>JAECXX010000141.1:0-5000000 GCA_018153305.1 Drosophila kurseongensis
TATACTTTTGATTAACTTTTTTATTTGCTACTTTATTTAAACTAAAACCATTCCACATTTCCACACCACCATAGAGGTAGAGGTTTTGGCGCGTTTTTTTTTTTTTTTGGTTTCCCCATGAGGCCTATTCCACAGTGCATTTTAATTAGAAATGTTTAACATTTTTGCAAGACTTCTCTATAAACGATATTTTTTGATTTTCCTTCTGGCGCTAAAATAATTAAAGACTCAGAGGAGCTAACTCTTGAACAGGCCACATAAAACTGACCATGAGAGAAGCAATCGTCCCTTAAATCTAGTCCAGCTAGTTTTAAGGTCTGACCTTGCGATTTATTTATCGTTATTGCAAAGCAAACTTTTACAGGGAACTGAAGTCTTTTAAACTGAAACGGTAGATTTGATGGTATTAGGGGTATTCGTGGTATAAAAACAATTTCTCCTTTGGCACAGCCAGTAAAACCACAGCTTCGATTAAATTGTTATGAAGAGCTTTTACTTGCAATCTTGTACCGTTACATAGTTTTGGAGGTCTTAAATTTCTCAACAGCATAATTGGTGCACCAATCTTAAGCTTTACAATGTGTAAGGGAAGTCCAGGTGGATTTTGTTGGTTGAGAAATTCAACCGGAAAATGAACTGCTTCATCAACTTCAGTGACTGAATCAATAGACTTATACGTAACTTCAATACCATCAAATGATTTTAACAGTATGTTATTTATTACCACAGCTCTATCATTTCTAGCAGTTAATATTGCTCTCTCCGAAAACCAATCTAATGATTTGGTTGAGATTTTTGAAATTTCCGGAAATATATTTGATGTGAGCTCCTCAAGGGAAGTTACAACAGTTCCTAAACCTGAAGGAATAATTATTTTTCCTTCGACAGTTGGAAAAAGACCGTCTCCAATTCTCAATAATGTATGTGCAAAAATTCCAGCAGTTGTATCGCCTTTTAAATGCACACGCATGTTTTTTGTTAGGCACAATTTTTGAATAGTAGGCCAAAGAAATGATGATTTTAAGCAGGCTTGTATTTCATCTGCCCTTGTTCCTCGAGGAACTACAGGAAGCGTTTGACGAAAATCTCCAGATAATAAAACCGTCATACCTCCCATTAGAAAATCATTACCACGAATATCTTTCAACATTCTATCCAACGCTTCAAAAGCACTCTTATGAGCCATTGTGCATTCATCCCAAACAATAAGTCTACATTCTTGAAAAACCAATGCCATATTACACCGTTTAGATATTGAGCAACATGGTGTTTCTACATTTATTAAATCCAATGGGAGTTTAAACACAGAGTGGGCTGTGCGTCCCCCATTTAACAGCGTAGCAGCTATACCTGAAGAAGCAACAGCCAATGCTACATTATTATTATGTCGTAATTTTGCTAACAACAAATTCAATAAAAATGTCTTGCCTGTGCCACCGGGGGCATCCAAAAAAAATATTTCACCGTTTTCATTTTGAACACTTTGTAATATTTTTGAAATGCCATTCTTTGCTCATCGTTAAGGGAATTTTCGTCTTTACTTAATTCGAATTCATTAATATTGTAATTTATTTCGTTTAAATATTCCCTATTTTGAAGTGGTCTACTAACTCTAATCGGTTCGGGCAAACCATAGTCTAATAGACACGTACCTCCAATGGACAGTGTTATATCTTCGATTAAAATAAGACATTTATTAAACACTCTATCCAGTAGATCTTGATTGACTTCTGCCACTATTAGAGAAAACTCGTACAAAATGTCTTCTGAAAAGCTTTCTTTATACATTTCCCAAAGATGTGCGGCATCAGCCATTTGACAATTTACTAACATCACCGCAAATAAATCACGTAATTGAATTGGCGATTTACATAAAGCTGCTTCCTTTAGGGTATATTCCCAGTGTGTGTCATCTTCTAGTAAGCCCAAAGCCTTACATGCCAATTGAAATGTAGCATACGTAATGTTATTAACTGTTTTAAGAAATAAGAATGAGGTTGGTCCCCGCACTTCATGAAGAAGTAGTCTTAGGTAATAGCATTCACTATTTTTAGGGTGTATGGTATACACTCGACCTAAAACATCATCCATTCTAATTCCAGGAAAACCAGGTACAATATTACCTCTCTTTCTCCTTTGGAACTTTTTATTGTTCCACGTGAAATAGGAAGGTACTTCAACATAAAGAAGGGTCCTTGCAAATGAATCCGTTTTACAAAGTTCGAAAAACCCAGTCAGTGTCGTTATTGAAGCGTTGGTTAACTGGTTAACTAATTGATTTTGATTATTAGGATCAAAATATATCCGTTGACCATTTTCCAAATGCACGGCCAAATGTACAATTGCCGGATACCTTTCATGTATGGGGAATGCAAGAATTCTCCACACTGCTTCAGAACTACTGATATATCGACCGCTTTGATATAGTTGAACCTCATTAGTAGGGCTTTCCACAGTAAATGTAGCTTGATCACTGCCCTTATTGATGTATTTGCAAACGTATTTAATGGATTTAATTGAACTACAGAGCTCTACATTAATATGAGCCTCAAAGGTCCGCAGGAGAACACTATTATAGGGCACTACCCACCTATTGTCAATTATGTTTCCATTAATTTCCATGGTGAAGCCACCATCTTCAGGTGCTCTTCGCCTATATTTAGGGTAACCATCTTTTCCAGTAACAGTTTCATTAAGCAACGATCGCGGAAACTTTTTGGAACAATTACCCTCGTTCATACAGGGCGATTTTAGGTTTAAGCGGCCACATGGTCCATGAATCATATTAGCCTTAACAATCTCATATAGGAGAGGATCCTTTTCAGAATCTGGAATTTCTGCACATATAATTGAATCAATTTGTTGAGGCGTGATCTTAGACTTTAACCAAATCAGTATATGTGCATGTGGGAGACCACGTTTCTGCCACTCTATCGTATACATAAAGCATTGCACTACCCCAAACAAACTATGACTATTAATTAAAGACATTATAGCTTTGACCTTTAAATGAAAGACTTGAGCAATGATATCATACCGATCGTGAGGCTTCTGCCCTAAAAATAGTGCACTTTTAATTTCTTTCCATTTACGATTACAGGTAAATGTAATAAAAAGATCAGGACGACCATAATAACGAACATATGTCATGGCATCTTGAGTTTTTTCGTGCATGTACCGTGGCGAGCCAGTAAAGGATGAAGGTAAAATTACCATCTGTCCAAACTGTGCTAAATCTACATCATTCCTACCTATAGCATCTTGAAGATGTATGTAGCTTTCTGCTCTCAGCTTTTTTTGATTTAGCCGAATAAAATTAAGCCTTTCTGTTTCTATTTTAGCATACATATCAACCAAAAATTGACTAAAGAGAGCTCTAAAATAGTGCAGGTGATTCCATACATTTTCTCTAAGCATTATTCGGAAACTGTAAAAATCTAACGCTGAGACTGTTTTCTTAACGTTTTTTTTGAAACGGGGTCAATTTTGGGTATATCTATAGTGTAACCATCTTCTCCATGACAAAACATTAATGGATATTGTAGGGCGTCATAAGATCGGTGAAGTTCACTGATTCTTTTTAACTGATTATTTTAACCCTCAATAATAATGTCCCTTTTTTCAAATTGTTGGTCAACTAATACCAAAGCGACCTCATTTGCTTGGGGTGCGTTATAACGACCTCTATGAGCCCTAACAGGCTTTTTATTGGCGTGAATAACCATTTTAAATTGGCTACAATTCTTCGTAACTCTTTTAAGAGCAGTTTTAAAATCCTTAACATATGGATTACTTTCATGCAGCATCAACTGTAGTGATTTAACTAACGCATTTTTAACTCCAGGACTGTTTTTACACCTGAAATCGGCTTCTACATTGTCCTCACCAATAAAATAAATTTGGAGAAACTGAGCTTCTTCTTTAGAAGCTGGCAAAACGCTACCAACTAAGTGGTAAACTTGCCCCTGTACTTTAAATGTGGGCATATAACCTTCATTAATAACTTTTGTCGCACCAAATGAAGTCATTTGAAAACAATTATTATATTTTCTGGTAAGCCCCATAAAGAAGTATGCAAAAGAAAAAGATTATATTAATAATAAAGACAGGTGGGGGACGCCGTGAATCAAATTGTTTAAACATTTGCATTTGTTTAAACAATATGAGGCACGTGTAATAAAGAGCGTGAGAATCAATTGGTTTGAATATTTAATGTTCTTTTAATATTATCAATGCGATTTGAATTTTAAATGACAAAAATCGGTTACAAAATGTCTTAAATCTGTTGTCGAAATGTAAATTAAATATTCTTTTAGCAAAAGGATATCAGTATTATCTTGATTTTTTGGATATACATATTTCGTGCGTGTGTGTGTACATAGCAGAGCGAATCATTGTTTATTTTTGTTTTTTACAAATCCAAAGTTTGTAGATAACTCAACATTTGAAAACAAATGAAAAGATTTGCGATATAATCGATTTTTTAACCGCGCATTTTAAATTTTTTGTGACTGGTATTTTCATTTTTTCCCCTGCGCGGTCAAACTTAAAATGCTACATACACTCATTTACGACTTAATGCAAAGTGCGCCAGCAGAACATACATACAAACATATGTGGAGGCCGTGACGTCACGCATAAGAGAATTGGAAAATATTGGGGACTTGGTTAAGGAGGCTGAATTTCCAAAAAATTTAAATGCAGTTAGTTGCGGCTATGCCATAAGATTATGATCATAATTTTTTTAAGCCATTTTAACAACATTTATAACAGAAAAATGGCAAAAGAAAGAATTTAAAAAAAACGAATCGAATTTTGGGGCACTTTGGGGTTGTTTATTGTTTTAATTTGTACCTCACACACGTCTCCTAATTATTTCTGAATTATGCTGATTTTTCTAGATTTTTATGTCAATCCGCTCTGGTAGGAATTTACCACTGACCCATTTTTTATTCGAAGACTTTTATATAGTAGTTTAGATGGAGGGAAAAACTCAAAAAACTCACAAAAGTCGATTGCAGGTGTTTACATGTGAGGACAAAATAACATTAATACTATGTGGGGTGCCTCTTGTCAGAGCAAAATGTTTTTTAGGTCCAGAATGTACGAAAAAACACAATAAAAGTGCAGCTTTGAACTTTAAATTAGCAAATAATTATCAGTAAATTAAAAAAACAACTGTTAAATTTAAATTGTGTTGTTTTTTAATTTCTTTGTACAGCGGCAGACTTGTCTTGCCAAGGTATTTGATAATATCTTTTAAAGGCTCTTTCCCGCAAATACGATATTTGAATTTTAACTGCTTGTCAACAAACCCAGCTGATTGACAGTACGACCGTAGCACGCTTAAATCTGATGAACTCTCGAAACTTTGGTCACACTGGAAAGATTAAAGTTTTTACGCTAGCGTAATCGTTTGTCGATCTGGATACTAGGCTTTACATTAAACATTTATGATGTAACGGTTTTTTTCCATAAGGCTGCGTTCTTATGGATTGTCCAATCAGAATCGGTTGTGTGGCAGCCATCATAAAAAATAACAGCTAATCGGGCAACACTTGCCTAGGGCGGTATATTTTGACGATTTATCGGCTTAAAAAACTCCATTTTAATATGAATGCTTGGTTCAAATATGGATGCTATGCTTGGTAGTGAGTTTGAGAATATTTTTTTGGAATCAGAATAAATATTTTTTGTATATATTTTTTTGGAATACCCATAATGTTTTTTTTAATATACTGGGTATATTTCAACGTTCCAAGCGGTCACACTGCTCACCTGACATAACATAACATTAGACAAATCGAAATGAACAAATGTTTTAAATACCAGCCCCGCATATTGCTTTCCCAACTCAGCGTGAGTCAATAGTTCACCCTAGGGTATTTTTGATTTACAAATTGTCCATATACACAGCTGCCGCGATGCTACGCCGCCGTCCAAACGGAGCCACCTCCGCCGGGACAAAAGAGGACCGTTGTGGTGGGTCTGGCCCACAAACCTGATCCGAAGTCGGTCAAGTGCGACTACATAGGGCCGCCGGACGCCGAGTCCAATCTGCGGCCATATGTGCGGCACTACGACGACGATGAGACGCGGCTGGCACGGAGTCTGCGGCTCAAGCGGATCGAGGTGGAGGCGTGGAACACGGACTTCTGGACGCGGCACAACAAGCGCTTCTACGAGGTGAGATCAGAGATCAGGGCGAGTGCCAAGACCCCCGTGCCGTCTCTTTCTAATGTGCCATCTCTTTCGATTTCGGTGCCCAGGAGAAGGAGGACTTCATCCGCCTGCACAAGGAAAGCGGAACCGCCGACGTCTCGGCGGACCAGATGAGCCACTTCTACAAGGCGTTCCTTGACAAGAATTGGCGCATCCACATGATGTACAACTTGTCGTGGTACCTGAAGAACTTCGACATCCTCTCCATGGCGGCCGGTGTCCAACTCCAGAGGCTTCTTGTGCTGGTCAAGCGGCGGAGAACCTGAGTCCCAAATTCGTAGAGTGCTGTCCCAATTATCCTTAATTTTCTTTTTGCAATAAGTTGAAATAAAACATTTTTTGTGTAAAATGGTGGCATAAAATTTACTTAGTTATTAAAGGGGATGAAAAATACACGTTGCTCGGAGTTGGATAATGTACTTAAAGTTAATTGCAAAACTAGTTAAATAAAATAAAATAAAAATAGGTATTTATATCCTTATTGGCGTATATGTATATTCAAAGAAGGTAGTACATGTATGCGAATATCGAAAATAGCCACTACAAATATGATAATAATGATAATGGTAAACAGAGGGGAAGGCACACACGCATTAAGTCAAGTTTTGGGTTGGCCATCGGGGAATCTGTCTGTTTCCTCATGATGGGTGTGGATGTGGAGATGGTGCTAAAACAAAAAAAATAAGATGCTCCTGCGGCTGTGTGAGGGGGGATTGGGGGTCAGAAATACATTACAGGGGCGTGGTCATGTCCTAGCATTAACATTTATATTCTCTCTATTTGGAAACGAATGAATGATTGCTAATTCAATTTAAACTATGAAACACTCCACTCCCTCCACTTCTCCACCTACGAGCGATATTTGTGGGATACGAATTAGCTACAGTGGGCACATATACATAACTTACAGGGTTCTATGCTCGCCTCGAGCATATCGGCATATATATATATATAATTGTATATATGTACACGGTCTATACTGCTTAGCGATTCTATCTATTTGATCAGATATAACAATTCCTATTCCGATTTCTCTTCACCTTCCTCTTCCTGTTCTTGTTCCGCTTCACTGGGAGCGACGTGGACGCCGCTTCTTTCGCCTCTTCTGCTTCTCCGGCAGAGGCTCCGGCTCCTCCCGACTCTAGTTCATCCATTTACGGCAGTTGGGCGCCCCACAGGCACAAGGTATTTTGTGCGACTCGTCCTCGATGTCGAACTTGTAGTCGTACGATAGCTGGAATATACACAAGACACACAAGATTGCAATCCGATAGGGTCGTATTAATCCAAATGCGAAACCCACCTCTTCGCCGCGATAGATCTTCCGCTTGGCGAATATTATGATCCGCACATCGCGATCCACCTCCACGATCTCCGTTACGCAATTGGGATTGCAAGAGTGGTTGATGTAGCGCGCCAGGCCGCCGCTCAGTGTGGCGTCCACCACGCGATCCTCGTCCAACCGGAACATGTAGATGCCGCGGTTCTGTGGGATTAACGATCAGTCATACCCCTAGATAATCAAGTGATCAAACCCACCTTGGACTCGTACTGCTTCTCGCGTATCTCGGAGACCTCGGTGCGGATGACTTCGCCGATGTACTCGATGATCATGGTGTGCTTCTCAATGTCCCGAGCGGCATACAGCCCCAATCCCTGGATCTTGGACCTGCAAGAGGGAAACTTGAGCAATCGGCGGGCTTTAGAGAGTGGACAGTATAGCTGACCTGGCCAGGTAGACGTTGTTGCGCCACTCCTGCTTCATTTTCTTGTACTGGGAACTCTTGGAGTGGACGAACTGCTTGCTGTATGGACAGGCTACCTCCCCGGCGATCGCCGCAGAGTTGGCCATCCGCTGGGTGCTGCAGCTGCCGGCCGTGCGCTGGGTGTGCGGCTTCCGCCAGACGAGCAGCTGGCGCTGCTTCGGCTCCGTGCGCGCTGCTCCAGACGGATTGATGGCCAGCGGGAACTCCAGCAACGGGTTGCGGCCGTACTTGAAGCGGTAGTCGGTGAGCGTCTCTATGCCCGGCAGGCTTTCCAGGATCCGGACGATGGCCGGTTCCGTCAGGCCGAACAGATCCTCGCCGCTGATGTGCTGCGGGAAGAGCTGCAGCCACTTGTGCACCTTGCGCAGCCGCGTGATCGGCTGCAGGATCTGCTGCCACACCGCCGAGGGCGTGCTGTCGCGGAACTCGCGCTCCGGCTCCTTGTCGCCGGCGTCCTGCACCAGGATGCGGAACTCGGGTTTGCAGCCGGCCTCCGCGATGCTGCAGATGTAGCGACACCTGCGATTCGGTCGTCGTACGCACCAGTAGTAGCGACTCTGAAGGAATAGGGGCAGCGTTGGTTGCAATTCCAGGATAGTCTGACGCACAGGGATACTTACCACCTTGTAGCCAATGGGATATATGTAGTGGGGAGTGTGAAAGGCCTCCAGCTGGTGGGGCAGTAGCTGACCCACGTTCAGGAACGTCATGTTGCCCACGCGGAGCAGGTTGCTCAGCTCCGAGTAGTGCATGACGGTGGCCACCTGCCGGTTCTCATCCCGATCGACGAAAACCCTCCGATGGACGACCAGCGAGCCCAGTTCGTTTTCCGCCACAGATCCCGCCACTCCGCCGCCGGCCGTGGAGCCCGCCCCCGCTCCCATGGCGATGCCGGCATGGGCGTGCGCGTGGCCATGGGCGCTGCAGTGGACGGACTTGTTCTTATAGAAGACGCACTCCTCACGGATGGCGCAGGGCAGGTGGTACAGGCTGTTGCAACGCGACTTGAAGCACTTGATGGTGGCGCCCAGTTGGTGGCAGGCGCTGCACACCTGGTTCAGTCCCGCCTGCAGAGCCGTCTGGAAGTTCATCAGCGCCCCTGACACCGTCTCGTAGACGCCGTTGGACCACAGGGCACAGTTCAGGTGAACCTAGAGGCGAATTGAAATTAGTCTGGGATGCCATGGATCTGCTTGAGTCCGGCACGGCACACTCACCCATTTGTCCACATCAAAGTTGAGGAGTCGCGACGGCCCATCCGCCTGGCCATCGCCCCGCTGATTGCAGAACACGCACTGCCTGGTGTCCTCCAGCTGCAGTCCACTAGCCTCCGATTCCCACACCGTATTGTTGGCTGCTCCCGTTCCAGATCCCGATCCCGCTGCTCCGTCGAACTCCAGTTTGATGGCCGGCGAGTCCGTTGCGAAGCAATCAGCACTGAAGCACTTGACGATGCACTTGCGCTGCACAGGGAGATTGGTGGGAGTGCCAGTGGCCTGCTTGTGGTCTGCCTCGTCTTCCGGTTCCTGTTTGACCACCGTTTCCGCGAGCGCTGTGGAGCTAGTGCCGGAGCTGCTTGGAGAATCGCCCGTGGAGCTGGTGGTCGAGGTGGAACCGCCCGCCGGCTGCAGCAACAGACTGGCCGCCTCCGACTGGCCCTCCTTGCCGCTCCACTTGAATCCCGCGAAGCAGGCGCGATCGCAGAAGTAGACGAACGGCGGGGGAGCCGACTTCCTGGGCAGCATGGCCATCAGTTGGGCCAAGCGGGGCAGCTGCTCCTCGAGCGCAGGAACACTGTGCCGGGGCACTTGCAGGCCAGTGGCTTGGACCACTTTGCCGCAGCTGCGGCACAGCTTACGGCGTCCGTTGAGGATCTTCCTCAGATGGCCGTGGCTCACGGTCAGCGGTCGCTTGAAGGAGTCCCGGTGCTTCTCCTCGTCCTGGTCCATCGACACTGACTGATCCTCCAGCTTGTCACCCATCTTATCCTCGATGATCTTGCAGGTGAGGGCGGGTGCCAGGTGCAGCAGATTGGCCAGATCCCGCAGCACGCCGGCTATATTCTCAGAGGCCGAGGCGGGCAGTGCGAGTATCACGTTCTGGTTTTTCTGCTGGTAGTTGTTGTTGTTGTTGTTATTGCCGAGGGATCCCATACCCAGTTCCAGCTGCTGGGCCTTGCGCAGCTCCTCGCCGCAGGAGCGGAGCAGCGGCGACACGGGCACCCGCATGGTCAGCGGATCCTCCGGCAGCGCCACTGGCGACATTCGTCCGTGGCACCGGCTGTTCCCATTCAGGAGTATCAATCCTGGATAGCGGGTTAGTCGCGGCAGGGCCGCCCACGCAGCCACGGCCTCGCTTTCCACCAGATCTATGGTCTCCAGATTGCAGTCCTTGACGGCGCCAATGTGTCTAAGCAGGCGCTCCCGCGGATTACGCTCCATGTGGGTGGAGAACTCCTGGTCGTAGAAATCGTTCTGGATGCTGGACATTGGAAGCGCCTTCTCAGCACCATCTCCCGGAGAAACGGACGACGGCGAGGGTGAGCGGGTGGCAGCAGATCCTCCCACCAGACCCCCGCTTCCGCCGAAGCGTTCGCTGTCGTACAACGAGGGAATCCCCGGCAGACGCACACGACCGAAGCGACCGAGGATGGCGCCATCGCAGTCCTCCAGTCCCTCCAAGTGCCTGCTCAGCGGCCATCCCCGGGTTCCCAGGGATCCTCCCTTAAGTTTACCACCTCCAGCCGAAGATGAGCCGCTGGCCGACGCCGTGCAGTTGCTGGACGATGGCGAACCACCGCCAGACGCCTCGTTGCTTCCGATGAGGAAGTGAAAGTTGCGATTCAGGTGCGGCTCCAGCACTTGGAGCGGCTGCATCTGGCGGATGTGCGTCAGCAATTTCTCGGTAAATGCATCGTAGTCCTCCTCCACCTTGGAAAACTTGCGCACTCGCTTCTTGGGCATGGGCGAGGAACCGGCTCCCATTCCGCCAAGGCTCACTCCACCTTGTCCGGTGCTGGTGATCACATGACCAGTGCCCGGTGCCGCCCCTTGGATGTACTGCGTCCCCGGCGGCATCCCTGCCAGCTGGACCATGGCACCTGCTGGTAACGTACCTGTTAGATCCTTGAGAGCTCCGGCCGCATGTCCGGCGTTCAGATTCGTGCGCCTGGGCTTCTGAACCTCCCGTTTGCGGCGCTTTCTTTGGTCCCCCGCCTTGGTTTCCATGGTTGGCACGGGGATGGGCACGGGGCCTTGTCCTGGAATTGGAACCGGAATCGTCGGAGGCTGCTGCTGCTGTTGCGGTTGGTGGTGGTGGTGCTGCTGCTGCGGATGCACGGCCACGTGGAGCTGATGCTGTTGCACCTGCAGATGCATCTGCGCGGGTATCTGCCCGGGGATGTGTCCAGCGATTTGCCCGGGAATCTGCCCAGCCAACTGACCCTGCATGGCCGCCTGCATTTGCGCCTGCATCTGTACCTGGCCCTGGCTTTGGATCTGGTTCTGAATTGGTTGGGCCTCGCCAGGGGCTCCGGATTTCTTTACGTAACTGGCAATCGCAGAAATGAGCTGTACTTTGTCCGATCCAGCTTGTCCGGTGGGAGTGGCTGGTAGGGGGGCACTGATGGGCATCTCCACCTGTTGCTGTAGCTGCTTTTCGTCCAGCTGGGGATGCATGGGCAGCTTCCGTTTCTGGGCCTCGCCAGGCTTGAATGGTATCTTCGTGGCACCCACGCCTGCCTCAACGTGATTGCTATTACTCCATTGCGCGGCCACAATTGCTCCGCCAGTGTGAGATAATCCTCCCGCTGCAGTGACTCCCTGTTCCGGATGAGGTGGCGGTTCCGCCTGCTCTGGCAGCGATTCCTCACCCTGCTCCATGGGCAGCGACATGGCAACCGCCTTGGGCTTCATCTGCAGCTCCTTCGGCGCCGCCTGCTTGGTGGAGATGGATATGGTCACGTTCGATATGGGCGCAGTGGCCAGTTCGTATGGCGGCGGAGGCAGCAGTTCGGCCGGCTTTGCAGTGGCTTCCGTCACGAGTTTATTGGCCGCAACAGGCCCTGAGATAAAGGATGTCTCCTTGGACACAATCTGCACGGTCTGCTTGACTTGGTGGGGTGTCAGTTGCAGCTGTTGCGATTGCTGAGGCTGTTGCTGCTGCTGTTGTTGCTGTTGCTGCTGTTGCTGCTGTTGTTGCTGCTGCTGTTGCTGCTGCTGCTGCAGAGCAGGAGCAGGTGGCGGTTGGGGAGTCTGGTTTTGATTTTGGTTCTGGTTCTGGCTCGTGACTGTTGGAACCACCAAAGGCTGGTCGGTCTTTTGTTCCAGCTTCGGTTCTCCTCCCACGCCAGGTGTGGAGATTGCTACTGCCGTAACTGGGGTTCCGGTCGCCGAGGCAGTGGCCACCACCTGCTGGCTGCTGGACCCGCTGGCCACCGTTGTGGTGGTGGTGGACGTGGCCACGGATCCGCCGCTACTGCTGCTGCCCGCCGCCTGCGTGGCCGTGGGCACCGGAGGGATCACTGGACGCGCCAGTTGTGCCTCCAAGCTACTGACCATTCCCATGCTGGGCGCACGCACATTGATCACCTTGCGGGCGGAGAGGGGTGCCGTCGTGTTTGCGGAGCCGACGTGGGCCGAGGGGATGCTGATTGTGTTGAGACCGTGGCCGTGGTTGCTGCTGCTGTTCTGGAGCAGCTGCTTCAGCAGTGCATTATTCGAGTCCTCCGTGCCCGAGCGCTGGTTGCTGGTCGGTGTGGGCGTGACTGTGGCACTGGCCGGAGGATTGGGCGTGCTGGGATTCGAGGCGGTTGAGGTAGGAGTGGCCACCTGAACTTGGTTTGCAGTCTGATTCTGCACCTGGCCAATGGGCGTCATTGTAGTATTGGCGTTTAAGCGCTTTTCCGTCGTGCTAGTCTCCTCGCTCCGCTCCTGTTCACTGGACGGAGTCCGAGCTGCATCCTTTACGGTCGCCTCCTGTTTGAGCAGAAGCTTTGCTTTCGGTTCGGCGGCAATCTCCTCGATCTTTGCCACTTCAGGGGCCAGACTAACGTTGAGTTTGGCGGGCGTGGTGGTCACGGTGGTCAGCTTCAGTTGCATGGATCCCGCAACTGCTGCGGCTGCTCCCACGGAAGCTGATCCAGAGGTTGCAGAGGTCCCCGATCCCGAGCCTGAACCCGAACCCGCTTTGTCCGCATTCGAGTCCTGGACTAGGGCATGATGCATCTGCAGCGCCGAGTGGCTGGCCAGCGTGGTGGTGGTGATCATTTTGGGCTTTTGCTGGGCCATCGTCGTCTTGGACAGCACCAGGGATATGTTCTTGTTCCCAATTGAGATGATGGGCCGCGAGCCCATAGTCATCGGACTATTGATGCAGATGGTGGCCGCCGACACGGAGACGGTTGAGGTGGTGGCCAGATCAGAGCCACTCCCCGAGGCCGGCGTCATGGTCAACGTCACGGGTGTGCCTGCTCCACTGCCTACAGTGGAGTGCGTTTGATTTTGGGCGGCCTGCGAGTGCTGCTGCTTGAAGAAGTTGAAGGGGGACGGGCAGTTGAGCGTGTTCTTTTCCAGCGGCTTGATCACCACGCTGTTGATGTTGGGAAATTCGTCGGGTCCTCCGCTCTCCTGCGCCTTGCTTTTGTTAAGGATCTTCTGCAGGTTCTCGGTGTAGGTGATCTTCCGAGGCGCCGGCGCATCTTCATCTTTAGAATGGGAGGCTGCTCCCACGGCCTGGACATTTGCATCCTGGACCATTGCGTAGGTCTGGCTGGGATTGGCGGTGGTGATGGTTACTATCCCGGTGGGCGGGGCCAAGCCCGCGCCGCTGGTCACCTGCAGCTGTTGCTGAAGCTGCTGCTGCTGGAGCTGCTGCTGAAGTTGCAGCGACACCTTCTTGCCAACCACCTTGGTGGCCACGATCTTGGTGGTCGCCGGCTTAATCTGCAGCCCCGAGAAAGAGACAATTGTGCCAGAGTTCTTGGGCACCCGCTTGATCAGCTTGGTGTAGCTGTGATGTGCATGTGGATTAGCGTGCGTATGAACGTGTTGGTGCACTTGCTGCCCTCCGCCCGGCTGCGCGGCACTCATCACGGTGGTCACCTGGCCACCCTGCTGCAGCAACTGCTTGCTCTCCACAATCGTTGCTCCTCCGGCGGTGGCCGCTCCACTCATTAGCGGCTTGAGCAGCGGCACCGATATCGTCTTGTTGCCAATGGACACCTTGGCCGTGGTCTGCGTGACCTCCGTCAGCTTCTTGGCATTCACCACCAGCTGGGTCTTCATCTTGGTCGGTAAATTCACTCGGTTCAGCAACGTGGTGGGCGTTTGGCTGCCTGTGGCCGTCATGTTGAAGATATTGTAGTTTGGAGATAGTATATTGTAGTTTGTGGTGGTGCCGGCTCCACTGGCTCCTGTGGCCCCGTTGTTGGTGTTCAGAATGATAGTGGAGGTGGTTTGAACGGGCGATCCCGTGGCGTTTCCCACGGATACGGTGCTATCCGCCACGGCGGCCGGCATCAGCACGAAGTCGAGGAGGTCCTCTGCCTTGCCGGGATTGTTTGCCTGCTCCTGGACTGAGCCGCTGGGTTCGATGGATATAATGGAGGCGGTGGATGAGGAGGACGAGGCCGACGAGGAGGCGCCCTCCTTTTTGGTAAAGCTGACAAAGGCTGTGTTTCGAGGTGGAGGTGCATTAAGTGGACTGTTCCTGGGAGGAGGACTTGCTGTGCACTTACTCTGCTTGTCCGCGTCCTCCGCCTTAATCTCGGCGCCGGATCTGCGCACTATGATCTGCTGGTCACGGTCGTCCCAGGCGACGTCCTCCGACTGGGCGTCCTGCGGATCCGACGCACCCTTTACCTGCGCCTTGACCTGCTGGCTACGCTGGTATCGGACCAAACTGGAATAACTGGGCGTTTCGAGCAGCTCCGTCTTGGCCTTCTTGCGCGTGGGATCCTCCGCCGCTGTGGCCGGGTCGTCGGCGCCGCTGCGCTTTTGCAGGTTGACCGCATTGAAGGCTGCGGCGGCCACGGATGCCACACGTTCGGGTTTCGCCTTTTCGGCGGCACCAAGCGATGTTGTCACCTTCGGTATATTCATAACAAACACACAAGTGGGAGCGCTGGTCGCGGGATGCGATGCGCTGCTATTCGTGGGACGGGAAGGACGGCGGTCTAGCTAGCTAGGGCTCGCGCGGCCTGCGTTGTGCATACGGATTGCGAGCGAAAACATGCACGATTTTGTCAAAAAAATTTTTATTTTCGTGTATGCAGTACAGTGTGGCCGTTGCGCTGGCGATTCGGTTCGTTTAAAAATGTCAGAGCACACTGGAAAAATATACTGAAATACTGCGAGTATACCGGAAAAAAGGGCAGGTCGAGGGTGCAGAACTCGGCTACCCTCCGATAGTATCGATGGAAAGATAATAAGTTATCGAAGGAGCAGACATCTCAAAAGACTGTTGGCGTGGAACCTGACTATGATAAGCATCTGGCAACGCTATTTCTTGTTGATGCAACACATTTTTGGAAAAACTTATAAAATATCTCTATATTTAAGTGAAAACCTGCAATGCTGGCCATAAAATCAGTCGCACAGCTTTTCAAGCAAACCCTGGCAGGTGAGTGAGGCGTCTCCACGCCAGACCGCACAGAAGATAAAGCATTTGTACCGACTTTTTCTAACTTTCAGCGGGCAACATAGCAGCTGTCAACACAGCCGGCCTGAAATACTTCGCCCCGCCTATCAAATACCAGAGTAAGTAGCTCTAACTCTGCAAGGATAACTACAAGCTAATCACACATTCGCACCTTCCACAGATGTGGAGCAGCCGGAGCGGCCCAAGCTGAGGATCATGGAGCGCCAGCCGCAGCTGCCGCCGAACATTCGTCCGCCCAAAATGCAGAAACGGCTGCGCTACATGCGTGGTCCGGAGAAGGTGCACAATACCCTGCTCCACAAGCAGTACGCGATCGTGGCCACCGGCGGCGGACGCCTGCGCTGGGGCCACTACGAGATGATGCGCCTGACCATTGGACGGAAGATGAACGTGGCCACCATGTTCGCCACCTGGCGCGTTCCGGCTCCTTGGCAGCCGATTACCAAGAAGGGCCAGGGCCAGCGCATGGGCGGCGGCAAGGGGGCCATCGACCACTACGTGACCCCCATCAAAGCCGGCCGAGTCATTGTCGAGATCGCCGGCAAGTGCGAGTTCGTCGAGGTCAAGCAGTTCTTGCAGCAGGTGGCAAACCAGCTGCCCTTCCAGGCCGCCGTCGTCTCCCAGAAAATGCTCGACGAGCAGCGGGCCGCCGACGAGGAGCACGCCCTCCAAAACGAGAACCCTTTCACCATGAAGTACGTCATCCAGAACAACCTCAGCGGCTGCCATCGGTGGCTCTCGCCCGTGGACCATAAGTGGTTTGGCAAACACCTGTAAATGTACGCTTCCCCCGCAAATAAAGCAATACCTGTTAATCTGTTACAAAACTTGTTCAAAACTAGACCTTTATTTGGAAGGGGATCTTTACTTGTCTACTTATTACCATCCCAATCTAGTAATTAGTAATTAGTAATTAAAGAATTTGTTCCAAATAAACCGAGAACAAATAACAGGTTCCACTGTGCCAAAAAACTAAAAAGTTTATTCTTGGCGTATCAAAATGTTAGGGGACTAAATATGAAGCTTCACAAGCTTTTTGCCGACTCCTCTGCATTCACCGAAGATATTTTGGCTTTTACGGAAACTTGGCTAAAACCAGAGATATCTGACTCTGAAGTTCTGTCAAATAACTTAACTACTAACTATAATACTTATAGGACCGATCGCTCCTCACGTAGGGGGGGCGGTGTACTGATTGCCGTTACCTCTAGCCTAACATCCGAAAGAATTCTCACTCATATCCCTAACGAAATTGAATTTGTAAGTGTGAAAGTTTCCTTGCCATCTTTATCTATTTTTGTTACATGTTCCTATATTCCACCTGGCTCTGATCTAGTAATTTATGAGCTCCATCTGTCCGCAATAAAATCCGTACTATCCCTTCTTTCTAATAGAGACCTTTTGATTGTTTTGGGTGACTTTAATCTACCTGATATTTCTTGGTCTCCTCCCACTGACTCACTTGTCGCTATACCTTTATCTGCCAATGATTTTGTAGATGGCCTTTTAGAATTATCGTTACAGCAAGTAAGCTTTATACGAAATTCTTTAAATAGACAATTAGATCTTGTGTTTGTTTCAGACCCGTCCGAGGTCACGGTATGTAGAATTGACGCTCTTGTTGTACCTGAAGACCGATATCATCCAACAATGGAATTGACAATTTGCCTCCCCTGCTCTGATACCTTCTCTCCTTTAGTGCCCCCAACTAAAATGAGATGTTCTCGTAAATGTGACTATAATAAACTTAACGATATGATTTCTCATTATAATTGGACAGACTTGTACAATTGTACAGACATTGAAAGTGCCACTGAACTATTCTATATAGCGTTAAATACTTTTTTTAATGAATGCGTTCCTGATAGGTTTCCTTTAAACCTAAACAGGCCTCCTTGGTTTACCAATGCGCTTCAAAGACTTAAAAACCTTAAATCAAATACTTATAAAAAGTATAAAAAATCGGGTAAGCCATCAGATTTTTCGAAATATGTAGTGGCTCGATCGGATTTTAATGTTCTCAACAGTCATTGCTATTCTATATCTAAATCGATGTAAATTTGAATTTTCAAATGATCCGAAACAGTTTTACAACTTGGTTAATGCCAAGCGTAAGTCATCGGCATTGCCTTCATCGGTACGTCTAAACTCAACGGAGGCATCGACGGATTCCGACATTGCTGATTTATTTGCTGAGTTTTTCCAAACCACTTATAGTTCGACAGCTTGGTCAAATTCTAACTACCCTAATCCCTTAAATAGGGCAAATTGTATTTTTACCCCTTTAATTACTGAAAACTCTCTCTTAATAGATTTAGAAACAACAACGCCGACTTATTCTCCCGGTCCAGATGGACTTCCTGGATGTGTGCTCAAGTTTTGTGCGTCAACCATTTGTAAACCGATTCTTAAACTTTTTAATTTGTCTATTTCATCATCAGTTTTTCCAACTATCTGGAAGGACTCTTTTATTATACCACTTCATAAAAAGGGTGCGAAGGCTGATGCCAAGAATTATAGAGGTATTTCCAAATTGTCGGCAATTCCTAAAGCATTTGAACGTATTATCACTTCTCATTTGCAACATTTATGTTCCTCGCTTATATCACCGTGTCAGCATGGTTTTGTTAAGCGAAGATCGACCACCACCAACCTTCTTGAATTGTCATCTATTGTAATAAATGGATTTCAGGAAAAAAAATTTGCAGACTGACGTTATATATACAGATTTTAGTAAGGCCTTTGACTCCGTCAACCACTCTCTTCTCTTATTCAAATTAGATCTGCTTGGGTTTCCTGGTAATCTAATAACTTGGATTTCAAGTTACTTGAATGGTAGGACTCAGAGGGTTATTTTCAAGAATTCTGTTTCAAAATTGATTTACGTGACATCTGGAGTCCCTCAGGGAAGTCATCTAGGCCCTTTGCTGTTTACTTGGTTCATCAACGATCTTCCCTCTATCATAACACATTCTCGTGTACTAATGTATGCTGATGATGTTAAGCTTTGTTTATCATTTAATGATATAGCGTTGGGACTTAACTTACAGTCAGATATTGATTATTTTCATGAATGGTGTGAGTACAACCTTTCAAGTTAAACTACCTTAAATGCAACGTTATGGCTTTTTATAGGGGTACTCCTACGTTTATTAGTTATTCTCTTGAAAATAGTTCACTCGACCGTATATATTCAGTTAACGATTTGGGTGTTCTTCTGGACCCTAAACTTAAATTTGACTGCCACATAATATCCACTGTTAATAAAGCCATGAGTGTTTTTGGCTTTACAAAGCGTTGGTCAAAAGAATTTGATGACCCTTATACGACCAAATTATTATTTACCTCCCTTGTCCGTCCTATTGTTATGGAATATTGTTCGTCGGTTTGGAGTCCACAATATCAAGTGCACATTGACCGTATTGAGTCGGTACAAAAAAAGTTTCTTCTATTTGCCCTTCGTAGTTTGAACTGGGATCAAAACGTAAGGCTACCTTCCTACCAGAGTAGATTACTGTTGCTTAATTTACCTACACTTGAAAATCGTAGAAAAATGCTTGGTACTATTTTTATGCATAATCTTATAAGAGGTGATATTGATTCTGCAGAACTTGTA
Source organism: Drosophila kurseongensis (assembly GCA_018153305.1). NCBI lineage: Eukaryota > Metazoa > Arthropoda > Insecta > Diptera > Drosophilidae > Drosophila > Drosophila kurseongensis. Next base: position 19,264 of record JAECXX010000141.1, read on the forward strand.
AACCGCCTAACTTTCAATGTTCCTGTTAGACTAACACGAAATTATATCCCTCTAAATTTGCCACGATGTTCATCAAATTTTTGTCTGCACGAGCCCTTTCGCGTTCTATGTAATACTTATAACAACCTTTATCAACTAATTTGCATTTCCACTTCTATCCCGTTATTAAAAACTAATATTTTAACTCATTTGCTTTTCTCTTAATTGTGCCTTTTATTTTCACTTGTGTCTTGTCTCTACTTAATTTATGTATTTTCCTCGCGAACTCGCATTTTTTGCCCAAATTGATAATAGGGCCCGCGCGTAACAAGCACGTGCTTGGTGTCGTTGGGCCACTTGTTTGTACTGCTCGTAGTGCATCAACGTCCATCAGAATAATCTACGTTCCATTTTGAAGTAGTACTTTAAATCAATATTGATCTGCATTACAACCTTTAAATGTTATTTAATTCTTTTTTTTTTAATTTAAACGAATTTTGAGTCCCAAAATCAGCTCATGGGTATCAAGCAAATGAAAGGCTTTGGAAATGCAATTTTATATAAGTAATTTAGTGCTCTTAGTTTTACTTACAAAGCATTACAGAACTGTAATGAACTGGCCTTCCGATTCCCATGAAAACAAATAAAAAGAACACCATGTAAAGGGAAATGTACGAGTTCTATTGCAAACATTTGTTTAATTTTCCATGTCGTTTATGTGGATAATATGTAATGCATCATATAATATGGATTTCTCGCCGCTGCGTCGCATTATAATTAATATATAATATTATTTTTGGGGTCGAATGGAATCTCGACCCTTACCCTTAGCTCGGCTCGTATCGTCTAACAGTCGGTATCGTACCAGGCAGCCAAATTGTTGTTGTCATTGGGTGGCGTCGGCATGGCGTCCAAGTCAAAGTTCAATGCACCGGCATCAATCTCGCCAACGTCCATGTCCATGGAATAGGGCGATGTGGGTGCCCCGCTGGACGGAATGGAGCCGATGTTGCCACCTCCGCCGCCAGCTCCACCCACCGCTCCACCATTGCCGGCAGCACCGCCAGCACCGCCGCCGCCCACCGGGCTGCTGATCTCCAGACCCTGCATCGAATCTATTGGTAGAGTATCATATCCTGCGGACAAAAAAGAATGGGAAAGAATATCGGGAAGAATTGTGATTAGTAAACAGGATTCCTAAGGCCAGTTTCCAACTAATAGATGGTGCACCATCATGGGGACCTGCACAAGTGGATTCATCGTCTTTCGCTGGAATCGAGCTCATTTTTGTATATAGTCCTCAAAATTTAAACAATAAACTTAAGCCAAACGGAATAACTTAGCAGTCCTGTAGTATTTAAGCTGTATTTTGTTATTTTTTTGAAAATTTTTTTTTTGTTTACCCCAATTCAAACAAAACGTAGATTCCACTTATACACGGCCGTATTTTCACATTAAACTAAAGTATCAAACAACAAAAACCGATCGTTGAATGCCGCTTTAATATTCTAAAACTAAATACGGCACGACAAGATCAGTTGATTTCGATTGGAATTCGTCCTTTCAAATCAGCATGCACACACGTCTTATAAACTATAAATATATACAGGATAATTTATATGAATATATATGACTAGGTCTATGCGTTTATCGCAGGCTACGAGTCATGCAAACTGAACCGAACTGAACTAAAGTTTCTTCGTTGATGGAAAACTTGAATCGTAAAAGCATTCTAATGAAATCAAACGGAAGAGATGTATAATAAAGGATAAATATTCGAAATTATTAACGAAACGTAAGTGTTGCTCCATCATTCTTGGTCCAATCGATGATTTGTTCCGGCTATGAATGCAATAGTATGAAAAAGAGAACGTAACCTTTGGGCGTTGGTATCCTTTATTCACATGTTTGCTTTCGTTGTTATTTGTGGTTGATGATTTTTAGGTGTTCTTTGTTTGTGTGTGTGATTTTTAAACTACTTATTAAGTCCACAATATTTGTGCTTAGGGCTAATTGGGTCAGACACTTGAGAGAAAACTGAGAAAAGGGGCCAAAAACATTATGCTACATAACGTGGAGTCATTGCTATTTCATGTTAATGTTATAAGTTAGTATTACAAACAAAAAAAAATCGCTCAACGGGAGTCTTCAAAATAAAATACTAAAATTTGTATAGAAAATTAATTATTAAAGAAAATTTTTATAGATTTTTATATGATATTTATGAATTCCATTCAAAATAAATCATATAAATAACATTTTTATATCTTTAATTTTTTTATTTTAATAATGTTATATAAAAATATTGAAATACAAATTATTTATATAATCCAAGGATCCTTAAAAATAAAACATCTTCCAATAAGTAATGCACACAACAGCCGCCATTTTTAAATGAAATTTTCCAAAAAATTTTATTTTGCACATCAATACCCACAAAATAAAACGTAATTATAGATTTTTGATTGACTAGCCAAAAAAAATCTAAAAACGGTATTTTTCTTGACTTAGTTAGGTGTCTCCTGTCAAGCATAGCTGGCGCCCAACGTGGGACGTTATTTATATAAACTTCATCCTAGTTAACCGAAAAGGGCTTTTAAGGGACGTTAGGCTTCCTGGGAAATCATTTATTTACATAAATGTCTTGTAACAATTTCTCAAAGATTTTATTTCTCAAAAAATGAATACCATATTGAACAGTTGCAAGTGGAAAGGGGCGAGGGTATGGTTAAATAACCATTCAACACGCACACAAACTAAAGTCATTTACTTATGTCCTTTGCATGCAGCAGTGGAAATTAAGGGGTAACGAAATCAGGGGGATATCGAGCATGGATATAGAGCAACAAGAGATCTAGCGAGGTGGCAGGGGGAAAAGGGTTTAGCTCACACTGGAGAAATTGATGTGGTCTTAACGTTTTAGCTTCGATTATTTTGTGCTTATTTAAAAGATGAACAGACACGAAAACGATTATATGTATGCGGGGTATGGGGGGCGGGGCCCAAGGAGTTATCAAATTGTCTGAACCTGTAAACGTTCCCTTTTAGTTAATTTTTTAGTGGGGCTATGCAGGAATTCTTCTTCTTGGGGCCGGGGTTCGAGGGTCAGGGGTCAAGGTCTCTTCTTATGCATATGACATACATACCTTGCTGATGGAATGCGCGACCTCCGTGCGAACTATGCACGCTGGGCGGACCTTGTCCGTACAGGCCCTCATATGCTTCTTCGGGTCCAAGCATATCCTGTGATCGATCGATTTCGGGTTTGTTTATCGGTTTATCGGTCGGTGTGCGTATACATGTGTGTGTTTATGTGTGTATGTGCGAGATCGTACGTGTTTGATGTATTTTATACAGTTTCGTTTTTATATATTTGTTGGGATGGATCAGAAGTGAAAAGTTGTTAGGAAAGAAGAAGACACACGCAAACGCCAGTTTGCAAGTGAATGTGAGAGACAGGGTGAGAGAGAGGGGGTTGTTGTGGGGGGAGCGGTGTGGCGGAAGTAAGGCAGAGAGAGACAGTCGCGTTGTTTGATTGTTGTTGGTGAGATTTTGGTGCAGTGATTATCCGTCATTGATTGGTTCATTTACCGTTGCAGTTGTGTTTATAGTGATTTTTGGTTTTGTTTTTGGTTTTACACACACAAAGTAAACATAAAGGAAAAAAAGAAAAGAACGAAAAGTAAATAAAAAACGTGAATTAATTACAAAATCAAAATTAAACATAAACAAAGTTCGAGATGTCGCAGCGTATACAAATTTAAATTCATGTAAGTATGTTTCCGGTGGAGATGTTTTCGGGGGGATAAGTGGAGAGGGTTGGGGGTGTGGTTAGAGATTAAATACGATGATAAATAATCGGAATCGGTATTCGTAATCGATGGTCTTCTACAGCTACCTACTTATAGACTAACATTAACGATCTATCGATTCGTGGGTTACAAGAAAAGCAAATAACTAAACGAAAAAATCAAAATCATATTGAAATTCAATAATAGGGTATCGAAATTGTACGCAAGCGATATATAGGTCGATACTTAATATGGATACCATTATATAATGCTTGACTAGAGTAAGTGTTCTACAAATTTACAATTTTATGTACAGAGCGCGTTCGCTTCTCGCGCGAGATTTCAAATTAGAATCATCAGAACACAAAAAGGGGCGTTTGAAAGGCCGGAAAACCGAGAACCTCGTATTTCCTTAGCCTACTTGGCACGCACCTGCAGATCGGGACCCATGCCCAGGTCGGCGTTGGCCCAAATGTTGTTGTCTTCGCGCAATAACGAGTTGGTCAGCTCAATGGACAGACGCTTCTTGTAGTCCTGCGGCTTATCCTCGCTCATCCGGAAGAGCACTGCGGCGGCGTACGTGGCCACGCCCTCATTGCGCGAGTGCAGTAGGTCGGTGAGTGGCCCGGTGGCGCCCTCCTGCTCGATAATTTCGGCGCCCTCCTTGTCGGCGGCCAGCTCACAAAGAACGCCAGCAGCCACGCGCTAAAATCATAAATCGTTTAGTATTCTAAGTTAATACTCCTACAAAAACAGATTTGGTCCCACCTGAATATTCTCAATTTCGTTGAACAGCAAACGCACAAAGATCGGTATCACCGACTGCTGGCGGATGAGCGCCCGGTTGTGGGACTCACGGGCCAGGATATGTAAAGCCCCCACCGTGCCCTCGACAATCTCCTCCATGCGTACTCCGTCGGCATAGGCGGAAGGCTGCTGCGAGCCCGTGGTGGCAATCGAGGAGCGTTGCTGCAAATGCACACGAATAGTGAGAATCATTACCGATACTTGTAAAGCTAGTTTGGAAACTCACCCTCTCTGTGTCCTGGAAGGCGCGCATTAGCAGACGCACCAGGTGGTGGATGGCCCCATGCTCCCGCAACGGGGCGTGGTTGGCCGGACAGAGGGCCAAATTGCGTATTAGCCCGATGACGGCCTTGATCAACGGCCAGCGGGATGGTGGATGCAGTAGCTTCACAATCACCGACAGCCCGTAGTTAAGACGCACGGCATTCTGGGCCAGCTCAGAGTCGACGTGACGCGAGGTCAAGTGACGCAGAGCGCAGACGGCCGGCTCGGTAATCTCCTCGCGATCCCCAGCATTGATAATAGTACGGACGAGGGCGTCAACACCGCCCACCTGGCAAACGGTGGCCTTGTTGCGCTGATTGTTGCACGTCAAATTCGAGAGAATGCCGGCGGCACAGGTGACCACGTTGACATCGGTGGAGCCCAGAACCTGGACGAGCGATTGGAGCAGGGCTTCGAGGCCCTCCACCTTGGTTGCCGCATCCGATAGATTGCGGAGCGTCCACAAGCAGTTTTGCACGAGACGCGGCGACATGTTGCCTAAATGCATGGCCAGCGCCTGCATGCCGCCGGCGTCCACGATAGCCGGCTTGTTGCTGGAGCAAACAGATAGCACTTTGAGCACCCGCGAGGTGGTCCACAGTAGCTTCTCATAGTCGTAAGAGCGCATGATGCGCACCAGTTCGTTCGGCCCACCAGAGGCCAGGATTATTAGCTTGCTCTCCTGGTTTCCATAGGCAAGAATCTGCAGGCAGTCGGTGACGATGGCCAGGAACTTTACGTTGTTCCTCTGCAGTAGCGTAACCATCTTCTGGAGGCCACCGGCCAAGCGCACGGCCATTTTGGAGCCATCCTGGTGCAGCAGCAAGTTGTGCAGTGTGGTAATCGCATAGAAAAGCACGCTCTCCACTGGCGAGGAAAGCAACTTGACGAGTGCCGGAATTCCGCCGCTCTTAAAGATGGCCAGTAGACCCTGGCGATGGTGCGACAAGTTGTGCAGCGTGCCCACCGCTGCCTTGGTGCTCTCCAGATCGTTGCTGTTGGAGATTGCTCGCACCAAGGCGGCCACCATCTGTGGGCTGTTCATGATGGCGTGCCGCGAGGCCTCCTTCTTGGACAGCTGGTGGACCATCATGGCGGCCTGGGACACGACCACCTGATCCTCATCGTTCAGCAGCTTGATCAACTCAGGGATGGCCCTGGTGGCCAGCTCGGCATCGTCCTGGTAGTTGATCAGATTTACCACCGCGTGTTTCAACATTTGCGACGGTTCCGAGAGACGTTGGACTGCCGTCGGCTGCTGGGGATCGAACTGAGTGGAGGGAATCTCAATGCCTTCCTCCAGGGTTTCCGGGAACATGGCAGCACGGACACGTTGGGAGCGCGTCTGGCTTAGCTGCTGATTCATATCATCCACTTGGTCCTGTGTGAAGTTTTGTGGGAAACCGGTGTCTAGGTCGAACATAAGCGGATCTCCTTCCATCTCCTCGTCCTCCTTACCGGACAGAGATGGAACCTGGGTGACGGCACCCGAGTGGATTCCGGAGTCGCCCAGATACGAGTTCTGCTGCCACATGAGAGTCTGCTCCTTAGCGGACACCATCGGCGGCAGATCCGGCGGATTGTATTGATTATTATGGGACACTGCAAGACGGGTAAAGAGTGTTATAAAAAGGTTCGGGAAATGTATGTTTGGTGGGAGAAGGTTTTTAAGAATTTCCATCAGTAGATTAGAAACTTCCTAATGGATTAAAAAGCCAAGGTAAGGTACAATGTCGAGGTAAACCTTTAACAGCGGGTGTCAACTTGAAAAGAAGTCTGTCATGGCTTAAAATAAAATTTGTACTCAAAATCTCATATTTAAAGTCATGTACTTTTGGCTCCCAATATAAAAACCAAAGTACAAAAGCATTCCCAGTTTCGATTTTCGCTTATTTTCTGTTCAACGTATACATACTTTTATTTTTGTAAAACTCTTGAAGCACAAAAACGGCGTAGGACAACGGAGAACATGGCCATCAGACTGAGTGCAGTACAGCATCTATATCTGGCTTCGGATTTGGATTTGAGTTGGGTTTCAATGCACTCCCTTTAACCCTCGCCAAACCATTTTTTTCCTTGAAGGATGGCCAAATGGGAAACGACAGCGACTGACAGCAAAGTGAGCAGCATCCCAGCGTAAAGCGCAAAAAAAAAAATTGCAAAAGGAAAACTTTGAAGCGTGACAAATTGAACGCTGCAGGATATTCCCACAAAGTTTAGAGCTCATGGTGCTCACACATGAGAGGGTCCTGGCAAAAGGATTCGTGGGGCGTTTTGTTTGCCACTTCTGTCTTAATTATGCCGTTTCAGGCCCCGTTTTTTTGCGTTTGTTGTTTTACTTATGCGCGGACACAGAGCGGCCACGCCCCTTTTGTATGCATTTGCATTCGCAATTTCAAATTCCCTCTTTTGTTCCTTTAATACTACAGGCAAACCTTAATAAATTGAACTTCCGAACGACATGGAGTCGAATCACAGGAATAAGGGACGGATCATAAAAATATATGTTGATGTTAATTTTATAATGAAATCTGCAGTTTGTAATCGAAAAGAATTAATAATTGCTTTACATTTACATTTACCTTTTTAAGTCATATTTACTTTTATTTATTATTTAACGACAAAAAATTGAATTTTCTTCCTCGAGATCAGGGATAAAACCCTAATAGAATGCTTGGAATGTAATGTTTTGAATCTTCGAGTTTTGGAAGTAATTTGGCCCTGAATGCAACCACCAATAAATCTTGTTCTATAATTGCTTAATTTTATTCGCTACCAGCAAGTAGGATTGTAATCCCATTTCGTTTTATTTCCCATATCGATTAGGCGCTTTTTTTTGCACGTCGAGTGGATGATGGAGTACAGCTAGAATGGATGGAATGGAAGAGGGGCGGAGCCTTTAAGTGGAAGTTGCCGCTTACTAATTAAATTCTGCACAGCAGCAGCACCCAAAAAAAAAAAAACAAAAGCTGAAGATGTGCAGCCAAGTCGAAAATGAGATCGTTGGACAAAGAGGGAGGACAAGGTCCCGGGAAAGGGAAACAGGGGGCGAGTGGGTGGTAGTGGGATGCCACGTGCACGTATACGAGTTCTCGAGTGTGCGTATGGCAGTGTGCCCGAGTGGAACTGGGAGGGAATCAAGTTTCAAAGGGTACCAAACAGAGGCGTTTGAAGGGAGTTATGGTATCTACAGTTTGCATTTAGATGAAGTTACATACATTGAAATGGGAACAATTCTTTAAAATGTAGTTTCAGTTTCGGACAATGTTAAATAACAGAAATTATAATTTCTTTGCGCAGAATAAATGATAGGAATATTTATAGTCACACTTGATTGACACAACATACTAAACAACTTAAATTCCTTAAACCCCCTTTGCAGATTTATATGTACGCTACTGTTACCCAACGCACACAACGCAAATGAAGTGGCAAAAGGAGCACGGTAGAGAGAAGGAGGGAAGTATTTTCCTTCCTTCTTCATTTAGCTGCGTCGTCAAAAAAAAAATGGTAAATTGCAAAATCCAAAAGGAGCAGGAACATTTATTATTTGGGGTAAGGGTAAAGACACAGGATACTTTGGTGGTTGCTTGTCACACAGAAAAAAAGATCATCCGAAATGGTGTATGCTCAAGCATTAACAAGTATGTAAATGTGTAATAGAACAGACATAAATTATTCATCTGGGGTGGATGGATAGGATAGTTACCCTATATATTTCACAATGTAAACAAAGGGAGCATCAAAAACAAATGAGACAAGCAAATACTTTATGTCACATTTGGCAAACTTTTTAAAAACAAGCTTGGCATCTTTCATTTATTATAGAAAAAGGGGTTGTTATCGTATTTAGATTCAGGAGATAATTGTTTCTGAGAAATAAGACAAATGTGTGTTACATCCCTTTTTTATGAGATGCGTATTTTTAACTATTGTAATTAAAATCGTACTTATAATTGCAACTAGATTTTATCACTAACAATTTAGATTTTACCCGGTTTTATTTAATAATCTAACATTTTCCCCGGTTTGAATGAATATATTAAAAATTAACGAGAAAGGAAACTGACTTTGGCAATGCGAAGTTGATATACCCTTAATAAAAAAAAGTTTGTAAAAAAAAATAGGAATTCAACCTATGACGCGATTAGCATCATTTTTAATCTTGATCCCCTGCGCATCAAAGATGACGATTGTCAAAGTTTTAAACGAAGCGAAAAAACAGAAATACGGATTTTAACTCTCCTGGTGTTGTTGATCAAGATTATAATTTACATATATATGTATATGAAGTATATACACTTCAGAGGGTCTCCTAATCTGCGTAAGAAACATCCTACCAAAATTAAAATACATATTGCAACGGTAATAAATAGAAAATTCCCCAACAGGACTTTGTCTTGATTTCTTTTTTTCAGTGTCTACAATGGATCCCTTTTTTTCATACTTTCTTGGAAGTGGAGTTCAATAGGAAAGGGGGACGAATTGTAGGTTCAGGGGAAGGGGAAAGTAAAGTGGAAGTACTTACTGGTTCGATTCTGGGCTGGCATGTAACTCATCTTGGTGATTAAGGCGCTTTACACCACACCTGCAAGAAAGAGACGGTGAATATGTGTATGAGTAATTTGCTTAACGGTTAGCTCGATGTTTGTTAGTGTTAGTGTTAGTGTGCGAACAACAAGCAGAGGGAAAACTCTAGTCAAAACTCCACATTTCTGCAGACATTTCACAGACTTAGTAATCACCCGCTAGTCAGTTATTTTATTTGTTTTCTTTTCTCAGCTCCCCATTTCCGTTTTGGGATGCCACAGCAAAATACGAAATATGCTGCGTAGAGCAAACAAGCGCTCACACATTCGAACGCAGGTAGATGTGTGTGTGTGTCTACCTGCCGAAGACTTTGGCCACAAACCTTGAGTTATTTAATTACTATGTTTGGCACTTCTTCAAATTTCATACACTCCAAAAAAAAAAAACGCAGACAAACAGAAAGAATTTATTTTTCACTGCAGCTTCTGGAAAAAGGCGCAGCAAAAAATTCGACCGACCAGCACGCCCGTTAAAACAGAACAGAATGGAAAGCGGAGAACGAAGCACTTGCAACACGGCGCTTGAGAGAGAGACTGCGAGTGCGAGGGAGAGACAGAAAAGGGCCGCAGTGCAGCACACAAATGCAATGCTGCGCAGAGTTGCCACACTTCTCCCAGGTTGTGCATACACATACACAGGAAGGATTCAGGCTCCAATTCCGAATCTAGAGTTCCAGATTAGATAAAATACTTGCTCCCACCGCCGATAATAAGCCTATAATTCGGACAAACATGATTTCCTGTCCGCAGCATTGTTTACATTCCAGCGAGCAACAAAACAAGCTCACTTTTTACAGGGGAGAATACATAAAAATGCCGTTTGTGTGTATCCAGCTCCAACGCACACACACATAGGGGCTCGCTCATCACCCACTTCCCACCCCCGCACCTACTTGTTTGCCCTTTCTTTCCAGCTTTTTTAGCCATACACATAACTCAGTTTTCCAAACGGATTTTTTCTCATCTAGCATTACTTACCACGTCCAAGGGATTTAAGTCTGCTTTAGAGCAGGATTTATTTATTTTAAACGCACTGGGACACAAATTAACAGCGAACCTCTCTCCACGAAAAAAACTGTGTATATGGCGACCCAACTAGTGATGAGTTGCTGCTGTTCCGATAACTCGATAAGTCGATAGATCAGTAAAATTTTCAAATATTTGTATTTCTAAAAAAAAAACTCCTTCGCCACACATAATACAAATGCCTCTTTGGAAAACCGAAATTTCTGAACTATTTTCTCGGACCTCATTATACTTTTTTCATCCTTATTTTTACACACAATAGGTTTTGTTTATTTACGGAAAGCGAAGTAATTTTTAGTCCAAGCCGTAATCTTGTTCATACCGTTTATCTTGTATAAACATTCACCCACACTATAGTCTGCATGAATGTGTGTAGGTTGTTTGGCAACTTCAGTTTATATAGAAACCACTGTTTTTAGCCCCAAGCTGTGAAAACTTCTAATACTTCGAGTTACTTACCACGTCAAAAGTAATTTTGTCTGCTCAAAGGCAGGTTTATGTTGTTTGAGCGCACTTAAATCGTAAAGTTCGACCAAAATTCCGACTGTGAAAACTGTGTATATAGGCGTTTAGCCGATAACCGATTACTTTTCCACCGCAGGTGCTTAACCTGCCAACTTGTTAAAAAATAAGGCGCGATTTTTTAATTGAAGAAGTATTTCATATTATACACAAATTTAAGTCGCAAGCATTTCAACAAACGCTTTTTCAAATTTGCTTTTTTACATAAAAAAAACGCTTTCTTCATAAAAAAAAATCACCATTTCGACTGCAGGGGACTGGCATGTTTCGAGGATTTCAAAAAACCTTGGGGAGGGGATTACTTTAAAGGGGATGAAATTGATTTAGGAATATAAATAAAGATTTTTCATTTTACAAACAAAGTCACCTTACTTTTTGCCCACACATCCACGCACTGGTCTTTTATTTTTTTAATAACTATCTTTGTTGGGCAAGTAATGCTTATGAAGTCGATGTGGGTTCCTCGGAAAAGCTCATAGGAGGTGGGGGAGGATCGTAGGTTTTTCTTTGATCCCTTACAAACTTAACAAGAGCGCTCTTGTGCCGCTCAATGCCATCGTAAAGGCCGTACACCTGGGCAAAACCAAAGTAGGCAGCCACAGCTGCGACACCAAAAAGAGGAACAATGATTGCGAATCCTGCCAGGCAGGCGAAGAAAACCATGGAAACGATGGTGAGAAGAGTGCCTGAAAGACGATCACTTTAAAGTGAGATTCCAATCAAAAACAAGAGAGAACGCTATAGTCGGGTGCCCCGACTATCAGATACCCGTTACTCAGGTAAAGGGAGTGCGAGGGAGATGGAGATAGAAACTTTGATCACGCATAACTTTTTAACGAATGGTCCGATTTGAAAAATTTCTTCTACATTTCGATAGGTATTGATAAACACAATAAAACTGCATTTTTACTTTTCCGAAATATTTAATTTTTTAAAATCGTATATTAGCGATTGTGGGCGTCAGAGGGGGCGTGGCACCATTTTGAAACAAACTTGCGCTGCGTAGGAACTCCTAAAATCTACATGCAAAACGCCAATCTTCTAGCTTTTATAGTTTCCGAGATCTCAGCGTTCATACGGACAGACAGACGGACAGACGGACAGACGGACAGACGGACAGACGGACAGACAGACGGACAGACGGACATGGCTAGATCGACTCGGCTAGTGATCCTGAACAAGAATATATATACTTTATAGGGTCGGAAACGCTTCCTTCTACCTGTTACATACTTTTGCACGAATACAATATACCCTTTTACTCTACGAGTAACGGGTATAAATAGAGGGACCCACCTTCTAGCACCAGCAGACCTGTAAAAGTCATCACCATGGTGGCTATTCCGAATCCGAAGATAATGAGAAAGGGTAGCATGAAGACGAGACCGCCGGCCAACAGGCAGATGGCAATATGCGGATTCCGGGCGCACCAAGCAGCTATGGCCTCCAGAAATTCATTTCCACCCAGCTCGGACATCACAAACTCCGCCAAACGACGCAACTGAAGCCCTGCAAGATTTTAATTGATTATTATAATGCAACTTATGGTAAAATAGGGTTTTAAACAAAGGCTCTTCAAAGCGCACATTTGTCAGAATGATTTAAAATACAGTAAGAAACTATCTTTGACAATATTTAAATAGCTAAAAAAAACTGTATAGCCCGAATTATAAGGTTATTATGAAAGTTACACTCTAAGCCCTTAACATACATGACTTGTAGAGGGTCTGGAGCAAACTCTCCAGGAACTGGTCGCCTGTGGTTGATCCTACGTTATGATCGCCTCGGTTTTGGGCACCTTTGGCCTCCGGTTTGCTTTCCGATTTTGTTTCCGCAGACTTCTGGGCATTCGCTTCTCTGGCGGCTTTGCGCGCCTTGTTCGAGTGAGCCTGTAGAAGCGAACATTTCAATAAATATGTTATTTTATAGCGTGAAAATCGAAAGTGATTAATCGCCGGCTGCAACGCGACCTTTGGCTCCGTTGCCCGCCACTCCGGCCTTTGTATTCTATTCTTCCAGATCCGGTGAGCTGCATCCACAACCACACTAACCATGTTGTGCGGCTACTGCGACAATATCAGGCGATTTCTGCGGTCATTACACTTTCAGGTGAAAATACGAGTTCTCCAAGTAGTTAATTCGCCTAATTAAAAGCAACAGTAATGAAAAACAAAATAAATAAACAAAAAAATATCGATATCACAACCCTAAAATAAAAATAATCGAGGCAGAGATGCCATTCTGTCAAAGCAGTTTTAATTAACCCCCAAACGACAGCAAAATAAATTTAAATTAGGGCGTAAGTATCGTTACAAATTAACCTCTAAAAATATAAAATAATTTAAAAATTTGTATGTTTTTTTTTTTTTGCATTGGAGGCCAATTTATAAAATTTGTAACCAAATATTCATATAGCCTCAGTAAAGTATTTCGAGAGTGTTAGTAAAGGTATTATAAAGAAACTACATAGTAGTTGTACTAAGTATATTCATTTTCTTTTATTTAAAAAATAATAATACCGTTAAAAAATTTTAAAGCAAATATTTGATCATGTACAATTTGTAATATCGCCTATGGAAATAACGATAATTTTACGATGGAGCAGCCAAGTCATTAAACTTAAAATTAACTTAAGGATCACCATGCCAGGTCTTTATTCAGACGAAAGATTAGTGGAGCAGGAACCTGAGCCCGTTAAAAGGGGGTCGCTCCGTAATTCTCTCCGCGATCAATCGCTCTCCGTGAACAGTCATTCCGCTGCGGAGTTTTGGGGCATGTAAAAAATTCAGACCGGCGGACCGCTCTTCACTTTGAAGCGGCAGCCAGCCATAAACCTGGGACTCCAGCAGCGGAACCGCCTTCACCAGTTCCCTCTGGCGCTCCAACTGCTTCTCCGGATAAGTGTGACGCAGGTAACGCAAAGGATCCGGCGGTTGACGTTGTTCGAACTGGGCGTAAAACTTCCGGGTCAGTGGATAAACTGGAAATCAAGAGGTGGTCATCATCTCGGGACAGTGACATGAGTCTGTAGTTAAGTCTCACACAGCTTACTCACTGCAACATTTGTAGCCTTATCTTAAGGCACAGTACGCTCCATTTTTAGAATTGTATGAAAAGGGAGCGCACATAATAATTTTTTTTAAAATAGTTTTTTTTTATGTTTGGCTATATAATTCTTAACTGCTTATAATGGTCATGAGTTTAATTAAACATTTTAAATTGAAAAAAAACGAAAGATTTTTAGGGATACAAATTCATAAGATTTTCTACAAATTTGAAAATTCCAAATTTGTCGAAATTTTGTTTGTTCACTATTTGTAATATTTTGAATTCAAATCGATTGGTTTCCTTATTGTGATCACAAAACTATCAATTAATTTAGCTTCTGACACCCTTCACTTATTACTTTTGCATCAGTAACCAAGCTACTATGAGTTTGGTTTTAAATTGGTACTGTACCTTGGCTCACTGGAACAAATGTTTCGTAGAGTCGGATGTGTCGGTTGGAGCGTTCGATCAGCTCCTTTTCGAAGTCGTAGGGCAATGGTCGGGGATCCCCCTCGTGATGATCCTGCCCCTCGCCATCTTCCTCGGCCTCGTCGCTGGTTTCGAGTCCCGGTTTCATGGTGACCACCCTTCTCCCTACACTCCTGTTCCAGATCTAGCTATCCTATCAAAGGAATCCGTCCGCAGCCCGTGGCGTGCTCGGTTCGTTTGACTTGGCTGCGGACTACGCTGCAGCAAGGACACCTGTCCGTCTGTCCGACAATCCGTTTGTCGGCCGCCTGTCTTTCCGTTTCGGCAGCAACTTGTACTCATTAAAGTTTTCCCATTGTTGCCGGATGACAGGCAATGTTACCAATACTGCACACGCATCCCCACGACGCACCCACCGCCCAAGGAGTTCCCATTGGGGGTCTCCAGTGGGGGTGGGTGTGGGTGTCAGTGTCGGTGGTGGTGGTGGTGTGACCCACAATCACAGTTTCGTCAACGTCAAAGGCGCCTGTCGGGCGAATTTTCCCAAAAGTTGCTGCGGGGTGTCTACGATGGGTGCGATTGGTTCAGGAGAAAGCGAAAGGAATCCAGCCAGTGAAGCGAAATGGCTAGTGGTTGTTTTGTACCGTGGTATTGTAGAAGCTGGTACTCTTGTGATGTCGAAAAATTTAAAGAAAACAAGAAAGAAAAGCTAACTTCGGGCGGAGCCGAAGTTGATATACCCTTGCAGAATACTCTGTAAATTATATTCTCCAAAATTATTCATATGATGCATTCTTAATACTCATAAAAAATCCCAACTTCCTAACTTTAAAAACACCAAAGTTATGGCATTTCCAATCGTTCAGTTATATGGCAGCTATAGGATATAGTCGGCCGATCCTTATGAAATTTAATAGGTCGGATTGATTGGCCAAAAATAAGACCCATGGAAAATCCCAACTTCCTAACTTAACAAACACCAAAGTTTTGGCATTTCCGATTAATCAGTTATATAGCGGCTATAGGATATAGTCGTCCGATTCTTATGAAATTTGGTAGGTCGAATTGATTGGCCAAATATAAAACCCATAGAAAATCCCAACTTCCTAACTTTACAAACACGAAAGTTATGGCATTTCCGATCAATCAGTTATATGGCAGCTATAGGATTTAGTCGTCCGATCCCGGCCGTTCCGACTTATATACTGCGTGCAAAGGAAAGAAGGGTGTGTGCAAAGTTTCAATTCGATGGCTTTAAAACTGAGAGACTAGTTTGCGTAGAAACAGACAGACGGACAGACGGACAGACAGACGGACAGACGGACATGGCTATATCAACTCAGGAGGTGATCCTGATCAAGAATATATATACTTTATAGGGTCGGAGATGTCTCCTTCACTGCGTTGCACACTTTTGACCAAAATTATAATACCCTCTGCAAGGGTATAAACATATATTTTTTGTTTTTTAATTTTATATATACCATATACGTATACCAAATTTTATATCGATCGGACTAATATTATAGTCAACTTAAGAACTCAACTTCCTAAACCGAAGAAACACCTTGTTGAGAGGGGTACAAATGTTTCTCTTTAAATTTTAAAAGGTTTATCATACCTTTCGCATCACTGTTCCCATCCTGCCAAATATTGGCTCCATTTCATGTCGTTGTCGTAATTTGGTACAAGCCAAAAAACCGAATCCTTGAAGTAAACAGCGATTTCCGAAAATAACCCATTGAAGCGATTGCCGTTGCGTGTCCAAACAATCGCAGCCGCAATCCTCTAGAGCCGGAGGATGAGGTGGCAACCACATCCGGCACTTGGCTGCCGTAATTTTTTATATCCTTTTCGGGTTGTACAACTGGCTCGAAGTCATCAATTTCAGCTTAATCGAATCTAATTGAATCCATAAATACGAAAATAAATCTATTTAATTACAATACAGCCAACAACATTCATTGCAAATAGTTACCATGCACACTCAAACATACGATTATTATAGGTATATAGCCTTAGATGTCTTGAATATACCACCACAAATGGGGATATATTAATAAATTAATTGCTGGAACAAGTAGAGCCGCTTGACTTTTGGCACTCCTAGCTGAAGGGGTATTCGCACTTGGTTCTTGCATAGTTTTTTTCTTGGTGGATGATCTCAAGTATTCCTAAGTCAATTTCCGGAGGTTAATGTACAAGTACAATAATTCCATCAAAATTACAGTGTATTTGTGTTAAGGTATTGAAATATAATTTTTAAAACCATAATTTAATATAAAAAGTTTTTAAAGGCAGTCCCTTTAATAGTATCTTATTGAACTTATATACAATTATGGTTAATATGAAAAAGTATCATCGTTTTTAAGAACATTTTAATTTTTCTGTTAAATATTAAAATTGTATCAGAGCTAAAAATAAAACAAAAAAATGTTTATACATTTAAAAAATGCATATCCAGTTTTGAATCATAATAAAAACCTATTAAGTCTAGTTTTAAAACTATAATGATCGGTAACATTCTGGGAGAATGATAGATCTCTTTCGAGATTGAGGTATATACATATGCTCCAAAAACTTTCTACAATTGCTATTCAATTGAACCTCGAAGGGCCAAGATCTAGTACGATCGGAAATAAAAGCTCAGTGAGAATTATCTTTGTGGTTGCAGCCACCAGAGCGAATACCCCCTAACTGACTAAATATATATCTACAGATCAGTCGTGTTTAGTTGTCGTGGTGGTTGGGAAACTACAGTGGCTCCGGATAGAAGTCCCGATAGGCAAAGCCCTCAATATACTCCGGCCGGTGGCAGGCGAACAGGTGGTGCGGTAGCTCCTTGTGGGCGTGCTTCTCCAACGCCTTGCGCGTTTTCTCCAGCAGCACGGCCTCGTCGAACTTGACCCGCTGCACTGTGGTCTTCCGCAAGATGGTCTGCACGAACTGCGACCAGACGGAGCCGGACTCCTCTTGTCCCGATCCCGAGTCATCTTCCGTTAGTTTCTCCTTTTTAATCTGGGTTGGCTGCTTTGTCTCCAACTTCTGCTCCTGCTGCTCTGCCTTTTCCACCGCCTTGGCTTCGGTTTGAGCATAAACAGTGGACGCATCCGCCTTGCCAGGTTGAGAATCTGCACCTTCCCCTTTACTCTTGGCCGGCGGAATGTCCTGCATGAGCGTCTGCAGCCGGTCCACTGTCTCTGCCATTCGTTTCCGAAAGTCCACAATTCGCCGGGCGTAGCTGAAGAGCGCCCGCTCTTCCGCCAGTTTTAGTGGTCTCATCCGTTCCTCCTGTCTTAGCTCGGTGGGTTCCAGCAGTGGGTGAATGCGTACGCCGGACTCTGCAGTGCCACTAAGGTAGATGCGGATGGCGAACTCTTGCATCGCCGTGGTATTGACCATGGCAATGGCATAGGCATTGCGAATCTTTAATATAACTTCTCTAATGTTCGCCAGCTGGGGCGATGAGGCATTGACCACTCTCGGCTGAAGATCCTGCGGATCTTGCTCCTCCAAGTGGGCCGGCCTATCCAGGCTGTCCAACACCTCCGCCAAGTGGCTGCGCATCCGCTCACTGTCCGCCTGAAAAGTGAGCAAACCCAGTCCCTGAATAAGCCGTATGTTGGCCGCAAACTGCTGCTCTAGTTCGTACAGCTGCCAGAGGGATCTCATTCGGGACTCATACTCTTTTTGGGCACCTGTGCCCAGGACACTACTGATGTTGACATCGTACAATTGCAGGCCTCGGATGAAGGCCACATCCATGGTGTAGTTGCCCATGAAGGCCAGCACATAGTTAAGAGCCTCGGAGGCGCTGCCAAAATTCTCCCGCCGCTGGGCGAAGAATTCGTCAAGATCGCTAACGGTCAATTGATTACGTGGCACCTCGCTTCTTTTCAAGCTTTCGTTTAGCTCCCGCTCTTCGCGTATTCGCTCGAAGTTGCTCACTAGCAGATCCCCGGCGGGCTGCTGAAACTCGTCAAACACTTCAATGTCCACGGCCATCGTGGTGCTTGCGCCGGATTGCTCTCGTCCCGGCTCTCCAGCTCTTGCAGCTTCCTGCGCATGCACGTTGTCCTGCTCCTTGTAGAAATAATCATAGTTCTCCGGTTGACACTGCGGCACCCACTGCTCCTGCGCTGTCACCTGGCGCTCCCTGCTTCTCTCGAAGATCGCCCGCGGACTGAAGCGCTGCAGATCCAACGATGAGTATATGTCCTCCTTGTGGGCGTGACAGCAGTGGATGGCTGACATGTCCATGGGGTGGGCCTCTGTATTAAAAATATAGGCACCAGCCTGCACCACGCACACATCATCCTCGGTGGAAAGTAGCTCACCTCCAGAGCCATCGTTGTGCAGGAAGTTGTCCTCGTCGAACAGGAGATAAAGATATTTGCTCGTCTCCGCCAGGAAGAACGACTCCATGCGATTTTCCTTTTCATGGGTAACCACATTCCGGATCTGGAAGAGATGAGCAGCAGGGAAATTAATATTTGAAAACCATTAAGCGCGAGTCCAGACAACTTCTCACCGTTGCATATCCGCACTTGGTTTTGGCACTAAACTCGAGGGTCTCCAGCATGTGCTCTCCCAGCTCCAGGAGGTACTCATTCCTCGTGGCCCGATAGAGATACATGGCCGATTCGATTAGCTCCGGCCGCAGTGGATACACCTCCCGATTCGGCGATGCCTCTCCCGCAGCGATGTTGTAGAACTCCGGCAGGAATCCGTATTTCTTCCAGACTCCAATATACCTCGAAATTGTGCGCAGTGCCGGCTCTGTGTCTCCAACGATGCTGAGGATGCCGGGCCAAAAGGCCTCAAGGGACTGAAAAACGGGCAGGGTGACGTGGCCCTTGTTCATGCCGACCCACACGTACCAGTCCTCCTTGCGCATGTACTTGTCGATCGCCGAGCGGGCCTCGTGGAATAGCTCCAATAGTTCCGGGCGGTTAAGCAGCACAGATGCCTTTACCAGGTACTCGAACAGGGAGTCCACTCCGGCACCAATGCCCGAGTCCAGGGCTGTCCAGCGGCCACTCTGCACGTCGATGTGATTGCCAAATAGCCCAATGGGCGAGCGATAGGCCCAGAGTGCGTGAACCGCCTGCATGGCCACCTCCTCGTATATGCTGTTGCCGGTTAACCGACTCAGGGTGCCGAATTCGATGAGGAAGGTGCCCACGCCCGCCGTACATGTCACGGAGGTCTCGCCTTTGGGCACGCCGTAGCGCAGGTTCACCGTTCCGTAGGGCATGCCCGTGTTCGTGTCGAAGGCGGGCAGCAATCGCCGGGCCACGTCCTCTGCCAGCCGCAGCAGAGGCCCCTTGCAGGGCCATCCCTGCTCCAAGTCAATGCCAGCCCTCTTGGAGAGCAGATGCGCGGACAGCAGGCCGCCAACTATGCGAATGTTTGTCTCGAACACGGATACATTGATGTCCCGGTCGAAGTTCATCTTCTCCTCAAGCAGCCGGGCAACGCGTCGGAACTCCGAGAAGTTTCCCATGGTGGCCAGCGTGTCCAGGGCGTCGATCAGGGTCAGCGAGTAGCTGCCCCAGGTGTCGTGGCCGTCACAGGTCAGCGGGCGCAGCTCGTCGTAGTTGGAGGCGTGGCGCAGGTAACCCTCGTAAGCGTGCTGAAACATGCGGCGCACATCCTCCCTAGAGGTTGCAATTGAGAATTAGTATATAAAGGTGATCCGCAAGCGATTGACCCACCTCAGTTCCAGCTTCCTCGCCTTGGAGTACTGCTTCTGGCCGCTGGCGCCGGTGGCCAGCAGAAGGATCAGGATCGGGACAAGTGGACTTGCGGCCATCTGCTGCATCGTGGAACAGTCAATCAATCAGAGCCGCTAATTCAATTATGGGCATGGTCAGTGCCCTATAGCTGGCGTGGATGTGGATGTCAAATGCGGCTACGTTGTCGCGAAATCAAAACAAGGCAAAAACGAAACAGTCACATCGAATTATGAATACGCTTAACTTTTATTTGTGGCTATCTCTAACTATTTATATGTGTTCATTTAATTGATGAAAATAAAAAAAAAATTTGGTAAACATATAAATACAAAAAATAAATGGTAAAACCAATTAAAACAGCAAGAAGTAAGCACTATAGCTTTTAATTCAACAACCGTTTAGAAATCGGCTATGCTCCATGGTAGAGTGCAATCAGCTGTTGCTGCACAAAAACTATCGAAGGGGCAGGGTGGTCAATTCCCATGAGGATAATGGTTGGCCACTGCAAATCAATCTAACATCTTAAATCAGCCACGAATAGCAAATATATTAGCCAACATGTATTTCTAAAATTTAAACGCATGCAATCCACAGTTTTATGCCCAATTTAGTGCTGAAAACCATACCGATTAATTGAGGTTGCCTTGCATTGCACGCGCGCCTTTTATTCTTCTACTTGCAGCAAGTTGGCAGCACGGATCTGTGTTTTTTTTTTTGCCCATTCAAAAGTGTGTGTTCGTACGGGTAAAAAGTGTTTTAAATTCAAAATATTTAGCGAAACAGGCTGCCGACAGTAGAAGCAACTGCACCCAGCGGTGAGTAACTGTCCTCCCTATTTGTTTTAATCCCGGAGATCCTCCGAATGAGTTGGCCAAATGATTCGCAGCCTTTGTTGCGCCTGCGATACAACGAATCACTTTCCTGCCCATGGGCAGCGTTCGTCCTCCTCGGGGGAAAAACCCACCATCGGGATATCCGTAATCCTGTGGAGGAGGCAGTTTATCATGGCCTAGGTGCTCTTTTATATACCCTTACAGGGGATCCCACCAAATACAATTGCGTACGGTTAATTGTCCGTTGGGCGAAAAGTAACAACATTGTGAGACAAAACATGTGGGATTGCCCCAGGCTGACCAGAAACCCCATTAAAACAATCCCCTGACCCTTAGACATAAGCATAAATCAGTCCGGGGCCTGATTTCAGGCCCCACGGGAGTTATCTGCAAAATTACTAAGAATTGGAGAAAAATATTAAATTTTTGGAGCAGGGCTGTCGCTGTTCGCATGGCATCGATAGCAGATCGCCCTGACCGACGGTGGCAACCCTGCGCGCACACGCAAATCTATCGAAAATTTTTACCCCACGGTCGATAAAACACTTTCGTTGCTTTTTTCCACAGTCGTGTACAAAAAAAGAAGAAAAAGTGCGATTAAAACGAAATTACATAGGGCAGAGTGTACCCAGCGGAGTGTTTCGATTCCCGTGGAGTGCGGATTAAAGGTGCAAATATGCCCAGTTTGGAAAAGTGCCCAGCAAAAGCAATAACAAAATAGCAAAAGCAACAGCAACGTGTGTGTGTTGTAAGGTGCTCGAGTGTTCGTGTGTTGGTGTGCTCGGGGGGTGGTGTGTATGTGTTCGCCCGTCAGAACACCCGTGTCCATAAATTAGAATCCAAATCGACATTGAAGCTCCGCCACCGCGATGTCCGTCGCCCAGGATTAATAAGCACCATCATCAGCGGACCATTAAGTTTTCCATATCGAGAGGAAACGGAATCTGAATCGGAATCGGAGGAATCACGCGCCATAGCTACCCCAATACGGAAAACGGCTGAAAAATGTTAGCTAAATGCCAAGTTATCTACAATTATTATGGTTTGTCCCTGTGTGCGTGCCTGTGCTTTAATGTGTGTGTGCGTGCGATAGCAAAAGCAAAATCCGCTCGAATTGCGATGCCAAATTGTCGCCCAATTAATTGATCTTTCAATTGGCGAGGGGGAGCGACTCCCACTCCCACTCCCCGTATTCCCTGCTCCACATGCCACACGGTGTATCCGTTACTGGATCTCCCATCTCCGATTTTGCTACTGCCGCCGCCGCACATATTGTATAACCCTTGTTTATCTTTGGACATTCCGATTCCGAGGTGGAGTACAAGTACAGTGGAGGCTGCTCGAGGTGGACGCGCAGATAAGGGTTTAAGTGCCGCTTGTTTTGCGACCTTATCGGCAGAGCTTTACAGGCCACTCCGATTGACATGCTCACATAAACATTGGGACGGGAAAAACCTGACAAGAAATCACCAACACGATAAAGTTCGCTTCTTAAAAGATTGATTTATCAATACGTATAATAAAATACATCAGCCAGTACAGAAAACCTACTTACCCAATACTTTCAGTTAAGAAAACCTTGGAAAACCCTGTAAAAGTCCTGAAGCAGCTGCTTTATTTCAGTTCATTGTCCAATCCTGTTATTGTTCATTAAATGTATTTGTCCTCATTAAAGTAGTCTTGCTTATAAGATCTATGAAGCACATTTTACTTTTCCAAGAATTCAAAGTTTAGAATCCATTTATACCTTACGTAAATATTGATCGAAAAGGAGACTGTTTTTTCCTATAAACATACTTTTTAATGCTCACAGACTCAATAGGCTTTTATTACAGACTATTTGTCTGTTAAAAAAGATATTTAATTTCAAACCTTCCTAAAGAAATATAACTCAGAAACTGGAATTTTTTCCTTCAAATGTAATTCGGTAATTAGTCTTAGAAGTCTTCCTTTCTACGGTTCTTCATATTGTAGATCTTATTCCAATAAGAATTCCTTTTCATTCTGTTTTAAACAGATATTAAAAGGCCTTTTAGGCTGCAATGCACTCACTACCTGCTTGGAATACAAATTAATTGAAACAAAACAATCGAAAGGCCCGAAATACCTTAGGTGAGTCACTGATTAGCAGCTTTCACTGTACCACACAGGCACTCGAACCCGATTTCAATCCCGATTTCTCACGCACACAGTGGTTCGCCATCCACATCCACCCTGTGGCCGTAGGCAAATGTTTACTCAAGAACCATTCTTACAGAGCCCGCAGTAGCAGCACATCGATTTACCAACTCCAGCAGGAGGAAGAGGAAGGCGGCGGAGGAGGAGAAGGAGAGGGAGCCACCGTTCAGATTGGGTAAAGCGCCACCATGGTGAGTACCAATCTGGTGGTGCCAGTGGTGCTGTGGGGACCCACGGCGCCCACTCACTGTATTTCGAGCGTGTTCCTCTCGGACGACCAGTTCACCCTGGTTACCGGCTGCTACGATGGACAGATCTGCCTGTGGCAGGTGGAGCCTACCACCCTGAAGATGTCGCCGCGCTGTTTGTTGGTGGGCCACTCGGCTCCGGTCCTGTGCCTGGTGCGGGCCTCTCTCCTGCCGGAGAACAACTTTCTGGTCAGCTCGTCCGAGAACGGCGAGATGTGCACCTGGGACCTCACGGATGGCAAGTGCATGGAGGCGGTTAAGCTGCCGCAGGTGCACACCCAGATCCAGAGCTATCACACGGCCAACAGCGAGGATGTGCGCCTCTTCTGCATTGGTTACTACGCCGAGATCATGGTCATGGATCCCTTCAGTCTGGAGGTGATCTACGTGCTCAGCTCGAAGGTCAAACCGGATTGGATTTCCGCCATTCACGTGCTGCGTCCAATGCGCCGCAAGGATGACGTAGTGCTGGCCATCACCACCACCGGAACCGTGAAGGTGTGGACTCTGACAGGCAACGAGAACAAGCACGCGGAGCCCATATACGAGAACGAGTCCAAAGAGATCCGCTGCCTGAATGCCATCACCATGAATTGCTGCGCACAGAACCAGCGCACCGTCCTTCTTGTCTGCACCAAATACTGGCAGATCTACGATGCCGGGGACTTCACCGTGCTCTGCTCCGTGATTGCACCGGCAAGGGAACGATGGCAGGGCGGGGATTTCATCACCTCGGACCGGGTCATGCTGTGGACGGATGAGGGCAAGGGCTATCTGTACAAACTGCCCGCCAACTGCATTCCGGACAACAAGGAGTTCCACTCGAAGAGTGTGGTTAGAGATGCCCCGTATCTGTATTATGTATTGCAGCATGCGGGCGACAAAGTGTTGTCGTGCCCGCCAGCGATGAAGCTGCTCCAGGGCGCCGGGGGTCAGCACAATCTCTTGCGCGGCGACTCCGAAGGCTACATCTCTGTGTGGAATGTGCCGGAAGTGCCGCTGGACAACATTAGCATACTGCAGGCCAAGCAGATGCCGCCGCGCGTCCTCAAACCGCACGTGTGCACCTCCCTGGTGGAGGCATGGTCCATAATGGACCCACCGCCTGTGGGCATCCTGGATCAGCTGTCCCGCATCACGGAGTCGCCGGTGAAGCTCACCTCGAGCATTTATCTGCCGCAGCAGAGTCGCCTGGTGATCGGGCGCGAGGATGGCAGCATAGTCATAGTGCCAGCCACTCAGACGGTGATGATGCAGCTGCTAGTGGGGATCAAGCAGAACTTCAGCGACTGGCCCTCGCATCAGATCCTGTACGGTCATCGTGGTAGGGTCAACTGCCTGCTCTGCCCCTCAATGATTCACTCAAGGTACGAGAAGTCCCATCTGCTCTCCGGTGGAATCGATTTCGCCGTGTGTCTGTGGGATCTGTACAGCGGCAGCTTACTGCATCGGTTTTGCGTTCATGCCGGCGAGATCACCCAACTGCTGGTGCCGCCGGAGAGCTGTAGTCCAAGAATCCTGAAGTGCATCTGTTCGGTGGCCTCGGATCACTCGGTTACCCTGGTTTCCCTGCAGGAGCGCAAGTGTGTGACCCTGGCCAGCAGGCATCTGTTCCCGGTGGTCACCATCAAGTGGCGCCCCTTGGACGACTTCCTCATCGTGGGCTGCTCCGATGGCAGTGTGTACGTGTGGCAAATGGAAACGGGTCACCTGGATCGCGTGCTGCACGGAATGCTGGCGGAGGAAGTGCTCTCCGCTTGCGACGAGCAGGCAGAGGACGGCGGCTCGGGAGGCGGTGGTGGTGGAACTAATGGTGCATCCGCCAGCGAGATGGGCATGGCCAATCCGGCAGTGCACTTCTTCCGCGGCCTCAAGTCGCGCAACATGAATGCTATCCGCCATGCCACCCAGCGTGGCATTAACCAACTCCAGCAGCTTCAGGGCCACAACCAGGGAAACTTCGATTTCCTGATGAAGCACCGCAGCAATCCGCTGGTCATCCAGGGACTGCGCACCAACCCCAAGGATGCAGAGAGCCACATCCTTTTCTTTGACATAGAGGGATTGATTTTTGAACTGCACAGCGAGGAATACGCACAGATGACACCAGCTACTTTAGAATCTCTTGGTGTCCACCTGCAGAATCCCAAGGATGGCAAATCCATGCATCTGGATGCCAGCAAGAAGATCGGTGACTTTTTCAGCAAGGTCAAGAACAAGGCGGTGGATGTGGAGAAGATCCTGAAGGACAAGGACAAGCATGGACTGGTGCAGAAGTTCAAGGAGAAGACGGAGATCGTGGAGAAGAAGGTGCAGGCCAAGGTGGAGAGCCTGCAAAAGGCAGTGGAGCCGCACGAGGAGCAACAGGACCTGAAAAGCAAGATCGCCTCCAAGATGGAGGTCACGCACGTGATGGAGGTGGCCCAGCTGCTGCTCTCGCTGCTCCATTCCTGGGGCCTGGATCCGCATCTGGACAAGATGTGCGAGACGCGCCTGGGTCTGCTGCGACCCATTGTGCCCATCTCGTACGGTGTGCTGTCCAAGGCCGGTTACATGTCCCTACTGCTGCCCACGTGGCAGAACAACTATGCCATACCGCCGGGCGTCCACCTTCCTTCCAGCTCCAAGAAGCGACCGCTGCCGGAAGAGCTGCAGCGTTTGGAGCACCTCACCGCCGTTTTTACATCCCGTCTGCACTGGGAGCTGAGCACCACCTTGACCACCAATCACATTCTCGCCCTGGTGGCCATGTCCAACACTCTGCTGTCGATGAGCGCAGCTTCCTTTTTGCCGGACAGCGAGAAGCACAAGAAGCTGCAGCGCTTGGCCCAGCGCACGGACTCCACGTTGAGCAACGAGGAGGAGCGCGAGGAGCTGATGGCCCACCACGTCTCCCAGATCAAGCACGCCTGGAGTCTGCTGGCCACTCATCACTGCTTCTTGCTGCCGGATAAAATTGAGGCCCTGGAGCCAAAGAAATTCAAGCGCCCGCAGGTGGAGATGATGGTCAAGCGGTGGCAGCATCACTGCATCGAGATCAGGGAGGCGGCGCAGCAAATTCTCCTGGGAGAGCTTACCCGCATGGGCAAAAAGGGTCGGAAGCAGCTGGTCGAGAGCTGGGCGCAGTATCTTCCGCTCTACACGCACACGGAGCCCATAGTGGGTGCCCAGCAGCAGTTGGCCCTGATCAGTCAGCCGGCGGGCGGAGGAGCTGGATCCGGATCGGGGGGCAATGGAGGAGTAGGCGTCGGAGGTTCCGGCGGCGGTGGCGGAACCGGAAGTGGAGGCGGAGTGGGCGGCAACGTATCGGGAGGAGATGCCCACCAAGATGAAGACTACGAAGAGGAAGAGGAGGAGATCATACGCAAACCATCCAGCTTGTCGGAGCTAAAACGCAAGCAAACCACAGCAGTAATACTTTTAGGTGTCATAGGAGCTGAATTCGGCCAGGATATATCCCAGGATTCGCCGAATCACCGGGGAAGCATTAGTCTGGCCACGGGAGCCAATCTAACCAGTGGTGGAACCGGCGGAGAGCGCAGGAAATCCAGTGTGGTGGAGGGTTTTGGCATAGCCAACAACCTGGCCCGCCTTACCTCGATGGCCTTGGCCCACCTGTTGTACGCCCCACCGTCTCCGAAGTTGCCGCAGTACACGCCCCTGCGGCGGGCAGCCATCGATCTGCTGGGACGTGGGTTCACCGTCTGGGAGCCGTACCTGGATGTGTCCAAGGTGTTGCTGGGCCTGCTGGAGATCTCATGCGAGGGCAAGGCAGTGCCGAATCTGAACTACAAACTCCCACTGACCCCGCAGGCGGACGCCTGCCGGACGGCCAGGCACGCCCTGCGCCTGATAGCCACCGCACGGCCGGCGGCCTTCATCACCACGATGGCCCGCGAGGTGGCCAGGTACAACACCATGCAGCAGAACGCCCAGTCCATCAACACGCCGCTCACCCAGTCCGTGCTGCACAAGGCCAAGGGTGAGATCCTGCAGTGCGTGGAGATGCTGATCGACAAGATGCAGTCGGAGATCGCCGGCCTGCTGGTGGAGGTGATGGACATAGCCCTGCACTGCGTGGACAGCAACGAGCTGAAGAGCCGCGGCCTGGCGGAACTGTGCCCGGCCATCTGCAAGTTCAACCAGATCTCGCACTGCGCCCAGACGCGCCGCATCGCCGTGGGCGCGAACAGTGGCAACCTGGCCATCTACGAGCTGCGGCAGAACAAGTGCCAGATGATTCCGGCGCACACGCACCCGATCACCTCGCTGGCCTTCTCGCCGGACGGCAAGTACCTGGTTTCGTACTCCTGCGCGGAGAACCGCCTCTCCTTCTGGCAGACCTCCACGGGGATGTTCGGATTGGGTCAGTCTCAGACGCGCTGCACCAAGGGCTACTCCACGGCCCCCATTCCGGATGTGTCGCGCCTGAATCCGATGCGACTGGCCAAGCTGGTGTGGATCAATAATCGCACGGTGACCCTAATGCTGGCCGATGGCTCCGAGACGCGATTCAATGTCTAAGTTGGAAGGAGGCAGGTGGTCATAGAGGGTCCTGCGGGACATGTAGCATGTTATTAGGCAATCAGCGCGGGCTTCAAAAGCAGCGAGTTGGAGGAGGAGGTGGGGTAGGAGGAGCAGAAACGACAAAACAATAATTATTCAAAAATACAACAAAAAACAGAAACGTCTGGCGTTTCGTTAAAAATAATTAAGGCAAGGGAAACCAAGACAAGCGAAGCAACATTAAGTCAAATACGAAAAACAAAACAAAATTAAGGCAAACGAAAAGCTAAGCAAAATTAATGCAAACAAAAATCCACAAAACATTTTTTTATTTATTTATATACTATCCTATATATCTGTATCTGTATGTATTTTAATGTGTTAAACGATTTTAATGTGCCCTTTATTTGCTCCTTGCTACGTCCATTTTATTTTTTAGTGCTAAACTTTTACCCCTACTCTTTGAACACGTGTTTCTGTTTATTGTTATTTTCCAATGCGGAAAAAAACAAAAAACTAAATCCAAATATTATCAAAGTAAACAACAATTAACCAGATGCAAGCAAAACAACCACACGAGAAACAACAAAGGAAAAACGATAAAAAAAACAAAGAATGAAAAGCTGTTATTATTATTACACAACTATTATTATTACTACTGTATGCTACTATTATTATTATTAATATTTGTTATGCCTAATGTATTGTTATATTATATATCTAAAAAAAACCTAAACAAATGTATTGAGAAAAGTTACGAAACAAATGCGAAACAGCAAAAAGAAAAACAAACACTAAATAATTAGAAAGCAAAAAGTTTTTTTTTAACATATAATTATTGTAATTCCTATATATCTTCTTCTTTCGATGTAAAATTTCTGCTTAAGCATGTGTAAAAAGTCTTTGTTGTTCTGTGAAATTGTATAGGAAAATATGCTTATAAAATACAAAACACCATACATACACATAATTTATTTGCGGCGGTAATATGCATCAAGCGAATAATGGTATTTGGGGGCCTGAGAAGTCAACTGTTAAGCCCAGAAATGCCTACAACTTTACTAGAAAAACTATCCTAATTATATCCATATACCCAACTGAATTTGCAGTATGTGTTCGTTTACGTATTCAATACAGCACAAGCAAACACACGTGTACTATGTGAGAGAGTTAATTAAAAAATGTATTTGTGCTTAATTTCAATTACGAATTATATATATATATATTTACAAGCAGAAGATACATGCATACTTATATACGAGATCCTTCAATCAAAGTATTACACAAACAAAACGAAACGAAGCAACTAAAACAATTATGTACGGAGTATACAACAAATAAAGTCAACCAAACATGAGCAAATTTGTATTTTCTATTGGGCTTTTATTTAGTGCGACCAACGCCTGGATTGAAGCACATCCGACGGTGTGACCACATTCTTATCAAAAGTTAAGTACAGTCATCCACTGTTTCCAGAGCTCTGCAAGAGTGGAGTCGAAGTGGTGCGCTTTGGCTCTCATTTTAAACACAAGATTCGAGTAAATAATGTTGGAAATTTTTTAGCCGAACAGCATATGGGGCTAATTACACCCACATATCAAGTTAAAAACAAATTATACCTTCGGGGACTCATAGATCAGCTCATAAAAAAAAGTTTTACAATTTTGGCAATGCGCAAAGGACAGTTTGGTCGGATAAGAAGGCGTGAGTGATGAAACATCTAGTTGTGCGGAATTCGTGTTACTTGTCTTTTCCTTAAAGTCAAACCACAAGCCGGGAATTCTTCAGCACATAAAAACATAGTCATGCTTGTAACTTAAAATGATAGATAAATAATGGCTTTTGAAAAAGAAGGGAACTATGACTTTACTCTTGCAGCTGTAACTATGAATTTCATAAATTTGTTTGCCTTACTTACATATACATATGTAAGACATTCTTTCGATTCCTCCTTCACTTTTCCTCATTTGACCAATTGTTTGCTCTTTGGATTCCAGCTCTTTGCTTGACCAGTGAGAATGCCCGTCTCAGAAGCCCAGAAAGGCCGGGGCAGGAAGGCAACCGCTTCCGTATCCGCAGCCGCCGCCCGAAGGCAATCCGCTCTCAGCGAGGAGGAGGATGAGGCCAGCATCGTCCAACGAATGGACCAGGACGACGAAAGCAACCGCGATGATCCCGATTTTGATGAGGGCGAAGAGGAGGAGGATCACATTGACGATGAGGACGAAGACGAGGAACCGGACAGCAACGCGACCAGCGAACCGGAGGAGCAGATTGAGCCGCCGTCTTTCAGCCTGGCCACGCTGGGCCTCCAACGCGTGGGCAGCGCTCCGCCGCCCAAGCCCAAGGTGCAGAAGGCCCCGATCCTGACTCTAAACGCGCGCGGCATGCCCGCCCGCATACGCAAGAGGAACAAGCTCTTCTACGACGACAACATAATCAACGACGACAAGCCGCTGCGCATGAGCTTGGCGCCCAAGAAAATGCCCGGCAGACCGCCGCTCTCCGCCGGAGGGGGCTCTGCCCAGAAGACCCCACTCACGCCATCCAAGGTGCTGAAGAAGCGCAAGGGCGTGGTCTCCCGCTACATGCGTTCCAATGAACAGGGATCCAGCTCCAACTCGGCCAGCAGTCAGTCGCAGCAGGTGGGCAAGCACAAGAAGACGCCAACGAAGGCCCAGTCAGTGGGCAAGCTGCCTTCAGCCAGCAAGCTAGGCTCCGGGGCACTGAAGTCGGGCAGAGGTGCCCATCTGATGGGCAAGGGTTCGGCTGCAGCGGTAGCGGCAGCAGCGGCCGCCGAGGAGGAGGCCAGCCAGGCGGAAGCCACTGCCCTGGCCAACAAGCGCTTGGGCCAGTCCATCGGCCTGCGACTGCGCAATCTCCTCAAGCTGCCCAAAGCGCACAAATGGGCCATAGCCGAGTGGTTCTACTCGTACATCGACAAGCCACTGTTCGACTGCCGGGATGAGTTTATGAACCATGTGAATGAGCTGGCCCCTCGGCTGAACACCCGGAGCCTCAACCGCCACGAGTGGGTGAACATCAGGCGGCGGATGGGAAGACCCCGGCGCTGCTCCGCCAACTTCTTCAGTGAGGAGCGCAAGGAGCTGGACAGGAAACGCCAGTTGATGCGCACCCTGCAATCGCGTAAACCAGGCGAGTTCAAGGACTCCATGCTGCTGTCGGATATGCCGGAAAAGATACCGATGCCACTGCCGCTGGGTACCAAGGTAACCGCCAGATTGAGAACGCCCCAGGATGGAATATTTGCCGGCACAGTGGCTGCCTACGATTCCATGAACTCCATGTATCGGGTGACCTTCGAGCGACCCGGCCTGGGCACCCATGCCATCCCAGACTACGAGATTGTGTCGGAGAACTTTCACGAGATGCTGCCGCTGCACAGCTTCACCAAGGACTTCCGGCCGAACTTGATGAGCATCTATCAAACGAACAACCTGGGCTTCACCACCAATCTGGGATTCACGGCCAATCTTACGAGCAACTATCTGCAGAAGAAGGAAAAGGCAGCCGGCGGCGGAGGAGCGGGATCGAACTACTCGAGGCCGCAAAAGCATCTGGCCAGCAACAATGCGGCTGCCCGGAATGCGCTCAGCATGAAGCTGAACAAGAGTGATCCCCTGCTGGGGCAGGATTCCGTGGGCGAGAGTCCCATCCGGCAGCAGTTGGCCCGGCATCACGCCTACTCCAGCACGCTGCTGGAGCACCTGGTGCACCTGGAGAAGCACATTGCGGTGAAGGCGGACCGCATCCAGCGCCTGAACAAGATGAACGCCACCGCCGAGCTGGCTATGGGCGAGATGATCAGCCAGGACGAGAACGGGGATCGCCATCGCCGCCAGATTGCCGACAACTTCCAGCGGCAGTACGCCTACAACATTGTGTCCATCGAGCGCATCAACGGCGAGCTTATGTTCGAACTGACTAAGGTGCAGGAGATGTCCACCAGCCTGACGCGCAACCCCAACGTGCAGGCCATGATCTCGCCGACATATCTGCGCGAAGAGTGCCGCGCCAAGGCCTCGCAAACGGTGGACGACATCAACAAGGGAATGGTCAAGAATCCGCGAATGATACGGCTGCTCAAGAACCTCACCACGCTGCTGATCGTCACCCAGAATCTCGGCGGCGACTGCGACGTGGGCGAGGTCAACAAGGTGCTCGAAGGCTGCCTCGAGGAAGTACGCAGCAACCTCTTTTGCACCGACAACAGCGAGGTGTTCCAGAAGAGCGTTCAGGTGCGACTGGAGTACATAGCCATGGACATAAGCAGAAGCCTCGAGGAGCACAGTCGCACGGCGGAGAACAACGATGATGTCAAATCGCCGCTCAAGTCCGAGGAACACGATGACGAGGACGACATGGACGAAAATCGCGTGCAGGATCACGAGCAGGAGCCGGAGGAAGCCGCCGCAGACACCTCGAAAACGAGAACGAAAGGCAGACCGAAGAAAGTGGATAAAAAGGATCAGGCCGAAGCTGGCAAGAAAGGCCAGAAGGACCAGCACATGGACACGGACGCCGAGGAGGAGGAGAAGCTGGACTCTGACGAGTCGGACAATGCAGAGCATCTGAATCAGCAGCAGCAGGACGACGAGCACGACACGGAGGAGCAGCACCTGGAGCCGGAGGAGCAGTCGCCCATTCCGGCTGCCACCGAGGACACGCAGATCACCATTGAGTCGATGAAGGAGTCCGACGATGAGTTCCAATCGACCGCTGAAACGGAGGAGGAGGACGATATGGCTGGCCTGGAGCAGCTGAAAATGGAAGGGGAAGGGGAGGAGGATGAGGACTATGTTTACGCGAAGTAGCCTCTTTAGGATTGACCGAGCTCCATCTTTTCGCTTTTCGAATCCCTACACTTTCCTATTAGTTTATTTTCCTTTGCTCGGTGGAACCATTCTATGGCCCCCTGGACGAAGGTTTAAACGCAAGTGAAAATGGAAAGTTTCGAAAAAAGCGTTGCAATAAAATCTGTAACAAAATTACCCACAAGGCATTGGGATTCCTTAACGTTTTTTTTATGTATAGCACAGACTTTGTAAAAATGTGTATTTACAATTTCAAAGAATAAAAAAAGTAAAAAATAAATAAGTCTTTTTTTTTCCAGTTACTTCCTATATTGGTGCATTTTCTTCTACATTTTGGATAAATTCTTCAATTTCTAAGGCTTTAACCAACTCGTGATAAATTTGCATTAATTACATTTTTTTATTCATTTGTTTTGGTGAACCATTTCATGGTTCGCACTTTAACAACTAGGAGAGGAAAGTCGCAGGATTAAAAAAAAGTGCAAAATGGGGGACGTCATTTCTTAATCCTCCTCATCGTCGTCGTCCTCCTCCTCTTCGCTGGACTGATCCAGCCAAGCCACGAGCTTTGCCAGGCTCTGGCGCAGATGCGCATGTTCCTCCTCGTCCAACTGCTCGAACCAGGCCTGGATGGCATCCTCGGACACGAAGTCTTTGTCGTACAGGTAGTGGACAATCTGCGAAATCTTCTCCCGCACCAGAGGATTTTCCTCGTACACATCCTATGGGTAATGGGAAACGTTAAATGGCTTTTAGGACAACCAGGATAAAGGAATCACCTCCAGCGCCTTGAGGCAATCCAGCATGGCATCCTCGCTCTTAATGTAGTTGGAGACAACCGGTCCCAGCTGCTTAAAGGCGGCACTTATGGCCACCAGAACGTTGTTGTTCGCCGGTTCCAGGATGCTCTGCATGCCGAATACTGCCTTGACCACATTAAAGTTAACCTCCTTGAGGGACATGTTGTACGCGTAGCGCGAGGAGTTAATTTCGAGGATGAGAAAGTCGGGATTCGACTTCTCCCGGAAGCCCCGCGTCAAGGAATCGATCACCTCGCCCAGGAAAACTAAGATATGCGTTGGTGAATTACGTTGATTAGACTGCCATTTCTGTTGCACTCACTGTTTGTGTCATCGGGCAGGGGCGTCACCGCTCGGGAGCCATCCTCGTCGTCCTCGCTGAGGTCGCTGCAGTAACTGATCTCGTCCAGCGGCGCCAGCAGGTCGCCCATTTTGGGTATGCTTAGCGGTTGCTGTGGCAAGAGATCCTCGCCATCCGAGTCCTCGGGATCACCAGTTGTCAGATCGCTTACAATGAAGGCATGTGGCCCAATAGACTCCAGTTCCACTGCAACCTCCTCCTCACTGTGCTGAGTGCTGGGCGTGCTGGTGACGAGAGTCTTGGTCAGCGTTGTCTTGGCAGGCAGCACGCTCTTCGCCCCCAGCACACAGCCCGCGCTCACGTCGCAGTTCTCGTTAATGGTGGCGCCCGCACCCACCACGCAATGCTCCAGCCGGCAGTTGTCCTTCACGGTGACATCGGCCATAAGGAACACATTGGTCAGCCGGCAGTTCTTGCCGACGCGGCAGTTGGCCCCGATCACACTGTCGCTGATCACCGACCCACTGTCCACATGACTGCCCGCCTGGATGACCACGTTCTGCTGCAGCGCCACCTTCGACACCTGCGCCCCGTGGCTCTTATATATGTTGTCCTTGTGGAAGACGTACTGCTGCTGCAGCTTGTAGACGCCCATGTCGGGAACGAGCGGGTAGGCCCACCGGTTGATTATGTCCCGGCTGACTAGCTGGTAGGACGGCCAGTTGTTCACCTTGTGCGCATACTGGGCGGTCGGCAGCAGGGCCACGTATATCCTGCTGTCCAGCAGCTCCTCGTTGATCAGCAGGCCTCGCACAAAGTCATCCCGCGTCTGGAAGTCGAAGTTGTCGCTGAACAGCGACAGCATCGAAGGCGAGCCAATGGCAATCTGCGGATCGAGAAGGTTGTGGTGCAGCGCCACACACGAGTTGCCCAGAAAGACGTCCAGTGGTATTTGGTAGCGCGGCTCCTTCTGGTGCATCCTCAGCCGCTGGTGGTAGTGCAGCCTATCGTTGCGGCGATCCACGGCGATCAGTACCTCGTTGCCGGTCCGTAGGTTGTTGGAGCACTCCTTGAACACCAGAGTGGCGGCGGTGCCCTTGTCGAACTTGGCCTGACGCTTGTGCTGCTCCAGCACTGGACGCAGATCGGCATTCGTCACCGTATCAGCGCCCAGAAGAATAAAGTTGCCACGAATGAGTGCCTTGGCGTCCAGGTCACGCATGGCATCGCCGAAACAGCGACAGCCCTCGCCGCCGATCACATGGACGGTCATCTTAAAGGACCAGGAGGCGTACGTGGCAATGCCTGCCCTGCGAAAACAAGAAACCAGCGTTAATGCCACAATTGCATCATCCTGCCGGCAACTCACTTGATGTGATCCCGGATGTCCTGAAGGTAGAGACTGGCGTACACGAACACCTCCTCCACCCCGCTGCGATTGAGCGCGATGAGTGCGTAGTCCAGCATCCTTACATTGACCAGGGGCAGCAGAGCCTGCAGAGAAACGGGCGCAATTAAACGATCGCTGTTCATATGCTATTCCCAAAGGAAACACCTACCGTGGAGCCCTCGTCGGAGATGGGCTTGAAGTTCCACACATTGTTGTCGGCTATCAGCACCGCCTGTACAATTTCCTTCTCGAATTGTGCCATTTCTTTCTGTTTGGTCTTGTTTGGGGAGTAGTTTCCCCCACACCACGCTCGTTGTTGTTGTTTTATTGCTGGGGCAATCAGTGTGACCGGGTGTGGGCGGTACAAAAATCCATGTTGGTATTTAGCAAAGTTATCAACCATTTGTTATATCTTCATGAAGATGTAAAGCGTTCACACTTTCCGGAATGCAGCTTAAATTGACTTAAAGCCTGATCTTAATTTTTAACATTTTGTATGTACCTGATTCCATTGGCACATATCTTTAATGTTTATGATTATACACAGAAATTTGAGTGGCACCCCCGGTCGGTTTGCTTCGGTTAGTGTAAGCAGTCTATAATCCGATATCGAAAATAAACCTTCGATAGTGTGTCGCACATTCGCCATATCGATAACATTGTCAGTGATTAAGCCAGCTCTATCAGAAAACAACAACAAAAACGGCTGGCGCACAGATAGCCCGGAAAATAAATCGAAACAAATAATGAGCCGTAATTAGCGCGCGTGCCAGTTTGTCTGTGAGCAACGCAATCCCGTATCACCCGGGAGAGGAAAGGCGAGATTCGCTGAAGCGGAGTGGAGTGGAGTGGCAATTATTGTCATCGCATTACCGATGAATAAGTGCCTCTGCGAGTGTGAGCGTGTCTGTGTTTAAGATACACCCACCTTGAGGGACAACAACAATAAATCAAGCGAGAAAACAAACAAGCGGCTGCGATTACCCACGATTACGGCCACGGTTACAGTTACGCTGCCCAAGACCGGGGTCACCCGCCCAGTTGCTCCCGTGGCTCGCCCTTGGCACCAGAAATAAGAAGCCCCCAAGAGAACACACAATTCCAATCCGATCCGATCCGATCCCATACGAATTCCAATAGCTGGGCGTTCGCGCCAACTATAAATAGAAATAACAACAACGCAGCAGCAAACAACTGTCCATATCCATATCTACATACAAATATTGACGCAGAGGAAGAAGCCCTCAAGTATTACTCTTCATTCCGAGATTAAAGCAGCAGACATTTGCACTCACTACCAAATAGGCAAATAGAAGGAAGAGGGGGACAGAAGGCCTTCCAGCAACACGATACCATATCAGAACGAAATGGACACGGTAGGGGAAAATGTCCCCAATGGAACCGCTCCTGCGGCCCCTAAAACAACCATGGATATTGTCAAGGAGCGATTTAAGGAAGATGAAACCATAGAATACGTAAGCGAATATTAGAAATCCAAACAAGAGCTTTAAAGATGATCAGATCAGATCAGGTACTAATTAACTACAGAGTCTAGGTAAAAAAAATCATCGATTTAGAAAGCCACACTATTATAATCATGTGACAACAATTTTAATTTTAAATAGTTTTAAATAAATTATGAAAAATACTTGTTATCTAAAAGGTGAATAAACGCATACAGCTTCTCTTTGCAATATCTATATTATAAATAAATAAAGGTCAATGCCGTGAAATCATAATTGGTGCTATAAATTCATTGGGAAATCCTCCTTTCAATTTATCAATGACTAATGTCTTTAAACATATTGCTTAAACATTTCTCAAACCTATTGATAACAAGGAAAGTCTACTGGGGGACATACCCATTCTTATACGTAACTCTAATTAAAGGATTCCATCTTTTACAGATATTCGAGGCTTATCAGATCAAGGGTCCCGAGTATACCAATCGACTGCTGGCGCTTGTGTCCTCGAAATCGGGCGGAACATTCGCCATCATCGCCTTCTCCTACCTGCGCACTCCGCTGACCTCCGTGAACGAGCTGATCATCAACAAGGTTTTCGCTATCGACCACAATTTCCAGCTGCGGCAGGGTAAGAAGTTCCTTTGACTCAAGGATTTGGCTAAATTGAATATTCCATAACCCCTTTCTAAAAAAAATAAACGGTTCTCAAAAGCTAAACCACTTAATGTATCTCTACGGCTAATTTTATTTGAATTTGCACTTGAAATACCTGTTTGCCATTTTAAATAGTTGACAAATATTTAACTAACAGCTTTGCACTGAATAGTAACTATTTGCAAAGTAGGCACCTAATCAATAATAGTCTGCATCTGATTATCGGCAAGTAAGAGAATAGCTGTGCATTTACGTAAAAGAAATATCAGAAATATTTGTCTTGCTTAGTTGAAAACTAATAGATCTGAATAACAAAGAAGCAAGTAATAAATAGTTCCGATTACCACCGCTTTGTTTGTCATATTTATTTATTTTATCATTCTCCTGGTTCTATTGCAGATAGCAAAAGCTCGATCACCACACAGCAGTTTGACTTGTCCACCGCCGAAGATGGCCCCATCAAGTACTACTACTATGCCGCGGAAGGCGACCACTACGAGGAGTTTGTGGCCAAGGTGATCTCCTTTAAGAGCACCATGGCACAGCACGATCCCGAAACGGTGCTCAACTTCAGGTGGCTCAACGACTATCGTCAGATCGGCGAGGTGAAGCAAGAGCTGAAGAAGCGCGAGAGCGAGTACATTGTTTACAAGGATATTATGTGAGTCTTGCTTCCCTGTCAAGCAAAAGTCTCCCCTCACTGGTTCATTCCTTGCAGCATTTACTGTGCCACTTGGAACGTGAACAACAAGACCTGCAGCGACAGCAGCAATCCACTGCGACCCTGGCTGGCGTGCAGCGAACAGCCGCCGGATATCTACGCCATTGGACTGCAGGAGCTGGACACTCCTACAAAGGCTATGCTGAACTCAACCCAGGTGCAGGCCATCGAGAAGCAGTGGATGTGAGTGTTTCTGCGATTGTCTGGCCCCACAAGCGTAAAAATTGTCTTTCCCTTGGCAGCGATAAGATGATGGACAGTGTCCACCCAGACGTAGAGTACGAGATCCTGATGTCCCACCGCCTTGTGGCCACCATGCTGACGGTCATCGTGCGCAAGCAGCTTCGCCAGCACATCATTCGGTGTCGTCCCAAGTCGGTGGCCCGCGGCATCTTCAATACACTGGGCAACAAAGGGGGCGTGGCCATCAGCCTGCAGCTCAACGAGGGCAACATCTGCTTCGTCAACTCCCACCTGGCCGCCCACATGGGCTACGTGGAGGAGCGGAATCAAGACTACAACGCCATCGTGGAGGGAATTCGCTTCGAGGACGGACGCACTATCAGCGATCATGAGTGAGTTCGTGAGATTGATGTTCAATTGTTGTCTTAAACCACATAATATATTATAAGTTTATTGATAATAGAGTTTATTGAATACAACATTAAACTAAACAATGATATAAAATACTTATAAATATTAGAGAGAAGGAAAGGAAAGGGATTAACTTCTGACTCAAATTATGATCCAATATGCAACCACCTTAACATTAAAGAATCAATTTATGAACTGAACTTACTTGATTTGGCATCTCTCTCTTTTCCAGTCACATCTTCTGGCTGGGCGATTTAAACTATCGCATTCAGGAGCCACCCGGACAGCAGCGACCAGGACCGCTGAGTGATGCCCAGACCTACGAGCTCCTCCTGCAGTACGACCAGCTGCGCCAGGAGATGCGCCGCGGCAAGTGCTTCGAGGGCTACACCGAGGGCGAGATCAAATTCCGACCGACGTACAAGTACGACCCAGGCACGGACAACTACGACAGCAGCGAGAAGCAGCGTGCGCCGGCCTACTGCGACCGCGTCCTCTGGAAGGGAACGCGCATCGAGCAGCTGGCCTACAACAGCATCATGGAGATCCGCCAGAGCGACCACAAGCCCGTGTACGCCGTGTTTCGGGTGAAGATCAAGACGCGCGACGAGGTCAAGTACAAGCGGGTGCAGGAGGAGGTGCTAAAGGCGGTGGACAAGCGGGAGAACGACAACCAGCCGCAGATCAATGTGGAGAAGACGGTGATCGATTTTGGAACAGTGCGATTCAACGAGCCAAGCACACGGGACTTCAACGTCTACAACAACTGTCCGCTGCCCGTTGACTTTAGCTTCAAGGAGAAGGAAATCCACGCCATCTGTGAGCCCTGGCTGCATGTCGATCCTCGCCAGGACTCGCTGCTGATCGACTCCGCCCGCAGTATTCGGCTGAAGATGCACGTCAATGTGCGCACCATTGCCGGTTTGCTACGCAAGATCCGCGCCAACGATAACTTTGACATTCTCATCCTGGACGTGAAGAACGGTCGGGACATCTTCATCACGGTGACCGGCGACTACCAGCCCAGTTGCTTCGGTCTCTCCATGGAGACGATGTGTCGCACCGATCGCCCCTTGAGCGAGTACTCCCAGGATCAGATCAAGCAGCTAGTGAGTATTCTTTATTTTTATATTTTAAAAACCAGTTAGGTTTTTAATGAAAGTGAATTTATATACATTAATTTTCTGAAGCCAATACAAATTAACCAACAGGCTTATACACATCGTAGTTAAATCAAACAACAAACTATTTAAAATGTTCGCATTCGCTTATTTCGAAATCTTTAAAATGAATGGCTGACTGACAACCACTATCAATCAAGTGCAAATATTAAATGTCAACACAACTTCCCTTGCAGATGAATAACGAATCCCCGGAGTATCGCGTGACCATGCCGCGGGAGTTCTTCCTACTGATCGATTATCTGTACAGGCAGGGTTCCCAGCAGGAGGGTGCTTTTCCCTCCTATGACTCGCGACTTTCCCTCGGCGCTCAGTTCAACTCGGTGCGCGACTGGCTGGATACCTGGTCGGATGAGCCATTTCGTAAGTGTATTTTATACGGTGTCCTTGTACAAAGGTTCATATTTTTGGTTTGCGATTTGCAGCTGCTAGTGCGGGGACTGCTGCGCAGGCGCTGCTGCTTTTGCTGGATCTGCCGGACCAGGCGCTGTTGGAGCCGGTGGTCGAGAACCTGCTAGAGTGCACTAACAAATCGCAGGCCATGGACTACATATCGCTGCTCAGTCCGCCAAAGAGGAACGTCTTTATGCACCTGTGCATGTTCCTGCGCGCAGGCATCGAGAGCCAGTATTACGATTTGCATCAAGTCGGTGAGTAGAAGTGATCATTGATTGTTTATCCTTGTATTATCTAAGCAACTATCCTTGCGCCCGGACAGCCTCCACCTTTGGCCGTATCCTGCTGCGCAGCACCGAGCGGGCCGCCTGGATGGACTACCACAGCCGCTGCATCCAGTTCATGCGGCTCTTCATCGATTCCGACGTCGAGACAATGGGCAACAGCAATGAGGGCGCCGGAACTGGGACGGGATCCGGATCCGGGGCCAGGGCCGGACTGCAGACATAGTCGGCGGACCCAATTCCCGACA
Source organism: Drosophila kurseongensis (assembly GCA_018153305.1). Taxonomy (NCBI): domain Eukaryota; kingdom Metazoa; phylum Arthropoda; class Insecta; order Diptera; family Drosophilidae; genus Drosophila; species Drosophila kurseongensis. Next base: position 60,092 of record JAECXX010000141.1, read on the forward strand.
CTGTTGATAGTTATCTGAACGCATAGTGTTAGGCTATTTATTTTACTAGTTGGTACTTTGTTGGCACTTAGCATTTATGTATATTTCTCTGTTTTACCTGTTAATTGTTTGTGCCCGCCTTCCGTTCATTCCAACTCGGTTGCCCCCGCCTCGCATCCCGGAATCACCTGGTTTTTGTTATAATCACATACATGCATCACCAAAACTCGAAAAAAAAAGTCGACACTGCGGATTCATCTATGAACGATAAAGTGCAGAGGCTTGTGTAGTAGAAGGCCAACGTAAAAATAAATCTATTGTATAAATAGGTAATACGAAACGTTCTGCACACCCGTTTAATCAATGTTAAGTTGAGCACGATTGCTTGTTAATTTAGAATAATATTCCGTGACCCCCAAAAACCCGGTTTCAGTTCCAACTGAAAATAAATAACACATACAGTTTCAAACTTGTTCACTTTTTTTAATGTGTACATCCCCTTCCCTCTCTAATAACGAGTCCTGAAAAAAGTCGGTTGTGAAATTTATTTCTGTGCTCACGACCCAAGTTTAAAAGAAAATTAAGACTTCCTAGAATTAACAAAATTCCACGAAACGACCTTTTAAGTGTTTCCAATGTTCGAAGAGTTTTACCTAAATACATTATAACCATTGCAGAAAGTATTATAATTTCAGTGAAGGAGACATTTCCGACCATTTAATGATCTAGCCATTGCAGTCTGGCTGTTCCAAAAGCTTTACTCATAAATTATTCAAAACTGAAGCGATCCATTACCAATAAAATCTACAAGAATCCGTATATATGTAATTAAAGTAACATTTAGATTTTTGCAAATCAAAAACCAAATTCACATTTTCTCCCGAATCAGATTTAATTCAATTGTTAAATTTATAAACATTTAAAAAAAGCGCCCAAGGTAGATTGAGGTCGATAACGATAGATTTTTGCGGATATCGATGTTACACATTTGTAACAACAAATTAACATTACGTTTTCGTCACATATAAAAGGTTATGATCCGATTAATCAGAATAAGGTAAATTACTGGCTGTACTTCCTGAAAGCTTCTTCAATCTCCTTCAAATTTCTGGGTTTTTCGTTGGGGACGAATAATTATTTTTGGTTTAAAAAAATTGTTCAAACAAATACTTAATTTCGGATAAACTTCCGAAAAGCCCCGACAATCCATTTTTAAATTTTCAGAATCGATGTATTTTTTAGTTACGAATAATTAGGTCGAAAAAAACGGAGCTTGGCCATAACTCGATAACAACATCATTTGACGCAGTGTGGACCCAGCCTTTGAGATGGAAGTCCATCGATGATGCCCGCCAAACATCGATATTACCGATGTTAGCATCGATGTTTCTCCACCTCTACCTTGGCTCCAAAATAAAGAGACTAAAAATAAAAAAAGCATGCAAAGGACACAGTTTTGGACACAACTAGTTTAAATTTTCGTTGACTCCGTCGCAGAAGCGCCCAGATCAGCACCATGGACTGCGGCATGTTCCCCATGCATCCCAAAATGGACGAGCAGCTCTCCAAAGCATTCACCGCCAATGAAGAGGAGGAGGAAAAGCACATCCAGAAGGTGCAGAACGCCTTCCTCTACTACGGGTGGGTATTTTTGCTGCTGCTTTGGGGCTAATGCCGCCTCCACCGGCTAACGGTGAATGGTGACGGGGGCGTGGCAGAGGCCGGGCGAAGCGGGAGCAGCAACATGTGCAGACAAGTTGTCGACAAACTTGAGTTTCGTGCGTGCATGTCAGCGCTGTCGGTGCGGGTGGATTCACGCTGGTAGCTTTTTTAAATGTTGGCGCTAATGTCCGTTAATAGTAGAAAAAAATGTATTTTAGTCTTGCTAATTTTTCTATTAGATTTTCGGTTAAGGATAGTGTCAATAAATAGTGGTGTGAAAATTCCATAGAATGTGTACCATTATTTAATATTTTGTTGTGGATTTTTTTATTTGACATTATATTTTTTATACAAAAATTATTTTTGACAGCATTGCAAAGTTAAATTATATTTTTATCGTTTTTGAAAAATTATTTGTTTATGCCTAGTTTACAAAATCTATAACTCCAGCCTTCGTTTTCAGTTACCCCGCTTTGTTTGAGTTAGGTCTGAAATCCCGTCATCCCTGGTGATAAGCGTGCTTGTCGGCATTAAGTGGCATCGACTGATAACGAAAATCAATTAATTCTCCCGTACAGGCCATATGCGTGCCAGCGGCTAAGGCGCTCCATGGATTACCTGGACAGCCTGTCTGGAGAGGATCAGCACATGCTGGCCAAGTATCGAGGGCATCTGGAGTGTGTGCGCACGTGTATTGATCGCAACCAGGCAGTCATCCGGGAAATTCTGCGGGAGCGCGTCCTCTATCCGGCAGATGAATCGACCACCAATCCATCGGCGGACCGGTGGGAGTTTGACGAGCCGCCGCCAAACGTGAGGCACGGTGATATGGACCAGGTAAACGGCTGAAGCTCTACAATCTAGAGTCTAAATCTTCTTAAAACCCAAACACCCATCCACCGTACATTAATTTTCATCTAAGCACTACATACCCAATAGTTTTCCCAACATTTTGTAAAATGTTTCCAAAATTAAAAAGTATATCTAACATCCATGCGTTTTCGTTAACAACTATATACCTTTTTGGCTTAAATTCCTTTTCTAAATTACAAATTTTTAGAAAAACAAAGCTGAATGACATTGTTTTATAATAAGAGAAAATTAAAAAAAAACAATTTTTTTCAAATAAGTACCCATGTGATTGGATGTTTATGGTATATCCTTCACATTTAATTATAAACTGTAGTGTTAATTAAAAAAAGTCTGAAATTATTCGTATATGCTTATTTCTCCACCATTATATTCACAAACCTAAATCCTTTAGTTCTTCTTTTCGGCAATCATATTCCTATTCTTTACGTTTATCTTCCTTATCTGTACACGACACCCGCACCCTGTATATCGCACCCGCTCTTATTCAACTCGCAGAATGATATTCCATTCGATGAAGCTGACGTTGAACCTCTCAAAATTTTAAAGGCCCAGTCGACGTTGAAGTTGATTGCGCGCGACTGGAGCACCGATGGCGCCCTAGAGCGGGAGCAGTCCTACAAGCCGATCATAGACAGCATCGTGGAGTACTACAAGCCCGGCGATTAGTGAGTAGTTCATCCGCTGAGTTTTCATGTTTAAATATTTCAATATTATTTTCCTTTGAACAGCGAGCTGAAGGAGATTAAGATCCTGGTGCCGGGAGCGGGATTGGGACGTCTGACCTACGAACTGGCATGCTTGGGATACTCGTGCGAAGGCAACGAGTTCTCTTACTTTATGCTGATCGCCTCCAACTTTGTCCTCAATCTGTGAGTCAACTTCAGTTTCGGTACTGAAATCCGCTCTTTCTTTTATCTTAAGCTAATTATTTAATATGTTCTGGAATTAATAGCTGCGACTACGAGAACAAATACGTGCTGTACCCGTGGGTGCATCAGTATGTGAACAACCTGAGGCGCGAGGATCAAGTGGCCGCCGTTCGCTTCCCCGACGTCTGCCCCCTGAAGAATCCGCCCAAGGGCCACTTTGAAATTGCGGCAGGGGACTTCCTGGAGGTTTACAAGACGCCGCACACCTACAACTGTGTTGCCACGTGCTTCTTTATCGATTGCGCCAATAACGTGATCGACTTTATACGCACCATTTACAGGTGTTGCGAAGGTCAGTTTATTGCATTATAGTTTAAACTAACACCTTTTCCCTTTGCAGAATTCTCGTGCCTGGTGGCATATGGGTGAATCTCGGACCGCTTCTGTATCACTATAGCGACGTCAGCGGACAGAACAGCATTGAGCCGACGTTCGAGGACCTTTGCATCATCATGGAGAGCGTGGGCTTCGTGATCGAGAAATCGCGCACGGGCATTCGCACCAAGTACGCCCAGAACCCTTCCTCGATGAAGCAAAGCGAGTATGAGAGCCTATTCTGGGTCTGTCGCAAGCCGGATCCGTTTGAGGAGCAACGGGGCAAGCGCAAGGCCTCCAGAGAGCCACACGATCTCATTGTGCGCGAGGACAGCGTGGAGGAAACGCCACCGCAGCAGCAGAAGCAACAACCCACGGCCAACGATGAGACTGAGATGGCCCAACCAACGTGATAGCCATTGACCAAACCCAAAACCCCACCCGAACCCACCTACGGATGCCATCACCAACACCCTAATCATCAAGCCACAGGCTAGACAGGGAACTCGAATTAACACTATAATGATTCGATGTTGTAGATTACATGTTATACCTCTATTCTTTTTTTTGTAAACCGATTTTTGAATTTATCATGATTATGCAAAAGTAAAATTATCTAATTAGGACAACCAAATATACCAACACAAAACATTAAAAAAAATTGCTCAATTAGTTTATTTAATTTACTAACTTAAACGTGGAATTGGAACTGAGATTTGTAAATACTATTTCTGCAAATTCTAAATAATTTACTGTGAAGTCTTTTATTTAATAATGAAATATGTAAAAATCAATATGTATATCAGTCACGCACTTAATTTCTGATTCATATGTTAACTTTAAACAACACTAACACTATACAAATTTTTAGCAAAAATAGGTCAGCAGTGATGTTGGAACTTTAATCTCTAGAATGGTCCAAGCAAACATCCCTGCCCTTGCTATTTGCCCCGCCCAATAACAGAGTTCTACTCCAGCTGCGCATCCGTAATATTTGGATCAGCTTTCTGTGCCGGTAAGAAAGGTACGCCAATTGTCCGACCGCCACTGGCAGCGTGTGTCCAGGTGGCGCAGCTTGATCTCCGCATAGATCTTTTCGAAATGGGGGGCACCTTTGCGGGCGCTTTCTGCTAGGATCTCGAACCAGATAGCCTCGCTTAGCTCGGTGCTGGTGTGGCACATGGAGACCCGCATGGATCCGAGGACACGCTCCCGAAACTGACGAACTAGTTCGCCCAGACCCGCGTGAAAAGCGGTGGCTCCATTACCGCTCACTTCAGGTAGCAGAAAGGTGTTCATAGAGCGTGCCTCGCCTCTGCCCCGGTAGATGGGCAATCCCGTGGGCCCGTATAGGTACGCCAGCTTCTTGTCAAGTCGTTCCCGCTGCTGCGGCTCGAAATCCAGCCGCTGGGCACGTGTGCGCACGAACAGCACCTGCGGCAGGTGGTCCCGTACATAGCCTTTGCAGGGAAACGTCGGTCTCAATCGAAGGGCAGCATTTATGATACGCAGCTGCTCCACGGCCAAGCCGTCAATGGCCAAAATCAGGACGTGACATACGCTCAGAAGTTGCGCCATGGCCGCCAGGGAATGCAGGTCCTGATGGTCCGGTTCCTTGCCCACCGGCAGCAGCGGTGGCGTGTCGAGTAGAATATGACGTTCCCGGGTGATAAAGAACTGCAAGGTCTCGGTGCGAGGACGCAAAATAGTCTTCTGTCCATTATTTGGCTTAGCCCTGTGCCGGGTGGCGAAGACGCACTCATCCGCCTCTGCCGAAAACAGGTGTTGGTAGTAGTCGTAGTCCAGCGACCGCTCAGCGGCCAGAAGATTGAGCAGCGTGCTTTTTCCGGAACACTGCCCTCCCAGGACGCCAATGACGGTGAAATCCGTGTTGGTTTTGTGGAACAGCTTGCGGGCATTGGCATTAAAGACCCCATTGGCCACAATAAGGGGCGTGGGGCGGTTCATGCGCGGCGGGTGCAGCTCATGAAGGGCACTTGTGGATCCGGCCGGGGTGCCTGCGGCTCCTGCGCCACCACTGCAGCTATTTTTGTCCCGGCCATTCGGTGCAGAGCTAACTAAGGCAGCACAAACGGAGGTCGACGGCACGGCGGGAAGTTGCCCACTGCCAAGGGAAAGTGCTCCGCCTCCCATACCCCCTGCAATCATGGACATCTGGCACCTGTCCACCGGCCGCAGCTCGCTCGTGCGATTGATTATAATCGTTTTGATGGCCGCCGGTGCATCAGGGTAACTGCTAACGCTGGTGGGACTCGGCTCCGCCTCCTTATCTTTCTCCACGTCCCGATCCCTGTCCCACTCCTTGTCCCGGTCGCGGTCTTTCTTCAGCAGAATCTTTGGCTGCATCAATCGGGCATCCTCGCGCCGGGCAATGGTCACCGGTGCCAGGAGACCGGAGGAGGTGTCATCCCTCTTCTTGTTGCGGAAACGGCGGCGTTGCTCGGCCATTCCGTTCTCCGGTTTTTTGGGGTTTAATGTTTGAACTTACACGTTTGTGGAGGTCAACGTCATGTCTTGAGCGTTTTCCAACACTGCTCGACACATAGCAGCTGTGCTGTGACTATGAAAAAAATAGCTAAAAAAAACTTAAAAAATGCTATATTCCAAAAAAAAATATTTGGATATTTGCCTTTCTTGAGATTAATTAAATAATTTATTAAGATAATCCTAAAAGTGATACTTACTCCGTTATGCTCTTGATGGGCTTCATCCTTGACCCCGGTTTAGGTAAGATGATATCGCAATAAATCTTCTACAGCCACTCCCACATTACACACACACACCCAAGACCTGAAATTATAATTAAAATAAATAATTAAAAGATAAAAAGAAAATAATTAATTTTAAAAATTCATTCGAAGGATTACTGCATACCTATATCCTGCATCCTGGTGTCCAATTTAAGTAAGATAGTATCACTACATATCATTTGCAGCTCCTCAAGAAACACACGCACCGACTTTTGGTCATCCGGGTCAACTAATTTTCGGCTGCCACAGCCCCTAGGTCGTAAATTTTTGGCTAGAACTTATTGGGAATTATAAGTATCAGCGAACGTAAAAATTTTTAATTAACATTAAAGATGTCGTGGCCTTAAAATGCATACATTTTATTAACATTACATGGATGTTATCTAACATTGTACAAGTGTTATCTTAATATGTTTCACATTGAATGTTTTTGTTAATTGTAGCAAGTTGAATGTTGAGTGTTGAATATAACATACAACATGCAACATACAAATTACAACATACAACATGCAACATGCACAACATACAACATACAACTTCAAGCAAGCAAAAGCAACATGCAACATGCAACATCAACATGCAACATGAAACAAACACAACATACAACATTTGGCAAGCCTGCAACATGAAACATGAACATGCAACATTATACAACCATTCTAAATGATTATTCAATTAATTTTTTTTTAAGACCAGTCCAAGTCGTATCGGCTTAAATAGCCAGATTTAGCTAGAAATAAGCTTCTCAGACAAGCAGGTGGTCGTTAATCAACACTGCCGCCAGTTCAGCGTGTTTGTTTGACCATTACTTTGTTTACTTATTGTCGTTTAAGGAGAGGAAAGCATGCCAATTGTGGTAATTACTGGTCTGCCGGCCAGCGGAAAGTCCACCCGTGCCCGCCAGCTTCGGGATCACTTCGTGGAGCGCGGCAGAAAGGTGCACCTGATCAGCGAAAATGAAGCAGTGCCAAAGGCTCTGTTCGGCAAGAATTCACATGCCGGCGATTCGCAAAAGGAGAAGGTCGTACGCAGCGATCTCAAGTCGGAGGCTTCCCGCCACCTCAACAAGGAGGATCTGGTCATCCTGGACGCCGGCAACTACATCAAGGGTAAGTTCTGGGCAAGTTCCAGACGCTGAAAGAAATCGAAGGCCCACCGGAATCGAAATGCAAATCTCTTCCAGGCTATCGCTACGAACTGTACTGCATGACCAAGGCGTCCAGGACCAATCAGTGCACCCTGTTCTGCTGCATCCCACAGAAGCAGGCGTGGACCTTCAATGATCAGCGAACGGCGGCGGATGAGCTGCCCGGAGACAGCGAGGCGGAGCAGCCGGTGGACAATTCGAACGTTCCCTACACCCGCGAGACATTCGACGCCCTGTGCATGCGATACGAGGAGCCGCAGAGCAACAACCGCTGGGACAGTCCCCTGGTGGTGGCCATGCCCGAGGACACGCTCGATGTGGAAGCCATTTACAAGTCGCTTTACGAGACGCAGCCCCTGCCGCCCAACCAGAGCACCCAGAATGTAAATAATAGTAAGCAGCTTTCCCAGCACTAGCTTAAACTCATAAGTTCTTGTCTTGCAGCCACCGCTAGGAGCCACCAACTATCTCTTCGAACTGGATAACATCATGCAGTCGATCATCAAAGAGATCCTCGGCGCCATCAAGATCAAGGCCTTCGGGCAGCTGCGCATCCCGGGTAGCAGCAGTCCTGTTAAGGTAGCCACCTCGATGAACGCCCTCCAGCTGAACCGCCTGCGCCAGAAGTTTATTACAAGCACGTGTCGCGCCAGCCAAACGGCTCCCACTCCGCTGGAACAGGTGCCGCAACTGTTCGTTCAGTTCATCAACGCCAACACGATTGGCTGCTAGCACTGTGATTATGGATTTTAACAAATGCCGGGATGGAGTCTTCAGCAGAATAATGTTTTGAGGTTGAACCCAACATAAAAAATATATGAAACTCTAAATGTTATACTGGTATTTGTAAAGTTTTTTTTTGGTGTTTGCCTTTTTTAACACTAATTAAATGGCAATAGAACCCTTAGAATAAAGCAAATATTGGTTGGTTTATATGGACCACTTTACTGTAATTTACATTGTTTTCTTATGATTTTTGGGATAAGAATTTTATTTTGAAGTATTTTACTATAAACTGGCAATTTCGAAGATTTATTTTCAAGAGATTTTGTTTTTTAATTTACAAAATTATCATGCCACATTTAAGAAACTTTAAAATTAGAATCGAAAAAAATATGCAATTTTATTTTTCTCTAATTTGTTTTATTTTGGTTCCACGCTTTTAACTTCAGTGTATTAAGGAGAATTCTTAGTCGGGACTTACTCCGCAGATAGCAGGGACTTCCCCAGTTAGCGATTACACCCACCATTTTCTTTTCTTTTTAGTGATAGAAAATCATCGATATCACCGATGTATGAAAACATCGTCGACATCGATGATTTCCCACCTCTAAAAAGGAGCGCAAAAGTAAAGATTAACGTGAAAAAGTGATAAATAAAAAGAGTGATAAAAACGCGATAAAGGTAAACCTTAAAAGTGTTTATATAATAATTAAATAATAAACAAATTACAACAACAAGTTGTTGCATGAATCTGTGTGTGGACAAATGCATTTGTGTATGTGGCTGTTTTTTGGTTTTGTTTTCTGTTGTTGACCTTCATCGAAGATAATTGAAAAATTGAACTTTGCCAATGTCAGAAACTCCAAGAAAAAACTTCAGCAATTGTGCGGAAATGCTTTAAAAAATGAATAATATGTACATGTATGTACTATTTCTCACACCTATTGCGCGCGCTTTCTCTGAAAAATCTATTACTTAACTGCCGCTCTTTCTCTCTCCTAAAACAATATAAACTATATATTTTACTTTCTTTTTTCCCGGCTTTTTGTTGTTTCGGCTCTTTCTATTACGTTTTGTGTATGTGTGTTTTGTTCCGTTTTATTTTCGCAACCTGTTTCCACATTCTAATTAGAATTCCAATCAGAGTCTTTCACTTTCCGTAAAACAAAATAAACAAGGCTATTTAAATACTATATTTATAGTTTCTATCTCTAATAGGCTCTATATCTAATTTGTTCTGTTTTCATGCTCAATTTCGCACAAGTACAGTTTGTTATTTTTCGCAAGAAGAGGCTGGCGTCGCTTACACACAATCACATTTACAAATTACATATACATACATACATATATACAACTTGCAATTTGTTTTGATTACAAAAAAAACAACAGCAACAAGCGACCTAGTTTATTTTTGGGCTTTTTGTATTACTTTATTTCGGCACGTAGACCGCTGTACGCACATATTTGTGCGTATGGATGTATGGATGTATGTATGTATATGGAAATGTAAAACATGTTGTTAATGCCCCTTTTTCGACTTTTTTGGCCACTTTCGCCGCATGAAGAAGAAGAGGAAGAGAATGCAAACCAAAACAACAACAAAAAAAGAGCAGAACATTTACAGTGTTGTAAAGCAAATGGTTGTAAGAGACAGAGTTGCCACCTCGCAGTTGTGGGGGTGTTTGTCACGTATTACAAAAAATACGGGGAGGAAATGTGGGTGCTCCAATAAAACGCTATAAATAGCTCTTAAAAGAATCCACAACAGCTGCATTGCACGTTCTTAGCTTTATCTTTATCAGTCGCCTTGCTTTGCAAACAAAGAATATCAACAAAAGACGTTGAATATTTGCATATTTCTTAATTTGCATTCTTTTGTTGTTATGTCAGATGGCAACCCTGTTGTTGCCAGTGGCGGATGTGGAGAACCTTTTTAGAGGCTGTTGATAATGTATTGATCTAAACATTTGAAAGGTTGTAGAAATAAGGTAATCACTTGAATGTGTTTCCTTAGAAAAAGTACATTTAATTTACTTAGAGCCCCGGTTGCGACCCCTTTAAGATCCTGCTCTGCTTGTAACGTCCGATTTTTTGTTTTTTTTTTTCACAACAACCGGAATTTTTCGCTGTTGCTTTTGCTGCGCGCATTCTCACGTACACACACACGTACGCACCGTGTGTGCGAGTGAGATGGCATGCTCAGCTGCTCGCGTTATCGCTGCATTCGCTTTGTTCACCATTTTCGTACATGCGTCGATTTTCGTCAGTTTTCTTAATTCGCCTTTGTGTTTCTCGCGTGCAGACGTGATCCGTCGTTCTCCGCCGATTTTCTGTAAATTTTTAAACATAATAAAGTGCTTAAATAAGTCTAAACGAAAGTGTGTGTTTATTAAAGGTAAATGCTTATGAATTTGTCGCAAAACGTGCTAATAGTAGAAGAGGCAGCTAAATTAGTCGCATTTTCACTTTGTCCCAAACAAAAAAATTTAGTGTATTTCGAGACAACTTATACATACGCAAAATGCAGCCGGTGCATAAAAAAAACACATTTGTATGTACACACACACAAATGTAATTAAAACTGAAAAATCAGTGTCCCCAAAAAATAAACACAAAAAATGAAATAAAGAAATAACATCAACGCACCTGGAAGAAAAAATTAAACAGCGGCTCTCTTTTTCTCCTTGTTGCGAATGAGGGGGATTAATACAAATACCAACACAAATGCAGCAAAAGAGCGCGCTTTTAAATGTATTAATTCCTTTTATGCATTTTGTTTATCAAATCCCCCAAAAAAGAACAACAAAAAGTCACACACAGGCAACAAAAAAAAAATTGCGCATATATTTGTGAGGCGCGCGCGTGGCTTAACTAGCTATCTCGCTCTCACACCCCCATTGATCCCCCGTTTTTATTGTTGTTGGTTTTTTGGAACTGTATTTAAAACATGTTTGCTACATTTAATTGCACCACTTGCTATTGATAAGATATTTTTTGTGGTCAATGGCAAAAATTTTAAATTGTCTTTTGTTTCGTGGTTTTTAATAGCGTTCTTATCTATTACTGTCAGCTAGCAGTAAAACTTAAACGACTATCAACACAACTCACTAAAACAGCTGTTCAAATATCTGTAATTATTTTTTTTAAATTTTTAGATTTTGATGTAGATAATCAAAATCAATGTTTAGACAAGGACAGCAGAAAACTGTTGTTGAGGGTATCCCAAAATGTATAGATTAATAACTAATTATTATCATTTTTCTTTTTACAGCACAAATGCAGTCAACTACGGTGAAGCCCGGGCAATGGATGTTAGCAATGCATGCGCTCAGATCGAAAACGAATAGAATGTCCGCGCACAAATAACACTAGCACAACCACAGTGAACACTGCCGCAGCACACAGCCAAACACAAACACTCAAACAAACAAACTTTACCCGCTCAAAACAGTTGAAAAACCGTTCAAAAATCAAACAATCAAAACACTAAGCATTAAAAAGTCTCCGTAGAACTTGTGTAGTTTCCACCAGAAATCCAACAACCCAAAATAAAACAACATGTTTAATTTTCATAAGCCGCGCGTGTATCGCTCCGCAGATGGATGCTGCATTTGCCGGGCTAAATCGAGCAGTTCCCGATTTACGGCCTCCCGGAAATACGAGAAGGAGTCGATGCAGTGCTTCAATCTCCACGAGCCGCGAAACGGCGAGATCTGCAACGCCTGCGTCCTTTTGGTCAAGCGGTACAAGCGACTTCCCGTCGGAAGCAAGCGCCACTGGGGTCATGTGAGTATTGCTCCGAGGGTCATAGGATAATGCCTTAGGGAAAGCCAAAGATAATTGTTCCATCTTTTATACTTTTATTAGTCTCTATATCAGTATCCCTGGGATATAGTATAATGCAATGTTTTAGGGGGATTTGAAATTGGTCTTTAGAAACCAGAGAATGCTATTGAGTTTAATTGTCACAGTAATTTGAGGCTTAATCGAAAAGATGTTAAGAATTTGTATGTACTAACATTGAAACTATAATTTCAGGTACCAAAATCAGTACTTAAGTAAGCAGCTTTAAGAAATTATATTAAATTTCTCCTTATGATTTCGATTTGTTTTGAAATACAAAATGATAGAGAAAGTAAAGTAAAGTGTTAAATATTAAATTGACACATCTTGAAAATATTAAGAATATAATTGAATTTAGGCAAATTCACGAATTAAAATAAAATATAATATTACTGAATTTAAAGAAATCGGTGTACTTGGTTTGTTATGAAATAGAAAGTAGGATGTGAAGACCACTACAGATATTTTTCCTTCGAAGCAAAGCCATTCCCAACTTATCCTCTTACTTTTTACATTTTACAGGTGGTTGATGCCCGTGCTGGACCCGGAACCAAATCCCTGGCGAAACAGAAGAAGCGTGAAAACGCAGAGGCGGATGGCAAGGCCACCGGCAACTCGTCATTTTTGCCCGAAAAGTTTGCCAAGATCTTTAAGAAGAATCGCAAAGGCAAGATCACAGCAGCAGCGGCGACACAATCAGTAGCAGCTACATCCGTTTCCAGTACTACTAATCGTCCCAGCAGCACTTCACCTACCTCCGAGCATCAGCCCAGCGATTCAAACGAGAGCTACGATGAAGAACAAATGTCAGGATCCTTTGGAGCTTCTGGAGCTCCCTATCAAACACGCAAGCGGACTGCGGCCGCAGCACTGGCCATTTCTGGCACCTCGGAGGTCAGCAAAAGACCCAAGCTGACCGGGAGCAAGCGACGTCGCCAATTGCCACCGCAAAAACATCGGCGGGCCGTCGATAATGTTCCCTTTTTCGAGGACAGCGATCTTTTACGCCTGGAGGTCTGTTGCGGTGTTGTCTTCCAGAGTTTATCCCTCGGCAGCTGTTGCTACATAATAGATCCAGAGCTGTACAAACCCTGCGAGAAGCACCAGCGTCTGCGGCACGAGCAGTTTCAGCTCCAGCAGCAGCAGAACCATCAAGATCAGCAAATGGAGGCCACACCCATTTCTATACCACCGCCAACGACTCAAGTTCAAAGCCAGGGGCCAAAGATTGGGCCTTTCAAGAAGCACCATTTGTACTTCAAACGACAATCGGAGTTATTTCCGCAGGGTGATATCCATAGAATAAGTCCAATTCCATTGAGCAAGACTGAAACGAACAGCCAGCAGCAGCCACATTCCAATCTGTCGCTGATCCTCAAGTCCAATCCTATTGCCCAATCGCAATCCCAAGTGGTTTCCGTGGGCGCCGCTTCGCCCTCGTCACTGTCCTCCTCCTCCAACTGCTCCACTTCATCCTCAGTGGCCACCAAGTTCAACGACAACTCGTCGGATTCGGGGTTCGATGAGCATGTGCTGGAGCGCAAGTCTGTTAGTCCACCAACGGTAGGTTTTCTTGTTGATTGTTTAATGCATTTGACTAACTCTGATTTTATTTAAACAGCAGGATGAGTGGAAACTGCGTGGAGCAACTGGGGGCATGCAGCTGATCCTGGCCAGCGGTCTGCCACTGGCTGGTCAGCCGCAAAATCTGGTGCTAGCGGGGAACGAGTTTACGGCACGGATTGTGCAGCAAAGGGAATCTAGTGGGGCACCTCTCAAAATCAACGTACTAGGCGGATCTCAGGGAAATGGCAATAAATTGCGTGCAATATTCAATAGCGCCAGCAGCATTCAGCATGAAAACGGAGTGACCACCATTTTGCCAGCCTCCTCGCTAGCGGCCACCAACCAAACGGCTGCCATGAATGCCATAGCGCCCAGCACGGTGACCATAACGCCATCAACCGTGGGCAAGAAGGTGACGGCGGTGCCAAATCCCAAGTTCATACTGCTAAAGCCCGCCAAATTCGTGGGCCAAACGGCGTCGACGACGACGGAGCCACCTGTTCCTCCTCCAGAAGCCAAAATCTTATAAGCGAAACGAAAAAGAAAGAGAGAGAGATATATAGGAGATGCCAAGCGTCTCGCAGGGATTTCCCAAGACCCTGTTACAATTGTTATACACCCAAGCTCCCTTTAATTTTTTTGTATTCATCATTTTTTATCTCAACGTTTATATTTAATCTAAGATGTGCCCCAAGGCAGTGAATATTGTATATATACAACGCAATTTACTTGTATCCATCTCCCCACCCCCTACAAACATTTTGTAGAATACTCAGCCGAAGCAGCAGCTCCCATATCATTATAAAGTAGTATTTAACATTTCGTAAAAAACACCATATATCTTAGAAGTTAGTTTATGTACATACGATTTAAGCCAGCCTAATGACTTGTTTTTGTCTAGTTGCCCAACTTAGTCATCGTCTGCAATCCTTACATTACCATGTTAAGCTGAATAAAAAGGATAATCGAAACAGAGAGCATTTTTAAGAGCGGTTTATCGCAGTAGTTGGACGTGTAGTAGTTCAGTGCCCTAGTAGTATGTAGTTGAACACAAAGCTCGCTCTTTTCCAACCGAGGTTTTCAGATCATGGCCTGCGGAAAGAGCGAATAAAGCCACCCCAACACACAAAATGTAGCCTTAGGAATGCCTAAACAAACAAACAGCAAAAAAAAAACAACCACAGTGTGTTACAAGAAAATGTTTTTTTAAATCTAAGTACAAATAAAATTTTTGAAAATAAAGTTAAATGTCTTTTTTAATTCGGGTACTAAAAAAAAATTGTCCTATTTGTAATATTATTTAATTTTCCTTAAAATGTGATTTCCAAATTTACTTTCCTATTATTAACAGCAAAGTTAAGCCTTGAATTAATCCACAACGTGTTATTTGTGCACAAATTTATTTTTGATGATAATTTGCGTTCTTAAAACGAAAAAAATTCGAAATTAATGTTATAAAATACTAAACATTTCTTATGGTTTTTGTGCTTTGACTGCAAAAAAAACAGTAAAAGACACTATATACAAACGCTAATTTATTTGGCAATTGAATTGTGCATATGGATATTATTGAATGCCCTACAGACTGTAGTAGAACTCCTGGGCGTCTAGATAGAGGGCGATGCCCACCCAAAGGAGGGTGTTCCACGTGGCCTCCAGCAGGCGCATGAAATGCGTGTTCATCTCTCCGATATGCCAATGCCAGGGTAGCATTTGGTGCAGCACCGAATGTCCCACATACATCACGATGGCATTCATGCCGCATTCGGTGAAGGGAAAGCCCGACCAGCTCCAGGATTCCCGCACATCGATGAAGTAGTAGAGCAGCGACAGGATCACCAGGGCCAAGCTAACTGTAACGCAAACATAGGACAGCGACCAGAGGTTCTTGTTCACGGGAATAGCGCCGCCTTCACGCGAGAACCCACACAAGGCGCCGCCAATGAGGCCCAAAAGGACGCTGAGGAGTAGCCAGCGACGGATCCTCGATTGCCAGGTGGGATGCACCAACAGCGTTACGCCAGCAAAGCCGCCAAGGAGCACCTGCACCACACTCAAAATGCAGCCTGTAAATGGAAAAATTGCGAAGGAGGTTTCAGCGAGTCAATCTTAGATTTTAATAATTGGCAAACAAAAATAACTATGGGTCTTAACCGAAAAAGTATTGTTCATTCTCAGATGATTTCCATTTGCCCGCTCTGAATATCAAAGCCATTAGGAGATAAATAAAGATCTCACTCTGTAAGTTCGCTGCATTATTGTGAACTTAGTTCTTAAGTTAAGTTAAATCTATTTTTTGATTACTTTAGCTTACGTTTTTCAATCCAAAAAGGAGAAAACAAATAAATACATTAAAAATGTATTTGTTCCCATATAACGCGAGTTCTTTCCCTTTAAATGGTCTAATCCAGCCCAGAATATCTCAGCTATTCAGTTACTTAGCTGGGTGTGCAGCCGCTGTTTTGTTTACAACCAACTTTAAGAACCCAACTTACCGAATACTCCCTCCGGATCAAAGGCAGTGGAGTCGTAGACGTGTTTCGCAGTGGGATGTTGGAAGATGTGCGCATTGCCCAGCACCTGGAGATCCACATAGCCCGCTGCACCACCAATACATTTGGGATGGGCGACATAATCGTGCTTGCCACCAGGTCCCAGATAGCCTCGCGGACATCCCGGCACTTGCAGGCCAAAAGTTAGACCGAGATAGGTGGCCACCAAGGCCAGCAACACGGCCAGTTCTCCACTAAAGAGGCACACATCATGGACGGCCCGCTGCCAGGACCTCTGGGGACTTATGGGCTCCCTGCGGCTGCACAACGTGTGTAGTACACCCACAACCAGAAAAGCCACTCCGAATCGCTGCAGGACACCCATTAGACGCAGGTGCTCGAGCTTCGTTCCACCCATCGAGTTAAGGCACAGTCCGATGGCAAAGAGTTTTATCGATCGCCACAGAATTCGCAGGCAGATACTGGCCTTGCTATTCCCCCGAGACAGTTGTGATTTCACCGAGAGCGGAATGCACACACCCATGATCCAGAGGAACGAGGGAAAGACCAGGTCGGCCAGGTGCAATCCGTTCCAGGCCGCGTGCTCGATCCACGCAAATCCGCCGCCGCCACTGTTCACGAAGATCATCAGCACGATGGACAGGCTGTGGGGGAAAAGAGATCCGGGTTAGTTGAGTTATTTTACCTCTTTCATTGCAGAATTTGTATGAATTTGTCGCTGTATGTTCTGCTTAAAATGCTTCATAAAGTTTAAATGTTAAATATAAATAAATTATTATTATTAATACCTGTACCTATACAAAAAGTAAGGTATCTTAAGCTTAAGCCGAGATAAACTTAAACAACATGTATTCTCAACGATTTCTCTATTAACATGAGTCCATTAAGTGATCATCTCAAGTTTTATAGGCTTTATATAAATAATAAACAATTAATAATTAATAATAAGAGATCTATGTTCTATGTATCTAACTCTAACAGATTACACAGAAACTATCTGTCCAATTGAAAATGTCAGTACTATATCATGTCAGTACTATATCTAATTACAAGCTCTTTAAACATAAAATTAACTGACTTCTCCATAGGTAGATTTTCAATCTTATAAAATGGATCTGTCGAAATGAGTATTTTTAGATTAATCTTAAGTTTAGGGAGCTAAAATTTCTGGGTTATTTCATTTATACTTTAAACTCTTGTACTAATATATACTTAGGTTGTATAGCATTTAATGATGTTATTTTTTGCGGATACAAGGGGATCGTCTAGATCGTTTAGTTACCCCCGGAAGGTGTCCAGGCTCCTGAGGCGCTTCCTTTGGGTGGCCTTTGTGGCGGCTGCTCCGATACTATCGGCTGCGGCAGCGGCCTCATCGTAGCGATAGCATCGCCAGGCACAGCTCACGAGTTTCAAAGCGATTAGCAGGGCGGCAACCAAAACGAAAACGGCAAGGAAAGCTGCGGATAAGGGTAGTAGCGATAAGTTATATACATATATCTGAAGTGGCAAAATCAAGTGTTTTGGGGCACTTTCGGATTACGGACTACGGATTACGAACTAGCGGATTAATTGAGCACTTACCATAATTGATGGGCACTCCGGGCTTGTCCACCGCAAAAGTACAGGTTCCATTCGCTTGAAGGGTCAGGTTATAGACGCCAAATTCCTGCAGATCGGTGCGACGCAACCAACAAAGTGACGAACTGCGGGGAAATCGATTAAACTTGAAAAGGTGTATTTGCAATTGGCATGCATAGTTAAGCAGTTTCAAACTAGTTAACACACATACGCAAATCACTTGACTGTACAGTGATACTCACACATTATCGTAGGCATAATGACCCTGATCGTTTTCGAATATTTTAAAATTGAGACCAAATGCCGAATTCAAATTTAACGGTTCAGCGACGCCGGCAGAGGGCAGAGCTTTCACTCTGGTATACGGACACTAAAATGAAATACAAATAAGCGATTGAATAAATCGAATTAAAAGTAAAAGTAATTGGAAGTGAAACCGATTGCGTATTTTTGTTGCACATTATTTGTTATTATATATTACCGTGTAGCATTCGTCGGAGAGTGAGTACAGGTAACTCTCTTTGTGAAAACCCGATTGCAGGTACAGGTAAAATTCGTCGACGGATAACGCGCGCATATCCAAATTTCGCCATATGGGCTCTGTATATTCCACAAAAAGTGACATTTCGTTGTTATATCTTAAAATGAATACACTATTTTGTGGTGTTTTCGTTCACATTAACAAATTAAAAAGACACAATCGTTATGAGCGACCAACTTAAACTAAACTTAAATGCGCTCAATATTCCCCCATTTCCCTTTTTTAGTTTTTTTATCTTGACTAAATAACAAAACAATTTCGAGTGCGCAATAAAATAAAAACAAAATCCAAAGTGGAAATAGCACTAACAACAAGACAAATGCAACAACAAACAGTGACAACAAAGAGCAGTGCTGCAAAACCAACGAAGAAATGGAGTTGCCAGATGTCACGTATTTAAATAGATTCTTGGAAATCTTTTTAATTGTTTACGTTAACTATTTATATAGTTAATAATTATTCTGAATAAAATATTCAAGTATTACTTGAAATCCAAGGTTTTTACATGTAGTCAAATACTGTAAAATATCTTACATTTAAACAAAATTTTTAAAATAAGATTAGGTAAGAGATTGGATTAAAATTAAGTAAATAATTAATTGTCATATAATGTAAATCCTAAACTTTAAGTGTCAAGATACAAAAACAAATTTAAAAATATTGTTTTACTATCTTTAAATGTAATGTTTTCATTGAAAACCCTACAAATAAAATTGGTTTAAGTACTTGTTTGCACGAGGTTATTACACCAAATATTATTAGTTATTATTTTATGATTTACTTAATTTGGCTACAAGGGTTGGCTTAGAAGGAAAAATCAAATTATTAATTGAACATTTATTTTAACGTGCTTTAAGTAAAGAATTATGTATTGAACGTTTGATTAAACAATCAATAAAAAAAAACAAATGCACGTTTAGGAAAATAAAGTTTTCAATGGATGAAACTTATAATTGTGTTGATAGTTTAATAAAAACAATATTAATAACAATTTTATGAACCTTTTTGCCAATAAGAAATTAACATGTACGGCAACTTGCTGGCAACGCCACCAATGGTTAACCCTTATTGAGCGCTCACAACTGTTGCTTATATATCCACATTTAACTAAATCTTCAAGGGTTATTAATTTAAGGTAAATTTTAGTCAATAAATTGGTAGAAAATAAGGGGCATAAACTATTTAAGTAACGACTTTTACATTTTTAGCAGTGTGCACAATTGGGGGCGTTGCACTTAGCACGGTCTGGCAATGCTATCAGCTGTTTCTGCAAAACAACAAAAAATTGTTGCTGATGTTGTCGTGAATTTTTGAAATTTCCACTGATTTGTGATCGCCGATCGGTGATTATCTTGGATTATCTGGGATAATGGAGCGGGAAAGGGATAGCCGCTTATGCGCCGTCACCTTCTTCGCGAAATTGCATCCTGGCGACGTTTGCGGCACAAATGGACTTCCTTTGACGCCGAATTCCATTGCGATCCTGGGACGCGCCCAAAAACTAAAAGAACTGCAGGACGAACATCTGTGCCAGTATCTGGATGTGATTCGCGGCAAGCATGGTGTGTAATTTGGTTCCGGGAAGCCACAAACCGGATCTAATGTCCATCCAAAACCATATAAAACACCCACTAATTCCATGATTGCACATTTAATACCATTAAATGCCATCTAAAACTCATATAAATCCTTTTTTAACGGGCATTAAACTTTTCAGATAGATATATGTATAGCCCTATGTCACATATGCCACATCCTCACTGTCTCACAAATTACTAAGCAAATACCGTTAAACACACCCTCTATTTTCATTACAACTATGGGTTTAACTTCTGAAGATAAAATCTGTAAATAAATATAGAGCCCTACACTTTTATATTTAATTAACAACAAGGTTCTTATATCAATTCTGCACTAAAATAAACAGACTAAATTCGCAAAAATCACAACTATCCCAAGTTAAGCTTCATTATCGCTTAAAGCAATAAAGTCGCGACCATTATATGAATCATACATTGTACATATCTAGCAAAGTCGACTGATAAATATTATATCATTAAAAAGCGAATAGGTTCCGAGGCATTCAATTTGTATCAATCTGCCACCAAATTAATCCCGAAAATCCTCGCTTGCAGAACGCACCATCGTGGTTTCGGAATATTTGGGACTCTCCCTGGAGGACTATACCAAGCGTCGTCCTCCGCTGGCCATTGCCCAGATCCTGAGGATTTTCTATCAAGTGGCCAGCGGCATTGGAGTCCTAAGCCAACACCATCTGGTGGCCCACAATCTGGAGCCTAGGCACATCCTCATCTCCGGCGATAGCCAGCGGGTGAAGCTCTTCAACTATGGACTGCACCACATGACCAAGGGCGGTGCCCATGTGCCCTTTCCCATTGGCAATATTCGCTATATGGCGCCAGAGCGATTGTTAGGACTAAATGGCAATGTCAAAAGCGACATTTGGTCCCTGGCCCTGGTGATCGTCGAGCTGGTATTCCAAATCGAACTGTGGCCCAAGCTGAAACTCTCGAATGTGGTTAGGAAAATCCTAGCCTTTAGCCGGAGCAACGGAGTGCTGGAGAAGATTGCGCGGGAGCATCATTGCCATGAACGCTATGTGGAAATGGACAAGGGCCTGCGACAGCTGCTGGAAAGCTGTTTGAGCGTTCTTCCGAAGAGGCGACCACTGCCCGGGGAGCTCTTGAGTCACCCCATCTTCGAGGGAGTCCTTCTGGATTTGCAAAAGGAGAAGATCCAGAAGAAGGTGCAGCAAACCGAGCATTTACCTCTACTCCTGCGTTGTCCTTTGGCCCAAATCTATCACCTTTGGCAACTCGCAGGGGGAGATGTCCAAGCGGAGCTGAAAAAAGAGGGTCTCATTCGTAGTGAGGCGCCCATTTTGGGCCTGCCGCAGATCGTCCGCCTGAGCGGAGCCAGCGTTTGTCCAGGACGAAGTCAGGCGCAGCTGATGGACGATCGAGTGGTGCCGCTGCGCCTAAAGGCGCTGCTCCAGCGATTGAGTCGATTGCCAGCCGGCGTCTACTTTCCCCTGCTCCATTCGCCGCGCTTTCCCGCCCATTTCGCCCGCGAACTGCAGGAACTACCGCTGGTAATTCGCGAAAAGGACATCGAGTATCAGTTCCAGCGGGTGCGACTGTTCACGCGAATTCTTCAGGGCTATCCGCACACGGTGGAGCAGCTGCATCGCGAGGCGGCCGTGGATGTGCCGCCGCTTTTGCGGGGTCCAATTTGGGCCGCCCTTTTGGAGGTGGTGCCGAATGGTAGTTACTGCAAGATTGACAAGTTCACGGCCACCAGTACTGATCGGCAGATCGAGGTGGACATACCGCGCTGCCATCAGTACGACGAGCTGCTCTCCTCGCCGGACGGACATCGCAAACTGAGGCGGCTGCTCAAGGCCTGGGTCACCGCCCACCCGCAGTATGTCTACTGGCAGGGATTAGACTCACTAACGGCGCCGTTTCTCTTTCTCAACTTCAACAACGAAGGTGGGTTGAGCCATCATTGGTTTGTTTATGGGATCTCAACTTGCTAACCCATTTTTTGTTTCGTTTTTCCTTAGAATTGGCTTTCCTCAGCCTGTTCAAGTTCATTCCAAAGTATTTGCAGTGGTTCTTCCTTAAGGACAACTCGGCGGTGATCAAGGAGTACCTGAGCAAGTTCTCCCAGCTGACCGCCTTCCACGAACCGCTCCTCGCTCAGCATTTGGCCAGCATTTGCTTTATACCCGAGCTGTTTGCCATCCCATGGTTCCTAACCATGTTCTCTCGTGAGTTTTTTTTAGTACAGATATAAAAATAATCTATCAGGATATTTACATTTGTCTTTTGAATCACGCTTAACATTTAAAATATAAATATATACAATATTACTATTTAATATTCGCTAGTAAAAAATCGATGTATATTTTTCGGATCTCTCCAATCTATAAATCTTTTTCGTATCCCTAGTTTAAAAATTTATGTAAACATATTCCTGTTGCAGATGTTTTCCCGCTGCACAAGATCCTGCATTTGTGGGATAAACTCATGTTGGGCGACAGTTCGTATCCGCTGTTCATTGGCATAGCGATACTGCGCCAGCTAAGGAGCACACTGCTCACCTCCGGTTTCAATGAGTGCATCCTGCTCTTCTCGGATCTGCCGGACATTGTGATGGACGGGTGTGTGCTGGAGTCGCAGAAGATGTACGAGGCCACGCCGAAGAGTATTACTCACCGGCAGCACGCCCTGCGATTCCAACCGCCGCAGGCGCTGGTTAGTTAGTTATTAAACGCCTGAAATTGCACATATGTTTCAAGCCGTATCTCCTTCCAGGACATTGGCGTGGCGGACGTGGAACTGAAGCACCTGCAGCAAGAGCAATGCCCACGTATCAGCGCCAAGGATGTGCAATTCCTGCTGGACAACTCGCCGGCGGATCTAGCCCTCGTCGATCTCCGCAGTGTGGTGGAGTTTGGGCGCGTTCATGTGCCGCATAGCATCAACATTCCATTCGCCACCGTCCAGCTGGGCGACCAGCGACTGGAGGCCCTGCAGGTGCCTCAATTGGAGGCGATACTGCGGGGCAGGATCGTGGTATGCGTAAGCAACATCCATCAGCACTCCGTGGAGGTACGTATATGTTATATGTTGGCTGATCCATCCTCACCACCGGCTTTAGGAACCAAAATAATCCCTCAACTCCTTTACCTTTCAGTTCTCGCAGTTTTTGGTGGTCTGTGGCGTCCAGCGCACCTGCATTCTCCACAAAGGATTCAACGTCCTGCACTCCATCGAGCCAAATATACTCATCTCAAATTGAGCCCCGACTGGCCGATAGTTTCTCGTTAGCCTCATCGCTTCTGCTCGTCTAGCCTAAGCTCAATGTAAATTTATTATCTTTTTTAAATGGAATGTATTTGCAAATAAATTATATGTGTCTTACATATATATATATAACTGATCAATTGTGCTAATTTTATCTGGATTTTTCTAGATAAATGTTTTCACCCTGTTCAAACAAAGAAAGCTATGTAAATGTGGCTTGTCATATTCTACAATTGCGTATTTAAAATATGAATTTAGAAGGTTTTGTTAAACATTTTCAGTCACCCATATGCACACGCAATAAAAAACTTTCCGTTCTGCCTTTACTTGTTTCTTTTCTTTAGATTATTTTTTGTAATGATTTATTAAAAAAAAAATAAAAACACTTAATCTAATGCTTAACATAAATACATACCAAATTTAATCGCATTTTCGTTACTTCTTGTTTTATTGTTGCTCTTCTCTAAGCATAATTACTTTTAATCGTAGGTAATTTGTATTTGCTTTCTGATTTTTTCAAAATTTTAATTTCCTTTTCGCTGTGCCCTACCATTACATTAAAATTTTAATTCGATTTAAGTTTCAGATTTCTCAACCTGATCTCATGTATATATAATATATAATATATTTATATATGTGTTTATGTGCATACATTAAAGTCAGTTGTTTTTTTGTCTGTCCATCTGGTGCTGCTCTTCGTTTTAAGATGTTATACATAGCTTTATAGTTTTTTAAATGTATTTTAGGGACATTTGGTTTGTCTATTGCTTTGGTTGGAAAATTGAAAAAATGAAACATATGGAGACAGACACCAAACTGAACCAGCAGCTTGCCGCCGACTCTTAATTCGGGATGTTCTGCAAATCTCTATGACGATTTCAAAATTAATTTGTTGTGCCAAAATGTATGTCAAATGATGGTGTATTAAAACACCTGATTAAAACTTCCTTGTTCTGTAATTTCTAATACTCAAAATATTGTTTTTTAAATCTCGTCTTGTTTTTAAGTGTATTAAAATAGCGATTTATGACTGAACCCTTCTCTTTAGGGCGTAACATATTTTACATCCTTTGAAGTGTATAAAATATTTCATTTAAATTAACCGTAGTTTAAAGGATAATACGGTTTTGGATGTGCAGGAATTTTGATAGTACACTTTCCATACGTTCTTCCTGTGTCAACAACAAACATTATAATATCCCTAAAAATATAGTTTTATGAAAATCAAAAAAAATCTAATAAAAACAATAGTATTGAAATCCTAACCTTTTTTTCTTTTTAGTCAACCCAAAACAATTTTTAACCATGTTTTAAGTTTAAAGATCTAATTAATTTCCTTTTTAAAAAAAGAAACTGGCAAGTGTTTGAAATTTCGACAATCATTCAATAAACTTTATGGTTATGAAAGCCTAATACATATATTATGTTTTATTCCATTTAAGACACTCAAAACTATTTCGAGATCTTTAGAGATTTCAGAACCATCCGCTTTATCATATCTTGCGAGGGTATATAGTGTGTGGGGGCTGGATGTGATGCTACTTTGGCTATGGCTAGGCTAATCAGGGAGTTTAGCTGCTGATCGATCCGGGCTTAAGCTTAGAGAGACCTTTCCATCCTTAACTATCCTACTTAGTGGGTATGAAGCGTGCCTTCACCGCCTGACCCATCGGCAGGTGCAGCAGTTGCTGCTGCTGCGCCTGCTGCTGTTGCGCCTGTTGTTGCGCCGCCTGCTGCTGCATGTGCTGGTTGATCTGCTGCTGGATGGACAGGCCACTTACGCTGCTGATATGCTGGCTGTGGAGTGGTTCGTTGATCTCGATCTTGATGGCCGTGGCGGCCAGCGTAGTCGCCTTGTTCTTGTTCTTCGGCGGACGTCCCCCTTCAAAAAGTGGAAAAAGTTGCTATTAGATATTGAGATTAAGGCTATTTTGTCACATATGCATCGACTAATCATGTAACAACACCTAATCACTAGACGTCATTATCTTAACATTTTATTCTTTGAAACGATTTTTTTTCATAAAATCGAATATTGATTCAATACATTACTAATAAAATCGAATTATTATTTTAATAAGAATTTGTGGTTATTTAAAGTTCGCCCAGAACTTAATGTTTAAAATATGATTTAACTACAATCCGACATCTATAGTCCGGAATCATTTAATCATTGATCACTTGATATACTCCTTTACATGACATCGGAAAATTAGAAATAACCAACATGAAAATGGGGCAAAATTTAAATCAACGTTAAACGGACTAAATTTGGTAAAGTTATAGACTCTAGAAGTCCACTTTTGGGTCACTCTATTACAACACATCGGAAACTTCAAAATTAATTAACATGAAAGTGGGTCAAAAACTTGATAAACGCTAAATTGAACATTTTGAATGCAGATTTTTAGAGAATCAGTCCACAAGTCTTTAGAGGTATGCCACTTTGAAATCGGATTAAATTTGGTAAAGCTATGGACTCTAGAAGTCCAATTTTGAGTGACTCTATAACAAGTCATCGGAAACTTAAAAATAACTAACATGAAAATGGGTCAAAAACTTGATAAACGGTAAATTGAAAATTTTGAATCCAGATTTTTAGAGAATCGAATCACAAGTCTTTGGAGGTATGCCTTTTTGAAATCGGACTAAATTTGGTAAAGTTATAGACTCTAGAAATTTAATTTTGGGTCACTCTATTACAACACATCGGAACCCTCAAAATTAACTAACATGAAAGTGGGTCAAAAACATGATAAACGCTAAATTGAACATTTTGAATGCAGATTTTTAGAGAATCAATCCACAAGTCTTTAGAGGTATGCCACTTTGAAATCGGATTAAATTTGGTAAAGCTATGGACTCTAGAAGTCCAATTTTGAGTCACTCTATAACAAGTCATCGGAAACTTAAAAATAACTAACATGAAAATAGGTCAAAAACTTGATCAACGTTAAAATGAAAACTTTGAATGCAGACTTTTCGAGAATCAACCCACAAGTCTTTAAAGGTATGCCACTTCAAAATCTGACCAAATTTGGTAAAGTATTTGAGAAAGCACCAATATATCGAAAAAACCATGTAGAATGTATCACATCCCAATTAAAATAGATAATGACACGATCATGGGCACAAGGAAGGTTCTTGAAGGTTCTGTAGAAATGACGCCAAATCACTCCAAAGCGGACTTACGCTGTCCCGTCGTGTGCTGCAAGGACAACGGCTGGCCGATCATCGCCAGCGGCTGTTGTGGCGTCTGCAGCGAGACCGTCTTCTTGGAGCGCTTCGGGGGCGGTAGCTCGTGGTGGGCATGGTTGGTGAGCAGGTGCTTGGACAGGTGCTGGCGCACCGCAAAGGACTCGGCGCAGTTGGCCACCGGACAGGAGAGGTAGCGTCCCTCGACGTGCCGCTGCACGTGCTTTTTCAGCAGCGACTCCTGGTTGAAGCTGCTCGGGCAAATGTCGCACTTGAACTTAAACTCGTCGTGCATCTTGAGGTGCTGGTCGAGGTGCGCCTGCTGCAGGAACTTCTCGTCGCACTTGTCGCACTCGTACGGAAAGGCCAGTCCGTGGGTCTTCATGTGCGTGTGCAGCTGCGACTGCAGCTTGAAGTTCTTCTCCGGACAGCGGGGACAGTAGTAGCCGGTGACCCCGGCGTGTGCCTGCAGGTGCTGGTTGAGTGAGGTCACCTGCGTAAACTTCTTGTTGCACACGTTGCAGCAGTACTGCTGCACCTTGTGGTGCGACTTCATGTGGTTGTTCAGGTTCGTCACCTGAAATTTAAAGATCTCTGTCTTAATTGGCAATTTAAATGTTTCTTAGGAGCAATAAATTTCCATAATATACCGGAGCCCTTAAATCTTACAAATCGTATAATTTGAATTTTAGTTGATTTGCAATATTTTTAAAATTTGTTCAAAGGTCTTAGCGTTAATAGTCCTTAGATATTTGAGCATTTTATATTATATTGTATTTTTTCATATCAAATTAGTCTTCGAAAATTGTATATAATTATGGATAACAAAGCTATCTATTATTGGGTTGAGACCTTTTTAATTTAGGTTTCATAAATGATATCCTTACTCGAGATCTCTCATAGTTTAAGGGCAAACAAAGCTATCTTTTGGTAATCAAAGAACTCGGGAAACTTCCCGATTGCTTTAACCCCCTATCGTTAACCCATGGACCTGACCTGGGCGAAACTGCGACCACACTCGGGTTCATTGCAGACGAAGGGCCGTTCGCCGGTGTGTAATCTGCGGTGATTGTTCAGGTTGGTAATCTGCGTGAAGGTCTTGCCACAATCCACGCACTGATATGGCCGATCGTTCGTGTGGATGCGCTCGTGGTTCCGCAAGTTAGCCGCCTGCGTGAAGCCTGGGAATCGGGGGTATCACACAGATTATTAGCGAATATATGGACATGTATGTATTAACTCACCTTTGTGGCAGTAGGTGCACACAAACTTACGCTCCGCCGAGTGATTTCGTATGTGCGTCATGAGCGAGGATTTGCGCGAGAAAGTTTTGTTGCATAGCGGGCAGGAGCCCTCCTCGTTGAATATCAGATCCACCTTGATTATAAATAGAGCATCGGTTTAAATTGGTGGATTTTTAGTAACTATCATCTATAGTGAAAAATAGTTAATAAAACTATTTGAGTTAGTATGAAAAATATTTAATTTCAAGGATGTTTTCTATTGGCGTGTTAAACGTATTCAAAAAAGCTTTAAAGCCGTATTTTTGGTAAATTTTTTTAGCAAAATCTGCAAAAAAAGACGTTACTTTAAAACAAATTTTAATCGTAATATAAATATCCCTGGCTTTCCTGTAAATCTATCTGGGATATTATAATAAAAATACCACATTTTAGTAAGTTTAACCGAATTTTGTTAAAAATGGTCTTAAAAACATTACTCTTTGAAACCGTATTTTAAACTTGAAGTCTATTTTTGACGGTAAAATAGCTGAATAAACAACACTCACGCTCAACAAGCTGGCGGCCAAAAGAACGGATTGCAAATTCCCGTGCGAATTCAGTTTGTTTATTGCGGAATCACTCAGATTATACTTAATATTTTTCACTATTTTTATTTATTGCTTTTTATTATTTTTTGCGTGCCACGCACACCCACACACGGAAAAGCGTCAACTGAAAATGAATTTTTTCCGCTTTACACAGCGCACAAAAAACGCCGACGTCGACGTCAACAGAGCAGATATTAATGGAAAAAGAAGCAAAAGATATATATGTATATACATATATATAAATATAAAGGAAAACAAGAAAATGAGCAGTGCGAAAATAGCAAGGAAAATAGAAAATACTCTACAATTTACATTTTTTCTATCTTTAAATTTTCCATTCTTCAAAACATTTAATTTTAATATTTTTTCAAGACATGATCACTTCACTTGCAAAATCATTGCAAATTTTTGTGACACCACCAAAGGCTGCTTAAGCCAAAAACTTATTTTAAGCAATTCTTTTTAAGTTTTAAATTACAAATTACAAATACAGACAAATTAATTAATGATAAACTGATCTGTTCCACTTTAACCTTAATCATAGCTCCACAGCATAAAATCACGTCTCTAAAAACCATTTCTGAGTAAATTGAAGCGAAGAATATTGAAGTATTAAACTTTGTTTTCCGAAACTTCTATTAAACTATAAATTGCTAGACTACGAAAATTCGGAAATTACAATAAATATAAAAGTTTATGATACAATGA
This sequence comes from Drosophila kurseongensis, assembly GCA_018153305.1. Lineage (NCBI taxonomy): Eukaryota > Metazoa > Arthropoda > Insecta > Diptera > Drosophilidae > Drosophila > Drosophila kurseongensis. Next base: position 89,098 of record JAECXX010000141.1, read on the forward strand.
TGATACAAAGACCCTAAAATAACATCTAAATCCCCAGTATTCAAATATAGGATTGTTTTATTACATTAAGAAATAGAGTATTTTTCACAGCCGACAATACCCATTCTTAATGTTATTTATACTTTTTTTGCAGCTCTCTGTTGCATGATGGAAAAAGAAAGGCAACAAGAACATGCAAAGAAACGGCGAAATAAGAAGTGAAAGAAGAAGCAGCAATGAATGTGCAGTATATATGTATGTATGTATTTATGTATTCTCGTTGTAAGTGGGGGAGTAGTAAAAAGTAAAAAAGAGAAAAAAAAAATAGCACAGCAATAATAAACAAGTGCAGCAGAAGGAACTAGGAGTCGAATTCCCAGGAAAGTACCTCCCAAAAACAGGGTGGAGGGGTCTTTAAAGCCCTCACGAATCCAATTGGAATAAATCGAAAGGGGCTTACAGTAAACCTGGAGCTAGTAATTAGTTTAAAATTGGTCATATTTGGCATCATTCATATTTTAAAAGGTAATTTCATTGATTGGGTTTTTATAAGTTTTAGATTTGAGTTGAGTAGTTATCTGTTCTTATGAAAATTAAAGTGGGATTATAATTGATATGGCTTTTAGTTTCAAAACCGAGTTTTAGTTAAAAAAAAAAAAATTTCTATACTTAAATCTTTTACATGTATATTTTTTAAATTTCTTTCCATGATTAATAATTGATTATCATATTATTTTGGCATTAATAATTAATTTTAGCTCACGTTTTGAAATAATTTGTATTTCCTCTACTAATAAAAGGTAATTATAACCTTTAAAACTGTTTATAAATAAATAATCACTTTTGTATCGTCCTGTCACTTTTTAGCACTGTTTACAAGTACCAGATACAAATATGCACCTACAAGACTTACGTCTTCGGAATCGTCCTGCGACTGGAGGTTCTCGGAAGAACTGGATGATTGCATTTGTTGCTGCTGCTGCGCTTGCTGTGAGTGCTGCTGTTGCGGATTCTGATGCTGCAGCGCGACGGCATCACTATCGCTGGAGGAGGCAGTCGAGGAGGAGGTGGCCGCCGCTGCAGCCGAGGCGGCGACTGCGGCAGAGGCTGAGGCTGCGACTGCGGCCGCCGCTGCTGCCGACTGATGGAAGTTTGAATTATTTGTCAACTGCTCCGAGCAGCGGACGCACGTGGGTATGCTGTAGCCAGGCACCTGGAATAACTGAAGAACAGGACGATATTGAATAATCCGATTTATTTATTTAATTTATCAAACAGTTTTTGTTTATAGGTATACAAAAACTTATTAAAACTTGTTTAAATAGTCTCAAAATTGTACCAAGATCTTTGAAATTTGTGTAAAAATTCGATACTCCCTTTTAGTATATCGCAAAAATTGATAATATGATTGATTTGGCGTTGAGAACGCAGTTAGGTTTTTTTGTAACGATACGGAATTTTCGATATACATATGTATGTATGTATGTAACTTTCTTTTTGATAATATCTCTAGTCAGAATTAAAGAGCGTTTTCCAATTGGAGTTTTTGATCAAGGAAAACAAAAGCAAAACAACGTTTCTGTTTATTATGGCAACCTCATTTCAACTCCCCCTCTCGTTTTAACCAACTAGAAATAACCAAGAAGATAAACCCACACACTCGTATGGAGAATAAAAAAAAAAGAAAGAAAAGAAAATACAGAAACAGCTTGTTGTTGTTTTCATTTCGTGTTATTTTTTTTCGGTACAAAGTTTTGTTATTCTTTCGCTTTTTGTTTTGTTTTTGCCGCCGCTCCACCAGCACACGAAGCAGAGGCCTCCCCAAAAAGGGGGCCAAGATTTTAGAAATTCCAATTAAAAAAAATTCCGGATGAATAAGACGAAAAATAAGTTTAAAAAAATTTATTTTGTAAAGCTTGTATTGTTAAGATACTTTCACGTTTTAAAAATACAACTTTAGATTTTACTAATCGAATTACTTAATATTAATTTAAAACCCTTTTTCACGCAATTTTATTTTTAAAAAACCCTCTTTAAACTTATGCCTCCCGCAGCCACTGTTTTCTGACTGCCTTGGCGCAATTTCTGTCATTTTGTTTTATTATGTATTTCTTTTTGTATGGTTCATGGGTGGAGGGGGCAATGGGGGATGACGTAGGGGAAGGGGGAAGGTTGAAAAGGAGTCAAAGTGAAAAGCGAGCGGCAAGCGTAAGCAAAATGTAAAAATAATATTTTTTCAAGTTGTCGGCTTGAACAACTTTTCGGGCTGAGTTGGCTAAAAATAAAAATTGTTCAGCAATAGTTTTGGGGCCACATGTGTGTGTATTTGATATTTTAAGAAGGGGGTTTCAGGAGGCAGTGCGCGCGCTTTTCAACCCCCTTTACAAAAAAAAAACAGTAGCGCCAATTGAATTGTTTAAACTCTCCCCACCGCCCCCCACCAAAAAAAAAATCAATAGAAACAACAAAATACACAACTGATACATATGTATGCACCTAAATACATGTATATCATATTTTTGTATATATCATATTTACCGTTGCCGTTTGGAAGCACAATCTACAGATGGTGTCCATTATAACCGTAAATCGGGAAGAATTCGGGAAGGATGAGAAGGAAAGGGAAGATGCACTGGAAGTCCCTCGTTGTTGTTGTTGCTTGCCCCCACTGCAATTGTTGTTTTTGTTGTCCTTCTCCCCCGAAATTTACCGCTATTTTTACCGGTTTGCATTCAGCTCCTTCTTTTTTTCTTTTTGTTGCTATTTATTTGTTGTTCGTTTGAATCTTGGATTATTTTGAACAATGCAACGGGTGCCTGGTTTTTATTAACTAACTGTTGTGTTGCCTTTTCAGTGATCACACACTAGGGCAAAATAAAAAAAACAAAAAAAAACTTTATATACAAATTTGATTTATACAATATTTTCGTTGTACACACACACGCACACACACACACCGTTGTTTATGTTTGCCTTGCACTTGCACGTACATATACATATGTACGCGGTGATGGTGTTGCTGTTTAATTCCTTAGCGTTTTTTTTTTTTTTTTTGTTTTTCGGTGAGTTACACGTGAAAAAAAACAAACCAGCGCGTTTGAGTGCGTTTTTTTTGTATTTTACAATTCACGACGAAGTTTTCGTCTTTTTTTTGGGGCCCGATGTTATTGTTGCGCAGTCTGTGTGTGCAAGGGGGACATCTAAAAGGTGTCATATATAGCTGTGCTGCTCTAAGACTAAGGTTTTCACTACTCAGCTGTTATATCGATACTTGTATCGATACTTGTATCCGATTACGCGGCGGATAAGTATTCTAATACGAAATATGGTATCTCTATTTTTACCAATTTATAATTGCTCTTCTTAATAAAGTTTACATATTTAAAATAAACACCTAACAACAACTCTAAAAAGAGCTAGGAGCAAGCACTGGAGGGCGGCCAAATAATTCCACGGCAATTATCACACTAAATTATATTGTTTCTTGTGACCACAACATTTATTGTCCAATTTCAGAGATGCAGTCGTCAATACATCATGTAAGCCTGGAGTGTAAATAAACCCAGGTTAATAGACTAAAAGCCACACAGGAAGTGCGCACGTGATTTCTTAATGGAGTGGACATCCAGTTGAGGGGAAGAATCCCGTTTCCACATCCATATGCACGTCCTGCCTGCTGAACGAGTCGAGGCACCTGCTCCTCCATCAAAGATCTGCGTCAGATGGACCAAGGGAGTGCGGAATATCATTGCTCCAAGGAAAGGACCGCCGGAGACCTAGAATCACATGGACACAAGTTCCATAGTCCAGAAAAGAACGGCGGAATGGATAAGTCCGATCCCCAAGCGAGGATCGAAACGCGGAAGATGATTCCGATGGTGATGATGATATAGACTGATACTTTAGTTTAGTTGTTCTCTTTGTCTGAAGACTTTTAAAACGAAACGAAGACTTGCGAGCCGATGCAGGAGAAGTATCTTTCAACCCGGAGTTTCTATCTTTAAAGACGCTTAAAAACTCGCACAAGAGAATGACCATTTACATGTTCCCAATGCTCAAAGAGGTTTACCCGGAGTCTAGATCTTCTAAGACACAGGAGAATTCAGGAATTCTCATCTTCAGAGTTACTTGAGTATACACACAGTAGAACGACCATAGAAGTGACCCCAAAAGATTTAAACACACACACACCTCAAAATTGAATAACATTTTAATACCATGGTATACAAATTAAATAAAATTGAATTCAAATTTAATTGGTCAATAATAAAGCATCATCTACAAAACAAAGCAATAGTAAAGCAACCAAATGTTTCTTATTTTCCTAAATGAGAAACTATTAAACTATTTACCAGAAAATGTTTAAACCAATGCCGTTTTTATTGTATTATTTTAACACTAAATAACGTAAATAATACATTGAAGGTTAGTTTCTTAATGGACGAGTTTAATTGGTGTTATTTGAATATCAAAAGTATTAATTTAACACACATCTTGTTTAGAACCTCTCTATTCTTTTTGGTTTAGAATTCATGTAACAAGAGTCTCGCTTCCATGACTGTTTTTTTTCGGTGCACGCTTTGAACACGCGCACAATTAATCCAATTGCAAATGAAAATAAATAGAAATGGGGATCACTCGCATTAACAATCGGGCCAGGACGATGATGAATGAGCGGGAGGATGCGGTGGTCGTGGATCATAAAAGCGACAGCTTCCTTCCTTTTGTCTGTGGCTTACATATTTTATTGTTTACCCACTCGCTTTTCCCTTTTTTGCATACTTGTGCTCAGGTGTCGAGGACAAAAGCGCCGAAATTGAATTTAATGAAAATCGAAAGCAAAACAAAACAGGAGAATAGCAAAAAGTACGAGGAAGCGGGGCAAGGATCACCCACTTCCGTTTGCCGGCAGGTAAGTCCTGTGAAATACAGGTAGCTGCTTTGCATATTCCCGATCCACGGGTTCTGAGCCCTGAGTCCTTTCATCCTGCTCACTTCCGCAGGAAGCGTGTGAATTGAAGGTTAAGGGACAGAGGACACATTCACTTTCCCCTAAAACAGTGCCTAGTTAGCCTTAGTTTTTTAGTATGAACTTCTTTCAAAAAGTAAAATTACAAAAGAACAATTTTCAAAGGCTTTGTTCCTTTAATGTAGAGTTCTTAAAAATAATTAAAGGTGAGGAATAAAAATACTTTGTTCAAGGTAATATTAAAATATTACATTTTTGTACTAAACGTATACTACTTTTGATATTTTCCTGAAAAAAAAAACTGAAAGAAACACCTTTTATTTCTCCAGAACTCCATGTTCTTGAAAACGCACTTCATAGAGAGTGAATAATTGAATAAATTTTGGAAGACCCAATGTCAAAGGGACTACTTTAAACTACTTTGATGACCGAGTAAATGGAACCAGAAAGACCAGAATGACGCAGTGTAGTCATTGGTTCCAAAGGTTCCCCGTTGAGTACGTGACTTGGATTTGGTTTGCTAATCGAAGGGGACTGCGAATCGAAATGGGTATAGCATATACTTGACACCAAGTGGTAACCTCCCCGGACCCTTGGAACCGTATAAAACATTCGACGAGAACGATGGCGATTCACAGTTGAGCACTGGCGGCTGAAATAGCAACAGTGCCATCTTCAGAAGACAACGAGGAGTTCAGGATCAGGATCAGGAGTTGAGAACCAGAAGCAACCATGGCATTGGAAACGGTGCAGGAGACGCTGCAACAGTCGTCGTCGTCGACTGTTTTGGGATTCAGTCCCATGTTGACCACCTTGGTGGGCACTCTGGTGGCCATGGCCTTGTACGAGTACTGGCGCAGGAATAGCCGGGAGTACCGTATGGTGGCCAACATCCCATCGCCGCCGGAGTTGCCCATTTTGGGACAGGCTCACGTGGCCGCCGGTCTGAGCAATGCCGAAATCCTGGCCGTCGGCTTGGGTTACCTGAACAAGTATGGCGAGACGATGAAGGCCTGGCTCGGCAATGTCCTGCTCGTCTTCCTCACCAATCCCAGCGACATCGAGCTCATCCTCAGTGGCCACCAGCACTTGACCAAGGCGGAGGAGTATCGCTACTTCAAGCCCTGGTTCGGCAATGGTCTGCTGATCAGTAATGGACACCACTGGCGCCACCATCGCAAGATGATTGCCCCCACCTTCCACCAGAGCATCCTGAAGAGCTTCGTGCCCACCTTCGTCGATCACTCCAAGTCAGTGGTGGCCAGGATGGGCCTGGAGCAGGGCAAGTCCTTCGACGTCCACGACTACATGTCGCAGACCACCGTCGACATCCTTCTGTCCACCGCAATGGGGGTCAAGAAGCTGCCGGAGGGCAACAAGAGTTTCGAGTATGCCCAGGCCGTCGTCGACATGTGCGACATTATCCACAAGCGACAGGTCAAACTGCTGTACCGCCTGGATTCCATCTACAAGTTCACCAAGCTCCGTGAAAAGGGCGACCGCATGATGAACATCATTTTGGGCATGACCAGCAAGGTGGTGAAGGATCGCAAGGAGAACTTCCAGGAGGAGTCGCGTGCGATTGTGGAGGAGATCTCCACCCCGGTATCGAGTTCTCCGGCCTCGAAAAAGGAGGGTCTTCGCGACGATCTGGATGACATCGATGAGAACGATGTGGGCGCCAAGAGGCGTTTGGCTCTGCTCGATGCCATGGTCGAGATGGCCAAGAACCCCGACATCGAATGGAACGAGAAGGACATTATGGATGAGGTGAACACGATTATGTTCGAGGGCCACGACACGACATCGGCCGGCTCCAGCTTCGCCCTCTGCATGATGGGCATCCACAAGGACATTCAGGCCAAGGTCTTTGCCGAACAGAAGGCCATTTTTGGTGACAACATGCTGCGCGACTGCACCTTCGCCGACACCATGGAGATGAAGTATCTGGAGCGTGTGATCCTGGAGACCTTGAGGTTGTACCCTCCAGTACCGCTGATCGCCAGGCGTCTGGACTACGATCTGAAGTTGGCCAGTGGCCCGTACACGGTGCCCAAGGGAACCACGGTCATCGTGCTCCAGTACTGCGTCCACCGCCGTCCCGACATCTACCCCAACCCGACCAAGTTCGATCCGGACAACTTCCTGCCCGAGCGGATGGCCAACAGGCACTACTACTCCTTCATTCCGTTCAGCGCCGGCCCGAGGAGCTGTGTGGGTCGCAAGTACGCCATGCTGAAGCTGAAGGTCCTGCTGTCCACCATCGTGAGGAACTACATCGTCCACTCCACGGACACGGAGGCGGACTTCAAGCTGCAGGCCGATATCATCCTGAAGCTGGAGAACGGCTTCAACGTTTCGCTGGAGAAGCGGCAGTACGCGACGGTGGCCTAGGAACCTAGGAACCTAGGAACAAAATCCGTATCCGCATCCGAAATCCCCTGTATATAGATATATATGAACCCTGAGATCCTGCGAACCCAATACCACGACGACGAACTGAGATATCCCGAAACACCGATGAAGAAGACCCCAACAACACACAAGTTAGCCAGAGAGTCAACCAATTTTTCTTTTTCTTTCTTTATAGTTAATACCCTACCTTTTTATTGTTGGTCTTTAGCGGGTGGTGCCCCTATATACGTATATATACTCTTTAACCAATTATTCAACGCAACTGTTTGTGCTCTTCATGTTTTTCCTGTCTATACTTTTTTTTCTTAGCCATGTAGTGTGATTTTTTTTCTTCTATTCTAGTATTTATTAAGTCACATGGTTTGAATGAAACCCAAAAAATATGAAAAATATATGTACAACATAGCAAGCAGACAATGGAGCTGCAAAAAATGTTTTAAATGCACATCTTGTGGTTTTATTTTTTGGGATAAAAAAAGGGTTTAATTATGAAGTCAAAAAACGATGACACTATGTTCTTATTCCCACATTTATCAAACAGGTTTTGCGCCCATTTGAATGATTATAACTTAATAGATTAGAAAAAGTTATAATGGAATTATTTACTAAAAGTATATAGGTCATATACAAATAATAGAAAAGTTATAATGGAATTTCCCACTGAAAACATTTTTGAAGGGTATCTTAGTATTTGTCTTAGAAAAGTATTATAGATACATATAAAGGAATTGAATTGGATTGAAATTGAAATGTAATCAAGTCTTTTATAAATATATGTAGATTAATATCCTTAAATACAATTTTTCCTTTTCAAAGATGTGTAATATATATTACATAACTTTTCTTCGTGTGCATGTTATACAATAGCCATAAGCGATCTGATTGACCGTCGAAGACCTTGTTGGTGTTTTGCAATCATCGGGTTAATGCGCTAATGCGAGGCAATCGGCAGTTTGCAAACCGCTGGCAATGTCAAAATATTTATGCCGGCCCTCTGTCCTTGGCAAGGTATTCCATATTTCGTTTATTTCACTTTTTGCGCACGTTTCAGGTGTACCTGATCGTATTTGTTAGCATTATGCTGATCTTAAGTCGACACTTCATTCGCTGGGCGATTTGTAATGCGATTAATCAGATGCAGATTGCGATGCTGACAAATGCAAATGCTATTGTGCGAAAATCGGTAGCAGTTTATCGCGAGTTTTTTTGAATGAAAAAAAAAGGAGGGGTATACCCCAGATATTATCGTTTTTTTTCTTTTTTTTGATTAGCTGAATTCCGCCTTGGGAGTCGGCTTTCACTTTTGGTCTTTGGCAATTTTCCGTCCGATTTTCGTCCGATTAACGAGCATCGGATTACGACACACGGAACGAAACGGAAATCCTTTCGGTTTCTTCCGCATTTCCTGATTAATGGAACCCTTCTCCAGCATCCGCAGAAAGTAAAAAAAGGACATGCAGCAGGTCCCCGAAACAACCAAGCGATACACATCGATTCTGTTTGGTCATTGTCCTTTTTTGCGCTAGGCAAATAGCGGCGTTACCTGTGCATCTGTAAATCGGTAAATTGGTAAATCGGTATTCCCATCCAGTGTTTTTCTCGGCCTCCGGATGTTTGTGCACATTCAATGCGTTTTTTATGGCGGAATCCTTTCGAGACGCTGGCTATAAATGTCCTTCCTTTGATGACAGCCGATGGATGCTTGGCAAGGATGTCATTCCACGTGGTAGCCATAAAATTGAGGTTTTTATACTTTTCCTTTTGGGATTGGCATGGTTTGATTGGCCTTTTTGGGCTGATCTCATTCTTTTGGCATGTGCTCAGGAGGAAATCGTTAATAAATTGTGGATAATGATTTCGGGATTTTCAGGATCCCATTTGACATTTCACCGGGGAGAACACCTGGTTACTTACGTAAATAATTTTAAAAACGCGTATGTAAAGTCCTAGCCTTTGCAAATGTTGTTAATTTAGTTTAGATAATTTATTTTTGTATATTGTCTTCATAAATGATGGAAGTTAAATGCAGTCTTCTCTGTTCTGCAGGAAATGCTTTAGAATGGGAGCCGTTTTCTGATGGAACTGCATTGATCGAGCTGTTTCCGGATTGTCTTCGTGTGGTCCTTCTCTGAAGGACCCCACAGTTAGCAAGGACTAGAGAAATCCTGGGGTCCCAGAATCACAGCATTGTCGACTTCAAGTTGCATACAAAAAAGGCTTCAGGGGAATGGAAAGTAAGAGATCATCGGACAAAGAACTCGGGGAATTATCGAACAAGGACCTGTGTGCAAGGACATCTCAATCATCAATATCAATGCAAAACGCTTCCTGGAGTGCGCCGCCCATTGAATTTGGCCAACAGAAAGTGTCAAAATTGTGTGTTGTCATACAATCGTTCGTCTGATGACTCAATGCCCAGTACTCTACTTTGTCCTGGAAATAATCCCAGTGGCCACCCTGTGTGCCAACAGTCAAAACATGGCAGTATTGTACAGGGAATGCCAGGGTACGAGGTCCACGTGGATTTGGTGACTTGCGACATCGGGAAAATGTCCTGGAAAACATATGCAATCAGGCCTGGGGAGCAGTTTCAATTAATGCATCTAAAACTGGAATCCACATGTGTTGTCCTTATGCGTCTCGTTTTGGAGCTGCACTCACAGAAAAATCCTGGAGAATGTACAGAAATTAAAAATGTTTTATTTATGTAGCTATACATATTATCTGGAAAGTAGATTTCCTTAAATGTAAACAATTATTTTTTTGAAAATTAAAATTTTGAGGTCTTATTAAAATATACATATATTTAAATGGGCACTCATAAATTGTGCTCTAAGTTATAAACAAAATTGTATAAGCAAATGTAGGTGCATCTCTTCTTATTTAATTTATTTTCCTAAGTGAAATTCCGGTACTATTTTCTTAAGTGCATGGGCCTAACATAGTTTGAATGGGTACAATATGGAACCAGGACGAGCGTCATGAATGAAATTAACTCGGATCTGTCAGCCGCAGCCATACGCAAGATCATCTCTGGTTGAAGTGGAAAATAGGAAAATGAAATCGAAATAAATAATGGACGGGGGATTAGGTAAGCCACAGGCGATTTCAGAAAGTTTTAACCTGTTTTTTTTCTGAACTGATGGCAGCGTTATCCTCTTGACCTGGATTCCTAAATCGCTGGATTAACCGATTATGGTTTTTAGGTACAAAGCGCACACTTAAGTGCCTCATTGTGAATTGAAGTGCGTCCACTCGAAGATATAGAAAAAACTGGAAACTACAGATGCTAAACAAAGCCACAAGAAGCTGCTTAAGTTTAAGTAGCTCGGCTTATGCTGCGGTTAATTTCGTAAGTCACAGCAAGTAGTATTTGCCTGAGGAAAATATCTACAGTTCAGAGAACTGGGTTGAGAAATCAGAGCTCAATGAAGCTGGGTAAATGAAATCCCTGAATGAAACTAGACCACAAAGGATCAGCGTGGATTGGTGGATTAGGCACTGAGGAACGTGGTCAAATCCGTTAAGCACTAAACTAAACCGACCTGAATGAATCTCAGAATGAATGGGTCAGAAATCTTATTATTTTCCACTCAATCAGTCAACTTATCTTGCAGAAATCTCTCGCGTCGACTTTATTCCTAATCTTGATATATATTTTAGATTTTTCTAGTACGAAATTCTTTTGAAATGTTTCCATTAAAACAAGACAAAGCTTAAATACCCTTGCCTATATAGAGAATCTATTTAGATGATCAAACCACATTTTTTTAAAATCGGATGTCTGTTAGAAAAGTTATGGGCTTCAAAGTGCAGATTTTGGACTTATTTGCGTAAAACAAAAAGATGCACAAGTCTAGATCGACTCGCCTTGTGATGGCGATATTAATCAGTATATAATCAATATATGTATATACTTTATCGGGTCGTAAATGTCCCCTTCACTGCGTTGCAAAGTTTTATAATAGCCTCTGGTGTAATGGTGTAAAAAGAACCCCACTCTTCTTCTGATCTTGTGTCATCTGTCGCAACTGCAATCGATTTTACCCACCAACCAGCTCGTGTTCGATCGGGTCAGAGATCGGCACCTGGCTGTTCGGATAATGGTAATGCAATATGCCCAGAAATCGGAGGATCGGGGATTGGAGTCTCGGGGATCGGGGATCGGGGGAGAAGCCAATCAAGTCAACGGTGTACGCATGCGCACACGCTAAAATGAACCGAAAAACATACGGTACCCAGTAATAACTCATTACTACACGCAGTGATTTATGAATATTCAATGGTGACATGTGGGGGCGTGACCCCGAAAGGCATAATGACGGGGAAAATCAAAAGAGCTATGAAACCAAATCCCACGATCGAAGGACACGAGCGGCTTTATATCCCTTTGAGATTTCATCTGTCCTCTAAGCCTTTCGAATTCACAAAAAAAAACAGAAACCAAACTAACGGCAATGATTTCCGAATTCAAAACGGGAAAAATGCGAAATACGATCCAAAATCGAAGGTGTACGGTAAAGGGGCGTGTCACATTACCAATATTTAATAATTATAACGGTGCGTGAAAAAGATTTTCACTGCTAACGGTGAACGGGGCACCCACCACACGCACACACACACACACTGAAAAAGAAAAGGTAGGAAAATACCTTTGCACCTGGATCAGGAATTGGAAACTGCTCAAAAAAAGGGGGTTGTAGGCGATCTCAGGAGCTCGGAATGCATGAAAACTCGGGATCAGGCCAACACAGACTACCACACTGAGCGAAAAACCACATCTCAATGGAAAGATGTTGCGTTTTGTTTTATTGAAAAAATATTTGTTAAACAAAAACAATTGTAAAGGGCATTTAAAGTTAATCAACTTTAATAAAAAGGAAAAATATTGAATAAGTGTAGGTATATAAAAGTATGTTAGGAGGAAAATTGGTCTTGCTTTTATTTTTTTGTCCTATCATTCGTGTACCTTATTGATTTATTCATCGGTTAACTTTTAATGAATTTTTTCCTTCCCCAACTTTGTAATAATTTTCGTTCTGTGTATCTGAGTAATAATGGATTGGGTTCTTCGGTTTCTCCGGCTCAGCAGATGCACTTCTTAACGGCAGATCCTTTGGCACAGGCCATCTTTTCTTAATGGCCAAATGATTTTCAATTGATTTTCCTCATTGTTCGGGCCGTCTTGGATAATTTTGCATCATCTATATCCCTTGCATTGGCGCGTTTTTTCTGTTTATTCTCCCGTTTTTGTCCTGTTTGGGCAGATGTCCTGGGAGAATGGAACACGTAGGCACAGGACAATGAGGTCCTGCATACAATTAGCCTGGAGAGTCTAGCGCCAAGTCAGCGTGAGGGTGAGAAAATATCCTGTAAATAATGAGGAGAGCAGTCAAGATTTTGCTACTTTAAATGCCAAAAGTATATGCCTATATACTCCATATATGTATAGTTCTTAGGAGATTATAAATATTTTTAGGAAGATGAATAAAGAATGTGCGAACAAAAGATATTGATTTTCGTCTGTTGGTAAATACGTTTATGTATTTCGTTTTTTTTTACTAAATTATGCATTTTTTAAGCTTTTCTTTTGTTATTGTGTTAAAAATACATTCAACTTAACAACTTTTTTGGCCAGGAGATCCTTCAATTATGTATGCAAATCCCAAAATACAACTCAAACGCTTTTAATAGATCATTAATCGATCAAAGATTTCATCTAAACATCGACAATGCCCTGTTAAATCCCTTATTAATATGCAGTCCTTTCCTCCCCTTTTTCCCAAGCTCCCTGGTATTTTTCCACCTCATGCCTCCTTTTTTTAGTTCATTTTTAATTACTTATGTCATTAGGATCGGGCACATGTTTAAACAGACCGTTACAAACGAATCCTGAACACTTGCAGCATAATTCCCAGTTCCCGTTTTTTATTCCCACGTTGCAGGGTTACGGCATTCGAAATTCGAATATCTCTCCTTTGCCACTGTCATTTATCAGGACATGCGGACATGAGGCTCATTTGAATATCGGGGCACTGAAGCGCGGAGCCCTGCAGGATCTGCTACCCTCTATGCTACACTTAAAAAAAGTTTATAGATATTAGCCTTTAAGATGGCCGAACTGCGATACTATTCACATTAAACAAAGAAAATGTTATTCTATTAGAAAGAAACCTTTTCCTAACAAAATGTTTCTTTGATTTTCTTTAAATATTTTTTCTTATATTAAATTTTACTCGTTAATAACAAACATTAATAATATGCTAAAAAAATTAATTTCTTGAGTGCACATGCAAATATATTCCCTGTATCCTTGTTTTGCTCTCTATCTATCCGTCAGGCGGCGAGTCCTTTTGCATGCTTGGACGCTTATGAAAATGGAAATGAACATGATATTCCGATTCCATTCCACTTTTTTTTGATCCGATGAATGTGCATGTTTGCCAGCTATTAAACATTATTTTTGAAACCCTATATGGTAGGCAAAACCGTTAGATATCGGATCAGGGCTCTGGGAACTCATTTCGATCTCATAGGGATTAATTTTTTCTTCATTTTTGTTATTTCATGTCTCCTCAGAGCTGAAGATTATTTGTATATTTGTATAATCAAATTCCATATATCTTAGCCAGTTCCTTTCTATGGACAAAACCCAAAATAACAACGATTAATTTGATTTTCACAAATTTTCATATATATTTGCATTATATTCTCGCTTATCAACTCAACATTCGTACAATTAAATCTATGAAAAAAATGGGGTTCTTAAGTAAGCACATTGAAAAAAAAATACATTAAAGTGGGTAAAATATTATAAACTAGGACTGGCTCAACATTTAGCTCTTTATCAGGTTAACTATTTTGTGGTTGGGTCTTTAGGGGCTTTCGATTTGGTTGTTATCACTAGATGACTTTCATATTCGCTTTTGTTCTTAGATTCCTTTTTGTTTTTATAGTTGCTATTTACACAATGACTCAGTCAAGGCTTGATTTAAAAAAAACTGTGGATATACACTTGGGGTGCCACATAAATCTTTAGAGTTTTGAAATCACTTAAAAGGTGTCTAAAAGTAGGCTAAATACTATTTTAAAACCCAAAGTTTGGTGGGTATTTTTCAAATAATTACATGCCTTTTTTAGATCATATTTTAGATGGTGGCATAAACGATACAATTTTGGAAATAGAAGGTGCCACAGAAATCTCTATAGAGTTTAAATTTCTTAAAAATTTTAATGGAAAATGCTTTTGACACCATTTTTACAGTTGCTTCAATAACTCCAGAGATTGCTACGGCACACACGAGAAAAAACTTTGGATAGACGTGGTGCCACGAAACTTTCCAGACTCTTGAATCACTTTAAAAGATGTCTAAAAGTAGTCTATAAATGATCAAAATATAAGACACCTTTTTTGAGGTCCTTCAAAAGCTCTAGTTTGGTGAGTGGGCTACATGGACAGATTGGTGGATGCGCCATCGGACTTGGGCGTATGTGCCTCCCACCAATCAATGGCATCGATCATGCTCTCGTCGGACAGGCAGCCACCAGCGGTGTTGTTGTTGGGCTGCTCCTGCTGCAGGATATCGCTGAACTCCTTCTTGAAACCGGGCAGCCCCACATTGTCGTAGAAGCTCACGGGTTCCTGGTCGTAGAAAGCGGGCAAAATGGGCGAGGATCCGAGGATTTGGACCTGCTGTTGCTGCGGGGAGCTCAATGTGTTGCTGGTGTTGCTGTTGATGTTGCTGCTGCTGCTGATGTTGTTGCTGTTGCTGTTAATGTTGATGTTGCTGCTGGTGGAGTATTCCTGTTTGATCAGTTGCTGTTGCAGCTGGGCGGCACACGCCTGCAAGAGCAACTCATTCGAGGCGACAGGTGAAACTGGCGATGAGCAGGGACTTCGTGCCACCTTTTGTGGCACGGGCGAAGCGGCAGCAGCTGCTTGTTCCTGCTGACTGCTCAAATCGCCCAATAACTCAGCCGTTAGCAGTTGATAGGTATTCGTGCCCGGTATCCTGATGTACTGCATCCCATTTAGGGTAGTCAGGCTGGGCAGGAGATCGGAGGGATTCTGATTCTGATTCTGATTCTGGCCTAGGCTCTGGTTCTGGCTGTGATCTTCGACTGGCAAAGTGGGGGCCTGCTGCTCCTCCATTTCGTAGTTGCTCAAGGAGTCATCGAAGTGCTCGTCCAGGCCGTCGAACTCGTCCTTGATGAACATAAAGCTGTCGTCGCCGGAGCCGGAACTATTGCCCCCCCGACTGTTCAGCGGGGGGAAGTCGAAGCCGAGCAGCTTCTCCAGACTCCTGATGTACTCCACGGCCATGCGCAGGGTCTCCACCTTGGACAGCTTCTTGCTGGCCCCCCGTCCCGCCCCCTGCGCCTCGAAGGCCTCGGACACCTCCTCGGGAATCTTCTCGCGGAGCAGGGCGAATCCATTGTTGACCTGCTTGACGCGATTGCGTTCCCGGGCATTCCTGCGTGCCACCGCCTGCGGCAGGGGCAAGCCCTTTCTTCCCGGCGTGCCCAAGGTTGGCTCGCTTTGGCTGGACTTACTGGCGTTCTGCAATATGACTGGTGGCTTTGGACTGGCCTTCTCCAGCGTCGACTTCTTGTCCACTTTGCTCCTCTTGGCCGGCACTGCTGAACCTTTACTGGGCTGCTGATTCTGCTGGTTCTGCTTGGACTCGCCCAGGGGTCGCTTCCTTTGACTGGGAATCGGTGTGGTGCTGGCGGAGTTGGCCACCGCACTTTGGACCGCACCCAGCATGCCAAAGTCGCGGATCTTGCGGATGATCGTGTTCTGATTGGCTATGTGCTGCTGCAGCGCATTGGCGCCACTCTCACTCAACACATTGTGCACGGTGATCTTGCCGAAGGGCTTCAGGGTGCCCTTGAGTCCTGCGGCGGGGGGGTTCTCCTTGGTGTCCTTGGGCGGTGGGCTGAAACTCAAGGCAGCCATTTCGTGGGGTTGGTCCTTTAGACTCTCGTAGGTGGATCGAAACTTGTGGGTGTCCTTTCAGCCCGAATGTTTAAAGGTGACTGGATGCAATGTGGTCTGGTAGTCTGGTGGTCTGGTGGTCTTGTGAGGTTTTCGCTTTAGGACAGCTGCTGGCGTTCTGTGTCGCGTGCCCCGAAACTCCGAACTCGAACTAAAACGAAAAACTCAACGGAAGTGACTTCGTTGACTGACGAGGCATTTGAGGCCCTGCGTATCCCTTATGTAAAAGGCCTGACTTTTCATCCCCTACACTGGGGTGTCCTTCGTTCGATCGCTCGAACACACACACACACACACGAATACCTCCAATATACATAGGTGTTTCGTACAGAGTGCGGCTTTTGGGAAAACTAACATCTGATCAGGGGACTCGAGCCAAAAACTCCACCTGGCTTAAGGGTGGATTTCGCCCCGCTCTCTCTCACTTTTTGTTGTATTTATTATCGGGCACAAAAACAGCGTGTTTATATACCGCCCCTCTCGAGGCATATGCATATAATAATAACCATATATAGGTATAATCATAATGGCATATAGCCAGGGGAGCTTTGGCAGCCCTGGTCGCGAAGGTAAGTGTACCTGGGAGTCCAAAGGAGAAGTGGTTTCGGCAGTCAGCACCTTGGATTCCCACACACACGGTCCTTATAGATCAACTTGGTCCACCAAACCAAAAAAAACAATCTCTTGAAAGTATTAAAAAACAAGAAACAGTAAGAGAATTTAATATCAAATCAATTAAGTATTGCTCACAAGCAATTCAGGACCTTTGGAAATGCTATAAGAAAACCAAATCGATTAGTCAAATGGTTTAGAATATGTCATTTTTATGTAGTTTCACTACAATAAGAATATTTGGTAAACATTTGAATGCTCGCTAGAATATAATTGTATTTCTTTATATATCAAGTGAAAATAAGAAAAGATCTGCCTTCTTTTCCAGCACCAAATCATTTAAGATATTCAGGACCCCCAGAACTAATTCCCAGCTAAAAACGAAGACATGTCCAATCAATTCAAACTCAAGTCGTAACTGCCATACATCATCGAATCAACGACTTGTCAGATTCACTTAACTTTCCACTTAATCGAAAGGCTGGCTCAGGTCTATCTTTTGTGGAATTTTCCAGAGGTCCTGGACGGGGAAAAGTAAAACCAATCAGGATCGCCATTGTGCAAAATCATTGCCAATTGTCGGGGCTAATTAAGGTACATTAAAGAAGGCGAGAAAAGCAAGATCCAGTCGATTTTTTTCGGCCATAAATCCTAATTAAAATTGACAAGATGCGAGAGCCCCGATCTTAAGATCCTTTGAGGGGTGAAAAAACGCCCATCCTTTCTCTAGCTACTTATTTATTTGGTTCGCTGTGTCGAGCTGAAAAAATCTCTGGCAATTAGTCTGGTGGGAAAATAATTTTACCAGTAGTCTAGTTTTTTCTTTTCTAATTTTTTTTTTTCGGATGGAAGCTTAGGTCTGCCTGTAGAAACTAGTTTTTGGTGTGTGTGCTACAATAAACTTTTTTCGGTCGGGGCTCTCAGGTAGTTCCAAACAGACCTGAGTATATAGAGAAGTATATGTGTGTGGTACTTGCTGCACAATTTATAAACTTGAGTTCACTTGAAAGGTTCAAGGAAACGGCACAGTCGACTACCGGTTTTTGATCCAGGATCCCGACGATCCTCGATCCTTGGTCCTCCATCCTTCATCCTCGTTGCTCGTTCTCAAAGAAAAAGGAGTCAACGTCAACGGTTGTGCGTACTGAGGAGTTTTATTCAAGTACTGAGGAGTCCTTGCTGCTCGGTGTCCTTTGTTGTCCTTCGAGGCTTTGACTCGGTTGCGTCCCACTTTGACGACGCGACACGACACGCCCCTCAAGAGGCCGCCCCCTGCCCCCTGCAACGGCCCTCGCGCACTGCGAAAAAATAGAATAGACAAACAGGAATGTAGAAATCAAGTTCCCGGGAGCTATCTCAGAAAAGATTTTAATTTTTGTCAGTAAAATGGAACCCAGACTTTCATTCTTTATCTTCAACAATTCAACTATTTAAAGCCTTAAAACGAGTTGACCCAGGTGGTTTAAGATATGTTATTTTTGAATAAAAAGCAAGGACAGACATAACATATGTTTAAAATCCTTACAGGTTTAACAACGCAAGATATTTTATTAAAATTCCACTCCAATTTAAAATCAGCAAGATCACAGTTATCATAAATGAATTATTTCTCATCATGTAACCAACTGAGCTTTATGATAAAAATAAAAATAACAATCATAAATAAATAGCAAGAAACATTTTTATTGCCTTTTCAGCAGCAACCCCTGATGGAAAATGAACTTGACTGAATTCCAATGGGGTAGGAAAGTCTCATTAATGCAGCTCGGTTCTCCCTATAGTTCCCTGTTTTTCTCACTCCACAAATAGAGAGAAATCTGACATTATCACCAAGGGAATTTCAGTTATGACAAAATATAAGGGCTATATTCCAAATTCGGGAACATGCGAGTTAAATAATAGTGCGTGTACACTTTCAAGGGCGACAAGTAGTCGTCATTTTATTTCAATAAAATATTATAAAATCCTAAGGATGCCAAATAAATCTCACAAATTTCACCCACTCCCGAAAAGAACTAACATCCTGTCCAAATCCTGGCATTCCCTTTCTTAATAACTTCCATTTCATTTTGACTTTCATCTTTGGCGGCTTGAGAAAATACAACAATTTGGGCAAACAAGAACAAATTTCGATCTTGGGATTGGCAAACGCTCCGATGATTCCTGGCTTATTTGCATTTTGAAAACGCATCGATTTCAATGGGAAAAAATCATGAATGTGAAGAAAGGAGGGAGCGTAGGAAATATGAATATAGATGATGAGTGAAATTCGAAATGGGAGTGAAAGCGGTGAGCAAACAGATGGAAAGTACATAGATCCTGGGATACACGTCCCTTTTTAGGGTTTCACACTCTTCAATCGTAAATCAATCAGGCGAAGCATTCAAATCACTTTGACTTTGATCCCCAGCCATCAAATTGGCTTGGCTTTTCTTTTTCCCCCTCTTTTTCCATTTTTGAAACCGGAGGAAGGCGCCGAGTGAATGGGTCTACTAATAAGTAGACTCATGTCCTCATGTGCTCATGTCCTGTGTACTTGTCGTCGGCTCAAGTGGATCCTTCAGGATCCTCGGCTCATTCGGCATCTGTGCGCAGTTGTGCATTCATAAATCGCCTCACTGCCTCCTGTTTTCCTTTTCGAATGATTTCGATTTTGGATTTATGAGTGGCGGAAACTTGAAGAAACGGAAGTCTCGCTGTGGAAGTCCTCGAAACAACTTCGGGATCAAGCAGCCCAGAGAAAAAGTGACAGGACCCAGGCGAAGAACCCGACACAACGATCGCTCGGCGGGGGATCTCAATCCATTTCTGATTTCCAAAGGGATTTCAGGATCATCTTGGGATCTCGAAAAAAACTGTCTATTGGACTTAATACATTTGCAGGCGAGGTTAAAAGAAGCCCATAATTTAACTGTTGGTGTCATAAATTGATATGTTGTAATCGGATTTCAAAGCGTTATACCTCTTAAAGATAAAGATGAATTCATAAAAATCAGCTATTATTTTCAATTTTGATTTGAGTTTTGATAGTTTTTAAAAAGGCATTTAAAGTTCCAATAGGCTGAGATATATTGACTGGGGTGATCCCAATTGATTTAACATTAAGCTGAAACTAAGCTTTTATTTTTTTTTCCCCAGGAAAATGGCTTGCGCCAAAAATGTGCGACTGCGTCCAGTTTTCCTTAAGCGTTTTCCAAGAACAACGAAAAGCGAAAATTGTGAATTTCCCTAAGAATGCTGAATTGTTGTTGTGCGATAGCGCACGTGCCTCGTTGCTCTAGTTAAGTGTGCGTGAGTGTCTGTGTGACGGCGCATTTATATTGGGATCATGCTCTACCTGGGACCCTATACACTGAAAAAAAATGACAGCTAAAATCAATAGTCACTAATTGTGGCTCGAATGCCAGTTTTCCCTATTATTTTGTTTGTATTATTAATACAACATCAATATTTTATTATTATAATATCACTTTAATAAATATTATTCTAATATTAATAAACCAAAAATATATTCTCGAAGTATTGTCTCTGCAATTTCAAATCATTACACTTATTTACTGTTTCACTTAAGTTTTTCCTGTGTAGAGAACACCATGACCACGCATATGTATGGGAGTATTCGGGGTCCTTTGGCGCGCTTTTCGGGGGTTGACAAACAACCATAAATTATCCTCACCCTCTCTCTCTCTGTCACTGTCAGGCCCCTCTCGCTCACTCTCTCCCTCATCCGCTCCTTCGCCTTTTGGCCAGATCCTGTTCCCATCCTATCTGATCCTGGTCCCGAACTGGTCCCGATCCCGATCCAATCTGGGTATATATCGCTCGAGGCGCAAATGTACATAAAAAGCGGTACGGAAAATTGAGCAATACACTCAGAGAAAATCCAATAAAAACATTAACCTTAAAGCTTAGTAAAGAAAACAAATGAATTTGGTTAATACTATTTTTTAAGCTTTTACATAATCAATCATCTCTTACCAACAAAATTGACTAGGCTTAAATATGACTTAACGACTTAAGTATTAGTAGTCTTTAATTTTTATTCTATTTAAATATTTGTTGTTTATGTTCACCAGAGAGTCTTTAGCAGCACATGTTATGTAACATTGCATCTATAAAATGAATCTCATAAATGTAGAATAAAATTTCTGATTTCCACTATATATTATATATATATTTTGCGATTAATGGTATAATTTCTCGGACTAATTTTTTTAATTTATTTTTTAGCGGTGCCCCAGGACAGCGACGTTTTATCAACATCCCACTCTAATGGCCTTTTGTTCCGTTTTATATAGAATATATGCCGTGTACATCGTGTCCCGTGCTGGGGTCGCTGATCGCCGCCGGTCCTGCATCGTCATCCTGCCGCGAAAAACATCTGCTCCTGCTGCACACATCAATTCGCCCCCTCTCCTTCTATAGCTCCCCGTCTCTTTCGTCGCACATTGTCCCCCTCTCTTTCTCTGTCTAGCAACCCCTGCGTCAATAACAAATGTCCACACGAAGGTCCTGCCGGATTAGGGGGTGTTTGCATTAGGGATCTGCTCGGCTCGTCGGTAACTTTCGAACAACAACAGTGAAAAAGCTACCCAAAATGCGGGAATTCAGTGGGAGTTGCTCATATATCATTCCCTAGTGCCTCAACTTTTTATACTGCCTTTTTACGATCCGCTGTTCTTAAGGTTTAGTGTCCTTTTCATACGTTATATGCTGTCATATTTCATTCTGCTTTTTTTCCAGGGTGTTTGTTTTCTTTAGTTTCTTTAGTTACGGATTGTTTATGGGATCGTCAAGGTATGAATGGATATCGAAATTGATGGAATGACTTTCTTCAATTTGTTCGGGTGTTCCTCGAAATATGTTCCTTTTTTCTATTGGCTCTGGCTGGAAAAAATCGATGATGCTAGATGGTTCTATACAAAAAAACGTTGTTTAATGTATAAATATGAGCTTTTCAGAAAACGCATTATGTAGTGTATTGAAAAATGCTTTGCACTCGTTCAATATTCTATGTTAATCCTTGCTTTGGCAGGGCATCGCAAGGTCGTGATAGCAAAAATCTAACGATCAACCCCCTCGATATCACAGTTCCAACTACAACCCACAGTTGTGCATGGGTAGCTTTTACTTTTGCAATCCGATGATGCCGATTTTCGAGGGTGAGTGCCCAAGGATCGGGAGCAACAGGATTGTAGATCCAGAAATCGGAATTCTGCACAATGGTGAACAATGGGCGAAATTAATGCGCTAACAATCGCGAACGAAATAAAAAATCTATTTGAATAACCGATTACATGGCGAGGGGGTAGAAAAAAGCTTTTCAATGAACTTGCTGCCCGAGGGTGCAAAAAAGGAAAAGAGGGCGGGGCAGCGGGGTGCGCACGCGCGATGGTCCTTGAAAAGGATTCAAAGCCGGCGGCAATTGCAAATTATGTAAATTTCACCCTCTGCACACACTCCGCCAAAAAGTTGATCCTGTTCTGTAATTAAAGCAAAACTCTTCTTGTTTTTATACAACGAAAAGGGAACCAAAATTATGCTGCAATAAGTTGACAAAATATTAAATGTGGTACAATTGGTTTACAAATGTTGTATTAAGCCGAAGGAAATAATACTCTTTTTGGCCCAAAATCATTAAACACGGACCTCAAATTGGTTTTTAGTTTGATTTTAATTGCAATATTGGCAGTAAGTTTCTTGCTCAAAAGCAATTTAGAATTAGCTTTATAATTTTTATATTTCTTGCGATCCGAGTTTATTACCCTTCTCTTATAACCCCAAGTCCACTCATTATGTAGAGTATTCGGGGCAACTTTTCAGTTTCCACCACTTTAATTTAGAGAACCAAGTGACCTTGCCCAGTCGGGCTCAACTGGCATATTAATGAGCGCGTGTCCTCAGGTCCTGCGATCCCCTCGAACCCTTTGCCTTATAGAGGTAGCCCCTATACCATTTACCATCCCCTCCAACTCCGAAGTCCACTGACCGCACGCGCTGCCAGTTTTGAAGTTTTAAAGTCGCGCCGATCGCAGGTGTCGAATGAACTGGTTGCGTTGCGCCCTTTATATCATCTAGTTGGATAGGTCTCAGGATCGGGATCGGAATTGGATTCGGATTCAGACCCCACACTTCGTTGATGGATCTTAATTAGCGCGAAAAGGGACGCAAAAGGGTATTCCTTTTGAGGCAAAAGTTCCGGGAAGCGTGGAAAAATGTTATTATTTTACATTTGAAAAGGATCACTTAAATTATTTTAATTCTTATATTCTTACAATTCGTACATCCTTTTGGGTTTCAAATATTTTTAAAGTTAAGTCAGATAATAAATGTACTACAATTGAATATTATTTTAAAAATGAACAAATACATATCTCTGGTACTTTTTATGCTGAAAGATATTAGGAAACAAGTTCTAAAAGAGATTTAGTCTTTTAAGATATTACAAAAGTTGTTAAAGACAGTACTTAAGACTTAACAATAATTCAAAACATTCACCAGCTAAGTCCTTTTTAAGCCAACAACCTTTTAAAAACCGTTTAAATCAGCTCGATCAATTGAAGTTTTTGCAACAAAGAAGAATGTATTTTTTCTCTGTCTATTATTTATTCACCCTTTTTCGGAAAAAGAAAGAAGACACCCCCGCTTGTCTATCAAAATAATGATTGGGATTCCCGAGATGCTTTATTGATTCCCTGATTTCTGTGTCAAGCGTTGATTTCCTGTTTTTAAAACTCTTTGAGTTTTCCATGCTCAGTTTCATTCAGGCAAATTGGCAAAAGGGAAAATTTACGCGTCGCTGATTTTCCTCGTTCCCAATCCGCATTTTCCATGGCATTGTGTTTGGCTCGCAAGCTGCGGTTAGACAGTCGAAAAGGATCTGGCTCCGATGGGGATTTAAATGCACTTGAATGATCCTTTAAGTAGGTCCTGTCTGCAGGGACTCGAAAAATGCGTCAAAAGTGAATTGCAGCTCAAGGATTAAACGGCAATTGCGATTGAAGTCCGCCGACCCGAGCAATTCCGAAATTCCGGCGACATTAACCATTAATTGCTGTCGTAGCACTTTTGGCATGCGGCATACAGGACTATATAGGACTACATGTTACTATAGGGACTATACAAGGACTTTATTCCAGCCTGCGGCCCGAAAAACTCCCCGCTGATAAGATAGCCGCACCGTGTCCTCGTAGATCCTGCGTTTTCAGGGGACAAATTATGACTCTCTTGATTAGATTAGCCCAAAAGGACACATTCCCCAGCAGCTGCTACTCATAAATTCGGTTCTCTTAATTTCAGAAGTTGTTTTCAATACGTTGCTGTCATAAGAAAATAATTAAATCTATGGATTGTTGTTAAGAAAAATAAACGCCAATAAACAGAAACAGAATTGCAATAATAATTGTTTAAAATTGCAATGTAGGAAATAGGGTTCTACATACACAAATAAGGTAAAATTAAACTTATTTTTTGTATTTTAGGATGATTTTTTGTATGTGTTTTGGCTACTCCACTGCCCATTTAGCTCAATGATTGATCAGAAATGTCCTGTTCTTTGGCAATTTCATGGAATTCAATTTCGGTAGTAGATTTATTTGTCTTTTTATGAATTCACCGATCCTGGAATCGAATCACTCCCCTGTCCTGTGGACATTCGAATCGAAGGGGCAGTGTTTACACAAAACATGACCAAACACAGCGGAGAACACAAAAAAGAAACAAGGAACAGGACAAACGCCCCATGCAAACAATCGCATCCTTGGCCATTCAAGAAACCTTCTTTTCTGGCATTGTTGCGTATATTTTTTTGCACTTGTTTGTATTTCTGATCAATTAAAAATGTTCCCCCGCATTCTAGATTTTTGGGTCCATTGTCCACATCATTGCTTATTCACAGTAGTTCGTGATATTTGCTTTTTCCTTACTCAATTTCTGTTGACTTTGGGATCCGACGATCGGATGAATGTGCCCACATGCTGGGTGTTTTCACTATGGGATAGGACCAAGTCTAAGCACTGTGGAAAATTGTGAAAAATTGAGCATTGTTGTACAATTTCTTCGGTTAGCATTCTTAACTATTATGCTGTTTTTCACGGAAATTTCGTAGCAAATAAGAGAGAAGATTGCGCAGTTCTTGATTCGCACTTCTTGGATTTGTCCGGGTCGACTTTTAGTAATACCCTGCATTTAGTTTTGAATTAACAGTCTTAAGAATAACTAAACTACATATTTTTTTTTTGCTTAAGTACTGTCATTTTAATAGACTATTATTACAATATTATATTAGGTTATTTTCTGTACTTGGAAAGGTTATACTTTAAAAATTTGTTTATTGTTTAGTAATTAAACATTTTAAGAACTACTTTTTTTCATTTCATTTTTTTCCAATGTTACAAGTTTGATTTATTGCTTTAGTCACAACGTAACAACGTAACAAAAAATAAACTTATAATAAAGTGGTATTATTATTAAAAAAAATAACTATTCTTGTTATTATTATTGAGTTTTAAAGTATTTGGGGACTGAATATTTTTACAGGGTACTCTCCAGTCGACAGTACCCAAGTATCTAGGCAGTTTCTTGTGATTCCCATTGTGTTCGCCCATTGGGAAACTGCGCCCAGAATAATGTTTATGTTCGCTCTGGGACAGGACTTCTGTTTTATTCAGCCGATACCAAATCCTTTTTGAGCAGCAGCCAAAACATTTTCTTAGCTGCAGCAGCTCAGGAATATTGCGCAAATATTGCACTATGGCATTCAGCGTGTGTCAGCCTGTGTCAATACGATAGATCATCGATGTGTTCGTCCTTTTGGCACTGTTTTTTGGTCCTAGCCACAAAAATGGAACAATCCCGAATGGCAGGATTCCCTTCTGGGAATCCATTTCGGCCGGTTGATTCTCTCACGTTTGCTATGCGAAAAGGTTTTCAACACATTTTTTTTGGATAGTGTTCGTGATGTTCGATCGAATGTTGCGATTTTGTTGAATTTAGTTTTTTATGCAATTTCTTCGAAGGATTAGTGTCCTTGTGAGGCACCTCTGAGAACTGCGAAAGGATTAACCAGGCAAAAGGGATAAAAACCTTTTCAATATCCCTTTTCAAGATCTATTTTTGGTGCTTTATGAGATTTTTTATGGTTCCTGCTCAATAAATTTCATCAGATTTTAATTGATAAGCTTATTTCTTCTTCACTGATGTTCTCCATGTTTCTTTATAAAATCTACCTCGAAAAACTTTTAATAATATGTATCTAAGTATAAGTTATATACTAGTGCATCTCAAGCTATGGAAACAGATGATTTAATTTTGGTGCCATTACTTAAGACAATGTTTTAGTCATAGCAATGGTTACCAACAGGGAGAGTAGTTTCTATTTTTAAGATAGATGGATTCATTAGTTAAAAACGATAAAGAACGTTTGTTATTTGTATGCATTCTTAAAATTTAACAAACTAAAGGGAGAGTTACTTTACATTGTTACTTTATAGATACATTGGATCATGTTCGCTGACCTTTTAGTATAAGAAACCTGAGCTAGTAAACTCTGATAAAACATAAACCGAGTACAGAACTCCTTTTCAGAAGATGTGTTTATTATTTTAGCTACACTTTTTTGCCGCTACATCTGCTGGAGCATAGAGTTTCGTTTCCGAATCGCTTGAATTATAACAGCACTTCCGATCTGGAAACTATATGTATGTCTTGTGTTCCATGTCGCGTGTCTCTTGGAAGAAGGCGACACTCGACACTTGAGAGTCCTTATCAAAACGTCGGCTTGTTTCACAAAGGGCAGAACATTCTGCTTCAGAGGAATTTTCGCCGACAAGTGTCCTTCGGTAGTCCTGAGTTCCCGAATCCCAAACACCGAGTCCCGAATCCGATGCCCTCTGGCATGTTTGTTTATTTAACTGTTCACAAATTAGACTCCCTGGACGGCCGGCTATCTATCCACTTGCCCATTTGTTCTTCGGGACGCGCCTATTTAGATAAGGATACTCTCTGTGTCTGGGGCATCCGATCATGCGATCTGCGGATCTTCGGATCTTCGGATCTGCTTCTCCCAGCAGGCCAGCGGGCTGATCTTCCCAAATCCCGACTTAATTGTTAATGCTGAGTGAGATGTTCTGTCCGCTGGAGCCCAGCGACTCGTTAACATTTAGCCAACCAGTCGAGCAGCCCACTAATTAAGTCATTTTGCCAGCTCGTTACATGGACAGCGGAAAAAAACGGGAGCACACTTGGAAAAATGATTCATGATACTATTATTTTACTCAAAACCATGTTTAAAATTATTCACAGCTCTTGAAAATAAGAAATTTATGATCACTAATGAAACACGTTTACATAAAATAATCGAATTTGAGAATAAGATTTATCTACTACTAATTTATTTACGTAATAATATAGCCATAAATAAAACATATTAAGTTAGGCCCATGCTAAACTTTTAAGACTATATAAAAACTCTTTTTCCTATGCTTAACTTATATTAACTATGCTAAAAATGTGGTTGATCTATTTTGTCCTCAAAATTTGACATTTTCAAATTTAAATAAAAAACTAAACTGGAAGGCATCCAACGATGTAATTGGAAAGGTATGAATTGAAATGTATAAATTTGAAACACTTTTATTTGAATCAAATTGGTAACTAATTTTTCGACTTTTTTCAAGTGCCTCGGGCGGGGGGCGTGGCCGAGGAATGCTCTAGGAGCAGCTAAAAAAAAGAAACCCAAAGAGACAGCATAAATTCCGCATTCAAATGCAGCGCGTTTCGTGTTCGCAAATCAGTTTTATAATGGCTCGCCGTCGGAGGATCGGTGGATCCGTGGATCCGTGGATTCGATTCGGTTCCACTCGTTTGATGTGCCATCGGCGCTATCGGCAGAACCTTTTGGGTTAACTCCGAATGGAGTGAGGGGTTAAGGAGTGCGATAAACTGGCCAAGATTGTTGGCGGCTAATGAAGGCAGCGCGTAAAGTGCATGATTGGCATAGACCACACATTTAGTCCGGGAAAAAAGGGAAGCTCCCGCTTCCGAACTCGAGCTCGAAATCATCCTTCATTCCTTCCCTGTTTTTTCGGTAGCTGGTTAGAAGGAGAGCCGGGGATTCCAATTTCGCCGGCTGTCTTGTTAGGCTAATTGATTTGGCTTCCTCTCGATGAAAGGACCACCTTGTGGCTTGTTCAGTATTTCCCTTAATTCCTTGCGTTTTCGCAATGACCAAGCAGCTCAATTAATCAGGCAGTTAGGAATGGTGTATATACTGGTACACGAATACAGGTGTACGGGTCAAGGAATTTCGAGATTTTTTACTTGTTCCCGGAATGTTTTCCCCGCCCCTTCAGGCTATCAATGTCAACATATCAATTTCGGTTCTTTCATTGGAAACTGTCATCGAAAGCGAAATCCTATCTATTTTGGCTACTGATTGCACAATAAAACGCCCCCGTTTCTAACTTTATCATGGGGCACTATAAACAAAATAAAAACCCATGGGTATTGCTCTTATAAATCAGAAAAAACAGAAGGAGGCGCAATCCGATGCCCACCTACTGTTTGGAATTCCTA
This sequence comes from Drosophila kurseongensis, assembly GCA_018153305.1. NCBI lineage: Eukaryota > Metazoa > Arthropoda > Insecta > Diptera > Drosophilidae > Drosophila > Drosophila kurseongensis. The sequence goes on from JAECXX010000141.1 coordinate 117,645, forward strand.
TCCTCACGACAGCACCTGCACAGTAGTTTTTTTCGGGACGCGATCGAATGGGAGATCTTGTACCTGTTTGCTATCCCAACCATCGTATCTCATGCGATCTGCATCTGGGAACCCTCGGGTTAATGGTTAATTAGAATCCAGCTTGATTGTCCTCGGGCTGTGACCCATAAATTCATCGCTTTGTTGTCCTTCGCTGATGTTATATTATTGTCATCGTCACAGCGGGAATATTAACATAATAAAATAACATTGCAACATATATTACAAATCTTCTTTTATCGACTGGTGAAATGGAAACTTTTGTAGCCGTTCGTGTTGTGAGTAAATTAAAGGTCTTAAACGGGAAATCGTTTTATTTTATCTACAAAAGTACATGAATATTGACACGTTCTTACTATGGTTGTGTGTTTGTAAATGTGCATCATATATGCCCTATAATCTTGAGTTATATATGTATGTCTTATAGGGATTGATTTCCCTTAAAATATTAGAATGGTTAAAAAAAAAACATACATCAGATTAAATTAACTATTGCTAACATTAACTAACTGTGCACAAAATAATAATTATTTTATACATGTTGCGTTGGGAAGAGCAAAAACAAAATAAAATTGTTACAACAAAATAATCGAAAAACAAGAAAGAAAAATTAACTTCGGAAGTCCGAAGTTGATATACCCTTGCAGAATATTCTGTAAATTACATTCTCCAAAATTATTCATATGATGCATTCTTAAGATCCCGGCCGTTGCGAGTTATATACTGCGGGCAAAATAACGAAGGGGGGTGCAAAGTTTCAATTCGATATCTTTAAGACCCTCTGCAAGGGTATAATAATAAAGATAAGCTCAGCTGGGAATTTTTCAGAGTCAATCTGAAAACGGAAGTTACCGCTAGAAACTAAACTAAATGGATTCGCTCTATATTCGCCGCTTTTTAATTTGCCAGTCTTTTTTTTAATCCCAGGATTCCATATTTTTTTAGGTTTTGCGGTTCTTTTTAATGCCTTAAAGTTGCATATGTGAAATATTTTTATAAAGCGAAAAGCGAATTACTGCACCTTTTTTGTATAAGGTATGAGGTCGGAAATGTATGGAATTGCAAACTTCTGACCTAAATTATAATAACCCCTGGGTATAAAAAAGCGAACGCCTAACGCACTAGTTCCGTACTTATGTATTTGAGTCTCTGGCTAGCTGATAATCTTGAACCGCAGAATGATCTTCAGATGCTACTGGAAGTGCTTATCTGTGCACAAGTATGTTTGTAGACACCGTCTTCCGGTATTTGAATTGATTTCGGCAATCACATTCAACACCAGAGCAGAAGGGCAATCGTTGCCTTGACTTTGCCCTTTGGGTAGCAACCACCTACTATATGCGGACCCAAGAATAAAAGTATTTCTAAGCTGCAAAGTACTCTTATCCAGATCATTTCCCCAGAGCCCCCCTTGCCCATAAAAATGACTTAGTTGATAAACACGCAAATTAATAACAAATGCGAACGCCATCCGAATGAAAATATAGCGAACACTTTTCCACCTATCCGTATTTATGTTCTTAAATACGCACATCAGTTGTAAAATAATGTCAATCACTTCCATTTATCAAATCTCCCATTTCATCAAATGAAAACAAATGAATACCAGACAGCATTAGGAATACAATATAGATTTAGTATTTTTATTGATACTCAAATATTTCATACTCAAACAGTGCGACTCATAAGGACTTGGGCCTTATCATCATTTCAACCAACGACAGTGGTATCGTGTGGTGGCTTCGCCAGCTCAACCAAAAAATTCCTTTCCAACCTTTGCCATTTTTAAAGTATTTTCCATTGAGCCAACTGCAATTTTAAGTGATTATAGTAAGAAGATTTAAAAAGAGCATAAATAAACAGGTATACCTTTTTGAAACGCTGTTGTGCCACCATGCACCCCAAACATCGGCATAATTAACATAACTATCACCGTCATTATCCCGATCAAATGTGGAGAACTCTTGGTTCTTACTGCTTTTAAGGGAGTCTCCGGCTGTACCAGAACATTTCCCTAGATTCTTCAACTTGTAGAATTCCTTTTCATTCCCGATCTTAAAATCATCGTATTGAGCGTAGCTGGTGGATCCATCAACTTCCCCAAGTTTAATGTAGAGTTCGTGGGGTCGCGCCTCAGTCATCCGATGCAATTTTTCCAGCCCGATGAAGAACTCTCTACTGACATTCCCAAATCCAGATTTGTATTCATTCCAGGTTCGATTGAAGTTCTCGGATCCGTCAACGCGTCTCTGAATTACAGTCCAGCCAGGTGGAGACGTTGCACATGGCGCGTTAAAGGGTTCAAGACCCCGAAGCTTTATTTGGTAAATCCCATTGGGACTGCCACTGGGACAAGAGTCAGGTAAAATGTCATAATATTTATGCAATTCAGAAAGCTGACTAGATAGTTCTGATTTTGTTTTCTCAAGCGCTTCCATTTGAGTCCCAAGGTTGGAGATTTGTTCTTGCTGGGTTTTGATTAGCTCCTCTTTCACATTTAAAATATCTTCTTTGCTTTTGGTTTGACCTTGGGATATTTTTAACTGACTCTGCAAGTCTTTTATGGTGGCGTTCAAGGAATTTACTTGGCTTTTGAGTTCATCGTTGGCATCGGCTTCTATTTTAATCTGTACAAAATGAATTAGAACAGGCGTTAAAATAATAATCATTGCATTCGTTTTCAATATTTTAATTAGTTGGTTACGGCAATAAATCTTAGTTCAGCTTTCAAAAGAAAGTATTGATAACATTGTCAGCGTCGATTCAAAACAAACTGAACAAAATTTGTGTAATGAACTTTCGTTGCAGTATTATAGTAATTTTCTAGAAAACTGTTATAACTTTGTTTTCTACACATTTCATTTATTTAAAAAGAGATAAGCAATTTCGATCGGATTTCTAAGATTTCTATTTGTCTGTCAGTCTGAATGTCTGTCTGTATGTCTGTCTATGAGTAACTCACCGTCCCAAGTTTCTCCATTCTGTCCAATCCCGCATCCAGCTTGGTCTGCAATTCCTTAATTGAATCCGCGAAGTCTAGCAGTTGGTTCTTTATTTCGGAGTTCACCAGCTTAAATCTCGAATCGAGTCCGGCCTGCAGATCCTCTTGTCCTTGCGCCGTGGTCATCTTAAAGGAATCCTTAAGTGCTTTCTGCCCTGCCTCGATCTCTTCCAACCTTTGTCGGATATTATCAGAATCCTCAAAAAGAGGGTTGAGTGCGGCCAGGCAAAAGGAGCCGCATTGTGTGGGTGCATCTTGGAGAACACACGACGACTGATCCTTTGAGTTAAATCCAATTTCTCCTTGTACGCTTGGAAAAATTAATAAGCCAAGTATTAGACACAGCATTTTAAGATGTTCTACTCAAATCGAATTTAAAAAGTATACTGAAATGTAGCTATTAGTTGAAGAAACGACGAAGCCTAAAATATAGCTGATAAGCCCCGTGAACGAACATATTCCCCATGTATGGCACGTGGCCTTCCTAATCTCTAATCCGATGTCCAAAAATCGGAAGAAACCAGATCACCTAATATGTATACATATGTGTGGACTAGCATATAAATAGAAATGAGCTAATGTTCTTATCGCTTGTTTGCGCTTTATTATACCCTTGCAGAGGGTATTATAATTTTGGTCAAAAGTGTGCAACGCAGTGAAAGAGACATCTCCGACCCTATAAAGTATATATATTCTTGATCAGGGTCACCTCCTGAGTTGATATAAGCATGTCCGTCTGTCTGTCCGTCTACGCAAACTAGTCTCTCAGTTTTAAAGAAATCGAATTGAAACTTTGCACACACCCTTCGTTCCTTTGCACACAGTATATAAGTCGGAACGACTGGGATCGGCCGACTATATCACATAGCTGATTGAATGGAAATGCCATAACTTTGGTGTTTGTAAAGTTAGGGAGTTGGGATTTCCTATAGCCGCCATATAACTGATTGATCGGAAATGCCATCATTTTGGTGTTTTTTTATTTTCAGAATACTTTGCAAGGGTATATAAACTTCGGCTCCGCCCGAAGTTAGCTTTCCATAACCAAATTTATGGCATTTCCGATCGTTCAGTTATATGGCAGCTATAGGATATAGTCGGCCGATCCTGGCCGTTCCGACTTATATACTGCGTGCAAAGGAAAGAAGGGTGTGTGCAAAGTTTCAATTCGATATCTTTAAAACTGAGAGACTAGTTCGCGTAGAAACAGACAGACGGACAGACAGACAGACAGACATGCTTGTATCAACTCAGGACGCGATCCTGATCAGGAATATATATAGTTTATAGGGTCGGAGATGTCTCCTTCACTGCGTTGCACACTTTTGACCAAAATTATTTTATAATACCCTCTGCAAGGGTATTTATACCCTTTTTTATACAAGAAGGACTTTTCTTAGGGTGTCCCAGTATAATTAATTGTGTAAACTTTAATTACTGTAAGTCCATAGTCCAAAAAAATCGTGGGGACCCCTGGAAAAGATCATCTTGCAGAAGTCCTGGCCTGTGTCCTTTGTCGCCCCAATCTTAGTACTACAAAAACCCATCCACCTTTCCCCCGATCCGTGGTTTTTGGCCCGCGGCCGGGGCACACGGTGAATGTTGCACCTGCCCCATGAGTGCGACGATATCCTGGTCCTGGATCGGAGCAGCTGCTCCTTTTCCCTTTTTTCCCGCTACAGGTGCGCGTGTGCCAAGAAAGAGGAAATGAAATGGGTACACGGAAAAAAACAGCTCGATTGTGATTAATCAATTATTAACAAGGTTCTTACAGTTTTGATAAGAGAACAACATTTTTGTGTATTTCCAATTGATTATAGGCATTTTCTTTTGATGTTATATCAGATTAGTAAGTTATATTCTTATGTTACAATATGTATAGTCTTAAAATATTAAACCATAAAAAATTCTAGCGTCCATTAAAGACCATAATGATATGTAAAATCATAAATATGTTAAAATTCCCCATTTTATATCAATGTTTGAATAAGGAGCCGAAAGAGGAGCAAATTAAAAGAAAAACGGTCCTGAATTAATTTTTAATTATTGAATGGTTGTTAGTTGTGTAATTGTGCATCTAATTATTTACTCCACAACAAGGGTTTATTTCCTTGTAATTCATATTACACGCATTGCAATTACATCAATTTTACGACATTATAATGTATAAAATGTTGTTTAAAACATCTATCTTTATACCTCAAAATACTATTCAAAGTGCACCTTTATTGTACCAAATGTTATGACAAAACTTCGAATTATGTAAGTTTTTATATGTTGGGCTATATTGGTTCCCTCTCTCTTTCATCTTGGACATCATCCTTCTCTTTCTCTTCGCTGTGACGTCAGTGCTGTTTATTATGAAATTTCCTGCCATCGAACGGAAATCACAAAAATGAGTTCGTTTTCCGGTGAGAACTGAAGAAAGGGGGAAATCTCTTGGGTTGCCAAATTGAAATGCAATAAAATTTACACTAGCAACCGCAGCAGCAACAACAACAGCAATTACGCTGCACTTGAACGTTGCATAAACAACAAAGGCCAAAACAACAACATTTATACGGTCCACCAAAGTTTTGAGCACCACACAAATTGGTCAAAGTGAAACTGCAGAGTATATTCATTCCCAATTCATTTTTTGAATAATTTTGTTGTTATATTAAATTATAATTGTTTAACTTTAAACTTCACAAATTCAATTTTATGATGTGTAGGTTATGTGTTTTGTTTTTTAACTCCAATGCTGGTACTTTATATTGAAATAGATTTTTCTTGCCAATTTTCCGATATATTCAAACGTGTTTGCTGCCTTGGGAAACTGCATACACAGATTGCATCCAGAAGATACAGATACAGCGACAGAAACGGAGAGAAACGACGCTTTCCGTTAACATCAATCTTGCAGATCAGATTCGAGGACCCAAAAGGGGGATCCCCTTACATCAGAGTGTGTGTGCACTTAAAAAAATACATTTACATACATAAATTAATTTTAAAAGTAACGAGTCAATGTGTGGGGAAACTTGGGATCAAATACATCAACTTCGTGCTCTTAGAATTATTTGTAATTGCAACCAGAAACTTATTCTTCAAACTTTTAAGAACAAGATAATAAGCTTCCTTCATGTTTATTATAAGATGCCAACAATAAAATGTCTCTAGACTTATTTTAAAATATGAAATTAACATGCTAAAGCAGAAAATTCGTTCTCCTTAATTCAATGGTCGTTTTAAAAATACGGGTATTTCTTCATACAATCTTACAATTCATTTGTAAGAATTTGACTTTGGATACTGTTCTTTTGTGAGAACAAACAATAACTGGTTTTTCTACGAGTGTAGTGTGTGTGCATGATAAGCTGCAAGTCTAACTAAATGACCCGAGGACTATTGTGATTTTATTGTATTAAATCGCATCCGACACACAGAGCACAAAATGCAAAAGGCCAGGCCAGAAAAGCAGGAAAGCAGAAAAGCAGAAGCAGACGGATATGGCCAAGTCAAGAGAAAGAAAAGGGAAAAATAAAAAGAAAAAGAAGGCAACCTGGAGGCCAAGTTGAATGGACGTCAGGAAGCGCCAACTTGCGCCAATCTTTTAAGCGTGTTATTAGTGTTTCGGCATATTTATTTATTATCATTTTCGCTACGAAACTTCCTACCATCTTTTTTTTATTGTCTGTGTCTGTAAAGTAGAGAGATGACAAACAAAAAATGCAGGAACCCACAAAAATAAAGTTAGGATATTGATATCAAAGCTATGCGATTAATTGATACCTCTTAACTTGGGTTTTCGACTTAGCCCTGTTTTCGATTTTGAAATTTAACTGAGAAAACTATACTTGATTGATTTTTGATAATAACAGGTGCTTCCTAATAGTTGTTTAACTGGAATATAGAATTAAAATTGATTGGGATGGTTTGCTTGCCATTAGCAATTATTAAATTCTGAAAGAAAACTTGACATTTTATATTTTCTAGATCTGACTTTTTAAACATCTTCCCACCAACTCAAACACAACATACCCTGCACATGCTATTGCCAGGTACAAAGAACCCGTCGTATTTTTCTGCGATCGGAGGCTCAATCAAGCCTTTTGATTACTTAACTTGCTCCCTGATTGCCGTTCGACAACAAAATGCCACATTGATGACATAACTGGGCAGCAAGAGTTGCCGTCAATAATTTTTACATTTTAAAGTGCAAGTGGTGAACTTGAATTGGACCATCGGGAATTGGAACCGCAGTTGGAATGGGATTGGATTCCCGAGTTCAAGATCATTGACCGCTCGCCCAATGAACATCAAACGGAAGGCGACCCACGGGGCCTCGGAACAATTAGTTTAATTATGCCGCGAGTGGGGTTTCCAGGGTGAAAAGGGAAAAGGGGCAGAAGGGGAAAAGGGTCTCACGAAGGACTAAAACAGGGGCAATTTTCGGGCATGAGGTGACAACGATGCGACATGATGAAGAGCTCCAAACTGCTGATGTCTCAGCTGCTGTCAAGCCCCGATTCCTTTAAACACTTGAAAGCAGTTTAATAGGTTTAAATGTTTATAAAACAAATATTTTAACGACCTTCGCATCACGAAGTTAAAATAAATTTGCAAGTTCCAGCGCTTAAAAGTTAATGGAAATTGCCATTTTATACTATTATTTTTACATCTGCATTACAAAGGGCTTATTTCCATTTTAAATAAGACGTTTTATTTATTAAAGTTTTTCATGACATTATTACCTAATGAAAAAATCGAATCAGATAAATCTTGAAAGAAATAGAGGTATTTAATAATTTATTACAGTTTTAATCATGTTTAGATTGAATATTTAAAACCATCCGTTTAGGTAGAGTAAGAGCAAGATAATGTAGGTATTTTTCTTTGAAGTGGATAATATGCTGCTTAATAATCCTTGATAAGTAGCTCGACTTAGCTCCTTGGCAATGAAATTTCTGTAATTAATATGCTGTGCTATTATTTCGACCGCAATTGTGTGAGCTGCCGCTCGCGGATCTCATCATCAATTGGGCAATTTCAGTTGGGGTGCAACTTGTTAGCACACGGGTCCCGCATGTGGCGACGTCATCTCAGCTGTCAGCCAAGTCAAGCTGCCATCTCCATCTCCAGTCTGAGCTCCATTCCCAACTCCATTCCCAACCCATCTCCAACCGGAGACCCCGATCCCGATCCCGCTTGGCAGCCTCGTCTCCATATCATTAGTTGTAATTGATCCTGTGTGATCTTTTGATTTTGCGTCAACACTGACGTTTTGCATATGGACAGCGACGATCCCAAACACCAGCAGCGACAGCAACATCACGGCAGCAACATCACAGCAGCAACTTCAACGGCAGCAACTTCAACGGCAGCAACATCAACGGGTACAGGCAAAAAAAAACAGCTCGAAGTCAATTGATATTCGCAAGTTAAATAAATGTGTACGTACATTGTTTACACCGTTTTGATAGGCGAACCAAATCAGTTTTTTAACATTTAATATGCAATGTAAAATCCCTAAACTGATCTACTTTTTTCTCTGTGTGCGCCTGACTTTGCCGCTGCCTGGGATTTTGCCCTGCCCCTCATTAACATGATCATCAACGCTGTCGTATTTGCTCGACTGCCGGCAAAATTAAAAAAAGGGAAAAATAAAACAAAAAAGTAAAGGAGCAGCGTATGCGAAATGAGGGAAGTAAATTAGGTAAACCTTAACTCGAACAACGGATACTCCCAAAATGCCGTCAAACTTTTGTTAACCAGGAATTAATGAAAAGCATAAAGGGAAATTTGAGAAATGTTTAAAGATACATTTAATGTAATTGATTAGGAATTAAAAAAAAATAATGTTGATTTATTAGAAATTTTTTAAACGTGCCTAATCGTACTGATAATTCTCTTATAATCCAACTTTCCTGACAATAGTTATTTATAAAACGTCATATGCTTCATAAAAATAAATTATTAAATTCGAAATGCGGACTTTACAATTTAGTTAATTATTAATTATTTTTGTTTACCCATAGATTGTATAGCCCCATGACACCTCCTTGGGCAGATCCCTATCTACCCCTTGGAGTAATAACTGATGGCGAAACGCGGCACTCGACTGCACTTTGCATGCGGCCCACGTTGCGTTGCGTGTGCCTTTTGGGACCTGAAGATCTGAAGATCCCGTACCCCTTGTATCCCTCGCAGGCTCCCAAAGCTTCCAGGAAACCCCCCGTGGGTCCTTCCCCGCTGCGCATTTATGCTGGTGCCCGTAATTGCCCAGAAAACACTGAGGGCAGGGAATGAGTTGCAGTGTTTCAGGTCCTTGGCATTATTTAAATAGTTACTGCGGGCGCATATTTCACTAAGTGCTGTCGTTGGAGTTTTGAAGTTGAGGGGACAGACCACAGCATATAGGCCCATTGCGAGTACCCAAAAAGAGAAAAACTTTTCAATTTGCATTTGATCTGACTCTTTTCTTCCTGCTCGTCTGCTGCCCGTCCCTTAATGTTATAATTTATGAGCTGCAAACGCAATGAAATGCGGCTCTTCAAATCCCAGAATCTTCATTGGCAAAAAAAGAAAAGAAATGAAAACGGAGCACACCCCATGGGGAGCATTTAGTGTCATTTGGCTAATGGCTTTTAAATTGGTTCAATCGATTTTGGGGCAACATGTTCGATTTCAGCAAACTCGACTCGAAATGCAATGGTCCTCCAGAGGCGACTGTTTGATTATATATTTAGCATAATGGGCAAGTCTGGGTTTCCTTGGGGCTTCCTGGGTTTCTGCCAGCAAACTGTTTGATTTATTGTTGTGTCCCATAAATGAATATTACTAATATGACTTGGCCCTCATTATGTTATGTCTATTAAAAGGGTATTGCAAACATTTCTAGTAGTTAAAGTTACAAATTAAGAGACAACCTTTTCGCAGAGTACATTTTCTGGCATAAGTTGCGGCATTTTTGACTATGATTGATAAGCTACTGTTTGCCTTGGAGATGCCTTAATTTTCCTCCTCCAGAGACTGGCTTTTCCATCAAGATCTGGCCAATTGGAGCTACCGTTTCAATTTAGATCCTCTGACTGGTGGTTTAATGTCTTCCAGAGAAGTGAAAAAAGGGGAAGTTGCGAGATGGCGAATCTGAAGCGCCGTTAGGCAATCCCAGGACCTGATGACCAAGGGGCTCCAGCCCGGGGTTCTTTTACCTTCTTGGATCTCTTGGATCTTTTGGATCTCGGGTTATTTCCGCGGGGTGGGCGTAGCAAAGTCAAATAAAACAAACGGTACATTCGTGGCCAAAAGAGTGACTGGCATCAAGATCGCGATATCGGCAGAGGGATCGGTAAATTTGTGAATTTTTACGCTGCGGCAACACGCGTTGTTTTTAATACGAGTAATCGGGATCGGTTCTCATTCCTTTTGGCCAAAAAGTGATGGACATTGCAGAGAGAAAAAAAATCAGATCTTGCTAGATATTTTTATATTTTATGAGGCATATTATACATACCCTTGATATGTTTTAAAAATATTTTTAAAAGAACAAATAGCTTTATTTTAAAGTCAGTTTCCTAAAAATCAAAGAACTTTAAAAGTTATTTAATTGCAATAAAGCTTCGTAGAATGCTCCTGATCCTTATATATATTAGTTTTGTGTCTGTTTTGGAGATGATGCCATTCGACAACTGACAAAATTTGTTTCCGTGTGACCACTGATGATGATGAGTCTTCGGGACCCAAAACCCTGAAACCCTCAAACCCTGAAACCCAGACTAAACCCACGGAATCTCCTGCTCCCGTTGATGGTGTTGATTGTGCGCCAGTCAAGTGTAAGCTGCACATTAGTCAAAGAGAAAGAAAAACACAAACAAATACAAAAAGCAGACGATAAAACTGAGCTGGTCGTCGAAAAACTGCGGGAAAAAAGGATGCAAAAGTAAAGTAAAGTTTGTCGGGAGAACTTAAGCGGCTTAGAGCTCCGCGAAGCCCATGAATGAAACGCATCGAAACCCGATTGCCAACTGAAACTGGAATTGCAGCTCAGCATTGAGACTCCGAAACGTAGCAGCTGGGCAGAAGTCCATTCACTAAGTGATCTTGCCTAAATATATATTCCCGAAAGGATACCCTTTGAAAAAAACATCTAAGTGCAGATTAGTTACGAAATATTTAGCAAAATATTCTAAAGAATAAGACTATAAAATCTATTTTCAGCTTAAGAATATTTTTTTGGGGTTTATAATTTATGTAAAAACAGTTGGATTACGGAATGTTATATGGTACCTTCCAGAACTTGGCTTAGTAAGTTTTATTATCTGCCGCCAAAACTGTTTAATATTTTCTATAAATTTTTTCGGGGTGGAATATTTTGAATATTTATAGATTATTTTGGAGGGGAAAAATGATCAAAGTGTATCAACTTTTAATGACAAATCATTGTTTATGTAACTGTCCTTATATAGTATTGTCATTGGCCTACTTTCGAGGGTACTGATTATAGAGGATAGAGCACCCACGATTCTGTTAGCCCTCTTGCAATGCTTGATTCCTGTTTTAATTATAAAGAACGGCAGCCGAAAGACCTGTCTGTGTGTCGGGACTCGCCGTTTCGATCCGTTTCCAGATCGCTCCTTAATCCACTTGTTCAAACGCTGTTGATATTCATATGCTTTGTCAGTTGATTCGCTAATATGACGTCTGATGCGGCTGCGAAAATTTGCACTTTTGACTTGGGCGCACCGAACTTTTAATTTGGGCCCTCGTGTACCAACCGGGTCCACAAAATAAATAAAGCCTGAATAATGGGCTAAGCTACCTCAGCAGCATCACCAGCATCGCCATCCCATCCTTATCCCTCGTTTCTCCTTTTGGATCTCTCGCATTTGGGCTCTGCCCTCCAAAAGTCACTCATTAAACACAATTTTGGCCAGGAGTGTGTTTGATTTGGAGGCGATTTGATGGCGATGCACGTGTTGCGGAGGAAGTGGCTCCATATTCCAGCCCATCCTGCCATCATCCATGATGTGTTCGCTCGGTCATCAGCGATGATGATGGGCAATTATATACAGATATACACAGATAAAAAGCAGTTCACTGTTCGATATTCGTGGGTCAAGTAGATATCTGCTCAGTCCATTACCTTATGATGGTTGAATAAAAGCACAGAGAGTAAAAAATGATATATTATATAAAAATCCATTAAATGTACATACATTTTGTTTTCTGTGTAAAGCGCATTTGATTGAGCTTGCGATTTTCTCCAGCAGTCGCGTGGCTCAGTTGTCACTGCCTCAACCATTGATAAATTGGCAATAAGTTGCCAATATGGTATAACTCTTTGGCTGGGAAGCCCATCTAATGCCGGACTTGCTTCATTAGGCATGCGGATCCTTTAATTATGCCCGGGCTCAGGAAGAATTTTAATTTGGAGCCCGAGTTGAGTGTGCAATTCATTGTCAGCAAACAAATGCGAAAGTCGGGTGATGAATGCTCCGCAGCCACGCACATTTCCCTTGGATTGGATCTGCGAGTTGGGGACGTGGATTCTATGGCGCATTATGCACACAAATTAATTTATGTGCACTGCTCGAGTTGGGGCGTTTAACACCAGCGGGATAGACTGCGTTCAGTAGTCAAGTCTCTTACACGAAGGTATGATCGTTTTTGCCAAATCTTATTTCTTCAAATATTTTAGTCAGAGTATAAGTTTGAATTTTTCTATATATTTTTCAGTTGGCTTAAAGACCTTTACTAGACCTTTAACGGGCATAGTTTTATATTTTGTTATTGTATTTATTACAAACTGCAGACAAAAGTGAAGAACAGGGGGCTATTATCCAGATTATAACCATACAATTGTTTGCTTACCATAGTTTGTACTTTCTGATGTTTTAAGAATGTATTAAGTATATATCCTTTTAATATCTTTCTAAATTGATTAATTGGTTTCATCTTATTTTATTTTTGCCTAGATTTGCTTATACTTACACCTAACTACTGCAGCTTCGCACTTTGCCCGCTAGGTGTCGCCAGGCCAAACACGGTATACTCAGGGTCTACATGGATACGCGATTCATTATGGCATTCCTGTCTGGTTAACACCGCAATTTGTGCTGGACTCTTTGAGTGCCTCTGTTTGTTTGTTTGTTTGTTTCTGCGGCTGCTCCCGATTCCGATTCGGATTCGGACTCGTATCCCCAGTCCTGCTCCCTATTTCCGCCCCTGTGTCCCCGCTCCTTGAGCCACTGCCACTGCCACTGCTCCTGCTGCTGCAATTACGCGCTGCACTTTGATTCCCAGCCTCTCCTTCTGATCCCCACTTAGGCCTCCTCGCCCCTGCCACACAATTCAAAATGTTCGTGTTTAAGCGCTATTAAGTGGCAAAAATCGCGCGCGCATCAAGTCCACAGACAAGGTTGAAGATGGAGCTGCGCTTTCGGTATGGGTTTTCGGGATGGGTTTTGGGCATGGTTATACAGAGAAAGAAGTAGAACTGAAATTACCAAAAAAGTAACTCCTTTGATTGTCAAAATGGCTAGTTTATTAGCCTGAATACGGATCTACCAATGCAGCATTGCAATTCATAATATTAAAATGCACTTTAAGTAGTTATAAGGTTTTGCCAAATGAATTCTCAATGTCACAAATGTGCTCATCTTTGCCTATAAATTGATATACTTTATTTTGATGCAGATAATAAAAATGTGATTTTTTTTTTCCGTGTCAGATCCAGTAGAAAAGGGAACCTTCTGTCGACGTGGCCACGCGCATGCCCAGTAAATGAAGACTTGCGTCTTCTTGCGCCAAATGTGGTGGCCGCCTGCGTGTTGCTTATAATTAAAAAAAACATGCCCAAGGAGCCCAAGAAATCGGGGGATTTCGGCGGGGATTTGCTGGATTCTGCACAACAGCAGAATCAACTTATTTGCCTTTCCATTGAAATAATTAGTTCAAAGTTAAATATTGACTGCCCAGCCGGGGTCCACAGATCCGAAAACCAAACAGAAAGAAACTCTCAAGCGATTTCAATCCCAGGGCCCCCAGAATCTTGGCGTCTTATCGCATTTAGGAGCGGAATTAATCGATTTGCGGGTGCGAAAACATTGGTGCGGCTTTAATTGATGCGAGTCCAGCACGACAAAATCGGGGACAAAAGGGGAGCTTCCAGTGAAGGACCTCGATTGGACCACTTGATTGGACCCAACCAATCGATGGCTTATCGATGGTGTTGACAATTTGTGTGACAACCGCAGCCTATCGTCTATGGATCATTTTAATAGCTTTGAACAGAATTATTGTGTAAACTAAAATGTTTTAAATATGTATGCAATTGGTCAGGCTTCAATAATGTTTTACATTTTATAGGCACAAAAACAGTCCATTAGTTTTTGTGCCTTTAATAATTTATAATTTAATTTATTTACATATAATTTGTTTTCTTTTTAAACATTTAGTAAGATATATGTGAAAGGTTTGCATTTGCTTTTTATTTATTGCAATTACTTTTTCCTTTGTTACATTCAATTAGAGGAATATTCAAATATTTGTCATGTATTTTTTATACATAAATGTATATTATTGGATTCAAGTTTTTAAAGCTTTTAACTATAGAGAAATGACAGGGTTTGATTAATGGGATGTTCCTGGATCCTTTGGTACCAATTTCTGACCACCACTTCCTTCGCAGCAGGAGCGGCACAATGAATCCGAGGAGCAGAGTTTGTGTGGTCCTGCAGCAGGGACTGCGGGAAGCAGCAGGATATGTGGCCCAGGACAACAATGCACGGCCATGAATTGCATAAAGCGACGACGAACAACTCAATTAACTGACCCAGCCGAAATGCATAAGCAGGCAGTGTATTGACCCAAGGAAGTCCGCTGTTGGGATTTCCGGCCAGGGGAGCGAAATATAAATAAAATACTTTTCATATAAAAATATAATTGAATTGTCAGCGAGGGAGAGAATAATGATGCGTCGCCTGAATGGTGAGCCCTCGAACTTGGACTTGGAACTTATTGTGCAGATCCTTTGGCCTCTGGACGGATGTCCGGCGCAGAGGTTAGTAGCCAGTAGCCTGAAGAGTTCCAAATCCAGAGAAGAGCACAACTCCGAGCCAACTCAAAAAAACCCTTTAGATTTATAGCTCATAGATAGACAGACACGCGTTGCCATTTTTCCTGAAAAATCCCCAGAGGGCAAACCGAAACAAAAACCCATTTTCTTTATGCCCATTGTCCAGGCAAAGGTGTACAATGGGCTAAATACGTTTTCAATTAGTAATTTACGATTGTTCGTTGTAGGATTTCCATTGTCCTTCTGAGCGTGCTGCATATCAAATCCATTTTCAATGAGTTTCAAATTGCTTTTTGGCCAAGTTGATTCCTTGGTTTTTGTTTTTCCGGTTTTATTTCTAATATCATATATATTTTTTACCAGAGTCAATAGTCTGCCGGAATCAAAGGAAAGTATATGTATTATGTTTAGGTACATCAATATATAAATGTCTTAAATATTTATAAAAAGTATATATCCCTAAAACGTAGAGCTTAAAAGGTCGTTAAACAGCTTGCACTGTCTAATATAAATTATTTTTTTTGATTTTATGTGAATTGGCGCTTAATAACTCGCGGTTGAAGTGATTCTACAAACTTTACGGCTGGCAATTATATTTTCCTTTTACTTTCCCGTCCACATTTTTGTTGTGGGAACATAATTGAATGGGGTAACTTAAACGCTCCCATCTAATCTGGTAATTCTGTTCTTCGGCTTCCTGTGCTGCGCAATCAACATATATTTAACTACCATTCGATCGCCGGCAGTTGCAAATCGGTGAACTGAACTGAAAACTGCGTTTCTGCTCGTTCCGAACATAAAAATTAATACGTATTTTTAATCGCCGTCAGTCCGGTTTACTGCTCAACTCCTCAACTCTTCGGTTTATGTTTAACTGATTTATGAAAGGGAGTTGCTCTCGTGGTCGGTAGTTCATAAAAATTTGTCAATTTAATTGAACTTACAATTTTTAGAATTTTTTCGCTCACATTTAATGGGAGGTTTTTTCATTGTCGTCATTGCTGACTGAACTTTAGAATTTTTATCATGATTGAAATGGGCATTGCAGGCGACATTTCACAGTGGCACATTGAATAGCAAAAAAAAGTAAAAAGAGGAACCCAACCTGGAGAGATAATAAAAAATACTGACGATTGATTGAAGGCGAGGTCATACTGTGGGAAATAACTCAATTTTGATTGAATGCATTTTTCGTTAAGAGTAAAGATACTTTGTGTAATAAAATACGAAAAGGCCATACGTCTTAACATATAAACAAACTTAATAAGTTGGATAAAAATATATATATCGTATTATGTTTAGAATACTTTCTTAAATGACAGACAACCTGCTGGCATTTTTTCTGGACACATGAGGCACATTAAGGGCCACTAAAAACACCTCCAAAATCGATTACAGATCTTGATTACTGATCGAATCGAACAGATTGGACTCTTATCGACCCGAAGAATGTCCGCTCCTCATTTCCACAGTACTCCCCTCTGTTTTTTATTACATAATGGCAATGCCGCTTTGCAAATGCTTTTTTTTGCATTCATTTACGAGACTAAACGATCCCTTAAGCGGCGAATGCCCAATCATTTCCACTCACAATTATCCGCACATTGTTGCCATCACTCAGGCGGCTTTTCAATTTGGTCATCCATTAGCTTTTATTGATTTTCGTGCAACATTTTTCTAATTTGCAGCCCCCCAAAACGAATGCCAAAAGGACGGCCAGCGGCACTGGCAAACGAAGGTGGAAAAAGGGGGGGTTGGAGGGGCCTCCAAAGGAGAGATCTTGGCCAACCTTGGTGGCAAATATCGACTGCCTGGGTGGTCGAACATCCACGGGAGCCATCTTCGTCCAAGTGAAGTGCTCGCCTCAAAAATCAACTCAATTCGCTGGCATGTAAAGCAAATGAGGCGCGTTTTATGCAAAAAGAAAACGAACCACAACGAAAACGAAATGAGAAAAATAAAAAGAAAAACCAAAATGTAAAAAAATAACGAAAGTAAAGCAAATATCGGGGTATCGAAGATTAGGTACTCTGAACTGAATTAAACTCTCAGGAATAAGGTAGTGATTTTGTAGATATAAAACCATTTAAATAAATTATGCAAGGTTGATAAATTCCTATTAAAATTGCATGCTACATTTTCAAATTATAAAAATCTTCATGACACTTAAATAAATACAACAGGGAAAGACATGCAAATTTATGTATAACATTATGATAAATAGTAGAGTTCATTTTAGACCACTATTTATCAAAATGTTATGTTGAAAAACATTTAGCTTTGAATTTAAAGAAATTTGTAATGAATTCTCTTTTAATCTACTTGTCGTATTTTCATTAAACAAATGTGTTTCTATATTTTAGACTTTAGACTACAATTTCCATAGACTATATATCTCGAGGAGTGACTTGTGCATTGACTTACCCATTCAGAGGGTATAAATCGCATTGAAAAACAAGTTGGCCATCGAGATCGCGACCATCAACTGAGCACAGTGATGGCTATCGATCAACGCACGGCTCTTTCCCAGCGTCTCTGTCTCCGTCTCCGATTCTGGACTTCGACTCCAAGTCCTCTTGATTGCAATGAATGGACCAGTAGAGCATAATCCCTCACCGATCTGGGGGATCGGACCCAAAAAAAACCGTTAAGGAACCGCGCGCACACTAATAACAAACAATTAGTAACTATCAGCACTGGCATTAACGGTGTGCGGATCCCTGGATCTCTGGACTTTCGGGTCCGACTTACAATGTGGGTCAGTCAGCAGACATTTCATTAGGTTACACAAATCAAAACTGAAACAATGTTGGATACACAGGAAAAAAAACGATTACAAAATGTTATTTTGCTTTTAAATGCTGGGCATTTCAATAATAAAATTTAGTTTGATATTCTGTCTCGAAAAACATTGATATTGTGATCCAAATTGATATGTGCCATCAGCTAAATGATCATTAAATCAAATCAGTTTTCTTTCTGTGTAGCAAGTGTATGGAAAATGGAGAAGCATTTAATAACACAACTTTCTTTGGCGGAGGGCTGTGTGTGCGGTGGGTCCTTGTTCTTGGGTCCTTAATTAGTAGCCCTCTCAGCCGATACAGATCGCTCGAGCAGGACGCGTGTCCCTTTCTCCGTGGCTACTGTTTCAATTAGCAGCCGCTTTTCCTTAACCCCCTCCAAAGGAAAACCTCAAGGGTTAAGAGTTTTCAACTACTGCGGTAGGTGAAAGTCGTAAAATCCCGAGGACATTAGTTATGCTCGTAAAAGATTGTGTTTTAGCTAGCTGGTGGATCTACAGCATCCTTCGAAGGATCAGTGGCTACTCTAGTAGCTAAGTAACATTAAAGTAAGTCCCGATACCATCACTTGGTCGAAAGTTACGGCTTGGTTAAGGGGTTTGGAAATTTGTTTGGCCTGCGTGTGTCCTTTATCAGTGAAAACTAATTTCTCTACATTTGGTAAGGGAAAGTACTAATTGCTGCGATGACTCACTGGGAAGAGATCACAAATAGGGGAAGCTGGTATTAGATTAGAAAAATCACAATGTGTAGGTAAAATTTGTGTTGAAATTTAAAATTTCAAAATGAGTTTAAATGCATATTGATAAATATTACTAACAGGAAGGCAATGAATAAAACTTGAGTAGTCTTTTGCCTAATATAGTTTATTAAAATCAAACCTAACACATGGTTAATACTTAGTTTGGACTTAATTTGGCTAAACATATTCTTGTTTCGATCAAGGAAGTATTCATTAATAAGCCACAAGAGGACAACCAACTTGAATATCGTTTCGGATCCATCTGCACCTCCCAAAGAATCCCCGGAATCGCTGTTTTAAAACCCACCTCCTGCCCAGCCAGAATCCAAACACAAGTCATTGGGCAAAGCAAATAAAATTATCTCATTACAAATTATGCCCCCAATGCCGAAGTGAGTTGAAGGAGGAGGTGGATACCTGGATACCGAATCTGAATGCGAGTCCCGGAGTCGGGAATTCTGAACTCAGAGGAGCACGAGAGCAGACGCTAAATAGATTATGTCAAATGATCGAAATCACATCATAAATTCACGTGGAGGATGAAGTGCAGCCGCGGGCGGCGGAATATGAACGCATCCAAAATCAAATAAGCCAGGGCGGTGCAGTTGTGGGCGTGATCTGAGCCCCTTAACCCCCGAGAGCCCCCCTTTAACCCCTGCGCAGCACTCTTTAACACGTTTTTAAATGGAATGACTGCAGCAAGACTCCCAATTGCCCGGCATCGATTATTGTTTTGCATGTGGCCGAAACTGAAACCGATATGCCTTCCCCTTAACCCCTCGCTGCCGACGGCGCTTTGAAGCTGCACCTTCGATCTTCTCGAACTCCGAATCCCGAAAGTCTGATAACGCACCACGAGAACCACCTCGAAAAAATAACTCCGAGGAGGTGCAGAAGTTTTAGCGAAAACAATAAAATATTGATCGGACTGCACAATAAATTCAATGCCTAAGTACAGAGGCAGTCGGGGGTTAACCGGGGATCGGGAATAGGGAATCGGGGATCGGGAATCGGGAATGGGGAATCGGGAATGGGGAATCGGGGGACTCCCTCACACTTTGCGTGCAAAAATCGATCAGCGCGAAATGAAATTGAAGTTAAAATGCAGCGCCCCGAGGTTCGAGGGCCATATAGCATGCCCAAGATATATATCTCCAACTCCCAGCCAACAGAACCAAAAGTCTTCACCCACTCCAATGGCATTGCACTGCGAAAAAGCTATGCCGATGTTTAATACCATATTAAACTTCAAGTCCCATTATCTCGTTACCCTACTTTTAGTTTACCATGCTAAAATATTTCCAACAAAATCTAAAAAAATAAATTGAAATAAAAATACAAAAAGCTCAAACTAAGGTTATAACTAAACATTTAAGAGCTGGTTTCTAGCAGTGTAACCCCAGTTCACAGCATGCCAATGACTTCCAAGAGCTTCGCCAGTCGGCATTGCGTGTGAAACTCCTTTGAAATTGGATAGACCCGAAAAGCCGGTGAAAAAAATCAGAGAATTATTCAGAGAAAAGACATTGTTCGGTTGACACATTAGGGCAAAGCGAAATCAATTTGCGAATGGTTCAGTGAATTTGTGATCGCCACCGTTGCAAGTAGCATAGTGTAAAAAATTAATTTGTCGTGGCACACACTCATCATCGGTTTTTTTTTTCGGGTACGGTGTGTGGTGCGTTTCGCTTCGGGTGATAAATTTTCAATTTGTTTGACTTGAGCGCCCACGCAAAAGAATTGGTAAACATATATACAGCCGTGGAAGAAACACTAGTATTTTTTAGGCCAATTGAATATTTTCGACGAATATTTCACAAAAAGTTATTTAAATAGCGATAAAAAAAGTAATTGTTAATTTGTGTCACAATAGTTGTAATTATTGCCCAAACGATTGAGTAAAATTAAAAAATAATTGTTATTAGTATTACAAAATAAATGATAATACAAAAATACTTATTTTTTAGTTTTGTGTTTTTGTTAAAGTCTTATATATTATTTTCTCTTGACCCCTTGATTTTAAAGTAACACATTTCAGCTTACACTTGCAGTGCTATTTTTTCAACCGCAACTGTATATATATATAGGAAATATAGGATTGGTTGGTAGCGCAACTAATCCAAGTTGACACTGCCGCACGGGCGACAAAGAGGCCTCATCATGGCCCATTGTGTGTAGTGCAACATTAGGTCATGGCTAATCAAGTGGCTGACACCTAAAGATACAGATACATTACCCCGTACTACCCGTCGAGGACCTCTGCTGTGTCCTTTAACCTTTCTCCAGTGCCTCTGCTCTTTGTGCATATATTAAAAACAATAACTTTTTGTTTTCAGCCTGGCTTTCTTCATTCATCTTTCGTACGTCTTGGTGGGTCCAGTTCTTAAGGCATTTCTTTGGGTTTCTAGTCCCAGTAAATCCATAAATATTCCCACACCTTCAAGCGGAATAGCTGACATCTTCATCTATGGACAGCTAGGTTAATTAACATTTCTACAGTCAGGACCCATAACAAATTTCCTAGACAGGAAGTGATTTCCATTTGAATGTTGCTAAAAATTAGGAACTAACTTTAGAAGATACTTATAGTCTATTTGGGACAAAAATGAATTTATGTAGTTTTTAAATTGAATGAATTTAATTCTACTAATTTTCTTGAGAAATCGTTTACAGATTTGTATCCATAGCGAAGTGGTATTCCATTTTTTTCTTCTTAAACATTTATTAATTTGAACCAGTCTTCGGTTTACATTTTTTAACTATCTTGGCATGTTAAATATGTTAAGTAAATTTATAAAAAATATAGCAAACGCTAAACACTCTTACGGAAGGAACGTTACTCACTAAACTTGCTTAAGCTTTCCGAATCAAATAATGTGTTGAATGATTTATTAAACAGGAATGGACGGTATGACGAATGTATGTACATATGTCATGAGTTATTGATAACGAGTAATAAAAGTAGACTTTCGGTATCCAAGGAAAACAAAGTTTTCGTCGTCATTTCCTCGAATTTTCAATCAAGGATTTGAGGTGATTTTTTTTGTGATTAACGCAGATTGTATCACAATTTGATAACAAACATATAGGTAAGTTAAGGCCCATTATCGCAGTGAGTAAGTAAAATGGGGAAACTGATAAAGAACGTAAGCTTAAGAATAAATCTTGGTATATGCATAATGTCTTTGGAATCAATATAATTAAATGATACAGAAAAGTATAGATAAAAATATCGAAAATGTATATTTATGCAAATAAAATTTCGTAGTTTAAAAACCAGAATTTAAAAAAAATAGTTCAAAATTGACTATTTGATTTTAAACAGAAACGAATCAAAAATCCATGCTAATGTATCAAATGTGGTATGTTAAATCCTTTTAATGCCCAACCTGGGGGAATTATTACACTGGCGTGGATATAAACCTTTGGTTATCTAGCCGAGATTTGTAAAATACTTTGATTGATTGTTGTACAATCGCGGGAATCACACACGCGACACTGTTGTCGATATCGCTAAGCTCCTATATATTTTTATGAGAACCTTCTTTATAAGAACCCCAACTGATAGTGGGAGCCCAGTTAGTCGTGTTTGCCATTCGCTATCGTGAACATGGCTCGTTCCGTAATAATACCGATTGCCTTTTTGGCGGGTACTCTGCTCCTAGTGGGCGTGGCCAATGCCGCCCTTCATCGCATACCCATCCAGAGATCGGATCACTTCAAGCGCAGCCACAAAAATATTCTGGCGGAAAGGGATTTTGTTCAGCAGAAGTACAATCTAAACACCGTGAATGGCTATCCGATGGAACCACTATCGAACTCTGATAACTATCAGTACTACGGAAATATAAGTATTGGATCGCCAGCGCAGTATTTCCTGGTGCAATTCGATACGGGCTCCTCGAATCTTTGGGTGCCCGGAAGTTCGTGCCAGGATACCTCGTGTTTGAGTCATCTGAGCTACAACGAAACCCAGTCCAGTACTTATGTGGCCAATGGAACTGCCTTTTCGATAACCTACGGCACTGGCAGTGTTTCCGGCTATCTATCCGTGGATTATGTCGGCTTCGCTGGCCTGGTTGTAAGGAATCAGACGTTTGGTGAGGTCACCACCGAGCAGGGATCGAACTTCGCCTATGCCCACTTCGATGGAATACTGGGGATGGGCTTTCCCGCTCTGGCCGTGGATGGAGTTACCCCGACATTCCAGAATATGATTTCCCAAGGACTCGTTCAGAACTCCGTGTTTTCATTTTTCCTGCGGGATAATGGCAGTACGGTCAACTATGGCGGCGAACTAATCCTGGGCGGTTCGGATCCATCGCTCTATAGAGGCGGTCTTACCTATGTGGATGTCATCCAGGCGGCCTATTGGAAATTCCAAACTGATTCGATCGCAGTCGGCGATGTCGTTATAAGCATTGCTGATGCAGCAATTGCCGATACTGGAACTTCCTTAATTATCGCCCCCGTTTCGGAGTACGATGTGATTGCTGCAATTTTTAATGCCAATGCAAACGGTTTATTTGAATGCGTGAAATCCATGCCAGATCTGGTGATCACCATTAATGGCGTGGTCTTTAGGATTCCGGCCAAGTATTATATCACCCAGGAGGGAAATTACTGCATGCTGGGCATTCAATCGATTAACCAGAGCTTTTGGATTTTTGGCGATATATTTTTGGGACGTTTCTACACCGAGTTCGATGTGGGCAATCAAAGACTGGGATTTGCCCCGGTAAACTCTTCGGATTCCGTAAAAATCATGGGTCTATGGAACCTCTTTTTTGTGGCTTGTGTAGCGTGGAAGTTAATCAAATGATTTGTTTTCGGGGGGTTTCAAAAAAGTATATTTCTAATATAAGAAATCTTACCCTAATATGAATCTTAATATTGTAAAACATTTTTTTTTCCAAAAGTAAAGTAAGAAGTGAATGTACAAAATTGAAATAAATTGATATTCATAAAACGTATTTCGTTTATGTGTGAATCATATCTAGTAAGTCGTAAAGATGTCATCCATTATCGATAAGTATTTAGTTATCTTGACCAACACATTCTGATTTGTGTTTAAAGGGGATTTAATAAGCATGTTGGTAACATTAGTCCAAGAAAGATATCTATTTTACTTAGGCACCATATCTCTAGACCTTGACCAACCTCATAAGTCATGTAGATATCACGAACGGTAGATAATTATTTTGTACTGAAAACCAACATTATCTATAAGCAAGGGATTAATACCCGTAACTGACCTAATTGAGTTGCAATTGGAGCTTGGGAGGGGCAAGAGTGTTTGCGACCGATTGGATCCTCGAAGTTTGAACCAATGTTTTTTTAGCTCCTCGCCGAGAACAGTGATCGCAAATCGCACGGACCTAATTGGCCTGTCGCGTGATTTATTGTACAAAAAGGGAAAAAAATAAAATGCCAAGGGGGCCGCAAAAACAATTCGATCCCAAATTGGAACTCAAACTCAAACTGAAGTGAATTGAAGTGGAACTCAATGAGCGCATTATTTATGTGATGTTATTTTTTGTGCTTTAACCGGGGATTAGGACTCGCTTCTCCCACACGAAACGCACCCGGTGGTCGATTCCCATCACAATTACGACCTTGTGCACTTGGAAAATAAATTACATGGTATAATATCATCGAAATGATGAGATTTTACTTATATTTTTTAATAAAACTACATCTTTTGTAAAATTTAATTGTATGTATCAGTATACAATTATACTATTCAATTATACTATTCACTACTATTCAATTAATTTATTCAATTATTCATTTTAACGAATCTTAATATATTCATATAATTTAAGAGTGTTTAGAAAGTGAGATTTTCATATATATTGTTTGAAAATATATTTAGTTTTTATAAATATGATCTTCTATTTAGACTTTTATACGCTGGATTATAAAATTGTTTAAATTGCACACTTTTTGGCAAGTGTATTCTGCAAGATCCTTCTTTAATGAGCGATATCAAGCTTAAAATTTATTGACCCGACAATTGCATCAACTGCCGACGCTCATCAAATACCAATAAAATATCATTTGTTGCAATTGCGTTGGAGATCGGATCGGTTTCTTTATCGCGGGAAGAGACCACCGGCATTTGACCTCCAGAAGAAAGGTGAAGAGCGGAGAATCGCGAGGCCCGAAGACCGAAGACGGGGCAATCTGTCTCATTAGCCGCAAAGGCTCCGCCTGATTTATGGTCCGATCGATCGTACGATTCTTGTTGTTCCGCTGTTGTTAGTCGGCCAGATAAATCACATTAAAATATTTCGCAAGGGAATCGGAATCCTCGGCCAAGTTGTTTGGCTGACAAATCTTTAAACGGAATCAGTTAACAACTTAACTAATGATAATCAATACGCATTTAAACAGCGAACAGGGTTCGCATATCGTATCGATAAGACCGCAAAAAAGGAGTAGAGGGCCGATGAAATAATCTTTGATAACGCCTTTGTCGCCTTGCACATCTGCAAATTGTTGAAGAGTCCAATGCAAAATGTTAGTAGGTTCCCAAAGCACCACCATCCATATAAAAATAATACTAATGCTTTAATTGTTAACAGAAATTTGTATTTATTTTGAATACTTGATTAAACGAAAGTCACTTTATTGAGTTAAGAATAGACTTAAAAAACAATTCAAAATATTGCCAGTTTTTTTCGTCCTGGGCCGGATATAAAAAACAAAACAAACAAATATCTTAATTTAATTTAAATAAAAGGCTTAACATAAAAGCTTAACATTTTGCATTGCGGGTTTTCGTGTTGTTTTCCCCCCGTTTTCCATTTTTATGTGTGCGCAAGTGTTTAATTTCTGACAAAAATGCAAATTAAATGTAAATGAAATGCAAATAAGATTTGCAACTATTCGCGAAAAAGCCTTCACATTTTTCTGCAAGCTGTTTTCCGCATTTCGACCATTTATTTGATCGCAGACCTTTTTTATTTCTTGAATTTGAATAAACTAGAAAAGAAAGAAGCTTAGAACATTTTGAATAAGCCGAGCCAGAAAATATGTGTCTTAAAATCCGTTTAGAAATGATCAATTCCAATTCAGCTAAGCTTCATATTGATTTCGAAAGAACAATAGAAAACTGCACCTGAGATATCGATTATTTTAATCACCAGATGTAATTATGAAATTGTTTATTATGACCGGGAAAAGTGTGGCTGTTGTGAAGTGAGAGATAAATCAAGGGGATAACGGCGATAAAGAGCGTTTTTCCGCTGGGGATTCGATTCGCCAGCGTCTTCGTTTCACATCGTTACACAGAGAAAAATTAAAAAACGTTAGTTCGTCTAAAGCTATACACTCGTTTCTGATTAAAAAACCCATGCTATTTCTTAATTTTTTAACCCATTTGGGCTGAAAACCAAATCTTTTACTTGTTCTTATAAATTAAAATTAATTTTGAACTGCATTTCCAATTGTTAGCCAAATCAATTTCTCAAGTGTATAATTCGATTCGATCCGAAATCGGGGAGTTATGAGGGGCACCATTTGGGGACTTGGGTAGTGGAGCACATCGATAAGGATAACTAGTTTCGCGGCCTGCTGCCTGTTGCGACCTAAGTGATTACAGTTTATGAGTTATTGTGGGGCAGCGGACACATGGCACTACCATCAGATATTATTTACTTTAATCTGCTGCATCGGTTCGAGCTTAATTGCAAAAGGGAAAAAAGGGGAAAAGTTGCCGCGCTGCCCTGTCACGCATGCGGCACACTTTTGCGCCCCGAAAACTGTGTAATTTGTAGCAATTTTGCTTGAAAGCCAACTTGCAACTGGCAAAACAGTCGGGGAAACTGGGTCAAAGTTTTATAGTCAGCTCTTTTGAATCGGCCGAGAGATCGCCATAAATGAAAATGACGCCGATCCATGGGATCGTCCGTTTCCCAGTTTTAAATTCGGCCTTTTGGTGTGGTGCCACAATAAAAATTTAGTTTAATGAAAGTGTTTTCAGTTGCTGCTATATTTTGATGGCTTGATTGCCTCCGCTGGATTATGATATAGTGCATGGGGGCATAGCTGCACAGGAAGAAAATGGGAGTTTTATAAAATAATGACTTACATATATATATAACATCTTTTAAAGTTGGATAGCTCAATAGGCCATCTTATAAAATATGATTTAAGATTATTGTATACATTATACCCTAGAAGTTATAAAACAATACTAAATGTGGAGTAAAAATTATACAACTAAGGAGCAATAAATATGATATTTTGAATGCATTTGTGACAATTGTATTTTGTTTTTATATTTTTAAAATATAATTCCTCCCAATTCGATCAATAATTATTAAATTTAACAAATACATTAAGGAAAGCGATTCTTTTAAAGATTTGATAAATTTAAGCTACTTTCTTAGATTGTTGACCATTTTAAATACTCTTTTGCCCATAGAGTCTCTGAATTGACACCAATCTTTTCTCCCTCAGTGGATATTGCGAGATGAGCTGCAACGATTTAGTTAAGCAAAAGTCGGCCGGCTTTACCTTGGCATTTATGGCATAATTTTGTCTCATCAACGGGGACAGATATTTAACTATGCAATCAGCATTAACAGTAGCCGGCCGAAGGACATGCAACAGGATGTCGATTAAATGGAAAGTTAATCAATTAAAGTCGTTTACCCGGATCAAAAGCCAAAAGCCAAATCCAGAGCCCTTAACCGAGATCGCCACACGCCCATTTAATCGAATCTCGTTAACTGGAATCCGCAACTTGCCATCTCGATGGCTATCCCCTTCGGTCAAGTGACTTAATTAGCATGCCAAAATGCATCCTAAAGATCGAATCAATCAAAAATGCAAAAACCGAAGCCGACCAAGAAACCAAACACAACAAAGTACTAACCGAAACTTTCTTTCCACTTGGCTGGGATGGGAAAGTTTGCCAGCAATTTAGCTGGCAGGATCCTGATCAGGAGCCATCGGAATAACTCTGGGATAACTGGTGATGGATATGAAGGTGGCACCCAGCATTATGAGCGGGCTAATTGAAATATTCTTAATCAGATTCCCCCAGCGTACGCGATCCGATGATGAGGTCCGCGATGCATTTAATCCGCAATTACCGGCCAAACGAAGGAGCCGGCGAACGAACGAGCCACTGGCCATTGGCCACTGGCCAGGGTTCAATTTAGCGTTAACTAAAAATAAATCCCAATCCCCAAGATCTCCGGCAAGTGTGCGCCTCGTTAAAAAACGGACCAGTTTTTCCCAGCGAGTCCTTAGCGCTTAACAAGGTGGGCGCAACTGCGCTGGCTGGGAGCCCAAACCACAAACCACAAAGAAAGTTCATTTTCATTTCTTTGGCCACACAGAACAAAAAAATATATATTTTATAAAATTATTATAAGTGTTGCCGAAATTACCATGTCCTTTTTAAGCGATTGCTTTATGTACCAGACTATGTAAATTTATAATCTGTTTGCTACTAGACTTAAGAAAAAAATGATACCAATAAAGGAAATATATGAAATTGATGGGGTGCCGTTTTTTTCGCAGTGCAGCCAGCCCAGAGAGTACTTGATTTTTTGCCTTTTTTTCGGGGTATACGCGCCAAGTCGTTGAGATTAAAGAGCTGCCGTTTAGTGGCTACTTAGGCGGCGATAAAAAGCGACGTGAAATTGCATTAAACGGCATGCCCCCAATGGTGAAATGAAGCGGCAACAGGATTTGGGGCAAGCTTAACAAGCTTGTAAGTTTAAATGGCTTTTTAAAAAGCTGCCGCGCAGTGGCCAAATGCAAAGCCCACATTAACAGCCATCCCGAGTTAATAATCCGCACAGCCAGAGCAATTACAAGTAGCTTTGAAGATTGGAAATTGTAGATCGATAGTCACAGCAGCAGCAACAGCAGCAGCAACAGCAGCAACAGCAGCAGCAGCAACAGCAACAGCAGCAGCAGCAACAGCAGCAGCAACAAGATAAAAGGCACAGTGGGTAATTTTTATTGACATCCCCCCAGAAGCAGAGAACTCGGCCTAATGCTATTAAGCCTTCATGATCATCAACATTCTGGCAGCAGGTACATCACTCACTCTGACTGCAGAGCGGACACGATGACGGCCCAGCATCTCATCCTCTGGATCTCTCTGAACCTCTGGAACCTCTGGAGCCTCTGAAACCTCCGGACCCCGTCATGCCAACAATCTGTCCAAAAGCGATAAAGTTATAATGGTGCAAATGTCGGACACAGTTTCTGAAATGGACCAGACAGCCCAGCCTCAAAGCCATCATCATCATCATCTAAGTCGACGCGTCTTAGGCTTAAAGCAAGTCCAAGAAGATATTTTTGGGGAGGGGGGGTTGAGGTTTATCGCGATGCGGTTTGAAAACTGTTTACAAACTGTCTGACAGAGTTTTGACTGCTGTTCGGTGGTTCAGTGGCTCACTCGCTTGGTTCTGGCTCGGTTGATGTCGCCGCTGTTGTTTTAGCCGCACCACCACCGAACCACCGATCCACCGATCATCTCCGTTCCGTTGATGATGATAGACGGATCTTTCGGAGCCGAAACGCAGCCACCACAATGCCTTGATCTGGATGGTGTACTCGCAACTAGCTCCAGGCGACTACATGCTGTGTGCTGTTTGCTATATGGCTGGGATACTATATAAGCCGATATAGCCATGTGGAAAGGGGCGGCACAGTGGGCGGGAAAGGCGTCAAGCCGGCGCTCATTAAAATCCACAAAACAGAGAGGTCACATTCGGGATCTTTGCTCCTTGGTGAGGACATTAAATTTAATGATAGAGATTTTGACTATTGTAGGTGAGACTTTGATGGAAATGTGAGTTGACACTTAAATAAAAGCTGTTTCCAATGTATTTATAAAAAGGTTCTAAGTCAGGAAGTTGGAAATTAATTTCAAGGTATCAAAGGTTCATTAAAATTTCTAGTATTAAGATAGATCAATAAAATGTCAAGATCATCATCTTTCTTATAGTTGCTAAGTCGACATTAGATGCAATACTAACTATAGAATCTTTTTGGCACCACTGTAACACCGAAAACGAAAAACCATATAGATAATCATTTCAATTAGGTTTGCCAGCTGCATTAGATAGCGGTGCGGTGTTATTATCCAGATATATGTACATGTTGGGCTGTTGGGATGTTGGGATGCCGGGTATCGCTCAATCGGCGCAAGATTGGAAGACTGGAAGCGTTGGACCTGGAAACACCTTCTCAGAAGTCCCGGACCCTGCAACCAATCTGTCTCACCTGGAGACTCCAGAGCAACTGTCTATAGCCCCAAGGAGCTGGCGGCTATTTGCACTATGCAGATTTGGGATGCCATAATTTAGGTGCGGGCGAGTCATATATCAAGATACGGAGAGTGAAACCCGCTCCATGTGATATATGGTCGGGGCCTAATGATAATGACGTGTCGAGGAGTGGGTCTAAAACCTAAAAGGAGAAACGGAGAATCGGGAATCGGGAATCGAGGGAAGTCAGCTGAATTGGAGTGCTGCCAAGTGAAGTGAGTGGATGTGATGAGGTTTGGCTTATCGCTCGTGCCGGGCATGTGGAATTATTGATTTAAATTTGCCGTTTCTTCGGCGCACATATTGATCGACGCGCGCTTGTCACACTCGGCAAATGTTGACTCGCCGCGAGTCGGACTCTTGTGTTGACACATCGGTCGACACAGTTATGCAAGTTCATAACACCCACGCATTCACTTAACCGATTCCCGATACCGATCCCGATCCCGATCCCAATGCCGATCCCGATCCCGAATGTACCCATACAACAAGTATATATAGGGGTATTTACATAATGTGCAAACAATTCCGCCGAACGCGGGTCACCGGCGATATCAGGGGACCTCCATTAAAGAACTCCACCCACGCGACTCGAAAATGGAATCATAAAACGTAAGCCTCGCGCCAAATCTTCTTCAAACACTCTATCTGCTGTCTCGTTCAAGTGAATTTGAGCAGCCGATAGCCCGAGTGTGGGTGTGATTATCTCTGGCTAGGAATTTTTTAATTTATCAAAGATATCTCGTCATGGCACACTCACTATCTAGCCCAACTATTTGCATAACCAAGTGGTTTACATTGCATTGGACTTTAGCTGGGCGGAAGTGACAGCAAAATGCGCGAGAATTGTGTCACCCGATCGATTGGCGATCCGATCGATCCGAGTCCAAAGAGCCTAAAAAGTTCAATTTCAGGCGATCATCTCTGAAGTGATCCTCAGCGACAATTTACGATGCGCCCCGCACAATTCAAATTCTAACAAACTGTACATCATTGGCCTGACATCGTTATGATCGCGAATCGGATCGAATCGAATGCATATATCCTGTGCCGTATGCATACAAAGAAATGAGGCCGTAGTTTATCACAGTGCTCACATCAAACGCTCATAAACTATTTTGTCTTCTGTCACATGAACTTCTTTGAATTCGCTGGCTCTCACTACCGCCTGGCGATCGATCGTTTTGCTGTTTGCATTTTTGATTGATCGCTTCATACGTTGCACAAAGAAATAAGAGTACAAAATGTAAATGGCTTTGTGCCACAAATGGAAATGGGATTGGGAATGGGAAAAGAAAGGATGAAGAAGCCAAGCCAAGCCAAGACATTGGCATCGATCATCATTTGGCGGTTTGACGATCAGCACGTCGACGATGATAATCAAATCAAAGGAGCCTGATCAAGATCGGGAAACAAACCGACGGGATCGGCAACCATCATAATTTCACCTGTGTCCTGTCCTTTCCCTCAAGATTTTCGGTTCTTTTCGTTTTCGTTTTTTTGTTTTTCGGGGGAAACGGGAACGGATCTACCTACGCAGCAGCGATCGGCGATCGACAATCGATGCATAATTAAATTTAAACAAATCAAACTGCCAGTACAGCAGAGGAAACAGAAATCAAGTTGTACTTCGGGACCACCAGCAGATTGTCCGAGTGGTTGGCGCAAGTGAAATAATTTGCTGAGCCCACGATCCATCCATCCATTGATCCATCGATCCATCGATCGATTCGGCCCAACTCAACCTACACACACATGGCGCAAGGAGAAGCTGCTGCAGGAGCAAAAAAATAACAAGTACAATCTGGTCCTCTTCAAGACTTGTATACAGTTGAAAAATATCTTTATATTAATTGGATTTCTCCGGAATAACTAGATATTTAAAGGTTTTTATCGTTTTGATAAGTGAAAATGATTAAACTCCTTAATAGAAAACTCTAGTAACAAACAGTAATAGAGGATTTAAATAAGATAGGAAGGTTCCAGGTTGGAATCCCACTGATGTTACACTGTTTTTTAATGGTTTTTCTATTCACTCATAAGTGTACTTCGAATGATCATGAAATAAATCAATTAATTAATTAACAATCAAAATTAAATAAAAAATTATCACATGCTATCCCTTTTTTTTACTGTGTAGACGGTCGCTCTCGTAGGACGACCACGACGTCTTTCGGTGGCTGTCTCCACTGATCGTTTAATCTAGCGCTAAAGATCAAGCGACCTCGTCGGTCGTCCCACGTTTCCACAGAGTCCAAAGAGAAATGATTGAATTGTGTCTCGCTGTCGATCAGTGCGTGAGTCGTCGAAGATCGCCAGCCAATGATACTGGCTCTTTGGATTCGATTTCGGAATTGGACTGGCAATGGGAATTGCGGAATTGCAGAGCCGCAGACCAGAATTGGGGTTTGTATGCAAAGCAATGAGCGCGGCAACGGCATCTTTTGCATAATGCTGCCTCGATCGCATGCAAATCGATATATATCTGTGCCTTTGACTTTGAGTCCTGTTTCCGATCGCTGTCGCAGACTTTCACAGTTTTATAACAAATTTGATTGAGCCCCCTTCTTGTTGCCGTTGTGGTTCTCTTTTTAGCCTGCCGTCTGCACCTTGCAAATGGTTATGAATTGATTTTTGATTGCAGCCTTATTCTCCTGCCGCGCAATATGCATATGAGATTGATATGTGGATTTGATATGCGATTGGGGACAGAAGGGCCCCGGTTACCGTTAAATACAGTCAACCATTATTCGAGGTCCGAATACATTAAATTCAACAAAAAGAACTATGGATGTCCGGTCCCAGATCCAAAGATTGAGTCATCGGCTGCAGCTAGAGTCTTCTGTTTTTCTTCTATATCTCTGCGGCACCATCGATCATCTTTTATCTTTGCGAACAGCCTGCCAGGTAGCCAAAATATGTTTTAATGAAGTGCCACTGGCTAATGATTATGTAAAACTCGTGCGTTGCATGTGTGTAGATCACCATAGATCACCATAGATCATCATTGCCGGAGATCATGGTTCTCTGGGGAGTTGCGAACTGCGATTTGCACGTGCTGTTCTCCAGGGAGTTTGGCTCTTTGCATCTTTTAGGTACACACGCTCCGATCGCGATAACCAAAATGGTTCGCAAATCAAGATTATACCTTCGGACTTAGCAAATCTGAGAGATCTTTCAATGTCACTGGATGTTTACTAGGGATTTTCGCATTAACTGATTATGCCTGAGTATCTGCATGTTTGATCTCAGATGTGATCTTGTGATGGGTTGTATCTAAGCCTTACTTGAATGCCTGTTGCCCTGAAGTTCTAACTGTGTGGATAAAGTCTTATGATATAGAACCTTTTGTGATCTCCATTTTTGGTAGTCTGCTAGTACAAATGACTTTTTGAGTCATTCTATATGTTAATCGACGATCTTTGCACCGATCGAGCTTCTTGTGTTCCATATTTGTTGCTGCAATCTTTG
The DNA here is from genome assembly GCA_018153305.1 of Drosophila kurseongensis. Classification (NCBI taxonomy): domain Eukaryota; kingdom Metazoa; phylum Arthropoda; class Insecta; order Diptera; family Drosophilidae; genus Drosophila; species Drosophila kurseongensis. Next base: position 151,060 of record JAECXX010000141.1, read on the forward strand.
AACTTGTCCCCTATCTGATGGACACTATGGACGCGATAGTTGCACTTCCACTGGGCAGCACAATCTGGACCAGAATCTCCTATCTGCTTGACTTATCCCCAAGCTCATTGCCGGCTGATAAACTTGCATGTAGACGTCAGAGATATGAATGAATGTCCCGGCTCTCTAGAAGAGGCGGCTTAAATCGATTTCTCATGTTGCCGCACTTGCAAAAAAAAAATTAAAAAGAAAAAGAAAAGGGGGAAAATTGGGTGACATGAGGAAAAGGAGGGAAGCAGTCGTAAAAAGGCCAACTTTAAGATTAGCCAAGTGTTGCTGGCTGATTTCATTATCAATATACGCGAGCGGCCATAAGATGATGTAAGATATACCGGCCGATAAATAATTGCAACAGATCGATGAACGCTTCACTTTATAGAAAGAGAGTCTGTGGGTCTTGCGATAAGGAGACAGGCAGCGAACGAGCAACTTTATTAGAGCCTCTTAACACGATCCCAGTTGATATTCGATTCGATTCGATGCGATTCGATTCCGGTGCTCCTGCTGCTGCCAAAAGACATTAACAAACTGGCCAGAAGATCAAGCGATCTGCAGATCAGCAGATCAGCAGATCAGTGCAATTAAAATGTTATCGCTGTTTGTTGTTAACGTTGACGAGTCGATAGAGCGAAAGAGAGAGTGCGAAGAGGCTCCGAAACACTTCCTGTGACGATGCTCTTTGGATGGAAGGGTAATCGTGGTTTTAAGGGGGTTTTAAAGGGGGTTTTTTGGGCATCGAGATCCCAGTATCCCAATATCGAAGGTTGAACTGTTACATCTCGTAGAATGACTTGTATTGGTAAGTAGAATACAGCTTAAGGCCCTTTCATAAGACAAATATAAATAAATAAAAGTACTCAAATAAAATGATGGCTTACACTTTTCAATGCAATTGAGATTTAACCAAAAATACTGTTTAATTAATACATTGTTGCCCCAAAAGATACCTGCCTTCCCTGATGATTATAATATCTTCGAGTTGAAAGAAAATATTTAGAGATTGGCCCAGAAGAAACTAGCCATGTAACTATGTAAGAGTATCCCCCGTTCGCCGATCTGGGATGGGCGAAACCTACGCTGGTCGCTTCACGCCTTTGGCCTTTTCGCTGAAAACTTAATTTAATTAATTGCCAAACACACACATTTCGCATAAAGGCGGCGCGACCTTCCCTGCGAGGCGCAAACTTGAATAATTGGAACTGTGCAAATGCGCCGCTGAGACTTGGGGCATTTAAAACTGATTCGCTTTACGAGCGCATTGCACTGCCTTTATGATTGGCAATTAATTAGGCCAAAACGCACGAATGCGAGTGTGTGTAGATGTGCATGTGGCGCAGATCGAACTGCATCGATTGGTGGTGTTGCCCTGGGTTATTTGTTTTTACAGCTACCGTATATATACGGCTATATGGCCGGTCTCGATTTGTTTGCTTAATTAATCGCAGCTGTAATAACAATAACAGGGCGCGTTCTTGTTTATTGTTGCTGTAAAGGTCCCCGATGTTCGATCTCTCCGGGCATGAAATTAGTTTCTCCTTAAGAGAAGTTGATCTCCGGGTAAAAACCCAAGGAAGATCGCCCCGATTCGCCAGCGAATCGATTAGTACGCGCAATTGCATTTCAATGCCCAAAGTGGCGCATTCGTCGATTGTTCTCCAATTGTTCTACGGGCTTTGGCCATTCGCCATGGCCCATAATCATAATAGTTGTTGTAGTCGGGGCAGGGATCGCATAATACGAGTAACTGCACCACGGTCATGCTAATCCTTAACCCCTATTCTCCCGAGAGACGTGTGTGGGCTGCGCCAGTGCGGGATTATTTTGGCATCCAAAAAAATCGAAAAAAAAAAAACAAAATAATGGGCATGAGAGAATGCCCAGGAAGATCGCTGCTCTTCACAGAAGAAATGCGTTTTTTATTGTAATATCGTAGCGTTTTTTCGGTTTTTGGTTTTTGGTTTTTGGTGTTTTGTGTAACTCCTAAGCCGAGGCCAAACGAACGTGCCAAGGAGGGACCACCCTTAAAGGTCCCGGAGAAGACAATTTATTGCCCTTGGATTGGGAATCTAGAGCCCAGGTACCTGTGAAAGGACCTCTCTGCTGCTCTGCATCTCGGGCACTTCATTTCAATTTTAATTAGAGCATCATCTACCGCGATCTGCAGTGCCACCACTCTCTCCCTTCCCGGTTTTCAAGAGCATTTTTCTTAAATTTCTTTCCTTAGTTAGTCGTCGGCACCTTTAGATCGCTCCGCGTTTCAATAATAATTAGATGGCAAATGCCGCCGAACCAAATTGATTCTAAAATAATTTTCGAGTGTTGATTGGTCCTCATTTTGGGTCCAGCGAGGTTCCATCCAAACGTCCTCGGAATCGGTGTTCCCTGGCATAGGTTAATTGGCTGGCCAATTCATAAATGGCTGGAAAGATGTAAAGGAATTTCTTTGATCTTCATTTAGGCGGCACAATTTAGAATTTTGTTTTTTTGGGCGAGGGAAAATTTATTTTTGTAAAAGGTGAACGATTCGGGGGTGCTCTTTAAATATCTTCTGTTTTATTCGCATAATAAACATTTAAAACTTAAGCTAAATATACTATTTAGTATTAGTATTTTTTTACTTAATTTTATTTTTACCTTACATTTTTCTATATTTTATTTTTCTTATCGAACTTTATTTTGTATATTTTCAGTTAACTAGTAGTTCTAATTAGTAGTCTTTTTATTTTATTAATGCTTATTATACATTGATATTTGTGACTACTTCACTTTTAATAGAAAACTTGAATAAATATTTTTTTGTTTCATGGCCTGTGTTAGTTACACTAAGTTATACAACTTGTGGAACTTCCCTCGGCATCGGTCACTTTATTGGCCTCGGTCCAGCATAAACTGATGTATGCAAAATATGCCGACACAAATCAAAAATAAAATCGGCAATCGCCGGGCGAACAACTAACGAGCTTAGCGACTTTTTGTTCTTATTTGCTTTTATTTATTTTTATTTCTGTCTGCGCATGCGCGGAAGCTGCCAAAGGCGGCAGGAAAATTAGTTGCAAATTTTTATTGGCGACAGTTTGGCTTGGGTTCCTTTATCTTTAGGCTGCAGTGGGGAATTGAAACCCTGAGAGCTGTGATTTTTGGTCGAAAGACAATGGCTAAGCCACTTAAGTGGTCACAGCCCACTGAACAAACAATAACCGTGTGTTTTCCGCTGAAAAGTGTGGATGAGAAAGGCTTGTGAAAACCACAAAAAATGTCAAAATATTTCGATGGAAAAACGGAAGAGTTGAGGCTAGTTCCGATTCCCGGTACGGATTTCTCAGATTTCTCGAACAGGAAGAGGGCTCAGAAGCAATTGACATTACCAGGAACTCGAAAGTGCAGATACAAATAGATACCAGCATAAAATTTGCCTGGCATGCGTCGTCTGGCTCGTGTTTTATGTTTATATATATTTTTTCCTCTTCCACGATGATGACTTGGAGATGCTGGTAGACGAAGGCCTTGACAAGTCCCAGTAGAGAATCTCTCGGGGTTCCAGGTGGACGTACTGCAGAATCAAGGCTGTGCAGCTGGCCAATGTGCTCGTGCCAGTTTCGCTAATTGTGTATAAATATTTGGCCAACAAACAAGCGGGCAGGTCACCAAGGCTCAATTAGAAACTGTTTAGCTTTGTGTCCTGCGGGGCTCATCCCAGCATATCCCTGCATATCCCAGCATATCCCTGCACATCCCGATCCCAGCATGCTAATGGCAGTTGAGAACTCTCGCACAAATATTCCTTGCTCATTTCAAGGTATTTGAGAACTGAGCCGAGCCTGTCGTGTTGGGCGGTCCCAGAAAGGGCATTGTTCTCGTGGACAATGTTTTGACCGCATTGCCAAACCAAAATATCTATATAGATGGCTATATCCAGCAAAGACAAAGGCAAAAAAAGAGGAAAAACACTGGTGGTCCCGTCTAACTGCAAATGTATCCGCATCTCTCACGTCGTTTTCTCTGCTGGTCGCGTTTTAGATGCGTGACATCTTATTTGTTTGAGATCTCTATTATATGGTCTTCGTGTCCAGTCCATCTGGCTCGGGCTTTTCCACGCAAGGTAAATCGTATTTCTTGTCATTTTCATTGTCATTTTCATTTTCATTTCAATGCAACTCAATTCGATAGCCTTTCAATTCAATTTACCTCGATTTCGGTGGGCGTTCGTCAATTGTTATTGAGTTCTCATTGTCCGAGCGATTCGAGATAAAGATGCATTTGCCACTGGCACATTTATTGTCCCTGCGCAGCGCATCTGCCCTCGCAAATTGTCTGCTATATAGAAAATATATAGCCTCTGGTCCGTGGGGACTCGGAAAGGACAATTGAGGCGTGATTGCGGTAGCAGTGCGCCGTGTGCGGTGCCAAAAAATGCACTTTAACAACCGCAAATTCATTTGGGGAGTGAGGAGGGTAATGTGTGATTTCTGGAATTTTCCTGACTACCGAAAATTCCTAGTTTTTCCGGACAGACATCTCATGAAAACGAAGCAATCTCACTTATGAAAACCGTGTAAGATCCAGGAATTACCTTTACTGAAATATATTCTTCAATTTGCATTTTTAGTGCTCGACTCTTAATGAGGTATTTCTATTTGCTATTTCTATTTATTAGCATAAATAAACTGCTCCCATTGCCATTTTCTTGTACATGTAAACGTAAAATAAAGAGTCATTAACAAAGATCTCTCCAACTGATTAACCCAAGATGACGTCTAGATAATTTCATTGCAGAAACTAATGGCCAGGGATTATCCGAAAATTGCGCATCATTCCCCTGGAAAGTATTTGGCATGTACCGAAATTAGCTATTGGATTTTTCGAGGATCGCTCAGTAGTAGAGATACGTGCTGATCCAAGGGCCTAAACCCATTACGTCAGGCATGTCCAGTAGAGGCCGTGAATCGGGCGTGAAGAGAGTCTCCGGGAGAAAGCTGTTAAGCGCATTCGATGCGCATGTCGCCTGCGGGATCAAAATTAATTAGTTTGGAAATGGCAGGACGGCGAGGGAAAGGTGTTGGAAATCTCTGATTACGCTAACTCGCCTCCAAAATGTTTCGAAATTCGAGACTCCTACAATTTGACACAAAATTCGGGGTGAGAAAAAAATGTAGCTGTTGGCCGCTTATCAGTAATCATATTTGCCACGCCGCAGGATCGTGAGTGTGCAATTTAAGTCCCAGGAAACAACTCAATTTGCTCTACGCGCATATCCTGTTCACCAGGTCCTTTATTTCACCCCCGACTGGCTATGATTTTTGTGGTTTTCCTCCGCGTTTTAACACCATTTCTGTGGCATTTTCTTTCTTTGTCATGTTTGTTCGGTGGAGAAAATTATGGTCTGATAATTATTTTTGTTGGCACTTCCTTCCGCTTGGCTTGTAATTTCAAACGTGGCGAAAAAAATGGTGGCAAGTGTAATAATCCGGTGGTTCATCATGGAAATGTCGAACAAATCAAGAATTAGACTCAGATTTTAAGAGAATTTAACCACGATCATTTGGAGGTATGCCACTTTGAAATCGGATGTCTGAAAGAAAAGTTATGGGGTCAGAAGTGCAGTTTTTGGACACTTTTCTGCAAGTCCATTTTTCGAAAATTTGGAAAGCGGTTACATCATTGAAAATGACGAAAAATCGACCCAAAAATAAAATAAAAGTAAAGACACAGATTTTTAGGGAATCAATCCATGATCATTTTGAAGTATGCCAATTTGAAATCGGGAGTCTGTAAGAAAAATTATGAGAGTAGAAGTGCAGTTTTTGACTCTTTTCCGCAAACCCATTTTTCGAAAATTTGAAAATGACGATAAAATCGACCCAAAATAAAATAAAAAGTAAAAACACTGATTTTTAGGGAATCAAACCACGATAATTTTGAAGTATGCCACTTTGAAATCGGGAGTCTGTAAAAAAAGTTATAAGAGTAGAAGTGCAGTTTTTCGTCACTTTTCTGCAAACTGAAGTAAAACAAGAAAGAAAAGCTAACTTCGGGCGGATCCGAATTTGATATACCCTTGCAGAATATTCTGTAAATTATATTCTCCAAAATTATTCATATGATGCATTCCTAATACTTATAAAAAATCCCAACTTCCTAACTTTAAAAACACCAAAGTTATGGCATTTCCAATCGTTCAGTTATAAAAAATTTTATTTTGTCATTTGGGAATTGATTGTATTCTCATTGGTTCTTAATTGGTTCTCAGCTGCCCAAAACATTTATTCTTTTGGCTGTGCGTCTTGTTTTGGCAAAGTTTCAATAAAAAGCCTTTAAAACTGTGTTTTTAAAAATATGAACTATGCAACTATCCCGCTGTTTTTGGTTTCCAAATAATTAAAAAAATAAAGCGCAAATAAGCGATAAGAACATTAGCTCATTTCTATTTATATGCTAGTACACACATATGTATACATATTAGGCGATCTGGTTTCTTCCGATTTTTGGACATCGGATTAGAGATTAGGAAGGCCACGTGCCATACATGGGGAATATGTTCGTTCACGGGGCTTATCAGCTATATTTTAGGCTTCGTTGTTTCTTCAACTAATAGCTACATTTCAGTATACTTTTTAAATTCGATTTGAGTAGAACATCTTGAAATGTTGTGTCTAATACTTGGCTTATTAATTTTTCCAAGTGTACAAGGAGGAATTGGATTCAATTCAAAGGATCAGTCGTCTAGTCAGCTTTCTGAATTGCAGAAAACTGATGATAATTTACCTGACTCTTGTCCCAATGGCAGTCCCAATGGGATTTACCAAATAAAGCTTCGGGGTCTTGAACCCTTTAACGCGCCATGTGCAACGTCTCCACCTGGCTGGACTGTAATTCAGAGACGCGTTGACGGATCCGAGAACTTCAATCGAACCTGGAATGAATACAAATCTGGATTTGGGAATGTCAGTAGAGAGTTCTTCATCGGGCTGGAAAAATTGCATCGGATGACTGAGGCGCGACCCCACGAACTCTTTATTAAACTTGGTAGGCTTGATGGATCCAGACGCTACGCTAAATACGATGATTTTAAGATTGGAAGTGAGGAGGAATACTACAAGTTGAAGAATGTAGGGAAATATTCTGGTAAGGCCGGAGACTCCCTTGAAAGCAGTAAGAACCAAGAGTTCTCCACATTTGATCGGGATAATGACGGTGATAGTAATTTTAATATGGCTGATGCTTGGGGTGCATGGTGGCACAACCGCTATTCAGATAGGTATACCTGTTTATTTATGCTCTTATTAAATCTTCTTACTATAATCACTTAAAATTGCAGTTCGCTCAATGGAAAATACTTTAAAAATGGCAAAGATTGGAATGGAATTGCTTGGTCGAGATGGCATAGCTACCACGGGATATCACTGACGTTCGTTGAAATGATGATAAGGCCCAAGTCCTTATGAGTCGCACTGTTTGAGTATGAAATATTTGAGTATCAATAAAAAATACTAAATCTATATTGTATTCCTAATGCTGTCTGGTATTCAAATGGAAGTGATTGACATTATTTTACAACTGATGTGCGTATTTAAGGAACATAAATACGGATAGGTGGAAAAGTGTTCGCTATATTTTCATTCGGATGGCGTTCGCATTTGTTATTAATTTGCGTGTTTATCAACTAAGTCATTTTTATGGGCAAGGGGGGCTCTGGGGAAATGATCTGGATAAGAGTACTTTGCAGCTTAAAGATACTTTTATCCTTGGGTCCGCATATAGTAGGTGGTTGCTACCCAAAGGGCAAAGTCAAGGCAACGATTGCCCTTCTGCTCTGGTGTTGAATGTGATTGCCGAAATCAATTCAAATACCGGAAGACGGTGTCTACAAACATACTTGTGCACAGATAAGCACTTCCAGTAGCATCTGAAGATCATTCTGCGGTTCAAGATTATCAGCTAGCCAGACACTCAAATACATAAGTACGGAACTAGTGCGTTAGGCGTTCGCTTTTTATACCTAGGTGATATTATAATATATGTATGTAGGTCAGAAGTTTGCAGTGCCAAACATTTCCGACCTTATACCTTATACAAAAAAGGTGCAGTTATTCTCTGATCAAAAATAAATTATACGAGGACGGAAACTAACTTCGGCAAGCCGAAGTTTTAATACCCTTGCAGACTTTGCCGAAAATGCTAAAATTGAAAAATTAGCGAAAAGAATAAGGTATACATAAATAATTAAGGCAAATTGTATAGTTCCATGTCAATAGCTTTAATACTGCAAAAATGTCATATACAAATAGGAAAAAACGGATATTTTCGCAGCCTTTAACAATTTTTCCTACGGAAGCTATAAGATATAGACGTCCGATCGGCAAGCGCTTTTACCCTGATCAAGGTATGCGTAAATAAATAAGACTTGGAAAAATTTAAGTCAATAGCTTACACACTGCGCGAAATATTCTAAAAAACCTCAAATTTTGACCGGTTTCACCCTATTGTTCCTATGGGAGCTATAGGATATAGACGTTCGATCAGCACGCGCTTTTACCTTGATGAAGGAATGCATAAAAAAAGGCGATTTAGGACGAGTGTGAAAGTTTCAGATCGCTTGCTTTTAAACTGAGCTCGCAAACGGTATTGAAACAGACGGACAGACGGACATGGCTATATCGACTCCCCTTTTGATCCTGATCAAGAATATATATGCTTTATAGGGTCGGAAACGTCTCCTTCACTGCGTTACAAACTTCTGACCAAAAAATCTAATACCCTCTGCAAGGGTATAAACACAGTTTTTTAGAGAATTTAAACGCAATCATTTGTCGGTATGCGACTTTGAAATCAGATGTCTGTAAGACGTCAACAGCAGTGGCAACGTCTGCGATGAAACTTGAAAATATAAATTGAAACGCAGATTTTTGACTTGAGTAATAACTTAGTTGTTTAAAGTCCCTCACTTCACTGACTGGCTTTCCAACTCAAGATATGCGAGATCAAGAGTCCTTCGAGGACTTTCCAAGCACCGCAACTGCAGGCCGAACCACTTGACTGAGACATCTTGACATCTGCCCCTTTCCACGTTCCTCGTTCCGTGCCCAAGTTGTACACTATACTGTCTGTCTGGGATCTATTGGGATATCTAAATTTGTTTGCTTTCTCGACGGCGATGACAGGCATGAACGCGTGTTGGCTGTCAATTAGACGTCACGATATGCACGAATGCTCGAATCGAAACTCTTTCACAACTCCGTAGATAATTTCAGTGAGACGTCAGTCAGTTAACAATTTGTTCGGTTGGCAGGGGAACTACTGTATTTAATCTTTGCTTTGCTTGAGCGTTCCCTGAAATAGTTTTTATTTATTTTAGTGGATACATGAGCTATGATATACGGTATAGAGATTTATTTTATTTTATTTAATTTTATTTAAGCAGCTTACATAAAATTTCTTAATATTTGAGATTGGAAAGGAAATATTCTTCGTATTATTAAGTGATTTATTTTGTGATTTTCAAATTAGAACTTTAAAAAAATGTCTTATAGCATCATTTTGTTAGAATCATTACAATATATCTGGCTGCTATTTTTGTAAGTCCTGTGTTTTTTTCCGATCAAAAAACAATTTTATAAATATTCATTGAAAGTTTCAGGTTTCTGTTAGTAAACACATCCTTGAATTTCTTTCATTATCCCCATGCAATAATGATTTATTGAATATATTGATAATTATTAAAAAAGGTATTTGGCTTTTCTGCGATCACTTTGGGAAATGCCCATCGAATGCTTAATGGTCTTCCCACACTCTTTTGCGGTTGCATCGGCAGAGTATAAATGATTCGACATGCTTAGTTAGCTTTCCCATTTGCGATCGGTTCTGGTTCGGCAGGGTTTTCTTAATGCAAAGTGTTTACTCTTAGCGCCGTCTCGCTGACTTCCTTCGAAAATCGGGATTGGGATCGGATCGGAGAGCGGATCGAATAGAATAAAATAAAATAGAATGGGATGGGATGGGATGGGCTAGTCGGATCGGATGTGCTCAATGAAAAACCGCCGGTGCACTTGTTCCTCTTCCAGGAACCTGCGATGAGCAACCTCAATTAAGGAACGACGATGCTCTGAATTGAATGCTCTAAATTGGCGGAAGCATTGGGAATTGGAAATCGAAAATCGAAAATGTGGGGTGTGGCCAGTGTTTGACCCAAATGTTTAGGGCATAATTGTTCACGCCTTGGCCGCCTAATCGAAGTGCTTTGATCCCGAGCGACTTTCAGATCCGGCTGCCCACCATCAATAACAGGGATCCTACCCAAAATCCCTACTCCCTAGTTTAAATCGATGTCCTATGCAAAGCGCCGCTAAATGTGGAAGCGTGTGCGCTCGACTTGGAATGAGGACAGGTACAACGAAATCATGTATCGAGGGAGAAGGGTCTGGAAAAGGACCTGCCTGCTGTGCAATGGGTCGTCGATCGCCCGCTGTTAGCCGTAATTGCAGCTACAAGATACGGTATCTGCCAGATATCATTTTTGCTGGGCCAAATTAACAAAATTAACAGGAAAAACAAACTTGGAGGCGATTGAGAATTGCGATTACCTCGAGGTTGGTTTTTCGTCACCAGCATGAATTCGATTAGAAAGACCCGCATTATCTGCAAAAACACGTGTCTATTTGGGCAAAAGTATCTGTATATGGAACTACTCTGCTTTCTCGAGAAAGAGATTATCAATAATTTATAGTTATTTTAATCGGACAAAATGCTGAACTATTTTAAAACATTTTGTTTTAGTATTTGATATTAATTTGTTCATAAGTCTAACACCGTTTTTGCAATATGTATGTATGACCCTAAGTATTTATCTTTATCCTTAGTTTTGCCATTTTTATAAATTTGTTTTTTTTTCTGTGGGCTTCGATCTTTGCATGAATGTATTCATATATATCTTTTCAGCCCCGTACACGTGCATTCTGCCAGGGAATTGCTCTTTTTGGGGTGTTAAAACGTAGACGCCCAGTTTTCCGAGTCTTTTTCCCTTTTTTCGGAGCCCTTTTTCTTCGGTTCCTTTCACATTTTCCCGGTGGGTGTGGCATGCGGTCCATGAAAATTCGGTTGCATAAATGCCGGCACAATCGAGAGCGGGAAATGCTGAAAGGAATCTGAATCTTCTGTTCTGGAGGCTTTCAATTCTGTCATCGCCGCTTCGAAGACCTCCGACTGTTCCGATCGGTACACCTACACTGAAAAAAAACGGTCTAAGAATCGATTAAAATCTAAGAATAAACTTTTTGATATAAAACTGATTTGGTTTTTAATGTTCTGTAATGAAATAGGACTAATTGTTGCTCCTAATTAAATTCAACAGTTTGTAAATTTAAATTGGACCTTGTAAATAAAGTGAAGAATTCAAAAATTATATAACAAATTTATAAATAATTAAATTTGTCTTCTTATTAAAATATTAAGAGTTCTAAATTATAATCGAAACCTTTTCAGTCGGACCAATTTATTTTGGTTTAGTTCTCTTTTAGTTTTTTTTCTGTGTATCGAGTTCCAAGTGGAAATCGGTCCGAGATGCTCTCTTTGCCATCGCTGTTGTATGTTGCTTTTCGACTGTGGGCCGTTGCAAAGGGGACAATGGCCAAAACAATGGTGACAATTTCACGTCTTAATGCACCTCAATGTGCATTAAAAATTTGCTGTCTTGGACGGCGGTTTGCTTTTGGAGTTTCCACAATACTTTTGCTAAGCGCATCCTAGATCTCTGCTTTGGTTCTGGCTTTGCTTTGCTGTTTTTTTATAAATCGATTATCGCATCGTAGGAGGCAGTCGCAAAAACAAAGCGATGCGCAAAAAAATAGACAAGAAATCGGGTCAGATCAAAGGTCCTGGCAGAATGGCAAATGTCATCATCTCGATCATTATCCTGTGCTCTGAATGAAAAATAAAGGGAATCTCGATTGTAGATCGTCATCGATCGCCGCAGGCTTGTGGTTGACATTTTCTCCGTTTTGGGTCGGTGACTTTGCTTTGAAGATGCGGAATGGAATGACACCAGCCAGTCAGTCAGCCGAAAACCTCGATTTTTAGCCTCAACCTCAACCTCTTGATTTTGACCCCTCGCTCGGGTTATTTTTTCATCATTGTGGTTTCACTGTCTTTGTGCCTGCCTTGATAGTCGGCTCTGATCTGATTTCCCGATGCGATTTTCTTTTACTAAATCCCAGTCTTAGTCGGTTTTTTGTTCATCGGCACCAGTTTCCCATGGTCGAGTCTTTTATTTTGTCAAAACTAACTAAGAACCCAGAAAATAATCAAAGACTTTATCGGAAATCCTTTCCATAATCCATTGCATACAATTCAAAAAGGCCTGGAACTTAGGGATATCTTTAATAAAAAATTACTGTGGATCAAATATAATCAAATAAAATATATAGAGGCTGGAAGAATGTATATTTAAAGTACATATGTTGGTACAATCATTATTTATATTAAATAATAAACAACCCATACATGTATAAATTACACCTAAGCCAAACATAAATGATGATCATGTTTATGCCCATTAAGTCGAAGGAAGGAAATCCTACTTGTGATGTTTTCCTCCCCCGGATCTTCCTCCCAGATTCTTCCACTTCCTCTTTACCATATATATATCCCTCGATATCTGGCTGTGATTTCGCTGCCGGAGATCGTTAGTCCATGACATTTGTCGCGCCCTTTTAACAACAAACACGTGTTCGATTGTCCCCGGTTTTTCACGCCATTTCACTTGTTCGTTTCGCAAATTTCCACGCAAAGGAGAAAACCCCGAAAGTTTCCAGAAAGAAAAAGGGAAAACAGGTAGTGGATTTTCCACGCCCAGTGGTGGGCAGTTCCTAGCGACACCTTCGCATCGGACACGCTTGTTTTCGAATACCCAATGCTAATGTCCTGCCAGGACGAGAGTGCCATAAAGCTGCTGGGATTGCGTGTAATGGAGTTCCCGATCTCCCGCATCATCCGCATCTTGACCTTTTGAGAGTGGATCCCTGAAGGAGATCCAGAGATTCACGCATCAATGAACCATTTATCTCGGAATATGTGTGTAAAGTGAAACGCGCACTTCTTTTTTTTTCGGTGATGATGTCGTGAAATCAGCAGCCGAATAAAAGAAGAAATCACTTTTCATTGAGGACAATGGGCCACAGGATATTCCAGTGAAGTCTTTTCAATGTGGATCCTTAGATAGCGCATTGTCTGGATTTCTGAATCTGGCTTTTGCTTGCTCTAGAAACGCTCTGACATTGATTGCCTCTGATAGTTTATTGGTACCCGGATAGTCGGCAGAGAAGTAGGGAATCGGACACGTGTGTGCTGCATTGTCCTGTATGCGCCATTGTTGATTCTGCGGTTGGTTTCTTCAGTTTCCCACCGTCATGTCAACAATCAAGTCAAAGTCCCCATTTCAGGATCCCAAAATGCCGAGATCCCGAGCTCCGTAAAGTCATTTAACTACCGTCAATTCACACTGTGCTAAATGTAGCATGCAGTGATCGACACAAAAATCCACCAAAAAGTAAAGTGAAATGAATCTCCGAATTCACAAAAAAACAAGATTGAGAGGGTGCACACGGTAGATAGCAGATTCCTAGGGATCCACGCGGGTATCACATCATGCTGTTAGCTAATCACTGGAATGCATGTGGAGCTGACAGGTCAAATGAGACGTTTGGCTATCGGGAAAACGAGGTTTTTCACTGGCAGAACTCGATATCGGTGAGATAAGATTGTGCAAACCCAAAGAACAAGTCCCAGATCGCAGGTTAGCCATGCAACTTTCTCTAAAAAGACTAATACTAAGACGAGAAAAGTTAAGCAAAATATAAATAAATTCCTGTATAAACGCTTATTGTAGTTCTAAACGCTCGTGGGTTTTATGTATTTGAATATTTGAAATATATAAACATTTTGGTGTAGAAACGTGGGCATCTGATTTTGGTGCATCTGATTAAGAATGGTGTACTTAATACTTATAAAAAAAAACCGTGATCTATAATTGGAAATTGAAATTAATAAAATAACAATTTAATTGGTCAAATAAAAAGTGACTAGAGAGCTCTCTCGATTTGACGACTTGTTAGTTTAAGCAGTAAATGTTTTGGCACAGCATTTGAGAATCGAGGATTCCTCCTGCTTGATCGTCTTCCCGGTATCCAAACACTTGGCCACTTCGTTCGAATCATCCGGGAAACAACTCAATTGGTGGGTCAGACAGATATTGGATCCTGTGGACTGGTAGCACTTGATGTCGCCTCATTAACGAGCTACCAGGAAGGAAAGTCAGTGCAGAGTAGTGGTGGCAGTAGAGGAACTACCGCCGGCCACTTGACGCCTGGTTAAGTGCGAAATTTGACAAGAGGATCTGATCAATGGATGGTCCGCAGAGTAGAGCACTTCCCGAAAGCCAGAAAGGGGAACGGGAACTCCAGGGCTCGTATTTTGACACATGGGTCATAAATCTTGGCCAGCGAGGCGATCGCGAAGGCGACGCCGTCATAAAGTCACATAACTCAAGTTAGAATTTGTACAAGAACAAGTAAAAGTACAAGTAGAAGTACAAGTACAAGCAGATTTACAAGTGATCTTCGAGTCCTTCGAGTCCTTGGTTCCTGCGTTTTGGGTTTGGGTTTCCTTTGAATTGCGACATGATAGAATAACATTTGGCTCGTATTTCCGAGGGGCGCATCTACAAAAATAAATAAACGACCGAGGACCGAAGGCCGAAGGACTTTTGTGTCTGGCCCAAGATGCAAAACAAATACGCACTTCCTGCGACAAGGACACCGAAAGAAGTTACTTCCTGAGGCCCCGAAAACGAATTTATTGCCGCAGCTCAGTTCAGTGATCTCTGTCATTTGAGATTGAAACCCAAGGATCAGCCGGCGAAAATGCATTTTTTGCGAGCACAGTTGTGAGCTAAGATTGCATAAAACTCTGGACATACAGCTCATTAAAGGACATTGGCTTAGCCCGTATTTTGACACCTCCTTTGGACCCGGGCAGGTCCCGAATTCGCAATCCCGGATCTCTGGATATGCTAAGCTTCTTTTGATATCCGGTAACAATGGACCACGCCAGAGTTTCACTCTCCTTCGTCTGCGTTCCGTTTCCTGGTTTTATCCTTAAGCAATCATATTTCGCATTGTCCTCGTCCACTACCTACATATCCTTCGCCTCAGTCCTCAGTCCTCGGTCCTCATTCCTCTTCCTTATTTTTTTTTGAGGAAAAATATTGGAATTTTCGGCAAGACGATATGCTTCCTGTTTTAGAGACAGCCACATCCCCGATCCTTGGCGTTCCAATTCCCTACCTTTGCACGTGTCCAGCGCAATTGGCAATTTGCATAATGTGCTGCGGGTCGGTGGGCGTGGCAGATCTTGCCTAGATGACATTCCTGCATATTTGATCGTCTTGCGGCACACGCCCGAAAGTTTCACCTTTTTGGGGTGGGTTCCTTTCCTTTTCTTTTACCATGGGGTAAGCGGAAGTGCATTTCACGGCTCGTCGACGGCTCGACTGCGTCCAGCTTGATGAAAAGCTGTTCCGCGGGGTGCGCCAGCCACGTGGATCGATCCTGCGCCGCGAGTCCTGGCTCCTTGGACTAGGACCACTTTATCTCCTCAGGCGTGACTGTCTATTTCCGGGCAATTTACGCGCCATTAACAATGCCCGGCCAAATTAGGGAACGAATAACAAAAATATTCGCTGCCGTTTCCGGTCGGGTGTTGAGTTCCTTGTGGGTTGTCGTCATGGTTTCTATGCTCCTGCTGAAAAGTGAGACATGTCCAGGCTCTGAAACTAACTAACAAACTAATTTAAGTAAACGAAATGTAACTGGTTATCAAATACAAACAAAGGCAAACCTAGAAATAATTTATAGGACCTAAAAGGCATTTAAACATTTGTAAAATTTCTCTATCACTTAAGATATGTCAGTTTATTGGAAAAGGATTTTAAAATGCGAAGTACTAGGCACTTGTATTAAGTACTAAAATTCCTATTAATAATCCTAAGATCCTAAGATAAATAGACCCAATCACTTGACTTGCTCGCTCCTTGAAAGTGCTCAAAGTCTATATTTTATATGATTCTTGTTTTTGGGTTTCTTTAAATATTGATTTGCAAAAGGGCAATAAAGATTCTAAGAGTTATTGTTACATTTTTGTTTAAGTATAGACTAGTCAAAGAAACCTTGTTCGCAATATGTTTGATGTATGATTAAAACATGTTCTATTTAATATTTTGTAGTTAAAGAAAATGTTCCTAAGATATTGAAAATTTGGGAGAAATTTTTTTTTTAAATCAAGACTAATCCTTAAAAAACCAAGTAATTATTTCCATGTTAAGAAGCTTCATTATTGTGGGTCCTGTCTTAAGGATTTTTGAACATCCCAAGCATATTGAGCTGTAATATCTGTAAGAGAAAGTGATCTCAGCTGATCATATTGGAGTACCTGAAATCGTAGAGGTTGTTTGTTCGGATTTCAATAAAAAGATTTTGTTTTGAATTTTTGTTTTGATTTTGTTTGTTTGTTTTTATTTTTGTCTTAGAACTAGATAGTTTAGTGTCTTCCATGCTTATAACAAAACTTAGAACTATGAAAAAAATATTTGTTTTATATCATTGTCTTCCATTGTCTTAAACTAGTGTAAAAAAAAGGGTTGTAGAATCTGGGACTTGGTTTCTGTTGGTCTTTCCACTCACTAAGGCAACAATTTGAGTTATTTACAATTTGTACATGTTGTGTTTTTGTTTTTCTTGGGTTGAGGCTTTGGTGAGATCCACTCATTGCTCCTGCCAGGACGAAATGTAGTCGAGCAGCTCCTCGTCGTCGGGCTGCTCATCGCTGTAGCTGTCGAAGGACTCGAACTTGAGTTCCTGCTCGGGCAGCTCCTGCTTGACATAGCCCCCGGAGATCTCGGAACCGGAGTACGAGGGCGTGGGCGAGGCGGAGTGATAGGAATGGGCCTGGACGGAGTTCAACTGGGTGGCACCGAGTAGGAACTGCTGCGGACTGTCCAAGCTATCGTTGTAGTCGTTGTAGCTGCTGCCATCGTTGCTGCTCTCATCCGCAGAGTTGTACATGGGACGGGACGAGCCGGTGCCATCGTCCAGCATGTCCTGCAGTCCGCGAATGTACTCCACGGCAATGCGCAGAGTGTCCACCTTGGACAGCTTTTTGCTGGCACCACGTCCTCCGTTCGACAGCGTATTGATGACGGTTTGCGGCAAATGCTGGCGCAGATTCACGAATCCATTGTTCACCTGCTTCACGCGGTTGCGCTCACGGGCATTGCGCCTCGCCACCGAGGGCATTTGCTCGCCGTACGGCATGTTGTTGTAGTTCAATTTCTTTTTGAGCATGGGTCCCACATTCGATTGCTGCTGAGCCTGCTGCATGTTCTGCAGTTGGCTGGTGCCCAGTGGCATCTTGGGGGCAATCAGCTGCTGGTGTTGCTGCTGCTGCTGGCTGGGGTTGTGATGGTGGTGGTGTTGCAGCAACATGATGTTGCCGTTGGTCAGCTGATAGTGCTGCTGCTGGAAGTTGCTGCTGCAGATGCTCGTCATGGTAATCCTTGCGAGGGTTTTCGTGGGCTCGTTCGAGAGATGTTGACTGTGTGGAATCAGATTCCGCAATGATAGTTCCTGGTCCTGGCCGAGGGCCTTAAATACTCGCAGGGGCAGAGGCAGAGTCGCGGAGGCGGAGTACGCCGTCGGCAGAGGCAGCAACTTCGGCAGAGGAGCAACAGGGGTTGAATCCTGGCTACCTGCCCTCGAAAAACCCGAGCCGAGTCCTTTGCACAAGTGATCGTTGCAGTACCCAGGGATCGTAATAATTTTCCCCTCTCTCTTTTTCTAGGGGTTCGTTTTTAGTTTTGTGGTGGGTGCCTAACTCTCCTACTGTCCCTGTCTACCTAACTATCCCTCTCCCTCCCGCACATACCTATTTGTGTCCTTTGTCTACAAAATTCGTTTTTCCTTTTTGAGAAAATCGAGACTTAAATCTCGGATCTGCAAGATCCTTGTCATGGCCAAAAGAAAAAGAAATAAGACTGTGAATGCACTTCCACTTTTGTCGAATGTCGTTTGCATTGAAAGCGAAAAAATAAAGGAGAGTAACACGAGGGGAGGGGAGGGGGTGGAGAACTTGATATAAAATGTGATCCATCATGTGAAAGAAGAGGAAGATGAAAAGGCGGGGCAGAAACGAAATGAAAGGGCGATGTCGTGGCACTTTCACTGTCTCCAAAAACTGCGTATCCAGTTTTTTTGTTGTCTTTCCCCAGTCCTTGAACTTTTTCCGTGGGTCTCCGCCAAGTTGTACACTCTTTAATCCCTTTTCTGGCCCGCCGCATTTGACACGTGCTTCCGACCAGTCCGATATATATTAGCATAAGCTCCAGAACAACAACAATATCGCCGGCGACAGACAAATCCCACAAGTGTGTGCCGTATCATGAATACCAAGGGGGCAAAAATATGGAGGGACCGAGAATTATAAAACGAAAAACAAAACGATCGCGAATTCATTGGATATTGACAGCAGTTCGCGGAATCAAAAGCTGAAACTTCTTCCACTCGGTCTCAAGAAAAGCCAGACAAGCAATCTGCATGTAGTGCGGTGCACTGGTAAAAATATAAGTATCTGAATAAGTAATCAGTCTGGAGTAGTTATCATTCAACAATTCATCATAAAATGTATATACTGTGAATGGTTTTTTTCAATTTAGTAACATAAAAATAACATATAATATAATTATAATAAATATTACTGCAATTTATATTCTGTAAATTTTTTTGTAAAAATAGACAAATTTTAAAATACGACTGAGTTTTTAAAATAGGCTTCAAATCGTTTTTTTTGTGAAATGTAATAATATTTAATTGTATATAAAAAATGCTTTCTTCATAATTAAATTAATTATCAAACAATTTGAATTCTAATTACTCTTAGAATTCTAAAAATAAATATATTATTATGTACATCAAAATTGGCAATGAAACTTCATCCTTTTAAAAACCCATACATTATTTTTCAAAGTGCAAGAATTGCTCATTAACTGACTTGCTCTCGACTTGTGACTCAGCTTTTATATGCCCGCCTTAACAAGTGAAGTTTCCGCCATTTCCTCCCTCAACATCCCCGTGCAATAAAACATTCATAAATCTGTAAAAACTTCTGTAAACGAAACAGAAACTGAGGCAAATTTCTGGAGCTGCGAGTTGCAACTTTGTTGTGCCGGGCAGGCAATACCGTTAGTGAAGGGGCAAGTCGGGTAACGAGATTGCACCCATAAATGCATAAAACCTTGATTAACCCAAAGGAGCCGGGCGAATACAGCTGCCCAGAATCAACCCGGGATCAACAAATAGAAGGAGGATGGTGCATATCCCGAAAAATGGGAGTTGAAAATCAAAATTGAGAACTGAAACTCAACCGTTTACATTTTAATTGGTTTTTAAAAGCTGCCACCGAAAAAATCCTTCCCTAATGTATTTCTAATGTCCTGAATAAAAATCCTTTGCGTCATCACCTGTACGCCTCCCCTGTTTTTGGGAACCCTTTTCCAAAAATCCTTCTTTAATCTGCTCCAAACACACCCACCAAAAAAAAGTCGAAAGGTAAAAATGTTTTGGTAGCAATTTAATTAGCCGCGGATTCCATACTCCAAAACGCCCGGTGATTAATTAAACCGCATGAGATGAGAAAAGTGTTGATCCATTCGGTGCCTCTATAGGGGTTGCAAGGATCAAGGAGGACCAGCAGCTGTCCAGGGTTGTCAAGTGCCAGGCGCAGGATAAATAAAGTGGCGGCATCTATATAGTTTCAATCCTCCAATTGGCTGCACTACAGCGACATCTGTTGCTCGTAGTATTTCGTTATAGGATTCTGGTTAGAATATTTGCGACCATTTATTTGGTGCAAGGATATATGGGAGGAAAAGGTGAAGTGATTATCCTCTGAGGATATCTGTAAGGATCGCCTCAAAAAAAACTACTTGTCGTATTGCTGTAAATATAATTTTTAGTATACACGTTTGACAAGATTTGTGCGAATACAAAATTCTCGGCATACGAAACTCCGTAAAATTGTCAAGATTCGTTTTCTTATACAAATTTCTCGATTTACTTTGTAACAAGCGCTTACTCACCACCTGCCAATAATTTTCGATATTTACAGCAGATGTAGTCAAGATCTTTTTCGTACCCAATGACTTACAAAATCCTTGACATTCCCAGAAGAAGTCTGCCAACGGAAGCATCCTTACCAACCCGAAAATCTTATCGCCTGTTGACACAATTAATTATATATTTTATGTGCTTGCTGTTCATTAACACTAATTGGAATTCAAAACACCAGCTACCGAACCGAAAAACGCGCGACCTCTGAACCCCGGGAAATCGGAACAGGGATATACAGGGTACACAAGTACCAAGTAATACCAAGTCCAATCACGTACGCCCTCGAAAAGTGTAAAACGTGATGGACTGGATCGGCGGTGGGTTTCACAGGCGGTATCGTAAGCGTGAAATCTGTCAGATACGAAACCCCGATCCCAATCTATTGTCATCACATTAATTTGACTTTTTATGGGTGTTCCTTGTTGGCCATATCGCCAGGACGCAATCGAAAAGCGGAAATTGTCACTTTTGCTTGTGCTGTTCATTTTTTCGAGAAACTTAATTTTCGTCTCATTCAGCGGGATTGAAATGAAAGCGAAGTGAAACCGCTGACGGTGCAGTTAAAGTTAAAGTTAAAGATGAATCCGCGAGATGCTTTCTGAGCGAAGTGCCTTTCGCACGATCACACCTAATAACGGTAATTTACACGCACGCTACTTGCGATAATTGCGACGCCAAATGTGCTGACAGGCACACAGGATACGACTCCTCGGCCCCAAAGGCTAAAAGTCCAGGGAACCAAAACCAAAACCAAAACCTTAACCAAAACCTTAACTGAAACCGTAGCCAAAGTCAAAGTCAAAGTCGAACCGCGCATCCCGATGAACTGAGTGAGATAACAGCCAGCTAAATCAGCAGCAAAAGCGGCAGAAGCTTCGGTTATTAAAAACGGCAGTCGGAATCGGACCTTCCCAGATGTACACTGAGCGAAAAAACCCGCTTCCATCAGCCCCAAAACCTTGAAACTCAACTGTGTACACTATTGTGGACAAAACAATTGAGGTCACCAATTGAACCACTGATTACCTTTTAGTTCAAATATAGTATTCCTTCTGGGAATTTAGGGTATAATTAAAACTACTTATAATACCCACAATTACAAACCGATTAAGGAGTGGCATAGTAATAGATAATTTCACTACATTAAATTATGTCCAAGTGCTACATGTAATACCTGGTATTATTTGCCATATTTTTTTGCAGTGTATTCAGGAATCGTGGCGGTGGCGGCAATGCTTGATTGTTGTGGTAACCGAATATGCCGCACCAAGTGCGAAAAAAATGTTGTCGAGGTGTGAAAAATAACTGGCCAAGAGTGCGTACGCCGGGGGTTAAGGGGGTCCGGCGGGGCTGTGGAGGGACAGGAGGGTTAAGGTGCTCGGGACGAGGGGATGTGGGGGATAGGATGTGCTCCTTCGGTTGGGCACGCATCGAAGGTGTTGAAAGCTCTGCGCTTCTAAGAAACGTTTGTCGGTGTTGAGATTTCGGTGGCTTGATAGCCGCTACTATACGCATATATATATAAATTATATATGTACGTGTGCAGGTAGGGACCCCTTCTCTCCAGATGATATTTGTCGATGGTGTCGAGGTGTTAAAATTACCCCAAAGGTACATAATAATTACCTTAAATTGCAAAAACAGCGAAATAAATTTCCAAACGGTGCGAAAGAGACGGGTGAACTGAACCTTTGGCGGTCTTTTTTGTTTTTGAAGCGTGCCGCGGCGTTGCCAGACTTCTACTCGGGGGTAAATGGGGAAATTATAAAAAAGAACTTACGAAGGGGACATGCAAATGGGGCGTGTGTCATCCATAAAAATTGAATGCTGTCGCCGTAATTAACGGGCGGCAAAAAGGTGCAAAAGAGACGGGCAACCGGCGAGCGAAAGAGACGGCGAGATGAGAGCGCCCAAGAAAAATGACAGTCGAAGCTGTTTGGCCAGCGGCCGATCTATTTAATTAATTGCTAACAAGTTGAAAATGTTTAAATGGTTTATGGCGGAGAAAAAGTGCAAAAAAGAAGGCAGGGATCACAGCATCCTTGGTGGTAGCCCTTTGGGGTGTTTTTTTTTTTTTTGGAAACACCAAGACAAATTGTGATGGCTTTTGTTGTTTTGCTGGCTTTTGGATTCCCCCTTCGTTGTTAACCCGCTGTTGACTTGGTGGTCAAAAGTGTCACCTTGTTTTGAGGGGACACAGAATATTGTATCCCTTACGTAATCTGTGATGGGAATAATGCAATTATCACCTTTTCAACTTGATATTAATTTTATGGAGCAGATCCGTTTTAATTGTATTACTATTAATATACCTATTAAGATTAAAATAAGAATAGGAATGTCTAGAAAAACACATACGTTCATTTATTATTTTAAAAAAAAACTAATGTTATGCAGAAACTAAAATTTAATTTACATAATACAACAAACAATACCAATATAACAATATAAAAATGTTTGTTTTTATCTATCCTCTCATCTATTTAGATATTTAATTAATATTCTATGAAGTAAAAATATGACTTTCCTCTGGTTTCTGGATAATGAAGTGACTTACTCACCTCTCTAAAATCACTCTGTGATTTGGCCACCTGTCCTTGATTTGCCTAAAGCTCAAAGTGTTGTCAGTTTGGTGGCCTTAGTCAGTTGGTAACAGACACACATGCAAGACTCGGGTGGCTCTCGAGATTCTTGGGGCCCAGGGAACCAGTCCTTGGAGCACCCAATAAAAAGCGGTCCCAGAAGTGGCAACATCGATGCCAACGCAACTCGGTCGTGCGAATCGCATTTATCAATGTGAAAAATGAGTTGTGAGGCGGCAATTATCATTAAAAGTAACATGACTGCCGTCAACGACCGAGATGTTGTCTCCTGTTTCAGGAGAAAGAAAAAGCCAGGGGAGTTTGGCTTTACTTCTTGCTGCGCCCCAGAGAGATGGAAAGAAGTAGATTGATCTAACTAGCTAATTAATGATTAAGAACCCCGGCAATTTCTCGGGCTCCCGTTGATCGGTATAAATTATGCAAGCGCGGTACCCAAAACAAACAGAGAATCCAAAATACCGAATGAGTTTGCGGTTCGTACATATTGATGGCTAAAATCGCAGCAGGCTATCAGGAGGTTACCAAAAAATAAATACATAAAAACAAATACACCCAAGACGAGTAGCACACGCCGACAATTCGCAGAAATCCACGAGATACAAAGTGCAAGATACGAGATCCTTGATGGGATTATTTCTAATGCCTGGCGCTCGCTGCTGTTACAATTTCGATTTCCTTGGAAGCCGAAATTATGATTGTTTTGTTTGGTTACTTTTTGTGGTATCCTTGCAGCCCTCTTTCCTGATGTAATTTTTCACGTGCGGTTTTTTTCGTTCGATTCTCGCCGGTCAAGATGCAATTAATCTAAATCCAATTATAAGACAAAGCGGGTCAGGCCAAGGGCCATTAACCGAAGTCAGTGTATAGTATCCCGTATCTGTACCGATTCTCTTCTCTCCTTTGTATCGAAATCAATACGTTTAGCAGTCTTTTGTTTTGGGGCGAAAAAGTGGGGGAGAAGACCACTTGCAACCTTTTGGTAGAGCGGATCACTTCCTTTCGCCGGCCCCCAAGGGAATATGGGCAAGATTCGGATTCGGATTCAGATTCAGATTCAGATTCGGACCATACGGACAGAGGAAAACGCTGCATATCGCATTACACTTCCACTGGGACTCGAATGTGGATGGGGATTTCGCTTTGCTGCAGCTAACAAGATGCATGAAGTGTTTAAATTGGTGTTGAACCATATTACCCCTTGACTGGCCTCCAGGGTAAACGAAAAGGAAAATGGTTCGGCTTGGAAACGAGTGGGATCCAATCCGGTCAATTAGTTCTCCATGATGAGGAAAAGCTTTGTTTTTGACTCTCAGGGGACTTTTGTGGGAAATACCTCTCAAAATTGTTGGCTTTTAATCTGTTATGAAGGGGTTTTAAGGGGGGGGTTTTTATTAAGAATTGACAATGTGGCATAATAGACATAAATTGTAACTGCTAAGGACTTTTCACAGAACTCATCTTCAATTGCCCTGCTTAACCTTGGATGGGTAATAAGCATGTGGAAGACATCTTCTAAGTAGACCCACATGATCGAATCTTCCTTTGAAAGAGAAGAAGGGCCCCTTCTTATGCAACTAAGCCGATTGGAACCCTTACGAGTAAGAATTTTTCCTACCGTACTCCACAAATACTTGTACTTATAACCCTAAAAAAAGTTTAATACAGACCACACAGTCTTGAAGTATTTGGGTGAGCAGCACTCCAGCGATAAGTATCTCAAAATCGACGATTTATGCGACTTGATTCCCCCGAAAAACCAAGAGGATCCCGCATTATTTTCCGAGTGTGTGGGTGACTTTGATTCGACGGCAGCCCCAAAAAAGGATATTAGAGGACAATGGCGTTAAATATGAAAAATTGATAGACTTCCAGGATAAAGTCAATGAAATTTATGACTTATTTAACGGAGGAACGGCACTAACATCTCTCTATTTCTCTGCATTATATAGATATCTACCCCGTGACGCGGCATTTTTTGTGCCCGATCCTGCGGTCGTTAATAGCCCTTGGTATTTGTTACTCTTTTTATTATTTCTCCATTTGCTTTATCTACTCGAAGGCATCGGGTGTCGAGGGAGGCGAAAAAAGGACAAGCGAAGGATCAGAGAAGTCCTCTTGTAGGTTTCATAATTTCATATTTCTCGGGCCCTTGTGTTTTGTGTTTGGTCATCGCAGTTTGTGGAAATTTACACCACCGTCCACGTATATCGGTGCCTTAGAATCTCTCTAGAGGGTATTTTATTCCCCGCCCCTCGAATACCCCGATTATTGTTTTGTTTTTTTGCCCGTCTTTTCAGAACCCAAAGTGCTGGAACGTGTCGCTGTCTTTAATTGCCATTTATGCGGCCTAATGATCGACGTTCATAATAGCCAAAGATCCAGGCTCACTCTGAAATGAGTTGTGGAGGGTAATATGGTGCAGATAAGGTGGAATTAATAATTAATCTCAATAGGCTTGGAATGGAAATATATAGTTTTTTATATCAGCAAAAGTTCATTTTTTATAACTACTTTTGAAGACAAAGTTTGGAAAATGTATTCAGGTTTACATTTATGTTGTGTACTTATGGAAATGTTATATAAGCGAAATATATAAGTATCTAAGCATTTTCAATTTTAAAATTTTAAAAAGAAAAGTAACAAATAAATGTGATTTAAGAGGACTTAAATTAAAAAATTACCATTCTATAATATAAGTTAAATCATTGATTTGGTTTATGAACAATGGAGTGATTCGAATTGACAATTCTTGTGAGATAGTTGTCCAATTTGTGTTGTATTTTTAATGCAATGCTAAAAAGACTGCAAAATCGGACATCGGAAGAGAAAACTCTTTCTTTTCTCCAGCCTTAATTGGTTGCAGTCCTAAGAGGATGCTTTCTCCCCGAAATCTTTGTGCAGCCCACAGCCTTCGATTCCTGATCCGTGGACTCGAGCTATTTGCGTGCTCGCCGGCTATTTAAATGCCATCTCCGATCTCCTTTCAGTGGACACGCGTGGCTGTCATGCGATCCCAGGCCAATTAGCCGATCCGAAGTTGAGCCCCCAACCAAAATAATAAGAGAAGGCAGAGAGTTTGTGGCGAAGTGTTGATAACTTCATCTCAGTCAACCGAAGGGCTAGTTTAAAAAATGAAAGGCTGGGGCAAGAAGAAAATAAAGCCAAACTAAGTGGACCCCACAGGAAATGCGCTAAACACATTTTAATTATACACAATCTAGCTGATTAAAATGCAATTTGCAATCAGAGGGGGATTTCAATTGTGGCATGGATGGTGGATCCTTCGGATGAGAGATGCTTCCCCTTGGAAGCAGCTGACTCTTCTTGGGTAAATAAAGTCATTAAAATGGGATCAAAATGATGGTCCAATTACGTTTTTGGGTGGCCATCCAGCCAGCGAATTTTAGGCGATTTCAATTACCTTTTGATCATGGCCATTAGCCAGAAATAAAAGGATCGCCAGCGAATAAAAATCTGGGGAAATTCGAGACACAGGCACATGCCAAAGAAGGCATTGTTTTGGCCAGGCCATGAAATTTGCCACGGCCATGAAACACAAACTACTGAAAAACTAGAGGATACAGTAGCTTAAATCGGTTGGCTACTGTGCAAAACGAATCTCGAAAACTGGCCAGCTGGCCAGCAAGTAAGTGCACAGATCACAGTTCACAGATCACAGATGTTTGTTTTCAAATCGCAGTTGACCTTGCGACCATAACTAAATTGCTGACCATGGATTTCATGGCTAGTCCAAATATTGACACAAATGTGAAATTAATTTCACTACAGTTGAGCCAAAATCAGTTTCGCCCAGTGGGAGATGTGCGCAAGGTCGAAGCCACTGCCTCATTCGATGCTCATTGGATTCTCCTTATTTTCCCAGCACTGCCTGCTCATTTCGATATCCCCTTACTTTAAAATAAAAAGCCCAACTTCAATGGGCATTTATGAATGAAAATTTCGCACGCTTTCAGCCAGCGAAAAAGTGAAGACTGGATCTTCAGATCCCAAGAGTTGGAGATGGGGGGCAGACACGCGAGTCTGCGTCTGAAGACTGGAGACTGTAGACTCGGAAGACTCGAAGACTGGAAGACTGGGAGACTGAGGCTGCACCTGATAATTGACAAAACCTGCCAGTTTTGTGGGCTTCTTCCCGTCTCTGGTTTGCTTTTTGGGGGCCCTTGGAACGGGAAGTGGGCAAGACAGCGACATCAACTGCAAAAAAGGAAAGGAAGTGGGATTGGTTCCGAAAAACGACTTGGAAATACTCTTAAACATAAATTAAGTGCCTGGAGAAAGAGTTAAATTATCTTGCCTTAATACAAAAATGTTACAGGGTATAAAATTGAAAATAGCGAATATTTAAGTTAATAAATATGTTCCTTTAACTTACATTTTTAGATTTTTTAAGAATTCCAATATAAAAGATATATTAACATATCATTAAATTTAAATAATGAAAGTATAAAATAAACGACAATCAAATACTTAGAAACTGTTTCCAGTCTAAAATTCGAAGCAAACTCAATCCCAAGGCAAACAAACTCCCGGACAGAGTATATTGACTGAAAAGGAGCCACTGATCTTGCCCAGAATCCTGAGAGTTTCTCACCGCAAGCGCCTGCATTTCATTTGTGCAAATGATTCAATATTGAGGTTTTCAGACGCTGCGGTCGTCGGGCGATGATTGCCCGTAAGGAAAACACAAGATACAAAAAGATGAGATATGTTTGCGAGGGGGTTTCGGTTTTTCGAGGAACTGGCGCACATTTGTTTATCCAGTGCCATCTCTCCACGGCCGACATGTGTATCTATGCATCTAAATATTTGAGGAGTGAAGGGATCATCGCGATGATGATGACATCAAAGGGTCCTTTTGCATGGCTATCTATCACAACAAATATGCATATCAAGTGGTCCTTATTTTGTGTTGGTCATGGCGCAATCCTTTCTTTCAACTCCCCGATAAACTCTTGAACTCTTTGGCCTTTGGTTTTGGGTTTGGGTTCGCGTTTCGGTTTCGGGACTTCTTTGTACGCGTGGCTTGTGGGGAGATGCCGCAGCATCCTGCGCCAACGGGTAATTACAGATCATGATTTATGGCCAGCTGACCCGGCCCCACCAAAAAAAACAAAGCAAAAACAACACAAAAAGGCCACAAAACCATCGATCGATCAGTTCGGCTCTGTCCGCCCATTTTGGCCCCTTTGGGCAACTGAAAAACTCCACTGCAGATGCGTCTCTGTTCGGCTTTGTTGTGCTTTTCGCATTTTATGCAAATATCACGAACAGCAGTGCAGAATCCAGCGATGTGTTTGACAAAAGTTGGGAATCTCGAGCAACGCCACCGCAGAGATTGATGGACCCAAAAGCCAGCGGACTTCAAAACTATTTGCCGCATTTCCACACACGGAGAAACAGGGAAGTTTCAAGCATTTATCATCTTAAATATCAAATTGCACCTGAACTACAATTTAATTTTATTCTTAGAGTTTGATTTTTCAGGATATTAAAACAGAAAAGGTTTTTAAAATTCTTAGACTTATTTTTCTTAATTTTATTAACAAATATTTGGATTGTTACATTGTGTATATTTTATTTTGTCATATATTTTATATTTATTAGGTATAGTCTAGTATTTAGTCGAATAAATTCAAGTTTAAACTTATTCCTTGATTTGATGTATTCGGTTTCCTCTGTGCATCGTCCAGCGAACTAATTGTTTGGTGTTTATGGGCAAAATCCATATAATCCATCAAAAAACATCTCAGACGTTTTGCGCTACGTGTTGCGGAATTTCAATGCGAGATCTGTGAGCAAATTTTCATTTTTTTCGTGAGAGTTGAAGGAAGAAGGGCACGTGTGAGATGGCCAAAGATTGGGTTGTCATCGTTGTCATGGTTGAGTTTGAATTTTGGCTCTGAGTTTGTGGCACCGAGGAAATGCCTTCTTCAAGTGGCTGGCAATTGCGCTGAGGCAACTATTTCTCTAGTGCGAACTGGAACACGCCCAGTGGCAAATTGCTGTGTGTTTATGCAGCACGCTCTAATGGGATTATTTCCAGACTATATTTGGAATAATCGCAAACTCAAGAACTTAATTGGGAGGCCCACTCATCGCTGGTGGTCGATGGAAAACATTGAATAAACAAATCTGTGGGAGAGGTGTGTTTTTAGGGAGGAACTTATCAGAAGTATCCACCTTCTACAGCTATTACAGAGAGTCCAAATGACTACTGTCTAAAGGGAAAAAAGATCTTTAAAGAAACTTATTCTATTCCTAGAAAATCACATTTGGGACATTAAATATACAATATATTTTTAAATAAACACACATTTCTTTAACTAAAATATAAATATTGTGTCAGAACTTAAATGAATTTATAAGAATAACTGAAGATATCATGTCTTATTAACGTTTTACCTAAATGTTAAATCACTAATTTTGTAAATGCCTCAGGAAGAAGGATTTACCCAGCGAAGTGTTGTAAAAATTATTATGCTGATCCTGGATTTTCTCTTTCAAACAAGCCTGATATATTTAAGGAAAAGCTGCAGAAAAGGGGGAAGGGTTGATCTATTTTCCGCGATTTACCAATTGTCCAGGCGCCTATTAAGTCCCTTTTCTCGTCAGGTAAACCCTTTTCCACCCGGCAGGTGGAATTCGAGGTCCTTCGGGCGAACAGGTCAGTCAAGATGGGAAGTCAGGGTCACGGATCGCGGGTCATAAACCCAAAAAGCGGCGAAAACAGGCTCTAGGAATTTCCCGGGCCCAATAAAACCGTTTTGAATGATCGGAAAGTGGAGGAACGAAGTCAGCGGATCGCGGATCATCATCATGGGAAGGCAGAAAGGGAACTGAGGCGCCTACTTCAACCAGAACCCGGGGAATCCGAGACACGGAGACAGAGTTATCACATTTGGTATGTAACTACATTTATCACAACCTAATATGACAACTCAAATAACTTTTGCCTGGCGAAGCCGCGACTCGCGACTCGCTGCCTTGATTTCTTCTGGCTGGCCGGCTTGTCACATTTGGCTTCGCTAATTGGAACATATTTTTATTTTATCCCCTCTGGCTCCCCAGATGATGAACGTTGCACGTTTGGCTGCGATTTATGCATCCTCTCCCCGAGAAATAAAGATATCAGCCGGGAAGCTGCATTATCTCTGGCCAAATAGTTTTGAAAGAGTTCGTCTAAAACACTTCTTTTAGAATGTTGATTTCAACATTCGGAAAAGTACCTTCTCGTTTCGAATTTCATACTTATATTTGCTTATTTGTGTAGATTATTTGCTAAATACATTTGTGTTTTAAAGCATTTCCTTGGCATATATTTATTATTCCAGTTTGCTGCCAATACTTAATAATGGAATTAAGTGGTTTAAATAGTTCTTCATACGTTGTAGTAATAATTTTAGTAACTTCTCGAATATTTCGTGTCTTGCCAGTGGTTTGGGCCCAAGTTAGGATATGGTTTTTCGGGTTTGTTATGGTGGGGAAAGGGCAGTGTGTGGGCGATTTTCACCCGCGGGTCCTGCATCAATAATTCATAACGCTAATTAATAACGCCCCAGTTCAAATGCGTTGCGTGCGCCGCGAGATGAAAGGCCTGAAATGCCGACATAACAGGATAATGAACCCCAAAAACGTTGGGCCTTATTGAAATTCAAATAAATCGGTAACGCCGAACGACGCCTGCAACGTTTGCTGTTTTGATTGCCTTGTTCTGCTCGATGTCCTACCTTTTGGGGTTTAGTAATAGTCTCAGGACGTTGGGGGATTATTTGATTTCATTTTTTTATAACTAGTTTGCCGAACCCTTCTATTAAATATACAAATGTAACAATTCATATGGATTAATTTTGTTTGCGTGTCAAGGCAAGTAAGTATTCTTTGTCTTCTTCATAAATTTGCTTTATAAAATGATTAAAATTTTTAAAATCTAAACGATTGTTTACTTAAAATATATTTGTGTTTACAAATGATTCTTATATATACAACACAAAAATAAAATACTTTAAATGTATGCTATAGATTATAATGTCAGGTTATTATAATAATACATGTTTTATTACATCACTTAAATACAGTTGCAAGGGTATTTGAAACTCTGTCTTATCCTTTTCCAAATTCTCTGTTGTATTATTTAGTTTAGCTTTCCTTGTTGGTTGTTCTCCTCTTTATTTTACTTTATTTTTTGTTGGCTATCTGGGCGTTTGCATCGCGCCTAAGGTGTAAAAATAAATGTTTCAAGTAACAACTTCTTAAAGAGCTGAATTATGAGCTAAGCCGCGACTGGAAATGTGGACTTGAGCCATCAATCTGCGGTCCTGAGTCCTCGAAACCTCGAACGAGCCTATAATTTGGACAAATATCTGGGCCTGATTGATGCAGGCGGCTGGTTTTTTTATGTGCCACAATGTTGCTGGCGTGGCGCGTCGAGAAATCTATTAAACAACATTTTTAATTCGGACCTAAAAGGAAATATACAAAAAAAAAAAACGAAAGCAGCTGAAAAAAATGTTGGTTCTTTCTTTGGTTGCTAGAGGAAAGGTGAAAGTTCTTCCGGCGCTGAGCCTTAAGCCTTGCCTACAGTGTACCAAAATCTAGAATCCAAAATATGGCATCCCAGAGAAACCATTTCCATGACCCGAAACAATTGCATTGAGATGTCAAGTGTCAGCGTTGACATTGAGAGAAAGGATCCCCGGTTCCCGATCCCGATCCCTTTTCATTTCCTTTGGAGCATCCAGCGATCCCAAGGACAATGCGGTCCTTTGTCCGCGATGCCCTTTAATGTGTCAAAATATAGTCTATGGACACATTCT
This sequence comes from Drosophila kurseongensis, assembly GCA_018153305.1. Taxonomy (NCBI): domain Eukaryota; kingdom Metazoa; phylum Arthropoda; class Insecta; order Diptera; family Drosophilidae; genus Drosophila; species Drosophila kurseongensis. The sequence goes on from JAECXX010000141.1 coordinate 182,743, forward strand.
CCCAGGCGTTTGTTTTTCTAATGCAAAGTGATTTATTGTCTGGCCAGAAGAGGTTTTATTCGAACGATCTGACATCTTGGTGCGTGGGAGCGAAATGGTTTATTGTGTGACTCGAAAGGCTTTGGCTTTTCTCCTTCTCCAGAAATAGAAAGTATCCGAAAGTGGTGCGGAGGACTATATTATAAAGCCATCAATTTGTAGGCAAAACACTCAGAACAAAGGTTGGGCCTTCTCCTGCCGACAGCATTTTAAAAGTGGAAAAATGGAAATTAAAACACATGACATGGTGATCGGATTATAACCAAATACTCTTCTTGAGATTCTAAGTCGGATATTTACAGGCTGTGCAATTAGATTAGTCTAAAACACACCTTTTAAAATATCGGAAAACAGTCATTGTTTACCAGTAGCCTTCCAGTTACTTATTTATTATTTTTTCATTCTGAAATATTCCTTTGTTAAACATTAAAACTTTATGGATGTCACAAATATTTTTATACCCTTGCAAAGGGTACTATAATTTCAGTCCGAAGTTTGCAACGCAGTGAAGATATTTCCGACCCTATAAGGTATATACATTCTCGATCAGTATCATCCATCCGTCCGTTTCTACGCAAACTAGTTTCTCAGTTTTAAAGCTATCTGCTTGAAACTTTCCCAAAAGTTGTCTTTCTGTTGCAGATAGTATGTAAGTCGGAATGAGCCAGATCGGGCGACTATATCATATAACTCCCATAGGAACAACCGGAAAAAAAATTCAAAAAAATTATAACTTTGTTGTTTTTAATTATTTTTTGTTTTTTGGGATTTTGTTTTAATTGAATTAAAATCGGACTACAATATCATATAGCTGCCATAGAAACGATAGCAAAATGCAGCTCAAAGTCGACACAGCTTCATTGTTTTTAGCAATATAGCCGAAGTTAACTTTCTTTCTTGTGTAATTTGTTTTCGATCAGAGAATAACTGCACCTTTTTTGTATAAGGTATAAGGTCGGAAATGTATGAGATTGCAAACTTCTGACCTAAATTATAATAACCCCTGGGTATAAAAAAGCGAACGCCTAACGCACTAGTTCCGTACTTATGTATTTGAGTCTCTGGCTAGCTGATAATCTTGAACCGCAGAATGATCTTCAGATGCTACTGGAAGTGCTTTTCTGTGCACAAGTATGTTTGTAGACACCGTCTTCCGGTATTTGAATTGATTTCGGCAATCACATTCAACACCAGAGCAGAAGGGCAATCGTTGCCTTGACTTTGCCCTTTGGGTAGCAACCACCTACTATATGCGGACCCAAGAATAATAGTATCTTTAAGCTGCAAAGTACCCTTATCCAGATCATTTCCCCAGAGCCCCCCTTGCCCATAAAAATGACTTAGTTGATAAACACGCAAATTAATAACAAATGCGAACGCCATCCGAATGAAAATAAAGCGAACACTTTTCCACCTATCCGTATTTATGTTCCTTAAATACGCACATCAGTTGTAAAATAATGTCAATCACTTCCATTTGAATACCAGACAGAATTAGGAATACAATATAGATTTAGTATTTTTTATTGATACTCAAATATTTCATACTCAAACAGTGCGACTCATAAGGACTTGGGCCTTATCATCATTTCAACGAACGTCAGTGATATCCCGTGGAATCTATGCCATATCGACCAAAAAATTTCTTTCCTACCTTTGCTAGGATTTAAGTATTTTCCATTGAGCGAACTGCAATTTTAAGTGATTATAGTAAGAAGATTTAAAAAGAGCATAAATAAACAGGTATACCTATTTGAATAGCGGTTGTGCCACCATGCACCCCAGTAATTGGCCATATTCAAATTAGGAACACCGTCATTATCCCGATCAAATGTGGAGAACTCTTGGTTCTTATTGCTTTTAAGGGAGTCTCCGGCTGTACCAGAACATTTCCCTAGATTCTTCAACTTGTAGAATTCCTTTTCATTCCCGATCTTAAAATCATCGTATTGAGCGTAGCTGGTGGATCCATTAACCATCACAAGTTTAATGTAGAGTTCGTGGGGTCGCGCCTCAGTCATCCGATGCAATTTTTCCAGCCCGATGAAGAACTCTCTACTGACATTCCCAAATCCAGATTTGTATTCATTCCAGGTTCGATTGAAGTTCTCGGATCCGTCAACGCGTCTCTGAATTACAGTCCAGCCAGGTGGAGACGTTGCACATGGCGCGTTAAAGGGTTCAAGACCCCGAAGCTTTATTTGGTAAATCCCATTGGGACTGCCACTGGGACAAGAGTCAGGTAAATTATCATCTGTTTTCTGCAATTCAGAAAGCTGACTAGATAGTTCTGATTGTGTTTTCTCAAGCGCTTCCATTTGAGTCCCAAGGTTGGAGATTTGTTCTTGCTGGGTTTTGATTAGCTCCTCTTTCACATTTAAAATATCTTCTTTGCTTTTGGTTTGACCTTTGGATATTTTTAACTGACTCTGCAAGTCTTTTATGGTGGCGTTGGCATCGGCTTCTATTTTAATCTGTACAAAATGAATTAGAACAGGCGTTAAAATAATAATCATTGCATTCGTTTTCAATATTTTAATTAGTTGGTTACTGCAATAAATCTTAGTTCAGCTTTCAAAAGAAAGTATTGATAACATTGTCAGCGTCGATTCAAAACAAACTGAACAAAATTTGTGTAATGAACTTTCGTTGCAGTATTATAGTAATTTTCTAGAAAACTGTTATAACTGTGTTTTCTACACATTTAATTTATTTAAAAAGAGATAAGCAATTTCGATCGGATTTCTAAGATTTCTATTTGTCTGTCAGTCTGAATGTCTGTCTGTATGTCTGTCTATGAGTAACTCACCGTCCCAAGTTTCTCCATTCTGTCCAATCCCGCATCCAGCTTGGTCTGCAATTCCTTGATTGAATTCGCGAAGTCTTGCAGTTGGTTCTTTATTTCGGAGTTCCCCGCCATATGTTGTTCTTCCGCCAGCTTGAATCTCGAATCGAGTCCGGCCTGCAGATCCTCTTGTCCTTGCGCCGTGGTCATCCTAAAGGCTTTCTGCCCTGCCTCGATCTCTTCCAACCTTTTTCGGATATTATCAGAATCCTCAAAAAGCGGGTTGAGTGCGGCCAGGCAAAAGGAGCCGCATTGTGTGGGTGCATCTTGGAGAACACACGACGACTGATCCTTTGAGTTAAATCCAATTTCTCCTTGTACAATTGGAAAAATTAATAAGCCAAGTATTAGACACAGCATTTTAAGATGTTCTACTCAAATCGAATTTAAAAAGTATACTGAAATGTAGCTATTAGTTGAAGAAACGACGAAGCCTAAAATATAGCTGATAAGCCCCGTGAACGAACATATTCCCCATGTATCTCGAATCCGATGTCCAAAAATCGGAACAAACCAGATCGCCTAATATGTATACATATGTGTGGACTAGCATATAAAAAGAAATGAGCTAATGTTCTTATCGCTTATTTGCGCTTTATTTTTTTTAATTATTTGGAAACCAAAAACAGCGGGATAGTTGCATAGTTCATATTTTTAAAAACACAGTTTTAAAGCCTTTTTATTGAAACTTTGCCAAAACAAGACGCACAGCCAAAAGAATAAATGTTTTGGGGAGCTGAGAACCAATTAAGAACCAATGAGAATACAATCAATTCCCAAATGACAAAATAAAATTTTTTATATCCATAGCTGTGATATAACTGAACGATTGGAAATGCCATAACTTTGGTGTTTGTAAAGTTAGGAACTTGGGATTTTTTATAAGTATTAGGAATTACAAAATATTCTGCAAGGGTATATCAAATTCGGCTCCGCCCGAAGTTAGCTTTCCTTTCTTGTTTATATTGAAGTTAGTGTTTTAAGTAATAACCGTACTATGTATATACTATGCTTTAATAAAAAAAACTGCTTCTAAGCTTAACTTTTCTTACAAACAGCCGATTTCAAAGTGGCGTACTTCAAAATTATCGTGGTTTGATTCCCTAAAAATCTGTGTTTTTGGTTATATTTTTTTTTGGGTCTATATTCGACTTTTTTAATGATGAGTAAACTTAAAAATGCAATGTCAAATATTTTCCAATTAAACCGTTGTTACTCGGTTGTTATTTTTATCTATATCCCTTTTTCTCGTTTAGATATGTGAAATGGGCATTTCTTTTCTGGAAGCCCCCGCACTTGACCTTGGCGTGAATGACGTGTTTCGGGGCCTCCCTCCACGCCCATTTCCGCTCCTGAATTAAGAATTCATTTGAATTAGCATATGTCGCAGAAATGTTTGCGCTCGGTCAATTGCGATAAGGTTTTGCCGACACTGCTCCCTCAACTTTGCTCGGCTGTATTTGTCAGTTTGTATAGCACGTGTCAATTGGGGCGTACTTTGTGTTTTCTATGGCTGGTTTTACCTGTGGCAATTTGAATTTCCCCGGGCTACCTGAGGGAAAGGGCAAGGGCTGACTTTAAGATGAGGGGCCCACTAATCTGGGCTCTGTCTTATTTGGGATTAGTATTAACGCTTTACGATGGCTCTGAGTGGACCACATAAAACCGATGGCCAGCAACCAGTGCCCGCACATCCCGTATTGTGTTTAATGTGTTGTTTGCTACCTCAGGCTGCGCATAATGCCCCCATGATGCAGATAATGTGGATCCTGCGAAATGCAATCGAAGTGCAAGTGCTACCCGCATGTGTTACCAACTTGATTATAGGCGGGCTTTTCTGCAGCAAAAAATAAGAAAACTTGATTCTGTTTTGATTTTTGCTTTATTTCTTCGACCAAAAACTAATTAACATTTAGTTGTATTTGCAAAAAAAAGTGTTGTATTCGTATATTTTATAAATATATATTAGATACTGGTTTCTTGGCTCTTAACTTATACAAAAAAATTAGCTTATAATAGGAAAAAAAATGTGTGTGTGTGTGATTTTCGCATGAGTGTGTTATTTACAAATTGAGGCACTTGGTTCAACTCAACATTGACTAGAAGAGAACAGGATGTGGTGGGGGATTGGTCCCAAGGATCCTCGGGATTGCTTCACTGCTCCTGCCACTGAGAGATGTAGTCCAGGAGGAGATCCTCCTCGTCGGGCGTGCAGTCCTCCTCGTCCAATTGAAAGTGTTCGTAGGGCTCGAATTTCAGCTGGAGCTGCGAGTGCGTGTGTCCTTCGCCGTCGAGATGGTCGAGGTGATCCAAACGGTTGGACAGTTGCTGGGGAGCCGCCTCATAGGTGCCCGAATCGAAGGACATGCTGGAGTTGAAGGAGGAGGTGGGCGAGTGGCAGGTTTGTTGCTGACTTCCTCCGTTCTCGTTTCCATTTCCATTGCCATTACCCGGCAAGGATGTGGCCACCAGATTGCTATTCAGCGAGATGGCTGTCAGCGGTTGGTGGTTGAACTGCTGCCGCTGCAATTGCTGCTGTTGCTGGAGAGGATTGGCGTTCGGATAGTAGGTGTTGTTGTGGTTCGAGGAACTGCAGGTGCTGCTGCTGGAGCTGTGGCTGCTCGACTCGTCCAGGAAGAGCTGCAGTTGGCTAACCGCATTGCTGGCAGAGCTGCTGCCACTGCCACTGCCCCCATTCAGATCGTCCACCAAGTCCTGGAGTCGGCGAATGTACTCGACGGCAATGCGCAGTGTGTCCACCTTGGAGATCTTTTTGTGGGGTCCTCGACCGCCGCCCTTGGTCAGATCCGAGATGATGGACTGCGGGATGTGCTGGCGCAGCCTGGCGAAGCTGTTGTTCACCTGCTTCACACGATTCCGCTCCCGGGCATTGCGTCTCTGGACGGACTGCGACTGGTCCACGTTGTAGGGAGCCGGCGACAGGGAGCCGTTCGACAGCGATGACACCGACTCGGAGGAGGACCTGGCCAGAGCCATGCCCCTGGGCGTGTACTTGCGGGTCTTGATCGGCATCGCGGTGGCTGTGGCAGGAGCCGCAGGAGTTGGCTGGTTTTGATTGCCGGGACTCGATGGACTGGGCGCCGGCATTATGTGCTGGTAGCGAAAGATCTTCGTGGCCGTGTTGATGGTCGTGGGAAACAGATCGTGGTTGGTCGTGGTCAGCACACTCGATGACATGGTCGTGATCTCCCTTTATTTGTTTCTTATTGGGTTTTATTTTTTCGTAAACACACACAGTTTTTCGGGTTTCTTTACGATCAACAGAAAAAAATATATGTTAAGTGAGGAGAGGAGAAGGCTTGAACTTGATCGTTTGACACCTTGCACAAGAATGAGTCCCTTCGTCCTAAACCCTCACGTTATGTACCCTTCAGGCTAGAGAGTCGGTGAGAAACCAGGCAGAGAAGCCGGCGAGAGAGTCGCCAGTCGGAGAGAGGTGCGTGAGAAAGAGAGTGAGTGAGGTACCTGTGCAGGTAGCATGCAGACATACAGTGAGTGAGCCACAGGTAGTCTCTCGCTCTCGCTCTCCCTCTCCCAGGTACTCAAGAAATCCCCCAGGAAAACTGTTCCCAGTCGAGCGGGCAGAACCACTCAAAGTAACCACTCAAACTCAAAAAACCAACGATCAACTGCATTTCTGAGTGTTCTTTTCGCTGCGGCATGCCAGCTATTCGATTTCCGTGTTAATTAACTTAGCAAAAGTTGCGATCGCCAATTTCATGTGCAACTCACGCACGCCCCTATTCATTAGCGCCGGACGGATCCAAGGAGATCTCCACGAGATCCCCAGATCCTCCTTATTAGCCATGCAGAGTCAGGCCCTCGAAGGTGTTCGAACAATTTCACATATTCCTCTAATTAAATGATCAAAAGGATCACGGCTTTTTCACCCAAAACACGCCACAATACACAGACTTTCGGGATGTGACAAAAGTTTTGGATGGCACTCTACAGTGGATATTGCGATTTTTAGTTCTGTATGACTGCAACATCCAAATAAATACTGCTGCTTAAGTAATAATAAAATAAAAATGTTGTTCAGGGGTATTGTTTGACAAAATACATGTATACGATTAAAAATATATTCATTTTAAGCTATATTTTTTAACGATTTTACTTTAAGCTCAAGGAATATGTTTATGTAAGGTCAGGATTGATGAAGAGGTATTATCCGACAAGCAGCATTTCCCTTTGGAAGCAATACGCTTTTGATTTCCGGAAAGTGTTACTTCCGAGTGACCACTGTATCGCCGCACTGGTCATCATCAGCCATTGACGATCGTGCTCAACGCCGACTGAGGATTGCAACTTCCGCTCGGTTCACAAAAGTCGCTTCATTTTGTCACGATCATCAATCGATGAGTGCGAGTGAGAGGGGGAGCGAGAATTGGCGGCCAGGTGTAAGTTATATTTTTATTGTTCTCAACTCGTTCCCTTTGTTTGTGGCAGCCTGCATTTTCCTTTTGCAAAAATCATCGTCAGCAGTGGCACTTCTCCATTTCCATTTGCCAAATCCCAGATCCCCGAAATCAAAATCAAAAACCGAAACCAAAGCGAAAACCGAAACCGAAAAACCAAAAACCAAAAACCAAAAACCTTTTCAAACATGACCAGCAAACGGCGCTTCTCTGTGTACTTTCCATATATCCTTTGACAATTTCCATTACCTTTTTTGCATGCTGCACTTTGTTCGAATCTCCACTCTTTATTTTTTGCATTGTAATGCCGGTATCGGTAGTTGGTTTCCATTATTTTGGCATCATTAACACGTGTATTGTTCCCGAGTGTCGCAGAATTTTTGGCAACCCGACTTTCTATTCAAATTTCCGCATTTCCCCAGGTTCCATTGTGGCATTTTTGATATATGCTGCGAGAAAACCAGGAGAAATGCTGGTGAAATGCCCAGAATAGGGTTGAAGTCCTGCGTCCTTTGTGGACTGGATGATCTATTGTGTCTGCGGATGTTTGGCTGAAGTGGAATGCATTTGCGCAATGATTGATAGTTTTCATTTCTGAAATTTCTGAAGTGGTAGCTCTACAGATCGGCAAGATCGTGTGTTCTTCCCTTTGTTTCAGCACCTTTGATCGGTCAAAAGTCAAATCCCGGCCAAAGCCAAAGCACTCACATGTAAATTTCCCTCGTGCCAGTTGATCTTTAGCCTCGATCATTATCCGGCGATCGTATCGGATTCTACCTGATCCCCTGTAATCTTTTTTTTCATGTAAGGCTGATGATCTTACCAGGATAATGATCAATAGTAGCCCGAGATCATCATTCGTCCAAAAAAATCACTTGGACTTGGTGATCTTATGGATCTTGGGTCGATTTTTCCGACATTTCTATGATGCTTAGAAAAATGGCTTTGCAGAAAAGAGTCCAAAAACTGCACTTCTAGGCCCATAACTTTTCTTACAGACATCCGATTTCAAAGTGGCACCCTTCAAAATGATCGTGGTCTGATTCCCCAAAAATCTGTGTTTTTCCTTTTTTTTTATTTTTGGGTCGATTTTTTGTCATTTTTGAAGTGACATACTTAAAAATGATCGAGGTTTGATTCTCTAAAAATCAAATTCAAATTTTTTATTTTCTTTTTATCTTCTTATAAGTTAAGCTCCCTTAAAGTCCAAGATCTATTTATTCTGGAATTTCCAAAATATATATAATATTTTGAAACAGCGATTATGAGTGTTGTAATCCTGTGGTTATTCCGCTGAAAAAACAATCCCTTGCCAGTGATAACCTGTATCGTTGGCGTTGTCCCGACAACCAGTAAACAACTTTTTTTGAGCCAATTTAGTTGTTTATATCCTTTTTGGCCGGACTTGCAACGCTTGGAAGACTGAAATGCGTAATTACTTTGATATGAAGCATAGTTCCGGGCCGCGAAAACGGGAAACGGAAAGGACCTGAAGGTGCGAGTGAGACGGAGAGCAGGGCGCGTGCGTTAATTGCGTGCGAGCAGGATGGGGCGATGCAGGATATATGTACTATACTATATGTATTATATATGTGTTTATATCCTGATCGGAGGGGCGACTCGTGCGTTTTTCCAACGAAACTTGAAATGCAAAAATGAATGTTGAATGTTAATTGAAACGAGTTCCTGTTGCCAGGACCTGTAGAAAAGAGCAGTAGATCGTCAGAGGGGGATAAAGCGATATAGAAAGGGATGTATAGACTCTCCAAGTGCCGTGTCCGTAGCACACTACAAATATATATGTTCTATATATGTTGCAAGCACTGCCAAATATGTATCCATCCGAAAGATAAGTGGCGTTGTTTATGGATACTTTGGGTAAAATATAAATAAATATAAATAAATTATTAAACAATAAAACTTGGAAATCAAGCATCACGAATTCTAAGTAATTAAACATAGAGAAGTTATTTAGTGTTCTTGCAATAAAATTGTATTTTCAAAAGTTTTCGTTTTGTATTAACAACGTTTTACTTAGGGAAATATTCCTTGCTATTCAACTTAATAACTTGAGACTTTTTAAGCTGTGTTTGTATTGTGTTTGTATCTAATCCAAGTATGTTCATTGTAATATTGTTGGTTTTTAACTAGTCCTATTCTTGGGTAGTGTAGGCAGCGAAGCGTAGTGCTTGTGGTCTCTCCCCACATTTGGCTCAGTCACTTTCGTAGTTAATATTTTAATTAAATGCAGGAGCAGGCGCAGGCGCAGGACTCGCTTCCTCCGATCCCCGTGAAACTCCTTGGGATTGCTGGGCTATGGCGACGCGTGGCAGGTGTATTTAAGGCAACGAATTGGGACCGCGAAGGGAAAAACACTGGGCAATGGGGAAGTGGACGGGGCTTAGACAACCAACCAACTTCACTGCCTCGATTTCTACCTTTCTTTCTCCGCTGCTGCTGATGCAGCTGAAAAATAAACGAGCACACCACACAAATAAAATGGAAACACACGCTCTCATTTGCTAGGGGTTGCTACTTCTTCTGCCCCGAGATGCACTTCCAGTATCTTGGCGACGCCACAAAATAGGGGAGCCGGAGTCGAAGTCAATGCCAGAAGATACAAAGGGCCGACGTGGATGGGGAGATACTGAGATACAGATACCGCGCCAACGGCGCATTGAACTTTGCACGGCCCAAAAGTTCAGCTTCTTCGGCTCGTCATGCCAAATCAAACAAAAGGGGATCGGATTTGGCTTATTTCTGGCTTTCAGGGTAGTTGGACTTGGCCATAACGCCTGCTCAAAGAATACGTAGTACTACGCCAATATTAGGGCTTGGTTGTGCTGCAGCTGTTTTGTGGAAGAGGCACTCCCAATCATCAGTTGTGGAACATAAAATACATAGTTTGCACCTGAAGACAGGGAGTGGCTATTTTTATATTAAAATGTTTTACTATTTAAGTACTAATAATAAATGTTGTAATATTTTCTGTGTTATTTAAGATTCGCTTTTGTTATTCAACAAAAAATTCCTTTTGGCAATAACTCAATGCTTCCCATTTAATGATTTCCATCATTATATTCTTATTTTCAAAACTTCTTTGAACAAAATAACAAAATTATTGAAAAATTTTGAAAAGATATCCAAACGCATCGCATTTAAATAAGTTAATCGTTTTCGCGGGAGTTTTTCAAATGAAAACCTTTCACATCGCAAAACTGTAGGGCATTCAAAGTTCGAATTCCCTTTGCTTTCCCCAAGGGTTTGCTTTATGAGTAGTCGCGGGCCAAAGAAACCAGCTAAGTCTTCTGAGATCCAGACGAGGTTCGATAGACGGACAACTGATAACTATCATTATTTGTCGGGGAGTGTGTTTTGCTTTGTCCGTGTGGATTCCTCCAATGCGTTTCGTTCGCTTTGCCACGTTTCAGTGTCGTCTTTCTGCGGTCTCGATCTGGATGATCATTGGACCCTGGGATAATGACAATGGTAATGATGATCATGATCATGATCACTCCGGAGAGCGGAGGGAAAGAGAGGCAGCTAAGCAAAAAGGCAGTAGCACGCACCATTAGATGCGGTCTACACGGAAACATCTGCTCTTTTTGGGGTCAAAAACAGGAGGTGAGCGACAGAGACGACTGATGGGAAACAGAAAGAGATGGCAAGGCTGAAGTGGCGTGCGCCATTTTATCGAAATGAAAAGTGTTTTGGAGCTCTACGATCTGCAGGTCCCCACAACATACATATAGCCATGCAAATGAAGCCATTTGGCCAGGCATATTTATGGCCTACACAGTTGCGCCTCATTAAATTTTAATCAATTTTTCGTGCTCCGCTTCCACGGATCGCAGACCGTAAATCGCAGTTTAGTTCGAGATTAGTGCATATAACGTTTAATTTAAAAACGCATAAAACTTTGTAACAATGTCGCAGACTAGTCGAGATGATCCTCCGTTTCCAATCCCAGACAATCTTTTGGCTGGCTCAACTTCTTGTGCCTTTTATTGAACTTGACGGCGGATTCGAACTCGTTTGTCTGTTTTTATACCCTCTCCAGGGGGTAATACAAGCTTATTTATTCACTTGACCCTGCTTAATTTGCGTATATTTTTATGGATATTTAGATACTTTCTGATATACTTATTTCCCTTTAATAGATGAAGTGTATGTATGAATTATGAAAAAGGGTATCTGAAAAGTAGGTCTTTTCACATTCGTTTTTTTTGTAGCTGGGCACTTCTTTTTTTGCGCGCGACAGACCTTTATTGATTTTTAATGAAGCGAATGGCTGGCATGCGATCCAAATGAGCAAAAGGGATACGAATTTCGGGAAGGAAGGCGGGGATCTCGCAGATTAAATTACGGGCAGTGCACAACTACCGTCTAGCCAATAGATTTGCCAACAATTCATCAATCAGCAGCAGTATTAGAGCCAAATTTGACACCCCAGGGCCTCTAATTTGTGCTAATCCCCTGGCAAAATTCTCCGGAGGTGTGAACAGCCACACGAGACAAACACAGGTGAGAAAATAAATAAAATGAGGTGGATGTGAAGACGAAGATACTGCGATTCTGAATGGCCGAGACTGGCATCCTATTAGTGGCAATTTTAAGCTGATTTACGCAGCAGCATGTTCCAATTAAAGTTCTCGCCTGAGCCTCTTAAAAACTCATTAATCACCCGCCTAACTACGTCCACGAATGGTTTTCGAACTGGTCCCCAGATCGATTTCCAAATATTGCAAAAAAAAAAATACAAAATACAGACGACCGGCGAAAAAGGTGCGAACCAATTTGCACCTCAGACGTGGCAAAAAAAAGGGGCAGAGTCGTCCTTTGTCGAAGGGCAAGCCCAAGTTAATTTCTATGAACTCCACGCCTACTAGAATGGAAATTACCCTGGACAAGCTGCATTTGCGCCGCCTGATCCTGGCGCCAAGTTAATGGATCAACCTTGGACTTTCCGACTTTTCGACTCTCTAGGACTCTAAGTTGGAGATCCTGCGCTTAGGATCGCTTTGGCTCTCCTCCGGTTTTACGATCCTCGCCGAGTGGAAACTCAATATTCAGCAGCCCAATTAAACCATTAAAATCTAGACATGCACCAATTTAGGTGCCTTCAAATTATTCAACGACCACACATTATAAATTTTAAAGCGCGCAGACCCATAAAAACATCTCGGGTCCAAACGAAAGCGAACGAACTTTTGTCACAAGATGTCAAAGTCCAGGTGATTTACTCCGTTGCCCCGCGAGTGGCAGCAAAAACTGGGGCCACTGTCTGCTCGATTCACTGTAAGAAACTATAATCTACAGGTGACCTCAATATTAATAAATCACATCTCATGGATCACAAAATAAGCATGGAAATTGTAATGTGTTTTTGAGAACATCGAGTAAAATATATAGATTTTTCAAAAAACCACCATTTGATCAGATTTATACCAGCCTGGTTTCTTCCTGTATATATATTGTCTTATAAATGTTTAGTTCGCAAGAAGATAGAACTAGTTTTCTGCCAGTGCAGTATCGAATTCGAGATCCCATCGATGGGTGTCTGGTGCGTTTGATTGCCGGGAAATTAAAACGTTACGCTCGTTGACGCAATGCCCAAAACGAAGTTGACATGCCGATGGGTTTTGGCTTTAATGTGATGCCCCCTACCAGGATCACTTGGATCCTTGGATCTTGGGGGCCATCAATCAAGTGAAATCACCCACAGGGATGCGCGGTTCGCTCTCCGCTGGCTTCACTGTATATCTTTTGCAATTTTCACTAATAAAATTGCATGAAATATATGCAAAAGAATTACTCAGCAGCCCGAGTTTCTCTGGAGAACCCATGCCCGAAGGCCCACGAAAGAAGCTGTGGAAACTTTCAACACCTTCGCAATGTTTATGGGGCCTGTGGCCCAGGCACTGCCTTCAAATTGTTTCTGATTAGGGATATGCACACTGAACCCACTTCCCGAGCCGATTTTTGCGTGTGCGGATCGTTCTGGAGTCTGGTGATATATCTGCCATTGCGGTTCTGCATATATAATTAAGGAGCTGCAGCTCCGCTTTTGCGTTTGAGGTCAGTGGGGAATTCGGGAAATTAATTCAAACGTTTTTGCCAGCACGATTTCTAAAGAATTTAATTAGTCAGGAGCATTTCAAATTCAGCTGTATACACAGCTAAACTAAGTAAATGTGTAAGCAGAACTAACGTTGAAAATTTCAAAAGAATAGACCCCAGGACTTTATTTAGAACTGATTCTAAAAATAGTTGTAATACAACATTTATTTGAAGTACATGCAAAGACTACATTTCTCTGGTGAGCAATACTATTTCCATCATTATATTTCCTCCTAATTATCCTTGTAAGTTAGTATTAAGCTATCGAAGTTGTACTATCAATAATACACTCAAATTCACCATTGGGCGCCCAGTGAATCCCCTTCCTCACACCTTTTCCGAGGATGGGGATTCGTTTTTCTGCGTTTGGCTGCTGACCAGATTGTCATCACCTTACCGCGAAGTGGAACTTTCCTGGGCTTCACACCTCGTTTTGTTCTGGTTTTTGGACGGGGCCCGGAATTGGGGGGATGCGATGGGGAATTGCCTAATGCAATAACAAATATTTATACTTTTTGCGATAAATGTTTGCGTTGGTTAATAAAGCGATTTGTTATTTGTGTATTTGTGGCCATAATTTATATGCCTAAATTGGATTAAGTCGTCGGGTCACGCAGGCTCCACTTTCCTGCGGAGGCGTTGAGTGGTTGGTTGGTCGGTTGGTTAGAGTTTGGCTGGAGTTTGTGGAGCTGGACTCGCGGATTTCATCTACGGATCGGTAGCGCCGCGGGCATCCGCCTCGCAAAAGGTGTAAACAAGTTGGGAAACTTTTCCTTTATTACTTATTTGTTTGAGACTCCCAGTTCCCAAAGGAAACGACCACGAGCTTAATGGTTTCTGTGCCTGTACATGGCAAATTACTTAACCGGCAACCTAATGACAACACCTACAAAACAGAGTCCCCTTTCTGTGCCCATCCATCCGATCCGACTAGGTAGCAAAACACCGGGGTCCCTCTTTCTCTCTGTGTCTCTGTGTTTCTGCGGCTCGGGAACGAGGCGATCATTTACAGGGCACGATCATTTATTTAAAAATTATTGCCACATCGATCACCGGCAGAGACACACGATCGGCAGAGAGAACTGCGGACTGGAAACTGGAGACTGCACAGGGAGAAAAATATAGTTCTATGGGATGCATAATGGTGTTCCTAGGTAATTTAAATTTCAATTCAAAGATCTGGCTTGGAAAATGTGACCTTCCAACTAAAAAGAATGCCTTTTTTTCAGAAAGAACTGGAGTGTGACCTTGCTTTTAAAAATAGTAGCATATTTACTTGTAATCCAAATAGTGAGTTCATTAACAAGATCCATAAATTGGTTGCTTTCAAAATAAAGCGGATCCATTGGCAGTGTGAACTTTAATTTAAAAATGTTATATATTTTTTAAGAGACTTTAGTTTATGTTTGGAAGTAAAGGTTATATCCCAGCAGTATATGTCACATGTCCAAAAGTGCAATGATAAACACATTGCGATGACATTTTTCTCTCCGTGTAGACTATGTTCCCTGTGCCATTTCATTATTATAGGGCACGCTTGATCGTCGATCGCCGATCGTCTGCCTGAGTTTTCTTCAGCTTGGGTTAGGTTTCGATGCCGGACCTCCTCCTCCGCCTCCTTGTTTTTTGCACATTTTGATGAGGCTGCGGAGCACTGGACCGGATATGCTGCACACGCAGAGAGTGATCTACATTTATTTATGGATCCTGGCACTCAGCAGAGCCAAAACCCTTCGGAGCGAAAGAGACACCTAGAGGAAGAGCCACCGAAAATCAATTGTAACTTTTGATTTTGATGAATTGATTCCCGATTGCCTGGATTTCGATAAGAGTGCGAGTCCTTCCTGTTTTTTTTTTTCGTCATATTTTATAAGCTTTTGCCATTCAAATCGGGGCGAGCGAGCAAGCTGTCATTAGAGCGCAATTAGGCAACATTTTTCAGAGCCACAGAGCACACACTTCGGGGCGATAAGCATAGACATTATAGGCAATTTGTTGTAATTGAAAATTAAAGTGTCAGCCTGTGGCATCCAGGGACAGAACTGGATGGACCCCTCCCCCTTCCCGATAAGCCCCCCCTCCGCAGCCAGTGTCTGTGGAGATCCAGAGTGGCCGGCATTTATGCAGTTTTGTCCTCATGACATGATCGCCGACGCGATAACGCCGGGCCTTACAAAGTGCAGATCCTGCGCTTACATTAAGCTGATATGCAAATTATGCGGCGGGCTTATTCCGGCGAAAAGACGTCCATCGTTCGCCGACCGCCGATCGCCGATCGTTGGTCGTTTAAATTAGCGTTAGCAAAAGTATGCCAGGGTCTCTCGAGATTATCGATCCACCGATCGATCCTCGCCGCCGCCTGTATTTGTATTTAAAATTTACAACTTCTTGCCTTTTGCCAACGTTTTGATGAATTTTATATGCACCGCTTGTCGTCGATGGCTTTTGGCGATCGGCGAGAGGCGAGTGTCAGTTTATGGGTTTCATTAAATATTTGCCCCTTGATGATGTGGCCATGGGATCGAGAGGGGGGGGGAGGGAACTCATTCATTATTGATCATCGCGATGGCATCTGGCACTTGTCGTTCTCCTCCGAGAAGGGGCGTCTATCGGGGGACCCCTTTTAATAGTCGCCGCGATAGTCGATCGATCGTGATTATGTTGTTGCCAATTTTTACGACCGCTCCAGCCCTTTTCGCATATACGTATATGTGCAAATGCAGTCGTATGCAATCTGGATCATTTGACAATATCGCCGACTGGGCACTAATTTACGAAACACCGAATGCGAGGCAATTTAATCGATTAAAAGTAGCAGCCAGGGCTTTTGTCTCCTCCGCGGCTCGCTAATAAAGAACGTGATATATTACACGCCGAAAGTCTGGATTCTGGATGAGTCGCCCCAATCTCCGGTGGTGGCCAACTTGGTGGAGCAACTTAATTTCAATCGCTTCGCTTATTGTTATGGCTCTGTTGTCGTGTAGTGAAACAATGGGATCAACAACGGCAGCAACATCCAAAAAAATAAAGACGAGAGACGAAAAAACGGCAGCAGCACACCAACGAAGCAGCAATAATAAAATTTAAGGATCCGAGCGATCGGGAGCCATCTGATGATCTTCCCGATCTGGCGATCCTCCGATCCTCCGATCCTCCAATCCTCCAATCCTCCAATCCTCCGATCTCAGGACAGATCCGATCAGCTCGATCCAATTATTGTGTGCGTTGTTGCAATAAATTCGTTTATCGCCGCCGTCGCAGCGGCAGCCAAAATCATTTAATAGCGATCAGTTTAGCCTGTTGTTGCTACGTTTCAGATTAAGTGATTGCCGAAAAATTGTTGCCA
Organism: Drosophila kurseongensis; assembly: GCA_018153305.1. Taxonomy (NCBI): domain Eukaryota; kingdom Metazoa; phylum Arthropoda; class Insecta; order Diptera; family Drosophilidae; genus Drosophila; species Drosophila kurseongensis. The sequence continues at coordinate 199,532 of JAECXX010000141.1, forward strand.
GTGTACAGTGCGTTTCGCGAGTGGAGGTGCTCGACAGCTAGCTAGGTTTTAATGAGCTTAAACTAATAAATATCTAAATTGTTTCATTAAATGATATGTAAGATATAATATTATATAAAGAATGTGGAGATACAACTTTTTATAGTTTTGAAATCTGACTTGAAGAACTAAACATTGGTTTGGGGGAAGTGGTTTAATAAACAACACATTTCTGGAATCACTTGTGACTAAATGAAATGTGCCATACAGTCATGGTACGCACTGTTTGTTGGCATAGCTAAAAGGGCCGCCAAAAGCCGCTTCTCAGACTTACAAATTGATTGAGTTATGTAATTGCACTGCAGTTCAGTTGGATCGAGTCCAGCTCGCCGGCTTTACATGACTGCGCTTTACATTTTAATTAAGAAAACGGCGTTGGTGAATAATAAAGGCTTTCTTCGGTGGCAAATGGGGAAGAGGGGGAGAGGGGGAGAGGGGATCAAAACGAGAGACGGGCGAAGGCGCTTTCCTTGGCCGCTTGTCACAACAGCGCCTTTTAGTCGATCAATGCCATTTCACTCGACGTCGAAGTGGATGAGATGCCGTTGAGGCTGCTGTTTTCTGTTTTCTGTTTTCATCGCACTCTCGAGCTGCCGACTCTGGATCTATATGAAGAACATCATAAATCACCCAAGGGACAACGTATCCAATTCCCGATTTACACCTCGAGAAAATACTCAATAAATCCCAATTGAAATGTAGAGTATTTCCATTTCATCGCCAAATAATATTGGTTTTCAATCAATTGCGTCTGGACTTAAAAGCGGAATAAATGCATAGGTTTGTGATTCAATTATCTGCCTTAAGATTTTACCTATGATCACATTTCTTTCTAACATCTTAGGGCTAATGTTAAATCACAAAAAAAAACAAATGTGTTTTGAGTTTTTAATACAGATGGAATACAGGCGATCCAATTGAATTGTAACCAAGTTATAATATAGTGAAGATGAGCTTAAAAGAAAGGTTACCAAGACCATAATCATCCACAAAGAAAATAAAAATTTAGAAATATATTAAGCAATTTATAAATTGAAACGAGTTTTGGAAAACCTTCGCAGACAAAGTGCCTTTGCTAGTAGCTTATAAAACTGGAATTGACTTGAGAGACTTTAAGGTAAAGCAGTTTTAAGTCGTCTTTTTTCGCCGTGCAGTTTTTCCAACTCCAACTCCAACTCCATCTCCATGTCGATGTCTCCATGTCCAATGCTCGTGTCTCCTTGGCATTTCTGCCTGCTGCTGCTGCACTTGTTGTAAATTTCCTCCGAAACTGTGAAGTGCTGCAAGTCTGGATCCGAATCCGAATCCGAATCTGAATGTGCAAGTTGGTAGCGCTTGCATTTTGGCCTGGCTTTCTCGCTTCTGGTTAGCAGAGTTGGCTGTCATGACGTGCGCACAATGCGTGCGCATAATTCAGAGTCGGAGTCTGGCAACTCCATATGGGGCTGCGTTGCATGCAACACGTAGCTGCGAGCAGCGAGCAGCGAAGCTCACTCACTCATTCATGCAACCGGGGAGCGACTCCTGCCCTCTTCCCCACCTGCGATCCTCCTCGGCTGTCATCACTCAGCTCATTGATTCGAGCACGGCACACATTCCTTTGGCTTGCCACTTGTCAACACTTCATTTCAACAACTACTCCTCTTTTGTGGCTCCGTGGCTCCCTTTGATAAGTCAATCATGCCACAAGTGTTGCTGCTGTTTTTGGCATTGTTTGTTCCGTTTGTTTGTTGTATATTCTGCAACATAAAGCAAGCGGACTTTGATGGACCCCTTCTTTTGTTCAGCTTATTGTCCTCCAATATCCTTTGATGAGCCCATCGATGATCACCGTTTGCATTTGCATGACATCTCCACTTCTGGTGGCAGCAAGTGCTGCAGACTCCTTTTGTCTGTGTGGGAAAAACACGTAGGATCCACCGGGATCCATTAACACATCATAAACAACTGGGTAAGACTTGGAGGGTCAAGTAATTTGCTTCCACTTAGCCGCAGTCTCAAATCTCTTGAGCCAATCCGCCTTTAAGAAGGCATTACTTAAGCTAAAGTCAAGACTTAAAGATACCTTCTCTCTGAATTTGAAATTAAGAAATGATATATATTAAATTAAATGATATATATTAAAAATAAACTATTCTTCAAATCAATTACTGATAATCCCATTTTGGAAGTTTTGACAAACTAAAGGTAAGTTAAATAGAGTTTAAGGTAAGTTTAGTATACTCCTGATATACCCATATCAAACTAGGGAGTTCCCGAATATCCTCAGTGCAATCTTGACTCGATCTCCTCCGCCGAGTGGTACAAATATTTTTTCACAGCTCATTAAAATGTAATTTGAAGAGCGAAATGTTTCGCGTTTTGCGACCAGGGCATCGTAATAAACCGTTGTATTGCATTGATATTATCGCAAAGCCGAACCGGATTGCTTTCAAGGGGCAACAGTGAAGTCAAGTGAAGTAACACCACCCGAATAAGTGGGGATGCGAACTAAATGGCGACTTTGCGCGGCAACTTGAGCATTCAACAATTTAATTAAAATGAAATTTTCGAATCACATTCTGGGAGCCGAAAAGTGGCGGGGGGAATAACTGATCCTGGCAGCAGGTTGATCGTGATTGCGAGACTTGCCGCCAAAGCCTTGCGCCTCCGATACCCCAACATGCTAAGCCCGACCACTTCCCCAACTGCTGACGATGATCAATGATCGCTGAGCCGACCGACGAGTCCCCAGATCTCGATCTGGGCATCCTCAGCGGATTCGAGTTTACTATACTGCATACTATATACCATATATACATATATGTGTCTGAATATACGGATGCAGTCTGTTATGCGCCATGCATTACGAGTATCTGGCGTTGTCATCGTGCCAGTTTACCCGCATATTATTAATTGGATAGCCATAGTTGCGATCTCCGCTAGAATTTATGTGTTAATTTGTCTCGCCGCCAACTGTTGATTTATTTCAGGCAGCACTGCTCTGCTTTTTGTGCTTTTTATGCCTTTTATGCTTCTTAGCCGAGCCATCCTTTTGTGATTACTGCCGGGATGAGCCCTCTTATCAGACCGTTGTGACCATTAGCGGAGGGCCTCGGCAATTTGTTCGCCGACTGCCAGACGACCAGCGACCGGCGACATAATCATCTCCCCGCCGCCGCTGCAATTTGTATTGTTCGCATAATTAAATTGACGCTTGACATTCCAGCCAGGCCAACTCTGGTCCACTCTACTGACATTGACACGCGCAGCTTCACACTGGCAAAAATGGGGCCGAAAAAGGGTTCTTGAAATTGGATTACAAATTATGTATAATTAAAAGCACCTTAAGAATGGGTAATTTGTTAGGAAACATTACAGCTGAAGTTAAATATTTGCAGATCAACACATTTCAAGGACGAAAGTTTGAACTATTATATGTGCATTTCTCATTCTGTTTTGAAGAAGAACCCACAACATCATTTGGTCCTTCGAGCCGGAAAGGAATAACTTTGATCAGTTATTTCATATATAATATGAATAATCAAGAAATATGTTTATTCTTCTTTCAATATTTAGTGCTCAGTGCCATGGGCTGGAGCTTTTCGATCGCAACTCCATCTGCGACTCCGTCTAGTTGGTATAATTAGCGACGATTAAACACTTGTCGGTCCCACCCAGCTGCGGTTGAGAACAAAAGCATTTCAATGCTTTTGTCGGCCAGCTCCTTTGCTATTTAGCTACTTTGCTACTTGGGTACTTGGGTACTTGGGTACTTTGCTACTCTGCCGGCCTGCTTTTGCTATTTCGCCTCAGACCCAATGGAATTTGTCGAGCGCAAGGACACATTGCTGTGGGCAATTAGGCGCCCGCCGCATCCTCCATTCAATGGCAATTGTTGTCAGGCTTGTTTGATTAGTCTGTAATTGGCGGTCGGATCGGGTCTGGTTCTTCTGGCCACGATCTGGAGACCCAAGATCGATCGCCGTAAATACTTAATTATGAATTTATTGATTTTAATGAACATTATCAATTTGCCATATGGAAAATGGGCACCTCGGACAGGGGACAAAGCATTTCAACAAAATATTAATCAAGTGTGTGGCACAATCAAGGTCGTCACAACCATGGCGCATAATGACAGACTGCAACTGCCGATCTCCTCCGATCTGCGATCTCCGAACTGGAACTGCAACTTGCCCCAGCTTCTTTCGTTCATTGCGATACACGGAAAACAATAACAGCTTAATATCGTCTTGGTCTAGTCGATTTTATGGCATTTAATATTTTTGTTTTGTCTTGCTTTTATCATCTGTTGTTTTGGCAAGCCCTTGTAATCCTATTTTTCTTTTTGTGTACCCCTCTAGATGGTTGGAGGCTGTAGATTGCAGTCCATCAGCGACATCCATTAGTGATTCCCAGCAGGCCGATGATCGCTGGCGGTAGCGCCTTAATAGAAGATCGCAGGCGATCAATTTAACCCTCGCAGGCATACAATTAAGAATGGGTGGGAAAAGAGGTTGGAGCTATGAAATCAATAATCAATATTTATGCCTTCTACCATGTTTTTCACTTGCCATCTCTAGCTAATATAATATTACTTTGGAAGTGATATAAAATCTTTCATGTACAATCTCCAATACCTTACAATAGTATTTAAAGATATAATTAAGGCTACCAAATTGCTTTTACTCCAGAATGTTTGAGATTCTTTCATGTTAAGGTTACTACCTTGTCTTTGCCCTTCTTCCTTGGGATCGAAGTAGAGATATAGAGGGTGATCTGCAATCTTCAACAAGTTCCCCCAAAGTGTCAATCCAAATCGATATGCATATGCCTCGGTAAAAGCTGAGCAAACATAAGGACTAGAGCAAGGATGTGCAAACAAATAGACAAACACGCGCTCGAGTATCTTTTGGAGGTCTGTATCTGTGAGGTAGCAAGGGACACACACGCGTGTCCTGAACAAGCTGCAACTGCCACAGGAAGACGTGCCAATGTGCAACGCGTGCGCCTGTCTCGAGTGATAAGGCCTCCTTAAACACACAATCGCCTATATATATAGAAGTAGAGGGAATGCTCAGCTGAAGGACACGAAGAAAATATTAATTTACACTAGGCAGAATGTCAGCTGCCCGCTGGCACAAAAAGGGTACAAGCCCGGGGAATCATACACTGAAAAATGTTGTTGATATTTAAAGGGTTTTCTTTCAAACTTCTTCTTCGATCTTTCTGATTGGAGAAAAATAAACACAAAAGTCATTTTTACAATTTTCAAAAACTGAAAACAATCTATATAGAATATATGTATATGTAAATTTAAATACATTTGTTTTTTAATATTCGAAAAAGTTTTATTCATGTTATAAACATTTTTAAATGTAGTCTTGATAAAATTTACCTTCTTAAAGACGATGTTTAAAGTTTAGCACCGACATACAATATTTTGTTTTGAGTGTGGTAGGGTGGGTGCCGAAGACATAGAATCAGAATGCATCTGCAGTCCAGGCACGCACGCCAAAAAATGAATTTGAGAATTTGAGAGCCAGCTAACCCCATCGCACACACCTTGCACACCTTTTTCAGGAACCTCTAACCCAGTGACATAAGAGTCGCATCCCGGAACGGGATCTATATAAATGTATTTCAGCGAGTCGGGAATCGGAATTGAAATCAAGGAGCAAATGCCAGTTGACAACAAACGCCCTCGACATGTGCAACTATTTTGCAGCTTGCAGCGATTAGGAATCTGAATCTGAATCCCCGAACAGAAGCAGATCGATCGACTCAACAGGAAAGGAAAAGGGGTTATTTCCTAGATTGCGTTGGTTGCCATGTGCAACAATGTCGAGGCACAAGGTGATACAAGATAGATACGAGTTTGAAGGTGGGAGAGATACAAATGTGAAGGAAGCACAATCAGAAATACCCTTTAAGTGCTCAGAAGTGGATGATGATCTATAAAACTAGAATTAAAAGAAGTATTGTAATATTAACCTCAGTGCTTATATAAATGTGTTTATTTGTATTATTATAATTTCAAGACCTTGAAGTTTGCAACTCAATGATGGGTCCAAAAACTGCAGTTCTTAGCCCATTACTTTTCTTTCAGACATCCGATTTCAATGTGGCATACTTTAAAATGATCGTGGTTTGATTCCCTAAAGATCTGTGTTTTTAGTTACATTTTTTTTTCTGGGTCGATTTTTCGTCATTTTCAATGATGTAACCCCTTTCCAAATTTTAAAAAAATGGGTTGGCAGACAAGGGTCCAAAAACTGCAGTTTTAAGCCCATAACTTTTCGTACAGTTATCCGATTTTAAAGTGGCTTACTTTAAAATGATCGTGGTTTGATTCCCTAAAAATCTGCGTTTTTACTTTTTTTTTTTTTTTTGGGTCGAATTTTCATAATTTTCAATGATGTAACCCCTTTCCAAATTTTAAAAAATGGGTTGGCAGACAAGGGTCCAAAAACTGCAGTTTTAAGCCCATAACTTTTCGTACAGTTATCCGATTTTAAAGTGGCATACTTTAAAATGATCGTGGTTTGATTCCCTAAAAATCTGCGTTTTTACTTTTTTTTTTTTTTTTGGGTCGAATTTTCATCATTTTCAATGATGTAACCCCTTTCCAAATTTTCAAAAAATGGGTTTGCAGAAAAGGGTCCAAAAACTGCAGTTCTTAGCCCGTAACTTTTCGTACAGTTATCCGATTTTAAAGTGGCTTACCTTAAAATGATCGTGGTTTGATTCCCTAAAAATCTGCGTTTTTACTTTTTTTTTTTTTTTTTGGGTCGATTATTCGTCATTTTCAATGATGTAACCCCTTTCCAAATTTTCAAAAAATGGGTTGGCAGAAAAGGGTCCAAAAACTGCAGTTTTAAGCCCATAACTTTTCGTACAGTTATCCGATTTTAAAGTGGCCTACTTTAAAATGATCGTGGTTTGATTCCCTAAAAATCTGCGTTTTTACTTTTTTTTTTTTTTTTTTTGGGTCCATTATTCGTCATTTTCAATGATGTAACCCCTTTCCAAATTTTCAAAAATGGGTTGGCAGAAAAGGGTCCAAAAACTGCAGTTCTAAGCCCATAACTTTTCGTACAGTTATCCGATTTTAAAGTGGCTTACCTTAAAATGATCGTGGTTTGATTCCCTAAAAATCTGCGTTTTTACTACTTTTTTTTTTTTTTTTTGGGTCGATTATTCGTCATTTTCAATGATGTAACCCCTTTCCAAATTTTCGAAAAATGGGTTTGCAGAAAAGGGTCCAAAAACTGCAGTTCTTAGCCCGTAACTTTTCTTTCAGACATCCGATTTCAAAGTGGCATACTTCAAAATGATCGTGGTTTGATTCCCTGTCCAAATCTTGGCTTATATTTGTGATTCGACAGTTCTATGATTTTTGTAAAATGGCTTTGCAAAAAAACGGAATTTCTAAGCACATAACTTTGTTTACAGACTTCCGATTTGAAAAAGGAATACTTTAAAATGATTGTGATTAAGTTCTCTAGACCGCTGTTTATATATTGTACATATTTTGTAAAATAATGTGTTGTATTTGTATGTTTTTGTTCTTATTAACCTCTTTCTTCCAAAGCGTAAATAAACCCTCTAGTTCGGGCAGTGAACACCTCTGAGTTTGCCAACCGAAGACGAAGCTTCGCAAACTCAGCCCGCATTTATGGAACGTACGATGTCTGGATGCATTTGTCATAATTGGCCAGGGGATTCGAGGAGGTGAAACGAAGGCGGTTTTATGGGTATTGCGGTGGTCCCTCGGTGGTCTGATCCAGTGGGATCTGCTGGGATCTCTGGGATTTGCATTACGCGCTGGCCGCAAATGATGCAAATTTCCTTAGAGATTGCCGCTGAGATTAGGCAAGAGATCCTGGCGGCTTAGCCGCAACTAAATGCGGCTTAAACAATGTTCTTAGGCGTGAGACTTTCATTACGATCTGTTTCAGGTTCTCGGGCCTCTGGTTCCCTGTTCTCCATCCATTTTCATTTCGTATATGTTTGTTGTCGGCGAAATTTCAAACCCACTTCCCGGGAAAAACGGAGGCTGAGAGAATAGGAAAACGAAATAAAATAAAAACACAATGATCGTTAGGTTTTCCAGCGGAATTTCCATGGCAGGTCAGGTCCTTTTTCCTCCGGCTGCCAGGATATGTGCGTGTCTGCGGATTTGTTTGCATGCAAAACAGTTTGCTGACGTGTGTGCATGAAACCCGAAACCCTCTGACCACAAAAGTCAGTCCAAAAACTCAGATCTGATGTCCAGAGTAACACATATATATGTGCATGTATATGCCCTGGAATTATTCCCAAAGGAATAAGAGGTCCGAAAGGCCGCGGGACATTCTGGGCCGGCTGCCAAAATAATTAAGTCGTTTGCTTCGACAATTAAATAATTCTGCAAATCGCTCCAAACGTTTCAGAACTTTCTGTGGCTCCCTGTTTTTATTTTCCTGTCCCGCAAAATGCCTGCGAAATTTGTTTAATTGCGTTTTGGCTGCGAGCGACAGTTTAACATACGAGATGCACAAGATGCGGCGCAGCGTGAGAAAAATGCATAATTTTTGTAATGTGATTTCGTTTTGGGTGCCGGCCAACCCATCGCACATTCATCATGGATCACGCAAGACAGTGGGCTAAAATATGTTATATATATTAAATATATAAATGTATATAATCTGGACTGAGTTACCAAGACATGGTATAAATCAAATAAATATGGAGTTATTGCAACAGTTTAGTTTATAAAAATATAATTATTATTTCAAATAGTTAAGAAATACCGTCCGTGAAAACATAGTAAATCAAGCAAAAATAATTAATATTTTTTTGGGATTAGTTAATATTTGTATGGAATACAAGTAAAACAATAATCCCTTGGCTTTGATTTGAGACCACTGTGACGTGTGGCGCTGGCTTTCACTGGCGTTGGCAGTCGGCGACTACTGTGCCACGCCCCCCACATTTTCGGCACAAAGGCGGTGGGATAATTACACTTTTGTTTTACATTCTGTCGGCCAGGCGAATTCCAGGAGCTGTCCACATCAAAATATCCCAGTTGCCAGCTGGTCAACTGTTTTCGCCAGCCTCGGGCGTGAGTCGCAATGTCTTGTGTTTGTCATGAGGCTTTGTGTCCTTTGTGTCCTGGCACCCATTGTCCTTCTCTTCTCGGACCACTGACCACTCGAAAGCCATTCGAATCTGATTTGTGGGCGGACGAGTCGTGGAAATCGCCTTTGACCTCCGACCCCGGCCTCTTTCTTCGCCGGTTTTGTCAAAGGCAATTAGGATTCTTTGGCCCGAAGGCGTGTGCAAAGCGGTTTAGGGCCGAGAAATCGCAATACTCCCCTGATCTAGTTAGCGACTGCAATTGAACCAAATTGGGTTACCCGGTGGTTTGTCAACATGCCCGGGACTTTTGACTTTGTCACCGAGTGCTGATCCATATCCGATTTTGTGGCTTAGTTCACATGTCTCGTGTCGTTTCCCAAAGTCGCTCACTCTTTCGGATTTAGGGAGACGACCTAGAACATTCATGAGTTTCTTTTGCATTCAACAAAGGGAAACCTAATAAAACAGGCTGAAAAAGAGGAAAAAACCGTCTCGACTTTGAGTCGTCTGCATCAAATCAATCAAATTGATGCGCTTCGATCGGGGAATATTTAAACTAACAAAGTTGGAACCTACGATCGATGGTTCGCCTTTCAGATTCCCATAACCATTAAAATATGAGGAGTATATTGGATTCAGGATTCAGGAAGAAATGTGGGATGGTATTTTATAAATTTCTTACTTTTAAAGGCATTTCAAAAACTTAAATTCTTTATATAACTCTTAAAAAGAATAAAAGGCAATGAACATAACAGTCTTATAAATATAAGTTTATAATCTTATAATATACAATATTCATTTATTGTACGGAAACTTACGTACTTTTTTTGCTACCAATTCATTATTTTAGTACGCCACTTGACTGAAATGTCTATCGATTTGAATACAACGCTTTTAAAGATAAATAAAATGCTCCATGTAAAGACAATGGGTATCGTTAAGTCCAAGTCCCAAGCTATTTGGAAAATAAACATTGAATGGAGAACCTGAACTCCACTCAATGCTTTTTTTCTGGTTTAGCATAAAAGCAATCATAATCCGCACACACTGAGCGCTGACAAAAAGTTGTCAATTAAGTTCATCAAAAGCGCATGGCAAAGACCCAATCTCAATCCCGAAAACCCGATCCTCGGGGCTTATATACATATGTTAATGCAACCTGCATGTAGTCAAATGGAGCAGCCACTGGAACCTCTGCTGTCCACAGGTCTTCCGTCTTCAGTCTTCTGGGTCTCCAGTCTTATGCACTGGGAGAAAATCTAGGGTCACTTATCGTAGGTCAATTGATATTTAGTTACTAAATATATTATTATTTTATTTATGTATTATTTGCCCTAATAACTATTGTTATAAATATTATTACATTTCAATATTACAATGATAGGGTTTTGATATTCTCGAAATAATCTCTATTGACTTTTCTTTCTGTGTGGTTATCTTATGGATGGTGGATATGTCGTCACCACCCAGGCAGCGAACGCATTTATTATGATTGCATTTTGGCCAAAAATGTTTTTTTGCCCCGACTTCTGCTGTTGTTATTGGCATCCCGCTGCTTAGTTAAATGAGACATCAGTTTGGCTTAGTCCTCGGGATTCTCGACCCCATCATCCGCAAACTGGATTAACTTGGCTACCGGTTGGTATGGGTACTCCTTCCCATGCGATATGCGATATGCCATATACGATATGGCGTATATATATTCCCCTGGCTCATTTGGGTGGGCGCACTTGCTCTTGTTATTGTTGATAATGATGATGTTAAGGCCGCTGTTCTCTGGCTGTTGTTGTTTTTGCATGTAATACTCGAAAGGGGGAAATTCGCTTTCGCAATAAGGAAAATAAAGGAGCCAGAAGGGAACGACTTCGTGGCTCCCACAACTCGCAAGACTGTGAGAAAAAAAAAGCGAAGGAGCAGTTTTAATGTCTTCATTACGGGCTGCCCAGCGAAGAAGTCAGCAATATGGGAGAATCCAGGGACCCAGACGACTTCTGCTACATATTGTTTATTTATGAATGTCATTCAATTTATTATATCATTGTATATTTGAGCCGAGTTGCGTTGAGAGGGAAATGAACGCACAGATCTGGAAGCCCCTGTCCAGTCTTCAGTCCTCAGTCCTCAGTCCTCAGTCCTTAGTATCCAGTCTTCAGTCTCCAGTCTCCAGTCTTCGGGCTCCAGAAGAAAGGGCGCTGACCAGCTATCGAGCCCCATCATCATCGTTCTCCTCCGCACTAACGGGCTTTGTGGCAGAGCCTCGTCGTCTTGTCCTCGGAGCTGGACTCTTCTGGACATCGGTTATCGTTCTGCCACAGCCATTTGCATCACTGACCAGCCAAATCGGATCGGCGGTGCTCTAAGTCTTACAGGGTATGGTTGTATAGTCTATATCCTATACAACTATACTGGTACAAAGACAGAAAAATAAGCTTAATAGTATGCTTCTGCAATAGAAATTCTTTATAAGCCTACACCATATATTACCATCTATGGTAGCATTATGAAATGACCATCTTCGAATATTGATTTCTCAAAACATTTTATAAAATAAATACTAGGAAGTGTGCAATACCACAGATGGGCTTGTATGATTTTATATAATCTGTTATTAAGCTACCAAACAGAGTGATGTTGGTTTTTATAACGATTGTTAAGTCAGTCTGATGTCTACAGGGCATTCCATGAGTCACCTATTCCCCCCAAAACCACCGCATTCTGCGATTTAAACTCGTTTCTCTTCTGGTTAGTTGCTCGTTTAGCGCAATGTTCTGATCGCTGCCGCTGCCCGATTATTGTATATCATCATGCCGGCGATTCCTCGATTCGTTCCGTTCCGATTGGATGGGATGCGATGCGGTTCCTCGATCCGCGACAAGTTGTCAATGTTTATAAGTCTGGGTGGATGGCCTCCTCCCTCGCGACAGTCGTGTCGCTGTATTGCATAAGATAATTGGTGATTTTCATATCGATTTATGCATCCGCTGCTGCGACTGCGACTGCGACTGCGACTGGTCTGCTCCCTTGGCCATTTGGTCATTTGGTCATTTAGCCATTCAGCCAGTTGAACATTCTACCATTTGGCCATTAGAGAGCGTTTAACGCTCAGCGGGAGCCAACCAAAACAATAATTAAATCATAAATTTTCATGCTTAGATTCTGAGGACAGCGTGGCTCACGCCCCCAGAAACTCGGACTAAGCTAAATCAACGTCAACACTTGGAAATTTATTGCTCTATTTGGTGAAAGTTCGCCCAATCGAATCATAATAATAAAAATAGTCACACGCCCCTTAAAAAACTATCACCAATGAAGAGATCACTGGGAAAAACTGGAGAAACTATTTTATGGCTGTTTAGATAAGGTATTTGTTTTTAAAAATTTGCTAAGCTGGATTAGGAAAGCTATTAATTTTTATATTTAGGCCGAGGGACTTCAGTTTTCAGTGCCATTTTCTTTTATATTAATTTTGGTTTTACTTACTAGTTTTAATTTGACAAAATAAATAAAAAAAATAAAAAATAAATAATTTGTATATTTTATTTAAGATGCAAAATCAGCATATTGATTATGACTTTTATTTTGCTATGTAATGCTGTTTAGAATGCTATGTGCTATTTATACATTGAACAATATATTGTTATTGAAAAAATGCTGTTCAAAAATGTATAGTTTTATTTATTACTTGTAGGTTTCTCTCAGGCTATTATTTTTCCAAGTGCACCCACCAGATTCAAACCTTAGATAGTCCTTAATTCGAGTCCTAGTTACGTTCGTAGTTTTGGGCTGCAGCGGGTCAAACGTTTTGTAAACAATTTCGAAACAAAAACGCCCGCTGCGATCACGTTTTACTTTCTCTGGCGATCGCAAAAGGGTGGACTTTCGACTTGGACTGCGACCGCGGATCGATCGGATGGGTAAAGTATACAAAAGGAGCTGAGGACGGCGTTCTCGGAAGGCCGGGATGATGGCTTGTTAATGGCATTTTATGGTGCCTCATAATCAGCGCAATTATGTTGCATTTTCAAATTCCGAGAGCTAACAAGTGCCGCGAGTTCTGCGGCCGTTTTCCTTTGTAGCCGGCCGACCGGTGGCGTCGGCTGGTTTTTCAGTTGGCCAGTTTTCCCGTTTTCCAGTTTGCCAGCTATTCGGCTTCAGCATTTCGGCTTTCGGTGGCATGTCCTTGTTATCCTGGCCAGCAACCGCAAATGTGCTAACGAATCCTGCCGCCGACGCAACTCGCACACTCGCCCAATTAACGCGAAAACCAAAAACTGGAAATTGTCGGGGGAGAGGTGTTAAACGGTCTCGCACCTCCGCTGACTTGGCAAAAATTAAGGTTCTCGGGCCCTTGATCAAGCCACATTATATGTGGCTTACTGCAGAGGGCCTCACATTTTGATACCCTTCACAGGAATATATTGTCGAACCAAAAATTGGTTCGCCCTTGTATTTATATTATTCAACGTATAATGGTAAATGTTAAAGGCCTTTTGGAATTTATTTAAAAAACACCGAACTACAAGAAAGATTGGTGATTATATTTCTCATCAATTTTAAAGGATAGTACAACCAAGTTACGTTCCTTTTGAGTATTTAAAGGGTACCGAAGGTGTCTTTCCTGTTTCATTTCCTGCCCCTTGGTGGAAAGCACTTTCAGCAGAAATCTCGATTTCTGGGTGGTGAACGTGTCCAGTTGCTTGTTGGCTGCCCCAAAAGCGGCGGCTTACAAGATCGCCAGAGTGATCGACACTAATCCGCCGCAGAATCCGCTTACTGACAGTCCGCGTCATGGTGGCAAGTCGATCCGATCGCACTAAGAAGCTGTTGAGTGGTCGGGTGACAAGTGAGCGGATTGCAAAGGCTTGCTAAATTAATGCAATCGATGCTGGAGAAAGTGGGGGGAAATTACGGGGGAAGATTAAAATTGATTATAAACCTAAATAAATGTGGCTGGGAACATTTTTAAAACTCTTATAACTATTTCTTGACTAATGGCAGTCAATATCAGAATTTTAGTTATTAATTTCTACTGTAGAAGTAATTTGAAAGCATTTAGATTTTAATAGTTTTGAAGAACTTTTTCAATTTAAAATATTTGCTATGCTAAAATTTGAAATACGCTGAAGAATCTTAAGCTATTAAAATAAAACTATTATTAATAGTTTACAGGTACCTTAATTTGGACATCAAATGAATAGGTTTAGATTACTTTCCATGCCTTCAATATAATTTTCAAACAAAAAGGGGACAATATCAATGTTTCATTTGTTAAGGACCCAATTTCACCTTCGAAGGATTATTATTCGGGCATTTAATTGTTATCACTTGTTGCGCAAGTCAACTTTTGTGCTCTTGATAAAGTCATTATTCACGATTATCCAATTGACTGGCTCCAAATGATCTAAATGATCCTTGCGCAGTTATCCTGCGGCTTTTCGATCCACTCCTTTGTTCGATTGCGGCATATCCATTCATTTCTCATTTCTTATTGTCGTGTAAACCGCTTTCGAATCGCGCGCCGCATTGATCCCATTAGTACGCCCCATTGAGCACCTTTCTGTGGCGGTTCAGGTGCAGCAGGTCCTTTGATCCTGGGCCGCAGAAGCGTGAAAGAGGATGCTTGTTAGGCCATGATTACCGCGGGGCTCTAAGGACCCATTGTCCTTGCACTGCACGCCTCACCAAATGTAGTTTAAGGTGTACTCCAATCGCATCGCATCGAATCGATTCCCACGACTCATTTTGTTGACACAACGTTTTGCGCTCCGTTGGCCAAATATTTGCATAAGCCTTTGCGGAAACCGGAAATCGAAACACCGCCAGATCGATTCCCCAGCTAGCGGTTTTCACAGCTAAACAAACACGAAGGCTGGGGGAAAAAGTGATGTTGCAGATCAACCCACGTCAAAAAAATAAATATAAATCCTGGCAACAGATTTCCAATCGATTCACTGACTCAAAATTGATTTCTACGCCCACCGAACGATCCCAATTTTTATTCCGATCCCAGCTCATCAGCATAACAATCAACCCATCGAAACCCTTTTGGCACTTCCCCGCCCCTTTCTCCCTTACCTTTCGGAATTTGCCTGTTCTGGCCTATAATTCCATTTCCATTTTTCACACCACTCCTCGGAGATCCACCTGTTGGAAGAGAAACAAACGGGAGGCTAGGCCATTAAAGAGGACTTTTTCGTAGAAACGCATCGAATGTGTTCGATTTGCTTAATTGAATTTTCGTATACCAGGTGGAGGAGTGGAGGAGTGGAGGAATCAGGGAATCGAAGGGATCAGCGGAAGAATCAGAGGAGGATGCTGCCGTTTTAATAGATTCACACGCACGTCGGATCTCGGGATTTCGGATGTCGGGATCGGGATCGGGGAAGTTGGGAGAAGTCTCGACTGTTTACAGAACGGTGCGCATTCCACTAGGGTGGAAGTGGCAGGAACTGAAAAAAAATATATCCTCAGATTAGCGGAATATCTGCTGAAATGTTGGTTTTAAAATAGTTTGTAAAAGGGAGGATTATTGTCAACCATTTGAATTTGAAAATAAAGAGTCGAAACACACCGGATTTGATAGAGAGATTTATGGTAATGCTTTCCCTTCGTTTAAAGTATATAAAACTAGTTTAATTAAAGGGCTCACAAAAATAGTTGTACCACCGATTGTCGGTTTTAACCGGAGTTACCCAGAAACTTGCTGTTTTTGGTACTTGGCGCTTGTAGATTCGGGACCTTCCTTTGAAGCCCTCGCACTCCTGTTTTACCGCCGATAATTTGCAGTTGTTCAGGGGAAGTTTGGATGGTATTATTCGGCAGCTACTATTCATAATGGACATTCAATTGAGGGGCTACCCACCGACTTCCTGCGAAGGCGCTGCCCGAGTTGAAAGTGCCGAAGGCTGTGGCTTCTGCTCTTGCCGCGTGTCGCCCGGAAAGTCTTTGGTCACCGGGCAACCAGTCACCGGGTCAATTAGAAACACACAGATCCTTAGGGCGCAACCTCTGAAGAGGCTTACAAACGCCTTACACCATCGCCCTTTTCAAATCGGACAGAGAGCCTTATGTAATTTGCGTTCACTACTTTTCATTACCACTGTTGGCATGCACAATGGGCAATGGGATTCGCTTCCTGGCATTATCCTCGAGCCACGTGCAAAAAAGGATGTGTGTTTGTTTTGTTTGTCGTGCCAATCGGTTTCTCGGACATTCGACGCACGCTGCGTCCAGGACAATTGTCCCTCCCAAAATCATATGCATAACTGTCACCCAGAGTCCGTCTTTGGCCAGGGAGACTAACTGTCTCTGTGCGCCACAGCTGGAGGCAAGATGCGACCGAACTGGCTTATGCAATGCGGCACCAGCTTCAACGGAAGGAGAGCTTCAAAGTAGCCGCTGTATTTGTGACCTTCGAGGAGGAGTTTTCAGTCTTCAGTCTCCAGCCCAGTAATGCAAGTCGTCTGTCACGGGCGCGGTCATAACATTTCATTGCCATAATTTCTTATGCAAATATCCTGTGGCAGCGTTGCGAATTTATTAATTACTCGCCAAATGCCTGCCACAAGTTCGGATTCCAGTGCTGCAAAAAATCTCTGGATGTTTATTAAGGAACAAAACAGCATTTTTAATATATTACAAAAATAATCATACTATTTAAAACAAGGTATATTACATATTTATTATTAGCTATTATTATAAACAACATTGGGAGTATCTTCAAAGACAAGAAACATTAATATAAATAGCAACCTAACTTTGTGCTCAACTTGAAGTCATAACTACAAGAAAAGTCAATTCCAAATAGGTTCCTTCTGAGCCCCGTAAGTAAACACATTTTCTGAGAGTGTATTTGGCTACCAGTTATTTTGGGGCGCCGCTGAACATAGTGGTATCTCCCGAAAATCTCCTCTTCACATCCAAAAATATATCCCGCGTCTGTCTGTGTGTATAATTAAAATGTTCAAAAAAGCGACAGTGTTCATTTTTTCATCATAAATTTCAAAAAGATTGCCATTTTGGCGCTGGACGCGCGCGTCTCCCATTTGAAGTAAACCGCGGCGGCAATGACAACGAAGTCTGAGGATCGGGGATCTCGATGTGGACTGGACCACATTTAATTGGCATCGGCTGCAACCCGTTTTTGCTGTTTTGCAGTTTATATATCCTTTTTTATTTTTATTTTTCGCTTTTTCCCGCTGCTGCTGGCCGTGCTTTTTTGTTTTTCGAGTAATTTTCAAATCAAACCAAGGTCTCTTATCTCCACCTTCGAGTCGCTGCCTTTTGGCATGCGCGTGCGCAGCGGCAATTTGATGAAATACATATGAAATCAAAAGTGAATTTCGACAGGCGCGACATGCTAAATACAGTTGCGGCAAAAATAATAGGACCTTTTATGCCATTTAAGCATGATTTTACAAACACATCTATAAGTTATGGTTTCTGCCATATTTTTTTGGGTTAGATTTTAAGTTGGTTACTATTCCAGAATTTTATTTCTGATATATACAATTTCTAAATTTTATTTACATTTTTTCAATTTGGTTATAAAATAATTATAGTAATTATAGTTTCGCAGCAATTAATTTAATAAACAATAGGAAGAAGTTTGTAATTCTATGTATAATTACAAATGCAAAAATGTTTAGTGCTATTTTTTTGACGCCTATGTTTATCTGTATATCTGGTGAAAAAAAGGAGAGAGAGTGCATGGCTAATAATTAGCCCAGTCACGCAGTGAATGCGATTCGAACCCGAATGCATTTAAATATATATAAGACTCATATTTTCAGCGGCGTAATGCCACGCGACTTCGTCTAGTCTTAAGAGCCCCGGAATGCCCCGCCAGCAGTGGAATATGTTCTCAGCTCTTTTCTGATCCAATTAAATGTCGTAAATTTTATTACGAAAGCGGGTTTCGATGGCCTGCACAGCCTAGGGACTTGAAAAAGCCATAGAATCCTTCTAGGAAAGAAGCAAAAGAACCAAATCGAATTGAAATCAGCTTTTGAAGCCTTGATATGGTTGGTAAACAAATAAGCCAATCCAATCATTTAATTAAATGGAGAGGAGTTATTTAATAATATAGGTTTTTTGCTTGATACTAATTATGCATTTCTGTTTCCATTATTTCAATGAAGGAGCAATTTCATATGTGTTAATGGTTATTTGAAGACATTTCGACCAAATAGCATAGTTCATTTCAAGACTATTAAGAATATCCCTCTGTTTAAAAACAACAAAAAATAGTAGAGACCTTACGCGAAAGTTTCCCCAGCCACCAATGTCCCCAATTTGTTTGTTTTGTTTGCTCTCCGGCAATTAAAGAAAGGAGCTCCCCGCACGAGTCTATAATTAAAGACGGAAAGAACGCTTTTGATGATTGCCGGACGCCGCACTTAAGGTAATTAATTTAAATAATTTCGCAAAGTGAAAGCCCCGCGGTTGAATTGAGACATTTTGGGCTGGTAATTAAGGCATTGCAAAAGTTTTTGTTGTTTGCCGGAGAGATAATGCCAGAAAGGAAGAGTCCTTATATGGCATGACTCTATTTTGATGAGTTTGAAACTGTATTTAATGTTTTAAAAAGCCTTTTTAATAATAATTTTAAGTGTGGAGCGATCATTTTCTTACCCAAAATCCTAATCCCTTTTGATAGTTTTATTGGAACCATTTTGCTCTCGTTTTTAATGATTTTTAATAGCCGGCGAATGATACTGCAGCCTTAGAATAATCCCCTTGAATCGGTTCCCATTATGAATTACGTACTTTGAGGGACCAGAACGCACAATTTTCATTTCAGCTGCATTGTCAAGTATAATCAGCTTAACTAATGAAAACTTCAGAACTCAATTTTGATCCTTAAACGCAGACGCACGCAACAGGAGATCCTTTTGGGAATGTCGGGTTTGGTGGGCGTTTTAAATTGCCGGGGCTGCGAGATTGAACATTTTCCAGTTGGTCAGGGATGTTGGGTAACCCGGGAAACTGTAACAATGACAAGTGCACCTTTGTGTGTGGAAAATGGAGGAGCGGTTCGGCTCTCTATTGTCCCACTTGCCGCGTTGCACTTGTATTTCGCAAGAAGTTACATAACATCACAATTACGTGGGCAATTGTGCACGCGAGCTATTGTCGGCGTTCTGTTTTTTATCTTGGGGCCAACTAGAGATACATATGTATCTATCGGTGCGAATATCTCTAATTACAGTGCGGTGACATCTCCGGCACTCTTTCAAGGATGATGGGCGAGCTTCTCCCCCTTTTTTCGCTGCGGAGAAATCCTGGAAAGATGTCAGGGCCGAACATAAATTACATTATTCTTTGTCAACATTTGTGAGTCAAAAAGTCGCGTCCATGTTAAACAAATAACTCACTTGTTGCTCCCTGGAAGTTATTTACGAGACATCAGTCAGCATCAGACGGTGTCTGGAGCCGTGGTTGTGTTGTAATCAGAGCATCCTTAATAAATCATAAATTTATTCGCCCGGCGTTGCATGTAAAATGCGCCCTGTACCGAGCATAAAATACAAGGCGAAACCCTGTAGTCCAGTGCCTCGACTATGAGATATCCTTTACTGAGCAAACCAATTTTAAAATAAACATGTCCCTAGGTGATAACTTGTAAACAAATGGAATAATTGGAATCTGCATGCTAGGTCGTAAATTTATTTATTAAAATAGTAACATAATGAAAATAATAGTTCTTTTTGATAATACAAAAACATTTATACCCCTCTAGAATAAGAGTTTAGATTTAATAATTACTTAAGTTTCTGAAGGACAAACATATATAATATCATATCGAATATGAATATACCAAGGGGGACTTTACAGATCCAATATACTCCTATAACCTCCCTGAGTAAGGGGTATATATGTGCGGCCATACCCCTTTGGGGTTTTCAAGCGGCCACGGGCGATCTGGAGCGATCTGCTACATATTTCTGCATATATTTCTGCGATCGATCCCCTTTTCGGGGCCATGTCAAACGTATTATTAACTTCACACAAAAAGCGTTCGATTTTGCACCGTTTGCTGTCGCCGAGACTTTGTGTCGTATGTCGCCCATTGAGACCGCCAATGGATGGGGCAACCCCCTTCAACCTTTTTGCTTTTCTTGAAATCACCATCTCCCCCTCGCTGGGAGAATCCTTTGCCTGGTTGCCTTTTTATTTTTGGTTTAGTGCCAGGCCAAAACGTTTCGCATATGCAATGCAAAAACAGGAAAAACGCCGGAAATAATAATTCGATAAATGCGCCATGAAGAGGGCTGTGGGCCCCAAAACCGTTCGATTCTCCGCTCCAAAGTTGCCCCCAAAAAACAGTGCCCCAAACTCAATGTGACTTTTTGAAAGATTATTATTGGACAAGGGTTTATGTCATAGGAAATTAAACCATTATATATTTTATTAATCATAATAGTACTAATAGTACTTTTAGTCTGTCATCTAAAAATGGGAATCATGATCCAATTTTCTGAATTTTAAAAAAGGTATAAGCTCCAGGTATGTAGTTTATAAATATTCATAATTAAAACTATAAAACTACCAATCCAAATTTGTTTAAAGGTACACCGCTTTGAGATCCAGTTAAACAATGGCAAGTAATGAATTGATTTGGGCAACGTATCGGTTTATTAAACACCTTATTTTCTCCCTGTGCAGCACCGTTCGAATTGACCGCTCGTATTTTGCACCGCATGGCGAATCGATTGGCATGGAAACTTGGCCGAAACGGGAGATCAGTGGTAAAGCCTCCGTGTCGAGAGTTCCGAAGCCACAAGTCCCGATTGACGGAAGTGCGTATCCCCAGCATACATTGATCTATTAATGAGTTCCATTCCAGGGGAAAAAACAGGAAATGCGCGTGGGATGCATAAAATGGAAAAAAACGCATAGGAAAATACCATGGACAAGTTGAGTGTCGCTTGGTATTTGGCTTGCTATATGTACATATGTGTATAGTTGTGTGTGTTTTATCTGTGGCAACTTCATCGCGACAGCTTCCGTTGCAGAAGACCCCAGCAGATTCTTTCTGTTTCTTAACTTTGTCGGGGGCGATCTGAACAATTGCCGACCCGTGTTTTGCCTCTTGTTTTGCCTGCATTGCTGGAATAACTCAAAATTAGTTCAACAATCGATCGATCGATCGCTTGGGAATTGTCGGCACTCAGCCTCTGATTAACTCGGCCTGGCCATATGCAAAAATGCGGCAAATAAATTACTTGGCTTCTTTTCACCCTACTCAATCCGACTTTATTTATGCAAAGTCGCTTTTTCGATCCAAAAACAAAAGTCCTGACAAATTGTTAGGATAATTTACTGTCGAGGTATCGATCTGTAAATACTTAACGGTAACGGAAACTGATTGGTTTTTTCAGGAAGTGAACTAATTTTTGTAAGGTAAGTACCTGAAAAATAATAAAAGAGAAATAAAAAAGAATGCCAAGAACTCTTTATCATCACAAAACATTTCTGGTTTATTCTTATATTGTATATTTTGTATGTTAATGTCTGGAATGCAAGTTATTAATAAATTTTAAAGTCAATCACAACTTTTTGTAAAGAACCCTTTGGCTATACAAACTATAATGTCCTATTGACTTTTTAGTTCTTTCCAACCCAAATTTCCAACCCCATTTGCCCATAAGAAAACTCAATAAATATTTCATTATAATTATCAGTTTAATGTCCTCCATGTTTGTTAAAAAAAAATAGATTCTTAAGTGTACATTGTTTTCCATTTACAGGCTAGTCTTATAAACTATATAAAAACTTAAGCACTAATTTGTACAGGCAAAAAAAAGGTGGTTTTGTGGTAATACTTGTGGCTGAGGTAATACTTGTTGGCCAATCAATGGTTCGTTGTGTTTTTTGATGGTTGGTGCGACTAGCAATTGCAGGAATGTCGGGATGTCGGAATCGAGATCCCTACAGTTCGTCCTGCCAGAGGGATATGTAGTCGAGGATGTCCTCATCTTCGGCACCGGAGCTGCAGGAATTGTTGCGGTAGTCTTCATAGCTGTTTTCCAGTTTGGTGACGACATTCAGAGAAGATGTTGCTGGTGCGATCGTTGATGTCGCAGGTGTGTAATAGGAACTGTTGCTGTTGCTGCTGTTGCTGTTGCAGGAACTCACACTTCCAGTGGGCGACTGCAACTGCAACTGTTGCTGCCAGGCGTAAAAGTGTTGCTGCTGCTGCTGTTGCTGCTGCTGCTGATGATGTTGCTGCTGGAAGTGCTGATGTTGCTGCTGCAACTGTTGCTGCTTCTGCTGGTCGTTCTCATCAATGACTTTCTGCAGACGGCGAATGTACTCTACGGCCATTTTGAGGGTACTGACTTTGCTGAGTTTTTTATTGGCCCCCGGACCGATTCCCCGCCGCCCATTGCTCAGATCGGCAATGACGGCCACGGGAATGTGTTGCCGGAGCTGGCTGAAGCCATTGTTGACCTGCTTGACCCGGTTGCGTTCCCGGGCATTCCGCCGGACGACGGAGGGCCCGTTGGTCGGAGAAGTGGCCTCCTCCTCGTCGTCGTAGTACAAGGACTGATTCTCGCTGCCCAGAGCCATTTTTCAGGGATTTCGAATGTATAACGTTGGGATATAGTGACTGGGATGGTCTCTACTTGAGCACTGGCTCCGTTCTGATGCCCTTCCCCGTTCCGTTCGGGCTATTTATAGGGGTTCCAGGGCCTAGGGACCGGGATCTCACCTGCGTTATTATCATCTACCTGCCCCCCACCCCGAGAAAAAGGTGCAACAGCATCATCATCACTCAAGGATCGTCTCTTGAGCGCAGTCTCTCCCCTGATTTGAACAGAGAGTGCAGGAGGCAGCAACATCTCTCTCTCTCTCCGCGAATTGCAGCTGCCCTCGGTCCGAGTGTTCCCTCTTTCGAGTGGGAAGAGTTTCTTCCGAGTGGTTTTTGCCCACTTTCAGCTGCCTGTCGCCTGCAAGCCAAAACGCAAAACCCGGCTCTGTCGCGTGCCGTCTGCCAACCGGTTTAAAAAGCAGGAAAAAGGCCCAGACCCCAGACCCCAGACCCCAGACCTGAGACCCCAGTAACAACCCCTCTGCGGAAAAGGAGCTCCAGCTCCCAATGAAAGTGGCTGCCAGCTTTAATGACTCCAATAGTTGAGTCACTATAAATCAAAGGGTCTAAACAAATCAAATACTAAACTGTTGAGAAGGTTCTATAGACTTAGTTCATCCTATGATCACGCCAGTAATGTGTATTTCATGGTCTTATTGCGGAAAGTAATACAAATACAAATAAATATATTTTAAATGTACAATAAAATGAAGTAATTAAAGGAAGACTCTAAAAATATAACCTTAGATACACAAAAAGTTGGCAGTTTAATCATTGAAAACCCAGCTCTATAGAAAATGCTTCAGATAAAAACCTGCAAACTCCTTTGTCCTTTGCGATGACCTTCTGATCTCTTGAGGCATTTGACAATCATTGCAAATTAGGCCTTGTGCCGCTGGAATCCAAAGTTTTATGACCTTCCAAGGCCGTCGTCGACTCGTCAACACCTCAAACGGTGACCCATCCGATCTTTTGGATCATGCCAAGAAACCTGATCGGCCAGAGGCACTTTTCTATTAACACTCCTAATGCCCCGGGGTCCTTTATGCCCGTCGTAGCAGTTGGATTTCCACTGGGCCGAAAGTCGAAAGCATTTCGAAAGCATTTAGGAGAGGCTGCCCATCCAGTGTTTCCAAAAACCATTGTCCACCGATCGCCGTTGGAGGATTCTGGTTGCACGCTAGGAAACCGTGCCGAAATGGATTTGAATTGCCATTTCTGGCACCAACCCACGCTGGGCCTCGTTTAACACTTCGTTTTGCTGCAGCCGCGGGGGATTGCAGGGCATTGCATATGGCAAGGACATCCGAGGACACAGGTCCCAGGGCATCCCCGATTCTTAACCAGATGTCCAGAGTCGAAAGAACCGATCGTATCCGGTCGTCATGCAAAATCCATGTTGATGCAATAGAAATTCGCTGTGGCTCGTTGAAAGGGAAAATTCTGTGGCTCTTTGAAGATAACTTATGTATTTTTAAGGTAAAATATTTTATGAGCAGAATAATTATTCATCAACAAAACAGAAACACAAAATATTTCTAGGGATGTAAGAAAGCAAAATTAAAGTTTGTTTTAAAGGTTGGATCTATTTAAAAGACATCCAAGTCTTTACAATTTTCACAAATATTTAATAAATTTAAACTTAATTATTTAAGATGTAAAAGAGAACTTAAGTCTTCGGCTTGTGCTGCCATGTTTTTCATGCCCTTTATTAAATACAGTTCGGCCTGCAGCCTCATGCAGATATATTTTGTGCGAGGATCGAAGTTCGGCGATCGGCGATCGGCAGCAGGAGGCGCTATCATTATCTGACACAAAAATTTAATATAAATTATGTTGACATGTTGGCTTAAATATGTACGTACGTCGTGGCTTTTGGTTTTGGTTTTGCCTTTTGGCTTTTTGGCTTGCTGCTTTGCTTACGATCATAATTGAACTCGATCGAATCGCCGCGGATCGTCTGCTTTTCAGTGTTGGGGCCGACTAACTAGTTCAATAATTGCTAGTAAGACACGGCGACAGCAAAACGAAAAAACCCGGGGATGGCATTTCCAGCGAATGAAGATGAAGTCGTCATTAATATCGACTCGGCCTGTCAATAACTTGACATCGCATCATTTTTTCCACACTTCGTACAAGCGGCTCCCTTTTCGCCACAGTGAAGCCTCGATTAAAGGACAGCTTCCGTAGCATTTTGCGGTGCAAGGTCAGTTTATTAAAATTACTTTACCATTTTCATTTTCGGTGCCAGAAAACGCTGGCTCACGCTCACTTGGAGTTTAATTTTTAGTGCAGAGCGGTGGCGATTTAAATAAATATTTTTATAAGCGATCGTATATAAATCTGTATAAAATATCATATTAATAACCCTGATCTATAAGGCTTGGCTTTATTTATAAAAAATCTTAAAGCATAAATTGAACATATAGTTATTATTAATTCACAAAAGAAACCATACTGTTAGTGTAGCTAATTAACTTTTACTTTGTGATTAAAATTTAAAAAATATAGATATCAGAGCTCATTTAAGCCTCAATAAAATGTGTGTTATTATTATATTATTTGGGTAAATATTAAAGCAAAAAGTAAACGATTTAAAAGATTTGTTATCTTCTTAAAGAAAAAAACAAAGACTTGAAACGCTTTTGTCTCCATCTCGAGCCTAGATATCTTGAAATCTTATTCCTTTTGCTGATCGAATCAAAAGTCAACTGTCAACTGTTCATGGCTATCAAATTGCCGCCTGATCACCGATCCATCGAGGATGAAAGGACGAAAGCCGCTCTCGATTTCGATTTCGATTTCGATGCCCCGACTCCCACTCTATAAAGATATATATATATATATATTTGATTTATGGGAGCAATGCGAATATGTCAGCGAATCGGTGCGACATCTAAGGTGAGCGTTTTGACGCCGCCAATTCTATTTGGCCAATGCCGTATATCGCCAACTGGCAACAATATTTATGGCCAGGAGCAAAAGGCTGGCTGCCTGGCACCTCCTGAAATCCAGCGAAGAAGAATGGCGATTTTTGATTAATTGTAATGCGAGAACTTTGATTAATTGCGGGCAGCAAGCGGCCCCAACATAACAATTTGTTTTGCCATTGCATTAAATCAGGCAAAAAGGCGGAGGAAATCGGGGTATTCGCTTTTCAGGCATCATCACGGCGTGAGATTGTAAGGCCAACACCTCGACAGCCTTTGCTGCCGTATTTATGAGTTGGCCCGAAATTTATGAATGGTCCACGGCTTTTGGCCTCGACCATCAAGCGGCTCTTTTCGCTGCGAAACACTCGTAAAAATAATCAAAGCCAGCAGATTCAGGGTCTCGACTTTTTGAAATCACTCATTTACTCGCAACATAAACTGGATCATGCCAAATTTAGATGTTAATATATTTAAAATATTTATAAAAATGTATGGCAAAATAAATATTATCTCCAAAAAGATTTTTATTGATATATAATTGTTCTTATTTTTTTTTTTTCCATTAAATTACATTTTGAACTATTGTCATTTCTTTTGTTTAAAAAAATGACAATATAAAGTAATTTTTTCACGTGTTTTCGGTCTTCTTCTTCATCTTTCATCTGCTGGCAATTGCAATTATGCAAAAAGTTGTCAAATACGGGCGACATGGGGCGTGGCACAGCATGACTATCAACAAAATACAATCAACAACAACAAGAGCAGCCGAAAAAATTATCGAAAAAAATTGTACCAGTTTCTGTATTTTCCGGCAGAGCTCTCAGCAATTTACATGTCTCATGGAATCAAGAGCACTCCGCATTCTCCGTACCGCCCAACAAAACCAATCAACGCGTCTGTCAAAGGCGAAAAAAAATAAAAATAAAAATAAAAATACTAAAATATAGAGGAGGCAACTTGGAAGCGGTTGCTTATCGGTAGCCGCGCTGAAATCAGCTTCTGGCACTCACGATCAGCAGAAAACCCGCAAGTCGACAGTAGACAGTGAAGCCCCCCTACAATCGAAAGCCCCCCGCGGGAGTACAGGTGACCAAGTGCACCTTTAACCGGAGATCGACCCTTTAGCGATCCGTGCTCGTTGCTCCTGTCACAATTACAACAGCAAGTGCAGCGGACTAATGACAACCACGGTGGCAGTTGCCCCGCACAGTGGGCAAAATATCAAAAATGCAAAAAGATTTTCAAGCAGTCAGTTTTATTTTGTATAAATTGAAATCTAAACACAGATCAGAAGTTTTTGGAGCTAAACTCAAGTATCTCTTCTCAAGTATTATTTCTTGAATAACAAATTTTTAAGTAATATTTTAATGCTTTACAAAAATATATAGGTTCTGTGACAAAAGTGCATAGGCAATTATTTAATTTTTTTACTTTTTAATTAGTTTTTGTTGTTATTTTTTTATCAGCAGCTAAATAAATAAATAATAAAATATATTTTCGTACAATATATTATTGGTTCTATGAATTTCAAATCGCTAGTTTTTCGCACGTCTCTCAACCACTGTGCAAATTGACAGGGAAACCTGATATTGCACACACGCGCCTCGTGGCCCGAGCCTTAAGTTGAGGTCTTGAGGTCTGGAAATGGGATTGGTACTGAATACTGCGTATTTGGGCACTGGTTACTGGACACTGGATACTGGATTTACTGGGCATTGGGAGCCTTTCGTCGAGACTCGAGACGCGAGACTCGAGACCCGAGACTCTTTTTACCTTTTGGCGTGCGCGTGCAGTGCAATTAACTTTTGTAGTAAGTCAGCCGAGGCAACACTTGACATTGACTTGGCTGGAAAAAAATGATAAGGAGGAGGGGATCGAGATCGGGATGGGGATGGGGATGGGGATCCAAAAGCGTGGACTTGGGGCGACAATTTCACCTGTTGCCGCTGACACAGTAACTTATATTATTTGCATGCGTCGAACAGGTTTGTATGCATGAAAAACAAGAGATGAAAATGGCGGTGACTGCCACGTGCAAATAAAAAAAAGCCAGTGAATGGTCTAGTCCTAGGTTTTAGTTTTTAGGGCGTGGACAATTAGGGTCAGAGTTCAGGGGTCACACGCTGTGAAGAAGACATGGGATTAGTGAGAAATATTTGTGGGAGTGAATTCGGTAGGCGTTAACCCAAGTCTGCCAATTTAATTCGGGTCACTTGCGACCCGACCCAATTACAAATGTTTTCCCAATCGCCAGGTTATTTATTTCCCTTCAGCACATCATTAGTTAATTTTTATAGGCTAGAATTAATATGGGTTTCCATTGAAAAAGATCACCTTTGTTTTGCAAGTAGTTACAATTAATATCATGATAATAAGCATTCGGAAAAGTGCCACATATAGGCTTTTTCCAATAAGCGTTACTATTAAATTAAAATATTCAAAGGTCCACCTTTTCCGGCAATTTTTCCACCTGAGTTTCTGCGCCTATTCATTTTTCAGAGGCCCAGCCACTTCAGCACATCATTAGAGTGCAGATATTGTTCAATTTTTGGTGTTTTTTCTTGTTTTTTCCCGGCTCAGTTATTTTACTTTTCAGTTTTTGCTTGAATGGGCCGATTGCGTGCGCCTCGTGTGCTGCAGGTCTTAACTGATTCTCATTGATTAATTGCCATCATTAGCATACGGCAACGACGACATGATTGATATGGATATGGCCAAGTACGCGTATATATAGCATATTTATATACATATGTGCTATATATGGCTGGACCACCGGCGAAGTTTCACCTCGACGAAGTGGAATGTGGAGCTCTTAATGCCGCTCAGCACCTTAAAAGGCAAGTGGCTCTGGGTTTTCGGCATAGAGAGATCCAATGGGCGCTAATTGTTAACAAATTGTTGGCCAAAAGGGAAAAAGAAGGGCGAAAAACACGCAAGGTTCCTCCAGTATCGGCGTATGCATCTCCCCTTTTAGATTTTTTTTTTGGCCGGCACACGCAATCCTCGCGTAACTGAGAAAATCCATTACAAGTCTTACAGGGTCACGCAGCCCAATTCCTGAACCCTTTCCGATTTTATAGGGGCACACAGTAGCCCACAGAAAGTCGGTGGGGAGCGGCATTGTCAAGTTTATTAGACCATTCCGCAGGATGGATGGAATAATAATAATGATGAGGCACATTCTGGGGCCCATTTCAGGACCCTGGGAACCGTAATTGAATATTAAATGCAAATTTTAAACTAATTTGAATCACCCAAAGGTCCAGAAACCGCTAACAACATTTTGATTGATCTTATTTTAATACAGGTGTTCTGATACACATTCTGTGTTCTTGTTAACCTTTTTGTCTTTAATGTTACCAACTTGCTTCGTTTTCTTGACGCCCCTCAAGAGTATAAACTTAAGTAGAAACTAAACAAGGTGGACGAAGCATGGCAAATATGTTTTCATTTTTTCATTATTTAAACTTTGATTTAGAAATTATAAAATAAGGGAATTTACCGAAGTAGTTTGTAGCTTAAATTGGAAAATGTATACAGATCCGTTTAGCAAAGATAAAGTCATCACCTTGATGGCTAAGGTAACCACTAATCCAGGCAATGCTCTAAATCTGAAATGCAACTTTTTCCCATAGGTTTTCCCCTGAGATCGTGGAATGTCCTGAATTCAGTGATGGATGGACCCAGCCAAGAGACTCAATTTCTCGGGGATCTCATTCACACGTTCTCATGTTTCCTGTTCCCACTCGGCCATCCATTTAATGGCCTCCACCTGCTCCTCCTCCATTGCCGTCCTCATTTCATATGTGATCGATTGAATAGACGGGGCCGCCCCATAATCTAGAGCCATCGCGATGATCGTGGCTCGTCATCATTATGCGGCCCATGGAGCTGCCATAACTTTCCATCAACAGTTTCAATTTCAATATGCGCCCCTTGTAGTGCAGTTCCCCTGGAAGACCCCGACATATCCTCGCATGTCCCCTGGCCACTGTCAACGGTCGGGTAAAAGTAGCTAACTACCAGTTTTTCATTTTATTTATGTTTCTTTTTGATTTATTTACCCTGCCAGGGAGTCTGTGAAGCTATCATGAACGAAGAAATTTAAGGAATGCGTATACATATGTTATATGTTAAATGATGTGAAACATAATATATACATAATATAATATAATAATAATCATTGAATAAAAAGACATTCCTTAAAATATATATATTACATATAAAAATATTATTAGGAGCACTGAAACGAACTCACCCATTTTAATTCCACGGTGTAAAATAGGCTCATTGAAAATATTATTTATGTTCACTGATAATAATGACTTATTTCAAATATCACAGATACTTTTTTAAACTGAAAGCAAGTGATTATGAATTTGTTAATAACATTGAAGAATTTCCTGTAAGTTATTTTGTTTGAAGGGTGTTGAAAATTCCCTTTTCTTATGTCAATTTTTGCCGTTTGTATTTTTGCTGCTGTGGTTTCGAGGAGGATGAGCTGGGGACTTTTGGACACACCGCCTGGGGCAACAATTTCATTTTCACTCCCGAGGCACCAGCTCATGATGATTATGACGACGAGGATGATGATGATGAGGTTGCGGCGACCGCAGGCAAAAGTGTGCCCCAATTTAATTGAAAGCGGTTTTCGATCGGCCTTGGACACTCATTTTTTTCACCTTTTTTATTTTTCAGTTTCATATTGAGGTGTTGCCTTTTAGCTTTAGCTTTATTGATTGAATTGACGAAATGGGAATTTGTCAATTCTCACCTGGCCATGTGAATAAATATTTGTGGTCGGGTGTGTGTGCGAGTGTGTGTGGAGTCCCCGGTTTTCCACATCTTTGCGGTCGACTTTCAGTTTTAGGTCTTTCGCTTGCGAGGCAAGGTCAGAAAGTCTTTAAGATAAGAAGCTGAATAAATACCCTCAAACCCAGACAACTCAATCGAAATCCTTGCGGCTAAAGTGTTATCCTGCCTACAAGAATAACCTTTTAATTAAACCATGACGATAAGGGCCCCGAAAAAGAAACGTTTGACGCTCTCTTCACGCGTGTTTGTCATATCGGAAATGAAGAACCGGACTTATCGCCACGGTCCTCCATGAATGAACTCTCTCACATTTTTAGGAAGGAAAAAAAGGGAAATAAAGGGGATTCGAAGGGGAAGGGGTATCGCCGCATGAATGGAACTCGTTTGACATTTGGCAAACGATTAGATTGGACTGCAAGTGCATTAGTTTTTATCCAGCTGCACAAGTTGTCTGCCTGCTTTTTACCTGCAGATACAATTGTATCTTTTTATTTTTGTGCGGCTACACGCTACACGCTTGCTATCCTTATCGCAGTTTTCCAGAGTTTCTGGTTCTGAACTGGGTTCTTCTTTTACGATCGTACCACCAACAAAGTCCTTTTGGCCAGCCATTTCGCGGTTGCTCCGTCTGATGTCATAAACTGCGACCATTAAAATTAAATTTCAATTGCAGAGGAATCATCATCGCATCCCAAGGGGCCAGCCGATCGCGAATTGAGCGATTAACTTGCACTTTCCCTGCTCCCAATCGAGTTCTCTCTCCCTATTATGCTCAATTAGTGAATTAACTCTTGGAAAGAATTGGGATAAAAACAAAACACATTGCCGCAAAGGAATTTATTAATGCTTGCGCTATTTAAAAAATAATATTTGTCGCAAAACTATATTGGAACAATTCCAAAACGATCAATGGTATTCAGTTAATAAAGCGAACGTTTAAAAAATATAAACATTTTTATCGACATCAAAACTACGATTTTGAAAAGGGTCCAAAAACTGCAGTTCTAAGCCCTTAACTTTTCGTACAGTTATCCGATTTTAAAGTGGCATATTTCAAAATGATCGTGGTTTGATTCCCTAAAAATCTGTGTTTACTTTTTTTTTTTTTTTTTTTGGGTCGATTATTCGTCATTTTCAATGATGTAACCCCTTTCCAAATTTTCAAAAAATGGGTTGGCAGAAAAGGGTCCAAAAACTGCAGTTCTAAGCCCATAACTTTTCGTAGTTATCCGATTTTAAAGTGGCTTACTTTAAAATGATCGTGGTTTGATTCCCTAAAAATCTGTGTTTATTTTTTTTTTTTTTTTTTGGGTCGATTATTCGTCATTTTCAATGATGTAACCCCTTTCCAAATTTTCAAAAAATGGGTTGGCAAAAAAGGGTCCAAAAACTGCAGTTTTAAGCCCATAACTTTTCGTACAGTAATCCGATTTTAAAGTGGCATATTTCAAAATGATCGTGGTTTGATTCCCTAAAAATCTGTATTTTTACTTTTTTTTTTTTTTTGTGGGTCTATTATTGGTCATTTTCAATGATGTAACCCCTTTCCAAATTTTCAAAAATGGGTTGGCAGGAAAGGGTCCAAAAACTGCAGTTTTAAGCCCATAACTTTTCGTACAGTTATCCGATTTTAAAGTGGCTTACTTTAAAATGATCGTGGTTTGATTCCCTAAAAATCTGTGTTTTTACTTTTTTTTTTTTTTTGGGTCGATTATTCGTCATTTTCAATGATGTAACCCCTTTCCAAATTTTCAAAAAATGGGTTGGCAGAAAAGGGTCCAAAAACTGCAGTTCTAAGCCCTTAACTTTTCGTACAGTTATCCGATTTTAAAGTGGCATATTTCAAAATGATCGTGGTTTGATTCCCTAAAAATCTGTATTTTTACTTTTTTTTTTTTTTGTGGGTCTATTATTGGTCATTTTCAATGATGTAACCCCTTTCCAAATTTTCAAAAAATGGGTTGGCAGGAAAGGGTCCAAAAACTGCAGTTTTAAGCCCATAACTTTTCGTACAGTTATCCGATTTTAAAGTGGCTTACTTTAAAATGATCGTGGTTTGATTCCCTAAAAATCTGTGTTTTTTTTTTTTTTTTTTTTGGGTCGATTATTCGTCATTTTCAATGATGTAACCCCTTTCCAAATTTTCAAAAAATGGGTTGGCAGAAAAGGGTCCAAAAACTGCAGTTCTAAGCCCTTAACTTTTCGTACAGTTATCCGATTTTAAAGTGGCTTACTTTAAAATGATCGTGGTTTGATTCCCTAAAAATCTGTATTTTTACTTTTTTTTTTTTTTTTTTTGGGTCGATTATTCGTCATTTTCAATGATGTAACCCCTTTCCAAATTTTCAAAAAATGGGTTGGCAGAAAAGGGTCCAAAAACTGCAGTTTTAAGCCCATAACTTTTCGTACAGTTATCCGATTTTAAAGTGGCTTACTTTAAAATGATCGTGGTTTGATTCCCTAAAAATCTGTATTTTTACTTTTTTTTTTTTTTTTTGGGTCGATTATTCGTCATTTTCAATGATGTAACCCCTTTCCAAATTTTCAAAAAATGGGTTGGCAGGAAAAGGTCCAAAAACTGCAGTTTTAAGCCCATAACTTTTCGTACAGTTATCCGATTTTAAAGTGGCTTACTTCAGAATGATCGTGGTTTGATTCCCTAAAAATCTGTGTTTTTACTTTTTTTTTTTTTTTTGGGTCGATTATTCGTCATTTTCAATGATGTAACCCCTTTCCAAATTTTCAAAAAATGGGTTGGCAGGAAAGGGTCCAAAAACTGCAGTTCTAAGCCCATAACTTTTCGTACA
The DNA here is from genome assembly GCA_018153305.1 of Drosophila kurseongensis. Lineage (NCBI taxonomy): Eukaryota > Metazoa > Arthropoda > Insecta > Diptera > Drosophilidae > Drosophila > Drosophila kurseongensis. Next base: position 232,828 of record JAECXX010000141.1, read on the forward strand.
GTTATCCGATTTTAAAGTGGCTTTCTTTAAAATGATCGTGGTTTGATTCCCTAAAAATTTGTGTTTTTACTTTTTTTTTTTTTTTTGGGTCGATTATTCGTCATTTTCAATGATGTAACCCCTTTCCAAATTTTCAAAAAATGGGTTGGCAGAAAAGGGTCCAAAAACTGCAGTTTTAAGCCCATAACTTTTCGTACAGTTATCCGATTTTAAAGTGGCTTACTTTAAAATGATCGTGGTTTGATTCCCTAAAAATCTGCGTTTTTACTTTTTTTTTTTTTTTTTTTGGGTCGATTATTCGTCATTTTCAATGATGTAACCCCTTTCCAAATTTTCAAAAAAATTCAAAAAAAACTGCAGTTTTAAGCCCATAACTTTTCGTACAGTTATCCGATTTTAAAGTGGCTTACTTTAAAATGATCGTGGTTTGATTCCCTAAAAATCTGTGTTTTTACTTTTTTTTTTTTTTTTGGGTCGATTATTCGTCATTTTCAATGATGTAACCCCTTTCCAAATTTTCAAAAAATGGGTTGGCAGAAAAGGGTTCAAAAACTGCAGTTCTAAGCCCATAACTTTTCGTACAGTTATCCGATTTTAAAGTGGCTTACTTGAAAATGATCGTGGTTTGATTCCCTAAAAATCTGTGTTTTTAGGGAATCAAATTCCCTAAAAATCTGTGTTTTTCCTTTTTTTTTTTTTTTGGGTCGATTATTCGTCATTTTCAATGATGTAACCCCTTTCCAAATTTTCAAAAATGGGTTGGCAGAAAAGGGTTCAAAAACTGCAGTTCTAAGCCCATAACTTTTCGTACAGTTATCCGATTTTAAAGTGGCTTACTTCAGAATGATCGTGGTTTGATTCCCTAAAAATTTGTGTTCTTTTTTTTTTTTTTTTTTTTGGGTCGATTATTCGTCATTTTCAATGATGTAACCCCTTTCCAAATTTTCAAAAAATGGGTTGGCAGAAAAGGGTCCAAAAACTGCAGTTTTAAGCCCATAACTTTTCGTACAGTTATCCGATTTTAAAGTGGCTTACTTTAAAATGATCGTGGTTTGATTCCCTAAAAATCTGTGTTTTTATTTTTTTTTTTTTTGGGTCGATTATTCGTCATTTTCAATGATGTAACCCCTTTCCAAATTTTCAAAAAATGGGTTGGCAGGAAAGGGTCCAAAAACTGCAGTTCTAAGCCCATAACTTTTCGTACAGTTATCCGATTTTAAAGTGGCTTTCTTTAAAATGATCGTGGTTTGATTCCCTAAAAATTTGTGTTTTTACTTTTTTTTTTTTTTTTTGGGTCGATTATTCGTCATTTTCAATGATGTAACCCCTTTCCAAATTTTCAAAAAATGGGTTGGCAGAAAAGGGTCCAAAAACTGCAGTTTTAAGCCCATAACTTTTCGTACAGTTATCCGATTTTAAAGTGGCTTACTTTAAAATGATCGTGGTTTGATTCCCTAAAAATCTGCGTTTTTACTTTTTTTTTTTTTTTTTTTGGGTCGATTATTCGTCATTTTCAATGATGTAACCCCTTTCCAAATTTTCAAAAAATTCAAAAAAAACTGCAGTTTTAAGCCCATAACTTTTCGTACAGTTATCCGATTTTAAAGTGGCTTACTTTAAAATGATCGTGGTTTGATTCCCTAAAAATCTGTGTTTTTACTTTTTTTTTTTTTTTTTGGGTCGATTATTCGTCATTTTCAATGATGTAACCCCTTTCCAAATTTTCAAAAAATTCAAAAAAAACTGCAGTTTTAAGCCCATAACTTTTCGTACAGTTATCCGATTTTAAAGTGGCTTACTTTAAAATGATCGTGGTTTGATTCCCTAAAAATCTGTGTTTTTACTTTTTTTTTTTTTTTGGGTCGATTATTCGTCATTTTCAATGATGTAACCCCTTTCCAAATTTTCAAAAAATGGGTTGGCAGAAAAGGGTTCAAAAACTGCAGTTCTAAGCCCATAACTTTTCGTACAGTTATCCGATTTTAAAGTGGCTTACTTGAAAATGATCGTGGTTTGATTCCCTAAAAATCTGTGTTTTTACTTTTTTTTTTTTTTTTGGGTCGATTATTCGTTATTTTCAATGATGTAACCCCTTTCCAAATTTTCAAAAAATGGGTTGGCAGAAAAGGGTTCAAAAACTGCAGTTCTAAGCCCATAACTTTTCGTACAGTTATCCGATTTTAAAGTGGCTTACTTCAGAATGATCGTGGTTTGATTCCCTAAAAATTTGTGTTCTTTTACTTTTTTTTTTTTTTTTTTGGGTCGATTATTCGTCATTTTCAATGATGTAACCCCTTTCCAAATTTTCAAAAAATGGGTTGGCAGAAAAGGGTCCAAAAACTGCAGTTTTAAGCCCATAACTTTTCGTACAGTTATCCGATTTTAAAGTGGCTTACTTTAAAATGATCGTGGTTTGATTCCCTAAAAATCTGTGTTTTTCCTTTTTTTTTTTTTTTGGGTCGATTATTCGTCATTTTCAATGATGTAACCCCTTTCGAAATTTTCAAAAAATGGGTTGGCAGAAAAGGGTTCAAAAACTGCAGTTCTAAGCCCATAACTTTTCGTACAGTTATCCGATTTTAAAGTGGCTTACTTCAGAATGATCGTGGTTTGATTCCCTAAAAATTTGTGTTCTTTTACTTTTTTTTTTTTTTTTGGGTCGATTATTCGTCATTTTCAATGATGTAACCCCTTTCCAAATTTTCAAAAAATGGGTTGGCAGAAAAGGGTCAAAAAACTGCAGTTTTAAGCCCATAACTTTTCGTACAGTTATCCGATTTTAAAGTGGCTTACTTTAAAATGATCGTGGTTTGATTCCCTAAAAATCTGTGTTTTTCCTTTTTTTTTTTTTTTGGGTCGATTATTCGTCATTTTCAATGATGTAACCCCTTTCCAAATTTTCAAAAAATGGGTTGGCAGAAAAGGGTCCAAAAACTGCAGTTCTAAGCCCATAACTTTTCGTACAGTTATCCGATTTTAAAGTGGCTTACTTTAAAATGATCGTGGTTTGATTCCCTAAAAATCTGTATTTTTACTTTTTTTTTTTTTTTTTGGGTCGATTATTCGTCATTTTCAATGATGTAACCCCTTTCCAAATTTTCAAAAAATGGGTTGGCAGAAAAGGGTCCAAAAACTGCAGTTTTAAGCCCATAACTTTTCGTACAGTTATCCGATTTTAAAGTGGCTTACTTTAAAATGATCGTGGTTTGATTCCCTAAAAATCTGTATTTTTACTTTTTTTTTTTTTTTTTTGGGTCGATTATTCGTCATTTTCAATGATGTAACCCCTTTCCAAATTTTCAAAAAATGGGTTGGCAGAAAAGGGTCCAAAAACTGCAGTTTTAAGCCCATAACTTTTCGTACAGTTATCCGATTTTAAAGTGGCTTACTTTAAAATGATCGTGGTTTGATTCCCTAAAAATCTGTGTTTTTACTTTTTTTTTTTTTTTTTGGGTCGATTATTCGTCATTTTCAATGATGTAACCCCTTTCCAAATTTTCAAAAAATGGGTTGGCAGAAAAGGGTCCAAAAACTGCAGTTCTAAGCCCATAACTTTTCGTACAGTTATCCGATTTTAAAGTGGCTTACTTTAAAATGATCGTGGTTTGATTCCCTAAAAATCTGTGTTTTTACTTTTTCTGTTCTAAGCCCATAACTTTTCGTACAGTTATCCGATTTTAAAGTGGCTTACTTTAAAATGATCGTGGTTTGATTCCCTAAAAATCTGTGTTTTTACTTTTTTTTTTTTTTTTTGGGTCGATTATTCGTCATTTTCAATGATGTAACCCCTTTCCAAATTTTCAAAAAATGGGTTGGCAGAAAAGGGTCCAAAAACTGCAGTTCTAAGCCCATAACTTTTCGTACAGTTATCCGATTTTAAAGTGGCTTACTTTAAAATGATCGTGGTTTGATTCCCTAAAAATCTGTGTTTTTACTTTTTCTGTTCTAAGCCCATAACTTTTCGTACAGTTATCCGATTTTAAAGTTGCTTACTTTAAAATGATCGTGGTTTGATTCCCTAAAAATCTGCTTTTATACTTTTTTTTTTTTTTTTGGGTCGATTATTCGTCATTTTCAATGATGTAACCCCTTTCCAAATTTTCAAAAAATGGGTTGGCAGAAAAGGGTCCAAAAACTGCAGTTCTAAGCCCATAACTTTTCTTACAGACATCCGATTTCAACGTGGCAAACTTCAAAATGATCGTGGTTTGATTCCCTAAAGATCTGTGTTTTTAGTTACATTTTTTTTTCTGGGTCGATTTTTTGTCATTTTTAATGATGTAACCCCTTTCCAAATTTTCAAAAAATGGGTTGGCAGAAAAGGGTCCAAAAACTGCAGTTCTAAGCCCATAACTTTTCGTACAGTTATCCGATTTTAAAGTGGCTTACTTTAAAATGATCGTGGTTTGATTCCCTAAAAATCTGTGTTTTTACTTTTTCTGTTCTAAGCCCATAACTTTTCGTACAGTTATCCGATTTTAAAGTGGCATATATCAAAATGATCGTGGTTTGATTCCCTAAAAATCTGTGTTTCTTCTTTTTTTTTTTTTTTTTGGGTCGATTATTCGTCATTTTCAATGATGTAACCCCTTTCCAAATTTTCAAAAAATGGGTTGGCAGAAAAGGGTCCAAAAACTGCAGTTCTAAGCCCATAACTTTTCGTACAGTTATCCGATTTTAAAGTGGCTTACTTCAGAATGATCGTGGTTTGATTCCCTAAAAATCTGTGTTTTTACTTTTTTTTTTTTTTTTTTGGGTCTATTATTCGTCATTTTCAATGATGTAACCCCTTTCCAAATTTTCCAAAAATGGGTTGGCAGAAAAGGGTCCAAAAACTGCAGTTTTAAGCCCATAACTTTTCGTACAGTTATCCGATTTTAAAGTGGCATATTTCAAAATGATCGTGGTTTGATTCCCTAAAAATCTGTGTTTATAGTTTTTTTTTTTTTTTTGGGTCGATTATTCGTCATTTTCAATGATGTAACCCCTTTCCAAATTTTCAAAAAATGGGCTTGCAGAAAAGTTATTTCTTGTTTAATAATAACTTAAAAAGGAATAAGAAACATGAAAAAAGAAATTTTTTGGTCAAGCAATTAAAGTGGTACTTATTGTGTTTCAAGCCATTCATTGGCAAAGTAAGTTTTTATAAATCCTTTGTAGCGCCGCTTTTATTTTAACACCATTTATTTAGATCCGCTCTTTTAATAATTTTTTATGTGGCTCCCAACTGAGCTCGTACTTCACGCCTTCCTGCGACCTTCTGCAATCAATTAAGTCTTTGATTAATAAGCATAAAACTTTTGACTTGCTACGCTTTTAATTGAATTCAGTGGGGTGCTTTTTGGTTGGGAAAGTTCACTGTTAAATACCCTGTTCATTATTTGATTTCAATTCACTTTTCACTGTAGCAAAACGAAAGACTTAGGCGACGAACTTTATTTTTAAACAGAGCCTTGAATAAAAAGCTGGAGATGACTTTGTAGCCCCTGTTGTCCTTCACTGTTAAACACCCTGTTTATTATTTGATTTTAATTCGCTTTTCACTGTAGCAAAACGAAAGACTTAGGCGACGAACTTTATTTTTAAACAGAGCCATGCATAAAAAGCTTGAGATGACTTTGTAGCCCTTGTTGTCCTTCCTTTTTTTAGCACAGCGGTGGTTCAGTTTAAACTAGAAACGAGATGGCGCCTTCAATAAAGATCAAAAACTCAGCCAGTCGCAGATGAAGCTGCAAGACGGCGGCCGGTGATTATTTTTTCTTTTTGGCCAGCGTAATTATGAAACCGCAGGATATTCAAATTGAAAATGCAAATCCCAAAATCCGCAACCGAAAACTCATGCGAAACGGAAGCCACAAATGGCAGCGTGAAATTAAAGGGCGTCTAACGTGAAATTAGCATCTCGTTTGGTTCTGCGGATTTATGGCATTTGAATAAGTAAAATTATAGGGCCCCACCGACTTTTATCTCAATATTTGTTTTAGCCGAAAACGGAGGAGGGAAATTTCTATAATTTGCCTGGACTGCTGCTGCGGTTTGGCTTTATTTTTTGGCTATGTAAATCATGCGGCCTTAACCGCAAATTAGCCACACGTACGATACTCTCGTTTCTCGTTAAGCCGAATGCCTTAATGTCGACCAATAAATATCAGACAGTCTGGCGTGTTAATAGAGCAAGTGTTGTTTTGCTCACTTTTGGCGTTAAGTGTTTCACACAGGAGGCTTTTTCCTCGTATGTGCATCCATGTCCGTCCGTAATCACTAAGTAAATAAATGTTGCCTGCTCCTTATTCCTCTGTTTGTTTTTCGAAAGTTGGACAAAATGCCACGCCCCCGAAACTGGGGCATAAATCATCGCCTGGATGTGGGGTGATGTGAATAATCGCAGCTACACAGTAAAAACAAAAACAATATTCATGTTCCATTTCGTTTTAATGTGTGGATATTATCAAAAATACTTAAGCTTCACAACTTTTTCACAACTAGCTTTTCTTTCTCAGATCAAAAACTTACAAAGTTTAAGAAAATTAAAAAAAAGTAGCATCTTTCTCCATTTAAAAGCTTAAGTTTAAATACTATTTTAATTTTTTTATTTCAAATTGGTATTGTTAAAAACAACCTAAGACATTTCTAAAATCTAAATATCTAATCAAAATTAATGTTAAAAATCATCAAATTAATCAGCAACAATTTTCTTTTTCAGCGTGGTTTGATTTCTTCAAGCCGCAAGTTCCCAGAATGTGGAACCACACTTGAATTTATGTGCAAAATCCTTACACTTTTCAGGGCGTTTACAAAATGGGTATTTGCATCTCACTATTTTGTTCAGCCCCAAAAGTATGCAAGCCTTTATATGTAAAAACAAACGGCTGTGTAGAATTCGAGTCCTGAAAATCATCTAAACAAAATCTTACATTTGTTTACTGCCTAAAAGTATGCACCAATTAAAATTTTTAAGTCAGACGGACCAAATGCCTTTCGTTAATATTGTTGTTTTGTATTATACAAAATAAACACCTATTATACAAAATAAAACACCTAAAACCCAAAAATAAAGTCGAAGTAAAAAAACAATTACCATTAACAATTAAAATTAAGAAAGCTTTTGAGATCCCGCATACTTACCTTTCCGTTTCCCATTCTTCCCATAGGTTCAAAAAATGACACACAAGTAATGTTTATACAAACAAATTGTTTTATTTCTTGCTTAAAATACAAAACTAGGTGAAATTCTTGATTTGCCACTGGGGAATACATCGTGTTTTTTTATATAATAATTTTTACCGCTGTTGCCCTGGGTTTATGGTTTGTCCTTCATGAGTGTGTTTTTTTGAGTGTCTTTAAATATTCTATCCAACAAGCGAGGGAGTGAGGAGATTCCCGACTACCAAGGTGGGTTAACATTAACCCTGATGCTGGTGGTGCCACCATCCAGATTGGCGGGCATTCACATAGGTCTTCAGGCCATCCTGTGGCCCGGATTGACCGGGTTGATGGGTGGGAAACAGATGGGGACCGCTGGTCTCGTAATTGATGCCATTGTGCTGGTTGAAAATGTACGCCTTGGGCACCTCAACTCCGGCGGGGCCCACTGTGTTGGTGGAAACACTGATGCTGGAGACCACATTCCCCGGATTGGCGGGCAAATAAGTGCGACTTGGCGGCGGCGGCGAGGACACCCAGCTCGTCTGTGGTTTTTGCGGCAGAACAGGACGATATTGCTTGGTATACAATGGCGGACCAATGGGCAATGCGGCCTGCTTGGGTATGGACACCGTATTCGGTGGCCCGTAGGCATTGTTCCTCAAATCGCACACCGTATTCTCAATTAAAGTGGCCAGGGGAGCGGTATAAATCCGGAAATTGGTATCGGCATAGTCCAGATCGGAGAGCAGGAACACGGGCATCCGATCCGACAACACCCAGACATTCTTGTTCTCATCAATCTTCACATCGGCCGGGAACACCAGGCCCACATCATCGCGATCCACGATGCCGTGGAATTGTGGAGTGTAGGGCATCGATGAGTGCCAGCAGCCCACTGCATTCTGATCGATCAGATTGAACAGCTCCACACCGTCGTCGCTCATCACCCGCGAGGTGGTGTGGGCGTTCGGACCACGTTCATCCAAGGCCACGAAGTCGTGGTAGCTATCCTCCGTCCTGGTCTCGTCCCTCAGAATCCTGGTGGAGACGGCAAACTGACGATGGCTGGCCAGGGGACTGAAGTACAGGGTGCGATAGCCATCCGATCGAATGGGCGAGAGGGACATTCCGAAGATGCCCTCCTCGCCCCATTGGAAGTTGATCCCGGCCACATTGAAGTCTCCCCTCAAGGGATCCGGGAAGAAGTACGAGTGGGCCGAGAATCTCCAGGACTTGTTCAGTTCCCAGGAGTAGGCAATCAATCCATAGCCCAGTTCATCCGCAAAGTAGGCATATGCATCGTCGCAGTTCTTGCCAATGTCCACCGCAATATTGGCTATGAACGTGTTCGGATTGGTGTCCACACCCGGCAGTTCGTACCTCCGGATCCGCGTGTCAGTGGTCAAGTCGAAGACATTCACGGCATAGGGACAGGGATTGGTGGTCGTATTGCCGATGCCCACGGTGCCGGTGTCCAGAACCCACAGACGTCCGCACTCGTCCACTTTGATGCGGTAGGCGGTGGTGATGCTGTTGGCGCAATCTCCGGCCGTGTTCGAACGCCAATCCGGATACGGAATCAGTTCCGGCGAGCCCGTCAGACTGCGATCCATATTTATGTACGTCAGGGTGGCGGGAATTCCTGCAAAAAAGCGGTGATCGGGATTTGTAAAATTTGCAGAAAGTCGATTGTGTATCTAATAGACTATTGGTCGTTCCAATGTGTATTTACTGTGTATTCAAGGAATTCTATTATAACCAAAACTATCAATGTTAAAAATCATATTTTTATACAATGGAATATTTGTATATTATTTTCTTGTATTGAAAAAGTTACTTCAATTTTATTAATCAGCTTGCAAAGTCCCCCGTCCGCAAGATAATTAAGGTAAAATAATAATGTACTCAGTTCTCCATATTTCTTTGCTAAGAACAGCTAATAAAAGTCGTTAAACTCGGCGTCTTGAGAATGTTAAAGAAATCATAAAGGTGTTGGCGGCTATAAATTAAGTGCACAACTTCGTCATAATTTTCGACACGCGGAACTGGAATTAAAAAACCATTGCGCTGCGCTAACGACACTTTTAATTTCTGGAATTGTACAATTTCTGGAAGTTCTTCGTTTGGTGGGGCTCCACCGCTCGAATAAACTTGAGTCATATGAATTGGCTCATGTTTGTGGCACTGTTGCAGTTGCGTGCAATTTCCGATGTCATTAGCGGGAAAACTGAAGCAACTCGCTCTGACATCATCATCAATATATATGCGATGTATTTGTGATAAATATATAAGATATATATGATATATATGTAGGACTAGCGCCATCGGCAGTGTCTCGAGTGATTTCCGCTCCAGTTGCTTCTCTTCTACATCTCTTGGTTAATTGAACTGCCAACCATTTCTGGTTTCTGCTTTTCCTTTGGCTTTTTATTTATTCAATTAGCGGGCAAGCGACATTGCCACGCCCCCTTGTGGACTATTACCCGCCCCATTCGATCCGCCCATTTATCAGCAATTAAGCGATATAGCTGACAGCGATTTTTCCGGCCCATCAGCTCCTTTTATTCGTGTGTTAACAAATGAAGTTGTGGGATTTGGATAGTGAGGAATTGGGCAAAGTTAAGGAAACTATTTTTCTTTAATTTATAAAAAACATTTTTAGCATAACTTATAAATTTTGATAGGATAATTACATATTTCAAATTACCATATTTATTTATTTCTAATCAACCTATATTTAAACCCATATAATCTTTGATATCCTAACATCTCACTTTGGTTTTATTCAGAAATATAAAAATAAAATAAATATACATTTTTGACCTCAAAGAACTTAGCTTAGTTCAAAGCATTTAAGCAGCAGATTTAAACGGACAATATGTAAATTAATTTTATTTATTCGGAGTCCCAAGCATTTAATTGTTTTTTTGTTGGGTTGTAACTTTGTATGTCTGATCTGCAAATCAGATTTCAAGTCTCCGCCCTCTGAAAGCCAGCCTTTGTTGCGATCTCATTTGTGATTGAGATAAAGCTGCGTCTTGGATTGGGCCACACATATCGAGTGGCTAATGCGTCCACTCGGCGGCTCAGTGGTTCAGTGGCTCAAGTGGCTAAATGGCCGGTGGTTGGTGGTTCAATAGCTGGTGGCCAAATGGATGTGTATGAAACACGAGCTGTTGAGTCGTTATCCGGCCAATTATTGCTGGCAGTTCTCGGTTTTAGCTTCGGTCTTTCGATCGCATTCTCATTTCAGCTTTAATTTACGATTTCTCAGACTCGATTTCAATTTGTAATCCTGTCGCATAGTTCATTACTTATGTGGGAACACACAACGTACCAAAAAAACTGACTGCAATATCTGTCAGTTTATTTTGTGATCGAGACTGATTTACACAATGCTTCAGCGAGGCTATTATCTAATGGATTCGGATTTGCATTACTTGCCCAAATAGGACCCATTAATCATCACTCATAAACTGCCACCGCCGATTTACTCTGACTAATTGATTTGCTTCGATGGCCACTGAAGCGTGCCTCAAAATATTCCACTTTGCCACAACTTTCACGTACTTTTGTTTGCTTTAATTCGGGCTTTACTTTTTGCCGATTCGGCCTTCTGGGTTTTTATTTCTTTGAGATAGGCATTCGAAATCTCAGGATATACATTTAGAGAACCCACTCTGGCAAACCAAACTAATATTTTATTTAGTATTTAATATTATACAGAATTATTCAATATTTAAAAGATTTCAAATCTTTTCTTGAGTCTTTTCAAGTCTTAATTCAATCACAATGAATAACTTTTAAATGAATTTATTATTTATTGATTTGACAATTCCAAACGTTTTTTGAATAATTCTGTATAAATTTGTTATCTTTTCAAACCCACAGTCCAATGCACTTATTAGTATCTTTTTTTGTGAAATATTAGTTTCGGTCATTTTGCAAACTCTCCAGACAAAAAACCTTTGCTAATTTGTGTGTGAAATAGCCTGTAAGCCGCAGAACAATGACTTTATATTTAGACTTTGTGCAACTCTCACTTCGATTCAACTAAAAGCTAATCATTGGTTAAGGGCATAATGCCACAATAAGTTATTGTTGTGATTGGATTTCCATTTCCATTTTTGTGTAGCGACCCTGAAGAAGCCTTCACAATTCGGATGGTCATATAATACCACACCATACTTTATGCCTCATAATGCCAATGCCGCGCTATTGGCTCCGATTTTACAACGGTTAATTGTTTAAAGCTTTCAAATGTAAATGCAGCACGCAAGTATCAAGCGGCAAACAAAAGACTGCCCAAATGTTTGTCACTTTTCTGTAATTATTCGTTACAATTCTTTTGCAGCCGGAAGTGGAGAAACGCTTTAGTCTTAAGCAGGTTTTTTTTTTTTAATTTTTAAAGTTATCAATAATATTTAAACTAAGCCAAAATGTACTAAATTCGAAAGTTAATTAAAGTTTGATTCAGCAGTATCTAAACTTTATCGGGATTCAAATATTATCCCTACAAATTTCTGCACGTTTCAATTACTGTTCCAAAAGGAAGAAAAAAAAGGCATCTCGGCACTTGTTAAGATTAGTAAAATATTTGCTTATAAAGCCGTTTAAGTCTGCCAACTTGCGAACTAATTTGCACTTGTTTTACCACCCGAATTGGTCACCAAAACCATGTTCGAATTGTCAACCGTTAGCAATTATTCAATTGCTCGGATTCCGCGCCCAATTCGTAAGTGCTAATGATGCCCAAAATCAGGTGGACTGACCATAAGGAGACGGGATCCTTTACTCACCATCTCGCCAGCGGGGAACGGTGACGAATAGCCGGTTGCCAAAGTGCTCCACTCCGACGGGAAGGCCGTTCTGGGGGATGTAGTCGCCAGTGGCCAGAGCCTGCTCCTTCAGGCGGGCATTCGGGAAGGCGAAGTCCAGTTGGTTCCAGCTGTACCGCTCCTGGAGCTTGTAGGCCGCCCAGAGGGGCGTGGCCAGGGTGAGCAGCGTCACCAGGATCAATCCCTTATCCTGCAGCATGGCACTGAACACACCAAAACACTTGGGGCCAAAATGGGTTGGCAAACAACAAAAAAAAAATAAACTAGAGTGTGGTGTTCTTTGGGTTCTACTCTGGGGCAGAAGTGGTAGTGGTCTGGGTCTCGAAGATATTGTCTTAATCCTCTTCTGTGGACCGTGGCGCGCTTACGACTGTTGGCCATAATATGTCGGCCACGTTTTATATGAGTTTTTTTTCTCCGAAGACGAAGCCAGGCCAATGGAAACGAAAACGAAACCGAAACCGAAGGCGCCAACTTCGGATTACTCGAGCTTTTCGGTGGTGCTCGGTGGTTTTCAGTGGTTCGGCTTTGGCACTCCACATGTTTCCCATGGATCGGCTCACTTTGAGCACTTTGTGCGTGGCTTTTGTCTTCCATGATTGATTTTCACGCATGTTTATAGATTTAAGTATCGCGAACCCCTGAGTTCGCTGAATCAAGCAACACCTTTCGCTGGGCTTGCCATTTTCATACCCTTTCGAAAGGGTGTTGGATCGCTAAACTTCCTGCATTCATCGGCATTTAAGATTGATTTATTGGCAATTAAACTAGAAATGAATACGATTCGAGAGTATAGACTCAATTTTATATAGAAAACGTAACCTTTTTGGTTAAAACCTAATAATTGTTAGGACTGAAGAGCATTAAATAAGTTATAAATTAAACATTTTTAAGTTCCATTAAAGCTGAAAGCGGGGTAATGTGGTATAACAACTTGGTCTTTATTTATTTAAATTGAAATGGTTTTTCATTACGTTAATTGAATTGCACTAACTTATAACATAAGTAAATGAATATAAATATCTATATTTATGAGAATATAAGTATGCCAGATACTAAAAGTTTATTTTATTATTTACGTATTCAATTTACGAATATATAGGGTATTCAAACAGGTATTTCCTAAACAGCTTTTCATTCGAATTACTTGAGCTGGTTTCAATTGAATGGCTTAGGCCTGGGCTTTGATTGGGCAGTATCGATGATTCACAATTCACCGAGGGTCAAACATTTGGTTTTCGCTAATTATGGGCAGGTGAATTTTAGCAAATGAACATGCACATATGTATATCTCCAAATTCAGAGTTACATAAGGAATCCGAAATTGAGGAAGTGCGTTCGGTAACTCCACCAGACACCGTCTGTAGCTTGCAATGTTGTGGTCCCTGTGGACCACCTGGACTTTTAGGGGCGCCCTAAGTGGGTAATGCTCTAATGGCCATCGCCGCAAGCGAATATGCAAACACTCTAAAATTCGGACCGAAGGCGTTCGCATAATAACTCGTTTGGTCCAAATGCACCGGGTCAGCAATAAGAAAAATAGCTACGAAAAAAATAATAATGCGAATCAAGTAGCCAACTAGCATGGTCCAAACTGAAACTAGTACTAAAGTGCTGATGAAGTACTTTGCATAAAACTTCAATCGCACAATCTACACTTGGCGTGAGACAAAACCTTTAAAATAATGTAACAAAATAAATGAAATGTTATTTGATGGTTAGAACTTCAGTACTTAATTTGGAGTAACTAAACAATAGCTTAAGAATATTTTTGGGGGATCCTCTGCAAGTCAAAAAGTAGGGGTTTCCTTATTCGAAAATATTAAAGAGCCATAGAAAAGGTAAAAACAGCTGAAGGAATATTTCAAAAAGAACTTGAATCTTTTAAGAATCAAAAATATGTCTTTGTGTATTATTAGATTATAAATATATTATTAGATCAGATTATAGATAAGAGTATATATATATATATATATACATATTATTTATTAGCAACATTAGGAACAAACAATTTAAGGAATATTTTTGTAAGAATCCTTTAAATTCTGTATATTATTTTTGGCAATTCTTTTCACTGCTCTTGCGAAGCATAATGTGTAGAATGTTGTTGTTTAGCCAGCCTACTTGGCAGCATTCTTAGTTTTGGCTCACCCACAGAAAAGTAAATAAACATGCGGCAGTCGGAAAATGTGCTTCACATATTCGCGGCTAATGCTGCCTGAATTTATTGCGATCGGCTTGACCATAAAAAGGCACGCTTAACATGACCAGTGCGTTTTTATTAATTAATTGTGTGTGTTGCATAACGAAACCGTGCAGCCAATGAAATGGCAATTAATGATGCGATCGGCAGCAGCCGTTGAACCTCTTATTTAAATCGAATTGACTCGTTTCTCGGCGGCTTGTCGTGTGGGATGCGGTGTTTGTTTTGCCTTTGTTTTGGTTTGTTTTGGGTTACATTTTCAGTTTTTTAAGTTTTCGCAGTTTTCAGCGCTTGCAGCGATGATTTATACGCTCTTTTCCCAATAATTGAAACGAGTTTCTTGCACCAGCGTACGAAGCAACACAACATTAACAAGCAGCGCTCGCTAAGTGGCCAAAAAAAGTTAAGCGAAGCGAAAATAGAAAAAAATAAAGAAAAATCGGATCTCTTTGGCATAATTGCCAACACTTATGCAACTTTGCTGGCAAACATTAGACGCTATTTACACACAGGATAACTTCGAGTTGGGCGGAAAATAAAGCCAATGCCGAATGACATTGCCCGGCCAGTGTTTCATGTTTTCTTTTCCTTTTTTCCCACTTATGGCAGCCTGCACTTTTCTCCCGCCAGTTTGCCAGCTTGGATTTTCATCTCGCATTGGCAAATGGAAAATGGAAAATGGAAAACCTGTTGCCCAACTGCTCTAACCTTAGCCACACAGCATTTTCCGTTCGGTCTCCGCTCAATGTTGTCCAGCGTTTTCAAGTTCAATGTCCATGGCCCTGACCGCCGGATCCCCTCCTCTTCCATCGGATTTATTTGTCTTGGCCAAAATCGGACAGGCCGCAGTGATTTCCTGCTCACAGGGAACCATCGCAAAAGTCCCGGTTTGACATGCACTGCGCTAAAATCGTTTTCCAAATAACTTAGTATTTGCAGATCCATTATTGACTGAATACAAACATCGTTATGGCTTTGAGTCTTGTAATATTTTTTAATCCATCGAGTAGTTTATTTATTTAATCAAATAACACCCTAAAACAATGTTGAGCCTATCACATATTATTTATTATCAAATCTGTTGTTGAAAACGCTCTCTTTCCACTTAATATAGTCAAGTTTTTCCCAAGTTGTAAATTAAAGACATATATTCCTTTGGGGTGTTCCAAAAAAATGTTGTACAAAGACCACTGCTAAATGATTTATTTGAATTGTACAATATGTGTATTATTTGTATACTCAATGTTTATACAAAAAACTCATTTGCATTATTTAATGGACAATATAAAACAAATGTTAATGCTAAAACGGGGAATTCTCCGAATTCATGAAAACCAAAGAAGAGGAAAATTAGATCTGTCCTTTTGCAAACTTAAGCTCCGAAAATGACATCTCTAAATGGAATAATTAGATGCCGGTAAAGGCTATGTATGTTCGCTGCGTAAAACAAGGCAGATAAGTGAACAGAGGTTGCCGTAATTTGATTTCTGTGAAAACTTGCACGAAACATTGCCTCAGACATAATTTGCCTGCAATTGCGGTGCACTTGTCTCATGCAATCAGCGGTCGAAAGCGCCTTAGCAGTGTAAATGTACCACGGATCGCTTGGGAAGTGCATTATCCAGCGGTGGGCACTCTCAATTTATGAGCTATTTATCTTAGGCCATCGCCGACGGTTCCGTTTCTTATGGGTCTTTAAGCCACACAATATGGTAATCGGGGGATAATCAATTAATAAACGCCCGATCTCGTCAAGGCAAGCCATTTCATTGGTGACAGTCGGGTAAATATAAGTGCAAGCAAATGTGTATGGATATGTTTTGGATTAACATATCCAGTTGGTCCAGTTGGGCAGTCCAAACATGTATAAGCCAATATGCATGACTTTTAATCCTCATAAAGAAGCACTTACTGAATCTAGGTTTACTAGCTCAACTACCATTTGATTAAGAGTGCTAAAAAGGCAAACGGGAATATGGGCTTCAAAAGTTAATACTTCCTGAATTAAGGATAATTGACCATTAAATAGATCGAAATGCTTATTTGAGGATTGGGAAATAGTTGATTTTGAATTCAAATTTAAGCTAGGCAAATAGCTTAATAGTTCCAGTTGAACACTTTTATATATATACTTTCTAATCTCGTTTAATAGTTAAACTTCTCTAAGTCAATACCAACACTTTACTAATTCAACTTGGTTTATTAATCGAATTTAAATATAATAATGTAAAACAATCCATTTTAAATTAAACTAGAACCACCATGGAGGAGGGGGTCGCACATAGTCTCCCACATTGAGGTAATCCTGTTGGACGTCGGCGGGCAAAGTTTCATCCGATTCCGCATCTCCAATTAGAGATTCATCCGACTCCTGATTGACATCATTATCATCCGAGGACTCAGCATTGGTCAAGGAACTCATTATTGTGAGGATCAGCACCAGACCCAGGATAATTTGATGGAACAGCTTCATGTTTGAAATAACTTTCGGTTTAAGAGTGGAGAAAGTTATTCACTTCTGCTTTTTATAGTCTAATTTCCCAAAATCGGAACTAGAACTCAAGTGTTTTGCTGTGTGTTTTCCTGCCGGCATTGTTTGCCTTTTCACATAATAAAAAACAAAAAAACTAGGCTATATTTGCTTTTATATTTTTTAGCACGAGAAATTGAGGTGGTCAGGGTTGGTTTTTTATCTCCCCATTTTTATCTGCTACTGAAATTGAGATGTGCGTGTTGTGTGTTTTTTTCTTGTTTTGTCGGACTTGCGTTTATTGATTTCCTGGTGAAATGCGGTTTTTTTGTTGTTACTGTCACTGTCGTTTTTGCTGCCAATTAACTTGGCTAAAGAGTTGCAATGTTGCAATGTTGCAACATTGAAAACGTCACCATCGCCATGTCGTCCACTGTCTAGTTTTGGCACTCGCCTCGCCGCAATTAGTTATCAATTAAAAACTATTTAAATCGCAACAGTTAAGCGACAGTTATTCGGCTTCCTCCTGGCTAATGGTATCATTAGCCAATTCAACACTCTTCTGGGCAGATAACTACGGTGGCACTTTCTCAAATTAAACTTGAGTGGGGCTTTTTTGTGCATGAAAAGATTTTAAAAGTCTTCAGAAATGTTTCAACAATATTTAAGATATAATAATGTACAATGCTGTTAAAAGCATTTAAACATTTAATAATTTGGGAATACCTATTACCTAATAATTAAGAAATTCAGTCAATGAGGTTCCCAAACTTCTGTTTTATTAAAGCACAGATGTTTTAGGAACATTACCGATAAGGACATTTATATTTTTTAGAGATATTCATTAAGGAATATTCATTTTCTGCAGCACGTACTAACAATTGGAATAACATCATGTTCGGATAGTTCCAATATCAGAAATTGGACTGTATGTAATTACTATTAGCATCCGGAGTGGTCGAACTTGCTCAGGGTTAAACATCGATGGAACGCCAAGAAGCGATCCACTATTTTCGTATACTCCCCGCTGGTGTTCCGTGTAATTAGTGTTATAGTTTTTGTTTAATATTCTTTTTTTTGGCAATGTGAAGGACTGAGTGCTGAAATCCAAATTGTAAGCCTCTAATTATGCATAAAAACTGTGCCTTTGCCTTAACCAATTAAAAATCAAGCATTAGGCAGCAACAACATATTATAATTATCAACTGAAGCTGAACCGGCCGAAGCCAACTAAATTTTTGTTTGAACAACTGCTGTTAAACGGAGTTCTAAGTGGGGTGATGTTTTTTCTGTGGAATAACCAGCTGGATGGGTAGGTTTTAGCCAAGCTAAACACCGACCTTGCGTTTGGCCACGCTCTGCTTCCTCGCCTTTTGACGACACGCCAGCCAGAAAGTGCACTGCACTGAGAAAAAATCAATGGACAGAACATAGAATTAAGACAGTATGATTGTGATCATATGTATGTAATCGGTACTAATAAAAAAATTTACGAGCATCTTAGGGATTCGAACCTGGCCCTTTTTAATTTCAAGTTGGCGGATACTTAACATAAAGCGTATACTTAACATATATAGTATTATGTTATAACATTCATATTCTTTTAGATTATAGGGCAGTTTTATTTCTTTCTGTGTACTTACTCAGAAGTTGGCCAATATTTCAGATCGGAAATAAGTGTGGCCCACAAAAACAAAAACGGTAAGTCAAGAGTTCCGCTTTGGCTTTTCGATTGCCTATTTTGGGGGCGATTACGCATACGCCCCGGTGTCAAGGCTAACAATGATTTGCTCCAAAAATGTATGCAGAGCCGCAATGAATGTATGTACGTCCACTATTGAATTCAATTGGATAGTGAAACGGGAAAGAGGGCTTGGTCGTTGTGATCGAAGACGGGAGTATCCTGTAAAATAGCTTGAGATATTTAGAAGGGCATAGTCTGATTTATTTCCAAAGAATCTAGTTCTTTAAGAAAATACAATAAAAAACATAATTTAAGAAAAAAACAGTATGTATCTCTACTGTTGAAATAGCTTCTGGTTTAAAAAAGAAAGGCTAATAAAAATGACTTAGCAGTTAAATTTGGTAATGCCCTATAAACTTTTTGTAACAGAGTATCAAAATTACCTGAAATAATTCGCAAATTGGCCACCAAAGTAAGCAAATATCTGCGTGGCTGAGTGACCCACCACACCCCATTTTTTGGCTTTTAATTTTTATTTGCCCTCTGCGCACAAGGCTGAAACGGTTTCTACTCCGTTAGCGATACTCGATAGCCGAGCAGCACTGCATCCATCAATCATTCAATCAATGCTAACATTTCACTTTGCGATCAAATCGACTCAAATCAAAGCAAACAAATTGAGCCACAAAGCACGGGACAAAACCGCCAATCATTTCCCAAGTTCCGATCGGAACCTGTTCGTTGCGGGTTAACTATATGGTGGAATGAATCAATGGGGTTTCCAAATCGTTAATCCAATACCTCCCTACACCCCTTGAGTCTTTCGCTAATTATGTTTGCCCGAATCGTTTAGGAAGAAGTTTGGCTCAAAAGCTCATCGACATTTGGTAAACGTCTTGGATTGGCAACTAAAGCTCAGAAGCCAATGGATTGTGTATGGGAATTTAAAGGTAAATTTATTACAGGTAAAATTCATGGATAAAGCTTGATGAACTTGTAAACTTTACTCTTTTATAAAAAAGACAGGTTTGTATTAGTTTGTATTAACATAAGTGTTATACGGATATCAGCATAAATAAATGTTTGCTAAAACTCAAAGATATTTAATAAATATCTTGGGTAAGGCTAGTATAAAAATTGTATTTATTATGTCAACATGTACAAATCTGTTATAAAAATGTGTGTTTGCTTTGATTTGATAAGATATCGCACTTGAAACATGGTCTATAAACTAATATGTATTTCATCTCATTATCAGCACTTAAAAAACAATAAAAAAAACATATTTAATACTATAATTTAGGTCAAGTTATTTCCTGTTAAACCACCAGGGCGCCGGAGTGGGTAGATAGTCGTTCACATCAATGTAGTCAGGATTGGGTGCGTTCTGGGCAGATGAAGTGGTCGTGGGCCAAGCTCGTTTCTCACTCCTTTCGGGCTCTCCGGGATCTGGCCAGGTCCTCCTTTGATTCCACTTCAATCTCTTGCCATTGGGCCGCTGTTTAATTGTATCCACTTTCGGGTTTTTAATACTTTCTTGCAGCCGCTGACGTTCGAGCTCATTTATGGCTTCCAGAATAAGATTAAGCTGTCGATTGCCCTCCTCCAAAAGCTCTGAGGAATCCTGCCCTCCACTCTTAACTCCGGGTGAGAGGATTATCACCAGGATAACCACTGTGCAAATGGGCCACCTACTCGACATGGTGCTGCACTCAATCTAAATTGATCTCAGCTATTTCTCCGCATATTTATACCCCGCAAGCTAGCTACTTAAACAGATAAGATACATATATGTATATATTGCATCGATTATTCTTGACATCGTTTGGTTCTGTTTGGAGAGCACCAACACGTTACGTAAGGCTGGGTAAATGTTTGGCCATACGTTACCAGAGATTAGAGCAACAAAACATCTAGACCGCATTTAAAGATATCACTTGATCCCAAGATAGTTACGCACTATGTTCTTATAAGAAATAAATTTAATTTTGATATTATGAAACTATCTTTTGGCACATGATATATCTAATATCACGAATACAGATTGGAATATCCAATCGGAATCTCCATACCTCAAAAAAGATCAACAATTTTTAGCAATTTTCATGTTTTTCCTTTCGTTTTTATTCAATATATAATTAAAAGTCGTTTTTTGTTCATAATTGTATCTCAGAAAAAAAATATAATAATAAATGTATCTGCTATGCACGCGACGATTTCCGAATGCGTGCTCAGAGGAAAAAGAGGGGGGCAAGGTCGGGGTATGCATATATATATATGGATATATAGATATATATGCACTTGACATTTTCGGGGCTTTTTTGGGCTTAGTGGTCTACGAGTGGCTTGTATCTCCTCGTTCTTCGACTCGCTCCGTGTATTCCGTTTGGGTGACTTTTTCTCTTGGCGCAGGGAGGGATCCTACTTACATGGTATATCCGCATTTATCAGTAGTAATTAGTGTAATATGTGTACAAAGCTAACGAGTCCTTGGGAGGAGGAGTACGAGGAGGAGGAAACTTAAAGGACGTACATATATATCAAACAATTTGTTATTATCGCTTGTTTGGGTCATCATCCTGATCTTCCTGATCTTAGGAGTATGCAGCAGCGAATCGTGACGAGTATTCTATTCAGGATTCAATGGGGCGGATGGCGATGTGTGGATTGGACTGGTTGGGATTAAATTGTGGGTTGGATCGAGTGGCTTTACAGGATCGTTCCGGGCTTGCGGAGCGGCAGCCGACGACGCTGTCCCAGAAGTCCCAATCCACGGGCCTGCTGCTTGGTGGTTGCCTCCGTCGCCTCCGTGGTCTCCTGCTCCTGCTTCCCGGCTCCATCTCCGGCGGACTCTTCGCTTCCTCCGGCGGACGCCTCCTCCTTGGCGGGCTGCTCCACGGAGGAGTCCGGCGACGAGTGCTCCTCCTCGGCGGGGGCTTCTGCAAAAGCAAATTAATTGGTTATTTATTCGGAGCATAAGCTATGTGACACTGGGAATACTGGTATATGATTAAGTCGAAGTCCAAAGTATGGCTCTTATTTATAATTCTCATAAAACCCCCATTTTACTTATTGTTCTTAAATATCTATAATTTCTATAATCACTCCTTTCCTTGGTTTACAGAAAAGTGTCAAAAAAGTGCAGTTCTAGGCCCATAACTTTTTCTACAGACATCCGATTTCAAAGTGGCATACTTCAAAATGATCGTGGTTTAATTCCCTAAAAATCTGCGTTTTTACTTTTTTTTTTTTTTTTGGTCGATTATTCGCCATTTTCAATGATGTAACCCCTTTCCAAATTTTCAAAAAATGGGTTGGCAGAAAAGGGTCCAAAAACTGCCCTTCTAAGCTCATAACTTTTCTTATAGACATCCGATTTCAAAGTGGCTTACTTCAAAATGATCGTGGTCTGATTAAAAAAATCCTAAAAATCTGCGTTTTTACTTTTTTTTTCAAATTGTCAAAAAATGGGCTTGCAGAAAAGTGTCAAAAAACTGCACTTCTAGGCCCATAACTTTTTCTACAGACATCCGATTTCAAAGTGGCATACTTAAATACGATTGTGGTTTGATTTCCTAAAAATCTGTGTTTTTAGTTCAATTTTTTTTTTGTGTCGATTTTTCAATGATGTAACCCCTTTCCAAATTTTCAAAAAAGTTGGGTTTGCAGAAAAGGGTCCAAAAACAGCACTTCTACTCTCATAACTTTTCTTACAGACATCGCAATTCAAAGTGCCATACTTCTAAATTATTGTGGTTAAATTCTTTAAAAATCTGTGTTCAAATCTTGGTTTTCAAAGCCTATAACTCCGTTACGTCCGTTTTCAAAGTAACATACCTCTAAAAGTGGGTAGTTTAATTCATGATTTAACTGCGGCTAACGTAGTTAACCTAGTTAAGAATATTGACCCTCCCTTTGTATCCCAACATCACATTATGGTTAATTATCTATAAAATGAATTATAAACTCTTCTACAAGAATCCATAAATCATCTGTTTTCCTAAAGAATCCAACGATTTTCACCCTGATTTGCTCTTGCAGAATCCCAGGCATCCCAAAATGAATAAAAAGCTAATCTAATAAGGTCGATAGGTCATCCTTTTCATTTAAATCCCACCGTTGGCAGTAATATTCAGGAGAGTTCCCGGGCTGTGGTGACCCCGATCCGTACCTGTGGTGGAGGTGGCTCCCAGGTGGAGTCGTCGCTTGGCCAGCAGGGGATTGATCTTCCTGGGCACGGGGGCGGGGGCTGCGGCCGCCTTGGGCTTGGCCGCATCAGTCTTGTGCGTGAGGGCGTTGAGGCGTGGCCGGGCCTTGAGGCGGTTAAGCCCGGAAACGGGGGCAGCGGGAGCGGGGGCGGCGGCATCGCTCGCCTCGCTGTTCGCCTTCTCGCCTGCCTCGCCGCCCGCCGACTCCTCCTCCTTGACGTCATTGTGATGGCTACTGCTATCGGCAGCCGAATCCTCAGCCGCTGGCGACGATTCCTTGGGCACCTCCGTGCTGACTCCCGATCGTCCGAGCTTTCCGCGGGGCAGCAGGCGATTGCCGCCGGCCCGGTGAAGGTTGAAGCGGGACGGACGCACTGACTCCGCGGGAGCGGCAGGGGCAGCTGCAGCGGACTTGGCCTCCTCGGAATTGGTGGTGGCACCTCCACTGGCCGCACCCTCAGCAGCCTCGGCACCGCCCTCTGCATTAGCGGGTGCCTTGGTGGTGGTGGTGCGACTGCGTCCACGCAGTCCCAATCCGGGACGTCCTCGCAACGTGGTGCGTGCGGTGGTTGAGGAGGGGGCGGCTGATTCCGCGGGGGCGTCACCCTCGGCGGGGGATTCCTCGCTGGGACGCTCAGTGGTGCTCGTGGTGGTGGAGCCGCGCAGGTTGAAACGGTTGCGAGCTAAATATGGAAAGATGGGTGTCAATACAATATTATTTATATATATATATATTTAAATAAATAAAAGGTTTTTTTTAACGTAGTTTTAATGGCCTTATAATTTTTGTTTCCTCATTAAATATTTACGTTAGTTTTATAACTCATTAACAAATAGGTATTTTAATTTGCAATACTTCAGTTAGGGCTTTCAGTTCACATGAAAATTATAACGAATAACGATTTAAAATTGACTTTCCCTCAAATTTAATTTAGGGCTTAAGCGTTTTGCTCTTGACCCAGTTTATAAAAAGTCATTGGTAAAAGCTGAAGGCTAAATGCTAATGAGCGATTATTAAAATGTTTTATTTAAAATAAACCTGATATAATCAGTTTAGTTTACAATGAAAATGACTATTTTTAGATAGAATTAGTTAAAAGACGTTTAATTAACAATGTAAAATCGTTAAGATATTAGTCAAAGCTTTATTAATATTTATGAATACTCATTGCTTAAGACGAAAACTTAAAACCATGTAAATTTTGAGCAAGATCAGAGATGCTTTTAAAGAAAACTGGTTTGGGATTTCTTTTCTATATCGAATACTCACGTCTGCCTCGTGCGAAACCCGTGCTCACGGGCTTCACTTCCTTGGCGACCACCACTTCCTCCTCGGCGGCAGGAGCTGCAGAGGATGTGACCTCCGGGGCTGCGGTGGTGCGCGCTCCAGGACGAGAACGCCCTCCGATTGAGGGCCGCGAGAAGCGATCTGTTGGAATAAACAAATATTAATGTCTAAACGTGATCTGTGAATGTATTGGCCAATTGATTCAAAACACTAACTGATGATCGAAAATGAGTCTGCATTCTGTTTTAAAAACGTATGATAAGGCAATCTGTTATTATGATTTTCGGTTCTCTTCCTTATTTAACGAAGAAATACTAATGAAGTCACTTCCTAGATTTTTTCTTGTAATAGCATTTAAACGTTTACTAATGCAAGAACGTGGCACAATAAAATATATCATATAAAATATTTACTCCTCTAACCATAAATTCCAACAATCAGAGTACGTTGACAGAGTGATTCCGATGATGGGAAGTGACCTGTCCTCGAAATCCCTTTATAATTATAATTTCCATAAAGTAGACTTACTTCTGCCAGTCTTGGTGGTTTCCGTGGCTGGTGCCTCGGTGGTGCTGGTGGTGGTGCTGCCGCCCTCGGCCCTGTTCAGCTTGAAGCGGTTGCGTCCAGCCAGACCGTTGAGTCCCGATCTCCTGCCGCCGAAAAGCGAAGGGGCCGCCGTGGTCGTGGTGGTGGTGGTGGTGGTGGGCGCCTCCGTGGTGGTTGTGGTGGTGGTGGTGGTGGTCGTGGTGGTGGTGCTGCTGGTGGAGGAGACCTCATCGGTCAGCGTGGTCAGGCTGCCGGCGTCGTCCTCATCCGTGCTGGCGGTGTCTGGTGCAAAAGTGGTGATGCCCTCGGCTCCCTCGGCATCTGCGATGGCGGTGGTCTGCTCGTTGTTGAGGTTCTCGTTGGTCAGAATGGCGTACAGATCGAGGGCGGCCTTCTCCATGGAGGGCGTTGTCTGCTCCGACTCCTCCTGATCGGCCGGTGGCACCTCGGCCTCCTTCTGCTGCTCCTTCTTGGCCTGCTCCTCCTTGGCCTGCTGCTCCTGCTTCTTCCTGGCCGCCTCCTCCTGCTCGATGGCAATCACTGGCTTCAGTTCGTTCTCACCTCCCTTGCGGGTGGCCTTGGTCTGCTTCTCATCCGTGTTGAAGGTGGCACTGTCCACCAACTCCAAGCTGGGGCGCTTCACACTGATCTTCTTGCGCTCGGCGGCCGTTTCCAGGGAATCCAGGGCGGGCGTGGGTGGCACCTCCACGTTCTTGCCACGACTGGGGAACCTGGTGTTCATGGGCAGGCGTTCGGCCTCGATGTCCTCGGAGGCGTCGGAGGATCTGCCCTTGGCCTTGCCACTCTGCAGGCTGTTCTCACTGGGAGTGGCCGGCGTGCTCCTCTCGATGTTCGTGTACCTGGTCTTGCCACGCACCTCGGGCTCCGCAGACGCCTCCACTTTGCTGGGCTCCTCATCCTCCTCGTAGTAGTAGACGTACTCGTACTCGTAGTCCTGGCCATTGGGTCCCTTCTTGATCTCGATGCGGGACTTCTTGTTGTTCTCACTGCCCGCACCTTCCAGGGCGAAGTTCTGATTGACGAACTCCTCGTGGGGATCCACCACGATGTCGTCGTCCAGGCTGTCGATCTTCTTGGCGGCCGTGGGCAGAGTGGTCAGCAGTGGAGCAGGTGCCTCGGTGGTGGTGGAGGCCCTTTTCTGGGCCAGTTCCGCTTGAGCGGCCTCCTCGATTTCACGCTTCACCTCGGCCAGCTCCTCCTCTTCGATGGCCCTCTTGGCCTCGATGCTCTTCATCACATCCTCGTTGATCAGAGCACTCAGCACGGGATTCAGCTCGGGACGCTCCTTGGTGGGCAGCAGGTTCATCGAGTAGTCGGCGGAGTCCGTGGCCCTAATGCTGATCCTATGGGAGGTGCGGAAGCCCTCCTCCCGCTCCACTGCGTCGGGATGTTTGTGCGAGGTCTCGAAGGGAATCGTCTCCTCGGTCAACCTAACTTCACTCTCGCTGGCCGAAGTCGAAAGGGGATCCGCTGAGTCTGCCGAGGATTGGGAGGCCAGAAAGGCCAGGAGGAAACTGTTTGGAAAAAGAAGCATATGTAGTTAGAATGATTGAAAGTATTGATCGCAATACCGATTAAATTCTATAGCCGGATCCCCCCAAACAAAACTCAGAAACACACTCCTATAAAAAAATAATAAGCTCTTTTTCTGCCTTTCCTTTTATCAGATTTAATATTTATTTAAGTACTTATTCGATGCATTTAACCGAGTTGCTTGTAGAGTTTACTCTCATCCAAACGGACGATAGCTTAATTATTTTTGAAACTCAACTAAGACAACTGCTAAGCCACATCATTAATAATTTGATTTGAAATTAATTTGAGGGTAATGAGCTTATTTAACTTGCAAGAGATTTTCTCTTCTGGCTTGACTTTAATAGCTTAAGTGCCGGCTCTGTACTATCAGTGCCCCATCGTAATTCATGGCTCCGTACATTCAGCCATGTCTTAACCAATTAATCTTACACTTCAACCCAACTCCTGAATACTGTACTCTTAAGTCAAGGCAATTTAGCTATCCCGAATATCTTAAATTTATCTTTCGATTATTAATGAGCTTGCAGAAGTTCAGATTTTTAAATCAAAATGCGTTTATTAAACCATTTATAAACCGAAACCATAGCAATTTGTATGTTTGCCGCAATGGGTACTCCCCGAAGTGTTGTTCAAGGTTTGACTTATGATTTGGAAGTTTTTACCTATTGTCCAAGCCAAATTTATTGATTTTCACAATATAATTGTTATCTACAAAATTAATTGATGATTTAGCAGTTATTTTCAGAGTTAAGTTCAACCCAATTTTTGTTTTCACTTCAGTTTTTAAATATTTATTTAAGTATTTGATATCTTTATGTATTTAGCATGAAAATGTTATAAGGAATGAGGTATGGGATATGGAATATTATCAAAATAATAGAATTATGTTGACGAAAGGGAATTGGTATAAAAAATATATATATGGTATTATGTAGGGTATTAACCAGTTCGTGAGACTCTGCGTGGCCTTTCTTTCTGGCTTGTGATTGGCGCGTGCTCCTAATCAGCCACCACGGCTAGCCGGTTTGTAGTTGGCTTTTCAGCTTTTCAGCTTTTCAGCCTTTCAGCCTTTCAGCTCCATCTGGCGATCTTCGATGTGCTGCCTCATCTCTAATCTGGCATGAAAAACCTTTCACAATTTCATTAGCAACACAAAGTCGATTGCGCATGCGATCATGATTTGGCCATCATGTCTAGCCGTTGAATGGAGCGTGCACCACCGGCTATATGGCTATATGGCTGTATGGCTATATGGCTGTATGGCTGTATGGCTATGTAGCACTACCGGCACCACCATCACACAATAGTTCATTGGGCTCTGCGAATCCGCATTGCAATGCAATGAAAGCGATGCTCAAGGCGAACCGCAAAACGGTTCCAAAACCACCGGGAAACTAGAGCCAGGAATCGCGAACCGGTTTTCCACAGCACCAACAACAAAAAACAAAAGGTGTTAACCCATTTCGATTCCAGACCAGATCAAACCAGATCAGAGGTCCCCAGTAATACGTTTTTAGGTTTCAGGCATTGGGAAAGGAAAAATTATGTTATTCAGTTCTTTAAAAAAAAAAATTGGAATTATTATTTCATATTGGGACTATAAATCTTCAAAAGCTTTAACCATTACATTTTTCCCAAAAATCTTTGATCAATATTAAAACTTGAAATACTACAATTTATCCTTGTTGTGTGCCACTATTAAATTTATTTAAATTCCATAATAATTGTTAAGATTTGATATTCAGGGGCCAAGATTTTTTCCTGTGCATGCGAACAGAGCGCTCTTGACGATAACTTTTAACATTTTGAATTATGTGCAAGTCTGGCTAGCTGGCGTTCACTTCTCGAACAAGTTTTCGGGGACTAGCAAGCAGCCAACAACCAACAACCAACAACCAGCAACATGGGCTGGCAACACCTTACTGCAAAGGTAGACAACTTCAACTTATTTTAATTGCAACAGCCCCAAAAACGGGCAGCTCAACAATGGCGAAAAGCCATAAGTCTGTGACTTTAAGAAAAGTTATAATTATGGCCACATCGTGGTGCATACTGGTGGTGCATTCACGGTGGTGCAGTGGTGCAGTGGTGTCTCCTCGGACCAAAGGGTCTCTCGGTGGTTGAGCCATGTCATGCATGAGGTGACAATGCGCACACCGCTCAGCACATTATATATACTATATTCCCATTCACAATTGCAGTAATCGCAGCCAAATAATATCCTACATTTTGTGCTTAGTAGCTTGGACTACCGATTGGAATCTTTTCAATACCAAAATAAAGTTAAAGGAACATTAAGCAAAATACAAATATATTAGGACTTCTCTGAACTGACTAATTAAATGTATGAATATGCTTCCACAATGCCAGAGACCATTGCCTTGATAAGTTAAAACAAAAACAAAAATAACAAAATTATTAATTAACTTCTCACTCGATTTGAATCATGTTTCTTGTCCGAAACTCACGTAAATTCCCGCCGTTTATTAGCTTCAATTAGTTGCTCAGACATAATCTGTTAATGACTCACAAAATGTGTAAATCGAATTCCAAAGAATCATTTGCACTAATTCATGGCAGGATTGCCTTGACTTGGATTGCAATTAAACACCTTCAACAAAATTCGATCATTTAATGCCTGTTTTTCGAGCATTTAACGGCATTTACTGACTACTTAAGACAGTTTAATGATGGAAATTAACTAGGTTTGGTGATGACTTTGAGTCTTTAATTGCTACACTCTGAGAAAATATAATTATTCATCAATAAAAATGCTTCTCTAATAGATATATAAAATAAAAGAATAGAAAATAAATAATTGTGCAAATATAAATTATTGAAATGTGAAAGAATTAGGCTCTAAAGATGATTCCTAAAATAATATATATATATTTTTGCAAACATTTTGGCCATTTTATAATGAATGTACCCTTGCAGAGGGCATTATAATTGTATATAGTGTAATTTAATCAGCATCATAAAAAGTAGTAGAAGTAAGTACAACTTTGCTAAAAAGTTTAATTATTGGGGAGTGATTTGTTACCCTCCTTTGTTTTTCTGAGTGCACTATTACCGCTGTTGTTGTAATAACTTTTTAGGTATATTTAGCCCTCATGTGGGCAACTCCACTCCCAATCTTTGCCCCTTGTGGCCCATTGTCTTTCTTTTCTTTGGCGCTGCACTTCATGCAACGTAAAAAACACCGTGGAAAAGGAGTGTTGCTCATTTTTGTTTGCAGCTTTTAGCGGGTGTGGCATGCAATTTGTATTATAATTTGGCAATTCATTTTGGCCAAAAACGGGAGAAGAAATATATCTGTGAGTGCTTTTTAGCTCCAGCATTGGATTCGGAATTTGGTTTTCGGTTTTTTAAACTTCGGCGGCCATTGACGTTTTTAAAAGGCAGTGAAGCGGTGAAAAGACAGTTAAAAAAAGTAACTACTAAATCGACAGCAACATTTGCAGCCATGAAATGTAAAGTAAGTTTTGCATTGTTAAGTGGATGCGTCTGCGTCTTCGCCGAAAGGTCTGCTCACTTCACCTCTAGCAATTGTGATTTTTCCCCCACATATATAAATATATATGGTTTTTCTGCATAGTTGACCTTTCCGAAAGAGAGATCGCGGCACCTCGCCGGTTTGACCTTTTGCCAAGAAATACAATGAAAAGCATCATTACCACACCTTCATCATGCATATTAACCCACTGATTGACTAACTGCCAGAGTGATTGAACAAGGTTAACAATCCTCTGGGGGTAACATTCGGAATAGCCACTTGGCGTATACTTGATTTTATTTAAGCTATTTAAATAATGATTATACAATATGATACCAAAGATCTTCAAATGTATATTCCATTGCTTAATAAAATATTATTTAAAAAATAACTTATAAATATTAAACATTTTTAAATTTAAGGCCCAATAATACAAGTATTTCCATGAAAAAAATTGTTCCCAAGGGGAGTTAATGACAAACGTTATGATAATATCATAATAGCAACTAATAAACCCTAAAAACTTTGCGTAATTCGCTAAATCGTTAACTTGACCTTGAGCGGCGGCAATTATTTTCCGTCAGCCCCCTTACTCTAAAAAATGTGTATTATTTTTCTTGATATTTCTTCAATTTACTTACATTTTGAGCAGCATTTTGAGCTGTTGTTTTTGTTGTATTTGTGGCTCCTAGGTTGCTCTCCTTGTTGCTGTTATTGTTGTTGTCAATGCTGTTATATCAACTTTTTCATTAACTGCTTTTTTACATAAATTTTATTGACACTTTTGAAAGTCAACTGCCTGCTTCAGCTTCAACGAGAAAACAAAAAAAAAACAAAACAGTAAAAAAATGGGTGTAAAAATAAATAAACAGAGTGTACAAATTGAATGACAGAAATTGATTTTTCCAAAAATCTTTAATTGTTATGCGTTTTGGGTTTTGTGTGTGTTTTTAAACATTGAACACATTAGCTTGTTGTTGTTGTTTAGTTGCTTTTGTTGATGTTGTTCACTTTGGTCATTTTTTCGAGTTGCACTTTCACTTTTCACTTTTATTTTACGTTTTGTACACTATTTTTGGTTGTTTGTGTTGTTTGTTTTTTCAGCAACAGAAAATTGAATCAATTAGGGAAATCAATTTTTGCATGGGATAGTGTGATGTGATGTGTGCGGATTAGCAAGGCAATACAAAAACTAAAATAAAGCTGGGAAAAAAATGTGTAAAAACTTCTTGCAACTATTAGTAAAACTTTAAAAAAAACTTGGAAAAAAAATGTATTTTTTACAAATGCACTTTTTGCCGCTTTCCGGCCTTTTTCGGCTCAAGTTTCGACTGGAGTTTGATTTCTTTAGCCACTTATAGCTCTTATTTTATATGGCCAACCAACACACACACACGCACACACACACACCTGCCGGGAGGATATGTTGGCAGTAGTACCATGGACTTTTGCTGAAGACCTCTCTATATGTGAATATATATCTTGGGTCTTCGAGGAGCAGTCACTTTCGATTTCGCTGCCAGCTGAACGTGAAATGGCAAAATGATGAACGCTCCA
The DNA here is from genome assembly GCA_018153305.1 of Drosophila kurseongensis. Taxonomy (NCBI): domain Eukaryota; kingdom Metazoa; phylum Arthropoda; class Insecta; order Diptera; family Drosophilidae; genus Drosophila; species Drosophila kurseongensis. The sequence continues at coordinate 263,821 of JAECXX010000141.1, forward strand.
ACCATCGAAAACCGTTGCCGTTGCCATTCTGCCGCCGCCGACTGCGGCAGAGCAGCGACCGCGGCAGAGGCTTCCACTTCCACATCGACTTCAACTTCGGCTTTAACATATCACTAACATCGCGGATCGGGGGTCTTGACTGTGCGAACGAGAGGGCGCGAGAGAGAGGGAGAGAGAGAGGAGCGCAGAACGATCGACAGGAGCGGTGGTTTTTTGGGTACGGCCATGTTAACACTAAATCATTCACACCTGCCGCCGATCGTTGTTGCTTTTCAATGGCGTTTGGCCACTAGGAAGTTCAAAACTGCACTAGTTTCGATGGACCGGAGAGGCAGTCCAAAGCAACAAATCCACGCAGCGAAAAGAAATAACGATTTGCATTGCTCTTTTCTAAAAAATATGCTTAGGAACAGGATCAAAGGAATGGAAAGAAAGCAACGATCTGTAAACAAATAAGAGGCCTTAAAAAGAAGTCAATGTTTTAATAGTTAGTTATTTGCTCTATACTTTAAAATAATAATAAATTAAAAAATAAAGATCAAATATAAATTGTTTCTTATTCACTAAATGATTATATCTTAAGGTTGTCTAGGTTTTTTTAACTTTTATTCAAAAATTAAAAGTAATAAGTCTGATAGTTTTGACAGAAGGAATTGTTTTCTTTTTAATAATGATTTTATATTTTACAAAAATTTACAAAATTGGGATGGTAAAAAGGAGAGGAGAAAAACTAAGACGTCAATATGAAACCGATACGGTTATGTTTATGATTTTTTCTTTGTGCAGCATCGACATTCACTTGCATTTTTTGGGATGCTCTCTGGCCGCCTCGGTCTCAGCTAACTGCTGCTGATTTCATAAGCCAAAACTGGTTGGCAGCTGGTCTCAAGGCCGTTTGTTCGTTCGACGTCGTCGTCGTTGATTAACCGCATTACACATACGCCGCGTTGGCCGCAGTGGCCGCTTTTTTAACCGCTTCGCCTGCAATTAGCAGGGCACGCAACATGCTCGTATGCAAGCCAACCAACAGATCATCACCCCGGTTTCCCCAGTTTCCTCAGCCTACCCCTCCCGCCGCAGATATTATCCAATCTGAGGAGCTTATTGATTAACCGTTGCTCATTTGCTTACCGAGTATTTATGCAATTCCAGCAGCGCGATCTCCAACTGGCCAACTGGATGCCCCACAGTTGGGGATATATCGTTAGTTTGGGTACGAAACTGCGAAAGGTGGGGCAAAAAGCCACCTGCGAACCAAAAGCTCGCAGCAAGTGTCATACTGACACATTTCAATCGCCATCCAGGTTTTGGAGGGTATAACAACTGATTCATAATGCCTCCTTTTAATTAAGTTGTGTTCAGGCAAGTGTAATTGGATACAAATTACTAATTAGTTTATAGCTTAAGAAGAAATCGCACATTTTTTTTAACTTTGGGTGCCGCAATATCCTTAAGCTTAAGGAAAACAATTTTTGGAATACTAAATCTACATTTCAAAATTTTAAAGAAATAATTTTTTACCTTTGTTTAACCTTTGTAAGTGAATATTAAAGAAATGAAAATTGAAATGCTCTTTTTAAAAACAGATGTGGGGTATTTTGTAGTCGGGATGCTTGATAAGCTTCTCCCTTTTTTCTATATATTTCTGCAGTTTTAAGTTGGGCTTCAGTTACGGCTTGAAATTGGTTTGGTAATCCCCACAAAGTGGTTAAAATCAACCTGCACAGCGGAGACTACCTCTCTTTCTCTCTTTTACTATGTCATCTGTCTTTTTTTTGTTTGTTTACTTTGCGAGTGATTGATCAATCGATTTTCTAATTAGCATTGATCGATAAACTGGAACGCAAAAGTTTTTTTTTATCAGGTGCTCTTTAGTTTGCTTGCTCCCCTTTTTTTTTGTTGGTTTTCTTGCAAATTCGATTATATGATAAGTATTTGCAAATACAAAAAGGGGCAAACAAAAGTGCCTAAAAGCTTCCTTCTTTGCCACGGGAGTGCAGCGAACCGGGAAGTGATCCTGAGTGCCATTCATGCCATACATGTGCATAATTAAGGGATCCTTGGGTACTTTTGGATTTGTGGCCTTGGTTTTTCCCCCAGCACTTTTTGCAGCAGCTGCCTGGACTGATTGAATTTCAAGTGATCGTCTTTTGGGAATATAAGTATAAGTGACTCAAGCTATGCCGAGGTCACGTTGATCAAGTTACCCGGGCACATTGCTATGGATGCCACGATACGGACATAAAAACCCCAGCTAAAAACTGCATGAAAATGGGTAAGAGATAAAAAGCAAAAAGAAAAAAGAAAACCAAGTCTCGATCGAGGGAAACAGGATGCATTTCGTGGGGAGCGCCTCGAGGTCAGAAGTCGAGTTTTCGATGGCCGTGCGTGGCACCTGGGGCGGTGTCTCAAGGACGGAGTCTCAGGAATAAAAAGATATAATGATTGATAATTATGGCGATTGCAATGGCTATGAATAATGTCTGGGGATGAGCAATTTGGTAATTGCATAAGACAGAAAAAATGGAACAAAATTCAAGGGGAGCGTCGTCAAAGTTGCCAGCACTTAATTTAAAGGGGAACACGGAAAATTACACTCTTAAATAAAAGAACTATGGAAAGACTCATTAAAATGCCCAGACTTAAATGTCTGTCTTCTAAAAACTCTTAGATTAATTAAACATATTATGTAAGAAAAAAAATCTTAATTGATGTCTTATAATTTTACTTTACTTAAATTGGCAAAGGTGTTTCTCTGTTGAACCTGAGATTGCCAAGCTCAAAATTAAACATTTAATTGCGAAAATTGAATGAAAATTAATGTTGTAAGCCCAAGATCACACATTTAAGAGCATTAACCAAAAGCCAAGACCGATGACATCACAAAGCCGCTTTTTCAGCCTGTTGCTTTTGCCAATTCACGGGCCGAAAAATAAAGAAAAAATACCCTACACCCGGTACCATTTCAAAGGAACACAAAACAGGGAGATAAAAACACTTCAGGTACTGACTCTTTTATGTATTGTAAAAAACTCATAAAATTGTAATAAAAACAAAACCAGCGGAGGGGAGAAAAAGAAAAGAAACAACAACTGTTATCCAACATTTCAAGTGTTCGAGAGAGTACATATATACGTATATATATATCTGCTATGTGTGGCCATATCTGCATACAGATGTACGCAAACAGGAGTGGCCAACTTGGAATGTTAATGCGGGCTGCAGTCGTTGGCGTCGGCGAGATCTCCGATCCCCGATCCACTCCAAAACAAAAAAAAAATATTAAAAAAATCACTTGCACGTAGGCCCAGTTGTCGCTTCGTCTCTTTCGCACGCCATCTACCCGTCTCTTCCTTTGATTCAGGTGATGTCTCTTTCTACCGAGGAGAGTTACGTGAACTTTGAAGGGAGCTGAGGGTGATAACTGACCGGCAAACTGATCAAGAGCCAAAAGAATTAACTGCTACCAATGGCTCTACACATTAAAAAAGTCTTATTAGTTTTTAAAATTGTAAACATGTTTTCACTGCAAAAAAATGAGATATTTTTCTTAATTTATCGGATGTATTTTCCAGGAAACATTGATTTGTAAAAACCCAAACATTATAAAAATGTTTTTTAGCTATCCAAATGTTTGTTAAAAGACTCTTTTACTTCAATTCTGAGCGTGAAAAATTAAAAATACATATAGTTTCATATTTCAAACAAATGTTTCTTGATAATAATATTTCTGCTATTATATATTATTTCTAGTGTTGTTAGATTTTTTCATATGTTGTTACCTTAGATTTTCCTCAGTATATATCTACTATCTTTTTCTTGGTTTTTCTTATATTTTCAAACTGGGCGCGCATGTTGAGCCAAGTAAAATTTATAACTGTCAATTATTATGCAAGAGTGGTGTGTGTATGGTGCGGCGGGGGGCGTTGAGAGTGCGGGAAGGGCGTGGCAGGGGCAGAAGAAGGAGTGAGGGAGACTCCTCTCGCAGAGCAATCAGGAAATACCAAAGGTTTATGGCTATAAACACCTCCCTCGACTCACAAAAGCAACCACTCGTATAATCTGGACACGTAGTACCCCCAAATTCGGTACTCCCCTCCTGAAGACCCATGCAATGTATAGTTCTTCATCAGACAGAACTTTTTTTACCGCTTCTTTCTTCGTTCTTTTTTTTGGATTTTATCTTTTTATGTTGCGGGTAATGAAAATATTTTTAATTTTTGTTCCCCCGATTCTTTTTATATTTCTCCAGCTTTTGAGGAGTGTCGCCGGGAGTTCAATGCACGTCAATCGTTGGCCTTTCAAGAGAACGCCTGCGATTCGTGAAAAAATAACTTTGCAATAACCATGTCGATCATAAAGATGTTCATCATGATCATCGTGATGGTTTCCATGTAGGCTGCAATTAAATGATTCACTTGGACAATATTTTTTCGTCGAGAACCTTTAATTGTTAGTTTCTGTGACCTTCCAGCGATTTCCGGCTTGAGTATATATATGGATTTTATATATTATGTGCCGAATAGTTTTTCACGTGCATAATAATGTATAATGAAGCGTGAATCTGAAGAGCAAATTCATCGCGATCATTTGTCTTTTGGTGGGCAGAAATCAGTGGGTGAATGAGATTTCCTTATTTGCCGTGATATGGAAATCAAGTTGAACATTTAACAAGCCATTAAAGTTCAACGATTTGTCAAGCTGCTTTTGATGGTTGTTTTATTTATAACATTTTGCTCTTGACTGCACTATGATATAATCACTGAACTTAAAGTTTATTTTCAGGAAGAGATCTGAGTTGAATAACAAAATCCTTCTTGACTATTAGAATTGTATTCGAATAAATTATTAAAGATCTTAAGAAGTACAATGATAAATTATAAATTCACTACTATAACACAACAATTGTTCAACCGCATAAAAATGCATCAACCTTTAAAGGTACGCCTTTTTCCCTGCCAATCATTTTACTCATTTACTCAATGTTGAATCTTCAACATTTGTCCGTCTAATTTGCACACGAATTATAAGCTATTAAACCGTGTCAATCCGTCAATCAGCCCGCCCATCCAATCCATCTATCAATCACGACGCCGTTGAAATTATGCGGCAAAGAGCGAAAAATTCCAAATCACATATTGTTGATTAAATTATGATCGAGTTGCAGTTGTAAAGTTGAAATTTTTATTTTATTTTGTTGTAATCATTTTGTGACCCACTTCGAAGTGCTTTTGGTCTCGCTTTTTGGGTGTTGTTGCTGCTCCGAGGCTTTTATTTTATTACGAAAATTTGTTTAATTTTAAACTGTTTAGCTTGAAATTGAGTCACGACAGCGACGCAAAAGCGGAGATCAAAGTGGAGATGGAGATCGAAGTGGAAACGCTGCCCGAAAGTTACATAAATTGGCATTAAAACGATTTAATAATCGAATGGCAAGGGGGCGTGGCACCAGGGGGAGGTCAGCGAGAGGGACAGCGGACTAAAACTCAACTCAAGAAACTCAAGCCAAAACTCAAGCCTCGAAAAAAACCTGAAGCAACCGAGACGAACCACCATTTGGCATTTGCATACAAGTGTGTGTACAGCGGGCACAGCCGGGGGCAAAATACTAGGGGTAATGTTAAGGGTTTCCGCTACAAATTTGCATAACGGTAAAGGTCACGGTTACCTTCTTGGGGCTAGTAAACATTTCAAAGTAATTCAGTGACTAACACTGCTTCTGGCTTTGTGATAACTTTTATGTTTTATGATTTATATTCTTCTAATGAAATCCTAATGAAGAGAATATTTAGTAAATAGATACTTTAAAATATTTTGTTTGATATGATTTATTATTTTAAGAAAACTACAGCTATTTGTGGCTTTAACCATATTTAAAATCTTTTTTTTATAAATGAAAGAAACAAATGGACACATTTATAATATTATCTTTACTAGCGTTCGTTTCTTATTTAATGTTGTTTTAATATTAACTTTAGATAAAACATCTTTAAAAATGTTTCAGTTTCTTGGTTAATGTAGAGTTCAGCGGACTTTTCAGAACAACTTGCAACTATTTCCATAGCCTTGTGTGTTTTTGTCTGATGCGATCAGGTGAACATTAAACAACATGAGCTGCAAGTGACAGTCAGACCCCTTTTTATTTTTTTTTGTTTCAGACCCCGACTGAAAGGTGAACAACATTTTTTCAGTCCCCCTTTCTCGCTATTTCCCCCCCTTTTTTCTCTGCATTTCTGTTCACTTTTCTCGATCCGTCTTTTGATGGCATTTAACACTTTGATATTATTGCCACGGCAAACCTCTGTGATCATTGATCATTGGGTCGGCGAGTGAACCACCTCACAACTTCATTAAATATTTTGCATGGCAAACAGCTTGGACTATTTTTTATGATCGAACTTAATGGCCGGCAAAAGCGCTCAAGGTTAAGCCTTAAGCCCAAAGACGACTCCATATGCTAACTAACAAGTTGAACTAGATTCGAGCTGGGCTCCCAATCCGGTATCTTGACTTTATTTTCCAGGGAGGACTTAAGATCTAAGAATGTCCGATGAGTAAGCTTCGGTCTCGACTGGCTCAATTGCTGGCAATCGTGATCGCGATCGTGTTCGTGATCTACTTGTCAACACCTACACACGCCTTGGGATCATCGAGTGCTTGGAGTGGTTCCGGTTTGATTTCAGTTTCGTTTCGCTTTGATTTTTATTTTGGCTGCACAGGGAGAAAATATACATTTTAAAGTTTTTTTTAAACTGTGAGCATTAAGTTCTTAAGCTTCATCTGACACTTTATGACATAACCATGAACTCATCAGTATATTTAATATTTTCTGATCATTTGTGAGAGTTTTTAAATATAGTATTATTGACACTCGATCAGACATTTCTCGCCGTGTGAGCTTAAGTGATCAACGATCGGCGGATCCAGTTATGCATTTGGCATGCGGGGCACACTGATAGCTAATTATGCGACCGCACTCTGACGTAAGGCCCCGAAATGAAGGGCACTATAGCCGATAATGCCCGAAAGTCGGAGAGAGTGATCGATTCGGTCCGAATTGGATTGGATCGCGCCGCGTAGGGAATGAAAGTGACATCTAATTGCGATGAAAGCGGTGACAACGATTAGGGATAAGGCCCATTATATTAACACAGTGCCGCATAACAAGTGAAAAGATAACTGCGATTAACGATCACCGATTAACGATGCCCGCGATCACTTAGATTTCCCAACAAACGTTTAAGGCCTTGCGATGCGTTCATTTCCCCGAAGAAATCGGAATCGATTAAAAATACCAGTGACCAGGCCCAAAAGTCAAGACCACTCTCATCCTCAATCAGCCAACCTGACTTTTGTTTATCTTCTGCAAACAATTGGCCACTGTCACTTATTGATTAGAAAACTTGTTGCAAAAATGAAGGCAGAAGAGCCGACCACTTTCATTATTTGTCTGGCCAAATGTGTGTTTTCTTTTAAAGATTGGCAACAGTCAAAGAAATGATCACAGCAATAACAATCGACAAAGCGGCTATAGCATATATTTATTGATGATTATAATCGTGCATTTTGTATAATAATAATAAATACCAACTATCACCTTTAATAAAATAGAGTGGTTTGCCATTCAAAATCAGAAATATAAAAGATGTTTCTAAACTACATGTCACAACATTGATATTATATAGATTACAACTTCGTAACCAAGCCCAGAAAACATTAGGCAGTCTACATGATATTTATTTCAGGTTTATTTCGTCTTCACCTTATGTAGATTTTATCTGCTGGCTAAAACCTAAAGCTTTTGTTTCCGGTTGCGAAAAAAAAACCCGAAAGAATGTTTTCGGAAATGTCCCAAGTTTGTCTCACAAAATTCCAGTTAAGAACGAGTTTTAATAATTTGATCAAATCGAATTTGCATTAATAGACATAGATCTCGTTAAATTATGTCACACTCTTGACTTGCTTAAATATTTATGAAGCTCTGACGTAGAGTATGTTAACTTATACCACGAATATTTTACTTTTTTAATAATTCCGTGTCAAGGCAGACATATAGAGAAAAATCTTATTGGGATTGTGGTTTTTTCACTATTTTCAACTCTGACGGAAGCAATTGCTGGTCAAAAGTTGTATCACCTGGATGGGCCACGAAATGAATTTTAAGTTTTACCTCTATGCTATGAATTTTGACAGTCGAACAACCAACAACAACAACAGCCACTTCACTTTATTTCACCCTTTTCACTTTCCGAACGCGAAATGGAAATCAAAACGTTTAAAATTGTTTAAAAACTGCAAAAAAAAATGCAAAATAAATTAAAAAGAGGAATTTTTAGTTTTTTTGAAACTGATTTATGGTTTTTAGGATTGGAACAGGAAATATCTACACTGTATAGATCCATCCTTCTATAGCCTCTCCATTTTTCCTTCCACCACTTTGAACGCGTCCAATTACCTCCACAGACTTTCCGTTAATGTTTCGAATTTCGAAAAATTCACGGCAGAAAAGCCAAAAACAAAAAACAGGCAAACAACATAAGAAAAACAAGAAAGAAAGGCTCAATTTTAAGAGTCGAAGCCTTGAATACCCTTAAAGTTTATAATTTGTAAACATAATTCCTTATTTTAGGCGGGTCTTAAAAAGATTTGTGAATTAAATGCTTTGGCTGGAAGATATGAACTAAGATAAAAAGGTCTAAAAAAAATTGAATAAATACTCTCTTTAAAAAGGGTATTACTGGAAAAAAGAAACAAGCTAAGGAAAACGGTTTACCAAAAAGACAGAAGGCAGTATGCAGTAGGCAGAAAATGTGAGTTCAGGAGAATGGGACAAAGCTGCAGCTGGAGAATAAAGACGGAGAATGGAGAATGGGGGAGTCGCTGCACCCGTCTCTTTCTCCGCCAGTATATCGGTCTCTTTCTTATGTGGGTGCAGTGTGGCATGCAATTGCACTCGCCCAAGTCTTGTGACTGGAATTAAACTGGAGAAAGACGAAGAAAAAACAGTCAAAAACTACACGGAAAGAAAAATGTACATATTAACATTGATTATCAATTTAAAATATTTAGTTTTTTTATTTAAAAAAAACCAATTATACATTATATGTTACATTATACAAATTTTATTCGCTCTTTAAGAGGGTATGAACAATATAAGTATGGTTGATTTTGAGCTGTTTTTTTTCTGTGCAGAATCTGTTGCCCGAGTCGCGACCAGAATCGCTGATGTTGTAATTGTTGCAACTGGCAACTGGCAACTGTCGCATGTGTTGCATGTTGCCGGTTGCTCGTTGCTGCTAGCCAGTTGTTGCCGTTACTTCAGCGGTTTTTATTACCCGATTTCATATGCGGATCTCGTGTTTTGCCGCCCGGGCCCTCCTTCCCAATCTCTATTTCTTGTATATTTATTTTCGAGGGTATGCAGAGATCGGTTTTATTTGGTTTTCTATCCCTCCAACCAGTTGGCACATGAGTCACGGGACTTGATCGATTGATCGACTGAGCCACGCTTGTCAATGTCTATGGCAATGTTAATGGACTTGTCAACGACAGGAAAAGTGTCCGATGCAGCGAGAAGAGAGGGGAAAAAAGGGGAAAAGAGGGGAAAAGAAATGCCCCAGCTGGTTTATTTATTAGTGAATTCAACTTAGTAGCAGTTAAATGTCAACTGGCTGAAAACTTCCTTGAGCATCAATTCTGCACGAATACAAGCGCTTAGTCATGATGAAAAAGACCATTTCTGGTTATGAATGAACATTTTTTGATAGAATTGTCCTTAAATATTAAATTAAGCCAAATTAAGGTAAATTAAAATCATGGTTTATAATGCTCTACTTATTACATATTCTTAAACGAGAATTTTGGTAAATTATAAATAAGGGAACTGTGAACCATGAACCCCACATGAAAAACGTTCTAAATATAAAAAAAATGTTCAATGCTTAGATACGAATCTTCTTATTTCATTTAACACCGACAAAGTTAAATTTGTATTTTGGTTTCGCAAAGCTAAAATAATTTTTTTTTGATGCTTTAATCGAAAGATTAAATAACTTTAAACATTTTGTTAAATTTTAAAATTTGAAACTGCGAAACTTGGTTCTAAAAACTTGATAAATGGTTTGTGTCCCAACTAAGTGTTAGTTCACCCAGTAAATGTACATTAAAAAGAGGGCGCCACAGTGCATTGCCGGTTAATATTTGAATTTGAGCCATTTTATTTTTATTTTATTAGCCCTGGTTTCTTAGTGTTGCCAAACGGACAAATTCGAATTTAAATATTTGGCGCTTTGTTAGATTAGTATTGTTAATTTGAAACGTCTGTTTTTATTTTATTTTATTTTATTTGTTCAAAAGTTTCCAGCTTTTCAAGTTAATCTCGAAAATACATACACTTTCCGCTGAGTACATTTTCATTTTTCTTTTATCAATCAAAATCAAGATACGATCTCAATAGGAATGCTTTTAATATCAGGGCTTTATCGGACGGCCTGGATTTATTAATTTAATTGATCATCTCTCATAAATTTTGCCCCACTTTGCCGTTAATCGATTTTATCTTTCTTTCGCTATAATTAATTTTGCCTCAATTATTATTAATATTGCATTTCTGCTTTAGCTGTTGCGAAAAGGATTTTCGCGAACATGGCTATTATGCCACACACAAACTCAGGATACCAGTTGTATTTCCATTTCCAGTTTCATTTTAAATGTGCGTTCGATTTGCATTCGATGGATTTCCTCCTTTGATTGTGGATTTCTAATTTAGAGTCACTTGCCCATTTTTTTGCACAGTAAAAAAAATACTACTATAAGTGGTAATGAATTCATAGAACCAATTCATTTTATTATTTCTTTAATCTCCCTTTCCAAATTCCATTATTTGGACACAACCAAAATGTCTACAAAAAGGTTTTGAAAATCTTTTAACAGATTTTTTCATCTAACATTGTCTTGTAATTTTTTTTTTTTTTTAAATCTTGAATCTGAAATTTGATTTCCCATTTTCTTGGGCCATTTGCTGCACTTCATCTCGGAACAGAGCACTCGTATCCGTAGGGCAGACATGATACAAATAAGTGGATTCATGTCAACCCATTGGTCTTCGCCCCTGGGAAGACAATTGCGACGGGGCGTAAAAACGTGTCTGCAAAATCATAGCCATAAGAAACACAAAATCTCAGCCAGAAGAGAAAACTATCTTTTAAATGACAGCCCGAAAATGGCACAAAAAAAGAAAACTTTAGGGGCGGGGAGATATGGGGGAAATGCATTTGCTGCGCCTGAAGCAGGAAGTCGATGCTGCAGATCGACTCCGTCTCGAAATCCAGACTTCAGACTCCAAACATCGACATCGGCGACAACTGCGAAGAGTGCGTAATTGCTTTTTAAGCCTGATTTTTGAGGCACGCCCTGGTTGCTTGCCTCCCCCTTTTCCCCCTCCCAAAAAATAAATGTCTTACTATTAGCGCTAAAAGCTGAGCAGCACAACTATAAGATTACGGCGCCTTGGCGGAAGAGACATCGCCATGTCGTCGACCAAGTAAGTATCCCAAAGATACACATTTCGACAGACAACCGGCCTCCTCTCACATATAAAAATAATCTAGAGTGCGGGAAAAAAGGGAGTTTTTCCGGAGGAAAAACCATGACAACCATGCAAGAAAAGCACAAGGAAGCAGAAATCGGATGATGGAATTTTTTAATGCGCTTAATATAACAAATATAAATTAGCTCATTGATTTTCCAAATAATGAATAGCAAATACCAATTAAAACCTACCCAAACTAGTCCAAGTTCGATAGCTATAGGATAACGAATCTAGAGTGTGTAATCAGCGTGAAAACTGAAAAACAAAACAGCGATTTCGCGGCCTCAGCGATCGGCGAACAGATGATCGGCGCTAAAAGCCATTAGATAAGGCACTATTAGATGGCACATCTGGCCGACGATTAATCAACCAACTCCATCTCGTTGTGGCCATCGATTTGAGCAATGTTCGGACATTATCTTATGCAAAAGTTTCGCAGGCCTGTTAACTTGTCCCTTTTGGCGTGTGTTGTGTTTTCATTGCGTGTTTGTTTTAACGCAAATGTCCAATCTAATAACGCTTGGGGCCCATTGCGGGTTTAGGGCAGAAATTGATCGGCGATGGCAGAAAGGTTCGGGGGCGGAGAGTCCAATTAGCTTTGAAGCCCTCACGTATGGCGAAAGATGATTAACATTTCTCCAGGCAAAGATTTGGAATTCCATCTATTTTTTGATAGCCAACAAAGATTTACTTGCTGGCCGGCATCACCCAAAGATGGTGACCCCGATTTTATATTCAGGATTGCTACAAATTTAACCCAGATAATGCATTCTTAGAGTGTATGAATTTATTAATATTTTTTTTAAAGTACAGTTTTTAATTGACAGTCAATTTTTGTAACATGAACTCTTGCCGTCCAGTAATATATATAACATATATATGTGAAAATCATTAAAATCTTCCAAAAGACCCTTTCTGAAATTTTAAACATATTTTCCGAAATATTATTTGAAATATTAACTTGCAATCTGAAGAAGAAGTTTCCAGATTCCGTTTCTTGGCGTTCGTAGCTTAACATTTACATTATTTGCAAGAAAGTGGACTCAATAAAGGCACAAACTATTTTTTTTGTCTTCGCCGGAACAAGATGGATTTCGAAAGAGTCGATATTCTCCAATGGCTACCTATAGGTATTTATTGTTGGGTAGAAATGGTTCATATTCTCAATCCTTATGGGCAGACAGGTTTTACGTATTTAAGCCCAATGCCGCAAAATGCAATTTCAGATCATTGGAAATAATTATATTCTGAGAGATACTCCTGAAACTTAAAATATTGTTGGGCCTTGGGAAATTTGTGTGCACGTCCGTAACGAACCTTACTGAAATTTGTAACCTTTATTCCGAAACATTTTGACCAGCTACTCGGAATCTGAGGAAGAAGGTTCCTGTTTCCGTTTCTTGGCGTTCTTAGCTTTTTCGTAGCCCTCGTTGGCTTTTCTTTTTTCAGCTTTAGGAACTGCAGATTTCTGTTTATCTTCCTGGCTAGGTGGTTCCAATTCTGTGGTGGATGTACTCGGATCAGATTTCTGTTCATCCTCCTGGCTAGATGGTTCATATACAAGGGATAAGTCACTATTTGAATTATCCAAATGGTCCATATTCCTACTTCTCATGGGGCGACTATCAGCAGAACCATTATTTATTACTAATTCCGAAGATTCATTATTAAATATTCGCAGATGGTTCATATTTCTCCTCTTCGTGGATAAATGTTCCACAGATTCAATACTTGGGACGATATCATCTTTCTCGGTAATTGAGAAATCTCCTCTGAACCTAACTATTTCTTCTTCGAAAAGCGCTTCCTTAAGCGAGTAGACCACGGATCTAATGACCAGTTCTTCGTCATCTATGTCTCTTTTTGCCTGGAATCGATAAGTAATTAAAATATCAATAAAGGGAAAAAAGCGGACCTTTGTATCGCCCCATATATAGAGAAAGTAAAACCTACCTGAAAGTAGGCGACAATGTCCTGAAGGGGAACTGGTTTTCCAAAATCAGACAGCGCTTCACAGATCTCATCAACTTTAATATTTAAAGCATTCTCGATATCTACATTACTGTCCGAGCTACTTTCCGACTGTAGTGCAGTGTCCGAGGTACTTTCCCCCTGCACTGAAGTGTCCAAGGAACTATCCACCTCCAGTGAAGTATCCGAGGAAGCATTGCCTGAGCCAGTAGTGTCCGACATCTTTCTAAAACATTAATAAGAGTCTGGTTTTTATATTAGCTATAGTAGGAACGAGTTTTACCGGGACAAAAATAATAGATTAAGATTTTAAATGTTCTTGTTTACATAGATCATATCAAGGCAATTTAATCTTAGGATGTCTAATACATTGAGCTTACATTATATGGCTTCATTTCTTCAATTTCCAATACCTAGCAAAAACTTATAAATCCTATACCTTGATCAAACTGTTCCAAATACCTTCATAATGGTCAATTTGTTGACATATTTTGATCTAGACTATTCCTCTTTCTACTGTTCCTATCTACTTACTCGGAAGCATGTCTTAAAACTTATTCCTACTGTCCCTCACTATTTACGCACAACCTTTGACCTCCTGTATCTTTTTTTTCTCAGGTCCTAGACAATATCTTTGACTTTCAAAGTGAACGGTCGTGTTTTTTTTCTGCGCTTCGAATTTTGTATTTTGTTTTCGTTTATTCCCATCGGTGGGTTTTATCAAAACAATTTTCATTTTCTTCCGGTTATTCAATCATACTTTTAAACTCCGTTCGCTTCGCGAGTGCACTTGTAATTATACTAATAAATTGTTTTAGTTTTCGTAATTCTTATCTATGTTTTCTTTTCTTATATCCCCGCCGTTTCTCTGTGCATGCACTTTATCTAATTTACGCTCCCGCTCTCTTGCTCTCTTTGCTTTGAAAGTTCTAAGCGTGCAGTTTCTGCGCTTTTGCGGTACTTATAACTGCTCACTTATAAATTTCAATTCGTTTTCTTGGTACAGTGTTTCCAATAGATAAAATGAATAATAAAAATTTAGTCTGCTTCTGCAAAAAATGCAGCCTCGTAATCAGGGCTGACCAGTCTAATATGACTTGCTGGCTGTGTGAAAATATGGTGCACACCAAGTGCGCCGGTTTTACTGGCCGGACAAGGGATGACCTTTCAAAGGGGCCCAATTTGCAGCTTTGTTGTGACGCTTGTGTCGAGGTTGCGAACGAGATGAAATCGTTCATGCGCCAAACTAAAGGCGGCCTGATGAGGCTGATTAGCTGTTTCGGTGTTGCTAGAGATAGTTTTCGCCGAGCTGATGATCTCCTCTCTGCGCTGGACTCGCAGTTTAATAGTCGTAAGCTGTTAGAAGAATCCCCTAAGCGCAAAAAGGCCGCTGGTAGTAAGGAGCAAAAGGGGAACACCCCGCAACCGAAATCAAAAGAACAACAGAGCATTCCGGCGGATCAGCAGCCGATTTCAGCAAACCCTCAAATGTTGCTAAGATCGGCAGCTAAAAAGGATTCGGTATCCGAACAATCCGTTACAGAATGCATGCAACCAGGGACTTCTAAGAATTCCGATATCAACTGAATTGAATAACTATATCCGTCCCATTGCCGTCTCATTCCCACTCCTGCATCGTGTTCCCCAGTTCCTGAAGCTCATTCACCTGTTCAGCTCCTTGAAAGCGATTAACTTCCTACCGCTTCACGTGCTGACCCCTTCGGAGCGGCGCAGTTGCAGCGCAGTAGCAGCGCAGCTGCTGGGAAGCGGTAGCCGCGAGCGGCAGCCAAAACAGTTGTACAACATTTACCGGTTTTGTGGGGCACGCAGCCAAACAATAAGCTCAACAGCTGATCGAAAGCGATCTCCTCTGGGGTTCCATTCATATTTGTGGAAACCAGCTCTCTCGCTCTCCGCACCGCTAGCTCTCTCTCTCTCTCACTCTCTTCTGTCCGCTTGTAATGCCGTGGCTTAAAAGTTTACGACGGCGCAGGCGCGCCGCTCAGACCGTTCATGGCGTTCGCTGCGACCGCTTGGCACACGTCGCGTTTTTAACCGCCAGCGCGACTTAAACCGCTAACCGCCCAAGTGCGTTTTTCGACCCCGCCTTAACCCCTGTAAGCCCACCGAATTTGCGTGTGCTTGTTTAGTTTAGGAAGTGTGGTGTGAAATTAAATAGAACAGATAAACACAAGTCCTGTGACCTGAGCTTCTTCGCCAACGTTTTCAATTTCCTTCACAATTTTTTTTAGCTTTTTTGTTTAAGTGCTCATTTCCGCATTTAGAAAAAAAGGTGCTTGAAATAATTACTACTCGAAACTCTAACAAAATGCAAATTAATTACAAATAATCGAATGAAATAATTTTGTTATTTGGATTTGTGTGTGTGTTTTTGTATTGTGGTTCCGCGCTAATAGTTTCCTGCATAACAACAACAACAGCAGCAGCTACAGCGACTACAATAATAATAATGAAAACTACAACTTTTGGCCAAACTGGCCAAATAAAATTGTTGCGAAAGTGTTTTTTTTGTATTTTTGTTTTGCGTTGCATGTGGCAGCAAAAGCAGCTGCTGCAAGTCAAGTTAACTTGTTGCCGTTGCTGAGCTACCTAACAAAATAAATTTTATTTTTATGACTTTTATGCGAAGCCGATAAGATGACAGGCATAACAACAATAACACTAGGCAGCAGCGGCGGCCACAAAAACAATATTGGCCAAAACTGCAACACAATAGCCTCAAGTTGGAAATTTTATGTTCAGAAGCGAATGGATGCTGGATTGCTCTACCCACTTTATTTAAAGGATTTCAGAGTTTATTTTAGATATAATACTCTCCCATTATCACAATCCAAATTGTCCTCTCCCTTTTCTATCTCTGTATCTATCGGAATTGTTAAAATGCATGATGGTCTACAGCTTTATTTTAAAACACTAAAGTATTTCTTCAATTCGAAATATTTTTTGGTTTATTACTAATAAACATCTGTATTGTGAAGCAATATAGGTTTTTTAAAACCAGGAAAACCATTCTAAGCTGTTTTTAAATTGCAATATATTGAAATATTAACCAATCCAAATACCTCACCATATTTATTAGAGTATTTTCTATAACCAAGTTGGAGTGCGTGACCCCAGGTAAAAAAGTCCGTCTCAGTGTGAGTGTTTTTGTATCTGTGTATCTCGTATCTTTGGCCAGACTTGCTCTTGGACAAAAAAAACAACTTTTGAGCCTGATCCCAGTTAAATCCACTTGAATGCCCGAAAGTGAAATTTCACTTTGCAGTTGTCGTCGCTGCGGTTGCTGTTTTGTAGCTGCCTTTTCAATTTAATCGAACCCTTGTTATGGCGGCGGTATTAGTGCCCAACAAAAAGTGATTATTATTTATTAAAATTTTACCAAAACGACAGAAGAGACCAAAATAGACCAAATACAAAGATGGCAAGGAGCAAAATGAGCAGCAAAGTCTGCAGGAGCAGCAGATTAAAATCATCGTCATCGGAAAAATCTGCAGATACAATAAGCCAAATCAGCAGAGGATCAATACTAAAGCACTTGGTTATTTGCGGCTGCCTGGTAATAATATCCATGGCCTCTGTAACCATGGCCAAGCCACCGGATCAGGAAGCCATCCATCACAAAAATGGTAAGTTCAAAATTGTGTATCTGTGACTTAATTAGCTAGCTGTGAAAGTGAAACTGAAGCTGAAACTAAAACTTTTCGCTGCCGCGAGAATTATGGGGCTTAAAGTCATCAACCGACGGCCAATGGCCAAAGACTCTCGACTTGGGATCAAGTCGAGCAGCTGAGCAGTTGAGCAGCTGCTGATGGCTTTGATTTGTGGCAGCAGCGCTTTCACTTTGCCAGCTTTTGTTTTGCTTTTTGTAGAAATGGAGCTGCAGCACGGGGTTTACACGAACCTAGCTAAATTGAGAATATATCTCTACGTTTGTCCATAGCCAACCAACAAACAACAAAGTTCGGGATTAATTTGTCAGGTCTTTAAAATCTGATAGTATGTAAAGCCATATCATGTTTTAATTTTCGAAGGTTAATTCCATCAGTGGATTGGAAAATCACACACGTGCCATTTCGCTAAAAGCGATTACAAAAGTTGTCATTGATTTTGGTTTCAGGTTAATTAAAAGGCGAAAAACTCGGCTCTAGTTGCTAATTTGTCGGTAGTTGAGTTGGCCAAATAGTAAAAGGGCGAAAAGAAACAAATTAACCCGCAGAAACGAAGAAGAAAGACAACAAATAAAAACTGGGAGCAAGGGGAGTGTGGGGATATGCCACCAAATAAGAAAACAAAGCCAAATACATTTTCCCAGAAATCTCGCGCTCTTACGACATCTTTAGCAATTACTGGAAGAGTTGTATCTCTGCAGACTGTAGATTGAAAATCGGGGAAAGGTGGGAAGGGGGAAAGGTGGGGAGGGGGAAAGGGGGAAAGGGGACAAGAGACCCACAGACCGCATTTTCCACTTGCTTCCGTATGCTGGGCTAATTTTCCTTTGTTGTATGGCAAGACAACTCCATCTGGCCGTCGTTTCATCTGCCTTTTTTCCAACCACTTTTCCCCCCCGAGTCTCTCTGGTCTGTGTGTCATTATGTCATTGCAGCAGTACCATTTACCAATTACCAGGCACCTTTTCTCTCCACTCGTAACTGAAGACATTTCCCCTGTGACATTTTCATGTCCAAAAAAACAATACACAACCATGATAATAGAAGGGTCATGGAAACGTGGAGCTTGAAAGCAAATACCAAATATTTTGATACATAGAGAAATATACGTAAAATAAAATAAAATATTATGATAGGGCAAACAAATTATTGGTAGTGGTTAACATCAACTAAGTATATATATTCCCATAAAAACTACACCTTAACGAATATTAAATATGACTGGTTAGCAACTAATTTAAATGCTAATAGCAACTAATTACAATTTACTACTTGCCTAGTATTTATGGAAATGCAAGATACTTGGCATAAGGTATTCGGCTTGTAGCTCAAATGTTACCTAAAATACTTGAAACAATCTTTTGTGGCTGCAGATGCGTCTCAATATTTAGCAACTCATTGAGCCAAAGTCAAAAACCACAGATTGCATCACGACCGCAGCTACCTTGTGACAATTTCCCAGGCCATGGGTGTATGTATATGGCTTGTCAAAGAGATATATAAGCGGTCGGATCTGAACAATCGGCGCACTGATGATGACGTCCCCAATTTGGGCCACAGCTCGAGACTCTCAACCATATAATAATCACATCGAATCCGAGAAAACGAGGCGGTAAAATGCAACCGGAGCAAACAATTGCCATTCATTTGCACAATGAATGAAATTTAATGAGCGGGGCTCGCATAATACAAATAATAAGTACGCGAAAATATAAGTGAAAAGACCCCTCAAAAAAAATTAAATTGTACACGCACTGCAAACCGAAGCTAAGATACCCTAGATTTAAATGTCACATTTTTGTATAAATCAAAATTTCACCGGGCAGCTACCAATTTACTGTGTTCGTGGTTAAATGTATTTTCTCGCTTCAATTTTCACTTACCTTTTTATCCTGTTAGCCAAGACAAAAAAAAAATGTTGAAAAATAAATTCACTTGTTCACTATTCGACTTGTTTTCGTTTCGGAGCTTATGTGTTACTGGTCTGGAGTTCAGATATGTTATGAGACTACCTAGAACGTTGGCTTGTCCTTGTTCAAATTTGTTTGAACTTTAATTTCTAAGCCCACTTTGTTTAATATTTTTTAACTTCAGGCCAAAATAGGTATTTATTAATAAATTAGAATCAAACAACGTGGTGAGCAAGTTGATAAAGTTCAGTTGAACCTTTTAGGGTCGAAAACGTCACCTTTACTGCACTAAAAAACATCCGACTTAAATTATAATACCCTTGCCTAAGAATTAAAAATAAAAAATAAAGCGGACAAAGATATCTTGGCCATAACGTAATAACAAGAGGTAGAAAAGAGCCGACAACCAAAAAGTTAACACTATATCCATAAAATTGATGTGGCATGCAACTTTATGTTGAAGTACGAGTATGCGTACACAGAAAAAAAACTTAATTGATGATAGATTACATACCTTAATTACATTTTATATAATAAATTGTTAACTTAAACAAATTCCTTCCAATTATTGGGATAATATTATAGAATATTTATAAAGTACAATGTTAATCTTCTAATATAAATTTTCCTTCCATGATGAGTGCACAAAATTCGATTTATTATTTGTACAATTTACGATCATCGATCGCCGAGGCAGACAGAAATTTAGAGATCTTCATTTACCTTTTTTTCTTCATTTTCTGGAGCTACTGAATTATGCTACAAGTTGAGGTTTTCGCTTCTTGTTTTTTTTCAACCGGGCCGTGGGCGTTTCTGTGGGCGTTTGTGGTTGTTGTTGCGGCAGACAGAAGATCGGCGGGGAAATCAGGGGGTTTTATATGGCTCAATGTGATCAGTGCAAATTTGAAAATTGATTGGGGTGCGATTGGGTTTTCAATTGAAAAGATGAAGCAAGCGATTGTTTGGGAAAAGTTATTTGGTAAAAAAAACATTATACAAAATTGTAACTTAATTACTGTATCAAAAAATGGGCTTGCAGAAAAGTGTCAAAAAAATGCACTTCAACGCTCATAACTTTTCTTACAGCCATCCGATTTCAAAGTGGCATACTTCAAAATGATCGCGGTTTGATTCCCTAAAAATCTGTGTTTTTAGTTAGATTTTTTTTTTGTGGCGATTTTTTGAAATTTTTAATGATGTAACCCCTTTCCAAATTTTCAAAAAGTGCGTTTGCAGAAAAGCGTCCAAAATCTGCCCTTCTAAGCTCATAACTTTTCTTACAGCCATCCGATTTCAAAGTGGCATACTTCAAAATGATCGTGGTTTGATGCCCTTAAAATCTGTGTTTTTAGTTAAATTTTTTTTTTTGGGTCGATTTTTCGTCATTTTTAATGATGTAACCCCTTTCCAAATTTTCAAAAAATGGGTTGGCAGAAAAGGGTCCAAAAACAGCACTTCTTCTCTCAAAACTTTTCTTGCAGACATCCGATTTTAAAAAGGCTTACTTCAGAATGATCGTGGTTGTATTCTCTTACAATCTGTGTTCAAATCTTGGTTTATATTTCTGAGTCGATTTTTTCTAAATTTCTATGGTTAAATTCCCCAAAAATCTGTGTTGCTGCAAGGGTATTAAAATTACGGCTTGGCTAAGGTAGCTTTCAATCTGTTTTTTTTCTTTGGGTTATTTTATTAAGGACGAGAAAAAAATGTAACTAAATTATCTCTTAGTCGTATGACCTTTTGGATTTTTTATGTGCAATTGTGTTACTTTTAGACCATTCTATCTATAGCAAATATTGAAGGGGATTCCCCACGTATCTTGCGGTTTTCTTGATCGATTTTTGCTCAAATTTTAGGGGTTCAATTTTGGGATTTACCATTTACCATTTACCATGAAGGCGTTTCTTCGTCAGCAATTAACATTTTGAACTTTTCCAAAAGAGCCGCTTGCAAAGTACATACAAAAAAAAAACAGGTGTGAAATCAACATTTAATTTACCTATAAAATGTTTTACATAGAAAAATAGTAATTGAACTAAATAATTATAAGTTCAGTATTCAATCGTGTGATTTCCTTTTTTTGCGCAACTTATTTTTTTTGGCCTATTGATTTTTATTGTATTATACTTTTCTGTGGCCTACAAAATAAAACAACAAAATACATGATAATTTCGGAAAATAGTAAAGTAAAAATTGTTCCATGTACATTTTTTTGTGTGTAAGTACATAAAAATTGGAACAAAGCGCCGATTCGTTTAGCTTTAGTTTCCATGCCGTTGGTTGTCTTTGTTATGGGCGCGCTTTGTGTTCAGAGGCTGTTAAATTTAAATGGTGAGTCTTAACCTTTAAATTCGGCAAACTGTTTGAATGGGAACCGCTCGGCCGAGTGTAATTATACATATTTTCGGGGCACTGTGTTTGCGTTTCGTTATTGGGCAATGCTAGAAATCGCAATCGAAATTGAAATCGAATCTAGGCAAAAAAGAAATGCCGCACCACATCAATCAATTGGGGAAACAAATGACATCGCCAAACGGTAGCGACAACTCGAAAAATGCGAATCGGGCAATGTGAACCGATCGTAGATCATCGGGTTATGCAAATCGGGCAATCGATATCACACTCGATGATTCAATTTAGCGGGCTTGCATAACACCCAACATTTAATGAGAGGTGGGTGCATAATTAGCCCGGCTCATTAATATTTCTGCTCTACATTGGGCGAAAGTGGCGGCTCAAATTAATCAAAATCAACACAGCGATCCGCAAAAACTGCGGCGCATTTGAAATCGCGATTGCCTTTGTTTAGCATTTTTTTTTGAGTCGATTTTATTTGCAACATTAAATAAATTGATGAAAATGTGCGACATGCTGGGCAGGAGGTTTATACATACATTAGTACTATGAATAAATACACTTGGATTTGGGGTACTTACAAGATTATTATTTATCAGCTTTTGTTTATAGCCTCTAAAATTATATAATTGTAATTATAATTTATCCAATACTAACGATCCATAATTGATATATAAATGGTTAAAGTTAGCGGGATATTTTCTTTGTGTTAATAAAAAGCAAAACAAAATCCTTCAAAATATATACCTTTCCTTTCTGAGTTCTAGATAAATTTAAACAAATTTTGGGCCTTCAAGAGTATCTCTATTTCGTATTACTTACTTTCTATTTCAAACACTTCCTCTGGGCTGATTAATGTGTTTCGCTTTTTGTCCTAACATTTCGACTACGATTTTGCAGTTACAAACGCTAAACTTGAGTTTACTTTATTTGTGCCTTTGTGTTTCGGCGATATTTGGCGCAATTTGTTGAACAAAACGGTGTGGCAATCGACTA
This sequence comes from Drosophila kurseongensis, assembly GCA_018153305.1. Taxonomy (NCBI): domain Eukaryota; kingdom Metazoa; phylum Arthropoda; class Insecta; order Diptera; family Drosophilidae; genus Drosophila; species Drosophila kurseongensis. Next base: position 286,332 of record JAECXX010000141.1, read on the forward strand.
ATTCAAACTTAATGATGTCTTCTTTGGCTTTCGCAGGGAAAATAACATCGAATACACGAATATAACGTAATTGCTCGGTGCGTTGGCCCATTGGACATTATTTTGAACGTCGTTTTGAGCGTTTTGAGCATTTTGAGCATTTTGGCCATTTTCGACACGCACCGCCGGCCATTGCAATCAATCAAATCACGGCTAAGTTCCATTTCCCGAAAGCTAGACCCAAAAAAAGAGTAAACAGTAGAGACAACAAACGAAATAAACGCAGCTTTTGGAGAGGTGAATGCAAATTGCGCTGTGAGCATAATGATCGGTCTGTGGGGAGTGTTGTAATAATCGCCCCCCCTTCCAAAACCCCGACAGAAAATCAATCAGCCATCAGTTTCGCAGCTGCCGAAAAGTTTGTCCGTCGGGGATCGTACTTTTGAGGATTGAGGATGAGCTAACCGTTTTGGGTAAACAACCATCATCGGGTTTTGTTTGCACTGCCAGCTGTCAGCCATCAAATTGGATGGTGTGTTTTTTCGGATCTGGGAGTTCAGGATTTTGAATCTCCACTCGAGAGACCCCGAGTGTTGTTTTAATGTTTCCCCCACTTTCGACGTGGTGGCATCGAGTGCGCTTCACTCTGATTACAATGTTTCAAAAGAGCCCAAAATACATCATTATTAGGGGGGGTTTATCAGTGGGGCTAGATTATTTAGTAATCAAAATTGACCGCGGTGATTTCTTTAATAGCTGGTTAAAAATCGAAGATCATACGATCATTATTTTTTAGTTTTCTTCTCCCTGTTGGTACATTTTATTGCTTTGCTAAATGCAATTCATCTCTTAAAGAGTCATTTATTACCCGGCAATGCAATTAATGAAGCTTATTTAATAGTATTTTAAAGTAATGCTTGAGTTTTAAATCGTTTTACAATCAAAGTGTATAAAATTATCATTTTGCACTATTAGCACTTTTATTGTGAATTATTCACTATTTTAGAAGCATTTCCGCACTCATCTTACCAACATTTTTCCCACCACAGTTTTCAATCTCGAAAAAACACCATGCAGTCAAATTAAGATCTTTTGGCTGACACTTTCGAGCCATTTTGGCTCGCAGCGTTTTCGTGTCTTTTAAGCGAGTTGTAAGTTGCTCGACCATTAGATTAATTGCATAACAAATTACCACTAAATGCCACAGAGCGACAAACGACGAAGCGGAAAAGGTATCGGCCATCAGATACATACTCGTATTTATTTCGGATGTGGCTTGATAATAAAACTAGATGGCCAAAAAGTGGCCATTTGCATGTATGTGGTGTCGCATAAGGAGTTAGTCCAATAACTTTTGTCTACATTGTGGGCACTTAAAGGCTTTCAAATTCTTCCAAGCTTTGTTCACGCACAGAGAGAAATTAAATATCGGGAGAATATAGATTCTGTTTAACATTATAACAAGCTTAAAAGTGTAATCTTGTGATATTTAAAAAATGTGATTCTAATCTTAAATTAATAATAAAACATATAATATTTAAAGTAGAAAAAACGGAATAAATGCATTATTGTTATGTTATTCTAACCTTCTTAATATGGTGTCTGTTAGATATTTATGAATATTTTTCAAACCCAAATATTTAATATCAGTCAACTATCTATTTACTGATCATCAGTATTTGATTTGTAACATACGACTCTAGAATCTTTTAAGCAAACATTTTTTTTTCTCTGCGGTTTTCACCGTTTTGGGGACGTCTCCTAACCTTCACCTTGTTGGCCAAAGTGTCAAAAACAAAGCGAGTTGCGCGAAAACGCTTACTGCACATTGGAAACTGTCCACTGTCCACTGTCCACCGTCTACCGTCCACTGTGCGCTTGACCAGTTGTCAGTTGGTGCGATGTACGTGCCATGGTCTCCGGTTCCAGGCCAAAATACTGCCACAGTGCCAGTTTTGGGCTTTCGGCCTGGAAACGTGTTTGCCGCTCAGCTCAGAGTTGTGCTGACTCAGTGTGTTCCCAATGTTTACTGCTCAATGCCCAAATGCTCGCTGTCCGCCGGGTCGAATGAGATATATCATGGATATATCACGCATACGCCAAGTGTGCAATTGCAACCTGATGAACCATTCAGCCGCACAAAGCGGCGAATAAAAAACGATCTGCGAACGATTCGGTAATGGGCTCTTGCCCATATTCCGATCCATTTCGTTCCATACTATTTCGTTTGATTTGATTTGATTTCATTTCATTACATTTCACTTGCCTCGCTGACCGTCAAAAATTGCCAAGAAAATATCGGTTTCTGAGGGCGCGTGCGCCCTTGTCTGTAAATATTTTGAAAGGGTCTGGCGGAGCCAATCAAAAATTGGCAGAAATCACATCGAATCCGAAATCGTTAATCATTTCGGGATTTTGCACAGCTTGATTTCTTCGGGTTTATTGTGATGTGTTTTTGATTCGGTTTTGATTCCTTTTGCCTTTCTAGTTGGCCGTAATTAGCCAGTGGCTATTGTTTTGCCCGCTGAATTTCTTTGAAAACAGTTCATACAGCACGTGCGGGTTTTTTTGTGGTTTTCTATCCAAAGCTGATTTCATTAGTAGCTGAATAATTGTAAAATGTAGAAACCTTATACTGAGACAGCCACTAATTTGTATACTTAAACTTGCTCTGCTCATTTGATTCAACTAAAGGTTATTTTCCAATAATTAAACCAACAGCTGTAGCAAGGTTAATCAACTCGAAGTTGAGCACTTGATTGGCTGGCCCATGCAATCGTAGGGATATCGATATGGTTGCCAAGTAGAATCTCTGGCCAGACCACCGCACCCACCAGATTTCTCAGACTTGCACTTCGATGTTGATGTTGATGTTGAAGTCGAAGCCGAAGTCGAAGTCGGTCTGACGGCACCCACTCAAAGGCGCAACTCGAAACATTGCACAAGCGTCGAGAAGTACATGAATGGGTTTTTGAGCTTGCAGTACAATACAAGAATAAAAATGTCTATGTGCAAATAAATACAATGGCTGGGCACTCATGAGATACGATGCCCAGCGAAGCGCTCAGCCACTGCACAATGATCAGTGAGGCATGCCGAGTCAGTCAGTCAGTCAGTCAGTCAGTCAGTTAGTTAGTCAATCATTCAGTCAGCCAGTCAGTCAGTAGAACAAAGTATAGAAAATGCGAAAAACCTCAGAAACAAAACGCAACTAACTAGCCCGTCCTTGGCCAGTCAGCATTATATATAATTATATCTACAAATTCTTTATTCTTCACTCACCGTGATCATGAGGCTCCGATAGGGAAGAACGTTAGCGGGTGTACCAGACAAAGACTTTAATAAGAGCTAACGATGGGAAAAGTGTTCTGGCGAGAATGATTGCCATGCCGTAATTTATTGCAAACAAAGCACGAGTGTGCAGAAGGAAAAATGCGACATGATATGACGACCATATAGGACTGGATACCAGATTGCATTCATAATACAAAATAGCTATTAGGCCGCTACAATAGAAAAATAAAAACCCCAATCTTATTTACCCATCAAAAAGTTATAAAAAAGAAAGATACACATATTTTCTTCTGTGTATGAGCACTCGCACTCGAGGTATTATTGCCAAAGAGCTGTGATCTAACATAATTCACAAATAAGGTAATTGTCTACCATGATTTTGCTACGTGTGTGGAAGACCCTGAGGGTCACACACATATTTATGTCATGCAACAGTTAGCGCAGTCATAAATAATATTTAAAAGAGCCATTTAAATGCTATTATTGCGGCTGCGCGACTAAGAGTGCGACTACACAACACAAAACCACTGCAACTGCGCTTGGCCAAGCAACCACCGCACCACTGAACCACCGAACCACCAAACCACCGCCAACTCGCTGAGTGAGTGACTAACTGGCAGTTTCATTAGATTAATAATGGTAACAAATACACATAATGGAGATCAAGTGCTCGGCAGCGTTTTGCTGACACACAGTATACCCTGCAATCAGACCGAGGGACTTGTCTCTTGGGGATTACAACTAAGGCAGAGAATGAATACGACTTCCTGGTCAAACTATATATATATTGCCGATATCCTATTTATTACCAACTCGTAAGGGAGTTTAGTTCTTCCCCTAAGCTTAGATCCTTATATTTAGTTTTATTCGAATAGCAAAGGTATAGTAAGTCACCACCGATGTAAACATAGATTGTTCTTCAGTTAGCTATTTATTTTAAGAAACCCAATGATGATTGAACAATTAGCTCTTAGTCGCACCCCCTAAAAAACAATACTCCTATAGCATTAAGCTCTCTTCTAAGACAAACAAATGGGACTTATCAGATCGAGTAGAGCAGCTAATGTGCCGTGGGCTTCTCTTCGGCTGCCACGTTTCGATGGCATTTGTGATGTTCGTGAAAAGGCACAACAAATCATTTCTATTTCCAGATGGCAGGCTGGCCAAGAATTCACGAGCCAAATGTTTGACATTTAAGCATTTAAACGTGGATATGGCTGGCATTGTTGTTCTCGGCTTGGTTTTGACATTGAAGCTCATCGAGGAGCCAAATCGGCGGAGATCGTTCGACAGCTCTGCTCCGCTAATAATTTATGGCATTTCCACGGCGACCTAAGGTCAGGCATTAAGTAATTGTTGTTTATTGGAAAATGTCATGTTCAATAAGTCGATCGGATGGGATCGGGCGGCCAATGTCAGGTGAGGAATGGCTGGTCTCTTCGAACGGGCGAATCGGTGTTAGCAAACTGAAGGTAGAACAGGTGCCACTTCCAGTGCCCATTTCCATGCCCCACTCCCAGCCGCAGGCATTACAACACTTAACGCATTGTAAGCCATTAGCCCAGACCATATAGCCCTGATGTTAGCCGGAAATATGGCCCCCGGGTGGGGGCAAAAGAAACGGGCCCTAATTACAAGCGAAACTCGGTCTGGCGTAAAACTGCAGCTTAATGAATCACTTCAATGACAATGCCGGGGTCAAAATAAAACTTAATGATAAAACACACTTAGTCGAGAGGTTAATGAGAACGCGGAGACTGGAACTAAAAGAGTTTTAAGAGGGCAACAACTAAGTCAAGAATCGTTACTGGAACCAAATTAGACTAGGTCTTACCTTGGGCCTGAACATGTAGAATATAATTACAATTACGATCCAATTATGACTTACAGCATGAAATTAATTGAAAACAAACACTGGAGATGCTGAACCCTGAAATTGGAAATGTGGTTTTCTTTTTTGTTTTCATTTCTAGGAAGATAATCAGAAACGAAGGTTACCCAACTTCTGATTAAAGTACAATACTGTAATTAATTCAGTATGATTTTCCAGAGTCCGTTGACTTAAACAGAAATTGGCAGGCAACCTGATTGAAATATAACTATTGGTAAATGTAAAACCAATATATAAAGCACTTTTGCACAAATCAAATAGTAAAATGTAACTATAAAAGTGGTTTTCTTGGAATTGCAAAATAAATATGCGAAAGCTTGCCAACTTTTATCTTAGCCTTGGCAGAAATGTGAGGAAAAGATCTGCATATAAATATTTACATCTCAAGATACATTTCCCGGATGAAAGGAAAATCGTGTTGTGACTAAACTTTGATTTATCACAATGTATTAGACCGAAGGGGAAGAGAAAACACGAAGCCAAGGCAACTCAATTAAAGTTCAGGCGGAGCTCGGTGGAGTTGTCATAAATAAAAGCGGTAGCCGGAGACATTTTGAGGCGGGGGGACGACACTTTATGGATGCTATTTATAAGACAAGCACTCGGCAGACCCATAAATCAATAGCCATGCACACGGCTGAGTGGAAGATTTATACGAAGCGATGGAGCGGGAATGTACCTACTCGTACACAGAGATAAAACTTTCAATTAAGCGATATTTGGACTAGCATATAACGATTGATATGAGGAAAATTTTCAAAAATTAATTTCAAGATGATCAATTGGATATTGCCAAAACAATATTTAAAAAGTAAAAATTTCATTTTAATATAAGATGACATTTTGTAACCTTCCTCAAAGTTTTTGAGCAGTATACAGTGGCTATCTTTTAAGCAAAGTAAATCAGAAATGTACAGAAAATCGGCTTGCTTATGCATAGCTCAACTTATGGCGATCGTGTTGGCATTCCGGGCACGAAACTGTAACTCAAGCTCAAAAAAGTGAAGCTGAAATTGAAATTGAAACTGAAACTGAACCGAAACCGAAACCGAAACTGAAACCGAAACCGAGAGCGAAACAAAATTGACTTGGCTCATGGCTAAAAGATGGCTAATTGCCGAGCGACGTGTGGTGTGTGTAGAAATTAACTCCAATGCTAAAGTTAGAGCACGTTATTCAAATCGGAGCAAACTCATTTATCAAGCGCCGCAATTATGGCTCTTCTCTGCTATAATTGTTTTGCTTTGCGAAGCCAAAACTGGAATGGAAATGAAGTGCATGCGAAATCGAAATCGAAATCGAAACAAAGGCATTATAAATGATTGGCGAAGACTTTAATTCTATGTCATTTGTTTTCGAACGAATTGAATTGAAAATTGCCATCTGCATGCGGAATGAGCGGCTTGCTGTGTGCTCGGCATAATTGAACCACTCCCACCCAATCGCCACCCCCAGCAGTTTGTCCTTGTGGCGCGTTCGTGTCTTAAGTCTTTTGTTTCGTTTTGGTTTCCATATCTTTTTTTGTGTTTTCGGCTGCCTGACATTTGGAGCTGCAGAATTCATCTGCCTTTGTTGGTCAAGTTAAATGTCATCAGCTTGCTTTGAACTTTAAAGTTCAAGTGTGCAGCAGGCCCGGCAATTATTATTAATATTCCTCTCCAGATGGGTTGGGTTTTTGGTCCACATGCCCGCAGCTCCCTTAATGACTGACCAATGCGGAAGTTATTCATCTCTAATTGGGATCGGGGAAGAGCTATTCCATTTGTTCAGTTTGCCATGGCCAAACAAATGAATTGGTCTACTTGCACTGAAAAAAACTTACTTGTAGCATACATACATACATGCGAAAATTATAATAATTATTATTAATAAAATCAATTTGTCCTGTTTGAGGACTTTCAAAGTTCACGGTTAAACTGATCTCTTCAATTCTTACGTTAACTTTACTAACTTTCTTTTCTTGTTTTATCTTTGTTATTTGAAATGCACAACTTTCAAAATTATTTTAATTATATAAGTAAAGTCAAACTGGAATAAATTAAATTTTGATGCATCTCTTGAGTGTTTCTGAATTTTGCATTAATTACAGTTTGATTTTTAAATGTATGTCTTATAATATATTATTTAATATTTAATATACATATTTCGAGTTTAGTTTTTAATAATAGCTCCCCGAACTTGTGATCATCGCACACTGAGGTGTTCATACTGACGGACAGAAGGACAGTCAGACGAAAATGGTTAGATCAAAAATATATATACTTTATGGGGCTCTAAAGGCTTCCTTCTACATTCTTTTCAACGAATACAATATACCCTTTTACTCTACCAGCAACGGGTACTTTAATAAAACGTTTGTGGCAACCTCGACCGACGGATTTTCTCAGTCAGCAAAAGGCGATGAGAAAAATGCAAATTTAATTATGCCCCAACAACAGCAAACATCGTAAATGGCAGTCAAGTGTACATGTTTGTTTGTTTTGTTTGGTGTTTGTTGTTTGTTGTCTAGCGTTGTTTCTCTGGGTTGTTGTAAAGTTTTCATTAATTTTGCCGTTTGCTTGTTGTTTGGCTTTCGGTGTCACTACTAGAGGCACTGCCCAGCTGTCCCAGACCATGGCATAGAAACCATTTATTCTAACATAATGATCGCGCACCCACTCCATCTCCATCTCCATCTCCATCCCCATACTTATCCACTCAGTCCCCCGATCTCCGGGTGGAAATTTATAGCATCGCGCATACGCCGTGTGTTGTTGGTCGTGTTAGCATCTTTTGCGCGCAATTACTACACAGGAAAATAAATTGAAACTATAATTCTACTTATTGTTTTTGAACAAGCTACCGATAATGTAAAATCATTATTTTACAAAATATTTAATTTTATAATATCAAGTTATTATAATAATATTTAAATAAATAGCCTGGTAAAGCATCAAGGTAATACTACCTTTATAAAAAGTTAACCTTTTTGACCAGAGACAGACACTGCCTCAAAACGATATTACCAATGTAAAAACACATAATTTCCTATTGTTATTCCTATATTTTTTAACGTGTATTGACAATTAATGGGCAGCATGTGCTGGCCAAGTGGTTAGTGGTTAGTCTTGAAATGCGATTCTCGCCGACTCGTCCGAGTGGATTTATCTCAGCCAAGTTCTACGATTTTCCCCTCCCCCAATCGCCAATGTGCAATCCGCATCCCAATAACAACTGACATTGACCGCCTGCATCGCCGGCCGGCTAAGTTTGAAAACTCTGAGACCTCAACTTGAAGCTGAGTCATCATCATTATGGCATTGCCATCAGGACCGAAGCTGGCCATATTCTTTTCGGCCAAGCGAAGTGCAATCGAATTGCAAATGAAGACAAATGAAGTGGCTGGCTGGCCCCAAGGTTACTTCGCCTCAATGCGGAAAAACATGACAAGAAGGTGGGGAGCTACAAAAAAAAAAGAAATAAAATGGCAAATAGAAATAGAGACGCAGACAAAACTGTCATTAAAATGTAACATAAAAAGCAGCTAATTGCAAACATTTAGTTATGTATGCAAGCTGCTGAAACGACATCATAAATAACCGACACGACAACTGTCATTGTGAAAATTCAACACCCTCAACTTGCAGATTGCCAGCGGAATATCAAAGGTTGCTGAAACACTTGATTGGGAATTATAATTGTTATTGGGAATTTTAAATTAAGGTGTGTAAATGTGGTAGTACATCATAGTTCTGTCTATAAGAAAACTTCAATGCATTAGGGGAGTGTTTTCTATTTAATTTCTATGACTGGTAATTAAATTTTTATTTATTTATTTTATCACGCTTCAAAATGGAAAGTTTTCTTGACGATAGGATCAATTTGGGAAAGCGACATTGACACCCAAGGGTCAAATTTTATCCACGGACTAAAACCAATCTCCACGAAACGCCTTAATTATAATCGCAACTCCGAAAGCAATTCCATCCAACCTGTTGTGAAAGTGGCGAATGGGGCTTGCAGTTTTTGATTTGGAAATTTATGAGGTGCAGAGGAAAAGCTGAAGAGGTGGACACGAAACACAACCCACGACCCGATCTGTGTTTACACGCATGCGCCGCTGTAAGTGCCAACAAAGTGCCGGAAAATTTCATACGGCCGCTGATGAGTTGCCACAGGAGATGGGGACTTGGATGGGGGGGGGCTGTGAGGCAGACTGCAAAATGGGGAGTGCCCCAGAGCCTCGAAAATGGGGAAAATGGGATAAGGATTGAAATTAATATCATAGGTGGAGTGCCGTGAGTGATCGAGGGGCTTGGGAATAACTAAAGTGAGATTTGGTCGATATTTGCGGGATGCTTAATCTTGCAGACGCATTTGTTGGAGGAAACACGTTGAAGGTGTTGTGAAACCGATAAAAGGGAATTTATGGCGGCTGATTGATTAAGTTTACTGTTTTGTGCCACTCAAAATATTCACGAAAGTGCATACATTGTACAGCTCTTGACTAAAAATATGATCAAATCTTCTTTGTGGTTTTATTATCATAAATGATTCATTATAAATACTAAAAAGGAATTTATGGCGACTGATTGATTAAGTGTACTGTTTTGTGCCACTCAAAATATTTACGAGAGTAGATACATTTTACAGATCTTCTTTATAGTTTTATTATCATAAATTATTCATTATAAATACTAGCCATACTTCTTCCCCACAAAATTGTTTGTCACCTCTTGTTTAAGAATTTTTCTTGAGTAATGAGCCAGAATGTGTATGCATGTTTTCAAATATTTTGTATAGGCCAGCACCTCAAAACATTGTTTAGGCTTGTTTCCCACAGCCCCATCAACTTTTTGTCGCCTTGATTAAAGAGTCTCCTCTTGGGATCGGCACTCATCATTTTTTGCTGCATTTACTATACAGCGATCGTTCGTCGTGCGGCAGCTATTTTATTTATTTATTTTTTCGGTGGGGCGCGATAAGTGGGCCTACCCAAAAGATGGTGGCGATGATGATAATGATTGTGATGGACGCATTGAGGCGGCCATTTAACGCCCACTTAGACACGCTTCCCATTGCTCCATTACTCATTGCAACACACACAGATACAGAAACAGATACAGATACAATAACAATGTGTTAATTATACGGCTGACGCCCACGTCGCAATCAGATACAATCGCACATATAATCAGACACAATGTGAAAACTGAAAAATTGAAGAAGAGCCGTGGAGAAAAACTCGCAACGCCGATGACGATGACGATGACGATGGCAATGTGCAATTTTGTTGTGAGTGACTAAACAGACATGCTCATGTCATGGTGATCGCACACATATATGGCTATAGATATATACAGAAAATATATAAATGAAGAGGGGTTCACTTGAACACACACCCAGGGATTTCGGCTGTGGGCACGACGCGCTCAATTTAACGCATACGCCCCATTGTACCGTCTACCTAAACATTTACATCGGCATCGTTATCGTCATCAGGGTCATCATGTTACGAGTACTTCCACACTTATATATGTATATATATTTACCCACCATATATGTATATATCAACCATCTGAGTCGTCTCTTATTTCGCTAGTTTACTCCACTTTTCCTTTGGCTGATTTTATTGCGCTTTGTCTTTTCGGCACTTTCATAATTTGCCAGCACAAAAGAAAGAAAACAGTGAGCAAGACAACATTACTTGGATAATAAATAAAAGAGTTGCCACAGGGCTTACTTTGCAACTCTTCGTGGGTTTCATTTAAAAAAGAACAATTTACCAAGCAAATCATCAAGTTAAGTCACTGAAAAAATCTAACATCTTTGGAAATTCGTTTTTAATTACAAACAATTTGCTGTTAATGTACATTAAAGTGTCTGAGTAATGTCACCTTCAATTGAACAACTTAATTTAGATTCAAAACTTACGTACTTGCTGACTTTAAACGTAAACATATTTGTACTTCAAAAAGTTGACTCATTAAACTTGCTCCCATTTTAATCACTTACGTATGTGCACTTAGTTTTTGATATTATTCAAGAATATTTTTATGAAAATTTAGGAAATCTAAGTCGTGTTTAGAGGACAACATTCTGGATCATACAAATTAATAACAATAAATGGTTTCTTTGTTTTGAGTATATAAAGCTTTTAAATTTTCAAAGTGCTAGAGAGAAAGTCGCCTTATTTTCTTTTGATATCACATTCGATCCCATTTCATTTTTGATACACTGTGACTCAAAATCGATGATTGATGAACCATGGACAGATACTCCAAATCGGGGACTGTTAACTTGAATTTTTCTACAATTTTGAATCAATTGTAAATTGATGTTTGAAAAACGCTAATGGATACAGAGAAATTAACTCCGTTCAACATTAATGTGATAGATTCTAAAAAGGCTCAGAAATATATATTAATACCCTTGAAATTATTTTATAAATTTAAGAAAATAAATTTTCTTTACCTTCATATTGATATTCAACCTAAATACAGTTTTATTTTCGTTGGCTTTTCCCAAATTTGTTGTGGGTGTCGTGTGTACGTGATCGATTATCCAGCAGCAAATCGGGGCAATTTCGTAAATTAGCCGAATCGTGCTACCAAATAACCGCCTCAAATAAATAATAAAGTAATCTATACTTACCAAACGACTTATCGGCGTGTGTTTGACCCATTTCTGGCAGCAAGTCACTATCAAAAGCTAAAAATCAACCACACTTTTTGCTTTGAGCCAAGAGTCGACGAAACCCAATTACACTTTACAAACTCATTATGTTCGGCTTTTGCCAGTCGAAAATCGAAGAAAAAAAAATACCGCGGGTGTTTGGGCAAACAAAAATAGCATGCAATGGAAACTCTGATACATTTCCAAAAAAGTCAAAAAAAGAAACTACTCTCAATCAGCAAAAGCAATTGTGTTGAACGAAATCGCAAACGAGTATGAAAAGTTGGCTGATGAGAGCGGAGTCTTAAATAAAAAGTAAGGTCTTCTTATCAAACATAAAACGCAGTTTAAAGACTTAAGTTTTCCTTTTTTCTTGTAATGATTTTTTTTCAAAAAATTAATTTTAGCAATATTCATTTTCTGAGGATACAGCTTGATTGAAAATTTTATAACGAACTGAACGAGGTATGCCATTCCAACTTTCGAACACTATTTCTCAGGGTTTTGATTAAAAATCCGGTAAATGGAGCTGATTTTGGCAAAGATACTTTTCCTAAGGTGCACCCTCATGACTTTTATTCAGTTGTTTCTTAACTTTTTATTAACAAAAATATGGATTGGGTGAATTATTTAGATCGGGAGCTGCAGGGGCCAAAACATTTATGCCTAGAACATAAGCCAAAGCACACAAATGTATGCCAGCTGCCCGGCTCACATTATTATCGACTTTTATTGATACGCTATTTGACAGCCCAGCCAGACCCCGAAAAAATAAAAATAAAAATAAAAATAGAGATAACTAGAAACAGACTTCAAAAACCGAAACTCTGACAACAACCGGAGTATAATTGAGTTGGCATACGACTTCGCATCGTGTTAACTGAAATCTGGCCCAAAAGTCCAGTGGCCACGAAATTAAGTGGCTGAAAGAGATTGAAGGCGTCAGAATTTGGGCCAATGCAAAAGTATTTATCGCATATTAAAAGTGTTGGCCTAATTTTTAATTACAGAAAATAATAATATGAAATTACCTAATGGTTATTAATTTAGCTTGCAAAATAAAACGTGTATCTCAAATTAACATTTGTAACATCCATAATTGTGTAGCTTGCGAAACTATTGTAAAACAAAATAGGTTTCTCCTTTAAATGCAGTTTCTCTGCTGTAAAATACTTTTGGTTATATATTTCTTTAAAATTTCAAATTTTTGCTACTTGTTGTTGAAGGGTTTCCTGTGCCACATTTGCCAGAGGAAATGTCATCTTGTCATCCTGCTCCATCGAGCGATCTTTGAAACTCGAGACGCATGTACGGCAACACATTTCACCACTCGATGTCTGAGCATCGCACAAGGGCTCCTCACAAAACTTGAAACGCCGAAGCTCTTAAGACTTTCGAGTGGATTTCTTTGACTGATTTCTGATTTCTGATTTCTCCTCTTCATTTGCTTACTTTTCAGCCGAATTCCCCGAGGAGGACAGCGACATGCTGATGGAGCCCAATGACTTTTCGCCAATCACAGTACTGCGATCGCACGAGCAGCACTTCCACATGCCGCCGACCACGCAGCTCCAGCCGCAGACCCAGACCAGAATCCAGCCCAGAGCTCAGCCCAGGCAGTTCCAGGCGGCGGCCCAGCAGAATCCCGACGAGGAGGACCAGTTCCGACCCATTGCCAATCCCAACACCAAGATAGTGGGCGACTCGCACACGCAGGCAGCCCAGAACTTCTATCCGCCGTTCTACCACGAGGCGCCACCTTTGGGCCACTCGAGGCCCTACTTCGGACATGGTCCTCCGGTGTCGGAGAGCACTCCCTTGTCCCTGCCCCTGCCCCTCCTGGCACCCCAACAGCAGCCCCAGCTGGCCACCCAGCAGCGCAACTTCGACGCCAGTATCCTGGGGAGTGGAGATTTCGGGGTCCTGAGGGGTGGAACCTTCTATCCGGAGGAGGAAATGCCCTACCATCCCGAGGACAACAGCGATTACATTTACGGAGATGCCAACAACGGACATGGTCGTCCTTCAGAGGGATTCGTGCAGAAGTACACCTATCCGGAGGAGCAGTTTGCCAACTTCCGGGACTTCGCGGACATTAACACACCCGCCGACTCGGCCTTTTCGCAGTTCGTGGTGGTCTATGCGGCCAAGAATGCCACGGCACCGCACTCACATCCGCACCCCAAGAACATATTCGAGCAGCTGGAGCTGCTGGACAGGGAGAAGGAGCTGGAGAAGGCCAAGTCCCAGCCCAAGACCTCGTCCAAGAACAAGTCGAAGTTGTCGAAGACAAAGCTGCAGAAGAAGTACCGAAAGAAGGCGGGTCCCAAGATAGAGGATCCCTCGGAAGTAGAGCCTTTGCTGGCACTCAGTTAAGCGTCTTTAAAAAGCAGAAAAAATACAAAAAATACCTAAAAACAAACACCCATCACCACTTTCGTTTTCCCTTGTTAGTTTTATTTATTTTATTTCGAGATGAATGCAAGCCACCACAAAAAAGGTCCACCCCAATGTCCTACAGTTCATTTCCACAAAACACCTGTATTGCAAAAATCTATACCATACTATATATTAAATATCAGTGTTTTTTTTGGTCTGTCTGCTTTTTGTCTCGCATCGTTTGTTAATTTTTAAACTTAGCCCGTAGTCTACTATATCTATATATATATATATGTGTCTTTATGTCTTATACGCGTATCTAATGTAATTATTTTTTGTCTAATTGAGCATAATTTTATTATGTGTGTGTACATAAAACGAGAAATGTTAAATGTAATTTAAAATCTAAATAAAAACGAAATAAAAACAAGATTGCGCACTTTTCTTGGTTTAATGTTTACCTTTATTTTGCCATAAAGGTTCTGTTTTAATTATACAAGTAAGTATAATATATCTGCTTTTAAGGCGTCTCGTATTTTGCGTACAGGGCATTCAGTAAAGTTGTAAAGGAGCCCGCCGTGCGAAATATCTGGAAATGCGACATTGTTATACAAAAATGAAAAAACAGTTCCAAAAATATTGATATCCTCACCCAAACGAGAAGAGGTCTTCCCAGTTCGAAAAAATATGCCCCCAGAACAGTATCGCGTTGAGCTCGTTGGAGTGGAAAAATGAAAAGTCTTCGATGTTGTGGGGAAAGTCTCTGCCAGGGGATTACTTCGTAGAGCTGACTGGAAAATCTCTCGGCCTCCAAACGCACTTGTTCCGCTCCGAAGAGGTAGATGCACAGCTGGGTGGTGACCACCATCGAAAAGAAGCCAAGAAAGGCAAAATTCTGGTTGGTATGCGGCATTATGAACTGGCAGATCACGGAGCAATAGAGCACGCAGATTACCAGGACCTCTACAAAGGCGATCTCCATAAAGCTGGCATTGAAATGTTGGACCAATCTTAAGAGTCGAGCATGTTCGGAGAAAAGGGAACTTAGGCCCAAATCAGAACGCGAGGAATCGGAGTTCTTTTGGATCCACTTCAATTGCAGACCCAGACGACGGTACTGGGAACTCAGGCCCAGGGCACACCATCCATATAAGGTGTCCACTCCGGTGGTGGAGCAGCAGAAGAAGCTCAGCACAAAAATCATCAGGCAACAGTCCATTGCATAAATAGGCGGTTGGGTCACGTCGTAGGGAAGTCTGCGATTTAAATGTATATTGCTTAAATTATAAATTAACTATAAGCACAGGGATCTACAAATAATGAACTGAGTTCTGCAAGTTGAATATTTTCCTTTCCCTAAGCTTGAAAATAAGACCTTTTAACAAGTTTACATCTAACCCTAAGTATACGACTTACATCACCCGAAAGGAGCTGGCTGGTGCGAATTCGCCCGTGGAAAGGTATTTGGTCATGGTCAAAGCCACTGGCACCAGCAGAAAGGAGACACTCGTCCCAGCACACATCATGAAGTAAATGGCGGCCATCAGTTGGCCCCAGCGATTCTGGGCTCTCCATTCCGAAACTCCTCGATCCCCGAGCTCCGTAAAAGGAGCCTGAATGAGATGAATGAGGGCCACCAGGTCGTGGGATTTGGCCAAGAATATGGCCATCTTCAGCAGCGAGGAGATCATCTGCAAGCCATGCATCAAGGCCTCGGAACAGAGCACGATTTGGTTGCGATGTTGCACCATAAACGCGCACACGGTGCACAGTTCAAAGCCGGTGGCCAGAAACATGATGCCATAAAGAGCCGGGGACTGCAGAACTTTGCCCTTTTTGGGCTGCAAGTCCAATCCCATGCAGGCAAAGGTGAAGCGCTGCGTCCACAGATTCACCAGAAACACCTCGATTAGCTTTGACATTTCGCCTCAAACTGAGGGCTGGGAAATCAAGGATGATGGCCAACCGAAGTTGTGTTTTTCGGGGGCTGGCTAAGAAAAACTTTGGTCAAAACTCTGTCGCTTAATTGGGCTCTTAAATACCATTTAATGTAACGCCCCGCTTGAGCGGCGGAGAAACTTGGCTAAGTGAAACTGGTCGGCCGGCCAGCAAATGATTTAATTACACGCCCGAGGCGAGTGTCCGTCTGAACCACCTAGCACCACCGCCAAACGCACCACTGTGGTGCAAGAATATCATTTTACAGGGTATAAGGGTATGGGGTAGGTTCTCTTATTGGGTTAAGAAATAAACCAAATATTTATTTAACGAGTATTGATTATTTCTCAACAAGCTTAATATTTATTATTTTTGGCTTAATCTGTTTAATAGTTGTTTAATTATCTATACAGTGTTTAAAGTATTTTTAAATGTACCTAAAAGTTGCACATTTTCTTTATTGACTAAATTAATACTTTGCCACATACGGCAGAGCACTTCCTTCAAGAACCAATTGCATAATTTAAATCTTAATCTTTTAAATCTTATATCTTAATATAGTTTTTTTATTTGTTACCTTCGATAAGTTAATATATTTTAGAAATACATTTATCTCTCCTATGTATTCCCTCATTTTCTTTAACATTACCATTAAAGGTAGACATTTATCTTTCCTATCCCTCGTTTTCTTTGCCAATAGAAAACTGGCTGAATTTCTATATATTTTTGTACCTCTTTTCTCAACTTTGTGGCCCACTGTGCTCCTTTCGTCGTGGTTAACGGTAACGCTTTGCTGCTGGTCTTACCAACTTTTTGTAGATATATAGTATGCGAGTCGTATATTTCTTTCTACGACCGCCGCAGTCATGGTCATTGTCCGCTAGCGGTTCTTGTTGCCGTGGGCTGTCTTAACTGATTCAACTGACTTTTCTGCTGGTTTTGCATTGCGTTTGTTTATCTATTCCCGACTTTGGCGTATGTTTTGACATTTGGAGGCTGGTGCTTAATTTACTGCCTCACCTTAGTGCGCCCAGTCATTTTATTTACCCACTTACATACACGACTTATGAATGCCAATGGCGAAGAGACAGAGAGTTCGTTTTGCAGTGCGTAATGGTCGTACGTACATCTGGTCTGAGTATTTTTAATTAACCGAGAAAACTAATTAGAAACATTCCCCGGCTCGCCTCCGGACTGACAGAAATTCAATTAAGCGCCAATTGCCGCCCCTTGCAGATCGTGGGAAAAATATATATATCTACATATTTATGAACAAAGAATGTATCGAACAAAGAAATAATTTGATAGCTAAAGTAACAAACTAGTGACAGATGCAACTTACTCGGCACAAACATAAATACATTTGGCCTTAAATCATCTGCAAATTGCCATCTTCATCGCAGAGCCCACGCTGCGTATGGTTGATGTGCGGCATTCGAGCGATTTGCTAATTATTGAGGTTTGGCCAGCAATTCATATAATTCTGATTGGACTTGCAAATGCCTTAATTAATTAATATGCATAGTAAACCGCAATTATGGCTGTGGGAAAGGTGTGCAAATGATAAATGGCAAACTGATGAACTGCACTCGGCAAAATATTAAATGTTTAAATGGTCAAATTGTAATATTTGTTAAAAAGAAATTCAAGAATAAGAATATGTGACCTTAGAGTAGTCGATTTTAATGCCGAAAATGTAAGTCATATTTTGTTTCTTAGTGTGGGGCTTTTTTCAACAAGTGGCAGGGCAAAACAAATGTTACATGGTGAAGAATGGAAAACTGGCACTCCTCTATCAACTCTTTTTTGAGGCCATTTGTCAGCGTGCCCTGCCAACATAAGCCACTGAAATAAGAAACCAAAAATCTGAAAATTCCTTGAGCCCCACAAAACAAAAAAACAGAAAACCAAAGACAAAAAATGGAAAAACGCTATGGTAAAGTGACTCGACCAAAGGATACCCGTTACTCAGCCAAGCGATTTCAGCATATACCGACAGACAGACGGACTAGATCTACTTGGCTATTGATCCTGATCAAGAATATATATGCTTTATAGAGTCGGAAACGAGTCCTTCCACCTGGTACACACTTTTCTTTTACTCTACGAGAAACGGGTATGAAAAATAGAACATTTCAGAGACACAAAACAGCCAGTTGAACACCCACACGACCCAATGGTTTTGTGTTGCCAATAAACGCGGGCCATGGAATTGCCAACAAGCCACGGATTTCGGGGTCTACAAATCTGGCGACAAGCGAAAAATCACCAGAAATCACCTCCAAAAAGAAATAAAAGCAAAAAAAAGGTTTACACACTTGGCATCCGTTTGTGGCCTTATTTTCGTGGCGGCATTTTCGGGCTATTTGCGTTTCGTGCCGCTGAAAACTTTA
This sequence comes from Drosophila kurseongensis, assembly GCA_018153305.1. Classification (NCBI taxonomy): domain Eukaryota; kingdom Metazoa; phylum Arthropoda; class Insecta; order Diptera; family Drosophilidae; genus Drosophila; species Drosophila kurseongensis. Next base: position 304,860 of record JAECXX010000141.1, read on the forward strand.
TTAATATCCAAATCGTGAGCTTAATTGAAATTTATTGTTAATGAAAACAAAATTATGGCCAGTACCCCGAACTATGGCCACTTGACACGAAAGAACAACGCCAGAGATTCCGAAATGAGTTCGAATCGAATCGCCCACCAAAGTCACGAGTTTTAGAGCCGCAAGAAGGGTGCCTATTTTAATTTGGCATTTAAGCGCTCATTAAGTTGACACAATGCGACAGCCGAGTGACAGAATAGGTGGATAATGGTGGGCGGATATATAGAGTGTGGCTGCAGAACTGGCCAATCTATAAGGTGTCTGCAAGAACTCACGGGAAATCTCAGTGTTAGGAATTGGTCATTTAAAGACTGGTAGACTGTCTTTTCTGATATTTTTACTTTAATTAGAAGTTTCTGATTTTAAATTTAAATATATATAATATGCAGTGTATATATGGATATGTATTAGGGTAACAATCGATTGTTTGCCCCTCACATTTAATTAGAGTACCTCGTTGTCTATTTATAAATATTTTCTGCCTCAATCGTGTCGCCTCGAGTTCTTTTCGAGCCCTTTTTTTGTTGGGCAAATATTTACAATCGAACTTCTACGAATCCATCAGCGACTCAAATTTTTCTTGCCGCCGGCGGCTTCTGTTTGCCTAACCATTTTGAAGTCTGTGGCTTTTCAGCTTTTCAGCCTTTTAGCCTTTCACAGTTGGCAACTAATGCAAATAAATTGTGAGCAGTCACCTGTCAAGCGGGCTCATCAAGTCCCTCGGTTTGTCTGCCTTTTTCTGCCTTTTTATGCCTTTTTATGCCACCAAAGTGGCAGAAAAACCTAGAGGAGACTGCCGTTTTGCGCCGAGGAAGCGATTGTTGCGTGTCCCTCAAATGAAATAATGTTTTGGCGGATGTAACCTGTGCAGCCATTGCATAAATGCACTGAAAATTAATCTTTCAATATGTCAAAAGCCCAAAAAAGCATCAAGTAGTACCTAAAGTTGAGAGAATGCTTTCAATACTTTCTCAAGTTAATAAAAAATAATTGTTCTCTTGTAATTTTTTTAAATGATAATTTGTCTAAGCTAAATTAAAGTGCCATCTCCTTTTAAGGACTGTTTTTTGTTTTTCCAAGTGCCTTTAAGCTACCGTTCATTGTTTGCCGTTCTCATTTGGATTTTGCACGGCTTCCTCTCTCCGGCAAACTGTCAATGTTAATGCTGGAAACTTGAAAAATTTCAACAACCAACGCGACTTGGTTGTGTTTATCGTTTTGTAATGATTTTAATGCCAAGCATAAACAATTATTTTCAATTGCAACACATTCTTTTGTTGTTCGTCGGTCGCCGTTTGCTATCGTTTGTTTTCGGATTTCGGATTTCGGTTTTCTGTTTTCTGTTTTGTCTTCTGTGTTTTTATACCCTTCCAGAGGGTACTATAATTTCAGTCAAAAGTTTGCAACGCAGTCAAGGAGACATTTCCGACCCTTTAAAGTATATATATAGAAAATTTGTTTATATATCATCAACTTTTGATCAATTTGTAGACTTTCAAATCCCCACGAAACGACTTTTAATATGGAAGAAAAACCTGGTCCTTCGGGATCTGGAGGAAAACGAAAGGAAGCCATTTACAAAATCGTGTCTTCCTTTTGTTTTCCTCCAGATCCTGAAGGAAGCCGCCAGTCATCAAGGTCAGTATCAAAATAACTTGAGCTGGAAAATTTGTTTAGATTGTCAACTTTTGATAAATTTGTAGATTTTCAAATCCCCACGAAACGACTTTTAATATGGAAGTAAAGGACCAGCTGATCCTTCAGGATCTGGAGGAAAACGGAAGGAAACCACAATTCGTCGACGAATTTCCCAGGCCTCGCAGACCGATCAAAAAGCGTGTTGGGCAGAAAACTCCAAAATTTCAGCCGGGGCAGGTGCCGTCTTCCAAATTACAAGACATATGTTCTTAGTATTGTTATACCCTTGCAGAGGGTATTATAATTTTGGTCAGAAGTTTGTAACGCAGTGAAGGAGACGTTTCCGACATAAAGTATATATATTCTTGATCAGGATCAATAGGGGAGTCGATATAGCCATGTCCGTCTGTCCGTCTGCGAGCTCAGTTTAAAACCTGGCGATCTGAAACTTTCACAGTCGTCCTAAAACATGTGTACGCAGATCAAGTTTGAAAACCGCCCCAATCGGATGTCCATCCTATAGCTCCCATAGAAACAATCGGATATAACTTGCAAGAATGGAAGATATTTCGCGCAATGTAAAAGCTATTGACATGATTCTTTCCAAATCTTATTTTTTTATGCATACCAGGGTAAAAGCGCGTGCCGATCGGACGTCTATATCTTATAGCTTCCGCAGGAAAAATTATTAAAGGTTGCCGTATAAAAGCTATTGACATGAAACTATGCAAGTATAGTTTATTTATGTATACCTTGTTCCTTTCGCTACTTTTTCAATTTTAGCAATTTCGGTCTGCGAGGGTATTAAAACTTCGGCTTGCCGAAGTTAGATTCCGTCCTCGTTTATTTTGTGTTGTGCGCAATTGGAATTGTAGATTTAAGATGTCGCAGATGTTCGGATGACTCGCTGGCTGCAGAAGTTTTTCCCATCTGACAGCTCGATGAGTCAGTCACTCAGGCGCGCAGTCAGTCAGTCAATCAGTCAATCAGTCAATCGGATACCCGATCGATTGCCTAGTCAGTCGGCAGCACGTGTCGATAAAAAGAGTGCGTTTGCCAGCTGCACAAAGGCGATCTTTGCCATCAAATGAACCATAATTTAATACATTTTAGCTTAATATTAAGAGCTTATTTAAGAAATTTATATTTAAAAAAATGTTAACAATAAAAATCGTCAATAATAATAATCCTTTTTGTATTACTTTCATTATCATATTTTTTGAACTGACATTTCGTGATTTATATTGCTTATCCATATAGATATATATAGTGTATTTTCTGTGCTCCTTATTTACTTATTCGCATAAAAAGTCTTGCATTACGCAAAACTCTTCTCCAGTTCTGCGGAGTGCAACAAAGGCATAGTGTTAATGGTCATTGTTCAAACAAGCGATCATAATGATTACTCATGTCAATTATTATATAAGACAGATGTCGGCATGCAGCGAAAGCCTCAAAGAGGCAAAAAAAAAAGAGGAAAAAACAACGAAACAGAGGCAACCGAACTGCAATTGATTTTGTTGTATAATTTCTACAGCTTTATCTTGTCGGCAGCTGCATGAAATTTATTGAAGATGCGCTGTGCTTTATTGTCATCGCTTCTCGACGGGGGAATTGCTGCTGTAATTTAGCGACACAGTGGGAATTTCGCAAAACAAAAGACTTAAGGCACAAACTTTGGATTTATTTCTTCTAGGGCTTGCGTCATAAAACTTGTCTTTCTGATCTAAACTACTTGTGAGCTCAAAAACATATTGCCATTGATATCTGGGAAAATTAATTATTTATTTATTTATTTATAAATATCTGCCATTGCAAAAAATACAATTTCTGGATTTTCCTTTGGTGCTTTTTAATTTTCCCAAATCTGTAGAATTGAAACTAAATTTTGTTTTACCAAACCAATTCTTTTTATACTTTCTACAATGACTTTTGTTTGGTAATCTAATTGGGTTATCCAATTGAGCAGCACCATAAGGGTTGTGTTCATGTCGGCGAAAGCAAGAAAACTGCCAATTTGGCCAGCAGAAGTTGTTGGATGCTGGATTGGAGAGAGAGCGAAAGTGAAATTGTGTTGCCCGTTGTCGGCATGCAAACTGAAAAATACTTGCCGAATGCTGACAATTTTCAAGCCCCCGTGTTTCTTTCTGCTTCCTTTTTCCCCGCAGTGCACGATTTGCTGCGGAGCAGGAAACATTTTGCAGCTCTTGGAGTCGCGAATCTCATGGCAACCGGCCATGAAAGAGGAAATCAATGTTGCAGCAACGGCCGAGAGCCGAAAACCGAAAAACCAAAAGCGGTCGGCACCAAAAAAAGAAAAGTCACACGCTTTTGCTGGAAAGCGAAACCAATTTCACTTGCCGGCCAAGTCAAATGCATTTGCCAGTTCGCAGTTTTGTAGTTTCGTAGTTATGAGTGCGACCGCAATAGAAATACAGGCAGCAACTGCAGCAAGAGCAGCAGAGACAACATAATCATGGCAATTGACAAGATGTGTCAACCTAGATGCTGCACTGAAAGAAAATATTGACAAAGCCATTTTAAAATTTAAAATGAATTTGCTCAAATCTGTTTATTTATTCATTCATTATTATCATTATTTACATTGTTGATTTGATCATGCAAAAATAGTTCTATCGATCATTCATTTATGGCCAAGATCCGGAAAAATACAACTCGATTTTGCGGTTTTTTTATAAAAAAGCTAGGAAATAATGACCAGATGTTGGAATGTCACACCTCGTTGAATTCGTTACAAAATTTCCAATCTATTTATATTTATATATAAAAATTTATTTCGGCCCAAATTTCGGTCAAAAAATGAAATTTACAAAATTCACCTGAAATCGATTGTGCAGGTCACCAGCTGCACAAAACAGTCATTCTTTTGGCTGTGCGTTTTATTTTGGCAAAGATACAAGAAAAAACCCTTAAAAAATGTGTTTTAAATAAATGTTTTAATAAATGTTTGGAAATAATGGTCTGATCTGGGAATGTCATACCTCTTTGAATTCGGTACAAAATTTCCAATCGATTGGTATTCTCAGCTCAAAAATTTTATTTTGAGCCATATTTGGAAAAAAATCAAGTGTTACCCCTTATGAAAAATGCGAAAATCGGTCAAAAAATAAATTTTACCAAATCAGCCTGAAATTGATTGTATAGGTTCTCAGCTACACAAAACAGTCATTCTTTTGGATCTGCGGCTTATTTTGGGAAAATTATAACAAAAAAAGCTTAAAAATGTGTCTTAAATAAATTTTAGGAAATAATGGTCAGATCTTACAATGGTTGTATAGGCTCTCAGCTGCACTTTATTGGTACTATTTTGTAGTTTTTCTAAGTGCAAGCGAGAAAAGAAGAGAAGAAACAAGTGAAATGCGCAACACGAAAAGGAAAGCGAGGAGCAAGAGTGGCAATTGCATTCGACTCAAAGCGATGCAATTCGCTTCGATTGCATTGCGTCAAACGAGTTTCCTGTTGGCCAAAAGCGCGTTAAGTGCCCCCGTCTTCCAAGTTGACGTGGCTGCTGTTGCTGGCTAGCAATTTTTCACAATTTGCAATTATTGAATTTCTTCGATGACATCAGCGAACGAGAAACGATAACGACGACAACACGTTGTCATGGTTGGATGTTGGATGTTGCTGCTGTGCTTGGTGTTGCTGTTGCTGTTGCTGTTGGTGGTGCTGCTGCTGCTGATGTCGATGGCTTCCTGTCATTTGATTTCATTTCGCTAATGTGCAATTAATTTGAATTTGCATTATGTTGCAGCAGTTGGGTATAGCTGTTGCTGCTGCTAATTAGCTGTTGTTGGTTGCCACACCAGGAGATTGGACAACACATTTTTCCACAGCACTTCGCCAACAGAAGAGATGGATTGCAGTTACTAACACTTAACACTTAGAAATAACGAAATTAAAATGTATTTTTTTGTTATATATTCTTTTGTTCAATAATGGGTGCCATCGTAAATTATTCTATTCATTTATAGTTTACTCGATATTTTAATTAATTTACCTTAAGGCACTCATTGTTCTTATAAATAATAATGATTAAGTTCGTCATTCAGAACAATCGTTCGTTCATAAATAGTTCCTTCGTTCAACAATTAAATTGTGAATTGTAAGCAGAAAACGCAAGAAGATCAAAAAACACAAAGAAATATTGCATAAATATTCACACAGTCCGGAAGGGGAGGGATCAAGGCAAATATATATAATCATTTCAGTGCCTGACGCAAGATGATGTTGCAAGCCGGCAGCAACATCAGCAGCTAAGCAGCAACATCAGCAACCAGCGACGAGTGTCATTGACTAATGTTGCATGAAGCGCATAAAGCTGACAAAAGGTAACCACAATAACCAAAATCCAATCTATGGAAGCCGAAACTCAAGCACAAAACCGAATCCGAAACAATAGAACCGAAGTTGCAAGTTGCTGCTGCCGTTTTTTTTTTGCCAGACTCAGAAAACCGACTTTTGGATGATCAAAGCCCAGCCCCACACATAAAAAAATGTATTAATAAGTTTATTTAATTTGCGTACCCACGAAAGTGTTATATTGAAACAAATATTAGGGATTAAATAATGATAATTTATTTATCACTATTTCGCATTTAGTATAAAGTTCGTATTTCTACAAAAAATCCACATATTTCCACAAAAAGTATTATTTTGTTGTTTTTTTTTAAGGTGTATTGGCTGTCCCCGCATTGATGGCTTGGCTATAATTTAATGCCGTTCGGCAGACATCTTCGAAATGTGAATAGGTTGAAACAGGGTCACTTGAGGAGGGGTGTTTTGGGACTCGATTTGGGTCCAGGGGATGCAGGGGCTGTTTGGCGGGGAAAGAGTTTTTTGGAAGCTGCAACTAATTTTTTGGCGACTTAATATAAAATGCACCTCACCCACATTTTGTGTCGATGGTAGCCTGACATTTGTCGGCAAACGTGAAAGGGCACACAGGCATTTTTCCGAAAATAGAAACATTCGTCGTTGTCTGTCAACCTCCGCCTCTTCTCCCCCCAGCTACACAGAGAAAAAAAAGTACAATGTGTGCTCTGGTATATTATCCTATTAATTTATAGTTCATTCGTTAATTGATTAAACAATTCATTCGAGCAATGTATGTTATAAGTGTTTAATTTGATATGTTATACATATGTATGTATTATGCAATATACATTTCTCTAAGTGTCTTAATCGCGCTCCTCAGATCGATTGGGCCTCAAAATGCCGCACTGCCACTTCGATGCGCCACTCGGCGTGCCAAAATGTTAAATGGGACAAGACAAAGGCAAGACTGGCCAAGGAGTTTGGATGGCTTAAAGGCGTCCAAGGGGAGTAAAAGGGGGGAACCGGCCTCTTGCCGCTTGCCACTTGCCACACCGGCAAAACATTCGCCTAGCCAGCCGAGCGTTCTCTCTTTGGCCCGGCCAAATGTCAAGTAAAAATATTGCCAAAGAATCACAGCCGAATAAAAAAAGATATATTTAAAAAAAAACCCTCAAAAAACAAAGCTGCATTCCACGGTGGCACAAACATTTGCGAGACAAAATGGGTTATTAGATAGACAGTTGCCCCCACTAAAAATGTTACAGGGTAGCATGACTTTTGGGGAATATTTATAATGGGAAAAATAGTCAACAACATAATATTTGAATATTTTATGAGTCCCTCAGCATTGTTAAAGGGCTTAGATACACATTTTCAAACTTTTATTATATTTTTATAATAAAATGTTTATTGTGGTCCATATTTTTTTTGTTAAAGGACTATAAAGGATATCCCCAAGTCGACTGCTTGTTAAGACAAGGAAAATCGTGTGGCCTGCCAAATTGTTTGGCACTTTGTTGCAAATGTTTTTTGGTTTGCGCAATTCATGGGCCTCCAAAAATTGACCCTTTATTTGTTGGGTTCACCTTGTTTCTTCTTTTTTTTGTTGTGGCAAGCAATAATTTTAGGGCTTTGTTTTGCATTTCAAGTTGGGATCGTCTGTTGAATTCTTCAGAACTGATCAATGCCACAAAATCCAAACCGAATGTTGCAAGTCATTGTCGTTTTTGCAACGATTTCGCGTCGAATTAATTTGAATTGAATCGATCATCATAATTCAAAAGAATCGAATCGATCGAATGCGGTTGATCAATCCGATTTGGCATTTGGACACCGATCGACAGCCGCCCCACACAGATTGTACATCTTGGATCTCGGATCTCAGATCTCTAATTTCAGATCTCAAATCGCAGATCAGTGATCGCCAATCGCCGATCGCCGATCGCCGATCGCATAATAAATGTCCTACGACTGTCAAATGCCATCGAAATGTCAGTGCAACTTGGCCAAATGGCATCGCCGGCAGAGTATTGATTTCGATTCTCAATCACGCAGTCAAATTGACAATTTTCGTTATTGGACTTACATGGATCGCACACTAACCTTGACTTTCAAAACGAAATGTCAGCGAGGGGAATGACTTGGGCATGCAAAGCACAAATGAAAATAAAACTACAAATACAAATAAATACAAATAAAGACAATAGTCAGTAAATAAATAGACACACAAAAGAAGCCAGCGAAACAGAAAACCATTCGCAGTCAATCAATCGGACAAGCCGTACAAATTGTACATTTTAAACGGATCAAAACGATTGATCGGCGTGGGCGGGGGGATAATGCTGATCAAGGGGGCGGGGCTGTTCAATTAGAGGGACACCATCGAAGATCTCAAGGCGAGCATTATTGAAAAACACACCTTGCCGAAGTAGCAATCTGGTGACGATCGCACCCTCGATACAAACTGAAAGATACTGAGCCCCAATAAATGATTAGGTTTTGTAGAAGGGTAACCCAAAACTGTTCTTCTAAATTGAAAATGTCTACATTTGAATTATGCTTATTTGCTGGCCTTTTTTATATATTTCAGTTAATTAAACCTCAGAAATTTAAATTAGTTTAATGATCACAATTCCACAACGATTCGTCACCCACTCCAAACACCCAAACAGAAAATTGAAACGCAGGCGAATAAACAGCTGAAACAAATTGCCAACAATTGCCATTTAAATGTGTGTTCCATTACCGTTTAATTGACCCGTTCTGCTAACTTATCTCTATTTGGCGGGAGTCGAGTGTGATTGATTGATGGATAAGGGGATAAGAAGGCCCACTCCAATAGCTTGATAATCAATCCCCAGCATCCAGTATTCAGTACCCAGTGTCCAGTGTCCAGTGTCCATTGTCCATTTATCCATTATCCAGCTGAAAGATACACGCGGAATGAGACGAGCGACGGGGCTACTCCACTTCTACTTGTAGTTCGGCGCACCCAAAAACCAGCAGTTCTTTTAAAGATCGTTTTCGAGCGATAAGATTAGAGGGCGGCCAATTGAACCGAACTGAACTAAGCCAAACACCAACAAAGGCAATGCAAAAACGCCCACGCCAAAAGGCACAGACACAGAAAATTAAGCCCGACTTTTGGAGCAGAAGTTGGCCAAAACGGAGCCAGAAGTTTGAGCCAAAAATTCCTAAACGCAGTTGAGAGACACAGTGGTCGAAAATAAGCTTATTATGCTTAAACAATAGTTCTTGTTCACTGAATTCGTTCCGGATTTAATTTTTTTTATTGTTTGTAATTGGCAAGTTTGGCAACCTATAAATTATAATGCCAGGCAAAAGTATGTATACTTTTTGATATACGGATAAAATTTGGGAACAATTAACATGTATGATGTTGTTTGGTAGTTAAAAAATGAGTGAAACAATATATCTGTATATACATTCATTTCGGTTTTTCTCTTTTTCCGAATATAAGTTCTTTTTGTCTGAGCTCCTGTTTTGTCAAGATTTTTATTTGTACCACGTACATACGTACACACATTTTGACCAGTAGATCGATGTTTTTATATTACACTGCTGTTTTCCTGGGCCTTTTCCATTGCTCTATCGATCTCCCGCTGACAGTTTCCTTCCTGCACACACTCTGAGCTGTCCGCACACTTCCCGGAGCCACTGTCTCCCGAGGAATATGTGTTGGCGTCGTCGGTCGATTGGTTTCAATTTGTTTCCCATTTAAACACAGTCATGTGGCATGTGGCCGAAGTCGAAGTCGAAGTCGAAATTTCGACGCAGATCGTATGCTACACACAAATAAGGAAGCAATTTGCTTCTCTCTTTTTTCCAGCCACAGACTTCAAGTGAGGAAACGAAGCGAGACTCAAGTGAACTGGGCAAAAATCTGAGCTCAAACTCGCAAATTCGCAAATTCGCAGACAAATTATGCGCAAAGCCGCCAACGCAGCGCCAGTGGAATAATCAAAAAATCAAAAATCAAAAAAACAAAGTGAAATAAAGGGTAGAAAAACCCCTGAGTTCCATGCCAAAATTGGGCAATCGAGCCAAGAATTTCTGCGTCTGGCGCAATCGTGTGCAAACGTTCATTATTTATTATTATGCATGCCGAGCGACACCTTTGCGCTGATTGATTGACTGACGGATTGACTGAACAATCTCCGCACATATATTCCTCGATCCAGAGGATCTATCTCTGGCTGTCACATGTCAAGGACGAAAATGACGATGATGATGATGGCTGCATAAATTTGCATAACGAGAAATGCGAGCAATTGCAAATCATTGGAGCCAAAGCTTTCACAGACACTGAGGAAATATTGTAGTACCTTTTCTTAAAAATAAAATAATACAAGCAGATTTATTTGAAGACGTTGTTTATATTATATAAATGAAAAAAATTTGACCCAAAAATACAAACCAAGATTTGGACACAGATTTTTAGAGAATTAAGCCACAATCATTTTAAGGTATGCCACTTTGAAATAGGCTGTCTGTAAGAAAAGTTATGGGCTCAGAAGTGCAGGTTTTAGGCACTTTTCTGCAAACCCATTTTTTTCAAAAAATTTGGAAAGGGCCAAAAAAAAAAAATTTAACTAAAAACACAGATTTTTAGAGAATTAAAACACAACCATTTTGAGGTATGCCACTTTGATATCGGATGTCTGTAAGAATAGTTATGGGCTTAAAAGTGCAGGTTTTGGACCCTTTTCTGCAAACCCATTTTTTAAAAATTTTGAAAGGGGTTACATTATAGAAATAACGAAAAATCGACCCAAAAAATGAACAAAAAACACCGTGACTCATGTTGCTGCAAAAGGGGTACTTGTTGTCAAGTATTTTTTTGGAGTGCAACTGCAACAACAGCCGCATGTTGCATGTGGTCGTCGACAAAGTTGCTCTTCATATTTCAGCGGCGCAACTCTGTCGCCATCCATTCCTCGTTTTTTTTTGTGTACCGCCGCTTATCGCGATTTGTAACAAAATGCTGCTGAATAATTTTCGTATTTTTTCTTGTTTTGTTTCATTTATTTTTTTGCAGCAGCATTTGTTTGTTGTTTGCTGCCAGCTTTGTTTGCATTTCAATGTCTTTCTGGGCTTTTTGCGTAAATATTTGCCATTTTATGGCGGGCATCTTTATCGATATAGGAGCCAGCCACGAATTTTAATGTTTAATTAGCCCATTACGACAGCTCATCTCATCCGTTGGTCGTTTGAAGAAACAAAGCCTAATGAACTTCCGTTTCGCCTTGGCCAAGTCTGTAAACTGAGTGGGAAAAAAGCAAAAAAGAAAAGCCTAATTGGCAGGGGGAAAAGTGGCACACAAAGCTGAACTTACAATTCCTCAGCTTTAAATCTGATTAAATTATAAATATTTAAATGAAAATATAATAATATATGTAAATTTCATAAAAACTACCGAAATAAAAAGAATGGATCTGGGATTGCCGGAGTAAACAGACATTTATCATTAGTGATTTTAAAATAGTTTTACTCATTACTCCTTAAATCTAGACAAATTCTAAATGAAACGTTAATCAAACTACCTTCCGCTGACTTCCGAAGAGGATTTTGAGAACTTAACGAATGCAAGCCAAGTCAAATGCAAATTCTATTCCAAAACAGAACCAGTTCTCCATCTCGGATCTCTGAAAACAGACCGCTCATTGCCTCTAGTTACCCCATAATCAAGTTATTCGTGCGCATGTCAGCCGTATCTCTCCATCTAAATCAAGTGGCAAACGTTTGACATTGTCTGCATCTGATTCGCATTCGTGGATTCCATTTGATTGCCAGAACAGAACAAAGCCACAAAGCTAAAGCCGATCCGAAACCGCATCGGAATAGCAGTAACAAATTTGCATTTAATGTGGTCATAAAGGTATTTCGCTGGTGCGGTAAATGACTGCAATTAACAGGCATTTTCGAGCGGTCCCCACGCACTTTAGATGCCTCCAAAGAAAATAAATACCACAATCAAGTACCGCCTGTCTTCGGTCGTCGGTCGTCGGTCGTCGGTCTTTCCGACTCCAATCTTCTGTCTTTAGTCTTCTGTATGTGCAGTGATTGTTGTTTTAATTAACGAGCTCAACTCGAAATCAATTGCTTCCAAAGCCATGCATTACTGCACCGGAAAAAACAGATCATTATTTTTCACAAAATATTTGTAACTATTACATGAGATCAGATGCAAAAGTATCAGGAGGACATTTCTTTTCTTGCAACACATCTTTATACTTCTAACAACAAATTATTTATAATTTTAAATTGGAAAACTATACAAATATATGTGAACCTCTGATTTGTTAGCACCAAATTCTGATAATTAAATTCTGCTGAAAAACACGATTGATGCCAATTTATATAATCGGTTCCTTTAGTCCTTTGAAGGCAATCATTTAGGTGCTTCTGTGGTGTTGGCCTTAGAGCCCTCATCACTGCCAGTTGTCCAAATGTAAACCAGTAAGATTGTGACCAGGATTACGGCGATTATGCCCAGAATGATCATCATCTTCGCATTGGCCCACCAGTGTTTGCGCTTCAACCTGCCAGCCTGTCGAACGAACTGGGAGGCGTTCAGTTTCAGTTGGTCAGCTCGTTCCGAAAGTTCTGATAGTGTCTGATCGCGTTCCAGGACCTTCTCCACATTCACCCTCATTATCCCGACCACTTCGTCCACCTGGGCCTGGGTGTCCAGAAGCCTCTTCTGAGCATCGCCATTGGTTTCCGAGGCGAACTCACTCATCTCCATATCCAAGTCCATCATTCCAGTAGCTCAATGTTGTGTAGGCAATTCAGTTTGTTGAATGACGACAAAACGCTGTAGTCAGAGCCCTCCTTGATCGTCAGTCAGCTTAATTTTGTTGCCAAATGGTAATCATTAATGGTACTTATTGGAATACAAATGCTTTTTCTATATCTTATATGGTTTTGTATCATCTATTACAACTTCTAAATACACCGTCCTATTGGCTATACGATATATGGTTAATCTGATCTAGAAATATTCCCCAAAGACGTGCCTTCTTATTTTTTCGAGTGATGCCGGTGCTTTTCTGTTTTTTCCTTCTGTTGCTGATGGGGCTGATCTACTTGAGCACTTCGGCTTGGATTTCATCTGTCTAATCTGGGGTCTCTGCGATCTGCTAGAGACATTGAACACGGCTGCTCCAAATGCTCAATACGGTTGCCAGTTGTGCCAGCTTGTTTATTAGCCCAAAAGCGAGCGAGTTCGCCTGTTCGCTTGGCATTCGCTTTTGGATAATTATTTATTAAGGTTTTACATAACGCAGCCATCTGTCTGTCCCTGTCCCTGTCCCACAAAAAATACACTACATACACTGACTTTAACTAATTCAAGGTTGTTCTTGCATAGACGGCGAAGCGAAGAAATAGATACAGCTGCAGGTACACAATAAAAAACGGGCAGTGCACATGCCACTTTGAGTTGAGAACTATGTATTTAACTTTTAGTTCATAGTATTGTCAACATTTTTAAGTCAAGCGATCAGAACACTTGTTCAAAATGTTATTTAACTAAATGCATTGAGAGTTCATGTTCACTGCAAAATGAAAACACAGTCATTTAAAGCCCAATTGTAGAATATTTATCATCTATCTAACAGGTTGAAATTGTCTAATTTTTCAAGGTACCCCCTTTGAGTAAAGATCTTTTATTTAACAACTCATCGTTATTAAAAAATGTTTCAAAAGCCACTAGAGTATTTTCTTCCAGTGCTCAGCCTTAGTCACTGATGCCAATGCAGATACAGATGCTTGTAGAGATCTGGGGAAGAGCTGTTGTTTCGCCAGCTAATGGATAGAGATATAATTTGTGCGAATGTCGAACCCGTCCCTGAACTGTGAACTCTCCGTTTTAAATCAAGATCTTTTAGTCTGCGCTGTCAACTCATTTCGGCTTAACGTCTTTACTTGGTTATTTTTAGCACTAGAAGTTTCTGTAAATCTTAAACAGTTTTTGGTCAATTGTATAGAGTAAACGAGTCGTAAAACCAATAGAAATAGATCTTACATTTTTGTATACATCAATTTTGTTCGGGGAATTCGAAGTAGTGCCGAATTGACAAATAATCTTCGCCTGCGTAATAATTTCCCGAATTTTGATCTACAAAAACACCGATAAAGCAGTATATTTCCGTCTTCAAAAGTGACTACCAAGAATCCATATCTTGAGCCCTCTTCTTATGAAGAGTGTATGGATAAGCTGCCTGAAAAGCAGATGAAAATCGAGGAAATTGCTCGGTCAGAAATGGCAAACCGCAGACGAAATAAAAAGAAGATAATCAAGGACAAATAAAAAAGTCCCCAAGCGTGTTTTTTTAGGAACTTTAATCGACCCAGTAATATTTTAATGCGAAGATTGTAAAACCCGGATTTGAATAGAGCTGCGCTTTCGATTTTTCTTAAATTAAAATATTGTATCCCCCAAAAAGACGACCACTTAGTTCCAAGTTATATACTGAAAAAGATCTGTACCAAATGTTGCATGAAAAAACCGGGTGTCGTATTTGGGATCATGGGTCACCAAGGGTGACCCACTCAAGCGAACCGCATGCACTTGGCCTTTTGGGTGTAGGTTACAGCGCCGTACTCCTCCACAATCTGGTCGATGGCGATCTTGTTGAGGTTCTCCAGATAGAGTCGCGTCTTTCGGGACTGGATGATATAGCTGATGACGTCGTGCATGTTGTCGAAGAAAAGGAATCCGGCCGTCCCGCAGCTGAGGTCCAAGTACCGGAACCTGTTCACATCGCAGGTGCACCCATCGAACAGGAAGTAGATGAAGTCATTGTTGTTGTGGTACCGGAAGACCACATAGTTGCCCCACGGGGCCATCACGAAAACCCTCTCGGCGCACCGGAATCCGGCCCTCAGCAGCTTGCAGATGCTGTCGTAGCACCCATTCTCCGATCCCACCACCGCCATCGTCTCCGGAATGCGAAGGAGTGCCGGATAATGATTCGGCTGGGCCCGGAGCACATCGTGGGGTCCGCTGGATTCCGGACACGCGTCGAGGGGCTGCATCTGCTTCGGCAGTTCCGGGCACGGAGGACATGGAGGTGCTTCGACGGGGGCCACCACTGCCGCGGGCTTCTTGCCCTTCTTTCCCTTTCCCTTGCCCTTCTTGCCCATGGTTAGGAGGGGGTCTCCTCTGGGTCCTCTTGAGCCTCCGGCCTGTCTGGACTATCTGTATCCCGGAACGGACACGCCTCTGATCCCGCCTTTGAGCACTAGCAGATGGAGCACATATTCTTCCCAAGACAGCTGCAAAAGTAAAACACGTGTGAGACATAACTAAATTCATTAATCTTAATTACAATAATCATATTTTTTTAATTAAAGAATATTAATACAAACAATTTTTACCATTACCAATGAACATTTCAAATTGACAAACTATATAAATCTTAGTAAGCTGTGGCCTAAAATTGAGCTATAAATTTTACAAAATAGAACAATTCTATTTCAATTCTCATTTCATGAAGAAAATGACCAAAGATCCGACTAACATGTGGCACTTCTCTGTCCTTAAGAAGACCTTTACCTAAGCCTCGAGCCGAATAATCTCTTTTATAAGACTGAAACTCACCTGAAGGACCAATTAATTTAAGCGCGATTTAAATTTAACACACACTCGACACACCGTTGTTTTGTTTCACTATCTTATAGTTGGGCCGAAAGAAAATTTTGGATCTAATCGAGCACGAATCGGTGAAATTTTGTCAAGATTTCTGGTGTAATTTTTTTCCGAGATTTTTTTTGTGTGTTTTTGTGTGTTCACAGACGATTGTACTTCTGATTCTATGCCATCTGGCTGGTGGCAGGTCAACTTACGTACTGACAGTTTCCGCAAAGAAAGTTGATTTGAAAATATTTGAAAATCATTGATTCTGCTGGCAGAAAATATAGCAGGCTTAGTTGGAAACGTTGGAGAATTATAAATTAGGAAATACTTAAAAATTTGTGTTCTTCTTAAGTTCTTAATTTCCCGTTCTGTTAGTGGAAAATTGATTGATTTAAAAATTACCATAAATCTGTTACAAAGTTGACTGTCAGCTGTCCCCCTCTTCATGTTTTGAGAATTCAATTAGAATTCAGTTAGAAAACGGCGAGTTCCAAACACTGTCCGCCTCCTGAAAAGCCATCTATTAATTTATCTACACTAAGGAAAAGTTACTCAGGCAGTTAAATAATATACTTAAATAAAAACTTTTCTTAGAGCTCTTCCAATTGCACATATCTGTTTAAAAGGCCCGAAAGTCATTATCATATATGCACTAACAACATTGTAATGGTTCAGCTTGAATCTTTTATGTAAAAACCTTGCAGAATTTTTACAAATATTTTTGTTGAGTTATATAACCTATGGAGTCCGGTCATCTATCTCTCTGTTTGCATATCCATCGATCTAGGTGGCTGGGCATCAAAACTTGCTGCTGAAGCGCAATTCGGCGGGAGACGAATGCAAATTAAGCAATTGCCCGCGGCCACAACAAGGCAGCTTAATTAAGTTGTGTTTGCCAAGGAGACCCCAGATGCAAGAGATATAGTAGCACCAAGCTATACTATTTCATACAGTCAGCCAGCCAGGCGAAGGCAGGCACATATTCTTTGGCAACCAGGTGGGAAGTGCGATTGCAAAAGGATCCTCGGCCGCAAAAAGTGAATGGCTGTCAAAGCAATTAAAAAATGTGCCCACTGTGCACTCAGACCCTTGACCAAATCCGGGGGAAAGAGCAGGGGAGGGGGATATGCGGGAAAAGTTCAACATAAATTGTGGAAATATGGAAATAATTAAAAGTCAGCGAGAGGGAGCCGAAAATCCGAGAACCTGTTGCAATGTGGCGCAGTGGACAATGCTTCAGTGGATAAAGTGCAATTACCCAGAGCCTCAGCTAATGCACAGTGGAACTGTGACTATTTTAAATGGATTAAGTATGTACATTGTTGAAAATATTTATTTAAGAGGCCATTGGATGTGAATTTAAATGAATATGAGAAGCTTGGTAAAACTTGTTCCATCTTACTTTACAGGCTCAAAGTGTTTCTTTAAAAATAATAATGCTTTGTTAACTTTACAAGTGGATTTATTGGAATAAACAAAGTATTACTATAAAACTAAACAAGTTTGCCAAGATACAACTACTAAAAAAAACAAACAAATTGTTATGCCTTATTTCTTAAGTATTTTAAGCTAAGAGCCAACACAATAAAACTTTAAGGTATATAATGTAATTTTTCTTAAAAATAATTTTTTTATATAATTTTTTTTGTTGAACACGCCACACAAGAATGGACCTTGTTTTCGTGTATTTGAAATAGAAAGTGTTTTTTTAAGATGTAAAATGGTTAAGGAAAACTCATCGCCTGACTGGCGTCGATATTTCACCAAGTTTTTGTGGGTTTTCTGGGTAATTTTTCGCCACAGTGCAATTGGCATGGTCGCATGCAAATCTATTAGGTCCCAAATTCCCCCCGAGATCGCTGACTAAGCCACAAATGACTCTCGACAGGCTGAGTTTTGGTCTAGCCAAGTGGTTATGGCTTTTCTCAATGACTGTTTGTTGGCTCTTGGTCTCGTGTTCCTTGTGTTGTGCTGTGTTTTGTGCCTGCCTATTTTTCCACCTTTTTTGTTTGCCCAATTTGCGTCATTAATTTGTTTTGGCGCTCTAATCAAACGAAGCCGGCGAATGGCGTTACATGTTCATGGGAAAATTAATAAAGAAGTAAACAAAAATTATTGTATACAAAATATGCAAAACTATTGGAATGTCGAAATACAAAACAATTATTTTTAAGTTCTGGAGTACATTAGAAGCAGGACACGCACGATCGCCGAAATATACAATCGAAAAAGCCATTAAAAATCAGGATAAACTCCGAAAATAATAATGACCATTATAAATGCAATAAGATACAAGTCACATGCTTTGCATAATTCCACGAAATTTATTCCTCAAATGATGCCCATAAACAGATAAGCACGTGAAATCATGCTCTGCGAATTATGCCTGGTATTTTCTGTGTATTTGCGAAGTTGTCATGATGATGACACCGCCACTGCAATCGCAACCACACATATCCAGTGGGTTCAGTGGGTTCAGTGGTGCCTCTTGGTGCTTTTGGTGCCTTCGGTGGTGCCAAGCGAATCCGAATCCGAATCCGAATCCAGTGGGGCACACTTCTTATACGAGTATTGCTTCATCCGAAAGAAACTCTCGGCTAATGGGGCAACTCAACCTGTCTGGCTGGCGAAACGTGAGTCGGCAGGTTTAGGACACCCATTTGGAGGTATCTCCAAATATATATATATATATATATATATACTTGTGGGTGCTCATCTGTGGAATTATATAACCAGTTGCTAAACAAACCAATGATAACTGGAGGTAATTAACATAGCTGTCATGGGAAAGTATCTAAAAGGTTGGGAACCACTAAAATTCTTAAGCCTCAGAATAAAATCTTCTATAAAACATGTATCACTATATGAAAAATATTAAATACATATCTTAAATATCAAAAGAATTTATAATTTTAAAAAATAACTGTATCATTTTACTTGTATTCTATTATTTGTATTGTCTTTCTTCTTTAATCTATTTTCTGCCCTAATAATATAATGTATTTAACTCTAATCTGAATATAAATCTAAGTCTGCAGTTATAGAATGCCATATTTTTATAAACTTATTTGAGGTTTTTTTTTCAAAATAAATATTATAAAACATTTCCAAATAAATGAACATAAGGAACTCCCTAAGCTTATCTCAGTATAACATTTCTATTTATTACTTTATTCACCCAATCGACTTGCTAATTATATATATTTGTATAGGTTAAATAGATTTTTTTGGACACAGATTAAGGCTTAAAGTTTTTTAAAGTTTTTAGCTTACAAAGTTGTGGGCTTAAGCATCGACATCCACCAAAAAAAGCTTTATGTAAAAAAGCAAGCTTTCTTAGCGTCGCATTTGCTGAATAAGTTTATGCTGAATGTTTTTGAGAAGGGGAAATGCCGCATAATTTATGTGGGAACATGTGGGTGTTTCCGACCACCCACTCTTAACTTTCCCCTCTTTTCTTTTGGAAAAACATGCATCTTATTTCTCAGCTGGCAAATAAAAAGGTTTCTTTTCCGAAGACAGACGTCCCATCTTTCAGTTCTTAAAAATGGTAATACCAAAAAAATGAGATAATCGAACCTCCGATTTCTGGGCCACAAAAGTGCAACGAACTGAAAGTCGACGCCAGCGAGTCTGGGCCAAGTCAAAATAAGAACGAGGACCAAGTCATTGGGTCACGGGCCAAATAAAAAAATAAATAGCCAAAGAGTGGGGCAAAAAGCAGCGGAAAAAAACTCCCTGGCGCCAACAAAATTTTTATTGCAGCTCTCGAGTGCAGAGCAAATGGTTTTGGGTGGTTTTTCGAAGGTGTTTTTTTTGGGTGGTGCAGGTGTACCCACTGCAAAAACAAACAATATGCAAAACGCAAATTCACAGGCCAAGTCAAACAGAAGAGTCTGGTTTCCCAGGGCAGCCAAAAGGTTCAAGTTGTTCCCTTTAACACACAAATAAAAAAGGGAAAGGGAAGCCTTTGAGTTATAATCCCAAATTGTATCTTTAAGTTTGGGTCGCCATCCGCCTGTTTTACGAGCTTCCTGCTCAATGAAGTTGTCTCCTTGAATCCCCGCAACCTTTTCCCTTGTCTGCTCCTTTCGATGACCAAAAGTTCATACACACACACACACACACCTTGTATACAGGTGCGATTATCTTTATATCGATTTGAAAACTTATTTTGTCGGGGTCACCAATTCACTTTGAAATACAATTACTCTCAATTAACACTGTAATGAGGCGCAATCGGCAAAGCCGGGGAACTTATCTTAAAACCCCCCATGGGTATTGAAACTTTTGTAAATATGTCGTTTGAGGTAAACTTTTTTTCGGGGTTGGCTTAGGTCTGCAATTCAAGTTTGGTGTGAGAATGCTGAGAACAGATGTTCTGGTATTCACTTCAGATTGTGGAAAAACATGTCTTAGAAATTTAAGAAGGTACATTGTCACTTGAAGATGCCGCAATAATTCAATGCTTTGTTTCACAGGAAAATTCTTTGCATAAGGATTAGTCATTGAGATTAGTCGGTTGACCTAATTGCCCGCCATTTAAGACCACCAATTTCAATTATTGCCAATTGCCTCAATTGTCTTTTAGCTAATTGCGCACTTTATAATGCCGCATACCACCGATTTCAGCCAGTTGAGTTGAGTTGCCCACGCCAAATGCCTTTTTAAATTCCGAAATCGTTTGTGGCATCAGCTTGGATTTGTTTTGCGCGTTTTTGGGTATGGGAAAAAGGGGATTTGTCGCCAGCAAAGACGCTAAATAAATATGACACTCGAAAATTGAAACCCCCTTTCGTCTTCTAAATGTAAATGACAAGAGATGCCAAATTGCCAGAACACTTTGCGATGGGCGAATTTTCGTGGGGACTGATGATTGGAAAATCTACGGTTTGGTTTGTTTGTTTGGCTGCGTGCAATTTTCGTTTATTTTTTTTCCGTTTTTAGGCGCGTGGAAATACGTATAAGAAATATGCAAACAAAGTATACACTCGAAAAAAACCACATGGAGCACTGTGCAAACATATCAATGCAAATCGCCGAGGGGCGAAGAATTCAAATACCAAAACTGGGCCCCAAAAAGGAAAGTAAATGCCATATCACTTGGCCAGCATACCGTACTCTTTCTTTTCTTTCCATCGCTATCTTTTGCAGGTGTTAATGATAAAGCGATTTGGCTTAAGTAGCTTAGCGAATGAAGAAACCACGGCTAAACTGGACACGTGGGTGTAGTTCTGGAACAGCCGATTTGGGAGTGGGTTTTTGGATAAGGATAAACGGGGGGCAAAAACACACTCACGGAGATAATTTATATTCTTGCTTATGGGAAAATAAATATATTATTTTCACATAATAAATTAGTAAATACCTTAAGTTCTAAGCTTCTAAGAATGTGATAAAATATAAAGTAATGGTTAATGGTACATAAAGTACATGGGTCTTGTAGAAGGTGACTGGAAAGTGCACCCTTAGAGCTTATTAATTGAATTCCCATTTTAAAATATTACATTCCATTCAATTTGGTATTGTTCAATCTGCAGTGGTATCCTTTTTTATGCAGGGCATCCAAAAACACATCAGTTGGGAAAAATGCAGGAAAGACAGAAAAAAAAATATCCGACTATTTGGATGGGAAAACCGAAAAAAGGCGTTGGCCACGCCCCCCGTCGAGTGAGCCATGTGTGCGTAAGTGTAAGTGTTTCCTCCCAGGTGTGTCTATCTGTGTGTCTGTCTGTTTCTGTGTGTGTGGGTGTGTGTGGGTGTGTGCGTACAAACAAGCCATTTCCGGCAGTTTCCAAATGGGCGGTGAAGTGGGTGGGCTTGCGCACCAGAATGAGGCTTTTATTTTGGTCATGCTGTAAGCCAAATAGCAGAATGCCAGGACAAAATACGAAACACGAAATACGAAGGACGGTAAGCACCGCCGTGAGCTTCAGTTTGAAGGGCCAAAAGTGTCCCTTCTGGAGCCCATTGTGCACAGTGGGCCAAAAAGCACTATTTAACGCCACTCCAGGGGAGAGAAGCCATTGAGTGCACAATTTACATTTCTACCGGCGATTGAGATAATGGTACCAAAGCCACTGTCCATAAACTGCCGAAATAAAAGGCAAAACCGGGTGGTTAAAACTATTATGACCGTCCCTGAATGGACACTCTGTAATTAGAAGTTGCCAGACCTTAAGCCTTTTAAAATAAAACTACCAAGATATATATATTTTTTTGTATCCTATTGCATGAAATTAAATAATTACACATGGAATTGATTTAAAGACCTTTTCTTGAACCCCTCTAACCAGTGTGTATTTGAGCTGTAGGATATCCCCGGTATCACATCGTAAAGATACGCCCCAAAGGCGAAATTGTTTCCCATTTGAAGACTTAACGTTCTTGGGGGGCCATCATTGAACATCGAACGTTGAACAGGGAACTCGCAACATTGGGCATTCTGCATTCGCTGGAGTGTTTTTTGGTTACACACTCACGAACTCGGTATCCACTGGGAAAAACGATAATATATTAATTATTCAAGTGGCTAATCGTTTTTAAAATAAAACAATGATATTACTTATGTATTAATTCATATACATTTAGAATAATAATAATGCCTATCTAATATTCCATTTAAAAGTATGCATTTTTAACACCAAACTTAACTTACACTAGTCACACATAGTTTTTATATTGAAACTAAAAATATTTGAGATCCTAAGGGTTATTACTGTATCGCATACATTTTTAATCTCATAAAATAATTTATTTGAATTTGTTGTTGTCTTGTTTGAAATGTGCTCTCATCAAATTGGCTACTTTTTGTCTGTGTGAGGGCTATCAATTGCCAGTGGATGACATTAATGACAGAGAGACAATGCCGTTGAGCCAATCGCCAAGTACCAAAGTGCCGGGGACTAAATGCTAATGTGTAATTAGGCAGCCACTCGTGCTGTCCTTAATGATATCCTGTACGTATATTCGGTATATCCCCTATATCCTGTGCAGCATCCTCCGTTCCTATTACTTGATTTCCCACGGCTCAAATGCCGGCCAGGTGACTGATGACGAATCAATGGGGTCGGACGGCAAGGAGGTGGCTCCAAATCCCCCAAGGGATTTCCCTCTGAATACAAATCGCTGTCGCCAGCATCGCACGCCCTCCAATAATTTATTGCATGTTATTAGCATCACGCATACGCCGCGTTGTCCGTG
Source organism: Drosophila kurseongensis (assembly GCA_018153305.1). Lineage (NCBI taxonomy): Eukaryota > Metazoa > Arthropoda > Insecta > Diptera > Drosophilidae > Drosophila > Drosophila kurseongensis. The sequence goes on from JAECXX010000141.1 coordinate 327,739, forward strand.
ATTGATGCCAGGACATCTACGACGTCGTTCCCGAGGACACCCGCTGCACGCAATGCAATCTAATTGCCAAAACGAACTCCCCTAAATGCACTGAAAAAATTAGTACCTCGATATAATAGATATTTTGTACGCTTAAATAATATACCAAAAATTTAATTATTCTTATTATCCCTATTTATCTCTCAAATAAAATTTAAAATTGATATTTCGATATTATTATCATAATATTTAAACATATCATTATCAAATGGAGACTTAAAAAAATATCGTTAATGAGCTTCAAAAAGATGTTCATGTCATCCAAACATTTTTTCATTCAGTGTGCCAACTCACATTAATCATACGCCGCGTGTGTTGATAAATGGTATGCAGTAAGCAGCCAGTAGACAGTTTCAAATGCAGCTCAAAAACTATTAGATAAGAATAGCTCCAGAGAACCAAGACAAAAGTGCAAGAAAAGCGAAGGAAGGCGAACATTCTGGGGCCAAAACAATTTGGCAAAGTATGCCCCAGGCAACACGCTGCCACAAAACTTTTTCGAGGTCCAACAAATGGCGGGATGTTTGAAGTCCCCAACGCCAGCCAACCAGACCAGAAACCATTTCTCCTCCAAAAGAAATACAAAAAAACACCTCAACTTTAGTCTTTCCCTTTGCATAAACTTCAAAGTCCGGCGGGGAACATAAGCAATGTTGTAAGTGCCCCAATCAATTGTGGGCGAGGCGAGTTGCTCAACTAAGACAAGCCAGCTGACTCACGGAGAAAATCTTATCTCAACGTTTAGTACACATTTTGGTTAGTCTATTGGGCGCCCTTTTGGCCCAGAAAACACCAATTAATATCTTAAAATAAACAGATTAATTAAGGAACAACAAAAATATGCTTTTTACAGAGTGATTATTTCTAATATGTAAATAGTTATTTATCTATCTATGTAGCCCACAATATGCCTCACCGAATTATTTCAACCATTTTTAAGACCAAGTAAATAGCAACAATATATGCAATCGGAATTATTATGATTATCAGTGTTGCTGCAATAATTCAAATCGAGAAATAAGTAACCTAAATATGTTAGGAAATGCAAATTTCCAATCAAAATGGAAATTTAATCCTTGGTATTTGAGCTGCTTTGTGCCTTTTGTTTAGCTTGAAATGCCTGCCTTTCATTCATCAAATTAGCCAGATAATTAAAGACGAGTAAGCAGAAGCCACATCCACATCCGCATCCGCACATCCGCATCCGGAGGAGTCACTGCCTCCTCTACATAATGTCTTTCCCCCTAAATATCAGTTTCAACTGTCATCCCAGACACACACACCAGCACACACTCACTTGAATAACAGTGGACAAAAGCCTTAGGCGATGGCTTTCGAAATGCGTGTATGGCTTTCGAACTTTCACCATTCACCCGCCCACTTTCCCGGCATGCAAATGGCATGTGTGCAACACTCACACACCCGTCGAACCACCCACTGACACACACCCCCTCTGCAGCACCCTGTGTCTAACTACATCAAGTTATTAGCGCTAATACGGCCTAAGTGAGGGTTTAGATCGATGTTATGACTCCTGGCTGCAGCCGAACCACCGAGCAATCAAGTCAATAAGCACACTTCACAAATTCGAGGTGCTACTCCTTGCATTAATCCTACCCAGGAAAATCATAACAAAAAATTTTTACCGAACTGGAATTATAGGTATATAGATTATAGAATAATCGCAACAACTCGATTAACTACATGTTTCAGTTTTTTAATCAAAACCCTTGGAAATAATGGTCAGATCTTGGAGTGTCATACCTCGTTGAATTCTTTACATTTAAATTTTCAATCCAATGGTATTCTCAGCAAAAAAAAAATTCGACCCAAATTTCGCAAAAATTAAGTGTTACCCCTTATGAAAAATGCGAAAATTGCTAAAAAAATAAAATTTACTAAATCAACCTGGAATTGATTGTATAGGTTCTCAGCTGCACAGAAAAGTCATTCTTTTGGCTGTGCGTTTTATTTTGGCAAAGATACAACAAAAAACCTTTAAAAAATGTGATTTTAAATGTATGTTTTTGACGGCCAAAATCCGTGAAAACGCAACTCGATTTTCGGTTTCGAGAAATAATTGTCAGATCTAGAATGTCATACCTCGCCGAATTTGTTAAAACATGTCCATTAACGACATTCGTAGCTGAACAATTTTATTTTTGGTCAATTTTCGCAAAACAAACCAAAAGGGTTTTTCAAATCCACTGGGAATCGATAGTTTAGGCCGTTAGCTACACTTGATATTTTAAATATTTCTTTCTGTGCACTGGCACCTGTTGTTGCCTTCGGCTGATGGCTGTTGCCTTTTGGCGGAGACTGTTGACAGGACTCAGTCGCGTTGACAGAAGAGTTGACGTTGATGCTGGAATGATGATAATGTTGTTGTTGCTGTTGCCGCTGATGATGAACGCCTCCGGGCGGCGCTATGTGGGCGTGGCACTTACAAGCGATGATGAATGCGCTGCCACTGCTCGTATGCTCGGCTTCCTGTGCAACTTGTGACATTGACGACATGCCAACGACTTCCTTGGCTGCTTCCACTTCCGTCAGCTGAACGACTGCCAGCCACGCCCATCGCCCACCGCCCCCTTTTTTAGTAGGCGATCTGTTTAATCAAATGATTGCTCTACATCGTGCGCAACTTTTGATATTTTACATTTTATTTGACAATAATTAATTGAATTTTTTCGCTGGCAGACCGAAAAGTTTTCACCAAACCTCCCATGAAACACCCCTCCATGCATTTACACACTCAAACATTGTAGGACATTAAACGCAGCTGTTGTTTGTGAACGTGTAGGAGTATTTACACTTGAATCAATTGAGTTATTCTTCAAATCACCAAAATCGTCTAAAAATTATTTATTATTTTATTATAGAATGGAAACAATTTCCAGTAAAGAATTACCAAAAAAATGATAGAAAACGTTTTAGTAAAGTTTAATAACGTTACTCTTAAAGCAAAAGGGTATATTGTATTTATACAAATTATGTATCAGGTAGGGGGAAGCTTTTTTTAAATCCAGAAGAAATTATTATTTGTTTTAATTATTTCTAAAAAAAGTGTTTTTTTTTAGAGTGTATGTGAGCGTGTTTGCGTGCCGCCATTAAATGGTACTGTGATTTGAAAGCTGCGTGCCAACACTCGCTACCCATTTTTATATAGTACATATATATCTGCGTATATAGCTTCGGATCGGGCGATAGCCTATACATGCCTCGCATTCCTGTCTCAACTTTTTTTCTCCAACTTTGCTTTATGGTAATTTACCGAGGTTTTTATGGCCAGCGCACGTCGAACTTGGAAGTAGGAGATGTTCATAGATACGGATAAATGATTACCGCACAAATCTTTGCTGGATAAGTTTCCGAACAACAAATGTCGCTCAGTTGCGATTAAATCAGGATTTCTCCCATGAGACTTAAGAAGACATACAGCAATTTGCTGTTGGCCTTGAATTTTAATATGAAATCTACTATTTAAAGTCACGTATTTGTATGGCATTTGCACGGCATCAAAAAATTAAAATGTATTGGAATTAATAATAGATAAGCTAGAAGATTTACAAAAGTCATTAAGTAACACACATTTGGGACTTAGAAAGGACTTAAACACAATTACTTATGAGCCTAAAAAATGAAATATTATTTGAATGCTTACTTTTATATAACAAACTCCTTTGGTAAGTCTCCTAATAAGATCTGCAAAATGTTCAAACATTTCCCTTACACTAATCAGACATTGCTTTTAATTACCCAACGATGCTACGTACAGAATGTTTGACCTTTAAATTTTCCCACTTACCCATATGTATCTCACAGATGCAACTTGAAGCGGCAACTATTCATGCCATCACCAAGTTGCCCCTTTAGTTGAGTAATTAGCGTGAGTTTGGAGCAGCGAACTCCCTGCCGCCCTGGATTCAACTGCCAACTTTCACACGAGCTGTATAAAACTTTCAACAAAGTTGTGCTCCAGATTCTGCTGGATTGGGTCAGTGCCAAGTGCCACAAAAAAGAAAAAACACGTTTCAAAAATTGATTGGTGGGCCACAGAGAAAAAAAAAATGGGCCAATATCACTTAGAAATTCCTGTAATGTTATGGCTCAGAAAATAGTTTAGACCTTTTTGATATATTCTCCACAAAATGTTATGTAAAATCATTAAATTGTGCCTCATCTTATGTCATATATATATTTCTCCCAGTGTAACTGAACGCAGAACGTGGCGCCTCGCTTTCGGATCGACTTGGCATTGGGGTTGCGAGGTTCCGATGAAGTTCATTGCCTCCGATGCACGATGATTGCAGCATATTTCCAGGGGGATCGGGGATTATTGCTGCCAGCTTGTTATTAGCCATTAGCTTTTGTTGCCAGCAAAACATTGATAAACAAACTCTTGATTGAAAACCAACAAAGCGCATGGCTCAGTAAATTTCCGAATGCACCCCAGAGAATTCAAAGCCCCGGGCGTGGAAAATCTGGGGGGAGGGAGGTGGTGCGATATGCGGAGGGGAAAAGGACAGGGAAAAAGGAAAACAAATTAAAGACCTTCGACCATTTACATGAGGTTACTTATAGCCGGACTAGACCGGCTTATAATACCACATTCTGCTATTTTGTTGCAATGGAAACCGGCTATTAAGTGAACCAAAAATCTTTAATCTTTACTATCTCTTGGCATTATGGCTATTCATTTTAACACAATAAAAACTTTGGCCAACTCAAGGTGTAATTATAAACATAATTAGGGCTTTGTCTGCTCGCTTAATTCCTATTCGCCCACATTAATTGAAAAGACTCCAGTCGCTACAAAACCGATATGTTATATGTATATGCCCGAAGAGGCCACATATTCCTAGACAAACACTATCATCATTTAATTGGAATTCTTTGGATGTCCTTTCCACATTAACTTGACCTGTGATACCCCTCTGTTCGTGGATCAAGCTCCACCTCGGAAGACTCAATTCAGACTTCGTGGTTGTAATCATTTTGTTAAATTTTCGGATATCTTGTAAAAATGTTAAATTTTAATTAGGAATATGGGAAATCAAAATTAAACTTTTTTAATTGCTATAAACGACCTGCAAAATTCCTACATTCTCCAAATGCGAACACATTGCGAAGTTCCGTATGACAATTTTGTGCCCGGAATTTGGGACTTCATTTGGGGCAATTGGTTGGCCGGAAACAATTGAACTGCAACCAGATGCAAATGGGAGATGGCACAAAAGTTGGGCAGACTGGTAGCCAACTCTCAATTCCTGTGAAAACCCGGTCAATACTCGAATGGGCTTAGCCCAGATGATGCTATCGCAGCCACTTTCCTTTTGTTTCGCCTGTGTTTTCTGATTCCTGATTTCTGTTTTCCGATTTCTGGTCCTCTGTCTCTCCGATTCCGATGTAGCCTGCTCCTGCCTGCAAATCCCTGGCGAGTGCAAAAGATTAAGATTATGCAAATCGAAGTACAACATGCAAAATGCAACAAAAGGCAAACAGGAGAGCCCGGAGTGGGTGTTTTGGGTGGAATGTCAACAGTTGGATGACACAACTGACAATATGTATATGTAAGCCCCCTGACCTCCCGCTTTTTCCAATCTGTAGGGGGGAGTGACGTTAATGATGTCAGGGACTTTGAGCAGGACCAGAATGAAAGGAAGGCACATATATACATATTGAATGATACGGAGATGGCATAATCCTGTGCAGAAATTCAATTTTAAAAGCCTCCTGACCTTTAAGCTCAAATCAAAACGCATGATAATCTGATTAAATTCCATTCCTTTCGTCTGGTCATGGCCAAAAATACTCATTAATCATAATACACTAACTGAGAAATAATCCCACGTGTCTGTGAAATGACCTTTAACAAGAAAGGAAAGCTAACTTCGGGCGGAGCCGAATTTGATATACCCTTGCAGAATATTCTTTAAATTATATTCTCCAAAATTATTCATATGATGCATTCTTAATACTTATAAAAAATCCCAACTTCCTAACTTTACAAACACCAAAGTTATGGCATTTTCAATCGTTCAGTTATATCACAGCTATGGGATATAAAAAATTTTATTTTGGCATTTGGGAATTGATTGTATTCTCATTGGTTCTTAATTGGATCTCAGCTGCCCAAAACATTCATTCTTTTGGCGTCTTGTTTTGGCAAAGTTTCAATAAAAAGCCTTAAAAAATGTGTTTTTAAAAATATGAACTATGCAACTATCCCGCTGTTTTTGGTTTCCAAATAATTAAAAAAAATAAAGCGCAAATAAGCGATAAGAACATTAGCTCATTTCTATTTATATGCTAGTCCACACATATGTATACATATTAGGCGATCTGGTTTCTTCCGATTTTTGGACATCGGATTAGAGATTAGGAAGGCCACGTTCGTTTATGTTCGTTCACGGGGCTTATCAGCTATATTTTAGGCTTCGTTGTTTCTTCAACTAATAGCTACATTTCAGTATACTTTTTAAATTCGATTTGAGTAGAACATCTTAAAATGTTGTGTCTAATACTTGGCTTATTAATTTTTCCAAGTGTACAAGGAGGAATTGGATTCAATTCAAAGGATCAGTCGTCGAGTGTTTTCCAAGATGCACCCACACAATGCGGCTCCTGTTCGAATAATATCCGAAAAAGGTTGGATGAAATCGAGGCAGCCTTTAGGATGACCACGTCGCAAGGACAAGAGGATCTGCAGGCCGGACTCGATTCGAGATTCAAGCTAGCGGAAGAACAACATATGGCGGGGAACTCCGAAATAAAGAACCAACTGCAAGACTTCGCGAATTCAATTAAGGAATTGCAGACCAAGCTGGATGCGGGATTGGACAGAATGGAGAAACTTGGGACGGTGAGTTACTCATAGACAGACATACAGACAGACATTCAGACTGACAGACAAATAGAAATCTTAGAAATCCGATCGAAATTGCTTATCTCTTTTTAAATAAATTTAGAAAGTTTTTTAGAAAATTAGTATAATACTGCAACGAAAGTTCATTACACAAAGTTTTTTCAGTGTGTTTTGAATCGACGCTGACAATGTTATCAATACTTTCTTTTGAAAGCTGAACTAAGATTTATTGCAGTAACCAACTCATTAAAATATTGAAAACGAATGCAATGATTATTATTTTAACGCCTGTTCTAATTCATTTTGTACAGATTAAAATAGAAGCCGATGCCAACGCCACCATAAAAGACTTGCAGAGTCAGTTAAAAATATCCAAAGGTCAAACCAAAAGCAAAGAAGATATTTTAAATGTGAAAGAGGAGCTAATCAAAACCCAGCAAGAACAAATCTCCAACCTTGGGACTCAAATGGAAGCGCTTGAGAAAACAAAATCAGAACTATCTAGTCAGCTTTCTGAATTGCATAAATATTATGACATTTTACCTGACTCTTGTCCCAGTGGCAGTCCCAATGGGATTTACCAAATAAAGCTTCGGGGTCTTGAACCCTTTAACGCGCCATGTGCAACGTCTCCACCTGGCTGGACTGTAATTCAGAGACGCGTTGACGAATCCGAGAACTTCAATCGAACCTGGAATGAATACAAATCTGGATTTGGGAATGTCAGTAGAGAGTTCTTCATCGGGCTGGAAAAATTGCATCGGATGACTGAGGCACGACCCCACGAACTCTACATTAAACTTGGGGATGTTGATGGATCCACCAGATACGCTCAATACGATGATTTTAAGATCGGAAATGAAAAGGAATTCTACAAGTTGAAGAATGTAGGGAAACATTCTGGTTCAGCCGTAGACTCCCTTATATTCAGTAAGAACCAAGAGTTCTCCACATTTGATCGGGATAATGACGGTGTTCCTAATTTGAATATGGCCAATTACTGGGGTGCATGGTGGCACAACCGCTTTTCAGATAGGTATACCTGTTTATTTATGCTCTTATTAAATCTTGTTACTATAATCACTTAAAATTGCAGTTCGCTCAATGGAAAATACTTTAAAAATGGCAAAGATTATTTTGAAATTGATTGGTCGAGATGGCATAGCCGGATATCAGTGACGTTCGTTGAAATGATGATAAGGCCCAAGTCCTTATGAGTCGCACTGTTTGAGTATGAAATATTTGAGTATCAATAAAAAATACTAAATCTATATTGTATTCCTAATGCTGTCTGGTATTCATTTGTTTTCATTTGATGAAATGGGAGATTTGATAAATGGAAGTGATTGACATTATTTTACAACTGATGTGCGTATTTAAGGAACATAAATACGGATAGGTGGAAAAGTGTTCGCTATATTTTCATTCGGATGGCGTTCGCATTTGTTATTAATTTGCGTGTTTATCAACTAAGTCATTTTTATGGGCAAGGGGGGCTCTGGGGAAATGATCTGGATAAGAGTACTTTGCAGCTTAAAGATACTTTTATCCTTGGGTCCGCATATAGTAGGTGGTTGCTACCCAAAGGGCAAAGTCAAGGCAACGATTGCCCTTCTGCTCTGGTGTTGAATGTGATTGCCGAAATCAATTCAAATACCGGAAGACGGTCTACAAACATACTTGTGCACAGATAAGCACTTCCAGTAGCATCTGAAGATCATTCTGCGGTTCAAGATTATCAGCTAGCCAGACACTCAAATACATAAGTACGGAACTGGTGCTTTAAGCGTTCGCTTTTTTATACCCAGGGGTTATTATAATTTAGGTCAGAAGTTTGCAATTCCATACATTTCCGACCTTATACCTTATACAAAAAAGGTGCAGTTATTCTCTGATCGAAAACAAATTACACAAGAAAGAAAGTTAACTTCGGCTATATTGCTAAAAACAATGAAGCTGTGTCGACTTGGCGCTGCATTTTGCTATCGTTTCTATGGCAGCTATATAATATTGTAGTCCGATTTTAATTCAACTAAAACCAAATCCCAAAAAACAAACAAAAATTAAAAACAACAAAGTTATAATTTTTTTGAATTTTTTTTCCGGTTGTTCCTATGGGAGCTATATGATATAGTTGCCCGATCTGGCTCATTCCGACTTACATACTATCTGCAACAGAAAGACAACTTTTGGGAAAGTTTCAAGCATATAGCTTTAAAACTGAGAAACTAGTTTGCGTAGAAACGGACGGATGGACAGACGGATAAACAGACGGACGGACAGACGGATGAACGGACAGACGAATAGACGGTAATGGCTAGATCGACTCTCCTGGTGATACTGATCAAGAATATATATACCTTATAGGGTCGGCAATATCTTCACTGCGTTGCAAACTTTTGACTGAAATTATGGTACCCTTTGTAAGGGTATACAAATATTTGTGACATCCATAAAGTTTTAATGTTAAACAAGAAAGGGAAGCTAACTTCGGGCGGAGCCGAAGTTGAAATACCCTTGCAGAATATTCTGTAAATTATATTCTTCAAAATTATTCAAATTCCTAACTTTAAAAACACCAAAGTCATGGCATTTCCAATCGGTCAGTTAAATGGCAGCTATAGAATATAGTCGGCCGATCCCTATGAAATTTGGTAGGTCAGATTGATTGGCCAAATATAAAACCCATAGAAAATCCCAACTTCCTAACTTTACAAACACCAAAGTTATGGCATTTCCGAACAATCAGTTATATGGCAGCTATAGGATATAGTCGGCCGATCCCGGCCGTTCCGACTTATATACTGCGTGCAAAGGAAAGAAGGGTGTGTGCAAAGTTTCAATTTGATATCTTAAAAACGGAGAGACTAGTTTGCGTAGAAACAGACAGACGGACAGACGGACATGGCTATATCAACTCAGGAGGTGATCCTGATCAAGAATATATACACTTTATAGGGTCGGAGATGTCTCCTTCACTGCGTTGCCCACTTTTGACCAAATTAAAAATACCCTCTGCAAGGGTATAAAAATAGTCAATAATCAAGGGATCATTTGAGATTTTAAAGGGGTTAAGATCTTACTATATAGAAGGGGCTTAAAAAAAAGATTACAATTAATATTCCCCAATGTTTGTATCTAAACCATCTTTAGATCCCCTTTCTAATATGTTCAACCCAGCACCTATGTCACGGATACGTCTTGTTCTTATCCCAGGCCAAAGTTTTGGCCTTAGCCACATGGGATGGGCCTCATTAATGTAGGCCTAAATGTCAAATAAGTGAAGGATATTGCTTTTTTATGCGATTTTATTTGCACGCTCGCTCATATAGCCAAATATATATAATATGGATTACATACGTCACGCAGTCTAAGATGCGTAAATTGGGCAAAGGAACACGGAAAGAGAAACAAGGAGAGGAAAGCAAAACACAAATAATAATAAAAGAAGTTAATGAGATTGGAATACAATAAAACTTAAGCGCATTTTTAAGGTTGAGTTTTACTCGACTTAAGCCCCGGGAAAATCGATTGCTCCCGCTTGGGCGATCCGAAGGCAAGGGAAAAGCAGCTGACAGGACAACAAAAGCAACAGGATCCACTGCCAAGTCCGCAGGACAACGACAAATTGTTTGGGCCTGTCCCGAGACCAAGGCGTAAATGCAGACGCCAGCCAAAGATAAACACACGTTTGTCCGTGCCGACATTTTATATACATATACAGTGTTCTCATGTTTGGGACAGCAGGACTGTGATGAACACTTATCAGGAGGATAAAAGTTCCTGGCCCGTTTTAAATGAAATCAAGCAAATCTGGTTGGGATTTCTTCAGTTCAAGATGGTCAATCGCCTGTACAATGTCTTATCGAAGAGCCCTAAACCATAACGGTTTCACTTAATTACAAACTGAAGTCTTACTAGCGAATTCTTAAGTTTCAAAGGCTATACTCACATCAACACTTTTAGTTTATCACTTTTATGCCAATGTTTAATAAGTTCGCGTTATTCTGCGCGCATACACGAAAGGGCCTCCACTTCTTTTTCTCACTTATTCTTCACGTTCTGTTTGTGCTGGGACTTTTTGCTGGGTTATATATCTGTATATCTGGGGTTTGCCGTTCGGGACTGGGGCGTTAAGAAGATGAGCCTTGGCCAGGGCATTCGTAGGCACTCGCAGGCTGTGGCCACAGCTGAATCATGGCAACTTATTGAGCACTCGCCTCCCTTTCTATTTATTTTTTCCCTGGCAAGACCATTCCGGACACTCGATGTCCGGCATTCGGCATTCGGGGATTGGCTCTCATTAAACTTGGCATTCAAATCGCATCGCAACCAAAAGCCCGCTCGAACTTCACTTTCACTGCCACATTCGCAAACGCTTTTTCCACTCGGAATCACTTAGGGGCGGTGGCTGGAATAGCAATGGAAAAGGGGGCGTGGTCGTGGGTGGGTCAGCTTGTCAATCTTAAACAATTTGCTTACTCACCAAAGTGTAGGCAGAAAACAGAACAATAACCGAGGCACATTAAATTGGAGGAAACCCGAACAGAACATGGTGCTGCAAATCATCTTCGAAGAAGGGATGAGAACAATGAGAATTTATGGAAGAGTAAGTATTAAACAGCAAAACGAATAAACAGAAATATTTCCTAGTTAAATAAAGTATTTGCAAACATAAAATAAATTTTTTCAAGTGATAGCAACCCATTCTGTGACATTTTTCAAAGAAATCAAATAAAACTTTCATTTTATTAAAAATTACTAAATTTAAAAAATATATAAAAACAAGAAAGGAAAGCTAACTTCGGGCAGAGCCGAAGTTGAAATACCCTTGCAGAATATTCCGAATTATATTCTCCAAAATTATTCATATGATGCATTCTTAACACTCATAAAAAATCCCAACTTTCTATCTTTAAAAACACCAAAGTTATGGCATTTCCAATCGTTCAGTTAAGTGGCGGCTATAGGATATAGTCGGCCGATCCCTATGAAATTTGGTAGGTCAGATTGATTGGCCAAATATAAAACCCATAGAAAATCCCAACTTCCTAACTTTACAAATCCCAAAGTTATGGCATTACCGATCAATCAGTTATATAGCAGCTATAGGATATAGTCAGCCGATCCTTATGAAATTTGGTAGGTCAGATTGATTGGCCAAATGTAAAAGGCATAGAAAATCCCAACTTCCTAACTTTACAAATCTCAAAGTTATGGCATTACCGATCAATCAGTTATATAGCAGCTATAGGATATAGTCGGCCGATCCTTATGAAATTCGGTATGTCGGATTGATTGGCCAAAAATAAAACCCATAGAAAATCCCAACTTCTTATCTTTAAAAACACCAAAGTTATGGCTTTTCCGATCGTTCAGTTATATGGCAGCTATATGATATAGTCGCCCGATCCGGCTCGTTCCGACTTATATACTACCTGCAATAGAAAGACAAGTTTTGCGAAAGTTTCAAGCAGATAGCTTTAAAACTGAGGGACTAGTTTGCGTAGAAACGGACGGACAGACGGACAGACGGACAGACGGACGGACAGACGGACGGACAGACGGACATGGCTAGATCGACTCTCCTGGTGATGCTGATCAAGAATATATATACTTTATAGGGTCGGAAATGTCTCCTTCACTGCGTTGCAAACTTTTGACTGAAATTATAATACCCTCTGCAAGGGTATAAATATGTGTGTAAAATAGAATAATTTCCTTTCAACTATTTTTTGATTAAATACATTAAAAGTTTATGAGAAGTTTTTGAGAACTATCAAAATTAGCTGAGCACCTGATTTTTCACTTTTTTTCTTGTGTGAAAATGCCAGAGTCAGCTGTCGAGGAATTTCCGAAGTTTTCCTCCTGATTTGCTTCCTTTTTGGGTGCCACTTTGACATACCCAGCCGCCCCGTTATCGCCGCCTATATCCTGGCATATCCTGGCATAGCCTGCGGCTATGAATGCATGGGAATGCGTGGTGCCAAAGGGAATGTGGAAATGGAAAATGGCAAAAGTCTGCTGGCATGCGTTGATTGGCCATTGGCATTTAATCACGGCACCACATGACCCACTTTAAGAAAAACCACCCAACCTGCTCCACATATCTGTTGAATTTCTTGGAAATGTTCAACCACAAGTCCGAGGCGCAAACAAATGAAATAATTTCACAATTGCAATTGCGTTTCGACCTGGGAATTCCTTTTGAATGGGAATGAAGTCATCAACGGCTAAGAGGAAAAAGCCGAGAACGTATGTGCATCTCAATTGACTATGGACTTAATTAAACTGAGGCATGCTGATACATTTAAAAATTGGATAACCTCTTGAAATGAGCAGAGAGCCAAAACAAACTATGCCATGTTTGGAAATCAAATTATGTCATTAAATTGTATATAAATAAAAGTCACGTGCGCCGACAAATACCAAAACTAATTGCCCACATTGTTCAAGTTCAGGCAGAAGATTGCTTTTGCACACAATTATACATATTTTCGTTGAACTCTACAACTATTTCCCATTGAGGTCCTGCCTGGCGAACGGTGCACTCAAGTCAAGTATCGATTTTGGCGGCAGGCACTCAAACAGCGAATAGCTAACAACATCAACATGCGCAACCACAATAGCTGACATTTTGTGACACAGTGTTGGCCAAAAGCCGCCAGTCAAACTCAACGGCACAACAAGTTGCAGCCAATGCAGAAGGCCGCAAGTGAACACACAGCAACACAACACAGATACATTGTTTGTCTTGGCCCACCACGAAAATTTCAATTAATATGCGGCCTCTGACGCCATCACAAAGCTACTTTGAAAGCCTGGAAGCAAACAGTTTCCTTGTAAAACGGGAGTAGTAAATATCCTGTCTCTCCTTCTCAACGTTGTATTTTTATACTTTAGTTTTAGATATAACACCAAGAAAAACCATTAGAAAGAAATAATATAGGGACAACTGAAAAGTAAACAAAAAACTAGTTAGTCAAGGTGCACATTTTTGTAATATCCTTACAAGTTTCAGCAATCATAACTTGTTGCTTCCTCAGGAAAAAAAAACATCGAAAAACTTCTCAGCCTCACACAAAATAAAAAAAAACGAGGCAGCCTTGCTAACCTTCGACTTAAACTCACTCAGACACTCAAAGAAGGTCGTGTTTTTGGGAAACTTAATTTGGGAAACAATCAAACAAAATTGTTCAAGCCTGTTGCCACATTTCTGACTTGAACCGGGGAAGCTTTGGGTAATGTGCATGTGTGTGTGGAGCCCTTGAATCCCCAAAAAGTTGAAAGAGTTATTAAGAATCCGCTCATAAATACATGCATGAGGGGGGCAACTCCAGGCCGACAGCCTTGAAAGGGCAACTGGGGAAGCGTTGACAGAAGAGCAAACCCAACCAAAGTCAAAACCCAAGAGAGCTCTTAAGGGAAAGAGGAGCCTTGAAAGAAAAACCATTTGACGCTTAATTTGAATTTTCAGCGGTGCCAAGTCAGTTCGCACTAATTAACTGCCTTGCGAGGAGGAAAAGAGCTGGGAAAACAGAGGCAGCCGAATAAAGGAACAACAAGAAGCCAACAGACCACCAAACCAAGCCAAACACCAAAAAGAACACATCAATCAATCATCGTCATTGTCATTATCATTAGCATGCCCAGAAAAGCAGAAGGAGACGAACTCGAGACAAGACGAGACGAGTCGAGGAGTCGACGAGTCGAGTCGCCCAGCGAAGTCTGCTGGCCGTCATCAAATTTTCATTACCATCAATAATAAGCCAGGTCCAAGAGCAGACAGCAGATGAGAGCGATGAAATGCTGTGCTGTGTTGTGCTGTGTTGTGCTGTGTGGTGTGGTGTAGATAGGGACATTAGGAACGGGGGTAGCTGCATGGCGTAGATAGGGACAGTAGGAATATACATGAGGGGAGGGGGGCGACATAGGATGAGTTGACTCGAATCGAATTGCTTTCAAATTAGATTTACCCGACTGCTGCATGCACGAAGGCTTTGGTCTTATTGTTATTGATGTGCTCAATGTTGTGACTAGTCCGTTGGACCACCCCTTGCCCCCTTGCCACCATGACCTCTGACCCCAATTTCCATTAAGACCTTTGGCCGGCCAGTGCAATTTGGCAAACTCCTTTGCATGCCGTCCTCATAAATCACAAATCATAAAATCATAAATCAACAGCATTTGCAAAGAAATGGAAAACCGAGCTAGCCAATCATAGTCGCAAAATCTCCATATGTCACTGGAGGATGGAGAAGATCGCCACCTTCATCCAAAAAAGATTATCATACGACTAAAAATCGAGAAATCATTGAACTAATTTTCCATTTCAAAACTTTAATTATTTGGTAGACCTTTAAATGGACTTAGCCCATAACCTTACGTTTTAAAAACCTTGTGGAACAATATTGCACCCTTAAAAAACGTTAAAAAACTGTAATTACAATTAGATAACGATAAAAGGAATGGGTAAACTGACGTTTACCTTTTCCCTTCTTGCGAATCTATCTACCGAGCATGCACAGCAATTGCATCAACTACATTAAATGTTTGCAACTGGAATTGAATTTGTTGCAAATTAAAATGCAATTACGAGAGTTGGCTATACAGAGTTGCTGCTGGGCAACGCAACAATTTGGAATTCGCTTCGGTACCGAGAAATTGATAAACGAATTGCGCTTTGCATACAACTTTCCTTCATTTTTCCGCAGAGTGAGTGCTCTGTGCTTGGTGCTCGGTATTCAAAGCCCCAGTGCTTATCGGTCTTTGTCGCTATATACACCTTTAACTTGCCACGCCCCCATCCGTGGACCTGGGGCGGGGACGGCATTGAGTTTCACGGGGAGATGTGGCGACGCAGATGGACAAATGGACGGACGGACTGGCAAACCGCAAACAGATGCGGGTTTTGCCGAAGGTTTTGTTTTGCCATTTGGCCAACAGCTTTTGTCAAACGCATCCACAATTGCGGGCAGTAAAAAAAGATTAAGGTAATAAACAACAAATTATTAAATATTTGTATTATTACAATTTTTACAAAGGACATTGCAATAATCAAATGAAATTGAAATATCTTTAAAAGCATCCAATTGGCGTAGTGAAGTTTTATCTTTCAATTGCAATCAATCCAATTTAATCCTAACATTCGATTGAATAATTATGAAAAGGAGTTACTTTTATTTTTCTGTGAAATAAATTTCCATGACATATTTGCTTCAAGGGAATAATATAAATTCCATTTGCAATCAGTCTGTGGGAAATATGAATCGCTTTGAATTCAAAGCGGTTTCTGTTACAAATTTATTAAGTTGTTATGCAATAGTTTAAGACTAGAAGACTATATATGTATGTAAGTATTTATGTATTGCCAAAACATTTAGAAAGATGGCTAATTTTGTAAGCCAGTCCACATTTTTGCAGCCCCACCTGTAGTGGCCATATCCACATTAAGCTTACCGCGATAGGGAAACGCAGCGGGTCCAAAGTAGGTGGCTAGTGGGGGCTGGGAGAGTGGGGGAGTGGCACCCTGCTGACAGCTTGTGGCACATTTCCACATTTTCACATTTCCACGCTGCCTGCATACCAGACATGAGATTGCCAGTTAAATACATATTTATATGTAAAGATATATTCCCCGCTTGCTTTATTTTCTTTATTTGATTGGTTTCAAATGAAATGCGGTTAACAGTAACTAAATAAGTTGGTCGTAGTACGGTGGTTACTGTTTAGATAAAACTGAAAACGAACACGGAAACATAGCAAGCTCGACACCGAGTCCAAATTGAAGGGGAATTTTCCACCCTCCTCCCCCATTTTCCATTCCAGCAAACCACTTGATCCTCATTACAGGCACGAGCCACTTGAAAAATGAAAAACTTGTAGCTCTTAATTATTGGTCTGAAATTTCAACTTATTATTAGGCAACTCGTCCGACTTTCCTCCCCCTTTCCTGGTTCTTGTCTAATTTCATTGTTTACCCAGTTTGCGCAGTTATATACGCATTTTCAGAACCGCAATTCTGCGGCATCGATGCCAGCGTTTATCGGCCCCCCCTCCGAATCCAATTTGTAGTCGAACCAAAAAAGCAAATCGGTGTTTAAGCCGTTGATTAAATGCCCTTTCATGAAGCCACCGGGTTAAATTACCAAGTTAACATCGGTTGACAAGCACAATTGAATAGTTTTCCGCTGAACGCTTATTCGCGATTGTAATATGTTATTAATGCACGGAGAAACATTGTATTATATGAGTCGATATACTCTTTATAAATTAAATATAACTACATTTCTAAAGATCTTAAATAAATATGAAATATTGTGATATGAAAATTGCTCCTAGTAGGTATATTTTGTAAGAGTATTGCAAACATCTTTCGCTCCAGGTATTGAAGCATCTGTTGCTTTCCCTTTCGGCATTCTGTTTGCCAGCTAATAATTGAAATTTTAATTAAACCTTTGTGCCAAGGCAGTGGCATAAATAAACACCTGAAAACAAACTATACTCACTGCATGCCGACAGATAGACACAGCGGGTAAGGCAAAAATCCAGACAGGGTTGTGGGGAAAATGGGGCGGGGGGTCAAAAGTCTCTTTTTTTTAGGGGGAGCAGGACGCTTATCCACCTGGCTTGGGCCCAAAATTCCGCAGAGCCCACAAAATTCATTAAAATGAAATCGAAATCAATTGGGCGTAAAGTTTTATGTACGCTTTTATTTATATACATATACATTTTTTCATTCAGCTCACCTCGCGTTGCGTATACGCCATGGCTAACGAGCTGAAATGAAAATTTTTATGTGCGCCACATAAAATTATTGTAAGGCAAACAAAATACTGCCGGCTGTTTGGGCGGAAAAGTCGGGGTATCGGGTATACCAATGTAATCCGACGACGTCGTTAATAATTAAACGCTCAGTCAAGACCATTTAAATCACAACCAGATCAATCATCAGTCAGTCGTGGCCACATCAAATTGATCCAATTGAAATAAACAGCAGGCCTGGGTTAATTGAATCGTTTGGGGGACATAAAAGTATATGAAAATGTCAGCCAAGAGATATTTGGAAAGGGGTCAGATCATTAAAAAAGGACGAAAAATCAACCCAAAAATAAAAATTAAAGTGAAAATACTGAGTTTTAGAGAAATAAACCACAATTATTTTGAAGTATGCCACTTTGAAATCGGATGTCTGTAAGAAAAGTTATGGGCTTAGAAGTGCAGTTTTCGGGCACTTTTCTGCAAACCCATTTTCTGAACATTTGGAAAGGGGCTAGATCTAGCCTGTTGATGCTGATCAATAATTTATATGATCAATAATATATTATTGGGTCGGTTATGTGCCCTTGTTGCAATTTTTGACTGAAATAAGAAAAGCCTTTGTAAGGTACAAAAGTAAAAATAATGAAGCAAGCAGAACGAATTGCAGATGGGTATATAACGAGCCGCCAAAACAGATTCACACTTGAAAAACCCAAAAAAATGCAAATAAACGAGGCGACTAAGTCAGCGCCCGAACATATGCAACAATTTATATCTGTTTACGCGGCCTTTGACCCGCAACTCGTGACGAGGGGTCGAAAGGGGGCGCACATTTGTCTTTTTGTATCATTAAAAATTGACTGAGAGTTTATTATGATTGAACTGTTTTCATCTGGCATGTGGCACCCGCACGGCATTAATACACATCAGGCAACGACTCCGGCTCAAACTGTACGTGCACTGAAAGAAATCGGTGTCAAAACCTTTATTAATATGATACCACATCCCCCTTTAGTATTCCTTTTATGTTTAGAAAATGCTTCTGCTGAAATATATCTTTGATATTATAAACTCATTAATATGAAATAAATGGAATTAACTATTTATGTATATATGTGACAAATCCAATGCATATACAGCTATTGGTTTTTCCCTGTGTACTTGTACGTGTTTCCAGTGCGCTGGTGTGCGTGTATAGACGGATAGGCAGGCGGAGACTTCATTTACATGCTGCACACACACACAGGAAAAGGCGGGAAAGGCGGGAAAGGCGGAAAAAGTGGGAAGAGCGAAGAAAGCGGGGAAAATGCGGGAAAAGCGGCAAATGCGGAATGTGGGCAGGTGGGAGGAGCACACTTTCGCCAGCCGCAGATGGAAAATCAGCCAGGCGACGGAAAGCGGCAACATTGAAATACATTATTTATAGAAAATTATATTAATGACTAGACAGTAAAATAATAAATATTATGTCCCAAGGAATTTGTTACCTTGGCGATCTAAATTTATTAATTCCAGCCAAGATAGGAGAGTCCCATAAATCTCAAATTTTAAATGCAATAAAACACAAATTTATAACTGATAAAAGGAAGTGATTTATGTTGAGCGAGCGGAATCAGTAGAGATTTATGTGTGAAATAGTACAGCTGTCTTAGAATTATTTCAAATTATTCTTTAACAAATATAATACCTACAGGCTCCCCTAATTTTTTCTGTAGAACTAATTGTTTCTTATGGAATCAATCCAAATGCCACCGACGTTTTCGTTCGCCCATGCAACTGCTTAAGCGCCATCAGATGTTCGGGATGCGGGGGTGGACTGAAGCAAGTGTGTTCTATCCGCAAGGGGGAGTGGCACCACCCATTGGGGCGTAGGTGGGTTGTTGGGTGTTCCTACTTCGGAGCGCCGAAGCGGAAATGTTGCATGCCATGCACATACAAGCCGCTTACCAAGTATTCCGAAGAACGGGCCACCGACACATCGACAGATGTTGCAGCCAACATTGATTTGCATGTTAACAGATGTGTTTGTTGCCGTGGAGCAGGTGCTGAGAGATGGACAAAAACTGCATTGTGCCCGACATAATATAGTCTTTTTATTTACACACAGCTATCTGCGCGATTTTGAGTTTGGCAAGTCGCTGAGATTCGCCGTGGAATTTCCGATCTTATGAAATCTGAAAAATCTGAAAAACATGGTACTTCGAAACATACCGGTGGAATATCAAATTATGAGCGATGAACATCTGCGAAACTTAAATACGACCTTGGTATAATCTGATAAAGAATTGCTATCTGCGAAATTTTGAATTTGGCAAGTCGGAGAGATTTGCTTGAGAGCTTCCGATCTGCAGGGGCCTAGGAAAATCTGAAATACATCTGCATACTGAGGAATATCATATTATGGACTATGAACATCTCCGAAATCCTTAAACAATATCCGACCTTGTGGGGATAACTACACTCAAAGGTCATCGTAAAACTTCCGAAACTTTTAAATTTGAGGTCTATTGCGGACATTCATCATTCGCATTCTTGTCCATTTCCTGACCCTAATGGGTCCGAATCCCATGGTTTCGCCAGGGTCATATTGGAAAAATTGACGATCATCGACAATTGAAAACTTTCCCTTAAACCTGGTTATTTCCTCTCGGGTAAGTCCTTCCTTCAGCGTCTCTTCCCGAACCCGGCTGATGAGCTCCTTGTCATTCACTTTGGTTTTTTCCTGGAATTGTTAAAAAAATTTAAAATAAAATGTAAAAAAATAGGAAAGAGGTACAATAAGCAAATACACCTACCTGAAAGAATTCGGATAATTCGAATAAAATAATAGTAAGCTGACATGAAATAATGCCTCCAAAGCTATTAAAGGTGTAAGGGAAAGTTCACTAATAATTACTGCTCATGGCCGGACGATTAAAGGGGCCTTCGTTTTCCCAGTGGTGCATTTTCCACTGTTTATCCATTTATCCCCGCAGTTGCCACCCGATTTCCCACTGCAGCCGCAACTTTGTAGTGGCCAGGGAAGAACTTTTGCCGATCTCTTTACTGCGGCTACATTCAATTGTCGTTTTCATGGTCTGTCTCACAATTACGAATGGAAATTAAAAAGTTTTCCGGGCGAGGAGGGGTGGCGATAGAGGAAAATGGGCGTAAGATGATGTGGGAAACGGAAAACTTTCCGCACAGCACAAACTGCAACTTTGTGGCCGGTTCGTTTTTGTTTCAGTCTTAATTTGAATGTTTTCCTGCCACTTGCCATCGAACGGCTTTCATGGGATTTATAACTGCTTGATTATTGGCCGAGATGCCGAGTCCTTGGTAGGTGGCAATTATCTCGCCGGTTATTGCTGACTATCCGGAATGGGAAATCGGAGAATCAGAGGAATCGGAGGAATCAGATAAATCGAGCATCTCGAGAGAATCGGAGAAAGGAAAGCAATGGGGGAACCGGAATAAGCCTCTTACAACAATGTCAATGGCAAAGATGGGGTATTATTATACCGCGAACATGAGGCTGTGTCAGCAAACTGCACAGGAATAAATTTGTACGTTACTCCCCAAGGTTTGAAAATAAATTCTATTTTAGAAAACCCAAATATTTGATTGAATTAACTCAAAATGATTGCAGTATCAAACTTGATAGCTTCTAGCAACTAAATCGTACAAATAAAGTTGCACAATGATTGCCACAAATTTGTTTAAATAATCTATCCAAGAACATGTTTAAAACAATCATCATAAGTTTAAAAATATGTATTGAAAAAGATATGAATTTTCTAAAATTTATAATTAATATAATATTATAATTTGCTTGGAACTTTAAATTATTTGACATGAAGAAATTGACATTATATTTTTTTGAATAGGTAAATATAAGAAACCCAGTTAAGCAATTGTCTCTGATATTCACTTTTTTACTTTCTGTGTGCTGCCTTGGTAGACGAGTGCAACTGAAGGCGGCTGGTGCAGCCACATCGCGTATACGACCTGTTTAACAGCTAATTTAAACAGATTTATGACGCGGGCACTGCGGACTTTGCAGAGCCTCTAGGCAGTGATGTCCTGGGCTGGGATTACGGACTGGAGATCCTTTCAGGTGTGTGGCCACCACTCGAAGGCCGCAGGGAGTTATCCGCCCCACGGCACTCAATGTTCCGAGGCCTTGGCTTTGTGTCATTAACTCACTAAATTAAATTTAATTGTGGAGCAACCAATTTACTTAGTTTGTGTTCCCTATCTCGTTAATAATATTCCCACTTACCTGTCTTATACTTCTCTTCAGGACAAAATATGTGTTAAGAATTGTACAATCATATATAGTTTTTACTTTTCAGATTGTTCTTGCTCAAGAATTGATGTGTTACTGGTTTACAGCACAGAAATCTGTTAAGATGCATTATAAATCAATTGCTAAGGCCACTATGTTTCATTTAATTTAAATAAAATCAAAACAAGTACTCAATTGAAAGGAAAACTTAAGTAAACCGCAACTAAACGTAGTTCAGCCCACAATCCAGAACTAATTAACTCAAAAGTGGCCAAAAATGTATTTAAAAGAGGCCAAAAGCTCTTTGCTGGATGAGATTAATTTTATGCAAACATTAAAGAACTTGTAACAATTTAAATTTAATTACACCAAAATCCAAGACAAAACATTAGTTTATGGAAGAAACCCTAAATCAATGTATATATAAGCCGCTAAATATGTCTTTAAAATCAAACTTAAATGTCGTCGACGGTACAAAAAATGGCTAATATTTCTGCCTTAGTTGTAAGTCGTCCTTTTGACCTCATAGTTTCGGGTTTGTCTCTTTTTAAATATCATTCTTGTCTGCTATTTTTCATTCTATCACATTTGTGCCAATCATTTCGCCTACAATCCATCTTTTGGCCTAAATAATGTATGCCATTTATTTGGCTCCATCTTCGCATCTATCATACCGTTTGCAGTTAACCTTTCCGCAGCATTTGAATGTATCTTATGCCATCTGTATTCCGTAGCTGTTGCATCTGCTCAGCGGGAAAGCTCCGGTGGGAAAAGCTTTGCATTCAGCTAAAGCTTCGCCCCGCTTTTCCTCCCCCTTTCCATCCGATTTTCCCGCTTTTCGTTATTCGCATTTGAAGGAGACTCCTCCTTCGCCAAGATGGAAACCCCACTTCTTTCGCCTTTGTTGTGCTGGCTGGCTGGCTTTCCTTCGTTTTTCGGCATGCACTTGTGGCGCTTTTCCACCCAAACCTCTTTTCCCACCTTCCACCACCCAACCGAAAAACCTCTCTCACCTTGGCACACTTCGGCTGGCCGGATTCAGGTTCGGATCGAGGTTCGTTATGGTCGTTCCTCGGCTGTGCGATTTCGATTTCGGGCATGCATCAAGTGTAACGCTCGGTTCGCAGCCAGTTTTTCCCGGGAACTCGACGCAGCGTGTTGTTCCATCGCTGCTGCCCCAAAAACCTTCCATCTGAACAGCCAACACAGCCAAAATAGTCCACTTTTAGCCAGAAACAAAAGAGCATCCTAGCCAAAAAGCGAGCGGAAAACTCGAGTTCTTCTCACCCAGAGTGAACAATATTTTTTTTGAACATGTGCTTCTGTGTTTTGAGTGTTGATTGAACAACTTGATTTGCCAACAAAAATTAAGAAGTCCAAAATTGATTCGGAAAAACCTCTCGAAAAACAGGTACCAAAAGAAACGATTCGGTGGAAAATTTAATTTAAACAAAAGACTTCCTTTTTTGTGTTTAAATTTAGTGAACGGCTTCCAAAATGATTTTAAATTATAAATTTAATGATAAATTATATGATTTAAGTAGCTTAAATTTATTTCGAGTTAACGTACTGTCAGTTACTTAGAAAATGGTTCTTGTGTATGGTTTTCATTCTTAAAGGATATTTTAAATTATAAACTTTTGTTTTACATTTTTTCAATTGTTGACCTCGAGCCGGAAAAACTTTAAAATAATCATCAAAGGTTGCTAACAAACAAAATTAAAGTTTATATTTAAAATCAATTACCATTATTTTAACTTATCTTGTGTAATTTTTATTATTTACGGGTATTAACCTAAAAAGGTTGAAAATAAGATAATAAGTTATTTTAATAATACATTTTAGAAAGTTTTAAAAGTGAATATTTGTTACTGATTAATAGCACATGAAGAGGTTTTTAAATATAGAAGTTAGTTCAACACCCACCACCAAATTTTCCACCGATATCCACTGGCTACCGCAACATCATCATCGATCCAATTCGGGAAACGATAATTCATTTGTAATCTGCATTGATCATAAATAAACTCATCGCTTGTCATAATTAATTCAATGAAGTTTTTTGTTTTTTTTTGTTTTTTTTCGTTATGAATCCTCGCTCTGATATTTCGGTATCGTAAATTATACTAGCTGGGTGACATTGCGCATACGACGCGTTGGACGCGAGGCATTTTATGTGCAAACTTTTAGCTTAGTTTCACTTGCTGTATTTTATTTTTTCTTTTTTTTGTGTGCCCCGGTGATGATTTATTATTATGCCATTATTGGCTGACTTCTTATCGCACTTGTCGCAGCATTTTGCTTGAATGGGATTCTTTTTTGGCCAAACTGAACCAAAGGAGTTCTATATGACTGCTCGATATGTGTGTGTATGTTTAATTCATTAACTGAGTAATCGCAATCGATAATGCGATAAAATGTTTATTCTACGCCCAGATAAACTGCTCTATTGGCAGCTAGTGTAACCATTGTCATGGCCCACTGCCGATTATTGCACTTATTACTCATCAATGTCAGGGCTTCATCTCTCTAATATTTCTTTGGCGGACTGTTTTTTTGGAATCCCATCGCCGACACCGAAGTGCAAATTTTGGGATAAGTAAATGGCCAGCTTTACGACCTCTGTTGCTCCAATTTAATGTCCTTTTGTCTTAGACACATATAGAAAGTCCTTTTGGGGCCGCCATAAAAGCAACTCAATCAGCGGAATGCGATATGGGGGTTCTCTTATCTGTAGCGTGTGTAATCGCTCACTCATTGTTATGACTGTCATGCAGATTAACTCCCCGCTGGATTGGTAACTTCACTTCACGGATTTCTCAGAGTATCCGAGATGGCGGGATTAAGGGAGCTCAGTGCGAATTCACCGAACGATTTTCCTGGATTTGCGGCGAAACAGCGCGTTTCGGCAATGTGCATAGAAAAAATCCAACCAAATATGTGTTCACAAGCAAAAAACTAAGAGCCTATGCGTCAGTTAAACATATCATTAATTAAAATATATATTCTATGGTAATACCTTTGTACAAAATAACAAGGAACTACAATTTATAGATTTTATAAATTATAAATATTAAATTTAAATAATTTGTAATTGATAGTGGAATATTGATGTTGATGAATATCATTTCACACAACATAAAAAATTTAAAGCAATCTATTTCTTATCCTCGTAGTTATGTGGATTTAACAAGTTTAAAAATTTAAACATTAATTTTGAAGCATTCATTTATTCAATTTTAAATAACATTTAATTTTAAATGCTTTTCATCGAAATTTGTTAAAGATTTAGTAAATTGTCTTAAATTCGGAAAGTGCAATTTATAATACGAACTTACCATTTTGAAACGTGCTGTATATGATTGGTTCGATTGCAATTTTCCCCTATCTCGCTTATCACAAATCAAGTTATTCATTCAGATATTACAATTCCGAATCCAATTCCCCTTCGACACTGATAAAGTCGCACCGAAACTGAAGCACTAATTGAAACGACAACAATGTGACACCCAAAGGGGGCGCAAGGACCTGCGGGGGGCGTGGCTGGGGACTAGATATCCCGATGGGTGTGAGCAGAGCAACAAGTCAGCTTCTAAGTCGAGGGACAGTTCATTAGGGGATAAAATTCAAGACAACACGCTCACACACACACGAAACTAGTGGAAATTGTCTCATTAGTACAAGCACGCATCACACGCACACACTTACAAGAAACATACACCGAAAACAAAATAGCAAGAAAATTACCTTTATAAATATTTGGTATTACAAGCAATACATATTTAGCCTCAGTGAAAGTAGCAATGAAAGTTAATAGTTATTAACTAATGTGAATAAGTCTTGGATAAGACTGGGATTCTTTTTGTAATATTATCATTTAAGAGTTTGCTATACCCTTTGAATATACAATTTATTTCTAAAATAAAACGTATCCCTAATTTTTCCCTGTGCTTTTATACATACATATATATGCGCTTAGAGGCCGGGCCATAATTTCCCACCAAGACGCTTGTCTATTAAAATCCTCACAAATTGTCTTCGTCATTGTTGCTGCTTTTCTCCCCGGCTGTTATATATCTTCCAACTATTGTTGTTATTTTTGTGGATGTTTTTTTCTTTTTTCGAGCTGAATCTGTTGCAGGCATAAAGATGAAGTCGAACAGCCGAAGCCCGGCGAACTGACAGCTCAGGAAACGGAAAACTAGAGCGACAACTTTTGCGAAAAACAAAAGACAACTTTTCCGGTACACTGAGTCTTTTCGCCCCCAAACTCGAAAAGTAGTCCTAAGATGACAGGGACCTTAATTTTTTTTTAGATATCTACATATGTATAATGCAGTGTAATCCTGATGTTTTTAAACAAAAGTAGGCGTTCTTAAGAATGGAAATGAAAACCCTTGATGAAATCACATTTTTAAATGTTTAGAGGATCAAACCAAAAATGAAAGTATTATCAGTAAGCCATATTATAAATGTTTTTGTTGCAACGTAAGGTATGTAAAACTATAGAAAACATTTCATCTAAACTAAATTGACCAGCAAGTCCCACGATTTGCCCCACTGTGCCGAGCAACAAGCACCACTTCCACATCCACACACATGGCCCATGGCTGATAAGGAGCTCTTGTGTGCCGGCATGTCATTTGGCTGCTTTGGGTCATTGGCTTTTCCTCGTGAAAATGTCCCAGTCTCAGAATTCACAAACTCTGACTTCAGTTGACTGCACTGCAATAAAATGTGTATGCCAAGCGAATTGAGAAAAGTTCATTGGGGAACGTTTTGAAGTAATAGTTCTCAAGTCTCTATTAAGAATAAGAAATGTATCTGCCTAAAAGAATGCATTCAAGGCGCGAGATCTTTGATTAATTAATAAAAAACTTGGTAAATCGATATAAGGAAACATTTTCGGATAATTTGTTATATATATTTCTTAGAAATTAAATTATATTTAAATTATTTAATATTTATTTATATTTTAATTAAAAGGAAGAAACAAGTTTAAGCTTAAACTCCTCAGTACAGTATTGTTTTCTGTGTGATGAACTCGGTTGAGTTCAGTGCAGTTCAATTTCAGTTCCATACACTCTTTGGCCCGATTCTTGTTGCCAATGATAAGAACCAGCAATATTTGTTGTTTTTCCAAATGGTTGTTGCTCTTACTTCTATTTGTTGTTACTCTATGTGTTGTTCTTTTATTTGTTGTAGCTGGCTGTTGCTCGTTGACAGTGCGGGTGCTCTGTTTTTTTCTTTATTTATTTATTTTCTTTTTTTTGTTGCGTCGAGTGGGTACGAAATTTTTGTAATGCCTGCGGCGAAGATGGCACCCGCTTTCACCCCTTTGTCCCTTGTTTTTGGATGTGTGTGTTTGTTTAAATTGCCTTTTTCGTGTCATTCACGAGACAGACACAAATTTGTGCCTACATGAATGATAAATATGCATATCCCACGTCCACCCCACAAAACACAACCACCCGAAAACCGCTTTCTTATCTCTTCGTGCTAAACAAAACCGACACAAAATGGCATTTATAATTACTTGAGCCCTCGTTTGGGCTGCGGCTTTGCGATTAAGCCGATCTGAAAAAGCCCCAAACCGAATGACTCAAACCCTTTTGCCATACGTATGTATATGTACCCAGAATTACTAGGACAACTGCTGATTGTGACACATAAAAGTGTGTGTCTTTTCCCACCCTCACACCTTCATAAATATTCAAATCAATTTAGACAAAGTTCACCGAATGGGCAACGGGAATTCGTAATGCCACAAAGAGTTGGGCTTAATGTTCAATGCGGTCTGATTATAGGGCTTAGTTTATCGGGGGTTCGAGGTAGTAAATCTCAAAAAGATTGTTCTTGGGAATTATAAAACTGCGTTGAGTTGACAGAAATACAAAGCAAATATCCGTGGTAAAACAAATAATTTGTTTTAATCATTTTAGAAACTTTAGTTATTCCCAAGGAATGGAATTACCAACTTTCTCATTTTAGAGCCTTAGAAAGTGCAATAAAGCTATATTTTAATTAATTTAACACCAAACAACTGAGGTAGATTGGCCCGCTTGAAATTTACCTTGAAATTTAAACTTCTCTCATATATTTTTTATGGTTTCTAGTTTCGCAAAAATTCATTTTCACTAACACCTGTTTTCCATGCTTTTGTTTCGTTTAATTCCAAATTAAATTTGAAATTGCATTGGTCTTGCCAGGCGGTCATCTGTCTAATCCAGAAAGTTGAGATGTTGAATTACTCAAAGTCCGTTGCAAGGCTCTATTTATAAGCAGAAACAAAGTGAGTCAATAAACCGGACACAAAACCAGTTTTTGGGGCCCTTTCTTCATTGTCATTGGTTTGTCATTTATTTGTCTTCTGGTGCTCATCCCACCCGAATAAAAACCCCACCTCCTTTGTTTCTGTTGTGACATTTCATTTCTCCTCGCCCTGCTTTCTTTGGCTCTGATTGTTTATTTGCTTTTCATCAGATTTCCACAGCCTACAATCCTCCATAAAGAACTGTAGGGCCCCCATCCTCCCCCGATTCATTAGCATTCTGCCCGACCAAAGCCCAAAACCAGAGGAAAAGAAAATGTATTTTGAGGGGCCAGCCCCAGAGAAACTCAGTTGTTTATCTTTGTTTTCTGTGGCCATTGTTGCTGTTGTTCCCTCTGTTGCCTGTTGCTTTGCCAATTGTTGCTGTCCTTTGTTTCATTCATTCCAGTTCCGATTCAACGCCGACGGTATGATATGATATCCTTATTAGGCTGTGGTTTGTGACAGTGTCCAATAACCTTGAATAATTCCGATCCAGCAAGTTAATCAGGTGGATTCTAAGGTTCATCACCTTACGAAAATTTACCATGATCATTATTAACGTTTAAAGTTATAAAAGGTATCGATGTTGTTTACTAAACTACAACCTATACCGTCCAATTTTAAAGACCCCACTGAAACCACCAAATTAAACAGCACGTGATCTCTGTCAAACGACAGAAATGAGATAAAAATTGAGAGGATGTGTGGAAAAAGCATTCCCATATTTTGTGGCCCTTTTTGTGTGCGAACAGCACACCCTTCCCCCCCTCCTCATAGAGCCCTATGTACTGGGGAGCTTTATGCTTATAGTACATGTACACAAGTATTTATGCTTTTCAATTTTAGTGCTGCACCTGGCTGAATGCTTGGGCGGCTGGTGGGATGCTTTTACCCGGTGAGCAGGTGAGCCAGTGCATTCAGGGCCAGTCACGAACATCACCCACAAACATAAAGGCACAAGCAAACACCGGTTGGTAAGTAGTTAGGGACAGTAGGAACGTGGCGAGGGGGTTGTGCTAATCTGGCCCATACGAGCACCCCACACAAATTGCAAAGGGGGACCAGCAAATCTATGACCGCAACCGAACCCTTCTGCATTTTATAAATTTTTGGAAATTCTGCCAAGATACTGAGTTCCTTTTACCAGCTTTGCAACATAAGTCAGGTGTGTAATTCGTTTTGATTGTCCAATCCTTAAAAAACCCTAATTTCCAGCTCAGCTACAAAATTATACAGTTTCTCCCGCCCCCCGCTCATTTCACCATTTCAATTTATTTCGTTTTACGTGCTCTACGTTTCATGATTATTTATTTCGAAATACGTTTTACGATCCCCTCCAACAGTAGTCAATGATTTATTATTATTATCATCGTTATGTTTATTCATAAATTTCATTGAATGAAAACCGGAAAATGTTCCAGATAATAAAATAAGCATCGAGCGAAAAAAGGGAAAACAAATTGGGAATGAAGAAACGTTTGAACTAGGAAAATACCTTTGACCTAAGCTAATTATACATTTTTTTTATACAATTTCGACCTACAATAAAATTCATTTAAGCTGAAAAAAATATTTGTTTGAGCTCAAATGAAAAAAGAAAATTATTACCAAAGTTGCATCTTGATAACAGAATCGATTGGTAATTCACAAATAGTTGAGCAAGATTTGTGCTGGGAAACTGTGGCACAGACTACTTTTTGTCATCCCCTTTTCCGGACTTTTCCATTTTTCCACCACTGAGTTGGCAATTTCGTCGACTTGCGCTAAACTTCATGCAAATCGAATTGTTCAAGTACAATTGAAAAGTTGAATTTTTTCCTCCGCTCTTCAGCTGGCCACGAACTCTGCCCCGTCGGGAAAAAAGAAAATATGGGAAACCAACTAAAAATTAAAAGAAATTAATTTACAAAGAGGAAAACTAAGGGAAGCCCAAGGCCAGACACGAGGACCGCAGGCAATTTCCCCATCCCCCCCCTAACCACCTTTGGCCCTCTTTCACCGCCCCTCTTCCTTTTCCTAGGATAATCCATTTATTCAGCTGACTGCAGTCAATATGCCGCAACTCGTTTAACTTGAGCAAATTTTCGGGCTCCTAAGCCGCAACCAAAGTTTCACTGGCAGTTCGGATCAACTGGTCTTAAGACCCACTGAACACACACTCCACAACAAAAAATAAAATAAAACACAAAGCTGCCAAAGTTTGACTTGCTTAAGCGCCTTTCAGTCTTCACTCTTTTGCTGAAAAAATCAGACGCAAAGGAGATTAGCAAAAGTGAGTCTTAAATGCCCCCGAAAGTAGGCAAAGCGAGCTAACTGATCAATTACTAAACAAATATTATATACTAACCTATGGAGAACGATTTGTTGAGTACAGATTTCACAACTTTTCAACTTTACTAATTATGAAACACCTTTTAATGGTTTTAAAAACAAAGTACATTTAAAGAAAGAGGATTTGGTGGATAAAAAAAACAAAATATACGTTTTCAAGAGTAGGAAATAATTTCGAAATCATCATACCCATTTTTACAAGTCACCAAATTATTTCGATGATAAACTGAGTTGCCAGATTACAGCAATTAAATCATTTTCTTTTTCGTTATAAGTAAACAGAACCTCATCCTGCCCAACTTGAAACATATATTTTGGCTGCTGTCTTTCCGGCTACAGTGTATCCGTTTTGGGGGCCACAGAATATGGATAATGCCCGACAATTGAGTTGGTTTTCGTCTTTTTCTGCTCTTCCCGGGTTTTCCTGCTCTGAATGCTGAGTGATTTCAAGGCATTTTCCAGCGATTTCCGCCGCTTCCTCGCAACTTTAGCTGTTGCAAGTGCAGCTTGTTGCACATTGTGCCAAATACTACTGTTCACAAAGTAAAAGCGGGGGAAACAAGTAAAATTCGCATTTTATTTCAGAGCCTTTCTCGCATGTACAATGTGTGTAAGCTGGGACAGATTAAGTTGCACTTCAAGTGACATTTAATCGCTTAAAATGCATTTGAAGAGCCACTCCTCCAGTTGTAGCCTACACAGTAAGAAGAATCCGTATTATGTGGCAATCAAGTTGGTGTGTTTAATATGCATGTCGTAATAATAAAATAATTACTATATCATTTATTTATATGATATAACATCAAAATGAACCCACTTTTAGTTTGTATCTAGTTTTGGGACCCCTCAGAAGTGAGCAACAAGGAGGGGACTCTTTAAACTAAGGGACCTTTACTTTAACTCCATTAAAGTCTAATTAATGTCAGCCACGTTTATTCTCGTGCTTTTGTTAACATAAACTAAGTTAAGGAAGAGCAGAAGCTGCTACAGAAATACCCATAAAATTAAAATAAGTAGCAGGGCATTTAGTGAGCACTGCACGCGAAGAAAGCAGGAGAAAGCTGTAGAAAGCGGTGGCTAAGGGCTTTCGACTGCCACGCCCCACATAAATCTGTTTAATTAGCCCGACTTTCGCCAACTGGGAGAAAGTTTAACTTTTTCCCAAATGCCCTGTAAGGTAGGCAAAATGGGGATTCCAGTTTATGATCGGCCTAAGAAAAAAAAACAAAAATATATTTTAAGCTTTGACTTAACTTAATATTGAATAATATAATCTAAAAAAGGCCTTGTCAATCGCACAATGAGAAGCTTAAAAATAAGATTTTTAAATATTTTAGTTATACATTTATTTGAGTCTTAAAAAGATTGTTAATCGAATGTAAAATATTGCTTAAATAGAGTTTCTAGATTTTATTTCCATTTGGTAGCAGTTTAAAATGTATTTAAGTCTCTCCTCGTCATAATACTTTGTTTTCATGCCATTCATTTGATGGTAATTATTTTTTTACTCAGAAATGAAACCTTCGACAGTTCGTTGGGGCTAAGCTCTCGCCCCTTCTCGTGTTGGTATTTATTGTTTTTCTTTTGCCGAAACGGTTTTCGCTTTAATTTCAATTATCAAATGCTGACACCCAGTAGTAGTAAGATAAGCAGGTGGCTTTTAATTTATGGCTTTTTCGTCTCTCATCCAGGAACATTTTCCATTTGCAGGTAAACAGGAGAATTTGCCAAGGAAATTATCATCATCGAGTCACGTAATTAAAACGAAACGTAAGACTCGAGAAATAAGAGCAAATATTTGCATTTTCCGGTGGCGGCGGAAAAGGAAAAACGCTGGCGAGGCTAATAATAAACTAAGGAATAAAGGACGAACGACTAAGAGCCCAACTACCGCCCGTTAACGTGGCCATAACAATTTGCCAGTTAGCGCTACAGTTACCGCCACAGTTACTGCTCCACTTACACTGACTGCTGATAATAAAACGTCACAGCCCGCCGAATCGAAGAAACGAGCACTGAGAGAAAAGCGAGGCGCGTTGATCTACCAGCAGTAGTCCCACAGCACAAGGACACCCAGGGATTCAAGGATTGCAGGATGCGTGGCCGTCACTTGCGTCGCCGGTTCAGCCTGCAGCCCTCGTTCATGAAGGATGACAATGCCGAGGATAAACCAAAGCGTGACAAGTAAGTTATGGCCGGGTGAACCCCCCGAAAAACGGGTTAAAAAGTAGCATATGCACGGGGCTTTACGTCCCTCACCTGGTTATAAAAAGCCAGGGAAAATGGTGGACAAAAAGAGAAAGGGAAATCCCCGGATAAGCTGGGCACGCCAATATTTATGGTTCATAAAACTGCGCACAAAGTTTACGCACCTAAAATCTTTATACCTTAAAATATGGTTAAAGTCAATAGTTGAGACTTAAACTATCCCTCTACATAGTCTTCGATATATTAATTAATGTAGTATTATAAAAGCAAGGGTTGCACACCTAAAATCTTTGGGCTTTCAAGATGGATTGTTGTCTTAAATTTCAAGATTTCACCTCTTTTCTAAGAGTGTAAAGAGCTCATAAAATTAATCACTATGGTAGGGCATTATAAAATCATAATTGTAGTATTTATGACTTCAGTGGTAAATGTTGTGGAACAAATAAGTGCTCGTATGATGTGCGGGAGGGCTGGAATAAATTGGCTCCCTAATGCAATGCAATTTAACCAGTAATACCACCAACAAATCCATATTAAACTCAAAGCGAAAGCCAACTCAGACGACCATAAATATGTGGGTGGCATTACAGGGTGACAAATGGGGGGCACGTGTGAGTTTAGTGGGAGGTTCCATTCCGAAATCCAAGGGAACCGAACGGAAAGTTGACCCAAGTTAACCAGTCAAAGTGTCACAAAGTTGAGGGGCCCCCAACTTCAATCGCTGCCCGCAATAATTGCAAAGGAATTTTCGCAATAGATGGGGAAAAGCGAGGGAAGAGTGCCGAATTCCGAGCTGAACTTTATCGGAAAAACGCCAAGGAAATGGAAGATATAGTCAGATGAGATGGCAGATGGAAATTCATATTTTTAACTGCCATTGGAATCTTGGTTTTCACTTTTGGGGCAAACATTTTCATTTCTTCATCAAGTTCAAAGGACCCAAATAAGAGAAGGAAACTTTAAGCGGGTGGAGGAAGGGGAAAGTGGGAAGTGGGAAATGGGAAAAGGGAAACGGCCGTTTCCTGTCCGTCCGTAGTTTGCATACTTTTCCTTTGTTTTGCCTGTCAGGACAAGAAATTCATGTTCTTCGGGCCTTTGATTACATTTTTCCTCCTTGTTTTTTCTACCCCTCCGCTCGGAAAATATTTATAGAATGCCGGGAAGGTGCCAAAAAAGAAAAACAATAAAAAAAACAAGACAAGACAAGACAGAATCGCGCTTATTAAAGTCAAATTTGATCCGTTGTTGTTAGCCGTCTCCCGTTGGACAATTATGCCACTTCTGCTCCTTCGATTCCTCCTTTTCCCCCTGGACTTCTCTGATTTATCGTTTCGCAGGACGAAGGAGGAGCTGTCATCCTCGGATTCTGCGGCTTTGTGGCCATTGTCCAGCCGGAAATGGCATTGGATTTCATCGCAGATGTGCCGTGTTCCCGCCCGGAATATTTCCTGTCCACTTTCGCTGTCAACCAGCAGCCAACAGCAGCCGAGATAACGAAGTTTCTTCTTTCAACACATATGGCATTTCTACATTTCGAAAACAGACAGTCACATTACGAAGGAATTCCCCTGCACTTTTCCACAACTTCTGGCCATGAATGCCAGAACAAAGTGAAGAAAGATACATTTTCAGATATTTACATCATGTAAATCACTCAGTTTAAGTACTTGGTACTGCCTAATATCAAATCGACATTTCAGTTTAATTACTGGGTACCAGTATCGCATATATATTTAACTTATGCATTGCTATATTCACAAATACTTCCGGCTTAGACGTATTTGTGAATTTACATGATTGTAAATAACAAGTAGCTCTCTGTAAAGCTGCTTATTTGGTTATTTTAAGAGTTACAGATTGGTTTCGGACACAATGCACTACTGCAACTTGAACTTATTTTCATCGCGATAAAGTTTTGACAGCAACTTTAAAACTTTGAAACAAATAAACAGAAACAGATTTAATCGCAGCTGTTTATGTTCAACAAAACTGAAAGGAAAAATCTAAAAAAAAGTTTGCACTTGTAACCATATTGCTGGACTTTAAAAGTAAATTTCTTTTACACACGATATATTTATCTTAATTTACAAACTATTATACTTTAAAGGTAATTCAATTAAATTAAATAAAAGAGAGTTCGAATTATCGCTTGAGTAAGATTTGTTCACAAAACACAAAGTCTTTCAATCATTGTTAGCCATCCTTTTTTTTGTCGAAATCCATTAAGTCTGCAACATTTTAAGTTGAACTTCAGCGCTGTTGGCAACCTTTAAAGCTGACATTGCTGCGAAAGACAAATAATTCCCCCGATTCCCAATTAATTTGCAGGCAGACCGAACCCACCTGCACTATGGCTATATGGCTATATGGCTATATACCATTTAGTATATACACCGTGCTGTTTATTAAGTGAGGGCACTTTTGTTTGCCCTGCTCCGTGGCTGACGCTTTGTGATGTTGCCGTAATGATTAATTTTAAATGTGGCGCACAGATTTAATGAGTCGCCCATGGGGATTAAGTAAAACCCATTGAAATTGGTAGTGTAGGGGGGGGGGGGAGGGAAGTTTTTGTTATTAAATCATGCATCAAAATGGAGAGAAAAGCCTTTGCGCTGCCCTGGAAATTAATTGAATTGCACCGAACTTAACTCACTCAAGTCACGTTTTATGTTTCATGTTTTACCACCTTCTCCGCCTTCGCACGCTCCACCGAAAATCACGCATACGCAGAGTGGGCAGGAACAATGCGGTGGACGATGCCATCGGACCGGCGAACGCCCGCCACAAAATCGTCGTCATGGGCTCTGCAAAAGTGGGCAAGACGTCGATAATCACCCAGTTTCTATACAACACATTTAGCACCAAGTACAAACGGACCATCGAGGAGATGCACCAGGGCAACTTCTCCATCGCCGGCGTCAGCCTGACCCTCGATATTCTGGACACCGCCGGTTCCTATGAGGTAAGTCCACTGCACTTCAAACCGGAATGGGAATGGGGGATTTTCCTAAATAATTTAGCCCAATTGGAAGTACAAAGGGTGCCCCGGAAATCTCTAGGTGCTTAAAGCCACGTTAAAACGAGTTGGCAACACAATCGATAGCAATATCGATACTATAGATAGTTCAGATAGTATACCCTTCCAAGATCGTAGTTTTAGACACACCATCAATATTAATTTAATAGTCCTACAGAATATTTATGGTTAACCTAAAGAATAAAACATATTTTTTATAGTTTTGGCAACACAATCTATACTAACATTGATGGTATTCGGTTGTACATCGATTGTCCAGACAGCACCATCGATAATATAATTTTTATAGATTATAGATTATAGCATGAAACGGTTCATACTCAAAATGTATACTTAAATCTTAAAAAATCTAAAAAGTTCACCTTAAGCGTTTTAAGCCACGTTTAAACAAAGCACTCTATTAAATTTCATGCACCATTGACTGATTTTCCAGTGAATGATAATGGGTGCAAATATTTTTACGAGTGCACTCACTTTCCACACTGGCTTCATTAAGTGAATAAAATTGTTTGTGGCCAGGGGGGCAATGGAGCAGGTACTCATGCTGGCTTATCCTGTGGCAGGACTTTCAGCAGTTTCACTTTAGTTCCCCGTGGTCCTTCGGCCAGGAGGGCTTTTAATTTTAGATAACCGACTCTAATGGGCTGCAACAGGGCGCCAGCAGCATTTAGTTGCTTTTCAATATTCTCAAAGGGCGACAACTGGCCAGGACTCGGGGTTCTGGTTCTGGTTCCTGGATCCGGAATCCTGGATGCCTGGATGCCTGCCTGCTGAGGGGCATTTTCCAGCAGCACCTGGCCACCATCATCATCATCATCATCATTATCATCATCCAGCTGACTGCAGCGGAAATTACAGCCTGCGATTCAATTTCGCTGGCACTTCCGCTGTGCGTGAATTGAAATGCTCTTGTTCATAAAAACGAACAGCGTGGCACACCTTACCTATGTAGTCTATACAGTATAGTATATACCTTATGAATGCAGGCACAGTGCGGGATATATGCTACAAATGGAGTCAGTCAGGCAGAGATTGCAAGCCCAGTGAAGCCAACTGAACTGTGACTCTCGACTCGACTCGACATTCGATGTTGTGTCCTTGGCGAAAAATGAGGGAGCACTTCATATGGCGTTGGCACTGAAAAAAACCATAAGTTATTATAGTGTAAAAGGCTTGGTATAATCATAAATTATGTTATGTTAAAAACTGCATAGTTTAGCATTATTGAAGACCCCGAAAACGAACTACATTGTGTGGTGAAAGCCTATTAAACGCTATGGTATTATAATTAACTGTGACCTCAAATTCGATTTATGCATGAAGCCAAAACAATTTGAAATTTGTTTTAACATTAACGAACGCACAAAGGGAGCAGACGAACAATCAAGTGTAGAAAACTGAGGAGATTATTATATTCAAGGGTTGACGAGATTAATTTCTAACTGTGCAGTATGGCATATTCCATCTGGCATCTGCCGGATCCATTCGATTTATGTACAATGCAATCAGACAAGAGAAATGGAGGCCAGAACACAGAACTCAGAACAAAAACGGTGAATAGAACTAATGAAATGGATGCGCTCGGTGGCTCAAGTGAAACCCTCGAAGTGGGATAATCATTAGAGGAGTCGTCCGGTTGAAATCAACTCCGAAATCAGGCCAAATCGCTACCCTCGCTTGATGGATGCCCAAATAAACAAGACCCCGTACCTTTTTTCGCACCCCAGAAGGATATATAACCAGCAGCCGACCCGGCAAGGCATAAATTTTAACACATTCACGCATTGCTCATAAATTTTACGACCCCAGTGGGGTGGTAAGGCAGGGGTGGGGGGATGGAGGGTTTGGCGGGACTATAGTGCCTTCAACCGAAAACATAAATCGCCTAGTGGCAGGTCACATCATGGGCTGCGTGTACATGTGTATAGTATGTTGGCTTAATAATAGTCCTTTGGCAGGACGAGAAGGGCAGGAGGTCAAGCCTGGTGTCACATAATCCTGATATATGCGTTGATTGCGAGGGGATTTCCCCCCCGCCCCCTCTTCAGTTCCGAAACCCCCCTGAAAAGTGCACTTTTTCAATCTTCAACCCACTTCCATGGCATTCGTCATCTCTGCGGCACACGGTGCGGATGCGCAATCATTTGCAGCCAAGTGGCCATAAGCAAGTGGCATTGTTCCATTTCGGCGAAAGACAAACAGACAAGCACAGCGACTCGGATGGACAGTGCGTTTCGCTGCCTTAAGGCGACCTAGCCAAGTAATGACTTTTGAAGTATAAAACACAAAATAAAGCTAGGGAATATGGTCATCTGGTTTTAATGAAACCATCATACTATTTAGCCAATTTTACCCAATTTATCCCTTATAATTTGCAGACACATAAAAAGACAATTGCTTTAAAACCAAACTCGCAACAGGTATAGAAATATAGCCAATAACTTTTAACTAGTATTTAAAAACATACAATAATAATTCTACTCATTCAATTCAACTCAAGTATTTACAATTTAAAGATGGCTTATCAAATTATTTAAATATGCCCAGCCCATGACAAAATAAACGCTATATTATAACCACATTTTAATCGAAATGGTGTGTTAATGAAATCTGTTTTAAAAGGTAATAATGATGTACATGTAAAATAAATTAAGAGGAATTAATTATGCAAAAGGACACTAGGTGCAATTAAAATATGGTATTCAACAGCATTGCCCAATTAAGAGTTTCTCCGTTTGCAATAAATGTGGCGGGTTTTAAACTACGGTTTTAGAAGGAAGAAAACGCTGAGAAATAGATATTCCGTCCGAGAATTTAGGCAACCGAAACGCACTTTAACCCGTGCCATCGCTTTGGGCCATAAACTCTCGAATTCCGCAGCTTGGCCAAATAGTTTTCACGCTGGCTTAGCACCGCAAGGTCCCGCCATGCGTATGAGTGATATTTTTGCGTGTGCCAAAAGATAACAGACCGCAGGCCACACCACACACTTCCGACCCCCTATTCCAGCCTCCTTTTCCGACCCCCTTTCCGCCACCCTTGGTCAATATTTGTTCCGCATTGCCAGAGGCAACTGAAATTACTGGCAAAGCAGGGCGAATAACTCTGCTGTTTACCTGCTGCAAATGGTATTTGCACAAAAATTCCAATTTGCAAATATTTTAAAAATGTATATGGCATTAAAAATAGCACTTAGAGTTGATTTTTTGCTAAATAAAACATTTGTATTATTTGTTAGTATTTAATAACTGAAATAAAATTGAGAAACTTGAAAAGAAATATTTTATAATAAAATTGATAACGTTTAATAGAAAAGATACAATTAAAATCCCTCAAAATAACTTGTTTTTGAGTATTGTACTTTAACAGACAAAATCGTGTTAAAAATTAATCCAATGGTATATCAAGCAACCATAGCTTTACCCGTGTAAACATGAAAAGTACTCCGTATCCGCCGAAAACCTTATAATTATAATTGAATTGGGCTAGGCTGAAAAAATAGCAAAATAAAGCTGCCATTGTTTGCCAACCAGCCTGACATGTAATTGGATTCACACACCCTTTTTTCCACATTTTACATTTTCAATTTCGCAAATCAATAACGCAAACGTTATGAGTTCATAATGGCATTTTAAAGGGGGGCAGTGTTTTTATTTTATTTTTTTGTTTGTTTTGCGGGGCTCAAATTAACCCAAGCCGTGTTGAAAGTTGATCACACATTTCTGGACAACACAACTTTTTTAGTGCACAGGATTGTTTTTCACAAAATGAAAAGGTAAAAAAAAGATTGGTTGTGAGGGAATAATAGAAAAAAATCAAAAAAGAGGAAAAGCTGGAACAAGTAAACACATGAACAACCACCATTTGCCTTTGACATTATCATGTTGCATTGATGGAAGCGAAATATTTGCAGTGCTTTCAGAGGACTTTAGAAAAATAAATAAAACCGTTTGGCCAAAAAGCAAGTTATCATTCCATATCCTTTGTAATTCCTTAATTTGTTTGTTGGCTTAAATAGTTGCCAAAGAGTAAATGTGTCTTAGCTTTGATGCTAGTTATTGAAAAGATATTAACTTTAATATATGGACTGATATTCCATTGTTACATCAATAAAAGATTCCCAAGGGAGAACACTTTTCCTTTACTGTATACTGCTATAATAGTTTTCATCCGATTAAAAAAGCTCCCCTTTGTGCCATATTAAAATTTGTTATTGACAAGGTCCTGGCTCAACACAAAAGAAGGGGGAAATAAAAAAGGAAATTCAATAAATGCAGAGTTTACCACACAGAACGGCACGTGTGAATCAAGTTAGTGAACTTCAAACTAAGTTAAAGTTTTGCATTTTGTTTCAGTTTTAAGCCGAATCAACTAAGTGCATTTTGAGATCGTGTGTTTTTGGCTTTTTCGGTTTTTGGGTTTTTGTTTACCTCCCCCAAATGCGAATGCAATTGGCAGGAGTGCGGCATCGATTTCCATGTGCAAGCCAAAAATTGAATCAACTATGACCAGAAGGACAAAACTAGCAGCATCGTTCCCTCACTTGAATTTATTTCGGAGAATGTGCAATTTGGGGATAGATTTCAGGGGTGGCATTTGTATATCCCCTGCAATATTTACCAAATGATTGCTTTTGAAGGTCTTCGAGTTTCCCGAATTTCCATGGACATCTATGAATGAAAAGCGCAATTGAGGGGGCAAAACAAGAGTCACACAATTGGCAGTCCATTGAGAAATCAAGAGCATGGCATGTGGAGAAGTATAAACACAGGGAAAAATATTGCAGAAATAAGGAGCTGTCTTCCTGTATTTTATATTTATATTTTAATTTTTATTTCCCTTCACATATTCTCCTTTTGTTTTTGCTATTCAATACAATTATATTATCATAATAATCAATCATTATCTTTAATTAATTGTCTTGTATGTTGGCTACTTAGACACAAATAGCTACGAAAAGTTCAGAATCTTAAATCAACTGACGTGATATTTTCTCTCAGTGATGTAAAAGGATAGCTGACGACGACAGGAAGCGGCTCAGGATCCTTGTGGTGTTGGTCCTGGCTTATCGCATGTGTAACAAGTGGGAAAACGACTGAAAGAGGAAAATTGGCCCACGGGGCGTATGTGGAATGGGAAACTCGAATGCACAAAATGCTGGAGTGCAAAGTTTTCGGGGCAAAGAGTCAAAAGATGAGCTGCTGCCATTGGACTCCTTCTTCCATCTGGAGCGTGTTATTTACAGTAATATGCTATCATAACAATGGAAGCAAAAAAACATTCCCAACTCCTTTTTGATGAGATGAAAACATCGGTTTTCCTGGAAGAAAACAGCTTGGGAAAAAAACGAAGAAGAAGGTGGGGCTTAGACCAGAAGGGAAGTGCCCCAAAATGGAAATTCTCTGCCACATGAAAATGATTCAGCAGCATGCGAGTGCAAAGTTAAACAAATTTCAATGGAGAACAAAAAAAAACGAACAGGACCAACGAATGGGTTTTTAAAGCTTAAACTCGGAAGCCAAAGGGATAAAAGCTGAGCACAATTCCCGGAAAATGGTCAGAGGAAATAGAAGAAGTAAATAACTAGCTAAAGGCGTTGGTAACTGGAAAGCAGTGTTCTGATTATTCAACGGTCCTTTTAGATTAGTTAATACCTTTTTTCGAACTAAAAAATACTAGTGTATATAAATTTAAAAAATGAATTTATATCCTAACACATTAAAGGTTAAAGGTTACAATTCCTTTCTGAATCATTTAATTTAACCCTGATAACAATTTGTGAATTTTCCGATTTCCAATCGTTTGCCATTTGCTAAGAAAGAGGTTTCCATTCAGGTTCGGGTTCAGTTTTAGGTTCAGGTTCGGGTTCGGGTTCGGGTTCAAGTTCAGGTACAAGGTCAGAGTTTATATTTCTCCCTTTTGGGTTATCTGAACTGCACGACACTTGGTTGGCCATTGTGTCTTTTTTATTTTGTTTTTTCTTCGAGGGTTTTCCTTGGCCATTCACGTTTTGTTTTGCGCTTGTTGGGGTTTTTCATTTGGATTTTCATTTTCCGTGGCCTGCACATTTCAATGGTAGCCTTTTTATTAACACGGACTTTTCCCCCAGCATTTCCCCTGCTTTTTCCCCATTTTTCCGGCTTGTTTGTGTGCGTACTCAATTTGAAACTAACTCGGCAGGCACATGATTTTGAAAGCCATTAGTGCTGGGTGGGCGGGGCCAAGTTGGCTGGGTTTTTCCCACACTTTTCCACCCATTCATTCGCATTTCCCAGCACCACGTATGTAACTTGTGCCCAAAATGCTGTGGTTGCGGTTTCTGCCAACCGTCAGACAAACGAGAATGGAGATGAAGACGATGCCAGTGAACTGTCGCCGCAGTTTTTCCGCTTTTCCCCAGACTTTTCCCCAGCCCTTTCCCTCCCTTTTCCGCCCCCTTTTCCCCCATTCAAATCTCTCGTGTGCGCGTTGCTCTAATTCGTTTCATTTGTGTTATGATTAATTTGCCATTCAGCAATGGCGCACAGAAAAAACATTAGGTTTTTTCAAAGGATTTCAAAGGAGGTATTTTCTACCTATAGAAGAAATATTTAAATTGTGTTGTAAATACTATGTACATGGTATTCTAAAAATAACAAATTATATAAAGCTTTTTATTCAATTATACAAAAGTGCAGTTGCTTTTCATTCCGTATGACCTAAATCACATTGTGTTAACTGATTTGTCAATATATGTTCTGGTTCTAAGGTGAAATCCAAAATGCATAATACCAATTATTTCGCTCGGTGCATTCCCACATCGACAGAGCTTCCCAAAAATCGGCGGAGAACTTCCAGTTGTCCTGGGACTTTGAAAGATTCAAAACACAATTCACAAATTGTACACATGCGAACTCAGTTTTGGGTTGGGCATCCTGCCACAATTGTGAACATGCTATGAAGGGGGTCAGAGGTCAGGGTGGAAAAGGGGAAGCGGGAAAAGGGGGAAAAAGGGGCTTCACATGGCAGAGGTCAGGGCCGATGTGGTGGGGCCATCAACGACCTTTAATTAAACCAGAGACAACCAGGGGCGCACTTTTGTGTAAATATTAATTAAGGAATTTAGGATTGCAAAATGCGGTAAGCTTTTGTCTGCATTAATGGCAAAATGGCTTTCATTCTTTTGGCCGGTAATTTTTAAACGTTATATAACAATGTGTTCGATGTAGTCAAAGGAAAAATGGGACCTTTGTGGGAAGGCTAATGGAAAAAATGTAATGCTTATTAATTTTCTACTTTAAAAATAAGATATTTTATATTTTAATTATACTGCTATCCGAATAAAATATAAATTTAGCTCGATTTAGCTAAAACCAGATGTATGTCAGGAAATTCGGACTTCAGACCAATGTGCAACTGCCGGTAATAAAAAACATCAAACTGTTGCTGCAAATATTCGCCATTCAGTTCGCTTTTGCGACTTTATTAAAATATTGCGACGTGGCTGAAGGCCAAAAAAAATGTATGTAGTATCACAAAAGCTGAAAAACCGGGAAAATGATCCAATTTAAAGCGCTGCGATGCGTAAGCACTTTCGTGTGAATATTTCGCTAATTTTGCAGCAATTTCTTTTGGAAAAATATTCAGCTCGATGGCGAGTGGAATATTAGAAAATTATGCACACTCGCTAACAACAGAGAGATTCAATTTTTTCCATTCGCTTTTTCTTCCACTTGAGGGGAAATTGTGAAAAGTGTGAAAATGTTTAACGGGCATAGAACTCAAAATTTACATTATTATCCGTGATTATTCAAATATGTGCGCGTGCCTGTGTGTGTGACAGTAATATTATGCAAATTATCATTGAGGAAACAATTGTCGTTGATGACTGCTGTTGCTGTAATTTACATTCCCTGTTAATCACTTTAACTCATTTTTCTGGTTACGCATGTTCCCAGCCTTTGTGGAAATTATTTAAACACTGCAGACATTCCAAAAATTTTAATTGCGACAGATAGCATTTTCAATTCTTAAAATGATAGTCTTCTTTTTATTCCAGTCAAAAGTTAGGGGTTACCTTTTCCTTTTAAGGTGTAAATTTTGAGTTTTATTTATTATAATAATAGTACATACTCAGTTAAATCCTTGATGCACTGCATCCGGTCAAAGTAAGAAGGTATCGCTGTAAGTCTTCTGCAACCGCTCCTAAATCACACACACACACATACATATATGATCTGTAATTCGAATTTATAAAATTATTATGTTAAT
Source organism: Drosophila kurseongensis (assembly GCA_018153305.1). Taxonomy (NCBI): domain Eukaryota; kingdom Metazoa; phylum Arthropoda; class Insecta; order Diptera; family Drosophilidae; genus Drosophila; species Drosophila kurseongensis. Next base: position 371,813 of record JAECXX010000141.1, read on the forward strand.
TTATAAGAGGTCCTTCAGAGGTCCTTGATCCTACATCCTGATGACAATCCAACTCAGATGGTATAACCATTAATCATCTGGATTCCATCAAGAAGCACACACTCACACTTTCTTACATCCGAGTGAACTGACTTATGAGCTGCCACAACCCATAGGTCGTAATTTTTTGGCTAGAACCAGTTGGGAATTATAATTCCGAGGGAGAGAAAAAATTTACCTTGACGAGGCCAGTTAAACATTTTGCTAACATTACACTAGCTTACATGGATGTTATCTAACATTTACCAAATGTTATGTTGACCGTTAATTGTTAATTGTTATTTATGATTAATGATTGATTATTGTTGATTGTTGATTTGTAATTGTTGATTGTTAATTGTTAATTGTTGATTGTTGGTTATTGACTGTTGCTTGTTTATTGTTGATTGTTGATAATTGATTGTTGATTGATAATTGTTGATTGTTGAATGTTGAATGTAGCTTGTTGCATGTTGTATGTTGTATGTTGCATGTTGCATGTTTAATGTTGCATTTTACATGTATAATGTTGCATGTTGAATGTTGCATGTTGCATGTTGCATGTTACATATAGAATGTTGCATGTATGTTGTATGTTCTGTATTGTATATTTTTGCATGTTGCGTGTGGAATGTAGCATGTTACCTTTATTTTATTGTTTATGTTGTATGCAATATATTTTATGCTGTAAATTTGTGGGCACCGCTTTTTGCCTAACTAATGCAAATGCAAATTTCCAGTCGTATTCATTTCTATCGAAAGCTAAGAAATGTAATATTATTATTATCTACGTAATGACATATCGAAAATTCTGTTTAAAATGGCTTATTCCAGCCTGACCTTATTCTGATCATCGAAATCGAAATATAGAATAATTTCGGCTGCGAGGGTATATAAACTTGGGCCTACCCAAGTTGGCTTCCTTTCTTGTTTATTCATTCATTTAATCTCCTATTTGCTCTTTCTTATTTATACAATAAATAACCTATTTATTACCTTACGAAACTTTTACATTTATTTATTTATATTGTGACACCTTTGAGAAAACAAATATGAATACATGACTAAAGGCATTTTTAATGGATGTTTGCTTGAGAAAAACAAACCACCTTTAAATTGATGTCAGAGGAATACTGGCATTTATTTGATATTTATTTATTTATTATGAGTTTTTCACTGCATTTTTCCAAGTGGCTAAATAAATATTATCCTAATTAATTTGAAGTGACATTTAATTTGATATTAATATTTAAGTACAATTCGAAATGTGTCAAACTGGTGTCAATGAAATCATTTGGTCTATAACACTCTGCAAGCGAAATTGTTGTGACAATTTGGCGTATTAAAGATATAACACCCGCGCCTTTTTAATTGACAAAAAAATATTTGCATGCATTACAACATTTTTTCTGCAATTGCAAATGGTATTAATGAATAAATAAAGCCACAGGTTTCCGCGAAATATGCCTTTTTTCAGCAATCACAAAAGGTGTTAATAAATAAATAAAGCCACCGATTTCCAGAAATGAGCAACATTTTCTTAATTCAAATTATTGTGTCATGTTAACTAAAAAAGTTTTATTGTCATAGTTTCAGGGTCAAATGGGTTGATGAGTTAGCAACGACTGTGAAAACAATCTATTTAAATCTTTTATTTCAAATGGCTTGGTTTGGTTCACACTTAAATTAATTAGTTATTATTCTAAAACACTAGATTTTTTTGCTAAAATCGAAGAAAATATTTTAAGAACTTTAAAATATAGAAATAAAGTTTAAAAAACTCTTGAAACACTTTCACATACTTGACCATATGATGCAAAGTAATCTAAGTGAAATGCTGTTTCCCTTTTGCTCCAGTTCCCGGCGATGCGTGCTCTTTCCATATCCTCGGCGGATGCCTTCATCCTGGTCTACGACGTCACCGACGCCACCACATTTGAGGAGGTGCGCACGATTCGCGACCAAATCCACGAGACGAAGGCCACCACCGCAGTGCCAATTGTGGTTGTGGGCAACAAGATTGACCTTTTGGCAGATGGAGAAACCGAACGCGAGGTGAGTTCTTAACGTATTTTTAAGCCTTAATCATTCTTCAACAAAATAAGACAGTGAATTCCTAACAGTCATTTTAAATACATTTTTCCGCGAAATATATTTGCTAATGTTGATTAACAAAATAAAACCGCGAGTTCTAGACGGCCAGATGAACCAAGATGCGGTTGTCAGTCTCAAATCCTGAGTCCAGAGGACACACAGAGGTCACTTGTTTGCCTGCCCTGCCAATTTGCATCAATTTTAATTGCTATTCATCCGAAAAGGGGAAAGTGTGACCGCTTTGATTGTTGTCTCTTCTGTGTGGCAATTGCTCGAAGGCGTGTTTATACAATAACCGCTCCATTGTGCCACTTCCTCCTCTTGCCACGCCTCGAAAATTGCTTTTTTGGCAACGGGATATGAGGCGTTTAAGCAATTATGTAAAGTTTGCCAAGCGCGCCACGAGGAGGGTGAAAATGGAAAAAGGACAAACAGTTTAATCAAAAGTTTTTCCAACTGGCAGCGTGGGAAGCCAAGAGAAAGTCAGTTAAACAATCAGAATTTTTTTGACTTAAAAGGCGCCTTGAAAATCCGCAAGCGATGAGCACAGTGTAAACACTGTGTTTTCAATATGAGCACTCACTTTATGCACTCTATTCGCTTTAATTGTGGCTGCAGTTTAACATCCTTTAGCCAAAGGACATAAAACACTGCCTGCCCAGCTGTTTCGGATGTCAGAGGCAACGAAAAAATGTAACATTTAAAATGTCAAAGTGGGCGATGCGGGGGCGTGGGCGGGGCCATGGCAAATGAGGGGGGCGTGGCAGCAGACGGGGGGGGTGCAACATAATATCACAAAGACGAACAGACAGACTTGTGGAATAAAGTGCAAACTATGCGCGAAAGTCACACAAAATGAAATGCCATCAAGTGTGGCTGCACTGCGGAAAATATCTGGAATGAAGTGGCCAAATAATTAAATAATTAAATACATAGCCCAACAACGATAAATTGCATTTATTGTGCCCTAGGCAATCATATAAAATGTTTTTGAATTCCTACAAAATGAATGATAATTTTTTTTGAACTGATTTCGCTTCCTATGAATTGTTTAAACTTTAACCAAGATCATTGTTCGTAACGAATTAAATTTAAAATTATATTTCTTGCCGTGCCGCCTTTTTCCGCTCTTCCCTTGGCAGCTTTTGCATAATTAGTGAAAAGTACGCAACATTCAGGGAAATTTGAGGCAAGGGGCTTGTGTAAGAAGAAAGTAGAAAGCCGGCGGGCATCATAAGAACTGCAGCTTGGATCCCCGCCCCTTTCCCCTTTTCCCCTGCTAGTTGCAGAACTTTTGCTGTCAGCTGCATTGCAAATTTCACCGAAAGAAACGAGCTGCAGGAATTTGACAGACAAAAAATAAAGAAATGCCAGCGGCAGGCAAATGAATGAAACGAGGAATGCGATTCATTTGAATGGGAACACAGCGACAGCCAATTAGAAATTCTATCCCCAACAAATTACATTTGTAGTTTACAAATTGTTAAATTGCTGGCAATCCGGAAAAGTTATATTCCCATAAATATGGAATTAAAGAAATCCAACCATCACAACTTTCCTACCATTATATTTATTTGCAAAGCCCCAAGATCTCAGTTGTGTTCGCTTTCCGTTGAATAACGGCGCGGACAAAGGTTTATTGTGGGTCATTGCCATAACGATACATTTATAAGCTCGTATACGTAATATAACTGGAAGCTACAACCACAACAAAATCAACTACATGCTGCAATTTCTTTGTTTGCTGGCCCACGAAGCGAACTTTTGCGGGCAATCAGCCGCCACGGGAATAAAATAATCCCGAATAAAGGAGTCTTTAATGTTATAATAATAATAACCACCGAGCTGATGCGAAATTCGACCCGCAGTCGAAGTACTTTGCATATCTTAAGTGAGCATCATTTGGCCGGAGCATTTCGCCCCTGCATAAGTTTCCTGGCCCACTTTCTGGCCTCCGGGCCGCACACCAAAGTGATTCTAATAAATTCCGGGCATAAAAACTAAGGGAAAACACACGCAAAAAAGGTACGAATATGGCCCGGGAAAGTTTGCGGCGGAAGAGTGCAAAAGAAAACTCCGCTTTGATTGTCAAAAGTTGAAAACGAAAGCGGGCACTAAAATGCGAAAAACTGAAACGAAACCGCAAATTTGAGTTGTTCAACCGAAATGTGGAAAGTTTACCGGTAATTTTAGTTGCATCATATCAAAAAGAATAACTTTTAGCGGTCAGGTAAAAAGGATATATGTCTACTTATATTTAGTATTTATTTATTTAATATTCACTGTCTGTATTATATAGTTTAATTGAGGTTCAATTATTTAATCATCAAATATTAGTTAAGTCATTTTCCTCTCAGTAAATAAAGTAATATTTTTTATTATTTTAAGACAATTGAATTTGATTCACTTTTCAAAAGTAAAAAGGTCTTAAGCTGTCTGACATTTTATGGACATTTTTTACTCAAGTTTTTCTTGGGTTTTGTACAAATCAATTGAAAATCTCATTGCTTTTTATTTGTTTCCATTTTTGCTGGCAACAGTCACAGTTGGTCAACTTAATTTGGGACTTGTTTATCTTGTCTACGCCCAGTTTTGTTATTATACCCTTGCAGAGGGTATTAGAATTGCTTATAAATGATTGTAGTTAATTATCTATAAATCTGTGTGTTAAATCTTGTCTTATGTTTTTGGGTAGACTTTTTGTCATTGGTTATGAAGTAACTCCTTTCCAAATATAAGAAAACGGTCTCCACAAAAAGGTGCCAAAAACTGCACATCTAAGCTCAAAACTTTTCTTACAGACATGCTAGTTCAAAGTGGCATACTTCAAAATGATCGTGCTTTGATTCCCTAAAAATCTGTGTTTTTAGTTTAATTTTTTTTTTTTTGGGTCGATTTTTCGTCATTTTCAATGATGTAACCCCTTTCCAAATTTAAAAAAATGGGTTTGCAGAAAAGGGTCCAAAAGCTGCACTTCCAGGCTCATAACTTATCTTGCAGACATCCGATTTTAAAGTGGCATACCTGAAAATGATCGTGGTTTGATTCCCTAAAAATCTGTGTTTTTACTTTAGTTTTTATTTTTGGTTTAGTTGTTCGCCATTTTCAAATTTTTCGAAAAGTGCAAATTGTTGAGAAATAGCTTTGCAGAAAAAAACATGCACTCCCATATATATAGACGTTGCTTTTTTGAAATATATAATATATTATTTTTGTAACATCTGCAAGGGTATATAAACTTCGGCTTGGCAAAGTTTTCTTCCTTTCTGGTTTTTCGTTTGCTTTATTTGTCACTTATTTGGTGCGTTTTTCCCACTTTATACGTAGTTATGCATAAGTAGTTTGGGGGTCTCGCACTGCATGCTTTTTACCGCTCTCCGTTCCACTTTTTCTTCCTTTGGGTGTATTGACTTTAACCGAGTTCTGATATAATAAAAATGCAAATTGCCAGCAAACGCCAGACTGTCGCGCTCCTTGGCTTAGACTCTGGTATCCCTCCAGTTTTCTTCAGCCCCTTTCTTAACGAACTCCCCCTACACAGAACAAAAAGAAGACGGCTTAATATAATTTGAACATTTGTGGGGCACTTAGAAATTTATATCGTTTTATCAAGTTCATAAAATATCCAAAGATATTGCATTTTATATTTTATTTCTAATTATTTTCTCTATTTTGTCATAGCAAATTAATCTTTATATTTCATAAACTTTTCTTTGAGTGCATTTTCTTCATCCTAATACTCCTTTTTTGAGGGCTCCTTAGACTGTGTGTATTTTTTTGTTCAACGAAGCGAAATCAACTTTTTGTTGTCGCCTTTGTGATACTGCCTTGCTTTTTTGTATTTTTTTTGGGATAGGCCGCTTAAAACCTTTGATGGGGGCGGGGGTTATTGGGGGGAGGGGCTCTAAATTCGGGAGGGTTCGCTCGTCCTTTTGTTGTTGTAGTTGTGCACTGCCGCTCTTTGAGTTTGTTCATTTGGAAGAATTAAGCCCCGATGCTCGGTTCGGTTTGGTTCGAAGTCAGCAATTTCCTAGCCCCTTCTTGAGACCCTGCCCTTTTTTACCTTCTTTATTCTTTTGCAACTTTTTGTTGTCGTTTTTTATTTCATTTATCGCCACAATTTAGACGTCTATAAGGATTTTTGTTGCCGATAAGAAATAATAAAGTTCATGTTCACTTTAGTGGTGTGGGCTTAAATTGATTTTTAGTTGGGTGTGTGTGGAGGTTGGATTTATGCAAAATGAATTAATTTGTGATAGTTGAGTTGGAAACTGGTTGCCGCTTACATTCTAATTTTGCCATTCCTAAAACAGAAAACAATATTTTAAAATCTTTAAAAAAATGCGAACAATTTTCAATACCTTTAGGCTGGGTTTTATGTTGTGTTTGAAATCGGAAAACCATTTTAGATTATGACACCCATGAAACAAATCAAAACATTTTTAACTTAAATAAAAGCGTTTTGTTTTACTTATGTTTTAAGTTTGTTTTTTATCTAGTTAATTTATTTTAACTTTCCCCTATTTGTTGCAGGTTGAGTACGCCACCACAGAGTCGGTGGTCACCGTGGACTGGGAAAATGGATTTGTTGAGGCCTCGGCTGCCAGCAACGAGAACATCACTCAGGTGAGTGGGGTCACCTATTTGTCGAGCAGTTCGGAGTTTAAAGTTTCGGTTTCAGGTGTTCAAGGAGCTGCTTGCCCAGGCCAAGATCACCTACAACCTGAGTCCGGCCCTGCGGCGTCGTCGCCAGTCCTTGCCGCAGCAGATTGGCAACAACGGGCCGGGCACCCCGTTGCACCACCACCACCACCACAGCCACCACCACCAGTCGCAGCACCACCACAACTCCGGCGGTGGCTCCTCGGCCTCCACTTCAGCGGCAGCTGCAGCGGCGGCCTCTTCCGGCGGCGGGTCCCACGCCCCCACTCCCGCCCAGCTGCAGCACCTCCAGCGAATCCAGGAGCGGAGTTTGGGCGCCAAGCGCAACTCGTGCAGCATCTCCTAAGGGAGCGGAATCCGGGGATTCGAAATTCGCACCACGGCAGCTAAAAAAAACTAAAGCTTAACTAAAACGGTCTCCTACAACACGGTTTTCAATACTTCTCCAATAATGCAAAACAAAATGGGGCTTACCTCTATGTAAACCAATTACCAAAAACGACAAGTATTAAGGTAAATAGAAAGGGTCGATTATTTTCAGATTATATCTCAGAAAGGGAGATTAATTGTTGGGTTAAACAGGGAGTATTTGCTTGAATATTTCACTGTTCTTTTATAAAAGTTCATCTTTTCTCTATGTGAGCAATGGAAAGTAAGACATTTTTTTTTTAACTTTGAACACAAATCTCTAGAGGTTATAAATGCCTTTTAAAAGTCTTTAGCATTTTTTCTAGCACTAAAAATAATATACATTTTTGTTTTTAGTGTTATGAAGTGTTTTAAATCTCCAGAGATTTCTGTACAGGGAATGAGAACAGCCCCAAAGATTAGTTTCCTCTTTCTAGGACCATCAAACTTTTTGCATCTGACCAATCGACCCGCGCTATTTAAGAGCAATATCGACTCAAATGTACCTCTCTCTTGCTATTATCGCTCCAATAACTTTAGTACCTATATCTCAAAGCCTCTGGTTTCTCAAACTCAGCTCTCAGCATACTTATAAATGGAATGGATATATTGTGGTAGAGAAAATAGAATCATTAGACAGCGCTATAATTTACTCAGATAAAAATACAGAAACTACGTAGTCCCAAGTCGAGGCAAAAAGCATTATTTTATATGTGTCTCGATGTGTAACTTTAGCTTGGTTGTTGTGTGTGTGTGTGTGTGTGTCTAGTTACAGTTTCCCCCTTTCCGACAGTACAGGAATATATATATATATTGACTTATCTGTGTATAGATTACCCGTGTAGCGAGCATTTAGGGCCGGCCCGTGTACCTAAAAACAGCGAAGACATATTTTTGTAGACATTAGGTCGATAGAACCGGATTTCTGCTAGGCGCCAGTGTTGGAGCGTTTGCAATAGCGCCGGTTGCCAGTGTTGAGAAGCGAAAGTAAAAGCGAAAGCGAAAGACAGAAACCGAAAGCAAATGCATAGTTAAGAAGTATCTCTCTCTGATTGGAAAAGGGATTACGATTACCTAGGACCTATCTGTAGAAACGTAATGAGTGTACTTTAAGTTGAATTTTTTTTTCGTTCCCCGTTTACGGTTAGCTATTAGTATTGGTCAATGCCAGGCAAAAAGATTGAAACAAATGGTTAAGATTGAAAACGCAATGAAAACACCAAAGAATAAGACAAAGACAAAAGCAAATGCAAATAGTGAATACGAGTATAGATCGATAAAAATATATATGAAGATGTTATGGTATGAAAATGAATATAGTCGTGTTATAGGGTTACTTTTGAGATACAGAATGAAAAACGGGCCAAAGTGAAACGCAGCTATTATATTGCATACATCGGACATCACACGTAATTGATTTGTGGTACAATAAAATATATACGCGCATTCAATCCCAAGAAAAACCGAAAGCAAAGGCGAAACAGAGTGTTATATTTATACGATAATAGTTATATGTACTGCTACAAGAAATACTTCAGAGTACTAATTTACCGAATTACTATGCGAATACGAATACTAATCGGAAATCTTGAGAAAATACCAAGGCAAATCTTAAACTTATATGGATATTGATGTGTTGCAAACGAAACGAAAACTTCAAAGAATTTATGTAATTATTTAATTCCAGCAATCGTACAATATCAAGTATATATCTGCGTATATATCTGTGTCTGTGTATCAGTGGTTGTTTCAAATACAATATAAATTTGATCTTTGGCCGGCCAAAGTCCCTTAAACTCTTGCTGGCTGATAGACACATTTTCTTTCAGGTTACAAATATTGAATGTCTAAGTAGCAGCGATGTTGTTCAAGTAGGATTTGCCAACAAGAGTTTAAATAAATATCATTAAATTGCCCAAAACGCCAAGCACCCAAGAGGTAAAGAATCGTCTGTAAGTGGGTAGATCTGTCATAATGGTACCTACCTAGAAATACGGGTATGAGTGTGAGCATTACGTAGAATAATTCGCATTACAATTGATTTAGTTAGGCGGCGCACTGTGGCTAATCCCCGGGGCAGCACTCGTTTGCCTCGGGAAGGGATTTCGAAATCACAAATTAGGTTTTAACTTCAGTTCAGTTCGAGGACACAGTGCGTTAGTTAACAAAGTTAGTTACCAAAGCAAAGCCACGTAGAATTGATTAAGGTGTTAGCGATTCCGAACGTTCGTCGGTAGATACTGCCCAGGATCAGTATTAATGCCTTCAAAAACATTCTTAGTTTTTTAAGTTTCTTGGGGTATAAACAAAAGTACCACAACCTTGTTAAAATTTTTGAGGCAGAGTAGCAAAAACGTGAAGATTATAATAAGAAACTCGAACTTGTATTGTTGCGGGCATGAATACTGAGTCTTGTGTAGGAGGATGCCCCGGATCCGTACCCTCTTGTTTCTGGATTAGCGGTTAAGGTTGTGTCTGCCTCCAATCACATATCCCCAATCACGATCCCAAGCCCCCTTAATCCCATCTATATAACGAATATATCATTCGCTTTGACATTCTATAAGCCCCCTCTGAATGCGAATTTGGTTCCTAGGCCAGAACCTTTGCAGCTGGATATCTTACAAAATAAATATATATTAATATGAATATTTACATACGGCAATACATATATGCATATACTATATACAGACATATACATAATGAATAATTATAAATGTAATTGATAAAAGCGAAGAGACAAGAACCGGAAATAAATGCAAGGGCGAGGAAATTTTTTTGTGCTTAAAAGTTTCTATTGTGTTTTTCATCCCGCGAAAGTTTGCCAGAATCCAGAAAGCTTAAAGCTCCTGTTGGCACCATTGAAAATTGAATCCGCCGCCTTGGAATCCCCACTGTACTTGGCCTGGACACTGCCAGTTTTAGAGGCGAAGGACCTGGCGGCAAGGGGCGTGGCAAATCGGTCCGAATAATCGATGATGTCTGCAATCGGCAATTTAGTTCGATGCAAGGCCAAACAAAGTGTGCAAGAAAACAGGACCAAGGATAAAGGTTACCCACAGCATTATTTCGGCCAGAAGGACTATGAAAATGCCCTGCCAAATATTTAACTACTTTTGTACTTTGGTTTTGCGGATTTACTTTTATAGTTAATTGAATTTTTCTTTGTATAACTAATATGAATAATACATTGTTTACTTAATTCTAAAAATCCGCTTATAAATTTTTATATTATAATTTTGATTTACTTAATATAAACTTATGGGTTATATTGGTGTCTAAAATTTTGCAAGGATACGCATTATTCCGGATATCTAATGAATAACGAATAAAATGTTAAAGTAAGGTAAGTATTGCTAGTTTGGTTTATAATTATATAAAAGGCAATATGTATATACTTGTTGTTGGGAAGTACATAACTAATAATTGCTCATAACATAGTCAGAAATGAGGATATGTCAGCCAAAAATTAATGAGAATGCTGAAAGACCAACATTTTTAAATAAAATTTCATTTACTTAGTACATATTTTTCACTTATTAAACCGGAACTGCGTAGTTAATTTGATTCAGAAGGGTTGAGTCACTTTTTATGACACAGCTTCAAAATACCCAAATTCGTAGGTCTGGAATAATGAATATTTAAACAATTCATCATGCAATGAGTAACGTATTCCAAGTATATGTTTTTGGATACGTCTTTTTGGAGGCAAAGGAAAAATAAAGAGATAAACTTATTTTACTTTCACAAGTTTTGAAATACTAGATTCTCTTTGAAACTGTCAGTTTTTCAGTAAGTCGATAAAGTCAGACCTTTCTAGAAAGCTTATAAAGCGAATGTCCTTTATGAACTTACTAGATATTCGAGTAGGAACCCATAAGCCCCAATCCGTCCTGTGTAGCTCATCAATCTCGTGGCCTGAAAAAAAAGCGAAGAGGACAATGTCTTTTCATATCAAAACAGGCGCAGGCGCACTGGTGTCCACGTTGCGTATTCGCCATGTGAACTGGGTACAGTGCACACCACAACACGGGTGTGTGTCCGTGTGAGCCGTAGTACTACCGTACTACCGACTGCCGTACTACCAGTACTACAGCTGTAGTGTTTTCCTTCTGCCACTGGCTCTGCCCCTTTTCCCTTGCGGTGGGTCAGTGGGCGGCATTTCAGGGGGTGGTGGGTCAGCGGGTAGTGTAGGCCATGGCATAGTGGATAGTGGATAGCAAGTGTGTTTGTGGATGTGGATGACTGGCTGGCGGGTCGATTGGCGGCAAACGTCGCCGACAGTTGGCTGCCAGTGGCACACGGGCATTCCAGCAACTTGCAACACGCCACGAGGACCGAGATCCGAGAACCGAGAACCGAGGACCTATAACCCAAAACACCGATTACCCAAGAGCAAACAGGCCCCCCAAAAAAAAAACAAAGTTTTGTTTTGAAACTGCGCTGCACTTTTGTCCACCGGCCGGTGTTTTTCCCCCGAAATACGATACGATAATCCTTAAACGGTTAAAAACCCAATCAAACTTTTGTGCTCAGTTTGGGCAGTTTAGGCAGTTTAGGCTGGCCGGCCACCATATAGTATATGTAGTTCATACAGTACATATAGTACATAAAACGCGTGACCTTGGGTGGTAAGCAGTTAGCAGGCGGCTGCGAAGGGGGTGATGTGTGCATCGGAGGACCTTGAGCATAAAGGTGTAAAGTGGAGTGAGTGACAAGCAATAATAGTGTCTTAACCACACACCGCAGGTGATATAATGGTTGAACAGACATCAAAGGCGTACTTAGTGTCTAATTTGTTGTGGTTATAGAAATAACATCTTCATTTTATCTGCATATTACATATTTTACTGGCCTATTACTTATATCTTTGCTCCGCATAATAATAGTGCTGGCATGTGTTTGGGTTTGTTATATTGTTATAACTGATTTCCTTTTGTATTTTCTGATCTGTAACGATAGCATTTGAGCATACATTTGTTCAAGAGAATTCGTAGATTTTTGTAATGATGTGTAATTTATTTTCAAGAAAATAGTATACTACAGCTCTTACATTTTTACTGGCTGGCCTTGTACTGATGACTATTATTATATTATTGTGGCACAAAAATAAATGTTTTTCCATTTATTAAAAATTAAATAACTAAACTGTTGATATCTACTATATGACTTTCACTACTTTGCATTTTTTTTATAATACTATTTACTATTTACTATTTACTATTTACTATTTACTATTTTTGTCATGAAGTCATGGCTTGGAAAATCTTTTTAAAATATTTGAAAGTTGAGTTAAGTCAAGGCCGTCTTTTCTAAAAACATTTAAAGTCTAGTATTCCAGTATGTTGATGAACTGAGTTCTAGTCATATAATTCTTAGAATTTTCGATTGATGCTCTGTCCTGACACATTCCCTATCGAAACGGAAGTACTTAACACCACGTTGACCCAATTCGACTCGTGTCCAGCCGTCAAGTTGGACTGGATGAGGAATTCAAGATCACTGCCAGCTGTGGTTCTTCAGAAGCGATAAGACGGTTCCGGAATAGCGCGGATAAGGCATGAGCGCAACCCAAGGCCCAGATAAATCCCGAGACCCGTACAACCGCACCACCATCAGCCTCGTTTTTCATTCCTCAGCGATAAGAGCCCGTAAGCCCATCCAGCCTGTGGTTTCTTTTTATATAATAGGAATTCTTCGGTTTTGCGCATGGAGGCAATCTGTTTCTCCAAACGTCTCTGATTATCGCCTATATACATCCTAATAATGCATAATATTGTGTGGGTGCCTCCGATGGGTTTAAAACCCAGAGATTTCGGGGGACAGAAGTTAGTCGCCTCCGGTCGTCGCAGCTTAGCAGTCGCTCCAGGATTTCCTATCCGAATCCTAATCCTTTTCCTTGTTTTTTTTTGAGTTAAGTGAATATTGGATTGCAACATTTAGGAAAGTGAAGTTAATTGTATGTCAGTTTTTCATTTGGCGTGCCTAGCTGACTTCTGTTAAAATATTGCTAGCTGCCTTGTGAAGGGCTTACGTGTGATTGCAGCTCAACTGGCAAGGATATATGTCCTTAATTGTCCTGGATTAAACGGACACGTATCAATATTTTTTTTTCTGGTTCATCCTGAAAGTGATAAATATTCGGAATTTTAAAAACGTATTAAGCACTATAAGTTACTCAACAAAACTTATGTGGTAATAATTAAATTCAAATGTTTTACTTTTTTATTTGATAAATAATTTTTAAGTATTTGAATGAAACATTGTGCTTAATCATTATTTTTTATGAACAAAATAAAACTCGAACTCAAAATGCTCAAAATAAAACTCATCAGTATTTCTCGGCCTCTGCGTTAGATTTTTCATCACTATTGTTAAATGGATCACAAAACTACCACAGGATATTTTTAAGCTTTAAAAAAAGAAACAGAATTAATTAATTCATAGTTTTATTTTGTACTCTGCCCATAAAAAACTTATCAAATTACAGATTTCATTATTTTTAAGTAAAAAAAAACATGGGTGTAGTTTTGTGAACCCTTTAAAAGGATACATATCTGATTGAATATTTTTTAAGCTTTTGTTTCGCTTAATGTGTCATTTTTTTATCAAGTTTTCTTAATAACACCGGATGCCGTGTTGAGTGAAATTCTAATTAAAATTGTTATCGGTAGAAATGAAACTCTGCTTCCTGCCGATAGCTATGACCTCTTTATTTTATAATTTTAAGTTTTAAACCAATAACTAATTAAATACTCTAAAATATTATAATGTTGATTTAAAAAAAAAATATATATATATATATATATAATAATACTAACTTTAAAATAAAGTATAAATATATTTACATATCTTGTTATCTCATGTTAATAAGGTTAGGAATAACAGTTAGGATTTATTTTAATACAGTTCTTTTTAATTGCCATATATATTTATTTCAAATAAAATTTAAGAGCGCGGGAAAGCGGCGATTGGTGTTACCCTATTTTTTTTATTTTCGCGGTCTCTTTCAGTGTGACCGTTAAGTGTATACACACGTGATTTGCCACGTTATACCAATAACGCTATAAATTCGATAAGTCACGCGCCCTGTTATCGATTGCTTGCGATGTATAGAACGCTGTATTAAAAAGACGTAAACGTAATTACCCGCTAAACCGTGGTGTTTTCGAAGAACAATATTTGGCCACACCGTTTTAACTTTGTATGTACGTATATGTTTAGTATATTTTATGACATATTTTAGGCCCGTTTTCTCGTGAAAACGAAGCTAAAAGTATGTTTTAAACGCCAAATTCCCTGCATTTTCCCAGTTTAAAACCTACTATACTGACGGGCAAACTGTGATACCTCGCGAGCGCGAAATTCCGGAGCGTCGGCGGCGAAACGGCAGTGCGCAAATGTAAAATGCACGGAATTTTCGCATGTGCAGTGTGATAATAAATAAACGCCACACAAAATTTTCGGCGCAGGGGCAAACACACCAATACACAAAAGCGGCGGCGCGTTCGTGTGCGTGCGCCTTGTTTTTTTTCTCTGTGTCTGGCTGTGTCGTGTCTGTATATGTTTGTGTTATCACAAAGGAGCTGGAAAAATAACAACAACAACAGAAAGCAGGTGCGTGTGTTTGTGTGTTTTTAAGGGAAGGTAGGAAAAATCATTCGATTTTCCACTGTAACAGTGCATATGGTTTATATACATATACTATATAGGGGCTTTTAGGGTTTTTCTTAGTATTAGTAAGTGCGCAAAAGTTTCAGAGAGCTAAACTAACGGTTCACTTGTATGTATATTAGATAATCATATATGTATATGTGTGTGTGCTTGTGTGTTACCGTTACAGCGGCGCCTTAAAAGAAAATTCAACTGAGAGTGTCCGTAATTAAAACATGCGCCGCAGCAAAAAAAAAGAGGAAAACAAAAAATAGGGAGGGGGTGGTGCATTTGCAATACATGGCGTATGCGTAACACTTATCAAGTCCAATTGGAAGCACCCACAATGCACACGCATTTCCAGTTCGAATTTAAAGCTGTGTGTGTGTATTTGTGTGATTCTGTGGCCTTAGGGGTTGCAAAAGCCACCCAAACCACCCCCTAAAGATGGAAAATTCACCGAGATACACACTGAAAAGCTAGAGCGAGATGGCTAGCTTACAGCAGCCTTCGTACAGATTTTTCATTCCCAATATTCGAGGACGCCAGTGTGATGGGATTCTTCATGTTTTGGGGGTGGCTTGAAAAGTACAGTTCCAATTGGAAAACGGCAACGTGGACAGGCATTATTTGAATTACAGCTGAGGCAGATAAAATAGGACATTTTTATAACATGAGGTTTCTTTAAGTATTTCTTTTAAGACTTCTTTCTAGTTACGATTCACGTTATTAATTTAAGTATTAAACAATTATTCTGAATTAATGCTCAATTAAAATATGTAAAAAATGGTCAAATATTACAAAAGTATGAATTCTACTCAGAGGTTTTCTTTGTATTTTGATTTAAATTAAAAGTGCTATTTTTTCTGCCGCCACTGTAACTTATTTTATAGTGCTTATACATAGTTTCTATAAGAGTGTTTGTGAGTGGGTGGTAGGTGGGCGATGTAGTTGGTGCGCCGTCGCCGCTACGCGAAAAACGAACCGCCGCATGCGTAACTTATTTTTTCTCGCCTTTCTTTCGCTTTTTCGCTGTTATCATTGTTTTTGTAGACTCTGGCGTCAAGTACAAACGGACAGAACGAGAGGGGGCAAAAGAGAGACAGGGGGAGATAGAGAGCAGTGCTCTGAAAATTGCTATCGATTATATATTTGCGGGAGAGAGAGAAAGAGAGAGGAGGAGCGCACTGTGGGGTCGATTCTTCGCTGACAAGAATAATTGTTTAAAGAAGCTCTTTGACTTAGAAAAACCAAGAGGAATGTTATAGATGATGGTATACAAATTAAGTATGGTATAGATCTTAAGTGGCTGTGTACATTTCTTTGACTTATAAATTCCATTATGTTTAAGGAGTACCAAATTTTTTATAAATTAAAATGAGAAAAAAAGAAGATTAGACTTCAATAAAATATTAATGTATTGACATTAGTAAATTTTCAAATGGAAGAAATAATACAACAATATGCACTATAATTCTGTAAAAAAAAACTATGTTGGCAATGTTAGGCCAACTTCTTTTTATCTGCAATTCAAAGATTGACTTTTATGTTTTATATGATGTGCCAATTACCAAGATTGGTAAAACTACATATCAAGAGGCTATAGTCCACTGTACCAACCGCACCGATATCAATTTTGATTCGGATTTTCCAGCATACTGAGTGCACGAGTGGCTGTATGGCTATGTTTGCGCTGACGCATTGGGAGTTTGTTCTAGTGGGAGTTGTAGGCACACACACGTGAAGAAAATCCAAAGCATTTCCAAAAGCTCCCTCTCTAAAAAACATAAATAGAATAGTTTGCAGCAAAGGAACACATGCATTATAGGGTTAACGAGAGACCAAGGTTAAGTAGATTAGACAGTGTGACCCTATGCGCAAGCGCTCGGTTATTTGAGAATCGTTGAACATTTAAAAAAAATTACTAAATAACTAAAACATTTTGTAATATCTTATGTTCCCAAAATATCACATAAAAAGCTTAGGACAATAAAAAATTACCTGAAGCAATGTGACCTTATGCGCAAGCGCTCGGTGTGACCCTGTGATTGCACTGTGACCTTACTATTAAATTAAACCGTTTTCCTAGCGTCCTTTTAATTTTAAAATAACATAACCAGTATTTAAATAAACTGAATTAAAATTGTTTTAAATGTTTCTTATTGATAATACCAAAATAGTTTATATAATAGTAACTGAGTGAAATGGGTGCTCGGTTGCCTTGACATCGGCTTATAGCTTGGCGCTTGTAGCATGCATCTCAGGGCACTTGGCGCAGTACTTCCAGCGAATCCCACGGAAGAGAAAAACGCTGCGCACGCAACCCCACAAAAAAACAGAGGGAACACAATACACTATTGACCATGCCAATAGGTTTGCTGTAAATTTCCTTTCTGCAATGGACATTAATCATACATCTTCTACAATTAAATTACAATTTATTTTAATTTACAAAACATCGATCCTTGGTTTTAAAATTTAGAAAAGGAAGCTGTGAGGTTGTTTACAATCATATACCAATATTAAACCATTAGATTACTTGAATACATTTGACCATACACGATGCTTAATTTATTTTTTTTTAATATAGATAATACCGAGAGTTTCCCTACTAGATACCTAAATTTCATACATGTTTCTGTAAAAATGAAACCTTGTCACTCTTATTGCCTTCACAAACCAAACAGATAGATCCCCTTGCCTCGAATTCAGTTAGTTTTTCCAGCATTCTGTGTAAGGGATGAACCAAATCAGGTTGCCCGTTGCCGATCCAAATCCTTGTCATACCAATGCCATCATCATCTGTCTGTCTGATTTCTGATTTCAGCCCAGTTCCAGAAGTGAGTTCACATTTTTTGGGTCCTCCACTGTTCCGGATGTTTGGCACGCGCAAGTGAAACGGACTTACAACCCCTAAAAGGAGGTGGGACGGTGGTGTTTCACCTTCTGAACTCTGGAATATAGAGGGTGGTTGGGTGGTGCGAGCAGTGCATGCGTGGTGGTTTAAATAAAAATAGAAAAAAACGGGATAAGGCAGTGTTGTTATCATGGGTTAAAATTCGAGCTCGTCGAGTTTGCGTGTGTATTTGTCGCTGGTGGTGAAAGTTCTGGATATTTGGGGGTGGTATTTTCCAGTCCCCGAATCTCTGCTCTCAATTTCCCGACGGGGGTGTTGTTAGTCCATATAGTGGTGCTCTTCTGCCCGAAAGTGGGGGAGTTCAAAGGGGTATGTATAATATTTGGCTTATTTTGGCATTTGTTTCGGCAAAGGTATCGTTGCACAGCTCCAGGGTTTTTCGAGGCATCATTTCCTGATGCGGGGTAGAAGGTTGTTATTCTCATAGAAATTATATAGACAGAGGAAGACGGCCTGCCTGACTTTATATATATCCATCTCAGGCGGCGATGTCGACGCATGGGCGCAGTATTGATTTTTCACTGCGTCGACGTCGCTGCTTTGTCGCAATCACTCCATGGGGTGGTTCATCGGACCCTCTCTTTCCTGTCCACTAGCGCCCTCTCTTTCTGCCGTCGCGTTGCCGTCGTTGGGTTCCGAGTTTCTGAGCAAACGCAAATAGAACTTGAGCACAGAGAGCCACTAAAAGCGGTGCCGAGTGGTTCGTGCGGGAGCCCTATAATCTCGTTTCAAAAATTGCTTATTTTATTTTCTGTGCGACTAAGAGTGTGTGCCAAAAGTTATAAACTTGTCCAAAATTAACCAAAGAGTAACCAAAGAGTACCCAAAAATAAAAATATAACCCAAAAGTTACCTTAAAACCAATCCCCAGTTGGATTGCCCTCAAAATACACGACATAAAATAATCCCTGAGGCAAGCAAAAAAACATAAAAACACAATTGATTAACCTTTATTTTACTCTAAAATATTGCTTACTTAGGCAAAACAAAAAAAAAGTATCCACATTTTTGAACTTTATATCAGTGCGCACGTGCAACGGCCCCCAAGAAAGCGAAAGAGAGGGGTATACTGGGGGAAAAGAGAGGGATATACTAGATTGCAAATCTGTGCGGGAGCAGAAGAAGCTTGGGGATTCTGCGCACTGGAGAACGGAGAATGCACATGCCCAGAAACGCGGAGAATACAAATTCAAAAGAGAGAATTGTATTTGCCTAATTTTTTTTAAAATGTGGAGAAATATGATAGTAAATATACACGTCAGATTGCATTGGTTTCTAAATAGAAAAAAAAAGTACGTTTCATAATACATTTCATATACATGATTATGGAAAATAGGTTTAAATATTATTCATTTATAATATTTCGGGTATTTCTGATTAATAAAGATCATTAAGACAAAATAATAAAAACCATTTACAAAATTCAAAAAACAGTGTCTTATAACTGATGTATTTTGTAGTATATGATAAAGCTTCACCTTAAATAAAAATAAATATAAACTTTATAAAGACTAAGCAGAAAAGATAGATGGGTAGCCTTGCAAATGAAGATAGTATCTCAAAAATGAAGAGATAGCAAGTCACCTAAAGTCACATTGAAATATAAGTACAATCCTGTATCTTTCGGTCTGTGTCAGGGTCAGTCTTTTCGGTTTTTTGAGCTACCTGTGCCACATAGACGGCTTCTGCTCACTTTACCCCCATAT
The DNA here is from genome assembly GCA_018153305.1 of Drosophila kurseongensis. Classification (NCBI taxonomy): domain Eukaryota; kingdom Metazoa; phylum Arthropoda; class Insecta; order Diptera; family Drosophilidae; genus Drosophila; species Drosophila kurseongensis. The sequence goes on from JAECXX010000141.1 coordinate 391,271, forward strand.
TTATTTACATATAGTACACGTATGTACTCAAGTACTCTCTGTTTATCGGTTCCCGAACCAAACCGATACGATCCGATCCATTGGGGCCCTACGGAATAAAAAAATGCGACTTGAACGTCGTCGGCGGATCGCTCGAATTACAAATAGTTGTGCATATGTACCTTATATATGGTGTATATGTGTACATTGTGTTGCCTGGGCTGTGTTATAAAACTCTGAATTGTTCGCTTTTGTTGTTCTATGATTGTCGTTGGTAGTGTTGCGCATGCGCGCTTTTGACCTGATTCACTTGCCGCTTATCAGCAGAAAAAAAACGATACCAGTCCTGAGTTCGGCGGTGATATACCCTCTACTTGTCATGATATGGGGGTACATTTCGACTGCAAACACTGTTGTGTGGGCAAACATAAACAACCCTTCAAGGAAACTCGTTTGAGCTCTGGGTGAATTGCTTTATGAATACATTGTTTTTATGATAGGTAACAAAGTATGTCATAATATTATAGAATTTGATCACAGCGTATGTCATAATACTATAGCAGTTTATGAATACAAAAATTAAAATCTTCCTTTCTCGAACAATCTGTTATAGAAAAAGCAAAACCGGATTGCCAAAAAACTAGTTTAAATTTAATTTAGAAATAATATTATGCAATTTAAAAGCTTATATATAAATTAATAATATTTGTAATATTATACCATTAAAAACTTTGAATATATACATTTGTGTATTTTAAAACGGTTTTATTTATAGGAAGTATTCTCTGTATCTCTGTGGGGACTTATAAAGTATAGGTACTGGGTAGCAATAAGCCTGTAAACTACTCCCTTGTTTTTCGCGCTCTGCGCCTCATTTAATTGGTTCGTTATCACAAACCTGAAATAATTTCAAACATTCCTCTCTTTTTATTTTTCCACACAGCTCTTATCACACTGCGCATGCGAATAAGACCTTCGGGAATCCAGTGAAGAAGGTCTGAGGCGAGGAGAGGATCAGGAGCAGGGATCAGGGAGGATCAGGGATCCCCACCGCCAAACTGGCCACCACAAGCTATCGGTTGGTTGTGGCGCCGGCGGGCAGCCAGCGGGGTTCGGCTGGCAATGTGGTGGTGACCACCACCTCCTCGGGCAGCAACTCCTCGAACGGAGGGAATGGCGGCGGAGGAGGAGGTGGAACTCCCGTCGGGGGCAGCAGTTCGGGCGGCGGCCTCAATGTGACCACCATCACAACGACGGGCGGAGGAGGCGGTGGCGGCCAGTTGCAGAGTGCCGGCAACAGTTCCCAGAGCAACGGAACCACCTACAAAATAGAAATGCTGGACGAGGATATGCAGAGCATGGGTTCCGAGGACGACGACGAGGATTTGATCAGCAGCGATGGCAGCTTGTACGAGGGAGATCTGGGATCCATGCCCGTGAACGACGATGTGGCCCACCAGTTGGCAGCCGCAGGACCAATTGGCGTGGCAGCAGCGGCGGCCATCGCGAGTTCCAAGAAGCGCAAGAGACCCCATTGCTTCGAAACGAATCCCTCGGTCAGGAAAAGGCAACAGAACCGCCTGCTCCGCAAGCTGAGAGGGATCATCTATGAGTTCACGGGCAGAGTGGGCAAACAGGCGGTGGTGTTGGTGGCCACGCCGGGCAAACCCAACACTAGCTACAAGGTGTTCGGGGCCAAGCCACTGGAGGATGTGCTGCGCAACCTGAAGAACATTGTGATGGACGAACTGGACAATGCGCTGGCCCAGCAGGCGCCACCGCCTCCACAGGACGATCCGTCGCTCTTCGAACTTCCCGGGCTGGTTATCGACGGCATACCCACGCCCGTGGAGAAGATGACCCAGGCCCAGCTGCGAGCCTTCATCCCGCTGATGCTGAAGTACTCGACGGGACGAGGGAAGCCCGGATGGGGCAGGGAGTCGACCAGACCGCCCTGGTGGCCCAAGGAGCTGCCCTGGGCGAATGTGAGGATGGATGCCCGCTCCGAGGACGACAAGCAGAAGGTGGGTGGGGTGGGTGTTCCAACAGCCGCCCCCGATCTCCGTTGGACTGTGCTAACCGTGTGTCCCTTTCCGATTCCAGATCAGCTGGACGCACGCGCTGCGCAAGATCGTGATCAACTGCTACAAGTACCACGGCCGGGAGGACCTGCTGCCCACCTTTGCCGACGACGAGGACAAGGTCAACGCGCTAATTTCGCAGTCGGGCGACGAGGACGAGGACATGGAGCTTTCCAATCCTCCCACCATCCACACGGTCACGACCATGACGCCGCCAACGGGCAACAGCAATGTGAGTGTACCAGGGGTTCTATACTTAGGGTTTCGGCTGTTCTTTTTCGGGATCTCACGGGTAACAAACGGTGCGCTCTTGTAAACTACATAAAACTAGTCCATATTTCCATCAAAAATCATAAAGAGACGTTGACTGATACCCAAGTACCCTTAATCGCAGTGTCGGACCTTTTCGACCATATTATACCACATAGTTTTACTGCCATGTCCCTGGGATAACTCACACCCTTTATTAATCCGCACCCGGCATTTGGAAAAGCATATATCACCATACTAATCCATCAAAAATCCAATCCACATCGAATCACCATCACAGCAACCGCAGCAGGTGAACGTGGTGAAGATCAACAGTGCTGGAACGGTGATCACGACTCATACGGCCCAGAGCAACACCCCAGCTCCGACGATCATCCAGAGCACCAACAACCAGCATGTGACCACGACGGCCACGCTGCCCGCCTCCACAAAGATCGAGATCTGCCAGGCGCCGGCCCAGCAGCAGCAGCACCACCAGCAGCAGAGCCACCAGCAGCACCACCAGACCCACTTGCCCAGCACGGTGCACATCCAGCCGGTGACCGGCGGGCAGCCGCAGACGATCCAGCTGACCACGGCCAGTGGGACGGCGACGGCCACCGCGGTGCCGACGACGGCCGCCGCCGTGAGTGCCGCCCAGGCCCACCAGCACCAACACCAGCATCAGCACCAGCATTCGCAGGCCCAGGCGCACCAGCACTCCCAGTCGAGCGGCAACCAGACAGTCACTGCCCAGCAGATCGCCAATGCCCAAGTCTGCATCGAGCCCATTACGCTCAGCGACGTTGATGTTCGTACTAACCCGGATGAATTGCCCCGTGCCTTGCCGTTGTACCCACTAATCGAGCCGGGATTGGGGTCGGGACTTGCCAGACTATGCACTCTAGGGATACTGATCCACCTTTTGATATTGAAGATGTTTTTAACGTTCAGAAACTATGGCAGAACGATGATCCCAAAGTACATTTTAAACTAGATAGCAGGGCAATTAAAACATTAATAGATAGGAAACAGGAACTGATTAATTGGCCTACAAGTATATTACAAATCTGTAAACTGAATAGGTTTAAAACTTATATTTTGATTCGATTATAATCTGCAAACAAAGTATTCTGAGCTTAGGTTAAATTCCAGCAAACTGATAACAAAATGTGGGATAGACAATCTTTAATTCTCTAAAAATATATGATTAGTCATATATTAAATAAGAACAGAGCAGGAATTTATACAGAGTATATAAACTAAGAATAGTAAATCATGTACTTTCTTGTTAAAAATAGTTTAATATATTTTGGAAACCTCTGTGCATTGTTTGCAAGTCTTGGCCCACTTTCCCACAATTATTATGTTCCACAAATTTCTTTTGGCTCAATCTTCGGTTGTTGTTGCTGTTGCTTATCGTTTTTGCCTTGATGTTGTTGCTCCCGATGGTTCTTTTGATTTAACCTGATTTTATATGATTTTTTTGTTGTTTGTTTGTCTTTCTTTTGCAGCTGGTTGTTATCGAGTTATTGGTTATTTTCATCATTATTTGCATCCATCACAAATCGCACAATCGTCCCGACATGTAAATACGATTTAAACCACTCCACAAACCTAAGAAGTGAAAACAATCTAATTTTTATCTATTTTTATTATTGCCTGCTTGTTTTGCATTTTGGTAGTGTTTTAATTTATTTTAATTATTATGCTTAATTTGGTTTTAAATACTCAATCTCCCCTTAAGTTATTTGGAAACTAACCTGGTTTTATTTATTAAATACAGTACACCACGCAAACGGTGCTCTCCCAAAATGCTGATGGCACCGTGTCGCTGATCCAGGTGGATCCCAATAACCCCATCATCACACTGCCGGATGGAACAACTGCCCAGGTCCAAGGAGTTGCCACGGTGAGTTCATCTAGTGGTGTTTATTCCTGTGCGATTCCTCAACAACTATGGTATTTTATAGCTCCACCAAGGCGAGGGCGGAGCCACCATTCAGACGGTTCAGAGTCTCACCGATGTCAACGGGCATGAAAATATGACCGTGGATCTAACGGAGACGCAGGATGGCCAAATATATATCACCACCGAGGATGGCCAAGGTATTTATTAACCCTGGAGATTCAGAACCTGATCTAATTAATGATTTGGCAAAAGAATTGCTTAGCTATAAAAGTTCATTAGAAGTGTAATATATTTTTTAATGGCAAAATTTAATTCCGGTTAAATTTAATATATTTGTTTATAAAATTATGCCTAGCACAACCCGATAAATCGTTAATATAAATAATAACATTAACATATTTCTCCTTGCGTTTCCAGGCTATCCCGTTTCTGTCAGCAATGTGATCTCGGTGCCCGTCTCCATGTACCAGTCCGTGATGGCCAACATGCAGCAGATCCAGACGAACAGCGATGGAACGGTGTGCCTGGCGCCCATGCAGGTAGATACGAGTGCCAATCGCACCACGCCCACCGCCGACAGTTCCTCCGCCTCCTCCTCGTTGGCAGGAAATGGCGGCGTTCAGTGCTATTCGCTGATCTCGACGGGATCGGCCGTCGTGGGCCGGCGGAGTGGTGCGGTGGTGGGTCAACAGGTAGCTCCGGGGGGGCGTTACTACCTGGCCACCGCAACCACCAGTAGTAGCACCACCAGCAGCTCCACCAGTGGGTTTGGTAACCTCAACAACAATAACAGAACCCTGGCGAATAACAATAATAGCATAAAGATGCCGATGCCGATGCCCATTGTGCTGGCCACGCCTAGTCTTGCGCAGGTGGCCAGCACGAGGTCCACCAGGAGGGGCGGGATTAGTGGATCCGGAGGAGGAGCTGCTGCCGGAGCAGGATTGGTGGTGGTCCAGAGGCGGAGAAAGCCAAATGCCTCCCTAAAAAGCAGGTCCCATTTGAAAGCCAGCGACAGCGGCTGCTCCTCCGGCAACTCCTCATCCATCCGGTGCGTGGACAGCGCCAGTTTGACCAGTGTGCAGCTCCAACTGCCGGCCATCAAGCTGGAGCACCAGGAGTAGGGTCCTCCACCCAACAATCCAGCCCATCTCGAATCTAGTCAAATGCGGCTTTGCACAAAACACAAAAAACATATGAGAAACTAAGAAAATACGAGGGATAGCACGGATGCACTTGCCATTTAAACTTAGACACACACATTGTGAATGCCAAATAACCGAAATGAATTAGTAGAAGCAAGGGAAAAGCCTCAGATATACTAACTATACGAATTGAATTTAGTGCCGAGAAGAGAACACCAAAAAATTTGTTGACCATTGAAACCAAAAACCAAAATCAAAAACTAAAATTGTTCCTAGTTAACAGAGCTATAAAACATTTACACATTTTCTAGTTTTAGTAGTTAAGTAGTGGAGTACATATAATCGTGCACATAATCTTGCTTAGAGCGCAACACAAACCAAATATTAACCAATTTAAGTTGTACAATTGGGTTAGTTCTAGCCAGTAAGTAGTAAAGCAAACAGGGATCAGCCGTACTTGTCACCTCGTGACCTTTAGCCCATCTTCAAGCTACCTTTTTGACCTTTTGACCCACCAATCAATCCCTGAAACGTAGTCAATTCGCATTGAAAATGCGCGAAAGAGGGGGAAACAGTTTGCCATTGGAGCTAATTAGCTTTAGAAGTCGGGAGATATATATGTGCTATATACATATGCGGAGGGGATATTCGATATATTCACCTCGAAGTGCGTGCAAAATTAATTTTATGTTGATCTATGACTATTATTGCTATTGTGTTTTATTCAAATTATTTTGACTATTACTATTACTATTACTATTACTATTACCATTATTATTGTATTGACATGTTTATTTTTTATGTATCGCTATTATTTTAGTTGTTTTAGAGAAAATTTTATATTTAAACAAGGTAAGAGTGAAGTGCAAAAAGGAGCGAATGAGAAGCCAACAAATTTTATTGAATAATCCTTTGTTGTTGTGATTTTATTATAATTTGACTTTTAATTATTTGCTAGTAAAGATTGTGTAAGCAGAAATGCTAAATAAACCAGCAAATCACTTTGAACATTTTGATTATTTTTTATTTATTGGTAACCTTACTTGCTAGCCCTGATTTTTCAATGATTTGGAGTAAGTATGATTTGCTATTACGAATTTATCTTTATATTTTGTATGCTTTCTTTTTTGTGTTCTTATTTGCCAGATAGAGACGGAAGAATATTAAGAAGCCACCCGATCGACAAAGCTAATGCATATATTGTATGACTATTTTACTCATTTTCGAACCTTTTCTTTCTCACCCAACAGGTGGAGAATGGCGACCAACTGGAGACCATCACCATGTCGCCCGGAATGCACCAGATGATGATCCAGGGCGGTCCTGGCCAGGAGCCCCAGCTGGTGCAGGTGGTGAGCCTGAAGGACGCCACCCTGCTGAGCAAGGCCATGGAGGCCATCAATTCCGGCAACGTGAAGTCCGAGGACACGATCATAATGGAACAATAGCTGGAGCCCATAGACGGCATGATCTCGCCCGGATTGAGCGATTGACGTGCCGTATTCCCCGGGAATCGCAGCTCTCCTGGCTGAGACCACCCCCAACCACAACTCAGGGTTCCGTTTGCCCCCGCGAGGATGTTTTCCAAGTACCTGAAAGGTGTTGCTAACGAAGAGAGGAGCAAAAGGGAACCCCTCGGACTCGTCTGTCCAACCATCAACCATCTAGTCAGCTAGTCAGCAAGTCAGCTAGTCATCTAGCCATCTAGTCATCGCATGTCTAGTCAAGAGAGCGCGGTCTGTATAAAGCGATCAATCAGTCTAGTCTTCGCATAGAAAATTATCTTTAAATACTCGTAACACCCCTATCCCGACCACCTTTTTTTTGAGTGCTGTTCCTTCATTTTTTTTGGCTCTATAAATAGTTCAATTCTGGGCTGGATACTCATAGCTATAATATCGTAACATACATATGCCTATGTCTAAGCATTATAAGCGTTACTTGTACGTACAACTCTATATATATATGGGGTATATATAATCGTGTAACGTTTGCAATAATTAACCAATTGAATATTTAACGAAACGAGAGAGCAGAGATTACAAATTAATTATACAATTTAGGACAACTGATGAAGAAGCCCATGCAATGTAAACAGAGAGCATCACTTTAAACTTAATTAAATTACCTAATTACTAACGATAACGAAACCTATGCATAACTATCGAATAAACCAAAAAGTGTACGACAAGTCCGTGAGCTATTGGGACCTATTTCAATGGAGAAAGGATCAAGATCGGTGCGATCGGCGTTTCATAAGTGCCGGGAGGATGTGCATGTGGTGATTTATTTGGCCGGCCCATCGAAGCAGGAAACGCGGTGGCGCAACAATCCGGAAACCACTGGAAGGTTGCCTCTCTTGTTTGATCCACTGAGTGCTTTTGTCTCGCTGGCAAAAAACCCCCACTTCGATACGAAAATTACAAGCCGAAATGTGGGAAATGACGGGAGGGGCGGGGAGGAGGGGAGCAGCGGAGGAGCGGACACGCGGCACACACCAAAAGTATCATAAGTTCATAGAGGCAGCAAACACGTTTTTCGTCTGCGCCGCATTGTAATTTAAACGAAGCCCGCGGAACGTTGACCCGCTGCTCCACTACACTACTGAAACTGCTGAAACTGGTGGCCACTCCGAGGAGGGGGAGTCCGAGGAGGAGGAGGAGGAGTGCAGCAGACCCAAATGCAGGCCCGAATGGAACTGCAACTGGGCATCTGCCATAGGTCGCAGTGGCTGCGCTTCCTAGTTGCATGACGCTGGAATCTGGATGCTGGATGATAGCTGCTCGAGGCCTCAACTTCAGAGAAGAAAAACTGCTCGATGTCAAGTTGATACTCGCAGGTAAATATCGTTCAAAATTGTTCAATTATATAACTTAATTTCAATATGTTGCAATTTGGTTTGGAAAGGTTTCTTGTAGTGCAAAATGCATATTGAAAGAAGACACGATTCCCTCTTTTTGGCAATAACTTAAACTTAAATCACAGCTATACTGCCACCTTTTATTAGAGTTAGCCTGAACCACTGCCAGATTATTCAGATGTTGATCCCATCTTAAACGCCTCGCAACTGAACAATCTGTTGTCTGCTGGTTATAAGTTTGACACGCCCAACGATCTGCGATCGACAGCCGCCCACAATTGTGCTCACCTTCAGCTCTTTTGGGATACGATGTTGCGTCTTCGGCTGGCAACTTGCAACTCGTCACTTTGAATTTGCAACAGCAACTGACGGTGACAGCAGCAACTTGCAACTTGCAAGTTGCGTTGGAAATTCGCGTCTGGGTCGTTGCAATTGACGCCAGTTTGCTTACTTTGTTTATGCCGCCTTTTCCCCCTTTTCACGTGTCACCTTCTACTACTTATTTCTATATGTGCTTACGAATTGTGTAAGAGATGCTGATGCGGGATTTATTATACCGCTCAAATTGCACTTTCGTTTGGGAACCATCTGCAATTAGTGAACTGTGGCCACGCCCCCTTCTTAATGGGAGAAAAGGGGCTTCAAAAGGGGAGTTTCTGCGTGTTAATTGCATTTCACGGGGCTTGAAAACACCCATATGCAAATGATCATTATGTCGGAAAGTTAAGTCACTGCCACGATCCATATTTAGTGTGTAGGATAAGGCCATCTCTTTTCAATTGGTCGTACATTTATGATGTGAAATCATAAAGCTTGTGATAATACAAAATAATTTGTAATAAATCAATTTCTTTCCTTTTCATCAGCAGCTAAATTTGAAAACTCATTTCTCGAATGTCTTCGAAGATAACAAAAATAAATCAAATTTATGGTGATGGTTTTTAAATTAAAAATTCGACCCTGTAGTAAAAAGGCTCTTTAGTGATTAATTGCCTAAATTTCTACTTTTATGACCGTAGTGTGTGTTAAAAATATTAGACATTGGAGTATAATTTTTAATCGAAAACACTTTAATCAACTGCTGATGATGTATAAGTACCATTTTATTTGCTTTAGCTCAGTAGATTTAGGCAATACAGCCAGAAAATGTTTTTCCTTGGATCGTCTTGAAAAATTAGCATATGGCATTTTCCCTTCTCTGATCAACCATCTCAATTCCACCGCGACAAATCGGGGTTTTGGCCAATCTGCCTGCACACTTGCCCATTTGGCCATATTTTGGAATACATTTTGGCTGTGGTGATTTTCTGGTTTGTGACCGCATCGAATGCGCCGTCGTCACGCCCAAGATGATGGATCGACTGGCCATTTCGATCGTCGGGCTTTGTCATCGTTTTGGGCCAAATTGCCAGCGATATTCCCCAGATGCAAATCAAATAATGGCATCAATTGAACAACGCCGCAAGTTGCAAGTTGGCCTGATGTTGCTGCTGCGACCGGCGATGTTGCTGCGGCAGTTGCCGCTGCGGATTATGCAATGGGAAAGGTGCAGCAGCAACTTGTCTGCCGAGAGATGCGCATTTGCTATACAAACACATCTTGGGCCGGCTAAAAACTGTTGCAGATGCGACAATCGAATGCCGTTGCAGTTATGAGTTGTCTGCAGCTTTCCCCTGCTGCCTACTGACGCCACCACCAACACCCCCACCCCCAGCCCCAGCCCACCGCAACATCCCAGCGCCAAGAGATCCCAAAACTAAGGCCCATTCCCTGAATCCTCCCCCTGACTAATGGCGAACTCGCGACGATGATGCGGCAGCATTTGGCCCACATTGCGCCAACGTGGTGGCTCACCCCAGGTACAGGTGGGAAAATGGGTAATTTAAATTCAATTTCAAATTAATTGTGTTCGCTACTGCATGATTTTATTTTCTTGGACTCTCAAAAAGTATTTAAGGTTCAGTTTTATATTTAAAACAATTACGAAAGTTTATTTTTATATTGAAAACAATAACGAAAAAATGGTTTTTAATTATAACATAAAAAACACATTTTTGAGTTTTAAACGCAATCTTAAACGAAATAATATATCATAAATAGAAAATCGAAATCTAAAAATTAAATATATCTCAAAATATCCCCCTATTTCTTGCAGTGCCGCAGCAGCATCTCCAACATCTGTCGACCGCACAGTGAGCGGGAAAATGGTTTTTCCTTTTGCTTTCTGGCAGCGCCAAGCTTTTCCGGTTAATGTTATGTTACCTCTGGTTGGTATAAAAACTGTGGCTGCCATCGATGGTCATGTCAGTTGTGGATTCGCACTTAACCCACTAGTTAACCCAAACGGAGCGTTCCAAGCGATGAAAGTATGGCTAGTCGTTCGCCAGGATAACTAAAGAATTATATATTTTTAAATCAAAATATTGCCCATACGCACAGTGTTCCATTATTTTTTTCAAGTGATTCTCATGGAGTGTTTTCTAACGTTTCAGGCTTTTGTGTGTCTTCTGCTCATTGGAGCGGCCAGCGTGACGGCCAAACCGAAACCCGGAGGTGGAGGTTGGTCCTCTGGAGGAGGTGGAGGAGGAGGAGGAGGCTGGTCCTCTGGAGGAGGAGGAGGTGGTGGCCATGGCGGAGGAGGAGGCGGCGGAGGAGATGTACAGATCATTAAAGTAATCACGGAGGGCGGCGGAGGAGGTGGTGGAGGCGGCTGGTCCTCGGGAGGCGGAGGAGGAGGTGGTGGCTGGTCTTCTGGCGGCGGAGGAGGTGGTGGCTGGTCTTCAGGAGGAGGAGGCGGCGGCCATGGAGGAGGTGGAGGCGGTGGCGATGTGAAGCTCATCAAGATCATCAGCCTGGGAGGAGGCGGTGGAGGAGGCCATGGTGGAGGCGGCGGAGGAGGCGGCTGGTCTTCAGGAGGAGGCGGAGGCGGTTGGTCATCTGGCGGAGGAGGAGGCGGTGGCCACGGGGGCGGCGGTGGTGGTGGCACCAAGGTCATCAAGATCATCAAGCTGAGCTCCGGAGGCGGAGGAGGTGGTGGCCACGGAGGCGGTGGCGGAGGAGGCTGGTCATCTGGAGGAGGCGGCGGCGGCGGCGGCTGGCAGCCCGCTGGAGGCTGGGCATAAACCCTAGCCTGAAGTCCTAGGAAGCCATTGAAGCAATCAATTCACACACTTGTAAATACTGTACATATCCAAGAAGCTATTATTTCTTTTTAATTTTGTTACTCTGCCCCACAGAACTGTTACTAAATTAAGCTTGCGACTATATAGCAAATAGCATTTGCTTGAAACACACAAATTGAATATTGAATAAATGTCCCGTAAACTGTTACTTTTTAAAGGCATTACAAATACTATAAACTGCGTCATGAATAAAAGTAACAAATCTTTTTGAAAACACCTTTGCTTCGGGTATGCCATAGTCATTTTTATTGAACAGCTTAAATACGCAACACTAAAATAAAATGAAAGATTTAAGAACGTACACATTTTGTAGCATACTTCTGGGCTGCGGCAGTTCTCTGTTAGCTGCTAAACTGTTGCATACTTTTGTCAGCGCCCACCATATACCGGCACTCCGAAAAATCTCTTTGTTTTGCCTGAAACGCAAAGATAACGTGACCGACGCATGGAATCCATACCTCGTTGGACTTGTAAAAGGATTCTCTGTCAATTGGCATCCCAACCTACAACTTATTTTTCATTAAAAAAATCGAGATATTCCATGATAGTCACAAAAGTGAAAAGTCGATTTTCTGACTAAAAATGTATTGATCGGGATCGAGAGTAATCGGTAGATTAGGTCATTAGGAATACAAAACAGTCGTTATTTTCACTGTAGACCCTGTTTTAGGCGAGTTATACTGCAAAACAATTATCGGAGTAATTTTTTTGGCAGTGGTTTTGCAGGATATCTCGGCAAAGCCATTTTTCTAGATAAAAAATTGTTGCTATTTAATGTCTACGGCTTTAAAACTGAGGGACTACTTTGTGTAGAAACGGACAGACGAATACGACTAGATCGAAGACTAGATCAATCAAGATTTAAAGAAAATTAAACCACGGTCATTTTGAGGTATTCCACTTTGGATCAGATGTCTACAAGAAAAGTTATGAGTTTAGAAGTGCAGTTTTTAGTCACTTTTCCGCCAAGCCATTTTTCGAAAATTTGGAAAGGGGCTTCATCATTGAAAATGACGAAAAATCGACCCAAAAAAAAAAGGAAAGGAAAAACACAGATTTTTAGAGGATCAAACCACGATCATTTTGAAGTATGCCACGTTGAAATCGGATGTCTGTAAGAAAAGTTATGGGCTAAGAACTGCAGTTTTTGGACCCTTTTCCGCAAACCCATTTTTTGAAAATTTGGAAAGGGGTTACATCATTGAAAATGACGAAAAATCGACCCAAAAAAAAAAAGAAAGTAAAAACACAGATTTTTAGAGGATCAAACCACGATCATTTTGAAGTATGCCACGTTGAAATCGGATGTCTGTAAGAAAAGTTATGGGCTAAGAACTGCAGTTTTTGGACCCTTTTCCGCAAACCCATTTTTTGAAAATTTGGAAAGGGGTTACATCATTGAAAATGACGAAAAATCGACTCAAAAAAAAAAAAAAAAGTAAAAACGCAGATTTTTAGGGAATCAAGCCACGATCATTTTGAGGTATGCCACTTCGAAATCGGATGTCTGTAAGAAAAGTTATGGGCTAAGAACTGCAGTTTTTGGACCCTTTTCCGCAAACCCATTTTTTGAAAATTTGGAAAGGGGTTACATCATTGAAAATGACGAAAAATCGACCCAAAAAAAAAAAGTAAAGTAAAAACACAGATTTTTAGAGGATCAAACCACGATCATTTTGAAGTATGCCACGTTGAAATCGGATGTCTGTAAGAAAAGTTATGGGCTAAAAACTGCAGTTTTTGGACCCTTTTCCGCAAACCCATTTTTTGAAAATTTGGAAAGGGGTTACATCATTGAAAATTACGAAAAATCGACCCAAAAAAAAAAAAAAAAAAAGTAAAAACGCAGATTTTTAGGGAATCAAGCCACGATCATTTTGAGGTATGCCACTTCGAAATCGGATGTCTGTAAGAAAAGTTATGGGCTAAGAACTTCAGTTTTTGGACCCTTTTCCGCAAACCCATTTTTTGAAAATTTGGAAAGGGGTTACATCATTGAAAATGACGAAAAATCGACCCAAAAAAAAAAATTAAAGTAAAAACACAGATTTTTAGGGAATCAAGCCACGATCATTTTGAGGTATGCCACTTTGAAATCGGATGTCTGTAAGAAAAGTTATGGGCTAAGAACTGCAGTTTTTGGACCCTTTTCCGCAAACCCATTTTTTGAAAATTTGGAAAGGGGTTACATCATTGAAAATGACGAATAATCGACCCAAAAAAAAAAAAAAAGTAAAAACGCAGATTTTTAGGGAATCAAGCCACGATCATTTTGAGGTATGCCGCTTCGAAATCGGATGTCTGTAAGAAAAGTTATGGGCTAAGAACTGCAGTTTTTGGACCCTTTTCCGCAAACCCATTTTTTGAAAATTTGGAAAGGGGTTACATCATTGAAAATTACGAAAAATCGACCCAAAAAAAAAAAAAAAAGTAAAAACGCAGATTTTTAGGGAATCAAGCCACGATCATTTTGAGGTATGCCACTTCGAAATCGGATGTCTGTAAGAAAAGTTATGGGCTAAGAACTGCAGTTTTTGGACCCTTTTCCGCAAACCCATTTTTTGAAAATTTGGAAAGGGGTTACATCATTGAAAATTACGAAAAATCGACCCAAAAAAAAAAAAAAAGTAAAAACGCAGATTTTTAGGGAATCAAGCCACGATCATTTTGAGGTATGCCACTTCGAAATCGGATGTCTGTAAGAAAAGTTATGGGCTTAGAACTGCAGTTTTTGGACCCTTTTCCGCAAACCCATTTTTTGAAAATTTGGAAAGGGGTTACATCATTGAAAATGACGAAAAATCGACCCAAAAAAAAAAAATAAAGTAAAAACACAGATTTTTAGAGGATCAAACCACGATCATTTCGAAGTATGCCAGTTTAAAATTGGATGTCTGTAAGAAAAGTTATGAGCTTTTCTCCAAAGCCATGTTTTGAAAATTTGGAAAGGGGTAACATAATAAAATGATGGAACTTCGTGATTTTTTGTTATTTTTTTTAAATCATTTTTTTTGAAGAGGTACGAATAAAAAAAAGGTAATGATGGTTGATAGCGTAGGTCCTCAAGAGTACAAAACGGGCATTGTTTTGGCAGTTCAGCGCATATTGACCGAGATATCCAGCAAAAACCATTTAAAATATATTGGTGTAATTTTACATTTGTTCTACGCGAGTTTTCTAAATTTATTTTATTACGGACTCGAACCCAACTAATGAATATCAAAGTTTCCCACACATGTACAACTATGAAAACAAGGTTTACTTTTTATGTTTATTTTATTATAATAACATATTACAAGCATTTTTATCGTAAGAACTATAGTAACAATGCAGTGCGCTAAATTCTAGTTTAATATTCATTCATTCCTTATTTGTTTATATTACAAATACTTAGGATAATCTTATTTTTAACACTTAAGATGATCTTATGCAACTATATTTAAAAGCTTTAGTTATAAACGCATAGGAATAACTATAACTATAATGTAAATGTTTTTTAAGCTTATGGAATTTATTTATAGCTATCTTAAGAATACGTATACAAAGTGACTATTGAAACTTTTATTATTATTATTATATACAAGTATTTAAAATACTCTTTGGTCATATTAAAAGCCCTTGGGCAATTTAATGGTAGTCGTTTTAAAGCTAGCTTACGATTACATGCTAATAAACATTCAATTAATGCATTTCTTGGTTGCTATGGTAGCCTAAGTTCTAGGGTCACGTGGAATTACTTCAATTTAAGTGCTTCTCACTCGAGATTTACGTTAAATATTTCAATATTTGTTGCTTTTATCTTCCACATGCTAGTTTTATTGTCAGAGAAAGTTTAAGACAACGAGAGGTTATCAAGGTCGCCATGTGAATTTATTGGTTGTTTGGTACCCTGTAAAAAATATACAAAAGTCTTAGAAAATACAGCCAAGTCTTGGAAAGGAAAGTTACCAAAATGTATTTGAAATATAATTTAACATACGTTTATCTTTTTAGTATCTCATCTTTAAGACATTTTTGGCAAAGGAATATCCCCCGGTATATACCGTGGAATTTACTTATTAAGCACCCACATAATTAATGATCCCCTGGTGGCTCAACAGTTTTAAAGTGGTTTTCTGGTTGGATTGCCAGCTCAAGATCGGGATCACAGGTTTTGTATGCTATGAGCAGCAACCAGATATGCCTAGATCTTAACTAGAGACTATATAAACTGGACCTAAGTCGGGTTTGGGTCATTAGTTTCCGTTCTGCAACAGCCAGTAGTTCCTCTCCAGAAATCGAACCCATCATGCGCTTCACTCTGCTCGCAGTCTTCCTACTCGGAGTGCTCCTCGCCATCGCATCTGCCGGTGGAAATGCTGGTGGAGGAGGAGGTGGTGGTCAGGGAGGTTGGCAGCAGAAGGGTGGAGGTGGTTCCCAAGGAGGCTGGCAGAAGGGTGGTGGAGGAGGTGGTGGTCAAGGAGGTTGGCAGAAGAACGGAGGAGGGGGTAACGGAGGCGGTGGCAAGCACGGTGGAGGGGGTGGCAAGCCCGGAGGAGGCGGCGGATGGTAAATTCCAGACGATCCACAAACGAAACACTAAAAATACTCCGGCGCTGACCCCACGATCTGATGCATAGTAATGATAATCCATCGGAAACTCGTTGGTAAAGCTGATCTTCTAACATTAATGTCTATCCTTCCGTATTTTTGTATTGTATTATTTCCGTATAATTGTATTATTTTAATTACAGTTTTGTATTATCAAAATAAACATATTCTTACCACAAACAAAACCGACGAAACTTTTACTGGGGTAAGGGCTATAATTAGCAGAAATACCTTCTTAACAACATTAACTTTAAAAAGCGCCAATAAACATCTATTCAAATTTCTTCCCTTTGGTATTCAATTTCTTAACGGTTATTTTAAAAAAATAAATTTTTCGAAATAACATTGGGCAAGGGCTACAGCATTAATTAAGCCCAGAGAGTCATTCATTCGTTGGACTGTGACCCGGATTCCCTTTTTTGAAAGCCCAGGAAATATGGGAGTTCCTTGAGGCAACTGCTTCAATTGCGGGGATTTTCGCGATTTTACAAAATAAAGATATGCAGCTGAGTCGCCAATTGCTTCTCACATGCTGATGAGCCTCGAATAGTTTCAATTATTTCGTTCAACGAACTTCGAATACCCTTTCTTTGGATTGAACTTAGCTAAAGACCCTATCTTGGCATATTTCTATCATCAGGTAACTGGCCATCAGTTGGTCTGAGTTCTTTCTTGTTTGATCGTTGGTTCTGATTGAAAATCCAGTCGACCCTACTCTCCCCAATATATCCAACTCTATATCTGATTCTCTCCCCTTTGGCAGATGAGTAAGAGGGATTTTCCAGCAGATGTCATGCATATAATTGCTGATACTCTGCCTGATTTCGGGTACACCAGGCGTATGCGTAATTTTTACATACCTGTTTAATGGCAATTATTCTTGTTTTTTATAAGCGTATCCTGTAAAGAAAATATAACACTAATTAGATTAGATCAAAATGAATATGTTAATAAGCCATATTTTTGTAGGTAATTTCTTGGCAACAACAGCATAAAATATTTTTGCAAACATAAATTATTAAATGAATTAATTTGCCTAAATAACTTGTGAAATTTGTCCCCTATGGTTTCTATTATTTAGTGTTTTAGCCAGAGTATTTATTATGTTGTACTAAAATTTATAAGTTTTGGGTGACCTCAAACCTTATTAAAATTCTACACCCGTGGAAAATGTATTAATAAACTATACACGTGGAAAACTCTTCTTTAGTCTAAGATAGATGTAAAACTTTTACAAAATCCTGGGCCCGAGAAACTTATCTGAATTGGGAAAATAGAGAACTTAAGTCAGGAAAAAATAAAGAAACAATTTCTGAAAGCATAGTACATAGTCAGAGCATCGGTGAGTCCCCGATTTTAGTATCTCCACTGACCCATTGAGTAATTAATGTTAAATGCCCGCCGGTTTTCGATAGTGTTGTATAGGTAAACTCCCCCGATCTTTTCAAACCCGATCGCCTGAGAGAATTCGATGGCTCCCAGTGATGACGACAACTGTGCGATCGCAAACAATGGATGTCATATATAAAGCGGAATGCACTATTCAGTGGGATGACTAGTTGGCCACCAGCTGCAGCTCTGAATAGAACGGATTGGAGGAGCGTCGGCAAACCGAAACCGGAACTGCAACATCAACTCAGAAAGTAATCAACTCATTAGATAAGATGAGGCACTGGCTCATCTTCGCCTGCTGGCTGCTAATCCTGGCCAGCTGCGTGGACTTCACCACCCCGTCGCTTCTGGGGCTCAAGAAGAAGCTGCTCTTTGGCGGTGGAGGCGGAGGATTCGGTGGCGGAGGAGGATTCGGAGGTGGTGGCGGATTCGGAGGTGGTGGCGGACTCGGCTGGGGTGGCGGTGGAGGCCACAACGGAGGAGGAGGAGGTGGCTACAATGGCGGAGGCGGTGGATACCATGGCGGCGGAGGCGGCTACAATGGCGGAGGAGGATACCACGGAGGTGGTGGCGGCGGTGGATATCACGGAGGCGGAGGCGGTGGATATCCCGGTGGAGGAGGAAGCACCATAGACGTGTATGTGGTTAAGCCAGTGTACAGCGGTGGCGGAGGAGGTGGATATCCCGGAGGCGGAGGAGGTGGTTTCCACGGAGGAGGCGGCGGTGGCCACCACGGAGGAGGAGGCGGAGGCTACCATGGAGGAGGCGGTGGCGGAGGACCTTCCCAGTGGGGTGGTGGCGGAGGCGGAGGCGGGGGCGGTGGCTCCTACGCCAGCAGCAGTGCCAATGCCAACAGTTGGAGCTCCGGAGGAGGAGGTGGTGGCTGCCATTCATGTGGCGGCGGCGGAGGGGGCAATGGCGCCTATGCCAAGGCCTCGGCGAATGCATATGCAGGCAGCTGGTAGGATTTCACATCTCCAAAGGATTCCCCTCCTGAAATCCATTTTTTTTTGATTAATTTGTAAGTTGTCCTGTGAATAAAGAACAAGTTGTGAAAGCAAAAATAAATTAGCAAAGTATAGTAAAAAATTGATAGGATTTAGTAGTAGTGCAGTAAATTTGAAATGTTTTCTTTCGTTTAACTCGCGATAAAATTCCCAATTGATTGGCATTCACAGCAGAAAGTTATAAAACCCGTTTTGAAAAATGCAAAAATCGGTTTTGAATAAATTTTTCCAAATCTAAATGATTGTTTAGGTTCTCAAGTGCACAAAACAGTCATTCTTTGGCCTTTGTGGTCTATATTCATATTAAAAAAAGGTTTTATGGCCAAAATCCGGAAAAATTACACCCAATTCTTCAGTTTTTTAAGCAAAAACCTTGGTCAGATCTTGGAATGTCATACCTCGTTAAATTCGTTACAAAATTTCCAATCGATTGGTATTCTCAGGTCAAAAATTTTATTTTTGGCCATATTTGGAAAAAAATCAAGTGTTACCCCTCATCAAAAATGAGAAAATCGGTCAAAAAATGAGATTTACTAAATCCACTTGGAATCGATTGTGTAGGTCACCAGCTGCACAAAACAGTCATTCTTTTCGCTGTGCGTCTTATTTTGGCAAAGATACAACAAAAAACCCTTAAAAAATGTGTTTTAAATAAATGTTTTAGATGGCCAAAATCCAGAAAAAAACAGCTCGATTTCTACGTTTTTTAATCAAAACCAATGGAAATAATGGTCAGATCTTGGAATGTCATACCTTGTTGAATTCGTTACAAAATTTCCAATCGATTAATATTCTCAGCTCAAAAATTTAATTTTGGGCCATATTTGGAAAAAAATCAAGTGTTACCCCTTATCAAAAATGCGAAAATCGGTCAAAAAATGAAATTTACCAAATCCTCCTGGAATCGATTGTGTAGGTTGACAGCTGCACAAAACAGTCATTATTTTGGCTGTGCGACTTATTTTGGAAAAATTACAACAAAAAACGGCTAAAAATGTGACTTAAATGTATTTTTTTGATAACCAAATCCGAAAAAATTCAACTTGATTTTTCAGTTTTTTAATCAAACCATTGCAAATAATGGTCAGATTTTGGAATGTCATACCTCGTTGAATTCCTTATATTTAATAATAAATTTCCAATGGTATTCGCAGCTAAAAAATGTATATTTCCAAATCCGCAGGGAATCGATAATGTTATGTTTTTTTCTGTAAAACTACCAATTTAGGTTTTTTGTGACAATATTTTCTAATTAATCCGTCCGAAAAAGGATAAAACAGCAATGTGACTATTAGTTGAATTAATTGTTCGACTTTATTATTAATTAAGAGTCCAAAAATAAACAGAACAACACAGAAATGTTTTCCCGCAGGTCATATTATATTTACTCACTTCTTTCGAGTTTGCTGGCTTTCGAACAATTTAATAATGACCATGCCCACATATTTGCAAAATAAAAACCAGTTTGCCCACTAACTTGGCGGGCTGCGAAAAAAATGTAAACAAGTGAAAAAAGGAAAACAACGAACAAACATGTTCGAAAAATGCCAAAAAGAGCTTTTGCAATGGGTGAAAGATATTTACAGCCAATTTCATGCTTTCCCCGCTCCTCGATTTTAACGCCGTATTTATGCGTGGGTGAGTCCAACAATTGAGGAAGTTGGAGGAATATCTGGGATACCAGGAGATCATATTAAAGATTTGTTAATTTTATTATCTTAAATTTATTAAATATTAATATATTTGACTACAATAGTGTGTATGCCATTTCGCAAAATATTACTTATTAAATATTACTTCCTAGCTTGTGATAAAAAAATATCTTTTAAACGTCCTTTAGCTAAATTAAAACTAGTTTGTGATATACATTTCTTATATTCAATGACCTGAGTTAATCTAAACTTACTTCAGCTAAATTATAACCGACTAGAGTGGACATTTGATGACTTAAGCTTTCTGGTCTGTAAATGCTTCTGAACTGCTCGCATTTCGGAGTTGAATCGGTGGTCAATGGATCAGAGATCTTAAAACCAATTATGGTTTCCCTCCAGTGGATTTGATGAAAAGGTTATTGATCGATTCGCCTCGAGATTCTTGACAACTTCTCCACTTGTCCCCTCTCTTTTTACCCATTTTTCTGTCTTTCAGCGGGCAGCTGCGGATGAGCCAGATTCCTCCGACTTCTACCGGAAAAACTTGTTTCGCGTTTTTCCTCCAGCGCTGAGTCAAAATCGTACCTCCTTTGGCGCCTCTCCTCTCTCCTCTCCTCTCTCTCCCAATCTCTTGAAAATCGATCGAAACAGAAAAAAGAGAGATTGGCTTTTCATGCACTAGGATTAAGTACCATTATTTATGTATTTGCCAACCAAAAACAATTGGCGTGGGATAATTTCTGTCGGTTATTTTGGCAGTTCTTGTTTCCGGTTAACCATTAACTAGTTTAACTAGGAAACAAGTTCTGTATAGTTTAAAATGGTTTCCTAACTTCAAAATAATATACAAAAATCCAAATTAACTAACTTTATTAACCATTAACTTTTGGTTAAAAAATATTGCATTACCATTTGGAATCGCTTCTTAAATCGCTTAGAATGGATTATTGCATTCAAAACTTATAACCTAAGTGTCTAAGGTGCCCTTAATTTCTCTCAGTGTGTATTTTCCTCTCTCGACTTTACTTGAGCTTTTCCTTAAAGCGTCAACAGGTTTTTGGTCAACTTGGCCGATTGCAATTGGAACCAATCCGATTCCTTGCCACTTTTCGCCCGTTTTTCTGCCAAGCTGAAAGTTTTTCTTGCCTTCAGGTTTTCCACAGTGGAAAATTGAGGGGCAAAACCCATACCCATTCGCTTCTGCCCCCATTCTATATTCGCATTCCCGTTTCCCAATTTTCTGCATTCCATCTGGCATTTTCCCCAGCAATTGCACTTTTGATTGGACAGAATTGCATCGAACTGTCTTTGGTTCTGCTCCATTTCAAGTGGAATTTTCATATTTCCACTGGGGACCGCTTCGGCGGAATTGGGACGAGCGGGCAATGGAAAATTGCTGGGGAGAAAGGAGCCATTAACGATGCAACGGGAGTGACAGGAAGCGAAAAAACTTAGAATGGATGTGCCAATTAAATCGCACAATTTGGTCTGAAGGAGATCTTCAGAAAGTAAATCTCCCAAATCAAAAATACCTATCTCATCGACCCTTCGGTTTTGTCTTCTATTCTTCTATTGTCTTCTACAAATATTATTTTTTAAAGAAACTTATTTATTGGAAATCGATATTTATGTTTCAAATTTCGATCGTTCGGTTATGTAATTCCATTATCAGAGGATACTTTTTAAGTTGTTTTCATAAAGGTTGTTCTGGAAAACAGCTTTAGGATTGATTCTTATTGACTCGATTCACTCTTTCCTTGGGCTTAAAAATAAATAAAACCACTTCGGGCAGGTTGAGGCCAAAAAGATTGCATATAAAGGGGAAGGGGGCTGGGGAAGGGGTAACCCTCTAGTTACAACTGTAAAACCAGTTAAGGATCCCCAGCGATCGTTTGACATTTTGTCGCCTGGCGCACGAACGCAGAAAGGGGTGTGGGGGGGATATGGGAGGGGTTGGGGGTGGTGAGGCCGACGGACCTCGTCTACGCGACTTTGTCTTCGCGTTTTCTTCGCTCGTTCGTTCGAGCAGTCCGAAAATCGAGCCGCCAGTCTTCGGTTCGAGCTCAGCCAACGAAGTCGCAGAGCGGAGAAATATCGCAGAGAATCAGAGAGTTAAAGGGGGAGAGAGATACACAGTAGATAGCCTCTCTGTCACACCCAAAACAAGCTGGGCTTTTGGCCAAACTGTGCGTGAAATCGGTAAACCAAAACCAAAACCAACCGAAAACAAACTGAAACCGAAATCGAAAATCCAGTCTAAAAAAAAATAAAAACCTTTGGCCAAGAAACAAATCTTTAAGTTCGCGTCGCGTGTTTTGTACCAAATACTATTTTTTTTTAACATTTTTTTATGGTTTATATAACAAAGTTTCGAATTCATTTCATATTTTTTAGCCAACTCGAGTTTGAATTTAAAATTGGATACATCCCAAAAGGTGAGCTAAATCAATGTATAATATAATATGTGGCCTAAACTAGGGGTCCAAAGACTAGTTTTTGAGCAGCCTGCAAACGGGTCTTAAAGCTTGGCTCAATGTCAAACGTTGGGCTTTCGAATGGACCACCCCCCGCCCACTGGAATTCGCTAATTAGCATGCCAAGCCGATCTTAGCTCTAATCGCAGATCTTTGAGATCTTTTCCGAGAGACCCGAGCTCGTGCCGAATCGCTCGAAAGCCATCAATCTCCGTTTAAACCAGCAGAGACAATAAAACGACAGATATAATTATGCGAAAACAGCGCAGTCGGAACATTCCTCAAGATATTTCTGGGTTCTTAGCTGAATGAAGTCTTGGGAATGCGTAGAAAAGAAGCCGGTTGAATGGCTCGGAATGCAGGTTATGATATCTCGAAGACGTGACAAGGTCAGCGGGTGAGACTTCACAGTCCGAAAGTTCAAAAGGGGCAAAACGGGATCCTGTTCTGGCATACCATCTCTTCAATCGATTCCTTTGTTCCCCAAAATCCCGGTACGCTCATCAGAAATTCCAGCCAGGCACACACGACCACGACAAACGTTGAGGTCATTGCTCATATCGTTTAAGATTCAGATACGTTCGCAGTCTGCCACTTTGGATTCGGATACATTTTCAGAACGACTTGGGAAAGAGTTTCGACTCCGGGTTTTCGGGATTCAGACAGAGGAAAGATGATATGGGGGCAGGTTGTGCGATTTAGACATCAAAGACCTCTTCACGCCACAGTCTTTTGTCTCTGGCTTTTGACTTGATTTGACTTCGCTTTATTTCACTATACTTAACTCTACACTCGGGTTGACGTGACTCGAAAAGCGGGCTAATTGAAAGCCAGGGAATATACCCTTAAAGTTCTGGGGCCTGCCAGCTATAATATTCCAAATGATAAAGTAACTTAAGAGCTCTGCAAGACTCATAGATTGTATCCTATCCTCCTTAAATCTTTCTATGTTTTATTGAACTAAAAGAACACAATTATTTGCTTAGCTATTTGATTAATTTTATAATCGGAAAAGTATAAATAAACTCCCAACCTTTGAGCCCTGAAATAAAAACCATAGAGGCTTATCCATTTTTGGTTTGGTATTACTTTAGATAGCTTTTTTTAAACTTAATACAGCCTTCCTAGAGCAACTAAAATTCGATCTTGAGACTTCTACCCTCAGCTTCAATTTGTCTGTTATTTCTTCTCTTTACTTTGTGGTTCTTTTTATGGATGTATGTTCAAGTGAATGGCATTAGAAATGGAAAGAGGGAAGTGGAAGGGGCCTGGGGCAAATAGATCTACGGGGAGATAGAAAGATGCTCCAGTATCTTGTATCTCTATTTGGCATTTGGCCGGTGTTTGTTTTCCACTTGCTGGATGATCTGGGTGTGGTCCCCCATGGAAAGTATCTGCGTTTGGGCATGCGCA
Organism: Drosophila kurseongensis; assembly: GCA_018153305.1. Classification (NCBI taxonomy): domain Eukaryota; kingdom Metazoa; phylum Arthropoda; class Insecta; order Diptera; family Drosophilidae; genus Drosophila; species Drosophila kurseongensis. The sequence goes on from JAECXX010000141.1 coordinate 415,207, forward strand.
TCTCTCGGATTGATTGCATCCTGGTCCATCCAGGTGCATCCGAAGTGAAAGCTAGGTCGCTTTACCTGCCCTGTCGCCCTGTTCAGAAATCCTTGGCTAAAAGCTCGAGGCATCGACAACCATCGAACCTCGAATGCGACTAAAGACAAAAGTGAAATTGCAAGAAAACTATACTATACATACAAAAAAACTTGCACATAGCGACAAACAACTAACAACAAACGACTTTGGACAACCGAGGACGGACAAACTGTTGGCCATAATAATTGGCGGAACAACAACAACAACTACAGCAAGTAGGACGCTTGAGTGGCTGCCAAATGCCCGGAATCGATCCAATCCAATCCAATCCGATCCGATCCGAACCGACCCCCACTCCACTGCAATCCACACCACACCACTCTAATCCAATCACATCAAAATGTTTACTATCCAAAAACCGAATAAAATACGCCAAAAAATGACCAGCAATAAAAATACTCTAGCTGCTGGGAATGTTTGGTCCATGAAGAGGAAAAGGAGTTAACTTTAAACACAACCTGTAATAATAATGTTTACAGCCCATATAAAAAATAGCGTTAAATCAGTTTAAATGTTTTTCAATAACAATTCATAAAAAAAGATGTAATTGAAAATAAAAAGTGTAATGAAAACAAAAGGATTTGAACATCATTCGAATACATATTTCTCTTGTGTTTTTAACATTTATTGCCAATAAAAGTAGTTCCTCTATAATATTTAAAGCTAATATTAAAATGGTTAACAATCATAAAAAAATCTTTACAATGGAAAAAACACGAACTATTCAAAGTTTATTTGATCTAATAAAATGAAAATGATTTTAAGTATCAGTCGAATATCTGCAAATAAATATGGTACTTTTAAGCTTCAAGACCAATAAAACTATACTTTTCCTAAAAATTTCCCATTTAAAGATTCGAGGGTATCAAATGTTTCGGCTTCGATCCAAAGCCAGCTCCATTCGTTAATCGAATCGAAATGGAAACCAAATTGGCCTCCGTGGGGCTGGCAAAGCCAAATGAGAAATAAAAGCCGCACAGATGTAAAAACAAATAATTAAGCATGTACGAAAAGAGAAATATGATTAAAATTCCCGGGGCATACGCAGATCACCCCGTCGAAACCCCCATTATATGGTGGCTATCCCAAGAAAGGAAAGCGCGTTTAATGGAAACGAAAATTATTTCAAATATTTTCGCAATTAAATTGAAAGTGTTTTCGATTTTTTCCTGAAGTGCCAAAGGGGTTAATGAGACAAAGGGGTTTGCGGAATTTACTGGCGGCAGGTGTGTATCGCCAGAATGTGGCAAACAAATAATTATTGCCATTGTTCATTTGGAATTAGCGTCGAGTCAAGTGTTTGTTTATAAACATTTAATAGACTTGCTTTTTGAATTTAACTGCAAACAGAATTGCTAGCTAAAAGCAAATATCTGTGTTTGGAATATAAATAATAATTATAATTGCTATCATAATTGAGGGATTTCCTTTCAATACTACTTAAGAATATTACCAGCGTTTTTATTTTTATAAAAAACAAATTAACAATTATCAGAAAGTAAAGTAATCCACTAGCTGTACAAGAATTGTATTATTAAAATAATATGGTATGGCTCTTTTGACCCTTTTTTCCGATACCGTAACTCCGATTTCTTGTGTTCCATTCGATTGCATTCCTTGTCCGTTATCAATTAGTTTGTAATTTTGTGGCTGGTTTTATTTTTATATCGGTTTTTTTTGCCTTCCGTTTCTGTTCTATTTGATGCGTGACATTCGTGACTTTTGCGACATTGCCCGCAGTGTATACAGATATGTTGCCCCTTAGCCCCAATTGCAATAAGTCCCACCTGTTCCAGTGTCCATTGCCAACTGCAGAAGCAGCTTAAAAGTGCATAGGAGGCAATCCAAATGGTTGCAAACAGAGAAAAAGAAATAATAAAACAAAAAACTGAAAACAATCAAACCCGAGGAGGCAGAAGAAGCAGTTGCTTTTGTAGCAGTAGAAATAGCTTTGAAAGTGGCACAAAGTAATTTTAATGCTGAATGGAGCGTAAAGTTGTTCAACTGCAATTGCAATGGATTTTTTTTTGTTTTTTCCGCTTTTTTGGCCAACAAAAGAAGCAGAAATCCAAAATTAAAACCAAGTGCAATTATTTTTGACACACACACACGATTGTTGCACTTGCTTTTGTTTCACTGATTGTTTCGCTTACAAAACACCCGAAACTCGAAGGCTTTTCAGAACGGAATAACTTTGCATATCCAAAGAGCGAATCAATGACCATCTTCAAATTGATCGTAAAATGCTTAAGTTTATTGATACGCTTTGGTCTTATTTGCATGAGAAAGCGAACGAGTATCGGAAAACAGAAACGTCGATGATGGTGAGGTAATAGATAGGGAAAAAAGACAGAGAAATGCCTAAATTAAGCTCTTTTTTTCGCGGGATGACAAACCCAACTCCCCGATTGGTCAACTCAATACGGAATGCGCATCGAATCGCTACTAATTTCTTTACACAGATAAAAAGACAGCCTAATATTAGTTTAAAATTTAGATCAAATAGATATTTACTTTTTGACATCATTTTAAAAAAGAAGGAATAACATTTAAATAAATATTTGTTATGATAATATTAAATTGATACTCTTAAAAATACTTTTGGCCCTACATAAGATCTCAGTTTATAAAATAGATCATCATTTTTTTTCTGTGTAATGGGGCGTATTTTTTTAGGCATCGTGTGACCCGAGTGGGGAATTACCTCATCCACTGCATCAGCCACCTCTTGATTATTATCCCCAGCCCAAGATGATGATTAGGTGCAGGTGACTCGCATTGTTTTCAGTTTATTTGCGAGTTATTAGTATAAGCAATACGCAGTATATCTGTGTTTTTAAAACAAAAATTCATTACGAACGATTAAGGCAGAAAATAAAAAGGAACTCAAGGCTCAAAATGAATTATTAATTACCATTCGGTTTGGATTATTTATTATTATTTTTGAGTATAGAGGCAAAACTTTAACGCAACCATTTTAAATCATCATGTGAAATAGGTGCATTCATTTGGAATCACAAGCTAACCAATTTCAAATCAATATTTAAGAGGATTACTGATTTCAGTTGTTTACAACGATCAGTGACCCAAGCGCAACTGGTTTATTTATTTACTTAGGAAGGGAGACCCCATAGTGACCCAATTATGTTTGGAATTTGTTCGAAACAGAACTTCTTCAGGTTTCCGATCAGCTTCCTACCAATTTTCATTGGCTCTTGCTACAGATTTCCGGAAAAGCTTAAGTAAGATACATTGGCAGACTTCTGATTCTTAAAAAACTTTCAATTAAATGTTATAAAACATATTCTATGGATCTTTTATGGATTTTTATAATGACAATAAGCAGTTAAATGCCTTTATAGATTTTTCCCCTTAATAAAAAGTATTGAATTATTAAATAGTTGCCATTGTCTTGAAAGCATTTTTAGATGTCTCTTTGAGTTGATTTGTTTTGAACTCTACCGTATGTATAGTATACAACATGTATTAGAGAGTCAAGCAGCACTTTCCTTTTCGAATCGAAATGCCAGCTAATTTTAGCGACAAACGCAGCCGACAATTTCTCGAGTCATTGAATTGCAATATTTCAAGGTGGGGGGCAAATGGGGGACCCACAACGAACCTTGTTTTTTTTTGAGTTTTTGCCTCCTCCTCGCCAATTTGGTCTGTAAAAATAACAACTACAGCGAAAACAAGAAGCCAACAATGACAACAAATAGCAGCAATAAACAGTCAGCGATTTTTCAACGCCAAGTGCAATGAACTTTTCCCCCAAACAAGCGTTAACCGCAAAATCTTCGCCACTTTTTTCTCTTCATTTCCCACTTTTCCGCGGAGTCTGCGGCATTGTCTTCCAATTGGGAGTACCGCCTCCCCCTTTTCCGCCCGCCGGCGTACTTTTCAAGTTCAAATGTAAAACAGCGTCGCCATTTGCCATTTGCAATGTGCCATCTGAGATTAGATCATCGCCGGCGAGTCAAGTGAGCTCAGCGCGGGCGGTGCGATGATGGCACCCAACTCACGGTTTTTGGGATCGGATGACAGCATTACTGCGATCCGCAAATATGTGGCCATGTCAAGTGGGAGTGGGCCATGTGGGGGAGGAGATTCCATCGGAAAAGAATACACTCTTTTAATTGTGATGCCAGAACTAGCAATGGTTTTTGGAAATCTTAGAAAGATATATTCGCTAGAAATCACATACAAATAATTTAAAGTTTCGTAAAACTAACTAATAGATATTCTTAAGAAATATAGAAAATTGTGAACAAGTACAAATAAAAGAGAAACTGGTGTGCCTCAAAATAATAAACCAAAATAAGTTTGACTTGCGAAATTGGTAAAACGAATTCTCCAAATTAGTAAAAGTTTTATGCCCCATTTAGAATAAATAAAGCAAAGACCTGTTTGTGGTTTTCAGAGAAAATACTATATGTCTTGGCCATTCCTTTCTTGTTGCAAGTCTTCATTTATTTTCAATGGCTTGTCCTTCTGCCAAAAATGCAAATGCAAACTGCTAAGACAGTCACGTCCATTTCGGCCAAGTTAATTCCTTTGTGGACAGGAGTTAGTATGGCGCATGCCAAGTCACAAAGTTAAAAACAAAACAAAGAAACAAAAACACCAAGACCCAAAGCACGAATTATTGAAATTCATGCCACCTACACGGGAGAGAGACGCGCCAAAACAAACCGATAAAAAACGGGCAAAACGAAATGATTTTGCATATTTTCACCTTTTAAATGGTGTGTGGTGTGTTACTGCTGTTGCTGTCGGCCATCTCCCGGTATTTAGGTTAAAACTGAGGCACTGGCACTGGCTTCGGCCAAATTAGCACTTGAGGCCTGGCAGAAATGAAATGTTAAATGTGTTAAGGCGAAGTAGAAATCTCGATCGCACCTGAACATGAAATGCAAACGATGAACAACAGCAACAACGGCGGCAAAAGGCCAAAACAAAAACGAAACGAATTCCAATTGGAACACACAGTCCAGAAAGGGGTGGCCAATGTGTACTCGCAGACAGTAGATCCTCCATAACACAAACCAGCATCGAAAAAACTCGAAGACAAAGACTACAAAGAATTTGAATTGGTTTTTAAAATTCATAACATGTTCAACAAGTAACCTTTAGGGATAAATACTAGTTTTCAATATTAATTTAAAGAAAGATTTGAATAGTCGTACGAAATCTAGGCTTTACACTATTGTTTCTTTGTCATGGAAAATTGAAGCTCAAATTATGGAAATTTCACTGTACTCACTCTTTTTTCAATACTTTTTACCGCCGTCGAGGTGCAAATTAATTGGGGCTACTCGATTCGCTTCGTTTTGGTTTCGTTTTTGCTGCGTTTTTTCGCTTTTTTTTTGCTCGGAGTTTTTCGCTTATTTCTTCGATCGATTCTCCAATTATGGCAATTAGCCAACAATTTCGCTTTGCATGTGCATTAAAACAGACGAAGAGGAAAAAGGCCAGGCCCAAAAATCAGTTTCGGTTTCAGCCATATCGAATATCCCCCATCTGAATCAACATTTATCGCTTCGTTGCATTTGAACTTTTTCAACTAATTTTCGCCACTTTAAAAGGATGGCGAGGGGAGGGGTTTTTGGACCCCCAAGTGGGTCCATGAATCTGTGGGGATGCACGAATAAAGAAATGGAGGTTGAGCCAAGGTCTACTACGTATGTGGTGTGATGCGCAATGAAATATTACTCTGTAAAACACTCAAACAAGCTACGAGTTCGTTGATCAGCTTTGCCTTGCTGAAATATTCAAATATTTGGCTACATATAAAAAAATATTAATAATTATTTAATCAAATTTGCAGTTGAAATTGAAATTTTTATAAGTACTTTTGAACATTTGAAAACTTTTTGAATATGTCCCAAAAATATACTTTTATAGCTTGTCATAACTTACTGAAAGGTTCATTAAAAATGTATCAAACTCTAAAAAATCGCTTGACTTCCTCAGCCAAAAATTGTATATCGTTTGTAGAAGAACAGAATCAGACTTTAAAAATTGTGCTCACGTTTACCAACACCTTGTTTCCCCTTTTGTACCCCCAAAATACACTGACTAGGAATTCCATGGATTGCCCGAGAAAATAACTCAATTTATCCACATAGTTAAGTGTGCCCCTCCGTGAATCAGCTGGAATCATTAATCAAGCGAGTCAACTTTAAACAAACTGCATTCATAATCACAGCCACGCTGCGTATACGTAATGGGGCCATATAGATATTCGGTCTTACGGCCAAAGTACGGGCAGCTATATGGATATCGATCTCATGCCATTGGGATGCCTGTCTGGCCGCCGACTGGCTGACATATTTGGGTTGAATGTTAACAGAAAAAATAACAGAGGAAAACAGAAAACAAAAGCCAGGCAAACAAATGAGAAAACCAACTCGAAGCTCGAAGCTCGAAGCTTATGAATGCCTGACCACAGCAAAATCGGCAAATGTCGCAATTAACATATTTCTTATGTGTGCAAGTACAAAATGCACATATGTTTGTATTTAAGGGGGCCAAAAGCGCCATAAAATAGGGGAATCGGAGGAGAACAAGGGGATTCTGGGGGTAATTTGGCACGGGCAACTATTAGTGGAAATCTCAGGCTATTCTTTGTGTAAAACCACCTCCCCCCCTCCCAAATGCCCCGCACATACGCCCCTGGGTATTCGTATTCACCTGACATTGTCTCAGACTCGACCTGAAGTGTGAGTAAGCCATGAATCGTGGCCCGAACAAGAAACAAAAGCGTTTGTTCAAGTGATTAGCCCAACCCTGAACAGATTTCGGACCAACCCCTCGAAACTCGAAAAATGTATGAGAAAGATTTGCGGCATTTAGGAGTAATCAGTGTAAAAAGGTGAGGAGAGCATGTGTTACATAAAAATGAGACTATGGGAAAACAAGACTATCTAGATAATTAGGGATTATAATGGGGATTACGCTTTACTCGAGGATAGTGTGTGCAATATGTAAGACATAGCTGAAGATCCTAACAACAAGCGTGTTTTTTAATCAGCCTAACTAATATGACATCTCTTAAAAAGTCATAAATCTCCATATGCACTTCATAATATATGTTATTTCTGTAGCCTCCGACTATCTTCCGCCTCAAAACAAAGATTTGTTTTATGTGACATTTCAATTAGCGCAGTGTCAAGACCTGACATTAGCATAAAAACAGTTTAGCTATTGTTGAATCGCAGCATTGAAAGCTTCATTCAAAGGGTTGTACATGGAGGAGTACACAATAGACATAGATATGGATTGGCGTAGCCGGCACACCTGTCAGTCGCCAATCGTCAATCCCCAGTACAGTCACCTCAATTTAATCACGACTAGAGTCACCGGCACACTCCACGCATTCCCAGCCGTTCGATGGCGATAATTCCGGAGTAATTGTATCGAAGTGGACCGGAGTAGGCGAGCTAACTTCATTACTGACACATTCAAGCGGCGGCTAATGGCACACTTGGCTCGCTCACTTGGTTCACTGCCTGATGATTGGCTTGATTGAATGATTGGCCAATTGATTGACGCCAAAGTCAAAAGCCCGCGACTCGCGTTCCATTTGGGTCAGCCTCAAGCTTCAAGATCCATTAGAACTGTCCGGCAGTTGACATAACCACTTGCGCAACTTGGAGCCACCAAGGCGACTCCGCAAGTGGTTGGCATTCTGCTGATGCAACCAGTTACCAGAGAACTTGGCTAATGAACCCGCTCATTACGGCAGCCATTTAGTGTATTAGTTTCTTGGGATGGCTTAACACAACATCTAACTTAAACCTAACTAGGTAGAAAAGGGGTTTATGAATTTGCCATACAAAATAATGTTTTAAAACTAATCTTATATATTTGTTTTAACTTATGCTGAAGCAACAAAATTAAATCTTCTAATCCTAGAAAAAGAAGGAGGAGGGGGACCTTTAAGACAATATTTCGAGTATGAAATTTGGATACATATTTATTTAAGCTAAACTAAGTTAGCCATTAATAAATCCTAGGAATTTGTATCTGAACTAAGGGAGAAAAATGATTATTTTTATTATATCAATTCCATATGAAAAGCAGACCGAAACATCTGGCTAACCTTAAAATTTCTCCACGGGTTTTCTCCGAGTTCCACTTATGCTTTGGTTGCCATACCGCATTTGTTTGTTCCGCCATTTGTTTGTCTAATTACGCAACTGGCGGCGGATGCAATGCCGCTGCATTTGTGGTTTGACCAAAAGCGATTCCCCCGATTCCGTTTACCCCGCCCCCGAATTCCGAGCCCAAAACCGCAGCGCTGCAAATATGGCAAGCCCATTTCCGCGTGTCAACAAACTTCTTCATCAGCTTTGCACATCAGTGAAATTTTAAAGAGCAGGGTGGCGCAATAAAGGGGAACCACCGGAACCTGGAAAGTGTCCGCTCGAGTAACTGCACCCACAGTGGGTGCACCGAAAAAAAAAGGTATAGGCACTTGAACGATTTTTGTATGTCAGTGCAAACTATACTCCAACCTATCATATAAATCTATCTACATATTAGATACTTCTTTAGATATCAAGCAAGCGGAACATAAGAATATTTTACTTATTTTTATGTTGATTAACTAATTTATCTTATTAGTTAATCTATAGGTTATTTTTATAGATACCAACAAAAGGGAATATTGTTAAAATTTCTTGAACTAGTTAAAAACTCTACACTATCTTGTTGATAATTGATGTCATTCTATTATATTTTATTATTCTATTGAAATGGATACATGAAAATACATCGCCTGCATTGATGCCAATGGGCAGATCTAATTTTTTCGCCGTGTGACTGAGCGGAGTAGACATGGCATAGATCACGGCTTACTCCGGCTTCCAAACTGCAGTTGGTTGGGTTCCAACTTTTACTTTGGCTCATCCTCCGCCTCCAAATGGCCCATCCCCGATCCCCGATCCCCATACCAAGCCAAGCCCCCCCTCCTAAGTAGTGAAAAGCCGAGAAGCACGTAGACATAATTTATTGCCAAATGCATGGAAGACTCGCAGTGGACACGCCTGGCTGGCCACGTTCGTGTGTCGTGTCCATGGATCCACAGATACCTATACTTGGATACTTGGATACTTGGATGGCTATCTAGCCGCCGTTCCCCCTCTTGGAACTTTTTCGATTTCTTCGAGGGCCCGGGCGTAAATTGTTTGAAACTCGTTGAAAATGTGCAATAATTAAAGCGTATTAAATAGAAAGAAAGAAAAGAGTGCAAGGCAAGCGTAAAGTTGTTACTCGATGCGTCTGCGTCGGCAGCCTAACGAGTCTTAATTAAAGTGAAAATGCCAAAAGATCGACATGGATACGGCAGTAGATATATCCACGCTATAGATATATCCACTCCATCCATTGCGAAGTGCAGTGTCTGGTTACCCAACTCTGGGGGGTGGCGAAACCCCTTGTTTGGGAGAGAGTGTCCATTGCTGGGCAGATGTAACAGGCACTTTTCCAATGGGGCAATGGGGCTAAGATACCAGTGACAAGCCTACTAGATATATCGTTATCTCAAGTGGTTATATCATGCGCAACCACATTCGCCTAAAGTAGTACTTCTCTAATCCTTTTTTCACCTGCTTTAAAGTAGCAGCTCCCTCAAAACATTAATATATATTCCTTTAAAATCAAACTAAACTTTCAAATCAAACTTACTTCAGATTGATTTGTGAATAATAACGGACAAATCTACAATTTTAGTTGGAAATACATTAACTCAAAGATACTGTCCGTTAAACCAAATTCACATGTGTTAATTATAATTAAATTTAATTTTTCTTTTCAATATGTTCCTATTCCATCAGTAGATCAATCAAAAAAAACAGTTTGTCCAAAAGTGTCAATTGCTTTTGGGTGGCAACAAATTTAGAGGAGAACTAAAGGATTTAGTTGTAGATAAATATGGAGTAGTTGCAGTTAAAGAATAACGTTTTAGCTTGTCCCTTGTTGCATAGAAAGCCGTATGCTGATGAAATAGTTAGAAATGGCCACATATTCCTGTATTCCCTGTTTGCTCACCTGCATTCTTCCCCTTTTCCATTGCAGCGATGTCATAATGGAGCCAATGACCATGCTGGTGTTGGCCTTCCAGCTGCTGGCGCTCTTCTCGATCGCCGGTGCGCTGCTCATCTACCTGATCTGCAAGGTGCGCGAGGACAGCGCCTCGGCCAGTGCAGACTCCCAGCCCAGTCGGGTGGTGCTGGTCACCAGCGCGGACACCGCCTTGGGCCTCCAGCTGTGCACCCACTTGGCCAACAAGGGATGCCGGGTGTTCGCCGGCATGAAGGAGGCCCACGATTCGCTGCCCGCCAAGCTCCTCTGCGGCTGGATGAAGATCCGGGAGTACAGTGAGGAGCCCATTGCCGGCACCATTATTCCGATGCGGCTGGATGTCACCCGGGAGGATGTGCTGCGCGAGGCCACCGTTTCCATGGGCGCCCACCTGAATGCCGACGAGCGCGGGATCGCGGCCGTAATCAACACCAGTGGCAGTGTCTTCCGTGGCAAGGTAGAGTCCCAGGATGTGCAGCAGTGGGAGCACATGCTCAAGACCAACATCCTGGGCACGCTGCGTGTGGCCAAGGCCTTTGTGGGCTTCCTGCGTCCCACGCGCGGAAGGCTTCTCTACTTGGGCGGCGGCGGCGGAGGAGGCGGAAGTGTAGCTTCCCGAACCGGTGGTGACGGACTGGTGGCTTTCAACGCCTCCCGCGTGGCCGTGGACAAGTGCGCCGAGGAGCTGCGCAAGGAGCTGCAGCCCTATGGCGTCAGCGTGGTGGCCTTGGACACCTGCGGCATGACGGCGGAGTCATTGTACAAGGCGCCGGTGGCACAGAGTGAGTTTCTGCTCCAGACTTTTACGGGTTACATTGTGTTTCATATCATATTTATTTGTCTTTCCATATCATTCCAGCCATGTCCGCCACCGCTGGAGCTCCCACGCAGTATACGGCGGATGTGCTCAGTCCGAGCGCGCTCCAGGTGATCGAGCGGGCGCTGTGGGACTTCGCCCCGCAGCAGCGCTATCCGCTCCTGAGCCACAACAAGTACCAATTCACGTTGCCATGCCGCTCCTCGCTGCGTCTCCAAAGGCCGGTCGCTCCATCCGCCGGCGAGTCCGCCACTCAATCGGTTTGAGATCCGCCTCCTTCCGCTTCCTGTACATATGCTCCCGATCCTGATCCCGTTTCTAGGCCTTGGCCCGCTCCTGCTCCTGCTCCTGCTCCTGCTCCTGCCTCTGCTCCTGCTTCCTGTTCTTTGTTTTAACCTATCTGCAAATTATTTTTGTTTGATGATATTTCTTCCTTTAGGAAGGCCTTTATAATATTTACTTTATACTCGTTTTTGTAAACACTGCTAAAAGTGTAAATTGATGGACATCATACGTAATGTTACGATATATGAAAAAATAAATCATTGTGCTAATCTACGAAGGCATATTGTCTTGTCTGTCTAACATTCGATGGGTTTTGTGGGCTTCTTGGAGGTTGATTGGGTCCAGTTCCTATTCGTACTTGGAGATGAAGTCGTAGCGCAGCACGGAGGCCGGGAAAACTTCGCCAGCTTTGGCGTCATACCGATCAGAGGTGCGTGCTGGCAAGTTGACCAACACATCCGCACCCACAATGCTCTGCAAGCGACTGCTGATCTGGAGTTATTGGCCATTAGATGAGGAACATTTCCAAGGGATAATGGCTTACCTGATCTCCAGTGACACTGGCGTACAGCTCTCCTGATTTGGAAATCACTGAGGCGCGAACAAACTCCGGACGACCATCCAAACTGATGTCGTTGAGCAACTGCAAGAAAATTAAATGGTCGAACATGCCATAAATAGTTTAAGTGTAAACGAAATTCATTTTTACGAAGCCATTAAACAAGATTTACGAACTATTTTCGGTAAATGATAAATCTCGATATGTTACTTTCAAATTATAAATTATTATCAACGTGTAAACTGTAAAATAAAGACTTACAAATTATCTTCAAGATAAACCAATAAAGATAATTACTAGCTTTAAAGATAAATGCTGTTAATTTGAATAGAGTATACAAACTTCCGCATTTACCAAAGCTTCCTGTAATTTAGCTGACTTGACAAAATATTTCTTATCGCAAAGTAAACAAAAAGATAACGCGCCCACTCGAAAGCAAAAGTGTCACCTAAATAGAGCAAACAGCGTCAAAAGCGACGACCTACAGCAATCCGTGTTCTGGAATCCTCTGATTGATTGCTGCGAGATAGCATCATCAATCACCATCGTTTTTGGCCATTCATGATTTCGCAATATGGTAAAATCGACTGGGAACCCACCTTCACATTGACCACGGGCAGGGAGCACTTGGGGCGATCCCAGCCAGCTGCCCAGCGGATGGCGGGCAGGGCGAAGAGGTGGAAGGTGACGAAGGCGGACACGGGGTTCCCGGGCAGGCCGAAGAAGTACTTGTCATTGCGGCTGGCAAAGGTCAAGGGTTTGCTGGGGGCACAAGGTATTAATATAGCACTTCAGGGAGGTCATTTCATCAAGGCAATCTTACCCTGGCTTCATATTGACCCTGCCGCAATGAAGCTTGAACTGAAGGTCCTCCAGGACGGGCTTCACAAAATCCTTGTCGCCCATAGAGACGCCACCGCTGCAAATGACAAAGTCCACCACCTCGAAAAGATCGGTCAGCGATTCCTTGGTCTGTTCAAAGCTGGAAAATAAATTAAATATAATATAAAAGGTTAAATTATTTCGCTTACCTATCGCTCAGCACACTCGTGTGCATGCAGTCAAAGCCAAAGTAGAGCAGCAGTTCCGCCAACATGGTGGTATTGGAGTCGAAGATCTTGCCAGGAACAGGCTGGTCCCGCGGAGAAAGCAGCTCACTGCCAGTGGACACTATGGCCACTCTGGGCTTGGGTATAGCCAACCGCTTCCCCACCGAGGCCAGCAGGGACTTGACTACAACAGGCGAGGGATCAGGAGCAGGGAAAATGCGATCCTTGATGCTCAGATCGAAACCCACTGGCCTGCGAAGAACCAAATGCTTTATTTCGTGTTCCTGGGGTACTCATTAGTACCTACCGCACATCTAATCCAGCTTGTGGCTCAACCTTAATGTTCACCAGGCTCTCCTGGCCGTGCTTGTCGCGCTGCAGCAGCTCCGTGTCCTCCACCTGCACCACACAGTCCGCCTCCAGTGGCAGCGGTGCTCCTGTGTTTATTTTGAAGCACTCATCCTCCGCCAGAGACGAAGAATTGGGCTGAAAAGCAAGAGGGAATTGTTTTAAATTATCCATACAACTGTATCTTAAATCTAAACTAGACTCACTGCATCTCCGGCGGCTATACAGCCCAGCACACGCTTGCTGCCCGAGAATCCGGTCGACTTCATGGCGTACCCGTCCTTGATGGAAGCCCTGAAGGGAGGAATGTTCACCGGCGAGTTTAGCTGCCACAAGCTCGTGTCCAGATTGCTGGTCCTCTTCACCGTGTCGAAGATCATGGAGAGCACCTCCTGAACGGGCAGCATGGGAAAGGGTGAATTGCGATCGTAATCGTTTCCCTTCCCCGTTTTGTGGGGGCAAATGTGGCCCTTGGGCGCGGATCCTTGGACCTCCGCATGGGTTTTTCGCACCAGAGATATCTCGTCACCAATAAGATTAAGGGCATGAGGCAGGAGATCTTTGACGGTCTCGAAACACTCGGTAACGGCCTTTTCGCTGCCAGGAAAGTTGAGGATCAGGGTGTTCCCTGCAATTCCCGCAAGTCCACGGGAAAGGGCCGCAAATCGGGTTTTCTTAAGGGATTCCAGGGCAATGACCAGCGCCAGCTGGGGGCACTCCTTGTCCAGCAGCGGCTTCGTGGCCTCAGGAGTCACATCCCGTGGTGCAAAGCCCGTTCCTCCGGTGGTCAGGATCACTCGCAGCTCCCCACGGTCGATCCACTTGCGCAGTTCTCGCTGAATGAGGTCCTTTTCGTCGGGAACTATGCTCTCTGCCACCTGGGCATTGGCAAAGGACTCGTTGATGAGTGCCCTCAGCTTGGGACCACTTTTGTCCTTCGCCGGCTCCTGGTAACAGGTGTCACTAACTAAAGGGCACACAAAAACGATGAAACACTGGTTTCTGGGGGGACCTTGGCACACCTACCGGTCAGAACTCCAAAGGTAATCGACTCCATTACGTCATCTGCAGCGGTTTCAACTGCTCCAAGTGACGATCCTCAATTAAATTATTAAATACAATACATAAATTAGCACGCAAACTTTCCGCCGCTGATACATATATCGATAACTCAGTAAGGAAATCTGGTGTGTGCACACTTATTTCGCCGGTTGAAGCTTTAACCCTACAATGGGCATGTCAATAAACGTGTGATGTATGAATTTAAATATTTTGTTTTAAGCTTGGAACATAGTTTATATTATCTATGTATTTACATTGGATGGGACATTTGTAGTCGAACAAAAATCCAAACGAAAGCAATATCCATTTGTAGTCATATAGCTAGATGGGTTATTTATTTACACTACCCTACAACAGTACAAAAACATGGATGACTGCGGAGGCCACCGGATGCTCTCGGAAATCCTGGAAACCAGGATCGGGATCAATTGGCCTGCTTTCCGGCCTTTGTGCGCTCATCCAGAGGATCGTACCCAGTGGCCATCTTCTCCTTGAACTGCTCGTAGGTGCGCTTGCGGTCGAAATGCTTGACCCATTGGCCTGGACAGGATTGCTCGAACAGCTTCCGGAGATTTTGGCAGGCGGAAGGTACTTTTTCGCCGCTCGTAGAGCTGTGCTTTGGGGCGTGCTCGTCCAGGCACTTCCAGTACTCATCCCGGTTGCTCCAGCACTTGGTGCGCTCCGCTTTGTCCGGAAAACTCATCTTCCTGGTGCTTTTGCAGTGATTTCTGGCCGGTTTCCGGTTTCTTGCGTTTGCTGGCTCTGCTTTTCCCTGTCACCGTGGTTTCAAATGGGTTGCCTGTTGGGATCCCACTCCTAAAGCCTCTGCAACCGCTTAAATATAAAAAAAACACTTAAAATAATTTAGTTTAATAAAAAAGCAGCAGAATCCAAAAAACCAACCTCAAATATTACAAAACAAAAAATCAGCTGTTAATTCGATTTCGATAACTGCATAACATGTGGCAGCACTGGCCAACGATTCATTGGGCGCGCGAATTTGAACATTACAAATTGTCTTCCAATTCTTTCAAAAGAAATTTGGGAAGAGTTTTGATTTTTAATAAATAAAACCGTTACATGTTCACTGCACACTGATGAAAGTAGTTTGAATGATCGCACCATTGCTGTTCAGAATTGTTTATTTGATTTAATATCTTATGGCTAAACGTTAACGTAATTGCAAACGAAATGTGCCTCTCCCAAGGAGGTATACTATCGATTTCCCAAATTAATCAGTAATTTCGGGTGAAACAACTCATGAAATGTCTTTGCAAAAAAAAAGGAAGCCGAAGCAAACAAAACAAATAAGATAAGACAGCTCTGGCGCTGCCCGCGATAACAATTAAAATTAAAACATACATGTTTTGTGAGTTATGCTATAATTTCTAAGTGTGATCCGGATGCAATAGACCCGGGGACATCGAAACCGTACAAATTATATTCTTTTGTGTGTCCGCACGTTGTCCCTCGCCGCTGTCCGTGAGGGTAAGGGGTCACACTCCAGTTGCCACCGTGGCTGGTTCCGGGGAGGGGGTGATGACGCAATCGCCACCGTGGCTGGTTGTTCTTATGGGTGAGCCGGGCGGTTGCCACTGGCTCTCTTCTCTTTTTAGGAGGGCTACGTTGGGAGTAACTGACTCCGTTGCTAACGGCCCTTAAGGCACGCTAACCCATTTCAATTAATAAGATGAATGCTTAACGGCCAATGCCGGAGTTTTATATTCGAGCCAATGCTCTTTATTCAACATCAAGATAAAAACTGAAACTTATATTACTTTGCGTAAGCTATGCGCGGCCGGCAAGCCGACCGCTCGTGCAGCGAAGTGCTGACACTACCAAAATCAACAGGCTCGGCCCCTAAAGGCGTTCATGCTGATTTTGCAACTAAACCCTAGGGTGGTCCTAATGATCCCCCAATATCTGAATATTTTAGGGTGGTCCTAATGATCACCCAATATCTGAATATTTTTAGGGTGGTATTAATGATCACCCAAGATCTGTGTTAACAACTCTCCCCTTAGGAATATGACCGTCCTCGGTCATCTGGAATTTTTCAACAGCTTGTTTGATCTCCCGTGCGTCTCGTCTCCTCCTCAGCATCATGATGAGTAGGAAGGAGCAGCTGATGAGAAGACTGGCTCCCACGCCGACCGCGAACCAGGTGTCGGTAGTTCCAGCCGATTTCACTTCCTCCTTAAGTCCTTGGATGACCTCCAAGTTTTGGCTGTTAATTCTCTGGAGGAGTGGCATGCTTAGCGTGGGATCGTGGCCGATGATGTTGAGTAACGGTGAGGCCGCCATGCCTGGAGTTTTCCTTATGGCTTCACGTTGGTTGGAGTATTCGGTGCCATTGATGAGAGCCACTCGCTCGAACATGACGAGGTGCGAGCCGTTGGTAGTTATTTCAGGGCCATCGTCAGTGCTGACTTTAGCTGGGCTCTCGTTGATTATTATTACCCCGTCATCTATTAACGCGATGGGGCTCAGGTGACTGGCTTGCGTCTCGCATAGTGCGGTACTCCCCGCGTGTAGGCCTCGAGCACAAGTATCGTGATCCGCCAGTTTGCAAAACGATGCGTAAGTTGTTGGTACGCAATCGGTGACTGCTAGGACGTCGCTATTGCATTCGGCTACTGTGTTCTCCTTCAACTGCAGGATGGTGTGTTGGTGTGATACAGGGAAAATTGTGACCTTTTTACAAATTGTTTTAATCTTAGGGTATGCGATTAGCACATGGATTATACTATCGGACTGAAGGACTCTAATGTTAGACGCCTCTAGTAGGCTAATGATGGGGACTTCTGTGGGGTGATCAACAAATACAGACTTCAAATCATTTTGATTAAAAATTGCTGGGTTTATGATGTTGGCTTTTGCAAGCGTGACTGTAAGCATTACGTTTTGAATCTCCGTTATTAGTATTCTATTCCTGGCCAAAAGTACCTCGTACAAGTGAGAAGTGTCAACTACATTATTTTGTTTTGCCTTGATAATTTTATTAACGGTCTCTGTTAATTCATTAATTTTATTCTGCGTCTGCGTATTTATTATAACCTGCCGGTTATTTGATTCAATTAAACGTGCCTCGGACATTTTTAGCATATCGAAATCGGCCGCATCAGGTGTGCCCGCAATTACTTTAAGTGCGGTGCCTAGGAAGTCTAGGCTCCTGGCCATCCTATGGTGTACCTTTAAAACAGACAATAAACTTCTAACGTGTTCGGTATCGACGTCTAACAATTTTCTCATATGAGACTGTGGGAATAAATCGGACAACCTAGTAGTTTCTTCTACTATAATTGAAAATTCGGACAAATTACTTGAATGTCGAAGTAAGTTTCTCTGTTTCCATACTAACGCAATTCCGTCCATAATTGGGATGTACTGAGCATGCGAATAATCCGTTACTCTAGCGTTAACTATGGTTAACGTTATCAATAAAATTCCCGCGATCTTGTAAGAAGGCGAAAGGTTAAAACTACTGTGTAAGTATGCTAAGGTATAGTATGTAAGAAAATAAAGTAAAAAAGGTAAAAAAGTTAAGGTTGTCCTTGTGGACCACCCTCCCTCTAATAAGGACAGACGTTCCCATGTCTGCTTGTACGCGCTCTTTTGTGTACAGTGGGGATAGTTTATTTCCTAACCTTTTGTTATTTTTGATGTATACTTTTTCTCCTACCTCAAAAATTCTGTTTTGTCTAGTAGGGTTGCATTTATTTAGATTGGCCTGTTGTGCCTTTTCAATATTACTTATTATCGCCAATTTCTGTTCGGCATTGGTTGATTGCAAGGCCTGCTTGGGCGGTAGCCTTGTCACAGAATGTATTGTCTTGTTATACTCTACCGTCTATGGAGAAAGCTGTTTTTTCACGGTCTTTCTCAGTCAGATAAATCTGGTGGTACCCCGATTTTAAGTCTAGGGTAGTAAAAAAATTTTGCCTTTCCTAAGTTCGCTAGAATCATAGGAATACTTGGCATAGGGTAACGGTCGGCGATGGTTCGTTCATTCAGTTTCCTGAAATCAATCACCAGCCGTTTTTTCTTGTTGCCATCTGCATCAATTCCCTTTTTGTCAACAAAATGGTGACCTAGAAGGCCGGATAATGCCATCCTTTAACAGCTGTTTGATTTCTGTGTTAACAAAATCTGCTGCTCCCATGGGGTAAGGATATAGCTTGGAATATACGGGTTCGTTAGTCTCCGTACGAATTGTGGCAATAGTCGAGGTGTTAAAAGGTAGCGCCTCGTTAGAGTGCGAAAACACTTGTTTCCTCTTAAGGATCATTTTTTTAAATGCAGCTTTCACTGAATCTGGGACTGTTAAGTCATCGATATTAGTGAAGTTCACGTTATCGCATTCGTGGTATTTAAGCTGTTCAGATATATTTCCATACCTGATAACGCTGTTACGTAAATCTAATGCCGTACCGGCCTGCGTTAGCAAGTCGAAACCTATTATGGCATCAAAAGTGTTGATAGTATCAAGTAAAAAAAAATTGAGCCTTTAGGCCAAATATGTGCATAAAGCACTTTTCTTTTATATTACTGGAGCCATGAATGGAACTCACAGTGAATGGGGAGTCGACAAGCATTATGTTCTTCAGCTCCTTTAGGGGCTTTACATAACTCTTTGCCGCTCCAGTGTCTAAGAGAATTTTTATAGTTCTCCCCGCCAGCCCTCGCTCAATAAAGGGCAAGCGGGACCTTCCCCTAAAAAATTGACGAGGTCGTTACAGTCAAATGAGTCACTGTCATCATCAACTGCGTTTAGTGCGGCTGCGGCCGCGTCTTCATAATCTTGAGTTTCTTCCGCGTTTGCGGCCTGCTCAACATTGTTAACCCGCTGGCGCCTTTGGCCAGTCATTCTCTCCGAAGAGTTTGGTCTTTTTGAGCCCTGCAAATTTTGGTATTGAGCGTTGTTTCCCTGTTTAAAATATGTAGGGTGTCGGAATTTAGAAGATGATGGATTAATGTCCATAGGTTCAGGGGACTGGTCTTGTTTACCCTGATCTACCCAGTTGTCCTGTTTACGCCAAGAATCGTAGTTTTGATACTTGTTTGGCTTTTTGAAAAAATGGGGATTTTTTTCTGGTCCGCGGTCGGCACCAGAATTTCTCCCTATATGGGCCTGGAAAACTCATAAGGCCATTAATTGGTTGACACTAAACACAAGTTATTGGTAGGCCGAATGTTTTAATTCGACAAAAATAATTTTGTATATTATAATTTTATATCAAAAACCGGGTGCTTGGCGTCCAAAAAGAAAAAATTTGTTTAGGGACGGCCGATATTAATTCACATTAGTCACATTTGCAGTTGCTTTAAATTTTGGGTAAATGATTTGTAGGGATTTTTATTTATTTTTTCCCTGTATGCGTATTTGAAGTTTGACTGTATTAAATTTGATCAGCCCACTTACATTTTTTTGGTGTCGTGGATTCGGTATTAAAGTTGGGTGCCAATTATATTCTTTTGTGTGTCCGCACGTTGTCCCTCGCCGCTGTCCGTGAGGGTAAGGGGTCACACTCCAGTTGCCACCGTGGCTGGTTCCGGGGAGGGGGTGATGACGCAATCGCCACCGTGGCTGGTTGTTCTTATGGGTGAGCCGGGCGGTTGCCACTGGCTCTCTTCTCTCTTTTTAGGAGGGCTACGTTGGGAGTAACTGACTCCGTTGCTAACGGCCCTTAAGGCACGCTAACCCATTTCAATTAATAAGATGAATGCTTAACGGCCAATGCCGGAGTTTTATATTCGAGCCAATGCTCTTTATTCAACATCAAGATAAAAACTGAAACTTATATTACTTTGCGTAAGCTATGCGCGGCCGGCAAGCCGACCGCTCGTGCAGCGAAGTGCTGACACTACCAAAATCAACAGGCTCGGCCCCTAAAGGCGTTCATGCTGATTTTGCAACTAAACCCTAGGGTGGTCCTAATGATCCCCCAATATCTGAATATTTTAGGGTGGTCCTAATGATCACCCAATATCTGAATATTTTTAGGGTGGTATTAATGATCACCCAAGATCTGTGTTAACATACATACATATTCCATTATAAATCTTTTTTTCTTATCGTAGGTACACAAATACGTATAGAAATGCCAGTTGAAATGTCGCGGGGAGGAGGGACGTCTTGTGTCCTTTGACCCCGGACCTTGTTACGAGTGATGGAGGGGGAGGGATAGTGGGTGAAAGGGGGGATAACCTACATCTTAGACTACATATCCTATATTGTCGTTACAAACATTTACAACTTACACCTAAAGACGCAAAACGCACATCAAAGTTAATAGCCCGATATCCAAGTCTATATAGCACATAGGGGGGATCGTTAGACGCGGGGATATGCTACGAGGATTTTGGATGCTAGTATATATAATATATGATCGGAATCGGAGAACTCTTTACGTTAAGTAAACCGCAGTCCGTCGTTTCAATTCTCTGTTCGACTATCGAAGGGTCTTGTCCCAAAATGCATTGCAGTTTGTGATCTTGGTCGAGTGATAGCTGGATAGACAGTTCCTGTATATAAACCTTGTTGGTCTGGAGCCAAATCGGGGGTTTCCTAGTGGGTGTGCGGGCTTGGGGTATTGTTCTCTTTGAGGCACTTGTGGCTTGGCTAATTTTTTGCTTGGCAAACTGAAAAATTCTTAAACGAATTGTGCTCTCTGGCTGGGATTGAAGGAGCAGGTGGTGACCAGTTGGGGGGGGTGTGTGTGTGGGGGGGCCCTGGCTAAATACAAAACAACTTGAACTTATTTTCTGTTAACGACTATCAGTACTTTACCCTGCACAAAGACATATATGCTCAATATATTATATATGGTTGTATAGACACTGTTTTCTTTAGCTTATCTGTTATTTGTTGATCCACAATCAATGCTTGATATAAAAAGGTTTATGCTTTATAATTCCTCGTTTTCTTTCGGTTTATTGTTACATTCAGTGCTTTTTAATGAATTATAGTTACTTTAAATAGTGTTAATTCTCTCTAATGAAATTTAAATGTTTAAACGCGAGGGCAAACCTGCTTGAACAAAGACAAAATACTTTTACAATTTTACAACCTAATAAAAACCACTTCCACTGATTTATTGAACATGCTAATACAACTATAAAACACACTGTAGCTGGACAAACGAGTTCTCCTGCTCTCTTCCTATGTTTAAACCTCTGTCTCCCTCATTCTTATGACTAGATGCACTTTACCGCAGTTATAATTCTCCATTCACCCGATAAACTCTAAGTCTAATTTTAAGTTTGAAACACACACACACTTCAACGGTCAGGAGGGAATTGGGATTTGCTCATGGCAACACAGTTTGCCATCTAATTGGTTAGTTTCTAGTATAAAACATAAACATAATGGGTGAATGCAGTTAGCAATAATAAAAATATTAATATTAGGGGAATAAAAACAAATGAATAAAAATCAAACAAAATTAATAATAAACAAACACTAACTGTATACGTAAAATTAGACAAAAATTTGTAAACCATGAAACATTTGGCAGTCGAAGAAGAAGGCCCTCGTCGAGCCCCGATTTCGATTCATCATGCATACTATATATATCCTATATAAATGGCGATCGTTCCTGCTGGTGCTGTGATGTCAGATCTCTGATGTATGTGGCTTGGTTGCTGGTGGCTTGGTGGGGATTCTATTTTGTCGGATGAGACTGGGTTGTCTGGAATCATTTCGAGTTGAGGTCGTGGTGGTGGCCTACGCTTGCTCCGGCTCCCCCGACGCATTTGTAGATGGCTGCGTGTCCGTTTCCATTTCCGGTTCCGCTGCAGTCGCTGCATCCGTAGGCGAGGCATTTGTGCTTGAGGATTGGGAGGCGTACTTGCAGGAGGCCGTCAGGCAACGACAGCCCACACTAGAGCGGTGCTCCACTCGCCAGAACTTCTCCCCGTAGTCGTAGCTAAAAAGAAAAAAACATCAGTTAGAGTTAACTTTTAAAAAAGATAAGAACACATTACAAAAAGCTGTTTTCTTAATTGGATACAAAATGTAACTGATAAATACGAATACGAATACATTGCATCTATATGCAGAATCCTTTACTTCATAACATGATTCAATTCAGGACTTACCAGATCTCTTCGCCGGCGTCGATGTCGCGGCATGCGAAGAAGGCGATCTTGGGGAATCGGTAGTCTTGGTGCTCGTAGAAAACTCGAACAGGCAAAACATTCGGCTCACACGAGTGGTTGAAGAACCGGGTCACATTGCCATAGTAGTTGGCATCGATGCAGTGCCCGTTGTCCAGGTCAAAGTAGTAGCTGTCATCGGTGCGCCGATCAGCCTCCAGGGCGGTCAGGATCTCACCAGTGTAGCTGGCCACAAAGGTGCCCTTGGGCACATTGGCCAGCGCCCGAACTCCCCATCCTTTCGACTGCTCTTCGCACTCAACGATCTGAAGCGGGGTCCTTGTGCCATTCTGCACCACGCGGTTCTTGCAGGAGAGCTGCGCCAAAAGTTAAATCGATTAGAAGGAGTTTGTTCACGAGCCCAAGATTCCATTCCTCACCTGGTTGCAGCCGCAGACATCGTTGCACTCGAAGATCACTGCCGGATCCTCATAGTTGAAGTCAGCGGTAAGGCGGCTTTCGGCGGTGTACCAATTCTGCGAGGAGGCTCCGTTGCACTGACACCGATCGCTACTGCAACTATCCAGGCAGGAACAGATGCGCATCTGCGAGACGCGCCGGTCGATCTGCACCGAATTCTGCTGGATGATGCACTGGGTCACGTAGCGAAAGTCAGGCCACATAAGCGAATCGGCCTCATCCTCACTTTCGGACATGGCCAGCTCATTGCGCACCGCCTGAATGGGCCGTGCCTCCCTGCCATTGGAAGCATCCGCACAGACCACAAGGGTGCGGAGGCCCAGCGGACGAAAGCTGCGCATCTGCATGTTGAAGCCCACGGTGCGACCGCACTCGGACTCCTCATTCGGGATGCAATCGAAGGGCAGCTGCTCCGCCTTGTTCTTGATCATCAGATCAGCTCCATTGGCAATCAGAGCGATGCACATCCGTGTGACTTCGTGACGGCAGGCAATGTGTCTGGGGATTAGGGGATTCTTACTTCTGACATGTTGGAGCGTGGCTGGGTGATCCAATACTCACAATGGGGTATCACCCTCCACATTCTGCACATTGCAGTCCGCTCCCGCCTGCAGCAGCACCGTAATAGTGTCCAGTCCGTCGTTGTGCAGCGTCGACCAGTGCAGCACCGTGTTGTTGTCGTTGTCGCAAATGTTCGGATCGGCTTCCTGGTTAAGCAGGAGGCTAAGGATGGCCGGAATATTAATCAACTTCAAGGATTTTCCCCTCAGATGAACCCACCTAACGATATCAGTGTGTCCCAGCTCCGCTGCCCAGACCATGGCCGTCCAACCGCCCTCATCCTGGGCATCGATGAAGCTAAGAAAGCTAGTGATATTCCGCGAGGCCCTATAGCTCTCCACAATTAACTGCGTGGCCTCCACGTTGCCCAACTTGGCTGCAATATGCAGACAGGTCTTGCCGTCGGGACCCTGAGAATACACAGTTAAGAATGAATTCAGATCTCATGGAGGAGGCAGGAATAACAACCTTAATGGCCACATCTGCTCCACACTGCAAGAAGAGATTGAGCATGTCGCACTTCTCATTCATTACTGCACACATCAATGCCGTCCGCAGTTCGCTGTCCATAATGTTGACGAAGTCCTGTGAACTGGCTCCCTTACAGAGCAGCAGGTAGGCCATCTGGAGAGTGCCCTGATGGGCCACCAGATGCAGGCAGGTGCCATTAAGGTACTCCCGGATGGGGGTCAGTACATTGAAGTCGGCAGCTAGTCAAATAAACCATAAGTAAGTAAGGATAAAGATATAAGACCAACAAACTCACCCAGAATCTCAGCCACGCGCTCCAAATCATCGTTCTGCACCGCGTAGTACATGTCCCGCGAGGTAAACTCCGTGGTCACGCGTCCACTTGCCGAAACCACATGACCACGCAGCACCACATTCATCACGGAGTCTGGTATCAACTGCGCAAAGTTAATCGTGTTAAGAGCATGGCCGGAATTCGAATTGGAGCTGCCCCCCTTGCCCCTTTGGGTTCCATTCGTCTTTAAGGCTGAGGAGGAAGACGCCGCGCCCGAGGCGCCGGCAGAGGAGGACCCCCCCTTGCTTTTCGCCTTGGCTCCTGGGCTGCTGGCTTTCCCAGCGGATCCAAATTGGGCCATATGCGAGGAGGTGGTCAATTTGGCGGGTTTGCTGCGTGGGTGGTAAACGAAATTAGTTGCTGGTATACAATATTATGGGTAAAATAATTTTGATTTAAGAAAAGTCTTTCAAAAAGCCATAATCCCCGCTTGATTCCACTCACATCTTGTACTTTTGGGTGGGCAAAAAGACGGGCAGCGACTGACACTTCATGGTCACCGTGGACGTGCGCTCGGGTGTGTCCAATCCGCAGTGTGGGCACTTGAGCACCAACATGGGACTGCTGAACTTGGCTCCCTGATCCTCCCGTCCGCCACGTCCTTCCTCGTAGGGAGAGTTCAGGATGAAACGCTCGGCGCAGTCCGGATGAAAGAAGTGCTGCTGCTTGCACAGCACAAATTTACCCTGAAAATGAGCGATATTACAATCAGTAATCCTATGTGATTGCTTGAGTTTAGCTATCCTTACCTGAGTGCAAAAGATGCCACATCCTGCACAGCAGTTGTGGGACTGCAAGCGCTTCTTGTGCTCGTCGCAGAGGATCATGTAGCTCACCCTTTGGCTGGGCCTTAGAAGATTGTGCACCTCCGAGGAGACCTCGTTGCAGCAGCCAATCTTCTGCTCGTCTATGTGATCGATGGCACAGCAGTAGGAGGAATCCGGGGCATTCCTCGCATAGTACTGCGAACTTTTCTGGCACAGACAAATAAACTTGGACATTTTGGAGGTGCTAGGCTTGGCATCCAAGTCCCTGGTGGGCGCAACATCCGCTAGGATCGAGGTGTTCAGCGAGTGCAGTTGTTCCGCATCGAGAGTGAAAATGGATTGACCGGCTCCGGCTGCCACAGCTCCTCCTCCCGCTCCTGCTCCCCTTACAGCCACTCGTCGCGTGAGTTTAACTGGCTGCACAACTGCATTCCGAGAAGATTTCTGCTGAGCAGCGGCCGATGTTGTTGGCAACTCCTTGGTAACCGTGTTCCTCACACGCAGGGTAACACTGGGTTTCCCCACCTGCACTCTGGTGGTGGGCACAAATTCATTGTCCGTATTGGAACTGTCGTTATCGGAGGCCTCCTCGCTGTGATTCCTCTGCAGGCCCAGATGCTTGAGGTGCTTCTCCTTCTGCTTGGCCAGTTTGCGCTGCTGTTTCTTGTTCAGTTTCCGCTCCTCCGGCGAGCGATTCGCATTGATTCGCGATGCCTTGATGTCGCTGAGGAACTGCTCCACATCCGGACACGGACGCACCTTGCTCTTGGCCAGCATAGCTGCCCCGTAGTTGTCAATGTCGCGCTGAGACTTGCTGAAGAGTCGCTTCTTGATGGCGCTCGTACCAGCGGGATGGCCTGGAACTCCTTCGAAATTGCTGCCGTCGGACTTGTCGCTCTTTTGTCGCGAGGTTGAGGAATTGGAGCCGCCTCCAGTTTGGGGTGTCTCGAAATCCCCATCTGCCCCGGCGGCTGCTGCAGTTTCCCAGTGGGTCATTCGCTCAATGTGCTTCGTTTCGAACTCACAGCGCAGTTCATCATTTTCGAGGATTTTGGGCGTGGGTTTGATTCTCCTTTTAGAACGCTTGGGCAGCTGTACTTCGGATCCACCAGTAGGAGTGGTTTTCTTGTTGCCATTGGTTAGAGGAGGGAGCGCGGAGGAGGAGGTTCCCGGTTCTATTTTTGCCCCAAGCTGAATCTTTGCCTTGCGACCTCGCTTTTTGGGTGGCGTTTTCTCATCGAGGACAGCAGGTGGCACGGGCACCGGGGTGACCTCCATGAAGGAGAGCTCCGCTGGCGGCAGGTGAGCGAGGGGCTCGGTCTTCACATCCTCCCAGGCGCTTCCATCGGCGGGCAATCGATTGCCCAGACGAACACTGCGACGCATCCTCTTGCCATCGCCTGCGGGAGCATCTCCCAACTCCTCCTGCTCGGTTTTCACCACCACCATGTCGCCTTGTTGCTGGTCCAACTGCTCCTCCATGTGCTTCCTCTTGCGACCCGGCTTCTTCTCCACCACCGAATCATCGGTCAAAGGCAGAACTTCACTGGTGGTGTCCACCTCGGCATCTGGTCTTATTTTCTTGGCTCGACCTCTTCCTCGCTTGGGAGCAGGTGCTGGGTTTTCCTCGGGGGATGAAGTGGTCGTTGGTGATGCCTTCTCTGGCTCCTTCTTTACCTCAGGACGATCTGCTGCTGCAATCTCTTCAAGCGTTGGCACCTCCAGACGACGACTAACCTCCACTGGCAGCTCTGCCGTCTCGGGTTCCGTAATATCCACCTGGACAGGTTCATCGGTGGTTGGTGTTGGTGTGGGCGTGGCAGTGGCAGTGGGCGTGGGCGTATCTGTGGGTCGCGGCGTCCTCCGCGAACGACGCGTTCCGCCTGGTGAAACCTGTTCCTGCAAAATACAGACACTCATTCAATGTGTGCGGACTCAAGAAATCCCAAATATATTTCTGTGTATATTCCAGAAGGACCAGCCCTGATGGAATGCTTCGAATGGCTTCGTCGGTTGCCTAGGCAACTGGTTCTACCAAACACAGTAGACCAGCTGGCCAGAAGGATGAATGTTTGGATGGTTTAACCCCCTTTGTTTTGGATGCAATTACTCAAAGTTTAATGTAAAAGGAAATATGTATCCAAATGCCTCTTGAGTTACGCAAAAGAATACATTTGTTTACCTTTCTCTTCCTGTTTACCTTTGAGGGAGTTAAAATGTCACCAAGGCACAATTTTTGTATATCTTTAATGGAAATGTAAATAGCTTCAACCGCAAAAAGCTATCCTTGCAAAATTATGGTAAATATGTTTTTAGGCTGCTTAAATACCAGATAACTCGATTAATCAATAAGTCGAACCAGTATTATCAGCATTTGAATGGAAATTTGGGTAGAATTTTAATGAACAAAATTCCACAAGAAGTGGTTTTAAAGTGAAAGTTCGACAATAAGAAAATCAACTTTTCTTACTCCTCTTAAACTAATTGATTTATGCCAATTTTACCCCTATATTAAGAATTATGCAATTTACTTTATTAATTATTAAGTATCGATTTTGTCTATTTTTTTTATCAAGAGACAAGTTTACGTCAATTAACATATGTATTTGTTTTTGTTAATTTGGGAATATTTTGGTGAAACGACTTTTGAGTTTTAATACTGCAGTTATATTATAAACTCTTTGTTCTCCTTATTTCTTTAATATAGTTATTTGCTTTAGTAAAGAATATTAACACAAACCATTAATAAGAACATTGATTACATTTACTTTAATTTTGGAGTTTTACCAACTGTTGGATAAGCATCGGCTTTCAAAAGGTTGGACTTTAATATTAAATAATAAATAAAGTATAAAATGATAGAAACGGAAGTTATCTAAAACAATTAATTTTAATAAAAAAAAAGACTTTTCTCAATAAACTTTATGATCTTTACTATTCCTCCCTTTTATTTACGCAGTGATAAGTATAAGTATAAGTATCATAATTTAACTTTATGCTAACACAATTGGAGCGACCGAGGCTCAATTAATTTAATTGTATTCATTTATTCAATACATATTTGCAAATTTACTTAATTTATAAATTAGTGCCGCTAGTCACCATACTTTCTTTTGTCTTTGAGTTCTTTCCCCATTTCATATTTTATTTGTTTCAAAAGGTTGGACTTTAATATTAAATAATAAATAAAGTATAAAATGATAGAAACGGAAGTTATCTAAAACAATTAATTTTAATAAAAAAAGACTTTTCTCAATAAACTTTATGATCTTTACTATTCCTCCCTTTTATTTACGCAGTGATAAGTATAAGCTTTCTTTCTTTGAATACCCAGTGTATCTCTTTTTCCCATTTTGTAATAAAGCAAATAATACAATATTTTATAATTTGTGCGCCTATTATAAAGACTTTCCCTGTACTACTCAACCAAGTTATGAGTTATACTTTAACAACAACTCGTTATCTGCTGCCAGAAATTGATTAGGAATTAAAAGTGAGCCAAAGTCGTAAGTTTAAATGGTATATAAATAAGTTGGGAGTTTGAAGAGGTGCATGGTAACTTTGCCGTAAATATTTTGTATAAATTAAGTCAAAAATGCAAAGCTTAAAGCTCACCATAGTTTTATTTTTTTACTCAATACCGAAGCTTTCCCTAGGCGGTGATAAAAATTAACAATGGTATGGCACAGAAAACGTGTCTTAAATAAAGGATAGATAACAAAAAACTGGAGACTAGTATAGAAGGGGAAACCCCTGTAACCCATTACACTTTAAACTTCTTCCTTAGAATCTTATCGTTGCCCATTTAAAAATAATACTGGATTTAACATACATAGTGGATAATTTGTAAAAAACTAAATATGAAAGTTTTTTGCCTTTCATCGCTTTTAAATTTTAAAATGAAAAATATTTTTTGTCCTAAACTTTGTTTATAAAATTTTGAATAGAAAGAATTTTTTTAGCAATTCTTAAATAGGTTGATATTTTATCCAGGGATTAGAGTTCCAAATTAAACTTAAAAAGTAATTAGAAATTTCGAAGCTCACGTACATACAAACATACATACATATGTACTTACATTTTTATCAGCTGCTGTCGCTGCCGCTTGTTCTGCTGGCGTCGCTGCCCGCTGATGGCTGTCCACATACGAATTTGAATTTGTTGCGTCAGCAGCGACGTCGATGTCGGCAGAATTGACAACAAGTGGAGATGCTGTTGCCGTTTCCAGTGTTGTTGTTGTTTCTTTTGTTGTTGTGGTTAATTCTGCATTTGCTTCCTGTTTTCCAGCTGTTTTTGTTGTTGTTGTTGCTTCAGCTTCCTGCGCTGCTTCTTTTTTTTGCTGCTCAGTCTTGATGTTTTCCCTCTGCCCGTCCGCTGCCGACGTCGCTTCTGCTGCTTCTGCTACTGCACTTTTCTCTGTCTGCTCGCTGCTTTCCAGCTTTACCGTTATGGCCTGCACTGCTTGCCCTTCTACTTCCTTTTCGCCTTCGTCTTCCAATGCTTTCAGCTCTTCTTCTTCCGGCGGCTCCATTTGCTCCTTGGCCTTATGTTCTGTGTTTTCATTTACATTTGCCGCATTTTCTTCTTGTTTTTCTGCATTTTCTTTAGCTTTTTCTGCCGCTGCCTCTTCTTCCAGTTTTACAGCGGCTGCATCCACAACATCCGCCAAGAGTCCCTTAATATCCTCTATTTCGTCCAAATTCGTGGCCTCCTTTCTATCCTTCTCCTCCTCTTTACCATCCTTGTGCTTTTTGTCCTTGCAGGCAAACTGATTGTTAGCCAAATTGCGCCATTTTAGGGTTTTATCCTCCGCCAAATCCAAATTTAGAAGTGTACCGCCCTCCGCAGTGGAAGTAGCGCAATCGCTATTAAAAGTACTGGACATACTATTTAATAGCTCTACAAAGTCCGTCATTTTCACTGTTTTTTTTTCACTGTTTTTCAGTATGCTTTTTGTTTTTTTGGGAATCAATATTCCATGGTTAAACCAAAAAAAAAGACGTTTGGGCTCTGGAATATAATATTTTAAGCGATAAGATTGCTGTTTTAGTGGTTTTGCTTTTCGGTTTTTCAACTATTTTAATTAGTTTGTTTATGTGGGATTCAAAAATCAAAACTGAATATTAATAATTGAGTT
This sequence comes from Drosophila kurseongensis, assembly GCA_018153305.1. NCBI lineage: Eukaryota > Metazoa > Arthropoda > Insecta > Diptera > Drosophilidae > Drosophila > Drosophila kurseongensis. The sequence continues at coordinate 445,341 of JAECXX010000141.1, forward strand.
CCAATCTGTTCTTTTTCTTTCCACTTCTGCCGGCAGCGACGTCGACGTCAACTGCGCTGCTTGTTGGTGGCCACAAGTTAACTGTTTTTTTCTTCTCTCCCTTTTTTGTTTCTTGTTGGAGAAAAAAAAACACGCGACGTCACTTAAATAAATCATTAACTAAATTATTAATCGTTTCGTCGAACTTCTCGCGGATTTTCTTCGTTTTTTTGGTTGGCCTTAAGAAGCAGAAAATGTTTGTAGAAATCGCTGATTAGCTCACATGTCGAATATATTTCCCTCTCTCTCTCTTTCTCTCTCTTCTGCACCACCTAGGTTGTTGTTGTTGTTGCTCTGTCGACGTCGCTGCCGCTGCGTTTTTGGTGCTGCTTTTGCTGCAGTCACTTTTGAGATTTTGGAATGGGAATTTCGTAAGGTGAAATATTCTCAAGCGCAATTCTCGATTGCTTTTCACTTTCTTTGGGTTCTATTGAACCCAGCTCACAGAGAATTATTATTAAAAAAAATATAAAGAAAAGCACACGCACACACATACACATGCGATGAGGACGCACGCACGCACACATACACCGCACCGCGCTGAAAACTGTTATCCGCAGAAAACAACAATAGCATCAGTGTTACCAGATGGTAAAACTGCATTCCGCCAAATGCTCTTGACCAAGCCATGAATTTTCACTAAAAAATCCCCTAAAATTAAAACGCGCGCTAAATCTTTAAATTTTTGTAAAGCAGTAAATTGACGTGAGCATAGTAACAATGAGAAAAAACCTTTGGCCGAAATAATGGTTCTTTTGTATCATTTTTCGATTTACCATGAGGTGGCCAAATATCAACAAATTTAATATTTTAAAATTACTCCAATCATACAATAAGTATTTTATGTGGCCTACATAGATTTAAATATTTAAAAATATACCGGCGCATAACATAAAACGGGAGATATATTCCAAAATATTTAAGTAAAAATACTGTTCCACGGTTTTATGTTGGCGGCGCCCCAGATTAATGATATTCGCGATCTGGCAGCCTTCCATGCGATAGTATTGAATAAATTGTTCCAGCTCTAGAAAATAATTGCTAAAAAACAATTGGTCTTTGTTATTGTTATAATTACAACAATACAGCTAAAAAACACACGCTTGCCATACACATAAACACAAACACACACGAAGGCCAAAGCGAGGGGAATCCCACGTAGAATGTGAGAAAGATGCGCATGCGCGGACGAAGATTGCTGCCGATTATCCTGTCGCTACTTTTGATCGTCCTGCTGAGTCTCTGTTACTTTTCCGGACATTTACGGGATCTAAAGGACCTGAGGAACTCCCCCGACGAAGAGTTCCTGCTGCACTTGCCGCCCGAAACGGAGGAGGATTCCCCAAATTCCCATCCGCAAGCAGCCAATCCTCTCCTGAATCTCACCGACTTCCAGTACCTTCTCCACAGCAATGTGTGTCGAAAGGCGGAAAGGGAACTCTTGGGTAAGTTGGTCAGCTAAATATCAACTTAAAAACCCTTTAATGTTCATTTTACTACTCGGGGATGTCCCAAAAATCAATTTTCTTTAATAAGTATCGGACTTCCTGGTTCAAATCCTCTCATGCTTTTACTTTCTGTGGTTTCTGGTGACGAGATTAAGTAATGAACAAAACAAACTTCTATTGTTTTTAACCCTTTTTCCGTCTACACCCTAGCCATTCTGATAGTCACCTCCTATTCAGGGCACGATGCCTTGCGAGCTGCCCACCGCCAGGCGATTCCCCGGAGCAAATTAGCCGAGATGGGCCTGCAAAGGGTCTTCCTGCTGGCCGCCTTGCCTCCCCGAGAGCACTTCATCAACCAGGAGCAGCTGGCCAACGAACAGAAGCGTTTCGGGGATCTGCTCCAGGGGAACTTCATCGAGGACTATCGCAATCTGAGCTACAAACATGTCATGGGACTGAAGTGGGCCTCCCAAGAATGCAAGAACCAGGCCAAGTTCATCATCAAACTGGACGACGACATCATCTACGATGTGTTCCATCTGCGGAGGTATCTGGAAGCCCTCGAGGTGGGCCAACCTGGTCTGGCCACCTCCAGTACTTTGCTTTCCGGCTATGTACTGGATTCCAAGCCACCCATTCGGCTGAGGGCCAACAAGTGGTACGTCAGCAAGCAGGAGTACCCGCATGCCCTGTATCCCGCCTATCTGTCCGGCTGGCTGTATGTGACCAACGTGCCCACGGCCAAAAGGATTGTGGCGGAGGCGGAGAGGGTACCTCTGTTCTGGATCGACGACACCTGGCTGACGGGCGTGGTAAGGACCCGTTTGGGCATTCCGCTCGAGCGGCACAACGATTGGTTCTCCGCCAATGCGGAATTCATCGACTGCTGTGTGCGGGATCTCAAGCAGCATAGCTACGAGTGCGAGTACTCCGTGGGACCGAATGGCGGTGATGACAGGCTGCTGGTGGAGTTTCTGCACAACGTGGAGAAGTGCTACTTCGATGAGTGTGTCAAACGGCCGGCGGGCAAGTCGCTCAAGCAGACCTGTGTAGCGGCGGCCAAGTCGAGAGCTCCGGAACATGGCTTGGCTGAAATAAAACCACTGCGGCTGAGGTGACCTCGGTTCCTGGACACTCTGGCCCACCTCCAAGGACTTCTAAGTGCAAGAGGGCGAGAGAGATATCCTGCTAAAGGGATATCATATCATGCCACTAATCTTAGTTTGTAGCATAGTTTAGGTTTTGCGATCGGGGGTGACCCAGAAATTTCTTTCAAACGAATTCTTACTTTCAGCAAATTCACTTTGAAACATCGTCAGAGATATCTGGGAGTCTCCTGTATTAGATATTCCAATTAGGTTGAGATTGCCCCACTGACAAATGCAGGAACTTGAAGATTTTGTTGTATTCAATTATCAGACGACACTTAATTGACCTATTAAAATTTTGCTACTTTGTGCTTTTTATAGTACACCATGACAAGAACAAGTTCCTGCAGAAATCCATGGTAATAAGTTGTAACCCCTCTGAATTCAACAACACAATTGTAAGACTTCAAATACTGATTAGGATTTAATCTTTTATACAAATCTTAAACTGTAAAATATAATAAATCAAAGTAAACAATAACTGATCATTAATCGGTGTGTGCTGATGAATTCAGATGTAGTATAAGTACCTTTGTATCATTAACTTGTTCAATTCTAACAAAACAGACTCCGTCCATCTCAGTAAATTAGATTTAAGAATTGTCTAGCGATGAATTATGAATAAAAACTGCATTTATACAATACAATCCAAATAAATAGGTACCTAACAGTACACAAAAAAAGAAAATAAGAATATATTTCTTGTAACATATGGATCGGGCCCAATCCATTCTGCAAAGCAATTTTTCAAAAATTTGGAAATGCCAAATCATTTACGTTAGTCAAGTTTTTGACCCATTTTCATGTTAGTTATTTCTAAGTTTTCGACGACTTGCAAATGGGTGACCAATAATTGGACTTCCAGACTTCATAACTTTACCAAATTTAATCCGATTTCAAAGTGACATACCTCCTAAGACTTGTGGTTTGATTCTCTAAAAATCTGCATTCAAAATTTGCATTTTAACGTTAGTCAAATTTTTGACCGGTTTTCATGTTAGTTATTTTTAAGTTTTCGACGACTTGCAAAAGGGTGACCCACAATTGGACTTCTAGAGTTCATAACGTTACCAAATTTAATCCGATTTCAAAGTGGCATACTCCTAAGACTTGTGGTTTGATTCTCTAAAAATCTGCATTACAAATTTTCATTTTAACGTTAGTCAAGTTGTTGACCCATTTTCATGTTAGTTATTTCTAAGTTTTCGACGACTTGCAAAAGGATGACCAATAATTGGACTTCCAGACTTCATAACTTTACCAAATTTAATCCGATTTCAAAGTGACATACCTCCTAAGACTTGTGGTTTGATTCTCTAAAAATCTGCATTCAAAATTTGCATTTTAACGTTAGTCAAATTTTTGACCGGTTTTCATGTTAGTTATTTTTAAGTTTTCGACGACTTGCAAAAGGGTGTACCACAATTGGACTTCTAGAGTCCATAAGCTTACCAAGTTCAAGCCCATTCCAAAGTGGCATACCTCTAAAGACTTGTGATTCGATTCTCTAAAAATCTGCATTCAAATTTTTAAATTTAACGTTGATTAAATTTTTATGGGCTTAGAAGTGCAGATTTTGGACAGTTTTAATTTTTTGAAAATTTGTAAATTACGAAAAGTGGCCCAAAAACTTAAAAATTAATACACAGATTCCTAGAGAATCAAACCACAGTCATTTAGAAGTATGCCACTTTGAAATTGAATGTCTGTAAGAAAAGTTATGGGTTTAGAGGTGCAGATTTTGAACAGTTTTCTGCAAAGCCATTTTTCGAAAACTTGGAAAGGGGGCAATTCAAAACAGTCACCCTTTTATCTGTGGGTCACATAATGGCCGAGACACTACCAAAAAAATGACTCCGAATATTATTTTTGCAGGATAACTCGCCTAAAAGAGGACCCACAGTGAACAGAATGACTGTTCCAGTTAGCTAAGGACCTAAACTAACGATCCCCGCTACTCTCGATCCGATCCCGATCAATACAAATTTTGTCCGAAAATCGACTTTTCACTGATGTAACCATCATGGAAATTGGCGATTTTGGGAATGAAAAAAAAGTTCCAGGTTCGGATGCTAATCGATAGGGAATCCTTCTACGAGTTCAACAAGGCATGACATTCCTTGTTTTGGCCTCGTTATCCATCCGTTTTAAGCACAACAAGTGCGCACTTTTCGGAGTGCCTGTGACTGCTGACAAAAGTATGCTACACTTTAGCAGCTATCATAAATCTGGAGAAGCACAAGAGTACGATGTAAATTACATTAAACCTATCCTTCAAACTGAGCAGGAGGTTCATGGCTAAAAAGGTAAACGCTTTTAGTTTGTCATTATCGTTTCTTTATTATCATAAATAAATTTAAATTAAATAAATGCAATACAATTAAGCATAGTTCCATTGAAAATGAAACTACTTTTCTTGTCTCTGCTTCTTCGATCAGTTATCCCCTTAGTTCCGTTTTGATTGCTTTTGTTTGCTGTTTATTGCGTTCCGTTTACAATTAAATAAATGTGAGTGCGTGTGGGTGTATGTGAATGAGTGAGGAAACGGGTGAGTGTGTAAGTGAGTGAGTGTGTGTGTGATTGAGTGCGAGTGTATGCGGCTGCAGTCTCTATAGAAGTTACAAAAGGGATCATGATGCATCGTCCTATCTCTCTTTTTCTCCCACTCATCTGGCCCTCTTTCGCGCTCTCTCTCTCTTTCTGTCTCTAATTTTCTGGCAAGGACGATGTTTCATTTCCATTGTTCCCTTTCGTAACTTTATAGAAAGTACGCGCTCGCATCTTTTTCTTTCTTTTCTCTTTTTTTGTTTCTTTTCTCTTACTAATTCGCATACGTGAAATGTGCTCGTGTGTGTGTGTATGTGGCTACTAGGAAATGTTTTAGTTTCTTTTTCTCTCAAGGGAATTTGTATCTCACGCTCTAAGTCTAAATAAATATAAATAAATAAATTGTATATTAAGTAATTAATTTATATATATATCATTAAAAAAAAAAAAACAAAAAATTATACGGTTGTCAGTGGTGTGTATGAGTGTGAGTGGGAGGGGGAGGGGCTATATTGCCTGGGCAAGAGCGAGACAAAGATATAGAGTTAGAGTGTGTGTGTGTTTGTGTGTGAGAGAGAGAGCATATGTAAGAGTGACAATTTTGTTTTGTATTTTCTTTTTGTTTTCTTTTCTTTCTTGTTTTTTTTTTTTCTTTCGTTCTACTGCTTCTTCTTGTTCTTCCTGTTTTAGATTCCGCTTGTTTCGGACCTATGCCACGATCTTGTGGGGCTGCATCCACTTCTTCATGTAGTAGCAGAACAAGGTCGAGATGTAGAGCAGGATCATCAGCGCACAGGTGACCGCGAGGGCCAGCACTGATGTCTTCGTGGGGCAGGGCTCGATGATGGTGACAGTTTTGTCTGCGGAACGAAACGGAAGTTGGGTTAGTCCTGACAAACTAATTGGGTTTTTTCATTATATGCACACTCACCTTTGGCAAAGTCAGTGCTGGGATCTGCCTTGAAGAACTCACGCTTCTCATCGCCAAAGTCCAGGACCAGGATCTCCTGAGAGATGTTCATATCGTCCTCGCTCTTGGTCTCATTGCTGGAACAATAGGAAGTTAAGCAACAAATTATATTTTACCATTTGCATTAAACAACAAATTAAATTGAATTGCAATAAGATACAATTCTTGAAACATTAGATCAAAGGTGCTCAGTCTTGTAGCTTGTGCATGTTGCACAGTTTTAAAGATCTTTCCATAAAGAATACTTTGGGTAACCTTGTTTCAGAGCTCCAGAAGCCCCAAGACCTAACTCACCTCTCGATGGAACGGCGACGCCTCCTGCCCAGGGACTCGAATGACTCCATGTTCCATTCGCACACGGCCGGTTCACAGGGACCCAAGCAATACTTGACATTGCACTGGAAGATAACACCGTAGCTCTCCGTGAATCGGAAAGCCTCGTATGTGGACTGCAGAGCATTTCCATCGGCGGTGAAGCCGGGGAAGATGGTGGGATCGGTGGGGCAGCCGTCGTCGTCGATGATCTTGAAGCTGGTGCGAGCGTCCTTGGCCATGGCCACGCAAGACCGGGCGAAGATGCCATAGGGAGCTGTAAGTACATCCATCAATAAATAGAGAAGCTCTTTAAATATCCACTGCACTCCAAACTCACTGTCTTCGGGGATCTCGATGCGGAAGTTGAGGCGGTCTCCAATGCGCACAGTCTCCACCTCGCGCTGTCGTGTGTCCAGGATGCGAATCCTTGGTGGTGGAGCCTCGGGCGACGAATTGATGTGGATCATCTCCGGGTCGCGGATGGGCATCATGCCGAAGGTAATGTTCTTAGAGCTCATGTCGTACGTGCACTTCACCTTGTAAATCTTATCGGCCTTCGTCATCACCACGCTGTGATGCTGCAAAACCACTGTGTTGGAGTAGACGCCAGTCTGGAAATCAAGAAAACATAATTAGTAGGGTCCTCTATGTAGTTTGGTTTTTCATCTGTATGGACGGATTCTTTTGGATTTCCGTACACTCACCACGCTCTGAGTGTTACAATCCTGTCCAGCCATGGTCAGATCCAAACGGAAAGCATCCGAGTTGATCACATCGATGTTACAGGTCTCCGAGCGTCCCAAAGCGTAGATACGTCCATTGAAGGGCTTGTTGGTGCGCACCTGAACGGCAATTCTGGTGTCCTTGCAGTGAACGGAAACTGGGAAGGATATACAACGATTACATAAAGATATCTTTTTAGATTTAGACAAGACTAACCATCATAGCAAGTTCCGGTCTTATCGCAGTTAACATCGTTGCGCGTCAAGTTGGTCAGGTTGGGATCCTCAATGGTGTCCAGACTAACGGGCAGAGTATCGATCTTGTCCAGAGTTCCCGGCGGAGAACCAGCTCCCGATCCGGCGGCCTTCTCGCACTGGTTCTCAAAGTACTGACCAATGGGCTCACCGTGATCGATCAGGGGGCGCTCGTGGTTCAAATAGGTGGATGGACCATCAGGCAGGGTCTTGTGATCCAGATGATATAGTCGGCAGTTGTACTGGGCTCCCTGGGGTTGACCCAAATACAGGAAGGAACGGCACAGGAACTCGGATTCGATCTCACAGGCCAAACGGCAGGCGGACTCGGAGGTCACCTGGAGTTCCTTGTCGGTATAGTAGTGCAGACCCACATATTGGGCCACCTTCTCCTCGGAGACACCCATCTTTTGTGCATTGCCAAACGAGCGAGTGTTCTTGCAGGCCTGAGCGGGTTTCAAGCAGAGATTCTCAAAGTAATCCGTACCCTGGGCGTCCACCAACTGCACAAACTGTCCGGAGCTGCGTCTATCCGAATCACTGAGCACACACTTCATGTTGTTGTAGTCATACTCCACCGATCGGCAGACGAAACGCCTTTCGTTGAGACAAGCGGACAGGCAGGCCTCCTTGGTGCTGGTGTAGATCAGGGCGTTGTCTAGGCCGCGGATCACCTTGTTGGGAACCCTCTCAAAACTCCACGGACGATGGCAGACATTCTCGCTGCGCAGCTGCAACTTAACCATGTAGTACATGTTGGCGCTCCTTTGCGGGGCTGCCGAAGGATTGGCCGCCGAGGAGTCGTTTTGCAGCTGACAATGGGTCTCCTGCGAGGGCGACAGAGGATTCACCACGAAACTGAAGGCCGCCGCCTGGCAGTCCGCCTCCTCGCGACACCATCCTTGGCACTCGTACAGCGACAGGTTCTTCACGCTGTAGTACGTGTTGCCCGGGAAATCGAAGTCCGTCAGCTTCTCGAAGGCCATCCGGGCATCGATTTGTCCGGGCAAGGACATCAGCAGGACCAACACGGCGGAGAGGAGCAGCGGACCCAAGGAGGATCGGTTGCGATTTCTACTGCTCTCGGCTGACTGCATTGCGATCTGAAAATAGAAAATTGAAAACAGGTGTTAGGTCTGCGAGAATAATGAACTATGATTAGGTAATAAAATGGGCAGAAATTGTCTTGTGAAGACAAAAAAAACTCATAACCAAAGCGATAACTTTTTATGAAACGTAAATGAGACGGATGTATCTCAGGCTGTTTAAATACCATCGAAATGCCAAGATCTTCCTTCACAGAAGTTAAGCGATGAGAGCTTTTTCATTTCTTCACCTTTCTGGCCGGCAATCTTCGCCCCTTTCGTTCCACTTCTCTAACTGCCAGTGCTGACAGCCTCCATTTGAATGAAGAAGGTGTAGATCAAAAAGGGAGAATGGAGCTAAGTGGAGGGGCTTAGTGGTCAGTGGTGCAGTGGCTACTACTTCCGCCCTTAGAGTGGCCCATTACACGCTTAACTAAGCGCCGAACCACCGAACCAATAAAAACTGAGCCACCACAGCGCTCGTTTCCCATTTTCATGCTGCAGACCAGTTTGCTGGATGAAGCGGCTCCAGTCGCCGAAGACATCTTCCCACATCCATGTCCACATCAGGCTCTTTGACTTTCCAGAGACTTTAATGAGCTGTCGAAGCGGGAAAGGGAATGAAGCGGCTACGTTTTATTGACGATCTGCGGTTAGAGTTTCTAACGGCCCACTCCATTCCCGTTCTACAAATCCTATTCCCCCATACCAATAGCAATTCCAATTCCAATCTCTGGCAGCGGGGCAAAACAGCTTTTTGGCATTCTTGTGGTTTCCATTGGAGCAGGCAGCAGCAAATTGCTTTCTGCGGACAGCCAGCCCATCCAAGTAATCCAACCCATCCGACCCACCCAAACCATCCCAACCAATTGAACCCGGATGGTGCATGGCGGTTCAATGAGTTGACCTGCAGGTGCAAAAGGAGCGAATGTGGACGGGGCAGTGGTCGTAATGTGGTGCATGCTCATGTGCCAATAAGTGGGTGGTCCCAACGAAAGAAAAGCGAAATCGAATTGGCTGGGAATAGGTGAAAAAGAGTGGCTTAGCAGTGAATGGGTAATTGATATCCTTAGTAATTCAATTATTCAGTAATGAGTTACTCATTTAGAATGCGGATGAGTTGTAGTCGTGAGAAAATAAACTACATATTTATGGGTTGTGAGTGATAAATGAGTATTGAAGATATAGGTCAGTTATTAAGTGAGTCCTTTATAAATTGCTTGGTAGTCGGGTAACTTAATTCACTTCAGGATGTGCGGTGCCAAATGAATGAGTTCAATAATCATTTATTTATATTTTACCGTTTTAAGGTAAACTGCGAAATGGGTTATTCCATTCCCAAGCCAAGTTATTCATTTACTGGCACACCAATTCGGTTAATAATTCAGCATACGTTCTGGGTCCATTTGATTCATTCATTCATCCCGGCGATTCATGGATTATTTAACTGCATGCATTTGCATTAATTTCGCTGTGCCATCTACAAATGGTCAAAGTCTTGCGGAAGCTTATGCCATATATGTTGGCCAGCTGTTCCAACCTCTTCTCCTTCGCCTGACTTCCCCACTCCCTTACTGACTTATAGTGCGGCATTTAAGTCAAAATTTATGGTTTTTTAAACGCCCCCCATAAGAAGCAGAAGGGGCAGTCGCAGAACGACGTGGGCTCAAGGGAGTGCGGATCGTTCTAGCCCCAAGCAATTATATTTACATATTCAATTCAATTTGTTTTGCGAAAATTGTCCAGAAACGAACGGACACAGAACTCGGACTTGGACTTGGGCACTGCCAATGCAATTATTTCATGCATTTCCCCCGCCGAACCGCCCTCGCCGGCCAGTGATTATAGAGCTCGGAACGTGGCCATTACCAGCGATATTAAACCAGCCCAACACGAGCTGCAAATGGCCAAACGAAAACCGAGAATCGTTGCCACACAGCGAAAAAGAGTAGATTGAGCTCTACATTTGCAGATCGAAATAGATTGCTCAAGGAAACCAATGGCTTCTTAAAATCTTTAGATTCAGTCAGTTTTAAATAAGTTCTCAGTACTAGAACATATATATTTATATTTAACTGATTTGTACATTTAATGTAAATCTGGCGCCCTTGTGAAATAAATGTACATTAAAGCACACTTTTCTCTATCAAGTAGGTTAGTTGATTTACTTTTCAATCTTACATTGAATTTCTTTTAGACAAAGACATTTTCCCGCAGTGCATGGAGAATTTGGAATGGGAAATGGCAAACGATATAGCCGGGGCATCGAATTCTCCGCGGGCCAGTGCCAAATGTTGCCGGTTCCCGGCGTGTCCGATTGCAGGGCAACATCAGCAACATCGACAGCGACATCAGCAACATCAGCAACAGCAACACACAGCCGCAACAGCAACAGCAAAAGCAAAAGCAACAACATTAAACAGCGACAACAAATGTCCTGTATGCTGTATGAAATAGGTGGCAAAGACAGCGAAGAATGCCCGCTGATGTTGCTGTTGCAACTGCGATCCCCCTCGAAGCGCACGACAGCAACAACGGCAACAACTGCGACAGCGACAGGAGCAACTGCAACAAGAGCAGCAGCAACATCAGCAACAGCAGCAACCCGCAGCATCGCCAGCAGCAACTCAACGGGAGCCGAACTGAAATTGTCGTTGCTCCCCAGCTGCAACTTGTGTTGCATATTCTGCAGCAGCAGCAACATCTGCGATTGCTCTCGTTTTACATGCCTCAGAACGAAACAGGGGAAGGGGCAGGATTAATGTCCAAAAGTCAGACCAGACAATGCGACAAAAGTCCAAATAAATACCTTGAATTACTCAGTACTGATTTCTCGAAGGGCTTGCATAGACCTGGGTTTGGAAATTAAACCCAGTTCAAAATATAGAACAATAGCGTTGAATTCTCTTCTATCTGCTGTTATGAGCAATTCGGTTATTATATTTTTATTATTCAATAAAAATGAAGAACCGCATAACATCTTAATTTACTGAGTATCCGAATGATAAGTTGACTTCCCTGCTATCGTGCCTTGCAATCGTATTTTTCCTAGGATCTATTCTAAACTCGGCCCTTGAGCAAATGAAATGCATTTGAAACGATGCAAAAAGAGAACTCGGGGCTCCAACAGAAGCCAATTACAAGGGCAGAGGATCGAGATCTGGGGGATCAGATAATGTCCAGATCGCCCTGGACATCTCCGGCTATTGACGTCATTGTGTTTGGCTGCATTTAGTTCTTTTTCGCTCTTTGGTTTCTTCTGCGAATGAAGAATTGCAATTGGCCCCGGCCGATTACCAGCTCACGAATCTCGTTATTTATAGCCGGTGTTGGGTTTATTTTTGGCCTCCGTTTTGCGTCCTTGACCATTTCTAATTTGAGGGGGCTCTGGGGCTCATCATTTCTGGGATTTGCCTACTGCAATTATAGAACGCTCAAGGTTCATGAAGGTCACCACCCCACCACCAATGGCATTCTGTGTTTCTTTGTTTTGCGCTGCGAATGGTAATGGTAATTATATGGATATGGACGGGAGTCGGACATCGGACATCGGAGATCGATGGACTGCAGCAGCGCTTCTCATCAGCTGGTGGCCATCTCAAATGGTCAATGGTCAGTGCTGGCACGCCCCCTTGGCTTGGCTCCTCTCTCTTTCCTCTTTCTTGGGCTTTGGTCAATTCTTGTGGCCAGTGGCGCGTACTTGGATTTAAGTTGGCTACCCGGTAATCAAGAAAATTTGCAGTTACGATGGAACGCGAGGAGCGGGGGGAGACCGGGGGAACGAAACGGAATCGAAACGAATCGCATCGACAAAGAGAGAAAAGGAGGAGAGCGATCGCAGAACAGAGCGAGGGGGGTCTTCAAAAGGTTATCATTAGGCACGCTTACTTCTGCCGTCTTCTTCTTCTTCTGGCCATTCTTGTTTGGGACCTCTAATTACGCGAAAAGGGAAAAAGCGCAGAGGACGGCAATTGCATCATAAGCAGATACAAAAATATATATGAGCATAATAGCGAAAAGAAAACGAAGAATGGACCTGATCACATCATTAGAGAGTGAAGGGGAAAACCACAACGCATGATGAAAGGTCAAAGATAGTTGGGTTTCTAATGACAGTGGCCAGTGAAAGTAGCTTGGTCAATTAGGCAAACACGAGAAATTTCCATTTCTTTTCAGTCCGAATAACTCCCAATAAGCTCCCACTCTACAGTCGCATTCACAATCACAGCCGCAGTCACAGTCACGGCATAACCAATTAAACGGAGATGAGCAGGAAACAGTAAATGCCAAATAATTGGTCATGCCAAATGCAATGCGATTTGCCTGTCAATCAAAGGAATTTTTCATATCATACAAGATCGGGGAAAAAGGGGTGATGGGGGGGATGATCCGATCCCATCGTCAACCATTCACTTTGCACACGATGCTAAAATAACCTCTGGAGTGCACACGATTTCTGGTTTTCAGTCGCAGTCACTGTCAATATCAAAGTGCCAACTTAGAAATGCAAGCACTCACCGCCAAAGAAATTATGAGACCTTGGGTTGATTCTTATTTGCATACCCTGTATTCATTGAGCCTAAATGGTATTTGGTAAATTGAATCTCCTTCGTCTTATAAAAATACCCTATTCTATGTATCCTATCTGCACTTGCCATTAAATTGCATTACAGTGGTTTTCCTGCCAGTGTCTATTAGATCGTATTTAGGAACAATCGTATGAGAAAGTCGATGATAAATCAATTTTTTCGAGCTCGAAATGAAATATGAAAATTTAAAGAGCCCAGTGCCTTGTAGAGCCATTACTCCTTTTCAACGTTCTCTTCTCGTTATGAGTGTGAACGGATGTCAGTCCGTCTGTCTGTTGGCCCTGTCTTTTGGTGTTTGCCTGTCCACTCGATCAATTGGCGCAAAAGGAAATGGGAAACAGCAAATATACACACTTGCCCAGGAGAAACCTTTTCATTTAATGCAATTTGTTGCTGTTGTTTTCACAACACGCGAATGTGATGGTTACACGGAAAAAAAGGCCAAATAGATCGCTCATTTTGTTGTTAATCGTTTTTCGAATCTCCCGCTTTTATTTTTCCTTTTCGATGGAAAAGAACAGTAGACTGTTTTCGGGTAAAAAGGAGCAGGTTCGAGTGTCTATAAATTTTCAATGGTGAAAAGCCCTTTGTATCCGGTTAATAAATTCTATTTTGTATTATGATAATATAGTTTGTCATTATCATATCAAATCATACTTGTTTTCTTTCTGTGCAGAGGAAAAGAAGGGAGACAGAACACACTCAATCACTTAGCTGGTGCCAAGAGAACCCTTGTTCCTCGACTTCTTCCTCGTATTTCTAGCCATCTCTCTCGCCGCATTTTGCAATTATGTAATTTTCAATCATCGCTGGCTTAAAGATGCGCACTGCGAAAACGTGCAGCCGAACAAAGTTGAAGCACCTGCCATGCACCATGCGTGCTGCAACTCCCCTTTTCCTACTTCTCCTATATACGTATATATATTTATAATAGAAGTGCGAAGCAGCAATAATTGCTATCGAACAATGGAAGCGCTGGCCAGCTTTTCCTCCGCCAGCTGGCTTTTCCCACTCGGAGTTTCCACTTTTCTCAGGCTGTCGTTCTCATTCCCATTCTTAGGTGGTCAAACGTGCATTTAAGCCTGCTTCTAAACGAAAATATTAAAAGTTATAATTAAAAAAAGTTAAAGCGAGAGGGAGAGCGAGAGCGAGAGACTATTAAATGGAACGCCAGATCAAAGTGTTTGCCAGGGAGAAAATTGCCTGGAAATTTTCTATATGCTTTTCAATTTGGAGCAGGCACTCGTACCCCCTCCCCTATCCACAAAATCTCGGCAAAGGCGCCTTCTATTAGTCCGTGCATGTACTATTAAGAACCGTTACAAATCTAATCGAGTTGACACCCACTTAGCTATAGAAATCCGGGGCTACAAACCGGGCGGGGAAGTACTAAATTTGATCACCAATATGATATGGGAACTAGCGAAACGTTAAAAATTTAATTTTAAGAAACAAGTTGTAGAGTCTCCTTTTGGGTAGCCGAAGGTCGAAGTACCCTTTAACTTGCACATATATAATCAGTTATTAGTCAGAAATATTGGCTATAACTACTATAAAAGATAGAATAATAGATTTAATATTTGAGATTACTTAACAGTGTTATCTACTTTTTAAACTATCAATATTATATGTGTTGGTTTATACAAGTTCTAATGTAAAACCTTTTCCTACCTGATAAAGGGAAATGGTTTCTAGTGCACCCAGGTCTTAGATTCTTGGTTAGACGTGTGCAAAAACTGATGTTACCCACTGCAAGGGCATAATAATAGCACAGCAAATCAAGTTGGCCAACAAGAACAAGGCTAAGAGAAAGGTGCCGCTCCCAAAAAAAAAAAGGGGGGATTTTCGCGGACAATGTTCTTTGGGCATGTGAAAAATGGTTGCAGCTGTTTGCCTCTTTGTTTTTAGTGTTCGGCTGCTGCCCGTTGTTGGCATTTTTTGCTTTTTTGTTTTCGGTTAGAACCGGAAATTTATTGCATAACAAGTTGGCAGAAACGATATCCTCTTCTGGAGGAGCTGCCTCAAGGTTGTTGCAGCGCACACACATTGCAACATGTGGGGAGTTATTTGAAAGTGCTGCCCCATCGACGATGCAGGCAACAAGATATGCAACACGGCAGTCCAGGGGGGAAGGGGGAAGGGGAGTCCATGGGCGGGACAGCAAACGGGTGTGGTTCCAAACCTCCTGGTCAGCCGATGGAACGTGCAACATTCAACAGAAAACGAAAAAGAAACCCAAACATTTCATAAATTCTTTGCCACGGCATAAATGTTTTGAATGTTGTTTTTCTCTTTTTCTTCGCTCCAGATGCGTATCGAAGTGGGAAGGTTGGCTTTGCGGGGTTCCGGGGATCCCGGGTTCCCGGGGAAGACCTATAGGTCCACGTTCACGGCCCCACTCCTTTTTGGCAGTTGTCTCATCAATCGCTCATTGTCAGTTGGCCAGAAAAGCACCGAAAGAAATTCAATTGAAAACATTATAAGCCATTTACGTAATAACAATACAGTTCTTGTTTTCCTAAGATATTTCATTTTAATAGAAAAGGGTTTCATTATTTGGACATTTCTTTGAAAAAATTGAAAGTAGACATTTCGTTTAATATGTGTTTTGATCAATGCCCTATCAGTTCCTAAATAGTTATACAAAAATTATGGATTCTTTTTCCATATCCTCTGATAATACTCTGATATTTTTGAAGCATTTTGAACAGTGCAGCAAGTAGGTAAGAGACTTTTCGTTCCTGGAATCAGGATGGGATGGCGGGCACTTCGTTCTCGGCTCTTTCGCGGAAGTTGGCCAACAAAAGCCATTAGCCAAAGAGCCAGAGAGAGTGGGGATAGCTTTGAGTCGGACTGAAAGATGGAGATGGGAAGATCGGCTTGGGTTTGGGTTCGCGGCATGAGGCTGAGAGACCGAAACCGAAGATGAGAATGAGGATGAAGATGAGGATGAGTAGAGGATTGGGGCTGGCAACAAAGAACAGGAGTCATTAGAGGCGCATTTGAGGCCGCGGAATGTGACGGAGCCGAGGCCCGAGAAACTCTCTCTTAGAAGACCGAAGACTGGAGACTCAAACTCTAACTACAACCACAACCTCAACTACAACTCCAACTTCATCTTCAACTTCAACATCAAGTTTCAAGTGGCGGGCAAAAGAACGTTGCATGATTTATGGCAATTATGAGCAGCAACCTCCAGTTTTGCCACGCCAGAGAAGAAATGATGATGACAGGGGCGAGGGGGGCAGAACACTGCAAACTGCAAACTGCAAGTGCAGGCTTCAAAGTTTCAGCAATTAATTGCAATTGTGGGCCCTAAAATGTGGGCATGGTCAGGGAAATCAGCGCTGGAATGCCCGGCAAATGGAGGCAAAAACCAAACCGCTGCAGTCATCATGAGATGAGCTCAGATGAGGATCACCGCCTGGAATGCCAGTCAGAGTTCCGATCTGGGGAACCTCAAGTCCAGATAAATGAGAGGTGATCTCGGAGATGCGACTTCCTCCATCTTCCTACGATGGTGGTTCGTAAGGTCGGACTGATTTTCAGATCCAAGGGTCATTTAGATCACCAATCATCTATGCTTGTCTTCAAAAGTACCAATACATAAACATATAAAATATCTAACTTATTTCGAGGATTATCTTGTTTACAAAACAAACAAGTACTTTCTGTGTTTAGCATCTCTCCCAAATGTCTCCAATAACGAACAACATCTAACAACTTTCTGTGATCAGACCAGATCACTGTAAAAGAATGGCTCCAACTTCTGTTGTGGGCCATCATCTCCCAGAGGACGCTCCACATTCCCACAGAAGGAATCTTTCTGAGTCTTCCCACTGATCCGCCTCCAGATTGGAAGAGCCATTGCTCATCGATCACGGACTCAAGAAAAGAGATAGGGAACTGTCAGGCGGCATCATAATCGAGATTGTCCAGCGGATCGCATCGGCATCACTTTGTGGTTGACATCTCTGTTCTGCGTTCAGCATTCTCCGATCTCCGTTCCCTGTTCTCCATTTTCCAGGGGCTATCTGTTGCATGTATTTTTAGCCATCTATCTTGCCCGCAAACTGGGGGAACACGGCTCATTACAACACGGCCGACACTTGGCCAACAACTACCCTATCTGCATATGGATAACCCATTTGGGTGTGGACCTGGCGCTAGACATCCTCGGAATCACAATCGGCCGGCCGGCTAGCCCTCATTAAAAATATTTGCAATTTAAAGAGGAAAACAAGAGGCTCTTCTGACCACATCGGCCTATTTTTAAATGCAAAACTTGCGCCGTCGCACGACAAGACAATCAGGACATGGAAATAATTGAATGCGCCAGGCTGCAAGTGGAGCTGAATAAATGGGAAGTGGTTTATTACACTGAGGAAATAATTAATGAAGAAAAAGGTGAAGACGCATCTTAAAACCAATTTGTTATTAAGTAATCAAAATAATACATTTTTGCTTTGGCAAATATATTGTTTTAAAAAACATCAGAAAACTTTCCAAATTCAAGAAGTTAAAATATTGTACAAATAGTTGAGACAATCTGTTTTAGTACTGACCAAAGTTTGAATAATTACAACGCTATTTCTCTCTGTGCATTTGGTTTAACTACGCCACAGAAGCGAGTGGAATGGCAAATGGCAGCAGATGAAGATGACCAATTTGCTGCAACATGTGCAACGGCCAAACCCCGAGACCGATAAGCAAATGTAAACCAACATGCCACAGTTGCCCCTTCTTTGCCACAAAGTTTCTTAAGTGGCCCATTGTGGCTCATTTTGCAGTTTGTGCAATTTTAAGAACAACATTTAATTAAAGCCAGAGATGGTCAGGGGTTTTTGGGGAGGAAGTACGTGACGTTCACCTGATCAAGTGACTCTAATGTGTGTGCTTCTATCTTCTTTCGGTTTCCTTCTATCATTTTTTCTTCGAGTGTCGTTGTCAGCAAGACATTACCTTTTTTCTCAATATTAAGCTAAACTTTGTTTGTTACAAAATGAATTTAGATAAATATTTTACTTTAAAGCTTGTAACGAACATGAAAAACTGGTATTACTTCAAAGAAACGTTGCTGTCTTTGTTGGCAGCAAGAATCTTTAAGAAACTTTATCCAAAATGAGGGGTGAAAAACAAAAGACTTAGGCAACGAACTTGGCTGACAAAAAAGATTGAAATTTAAGCTAACGATTGTGGATTAGAAGAGAGCAAAAAAGAAAGATACCGTTCCGTTCCGCTGCTAACTGTTCGAGGCGATTAGGCCAAATTACCAACATTTTTCCAACAATTATGGGCTATTATTGAACCAATTAGTTGCCCGCGCGCTCAAATGAAATGCGCAAACAAATTGAAATTGAAAGAAAGTCGAATGCAAATTTGTGCGTAGCAGGTGAGAAGAAATTGAAGTCGAAGTCGAAGTCGAAGAGGAAGCGGCATTGGTAGATAAACAAGCCAAACGAGAAGATGCGGGCTTGCAGAGTACAGAATACAGAATACAGACTACAGACTACAGAAGATCGGGGAGGGAAGTGCTATTTGTTTAAGTTGGCTTTAACAGCTTGCGGACGTTTGCCGTTAGTTGACCTGGTTAACTGTCGGTGGAATGAGCCGTAGATAGAGAAAACTGGCGGGGGGCGGGGGATTTATACTATCCACAATTTGAATGATCAAAATTTCAAACTGCCGGATGGCAAAAGGTCACAACCCTCCCGTTGAACCCACACACAAAAAGAGCCAAGTACAGAATGGAAAATAACGCACGTACTTAGAAAAGATGATCAAAGGCTCTCGTCGGGATTAGGAGGAGGCGTATTGCCAAGGGGGCGGGGCAGGGGCAGGAGGCGGGGCCCGGCACTGTCATTAGCCGGCCCTCAAACCACGGGAGATGATCATACGATAATGCTGTTTGCTCAATTCACTACTCCCTATACAGTTTTTCTACACAGAAAAAAGATTTTATATCTACAAATAAATTCACAATATTTCACTTTATGCTAGTGTAAGATTTTATAACTCAGTAATATTTACTTTATAATACAATTTTAATTAGTTAATATAAGACGCATTGATTTCTATTTGTATCTTATTTAAATTGGATTATATGATCATGAAAAGCATTCTTGTTCTATAAGATATGAAGTAAGTATTTCCAAAATATGGAAATATTTTATACATTGTTTTCAATTATAAGGACTTTTTTATTAGCTAATGGCTAACTCTTTTTCTCCGTGCAGCCTTATCTTCCCTCTCTCACTTGGTTGCATGTTAATGACGCACAATTGCAGGCTGCAACATCAGCAACATTGCCACAAAAAACACATTGGAATGCCAACAATGGCAACTTGGGCCCATTATGTTCCAATGGACCCCACGTCTGTCGCATTAGCCGATTTTGTCGATTTAGTTGCGGCTTGTTATACGCCCACAAAACTACAAAAAAAAGATAGCACCACCTCCCATTTCTGCCCACTCTTTTCTTCTGGTGCGTGGCTTATTGGATTTGTTTTGGCCATGTTTTATCATTTTTTTCAGCCATGAGATAAGTGCTAATGATGATGCCTGCCCTTCGGTTTCCCCCCGGTAATTGACCCTTCCTTTGACGACTCTATCTTTGCCGCAATCTTTCTCTTTCTTCGCTACTTTCATTGTCATCCATTAAATGAGAAGCCAACTAAAATACCTGACTTCAGTCTTAACCGAAGATCGTGCTAGTTATTTACAATAATATGTGGTTATCTTTTATCGATATTACATATAGAAATTTTGAATGTTATATGCAAGCTATTGATGTAAACTTTCATTTTGGTGAGATGAGAATTTATGTGAAGCCTGAGGGTTTATTTTGTACCTCCAAGTTAACACAAAAATATTTTTCTCTGTTTACAAAATGACTGTCTCTTTAAGTGATTAAGAGATCTAACAACTTTGCAGCCAGCATGCCAAGAACAATCGAATTAATCTCCGCTCTTTCCTAATGCCATCGACAGTCTGCCACATGGGATCGATAAAACAATCGGCAGTAATTTTTCACCTGGGTGAAACTTTTCCACTTTTCGCTCAGGTGTCGAATCGCTTGGATGTGCGATTGGGAAAGTGCGTTGTGTGATGCACGCCCCTTCTGTCGTGCCCCCATCGACATCGACCATGCTCTTCCGCCAAATCACACTCAATTGCAGTTGGAGAAGTTGGAGAGTCTGGGTCTGAGTCTGAGTCTGAAATGCTGGGATCGAGAAGTGGGAGCCCGAGTCGGGAAAGCGGTCACATAAAAAGTAGGCCAAGTTCTGGCCAACACACATACTTAATCGTACATTCAGACACGTCGCCAGTGGCGGTTCGGGTTTGGGTTTTGGGAGCCATGTCAAAGATTACGCCGTTTGGGCCTGAATTTTGGCTGCAACCGCTTGGAGTGGGGCATGCAAATCCGTTCAAATGCTGCAACTGGATTTGGGTCAGGCGGATATTCCATTTGGCTGGGTCCACTTGCATCCACTTGGGTCCGCCGATCTTGGACACTTGCTCCTTCGGTGCCTTTTCCCACTTGAGGCCGAGGTGTTTGGGAAGTCGGTTGAATCAAACCAGTTCCCAAGTCATCTTTCCTTCGCTCTTTCCTGTCCCATTTCTCTACACAGAACCTGCATTTTTGGAAGTATTTAAATGATCGTTTCTCAAAAAAAGGGTATGGTTTTCTTGGACACTCACAAGCTTTTAAATGTTTGAGTAGTTAAGATTATTAAATATATTAAATTATCAATACAAAAGAGATTGAAATAAATATGTATTTTGCACTTCAAAAGCTTCAAGCATACAATGTGTTCAACAATTATCTTTTCTTTCTCTGTATGACTCGATTGTCACTTCTTCTTCTCCTTCTAAAATGAGAAAATGAGTTTCTGCGGTTTCTCGGCTTGGTTTCCTTCTCGCCTCGCTTTTTATGCCGCTGGTAATCATAATGATGTGAATGGAATCTCGCGTATTTATGCCAGGCATTAATCGGCTATAGGTGCCACAAAGTTGTTCACAGACACCAATTGAAGAGCAACTATTTAGAAAACTGGATGTGTAACCGGGACTCGTTTAATGTGTAAACCATAAATCTGCAGGCTCGTTTGCTACCTTTTATTCCAAGTTCTCCTTCAATGTTTCCTAATGTTTCCTGCCTTGCGGTGAAATTTATAAGATTTCTGGCGTTAGCATTGAGCTGGGTTCATTAGTTTCGCCATTAGATTACTACTTTACCTAAGTTTCTAAGTTCCTAAACATTTAACAGTTTTTAGTCGATGAATTCCACGTATCTCTAAAAAAGCAGTTTCGATATACAGGAAATGCCAATCAACTGTCAATTGATCTCATTCTATTACCACTAAACGCTTTACATTTGCTGTTCCAGTTTCAAATTTTCACCTCAACTATTCGGTTTTCGTTTTTGTGCTAATTGCCAACTGAATTTTCCTGCCTACCCGCTTCTTGTCTTTGCATTTTCGTTCGCTTTTGTTTGTCACTTGAAAGTGGAGCGACCTAACCCAAAATGCTCATTATGCACGGTGCAGTGCCAACTGTGATAGCCCTTTTCCCATTTTCCCCTTTTCCCCCGACTACGTGCCTTGTCAAATGGCTTCAACTTTTTTCCCCACATTTGTCGCTTGAGAACTTTTCATTTTCATTTCTCTAGAGGCACAAATTTATTATGCGCATCGCTGTTGGCACGACCTAAGACAATCTGGCCCACAGAAGACCTGTGTACCAAATTTCGAGCCGAGAAACCACCTCATTCACATGCCACTCAGGCTCTGCTGACTTGGACTTGGACTTGGATTTGGCGTCGGACATGGGCAGAGGATGGAGTGGAATGGGAGTTGGAGTTGGAGGTGATGGGAAGTGGGAAGAGGGGAGCGGGACTGGAAGTGGGAGGAGTTACCGAGATCGTGGCACGCCGACATGTGACTCCGATCTGCAAGAGCTGGGACTTCGTGGGCACAGTGGTTAGAAAATCATTTGAAGCCAAAATACGACTTCAAAATTAACTAGCTGTGACAGTGAAATCTGATGAAATTGGTTCGCTCCATTACACTCACATATTGACAAAAATTAAAATCTCCAGAAATTTTTTTATCAACCCAAAATATGAGTTAAATTCTACCTTAATATTTTTTTGTTGGTTTCTCAAAATTACCTGCAAAGAAACAAGATCAACTCCACTGTACGTCGCGCCATTATTGTTGTTGTCATAACATATGCCAAATGAATATGGCCAAAAACAACACCAACAATTGGCAATAGGCAGCAGCAAAAATGGCAGAAAAGGAAGCCATGGAACCAATGGACAATGGCAATCGCCCTCCGCCCATTTTATTTATCACTTTTGTAGGTATTCTTGACTTTGAGTCCGCACACGAATGGACCGTAAAAAACAGAGTTTGATAATAAACCTCTAAGCATTATTAAAAAATCAATTTACTTTATTACCAGGAATTAATATTTTCAAAAAGTTTCCTACATTTTTAGTGCAGGTAGATGAACTTACAAACTTTTTGAATTGAGAAAAATAGCTGAAATATATTTGAGTTCGCAATCTACTTTGGCAAGTCTTCAATTTTCACAATTTTGCCCTGTGTATGCTATATATATGTATGTCATAGATATACCGACATGCATGTTTCGTTTGGATTCGTGAAAACGTGCCCGACATGCAGAGAATTCAATAAATAAAATAAAATGAATTCGGTGAAAGCGAGAACTTTGGGGGACGGCAAGGGGCGGGGCGGGGCAGAAGTCGTGTTGCTGCTAATGGGCTGCCCAACCGCCCCCCATAGCCACCCACCACCCCCTCCACTTTTTGGCATTTTCCCATGGATCTCGTTTCGTATTTCTTTGTTTTTATGGTTCAAACGCGCGTCATGCCTTGGCCAAAAAAAAACTGGCTATCATAAATCAATCAAAGGGGATAGTACAAACAGACAGAATGAGAGAAGGCGGTCTAGAAAATCTAGAAAATATAGAAACCATCACACTAATTAAAAAAAAAGAGCAAGCGAAAGCCAAACCTTTAAACGAAATGGAAATTCCCTGAAGCCAAACAAATTTCTGCTTACCTGATTTGCTTTCGATTTCTTCTGGGTCTTGAACGTCTTCTTCTGAAAGTACAAACGAAAAATAATAATGAGCAAATCGGTATGTGAGTGGCTTAGTCAAACAATAAAAATAGAAAATAGTTTGGTAAATGAGGTAAAAGAAATGTAGGCACTTCTTCGCTTAATTGAAGTGAGGCTATAAAGCGGGCATTAAAGTTTGTTGGCATAAAAAAAGCTATCAAACCAAATATTTATGTACCTACATATTTATGCCAGTATATACCTAAATAAAAACCCGCATCGGGTTAAATTGCCGTTAGCAGATGATACACGACACGTTTTTTTAAGGAGAAGGGGGCGTATACTTACTATTTGGGTTACTTATGGGGGTATTACAAAAAACGAGCAGAAAAAGAAGACTTTTGACCGTGACACAAAGATAAAAACTCAGAAGACAGGAAAACAGGCACTAATTTAGTTGGTGGAAAGAAAGATCATATTTTGAAGAAAGCTGCAGTGAGTGGGAAAATGAGTGAAAGTTAAGTACTTTACATAGATAATCTTAAATATACTTTTCCCAATTAGTTAGCCCTATTAACAGATTATTCTTTACTAAGTGGAGTCGATAATACCTTTAAAAAATACTTTTATAAGCAAATATTAAATTGAAATACTTATTTATAAGGTAACCAAACAAAATAGAGAATGTAATTACTTAAAACTCTTTTTCCGAATCTAAAGTTCTTTGGGTTCTCATCAGTTTGAAAAACTTTTTGTGGTTCTGGGTAATCACCATCCTCGGCTGCTTCTTCGTGAACCCATTTATCCCAGTCTTCTGGCAGACTCATCTCTATAAACAAAGCCTATCAATCTTGTGATCTAATCAAAATTCGCCGATCGAAGCTCGTAGATCACATTAAATTTTTGTGGTTTGCTGCAGTTTCCTACGCGATCTCTATATCTATACAGTTTTAACGGTAAGTCACAGCTCATCCATAACTTTTTTTTGTGTTTTTTTTTACCACTTTTTCGATTGTTCCATCAGAGAGAAGAAAAGAAGTAAAAAACCGAAACTGAATTGCGTTCGCTCTGCATAAATTGCGGTCCAGGAAAGTCTCCCTCTGGCCAATCTTTTGGCCACTTTGCAAGTCTTTATAATAAACCAAAAAAAGGAAAAAGAAGAGGAAAAAGAGCAGGGCAACGCTGAAGAAAAGAAAAATATGTTATGCATGGCAATTTTCCATTTTGAGGCCTCCGACTTTGTCTAATGTCATGTATTATCCGAGGAGAGGCGAAAAGAAGAATAAGCCAAGTGTCCAGAAGGCCAGGTCCATTGTCTTTTCTTATTTTTCTTTTTGTGGGCAGGGCGCTAGCCAAAAGTGAAATATTTCAAACACCAAGTCGTGTCGCATTCCCAGAGATCTTGGGCCTCCCCCTCCCCTTACAACTCGTATCTTGAAGATGCAGATTGCCATTTTTTCCATCCGTGCTGCCTTCTTTCTGGTGTGTTTGCAGTGTCATCTTTGCTTGAGTAAACAGAGCAGCACAAATGGAGAAAGGGTTGCCGAGGAGAAGAGGCGTCTTCTGGCAGCGGAGATTTGCATTTGCCCCGCAGATGGATGCTTTTTGTTCGGCCTTCTCATATATGCAAATCTCCCGGCAAGATTTAATGGTCACACACAACGGATATGGATATGGCCAGCTGGTTAGGTGCTTAGAAGGTTCTTTTTATCCATTCTAATCAATTCAATTACACTCCAAGTCCTTCACATAATTGCAACGGCGGAGATAAGGTCATAAAGTTACGAACTTGAGCTCAACATGAAGATAATTTGTATGGCGATGGGAAGATATCTTTTCAAGGAGGAAAACGTTTTAAAATAGTCATGGAAATTAAGTTTGAAAAGATTTCTATAAAAAATTGAATCCGAATTTAAGTCTGAATTTTGTTAATTAAAGGATCATGTTTTGACAAAGGTATAAGAATATTATTATTAATATATGCTAAGAATATTTTTAAAAACAAACCTAGTTGCTTGTAAATAATATGTAAAGACATAACCAATTAAAAAATACAAGAAAGAGTATTATTTCAAATTATTGACAAACACTTTTGTAGTACTTTAAGCTTAACCTTAGACCATGGCCATTAAATGGAAAACCTTTTTAAAATCTCCTTTATAAATCTCATAAACTGCATTGCCAGTGCCAGGGTACGAATGTATTGCCGACTATAAAAAGAAGTCGATTATCTCAATATCTGTAGACGTCTGTTCTATGTGAATATATTTCAAGGACCTCCCCCGGACCTTGTTACAAATCCATTCTGCTCCAGATCTCCTAAATTCCCCAAGGGTTTCGATCTCTGCGTTTTCCGAACGATGTCTTTTTCTTGATCTTCTATTTTCGCCTTGTATTTCTAGTTGCTGTTGATTTTTTTTGGCCATTAAATTCGAGCAGCGACGACATTACCCAAATGGCTGACACGGCCCGGACATTGATGATGTGGATGTGGATGTGGACCCCAGAATCTAGAATCCAGTATCCAGTATCCAGAGTCCAGAATCCAGAGTCCAGAATCCAGAGCCCGCCGACTGGAGTTCTCCTCGGGGATCGCTTGTGCGATCTCTTGGTTGTTCGTTGTTCGGTTGTTCGGTTGTTCGTTTGGTTGTTTTGGCTTGTTCTAATTGTTGTTTTACCTCGTTCGATTGGCGTTTGCGTGTGTGATGGGTTGGTATATATACCTATGCCTATGCCTATGCAGCGGCTGCAGATCTCCTGGCTCCTCCGGTTCAGTTCGGTTTGGTTTGGTTTGGGTGTTTAACTGCGATTTGAGTCACGTTTCATTACTCGTGATGCCAGACAGTAATCACTTGATTTTCCAAGCTGCTTTCTTGTTCCAAGGAGCTGCTAGTTGCAACTTGCTCTTGGTGTTGCTGCTGTTGCTCTTGCTGCTGCTGCTGCTGCTGCTGTCACAGACCAGATCAGACACGAAAAGCTGGCCAACTGGCTGGCCAACAGACCTTGGCCAAAAGGTGCTACCAAAAGCGGCAGCAAAATGGCACACAAATCTTGTTAGGCAAGTACAACAGCAACATCACAGCAGCAACATGGATTCCTCGGCGGGCTTAGGGGTATTCTTTAGGGGTCATAAATAGAGCTTTGCACTTACGCTACACGGCAAAAAAAAGAGAGCTAGACATTAACAAGAATTTGGTTTTCTTGATAAGCTGATAGTGACTGGTTCTATGATTTAAAAGCTTGATTTAGCTTGTAAAACCTGCTTATATTTGTCACATATTTATATGATGAGTTAATATCAGGTTTTACAATTATTGCTTATGTTTAGTATCAGCTGCAAAGCATCAATATCAATTGTTTTTCTCAGTGCCGCGTGACTCACGAGTTCGTGCCCTCGGAGGATTTGGAGTTGGCAACGGGCAGTTGCTTCTAATTTGGTTTTTATGCTTTGATCTCGTGACGCTTGTCATTGCGGTCACTCGCACATAAAGAGAGCCAGATAAAAGAGGGAAATGGGTGGGGGTGAGAAGGAGGATCGGAGGATTGGAGGAGGTAAAAATGAGGATGAAAGGTGGCCAAAAGGAGGGGGCCAAATTGCCAGCGACGCCAGCGATAATCAATTAACCCAGCTCACTGGGCAGTCGCCTTCGGATGTGGCCGAGATGTTGCTGCGGTGCATGTTGCATGCTGCTTGCTGCATGCTGCATGTTGCTGCGGGGATAACCAATGGATTCGCCGCTAGAGCCTCCTCCCCACGAATCGCCGCGGTTGATGAAGTTTTCCGCTGACTTTGATTGCGGTTGAAATTTTCATCGCCACATTTTCCTCCGACTAGGAATGTTTTCAATTTTCCTTTTTTGCGGTTAACCTCGAAATGAGGCCCAAAGGAAATTCCGCAATTGCTTTTCACAAGAAAACTCAATGCACATTTAAATTTCTTCTGCAAGAACGCAACAGGTATTTAAACTTTTTTACGCTTTTCTGTATTTGAAAAACAAAATTCTCTATATATTGTGAAAAGGTCGGGCTAAAATAATTATTTATGTCTGATGGAAATTTCAGTTAAGTTAAGGAATTCAGTATTGTAATTTGAATCATTTCCATACTTTCTAGGCTATATTAAGCCACTAAAATGATTTCCTAACGAGCTGGAAATTTCTCATTTTCTTGTGGAGAAAATCGTTAAGTACAAATAAATTGTTAACAGATTGTTTGGCGATAAAGCGATTCAAAGTGGGCGTGTCGTTGGTGGGCGATTTGCCATCGCGTGCGACATTTGACTTGGTTTTCGGCTTTGACTCCTTTTTCGACTCGGTCTTTTGGCCCGTCTTTCTTTTCCTTTCCTGCCACTCTTCATCTGATTTTACATGGCACGTACCGCAGATTTGTTTTTTGTTTTTCACAATTTTGTGTAGTTTTTTTGTTGGTTTGGTTTTTGGTTTTTGGGCAGAGAGCGAAGAAGGAAAGGCTGCGGCTTCGGCTGCGGAGGCCCAAAAAAGACGGCAGCTGGCCAAAGCCTAGTCATCCGAGTTGGCCTCCACTCTTAAGTAGGTTAATTTTGACCGGTTTGTGTTCTCGCCGTCGCCGTCTCCTTCTCCTTTCCCCCTTTCCCCCGAGGTAGAGCAACTTCTCCGCTCGTCCGTGGTCTCCTCTGATGTTCCTGATTGACTGGCGACTTGGGACTGCGGCATTTGCCTGATTAACCCGAGTTTCAGCTGTTTTAATGAGGCAGCCACATGTCGCCAGGGTTCCCCTTTAACAACTCCTGATTTTCCTTCTACTTCATTAGAAAGAGCTTGTTGTGCATTGGAGAAACTTGAAAAGTTTGTTAAATACCAACTGGAGCTGGCCAAATATAGATGGAAGTATTGATTTTATCGATTGCCTTGAAAATAGATGACATATGAGATTTGAGAGAGTGACTTGGAAGTTGTCTTGATTATAAGCTCTTTAAAAAAAGAGAAACTTTCTATCTTTAATAAGCATTGGCTGAGGATTCGAATAAGTTCGTATATGAGTCCAAATACCACTTACATTATTAAATATATATAGGTGATGATCATACAAAAATAGATTCTAATTTTAATTCTAGCGTTAGACCAGCATTTCTCTTTTCCTTATAAGCAAAAAAACGAGAGGGAGACAGATGGCTAATTTTCGCAGCGAAAGAGTTGGCTAAAGAGTTGCAAGACCCGCTCTTCTTGATAAGCCTTATTTGAGATCTGCGGCAATTTCTTTTTTCTATTTCTGCTTGATGACGCCTGTAATGATGTTGCACATGGCGATCATCATGATCGAGTTGGTCAGCACAGCGTGGAAATGGAACAGATTGGAACGGAGCGGAGCATTTGTCGCCATGAAATCATGTTAGAAATTTGAGACAAATTTCTTTGTCGTTTGCTTTCAAATTGCTTTTGGCCATTTTGTAGTTGGCGGCTAACGGCAATCAAATGGCCAACGGAATTAGAACGGAATGCCAAAAACCGGAACGGAATGGAATGGATGGTGAGAAAAATGCAGTCGTCAGGAAATGAATGGAATCCAAGTAAAAGATCGGATAATTTTGATATACTGAAAATGTGAAAAATGTATCGAAACATAATACAGTGAAAAAGAAGTAATATTAATGGCTTGGAATAAATCTGGTGTAGTTATGGATGGAACAAAATTTAATTAAGCTATATTATACAAAAATCATTAAGAAAATTTGGAGAAAAAAATATATTTAATATATATTATATATTTTTTATTTTTTATTTACCCATTTTAAGAATGAAATATTCTACAAAACGGTTTTATTTCAAACACTCTGCAAGTGTATACAAATAATCAAGCTAAGAAAAGATTTGGAATAAAATTAAATTATTTTTAAAATGGTGGGCCAATCTTAAGTGGAATGTTAGGTCTGATGTGGAATTGATTGAAAACCCATGTATCGAATTATTCAAATTCTTCGGCAGAGAGATTTCCAGCTCAAGGCTGTGAGTTCGTCAGTCCTCCATTGGGATTCCTTCTCCTTTATCGTGGCAATCCTCCACCCCTCGATTTTCCCTCGTTACCATAATCTATACCCTTTGCTTGATTTATGGAACCATTCGGATCACTCAATAAGCAACTTCTTCGAGGCCTTTCAACACTTTCGGTCGAGTGCTGGTCGAGATCGGCAGATATACTACAAAGTGTGCAGGATGGGTGGGGGAAATCGGGGTGGAATGTGCACCTCGATGGTTCCACATATTTACATAGCTATCAGCCCAGTTAGCACTTGGCCTAACCCACAAATGGACAGGGCCTTTTCCACTTGGAAGCGGGTCAAAAGCAGCCCATCTGGCCGGCAAAGGGTTAAGGCTGAGGCGGTGGGCTGTGGTTTGTACTTTGACTTAACTTGACTTTGGCTTTGCCCAACATCAGAGTCAAAGTCACAGTCGTTTTGGCCTCGCTGCCTTAACAGGCGAAAAAGCGACTAGAACTGTGATGGCACTGAAAGAAATAGTGTGCAACTAACAGTGGTATTTTTGTTTAATTTTCCAATAAGGATTTATGGAAAATATATGCATAATAAGAAGAGAGTTGTTTCAATAAAGAGCCTTGCACTAAAAGTTTCTCTCAGTGCACCGCCTATAGTGGACTCTTTGGCCAGTCGCTAGTTATCTTCGTCTTGGTCGTCTGCCCCTTTAGCATAAAACATAAATAGCAACTGCATTCAAATGAGTCTGACAAACAAACTGAGAAACTGGGAAACTGAGGGGCTGTGTGGCGTGGATGAAAAATGCAAATGCTTAGACCATGTTGGGTTCGGGATGTCGGTTTCTGTTTCTGTTTCTGTCTCTGTTTCTTTTTCTGTTTTGGAGGGGCTACGGCTAAGGCTGAGGCTGAGGCTAAGGCTTAGGCTAAGCCAGCCGAGCGTGGGCAGCTCCATAGATGGCGATGCCGCCTCAAAAGATGATGATGTCCTTTAGCCGCATTTGGGGATTTCGACGGCCCCTTTTCGGAGACCGAACATCGGGCATCGAACATCGCAGCAGAAAGCGACCGCTGAGCGCAGCAAATATTCAATAATTGCAATTATTTCTCATATTTAATGAAGCCCCTCGCCTTTGCCGTCTGGAGTGATTTCTTTCCTTTAATGAGACTCCCAGTTGGCATTCTGGTCGCTCGTTTATGGCTAAATTGCTAAATTTGGCTCGACAAAAGGTGATCCAAGCTGAACCGAACTGTTGAATTTTCTGCCTTTTCCCTTCCGGTGATTTTTTAAAACGAGAATTCGAGAATTATTAACATAACAATTTTCTGCTTTTGTAATATATACCCATTACATAATAGCACCAGTTTCGATTTTCTAACTAAATGAATGCGTGAGTTACTTTTTGAAGACATTTGTAGGTTAACATAACTATTTTTTCAATATTCCAATGCCTTTTTGATCCATTTTTCTGAGTACCTCTGTGAGCCAGGTTCGCTTGAAGAGGTTTTGTGTCACTATCTGAGATCCCGGACCGAACTTGGATTCCCGGTAATCTTTGTACAGAAATCTGGCCACGAAATGGGTCACGGAGAAAGACAGCTTGAGCGGATGGATGGTCCCGACTCTTTTTTTTTGGCAATTAAACAAGAACCCAACAGACTGTCAACCCTATTTGACTAACGCCAAGTCCGAGGAGAATCTGGCTAAGGCCGGGGACGGATGAAGAAAACCCATGCCGCCATCGAAAAGAGTGGAAAAAGAGTGATGACAGACAGTCGGGCTGATTGACTGATGGGCCCTAAGTAACTGAAATTGCATAAGTCTGCTAAGCCCCATCCCATTCCTCTATTCCCATTCCTATTCCCATTCCTATTGCTATTCCCAATTCCTTGGCGGATCCTCTCGGCTCTATTCCCGATGCGATTCGCTTGGCTTCTCCTTGCTTTGGTTTAATGCTAATCGAATGTCTCCCGTCTGGATCTTTGTCTTTTGGCCCCCTTCCGCCTGTCAGTCAGTCAAAGATTCTGCGGCCAACGAAGATGAAGTTGGCAGGCCAAGATGGAGGGTTTGCAGAAAGCCGAAACCAACCTTCACCACAGCTCAGTTTCATAAACTGAGCAAACAAATGAAAGCTGCCAGCCACCGTTGCTTCTGTTCTCCCGCCGATGAAAAAAAACTATTTCTGCTGTTCAGTTTCCCATTTTTAGATGTTGCGTGCGACAATATATCAAAATGTTTACTACTAGTCCTTGTTGATTGGAAATTTAAGGCTCACATCTGGGTTCTTAAACTGGGAATCTGTTATTGGTGATGAGCTGGTTATTTCTATAATAAAATAAATATAACAAGAAAGGAAAGCTAACTTCGGGCGGAGCCGAAGTTGAAATACCCTTGCAGAATATTCCGAATTATATTCTCCAAAATTATTCATATGATGCATTCTTAACACTCATAAAAAATCCCAACTTTCTAACTTTAAAAACACCAAAGTTATAGCATTTCCAATCGTTCAGTTAAGTGGCGGCTATGGGATATAGTCGGCCGATCCCTATGAAATTTAGTGGGTCAGATTGATTGGCCAAATATAAAACCCATAGAAAATCCCAACTTCCTAACTTTACAAATCCCAAAGTTATGGCATTACCGATCAATCAGTTATATAGCAGCTATAGGATATAGTCAGCCGATCCTTATGAAATTTGGTAGGTCAGATTGATTGGCCAAATATAAAAGCCATAGAAAATCCCAACTTCCTAACTTTACAAATCCCAAAGTTATGGCATTACCGATCAATCAGTTATATGGCAGCTATAGGATATAGTCGGCCGATCCTTATGAAATTTAATAGGTCGGATTGACTGGCCAAATAAAATACCCATAGGAAATCCCAACTTCCTAACTTAACAAACACTAAAGTTATGGCATTTCCGATCAATCAGTTATATGGCAGCTATAGGATATAGTTGTCCGATCCTGGCCGTTCCGACTTATATACTGCGTGCAAAGGATCGAAGGCTGTGTGCAAAGTTTCAATTCGATATCTTTAAAACTGAGAGACTAGTTCGCGTAGAAACAGACAGACGGACAGACAGACGGACAGACGGACAGACGGACAGACGGACATGGCTATATCAACTCAGGAGGTGATCCTGATCAAGAATATATATACTTTATAGGGTCGGAGATGTCTCCTTCACTGCGTTGCACACTTTTGACCAAAATTATAATACCCTCTGCAAGGGTATAAAAATCTTTTATTTCTATTGTTTAGAGTGTAAGTCAATGACTATCGATCTGGAGTAGCTCGCTGACTTCATATGATTTATAACTCCAGTGTAAGTCAGTCTTGTAAGCTCATTGTTTTCCTTGTTCAAAGTGAAACTGTACAGCCGACTGTTGGTGTTGTTGTGGACCCCCGTAAATCAAAAATCGTTCTCATAATCTGGCCTTATCAGCGCCCCATCAACAGATTTCTCCTCTTTCTTTCTCCGACTTCTTTTACTTTCATGCTCAGCTGCTTGTTTTTCAGCTGATGTTGCTGGTGTGCTGTTGATGTTGCTGCTGCTTGCTGTTGATGTTGCTGCTGTTTGCGGTTGCTGTTGTTGTCCGTATTAGGCAGGGCTTATCTCATTGAGATTTTCAGAGATGGAGGGGAGGGGGATGGAACTTAGAAAGGGGGGTTTTGGGAACAAGCTGGAACATTGTGTGACAATTTGTAGTGCACAATGCCTGCCTTTGTTGCCTGTTGCCCCCTTTCAGCCAATATTGCTGCCGTTACTTTGCTTGCTGCTCAGTCTTTTTCCATGTCTTTCTTCTTCGCTGGGCCTGCTTATTTTTTCTTGACTTCTTGGCTCTCGAAATTGCCCATAAAGTACAAAAATGTATGTGAATGGCCTTTGGCCACGGCGGCGGCAACATCGCTTTGCCCACACTTTGGATGCTGCTGTTACTGCCGCACGCAATTTGGAATTTATTTACACAATAATTGGCAAGCTGAATCAATACAAAACGCTCTCGGCTGTCCACAAACAATAAATTAACAATTGCCACTTGATTGCTGAATAAAAAGTGATTACCAGCAGGGCAGGCAATCGATAAATGTAATTGAAAAGGTAAAAATATAGAGAATAAGGAGTAAAGAAATGGGAATAACTGGAACAGAGTTCTATAGTATAATGGTCCACTGACTTTAACGATATCCACTTAGGGGTCATATAAAGGTAATTGCGAGGTTATACTCGATATTAATTTATTTAATCGACTGGTCCACTAATTGTTTGTTATTTTTATTATTGGTTAAACAGTTATCGATAAGCTTCTTAAGCTTAATAAATATCTGATTAACATATTTCTTTCGTATTCCCCTATTTAAATTTGTATGACAGTATACTTTCTCAACAACTTTTACCACTGTGCAATGGTTGGTGCAAGCAATTTTGAATTTGATTTCGATTAAACTGACCATAATAAACGATTTATGATATTGCCTGAGAGCAATTGCAAATAACAGCAAAACTTTTCAGATGTTTGTGTGGAAAAAAGAACTTCCGCTGGCCGCAGAGAAATGGATAAAAAACAACAGGAGGAGATGGGGTAGAAAAACCGCAGAAATGCCCCAAACTCAGATGCCCACGGCTTGATAAGCTCTGAGGTTGAGTCTCCAAGTACCCCGGCTTTAGTCCAAGGCATTCTCTAGATACAAGCGATAGATATATCCAAAAGCCGAAGACTTCCTCATAGCTGGAAAAAGAGTGGTTGGGCCAGGAACCAAGTGCATAACTTAATTAGTGCATGGACAATGACCAAAAACTCTGGCGAGGCCGCGACAGGGATTCATCGATTGCTATCGATTATCGCCCAGGCATGTGAGAACTTGTGGTAACGCCCTCGGAAAAAGGAGGGATAAGACCGAGTATAGAGACCCATGGCAAGCCCAGCGAAAAGCGAATTAAGAATAGACAAAGACTAAATTAATTGCAATGACAGTCGACTGCAAAAGGTGCGGCTCCTCAACTGGAACGCATCCTGGCATCCACATCCACATCACTATGCCCAAACAGCATCCACATCCAGATAATAACTTTGAGGGACAGGCGCGTCTGTCTTTCTACACAGGGAATATTTTCCTAGACATTCAAGGTATAGAATAGACATTTCAATGGAACTCTTGAAATTCTGACGCATTTGTCTTTACGTTTAATGATAGTTCAAAGTATATTGAAAATTAAATTGAAAATAAGAAAATGTTTGCAGTTTAGCAGAAAGATATTTAAGGCATTTAAAGAATACTTTTTAATAAAGGCTGAAAATCAATCACATTAAACCATACAAATTGGCACAGAAATAAATTATAGATAACAATTCAAGAAGAAATTCTAACAATTTTTTCTCTGTGTACTTGTTCTTCAAGTTCCTTTATGATTCTGTCTTTTGTTTCTCTATTTCAAAATGCTGCCATTTATTTTCGTTTTGTCAGCAGTAAGCCAAGTGGCCAACTTAATTGTCGAAGAGTCGTCAGGGCGGTTCAAACAAATCAAAGCGGCCTGTTCCACTGGACTCAGAACCACTGCACCACTGCACCGCTGCTCCACCTTTCCCACCTTCGGGCATTACTCAATGTCACCGGGGGGGCGGAAAACGGGGGCCGGAGAATTGGTGGCTGGGCGGTAAAATGCCGCCAAAGCGTTTTGCGTTGATCGTCAATTAGTTACACTAAGCCGCCACTGGACAATTTATGGCTGATGGAGATGGGAGAGCAAGTCGCTCACGGAGTTTCAACTCGATTGCAGATGGCTAAGGGGCTAAGTAAAATCCAGAGGGCTATAATAATATTATTCCTTTTTCGCTAGGGCTTTTAGAATGCGAACGATCGTGTCACGAAGCCATCCCTGAATTAGCAAAGACGAAGCTGAATAATTGTGAAGACGATTGTTAGTCGAGGGTGCGCATTAAGACAGCCGCAGAGATGGAGAGATGGCTAGATGGATAGATGGATGCGATGGCCAGATGGACGAGGCTCGTCTGAGTGACTAATTGCCAGGCGATTGCCTCCTGCACCTCGCCTATAAATAGAAGTGTAGACAACCGGACAAACAGAGCCGCAAAAAAGAGCCGGGCCGCAATGATGATTAGACTTAGATTGGATTGGGTGGAAAGCCATTCTCCGTTTTGCCATCTCCCGCAACCTCGACTTCTGCCCGATCCGATCCAATCCACTCAACACCTGCCTTGATTTGTGATCACAATTACAGCGGAAGACATAAAGTACACAAGTCCAAGCCGAACCGAGCCCAAGTTGAGTCCAAGAGGAGTTCACTTTGCTCTCCCACCTGAAACAAGAGTTTCCTCCGCAGCCTGTCTTTTTATACCCGTTACTCGTAGAGTAAAAGGGTATATTGTATTCGTGCAAAAGTATGTAACAGGTAGAAGGAAGCGTTTCCGACCCTATAAAGTATATATATTCTTGTTCAGGATCACTAGCCGAGTCGATCTAGCCATGTCCGTCTGTCCGTCTGTCCGTCTGTCCGTCTGTCCGTCTGTCCGTCTGTCTGTCTGTCCGTATGAACGCTGAGATCTCGGAAACTATAAAAGCTAGAAGATTGGCATTTTGCATGCAGATTCTAGGAGTTCCTACGCAGCGCAAGTTTGTTTCAAAAAGGTGCCACGCCCCCTTTAACGCCCAGAATCGCTTATATACGATTTTAAAAATTTAAATATTTCGGAAAAGTAAAAATGCAGTTTTATTGTGTTTATCAATACCTATCGAAATGTAGAAGAAATTTTTCAAATCGGACCATTCGTTAAAAAGTTATGCGTGATCAAAGTTTCTATCTCCATCTCCCTCGCACTCCCTTTACCTGAGTAACGGGTATCTGATAGTCTGGGCACCCGACTATAGCGTTCTCTCTTGTTTCCATCTGTTTTCTTACCTTCTGCTCAAATCTCGTCTCGTCTGATTCTTCTGCGATTTCTCAGCGGCTTTAGCTGCAAAGAGAAAGAATTTGTTTCTGTTTAGATAAGGCTTTGATTCAAATTTATTATTCTACAGGGAAATTTGTTAGATGGATACATTATGATTGTCGATAGAGCAGTTCATGGAAATTTACAGAGATTTCTTCAGTCACTAAAATATATATATTAAATAATCTCTGATTCTCTAAGCTTTTCCGGGTATTTTAATAGCTTTTAAGTTTTCTTCTTAAATACTTTCTCTGACCATCTTTCACAAACAACTCAAGTACACAGGTTTTTTAATAAAAAGACGCCAGCTTAATGCAATCGCATCATCGGTGCTGCACAAAATTTATTAGGAAGATTGTTTTCCCCACTTTACAGTTTTCGAGAAAGAAAAATAAACCCGACTTTCAACAAATTATTGAAAGATCTTGAGTGAAGAGAGCTCAAGATGATCCCAATTCCGGCATTTCTACTCTTCAAGTTCGCCTCGAGATTGGGATCTTTTACTTGACCAAGTGTTTTCTCTAACGGATCGCACTCCACTCCACCACACTCCACTCCACTCCACTCCACCTGAAAACAATGCCACTTAATTACAACATATCGTGGCCTCGCCGCATCGCATCTCTTTCTTATATATATTAATAACAGAAAATGCACTTTCCAGTCAAATGATGTTGAAAACGAGTTTCCAATCGATTTGTGCTGCTGACTGCAGCGGCTTCTTCTTCTTTCGCTGGCCTTTATTGTTATTTCTCATCTCGTTTCGTTTAATTTAAGCCACTTTCCGAAAGGGGGTTGCACACACACATATATATAGATATAGATATATATATATATATTGGCCTTTTACGATGGCAAAAGTTGAAAAATGAAAATTCCATTTGAGGCTGCAAACGCGCCTCAGTTTTCATTTCCCATTCAGATGCCGAAACTCCGATTCTGGTTCTTTGAAAACATGTTTTCTGTGGCATCTTCTCGCTGCGTAACGGTAACTACTAGTAGGTAGATACACAGATACAAAGATACACGGCTTTTACCCCGCCAGCTAATGGCATATTGATATACAGGCCCCCTAACTATAAAGCATATTATATGGCCACACCCATTTGTGGGTTAAAATCGCTCGAGTCGAGAGTTTTTCCAGTGACTCGCAGAGCGAGATTTGCATTCAACATGCTGAGTAATTAAAACAACAGCGAATGGCGAACAGCAGTGCAACATGGCAGCAATTAAGGCGGAGAATAAATGATTACTTGACCGAATTGCCGCAAGTCTCCAGGTCCGAGAGCCATAAAAAACAAAAGACTTAAGACACAAACGCGACCGGCCGAGGGAAAGCGAAGAAATAAATAATCATTCCCCCATTCAAATGAAATGGGCATTGCTATGCAAATGCAAATGCAAGGTGCAACGCCTGGCTGGATTTGCTCCGGATTTCGGAGTTCGAGATGGAAAACCATGTATTCTGGCCAAGAGAAAGAACATTCGCATACTCCAAAAACACACTTTCCACTGCCTCGTCTTCATCCAGTTGCCATTTGCATACGCATGACGTTCGTAATTAGCCCTTTGTTGTTGTTGTGCGCTCATTAAAACCAAGTACAGTGAACCCCAGTCCAGCCCACTTGAACCGCCGTAGAACCAAGAACAACGAGGTGTACGAACCTAATGGGCGGCACTCACGCACCCAAGAAAAACTCAAGCTAACTCGTTTTTCCCCTCAGCACGTCAAGTGCACCGAAAAAACATTCGGAGTATGTCGAAACGAGAACTTGAAATTGACACTGGTCACGGACCCTAAGAAAATGAAATGGGAACACTTTCACACGTTCACCAGTTTGTGTTTTTATGCTTTCTGCTGGGAAGAAGACCTTTCATTCTTTCAGCGACCCATCAATCAATTTAAATTCAAATTTGAATTTTTTGGTAATTTACACCGAATTAAAAGAAGATAGGAAGACCACAGATGGCTTTAATTGGCTGTAATTATGAGCTAGGCATCTCGTGCTGTAGGTAGATAAGCTTGTGAAAGTTATAAACTCAAGATTGCTTTCCTTTCAAATAAGTTTATTTTGTTCTTAAGAAAATATGCTAATTAGGAAGTTTGGGAAAATAAAACATTCGTGTCTTGTGAAAGTTTAAATTACTTCGGCTGGTTGAAGAATTTATCCAAGTACGTTAATAAAGCTTTCTTTCAAATTAGTTTATTTGATTTGGAAGAAAAAATTCAATGAATGAAAACCATTCAGCGATGATTGATTGAACAATGCATAAGCAAATGATTGCCGTTGGCTCCATAAAATGAGTGGGCATTCTCATTCTTTTAAGTGAAATCACTGAAACAAAATGATGTTTCAATGAAGACATTCCATTCATATGCTCTTCGTCTGTTAATCATATACTAGTTAAGTTTTATTGGGTACTATCAAGTTCTGGAAATCCATTTTACACAAAAAGGACTGAGTAAATGTGTTTTATTGGTATCATAATTGGCTGACTGCTATTTTATTACCGCCAAAAGCTAGTGTTCCTTTCCAACAGGAAGAGTAATCAATGTGGCTATTAAAACCACAAAAAAATACATGTTCTTTAATCACAAATTAATTGATTTTATGCATTTATGCATGAGGACTCAGAACATTGAACTCTAATGCGATGCACTCTATAAGTCATTTATTACTACTCAATCGGCATAAGTGATACGCTTTGCACCGGAACAATCAGCTATTCAAATTAGCAGCCAGTTGGATTTGCATTCGTTTCGAACTGGGCCGTTCATTCCATTCATTCACTCGCCGATTATTCACCATTTAAGTGCATTCATTTAACGTTTACAGCTATCGGCCCCATATTCCACTGAATAATTTTATGGCCTAATTGGAAACGAAAGTTTGGGTCCAGATCTATGGCAGCGTCATTGTGCTATGATAAAAATCAAACACACAAATAAACAAAACACATAAGCCAATATTCCGAAAACACCGATACCAAAGCCAAAAACAGACTCCGACACACAACTTTGGCCCACATTTCCTTCCTCTTTCTTTGTGCCGCAAAGAACCAGCTTTATAAGTCATAACTAAGAGGCATTTCGGTTTAATATGGCTTATAATACCAAATATGGGGGGGAAGTTAGGTCGGGGCTGTAAACAAAACAACCGTTGGAATAGCACAGATTCCTCAAGCGAGATCTTCGCCGGTTGTTGTTGTTTTTTTTTTTTTTGTATCATATATAGAATAGTGTTTTCGTTTTGTTTCCGTCAAAAGAAAACGAAAAGATTCCAGCTGGAACGACGATACAAGTGCCAGATCATCGTCATCATCATCATCATCATCGTGGCCGAAGAATCTACCCCATCACGATGATAATCTGGCTTATATTTGGTGTAATTACCATGGCCAAACGACGAAGCAAATTCGATTTGGAACAGTTTTCGTTTTATTGCCAAAATAAAAAAGAAAAATGACGAAAAAGCAACTTTCATACAATTCCTTGTCTTTGACTTCAAGGCCAGTTGACTTTGGAGTGTCTAGCCATGTTAGTTTTCTATTCCGGACATTTAATCGCAGGATAGTCATCAAGTTAGTGTTCATAACTCTTAGTACTACTAAATCATTGAATGATTAAAATGATGACTGGTCTTCATTCGGTATTATTACTATTTATATTCGAGCTTGTTTCATATAATAGGTACTTTTATTTAATTTGGTAATTTATTTCAAACTAATGAATTTCTACCTGTCTATATTGCCATGTTTATACCCTTGCAGAGGGTATTATAATTTTGGTCAAAAGTGTGCAACGCAGTGAAGGAGACATCTCCGACCCTATAAAGTATATATATTCTTGATCAGGATCACCTCCTGAGTTGATATAGCCATGTCCGTCTGTCCGTCTGTCCGTCTGTCTGTCCGTCTGTCCGTCTGTCTGTTTCTACGCAAACTAGTCTCTCAGTTTTAAAGCTATCGAATTGAAACTTTGCACACACCCTTCTTTCCTTTGCACGCAGTATATAAGTCGGAACGGCTGGGATCGGCCGACTATATCCTATAGCTGCCATATAACTGATTGATCGGAAATGCCATAACTTTCGTGCTTGTAAAGTTAGGAAGTTGGGATTTTCTATGGGTTTTATATTTGGCCAATCAATTCGACCTATCAAATTTCATAAGAATCGGACGACTATATCCTATAGCCGCTATATAACTGATTAATCGGAAATGCCATAACTTTGGTGTTTGTTAAGTTAGGAAGTTGGGATTTTCCATGGGTTTTATTTTTGGCCAATCAATCCGACCTATTAAATTTCATAAGGATCGGCCGACTATATCCTATAGCTGCCATATAACTGAACGATTGGAAATGCCATAACTTTGGTGTTTTTATACCCGTTACTCGTAGAGTAAAAGGGTATATTGTATTCGTGCAAAAGTATGTAACAGGTAGAAGGAAGCGTTTCCGACCCTATAAAGTATATATATTCTTGTTCAGGATCACTAGCCGAGTCGATCTAGCCATGTCCGTCTGTCCGTCTGTCCGTCTGTCTGTCCGTCTGTCTGTCCGTATGAACGCTGAGATCTCGGAAACTATAAAAGCTAGAAGATTGGCATTTTGCATGCAGATTCTAGGAGTTCCTACGCAGCGCAAGTTTATTTCAAAAAGGTGCCACGCCCCCTTTAACGCCCACAATCGCTTGTATACGATTTTAAAAATTTAAATATTTCGGAAAAGTAAAAATGCAGTTTTATTGTGTTTATCAATACCTATCGAAATGTAGAAGAAATTTTTCAAATCGGACCATTCGTTAAAAAGTTATGCGTGATCAAAGTTTCTATCTCCATCTCCCTCGCACTCCCTTTACCTGAGTAACGGGTATCTGATAGTCGGGGCACCCGACTATAGCGTTCTCTCTTGTTAAAGTTAGGAAGTTGGGATTTTTTATGAGTATTAAGAATGCATCATATGAATAATTTTGGAGAATATAATTTACAGAGTATTCTGCAAGGGTATATCAACTTCGGCTCCGCCCGAAGTTAGCTTTTCTTTCTTGTTTTTTATTGCCTCGTAAATCAATGTTGGTATAAATTTAAATGATTTTCTGTTGATCTATTTCCCAAATGATACTACCCATACCAGAATCCTAATTCATTCGAATTATTAACTTTTCTTTAGAAGTGAATGTAACCACTTTATGCAGAACGTATCAAATGAATTCCCTGAAACAGTTAATACCCTCGAATCGGAAACATTTCTGCAAGCTCTAGACAAACTCTTTCGGCCTTTCGGTCTTTGAGCTAGTCTGAGTACCCATGAGCCTCTTCTGCCCTCTCTTCAGAACCCACTTCAATCATCACTCGTCACTCATGTGATCCTCACTCGCCACTCGTTGCTCATCACTCGAAATCCCCAAGTGGTAAGTGAGTGGGTGAGCTCCACTCATTCGCCTGGCGAATCACCGACTCCGATTGTGTGTTGTCATGCGTCTGGCCGAACAGGTGCCACCAATTGAAGAATCGGGGCTGACCCACAAAGGCAACCCAAAAAAAAAGAAAGATGAATAGAGGGGTGGAGGGGAGAATCTGTGCCAAGCCGAGCGGCACAAGCCAAAAAGAAGGCCACCAAAGCGGGAAGCTAATGAAATCTGAGATGCTAATGAGGGGTGGCTGAGAACACGAAGAGTGCCGTCCATTAGGTAATCAAGCGTCAGGTAATCACACTCTATACGGAG
Source organism: Drosophila kurseongensis (assembly GCA_018153305.1). Classification (NCBI taxonomy): domain Eukaryota; kingdom Metazoa; phylum Arthropoda; class Insecta; order Diptera; family Drosophilidae; genus Drosophila; species Drosophila kurseongensis. The sequence continues at coordinate 487,204 of JAECXX010000141.1, forward strand.
TCAAATGGAACACTGCTGATATACAAGTATTCAGTGTATAAGGAACTCTGAGATTCAGCAAGGAATCATTATTTCAATTTGTGGTAACAAACAATGGGGAGCTAAGATTAAAGAACTAATAGATTCTTTTGTCAGATAGAAAAGAATCAAAGTTTAATATATGTTTATATATATGACTATTAGTTTCATATATATTCCACATATTTATCCAAACTAGGGATAACTTTCCCATCCTCAAGACTGGAAAGAGGAAGAGCCTCCGCCTCCGCCAGAGGGCGCTTTCTTAGCAGCCAAGTTTAAGTCCCCCTTAGAAAATGTTGGATTTCGTGTTTTTTGTGCCAGATTTTAACAGACCGAAGAGGGGGGCAACTATAAAGGAGAGAAAAGCGAAGAAACGGGTAGAAGAAGAACGGACCAAGATGGAGTGACCGCCAGAGGGCACTTTTCCCGGCTCATCTCAATCAGACCGAATTCATTCGTTTCATTTGGAATTTCAAATTAGTCGGCCGCCCGCAACCAATTTCCGCTCTTGGTCTAAACTGGGCCAAAAACGTACGCTCGCGTTTAGCGTTAAATCTTTGCTTTTGGGTTCTTTTGATTGTTGTTGTTTTTTTCTTCTTTCTTTGTGGGTCAACTTTGAACACGCATTGGAAAAGAGAAATGTGCCGAGTAAGTTGAGAGTTTAAAGTGGAAATCCGTCTTTAATGAGGAGAAAATACGACGTTATTCCTCTATTTTTTCTGCCACAATTGATGGATTGCGATGGCTGGTTTAATGGCGCTGTCGTTGATTTGCATCGCGGCAAGACATTAATTGATGTTGGGATGCTAATGCCTGCCCCTTGGGGTCGGCATTTCGGTTCTTTGTTGGCCGCTTTTCTTTCCCGAAGTGCAGAAGTTTTCCGCCTGCAGGTTTTAGGTTCCATTTCCCAAATCGCCTTTAATGGTTCTCTGTGTTCTATGTTCTATGTTATATGTTCTCGGCTTTGTGTTCCCTGCACCTCACTTTTTTCGTAACTTTTTACGATTTATAATCGTATAAAAGTATAACCCGCACTCTGTGGTTGAGGTCGTTTTTATGCAAGATTATTACATTATTTCCGGGGCGCTGAAAACAATAAAGTTTTCATTCGAACCGAGTTCGTTTTGCTACTGGGAAACCCATTAAACCAGACGCCAGACACACAGCACACCATCTGGGCTCCCCCCTAAAAATGGGGTTTGGGTTGGGCTGGGTTTTTGTGTTGTCCCCGGTATGTCCCTCTCTTTCTCCATCTCTTTCTCCCTCTCTCCAATGGTTTCTTCACAACCGCAATGTTCTTTTGCTACTGCTTTTCTTCGGCGGTGGTTTTTTAATGCGTTTCTCATGCTCTCGGGACCGTTGCTTTAGTTTTTCTGCGCACACGCACTCGCACTCGCACAAGAACACAGACCACTAAATGCTTTCCTAATGAATTGGGTGACCATACCGCTGGGTAATAACGGTTAATTGCGTTAATGACTTTAGCAGAAAACTGAAAAACTGAAACAGTCAACAGCCAAATAGCGAAAAAAAGAGCATAGGGGTTAACCATCACTTGCAACTTTTAATTTTCATATTTTTAGAGTTCAACGATTTAAAATATATTTTTGCTTTCGTGACTTTTCCATCTCTTAAACTAAGATTTTGGCTCTTGCGTTTTCTGATGGAATTAAAAATGTTGCAAGCTCTGCAAACGCATCCCTCATTGGTCATGCACATGAATAATGCGCCATAGTTTTCCAAGGAAATTTCAAGTTCGCTGCCCGAGTCTTGCCTTTTCAAGTTCGTTGCCTAAGTCTTTCGTTTTCAGTGGCGTTTCGGGGGAGAAAAAAGGGGTACAAAAGGGGCACGAAAGAGGAAATTTAGCAGGTGACAATTGGCCGGGCAAATAGAAGTGAATACAAAAAAAAAACTGAGAAGAGACCTCTAGGACAGAGACCTACTCACTCCAAAAGGTGTCACTTTTGACGACGAGAAAGGAGGCAATCATGATCGTAATGGAAACGAAGAAAAAAAGGTGTATAATAGAATGGAAGAGAAGACGCACGCATTTTTTAAATGGCATTTTCCAAAATTGTTTTCTTTACTTTTGGGTGTGGATATTCAAAGAACGGTTTGTTGTTATCGTTATTTCTGGTAGAAACAAAATAAATATTTCTAGTAAAGGATTTGCCCACAACAGAAAAATTTTTTAATTTTAAGTCTTAAAAGTTTTGGAAAATTGAAAAACAAATAATAGAACTTTGTACAAGTATTGGAAAGGCTAAAACCCCACTATGGTCAAAACAATTTATAGAATATTTAAATAATTCCATTTTTACTCATGAACTATTGCAGATTAGTTTTTGTTTTTTTAACTCTGAAATTAAAAATCTAATAAGCAAGAACTTCTAACTTTGATTTCTCTTTTTAATACTTTTGACACTATATCTTAAGTAAACTTTATGTTTTCCAAATGATTTAGGCTTATATTGGCTTTTAATTGATTGATGATTTAATAGTTTCACCAACATGAAGATCTCTATATGGATTATTATAAATAATTCATGCAGCAGGATCAAGGCCTGTCATAGGAAAATGTTATAAAGGGTTTTTTTAAGTTTTTAATATAGTTTTTTGTATAGTTTATTATTTCGATTTTATTTGATAAATAATCCTTGGGTTCACAGCTTTAAAATTTATATTTGTTCACTCTAGGTTACAAAAAAATGAAAAAAAAAATAATCACTTGTTTGAGGTCCTGGCCTTACCTTTTGCTTAGTTTATATTGCACAACTTATCAGGCTTTTTGCTTTAATCCTTAAACGAGTGTTTTTCAGTGTGTTATTGCACTTTCACAGTTTGTTTTTTTGTTATTGATTTTTAGTGGCTGTTCACTTGTAGTTGTGTTCACTTGCCAAAATCGCAGCCGCAAGGAGTGGGATTTTTCACACACGCGATTGAACCAAAAAAAAAAAGAAGTAAAGAATTTGTCCACGCTGCTGATGATTCCGCTGGTGATTCTTGATTTTGGTGATTGGCGATGAACTGTTGGCTGAAAACTCGAGCGGTACGAGGTGTTAGCACTTCAATTGCATCACGCGCAATGCTGCTGTTGGCGGTCGAGCGCCACTTTTATGCTTTTTCCAGCGATCCGATCCATCCGTCCAAGAAGAAGAACCATCCATCCAAGCCCAGGCCCAAGCCCGAACCCGAAACCGAGTCGGAATCCGAATTCGAATCGGAAACCCGGAGAGCGGCAAAGAACGGACAGAGAAAGCAGCACCAGCAGCACAAACCCCATTTCCACCGCACACACACACACACATCACCGCACTCACACGCTCCAGCGATCGTACACGCGGAGAAACAATTTTCTACATTTGAAAAATATAATTGAAAAGTTAAAGTTATTATTTAACCTGTAAACAGGTATAAGTTCAATAGCCTAGGCCCAAAATTAAATTAAAGCCTTTTTTGATCATATTATTTTTTTTTTAAGATCTAAATAACATGTACATTTTTCTATTTTAAAAGCAAAAGTGGGATCTTTTTCTGAGTGTACAATAAGTGAGAGAGTGCACTGAGAGATCGCTCTCCAAAATTACAACTCTCTTCCGAAACAGCTCTCTTTCTCTCCATCTCTCTCTCTTTCTCTTTTTCTGTGTTGTCTTGTAAAGTTCATGGGCGGTGGGAGGGGCGGTAATAGCATTGAACTTGAAAGAGAGAGAGGTAGGAAGACAGAGAGAGATACACAGAGAGCAAGAGCGCAGAGCGACCTTCTTCTTTTGCAACGGCACCTGTTAACAGAGTTACAACAATTTGCATGTACAGTGGGCACTTTGAGTAGAAGAACTTTAAAATTAAATTTGTAAATGTACACAGTAAAAACCTTTGGATTTCATAATGCTATATTTCCATTTACGCGACCACAAAGTAAAAATAAATTTTTAAATTGTGAGAAAGTATTATGCCCAAGTGATATTCACTCTTTTTAAAAAGAGTGGTACATGTTACAAACACGTTGATGTCTCTAGTGCATAAATACATATTCACGTTTTTAAGGGTATAAAATATATATTATTATTATTATTATATTATGATAAACATACTTTGTTAAAATCTGGTTATTTTTTGTGTTCCTGAACCTTGTAAAAAAAGAAATGGTGACTATAGGTGGCTAACCGCAACTATTAAAAGATCATTTGGAAGAAAAATTTCCCCTGCAGTCAGGATAATAAAACGTAAATCCTACAAATGAGCTGCTGCTCTCTGATTGGAGGGCTTATATCTGCCGAATACATGCAATGGTGATATAAAATCTCTTATTTAAGCCACCCAGGGCGGTTTTCTAGCAAAGCTACCTGATATGTATCCCCCACTAAAAAGTATAGTAAACCACAGCACGCTCATTAAAACAGGGTCGTAATGGACAAATTTTGATCGCCCCGTCAAAAGTGCGGAACGGAATGGAACGGAACCAAGCGGCACTTTATTTGAACTCGCTCGGTGAAAGGGGAATTTCGAGGGGTTCAGAGGGGGGCAATAGAAATGACGATGTGAAACACATATTTGCATTATACATTAACGGTGCCTAGTGTCAAAAGGGGAGGGGCGAGGGGGCAACTAGGGGAAGCGAGAAACCAAGAAAATAAATATTAAAGTAAGTCGTGGCGAGGTTAGTGAGTAGATAATGCACGTAGAAAAAGAATGTAGCTATTTATAATGAAGACGTTTTGTAAGTCCCAACATTTCTTAGCAAGGAGTAATGGTTTAGCCAAAATAATGGGGGGGGCTAAAATAGATTTTAATATTAATTAAAGAGTAATAATTTAATCCATGGAATGATATTTTCAAAATCGTTGTTAGTTCCGGAATTCATCTATAAAAAGTAAAGTTTTGGCCAGAAACTTAACTGTTTTCATCAGCAAAAAACAAACAGTTGAGACGGATAACATACATGTATACTTTCATTCTATACATTTTTCTTTCCGTGCAGCATTGAGTGAACAGTGAGCAATGAGCAATGAGAACATGGCCAAAGTCGCTCCACGCACTCAGGTCATTGCCATGCTGTTGTTGCCTAACATTTGGCCAACAGCAAATGGCTTGCAGGGAGCGAAGAGTTAACTTCTCCACTCTTTTCTTCTCTCTCTTAGAGTGCAGCTGCAATTGCAATCATAATTCATTAGAGCAACATCAATCGGTATCAAAATCAGTCTTTGCACACAGAAAAAAAATTTATGTTCAATGATGATCGATTTTATTCATAATTAACTTTATAGAATCTTCATCTTAGGCTGTCCCAAATGGAGATCAATATAATTACAAAATACCCAATCGGTTGAACTCACATTGCTGTTATAATAAGATAACAAATGGAAAAAAATATTTTTCTCATATGTGAAGATGCAAAAAACTAGAAAATATAACTACGTTAATTTCGATTCGAAATTGATCTTAATTTTTTTGTGTGCGTAATCGGGAATAAGCAAAGCTTGACATAACAGCAAAATGAATTGCTTTTCACCGAGGTGTGGAGATGCAGTTGCAGTTTGCTGCGGTTGCAACAGTTCCAGTGGCAGCCGTAATTAAGATTGGAACGAATTGCTGTGCAGAGTAAAGTCGTAAGAATTTAAGAACAGAAACGAGCTGAAGAAGCAGCCGCAGCAGCCGTCGCGAAAGCGTATAGAAATCACTTAAAATGAGGCAAGAGCTCTGAATTTTTGTCAAAGCGATATGGTTTATACACTTTATAAGCAGCAAAACGTATTTCTTATACAAGCCACAGAAATGTCTAGAAATCTTTTGACTGAAATTAAAAACTCTCTGCAGGGGTACAAAAAAGGATCCAAAGGGATTACACCACAGACTACTCAACCGATTTAATTTATTTATAAAAAATGTTATATACTGATTGCAGTTCGTATTGGAAAATTGTAAAGTTGCAAGCCCAGACAAGTTTTACCAACCTTTTTGATTATATTCAGCTATATAATTGAAATCTGTATCATCTGCGGATAACCTTTCACCGTCGGGCGAATAATCATTTGTTGATTTTAGACCGCTGCTTGGTTTAACTTAATTTCTTGTTAATTACTTTTTATCATTGGTTCGTCTATTTGGTTCGTGATGGAGGCGCCGATATGGCCCACAGATGGCCATTAACCCGTTAGCTTTCTTCCAATGGCAAATTGATTGTCCCAACTAGATTCGTGCCTCCGACTTTTACTAGGGCTCACAAAAAAACTACATCGAAACACCGGCCAAAAGTCGTCAATGGATCTTGGCCCGCTTGATCATTATAACCGGAAGCTGTTGATCGCCAACGGGAGAAGTGGAGAGGTCGAAAAAGTCCCAAGAGGAATGGTTTAACCAAATGACGTAGAATGAGGAGATGTAATGATGGATTTTTTTTGGGGGGGGAGGAGGAGCGGTCTATTAGATGTCTGGATTTTATGGGCTGGGAAGCGGATTGTGTTATTATCTATGGCCACGGGAATTCCTCAGGGAACATGTGATTACATTATTAGAGGATCATCTATAAACGTTGTGTATTCATCTCATGAAAAATTCAATCTTCTCAGAATTAAACCATTAAAGTACGTACTTTGATTACTTCTAATTCGGGAAAAGCCTATGGCTAAGCCACTATATTTTGATAGGACTACATTTTATCCTAATTATTTAGGAAATGTAATTTTTATACCCCTACTTTCAATCAAAAGTTTGCAAGGCAGTGAAGGAGACATTTACGATCCTATAAAATATATACATTTATTATTGATCAGCATCCCCAGGAGAGTCGATCTATCCTTTCCTACGCCAACTGGTCTCTCAGTCTTAAAGTCTCCTTTCTATTGTTGGTTGTTTGTAAGTCGGAACGGATCGGCCGACTATATCATTAAAATAAAAATATAAAAATATTTATTTATTTATTTTTGTAACAGTTCAAAGCGTATATAAACTTCGGCAAGCCAAAGTTTGCTTCCTTTCTTGTATTAGGATCTTGGTTTGGTCTAAGACCAAACCTTGTCTCTAACCAGAACTCACGGCATTAGCGCTAATAAAGCCGAGAAATCCCCATGATCATTGCTCATCTGCGTCTGCAATCCAATTCCTGCTCGTGGACCGCTTCCAGGTGTCCATCATGACTTGGCCTAAGCCCTCCTCCGACAGTTACCACTTTCCTAAGCACTTTTCGCACCTTTGCGCCGAGTGGCAGTAATTCCGTTTGTCCGAAAACAAAACGGCCAAAAAGCCCAAAAAGCCATTACCAACATACAATCAGCCAACGTGGCTAATTAGCGCCTTCCAAGGCAGTAGTAAAAGCGGAGGAGCAGAAATACACTGGGGAAAAGTAATCAAAGAAATTCAATCTCAAAAAAAATAAAAATAGTGATTAAAGATATTATTCATTAGTTTTCTTTCATATATCTAAGATTGTTATATTTAGAACAAAGCTTTTTGCAATTTTAAATCTATGTTATTTACCCAACTCAGTTATAACTAACTAGTTATATATTCTTAATAACTCTTTGTCTACTTTGACTAACTACCCATTGAAATAAAAGTATTTTCTTTTCATTATCACGATTGCACTGTCCTACAATTTTATATTCATAATAAGGGATAATGGATGTTATTTTTTGAGAAATTTTAAAAGCCGATTCTCGCAGTGTTTTCGCCTGGAAGAGCGAGATGGAGACGTCAGAATGGTGGGTCTTACGAGGGGTACGAGGATCGGGAATGGGAAATGGAAATGGAAAATGGGGATAAGCCTGGTCATTTATTATGGCCAACGGCTGACGCTGAGCTACTGAGCCACCAATTCAGGTGATTAGCGTGGATTTGAATTGGGATTGGGGCTGCGATTGGGAACTGGGGTTTTGCAGAGCGGCGGATCAGGAAGCATTTGGGGGCTGACTGGCAGGCGTTACCCATTTAGGAGCCTAATTAATTTTGTCCCATTCGCCGGCTGCTCCGACATTTATCTTAATATTTGTTGGCATCACCTGTTGACAAGATCGCGAGGAGGTGGATTTGGGTTTGGATTTGGCTGTGGATGTGGATGAAGATGGAGGTGGAGGTGGGCAGACAGACGACAGTGATTGCCATTTTGCATTTTGCCAATTTAAATGAAGATGCCGGAGACATGCGAAGCGCACATCGATCATCATTTGCGGCACGATAAAAAACTGAGACCTAGAGGCGAAGGAGAATCTGCACAAGATGAGGAAAAAAGTGAAATGCCTCGGAATTCATGGAGGCGGGATTGAAAAAGAAGATGAGAAGGAGGAGGAGGCCCGTTGGTCATACAGTTGCTGGCCAAGATGATGATGATGATGATGACGCTCCACCAAGACACTGCAGACACTGTCTCTCGCACCCTGGGCATTAGAATTAAGCTGTAACTTTGCATCAAAATTAAATTTATGGCTCCGCGAGACAGCTAAAGGAAAATCAGAAAAATTGCTGGCACAAAAACCATAAAGAAAATAGAAAAGATTTCGTTCCCGGTTTTTTCGAAGAGTTTAATGCCCTGGATTTCACATGCAAAGCTGTAAAAGCAGGAGAAACCATAAAAACGAAATGAAAAACTATGAAAACTCAAATTAACACAACAGCCACAGGGATTGAAAGAGGTATAGAACTCACTGGATCAAAAAGGTATCAAGTGAATTTTAATTATAAACAAGGTATTGTCATAACAGATGTTTTAGAATAGCTACTCAGGAATTTGTGGGATTTTTCGAAAATTAGGGAAGACATTAGAAGTTCAGGTTTTAGGTCACTTTTCTGCAAACCCATTTTTCGAAAATTTGGAAAGGGGTTACATTGTTTAAAATGACGAAAAATCGACCCAAAAATAATAACTAAAGTAAAAACACAGATTTTTAGAGAATTAAACCACAATCAATTTAAACTATGCCACTTTGAAATTGGATGTCTGTAAGAAAAGTTATGGGCTTAGAAGTGCAGGTTTAGGTAACTTTTCTGCAAGCAATTGTTGTTACAGGCCAAGTTTAAAATACAGATTTTTAGATATTGGTCGATTATTGTTGTGGCAGCCATTTGATATAGTCGTCCAATTTGTATAAAGCTAGACCCCTATTTTAGTTTATTTCCCTTATTGTTTCTAAGATATGATATAATAAACCGATCCGGAAAATCGATAAAAAAACAATTTTTTAATAAACACACAAATTTTTAGGGAATCAAACCACGATCATTCTGAAGTATGCCACTTTGAATTTGAATGTCTGTAAGAAAAGTTATGAGCGTGCAGTTTTTGGACACTTTTCTAAAAGCGCATTTTTTTAAAAAATCGAAAAAATCGACTGAAAACACAGAATTTTAGAGAATTTAGCCGCATTTATTCTGAAGTATGCCACTATGTAATACCCTCTGCAAGGGTATACAAATATCCAATTTGACACCTAAATATATTTAAATTTTCAAAATTAAATATCCCATCAGAGCTGAGGAGACTACAGAATACACATATATTTATATACGAAAAAAATCGCCACCATAATAACTGATGCGGCCAAGACATTAACTCGACATCGGGTTGAGGGGGCGGAAAAAGATGATGATGATGGTGGGGTGGTGGGAAAAGCGGTCAGAAGGAGATGGCGAGGAGGGGGAGGCGCTGACGGCCGTCGTCACATTCACATGTGAAAGTTGTACGAAAACAAGAAAATTTTTTTAGAAAATCACAAAATGAGCCGCCAAGGCAGCAACAAAAAACCGAAACCGCGACATAAAAACAGTTGGATAGTGAAATAAAAAAAGGAAGGGAGAGGCTGAAGCGGGCAGGGATCTAGCCGGGATTGCATGCTGGTCAAAATAATCTCAGATCATGACATATATGACTGTTATGATGATGACGCCGCTGGATGGTCCACTACCACCGGTGATTAGGTTTACCCAGATACTCGTGCCCAACACGAATATGAACGTATATAAATACAGATTTGTTGGTATTGCTTTCTTTACCTTAGGTACTCATTTCTATTTACATTGTGAATTCCAAGAATATTTTAATAGCTATTGAATTTGGACCCACTCCCGTGCCTAGGTTCTTAATATTACAAATACCTTCTATCCCAGCTAAGTTCAATAACGAGTGCCTCGGCCAACACTGGCAATCAGGCATCAGCTAAGCCACATGCCCCATTTGCGGAGGATAGGATGGCATAAATATATAAGCAAATGTCGGCAAAATTGGGTTTATGTTCACCCCAAAGTCGCCACAAAGGAAGTCCAATCAGCGGGCAACTGATTGCGAAGACTCGCCAAGTGATCAACACCTCTTTCTTTCTAATCGTTAAGTTTATTTCGCCCGGGTGCATCACAGATCGGTAATCGCTACTCCGTCTCTACAGTTCGGCAGTTCTCATTAAAACCCACTGATTGTGCAAGTCTAAATTGAAATTAAAGTCTACTGGGTAATAAAGTGGTGTAATGAATCAAGTGATCCTTACGTCGAATTCTGTGTGCATTGTGTTGTTTTCATCACGGTTCTGCATGTGTTCTAATAAAAATCTAGTGATTGCAGCAGGGGATTTAACTGAAAAAAAATTATATTTTGAATAATGAATCAAACAAATGAACTTTATGACCGATGTAGCCATTTCCCAGCCAGACATTTACATTTGCAAAATCTAATTGAAGATGACCTTCTCTGATTTTCAATACAATCTCGGCTCTATTTTTGTTCGGCCGCAACCCAATTCCTTTTGTTTTTTCCTCTGCCGATCGCAGTCCAGTTTCCATTTGCATTCTTGTAAAGAATTTTCTATTTGCTAAGCCCGAGTGGTTTGGAAAACAAACAGCGGACAACAAAGCGGGAATTAGTGCAAACTTGGCACATCATTCCAAGTCCGTTAGTCAGCTAAAATCTATATGCAAACAGACGAAGATAGGCGGCGATTTATGGATATGGAGCAGGCTATACGTGTAGCAGAGGTCAACATATTCGCAACGGAAGAGGTAGGAAAACAAAAGACTTAGACAACGAACTCGCCGCCTCTTTCGATATAATTATCACCCTGTCCATATTGTTCTAGCGTGAAAGTAAAAACCGTTAAGAATTAATATCTATTTGGGCAAAATGCGAAACAGAAAAAACTAAAACGAACAACAGAGGCCGACAAAAAAAACGACGAAAATAAAAATAAACTTTTTCTTTTACTGGGTCAGCTGTTTTTTTTCTGTCTCAGTTATTTGCCTTTTCTTTTCTGTCTTACCTCTTTTATTTCGCATTGTTTTCTTTCATTCCCCGCTAAAATAAGAGCCAACAATTGAGAAGCAAACAAACCGCGGTCTCTGTCTTTTCCAAATAGAACCTCCATATAAATATTTGGCGATTTATGACGATTATTAATATGAAAGTGATACACGACCCACACAAGCCGAATCTAGAATTGCTGACCCCGCGGAACCCAACCCAAATTTAAATTGGCTAACTCAAGAAAGTGAAGAAATCTGATGTGGGGATATTCCTATTCGGGATGGGATTGCAAAGAAAATTTTGATTTGGACAGTTTTCTATACTCTTTCTGGAGTGAAAGGCGTTATTTAGTTTATAATACTCTTTTGCTGATAATTTGGTACTTATTTACAGATAAAATTTAAAAAATTACTCAATAATATTTAAGAAAGATAGACTTATGATAAATTAAGCATAAGATTTAACAAGTCATTTAAATGGGGTTAGCTGTTCATTCACATAGATTAAGATAGAGTTTAAAATGTGTTATTTTTTGCAAGTATTCTGAAATTATACGCAAAGGCCACATGATATTCCACATACCCCCGCCCGAGCACACTTTACGATCCATAATGAAATGGCAAGACAATGCTAATCAATTTGCATACAGAGGAGGCGTCAGAGCAAATCTGGTGGGTTGGGTGCGGATTAATGATGATGGCGACGCCGATGACGACGATAGTGAGTCATTGTTAGACGCTAGAAGTTAGACGAGTAATGATTGCTCCCAATCCAGACGAGAAACGGGTTTGCGATTTGTTCGTTCGTTGGGCAATCATGTGCCGTTTTCTATTGCCATTCCTGTTGGCATCTGTTCGATTTTCTATACTCCATTCCATTCGGATCCGATCTGCTCCGAGGTGGTCGCTATATCGGTATCGGCTCATATAGTTTTGTATAATATCAATCATAATCAGCGGCAGACGTGTGGTCGTTAATTTCGTTTGGTTTTGTCAATTTGCCTGGAACGCGACACATTCTGTCAGCGATCGCGACAGCTAACTGCGAGATCATTATCGCCGGATTATTATCTCGGGCCCCTTCATTACCATAATGCTGATTAGCACCGACAACAGTAGAACTCGCCGAAGAACTGTTAAGATCAGCCGGCGATGGAAGTGCGAGAAAACTATATGTGAAACTATGGTGTTTAAAACGTTGATTAATTTTTCCTGATCCTGAATTTTTTAAAAGTTAAAGACTTCTTTATTTGTGGATACTTTCTAACTTATTGATGTTTATTAGTACATCTCAAAAGTTGCTGTTTGGCAAGATTGTTATTATAAATTCGGGTATCGCCTTCGAATTGAACACACAAAGGCAACACACGAACACCTTCTTTAAGGATCTGCTTGCCCTCCTTGCCGCTTCTGCGGGGACAGGATTTCTTCAATAAACAATCTTCTTAACATCTGCCAGGCCTTTAAGCCCACACGCACTTCCATTTTTGAATCCGTCACCCTTCCATCTTCCCTACTCACATCCCCCTCCAAATCAAATATAAAAAAAATTAAGAAATTTGTTAATAAATCCCATTTTCGAATTTAAATCAACTAATTAAACTCCAACAGCCAGGCCGAAAGACTTCAGCTTCCAGTGTCATTTTCTTTTATATTTATTTTAGTATTATATACTAGTTTTAATTTGACAAAATGAAAATAAATAAATAATTCGGGTATTCTTAGTTTATCAATTAGTGTAGAGACCCGTTATATGCTTGCAAGGGGTATAAGGGTCTATTTAAGCCCTTCTTTAAATAATAAAAACAAATGCAAGAAATATACAAATATACAAATATAACCCTTTCCATAAAACCTGTTGCTTCATAAACATAACCATAGAAAGTGGGTTGACTATTTTCATAAAATAAAACCCAATGGATTTGCCAATTTATTCCAATGACCATTGCCTATAACTTCATTTGCTGAGCTGCAGTTCAACTGGCAACTGGCAACTGGCAACTGGAAACCCCACCCCGACAAAAATGTTGAATGCACCGGCGATGTCAAGTCTCATTACCATTTGGCCATTGGACTTCACCTTGTCCCACTGCCCCGCCAGCTCATCTGGTTGTTAGCCGTCGCCTTCGTCTTCGTCTTGCCAATCCATTTGGAATGCCATTTAGGCCAAAAAGACAATATGGCACAATACCGCTTGGCTGACAGTTTGACCAGGCGGCAACAATTGACCGATTTCCATTTTGCGGTGGCCTCCGCCAACCGCCATCCGCCGTCCTCCTCCTCGAACCTCCAATCTCCATTTTCCAGTTGCAATCCTCAACATTCAAAACATCCCACTCCTGGCTTTTGCCGGGTTTCGCCTGTTCCGCCAGCCAACTGATAACTGAATGAGACGTTGGCCAACACCAACATGCAATATGCAACACACTTGAAGAAAAATGTGGGAAAACAAATTCTGCATTTATAATTTGTCTGGATTTGTATGTTTTGAAAAAAGATTATTTGTTTGGTTTTATTTTTAGATATTTTGACCTTGAAAATTAAACGAAATAAATATATGTTTTTATGTTATTTTTGTTTAGAATTCCTATTCTTTACTTATTTAACCTTAATGTAAGACAAAACCTCCAATAATTTTTCTTAATATTTTCTATCGTTTTCAACCAAATGGATATTGATTTTAAAATTGTGTTCTCTCTATGCAGCCTGGCCTGCTCCTAGTAGTCAGTGACCTAGAATGCGGACTCTCGGCTTTAACTTGAGACGAAGCCTCAGCCTCAGACTAAGATTCAGATTCAGCTTCAGCTTCAGCTTCAGATTCAGCATTGGCTTTTACTGTTTTCTTCTTGTCTCTGACGTTCCGTTGTTGCTGTTCTGCAAGCTGTTGCAAGTTGTTGCTGTTGCCTGGTGCATGTTGTTCATGTTGTTGTTGTTGCCCCTGTTTTTATACCCTCAAAAAGGGTGTTCATTTCTGGCTCTCCAGTTTCTTTCATTGAAATAATATTAATACTGATTTATCTAATATTTTACAAATTCTGTTTTTATACATATTTGTATACAGAATTCAATATGCTATAATATTTTATAAATATAATATATAATTTTAAAAAACAACAATAATATTTAATTTTTATTCGTGGTCGATTTTTGAATTTTTCTCAATTTACCCCTTTAAACGTTTTCAGCTCTTTTCGGCCTCAAAGATTATGTTTCTATTTCTAGGTAACCACAAGACAATCAACATTAATGCATAGAATTATAGACAAAAGTATTCACAGTAAATATGGATTCCAAAAAAAAGAGATCCCGAAAATGGTATTCCGGGGTATCACAGTTTCTGGTCGTCGTGTTGTATTCTCGGTTTTTGTGTCGCTGTCGTCGCTTGCAGCATTTTGGTTCAGTTTGGGCCAACTCTTTGGTTACCAATACCGTTTTGGCCAACAAAAAACGCGGCAGCAGCTTCAACTTATTAGCATAATCGCAGGCATCGCCGTCTCTCTCCGCTGGGTTTCTCATTATGCCTGCAGTTCCAGAGTCTCGGCCAGAATCCAAGTCGAGGTCTTGACCAGGGTCTTAGCCGGAATCTAAGACTTAGACTTAGTCTGACTGACTGGCAGCTCATCATCGGCGGCATCAATTCGCAGTTTGTGCCTCGCCGGTTGGCGTGTGAATGCGAACTGTCCGGCACTCGGAGAAATCCTCGCCAGAAGAAACGCAAAGCGGTATGGAGTTATGGATTCCACACGAATGGGGAATGTCACCCAAGTTGGTCATCCTATTTGTTGGCTTCTTCCGCTTTTGGCGGCATAGCAATCAAGTTATATAGCAATATTTGAATGTACAGATTTAACTAACAAAACTCCAAATTTTTAGCTGGAAATAAAATATAATAATCGTCTATTGAAATAGAAAGTAAGGAAACAAGTGTTTGGATATGACTGTACTTATTATTTAGTACTACCCATAGTTATTATTCTGGATCGATATAAGGTGATCGTCTTGAAATTATTGACCTTGTGCTTTTCTCTCAGTGTGCTTGCATGTTTGGCATTCTTGTGCCAGTGCAACGCAGTCCCAGGGCAACAAAATAAGAAGTGACTTGGGCTGGGATTCATCAACAGACTTTTCTCTCTTTGTATTTGGCATAATTTCTGACTTTATGGCAGACGGTCTTAATGCCAGCTAACGGCATTTGTAACCTTTTCATTAGCTTTTGATTTGAAACTCAAATTTGTCTGCGATTCTCATCCGATTTCCCGCAATTCTTCTTTTCTTTTTCTTCGCCTTGCTTTTTGCCAACTCTTTTTTCGGCCATGTTTAGTCGACTAATTTCGAATGAGGGCGGCATCTTTTTACCAGTTCTCGGCTAATTTCGAGTGCAAACAAATCTGGATTGGGATCACCAGCGATGACGATAGTCAACAATCGACAATGACTCTACAACTCAATTGAGTTCACTCGGCAGCCAAGAATCGAGAATCATGTGGGAAGCCCTCGAAGTGTGGCACTCCGAACTAAGAATGCGAACTAATAGCAGATTTTATTTCTAGCCGATCTAGTTCGAAGACAATTGGAATGGGAGCACTGGGCTGGATTCCCCATAAAAGCGTACCAGTAGTAGATGTGTTTCTGATTCATTTAAAGCATTCGAAACCGTACACTTAGTATGAATTTGTACCTAAAACCATTAGTTTACATATTATTAGACTATTACTTGTTATATAAATACCATCAAATTACTGAGCAGCATATTTATAAGCATATATAAAATAAATTGCGTTTAAGCTCTCGATTGAATAATGAAACAAAGAAAACCCAATCAATCAGCAGTCCATCAAAGAGTTTTCTTTTCAGCTTTTTCTCAAAGGGAGAAGAGTTCGAGGCACTCGCTCTTACCCGACTGTCATTCACAAAATAAAGGTAGGAAAAAACGACATGAAGATTTCACTGGCCAATGAAAACGAAAACGAAATTAATTTCACAATTGTGGCAATTAAACGCAAAATAAATGCGGTTTTAAGATGCAGTAAAACCCCGCTACTCACTACCTTTTGCCCTTTTTTTCCTACACTGAAAAAACTTTATTTGATTTATATGATATGATGATCTATATAATATTTTTCATTTGATTTTGAAATAGATATCGAAACTGTCAATACGAACATTTTGAAAATATCTAGCTAATATTATTAATACCAAAATTACATGATAATAATAATATCAAAATGATATGAATATTTATATCAAAATAATATTTATAGTTATTATTCCAATGTGAGAGAAAAGCGCGAGATCAAAAAAAAGGAATAATTATTAAAACATCCCAAAGACAATAAATATTTTAATGGCCAATATCAATTTAATATTGAGCTGTTTTTTAACAGTGTTTAAATTACCCCTCTTCCAAAGAAAGCCGAAAAGAATGCACGAAGCGGAGTAAACTCGGTAATGATCTACGCACTTTTCATCGCAGACTGTGCGTGTATGTCAATGCTTTTGGGTCTTCTTCATTTTCAGCTTTATCAAATACCCTATTCCATTGAAGAGTTAGTGGACTTTTTTTAATAAATAGTTTTGTTTAGGTAAATACACTGAAAAATAAACTGGAATCAAACACATTTTTATAAATGTTTGAAATAGTACATATAACAAAACAACTTTACAAGTGACATAATCTATAAATTTACATTTTTCAATGGTGCCTAATTAAATTAGAGATGTTATTTTCATCAACCCCTTTACGATATCAGAATTCGGTGGCAATGCAAACTAAATCCTCAACAACTCAAGACCATTCCAAATTCGGTCATTTAAGCCATTTTCAGCTGATGCAAGTAAAATTACTCGCTTTTTGTGGCTGGGCCCCTTTTGTAGGCTTGGTGTCATTGAAGGAAATTTCACTTTGAAGAAAGGGCACACGCCGCTCTTGCGACTTGGATTCGAACTTGGACATCTCTTATTTTTCTATTACGCCTTTCTTTTCGAAGCTTCTCCGCTTTTGACAATTATTTCGTTTCTTAATTTTTTGTTTGTGTTAACTTGATTTTATTTTAATGTCTGGCGTGTTTACCTGCTTTCTTGTTATGGTCATCGTCGCCACCATTCAGACTTGAATCTAATGGGTTTTACTTTCATTGCGGCCAAATGCCGAAAATAACTTCTGGTTCCCCCAGCTGATTTCACTCGAGTTTTTTGGCTTTTGGTCCGCATTGCGAAGGTCTTTCTTCGGCTGAGATAATCTCTTTACCTATTTCCAAAAGACCCAAAAGCAGAAGCTTTAGAAAAGGCCATTGATTTATGACTTGGTGCCCAGTTGGAGTTCTCCAACAGAAGATTTCCCAATCAATGGGTGAAAGTGCCAGAAGTCGGGCGGACAAATGAAGATTCTATTCTGTAATGCAAATGAGGCGGCAGGTATTTGTATTATTTGTAGGCATTGCCCCCATAAGAAAGGCCAAATTAATAGAGCTTTCCGATCTTAGTTGGGTTACCAGCTTAGTTTCTCCCCCGTCGGGTCGGCCAGCTCGACTTTTCTGCCCTGTAATGGCTTCTAAGTAATGCCACAACTCCAGTTTCTGGTTCTGGATTCTGATTCTGATTCTTATTCTGAACACCGGAAATGCGAGAACGAACAACGAAATACAAAAGACAAAAGACGACGGCTAACGAAAAAATAACAAAACGTAACGAAGCTATAAATCCAAAGAGCGCGGCAAACGTCGGTGAAGAAAGTGAGAACAGTTATGTAGTGTAACCGATGCCGTTAGATAGTTCCAAACTCCCCAACTCCGATTCAGATCCAGAACCGAAATCCCACCAGAAACAACAAAAAATACAAAAATAGAAAAAAAAAGAACAAACGAGGAAAAAACAAAGGAACGAACGCAAAGACAAAAAGCCAAATCTTTGGGCGATCTTTCTCGACTGGCGAAAAACTTTCTTTCCCAAAAGGAAATGCAAGAAAAGCGATTCTCGTAACGGGTCCATGGGTCCATGGGTCCACCGATTCTCCCCAATTCAATCCCCTCGCGGAGATTCTCCGCCATGAACTGTATTTGTCGCCATCGGCTCTTGGATTCGATCTCCCAGACCCGAGGAGACCATCTCCTAGCTCCGCTAAACGATCTCGTCTTCCATTTTTTGCCCGGGCTGTGAAAAATAGTTTTCGATTTTCGTTATGGTTTCTGTTTCTCTGTGGCCACAGGGGCTTCTCTAAGTGCGAGGATCGATCAGACTGGGCCGAATTTGGCCAGGAAACTGTGCTTATATATATTAAAACCTACTCATTTCTGTGAGCTTAACGAACTGCCTTTAATAAACAAAGAGACTATATAAAATAGAGACGAAGTCCCATAAGTATGAATACGTTAAATCTATCTTTTCTGATAAGGTCATCAGATAAATATCAAATTCCATAATTCCTGGATAACTATAACTATAACTATTAAAATAGTAATACCAGTTTTCAATTTGCTAACCAATCGTATGTGCAGTAACTAGCTTTAAAATAGGCGAGTTCTCTTGAACAGTGGTATACAATTTGGTAAAAATCAGATCATTCAGCTAATAAGTCTTAAATTCAGAGGGTGTCCTCCCCGTCCATTCGAAATCTATGGCAAATGGCAACCAAGTGGCCGTTCTTCCATGGCCTCCGAAGCTCGATTGATGGCTGACGGGCTCACGTCATCGACTCACGTTTTATGTTGTGCCTTGTGCTCTTTCTGCCTTTTTGCCTTTCCGTCTTCTTGCCTTTTGCATGATTTGAGTGCATTCCGTTAAATAGATTTTCCCAACATCACATTTCACCCACTTGGAGGACGAGGAATGGGCACAAGCTAGCTGGCTGGCTGGAATTGGGGATAGAGCCGCGAGATGGATGTGTTTCTGGTCAGCGAATGCAGCGAAAGAAAGTGATTTCTGGTAATTGGGGATGATAGATCCCAGATCCCAGGACCCAGATCGCAGATCGCAGGCCGCAGATAGCAGATCTCAGGATCGGTGAGTGAAAGCCACCGCAGGGCGAACACGACAGTGTTCTAACCCTTTGGACGCGAACCCAGATGTCTCTGCTCCACTTGGGAAAGTGTAGCCGATCCCCGAGCTACACACGCATGGGCAGCAGCTAAGCCATAATTTGCCAGGGCTCTGAGCATTTCATTAATGGAAATGGCAGCGGAATTGAATGGAGTGGAGCATTGAAGTATGGGAGCTGCACAGAAAAGAAAACATTCAGAAATCTCAGATGGCTTACAATCCTACAGAATCTGTATGTATTTAGAAGTGAATTTGTATTTTCTTATATACAATCGATATATATTTATATCTTTTTGATTATATCATATTATATATATTATTTACATTTACAGTACTGTGATATTACAATTATATTATTCTAATATTCAACTTGACATATCGATTTTTTTTTTCTCTGTGAAGGCGGAGGAGCCCCAGCGAAGCGAGCGAATTTTGTATTTGTGGTTAGTGACTCTCTCTTGACAATGACAGTTAGTTGCATTCCATTTGCGGATGGGACCCAACATTCTTTGCGGTTTCAGCTTACATGCCACACAGACATTATCAGAACGAGAACCCAGAACTTGGAACCCCGAGATAGAGATGAATCCATTTGGCTTCACCACGGAATTGGAATCGGAATCACTAGCATTACGTAAACATCGAAATTGTGTGCGCGGGCAACTGTTGTCTGTTGCCTCCCTCGACAATTTTCTTGGGTCTTGAGTCGAAACTCGACCGTGATCTGCGATAAATGACAGCAGAAGGAAAACACTCTGGAGCACTCTGGAGCATGAAGATGGAGGCGGCGATGGAGACATCCCTTTCATTTCCTGTCCTCCGAGCACAAGTGTTTATGAACTGTTAGAGTTAACTAACTAAATCGGAGCAATAACACTTCAAGACAATGATGATGGGATAGATGGTGAGTAGCCAAAGTACCGAACAACCTCCATCAATTTCCCGACTCAACGAAGGTTGAAAAACCCTTAGTTTTTCGGCACCACCTTCTACGGGTGCTCCATTTTGTTCCAGTTCCATTCTTTGGGGCAGGCACTCCGCAGTCATCAATCATGTCAGCCATGATCCATTAGGATCCAAACACGGTTTCAGTTCAATGCAATTTGTCCATATTTGCTGCAACCAAGCCTCGATATTCCCCATTCTCACTCCCAACTCCCAAGTCCCATCTACCAACTCCCAATTCCACTTCCATACACCCCGCTTAGCAGGTAACTAAATATGGCAAAAACACCAATTGGTGTCGACAGCTCTCGGCCATTCTTCGCCTTTTGTAACTGGCTGGAATTGACACCGCCCAGGGGGAGACCCCGATCCTCTGTAGGCATTGTTCGGATGCAGATGCTCCTACTGACACAGATTCACAATGGATGCAGGCCCTTCAAAAGGGGTAAAGCAACAAAAACAAAGAGGAAGGGGCGGCGGATCAGAAAGAAATTTGAATCCATGTTTTAAATTGTCTTAAAACGCTTAACTTGAAAGATTCAAATATTCCTGTTTTCTTTTTTTAAACAATTCTATATGAAATAATGAGAGAATGGAATAGTAATTCAAAGTCAAGTTTTCTATATTATGCCAGTCGATAAATAGATAGCAGCATTGATTTTGTTGGACCATATGGATTTCTTCTAGAATTACTCATGATATATCAAGTCATATAGCTTAATACAAATCTTTCCAAAACTGGCAGGCATTTAACAAAATGAAACTGATTTTACTTTCACAAAAAGAAAATATGTTTGCCGCAGGTAAAAGGTTTTTAGGAAAATGAGAAACATAAGTATACGTGTTTAGCTTTTAGGTAAGATTCAATCATGACTTTGCTAATGATGGGCCCAAACAGAGCTACAATTCTCCTAAACGAAACTCGTTCGTCAAGAGCAGTTGGTATAAAGATATAATAGGCAAATGTGTTCTCATGTTATTTATGTATTTATATTCAGAGTTCCAGTGCTTGGGTTTGACCGACTTCTCCACTTTGTGGAGGGTTCAATCTGCCTCGAATCACCCAGGGCCATCTTTCCAGAAGTTATTACCGATGATTGGGCCACGACAAGAGGTGGATCTTGGTGGCATGTTGCATCTGCTTGTGGCAGATGCTAATGCACTCCACTTTGACTTCCATTTGCCTAACTGTTGCAAGCAAAACGCAACCAGAACTGGGTCACAGTCGTCATCATTGTTGATTAGATTAGAGTGAAGAGTTGGCGAGGAGCTTTTGGGCCCATGGATGTACATAGCCCATGCGATTCCCCTTCGGGTGTCACATTTAGCCAGCGTCGGAATTGGAGCAAGTATGCGCAGCAGGGCATCCAGACTGCCCCCTAACTCCCTGATCCCATAAACTTGCTACTTCTGCAAAACACTCAGATAAAAATGTTGGAGAATATGCACTTGAAGCTTTAAACTACGAAATATAAGTAGAGAAGTAAGATTGATGCAAAAACAATAAAACTCATACAATTTAAATTGGAAATGAGAAATAACAAGGACAAGTATTATCAAAAAGACATGCCTTTCACTTAGTTTTTCTCTCCGTGTTGCTTTTAGCCATCTCTCGATCTTATTATGCGCGCTCGTATTATAACGGTCCGCAATTACCATTCACCGCTACCAACGCGAGCAGCTCGAGCAGCGCCCGCCGCTAATGTGGATCGTCGTGGATAGTCCGTAGTCGTCGTAGTACCATCACAGTACCCATTCCGCTCCGCTCCGCTCCGTTCCGTTCCGGGGTAACCCCCCCCACCACTAACCCACTCGGAACCTCGGGCTGTTTGCTGTTCGCCATTTGCCAGCACGTAATTAGTCATTTTCCTGGAGCACCTCCCGCACCATTGTTGTCAAGCTTCTCTGCTAACTTGGCTTAGTGTCGTTGTTCTCGTTTTAATATTATGTGTATTATTATTATCTCGTTGCCTGGCTTTGTTTTAGTTCAAGTCCCCCGTTCTTCACACGCCCCCAGAAATGTTCACTGAGGAAAAAACTCGCGAAGTGGGAGTCAACAAATTTAAAAAAGGTAAAAAGAACTGATAACGTTAAAAAAACTATTGATATCTGCGTTTTTTAATAAAGAAAAAATTATATTGAATAGTGACAAATTCGTATAAATTGTGAATTTTTCTCAGTGCTAGATTCGGAGGAGCTGGCAGGGCAGCATCTTTGGAAACCGCAACTAAAACAGTTGTGGGTCTCAATTGGCTCAATTGCAGTCTTCAAGCGTGACAGAAATGGAGCAAAAAACTACACGGGACAAAATGAGACAAAGGTGGAAATGGGGGTGGAGTTGGGAAGTTGGAAGTTTGGGTTGGAGACCCCAAGAAGAAGTGCCGAGGTTGGGGATTTCGAGGCGTAACGACGGGGCTCTGACATTCGCCGTTGCCCATTTTTGGCCCCTGATGAAATCATTCCGAATAGTTAGCCAGGCCAATATCTGGAAAGACAAGCGAATTAAAGCTGGCATTTGGGTGTAACTTATGCAACGGAAACTCTGTCTAACTGAGGATCAACAGAATTTATTGGAGTTGGAATGCATTTACATAATTGATTCATGATACACTTCAAAGCGAATTCTAATCAATTCACTCTCTCATTTGTGAATGGTCCAACTTAAAAATTAGTTCCAATCAAAAAGACTTCAACTAATTACGGAAGCTGCCATTCAATATTAATAATCATGATAAGATCATTAATCAAGATCAAAATGAGCAGACCGATTAATCTCGTGGCGCATTCATCAAATGAATGAATAATTAAGATTTTGTCAGGGTAATCGATAACTAATCGAATTACCATTCCTTTTTCACTGAATCCAACAAGTTATGCGCAGGCTGGAGAACATCTGCAACTGGTGGATTGTCTCACCTCCGTATCGCAATCTCTGGAACATCCTGCTCAAAGTCACTAAGTCACCTTGGAAACGATAACGAAACCGGAACCGGATTCCATGTGGATGTGGATGTGGACGATGATGAGGTGATGGCCAAGAAGGCAAGGAAGACCAGAGGCTGATGGGAGAAAAAGCATTTAACACAGTAGTCGCAGAAGCGATCTGGTTGCATTTTGCCAAAGGTTTGATGAACTCTTCGGATAATTTGCATTGGCATTGGATTCCAGTCGGTTGCGGAATAAATTGAAATGCGAAAGGCGAGCGAGTGAGAGTCCAAGAATCAGTCAAGGAAATCATTTTGCACACTCGACTGGGGACAGTGTTGATGAGTGAGTACACAGATACTTGCATCTAGATATGTACCTTGGTAGATATCTTTCCCAGATAGCCCTAGTAATTACAAAAGAAGTTGATCTAGGCTTTTAGGTACTGGAAACCAAATGGGGTACCTTTCACCCTACTTGGCTTATTAATTAAAACAAATACAAAAAGTACCTTTCGCAACACTAACAGACTTGAGGCTTCGATTGCGGTTAGCAGATGGAAAGCAGTTCTCAGATTCAGATGCAGACTGAGATTCCGATTCAGATTCCGATTACTCGTGTCTGCTCATTTGTCGCTTGGCTGATGATGGCTGTGATTTCCAGTCGCGATTTCTGGTCTGGTCGTCTGGTCCTCGCACTTTGCTCTTGGGATCTCAAATCTGAGGATCAATTTAATGTCTGCATTTTGCGGCCAGTCATTCCAGGTCCTGGCCCCAAGCATTTTGAGTGGGCTCGCTGGCTTTCTGGATGGCCAACCGATGATGCGGGTGCAAAGCAGCCAACCAACACGTCCGTCCAAGAACCCAAACACTGCGCCTTCTGCGGGTCGCGAAATCCACAAAACTTATCCTCATTCACTCTATCGGTTCTCCATCTGCAGAAACTCTAAAGCACTCAAAAATAATTTGATTTGTTCGTCTAAACATATCCAGAATCAAATAAGTACAAAAGAAAATGGCAGAGCAAAATAACAACGAATATATGTGACTCCATCAGCAAATGGTTTATTATTTTGTTGTTTAAATATATTACTTAAAAAACCCTTTTTTAAGCATTAAGAACTGAAATGTAAGAGCATAGACAGGTTTGGACATTTGCCTGATATAAATATTATTTAAATATTATCAAGACAACTAGATGCAGAACTTATAGTCAACAAGATGTCTTAAAGATACAGCTGACTTACTTCTTTTAAAAGGAAAATCAATTCTTCATATTTTGTAAACAAATGTATAACCCAAGGATATATCCGAGTTTTTTCGAGTGCAAGCACTAGCCCATTCATTCTTCGTCTAAGCTTTCAACACTTCGTCGCCGGCTGACAGATTTCCATCAGCGAGTTCATCAATTTCAGAAATTGAAAAACCAAGGAGGCGACGCAGATGGGAGATAGCCAGAAATGGGCAGAGAATGAATCTCAGGGCCCGGGCCACCATGAGATATAATTTCTGGCCTAATGAAGCATAAAAGTGGACGCCCGGCGAATTCTTTCGATTGTGAAAGTCGGAAAACCGCAGATGGAGATGGGCAAGTCTCGGTGATGGATTCCCATGATCTTAAGCAAATTAGACAGACAAGAAGAAAACTCCGACCTGACCTCGATTTGACCCCCTACTGACGACGGGGCCTCTTCGAAAAACAGCCTTGAACTCCACAGCCAATTCGCTTATGACAGTTCGAGTTAAGCAACACATCAAAAGAGTCTTCAAATTATATGTCTGTCTAGATGTGATTTGATTGATTCTGATTTTGTTTATGCCCAGTTCAGCCAGTCAGCCAGTCGGCCAGCTCTTCACATTTCCATTAGGAATGCATTCTGGTTAGCAGACAGGCAGAGAACTTTGCCACCATTAAAGCTAATCAATTTCAACCACTGGCCGTCCATCAAAATTTGTAACAAGCCCCGCGGGGCGTTTGCACAGCAGATGAAGATCAGGGATCACTTGGCTGGTTGGTTAGTCGTTCGGTTTGTCGGTTGGTCGGTTGGTTGGCTGGTTGGTGTGGGCCAGAAAATAAACAGACAACAGAAAAATGCAGCAGGAGAGGCTCTGCTCTGGCTGTGTGATCTCCATTTGACATGGCCTGATGCTCGAAATGATTAACATGTTGCACTCCTGGTAGCCGCCGAACACGAGAGGATAAATGGTATGGCTTGCTGGATGCTGGATGCTGTATGCTGGAAGCTGGGAGCTGGGAGCCAAGTGGGCTGGCCACTTGGCGTGACGAAAGCAGTCAATCAACAGAAGGATCAACAGGGTCCAGGAGGCGCGGATCCTTGGGCTTGGATAATTTCCATTGGCAAATGTGTTTGCACTCAAGTAGATGACTTACAAAGTGTTTGAGGCAGGTGGATGGGTCATTAGACCCGACCCTTTCAGGCCATAGTGGTGGACCATCGGCTGGAGTTTATTTACAACCATTATTCGGCAATTCAAACTAAAATCCCAGATCCTAAGTCCTACATCTGCCAAACAGTGGACCGCATCGAAATTGATTTTCGCGGTTAACTTAATTAACCATTAAAAGGAAACAATTGTATAACCCTTTAGGACTCTATCACCTTATAGTTTTATATGGTTCCAATGGATTGTAAAATCGTAAAACCTTTCGGAAGCCATTACTTCAAACCATTAAATACTTCCCAGCATTATCTTTCAATCTGCATAAAAATTATAAATTCTGGCTAATTCGCATAACCACAAGCCAACGTCCGACTTCGAGTTATATGGCTTCGGTTTCGTCTGGGCTCAGTGCCAGCCTAATGGATTTGTCACACTTCATTTGGGTAATGTGGCCTCTGTGTCTTCCCCAGAAATAGGCGAGCTTGCCAATCGCTTTGGATAACCAAAAGACGACGGATATGTCAACGCTGATGGATGCCCAGGCTCATTAAAGCGGTGCACTCCGCTCGAGGAATGTCGGCGGGCCTTTGGGCAACTTTTGCGAGTGCGGTTTTGACCAGCACGAATATTCAATTAAGGCAAATTACAAACTTTGGTGCAGGAAAGTGATTCGCCGGGGCAGCAGAATGGCCGCCAGCGGCAATTTGCACACTCATCGAGGACCCGGGGCTACGAGGCCCCAAGATTGCGACCGAGTTGAGTTGTCAAAAGGTTGAAATTAGCCTTGACCCCTTGGCTGATGGTTAATGGCTAATGGCTGATGGGCTGACGGCTAATGGAGATGCCCAGGACCAGGTAACAGTACCACTTACACCAAGAAAAAACAAATCAGCCCAATATCAATTAGTTATTCGCAGATAAAGCCAATCAAATATGGGAATACAATAAGCTGAATTTGCATTTTACACTTCTCTATCTCTAAAAAGTACAAAATCGCCCAGTTCAAGTTCCACCGCTGTGCTAAAAAACATTTTTTCTGAGGAACCCTGTTATTGTGATTATATATCCCCTTCCATTCATATTATTTCAATGTTATAATAATTTTTTCTATGGTGCTAAGTGATATCAATTGTTCTTTCTCTGTAGTGTTGCTTTCCAGACCACATCCTTGACTGTGAAATGCCGAACGGAAAATCAGGCATGTCCAATCGCAGTCCAATTAGTGGGTTGGGACACACGGCCTAACAAGATCGTCGGATTGTCTGGCCAATGACAAGAACAAAACAATGTTGTTCTTGTTCGAGGGAAGATTATGGAATAGAAATAGGAACAGGAATGGGAATGCGAATGGGATTATGATTAAGTGCGTCCACGTTCCAAGTTCCGCGCTCAGTTTTTCCAGCTCACAAATGAAAGTTACCTTGACGAATGACCCATTTAGCCACAATACCAAAAAGGGTCAAAGATAAATGCGGAGGCACGAGTGCAAAGACCCAGAGCATTGTGCCCCGCTCGTTTTATTTCAAATTAAATTATTATTTTCCTCTCTTGTTTACTTAAGTCTGTGTTCTGAGGCCAATTATGTCTTTATGGCCATAAGTAGAACCAAGACCAAAAGACGAGAAAATCCAAACCGAACCAGACCGAATCGAAGAGCTCGAGGGCCTGCCCCGCATAATTGCATAAAGCCAAGATCAGGAAATCAGGGAATCGGAGATCGGAGATCGGAGATCGCTATGGCCCTAGGTTTTCCACTTTCGAATAGAGAAGCACACACACACTCGATCGATTTGAGTTTTGTGGCTTGTAATTATATAAATTAAAGAGCATTTAGAAAATTTAGCAGTTCTAATGACCTACAAATTGTGAATGCCCAACAGACCAAGAGATATTTATCTTCGATAGGTGAGTAGGTAATGCGCCCCGAGTTCCATTTATGGCAATTGGTTCGAAATTATGGGAAATCGGCAATAAAGCAATCACTGGAAATTACAAGCTTCTGTTGAAAACGAAAACTCTCAAATCGATTTTGGATTGCCAGAACCTGTGTGTGCCGGTGCCGGAGGAGAAAGTCCGGCTAGAATTTTGAAAGTCTTGCCGCCAATTTGAATGGCTAGTCAGTCAGTCGGTGATGAGGTTGTAATACACAGACTTGTCTAGTGTGTCAACATCGTTGTGAGTCGTTGTGTCTCGTCTTGGTCTTAAACAAATAACGAAAAAGTATAGCAGCTCTAGCACTGCACTCAAAAGCAATCCACGTATCTTTGAACCCAGAGAATGATTGCACAATCCCATAGAACTGCAGCCCTTTCCTAAGCCCGATTACAAATGGGTTTCTCATAAATCGCAACGCCAGTCGACAGCTTCGAAAGTTATTGGTCCCTGAAACACCTGTGACCCCCAACGATGATCGCTGGGCCATCCTCCAGTGCCTCCTAAGCCTGCAATCGCAGCAAGTCGCACATGCAGATGATACAAATTACCAGCACAGCTGGACGATACCCTAACGAACTGGTCAGTTAGTGGGGATAAGGAAAACCTCTCCTAAAGCCGTTACCTTTACCAAACTCGGAGTCCAGAGTCCATCCAATTGACGAATTGAAAAGCATCAAACGAGACAGAAGAGAAGGCTACACAAAAAAAAAATTTATTTTGAATGATTATATATACAAATGGATAAACTATTAAATCAAAAAAAAAACTTATTAGTGGAAAAACAATAACGATTATAATCCGGGTTTGACAAATATTGCTGCAGCAAAAGTAAAACAATAAAATTCATAGGACAGCAGTGGGATTCGAACCTGTTTACCACGTCAGCTAGGTGTTCATAGTAAGTTTCTGTTTAACCCGCAAATATAAAATCTAGTACCTTTTCTTTTCTGTGTACTTGGACAACTGAATTGGCTAACTGGATTCTGGGATTCTCGATGGGCCATGGGAAAATGCAAATGACCGCGACACAAGGCACATTAGCATACAGCATGCAACTACAGTCCCGATTATGGTTATGATCAGCGTCCCCACATGTTAACAATTTGGCCCGAGTTAACGGGTTCGCAACACACACTATACAAGGGATCCCTTTTCATCGGAAATCCTTGAGTAACATTTTCACCATTCGAAACGGTCGCATGATCTGTGGGGCTCCACTGATGGATTCATTGGCCTGGTAACCCCGGCCAAATGGCGATCAGGCATTGTCTTAGTTCTCCCGCTTCTGGGTCATCAACTATCAAAATATTTCGCCATTAAGATCGGTGATTATATATTGTGCCCCATTCCGGACGCGAATACTGGAATTCCAGTTGTATATTGCCTGCTCCGCACTCAAATAGATGGGCCAAGCTTCATTTGGCCTGATGATGATTACTCGGCTCTCCACTCGCCTCGCTCTTTGGCTCCTCCGCCTCCGAAACTCCCGATTTCCAGATGCCAGACGGTCTTCTGCTCCTCGTCGACATTTGCTAATGTCTTCTGCCGTACCGTTAGTAGTCGTTAGGCGCTAAAATTGTAATAAGTAAGCGAGTTTGCTGAGCCACTGGGAATTTTTCATCATTTTCTATGGAAATGCCAAATGCATTTGGGAAATGCCTTCATTTTCAGTCCAAAGATATATGACCTTGACTCTTTTAGGGGGTAAAATGAACTTTTGACCTGCAATCCTATCTTGCTTAGCCTATCTTTCACTATATGTTATTCGGAGCTTCATTTAACACAATTATACAATGGATAATACATTTGAAGCCCTAAGACCCATTACATATACATATATTTTTAAATCAAGGAAAATTCCTTTTCTATCTCTAAATAAACAATAATTTTTAATCCTAAACGGCGGAAAGCTCTGGATCACTCAGATCCAGAATCTCTGTTAGATCTTAAGAAAAGTTATTTTCATATTGCTCAATGCCATCAAAGCCCCATACCAAATACCAAGATTATATTGCCCATTTGCCCATACCGTATTTAAACCCCGTAGGTATGCCTAACTTTTCCCAACAACGCTGCCCAAAAGTGTGCAACATAAATGGCAAGATGATTCCAAGTAGACAACGTGTTAAAGACTTCAAACCATCAAATGCAAAGTCCGAGGCATTGGGTTAATGAGCATAAGGCAACGCAAAAATCGGGAAATTTTTCCCTAAAGTCATTTGGTAGTTTCATTAAAAATCAACATTTTTTTCGTGAAAATCCAGGGAATAATTCACTCGTTGCCCAAGCAATAGCCAATCTGCAATAACTCGAGGCATTTCCTTTTTATTTGATACTCTGACAAGAGCTGTTACAGTTTCCGTCTATAGCTTATGGCTAATATATTGTATAGAGCTAGTAATATCTTATAAATCTATGAATTATACTAGACTCGTTTGTAAAGCTTTAAAAGTAAAGCTTTAACAACCCAAAGACAACGAAGAAAAACCAATGACTTAGTTTCCGGTATTGGTAAAGAAAATTAGTTAGCGTGTTTTCCCATCGGCTTCGTTTTTGGCTTGCTGTTTTTATTGTTCCACCGCCTGGCCAGCGTAACCATGGAGTTTCTGGCAAATTGCATCACAAATACGGCTCCGGCGTTTACCAATCCACACTCGCTGGCACACTCACTTAATGACGACGACTATCACCCAGTCTGCCAGGCTGCCCAGTCATTGGAAACGTTGCCTCGTTGCCTCGTCGGCTCGTGCTGATCCAGAGATCCAGAGATCCAGGGGTGTGGACGACTATTACCCATTACCCATTGGCACACAGAAAGAAAAACAGATATGATATGGTGGTCTTTTTGGTGATTTTAGACATTGTTATTGGGAACTTCATTAGTGTTCATCAATGAGTTAATATATAAAAGAGATCCAGAGATCCAGGGGTGTGGACGACTATTACCCATTACCCATTGGCACACAGAAAGAAAGCAGATATGATATGGTGATCTTTTTGGTGATTTTAGACATTATTAATGAGTTAATATATCAATGAGATCCAAGGGTGTGGACGACTATTACCCATTACCCATTGGCACACAGATAGAAAAGCAGATATGATGTGGTGGTCTTTTAGGTGATTTTAGACATTATTATTGGGAACTTTTTTAATGTCTATCAATGAGTTAATACATCAAAATAGTTCGATGATAGTGAGGATACGCTTAAAATAGAAAACTTTCTATGAACAAACTTCAATTACCAGTTCGATATTGAGTTTTTTTCCTGTGCAGAGAGATCATCTCTTGCAAGTCTCGGCTACCTATTTCGCAAACTTGAGGTCGTTTGTTCCATCTATTGGGCATTGCAACATGCTGATTGCTCGTGTGATTTGTTTATCTCCTAATGAGTCGCTTTCTTCGCGGCTGACTTCTGGCTTGGCCGAAAACTTTTCCAATTACCCAACAGGTGTTGGGCCTCCGCTGAAATCAAGTATTTCATGTTCAAGTCGCGTCTCGGGTTTCAAGTCTCAAGTCCCAAGTCCAATTACGCACTGCAAAGGAAGAAACATGGAATAGTTTGTCAACCTTTCAGTGGATAGCTGACCAGTTGATCACTCTTTTCGGGTACGGAGATCTTGAGATCGGCGGGGGTTTTCCGAGTTTTCCATCCGTCTTTTATTATTTATTTGTCATTTCGTCTTTCAAGTTATTTTATTCCCATATTAACTAAATCGAAATTAATTGAAATTGTTCCTTGAATAGTTTCATAATGATTTTAGAACGAAGATCTGATAATTTATTATTAGAGTTAATTTTAGTTGGCTTCTTATCCCTTAAACATACCTCACTTTGGTTTAATTCTTTGTATCATATTGACTGGCATTATTATATTACATTATTCTTGGCTATACAAATATTCAGTATTTCCGAGTTATTGTTTAGTAGATAAAACTCTTAAGAATTTATCTGATTTTAAAGCCCGACTACTTTATGCAATCGAAAGTGTTCCAAGGGGCGTGGATCCCAGGCTTTCCACTGGACATTGGACATTGTTTTGTGTGCGAATGAATGGATTTTGGATCATTGCGACATTTTTATGCCAGGTGCCTGTCGTCGTGCCACTGCTATTATTGTGGCAATTGTTTCGACCATGCATATGGGAGCGAGTTGTGCGAGTTATCCGATCAGGTCACTCCACTCCACTCCAATACTCGAATACGAATAGTCCAATCCAAGCCGAGATCACCTCTCTTTTGCGGCCACAGACACACACTCCCAGCTTTGATGGCGAAAATTGATCATAAAAAGCATTCGTTTGGTTTCATTTAGGCAGTCGCCTTTGCTTTTGCAGTTCGCCGTTGCCGTTTGCATTTGCAGTTGTCAGGTTTTTGCGAGTGCATATAATATGCCTTCTGCCTGTTTGCTTTGCAGCGCTTTTCCACACACTTCGGCTGTGCGATTCAGAGACTCCTAGCTCTTGGCTCCCAGCTCCATTCAAAGGCCTCCATATAGCCACGAATCCGAATCCAAGTCCGAGTCCGAATCCGAGCTCCCAACTCCAGCACTTAGATGCCAACGTTGGCGGCGCTTGATCAGTTGCGGTTTTTACTTTCATCGGTTCGGTTGTCGTCGTGGTCTAGCCCAAAAAATCAGACAAGACCCGTCCAGAAAAACACACACATTTCGGTTTGCTTTTCTTTGCATTGGCTTGGTTTTGCTTGGATTGGCTTGGCTTGGCTTGCACACATGTTTGTCCATCCAATTGCCACTTGGATTTTGTTTTTTTTATTTGTTCGGTTGGTGGGCTAACAACTGATTTGCAAAGCCACCCACCAAAGAGTGTTTATACGTAGAGGCAAATCGGACCCTCACCTTTCACTTTTTGCCTCACTTGGACATTCTAATGACGATCTAATCGACCGTACACAGAAACAAACTACCCGCTCGGTATACATTTTAAGTCCCCACTGTCTTAAGTCGAAAAAGGAGTACCTATCCTCGGCTTCAGGTTCGATCGAATCCCACTGCTGCTCCGTGAAGTTCTTCTTTTTGTTTTCATGTGCGAATAATATTGAAATAGGTTCTCTTTGATTGATCAATACGAAATTGCATAATATGGTGCAACAGCAAGTGGGCAGTGGCGATGATCATCGGCACACCATCTTGGCGAATTGATACGCGGAAGTTATATAACCAATGATACCAATAACCTCCCGACGCGTCGACGCTTTTCCAGCTTGGCCACGACCACGACTGGTGGTCACAACACGTTTAACAAGTTTTTCTCATTGGGATTTCAGGAAATTTTGCAATTTTCCCCTTGCAGCTTTTTCGCAGACAGCCTCCAAAACGGATCGCTGGTCTGCCTAGAAACAAATCAAAACGAAAATCGATTCATAAGCAAGTGAAAATTGCGTCCAAAATTCCAAGATTATCGAAGAGCACAGCCAAGTCCAAAGTCTCTTGCCCGCTAAATCCCCAGTCCTTGGAGCTCTTATCACGATGAAGCCTTCCTTTCAGTTGACCACCGACCACCACACCCATGACTGACCCAACACCGCCCAGAATCTGAGATTGCGACAATGACAGCGGAGGAGCACAAAGGAGCAGACAACTGTGCGCACAACTGCGTCCCGCGGGAAAACCATCAGAATACCTAAGACAATGCAGGGCAGAGATTAGCCGAACATTGCACCAGAGATTCAACAGGCAGTCGGCAGTGCACAACCAGAACCCAGAACGCAGTGTAAAGTGGCAAAGTGGACTGAAGAGGGAAGGAAGCCCATTGCCCACTGCCCATTGCCCAGAGCCCATTGCCCAGTGGCAAATATGCAATACTCGAGGATTGCTTTGGTGGCCGTTCTACTGCTCATCTCCTGCAGCTTCGCCAAATGCTCGAATCAGACACAGAAACAGGAGGCGGCAGAGGCCCTCACAGGACATCGGTTTACGAGCAGCAGGGACGGCAACATCACCATTCTGCATGAAGTGCAGGAAACGGACTCCGCCGAGTCACCACTAGTTTTAAACACCCACGAAGTCCTGCCGCTTAAGCCGCTCAAGAAGAAACCCTACTTGCCGCTGGAGAAGATCCTGCCAAGCATTGACTATGTCAAGCCACCGCATCCACTCAAAGACTACGAACTGCACCCGGTCACTTTCGACTTCAACTTGGGCGATCTGGAGGATCTGGAGCACGAGGTGATCAAGAAGGGAGACCTCAGCAGTCAGGAGCAGCATGTCCTGGCCTCGGACACCAGCTACAGTCCCTCGAATCCCGATGAGAACGACACTGTGGATGTAGACATAGCTGAGTTCTCCACGGAACCCACCACGGCCACTTCGCCGGGAACAACGACAATGACTCCTTCGGCCTCAGCATCCACCACCACTACTTCCAGCACTCACATCCTGAAAATCCTGCGTAGCAAACCTCAAATGGCGCCAAAACTGGGCCGCGATTTGCTCAAGCAGAGCGGTGATGATGACTTGCAGCTGAAGACCTTGGGCAGTACCATCAATAGCATTAATCGCTACTTGGGAGCCAATGCGAATGGAACGGGTAACGGCAGCATGGCCGAGAGTCTTTATGGCCAGGCCAACTACTTCCAGCTGGTGGCCAATCTCTACGACCATTTCTACTGGCAGATATCCGAGATTCGGACGAGTGTTCGCACGGGCTGCGGCCTCGAGATGCAGGCCTATCTGACGGCCCTGCATTCCAGCTACGAGTGGGCCCAAAAGGGTGAGTCTCCCCATGGACCAGCCTCCGATCTCTGATCCAATTGCCCTGCAATCCTTTTCAGCCTATGACTCGTCGGGACGCTATCGCGGCCAGCTGCTCTTTGGCAACGACAAATGGCTAGGTCAGCTATCCTTTTGCTATGAGCTCAATCGCCAGAGTTCCAGCGAGGAGCGCAAGCACTTCGATCTGGAGTTCTATGTGGCGGACGTGGCCCTCCACTTGCCCCGACTTAACCGATCGGTGGGTGTTCGCTTTCAAGTACTGGTTTCGAGCCACTAACCCCGCTCTTTCTGCAGATGCTGTTGAGTCTGGGCGAGTGCTTGCCCAAATCCTGTTCCGCTCACGATGTCCAGTCCATTTTGTCCCTGGATCCCTATGCGCGAATGCTGACTGTCCTGGGTGCACACAATACCTCGGTGCAGCAACCTCCGCTCCAGGTTCTGCACGTCCGCACTGTGCCTGGACCGTATAGTCACTGGCGGCAGCTCAAGTTCCAGGTGTTCATGTAGGTTGTCGTCATAGACAAGCTCTGTACTTAATCCCAGTTGTAATCTCCCTGCAGTAGCTTTATGCTCACCTTGTTTCTGGTGATCCTGGTGGCGTCCTATTACCAGCTCAAGATCGATGAGCGTCGTTTGATGGTGGCTCCCATTGCGGCCATCAGTGGCAAATGCGATGGAACTTCGCCCAAGAATGGTGGCTTCTATGGCAAGCCCTTCGAGCTGTTTCAAATGCGTCCTTTGGGCAGCACACTTGCCGCAGGCGATGGTCCCGAAACGGATGTCAATGGAAACAGGCAACGATCGGGGGATTCAACCGACATGGCTGACTGTCTTCCAGGTGTAGTTGGTGACCCCAACACCTCCACATCGATGGGGTCGATGGCGGGCAAATCGGAATTGAACGATTACCAAGTCGAAACTGGGAGCTGTGGTGGAGCCACTGGAACTTACGAGGCGGAGCAACCCATCGGTGAGTCTTAAGTATGTAGAAGCTAATTCCACAGTTCACCTAATTCATGTGGATGCCCCACGATTGTAAGCTTACTATTTCGGAGATATAACGTTTAAGCATGATAGTAGATTACGATTCATCCTGCCTCTTACACACTTAATGGTCTTTTCCAGCCTTCCACCAACAAATTCTGTTGTGCTTTGCCTTGCAAACAAATGCCAAAGCCATTCTAAATATCGACAAGACCAAGGAGGTAAGTTTTGAGGTAATGTATCCATAAAGATCAATTTATCTGCTACTGCTGGATTCCCTTAACAGACGCACACCTCCTGTCTGCATGGTTTGAGGGTCTTCTCCGTTCTTTGGACCATGATGGTGCACACCTATCTGCAGATGTTTGCCATTGGCGAGAATAAAGTAAGTATACACTGAGCTATTTGGATGGCCGAACATGAGTATAAACCAAGTTGAAACACAGTTCGAAAGGGTCATCACAGAGCGTTCCGTGTGGTATCAGGTGATTGGCAATGCCACCTTCTCGGTGGACTCGTTCTTCTTCATTAGCGGCCTGCTAGTCACTCTGCTCTACTTCAAGCAGGATCGCAAACATCCTGCGGACACCTGCCTCTTCATAAAACGCAGTTTTTCGGAAACGTTCATGATGCTGCTCTACCGCTATCTGCGACTCACTCCAGTTTACCTCTTCGTGGTCATCTTCAATGACTTTGCCGTGAGGTGAGGTCTATTTATGCCACCACTCTTTGGTTATAATCTGGATTACACTTTGCAGACAAGGCCTGGACTCTTCGGTCTTCCAACCGGCCAAAATCGAGCACAACACTTGCCGCGTCTACTGGTGGCGCAACATTCTGTACATAAACAACTATTTTCCGCAGACGGAGATGTGCATGATGTGGAGCTGGTACATGGCCAATGAAATGCAGTTCTATGTGATGGCTGCTCTGCTCTTAGCCCTGGCCAGAAAGTGGGTAAAAGCTCCTGTCCTGAACCACTTTGCTTAACTCCCTTTCCCTCAGATACTTCAAAGCTGTGGCTGTCACGCTGCTCGTTTTTCTGCTCAGCTCGTGGAGCATTTCGGGTATCATCTCCCTGCAGCATCAGTACGTCCACAAGGTGGCCCTGCCCTTCGAGTCCTTCGACTTCCTGTATGACAAGCCCTGGCAGCGAGTAGGCTCTTATATAGTGGGTGAGTAAGCTCTCTAAAATATTCAATCAAACTTCATAGAAGTTGCCAAATTAGGGAACCCAACAAAAGCTGAAAATTAAATGGGACAACAAATTTACGCAAGCTATTTTAAATGAAAGAAGCTACTAATTCTACAAGCCATTAAAAACTTAGAAATAGCTATACAAACTTTAATTCCGATTTTCAAAGAATTAAACCGTAAACTAATTTATAATAATTGGATATCAATTGGTCAAATTGTCAATTGGTCTGGGTCACATTTCTGTACAACCATTCAATTTATAACTTAAATAAATATATAACAGGGAGGTTCAAAGCAGTTATAAAGGTATACTATTGAATGAAAATAATACATAAAATGCTAATATTTTTGTTCAATAAAAAGTAATTGTTCAATAATAATAATAATATTAATAAGGTAAACTGTTCTCGACTCACCCCTTGTATCCATCCATCTATTTTCAGGCATGTGCGCCGGCTATGTTTTGTACAAGGTGAAGACTCCACCGCTGGTTTCCAGGCGCTTGAACCTGTCCCTTTGGGCGGGCAGCCTGTTTGTCCTTTTGATCGTGGTCTTTGGCGTCTGGGAGGGACAGCTGAGCACCGTCAACACCGCCTTCTACGTGGGCGTGGGCCACACCGCCTTCGGATGCGGATTGGTGTGGATCGTGTTGTCCTGCTGCTGGGGACTGGCGCCCACCGTCAATGCGATCCTGTCGTATCGCGTCATGTGGCCCCTCTCGCGGCTCACTTACTGCGCCTACTTGATCCATCCCATCATCATGTTCATCTGCTCCTCGCACATGAGCGGCACTGTCCACCTGAGCAATCCCCTTATCCTGACCCTGTTTCTGGGCAATGCCGTCGTGTCCTTCGGCTCGGCCTTTGTCATATCCGCCTTTTTCGAAGCGCCCGTAATCCGAATACTCAAGATCTGCTTCAAGAAGTGATCATGTATATCTGTAATGGAATTTACGTTGATTATCTAGCCGATTTCGTTAATTGTTGGTTGAGCTGCTCACTGTTTTGTTTTTTTTTTGCGTGTCTGCAACAAAATAATGCACATAAAGATGTCAGCTAATGTTTTTAAATATCTCTAGACGTACTTGTGTTATGTATTTGTATATATTAAGAGGGTTTCGTCAGTGCGAGTGGAGTGTTTGAAATAAAATATACCTAAAACAAAAACTGAACTTCAATTCTTACATGCCTGAATCCTACATTTCGATGGAAATATATCTAAGTTCAGTAATTTGCCAGGAGTGTGACCAGCGCCCTAATAAAATATAACGGTTTTAAATATTTCAAATCTAGCTTAATCCGATGTTTAAAATAGTAGGCACTATAAGTAACGTCAGCAGTTTAGCTTAATCCGATGTTTAGAATAGTAGGTACTATAAATAACGACAGCAGTACTCAAGCAATCAAAATAAATATATAATATATTTTTAATCATGCTATTTTCAATAGTGCTGATTTTTTTGCTCGTGCTCGTATTCTGCATATGCAAGAAACGCAGGGCCATTAAGAATCGCCGAAAGCACGCTTTTGAGTTACAAGAAATGCAGAAGGAAATAAAAAGGACTCTGAAAATGGAACAAAATGCCATCGACAGAGTTGCAAGAATCTTAAGGGACAACTTGGACAACGGCGAATACGAAACTGAAGTGTGGTGTGAGGAACTGGATAACCTGACAGGGATAAGCCTGACCGCTAGAATTCAACTGGACGAGATTAGGAGCAAGCTATGCGAGGCCTGCTAGGGATTATGCATCCGGCACTCATAGATTATCATTAATCACGTTAAAAAGTTGTCTTCTGGCTCTAATAAAAAATGCCTATGTTTTAATGGACAAATTGAGCAATAGTACTTTCAAATATCGCTTTGAGAGGGTGTGTTTTGGGGGGTGGGTTATTTAATACATTTATTAATTTTAAATATACTTATAATGCAATTCTTTGTGGAATACCCTAACGTATTGCACTTTGAATTTTGAAATATATCGATTTGTCAAGACTGGCAAGATATCGATGAATCGATATTGCCTCCATCTCTAATTGATAACCACCTCTAATACACGTGCGCGGTTTTTGTAAACAAAAATGCATTTAAATTAATTTTTAATCCGCAGCTTAACTAATTAACCAAAAAATGTCGCGAATTATAGTAAAGCAGCTTCCCAAGCATGTAAGTAAATTGGGCTTGAATCTCAGAAAGGCTATTTTATACTATTAAACCCGCTCTCCAGATAACCGAGGACAAACTGCGTCAGATTTTCGGTGCCCAGGGAACGATTACGGACCTGCAGCTAAAATATACGCCCGATGGTAAGTTCCGGCAGTTCTGCTTCGTGGGATACAGCTCCGAGGAGGAGGCCCAGTCGGCCATCCAGCACTTCAACAACACATGTATCCAAACCAGCCGGGTGCGCGTTGAATCCTGCGCAGCCTTGGGCAGCGAGGACAAGCCCCAGTCATGGAGCAAGTACGCCAAGGACAGCAAGAAGAACCTGGACAAACTAAAGGCCAAGGAGGAGGAGGAGGCAGCGGCGGCCAAGTCCAAGGAGTCCACGAAAAAGAGCAAGGACAAAAAGGACAAGTTGGATCAGATACTGGGCAAGCACAAGGACGATCCCGAGTTCCAGGAGTTCCTGCAGGCCCATGACAAGTCACGCACTCTGTGGGGCAACGATTTGGGGGTTAATAACAACGAGGAAGTGGAGGATAACGAAGAGGATCGGGAAGACCCACCAGCTGGCAGGGATGACAGCGGAGTAGATGCAGGTGCAGTGGATGAGGATGAGGATGATGATGCTTCTGAAAATGAAGCAGACGAAGAAGATAAAGAAGACAACGGCAAACTGGCCGAGAAGCCCATAAGCGATCTGGAGTACATGAAATCCCTGATAGCTACCCCTGGTGATACCACGTCAAAGAAAACCAAAACCAAGTCGGACAAATCCAACCTGGAGCTGTTCACCATCAAAATCCACAATGTGCCTTACAACACCAAGCGCCAGGAGGTGCTCAAGTTCTTTAAACCTCTGAAGCCCTACT
Organism: Drosophila kurseongensis; assembly: GCA_018153305.1. Taxonomy (NCBI): domain Eukaryota; kingdom Metazoa; phylum Arthropoda; class Insecta; order Diptera; family Drosophilidae; genus Drosophila; species Drosophila kurseongensis. The sequence continues at coordinate 526,632 of JAECXX010000141.1, forward strand.
CCGTGCGACTGCCCAGCAAAGTGCACGGCTTCTGCTATGTCGGCTTCAAAACGGAAAAGGACATGGCCAAGGGGATGCTCAAGAACAAGAGCTTCATCAAAGGCAAGCAGGTGTTCTTCTCCGACTTTACCGAGAAAAACAAGGTGACTAAGGCGAACAAGAGCGGCCAAACAGTGGCTCCTGCCGCCGCAGATGCGGGCAATGCCAAGTGGAAGCACCAGCAGGACAGTCTGTCCAAGGAAGACGACATCTCGGAGTCCGGGAGGATTTTCTTTCGGAATCTGGCCTACACCACCACGGAAGAGGAGTTGCGTAAGCTGTTTGAACAGTTCGGTCCCGTCGTAGAGGTGAATCTGCCGGTGGACAAGCTCACCCGGAAGATCAAGGGATTTGGAACCGTCACCTACATGATGCCGGAGCACGCTTTGAAGACTTTTAATGCTTTGGATGGCACGGATTTCCATGGCCGTTTGTTGCACCTGCTGCCCGGCAAGGACATCGAGAAGAACCCACAAGATGATCTGGATGAGAACGATGCCAGTCTGTCTTTCAAAGAGAAGAAGGCCTTGAAGCTCAAGAAGAACGCGCAGAAACCGATTGGCTGGAACACACTGTTTCTGGGTGCAAATGCTGTCGCGGACATTCTGGCCAAGCAATTCAAGACTTCCAAGGAGCGCATCCTGGACACCAGCGATGGCGGCAGCGGAGCCGCTGTGCGCTTGGCTTTGGGGGAAACCCAAATCGTCATCGAGATGAAGCGTTTCCTCGAGGAAGAGGGCGTCCGGCTGAATGCCTTCGATGAGCCCGCCAAGAAACGCTCCAACACTGTGATACTGGCCAAGAATCTGCCGGCGGCCACTGAAACATCGGATCTAACGCCCGTCTTCAGTAAATTTGGCCCGATTGGCAGGATTGTCCTGCCTCCCAGTGGCGTGACGGCGCTCATCGAGTACTGTGATCCCTCGGAGGCGAGGCAGGCATTCAAGAAGTTGGCCTACAGCAAGTTCAAGAATGCCCCACTCTACTTGGAGTGGGCTCCCGAGCAAGTCTTTACCACGACGCTTAGTGGAGAGCCAGTGATTCCCAAATCCGAACCGGAACCCAAAGAGGAACCCAAACAAAAAGATAAGTTGGAGGAGGAGAAGCAGGAGGTTAAGGAGGAGGAGAGTTCCCGGGCGGAGGATGCCGATGATGAGCCCGAACCAAACACCACACTATTCCTGCGCAATCTGAACTTCAAGACCGTGCAGGAAACCGTGGAGAAACACTTTCGCCATCTGGGCAGCATACACACCGTGGAGATAGCCAAACGGAGAGATCCCGAGAATCCCCGGAACTTCAACTCCCTGGGCTACGGCTTCATTCAGTTCAAGAAGTCCTCGGTGGCCGAGCACGCGCTCAAGAACCTGCAGCTCACCCATATCGATGGCAATCCCGTGGAGCTCAAGCGCAGCGATCGGGTGCTCAAGTAAGACAGGCGATTAAGCGTGCAATCGCCAGCTGATTAATCTTCCGAACTTTTTCAGGACACACGACAATGAGAGAGCACAACGTCGACTGGCCTCGCAGAAGAAACAAACGGGCACCAAGATTCTGGTGCGAAATATTCCTTTCCAGGCGCAGTATCGCGAAGTTCGAGAGATATTCAAGTGGGTATTGGTCATACCTGTTGGGGAACTCTTGATACTAATCCTTATCCTTGTTTCCAGGGCTTTTGGCGAGCTGCGGTCCTTGAGGATTCCCAAAAAGGCTACCACCGGCGAGGAGGCGCATCGGGGCTTCGGTTTCGTTGACTACATGTCCAAGGCGGAGGCAAAACGAGCCTTTGACGCTTTGAGTGCCAGTACGCATCTGTACGGTCGCCGTTTGGTGCTCGAGTGGAGCGCCAACGATGATAACCAGGATGTGGAGGAGCTGCGCAAGCGAACGGCGGCCAAATTTGGCGACAGCCAGGCGGCAACAACGGCCAAACGCAGCAGAAAATCCTTCTTCGATGTGGAGGGCAGTGTGCAGCCAAATCAAGACGAGGACGAAGAAGAGGAACATCAATCCTTCGGGATTAGTGAGCTCAGAGCTTGATTTAAATGTATAAAGTAGAAGTTATAATTAAAATAAATTATAATTTTATAAAATATAAAACCCTGCTTGTCTCTGATTGGTTTAAAAAAAACACCGATAACAATTTCTAAATAGAATATATTTTATTTTACGCTTCTGTTTATATAAAACCTAAATAATTAATATAAAACAAGACGAAAAAAACAGAATTTTATAAGCAAAACACATACATCGTACATTGTATTTCAATCATTGATCAATCAGCCGGAAAAACTCGCTACCTCACTTTAGTAAATTATAGTACTAGTAATAGTAATTAATTATATGTAGGTAGGTATATATAGGTCTCTAGATATATACGTGTAATATTGAAAATATTTGCAATTTTCTGCTTTTCCTTTTTGTTGCAATAGTTGCAGTAAGCTAAAGGTTGCATCTAAAGGTAAAGCATACAGTCTACAGATCTACGGATATATCTGTAATACATGGGAATAATATTTAGTAAGCGGAGGAGCAGCTATTAGTGTTAGACACTTGATCATCCCAGGTGTGTGTTGTTGATGTGTGTTGTGCGTGTGTGAGCCCGCCATTGAGCAGATTTGTTCACATCCCTGGATCGTTTTTGAAATCCTAGGGCTTTCGAATTCCTCGCCAGATCCATCCTCATCTTCAGTTTTTAGTTGTAGTTTCGGTTTTCTGGTATTTACAATTGGCAGCGCAGGTGTTTTAAATGTGTTTGGGTGTTTTAGGCGTTTAAAGGGTATTTTAGGCGAATTAAATGTGATTTCAGGTGACTTTAGGACATTTTCCGGAGTTTTAGGCCTTTTTCGTGTGTCATTTGTGCAAGGGGGCGTGGCAGACAGGTGGGGGCGTGGTGTATGCGTAGGCTTTTCATCGAATTTCGTTCGTATTGCTATGTAAAAAAATATATAATTTATGTATATATATATATATTCCATATGTATATCTCTGCAGGCGGTCCTCTAAGCCCTAATTCTTCTTGATGCGTGCCTGCAGGAAACAGTAAAGGATGCCCGCCTGGGCCATCACATCGACGGTGCTGGCCGCCAGCGGATCCTTCTGCTTCACCTGCGTCTGTCCCGGCCTCAGCAAGGTTGGTCCAAACACCATGGCCAGATTGTGCAGCGACATCTTGTTGTCCGTCTCCTTTTCGTGGACTCTATAGGAAGTATTCACACCAGACATAAGTAATCTTTCAGTTTAGTATAGCAGACTTGCACCCACCTAATAAGATGATCCAGAATCGAGGTGATCGAGGCCTTGTTGGCCTGCGGCAGCTCCTCAAAAACCTTAAGCAGCTCGTTGATTCGCGTGGCTTCGTTGTTGTTGCTAAAGGCGCTGAATGTGTCGAAGAATCGTGGATATAGCTGGTCCGTAAACAGGGCCTCGGGCAGCTCCCTCAGGAAGGTCTTCAAAATGCCAGTAACCGAATGGATGTCCACTTCGCGTAGCAGCTGCTCCGCCTCATAGGCATCTGAATAAGATATATTCAAAGAGAGATTAATAAAGACATGGTTACTCCGTAATAGCAGATCTACTTACCCGACTCAAAGGCCTTCTTGAGCTTGGCCAAGTCCGAGGCGGAACCGCTGACGCGATAGCAGCCAACCTCCAGCATGCCCCGACGCTCCACCTCCCGAATGCAGGCACTGATGATGAACGGAATGTCGCGTTTCTCGCGTCTAAATTGGGTAACAATCCAAGTTCAAGTAAGTAAAAAAGAGGTATGAAAAAGGCCTCTATACTCACTTTAATACTTGACTCATTTTGGCACCGAAGAGGGCTCCTGGCTTGGTGGTGGCGCGGCACAGCTCGCCGGGCACAAACCGGAAGCTGCAGCCCAGCTCCAAAGTCTCACTAAGCTTAATTGTCCGCGGTTGCGTGGTTTCCGTCAGCCAACTGAGGCTCAACTGCGGGATCAAATAATTGTTATTACCTACTAACGAATTAGGGCAGCATATGGACGCACCTGGAGTATGTGCTTGGCCTTCAGGAGCGGTCGCTCCTTGGCCTCGTACAAAAGGATTCTCACATTCTGACTGCCCTCCAGTTCGAGCATAAAGCTCTCGTTCCACAACGGCGCCTGGCTGCGACACACCATCTTGGTGGTGGCCTTGCGGAAATAGTGCCCATACGAGTCCACCTCGATGCAGATGTACAAGTCGGCCGCCTGCTCCAGTCCCCCCAATCCCTGGACACCCATGTGCAGGTCGCCAACCAGCAGGCTCTCGTCGTTGGTGTTGCGCATCAGATACGAACCCATTTCAGTCTTCATGCCCTTCTGCATGGCCACAATGAAGGCGGTGACCTCCAGCGAATTGATGGTGTTGGCTCCAGGCAGGTTGCACTTTTGCTAAAGAAAATGGCTTTTAAGATATATCTCTAGTCATAAAGGTGAAAAACTTACCTTTAGCGATGCGATCGAGTCGACCCACTGCGTCCGCTCAAAGTCCGAGCTGAGGAAGAAGGTCATGGTCTTGTTGTTGGTCTTGTTGCCCAGCCGTAGCACCAGATTGGGCGTGGCCAGCACCAGTTGTGACTCCAGATCCGCCAGCTTGCGGCGGTACTTGTCGCCGGAACGGACTCCGCCACCTCCACTGTTGGCCACCTCCAGGGCCAATTGATCTCGAACGGAGCGCAGATTGCGCTTCACTTGCGAAATGTTCGCGGGACTAGATTCCTTGAGCTCGGCCGCCGGATCTGACTCCTCGTAAATGGTTATGTCCTTTAGCGGAATGAACCACTTGAGCTCGTAGTCGATGCGATCGCGCCCGAGTGCCTTGTACTTGGCGCACGCAATCACATCGTTGAAAAGGAAGAGATGCCGCAGCTTCCGGTGGCCATCGACCAGTTCCACGATAAACGAATTGCGCACCATGCGTCTTAAATTCCGATTCGATTCGCTCGGCAGCCGCTGGTTGACCACATTGAACTGGTTGAGGAACATCTGGATGATCTTCTGCGCCTGACGCAACGGCTGGTGATCCGGATGGGCATTGGGGGTCTCGCGCAGCAAGTCGTTGAAGACCAACGCGTTGATCTGCACCCGCGCCACTGGCTTATGGAGTAGATCCTCGAGCGTTAGCGATTGTTCCGTCTGCAGATTGACCACTATTGTCGAGACGATCTTCTTGAATTGCGGATTATTCGCACTGCACTTCTTCACCGTCTCGATGGCGTTCTTGTAGTTGTGCAAAAAGTCGCTGTATAGGTCGAACATCTCCGCCAGACGACGAAATGCCTCCCCGATCAGCACATCGCCCCCCTCGTGGGACACAATGGTCTTCAGGTCGGACAGAAAGACGGTGTGCAGATCGTGGAGTTCGTCGATTTTGAAGAAGATCGTATTTTCCTCCTCCTCCTTAATCACAGGCTGCGAAGTGTTCAGGGTCGCGTGGATGGCCTTTTTGTACTACATTTCATAATAATATTTATTAGCCACTTTGTTAATCTTAACAATTTCACAAAATCACGTTTTAATTTATACACGTTGTAGGGCATTTTTGTTTGATTTTGTCAAAAATTACTCAATTTGACAAATATGTATGTCTTATAGGTAACACTGCTTAGAATAATTATATTTTTCTATTCTGCCCTTTACAATACAAATTTGGTCCTTTAAGCCGGATAACTCACCTGCATCATTTTATTGAGGCACTCCACGTAGATGGTCTCGCTCTGAATAATGGAGCTAAGTATGGATCGTATTTTGGCACCGCGCGCATTTCCACAAACCTAATAATCGGGAAAACGAACAACTTGAATGAGATGGGAGGTTGTGGGAGTGGCATATGTACACACAAAGTATGGTGGATGGGGGAAACAAGTGTCTACAACTCTTTACCATTTCCAAAGCTAAATACATTAAATAACCTTGCAAATCGGTTGGTCGTACTCATCACAAGACTTCAAATCATTTTGCAAGGCCATGTAAACACTGAAACCAAACCAAATCTGGCATGAAATGAATGAGACAGAGACAGGAATACGCTTTTCAGTCCACGATTAATGGGAGCAAACAGGACAAAAACATATGGGGAACCGATCTTGGGACCGAGTGCATATATACAACGTACAAAACAATAAAATGGGCTTAATCGTGGGCGTAAACTGAAGCACAATCGAAGACAAAAGTCAAATAGGAAACATGAAAAACAAGCAATAGCTATACAAATGATGTTCACAGATATATACATATACAGAAATGAGAAAGCAATGCAGTTGGTGCTCGCAATGGAAAGATCATTTAAACCAATCCCATCTTATCAAGCACCCACCGTAGGTAAATTGAATACTATGTAAAGAGAAGCTATGGCAGCTATATAATCCTGATCCGGTACTTACAAGTATCGCTGAAACTAAGTTCTGTTGGGGAAAGAGAACAGAAACAAAAAATCTTTGTTAGTATGGTATTAGTAAATAAATGTGATCTCTTTAGGTGTATATGGTTATGAATTTTGATAGATAGAGAGTGAACGAATAAGCTTAAGTTATCCTTTTTTAGTGATTTTCATTAAAATCGTATATAGTTCTATAAGTTTGACTACAATTTTTTTGTTCGCCATCTGATGTATTAATCATTGAATGATTAATGGAACAAATAAAATATCAATTTATGCATGACTATATGTCATTAAAAGAAAATTGGTAAACAAATTGTTTTAAACCCGCAAAAAACTACCGTAAAGTGGTAAAAATTTAAGCTCTCTATTCTGTGGAATATAAATATTCAAGGGGTTTCGAAACTGTACTCCCCATAGCACATGCAACTTGGAATCAATTAGCGATAACAAAAATATGTTAAGTGCTGAAGCGTGCGCTTAGTCATCTTAGTCATCGGGGATGGGATTGCATCAACCCCAGTCTATCTGATAGCTTAAAGCTTGGCGGGGAGAATCGGAAGCTACTGTGATACTTATATGTAAACGAAGATTGGGAATTGGTTAAACACAACGAATTACTACGTTGAGTTGGCTGGGAATGGGAAATGTTGGCTGGGCATTAACTAGATAACCAGATAATGGGCACTGGATACTGCGAGACTCGCTCATCTGTGAGCTGACAACGAACCTTGCGAAGTGCTCCCGGCGTAGTTTGTGACGTGGTCTGCTCGTCATGCGAAATGGTGCGCAGTATGGGCGGACCTTCGTACTCCCCGTCGCTGTCCAGGGAACTGGAGCGCGTCTCATTGCTTTGCCTGCGAAAGGGATCAAATGTAATACATCCAAAACAGATTTTACTAGCGCTCGAACTCACTGTAGGAAGTAGTCGATGTTGACGTAGTTGGAGGTCCTGCCTGGAGATTCGGGATCCGCCGCATTGGCAAGGGGCAAAGTGCTGCTGCCGGGCGTCGACAAATCATCGCGACTGGATGAGGAACCGGTGCGTCCGGGCTTGATGAACACGTACTCCCCGTCGCCGTTGTCCAGCGGCACGCTGTCGTAGTACGGCTCGTTGTCCGCCGAAGTTCCTCCGGCTGTCGCCGATTGCTGAGATGCCGCCGCTGCCTTGGCGCTATCTGAACTCAGCGAGGAAACGCTCTCGTAGCTCTTGATCTGCTCGAAATTACAATAAGTTCATGAGCTTACGCTATTTTAGGGATATTTTAGGCGAAAAACTCCTCAGCGTTCCAGAATTTGTAGTCCTAGACTTTGATATTTTGAATTTTTCAAGCCTACTCTTTGGTTGGTTTCAAATCGATTACTCAAAGTAAATGAGATTTCTGGAACACTGGGTTTTTACTACCGAATTGGATTTGAAGAGAACGTACCACCTCCGATATGCCTTGTGATGCCAGTGACTCCTTTGAGCCTACACTCCGCTGGTTCGCCCCCGATCCCCCCGTTCCGGATCCGCCCTCTGCATCGCTGGCCTGAAGGCAGTTGCGCGACTTCTTCTCCAGACTGCTGGTGGAACTGCTGTCCGCCGCTGCCAGTTTCGCAGTTTTGTTCAGACTACCAGTGGGCGAGGCACCCACACCAGCTCGTCCCGGAGTCAATGACCGGCCGGGTGTGGAGGCAGTGCGTCCTAAGCTACCCCCGCCAGAAGGCGAGGAGTCATTTCTCTTCGCCTGCTCCAGGCTGTCTGTTTTGCCCACCATTTTGCGTCCCAGCTCCTCCATCAACTCCGGATTGTTTACATTCACAAATTTGCCCAGCTCCGGTGTGGTTTTGCGATTCGCCGCGTACTTGGAGTCCAGATTCTCGGAGGACTTCTGGCGCAGAATGTCCGAGGGCTTGATGTTCCGCTCCAGCGAGTTGCCCGGGCTGTCGGAGGAGAGGCTGCCACCGGAGCTGCTGGGCAGGGGCATTGTGCTGCCCACAAAAGGAGTCTCTCGTTTCGGCGAGGACGACAGCTGCTGGTTCGGAATAGTGGGCGGCTCCACGCGACGAATGTTCTTTGGCGGAGGTCTGCAGATGGAACAAGCGGGTACATGTATAAAATTTGGGAAATATCAAATAGAACATTTTTAGATGTATCGTGAGTAAAGAATTAATTTCTAAGATAACATAAAAGTGGGAAAATCACTAAACAATCGAATTTGTAAGTGGTGTTTAATCATTTAATCATTTAATTTCTCAACTGTTAAACACATAGTATTCGAAAATGGTGGACAAATAGTTGCATGAATTTAGAAGATTTAGATTTGAATAGGAAATCTGTTTCCCATTCCAAACTAGCTGCAGCTCTAATCTGTATTTATCCAACGACTAAATCCTCTGCAGGATCGGCCCACTCGGATCACTCACCTGGGTGGCATTTTCTTCTTGGCCTCCACGTGGGCAGCGTACGAGGTGAGCGATGGCGACAGCGGCGGAGCAGTGGGCTCCGCATAGCGAGCGAATGTGGAGGGCGGCGTGGGTTGCGGCTGTGGGTCGTTGGCCCCCGTCGACGTGGTGACTCCATCGTCGCCTTCTTTGTCTTTGGCCTCCTTGACCTGGATGACGGTGACGTATTGCGACGTGGACTTGCGCAGCGGCTGCTTTGATGTGGATGTGGCCTCCTTGTCGGCATCGCCGACGTTTGACCCTCCCGAACCTGATCCTACTGCTCCATTGTCTGGATTTGCCTTTATGGAGGCCGCCAGTTCCGTGATGCACTGCTGCAGGGCTCCGTTGGCGTCCTTCTCGTTGCCGCTGTCCTTGTCGCGGTCCTCCCGCTCGAAATTTAGCTCCGCTATCCGCTTGCCCGCCCCTGTGGCCGGGGCAGAGTGAAGGGGACCGCTTACCGCCCCCGCCCCCGTACCGCTGCCACTCCCACTGCCAGCGGCATTTGTGTTTGTTGTGTACTTGTTGTCCGTGTTGAGCGACAGGCGGTCCTTGTCCTTGCCGCCAGACGAAGTGGAGGACTCACGCAGATTCAAACTGGATTTCTGTGAATAAAATAGAAGAGAGGTTGCCGAATGAGTAAATCAATTCACTGATCTTTGAACCCATCAGTCAAGCTTTATTAATGTAACTCAATTAAGGCAAGTGCGTCCCACTGAAATTACATTTCAGAATACGTATTTTTGCCTTAGTGAGAACTTAAAGGAAAAGTGTTTTGACCAACATGACTTTCTTAATAACGAATTAAGAGTAGCTGTTCATTTCGCATTCAATATAGGTATTAATGGAATATTTTAATTGCTTTAAATAAGAATGATTTCACCACGTTAAGGAATACATATTCTGGGCTCAGCAAGTAAATGAATCCCATCAAACATAGGCAAGGCAAAAGTTAATAATAAATGAATGAAGTGATTGCTTAAATTAAATTCTAAATCATTTGGAATAAAATCAGGGGTAAAAGTTCAATGGATCGCGCAGAGAGTTTATGCAAAACGAATTGGATGAGCGGAGAAATCGGTAACAATTCTTTGATTGCAAACTCGAGATTCTGGCCAATTTCCCCGGGCGAGTGTTTATTAGCCGAGCTCTAATCCCAAAAGCAAATACCCACAAAAGGGCGCCAACGCCTCTGCAAACTATTTTTATACACACTTGGTTTTTTTCTTAGCGATTCCAAGCACGTAGCGCATTTCATTTCGTTTAATTTCATTCCGATTCGAGCCGTTTCTCCACTTTAAATGGCTAAAAACCGACAAACTTGGCTCGAACTCAAAACGCGTGCGTGCGTTTCTTCTTTTCTTTTAATGTCTCTTTTCTTTCCACACAATTTTTGGGGCTTTGAAAAAGTGAAAACTACACGGGTAAGTAGAAACAAACAAATAAATGAAATACAAAAATAAATAACGAGAGCAGCGGCCAGACAACGCGCTTATTACCAAAAAGTGGAAAATTGCCAACCGAAAATTGTCTGGGTAGCGGGATATCCAAGTGGGTGGTGGCCAAAATGGATGGATGGACTCTGTGGATGTGACCAAGCGGAGCGATGAAGAAAGCGTGCCCAAGTGTGACTTGGAGCCCCGAAGGTCGATGGCTACTTGGCTGTGGCTTCTGCACAGGGAGAACCAGTTAACAACTCACAAAATAGTGGAAATGTATGGCTCTTGTGGCCTGGTTTAAAAATGTTTGATTTTACAAAAAGAAATCATTGATATATAAATTCAAATGCATATTCTATAACACTTATTGTAGAATCATTATAAACAAATAAAAGTTCATAAAAGTCTGTTGGCCAAACTAATTTTTCTATCACTTATTTTAGTGCAATAAACAAAATCAATATTTAAATCGAAAGTATTGAAGAAACACACACTTCACATTTTGTATGTGTGCTTGAGTTTTTTCCCTATCCTCGTTTTTCTTTTCTGCATATCAATGCAATTACTTAGCATATTGTTCAATTAACAGGCACTTGGGGTCATAGGCAGCTTATCAGAGCGGCATTTTCTCATATTGAGTGATGACAGGTTAACCCCTTGCAGACACTTGTCCTCCAAATGGGACAGACAGGCCTTAACGACATGTGCAAAATATACAAATATGCAAGTCAAGTAAGTCTTTAAAAAATACAATCACAATTTAATCATTGCTTAAATTTTAATATCGATCAAATAAACTGTGACTAAAATGTAACTCAAAATATTTAATAAACTTTAATACAAATTTATCAAAGTCAAAGCATTAAGTAAATTATAGATAAATATAAATATTAAAAACCATAAATATCTCTTGTATCTATTTTCAGACCCTAAACAATACATAAATTACTAGCAGGCAGAAAGAAACTGAATGCAAATGACTTTTAATTGAAGAAGCACTTCTATTTATGACACAATCTTAGTTTCCAAGAAGAAATTTATGATTCAAATTATTTTTTGGAATTCAGGAGACAATTTGTTCCGCTTAAATATGATGTTTATATGTTTAAAAGAAGCTCAATGGATTTGTAATTTTATCTAGAATTTGTGAGACAACTTATAATGATCTTTGGCTTCTTGGCGCTTTCATTAAATTACTTTCGTGATAATTTCCATTCGGTCATCAGATGCCTATCGTTTCAATTTTTAAATTCAGAACAGCTGTCTCCCTTTCTTTTTGTTAGTCAACAGCGAAATTGGAAAATTGTACGGGGTGTTTTAATCGCAATCTTCTGGCCAAAAGTCGCCCGCATGTAACTACAAGTGCCCCTTTCTTTTTTTCCCCTAGCTCCCTGTCCCTGGACCTTATTGATATGGATTGCAGCTTATCAGTAGACACATTGTGCGTCGCTCACGCCTTTTTAACCGCCCCACGCTCTTTTTCTTCAGTCTTTTTACAGCAAAGACCAAATTAATAGCACATCTTAACAAGAAACTAATAAGAAAAAAGAAATTGCAACATTTAAATTAATAGATAATTAATGCACCACACTGTAATATTTATGGTAAGATTTAATGGGAATAAGCTTACTCAAAGCATTGCAAAATATTTGAATAACTAAATATTTCAGGTAAAAGAAAGAATTTAAAGACTAATGAATTTATAGCCATTTATTCACTAATATTTATGAACTTATAATTAATTTTTGGATTCCTATTTAAACTGGATTTTATTTTTAATATCTTCATTCACAAACCATGGTTTTTTTTCTGTAAAGTGATATCACTATTAATTTGACCTTAACTGTTGTCATTTGTATGTTTGTATTCTTCCCAAGTGCTTTGCCTTAACGCTATTTTTTTTAGCCGCTATTGCTTAATTTCTTGGCTACACGAATAAATATATATGTATATAGATATAGGGGCCCAAGATATAGGCATGGTGTCTATGTGTGTGCGCTTTGTTATATGGCATTTTGCGATAAGTTTTTATTGATTTCGACTTGTGATAATACAGCAACAATTGTTGCAGCTTTCGGATGTTACTTGTTTTTTTTCCGTTATGAATTTCTTTTTGTTTTGCATATGTGGTATTTGGGAGTTGAGTTCTTAACCGATTACGCACCCCTCTGGACCATAATTTAAATTTCTCTTTAAAGGAAGCCATGCTCCCGAATCAGCGCCACTTTGTTGTGTTATTTTCCTTATTTTCTCTTTGTTTTGGTTTAAAAATAAAGAATATATCCAAGGGAGTGTACCCTACGTAATCTCGGGGGTGGAAAATAAAGGGAGAACCGACGACTTAGTGACGATGACTAGGCGACCACGAAACTTGAGTCAACCGAAAACACGTTAACAGACACACACACTCACGCGAAAACGGAAGACGGAGCTCTACGAATGCGAAAAAAAAGTATTAATATTTTTACGTAATTTTTTGTTATTGTTTGCCCCCCGTTTATTTTTTTTCCAGGTGTTTAATTGGGCTTTTGTTCTGGCGGTTTTTCGATTCTTCACTCGATTGTAAACAACCCGCAACTGGGAATATATGAGAATTTCACTTTTACTACTAGAAGATATTCTATATAGGCGAGCGGTATCCGTCCGTTTGTCCCGTCACTGGTATTCACCCAAAACTATACTGGCGACAATATATGACAATATATGCAGCGACGCCAGCAGCAGCGCGAAAAACCTAAAGAAAATAATACCCACACACAGCCCACAAACTCGCGTTCAGTATAAAAAATACAAAACCCGGTGGTGTGGGTAGATAAGGGTCCGCGATTCGAGATATCGAAACGAGTGGTATAAGTGGCAGAGCCCATGGACATATGCACACACTTACAGTCCAACTTCCACAGCCCGAACTTCCCCAAGCCTAGAATAATATTAACAAGTTGTAATAGGCTTTCCGTATAGGAAGGTCCGGGTTCGAATCATCCAGTTCTGTTTATAACCGGGTTATAAAAAAACCGTTCCTTCTCCTCACTTTAGCGATTGGCAATATTAAAAACATAAATATTAAGGTATATTTTGACTCCGATCTCAAACATAAAAGGTAAGATGGTAAAGCTTCGAATCTTTAAGGACTGGGACTATTTTCCAGGCATTTTTGAATGCCAAAGGAAAAACACAAAAACTTGAAAAGTATATTTAGCCAAATGTGTTTGAATATCTCTTTCCAATTACCTAAGCTTATCTGTATTTAAATGGCTTACTTCTCTAAAATAAGTTAGTTAGGGTGGCATCCAAGTTATGTGAACTAGTTCCATAAGTTTTCACTATCGATAATTTTCCATGCTCCCCTCTATCAATTTGTACATTAGCTTCGCTGCCCCCCGATTTTCTCCCCTTTCCACTCGATACTGATAAGCAGGCAATGACATTTGCAAAAGAAACCGACGCAGAAGAAAGAGCCCTCTCCATAAAGCTGAGCGCCTGGTAGTAATACCCCAGCCCTTCCCGATCGAAAAGGAGTTGCTATATAGATCCACTGCATTACGCTCAAGAAGCGGAAATTTAATTAGCTAGGGAAAATATTATTTTAAAAATACATATCAGAATTAAATTTATAGAAATCGAATTCATAAAAAGACTAATAAATGAAGTCTGTCCTTGGGACATAGGAAAACCATTAAAAATAATTGTTTTCGAGAGAAAACACTTCGTGCACTATTTGTTTGGTATGAAAGAATCATAGATGATAATCAAAAAATAAATTAAATTTTGAATTGATAACCTTAAATGGGCTTGTCATGAAAGACAACATAAGCCTAAATTGAACTAAATAAATGTTTCCTAATAATTAAATTGTTTTTAATCTAAAACCGAAATTCTTTTGAAATTATGTAATTAAGCAAGGAATGTCTTCAACTTGACCAGTCCATAGTTTACAACCAGTACTCACAAATTCTTTGTCCACGTTTGGGGTGCTTCCTCCTGGTGGAGCGCCATTGGTGGAGCTGCAACCGTTGTTGGTGGAGCCACCACTTCCGCTGGCCGCCTCAAAAAGTGCCGTGGGATCCCCGCCGGAGGCACGATACTTCTCCACATCGGACAGCAGACGCTCCAGATACTCCACGTACAGGGTCTCCTGCTCGAGCTCCTTGCTCAGCTCCAGGATGCGCAGCTTGTGCCGCTCGAGACTGGCCCGCACATCCTGTTCCCAGGCGTCGGATAGAGAGCTCTGCGGGAATCGTTGCATCCACAGGCGCTGGAAGTCGTCGAAGACGCTCATGGTGGACAGCAGCTCCTCCTCCTCCTTCTCGTGCTCCTCCTTCGCTGTTCTCGCCTTTCTCACACTTTATTCCCCACTCCAAAGAGGCAAAGATGCGGTCGATGATGCTATATTAATGATGATTCTTCGGGATGATGACGATGACGAAGAGAGGGCGAGGTTGCCTTTTATGTAACAACGAGCACCAGTTGTGCGTTGTCGCCTTCACCGCCTGCAAGAATGTGTGTGAGTGTCGTATCTGTGTGCTTTTCGTTTCGTGTGCGTCACAGTTGAAGACTTGAAATCTTGAATATCCTTGCGTGTGGGCAGCACACCACACACCACACACCACACAACCAACAACAACAACAAGAGCACTTCGGTGAGGAGTGTGTTATGAGTAGCCTTTGTCTTTCTGGGGAAAACTCAGGGATGCTGGCAAGCCAGTGGCTAGGAATACATGAGTATCTTATTCATAGGTGAGCAATCTCCTTTAGGTTTAAGTGCTAAGAATAATACAAGTTAAGCTTGAATGTTCAAATCTCAGTTTCTACGGATAAGTCCTAAAAGTTCTAAGAAATTATACGGTTAAAATAAATAAAAATTTAAAAACAAAAAGAATACCTCCAGCATCTAATAGAACTTAAGTTCTTAATTCCATTTTAATTAGTTAACTTCCTATCACACCCAATACTTTTTGTACTTTATCTGACATCATTTCTATTTCTTTGAATATGTCAATGTTTTATTATTTTATAAAAGCCTTAGAAATTCAGTTTTTTATTACAAAAAATCTTGTTGTTATTAAGAGTCATAGTGAGAAAGTTATCAGTTGAAATGTTTACATTATTTGTATGTATATATTGTAATGTTTATCTTTTAGCTATTGCAAGACTTATTAACCCATTAACATAAAGTTGTTTTCTTTAATGTGTTAACTTAATTATTTCAAGTGTTTTTTTTTAAATGTGAAATAAATTTAAAAATAAACAATCAATAATACAATAAGGAAATGTAATGAAGGAAAATAAAAGGTAGCAAAGATAAAGATTAGGTTCATTATTTAATAAACTGACAGTTACAATCAACATTTGAATGACGTCCCAATTGGGTTTAGAGTTCGACGAAATCGGTTAAATCGGTTCCTATTGGGATCCCAACTTCCAATTCAAAGTAAGCGGTTAAATAACCGGTTGCACATGCACTTGTATTTGTGGTTGTTGTGGTTTTTTGTTGTTGTTTTTCCAGTTACAAATGCTCTTGTTGTTTTTGTTGTGCTTTTGCCCTTTTCAATTTTGTTTGTATGCGTGTGTTTTGATGCTGCCTTGCAACTTTGTCTTTTTTCTTATATTTTTTGCCTTTTAGTCAAGGCTAAAATTGTTTTTTTTTGGGCCTTTTGTTTTTGCAATATTTTTTTTGTATTTTTGGAGGCGCAGACGCAATGAATTTTCTTTGATATTTTCTCGTTTTTCGGTTTTATCAAAACAACAACAAAAGCGTTGCAACACACACATGCAGAGTAAGAGAAAGATTCCTTTTAAAGTTGTTGTCAGTTATTGTGTTATTCTCTCCCACTTCTTCTCCTTCCACTTCTTTCTCCTCATTTTCTTCTCTTTTTTTAGAGAGACAAAATCAGTGGGCGTTGTAGCTTCATAAAAAAACTTAAAACAAAAAGATACTCCACTAGAAAAAAATGTTTTTTTAGACAACACACACACAGTTGCACAGTTATCCTTGTGTAATTTTTTTACCGTTTGCCATTCCAATTAGATTTCGCTTTGAAAAAATCTACATATATTTATTCACATACATATAAATACACTCTTTGGCAAACACACAAACACATTTGCATATGTGCAGCGTTAACGCGTTGCATTGGTGTGTGTGAAAACTCGGCTTTGGTTTTTTGGTTTTTGATTCGTATTTTTCTGCCACTCACGATTCATTTTCCGCCCCGGTTTTCATTCTTAAACTTATTTCCACGATTCACTTTTATTTAAACATAACATATATACACATATATCTATCCGATCCGATCCCAGCCGATTTTACAAAAAAATTAGAGGTGGAGGAACATCAATGCTAGCACCGATGTTTTCAAAACATCGCTAAGTCGATATTTAACACGTCGCTATCGATGTTCCCTAAAAGGCACATCCTCACCTCGATAACTATCGATAACAACAGTGTCTCCACTACCGGTGGGTGTCTCCGCTAACTATGCTAACTTAGAAGCGTTGAACACTGGAAAATGGTCACATCACTGTTAACCACATACGAAATGCACTTTAATAGCACTGTAAGAAATGCTTGTTAATCGACAGCCTAAATAATACTTAAGAAAATTCAAAGCAATACATATATAAATATAAAATACATATAAATAATTGCTAATAGTTACTATTTTAAGACCAATTTAAAAAGACTCCCCATTTGGTATTAACACCGTTTGACGTTGCCAGACTGTTCAGTCTTTCGGCGGTAATTTATTTGAAATAAACATTTTAAAAAATACATCGAACCAATCCCATTTACACACAATGAAAAATACCCTAACTGATATAAAAGCCATATTTACTTGCCAAGTACAAGGTTAAAGTCCAGCAGACTTGTTTCCTTATCGAGCCCTGTTATTGCTCATTGATATTAATTAGTTTTCTGTACGGCCCCCTATTTTTAGCTCAAAAATAACATTCCAGATTGACCTTAAATCGGCTTATCACCACCTGCCAGATAATTTAATATGATATATAATTAAGGCGCTAGTTCTGATTTCGTTTCTTTGGTTTTTGCCGGCCTCTTAGTCAGCCCAAACTTTCTATTTCTGACGTAGTGCGGATTTGGATACGGATTTCGAATGGGTTCTTGTCTTATCGGCCACTAAAAGCAGATATGGATTTGGATATATAAGGCGCTCGATGCCGTCCGATGGCCATTAATTTAATCCGGCGTCGGCGTTTTTGCCGAATTTTTTTTTTACCTGCTTCAATTTAATTTAAGTTCGTAGTCTTAAGGATACACACTCAAAATGTCGTAAGTACTGGCGTATGGGAAGGATACACAAAAGCCCCATTCAACCATTCGAAAATCAGTTAAATAATGTGGTAGCATTGTTTAAATTAAATAAGAATTTAAAGTCTTGAGGAATTCAAAATTCTGTTTCTTAAAAACTTAAATTGCCAACTTGTGATGAAGTAAAAATAAGAAACGATCGCAGCACCCGTTGGTAGCTGAGTCCGGAATCCGTTAGAGGCGATATACCATGTTGTATGGGGAGCTGTTCGACGCCTTTGGTGACCTTTTAGTCGGGTACGGTGACCCACTAGATGGCAAGTGTCCCTCCCGATCAGATCGCACTTACCAGCTGAAGTATCCTCCCTCTCCGGGGCACTAACCCTCGCTCGGTCCACGTCCTCTTCCGCAGGTGCTGCAAGAAGTATGCCGTGTGCTGGATCATCCTTGTGGTGGCCGCCGTGGGCGTGACCTTGGGCCTGGTATTCGGACTGCGGGGCAAGGCGGAAGAGCCGCGCCGCATGGGCGCCGTGGCCTCCAATGGCGTGGGATGTGCCGAGGTGGGCGGCACCATTCTGGACATCGGAGGATCCGCGGCGGACGCGGCCATAGCCACCATGCTCTGCGAGGGCGTCATGCTGCCCCACAGCTTGGGCGTGGGCGGTGGCTTTGTGGCCACCATTTACTCCAAGGAGACGTCCTTCGTGGAGACGCTGATTGCGCGGGAGGTGGCTCCCGGCGCCGCCACGCAGGACATGTTCGTGGACAAGGACATCACCGGCGCCCTGTCCGTCGCAGTGCCCAGCGAAATCTATGGCTACTCCAAGCTGCACGACAAGTACGGTCGCCTGCCCTGGAAGACCCTCTTCCAGCCCACCATTGATCTCTGCCGCCGGGGCATCCAGGTCTCAAGATATCTGGCCGGAGTCCTTGAGCGCGAGGAGCAGCGCATCCGCAGTGAACCCTCCATGGCCGAGATCTTCATCAATCCGAAAACGGACGCGGTCTACAAGCAGGGCGAAGTCATGTACCGTCACACCTTGGCCGAAACCCTGGAGATCATCGCGGATGAGGGTGCTTCGGTCATTTATGGCGGCGGCAGGGTGGGCAGGAAGCTGGTTGAGGACATCCAGGCTATGGGCGGCATCATTACCGAGGAGGATCTGCAGAAATACGAGTGAGTATTGAGGCACTTTACCCTTTTAGCCAACATTTTTCATAATCTTTTGAATGTGGTCCTTCAAACAGGATCAAATTACATAATATGTACATATGTAACTTAAAGCTTTGCAAGAGATAACCTGGAACTTCCCAACTTGAACAAATAACATTAACTAACATTCGATTTAAATATTTTACTGCACTCGAAAGATTATCTTTTAAAAAATCTTAAATTACATGACCTTTCCATAACTTTACTAGTTAATAATAGATATTTAGTTGTCCTTTTCCTAACAACCTCCTAAAAGTCAATTTTAAAACTCTAACGTTGCAGTGTTCGCTGGGAGTTGCCGCTGGTGGCCCGCTTCAATGGTGGCTACAAGCTGTTCACCTCGCCACTGCCCACCAGTGGCGCCGTGCTGACCTTCATCCTGAACGTGATGGAGCCGCTGTACACGAGCAACACGGACAAGTACTGGCAGCGGCTGATCGAGACCTTCAAGCACGCCTACGGGCATCGCACCAACTTGGGCGACATCCACTTCGAGGCGGATGTGCAGGAGGTCTACGAGAACCTCATCGACCCGGCCTTCGCTGCGGAGATCCGCAAGCTGATCCTGGACGACAGGACCTTCCAGGACTACTCGTACTATGGGGCCACCTTTGCCAATGAAGAGGATCACGGCACAGCACACATTTCCGTGTTGGCGCCCAACGGAGATGCCGTTTCGGTGACGAGCACAATCAACAGTCATCTGGGGGCCAAGGTGAGATCCCGCCAAACCGGTTTCATCCTGAACGACGAGATGGATGACTTTAGTACGCCCGGAAAGATCAACACCTACGGAATACCCGCCAGTCCGGCCAACTTCATCAAGCCGGGCAAACGGCCCATGTCCTCGACTTGTCCCAGCATCGTCGTGGATACCCATGATAATGTCAAGCTGATAGTGGGTGGTGCCGGGGGCTCCAAGATCACCACCTCGGTGGCCCAAACCATTCTCCGGTACTTCATGCTCCACGAACCCATTGAGAAGGCGGTGAACTCGGGGAGATTGCATCACCAACTGGCGCCCATGCAGATCGACATGGAACCGGATGTGCCGAGGCACACGGTTGCCTATCTGCGAGCCATCGGTCACGACATCAACTTCCTGGAGGACGACAAGGCCTACTCCGCCCAGACGGCCATCGGAATCCTGGGCAACGAGCCACATCCCGTCTGCGATCGAAGAAGAGTGGGAAGCGCCGTGGTCGTGGAGCCAGATCGATTGGACTAGCTTCGGAGGGGGGTTCATCTCATTTAAGCCCTGGAAACAATTGTGGCGACCATCTGCATTAAAGGAATTGTGGAGCAAGATCTCCGCCAGATATGATCGTATATAAGCCACTGACATTTGTTCTGTACTGTAAGATTTGTTTGTAAAATATGTTTGCGTTAAACCATTAAAATTGTTCGTTTTTAGAAAATTTCGGGTGAATTAAATTAAAGAACGAACTTAAGGCGAAATATATATGTATGTTTTATGGTTTATGAACTCAAGATCCAAAAATTCATTAAAATTAACTAATTAAATTAAACACAACTTCCATTAACACAATTTCAATTAATAGTCTCACAGAAAAATACAAATGCAGGTGTAAATATTTAAATTCAACTTAAATGTAGCTTCACTTCATAAAAATAGGTTAATTAAGCAGCCAAACGATATCAATTTCCGGTCTAGTAATTCCAAATTGTAAATATCAGACGGGCCTTGAATTGATTCTACAAATTTTTATTTGGGTCTATCTAAAGTACATTTCATTGGTAAAAACAAAAAAAAGAGAACGTTAAATCAACCAGTGTATAAAAATAGGTTTTTATTTAAGAATGACAAATTCAGGGTGAATATGTAAATGCCCTCCTCAAGGCAACGAAGCACTTTTTTGGAGGGTTTAAAGCCAAAGGGTCATTAAAGCACTCAATAAGCCATGGAATTCGATTTCCATTCTTATTGAAAGCGAAAACTTCAGACGGAAAACCGAAAGTGAAATATATTATATAAAATTGCCATTATTTAAATATTGCCATCGGCTAGCCGAAGTTAGTTTTTAAGTTGGGTGTTTCTGATTGCAAAAATAGACGATTATCTATATATATATATATAGGCGCACCTTGCGGAAGGTGTGTGTGTGTGTTTAGGTATGCTTGTACTAAACTAGGGCACATAATTAGTTGAAAAATATCTGGCCAATAATTAAACTCGAGAGGCACAGCTCCTGGATTCAGCATTGCCCGACCTTCGGAACATCCTCCAGATAAAATAACACAATGGGAGAGGATGCCCAGTTCAAGGTCGCATTACAGATATTTGAGATTTCACGACCGACTAATCATCGTCGTCGTCATCGATGCGTTTGCACCGCTTTTTGGCCATTTTCTGTTTCTTGTGCGCCGCCTCCATGCGCATGTCCTCCAGATCCTCTTGCAGACCTGTGAAATCCAATTATTAGCTTGCTTCTCGGATGGCGGGGAGGGGGTATCTATTTTAGGGTCTCTCTCAAACTCACCCAGCTTTTTGCTGATGAACTCCTCCCGCTGCATCTGCGCAAAACTGGACTCCATCCCCCGATCATCGTCGTCAATTCCACGATACCGCCGCTTATCATAGCCAAAGATGTCACGGATGTGCGAGGATATGTCCTCCTCGCAGTCGCCATCGTCAATGAAGTCATCCAACTCGGAATCGTACTCGTCCTCGTCCTCGTCGTCGTAAATGCGTCCTTAAGGGGTGCAATGTAAAAGCTTAATTTAAATTAAGGAGAGCGACTAGTACTTACTTTTATTGCCTGGCTGTTCTTGAGGTTTTCGCCTCTTGACATCGGCCGGCGGAAACTGCCTGCCGCCCGATGATCTCTGCACATCCGCTGGCGGAAACTGTCGCGTTTTGCCCGCCGCCGGAGGAGCAGATCGATCCCTGGACGGGACTGCAGGTCGGTCCCTGGTCGGGACTGCAGGCCGATCCCTGGACGGGACTGCAGGCCGATCCCTGGGCGGAAACTCCCGCACAGCTCCGTTTTTGTTGGCCGCCGCATAGGGGTTCTTGGAGGGGGCATCCCTACTAGAACTGGAGCTGGGTTTCCCCGCCGCCGATACAGCCGCTCCTGGCTTGGCGGCCGAGGGAGCTGTCTTACTGGCGGGCTTTATACTTGAGGCAGGACTACGGCTAGTAGAGGAATGGGAATTGGTACTGGATGAACTGGAGGAGCCGGAGGAGGTGGAGCTGCTTTTCGCTGGCGGTAGGGCTGGTTTTTTAAAGCTTTCACTTGGCGGATTTGCCGGCCTGGCTTGATTCAGCTTGGGTATGCGTCCATTGGGCTCCATGCGATTGGTGGTGTTGGTAGCGGGTTTTTGTCCCGATGCCGATGACTCCTTGGCTTCGCTTTCCCGCATCTTGTCGCGCTGGGCGCGCTGCTCCTTTTGCCGCTGGCGCTCCTCCATTTCGCGTTTCTCCCGGGCGGAGAGCAAACGTTCAGGCTCCTTCTTTTTCTCGGGCTCAAAGACCACGGGTTCGTGTTGCTTTTTCTCGGCCAGGCGGAGGAGGGCCTGGAAATCCATGGGTGGCGGCTGAGCTGGTCGCTTCACCTTAGCCCTGCGCTGCTCCTCCTCCTGCCGCTTCTTGCGCTCCTCCTCCCGTTTCTCCGCCTCTGGATCGTAAAGGTTTTTCGAGGAGCCGTAGGAACGAGCCACGTTGGCTTCCCTCGACTTGGAAGCGGTGGACGAGGAGGGCGTACTGCTGGTACCGCTCCGCTGGCGCGTATGACTCCTGGCCTCCTCCCTCTCCCTGGTAATGGCCGCCTTGACGCGCTCCTTGGTCCCGGAGAGATCTCGCAGGGATTGCGGCCTGCTGGGCGCGAATCCCTTGTCCTCCTGCACGTCCCGCACTTTTTCTATGTACTTCTCGTAGAAGGCGTTCGCCTCGTTGGACACATAGCCATAGTCATCACCCTGACCTTCGCCCGCCTCGTGGTCATCGGTTGCTCCATCGCAGTCCTTGGCATCCTCCAGAACGGACTTGTTCGCCGACTTGGTCACCTTGAGCATTTTACGAATCTTGTTCTTGGACTTCTCATCCCTTTTGGCCAGCAGTTCGTTGAGTTTCTGGCGCTCCTCTCGCTTCCGTTCCGCCTCCTCCGCCTCCTTTTTCCGGAGGAACTTCTGGATGTTGTTGGACAGCTGCTTGGACTCCTTGGACTCCTTTTTGGGGGGCGCATACTTTGTGCTGTAGTATTTGCCCTGTCCAGGGCGCTAAAAGTGCAAACATGTAGTGGAAACTTGTGGAGATCTTGTAGAGATCTTGTAGAGATCCCATCTGGTTATCGGGGTCAGTGAACGCAAAAGGCTGGCGTATCCACGTTCAGCCACTGTCAGAACACCTGGTCCCCAGGATACCCACCTCGTCCTTGGTGGCCGCATCGTTTTTCTTCTTCGCGTAGTGCAGCAGCGCCCCGAAATCCATCTTCTACGATCCAAACCCGAATCGAATAAAAAAGATATTAAATGTAGAGATGGGGTCGTGACTGTTTTTTCGCCGTCGATTTGTTAGACACGAAATCATTCAATTGATCTAAGCAAATATTAAAACATTATAGCAAACTGTTTTGGCAATTATTTGCCATATTAAGAAATTTTATTTAGAGCTTTACACTTTTAACTGAAGTCAAAAATATTATATGGGTGTGGTATATTCTATCGGCTAAAATATCGCATTCAATATCGTATCATTAAAACATATTGATAATGACAATATTACGATAAAATTGAGTTTTTCATTAATAACATACACACATAACAAAATTAAGAAAAAACAACAATACAGCAATCTATTTATTATGTCAGTTAAGTGTCCACTGAAGGGGTTGCGGTCACACGTTGTTTTTAGGATTTGTGTTTCTAAAAAACAAAACATAAAGTAAATAATTCAAAACTTCCACTACATTTTAAAGTTAACGTAATGTATATTTAAAATAGATGCAGTAAAAAATAAATAACTCAAATTATATCGGCAATATACCATAACCATTCCAGATCATCTCAAATTAATGTTCCATCTCGAACTAACGGTCCATCTTTAGCTAAAATTTAATATTGTTTAAAAACGCTACAAATCTAAATAAAAGGCTTTCCGATCGGCTGATGGATTAGCCATGTCCACCGATCCCGACCAAATGGCCAGCGAATGTGCCGATCCCGGCGCCCAAATTCCCGCGAATAAGGAGTCCTCCGTTGACGAGGGCCAAGTTGATCCCGCCGCTTCCTCTTGCTCCTGCGAAAAGCAGAAGGACTCCACGGACATGGATATAGACAACGACCTGACCACCAACGAGCGGATGCCCACGGTGGACGAGCTGGAGCAGCCGAAGCAGCCCAAATCAAAGCCCCGGGAGGTAAAGAAGGAGCAGGAGCAGGAGCCGAAGCCAGAGCCTGAACAGGAGCAGAAGCCACTGGAACTGCCAATCCAGCCGCCCAGCCCGCCGCCGTCATCCATTAAAATGGAAGAGGAGGACAAGCCAGTGAAGTTGACATCGCAAATCCAAGAGGAAATTGCACCCAGTTCGCCGGAGGCACCACCCAATCCCAGCCAGCAGCGTCCGGCGGGCAAAATCACTCGCAGTAGCCTGAATGGCAACCAAGGTAGCCAGGTGACCACCACCAACCGAACCCCAACCATAATGAAGCGTCTGCGGAAAAGCACGCGCTTCAAGGCCAAGCAAACGGGCAAGGGAAATCCGGGAGGCAGTAATAGCCAGTCGAATGGTCACAACAATGGACCGAATGGTTCCACCGGCAGCTCTACTCATCTCGCCGGAGCCGGCGCTCATCCCAGTAACACCAACAAGCATGGCAAGTCCGGACCAGCTGGTCCGGGAGGAGCCACCGGAGCCCGAAATCGTCGCTCTCTGTTCAAGAGGCCCGCCCAAAAGACTCCTAAGGTTCAGGCCTGCACAAAGTTTGTAAAGAGCGTCTTCTACAAGGGCAGCTATATGCAAATCGGGGACATTGTCAGCATCGTGGATGGCGATCAGAATTTGTACTACGCCCAAGTACGTGGACTGCTCGTGGACGCCTATTGCGAGAAGTCCGCCTTCCTCACATGGCTGATTCCCACGCAGGACAGCCCGGATCCCCAGGAGGGATTTGATCCGGCCACCTACCTAATTGGTAAGTCTAGTGGCTCCACAGGGGGAAGAATAACGAAAAACAAGTATTTTAAATCGAAACAATTGCGTATATAAAACTGGAGCTATATTTAAAGTTACAACTGGATGGAACTTTAAATCCTAATAGATACTTGTACCCAAGAACTCTTAATTATAGGCAGCTTATTTATCCGTATTCTTATCCTGCAGGACCCGACGAGGAGCTATCCCGAAAGCTTTGCTATCTGGAGTTCGTGATGCACGCGCCCAGCAACTACTATTTCGATCGGAGCACCCCATTCCCCCTGCCGGATGTAGACGAGTATACTGCCCAGAGATCAGGCGGATATATCTGGACGCGACTGCCGGTGGTGAAGCGGGAAAAGGGGAGCGGACACAAAACGGGCGGTGCCTCCTAGCAGGGAAGGTGGCTCAAGGGCAACAAGAAGGCCAGAGCCAGAGTACTGAATTTGAATAATATAATTTATTGAGTGGAAAATATAGAAGTGTCTAAAGAAAATAAGTGTTTTATTTTAAAATTGAGTCGTAAAAACCACATATTCCACTAATTTATTAATTGTGACTATGACCGATTTTATGACTATTCTATTAAAAACAATAATTCTTTATAATGTATCCCCAATATATTTACTGTAAGCTATTGGCTCCTACTAAATACTCCATTTTATCGTAGTCCAGCCAAAATAAAAACATTGTAGTTATTTAACCAATTACTTATGATATTTATTAAAGAAACAAATTATGATTTAGTCGATACAATAGTTAAATTTAACCACTTCAAAATTTCCTTGAAAATACACGGACTAGAATTCCAGCTAGCCTCCAGTGGTGCCTTGCAAGTAAATGTCCATGGCTTCTTTACTTGGAGCAACAAACCGACGTCTCTTCGGAATGGGCTGGATGTGGGGCAATCGTGTGCCATTTACGGCATTCAGACTAAGGTTCGAATTGGCATCGTAGTCATCGTCGGATTGTTGTAACAAATCTGCAAATTGTTCGTGGGAATTTCTGTTTGCGGATGCCTGTGATGCATTTCCTGAGGCGTTTCGTGATTGATCTCCTCCAAAGAAACTCACGGTTGAGGCAATGTTGCTCCCGCCACCCTGGGAAGAGGAAGAACCTAGAACACTGCTCACACTCGCAAGGCTTGCTTCAAGATCCCTTCGCTCCTTGTGTTTTCTGGCATTTCTGTTTTTGATATTATACAAATTAACCAGTTTCTTATAGCAAATCTCGCATACTGGAGAATCTTCTTGGATCGAGTCATTGACTTTTTTTGCGAATTTGTACAAATACGGATTGGTAATTTTGGTGTATGGCGTCCTTAATTTATGGTTCATCGCAATACCACAAAACCGTAGTTCCCCATGAACCGGTTCGTCATTAGACTGCTCATCCGACATCTGTAATTTAATTCATAATATTAACATTTAACTATTTTTAACATAAATCCAGTAGTTACTTTTTCGATTTTTTGATAAATTAAATTTGCAGGCCAAGTTCTCGCGCAATTTCCAGTTAAACAACGAAATAGTGTTGGTTAACACGCTGTGCTAGCTATCGTATCGCAGATATTAGAAAATCGATATTTTTGTTTTTTATTGTTATTTAACATGCTTTTTTAAAAATATAAATTTGTTGGAAAGAATTTGTTTCACATGTGAAATATAGAAAATGCTGAGATTATTAAAATTTTGTCTAAAAAATAATAATAATGATCACAATTAAGTTTCTTACGTAGTAGTAAACAAATAAAGGTGATCATGCTGAACGCGGTCTTTTATCAAATTAAAATCCCTTTTTCCTAATACTTTTTTACGCTGTTGTGTGAGGACCGTATTGAATCGGTTTTAATGTGTTTTGTACGAAAACATCGATATATACGTATATCGAAATCATATCACCGATGGTGATTAAGCACCAACAGTCGACGGCCACACTAGCACGCTCACCATTGACGACTCGATACTATCGAAACTAAATAGGCAAAAAAAAAACGCATATTAATTGGAAATAGCATTGCTTTTTTTTGCCAAGGCCAAACAGGATAAATCCAGACGTGATGGAGGTGGACGAGGAGGAATTCGAGGTGCCTTCCAGCAGCAGCAAGGGCGAAAAGAAGCGTTTCGAGGTGAAAAAGGTGAGTGGTCAGCAAAAAAGTTTGGTCATTGCCATTGAAAATATGATTTCCTCTTTCCTTCTCCCCACCAAAAAATGAAAAATAGTGGAATGCCGTAGCACTGTGGGCCTGGGGTGAGTAATGCACAGGCCTTAACTCCAGATCGGGGGAATCACCAATCGCCATTTTCCATTCTATTCCCCAGACATCGTGGTGGACAATTGCGCCATTTGCCGTAACCACATCATGGATCTGTGCATCGAGTGTCAAGCAAATCAGGCATCCGCCACCAGCGAGGAGTGCACCGTGGCCTGGGGCGTCTGCAACCACGCCTTCCACTTCCACTGCATTTCCCGCTGGCTAAAAACCCGCCAGGTCTGTCCGCTGGACAACCGCGAATGGGACTTCCAGAAGTACGGCCACTAAAATCAGATGGAGCAGCACTGAAGATCCCTTCGATCACCAGAACCCCCCAAAATAACACCCGGCTTCATCCGAACATTCAAACCTATGTAATACCTTCCTAGATTTAACCGAATGTGGGGAAATCTGTGAGAATGGGCAGCCTCCAAGAATGGAGTTCTCAATGCCCATGCTTTCCTCGACAAACAAAACTTTTTGTAACGCTAAAAATAAAAGCTGTAGAAGATGGAGAAAACAACGAGCATGACTGTTGAGAATTAATAACTGGGGCTTACAAAATGGAATTAAAACAAGAAAGGAAAGCTAACTTCGGGCGGAGCCGAAGTTGAAATACCCTTGCAGAATATTCTGTAAATTATATTCTCCAAAATTATTCATATGATGCATTCTTAACACTCATAAAAAATCCCAACTTCCTAACTTTACAAACACCAAAGTTATGGCATTTCCGATCAATCAGTTATATGGCAGCTATAGGATATAGTCGGCCGTTTATTTTTGTCCGGCCGTTCCGACTTATATACTGCGTGCAAAGGAAAGAAGGGTGTGTGCAAAGTTTCAACTCGATATCTTTAAAACTGAGAGACTAGTTTGCGTAGAAACAGACAGACGGACAGACAGACGGTCAGACGGACAGACGGACATGCTTATATCAACTCAGGAGGTGATCCTGATCAAGAATATATATACTTTATAGGGTCGGAGATGTCTCCTTCGCTGCGTTGCACACTTTTGACCAAAATTATAATACCCTCTGCAAGGGTATAAAAAGGGGATACCCATCTACTATTATATATGTATCATAAGATCAGATAAGATGGCAAAGTTCCTTGTGTTAGAACAATTGTTTCCTAAAAAAGAATTGTTTCTATGGAAATTGTATACATTTTAAAAATAATAAATTAGCTGTAATCACAGACAAAATTGGTTTTGGCTGACTTATCCATTTGCTTGCCAAAAAATAATTCCACAAGAAAAACTGAAAATATGGAAGACAATAGTAATTTCCTACAGACTTTGTCCAAAATTAAACAAGCAAAAGAGACAAAGGAAGAAGCATCGTGAGTTTCTGCAAATCCTTTGTGCAACAAGTTCTTACGGCAAACGTGACGTGAAAAATGATTAAATCAACAGTCGGTAGGAAGGAAAAACCATGCATTTGTAAAAACTAAATGTTCTTTTTTAGTTTATTATGAATGTTTTGCGGCCGCGGCTGCTGTAAATTGTTGTTGGTGGCTTACAAAATAATACACAGTAGTTACACATATGAATAAAGTATATAATATATATCGAATATGATTAAGATTTAATTACATATGCTAGCAACTAAACTTATAGGTAAACAAAAAATAATCGTATCGTTAAAAATCATATTTATATTTATTACTATAGGTAATAAAAACATAATCGAATCGGTGTGTGGGCCAAATACATTTCGTGTGTGTGTGGTTGTGATGGGTTAGATTTTAGTTTTCTATCTGCTGGGTTTTTAGAACTAAACTTCAAAGAGAACAAAATAGCGGTACGAAGAATATGAATAAAATATTGAGTGGGTGGGAATAAAATGATGGGTGTGCCTGTGTGTGTGATCTGATTTGATTTAATTCATTAAAATAATATTTTAAAACAAGTGTACTTAAAATCCTGCTCGCTGAACCACTTGAATCACCAGTTTATCGAGTTGTGTTTAGCAGGAAGTTATATTTGTATGTTCGGTTTTATCATTTTCGCTTTCGCTGGCTTTATAATTTTTATTTTCCGTTTTTGTTTTATATATACAAGTTTACTCTGTTATGTGAAAATTTATGGTTTGCTTAGATTCTCTTTTTCCCCTTTTTTTCTTTTTCAATTTGTAATTAATATTAAATTTGTTGTGTATATATATATATATAATTACTTAATTGAGTTGTTTATATTGCTGTTCTTGATGTTGTTGCTGCTGCACTATTGTTTTATTGTTGGCTTTTGTGGGATTTTCTAAAGTATCCATTAAATATTTATTTACTGGTTTCTTTTGTAAATATAAGGTATTTGTTTTATATAAAGTTAACGTTAGGTTGTAAGGCGTCTAAAACCGCTGCTAATTGCGTTGTTGTGTCTGTGTGCATTGCATTTAG
Source organism: Drosophila kurseongensis (assembly GCA_018153305.1). NCBI lineage: Eukaryota > Metazoa > Arthropoda > Insecta > Diptera > Drosophilidae > Drosophila > Drosophila kurseongensis. The sequence continues at coordinate 556,211 of JAECXX010000141.1, forward strand.
AATATTGTTTTTTTTAAATTCCATCCTCATTTTTTTATTGTTTAAATGGCTCCTGGGCTGCTCGTCCTGCTTGGTTATTTCTCAACTGTACATGATTTGTATGCGATTTAACTCTACTCTTAGCTTTTTAACTATCAAATTGCTGCTGGTGTTGCTGTTGCTGCTGAAGATGTGGCTGCTGCTGCTGCTATCACCGATGTTGCTGCTGCTCCTGCTGCAGTGGATCCTGTTGCTGTCGTACTCAGAACACGTTGCGTTTTCCTCCGACCTTTTCCTACTTTTAAGCTTTAAATTTCCACCTGCAAAAAAAGAAGCACACCAAACACACACACACACACGCAACATGCAACGCGAACACAAAAAATGGACACAAAGGATTCAGAGAAATGGGGAGTAATCACAAAGAGAAAAAAGAGAGAAATAGAAAAGAAAGCAAAAAAAAAACAAGTTATAATCAGGTATATATATCCGGATTCGATTTAACAAATTTGTCAGCCTGTTTTTTGCTTCCTGAATATATGAAAAACCAAGGAAATATCAAGGAATCTACTTGGACTAAGATCTAAAACTAAGGTTTCTACAGGGTTTCGGTTGCGGTTTCACAGGTTCAGCAGCAGCAGAGGCAACGACGCCAGCAGCGCAGCAAACCTTATTCTCCAACCGTTGCGTTTCCTGCTCCTCCTCTTCACCTGGTGCTCCTCCTCCATATCCATATCCTTGTCCTGGCTTCTCCCCATCCCCCTTCTTGTTCCTCCTCTTCTCTTGGCAATGGCAGCTGTGCATAGTCAATTTGCTTGGAGATCAGTCGTTGGTTATTTCTGGCCATGATGGTTGTTATGATGATGATGCAAGGAGCCTGGGGCTGCCGACGTGGACGAGGCGACCACTCCTCCGCCGCTGGACCTCTGCTGGTTAATCTGCGGTTGATTTTGCAGACTGGCAAAACTGGTGGGCGCCAGAAGAGCGCAGGTGCCAAAAGTGTGCTTCGGCATGCTCAAGAACCCAGCTCCAGCTCCAGCCCCTCCTCCTCCCGACCCACTGCTGCTGCTCACAATGGCCTGTCCCTGTCCCGGACTCGAGGTGCCAGCGAATTTTCCTAGCTGATAGTAGTGCATCGCATAGGAATCCTCGCCAGCAGCGCGCTGCTTGCCATTGGGAAAATAGCTGTTGCTGTTGGTGGTCGATGTGCAGGCCGATTGAAAGGAGGTGCTGGTGGTGGATGAGGGTGATTGAGCAGCAATGGGTGGGCCTACTGTGGAGGAATCCACTGCCTCGATCGAGGAGGAGGTGGCTCCTTCTCCTCCTCCCGATGAACTGGTGCTGCTGGTGGAGGTGTTGACCGTCAAACTAGTGCTGCTGGCATAGGACACATTGAAGGACTCATCGCCACCGCCGCCACTGCTGTTCAACTCATCCATGCCGCTTCCCGCTCCCTCTGCTGCTGCTGGTGGAATGTCTATGGTGTGGGATTCGTTGCCAAAGATCAGACGCAGTCGCTTCTTCTGCGGAGTGCCATATACGCCACTACTGCTCGGCGCTGGCGATCTGCGTTGGCTGCTCCTGCTCCGGCTGCGCTGCTTTTTCCTCTGCTTCTTGGTAGGCAGTTGCTGCTGCTGCTCCTCCTTCGGCGGCGGCTCGTCTTCTTCTTCGGCAGCTGGCTCCTCGACTTCATCCTCTTCTTCCTCCTCCTCCTCCTCCTCGTCGTCGTCATCGTTGCCATGCTCGGAAATGCCCTCCATGCGCAGGATCTCGTACTCAATGCCGTTGGAACTGCTGCCGGTTAGATTTAGCGCAGCTCTATCTGATCCTTCTCCTTTTCCCCGATGAGTGGATGCCGCTGCACTTCGGCCTGCTCCACCATTGCTCAGGCTCGTCCCCAGTTCAATAACTTCGTCCAGGATCGGTGAACGCTTCATGCGTAGTGTTAGCTTCAGCCTCCGCTCTGGCGTCTTTAGCAGGGGTTCAACATTGCCAATGCTGCTGGAGGAGGAGGATGAGGTGGCAGCTTCCAGAGGCTGTGTTCTCTTCCGCTGGCCACCTGTAGATCCCGATGAGAATCCGCCCAAGGCTTCGCAATGGATACTCTGCGCCGCTGCCAAGGCAGCTGCCCTTCGACTCCGCTTCTGCTTGGCCGGTGGATTAGTACCTCCTTCGTCCCTTTTCTGCTCCTGCAGCTGCTTGGCTGTTTGGTTGGAGGGAGGAATGGGATCGAAGCTGGCCAAAAGGTTCTTCTTGTAGGCGGGACTCGGGCTGCGACTGCGACGCGTTGCCTGCTGCTGCTGCTGATTTTCTGAGGATGTGGATGTGGATGAGGGTGTGGACGAGGCCTCACTTGGTGCTGGCTTCTTCGATTTAACACTAAGTCTACCGCTAAGATTAGAATTATGATTAATTCTACTGCTATTATTACTATTATGATTATTACAATTTGTAATCGTTGTTGCTTTGTTGCTGTTGCTGCTGCTGCTGCTGCTGCTGTTTGTTGTGGTTGCAATGCTATTGTTATGGGCAGTGGCTCTTCCCGCACTATTACGCGTCACACGCTTCTCCTGCTGCTGCTCCTGTTGCTTATCCCTCGTCTTCTCCGGATGCGCTTCCTCCGCTAGAATGAACATTTTCGGTGGCAACTGGTGATCCTGGTGCTTTTGCTCCCTCTTCAACTGATCGCTGCTGGTGTCGCTGCTCTCGCTGTCAGTGAGCTTCTCCTTCTGGCGCTCGCTGCGTCGCAGCTGGCGTTGCTGCTGCTGTCGCTGATGCAGAGCGGCAATGGCCAACTGGGCGGGCTTGCAGCGGGGTACAAGGACCACCGGCGCCTTGATGGATAGCGGGATGCTTGCCACGACCACCGGGGCCACCACTTCGTCCGTGGAGGCGGTGGATATGCTACTGCTGGTGCTATTGACCCGCATTGATTTGCGCAGACTGCTGGAACGACCGCCATTAACCTCGGAGCCCGCTCCGCTGGCCACGCCGCCCACTGTTGTTGCTCCCGCACTTCCTCCAGGTCCTGTTCCACCTCCTCCTCCGCCTCCTGGCTTCTGCATGGCTGCCATTTGCTGCACAGCCGCTGTGGCCTCGGCTCCAGTACTTGCGTGCTGGCCATGATTGTGGTGATGGTGATGATGATGATGGTGGTGATGGAAATGATGCTGATGATGGTGCTGCTGCTGGTAGGCTGCGTTAGCCATTATCATCTCGGCATCGTACTTGGTCATGCCCTTTTGGCGCAGCTCCTTCATTGTCAGCGGGGAAACCACAACGTTGGGCAGTTTCTTTTCGGGCAGAGAGACAGCGGCAGTGGCTTCCTTGCCGCCAGTAGATGGCTGCGTTGGTACAGGCACTGCTGCTCCAGTGGCTCCTGCTGCTCCAGTTGTTCCTGCTCCAGAAACCACCAATCCATTCGTGCTGCTACTCTCGCTGGTGCCAGTGGAATCATTAGTGTTGCTATTACTGTTCGAGGTGCTGTTTGTGGAGTTGGCCCGGCTCTTTATGCGATTAATCCGATTGTCCGTCTCCCGCAGGCGATAGCCACCATTATTACCAGGTCCGCTGGTGGCCAAACCAAGTCCCATGCTGAGACCCAGCATCAGGCCATCGTCCTTGCCGGCAAAGGCGCCAGTTCCGCGACGTTCGCACGTCTCGCATTCGCAGTAGCGATTGGAATCCCCAAAGAAGTCCTCGCCATAAAAACAGGTTATCTCCTCACCCACTTCGATGTCGCGCAGGACCTTAACACACGCGGTATCCCTGCCGGTGGCCAAGAACTTGCAATTGGCCCGACAATCGTGATTTATGTAGGCAGCCGGGCCCAGCCACAATTGAGCGCAGTTCTTGCGGCAGCTATACATCACCGAAAAGTCATTTTTTCCCGAATGCAGCAGGGCGGCCTCCTCCGCCTCCGTCAGCTCAGCAATGCAGCCCACCAGGCATTCGATCTTGTCGTTCTTTGACCAGCGTTTCGTCGAACTTATCTTGGCACCGCGCTGCTCCTCCAGTGAATATCTGTAGCAGGCCTCAATTGCAAAGCCACTGTCCTTGTCGAATACGCGCAGGTATCGCACGATCTGCAAGGGAAACAACAGAAAATAAGCTCCAATTAATAAATATAATTTGAAGCAGGCATAACCGATAATCAATTATCCCGAAATAATAGCAAAGTGCTAGAATTTATACACTAATTCTATATATTAAACTTAGCATAGCTTCTAACTAAACCCACCAGCATATAAAAATGTATGAAATTATACGCCAAACATGGATCTATGACCTAACAAGTCGCAAAACTGTCACTTACATGGTCGTGGAGCCGCTTCGTGGCGATCTTGTTCTTGTTCTTGAGATGTCGCGGTATCCACGGACCATCGTAGATGCGCTGAATTGCCACATCGTAGTTCTGCGTATGGATAAAGTCATCCACGATGGCCTTCAGCTGCTGCGTGTCCACCTTCAACGGGCGGAAGCGTATGTTCATCTTGTGGGTCTGGAAACCTAGATGCGGATCGAGGATCAGCGATGTGGCCAGGTCATCGTTCTCGGAAAGTTCACGAGGCGACATCCCAGTGGATTGGGACAGGCGGCTGACGGCGCTGCCGTTGCAGCCATTGAGCCCACTGACCACCGATCCAGATCCTGATCCAGCAGTTACCCCTCCTCCTCCTCCGCTGCCACTGCCAGTCGAGGAGTGGTGCGACTGGTGGGAGTGGTGGTTGTTCTGTTGACTCGCCTGCTGGTAGTGGGCATGTGGGTGGTGGTGCTGCTGCTGATTCGACGTCTGGTGGTGCGCAGATGGCGGTGCGGATGGCGGCGGGCCATGGCCCTTTGACATGGACGACAACAGAGCTGCCGCCGCTGCTGTCGTCGAGGAATTGGTGGCTAGTGAAGACGTCGCGCTGGTGGTGCTGCTGGCCGAAGCGGTGGAGTCACCGTTTGAGCCACTGGAGCTGCTGCTATTTGTAAATCTGCTGCCAGTTTCACCGCGCCGCGTGTGATTCGAGCCGACGACCATTCTGCAGGACAGTCTGCAAGGATAAAATTCCATTAATGTAGGGAAATAAGTGAAGGGTGTTCCAGAAATATCTTAAATCATGTGAATAATATTTTATATGTTTTTATAATAATTTTGTTTTATTAAAATTTGATTTCAAGTAGCATCCAATTAAACAAAATCAAAATCGCGGCGAATTATCAGCTGTTTTTAAATTCAAATCGAACAGAATCCCAAACTTATATGCCATCTGGCAACGCTGCCGTTCTTAGGTTACATAGTTAAGAGAGAGATGGCAATGTGTTTTCCAGGACTAGGACAAGTGCAAAAGTATTTGCACACACAAACACTCATCTTCTCGCTCTCGCGACAAAGTATAGTTTTGCAGTATTTGGTTATCTGCATAAACAGCTGTTTTATTACAAATTTTTGTTATATATTCAACTTATCTCGTTCTGCTTAAATTTATGGCCGTAATTTTATTTTTACTCATACGGCTTCGCGAGGGAGAGCGAGAGAGAGAGGGGAGTGTAACTGAGGTCGTCGACAGACAGCCCTCTCGCTCGTACTCATTCCAGGCCCTCCAAGCACACGCACACACACGTGCGAAAAAAAATCAATTAACTTGACAAGCACATGTAAAAAAAAAAAAAAAAGCTATATCGATCGGCGACAGAAAAAAAAACAAAGACAATACGGTTATCCTGGAATAGGTATATGTTTAGGCACTCACACTTGTAGACAAAGATATTAAACATAGCTTTGTGTGCGTGTGTTAGTGAACAAAAAGCGAACACAACAAAAAATTGATTATCGATTTTCATGCGCAGCAAACAGTAACTTGCAATTTTGCATATTTCTTATAGCTGCGCGGCAACCAAAACTCTTTCTTGACTAACATCAGTCGGCGAAAATATTCAAATCATAGACTAACATAAACACAAGTGGGCTGTGGGTGGTGCTCGGAAACATGACTGGAAATTAATATTTGTTGCTGGTCGAATAGTTCTGAATGGAAATAAATTTCGGCTGCAAATTGCTCTCTCAGCTGTTTACAAACGCACACATGCACGCACGCAGGTCAGAGCGAGAGAGCAGCATATGCGCATGAGAATGGTAGAAAAAAGGGTTGCCGAGCAAAATTTTTTTTTGCAAATTAAATTAATTAGTTGGCAGGGTGGATTTAAGAAGAACTTAAGGGTTTACTTAACAGTCCTGGGATATTCTTAAGCTTTAAACATTTTAAGTTTTTATTCCTTTTATATTCATTGGCATTTTCCAACGCCTTGCCAACCCTAGACGCTCGTTACATGGGAACGAAAAATGGCGGCGCCTGTTACACACACACACACGGCAGCACATCCACACACACTTTGATGTGTTTATACACTTCTTGCTGGCTTTTATTGCACTTATTTCGATTGTTGTAAACATTTACCTTAAATGAATTATTCACTAAGGCGCTCTTGCCTCTCGCTCGCACTCGCAAAACGATGCTTTGTCTGCTTCTGTGTGCGTGTGTACGTGCGTCTTTTTCCACGGCTTTTTGTCGAGACATACACATACACACGGCGACACACTGGACTGGAATTGGAATTGGTTTTGGATGGCTTGGCTTTGGCTGCTTATCCGAAATATATCACACTCGCTGTGGCAAATCATTTTAGCTCTTGACGCCTTTGTTCCCCAAAAACATCCAAACGCCGTCCATGGCTCTCGCTCTCTCGCTTACTCTCGGGACGCTCCAAAAGTCGCGAGTCGGAAATCTATCGCTCTCTCCTTCTCGCCTAGAAGCTGCAGCACACACAAACACACACACCCTCAGACGGATACATATATTCCTTCGCAGCGAGACGTGTGTACGTGCGTATGTATGTATGCCTTTTTCTTCTTGTTTCCTTTCTTTTCTCACGTTCTCCTTTGCACAAACTTCTCTAAGTTTCTAAACGGCGTAAAATCGGTGCTAAATCGGACTTAATTTATAAAATGCGGCTGGTCGCGTTTTTTTTTCCGCGATATGATTCCGTTTTTTTTTTGCCACCAGTGTGACCGCGGCTATGCCGTTGACAAATGCCAGGAGTGTGACCGTTCGATTAACTGCGATGGAGAAAATGTTAGTATATTTCGATTTGGTAGTTATCGATAGTTAGCGGGGACATACTCTGCACTTAGCAAGTAGTGCCACCATTTTTTTTGCTTTGTAGAGGTGGAAAAACATCGATGACTCCCTGCCAAACATCGATATCTTTAATATTTTAATACTCGTCAACATCGATGCTATCCACCTCTAGTTTCCCGCGGTCACACTATTTTTTTTACTGCGCAAACGATTTGTTGAATTGGTGTTTAATTGTTGTTCCCAAAACGAGCTACTGCTCCAATTTTAATTCCAACTAACTCTTTAAGGTGAGTGGAAAGAAAAACCACAAAAAGCTGGGAAAAGCGCTATTGGAAAAACGAGGAAAACCCACCCACACATGCAAGCGTGAACATTCGGCTGCGTCGGTGTGCGTGTGAGTCAGTGCACTGGTGTGTGTGTGCGCACTTCTGGAAAGTGTTTCGCTGTTTTTATTTTGTGATTATTAAAGTACATATTAAATGAGTTTTAGACGCCTCTAATTCTGTTTCCGCGTTTAATTTTGTAGGCTTGAAAGCGTTCCTTAAAACACCAAATTTTTTAAACATTCCTAAAACTACTATATACATAGATTTTAAAACAAAATTCACACAAATACGCAACCCAGTGTAAAAAGATCATTATAACCTGATCTTACTGACCAATTTTAACCAAATTTTATATATTATTTCTGGATTATCACAAAAATCAGAAATTCTAATAAGTCACAACTGCCAAACATCTTTGCATCCGAATCTAATTATTGGCATACCCTCTTTTTCCAGAACACGTAATTAATCAAACGATAAAATGCCCAGCATCAAGTTGCAATCGTCTGATGAGGAGATCTTCGATACGGACATCCAGATCGCCAAATGCTCCGGAACCATCAAGACCATGTTGGAGGATTGCGGCATGGAGGATGATGAGAATGCCATTGTGCCGCTGCCCAATGTGAATTCCACGATCCTTCGCAAGGTCCTCACCTGGGCCCATTACCACAAGGACGATCCGCAGCCAACGGAGGACGATGAGAGCAAGGAGAAGCGCACGGATGACATTATCTCGTGGGATGCCGACTTTCTGAAAGTCGACCAGGGCACTCTGTTCGAGCTCATACTGGCTGCCAATTATCTGGACATCAAGGGCCTGCTGGAGCTCACCTGCAAGACGGTGGCCAATATGATCAAGGGCAAGACTCCGGAGGAGATCCGCAAGACCTTCAACATCAAGAAGGACTTTACGCCCGCCGAGGAGGAGCAGGTGCGCAAGGAGAACGAGTGGTGTGAGGAGAAGTAGGGAGTCGCCGCCGCCGGGACCAAATTGAAGTTAAAAAAGCTGACGGAAGCGAAGGAGAAGCAGTCAAGCCGCGTGGCAGTTTTATTTAGTTGCTAATCACAGCTCACAACTCATTTTACATATTTTTTGTTTATAAACCATGATAAACCCTCATTTTGAAATCTTATATCTGATCTGCTGCAAGCGTCCTTCGTGCTTGATGTGATTCGCGGCTTTAAATGTATGTCGTACAGATATTTCGTATATACGCGAAAATGCTAAATTCTCTGTAGCCTATGAATATGCATAAGAACACTTTGATTTCACCCTAATAAATACATATGTACTACCCAACCAGCCGATTTTGTGGGCTTCCCCGTTTTCTGTTTACTGAAAGGTGGTCCCAGGAAATGCAGCTGGTCAATTTCCTCGAATTTCGTTCTGAGCGCAAACGAAATTCAATGCGAAGGAATTTCACAGAATCCAAAAGATGATGATTAATCATTTAATAAATAACAATGTATAAATGGTATACCAATCTTCCCAAATTAAAGTGAATATTTGCATTTTACTGTTCAATTTCTTACTTTAACGCGTATATAACGGAACTTAAAGCTCTTTTTAAGAGAGACAAAGGCATGTTTTGCATTCCGCTTTATTGCGACTCATAATTTAAAGGAATAGGAAGTCGCTTGGTAGTCTCCTTAAATAAATGATTTGAATAGCTTAAAAAGTGTAATAAATAGTGAACAACAGTGAATTGGCAAAAGCAAAACATACAGTGTTTAACTCGATAGAGGACTTTAAGCAACCTGAATGCATTATATTATTCTATCTGTATTTTTCCAATTTGTTTCCCCAAAACTAAGGGTCGAAAACGGTAAAATCGCGTGTAAAATGTATTTATACATGTAATGTATTAAACGCACTTTCAAACCGTTTCGACATTTAATGCGCGCGAAGAATTCAAATTTGAATTCAGTCGAACCCCAAACTATGCAAATAAAGGTATTTACTCATATTCTTATTATGCATATCTCAACTCTATATGTAATGGATATATTTCCATTGTAAACAAAGTGCATTATGGGTACTTGGGTATCTAATTTGGTTTACTTGTTTTATGTTAACAGCTTGACTATCCTGCGCTTTGGACTTTTTGTAATTAAATCGTTACCATCAAATAATCCAGAGGCCACTGAACAAAGCTACTTGGGAAACACGGAACTTACAATACCCTTCTTGCGATTCTTTCAAATTTAACAAAGAATCTTGAAAGTTAAATGTATTTGAGTTTGTATTTGGACAAATCTATTTTAGTCACTAAAGCTGAATTATTTTAAAAGATGCATCCAAACATGTATATGATACCGATGATCAAAAGTATATTCCTATTTGATTTCCGATTGTCGTACTAACTGTGTTGGATTGAACTTTATATGATGGCAAAGTCATTGAATCCTTGGGGAGGGCACCAAAATCTCCAGGATGTCAGCTACTGTTTTTGCGTCTGTTTCGTTGGCGTCTTCTTTGTAGTCGTGCTCATTTCGCTGCCCTTTTTAAAGCGTCTTGCTTGCACTAGTTAATAAAGTAGATAAAGGTCCAAGGACGTCCCCTTTCGCTTTTCCCTTCAATAAAAGGAAGAAAGGAGCGTCGAGAGCGGGAAATGTATTGAACAATCGCTTTGAGTGTGCACTTGGCTTAAATGTCCGTGCCAGACTTTGTAATTGATCGATGGCCAGAATCTAAAAATGGTTAAAAAATAAAAGGATAAAGTTTTCCATTTTCACCGGGATTTTTGTTAGTCCAACTGACATTGAACTTTGTGCGAAACTTTCAAGGTACATAATAATCCAATTATTACATCCAAATTTATTACAATTTTAAACGAACAAAATGATTATAATATTTAAAGCATTTTTAGTTTATGCTCATTTGGCTATGGGTTTTCGATAGCTTAATTGATTTGGCATCCATAAATTGCAACTTCTTCTGTTTATTGTCCATTTAGTATGCAAGTGCCAATTGAAATTAAATCGAAATCGTAATTTCAATTGTCCCTTTGTGTTATGATTGCGCAGCGCGGCAAGTTATTAATATTGTTGTTTTATTATTATTCATTATTTTTGTATTTATTCTCCCCGGGGGACGGGGTTATTGTGTTTGACTTGGGGCACCCATACTTTCACCACCCCCCCTCCTGTTACCAAGGGCGCTCGCCATTTCAATTATCATGGGGGGGGAGCCCTTGAGTGAAAGACCGAAGGAATAAAGAAAGCGAGGCAAGGAAAAGCAAGGCAGCGCCAAGAAAAAAGTGTGAGAAAGGCCTGGGCAGAGGAGCGGAAAAGTAAAAAGGGTTTTCCACCACCCCCTCAACTGCCGAGGAGTAATTAGTGTGCATTTCCCTTGCCCCCCCCCACCCCCAAAACCAGTTCCGCGTGTGTTTGTGCAACATTTGCTTTTCCACTTCGTTTGCGACAATCAAATGTAACAAAGAAGCGGAAAAAAAGGTTGCACAAAAGGAAGAGGGAAAATCAAGTTGAGGAGACGGGATTGCAGGGAACAGGAAGAAAAAGGAGGATCAGGACCAGGAACACACTGTGCGAAAACAGCGATATTATCCTGATTTTTCGGACGCCAACAATTTAACAATAAAAATAAAGCTTAATTATTCTAAAGCTCCGTTAAACTCCATAAAATTAACAACAAAATTGAATTCGCGAATTCTTAAGCTTCATAGGCGCGGACTCAAACTCAAATAATAATTAGTATTTTTGCAGTACTTAGTATAACAAATGTAGATTACTATTTATGCACATAAACGAAACAATTTTGGTCATAGACTGGGCTCCTGTATGCAACCTGCAATGCAATCTGTTGCATTACAAATTTGAACGCAAATGTTTGTACTTTTAATTACACTTAATAAGCAGTTAAGATAATAGGCTTTCGGATTCGCAGTGCATTAGCTGGAGCACCTGCCATTCGCCATTCGCCATTGCCAGTCGGCACTCACCTGGCTGGGCCCTTTTATCGTCTAAGTCGTCGTCCTCCAGTGGAACGTGACATTGAATACGTCTGCATCCTGGTTGCTCCCTTCCCCCCTCCCGTTGTTCCCGATTCCTTCCACTTTTCAGTTCCTGGCCAATGCTAATCTCTCTGTAATTAAGACTGTCACTCATTCAGGCATTTGCTTGCCATTCAGTTTGCCCATCTTGGGAACTTGCCGAGTCCTACTCCTTTTTGTCCTTGCATCAACGACGTGGGCGGCTGGGCGGATGGGTGGGCGTGGCCCATTTGAATTGCCTTTAATTGCATGTTGCTCTACCCACTCCCCCTTTTTTTTGGATGTTGTGCGCATCTTTTGCATCCTTTATGGGAATAGTCCCCACTCCACTCGAGAGCATTTTTCATGGGGGCAAAGGGTTGGATTTCAGGTTCAGGATCAACTTGGGGATCACAGAGGGTGAAATTGGCTGGCCTAAATGTGATTTTCATTTACTTCAACTTGATGTCGGAGTTGGCTAGAGTATTGAAAGGATATAACAATAGATACAATCGTTGGTATCAAGAATGGGTAAGGTCTAGTAATTAAGACTGAATATCTATATTATGGTAATGGTAATTAGAAAGCAAGCTAAGAATACCCATATCAGCGTTTTCAATTTAAATGGCCCAAGTCATAGTCTTACCTATTATAATATGTTTATAGGTCACTTATATTTAAACACCATCAATCTGAATTTCAGAACACTAATACAAAAAACAATAATTTTGATTTTAGAAAATAAAAAGTGACACAAATTGGTCTGCTAATTAGGAGCGCTAAAATTGAATAGGTCACCTAATCGAAAAGTGTCACCCAGTAAATTTACGATCAACAGATTTTCACTCCCCCGAGCTTTCTTTGTTTTATTCGATTTCGTTTTTAGGTTTCGGGAATGAATTGAGCAAGTGTTGTGTTTTGCCATTAAGTTGCTTTATGATCCGCCGCCATAAATTAGCGCAAACATTGGATCAGCCAGAGACTTGGACTTGGACTCCACCACTCGACTCTATTAATATCCGAGTGGGGGAGTTGGGGAGTGTCGGGATTGCCCCACCCCCGTACAGAAACTCGAGATTTATGTGCTCCGATGGGAATGCGTGGGATGTTATTGTAGGACTTGGTCTATCGTCCACACATCGGCAACTGCATAATCCACACCCATGCTTCTGTAAGTGAGGATATATATGCGATATGCGAGGCGAAGTGTAAGTGTAAATTTCATCTGGCCTCTGAGAATTCCCCCTCCCCCCTCATCAACAATGCAAATGTAAATAATGCAACTTTCGGTCGCTCCATCTATCAAAGTCTTATGGGGTGGATGGGGTTTTCAAAAGCGAACTGGGTGTTCGGAATGGGGCATTCGGGTGTTTCTCGAGGAGAGGCTGCTAAAACGTTTTGTTTATTGTTGGCATCGACTTTTGTCAACCATCTCTACCAACACTAAAATCGATGATAGTGCAGTGCTCGTGAGATGAGCTTAAGAGAAAAAGTTGTTTTTAAAATTATTGTACACTAATCCTTTCTAATTATTACCACCTATGGTAATTAACAACAAAAAATCGTAAAGTAGATAGAGACAGTAGTAATAACGTGAAGGGACTTGATGATCTCAAAAAGGAATAATGATAAAATGCTATGCATAATTAGATTTATAAAGATTGTATGGCAATCCCATTTTTAATTATTATCATAAGTTCAAAAAGTAGACAGGAAAGTCACCAATAGAACTTAAGAACTAAAATTCCAATGATAAGTTTGTTTAGTAATATTTAATTCATAGGGAGTAGATGGCAATATATGTCTGGCCTCAAGGCATACGTTAAAAAGCATTCATAAATTGTTTTTTAAACGTGGACACATTAGTTCCCCCTGATTGATTAGTATCATCAGTATCGTTTGTATTGTTCGCACACCGCTATATATCACACCCTTCCCAAATCCCCCTTCAAACAGCTTCAAACTAATTCATTGTAAACTCTATTTATATGCACCCACTTCAATGTACATAAGAACTGAGATCTATAGTACGCATGATCTTTCTTTTGATGCCAGAGAAGTCTGCTCATTTTTATTGTTATTGTTGCTGCCTCTGCAGTTTTTAAATCGGAATGCCATGTTCTTCCCATTTTTCCCCTGGCTTCTTTTCCAGAAGTCCATCATCTTTGTTTGCGCTTTTGAAATTTGTAGTTTTTTTGAACGGCCATTGACTTGGAGAAGATATTCCTAGTTTTATTTCGGACTCCATCTGTTGCCAGTTCATAATGGTCAGATGGACAGTGAGATTCACAAATATAAGGCTAGTAGAAAAAAAGTAGATACAAATAAAAAGAAATTTGTATTTATAAAAGATAAATCAGAATAATCTGCAAAGCGAAATAAAAGATCGGGGTCACCAAACTCCCTCCTCGAAACGTCAAAGCCCAGCTAGATACTTTACTTTTGTGTCAGTTCATTTTCCAACATTTGGCGATGTTTAAATTTTGACCCAAAATAAAAAACCAAAACTTTGTAGAATTTTAAACCACAATCTTTTAGAGGTGTTTCTTTTGAAATAAGACAAATAATTATAAGAGAAAGTTATTAGTTTATGGGACGAAGTTAAAATTCTGTACCACAGCGTACAACTTAACAGATGCTTACTATATTCGCATATATGTTCCTGAACAGTCATAAACAGAGCGTGCCGAATGGTGCTTTAGTGGCGTCATAAACTCTCTTTCTCATTGCAGCGCTTTCCACCGTAAACATTTAACAAAACAATAAAAGATAAGAGAAATTTATGGAAGAACAAATTGTGAAAATTCCTAGCTTTATAGAATATTCAAATCACTTTTTCGACATTTTTTTCGGATTTCATGTGAAAGTGTTGGGACGTGAATAATGTTTTATTTCTATATGCGCACATATTGCTCTGATCTGCATATTTCTCTAATGGAATTGTGTTTATTTGGGGCTGATATATAATTTCCGTTCTACTGAATATTTTGCTGCAATTAACAGCAGAAGTTCAGCTGACAGCTGTTGCATGGAATTTCCAATCGAGTAATGGTAATATCGAATCGGGAATTCTCAAGGGAGGGGTTAGAAAGGGGGTCCTATATATTTATGCAGGCAATGTGTGTGGAATAAACTGAAACGGAACCGGCCAAGCGTCCATGCAAATTGTTGAAAATCATACACTCGCAAACACATTTCCACAGGGCAGTGGGAGGGGTGGGGTTAAATAGAGGATGGGTAGGGGGCTTTGGAGTGGGGGGTGGGGGTGGTGTGATATCAGGGGAGGCAATGAACAGTTGTGCATGAAATTTACATAAAAAATACATAGTAAGGAAGAACTTCGAAGGTTTCTTTTAAAGAGAAGTGTAAATTCCCTTAAGGGGGATTCCTAAACGATAAGTATATATAGATATTTTAGGGATATATTATTTTGGTTAGGTCTTAATACTAAAAAGAAAGGAAGCAAACTTGGGTAAGCCGAAGTTTTTATACCCTTGCAGCTCCCACATAAACTAAATATTCTATATTTTGATTTCGATGCTTTAAAACAATAAAGCTAGGCAAATTTTCCGATCAATTTTCCTATGGTCATTCCTACGGCTGTTAAGTTTTATTCAAATAGCTTTAAATCTAAGGGACTAGTTTGTGTAGAAACGGTACTTGAAAATTTAAATGCAGATTTTTAGAGAATCAATTCACAAGTCTTAAGAGGTATGCCACTTTGGTGAAGTTATGGACCCTGGAAGTCCAATTGTGGGTAACATTACTAAAGATCATCGGAAACTTAAAAATAACTAGCATGAAAATGGGTCAAAATTTTGATAAACGTTAAATTGAAAAATTTGAATGCAGATTTTTAGAGTATCAAACCACAAATCTTTAGAGGTATGCCACTTCGGAATCGGGTTGAATTTGGTAAAGTTATGGATTTTAGAAGTCCAGTTTTGAGTCACTGTTTTACAAGACATGGGAAAATTAGAAATAACTAACATGAAAATGGGTTAAAAGTTTGATCAACGCTAAATTGAAAATGTTGAATGCAGATTTTTAGAGAATCGAATCACAAGGTTTTAGAGGTATGCCACTTTGGAATCGAATTAAATTTGGTAAAGTTATGGACTGTGGAAGTCCAGTTTTGAGTCACTGTTTTACAAGACATCGGAAAATTAGAAATAACTAACATGAAAATGGGTTAAAAATTTGATTAACGCTAAATTGAAAATGTTGAATGCAGATTTTTAGAGAATCGAATCACGAGTCTTTAGAGGTATGCCACTTTGCGATCGGATTAAATTTGGTAAAGTTATGGACTGTGGAAGTCCAGTTTTGAGTCACTGTTTTACAAGACATCGGAAAATAAGAAATAACTAACATGAAAATGGGTTAAAAATTTGATCAACGCTAAATTGAAAATGTTGAATGCAGATTTTTAGAGAATTGAATCACGAGTCTTTAGAGGTATGCCACTTTGGAATCGGAATAAATTTGGTAAAGCTATGGACTGTGGAAGTCCAGTTTTGAGTCACTGTTTTACAAGACATCGGAAAATTAGAAATAACTAACATGAAAATGGGTTAAAAATTTGATTAACGCTAAATTGAAAATGTTGAATGCAGATTTTTAGAGAATCGAATCACGAGTCTTTAGAGGTATGCCACTTTGCGATCGGATTAAATTTGGTAAAGTTATGGACTGTGGAAGTCCAGTTTTGAGTCACTGTTTTACAAGACATCGGAAAATTAGAAATAACTAACATGAAAATGGGTTACAAATTTGATCAACGCTAAATTGAAAATGTTGAATGCAGATTTTTAGAGAATCGAATCACGAGTCTTTAGAGGTATGCCACTTTGCGATCGGATTAAATTTGGTAAAGTTATGGACTGTGGAAGTCCAGTTTTGAGTCACTGTTTTACAAGACATCGGAAAATTAGAAATAACTAACATGAAAATGGGTTAAAAATTTGATTAACGCAAAATTGAAAATGTTGAATGCAGATTTTTAGAGAATCGAATTACGAGTCTTTAGAGGTATGCCACTTTGGGATCGGATTAAATTTGGTAAAGTTATGGACTGTGGAAGTCCAGTTTTGAGTCACTGTTTTACAAGACATCGGAAAATAAGAAATAACTAACATGAAAATGGGTTAAAAAATTTGATCAACGCTAAATTGAAAATGTTGAATGCAGATTTTTAGAGAATCGAATCACAAGTCTTTAGAGGTATGCCACTTTGGAATCGAATTAAATTTGGTAAAGTTATGGACTGTGGAAGTCCAGTTTTGAGTCACTGTTTTAAAAGACATCGGAAAATAAGAAATAACTAACATGAAAATGGGTTAAAAATTTGATCAACGCTAAATTGAAAATGTTGAATGCAGATTTTTAGAGAATCGAATCACAAGTCTTTAGAGGTATGCCACTTTGGAATCGAATTAAATTTGGTAAAGTTATGGACTGTGGAAGTCCAGTTTTGAGTCACTGTTTTACAAGACATCGGAAAATAAGAAATAACTAACATGAAAATGGGTTAAAAATTTGATCAACGCTAAATTGAAAATGTTGAATGCAGATTTTTAGAGAATTGAATCACGAGTCTTTAGAGGTATGCCACTTTGGAATCGGAATAAATTTGGTAAAGTTATGGACTGTGGAAGTCCAGTTTTGAGTCACTGTTTTACAAGACATCGGAAAATAAGAAATAACTAACATGAAAATGGGTTAAAAATTTGATCAACGCTAAATTGAAAATGTTGAATGCAGATTTTTAGAGAATCGAATCACAAGGTTTTAGAGGTATGCCACTTTGGAATCGAATTAAATTTGGTAAAGTTATGGACTGTGGAAGTCCAGTTTTGAGTCACTGTTTTACAAGACATCGGAAAATTAGAAATAACTAACATGAAAATGGGTACAAAATATGTTCAACGCTAAATTGAAAATGTTGAATGCAGATTTTTAGAGAATCGAATCCCGAGTCTTTAGAGGTATGCCACTTTGGGATCGGATTAAATTTGGTAAAGTTATGAACTGTGGAAGTCCAGTTTTGAGTCACTGTTTTACAAGACATCGGAAAATAAGAAATAACTAACATGAAAATGGGTACAAAATATGTTCAACGCTAAATTGAAAATGTTGAATGCAGATTTTTAGAGAATCGAATCACGAGTCTTTAGAGGTATGCCACTTTGGAATCGGATTAAATTATGTAAAGTTATGGACTGTGAAAGTCCAGTTTTGAGTCACTGTTTTACAAGACATCGGAAAATTAGAAATAACTAACATGAAAATGGGTTACAAATTTGATTAACGCTAAATTGAAAATGTTGAATGCAGATTTTTAGAGAATCGAATCCCGAGTCTTTAGAGGTATGCCACTTTGGGATCGGATTAAATTTGGTAAAGTTATGAACTGTGGAAGTCCAGTTTTGAGTCACTGTTTTACAAGACATCGGAAAATTAGAAATAACTAACATGAAAATGGGTTACAAATTTGATTAACGCTAAATTGAAAATGTTGAATGCAGATTTTTAGAGAATCGAATCACGAGTCTTTAGAGGTATGCCACTTTGCGATCGGATTAAATTTGGTAAAGTTATGGACTGTGGAAGTCCAGTTTTGAGTCACTGTTTTACAAGACATCGGAAAATAAGAAATAACTAACATGAAAATGGGTTAAAAATTTGATCAACGTCAAATTGAAAAATTTGAATGCAGATTTTTAGAGAATCTAACCACAAGTCTTTAGAGGTATGCCACTTTGGGATTGGCTTAAATTTGGTAATGTTATAGATTCTAATGGTACCGTTACGATAGCTTAAAATGTAAATTTGATTTAAAGGTTGAGATGAAACTCAATAAATTTTGATTTGAATGGATACGTTATTAAATAATTAATCAACCTTCAGTAGAATGAGCTTTTGACTTGGCTAGTGTTTTAATTAATCATGTTGTACAAAACGCATCCCTAAACCGGCATGCCTTTAAAAAATGAAGTACGTCCCACCAAGATTGGCAGCAGCTGTTTGGATTTGCTCGGACAATTGTATCTCCACTGCCATCTTCTGCTCAACGCCCAAATCATTTAAGCAATGGCAGTTAAAGATTGGATTGACTGGCCGAGGGAATTTCGGTTGGTCGGACTGTGTATATATAGTAGTGCAAATGTTTGCCTTAGATGCATACCAAACCATCTGCTGGCCAGGACATTGTCTTTGTGGGGGCAGGGAGTAGTGGGGGGAAAGGGATATCAAAGGACAATGCGGGCGGCAGCCAGAAGGACGCACAGAAGTGTGCAACAAAATACGGCAGCAATGCAATCGAGGGAAATGAATTAAAAACCTGGGAGACAGGGCCGGAAAATGCTACGAGGGCCTCGAGATGATAGATAGGCGGGAAAAGCAGGAAAAGCGGCAGCTTCGTGACCATTCAAGTTCCTGCCGGATTTGCATGGACAAAAGTGAAAAGTGAGAACTGATAAGCGGCTTACGACTTGGCTAATGAGTCGCCGCCACTCTCTTCCCGCCCTATTTAAAACCAAAAAGCCACTATCTATGGCTTTCACTGCCTACACATTGTTTATCGTATCTCCGCCTGCTGTGCTATTTCCCACTTTTTAGAAATACCCTTACAAAGGGAGGGTTCGCTATAAGGTTCCACTTAGCCTAAGGGTTCTTTAGCACAAATCTTTATTAATACAAGAGATAGAAAATCCCCATCATCTTTCAAAGCAAAATAAATATTTCCCTCCTTTCCCCTTTCTTATTTATTCTCTACAAGATTTTCTTAAGTAAGCTGCTGCATTCGGCCTTGGAAATATGTATTGTCCCCTTAGATATTTTCAGTTGATGCAAATGAACTGAACGCCAGTTAATCTTTTGCTAAAGGGTATATCCCAAGCCTCAATGACCGCATTAAGGGCCTCTTTTTTACCGGTTCGGAGTCGACGCGTGTTTCCCGAACTTTTGACAGCAGCGCTCACATGCCGCATCCCTTGGATGCCTCAGATGCCCATCCTTACCCCTCGGAAAACCCTACCGCAACATTCACCACAAAGTATTCAAAATTAGCACGCAGTCCTGGCAAACCGCACACAAAGTTACTTGGCCAGGGCGCAAAACCATAAAAGTGAAATTGATGTCAGAACAGGAATGGCGGAAAAAAGGGCACGGGAAAGGCAGGAAAATCCGGAGGAGATTGGATGGGGGGGTGACCAGTTTATGACACGTTGCTGGTGCATATATTAATGCCAGACTCCTCGGTTTCCACGGGTCTGTCACGTCATGGCAACCTCAAGTCATCTGGCGAATGTCGAGATTTTGTGCGGTTTTGGGTGGTTAGTTTTCGTTAAGTTGGGAGGTGGTGGGTGGCCCAGGCACCCTGGATAGTCAACAATCCAACAATATGCCTAGAAGTGCGTACTTTTAATTTGCTTAACCCTTTAGGCGATTTTAAAATGAGCCTAATCCAATCATTGTTAATTAATTTTAGCAAATTAAACACAGACACTTCCCTCCATACACATCAGACAGCATTAATCTATTTATGACTATAAAGAGCAAGCTAAGAAATTGCGAAATCAACTCAAGTACTGCACTGCACCTGCGATTGAGTTTGTTTCGATTGCAATCTATAACACAATTCATCAGATCAAGAGCCTTGAATGGAGTGCAATTTCTGCTAAATTGAAATAACTTTGAGACTTCCCTATCGATGCAATTATCCAAGCTGAATGGAAATGGTCAACTGTGGGTGGCGTACACCGATAAAAATAGTGCTTGATTTTCACATCTTTTGATGAATAAATAATTTAAAATATATATAAAATCACTCTTGTTAATCACATTATTTTGTTATTTGAACAGATGAAGCAATGATATTAATAATAATATAAATATCGTTTTGACCATTTTGTCCGTGTATTATTGGCAGTGGAGTCACTGGAGGAAATGCGGGGAGGCTACCTGAGTTATGCAATCGAAAGTCATTCGTTTGCCGTGCACTAAAAAAAGAGCTTCTGGCTCCATTTCCCCTCATAAACTCACCGCCCATCTTTGCCACTCACCTGCCAGTTGCTGTGTGTTCACTTGTTTGTTAAATTGAACAATTTATTTTATTTTTTTTTGCACTCGCCATTTCGATGTTTGCCCCCGACACTGGGGCACTCCTGCAAGGATATCCTACTGCTCCATAAAGGACAACGGCAAGGAAAGCTCCTTTCAGCTCGCCACTTCCCCTGCTGTTTTTTTTTTGTTGTTTCCTCTCAAGTGAAAATGGCAGTGAAGTGCGATAGTTTAGCATTTGTTTGCCTTGCCTTTGTTGCAAATGAATGCGCTAGATTTCACTTGCATTTTATTTGCAAACAATTTTCAATGCTTTTCCCCCGTTCACCGTTCCACAGGTTTTCCACTTTCCTCTCGAGATATGACACAGCGACAGTTTTCCATTTTCCGAAACGGAGCGAGGGTTGTCACTCTGACCAAATCGGGCCATCAGACCGGAAATGTCCATGGACCCAATTAAAAATCTGAAAACGTAATCAGAAGGGTTATTCAAGTGCTAGCTTTTCCCTTGAAAGGTTTCTGGGATAATAAATGCTTGAAAAATTCAAAATGGCAGAAAAAGTATAGTTATTTTTTAATCTCCATTCAAGAGATATTATTAAACTTAAGTTAATATAATGCATGAATAACTAACTAAGGTGGAACCCTTTAATTTCACTCCACTCCAAAGACTTTCTTTACACTACAAATTACTTAAATAAATAAAACTTTTGCAATACCCTTTTAACTTAATTGCCAATTAACGCCAAAGGCATTTAATTAAGGCGATTGCCTATTTTCAGCCTTCCTTTTCTTTGTTTATATCCCCTTGCAAATTGAAGCCAAGGATTGCAACGACTCGGGGGCGTGGCACTTCGGCAAATAGCCCCTGATTTGTCCCGCATATAATGCTTATTACAAACTTAATGGCGGTCATTAAGCTCCCGATGGGCCGCCCATTTTCGGCGGTGGGCGTGGCAGTGGCCACAATTAGAGCAAGTGCATCGGCGGTCACTTGCCCACTACCATATTTCCCCAGCTGCTGCAACTCGAGTTCCGAAGAGTTCGTCAACGAGTTTGCGTGTTGTCACGCCTGGTCTGCAATTTGATGACTGCCCATAAACAGAAACAAAAAGCAGGCCATAAAGGCGGCAAAGGATCGGAACTCGAAGGATCGCTTACCCCGGATGGACTAAAAAAACATACATTTTAAATGAATATTTTTAGAGAATTAAACTAAAAGAATATACTTAATTGAGATTAAACACACAGATTATTTACAAATTAAACTACAATCTTCCAAAGTTGTACTATTTTAAGATCGCAATTCCATCATAAAAATGGAAAAAATTCAACAAACAAGTTAAATTATCAATGAAAAGGATCACAAATCTATAAAACTCCTACCCTTTTTTGAATGACAATCGTGGATATACATTTGCCAAAGAAAGGAATTGATTTCCTTTAGAGTCCACGAAAAGGCTTGCTAAATTATCATACCCACTTGAGGGGTATAAAAAAAAGATTGGAACGAATGAAAGAGCCCATAAAATAAATCACTCATACGAACTGGGGGGCAGTTAGAAAGTATGGGGTTAGCCAGGGGAGGTGGTGTTCCATTTTTTATTCACCAGAGGAAAAGGGGAACGGGGAACGCAGGACTCTCCGCTCAGTATCCCATTTCAAATAGTTGTAATTGAAGGAGTCCTTTGCGCCATGTGGCAAATCCCAAAATATATTCTGCGTCAATCTCTGGCTGGCTGATCCCCCCCCCCATCACCCAAGTCACCCAAGTCACCCATTTTTCCGGGGGAGGGACTTAGCCTTGGCTCAGCTTTCCACTTAACCTTTTTTCGCTTGGCTAAGGCCATGGCTCGGGTTTGGCTTTGGTTTTTGGCTTGTCTCGGCCTTGTCCTCTTGTCATCCGCGCGCTGTCGTCGTTTCCTTCTACTTGTATCCCCCCATTCACACCCCGATTTCGCAGATTTTCACCCGAACTTTCGACCCACTGGGGAAAATAATTGCTTACATTTTGATACAATTTCAAACAATACTTAAAAATTTAAATTGTGGTCTTGTTTTTACGAACGTTCTGAGAAGCCCCTTACCATCTGACTATAACCAGTTGGGAATTATAGCACAATGACAAGGAAGATCTTTAAAACTTTAAAAGTTATGATTTATTTTGAGAAAACAAAAGCTAACTTCTGAAGATAACCGACTTCAGGAAATTGATCATGTCAAATATTATTTGAATGTTTTCTATATTTTTCGACGAACAATAATTTACAGTGCAATTTCCTCCGCACTTTTCGGAGCTTCTGCATGTTCTCAGATTTTCACTTGGCAATTCAATTGCATGAAAAAGTAGACTGCTGGGCTTCTCTTTTCCGCTCCTCGTTTTCCCACGATTTTCCCCTTTTCTTAGCCTCCATCTTTAGCTCGCTCAACGCTTTCCTTTTTTTGTTTTGCGCGCTTTTCTTTTGGTGTGATATTAATTCTATGGGAAATCCATTTTCAGCATAAACGTGCCCATTGAATCGCTTTCCAGCAGCCGTCAAATGCTTGGCGCCAGACTTTTTGCAACTGCTGTGGCTGTTCCCCCTCATTCTGCATCCTCTTCCTCATCCTCGATTGCTCCATTGCTGCATCCTCCTTCCGTTTTCTTTGTTTTTTTCGGCTATTTGTGTGGCACTTGCTTCATTGCCTGCACTCGCATCGAATTCAATTGGACGCGACTTGTTGGGCGCCATAACCAAAGAAACAGTTGGGCATTTAACAACACTGGGGGTGGTGAATTAATATTGAATAGCGGCGAAAATGATGAGGGCAGAAGACGAAATTGGCTAGATTCCAATTATTGGAGTCCCATCCGGCGATCAAACTGTTCAATTTGCTAAGGGCCAAGAAATGTGTGTGCGTACATAAGCCTGTTAAGCCTCATGATCAAATTTTGTAGACTTTCATTTTTTTCTTAGTTTGTACATGATAGGACATGATTATTTTAGTGTTGCACAACAATAATATTTGGATTAATTTGAGTATTAAAATTAAATCTAGGATAATCAATAAAGAAGCTACTAATTAATCCTTAAAATGTTTCCAAGGGAACCTCTGACCATTCGATTGACTCGATTCAATTGGCCTGCCATGAAAGTTAGATTAAACGGCTATGGGGATTCCGTAAACATTCGATTGACATTTCGGTGCCACACTCAATTGAGTTTCTGTTTGGCATTCGATAAGCAGTCGATTGCCATTCGTCAAACATTATGTTGGGTGGCGAAAAAAAACAAGAGGAAAAGGCGGAGAAAATGGAGACTGGTCTGCACACATATATCCATATCCCGTATTCCAGTTGCCATCTATGCAGCGAACAATCCATCTGTCTATCCATCTTACCATCTATCCGTCGCACGCCCACTTTACAACGGCATCTGCATGCTACACTTTTTCCGACCACCACCCACAATCACCCCCACCCAGTTAACCCCTCACATCACTTCCACCGCCCCACCACAACCCTCTTCACACTATCCCTGTTAAACTGTTGAGTGACTTTCAACGATTTTTGGATGCATCGCAGTGACGGAAGCTGCCGTCTGCTCGCCCAAGATAAACCAGCAAGCCATCTGTGTCTGCCCCTTTCGAAACCCCCCTTTGAAGCCCCCTTCCCCTCCCCCATCGGTACGCCCCTGGGGGCGATGTGTGTGTGGGATTCCCCTTTCTGCAGGAGTTCAGCCCTCACCTGCGCCAACTCGGAAATCTCGAAAAACTTTGCTTGATGAGACTGTTGCTGATGCACTGCGAAAAATTGCACCGATTGGAATAAAAATACATTTTATGGGTTTTCAATAACTTTCAATTTCAAATAGTTTTCTAATATCAATTTACCAAAGTCATGAAAAGCTTAATACAAAATTAAAGAACTTTCTTCATTCGCATTCTGAAAATTCTTTTACATAACTAAACAATGTACCTTTACTTTGAAAGGAATTATGGGGTTTATTTTTGGGAGATATTCAAATGGTAGAATTCTATATATGTATCATAAAATTCACTCAAACTTATTAGTTATGAGTTTTGGAAATGATTTAAACAAGTTTTGGAATACTTATAAGAGAGTCGAAAAACTAATTCCCATTTACATTTTTGGTTCAATGAAAGGAAATAAAAACTGGAAATTACAAATATAGGTAGTTATTATATTTAAGGGATTATAAATGTATTCAAAGATATGGGAAAATGTTGAATAGCCCACATTTTTAAATGCAAATAATCAAGACAACACACTTTGTAGGCCAGTGTTTTTCCGACTGCTTATGCGGGTTCAGGCTTGGGTTTCGTGTAGGGAAAGGGATTGGAATTGGGGACCGATGGGATTGGGGGTTGGGGTGCTCCCCTCTTTGGGCAGGAGTCGTGCAAAAGTTAAGCAAATCGCATATTTTATTCATGTGTTCATTAGGCAGCTACAATGTGCGACCGAAAATGTTTAAAGGAAGCGACAGTTGGAGGGACAGGTGGGGAGGAGCAGTCCTTCTCCCACTTCTTCACGTGAGGAAGGAGTTGTTGAGTTGAATGGGGTGTGTGTGTGTGTGTGTGTGTGGGCCGCCTGGCAATTCATGAAGCTGCAAAATGGGTCGCCAAGCGAGAACTTCAAAAGGGAAACCAAAAGGGATGCAGGGAAATATTCAGGCACCTTCTGCCAATAGAATTCAAAGGGGGCTTTGCTGCTGCTGCCGCACTGAGTGCATCACTATTATATAAGCCAAAAAACGGGGACACCCTGATAAAGTCACTCCGTGTGTGTCCTTAAAGCCTGGCTGTTCGGGCTGTTCTGGCTGTTCTGGATGTTCTGGTTGTTCTGGCTATCCTGCCTGTGAGGACATAAATTTTTACTTAAATTATATGACGCGACATGACTCCGACCGACACACACAGAAATATTGCTGTTGGGGGGAAATAGGGAAAAAGAAGTGGAAAATGCCCGCCGCATAAATAAAACTCTTCATTTGGATGCAGGGCAACTGCAGCTAACTTTACGTATGTCACAGGGCAACCCCTCAGCCCCTTGATCCCCTCCCCTGGGTTATCCTTGTTAGCTCCTTTCACGTTTTCTGACGTGGTCAAATGCTTTTCCATTTCCACGGCGCCAAGTCAAAACTGCAAACAAATTTTTCGGTTGCCGCGCGGTTTTTAACCAAAGTCGGCAAACCACCGGGTAAAATGCACCAAGGGCAAGGGCTCCGGTTTAGAAGCACAGAACTTGTTTAGTACAGGACAAATAAGTGGAAACCCCTTCTACGCGGGACTTTCCCAGCTAATGAAAATAACTGCAGGGAGCAGGAGGATAACCGAGTTGTTTGGGGATGGAACAAGATGTAGTGATTTGTAGCTCTTATTTATGTTAACTTCTATCGAATAACATTATAAAACCATTTAAAACTGGTGTACAAGTTTTTAAAAAATAGAACTTTTTACCTTTTTTTAAGCTAACGCTATCGCTATCCTTTAACTATAAATCGGCACAAACAGTTAGATGCCTTATTAAAGACATATATATTTATTACTTAATGCTTACCAAAAAAATAACTCACTTAAGTTTAAACATTATTTTTTTTTCACCTTATAATGTGTCGATAATGCCTATCGGTTTTGACACACAATCGCTGGCTTCCATCAATCGTTTATAAATTATCGCAGAGTTTCGCTGACAATTACCCATCGCTGACTATTAATAAGGGCCACCGAATCGGATGTCATGGGTGAAAACTCGAATTCCCTGCACTATCGTTGACCACCGCTCCATCACTTAGTCCCCAGTGCAAAGTAGACAGTTAAAAACACCCACTGTCGATTATCGAATGGCCATAAATGCATTTTGCATTTTGAATTGTAAATTTTCATTTCCCTTTGCCAAAAGGGCAACATTTGCTGTCCGTTTGCATCTAATAAGGTTTCCAGTTGTTGAGTTTTGGTTGGGTTTTAGGGAGTTTGGATTAGGGTCGGATTTGGGTTTGAATTCGGTTTAAATTTCTATTGCGATTTGGTCATTTTCATTTTTGAATATGTTGTTTTGTATTATTTTTAGTTTTTAGACTTTAGTTGGCTTCGATTGGGTTTCAATTTGTTTTGGACATTGGTCAAACTAGCTGGTAATTACATTGGCTTTTGGGTGTTCATAGGCTCAGGTATTCATATAAATATATACATATATTTATACTTTGCACGGCGACATCGCATAAATATCACGCATACGACAGGTGGGACCGTAATTTCATTTTATGAACATTTTCTTGTCACTTTTCGGTCTCACTTTTTTCTGCCAGATGTATAAATTGAATCTTTTTTTTGTTTTTTTCATAAATCGCTGGCAAATGTTGTTGCTGCTGTTGCTGTTTGCATAAATTAAATGTTGCATTTATGCACATCAGTGCGCATTTAAAATTGTACAAATTGATTAAGAACGATTCGCATTAAAAATTTTCAAATTGGATGAGTGCACTGTGTTCGACGCCTCTTGTTATTATTGCCCCTTGTCGTTGTTTGTTGCATGTTGTTTGTTGCTGTTGCTGTTGCTGTTGCTGTTGCTGTTGCTGTTGCTGTTGCCGTTGCCGGCTCGCATTGCTGATAAATGATGTGAAAATCAATTAAAATAAATTACCAGACTGCAGTGCGATGGGACTCTCGGTTCAGGAGAGATATGTCAACTTGCCCATCGGAGTGCGAAGCAAACAAGGGAGCCAAAGTTTGTCCATGTTCCTATGGCAGAGCGGAGCTACATATTTGATAGCTTTGAAATATATATCGGCCGAATGGTTTTTCTTTATTAATTAGTAATACCAAAAAAAAATGTTGAGCAGATGCCAATATAATTGGTAAATTATGCAAATGATTTTTCATAATTTTTATAAACAGAAAAATGCAATATTTTAGTCTAGTTTTAAACGAGCTTTGAACAAATCTGTATTAAGTCAATTTGTAGTTTTGAAAAAAACACTTGAGAAGATAATTTAATAATTAATTAATAATTAAATAGATAATTATTTTGATGGACAGTTAACTATATCTTTATAAAAGTTATTATTATTAATTTTTAAGGACGATTGAATAAATCTTAAAAAGCCAAGAAAGCCATTAACGTTTTCTTTTAAACGAAGACGCATTGATTTAGCTCATCGTGAGTCATGAATATTTCAATTAGGCATAGTCCATCTCCACCTGGTAATAAGTTGTTGATCGATTTCATAATATGTTGACTATTTAATTCATTTCGTATCATTATTGCGACTGAGGCAACGACAGATTATCTCGCCCATAACTCAAATGCATGGCAATAATTGCGGATAATTCGGAAGGCGGTCGCCTGGTGAAATATCTCCCAAAGGAGCTTAGATGCAAAGACCCTGGCATCCGCTTTGCCATCTTTAATTCAACACACAATTCCGATTTTAATTGCTTTCCATATTATGTTATAACACTCTCTCGTAATGTTTTTTCCCCGAATTTCTTTGTGATTGTAAGCGCATTACCAACAAAAATGTGCAACAAAATGGTGATGGCTGACAAAGATGCTTTGCCGCTCGGCTATGGCGATTATTTATGCATATTGTTCAGATTTGCATATGGCGAATGTTCAACAACGGATTGCTGAAGGGGCGGGTCGGGTGAGGGGGCGTGTCACGGTGACACACAGTGTGTCATTTTGTGCTGTGTTGCATGTTTTTAGGCGCTCGCCGTTCGACGTGCATATTCATTAATAATAAACCAAATTACCTATATTCCGTGCTCTCTTCCTCTTCCTCTTCCCCTTTCCCTTCCCCTTCCTCTTGTGTGCCCCATTTTGTGGCTATATCGCTTACGGCCCCCTATATCCTGTGATTTTTAACCCCCCCCCTCGCTTTGCCCCTTGCTTTTGCTACCTTTTTCAACGCTTATCCGCTTGCCCAGTGCCATTTAATTATGCAGAACTCGCCAACCAGGGGGAGGGGGGAGGGGGTTGAGCAGGGTTATAGAGCCTTTCTGTCTGGACAGGAACAGCGGCTATATCCTATAGCACCCCCTCCCCTTTGTGTGTGTGTGTGTTTGTTGTGGCGTACATAATATGCATGCACACGCAGCACATTTGGGAGCAGTTCGAGTTGTTCCATTCCGCCCTGTTGTTGTTGCCGATAGTTTTTTTTTCATATTTTGTTGTGGCTTGGTGGATGGTGGAATTACCTGACCCGGATGTAAACCCAATACAGTGGTGAAAGGGGTCAGAAAATTAACAAACAGAATTAAACAAAATATCACATTACCAAATAAAAATCTTATTCGTAGAGCTTATTTACCATCTTGTATTACTAGTAAAATATGGTAGATCAAAGCAAGTGTAAACGCTATAGCTAAAGCTATAATTATATGGCTCAAAAAGGCTATGAATTCATGACCATAAGAAGAACATTTAAGGAGTTGATTGTTTTCTAAATAGCCAGATCGATTTGCGAGGACCTAAACAAACTAAAAAGATTAGTTGTATTGTATTTACAATAGTAAGTGAAATACGGAGAATCCATGAAAATATAATTATATTGATTAATAACTGTAAACCAGTAATCCCCATTTATGGCAATACTTCAGGACACTGTGCGTTTTGTATTTTGCCACCTGTTGTTGTTGGTTTCGTTGCTAGTGTTGCTGTTGCTGTTGCTGTTTGTTGGTTGTTGTTGTTTGCGTTATGCATATTT
This sequence comes from Drosophila kurseongensis, assembly GCA_018153305.1. Classification (NCBI taxonomy): domain Eukaryota; kingdom Metazoa; phylum Arthropoda; class Insecta; order Diptera; family Drosophilidae; genus Drosophila; species Drosophila kurseongensis. The sequence continues at coordinate 585,406 of JAECXX010000141.1, forward strand.
TGCTCATGTTCGACAAGTAAAAAGGACATGTCGTGTCAGTTTTTTGCGCTTATATGGGCCAAGATGCCCAGCACATTGGACGCCATTAGCGGCCATCGGGATTTGCATGTATGAGCGTGTCTCGCTTTTACTTTCACATTAATTGGCCAGCATGGAGGGGGGGGCGGGAAACCAGAAAGCATTTAACGCGCGTTTCGCGTGAATGCCTTCCACCGCCGCCCACAAAAAGTGACCGCATCGGGGGCTTTGTAACCAGGTAAACAGTCCTGTCCCACTTCCACTTCCACATCCACATTCCCCAGTGCAATGAACTGCTGTTGTTGGCCCAAAACGCAGAAAAATAAAAACAGAGGTCCAACAGCGCAACGCCAAAATCCCAGCGGATCTGTGCTGATGATTAACCCCTTGATGACCACTGGGCAAATAAAATATGTATGTACATACCATTCATTCAGATAAGAGCTTTTCAAATAACCCTAATTCGCTAAATTTCAGGGCCTTAAATATTCGAGGAGGACTCGATCATTATACACAATTATATTTTGGATAAACGAAATCAAAGTTCAGCTCTTAAATATTCAGAAATAGTGTAATAAACAAAAACAGTGAGTTTGGAGTATTATAACAATTTTTAAAGGTTTCAATGTTACCTAATGCTAATTATTTTAGATTTTTCTACGCAATTTTCTAGTAAATTTCTTTGAGACTTTAAACTTGTAACTCTCCTTACCCGTCCAAAAATATTTGTAAAGTCAGTTTAACAACCCGGGAAACCACATAAGATGGATCTGTCACAGTTTAGCTACTAAATTCCTGCACAGAGCCAGTGTACTTTTCTTAAGACCTTTGCTTTTTTTCTCTGTCTGCCGCCACTGTTTCCTCCTATTGTTTTCCCTTGATTTTAGCTAACTGAACGCATAAATCTGTGACTGCGTGCGGCCACACACCCACTATTCACCCACCACCCTTCACTACCCCCTCACCCTTTTCCGGAAGACTTGATAAAAATCTTTGTTTTCGTTTCGGAAAATGCTTAAATTATGTTGCTGAGGCGACGACGGCGACGTTCGTTGTACTTGACTGCATGGGAACCAAAAACTGCAAATGGCAAATCTTCAGTAGGAACTCGAGGAGGGGGGGAGATGCAAATTGCAGCAGTTGACAGGCAAATGAAGTGCAGCAATTTACATAGTTCAACATGCGGAAAGCAAGGGAAGTGTGGAAGTGAGACAGAGAAGAAAGAGTGAGAGAGAGACAGATAAGCTAGGCCCGTCATGAGATCCAAGTCCTAATCTTAATAGAAGTTTTCTTAGTGAAGAATGGTAGGAAATAAAGACTTTTCATTAACCTGAAGGTATGGAGGAAATCATTAACTGTATGTGTGATGATATGGAACATTTATACAGCATTCCACTTCTTTACGATATCGGAAGACCCCCTCTTAAGGCTATAAAAAGCGAACCTTTGGCTCTCCCCACCTTCAAATTAGACAGCTAAGGCGAAATTTATAATTTGAGTAAGCCACAAAAGGAGTGTGAAGAAGCTGTGGAAGCTAAAGTTATACTTGACATTCTTGTGCTGTGTTGCCATTACTGCTACTTCTGCTTCTTGTTGTTTGGCGAATGTTGCTAAAACGTGTGCGCATAAATATTTAAATGCCAAAAAGTCACGTCTTGAATAATTGTTTAACTTGTGTGTGCAGATAAAGAAGGGGTGGCACATGTGTTTAGGGTGTGGGGCGAGGTTAGCTTGCTATTGCTATTTTAAGAACTTTTTCAACTAAGCTGCAGCTGTTACTGCCTGTTTCTTCCCCCATCTGGCCTTGTATCCTTATTTCGCCTGCGACTTGCGTCAACAGGCAAAAGGATTCATTATTATGAGCGCAAATTACTCAAACTCCCACACCCATGCACAATTAAGTAATGCGTGAGTGAGGATGGTGGTGCGATTGCATGTGTGTGCTGCTGTTAATTTTCATATTAAATCCGTTAAAATGTGCAAATACCCAACAGGCACTCACCGAGCGCGGACACGAGGCACGTCGCCTTGCCAAAGATGGCAACGTGACACGCTTGAGAAATAAAACTGTGGAAAAGTGCAAGCTACTGTTTAATTGGCGCCCAACGTAGTGCAATTTCAAACAATTCGAAAGGGAATATAAAGAAGTATTATATAAATTAGTGACTGTATTATCACAATATGGATAACTTTCATTATACATGTCAGTATTCACTCTGTAATCACGCAATCATCTCTGGATCGAACCGCACTAAACAAAATCCATTCAAGATGAGGCGAGGCAAAGTCAAGTCAAGAACGACGACGGCGCGTGCCACCCTCGGGTGGGGAATTTCAATAAACGAGCACCGTGTAAGTAAAGTTATTAAAGGTACTTATACAACCGAACCACCAGCAGCAACAGTCCCACCGCCGCCCACATATAGTTACCTACTTACCTGTGTAACTACTTACATTATGCATATTACTTTCACCCACTTTCCACGGCATTTTCGGCTGTTCAAATGCGCAATATGTAATACCGGTTTGTATGTGTGCGAGTATGTTGGCTGCGGTTGAAAAACGGGTGGGGAAAAGGGAGACTCACTATATCAAATTGTCCCAAATGGGGAGAATGTGAAAATCGAGGTAAAATAAGTTTATTTTAGGTATTAAGCTGATGAAAACAATTGGTATCACTTCAGTTTAATTATGGCTCAATAAATTCTAATTGGAGCTTAGATTTTAATTGCCGTCATTCACTGAGATACTAATAATAGCTTCATTATTTGACGTTAAGCGTGACATTTCTATTAAAGTTCAGTCATGCTTAAGTTGCAAATACTTTGAGATTTTTTGTTGCATTTTGGTTGAATCGCATTTGCCATAACAACTTCCACATAACTGTCAATTAGTTTAGATCAGGTGAGCATGTGCAGGGTTGTATTCCGGTCCGACAAGCATGTGCAGGTCAGTTCTTGACAGCAAGAAGCTAAAAAAAGGCAAACGCAACTGTACCGCATTTGTGTGGGGCAACATTGTGGCAGGACAACCGGATTGTTAATAACTGGCAACTGGCACGTGCTTACCTCCAGGTAACACGGCTTTCCATATATCCCTTTTTATCCTCTCCTTTGGAAGGAAGACGCCCATAAAAAGCCAAGGCAAAGGAAACATTTTCACATGCCCACAAATTAGTGGCACATTTGGGAGAAGTTCGCCATGTGTTCGGATGGGGGATGTGAGTCTTTTGTGGCTGTCATGCAGCAAAGTTGCAGCCACCGAACAACCCACAACAGGCCACAAAAACAGCATTAACTAGCTGACAATCCTAGAAGTGGCTGGGAAATACGGGACTCAGGTGCCAAGTTTAAAATAAAATGGCAGGATGACCGAAACATACTTAATTGAATGTCAGGACCATATTTCGGTTCATCTTATAGCTCACTAGTATTGCCCCACAAAAAGAAAAATAAATTTATTGCACTTTTAAAGTAATTTGGTGACTTACATAAATTCATCAATTTCAACGCATTCAACAATTGGGGCCCCCAGGTGATCTGCAATTGAAATGCCTTCGAAAAATATTTTTCTTTCTGCATATTTGCTGCTTAATTGAAAACCAACAAGATGGTGATGACAAAGAAAAACTCCAACTGATATATGTATTTGTGCCATTCGTGCAAACATATGAACACGTATCTGTTTTTATAAGCACGTGGAGCTGTCAAGGACATGAAATCGGTGTGTTGTTGTCGGTTCTGTTCAGTTCCGTTCCGGACAAAATGAGTAAATAGGGAGGCATCCGATTCTTCCAATCAATACAGAGCTCCCGGGCAGCTCCATTCGCCAGAGCTCATTACAAACAATAAACAAGCAAACGGTGGCCAGCCAAAATGAAAACAATGCCATTGCAGAAAAAGCCATTGCAAAATATAGGCATAATAAAGTTAAATGACGGTTTTCGGGTAAAACAAATTATTTTAATTGGGGTATTATTAAATTAAGTCAATTTTAATTTTAGGACCGAATCATAATCTGTGGTGATTTGATAACCCTTAAGGGTGTATATCCATCCAAGAACCCGAATGATATCCTCATTGGCATGACCTGTCAAAGGCTATCAAATATGTATAAATAAACGGCTTTGGGTTGCTATCAAATGGTCATCATTATCACACTTTCCACTTTAAAGTGCCAGAACGGTGGGGCAATCACACATTTTATGGGCTTTGATTGCTTTCGACATTTATTGATTTATTTGGCCAGAGAGATATGCCGTGGTGTGCGTGCGGGTTCAGCCGGGATGTAAATATTTATAAATTGCTGATATGCAATTAAAAATTACAGCAACAAAATGACAGCTGCGTCAGGTGCAGTACCACATGCTCATGCAAATTAAGCTCCGATGCAGCTCTTTAATATGCAAATGTGGGCGAAAATGTGGACTCGAGATTTCCACAATCTCGGATTTAAAAGTATTATATTTAAACCACTTAGTCAGCTCATAATCATAAAATACATTTTAAATGCCGTCTTCATTTGGTCAAATTCAAGCGAAATTAAGAAAACAAATAAAATAAGCTTGAACTAGGTTGCATTTAACTATATATTCATTTTGTATTTTAACGTTTTCTTAGCCATTTATTTTAATTGACCACTTATAAATGATCAAGTGTGCCAAAAGAATCTCTAGAAATATTCAATCAAACACCTGAAGAGATTATTTAATATTGTATTCTTACTTATCAGTTTTAGGTACAGTTTTCTATAATTTGCATTTTTGTATTTAACCGTAGTAAGTTGTGCGAAGGAGGGCAAAAAACTGATATGACATGCTGATTACTTTCATGAAGGTGTTAAAAGATATTGGTGGAAAGGTGGGCGGTCTTATAGAGGCGGGTTTCTGACTGCGCATGATAATAAATTTCAGGATGCGTTTATATGTGGTGCTGCAGGGCAACCAGTTCTGATTGAAGGCGGAGTGTCCAATGCGGGAGCTCTAAAATGTATATAAATATAAACCCAAAATCGAAATAAGATATTGAAGGAAACCCACCGAGGAAATCATTTCGTCGCCGTAATAGCAGACCACAAAGACTTGCACCAGCGAGGCCGAAAAAAAGATAAAGTACAGCACAATATCCTCCACATTGGATGCAGTGATCTGAAATCCAGCGAAGCAAATCACCAAAGAGGCGGCAATGAAGTTCCAGAGGATCAGGAAGCTAAATATGCTGTTTACCTCTTCGCTGAGGCTGAAAAAAAAGGATTGTTAAGCCACGGAAATCTTTAGAGATTTGGAATCACTTTTTAAAGAGTCCAAAAGTGCTGTAATATATCTTAAGCTATTAGCTAATAAACCATTTGCCATGGAACACTTTTAGAGGCCTTTTCTCAAGAGATTCCCTCCAACCTACTCCAAAGCTCTGGAATGATAGACGACCAGGTCGTGCAGATACTTGATATTCTCCTCATCCGTGTGCTCCCCGCCGTCGTAGGCCTCCAAGTCATCGGCTATGTAGTTGAAGTGCATGGTCAGCTGGGTAATGGTCGTGATCAGCAGGAGATCCACGCAAACATAGGAAACGCCGGCCACATAGGCACAATGGGCCAATCCCCAGTAGGAAAACCAATAGACCGTCAGATCCGTTTCGGCGTCGTAGGGAAATAGAATGTGAAAGCCGTAGTTCCGTTCGAAAATCTCCGAGCCCATTAGGTAGTACTTAATGGTCGACTTGATGGCCGGGTAAAAGCTGAACGACGACGTATAGGTCATGCAGAGGATGGTGAAGAGGTTCATCACCCGGCTCATGTGTTTCCGGTAGTAGGATACGTGATATTTTCGCTGGGACTCCAAGTCCACGGGGTATATCTCCTTAAGGTCATCCAGTAGTTTCACCAAACGCCTTCGATTCACCGTCAGTCCGAACTGCTTGAAGTCGGCCATGAAACTGAAGCCAATGCAAGGTGCCACCGCAGTGGCCTCCAAGAGAGTTGTGGTCGACATGATGTGCACTATGAAGTACGCGATCTCGCCCACCACATAGGCATTGAAGTTGAGGAACCCGAGCACCAGATAAAACCGCAGCAAGTAGCGCCTTATCACATTGGGATCCCGGTCCGAGTACAGATCCTCGCCGATGGTCTTGTAGAAGGTCATCGGAAAGCGGGTGAGTTCGTCGAAGGTGACCACCTCGTCGTCACCTTTTGGCTTTCGTTTGCGGAACAGCATGGCGATGTGGCCGAGGTTTAATCACCGAACCCACTGGACTCTCACCTTTTATAGTGCCCACCGGGGGGCGGTCATTAAATTGTCATGGGCCAGCCTGCGCTGACCTCATAATTACTTAATTGAATTTGAGGTAATTGCAGACACCTGCCATCATGGGCTTGCTAAAATATTTAGCCCTTGGAACTGACGAATAGGAATGTTCCCAGGGATACACGGAGGAAAACGGATGACCATCTTGGTTATTACTCAAGTAATATTATGTTGAGATCTAAGGTTTATCATATACTACATATTTTATTGCATACGTTTGTGGGCATGGGCAGGGAGGTTATTAGACTCTCCCAAATTTATCAGTTATAGAATATTTATCATCAGAAAGCAAAAAACCACTCGATTTTTTTCCAGGTGCTCATATTAAATCCCCAATGGCTGATGCGAAATTAATTCAATTAAAAGCCGAAAGGATTTTCCAAGTCCTGGCTCAAAATGCACCGGCATTCGACATCAAAGACATGCTCGCAAATGAAGTGGCAAATGTAAGTACCATTGTGCCTGGGGAGTCCTTGAGCCCAGCTACTCGCCAAATGCCAAACACATATCCTTCCGTTTTTGCTGCGATTTGGAATTCGGATTTGACGAATGTGTGGTTTCCATAACTGCCGTCTTCTTGGCATTTCGGCATTTCGATGTTCAAAAGGTCCTCGGGCGGCAGCCATCTTCAATTATTCATTAGGAATGCCGGTCTACTTATCCCAAATATACGCTCATACGTACATTTTAATCCACAATCAATATGCTGGCGTATTACCACCGTAGTTCGTGTTCTTAAGAAGAGATTTTATCGAGTTGGCCAATGGGAACAAAGGATTCGATCGGATTTATTAAAACAATGGCCAAATATCCTCCCAATTTTCCAACATAGCCAATGTCTGGCTATTGTTCATTATTTATGACTAGACTTTGACCACTATAATTGGTTTTTGAGTTTCAGGATATCTTTAAAGTCCTAACATATTGGATAAAGAACTTATGAATTAATACAGTGTGAACAATGCCATTTGATTGGTGGTCAGTCTAATATCTTAAGATGTTTACACTGCTATTCGTTAGGTGCAAATCAAATATGTGTCGTGTCCCAAACAAAAAATCACATTTCAGAATTCGCCCATCAAATTTGTCCTTTAAAGTCCACATATGCAGATAGTGCTATGCACTAATTGCCAACACGCAACAGAAAACATTCCTGATCACGGACATGGAAAATATAAATTTGATGATTTGTTTACCTTACGCTTAGTTTGCGGTGAAAGTTTTGCAATTAAATGCTGCATAAATTACATGGCTCTGCGAATGCGTCAAATGATTTACGGCAAATTAAAATTAATTTGAGGTATATGGCCGCAACAGGATGCACTAGCAAATCAAATGTAAACTTTAATAATAATAATTTGCAGTAAAAAAGCCAAAGGAAGCCAGACATGTTCAGACTTGCGGCGCCATCCACAAACATTTTCTGGCTCTGGTAATTAGTTTAAAAAATACTTATATGTATTTATGACCCTGGCCGACGATGTGAGAACGAGTTGATTTTCGAATTTATGGCTCGGCAGCACAACAGCCAGTGTGTAAATATGTGTGCACTGCGTAAACAATTAAATCGGAGATATCAGTGCTCACTGGGCTAATAATTGAGTTAAATATTTGCACACAGAAATTCAAAATAACTCAGGGCCGTCGGCCATTCGCCTCAAATGGAAATACATTTTAATTTGAAGCGTTGACTCAATTATTAATGCAAATTAATTGTATTGCCATTAGTGCAAACGTGTTTCGGTGCCACGTCAGTGTGTCCATGTCGGTGTCTGTTATTCTTACGGCCAATGTGATGGGGCAACACTCGCTGCAACAGTTGTCACCCAATCGCAGCTGTTTTGTTTGCGTTACATTAATTTTTTAATTAGATTTGCGGGACACATGTCCTTTGTGTGGCGGCACGGCCATCAGCGAAGTTTTTTCTACCCCACGGCACTGTACTCCGCCAGTTAAAATAAAAACACACGGTCTTTGACCTTTGTGTGGGCGATAAGTATTTCCTTGTAACTCTTGATTTTCTTCAGTTTCGAATACGAAACTGAAATTAAACAGTTTCCAATTCGGAACTTAAAAGTCCACCAGGTAAACATATGTGAATATATATCTAGGCTTCCAAACACGAGGAGTAGGACGTTGGGCCCGTGTTCAAATCCAACTAGCCAAACTAAAAATGTCATTTTTGTAGCAAAAAACAAACTTTTTATACCCTTGCAGAGGGTATTTAATTTTGGTCAAAAATGTGCAACGCAGTGAAGGAGACATTTCCGACCCTATAAAGTATATATATTCTTGATCAGGATCGCGTCCTGAGTTGATATAAGCATGTCCTTCTGTCCGTCTGTCTGTTTCTACGCGAACTAGTCTCTTAGTTTTAAAGATATCGAATTAAAACTTTGCACACCCTTCCTTTGCACGCAGTATATAAGTCGATACGGCCGGGATTGGCCGACTATATCCTATAGCTGTCATATAACTGAACGATTGGAAATGCCATAACTTGGTGTTTTTAAAGTTAGGAAGTTGGGATTTTTTATGGGTTTAATTTTTGGCCAACCGAAATACCGAATTTCATAAGGATCAGCTGACTATATCCTATAGCTGGCATGTAACTGATTGATCGATAATGCCATAGCTTTGGTGTTTCTTAAGTTAGAAAGATGGGACTGGCTATATCGTATAGCTGCTATATACCTTAACGATCAGAAACGGGATAACTTTGATGTGTCTGTCCGTCTGTCTGTTTCTACGCGAACTAGTCCCTCAGTTTTAAAGCTATCTGCTTAACTAAATAAAATAATCAAAAATATAAATAGAATAATTCTCCAATCGCACCCACAAACAATATGTTAAATTTGAATTTAAAAAATTAATGAAAAGACTGTATAGCGGTGTCCGGTTCAAATCTTTAACACCTTCAGTAACACAGTCACACACACGGACTTCTAATTAACTATGACGTGAACATTCTGTTAAAGTTATGTTAGAGTTATGTTAACGTTATGTTAACGTTATGTTAAAGTAATGTTAAAGTAATGTTAAAGTAATGTTAAAGTTGAGTTAAAGTTATGTTAAAGTTATGTTAAAGCTATGTTAATGTTATGTTAATGTTATGTTAATGTTATGTTAAAGCTATGTTAAAGTTATGTTAAAGCTATGTTAAAGTTATGTTAAAGCTATATTAATGTAATGTTATTGCCATGTTAATAATATGTTAATGTTAGTTAACTTTGGCATTGCCACGTCATACCTAATGAGAATTCTTACCATCGATCGATTATAATTCCCAACTGGTTCTAGCTAAATCTTCATGGAGTAGGGACTGTGGCACGCGAAAAATCAGTTCATCCATTTGACGGAGAGTCAGTGAGTTTGAGTGTGTTAGTTGGATATCTTATTTGGTGATGCCTACTTATTTGGGTAGATCAGCAGGATGCAGGATCAAGAACCTTTTAAGGCTGCTGGAGGCACATGGCGGTACTATCACTTGAACCGGATGCAGTGCATCAAGAAGCCAACGGAGTCCGTCCGTCCGTGTCAAAATCGACACAGCTTCATTGCTTTCAGTAATATAGGCATAGAAATCGAAATGTAGTCGAATTTTTACAACAGCAAGGGTATATAAACTTCGGCTTGCCCAAGTTTGCTTCCTTTCTTGTTTAATAATAGAATTAACCAATAAGTATTAAAGTAAATATTTTACCTCTCGAGTTTATTACTGCCCAATTTACAAATGAAAAGGAACACCATATTAATAACAATACTTTTGGTAAACTCCGAAATATTTCATTTAATTTTTACAAAGTGTACTTCAATTATATACCATTGTATTTTCAGTGCCGACTAATGCGTTTGTGCATTTGTGCGCTTAGTGAACTGCATGATTAGTAGTCGTGTTAACAAATGTAATGCCATACTTTAATTTGTATCGCATTTATCACAAAACAAACTACAAAAGCGCATCATTGAATGGTCTTAATTTCCAGGTAGTAGGCATAAAGAATTATCCCTTTTCAATTTACTGGAATTGTGATGCCCTTGTGCTATCGACAATGGCAATTTTAAATTGGGCAATCGGTAGGAAACTTGATGTAGGCCGCAGGGTTTCCGAAGGGAAAACTTCCATCACTTGTCGATATTTTCCAATGTGTGTGTAAGCACAAAAATTTCTATTACAATTTTTGGCTCAATTTTTTCTCCACTCAGTTTTGAACTATCAAAGGCCAAAGGCGCATTGGGTTTCAAAAGAGATGTGGAGGTGGTTTGTTTGGCCCCCATTTTGCCCTTCTGCATTTTCCAGCTGAGAATTGAGCTGTCGGCTGTCCGCACACACAATGCGTGTGTGTTGGTGTGGGTGAAGTGGCGAGTGTGTGTGTGAAAGGGTATTATCGGTCATATAAATGTTTCAAGACATTTCGGTAAAATGTTGCCCCAAATTCCTCTACAAGTGGTCTGCATTCTTGGCCCAAAAGCCGCTTTGAAAAATCAACTTTCAAGATTATTTAGCTTTAAAAATAGTACAAGGAGTATTTTTAAGATGACATACCTTTGGGGTCTCCACAGGAAAATATACAAATTAAATCAATATGTTTAAGCTTTTCTTGTAAAAACCTTCTCTTGACAATTATGAAGAACTAAAAATTACTATATATTTTTGATACCACTTTTAATATAATATTTTATCTTGGCAGGACTTCGTTAGTAACTGTCTTTTGTTAAATAAGTTCTAATTTTGAAGTATTTAATTTTTGTGTACAATAATGAAACCATTAGAATATGTTTGTAATAACATTGTAATTCGAAATAACTCCAGAAACCCTTTGTTAGAGCATCCGATCTCGTTTTAAATAGTTTTCTTCCAGCCTTTTTCCCCCTTCCATTTTACGGGCTTTTTTTGTTCCTTGCTGGCATAATATTCAAATTGGTTGCCCGGGCAAAGAAATGCAAACTCAAAGAAGTCCTTTCTACCTTCACTGGATGCGCATTTTTTCCTCCTGCCTTTGGGATGGTTTTAGAGCACTGCTTCCGACACTTCCAACATTGTTTGCGAGTGGGGCAAAATATCATCAGTCTTTGCAGCCGGGCCAAAGTAAGGAAATCTGTCCAGAAAAGCGTAAGGAAAACCATTTAATGCTCGATTTGACACAAACACACAGGTGTAAAAAGTATTGTTGGGGCATGAAAAGGAAGAGTAATAGATGCGCTTTAATTGCACTAGAACATTTTTGTAGCAAAATAAAAGCTAAGGAATGGAGGAAACCCGAATAAACTTAAATTGCCCATTTTCTTCAGGTGCATAATGGTAAAAGTAACGGTAAATCTGGTACTACTACTTCTTTTTCGTCTTCTTCTTGTTCCGTTTATGGCCACTTAACGCGTTACGGTAAAAAAAAAAGATGCAGAAATTCTTGCAATTTATTGACTACCACAACCATCGGACAGCGTCCATTGATTGCCAATTGATTTGTCGAGTGTGTGGGCGTGACCGGGAGCTGGGGAAGAGGCGGGGAACCAGTGGGTATTTAGGGCGTTGCAGTCGGTAAAGTGTGGCAAAGTTAAAGCACAGAAGTCAAAGTTGCTTTTCCTGCCCACAAGCCTCAAGTTTAACCCTTTTCCATCAAGGTATTGTATTTTTTGTGCTGCCAAAAAAATGACTTGAGAATTATAGATAATATTTTATTAAACCTTAGAAAAATAGAATTGGATATTTATGGTTTTGGAAAAGTTAATCTTGTATAAAATACCAATGCTTCAAATTTACCAAAATATATTTGTTAATTTACATGGATACATAATTTATTTAGGTGCATTAGACTTATAATAAAATTATTAATATAAACGATGTAGGTTTTTTAAAGGGTTAAACAATTTCATAGCCAACTTATGACCCGAAATGAACAAGAGGAGTTGTCCAGGACCTGCATATTCGTTAAATTTACCGCAGAAAGCGAGACAGAGGAAGGTCCTGAGCCTGAAAGGAGACAACCACATAGCTTATGCAGACGAGACCGAGAATGGAGATCCTTAAAGGAAACTGCACAGGAAAAAATGCGCTGCATATATTTTTCATGAGCATTTATTTTACACTTATTTTTCGTGGACGGAAGATCAAGATCTAAGATCAATTAATACTATTTATCTTGTTATTTTTAAATTATCTTATCAAAATCATGTTCTCGGATATAACTTTTGACCTTTTCGAAATGTATAATTAAAGTCCTCAATTTGATGATGATATCACGTAAAAATTTCTTTCTGTGTGAAGACGGAGATGGAAATGGAGGCCGGGCAGAAACCATAGCCGTATCCGTACACCCGGACTCGCACACCGGAGCCAAAGTGATGGCCCGTGGCCCAGGACTCGCTGCGAAAAGGAAGGGGATCCCGGAGAGGTTCAGGATGGCAGGACGAAGTATCAGGAGGTGCCAGTCGGTAGTCAGCAGACAAAAGCACGCAAAAACTTTGTTGCAAAACACTTGGCACACACATATGAATGCGCCACAGGCGACAAAGGTTTCAAATATGATGTACAAAATGAAGGCATAATTAAAGATTTATGTTTGAGTTAGCACTTTAAAATATAAATCTTTAGTTGTGTTGATCATAACCTTTTTAAAGTGGTATGTCCTTATAACTTTGTGGTTTTCTTCTCAATTAATCTGCAGTTAAGCCCAGAAACACTTTGTTGGCAAAACTTTAATAAGTGTTCGTCCCATCTTTAAATATTTATATAACTTACTTGTAATTTCCTTAGGCACGCAATTTTTGACAGTTTGCCAATACTTTTCCTACAAAATGCTAATGAGGTTGTGTTGTTAAGGCATTTTTAAGTCAAGTTCGGTTCGGTCACCCTTGTCGCCTGAATTTCGCATGTTAAATGCGCGCCGCCACACATTTCTCATTGAGTGCGGCTATGCGGAGTACGAGTGCAAGGATGTGAGTGTGTTGTGCATTGTCTGGTTAGTCCTTTCCGCATATATTTGAAAATAAAGTTACGACAAGTTGCACTCAATTTTCAGCATTTACTGTCAGCGTACAGGCACGCCACGCCAGCCAGTTGAGCAGTACAGTGAAGACAGTGAAAGAGGGAAAAGGGAAAGGAGGAGAAGAGAGAACAGAGAAAGGAGGGTGCTGAGCCCAAGCCTCTGTGGCAACAAAAACTGTGTCAGGTCCAATGATGGTGGACAGTGGATAGGACACACAGCGAAAACAAAAGCCAACGCACAAAAAAACCTTTGGTCAAATTAAGCCTTACAAATTATGGACATAGCTTATTCAAAATAAGCAGTTGGGAATTATAAGCGCCTTGTCTGTGTAAAAAAAATACATGTACTACAATTTGAACAGTAAAAATAAAAAACATTTTTTTCGTTGTGTGTAAAAACAAAGCCAGGCAACGCATAAAACGCTTGAAATGAATACGTGTAACAATTGTTCGTCCCGTAACTCCTCTTAGCCCCCCTGAAACCCCTGGCATCCCAGTTTCGTCTATTGCAGGCGACGCCCATGGGCATGTCAACCCCTGAACCCCTCGACTGCTGTTCTTATGCGATTTGCAAACATTTTCATTATGCTTATGGACATGGGAGCGTGCTTCTAAATTGATCAGGCATATAGCTTTACATATGCAAGAGTGAAATGGGATCAGAGTGAAAGCTGTATCGTTGCAGGTGTCAAAGAAAGACCCAATAAAGTGGGGGAATAAATTAGCCAGGTTTTAATAAATGCAGTTTTTAATTGAATCATGATCCCATCGTAAAATCCATCATGAAATGGTCACTTAAGCTCTAGGAAAAAAACAATGTTCAACGAAAAAAACGGAAGGAATACTAAGTAATATAAATAGATTCGATATCCTCGAATTCTTAAACACTTGTACGTGATTTATGGTAGTTAGGAACATCACATACTATATAAACCACTCATAACAACCTTTTATATGTTGATTTCAAGAATTGTGACTGGGTAAAAAGGAATTCCTTAGGGTGCTGACTTAGTGATAAGCGACTTTTCGCAGGACAATGGCCGAACAACTTCAACGTGAGTCCTGGCTACGTGAATTCTGGCTTGTGGTCGCCGTGACTTGTCACTTCTCGCCTCCCACCAACCACCGTTTCCAAATGAGTCCGATGTGGTTGCACTTTTGTTCGGCAAGCGTACACACAAAAAAACGTTTGATTGTTCAACTATACCAATGGTTTCTTAATCCTACATTTTAACAAATGTTCTACTGTGGTCCACAGTAAAAAAAACTATTTTCATTGTAGAAATTATGGGTTGGGAGGTTTTAACTTTTTTTCGACCGATGTTTGGTGAATTTTTTGTGTGTAGCTGGTGGACTCCGACCCGAGATAAGCTCTGCAGGTGGTCCCCCCATTTCCCCATTCCCGGCATATGTAATTGTGTGGTGCGTGCGAAGTAACGTCAACAAAAAAGGGGACTGGCCAAAGTGGCGAAAGTCCAACAGTCCACCACCCCCCCACATCCACATCCACATCCACAGCTCACTCTGAAAAGTGTCACAAGCTGGCTGTCACAGCCTCCGGCAGCTGCAAGTGTATTTAAATTTCAACAAATTAGCTTAGTAAATTAGCTGCTCATAAATCAGTGGCCATAAAAACACGGAAAAGAGATCTCGCCGGTGGAACTGGTGTTCCGGAATGCTGATGGAAATGGAGATGGGGATTTGAGGGACAGTTGGGACAGCGAGAGCGACAGCGACAATATCTGTCATTTGCTTAGTTCCCATTTAGCCAAGATCCACACGGCATTTCCATAACCATAATTAACAGTATCCAGTCACGTTCACGAGGCACCTAATTTCGAGACTAAGTTCAAGTTAATGGGGTTCAGTGTGTGAAGGCAGATTTTTATTTTCAGCAAAGCCATTTTTCGAACGATTCATAAAAAATGATGAAAAATCGACCCAAAAATACAAACCAAGATTTAAACACAGTTTTTAGAGAATTTAACCACGAGGTATGCCACTTAAAATCGGATGTCTGTAAGAAAAGTTATAGGCTCAGAAGTGCAGTTTTTTGGCACTTTTCTGCAAACCCATTTTTCGAAAATCTGGAAAGGATCGATTTGACGTCATAAAAAATTACGTCAAATCGACAAAAAAATACAAACCAAGATTCGAACACAGATTTTTAGAGAATTTAACCACGATCATTTAGAGGTATGAAACTTGGAAATCGGATGTTTGTAAGAAATGTTAAGGGCTTAGAAGTGCCGATTTGGGCCACTTTTTAGCAAAGCAAGAAAAACCTGTCAGAAAACACAATGCTGTCGAGGCTGATTTGGATATACAACTAATAAAAGAACAGGAAGGCATACAGAATATAAGATGCACTAGAAGTCTAATAATGAAAGATTAAATATACATTTCATTTTATTTGTTATAACGCAACCAAATCCAAACCAGAAGTTTTAGAGTTCAAAGATTTTAATCATATTAAATGAAGATGTTGCCTCTCAACGCAAAGTTAAAATTGGTACGGCCTTAATTTGATAAAGTATTTCTTCAGTGTTTTTTCCGGATACAAGGTTAAAACTAGTAATAGGTCGTTTAAGCCGTGGATCCCATAGATGAGTTGCTCTTGCCGGGATCGGTGTCACCACGTCCACCCTCCTCCAATTCCGGGGGAGCAATACCGCAGGGTTTGCCCAGGCGATTGTGATAGATTCCAGCGGATCGGAGGCGTTCGTCCAGTTGGTGGCGGTTGTGCATCATCTCCCGCTGGCCACTCGAATCCACCATGCGGTGGGCCACACGACGTCCGATAGTCAGAAGTTGACCGGCGCGGTAGGTGTATAGGGATCCGGCTCGAGGGACCATTGACTCGAAAACTGGATTGGCCTGAATGCCCGACAATTCCGGGCAATTGAGCAATATGTCACGCGAACAGCACGGTATATCGAAGTAGCCATCATCGTTGGTATAGCGTTTGGAATTTTGCTTGACCAATTTTTCGACAATCTCACTGATCTTCACCTGATCCTCAGTCTTTAAAAAATTGGCCATTCTATGTACGAAGTCCATCTGTTTTACACGCTTTTCATTGATTCAAGCAGCTAAAAACTTACCTTCTTTTGTTAGCTTTGAGGAAAAAATGGAAAAAATTTTATAAAATATGCTGCGCGCAAGGCACCGGAACTGAATGAATAGAAAAACACTGAACAAAGCCGGCAAAGGCAGCTATTCCTATGAAGAGTTGATTCCAAAACACAAACTCAATTAAATTATAGTAGTCACTTTCTTACAAACAGTGTAGCCACATGATTTAATTAACAGCCATAAATAGTTTGTCGAAAATTGTAATCATATTAGGAAAAGTTTTCCCCATTCCTTTGCCGCACTTTAGCTTGCTCTGCAATACTGGCCCTTATCAAAACCAAGTTTATTTCCTCATTTTTCGCTTGGCCAGCACTGCAACTACTACTACTTTTTCCATCGTCCTTGGAGCCATGCATTAGCTACTAAAACACACGTATGGGGCACCACAAATGCACACCGAAAAAAAAAATTATATTTTTAATAATTTTATGATTTTATATATTATGGACTATATATAATCCAGGTATATATTGATTTGATATGTTTATATAGTAAAAACAATGTTGACAATAATTTTAATTTATTATTATTGTGTTATAAGATTATATTACCGACATAATATGTATTAATCTTATAATCCATTCAAATAATAAGATTATTTTCAGGATCTGGTAAGAATACTATGTAGCATCTAAAGTAAAAAATAAGACAGGAAATGTTAATGGATAATTGAACTATTACGACTTCTATGTGGGGGATCAAATTAATATTTAGATGGTTTTTTATGTGTGTAGAGTAGTACGTGTGGGGTCTTGGCACGTGGGGTATATTAGGACAGGCCCCAAAATAAGTTGTAAAGTAGAGTGCTAGGCGGTGAATGCAGATGGGGTGACGGCAATTTCCAAGCAGTTAAAATAATTGCAACAAATTTTCAAGTTTTCCTTATTATCCCTTTTTGCATGCTCCTGCACAAAATCCGAACGCAAACAACAGACTGCAGCAGGGGCGCACCTAAAGGAGGGATATTGTGTGTGTGTTGGGGGGGGGGGGCTGTCTGTGAGAGCTCGGGGCGGCAGCCACATAAATGTTTTAAGCTGTTGTGAATTATGGTAATGAATGTCAGCGCAAACTTCCGGATGCCAGGGCTCAGACCGAAAACCAGACCCGGCCAAAGCCTTCCATGTCCACCTGACCCCCTCCAAAAAAAGGGGGGAATCCAACCCATTACCCCCCTCTCCCCCATCCATGTCTTTTGTTTTGAACGTCTTTTGTTCTCGGCCACGTCGCCACTCGACATTGGCCAGTGGCAACGGCGGCGTCGGAAATGCAACGTTTTCAACTGCATGCGAAACATAATTGACAAACGGTTACAATGACAATCGCCAACAGAGAGCGAACCTTGTTACCAAATGGCCTGACAATCGCAGTCAGTTTACCATCAAATATCGAGTGGCTAATTCTTGAGCTTCACATGGCTATTTGTCCGAACCTTGAATCTTGGAAAGGCCAAAATAAACGCAAATTCTTAATTAACTTTAAACATTAATAATTTTATACAAACAAAAGCTTAAATGTAAAAAAACCTTCCTCCATATTCTTTAAGCCTTTTTAGATTGGGAACACCTGTATGACTGATTTTGGTTTAAAGTAATAAACAAACGTCTAGAACAATCCAAACTTAAACCACTGTTTAATGAATTTTCGGGTGAAAACGGAAAGAGAATATTAAAAAGTGTCTTTGCGCAAAGAGATGCCATCACAGTGATCACTATAGTTTGTAAACTGCCAAGTCTAGAAACTTAAAAAAAACTATTTTATTTACTAACTAAAAAGCCATTAAAAAGCCAATAATTGATATAGAGGATATTTTATAATAAATTTTGTGGATAGTTATTGACAGGTTTTGGCACCACTGTACCAGCTGCATGCCGCAAGACAATGCCACAATCCGCAACAATGCTGCTGCTTTCGCTGTTGCTATTTGCTTCTGGCCAAGCAGTCTGCCAAGTGAGCCTGTCCCTGACCAGGACGTGTCCTTTGGGAATCCCCATCCCCCCTCCCGACCCCATCTCCAACCCCATCCCGCCAGGAGGCCACCGGCACGCCTGATTTATGGCGCCGCGCATTGCCATTTTTACCTGTCCATAACAAATTGGACACCAGTTGATAGAAGCTCCAACTTGTCGCAATGCAGCAGGCGCCTCAGCAGAACCGCAAACAGCTCCACCCACTCGGCATTGAAATTACTTATTGGGTGAAAAGCTGGAGAGAGAGTTAATCGAAAAGAATCACAAGTTCACGATAAGTATCAGAACAAAGGAGCTGAATCTGAATTGGTTTGAGGAAAAGGATGAATAAAGTAAGTAGGTGAGTAAGCTGTATGGAATTAAATATGAATTGGCTTAATTTAACTTTAGGACAGTTGAAGCTTAAGTACAATTTCTGAGTCGTATTTTAAATCATCCATAATTATGCGAAAAAAGGTGCTTCAGAACTCGAAAAGGGTTCATACTCGTTGAACCAAAACTGAAAGCATAGTAGCCTTTTATTTTCTGCTCATAAAACTCTGTTTTCACCTTCATTTTTTTACATCGGCAAGTACAACGTATGCGTATAGACATTGTGAGTTTTAATGCGAGGAACTTAATTAAACTGTGCGAGCTGGCAGGCATTGAAAATAATTTTAATTAAATGAAATTACGATAAATAATGGAATTGTACGTATAAAAAAGAAGCTGATTTTTCGACAAAGCTTACAATAATCCGCAACTAATTGAGCGATTATCGACGAAATCCTCGTGTGGAGGAGCTTGTGACAACTTAAGCGATGAGTTAGTTACATACCTTGTAATGGCTGCCACGCCCCTTTCGCCCCCACAAACCCTTGAGCAAGTTGCGTTGTAATTTCGTTAATCGATAAAGTGTCAGATTAACATTGCTCGACATTCAGTAATGACAGCCAACGGCTTAGCAATTGATATGTATATATGTGTATTGCAATATGCCATTGACACCTCAGTTTTCGGCAATTACGCCCACGGGCCACGCCCATCACTTACGATGCACAAACCAAAGTCCATCAACTCATGGATCTCCAGAAAACCATATAAACCCATTCACATTTCGCTGATTCGCTCACTCAATGTCGCATTAGTCACACAAGGAGGATGTTTGACTGAATAATCAGCCATATACAAACAGGGTCACACGTGTGGGAGCCACGCCCATTTTTCACTGAGAATAAATTTCGAATTTATATATCAGAGAAGATAAGTTTCTCAAAGGTTTTCGGGCTAATAACCCTATTTTAATATTCCTATGACCAATAGATAATTTAACCACAAACTTCTAAAGGTAAGCCATATTGAAATCTAAATCATTAAGGAATTAAATAATATATGATTTAATCGGAGATGTTTTCTTCAAGTGTTGGGTGCCTAGTTCTCCCTTTCTTCAATATGCAATTGCGATTCGTCTGATGCGCTTCATTTGACAGAAATTTAAATTCGATTAGCCGAAAGTGTTCGTGTCCGTATCGACAGGCCATGTCCGCATCCGAAGGCGGGTGTCCATCTCCATCCAACGTCTCCATCTGCATTCCCATCTGCTTCCTGAGTCCTGAAGTCCTGAAGTCCCCGCTCACATTCACGGCGAATGCCAATATCGAAAAGTCCTGGCTTATATCACTGTCAAAATAGCATGGCCATGGGCGGCGTGCCAGGGGGGTAGGTGTTGATTGGCAACACAAAGTTGCAAATGCCGAAGAACAAACTGCAACAACAATAAAAGGAATTGGATTGAAATGACTACTGCAGGAACTTGTTGCGCTTCTATTCCTCCAACCCACTGATTTTCATTTTCCAGAGGCGGCCGCGGGTGTTTTCCGAAGGGGTGGTAGTTGTGGAGGGGTACGTGGTTGCAGTTGCGGTCCGTGGTCCAAGCAGATGGATTTTCGTGCGCAAATAAATTTGACAGCTGCTAGTCCGGATTAGGATAATGCCCTTTCTCTTCGGTTCTTTTCGGCCATTCTCGCTTTTTTAAGGGGATTGTCCAGCTAAGAATTACATATAATTTTCATAAGTTGACTTTTATATTCCAAAGCACAATCCAGTGCATCAGTTAATAAGACTTCAGGCAAGATTAAATTGACCTTGTGGAAATAATGCTATAGAACTCGCGTTTCTTCTTCATAATACTTTTGAAATGATTTAGTACCGCTTACCAAAGTTCTCACATTTATATGTAATTTAAACCTTTTATTAAATTCCCATTAGAATAATCTTAAAGGAAATGATATATTAAATTTCATAATTGATTTATTTAGTAATTTAATATTAACACTTCCTTAATCGAAAAGAGTATACAAAATTGGTTAGCATTTGCAATTTGCAATTTCCCTGTTGTTTTTCACGATTTTTTGTTGTTGTCGGCGGTGCTTTCGTTTGTTTTTGTTGCATACTTTGTGTGATTTGCCAACGAGCTTGTCAACACCAAACCCCCGTGGGGTTCTAAAAAAGGGGGGTTTGGAAATAATGTGGGTGGGTTCCGGGGGGTTTCGGATGGGGTCAAATAGGTGGAGCTGGTCGCCCGCTTGTGATTTGTTTTTTTTATTGCAAATGAGTTTTGTTTGCATATTGACCACACAGAAAGAAACGAGCGAATATTATATGCTCAACAGTTTGATGGCATTTCTTTGAAGTTTGCAACTGTTGCCCTGCCTATCTAGTCAAATGTTAAAACATTTTGGGAATTGGAAAGCTGTGACTTTTGTTCAACCTATCCACTAGGCTAAGCTATGTTTAAATTTATCAAAATTGAGATTGATAATCTATTCATAAATCATCCATTTAAATTCTAATTTGTTTTTGCTTTTGAAAATAGTTATTGCTAAAAGTATCGACTATTCAAATTAATATTTGAATATTTTTTGTTTGCTGTGCATACATTTTCTATTTCCCATTTTTCAATGCACCCACACACCTTTGTGTTTTTGTTTTCATTGTCGTTGTTGCTGTTGCCCCGTCCGTGTGTAGCATAATTTTTTAAGCACATTTCAAATCAATTTGAGTGTTAAGCCATGTCCGACTGACCAATCGACTGACCATGTGGAAATTGAATGGATCACAGGTCACATGGAAATGGGGAGTGAAATGCTCCGTTAATCATTTAACTCAATTAGGCATAATTAAGTTTTATATTTTTTTTTGTCATCGGGGGTTTGAGGAATTTGTAATGAAGAGTCAAATTGCATTGACGCAAAATGGCGGAATAAATAGTAAGAAGATATGTATCTGGAGCATATGTATAGCTTTCAATTACAATTAATGGCTCGGAAAAGGGCAGTTTCAATCACGTGGAAGTTGTGAATTAGTCTATTTTAGTTTAAATTAGTGTAGTTTTTTTTGGCTTTATTCAGCTTACAGCTGAACAATATCAATAATTATTTTTTTATCTCCAGTTGTTACTTGTTCTTGAGTATTATTTATTTGAATTTTAAAGTTCATATATGTATAATTAGTTTTCAAGCTTCTCAATTCCGCCTATGCATTAAATTGTTTTGCAGTTATGTTAGCCCAATTTTTACTTTTTTAAATCGAACTTCTGTTTTTTTTATATTTTTGTTGCAAATAGCTTTCATTGCCAAAATGTATTTTTAACAGTACAATTTTATCGTTCCCTCTTTTTATTGCATTAATAATCAAATACTTAATGCCTTCGGCTAAATGCTTTTGGCTTTAATATTTTAGTTTTTCTTTGAATTCCTAACAAATACTATATTATTAAATCGAGATTATTTTACAAAAAATGAACAGATATTTGAAACGCTATCGTCGTCTGACATTTCCCGGCTTTATTTAATCAACTTTTTATTTTTCTAATTTCCTTGGCATCCATTCAAAATGTTGCCCATTTCCCGCTCTCTCTAAGTCTGCACTTTTCATACGTTTTCCCTCCGCTTTTCCAGGCGTCTGATATTTTAGCTCCCAAAGGTAGGCAACACTTTTTTGCCATTTGATAGGCAAAGAAAACTTTTGCCTGGATTTCCGATTTGCGTGTGTCCTGTGTGTGTGTGTTTGTGCATGTGTGTGTGGCAGGCAAACAGAGGAGTGAAAGTGGTGAAAGCGCAACTCAAACACTATTACATGGATACTCCCCCACAGTCGCCGAGATTCTCGTCGTCACTTGGATTTTGCCAACTTGTTGCGCAAACGACAAAATATCCAACTCAAAACAATACGACACATGCGTGGGCGTGGGCAATTGAGTGAAATGCTCGAGTTACTTTTGATTTACATTTGTTGTTTGGCCGAGTACAAAATATTGATGGAAATAGGCTCGCAAACATAAATAGATTGGAATAATGATCAAATTTGATAGTGTTTCATTTCATTTTAATAAATATATCAATTTCAACCACTTATCATTATTAGAATTTCTTGTCTTTTCCATTTAGGGGAGTTTTCGACGTGAAATTATTCACTCATCAAAATGATGTGAACAATATCCGTATATAAAATGAATATTGAGATGTTTTTTTCATCTGTGCATTCAAAAGCCGCATTACTCGAAATCGACGGCCAGTGCACTTTTCGCCAACCATTTCCTTTATATTTATTTTTGTTGATTTAAAAGTTCGTCTTTTTGGCCAGTCCTGGCCCCCTTCGCCACCCCTTGGCCGCGTAATTGTTGTGTTGTTAATTAACTGAAATCGCATTAATAAAGTTACTTGAAAATGCGCTTGCCTGCGTGTGTGTGTGGTTACTGGCGATGGGTGTGTGACACGAATAATTGATATAAAGTTGAAAAAAACTTAAAATTATCGCAAATATTTCATCATTTAAAAAATATGAAATGTGATAAAATACAAATATCTAATCTTAAAAATATCATTTTTATTATTTGCCCACCTAAATACATTATATAGTAGAGGAAATATTAAAATGAATTTCAAAATTTTGTATAATCTTTAGCAATATTTAAAACTATTTTTAAAACCGTTTTTGTATTGGTTAATTCTTTGTCTCATGCTTTACTAAAATACAAAAAAAGTAAATTAAATTACAAAATGGGGTCTGAAATGAACTTGCCTTTCTTGAACTCTCTACAGTTTAAAATCAATGTTTATATTGAATATACCTTTCAGTTTTAATGGATAATGGCTAAATATACCGATGTAATTTTTCCAACTCTATTAAATACAATAAAATAGTAATTTTAAAAAGCTGGCTCTTGATATATTAACAACATTTTGCGATGCCAATAATAGTATGGCATATTTTGGATACTGTCATCTCTGGAAAGGCTCTTGTGCCGTTCGTTTTGTGTGTGGGGCCGCCGCAGCGCATAAAAAGTTTTAATTGGCAGGCGACGAAGTTGACCTGTGACCCCTGGCGGGACACACACGCACACACACTCGCCCAGAACACACGCAGACACACATACACACATGCAGCGACAACAATTTTTAAGTGCATTTTGAAATGCACATTTTATTTCGCATCTTTCTCTGCGTGTTCCGCTGCTGCTTCTTCAAGTTGTGTGGAAAATGGAAAAACACGCACACAACTTACAATTGCATTACATTTTGCATACATTTTGTGTGTGTTTAATTTTAATGCGGAGAAAACGCCAAGCTTAATAGCCAAAATGTGTTGTTAACACACTTAAAAAATGTATGCGCCAAAATAAAAGGCGGTGAAAAGCGAAAAAGGGGTAACGTAATCAGAATTTATTTATTTGCATATTCGTACATGCATTTTCCATTAAAAATACTCTTGGAATTTTGCATTATTAAAGGGTCAAAGTTAGCAGGTGTTGAAACTAGAGCACTAATAACTAATTATTTAAATGCCCTTATACATTTAAATCTTTATATTTTATTAAGAACTAACTCAAAAGACCGCTGAATTCAAACAGCTTTCTTATGTTTTCAGCACGCACTTAAAATGGATTTAAATTTTCTAAAATATTTTTGTATAATTTATTATTAAACAGCCCAAGTCAGCAAATTATTAATTTATTAATTTGTGGACACATTTTAATTTATACAAATACCGTATTAGTAGATTTTTGTTTAACAACTGTGTGCTTCTTTAATTTATTTGTTTTTTATTTATCTAACAAAAATAATGAATAAGTTTCGTTAATGAGAAGACAGACGGCGCCACTCAACCATTCGCCCGCTCAAGTTTGAGTAAAGTTGCTGATTTCGAGTGACTGCTGGCTGGCTTTGAGTGGATTTTGCACAGTGGTGTGGATATTATTTGTTGAATTTAATGAAAGGCTTATTTAATACTTTTTGTATGGACTTAAATTTAGAATAAATAGATTGCATAGATAATTATATGAATTGTGAAAAATATTAATTTCATATATATTATATTGCCCAGAAATAATTGTAAAAATGTAATAATTGAAATAATTGTGATTCAAAGTCTTTGTCTGACTTTTGTTTCTCTAATTTTATTATATTTTTTTTTTGTTTATATATTTTATTTTGGTATATACATATCATGAGACAAATATTCTATTAGAATAGTTTTTGCTTTCTAAAATTTTTAAAATAAATTTATTTATATTCTTTTCGTCAAAAAGTTAAAAAATGATTTAATTTTAATGAATTTTTGTAGCATTAGGTCAAAATGAATTAAACGTCAATTATTGTTTGCTAAATATTTAGATATTTAATTACTTCACTAATACATTAGTTACGTATATAATAAAACTTTGAAAATATAACTCTGAAAACAAAATATAATATTTGTTAATATATTATCTCCTAAGCTATTAATAATAAAAATGCATATATCTTATTTTATTTTTTAAACGGTTGACCACACTATTAAATGAAGATAAAAATATTTGTAATATTGCACTAATAAATTTATTTCATCCTATTGCAGTTTATGCTATGACCTACTGCGATTGCGCCACTTGCTTCGTGTTTTAATTTGACGCGTATGTGGCCCACTGTGCGGCTCGTCGGCAGAGGAAGAAGCAGAGCAAGCAGCGCAAGCAAGCAGCGACTGCGAGAAAGGCAGAAAGCAGCACAGTTTGTTTTGTGCGCGCGTCGTGAACGGTTGTGTTGTGCAAAGTCGCACAGTTGCTGAATATTGCAATTTGCGATTTGCGATTGCCTGACTAACGCGATTCTCTAGTTTTAGTTCGCGTTCTCTTGATTGTTATTAGTTAAAGATTTAGCCAGACGTTTTATTGTAACTATTTGGCAAATACAAATTCATCGGTTTAACCAACAGAAGAAGAAAAAGCAGTAAGCGGGCCGTCTCTTTCGCACCGATCGCGTTTTTTGTTGGTTTTTGTTCTGTTTTTGTGTTTTGTTATTTTGTGTGCGTGTGAAAATATGCCGCCAAAAATCTAGGCATAAATGAAATAAACATTTGTTTATTTAACAAATTTTATTTAATATTTCTTGGCCACCAATGTTTGCCGCGGTGTGTGTGTGTGTGCATGTGTTTGTGTGAGAATAGTATGAGAAAAACGGGTTCAAAAAACCAGTCTTAAAAACCCAAAAGAAAAAGGGTTCGAAAACAGTGGGAGCGAAAGAGAGAGAAGTTTTTTTTTGGTTTTTTGCTTTTGAATTCTCATTCTCTCTTTTTTGATCGGTCTCTTTTTGCTCCCTCTCTCTCTTTTTCTCTCTCCCTCTCTCTTTAATTTTGCTTCTACCTGTGGCAGGTGTGCTTGTGTGTTGAGTGTTTGTGTGCGCGAATGGCTGACACAAAGCAAAAACTAAAAAAAGTGACGTTTAAAATATCATGTTTTATGTTTTTAGCCAAAAAAGATGTGAGAAATGAATAATTAAAACTAGACTCTAGACTAAAAAGTAGAAAAGCCGAAAACCGAAAATCGAAAACATTAAAGAAAATCTGAGAAGAGATATCAATAGCCAACAACAAATGCTCAAATCTGCGGCGTCGTCGCTGCGTCGACGTCGTGCAAAAACAACAACAGCCATTAAGATGCCGCAGTCGGCGACACTGCTGGCAGCGCTGCTCTTGCTCTGCTACTGCGACAGCTGCTTTTTTTGTTACGCGGGTAAGTTCTTCTTTCGTCAACTGCTTCTTGTTCTTTTGCATTCCCTCCTTTTTTTGACGTAAAACAAGTACAAAACAAACAGCCGTGGGAATTTCAAAATACGAAGGAGCCGCACAAAATGCAACCGAAAAAACCCTCGCGTTCGAATTTGAAATCCAACGATCGGCAATTTTTGTTTGGCTGCTCTCATTTTTCGCTTATCAAAGTATAATATAATATTTAGGGCAGGCAAACATAATAACATTAACATACAGAACCCGCTCAATATAGATAACCTAAAATATCAAAGTGCATACTTGTTAGTTATTCAAACTCATCGCTACTTATTAATTTGTATAACAATATTAATAAAATTGCCAAATAACCCGAAAGTTTTCATTGAAATTCTATAATAATTTAACTCCAGTATTTAAATTATAAAGCCCCATTAAATTATAAAGGTGACGTCACAAGTCACAAGCTATTTAAAATAATATGTTTTTTTTTTTTAAATTAATGAATGTTTCCAAAAATCTTATCGAAACTAACTAAAGTAAATTTATTTAACCCAAGATTTCACACTCCAGAGTGCTCACTGCAAATAATAAAAAGTCAGGGCATAAATAAAACTCGCTTATCTAGCCTCTCTTTCTGGAGTGTGAAAATATTTCACGCTTTTCCACGATCTTCTGGAATTCTTATGGTTTTGCCGTATTTTTTCTGTGTGAAAATTATGAAAATGGAACTAGAATCATTAAGAATAACTGTGAAATTATCTTTTTCCACGGGAGTCTAGAACTTATGTTGCGTGATTTTTTAGTGGAGTTTTATTACAGAAAACAAAAAACGAGAAGTCTGTGTCATATCACACTCCGGGAAAATATGCTGTGTGTTGAAAAGGAATTTGGTAGAGGAAAATATCTATTTACAAACTGTTTATCTTAATGTTTTCAAAAAGTATTAAATACCCCTCCTAGAAAGTTGGAGCTTTGTTCTCATTTATAACGTTGATTATTGGAATTATTTGCCCTGTAAACTGCTATCTTTTCTGTCTTATATAATGCATTTTTCCATTCATCTTTTCCATTGCATCTTTAGAGATTTAAGAAGTTTATGTATCCACGACACGTAAGAATGCGATATATATAATCGACCTATTCTACGTTTCGAAAGTAGAGAACATGTACATTAAGGTTACAATATTAATAAATTTAATACATTTTGACGTTAATCCAATGATATATTTCTTGTAAAACATTTAAATTATATTAATTAAAACATTGTTAAACTTATAGTCTCATGAAACGCACTGTACACTGTGCATTCTTGCATTTTGTTCATTTAAGCGCCGATTTGATTGCACAATAAATCTTTCCCCCCGAGGTTGGCGAACCAAACGCTATATTGTGCATTGTATTATGTGCCGCCGCCAAACCAAATATTAAATACAAAATCAACAAATTTCCGATTTGAATTTCGCGGGGGGCTTACACACATAACCTCACATTTGCTCTCGGGTTTTCAACATAGGGCGTCTGAATAGTTTATGGCGGAGGTTTTGGGGGGTTTCGGAGTGACGGAGTCACCACAATGAGTCCCTCAGGCTCTGTTTGTATTGCTGTTTATATTTGGAGGCCTTCGGTTTTGCGGGGGCGTTCCATGAAGCCTGAAATTGTTGTGCAAATTGAACTCTACAGATAGGGAGTTGTAAACCACATGTAAGTTTAACCCATCTAAAAAGTGTTGCAGTTTCTATTTCATACTGTTAAGCAACAAATGTTAACTTTTTTCTCACTGTGTAAAGATATGCCTCGGAAATAGCTTGGAGTCACATGAGAATTTTCAAGTTTATCAAGCGAGAGAAAAGGGAAACCACCCTGATCTTGTGTATAAATACTTTTGCGATATTTAGGTTTACACTCAATGCAATCTGACCTTGTCTGTGTCCTGAGAGGGGGTAGAAGCGGGCGGCGTTGGGTGGATCAACTGCAACTGAGCGTGGAAAGTGCTAAATTAGCTAAATTGTTTGTGAGCTTTGTATCGCCTTCCGTCTGCTTCGCTTTTCTGTCTGTCTGGCGATTCTTTTACACACTTTTTTTATTCCGTTTTTAGCCATCTGTTTCTGACACTGCAGGTGCACTGCCCCTCTCCTCTTACGCCCACTTTCCAGTGTCTGTCAAACTGTTTGCCTGACTAAGAAACGGAGAAATGAAAAGAACACGACTAAGAAATCTGACAAAAAATGCAAATTGTTTGTCCAGCTGCTTACTTTCGCCTTGTCTTTCCGCACTTGTTGCCTTGCCTCTTTCCCTTTCTCAATTTCTTACACAAAGAATAATATTATACATTTATTTTTGAATCGATTTCATATTCCAAGCGCTTTCTGGCGAAATATCTTAAAGATTTTTGGTTGTTTTAACCGAAGGTCTCTAAAAATAGTTTGGTTATTTTATGAATCTTCTTCTTCGAACGTAAATAACTAGTTTGGATAATTATTTCAAAAGAGTTTTTTGCAATTAATCTTGTATAATTCTACATTTATTTTATTTGTTTAAAATTTATTCGATTTTTGGAAAATATATATAATATTAATTGCTTTTAAAATATCAATTTGTTTTTTAGTGTTTAGAATTACAATATTTTTGTCTGTGCATTCATACTATCCTCTATTTTTGGGCTTATGTTTTGCACTTCTTTTTGTTCATTTGTGGGAAACACAGATATAGATATTTTCTGCCATCATCTCGGGTTACACGGCACAGACACCAAAACCTAAAGATGAGGACAAAGCGCCAGTCGACAGTTTTATAATTGACTTCCACTTGTTGTTGCACCGTAGGACCCCAATCCCAATCCCCAATATCTTTTTCTTCCTCCCGCTCCTATTCATTAACTTGTGACATCAATTTAACAGTGCAACGAAATCGCTTTCCAAGCCAGAAAGACAACAAAATAAAGTACGTCAAAACCAAAAATATGAAAACGACTGGGAAACGAACATGAAATCACTTTTAAAGCACATTTTCTCGCTTATTTTTGTTGTGAATGGGGAAGGTTAAGGCGCGAAAAAAATAGTAAAAAAATAAAATGAGCTGCCGAGAGTGAAGCGAAATAATTTACAAAGATTGTCCAAGGGAATGGACTGTGAAAGAGATATATGTAACATAAACAATATAGAGCGAATGATGATTTTGGCTGTTCGGCTCCATAACGTAAACTAAGGAGCACAGTGAGTTTCATAACAGCAAGTCAATTAAGCTCGAGTGCGATTATCAGAGCGACTCTAAAAAAAATAAAAAAATACGCGTAACCATCAAAAGCGAAAGTTTTGTATAGTTTTCGATAAGAAAACTATGATCGATAGGCAATGAAGGTATATTTTTGAAAAAATTGTGTTATATATTTGATACAAAAATGTTTCTAAGGAAAATGAAGAAATTATTTAATTATTTAATATTTCATTTCAACTTTAATAAATTACCTTGCTATCGCAGGTGACTGATTTTAACTATATTTTGTATTGAAGTCAAAATCATCTTGTTTCTTTAATTTGGACTTTTCTGTCCATTTGGTTATCCGTCTAAGCCAATATTCCTGACCCCGTTTTCCAGTAACAATTTTAACATTGTCGACTTATGTGTGCACCTACGAAAATTCGATTAGTTTTTCTCTGCATCTCTCTTTCCGGTTTCTGCGTTCTGTATTTGCGGTTTTTTCCAGCAGATATTTTTGGTAGACTAAGGAGGGGTTGGTTATATTCATCAACATTGTGACATGATATTATACTGTTATTCCTGTGTCTATGGCTGGAAATAGAGTTTCCATTTCGCCCGTCGACCGGGACATATTCGATGTCCTGTCAAACTGCTCCTGCCACACAATCTCTGCAACGAACTGAAAATCTCCTTTCGCTTGCCACTGCACATTTTCCGTTAACAAGCTTGCTTTCTGGATTGCAATTTTATAAGCCAGTAAGCGCCTTTGGCTGACAAAACTCTCCAATGTTTAAGAAAAAAAGAAATGGCAATTCGATGAAGAAAAACAAAACTGCATCTAAGGATCGAATATTTTTTCTTTCCTAATAATGACCAAAAGTTAAATGTTCTCTATTTTAGGTCATAGTTATCATATCGCTACGCAGAAAACACTCGTCTAATTTAATAAAGAATTTCCGATCCAACCGCCGAAACGACCGCATTATATAAATCAAATTTTTCCGGCGTCAAAAAACTGATTGACCCACAATTGACCATGGGTGGTGCAACCCCTTTCCGACAGGGGCTTTTGTTTGTCCTGGTGTGACTTCCGAGCATTATCCTAATGCCTTTCTATTGACAATGTAAATCAGGCGAAGCGTTTGGATTTTTCGCATTAAACGGGCATTTACACACATCGGGAGCGGGAAAACAAAAAGAGCACAGGGACGTAGACAAAAGGGGATCACAGATTTTAAACTAAATAAAATAGAAAACTAACGTTTATTTTGAGAAGAAAAAAATTATATGTAAAAAAAATATAAATTTATAACGAAACTAATCGGCTATTAGTTACTATCGGTTATACATATGTACGTATTAGTGTTCTTAAATTAAAAAGGTATAAAACATCTCATCTAAGGTTGTATTAAGTAGACAGGAAAGAAAATAAATTAAAAATCCACATATAATAATAACATTACTTAAACGTTTAAACATACAAAAAAATACGCAAAACCATACAACTAACAGTGGCAGCCAAAAATCAGTGGCAGCAAAAAAGACCAAGCATAAATAAGAACAATAACAATTATCCGCGATCTATCGGAAAATGCAAAGTGTTGATGTATTGGAAACACGATAGAGGGAAAATGCTGAAAAAGAGGCAGCAAACCGAAAGCCGGCCAACAGCATTTACAATGCCAAATTACAACACTGTTTGACCAGCATGCATCCCCCTTCTTTCCCCCAAAAAAAAACAACATCCATTCCCGCATTGCAGTTTGCCCCGCTTTCCGCTGTTTTTCCCATTTCTCGGGTTTTCCCCGTGGAGCGATAGATTGACCGAAAGTCAAATGTGTCTCGCACAGTTTGATATTTTTGCCGGAAAACTATGACAAATGAGCTAACAAGTTTGATGATTCCAAAATGAAGCAAATTAAACAGGACAAGATTGTTATTTTCAAGTGTCCTTAAAACTTTGATACGGTTATTAAACAGATTAGCAAGTTTTCCGCTTGTTGGAAACTTCCTAAAGTGTTTAAAAAAAATAAAAAAAACTACAAAAAGAGCAAGAGCAATTCGCAAGTAAAACTTGCAGAAGGATATTGCTAAATACTAGTTAATTACGAACTGCACTTTGGGGAGTGTTTATTTTGAAGCGTTCGCGAAATATGTCCAATAAAATGGTAATATGTTTTCAAGGGTCTGCGTGTTTTAGTTAGTTTTTAAAGTTTGCCGTTAAGCTGGAAATTAAGGTTAATATTAGTTACTTTTGAAGATCTCTCCAAATGGGTATTTGAAAGTAATTATTAAACAGGAAACTTCTGTTCTGGGCGTTTTATTTTCCAGCATTTATATAGTTGGCTGGTATTAATTAAATTTAAACTTTTGAATCAGAGTTTCTCATTTGAAGTGATTAAGATTTGTTGTCTGATTTCTCTGACTCGTTTAGTACAAACTGAAAACCAACGAATTCAAAATTGCTGCCAAACTGTGTACTCAATTGCGCTTAATTGTTTGAATTCATAGAAATACCAAAAGATACAAGATACAGCAAATACTCGTTCGTGTGTATATGTATAGATTGTAACTGCTTGTGTAAATATTTCTTGATTTTTCTTGCTTAGTATTGTTTTTTCTGTCTGATTTTTCCTGCTGCTTGCCACGCATTTCAATTAGCATTGATCCATTTGCAACAAAAGAAACTTGGAAAAACTTGGAAACGCAGTAAAAAAAACACTAAAAAATGCAATCAAAAATGTTTTTTTTTTCATCGTTGAAACCCTCAATAGTAACCTATTCATAAATTTATGAAGAATATTTTTATGGCTTCTAATGAAGCACGTCTGACTATACAGTTAATGTTCACTAATTGATAAAACCACCCCCTCTAACACCCTCTCCAAATGTTGATTACCAGGTTTTTTCTTTGTTACCTTGATTCATGAAGAGTTTTATTGCATTCGACCCTCTCCACTTACAACGATTTTTTCTTCAATTAATATGCGAAAGAGGTAAAACCATCGCGGCATGTCAGAGGTGTGGCAAAAGGGGGGCTATTTTTTTTCATTTTACGCAGGAGGGGTGACGCATGTCAAACTAAGCGAGCGAATGATTGAGTGAAGAAGAATTTCTTGCTGGCAAAAAACACCACGATCAAGGCCAAGTTAAGAAGTTGTTGGTTGGGAAAATAGAGGTGGCAGGGGGACAGAGGCGTAGAGGGGGTTTAAGGTGCAGGGTAGGTCATTGCATGTGTGCTTGCCTTCACTGGACACATTTGCATAAGCTGCAAAGCGGCAGCAACAGCAAAGGCATTTCATTGTGACTTGCATACTGAAAAAGAGGTTGAGAAATTGGATGTATGCAATTTGGAAATCGAAGATTTCAGTTCCCTATAGTACTAAGTAACTTAAGATGGATTGAACAAGACAACAATGCACTTTATGAGGTTCAACAGACGAGATATTGTTGTCAGATAAAAAGTCTTCTAAAGATTGTATTCTAAAGATTGTATTCTAAAGATTGTACAATAACATTCTAAAATTGTATCTAAAGTTTAAGAATTCGATAAGATTTAATTTCAGATACATTTTTTAATATCGCAGAAAGAGACCCAAGGTAATACCAAAGATAGTAGTGTCCAAAACGGTAGGACCCATGGTTAATAGGGTATTGAAATTAAGAAGCGCCACGCGGAGCAGCGGACCAAAGCCAGGTGCAAATTGAAGACACAAACAACAGACGACTAAAAAGAAGTAGATGCCGCTGAAGAAGAAAAAGAAGTGGAGGACACATTTTCTAGAAGAAGAAGACTGCTATCATTAGACATTTCCGGTCTTTGACTGCACTCACACAGATACATTCTGTCGGTTACCTTTTTGGGTGATTCTTTCACCGAAAATCACAGATACAAAATACACTAAAACATGTTGCACACACATGTAAATAAAGTTGCACACACATGTGAATGAAGTTGCATACGTTTCGGATTGCGTGGAAAGAGAAGGTAGATGCGTCTAGAAAGATAGAGGGAGAGAGGGAGAAAAGGGCAGGTAGCTGAAAGTAACAAAAGTACCAGAAGTACCCCGTACCAAAAGTATTCCCCATGTGGAAAACACCGCAATCTGTGGCATGAAGAAGTCTCAAGAGGTTTCGCTGTAGAAAACTCATTGTTGCTCCGTTTTGTTAGTTCGCCATTAATTGTAGCAAAGTTTTAACTACGAATATCTTACAGGAAGACATCAATGTGCTATCGATTGAGTTGTCCTTAATCAGATGTTTTTAGTGGCTTGCATTTGGAAAGTTTTCTTAGCTTTCCCATATAAACTAATTAGTTTGTGTGGGTATTCTTTGGTTTAAAGATGTGGTTCGAGTTTATTTTCCTGTTTTCTTTCATACAAATAGACTTTGCTCTTCAATCGAATTACTGTTGGGGAATTGATCATATGACTGGAGTTTGAAGTTTTGGGATTTTCTTTTATAACTATATGTGTATTGATATTCTAATTCGTAAATTGTCCACTTTTCACCTGTCTCAGAACCCTTAACCCCTTTTTTCTGTCCCGCTGAAACTCCTCTTTACTTTTAACTATGCGGTTACACGTTCTTATTTCTGTAGCCTACTTATACACCCAGCAAAAAGGGTTGGAATTGCGGGGGCGTGGCTATCGCTAATTTTATTATGCACACACATTTTTACATTCCACTTTCGACGCGCTGCTTTATCACTTGCTACATGGACTCGAATCTGGTCATAAGGAATTCACCTTAACCCCTCCGTGCCCCCTGCCGCCCCTCAGTCGAGTTGACGCTTTTAAATATTAAATAAGAACCGGAGAAGAGAACAACACTGGGTGAAAACAAGCTGAGGGAAATAAGACAGAGGGAGAAAAGGTGAACCATGTATTTTTCAGTGCTTGGGCACGTCGTCAATACCCCATCCCTTTGTAGAACCCCACTTATCACTAAGTTTTGAAACTCCCCCGCCATAGTCACTTATTTGCAGGAGTCACCCTGTGTCGGCGTTTTGAAGTTTGTTCAGTCTTTTTTCGTTGTGTTTGCATTTTGATCAGCTTCAACTTTGGAGATTTGCTAAGTGGGGTGGGGTTTCCTCTCTGCGCTACCTTTTGTTTTTTCCTCTGACACTGTTGACAAGTCCCCCTTCCCCGCTAAAATTTCTCCTGTCCTTTTTCTGGCTCCTCGAGTCGCATCGCCGGCTACTTCATCTTGTTCTCCGTCGTCTCCTTCATTCCACTTAATTGTGGCCAATTTTTGAGGGGGCTAAATGTCTCTACAGTCAAAAAATTTTCGTATAGATTTTAGCAATTCGTCGAAATGCGAAAAATAGCGAGAAAAGTATGTATTTTGGCCATCATAAAAAAATAGAATGTCATATCTTGTTGAACACTTAATCAAATTTACAATCAACTGACACTCAAACCTTTAATTTTAACAAAATTACAGGAGCGATATTTATTGTCCTCTTTTTTTACGGATAAACGTTCTTTAGTTTTAGATGACCTTTTTTTATAAGTGCATAGTGGGAGAAATATATACCTTACCTTAACTCCTTGTACATTTTATTGCTTTTGTGTTTTATGACGCCTCAGCGTGTGCTGCAATTTATATTCATTTTCATACCTTAATCGCTTATCCCCCCAGCATCTGGATAGAATCTCCTTGCTTTTCCCTTTTCCCATTTCCAGTGCAAGCTATCCGTTATTCATTATGCCCCTCATCCATTGTTAATAGCAATTAAGTTTGCTTTTAATATCTCATAATTTGCCAATTTGAGCTGATAAATGATCCGGAATATGGTGTAGGGGAGTTTCGTGTGGAAATAGATGGCTTATATGAGAATCTTTTGATCTTTTGCACCTGTCTTATCAGTTTTTGCATATATGTCATGGCTTTTAGTCGTTAATCTGCATATTGGCCATCATATATCCCTCAAATATTCAATAAGTCCCTGTTTTTATCTAATCATTGGCAAACATCAATAGTTTAGTGGCACCTATCAATTCAAATTGCGATAACCTTTTGTTTTAGAGTGGTGAGTAAATAGATAAGAAAATAGTAAGTGTATTGCAATTTCTGAAATTTTTGTTTATTTTAATGGATACCATTTCTAGCCTCCATGATTCACACTCCATTCTTTATTTCCTTTGGGATAATCTCGGCTAGAATTGGCCAAATCGCTGCAGATGGAAAAACATTTCTCCGCTCTCAAAAATTGCAACAGATAATCATAACGAACAATAATGACGAGTACACACGAACTGGATAATGGAGCCAAAACCTGGAGCCCATGCATAATTTGTGATAATGGGGCGCACACACAATACGAAATCCACAAAAACAATCGGGCAGACACAAAAAGAAAGCACCCGAAAAAATCTTATCACCACACAATTGTTGACAAACGAAGGTGGAACGTTCCACCAGAAAAAGTAAAAACACAGAATAGAATTTGTAGAAGAGTGGGGTTACCTGGCTTTTGTTTGCACTGCCATTGCAGCAATGTCACCCCCACCACGCCCACCCTAATGAGCCTCATGTGTTGGCTTAAATGTTTCTACATTTATTTTACTTTCATTGTTATACCAACACAGTCATTCTATGTTTATCTCTAGGTTGGTGTCGCCCTTTTTCCTCTTTGGAAAAGGGTTACTAAAGTACTATATATATTTTGTAGTCTGATCGCTTTAATCATTTGGCTTAGTTTTGGTATTTTTTTTATTTTAAAATAATTTCAATAAAATATTTTATAAAATTATTGATAACAAAAATTAGCTCTGTGGAAAACTATGATTATAACTATTTATTTCAATAAAACTAGGTTAACTTTGTGTCACAATAAAACGAGTTTAACTTCTGGAGTAAAAAGTTCTATGATTTTTATGCAGACAAACCTCATTTATAGGGCATTCCAACTTTCGTTTCTTTTTCCCGTTTTTTTTTGTATTTTTTTTTGCTCATTGGTTATCAATTTGAGTTGCGCTGGGTGGCTGGCCTGCCATGTTCAATTTGGTATCGATGATGGATGTTGGCCCGGCGATTAGCTAATAACCCGGGCAGCAAAAACAGTAAGGTGTTTTTCTCTGGCCCCCCAAAAAAATACTGGGAAATGAGGAATAGAGCTCCAAATGGGAAATGAAACAGAAAATGCGGCCAAACGATTCGAGCCGAGTTGAGTTTTTTGGCTTTGTCAAGCAGAGAATTGTGCTTAACTCATAAAGCCGGCGGAATACTCGTACCTGTACACAAAAACCCCAACCCCAAAACTCATTGGTAACCAGATGCATGCCAATGGCATGAATCATGAATATTGATCTCCCTCTTTTGAATGGGTCTCGGTGTTGTGTGACTCAGTTCGGTTTTAGCCTTTGGTTGTGTATCGCCTCCTCCTCTACCTCTTTTGTTGCCTGTTGCCAACCGTTTTTTGGCCAAGAGAGTGGAAGGTGGGGGTCATAAACAAGAAGCGGAAATGGTCAACAGCAGTAGTAGTACACAGATAAAAAAAAAGCAGATTCCAAGTCAGTTAGTTATTCGCAGGTCGAGTATGTATTTAAATCAATCAAAATCTTTTAAACTTATTGTTATCAAATATTTATATAGAATTCATTTAATTGTATTTTATTTAAATGTTGATATTCCAATTGGAAATATCGTTTTGTCATGTTCTACATATTAAGTAAATATGTCATATCCGAAGTCAAGCAAATTATTGAATATTATCTAAGTAATTTTTGCTGTGTGACAGCAGCAGCAAAATGTATCCGAAACTCTTCAAAATGAATTGTGATCATCATTTTGTTGTCGCTTGCATCTCTTTTGGGACCAACTGGGGCGACACCTGGCGGACACTGGTCCAAATAGTTGCAGGGGGAGGGGGGTATATTTCTGACGAATCCGTCTTTAATGGTGCAGCTTTATGGATTTTACTAATCTTGTGCGGATCTTCGGGGAATTCGTGTTTAGGCAAAATGATTTCTTGGGAATTTTAACTTTCAACACCGCTGCGCTGCTCATTGTTATTTAAATGTCTTATGAATAATGTAGTGATTACTAAGTCTAAGATTGACTAAGACATTTGGAAGCAAGTCAATTAAAAAGATTTAGTTTGAATCTATTATTGTCAAAGATACTTAATTTTAATAAAAATTCAATGGTGTACAAATAATGAATTGATAGGAAAAGAATTTTTTTGTCTAAGAAAACTGTAAGCTTTAAAGGTATTTAAATTGATAAGCTTTTAAAGTTTGTACAACGAAATTATACAATCAAATGGAGAGAAGAATATATTGCCATTTTTGGTTTACTACTTCTATGATTTTATTCTATTTCGAAATTGTTTTGCTCTATCACATAAGAAATGTTCAGTTTTGTAATGTCCGTTAGAGCTAAATTAATCCTGTTTCTCATTTTGGCATTTATTTCGGCCCAATTAATGACTCGCCCTGCGACCTTCGATCCCCTGGCGAATGCCATTACGAGTGCATCAATCACAATGGATCAATGCTTCCCAATGGGTAATTAAAATTAAATTCGTGTGAAATTGCTATCACAACCTTTGCTGAAACTTTCGGTGGGGCTTCGCATTTGGTTTTAATCCCCAGGCAATTGATTGAGAAAGGTTTATATGAATGTGTACATACTGGGACTCGGACAAAAGGCTGATAATAGAAGGCATGTACTCGAGATGCGGCAGGGAAACAAAGATTACAGATAGAGCCGCTTTCCCTAATTGGGTAAGTGGCATAGATTCCCGTCCTCCACCCAACGCCGCCCATAAATAAACCCCCCATTTTGTATGTTCTTTGTCCAACTATTTGAGTTATTTGTAGTTTGCGTGCGGGCAGCGCATTTCGCATTCTGCCCCTGGAATGTTGTTCTCCACGGTATCTCTGCTCCGCCGGAACCGCCCTAAAATCGGTGTAATTGTTGAGATTTTCCCTGTCCCACGAAGGAGGGGGGTAAGGTCTAAGGGATCCGCGCATCCAAAAGCGATTGAGAGTTTTGGAAACAAAAAAAACAAGGGAAAATGCCTGTTTCCGAGAGGAGTGCAAAACTTTCGTTTTGATGTTTTCTTTTGTTGACTCGATATTTATGGCAGGGTGGTTGGGTGTACTTATATAATTATGTGGTAATTATGTTGTTCAACTCTTTGTCCCAGTTGTTGCTTGTGTCTCTCTTTATGCCGTTACAACCACGACTGCAAATT
This sequence comes from Drosophila kurseongensis, assembly GCA_018153305.1. NCBI lineage: Eukaryota > Metazoa > Arthropoda > Insecta > Diptera > Drosophilidae > Drosophila > Drosophila kurseongensis. The sequence continues at coordinate 624,240 of JAECXX010000141.1, forward strand.
GTACGATGACAATTGACAAAAGCCAGTGGAGAGCCAAACAGAATGTGGTGGGGGAAAATAACAAGCCAAGCTCTTTTAAATCGAAGTTTAAGTGGTCCCCCGCCAAACGGAAAGCGCGGAGGGGGCTCTGTGGTCATAAATGTTGCCTTAGTTTTTCGATTTTAGTGGGTATCCCAACACTATTAAATGCTCTGGTTTTAATCAGTTACATTTCTTACGACCATTAAATACAATACAATTTATAACATTAAAATAGCTCTTCCTACTAAATTTGTTTTAATAAAACCTTCTCTTAGGAACTGCGAAAATATAAAAATAAATTTAGGGTAAATCGAACACGGTTCTCTAATGATAAAATATTTTTTTTTTATGCATTATCATTGTTATTTTCCAAGAAGCTCCTTGGGATACCTCAAGTTTTTTACATTTTGGTTTTATATATCATTTCAGGGTATTCAAAATTGTAGTTTCACCCAAAGTTAATCCTCGATTCTTTTACTGGTTTCTGTTTTTGTTGTTGATTGTGCGCATCGTCTTAATTAATTTGACATAAATTGCAAGCGAAATAAAACGCAAGGAAAAGGACAGAAACATGTGTATTGTGTGTGTGCCACCCCCTGGCCCCCCTCGCCCTCCGGAATTTCCACCCCGTCGGCTGCTGCTTCTTCTTTCTTGCCAACCAGTTGCACACAGTCTGTTGCAAAAGTTGGCGCTCGGCAAATTTGTTTGCTTGTGCCCTTTTGTCTGCCTGCCTGTGTGTTTTTGTACGTTTGTTTGTTTGCTCGCGCTTTTGTGTTTGCGAGTGTGTGAAAAGGACGATTGGGCAAAGTAAACTTTTAATTGCATTCACTTTACGTCAAACATCTACACATGCGTATATCTTGTAATACGCACTATACTTAATTGGGCATAATATTGATCGGAGCCCAGCTTCATTAGCAGCCTCAAAATATAGTTAAAGTTTCACTCTATTCAGTCGAGCGGATGGAGAAGTTTTACAGAAGCGATTTGGTGCTGAATCCATTAGTGCAGCAAATAATTAGTTTTGGGTATTAGCACAGTTTTGATTGGAACTTTAGTTGTTGGGGAAAATGTTAGTTTAAGGAAAGATAATTAAAAAATGGTTTAAAAATGAATATAAAATATATACAGCCTTTGCCTAAATAATATATAATATTATGCAAAGGAATCTAAAACATTTTTCTTCCTCTCTCAGTCTTTAAATTGTCTTTAGCGTCTAGTATACATCCCTTTTTTTTTAACTAAAGAAAGGCCCAATGGATGATTCCAAGGAGGCGGCTTTTAGGGGCGTGGCTGGTTGGGTCATCTTGATTGTAAAAGCTTAGCACCTTCGCTATCTGCCCTTTTCTCTGCTTTTCTACACATTTGTTAATTTTAATGCCGTAATTTTTGTTTATTTCTCTCTTTTGCTCATTAAACGTAATCGGAGACCAGAAACCAAATCAAACTTGGCTGAGTTTTCCGCTTTTTTTTTTTTTTTTTTTTTTGCGCTTTCCTTTTTCTTTTTTAGCCCATTTCAATTGTTAATTTCAGCGTCAGCAGAGCGGAACAAAAATGGGAAGGTTTGTCTTCGATAAGGAGGGGAAAAAATGTAAATATTTTGCCTATTAAAAGCTGAAATTGAAAATTGCTTTATGGACCTGACCCAATGTGATTTTTTTTTAGAGCTGATGGCAAAGAAAATTGAGTTAATGAATCGGAAAGCCAAAAAGCAGCAAAGGTGCTTAGGGGGCTAAGAGCGAAATAATATTAATGGAGGGTGGCATTAACCCTTGGGTAATCATTTAAGTTCATCTGATTGTATCTGGGCCATTTGTCTTTTTGCATTAAAAAGGTGTGGAACTGAGTGTTTTTATATATGAAAGTTTAATTTTCTTTGTTTGTGTAAGTACTTAAAATGTTTCTTTTGAATTATTTGTAATATCCAGGAATTTAATACCAGCTGTTCTGTTACACGAAAAAATACAGTAATTTTTCTCTTGGCTTCCACGCCTTGTTTTATGGCCCGCGGACGCTTATTATAATTGTTTTGTTTGTTTGCTTTTGCTTTTGCTCTGCTCTGCTTTCGTTTGTTGTTCCTCGCTTTCTGCTTTACAATTTAATTTCTATTCGGTTTTGATTTGCTATTCATTTTCCGCACATACTTGGTAAATGACTTTCGTTTTATTTATTTAAAATTTGATTACGTTTCATTAAAATTTTTAATAAATATGCGTATAACTTTTGGCTTCTTTGCCCTTTTGCGAGTTACACTTTCTCACACTTGGCGGCAAGTTTCTTGTGTTTGCGCGAAGTGTTTGTTTTTCTTTCACCCTGGCATTTTCGCTGCTTTTTGCGGCATTACGCAAATATTTACGCCTTTTACAGCGGTTGCACACACCACACACCACACACCACCCACTACACCCTCCCCTTCTTTTTTTGTGTGCTGCCCCTACATGAAATTTTCAATAAATTACTGCTCTTTCGCTTAGCGGACGACTTTTGGTGGTTGTTTTTTCGTGGGAAATATGTGAAATATTCAATTTGGTGTATTTTCTTGAGAGTTTATTAGGAGATTTAAATGCTTTTTAATAATTTGTATTCAATAACAAACATTTATAAATTAACATTATTGCTAAAATATTTATTTTCAATGCTTTTTTGATTCCATAATTTGTAAAAATTCTTTAACACGAAATATTAGATCCAAAAAGCTTTTCAAAGTCTTGGACTTAGCTATTTTGATCTTCCACTACTTTTGTTTCCGCTTAGCAAACCTTTTTGTTTTAAATTCCTTTAGCAATTGTAAGGGCATCTCAGATTTGGACTGGAATTTCATCCTCCCTCATTTTTCCTTTGACGAAATAATTTCAAAGAGCCTGAGCAATGGGAAAATTCCGTGTGAAAAGCGCTTTTGATGGGGGCAACTTTTAACTGTTTGGGAGGCAGTCTGACCGCATGCCGCGCCCACTACTTACCAGCGCCGCCCACTAACCACCCACTCATATGCAGGCATAAAAAAGTTGGCCACATTTCTGTGCTGCCTTTGCTCATTTCGTTTTCTGTTTTTGATGCGGCTAACGCTTCATTTAATTTGGTTTTCTTTTAAAACAAATAAAACTGTGACGAAACCTGGGTCTTGTGGGCGAGAGGAAGAAGCAGTTGTGGGGGCGTCAGAGTTTGGTTTCTTTTCCATTTTTTCGTACGTTTTTTTTTATTTAAAAAAAAATTTTCTGATTATATTTTTTGTTAATTTGTTTTACTTCGTTTTTTTTTTTTGTATACGTTCTTTATATAACCCTTGTTTGTCCACTTTTTTTTTTGTTTTACAACATTTTGATCTTGTGATCTGTTAATTTTCTTTCTTGCTTTTGCATCTTTGGTTTCATGGTGACACTGTTGACTTTTTGCCCATCTCTTTTCTTGCCCCTATTGCCATCTCTTTCCTTGACTCCGCTTGACTGACCCTGCTGTCTCTTTCTGTCGCTGCTGCTTAATTGAGCATCAATTAAAAATGTCTCGCCTCATTAAATATACGTTTAAAGAAAATAAAACCAATGAAAGAAGATGAAAAAAGAAGCGAAACAAAGTAGGACCAAAGAATAACAGATAAAGCTGAGAAGCAGCAATAAAAATGCATTCGCAATGCTTTTCTTCATTTTTTGTTGATGAGAGTGCGCTGCAAGCAGTTATCAGTTCGTTGGCGATCTTCAATTCATCATCATTTGCATTCGCCAACGGCCTCAAAGAAACCCCCAAAACCCCCTTTTGACCCCACCCATTCGACCCTTCTACGGCTTTTTGTTTAAGTATCAGCTTACGTCGCACACTGCCTTTGTAAATTCATTCTTTAATGGGTGCTCCTTAAGTGCGAGTTGTGCATAACGTCATGACTCATTTGCATATTTAAGTCATGCATGTGGGATTCTCCGGCTATGAATGCAGTTGTTTATTAACTGACGAATGGGGTTTCAACTTGAAACATCTGAAAAGAGCTGAGAGGGCCGACTGAGAGAAGACTTATATGTGTGTAAGGTCAACAGAAAATATAGAAACAAATTATAATACCAAATTGGTAATAATATTACGACACTTAAATAAAGAAAAACAATAAAGCTGAAATCGATTGCACTCCCTATTAACACAACTTGCTTAGTTTTTTCACATGTTCCAAAGGAGCAAATCCAATAATTATGTTTGTATTAAACAAACTAAATTTTCTTTGAACTGAAATTTCCAGCGAAACAATCAATATAACTACATTTTTAACCATTTCCCAACAGCTGCAATCAGTTTATGACCCATTTAAAGTTAAACCAACATTTGTTGTTGAGCGTTTATCATCAATTTACAACTTGGTTGGAATTCTCTGACCAATTTGGGCTTATCGATTGAGGCCTTGCAGGGCTGATTGACAGCGACAAAAAACACTGTGCAGATCGTATCAAGATGGGGTTTTCGAGTGACCTGCGACCTTTGGCCCACTTGGGCCCTATAATTAGATTAAAGAGTTTCGCTCTCTTTCTCTTTCCATTTCCGTTTTTCCCATGACCAAATTAAAATAATTCCAGCGAACATAAATGCCAAGTCCTCGCATATAAATCAAATCTTTTTCACTCCACCCCTTTCTCTCGGGCTGTGCTCGTAATTAAAAGATGCACAGCATCCAGAAAGCAGCAGGAATCGGGGTTTACGGGTGAGAGGGGTGGTGTCACTGAAGGGGTAGGGGGGCGGAGATTTTTCGGGGGTCTCTGGTCTCTGTGTGCCACACATGTTTGACACAGATGCGAAAAGCTCGTACAATGCGATAAAAAGGGAAAGCGCAGCAGCGGAAGGGCAAGAATTTACCAGCTGGAGCGCACGCTGTAGTGCAGTGTAATTTAAAACTGGAAATTGTGTAGTGCAGTGTGGCACAGATTTATCTGGTGTAGTTAGGTGTGAAATAGTGCGGTAATTACTTGCCAACTGAAAGGGGAAAACAAATTTTTAAAAGCTGTTGCATTTGTAGGTTAGTTATTAGTAATTAATATATTTAAATGATTTTTGAAATTTAAATTAAAAACAATTCCAAGCTAGGTCATTATACCCTTAAAGTTAACAGTGTGTAATAGCCAAACAAATAAATAAGAAGGTATATGAAAAATAAATGACAGGCATGCCGACAAACAAAAATAATGAAGTCAAGCTTTTGGGGGCAAAGTGTGAAAGGTGTGTGGCCTTTTGCAAAATGCACATAGGTCAACCGAGTCTCGGCAGATATGATGTTTGCATCCAGCTATCTTTTTCCATCTCTCCGTATTGTATCTCACGGATCCAAAGCGCATCCTAACCTCAAAAAGGCAAGGCGAGGGAATCGTATGCCCGCGAGCGTCCTCATCCTCCCCCTTAAAAAAAGAAATACTTGTGTGTGTGCAATGTGGCGCACTTCCTGGTTGGGCGCAGGTTGCTTTCCTGTCCCCCACCCCCTTTTCCGACCTCAACCCCCCTCATTTTCCACCTAAAATCCCCCTTCTAGTGTTGCGTTGCCTGCTTCTGTTTGTTAATGAAAAGAATGAAGGAAACCGACCGATTCACAGGGTACCAACTTTTAAATACCATCTAAATAGAGGATTACAACACAAATTATATAAAAAAAATAGATTTATAAATTATTGAATTGATTAGCTTTTAAAACCTTTCGTCCTTTTGTTTCTTTTTTTTAGAAGAAAATTCCATTTTTTACAGCAACTTCAAATTGTAAATCACAGCGGATCTTAAACTTATTTATTTTTTGTTCTTTTATAATTTTGTAGCTTAAGAACTTTCCAATTCGATACAAAATCCAACGATTAAAGTCAAACCGAAACAGCTGAGAGCAAATTTAAAACTGAGTAGAACGCGGAAGCGTCACAATGTTCCCATCTCATGGCGTACTATCCTATCCTATCTCATCGCCTCAGAATGTTTGTTTGCTCAGGTCGGTGCAGACATTTTTCCAGCCATTTTCCCCCTAAATTCCCCCAACCTTTTTCCATCATCTTTGCTGTGTTGTTGCTGCTGGCTTTCTGCAACTATTTTGCAACCATTTTTTCCGCACTTTGCTTGTCAAATTATTTGTTGTTTTTACTCGGGCCTTTTCACTCTATATTTTTTTCCACTTGCCGTGCCATTTTGCGGAATGTGAACTGGGCTTCTTGTTGCATCGTTTCTAAACCGTTTGCAAGTGTTTCGCGCCCATTTCAGAACGTGTTTTCTTGCCATTTGCGGCCAAAGGCAAACCAAACCAAACCGAACCGAACAGAACAGTTTGTTTTCCCAACTCACACAACCCGCATCATCTCTCCGTTTTCTCCATTCCGGAGTTAGTCTCTGTTTTTTATGCTGTTTGCTGTAGTAATTAAAATGCCAAATGTCCATAAATAGAACAACTAGAAATGGGAATGAGAACGAGAATATAAGACAGAATCCCAAACAGAAACACAACAAATGGAATGGGGAAGCTGGAGAGCACAGAAACAGAAGCTGGGACTCAGATCTTTAATTGAGATCATAATTCATTGGAACTCTGCACTCGGACTCTGCCGCAGATCCCTCAAAAACCAAAACCGAAAAGAGAACGCACATAAACATTTTGTCTGTTCCAGCAGGAAGTTCGTATTTAAACTGAAAGACTAGAGACAGTCACGCACAACACACACCACACACCACAAAAAATTAAAAAAAACCTCGTGGATGGAGGAACAGTCAATTAGCATAAAGACCTTTGACTTTTCCAAAGGCCTACGCCCATTTTCCTGTCTTTCGATTGCATTGGCGATATCAATCTGAAATTCGGTGATTTAAAGTCTCACTTGTTAACCAAGCAATAACGAATGTTTTCTGGTAGTTTGCTTAGGCATTTAACAAACTGAATGGGTCAACAAACTTCAGGGTTTGGAGATTGTCTATAGGAGATATCAGTTGGAAAATCAGGAAACGGGGATAAAAAGTTCGAGTTTTTATGAATACATCCAATAATATAAATCATGTCACAAGATAAAGATATTTGAAAACTATAATTCTAGTTTCCTTATTTTTAAATAGGAATAATATAAAAGAGAATAATACGATAATTAAAATATTGTTAAATACTTTTTAATGCATTAAAATTTCATAGATCACTATGATTGGTTAGGCTTTTCCTCATTACTTAACATTATTGGATTACTTTTTTCATTATTTTCTCCTTTTCCTTATTCCTTATTCTTTATTTATTTTTTTATTTTTACTTTTATGTTTGTTCTTGTTTTGTTGTTTGTCGTCTTGCGTTGAGTGTGCTGGTGTTGTCGTTTTAACGCATTTAAAAGTCATTAGTCGCAGGCCTCCATCAGCATTCTCTGCCATATCTGAAAAGGGGTTTCCCCTCCGCATTTTCTGATGCCCTTTTTCTATCGGTCTCCTTTCCCCCCTTTGCCCCTATACCTATACATATATTCCCTTGGTGATTCTCCGCTTCTGTTTTGGTTTGATCAGTTGGCCAAGTTCTCTTCCCCGGGGCTCTTTATCTATCATGCACTGTCATTAATTGTCGTTTAGTTTAGTCCTTGGTTTATGGCCAACATCCCCACCCATCACCCACTCCCTGTCGGCGTAATTATGTCCATTAGCGTGCCGTGCCGCAGTTGCAGGCCAGAAGAAGCCAGAAGGCATTTTCAGATTCTGAGCCCGTTTCGGAGTCCAGGCCATTTGGCTCAATTGTCTTGGCACGTTTCTGGTTTTCTCCCTTCGGACGCCTCGGAACTTCAAACAAATTTGTGCAACTCACGCAGCCAGAAACATACATATGTCCAACACATCGATATGGATGGTTATACAGAGAGAAAAACTACAGGAACATAAGAGTAATTTATATTTTTGACAGTAGCTTATTGAGATTTTGGAGTGATGTTTTGATTATTTCTCCCAATAATATAAATTCGAAGTATTGATAATCATAAAATTATAAAATGTATGATTTTGATAATGCAAGTTTATAATTTATTAAATCTGCAATCGATAACTTGGATTTTACCAAATTAATAGATATAAACCATTGTTTTTCTCTCGGTGTTGCCATATTCATTCCTGTAACGAGTTGTGCAAGATTTATGTTGCTTTTTCCCTGTCTCCTTGTTCTGCTCATATAAGTTTAAAAATAATTTCCCTTGTTTTTTGCATAACTTCCAGCGTCGGCCTATTTATATAAGCCACTCGAGCATAAGGGCTGTAAAAATGGGTGGGAAACTTGTGGAAGGAAATACGAAAGAAAGCTATGAGGAGGTTCGTTTAGCTTGAAGCAATTTTACCTTTAATTGATTTGTAAATACATTTCTAAACTGTATCACAATTTCCTTTTTTTTAATTTGGAGAAATATTTTAGTCATTATCAAATTAAATTACAACTCTCAAAGATTCCTAGTTTCATTTATTCTTAATAATTAAATCACTTTTGTTCACTTCATTGATGAGTTACTGAAATACATGTTCAATAAATTGGGTTTAAACCATTTATGCTACTTCCACTTTAGATGTATTTTCAATGGTCTCTGTTTCACCCAATTTGTTGAGATTTGTTAAATTATTGTATAACATAGTTTTAATAACAACCTTACTTAAATGCCTTCCTTGACTTATAATTCAAGCTATGCTGAGAAAATAGTTTCCAGAAATTTAACAATCCCTTTGACTTATTTAAGGTGTTCTGTTTTTCCTCGTTTCCTGCCATTCTCCTTTACATGCCTTTTAACATTCCTTCAAAGAAAAGAAAGGGGAAAACTGGGGGAAATCCCCATTGCGCAAATGTTGCCAAAATGCATTTCTTGCAGACGTTTGAGAGCGAGACGCTTTTCGTTGCTTTTTCGTTTCCCCCGAATTTTATTTGATTTTATTTATTTATTTACTCTTGCCACCGAATGTTGTTCATGACTTGCCACCGCTCCCAACACAATTTCAGTATTTTGTTTTGGTTGGTTTCGGTGGCGTTTGTTTATTTGTTCGTTTGTTTGTCGTCTTTGGCTTTTTGGCACACTGGAATTGAGCAGTAGTAGAACACCCAAGGAACAACAAGTGTAAGGGTCTGCCTACTGGGATCCAGTGAAACTTAGGGGTAAACGATTTATATATCTAGATCTTGATATGCTAAACTTCAAGAGGTATCAACGATTAGCATTGATTACCTTATTTAACTTGGTTTACTCTACCATTGTTTCCTATTGTCTTACCAATTGCTCCAACGTTTAAAGTTAAATTAAAATTAGATCTAATTCTCCCTTTTCCCTGTTCCATTGATGGTTCCCCTAAGTGATCCAACCGGGGGCACCACATTTTCATGTCATGTCTGAGCGGTAATACCCTCGTCAGCGTTGAAATGGAGTCTGCCCAGCCCCATTCCCCGAATGAATCTTGTCTTAAATATCGTATGCAGATGGTCAATTTCTTTTGGGAGCTACAAATGTTTGGACAGCTTCCCCCAAAGAGTACATGCCCTTTTGTTTTTCTTGTTCCATGTCCCTTCCATGTTTGCTCAGCAGCTTGTAGCCGGCGTTTAATTGGGCAGATAACGCGCGACGAGTTCATCGTCGAGAAAACATTGTTATTGTTTATGTCACACATAACTGGGACACACACAAAATAAATGCCCCAGCATTTGCCTAAATCATCTGTCTTGATGGTCTCATGGCAGCTGTGTCTTGTGCCCTCTTGTGCGGCTCCATCTATAAGGGGGGAATTAAGCGACCCCAATCCAAATCGAAAGCCACATCACACCTAATCCAAATGCTTAAACAATACCCAGGCGTAAACCTATCTCTATAATTCTGGTGTTTCGATTTTTATTGATTTTTCCTTATTGTTTTCTCTCGTTTCAGGTGAGTCTTTCGTTTACTAAAGGATAATTAATTCCTACTTCGCATATAGATGTGCAAATCTCCTAAGCGTAAACATGTGGTTGGTAAGATACTTAAAGCAAATTAAATGCAACGAAAATTATAAGTAGTTCTTGGTCGAACAACATTAGCTCAAACAATGGACGGGTTAATTTATGTTAATTGCGTTTCAATTTCACTTAAATTGCGTTTATAATTGATATTCGATAAATGCTAAATCACTTTGAAAGATGATGGCTTTTTTTTTTAACTATTTTAAACCTGATTATTAATAAATTTAAAATTCTATTTTCATTTGCATAGCTATATTAAATCATATTCTATTGCCATTTACCTTCTTTTACCCTTGCAGAGGGTATTATAATTTTAGTCATACGTCAAAATTATTGTATTTTAATGCTTTAAAAATCTGTGTTCAAATCTTGTTTTGTTTTTTTGGGTCGATTTTTCGACATTTCTGTGAGGTAACCCTTTTCCAAATTTTCAAAAAATTGCTTTGCAAAAAAGTGTCAAACACTGCACCTTTAAGTCCATATGGTGCATCATTATTTTGTATATTTTTTCGTTACTAAATCCGTTAATGATTTGGTTAACCTTTTACATTTTTTTGTAACTTAATTTTTTTTGTCTGGTGGTATAAGCGAAGTCCCCATATTATTAACTTTCCACTTCCCCTTATGGGTGTTTACGCTTTCGCATTCCCTTTCATACTTTTAATATTAAAGGAAAGTTGCGGCGGTATATCCAGTTCTATGCCCTCATCCAGATGAACAGCCACAAAGTCAAATTCCTTCATTACGTTTATGTATTCCAGTTTTTTATTGCTCTTCTGCTTTGTTGTTGTGCATGGCGCTTATCGTTTTTATTCCCTTCTAAAAGGTATATAAGATCCAAATCAAGTACTCTAAAAGTGGGAAATAATAAATCTAAGCTTAATGGTGGTACTACTTTTTGTTATTAGAGAATGTTTTTGTTTCATCTGTGTATATATTTTTCAAGTATATAAATCTAATGTAAGGGTGCTTTATCATCGGTTTCTGAACTCCAACATTGACTCCTTTTTTTTCCCATAAATTGTTTTTTTCCGCTTTTGCGGCCGCAGTTGAGAGTTCATTTGTTGTTGAAGGCTTCGGGCTTGAAAAGGAGCATTTGGAGTTGCTGCTGGCTTACCCCTTCACTGATTATATTTTACTGCACTCGGCTGCACGTTTGGATTTTTATTCCATTTTGAACGTTGCACATGCACATGCACATGCGAATGCGAATGTTCTTTATGGAGTTAAAAATGCATATAAATCGCATTTAAATTTTATGGTTGACACTTTGTGCCCTGGTTTTTGTCTCATTTTGCTCTCTTTCACTCTTTCTCGCCGCCGGTCATAATTCACTCGAAAACATTTCGTTTTTCTTGCACTGCCGCCCAGGCAATTATTCCATTTTAATAAACCATAATTTATTTATTTTTTGGCTATTTTTAATTAAGTAATTGATAGATTCGAAAAAGGAACTTGAGGAGGGGGCCAAAATCGATGGAATTTAATTAAATATTTTCCGTTTTCTTGTCCATAAACTTTTATGCAGTCGAAAAAGGGTTGCTTGCGAGTTGGATGGAGTGGAGGTCACGAAAGGAGCTTCTTTGCTTTGCTCTGCTTGCTTTTCCTGCCCTCATTCCTTTCCCTTTATTTTTGGTGGTATCGTAGTCCCTAGAATTCGAAACGTCAAAATGTCAGCCGCGAGCACAAAATAATCTGAGGTCCTTTCTCTGTCTGGCCTGCTTTAATCCCACCCACTCGCACCTGGGCGCCCCTTTTGTTTGCTACTTGATAATCAAACACAATTTACTACACGCACACGGAGAGAAAAAAGGGAGGAATAGCTAGTTTGTCAGCCTTTTGTCTTGTCTACTTGCCAGCGATTTGCTCTCGAAAAGGATGGGGAAAACTAAAAGAACAAGTCACAGGACAAATCACACAATGCCGGGTAGTCACGTTCGTAATTCGTGTAATCTGCAAAAGTGAATCGGCCTACATGGAATAATTATTAACAGATTATAAAGAGGCCTTTATTCTCGTTATTTCGTTCGCTTTCGAGAGTGTGTGTTTAGCCATAAAAGCGATTTTATTTGATTAACTCGGATGATAATTAAAATCTGGTCACCGAATAATAAGCGTAGGAGTCAGTGATTTCCATAAATTTATTTGTGGCATTAACAGCGCATTAGGGTACTTAATGTTCCACTTACATTTCTGGGCTTGAGTGTGCCCAAGGTGGACTATGAAAATTTTAGTGTGGTTTTTTGTGCTTCATACGATCTTATTGTGTTTAAAGAAAGTCATACAATATATTTATTGTATGACTTTAAATATAAACAAAATATTTTGAAAATATTAAAAAAAATTTTTTTTAAATATTACGACCTAAATATATTAAGATTACACATTCGTCCACCCAACTTTCCGAATGAGTTGCTTCTCAAAAAAACAAATAAGTGTGCAAGTCACTTTCTGGTGGCCCCCATCCGCACAGTCACAGTTTATTTGCCAACACTAATTATCCGCCACTAATTAGGTTTCGCTTCGGCGGAGGCGTGTTGTTCCTGGCGTAAACTAATTTTCAAAGTCAATGTCGCGACGTGGCCCCATGCACCACTTCCAACTTTTCCGATTTTCCCGCTTTTCCGCGCCTCTGGTTAACCCCTTTTTCACGTAACGTAAGACTTTCCTTGTTGGCCCGCTCTTCCTCTATTTGCCCATTTACCCTGGAGTCCTGGGGAAATTTCCTGGCTCCATTGTGTTGGTGTGTGGGTGCGTGAGAAGTTTTCATTATGTATTCATGCAGGGAACCCCCTTCCCCCTCCCCTGCCTCGCACACAACACTCACACACAATTTGCTATTAGACGCTCGTTGAAAAGTTTTCGACTTTTGGGTTCGCACAATTCAATCAACAACAACAGCAATGGCAACTCCTCAGAAAAGAGAAAGAAAGGGGAGGGGGCTGGTAGTTGGGGGGATTAAAACTACAGAGGGGAAAAATACATAGACTAAAACTTTGCGTAAATGAATTGATATAATATGGAAAACTTCTTAAATTGAAAGTAATGGTATGAGAAGAAATGTTCCAAAAAATGTAAACCATTTTACTTACATTTATTTTAAAAACTTAGCAAAGCCTTAATGACTGATTCAATAACCAATCGATTTTAGATCAAAAAGCCAAATAAATTATAAATTATAAACTTAAACCTTTTTAATTTTTGTTTCAATTTATAAAATAATAATTCTAAATTGTATTAACAAATTGAATAAATAATACCTGTTAATTATTGTCGAGTGTGCTTTGCGCTGGCCAAAGTTTATGAAATAAACAGATATTTCTCAGTGTTGTAAGTACAACTCATGCGGACTGAGATGTGTTCAAGGCACACACACATTTGTACGTAAAGAGAATGGAGCGATAACAAAAACGTGTTGATTTGCTGAAATAATTTTGATTTTGATTTTCATTGCACGAGGAAAAGTTTCCAATGCAGAAAGTCAATTGTTTCAGCTTCTTTGTTCTCTTTGGATTGTATTTTCTGGCTATTTTTTTTGCATCCGGGATTTTTTACAACCCTACAACCTGTCAATGTGCCAATTTTTCCTGCCATGAATTCATTTTGTTGGCAACTTGTTGGCGATTTTTTATGGCCCCACGTTAAAGTTTCAATTTGTTTCACTTTGTACTTTACAATAATGCGTGGTTTAACCGTACGTATACTTATTTTTAAAATAATAAAGTAGTATAGATCTTGTTTCTCAACCAAACTAAGTTGCTGAATAAATGAAATGTCCCTCTTCTGTATGCCCTTTCCACTTCGGCTAATGAATAATTAGGCAGAGAGTAAAACATAATTTCAACTTAAATAATTGTCGCATCATTTCCGAATAAAGTGCTCCGCCAAGTGGCACAAAAGTGGGGGACTCTGGAGTGGACTTCTCGCAAGCGAGTCAAGTTAAAATTCTTCCGAAGTGGCCCATAAATCTTTGCCTACTTCAGGGGAATTTGTCGCAAAACTATTGGCATGCTTTTTCGAGAGACAGTTGAAATGGTTGCGAGTTGCAACACATTTTCAGTTACTGTCGAAGGTAAAAATCAAAAATGGAAAATATACAACTGTGTTGCAAGCGCCCCATTCATATGCGGAGTGGGGATTTTTGAATTTTACATCGCATCGGAAATAATTGGGACTTCCTGCTAGAGGGACAAATCGACAAAGAAGGGAGAGATTTGATTAGCTTTGTCAAATTGCCGAGCATCAGGAATTCATGTAACCTGCCCCACTCCGCCCACAGGCCACGCCTCCTGACCAAGTTGGCAGCTTATGTATTTAGCCATTTTGCAATGGTTTTGACCCAAATATGCAAAGACCTCAATCAAAGCGAAACACAGACCTTTCTTGGACCGACTTTCATGGACAAACATTCACAGAATTTATTGGCCATTTTTCTCAACCATAAATGAATAAGTCTTTTATAAATAATGAAATTTTCTGAAATAACAATTTTATTTTTACAAATGAATCTAAATCATTTCCTTTTCACCATGTTTACAATATTCATTGCTTCCCCAATCAACAAGCTAATTCTATGGAACTCGATGATTCATAAATAAGTGAGTGAGTAAGTGAATGAATGGAAAGCGAAGAAATAAGCACTGCAACCTTATATCTTGTTCTGCTATCTTCATTTTATATTTCTCTCGCCATTTTTATGGTCCTCGTTGACTTTTGTCTCACAGCTTTAATCATTCAATTGGCAGCTGTTGTTACTTTTCCCAGCTTGTGATTCTTTTTTTTTAATCTAGCGCATTATTCATTCAACTCAGTCGCTTTTGTTAGTCACGTTGCCAAAGTGGGGGTCACGATAATTGGGTATAACTATGTTGGTAGAAAGTGAACATAATTTTTTTTTTTTAAGAAAAAACCTGAAAGAAGTCAGAGATATTTTTTTTTTGTAGCTAATTCACTTTTGGTTCATAAATGATCCTGTGTTTTAGAAGAGTAACACCCAATTTGACTACAATGTGAGTTCCCCTCTTGAATCTATTTATATATATAAAATAATTCAACTAATTTCGTCTGCAGACAATATTTCATCCAAGCGGAATAGAAAATTTCCTTTCTTGTGGTTCTTTTCCCATTTTAATTAGATAACATGTCTCGGAACATGTACTTTTCCTTCTTAAATCCAAATCTACCCCTCTTTCCGTTTTCAGCCTCCTCAATCTCTGTGACCCCAGACGTTTCATTTTCTGCGTTAATTAAAATTAAGAAAGAAATAATAAAAAATAGAATAAACTGGAAAATGCAGCTGGGAGCTCCTTATCGTTGGGACTACGAAAAGGGAAATGGGAAAAGACTCCCCAACCATACCATATACATATATTCTGGAGAGGGGCCAAAAGGGGGATAAGTGGAAATAAAACTTCTTATTCTTGGCTGCTGCCTGACAGGCGATAACAACAGAAGTTGACTGCACTTTTTTGTTGTATTTTTTTTTTTTTTGGAGTGTCTGTGTTTTTGATGGGGCGGGGAAAAAGGGGGGTTTTCGACTGCACTTATTTAGAAATTATGCGCAACTTAGCCTTGTGTGTTTGTGTGTCCTTCTTGTGCCATTTCTTTCTCCACTTTCTTCTTCAAGTGGAGCATTTCCATCGCTGCAGCTCCTTAATTCCTTCGGCTGCTCTGTTTCTTGTTGTCAACAACTTGTACCCGGCAAAAGTTTTGGAGCCACGTCTCAATCCAAACAAGATCCCACAGCACAGCAAATATTTTGTACACATTTGCACCAGTCGAATATATATATTTTGTAAAGATTTTTTCAAATATGTTTGATTTCAATAAATAAATATATTTTCGAAAATATAATGTCTTCACGATTCCAATGATTGTAATTAATTGCGTTTACTTAAATGAACTGTATTCACTTTAAGGATTTGTTTTCATTTGTATCCCACATCTAATCCAAATATTGTTTAAAAACTTAAAATTACCCTGATTGAATATCAAATAAATAGCATAATTTATTTCCGGTGTTTAACTGCCTATTTCGAACGCTCTTGCTCCATTCCCCCACATGAAGTGGCATCATCAGACAAAGACAAGCAAATCCTTCTACAAGAAGTCGCGAAGATTTCAGTTTTGGCCTCACTTTGGTTTCTGCTGCGGGCCAACAAGAAACTCTACTAGAAAGTGGGTGCAAGCGGGGAAATTGGGGCTACAAATGGGGGTGGAGGAGGGACGAGGGGGCTAATACGGAAAGCGAGCCTTGGCTGCCTTGCGACTGATTGAATTGCCTGATTGCTCTGATTGCCGCCGCCAGACGTCATCAACATCATCAGTTCAGCAGACGGAGAAAGTGGTGGGAGGGAAAAGTGGGTGGAGAAAGGGAGCTGGTGGCGATGAAACTGAACTAAATAGTTGAGTAGCTAAAAACAATCTCCAACAAAGGTGATAACGTGAGGGCAGTACATTGATTATTTCAAATAAATCATGAAATGATGTCATTTCATATGATAAAGAAATAAAATTTATGGTGTCCAATGGGACAATTTAATAAACATTCCACTAAAAGATGACCTAAAATCTATGAAAAATAAAAATGATTTTGAATTTAAAAATGCAGCTTACTGCCAATTTATCTTATCGGTACTCGGTATATCTTATCTCGATTCAGCACAAACAGTTTCCATTTACAGCCCCATGAATCATGCATGTACCATCTTTGTCGAAGGGGCCTGAAATCTCCGCCCCAATCCCCCTTAAAAGTTAATCTCCGAACATTTCCGAACAAGGCTTGTGTCCCACTTTTAGTGCCGTCTTACTTTCGGTTTACTTTTGTTATCTGCGACGCCGCGATAAATGTGTAATGTAAACAATTCCAACTCCCCGATTAAATTTGATTTTTTAGTTCGCTGGTCGGAGATGACTTAAATGGATCGATAACGTGGCGACCAGCCATTTCAATGATATTTCAATTGGTTTTAATTTCAATTTCTGTTGGTGGAGTCATCGATGAATGTTTTATTGGAAATTATGTGTTCTTGGGAATTGTTTGAGTAATGTATTGATGCGTAATCTTATCACTTGTGAAAGGATTGCAGCAGACATGGTTACGAATTGGGGGTTTTTGTTCTTACATGTAGCACATAATCTGCCTCGACTGAAAGCATTTTAATGGAACTCTTTGGGAGTTCACCGATGGTTCTTGAGGCTCTTGGAACATCTGTCGCCTGCCTTATGTTTTAAACACTCCCCTTTAAATGCCACTGAAGTGGAACCACAAACAACCAACCCCCTGATGCACCCAAACAGTTTTTTATGTTTGGTAACTAGTACCAGGTACCCCCGTCCATTATGATCTTTTCTCCATTTTTTTTTGTTTCCTCTTGCACAAGCCATTCAACTGAAATATGAAAATTTAAATTAACAAATAAACGAAATTGACTTAACTTCCGTTGCAGCTTTTCGCTTTCTTTAGGGTGTGGTTGTTATTTTTTTTTCAGGCGTTGCATGCTGATGTTGTTGTGGCTGTTGCAATTCTAGAGCTGTTCCGCCAGCAACAAAAACAACAACAAGAGCTGCAATTTGGGTTAAAATGATTGGCGAGCGGGTTAACAAAGCAAAGGCAAAAGCCAAAGCAAAAGAGGCCTGAAAAGGAAAGAGTCAATGGCGCAGCAACAAAAGAAGCGAAATAAAAGAGCAAAACAAAAAGGCAAATTGAACAAAATGCACTCCCTTCACCTTTTTTACCATTTCACCACATATATGTGTAGCATGTGTGTGTGTTGCAGCCACATTTCATTTTTTCGTGCTATCGACACTTGGCGATTTGTTGCAGCGTCCACTCTTGGCTTTTTGATTGCCTTTGTGTGCGAGTGTGTTCTACTTTTCCGCACAGTGAGCTGGCAATACCCTGTAAAACGAGAGCACGGGGTATGATGGACCCCTATTCGGGGTTAAAAAGATGTGCCCTTTAACCCCCATGTTTCGCAAAATAGCTAGACTTACTTGTTAAGTGATCAAAATCTGTGGAATAAATAGTTTATTATGGGTCATGTTATTCGATATAGAAAATAAATAAGAAGTAAACCTTACAAAATCTAAATTTTTAGAATAGAGATATCATAGAGATATGAACTAGACAGAGAAATGAAGATAAGAACTAAGCAACTAACTTTTTGGTTAAAAATATATTTGACAGTTGGAAGTACAAAAGTCCTAAAATTAAAGGAAAGACCTATCTTCAAGACCTCAACTTTTAAATGCATTTTAGAAGAGATTATCGCCTTTCCCAAAAGATCTTGAGTGATTTGTGGCCTTTCAGCTATGCAGACACCTAAAGTAGCCTTTGAAACTAACAAAGTTTGGGCGATTCCCCAGGAAGTATCGTTGATTGATTGATTGCTGTATTGCATGAGGTTCCAGGTCGTCTTGCCGTCCATCTCGTTTCCTTTTTATATTATTTGTTTTTTTTTATTATTATTTTTTTCTTGGTGCAGCCACTTGGCTGTTTTCCTTTTCTTAGCCATTTCTGTCTCTGTTGTTAACTGCAGCACATGTCGAAACTGACCCAAAGACCAGGGGGGTTTTTAAGAGGGCTACGGGGGGAAGTTCTCAGCCAGCCAAAAGCAGCATGCAAAAAGGCGGAAATAAGCCACTTGAAGTGACCTCAAAAGCAGAGCCAGCTGCAAGGGGGGTCTGAAAAAAGGGGGTTCGAACATGTGAGTAATCGTGCGCGCCACTTGCCACTACCGCCACACTAGCCAACAAAAGTCTCCAACAGATTCAGCCTTAACCCAGTGCTGGGCAAGGTATTTGTTTTTTGTGTACCTATCATATGGGCTATTCCCAACAATAAGTACATAGGTAAGATAAATTATATAGATTTGACTTGTAAATACTAGTAAATTGAGAAGAGTCTTACAAGTATAGGCTCGAGTCCCACCGCCTCCAAATGACTGTACATATTTTAAATTAAACAAAATGTTTAAAAATATAAAAGGTTTAATCATCAAATAATATTACTTCATATCAATTGTGGTTTTTCTAAAAATACAATAAATATTTCGAACGATCGAGTTACTCATTATTAGGTACAATTATCTGGGCACAACCCAACTCTGACTTTAACTCGACGTAAATCTGTGGGGGTTTGCCCAGCTCCCCTTGTATTTTCCGCCACTCACCTGCATATTTGCAGCCCCCTTTTTGGCTCACCTGAGCTAAGCTGCTGGAGTTTCTGTTTCTGCAGCTGAAAGACTCCAGCTGGTCTCTTTCCTTTTGAGTTTCCTTCGATTCATTCTGCTTTATGGAATATATATATATACATATATACTCGTAAAATGCCTGAAATATTTCACCAGCAGCACAGCAATGGCAGCTCCAACAAAAGGTTAATACTTTGACGGCTGAAAAACCTGATTTACTTGTTCTCCATGTTTGGCTCTCTTCTCCTTTGGTTTCTCATTCTTTGGTGGCGTTTTTCTACTGCTGTTGACTGACCTGCAGCCTGAATTTTCCAGCGGTTATTTAAGGTTGCACATTAACCAACTCCATATTCCCTAGTCCCCTTCTCCCCTTTTTGTCTATTTTCTCCCAACGAACGTGTTGAACACATGGCTCCGGAATCAAATGACGCCCAACTGCCTTTTATTTGTATCTATGGGTGCACAGTCAAAAAACAAACAAAAGTATGCATTTCTAATGGATATCTACGTTAAGTGTTCAATATAGAATAATTCAATAATTACATTGGTGCAGTCCAGTTAAATCCTTTCTTGCTAGTTCTATTTTCATTTATTTTTCAATTGATTATTTATAGTTAGGTTGTTTGTATTAATCCGTATTCATTTCTGAAGTTAATTAATCGTTCATAACACTTAATACTTTTCTTTCTGTGTGTTTTTCTTGGGTTTGTTTGTATTTGTGGAGTCTGTTGCTGCAATTGCGGCAGCATTTCCCCCCAAAACTCCCCTTTCGATAGTATAGACCCCGTTTCGAACCGAAATAGAGGGATAAACAAAAACATTTTTAGACGATTTCATCATCAGCATCAGCATCACAAGCAGGCTGCAAGAATAAGAAGAGGCAAAAGTTGATGGAGAAGAAGAAATAAGAAGATGCCGCCACAGCTTGCACAAAACTAACGGATGCAACAGCTCCCCGAAAACCCCGTAAGCCCCATATATCACCCCCGACAACTTGGCTTGTCTTGCGTTTTCAATAATGAAAATAGCAAAATTGTTTATAAATCCAGAGCAATAGCAATAGCAATTCGGTTGATGACGATTTAGGTGGGTAACGGGGAAAAAAGGGGTCTTGCAAACGATGCGTTTTGTAAATTGGGTTAATGCGCGGGCATAACGATTTGAAATCCATGGGGTGTGCTTGGGAAAACTTTGAAAATTTCGCACAGCTAAGTGATTGAAAAAAAATAAATGAAATGGGAAAGATAATGGTGAAACGGTTGAACACAGTGCTTGTGAAACGGTAATGGCTGAGAGACATGCGAAAATAAATGAGATCTTAAACGAACCGGTTACGAAACGGTTTTAAGTGGCCTAAGCTCAAAACCCAACTACTCGATTAAATAGTTCATCCAGTTATTAAGATTTTTCTTTATGCAAATAATTGGCAAGCCAATAGACTTATGTTAAAATCGTGCTTAATAAAATATAAAGAATAAAAGCTATGCCTTCGAAATGTGCCAAATTCAAAATCAAAGTTAATTGCCTAAAGCGAATTGCTTGAATCAATATTTGCCAAACATTGCAGACCCCATAACCAAACTAGACATGTTCCCGCACTTGCCTTCGTCCTCGGTTCTGAAGGATAATGTTAATAGGGGCGGGCGAAAGAATCTGCTTTGGGGGTTTTTGTAAAAATAAATTGCTTTGCTCAATTAGCGGTTTCCCCCTTCCATCTATCTGCCCTCTTGACCATTATTGCATTTCTCAATTGCCTCGAGGAGAGACTCTCCAAGCTAAATTCTTTTCAATTTGGGGCCATCCATTTGCCGAGGGGCGAAGGGGATTGGATGGCAACCCTGCTTCAGATTGATGGAAATGGACTATACATATACAAATATATATATATATAAATGTATGTATCGCTCCCTCTCACTAGCTTCAATCTGTTTGATTAGCCAGGTGACCCCGACCACCCATCCTCTTCTTCCTCTCTAATTTTGGCTTCCGTCTTCCGTCTTGGCTGCGAAATCTGAGTCGAACGAGACCGTCTCAAATTGTGAGAGTTAATCGAGCTCTAAATTGTCAGTCAGCCAGCAGCTGTCGGCTTTGCCCCACCCCCGGCCTTCCCACATCCCACCCATGTTTCTCGGATGCCCCAGTGAGTGTTACGCTTCAGCGGTGGCAACAAAACCTAATTATAATAATCAGGCAACGGGAGAGCAACATACATATGGAAGGGCACGATAATATAATAATAAGGGGGATGGGATTATATTTCATAAGAGTATTCATTACAGCTCACACGGTGTACGATTTTCATTCAGCGATGGAATTATCATTTCGTTAAACTAATTGGTTCTTTAATAAAATTTAATTTAAAATAATGTGTTTAATTAAATTTACACATTTACCCACTCCCACCCAATGATGCGATATTTCCAACTAATTCTCTATATAGGCATATGTCTTTCAAACTAAACTACATTTTTGGAAACCCCTTTCTTACCGTGCGATATTTGTCGAGTGTGGTACCCTGGCACTATCTCACGCTACCATCTCCAATCCCTCAGAGCTTCGGATGCTCTGGCATTGTTTCAATGTCGGGTTATCTTTCTTCTTTCCGCGGAAGTTTCCCCACTTTGGGCGAGTGCGTGTTTGAAGTGCCAGACACTCTCAAGTGCCGAAAGGGTATGGACCAGAGTCAGGGGCGTAGGAGAGGAGCGTGCAGTGCTCCTCAGTCACGGATGAGGTGCTCCTCCAGCTCCTCCTGCTCCTCCTGTTCATCGTCTCCTGTTGCAGCTGTCGCTGTCAGTGCAAGGAAATGCGCTAATTATGTTGTTCTTGCCACTTTTGTTGCTCGGGCGAACTTCCCCCCGCTTAAGCCCCCTTTCCAAACCCCCCTGTTGCCCCCCTTTCTGCGACCTTGATTGCAACAACGGAAGAAGAAGAAGAAGAAGGCAGAACAATGAGCAAAGTTTTGAGGTTATGAAAATGTCAACAGGAAGCAAACAAGTGCAACAAAATGAGAAACGAAAAATCTCTGATTATTATTGCCACAGACTTAAAAAAAAGGCGAAACAACTACAAAATAAACTGAGGTAGAAACAGGTAATGTTCTATGTATGCAACAAGAATTTAAAAATCTCTAAAAAAAATTAATAATTGTTAAAGTTGGAATATAAAATAATTTTGGATACGAAAACAAAGTTAAAAGTTTATCTACAAATAACCAAATACTCAACATATATCTTTGATGTACAAATTCACTATAAATCAACTTGATTAATGGACAATTAATCTCGAAAAGCTCAAAAAACCTTCACCAAACTTAAAATCATACAACTCCAAGCCCAGCTAACGGAATGTCTCCTGAAAATTCGTAAATTTTTATGGGACCGAACCCCAACTAATTTGACTTTTGTTGTCTGCTGGTTAAGAGCAGGAAAAACCCAGCAAAAGAAGAAAACCCAAACCCCGGTGATGAAGATTCAGAAAGACTAAAAAAAAAAAAACAAGAACGAACAGCAGCAGACAACAAGCGGCAATAAAGTAAAAAATTATTTATATGTAACATATAATTCCAAGAAGCTACCAACCCAAACTGAACTACTTTAAGCACAAATACGGCAAGATGTAGAGCGTCCAAGGAGAGACTCCATCACCCCACCACCCCCTCCGCCACCTTTTGCACGTTGCCAAGTTGTCGTGTCCAAGTCCGTAACTCCCAATAAGATGGCAAAGGTGGCTTCATGTGTTGCCAGCCAAGAAACACTGACAGCTTTTTGAGAGGTTGTCTGGGGAAGAGAACAGAAAGGGACAAGTGCGGGGAGCGGGGAAGGAAAACACTGGCAAACAACAGCGAACAGACAATGACAATTGCTGGAAAATCATATTAAAATAAAAGCGCAATAAACAACGCACGAAACAGGAGGAGCTTCCTTTTCCGAGGAAGTCGCCCCGATTTTTCCCACCCACTCCTCAACCTTTTCATGCCTGGACGACCAACCGTTGGGTTATTAAGTCGCATCAAAACACTCATAAATTACTTGAGATTCCCCTGGATGAGTCCGAATAACGACGGGCATTAATGTGACCGCAGTGAAAGAGCATTCACTTGGGAATTTAAAGCTAAGAGGAGTTATAAAATAGATTTTTAATAAACCAAATAGGTATTTAGGAGTTACAAATTGTTGTAGTCTATAGAAGTTGGTATTGCGTATTTATTTTTTATATATGTGCAAACACTTGTTAAGTATTAGCAAACATGAGCTGGTTTAAAATATCACTTATTGTGTATAAATAAAGATGATTCACAACATTTGGTAGAGCCTCATTATATTTAACATTACTCAGTTATAAAGCCCCCAAATAAGGGAAATGTACTGAAAAAAAATTAAATGAATGAGCTTCCTAGCGCAATTTGAAGATACGATCCGTATACAGAGTTTGTCCTTCATGCTCAAATGATTTCCGTTGTTGCCACCGCTGCTTGGCACAAATTTTGCCGCTTTTCTGTAGCGGATTTTCAGTGCTGTTCCACATATTTTCCTTTATATTCCTCGCCAGCAGTCAGGTGCATTGTTGCCACTCATAATGAGCCCGAGAGTGAGAGTCTTGGCCAGAAAAAGCAAAAACCAAAAAGGAAAGAAAGGAGGAGCCACAGAAGCTACAGAAGCTGCGCCAGCAGCTGATAAAGCAGCTTGACAGCAGAGGCGGCTAAGCTGGAGGAAAATGGCCGTGTGCTTAAGTCTACTAAAAGAAAATTGCATGCCATACAGTTTTTCGTGGTGCACACACGCTACACAGATAAAAAAAAACAGCTTTATATCTTTTTGAAGAGCCATTAATATCACTCTCACATTGCTCTAATTTTTCACATCGAAAACTCTATTAAATCAAAACGAATTTTAATAAATTAATTAAGAAATACATACAGTTAAAAACCCGTTTGAAGTCCCACCCAAGTTTTAAATAGATTTTTCTTTTACTATTTCGCCTACATGGTAGTTAAATCGAAGTTTTTTTTTAAACATATTGACATATATTATTTTGATGTATGTTGGTATTATTTTGGCTGTTTCAAATCGACATCAAAAACTTTTCTTTTTGTGCACATACTGGAAAATAGCCTGGTGAAAACGTGTTTTCCTGTGTGAATTCTCATCCAGAGATGAGAAATTGTGGCGGAGGCGGAGGTCTAGGAACTGGTTCGGTGCACATAATATAATGTGGCTAAATTTACCGGCAGCTTGGGAAAGTTCACTTTTGTTTTAATTGCATCTAACAAATAATTATCGCTTGTATGCAAATCTGTGAGAGGAAGGCGGTACCGCCGTTGTCTCTCTCAAATCCATCTTGAAGAGGAGTGAACATTTATATATATAGTGGCAAAAAGAAGTTCATATAAATCTTGGTAGCGTCGGGTGAAAAAAACAGCACATGGGAAAATAATAATTAGCTGGTCGAGTGCAATTAAAAAAGGAAATACAATTTGTTTTCCAATTTCGAAGGCCATTTTATAAATATGTGGAAAATTATTTTCAGTTCGTTAGCACTTGAATGCAATTATGCGAGTAAATTAATTTTATAGACCGAACTGGTATTAACGGAAATTTATGCAGATTAGAAATCCAAAAGCTTTCAATTAATAACACTTGATATCACTAATGTACAATTTGTACAGTCGCCTAGCTTGTATAATAAATTGTACAAGACTTTCAGGTTTTTTAAAATTGTTTAAAAATCTGTAATTTCTTTGTCGCTGAACTACAATTGAAATTTATAGCATATAAATCTTTAAACATTTAATTACAGCCATTTAGCCAAGGATGAAAAGTGGTCAAAAAATTAATCAACGTCAAATTGAAAATTTTGAATGCAGATTTTTAGAGAATCGAATCACAAGTCTTTAGAGGTATGCCACTTTGAAATCGGATTAAATTTGGTAAAGTTATGGACTGTGGAAGTCCAGTTTTGAGTCACTGTTTTACAAGACATCGGAAAATTAGAAATAACTAACATGAAAATGGGTCGAAAATTTGATCAACGTTTAGTTGAAAATTTTGAGTGCAGATTTTTAGATAATCGAATCACAAGTCTTAAGGGGTATGCCACTTTGAAATCGGATTAAATTTGGTAAAGTTATAGACTGTGGAAGTCCAGTTTTGAGTCACTGTTTTACAAGACAACTGAAAATTAGAAATAACTAACATGAAAATGGGTCAAAAATTTGATCAAATTAAATTGAAACTTTTGAATGCAGATTTTTAGAGAACCGACTCACAAGTCTTTGGAGGTGTGCCACGTTGAAATCGGATGCCTGTAAGAGAAGTTTTAGGCTTGGAAATTCAGTTTTTGGACACTTTTCTGCAAAGCCATTTTTCGAAAATTCCCGAAAATACAAAAGAAGATTTGAACACAGATTTTTAGAGAATTTAACCACAATCATTTAGAACTACTCTACTTTGAAATCCAATGTCTGTAAGAAAGTAATATATTTTTGTGTTGGTTTAATTAATGATCTTCTGAAAATTAGTGGTTTCCACTCTAATGTGATACAGCTTTTCGGAGCCAGCACTTCATGTCCAGTCAAATGTAGGAATACATATAATTTCAATTTAGAATTCTTACCCATTGTTTACATAAAGATAAGCCGAATATTCAAGTCTAATCTTAAAATAAAAATCGTCCCCTGAAATCCTAGCGTAAAGGGCCTCTCCAAATCCATTAAGAACCGAGACAGCAAACAAACATCTTTCGTTGGGTTATTTTTATCACAGGTTTCAGTTACAGCTACAGTGTTTTTTTCCTCTTGGCCAAAAAAAAGTGACGACAAAAACGATGGCCAGTGGCCATTTGCCTCTTGGTCAGCAACAATGTCAGCGCAAAAAATATTTTTACAATTGCGCCTGTGACCCCCGAAAACCCGTTTTCCTCAACTCCCCAGTCCAATGGCAAACTAAATGCTTTCCAGCATCGAAGTCTAGGGCAGAAAAAAATCAAAAAAAAAGCGCACACAAAAAGTTACAAAAGAAGAACGAAAACAACGTGAAAATCAATAAACTCTGAACTTAAGTTTTTTGAACTTTCTTGTTCGAGTTGTCGGGCAATTCATTGTCATACATATATGCTCAGCAATGGAGATATATGGGCATGCCATTCTGCTTGGGGCATAGCCGATGGATCAGGCTAGTTGTGTGGAATATTTGAGGGACTTGGAATGAATGTTTAATTTCTTGCCATTACATATACGAATTTTCCATTATAAACAGCTTTAATCTGTTTAAAATACGTTTTTCTAGGCCGGTTCGATGGCTTGTAAAATTAAAATGAATAGGAAAGAGCATTTTATCTTCGCTTTTCATTTAATTATATTTTTAGGCTTTTCCCTTCAGTTAATTCTGTTGCGAGTTGGCAGACAACTAACTTCCCTTTTTGCCTCCCATTTTCCGCCTCCACTTTTCCTTTAGACTGCCAAGAATTTTCGAAAATGTCATTTTAATAGTTTGGCCACCGCACTCCCTTTGCCTTCGTTTTTGTTTAGTCTCTCAGTTTTGGCCATTTGTCGCATTCTAAACTTTTGCAGGGATTCAATAAGCCCCCACCCAATTGTCACCCACCCACGCCCCTGGGGATTTCCAAGTTGATCGTCTTTTGGCTACAGGCTTCATTGATTGCGGAATGGGTTTCCCTTGTATTCGACCGACAATAGTTCAAAGTCAGTTGAGCCGGGGAATTAGTGTTTGAATAATGTCCTAATTCCCTGGGACTTCCACCTCTTAACCCTAGCCCGCCCCCGTTTAACCCCTGTTTCCCTGGCCACAGTTTAACCCCTTCTACGGCATTACGTGCGTAAACGCAGCCGCAAAAGATTAAAGCGAAAATCACGGAATGAATTTAAGAAGGCGGGAGCGAGAGGGCTGAAACAAAAACAAAATAAAATAGAACAGGACAAGTGATAAGTGCAATTTCTCACGTGACACGACGACGGACAGACAAGGACGACAGACCGGGGCGAAAGAGAGGAAGAGAGAGGGAGATCGCGGATTAGGCGACGGACCAGCGACAGCAATGAAATTTATGAGACGTGTCAACGACGGCTGCTGGCCAGGAAAACTAAGGGTGAGGGGGGAGGGAGGTGTGTCGGAGAAACATACAGAGGGGAGGGGGGTCACGACCTCCCCGGGAAGGATACAACTATCGCGCGAAATAGGAAACTATTTGTGGGGTGTTTGGAGTAACTCCTTTTGATAAACGACGAAAATGTCAGCTGGACAAAGCAGAAAAAATGAAACACAAGGAAATAAAATGAAAACGGGATGACAGTTGTTTCTTCATTTTTATATTTCATTAAAACACCTAAACACGTTAAACGTGGTTACAAAGTAACCTAGATATTTCAAAATGCCACAATTATCTAATCTCTAGAGATTTGTTTGCAACTTAATATTACTTTAACTTGAAAATAATTAACATATTAGGATTGAACTAGAATTATTTGCTGGGGACTTATGTTTTATGGTACCTTTCCGAAATATCACATCCCTTTGTCTATTTTTGATTTCTGTATAATTAATATTTTTTTGTCGTAATGTGAGTAATAGCTTGATCCCAGTAGCCAGCAGTAATTCTATGTTTTCATAGTTTGAACTCTGGGAATATATAAAGAACAAAACAATTGCCACTCTCTCTGTCTCTCTCACTCATCGTCTATCCTTGCCACTCTTGCCAACAAGCAGCACGATTTAAAGTAATTTAAAGCGTCACATGTGGTTTTAGACGGGTAAAAGGAGAGTTTTGGGGGAGTAGCTTTCCCTGCAGGGCACTTTTTTGTTGTATAAATTATTCGCTTCTTAACTCGGGAAATCTCCCACAACCCCCGGGGGAAAATGCCGCCGCACCCCGCACTTCAGTTGATGTCTATAATTAAGGAAACTTCTCCCTCCCTTCAAAACTATTTCGGGGTGAACGTTTTTATTATTATTGAAAATTTGCTGCCCATTTATCTTTGGTTCTCATAATCCCCAGTCCCTTTCATTATTTGAAGGCAGCTTGAATGAGATCATTAACATGCATGTGCCGCCCATTTATAGGGGCGTTACGGTGAAGCTACCCTAAAATTTTGGAAAAACTCGGAATAGGGAAACAATATATATAGTTTTTGATTTATCAAAAATTATTTTTAGATATTATAAATACTCTGTTAAGTGAATCCATCTCAAGAATATAATTTAATCACAGAATAACTCACACAATTCTTTGTAATGCAAACATTCTCCTTCAAAAAGTTTCAAATCTCAGAAGCCACACAAACTTTCAAGGGAATGTTGGCCAAAAGTTAGCACCTTGCATAATTTATTTACACTTGTAAGTTTACCATTCTGGAAACTATTTTTCTTAGTCGGGAAATGTACACGATATAAGTATGTGGGTTAAGAAGTGTCAGAAAATAGGGGGGAAAGTCAGGGGAAAAGCTAACCGAAAGAAATCAAGTTGAATTGTTTGTGCGGGTTAAAGTTTGATTGATGTGCCGTGTCCCGCGTGCAGACAACATGAAAATTAGTTGAGAGACTCTTGAAAGTTGCGGAATGGAATGGGGACTCGGATATATTCCCAGTATAGTTGGAATGGAATGATTGACGGTTAGGCAAACGAGCTGGGCATTCTGAAAACGCTTTAAAAAACAGCCAACGAAAAATGAGAAACAGAAACAAACTGCCATGTAACTTGATCTATGGGCTGTGTAAGTCATGAGGGCCTCGAATCTGTATAGTATAATTCCAACGAAAGAGAAAATCTTTGAAAGGAAACATTTTCAAGTGGAAATGGGAGCCGAACAGTTTGTTTTTGGTTGTGGAAATAACAAGAACAAATTTATAAATTATGCATTTCAAAGACTTTTGTGCTTTTAATTATTTGATGAAATCAAAGCTCATTAAAATAGAAATTAAAGACACATTCACATGTTTGCATATTCAAATATCAATGAAAATTGGATTTTCAAGAGTATCAAGAATATCAAAAGCCCAATGCACAACCTTGTAAATGTGGGTATATCAACGGGATTTTGAGGCATTTTAAATCCCTTACTCTTACAGCCTTTTGATATCTTGCAGCTTCCTGTAGTTCATCTTCAGTTTATCCCTTATGCGAAAAGAATATCAGATTCAAGTGTATTGTGTGTGTTTTAGGGCCTTTTTCTGAGACCCCGGTGACCACCCAGAAACACGCCCACTTGAACCCGATTGCTATCGCCCAACATTAGGACCATGTGTCTGTTTCATCATTAACTTGAGTTGCCGCATGAGGAAGTTACTTGGGTGTCCTGTGAGGGATTCCTGCCGGTGTCCTTCTTGTACATGTGTGATCTGTCTGTGTGTGTGTTTGTATGCGGCTTTTGCATCATTGGGCAAACAAATGCAGCAACAAAAGCAGAGGCTGCTGCGGGTTTGCTCTAGTGGCTGCAATTGCTGCATGCAGCATGTGTTGCATGTTGCATGTTGCTGCGAGTTGGGAGTTGGGGGCTGACACAGTTTCCTGTCGGCCTGCAGCACTTGAGTGCGTGTTGCTAATTGAGCGCATCACTAAAAACAGCCAGCTGCCACAGACAGAGAAAATCAGCCAATTGATATTTTAAACATATTCGTTTACTTTAAAACAAATATAAGCGTGTAATAGCTAATTAAAGCCCACAGTTAATTCATACGATATATATCAACTGTGTAATTGCTTATTACTAATGATTATGCTTATGATTATTTGTTGAAAAGTTCCTTTTCTGATTTCTCTCTGTGCACAATAAGTTTTAGCATCTGGGGAGGGACAAAACAGGGTTTTGTGTGCACAAGATGCAGAAGAGAAGAAGGTTGTCCCTCTGCCACAGCAGCATATCAAATGTCCGATATGTAGAGAAGCCATGCAAAATGGAATTCGCGGTGGGCTGCGCATGCGCAGAAAACCGCAAAAGCCAAAGGGTGGGGGAGGGAGGTGGGAGGGGGGAAAATCCATAGCCAAACCCTAACCGAAGCAAAGCAAACCCATTCTGCAAAGAGCGTGCCAGAGACAGCCACGTGGAGATTCCATTGCTGCCAATGCACCTCGCTTCAGTCAGCCCCACCTGACCCCTGCTCATCATCATCCAACATCCAACACCCAACACCCAACTCACCCAACCGACCAACCCTTCCCCCAAAAACACTTTGCTGTTTCCCACTACCATGACCCCCTCGATGATGGCAATTTAACGCCTGTTTTGTTTGATGGAAGGACAACTGGCAGTGGACCACCTGCTTGAAAAGCACAGAGAGAAAGTGGGGGGAACTGGCGACACAGATAATTTGATATTCGCAGATGCAATAGATATCCACATGGCTCACTCTCTTTTTGGATAAGTTAATACTGTTGGTGGAAAACACACCTTAACCAATCGGTTTCATTATTCCCTAATGTTATTTGTAGAGCGACATCAGTTCCTAGCATGTTCCATCATACAGTAAGAACATAAGTTAACAAGTTGAATGCTGCATATTTACTGGCTTGAGCTATGCGTTGATTCTCCCCCAAATTCAAACAAAAGTGAAAGTCATGATAGTTAATATGAAAATACTAAGCTTAGAGTATAATTTTAATTAATTAATAATTTTAGACCATTTGGCTCAGTGCCCTTTAGACGGGTTGGCCATCATGTCAACGCCTCTGGGCTTCGGTGGCCTGTGGCAAAGGCGTCATTGACTCGGGGTGAAACCAAACAAGGGCTCAACAACTAGAACAACTAGAACAACTAGGCAACGGCCAACAGTCAACAGCCAAGTGGCAACACACACACCCACTTACCGACACCAACACCGGCACAAACGGAAACATCGACACTCGGCCATCATCATCACATCATTATCGCCATCACCGCTATAGAAATCGACATTATTCGCACGATGGACAGACGACAAAGATCAACAAGCGTTGTGGGGTGCAAATTCTGCAGTTGACCAATTGATTGGCATCCTCGGCGGTTTCAAGATTGTTTTCCAAGTGCTTTCAACACGCTTTCAGTGGCATTAGGAGTACAGTTGTGCTGAAGAGCAATGTCCATGTGTTTTGAATGTGAAGGTTTCACAATCTTCTGGCCTTCATAAATATTTCATCGTTTCAATTTTCAAGTAGAAATAAACAACAGTAGCCAAATGTTTTCAAATGCATGTTTTAAGAAACCGAAACTGTATTTTTGAGGAGGCATGTATTGGAACAGGTGTCGATGAAAACACAAGAAACCCATCTTATCTGCATACAAGACTACATTAACACCAAGTACCATTGCCCTTTTGACAATACCAAACCGATATTGAGTAATATATATGAGCAGCTTCAAACTAATTAGTTCATTTGCGTCCCACTTGGTGGTATCGGTGTGCTCGAAGGCTCAAACTGTTCACGCTCCATAAAATTCACCTTCCTCTTTGATGTTTGCCACTGGAATGTGAACGTATGCCAATTAAATTGTGTTTATTGGTAGCCGAAACCGTATGCAGCAAGTACCTCATGCATATGTTATTCTATATCCTGAATAATTTACTCACCACCAATTGGAGGTACAGTATACACACGCACACAAGAGTTTCCTTTTGGTGTCGAGTGCCTCGATGAATGCAAATTTTCCCTCTTTTGATAATTGCCTTGATATCATTGTTACACCATGTATCATAGTATCTATGCATACAAATGTCCAATATTTATGAAAAATAATTTACTCAACTACATATATTTTATCCACCCTGTTCTTTGTTATTCCAAAAAAGTGTAAAATATTGCAGTCCCTGTTTGCATTGAAAACGAATTTATAATCCCACAAACCGGTCAGAACAACAAAATATTCGTAATACGGGGGGAGAATGGAAAGTTGTAAGGTTGGAAAAACAACTGTGGCATTATTATGAATGGGTATCCTCGATACTCCATGAATGTGGAGCAATTCGAAGGTGCTGAATTTCTGTAATTAAAAATATGCCCATTATACCAAGATGAAATCTTCTTTAAAGATAATCAAATACTGTTGTTTTATTATAACTAGATTCGAAATTTGCACTAAAGGGCATCAGAAATTCGATTTGTGATAACCTCTTCATAATTTGGTTCCTTTTGCTTATGTTTCAGTCCTCTGAACTCTCCATCCCTAGAGCTTCTCGATTTCAGTTTTGGGTTCGATTTGCGTGGGCAAATTAAATAAAAATGCAAATAAAAATAGAAAAGCAAAGATGGAAATATTTTTTTACGCAAAATGAAATAATATGCGAATGTTTTTATTTCTTAAAGCTGCAATTTATTGTTGTGTCCTCTGCCATATTGTTGTAGTTCCTCCAACCTTACTTTTGTCGAAACCAAAACCGAGAGAGGTGAACATATAAAAAAACTTTCAGAAATGGAAAATAAAATACAAGTGCAATCGATCTCGCCTTTTTGGGTGGTCATAGGGATATGGATGGTTATATATGAGTTTGGGTTCGGGTCTGTACGTATTTTCCGCACCGCTTTTTTGCCTTTGCTCTCTGAACTGCCATAAATCAAACATTTTCATCTTTAAGCCTTTTGGTTTTATGCTAAAGCTGTACAAATCGGCCCTCTGAAACGTTTTTGGGTGCGAAGCTTTTAAGTAAATCCGGTTAATGTTTGATGCGGGCAGGTTTTTACGTGCGTTGATTGCGGATTTGTATATTGCTTGTGTTAAAAGTGGTGGAAAATGCAGCAATCTTGGTTAATAGGGATGAGGGGCTCTTAATGCGTTTCATAATGATACAAAGTCATTCTAGCTAACTCTTGGCTACAGAGATCCCATAATTAAATTCCCTGAATGCCTTCCTTGAACATGAACTAAAAGTGTCCCCCATATTTTCTCCCATATTGCAGATGCCAATCCGCAGACACAGCAGCAGAATCCACTTGTCCAGCAGCAGCAGCTCCAGGCCCCACGATTCACCACGCATCCATCGTCATCGGGGTCGATTGTCAGCGAGGGCACGACCAAGATACTACAGTGTCAGGCGCTGGGTAAGTGAACCAACAAGAAATGAGTAAGAAAACAGAGTCGGAAGTCCATCTTGAATCGCAAAAAACTCTAAAGCGATAGGGTAACAGTTTTAAGCTAACGGAGAAGGTTTTTCCAAAAATTGTTTCTAAGATCTAAGAAAATGTACCCTGTATGATAGAAAATTACAAATTTAGATATCAAATATGAGTTATATAAAAAAGGCATATATAACCACCGTATAAGCAGAAAGAAGTAATAATAATTTATCTATATTGTTTTCATATAATCCAGATAAGATCATTGTATTCATTAAATGCTCACCACAACAAGCATTTTTGGGGTGAACAAGTAAAAGGATCTGTGCAATTAATCTAACAAAATCAGTTAAAAGTTCGTTAACAAAACAACGCTTAACTGGGTAAAATGGGGATAATAATCCTAAGTAAACATTTTTTATTTCATTATGTCCGGGGAATCTGAGGCGCCACCTGCTAGGCGTGTCACATATAATGCCCGCCGTGGGCGGAGTTGTAGTAGTAGTAGGACCCCCTCTCCGGTGGGGTTTGGCCACCCCCTTGCGTTGTCCTTTCGGCTTCTAAACACACAACACTTGTCCCTCAAAACGCCTGACAGCTAAGCTGAAAGCAAAAGAGGGGGCTTAGTGTAAAACGAAACCATAAACGAAAACACTTTTTTCTCTCCTGTTCTCGTGCTCTCTTTTGAAAGATAATGAAGTAGAAAAACAATAACTTTTATGAGGTTTCCCCCAGCTGGTTTTTTTTTTTTTCCTTAACACGAATCCCACAGTCTCAATCCCGACTCCACGCCCACTTTCGTTCCCAGTCGGCCAGGCCATCCTGTAATCCTTTGAGCGCTTTAGGGCGTGCCCGAAGTCCAGAGTCCCAGGCTCCCAGGTTCACGTAATGCTTCCCGTGCCTCCTGTGCCTCCCAAGCTGCCGCCTGCATTTGACAGTTTCGAGTATCGGTTTCATATTGTCCGCCCTCCGAAAATGAGCCGAAAAAGAATGAAATGTTATGAACTTGCTTTGGGCCGGCCGCCTGTGTCCTTCGGCCTTGTTTTTGAATACCCTTGCAAAGGCTATTCGGATTTGGCCAGAATCCGACCATAAAAAAAACATTAAAATGATGTATAGGAGTATCTGAACAAATTACAGTAACTTCATGGTATTTATTTAAATTATTATTTGAATTATATTTATTTAACTAAGATCTTTCATCAAAATCAGATGCTGTTATATTGACAAGCGACAAGGGTATTCAAAAGTTCGCTTTCCGAAGGTAGCTTGTTTTCTTGTTTATGATTTTTTTTTTAAGGTCTACCCACCACGTCCACGTGCGCTCGTCTCCGTCCGTTTTCCTCGAAGTCCGTGCTTGTGTTTTATGGCCACCGGATTCGCAAAATTAGTCGTGAAAAGTCCGGACTCTTGGGGAGGAATATATGCCTTGTTTGTGATGTCTTAATTGGCGAATTGGCTCACGGGGAATTTTTAAAGACCGCTTGTGGACGCTAACGTTTAAGGCACACCGGTAACCCCGATTAGATGCTTGTGATGTAATCATTTAACGCTTGACTCGCGTAAAGATGGTTCTGGAAATTAATAGACGAAGATTGTGGTCAACTGTTTGGGATCAGATGATGAAGTACACAGGAGTTGAGCTAGTGGCCAACTCGATTGGGGTGTTGGGGAAAGAGACCTATTTTGATTACATACTTTTTTAATGATAGATTTTGTATTTCCTCTAACCTAAGGGAGGGGGTTGAGACCCCTAGGATCATCGTCTGATTTCAGTTCCTTTGTAAGAAGAGGCTTTAACGAACGCTTGTGGTAAACATACAACACTTAAACTTATAACAAGGGAATGTTCAAAAACCAATTATTGCCAAAACAAGAAGGTATTTAAATATGAATTCTTTAACAAATAGAAGTTAATCCAACCATAATAAGTATGGATCGCCCGACCCCCACAAAAACCCTTCCAAAATAACTGCTTGTGGGGGATTTCAGGCTTAATCGCAGTCGGTTTTTTTGGCCGGTTTAGAGGGGGGAGAGGGGTCCCAATGCATAAGGTTGTCGTTGGCATTTGATGCACATTTGAGCAGCAAGCACACACACTCAAACACGTGTGGGTATCTGTGTTTCTGTGCGCATTTATGGGGATCTATGCAACGACACCCGAGAGCCGTGCACTTTGCATAAGCTGCAAGTGGGCACCCAAAAAAAAAAAGAAAACTACAAAAAGAAATAGGGAAAACAGCGAGCGAGCGAGAGAAGGAAAATAAAAACAAATGCAAATCTCTTTAGCTGCTCTTTGGCGTTGTCACACATGCCGCAACGTTCGCGCTTTCAGTCACTTTGGCGGTTTTAGCTGTCATCTCCCTTTCCCTTGAAAAACAAAAACAATAGTGTGTGTGCGGTGGGGGGGAGGTCGCTTTTCTCCCCATGAGGAAGTTTGCCTCCTACCTTTTAAGCGTTTCGGTTGCGATTTTTTTTTGTTTGTGACCATGGAGGGACTCTCAAGTAAAACAAGTTTTCCATCACTCAGTCCCCCCTTCGTCTTGTCTCTGCTTTTTTTCCTATTTCCTTCTCATCTTGGCTCTGCTTAACGTTTGTTCGCGTTTTGTGCCGCGAAAATCGAGAAACAACACGAGAATAAACTCCTTGGTAGAGGGAACTCAAGTCGAAACCATGGAAATGCCCTGTAAAAATATGAAAATTAATTTGGCAATTGAACATCTGGTTATAATGGGATACTACCAACCTAGTACCTAGAGATCCTTAAGTCCAATGAGTTTTTTAATAACTTAAAATTTTAATTAGACTCTCTAGAAGCTCACAGAATTTATGTTTCATCATCGGTTCAGTTTCAAAGAATAGGTGCTAACGGAAAATAAAGCTGGTTGTACTTATATTTTGGCCCTCACTAAAATATCCCATTGAGGGAACTTCAGTGGCACAACAGAAGCATAAAAGCTAAGCAAAATGTGTGTGGAATTGTTTCTGGCCAACAAAATGAAATGCGATGAGGCCGAATATTGGGTAGAGCGAGAGGGGTGGCATAGAGTGAGAGGGGAGCTTCTTGGGGCTTCTTTTTCACCTTCTACTTCTTCCTCTTCTTTGGCTGCCTCGCAAATGTAGCGCATTCACTTGCAACAAAGACTTTTTTTATGGCAACAACAAAAGCCGCCAAAGCTGTTTTCAGTGGCAATGCTGCAAGCCCAACATGTGTCGAACAAGGAGGGGGCAACGAAAAAGAAAGAGACAACAAAAAAATGAATTTCTAGAAGAAAAGGAAAAGGAAAGCAGGGGGAAAGGAAAACAGTTTGGAGACACACCCGGCAGAAACGTGCGTTAAAGCCTTTCTTCTACTTTTCTAATACAGAGATAAAAACAACAGCTGTTTGTAATTTTAAATACATATATAATTGTATATACCAATTATATGAAGTATTTACTCTCACTCCAAAAACTCTCCTAAATTAAAAAGAAATATAAACAAGCGGTAATATCCTTATATCGGTCGAAAAATCTATCTTCGAATATCGCGCTTATGTTCTACAGAGTTATTTTTTATGTGCCCAGATATTATCAGTCAATGGTGAATTTTTTTTTCTGTGCACTTTTCTCCTACTCCTTCGACCAGTGTGAGTGAAAAACACTATAAGAAGCAGAAGAAGGTACGCTGAGAAATTGCAAACTATTGTTTTTGTTGTTTCCAGCTTTTTGTCGCAATGTTTTTTACTCTCCCCTTTTTTTTTGTCCCCACTGCCGTAAATTCTCTTGTTTACTCGAAGAAAGAGACGGAGAAGGTACCGAAGAAAGAGACGGACGGGGCCTAGAGAAAGAATAAGCGAAATGCCCATATATGCAACTCGTGTCGTCATTTAGGCTGAAGTGGATGGCTTTGCTTAATGTTTTGTGAAGGAAAAATGCGATATATGTGCAGGAATCAGCACAGAAACTTTTCCTGAAATCGAGAAGAAAGAAAAAATTCGGGAAAAAAAACTACGGATGCAAAATGATAGAACGCAACAAGGATGTTGTGTTTACTTAAAGATGAACTCCATCAGTGGCAGCAACAAAAAACAAACACTGCATAAGCTAATGAAAAAATAGCGTAAATACCTGAACGGGGGTAAAAGTCTGGAAGAGGTAGTCAGCAAATTAAATGGATTACAAATTCCAAGGGAAATGAGGTTCTAGAACTGACAAGCAAAATAAAGTTGTGTTTATCAGAGACAGTAA
Source organism: Drosophila kurseongensis (assembly GCA_018153305.1). NCBI lineage: Eukaryota > Metazoa > Arthropoda > Insecta > Diptera > Drosophilidae > Drosophila > Drosophila kurseongensis. The sequence goes on from JAECXX010000141.1 coordinate 661,635, forward strand.
AGAAGTAATCTGATATTCTTTTTATTGAAAGAACTACGGGAAAAACAAGGATAGTAATAAATAAATCGTGCTTCACTTAACAAACAAAGTAAAATTCTAGAATTTCATAAAAATCATACCAAAAGCCCCTTTGGTAGCTTATAAGTCAGAATCTTTGAACCCTTATTTTTCCTAGTGCACCATGAGCATCAAATAAATTTCTTTAACCAACCAATTTGGCCCTAAGTTATTGTTGTTCTTTTGTGGTGTGAGTTACAAACAAAAAAAAGAGCGAGAGGCCAACAAAATGTGTAAACAAAGCTAGCAAATGCATAAAAGTGAAATGTGCAGTTAAAAAGTGCAGCAAGAAGAGGCAAGACAAAAGGTAAAAAAGCCTTTTAGGCACTTTTAAAGTTTACTTCGCTTCAAGTGCCACAACAAAAACACCAGAAACTACTTCACATGCATATAAACTCACCTGGCCAAACAGAGTACACAAACTAGTACACAGAAAAAAAATACACTCTTTCTCATTTTGTTTATATGTAAGTTATTGTTGGTGAGCCATATCAAAAAATGTTGTAAATCGAAAAGAATAATAACAAACAGTAATAGGCTGAAATATAGGGCATCTGCCTCTGGTAAAAAAGAGCCAGGTTCGAAACCAGCTACTAATTTTTTTTTATTATTTTAAACATTTTCTCTTTTTGTGTAGTAGTTTGTTGTGCAGGTCCAAAGGCGTCAGCGCATTGCACTGTGCATAATTTAGCAAACATGTGCCAGTGTTGCCACAGAATAACAAAAATAGAGTGTAAAGAGAGAGAGACAGCTGCTGAGGGGGGAATGAGAGGCAGACAGACTGAGAAGCGACCACCGAAAACCAAAGGCAAATTAAAATTGTGTAAGACAAGCTGAGGAAACACGTGTAAAATAATGAAGAGGAACACATGTACAAAATGTGCAAAAAGTTGCACAAACAAATTGTAGCAAATCGTGCAGTATGTAAAGCGATTTATACATATACATTTAAATAAACCTTTAAATTGTTTGGAATTTCATCAAACAGAACAGACACAAGGACGTACAAATATTTCGTTAATTAATAACAGAACACAGAGAAAATAATTGAACTAATCCGTTTTAATATAACTCATTTATCCAAAAACATAAAAATAAATCACATACATTCCCAGCATTTAAAAACACAATGTCTCCTATTAACGATTAAGAGAGAGGGCTTTGTTGTACATCGCGTAACATTGGTGGATTCGTTCAATTTCCTGGAATTCCTTAACTAATTAGTGTTACATATCTCACGTAATGATTAATTCTCTTTTACAAGATTATTGCCATATTAATCGACTTTCCATGTTCCTCGAATGGAATCCAATGAAAAGCTGACTGGCATCACAAAAGGATTCAAAGCATGGGTTTTAGGGTCTTTGGGGCTTAAGCCAGGTCGTTCCGATCGGAAATCTCTTGGGCCGAGAGTCCAAGTTGACGGATTAGCAATTGGACTTTCGGTCGCCCTGTATGGAGTGCGCTTGACAAACATTGATGGTCCGGAGCTGGAGTTATGAATGCCGAATCCCCATCCTGTTCCGTTTCCCCCTCATCCTACACATCCCACATCTCACGTCCTGCATCCTATGTATATCCGCCTGCCCAACTAGCAAACTACCAACAACGAACTCCCAGGTCACTGTTCTTAAATGCAATTGATTTCGTGAAGCTTTCGATGGGTTTGCTCTGGCCACAAATCAAACAATTTCCGCTGTGAGGAACGGGGAATCCCCCTTTAACATACAAATGCAATTTGTTGCATTGCGTCGCCTGTTTACTGAATTTATTTATATGCAGTTGAGCTTGCTTAGACATTGACTGACTGAGTGATTGATTGACTAACTGATTGACTGGCTGGCTGGCTGCTGGCTGGCTGATTGAGTGAGTGGCATTTGGCTGCTGTGTGGCAAGCCCAAAAGAAAAAGCCGCGGAAATATGGCGATGACTGGTTGCCAGTTTTACTGAAGTAAAAAAAGAGTAGCACACTTTTATGGGCGGCAAAGGAAGTCGCTATATTTAATGAAGCGCACAGCTTGCATTGGGGTCTAAGTGATTGAGTTTTGGCATTTAATTTAAGTTAATAGTTTTTCAATAATCTTTTGCGATTCCTTTGACAAAACTTGGCTTAAAGTCATATGTCTGACTGCCGCTCAAAAATGAAATTTGTATCTTTTTTAATGAATTTTGCGCTCTGTCAATTTCATTTGGCCTTGGGTTTACCAAAGTATTCTCCTTTTTTTTTGCTATCTCGATTGACTCTGGCCGCCTCCCAAGAGAATGTAAATTTCAGCTTCTTTCGGCTCCCCTTTATTTCTTGGGCTGTTTTCTTTGGTCTTCAGTCTTCTCGTCCTTCGGTTTTTCCTTTCTTAGCCGACTTGAGTTTCTTTTGCTGTGTGCCCGGTTTTTTTGGAGTGACAGTGACTTTGTATGGCTTGGGCTTAAAGGATTTTTGTCAGTTTAGTTATTAAAAACTCATTACACACATATGTGAACACACACTCAATGGCACAGAGACATGTGCAAGCACTGTGAAAAATTGAGAGTACTGACCATTTATAAAGAATAAAAAGCAAAAGAAGTTTTTATTGTAGGTTAAAAAGTATAAATAGTTTTAATATAAAGGAATTTTGAAAGAGTCTTTTGACTAATTAATTTGTCAAAACAAGAGTTTGCCATTATTAAAAGGACAGTTTTAAAAAAAAACTAATTATCAAAATATGGAAAAGGTGACACAGATCAAAGAAAATTATTATTTAACCAACAACAGAAAATAAAAAAAGACAACAATTTCAACTATTCTTATTATATCTATTTCGATAGCCTTGTATAGATTGCTTTTATGGTTCTGCAAAGTGTGGCATTGAGTTTTTTCGAGTGTATTTCCTAGTAAGGGTCCGTCGGGGACTGCTCCCTCGTTCCTTGGTACTTCCTGTCTCGTTTTCCCCCCAATTTTTCCCGTTTCTCCGCTTATTGGGCCTTCGCTTCGATTTAGCGCTGACACATTTCGCTGGAGAATGTTTGTTTCTTCTTTTTTTTTTTTTTTGCTTTGCTGTTGAGTAACGACACACTCCGATGTGTGAGTATGAGTGTGTGTGCATGTGAGTGTTCGTCCTTGCTACCATGTGTGTGTGTGTCTGTGTGTATTTGCCTTACAATTCCCCAAATTGTAATTTTATAGCAGCGTCATTGCCCAAAATGCTCAAATAGACTTTTGCCTTTTGGTCCGTTTCAAGTAACTTTTTTTTCCTTCTCTATCCTGTGCTTATCCTTGAGTATTTTCTCTTTTTTTGGCCAACACTTGAGAAACTTTGGCTGCTGCTGGGCTTCTTCTGTCTATCTTCTCCAGCCTGTTCCCCACTTTCTCCGGTCTTTCTGCACCCGTACATCCTCCTATTCTCAACTTGATTCCTATACTCGACTGGTAGTTTCTAACTCGGCTCAATTCGATTTTGTCTGCAAACTGAATGAAGTGAATTGCATTGCCATTGGCCACGTTTGGCTACCCTAGTGCTACCCTGGAAGTGTCCAAAATGGGACTAGCTATGTTGATTTTAATGAGGCCTTATTAATTTAAGGAGATTTACAACGGTTGAAACTGATATCTTGGATGACAAATAACTTTCAACCATGAAATATCGAAATAAATTGTAGGGTATTAGGATTCTATAAAAAACAATCACATTTGGAAGTACATATGAAGTGACAATTTAAAGCTGTCAGCTTGAAAAAATAATTGCTTACCACTAGATAAAAATAATATATATCTCTTGAGAAATCAAGGATTAATATGTTATGAGGACAGGGTGTTCGGGATTAGATCCAGCTGCCACCTGGCCATCAACCCCAATTCCTTCATGAGCCGAAGTGCCCGACTTAAGCTCTTTGCAAAGCGTTGATGGCACCGCCATGTCTTTGGGTTGGGCTCGGAATCCCCCCCTCCGTCGGCTTGATGACCGGATTTCGGTCTCCGGCCTCCGGCAATCTAATCCGTCTGCTCCCGTTCGGTGGCCTCCATCCTGTGATGTGATGTGCACTCAATCCTGTTGCATCCTGGCCAGTTAGGCGAATCGCATATTTTATTCAGACTTTCATTTAGTTCAGCCCCCGCCCGTCCCCTTTGGGTCACATGTAATTTTTGTTTAGCCATTCCAATTGCAATTCCATTTCGCAAAAGGGGAGTTTGGGTGGGTTCTCTGAGAGGTCAGGTGGATGGGTGGCGGCCATATAAATCAACTTTAATTTAAATGCTCGGCTCGGCTGCAGCAATGAAATCGGAATGAGCACACTCTGTGCCCCTATATATATGCATCGCTCCATCTATGGACCTTTATGGCCTTTGGCTTCTATTCTAGTCGGCAGCTCAAACAAATGAAGCCATCTGAGGCCAGCAGAGCGTCTTTTGTGCTCCAGGCTTCGTCTATCGCTTCCACTTTGGCCAGCATCCGATTTAATTGCGGCAGTGACGGGGTCCCAAGGTGTTACGGCGATTCTATGAATTTATAATTTTCATTTTTAAATATTTTTAAGAACACAAAATCTCAAAAAATTGTTGGTTAAGAAAAGTCTAAAAAGTTATTTAAAGATATGTTGACAATGGTATAATATATGTTTTATTTTTTTAAATAGTAGAATACAGTTCCGACTGATGTTATTCATTTGTTTTGGCCAACAAAATTAGTTTGACTTATAAAATGAAAAGGTATAGTAGGACTACTTAAGATACTTACTGCTTTTACCACGACCGTGCCAATTAACTGATGCCTTTGTCAGCGCAAATCAAATAAAGACATGGTTTAATGATATGTACGAGATACCCTTAAAAACCATCCCGCACACATGATATTTATTAAAGCATTTTCCTTCTATATTTCTCGCATTTCCAGGATACCCGCAGCCCTCATACCGATGGCTGAAGGACGGCGTCCCCGTGGGCGACTTCTCATCCAGCCAGTTCTACCGATTCCACAGCACTCGGCGCGAGGATGCGGGCAGCTACCAGTGCATTGCCAGAAATGACGCCGGATCCATATTCAGCGAGAAGACCGACGTTGTTGTTGCCTGTAAGTTAATATTTCCACGTTCGACGGGGAGGGGGGTTAGAGTCCGGTGGGGCACATCCATGCATCCTTATACGTCGATTACGCCACATCATCATCAAAAGAAGTGAAAAATTGGGAAAAAACACGAGCTCAAGGCGCTGAAATTTGAGCTACTCTCTGGGATAATCCCATTCTTTTTATTTTTGGGTTTTTTCCCGTTGAGCATTTAGGCAGCTTGAGTTACCAATTTAACGAGAAATATTAGGAATTCAATGATGGCCTATTGACGCACTTTGTTCCTCATTAGCTAACTTTGGTTTTGGTAGAAGAATTGGTGACCAAGCCTTACTTCAGGACATCAAAGTATAAGCTATAAAATCGAATATCAATTTGGATAACCCAACAATCAATGTCAGCCAAAACTGTTTCAAGAAGGGGACATGGACGGGTGTGAAGGGGGGTTTCTAGGTGGACTACTAATTAAACGGCTGTCACACCAGCCAAGCCTTTCCCCTCTAGCCCGGATAAATGTTTAGCTGCTAATTTTTCTTTAATGCGAACTTAATTACGACAAGAACGGAATGTGGAGAAGGAGGCCATCTCGGCTGAGAGGGTGGGGGGTTAGGGGTTGAGAGTTAAGGGTTAAGGGTCATCGGGTAGGTGTGGATGCAACGAACAATTAGACAAGTAAGTGTGAGTGACACTTGAGTTCTGCGCTCTGAATGTGAGCGTGCGTGTGAGTGCTTATTACCCCACTACTTGAACCTAATAAATCGAGCTCTCGACATGAGAACGACCTCCATGAAGAGAAGAACGCCTTATGCCATCACTTATGCCCAGTGATGGGAACAGTACTCGATTTTTGTACCTATGTTGGATAAAAAGTACAATATTTATAGGTTGAATAGAAAAAATCATGATTTATCTGAAAATCGACACAGCTTCATTTTTTTAAGCGTAAAAAGCGAGATTTATAATTTTAATTTTTGCGTATAAACTTCGTAGCTATGAAGATTTGATAAAAGGTTTGTCATATTTGTTTTAGGTAAAGTACAGAATCTGGGTACAACAGCGCTCAGGCCAACCCTTTTGCAATTACCCCACCTAAGCGGTGACCTTCTTTTCGGGGGCGGTTGGTGGGCGTGGCTCACTGACAGACTGACTCAGTGACTCGTCGACCGATTGACTGGTTGACTTGGAGCAACGGCAGCAGCGTCTTGAGCACTTAATTAATTGTAGGACCGAAGGAGCGAGAGGGAGGGGGAAAGCGTGCTTAAACTGAACTAATAACCTTTAAAGCTCAGCTGGGTAGTTCTTAGCGGGGGGCGGTGAGGGGCTGCTTAAGAGCGGGTTCAGAGGTTAAATTGACTGGCCCGCAGGCCGCGCCATCGTTGCCTTCAATTCAATTAGCGAATGACACCACAGGAAGGCACAGAGCGTTTCCATGGGATTGGGGTTACTTCGATTTTGGGTGTTGGCAGATCCAGAATGTATAGCGAAGGGACAGGCCGGGAATATCATTTACAATAAATGATAGCAAGGAATGGAATATTAGTTACTGTGACAAATATAAAAAGCTGAAAGGCAATCTTCTAATTTGATACTGATTAACTTCCTTTCTGATTACTGAAAGAATAATGTTGCTACTAAGGGAATTATGAAATGACTATTTAAAGATTAAATCTATTTGATCGATTAACGATTATTAATATCAAAAAACTTTTTCTCCACAGACATGGGCATCTTTGAGAACACCACCGAGGGTCGTTTGTCGGTGATCAGTGGCCATCCCGCGATATTCGATATGCCAGCTATTGATTCGGTGCCGGTGCCGTCGGTTATGTGGCAATCGGAGAACGGACCTTTGACCTACGACATCAAGTACGCCTTCACCCAGGCCAATCAGCTGGTCATCCTGAGTGCGGATGAGAACGATCGCAAGGGGTATCGTGCCAAGGCGACCAACACGCAGTTGGGCAAAGAGGAGAGCAGTGCCTTTGTCCATCTGAATGTCAGTGGCGATCCCTACATAGAAGTGGCGCCCGAAATCATAGTGCGTCCGCAGGACGTGAAGGTCAAAATGGGAACGGGTGTGGTGGAGCTGCAGTGCATTGCGAATGCCAGGCCGCTGCACGAGTTGGAAACCCTTTGGCTGAAGGATGGCCTTGCCGTAGAGACGGCCGGAGTACGGCACACTCTGAACGATCCCTGGAATCGAACCCTGGCCCTGTTGCAGGCGAATAGCTCCCACTCCGGTGAATACACCTGCCAGGTGCGGTTGCGCAGTGGCGGCTATCCGACCGTGAGTGCTTCGGCCCGCCTCCAAATCCTCGAGCCGCCGGTTTTCATACCCATGCGAGCGGAAACGTTTGGGGAATTCGGCGGACAGGTGCAGCTAACCTGCGATGTTGTGGGCGAACCCAGGCCCCAGGTCAAGTGGTTCAGGAACGCCGAGCCCGTGGATGCACACATTGAGAGTGGCAGGTGGGTGGCGCATGGCGATTCTATCGATTGGTTATCTGGTAACGCTAAAAGCTCTCTTTCTCTCAAATCCCCTGGCAGATACACGTTGAACCCCGATAATACGCTGGTAATTAAGAAACTAATCCTGGATGATGCCGCCATGTTTCAGTGTTTGGCCATCAACGAAGCGGGCGAGAACTCGGCGAGCACTTGGTTGCGCGTTAAAAGTAAGTCAAGAGCTGATTTCCCACTATGCCTGTATGGCAGTGGAGCTAAAAGTGGGAGCTAAAGGATCCTTTGGTTTAATAGTAACTTCCAAATTTTTTTTTATTTCGAATCTTTAAAAAAAGTGTTTAAATTCTTATGAGCTGTTAATGCTTTTTATTTTATAATCACAACAAACTAAATCAAACGATCTGTATTTAAAATTAATAAAAACGTTCACAGTACATTTTCAAAAAAATGCTAATTTGTAAACTCAAAAGTTACTTGTCATATAATACCTAAAATAAAATGCCCCACTTTAGCCCATGTCACACAGAGTAAGATTAACTGATGTCAATCCAAGCTAATGCCTGAATGCCTGCCACATTGGTATACTAAATAAGTGCTCTTTTCATATGTCCCCGTCTCTCTCTCTTTACATCTATGCCCCATGAACTATACACCTAACCATTTTTGCATTTTGACCTTTTAACCCATTATTAACAAACGCATTCATAGCAAAAACGGCCAAGATCCGCGTGAAGCGTTTGGCCCAGCCGCGAATCCTGAGGGTAAGAGCTTCGCATGCTGGCTTGGGATCGGAAAAGGGATCGGGATCGGGATCGGGATCAGGTTCCTCCGGTAGACGCAAGGAGTTTCGCTTTGGTATGGGCATACAGCAAAATGCCACACAAAACACACACTCACTTCAGCACTCACACTTACTTCTGCACCACTAGCATTGCACTTTCACCACCGCCTTAAGTAAACCCCCTAAGAACCCAGTAAAAACCCCATTAAACTTCTCAAGATATCATACCCCCTAGAAAGTAGCTCTTTTGATTGTTTTGCGATTGAATTTGTTGTTTTATTGGCTTGGCTTGCTGTTATTTTACTGCCTTTGGCGTCCTAAGTCTAAGCTTAACATTATCTGCCAGTATTCTCTTGGCTCCCTTGTTTCCGTTTCATCTTCTTTTTTGTGCCATGGACCATTCTTAATTTGTTTTTCACCCTACGGCTCCTGCGGAGCTTCGGTTTGCAGTCTTGGCCAAGCGCCTTTGGCCAACAGGAGCAGCAAAAATTTCATCTGCTCTATTCTCTATTCGGTTGCTTTATCAAATTTGTCAAAAGCAGAAGACTTTTTCATACAAGTTGATTAGTCCCCGGCCACCGACACCAAGTTTTTTTGGATAAACACAAACACCCCTGCCCTGGCTAATATAATAAATTTATATGCACAAAGAGCTCAATCTTTCGCCATTTAACTCAATTTATCTTAACCTTTATCTAGTTGGAAGGCATTTGGTTGCACAGAAAATAAATATTGATTTAAATTTGATACTCACAGGTCAAAATTATATTTACTTTGTTCACATATTTTTCATGAGGTACATGATACACTTCAAAATATAAATTGTACATTTGTTTTCCTCTGTGTAATTAAATTTTAAGCAAATATTCCAAGCTCTGGCAATAACAATGGTTCGAACATTATTTTTTGCATTATGTAGTTATTACTTTACTTTAAATTAGTATTGGCACCTAATCTTCAACTTTATTTTTCTCTTACTAAAATATGATGTAAGTCCCCAATTTTAATACGACCCTGTAAAACAAACTTTGAATTGCTATCCCTTCTATAAAAATATATTGCTATGAATTTGTCATTGAGTGACGGCATAATATAAGTATATGAGGACTTTACCTTCGAAGGCTCCCAAGTACCGTTAAGTGCTGGGTCAAATGGCTGCCTAAGGGTTGCCACCCAACCCTAAAAACCCTAAAAAAAACGACACACCCACTCGAATATGACTTGCTGTGGGACAATTTTGCATTTTAATGAATTTCATAATGCGAAAATTAAGACTGACACACAAGTCACACTTCTGGGGGACAAGAGAGTCCTGTCATGCTGACATGACATCGTAGGGTTTCCTTTTTTGTCTCCTTTTCTTTTTTGTAGTTCCGAGTTCGAAGTTACCCGCTGGCTGGCTGACTGACTGGCTGGCTGGCCGGAGAATAATTCCTCATTCATGAGCCTAACCCAAAAAACGAGTAACTCCGCCGCTGACGTTTTAAATATTTGACAGACAGAGTTGAGAGTTGAGTTCTTTGAAGGGGGCGAAGGACATATTGTTTTGCGGGTCTAAAATAAGTTTCGTCTCTGTGTCTTTCTTGATGGGACTTTAAGCAAAGTTTGTGCGCTGCTGCCCCCTCATCGCTTAAATTTTTATGGCCAGAGCTGGGATTTTCATGTAAATTTCAAATTTCCATGCATATTTTTCTGAGTTATTCTTATGTTGCAGCATCCTCCCCCCTCATTTCCATCTATTTTTATCTCCTCTCCAGTTATTTTTTTGTAGCCCTGCTGCATTGTATTCGAGTTAAACTAGTTAAGAGATTTTGTCGTCAGCGGTTTATTGAAAAACTTTCCAGCTTTTATAGTTAGCTTGGGCAAGTTTCTGATATTTTTTTGCTCCTTAGCCCCTACAGGATTTCTTGGCATGACTGAATGGTAACCAATCGTTGCGGCTCATTTAATTTTATTTGCCTAGGCTAATTCGAGTCAATTTGTTAGTCTGCCCCAGCGCATTTTACGATCCTGGGTGGCGGGCCATCATTTAGTCTCTCCAAGTCTCTAATTCTCTGCCCAGTAGTCTTCCCAACTCGTGGATAAGTTTTATTGCCGGCAGAAGTTTTTGTTGTCTGACTGCAGTTGGTCCAGGCCAACAGCAGAATGAAGAAGCTGCTGGCCTAATCGGCTTTGTTTCTGGGTGAGCATGTGTGCCCTGCCCATGAATTCCTTGTCCTAGTCCTTTTTTCCACAGCAGTGAGCTGGCCTCGTAATTGGTCTATGCCGAGATAATCCAGATCAGGATCAGAATCGGATTATGAACACCTTTGGCCGCTTGCTGTTTGACTCTCCGGCTCTCTGATTCTATTACCCACCGAGTTCGGTGCAACAGACCCTTGGCTATTTATCAGGGACTATTTACACTGGTAAAAAGAATAAAAAGAAGATTAATCGACACTCTTGGCGGGACTTAAACTAAATAAATTCTGTAAATTGTTGAGAAAACATCCCTAGATCGGGTATGTAAAGCACATCGATAGTCGGCCCTCGATTTGAATATTTAAAACAGTTTATTTGTGCTTGTGATTTTCTCAGTGCTAAGGATTAACCCTGCACCCAGTCGAAAGGGCCTTCTCCGCGCTTCTCAAGTCGCGCACTTGGGACTCGCTTGATTTCATTTTGCAATTTCTTTCGTTTATTGTTTGTGCGCTAGTTTATCTGCTGGTGGAGCTGCTCCTCCTTCAACGTATTCCGCACCTCTTCGCTATGGCAACAAGTGTTTGGCATTTGTATTGCTGATTCCCCAGTCCCTTCTCTATTTTCCGCCTGGAAAGCCACTTGAGGGATAATCCTTGTGCCGGAGCACTTTTCACTTAGATAGGCGAAGAAGTTGAGTTGGGAAATTATTTTCCAGCCTTTCGCGTTCAAGGGGATTGCTTGGTCTTGGCTTGGGTGCTCGTTCTTGGCTCCTAAGACCTGGCTGCATTTTAATTGCACCTCCTGCCGCGCCGCCCACGGTTTGTCAAAGTTTTGCATCTTTCTGTGTTGGCCTTTTCTCTGAAGCGCGCACTCGCCTTCCTCACTTCATTTTTGTTAAGTTGGCGTAAATCTGCGCCCCCGACACTCCAGATCCTCCAGCTCGGCTTGCACCTGCCACAGTCAGAGTTTTCCACATCGCATTTTCCGGCTGCCTGAGCATTTCCCGGCTGCCTCAACTCTCGAGTAACATAATTTCGTAATTTCCCGAAACGCAAAAGTGATTTTAATCGCCGCTTCCTGCCATTTCCAAGGTGCCTGCACTTAGCACCCACCGCCCATCTCCTTCTATTTGTTTGTCTGTGTGTTTGTGTATGTGTGTGAGTAATTAGGTGACTTTTGGGCGGGGTGGGCATGGCTGTTTCACTTCCTTTCATTCGTCTGATGGCTCAATGCGATTTCCACTGCGCGAATTTGTAAAAATTTCTTTTATTTGCTCAGTCGAAGTTTCGTTTTCGTTTTCATTTTCATTTTACACGACCTCACCAACAGGTGGTGAATTTGGCAGAGGTCAGAGGTCAGCATAGCTTAACCCCACAACGCCCCAGTGATTGATTGCAGCGAACATTAGAGTTTCGAGTTGATTGGTCTGCGACATGCCATGCCCATAAAAAGGACTTTCAAATTCCTTTAGTAAATCGGTAATGTTTGTATAGTTACTTTGGTTCCTTAAAAGGGCTTAAGCTATATAATATACAGCACTTACATAAATAATGTTAATAAAAATGTCACAGCAAATATAAGAAACTTGCTAATTCAATAACATTTTCCAAGTTCGGTTTTAAGTTATTTTGAAATATTATATTGAATAAACATTTTAGCCAGCAAAAGGTACAGTCTTTTTAAAAATGCAAGATTTCAAAATACTTCTGTACTTGTTATCGATCTGTAAGCCTAATATCCTCAATTCGATATTTCGAAAAATTACTTTCGATTATTCGAAAAGTTTGTATCAAAAATTCTGCAGCTCAAAGAGAGGCGGACTTAAAAAGCGGTTCTTTTTATGCTTATTAAAATAAGAAAAGGGCGCTGCTCAAAAGGAAAACTGAAACGAAAAACCGTTTAAGTGGTGCCAAATGGGGTGGGTGGAAATTTTAGAGCCGGGCACAAAGGCGGCGGCACGAGGGTTAAAAACAATTCGCATGCTAATGTTGGACTCTGGAATGGGTGGCCACTTCAATGGCCAAGTAATGGCAATTATTGCCATCGCACGCCATTGCCCCCAGTTTTCCACCCAGTTTTCCGCACCACCACCCACTTTTCCCACTTGTCCGGCTGAGTGAGCGTTTTATTATGACTTTAAGTTGATGGCGCGGCCTCTTTAGTGGGTCAACTCGAAATTAATTACAGCCAACCCCGTTGACGCAGGCAAATGGAAATGGCTCAAGCAAGTGCCTATACATTAAGATACTTCAAAATTTTCAATTTATTTGGGACAATCAAAATACAAGAATACCCCATAATTAACTTTAGGTTTTCAAACATGTTACTAAGATGTCTTCACTTCGAAGCGGTTTTTTTTTGGTACTTGTACGACAAGTGTATTATCTAATATATTAATATTTTATCTTGTAATAGCACTGTGATTCACTTATTTGTGAAAAAATCAGTTACAAAACTATTTTCATTTTTCTTTGTGTACAAGCGACGTATACTTAACAAACATTACGTATGCGCTCCGTTTGATTATTGAGCATTAATCATCACTTGCGCACTTGACTTCGATTTAGTTTAAATTTATGCTAAGCACTCCGTATAGATGCAAGTTTTTTGTTTTATTTATTTTTTTAGGACTCCCTGGCAAATCCTGCCACAAATTGTTTCCTTTTCTTGGGAGGTCCTTTCCGTGTTTTTAATATGCGCCTTGCGTGAGCCATAAAAACCGGACCAAAGGACCTGGAAAGTGGGAGAAGGCTGGTTGGTTGGCTACTGGCCACCGGGGCAGATTAAGCACACTTAACACGTTGCCCGGGCAAAGGAGTTATCCGGGCATATATATATTATTGCCCTTAAATTTTCCATACAAAAATTAAACCCGATGTGATGTCATATCCTGCGCAGCTTAATCGTCCTTTAAGTGTATGCACTCACACAAAAGTTACTTGTTTACCTCGAGAACCCGCTTAATCATCTTTAACCCGACTTCAAGTTGGCCTGCCTGTATTCTTTCCAACCCCTGGATTTTCTCTTTCCCTTCCCTTATTTTGTTTTATTTGTTAAGCAGAGTTGATGTCTTTATGATTTTACCCAACAATTGCAACTGCAACGGCGAGCACATAATATCTTAATGTTGGAAGGAGCCTGGGTGCTTTTTTATTATAATTTTATGCACTTATTTACATAAGCGTAGTTAACGGGAATGCGCCATCATGCGAACTTATTACGAATATTATTACATTTGCGCTACCGCCCGGAGTCAGTAGCAAAAACAGTTAAGAGCAGCCTCAGTTTCGGCCTTGAAGCGCGTGGCATTTCGCCATAACAATAAAAACAGGCAAAAACAGCAGAAACAGGCAGCCATCGTGCCACTCAAAATCCAATAAATAATTTACATTAACCAGTGGCAAGTGAAAGGGCGAGATGTGGAGCCAAATGGTCTGGTCTGAGGCATGAGAGAAATGGAATCGGCAGGTGTATACCTGTAGGGATTCCATACACCTGATGCGACGATTCAGGCAGCATGATTAATTGGCCAGACTTTAAATTGGTGTAATCATTAATGCAAAAGTCAGCACACAATAAAGGGCAGAAAGTGAGTCAATGAAGCAGTCAATCAAAGAAAAAGAATCAATTACAATCAATTGAGAGCTCAGCTGATGGACTTTGGTAATGCACAAAATGAGCAGAAAAATTAATAGGCTTGATTATGATTAAATGGGAATTATAAATAAAAAATGCAATCATGCTTAAACTGCACCATTTATGTTTTTATAATATTCTCAAACGAAGTTATTTGGTTTTCTACTGAGCGATAATCATTTTGTCACCAAAACTCACTTCAAAACTATACTCTGTAAACACGGCGTATATTTTACGATAAATAAATAAGTAATAATAAGATAAAACAAACATTTTAAAAAGGTGGGTTAATCAGTTCAATGAAAAAACGTCATATGCTGACGGCAACAAAAAACTATTTGATTTTTGAAAAAAAAAACTATCACAAAATGTAGACTAAAAAACTTTCGTTACATATTTTATATTAACATTCAAATGTTTTTTGTCACGTATTTGTCATGTTTTTGTGCTTTGAATTATTTAACAGTATTTTTCATAGGCTTACCATATGTAAATATCCCTTATTGTTTATTCATCAATAAGTTTGCAGTACATTTAATTTAATTAATTTTTGTTTCTGCTTCATAGATTTATCTTACAAGCCGAATACAGAATAAATCACCCATGCCACTTACACCCCTTACTTATCCACTAATTGCGTAGAATCTTGCCTTAAAACCCACCGTGATTTTGCCTTCGAAGTTAATTGTGGCTTAATTGTAATTGAATGTGTTTGAATTCCTACAGCATCGGCTCCGATTATGGAACTGCCGCCACAGAATGTGACCGCCTTGGATGGCAAGGATGCGACTATATCCTGCCGGGCTGTTGGATCCCCCAACCCGAACATCACCTGGATATACAATGGTGAGTTTTGCAATGCTGATTCCTTAGAGCATGATGGCTGTCGTAGTAGTCCCACTAATGATGATGATGCTAATACCATGTCATTCTCTCTTATTTTGCCGTTGTTTTGCTCGCTAACAATCCAATCAACCTGTAACGCTAACAAAACTGCTTGCTGCGGAACCCGTAACCACCGTATTCGCATCGTGCCAACCTGCCAAATAACCTAACGTCCATCCACCTGCCGAAACAATGCAATGCCCGAAATCCAGAGACCCAGCTGGTGGACATATCCAGCCGGGTGCAGATACTCGAATCGGGGGACCTGCTCATCTCGAACATCCGATCCGTGGACGCGGGTCTGTACATCTGCGTGCGGGCCAACGAGGCGGGCAGCGTCAAGGGCGAGGCCTATTTGAGTGTTTTGGGTGAGTTTTAGTCCTTGTTTTCGTCCCTGTGTAGGAAAGCCAACGTCCACCATCCCCCCTCCTGAAAAATTTAATTGCCTGCCGCTCCGCCCGTCTGTTAGTTTCAAGTGCGTCTGTCTAGTCGGACGCCTTTGAGTGTCAGCGTTTTAGTTACCGGTGCTTTCGAGGGTTTTATGTTTTATGTTTTATGTTTTAGGTAGCATCCACAACCCCGCGCAACTCCAGCCCCGAGCTTTTAACCCCTATTGTTTAAAGTATTTAAGCTAGTCAAAAAGCATGCAGCGTTTAAACCTTGGTTGTTCATTACTGCTCCCTATCAAATAAAATAAGCTATACTTTCAGCACTAGATAATTTAATCATTTAGTTTTCAGATATACTAAAGCGCTTTAGTTACAGAGTGTTGTTAAATCAATGAGACAACCCAAAAGATTGATTGAAATGAGTTAAACCGTAATCAACAAAAAATCCTTTTATTGAAACAAGAGTGAACAATATAAGCCTAATAGTGCAAACGTATTCGATCCGTTTAACAGAATTAAACTCTACCCACTCGCTTTTTTTAAGCGACTAACTTGAGCAGAATATTTCCTTCTGCCCCCAACTCTTCTTAACCCTATTCTGCCCCATCAATTGTTCAATTGCAGAGCTTTGATGTTGGCACATCCTGCGACTGTTACTGAAATGCTGTCATCCGCCCAAGGAAACTCTTGTGTAACCACAAAAGAGATTCAAATTGAGTTTACTCACCAAAAATGTTCTCTATTAGACGGTTGTTTGTGCACCTGTTTTGGCCCCACTCACTCCTTAATGTGCATCTACCTCTCTATAGCCATATGATTGCCAATGACATTTTGGTGAACACACAGAAAAATATCAATTTCAACATTAACCACTGTTCAAAATTTAATGATATTATAGTTGGAAAGAAAAATGATGAGTATGATTGTTTTCTTCGTTGCAAGTTTTCAAAATGAGATATTTTTATCAAAAAAAGTTATTGAATGGTATTAGGAAAGTTAATAGCATGTGTCTATCTTCCCTTTTCTGCTAAACTAATGCAGTTTTTGTTTAACTTAGTGAATATTTTTAAGCGACTTGCTCTGTTTTTTTGTCCGTGTACTTGCGCCACATATTTAGGTTGCTATCTGTGCGTTAGTGTGGCCCTAACATCGCATCAAATCAACTAAAATGCATGGTCCAATGATAATAATGTATGTCATCAAAGCCGCAGCAGCCACAGCAACAACACGGCTTTATAATAATGCCAACAACCAAAGCAGTGGCAACGACAACGACAACGACACGATGGCTGCCATTTGAAGTGCTCCCTCCTGGGCAGCGTCAATTGCTTTTGGGATAATACGAAAAATATTCCACCATTTCCATACATTTGCGCACATATGTCTATGTTAAACGAGCATATGGCTTTGACTTTTTGTGCGTGAGCGTCAGAGAACTAGAAAATCCGAATACTTCAAATGATTTTTTTAAGGGTATTTGTTGTAGCCTGCCGCTCTGCTGCTGTCCATTGTGTTGTTTGTGTAATTAAAGTTGATTTGTACATGCAATATTTTGGCCCTGAACACACGAGTGTGTTGTGAGCATGATGTGTGTGTGTGTGTGTGGTCCTAAAAGGCAGCATCAATGTGCGGCTAATTGGCAAAACGCCGGAATGCGGCCCGTGGACTCTGGACTCTGGACTTTGACCACCGGCGCTGGTGGCAGTTTCCATCACCATCACCATCACCCCTTTAGCCAACAAACCACCTCGTGGCTTTATTTGTGTGTTGCATAAAACACTGTGCCCAAGTCCGACAAAGAAATAAAAAAGAGCGACGCAAAGAAGCTCTTTGTAGGCGGGTAACAAAGTTTTAAATACTCTTTTTATAAGAATGTTTGGCATTAGAGGGATTTTTTTGCGTAACTTGTTTTTAGCGACATTGCAGTTACTTTTGGCGCCTTTCACTTAACTTATAAATTAGGCATGGATAGTTAAAATAGTTGAATTGTTTATCACAAAATAGTATTTATGCCATATATAATACCCCTTATCCAGGGTATTCACTATTGACGGCCGGGTGAAAGGGTAAACCAGGTTCATTTTTGGCCTATTCGCTCCCGCTATTCAGTGCAGTGCAGTGCTGTTCATCTCTTCCCATATGGGGAACAACTTGGCTTATGGCAAACAGACCTCCCGACAGCAACAAGACCAACTATAGCACCAGCGGAGCCCATCACCACCGGCAGAACCGCCATATAGCACCATATAACCATATACACCAGTTCCAGTTCCAGGTCCACCAACAATGTCTGGGCCACGGGGCGCGTTGAACTTTTGATGCATGCGGGCCAGCAAGTGACTGAAAAGGGCTAAAAAAGAAATGCCGAGCGAGAGCAAAGAAAAAAGGAAGAAAAAGCATAAAATAAATAAAATCAAAGAGAAAGCCATACATAAAGGGAACAAACGAAGGGGGCCAAAAGTGTGGGGTTAAGGACTGTGCAATACCCTTTAATGTGGACTAGATGGGGGAATCTGCACTGCCAAGATACAGAATTATTTGTGATATTTGGAGTATCATAAATGCATGTCTTGTCTAACGAATGTCAAACGGATTGAGAATAACATAAACTACACAATTTTGATATGAATTAGATTATAGATCCAAATAAGTGTTTCTTTTGCACCCCCAATAATTCGATTATAAAGCTTCTTTTACCGATCCATTTAATAAGCACACCCCAAAACCCATCGAATCCAGGGTGTTTCCATACGGTCTTCGTGTGTAAGTTTTAAGGCCTTTAAATTCATTTGCCCCACCTGCTCCTTGGATTCTCACCGGGTTAAGGATAAGCCAAGGGGGGCAGTTGAAAGACGAGGAAGAGAGAAAGAGGGAAGAGGATGTGTCGACCGGGAGGCGTGCAATAAAAGTGGGCGGGGCTGTCGCGACTTGTCATTTGCCACACGACTTGCGGTCGTTTAATCTGCATTGCCGTGTTGTTAATGTGTTCCATCCCTCCGGTCTCCTGTCTCCTTTCTCCTGTGTCTCGTATCCTGTCTCCCGTATCCCACCTCCTGTCCAGAGAAAGTCCTCTTATTTTTTGCCTCGTTTTTCCTCTTTTCCCGCAGTGCGGACACAAATCATCCAGCCGCCGGTGGACACAACGGTGCTACTTGGCCTCACCGCCACCCTGCAGTGCAAGGTGTCCAGTGATCCCAGTGTGCCGTACAACATTGACTGGTATCGCGAGGGTCAGTCGTCGACGCCCATCAGTAATTCGCAGCGCATTGGCGTCCAGGCGGACGGGCAACTGGAGATCCAGGCAGTGCGGGCCAGCGACGTGGGCAGCTATGCCTGTGTGGTCACCTCTCCCGGGGGAAATGAGACGCGGGCCGCCCGCCTCAGCGTCATCGAGCTCCCGTTCCCGCCCAGCAACGTGAGGGTGGAGCGACTGCCGGAGCCGCAACAGCGCAGCATCAACGTGTCCTGGACACCGGGATTCGATGGCAACAGTCCAATATCCAAATTTATTATCCAGCGACGTGAGGTCTCCGAATTGGGTAAGTTTCGTTAGCCACTCTTATCTATACATACTTTTCGGTAGCGTAGAGTTTGTGGGTTGCGGTGGTTTTGGTTAGTATTGGAATTATGATTTATGAAAAACGAGGAGGGGTGTAAAAGCGTACACGGTTGCCATTTATAAGCAAAAATGATTGGACAGGAAAAAGTGGCTACATCACAGTCACATATAAATACTTCCATTATATACAAAATATATAGCCCATGAAAATATAGTAGAGAACACATAAATACAAAATAACATTTTGTGCTAAGTTTCGAGTACTCTTAGGCTAAATGTTAGTTATAGTTATAACATAACGAATATTACCTCTCAGCTCATCAGTTGCAGTTCTTTCATTTCGGAAGATTGACCGTTTCAATTACGATATATTTACGATAGAGTTGTTTTCCAACCAGATCAACACATTTAAGACACATGGAATATTATATATGAAGTGGCAACCGTTGCTTAAATATAAGCTCATATAAGCTCAGGAACCACGAACCACAATCTTTGGTTAGGAAATCATTACAGACAACACAAAGGAAACCAAGATTTTGATGCGTTTCTTCTGTTCTCTCTTTTCTTCCATTAAATTTACTTTGAACACCACCAAAAAATGGAACGAACCGAAACAATACGAACTGTAAATTGATTGTTTTATATATTGTATTTATTGATGATAACTTGTTTGTACATTTGTTTCTAATTTTCGATTGTAATTTGTTGTTTTGCACTTTGTTTTCATCGCGTTTTCACATCAACATCAACAACAACATCACCACACGGAACGCCCTGTAATCTACACACTTTTCACCAATATAAATTACTCCAAATGTGGTTCACCAACTATCGCACACAAAATAACACCAATCCCCATCATCCACCCATTCACCATAATCCCCGCCTGATGTTTTTTCCAAACACATTAACATCACAGAAAAATTCGTAGGTCCAGTTCCAGACCCCCTGCTCAACTGGATCACCGAACTGAGCAATGTCTCGGCGGATCAACGATGGATCCTGCTCGAGAACCTCAAGGCCGCCACCGTGTATCAGTTTAGGGTTAGTGCAGTGAATCGCGTGGGCGAGGGTTCGCCATCGGAACCCAGTAATGTCGTCGAACTGCCCCAGGAAGGTGAGTAGTCCTGCTTCTAGGATTTTGATCCTCATTATGTGCATCCCTAACTTGTATCGTAACGTATATTGTGTGTGTGTTGTGTTGCTTTCCCTAAGTTGTTTACATTTATTTGTGAATATTTTAATTATGCAACTCTTTTTTGTTCATAAAAGCTCTTGTATTTAAAGCTTAAATTTGTATAACTTATAAATAAGAATGCTTTTAATTCGATTTGACGTTTTTAAATTTATTTTCTTAGCCATCTTTAAATTTAAAATATTTCGTTTAAAAATTTTAATCTGATTTCATAGTGATTATTATAAAACATTAAGTGATTCATATAAATAGTGATATATAGCCCACTTATGATCCTGTATAGTGTAAAGAACTAATGCTGAATACCCTGTATATGTATTGTACTTTTAACTGCTATCGTTGTCATCTCGAAAATGAAATTTGAAAATCGCCGTTGGTCGCTCGCCCGCGCGTAGAGTTTCCGCTTCACCGAGGTATATACATATAGCCCAGATTCACGCCCCCTTAAAGACCCCTCACACGAATCACACACACACTTAAAACCCGAAAAGAAAACCCAGAGAGATTTACAGACTCTCCATTAAAAGGACTAAATACTTATAATAAATATGCACTAATATGCTGGCATTTCAACCCCCCACCATTTAGCTCCTTCCGGTCCACCGGTGGGATTTGTTGGCTCCGCTCGCTCCATGTCGGAGATCATCTCGCAGTGGCAACCGCCGTTGGAGGAGCATCGCAATGGCCAGATCCTGGGCTACATCCTGCGATATCGCCTATTTGGCTACAACAATGTCCCGTGGTCCTACCAAAATATCACAAACGAAGCGCAACGCAACTTTCTGATCCAGGAACTGATCACCTGGAAGGATTACATTGTACAGATCGCTGCCTATAACAACATGGGCGTGGGTGTCTACACCGAGGGTTCCAAGATCAAGACCAAGGAGGGCGTCCCAGAAGCACCGCCCACGAATGTGAAAGTTGAGGCCATCAACTCGACGGCGGCCAGATGCCGCTGGACCCCACCTAATCCGCAGCAGATAAATGGTATCAATCAGGGTTATAAGATTCAGGCTTGGCAACGTCGCTTGATCGATGGCGAGGGGAAGGATATTGAAAGGCGCATGATGACCGTGCCCCCGAGTGTGATTGATCCACTGGCGGAACAGACGGCCATCCTCGGAGGACTGGAGAAGTTTGCCGAATACAATATCAGTGTGCTCTGCTTCACGGATCCCGGCGATGGTGTGGCCAGTGTGCAAGTGCCAGTGATGACCCTGGATGATGTGCCCGATGAGGTAACCTCTCTGCATTTCGACGATGTCTCCGATCGATCGGTGAAAGTGCTTTGGGCACCGCCACGCTTTTCGAACGGTATCCTTACTGGCTATACGGTTCGCTACCAAGTCAAGGATCGTCCGGATACACTGAAATCCTTCAATCTGACAGCGGACGATACAGAGTTGACGGTGAATCAACTGCAGGCCACCACGCACTATTGGTTTGAGATCTTCGCGTGGACGCGGGTGGGCAGTGGAACGCCGAAAACAGCAACCATTCAGTCCGGCGTGGAACCAGTTCTGCCACATGCACCCACCAGTCTGGCCCTATCCAATATCGAAGCCTTCTCCGTTGTGCTGCAATTCACGCCGGGCTTTGATGGCAACTCCAGCATCACAAAGTGGAAGGTCGAGGGTCAGACAGCGAGGAATATGACGTGGTTCACCATTTGCGAGATCAGTGACCCCGATGCGGAGACCTTGACGGTCACCGGCTTGGTGCCATTCACCCAATACAGACTGAGGTTGAGTGCCAGCAATGTGGTTGGCAGTTCGAAACCCTCGGAGGCCACCAAGGATTTCCAGACCATCCAGGCCAGGCCCAAACATCCTCCATTTAACGTGACCGTGAGAGCAATGAGTGCCCAGCAACTGAGAGTTCGTTGGATTCCACTGCAACAAACCGAGTGGTACGGCAATCCCCGGGGCTATAACATATCCTACAAGCAGTTGACGAAGACACCGGGTACCATCAAATACCTGCCCCGATCGGTGGTAATCGAAGATCACACGGCCAATTCGCATGTGTTGGACGGTCTGGAGGAATGGACCCTGTATGAGGTGATAATGAATGCCTGCAATGATGTGGGCTGCTCGAAGGAGAGTGGCACTGCAATAGAGCGGACCCGCGAAGCTGTTCCCAGCTATGGACCGCTGGATGTCCAGGCGAATGCCACGTCGTCCACCACAGTGGTTGTGGAGTGGGGAGAAGTGCCGCGACAGCACCGGAACGGTCAGATTGATGGCTACAAGGTGTTCTATGCCGCTGCAGATCGGGGACAACAGGTGCTGCACAATACGATACCGAATAACGCCACCTTCACCACCACATTAACGGAACTCAAAAAGTTCGTGGTGTACCACGTCCAGGTTTTGGCCTACACCAGATTGGGCAATGGTGCACTGAGCACTCCACCCATAAGAGTTCAGACCTTCGAGGATACCCCTGGCGTTCCATCGAATGTGAGTTTCCCCGATGTCACCCTGACCATGGCCCGCATCATTTGGGATGTTCCAATGGATCCGAATGGAGAGATCCTGGCCTACCAGGTCACCTATACCCTAAATGGCAGTGCCATGCTGAACTACAGTCGAGAGTTTCCACCCTCCGATCGGACATTCCGGGCTACCGGCTTGCTTCCCGAGAAGTACTACAGTTTCAGTTGCACGGCCCAAACGCGTCTGGGGTGGGGCAAAATAGCCACTGCCCTGGTCTACACCACCAACAACAGAGAGCGGCCCCAGGCGCCGTCGGTTCCGCAAATATCACGCAGCCAGATCCAGGCCCATCAGATCACCTTCAGTTGGACACCGGGCAGAGATGGCTTCGCCCCTCTGCGATACTACACGGTGGAGATGCGCGAGAACGAGGGCAGGTGGCAACCACTGCCGGAGAGGGTGGATCCCCTGCTGAGTTCATATACAGCGCTTGGTCTGCGGCCCTATATGACCTACCAATTTCGCATACAGGCCACCAACGATCTGGGACCCTCCGCCTTCAGTCGGGAAAGTGTGGTCGTGCGAACTCTGCCCGCTGCTCCGGCCGCCGGAGTGGGAGGTCTCAAGGTCGTACCCATCACCACCACTTCGGTGAGGGTGCAGTGGAGCGCCTTGGAGACGGGAATGTGGAATGGTGATGCCGGAACAGGTGGCTACAGGATTCTGTATCAGCAGCTCTCCGACTTTCCCACCGCCCTGCAGTCAACGCCCAAGACGGATGTGCATGGCATCAATGAGAACAGTGTGGTGCTGTCGGATCTTCAGCAGGATCGCAACTATGAGATTGTGGTGTTGCCCTTCAATTCCCAAGGTCCTGGACCTGCCACGCCCCCGGCAGCGGTTTATGTGGGCGAGGCGGTGCCGACCGGAGAACCCAGAGCGGTGGACGCAGCTCCCATTTCCAGCACCGAAGTGCGTCTACTGTGGAAGCCACCAAAGCAGAGCATGCAGAATGGCGACATCCTCGGCTACAAGATATACTACCTGGTCACCTACTCACCGCAAGCCTTGGAGCCTGGCCGCAAGTGGGAGGAGGAGATCGAGGTGGTCTCCGCCACAGCCACTTCGCACAGTCTGGTGTTCCTCGACAAGTTCACCGAGTATCGCATCCAGCTGCTGGCCTTCAATCCGGCCGGAGATGGACCAAGATCGTCGCCAATTACCGTGAAAACGCTGCCGGGAGTACCGAGTGCTCCACTTCTCCTTCGATTTTCCGATATCACCATGCAGAGCTTGGAGGTCACCTGGGATCCACCAAAGTTCCTCAACGGCGAGATCCTGGGTTACTTGGTCACCTACGAAACCACTGAGGAGAATGAGAGTAAGTTCTAAACATCAGTTTAATCTAGGGATATTATTTGATTATAACCGCCCACTTTTTTACCCACAGAGTTCAGCAAACAGGTGAAACAAAAGGTATCGAATACGACACTTCGCGTGCAGAATCTGGAGGAGGAGGTCACCTATACGTTCACCGTCCGTGCTCAAACGTCCGTGGATTACGGACCGGGTGTAAGTGAGAATGTGACGACTGGTCCCCAAGATGGATCGCCGGTGGCGCCGCGTGATCTCATCCTGACCAAGACGCTGTCCAGCGTCGAGATGCACTGGATCAATGGGCCGTCGGGAAGGGGACCTATTCTGGGCTATCTCATCGAGGCCAAGAAGCGAGGTAAGTTTTTGGGTTTCCCTACTGAAAATTGTAGAATTGGTTTTGGACTTGCTCTTACTACATAATCTCTACGTATTCTTTTTGGATCTCTCCTATTTTACATTCGATCACTCTTTGGTGGCTTGGTTCTAAAATGACAAAATCTTTCCAAAAACTATAATAACAAAAATTACTCTTTTGCTTGCGTAGAAAAAGGAGAGCCGTCATTTGTTTGTAAGTATTGCTGTCCGTAGAAAGTAGAATTTAAGTAATCCTAGTCACATCCTAACTCAATCACAAGAGAACTAATCCCATCCTGACAGGAATTGTCATATTAAATTATGCCTGAATTAACCAAAATTAATACAAAACAAGAATGGGATCAAAGTTCGGCAAGCCGAAGTTTTATACCCTTGCAGCTGGTAAATATTCTATAATTCAATTTAGATGGGTAAATAATGACGAAAAATTTAAACATAGATTTTTAGATAATCAAACAATAATTAAGAGATATGCCACTTTGAAATCGGATGGCTGTAAGGAAAGTTATGGGCTTGGAAGTGCATGTTTTAGGTCACTTTTTCATTGAAAATGACGAAAAATTGACCCAAGAATACAAACCAAGTTTTTTAGTTTTATTTTAAAAATATGATACCTCCTGCAAGGGTATAAATATTGCCGAATTATTCTCTAAATTTCCTTCTATAAGTATATACCTTAAAAAAAATAAACGTACTGCATTTTTACTTGCTTCAAAGAACCTTTGATATAATATAATTATATCAAATATAATTTATCCCTAATATTTATTTATCTCCATTAAGTTTCCCTGAATATTTTAAAATCTTCCAAGCGAAAACCTAACTCTTATCTCCTGCCAATCATAGACGACTCCCGCTGGACGAAGATCGAGCAGACAAGGAAGGGAATGATGCAGGACTTCACGGTCAGCTACCACATCCTGATGCCCTCGACGGCGTACACATTCCGTGTGATCGCCTACAATCGCTATGGCATTTCGTTCCCCGTGTACTCCAAGGACTCGATATTGACGCCGTCGAAACTTCACCTGGAATATGGCTACCTGCAGCACAAGCCCTTCTATCGGCAAACCTGGTTCATGGTCTCCCTGGCGGCCACTTCGATTGTGATCATAGTGATGGTCATTGCGGTGTTGTGTGTCAAGAGCAAGAGCTACAAATACAAACGTAAGTGTGCGCTTTGGGCTTTGCATAATGGATCTGCTTATTGATCTCCAATTGAATTGCAGAGGAGGCCCAGAAGACTCTGGAGGAGTCCATGGCCATGTCCATTGACGAGCGACAGGAGTTGGCTCTGGAGTTGTATCGCTCCCGCCACGGCGTTGGAACAGGCACCCTCAACAGTGTGGGCACTCTGCGCAGCGGCACCCTGGGCACCTTGGGCAGGAAGTCCACCAATCGACCTCCGCCGGGTGTTCACCTCGGCAAGAGCCCGCCACGCCCCTCGCCCGCCTCCGTGGCGTACCACAGCGACGAGGAGAGCTTGAAGTGCTACGACGAGAATCCGGACGACAGCAGCGTGACCGAGAAGCCCTCGGAGGTGAGCAGTTCGGAGGCATCGCAGGTGAGTTGAGGGAAAAACAGTGACCAAGTAAAATATGCTAACTAAACGTAGATAAAATGCCTTTTAAGCTTTAAGCGATCTCAAAAACAGAAACAAAGCCAAATTGCCCAATTGGTTGATTTAAGCTTACTTGAATAACCTCCTCTTAAGATAGCTATAATCCCTACTAACCCAACTAAATTTCAAATTCATTATGGTTCTTGGAAGCAACCAGCGAGTTATTATAAACAAACATATTTTACTAAGGACCGTTTGCCTGCTTGATGATTATTATGCTCAAGACATGTGGACTAGATCGTGTTTCCCTCATGTTTTTAAGTTTGTATAATATCTTGAGTTTCCAAAAATGGAGGAATTACTGAATGATAAGTAATTTGAATATTTTACATTTACTTTGCAGCATTCGGAGAGCGAGAACGAGAGCGTGCGCAGCGATCCGCATTCGTTTGTGAATCACTACGCCAACGTGAACGACTCACTGCGGCAGTCTTGGAAGAAGACCAAGCCGGTGCGGAACTACTCCAGCTACACCGATTCGGAGCCGGAGGGCAGTGCAGTGATGAGCCTCAATGGTGGCCAGATTATCGTCAATAATATGGCCAGATCGAGGGCACCACTGCCCGGCTTCTCGTCGTTCGTCTGACAATCAACCGAGTTCTAAGATCTAAGCACCAGTAGCAACGGCACCGTCATCCGCGAGACCTTTGTCTAGGTTTGTCCACGAGGAGGATAAGGCGGGGGTGGTCCGGAAATGGGAGACGGAGCTGGGGGCTTGGCTGGGGGCGAATTGAATCTATGATCCATATGGAATATGGAATATGGAACAAGGAGGACGAGGACACCCACATATCAGACTGATCCAGCAGGACCTCCGGGCCTCAGCCCCTCCAGCTCTCCGACGATGCGCTGCTACAGGGATATATACATATTACTATATAACAGACAGACATTCGGTTAGGTTATCCTGTATGCATTTAGTTTTAGTTTCTAATTACGAGAGATCTGAGATTTGCGAGCATTTATGCACTACCCACACGGTGTTGTGTATTTGTGTTCTAGTGTTTCTGTTTTAACTGAAAATGTTTTTTATTCAGAAATGTCTCTTAAGCCTTTTTTATCTGTATCATTCTACGACATCTGTATGGCTAAACATTTTAATTTAAGACTGCAGCACTAGAACACCAATGCAAAACACAGTGGGCGAAGCGCATTAGTTTTAGCCTGTGTTTCCCACTGTGTTTCCCAGCAGGACTCTGCTCCTATTTTGTAGTATTTATTTACGGGTGTGCAGTGTGAGTGCGGTGCTGTCTGCCACACCTCCAAACAATGGCATTTAATCGAAGGGGCGCGAATCGAATTCAATCCGAATCCGAATCCGAAATCGAGTCTTGTGATAAACCGATTTCTCGCGCCCGGTAAAGTTTAACAAATGATTTCCAAGTGTGTTCAGCGCGTGGCAGGCAGATTGAACTTTTGAGTGACTGTGAGTGTGAATGTTAATGATCTACATACGCGTTTAGTCTGGCGCAATCTCATTATTTTTAAAACGAAAAAAGTTATGTTTTAATTTTTATTTTTATTTTATTTTTTTTGTGTGTGCGAATACAACTAGTTAATCTAGAAGTTTGAAGGAGAAGACGAAACACCGATGCAATCGGTGGTCTGAGTAGAAAAAACCGAGACAAAAAGTTCAAGAGAAACACAAAAGAACACGACATGAGGAGTTATGCAAACGAAAAACAAATAATCATATCTTATAAGCAAAGATAAATGTATTTTTTTTTTGGACAGGCAAACAGATGAAGGCTATAGCTATTGGAATGAGCAGAAATCGAAAGAAGAAGGCTTAGGATACGTATATTCATCAGATACATTGATAGGCCATATTAATGCAATTTCTTTACCACGTAAGCCCACAAACGAAAGCAACTGTAACACACAAAGCAAACAAACAAACAAACAAACAAACAAACGAGCAAACATGCAACTAGCAGACCTGCAGCAAACTCAAACAAACGAGGAAAAGATTCTTTTCGAGCGCATGCGCAGCAGACTTAGCACTAAGTACGATCAGTGCGATCTTGGTAGATATAAGATGCATTTTTTTTTTTTTGTTAGTTGGGCCCAGTTCCTCCGGGGGGACTACGCCCTGGTACTCTAGCTCATAACTCTTCGATTGTTCAACCCCCGACGCTTAGGTGTAATTGTACTTGTAATTGTATTTGAATGCAGTTTATATTTATGACTATATTTATATATCGATGTATACATGTATATCTAAAAACTTAAACGACTGATTATATATTTTCCCCCGATTAGTTGTATACTTAACTCCTTTTTTGTATTGTACTACCTACGCATTAACTACATATTAACTACGTTTAGACCACTTTGGCGCCCTCTGAAAAGAAAGCGGAGTGGAAAACCGGCAGAGTTTTCCCCCAATCGCAAGCTAATTTCAACTTCAAAGACTCGAAGCACAAGTTCATCTAGTTAAGTAAATGTAATTGTAATTGTTGAATTGATGATCGAAGGATCAAAGGATCGGCGTCCTCCACTAATTGAGGATGCAAGTCGTTTGATGTGGAAGAGGATGGCTTTTAGGGATCGAGAGAAGAAAAAAAGATGGAGAAGGATAAGAATGGCGGAGCTCAATGATCTTGACTCGGGGCTAGTTGAAATCCGTGCAGCAAGCGCAAAGTATTAGAATATTGATAAAAACAATTTAAATGTGTAAATGTAATTGATGGAGCATACGAATATGAATCAATAAAAGAACATGAAATCAATGTAAAAAAAAAGGTCTTTCAACTTTTAGCATGTAATCCCTTGAATTAAACTAATTTTCTTATTTTTCCAGCCTCTTGCTATTTATTTTACGTCTATTAAAAATAAGAGAAAAAAAATGTAGGTCTGTCGGTAGGCGTTGAATTGTATATGCAGGGATGTTCCAGAAATCGCTGACGATTGGCGAGTCGAATTTCTTTCAGTGTACCAGAGTTTTTTTTTAAATTTCCTCACACTTTATAAACGATTTGTTTTATATCCTACTCTTTGGATAGCCTTAAATCGTTTAGGCAACATTTAAGCTTCCTGGGACACTGAGACTTGACCAGCGGCTGGCGACAATTTCTGGGACACCCCCGATAGTGACAAATCAGTCAACGAGTGGGGCTTAATACTACAGAGTCTGCTTGCACTAGGCGGGACTGTCTGAGGTCGTCTCCTGCGTTTCCGGCTGGGCCTTGGTGGCACCCTCCTCCTGGCCCTGTTCCTGCTCCTCCTCCTCCTCGTCCTCCTCCTCCCCCCCCTCGTTCTCTGTCTCGCCATCAGCATCCGCTTCCAATTCCTGACTCTCGATGTGACGAGCCACCGGCTGGGACTTGAAGGCCGTGGTGGCTGGAGTGGCCGGATGAGGAGGCGCGGTGGCCACTGGCGAGGATGAGGCCAGACTGGGCACGCTCACAGGACACATGCAGGGCACAAATTGGATGCGACTGCCGCCGGCGCCTTGATCCGACATCAGATTCTGGTGCGACTGGTAGTTGAAGTAGTCCGGATACGGATACTGGGGCCTGCCGTTGTAGAGGTTGCTCAGCCGGCGATTGTACGTGGGATACTCGCCGAAGCGCATCAGGCTGGAAGTGGATCCCTCGGAGAAACTGCTGCTGGTGGATTGGGGCGGCGGAGGAGGCGGGGGAGGCGTGGTCGTCGTAGTGGTAGTACTGCTGGTCGTAGTCGGTGCCGGAGTGGTCGTCGTCGTCGTTGTGGTCGTCGTCGAAGTGGTTGTCGGCGCGGGAGTGGTGGTGCTGGTGGTGCTACTGCCCACAGAGGCACTGCCCAGCCCCGCCGGAGGAGTCACCTCCGGCCTGGAGACGGAGTCATGGCGCCGGGCAGCCGCATAACTGGTCACCGCATACGGGTCGTACTGGCCACCCGGGAGCAGAGGCGTCTGGGCAGCTCCGAATCCAAAGAAGCCGGGTCCCAGCGGCTGGTAGGTGTAGGTGCGGAAGTATGTGAGCGGGATGTGCTGCATCACCGGACCAGTTGGCTCCCTGGTCTCCCTACAAAAAACACAGGTGATGTTGCAACCACATTATCTTGCACCTTCAATACTCACGTTGTTGTCTTTGGCCACCAGAAGGCGTTGGACAGTTCGCAGCCTGCCAGGATTAGAGTGATCTAAGAGGGGAAGGAGTGAAGATGGCTTAATTGGCTTACAGAGGGATAAATACTTGGTAAGTTAGAATTTTCCCTATTCAATAAAACTTTCAAATTTAAATTCAAAGTAATATTCCCGTTAAAATATTTGTCCAATTCAATATTTAAGATTTGTTATATTACTAACATTTTCATTCACTTGCTCAATCTTAACATATTTAAAACAACCAAACTCGTATAACGTTGCCACAACAAGAAAATTTATATTTATAGAGAATTTAAGTTACAATTTTTACTATTTTTTTGGTCCGTCAAACTATTTTCATTCTGTTAGTTTCCGATTTAAGAAAAACCAAACCAAACGTCCTCTTGTATATATAAACAGAATCCTTTTTTTCGTTGTGGAAATTCTTATCACTTGTGCCATAGAAAAACATCCTGGTCTTTTTCAGTAGGCAAGGATTTTTCAAAGCGAGTCAATCCTTTTTTACTTTTTTTCACATACCACAAAGTATAGCCACATTTTGCTTGTACGTAGCACTTCACTGGAAGAATGTCCCTTTATCCTTGGGGAACAATTAAAAAATATGAAAAAAAAGGAAGTGATCCACTCGCGTTCGCGGTTGCCTTTGTTCTAAGCCCAAAAAGAGTCGCGGCTCGAGCTTTTATAGCCGAAAACTGAAAACTGAAAACTGGGAATGGGGATCGGTTGGGATCGATTGTGTGGCCCATGGCGATGTTGGGCAGAACAGAAAAGCCGCCACCAACCGGGTTTTTCCTCCAATAGAAAAGAGGGGGGGAAATAGGAAAAGTGGAAAGGGGAGTATGGAGTCTGGAGTATGGAGTCTGGAGTTTGGAGTTTGGAGTTTGAAGTTTGGAGAGAAGACCCCTTGTAGAACAACGAGAAAATTAATTGCAGGCTGCAGAGCGAAAACTAAGCTGGGAAATCAATAATAATAATGAACGGGGGAACAACAACAGCATGGAGAGGCGGATCATTGACAAAGTGATTGAATGAATGATGGAGCCACTGACAGAAAAGTAGAAGGGGTTCTTGAAAGGGCCGCATCCATTCGATTGGCCATAAAAATTTGTTGATGACTCTTCTTCGGCCTTCCTCCCCCCGTGCTTTTTAACACATTGAAACTTTGTTTTCCTTTCTGATTTTCTGTGTTTTGAGTTCTGGAATTTGGGTCAGTCGACGCCTTCAGCTTCAACAGTTCGATTTGCACGATGAGTTATGCAACTTTGGGTCACTCAATACTCAATAGAGTAGAGTGTGGTTCCTATTCTTCACTTTCCAATTTACGACCGCCTTTTCAGAGACCGGGCTCTTTCTTGTTGCCCAGGAATTTATGGCTGCCCTTTATGGCTTGTAAAACTGTTCCACTAGCCGACCCATTACAATCTAAACTGTCTCATGGCTCCATCTGAATGGCCATATATGGAGAGGCGTTAATGGTCATCTCGGTCATGATTGTCATAATCACAATCTGTGTTCATTCTCCCCCATCCGTTCCCCCAAATGATTCTATACTAGTACTCCGTCTTATCTCATCAGGTATTCTTTACTCTTAGGTGTATGACTAATTAGGGGATTTATCTCCGCGGTCGGAAGCCATTCTCAATGTACTTGGAGGTGTAGTACCTGGTCTGGTTATCCGTTCCCAGTGAGCGGTGGTGGGGTCCCTTGTAGCTAAAATTCAAGAACGATTCGCAGTGTGTAGTAATACATTCTGAATGCAAAGAGCACCAACTCACCGTGAATTCAGAATGAACCAGGTGCTGGGCTCCCGTTCCGCAGAGCTCCTCTTCTCGATCCGATTCTTGGATGGATTTTGGAGCAGTTTGCCCAGCGTGTAAACTGGAAAGGCGTAGTACTCCCTCTTGAGTGCGTAACGCGAGCTCTGGCGCACAGGCGGTGGTGGTGGAGAAGTGCTGGTCAGGTGCTGGTCCACCACTGGTCGCTCCAGACTCTCATCGAAATAGACGATCCGAAAGGGTTCAGTGCTGCTGGCAGTGGAGGTCTCCGTTGGCTCCAGCGGTAGCTCCACTTCCGTTTCGGCCTCCTGCTCTGCCAGCCAGTCTGGTTCACCCATCTCCTCGTCATCGAGATCGGCCAACTCCTGATGCTCCTCCAGTTCCGTTTCCCCACTGGCGTACTCTCGGTGGTTGCTGTTGTGGCCAGTGGATCTTCGCAGCACAGTCTGCCATTGCACCACATCTTGGGGCGAGTGGAAGGCCTCATATTGCTTGGCCTTCTTCCTTTTCCGCTTGCCCAGCCTCACCATTTCCTCGATCCTGGGCAGCTGTGTTTCGTAGGACGGAGGAGTGGGTGGCGGAGTGGGCGTGGTGGTGCTGGTGGTTCTGATCGTTGGTTGACTAGTGCTGCTGGTTAGACCCGGATCTTCGATGGCCTCATGTGCATAAAAGGGTATCAGGGTCAGGTTCATCATCTCCTGCTGTCCCGGCACTCGCATTCGCTGGACAATCGGCTTGGGCCGGAACATGGGCGTCGAGGGGGGATAGAGCACTTGACCGGGAACTGGCTCCTGCATGGGATATCGCCTCCTGCTCAGCATGGTGTTCAGTATCAGCTCCCCCCTGGTTCCGTTGTACACGAATATGGGATAGTCATCCAGGGAATTCTCCCCGGGACCATTGTCGAAAACGGGCAGATGCCGACGTCCTTCCCGCCGGTGACTCCTGCTCTGCGGGAGCGCTGGTTGCACGTACTGATGGGGCAGCTGCAGGCGATGGGGCATCATGAAGCGTCGCTGGGGTAATGAAGGGGGAAGTCTTGGAGGAGGAGGCGGAGGAGGAAGAGACGGAGGCTCATCCCGATCTTCATGTCTAACCAGAAAGGTGACGGGTCCGGGTTCGGGTGCCACACCTCCTCTTCCTCTTCCCTGCCGCCGGATCATCTGCGGAGTTATCCTGGTTGTCGTTTCATAATCCGCGTCTTGGCGATCCTGTCTTTGCCGCTTGGCCAGCCCATCTTCCAGTATCCAAAGTGGACGATGCTCGGCCGCCATGTAACTTTGCCCCAAGGTGACCCCAATCCAAAGTACTAGCACAATCCAAGGCACCTCCATTTAGTGCGACGAATGTCTGTGAAATGGTCAACTAGCCACTCTAATCCATCACTTTATACTGCTTAAGTTGGACACTTGGATTCGGGTTGCTTTTGGTTTTTGGCCGATGGCGTAACTAACTTTCGTTTTGGGCGAAAATCGCACAACTCGTTCTGAGTGGGTCGCCCAAAGGTCGTCGAGTGGGTCACTACTCGGTGTAATGTAGGTCCGAAACCAGAAAGAATTAAAACCTCTGGATGGGTTTTAACTTGGCACTGATTTAATGCTTAAATGTATCAGAGAGAGTTACTCATTTCGAAACTCAATTAGGTGGCAGAGTTCCTTTAAACCCATTTATTCCTATATTTAGAATGCATTCTGATTTACTATGTGTTTAATATCAACATAAGAAGGAAAGATTCACTTCTTATGTCCGACTTTTGCCCAATGCAAACATAATAAAAGACTTATTTTTATGCCACATTTAAACGAATGATCTCTATATCTCTAGAGCCTCCCATTCCCCGGTTGCATCTCTTGTCAGAGATTTTCGGTGTGTGGTGGTTTTGTCAGGAGTTGGACAGCTGCCAACTTCGCTTCAGCATCAATGGAGCCAGCTATTTTCCATTTCCATTTCAAACCCCATCTCCATGGACCATCAGCTGTCAAAACTGGCATTAATCAAAACACTCTTAACCGATTCCCTTTGTTGCGGTGGCCTGCTCCTCCGGCCTTCGCTTCTCGGTTCTCGGAGCAGCGCAGTGGAAGTGAATTTCGGGGACTCTTTGATGGGCAGACGGAGAAGACCTTTACACAGATAAAAAAGAGCTCGATATCAGTTTAATATTCCCAGGACGGAAATGTGCAGGTTTATATCAGGTATCGCTATTTGATACCTTTATTTATTAAGGACTTCTGTTATTTTTGGTTACAAAAGTCACAAACAGAAAACTCTTTTTGCTCTCGCCCACAAAATGTAATAACATCTGCAAATTTGAAACAGAATACATAATAATCCAGTTGTAATCACGATTATTTTTGGTTTCTGATTAATTTTGTTTACATATTTTCGATGAGGATTCTGTTTCCACTGCTGCACTTTAATGGTTTTCTAGCACTCCGCTGATTATAATGTTATAATTTTGATATTTTATCAGATTTATTCCTGCTTCCATTGTAATCAATTAATTTGAAAAACTCTCATGTCGTATCCACTTTCTTCGAGTGCAGAGCTCTGTTTTCTGTTTTGACCGCCGCCTGTTCTGGGCCAACTTGTTCTCGTTTCTCAAGGGCCACAAGTGTGCAACAAGTGGAACATTCTGACCAAGAACGGGGTTAATAGCCTCTGACGGACGGACAACTGCAGGCGGTCGTGAGTTCTCACTTTGGAGCAGCGGCCCCACAATGAAAATGGGAAATGGAAAATGGAAAAATGATTGATTAGCCCTGTAGATCGCGGCTTTGATCGATCAATCGGCGCTTGCATGTGGCATTCTACATGTTGTGCTTACTTGTAAAACTCGTACTAATTACGGACGGATAAAATGCGTTTTTGAGGCGGGATTGGGAATGGGAATGGGAAAGGGAATGGGATGGGGACTCCATGTGGGATCGGGATCGGAATCTTTGTGTGATCTCCAGCCGGGTGGAAAGACGAGAAATTGCCCGGGCCAAATAAATCGAAAACCGTTTTCTCCCATCGATCCATTCATGGATGATTTGATGTGATCATCCTCCTCTTCGCTTCGAACTCCCATTTCAATTCCGATTGCGTGACTTGACAGCATTATTAGGTAAGGAGTCGTACGGTGTGATTCCTGGCTTGGATTAATTCGCTTTTAATGGCCTCTAATGCGTTTTAAATTCCCCCCTGCCCACTGTCTTCTGTCCACTGTCCACGGTCCACCGACCAATGTCATAAATTCCACACATCCATGGAGCATCCATCCATGCCAGATGCCTCAGCCAGCCCAGCTGTACGTCACGCCAACCCGTGCCCATAATTAACAGCCAGAAATATTTGGACAATCATAAAACACACGCAGACAGACAAAGGAAGGCATCTAAATCACAGGGAAATCATATTTGACACCGGCAATTTGTTCTATGCATTTCGGAATAGAATGCATTTTATGTAAATGAAAGTTGTCCTCAATCTGGAGGTCGTATCTGGTATCTCTGATTGATGTCCGGTGTGCCGTGAGCTATGAACAATAAACCAATCAAGAGGCAGAATATGTCAAACGATTTGTTTGTCCATTGTGCGGCTCCTCCTCGGTCTCCTCCTCGTTCTCCTCCTCGTTTTCCCCATCTTGGCAGTGTGTTTACATGGGCGAGGAACATCATTAATGCGATGCACAGATAAGCAATCTAATGGATGCGATTGTGCCTTGTTATTTGGTGTGAAGTTCGCTAGGCAGAGTTTTAGTTCTTAAATATTTGAGCAAGTCCTTTTCTTTCAAGAGTATTTCTGAGGTAGACCCTAAAAGGAACCTCTAAATAAACACCATTTTGTAAATGCAATAAACAAGTATTTATTATAACACCTATAATTTCCAAGAGCCAACTACATGAAGATCTACAACTTTATAATTGAAAAGTAATTTCAATTTTCTTGACTTAAATGCTCAATTTGCTGTCCACTTCTTATTTGATTATTAAATAAAAATGTGATAATGAACATTTTACCCCTCTTGAATTGTTTATTTGCTCTACTTTGATTAGTTACTCAAATACTGCTATCATTCTGCCAATCAAACAACCCATATATAATATTAGATCGCATTCAGTTATCTTATCTAAACAATTTGTCCATCTGCCTATAAGCCCACTACAATATATAACTCTGAGTGTTTTCAATTGCCATGTCAAATGCTTGTGTTATCTCGCAGATACTTCTGTTTCCATCTTGAATGTTCCAATAGATATTCCCTTGAGCAGCATGTGTTTTCGGCTGTCTTTGACTAGAGTTTTCTATACCTGCTACCTGTTGCAAGGACTTGGAGTGTGAATGAGTGGGTTTTGTGATTTGAGGCTGCTGTTCTACTCTTTTAATCTTTATGTAGAATTGTTCCATAGTCTGACAAATAGCTTTCTTTGGTCCGATATCTTGAGCTTTCTGCTGGCTGGGATCGCCAATCTGCTGATGACGAAGACCCCGAGTGGAAAAGCTCTCCAACGACCCCGCGATCTGCGTGAGCAAATTCAATTAGCGAGTCGCGTTCCAGCACATGTCTCTCTCCTCGTATTCCGAGTCCGATTCCGATTTCGATTCCCGATCCGAATCCAAATCCGGCGAAAGCTTCGCCCCGACCCCGTTCCAGTGCTCCCAGTGCTAGAATCATCGAATTTCGCCTCCCTCTCTGCACAGAAAGAAAAATGTATATGATTTATTTATGGTTTTGCATTCTATAAGGGGTATATGTCAAAACAATATTTTCAATTAATTGTATTATATCAGTATGAATATATCATTATTATATTCAAATAATATATTACATATTATTAGGATTGCCAGCATTGTCTACGCGTAAACAAAAGGCATAAAGAAAACAACTTTTTCAAATTGACATCGCAGTGTTTTCTTTCTGTGTGGTCTTTTGTCTTCGACACAAGCAGCTGCCTCAACCTCGAGCTCAGTGCGAATTGCGTTCTCGAGGCGTGCGGTGGCGGTTCCCCAGTAGTTTTCCGGCTCTGTCCCAATCGATTACCCCTCAGTGCTCGAAGAGGTTTGCGGCCACTCGCAGTTGGCTCTGGGCGAAGTGACAGCGTTCGACAGTCTTGCTTCCTGGTGGAGCTGCTAGTTTTTCCTAGGCATTCGGGCAGAGAAGTGTGGAGAAGGGGGAGTCGCAAGGATGGCCGCCCAGCAGCAGGATATCTCGCACGCCAAGCGCGCCGCCTTCCAGGTTCTGGCCGGCGGTTCGGCTGGCTTCCTGGAGGTCTGCATCATGCAGCCCCTCGACGTGGTCAAGACCCGTATCCAGATCCAGACCACTCCGGTGTCCAGTGCCTCGGCTCTGGGAGAGGTGAGTTATCAGGGGGCCTACGCAGACAGCAGGTAGATTTGGGTATAAATTACCAAACAGATTAATAGCTTCTGGAGCGAAGATACATGCAGCTAAAACACACAAAGATCACAAAGGTTGTTCTGTAGTAAGCCTATGAGCCAATATTATTTCCAAAAGATTCTAAAGACAGCATAGATATTCCTCAGATTATATCGTTTATGTAAGAAGAAACACAGATATATAGAAATATTGGACACTAATTAATCACCTCAGAATTCAAGAGACATGAACAGATTGTCCAGTCACATCAAGATCCGAAGAGGCTACTCCAAAGATATGTATGTATATCTTCTCTCATCAGCTGTGGGTTGTTTGGGTTTTGTTTTGGGGCTGGGGCTTTTCGTTTTTGGATAAGGGCAAAGCAAGGTCACGGACACACGCTCTCCATTTTCTCTATGTTGAACCAGCTCTCTCTGTGTTTACATTTCTCGAGCCAAGGGCCAGACAATCCATATTTATCAGCAGTCGAAGCGAAACGCCGCGCCGAACCAGCTTATCAGCCACGTTTATAAATATATATGTACATATATATGGCCCAAGCATTCCCCAATCCAAATCGAAATCGGAATTATGCGCTGATAGCAGTCGGCACTTTCGATTCCGTTCCGACACTGGACACGCGTGTTGGCCATTAATTTGGGGGAAGTGCGTGGGAAATCGCAGGTGCAGCAGCTAGTTGTAGCTCCATTCCTGGGAATTTGAACTGGAGAAACTAGTACAAGTGAATTGGGAGGTCCACACCTGCAAAGCCTATCTAATCTTGGTGTTTTCTGGGCTCTGTTTTCGGAAATCTTTATGCTTGGAGGGACTTAGATAAGGCTAAAACAGAGCTAGATTTTCTGGAATAATTGTTATGATATCAAAGAAGAAATTACAAAAAATTAAAGAGACAAATTAA
Organism: Drosophila kurseongensis; assembly: GCA_018153305.1. Taxonomy (NCBI): domain Eukaryota; kingdom Metazoa; phylum Arthropoda; class Insecta; order Diptera; family Drosophilidae; genus Drosophila; species Drosophila kurseongensis. Next base: position 699,780 of record JAECXX010000141.1, read on the forward strand.
CTAAAAGACAAAGAAAAAGGCGATTTTAAAAGGAAGAAGAGTCTCTCAGATTATTTCTGCTTAGACTTCAGCGAAGATATAGGTTTATGGGAAACAATATTTTGTGTGTAGCCCCAGCATAAAAATGTCTTTATTTTGCGACACAATTTCGCATCTCTCAGTCGAGGAGGCGCGATGATTAAACAAATTTACGACTGCAAATGAAAGCAGTCGGAAAAAGTGGGCAAAGGGGTTGGAGTGGACGGACAGGGGGAAATTAGCACAAATACAGCAGATAAATTTATGCGGACAATGCACGCAGTTGCCCGTGGATGAGTTCCAGTTTTGCGTGTTGCGTTAAGAAAAAGTGCATAGAACAAAAACAGATATTTTGCGAGCAATTTATTTGAATATAATGATAATATAGTATATTTTCTAATTCACTGGATCACTTGTTTTAAATCAAAACTTGTGCCCTTCCCTTCTAACCTTTAAAAACAATATTCTTATGCATTTATCGCTACTTTTCAGCTGCACTACAATGGCGTGTTCGACTGCTTCGCCAAGATGTACCGCCATGAGGGCATCACCTCCTACTGGAAGGGGATTATGCCGCCGATCCTGGCGGAGACGCCCAAGCGGGCCATCAAGTTCCTGGTGTTCGAGCAGACGAAGCCGCTCTTCCAGTTCGGCTCGCCCACGCCCACCCCATTGACCTTTTCGCTGGCGGGGCTGACGGCCGGCACCCTGGAGGCCATTGCCGTGAATCCCTTCGAGGTGGTCAAGGTGGCCCAGCAGGCGGACCGGCAGAAGAAGATGCTCAGCACGTTCGCGGTGGCCAAGGGCATCATCAAGCAGGACGGACTGGGCTTCCGAGGACTCAACAAGGGCATCACCGCCACCATGGGGCGCAATGGGGTCTTCAACATGGTGTACTTCGGGTTCTACCACAGCGTGAAGAATGTGGTGCCCGAGTACAAGGAGAACCACCTGGAGTTCCTGCGCAAGGTGACCATCGGTTTCCTGGCCGGCACGCTGGCCTGCTTCGTCAACATCCCCTTCGATGTGGCCAAGTCGCGCATTCAGGGCCCACAACCTGTGCCCGGCCAGATCAAGTACCGCGGAACCCTCAGCTCCATGGGCATTGTGTATCGCGAGGAGGGATTCCGGGCTCTGTACAAGGGACTCGTGCCCAAGATTATGCGTCTGGGCCCGGGCGGTGCCATCCTGCTGCTGGTCTTCGAGTACTCCTACGACTACCTGCTGCACAACTACTCATAGTGGCCAAATCCCCAATATCCCCCATCTAGATATTACTTTTCCTTTTTTTTTTACTTGTATATTCATAGGTAGTCGAGAGGGAGTAGCATTTGAACGCTAGACTTGCGATTGTGATTCGTAAATAAATATGAAAATAAAATATGTTTTGTAAATCAAATAATGTTTTTTTTGATATTTTGAATTTTATATATTTTTTGTAGCATACTTTTGGGGCTGTTGTTTTATGTCTGAAAAAGTGTGGCATACTTTTAGAAACGGCCACCAAAAATTGCCGTCACCGGCACTCCGAAAAATGCGCACTTGTTTTGCATAATACGCAAGGATAACGTGGCCAAAACATGGAATGCCATACCTTGCCGAACTCGTAGAAGGATTCTCTATCGATTGGCATCGGAAACTGGAACTTGTTTTTCAGTCAAGAAATCGCAAATTTGAATGATGGTTACATCAGTGAAAAGTCGATTTTCGGACTCAAAATTTTTTGTTCGGGATCGGAACGAGAGTGGTGGGGATCGTTAGCTTAGGTCCTTAGCTGTCCGAAACAGTCGTTCCTTTCATTTTGGGTCCTGTTTTAGGCGAGTTATCCTGCAAAAACCGATTTTCGGAGTACTTTTTTTGCGAGTGTTTTTGCAATATATCTCGGCCGTTATGCGACCCACAGATAAAAGACTGACTGATTTGGATTGCTACGGAGTTAAGGAAGAGGACCTCATCACTTGTTTCCTATTCCGATCAAATAAAAGCTTTTTAAAAAATCTAATTTTTCTTAGAGGTGCGGATAAAACAAAAAAGCTATGTCAGTTGATAGTGTAGGCCTTTAAGAGTCCAAAACGGTCATTGGTTTGGCTGTGCATCTCATATTGGCCGAGATATCCCGCAAAAACACTTTCAGGCATATGGGTGTAATTATACATTTATCTTACACGACATGTAAGCCCTCCTATTGTATAGCCAAGTTTCCCCCCAATTACTTTCAAACAAATTGGTGTAATTTTACATTTATCTTACACGACAGCTATACATTTTTTATCATGGACTCGAAGCCAGCTTGTACATCCAAGTTTCCCACCCAAACCATGGTCGGCTGTTGTCCCTGCTATGCTGTTGGTATTTTTCAAGTAACCTCGCCTGGCCACACTGGCAAAAGTGAAATCATTAACGTTTTTATAACGATTTTATTCAAAGCCTATTTCGCGGACAACCGACAACGGACTTCGCAAAAACGCAGCAACAAAAACGAGAGTCGGTTGAAGCGTCGCATCCAAAACGGGTTTCTGTAATTAGCATGCGCATCAGTTCGCTGATTTACGCTTGACGCTTGCCGTTTTAACTGTTTTTTTTTTATAGAGTCTCGTCTCCGAGGGAAGTACTAATCCGAATCCGAATCCGGATCACATGATGGCCTCCAGTGGTGGTGCGCGCTCCCATTGGGCCTTCGTGGCCTGGGCGGTGTTGGCCCTGCTGCTGACGCACGGCGGCGATGTTGTGGATGCACGGCGTAACCAGGGCAGCAACCAGCGCAAGACCTCCTCCTCGTCCTCCAGCTCCTCCAACTACGGGCACGTGACGCAGCCCAGCTACAACACGAACGGCCATGCCGCCGGCAATTCGCATGCGGATGTGGCCAAACTGAGCTACCCCAACTACAACTCGCAGCCCAATCGTCCGATGACCAATGCCGGCTCCCCAGGATCGCCGGGATCTGCCCCCCAACCGGGCTGGAATGTGCCGCAGGGTCCGCCGCCCGCCTACTCCGCCTCCAATCCCGCCGGTGGAGCCAGGCCCAATATGCACGAACCACCACCGGCCTACCATGCCCCCAACTACGGAGCAGCTCCGCCAAGCTATGGAGCAGCCACCGGATCGAACGTGCATCAGCCGCAGTACTCTGGAGTCCCGGCGGGAGCCACCTATTACCCGGCCGGAGGACATGCCGGCGGCTATCCTTCCAATATCCCCGCCGGAGCCACCTACTATCCATCCGCCGGACATGTGCCCATGGGCGGTGGCTATCACCCGGCCGCTGCTCCGCCTCCGGGGGCCACCTACTACCAGGCGGGATCTGCCCTCCCACCCGGAGCCACCTACTACTCGGCGCCGCCCCAGCAATCCTCCTCTGGCCTTGGCTTCGGTGAGTTGAATTGGCATACGACCTGGAAAATAAACAGAAGAGTTGGTTTATAGAGCAATGAAATGGCAAGGCATATTCATTGCTTATTCATATACCATTTGATGTGTTCCCAATCCCAGGTGTTTGACCCATAAGGGCATTAAATATTAACCCAATTCATGCCCAAGTTTGGTGTTATTTTAAGCCACACATCTGTTTCTCCACTGAAAAGTTTACTTTCTTCACAGGCACTGGTCTGCTCGCTGGTGGACTGGGCGGTGCTCTGCTGGGCCATGCCCTCACGCCCTCGGGAGGCAGCTCCTCCTCGCAGCCCGTGGCCGCAGCTCCAGCTGCTGGCCAGGATCGCATCATCATCATCAATAACGGCGTGCCGATGAATGCCACCGATGGAACCACTGTGACCAATGCGGCTGGCGTGGCTGCTGCACCGGGAGCAGCTCCAGTAGCCGCAGCTGCACCAATGCCTCCTTCCAACGTGACCCAAGATGCAGCTCCAGCCGCACCCCTGGCCCCCATGGCTCCCTTCAATCCGGAGGCCTCCAACATGACCGCGCCGGATGCTGCTGCGGCTGCAGCTCCCCCACCAGCTGGTGGCATCATTTGTGTGCCCACAAAGGTGAACGAAACGGATCCGGCTGACAGCACCAAAACGGTGGAGGTGGAGAAGATCGCCTGCTACCCGGCTCCTCCGCCACCAGCTGCTCCGGCTGGCGAGGGACCAGCTCCCCTGGCGCCCATGGCCCCCGTTCAGCCGGGATCGCAGCAGGTGCAGCAGGCCCAGGATGTGGCGGCTCCCCTGCAGGCATCCGTCAAGTCCAACACCAGCGGAGCCCGCTCCCTGGGAGGTTTGACCGGCCAGAGCCTGCTCATCGTGCTGATGTGCGGAGCAATGGCCAAGCGCTTTGCCGGCTTCTAAGGAGCACGCTTCTGGAACGTTCCAAGCTGCATCGTGTGCACTTGCCCCCTCGTTTAACCAACCCGACCCACTATCGAACCCAACTGTACCTTTCTCCCCCAGCTTTTGTGGCCTTGGCGCGCACGGTTTGTTTGCCCTGGCCAAGATCGATAATTCCAGGCGCTAATTGGACGAAAATTGTTAATTTATGGCGTACCATCTCCGATTACAGTATTCGTGGATAAACAAGTCCGGTTCCCAGTTTAGAATTCCCCCTTTTCCAACTTAGCCTTTAATTGTGATGATTGCGATGAGCATGGGAATGGGAATGGGCATGGTAATGGTGCACCCGTAACCGGACCCCGACCCAGACCCATAACATCCCACTGTGCTCGAAAACGAAAACAAAAAAGAAAAACAAAAACATTCGAATATCTCAGTATATATATAACCCAGTATATAACCCCTACTCAAAAGCCCTTGAAGAAAGACAAACTGAATGTAAGTTCTCACTAAAAGTGTATATTTTTCTAGAATTGTTAGCGTAATTGTTGCTTGTTTTTTTTGTATTGTTGTAAGCAAACGTATTTGTTGCACTCCTCAATTGTTGAATAAAATAAAAGCTTTCGCCTACACCCATAGCACTCGACACGTAGTGGTTTCATTTCATCAGGCGGTGCCCACGGAGAGATTACTCATGCAAACGCCCAAACTAAATACGGATTTGAATAGTTAATGGACCGCTTGCGGCCCCATGATGCAAAGCAGCGATTGTCCGGACTATTTTGGTCCGCAAAAAGCGGGCGTACCTCGTTTTGCCGGCTGAGTGGATAACCCAAAGGGTGACGACGTCGTCTGTCACCCATTCTGTTTGTCCACTCAACTGGCGGGCAAAGCCAAATACATTGTGTCGTTACGAAAACAGGCGGACCCCAGCAGCAAATATTTGAAGAGGCATGATAAACAAAGCATTCGTACTCTCATGGCTCCCGATCTTCCGGAAGGTTCCCAAAGTTGATGGAGCTGGGGGACAAAAGCTACGTTCTCTAACCACAAGCCATTAAACACAGTTCCACTTGAATAATTCAAACCGCTATCAAACACCTGCATTTATGCTCCTAGTCTTCACAAAAAACTAGATCGCCTTTAAAACGAATTCCAGTTTTATAAATGTATATATAATAGTGGTGCTTCTGTTTTAATTGATATATAATTATAATACAAGCCCATTAAATACTTAAATTAGTTTAGTTTTAAATTATAAACTTATGTAAATAGCTACTCAATATAATCCTTAGAAAGAGGTGCTTTACACCAAATATTTGCAGTACAAAACCTTCCGAAAATGTTGCATATTAATAAATAGCATGCTGATGCCCCCACCTGTATTACCCCCAAAGTGCATAAAATTACTTTCACCACCTTAGGCAACAAAAATAAAAAACTTTGGCAAGCCCGAGTTTAAATACTCTTGCAGCTAAAAAATTAATAAATATGGATATGTTTAAAAACAATGAAGAATAAAAAAGTGATTCTTAGAGAATAAAACCTCCGCAATCATTTTGAGTATATATGTTTAAAATCGGATGTATGCAAGAAAAGTTATGGCTTCAGAAACGCAGCCTTTAGGTAAGCAAGCCCATTTTTCGAAAATTTGGAAAACGACTACCTAAAAATTAAAACTAAACTAAAAACACAGATTTTTAGGGAATTGAACCACAATCATTTTAAGATATGCCACTTTGAAATTGGATGTCTGTAAGAAAAGTTTTGAGCCTAGAAGTCCAGTTTTTGGACCCTTTTCTGCAAACCCATTTTTAGAAAATTTGGAAAGGGGTTACATTATTGAAAATGATGAAAAATCCACAAAAAAACAAGAGAGAACGCTATAGTCGGGTGCCCCGACTATCAGATACCCGTTACTCAGGTAAAGGGAGTGCGAGGGAGATGGAGATAGAAACTTTGATCACGCATAACTTTTTAACGAATGGTCCGATTTGAAAAATTTCTTCTACATTTCGATAGGTATTGATAAACACAATAAAACTGCATTTTTACTTTTCCGAAATATTTAAATTTTTAAAATCGTATATAAGCGATTGTGGGCGTTAAAGGGGGCGTGGCACCTTTTTGAAACAAACTTGCGCTGCGTAGGATCTCCTAGAATCTGCATGCAAAATGCCAATCTTCTAGCTTTTATAGTTTCCGAGATCTCAGCGTTCATACGGACAGACAGACAGACAGACAGACGGACAGACAGACGGACAGACGGACGGACGGACAGACGGACAGACGGACATGGCTAGATCGACTCGGCTAGTGATCCTGAACAAGAATATATATACTTTATAGGGTCGGAAACGCTTCCTTCTACCTGTTACATACTTTTGCACGAATACAATATACCCTTTTACTCTACGAGTAACGGGTATAATAAAAATTAAAGTGAGAACACAGATTTTTAGAGAATCAAAACACAAGCAATAGAAAGTATGAAACTTTGAAATCGGATGTAAGTAGGAAAAGTTATGAGCTTAAAAGTGTTGTTTTTTGTCACTTTTCTGCAAGCCCATTTTTCATAAATTTGGAAAGGGGCTACATCATTGAAAATGACGAAAAATCGACCCAAAAAAAAAAAATAAACTAAAAACACAGATTTTTAGGGAATCAAACCACGATCATTTTGAAGTATGTCACTTTAAAATGGGATGTCTTCAAGAAAAGTTATGGGCTTAAAAGTGCAGGTTTTGGGTCACTTTTCTGCAAACACATTTTTCCAAAATTTTGCCATCATTGAAAATGACGAAAAATCGACCCAAAAATAAAAATTAAAGTGAAAACACAGATTTTTGGGAATTTAAGATACGCCACTTTGAATTATGTTGTCTGTAAGAAAAGTTATGAGGTTAGAAAGTGCAGTTTTTTGATACTTTTCAGCAATCGAAAATTTAGATGATAAAAAATCATACATAATCACCAATCCCCGCTCCATACCAAACATTATTATACCCTCTGCGAGGGTATAAAAACAAACCATCACGAAATAAAGCGAGATAGACGTATTGGATCATTAAGCTTTTTTAGAGACTATAAAAGCACAATAGCGACTAGCGAATATCTCAAAACACCAATAAGCTTTTTCAACGATAATGTTTTATCTTAATCGATCTTGGAATCACCTCAAGGGATCCCCGAAAAACTACATAGTTGCTTAGTCAGCTTAATCTCAACTGATGTACCACATTTCCCCCTGACATGTTCAAAGATATTTACAGACCAATTAAAAACCACAACTGTTTTGAGATTCACACACAAATTTTTTATTGCGGTGAGCCCAAAGGGATTTTTTCCATGAGTTCACACCTTGTTGTTAGCTTATAAAAACACGCTCCCTTCGGGGACGTGAGATATACATTAAAAACGAATGTAAACCTTGTGTTTTTGCTGTGTGGAAATGGATCGGCTTCATCTTTACTCGGCATCGTCGTCCTCGTCGTCGTTGGAGCTGATCCTGAAGTAGCGGAGCTCGTACGAGTCCTTCTCGTTGGCCACCACACGGATCCAATCGCGCAGGCTGTTCTTCTTCAGGTACTTCTTGGTCAAGTACTTGAGGTAGGCCTTGGAGAAGTGCACGTCGGAGCTGACATGGAGCTTCAGCTTGGAGCGCTCGAAGGTGACGTTGTTGCCCAGGTTGTTCACCTTGCCGTTGACCTTGAGGCGGGCCTTCACGTACTTCTCCTGCGGGCGGAAAAGGAACAGGGATTCTCGGGTTAGTTCTGCTTGGATGGTGGGCTGGAGATGGTATCTTGGTATCCCCAAGATACCGGTTAGTAGTCGGAGTAATGTCTCTGTCTTTGTTAAGGCCAAGAGTCGATTGTGTAGAACAGAAGGCCCAAATAAAGAAGAGTGTCCAATTTTTTGCTGTGCCACTGAGTACACTGCCATCAGAGCGACGCATTAAGCTCACTCTCTGACGGCAAATCGGCGTGGCCTGTAATTTGTAGATTTATCCAGGTGATGAATGGGCATAGATGGGGATTGGGAACCACACGGAGGGCTGGGTGACCGCCCCTGAAATGTGTTCCACTTTAGAGGAACTATATCTGAACACATGGCATCAAGTGCCCATCCAGGTGGTTCCCATTCCCCACTTGTGAATGAAGCTTAAGATGCTAGTTACCTGATCCTCTGGCGGGGGCGACGCTTCAATCGGTTCAGCGCCCTGCTAAGAAGCGCGTTTAGCGCACTCGGTCTGCCCACTAGCGGGTTCTGTTTTTATTGAATGACTGACTTTCCTCAATTGATGGATGACATATGGAAGCAACACCTAACACTAGTTGGGAAAACCTGCAGTGCCACGAAAGAGCGGACACCGTAAGCAGGGCGCACTATGAATTTTGGCCTGAGGCGCCACGGCTGTGGACGCACTCAACCCAGGGCCCACCACGTGGCGGTACACATAGCACGACTTGACGCTGTTCACAGACGGTTGCACCACTGGCCAGTGCCAGGTCACTGGCGGTCAGAGGCTACCCCGTTGTGCAGTGTCCAGAGCCCCTTGACAATTAGCGCGATCGGGAGGCGCTGCGGATGAACACGTGTGCCGATGAAAGGCAGCGAAGGATGCGATTCGGAACGGACATATACATATAAACACGCCAAGGCAATGCTCTACAGTTAGTGCTGTTCCAGATGTTGTTAACCGCCGGCGGCACGGGTGAAGTCCGCCAGCAGTTTATCGCAAAATGGAGAGGCTTCACTGTAACCACAACTTTTTATCCAGAGCCCCTGGTTAACTTGGAGGGCAATGAAAAGCTTGGTGCGGTAAACTGATACTGATTTTGAGGTTCTATTCTGGTAATTACTTTCAGTTATATGCTTTGGTTCTTTAGCTTATAGGGAAGTCTTTAATGAGCTGAAATCAGACTCTTGGTTGTCTAAAGGTATGCCATGATTATAGATTTAAGTGTGAAGTTATACTTTGCAATAGATTTTCTTCATTGAAGATTCATAGGCTTTTTGGTAATGGAACTACAATGTGTAAACTTTCTACTTATAATGGTCTTAATGGTCTGTCATACAACCATGTTTCTAAGTGGCATGTACAGTATACAAATAATTTGAAAATGTTCCATAGAATACGAATCATAGACTTATTGTTAAAAGCATACTTTTAGACAACTTAGTAATAGATTTAGTCACTAGAGATGAATCCCATGTAATACCTTGAAAGCAAAGACCGAATAGAGCCTGATTTTGGGAGATTGGTTGGATCCATTGGCGGGTCCAGCTACTTACGAAGTCGGCCACATCCATGATGCTGTCCTCAGCGATGTTGGTGCAGTCGATGGTGAAGCGCAGCGAGACCTTCTTCTTCTTCTGTCCCTTGCCGCGGAGCACGTTCTTCTTCACCACCTTGCTGGGGGCAGGAGCAGCCTTAGCCTTGGGCTTGGGAGCGGGCTTGGCGGCGGCGGCAGGAGCAGCTGCAGCCGGAGCAGCAGCAGCAACGGCGGCAGCAGCAGCCGGAGCAGCGGCAGCCTTGGCGGGGGCAGCCTTCTTGGCCGGAGGAGCGGCAGCGGGCGTGGAAGCGGCCTTCTTGGCTGGAGCAGCCTTTCCGGCAGCCGGAGCGGCAGCCTTGGCGTCCTTCTTGGGAGCGGCGGCGGCGGGAGCCTTCTTTGCGGCATCCTTGGCAGCAGCGGCGGGCTTGGCGGCTGCTGGCTTGGCTGCTGCGGGCTTGGCACCAGCGGCGGCGGCAGCTGCCTTCACATCCTTGGCCGCCTCAGGGGCCTTCTTCACATTCTTGGCAGCGGCGGCGGCGGGCTTGGCGGCCTCAGCCTTCGGCTTCTCCACTTTGCCCTTGGCGGCGGCTGCGGGAGCGGCCTTCTTCTCTGCCGGCTTAGCGGCAGCAGCCTTGGTATCACCCTTGTTGGTCTTGGCCTGGTTATGGATCATCACAAAAAAAAAACAGAAAAAATCACACATTATTAGCTGGCCATTGCGGGTTACGGGTTATTTCACTCCTGGTCACCGGCCACTGGCCACACCCCGCCGTATTACACAACTTGGAGCACGGTTGACACTTTGGCCAGAGATCGGGAGCTGATCTGCGGAGCACTTACGGTTGGAGCCATCTTGTCAGTCGAAAACCACGAGGAAAAAGAACAGAAAGCGGAAGCGACGGCAAGAAGAAGAGGCGGCCAGAGTGGCCAGAGCGGACCACTGCGAATATAGCACACTAATAATACCACAGTCGCTGACATGGGCTTAAAACTCCGCTAAAGTAGTCGCGACTCAATCCATTCGACCATTTTGTGACCTATTATGCAATTTGTATTTAAAATGTGTTATATTGATATATTTTATTTATAAAATTCTAGACGAACTATAACTAATAAAATAAGAACTAGAAGAATGGAGCTATAGCTACCTATTAGCCTATAACCTCAGCCGACGCCCAAGCCCGTAAACGCTTTGTTTTTAGAAAAACTGTTGATAATTGTTTCAGATGTCATAGCTTACCAATAGTTGAAAATATAAACAATTAAATTCCCGAAATTTGAAAATATTTTAATAATTTGGTCTTTTCCTAAAATTCTGGAAATTTGTGTTGCATGAAGATTCAGCGACTCAGTCTTTCAATGCGTTTTTCTCGAAACAGGGAGTATCATTTTAATTGTTCATAGCTTACAAATAGTTTACATATAAACTAAGTAGCTAATACATTTTTGAAGTCCCGAAAATTTGATAATATTTTAAAATTGTCTTTTACATTATTGAACATTTACCATTTTTTGACGTTTGCTTTAAATTTCGGTTAAATTTGTAAGTTAATGTTTTGGCGATTTAGTAGATAAGTCTACCCTTATAGGTATTAGGTACCCTTATATAAATACAAATTAAATAGACTGACAAGTCAAAACAAAATTTTCATTCTACAAAACAACAAAAGCTTAAAACTATAAAACTGGCGGCCAAATGTAGAGATGGTGGAATATTGCTGGAACTGTGGAGCTGCCATCGAAGGCAGCTCTGACCTATCGATACCCCGTTTCAGACACTTTGGTACACTGGCTTCGGAAGCACTCCATCCCCAAAGCATCGATTAAGCAATCGATTGGACCATCGATAGTTCTTTTCGTGTTGCTGCTTCCAATCGCAACGAAACTCGTGGCGAAATTTGATAGAAATTCGCTGACAATTTGCATTGCAAAACAAAGTGAGTGCACAAAAAGCAGCCCCCGTTGCAGCCCCACTTACCAGACAAACGAACCTTTCCAGATGCCGGGCGTTGAAACGATCAAATCCTCTTGGGCGGATGAGGTGGAGCTCGACTACGGCGGTCTGCCCCCGACCACGGAAACGGTGGAGAATGGACACAAGTATGTGACCGAGTACAAGTACAACAAGGACGACAAGAAGACCAAGGTGGTGCGCACGTACAAGATCTCCAAGCAAGTGGTGCCCAAAACGGTGGCCAAGCGCCGCACCTGGACGAAGTTCGGGGAGTCGAAGAGCGACAAGCCCGGCCCCAACTCGCAAACGACCATGGTGTCCGAGGAGATCATCATGCAGTTCCTTAACTCCAAGGAGGACGAGAAGGCCAACGATCCGCTGCTGGATCCCACCAAGAACATAGCCAAGTGCCGCATTTGCAACGGGGAGCATTGGTCGGTCAACTGTCCGTACAAGGGCACGGCGATGGACACCAATCTGATGGAGAAAAAGGCCACCGCCGCTGCAGCGGCCGCCGTGGATGCCCCCAAGTCCGGAAAGTATGTGCCGCCGTTCCTAAAGGACAGTCAAAAGGGAGGATTGGGAATGCGCGGGCGCGACGATACGGCCGCCATCCGGATATCCAATTTGTCCGAGTCCATGACCGAGGCGGATCTGGAAGAGCTGGTAAAGAAGATCGGCCCGCAGAGCAAGATGTATTTGGCGCGCGACAAAAATACCGGACTCTGCAAGGGATTCGCCTACGTGCACTTCAAGCAGCGTAAGGATGCGGCCGCCGCCATCGAGATCCTCAACGGCCACGGGTACGACCATCTGATCCTCAGTGTGGAGTGGTCCAAGCCTCAGAACAATTAGTTAGTCCCGTTCTCGTCCCCGTTCCCATTGCCCGCGTTTACTGCTTATAGGAGTTCGTACGGATTGATCACACAACATGTCCCTATGCTATATAAGTTTGCTACAAATAAATAAATAAAACTGCCCCCAGGGGCACCGACAAAAAATATCTTGCTACTGATCTATAGGAAGTCCTGCAGCGTTGTTGAAGGTTTGCAAAGGACTTTTTAGATTTGGGATCAGGATCTTCTTGTTTTTTATTTACTTGTTCATACATGTTTTTAGCCATATACGAATATTCATCAGAATCGTTACTCTAGGAATCACAAAATAATTCAATTATTTGGACTATTTTAAAATCATTGATTTGATTTTAGTGATTCCTTTTTAAAAGTAAAACCTTGCTATCAAATTAAAATGCAATAATAAATAATAAGACATTTTCTCTTCACATGTAAAATATAGCTATCTCCCTCATTTCAAATGATGCAGTGGTATCAATCATAAATTAATTTCTTTTAAATGGTATTATTTTGTTAAACTCTTTACGAGAGTAGGGCAGTTATTACCAATGAGTCAGTAATTATTAAATCAGTAAAATTGAGATTATTAATAACTCAGTAATTGACAAAATAAATCATATTCCGTAGGACATTTTTCAAAATGGAACTTATTCAAAATATTAATTTTTCATACAACTCATATATAATGGCATTGAAAGTAACACATTTCTTGAGAAAATTTTTAAAATAAACATACCCGAATTCCGTTTACTATATTCACTCTCTACTGTAGGGAGCATGACCCTTTGACTATCTGGCAACGCCATCGCATGCATACGAAAAACAAAAAACTGTTGTTGTTTTTATTTGTTTGCCAGCGATTTGCGTAAATTGTGTTTGTTTTTGTGGCTTAAAATAGAAATCAGATGCCGCAAAATATTCAAAAAGCATTCGAAGCAGAAACAATATTTTTGATCTTCAGGTGTGTGCTCAATTTCAGTCGTCAGTGAGACGGGCCCCCAGGCGAAAGTCGAAGGTGTTATTTTGCTCCGGCGAAATGGAAAAGTATGGATCCACTGCCAGTTCACCCAAATCAGCACCCAGGTCCTCATTAAAATCCCAACCCGGAAAGAAAATGGCTCCGCAAATCAAGAGGGGTCAGCGGATTCTCACGGAGAAGCCCTTTGCCTTCGTCCTGAAGTCGCAGTATCGTCTGGAGCGCTGCGACAATTGCCTGGAGGCGTAAGTTCGGCCAATTGGCTCCTGCCCCTTTTCCTGGATTTTCGATCCCTAATTCGTAATCCTTTATTTGCAGGACTAAGGTGCTTAAGTGCTCCAACTGCCGCTATGTGTCCTACTGCAATCGCGCCTGCCAAATGCAAGCTTGGGCCCAGCACAAGCACGAGTGTCCATTCCTGAAGAAGGTGCATCCCAGAATTGTGCCCGATGCTGCCAGGATGCTCTGCCGCCTGATCCTGCGCCTGGAGCACGGGGGAGATCTGATCCGGGGCTATTACACCGAGCACGGGTCTCGCAAGTTCCGCGATCTCATGTCTCGTGAGTGCAACGTGCGGTTCTCCTGGCAAATCCTTGCTAATCTCTGTCAATCTCCGATAGATTACGCCGAAATTAAGAACGATCCCATGCGACTGGAACACCTGGACTCGCTGCACGCCGTTCTCACGGACATGATGGCCGACAGTCCTAGCACGGTGCCGAACAAGACGGAGCTAATGTCCATCTACGGTCGTGTAAGTGGACAGACACCTGTGCGAAAAACCAGGAGCGTATTTAGGGAGCAGATACAGGTTGCTTGAGGACGATGATTCAAACAATTTTTATTCAGCATATTGAATGTTCCTTTAAGCCTTTCAAATTTAACTATTTTTATAAGTGAACATATTTTTACATGAACCCAAGGCATAACAGGCATTAATAATAGGGAATTTGTTTAGTCTACATCTGTTTTATCTAACAATTGAATACACTTTCAAAACGTATATTTTTTTTAATATTTTCTAGAAATGTTGTTTACCTATACTAAAGTTTTGCACCTCTTAACAACCAATTTCGCTCCTGGTCGCCAAAATTAGATATCAATCAATGCGGCTTGCCTGGCGCTCTGCCAGGCAATTGATCATCTAGGAAGGGCTACGGTTCACATTCCCCGGCGAACAGATATGCGGGTGCTCCTGCACAAGCTCATGCTCTTTTTCCTCTCCTCATGCAGCTCATCACCAATGGCTTCAATATCTTGGACGCCGAAATGAACTCCATTGCCACGGCCATATATTTGGGCGTCTCTATTACGGACCACAGTTGCCAGCCGAATGCAGTTGCCACCTTTGAGGGCAACGAGCTTCACGTCCATGCGATCGAGGATATGGAGTGCCTGGACTGGTCCAAGATCTTCATCAGCTACATCGATCTGCTCAATACGCCGGAACAGAGGCGTATGGACCTCAAGGAGCACTACTATTTCCTTTGCGTCTGCAGCAAGTGCACGGATGCCAAGGAGTCGAAGGAAATGTTGGCCGCCCTGTGTCCCAATCGCAACTGTGGTGTGGGCATCAATGTGGAGCGCACAAACTGTCCCCGTTGCGACGCAGGGATTAGTCCCAAGCTGAGGAACGCCTTTAACGAGGCGATGACCCTAACACTACACAATCTGGAGAAAATGAAGGACGTGGCCTGTGAGTTAATGCGATGAACTTAATAGTTCACAATAAGGCATCTCTCTATTTTCCGCCAGATCTCGACGTGTGCAAGGTGTGTCTGGATAAACAGACCGGCGTGTTCCATCCCTTGAACGTGTGGTATGTGAAGACCCTGGATTCTGCCTTTGAAGCTGCAATCGAAGTGGGAAAGTGGGCGGATGCGCTGAATTACGGCCAACGTTTGCTGCCCGGCTTCCAGAAATACCACGGCCCCTGGAATCCGCTGCTCGGGCTACTCCACCTGAAGCTGGGCAAGATCCAGTTGTACGAGGGCCATGCCAAGGAAGCACTGCACCACATTGACGAGGCCCAGCGGATCCTCACCGTCACCCATGGACGTGATCATAGACTGCTGACAGAGCAGCTGTACCCACTCCTCCTCCAAGCCAGACATGAGGCAAACTAATGATGGTGATTTGATTGTTTTTATTACATTAAATAAATCTTAAGTTAAATAAAGTGTCTTGTGTTGCGTGCCGGATGGATCTGAAACGAAAAGCAATCTAGAATCTAGTTTCATATTAATAGTTGAAAAACGCAGCAAACTAGCCAAGTAATTTCTTTAAATAAATAGCTTTGTCAAAACATGATTTTCAAAATATATATTACAACTTCACGTAGGTAATTTTATTTTCCGATTTTAAATCGATTTTTCATTAAACTTTTCATTGTTCTCGACATTTATAGTAATAACAGTTACAATAATAATCTACAAAAGCGATATTCCTTCAATTCCGACTCCGTTATGTACCAAAATTAAATTGGCTACACAGATCACCACTTCTTCGCTAAAAATCCATCCAACCTGGTGTAGAGCTTAAACAATCTGGGTAATGGCCTTGGCCCGACGATCCGTGTCCTGAAAGAGCGCCCGGATGAGGTGCCGGATTTCGTCCGCCTTGTAGCTGGCGGTCAGCGGACCGGCGCCGTCGCACCACAGTTCCGTTATCTCCTTGAGCGAGCCGTTCATCATGGCCTTCAGCTGCTGCAGCTTTAGCCAGCTGATGACCTGAACCACTTCGTTCGGCTCGCGGAAGAGTGTGGGCGCCCGCTGCAGCACCACGTCGATAAGGTCGCTCAACTCACAAGCCATCGTGGCGGAAATGTCGCGCAGCGTGAACACACGGCGGATCAGTTCGGCGACGAAGGTGTTGATCAGCTCGCAGAAGGTGGCATTGAACACTGTATCCGGAAGCACATTGGCCCAGACGTTCTTCAGTAGCTCCAGCTGGCGGAGACACTGGCGGACGAGCTTCAGTGGACCGGAGCCAAGAGTGTGTGGGCTCTCGAACTCAAAGCCCTGCATGATCTCCATTAATATACCCGCCTGGTAGTTGACCTGCACCCGGAAATACTGTTGGCCGGTGGACTGCAGCGTTTTGGCCAGCGCCGCCAAACTTCCGATGCCCTTGTTGGCATGCTGTGCCACCCAGTGGGTGAAGTACATGCAGTTGTTGTAGAACAGCACCGCCTGCTGTGGAATGCTCTCGAGCAGCTTTCGGTGCACCTTGGGCACTTCATTGATATAGGTGTGGAGCATGATAGCAATGACGCCGGCCAGAGGGTCGGCTTCGTCCTCGCCCAGTTTTTCCGTGGGTTGGCGCAGGATGCGGTCCATTAGTTTCACAAAGTCCTGAAAGGGGAAATGAATTTGGGATAAGAAAACTCAGAGTTAGAGGCTTGACCTACCTGTGCACTCTTGGAGATCATGCACCGGGGGAAGAGGAAAGGGTCGTTGGCCACTTCGGTGGCTAGATTGTTGGGCGCCACGAGTACCATGTCTTGCAAATCCCGCTGGATAATCTCGCGCGCCGTTTCCAGAACCCGACTGAACAGTCGATTGCGGTAGTAGGTCTCGTACTCCTCGACAAACTGCCCCAGTGCTCGATCCTGCTCTGGATTGATGAGGAAAGAGTCCGCCAGCAGCTGTTCGAACTGGGTGACATCTTCGCACAGCGTCGAGGACTGATAATCCTCCATGGTCTCGGGAACAGCTGGTTTCAGGCACTCATCTACCAGCAGCTGCAGCATCTTGTTCTTAACATGATCGCCAATGATGCTAAACACATGCTGCTCGCTAGACACACTGCTGTTGATCCCGGCCAGCGTTTGCAGCAGTAGCCGGAAATTGTTCAAAACCTCTTTGTAGTTCGGGCGGAGCTGCGCAGAGCTAGGCTCCTTGGTGGCGTACGAAAGCGACAGCCGGACGTGGGAACCACCTTCGACATCTTCGCTGTAATCGGCCATCACAGGCCTTACGATCAGCGGTTCGATACAGTTGTCCAGCAGGAATTCGCAGAGGCGCACAGGATTGTAATGCTCCTGGAAAAGGGCCTGCACCACGTCCTGCAACTGCGCCTGATCCCGGCTTACCTGCAGCGTGACGCAGCGCGATGTGGGAAAGGATTTGCACTGAAGCTGCACCATCCGATCGAAGCGATCTTGAAGGCTCTGCTGCAGCAGATGGGCCTGGACGTGGTACTTAACCTTGATGGTCTCATAGCACTCAAGAGCGTAGAAGATGCGGCGCACCTCGGGCGTCGCAACCTGCGAACCCTCATTTCCGTCTCTTGGCTCATCGCCGTAGATGAAAGCCCTCAATCGACCTACTAGGTCCAGGATAACCAGGTAATCCTTGGTGGTCTTAGCCTCCTCCACGCACTGGAACAACTGGTCGATCTTGAGCACATGCTCGCTGACTCCGAGGCCTAACAGGATCTCCCGTAGCTGCCTTCCGCTGTCAGCCAACTTGGCATTCGCCTCGTCCAAAGCGCCCAATCCTTCGGAGCCCACCGTCTCCAGAAGATCGTGGATCTCCCGGTTCAAGGAAGCCGACTCCTCCAGGAAAATATCCGGCGAGGTGTGGTTCGGCATGAACTCCGTGTAGTTGTCGTCGATGTGCTTGCGGACGCGCACCTGGAAGCGATTCACCCGCGTCAGCACTTTCAAAATGGCCGATTGGGTGGCCTCCACGCTGCCGCATCCGTTTCCATTGCCGTTAAACGCCTCCTCCAGCACCTTTAAGCGCGGCGCCACTTCCTCCATGTCCTGCTGCCGGTTCTTTTCCTGCCTTTTGTCCAATTTTTGCGGAAATTGTAATCAAACCGAATCACAACTTGTTTGCGGCTGTGGCGATTGTTTAAAAATGCGATAACGCCGCATCGCTGTGGAAAAATCGATAGCTCTATGGCGGAGCCAAACCTACTCGATATAGTAAACGGAAAGTAGGCTATATTATTATTTGAAAAAACTTATTGATAAAATTTTATTTCGGAAAGTGAGATTAATTACCATCCAATTCATAACATTTTAATAGGGAACAATTAATTTTTTCAGATTGTGTAAGCTTATTTTTGTTAGTTGTACCCTGTCGATTTTAAGTCACTGAAGATGAACGGCATAATTGGCTAAAAAAGATTTTTTAAATTGTACAGAAACGGTATGATACAAATTTAATAAAAACTATTTTATTATATTCTAGTTGTTAGGATATTATTAAGTTAAGCATATGATGCACAATAATTTGGTTTTTCTGTTCATTTTTTACAGGGGAATTCTCGTTTTTACTGCAGGTTCATTTGCTTAGTTGACTGTCATTTGTCAATATACTACCGTTTGAAAATATAAAGTTAAAAGTCTATTGTTTTTACCGAACCAAGAACGAATTACTTTAATTACCAAAATGCCATTCAATAAAAAAGGGCTAGAAAAGTAGCTAAAAACTAGCCGATAAGGTACCTCTGCGTACCCCACAAATCGACAAATGCGACCTATCGATAACTTCGCCATTTTTGAAAAAAAGCGCAAGCTAGCGTCGCATTCCTTTAATGCCAGGTCCCTAAAATCGAAATTGCCGAAAGTGCCGGGTTGCCAGTGGAGATCCCACGTTCCATCGCGATCTAGACCAATCCAAAATTGTTAGTTCCCCCGGGGCGCCGCTATTCCCAGTTACAATAATTCCCAGAGGGATCTTCCTGCTTTCCTGTAATCCACGAATCGGATCGATCGAAAGCGGCTGCTCCGGAAAAAGGTGAGTAGCTAAATGAAAAGGCGCCAAGAATGGTCTCAATATGGAGTTCCTCTTAAATCCACCAGATGTCCTGCGAGGATCCCAATTCGGTGGCCGTGGCGCTGCGCGTGCGTCCTTTGGTGCAGTCCGAGTTGGATCGCGGCTGCCGGATCGCAGTGGAACGGTCGACGGATGGAGCACCACAGGTCACGGTCAACCGGAATGAGGCGTACACGTACAACCACGTCTTCGACATCGGGGATACTCAGAAGGAAATCTTCGAAACCTGCGTACAGGGCAAACTGAAGAAGCTTTTGCACGGCTATAATGTCACGATCCTCGCCTATGGTCAAACGGGCTCTGGGAAGACCTACACCATGGGCACGGCCTTTAACGGAGTGCTGGATGATCATGCGGGTGTCATACCACGCGCCGTTCACGACATATTCTTGGCCATTGGAGAGATGCGAGAGGAGTTCCGCTTTGCGGTCACCTGCTCCTTTGTGGAGCTATACCAGGAGCAGTTCTACGACTTATTTTCGACGCAAAAACGGGAAAAGGCCACCGTGGACATCAGGGAGGTCAAGAACCGGGTGGTCATGCCGGGTCTCACGGAACTAGAGGTCAAATCCGCCCAGGAGGCGACCGAGCACCTAATGCGCGGCTCTGCCGGACGGGCTGTGGCCGCCACAGCCATGAATGAGACCTCCTCGCGATCGCACGCTATCTTCACATTGACCCTGGTGGCCACAAAGCTGGATGGCAAGTATGTAGGTCCCATTTCTTCTTGAGGATTTTTAATCAGTCTTTGCATCTCTGAATCTCCGGCAGGCAATCGGTCACAACATCCCGGTTCAACCTGGTGGATCTGGCAGGCTCGGAACGCTGCTCAAAAACGCTGGCGAGTGGGGATCGCTTCAAGGAGGGTGTCAATATCAACAAAGGCCTTTTGGCCTTGGGCAATGTGATCAATGCCTTGGGCTGTGAGTAATAACCATCTAGAATATATTGTTTTTCGATATTGTTTTTTGTTTTCTAAAAAATTGAAGCATTACATTCATTTCTTTTGCGTTTTTCTCAAAACGACTGTTCAAACTAGAAGTCAATATGTGTTAAACCCGATTTAATTAAAATTCGTATCAGATATCTTTTATAAAACTATCAATAGTTTATTTTAGTTATTTTTTTTATTTATTTGTCCAACATGGTTTTTTTTATTAAAACACGGCCCATTTCATTATCTATTTCAGCTGGCCAGGCCGCTGGCTACATACCCTATCGCCAGTCTAAGCTGACGCGCCTGCTGCAGGACTCCCTGGGTGGCAACTCTATCACCTTGATGATTGCCTGCGTCAGTCCGGCGGACTACAATGTGGCAGAAACCCTGAGCACCCTACGCTATGCGGATCGGGCCTTGCAAATCAAGAACAAGCCCGTGGTCAATCTCGATCCGCATGCGGCGGAGGTCAATATGCTGAAGAACATCATCCAGAAGCTGCGTGTGGAGCTTTTGGCGGGCGGCAAAATGAGCAGCTCCATAACCAGTGCAGTGGGTGCCGCCGGCTTGGGTCCCGTCTCCAGCGAAGAGTCCCTAACTGGCTCCATGGCCAATGCTGCTGAGAATCAACGTCTCAAAGAGCAAGTGCGCAGTCTTCTGGATAGGAATAGGAAACTGCAGCAGGAGCTCCATCACTCGCTGGCCGATCTAACCGAGAAGGAGATGCGAGCCCACATCGTCGAGCAGGCTCACGATAAACTCCGCAGCCACGTGCTGCAACTAAAGAGTAAACTGGAGCAGCAGCAGGCCGGATCGGGAGCTGGGGACGCAGATGATGGCCATCAACTGCAGGAAATCACCCAACTGGTGGAGATGGTGGGCGATGAGTTCCAGCGCACTCAGGAGGAACTCGAAACCCACGGCCAGGAGATATGCCAGCACCTCAGTGGTCAATTTCAATCTGAAAGGGAGGAGAACGGCGGCTCCAGTGGAGGCGATGAAGTTCACGAAATGCTGCAATCCCACTCAGAGGAGTTCACTGACAAGCAACTGAATTTCGCGGGCGAACTGCGCAGCATCAATCGCCAGCTCAACATCAAACAGGAGCTGCACGAGCGCATCATTCGTAACTTTAGCCAGCTGGAGGGTGAGGACGAGGACGCCAAGCTGCGTCAGTGCAACCAGAAGATCGATGACCTGGAGGCGGAACGGCGGGACCTCATGGACCAGCTGCGCAACATCAAGAACAAGGATACCTCCGCCAAAATTGCCGAGGAGCGACGCAAGCGTCTGCAGCTTTTGGAGCAGGAGATCTCCGACCTGCGCCGCAAGCTGGTCACTCAGGCCAACATGCTGAAGATGCGGGAAAAGGAGCGCGAGAAGATCCAAAACCTGAGTGGCGAGATCCGGGCCATGAAGGAGTCCAAGGTGAAGCTCATACGGGCAATGCGTGGCGAATCCGAGAAGTTCCGCCAATGGAAAATGGTGCGAGAAAAGGAGCTGACCCAACTGAAAAGTAAGGACCGCAAGATGCAGTCGGAGATCGTGCGCCAGCAGACGCTGCACTCCAAGCAGCGGCAGGTTTTGAAGCGCAAATGTGAGGAGGCCTTGGCGGCTAATAAGCGGCTAAAGGATGCCCTCGAACGCCAGGCCTCGGCGCAGGCCCAGCGCCAGAAGTACGCCAAGGATCACGGAGGCTCCGTCGCTGGCTCCTCCAACTCACACTCGAAGACCGACAGCTGGGTGGACCGCGAGCTGGAGATCATACTCTCTCTGATTGATGCCGAGCACAGTTTGGACCAACTGATGGAGGACCGGGCGGTGATCAACAACCACTATCAACTGCTTCAGCAGGAGAAGACCAACGATCCGGCCGAGGCCAAGGAGCAGGCCCGCCTACTGGCCAGTCTCGAGGAGGAGCTCGAGATGCGCAATGCTCAGATCTCTGACCTCCAGCAGAAGGTCTGCCCCACCGACCTAGATAGCCGTATTCGGTCTCTGGCTGAGGGCGTCCAAAGCATTGGCGAGTCCCGGGCTGTTAGTAAGCAGCTCCTCAAGACTTTGGTGCAGCAGCGACGCCAACAGTCGGCCAGCTTGAATGAGCAGCGCACGGCCTTGGATGAGCAGCGTACGCAGCTCGTAGAGGCCCAACAGCAACAGGAGACTGTAAATAAACGCCTCCGTTTGGCCCAAACCGAGCACGAGGAGCAAATGCTGGCCCAACAGCGCGCCTACGAGGAGAAGGTGGCGGTTTTAATTAGGACAGCCAACCAGAGATCGGGTGAAATTCAGCCACCGGCGGCAGAGGAGCGGGATCGCCAGCAGATACTCGAAGAACTGCTCAGCAGCCGAGAGGCACTGCAGCAAGAGCTGGACAAGCTAAAAGCCAAGACCAAGGCGAAGGTCAAGGCGCCAAGGGTCCAGCCCCAGGATATCGATGATAGTGTGATAATGATGGATGTTTACGAAACAATAGAACCGAGTGATAGCGGCAGCGACGATCCCGAATGGGTGCCCTCCAAGTCCAAATCCAAGGTGAGTTTGAGTGGTATTTGTTGAGCAGGCTTTGCTTGAAATTCAATAATATGTTTTGCTTAAACAATAATAATCCCGGACTAATTGTTTTTTTTTTGTTGACTTCACCGCAGAGACTCCAGTCGGACTCCAGCCGCAGTGTGGCGCTCACCCAGGTTTCAAGTCCTCCCGATGGCCAGGACGCCAATGCCACGTCGGCCGTCAATGCATCCATCCAATCGCTGAATTCCACACAGGCCACGGAGGAGGGCAAACGCGGTAGGGGATGCAAGTGTCGCACGAAGTGCAACACCAAGCGGTGCGGCTGCTTTGTGGGCAGCAATGAATGCTCCGAGAGCTGCATTTGCAAGGGGCAGTGTCTCAATCCGATGAATGCCAAGCAGCCACCACCGGAAAACGGCGGGGGTGATGCCCATACAGTCACGGAAAACAATGTAGACGCGGCGGAGGACGCTGAAATGGCCGAGAATGCTGAGGGTGAGCCAGACCAGACCACCAAGGAGAACTCGGGGATCTTCGCACCGCCGGACGCGCCCAACAAGGCCGTACTTTCGCCGAAGCGATCGCTGCTGGATCTAAAGAATCCATCCACACCGCTCGGCAATGTTAACGCAGTGGAGGATTTCAATGGACCAAAGCTAACAAGGTGGGCAAGAATCCTTAATATTGTACGTACGCAATGCAAGTCTCTGTCTTCAATTTGCAGAATGTCGGGATTGGCATTTGCCACGCCCAAGCGGAAATTCTTTTAAAGTTGCAAGGAACAGAAAGCGAACACGGATCCGGATGTGGTAAAACGGGAAACGGAAGTGGTGCAGCAGGAATGAGTCCCCAGATGCCTTTCAGCACGTTTTTAGTAGCTAGATTAGACTCGTTTAAATATGTTTATGTTGTTGTTTAGGAAATGCTTCCCACAGAATCCATTTTAACCAAGAGTGTACAACCCATTCACGTTTTATAATGTAACAATATAACATCTAATAATCTGCACTGATTCATTTCTGGGTGATCTAAATGGATTTTGGACTGCAGCGCGGATCAGTTTGTAGAACCCTGCCAGGCAGTTAGAAATCGTCGTTTAATTTTGACCTATTTATTAAAGCCAAGTTGTTGGTCCTGTTTCATACATTTATATAAATTTTAGTTTTGTTAAATATAAGTAATAAATTCTATTCTATTATAACAAGTGTATTAAGTAATATAACCCTTTCGTTTGTGTTCTTATTTAGGATAAAAAAATATATTATATTTGCCGAGGACGCACGATAACGAAAGAGATAGGTATACAGATATACCAAAATGTACGCACAGTGGAACTTAATTCCATAGGTATTAATATTTTTAAAAAAGAAAAGAATTAAATACAATATGTCCAAACTTTTTTTTTTATCAAAATATACTTTTTTAAGTGCTTTTTTGCTTTTTGACAACCAATATAAGTGTTCTTATGGACTTGAAACGGTTATGGATGCGACATCAAAATCGGTCGTTTATTCTTGAAAGCTGTTAAAGAAAGGATAATGCTAAATGAGTATTTGACCGATAATCTTTTTTTTTTAATAAGGTCCCTTGTACTTTTTTGTGGTCAATGACCCCCAAAGCACCAATAAAAAGATAACTTGTAATTATATTTTTGACATTTTATTATTGTTTTTGTATTTGGTTCTTTTTTCATAACAGTTTAATGTGTGTGTGTGAGTGTGGTGTGTGCGACATCCTTTTTTCGCATCTTTTGGGATTTACGAGGTGATTGCATTGCACGTGTTCCATATTTTTGGGAGGTGTGTTTGGGCGTGGGTCTCAAAGCACCAATAACAGTTAAACAGAATGACAAAGAGAGAAACAATTAAAAGAGAACTAAAAACAGAGTACTACAAAAATAAAGAACAGAGAAATTCGACGGGGCCCTGACAAGATGATCCAGGACCTCTTTCACTAATCACGATCATATCATTCACACCACAATTATTTTTTCTGGAGTTGAAGGACGCCACAATGAATACGGAAAAATGCCGATCCTCTGGGTTTTCGGGTATAAATCCTGGAGTGAATGCCATATTTACACAGGCCAAACAATACAAAAAGTACATCAATATTTGCACATGTAAGTACATAAGTCTAAATATTTAAGTTTGCTTCGCTTTTTATCCTTGGTTTCGGTGTGAATGATATTTAACAGATTATCAATTTACAATACATTAATGTACACGTTTTTAAATAATCGTAATAATAATAATAAATCTACACAATATACATACAATATTTATATTTATATAAATATACCGCATTTTTTCACTACAGACTATACAAAAAAATATATTTATAATGAAATTACACTTAATGGAGAGTTTTTGTGTGGTTTTCTTGGATCGGTATAATTCCCCTAATTGATGAATTTGCTGGTGAGTGGTGCACTTTCAAAGATTTATTTTTAAGACATTGTCTATAACATTTGTTCCTTTGGGTTTAATAAACGTCTATTCTCTGATTTCTTTCTTTCATTTTTTGGCAATATTATGAATGATCATGATTTTAGAACGAAACAACAATTATATGCGTGTGTGCGGGTGTGTGTTGTGCAGGTGTGTGGTGTGTTGTGCAGGTGTGTGTTTTAGTGGGTGGGTGATTCTTATGCTTAGAAAATGTACAAATAAAGTAAATCAATCGATAGTGACAGGACAACACACTGAACCTGGCCAAATTGTGCGATATTTCTTTCGTTTTTTGCTTTGTTTCATTTGGTTATTGGGGTTTTGGGCGATATGATGACCATGGCTACTTGATGACTCCCTCTCCTCCAGTTCCAAAATATCCTAGACAGTCTCCAGTACGCGCACATCCTTCTGCACCACGTAGAACTTGTGCTTTTTGCCAACCAAGCCCCAAATGACGGCCACATTCTCGATGACCACATTCACGGGTATCGTGCACACCGCACCCAGCACGCAGGCCAAGAATCGTAACAATCCGAAGCGGTAAAGCGAAAAGGATTTGATTACACCAAAGACGTACATATAGATATTGATGGCCGCAATGAAGGCGCAAACGAAATCCACTAGATTTGGGCAGGGAATGGGATACAGTGCCGCAAAGATGATGTTCGACGTGGATAACGGCATGGTGACCCACGAATAGACACTGATGCCCAGCAGCAGCTTGTGCTTGAAGGGAATCATCTTGGAGTGCACCACCAGCAGGATGCCCTGGAGCCATCGCTTCCTCTGCTGCAAAAAGTCGAGCAGCGTGAACGGCGACTTTTCGTACATCTCGCCCTCGATGAAGTTGAACGTGTATCCCTGGCTGAAGGCCCGCATCGCGAAGAAGCAGTCCTCGGCCACCGAGCCATCGATTCCGTTGTCAAAGGACACAGAACGCTCCGCATCCACCTGCCAAAAAATAACAGGGTATCAGTAAATTTTATTCGAAATTAAATTCAATGGTTTGGGTCGATTGTGAACCAGATTCATAGGATTATTTAAATCCCATTAATAAAACATCAGCAATCACTAGCAATGGGTAAATAGGCATTCCCTTTTAGTTACTAACTAAAAAAAGTTATAAGAAAACATTTTTACTTCATAGAACAAGATAGAAACAATTATGACAAAACCCTTTGAATAAGCATCTGAGTAATCCATAAATACTCGCAAGTTTGTTGTATTAAGTTAAAACATTACAAAACAAAGTATCATCCATCTACAAACTAAGCGTGGATGTGTTTAACAGTGACGATAATTTGTTTTCTTAGTCACTTAAAGTATGAAGCTAAATATGAAATTTTAATTGTTTTTATATCTAATCTCCAAGTCAATAGTTATTGGTATATGCTTTTAATTGAACAGAATAATAATTCATAAGTTTCTCTATGTAATGGAAACTATTTTAACACATAAAATCAACTAAATTTAAATGATATTAAAAGTGTATAAATTCTGAGAATTGATTGCGACAACTTTTATAATGGGTTATTATCAAGTATTTTGATAACAGATTGTTGACTGGCAATAATGACTGGTATTTGTTGCTTGTTATGCAATTGAAAACAGACTATATGTATAGAAATATATTTTTGGTTTGAGCGCACAGAAATACAGAAAACAGTTAATTAGCCTCTTTCAAACTTAGAATTTTCCACTAATTTGGTAAGTACAAGAATTAGGTCGTGTTTTGTTTGGGGCTTAGGGAGCTGTCAATTGTGATAGATGAGCCACGGGAAAGTTGGTAGAATTCCCCAAGAGCCCACTAATTTTCACCCACAAATCGAGCCACATAGCGGTTGGAATTACCCACCTGGGTGACCACATAGCTGCCCTTCCAGCTGAACAGCGGCTTGTGGAAGAACTTGAACTGCAGTCGCAGCTTGCCCATGTCATCGGAGACCCGAAAGCTGTCCGCCAATGTGGTCAGCCAATTGACCACGTTCTCGTTGGCATAGGTGATCAGTCCCTGGCCAAACGGGTGCTTGCCATCCAGCACAAAGTTAATGATGCCACGCACTGAGTTCTCCGTTAGCAGCGTCTCCTCATCCAGATGGACTATCCAATCGCTATCGTTCAGCACGTTGACATTATCCTCCAGACAATACTGCAGTGCCCGCGATTTGAAGAGTGCTCCGGTTCTCGTCTTGTACTCCTTGGGCACCACAATCTCCCGGATGCGACGATGTTGCGCTAGGTTGACGGCTTTATCCGTGACCACTTCGATCAGGAAGTTCTCCAGTCCAGTGTCCAGACAGGTGTTCATGTTGCGTAGGACATTTGTCTTCACCAAGTCCGGGAAATCGCCGCGCGTGACCACCCGAATGCAGATGAAGGGCGCCAGCAGGGGACTGCCCTTAAGGACGACCTTCTCGGGGAAGGCATTGTAAAATACCAGGCCGCAAAAGTTAAACAACACCTGGGGCAGCGTGAGGAGCGTGAGAAAGCGCAGTAAGTACAGCAGAACCGTGGCCAACTGGCCGTATTCAGTCCATGGATCCACGAGCGTAAACGAATTCTCGTCAATCTTAATACCGCCGGAGAATACTTCGAAGGTAACTATCACAGTGATGAGCAGTGTGCAGTGCAGCAGATGCTTTGTGGTGGAGTTCATCTTGGTTTGCGGGTTGTGTATGATGTGCAGAGTGTTGTAAAGTATCTTAAATGGCTATAGTCCTCCTGCCTTAAGTAGACTTGTGCTCCGATATCCGTAATCCTTATATGCCTTGTTTGTTCGTTCGTTCGTTCCCGACTCAAACTGAATCAGTTAGTTGCAGTTGCTTCCGGTTATAATTACTATTGTTTTTTTATTTTTGTAAGTTGTTTGTGCTTAAACTTCTGCGTTTGAGCGGACCGAGCTAAACGGAAGTTGACCACGGCACCACGGCTTGATAAGTTGTGTTCCGAATCCTCCTCTATCTGCTTCTAGGCGTGCGGTGGCGTCTCCTCCGCTTCCTCTTCAGCTGTTGGTGAACTTGGATTTGGTTGCTGTCGCTGGCTTGCTTGCATTTAAGACTTTCAGCTCTGATTCCTGGTCAGACATTTCTGTGAATGAAACAAAAACGATACGATTGTTTAGTTACTTGGATCAGTTTTGTTAGAATCGTGGGGATAGGGTTTTGTAAATATAAGAAATAGAAAAGCAGGCGGATAATGAAATTGATATAACTAGAACACTTGACACGTTTTGTATAAATATTTAAACGGAAGCAAATAAAATAACTTTCCAAATAAAATCCCATTTCGCCTCAAAAGAAATAACAACGAATTAACACTAATAGAATTATCTGTTCCGAAAAAACTGAAATGCCATAAGATTGGCATCTCTCTTCTGCGTCTCGCAATCTGGCATTTAAAATTAATTAGTGACGACCATGCGGTGCTTAATTTATTTAACCTTTCACATCGGGCTCATTTTTCGTTATATGATTGCATTAGAACCGAGTGACTGGGCGTTCCATGTAACCGCCATTAAAACATGTTAATCATTAGCAATCGCGTGCCTGGCGGCCCATAACTATTGATCATATAACCAGCCAGCCAGCTTTTTTCCATATTTTCCAAACAGATTCTCCCAGAAAGCCCGTATATTTTGTGGAGCAATTGAGCGAGTTCAAATGTTAACAATTTGATTATAATTGCTGCACTTTTTAATCCCCTTGCAAAGGGTATTATAATTTCAGTAAAAAGTTTGCAACGCAGTGAAGTAAGTACA
Source organism: Drosophila kurseongensis (assembly GCA_018153305.1). Taxonomy (NCBI): domain Eukaryota; kingdom Metazoa; phylum Arthropoda; class Insecta; order Diptera; family Drosophilidae; genus Drosophila; species Drosophila kurseongensis. The sequence continues at coordinate 728,585 of JAECXX010000141.1, forward strand.
TTCTTGATCATCATTACCATGAGTGTCTAGCCATGTCCGTTTATACGCAATCGGAAAAGTAAGTGGAAAAATATTATAGACAAATATATATAATTGATTAAAAAATCAAAAAAAAACAAATTTAAATATAGTCGTTTTGTGGAACATTTAATTTTTTAATGTCTACTGAGAATAAAAAAATCGGCTATGATTATTACTGGTGGCCCTGCCCTCAACATTTGCCCTCAACATTCTTGGCGGAGTATTTTTCATTACCAAGAGAGTCTAGCCATGTCCGTTTATACGCAATCGGAAAAGTAAGTGCAAAAATATTATAGCTTCGTTGTTTTAAACATAGACGAATATACAATTGATTAAAAAATCAAAAAAAAATTAAATATAGTCGTTTTATGGAACATTTAATTTTTTTAATGTCCTCTGAGAATTCATACTTCGGCATGATTATTACTGGTGGCGCTGCCCTTAACATCCAGCCCTCAACATTCTGGGCGGAGTATTTTTGGTTTGCCACGCAGATAACGTCTGATCATCTAAGCAAATGACATACTTATTTATACCCATCATAAATATGTGTATGCATAGTGCCCATCGATGATACTGTTCTCGCAAATGTTTCCATTTGCTGGTTCATTTCTTAATGACTAAGCGTGATATGAATGGAAGCATTTAAAAAAAGAAAAATGAGCAAGCAAATGAGCGGTGTTGTCGAACCTGGGGATACCAGGAAATGTTTAGATAATTCAGCCTTTGAATGACACTTTCGAGTGCATTTAATGAAATTAAATCAAATTAACGATAAGGACTCGCTTTCTTATTAATCATCAATCAGTAGTCCAATATATGTATATACAATATTCGTTGGGCAAAGCATGATTGACATACATTGCCCTTCAACTGCTCACGAACTTGATAAGCACAATACTCCCCAACGAGTAAAATTTAATTAAACAAATTTAGTTTGAAATCTATAAGCAACAAAAAAACGACAGTTGATTTCCAGAATTATTTACTGGATAGCCAACTCAATTATAAATACTACATACATGTTTGGGGGGTCTACGATACACAATGAACCTCTACAAAAGTGACGATAGCCGGGTGAGGAAATGAAACACAAGGGAATTGACAAACAGTAGGAAACTCATACACACATTTGATACATGTGATTCATGCGGTTGGACTTAGGACTCCTGTTCCAAAGAAAAATGAAAACAAATCGCTGACCAGCGTAGCAGAACTTTTCCATGGATTCGAGTAACCCGGGAGTGTCGCCCAGACTGGGCGTTTTCCAATGCAAGGGACACTAAAGATTACACACGCCCATATCGATTTATCCACACACATCTGTTAAATTGTAGGGAGGGAACCCAGAAACTTGGAAGGTTGGGCGGTGCGGTGATAACAAAATATCGAGGGCTAAGTGGCGACAATGGAATGCTAAGCATTTGCTAGGGTTTCCGGATAGTTCTCGAATGCTGGTTCTTGGAAAGGCTCATGAAAGTCGTTAGAATTTGACTCGACCGCCGATTTTAAGTGGTCACAGTAAATTCTCGCTATCATACAGCTCAACAGTCCTCATGTTTTTCAAAAATACTTACACAATGCTAATCGTTTAATTGACTTTATGAATGGTCCCTTAACTTCAACTTTCCTTAACATTATCTTCTTGGTTGATATATGCTTCCTTTTTGGTTGATATATGCTTGACTTTGGGGAGATTAAAAAACTTGGAACCTCAACTTCCATTTTATTGGCTCCCCCCTTAACCGATTTCGATTGTTTGTGGCCGGCTTAAGTGCCTCAATCCAAACTGATAAAGACATTTCTCACCCCGGGGAATATGGCATACGGATCCGCGTGCCAGTGCGAGCACTATTAACGATAACCGACGGCCTTCGACAATTGCGAAATCCTAAATACACGCTTTCTTGGACCTACCAAATTCCTGACAGGTTAGATCCCACCCGAACCTCTAAAAGTTGGTGCGTGACAGACCCAAGCCCAAACCCAAATAACATTAAACAGATGCCAACGACACCAGTGTGGTTATCACCGAGTAATCCGCGAACGCGACTACAATTGTGAATGAATCATAGCCGGCTGGAGGAGTCGGTTCATCGACAATTCCGGAGAGACCAGGCCTCAGATAGCCCGGGAGTATTGTTGTTGGGGGCGTAATGAACTTGGATCGCTTGCGAAAACCGGTCCGGTTCTCTACCGCTCTTACATAAACAAGAAAATCGGACTGTCTGACTGGCTCGGTGTAATAAACTCAACAATCGTACTACTATATGGTGTTTTTCATTTGCTGGCTTTGATTGTTTTCTTTTTTATTTTTTTTTCGCAACTAACTGCGAGAAAATGAAAATGAATGCAACGCTTCAACGATTGCAGGGCAGTGCACAAAATGGAAAACAGTGGATACTTGGGTTAAGGGATAAATCGAAACTGCAAGCAGTTAATTATTTTCAAAAACCAAGAGAAACAAGAGTTTTAAGTGTTATATTGACATATTAAAGTGGTTGGTAGTACCAATAAAAACAATAAAAGGAAGCAAATAATGCTGATCAAGAATATATATATTTTATGGTGTCGGGAATGTCTCTTTTACAGCGTTGCAAACTTTTGACTGCAATTATAAAACCCTCTGCGAGGGTGTACAAATTGTTGGGCAAACAGTTATCTTTGATATCAGGTAATTGCATAACATTCGATTAAGCAAATAATTTTCATATTAGTCGTATATTTCAGTAAACACAGCAAGATAAGTATTATTTATTGGTATAGAAGTTATTATCTTTAACTCATTAATTAGCAATACTTTCTTTTTTTGTCATATATCTTATTAATTACGCAACTAAAGTTTAAAGTTGTGGTGTGCAATATTTTAAGTGATTAACTGCAAGTAATCCACTTAAGAAGAAGTTAGAATTAATCAGTAGTTAAAATGCCTCGTCAAAAGATTATCTAGCAAAGATTGCATCTGATATATAACCTTAAACACATAAACAGAACGCTGATTTACAAACTATTTGCAGGCGATAACTACTGTAGTGTGCGATGCCATTGCTGATATACTGATTAATTGCCGCGGCACATTGTTCCAGGGGACAATTCCAAAGCAACGATGTGAAGCTCCAAGTGCAGGTAAGGTAAATCTAATCGTGGGCACCTGCCCTGAGTCACATCGCACTTGGGCACTTTGGCACTTGAGAAGCGGTTCCATTAGCCAAGTTAATAGTTCAGGCCTACTCTATTCGGTTTTCACTTCCATTATTGGCCCGGGCCCATTAATTAGCACGTCTCTAGACTGGCCTAGAAGTCAATTAAAGTAACTACACCAATTACACAGGAAAAAAATGGTTATAGCTTGGGGTAATCCATCGAGATTACATAATATCTTGGTATAGTTTTCGGATTTATCGCTTAATATTTAGCTAAGATCCTACAAGGAGTGTTTCCCCTTAACATTTATGAACGTAATATTTATTCACATGAATCCTCATGTTTTCATAGCTTTCAAAACATTTTAAAGGATATCTTTTACAAATTTGTAAAACGTTTACAATTGTGTCCTTGTGTTCTGGACTTGTATTTAATAGATCTATTGGTCTTATTAAGACATAGTTTTAAATGGGGTATCTAATATATAACATCGATATTGTTGTCACATCAAATATCAAATTTTTCCCTGTGCAATGCAGTCAATGTCAAAGTCCACCACATGGCTCTATGAATGGGAAATCCCCAGTTCACAGGGGATCGCTTCAGGTGTTGTGAATTACAGTCATTGCTGTTGGGCATGGGCTGTGTTTTGTTTTGTTTTTCCTTCGTCAGAACCACCCCTCTCACCAGTCCATAATCGCGCGTTTTCGGTTTTTTTTCTATATATTATCGTGTTTTTTTTCGTATATTTCGCTGTGATTCGCTGCACGTTTTCGACTCGATTCGTTTCGTTTTTTACGCGCGGTCTCTGACTTTTCCTCTCGTGCTTCGAGCTCCGAAGACAGTCGCCGGTACACTAAGCTCCATGGAAATCGGTCAGGTACACCTGCCCATATGGTACTTGGTATATGGAAATGGCTGTGTGTGTGCGCCGTCATAATAATAAATTAAATACGTTATCAAGCGCAGAACACAATCAGCGGAGGGCAGAGCGCCGCTAACCTTTGTTGGTAGAATGTACCTGGTACACGTAGAAGAATCACTCCCGCTATCGCTAAATATTACGATTGCCCAAGAGTAATCGGCACTGCGAAAATCCAAGCTAAACAATTTTCGATGCATTGTACGTCATTTCAGTGATTTATCAAATTGGTGAATTATGATTCACTCGATTGATTTAACCTGATTTCTTCTGATACCAGTTGATCTGAAGTGTACCTATAGGTTTAAAGGAGTGCTTATCTTTTTTATGATATGCACACTTTCGAATATCAATGACCCATATTTTTTCGCATTTCCTGCAGACAGAATTTTTTATAGCTAAACAGTACATATCATAAGTTTTAATACAAATTTGATTATTTTTAAGCCAATTTACTAAATCCGTCGTTTTAAATAATAACTTTAACGAAAAAGTTTTGGTATTATAATTTTTACCGTGTATTACGCACGATTACGTCGTATTCACTTCATTTGAATCACACTGCGAGTTTAGTGAGTGTCTGCCACAGTGGGTGACTAATTTAGAGCGTTTGCACTCGGTTTTAAGTAGGACATTAGTTCTGTTATTTATTACTTTTCCAGAGATGTCGTCATGAATCAGATAAATGGGAATTATGGGCATTCCATAAACAGAGATATATGTATATCTAATATTAATATGAAAAAGAGTAGAAGGGACATTGGCACGTTCTGAATAAACCTAATTTTGTTTTGTTAGGAGCAAAAGTTAGTTTTAAAAGCACTTATAGTTTTCGGTTATACCAAAAATATCAGTCCACCTCCTGATGTAAGGTCTTGGGTGAGGACACTACAGAAATAATGGAAGGATAGACCAATGGACTCAATATCAGATGCCAGTTTGCTGTAAACCTAACTCAGTGGCAACAGTAGCACTCGAGTAGATAGACAGATAGATAGGATAATTGCATGTCAAAAAGCAGATAGGGACATTAGCAGGGACGTTTACCGAAACCTAGGTGCGAGTTGTGTTGTTGTAGAGTGACAGTGGTTTGGGTAAGTACTTCCTCCAACATGACATCATAGGTCAGGTAGTGAGGGATAGGGACATTCGATGAACAAAGGTAAGAGTAGATAGGGACAGAAGGAGGGACATGTACTGAATACTAGGTGACAGTCTTGTTGTTCGGCTCATTATGTCGGTTTTTTTGTGTTCTTCGTCACGCGCTTCGTTTGGAGGAGTAGTGGACGATAGTGCCGGCTAGTTTTGAAGACACTTCGCGGGCTGGGAAACAGGCAGAGTGAAAAGAAAACGCTTATCGCAGTGGGCTGAACAAACACCGACAAATGTTGATAACCGCTGGCAGAGCACACAATCAGCATTCGTTAATTGTGGCCACAAATGAAATGTAAGTAAGTCTGTGTCGAGTGCAAGTCGAACAGCAAATGCACTTCTCCATAAGATTATATCAATATAATATGGTTTTCCCAATCTGCAGTAGATAACGATTAATACAACTGATAATCTTCATTGCGCAAGAAACCGGGAACTCTTTAATTTAACCCTTTAAAGGTTGAATGATTTAAGAAAACAATACGAAATTATCTATTTATAATAGCTTTAAAAGGAATTTTATGCACAATATGTTTACTTTAAAAAATTGACTCAAGATAAAGGTGTGTTAAGCGATTTATATACATATTCTGTTTATACTCGAAAGTGTTTATAATCTTAAGCCACATTTCTTTTTATCTCTATCAGCAATTCAGAAAGTGCATCGACTTAAAAATGTATTGTTTTTGAAAAAGTAAAATTAAATGGTATAAATTTATGGACAGTGTCTGTTATTTTTTTTGAAAATATTAACGGTTTTTTAAAACATTATTTTCTTTTTTTTAGCAACAATTGTTTGCTTAGAAAACGATTTTTTCTAGTTTTTAAAAGAACTAAAAGCTACTAAATTTAAAAATAAAATATTGGAATAAATGTGTTTGTTTAATTCGGCATTTTTACCAAACGGAAACAGTTCTTGTGATGAGAAAACTACATTTTCCAGAGTATATGTTATGTACATCACAGAATGATCAATTCTGCGTTGCTGCCTTTTTCCACAATTATCCCATTCATTCGGAAGATGTTTACAGAATGTGGTATTAAGTTCATATGCTCATAAACATCCTGTTGGGGCCTTTTTTTTGTGGTGACTGTACATTATGGGAGTGGTGTCATAAGGGTTAAGAACACACCCTGCTGCGCCCGTTAGGAAGCTAAAAGTGGGTCCACTGTGGGCGAAGTTCTTGCCCAAGGACATTCCCCGCTGGCTATGAATATTGAATGTAGACGAAAGTCACGAGATCCCGAGTAACTTTCCAAGTTAACAGGTCACAATTCCACAGAAAAAAAAACAAAACAACACGCGAGCTCTGTCCAAACAGACACACAGCTGTGCTCAAATTAATAGCACTTTCTTTTGGTAACTGTTGGCTAGACATTTCCGAACTAAGTTTTTGTATAATCTTAGCATTTGAACCATAAGAAAAAAAATTACTTAAATTTTGAATGCAATGATTTTGGCTTAATATTTAAAATAGTAGTTAAACGCAAAAATCAAGCTATCAAAAAAAAACGTAAATATGCTTAAACAAATATAAATAAAACGTGAACCAAAGTGTTTTTTGTTTATACAACCCGTACATAATACTACAAGACCTAATAGCAAATTACACAAATATATATAGATATGTATAAATGTTGGCCCCATCGTAATTACAGATACATTTTTCGTGAATGCTATATTTAGTCATATTATTTTGCCCGCAGCTGTGCACATACACACACGACAAAAACAAAATCAACGACTAACCGAAATGTGCTAATAGGCGGCCCAAGGGCGTCGAAAAGGGGGAAGAGGTGAGGCAAGTTACCTTAGCGGGTGGCTTACCAACAAGGGCGTAGCCAAGGGACAAGTTTAATTTGTATGTTAAAGGTTAAATTATGAAATTATTTTTTTTTTATTAATTTCTTTTTTTTGTAAAACGCTATTGATTATTGATCATTAAACTAATGTACCCCCAGGAAAAACCCTAACTACGCTCCTTTTTCGTAACTTACCATGTTTTCCATGCCAAAACTGAGTGGGTAGAAGAAGAGGAAGTGTCCGAATGTTTGGGTTTCTTTTTCTATCTGTCTGTTTCTCTTTTCTTCGATTTTCTTTTAGCTGCAGTTTGTTGTTGTTACTGGTGTGGCAGGAGGGAGGGGGCGTGGTGGTGGTGGGCGGGAGTTATCCGTGTTTTTGGGTGTGCCGCGAAAATTATACACTTTTCTTTTGGCGCCTCTCCCGTCTTTTACTCTCTCGCTCTCTCTTTTGCGCCCGCCGATTTGTTTGGTTTATTTTCGTATTAGAATTTCTTGTTGCTGGGCTTTTGTTTTTGTTTTTGGTGCTGATCTTGTTGTCTTGTTCATTAATATTTGCAATTTTTATATGGGAATATATGTATATTTATAAACTTGATAATTTTTCTTTCGTCCTTTTCCTCTTCACCGGTTCACACCGCTCTCTTTCGATCTTGCAGAGTACTTTTCACAGGAAAAAAATAGAGTACTAGTTTTTGAAGAACCCGGAAATAACAGCGAATGTTACAAATTTGGATAAAGGAAAATCGATTTTCCCACGAGCGGTGTTTTTTTTTTTTTTTTTTTTGTTGCAACTTTTTTTTCTACTATGCGCGTGTGTGTGTGCGGTGCTGGTGTTAAAGTGAGTGTGCGACGGCGGCGAAGCGAAATTTACTTGCAAAACCCTAAATTCACTGGGCGATTGTTTTGCAGATTGGCGCGCACATTGCTGAGGATTCGGACTGCGGGATTCGGTTAAGTTCAACCAAACGAAACGAGTGAATCGAATCCGTGTTTTCCGTGTTTCGTCGGTTTTTTCGATTTTCGTTTTGCTGAGTGGCCGTCGTGCGCCGCTGTAGAAATGCCGCGCCGTACGGTCACTTTAGTGGTGAGACAGTGTGACCATGGCTTATGTAACAGGGCTGAAGCAGGGTCATACTCAATTTGGCGGAAAAAATTCAAAATATTACGGCCTTGAGCCAATTTACATATTTCATTTTTACACAGCTACTAAGTTTTTATTTAACCAGAATACCCCTAAATAAAACTTAATAAAATTCAACTATTACAAATAAGTGGCTCGCCTCAAAAAACGCTCAAGATGCAAGGGCATTTTCGCGCCGTTGAGGACGTGTTTCATTTATTCAAAATTTACATCTCGTATTTTATATATATTCTTTCTGGTGCTCGGGTTTTGTCCCAAGCTCCTATGTATATGCATGTGTGGGGGTTTTTGCTTAAATTTAGTTGTCTCGTCACCGAAAGATCATCATAATTGTTTTGTGGGGTGTGTGGCTGTGTCAAAGGTTACAAACATTTTTGGGGAATATTCTCCCTGTTTGGTGGCCAATACAATAGGCTAATAAATATTTATACATTAATAATTGTTTTTTTTTTTTTTTTTCCGATTTTTTTTTGTGGTTTTCTGTTCTGCCTTAGAATGTGAGTTTTAAATTGTGATTTAAAAGTAGAATTTAAGGGTTCATTCTTTAAATTATGTATACAAAAAAAGAGTTATTAAAATTAGAATTAGACTTTTTCCTTAAACATAATGTTATCCAAGAAATATGTGTGTGGAGGCAACCAAAGCTGCTGCTCTGGCCGATCGCTCGTTCTTCCGTCCTCCAGCTGGATACCAGCGATACAAGTCGCCCTCTTTATGTGTCCGACTTCCACAGCTTAATGGTCTTGTCGTTCTCGAGCGCCGCGGATGCGATGATGTTTTCCGTGGGATGGCAAGCGGTGCACAGCACGGTGTCGGTGTGTCCTTGTAGCTTCTGCACCACCTCCTTGCTTTGTAGATTCCAGATGTAGACCATGTTGTCCTCGCTGCCGCTCACGATCCACTGAAAAGGCAGAACAACATATATTTAAATGTACTAATAACGTATTACAGAAATTATGTTTTTAGGAAGTTACAGCCGTGAATTAACTCGATAACTATTCGATATATCTTTTGTTTTTATGTTATCCCAAAAAATGGACTGTGGTACGACTTTGCACTGTAAATATCTTCTTGCATACATTACAGACTAAAATAGTTTAAAAGGGGACTGTAGTTACAATTCCCAAACTTACCTTGCCACCCGTTACCGAGAAATTGGCGAATATGCAGTATTTCTCGTTCTTATGTCCCGTATACGTCTTGAGACACTTGCCCTTTGAGTAGTCCCACAACTTAAGCGTGTTGTCTAACGTGGCGGCCAGGATGTACTTGCCATTGGGTGAGAATTTGACAAAGCTGACGGGTGGATTGTCGTCGTCGATCAGGGTTTTTAAACACTGCCCACTGGCCGTGTCCCAGATGCGGCACAGTCCATCGTAGCTGCTGCTCACAATCAGCGAGCCATCCCGGTTGAAGTGGACCGCCGAAACGGGATCGGAGTGGGCGGGCAGGGTCTTCAGGCACTTGCCAGTACGCACATCCCAAATGCGAACGCTCTCGTCGAAACTGCCGGAGACAATCAGATTGGATTGCGGATTGAAGTTGCAGCAGAACACATAGTTGCTGTGCCCCTTCAGGGTCTTTAAACTCTTCCCGGTGCTCAGTTCCCAGACCTTGAGGGTCTTGTCATCGCTGCCGCTGACGAGGAGTCGCGAGTCCGAGCTCCAGGCCACATCACTGATGCCCAGCTTGTGGCCCGCAATGGTCTTCTCGAACTTCCCATCGTAGGCTCCCCAAATTTTAATCAGTTTATCGGCGGCTGAGGGAGAAATAGGAATATTAATAAGAAGTGACTTCAAAATTCATTTTTAAATTTGTTTTTACTATATCCTTATGCTTTATAAAAAGCATTGGCTTTAAAGCTCCATAATTGTATAAATCGTTCATATTTTCTTATACTTTCGGTCGAATAATAGCTTAGTCTTTAGAATTAAAACAAAAAAATACGGCAGGTGGTTGCTCAATTTCGTTTTAAAAGCACTGTGTATATTTTATAAAAAAAAACTTATAATGATATAAGGTAAACCAAGCAAAAGACCTGACTGTTTTTCATAAACAATTAAATTTCTAGTAATCAAACTACCACCTGTCAATAAACAATGACTTCAATACTTTGTAAAATATAGCTTTTAATTTTTTTTAACTAAATGACGTTCGTTTAAGAAGTTGTCTAATTACTTGGGAATATTTGCAAATGGTCTTTTAATTGCTTTAAGCAACTACATAGCCAGCCTATTAATAAGTAATGATTCTTTTAAGACCCCAATTTTTAACAAAAAAATACAATTTTCAAATGAGGTTTCCGATTAAAATTAGGATAAAATGTATACGTACATGCATATTTTACAACTTGATAGAAATTTGTGTGACCCCCAATATGGTTTGGGTACTACCGTAGAATAACCAATTTGTATACTCGCTGAATTTCTAAGTGGAAATGGTCCTTTCTTTGCATTTTAGGACAACCCCTTGTCGCGAGGGTCCATGGCTTCGGAAGGAAGTAACTCCACCCCCCTACTCTCCACCCGTTTTCCTTGGGTCCCTGCCGTCCACCTGTCTGGCTTCCCAGGGATAGGTTATGATATACTCACAAGAACTGGCCAGCCACTCGCCGTTCGGACTAAACTTGACCGCCGATACCGCCTTCGTGTGCCCGGCCAGCGTGAACTTGAGCGTATAGTTGGGCTTCACCGACAGCGAGCTCTTGTTGGAGGCGCTGCTGTTCGAGGAGGTGGTGGCCCCCGGTTGGCCCACCGAATTCGGTTGCAGGGAATTCGGGCCACTGGGCGCCGTGGGCAGCGGTTGCGGTGGCGGATGCACTACGCCGGGATGGCCGCCGTGCACGGCTCCAATGGGCACCATATCCTCCGGTTTCGGATTCCGATGATCCTTGGCCCGCCTCCTACTATATTATATTTTCCTTTTTTCGGCACGCCGCACACGTGCTTCTTCTTCTTGTTGTTCCGGCTTTTTGGGAACGCCGACGCCGATTTTGCGAATCCTCTGGAGATTTCGTTGGAGTCGGAAGCTCCTTCTTTTAGGGTTGTCTCGGGCTGCTCTCTGCTCGGTTAACGATTTGTTTGTTTTAGCGGGCGCTTGGTTTTTTGGCTCGTTTGTGCCACACGTGAAAATAATAACAATTATGGTCACACTAACAAATAAAATAATGTTGCCAGCGCGCCAGTATGACCGTTGCGACTTAAGGCCAATATTCCACAGGGGTGATTGTGCACCACCATCCGGTTAAAAGTGGCACGGTGGGTTTAGTGGTTTTTTGGGGCGCTTTTTGGGTACTGTGAATTCAGGGATTGACGGAGTGGGATGGGATCCACCATAGGCTCGGCCTGAGTTTCCTCCCATGTCATAAAAAGAACCTCAGAAAATCATGAAACGCGTGCCCCACATTTGGCGTTGCCAGATCGCGAAGTCAATTCCCCTTAGAATTTTCTCACGGCCTAATGTAATTCTTAAATCGTTTTCTTATATGTATATTTATTTAGTAATAAATATATTTTTCTTATTATACTTATACTTACCAATTCAGGGGTATAAGTAATTAAATTGTTAAATATTTGGTGATTATATACACAAGATATTGTTGGAAGTCCTTAAGTTTTGTGTACTCCAGTAAAAAGATTTTTTTCTCAAATTTTTTAAAATTCTTTCATTTATTTTATTTATATTTGAGTATCTTAGGTAATAAATATCTCTTTCATAACATATCAATTCAGGGGTATAAGTAATTAAAATTTTAAATATTTGGTGATTGCGTACTTACTATTGTGTTGGAAGTATTTAAGTTTCGTACACTCCAATAAAAAGCGGTTTTTTAATAAATTGTTTTATTTAAAATTCTTCATTTATTTTGATCACCAGACGAAAAATTATTTTAGACAGTGTCATACAAGTTAGCTGACCGCTGCAATTTAAAAACAACGTTTTAAAAAGTTCTTAATGCTACATAACATCTTAAAATATTGTGAAGTGATGAAGAAATTTGCTAGATTTCGAATTTTGTCCTTGAATTTAAGAGTTAAACAATTCAAAATAGGTAGCAAATTGTTTTTATTAGTGTGGCAGCTTAGACAGTAGGTATTTCCACTCGCCCAACAAACGGTCACACTTGCATACAAGCTTCGGAAAAAGGAAAACGTAAGTCATCCCTGAAAATCAAAACATTCACAATAGACGCCACATTCACAGTAGACGCCACATTCTCCTGTGCAGCGCAGCCGAGGACGAAAAGGACCCAAGGACCAACTGATTTGGCCAGGATGAACGGACTGCCGCCCAGCAAGCACTACAATTTAACGCACTACCAGCAGCGTTACAACTGGGACTGCGGACTGTCCTGCATCATCATGATCCTGTCGGCGCAGCAGAGGGAACAGCTCCTTGGGAACTTTGAGGCAGTGTGCGGGGAGGAGGGATTTGGGTCCAGCACGTGGACCATAGACCTGTGCTACCTGCTAATGCGCTACCAGGTGAGAATATTCGGACGTGATAAATCGACCAAATATCCAAGATATCTATATAAGATATATATATTTGGAAATTCCAAATTTCTAAAATATATTAAAAACAGTTTGATAAGTAAAAATGCTTACCATACATATATAATAATATCACAACGTATCTGTATACCAGGTGCGGCACGAATACTTCACCCAAACACTCGGAATCGATCCCAATTACGCCCAGCACACCTACTATTCCAAGATCATTGACAAGGACGAACGACGAGTGACGCGCAAGTTCAAGGACGCCCGGGCACATGGACTGCGCGTGGAGCAGCGCACCGTCGACATGGAGGTCATCCTGCGGCATTTGGCCCGCCACGGACCCGTCATCCTGCTAACCAATGCCTCGCTGCTAACCTGCGAAGTGTGTAAACGCAATGTCCTGGAGAAATTCGGGTGAGTTACCAGTCCCCGGCCATGCCAAAACCCATCGTAATCCCCTCCCCCTAAATCGCAAATGAAAAGATGTTTTAATATACCTTGCATCGCTCGAAATACACGCCTACTGGGACCCAAAAGGTACGCCGGTCACTATGTGGTGCTCTGCGGATACGATATGGCCGCCGAGAAGCTATTTTACCACAATCCCGAGGTGCACGATGGTCGTGAGTATCAAAAAAATAGCAGGGGTACTCGATAAGGAAGTAAACCCCATTTTAATTGGTTGTTTTGGGCTTAGCATTGTGTTTATCTCTTTTAATGGCTTACATTTCTAATTTCTAATTTATTTTATAGTCAAACACTTCTTTATCAAAGATAAATTTAAAATAGGTCAACACATTAATCGGCTTAATTTTCTATGTTAGGTGCCAATATAATAATCAAATATTTTTTAAAATGTAGTAATATTTTATAACAATATAATCTGATAAGAAAATGCCTATATGTATTTAAAAAACCTAACAAAAATCCGAACTGCAACTTGCTGAGCAAAACTTGAATTACCTAAAATCTACTAGAATGTTGTACTCAATTTTCTTATTTAACTAATACTTACAAATTTGGGTGCCTTAATTCAAGTTGTGTCATTCTTGTGCTATCCAATTACGCTACAAATTCATTGATTTTCATTTTTGGCTGTGTTCCACAGACATTTGCCGGTGCCTCATCGAGTCCATGGACACAGCACGTCGGGCTTACGGCACCGACGAGGACATCATCTTCATCTACGAGAAGAAAACCACTCCCACCAAGGAGTGAAAGGATTAAAAACCGGATAAGAAACAATTAGAGAAACAGGAGTACCTGCAGTTGCCAGGTTGCCAGCTTATAAGAAACGGAAGATTGGAATCTGCGCTTGTGATATTAGAACCTTAAAGGAAGAGCACGTCGGGGGGATTTAGAGGGGAGGGAGGTTTAAAAAAAGAGTTGCTTGGTTAACTTTGGCACAACAGTGTACTTTATTTAGGTATTGCTAACAGTTGGTCCCCATAAAAAACAACAATTACAAACGTTCATGTAAACCAGCCAGGCAGCTGTCTACATTTATAGTTATAGAGTGGGTCGACTTACGCTTCAAAAACTGTAAACGGAAAGTAATTTAGGGATATTTCTTGGTAATGTTCCCATTGAACGATTCTATATAATAATTAAGTTAGTAGTTTTCATTTCCAATTGAAAAGTAGTATTCACTCTGACTAAATTGAATATAACAAATACTCATAGAAAATATGAATGGTAAGGGTGTCCTAGAATGTCATTGACTAGTTTGTTTCCTTTGATAAGAACTCTTGTACGCTACCGTTGTTTTTGGTGACATACGTGACCTTCTTGATGTTATGTATTTGATAAAGTGGACTTTCCTATTTTAAATCTTTATATCCATATCCTCCTCCTTTTCCGTGACCTCATTGATGTCATCGTTGAACCGAACCTTTCGCATCTTTTTTTAAGGATGTCCTAGAATGTCGGTGACTAGTTTGATTCCTTCTTTATGAATACCTTGCACGCGACCATTTGATGTAATGTATTTTGTATTTTATCGCTGCGCCTCTTATTTTAATTCCGTTTTTTTTGGTGACAGAAGTGACCTTCTTGATGTTATGTATTGGATAAAGTGGACTTTCCTATTTTAAATCTTTATATCCATATCCTCCTCCTTTTCCGTGACCTCATTGATGTCATCGTTGAACCGAACCTTTCGCATCTTTTTTTAAGGATGTCCTAGAATGTCGGTGACTAGTTTGATTCCTTCTTTATGAATACCTTGCACGCGACCATTTGATGTAATGTATTTTGTATTTTATCGCTGCGCCTCTTATTTTAATTCCGTTTTTTTTGGTGACAGAAGTGACCTTCTTGATGTTATGTATTGGATAAAGTGGACTTTCCTATTTTAAATCTTTATATCCATATCCTCCTCCTTTTCCGTGACCTCATTGATGTCATCGTTGAACCGAACCTTTCGCATCTTTTTTTAAGGATGTCCTAGAATGTCGTTTACTAGTTTGATTCCTTTGATAAGATCCTTATGCACTCCTCGCCCGCGACCTTCTTGATGTAATGTATTTTGTATTTTATCGCTGAGCCTCTTATTTTAATTCCTTTGTTTTTGGTGACAAGTGATGTGTTATGTATTTGATAAAGTGGACTTTCCCATTTTAAATCTTTATACCAATATCCTCCTCGTTTTCCGTGACCTCATTAATGTCATCGTTGAACCGAACCTTTCTCATCTTTTTTTAAGGATGTCCTAGAATGTCGGTGACTAGTTTGATTCCTTCTTTATGAATACCTTGCACGCGACCATTTGATGTAATGTATTTTGTATTTTATCGGTGCGCCTCTTATTTTAATTCCGTTTTTTTTGGCTTTATAGGGTCTCCAGCACTTGAGGTGTAATCTCCCTTTTTCTTTTTTAGAAAGAAAGCTTTACTCCTTTTTAAATTTGTTATTGAGTGTCACTATAATTTGTGAATTAAATAGAAGATTTCTATTTGACTTCAAGGAAATGTTTATTATTAGACTATAGTTTTAGTTTTAAATAATTCCTAGAAATCGCCCTAACTTACTTTCCGTATTTTGTTAAGTAAATTCCGTATATTTTTGCATTTCCTTCAAATCGACCCACTTAAACATTCCAATGCGATTATGAATAAATACGATGACTGTATGTAGAAAATATAAAAGATTATTGTTCCAAAACAGACCCCGTCAGTCGTGTCCTTAATGGGGCTGCTTATTGACGTCCTCGTCTTCCCCGCAGATCCGTTTGTAGAGCTGCTGCATCTTGATGTGCGGCGCCTCAACGGGCAGGATCACCTTGCCATTCTTGTCCGTGTATTTGTCGTAGGGTTCCTCCGAGAAGACCTCAAATCCATGGGAGCGGAAAATCTTCTGGGAGAAAATGCCAGTGGCATCGGCTTTCATCACGCGGAAGCCATTATCTTTGGCCACCGCCAGGGATTGCTTGACCAGCTCATTGGCAATTCCCTGGCCACGATAACCGGAATCCACCGACAGTATGCGTACATCAAACATTCTCACCACATCGAAGTGCTCGAAAAGATTGTGCTTGAGGCTGTGCCCGTGCAGCAGCTCAAAGATCTTCCGGAAATCCGCGTCGCTACTGCCGTCCACTTTTTGTCGCGATTTGGCCGTGTCTCCCGGTCTCAAGATGCCATTAAGGACTACGCCGGCGATTTTGCAGCACCCATCCACCTTCACGTCCACGGCCATCAGGCTCATCCGATCCTTAATGGCCTCCACACAGTGGTCCTCCAAAGCGGTGCAACTGCTCCCGTTCTGGCACAATCCGGCGGCCTTGTTCAGCGGCTCGTCGGCAAAGAAGAAGCGACGCAGGTGCTCCAACACCTGGTCACAGTGCTCCATTCCGATCAGTTTGTACTCCATGGTGGCGCAGCTAGCGGAGGCACTCTTCCTACGGGTGGTGGGCAATCTCCAAGTGGAGGTAATAAATGAATAATATTAATCCATGATTGATTGACTTTTTAAAACTATTATACATATTTTTAAAAAAATATTTAAGAGGGATTGATTGTGCTTAAAAAGACACCTTTAATTTTGCATTATTTTACTTTGAATTTAAACATTGAAAATATAATAATTTGATGAGAGTTGTATAATAATTGATTCCTGATAGTAAATTTGTGATAAATTCTTACTTAATATTAATGTTAATTTAATTTTGTTTTTAAGTGTTTTATATTAGTTTTCATTGTTTGATGATCTGGAATAATTTGTTTCTTCCCTTAAGATATTTGGTTATGCACAAATAAAGTATAATTACTAAAAAAAATACCAATACTCTTACCAAGTTTCTTCCCAAAAATGTAATGAATTAATATGCAGAAATAATCATAGTTAAATTAATGTTTTTTGACGTATGCAAATTTGTAGGTACATATAGATGTTACTCGTATATGCGAAGGACACTTTTCTATAACTTAATTAGTCGCAACTCTCTCTGCCCTTTCATATATCAACCTTTGTCTCTCACTCGCTCTCAGTGCACTTTCCACATCCTTTATGATTGTCCTAATGACACACCACCATTGAAAGCCGCTCCCAATGACACTCCCCCCCCCCACAAAACACCATATTATGCTGTCCATTTAACCCCAAAGACCATGACAAAGGTCGTATTACCTGTGGTAAACCGATTTTGAGCTGGATCCCATGAAATAAGAAGTCAGTTTCACTTACTCTGTAGTTTTGCGACGTATTGGATAGGATAAACTGGACGGTATTGCGCGGACTGTTTGTTTGTTTTCCTCGGCTGGGAAAAAATGTGTAACCTACTTGCGGGCGCTTTCAGATGCGAAACGCGACTGGAGCAGCTGGAGCAGCCGACAAAAGTGAACCACCAGCGACAGCATCCCGTTTGTACACCTTGAGAAAATATCTACAACATATTTTATAAGTATATATTTTCACTTGTTTATTAAGTCATTTTAAGACAACGAACTTTCAACATAATTAATAACTAAAGATTGGTTTAAGATGGACTTTAACAAGAAATAAACTAAGATGTAAAAAAGCAGTTCAATCAGTACTTAAGTAACTTAAACATATTTTATTTGTATTATTATTTTGAAATCTGTCAGTTTAATATTTTTATATCAAAGCGAAATATGCGGAATGTTTCCGCATTTGATAAGTACTATAAGCAGTAGACTTACTCCCCATTTAGTACCCTTTACGCTCAGTGTACGCCCTCGGGTTTGCATCATTGCCGAAGCATGAGAAAAATGCTGCCCTTTGGGGGGGTACAAAATAAAAAAGGGGAACCCGCAACAACTGCTCTGGTGTCCCTCTTGTTGTCGTATCCTCCGAGTGACAGCCATGCGTATACGCAACGTGAACGATTGCCTGGCCCTGACTTATGCCCAAATACAAATACCAATACAATTGCTGGCCCAGTAAACTCGAGAGTTTACCCCACCCGATTTCTACCGGAAAATCCTGCTGAAATCTCCCCAAATCCCACTTTTTTGTTCGGATTCGCACCAACTGTTGATTCCGCCTTTGTTAGGTCATATCCGTCGTACAATGTACGCCCGTATTCGCACTTATATACAGATTTTGACTTACTTAACGACTAGGACGTGCCACAACCAAAAAAAGAGAGCGAGAGTTTTCTGTTAATAAATATATGCACACATCCTTCAAAAGGTTGTGCAAAAGGGGACCCTTTTTTGGCGTAGAATTGGGGTGTGATAAAATTAGAGCCCTTATCTGCTAGTTGCTATTCCATATAGCATGATACGGGGCTTGGTATATAATTGATATTGTTTTAGTGAAATTCATAAGTTACTAAATCTGTGATAAAAATATAATTTAATGCTACATATTCCCAGTTTTGTTGTATTATTATTTTTAATGCATTTTAATTTTTTGTTTTGTTGTGAAACAACAGAAAACATCAAAATGGTCCGGGCGACCTTGTCTCGTTCTGTAGTCTAGACAACTGTTGCTGACCAAAAATGCCACCAAATTCCGACCTTTCCTCACCTCGTTACTCGCTGGTATGCATATTCATTACTTTAATTAATACCCCTACTTGTTCGCCACTGGTCTGTGTCCAAATGGGGATGACACGTGCCACACAATGGGAAAACTGCACTGGGAAAAAAAAGGAATATGAAATACAAATTTGTGTAATATTTTCCGTGTACGATATAGAACTAATGATATGTGTAACGAACACAAGACTGTTATTATTGAATAAGTTTATGAAACGAATTATAAAAAACATAAAAATAACTTAGAGTTAAATATTCTAAAATGCGGCATAATTGTTGCTATAAAAAGTATTTTATTTTAACTTTTTAAAAATTCATTTTATAATATTTAATAAAAACTGTTAAATTAAATACAATTTTGGTACATAAATATCAAATTACATGTTTTTCAGTACTAAAAACAAAGTTTCTCTCTCTGGACAATAGTGCTTTATAGACACTATGTACACTCAAATCGGGTCACATGACGGCACAAGACGCATATTCAAATTGCGTGACATTGCTCCGGATGGACATAGACGTAACCCCGTAACCGCAACCGTAACCGGACCCCCGGAGACATCCAAATATCCGGAGTACAAAGGTATTTCAAAGTCAGTGTCGCTGTGCGTTTATCTGCGTGTGGCAGCTATTTTCTGTTTTCCCCAAAAATTGTTGTGCGTTATTGATGGCAATCATCATCAATTGAAGTCAATCTGCGCTAACGGTAATAAAACGGAACTGGCATCACTGCGGCACCATTCTTTCAAAATGACAATCGACCTATCGACTGACTATCGATTATCTGTCACTAACTGACCTTCAAATGGTGCATCCTTTTCGATTCGTGTCTGATCAGGATCTCTGGAATCCTTTGCGTCATACATCCGGAATCCATAATATTTTCAATATTGACTCTTTGATGTTTTTAAAAAATAATTACATAAAGTAATGATAATTAAAACTACATCCTTATAATTGATCGTTAGCATATCATAGCCGATATATGGTTTGCTAAGCCTTAACTACCAAATCATATCCATTATTTACAGTTTTATTGTTTATGCTGCCCTATAAGTAATCATTTTTATATAAAATCTAACAGATTATCTGCCGTTTATTAATGTAGTTAAAAATAATAATATTTGAAAGTGTGAGTAATGCCAAAAGACTGGAATGATATTGTTAATGTCTCAGAAGTCCACGTACCAAATTTCATATCACGAGCTACAATGACCACCGAGTTACAGGTGTTTGCAGAGCGGACATACCTTTTGTCAACGCGTGTGCCGTGCTATAAAGTGTGACAGCTGTTCCGGAACAGCTGAGTGGCCCGAATCCAATTCCGAGCCCCCATAATAGCCCCTCCGATCCCATCCGATCCCATCCGATTCGATTCGATTCCATCCCGAGACCGTCACTCTCTCGCCAGGTCGCTCAATGAGTCTTCATTCGCTGGCCCAGTTTGTTGTCGTGCTGTTTGCTGTTTGCCGTTCCCTCGTCTTTTTGTCGCCTATTTTATTTTCGTAGTATTGCATATATTTAGTAAATATTTTGTTGTTGTTATTTATAGTACGGACTTGGTTGGCGTGGTGCGTGTTGTATTTGTTCTTTGTTTTTTTTTTTTTTGAGTGGCATATTTTTGTTTAATTTTTGATGGCAGCCAAAGACCGCCTGCCCATATTTCCCTCACGTGGGTGAGTATCCCTGATCCCTGTGGAAAGTAATCCCTGCTACATGAATGTATCATTATCGCAGTGCCCAAACGTTGATGAAATCGCGTTTGGCCGGCGCCACCAAGGGACATGGTTTGTTGAAAAAGAAGGCAGATGCGCTGCAGATGCGCTTTCGTCTGATTCTGGGCAAGATCATTGAGGTGAGGCGATGGTCCTGTGCAAGGGGAGAGTCCTTCTGTTACTGACCATTGTTTTCCAGACCAAAACCCTGATGGGTCAGGTGATGAAGGAGGCTGCCTTCTCATTGGCCGAGGTCAAGTTCACGACTGGCGACATCAACCAGATAGTGCTGCAGAACGTGACAAAGGCCCAGATCAAGATCAGGACCAAAAAGGACAATGTGGCCGGAGTAACGTTGCCTATTTTTGAGCCCTACACGGATGGCGTGGATACCTACGAGTTGGCCGGACTGGCACGCGGTGGTCAGCAGTTGGCCAAGCTGAAGAAGAACTACCAGAGCGCCGTGCGCCTCCTCGTGGAACTGGCCTCGCTGCAGACCTCCTTTGTGACCCTCGACGACGTGATCAAGGTCACCAATCGGCGGGTCAATGCCATCGAGCACGGTGGGTGGTGGGTGATGGAATCTAGCCCCAATCTCAAAATCCTGGGCCAAATCCTTCTCTAAATAGGAATGTTTTTTCCTTATACTAAAAAATCTTAATATTTATTATTTATAAAGTTCAGTTTTTTTTAATTCCATAAATTCCATTATTCCATAAATAGCCAAAGCATAGTACTCAGAACAGATTAATAACATTAAGTTTTGTCCTTCTCCAAATATCAGTGTTATATGATTTGGTTCCATCTGGAAGATACTACTACCCCTTGAAAAGATGCATTTATTTTTGGATTTATTTTTACCTGATCATCAAATTGTTCTTCTTGTGTTTAGTGATCATACCCCGCATCAACCGAACTATAGAGTACATCATCAGCGAGCTGGACGAACTGGAGCGCGAGGAGTTCTACCGGCTGAAGAAGATCCAGGATAAGAAACGCGAAGCTCGGAAGGCATCCGACAAGAAGCGGGAGGAGCAGCGGCGTCTGGGCCAGCTGGCCGAGGCCAAGGAAGCGCAGAACATCCTCGATGAGGACGGCGACGAGGATCTGCTCTTCTAGACCGCATCTACATCCCATATACCCATATACCCATAGACCAACCTGCTGCTACACCTGACCTCCACCTCCACCCACCCAACTCAACTCTGCTACCTCACCACCGCCCATCAAAAGACCACCTCTCGATTTTGTTGACGTTTTTCATTGTGATCCGGATGTTGTACCGTTTGTCGTTCTTGGAAATACAATCCGAAATCGTAACCTCTGTGATCGCTATGTTTGTGGTTTCAATTGTCAATTGGCTTCCATTTGTCTATGTGTCTAAGTATGCACTGCGGAAAAGCGGCAGAATTTTTCCTGCGATTGCTTGATTTTAGTTTAAAAAGAATAAGCTTATTATTTCTGATAATTTGTTGTGTTTTTACGTATACTAATATTATTATTGCGTTTGTTTACGTATACTTGATATTCAACCCATTCATCTTAAAAAGAGTAATATAAAATCAAGTATACGCAGGAAAAACGGGAGAATTTTCTCCTGCGAAACATATAAGGTATACGCTGGAAAAATCGGTATAAGGAATAGAATTATCAATAGATGGGTAAAATCAAAACCTATATAAAGTATATGTTTTTAAATTGGGTTACATATCAAGTATACGTAAACTAACGCATTACTAATATTAAGTATACGTAAAATAGAAAGACAAAAAATTAACAGAAATAATATTAAATTAAAGTTGTTGTCGAAGAAAAAAACTAAGCTCACAAAAAAAAAAGAATAAGTAAAGTTGCAGAAGTTTTGAGAAAAAGACTGTGAAGTAAGTTTACACAAAATGATAAGTCATCAAAAGCGACAGCTAAAGTAAGTTGCGAAATGTTGAAGATGAAATTCTTAATCACTTTGAATGAGCAGCATTAAAATAAGTTTATGTTGGAAATTCCAAACCCTATTTTAAGAATTGCCTTTGCCTCGAATCAGGGCCAATTATTCTGCAGCCAAAAAAGCTTTACAAATGTTTACTAGATATGACTAAGAACTTTAAGAAAAAAAAATGTAATATTTTATTTTGACTGTTGGTCCCTATTTTTCTCAGTGCTTTGTTTTTTGTATACCCCTTAAGAGAATAAGATTCTGTTCTTCAATGTCGATTTGCCTTTATAGTATTTTATGCACTATAACAAGGTTATCAATATGCATGTCTGTTTTTTATCGTTAGCAATTAGTGGCTTAATTTGGATGTCATTGAGACAGACTGGGATAGGATGTTCTATAAAAGCCAATGAAATTTGGTTGCAGCATTATTAAGTGGAACCAATTTATAAATCAGTTTACAAAAAAAGATAACTATTCTAATTGTAAATAACCTATACAATTTATAATTAAACTAGGGTATCCAAAACGTCGATTATGTCCAAACTCTATATTTTTAATGGCACTCTTTTGACGGCCCATTAAATCCTCCGATTAAGCTGCTTATGGGCCAAAATTGCCAATTTAGCTATGCCAATTTAGAGATTCACGAATGGCACGTGCCGATCTGAAACCTCAAACTTTGTGGGTCCCGAACCTGATCCAAAACAAGATTAAGAAAGAAGACAACCGACTTATGTTTAGTATGTATGCATATAAAATCATGTTTATTCATTTTCCATTTAGCCTTATACACGTAATAGTTTGCCATTGACCACTGGGTGTTCTGGTTTTTAGGTTCCATCTCTTAAATTCGGCTTGAATTCTTAGTTTTAAAAAATTTGCGTGAAGCGAAACGGCAACAAAAAAAGAATCAAAACAGACGCGGTTTCACACACAATATATTACATTTAAAAATGCATAGTAAGCTTAAAGTTAGGGTGAATATTCAATATTCGCACTGATTAGAGATCATATGATGTGTGACATAATGATACGTTCAAATTCCGTTTACTTAATTTCTTGTTCCTCTTTACCATTCCAAGTGCTTTGTACTCTCTTTACGTGTTCATGTTTAATATATGTGTGTATATTCAATATACGATCTACGCTCCGATCTTCCAATCAGGTTTATCTTTTGCATGCGACAGTGTAAATACCAAGTATGTAAATATGTTTTCTCTATGCTTTATGTAAGTACCGTTACATTTATGTATATTGAGCTTATTAAAAAAAAAATAGATTAACAATTACATTCATCAATACATTCATTACACATTTTCTTTATATATATGGATGTACATATATGCAAAAAAAAAATGTGATCCAACCTTTTGTTGGTAAATATACAAAAAATATTGGTTATATGTATATTGATCGATAATTATTTTATCGAAACTTATCGCGGTATAATTGAAGCCGCTGCATACGAAAAAACGTGCACACTTTTTCAGCTTTTCAGTTTAGTTTACTTTAGTACAGTTGCGCTTGCAAGAAATAGAGATCGAGATCCTTTAAGATTTCGGCATTTGATGACTTTTTGCAATCGCTTTGGCTTTTGCCTTCGATTTTGTTATCGTTGCGATTGTAGCTATTGTTGCTATTGTTGTTTTTGCTGCTGCGGTTGTTGTTGTTGTGGTTATTGTGGTAGCTACCGCTGCTAGCGTTGACGTCGGCGCCAGTTGTGACGTCATAAATATTTGCTGCGTCTTTTGGGAACCTGGCATCACACATTTGTCCTGCAATCGATAAGTGAACAAGAAAAGAAAACGAAAGTCCGGAAGGAGTGCCGCATGGGAAACGGAGATGGGAGATAAGCCGGAAAAATATTTATTTAATTTATGTCTCCGGCTGCGGACCCCTTTAGTTTAATATCGATCGTGGCAAAGGTTTTCGTTGCAAAACAAAGCGCAGCTAGCAAAATTCAAGGCAGTGACAGTGAACGTGAACGATCGTCACTGGCAGTGTGACCAGCTCAAAACATAAAGTACAGTCTGTCGAAAGCGTAATGGAGTTGAGTTTTTAAAATGTTATAAAATAATTTATAGTATTCAAAAATATAATATTCATACAAAATAAATAAAACAAGTGTTCGATAACATTTTTTAAGCTAATTAAAGAAATACATAATAAATTGAACATTCTATTACTTAACAAAATAATAGTATGTTTATCGAAATAGTTCATTTTTAATTGGTCAAATCTAATGCTTAGCCCTAAAACAATGATATTTTTTTTTAGGATATTCTGTTCGTCAGCTAATTTCCAAAATTAGTTATCAGGTCTACAAAACCAAATAATTACTTAAATTTAACTTTTCCCCTCTTGTGATTTGGTCACACTGCATAGTAACTGTAAGTCTATGTTAATTTACTCGAATATTTTACTCTAGTATTTAAAAATTAATAGAATTAGAAGAACATGCCGCTCAAGTTTTGCTGGAAAATTCATCAATTAATAACCGTGTGCGAGTGTTTTTGAGTGTATTTGCGTGTCCAGAACAGAATGCTAATAGAAATGTATTGTCATCAGATATATTAAGTATACATTTTAAAGTTATTAGAATTGGACGCGGGATTGCCGAATTTGGATTTGGAGTTCTATGCTTGTTGAGGAAGGATCGGATCTGTCCTACATGAACAAAGGTATATACATAATTACACTGGAGTAAAAGAAGCAAGCCAAAATTGAGGTTGGAAAAGGAAAATGGATTTAAAACGCTAAACTATTAAAAATCTTAATGTTGATTAACGTGTTATGTTTCAAAAATATATATTGTTTTTCTGGAAGAATAAGTGAAAAATAAAGAAAAAGAATGTTTTGGTTTGACTTTAGAGACACTAAGATATTTACAAACTAGTTATTTGTTTAAAAGAAAATACAAAACTAATATTAATATTCTGAGGCTTAAGTGAGCTTTTTTCGATTTTAGCTTGCTTTTTGGGTAAAAGAAATGAGAATATTATGGAGATGCATGGATAATTTGGTTGTGGGATATTGTTTGCAGGGAATTTCCGGTCCGATGGGGTGCTGGCTACTGTGGCGTTGGCTACTTCTACGGCTATTTGGCTACGGCTCTATGGGCTACATCTACGGCTAGTTTTGGGCTACTGCTCTGACAACTCAAATACGACTGACTCGGGTGGCACGGATGACGCTGACGGTACTCTCAGTACCTTTTGACCCCGGAAGCAGATGCCCATTATCCACTTGGAGCCGCGACTGTTCCGCGATCCGGTGCTTCCCGCTTCCTTGCTGTGGATGCGAGTGATGGCCGGATCCGCTTCCGGCTCCGTCTCCGCATCCGCCTTCTCCACCCGATCCCTGCCCTTTTCCCGGGCCTTGTTTTGCAGCCGGGGAATCAACCGCTGGCGCTGTTGGGGCTCATGGATCATCACAATGCTGGCGCTGCTCGGCTTCCTCCCGTTCAACCTTTTATTCGGCGGTGATATTCTGGTTAAGGGATGAAGTGGGTCAAAAAGTCAAGCTGAGAAATAGCCAATAAAGCGGGTACCTACCGCTTTCCGGTGGCCAATGGATCGCCCGCCGGCTGCACTGCATCCGTATCCGGCGCCGTGTTGTAGGCTCCCGAGTACATGGACGCCCTCTTAGGAGCCCACTCCGGATGACCCCGCACCGACAGCTGGGTGGCCAGACTCTTCAGCAGCACTGCCCGCACCTTCCCGAAATAAATTACAAAAAGAGATGTTTAGAGAATAAAACCACAAGTCTTAAAAAAGGTATGCCACTTTAAGCCTAATTGTGGGTCACCTAATTACAAGACATCGGAAACATAAAAATAAATAAATAAATAAAAATAAAATTAAGTCCAATTGTGGGTCACCTTTTGGCAACTCTTCGGAAACTCACAGATAAGTAACATGAAAATGGGTCAAAAAGTTGATCAACGCAAAAATGAAAATTTTGAATGCAGATTTTTAAAGAATCGAACCACAAGTCTTTAAAGGTACGCCACTTTGAAATCGGATTAAATTTGGTGAAGTTATGGACTCTGGAAGTCCAATTGTGGGTCACCTTTTGGCAACTCTTCGGAAACTCACAGATAAGTAACATGAAAATGGATCAAAAAGTTGATCAACGCAAAAATGAAAATTTTGAATGCAGATTTTTAAAGAATCAAACCACAAGTCTTTAAAGGTATGCCACATTGAAATCGGATTAAATTTGGTGAAGTTATGGACTCTGGAAGTCCAGTTGTGGGTCACCTTTTGACAACTCCTCGGAAACTCACAGATAAGTAACATGAAAATGGGTCAAAAAGTTGATCAACGCTAAAATGAAAATTTTGAATGCAGATTTTTAAAGAATCAAACCACAAGTCTTTAAAGGTATGCCACTTTGAAATCGGATTAAATTTGGTGAAGTTATGGACTCTGGAAGTCCAGTTGTGGGTCACCTTTTGACAACTCCTCGGAAACTCACAGATAAGTAACATGAAAATGGGTCAAAAAGTTGATCAACGCTAAAATGAAAATTTTGAATGCAGATTTTTAGAGAATAAAACCACAAGTCTTTAAAGGTATGCCACTTTGAAATCAGAATAAATTTGGTGAAGTTATGGACTCTGGAAGTCCAATTGTGGGTCACCTTTTGGCAACTCCTCGGAAACTCACAGATAAGTAACATGAAAATGGGTCAAAAAGTTGATCAACGCAAAAATGAAAATTTTGAATGCAGATTTTTAAAGAATCAAACCACAAGTCTTTAAAGGTATGCCATTTTGAAATCGAAATAAATTTGGTGAAGTTATGGACTCTGGAAGTCCAATTGTGGGTCACCTTTTGACAACTCCTCGAAAACTCACAGATAAGTAACATGAAAATGGGTCAAATAGTTGATCAACGCTAAAATGAAAATTTTGAATGCAGATTTTTAAAGAATCGAACCACAAGTCTTTAAAGGTATGCCACTTTGAAATCGGATTAAATTTGGTGAAGTTATGGACTCTGGAAGTCCAATTGTGGGTCACCTTTTGGCAACTCTTCGGAAACTCACAGATAAATAACATGAAAATGGGTCAAAAAGTTGATCAACGCAAAAATGAAAATTTTGAATGCAGATTTTTAAAGAATCAAACCACAAGTCTTTAAAGGTATGCCACTTTGAAATCGGATTAAATTTGGTGAAGTTATGGACTCTGGAAGTCCAGTTGTGGGTCACCTTTTGACAACTCCTCGGAAACTCACAGATAAGTAACATGAAAATGGGTCAAAAAGTTGATCAACGCTAAAATGAAAATTTTGAATGCAGATTTTTAGAGAATAAAACCACAAGTCTTTAAAGGTATGCCACTTTGAAATCAGAATAAATTTGGTGAAGTTATAGACTCTGGAAGTCCAATTGTGGGTCACCTTTTGGCAACTCCTCGGAAACTCACAGATAAGTAACATGAAAATGGGTCAAAAAGTTGATCAATGCAAAAATGAAAATTTTGAATGCAGATTTTTAAAGAATCAAACCACAAGTCTTTAAAGGTATGCCATTTTGAAATCGAATTAAATTTGGTGAAGTTATGGACTCTGGAAGTCCAATTGTGGGTCACCTTTTGACAACTCCTCGAAAACTCACAGATAAGTAACATGAAAATGGGTCAAATAGTTGATCAACGCTAAAATGAAAATTTTGAATGCAGATTTTTAAAGAATCGAACCACAAGTCTTTAAAGGTATGCCATTTTGAAATCGAATTAAATTTGGTGAAGTTATGGACTCTGGAAGTCCAATTGTGGGTCACCTTTTGACAACTCCTCGAAAACTCACAGATAAGTAACATGAAAATGGGTCAAATAGTTGATCAACGCTAAAATGAAAATTTTGAATGCAGATTTTTAAAGAATCGAACCACAAGTCTTTAAAGGTATGCCACTTTGAAATCGGATTAAATTTGGTGAAGTTATGGACTCTGGAAGTCCAATTGTGGGTCACCTTTTGGCAACTCCTCGGAAACTCACAGATAAGTAACATGAAAATGGGTCAAAAAGTTGATCAACGCAAAAATGAAAATTTTGAATGCAGATTTTTAAAGAATCGAACCACAAGTCTTTAAAGGTATGCCACTTTGAAATCGGATTAAATTTGGTGAAGTTATGGACTCTGGAAGTCCAATTGTGGGTCACCTTTTGGCAACTCTTCGGAAACTCACAGATAAGTAACATGAAAATGGGTCAAAAAGTTGATCAACGCAAAAATGAAAATTTTGAATGCAGTTTTTTGAAAGAATCAAACCACAAGTCTTTAAAGGTATGCCACTTTGAAATCGGATTAAATTTGGTGAAGTTATGGACTCTGTAAGTCCAGTTGTGGGTCACCTTTTGACAACTCCTCGGAAACTCACAGATAAGTAATATGAAAATGGGTCAAAAAGTTGATCAACGCTAAAATGAAAATTTTGAATGCAGATTTTTAGAGAATAAAACCACAAGTCTTTAAAGGTATGCCACTTTGAAATCAGAATAAATTTGGTGAAGTTATGGACTCTGGAAGTCCAATTGTGGGTCACCTATTGGCAACTCCTCGGAAACTCACAGATAAGTAACATGAAAATGGGTCAAAAAGTTGATCAATGCAAAAATGAAAATTTTGAATGCAGATTTTTAAAGAATAAAACCACAAGACTTTAAAGGTATGCCATTTTGAAATCGAATTAAATTTGGTGAAGTTATGGACTCTGGAAGTCCAATTGTGGGTCACCTTTTGACAACTCCTCGAAAACTCACAGATAAGTAACATGAAAATGGGTCAAATAGTTGATCAACGCTAAAATGAAAATTTTGAATGCAGATTTTTAAAGAATCGAACCACAAGTCTTTAAAGGTATGCCACTTTGAAATCGGATTAAATTTGGTGAAGTTATGGACTCTGGAAGTCCAATTGTGGGTCACCTTTTGGCAACTCCTCGGAAACTCACAGATAAGTAACATGAAAATGGGTCAAAAAGTTGATCAACGCTAAAATGAAAATTTTGAATGCAGATTTTTAAAGAATCAAACCACAAGTCTTTAAAGGTATGCCACTTTGAAATCGGATTAAATTTGGTGAAGTTATGGACTCTGGAAGTCCAATTGTGGGTCACCTTTTGGCAACTCCTCGGAAACTCACAGATAAGTAACATGAAAATGGGTCAAAAAGTTGATCAACGCAAAAATGAAAATTTTGAATGCAGATTTTTAAAGAATAAAACCACAAGTCTTTAAAGGTATGCCACTTTGAAATCGGATTAAATTTGGTGAAGTTATGGACTCTGGAAGTCCAATTGTGGGTCGCCTTTTGGCAACTCCTCGGAAACTCACAGATAAGTAACATGAAAATGGGTCAAAAAGTTGACCAACGCTAAAATGAAAATTTTGAATGCAGATTTTTAGAGAATCAAACCACAAGTCTTTAGAGGTATGTCACATTTAGGTGGGCTGAATTTTGGTAAAGTTATGGACTCTAAAGCCCAATTGTGGGTCACCCTTTTACAAGTTCAAGTTATTTGTTCAGGGCTTACCTCGCCATTTAAAAAGCAGTAAATGAGTGCTATGAAAAATCCTTGGAACGAGGTGAGAAAATGGGTGCCATACGACCAGACCGCAAAATTCGTCGCCGTTTTCAGAGGAGCCAGCTGGTGCAGGAGATTGGTAATACCTAGAAGTGGTAGTAGGACTATCGCGGCCCTAACCGCCTTCCGAGTTTGTTCTATATCGCTGGCCTGCGATTGGCGCAATTTCATCACCAGCACCCGGATGATATTCACCAGGAAACAAAAATTGAGCTGCAAGTTAGTTTGAGTGAATAAATAAAAGAGGCTGTTTTACGAGTTTTCAATCAACCCACCAGTATAACCGCTAGTCGAGGTCCTTCAAGGATCCAATAGTAAGGTGTGAGATTGTAGTTCCACAGGCATTCGCCCAGCGAAGTGTCCATATACATCACCGTGCATCGCGCCCAAACGGTGGTCATTAGAATGGGAACACACCAGCCGAGGCGCGAGAAAAACTTGAGGGGAAAACTGCCCTGAAAAACGGCCACGGTCACCATATTGTGCAGATAGAGGCCCTCGATGAACATCCACATAAACATGGCGGTACGGGCGTACTCCAAAAGCACATACGAGGCCTCACACAAGTAGGGCTGAAAATATGGTTATTTAAATTGACATTATAGGTCTCCTTTGAAGGATATAAGTCTAGAAGTGGGAAGAGCTACAGAAATCACTGTATTATAGAAATCACTTTTAATGGAGCCTAAAAGTATGCAGTGAAAAAACAGTAACGAAATTCGTAACGGATCTATGGGAATTCCGTATTCGATATATATTGTAGCATAATCTTAGGGACTTTTATAAGTGATTTCAACACCGCTGTGATTTCTGTGGCACACCCTTTTGATGGATTTAATATAAGAACGTAGAGATTCATTTTTGATACATGTTTTATCGATTAAAGTAAATCTCTAAAGATTAATGTATTATCTATTGTTATGTTTTCAGCACGTAAAATAAATAATTGAAATACTTGCGAGTGCACTTACCGTATTTTCAATGACCGAGAGACTCGTGTTGGTGGCCGCCTCCTTGTTTCCCCGGCGGTACTGATCCAGATACAGGGTCAGTCGGATGATCACCTGCAGCACCATGGCGACGAATAGGTTCTTGTGGATCTTGGTGCGGTTGTTCCGCAGGGAGCGGAACGTGCAGAAGATCAGCAGGGAGACTATCAGGGCGAACAGGGAAAGACAGAGGCCCACGATCTCCAGCGTTCTAGTCTTTTTGGCTATGTCTATGAAGGTCTGTGGGATATCACAATAAGAAACGGTGTTCTATTAAATCTATTTGGACTTGAAAAGTATAACAAACAGTCGTTAATCTAAAATACAACTAATTAAAATCAAAAGTAATGATGGTTATAATGAAAAGGAAACAGTAAACAGTATCCATAAAACTTAAAGCTCGAATGGGTCCAATGTCAAGTAGTTGGGTGGCTATCCCAGTGGTGCACTCACATCGAAGTCCTTGCTGCCCATCTGCTGCATGAGGCGGATAATCTCCGGCTTGTAGCACGGCCCGTAGTCCGTCCATCCCGGCGGACTCACTTCCGTGGCATTCGGCCTGCTGCCCCATCGGCCATCCAGCTCGCACTTTCGGATGGCGAATTCTGTGCGTCGAGGGGGGAAAACGGTTTCCACGGATTAATGACTGTAATCAAACTTTGACACACTGACTGACAAGTGCAATTATGCCAATCGAATGGGCGACCTCGTTTAGCTCAAAAGATTGCGGCTTAAAATCAAGACAAGGGGCGGAAAATGAGGCCAGGGAAATTATGCACTTGGACAAATAATGTTCCTTTTGCCTTGTGAATTGTGCAAGAAATTAGTTTGGGTTCTAAAACTGTTAAAATATATGTTTTGGAAAGGTATTTCTTGTATAGTACAACTTTTGTTTACCTAACTATTTTGGTGAAAGCAGATTCATTGGATTTCCTACTGTGCAGTTCATCAGATTCATTGGATTTCCTACTGTGTAGTGCAGTGCATATTGCCAGTGGTTATTAAATACCAATTCCCCCTGGAAAGGCGTTCAATTTTGCGGGTAAGCAAATCGAAGGGGTGGGAACCCTTTTGGATCGTAATTAAGCAATCGATTGGCTGGTGTTTAAAACCTAGTTAAACTGACGAAGCTCAGGTAGAGGTATGAACATGGAACACCTGGACACTGGATACTGGACACTGGGCATTGGACAGCCCCCGGCATTGGCCACGCCCACCTTTGGCCCAGTTTTGTGATGACCCCGTCGGGTTAAATAGGGTGTACAGGGTCAAAGGGAGGGGGGGAGGGGGGTCCAGTTGAATGGACGCGTCAGTCAAGCATGCAAATATTGACATCCTTCCGATGAATACGAAATCAAGTAATTGTTTGCCGTGCAACACTTGAGCGGATTCCCAGCTAATGATCCGTGTAATTGTGGCCGCCAGATATAGAATAACCGCAGGTTATGTACCATGACTTTTAATCAGCCGACAAAAGTCAGCTATTAGTTGTTCAGGCCATAAACCATAAACGGATGGGCTGGCCAGCCTTAAATGCACTTTGTGGAAAATAACTAGAGTCGTTGGGGCCCTATTTATATTCCTTGGTAACTGCATTTGATTACTTACTCCGCGTATCTACGCCGTGAAAGCCGCCAGGACAATTCATTCGTGCCAGGACACCGGCCGGAGTAGGTGGCCAGCAGAGCAATGTGTCC
Source organism: Drosophila kurseongensis (assembly GCA_018153305.1). Taxonomy (NCBI): domain Eukaryota; kingdom Metazoa; phylum Arthropoda; class Insecta; order Diptera; family Drosophilidae; genus Drosophila; species Drosophila kurseongensis. Next base: position 761,205 of record JAECXX010000141.1, read on the forward strand.
CAGGTCCAATTGCAGTACAGACCTGCCCAAATATACAAAAATGTGGAATTTGTGAGCAGCAATGTAAATACCTTATACAGACACTCTTTTATGCAAAACTAGTTTTGGGTTTTAAGCATTATAACTTTAATTTGATTGGTTTTACCGAGCCCCTAAGAATAATTATTAAATATGAATAGCTGTTAAATAGCAATTACCAAATGAATATTGATTGAAAACATGAGACATTCATGGGGATTCTGTAAAACAAATTGTTTAGCTACAACTTACAAACTTAAATAAATTATAATCACATGTGATTAGTCCAGGGACTTTTAATAAAATATATATATATATAATAATATATAATATTAGTATATAATATATAATATGAGTTCATCCCAACTCACCTGTTTGTGGTAGGGTGTAGTTGGCGAAAAGCGCCGAGCAGTTCTCGAAATTGGTGGCCGCCGCCGAGGCGAGCGTTAAATTCCAGGGTGCGCTGGCGTTGAGATTGCTGAGGACCTGATCCGGATCGGGATCCGGCAGGAGGTCGGTGACAGTGGGCTCCAGGGCCATCTGGGCCACACTGACCACGCCGTCGAGGAGGAAGGTGCCCGGCGATTCCGTGGACGAGGCATTGAAGTCGTGCAGGACTGGCACCCGTCCGGTCGGCAGGATGTGCGAGGATGTCGGTTCCAGCATCGATTTGGATTCAAATGGCCCGGATTCAGGTGATCCTGGTGAGTTGGACTGGCGCAGCGAGCGGGTGAAGCACTGGGCGGAGATACCGCCTCCACAGTCGAGGATGTTCGACAGGAGGGTCATAGCGCCATCGACCACATTTTGAATAGACTAAGGAAAATAAGTAAGTTAAGGTTAAAAACCCGAGTTGGAATAGGTTTATACTAAATTTCAACAACAGAGGTGAATGGTAATATTGTTAAAATATAAAAACTATATATTGAGTCTTTATGGTTAACAAGTATACATATAGTTATCTGTTATATATATGTAAATGTATGTAGTGTATATAATTTAATCTAGTTAAATTTAACTTTTTTGGTAAAGCGCTTTACCGATTTATATCCAATTTGAATCTTTGTGTGTGCTGGTGTCTATTTTCAATTAGGATAAAACTGAAATGTCTTTAATACCACAAGAAATGTCTAAGAGAGCAGGAAATCGGATTAACTGACTAGCTGGTTTCCTGGAATCACCATGAAATCAACCCCCCTCCCCCCATTGTTCATCTGAGATGCGAATGCGACCTTGATTAGTCGGCGCTTTATCTTCGAATATTAGCATATATATGGGACCTTCGTGCAAGTGTTGCAATTGGAAATTGATCTCTTCCCGTTTCCGTTTCCGTTTCCCTTTCCCTTTTCGTTTCCATACGCCCCGTTGGCCGGTCAGAATTAATTGAAAGCTTATCGCACAAAGAGACATCGAGGGGCTCCTTTGTTTACCGGATCTTAATCTCGTAGGCAGATTGGCAGAGTGCCCGCTGTTAACGCAGTTTATGATTGCCCCCTAATATATACCAGGCTTATTTATAGCATCGCATCGCTGCACCCGAGTGCAAACATCACGGCCCACATATCGCATTTTCCGTACTCTATACCATATACACAAATCATTGGCATCGGCATCCGTACACGTATACGTATTCGTACTCGTGATTGCCGGGATTAAGTCTGGCAAATGGCAAGTGGCCAGGAGGAACTGCACGCAGAAAAGAACACATATCAATTGCAGGTCAAATAAATATTTACATTGCAAGTATCTATTAAAAGGGTCAATGGTATAAAAACATGTTCATCACTGGGAATTTCCACGGAATTTATAGAAATAGTTAGATATTTGCAACCCTACATTCTCTTTGTCTTTCTAATAATTTCATTACTCTTATTATTTTATAGTTTTCATATTACAACATTAACTACAAACTCAATTTATTAAATGTTGGGTCTTCGTCAATTTTTGTTTCTGTGTACCACTGGTCGGGTGATGGATTCCAATGAATTGCATTTTTGCCATTCAAGGCAGCACATCACACTAGCCAGTTCTTCTCGAAAACGAGTAATCTCAGTCCAAGCAACTCAATAAAATCAGGGTTTTTAAGTGCAAGAAAGAACGGGCCAAAATATAGGTAATCTTTATCCTTTTTTAAGGACCAAAGGCATCGATTGCATTCCATTCCAAGCTGTCAATAAACGGAAAGGTTCTTACCCAAATTATTTATTGATCATAAATTCTTAAAATATTTCACTAAAGATTCTAAGACTTTTACAATTTTATTTCCAATTTGTTCCATCTCTGTTGATGCACATCAGTGCTGAAAAGCCTCTTAGAAAGCAACGCTTGTCTATCATTAGAGTCTCATTTTCTGAAGAACCGGGTTTCTTGCTTAAATAAAAATAAACCTATTTTAATGGTGGAATTACATTTTCTCCCTTCTGGGCCGTTTGTCGCCAAGGCTAAATGGAATGTAAATTACTAATGGCATAACAAATTATGATTTCCTCCTGTCTGGGTTTCATTGTGGAAGCTTTAGCTACCCGAAAAAACAGAATGGGACCGGTATCCCACGTCGCTTTATAACATTTTTTTGTTTTTTTTTTTTTGGTTTTTTTGCCCGGACAGGAGAACCGAAGATCCGGAGTGTGTCGCATGGCGCTCCGTCCGGGAATTGCGTAAACAAGCCATCCGGAGGACGGTCGCCCAGAGTGGGCAGGAGTTGTTGATGCTGCTAAGCCGTCCCGAAAATGCCTTTGAGTGCATTTTATATAATTGTATAAGAATTTCAATTTCGCCAGATGTCGCTGCTCACATATGCATGCAGGATGTACTGTAGCCCACACTCTCCACTCCCGGCGGGCATTCCTTCGGCCTTATCCTGCCCGATATTTGGGTTGCATAAGACCGAAGCCAGACTCGGTGCACCGAGCGAAAACAGTGATTGAATTATTAATGAATATAGATTAACCCAGAGTAATTAATTAATAAATTAAGAAAGCATAGGCACTTTCGAGCCAAATTAACCCCCTACAGAATTATTATTTTGTTGAATTATGCTAGATGTTCAAGTGATATTTCTATATCTTTATGACTTTGATACCAAAATGAAGCCATTTATTAACTCGATTTATTGATAAATATTATTTATATACATTATTTTTTTGACAATATTCTATTGTGAGATAGAAATATTCCCAATGCGACCTTGAATACTCTGCTTATTTGGGAGGGCCTTGGAAAGTACTCACTTTGGCAATACTAATCGATACTTATCGCTGCAGCGGCCCGATTCCCAGCGCGTTCGTAATTAAGCCAACTAAGCAGAAAAGCCACTCCAAAGCCATCTCGAAAGTCGGCGAGGAGCGAAGGATTGGGATTGGATAGCTAGCTGGATGCTGGATGCTGAATCCTGTCCCTCAGTTTCTAATTTCCAAGCAGACGAGCACCGCAGACGGCAGACTGTGATTTGGGTCACTTGGCAGCAGTTGCAGCGGGTTAAAGTGCGGTGCCAAGGGGTTAAGGGGCTAAGGGGTTAAATGGCTGAGGGGTGGCGGCTCAAGGGACTAGATTAAATACTTGTGCAATTTAAAGTTAGCCCCGCCAAAGGACCAGGCACTCGGAAGGCCTTAAATTAAATAGAGAGAAGATGAAATTAAACTACTATATATTCAAGTATAAGTAGCAGGAGTCCTTGCGAGCTTAAAAGTCCATGTTTCATGGAATTAGAATTTTTTAAATATATATTTGAGTCAGACCTTTTTACTTAGAATTAAGAAATTATCAAAAAATGCCCAAACATTTGTAAACTTTAATCAAACCTTTTCATTGAATTCAAATAGTAAGAGAAATTGTTTTAAATTGAAAATTTCAACACAACGCGATGCATCGCATAAGTTAATTTGTATATTCATGCCCTTGGCATATTTGTTCTCTTAAGAAATCCAAATTCAGCTCAGTAAATTGAACGAAATAAATTCGTTTGTTTACAACTCAGTGCCAACATGCTGGGTCACTTCAATAATTAATCAACTTTCTTATTGAACACTCACCAATTTAATAATTTAACACGCATCGCACTGCTCCAAATAAGTTGTCAATGCCATTGGATAGGCAGAAACAATCAAGGATTTATGTGGATTTAAATTTGTTATTCGATGGAGCTTTAAAAGTGCAATCAACAACATTAAAAAGTAATTTAAACTGACGTCGCTCGACTTGAAAATTGGGTTGATTGAGCCCTAAATAATGGCCGTGTCCCTTTGCCGATCGATTGTTTTAACATTTTCATCGCCCAAAGTGCAGTCGAAGTTTTTCAGGACTTGGTGTTTTTCTTTTTCTGTAGGCCGGAAAAATCGGAGAGCCCCGGAAATCCGTCTGCAGGCGTTGGGGTGTGTTTTTCGTATATTTCGTTGCCATAATTATGGGGGAAAAGTGAAAGAAAATGAATCTCAAGCTCCCATTCATAGAGACGAAAGGCGTAGAATGGGCCAATGCTGGCTTACAAAAGGAAAAGTGTGGGGAAATGGTGGGAAAGTGGTGGGAAAATTGGATGGGATTGGTTAGGCGGCTGGCGACGCTATTTGAAAAGTTTCTCGCGCTATTTGACAAGCGAAAAGACTTTTCACTGCGGGTTTTCCTTAGCCCAAAGTCGTCATAGTGAGTACAGTGCGTTTGAGGAGTGTAAAACTAATTTAATTAGTATTAATTAGGTAGTAATTAAAACGCTCAACAATTCAGCACTTTTAGTTGTAATCATTGTTTTATAAAAAGTTTAAAAGGCTATTAATCCATTTAGAGTCCTTTTATTGGGTGCTTCTATTGTTTTTCTAACAGCTTTACAAGTTTGTTTGGATAAATGAGTCAAGTGGGAAACACAATCATTTGTCACTTGAAATTATTGCATTGTTCTAGATGCAAAATAAATGTTATTATTTAAATTCGATGAATTTACAGGTGTACATTTCTTGAAACAAAAAGGTAAATTCGTTCAACAATATAAATTACAAAGTAAACATGGCAATAAATCAGGCTACCTCTTGTTTTAATTATGTGAGAGCTCAATAATATTTTACCTTTGAAAACATTGCAATTGTTTTGCTAATAATATTACTATCAGGTCATGACCTGACAAAATAATTTTAAAATGTAATGTTCATGAATTTAAAATACTTCTGCAACTAAGGTGACAGAGATATTTAGATAAATTTATTTGAACTGTCTGACAGCTCATTAGTGTTTGTTGGCATGTGTTTGTTCCAATTAAAGGTGGCTTTTCTAATTGTAAGTACGGTTGATCTAGATTACTTGCTTTGCAGCATTAATTTAAATTGTTTTCCTTTCGAAACGCACTGTAGTCTGTGAGTCTGCGCCAATTAAGTCGCAACAAAGGATTTTCCAATTGAAAGTTTTGGCAAATGTTTGAACAGGAGCTAGGTTAATCTTAAATTTTGGGGGATTTCCCAAGAAAAAGTGGGGCCAGACAAGTGGCCACATTAAATGGCGGTTGGCGATCCAATCGGGAGGTCGGAGGTCACGGTTACATCACCTTTTTCGACAGGATCTTAAAGCATCCGAAAGTGGGTGGTGCTTTGCTTTTGTCGCCGCAGGACATTTGCCGCTTGGCTGAGCCACTGCAGCTGCTTATACAATTTGGCATTGAAACTGCCACTGTTTGCAGTTCACTACACAGAGAGAAAACTACTGGGAACGCAGCAAAAAAAAAAATCTTTTAGTCCTTTGGAACTGGTCAAAATAAATGTTAGATCCTGGAATTAATTACTTTTCGAGGCGCATCTTATTTGATACTGGCATATGATACCATTTTTCTGAACTTTTTAAAGGGGTAATATTATTAAAATGCCCAAAATTAAAATTCCTTCAAGTCCAAGAAAAGACTAACATGTTGAACAAAGTAAAAACCAAAAATTGTAACGTTGATTAAAAGTTAAGTAAACCACAATATAAATAAATAGGGGAAAGCCACTTTGAAATAGGATTTCAGTGGGTTAATTTAAGGTCCTTTCTATTCTCCCGAATAGTTTCCATATCTGGTAAAACATTTATCTCAGTGTAACTGGCTGCTAGAGTGGTTTTTGTTCTCCGCAGTTTTGTTTTTCCTTCGCATCTTGGATCGATGCAAGTGTCTTGGTCACGGGCTTGTAATTGAATAACTGAATGAGACTCGCCAAAAAGGGAAAATTCTATGGGGCAAATTCTAATGAATGGCAATCCCTCTTTCGCCCCGTCGATTTCTGTGTTGATATTTTATATTGAAATTCATTTGACAGGCCGAACAGATTTTGACAGCTCGTCAAGTTGTTTTGTGTGCCTCGTGTACATTGAATGCCACAGAGTTTTCCGCCGCACTCAGATTTTCCCACCCCCTACCCCTTTTCCCCGGAAAATTCCGGAATGTGCGGGTGAGTGTGTGCAACTGTTGCATTACTGATTACGCTACTGCTGTGCAATTTGCCAGATTGACACTCTATAAATCAATATCATCGGGACAGAACGTGCCGGCCTAGCAGCACTTACTGCCATTTGTTGGCACCGCCAGTTACAGTCGCCATAATAAATAGAGGTACCTGTGCCAGGGTGTTCACTGTACCATCCCCCAGCAGAGTGTCAGCTTCAGTGTCACAGTCAATGCTACACAGAGAAAACAATGGCATCCGTAAACAAAATACCATCATTCCATTATGGTATCTCCATTGTCTAATAAATATTGGAACACATTTTGTTAAATAGTGCATAAAAAATACTCAGAAAATACGGATTTGGAGAACAGTGTCATTTAAATCTTAATAAATAAATAATAAAGGTACACTCGTCCTGCAAACATAAGACTTTAATGGAAACTGTTAAATATATAAGAAAATCATTTCAAAATTATTATATATTTAAAGATTATTTATTTTCTTAGTTCCACATATCTTATTTATTAAGATTTTTTAATTCATCTTAAATGCGTTCGCTTTGCATACCCACACTGAACTAGTCCACAATTTTTCTGAGTGTGGAATTCGCAACAAAAGATGTTTGAATTGCTCTCCATAAATTAAACATGCTCAATGGATTACTGTCTTCGAAATGGACAGCCATTCAATGCAATTTTGTGGCGGCTATTTCATGAGGGAAATATCGAGGCCACAAAAGAGTTTACCACTTTGCTTAACCGCTGTTCCAATTTACTTTTCAATTTTTGTTTGTTCTTAATTCATTCAAATGACAATTGCACTTAAGTGGATGACAGTCCAAGAATTTCTTTGTTTCGGGCAGCTGGCATTTCCTACACCATTGGGTCTAAATGATTTACATGAAATTGTATAGGGGTATTTCTCTAATTGATTTCGAAATCGTTTCAAGGAAATCGTGTGATTTGTTAGCGGAATTTACTTTAAATACGTGTTAGGAAAATGGTTTCATATCCTATTGTTAAGCCAGTTTTCTTATAAATAAATATTTAATGAAGCTCGCTTTTCTTTCGTTACTGCAAATACGCCATTCGATAGGCTTGTCCAAAAGTATTTTGTGTTTATATCGTGATTGCGTACACATATTATGCAACTTGTTCGGGGCCAGGAGTTCACTGACCAATCTAAATCAGGTTGAGACTTACGCAAACAGCTTACATAAGATACCAGCTCAAAATATTCGTTACAATGTTACGCAATAATAAGCTAGTTACACAATGTTTATTCAAATTTGCAGAGCTTTAACGCGCACCTGTTGATGCCCACCCCCTGAACTTGTGAACCCTTAAAACACCAGAATCCCTATCCCAGTTTATTATGAGTACGGTTGTGAAAAGCACTGTACACTTGTAAAAATTGAGAAACAAAAAATTTAAAATATTATATGATGGAATTTGTAAGCAATCAAAATTCTTTTATCCACTTTAATAATTAAGCCGGTTGTATATTTTTAAAAAGTAAAATAGGCTAAGCTCTTAAAAAGACATATAAAAACTAAATAAATGATAAAACTAGAAAGTTAGTATGTCATGTTCATTAGAAAACAATTTACTTTAATTCAAAATTATGTGTATGATTTTTATATTTAATTTTTACTTTAAAGGAACAATTTTCTAAAGCATCTAAAGCTTTTTTAATTTATATTACTTAAATTAAGAAGAATATTTTTATGAGTGTTGGGACATCCAAGGTTCGTTGCTTGTTTGCTCTTGTTCACCTCGACGTTCTGTGGCCCAGGGTGCTGGCCGATTGGCACACGGCAGTGGCCCCAAATTGGCCGCCTGGTCTCCCACAAGCCACCCACTCCCGTTCAGCGCAACCCATGCCACCAAGCCACCCACTCCCACTCTCCTTCCAAACACCCACCCACGCACTAAGCTCTGGCCACGAAGGAAATTCTTTACTCGTTAGCCCGGCACAAGTCGCAGCCAGACCTTGACAACGAGGCAACAGGATCTGCGCTGCTCTGGCGCTTTTCGCCCAGCCAAACCCTATATATGCACACTCAAGGAAATTAAACATTGAAATTCTATTACCTTAAACTAATACAGATTATTTTAATAGAAAAAACTGTTTTTATTTGTCTGCTTGCCAAATGAGAAAGGTTTAAGGTCACACTAACAGGCTTAAATGATTTAAAAGTGTACCTGGTAACACTATTGTATTAAAAACGAAATATGAATATTAAATGGAAATCCAGTAAATGGGGGTAAGACTTTTCTTTCTTTTAACTTTTTGAAGATAATTTTTATGATTGAACATTTTAAACATTCTACTTTTGTAAGCACTTTTGAAAGTCGGTGTGACCATACGAATAAAAAAACATTATTTGAGTGATTTATATATTTGATTTTGACTTTTTGATTTTTTTCCCAGTGCCCCATTTTTTGTATTTATATATATTTGGCAGACTGCCAGAATAATTCTCGTAACTCTCGATTTGGTTCGTTGGCTGATTGTTGTGGTCGCCTGCCTTCTTGCTTTCCTGCTCCTCCGCTTTTTTAGCTTTCCTGCACCGCCGACTATCCGTGAATCTGAATCTATATATCTGTGGCTCTGGGCCTGCAGATGTATCTTCACATTTCAGTCGGCTCGTTTATCTGCCCCAGCGGTTTTCATTTGCGTTTCGAATGACAGAAAAATAATGATTCGCTCCTAATTGTTCGCCATACAATTATGCATAATTATGTTATTACTATTCCCCAATTCATTGCGCTCCCGGTTTTGCTGTCATAAAATGATTGTTTTGATTGTCTCGGCTCTTTCATCTGTTTTACAAATACGATAAATAAAAGGGGCTCGGTTTGTCATACAACTGACTGGGGTGTTTCACAGATGTAAGGGGGAACGCCCCCTCTTTTCTTCACATCATCACACATTCGCATTACTTTTCTTCGGATTCTTATTTTCCCATTTTTTTTGTGCAACAAAAGGCGAGCGGAAATATTCATCAAATTGTTGCAGATGGAACCTTTTTGCGGTAATGGTTTTAAGTAAGTGAAGTGATTCTAGATGTGTTTTTTGCAATGCCGTAATTTGGATAAAAAAAATACAAATAAAACTTATTTTGCGAATTAATTCTTAGCTTGATGGACTTAAAACTCTTTGCTCAGCTTTTATTTATTTATTGGTGGAAAATACACTATGAACAATGCGCCTTTCTAATTTCAATCAGAATCAAAAGCCAAGTGAAATTGCTTGCCATTAATAACAGGCTGTCAAAACAGAAGGATGTGGAGGAAACGAGTGGAAAGTTCTACTGTGTGGGCACTGAAAACATAACGAATATATTTTGAAAGAACTAATAGCATAGGAATGTTTTACCTCTTGATAAAAAGGTTTGAATTTTTAAGTTTAAAAAAATATACTTTAAGGTCAAATTGTCCTTTAAGGTGGTAGCAAAAGCTTATTGATAATGGTAAATGCATTTTCTGGAAAAATGTAGTCACCTCGCTCTGAACAAATATTTGACGATGGTGAGTGGCTTTTCCACGAACACATCTTATCCGTTTTTTGCAGTGATGTTCGAGGGCTCGAATTCAATCAGTGCAGATGGCATAAAAAACAACTACGGCTGCGACTGTGACTGCGACTGCAACTGCAGCTGAATGTTAATGGCCAAGTCGGAGCTGAGCTGCCGTCAATAACCGGAAAAGGGAGAAACTGGTAAAGGCAGGAAGTGAAAGCCGGGTAGCGGGCGAAAATCGAAAGTCGAAAGTCAAAGCTGACAGCTGCATATTGTTTAACTTTTTTCGGTGGACTTAACCCACTGACAGCCGCTGTCAAAGTGCACAGCGAGGTTAACCCATGACCGACCGGATTGCCATGTTAAATTGTAATGGAATGCGGATTACGGATCAGAAAGGACTCGACTCTGCCGTCAGTTGGGGATTAAGGCAATTGAGTGGAGTATGGAGTGTGGGGTGTGGAGGGGCCAAAGGGTGGCCCTTTATTGTGGGTGGCTGTCGGGGCTGCAAGGTCAAGGGTCATCCGCTAACAGCTGACTGTGGTTGCCTAATTGCCCAACGCTTTTTCCCAGCATCTTTCCCACATTCCGCACTTTGCATTTTACATTTTCGCATTTCGCATATAAGTGGCCACGCCCCCGTTTTAACCGCCTCCTTCTTGGGCATTCCCTTTGTGAGCTCTGAGTCGGCCAAGCCGCTTACTGGCCCACTATATCCACTATATGCCCTCCGCACTCGCCACTTACCCCATTTACCCCATTTACCACATATATCCAGCATATCCTGCTGCAAAAAATTATGTAGCATACTTTGCTGCGCTTTGCAGTTGTGTTTTCTGCGTTCTGTTTTTCGGGGTTTTGGGTTTCCGTTTGGCTGCTTGCTTTTTTCGCCACTTGTCTTTCGTGTTTTCTACACTTGAAGAAAAGTCGCCTCACCGAAGTCCCTTTAATATTTATTTATGGGTTTAAAAATGCACTTCTATACACTCGTTACCATAAAAACATTCTTAAAAAATATCTCACAGCTTTGGATATATTTTACTCAAAAGTTTCCAATAAATCATTCCTAAACTAAATGATTTATTGGAAACTTTTGCTTGACATTTAATGAAATAGCTTTTTTCCTTGTTATAGACCTTAAAGAATGGTTGACTGCCTTTTTGTGGCTCAGTGTACATTGGATTAGCAGAACTTGGAAGCTGGCTGGGTTTTGCCAAACCACAGACAAGATGGAAACTCTTTTTTGCCCAGTAAACAAAAATATGGCAAAGCGGTGCAAGAAAAATATCTCTGGATTAAACAGCAAGGTCCTGGTCACTTGGTTTATTGCATCAGCAAAGGTGATAATTGCTTCGGACGTGAACATAAATTTAAAGCAGGTTTTGTGAAATATAAGAGCAGATGCCCAAATTCGAACTGCGTGTAATCAAATCAATTCAACAAGATTTTAATTGACACTGATTGAAAGCGAACTCTTCATGGTGAAAATGTGGCCATAAATTTCCAGAAATAACCACATTTGTACACTACAGTGGCGGCAGAAAAAGTATCACTTAAAATTGGAATTGATATTGTTTCATGGTCTTAAAATTAATTGAAAAAAATGCTACTCTCCAAATAAATATATTACTATTGTCTTTCAAAGCCTCAAACAAATGGCTTTGGTAACTCATGAATATGTCTGTAAGTCTTTGCTTTAACGAACTCGATTAAATAACGACATATTGGCACTTTTACTTAATCTGCAACTGAAGATTTAAGCTGAAATGCAACCTGACTTTGCAAGACGACCTTGGATGCGGCGGTAACCAGGGAGATAAATGCTGGCAAGGATGTCCATGGGAACTGGGACAGCAGGACTCGCTGCCTGATTAGATAATCAGCATCCGCTGGCGACAATGCCAAAGGGATTGGGCTTCCGATTGGAATGACGACTTGTCGGGTTGTCGGCTAATTGGACTTAGCTGGAGTCCAGTAATTCGCGCTTCGATTAATTTCGCATACTAATTGAATCGACTGCAGTTAGTGCACGACAACAGAACGCCCGCACACATGGCGTATGATTAATATGGGTCGTAAAATTTATTACGCATACGCAACGGCGACCGCAAAACAATGCAGGCTTCGCAACCAATCGATTGGTCTCACACAAATACAAATACAATCGCACGAAATACAAATTAAATAAAGCGGGATAAAAAAACAGTTAATCGAACAATTTCTATCGCTTTATTGTTTGGAAAAAAGGTCACAAATGTATTGCCATATCGCTTTCCGCAACCAGATATTCAATTACGACCCAATTTCCAGCTTCTAGGCTGGACAAATCTGTTCAATCCTCTTCTAATTAAAGTAGACTCTCGCCTTTTTTCCGGTTAAATGATTTCAATTGCGTATAATTACGTGTTCATTGATTGCATGATTTTTGATTTCTTATTCGGGGTGTTTTTCTGGTATTTAATTTATTTCAACTTTATTACCCACATTTCCATCATTTTAACTTTGTGAAATCGCTTCTTGATGTTTGTAAATTTCATAAAATGGCAACTATTCTTAGATATTTTCTGTTCTTTGCTTTAATTTGTTGGCTGACATTTCACTAAGAGTGAAAATTTGAATATTTTCATAATTTATACATAAATATGTTGAAATGTACCAAACAAATAATTCCCCATAACAATAATTGATTTCCTGCCTACCAAAATCACAAACTTCATGCCCCCAATTAAGCCGTCAGTTGACTTTCCCTTCGCTAATCACCAAAATCGAGGGTCCACTGGGCGTGGCTCCGCCCCCCGAGGGGAGATGCTTAAATTTTCCGCTTTTCTGCTGCGCTCTGCACTTTCCACATTCTACTTTTCGCAGAAGACAAAGGATTCCGAAATATCAGACAACGCTAAGAGGTTGTTCTATGTGGGCGGTGGGAAAAACGGAGGCTTTCTTCTTATTATGTATTATGTGTATTGTTGTTGTTATTCTTATTATGGTTGGCTTTGTTTGCCAGACTTGGTTGGCCAGGCCAAAAACTGTTGCATTGTTCCGGCTACGCAATCCGCACGAAAAACACAATGAAAAAATGAAAAACGCACACACTAAATACAAAACAAAAGCTGGGGCACATGCCACGTTTTTTTACTGCCCACTGTTCGCGGGGACGGGGGGTAGGGTAGGCGTGGCGGGGCAAGACAATGCGGCAATGAAATGTTATACCCAGAGTCCACTGTAATCGCAATATCTTAAGTCTCGCTGCGAGACAGTAGTTCACATAGCTATAATATTTGAAACAACTTTAAAAAAATATTACAAAAATGTTAACAAGATTTTTAAAAAGAAACATTAAAATAGCTTAACATTTAAAATTAACATTTTTATAAAATAAATATAACATATCCTTTGGGTCTGACAAGAAGTAATTGGAAAATAAAAGTGAAAATAAAATAAAAAGGAAAAAGTTAAGACACCGAATAAGTCTTAACTTTTCTTTAATTAAAAAGAAAAGTGTTCTTTTTAATAGTTAATCTTAACTATATTATCTAACCTAAATGAAAGGACTACATGGGCAGTTCCCAAAAAAGTAATGCTTACACATATTTGAAATATTAAAAATTAAATTTAAAAATTTATTATTTTTTAATAGGACTAAGCAAATATATCAATTTGGATTCACTGTTAAAAATTAGTTGGCCCTAGTTTTGCGTTTGGTCCCCTCAGTTTGGCCTGCCGTTTAATCAGCAGAGCAGGACGGAAAACGGAGGGAGCAGGACAGAAGCAGGGCTCAAACACGATACGACGTGTTTGTGTGTGCTTGCACATGCTTAAAATGTTCCACTTGCCGGGGAAAGGGACAGACAGTGGGGAGGGGGGTGGGGCGAAAGATATGGGAATAGTGGGGCAGGCAAAGATTTGCATATAAAGCTGCGGCGACTGCCATGCATCACTTGTTCTACTTATAAATGAGTTGTTGGAAAAAACGTAGCATGTGTTTGAGTGTGGCCATGTGTGTGTTGGAGTGTGGGAGAAAGCAGTGTGACCTTGATCTTGATATGCTATCATTTTCTCACACACGAAAGGAAGAGGGAATGAGATGAAAGCCATTATGAAATGAATGAATAAATTTCTGCTTCAAAATCCAAATTTCAAAAATAATTAATTTGCAAATCTATTCTACTCATAAGCTTTTACCATCTCCGTGTAAAGTAAATGGCACTCAGGAATAGAAACGATAACGCTAGAAATGGCTCAAGAGAAAAGCTGAGCTGCTAATAATTGCATTCCACAGATTCTTGTTATTTGCATTCTTGTTTCCGTTTCCGTTTCCATTTTTTCCCTTTTCGTGGTTTGCTCGCAACGGTTGGCTATAAATTGAATCTCCCTCATTGAATCTATTACTTTGCCATTTATTTTCAAATATACCTTATTTTCAAGTCCACTTGGCCATCGATGGGAATTCAGCTGTCCGAGATCCGCCAACTTAGAAGTTGGCCAGAAGTGGCGAAAGTTTTGCAAACTATACTCGAAAAGAGGCATTCTCTTAGCAGCTATTTTTGAGATTTTTCTCCTCTATTTTTCTCTACTAAAGTTTTTAATTATTGTTTGTATTTTTTGTACGCCGCCAAATGGCCCCCAAAATGACCAATGGCGTTGGCCGAGTTTTCTTTTTGTCCTTGCCTTGATTTTGCCCTTTTTTGCTCTCCCATTTTTCTATTCACCCTTTTTTAGGTTTCCTCCCCTCATTTTGCAACAGACGACGACAACTAGGCCTGCCATCAAAATTCACGGATGACCTTGCCACTTGCTTTGTTGGAAAAAATAAAGATCCTGGACACACAGATATGGACACACGCACACATACACGGCTGACCGCAGCATGCAATGGTGTTTGTGTGGGTGTGTGCCCTTAAAGCCATTCGCCTTTTGGCATTTAATTAACTTTCTCGGTTTTCGCGAAATTCCACATTTTTTTCACCATTCCTTTTATTCCAGCTTATAAATATTTGAAAAGTACATCCTTTTCAATGTAGGGATAATTCTTCGCAAGCTCTTTTTCCTGCATCATGTGTGGATAAGTGGAAAATTGTAAAAGACTATGTAATTACATTCTTTAACATTATCAAATTTGTAGAGATTATTATTTTTTCTTTAAAGTTAGTTTCTTGTAATACACAAGATATATGCAATATAGCAATAACAATACTGGATTGATTTTTAAATTTCAAATATTGTATTTAAAATTTTTCAGCACTTAAGCTTGTGCCATTTCTGTTTATTTTAGCCATAACATTTCACCACGCAAATAGAAAAGGTAAGCCCTGAAAATTCTATTCTGTTTCTTAATTCCACATAAGGTATCCTCCAGTTCGTTGAACCCTGGTGGTGTCCCAAAAAAAGGATTTTAATTTTATATAGAATGTATACAAATTATTAAAAATAAAAAAAGATTTGAGGGCTCCTTTGGCCGGCCAATTGTTGCAATTCTTGTTTAGTTTGGGGCATAAAGTTATGTAAAGTCAAGTGGCTAACAAGAGTCTTGACTAAATTGGACATACATACATGAATGAAAAACCTAACAAATAGCAAATTTTTGGCATTTTTCCATTGCCTCCAGCTCGGCTGGCTTTGGCCCTTAAATATGTTGCCAAATTAAGTTGAAAAGTCAGCTTAAAGTTTCGGCCCAAAGGGAATTGGTTATGAGTGGCCTAAAGTGCCTCACAGTAGTGTGAGTGTTTTGTGTGGCACCTGCCACATGCAAATTTGCAGCAAGTTAAGTGAAATTAGCGGCTTGTGCCGCCCAGGAGACAAGTGCTTCCTTCGAGTGCCCAAAACTCGTATTTTCCTCCTAAAAATTATCCCACAGTCTCTATACAAAAACTTGCATTTGCATTTTAGAATATTCCGCCAATGACACACTGAAAATTAAATGACTCTTGCTGCAATAATTCTAAACCTTTACAACATAACTTACTGTACAGTTTTTGATTCTCAATGATTTAAAAAATATGTATATTTTTAAAAATAGTTATTTATAACATTTACTTTATCTTTACATAATATTAGTTATACCTTGTTGTTCTCTGTGCAGGCAGTACTCTAACCTTTATTCACTAATTGTTGTTTTCCAGAATCTGAAACTCTTTAAATTCAGCTGTCAATGCAAAGAGTCACTAATTGCCTTCTTAGCTCATTTTACGCAAGGAAAATATCATCAGTGAAAAGGCGACAATGAGGTTGGGAGGGGAGTAGTACGAGGATGACTGTTGGTCGTGACAGCAACTTTCATTTGACATTAGTCAGTCGCCGTCTTTGTGGTCCTGGCAATTGCAATTTGCCAATTATGTTCTGCATGCCATGTGCAAGGACAGCTGAGATGTGCATAAATTAAGGATCACAAATGGGGTTGGTGGGCTGGTGGGCAAAAGTGGGGGCAGTAGCTGCTCTAATGGCGTCGATTCAATTAGAAAGTCTCTGGGTATAATTGCCATGGCAGCCAAATGAAATTGACAACAAGTCAACGTTGGGAAACTGAGACACAAAAACGATAATACGGGGGACTGGTTAGTTGCTTGATTAAATTTCTTTTCGATCGCTTTTCCAGACCTGTTTAAAATCTGCATGTCTAAGTCTAGTTTGAGGTCACTGTCAGAAATGCAATTTTGTGGAACAGAAGGAAAATAATAATAAGCGAGTTGCAAACTTTGAGAGAAAATGAAAAGTTGCTGCACCCAAGTAACAATTATGGTTTTTCACTCTAATCAAATATAGTGAAGTGAAAAGGTATTGATAAATATCTGGTAGTTAATTGACGGTGTAGTGAAACAGGCACGTATCCCATTAAATTAAAGAAGTATTAAGATCCCTCTATAACATTTGTGGATTGGCTTCGAAGGATAATAGAAAGGTCCTAATTTTCGGCGGCCTGACATCAGCAGGGTAACACTTAGCCTTCTGCCATTATTTTTGGCAGTGCAGCCACACCAATCCACTGTTGACGTGTGTTTGACTGTATTTATATGCCCACAGGCGTACACAAAGCCAAGCTATGTAATGTCATATAAGGATGCGAGTAAGAAGAAGCGGTCCCTTGGCTTCTTCCTCTTCCTCGTCTTCTTCTTCTTATTCGGCTTCCACTGCATCTTGCTATGCTTCTTCCCACTCATTGTCAGCCTACGGCAAATGCAGTTGTTGGGCCAAAAAAAAATCTGAAAAATAAAAGTATGGCATAATAATGTGTAACATGTCATGTGGGTGTACGTGGGCAAAAATCAATAGCAACATCTTCGAAAAAAAGTGCAAAAATAGCGCGCAAAGCGATAAAGTCAGTCACTGTTTGGCATGCACTGTCCGAAACCCAGAAATTAAACAATAATTTATTGTCCTTTGATTAGATTGATCATTTCTGTTTACCCGAAACGGCAGTAATTTAAAT
Organism: Drosophila kurseongensis; assembly: GCA_018153305.1. Taxonomy (NCBI): domain Eukaryota; kingdom Metazoa; phylum Arthropoda; class Insecta; order Diptera; family Drosophilidae; genus Drosophila; species Drosophila kurseongensis. The sequence continues at coordinate 778,567 of JAECXX010000141.1, forward strand.
TGATATTGTTTTTTGAATAAACATTCATTTACTTTAAGCCCTGAGGAATTTATTTTTAGCACTGCTTTTATTTTAGAATATGTACTATCATTTAATTTGAACTGTATATAAACTTAAATGTAATAAATACTTTTCTTGTGGTATGGAAAGGCAAGGAAACAAAAATTCAGGTAACACATGAATAAATAAATCTTTTCTTACTCATTCCATTATCTTTAACGATTGGACAATAAATACCCAAATCCCTTAATGTTATTTGTGTGCTAAATAATTTTTTGAATAAGGAATAAGTTGGTCTGGAAAGTTCTATAAATTATTTGTTTTGTAAATGGAACATTATTTAATTTTCTGACACATGGAATATGATTGGCGATTTTATAAAGCTTAATTTATATACATATGTATATGGTTATTTTATAATGGTATGTTATATTTAATCAGACACTTGTTAACACAGTATGTGAAAATAAGTGGTGATAAAAACCGGTTTTTCTCAGTGTGTTGAAAGTGCAAGGATTATGAAAGTCACGTAGACTAGTCATAGGTGCAAGGATCTCTCTCACACACACACACACACAATCGCCTAGGGCGACGAATTCCGTTTAAAATGCGCTCAAATGCGCAAATAAATTTAAGAGGCGATGCTCTATTGCCACGCCCACTTTATCCCAATGGCATCTTCAGTGTGTTGTGCTGGTGTGAGTGTGTGTGTGTTGCCGCTAAGCGGATTTAGCTGAGAATTCTGCCACAACAACAACTAGCACACGTCCTGAGAGCCCGACAAACACACACACACACACACACAAAGGAGGTAGCCCACAGACACACATTATGACATCCTTTTATTCGAGTGTGTATAGGTTACAGCCCATTGACAGTTACCGTTAACTCTTACAACTCGCATTTGAAGGATTTCGGAATTTCGGCAGGACGAAGTCGCGTTTTCCATTGTGCGATCCCCTACATAAATGGTCCTTAATCCTCCGAGGATTGCGGGCATAATTCCATCGAGAGCTTTTAGTGGCAGATTAGCCGGGAAATTCTGGTTGCCACAATTGTAAGGATAACTACATTTAAGTTTACATTTTCCTGCATTTAATTGATGGCCAAACATAAATCACTTTTAAAGGCTTTCTTATAAACAAATCATTAATGGCAAAAGATTTTACGGAAAAGTGCCTTGAACAAAAATAATCTCTTGAGTAAACAAACAAAACTTTCAAGTATAATTTAATTTTTCAAAAGTCTTACATATTTCTAAAACCAATGATAAAAATAAAGGAAAAAAGTAAAGCACTCAAAATTATTATGGTCCAACATTAATAAAATTTGAAGGCTTTTACATAATTTTGATATTTGGAGGTACTGTATAAATGTTAAATATTAACAAAAATGAAGATTTATTTACACAGCTTTATCTATTTTATTGGCATTGTATATCTTCATAATATTGATTTAGTGTGTGTCTTGAACATTAATAAAGTGTTAAGTAAACAAAAAGATATCTTTGTTTGATTTTCTTTGTACTTCTACTACAGCATTCTTAAGAGAACACATATCATTGGGATTTTATTTCCCATGAGCTAGGAACAGCTTACAAGTTTTCCTTAATGAGATTCCAAAAATATGCACTTGAAATTTAATTTTCGGCAAAATGATTAAGTCACTTTAAAATATTTATTTGAAGGACTATCGCGGCGCAATTCCCCAGATAAGAGTTAAGGTTTCTAGGCAATATTTTATGGCTGCCGGCATCCGCTGCAAAAGCATCCGGTTCGACAGTATTTTTGTACATTTATTTATAACGTTTTTTATAACGTTTTTCATGCCGATTTCCGATTATCAGACTGCATCATCGTCGAACGTTTGAATCGTTTCCCCACTGACGTCAATCCATGGGTTCCCTTCCCTTTCGTTTGATTAAAAATAAACTTTGCATGGGTAGGAATCCGTTTCACTTACTCCCCAATTTGTTGTTATACAAAAATGCTTAAAACAAACTATATAATTGATTTATTGTTTCAACAACATCCCTTTTGTTTTTCCGTAACTCCCCCGCCGGCTGTTTTTATACGATTTTCATTCGCTCATGCCCGTTTAATATTTTTCGTATGCGTTAAATGCAAGCGGCAACATAAAAAAGACAAACAGCACTCTTGTTAAAGGGATCAACGCCCAAAACACAATGGTCAGAGATTTATGATGGATAAAAGTCCTTAAACACATTGGAACGTAGGGGTGGACCAAATATTATGGAGTTTTGAGACTTGAAAAATATAAAAAAGGAGTGATAACTTACAATTATAAATCGGTGGTTGGCTTATAATTTGGATTGGTTATTACTTTATCCTAGGAGCCTTTTTTATCGTTCATTAGAGAAGCCCATTTTAATTTACCACTTTAATTAAAACAGGTTTAATATGGATTTTTAAGAATATTAATGTATCAAAATAACTTCTAAGGACCAATCACTTTACTCCCACATCAAACTAAAAAAAAGGTCAATAAAATTACAGAGGGAATAAATGTGCATTATTATTGATTGTGGTTTTTGAAATTGGTTTTTAGAATAAAGGGTTGACTTTCACTCTGCTACCCACGGATACATTCCAATCACAATTTGTGCTAATAAATTGTAGAAAATTCTACTGCCACCCACGCCCACTTTTTCATCAATTTTGCCGCCTACCGCCCCATAAAATTCAAAACAACACAGAAGCTCAGCTGAGCTAAATGGGAAGCCAAGAGTGATTAATTAGTCGCGCTGGAAACGGATTCACCTGCTTTATGAAACAATTGAAATTTGAGCTCTCGCGACAATTGTGACCCGGTAATAAATGTTTGACATTTTACCCATTTCAATATTGCAATTCGCAACGCATCTTGGACTTATTTAAAGCTCTTTACGTCCTTGAAAATCGATTTAAACCCTATGATCTTTCCTTTTGAAGTCCCCAGCTCCCAACTCCTGTTTCAAAGTCTTGGTTTAATAAATTCCATACCAATAAAAACTCAAGCCCATGGAAATATGAGACAGAGGAATTTGTTGATTTCAACAAACAAAATAAACGCAAATTGAACAACTATTCGGAAATGAAATGAAGTCAGGCATATTCATAGGTAAATTGTATTTTAGATTTATATATTTTTAGAAACTTTATTTACAAGGGCATAATAAATTGTAATGTGGTTCTTTAGGTTCGGTCAGTTTTGTTCTTAAAGAAACTGTATCGAAACTATTGCAAATTAGCTGAGAATTAACTTTAACCTTTCCTTGATGTTAGTTTACTTTTGCTTGAACACGGCTGTATGAGTGGCTTATGGCTGAGACGAAACGACAAGGACTTATAATTAGATGGAGAGCCCTCAACACGGTTTAATTTCTGTCATTTTCTGGGCCACTGTCCACCCGGCGGGGCTTCACTGTGCCCCGTTTGTTGCGGCTGAAACTCGCTCTCCGAAATAGACCCATTTTGTTTACGCTTGGTTCTTTTGTTTAAACACTTGCTAGCAAACTCGCAGCTGATAAACAAATTTACGGCGCTGGCACTATTTGCACATTACGCATACGCCACCGAGCGCATCCAAAGCTCCAAATCCAAATTCAAATTCAAATCCAATCCGAAATTCGCCCCTGCATCCGCACTCACATTTTATTTGTGCCCCGACACATTCCGCACTCGTCGCCCTCGCAAAAAACATTTGACACAGTTCGAGCGAGGCAACTTTTGTTATGCGAAAGTGAAAATGGCGAGTGAAAATGGGCGAAACACTTGAAAAGCGAAGGAAAAGGTTTTCCGCCATGTCGTTGCACTGCGAAAATCCCAGGAACAAAGCAGTTGTCAATTTCATTTGTACAATTGTTAAGAATGATTGTGATAGGACATTTCTAAGGCTTACTTTGGATTCTTTTTTAAAATCAAATTCAAATCTTTTTTATACCATTTCTGATAAAAAATATAAAATAATTTCGTAAACCTATTTTATAATGTCTACACTTCATTGGAATGTCTACAACGGATTATGGTAGGATTTGAATTGCTTTATGAAATATGTATAATATTTTTCATTGGCTTCAAAACAAAGATCGTAAAATCGATGCGGTAAAATTAAGAACCAACTATGAAAAATCTATTCACTTTGCTTAAATTTAATTAGTTGCCAACTAACTTTTCCAGCATCTTATTAGTTAAATATAGTTTAGGCCCTCAAAAACTTGAGCCTAATTGACTTTGGAATTTGTTTTTCAAAGTGCAGCCGAAACAGTGAAGTGGACAGATGCGGTCGAGATGGGATTGCAGTATCGCAAGTGGCACAATTTGATTACAAGAACGTTTAAGTTGGCCGCAGGAGTCTGGTTTCGATAATGAGGTGGACAGGTGACGGCGATGGCGACTCTGTCGGGAAACTCCCACCTCAGTTTCCCCAGTTCATTAGGGAGAGAGTCAGGGACATTTAAAGTCCCTGCCACGGCACACAAAAACACTTCACGCGGCACTTTGGACAATGCTAACGAGCTCCCACATCGTCCTTATATATAGTTTTGTACATATGCAGTGCACACTCTTGAAATATAAATACAAAATGTCGTTTCCTCCGCAGTTCGCTTGTAAGATGCAGGGTGCATCCCCAATTTTTGGGGAAAGCGGGGAAGCGGGAAAATGGGAAAACGGGAAAATGGAGTGGCGGACAGCTTGTTTACCATACAATAGAAAAGTCTTAACAAAATATGACATGAGTAAATATTTGGACCGCAAATGATTTGATATGGATTTGTCAGAATCAAGAGTTGGATCTGCTCCGCTTGGGTTCATAAATATTTATCCGAAAATATTGCAGATGCGAGTGAATATTTTCTATTTGCGCAACTCATTTGCAGGCTGCGCAACAAGTTTAAAAATAATTGCGGATAATCGTTAAATTGTTAGCAGTGAAATGGACTCATTTCAATATATTTTGTAGTCCAATTAAATCCAAGATATACTACTTTACTTTACTGTACTATTACTAATAAACCAATAACTATTTGGGTATAGCTTTGTTTTAGAGTTGGCTTTTATTTTTTAAATTAAAAAAAATTATTTACTGCCCAAATAATTAAGTAAGGAAGTCATAATATTTTTATTCTTCCTGCTTTAATATTTTAAGAAACTGGTAAACTTAGCATTCAAATCTGAGTTCGTTCCTTATAGCTTGCTTAGTTATTTTCGAGTTCTCCATCTCTAATGTAATTAAGAGTATCAGAAATTATTCTTAAATATATGCATTAATATCTCTAATAGGATATACATTTCGATCGCTGGATGATTGCAAAGTTGCTGATAAATACAAAAATGTTCAAAACTTCCACCGGCAACTGATAATTTTCCACAACTGTTTTAATTTACCTTATTATTTCGTAATGAAACCGTTTGGCCAAGATTAAAGCAAACAATCGGGCCAAATAATGAATAAATACAAAAAGGCGGGCAAACAACACACAAATAGAAGAAGTGTTTTTATCGCCAAAATGGTATTTAACCCGTTGAAAGTTTGTTTGTTAACCAATTAACACTCACCCGCCGGTTTTGCTGCTACGACTGCTGCTGTTTTTTTTGTGGATTTCGGACTGGATTCAAATATTTGTTGGATTCTCGTTGGATTTTTCAAGTGTTTTCGGTGCTTAATATTATTGTGTTTCTTTTCCAAAACTCGCGTTTATGACACAGCAAAAAAATGATGGTTGGTTGAACTTGAAAAACGTTTTCGAAAGCGGGTTGAAATAATTGGGAATTTGCCTCTGTTAATTTGTAGCTGGAAAAGCGAAACGAACGCCACGAGTGCCGAAGCCGTTATGACAGAATCTGGCGAGCAGCTGGGCAACTTATCCTTGGCGGAAAAGCGGAAAAAGCCGAGCGGAAAGCCATGGCCCGATTGCCATTCGGCTGTCGACCATTTTCTCAGTGTGCAACTGCACTGAAAATCGAACAAATCTCTCGCTCTTTCCTCTCTTTTTGCTGTTTCAGTGTTTCACTGTTGTTTGTTTGCCTGTTTGTTTACTGTTTACTGCTGTCTCTGCCGCTTTTCCCGCTTTTCCCGCCTTTTCCGTCTTTCCCAGCCGTAAAATAAAAGTGAAAATGAATTTCCGTTGCCGGCAACAAACTCACAAACACACGCAAAATAGCTATGAAAATAACTACATTCAAAAAAAATAAATAAAACAACTAAAACAAAGACTGGGACAGTTTTAGACCTTTAACACGCGTTTCTTCAAAATTAATGTAAACAATTGCACAGAGCTGCTGGTGCATTTCTAAAAACGGAAACGATTGCTGAGCTGGATTTCCTTATTTATGAAATGCAAATAAAGCTATGAAACTAAAACAAATCCTAAAACGTGTTTATAGACAAAATAAAATTACTCTAATCATTTTTGTATGGTAAATAAATATAGAAATCAGATGAATAACTAAGTCTTAGATCAAATCAACTATTATATATAATATTTAATGAAATTAATTTTGTATTACTTCTCATTGACTGTTAAATAGTTGAGGCCTTCGGAGTGGCCGAAGATGTCTCAAGCATTTTGATCTATTTTCGTAGGCAATGAATTCCGTATTCCCCTGACAGTCGTTCGCCAGGCACTTTCTGCCCCGTAATGAAGATTGACGTGGCAAACAGGCCGAGAGGAAAGTGTCACAACGAATGATGGATGCTCTGAAAAGGATTTATGCCTCTCAGCATTCTGAGAAAAGGATTTATTAGGCGCCGAGATGTAGGCAGCACTTGTCGCTCTCGAAAAAGTAGGCAACACTTGGTGGACACCTACAGACGCGGTCAAAATAGTAGAGCTAGACTGGAAAAAATAACTCAATGTAGTTAAATCTATACATATTGGGAAAAGGTATTAAAATCAGATTTGTAAAAACTGAAAACATTTATTAAATTGTACGGAAAACATATTTATTTTCTAAGGGCCTAGTGCGTCGTACCCAAATGGTCTTGAAGGTGGATCCTCACCTGCTGGCAGGCACATCAGGCCTTGAGTTATTGCGCCGGAGATTGCAACTGCGATTGCTGCTGCAGCTGCAACATGCAGCTGATGTTGCTGGCGGAGCACGTGACCACCCAAGTGGGAATGGCCCCCGAAGACCCGCTATATTTAGGCATATGTGCGCCTCGATTTGCTGTCAGAAGCAATAAACGATGCACCCACGTCAACGCACGGCTGCAGCAACTGTTGCAGGCACGCCAGCAACATCAGCAGCACAGCAGCAACATCAGCGGCACAGCAGCAACGGCAACGGCAACAGCAACAGCGACATCAACGACGTCAACATTGGCCTAGTCACGTTTTGATTCGCTCCCCATTCGTTTATTCTCGCTCCTCTCAGTTCGTATCATTTGATTTCTGTTGCCTTTGTTCATTTGCTCCCCGAAGTCAAACGAAAATTTGGGGTATATTCAAATATAGCCCATGATGGAGCTAGAGCTCTAGTTCTAGGCAGAAAATTATATTTAGATCAGCTAGAAAATGTGAAAAATCCATTTATTTATTTTCCTAATTCGCAAGAGATTTTAAGCCTTATAAAAAATTGTTTTAAGATTTTATAAAAGAGGGATAACATAAAGTTAGCTTTAATAAATGTTGAATTTACATAATTGGAATTTCCGAAAAATGAGAGAATAAATTTGGATTTTCGGTATAATTAAATACTTTTTAATTACTTTATGTTATGTTTTTAACTTATTTTAAAGATTTAAAATGTGGCGTTTAGCCTGAATGTATTTCACAAGGTATTTGCGCTGCGACTCCTGTAATTGAAGCCCTAATACTTGCTTTTCAATTTGAGCTGGACAAACGAAAATAAGAACAAAAAAGCTGGAGGAAAAACTGTGAGAAAACTGTGCCAACATCGGCCTGCAGTGTTTAATTGTAGTCACTGACTTGCGGAATGACTGACTGACTGAATGACTGACTGACTGAATGACTGACTGACTGAATGACTGACTAACTGACTGACTGACTGACCTATTTTCAATGTAATGCGGTCAAATGCGCCGCTTGTGCTCCTCACGTTCATAAATCAAATGCCGCCTCACACAGACACTCTCATATGCACATTGGTGTTTGTTTTGGCCAAACAAAAAATCAGCAGGATTCATAAATCAGGCAAAATCACTCGAAGGGTTCGCAGATGTTTACCGGGCCCAGTTGCAGTTTATTTCCGAGATCGTAAATAAGAGAATGTATGGGGAAAATGTAAGAGTGGATTTGGCTAAAAAAAACAATTTTAACTCAGCACTTTGGTTTTCGTTTTATGATTTTTGTAAACTACCCAGGCCAAGTATAAAACGAAGATTATACATCAAAGGCTTAATTCACTATTTGTTTAAAAGTCCCTTTGGAGATCGTAAACATAAAAAGGTTTATCAGACGGGGTTTATGAAAAATTTAACAGTTATGTTTAAAATGATATTATATTCTGTTAGCCAGGAAATGTAACAATAGTTTTAGAAAACAAAACTTGACTTTAAAAATCCCTGAACTTCGGCACCTTTAATTCCGATAAGGCGGCTAATCTTTGTTGTTTGTTTGCCAAACTATAATCTTTCTCCTCTGAATTTGATACGGATCTGGGCCTAGCACGTCCGACGATCAAGCGGCGTTGAGAGTAGACCGGCAACTGGGGACGAAATCGAAACTGCAACTTAGCTCAAGTATCAGCTATATGCTATTTGCCATTTTCTATATGCTATGTGCGGTCATAATGAGTTGCAACAACAGAAGGCCGCCAAAGGCGGGAAATATAAGGAAATATAAAAAGGAGAGGGAAGAAAAGGCAGAGCAACAAGTAAGTGGAAAAGGGAAACAATGCTAATGAGAACAAAAGATGCAACAAAGGCAGAATTTAAAACAACAGCGGCAACACCTGTGAGTGCAATATAAATTTAAATGTGCACCAGCAACACCAGGAAAAAACAATTTAAAATGCATCACGAACAGCGGTTCAATTTTCGGAATATATTCAACGACAACTTTGTTTGTGGTAAATAAATAAATAGTTTGCGTTTAAGCAGACAGACGAATCGACTCGCCTGGTGATGCTGATCAAGAATATATATACTTTATTGGGTTGAAAATGTGCCCTTCACTGCGCTGTTAACTGTTTACTGAAATAATGATACGCTCTGCAAGGTTAAACATTTTAGGGGCTAGGCAAGGATAACAGGGATCGGAATATGATCCCTATTCCGGATTAAACCAATTTAAAGAGAATTTTCGAATTACGTCACTACCTGGACCGCCCTATTAATAATAATAACAAACAAAATAATGAGACAAAAGGCCGTGGCCACAACCAGCGCACTTCTCTTATATATCAATAACCAACAATATGAAGCTTGCAACATTCAAAATGCAACATCAAACATGCAACATGCTACATAAAACATGCAACATTTAACAAGCAACATTAGACACGCCACATGCAACATGCAACATGACACATGCAACAATCAACAATGAACATTAAGCAATCAACAATTAACATTCAATATTTAGAATTCAACAACCAACGATCTATAATTAACAATCATTAAATAACAGTAAAGATACTCCAATGTAATGTTAATGTAATTTTAATATTATATTAATGTAATGTAAATTTAATATAAATTTAATGTTAATGAAATGTTAATGTAATGTTAATGCAATGTTAATGTAATGTTAATGCAATGTTAATGTAATGTTAATGAAATGTTAATGTAATGTTAATGAAATGTTAATGAAATGTTAATGTAATGTTAATGTAATGTTAATGTAATGTTAATGTAATGTTAATGTAATGCTAATGTAATGCTAATGTAATGTACAATTGGCCCCGTCATCGTCACCCATGATTTTTACTCGCCCTGGGAATTTACAATTCCCAACCAGTTCTAGCCAAAAAATCACGACCTAGGTGTTGTGGCAGCCCATTAATCAGTCTTTTCGAATGTCCGGAAGTGTCAGTGTATGTTTCTTGAGGGGATCCAGATGATCCAGATGGTTACTGGTTATACCATTTGACTTGGATTGTACACCAGGATGCAGGATCAAGGACCTCTCAAGGCTTGTGGATAAAATTATTGCATATTAATTCACTTAATAAGTAATATTCCAGAATATATGTGTTTGTGTGTATGTGATTGAAGAGCGGTTGCACTATGGGGCCAACGACCACTTTTGTTGGCCAAAACCCATTTTTGAAAAGTCGTAAAATCCAAAAAAGTTGTTTTAGGATGCATAAACAGAAGACCAATCTGCAATGTTACGTTTCAGGAATTCCGATAGAGGGCGCTTCTGTTAAGAAAACAGCTGTTAAATCATATGTTTAAGACGCAAGCCTCATGCGTTTGAAATTCGACTTATATATTGCAGTTTAAAAGTGTTTAAAAAACAGTTTAAAAGCGTCACAAAAAATTTTTGTGATATAATTTCGATGAATGGTGGTGTATACTAAGTGTTTATGTGTTTAAACGGTTGAAATCTATCATGTTGTTTTTGTACTTAAGTGTTGAAGTGAGTTGTCTAAAACTCGTTTTTTAATTAGAAAACTAACTTTTAAGTAGAGCAACAAAGTGAGTCCAGCGGAGTCCACTTCTGAAACTTATTGAGATTTGTAGAGTATTAAATTCTTGTTAAAATGTATATTGTTAGAATCGCCACTTATTGCCACTTTTTCCGTAATTTAATATTTAAGTACATAACCTCAAATTTCGCAACTTTCACAGTAGTTTCGATGAAAATAAGAATCGTTTTGATTTTCCATGCAATATTGGACTTGAATTCGAAGAGCATGAGTTTTAATAACAGGTGCCTTTTATATACTTATCAATACAACTTGTTTAATCCGATTTTTGTGCATTTACATTGCACCTTTGTGGAACGAAGAACATTTTGTTTTGCATTTTTAATTCCATTCAAAGGCAGATATAAAAAATATAAAAAAATATATTAAAAATGTAATTATAAAGAATATATTAAAAACAAAAAAAATTTTTCGATAATCTTAAAAAACAACAAAGTTGAAAAAATCGATCGTATGGCAGCTATGGGATATATTCGTTCGATCATATTCTTTTTAACATATATGTTGCCTAAGGATACCAAAAAACGATTGGTAAAGTTTTATCTTGATATCTTGAAAATTGAGCGAGTTATTAATTTTGGCCAACAAAAGTGGTCGTTGGCCCCATAGTGGGTTGTAAGCGGCCCACACCAATACCATCATTCTTTGACTGGATTAAGGATATATGTGTGTGTGTGTATGTGATTGAGGAGCCCATTAATCAGTCTTTTCGAATGTCCCGAAGTGTCAGTGTATGTTTCTTGAGGGGATCCAGATGGTTACTGGTTATACCATTTGACTTGGATTGTACACCAGGATGCAGGATCAAGGCTTGTAGATATAATTTTTATATATTAATTCACTTAATAAGTAATATAATTTCTAATTCCAGAATATATGTGTTTGTGTGTATGTGATTGAGGAGCGGTTCTTCGACTGGATGCTGGATTTAACGTGATTGTACCATTATATAGTAATATTAAATAAATTAAATTAAAAGTTACACCTTAAAAGGTAAATTGTTTTTAAGTGTGAAAAGGTCAGAATTCACAGAGGTTGAAAAATCTAATTGAATTTATTATTCGTAGCAAAATGTGAAATTATGAGGCAGTAGAGTCCGGCTATATTAAACATCCTATTTGAAGTAAGTTTAGCAAAATAAATTTCAAATATTACTCATATTAAATATTACTTATTCAAGAGAGCACATCTGAATTTTTTAAAATGAGTTAGGATAAGGGATTGAATGTAAGCCGAAGTTACCAATGCAATATGGATCGGAAAACAACTGAATTTTTGCACTTCGAAGTGGACCACAAACAGGACTCTAGGATATCCAGCATTCAAATCGTAAAGAGGTATGTGCATGGTAATTTTACGGATTAAAATTAGTTTTTTCAAGTGAAAACACAGATTTTTTGCGGATTAAACCACAATCATTTTGATATGCCACTTTGAAATCGGATGTCTGTTAGAAGAGTGATCGACTTAGAAGTGCAGATTTTGGACACCTTTCTGCAAAGCCCTTTTTCGAAAATGTGACCGAATCATAATACCCTCTACAAGGGTGTAATAAGCAAAGACAACTGCAGAAGATAAGGGAACAATTTAAAACCACATTACAGCTGCACCTCATGAAGATAAACATAAAATAACCAGCAGCAGCACTGGGCTATTCACCAAGGACAACTATTAAACAAATATAAAACAATCCAGTAGCAACAGGTTGAAAATACAACGACAACAACTACCTTTGACAGAAAAAAAATGGTAAACCAAAGGGAAAGACAACAGCTTTTGAGTAACCAATTTAGAGCAGCAACATAAACCGCAAAAATACACATAAAACCGACACAAAGCCACCGCAACAAAACTGTATCAAATTAAGCAATATAGTATATATTTATATGAAAGAGAAAAAAACTACAAAATATCGCGACTGTGTAATCGCAATTGCAGCTTGCCTTCTTCAGAATTCCGCTGAATGCACAGGCATAAATTAGAGCAAATGAGAAAAGCGAATAAGTAAAAATTAAATAAACATCAGGAGAAATGAGAAAATGTCAAAGGAAAATTGCCGCAATCTATGCGAATACGAAACTCAACTTGAAAATATCCTAGGAAAATATATGGAAAGAAATTCGAATTGTTTTTGCATACCTATTCAACCACAACATTTCTCCTACTTATTTAGACGTCATTAATGTTTAAGAAAAGCTTAAATTTATCACTTGTTTTTATTTCTGCAAAAATTAGGTGTTATAATTTCAGTAAATACTAAGTTTTTTACATTTTTAATAAATAATTAGATTTGACTTGCCACAAAAATCAATTTTGGTGATTTACCTAATGGAGTGGACTTTATTTGACATTTGGCTTAAATGCGCGTAACCTTAGTGATAGATTTCCCACCTGGACGAAGTGCGTCTTGTGGAAAACTGCTGAGACGCAGAAAGTGCAGACTGATGGGTGGTGCTGGGTGGAAAATGGAGGTGCATAGAAACAAAAGGAAAAAGCGCAGCTGATGACATCCGCCCCCACCACTCGACTGGAAAAGTAAAGTAACTTTTTGTTGTTATTTTGAATGGAGCAAAACGCTTGCGTGCATTATGAAAATCAGAATCTCTTGTCTTTCTCTGGCCTGTCAACGCAGTTATCATCTGCATCGCACACTGACAGAAATCCAATTAATATTAGTCAATTTTTAAAACAAGAAAATAAATAATAAAATAGCCACATATTGAACATAAATAGACTCAAAACTACAAACATCTCCAAAGACATTTTCTGATCAGCTTGAAGAATCCCTTGACTTATACCTTAGCCAAAAATTAATCAAACTCAATTTATGTTTTAAATTTTACCATTTTATAACTTATTTCGGAATTAAAATATGTTTAGTTGTTGTAGGGTGAAGTTGTCTATGGTTTTTCATTTTAAAGTTCCTCAGTAATGATTACCTGCATTTTACGCAAGTACTGCATTATTTGTTGGTTTTTTTATACTAAGCGGATACGATTTATTTCGACTCTTTTCGCAGGGCTTTATGCAGATTTTAATTTTTAAGTGCCCCACTCGTCGTCACCTGTTCGAGTGGATTTTTCAGGGGGTTTTCTCCGTTTCCCGGGCAAGGAATGCTGCAGGTGGTAAAATGCCCCGTGTTTCGGTTCTCTGCCCTCTTGTCCCACGTTTTGTTTGCCTTGAATGCTTCTCTTTTGTCCATTTGAAAAGGAAAATAAAAGGAAGAAATAACGAAAATAAGAAGTAAAACTTGTGCAAATGAAGCGTTAAATTGACTGAGTGCTGAAGGAAAAGGAGGGAAAATTCGTACTGCAACTAGATTGGCAGGAGGAAACTTACTGTTGAAGTTGCTTTCGAAGTCTTTAATTGATCGGAACAAGCTGACTGGTGCGATGGTCATGCAATTTGAATGCCAAATGCAATTATTTTGTATTTCAAGAGTCGTCAATATGGGTTTCATTTGACATCTGCCGGAAATAATTTTGTTATCAAGAATGGTGGGTTTATAATGACCCAATGTTTTGACATCTGTCAGAGGCATCTGGCGATTCTAGTTTAAGAAATTCGATAATATTTAATGCAGAAACCTCTTTTTCAGTCCGGGAATTCGCTGTTCGTTCCCTTTCCAATTTCTCAGTTCAGCGCAATTTGAGCAATTTTTATGCTTCACGAGTGTTCACTTCTTTGAGGTACCCTGCATTTAGCATATTTGAGAGAGTGTTTTAGACTTATATACATTTGGGGCTTAAGGAATCTTATATTAAAAGTAAAAAATGTCTAAAATCACCATAACAATTTTGCTAAGGCGAACCCTTCTTGGAATATTTAATAAATTAAAGGATTATTTTTAAAGTCCAGACCTGACTTTTCAATTGATTTCTTTTTCTGTTCAGCTACAGCTCCTATCTAAGCACTTGTTTACAGGGTATCCAGAGTGCCTTGTATTAGTCTGCTTTTGTCTTTCACTTTCGGACATGCATGCCATATATATTTTTTATGACTGTCAGTTGTGCCGCGTTTGGCAACAAAATTTGTTTAAACGAAGCGCCGGCAGGGAGAAAAATCAATTTTTTATTGGCCTGTTGCTTCAGTTGGCTGCTGGCTTGGTTTTGTTTAGATTCTATCCAAATTTATTAGCAGGCAGCGCTTTATTACTGCTCTTGGCCCAAGCGGTTGACAGGCCCCAAAGACTGCACACAAAAAAAAAGGATTTTATTATCTTAAATTTTTCAAGATTTCAGTGATTTCTATGAGATATCCATGAATGTTTGAAATTATACAATATTGTTGATACTGAGGAAAAAGCATAAAAAAAGAATTTAACATTTAAAGAAAAACAGAAAGGTAGTATTGGTAAATATGTACCATTGAGCGCAATTTCTTTCAGTGCGAAGACCGTTCAAAAATGTGGGCGGTGTTGTGGACCAGGGGCGTGGCCCGGGTGCCCAGTGCGAGAATCTATTTGCCTTTTGATTGCCTTTTAATTACTGAGCAGCAAATAAACATAAACAATGGCGTTTAGTGAAAAATAGGAGATCTGTATTTAGCCGGTGAAAAAAGCGAGAGGCACATGCACATTAAATGAAACGAACACGGATCCAAAAAATATTAATGATTAAACTCAGCCAGCAATCAGAGAAAAAAGAGCAACGGCCTTCTTTGTCTTTTTGTCGGTTGTTTATACTTTTTCTATCTTTATTTTTTCAGGGACTGGTGGGTGCAAAGGGTCGTTTGATATAGCTTTGATATTCCGGCAAAGCTTGGAAATAAATTGAACTTAATTAAAATGTATTAAATTAGTGGTTGTTCTCTACATTAGTCGAACACAATGTTTGGACATTAAATGGCTAATGTATAAGTTACAACAAAAAAGCTGACTTTAATACACCCTTGCAGCTATATATAAATTAGATTGAATATTTGATAAGACGACTATACATTGAGTTCAATGAGTATTTGCTTAGAAACCATGAAGTTATGACCATTGTACAAATAATATTTAATCTTTTGAATCAAATAATATTAGAAACTTAAGAAAAGGGGCTAGTTCTTTTTTACTTAAATGTGGGTACCACAGAAACCAAATCCCGGGAACATAATTAATTTTGCAGCTTTTTCTATTTTCATCGCAGTAACTTGGGGTACTCTTCGTCTTCGCCTTTGGTCATTAATCCAACGTCTTTGATGGTTTATTATTAGTTCAAGGCTAAGCGAGAACAAGTGCATCTGGAGGCAACGGGTCGGGATTGTAACCACCTTATGACAGGTGTCAAGATGAGATGAGGAAGGCGCAAGCAACTCCAGCGAAAGCCTTTCAAATCGCGGTAAATTATATGGCAGGAGGGGAAAATGGGTTCTTTAGGGTATTACTAACATTTTTAGCTATTTCCTAAGATATTATGAATATTTGCTGCTATATTATTCAACAATTATTAAACTTGGTAGATACCAATACTTACTAAAGAAACTCGTTTGTTTGAAGTTACAAAAGAAGTGCTTCAAAATGGAACTTAAAGTTGAACTTTCTTCGGTAATTGTTAGATTTCGTTGAGCAAACGTTTAATCGAAACCTATAAACTCTCCTCTTAACAATATTTAATCAGTGAATAGATCGTACTCCGGCCAGACTTTCGAATTTTGTGTTATCTGCAAATCCTCCCCGGACTTTTAACTTTCGCCGTTGACCTTTTGGCAGTTTTTCGCCTTCTAAGCCTCCAAAACTCGCACAGAAGGAGGTCAATTTAATTAATGTGAAATGCGAAATAAAACGAAATTAAATTTCAATGCCACAAGATACCTTCAAATGCGTATTGATGAGCGGGTGGAGGTGGCACAAAGGCCGGCACGCTGGCCTTAATTAAGCTAAAAGCTCCGGCCAGAGACTTGCCGAAAAATACAATCAAAAATAAAGAAAGCCGGATGAACAATTAGCAAACGCTTTGGCTACACAACAAATCGAGTCCTTTTCCCTAATGGCACACACATTTTCGCCGACCATTGCACAACAGTCGGGATGGAAATGCGGGGGGGGAAATGTCAACACTGCTTTTCCCCACATTTACACCGAAGGTTGGTGCTTCTCTCCTTATGCAAACTGCAGTTTTCAACTTGTTACCCGCCACTTGTTGGGTTTTCCGGGGTTGTGCCTGCGGTTTGCTTCCACGTAACCGAGTTTCCTTGAAACTGGCTTAAGTACATCTTCGTCTGTCAATTTTGAGACAGGAACCTTGCTGATTGAAAAAGATAGCGCCACATTTGCCCTAGAACTTCGGCTGTGTGTCAGTTGCAGGTGAACGATTCTTAAATATTCCGGAAGTATCAATACAAAATTTGCCTTGGCTCACTTGGCGTATGCTTAATTTTATTTGAAAACATTCATTATAAGCAAAGAAATATTTTTTTATAATTGCCTGACTCGTTCAAAGTTTATCTATAATTTTTTACATTTTACTCACAAGTTAAATACAATTATATCGTTATACATGGCGTATGAGCTATATTTTCCTTCTGTGCTTATTTTCTCATGATGAAAATTATTCAAGAGGTCAGTTTAACCTCATTTTCTTTATCAAAGCAATGTATTTAAATGTCTGCGTGACGGCTTGAATGATTATCAGCAGTGCGTGTGCTGGCTTTCAGTATGTGATTTCATACAAGCAATTGAAGAACGATTTTTGTCTGGCCTACTTGTCGTTTGGGGGGTTGTTTGGATTCAATCTTATTCAAAAGAAAATAAAGTTTTAAGAGTAATTGAATGAGTCAATGACATAGCTGAGTATATCTCAATAAAATGTATTTCAAATGTCACATATATATTTCGCGATTATTGCTTCACATAAATCACATGTCAAGTGTTTTCTTCGTAAAAACCTGTTTAACCTATTTTTGAGAAATAAATAGTGAAATATTTAATAGCACTCTGTTTTTTTTTCCTAAACCATACGTGCAATAAAAATAGAATTGCGTTGGTTAAATGATTCACAGCAACAATTAATTCTCAATTATAAAAATGTCGCCTGTCGCGATTCACGCACATTTTTTGCCACACATTTTACGCATGCAAAAACCCACAAGTTGCGGTTGCGAAACACGTGACTTGGCCAGAAAAAACGGGGAGGCAAATATTAAGCGTAAAACTCGGAAACGGAAACCAAAAAAGTGCACGGAAAATGTAAAAGTGAGCGATGAAAGGAGGGGTTGCGAAATAAATGGGGCAGCGGAACCTTCATTCTCGTCAAAAAAGGATAACTGAAAATGACCATTGAGTTTATTATTATGCTCTTCAGAAATATGTTCTCTTGTGGATTATCTTAATATATTAAATTCAGTTAAACCATGAAAATAGACGTGATTTCCACCCAAAGATTACATTGGTCTGGTCAATGCAAACAATAAAATAATAATAAAATTAGGTTATTAGGTCATTAAAACAGTAATATATTTAATTTAGTTGTTTTTCCTTACGACTTAAGACATTGTTATAATTAAAAATTAGGCATTTTCAAAATGTTCTAATATTTCCGTAGCTATTAGCGATTAAATGGCCTATTTATACATATATAACATATGGGTAATGACTCAATTTAATGTTAATAAGTTTCTGTTTATATATTACATTCGATTGTAAATGTTTGATGATAATAAAGTAATAAAAAACTATAATATTTCGTGCAGTCGAAACCTTTTTCCAATTACTTACAAAAATTCTTTGGGTAAATAAATATAAGCTTCGATCTCCCTCCTCGCTTAATCATTAAGAAATTTATAAGTCTGTGAATTTCTGGGCATGTATTCTTTATTTCTGTTTAGATGTGATTCAATATAACCAATATTAGAGAGCTTTTACAAACAAAACTAGCTGACTTGGCTAAAAGCTCTTTTGCAATAGCTCTCAAACTAAAAGTTCTTAAAAGTGGCTAACAGAGAAGCGCACTCACCACTCTAATGTGGTGAGTTTGGCGAATTGAAAATGCTGTTGGTGGATGTTGGCTCGCCCTAACAGATAACCTTTTTAGTCCGACTCGGATTTCTTCAACACTTGTTCTAGTTTCAAGGCGATGAGCCGATTAGGGTCCACCTCTTGACTTCCCAAAATATATATATATACGTTTGAAAGAACACACATGTTCCAAATATTATTTTAATTGAGTACTCAAAAAAACATTTGGTTCATTGCCCTACGTTAAGGCAATATTTAAAATATGCTTGGGAAAGGGTTGATACAAATATTTTGCAGATCCTGATAGTTGAAAACCATATTTGTATTTGGCTTAATTTAGTTATCTAACTGATTTAAGTTATTAGTTTTCTTAACCCCAACAAATCGAACAGCATTTCAAAAATATATATTACATTTTAGAACTAATAGCTAAGTATTAATTAGTAATAGATTTATTTTTGAAGACTTCATTGACATAAACAACAATTCACCTGATTTTGTTCCAATCAAATACAATTTTCCTAAGTGTAGCCAGTTCATTGTCATAATTGTATTTGGTGTAATTAAAATATTTTTGGTGTGTATTTATAGAGCCTTTTCTTATCATCGAACGGAAGCTGTGGCAATTACGCGAACACAGAAGGAATCGCAAAAAGGGGGGAAAGGCCCATTAATTCCTGGAGGTGGGGGGCTCCGAAATATCGCAACGTGTTCATTGGTCCTCCACGTGGGCGTCGGCATCCAAGTCCGGTAATTCATCCTCACGCATGCGTCGTTCTCTGATGTCATTTGGGTGTGGAGCCAATGAGAAGCCGCCTTTTCGGGGATGGCGGTGGGAGGAGGAGTGGGCTGAAGGTCACGGGTTGCAGCAGGTGAAGCCCATGACCTATTACCGGTTGACAACTGGCCTAACCCGCAAAACCGGCAAGACCGCCAAGCTCTTTTACGCGTTTTAAATGGTCTATTATCTAAGTTTTTCAAGGGTTTTTTAATTAATATAATTTCATAAATGCTTTTCCCACATTATAATATTTAAATATTTTTTTCAGTTTCTTAATCAACATTAGTGAGGCATAACTGGCTGAAAACATATAAGGTTATTTTTAAATTAAAAACAATGTACACTTTACATTATTATTGTATGCTGTTGCATATATGTAAATCATATAAACACATATAAACACAAGAATGTACCATTAAATGTGTTTTTATCTTAAAACAAACGAAAATGTGTTAACTAAATAAAGTATTCAAATCGTTACCAAAATAACCACAAATTTCTAAGTTTTAATGCTTATTTAACGCTTGAGTGTTGTTGTTTTGCAAAAATTATACGAAAAGTGAACTTGCAGACGAGATGATTTTAGCCCGATGACCGCACTTTCAAGATGATGTTCTACCTGGTTGCACCTGGTTTCCTGCCCCTCGTACAACCCTTTTCTGCCTATTGTTGGAGCATGCAGTAGCTGCATTCCAAGAAATACCCATAAAACACAAATTTTCTGGGGCTCACAAAGTGAAAATACTTCTTTGCCGAGTATTTGCTTGTTTTCTCACTTATTATATTGATTGTTTTTGGTTTTTTTAGTGATTTGACATAGTGCAAATGGGGAATAAGATTTGTTAAAATCTCCGAAGTATTAAGTGCTAAACAGTATTGTTCATACATAAAAATTTAAATTTTACCTTTCATAAATTCCTGTTAGTGATAAAAATTAAAAAGTTTCTTGGTCCTCCAAAATTTTAATTTTTTTAAGTGTCGAATGCAAAGAACTTAAAGGAAAAAGTGCGATATAAGCGATACTTTTCGTGGGAGTAAGAGAAGTAATTTGCAAACCGGCTGCACCAGCAAAAACAAAAGGTGAAAAGAGAACAAGGAGCAACGGTTTTCACTTGTTTATCAGTTGACCCACAGAGAGCGAGGGACAGGGGCGGATCTGGAGTAATTTGTTTTGGGGAGTTGATCCCCTCATAGATTTGTACACATGTTCTTCTAGTTTGCTTTTTAATTTTACAATATTTAAGACATGAATTTTTAAGAAAGAAATAAACGTATATATTTTTCAAAATAAACTTAAAATAAGAAATATAGCCATATAAAACCATTAAGTTATACCCAAGTGCTTCTCTAGGATAAATCAATTGGAAATTACAATATTATAAATTAGAAATTGCTCTGGCCCCCTTATTTAAATATTTGCTACGCCTTTAGGGTGCGAGGTGAAAGAATGGCGGAGGAGGAGTCGGGAAAGGAAAGGACAAGGAGAGCGCCAGAAAGAGCAGGCGCGACTTACACTGCGTAAGTGGACGCCCACGCATGCGGGAGGGAGATGGGGCAAAAGACAGAGAGAGAGAGAAAGGGGGGAGAGAAAGAGAGCGTAGTGAGTAAGGGGCAGAGAGAGCGGAGAGAAAGTGCATCGACGCAACAGGCTTGCATTTGGCACTTAGGCAGCCGTTATAAACAATACCAAGAGCACGCAAAGCGCTTCGTGTTTCGCATTTCGCCTCGTCTTTTTTCCTTCGTGCGTCTTCGTGGAAGCAGAAAAGCGGCAGAGGCAGGGCAGCGATGGCAGCTACGGTTCTTGGACATTCAGAAATTCATTAGGTTGCGCGCCATCGTTCCAGGCGGTCGCACATTCCTCGGTGCGTTTCCAGTTTTTTTTAGTTTTTTGTGTGCCTCTGGCTGTCTTGCTGGAGCGATTGTTTTTTTTTCGAGTGCCCTTACATCCGTAAAGTGCCGCAAAAATCCTTGAATGATATCCCAGTGAAAACGGTTCAAGGATTACATTTGCTCCTTTTGATCCGACTTAAGGAACCCACACACTCGAAAAAAAACAGTGTCATGCGCGTGTGAAACAAAATTAACTAAAGAAATGAATTGAATCAGAAAGAGTGGAAAAAACAAATTAGCTAGGAGTGAAAATAAGAAATCTAATAATCCGGGATCTGGCAGCCCTTTCTGGGGAACTTCTGAGACCAAACGGTTTCGTTTTTGTTTTACTCAGCTTTTGGTTTCACCAAAGTCAACACATTTTGCTGATGACGGGAAACGCGTCCCGTTTCTGTGTTCTCCGATTTGTTGACGAGAAAAAAACTCTTAAAGAATTCCCAAGAAAGCATTGAAATCAAACAAAAACCATATTTTATTTTAAAAGTAGTCCGATTACTTTAGTGAAATTAAGGTTTTAAAACCTAATTATCCTTTAAGTATTTTCACCATGCTATATCATTTTGAAAACATTTTTTATTGATCGTTTTTCTAAAATATCGAAGTATATTTTTCTCTGTGCAGTGCCATAGCCGTAACCACAACCTGCCAGCCTTTTAAAACCAAACTCAAATACGAACCGAAACTGCCTTCACGCAAGTACCTAAACCAAAAACCCAAATAGCTGCCAAAAAACCACAAATACCAGAGATCCCGTAACATAACCCCCTGTGTTCCCGGAATAAAGACGATGGGATCGCCGGGATCCCAAGCGTCCGCTTTCGCGACCTCGGTCGGATTCGGAAATGGGCGGAGAGGATCGGCGTCGCTGCTCCTGCGCCTCCTCGCCGTGACCTTCGTCCTCAACGCCTGCCACGTACCGCTGACAAATGCCAAGGTGAGTTTTACCGGGGGCCATTGCGATATCCAAAAATTGGGGAACTTGTAGCGCCCGTTTCGCCTTTACTTTGTCACTTTTTTTTTGCATTGATTAAGGCGGTTCCGGTGGTCTTGGAACTTTGATCGGGGCTATAAAGCGTATACTAAAACTATCAACGATAAAAGTTGAAACTTAGACTACTGATTGCTGGTCGAAATTCCCAAAAAGAAAAATACATACATATATACCTTTGTGTGAAGCTATATCATTTGTTTAAAAGACTTTGATTTAAAAGTTTTCCCTCATATGTATTAAAATTCAAAAAATATAAAATGAGTTTGTGGAAACAAAAAAAGTTATGTCAAGATAGGGATATCATAATCAATGTGAATGTATAGATAAAGCATAATTTAAGAAAAAAGGTTATATTTTCTTATTAATATATCATCGCTCCATTATATCTTAAATGTTTACATTTAAGACCTAGAAATGTTTAATACAATAGCACAAATGATAATTAATCCTATGGTAAAAATTTGTTAACCAAAATGAACAGCTATAATTAGGTCTATATCCATTCCTTAAGACCCAACAATCTCTAATTCCGTATGACACAACTCGGCGACGAACTTGAACTATTTTTTATGACACACATTTCATTTTCCCAATAGAGGGACAGAAACAAAACGAGCTTGGTGATTAGCATAAAATATATTGATGCCCTGAGGGCATTTTAAGTGGATTTGAAAATAGTTTTCTCCCCACTCCCCATTTTAATGGGCAGTGATTTGAATTTGAAAATGCCATTGCTCTGCTAAAGCAATGTTAAGGACCGGATTTCGAGTTGACCAGAGGCCAAAAAAATAAAACCATCAAGACCATTGAGCGCAGGTCATCGTCGGGGGTTATCAATGTCTCAAGAAATTATTTTTATTTTCCATTCATTTCCAAAATTCAAGCGACTTAAGCTGGCTTTTGAATGAGGCGATTGTACCCAGAGGTTTTTGCCAATTATTATGTGGAGAAGTCGATTGTTCTAGTTCTATATTTATATGGAGGGTTCTCTGTGTGTATTCTTTCCACCATAATGAGCAGCGATGATAGCGCGTTATCAGCGTGTTAATGACATGTTGCCCACAGACGTTGTCTTGCAATGAAATAATTTCTTTAATTATCATTTCAAATTGAATCGCCACATGTATATGTAAAAGGAGGTCCGATTTTCGTTGGCTTTTGTAGACAGTACCTGCTGGACACTTTGTGGTGAACTTTTTAATGCCCCAAATGTTTGAGTTGTTTTGATTTGTTTTGCTGCAGCACTCACTCTGTTTATCACATCGGAAGCGGCTTAAATGAGGCCAAATGAACACATTTATGTCGCCTGGTCAGGGCTTATCGGTGGGACCCACACTTCCAGGAAGGAACCACTGCGAATCGGCCTGTAAACGAGGTCACTGCTGCAGTTCGATAACATCATCCTCCGCTCTTGCCCATCCGGCGTATGCGTATTGCCGGTCATCGGACATTGCGTATACGATCAGGTGGCCCGGCAACTTAAAGCTGGTGTTATCGTTTGCAGATATCGTTTATCTTGGGTTTTATCCGTTCAAAATTGATAGCTGAACTTGGATGAGCTTTTGGTATTTCCTGAAAAGAGAAAAATTAATTTATGTTTTGTATTTTTGGTATTTTAACATCACGCTAAAATCATAATTTTTGTATTAACAAAAATTTCTATGAGTGCACAACTGAGTATTATAATTGAAAAAATTAATAATTCAGCTGAAACATTGCACAAAATATTTTAAAAATGAAGCATGGCAATAAAATAATTGCAACTGTGCAATTAGCTACGAAATTGCACTATCCTTACATATGCTGAAATAAGAAACTTTTTCCAGATGCCATTTTTCATGTTTGAACTCATCTTCGCCCGGCAACCGGATTGAGTTGTTTACATCGACAGATGGGTCCCCTCATTGATGGCCCTTTTCCGGCTTTACAAGGCCCTCCGTTTGCCCCTGCGATGTTTTGGCTTATATCTCTTATAATTTCCCCCAGATATAGCCCCCGATCCCTGTCAAACAAACTGTCAAAATATTTGCATTATCAACAACAACTGCAAACCAAACAAGAAGGAAAATTAAAGCACCCAAAACCGACAAAACGGCAGCGAGCAGATGAGAAAAATATTCATTTCGCAGCTTTTTTGACTTGGCCGTATCATTTTGGTTTCTTTTTCAGCTTTTCGGATTAAATTTTGTTGTTTTTCTTTGGGTTTCTGTGTAAAGATGCGTTTGTTGGCACATTCCCTTCGGTTCGTTCTCTTGTTTTCTGTTTTCTGGTTTTCTTGTTTTCGTGGCTTCACGGTTTTTGTTTCGAATGTTTGTTTGTGCAACATATGGACACAAGATGTTGGACCCTCGATCACACATGTGATCGGCCGCCTATATATCCACCAGTCTGGGGGTATTGGATCACTGAGAAAATGGTCCCAAAGGGTAGTATTAAACATAAAATTATATTATATTATATTTATGGATTGGTATATTATTGGATTGACTTAGATTTTTATTTGTTCCTTTTTTTCTTAATCATTATCATTAGGGTCAAAATAATGTGAATGTAAAATAATCAATAATTTACCTAAGCATTTTCTCTCTGTGTACCCGAACATTCGCATAGCGATCACATGCAATTTTCAGTGGAAGAGTCATGCGAGCATTTGTTTAAATATTACATTGAGGCTGCCTAACGCAGCTCCCCCTTTTCCACCCACTTGAGCTCAAGTTCAGACATTGGCCAAGGGGGCGGGGACTCGAAAAGGGGGCGGTGCCGCGGGGCAGGGACAACTGGCACACTTAAAACTGTTCAAATATGAGATGTGCGAGGTGCGAGTGAAGTGGCTGGCTCGCTTTTCTCTTCCTAGTTGTAGTACTATATCTATAACGACGATTGCCGATTGCCGATACCGCCGAGTGTTAACTTTGTCAAATTGGCATGCCAGAAGGCTTCCGACCATTAGTCATCAGGGCAGCCGCATCTGACCTGGTCGGGATACTCAGATACTCAGATTCCCAGACTCGCCGGTTCTGCGGATCCGGAATCTATTTTCCCTGGCTGACGTATGCATTTTTGTAAGGAAAAAACTGGGGGAATCGGGGAATCATTGGGAAGATCTTGGCTATGAGGCAAGCATTTAAAAATAGATGACGACAAGATACCAAAGACGAAAGTTTCTAATTCCGAGGCGGGGCAGTAAAGTTGGGAGTTGGGAGCTGCGAATATTGTGTTGGCAATACCCTATGATTTAACTAAAAACATAAAAACACAATAAACTGTTTTAAAAATATAGTAATAAGTTCATGCTATTTTATAATAATTTAGAACTTAGCCAATTCTTCTTAAATTCGCTAAGCTGGCAATTAGCGAGTTAGAAGTCTATTTAAATGCTGTAAACCTTTGAACTCCATAATATTAGTTTGGTTGTAATGCCCATTAATAGATTTAATTACGTATTTACAGCCAAAAAAAGTAGCAAACAAGCAAGCTAATTGTGATGATTAATATTCGAAAATAAGAAAGGGTTCTTATTTCCCTTTCGCTTTTTCACCAGAGTCTCGTGTTTGTTAGGGTTCATTCCACCCTCGATGACTTGATTTCATTGCAAGGAAAAGAATGGGTGAAAATTCAGGTGTACAGTGATCCATTTAAATATTTGCCACATAGACTAAACATTGAAAAACAACTCCCAAGTGTAGGGCAAACCAATTTCTCAGCCTGACTATTCATTTCTCACTTCGTAGCCCCAACCAACTATTGTAATTTAATATTTGCATGGCGCGTCTGTGGGGGCACATATATGCTATATATATATATATAAATATATATACATAGAGTGAGTCGGTCGGCATATGAACAATTATTGTTTGACTATTGCATGGCGTAAATGTTGAAAATAGAAAAAAGCAATAGGAAAATAAAAAAAATATCACCCAACACCCATTAACAGCATTTTTTGGGATGGGGAAATTCCTAAACTGTCGCAATTTGGCTTCTGAGTTATTGCAAAATGCAGTAGTCAGTGTGGGTGGACCATATCTTTATATATATATCCATTGTGTCATCATCCCAATCTCTCTGAACAAAAGACACACAAAATTAAAAGATACATTTTACATGCAAATGTCGTCATAAAAACGTGTTTGAAAATGGCATATAAATTTTCTACTTATGCGAAAAAGCGCTAATAAAGCTGAGAAAATTGGCTGCCAAGAATCTAAGATGATGATCCCATCGCGAAACTTAGTATGCAAGGCAATCAGCTTTTTTTGGGTAGGTCTCATTCCCAATTCAAAACATCGCAGGGCCCATCGATAAAGGTGATTTAAGATATATAGATTCTAAGATTTTTCGACTTTGAATTAGATTACCTATCAAATAAATAGTTATACAAATAGCAAAGGATGCACATGCCCGTTTACAACATTTTATACAAGTGATTGCAATACTGATCACGTTGATATCCAATTTAATTTAGCATTTGATTTCTCGTTTAGTTTCCTACAATTAATATTGAACTCTGAATAAAACAGTATGAATACTGAATTGTTTTATTGATTTTATGAGCAGCCTTAAAAAATGTAATGTAATTTTTGGTTTCGTTATTACAAATATTTTGTATATTATTGATCACATATGTTTACTACGTTTTTTTTATTAAAAGCCTTAAAAGTGTTTAAAAATTGTTGTTTACTAACATCGAAAGTGTCTGGCCATTTGGAAGTCTCTGGCTGATAAACAAACATAGATAAACACTTCCAAAGAAGACACAAAACGGGTTTAACAGGGGCAAATTATTGAGTGAAATTTATTTGAATTTTGGAGTCAAACGATAGATGAGTTTAATCAGCGGAAATACTTGGGGCGATTTTTCAATTGACGTAATTGACGGCCAATTACAGATCGATCTAGATGGCAACTTCTTTGCGCTCTAATCGTTAATCATAATCAGAGCAGCGGAAATTGGGATGGGCTTTGCATATATAACAAAAATATTGATATTGACGATGCGGGTGACATCAGCTTCTGTTCAGCCATCGCCTCCATTAATCTTAAATGTTTTTTTTTATTTTGGGGAAATTAAAAAATGCCTGCACAGCATTGCCGCAGATCGCGAACAAGATATATGTATATCCATGTGGCGTCTCCCCAATTTCGATGCCAATGGAGTTGCATCATCATCATCGTCATTATTCGAAGCATGTCGAAGTCGGGAAAAATTAAGATAAATTAAAAGGAGGAGCCCATTTCAATGGAAATCCAACATCGTTTCAATTTGTATTAATTGCTGCTCAAGCCTTAATGGCGAAATAAATTCAACAATCAATTCCAAAGCGCCTCCAGTGACTGCCAAACTGCGCCGAAGTTCGAGCCAATTAATTAGTAAACAAAGCATAAAAGCAGCAATCAAACAAGTCAAAAAAATGATGCATAATTATGCAAATTCCTTAATTTGCCATTGCCTTACGCGACTTGCATATATTTATGCTTTAATAAGCTCGCAAACACTTTGATTTTCAACTCGATTCGATTCGATTCGATTTGGGGTCCATTTGAATCACTGGCATTTTGGGTACGTTTGTCATGGCCTCAGCTATACTCAATTTTTTTCGGGCCTATCAAAAATAATTTAAGCTAGCCTTTTAGTATGCTATCAATAAAATAGACACTCAAAATTTTTTGTCTTTGGCTACTACCCCTATTAATGAACATATTTCTGTGAGTCAATGAAGGCTATGTCCACTAGACTTCGCTTGAATAAATAAAATACTGTATCAGCATTAATTTATCATTCAAGACTGCAATTAAACAAAGCACATTAATAAATTAAAGCTTAAAGGCTCAAGAGATAGAGGAGATCGATGAACTTATAATTAATAAAAGTATAGATTGTAGGACAATAAAATAAAGAAGACAATTAAAGCTTAGTACCATAATTAATAAATTACTGTTCTAAATAATGGAAAAGTTGTTTTAATTTATTATAATCCCAGACGGGTGATCTCAGCGTATTTTTCGATAACACTACAAAGTAAATTCAAAGATTTGAAGTGGCTCTTCATCTTGAAAACTTCAGTATCAACAATTGATTAAGCTTACGGTGGTGATTAAAAACAAAGCGATTTCAATCAATCTTTAAGATAGTTTCGATAACGAAATTCTTCGCTTAAAGCACCATAAACATAAAAAGTGTGTTCGCACTTCGGGCTGCCAACTACTGGGCCGCATAAAATATTTATATATTTTTCGGTGTGTCAGCTACTTTATTGATATTTCATCGGAGAACAAAGACGCAGAGTTTTCAGCTAATTGCCGGCAAAAGGGGCGAATGGAGCAGACAATTAAGGAAAAATGTTCCCCCGCCAAAGCCGCCTATGTAAGCTACGAGTTTCTGGAAGAAACCCCAGACCGGCCAGATAAGATATAGAGTCCACATACATAGGTGACATAGTTTCCCGATGCTCATGTTTTGTTGCCAAGTTGATAAGGTGTCAACTGACTGATAGTGGGGCCAGGTTACGGGTTCGGATCGGGAACGGAACATATATAAATATATATATATATATATGGTCCTAATTTGTAGTGGCTGTCAAACTGCCGGCACTCGTGCGCTGATGAATCTTAATTTAATGCATATGCGGCTGACATTTGCATGACCAAATTCGTGTGATATCGTCACTGTAACCAAACAGGTTTTTTGATTTGGATTTTTGTTTCTGTTTGTTCGGCTCGGCCCGCAGAAGCTGCCACAGTTTATGATTATTTTATTTGTGGCCAGAACTAGTTGCCTTATCAACTCCATTAGCGAGATCTTTTTTTCGGCCCCGAATGTCGAAAGCCTAGGGTTGACTAAGCCTAAAAATATGTCCGACTGTACACATGTATGTTCCAACAAGAACCCTCAGATGTCGACTCAGTTTTTTGTTTGCCGGCAGAACGGTGTCCAATGCAGAATTGCTATTTTGCCCAGATCAGCGCTTTCATTAGCACAGGTTCATTAGCTTCTGTGAAGCGTGTTCGAACTCGAGGTGATCAGCTGATATTCCCTGGCCAGACTACACAAATCGGATTTCAGCAATTAGCCAAGCTATAAAATAGGCGAAGTTCATTGGAATTTGGGAAACTGATAGAATGGATCGGAACTCGAGTTGCTTGTGAATGAATCGTATCACTGGTGAAAAGAACAAGTGAACAAGTACCTTAGTAACCTGATACGAAATCATATTATTTCTTTATTCATTGACTTACACCGTAAGGGACCATTAATATACGTTTTCCAAAATGAAAGAACATTTATCACAGAGAATTCTTATAAAATTACAATTTGCCATTTTTTAAAACCAAAGCTATCTAGATTATAATTATTTTTGAATTCCTGCAAAACTAATATAAATAAACTCATAAATTTAAAATTGACAAATTTGGATTTGGATATTGCTACCAATCTCTGTGCATTAAGCCTTTGTTTGATCGATAAAACGCAAAACGGAAACAAGTTCCCCGATCATTAGCAGCATCATAATGGCGATCATCCGCTATTATTGATTTATGCATTAATAATTCAATTAACGAACCCCCTTCTCTGTCTATTTTTCAGGTATGTGACGATTTCAACGAATTTGCAAACCGAAATCTATTTCCATTCGATTCGGTTCGATGTGGATCGATTCGAGCTTTAAAAGCGAAGCGGCAAACAGACTGCTTGACGCTGGGGAACCGCCCCTATATCTCCTAAGTCCCCCGATCCCCCGATTTCTGGCGATCACTAAATGAGACCCATTAGCTGTCAAAAGACAAATATTTGTCGCTGTCATCGGACAACAACAACGCTGACTCTTGACCAAAAGCCAAACTTGATTTATTTCCTGTTTCTGTGTGTGTGTTGCTCTTATTGAAATGAAACGTGCCGCCAAAAAGAAAAAAAAAAGTCATAGAAATAGCCCAAAAGAAAACAAAAAACCAAGTATAAACTTCAGACGGCCACGATTTCTATTTTTTTTGGCCTGAAACAGTAAAAACTTGACCTTGGAGTTTCAAGCCGACATCCCACAGACATTGGTCACAATTTTCAGGGAACAAGATAAGCAGTTAGATAGGACAGAGATATAGATAGATGGATAGGTAATTTAAAGGTAACTAAACATAAGACAAATGATATGTTTATGAAATAGTTGAAAGATTTTGGCAAACAAGCCAATGGAAGATATTTTTTTACTTTATAGATTGTATAAAAGCTTTTGACATCGTTAATTAAGAGTTAAAAATAAAACTTTTAGTGTATATGCTAATCGTCACTTGCCGACATCTGACCCCATGATAAACTCAATCCCAAATGTTTAAGGTAACTACCTCTTTACAACCGAACATTTTCTCAGAAATGTACATAAAAAACATATATGTATTTCACCATAACTTGTTGCCTTTGAAAAGTGGCAAATTGTTCTTCTCTGGGTCATAGAACTTGCCAAATGGCTAATGTTAATGTTAGTTGTCTAGGATAGTATATTATGCGGCGTGGCCTTCCAAGTGACAGGGCTCTCGAGTGGAAAAGCCTCGCACTTTGGACCTCTTCGACAGTTTGACAGCCATTGATGTATTGTCAGCTGGCAAGATTGAGAGACTGAGGCTGTTTTTCAGACCCAGTTATGATGGATAGATGTCTTTTGGGGGCTATGCCCCTGTAGGTGCAGCTTACGCTAATGCAGTTCAAGTGTTGGAATCATAGAAGAAATAACTTTTCTGTTTTTCTGCCTGCTGCCGCGGAAAATGTGCAGCAATGCGAGTCGAGTCCACACACAGTCACCCCCCGTCAAAATAGAGTCCCTTCGTGTCCCCTCCAAGAAAAGAAGAAATCAACAAGCCGCAAGTCAAGAGGTTGTCCCCTCTCAAGACCCCACCCCGATCCCCCCGCACTTCTATATGTTCTGCTGTGTGACAATGAGAAGGAGGTCTACAGCCAACAACAAGGGCACTGGGAAAAACTTGGAGGTGTTGGGAATTTAAAATAGCAAACTTATTGAATATGCATTCCGACCTAAAAGAACGTTGTGAGAAATCTGTCTGTTGACTCTCAATTTTAGAAAATCTTTTCTGTAAACAAGTTGGGAATTATATCAGAAATTGTCAATAACAATATTGTATAAAAAGAGTCCTGTCTATAAAAACTTTAAGGAAATTTCTTAACAACCTCTTTCTTTTTATTTTAAAGCAAATAATAAGATGTTCAGGTTCTACTAATCTTGTAAAAATCCCTTGAATACTAAGTTGAGAATTTAAAAGACCTATTATCTGTATTTTCAATATTACTTTGTTTTATATCTTGACTCTAACTGCCACTGTTTTTTTCAAGTGCAAATCTGAACAGATTTTGAGGCAGCAAAAGTAACAGAGGCTCGGCTGTAATTACGTTTACTTGTTGTCTACTGTTGCACTCTTTATTTTGTATTTTTCCCTTTCGCATTGTAATACCTTTAATAAGCAGGATGACGTTGCACTTGACAACAACTGCAGCATCCAGGAGCAAGCGAGAAGGCACTACGGGCGAGGGAGAGGGCACGAGGATGCCATGCAGGAGGTTACCTTTGTTGCAGCTGGCGGGCTTTTGTTCTGGGTGCCGCACTTGAGGTCACCTCCACCTAGTCGTCTACTCACATAATGCCAGCCCATTCCCATCGCCCGATATTCCCTCGGCTTTTTGGGGTTAGTTTGGTTAGCACCGCCAAAACAATAACTGTAGTTAAGGGCTTACGCACTGCGACATTATGAAGGAACTCTTTAAAACTAAGTTGGCAAATCAACCGGAATTAATTTACCTTAGTTTTAGGGGAAGAAACCTGAGAACCTGTAGCTTAAAACTCAATTTGAGTCTATCATGGACAAAAAAAAATTTCTCCCAGAAATTTTCAAAAAGGTAACTGTAAAAGCTCAAGAACTTTTTGCACCACCATTTTTGGTATATCAATATTTGGCTATTATCATTACATATATTTATATAATTTTTAAAGGATCATTACAAAAATCTCCCAAATGTTTGATTTCAGTCATTGCACTTCCTCTGATTTTATCGAATCATACCAGACCTATATTCAGCCATAAATTATATACTGGCCATAAGCACTCAAATCTTTTTGCGGAAAGTAATGCATAAAAGTCGCTCTTATCTGATCCACATTAGTGTCATTATGATCCCCCAAATGCAGAGTGAAGCGTTTGGTTGCCCAGAACCGCAGTTTTTGTTTTTGGGCATCGGGAGCATATGGGCCTATCGGCGGGGATCGGATCGGATTGGATCGGGAAACGTGCTTTGCATATTGGCCGCGCCCACTTGGTGCGCCAAACACGTCGCAATCGCTGAGCCCAGACAAAAAGCTAAGAAAAAAAAAAAAATACAAATAAAAAACCCAAAACCCGGCAGACAGTCTTTAAACATAGATTGGAATGGCCTAAGCCGGATAATTTATGCCGCTTCCAAGACAGTTCCTCTGCTCGTTCCACGACGCCATTTGCATACGGCAGAAAGCGGAGAAAAAAATAAATATAGGCAAAAAAAACAGAGCCTGGAGAGGCAGGAGAATTTTTTAAAAATTGGTGGTCCAAAAAAGCCTCTTTTTTGGGCCATGTGATTGATTCCTGGCCACGGTTTTTACGATTAGCCAGTGATGAGGTAATATCTGGGTAAGGCGATAAGCCCGATCCGAGGTCGGTGTCGTCAGCGGGGAAACGATAAGTCTGCCGGTGCGATAAGTTACCCTCCGGCTACGTCAATATTTCATTTATAGATATTGCCCCGGTTGACGTCGTGTGCCAAACTCTTTTTAGTTTTTCTTCTCAGCTCTTTTTTCTACAGACAAAAAAAATATCATTATTTTTGGATAACCAATAGCTACTTACATCTGCGAAAAACATAACCAGAAGGATTTTAGTGAAAATATAGAAATTATTTAACCATTTGCATCCTTTAGTCCAATCCTTGTGAGGTTAAGTGCTAAGTGATCATAATATTTTTTCTGTGTGTATTCTTCTGTTTCGATTTTGGGTTAGCGAAGTCTGAGATCTGGGTCTCTGATATAGTTTTGGCAGCTTTTATTGTTATTTATAGTTGCTGACTGCTCACTTTTATAATTTAAGCTAGTTGACAGCTTAATATGTGTCAAGGATTCTGGTTAGCTAATTCCAATTTCCTTTTTGCAAAACCAGTCTCATCTTCCCCTATATTTAAATATGTAGTACTTGAGCATTTATGGCACACGTGCCATCCACTTGGCCCATAAGGAAGTTGGCAACACTAAATTGAAATGGAAATATAATAAAATAAAAAGTGATGTGGCTATTAAACAATCTGCGGACTATGCGTAATGCCCCACCGCCTCCATATATTTGTACACACTCACTCAGGTAATTAAGTTTAAAGTTGAGGCACAAAAAGCCATAAGCTTAAAAAGCAGAAAACCCAAACAAAAATATGAGAAAATCAAGTTGAAAAACCGGCAAAAAGCGACTGAACTGTGAAGCACTCCCGGCGTCGCAATTGAGTCGCACACTGAAAAAACAATATTCCAATATCAATTTGATGAAGTAAAATAGATATTGAAATTCATTATGCTCTTTTGATATTTAAGCTTAAACAAATAACAACTCTGTTATATTGAAAACTCTTCTAAATCGAACAGAATAGTGTTTCAGTTTTAAGAGGACCAGGTTCAAATCACACTGCTGATAAATGCATTTTTTTCCTGCTTCTAAGTGGCAGTTATGAAACTCGGAATTTAGTCATACTATTTGGTCTGTACAGTAAGATGATTTTTTAAAATATTTTTTTTTTATCGAAGTGATACGGAAAAACACCCAATTGATGACTTTTCTTTCCGTGCAGCTAGAGCTTAGTCGCCGTCGTGCTGACCTACAACGAGGCGCCTTCGTCACCAACTCCGCCCCTTTGTCGTTCGTCACTCGTCTCACGGCGTCTGTGCGTGCCTAATGAGTTGCTGTAATGCAAAACCGAAAATTTTCATACGACCCAAACGTCTGCCCATTGTGAGTGGCTGAAACATATAGCCTGGCCCACATGCCTACATAGACACAGATAGCCGGCCACAGTGGGATCCAGAAATGGGGAATTAAGGCAAGTTTTAGGGAAAGGGTTATAAATCAGGGTTTTTTCAAGGAAAACATTACTTTTGAAATTTTTTCATCGATTTGTAAAAAGTAAATAAACTTCATACCTAGATATTATGTTAAAGTAATGTAGCGCTAGTTCTTAGATTTTACCTATTTCTTTCTCTGTGAAATAACTTATTTATCTTATGTAAATACTAGTTCATTGCTGGCCAATTTCCACTGTGGCAAGTGTCTGGCTTAGGTAGCCGCGGAGTGTCTAAAACAAATTGCAAGCAATTAAACACGCTCCATGCCGACTGCATCTTGCCCCACTCGGTAATGCAGCACTCGTACTGGTGACGTACACAGCAAAAAAAAATGTGTGTACTATGATGATGATATATTTTGGACATAACTCGAATGGGTGTGCATACTGTGGCTTGTAACTATTATCTTATGCATATTTGATATCGGGCCACGTTTTTATCAGTGTACTGCATCATCATCTAGCGTCACCCGCCGGCGGCTCTGCCATTTACGATTTGCATCGCCCACCAAGAGATTTCCAGGAGGAGGATGAGGAGCTGGTTGGCTTGGGTGGCTCAGCCGCTCTCCAAAAGCCGCTTCGGTGGCTTGCAGTTACTTCGGTTATTCGGTTCTTCAATTTTACGACTCTGTAATTTCGATGTTAACATCTTGATGGCCGAACTTTGATTAATGGCCCCCGGGGTCTTCCGATTTCGGAGCCTGATGCTAATAATTGCGGCACACTGCACTTAGCGCCACTGGCAATCTGATTTATGCAGCAAATAGTTTTGCTGGCTGGTGATATCATTTGGCTCCCTGCGCCTATGACATCATCCGCTTGAGACTCCAATTCTCTGTAACTTACTCGTTTTCAGTTTACCACTTATGACTGGCTCTACGAGGTACTCTGCGAGTTGGGAGGGTATTCTGATTGGACAATAACCATTACAAAGTATTAGAGGCACTCTTCGAAATATGGTTGAGTAGGGTCACGTAAAAATAGATAAAATAATAATAAGTGTCAAATATGTAGACACAATAGTCTAGCCGTTCTCCTGATAATTGGATGTGAAAGATACCTACCACTAGTCGTATATACCCTTTGCAAATAGTGGGCATCTATTTGTTCGACCGACTTCTGGGTTGGATGCAAATGACACAGATTCGCGACCCGGTCGCCTGGAGTTTGCATAAATCTCGCCGATCGCTGATGGCTGATGGCTATTTTTTACTCGGAATGCAGCCCAAGTACAGGGTGACCTCACTCTTACGGACGGATGGACGTCAGTCGTGCGGTCACCTTTGCTTTCGGGGTCCGCAGACAGCCGATAAGCTACCGAGAATAATTGTCACCTCCTTGAGCTGTCTTCGTGATGAATAATAAGTACTATATAAGATGGACCGTCCTGCAGTTATCTGCTCGAACTTATCGCCGCCTATGGCAAGAATGCAAGTAAATACATATATATCCAAGAAAATTATTACATAAGCAAGCAGAGATAAGTATAAAATGAGGACAGTTTGGGAAGATGTTAGTTTAAGATTTACTAATATTGGCTGTAAGAAAATAAAAAAAAGAATCATTATTAAATTTATAAAATCTGTGGAAAACAAAGATAAATATAAAATGAGGACATGATTGCGATGATCTAAGTTTAAGATTTATTTAGATTGGCTAAAAGAAAAAGAAAAAAGACTCAGTGTTAAATTTGTATCCCGTTCTTAGAATTTCTAATCAATTTCCTACTTACTTTTCTTCCACTGTACCATGATTTAAGACCTGCTACCTTAAACACCTGTTGCATTCATCGGCTTTCATCTCAGCCATCGCCAGTTAAGACTTCAAAATGATAAAAATAAACGTTTACGGCTGTAATAATTATAGTAATCCATCGAATAGCGACATTTAAATGCCAGCAGATGATTCAAGTGTGCTGCAATCTCGAAACTGCGAATTTGGCATCTTTGTTTCGGGGAAAGGAGCTGGGGATGCCCCGTTTTTAGTGTTCCTGCTGTTGCTGTGGTTACAAGGTCGCCTCGTCTGGCTTTCCCGGTTTTCCCGCTTTTCGGGGAGGTCTTCGTGTGCCAAGGGGTTAAAAGGTCAGATTGCAAATTGCGGTTGAGTCGTTCGAGGGGGGGAGGGGGGCAGGGCAGGAGCAGTCAGTTAAAACTGGCAAAAGTTTAGATAAATTAAAACTGAATACACACGTGGCCACAGAAATGTTTCTGCCGACACAAAACTTTAACTGATACTCTGTGTCTGTTCCGATGTTTTTGTTGTCGGTCAAATGAAATTGTAGCAGAAGCACTCCAAAAACGGCAACAGGAAGCCAACATGTTGTTCCCTGCTAAAATTCGGGCTGGAAAACGGGGCTGGTGGTGGTAGTCTCTCCAAACTTGCCTTTTCTAATTGAGCTCGGGTTTCAGTCAAAAAACGAGTTGAGATAGCACCGTGATGCACAGCAGCTCGAACTCTGGCCAAAAGGGGTTAAGCAGGGCAGCATTTTTTGGCCTAGGCCTCATTAACCTGCTAAAGATCTCAGATACACTCAGGGAAAAACACCCCAAAAGCAGCTAAGAAAAAAACAGAAGACATTGGAAATATGTGGACAAATTTGATTGCAACAAAACGTGATAAATACAAATCTGTAAAGTTCTTTTAACATTAACTGATTTCTCCGTGTGATTTATTAAAATTTAAAACCTATTTGCAGAGGCTAGGAAACTATTCTTTCATCTTCTTTTAAATCTAGTTCAAAATGGGAAACAAAAACTGAATTTTGTATTTATTTTTGAAGATCATTTAATTTTAAAGCTCCAAAAATGAGTGCATTTTTCACGGTGCTGCCTTCTGACCAATTTATTGGCATTAATTAATATTCATTGAATAAAACGCAATCAATAATCAGAGGTTGAGGGGCCTTTACTACTTGTGGAATATCACCGCAGTCGGCGAGTGTCTGTTATCAGCTAACGGCTGCCTATAAATAAAGGCAACTAAAATGTGTGTAATAAAACGCACTGAGCACTCCAACAACAAATCGATTCAGCAGCATGAACAGCTGAAGAACAAATTGCGTAAATGCTTTTTATAGAAGTTCAAGTCATTGAAATTCGAATTCACTTCCTCGAACCGAATGCGACTGATCCACACAGAAAGCACACGCATTTTTATAAATATGTATATACTCGCATACGACCGATTCCCCTGCTGCTTTCATAATCAGCTACAAAAATATCAAACAAAAAAAAAAAACACAGCAAATTGAGGCCATTGGGACTCTAGACTAAACGACAAACAGGAAAAAAAAACTTGTAGAGAAAGAGAAGTTTAACTGATGAATTTGCCCGCCTGCTAATAAAGCAATTAACTTTCATTTAAACAAATAACTGACAATCAAAAGGCGACACAATAAAACCCCGAAAACATACAAAACGATCTAACAAATTGTTTGGAACAATCACCAAAAAAGCCAGCTGAAAATTAATAAAAATTAACATGCAAGCAAATTGAAAAAAGGAACATGTGGTAAATATCTCAAAATTTATCAGTGTTTCCAAGAACACAAATCAATTAAGTCTTCAGGCTTAAATAAATAAATCTGATGAAAAAACTATACACGAGGGGATCATAGTGATATGGAAAGCATAATTCTTTCACAACTTGTGAGTTTATTATAAATAGGAGGGTTTGCAGAGCCCTCACACGCACTCACACGTGGTCTCATAAAATCTGATACCGAAACCCACAAAGGGGTTATTACTCAGCTTCAGATTATTACAAAATGGTGTTGCGAAAGGCCAAAGCAAGAGGGCCATAAAAACATTGAAATAAAAAATAAAAACAAAATGTACCGAACCTCGAACATGTGTCATAAAAGTTAGCAACATGGTAATAGCAATAAAAATGTGCGCAAAAAACCGCGAATCGAGAATGCTTAAGTCTTCGAGAACTAAAATAAAAATCAAGGAAATAAAAAATTATTATTTAAAGTCAAATCGAAAAAGTAATTTTTAGAAAGGCAAACATCTCAAATTCTTTCAAATAAAATAGGTTTATAAACAAGCGAAAATCATTTAAAAGAATATAAGAGCCGGCCTTTCTTGATAAATAATTTTTAATGTTCTCAATTACTAAGAATATGTCTGTTACGTTTTCACGGGTTTTTTTTATTACATTTCTTTCAAACAAATTTGTAAGTTAATTAGACTCATTAATTACGCGCAATTGTTGGAGGGCCGAAAAGCCACAGTTCAGGTAGGCGGGTAATGCAAATTGATGGACTGCTCCACATCCCGCCTTCAAGATTTCTTTCTTTTTGGCCCACTAATGCAGACAAATGACAGCCATGGGCACCTGAATAGGGCAGGGTGGGGACATCCGAAGGAGCAGCCGCATCATTGTCACGTAGCTTGTAAGTGCCACAAATTACGCACGCAAATTGGCTTTGTTGTGTCAGCGGTTGGGTGGTTGTTTTTGGGTGGTTGTGTGGTTGGGTGGTGCTGCAGCATCGATAGTTTCCCTGCAATCGGTCCCATCCACAGAGAGAAGTAATGGAAACTTATAAGTACTGCAATGGCAGATTGACAAGTAATATTTTTCTAATTTTATAATTATAATTACTTTTTTTTTTTTTTTTATTATTATAATTATTTCATAAGCATTAAACTATCTTCTTTGGTAAGATTTTTGTTTTATTAACAAAGTGTTAAGATTTGCAAATCATTTTTTCCGGGCTTTTTTGAGCATAAAAATGTATTACACCAATTTTGCCCTTTTTTTCAAAAGGCACAATGAATTTGTATTTTCTCTGAGTGTATGCAGCCCTGAAGGATGAACAAATTTCGCCCATTAAACGGGGCTTAGGACCAGCAACAACAAAGTAACTGCACTTCCTGCGAGCTATATATATATATATATGTTTAGAGGGCCAAAGGGGGGAGGCGGGGGGAGTGGCTCAAGCTGGCTGACAACTTAATATGAGGCACGAACCAAGTCAACCAAGCCGGCCAAGAAGCCTCAAGTCTCAAGCCCCATGTCAAAAAACAGAATGGAGATAGTGGCGAAGGGGCGGTGGGAAGGGGGGGTAAAGCTGGCGAAATGCTGCCGACAACTTAAAGGCGTTAATGGTCGTTTGTTTTATGAGAAATTGCCAAAACGTGAGCGGCATCCAGAATTTCTTTCTGGGGAGGAATCACACAGAGACATCAAAGCGCCCAGGATCAACAGTCGCCAAGCGTGCTCCTCTATACTTTTTATATTTCTCTGTATTCCTCTTTTTTGGCTGCGGGACGTGCCAACCTTGGAGTGGCTTCAACATTTAAATGAGTTTCTGCAACATAAAACAAAAAAAAAAGCGAACGAAAACAAAACATAAATATTAGCGTCAACAACATTGTCAAGCTGCGCTGAACTTTGACTGGCTTTTTGCCACCTCAAACCACAAATCAAAGCTCAAGCAGGTGTCAGTGTAACCACTTTGTTGACAGTTGTTTTTGATACCCTGGAATGGGGGATATGATATGTCCTTCGGTCTTATATTTGTACTTGGATGAGGATGTTTGTTGGGTACTCTGATCATGTTAAAAACCGGGTAAAATTAGGTTTTTTCAATGCATATTTACGGAAAGGAAGGGTATTAAAACTTCGTAATCGATTTGAAGATTTTAAATAGGGTACTCCATTATTCCAAACCAAAAAACGCCAAAAGCTTTCCTCTTGTTTATATGTCTCTTGTTCCGAACCCATTGTTGTGTGCAATCTAATTTCCTCCCCATTGTAAGTGCATCCCACATGGAATCCCTGGATGAGCAGGTGGTTCAGAGGGTCGTTCTGAGATCTTTGCCCAGGGCAGATGATGAAAATGTGAATAGAAACAACAGGTCAGTTCACAGTGGCAATCAACGCGGCAGCTGAATTGAATTATTTGTTTATGTCCGCAAAATGAAAGGTTTCCGTGGGAAAATTAATCAGAAAGAACAAGTGAATAAACTCCCGCCTTTATTGTTTGCAGCTTTTCTTATAGTTCACTTTTACTGTTTTTTGTTTATAAACTAAAAAAAAGATTTTTGTTTAAAACAGACCACCATTAAGGCTATAGTATTGAAGGAAATATGTTTAATATTAGATATAGTAGAAAACTTTGTCTGTATTCATATAACATTTTCAATAGGAAAACCAATTATGGTGGCTTTCTAATAAAACGCCATGCCGCATATAGTTCGCAATGAAAACTGCGTGTGTGGAAAAATCTGACTTTGATGTGGATGGAAATGTGAATGATGATGATCATCGCCCGAGTTCCATTGACGCCCACGAAGAGCAACAAATATATATGGGGAAAAACTAATTAAATCAAAGCAATTGCTAAAACGTACAGTTTAATTAAGAGCATGAGACATAAGAGTGCAGCGCTAAATATTTCCTGCTGAGCGGATTCTCGGGTTCCCGAGTTCTCGGGTCCGGAATCGGAATCCGTACATAAATCTGGGTTCCAAGTCCACGGGTTCCAAGTCCCCGGGTTCCCAGATCGGTTCAAGCGGAATTTCTGGTTGGATCTCGGAATGATGATTGACGGCCATCATCGCGTAATCTTCTCTAGGCGGAGGATTATGGCGACAATTGCTTTGCACTTGCTCCACAGACCCAGATTCTTCAGCTTGATGTCACTCGATGCACTTTCCTCCATTTCCATTTCCATTTCCATATACACCTTCAATCTTCTCTAAAATACTATACTCGGCGTATGAGCAATTTTCGCTTTATTTTTGGGGCGGGGACCAGGAATTTGCCTGGCTGTATTTGCAATTAGGCAATTACCTTGACTCTAGTTTTTAATCAAATTTTTACATGTTTCTACCCCCAATTTCCTTCTCTATTTCCCTCGCTTTTCCTTTTACGTTTTCCCGCTTTCCACTCTGTCTCGCTCTTTTGTGATAATTGTGGCCAAAGCACAAAGTTGGCTCCTGCCACACATGTGTTTTGCAGACATTGTGTGTCAGTTTCTGCCTAATTCTTTATACTCTTTATGACAGGGTTATATTAACTATTCAAAAACTATTTTGTGATTTGCTGTCTTTTAGTTTTTTGTATTATTTTATTGCATGTTATATCTCTGTTTTATCTAGAGAATTTGGCAACCCTTTTCAAATTTATATTCCAATATTGCCAGAGCATCATAGAAAAGCCCTTTAATTTCTTAAAATATTTATCATTAATTATTTGTAATCTTTTACATATGTGTAACATATACAAAATCAAAACCTATTTTTAAAACCCTTTTGAAATGCATCCCGACTTCCGCTTTCTATTGTCTGCATCTTCCTTTTTTGTGTTGTCTCTTTTTGTGTGTTTTTGTTTTTTGTGGCTTGCGAGCTGAGAGTTTTTGGGCCTGCCACGCCCCCAGGACAACCGCCCACCGTCTGGCGTGCCTTTTGGCCACAAGTTGTGCGCAGTCAGTCAGTCAGTCAGTTAGTCAATAACTTTTTCTTTCGGTTTTTGTCAGAGGACCAGGACTACCCCACCGAACCAAAAAAAAAAAATTATTTCTAGATATGTGTGCGATCGATTTAACGAAAATTGGCTGGCTGTCTGCTGCGATTTTTGAACATGATGAAAATAAATTGCCAGCACACATATGTGCGCCAAATTTATGGCTGGCCAAAAAGGGGGAGTGGCTCGGTCTCAATGTGTAATTTGTCTTGCAGGAAATGAGCCCCGCCGGCAGGCAAAAAATCTAGAAAATCTAAAAAAAACGCCTTGTCCATTTGAGGGTTCAATGCACGCACATAGGTTTTATTGGGGGTGGGTGGTGCAAATCGCGACCTTCCGCCCCAAACTGACCCACTTGGGGCCCCACTCCCCACACACACACACTCGCGAGCAACAAGTTGAGACAATTGACAGTAGCCAGGCATTCTGTCTGCTTATTTTCCCCTTTTGTTTTCTTTCTTTACCCACTTTTCACTTGCATAAATCTAGATGCAGATGCATTTCGCAAAAATGGGTTCAAGGACACTTCGTTGTCATCTAATTGGGCGGGCACATAA
Organism: Drosophila kurseongensis; assembly: GCA_018153305.1. Classification (NCBI taxonomy): domain Eukaryota; kingdom Metazoa; phylum Arthropoda; class Insecta; order Diptera; family Drosophilidae; genus Drosophila; species Drosophila kurseongensis. The sequence continues at coordinate 820,944 of JAECXX010000141.1, forward strand.
ATAACATTTCTCATTGTTTCCACACCAGGTTATTTATTTATTTTCGCCGTTCGCACGTTGCGTATGCGTAATAATTCATTTCAGTTGCGATTGCATATGGCATTCACAATGGCGGCAGAACAAATAGCACTGCATATTTGATTTTATTTTTAAGTTTATTTTAAGGGTCAGAAAGTTTCAGTTTATTGTTCATTAAAAGCACCAAATTATTTGTTATTATTTTACAATTATATTTTGTTGTAAAATTGGAAATAAATAAAAAGTAATTCTAATAACATAAGTTAAGCGCATTAATATGTCTTTAAAACGTGCTTGATTTGCAATGTGAATAGAATGTGCTATTATTTCTGACGCAGCTGTACTTTCGATGCGATGTGGGCGGCACAGTTTGAGAGCCACTGTGGGCCATGCTGCTTTTTTGCATTAGCGGACAGCTCGAGTAATCACAATAAACGCCAGGAATCTGTGTCAAGCATGCCGACTGTCCGTCCGACGTACACGGCAAAACTACTCGCCGAAATCGAGGCTATAAACGGTCGGCAGATGGAACTTCAATAAGCGAAACGGGCAGGAATCGGTTAAGGTTTGGGTAAAATTTATGAAATATACTGTTTCAAGAATTGTCTATATTATATAACGGTTAAGCGTTTTCAATATCTAAGGGGGATTTGTTGAATAAGATTTCAAAATTTGATTTTAATATTTATTATTAAACAAATTATAACAACAAATTCGACATTTTGACTAGAAACACATCCTGTACTTAAAGTTAATCATTCAAGTTAATTTCTGAACTGAAAAATCGATTGGAGGAACTCTTTAAATGTGTTTTCAATAGCTTAGACCTGATTTTGGCAGCATTGTTATGTGTAACACACACCAAACAAGCACAAACTTGCCAAAAAACATGGGACCAACTTCAAAGTCGTCGCACGTGACTATGCAGCTTCATAAGCCAGCCGTTCAGCCAAAACCACACAAAAACCACCCAATTTCCTCCTAACAACCACTCAGACCCCTTAAAAAAATCAGACACTGCGTAGACAAAACGCAGACAATGCTTAAATCTCAAAACAACTATGACACCGCACCAATCCGCAAATTCGTCATCGATGTTTGTTCAACTTCGGTTTTAAGAAAGTCCAGCTATGTAAATTCTATTTACTCCAAATTAAATGAATCTTGGGCTCGTGTGTAAACAAATTAAATGGGAAGACAAGTACTACGTTCCATATGTTTTCACCTTACTTTCCCACCTCCCAATGCTATCTGCCATTCCTGTGTCTGTCCATTATCTTTTTAGTTTATCGAAGTATTTCGATAAGAGGATAGAAGGGGCTTGGGCCATGCTCATTTGGCCCACATTCCACCTATTCCCATACAATCACAACCTCTTTCTTACACTCACAGAAACAAACGTTTTTAACAAGCAAAAGAAAATTTGTTTATCAAATTATCGCTGTAAAACATAAAACGATTTTAATTCTATTTCTATTAGGTCAAAAGAATTATTAAATTTAGTAATAAGTAGACCTGATATTCTGAATGGGGGATATCCAGAAAAGGCGTTTTAATTTTTTATCGTGTTTATAATAATCTATGATTATTTTTCTTCGGTGTATAGGAAACGGGGGAAGAGCGGAGTGGAAAACAGCTTTTCTCGGCTAAAAGAGAGCAGTGAACATCAGTTTTGTGGCTAGATATCATCGTTTTTCGTGTGATGATCAGGGGCGGATAGAGGTCTCAATAAAAGGGGCTGGCCAAGCGAAGGGGGTGGGCCACTATTGTTTGTGTGTGGCACATGTTGAACATGCGGGGCAAGTGCTTTTTATCAGCCAAAGGCAACAAGAAATATGACGTAGCACGCGTCTTTTCCTGACACTTCCACTTAAAACAAAAAATAATGGAATGGGTATTAATAAAAGTTCTGGGTATGGAACACCAAGAATAGTGCCTAAAACAAATGAAAAGAAACTGACACTTGAAATCAATGCTCAATTAAAGAGTCTACCGAAATAGATCGGAGGTGGGTAAAAAATGGGGATGAGGAATTAAAAAGGGGCTTACAAATAAAGAAAACCAAAAAAGGGATGCTGGTTAGCTCAAAGTCTGAAATTCTTAGTTCTTTTACTGCGACTTACTTGTATGATACTTTATACATATAAAACAAAATGTGCTTCTTTTTAAGATTAAATACATTTCCCAGCTCCAAATTTAAGGAAAGTCAACAGCCATGTTATGTTACCGCTAATTGTGGGGAAAATCTAGCCAAGACACAATGCCTTCAAAACTCCAGCACTGCATTTCCTTGCTTAGCATTGACAGCAACCAAATTGGCAAGCTTTTTTGATTTTAACATAAATGAAAAATCTAATGAAAGCTCTGGAAAGAAAATGTGTGATGAAAAGGGGGAGAGACGTAGCAGATTTTTGGAAAATTATTGCAGGGTTTCTCATTTAATAGTAAGTTAGTTTTATGGTTGAAAGTTGGGCTTTTAACTTTCTCATTATTACAAAAATGTTTAAAAATGTTTAAGTCCGGCTCGAAGGACATAAGTGGCGGTAAAGTCTTTTATTTGTGATGGCGTATCTTACTAGTGGTCAATTCCTATGGATAATTATTAACAAGGTTTATTTGTTCGCTATCCTTTTAGGAAATTAAGAACATTGTCGACCAGGACTTCATGTTGGCGGACGACTACACGGTGCAGACCAACGATTTGCATGATTATGGCGATTTGGAAGACCCTGAAGAGATAAGCCCACTGGTAAATGCCCAGCCCAATAAGAACTGGTTAACCCAGACTGTCCATCGCGTTCGCCGCTCCATAAAACGTCTCCTTGGCGCCGATGACGTTGACGATGAGGATCGGGAGCAGCAACATGAGCTGGTGCGGCGGAAGCGCCAAACTGCCAGGGAAAGGCAAAGAGAGCTTCGCCAAAAAGCCAGGGAGGAGGCCCGCAAGTTGGAATATGAAAAGCGGCTTCAAAGGGAGAGGCAGCGTGTGGCCAATCGGGCCAATGGCGTCACCGATCCTCGCAAGCGGGCATCCGATATCTACGACGAAAACGAGGCATCCGGCGACCACGAGGAGGAAACCGTTCCCTGTAAGTCAATTTTCCATGTTCTTTTTATAAAAGTTTCAAATAGCTCCACATTCGGTTAAAGCGAAAGGAATTTGGAGCTATTATTATCAAACCACGATTTCTTTCTGACCAACTACAATTTGAAATATTACATTTTAAAGAAACGTTGTAATAAACTTTAAATTTTGAGCATTAACTAATTATCCTAAACTGTTGCATGGATACATCCAAAACTAGAAACGCCTCTGTTTATAATGACTTTGGGGGCTTAATAAGCTCTCTTATTACATTAGTACTGTTCATAACTACTGTATAATATTAACCCATACTTAATGACATCTTTTTTAAAACTAGATCGAGCCATATTCGTCGTCAATGAGCCATATTCAAACGACTTTCGGTATCAGGATAGCGATCAGTACCTAAACCTGCAAAAATCTCTGGAAGAAGATCTGATCAGTTTCTTCCGTAAAGCGTACGTTGGTCATGATGATGAGGAGCAGGATCTTCATATCACTCTGGAGCAAGTTGAGTGAGTTTAATTTAATATATATCCCTTAGGACCTGGCAAATTCTAATCGTATTTTTCATTATCTCAGTCCCACCATAGACAGCTTTAAGGTTCGAGTGACGCTCAAGATAGAGATCCCCAGTGCCATTACCGACTTCGGAAATAAGTTGCGTCAGCAACTGAATACCTACCACCGTATCGAACGATTGGGTGCCGACAACGACTTTTTGTTCATAGAATTGACTGGTGAGTCCGCAAGAATCCAATCCGTGTCCCCAAAACTTCTTACTCTCTTTTCTGCGACTATCTGCGTTGCTTTGGTGTGAGATGAATAACCCTTTCCCTTCCAATTTCCCAAATCAGGGATGCAAACATGTACATTTTATACACGAAACAATCGAATTTGTAGCCAAAAAAAAACCTATAAAACATTTTTATTTCACACATTCGGGAACCACTTTTTGTAAAGGTTTGAAATCACTTTTAAAGAGTTCCAAAAGTTTACTATGATATTTTTTTGAGGACAATTAGATATATTTCACATTAAACCATAGGTGATTTCAAATCTGCGGTTCCCGCGTATGTTTCTCAAAGTATTTTGTAACTTTGCCTAAAAATGACTCATTCGGCTTGCATTGCTGTCAATAATCTGAATCACGATATTCAAACTCTTTCTTCACCTCGAACACACAACCAAGAAGAAGATGTCCGTACGACTTACGGGGTGGCAACTCGATTGCAGCCCGAGTTCCCCGTAACACGAATCAATTCCCAAACTAATATACCAGCTAATCGCAAAGGTTTGTCCACTTACAACGAACCGGAAATAGAAAGATTGCCCCAATGTGATTAACCTGGCAATCCTCGAGCCGAAAAAAAAACAATTTTATATCGCTAACATTATCTGTGGGTCTGCTCTAGTTTTTATTTTCTCAAATGATTCATTTAATTATTATTTTTAATGCCTGAAAAATTGCAATTCATAGTAAGTTTTTAAACAAGTGCCAGACTTTAAAATATTCTTGAAAAGCAACTGTCACTGGCGTTGGCAAATTACATAAAAAGACTACTTAGGAAATTGTTGTAAAAAGGATAAAGGCAACACTTTACAAAAAGTAGTATACAAAAATACATGGGATGCCACATATCGTGCTTGGAGAGAAGTTTAAAATTAAATTGAATATTTGTTATGGTTATCTCAGTCATACAAGTATAATCTGACTGCATAAGGCATTCAAAAGTATGATCAAGGTTCTTGAAATAAGATGAGAAATGAAATCCGGAGTGGACCTTTATGTGTGTGTGCTTAAGAAAGTGACCTGTGTACGTGACCTTGTGACCCCTCGACCCCTGTGAACGTCTCTCATCATCGAACGTCTCGCTTCATGCCATTCGCTCCACTCTCTGTCTCCATTTCTGTGATCTCTGTCTCTAAAGTTCTGTCCTACGTCTTTGGGAAACTGCCCAGAAAAAAGCATGTGCCATCGCTAATCCTTTTGTGACCTCACAGATGATGAAGAACCGATCGATGTTAAATTCCCATCAAAGCCAGAGGTGGAGGGCTCCGGCGGCGATAGCGAGGTCTATGACATCAACTGTCGTGGAGATGCCACCTACACCTGTCGTTACAGCGGAAAAATCATTTGCGATGAAATGAAATGCGACGGAGAGAGCCAGTGTCCCGATGGCGAGGACGAGGAATCCTGCCCCCATGCACCGGGTAAATGTCCCAGGATTCTACTACTAGATCTCCAACTCATAGATCGTTCGACATCGCCTATTTTCACCACATCTCCCTACTAACCCGATTTGTAAACGGGGCTCATTATATAGTTATAGATTTCTTTACATCTCCCAATGGAGCTGCAAAACAGTCGATCGGTTTTTCGACACAACTTTCAACATATAACAAATGTTTCAAATGGGCAAATGTTGGGTATACCTATTTGCTGCTTATCACACTTAAGAATTCGTATGCTTCGTTAACAATAAGAACCGGTTTTCCGATTTTGATATGCCAATGATTCCGCCAAATAACAAAATGAGCCAAAACAAAAATCAATTCCTTGATGCTTTTGCAGTTCCATCTCCTGCCTTATCTAAAAATCAACAAATCATATAGAATATAGAATTTAACCTGCCCGGATCGTTCGTTCATTTTCATTTTATTTGGTTTTTTGTTCAATTGATTTGCTTTAATTTTAATTTATTTATTCGTATCTCTTTCTGTAAAATTGTGAACCTCAGTTTGCACTGAAGATCAGTTCAAGTGCGACGATAAATGTCTGCCGCTAAATAGGCGCTGTGATGGACGGCTCGATTGCCAGGATCAGACGGACGAGGCTGGCTGTGGTTCGGAGACGGTGGAAATACCAGACCTTGAACTAAAGCCGGGATATGAACTCGAACCCGAACCCAAACTGGAGCCTGAGCCTGAGCCTGAGCCTGAGCCCGAACCAGAACCAGAACCAGAACCAGAACCAGAACCAGAGCCAGAACCAGAACCAGAACCTGAACCTGAACCTGAACCTGAACCTGAACCTGAACCTGAACCCGAACCAGAAGGAGAGGGAGAGGGTAAGTTACTTCGAATATTATACCCTTGTACGTATACGTATTATAATTTTGGTCAGCATCACTTGGCGAGTGGATACAGCCATGTCCGTCCGTTTTATAGTCGTTTTAAAGAATATTCAACTTTTGTTATATCTACAAGGGTATATAAACTTCGGCATGCCGATGTTTGCTTTCCTTCTTGTTTTGATTAATTTCGCTTTGTTATTCTGTATGTGATTTAATTTGGGGACTTAGGGTCGGTTTGGTTAAATCGGTTTGATTGTTTTTTGCGCCGTGCCACAAAAGAGAGGTAAACCGCGTTGATTTTGATGATCTGCAGAGGGTATTATAATTTCACTCAAAAAAAAGATACAATGTACAATGTTTGCCCAGATAAGCTATTTTTGGCACCAATTAGCCGATAACTATAAATATCTTGTAATCTTAATGAAGCTGCGAGACAGGTTTTGAACTTTACTTTTCACAATCTCAATATTCCATACTGTGAAATATAGTGTATAGTGTATATTGTGAATATCAATGTTTGTGCATACCTACTTTCCTCTTTACGAATAAAACAAATGAAGCTTTCGAATTCGCGGGCTCAAATATAAGCCATCACCGCTTAATTTCGTTTACTAATCCCTCCAGTGATATTATGTTTGGGGCCTATTGTCTTTCATTTCGATTCGGATTGCTTTCCTTCGGAAGATCCTCTGCCCGATCGCAATCGCCTGGTCAGAGTGATCTCATTGGTTTACTGTCTGCGACCTGCCGTCGTTCAGTAGGCCGCATACAGAACTATTCTCTCTGTAATGGCCAAATAAATTCCGCATATTAATTGGCCCAATAAACGAATATTTCCACTGAGTGCCACACATGCCATTCCGTTCATTCTGTTCTTTGTAATATCTTTTGTATTTTATTTATGGCCTTCTGCTCGTTGCTGTGTTCTTTTAACTTGAATTAAGTTTTCTCTCGCAGGCAGTCAATTGGGTTAAATATTTGATTTTCTAATGGATTTCCAATGCATCGGAATCCATTGGTCGGGGCGGCGTCTTTTGGCACGTAATCGAATCGGTTCCATTCTGGTTAAACCAAAGGCATTCCATTCTGGTTAAACTAAAGGCATTCCGGGCAGTGATGCAAGATGTTTTAGTAATAACTGCAAATCGGAAGTGAGACATATTATTAAAATATGCACCATGTATTATGCAATCTCTCCTAATATTTGTGTAAAAACTTTTTCTACAAATTTTGGTTATATCAAGGATTCATTTCACTATGATTTCTTTTTATTTTTTAATCGACTTGGCAAGTTTTATTTGTAGGAATACACTTCTATGCTGGTTTTTTTGTTTGGACTGCCAAAATGTACTCAAATGTTAAACAATCGTGTCCTCCCATTGACCCTGAACACTTTGCATCAGCTTACCACCCCCACCATTTTTTTTTTCGACTTCAACCAACCTCATGCTGTGCAAATTGCAACGAGAAAGAAGCGCAAACAAAAAGCATAAATGTAAATAGCAGAGGAGACAAAAAGGCGAAACCAGCGTTTCAACCAAAAAGTGAAATTACAAACCCACTTCCCTGCCCACACCCACACCCACTCCCACACCCACGCATCCAGAAACCGCAATTGTAGCGCCCCAAAAAACCAGATTACAATATCCATGAAATATGCCACAAAAGTCGGAAGCACAACGAGAGGAAAAAATATGTTATATAGATGGTGATTTGGGGTCTGACAGGCAGTGTGCCCATAGAGAGTGTGTGCTTTAATTTTTTATTTTCGGGTGAGCTGCACTGTGACGACAGCTAACAGCAAAAACAATTTGCAACAGATTAAAATTACCCCTAAGCGTATTATAAACTTAAATAATCCTCTCGCAGTGCAAGAGCAACCAGAACCACCCCGAAATCCCGAGTCCCGAGTTTCGAGTCCTGACTCCTTATATCCTTGCTCGCAGATTCCCAGCTCGCTTTTACTACTTTTGGGGGCGTGTTAAGTGCTGTCAACGAGATTAAATGCAATGTCAGAGGTCGCCACCCACCAAACAACACACACGCACCAAAAAAAGACCCGAAAAAAGTTGTGTCCTTGGAAATTTAATGAATTTTCAACACTCCACTCCAGGGCATCCGAAAAAGAAAAGGAGCTGGGAAAATGGGGTGGAAAATGGGAAGCGTTTGAAATTAGTAGAGATAGTTTGTTAGGTGGCTTGATACACGATTTCTTTGGATAATACTGTACTTTGAAGTTGGATTAATAGTTAATAATTATAACATACGGGAGTGACCTCAAATGTTTAATGATAACAATTAAATACAATTTGATAAATTCTTATAAATAACATATTATATATTATTACAGAATTGTATGTCAGATTAAATTAAATATATATAGTAATTGAAAAACTAAATTTATTTTAATGTAGTTTTATATGTTGCTAATCGATAATATTTATGAACTTAATTAAATATTTCGGATGTTACTTTTCTATTTATCTAAAATCTATTACATTTATTTAATATATTGCAATATTTTACTTATAATATATATGACTAAATGAAATTAGTTTTAAAAAGGCTTTTTTCTCACTAATTGTATTCCCTTCAGAGTTTATAAAAACCAGTTGAGGTCACCTAATACCATGTGGGACAATAAGCCCTCCTATTTTGTTGTATTGATAAACAAACATATATTTTTTAATTGAGCTCGAATTCTTGACCATCAGGCAACAAACCTTGATTCGGATTCTACATTTCGAATCCCACTTTGCCATTTGGGTTAATGAAGGCAATATCCGTGGATTTCAATGCTATCTATATGTTTTTTCTACACTCTTCGTATCCGTATGTTTTTTGGTTGTTATTACACTCGTTGCTGTCGTTCTGAAATTCGAAACTTCCGTGGCTTTCGGATGGTTTTGAAAGTGCGTCAATGGAAGCTGTGCACAGCTTGCACTTGAAGCTTGAATTGTATTTTGTGGGGCTCTGCTTTTATCATTATGCAATGTAGTTGGGAAATGTAATTACTCCCCTCGACGTCGCCCATTTTGTAATTTGGTATTCAAAGTTGGATTTATGAACCATATGTATATGTATTTTTTTTGCGCCATATATTTTTTGTGCGCTTTTGCGGCTGCATTGGGTTTTGTTGATTAAATTTGGCAAAGACAACTTGCACTTTTCCCCACTCCCATTTTGGCGCGAGTCAATTAGCGGCTTCAGTTTGCCTGAACTGTGTTAAATGGCTGCAGATTTCAATGTGCATTTTGCCCAGCAACCACACACGGTACCAGAAACTACAAAACAAAAAAATCGCTGAAAAAAACATTGCACAAATGGACAAGGAAAGTGGGCAACATCTAGGTGGCCACACATATGCAAATTGAATTTGCCAGCCAGCCAACGCTTTTCTTTTCTCGCCAAGCGCCAAAAAGGGCGAAAATTAAGCCAAGAAAGAAATACACAAACAAGCAAAACAAAAGAATGGGAAGACAAAATATAGAATGGTGGATACTCGTATGGGAAATTAGGAAGTGGTTTCCAAAGATACCCTCTATGGAAGGAAACGAATCTTAAAAAAATACACAAATAGATAAATATAAAACTCAAATATTTCTAGCTTTAAAATCAAAACTATATTTTCTCATATGCCAAAATGTTTTTAGTCACTTAAAGCTTTTCAAAGCCAAGTTTATTATTGGCTACTGTTGACATGTGTCCTAAATCATGTTCTATGGCTCATAAACTTTTTTTACATTACGTAATTATACAAAATAGGCTACGGTCATATGGAATGCCAGTTAGTCATGTTGCAATTACATTTTTGTTTATTTTTTATTAAAACTTCTTATGAATTTTCAATACTTTGTACTTTGGACATTTAAAATTAGGACAATTTTCTTTCTCCGAAACAAGCTTTCTATAATTCCCATATACCCTTCGGCCTCCAGCGAAAAATCTGTTGAAATCATAAAAAATCATAACAGCAAACAAAGGCAACCCCTGCCACGCCCCCCGACCCTCGGGGGTGTTGTGCATGTCTGATGAGCTTCGCTTGTGTGTGTGTCTGTTTTCATGTTTATACGTCTGATTTTTGCATTATAAGACAATTTGCTATTAATTAACGACAGTTCGCAATTCGAAAACCATAATTTGTGTGTTGATGTAGTTAGTTATTGCCTTTTAATTATTTTTGAGAATTTATATTAAATCAACAATTTTTGTAAGGCGTTGCCATTCTAGTTTTTATTGGTGACTTAATTCTTTCAAATAAGCAGATAACTACCCGGCTAAACAGCAATATTTGGTCTATCGAAACATCATTATTCCCAAAACAAAAATGCGTATAAACGTTTAATGTGTTGCAAAGGAAAAGTGAAAAGCTTGGCGCGCCATTTCCGTCGATGCTGCTTCCTTTTGCTGCCGCATGTTGCTGTGTTTTATGGATAATATAAAAGGCAAAATATAATATATAATATATAGTAATATGTGAATAATATGTATAATATATATATTTGAAAAACAATATTCGAAAAATTAGATTTAATCTAAGGCTTTAGCGCAAGCGCAGAAAGTTGTATTTTCCAGCCATCAGCAACATGTTGCTGCTTAAGAAACCGAACCTTCTGCAACATGTTGCCATCACCTGGTTGGCTGTTTTACTTCGGGTTTTGAATGTGTGTGGGCCGGATGTCGTCATCCTCGGCATTTTGCTATGGCTTCGGCCTTCGGCTTTGTGTTCGTGTGAGTGGCGAGCAAAGTTGCCCTGTCACCACTTGATGCCGCATCATTGTTGCCAGCAATCGAAAGAAAACACATTTCCATCTGTTTAGGGAAATATGCAAATCTAATTAATAAAATTACAAATGTGGTAAATATTATGGAGAATTTTGGAAAATTAAAAATTAACTTAAGAAAATATTAAAGATTAGAAAATAAATACAATGGTAGATGTCCTGAAAAGTGAAGATTAGACCTTGGTATGACCTTAATTAAAAACGGAAGATAAAATAACATATAAAAAGACATATGTCCAGCAATTTCTAGATAGATAGATTTCCTTCTGCAGAGGCTTATTAATATGTGGTAATTTTATTTTATTCTGTACTAGCACTTAAGCAATTATTCACCAACAAATTATTTTGTTGTATCTTATTGCAGTCATAAGTTCACTCCTCTTCTTTATTGAGATGCTTGCTCCGCAACATTTTCTGTGCAAGTCGGCAACATTCCGCTACGCCTGCTCAACGCTTGGAACGCTTTCGAATTTTCAATTCAGTTTAACGTGAAGCGTTTGCGTGTGCGTTACGTTGGCGCGATTTCAGCTCCAGCTTAATAACATCAAAACACATCCTTACTTCGCGATTCTCTCTGAACAATTTCAAAGCTATAATACCACAAAAGTGTAATATCATTTTTTTTCCCTTTTTTTTTAAGAAACTGTGTTGCAAATGATTTAAGAACAAAAAAAAATAGTCAGCCTTTGGTGTGCGAATTCCTCTGCAATTTCTGTTCTGTGTGCGTGATCTCAACTTTTGTGCAAACTTATCTCTTCCCAGTGCAACGTTGATTTTGGACTTACGTTTAGTGACCTTCGTAGATAAAGCCCCATCACCCCATCGTGTAGTTTTAATTTGTTCATGCAAATATTCCTTGAAGAATTCTTAGTATTTCCCCCTTTTTTTCTTATCTGGTTGCATATGCATATTTTTAAATTTGGATGCTTAGATAGCTTTATAAGCTAAATTTTATTCGTATTGCATCATAATTTAAAAAGAGTAAAGGGAGTCCATGGACCTAATAGTATGGTTTTCTAAAGTTCTTTTTATCTCATAAGATAATGTGAAAATATAAAATACAAAAAACATAGCAATATAATTTTAAATTAGAGGACAAAACTCGGCTTATTTTTGTCTTTCTAGTAAATGCATTTTAATATCTATCAAAAATTAAGTATTGTTAATGTGTTCAGAACTTTATAATTTTCAAAAATACAAAAATACTTATTTCAAAAAATTACTTAATTAACTTTCTTTTTCAAATTTTAATGTAATTATTAAATTAGTCCCTGGCAATCGTTTCTTATCTCCAATTTTGCACCTTTTAAAGGCCTGTAATTCGCTTAGTTTAAAGAAAACCGCACAAGATCAGTTGAAATCGAGTGCATAGCCTACTATATTCATTTATGTACCCAAACATCCAAACATTGTTTGCCCAGCTCACTCACTGTGAATGGATGAATCCAAATATTTGCCATCGGTTATTAATTTAGCTGGCTGACATCTTGTGGTTCCCCATGTTATTGTTGCTCTTGCGGTTGCACTTTGAGGTGGCTGCTATTAATGCCATTAATGTTGTGATTGTGATTGCTATTGCACATTGCCGTCGCCTGTTGCCAGGTCGTAAATCTCAATCAAAGAAGTTTCGAGGAGCCACAGATAGAGATTGGGCATATAAATCTCGCTCGGTGGAGGCAAAAAACAAACAGCCGAGGGAAAAATGTTAAATATTTCTGACACTGATTGCTCACTTGATCGTTCCGCCCTCGAAACGCCTCGACATCGATTAGCCGTACCCAAAATAGCCGGGAAAATCGTGAAAACTCGGGGGAAAGGCGCTGACAAATTTCCCGACGGGAGCTGACAAAAATAACCGTCCAAATATGGAACCTATTTCCAGAGTTTGCCTTGAATTTTTGTTTCTGGAGTTTGGATTCCCCAGTTCGTCAGTTCTTCTTTTTACTTCATTGTCTGTCGAATGCAATTTGCATCGCTCGGCACAATAATAATGCTAATTCCAATGATTTAATGTGAGGATCGGCGGGGATCGTCTTGCGAAGTTTGTGGGAATACAAGTGGGCAAAGTTTCTGCAAAGTCAGCATGTTTCCCCTTGCCAATTCAGCCAATATTTGTTGTTAGAAAGAAATTTTTTGTTGATTTTAGAAACTCATTTCGATATTTTAAAGAATTTATCAGTCGTCCAATTTTTTGTTATCGAGACAAGTGGCAATTAATTGAAAATATGGAAAACAAACTTTTATCCACCAATAAAAATACAATGGTGTTTAATGAATGCATTGATTAGCATTTGCTCATGTAAAGATAAATCTTTTTTGAGGTTAAAAATGATATATATATATAGTAATTCATTTCCGACTTAGAAATCTTTCTATTAAGGAATTTCACTTTTCATGATCACCAGATTCCCAACTGAAGGAATTCCCAAGATCATATTTCTTGAAATAATACATTCTATGAACCTTGAGATTGTTGAACTGATCCAAATATTCAAGTGGGCTTTGATCAACAGCCTATGTCCTACTGATCGCAAAAGGTTCTTTAATGACCAAGACTTTTAATTTAGTGGATAAGCTTTTTGGCATGCCACAAGCCAGCTTGTTGCAATGAATGCGCTTGCCACTTGCCACTTGCCACTTGCGCGCTTAAACGGACGTTAGATAATGCATTATATGCATCATTAATTTTAATGACTGTTAATATGAAGGCGTTGTGGGAGTTTGGCTAAAAAACTTGGCCGCATTTTGAGTTTCTAATGGCTCCGAAAACTCATCATTAACAAGTGACTGCTCCTGGCGCCCGGACTCCTGGTTTTTGGGATGAATGCATCTTGGGTGAATGCAATCCGCCTGCCGGAGCATCTCATTAACGAACAGCCTTTATTGTGTGCGTTGTGGCGCGGTGCAATTCTCCAATTTATTATGCGTAACATGTTGGGTAACTCGAAACTTGGCCAAAACGCTGCCGGCTGGAGGCTGAAGACCACTTACCGTTTGGACAAACTAAAAGCATTCCTTTAATGCTCGGTTAATTGAAACATACTCTCCGGGCCGCCGGCAAACAACTTTTTTGCGGTATAATAATTGAAAAATGCAGGCATCTTGCCAAAACCGCATAAACAACAAAGCTTTTAGGCGCGTATCTCGCAGATACGTTTATCTGTCCCTCAAAAAAAAAACAAAAAATTGAAAAGACAAAGACAAAGAAACTGAAACTGAAACTGAAACTAAAACTAAAACGAAAACCTTTCACAATCGACAATCGCCACTCGACTTTGCACTCAGATGTCTGATGTTCGGTAGTTTGCTCTATATTATCCCTCGGATTTATATATGCCACACACATAAACATCTCAAGTTCAAGTTCATTAGGGAAACAAAAAAAAAAAAAATGCCACCAATTTGTTGTAATTTATGCGCGAAATTTTCACGTTTTTTTTTCCTGCCCATTTTGCAAAAATTTTTGCACAGCGGGACGGCAAAGAAACCGCTGATTTTTCGGGAAGTGGATTATATATAGGGGCTATGCGAAATGGAAATCAAATGGGCATTAATTGGTCACGTTTTCTGCAATGTTTGCTCGGTAATAATCCACGATATATGCAGTGAGTCAGATCGTTCAGATCGAAATCGATATATACTCCGGAAATATGCTCATTGGAATGTTTGCTCTTATAATGGGATTACGTAACCCAAGGGGAATCGTGTTGGAGAGATCGAAACATGTGGCTAAAAGGCTTAAATTAAAGATTTTAATAAACGATAAAAGCCAAGGGTGTTTACTGTGCAAATTTGGCCCGTCATCAGAATGAGTTTCGACTTTATTGAAAACGAAATCTGTAACTAATTTCTAGAAATTGTATTTCAAAAATAAAACTTGTAATGTATTTAATTTGTAACTGCTGGCAAAATTCAAGAACAATATTTACCATTACAATAAATATTTTCCAGCTAGATGATAAAGGTTTATTATTGTCATTTCTGCTTCAATTTTCACTTGACACCCCTGCAAAAGGGCGCACACAAAAAGAAATGGGAGTCTCCTTTCTATATGGAAATACATTTGATATGAAGGCCAAACAATTGAATGCTGATGAAGGCTGCTCCTGGCGGGGGCTCTATATCCTTGAACAGGGATTCTCTCGCGTTGCGTTATTTAAAATTAAGCAAACACTTAATGGCACTAGGTTCACAGTTGCTCTTTCGAGGCATCGCGATGGTGTCTCTTATTTACACCGAGAAAAGTCTTTGGGATAATTGTTTGATGGCAAAAAAAGTTTCTGGGAATATAGCATAGAATTTATAATTTTCGAGAATATTACTTTGTCTTGGAGGTTTAATATGAAGCATTTATACATATGTATATATTTTTTATGTATATATACCATAACAGATCGAGAGGCAAGCCATTTTCTGAGTGTAGCCAGCCACTTCTCGACTTTTGGCCGCATAGAAAAAGACGGAAGTCCGGAGTGGACTTCACTAGTGGGTGTGGAAGTGTGTGGGTCACCATTGAGTGCAGAAGTAGCAGTGTGTGGGTCACCAAGTGGGCGGGTTCAGTGGGTGGCTTGTTTTGGGTCCTTCATTGCTTTCATTTGTAACGGAAATGTTTGTTAAAGTATCCTTCTTTTTGTTGTTGTTAATGCGTTCAGTTTGCCAGCAGAAGTGTCGTCGCTCGCCGGGTGCGGTCACCCCCCTTGTCCCCCTTTTCTGACCTCTGACCCCCCTGCTGTGATTTTTATGCGCCAGAACAGAAAAAGAAATTTTCGCACATTCCAAAAGCGCTTGAGAATAACAAAAAAGAGACAACAAGTTGAGCCTTGAGATTAAGCTGGAAAATACCCCCCGTCTCCCAATTTTCCCTTTAGTTTTCCACCCTAGCTCGCGCACTCGCATCCAATTTCGCATCCGCGATGGGACGGCGCCTGAGGGCAGCTCTTTGGCTGCTGGCGGCCCTGATCGTCATCGAAAAGCCCCAATCGAGCGCAGCTCGCGGCACCTATATCTCCTACGGTGAGTAAGTCCAAAGTTTTGGGGGATCAGAGTGATACAAATATAGGAATCGTTCAATGCTCCAATATTTTCTTAAAAATATTACCCTAAATAGTCTTAAATTTTTTAAAATATTGCAGCGTTTATAATACATTTACCCTTTTTTGTTGAGGATAACTTTAAATGTGAATATGTCATATTTCGTATAAGAGTATCAAACAACAAATAATTTATAAAATTCTTAAGGATAATGAGGCAGCTAAGCCCAAATAAATTAATACAAATAATTTAGGAAAACCAAATAAAATAAAGAAATGTTTTTGGGAAGAGCAATCGTCTAAACTTGGTTCGAATGATCTCTGGTGCCAAAATCGATGGGACCTCGCTGGTGGGTCCGGGATATATGGATATATATCGAGGGATATATGCCCTGCCACTCGATGGCAATTCATTTCAATCGGCCCTGGGCCCATCCCCATTTAATTGCCCCTCAAGTGACAACAATTGCCGGCTTGATATCGAATTGAGGAATTGAGAAATTGAGGAATTGAGGAATTGAGGAATGCAGCTGCAGTTGGCGATGATGCAGAGATTGGAAGTGGCAGTGCATTCGGATGAGTTGAGTCGCTCCGAGTTGAGTTGATTTGAGTTGAGTTGCGCAAATCTAGGCTAATTGTTTGTCGCTTTTGTAATAATGATGCCAGCGACCAATTAATTTGCACAAACATCTTAATTTAGGAAGCCGCGAAGAGAGCGCACTCGACAACTGGCAACACTTGATAAGTTAAGTTGCCCGGGGTCTAAGAATAGAATAATTATCTTGATAAGCCGCGATGAGCTGACAAAGAATTTCCCCATGGCGATAGTGAAAAGTGCTGGGGGAAAATCGGGTTACAGATGGGATGAAAAAATGCCACGATGAAAGTAAAAGCCATTGGGTGATCGCTATTTAAGTGGAAAACTCGGTTAAAAATTAATAGTTTTCAGTGTACCAATTAGCCAAATAAAAATATTTCAAAGTATTAAGTATGATTAATAGGAATAAGGAAGGCAACGTTTTCTTAGTGATGATTCAAAGATGGAATAAATAATATTTACACAATTGTCTAGATTTGATAACGTTGAACACTCATCGTATTATTCATGCGATAAAGAAAATGCACTTATGTGTTTAGATTAATGCCCGGATGCTCTACTAATTATCACTTATTTGTTTTCAAATACCTTGTTTTGTAATTGATTTATTAAAAAGTACTAAGATAGTTTCCAATAAAATGGCTTGCAGGTTCCCGGGAAGAGAACAAATGCATTTTTAGTGGCCGCTTAACCCTTGGTAACAAAAGAAGCCCCTTTCATTGGCATTGTCTGGTGGTTTAGTGCCTTGGGGCCTTTGTGAGATCGCTAACTGTTTTCTAGGCCTTTGGTCACGGTCAGTGGGAGAAAGATTTGAGATTTGAGGCTTTGCGAGACAAACGAGTGGTCATCGGATACTCCAGGAACCGTCGGTCGTCAGAGAGAAATTAAAAACGGTTAACTGCATCTGCAGCCATTACAACAATGTCATCCTTGACTTCATTAACCGAAACCCGATCGCGTTGAAGTAAAAACCTCAGCGGGAGCAGCGAACAAACAAGCAACAACCAACAACCAACAAGTAAACAAACAAACAAACAGACAAACAAACGAACGAACAAGCAAACCAACAAACAAACGAAGCCAGGCCCTCAAGATAATGCGAAACTATTATTTTGCACTACTGAAAAGCACTCTGAAGTCATCGCCACTTGGGCATCGTGCTGCCTCGGATCCATATTAAGATTCAGATCTTGCTTGGGAACATACAGCTATATATACATCACAGTTAGGAAATGCTCCGTCTGACCCATAAAGATATAATAAACTAATTTGCCGAATATTTAGATATATCAGAAATAAAATCTTTGGAATTTTTAATACACTTTTTAAACAGAAGATATTTAGTTTTAATTATTTGATAAATGTTTAGATAACAACTTTTACTTGTAACCTTTAGTAAGACGTTCTTAAAAAATTATTTTTAAGATTTAGTATTTACTAATATTTTACAATTTTTGATTAACAAATTTTTTATTATACTCAACATAAAACCTTTTATTATCAAAGATTTTAAGTTCTTTAAACTTTTTTTAAATATGTCTTCAACAAAGACTCCTCTAATATTATTTTGTGTTCACTGCAGAGTATTCAAGTGTCGCTGTTGGTCCTTTTTTTGCGTCCTGAAATCAACTTTTCAATTCGGGACTCTTATTTACTCCGCTGCTTGCAATTGCTAGAAGAATGAATTGAAAGATGTTTATTTTTAGTACAATGTGCCACACACACTGGCTGCTGTTTAACCCCCTCTGGCCGACCGCCTTAACCCTCTACTGCCGAACCTTCGAAGCCATTTGTAGCAAGTTTTCTTTTCTGGTTGCCTGCTTTGAGCGCTTCCTGAAAGCCCGAGAAAATGAAATGGGATCTGCAGAGGCTCTTGAATAAATAAATGGAAAAAGAGCTGGGTGAAGGGGGAGGGGGAGGGGGAGGGAGAGGGAGCGGGGGGCATATATATGTGTATAACTGAAGAATAGGAAGGCGTCGAGCTGAATGCTCATGCGCTGATGCAAGCGCCTTTTGCGAGAACAATTAGAAAACGCTTCGGAGTGCATTTCCCATTTGACAGTTGCATTTTCCACTGTTGATTCTGTTTTATTCTATTTTTCCCCTTTCAGGGTTAACTTAACGCTTGTTTACCGTTTGGCCAGAATTGTTTGCCTTTGCCTTTGGATTAAAGTTTTTCTTGCCGAGATTTTCCTCTTTTGTTGTGTGTGCTTCTGTTTGA
The DNA here is from genome assembly GCA_018153305.1 of Drosophila kurseongensis. NCBI lineage: Eukaryota > Metazoa > Arthropoda > Insecta > Diptera > Drosophilidae > Drosophila > Drosophila kurseongensis. The sequence goes on from JAECXX010000141.1 coordinate 839,757, forward strand.
GAGTGTGTGTGGAAAACCCTTCACCGATTCTTTGCTGACTTGTATGTAATTTGATGCTTATGCCATTAACAAAAATGTCAAAACGTCTAAATGCCATTGGGCATATGACTATATACACCAGCTTTTCACAGTTTTTCCAACACCCTCCCCCTACCCCACCCGCATTTTTCAGGCACGTAATTTGCTTGTTGAGAGCGCGTGCGAAATGTCAAGAGAACCTAGAGAAAAGTCGCCTTGCAGATTATACGAAAAGAAAAGTTTTTCGCAATGAGATTTGATATTTGCGCCTGGACCAGGGGGACAAAAAAAAAGTACTGAACTGAAAACTCGAGACTGAATCGAAATGGGATCTGGATTGTGGGTGAAAATGGGAAATGGCCAGACATTGTTGCGTATGCGGAAAAGAGGAAAATCTGTTTAGCTGATTAAATACGTGACTTAATTCCAAGTATCTAAAGATACACATTGATTTATACAAATTTATGCAGTGGCAGTGCAATTAGAATTGACATTTGATTGGCCCGATTGACGGACGAGTGACGAATGCAAGTCAACTTGGCCTCGCTCGCCATTCAGATATCGAATATCCGAAGACGTCGATTCGGAGCAATATCCACTCCATATGCACTGCGAAAACGCAACTTAATCCAAGCTGCACCCAATTAGGCAAAAACAATTTTGAATTTAATTAAATAATTGGAAGGGTGAGGCGCAAATGCTATTAAATATCCCAGCTATGCCAACTAACATATTTATGAAATTAAACTCAAATGAAATGAAAGCCTTAAGAAATACAAAACATATTTAATCATTATTTAGAGATTCTCTCTCTACTTTGTCAGCTGGTGCTGAATTACTTGTTATTTTAATTAATGAGTAACCATGGAGTGAAGACTACCATTTGTTTTTAGTCCTCTAATTCTCGAAGTGCTGTGTATTTAATGCATGATATTAATTGCCACTACACTTGAGCTCGTTCGTAACTGTCTTGGCTGAAGTGTTTGGCACGTGCACTGCACAAATGTAGCTTATTTATTAATTTGTGTTCCCAGCATCGCTTGTCAGCGATTTAGACGGCTTTTTTTTTATGTAGTTTATTTGTCCAGCTCTCTATGCAAATGGCAGAAATGCTGACAGACTTGCATGACAACTGGAACAACGAACAACGAACAACGAACAACCGACAACGGGACAGCAAAAGTGAATTTACGAGCGCACTGCAGATGCGGTCAGATACCGCATAATGCATCCAGCAGATACATTCTGCGATTTCACAGATATAGGTACTCCGATCCCCTCCATCGAAAAAGGGAAACTGCGGTGGCATTTGAATTGCGAAAAAGGAAATCAATTTGCAAAACGAAAGCGGAAAATGCCGCGGGGAAGACAAAGAATTCAAGATTCGGATTTGCAAGTGCGGCTCAATAATAAAAGCCAAAATAATAGTTTAGGCCTTGGGAAAGATTTGAAAAATTGCAGTATTTAATTATGATAAAGCCAACAAGGGCAAAGATATTGATAGGTTTCAATGCTATTAGCATAAAAAAAGAAACATATCCAATTCTACCCCTTTTAAATTCCTCTGACTCAATCCTTGTCTTTCTCATTTGCATTAAATCTTGCATTATTCATGAGCGCACCCAATAATCCCACAAAAGTACGATCACACCTGCCTAATGAGCTCAGCTGACATTGTAAGCAAATTGCAGGGTATTAGGGCTGTCGATAATATACTTAAATTGCGGCTGCACCCACTCGACTCTAAGATGCTGACTTTACGGAGGGGGAATGGAGCTTTGAGGTGGTTTTTACTGGGTTACTGGGCTTGACCGCCTGCGTTTGCGTTTTATAATATTTTATCAGCAATGCAAAAATCTGAAAACAAAAAAAAATAATGGCCTAGAGCATTTCGTTATCTAAATGACGTAAGGAATTTTAATCGAGCATCCAGAACGATAAACGATGTCGGCGAAACGTCAGCGAAAAAGCAAAAAAGATATTGAGTGGTGGAAAAGGGGGAAGGAAGTGCAGATCGCACACTCACGATATCTAGTGCACTGAAAAAAATGTATAAGACTGTATAAAGAATTGGAATGGGAACTTGTCTGAAAGCTTTTGCAATTCAATTTAAATTAGCTCCCTAAATATAGTTCAAATAGATTTTTTTATAAGATCATAGTTATATAAGATTATATTTGCTAAAAGCCTTTTTTTTGGATTTATTAATTTATTATTTAAGTCAAAATTTCACATGTTTTTCTTCTTGAGTCAATTGAGTGTTTTTAAAAACCTAAATATTTTTTTGGAATGCACAAATGCAGGCACGAAAACATACATAAATGCATTTGAACGATTTGTAATTGCTATTACAGGCAGCTTGACATCATCGCCCGACAGCTGATGCTATGAGAATGACGATGGTGATGATGATGATTAGAGGGAGAACGAAAATCGTCAAAGGAAAGAGATAGGCCGACAAGGGCAGAAAGAGACAGAACCACACAAAGCGCCGCCGCATCGAAAGAAATCTGAATGAATAGCATACAAAAATGTTGCACCATTTATATTCTGGTGGGGAATCCGAAGGGGGGAGCAGTTTATAGATCGTATCTGATATAGTCCAGTTCTTTTATGGGCAAGCTCCCTGAATCGAAGTCGGGAATTGAAAGTGCATTCCAATCGAATGATAGACCGGAATTTGAATATGCCACGCGCTCATTCATTATATATTCACTGAATGAATCATTACAGAACCGAAGACAGAAAGGGTTAATAGCTAAAAATAGAAAACAGTCCAAGCGATAATGAGCCACAATGTGTAGAAACTAGAAGATTAATAAGTGAGCAATGCACTTAATCAAAGGCAATTAAAGGAATGAGCTCAAAGTCAGCAAGCGACTTTGGTCCATTTTTGCACATGCGTCTTATAAATACATAAGATAGGCTATACAAATATAGAGCAACTTGTAGATTAATTAATATAATAATATATGGTTATTAATTTCAGACCTAAAACTTTGCATTCGTTTTTTTCCGTTAAATCAAAATTAAATTTCATGTTCTGTGTCTAAATCAGGTCGTACCCATATTTATAGATTTAGTTTTCATATTTTCCTTTAGCCTTTAATTCCCTTTGATATTTGATGGCCTTTACTATTTATAAATCCAACTAAATGCTGTCCATTCCACGGAATGTTTTTCAATTTAAAGTGCGGCAGTGTTTTCGATTGTGATCTCTTGAAAATGTGACTTTAAGTACAAGCTCATCATTTTGGGAAAACACTCTATCTATCTGGGTGAAGCCACAAATCTCTAACTTTGCGACCCCCGTCCCATTGGCGTCATTTGTTGTTCTTTGGTCATCGATCAGCAGCATTTTCCGAATTTTCCCGCCGCCGCATTTGCATATCCATGTTTGGCCTGCATTTGGCAATGAACTTCATGATTCAGCGGGGTGCTTTGGGGAATTAAGGGGAATTTCGAGGGGGAGGTCCTGCAAACTGAAGCGTGTCCTGGCTCAATCATAGAAATTGTTTCCGCCGGCCGCGGCCAACAAATATTTGGCCATAAAATGGTTATTATGGTTATGTCTGCCCGCCCGCAATGATTAATGACAATCGCTGGATTGAACGTGTCTCTCCAATTTCCCTACTTATGACTGCTCCTTTCCCCATATATATGTATGTATCCGTATCCGTATCCCTGCGTGTATGTATGTTTCTGACGTCTCTCTGGCCGATAGCATTTAATTGCTCAGCGATATATCATAAGATAGCGGGCACTCGTCTCCCCTCTCAAGACTTGAAAATTAAATAAATAAATTGTATAAAATATTTACATATCCACCGGCTGCTGTACACATAAATGCATACGTGTATATATTTGCATTGCATTTTATGCCCCTGTTCCACGAATGCAGTCCAAAGTCAACTCATAAACCAAAGAAAAAAGCGCAGTGAGAGCGGACAGCCAAATCACGCATACGACATGTTGTGCAAACAAATAGACAGCAGGCTACCATGTGCTCTGTTTATAGTTTCTAGACAGTTGCGGTGCAAATTATGGCAAAAAGAGGAGGTTGTCGGGTGCTCGAAAGTTAAGTGGGGTCACCATCTATATTATAATATATAGCTTATATGGCAAAGCTTTCGAAAATCATAGAAATTACGGAAAATCGAACAAAAAATTAGAAATTCAGATTTTTAGAGAATTAAGCCACAGTCATTTAGAAGTATGCCACTTTAAAATCGAATGTCAGTAAGAAAAGTTATGTGCTTAGAAGTGCGGATTTTGGACACATTTCTGCAATGAAAATACGTTTGATAATGCTTCAGAATTTAATATCTTAAGGACCATTATTTGTACCACAACTGTTTGACATTTTGGCCAATTTCCGAGCCGAACGTCATTAATTGCTGGCCGCTGACTTTTGTCGGTTTTGTTGCCACCGACATTTTGTGGCTCCTGTTGCGGTTTTCCCCGTTTGGCTTTCCACCTTTCCCGCCCCGTTTTTTTTCCGCGGCAAAAGTATTTAAGAAACTTGCAAACAAAACGCAAAGAACTTGCGATTCGTTTTTGGACTTGTCTCCCACTCTCCGGTTGGGTTCCTGTGCCATCCCAACCTACTGCTCCTGCTCCTAACCCTGCTCCTGCTCCTGCTCCTTGGAGAACTCCTCCTCCGGTTTTCGGTTTCCGTTTGCTGTTCGCCGCCTTCCGTTTCCCTTTGTCACTGGTGCCTGGCACGCGCTGACACTTTTACTTTGTCCACGGACCACGAAAGGCGGCAACCAGCCACTGGCAACCAGCAACTAGCAACTTGCAACCAGCAACATGCGACGGGCTCACCGGCAACCTGCAACTTGCCACCGGTAGCCGACAATCCAACGAACAACATGCGAACGGAAACAACTCAGTTCACATTGATCAAGTTCTGTTCAGATGTCATCTGGAATCCAGTTTGATATAATCCCTCAATCGCAGATCTCTGGAAACTTCTAAAAATGTTTTTAAAATTTTGCATATTTACAAAACATGTTTGGTTTTTTATGTTTAGTTTTTTTGGAGAGGATTAACCCGCTTATTCTAATATGCTTGCATACTTTTGGGCTGCATAAAAGCAAAATGTCCATAGATAGCAACATTAATTTAATTGTTTTAAGTTTTACAAAAAATACTACTATTTTTACTTATTCTGGTTCCCTGCAAACTCCAAAGTCTATAATACAAACTCTGCATAGACCTGCGATTCCGACTGAGGCCGCAAATGATAAATTTATTTAATTTGCCATAAATTGGCGGAGTAACTAAGACGACGCACGCAATGACAACGCAACCCTCTGAATTCTGAATTCTGAACCCTTAACTATCAAGACCCCCCCTCCCCCTTTAAGGAGTATGTCTTACAACAAAAGTTTATGCAAAACAAGCCACAAAAATTAACGTTTGTCACATTGCGCATGGAATGCGACAAATCAGTGGTAAAACTTTAACCCGCAGACAGGTCTTTTTTTTCTGTTTTTTTTTTGGGAGGAGAAGGAGGCGTGGCAGGCACACATGCCAACGTCAAACAATTTCATCGATTTAGCAGGGAGTTTCAAAAAAAATATAAAAGACGGTGATATTTTAGCCAACAAGTTGTTGTCGCCGCTTCTTTTTTTGGGTCCTTGTTTTTGTTTTTGAGCTTATTTATGCGACATTTTCATTGTGTGTTTACGGTTCCGAAATGAATAAGTGAAATGTGGAATAGATTGAAGAAGAGCCAAAGGGGGAGTGGGGTTAAATGGGGTGGAAAATGGGGACTACGAGGTGGGCAATGGCAAAGAACCGCGGCTTGAGCTTGGGCAAACAGAGTCACATGCGAAGGCGCACTTAAAACTGCAGACGCCACATAATTGTCGCCCCTGCAGCAGCTGCTGCACGGAAAATGCCTCTTTTTCCCTTCTTTTTGCCACACAGACAAAACGCAAATCAGAAATTTGGTATAATTTGGTAATATTATAAACCACATTTAAGGTAAATGGCATGTAAATAATCTGATAATTGTAATTAATAATTATTATAATTGAAAATGGCATTTAACTAATCTGAAGAAAGTGTTGTGGCACTTGTCAAATACATATTGGTTTTCCATCATTAATTTTTATGTTATGACAGTAAATCTATCTATAGATAAAAAAGTTGAAGACTTGGCAATACTTACGTTATATTTTTGGGACGACAATATTGTGCTTAACTTGATTTCATTTCAAAAATAGTTTCGAAAATAGCAGTGCAGGGTTGCACTGACAACTGTCACTGGTTTTTGACACGGATTCCCTCTCTTTCTTTGCGGCGCATCGCGAGTTAAGCAAACTGCAAACTGCAACCGAAAGCTAAACACTCGGGGGCAACCTTTACGACCTACGGCCCCCTGACCCCTTAACCCTTAACCCTTGGCAGGCCCCAGCCCCCCAGCTAATGACTCATTAAATAACGCGCTGCACCAAGGGTTAATGACGAAGGAGTGGAGGGGGAGGGGGGATAGGGGGTAGTGTGCGCATATTCATGAGCTTCGTGTTAAGCTGCCATTTTGACGTCGACTGTTGGCAGTGTTTACATGGCCGAAAAAGCCGAGCGAAGAACAGTGAGTGCACACACGAGTTTGAGTGTATGAATATGAATATGAATATGAATCAAGCCATCAATCAGAGTGTGTCCCTGTCTCTGTGGCATTCGAGTGCGTCGCTCTGCTGCCACTTGACATGCATTCGGGCCCCGCCGGCAGCAGGGGGTTAAGGGTTTCGAAACTCTGCCCAAATGGCTAAATGAATATGATCGTGAATGATGGCCCAGGCGGCATTTGAGTGTTTTGAGTGACGGAGATTGATAAAACCAAGCTGCTTAGGCTCAAATTTCAAATGAACCATTGCGACTGCGATTAAGCAAATCATTGTCTTAAATCTATATGAAAAACTAACACTCATTTCTTTAAACAAAAATAATGCATTACAAATATATATTAAAAAGACCAATGTTAGTATTCTTCTAATGTTACTATATTATTACTCCAGTTTGCTCTTTTATTTTTTGAAACTTTTATTTTTTTTTGTAGTAAACATAACCAAGATAGTTTAATTTCCAAATGGGAAGACCATAATTAAGCGAACCGAAAAGGCTGTCTGGGCCATTTCCTATATTCCTGCCACCCCTGCCTTCTAATAATGTTGGCCAATTAATAATATGAGACATCACGCATACGCCACATATGCCAGATTTGCATCAGGACATGGCTCTCTCTTCCTGTTGAACCCTTTTTCCCCCCGCCCCCGTTGGTTAACCCCCTCCCTTCACCACCAAAAAGCCAAAACGGAAATCGATTAGTCATAGACATAAAACCGAAACGAATGTTTATCGCTGATAGTTTTTTGGGCAGTAATTAAGAGTTTTTTTGGTTGGGGGTTGCAAGGTTAACGTAATAACACTTTTGCATGCCAGACAATTCACCAATTTTAGTAGACCTTGCCACTTTAATCCCTGCTTTAAACTAGACTGATGAGAAACCATTTCTTTCCAATTACTGTTATTAGTTCCCCAATTTAGTTTAAATTATTAAATTCTCCTTTAGATATGCATTGTTTTTTTTCTTCTAAAGCAAGATTTAGTGTCGATCGCAGTGCAAAACATTCCTCGCCTTAAATTCCGCCCCCTCCAAAGCACTTTGGCTGTTCATAAAAGCGAGTTAATGATTCGATGGAACGCTAAGCTAAGCGCTAACGAGCAATAATCAAATCAAAAATACTTTTTACAAATTGCTGTTAAACAGCTTTTCCTCTCGCCGCAGTCTCATCTGAATTTTTATACAATTTTCGTGTCAGCAGAGTGAACAATTTTTAGCTTAACCCCACATTACCGAGAGGGTCTTTTCTTGCCCCCCCGAAAAAACCAAACCACACACCTCTTAACTTGTTTGTTTGCGGCTTTTGGCATGCTGGCGCTCTTTTGCGTTTTCCATGCGCCCGCGCGTATCAATTATCGACTCGAATTTAGCCCTCCTTTTGGACGACTCGTCTTCCCAGCCTTTTCGTACCGCATTTTTCACCTTTTTTCTGTTCGGTGAAATGCACAGCTGTGGCAGAAATATTAGCACTTCTGGAAATATTTCGTAGTTTGAAGGGAAAGTCAAGTACAGTTTAATATTATCATTGAATATTTAATATAAATTGTAGTACAAATACTTAAATTATTTCCAATTTGTTCTCAATATTATAAATGTTCTCTTTTACTAAAATAGCCTTTTTTAAGATTGTATCAATAAACCTAAGTAACAGAAATAATTTCTGCACCTTTTCGATTTCACACATCAAATTAAATTTGCATTCCATCTTTTTTCTGCCGCCACTGTATGTTTGTTGCATACTTTCTGGCGGCGCTTTAAGTTCAAGTGCAAGTCAGCGGGGAAAAGCGGAAAAGTCTGCCATCCAAACTGATCCCATTTCAAGGAACAACAAAAAAACAAGAATAAAAGCTTGGCTGGGGCGGGGAATTTCCATTTGACACTCGGCGAAGAAGACAAAATGCAACAATGGAGGTGAAGATGAAGCCAAAGGAGCTGCAAAACAGTGCAATCTGGGAATGTGGAGGGAAGTAGCTGGAGCATTGTCATTAGGGGCAAAATTTATGGGCATTGGGAGTTGTAAAAGCAGTAATTGATATAACCAATATTTATGCAAGTCAATTTGCGATTCTATGAATTGGCAACTGCAGTACAACAAGCTTGAAGACTTCTTTATTATTTTCCTCAAACCTCTTAACTTTTCTTAGTTTGAAGACTATATTTTACTAGAGACCTTAAAAATTCGACTAAATTTTAAAAAAGTGACAATAAAAATTTTAAATAAACTATTTATACTACCGGAAAAAACAGAAAACGGAAAAATAGCAAAAAAGTAAAAAGGGCTGGACCAAAAACCGAGTCCCTTTTATTTTCACCTTTATCAAGAAAATGCAAGAAGGGAAAAACTTGTTTTCCGACTTGCGGATTATAATTTGTTGTTTGTGCGGGGCAGTCAAAAGGATTAGGATCACACGTCTGGCCAAATAATTGGAGCCCAACAACCCTTGGCAGCCGAAATCCCTTATGTGCCCCGTCTGTCTTCCCCGACTATTTGAATCTTTAATGTCAATAAGCGGGAGTTGGGAAATAAAAACAAACAGAGGCAAGAAACAAAAATCATATTTGCCTCCGTTTGCAAATTGACTTGAGGTGCCTTTCCTTCGCCTTCGCCTTCTCCTTTTCCTCCTGTCTGTCTGCCTGTCCGCAATGAAATTGTCAAATTGTTGCCCGGAATTATCCACGCCTTCGTGTTGAAAATTGTCGAAAGAAAAACTTTGGCGATTTGTTTGCGGCCCGAAAGTTGCTTAAGTTTTCGCCACTGCAGTTTCACATTAACTGCCACATTCGCGATGACAAATTGTCGACTTACGGCGGGCCAATGGCCCCAGCTCCAAGGAAATCCACAAAAATTAAGACAGTCTTAATTGCTCATTCGTTTTTTGGCAACATAACCAAAATTTACAGAAGTTCCTGGTTATTTAAAGTCCAAAGTTTAGCAACACATATTGTTCTGCAATAAAGGGCTCATTTTATTTGTATTATCCCAAAAGTAACTAAATATACATTTCAATTTATACACAATTTCGAAGTGCCGTAACTCCTAAATTCTCTGATAATCTGCATTATAATTCTTAAAATGTGCAAAAGCATTGTTAAGTATCATGTAAAATCTCCGCTAATTGTTTGCTCCTGAATTGGCTTTTACTTTAAGCTGCTCTGATGCTCTGATTACGACACCCCACTCCCTCTAATGTTCACTTAACTTTTCTTTACTTTTAATTAGCCCCTGCTCGTGGCTCTTCTGTTTTTTACCCCAGCTCTCTTTGCTATCTATACCCCTCTGCGCGAATTTCCCGGCTGCTTGTAATCAAATCCGCGTTGTGTCACTTTGTGTGGGTCTACGAACAAAAAAAATGATCCAAAAATATTTGTGAAATTGCTTAAGAGTCTTGTGCTGTGCTGCTCCTGTATGAAATATTAAGCGAAGGAGAGTCCGGCGCAAAAAAGGGTTCAAAAGGCCAACAAACATGCACAGGAAACTGTGGCTAACGAGGGGAGGGGGTTTCTGTCACACAACAAACACCTAACAAACTTTTGCTTTCAAGTTGACGACGGGGTGGTGTTGGTAGAAGTGGTTCCATCGGCCGGCGGAAGTCCTTGTTAAACTGCATCCGGTTGTCATCTAATTGCAGGCTGTCACATCCATCTGACATTCTAAATATAAAATTTCCCGCTTTTTATTTATTTTCAGAATGCCATGCCAACGAGTTCAGATGCAACAATGGACAGTGCATCGATGCCAGAAAGCGTTGCGATAACAATGTGGATTGTAGCGATGGCGAGGACGAGAGCGAGGATTGCCGTAAGTGATATCTAGACTATCCTGGAACCCTTGTGCCCAGTGGATAATTGTTTCTAAGGGTATACTTATAAGACACCCGTTACTATGGTAAAACTAGGTGATTAAGCAGCTTTTAGTATGTAAGATGTGGGATAAACGGGTCCTCCGAAGAACTTCGGTTATCCAACAGCACTATTAACACGATTTATGTCTCTTGTTTAACTACTACTATAATAACCACTGCCTTTTTAAAGTATCTAGGCTAATAGTATCTATATCAATGGGAATAGTCCTTTGAAATCCGTCGGCTATCCAACATATTGATAACGACTACCTTTGATAACCACCACCCTTGTTAACCACCACCTTTGATAACAGCTAAGCTTTAATCATCTAAGTTGTAGGCTAAAGGGTCCTTCGAAATCCATCAATTAGCCATAAACGCTACTAACCCAATCTTTTTTTCTTTCGTTTAACCCTTGCCACATGCTAACCGATACAATAACCCATACTACTAACAGCCGCCGCCTGCAGCGGAATGGAGTATCAATGTCGCGACGGCGCACGCTGCATCAGTGTGAGTCAGCAGTGCGACGGCAACTCCGATTGCGGCGACGGCGACGATGAAGAGCATTGCGACGGAAGTGAGTAACGACCCATCAGCCACCCATTAAAGTCCACATCTTCTCGACCACCCTGGGAACTCTACATTTACTCAGTGTTGCCAACTAGTCACCCTTTGATATGTGATGGAATCAAACATCAAAAACAGTCCTAATTAAAATACTTTATGGGTTTTTTTTTAAAACAATTTAGAATTGTTTTAAAAACGTGCCAAGCTAAAATTAATTAAAATCTTGTCCAATCTTAAATGAAATTATTGGAGACATTTCCGGCTCCAAAAAGTATATATGTCCTTAATTAGGATCACCGTCAGACATAAGTATCGAAACATAATCGTTTTATGGAATATCTTATTTCTGTAAGAGCTGCATAGATTTGTCATCTTATTTTGAATTCCAAATTCCAAAAGAGTTGGCAACACTGCGTACCGAAGACACAGCATTCTCTCACCATCTCTTCATGTCCTCATCACTTGCTATCTATCATCTTGATCTTTTGATAATGCTGCCGTGATACAGTTGTGCCCAAATTGCGATATACATGCCCCAAGGGCAAATTTACCTGCCGGGACTTGAGCTGCATTTCGATTGTCCATCGATGCGATGGCCGGGCCGATTGTCCGCACGATCGATCGGATGAGGAGGGCTGTCGTAGGTGTTTCAATGGCCAATTAATTAGCCTCGATAATGGTCCACCTCTGAATCCGTACTATTTTCCTTTTCTGCTTCTTTAATGGGAATGCAGCCTGTCTATACGACAAGTGGCAGTGTGACGATGGCACCTGCATAGCCAAGGAGCTGCTCTGCAATGGCAACATCGATTGTCCCGAGGACATTTCCGATGAGCGCTACTGCGAGGGTGAGTAAATTAGCGAATTGTTGCTCTTGGCTCTAAGAATTCTCCCTGGAGAAGTGGTAAGTTAATCCCTTTTCCAGTCACTTCACTTCAAAAGTCACCAAAGTCACCTCACCTCACCTCATAAAATACAACCCACCAGAAAACTAACATACGCATGCTATCGGTATATATATCGATCGTCGTCGCCAGGTGGCTACGATGATGGAGAATGTGGGTTCGATATGTTCCGCTGCGGAAACAATGAGTGCATACCGTTGCGTCAGGTGTGCGATAACATTTACGATTGCAACGATTATACCGATGAGGCCGACTGCGGTAAGAGCTTTGTTTTATCGACTATTATCGATACATTTCCCCAGAGATTGTAATGTCCCTTCTCTGCTTTGTCGCTCTCTTCGTGGGTAACTAAAATCTTGGTGTTCCTGTCTCTCTTTTTCTCTATGTCCTACTCCTTTTTTGTGCTTCGTTCGCTGATATCGCTTTTTGAGGTAACCGCCTCTCGATGTGTTTGTGTCAATCAATACTTTTTAGATTTTGATTTTAACTCCAACAATTTTATTTTTCTTTTCCCCCATCCGATAAAAATGTGTTTTGAACCCCCCTGGTTGTGGTTATCGAACGCCAAAAAATTAATCGATTAACTGCACGTCAACATATTTCGGAAATACAATCTGCAACATCGACAATCAACGATTTGGCCCAACGAAAATATTTATACTTAAATGCATGACTTACTGAAAACCCCCTCCCACTTAACCACAAAACCCATGGTCTGCATGAGGCTATCTAACGTGTTTATCATAAACCGTAACACACACCCCTCCCCAACCAATAATACAAATCGGACGATAAAAGATGATGGCGAAGCCGAAGAGGAGGATAGTGTGGGCATTCCCATTGGCCACCATTCGCAGAGACCGACGTCCAAGTTTGACGACAGGCTGCACGAAAAGGACATATACGAGTACCAGGTTTATCACGCTAATGTCTATGAGAAGGCCAATTCCCAGAATCCCTGTGCCCAGAATCAATTCCGTTGCACCACCACAAATGTTTGCATACCGCTGCATTTGCGATGCGATGGCTTCTATCACTGCAATGATATGAGCGATGAGAAGTCCTGCGAGCAGTATCAACGGCCCACCACCACCCGACGCCCCCTTACCTGGGCCACGCCCCCTATCACCACCCAGGGTCCAGGATTGCAACAGCGTTACAACACCACTAGAACCACCGCCAGCAGCACCACCAGAACCACCGAGGGACCGAAATGGCAATGGCCAACGAATCCGACAACCATCGAGACCACGACCACTAACCCAATAACAACAATTGGCGTACCGAGTAGGTGTCCTTGAGAATCGAAGAAAGTGTAGCATACTTTAGTGGGTTAGGGGTAACCAGGCTATTCTCTTGCAACAAAATGAAAGGTAAAACGAAAATATCTTAAGCAAAAAAGGAAATAATATAAACACACACTAAATATACAAATGTATATCAACTTAATGCAGACTTACTGCAGAAAAAGAACATTTTCGTTTTACCCAACAATTTTGTTGCAATGAATACAGAGCATGAACGGATAGGGTAATTGGTTATATACCATCCAAATCAAAGTCACGTTGGGTTAGGAAGCGTAAATTTAAGTAAAAGTGCATGCCATGTTTGAAACATTGAAACCTACTTTAGCCATAACCAACCTGCACCGACTCACACATACAACTTAGTTAGTTAGTTAAGCATTTAATTTTTAAACTCTTTTAATTGATATGCCTCATACAGTTCAAACTTGTACATGTATGAACATTGCTCACTCTTCCTCTCTTTCTTTCCGTTCCCGTTATGACTTGTTTTATTATCATTGCGATTATACATATTGCCCCGTTGTGTCACCCATCATCAACACCCCCCGAACAAAAAACCATGCCACACATACAGGCAACTCATCCCAGTCATGCCTCGAAAACATCGAATTCGCGTGCCACAATCGCGATTGCATTCCGATTGAGAGCGTCTGCGATGGCACCCCCGACTGCGGACGCGAGGAAGACGAGGACTACGCTCTTTGCAACTGCAGTGGCGACAAGGTGAGCCAACCGCCCGCCCACCGACCGCCCACCTGTACCGTCCACCCCCCCACATCCACCATCCGAAATATGTGCTCAGTGCTTGTTAGGTGGAACAATCCAATTGGACTTATATTACAGTTGGATATAATCCTAATCCTACTTTGATATCGATTTCATATAATAACTCTAATTGGAGTTTGTCACCTGAACAGTAATTAGGTACTATCCAAAACTATTTTGATCACAATTTATGAACAAATTATTTTTAATCAAGATTATATAGTTAGTACACTTGTTTGAAATCAATTGACTTGTTACGTTTGTCGTTTTTGACTATCAAACAAATTTATTTATTATGTATATTGAAATATATACTAAGCCTCTAATAAGCACTAAGTAAATATAAACACAACGTCCTACATCCCCACACCCACAAGCAAGTTAGAGGTGGGATACACCCGAGCACCTCTATAACCTGTACAAACACACACCCATTCTCATGCTTTCCTCAGTACAAATGTCAACGCGGCGGCGGCTGCATTCCAAAATCACAGGTGTGCGATGGCAAACCTCAATGCCGCGACCGCAGCGACGAGAGCGCCTGCCGTAAGTACCATCTCTAGCATTCTCTATCTCTCGGGGTTCGTAAAATATCCCTAAAAAATAAAGCTCTAGGTGTAATTGGGAAAACCGAAAGTGCTTTGAGGAAATGCCATTGAGTTCTTTTAAATATTTTTGGATAAACTGTCTTTTCATGAAACATTTTCCTTTATTTTAGACTCTTAACAATGAGAAAGGCTAGGAAAATATTAATAAATTAAGGGATACTTACGAACCCCTTCTCTTTCTCTTTCCCACTATCCATTATCAACCCCTCTCTTTCTAACAAGCTTTTGGTTAAATTCTCTCATTTAATCGTAAATCTAGTATAAGTTCTAGTTCGAGTTGAATGCTAACTTAGATTAGTAAGTAGCTCTTTGCTAATTGGTTTAACTGCTAACAGCTAGTGCCATCCACAAAATTCCCACCATTTCAAAACCCCCCTCGTATTGACTTTTGTTGCTAACTGTACTCTTTGTTTTATTCTCTCTTCGCAAAAAACGAAAACATCCCGTGTAAAAATCTATCCCGTATTTTGACAATCTGATACGTAATACTCTGCTATCCCTGCTATCACACAACACTCATCGCCCGCCCCTGTAAACTCCGACCTCAAGATCTCCATGGAAGATTAAATAAAACTCGTTTGGGGGTCGAGTGCCTGGGAAGCCAGTATCAATGTGCCGATGGAAGCTGCATCTCCGGCTACAAACGCTGCAACGGCATCACCGATTGCGCCGATGGCGCTGACGAGTCTAACTGCATCTTCAACTACGTCGATCCCAGCTACGGTAGACCCTCCCATCCATCTACTCATCATCTCCATAGCTCGCAATTGCGATCGAAATGAGCGTACTGCCAAGAGGTTTCTTATAAATAGTGTCAAAGAAAAGATTACGATCCTAAAAACAATTTAGATATAAGATATAAAGATATAATTTTTAACCAGTTTCTCGGTTTTATTTCCCTTAAACGAACCAATAGATACCCGAAATATTATTTTTTGTTCAACGATATTATTTATGAAGTCCTTAAGCTTAATAAGAATTGAAAAGTTGTTGCCGTACTACTTTAAAGTATTGAGAACAATCTATAAATTGCTTTTAAGTAAAACCTTTTCTTTGGTATTTCTTAAGAACCTGAGGTAGTACTAAAACAATTTCGATCGCACCTGCATCTATCCGCCTGACTTTACGAATCTATCAAACTGTCTGCCGGACCCAGCCAATATACATAACATTTATCTTTTATCTTCCCAACTTTTCATACACCAAAAACACACTCACACAAAAAAAACATAAACAGACACGGACAACAATCCACTGAATGAATGTGATATCCTTGAGTTTGAATGTGACTACAGTCAGTGTTTGCCGCTCGAGAAGAAATGCGATGGCTATGTAGACTGTGAGGACGAGACCGACGAGTCCGAATGTCCGTCGTACACAGGTAAAGACCCCCCAGAATCGGGGCTAACCAAATGGCTCCAGGTGCTACTACCACTAAGCCTAACCATCCTAACCATCCAATCACTCGCCAACATGCACCTCCCATGCAACACCCATTCACATTCGCCTCATTATTCGCAGACCGTTGTCTAGAGTCAGAGTTCGAGTGCGACAACTACTGCCTGCCCCGCGATCAGTTCTGCAACGGCATTGCCAATTGCCAAGATGGCAGCGACGAGCAGAACTGTACTTTCTGCCGGGAAGACGCCTACCTGTAAGACCACATATCCATCTAAACACCGAAATTCCCTATTCCCGAATGCATATCTCAGGGTTCAGGATTTTCATATGTAGAAGAAAATATTTTAATTTTATTGATATCTTGAATCAATGCAAGATATCAGAGTGCTTTTTTAATCAATGGATACAAAAAGTATTGAAATAATCGATTTTAATGTTCGATCGTTGTCGCTAATCAATGCATTTAAATAGTTCCTATCGAAAATATTTACTTAGAAAGCTACCCCATGCGTTTTATCAACCGCTAAACTAATTATTTGAATGTAAAGTGAGTGTTCAGTCTTTTTTTTAAGAATAAAGTTTGTTAACTTAATAGGGAATAGCTTTGCTAAACTAAAATATACTCTTAGTGATGGATTAAAATTGAAAATTGAATTAAAAAGAAATCAAATAGGGTCAATCCTGAATAGATTCATTGAGTTAGAACCCGATCCTATCCATTCCGTTCTTCAACCCTCATATCATAATCATTTTTCTACTCTTCCATGTCATGGCTCTTACTCCAACACACGACACAACACATAAACCACATCATCATACTACTCGAACATCACCCGAACATATTCATCGTCCACCGCCATCAGTTGCAACACCGGCGAGTGTGTGGCAGATAATCAGAGATGCAACGGCATCGCCGATTGCGCCGACGGCAGCGACGAGCGTCACTGCGGTAAGAAGCTCAAGAAACTAAACCATCGGAACTACTAAGCCACCAAAAAAGAAAACTTATCCCAAAATCCCCTGCACCACCCTAGAATTTAGTTTTAATCGCTGCTTTGCTTTTGGGTCGCTTGATTTGCTCCTAAGTTAATAGATTGGTTTTAACTAAAGTTAATCCACCTTGGTCTTCCTCCAATGAGTACTCATGGTGATATTATCTTTCCAAATTCAAGCCAGGAAATATTGTCCACCTGATACACTAGCCTGCAACGGCACTTGCGTCAATCGGAGACTTAAGTGTGATGGCAAACGCGATTGCCTCGACGGCTACGACGAAATGTATTGTCCGGGTAACGAATCCATTCAGCAATTTATTATCCTTCCGGTCTACTCCTCTTCGACTGTACTTCTTTAATATGTTTGAAGCCTTTTCAATTTATGTTCTGACGCTCAAAATCTTCTACCCATTCCATTCCAAGTTTCTATTCGCCCAAATTTAGAATACCTTACTCATTTTCTTGTTTTCTCTTTTAGCATTCGTATTAAAGATTTAAGAACGCAGAATTAATCAGAATTTAATGATTAGAAAATAGTAATTTCTTTGTTTGAATCTCCAAAACCAATTTCTCCTGATGCTTTGCCTTTCTCAATATGCTAATACTACTCCCTATCTATAACTCTTTCCCTTCCTTTCCAACATATTATCCCATCAATCCCAGCATTTGTTTATCGTTTGTCTTGTCTTGTCGTTACATCTTTTTGCTAACCCAATTACACCAACATCACCGCCAAACAACATCCACGCCACATTTACACCACTCAACACTGCAGGGACCAACAACCACTATCCCACACACAATGTCCAAAAACCGAGTCCTCCAAATCCCAAACCGAAACTCTGTCGCCCCAATGAGTGGCAGTGTGCGACTCTTGAGTGCATCGATCTGAATTTGGTGTGTAATTCACTTAAGGATTGCTCGGATGGATCCGATGAGGACCTCAGCGTTTGCTTCGGCACGGGTAATCAAGTCAAATCTTCCAATTGCACTTACTCTTTACGATACACACACTATCAAGCAAGATATAGTGGGGGACTTGATCTTTTGCAAGCGATTCATATCAAATACTTTCTTAAAATTAAACATAATTCATAAATCCTTGCAAAATGAGATCAAGTGACCACCCCACTTCATAGGAGTTTTAAATATCAAGCCATAGTTTAGTAAGTCTCTCCGATTGGAATCAGGTTTGTATGTGGCTATAGACCTAAGAGCCATCTTAACCAAGACATAAGCATAATCATCCCGCTTTCTTGTCTCTCTTTCTTGTTGCGTCATCCATACACCCATTAAACCACACACAATGAACCCTGCATGATGTTATGGATGCCATATAACCACAAATAGCCACCACCCGACTAAAACCCAGTGACTGCGCTCCGGATCAGTTCTTCTGCGATGAGTCGTGCTATCGCTCGGTTCGATGCAATGGGCACGTGGATTGCTCCGATGGCAGTGACGAGGTGGGATGCCCCGCAAAGTCACTGCCATGTCCACAACACCAGTGTCCCAGTGGCAGGTGTTATTCAGAGACTGAGCGATGCGATCGCCACAGGCACTGCGAGGATGGCTCCGATGAGGCGAACTGTAAGTTTCCGTCGCCGTCGCACCATTTTCCATCCCCCCCCCTCACTGTTTTTGGGATCACTGATCGTAAATTGGTATTGTGGTTTCATCTGTGAAGATCGTCAATAAGAAATCCTGTCCAGGGTTCAAACGAACCTATGTATCTTTTGTTATCTAAGCACCTAATCCTTCTAGATGTATCCGTAAACACAACGCTTTTTCTTGAGCAGCACCAGTGTCAGTGAATATGAGTATCGTATTTGTATTTCGCACTCTTAACACATTTACAAATTCCAATGCCAATATCGTAACTAAATGTATGTTTCTTTAAAAGATATTTGTGAGTAAATATGAATATCGTTTTTACATATTGCACTGCTCTTCAAAATTCCAAAGTGATCGTATTTTTCGTATCTTTTTTGCGACTATTTTTTGTAAATATTGAAACTAAATGTATCGTACTTGAATGTCGAATACAACTTCTGAATATCGTGTTTTTAATTTCCCTAAAACTTTTCAAAATGAAAATATAACTTTAGTCGGAATTATGTAATTCCAATAAAAGATTTTAAATAATACATCCCTTTTCAAATTAAAACTATAGAAATTATTGAAATTATTCTACAAGGGTCCAGTTTGTGCATTCCAACATCGTACTGCATCTGATATGAATAGCGTATGTGTTTTATCATTTGCTAATCTATTTATCTATATTCTCTATCTCTCACTCCGTTTCTCTTTCTCTCACGCTTTCTCCACTCTGCTTTTGGTCGTGTGATTTTTGATTTATTTTGCGCGTGTTTTATATCACTTGAATTGGGTTGCACCACCAAAACCAAACCAAATCAAACCAAACCAAACCACTGCATACCACCATACCACGAGTTTCGTATACAGGTACTGCCATCCTGTGCAAGGATAATGAGTTTCTCTGCTTCGATCGCCAGTTTTGCATAAATTCAACGCAGCATTGTGATGGCTTCTACGACTGCCGTGACTTTTCCGATGAGCAGAATTGCATTGGTTAATAAAACAGAAATCGAATTGGTTTCATTTTGCGTTTTTGATAGCTGTAGTTGCCCTAGTCTTATCAAAACTTTTTAATATTTTTCCAAGGTTATACAACTTCAATTATTTTTAGAAACTATTTAGAAACTGTTAGAAGAATTCATTCAAAACCATAAATCAAACAATTTTACAGCCAGTAATGAAGTTGTTTGATAAATTAATTAGTTATCAATTTAATGTCGAATTTTATTACTATTAAAATAAATCAACTTATATTATTATTATTTTTAGCGGTGGTAATTTAAAATTTTAAGTTTGCTTTAAGTTGGCCTGCATGCATTAAATATTGTATGCACTGTTTTTTTTTTACATTTTTTTTTATTAATAACATTGAATCCGAAATTGACCTTACTCTTTCAGCAGTAGCAAATTTTAGTCTGATATCCTGCAAAACCGTATTTGACCTGTATTCTTGCCTTAACTCACAGGCTGTGCCCCCAATCAATTCCGTTGCAACAATGGTGACTGCGTTATCGGATCGGCTGGCTGCGATGGATATCCCCAATGTAGCGACAATTCCGATGAACTCAACTGCGGAGGATCCCACGAGTGTCTGCCCAGCCAGTTCAAATGCAATAGTGGCCAGTGTGTGAGCGCCGCAGTGCGTTGCAATGGACAAACCGACTGCAAGGATAGCTCCGATGAAGTGAATTGTCGTAAGTATGGACGTTAGGTGACCCCCAAATCAGTCAGACTTCGAGACCCCCATCGCCATCGCTCGAACACTGCATCATTCACTCGCTTATACATACACATAAGGTCATCATCAAGTTGAGGTCGGCCAAGGAACCACTGGAAGTAGCACCACCAGCACCTCCACCACCCCCACTGCCACGACTCCACTGAGAGTCATCTGCCCGGCAACCTCATTCAAATGCGACAGTGGGCCTTGTATTTCACTGGGCCTGCGATGCAATGGACGAATCGATTGTCCATATGATGATAGCGATGAGGCGGACTGCGGTCATATCAGCAATGAGATTGATCGTAAGTGGGCGACCCAGCAAAACACCGAGTTGCCACAGAACCAAAGATAATAAATAACCGTCTGACTTCCCCTGAATTATACCACTACTAACTGCGATTAAGGGTTTAGGCTGCCACACCTCTATATTACCTCTCTATTCCCTGATTCACCCAACCATACTCCATAGAAGACCCTTACTTTTCGCCAGACTTACACTTCCTTTAATTCTTCCAAAACAGCTCACGACACTAACTCTGGACGCGGATCTCCCCAATTTAATCTCAAGACCTATCCCACCAGCCAGAACATCAAGGAGAGTAAGTATCCCAACCAATATGGTTTCTCGTACATACGATATCTAAAAGTGTTACAAAAAAAGAGATCAATCTTGTGTTTGTTAAATGTTTTGGGAGCAATCGCTTAATCTTAAATCTCGTTATGATGATATTGTAAAATATTTTGGACAACCCTAATTGCCGTTCTTTGTTCTCGTTAATGCTTAACCCAACCCAATCATATAAACCAAAATAAAATATAAAAACCGCAGGATATATTAGGGAGGGTAAGTTGGCCTAACTACAATCACTTTATGCATACGTGTAGACAATATTTCGACCAGCACTTGGAACCCAGCACCACCAGCACCAAGAAACTGCACGAACAAATCTGGCCAGAAGTGGAGTTGTACATTAAGTCGAAATTTTTGAATCACCAAATCCTTAGAGAACCCTTTATAGCCTTGATTATAATTGTATTATTTGTATTTGAGTATCATATGAGTGTGGATTTCTGTATGAATATTTTGTTGATATATTGAATTGAAAAGACATGATTCTAAATAAGATATTAAAAAAGCAACTCTTAAATTTTGTCGTTTAATTTTCAAACCTGTTGCTGTTGCCAATTTTAAAATTTTTACAAAAGGGCTTTTTTATATAAATATTATTACCTAATATTCTTATCAACCTGCCACTTATGTACTCTAATGAATTCCAACATGAATATTGTATAAGTTAATCCCACTTGTATCAAAATCTTATTTAGCTCGTCAACTGTTTGCCGATTGCGTTTGGTCCCATATTGACTAGTTTTTGTGCTCCCCTAACAGGTAGCGAGGTCACCTTCCGTTGCCGTGATGAAGGTCCCGCCCGTGCCAAGGTCAAGTGGTCCCGCCCCGGCGGACGACTTCTGCCCACCGGATCTACCGATGTCAATGGCCGCCTGGAGATCCCCAACATTCGGGTATGTCTATTCCTAACCGAACTAGGCCAAGTTTTAATCAGCTAATACCAATTTATCGAACAGATTGAGGATGCTGGCACATATGTTTGCGAGGCTGTGGGCTTTGGCAGCTTTAATCCAGGACAGCAGGTCACCGTAAGCCTCAATGTCGAGCGCTGTGAGTATGAGTCTAGATTTAAGTGAGTTATGAACTTAGGTTTTCTAAGGGGAAAGGTTCTCTGTGTAATCCGAACAAGCAGCCTGGGGCGAAAACAAGTATGAGGAGCTGCGCTCAAATCGTATGAGATATGGAACTGTGCCACACATTGATCTTGAGTTCTTTGGACTAGGTAGGGTTACATTTAAAGTTGCTTTGGGGCTATAGTCCCCTACATAAACTTGGCTAGAACTGTTTAATAATGTTTGTCTCCCCACTTTGCCGCATGGCATTATTTTTGGTAAGCTGGTTAACCGTTTAAACTTTCCAGACCCCCATTAAATTTAATTTTCCCCCCTTTACTCTCCTCTGTCCAGTTAACGACTTGGCATACCGTCCGAGCGCAGCCTGTTTGGAATACCAGTCCACGTGCATGAATGGCGAGTGTATTGACAAGGCGAACATCTGCAATGGAATTCCAGACTGCTCCGATGGCTCCGATGAGCAGAGCTGCAGTTTGGGCCGCAAGTGCCAGCCCAACCAGTTCATGTGCAGCAATTCCAAGTGCGTGGATCGCACCTGGCGCTGTGATGGACAGAACGACTGCGAGGATAATTCCGATGAGATGTCCTGCGATCCGGAACCGAGTGCCTCTCCCTGCCGTTCTAGTGAGTTCCAGTGCCGCAGTGGACATTGCATTCCCAAGAGCTTCCAGTGCGACGAGTTGCCCGATTGTACGGACGGTTCCGATGAAGTTGGCTGCAGTGAGTATCTGTAGGATAAGTCGGCTTGAGTTCAATCAAAGATCAAGTGATGGGTTACAATTTACCTATTGGTCCTTCATGGCGGATATTGAAACTATTGGTTTTTTTTCCGCCATGGATCTTTGGTTACCCACGAGCTGCTCTTCCATTTGATATGAACTTATTACCTTGGGATACCTTTTTCGCAGGGGAACCCGTGCCGATCCGCCTGCCACCCCCATCGGTACCCCTGCGGGAGGGGGAGACGCTCGATATCACCTGCGTGGCCGACGGAACGCCGACGCCGACGATTGTGTGGCGTTTGAACTGGGGCCATGTCCCCGACAAATGCGTTAAGAAGAGCTACGGTGGAACCGGAACACTCCTCTGTCCGAATATGACACTGCAAGACAGCGGAGCTTACTCGTGCGAGATAATTAATTCGCGCGGCACCGTCTTTGTAACCCCGGACACCATTGTCACCGTGACACAACGGCGTTCGGACGTGTGCGAGTCTGGATTCTTCAATATGCTGGCTCGCAAATCGGACGATTGCGTCAAGTGCTTCTGCTTTGGAGTGTCAACTTCCTGCAAAAGTGCCAATTTGTTTACCTACGCCATCCAGCCGCCGATCCTTTCGCAGCGCGTTGTTAGTGTGGAACTGAGTCCCCATCGCCAGATTGTGATCAATGAGGCAGCTCCAGGTCAGGATCTGATCACCCTGCACCATGGCATTCAATTCAGGGCCTCGAATGTTCACTTCAGTGGTCGGGAGACGCCCTACTTGGCTTTACCCGTGGAATACATGGGCAACCAGCTGAAGTCGTACGGTGGAAATCTGACCTACGAGGTTAACTACATGGGCAATGGAAGACACG
The DNA here is from genome assembly GCA_018153305.1 of Drosophila kurseongensis. Classification (NCBI taxonomy): domain Eukaryota; kingdom Metazoa; phylum Arthropoda; class Insecta; order Diptera; family Drosophilidae; genus Drosophila; species Drosophila kurseongensis. The sequence goes on from JAECXX010000141.1 coordinate 863,408, forward strand.
TCAATGGTCCAGACGTGATTATCACCGGTAACCGTTTCACTTTGACCCATAGTGTGCGCACTCAGGCTGGTCAAAACAACAGGGTGAGAATTCCCATAGTGCCGGGTAAATGGATGAAGCCCGATGGCCGCAGAGCTTCGCGTGAGGAGATCATGATGATACTGGCCAATGTGGATAACATTTTGATCCGACTGGGCTACCTGGATACCACCGCTCGTCAAGTGGAACTCATAAATATTGCCTTGGATTCGGCTGGCACTTTGGACCAAGGATTGGGTAGTGCCTCCCTTGTGGAGAAGTGCTCGTGTCCACCTGGTTATTCGGGTGATTCGTGTGAGTCCTGTGCCCTTGGGCATGTTAGACAGCCGGGAGGACCTTGGCTGGGTCACTGCGAGCCCTTCATCCCGGCACCATGCCCGGTCGGAACCTACGGAGATCCTCGACGTGGTGTGGCCTGCAAGGAGTGTCCTTGCCCCCTAACCGGCCGAAATAACTTTGCCAGTGGCTGCCAGCAGAATCCCGATGGCGATGTGGTTTGCCAATGCAACGAGGGCTATACGGGCAGGAGGTGCGAATACTGCGCATCCGGCTACCAGGGTAATCCGATGGTCTCGGGCGGAGTTTGTCGCCCGATACCCGATAATTCGTGCAACGTGGATGGCACCTACACCATCCATGGCAATGGAACGTGCCAGTGCAAGGATAAGGTTATTGGCGAACAGTGTGACCACTGTGTGGCGACGAGTTTCCACCTCAATTCGTACACCTACAGCGGTTGCATCGAGTGCTTCTGCAGCGGAGTGGCACAGGATTGCGATAGTAGTACGTTGTATCGCGACCAGGTCACCAGCACCTTTGGACGTTCGCGCATCAATCAGGGTTTTGCTCTGATTGCAGACTATAGCCGATCCACCCCGGAATCCATACCCGTGTCCGTATCACCCAATGCGTTGAGCTTCGTGGGGTCGGCGGATCATGCTGGTGATACACTCTACTGGAGTCTGCCAGCAAAGTTTCTGGGCAACAAGCTGACTTCGTACGGAGGCAAGTTGAGCTACACTCTGAGCTACAGTCCCCTGCCCAGTGGCATAATGTCCCGAAACAGTGCCCCGGATGTGGTGCTAAAGAGTGGCGAGGATCTGGTGTTCCTCCACTACAGGAAATCGCAGGTTAGCCCCAGTGTGGACAACACCTATGCCGTGGAGATCAAGGAAAGTGCTTGGCAGCGCATTGACGAAGTGTCTGCCAACCGTGAGCATGTCCTGATGGCCCTCAGCAACATTACGGCCATCTACATCAAGGCCACTTACACCACTAGCACCAAGGAGGCCTCGCTGCGTCAGGTGACTTTGGATACTGCCACGCCCAATAATATTGGCACTTCACGTGCCGTCGAGGTCGAGCAATGTCGCTGTCCCGTGGGCTACTTGGGTACTTCCTGCGAGAAGTGTGCTCCTGGTTACGGCCGCGATCCGGAGGGCGGAAACTATCTGGGACTTTGCCAGCCTTGCGAGTGCCATGGACATTCGAATTATTGCAACGCCGAGACCGGCGAGTGCGAAGTGAGTATTCGGCTCGAAGGACCAAGGTCCTTAGCCCCACTAACCCCACTTTCCCTCTTGATTTGCAGAGCTGCTCTCACAACACCGAAGGACCCAACTGTGAAGTATGCGCCCCCGGCTATGTGGGAGATGCCACCAGTGGAACTCCGTACGACTGCCTACCCGATGACAGGAATCCCATACCGAATCCGCCATACACACCGGACAATCAAACAATCGATTGCAACTATTGCCACCCTGAGGGGACGTACACCTGCAACGGATACTGCCAGTGCAAAACGAATGTGTTTGGAGAGCGATGCGATCAGTGCCGCGCCGGAACATACGGACTTTCCGACAAGAATCCGGATGGCTGCAAGGAGTGCTACTGCTCCGGAGTGTCCAACCAGTGCCGTTCGGCGGCTCTGTACCGCCAGCTGATACCCGTGGACTTTATTTCTAGCCCACCCTTGATTACAGATGAAGAGGGCAATATTGAGGACACAAGCAACCTGCAGATCGACATATCCACTAATATGTACACTTACACGCACACCGCCTACCTGCCCAAATATTGGAGTCTGAGGGGAAGCGTGCTGGGCAACCAGCTTATGTCGTACGGCGGTCTACTGCAGTACAACCTAGTGGTAGAATCCTATGGCAAATACACACCGGACAAGGATGTGGTGCTGATTGGCAATGGAGTCAAGCTGGTCTGGTACAGTAACAACGAACGAGTAGATCAAGAGGAGTACAGTGTGCGACTGCACGAGGACGAGCAATGGCAGCGCCTTGATCGTGGGTCGTCACGAAAGGCATCCCGGTCCGATTTCATGACCGTGCTAACGGATCTACAGCACATACTGGTGCGAGCCACGCCCAATGTGCCCACGCAGAGGACCTCGATCGGTAATGTGATTCTGGAGAGTGCGGTCACCACAAGGACGCCGGGAGCCACGCATGCTATCGATCTCGAGGAGTGCCAATGCCCAACCGGATATTCGGGCTCTTCCTGTGAGAGTTGCTCACCACTCTTCTATCGCAGTTCCGCCGGATCCTGCAGCCTGTGTCCTTGCGAGGCCTCCAACACCGAGTCCTGCAACTTAGACAGCAGCGGTTACGTCGAGTGCCGTTGCAAGCCACGCTGGAAAGGCGATCGCTGTCGCGAAATTGGTGAGTGGAGGAGTTCAAGTATAGGAACCCCCATACGCAATTCGTCCTTCGACGGCTCTTCCTATTCTCAATCACTTGCCTTCTAGCCCAACTTCTGCATACCAAACTACATGGAGTACCGTCCAGATAGTATGCTTGTTCTCTAAGCGATCTCTTAAGTCCAAGTTCAACTTTAGATGTAGTGGCAGAAGGAAATCTTTCCCGTCCCATAGTCTAAATGAGCCTTAAATACCCACTCAGAATTGGCCAAATAAACGACTGGTCGTCCGTTCTAAGAATCAAATCTATAAACCTTCAAGAACTAGAGCAGAATCCTTTTGGTATGCAAGCCACTGTTATATTGAGGGGGGTATACAAAAGGGTTTTTAAAAACTTATTTTAAGCTAAAACAGTGGAACATATCCTTTGGCCAACTGATTAATCTGAGTAGAGGGTATCACACGATCGGTTAAACCGATTATTAAGTTCTTACCTGTTTTATTTACTTTCTCCTTTCTCTCGGACCTTGTTTTCGTCATTCCTCCTCCGTCACCAAATCGATACAAATTCGATAACGACAATATAAAAAACAAAAAACCAAAACTAAAAATTGCAATCACCAAAACCAACAAACATCCCATCCATCCACATTCTAGACACATCGCCCATTATCGAAGAACCGCCCCAGATATGTGATTTAAGCAGGGGATTCTGTTGCAGCGGCTTTCAGTTCGAAATCGCACCGAACGAGTCAATCTCGATAAATGACACCCTGCAGATATCTAAGGGCAACAGAATCATAGGAAATATGACAATGCTGCGCTACGGCTGTCCATCGCGAGGTTCGCTCCAGACACTTCGATCCACCGAACTGAACCACTCTGAAAAGCACTCTGCCGTCTACAAAACACCACAACTGTTGCTTTCCTAATACTCGTGCCTCTATCTCTTACAACAGTGCACTTAAAACTCGATTCTACACCCTCTATATAGTACCTTCCTAGCTTAGATATGTGTAAAGAACTGTGTGTGTGTGTAGAGCGATCCTAACTCTTATATCTGTGACCTAAAGCCCAAGTAGACCAAGTGTGAAGTTTTCCAGAATCTTGTAATTGGGTTAGCTCCTGTATTATCTCTTTCCCTGACTCTGACTCTGTGTCTGATCTTCCGGTGATTTAAAAACCACTTAGCTAGTCTATGTGTCTTAGTACTTGTCTTACCCAAAAGTAGATTTTGTTATCTGTGTACAGATGCCGAACTATTACACCTGATCCTCCGAATCCTCTTCGTACACCCCATCGATAACTATTTTGTCCCTCTGTCTTTGTGTGTAGAACATATTATTTGTATCTTAGCTGCCAGTCTAAAACGTTAGCGGTCGCAAAGCCAACCATTATTGGCCCCGAAACCCGCTCAAGTAGACCATAAATTACCATAGAAAATCATAGCCACTAATCCAGGGTTAGAAACTGACATCTGAACTCCATAGTGCGCTTCATAACTTCTCTTCGCAAAGTGGGGGAGATCAATTGTATCTTGACTAACAAGTAATTTTGTCGTTTACAATCTGACCAAACTTGCTGATTATAAATTGATTACTTTTTCTACGTTATTAAGTAACTCGCTGATTAAATTGTCAGACCTTAAACTTCTTAAATGGTTTTCTTATATAATACGAGAAGCGATTCTACCCCATTAACATCATCATTGTTGATAGACTACTTGTTCGTAAATATTACAATAATTAAAACGGATCCCTTTAAAGTAATATGAACTCAACTTATTAACTTTGAAGGTTTTGAAACGCACTATCTCCATGTTTGTTATTCAATCTGTCGCCTAACCCTCGAAACTGTAGGTCAATCGGAGTGATCCCCGAATCGGGAAAACCAAAACTAAACACCTACTACGATCTCTTGACTATGTGCTCCCAAATAGGAGTCATTAAACCGCAACCACCTGTCACTAACACACTCTTAAGACCTCTTCTCACGACCTGAGTTTTTCATTTAAGTTTTTGGTATTTTCAAGGCTCTGTCTGTTCACATATCCCATTTATAAAATTGAAAAAATACCAAAAGCTCAAATGAGCTGGGCAGCCGTGTAAAGAGGACTTTACTCACACTGTAAGGAACTCTAATTGTGGGAACTTCCGGGTGTGCTATAGCATTTGTCTAATCGATTTTCCTCGCTACCCTAGAAACTAACGAACCAACGCAAGCACCGGATACCAATGTCCCTGATCCCGTGATCAATGTGTCGATTGAAAAGCCGGAGATCACTATTGTGCCCGTGGGCGGATCGCTGACCCTTACCTGTAGCGGTTGGATTAGCTTTAGCAAGGTGAGTTCACAGTGATCTGGTTTATACACTATAGCTATAGGGGTATAGATAGATCCAAAAATGCGGATCGAATTAGAGCTGCTAATCGCATTTATTTTATTTTGATCACCCAGGCCCCAGTCATTGTGAACTGGTACAAGGAGGACAGTAGCATGCCCAAGCAATATGATATCCAAGGCGGTAGTCTGAATCTGTACAACCTGGATATCAGCGATTCTGGAGTATACATCTGCCAGGCCGTTAGCCCCGCAGACAATCGCATCTTCAAGGACTCTGTCTCCATTACCATAACCAGTGAGTATTGATTATCTGTCCCTTAATGTACCCATTCTTAACCGTACTCATAATCTCATACAAATTGCGGCATTTATCAAAGGATATGCCCAGGAAATGCTGACACGCTACGGTATTATACATTTTAAAGACCACATAAAATAAAAGCTTTTTTACGCAAAAAATATTAAATATTCAGGGTTGTCAGAGGAATGTCTATGGGTTTAAAGCTACTTTTCCATTGCTGTCTCACAATGTAATACAATTTTCCTTCGGACACCTGAACAAGTTATTTTAACCCTCTAGAGATTTCTGCGGCACATACTCGATTTATTTAAAGCTCATGCTGACGTTCTGTTTTTTTTTATCTTTAACCCACATTCACCCTTTTAGAGGAGATCCAGCGCTCGCCAGCTAGGATTGTGGACTTGGTTAGCCGCGTTACCTTTGAGGAATACCAGCCCAATGAGATCGTTTGCAAGGTGACGGGGAACCCGCTACCCACAGTCAAATGGACTCGAGTGGATGGCCAGGCGGATCCCCAGACTACACGGATCTACAACAACCGCATGATCTTCGATTCGCCAAGGAAATCGGACGAGGGTCGCTATCGCTGCCAGGCGTATAATGAATTGAATAGCGAAGAGAAGTACGTCACAGTCTATGTCCAGAGCAACGCTCCACAGCCTCAGCCGCCGCAGGATCGCTTGTATATCCAGCCGGAGGGCGTTAATACCTACGAGGGCGAAACTTTCCGGCTATCCTGCCAGTTCACGAGTTCTGTCTCTCTGCACTACGAGTGGTCCCACAACCGCGCTCCCCTATCGTCTTCGGCCAATATCCTGATTGATGGCAATGTCCTGGAAGTCCGCGATGCCAGTGTCCGCGAGTCAGGCACTTACACCTGTTCGGCCTCTGATTATCGCACTCGCCGCAACTTCACCGAGCACGCTCGTGTAAACATCGAGCCGCGCGAGGGACCACAGACCCATGATGGGTGAGTTGAAAGTCTCCTTAAGGGGGGAAGTCTTCAAAGACATTCCAAAGGGAAATAGGAGGATGGAATATATTTATGGCTTCAGAGTTTCATATACCATGACATTCTTTTCACTCTGCAGCGTTAGACCACAGATCGTGCCCTTGCCGGAGGCTATCAACATCAACCAGGGCCAGGACTATAGCATCACCTGCGAGGCCCGTGGATCGCCCTATCCTTCGATCAAATGGGTTAAGGTGTTACAACAGATGCAGACCAATGTCCACGTCAGCGGCAATGTGCTGAACATCTATGGAGCCCGGCCCGAGAATCGAGGTGCCTACTCCTGCATCGCCGAAAACGCCTTTGGATCAGACCAGTCCAGCACCGCAATCGACATTGAACGTAAGTTATCAGGGATCCACGCCTTCAATATTCTTTTATCACAAAGGCAGCTACTTTGGCTGATATCAGATGCGGTCAAAGATGGCTAACATCGAACTTATATAGCTCGAAGTTTGTAAAATGCTTAATTGTCTTTAACCGCAATAACTCTTGAATTTTCGCCACCCCCCCAAGAAAATAGACTGCAGCTAACGATACCTTTGCTCTATTTTGTCTTGTTATCTCTCTTCCCTCACAAACACTGATTATCTTGCCCCCTTACCTCGAATATTATTATTTAACTCCCGACTCGATTTGATCTAAATTAAAACGTACAACTTTGCCATGCAAGTGCACAAGAGTGGAGTTGGTAATAAGAGAGGTCCGCACAGTCTGATCCTAATACTAATTGGTGCCACCACTGTCGTTTACTTGTTTGCAGCCCGGGAGCGGCCGAGCTTAAATATTGAGCCTTCGACCCCGCAAACAGTTGCTGTTGGCAACGAGGCCTCCGTCTACTGCGCCGTTCAGGGTATCCCCGAGCCGAGCGTCCAGTGGGCCCGAGTGGATGGCCAACCGCTAACGCCGCGTCACACGTTCCACCAATATTCCCGCCAAATGTTGTAAGTACCCCTTAAGGTTCTATTTCATATCCATGGGACTCCGCGCGAAAAAAAAAAAAAAAATCCCCCATTAATATCATTTGTATTGCATATTCTCACAGGATCGAGGACATTCAGGTCGCTGATGCCGGCGACTACGAGTGTCGGGCGAAGAACATTGTGGGCGAGGTCAGCGGGGTGGCCTCCATAGTCGTCCACGAGCAGGCTATGGTGCAGATAAGCCCCAGCCAGAACACCTTGACTCTCACCGAGGGCGACGAGCTGTCGCTGAGCTGCGTGGGCAGCGGAGTGCCCACTCCGTCCGTGTATTGGACACATGGCAACACGCAGAATAGGGGCGCCCAAACCTTCTCAGAACTTTTATCCTCGAACACGGCCAACATCGATATCTACTCTGTCACACGGGAGGATGCCGGCCTCTACACCTGCAAAGGATCCAATGCGGCGGGCGACGATGAAGCCTACATTAATGTGGAAATTAAGCCCAAACGGGGCGACATCGGAGGAGGTGAGTCCATTCCGCAAGGCTTCGGTTAGGTTTTGAAACCCTTTGGCCTTTAGTAAATATTCAGAGTTGTATAATATTGAGTTTCAATATAGCTGGACAGTGTCCCAGACATCTACTCCACCCAAAATGGAGTAAATAAAAGTTTCTGTTCTTCAATCTTAATTTTTCAAACGTGCAATTACAAAGTGGTTCCATACAGTGCATAGAATGGCACAGCAGAAACTTAAGGGAAAGCTTAGTGTACTGCAAAAATCTGGTGCACCAAGAGCATATATGCAGGACCAAGTTTTGGACCTTTTGTTTCTGGGTGATGAAGACCGGATGTTAATGCTACACTTCATTGACTTTCACAGACACATCCGACGTGGATAGCAATCCCCGAACGCCCAACAATCGGCCGGAAGTGCCCTACCCCGCTCCACAAAACTATGCACAACTGGCAGCCGATTTAGGCAGCGATGTGACCCTGAGATGCGACATCCACGCCTACTTGGAAGTGCAATGGGAACGCGTGGATGGCACACCACTGCCACCGAATGCCTACACCGATCAGAATAGCCTGGTGATTACGAATGTGCAGCAGCGGAATCTGGGCCAGTACCGCTGCAAGGGAAGCGACCGCGACGGCAGTGTGAAGGCCTCTGTGGTGAGGGAACTGGTCCTGCTGCCCCTGCCCAGGATCACCTTCTATCCCAAAATTCCGCTGACCATGGAGGTGGGACAGAACTTGGACGTGTACTGCCTTGTGGACAATGTGCGACCGGAGGACGTGCATTGGAGCACCGACAACAATCGACCACTGCCCAGGTGCGAATGTGAAAAAGGGAAATGATTTTCTGAATCCTCAAACTTACTCTTCTATGACTTTTCCCACCCCAGTAACGTTCGCTTCGAGTCCAATGTGCTGCATTTCGAGTCCATCACTGAGGCGGCTGCCGGGGAATACCGCTGCACCGCCTCCAACCAATATGGCAGCAGATCGGAGATCGCGAAGGTGATGGTGAAGAGACCCGCTGGCTACCAAGCTGCCCCGCAGCCCCAGGTGGAGCGGCGTCGCGAGGGCGAGGGCACCCAGCTCAGGTGCAGTGTGACCAACCAGTACGGTGTGGAGACTCGCGGCAATTTCCGGGTGAGTCTCCTCCCAACGGAGAACCCTAAATGTTACCTTTGAATATACCAACAAAGAGATGTGCATGGAACGGATAAGCACTATGCCATCCAAATTGTTATTATTTTAAAATATCCATTTCCATAGAACTGTCATTCAGATCATATTACTTAAAATATAAAAAGGTTAGTTGGAAATGGTCATCTGCCATTGAGAAGATATTACATCTTAAAGTAAGTCATACAACAATTTCAAACCTATTAAAGAATTTACTTGATCTAGTCCATGTACAATGTACAATTTAGTCGATCTTATTAAAACTAACTAAATCGTATAATAATACAGATAATATGATAGTCACAATTATCATTTGCAATTATCTCGAAACAGAGCGGTTTTGGGAAAGTTTTCTGGCTTTTGCTCATGGAGCGGGCTAGTGAAACCCCTGGAAACAGATTACGTTTAAAAGAAATTTTTAGTTCACCGACCAAATGCACAATATTAAAATAAGCTACTTTATGCCAAGAAATTAATGAACGACATGGGTATCATTCGTTGCAGTTCAATTGGTACCGTGCGAATGGCAGCAGTTTGCCGTACAACGCCCGTTCGGACAGCCAGGTGCTGACGCTGACCAACTTGCGACCCGAGGACGAGGGTCGCTACATCTGCAACACGTACGATGCCAGGGGGCAGCAACTGACCTCCATCGCCATCGACTTGCAAGTCCTAAGTGAGTAATCGCAGCGCGTTAGGTTTTCGGGGCTCCAGGACTCCGACCCCGGCTCAGAGTTGGAGTCGGATCCGGCGGTCCGCAGTCAGAAGATGTCCTGTGCGACAAGCAACCTATCTCCCATCTCTCCCCCCCAAAAAAAAGCCCCACCAAAACAAAAGCTCCACTTCCAAAAGGGCTTGACCCAAAAAAAAAAAATAAATTTGAACAAAATCTTTGCTAGGCCATCCCGCAAGTAAAACGAAATAAGTACGACATCCCAAAAATAGAGATATATTGCTTAAATCGATAAGAAAAGGAAGAATTTTCAAGGATTAGGCTTTGTTTAAGCAGGTTTGATCTTTCGCTGATTTTACTAATTCCCCACTTAATATAAATATATAAATATGAATACGCCTATATATAAACACATCAATGTAATCGTATCTGTTAACCTAAACCTAAAAAGTCAACAAAAAGGCAAAAGCACGAATTCGAAAACAGAGAAAACACCCTGTACATACAAAATCAGAAATTGTCAGCCGCCAACATCTACAACAAACAGGCAACAAAAACATGTGTGTAAATATGTCTAGCACCATAGGGAGCGGTTCCAGGGTCCTACGAACACACTCTGTATATAACAAATGATCGAAAGGAGACATCTAAATCATTGCGAATACTTTGGTGATGGAGTCACAAACAAGAAACAAATTAAACTGCCAATCATGTAGTAATATATAATACAAGTCTAATGCATGCAAACAAAGTCCGAATCCAAGAATTACCCAAATTCCTCTTTTCATTTTATGTTTACCAATTGAAAATCTAGCAATCTAAGCTCTGAAAACGAAAAACCCAAATTATAAACCACACGCACACTTTTATATCTATATACGAACATTCTTTTAACTTGATAAATCTTAAGCTTACCAAAATGGCTGCCAAAAACATTTCTAATACGATACATTTAAGTAAACACCACTAAAAGTGAGATGAAAAACATAATATTAACATTAAAACTTGCACAGCGAAATGTGTGAAGCAAATTGTAACATATTCTTTTTATTTATTTTCCAAGCCCTTGCAGAGGCCAGTTTTCAGGGACATATAATTGTTTGCCCGTTTTAAAAAAGTATTTCCTGAATTAACTAGATCTATCTTTCAAATCGATTAAAAAAAAAACAAAAATTAAATCTTCATTAATTTGGATGAACCGAATTGGCAGAAAAACTTATGGATCTGCAAGGGTATTAAGAGCTTCGGTTAACCGATTCTGGACCACTTTTGTTGTGTTTTTATTAACATCAAAATTCTACTTTGGTTTCGGCTCCTCTCCCCATATCGCTACTGCCCCTTGGTGTTGGTTTATTCCAGTACAATTAAGTGTTTGTTAATTTTAATGCTATTTTTCTAATGGTTATTGGTTATTATTGTCCAATGTTTGTTTGTGTTTTTGTGAACTAATAAGTGTAAATCAATGACAAGTTAATTATCTACGACATAAGCACTGCACAAACTTAACCTTTTTTATTCTCGACTCTTGACTTCTACATCATCACTGAATTTGCACCCAAGACACACTGAAAACAAATACGCAAAGAAAACCAGCACAAATTAAACTGTAAATAATAAACTTAACTTTTGTCTTGAATCAGATAAAATCAGTCAAATAGTCAGATAGAGAAGAATCAGTTTAAAGAATCCGTTAAAGCCATAGGTTTTGAAGTTCCACCTACTGTTTGAATGCAAATGGATTAATTGATTAATTTCATATTTATTTCTTTCTCTCTCACGCTTATCTCTCTCTCTCTCTTCCACTTTCTTACATGTGCGCTTGTTGAAATATTTTTAATTTACCCTTTGATTTGACTTGACTTAAACTGTTTAATTGGTATATGCTATATGCTATAAATGATATGGTACACTGTGTGCGCTTTTGCTGAACCTATGTCGAAAAAACACACACACAAAACACAAACAAATTTAATGGTATGGCATGCAACTGCAACTGCAATCAATCAATCAATCAATCAATCGAACGACGCAACTTCAACTACCCAGGAACTTACAATCCGTTCAAGGGCGGCGTTACCCTGAAAGACACGCCCTGCATGGTTCTGTATATTTGTGCAGGTGTGTTACAGCCACCGCCGCCTAACCAAATATAATCGCAGCGATCCTCCATTATATGATACCTATATGATTTGTATTTTATTTACATTCTTTTATTTTGTTTGACATTTTTTTTTCGTTTATTTGGCATTTGTTTTGTATTATTAATCTAATGATCTTTAAATCTGTATTATGTACTGCCTAACCCTAGAGCAATAGAAGTTTTATATAAAAAAAGAAACAAAAATAATTAAAAAAAAAACCTGTAACAAGTTGCTTTAATGAAACTCCCACAACCCCGCCACGCCCACTAATGCACCTAGTCACACGATGGACCTAGTCACTTGAGCACCATCGTAACCTTTCCAGCATGCGTGAATCCCCAGTAATCAATAGCATTACGATAGTTAAGTCCCCCGGGTTTTAAGTTGTAAAGATAGGGTTCAGGGAGTACCACTAACAAAGGGCTTCAGTGCTGCGGAGGCTGTAAATTTGTACTAATTTTTACTTTGTGCCTTTTCACAAACAAAAAAACCGAAATACTGAATATAACGAAAATACCGAAACATAAAATTGCGAAAACCAAAAAACATCGTAGACTTCAAAAGCAGCAAAATCTCGCCCACGAAGCCTCTTAATTCTGGACCCACCACGATCCGGACACCAACTATTTCGTACACCTGCCAGCCCAGCGACTTCAAGTGCGTTTCCCATCCGCACACTTGTGTCAGGGCCAACATGGTGTGTGATGGGATCTACGACTGTACGGATCACTCGGACGAGTTTAACTGCATCGCCGGGAAGGGAAGCGGAAAACCGGGATCCAGCTCGGGATCCGGGAGCTTTAAGCGCTGGAAAAGGATTAAGAAGCAAGGCAGCCTGGTGAAAAGCATCAAGGATTGGAACCCGAGGAAGCGCAGCTTCGGTTGGTCCCCAAAACTTTTTTCTTTCCCCTCACTGCAACAGCTTTCTTCCACTTTCTGCCCTGGTATCGCCATCTAATACGCAACTGTACCTATTTATATCCCATAATCCCCTTCCTCATCCGATTCCCCAGTTCCATTTTTATCCTTTCCGATGTGTACACTTTCTCTTTACTCCTTTCGCTGTCTAATTCCGCAATGCCCGTGGGTGCACAAAATCGTACGATTGAAGTTGGCACTCAAATGAAGAAAACCGATTATCAATAACCGACCAGCGATAACCAGCAACAGCACCAAACTTCAAAGTCAATCGATAAGAAATGACGGAGAAACGGCGCACTCGCACCTGAGGGGTTGAAAAGTAGCTAAATGTAACAAATAATGATAAACGATAACCAAGCGATCGATATTTTTACAGCGGGTTGGCCTTTTAACAGGATCTAACCTCAGATGTAATTTGCATGCGGCAGACAACAATGTTACTAATAATATAACCATATTTAGATTTACGAAATTTGTGTAAATAATACAAAACACTCGGACTCACACATCCACATACGCGCACACACTTTTTGTCACACGATAATTAAGTAATCAAAATTTTGTATAATGTATCTATAAATGTATCTATATACCCAAAAAAAAACCGAAGTGATTTTAGTGGTAACACAAGTCCCAATTAGATCTGTAGAATTCGACTCGTGAGATTAAAACGAAAACCAGAATAAACCCTAAAGACCCCATTCGTAACCCCACATGTATTCGTATTCTGTGTGATTCGATTCGTAGCAGTATTGAGTAAAACGTAGCTCCATAAAAAGTAGTCATCCTCACCAATCCACATAGTCCCCTTTCTGTCGCTCTCTGTTTCTATATATGTATATCGTATATGTATGTATTGTCTAACTAGGAAAACAAATTCCAAATCGAAACAACTAAAACAAAACCAATTGCGTTATGAATCGAACGATAAGCCCATCGACCTAAAATTGCCTAAGAAAATTGTGATTCATTTATCAGTTATAAGTAAACTAAAAGTTTATTGATAATCTAGTACTATATTATAAAGTAAATAAAGTATAAAATAATCGATACAGAGCTAATTTCACCGATAACTTATTAAATCTTATCGTTCGATAATTATCGCGTTCTTTCTGTTTGAAACGCCAATTTTGACCTGTACTTTTGCTAACTGTTTTCTCTTTCTGTGTATTTTTTACTATCTTATTCCCATTTCCGTGATTCACTACACTACACACACACACACACAAACACAATTATACCGCCCACACACACACTCACATATCTACACACACACACAACCATATACACACATGCACCCATGCACTTGTGAATTGTCGCTGAATTGTGAACGTCCTTGTCGACCTGTCGCCCCTGTCAATGTGTGTGTGTACCTGGTATCCTATCGTCGGTTGGGCGGTATCAGCGGCGAGCCCGCCCCCCTACAGCCCCGCCTACCTCCCGCCGGTGGCCACGGCGCCCCCGCAATTACCAGAAAGGAGCCACGACTACAGCCTGAAACTGGACCAGCAGTCAGGGAACCTTCGAGTGGGCGAGGCCACCGAAGTCGAGTGCTACTCCTCCGACGACACTTACACGGATGTCATCTGGGAGCGGGCTGATGGAGCTCCTCTGAGCGAGAACGTCCGGGTGAGTACGGTTCCACTAACCATCCAATGTAATCCCGCAGCTACGATCTATGATCTTTGGTCAGAGCTTTAATTCAAAACCCAACAGCCTACATTCCATTAGGTACAGTTTCGACTTAGCATCTACTTCATGATAGTCTTAATAATTATTCTTCATTTGCGTATTTACGGTTCCACTATACCTTCCAATGTAATCCCATATCTACGATCAATGATCTTTGGTCAGCTTTAAGATAATAATAATTTTGATTCAATAAGAATCCATTTCCATAGAAATGCAGAACTTTAACAGTTCCATTTTTCAATATTTCTAACTCACCTCAACGATTGATTTAAATATTCTTACCCTCTCATATTCATCTAGCCGTGATCGGATAACTCTTCTCTATATATCCAATAATATTTAATGTCTTCAAATCATATTGAATCCCTGCAGCAAGTGGGCAACCGCCTGGTGATCAATGATGTGGTCCCAACCGATGCTGGCAACTATTTGTGCAAGTGCAAGACGGACGAAGGAGAGTTGTACACCACAAGCTACGAACTCGAGGTCGATGATCAGCCCCATGAGCTGAAGAGCTCCAAGATAGTCTACACCAAGGTGGGCGGAAGTGCCCAGTTGCAGTGTGGAGCCGACGAAACTAGACAGCCCACCTACCGGTGGTCCCGTCAATACGGACAACTCCAAGCGGGAAGCAGTTCGCTCAGTGTAAGTCCCAGAAACGTAACCCTACGCCTAAAAACGTTCAATATAGCAACAAATACTTCGAATACAATTATTTTTGTCACTTTCATAGTGTTTTAAAAATAATTTTAAATCGCAAAAAATCAACTTTCAAACATGAAAAAAATATGTATATATTTCAAATATATTGTGATTGCCTTAAGAATCTATAATCACAGCAAAAAAAACTGGTCAATTGTTTTAATAAAATCTCAACATTTTTGCTGAAAAATGTAAACTTGTTTTTCCAAATGTAGCTTATAAACTAGTATTGCCACTTTAAAAGCAAACTATTTTTGATCCGAAGATGATAACCTCAAGCATCCAAACCTTTTCTAATTCCAGGAGAAGCTTTCACTGGACAGTGTGCAGGCCAACGACGCCGGAACGTACATTTGCACGGCCGTATACAATGACGGCGAAACGGCGGACTTCCCTAACATTTTGGTTGTGACGGGTGCGATTCCCCAGTTCCGCCAGGAACCACGAAGCTACATGAGTTTCCCCACGCTGCCGAACTCCTCGTTCAAGTTCAACTTCGAGCTGACCTTCCGGCCGGAAAATGGCGACGGACTGCTCCTCTTCAACGGACAAACCCGCGGAAGCGGTGACTACATCGCATTATCGCTCAAGGATCGATATGCGGAGTTCCGCTTCGATTTTGGCGGTAAGCCATTGTTGGTGCGAGCAGAGGAGCCACTGGCCCTCAACGAGTGGCACACGGTCCGAGTGAGCCGCTCCAGGAGGGATGGATACATCCAGGTGGACGAACAGCATCCGGTGGCCTTCCCCACCCTCCAGCAGGTATGTCATTGTCCCTCAAGGGATTCCTATCGACTTAGTGCACTCTCACTAAACTATTTACAAGCTAATATGTTAGCATAGATTTCCTGCACATGTTATAAAAAACTATTAAACATGATGCCCAGCATTAAGATAATACCTTCCAGAACTATCCGGACAATACATAAATAACACTTATAATGATGACCTTCTCCACCCTGACAAACAGTTGCCCCAACTGGACCTGATTGAGGATCTGTACATTGGCGGAGTGCCAAACTGGGAGCTGCTGCCGGACGAGGCGGTTGGTCAGCAGTTGGGCTTCGTGGGCTGCATCAGCCGCCTGACCTTGCAAGGTCGCACCGTGGAACTGATCCGAGAGGCCAAATTCAAGGAGGGCATCTCCGATTGCCGGCCCTGTGCCCAGGGACCTTGCCGCAATGGGGGAGTCTGCCTGGAGAGCCAGACGGAGCAGGCCTACACCTGCATTTGCCAGCCGGGATGGACGGGCAGGAATTGTGCCGTCCAGGGCACCCAGTGTACGGCCGGAGTGTGCGGAGCCGGACGCTGCGAGAATACGGAGAACGACATGGAGTGCCTTTGCCCGCTGAACCGAACCGGAGATCGATGCCAGTATATTGAGCATTTGAGCGAGCACAGCCTCAATTTCAAGCACAACAGCTTTGCGGCCTACGGGTGAGCTGCAAACCATTCTGTTTGTGCTTCCTGGACCCACTAATAACTTGTCAATTTCTTATCCCGCAGAACTCCCAAGCTGACCAAGGTCAACATAACGCTCTCCGTGCGTCCGTCGAGTTTGGAGGACTCCCTGATCCTGTATACGGCGGAGTCCAGCTTGCCCAGCGGCGACTATTTGGCCCTGGTACTCCGGGACGGCCACGTGGAGCTCATGATCAATACGGCCGCCCGTTTGGATCCCTTGGTGGTGCGCTCCTCGGAGCCACTGCCCCTGAACCGCTGGACAAGAATCGAGATTAGACGTCGCCTGGGCGAAGGAATCCTGCGGGTGGGCGACGGACCAGAGCTCAAGGCCAAGGCCCCGGGGTCAGTTCGCATTCTTTCCCTCAAGACGCCGCTCTTTGTGGGTGGTTACGATCGGTCGACAGTCAAGATCAATCGGGATGTGAACATCACCAAGGGCTTCGACGGCTGCATCTCCAGGCTCTACAATTCACAGAAGGCCGTGCAACTTTTGGCGGACATCAATGACGCGGCGAATATCCAGAACTGTGGAGAGACAAATGAGATAAGTGGCGCCGACGAGGATGGCGACAATGAGCCACCAGTTCCGCCCCCAGCCCCAGAGGTCCACGAGGACGAACTGCAGCCATATGTGATGGCTGCCTGTTCCAGCGACCCCTGCGAGAACGGAGGAAGCTGCAGTG
Source organism: Drosophila kurseongensis (assembly GCA_018153305.1). Classification (NCBI taxonomy): domain Eukaryota; kingdom Metazoa; phylum Arthropoda; class Insecta; order Diptera; family Drosophilidae; genus Drosophila; species Drosophila kurseongensis. The sequence goes on from JAECXX010000141.1 coordinate 880,649, forward strand.
AGCAGGAGGCCATGGCCGTCTGCTCCTGTCCTCTGGGCTTCAGCGGCAAACACTGTCAGGAGCGTAAGTTGAACCTAAGGGAAGGGAAAAACAAATACGGCCATTTAAAGTACATATCCCATCTTGATTTTCTTTAGACATCCAGCTGGGCTTCAACGCCTCGTTCCACGGCGATGGCTACGTGGAGCTCAATCGCAGCTACTTCAATCCGGCCCTGGAGCAGACATACACCTCTATAGTCATAGTCTTCTCCACCAGCCAGTCGAACGGCTTGCTCTTTTGGTGGGGCCAAGAGGCCGGGGAGGAGTACACCGGACAGGACTTCATCGCCGCCGCCGTCGTTGATGGCTACGTGGAGTATTCCATGCGACTCGATGGCGAGGAGGCGGTGATCCGGAATAGCGACCAGCGCGTGGACAATGGAGAGCGACGCATTGTGATCACCAAGCGGGATGATAACACCGCCATTCTGGAAGTGGACCGCATGCTGCACTCGGGTGAGACCCGACCCACCAGCAAGAAGGCGATGAAGCTGCCGGGCAACGTGTTCGTCGGTGAGTGTCCTTACAAAGTGGCAGACTTATAGAATAACCTTGACTTCTTCATTATATAGTTCTTTATTTGATATTCGTACCACTCTACAAACCTCTTGTCTCAACGAATTTCTAATCGAATCAATTTTTAATTTTCTTTTCCAGGTGGAGCTCCAGATATCGCCCAGTTCACGGGCAATCGCTACAAGCATAACTTCAACGGCTGCATCGTGGTCATCGAAGGCGAAAAAGTTGGCCAAATTAACCTTAGTTCAGTTGCCGTCAATGGAGTGAATGTCAATGTCTGTCCCGCGTAAGTAATCCCCATCATTTTCCTTGAGAACAGTTCCCCAGCTTTTGTGACTAACCGATCCTCCGCCCTTTTGCGATCAGTCTGTGGAATCCTTCTAGCCTCGTACACCAGCAGATCGGTGATGATCTAGATATGGATAACCAAGTAGATGGCAGGGACTTGAGTTTCTTCGACGCGCTGGATCAGCCACCACCGGTGCATATTTTCTATCCGCGTCCCAAGATCAATGAGCATAACACCAACAAGGCCCATCGAGTGGCTCTGTCGTTATCGCTTGGGCTATCGATCGTCCTCTTGGGTTGCCGCCCATCGGTGATATCCTTGTGTCTGTGGCCCGCCCCCAGCTAAGCTCGATTCATCGGGGTCTTAATGGGAATGATATCAAACAGATGGACTAGTCGTTAAACGCCAACAGTTAGCTAAAGGCAACTGTACCGTACCCCTTACTTAAACGTCAACGGAATCTTCTTCCATTTTCGTTAACCCAAAAGAAAGGCGGCTATGACACTTCTTAAGATCGTGTGGCACTGATCAAAGTTGGAAAAAACGGGCTAGATGTTTTCCAGCTTTTTACTATTTTCTTGCGGTATATCAGAATTTTTACCGACATTATTTCAAATCCTAATCCTAATTTATGTGGAAAATCTCTCTGTTTGATTTACAACATTTGTAAATCTAATTCAAACAAATTGTTTTGTATTCAAAAAGAGAAAATCTAGTAAGTGTCATAGCCGCATACCCAAGCCGTTTACAATATAGTCAAAACATTTCGGAGTGTTACAATTGGAATTATCGTGCCATATCATTGCAGAATATCATGTTATATTATACACAGTATAGTTAGTACCACAGTCAAATAAACGATCATAGATAATCGATTAGTATTAAGCCATCCTAAAGGATACTAAGACTCTAAGCGTGTTTTTTTTTCCTAGTCAATTAGTTAGCACAGAATCGAACATAAGCGGAATATACATACATACATGGTATTGTTATAGATCTTGTCTAGTATTAACCACTTCTAGTTGGATTGTTCTCGTTTCTAAGCCAAGCTCAGGGCACACAACTCTAAAGCTATATATCTAAACACACTCGGACACCAATTATCAGTATATAGAAAAGTATTGCATAGATAGGTAGTCGAACATGAATATGTTCATAGAAAAAACGATCAAAAAAGATATCGGAGCAATTTTCCCCGCTATACTGAAGCTCTAGCTAAATGTAGTTGAAACTAAACCTGCTTTGTGACCATAGCTATAAATTCTACAAATTAATATTATTATGTTACATTGAAGGGCAGTGCGTTTCAGTTCCATACGGTAAAGAATCCCTATATATTATAAGTAGCTATTATTAAAAAGTTTTTTTTTACCTGATCTCAATAAATCTCAAAAAAATGAATTAATTTAACATTATTTAAATATTATATCAGATCATTACCAATAATTTCCCATAAATATCCATGATTCTGAAACGTACAGTTGCTCACTACTCTAACTTATATAAATATTAAAAGTAAAAACAAAAATGATATTTACATTAATATATTATGGTCTGTAAAAATCGGATATCGAATGTAAGGAGAAAGAAAAAAAGTTCTTCGCGTTGAGTCAAAGTCTGAAAATGCAGCTTAGCGAGGCTTTTAACCAACTTTTACACACCTCTAAATACACAAATATTATTGTTATAAACGTTCGCAAGTTTAGAAAAACGTCCTATTAAGCAATTATCATCATGGTTTCCATTTTTGTATGGTTTTATTTTGTTCCTTTACTATTACACTCTTCATTTATATAGCTTTAATATTTTTTCTTTTCCCTAATTTATTTATGATTTTCTTGGTTTCTTTTTGGTTTTCACCAGTCACGACGACCCCCTGGAAGGAACCGAACCGCCAGTCGTCTGAGGACACAACCAGCAACCGAAATTAGCTTTTTAATTAAACATTAACAAAAGAAACAAAAAGAAAAACAATTTTTATATATACAACATATGAATAGGCCCTAAGCAAAAAACGCAAAAAAAAATTGAATGTTATATGGCGAACAAATAATATGAAAACAAAAAAAAAGAGAGAAACGATCACTTCTACTACGATAGCTTCTTCGATCCTTAAGTCTAGGTTAAAGATTGTAGCAAGAAAAAAGCGAATATCACAAACATTTATTTAACAAAAGCGCCATGCGAGAAGTGAAACGAAACAGAAACAATAATACAAATAATACAGATAAAGCCTAGAACCCTAAGAACTAACTAACTAACTCGAGCAACAACAACGCATACTAGCCAACTGCAACCACAACAACCACAATAGTAAAGGCATTTTAATTATAATTTTAGTTTCTAGCTTATAACTATGACTACGACTCTTTTTTTGTGACCCCAGTGTAAAATGTTGAAAATCGGAAATTGGCCCTACACACACACACACGTTATTAAATAAATATAAATTGATACCATATAATGATAAATAAAATACTATAAATGCAACTATTGTGAACGACGAAAACCGTTAAGTGGATAAAAAGCAAAAGCAGAAGATATATTAAAATGAAATCAACAACAATTTTCACGGTGTTTAATTGCGGGAGGAGCGGGACATTCATGCATAAGGTCATATTTAAGTGTTTCTAGGACTTTCCAGCTAAAAAGGTAATTATACCGTAATTATTTGGGTGGAAAAAGATGGAATTAATAAAAAAATGAATATTAGTTTATAGTAAAAGAGTGCTCTTAATAGTTCAGAGAGAATGACGATCAGTTTTGGCTTGGTTATATTTAAATACATAATATAATATTTTATTGATGGTTTTCATAATATTTCAGTTCTTAAAAGATTATTCTTAACTTGGCACGTGAAATTCTCTCTCTCGACTCGAGAGTTCTCTCTCTCTCTCCCTCTCTCCATCTCTACGCTGCCGCGGTGGTCTGGTGTCAGCTGAAAAAAATTCACTTCGCTTCGCGCCGCCGAGCAAGAAAGTCGTGTGTGCGGACATTCAGTGCTCAGCGCCCTTCGGGAAAAGACACCAGAAGTGTATATTAACCCTTGGCGCCCGTGTCGTGCTAATTACCTTTATTTGCTTACCGTTTTTTTTGGCTGTTTCAAAATACCCTGTGAGTGCTCGATTGGTTACCTTACCCCCAACTGTATTAAAAAGTGCAAGAGCCTTGAGAATTCCCATATCACAGAGAAAGAGAAAGAGCGAGAAAAGTGCGTGTGCCAAGTTTGTTTTTATTTTTAAAACGGCAACCGGCTAAAAAAGCAGCGGCGTCGCTTTGAAAAACACCTAATAACTGTAAATTATGTTCTCGGCGGAACACAAATAAATTTCGATTGTTTGTCAAAAAGCGCGGAAAGGGAAATGGTGCAGTAGTGATCCCCATATATCATATATCGTATTTTGGCTTTCGGCGGATGTGAATTAGAGCCACGAAATTCAATTTACCCGATCCCAATCGCCCGTATTCTCGTGTGTGTTTAAAAGGCTTTGAAAATGCCATTAAATTTTAATAGGTTTATTTTATTTGGGTTGCCTTTCCTCTCGACTCTTATTGTTCTTTTACTACTTGTTTTTTGTTTGATGGGAAAAATCGCAAGAATGCCGCGTCAAGTGATCAAAATCTAATCAAAGTATTTACCGTTTGTTTAGCGTGCGACAAGGAGAGATCGGCGAGCAGAAGAGAGGAGTATAGAGGATTTACCTGCCCTTCGAAAAGACAGCCAACAGGTGAGTTTTGAAACTGTAAATGGCCAGTGGCTCGAAAGTAGTTCATCTGGTCAGTACAGTCCGTAAATGTCCGTAAATCAGACAAACACCCCCTCCCCTCCCCTTCATCGAAAAACCACTGCCATATCGATCGATTCCAGTTGACAAGTTTTTCGCGATGCCCATGTGGCTATGTCCTTTTTTGGCCAAGAGGCAATGGCCAATGGCCAATTGCCAATTGCCGTTACATTTATGTGTCAGCAGGCCCCCAACAAAAATAACAACAAGTGATGCACATCAAAATCAGCGCGTACACAAGCCAGAAAAGTGGAGAGCCAAACCAGTAACTTAGTGGTGGGGTAGAGATGGGTGTCTTCAAGACCATTCTTCATTCCCCCTTTTTTGCTCGTTGATAACATTAATGAACTGTCTATATGCTGAGCACCAGAATAGAAACTCTGGATAGGAAAAGGATGCACAACTACAGTGGGTTCTCTAAAACTGGGAATAATAAAGCTAAAATGTGTAACTAAAAAATATTTTTTAAAGATGTTTCCTAAAAAATTAAAATATATTTGAAAAATTATTATGGAATTTAAATATATTGGGCTCAGGATATTAATTCCACGGTTCCTCCTAGTCAACTTCAACTGTAGTTTGAGCACGCACATTTTTGTTGCCATTGGCAAAAGGTGAGAGAGCGGAATGCAACAGGCAGCTGGTCGCAGAACAAGAGCATCTGGGAGAGAAAGAGAAGCAGAGGTATATCCAGAGAACCGGACTCATAGCCAAAACCAAAACCGGAGAGCATTCCCATTTTCCTGCCCCTTCCCGCTAACAATAAATCAATGGACAGGGGGAAAAGCCCAACAATAAAAATCAAGGCAAGTGTCGTCGTCTCATTCTGCAGGCAAAAAAAGGGAAGGGAATGGGATTGGAAGTGGGATGGGAACGGGACTGGGAATGGGAATGGGTATGAGAATGAGAATGGTCAGAGAGCCTTTGTCTCGTTGTTGATGGGATTTCATTATTACTTTCGATTGTGGCCCATTGAGATACAGTTCCTTCGCTGCGTCTTGTTCTTCATCGAAAGAGCAGACAAACAAAAAGGTCTTTGGGTCCAAACAAAAATAAACACGCCGGGCAGCATCATCATCATCATCACCGTCATCGTTCCCATTCCCATTTCCAATCCCAATCTTATACCATCCACATCCACATCGTCATCTTCCCGGGCTCCTTTGCTGCAACTCTAATCGCATAAGCAGATAGACCAGGTGAATTGAGGGGAGCGAAAAGATTGGGCCACACTGAAAGAAGGTAGAAAATAAATAAAGCGATAAATGGAAAATAAATTTCAAAAAAATGATTTTCAAGTGGCCCAGCGTCAGGATCCCCGCCCCCGATATCAGAGATCTATTCGATGGTGGCCTCCCAGGTTCCATGCTAACTGATCAGTCTGACAAGCTACCGGTCTGAAACTTGGCCAGAACAGGTCCTTTTGATTGGGAAATCGGTATAAATTGAATCCATTTGAAATGTTTTAGCCTAAAACAAGATAATTGGGTTGGAAAGTAAAAGGTTTAAATGAGATAGCCATTCAAATTCTTTTAAGACATGATTGGAGAAGCACTCGAATGGGCCACCCATTGCTTACCAATTTAAAAATTGTTTGTAGAATACAAACTTTTTAGGTCTGATACTTTTTACTTTTATTTTTTAATAATAGTCAATCCGCATGCTCTGAACCATAATTTTCCTATTCTTTGCGCTTAAATTTCATGGCCAAAACGATCGCGATCGATTCTCGCACATCATTAATACTGATCCACTGAGCTAGTTTCCATCCAGCCCACATTCACCATATCTCACAGTCGTAATGAGGAAAACAGAATGCTCCGAGTGCATTTGGCATCAAAATTAGACATTGACACCTTTTCCCCTTGGGATTTCGATTTCGATTCCGAAACGGATTTTGGTTCCGTAAAAACGGCGCATAAAAATTATTTCACGCCACGCCGAAATGGGCCTCAAAAAATTATGATTAATGTTGAAAACATAAATTGGATTTGATTTCTGTTTGTTTGCCGCTTTCGTGCAGCTTTGTCTCGCTTTTTCTCGCTCTTTTTTCGGTGTTTTGTGTCTTTTTCGGGTTTTTTCTTCTTGGTCTTGGTCTTCATGGATTTTTTTTTTTTTTTTTTTTTTTGCTAGGTAGCCGCCGCCTGTTCATTAGCACAGACTAATCATTGGAGCACAAGAGGCTGCCGTGGGGCAGGAGAAAAAAAGATCGGGAAAAGGTGGCAATCAACGTGAATGAATGAATGGTTGAACTCTCGACTCGACTCCAAGTCTTGTGAATGAGCCTGAGACGCGGAGAAGGCATGAATGGGAGGTTTTTCAGGGAGAAGGGGTTATGTTTCTCCTCGCCTTTATTGTGATCTTCGCTCTCCCCCAGCGGAAGTGTAATTGCAGGCTGAATTGGCCCGGATTCCGATTCGGATTTTGTTTGGGTTTGGTATCAGGGTTGGGGGTCATCTCGGGCCCATCTAAGCTATTTTTTCAAGCGGCGCCTTTGCATCACTGTGTAAATTAGCCCTGAAAAAAGACAAATGATGGCAAAGAAGAATAGGTAGTACTGAACCAGCTGAACATAAAGAATAAGGGATAGAAAACGGAAGCACAATGTAATCACATATGTACTTCTAAATGGTGCCACGCCCACAGGGCCCTCAATTCTGGGTTTAGTCGGGGGAAGGAGGCAATCTCAGGCACTAAAGACATCGGTAGCAAACACAGTAAAAATATATCTGAAATTATGCACATCAATTGCTGTGGATATTGGTAATCAGAAACGGGGAATGCGGTTCCATACAAGAAAGTTTAAACATGTATTTATATTATATTTATTGTGATATTTTCAGTCTGTTCAATAGCACAATAGCAGTTTGAAATATGACTTTTATTATATTTACTGAAAACATGCTTAATGCAATATGAATGGTAAAATTTCAAGGAATATATTATAGATAATTAGTGAATGTACATTATAAATACACATTTAATAATAATATATAACACATTCCTTAAAGTGATGTTTTAAGCCGGCTTAGGTTCTGGTCAATATGATCACAATAATGCTACACAATAGTAGTTCGTCTCAGAGAGAGCAATGTCATCATCAATCCAAAACTAACCGCAGAAGTTGAAACAGAGACGAAGACAGTAGTGCATATACAAATGCCCCCCAACCGAACTGCTCCTTATCAGCGGGGACATCGGCGGTCCGTGACGATGACAACGGCAACTTTGGAGCGGCGACGGCGGCATTCGCCGGCGAAGAGAAAGAGACGGCAGACAGAGACAGACAGGAAGTGGGCTATTTGCACTCCAAACCCAAAACAAGTCATAATTTTCGACAATGGGCCGCAGACGACACTACGGTTACGTGGAATTCGGCTACCTCCGCCTTTTCCTCCTTTATCTCGTACATCTCCGCCCTCTTGAGTTTTGATAAAGTGGCTCGTCGGCGGGACGAGAGACATTTAATAAGCGACAATTTAGCGCTGAAGTCTGACATTGACACAGGTAGGGAATCGCAGTAACAATACCCAGGTAGCCTACTCCTCGGCCTCATCCGCTGTTTCTTTCCTCGCTCAGTGATTCAGGAACTCCGGCAAGTGCTCGCCGACAAGAAAACCAAACTCAGAGGGATGTGCGGATGTTGATATCTTCAGCGGAGATTGACTGGAATGGGTCGGCCGGTCTATAAAACCAATTTTAAACGGTTCACTTCGAGGCGGACAAAGGAAAATCTAGGAATATCGGATCAAGGAATAACGCGAATGAATTGTGGATTATTGCTTGAAACTAGTAAAACGATTACTGCATGTTTTAGGCCACCATTCCAATATATCCTAATAAATGAATACAAAATAGGTCTTAGATAACCCTTTGATCGATTTCTAAAGCCCAGCTTACCATCACACGATCTTCACCGACCCCAACCCCCTTTTGGTTAATCAATGAACCGACATAAAGCCAAAACTGTTTGATGGATTAGAGCCCCGCTTTCCTATTTTTTCCCGCGCACACCTGTTTCAGCCAGTTTTTAATTAGAGCCTTCCCCAGAAAGGGGAAGCAACTCCGAGGGGGGGTTTTGGGAGTCTTGGGATGGGAGGCCTGGGGCCACGATGATGTATTAATTTCCCACAAGCACTGTGAAAGTATTGAATAATCGAACTGCTTCGATTTCCGACTAACTAACCATCAGGTGAGGGGCGGGGGTAAAAGGGGGTTTGGCTCAGCACGTAGCTGTCAGCAATAGATGGGGGAAAAAGGGGGCGATCGCCAGCTGTGTATGGGGTTCGGTTCAGAACATTTGTGAACTCAATTAAAATAGCAGACGATCGGCATGTCTACGGCTATACCTCCTTTTTTTCTCGGGGAATGGGATCCATGCAAATGCTGAAAACTGAGATTCCAATGCCGATTCGAACTTTGCACGTCTCAAAGCCCCCTCTATGTGGTAATTAAACCTGCGTGGAAACAGGAAAAAACGAAACGAAATAAACACATACCAGAGTGAGCAGTAACATAAAGAGTAGGAGACCGCGAATGAATAGACAGACATTCCTCGGCCACCGTGGGGCAATTAGAAAATGAGTTCGAAGCCAAGTCAGCGAACGCGAACGTTCCATTCCGAGATCCAAGATCCAAGATCCGAGCTCCATTTGCAGGCCAACTCTCGAGTCATAGATCAGCGTTCATGATAAGCCAGATCTGGAAATAAGTTAAGGCACTCGAGACGCCATATGCGGACTATGGGATACCTACGAAGGCGATTCCAGTCCACCGAAACACCCATAGCTCTGTGTTCTTTAATATTTAAGTTAAGTTTCCTGGCGGATAGGGATATAAGTAGTCACAGGCACTTTAGGTATTTAGAGACAAAGCTTCGCAGTAGACAGAAGCATTAGTAAAAATTAAATAGCACTAATAAATGATCATAACTCTTAGCCTAGTCCCTAAAGCAAGAGTGGTAAAATATGATCTGCAACCAATACATTACACATTGCCTTGAAAATAGTAGGGCTGACCTAGCTTAAAGTCGTAATAAGTCTTACTTAGCAAGATAAATTTCTTAAAAAGGTTCGAAGGTTAAATTAAGTACTTGTAGGGCTTTGGGACATTTAAGTACTTGCATTAATGTTATTCAGTTAAAAGTGCTTTTATGGCATACCCTTCACCTGCCAATTAAGCAGGGTATCAAATTTGCTGCTGCGTGAGTAGAAAGCAAGCTTTTTGAGGATAAAGAGGAGGGAGATAGCTCCCAGCTCCCAGCTTGGTATTTTCTTGTCTTTCTCTTGGTGGTTTTCTTTCATTTGATTTTTTGAAAGTCTTGCACCGGTTTAGAGAAGTGATTAGCAAAAGAGCGAATATCTAGCAAAATGTGTAACAGTAACTCTGTAACGGTACCGATACACATTGAACTCGAGAGCTTAACCTTTTGCACCCGTTTCGAAAGCCGAAGTTCAAACATCGATCAAAGTGGAGCCCCCGAGCTAATAATGTCGTTCGTCTCATGTCTTTTTTTTTCCCCCACTTTCCTTAATTGGAGGATCAATTTGCTCACTCAATCGAAACATAATGGGTGGTGTGGGGAGTGGGCTAATTTGGCATCTGCAATGTGTAATGAACCGTGAACCCTGAACCTCGTTCCTTTGCCATCTGTTTGTACCACCACAAATTTTCATCTACGCTCGCACGTTCATTCATGGAAATCGGAAAAATGGTAGCAGAGTTTTAGAAGAGGTTTCAGCGGATTTCATTCATAAACAGACGCCGCCCAAAGTTGAAAACCCAGGAAAAAAGAGATGGGTAAATGGGTAGCGTCGCCCACGTAAGAATAACCATGGGGGGTGGGGGTTTGGTTTTAAAATAGCTACCTGGTAACAAGAGATACGAGAGAGACAGAGGAGAAGCTGCATTCTTAACTGCTTTATTACAAACTATGTAATACAGTGAAAATTGACTACGAAAATTTAGGTTCAATGCCTTTAAAATGACACACACAGTAATCAAATGTCTATAACGTCCTATCCAACAAAACTTCAAGTGTTTTCCCCAATTAGATTATTAAAATTGGATTTTTAAAATCGATTAACTACAAGCCATGACGTAATTTTATTACGATTTTCACACAGATAGTTTGATATTATATTTAAGTATTATAAAATCTTCGCAACAGCCCAAGAACCAGTTTATTTTGAACTTTATGGTGTGTAATTTAAGTTCTCTTTAACCAAGTTCTACTGTGAGAAGAAAGGTAGGCGTTCGGACGGAGATGAAAAGGGGCTCCAAACAGTGGCTGCTGCATCCGCATTTGCATAAGGGCCAGACAGAGGAAGAGAGAAAGATGTAGATAGAGATAGAGAGACGAACCACAGTCACGTTTGTCATTTTTCTTCTTTTTTTTGTCTGTTTCGATTTTTTGTAGTTTGTCCCTGGTCTTCGGTTCACCTTGAAGCGCATACCAAAGAAGAATCAGAAGAAGCGGGTCCAGAGACCCAGGGCAACCTTTTCATCGATTGTGTCTCTGTTTCAATCCCCTGCCTCCACCGCTTTTTTCTTTCTTCCCGTTTTATTTCACTGGAAATCCGAACTGCATTCCAAGGCATCGCTTACTGCGATCATTGAGCATCAGAAGTCTCCAATACCAAAACCCATACATCCCCCGCACTCCCTTCCTCCGCTAATTGTTTCCGACTCTTGGCTAGACCCCTCATTTTACAGGGCTGGAAAAATATTTGTTGAAAGGGGATCTGCAGATAGATTCCTTCGGGCAAAAACGAACCATTTCCGGACTCCAGAACCCCAAGAAGAATCGATCAATTAGGCAGCTTTAAAGAACCATTATTTATGTCCTTTGAATGCTTCTCTAAATAAAATTTAATTTACAAAACAGAACATTTTAACCTCGGAAACAAGGCATAACTCAAAGGTTTAAATTACAGAATCATATATTTATTATATTATACATATAAATCTCAACAAAGTATTAAACAAGGTGTCAAAATCCTCTTATCATTTCCAGACAGAAGACCCCAAATATGAATACAATAATACAATTTGAATGGCAATTGATAACATTTGTTTACTTCCAAATTTGAACTTTTGTGTATGTACAAAATTTGTATCAATACATCCATTTATAAATCAAAACAAATATTGAGAAATGTTTAAAGACATTTAAAGATTTGACTGCGATAACATATTTGGCATCACTTTTGGGGTGCCATCATTAAATATAATACCAAACAAATAATAAAATACAAATAATAGGCTTGCAACATCGAAGAAACTAAGGATCCTTTTGTATTTTCCCCGTATGGAATTTCCGGGCTTAAGATCCCTGGGGGAATCAACCAGTTAAAGGCAGTTACGTTTAGCCAACACCCCACAAATCCGGAACATTCAATGAAGACCGAAAAACAAGAATTTCTGTTTGTACTTCAAATTTCTATTTCTTTTCGTATGTTTAGTTATTTTTTTGTTTGGGCTTTCGTTGTTACGTGATACTAAGATTGTTGTCCATTGATTCCGGGGTTCTGATAAGAAATCCCTTAGACCCTGAGGTTTATTTGGGGGAGTGAAAACCCGGGAAGAGGGCCAACAAACAGACACACTCACGTACGTCCGGGCGAGTAAATAAGCGCAACAAATAAAAACAAAAATTAAATTGGGTTTATTGCATTTCATGTGAAAAGCAAACCGAAAGAAGAAGCTGAAAATAAAACCTAAAACGATCCATAGTGTATGTATGTATGTGTGTCCCAGTCCCCCAAAAGAGTTCCTATATTTCGGAATCGTTCGTCAAATCAAATGCGTTCAACAATGTTCAATCATTCAATCAAGCGGCTACGCCACAAATTTGGGGCAAAACCCCCTTCATAATACCCCTTTCTACGCACCACTAAGCTGCGTTTGCGCTTCATGTTTTTTGTTTGTTTCAATTAAATGCCAAAATGCCAATTAATTAAAAGCCCATAACGGTAGCAAGCCCACTGAAAAGACTGAAAAGTCCCCACTCGGCCGACGCCACTTCTGGTTGATCTAAATTACAAATTTGTCGTACCCGAAAATAGATAATATGATCTAATAAAACTGAAAGAGCAGTCGCACGACAATAAAAAAAGAGCGACACAAAGGCGGAGCCGCCTCAGGTAAGAGGGTGAGTAAAGGGGGGGTATTGGTCTAACAGGGTGGGGGAGGGGGGTCTGAAAAGCACTAAAAAGCCTAACTCAAATGAAACTAAATGTAGATTTTACATTGTAGAATTACAATTTTATTTGCTCTCTTTTACCAATTTCGTAACTCTCCTCTTCTTCCGTTCCGCTTTGTTCTCTCATTCCTCTCCCACTTTTTGCTCATGTTTATTTCTGTCTGCCACGCCCCATTGCGCCTACGTGTCTGAATTTCTGCATCAATTGCATTTTTCATGGGAAACCAACTCGAGACGGAAAGGAAATCTTCACTTCTTTATGCCGTCGCATTTCGTCTTTTATGAACCATTCCATCTCATACCATCTTGAAGGCAGGAAAATTCTGAAAGTCGTGGTCACTTAATGTTTCCGCTAGCCAGTGAATATCGGTTAGGAGTAACAAACCTATTCAAGATAGATGGATTAGAGCTAAGTGGATTTTCCCTAAGCCCCTACACTCATAGATACCTCTTGACTTTCTCCTTTAAATTACATATTATAACGAAATAAGTAAACGTGAACTAAAAGAATAGTTTATTTTAATTAAATTTCATTACTTGCCCTCCCAGAATCACAATTAACCATTAACCCCTGTTATTTAATGTAATGCTTCCAGCTTTATGATTATTTATGTGACAAAAAAAGCAAAAGCGAACCAAAAACGACTACGACGCGTGCTTAATTGCATAATTTATTTGCATCTCTTCTTTCTGGTTTTGTTGTTAATTGCACGTTTTTGTTTATTTTTGGCCCACACCAATTGACTTGTTTTGATCTCAGAGTTTACTTTACCAACATAAACTTTCGACTAGACATCATTGATGATGAAATCCCCGCCCGAAAAGCTTGGATTTCAGTCAGTATTCAGTCAGTCATTTCACTACGTCTCCCAAAGGAAAAAGTGTGCAAAAACTCGATCCTCGCGAAATTTATGGAATGGAATTGTAAGCCGACACCGCTGCACGTTCCTTTTTTTTCCAATTGAGTGAGTGGGCAGATTTAGACATCACTGTGCGCCTACAGTTTTAATGGGTACGAAATTTGGTAAATCGGTTAAAGAACCGCGGCAGTGCTCAGAATTAAATTTAAAAATTTTGCACTTTCCCATATGATAATCACTCATTGAACGCATTTTCATCTCTTTTTCCCAATTTTCTAAAGGAAAATGACTTTACTTTACTGTTTCTTAAATAAATACCCACTTTAAAGAAAGTATGAGAAATTGCTTTACCCTTTCCCAATTTTCAAATATAATATGGCTATGCAGAAGAAGTTTTCTTCCCATAACTTTTCGTACAGACATCCGATTTTAAAGTGGCATACCGCAAAATGCATTTTCAATGATGTTACCCCTTTCCAAAATTTCAAAAAATGGGCTTGCAGAATAATGTCTAAAATCTGCACTTCTAAGCCTATAACTTTTCTTAAAGACATCCGTTTTCAAAGTGGCAAAATAATTGTGAATTAATTCTCCAACTATTTTTATTTATATTAAAAATTCCCATTAAGATAGGGGGTATCTACTAGTCGCTTAATTCCCCCGACAGTTGAATGGCTTCTTCCCTCTGGCATTTCTCCTTTTGCGAAATCGCGCGCTTACAGCGAACCCCAGCTAATGCCACTCCCAATATATTTCAATGTTGCTTGTATCAAATTTAATGCGTGATGTTAATTTCTCTACATTTTTGGTTATTTTATTCTCGATTTTTGTTGTTGTTCCCTTGTTCTTTTGACACCGCCTATTTATGCATAATTAAAATTAATGAACGTGTTAAGGGGCCTTTTCGGGAGCGTGGAGGGGTGGCGAAGAGGGGGAAGGCCAACAATGGGAAATGGTGACCATTGTTTAACCCGCAGGTAATCGAAGAAGTTGGCGCGCGTTTTAAATTACCTCGGACAAAAAAGCAGAACAAAGCCACGAAAAAGTGAGGCGAAAATTGTGACGCAAATTAAAACGTCCAATACTGAAAAAGAGGAAGCACACAAGTCAACCCAACCCAATGTTTAAATTATGTTTTTAACCTCAAACTCTATGCCGTCTTTCTTTTGAACTCCCAAGAAATTATTAGCATTTCACTTTAAAATGTTATAAAACTCTTTTGTTAAAATTATGAAACATATTTAAGGCAGCCTTATTTGGTAATCTTAAGTAAGCTAATGGACTTTTTGCAGCCACAATATTGTATTATTGTTTGACATTTTTCTCATTAACATTTTTAATATTTTTAATTAAAAGCCCCTCAGCAATCCCAATTTTCCCCGACTCCAAAACCCCAAATCCGATTTGCTAACGATCACTGTGCTCAGAAAACCGAGGGAAAACCGAGAGGAAAATTGAAAAGGCAGCCAAATGTGGGCCAATTTGGATGCCACCCGGCTAGTGGCAAAATGAAAATGAAAAACGAATAGGAAAAGCGGCGACTTTTGTGGACGCCTGCCAACCCAGCAGCAAAAACAAAAACAACGCCAGAATATGATCAAAAATTACCATGAGTAAAACAGAGGGAAGCCCAAGGTGTGCTGCTGTCTTCTTCTTTTTATATTTTTCGGTTTTTTCTGCCTGGGCGTTTTTGTCGTGCGAAAAAAAAGAGATAATAATTTTTATACGTTTGCCCCACATGCGAGATTCTTGCATTTCCTGTTTGCTGCCAAATTAGTTGATATTTTCCCGTTGATGAATTTCATATTAATTTGCGCAATTTGCCAGAGTTTGTGTGGGCAGAAAAGCTTAAGAGACTCATTAGTTTAAGGAAAAGTTGGAGGGGAGGCTGGTAAAGTGGTGGAAATGCGGGGAAATCTAATTGTTGACCATTAGGGCGCCCACATGTAATTCGACACTGTTCAAAAGCGGTTCGAAAAACGGCCTGAAAAGGTTGAAAATTAAAAAATACATGAGGAAAAAAAACCAGTTGGGAGTTCTAACTTTTAATTGTTACCACTCAAATTAACCTAACTATATATATTTATATTTAGGCATATCTATTGATATATATGATATGTTTAAAGAGGGCTACCAAGGAGAAGACCAGATTGTTTGGTAACCTCACAGGCCGGCATTTTAGCCTGCCTGCAGGGCGATATGGAAATAGAGATGGAAAAGCACCGAAACAAAAATATCTTATTGACGGGGCAGGAATTTCCCAAGGGGCGTGGGACAGCTGACGAATGTTTATGATAAATGACTCAACAAGCTTGTTAGGTGAAAAACTAGAAGACCAAAACACCAGAAGACCAGAAGACCTGAAGAGATGCGGAGAATTCCCCAACCCGAGCCCCCGAAATGCAGACAGGAGAATTGCGCAAAAGCCAAGAAACGAAACGCAAATTGAAATTCCAAGATCAGAATCAAGAGAAACCAGAAAAGAGACAACAAATTATGGCAACGCACCACCAGGAAAACAAAAGCAAAGAGTGGGACGGCGAAAAAAATTGAATGCAATGAAAATCAAATAAATTGCAATGAAAAAGCCAGGCCCCAGCAACAACAACAATGACAAAGATAGCGATCACTAAACATGGTGGGCCATAAAAAACAACGAGGGCAGCCCAAGACAAGTATTTGAAAAATTTATAATAGGCATGCCAATGAGGGAGATCGCGGGACCTTCGGGGAGGCAATCGAAAATGGATAAGACTTGCCATGAGCCAAAAAAAGCAGGAAAGGAAAATAAGGAATGCTGATCACAAAAAGAAAAAGAGAGAGAGAGAGAGGGAGATCGCAAATTGAACGATATTCAAAACTGGACTCGAGCCACCCATCCAAACTCCTCGACAGCCACAGTTCCCCCATCCCAAAACACAGACTTCCCCCTCAAATCAGGCAACGCATAAATTTTAAAGCATGCTCTGCAAGCATGCTTTGAAGCATGATACCCCGTTTAATAAAGGATGCTGAAAGAAATATCTGAGTCAGATTCAAACAATTAAAACATATTTCTATTTAGAACGAATTTATTCAGACCGAAGATCTGAATATTTATTTATTTTATATATAAATTTACGAGGTAAAAAAAGAACAGTAATTTTGTTACATTGCAAGTAATTGTATTTGTAATTTATTTGTTTCTATGAATCTGTGTTGCATACTATAATTTGTATATTTAGTTATTTGTTCAGGGTATTTGACGCTTCGCCACCCAAATGCACTCCTCTTCCTTTCTGACTGTTGTTTCTTATTTTTATATGAGTCTCTTTTTCTGCATTTTGCATTTGGCAGAATGGCGCGTATTGCTGTGAAATGTGAATGTGGACGTAAATTTAAATGGGAATGTGGATTTCGATGGCTTTCACCCGTGGAATGCGAGCAGCAGGAAAATTGGCTCAAATGTCGTTAGCTGCAGGGCGGCTAATAATAATAACAAGAAATGTGAAAAAGGGAAAAGGCAGCCGGAGAAACTGCACATTAATTATTGCAAAAGTAAGAGGCGACAGCAGTTGCACATCTGCGAGATACTCGAAATGCCGGTGTCAAGTAAAAAAGCTTTGCTGTCACTTATTTTGTTGCAGTGGCACCTATTTCTAATTCGCTGACCGACAAACAGATCCAAAAGTGAGTCATCAGCTGCCGCGACATCGGCAACATGCGACTGCTCCGCAACAACATGTTGCTGTCGTGCTAAAATGCTGCCAATTCTGCAAAAAGCCATTGAGAAATATGATATTCTGACGCTGGCACAGGCCACAGAATCCAAAGTCTAAATAAATGAAGATCTCTGATTCCACAGATCTGATCCAAATTTAAAAGTTGTGGTCTATTTCTCTGAAAATATGAATAAAAATTTATGTTTTCAATGCTGCTAAATTAAGTATTACTATGTTAGCTATTCAAAGTTTTTCGTTGAGTTTGAGAAAGGTGATGTAAAACTGCAATTTAAATCCGATTTTGAAAAAGTATTACTAAAAGCTTGTGGTCCAGACCTTTAAGAAAATAAGAAAGATATTATTTTAATGTAGATTTAGATTTCGTTTTGTGTATCTGCTAGCTACGTTTCAAGTCCAAAGGGCGAATTCTTTGAGATGTGCTGGTCCAAAAATTTAAATTTACCAGCTTTTATTAAGTCATCATTTTGAATATTGAGCGATAAAGTTATTAATTTAAACGCAATTATTTCGTAGAATGACTCGACTTAAGTCGAGGCACATAAAATATTAAATTTATTTATCACGACAAAACTGGATTCTATTTGCTGCCATTATCGCCTCATGTTGACTGACAAGCGCCAAATTATGAAATTATTTATGAAGAAATCGGGAGATCACCACCTGAAGACCAGCCGTAAGATTCCCCCATATCTCTGCAAATGGCATTCCAAGATTATTTCTTTGTTTTGCGTCTGTTTTCGTCGTTAATTTCTCACTTGGCTTTTAGAAAATTGGAAAATATTTATGAAAAATGACAACTGTCACTCACCAATACACACAAACGTAGTTTTTTTGGTGGCGCTCGTTTTGGTTTTATTGTTGTTTTCACATTTTTGTGATGTTCTTCTTTTTGTTTTCGGGACCCTGTTCGACTTGGCGACTTTTCAAAAATTTTAGAAAAATTATGGCCCAACAACTGTGTGTGTGGGTGGGTGGGCGAAGTTCCAGAGAAAAGAGAGAATCGCATAAATTAATTAAAAGTATTGGATGGAAATCGAAAGACCTCACCCCCTCTTGCGCCCCTCTCGTTATTATTTATGTGCTTTTTGGCATAATTTTTAGCCACTTGAAAATTTGTATTTTCGTGATATTTATGACATTTGTTCGCTAGGGAATTTCAGTGTTCACAGTCGCAGTCTTAGTTTTATGTCTTTTTAAATGGACAGGAAAACACTAAAGGGGAGTTTTCGGTTTAGCCCCAGGTACGAGGGGTATTCAAAATTAGTTTTATGGCGCGCGATTAAATTGGTTTAGCCCAGAAATTGTGAAAAATATTTGTAAATATCAAATATTAATAGTTACCAGTTTTTGAGTTCAGAAGTTTAATAAGCTTTATTTCTTTTAAAATATAAAGTTAATGAGTAAATTGACAATTATGAAACAAGTTTTATTTACTTATTTAAAATCCATAAAGTTTGATTTCCTTGAAAATATGGTCCTCATAGTTCCTGAGTAACCCCAATCTCTTTTGGTGTTATTCACACACACGTGTCAGCTCTTTTTTTACCCATCCACTCTCCCAGTCTTGTGGTTTATTTATAGGCTTCGCATTTATTTGCCTGTCGCCGAGATTTTTTGTGCCACTTTAGGCCTCAATTATTTTAAAATTCATTAAAAGTGTCGTCTATTTTCAATATTTATGTATACCCTTAACGTTTTGATTCGTTTTCTACCTTATTTACAGTTGACAGCAGCAGAATGCAGTTCTAAGGAAGCATATCTGGCTGAAAAGAGACAGGAATAAAGCAGAAGAAAAAGACGGAAGGATCACAGAGTGACAACGAGTACAAAAGGTAACTAAACTGCTAATCTTAATCCTGACCACGCGGCGCCCACGCAACTTAAGAGAAGAATACAAAATATGATCGCATCCCCAGTTTTTCCGCCGATCCACAAACTTAAGCTAGTGGGCGTGTAGCTTCGATTCCGCACCCATATAACCATAACCCTGACTCCAGTTCCGAACTGAAAAGTGACTTTTGGTTCTGGCTCCTAGCCCATACAAATCGTTTTTTGGGCCCACGCACTCTCTGAAAAATATATTGAGCCCATGAGGAGGTTGTGAGGAGGGTTGTCTCTTCATCCCATTCCATACCATGCCATACTATTTCATTTCATTTCATTCCAAGCCTGAATTGCAACAGAAACAGGTGGGGCAAACCCATCCAGCTTCTTCATCATCAGGATCATTATGATCCCAAAGATCATCATGGTATGCTGGATAATCGTCATGATGATGATCATCCTGTTTATAGCTGCAGCAGAAAATCCTGTTGACTGTCGGTGGAATGCAGATTTCGAACTCGTTTACATGCGAGTTTCTTCACCTTCTGCGCCACCGCCCTGGCGCTTAACCTGCCCTCCAAAAAGGCCATGTACTGAAAGAAAACTATTTTGAAAATGTTATATTATTAATATGAATTCTGAGTAAGGGAATTTGTTCAATTTAATTTCCAAGTGCAAATAAGTTCTTCACTTTACGAATTCTTCTTTGCTTTAAACCTTTAAGCCCCACATTGGGCTCCACTTGTTCATCTAACAAGGGGACTTAAAGGCCCCTCGTTGGGCGCCAGAGCGCTCCTGTCGTATGGGTTCTGGGTGGATATTGGTATGTGTGTGTGGCTTGGCATCTTGTTTTTGGGCTCCGGTTCCGGTCGCGCTCAAAAGAAGATTTCAGCTGCTGCTGCTTCTTCTCCGGCTGGCAAAACAGGTTCCATTGGTGAAGAATTTTCGCCGATATCTTCCACCTGTGTGTGTATGTGCGTACAGTGAAGACCCTCCTCAGTGGACCGTTTTCAAAAGGGAATGACCATGGCAAAAAAAAAATAATGGGCAGGCTTTAAATTGTACTAATGTCATGACTAGTGATTTTCTTAAGCTTTAATAATAATATGGCCTCATTTTCCTCAGCGTAATATAGTTTAAAATTCACCCAAGATAATTCAACGTTAATTATTCGTTAAGCTTACTATCGCAAAGATGACTTTTAAGGGTGACAATGCAAGAACCAGCGTTTCAAATAAGTAGACCACAATTTTCTCTCGCGGAATTTAATAACCCCAGATGGTTCTGCCTTAATCATCTGCCACTGTGATTGGAGGTTTTGTAGCTCGTTATTTTTCTATTGCTCCTTTTCTGCCAGCAACTGTTGCTGAAGATCGCAATGATGATGATGAACTGGCTCTCAGGTTTTATTGAACCCATTGTAGCAGCAAGCGCAAAACAACGACAACTTGTAGCAGGTGTTAGTGTCTTACAAGCTGTTAACTGCCGCTGCTAATGGCAAAAAGCAGTAAGGGCTATCGAGAAAGGGGGATCGGGGAAGTGGGAACTCTTATGACAACAGAAATTCATATGGATAAATTCAACCACCATTGTGGATGTAGCTTCGTTACGCCTCACACTTATTTAATGAACTTACACACGGTTCGGGCTGTAGTGGCCTGAGATCTCGAGACCTGAGACCTTTTTCAAGATTTGGAGGCCCTCCTCTCTTTCACTATCCAATTCAATTGTCTCAAATACTGGGCGCCACGCCCATCCCATCGCTGAATGGCTTTTCTAACAGTTTTATGCTAATTTTTGACAGGCAAACAGACAGCCACCAAGATGGTACACAAGGAAAAAAATATAACCCCCAGTGGTATTCATAAATTTCTCATATGCTAAACTATACAAAGAAGCAAAAGACTTAATGAAGATCGCAGATTTTTAAAAGAGCAACATAAGACTAATACGACTCTTCAAGCGATTAATTTCTTGTAGCGCAAGATCTATATTTAAAACGCTTCTCATTAATTTAAGTACAGCAAAACTGCTTTTAAGTCATTAGTTAGGGGGAAAAACTCGGACTTTCAATAGTGATAAATCATTTCAGCAAGGGAAAATATAATCCCTTTTTCTTAGTGTAATTCCGGTGATAGTTTCTTATAATGAAGATGACGTCGCTCAAAATATTTATTTGCCATTAATTAATGGCTTTTAATTTGGCATCCCGCGTTGATTAATAACCCTTCTTAGTAGCGCCTTGCGGTGTCCGTGAATAGATCGCCAAATGAGTCAACAAAAGGAGACTGTCGTTGTCCGTGGTTAATCAAATTAACTTCTGGCCCGAAAACAAACAACCAATTAATTGTGCTGCGAACAGCTGCAACAACAGCAACTACGGCAACAGCAGCAGCGCAACATGGCCAGCTGACAGCAGCAACAGCCGTAAACAGCGATCCAAGATCATTGGCCATATTTGGTTGGATGGTGAATAATGCACGGCAGCAACATCTGCTTGCAACTGTAGCTTGTGGCAACCGGCAACTAGCAACATGTTGCTGCCGTTTCATAATCTCACACCTTATAACCATAAAGAAACGCAGTGTTCTTTTTGTGACCACAAACAATCGCTTAATTGTACAAGCACATGTGCCTTGACTAACTATTTTTACAGAAGCAATAACAACTGCCCAGCAGCAACATGTTGGCCATTAACAGCCAACTAATAGGTGTTTATTGCTAGTTGCAATTCCGTGCCCAACACAAATTGCATGTTGTCAATGAATGGCAATCAATGTAAGATTATAGTTAAAAATAGTTTACACACAGCAGCAACATGATGCCATACAAGCAACAATAGTTCACTTGTTAAGGCCTAGCAATTTAAATTAAATACGTAGAGCCTTTTCCCCAACAGTGGTTGGCAGTTTACAGTTCAGCTATTTTTTGTATAGATAAGGTGGTTAGCTAAACAAGTCAATCGTTGATTAAATATTAAATATAATTATTGGCTTACACAAAATTAGTACTACTACGATTTATATCCATAAAAAAGTTTACATCAAAAATAAGTGAGATTAAAAGCAAGCAAATGCAACAGCAACAACGTAAGCTTAATACTCTTCAAATTAGCAACAATTGCAAGTGGTAACTCGTGTCTTAAGCTGAAAAAAAGTTTTAAACTGACGTTGCATTCTTATTGAAATCCCTCCTCTGTCTCAAAAGATGCATTTAATTCACGCAGCTTTGAGTGGCAATCTTCTGGCTGAGGTTTCCTAAATTGGGCAGAGAAAAAAAGTTTAATGACATTATGAATATTTAAAAAATATATTTATTTCGGCAAACCTTTTATATTTTATATAATTTTTTTCTATTATATCACATCAATACAAAAATCTACTTTTATAATTTCATCAAATAATTTTGATGTGTTACATCTTCTTCTTAATCATATTTTATACATTTTTCTCTCTGTGTGGCCAATGCAGAGCATCTGTCCCAGACTTCTTCGTTCTGCTGGTTTGTTGACTCTTTTTCCACTTTTTTTATGGATTCTTGCAGCACTTCCCATTCATTTCCTCTGCTTCAGTTTTTAGTCTTTGTGGGTTTTTTTTAGCCTGTGTTGCTGTTGGCCCAGGAATGCGCATTAATTTTCAACGCACGCAACCAGCAACTAGCAACATCGACGGCAGCAGCAACAGCAACAGCAACAAGTGGATGCGGATTGCTGGAGGGGCAAGCACAGAAACCTGCGTCAATTTCGCGCTTTACTTTTGTTGTCAGATGTTTTAAATCAGCGTCGAGCTGGTTTTCGACTCCGCGTTGCCGTTGCTGTTGCAGTTGCTCGTGTGTAGGCAGTCCGGTTTGCTCCTTGGGTTAACAAGTGGCCACCACCAGCAGCAACATCTGCACCAGCAACATCAGGAGCACAACAGCACCATCGGCAGCTGCACGCGCCTTTCGGACCAATAATGACTATCAAATGGGAGCCGCTTTGCGATTTATGTGCGTCAGGAGTTTCGCTGCAGGAACTTCTGCACGGAAAGAAAAATGTATCATATATGGTGATCAGTTTGATGATTTTTCATTAAATTCTACTCATTGAGAATAGACATTTTATATTCAAGTTATATGATTAAAATATCTAAAAATCAAATTAATTATCCAACTTATATGATTATAATCAGATTTGTAGCAACACCAGAAAACTTAATGGGACTCGAATCTTGTTCTTTTTACCTACATTATATCGCTTGCACAAAACTATGTTTTTGATAAATTCACTTATTGAAAAGTTATAAACAATGTTAATGTTTATAAAGGTATAACGAATATAAGGTTTTTTTTATCTGTGTGGAGTCAAGGATTCGGGGGCAGGAGGAGGAGTAGCCGAGGGGCAGGACCGGGGTGGATGCCTAACGACTGGGCGGCCGTTTTCCTGGAATTCCGCGCGCGCTTTTGTGTTGTGCCATCGTTTAAATTTCAAATCGAGAGCCCCCAAACTGTCGCAGGCCAGACGCTGGTCCAACTCGTTCTGGATCCCCATCCCCATCCTCATGCACCATCCACCATCGTCCATCGCTTCCCCCTATTTGAAAAACAGGGCAGGGCAGCTCATAATAATGACACGCCATTAACAATCTGGGCCTGGGACGTCGAGTCCTTGGGTCCGCGGAGCTGGAGCTCCAGTTTAAATGGCACATTGCCTGGCCCGACTGCTTCCGTTGCCACGCCCCCCTTTGTGCCAGTTGGAGCAGTAGCCGCAGCGAATGGAAAGGGAGCAGGTTGAAAGGTACAGTAGGGCCCAAGCCACTGTCGCATTCCACGCATGTCAAATGTTCGGAGATCTCTTAGGCACTGAAATGAGGAATGGGGAAATAGAGTCATCTCAATCATAGCAATATCAGCGCAAATATTGTATTATATACATAATCTGAGGGTCTTATAATAATGAACATTATTTAACATAGCGTCCATCATTGTTTATATTTTAAACGGGAAAACCCTCCTTGTTTTCTACATATTGAACCCTATAAAAATCGAGATAATGTTAATTTCCCATAACTTATCTTTCTCCTTTCAGACTAGGACTTTCTGACCAGAGATGGCTGGAATCAGCCTGATTCTGGTTCTGCTACTGACCACCAGTGTCGGCATCATCCACGCCAACGATGGTGGATCCTCTTCGAGCTCCGCACCTGCCACCTTGGGCATTTTCTTCGAGAGAGCTCCCGAATCCGCGGTGGCTCCGAAGGGGGACGAGGTGGTCTTCGAGTGCGAACTGAACCTCAAGCCGGATCGCCTGGAGTGGCGATTCCGACGCAGTGGCTCCCTCGAACCGTATAGATATCTCAGGCCCTCGGCCGGATACAATGTGACCAGTGGGAGTGACGACCGTGCCTGGCGACTGCGGATCTATGTGAGTGCCCAAACGGCGGGGGACTACCAGTGCGTGGCTTGGTACGGACCGGGAGCATTGGCCTCCACGCCCGCCCGACTGGCCTTGGTCTCGATAGCCTTGGACGCAGGTCAGGGCTCCATTGGGTCCAGGGGCTCCATTCGCTGGAGTGTGGCGCCCAAGAACTGCCTTCTCATCCGGTGTGGCAGCGTGATATCCAATCCCCCTGCCATCTGGAGCTTCTACAGGAATGGGAAGAAGCTGCCCCAATCCGAATTGCTTCCAGGAGCAGCCGGCGCCTTGGTTTTAGACACGGTAACCGCCAAGGACGCGGGTAACTACTCGTGTGTGGCCACCAATTCCATAACAGGTGACGAGCTAAGGCTACCCCAAACCATTGAGCTGAGGGTGGATTACACCGACAGAACGCCCCCGTACTTCCTGCAACGTCCACCCACGGAGTACTCCGCTCGTCCTGGGGAAACCGTGGTGCTCGAGTGCCCTGGCGTGGGATCCCCGAGACCCGGAGTCATCTGGAGCAGTCCCAATGTGGCGGGGATTTATAATAACAGGAGCAAAATCCTGCCCTATGGCTTGCAGATCACTGATCTGAAGCCGGAGGATCAGGGATCCTACATCTGCATGTTGGACAATGGGATCGCACCGCCCATCGATCACACCGTTAAGTTGAGTGTCCTGCAACGTCCCACGATTCTGAAAGGACCTGATGCCACTCTGACCAACGAAAGTAGTTCCCTGCTGTTGGTTTGCTCCGCCACTGGGAATCCCCTGCCCGATATTTACTGGCTGATAAACGGGGAGGACGCCACCAAGGATCCGGAGGCCCAGGTGGATAATCGGAGTCTACGCCTGTTTCACGTACAAAAGCGACACGCCGGAGTGGTTCAGTGCTTCGCGAAGAACATTCTGGGGGAGGTAAGTAGCTTGTGGCAGTGGGCATCCTGGGTAGATAATACCAACAAAGTAATCGGAATCCCTTACAGACCAGCGAGGGCAACATGCTGCGCGTGAATCCTTTGCAAATCACTGGCGAGGATGAGGAACCCCTCGGTGGAGTTCCCATGTGGCCAGTTCATGAACCGAACGGTGGAATGGGATCCTCGTCGACTCCATCTGGTGGTTCAAAAAACAAGGGCGGTCGCAGGAAGTACAAAGGTGAGTGCAAATCATTAATACAACTTTACAATTTAAAAAGATTCGAGAAATTTTAAACAAATATTGGTTAAATATGAACAATATGCGAGGCAGTATAAATCACCCTCGATCAGGCTTAAATAGATTTTCATAATCTTAAATGTTTCGATTCGAGTGAAAATAGTTAATTTTTATTTGTATTAAACAGATCAGATTTAAAGAAATCTAAACAATTATTCCCAGAACACATGGTATCCCAACATTTAATACCCATTTAATATCGCCCGGTTTCACCCAAAAAAAGTCTCCTTTAAGTTTTCTTCGTGGATTAACTGGCCACGCCCACTGTATTTTGCTGTGTGTTTCGTGTGTCTGTATAATTGATTGATTGCGATTTACAAATAGTGATGGCTTAGTCGGTAATCCTGGCCAGCGGCGGACTTAAGTCGCACCGGTGTCCCCCGCCCCGCGACAACTAGAAAAAAAGAACCTAAAACAAAAAAATGTGTGTGGAAAGTGGGTGTGTGGTAGTTGGGATGTGGGATTCGGGATTGAGGATTCAAGATAGGAGTATATGGTAGTTGTAGACCTAAGACTATAGAACTAAAAGCCCCCAGGGGTGAAGCGATCCAAGTAGGCATCCGCGTCCTGCTCATCCTCGTCGGCATCGCTGATGTCCTCCAGATCTCATGAGTTGGAGGACTTGCGCAGCTTTTCCTCCTCCTTCCGTAGGATGCTTATCTTCATCTTGAGCTCCTCGACTCGCAGTCGATGGACCTCCTTCATGTACTTCAGCTCGTCCTGCGCCTTGTTCAGCTCAATGCGCTTGGCCTCCGTGGACAGCTGCTGCTCCTTGCAGCGCAGTTCGGCCTCGCGGATCTTGAAGTAGTTCATTCGCTCCTCGAAGCTGTCCGCTGCGGCAGAGGGCGAACTGGTGGTTCCATTCCCCCCGCCCAGGCTGGTGTTGTTGATGCTTACGGAGGAGGCCGTTGACGTGTTGACCGCTGCCGAGTTACCAGAAACCGACGACGGAGTGGCCACGGGCACTGGCACCGCCGTCGGCACCGTCGTGGCCGCCGTCACCGTCGGTAGGGCACTGAACGTAAAGGTGGGAGTGGCAGCGGTCAGTTGCATCTTGACGGCCGCTGCCGCCGCCGCCGCCGCTGCCTGCTGTTGCTGCTGGACGGCCACGGCCGCCTGTTGCTGCTGCTGCTGCTGGTGATGCACTTGGACGGCGGCGGCCAACTGCTGGTGCTGGGCGGCCGCCAGTTGCTGTTGGGCGAGCTGTTGAGCCTGGGCTTGGGCTTGAGCCTGAGCTTGTGCCTGTGCCTGCGCTTGTGCCTGAGCTTGAGCCTGAGCCTGTGCTTGCGCCTGGGCTTGAGCCTGCTGCTGCTGCTGAGCCTGATACTGGGCCAAGGTGATCTGCTGGGGCTTGATCTCGCTGATGATCTGCTGGTTGTAGCCGCCGGCGGTGATGGTGGCCATCGGATGCTGCTGCGTCTGGGAGGGTATTGCGTGGATCTGGGTGGCTGCAAAGAATTTAGGGTTATTGCTCATTAAACGTGGGTTCTCAAACGTTGTCCTCTCAACCTACCAGTAGCCTCTGCTGGATGCTTGATCTGCAGTATGATCTCTTCGCGGGGTCGCGTCGACTTGAAGTGCAGCAGATCGTTCAGGGTTAGTTTCTCCGCACTGATCTGGTCCACGTTGATCTGGTGGGTGTTGATCATGGTGGCATTGGCCGCTGCAGCCACCGCCACCGCCGCCGCGTTCACCTGCTGCATCTTCTGCATCTCGGCGGCGGCGGATTGCACTTGTGCTTGGGCCTGGGCCTGGGCCTGAGCTTGGGCCTGGGCCTGGGCCTCCTGCTGCTGCTGCTGCTGCTCCATGGGATCCTCTTCGATCTCGCTCACATCATTCCCATCCATTTCGATCTCGTCAAAGGGATCCGCCTGGGGATTGTGCTCGGAGGCATCGGGGCTGATCTGGTACTCCGGCTCCACCTTGACGCTGTCGTGCTGCTGGTGGAGCTGCTGGGACACCGTCGAGGCGACGGACACGGATATGGAGCTGATCTTGGCACCGCCAGAGCTGAGATTGGAGGAGCTGCCGTCCCTGTATGGGTACTGCTTGCGGAGTCTGCGAAAGGAAATCATTAGTGAGTGGTTCAGAGATGGGTAATTTGTATAGTTCTCGCTTTAAAACACATTATCATAGGGATGTTTCTGAATATATATGGAGCTATACCGGGCTTAAAACATGAAACTAAGACCCATTTCTAACGCAACCAAGATAGGCTTCACTTCTCCATCTGGAACTATTTCGCTTAACACATTTTAAGTGATTCTTTTAATGGCATTCAAGACCAAGACACAACTACTGTTTATTTACAAAATGTCCTCCTGTGACCCTAGTCAAATACAAAGTTTAATAATTAAAACTGGGAACTGATTTTAGTTATTAATAAAGATCAGATAGGACCTAAAACCTCTCTACAAGGAATTTTCATACTATTCCTGAACATTCCCTGCCAGTTTATGACTGCCCACCTGGAGTTGAGCCAGAACTTCTGTATCTGCTTGATGTTCCGCATGGCGCTCACATGCGGGTGCGAATTGAAGTCCTTGACGATCTTGTCCCACGTTTCCCGGACGGAGTACTTGTTGCGCTGCTTCTTCCGGTGCTTGATGTCGATGACCTCCTCGTGCAAATGGAACAGGCCGTACAGCACCTCCTTCTCTTCGGCGGTGAAGCGCGGGGTGAGGGGCAGCTGGTTTTTGGCGGACGAACTGCCTCCGTTGGTGACCACCCCTGTGGCATTGCCCGTGGCACCTTGTCCGGCACTTCCTCCGTTTCCGCCTCCATCGGAGCCAGCCCCGCCCCCACCACCGCCACCTCCTGCCCCGCCCCCTTCGCCCTGCGCCGACATTTGAGTTTGTTTTGAGTTTTTCACTTGAGTTCTTGCTGCCTCTTCCTCGCTCTATACACTTATACACACAGCCACTACCACTCGCACACACACAGACGCAGCAGCGCGCGCGCCCGTGTGTAAGTGTGCGTCAGTGTGAGTCTTTTTTGTCGCCGTCTCGCTCTCTCTCTTGCACTCGACATACGGCCAACAAATTTGATTATTGCACTTGATTCGCTATTAAATATGCTTGTAGTAAGCCGATCTTAATCCGATTAACGGTGCCACGGTGAATCGCCGCCCAATAAATTCAAAATCGCCAGCACGCACACATTTTCACTCGACTACAACAATTTTTGGCTCAAAAAGCGTTGAGTGCTAGGGGTGGGAGAACATCGATGGTATTATCGATATCGCCGATGTTTTCAAAACAGCAATTATATCGATGCTAGTATCGATGTTTTTCGTCTCTAGCGAGTATTGAACTTTGCAAAATGGTAACCCCAAAAAGTGGTCACAATCGATAATTTCTGATCTGGCAACGCAAGAAAAACAAATTATTAAGTGCAGTTAATAATACTCAATAAACCAATAACTTAAAAACCAAAAATAAGATTGAAATAAGTAGAATAAATATATGAGAAGAAATCATTACAAAATGTTACATTTTAGCCATGGTTCCCCCGTCGCGGCCCAACGTCACTCGGTTGTCGGACGAATCCGTAATGCTCCGCTGGAGCGTGCCCCAAAACTCGGGACTCCAGATCACCTTCTTCAAGGTGCAATATCGTCGGTTGGGCGACGGGAAAAACCGGCGGGAGAACTGGCAGACGACCAGCGACAATATTCCGTATGGAAATAACTACGCATCCGGCTCGGGATCCGGATCCGGATCGGGATCGGGGAATAACCACTGGAGGCAGCGCAACCGGGATCGGGAGTACGAGATGGGCAATCCGCCCAAGAACTTTACTTCGTCCGTCACGGGACTGACTTCCGGGAAATACTATCGCTTCCGGATCGTGGCGGTTTATTCGAACAACGACAACAAGGAGGGCAACACTTCCCTCAAGTTCTTCCTGCAAAACGGAACCGCCGAATCGAACTTGCCGGTTCCCGAACTTCGCGAGGTGGAGACCTTCTCCGAGTCCGCCGTCGTGCTGCATTGGTCCTTGGATTCCTCGGGTCAAAATGAGGACATAGACGGGTATTACGCCTACTACAGACCAGTAGACTCGGCAGCGGAATACCTCAAGGCCACTGTGGACGGCGGAAGGAGCAGGAGCTTCAAGATAGATCTCCTTCGTCCGGGAACCCACTACGAATTCAAACTGCAATCCTTCAACTCCGATGCCGCCTCTGAGTTCAGTGCCATACGGCAGGCAAGGACCAAAAGTAAGTTATTTAGGATGTGCTTGAAGTCCAATGGATAATTCGGCATAGTATTTTGTAAGATATGGTTTTCACATGTACCTTTACGTTTACAGAAACCACTGATCAGAGCGCTTCATCTTCATCCTCATCGTCAAGTCAAGAGCCCGCAAATAAAACAGCAAGTCCGCAGCAGAACTCCATATATCCAGTGATCGCAGGGGCCGCCGGTGGTGGTCTGCTGCTCCTCATCGCGTCCTTGGTGGCTTGCATTTGTCTTAAAAGGCGGGAAAACACCCAACCGGAGGGTAAGTTTGGCATTCCAACCAAAGAAAGCTATTAATAGGCAAATTTACCTTTAAAACCACAAGAACTAAGTCCACAATTTCTTTTAATATTAAAAGTTTTATTTTTGTCTGGTTTGGTTTAGCCCAATTCATTTTTTGTTGTTTCTAACAAGTTTTATAGAACAAAACTTATGAATTTGTAAAGATTTTCTATTTTCTTTTACCATTTTATCAAGTTTATTATCTGATTGTTTTAAATTAATATATTAAAATCGAAAAAAGATATTCTTATTAGAGCCCTTATCGATTTGCAGAAAAAACCTTTTTTAAATTGCGTAATTTAGCACATATTTAATTTTGCTGTTGCTTTTAGTTTGGTTGAGTTACAAAGATGGATCACTGATTTAAGCTTTATCTTTTTCCACAGACGAGAACAAACCGCAATTGGAGCACATCCAAGCGGACTTTGTGACCTCCGCCGTTCTCGGAGTGGGTGGACACCACAAAAGTGGCGATGTGCGGCGCTTGAATGGAGTTATTCCACGGATGAATATCACGCCCAATCCGCTGGCCCAGGAAACGGCATCCGATAAGGTAAACCATGCACTTTCGGGACTAAATCCGAGCCCACTTTTCACACAGCTTCATCCAAAACTTTTCGCTGGTTGGTTGGTCAAAATTCAAATTATTATCACCCCTCCGAATGTGGTATCTCTGTCTCGCTTGCCCTCTCTCTTTGTCTTGCTGTCTCTGTCTCTTTCGCTTGGTTATTCTGCCAAATCTCGCCGAGATTCGCCAGCCAATTGAGCGTCCAATGTTCCAGAATCGCAACGTGATGGAGCTGCGTTTCCTGCCGCCACTGGCGAACGGGAACGGAAACGGGAATGGCAACTGCATTGCTAGGGATCGGGATCTGACCACGGAGCAGCCGGATGCGGGGGAGCTGCAGGAGGCGGAGGATGGGGAGGATGACCAGGGTCTGCCAGCGGTTGCCTCGTCCTCCTGCGAAACCCTAGAGGCCTGCGACGAGCCAGTCAAGCTGAATATCCGCCAGAAACTCGACCAGGAGCCACAGGATCCGCACAATCCTGTCTTGGAGGCGCCCAGCAAACCACTGCCACCGCTGCCCAAGAAACCAGCTTCCACTACTGGCCAAGTAAGCCTGCAGTCGAGGTCGATGAAAGTAATAGCACAGAGGATAGGGGGTATCTGATAACTGTAGGGACTCAGAAAAAACATATATACGTTAGGTTATACAAAAGACCACTAAATGGTCATTGAAATTCTCAACTCGTTCCTAAATTGTTCTACGAGTTAAAAGTAAATATAGTTATTATCTGTTTTATTATAGAAATCTATGAATTACCCTTACCACTTATCAATTTATCAATTTATAAAGAGTAACTGGTTTTATAAACCTTACAAAGGTTTAAGAGTCTTAAAATCTAATAATTTATATTTATAATGAAATAGAAATGGATATATTATGTCCAATAATAGTCTGAATACAGGAGCCACTTAGCTTAAATAGTTTCAATGTTTAAATTTTAAAACTGTTTTAAGTTCCATATCCCTTGTGCTATTACTTAACCTCATCTGCAACCAGGAAAAGCCAACCCCCAGCCGAGATTGTTTTGTCCACATAGTCATTCATTCACTCATGAAGAAACCATTGCTCCCAGTTCACCCGAATAACAAGTGTTTTGTAAATTCCACAGACCAACTCTGGCCTGCATCAGAATGGCCTGCATCACGCGCAGCCGTATCATCCTCCTGGCACGCCCACGTTGATGCACAAGCGCCTGGACTACCACCAGCAGCAGCAGCCGCCGCCGGTGCCGCCACATTCCGCCTACTACCAGCAGGCACCCACGCACCACCAGCCGTCGCCCATGATGGAGCGCACCGCGGTGCGGGGTCACCAGATGGATGGAGGCGACGCCGGGACGCCCACGCCCACGAGGATACCTTCATTGAGGAGGCAGCGACGCACCTCGGGCAGCCAGGTGCACAACAGCCACAGCAATCTCAATCTGAATTTGAACCTTAGCCACCACCACAACAACAACAACCTGCCGCCGCACCACCAGCACCTGCACCACCATCCCGGCCACCCGGGTCATCCGAGCGGCCTGGTGGGCATACCCATCGTGCCGGGGAGTCCCCGGGTGCAGCGATCGCCGATGCCCAGCAGGGCGATGATCAAGAGGACTCGACTGGGCAGCCACACGGACAACATATCCTCCGGCAGCCTGAACAGTATTGAGGTGTGATGCCGGAGCAGCGGGATGGGGAGGAGCACTAGCCCCGAGCCGCAAGCGAAGCAGTTCCCCGACGACAGACAGCTTCAACTGGGCTTGAGGAGCCTGAACTAGAAGTGTATTATTATGGTTATTCATAGAACAGGCCGGCAGAGCAGCTAAAAACACTCGAATACTATTTGTCAATCATTTAGCCAAGACTCTCAAACTTCAATCGTTATACAGCAAATTTGAATAACTAAAAGTAGAGCTTAAACTTAGATAGGTTATTAGGGCTTCAAGTTTGCCCATTTTTGTACTAAAAAACTGTTTTATTTTATATTGAAGTAGTTTTGCGCTAGAACCAAAAATTGTATTGAATTTGTAGAGAAATGTAAGCTTATGAAGTCTCTAGGTTGAGTTTTAAAAAGTTCATGTAACTCCATTTTGAGCTTAGTCGTTCAACGCTAATGCTGCCTAGTTTTGTTTCGGTTTAAAAATAGTATTTAGGAAGAGAAGCGGAAACAGGGCTGATAAATATTGATATTATACTATTTTCTTGTTGCTGCCGGCCAGATAGTCAGTAGAATTATTATTTTTTATTTTTTTTTGAACCGATTGATTTAATTGAATATCATATTGTTCTGTGCATCCCCCTGGGGGCCAACTTGCATCTCGACTAAGCCCTGTAGCATAGTGTTATTTATTTATTACAGTGTAAGCGTCAACGACTCGAATTGATTAGTTCAATTAGGATAAGCACTATCTAACTCGTAAGGCAAACCAACTATCTAGCATTAATGAAATACATTTCGAAATGTGACTAATATCACCCGACATCGTATCGTATGCGCACAGCCCACACAAAACCCAAAAGCATCCTAACTATTATTAAGTTCATATACATCAGAGTTTGAAACTTTCATATGCGAATTTTGGATTAAAACAGAAATACTAAAAAATGATTACGCCTTTATGAATTTATAATGATTTTTCGGGAAATTGGGCTCAAGTTAAGTTTGAAACTACCGCCATCGTCTGGCAGTCTGGCAACCTTGTCGGCTGTTCTGACAGTCATCGATAACTTTTGTGTGCTGTTAAGGCCTACAGTGTGCTGTTAGGCGCCCCACATGCGTCCCCACCTCTAAAAAGCAGCTGATTGGCACATAAGAAGTGAATTGGAATTTATTTATTTGATTTTATAACACAAAAAGCTAACTAATAGCTTCCAAACAAGCTGCACTGACTCGGGGAACGGCTGCAAACATATTCAAGCTGAACGCAACACAAGCAACATGAATTTCCTGCGGCAAACTTTTGGCATTACGAAACAGTTGACTTCACAAGGTGAGTTCACCTAAAATAAGTTTAAAACAAAATAGTGCTTTGTTTTCAGGGCTTTAGTTAGGATTTAGTTCACATTCAGAAGGCCCTGCCTCCTTGAAACTCCATGACTTTGGGTTTTCTACCCTTCATTTGTCCGATGTGCAAAATCAAACAAACCGGGTACCGGGTGCTCAAAAGTGTTTGTTTGTCCCTCGATTTCCACATATTTTCATAGACCTCCCAACTCTTTATGTAGAGCGCGTGGGGGCCTCACTTTTCCCTGCGAATATTTTCATAGCCGCTTTCACATGCGCATTCCACAACTCCCCCGCTTTTAATTGCAAAAATAATTATAAACCTGTCACCCAAAAAAAAGCGAAAAGTGCAGGAACAATGCACAGTTTTAGCCGCAAAAAGGTCACAGGTTGCAGGACAAAAGGTCCCGTATTTGTTTGTCCGGCAATCCTGCATATGGAAATTATTACCTGCCGCTTGTGTGTGGCATTTATAATTGAAAACGTTGGATCTTCCCCCTGTGTCGCTTTGTTTTGGCCAAAAAGGCTTGACAGGATTCGGATCGCCGGCTTGCGCGTCATTTGGCTGCAATTATTGTCGCCAGTCACCAGCCGCCAGTCGCATATTCCATTCCGCACAATTCTCGATTTTCACAGAGATTAGCCGTTTAACAATGGAACAGGGAACCAGCGGGCATTGTCAATCACTGACCAACTGTCCATGGAAATGACCCTTTTGTCCGCATTTCGGGATTGGGTACAGTTGTGCTTTAGATCGTTCTGTGATTTTAATCAATCACCCTCGATCTTCTTGTCCAAATTCCTACTATTTTGGGTTTATGATCATCGTTTACTCTTTTTTTTTGCAATTTAGCATCGTATCTAATATGTTATATACGCACGATTTAAAATGAATAATATTTGTAAGACTATTAGATCGCAAGCGTATTTTGCAGAAACTCAAACTGTTTTGTATTTTCTTTCCGTGACTTGAGACTTGTAGAAATAAATCAGTTTTAGAAACATATTACTTTTATTTGATACGAATCTTTTTATGATCCTTTTTGGCAAAATCTTCAAAGGACGAGGATAAGTTACATACATTTTTCTAAAAAGCAAAGTAATTGTGGAAAACTTTAGAGGTTTATGGGTCTTTTTAACTTTCATGTATAAATACTTATTTAAACCCAATCCTTTTCCTTCTTTTGCAGTCATCCAGAGCAGTTTTGAGACCGCCATGCGAGGAATGGCCTCTCTGCAGCAAATGCATCGCAGTGGGCCGCACGTGAAGACGCGGCCCCCGCGCCAGCCGCTCGATGGCAAGCCCTTCGCCAAGGGCGTCGTCCTGAAGACGCTGATCAAGAAGCCGAAGAAGCCCAACTCGGCCAACCGCAAGTGCGTCCTGGTGCGCCTCTCCACCGGCAAGGAGATGGTGGCCTACATCCCCGGCATCGGGCACAACCTGCAGGAGCACAACATCGTCCTGTGCCGCGTGGGCCGTCTGCAGGATGTGCCCGGCGTGAAGCTGAAGGCGGTGCGCGGAGTCTACGACTTGGCGCACGTCATCAAGAAGAGCCAGTAGTTATATATCGCTTCCTATATCACATTGTTCAAATGCATAACCCCACTACAACCGAACGGATGCCTCGCTGTTATTATTGTTTGTTTTTTGCGGAAAATTATGCAGCTCAGCCGGATTAAATGGTAAGTGTGTAAGTATCGACAAGTGAACAGGGACAGATCTCCAGCAATCCTCCGGTTAGCTGCATACTCGTAATCTTAAGTCAACAGGGCGTCGCGTCATCTTTACTTAAGAATAGAATGCCTCGGGTCCTCAGGGGAAAAAGGTTTTAAATGGCATTTTACGCTTTAGCTGCAAATCCTTGCCCGAATCCTGTTTGCTTTTTAACGGAATTGCCAAATTTTCTGCCACATAATCGTTAGCTGAAATGGGCGTCTCCCAATCCGCCCACTCTTCACAGTTGAGCATTTCAATAGAAAATCGAAGTAGTAGTTGGTATTTTTTGGGCTCCCTGCCGAGTGACTGCTGAAAATTAGCTAAGAAAATTGAGTCTTTTGAAACACGATGGCAGGGGAAAATCTCGCTTAAGAAGCAGCCAAACGTTATTAAATTCTAATGCTTAGCCATTTAAATAAAGGGAAAAGACACTGAATTTTTATTTAACTTCTGGCCATAATTTATTTAATAAGAAATCTTTTATAATATTATCATTTCATTACTAAAGAATTCAAAAGGCATACCATTTGACAACTTCTAAAGAGCATAGCTTGGCTTAGTTAAGTAAGAATAAGATTAAGGATGGATTTTTTGCCCTTTTTCGTATTTTATATATGATGTATTTACATCATATTATTCTATATTTATTCTTTAAGATATTTATTTAAAAGATTTAAAAATTATCAAACCACTCAAGTATATTCCAATTAAATTGTCATATATGATTTTACAATTGTGTCATTCTTCGCAAATAGTTTATTGCCATATTTTCAAAGTTTTTTCGGACCTCTGTGACATCTTTTTGCCCACATTGTCGGTCCAAATCAAAGATCGATTCGAGAGGGTCCTGCGCAGAATTCACTGTTCACCGTTAACCCATCCACACACAAACACACTCGCAGAAACAGTTAGGCAAATACACTGAAAGATCCTTTTTATGTAAGCCGACATCGCAGTTGTCGCCATGTAGATGTCCTTTTTCTCCGCTTCCTCAGTTGGATGACATTTGGGTGACCACGGCAATCCTGTTTCCTCTGTCCGCCAGACACTGTGTCAACAGAGGGCCAGAAAAGCAGATAGTCAGGACCATGGCTGTACCGTTAGTCCCGTCCGAACATCCTGAGTCCTGCTGCCTGATTGAGCCATTATGACAGCAGGTCCTTTGTCTCCGAATCGTTCGTCTTCGCTTTTTCTGCTGAGTCAAGTTGTCCAACATCTTTGGGACTCGCCTTTGTTTGCCAGCGTGCATAATTTTTATCAATAAAACCGTCATTGTCCGGTGTCCAGAAAAAAACACATACGAGTCCTGCTTCCGTTGAATCGCCAGAGAATATTAGCTGCTTTTCCTCAGCTCTTTTTGTCCTCCGCATTAACTGTAAAATTTGCCAAGTGAAAAATGACTCCTGGTCTCCTGGACCCCTGAACATTAGTGGCCAATCATCGAGGTGTTCACACGTCTGTGGCTTGGCCGAAATGAGTTGGCAAAACATCTGGGAAAAAACGACATTTAAAAGTTTTTATCTCAAACGAATAATGCAAATCGAATCTCTTTTTTTTGAGATAATTGAGTTGTATTGAAAATATTTTTTTTTTTTTTTAGTTTTGAAACAGCGATTAGTTTGGTTTCAGATGTTTTTTTCTTAGCAATATTATAATTAGATGCATTAGTATAATAAATTTTTAATTTTTACATTGTATAACAAATTCGTTCTAGTCCAAGTTTTAATTGAGATTTGTGTAACTTATTCCAAAAATTGCACTTCTAGGCTAACTTCTATTCTAACTTTTTTTACAAACATCCTACTTTAAAGTGGCATACCTCAAGATGATTGTAGCTAAATTCTCTACAGATCTGTGTTTTCCCTTTAGTTTTTATTTTTAGGTCGATTTGTCGTCATTTTCACTATGTAACCCCTTTCCAAATTTTCGAAAAATGGGCTTGCAGAAAGGACCTAAAACCTATACTTCTAAGCCCATAACTTTTCTTTGCAGAAAAGGACCTAAAACCTGCACTTCTAAGCCCATAACTTTTCTTACAAAAATCCGATTTTAAAGTGGCAGACCTCTAAATAATTGTGGTTTAATTCGCTAAAAATCTGTGTTTTTACTTTAGTTATTATTTTTGGGTCGATTTTTCGTCATTTTAAGCAATGTAACCCCTTTCCAAATTTTCGAAAAATGGGTTTGTAGAAAAGTGACCTAAAACCTGCACTTCTAAGCCCATAACTTTTCTTACAGACATCCGAATTAGAAGTGGCATACTTTTAAATGATCGTGGTTTACCTCTCTTAAAGTTTGAGGCGTACTTCTCAGACAAACAAAAACTCTTGTGAAATAATGGGATGGCTTGCATTACGCTGTGGTTAATATTCACTTTATGCTTTCTACAATTTATATTTCTCCCCTATGACTCATGACTATTGAATGATTATTTCTCCTATCTCCGGGTTTTTGTGGTCAGTTTAGAGGCCAGAGGCTTTGATTGCTCCTGCACCCCTTCTTTATCTTTTGGTTCATCAGGGAGATGGAATTGGAACTTGCAGACCCATGCCCAATCGATGCTGTCACCTCCCCCGTTTATTTTTACTCCTTCCTGCCGAAATTAAAAGGGAAAAGCGTCAAGGAAGGGTGAAACATTCGCTGGAGTTTGACTAGAATTGCCAAACATTTTATTTAATCATGGACACGTGCTCCTCGACTTTTCGGGGGTTGGGTGGCAAGGGTTGATGGTTACCACCCCTTGCAGATGACTCTCAAACGTTCAACCCTTGTGCAACCCTTGCGTGATGTCAATCTCGTAATGCCAGAGCAAAATGGCGCTGCTAAATTTCTGATTTCGAAACGAATTCACAATAAAAATGGTTCCAGCTAAGCTCCATTCCTCGGGGACCCAAGATCCTAAATAAATCCCGAACTGATCTACGGATCACACAAAAAGAAGTGCCTAATTGGCATCTTGTTGTCCTGGTCTTTATTCCCTTTCTTTGGCAACAATCGAGATGTCAAGTGTGAGTCAAATAATGATGCATAACCCTGGGCCAGGCGATTCCTAGATGTTGCAACCAAGATTATCCTTCGGGAACATCATCATTTTCCTGTAATCGATTGCAGAAAAAAGGCGAGAGTCGAGTTTATCGCCTTAAAGAAGATCAAACTGACAAAAAATGGGAACTGGCGAGAAGGAGAACGGCAACAAACGACGGGCGGGCCAAACCACACAAAGGACGATCGTCCTTCTCGCTCTCCTGCGACCTCGGAATGAGTGTCCTGCGGCCACGTGCAGAGCACACTCCAATCGCAGGCGAGCAAAGGGACACACTTTCGCCGCCAGGTGAGAAGGCCAAAATGTCAATCAGGATTCGCGATCCCCTACTTCCATATTTCAACCCCAAGGCGATCGCAAACCGTATCTGATTCGCCAGGATCGCAGCCCTCAACTCTTTTGATCTGTGTTGACATTTCGCCAGGGATCCTGGCGATCGGAATGTGTTTACTCACGGCCTAATCCCTTCCCTTTTGGGGCGTCACGATCGATTGGCAATCCTTTCCAGCCAGCGCATGATCAGCACGTGGCGGCTTGGATCGTGAGTTTTTAATATTTGATATTCAGGAAAGATTAATCGGAGTTATTCGGGTGAATTTTGTCGTAAAGAAAATAACAGTTCTGCAAAAAACCCAGCACATCATCACTTTTAAAGACCTTAACTTGGCTTGAAATCTAGTTAGTTTTGTAAATGTTGTAGAGTTAGTAGAGCAATCGGAGATAAAAATCGTCTCTGAACAATATTCAAAATGTTAAAAACCAGTCCAAAATTATGGACTGTGTTTTAAATACAGATCGATATAAATTTGAATACATTGTTTCGAGTTGTTCATATTTGGAGAAAAATGAAAATGTGGCTATAGTGGATATTAGTCTGAGGAGAAATGGTTGAAAAGTTTTATAGCTATAGGTCGTGTATTTTTTGCCTATTTAAAAATGTATTTACTTAGTTTATTTTTTAAAGGCTGCACAGTTCTTTTAATAGGGCAATTGATAACCATAATTAACTAAACATCATTGTTAATTTAACGAGTCTTACATTTTTGTAGACTTTAAGGCCGTATTCGGGAGCTATTTAGACAAGGTTAGAATTTAGCTCCAACTTTAAGTTTAAAATTTCACGGATTTTTATTTTTACTGTCAATACATATTTAGTGCTTAAGATATAATTAAACGCGTATTTTTTTGAAAATATAGAAGAACAGTTTTAGAACATGGGGTGAAGATGTAGTGATATTAAACAAATTTCGCTTACGTTAATTTAGCGGTTAGAGCTCGATATATGTGAAATAGGGACACATAAGTATAGCTGGCTTACTTAGTATTCCCATGGGTTCGAAAGTCAACGCAGCTAGTCCAGCGGACTACTCTGGAGATCAGGGGAATGAGATCATCGGAGGCACTGCTAGCTTTAGTGGGCATGACCAGTGGCTTTCTGGGATCTTGGGATCTACCTAGGGACTTTGGCCTACCTCAGCCGATGGCCCGGTTTTCCATTCGTCGCTCAAGTGATTTTGCAATTGACCTAACAATTGGGCTAATCGCGGGAGGGAATCTGGAAATCTGGGGATCTAGCCATCTAATCTTACGGATTTACGTGAAACTTTTGCAATCGAACTGGCCCCTTGGGCTCGAGCACTATTTGGCAATATACGAGCAGGCGAGTGGCCTAATCTGGTGGACTGATCCCGATCCGCGATCTCCTCCTTCGCTCGTAATCTCAGATTAAATTAAAATGTCGCGAAGGTGGGCCTGTTCGGGACTCACCTCTGTTTGCGCTAAATCCCCGAGATCCAGAGCCCTAATCCTTTCGCTCGGCCCACTGACCTACCGCCTACCTGAGCTGATCCCATGGCCCAGAGCTCAGATCCTAGATCCCAGATCCCGAAGCCATGCAACAGTCGCGCTACACACGAATTAACCTGATTAAAATTGTATTTTTCCCAAATTTATGGGATTAAGTTCCGTTCAAGTTCCTTTAACTCGTTTAAGCTACCGGATTTAGTTCAAGTGCTCGCCTGGATCTCCCCGGGAGTCCGAGATCTCAGGCCTCTCAGGCCTCCGTGAGCCGATTTTTATTGGGCTGGCTTAATTAGCACAATTGTTTACAAATTTACCTTTCGTCATGCTGCGAAAGGCTCGTTCCAGGATCCTCCTGAGATCGGTGTGTGAAATCCATGGTCCGCACACGCCCACAGCTCAAAATTCTGGGCCCAGCAGACTCTTACGTCCTGCAATTCAGAGCAGATCGGCTATGTGTGAACCGAGCGGATTGCAATTCCATTTAAAAATTAGTCTAATCCAGAGCGAAGACTCGCTTCTATGCCTGCGCAACCGATTCCACCTCGTCGGCCTATTTCCCAATCAATTAGCTTATGCAATTCACAAAGAAAATCGTTCAAAATATGCCTGTTTTTTATGTTGAATACTCCATTGCATCAGAAAGTAGAGAAAAAGCACATACTTTTTAGTAGTTTTACTAACAGCTAAAATGAATAGGAATGCCGAACAAATCACTAAATTGAATTTTTGTTTAATTTTGTGAAAAACGTATTTAAAAACCGACATTTTATTGACTTTTTTTGCCCACAGTTCTTGATATTTTAAATGCAGTCCGATTATCTTTTTTTGTTCTGATCATAAATCTGTCAGGATTTTTGGTGTAATTATTATGCAACTTGCACAATTAAATAAGTTAAGTAATATAATCTTCCGAAGTTTTTACTGTTTTTGATATTTTAAATGCAGATAGATAGGTTTTGTTTGTGATCAAAGGAACTATTAAGTATCTCAGCTTCTGATGGTCGTGAACTCATTGAAAGTGTATAATATGTACATTGTGTTTTATTTTACCATGGGGTATCCAAAAGTCAAGGGAACTCAACAATTCTGACCGTAGCGTCCTCCTTTGTTTTTTTTAACCCGAAATGAAAGTATAGTTTTCGCCAATGACCGCAGCGAATGTGAGGCTATTTTAAGTAACTCCGACTTCACTTCCGCTGGGCAGCTGTGAAGGATTAAGAGGTCCTCCATTGGCGCCTGGCAAGGATTGTGCGGTTCCCTATTCCCTGCAGTGTGGTCATGGCTGCGGTGTGTGCGTTCCCTAGAAGACGACACAAATTCAGTGCTTAAGCAAATAAAAACAAATGTTTATGTGTAAAAACAAACCCCAGACGAGGCCCAAGGGCCTGTTGGCCGTAGAAAAACAAATCGTTTGTATGCCCTGTAGACCAAGAAGAAACACGTGCCCACTTATTATATGTTCGTTGGATTCTGGATTCTCGATTATCGATTCTGGGTTCTGGATTCCGGGGCTGGGAAGTCGAACCAACTCGCCACCGATGCGATGCGATGCTGGAAAAACAAAAACGCAAGTCAAGCCATCGAAATGGATTTCGAATCGCGTTTCCCCGGCATAAAGTTGCAATATGTTGTGTATTAGAGCCAGAGCAAGTCCGATCCCTCCGTTTCCGACTCGCTCGATCCCATTCAGTCTACGCCCCCTCGAGATTAATGAGGATGTGCGGCGTGTGTTTACTCTGCTTATGCCAAGTCCCGAATCCAGACTCCAGAGTCCAGAGCCAGAGCCAGGGCCCACAATCCGAACTCGAATCCTTTCACTGGACTTGGGCATGAGCCACATGTGTTCGTTTTCCAGCTGCTGACCACACTGGACATTGGATATTGTACAGGGAACTCTAAACGCTGAACACCGAGAAAAGAGCTCTGAACACGCTCATTAGGCAGCCTTCCACTTAAACATGAGTAGGCTGTTTTTGCATCTTTGATAAATTAACCAACAATGGGAGGCGAACTGTCGCTTGGCTCGTGTGGTTCTTTAAATACTCGATTTCTGTGGCCGTTACCAGGATTTCCTTTGGGATATGGCCAAAGCAAGCTGGGGATATGTTACTTACGAGTGTAAAAGCAGTTCGACAGAATTCACTTAAAGATCCCCAGCTAACTAGAGTTTTACTGCAGCTTTTTTAATACTCTCCTCTAAAACATATTTTAAAATCATTTCTATCTCCACACTAGTGCAAAAGTTAGATCAAGGAAATAACTTTCAGTAACTGTCAGTTAGACTTTCTTATGAATACGTTAAAAGGCAAGTTAAATAAATGTTATATTTTATTGAGACCGTGAAAAGTATTCGCTGTATTTAAGGACCAAAATCGGTTCAATCACCACAATATTGCCCTAGTTACCTAGAAAAATTAAGCTTGTGTTACAGCATGGATTAGGAAACTCCACTTATTTTGAGGAATCCAGAAAAGCAACCAAATTAGAACCAATAATCTCCCAACAATTAGCTAAAATTCAACAAATTCCAACAAACACTTAGGGCGCATCCCGAAATCGATTCGTTTGCCACACTCCAAGCGAAAGGATCGAGGATCGAGTCCGGGCTTCGTGGCAGGAGGCTGCTGAGGAACTTTTCCAGCAGTTCCTTTGAATCCTGCCCGTCAACAATTAGTGAAGGAAAGTCGTGTGGCTCGTGCACCGAAA
The DNA here is from genome assembly GCA_018153305.1 of Drosophila kurseongensis. Lineage (NCBI taxonomy): Eukaryota > Metazoa > Arthropoda > Insecta > Diptera > Drosophilidae > Drosophila > Drosophila kurseongensis. Next base: position 923,863 of record JAECXX010000141.1, read on the forward strand.
CAATTCCTCAGCCAGCGGTCCTCGGTCCCTGGTCCTCTGCTAATTATGCGTCGAAAAATTGAGCGCCTCAAATTACGATCCGAACAAGAACGCAACATGAGCCTTGGTAATGGAAATGGAAATGCAAATGCCAATGCCAATGCCATGCGAGTTAATTAATCACGGCAACTTGTGGCAAATTGTATCCAAAGATCGACCGGAACCGAGGATCATTAGGGGTTTTTGGGTCGCGCAGTTAAGATGGCGTGGCATATGTGAGAGGTCCTCCTTTGTGCCCAGAGATTTGGAAGATTGGAAGACCCTGGCTAATGGTCTCCGCTGACAGACGAGACAATAAGCGCGATATTGTATATATATTTGTATATGGTCTGGTGGAGAAAAGGAGTCCGGGGTCAGTTCCCAGGGAGAGGAACTCTTTTCCACGCTCCGCTGGTCCCTGTTTGGCAAACAGACCTCGATAATGACAAAAAGATAATCGGCGAAGGGTAAGACAGGAAGTGATCTGCTTTCTTCGCATCGTTTCCACTTGTCTGGCCACAAATTTGAGGTTGGCTGACCAGATAATCTTATAATATTGCTGCGCTCTCGGGGAAGTGCTCTCGAGTTTCTGTACTTTATTGACAAAATAGGACCCGGTATCAATGACAAAGGTTTTCGCCCAGGCGTGGTCACAGGCAGGTGGTCACATTTGGCGAGCCGAATCGATTTAGCCTAGAGTTGGGGCCACAACCTAATTTCGAGCCAGCAACTAATTCCACCGACTCCCCAATAAATGTGTCAACGCGCCAAATTGATGGGGAAACTCCAGTCCACCCCGAACTCCTTGTCATGCCATCATCCACCACCCTGCTGGGTCCCAAAAAAAACAAGAAAAAAGCAAAAGAAGAAGGGTTGAGACAACAATTGTAGGAAATTGCCAAAAGTGACCAAAGCAGCGGTCAGCATTGCGGCCGACCCGCAAAGTCCCATAGAGCAACCACTTGTAATCAAGCCAACGCCATCCGGTTTTTGTTATCATTAAGCAACCGCCCGGGAAAGCGGAAAAGCCGGGGAAGTCGGAGGAATCGGAAAAGGGCTTTCCCGAACCGAAACCCGAGGCAGAACCCTTTCATTTGCGATAATGAAAATGCCCCCGATGCTGTCTGTCTGTCTGTCGCCCGCTATTTATTTATTAAATGCAAGCGACTCCCTCGCCTCTGGATGGACACAATGGACAGTGGACAATGACGATGGACTGGGACTGGGTCAGCTGGCCCAGCTGTCACATTTTCCCTAAGCCCTGCTTCCCTGGATCTCTGGCTCCGCCGTCACCCACTCCCCCGTCCCCCACCCAATGTGTGGTGTATAGTGTGTGGAATGCGGTCTCATGTCTCCTGGCTTTAATGAAGTTGCGGGGATTCATTGCCCGAAGAACCCGTTTCCCATCAAACGCACAAAATGAAGTCGCAGCTCAGCGGTGGTGGTTTTCGAAATCCCCTCCAGCTGTGGCTTCTGCCTCTGATTGGTTGGCTCGCCTGGTTGGGCTCTACTTTATTGCGCGTCCCGGAGTTTGGGAGAATCACAAAAACTCGTCTTAGGACCACGATTATCAACGCCAAAATGGCGCAATATATGGAAATGGAGGAAGCAACGTAATATGGCGATGCAATCGGAGTTTTCATTGATTTGTGGCTATGCAACTCCTACAAAATATTACATTTGAGTTAGATAGTACGTCAGAAAAAGTTTGGACTCAGGGAAAACTTGAAGAAGGGAACTAGAGGACTTAGAAACCTTCTCACTCTTTGTACCAAAATATACAGACCTGGTCCTTTTTGGTCTATCTCCAATTAAATCCTGCTTTTTGGAAACAAAATAGGTTTATATAGAAGTAGATTTTCCAATTAAAAACAACCAACCTTTTTTAAAACAATCTTTTTAAAGAGGTATTTAATAATGCATAAATATACATCATACATTATTGTTAACATATCTTTAAACTAAAGATATATAAAATCTAGATGAGGCTAAAAGAATTTAACTACTTCTATCAGTTAAGTATAGTTCTAAAAATATATGGTGTCTGAACTAAAAGTTTCAACTTTTGTAGTTCTTAGTGAAATTGTTTTACCTTTTTGTTTAGTCCGCAAAAGTTGGCAAGGACTGCACAGTTTCGACCTTGACTCAGTGAAATCTGTCCGTTGAGCTTAACTCGACAGTTAGTCAAGTCATCTAGAATCCATTCCCGGCTTAGAAGTGGAGATCTTGCAGGATCTGGGCACTTGTTGTCGGGGGATTACGCGGTGCGGAACACGCAATATTATGCGAGATTAACTTGAGGCAGCCAGCTAGTCAGGATTAGTCTGGAAGATCGGGAAGAGGAGAGCTGTACCTGGTCACCTGTCGGATCATTCGGAGCGCAATCCTCCGGCCCACTGAGCTTCCAAAAATATTTTTGTTTTCCTTCCGGGAAGCCAGGAAAAAAATATGCATTTTTGAAGATGAAAATGGAAATTATGAAATGATATGCTAGTCCATAATTTTGCCAGAACTCGGGGACAATGGCACATTTTGCCACCTTCGAAACTGCGAGCACAAAAGGCTTAAACCGCTTAAAGACCGTTTAATCTCTTGGATTCCAGTCGTTTTTAGTTTCATGTGAAAAAACTCGAGGCAAAAGGCAAAATGTGAAAGGTGGCCCTCGAGAAGAGGAGAGGTCAGAACGGAACTAAGGAACTAAAGGAACTCGGATACAATGGGCGTGGCCGGGACGAAGACTTTACAGGGTTAAATGCTCATATTACGAGTTGGCCAGGAGTCACTCCATGAAAGAGTTAGGCGGAATGAGGCTTAGGACTGCTCAGCTCAGTTCCGTTCCGTTCCAGGATTTCCCGTTTTTCGTCCGATTTCGATTGTATCTGTATCTGCATCTGAATCTGGGCAGCATCCGTTGGAATATACTTGGGATGTGTTGGGAGTTAAGAGATGGTGCGAACTGACAATTGACACAATTACCAGGACGGCCAAATCCGCAAACCGCTGCAATGGCATTTTGACAGCAATTGTCCTGGCCCAACAATATGATCTGGGATCTCGGGATCGGGGATCAGGATCTGATTCTGGCGAGGAAGGGGGCTAACAGTAGCCGTTCTAACGGGGTTTCGTAGGCGGCTTTGCCCCGGAACCAGACAATGGGACCAAAAGGACAATCCCGCAAAAAGGTGTGAACATTTCGAGGGCCGCTTGATAGATTGAGTGGGATCTCGGCACTGAGAGATCGCAACTCTTTTTATGAGGGCCCTACGCCACGGCACTTTGATTGACTCCAGCGAAACCCCTAACGGTCCCCGTCCGCCGACAATAATGGACAATGGAAGATGTGGCAGCTAATCAACAGTAAAACGCATAAAATTAAGTGAGCAATGAAGGGGGATTATTGGGAATAAGGGTCTGTCTCCGCGCCGAGTTATTAGAAATGTTTCACATTCTCCGCACATAACTGTACCGCAAGCGGTTCACACACAAATAGATACAGATACAGATACAGATACAGGGAAAGCGGATCTCAGTTTCGGAACAATGGCCTAAACGTTGACAGTTCATCAAAACGAATGATGCATGCAAAATGAATATTCCATCAGTGGCGAATACCCTGCAATCGAGGCTCACAGCAGCATAGTTGTGCACTGGGGAAAATTTTATAGGAAACTGTACCTTCATTTAAGAATTGAAATATTATTATTATTCACTTCTTGTCTAAAGATATTGTATAGTAAATTAGGAATGCCCAACGGATTTCTATTTGCATTTACTAGTTCTAGTCGAACAAAAATGGTTTTAAATATTCATATTTTCATTATGAAAACTAGCAAAAATATTATTTTATGGAAACTTTATTGTGAATTATTTAATGTTTAATTTAAAGTGAAGTCAGTCAAAGACGGAAAAGGTTTCTTAACTGCAATTTACTGAACAGAAGAAGTAAGAATTGAATTATATGAAGTTGGATATTGTTTTGTCTAACTTCTCGCAGTGTAGCTAGTGATCTCCCACACTGAAATCAGCCGTGAAATGTTGCTTTCTTTGGGTTTGCTTTCTTTGGTCCGTCTTGTGTGTGCGAGTATATTCCCAACCCGAGCATTTCCACATTTTCCGATGGCGATGGGCGTTGACACGGACACACCCCTCGCTTCCCTGTATCCTGGCCATCTTCCTGGGGTCCTGACAACAGGACAACAGGACAACAGTTACAATGATGGCGTAAGGAAGTAGCAAGTTAGTTTTGCCCATTTAAATAGCACTCGGCCCATTGAGCTCTTTGTGCGGCGATTTGACGAGCATTATTCGATTGTTGTGTGGGGTGGTCTCCCCGTCGATCAATCGATCGATCGATCGATCACCCCAATCTTGAGTCAGAGGCTTGAACTTATCACGCCCCGCAAACAATGTTTGATAGTCCAGTTTTAAATATTTAAACAGCCGAATTTCAATACTCAAAGTTCATTGAGTCGGCATGTTTGGCCTGGGCAAACTTTAGATAGTTTAGTAATGCGATAGACTTGCTGTCGCCCATCTCACTGTAGAAGATGGGGTTCGGCAAATGTCATTTGGGTAATCAAAACCGCACTAATTGGCATAGTAATGCAATACTGGTCAGGGTTTTGGACTCCGGGTTCCGGTTTTGAGATTCGCCCAAGATCTTTACGCCTTGATGCTCAGCCATGAATGAAGGACTCTATTTGGAGCGGCTCGACGTCTCCGTTTCCCAATTAAAGAGATGCCATAATTGAGCAGCCCTGGATGTGCTGGATGTGGGATTAGGAGCCATAGGATAACAATTAGCCAAAGGATTTGACGACGGAAGCTACGTCCATTGTGGGTTCCCTTTGAGTACTTAACTTGTGTCTTTTTAGTCCGCAGTCGGTAGTCGGTAGTCGGTAGCCGGTAATCGATGGTTCTTTTTGCCGTACACTTCCGTTTGCGGAAGTGGCCAAAGTAAATCCTCCGAGCAATACCTGTTCCTATTATCCTGCGCAAGTGTGCACTTTGCATATGCCAAGGAAAACAAACAAGTGATCCCCGGTCCTCTATTCTCGAAGGATCGGTCCCGGTTAGTCTTTTGCACTCAGCCCAAACACTCTCCAGCGGAAGGAGAGGGTCCTTTGTGCGCCCGAGGAGCACGTGTAATCCCCGTTCACTTCCTCGCCGACTACTTACTTCCTCATTAGCATCGCAGGATATAGGGATATAGCCTCTCCTGATGGGCTTAGGCGGCCATCGTGGCCGAAACCGACTGAATGACGGCCAAACTAATCATACATTTAAAAGTAATCTCATTTCATCAATTGTCATGGCAGAGCAGTCTTTCGAGTAGGGTTTTCGAGAAGTTTGAGTTATTTATTTCAATAGTCCTGCAGAAAACTTCTTTACTTAAGCAACAACAATTGATAACGTCATTTAACATGTCCAAATATAGTATCGATATGGGGCAGTATTTCCTTCTTTAATTTTATGACATATATAAGATATGTTCTATGTTTATTAAACTGGCCATCTATACAAAAAACTGCTTTAAATTGTAGTAAAATCATTTGGGAAATAAGGCTTCTTAAAGTTAAAAAGCACGCACCTCAAACATTCCGTTGTTCATGTGAAATGCGAGGATACAATTTCGAGGAAACAAAATGGCACGCCTAATATTCGATAAGTTGTCTTCAACTTTGTTTTACGACACATGGTCGTTTGAAATTATGGATTCCGATATGCGACTCCTAACCCATTAAGACAAAGGACCACGAAAGGAGTTAACGGCGATTCCCCGAATCCGAGTGCAAGTCCAAGTCCAAATTCAAATCCAAACCACTCCGCGCTCTCACCCTTTTTTTGGCCAGGTCATATAAGGCGAAACCCCTTTCAGTCAATTAGTCGCTGATTTTCTTTGTGTCACCTAGCAGCGAGGCAGTATAAAAATCGCAGTCACAATGGACGGAGGATAGAACCCTTTTTTAGGGACGGCCGCCGAAGTCCGAGACTTCGGTTTATGGCCCCTTAAAAAACGGCAGCGGTATCCCGGATTCGGGTTCGGAATGAGACCTTTTCGCACGAAGCGTCCATTATGCAATAAAACCATCGATGTTTTTTAGGCAATGGCCAATACTCTTTACGGTGGGTGGGCAACCCGTTCGGGAATCAGGTAGAAGATTCCGTAAAAAACGCGCTCAAGGTCGCCACTCAAAGGATTGCACAAATATTGCATCTTTGGTTCGGAGCTCATTATGACGAAGGAACAGCCGTCGGAGTACATGAATATATGGTTTTATGGCCACCCGTTTTTTACGTTTTTTTTTTTCGCTGAATCTGGTTTTTACAGCGAATTTGGCCAACTCTTTGGCTTCCACTCCGGCCGCGACTTTTTATGGCATCTGTTCAGGATTGATCGGCTCGGTTGGGCCGGGTTATATGGCCAGGATCTGTTCCCGAGCCCAGGAGCCGCAGGTAAGCGATCGACTCAATGACGAGGACGGGGACGGGACAAGGACGAGGCCGAGTTTTAGTTTAATCCACCATTTTTACGGTTGGATTAGCGCACGGATTAGCGGATAAGTTCGCGGTTTTTTACTGATTACTGGATCGATCCCTCTTTTTATTTGCAATCTCCGGCTGAATGGAGAGCTGTAAAAAGTGAATGAATGAAATTTGGCCGAGGTGGATGTAGGAATCTGATGAACGGCAGAATGAATTTGAATGATCACTGCTTTACAAATTTATGGTGCCTCCGATAAATACATGTGATTTATTATGGGACATTTTCTACTAATTGTGAAAAGAATATAGATGTATGTATATCTCATGAGATGAGTTATTTCATCTTGAAACTTGGCAATATTATTGGTAAGTCCTCATGCATTTAGTAGTGATCCAGATCTTACCCCTAGACAAACATCGTTTAAAACAAGCAAAGATAATACATATAGTAGACATAGCTGTCTCAAGAACGCTCGCACTGGTAGTAAAATTAAATTTAAATCTGTTACATTTTGCCTTGTCTGAACGTCCCGAAAATCGGAAAAGTAAGTATCCTGCCGACTCCTTTCCCATATTTGATAAAGCCAACTCTGCGCCGTAAGCCACTTCCGTTGGCCATCGAGGCGGCGACCGTTAGGACAAACAGTTCAACAGTTAAGCAAAGTTAAACAAGTTGTTGAGGATCCCACGCCGCAGCGGAAGCCAAAAGGATAAAGGATAATGCATCGAGGATGTTTAGGGGAGGAAGACAAACACGAAACAGTCAACATCACGGACACTTGTCGCAATGATCCCTGATCCTCAGTTCTCGATCCCCGAGTTGGCGGCGTCATGAATCAAATGGCCAGACTGGCGAGTGTCCTTGGCAGGATTCCGGGAACCCAATTCTCCATTAGCGAAGTGCGGAAAGGATGCGAATTACGCCAGCGGAAAAGAGCTGAGAAACTGCAGAAACAGAAACAGAAACGCCAGAACCCGGCCTAATTTCCATAATTTGTCACGCACAATCCACCGAATTCGCCATCGCCAGATACACAGATCCTGGATGGGCTGGTCAGCAAAAGGATTTCGGGACAAAAGCGCAAAACAAACGGATTTAGCATTCGCAACCCTTGAACATTGTGCATCCATCATCAACAAACCGAGTGCTGTCTCTCTTTCTTCTCAGCCAGATGCCTCTCTTTCTGGCCAGAAAACTATGAATTCGGGCCTAATTAATACAGCAGGCTTTAATATTCAAGGAACTTCGGATTAGTGGTGAGTTATATTCATTTAAATGCAGAACTAGGTTAGTGTAGTGTTTATACTTTACTTTATGTACTTTATTTGAAGGACACCTTAAGCACAAAACAAAAACCAATTTTAATTTGTTTTTATTTTGTCATGCTTTTCAGCATATTCTTAATTTGTTGACTATTTTATTTATTTACTTACACGGTGCTACACAGTAAACTTATGTTTAAAACACAAGTTCGATGAAGACTATGCATTTTATCATTTCAATATCATAAATAAATTACAATTTGTGTTGCTTTGGAGTTCCTATTACTATTTGTGTTACTTTTCAAACTCCGTTTCTTTTATATACGTACTTAATAAAAGAATAACGTACATTTATGAAGCTTATAAAAAGAATCCAGCGGAGTAAATCACCAAAAGTTTAGATTTATTTTTATAATTAATTCCTTCTATTACCATGACTAGAGATAGAAAAGTCTAGGTTGATATAAAATATGGTTGGTCTCTAAAGTAAAAGTGTACAAACCGATTCTATGAAAACCAAATGTAAATCACTTAATAGGTCGTACGAATTTCCCTGTTTTTTCCTCATTGAGCATCATAATAGACCCGAAAAAACATATCCTTTCGCGGAAACTGTTGAAGTAAAAAAAGTTCAAAAACTCTTTTTATTTTTAGTTAAATTACGCTAAATGGCGAAGTAACAATGACACAAAGACCTACGATTTTTGCGAAAAATGCGAAAACCAAAGGAGGAAAGGGCAGCCGCACCCTCGTAAAACCCTTTCAAAGGCGGCGAGACAGAGAGGGCAACAGGGGGGAGCGGGACAGCGATAGAATCACCCCTTTGCCCTTTGTACCGCCTACCTGCTTCGTACCGCTTCGGCTGGCCGCTCGTGTCCGCCATTTCCATGGTGAATGAAGCGTCGGCGCAGCCTCCGGATTTCGGGTATAAATTCAGGGGGTTCCGGCAAGAGGAAATCAGTTTGCGTTCGACATCGTCAGCGTGAAGATATAGAAACAGCAGAGCTAGATCATCAGTCTATATAGCCGTCACTCAGTTGGATTACAACCCGAAAACCATACACCTCAAACACCATGCTAATGCACGAGAAACTCATGTCCGGGCAGTTCTTCGATCTCAAGACTGGTAAGTTAGCCACGCCCCCGGATTCTCTTTGATCTGTTAACTAACGAATACCCTCTCTCCCTCAATCTCTTCAGATCGCAAGCCCTTGATGCACCACCACCAGTACCAGCACCACCAGACGCACCACCAGCAGCAATCCCTCCACCACTTGCCGCACAGCCAATTGCCGGTTCAGGGATCCTTGGGCCTGCCCAAAATGGATCTGTATGCCGCCTATGCCTACCAGCAACAGTTGCTGGGCGCTGCCCTCAGCCAGCAGCAGCAACAGCAGCAACAGCAACATCAGCAGCAACAGCAGCAGCATCAGCAACATCAGCAGCAGGCTTCCTCTGCGGAAGTCCTGGATCTCTCCCGTCGCTGCGACAGTGTGGAAACACCCAGGAAGACGCCTTCGCCCTACCAGACCAGCTACAGCTATGGCAGTGGTTCCCCCTCGGCCTCGCCCACCAGCAATCTTCTGTATGCCGCCCAGATGCAGCAGCAACAGCAGCAGCAACAACAGCAGCAGCAGCAACAATTAGCCTCTCTGTATCCCGCTTTCTACTACAGCAACATCAAGCAGGAGCAAGTCACCCCCACTGCTGCACCGCCCAAGGTCACACCCACCGCCAGTCTGCTGCAGACTTTTGCTGCCGCCTCTGCTGCAGCCGCCGCAGCTGCTGCTGCTTCTTCGACCAACTCACCAAGGCCCGCCAGCAACGCCAGCACCATGCAGATAGACGTCCTGGAGAATCCCCAGTCGCCGGCCGTTGAGGCCACCACGCCCACCACCTCCAGCAGCGGAGAGGCCGGCAAGAGCACCCGCCCCTTCAAGGCCTTTCCCCGGGACCCCTTGGTCATCGCAGCCAATTTCGCAGCCACCGATGTCCTGCTGGACAATCCGCGAGTGGAGCGCTATACAGAGTACCGCAAGAGGGTGCTCGAGCAGATCCGCAGCTCGAATGGAGGATCCCGCACCGTGACCAACCCCAAGATGCGCAGGACCAACTCGCGAAGTGGATCCGTTAACGAAGGCAGCTCCTCCAACAACAACAGCGAAAGCGAGGATCGTGCTGCGGCGGAGGAGTCCAGCGACTGCGATTCCCAGGCGGGCAACTTCGAGGGCAAGTCTTCCACCGGCAACTCCATCAGTTCGGCCAACACCACTGGGGTAAATGCGGGAATCAATTCCGGCAGCCAGGTGAAGGATGCCGCCTACTACGAGAGACGCCGCAAGAACAATGCCGCCGCCAAGAAGTCCCGCGATCGTCGCCGCATCAAGGAGGATGAGATCGCCATCAGGGCTGCCTATCTGGAGCGCCAAAACATCGAGCTGTTGTGCCAAATCGATGCCCTGAAGGCCCAACTGGCCGCCTTCACCTCCGCCAAAGCAACCACCGCCTAAGTGTCCATTCCTCTCTTGATGCGTTGAACGCGAAGATCCGAGTTCGAATCCGAATCCTACATCCTGCTTTTTGGGTCAGCTTATCTGTGAATAGTTTAGGGGGCTCAACTTTCTTTTTTTTGCCACACTCGCATTTAAGTACTTTAAGTCCTTGGAGTATACGTTATATTTGTAAAATGTATTAGCAATAAGTGCATCTCGCAATCTCACCAGTTAACTAATCAATCGAAACACCTTTAGTTGTACAAGTCCCAGCTAGCCATTAATGTATTTTCTTGTAAGTGAATTTTTTCATAACCTTAAGAAATAAAATTAAAAATAAATTAAATTAAACAAAAAACACCAAATTTTGTTCAGTACTTCTTAAACTGTGGAGCACCAATGACTCTCAAACTGTATGGGAGTCGACTTTACAAAGTCCAATGAATCTCAAACTGTATGAGCGACCGACCTTTATAAAGTACAGTGCTTCTCAAACTGTTGGCACCAGTCCGCCACATTTTTGACAAATTTTCTGACTTCTTACACCAGGCGAACAGAAACATCCAGCAGGTGGCTGCGTAATTTGAATTACCACCAGCGCCCAAATGCACGCAACGAAAAATTGAAATGCCAAAGTGCGATGAACGAATGCCCAAAAGTATGCAACATTTTTTTCAAGAAAAATTTGTTGTTTATTTAAAATCCGCTTACATTTCTTAAGGCGCTAAAAATTACTTTTATATAGATATATAAATATAAATATATTTATAAAGCAGAGCAATTATAAATTGCCATTTAGGAAGCTATGTTTTCAGCCATGATCAATGGGTTCTTCAGTGAAATCCATTCCTCATTCATGTTGTTGCAATATCTAGAATAAAAATTAATATGAATTAAGAAAAATTCCTTATAAACCGAAAAACTAACATTGTGTTTTTTCTTCCGGAAAATTATAAAATATTTAGTTGGAAATACCAATCGAATGGACATTTTTTAGCAAAACTTCAAATTATTTTTGCCATTAAGAAAATATATTTAAGACACATTTTTTAAGCGTTTTTGTTTTGCTTTTGCGAAAATAAGGCGCACAGCCAAAAGAATGACTGTTTTGTGCAGCTGAGAACCTATACAATCAATTCCAGGTTGATTTAGTAAAATTTATTTTTCGCATTTTTCATAAGGGGTAACACTTGATTATTTTCGAAATTTGGGGCGAAAAAAATTTTTTTTGCTGATAATACCAATAGATTGGAAATTTTGTAACGAATTCAACGAGGTATGCCTTTCCAATGTCTGACCATTATTTCCAAGTGTTTTGCTTAAAAAACTGAAAAGTCGAGCTGTTTTTTTCTCGATTTTGGCCATCAAAAACATATCTTTAAGACACATTTTTTATTGCAACTTTGCCAAAATGAATACGATTTTTGCAGTGTTTTTCTTTAAAATGTAAGAGACCTCTAGCGTCGACAATATATAACCAGCAAAATTCGCCATATATTTTGACTACACCGGTGGTAGGTTTGAAACGAGACTAGTGGAGAGAATGGAGATAATTGGTTCTGCTCCATTCTAACTCTACACTCTACTTAACTGGTTTTTGTATTAACTTTATTTACTCTACATTGCTTTCATGCCATTTTATCGTTTTATTTTTATTAAAAAGGATTAATAAAGTGCGATTAAAAATGGTATGTTTATGGCGTTAGCTAAAGGCAGCATTTTACTTGAGGCCAAATATTGCATTTCACGTTTTATAACCTAATATTTGTTTATAAAAAAGGAGCTCTTAATCTGTAAAAGTTTCCTGGATTTTGAATAAAGAGAAATAAATAAATAAAATAAATAACATGGTATTGCTTTCACTTGGATGTCTTGAAAAAACATGATAAAAAGGGAAATAAAGTAAATGGAGCTTGACTTAAAGCGTTAATTGGCTGTAAAACATTGAAGCTAACTTTGATCATGTATTTAAATAAGATACCAAAAACCATACGATTTAAAGGAGGTTATTACATTTTAGTGTTTCAGTAAGAAATAACTTTAAGAATGCTGCGTTCTTAACAATCAATCGACTGCAGCCAATCTGGAGAACCCTTGCCAACTCTTTTCGGCATGGCAAATCGATGGCAGATATAAGATATACCCGATCATCGATTATGGCAGGCCGAGTCCATTAATAATAAAAATTATGGGGCGTTTACAAGAGGTTGTCGTGACAGTCGGCTGACATTTATGCAACTTTATGAGAAGGAGGACGACGGGCGAAGGGAAAATCCACCCCGCCGGCGAAGACCGAATGACAAGTCTATCAATTTTTCACACACTCCTCAAGAAGTTCGCAAAAGGGGCGGGGATGGGAGGCATTTTTCGAGCGATTAAAGGACCTCCTCGCTCAAGGGTTAGAGGCAAGGCATGCAAAATGTTGTCGGCTTCATTGCACAATTTTCCCTTTCGTTTTGTTCGCTGCATATCGAATGCAATAATTTTGACAATTTGCGAAATTTAAACGTCATGAATGGCAGTGTCTTAAATTACACTCCTTCCCCCGTCGCATTTTGCTCTTTTTTTCTGCTGGCCAAGTTTGCATCTGTCAGCTGGAGAAAGTTTTGACATTGACTCGCCTGGAAGATGTCCTTGTTTCGCGTGCGTATGCAGCATATGGGTATCTGTTTCAAGTTCGGGCTGCAAAAAGTTGTTTATCTGCTGTTTTCGGATTTTTGATTGTGATTTTGTGCCCCGTCATCCGCTGACAGCTCAATCGGGACAATGTCCCGTGACATGAGGTCCTTCCCCAAGACGAAGTCCCCGAAAATATGTAGCGTCATGCCTGGCCAGCCGCAACAACATCCTTGAGATTTACATGACAAGTCAAGAGATGGGACACTTCCTTTTTTAAGGCAGAATCTGCCGGAATGAGAACGAGGATCGCAGTCGCACAGCCCCGACAGATGTCAATCAAATGAAATTAACACATCGTCATTGAAGTCGGTCGCTGGACTGGTTTCCTTGGGCCTTCCATTTCCAGATCCCTCCCATTTTTGGCTAAGTCGCATCGGACGCCTAATGTTTTGCTTTCGATTTCGGCGATTTACGAATTACGTTTTCGCTTTTCGCGATTATTGCGGTTGATTGCATTTCACAGGCATTTTCCGTTCGTTCTTTTTTCTATTTTCAGCGAACTGCCCCGAGGCCGAAAGGCCCCTAATGGGATTACATAATATCATTAATCAGCCGAGTGAAATCGGAATAGGAATCGGAGTGCCGCGGCATATGACATGTGCCACCTTCTCCCGAAGAGAGGGTGGATGTATGTAACACACTATATATACATCCCTTCGATTCCAGCGACACGCGCTGTAATTATGTAATTACCGATATGCAGCAAGGAATACCGATACCAATAGATGCCCCGACCCGAAACCCGAAACACTGACCATCGCATATCGCACTAATTGCATTAAATTGTCCAACACGAACCGATCAGCCAGATGACGCTCCTCTCCGTACTCCGTACTCCGTATTCCGTATCATCCCACACCTTTCCCACTCCTGCCGCACCGATGTCCTTTTTATTGGTATTTGCTTATCGCTTCATGCAAGTTGTTTGAACTATTTTGATAGGCCTAAAACGAATGCACTTTAATTGGCCATGCGTCGTTTTGTCCCACCGCATTGTAATTTCTTAATTTCGAGTGCATGGGGTGGCACATTGGGTAGGTTTTCCACCGATGTTTACTTAATTTTATAGAGCTGTTCCACCCGTACATTATTTGCTATTTAAGCCTGGCTTTGTCCAGGGACACTCAATAAGTACAACATGCCCGATTTGCATGTGCTTGTGAATGCACCACTAAAAGGATGTTTACCGTGACGATATACATACATACATATATTGCAAACGGGCCAAATGTGTCTTCGAATGTTAGCTATAATTCCAAGTGATTAATAACATTATACAACTTATTGAATTTACCAAATCAGCCTGCAATTGATTGTATTGGTTCTCAGCTGCACAAAACAGTCATTCTTATGGCTGTGCGGCAACATTACAACAAAAGACGCTTACAAAATGTGTCTTAAATATATATTTTTTTTAAAACCTCAATCCGGAAAATGCCACCCGATTTTTCAGTTTTTTAAGCAAGCCCCTTGGAAATAATGGTCAGATCTTGAAATAGCATACCTCGTTGAATTCGTTACAAAATTTCCAATCGATTGGTACTCTCAGCTCAAAAATGTTATTTTGGGCCATATTTGGAAAAAAATCAAGTGTTGCCCCTTATGAAAAATGCGAAAATAGTTAAAAAAATAAATTTTACTAAATCAACCCGGAATTGATTGTGTAGGTTGTCAGCTGCACAAAACAGTCATTCTTTTGGCTGTGCGACTTATTTTGGCAAAGCTACAACCAAAACCCCTTACAAAATGTGTTCTAAATATAAGTTTTTGATGTCAAAATTCAGAAAAAAAAACAGCTCAATTTTTAAGTTTTTTAATTAAAACCCTTGAAAATACTGGTCAGATCTTGGAATGTCAAACCTCGTTGCATTCGTAACAAATTTTCAAATCGATTGGTATTCTCAGCTCAAAAACGTTATTTTGGGTAAATTTTGAAAAATTTAAATTTCCCTTATAGAAAATGCGAAAATCGGTAAAAAAAAATGTTTGCCACATCAACCTGAAATTGATTTCATTTGACTGTGCGTCTTATTTTGGCAATGTTAAATTGGCTACAAAATTTTCAATCTATTCGTATTCTCAGCTAAAAAACTGTATGAATTGCATTAGAAGCTAAAAGCTAACGAAGAATCTACATATACATAATACTTATACTTATACTTAATTATTATTTTTGAATTCATTCATTCATAAAATTCAAAATATAAACATTTAGGAAAGTTATTTTATGTAATACCCAAAATCTACGTTTAGTTTCAAAATAATGTATGCCATATGCTCTTTATACTGTTAGTTTTATTTTACCATTTCATTTAGTTAAGCTTCAAGGCATCCCTATCATCTTAAGGGCGTTATTATATATGTATGTTTAAGGCCAACTTCAACCAAATCAATATCTCATGTTGAACCGCCCAAGAGCTACGTAAGAAAGTCGCATAAGAGGGTTCGGAAAGTAGTGAGCGTGTTTAGCGAGCTATGACCCTGAGAAGCGAAAACGCAGGTCGACCGCAATCATTTCGACTACGAGTACTCCCCCACAGGAGCCAAGGAGTCGAAGCGCCGCGGGAATGTCCACGTTCGGGGTCCTGACTACGGAGCGGTAATTGTCGGAAGTGCAACTACTTAGAGGCTGACTTTGTACTCCGCGCTTGAGTGACCCTCTCCTCTCCTCTCCTCTCCTCCTTCTCGGGACGTCTTGAGGCAGTCTTCAAGTTAATTGCTGTATTTAGGAGCCCAGTGCGATGTGGCACTGGCGATAAGGAAGGGCTGCGAGGAGCCCGTGGGTGCGGCAGATGGCAGGG
This sequence comes from Drosophila kurseongensis, assembly GCA_018153305.1. Taxonomy (NCBI): domain Eukaryota; kingdom Metazoa; phylum Arthropoda; class Insecta; order Diptera; family Drosophilidae; genus Drosophila; species Drosophila kurseongensis. Next base: position 939,602 of record JAECXX010000141.1, read on the forward strand.
GATCGGATCTTGGCACATCCTTCTTGCGACATTCCCTAAGCGACTTAGTCCCGATTTGCTTTGTGTGCTCGGGCCATGTAAGCCTGCTTAGGCTGGTCAGAACCCCAACCCCAACTCCAGCTCCTTGGCAACCCTTTAACCGTTTGTGCTCATAATTGAACTGTCTTTGTGTTCCTGCACGGGTCTGGGTGTCAAAATATTTCCTGCACTTTGGACCTATGCTAATGCCGGGACAGCAAAACACGGATTTCGATGTCCGTAAAATATGATTGCGCCTAATCCCTTTGTCAAGGCGATGACAAATAAATATTTCCACGATGTCATGTCAAAATATCATCGAAAGGATTCACCCTGACACGGTCACGGATTTTCATTTTTCATTTCTCGGGTATTTTCAAATTTTTTATGCAAATTTCCCTGGGTTTCCTGGGGGGTAAGTGACTGTGCCTCGAGCCTCGAGCCTTGAGCTCCTGACGCAAAGTCCATTAAGGTGTTACATGGGCAACAATCTTTGCCGAGTAATTACAGGCTTGTTAGCTATGGTTGCAACAACATTGCTTTCTCCTGGGGGTGCGACGTTTTTTTCCAGACATCTTGGGTTACGTGGGAAATGTTTCCTTTTTTTATGGATTCCTCTTTTTGTTGCGTCCCTCGCAGAAGCAGAACATCGCTTACGAGGATCTGGCAGATCGGGATCGGGATCGGATCATTGGGATCAGGGGGATTGTCAATCAAGGTGGCAAGCAGATTTCCATAAAGACGAGCTGCAAGGCTAATTACATGCGAAGGCTGCGCCGAGAGGGTCCTGACTTTCCCTTGTTCCATCTTATTGCATAATTTATATTTAATAAACTTTGAATGGTCAGTAGCAAACGGAATTCAGGGTGAATGAATGACTGAGGTATTTTTACTACTATGATATTATCTTAGATCTAGGATCTAGGCTAACAAAAGCTTAACTGCCAATTCACATTCATACAACGAGTCTTCTTTAATTCAGATTAATTATTCAGAATAATATATTCGAGTTCCAAACTTATTTGGGAAGTTTTACAATTAACTGTGTAACAATTTTTAAGAACCAATTATTCAAAAAAGAGTTTAAAACAATAATAATATTGGAAGAATTCTTGCAAAAAGATACCATAATACTATGCCTAGCGAAGATCAGTCTGGAAAAGATTTATATACCAGAAAGTGCCTAGAAATGACAGCCAATTTCGAATTAAATAGGTCCACGCATCGGCACTTTTAGTTCTGCTCTGAATCGATTTGGATTTAGAGAAAGCCTTTCAAGGGCTCCTCCTGGCAGTCGGCTCCAGGTAAAAGGATAATAGGCGATAAGTCCGGTAGCCACGAAGGACGAAGGATGGACGCAGCTGCAAGCCACAGTGGGCCCTCCAACCACCGAACCACTCGGCGCACCACACTAGAGCCGCCCAAGACAGTTGCTCTAATTTAGAGACGTTTTGGGTAATTTTTGCGCAAGGAATCGGAATGGGAATTGAAATTGAAATTGGCTCATCTCGGTCCTTGATCCTTTGTTGAGGTCCGGCTGCCGGACATTCGGCACTTTCACGCTCCTTAGTCCAGGTTTCTGAGCCTCGGATCCTCGCAGCGTGTGGAACGTGACAAGGACGAGTCCAGGATGCAATCAAACAAAGCCAGGGGCCAATAAATCTGCTACGCATCGGCAGCGCATCAAGAAACTGACAAGGCGGCCTTTGTCTTCCTCGAGAGCTCGTGAGGCGAACAAAGGACGCGCCAATTCGAACTGGGCCGATCGGAACCGGAGCAGGATGGCAAGGATCGAAGCACCAACCACCCTCCCCCCTGCTGGATCGTAAAACCAGAGGCGCCAATTGCGGTTCCTATGCAAAACAGGCGCCGCCCGTCGGAATCCACCAAAGGATTCGAAAAACAGCGGGCGGGAGAGTCCAAGGACATGGCTAACTCTTTGCCAGAGTTTACATAAGCCAATAAATAAACCGTTTTATAATTTAACCCGGTTTATGGTTACCTAAAAATATATTTTTAGTTTTAGTCTTTTAAATTAGGCAAGCATTAAATGCGTTGCTTTTAGGCACTTAAAATGTAGTTGTATTTTAATGTTTTTGATATTTTCAAGACACTCTTTAAATAATAGCAAGTCTCAATTCTGGAATTTCAAGAGGCAAGGCAACAGAAATATGATTGTCCATAAATTTGACCATCTAGTTGACCAGTACCCCATTAAATCTCTTTCTTTTCTTAAGGGTCAACCACTGGTCGTCGGTGGTCGTCGATGGTCATCGCCTGCGCCTTCCGATCCACCCATTTTTTATGTATGGCCAGGCCAAAGATCTTTATTTGCGACACTCGCACTTTCTTTCTTTAGGCCTTTTTGGGACATCCCGTCTCTCTTTTTTAAGTGGGCTGTTGAAGCGTAGAATGCCTCCCCATTTCGCAGGACACACCCAGCAATTAGGAAAAAGGATGGGCCCGATCCGCACTTTCTTTTTCTTGAGTGTGCAGCAGAATCTGTCGCACATAAATTTTAATTAACTTTGTTTTTAATTGTTGCAAATTTATGTTCGAGGGGCTGGGAGATCTACTTCTTGGGTTTGCTCCTGCGAGTCCTCGCTGAATTTTGCTGTGGGCAAATGACAAACGAACAAACCGAAAAGGGATCGGCCGCCGGATCCTTTTTTTTCGGATCCCTGCAATATGTGCTCTAAATTATTTGCAATAATTTCAGCCCCGGCCCCTTGATTCCCGATTTTTTTTTTTGCCCACTTCGCATCCTTTCCTTGAGCGACCCTTTGTTGCAATTTACTTTTTGCTTGTTGGATGCTGCAGACATCTCCCGTTGCGTATCTGTATCTGTATCTGTATCTGTGTATCGGGATCTTCACTGTGTCCGTGCCTGTATCTGTATCTGTGTTGGTATCTGTATCTGTATCTGCTCTTCATTACGACATCCATTGTCTTGCGACGTCTGCCTCAGACGCATCCTTTGGGTGTCCCTTCGTGTGTTCCAGTTTGCGCTGCCTCTCCTTTTTTTTTTCAGGGTCACAATTCGAGTCTGAGTCGTCCTCCTCATGGAGAGCACCCCCCACCCCAAATGGCCAGGATTCGTTTGCGAAATTGTCTCGTATTTGACAGTTGACAGTTGGTCGACTTTTGAGTTGGAAAGTTATGAGCATAAACATGATATTTGCCAGGGGCCCGTTATTGCTATTGCTATTGCAATTGCCATTTGGCCATTTATCCTTTATATTCTGCCAGTCATTTTCAGATTCATTCCCCTGCTCTTAACCAAAAATGCCAGCGTAAAAAGTTATGAAATCAATTAATCATTTTAGCTCATTTATGATTTAATGGTTTCACTTCCCGCTTGGAGTCGTAAAAATGAAAACCCCACAACCTTTTATTTCGCAATGCGTTAATGAAGTCGCGAACTGGCACTTTCCCTACTTCGATTTGAATTTCCCCCTTTCGCAAACACTTTCCCTCCATTATGCAAAACGCAAACAAAGCCGCGCGACAAACATTTGATACACTTTGAGCATGTTTGAATCACATTCTAGGCGGCGGCGCGCAGCAAATCAAATATCGATAAATTTCGCAAACAATACGAACACGGGCGCATTAATCACAGGCAGCAACAATAAAGCAGCCCTATCTGTAAAATCCTATAAAAGTGCCCGATCTGCATGCGAGCATATATGCAAAGGCGCTCGAAAGGGAGGGAAATAGGGATCGATGCAATCGGAGAGGATCAATTGGCCAATTGGCCATTCTACTTTGCAACGGGTTAAAGTAGCTACATTTATATATATCTGCCATATATCTCACAAACATTAATTTTTATACAAATCTATTCATCTACCATATAAACCTATCACAATCCCACGCGTTATGCATAATATTTTGAACACCTAATAGGTTTATTGTCAAGGAAACTATTTGAAACTTTTATATTGATTTCGATGTTATATGTTGTTTAATAATATCTAAAACCCGCTAAATAGAGTTAATAAGTAATCCTTACCACTTTAAAGTAATTTAGAATTTACAAATAAGTCCCCAAAGTCTTCTATAAAACCCATTTTAACTGGTGAGATTAGAAAACTTTTATGTGAGGCAATCATTTTACGATTTTTTCTTTAAAAAATTCCTTAACCCTTTAAGAACCAGCTAGTAAAAGGGTACGTTCGCATCTCTGGCGGGATTGGCAAAGTTTATGCGCCAAAGTGGTGAGTCTTTAGCCACAGGTCATTGAGCATGGCATGCAAATCCCTCCGGTTCTTCGGTTCAGAATCTCGGGATCGCAGGACCTCGGGATCCTGAAAGAGTGAGAGTGAAAGTCAAGTGGCTCTTGGCGACGCGCTCTCCCCTAAACACGCGTGCGAGCGAGCGAGAGGGCAGCAGGCGGGGGAAAGGGACGGGAGAGCGGTAAAAAATGCATGGGCAATTTGCATACGGCGATCGGGACTGGATCGTGACTTCGGGCAGTCCTTGAGCCAGGGTCCTTGGGCTCGTTAATTAAGCGTAAAATCGTCGCACACGAAATGTTGAAAACTCAAATTGAATTTGAGTAGTTTTTGTGTAGTTCTTTATCCATTTGTTTTTTTTTGTGTTTTTCTCCTCTTTGTCCCTTGTAAACCGCAGAAAATGCGAGGATTATGGTAATTTTGTCTGGAAATTACAAGCGAAGACAAATCGGGATACGCCTTGTTTAGCAGGATGCTCGTTAAATCATATTAATCAACATGCCGATATCCTTTCTTTGCGCTCAAAACTCTCTCAAAAACCCATTTAATCCTTTTGTAGGGCTATGTAAACAGCGATAACTCAATGCCACAAAAAGGAGCCGAAGGATTCGGGGACATAACGAGGGCAAATCGAAAGGAAAAGAGGTAAAAAGTAAGCAAAAGGAGCGAAATTCGCAAAGTAAACGCAGGAAAAAGAGTTGAAAAGTTGAGAAATTCGCCATTTCGGTGGATGGAACGAGGCAATCAATTAACTAACCCCTGCACCCCTTCTGTATCCCGATCGGGGACAAAAGCCGGTCGGAAGATAGTCACAAAGAAAACCTACAAAACCAAACAACTTTCACCGCAAAAAAAACGAAAGGATAACGTGCGAAATATTCGATCCCCGTTAGCGGAAATCTTTCAGCGATCAAAAGATCGCAAATGAAGAGATTAGTGGAAGGAAAGGGAGGACCCCACTGAAGGAAAGTAACATATCCGAAACGAGATCAGATCGCCAGATAGCCACCAAGCCAGAAAAAGACGATCTCCGATCACTTGAACATCACTTAGGCCCGCTGGTCGATGATCACTTGAGGATCACTCAGGAATCTGGATGATCACTTCATCTACAGCTGGTCAAGGACCACATATGTGGGCAGTTATCATTGATCTTGTCATCAAAACTATAGCTGCTTATTGGTTCCACATTTCGTGTTCTTGGGCTGCGGCTTTGTTTTGAAATCTAGATCACCGAAAAAGCCGATCTTGAGAACCTCTCTATTAACTTAAATGTGGTAAAACCTCTCACTATGAGAAAGTTAGTAATATTCCTTATTATGAGCTACATAGTACTTCACTTTTCAGTTACTCGAGACATTTTTGGATAATATATTATGCAAAAGTGTAATTCATATATTTAGGTTTATAAATCCCCATATGCTTTTGAAAGAAACCAAATAAAAACTTGATAATTTGATAATGAACATACTTTATACAAACTTTTCCCCTGTTGGGTGAACAACTGACGCTTTGCGCAGGACTTTTCCCAGAGTTTGTAACGTTTTTCTAATGCTTCCTTCCGGAAGTGGCAAGCATTTTCAATTAAAAACCGCCGCGTATATAAATTGCATTTGTGGCCGCTAAAGAGCCGCAATTAATACTGATACCAGGCTACGACAAGTGGCCAAAATGACGAGGAGCTGTCGGCCAGGAAGTTGGACTTGGCATGAGCTAATTAGCCTGGCCGGCCAACCTGTGCTCGGTTCCTCTTGTTTTTTCCGTTTTCCAGCCTGTTGCTGTTCTAAATGTCCATTCAAATGAGGGGGAGAAAAGGGAGAGAAGGGAAAAAAGGAAGCGGACTTCCTTGAGGGGAATGAAAGCAAATTTAATAACCAAGCGCTGGCCGATAGACATCTAGATGTCATTTTCGTGTGGTGTTGCTGTGGATGAGTGGAGTGGAGTGGATCAAGGCAGGGGATTCCTGGGGCGGACTCGGAACTGCGAACTGTGGGAAAGGATCAGACTGAGCACAGCACAATGTCCCATGAGCAGTATGAAATCGTTTTAGTATTGAACAATATTATATTACTTTTATAAGTTGATCTTCTGATTTTATACAGCTTTTTAATTTAGTCTGATATCTTCATAAAACCATTCATAGTAAATAAACTTTTAGCTCAAATCATATTATATTGGCCACTAACTAAACTTAACTGGAGCTGTTATTGTACGATTTTGGATAGTGATTGGAAATTAAGGCTTTTAAAGTAGCGTAATGCTAAACTATATTCAAACGAATTTAAGGCATTTAATAACAATTTAATTTAATTCAAAAAAGAAAGATTTTTAATGTCAAACTTTTGGGTTCAGTTAATATGCCTCAGGGGTGTATTAAGGTTTTTAAAAGGTCTAAAATGTAATTTGAATACTTATTAAATATCATATTAATATGCTCCCAAGTTAGTATGTATTTTGATAATAGCTTATGCCTAGATTAAGTTTATGGAACTCTTTAGCTTGTTGCTGAGATCTGGAGATACTTTGTAGCCACAGACATCTCCCGGCTGAAGAGAATGAGCTCCTTGCCAGGAAAGAGAGAGAGGGAGAGAGAGTGAGCCGGCGAGAGCGAGTGTCCTTCTGCCCGTCGGGGTGCCTCTTGCGCAACAACCCCTAGCCCCGTAACCCCTAGCCATTAACCCCTGGGCGGCGAGCGGGTATAAAACGCAGCCCGCTCCCCGTACCGCTTCAGTTTGTCAGCGAGAGCGGTCGAGAGCAGAGGACTAGCAGAGTCTAGAGATCTAGATCTATCTTTTTTTTTGTGCACCAACGAACCAAATAAACCATACAAAATGCTCAAGTGGACGGCATCGGCGCAGCGCCTGAACGAGATCCCAGTGCAGGTCCAGCAGGACCCGAACGAAACCCAGAGGAGGCGCCTCCAGCGGAGGCAGCGACGCCAGCGGAGGGCCACCATTGCCAACAAGGAGAACGTGCCCGACACAGTGGGCTACACCTCCACGCCAGTGCCCATTGCCCGGCTGCTCAACAGTCCGCTGGTCCTGGCTCCGCTCAGTGACATCCGCAACGTCACCCCGGAGGCGGTGGTCAGGGGCCAGGCGCCCCAGCGGGTGCAGAGTGTGCGGTACGCCACCACCTTGCCCCGCTTCGCCGAGGACTACTCGCCCAACGGCCTGCTGCCCAGTGGCCAGCACTTGGCGCTGAGGGGCATGGCCCCGTTGGACCCCTTCCTGGGCCAGCCCCGCTACATCACCGGAGTCACCCAACTGCGGCAGCGCAAGCTGGACGACGACTTTGTGGCCACCTTGGAGCCGGAAGCGGAGATGGAGCCGGCAGTGGCACTGGAGCAGCCCACCAAGTTGGCAGTGCGACCCAGCACGCCGCAGCCCGCGTCCACGCAGATGGGTGACCAGACCCTGGACCGGCTCATCGATGCCATTTTGGACTCCGCCTGCAAGGCGGATGTCGGCAGCAAGAAGAAGGCGCGCAGGTCCACCTTCAATCTGCGCAGGCGCACCCTGGTGAAGCAGCAGTTGGAGTCGAACTGCCCCCAGGAGGTGCTGTCGCCTTCCTACGCACCCGGAGATGATCCCGCCGCGGATCTAAGCTTCGGCCTGGTCCCACTGCCCATGCAGCATCTGATGGCCACTCCCGAGCCGGCCTCGCCACTGGCCAAAATACCACACAACTTGCTCCTCCAACTGGCCACGCCGGTGGTCCGCTCCGGTGGTCCCGCCCTATCTGGTGGAGCAGCCCCCTGCGACAACACCTTCTGCCTGGAGACCCCGGTGAAGGCGCTGAAGAGGGGCCGCAAGCAGATCGTGGCCAAGGAGTCGCCCCTGAAGCGCTACAAGGTCGACGAGCGCAACTACTTCGAGGTGGGATTGGCCCTGCCCTCGTCCATTTATGTCTGAGAAGATGTCCTTTGGCAAGGAACACAAAAAACGAAGATACGAGAGAGAGAGAGAGAGAGAGAGAGCGAGCAACGCTGACAAACGGGGGGAAAACGCTTAACTATGACGCTTAACTAGTTCCTAAGTCGAAAACTAAACCTTAAACAATAACTGTACATAGTTTCCTAGCCTAAGTTCATCACTATCTTATCCAATTATTTATAACACCTTTTTTTTGACGCTGCTGTTATGTAGTTTTTGTATACCCAACTTTTTTTCCATTATTTAATTTTAAAACCAATATTTATTACTAATTTTAATTAACTATACAACTATTTTTTTCAAAATAAATGCAGTAAAATCAAAAGTTATGTTGTGAACATTTAATATTTTTCGAAATACGAGAATGGATGTGGGCCTTTTATTTCAGCTTTCATTTTATGGAGATAGCTTAGGATCGCTTTCTAAAGTGATAAGTTTTTATTTTGCATTTTTAATGAATACAAATATTTTATAAGCTATGTGAATTTAAACGCCAAGATATTCGAATGCGGTTTAAATTGTAAAATATATAAATGATACCTATTTAGTTGCGTTATAAATTCTTTATAACTTTGCAGTTATTAATCATATTTGAAGAAACCTTCAGACATTTTTATAAATAGTTAAACATTTAGACTGCTATATTTTGCAACGATTTCTTGATGTCTGTATCATGAAAAATATTCCCACACTGTTTTTGTAAGACGACCAAATATTCTAGTTTTCATTGAAATGCCTGGGATTAACGTCATATTCACGACGAAATGAAACATCTGCGGTCACCTTCGTCATCCACGTAATGTCCAAGCTCGTGCCGGTTGCATTTTGACCTGCGTACAACATATATTTACACAGTTGCTTGACCAAGCGATTTGCTTTGCTTTTTCAGGCGACCAAAACAAACAACGGCGATACAGGTTGGGAATCGAGAATGGCTGAATGCCTGACAGGTACAATGGCACGCCCCAGGATCTAGGATCAAGGGAAAAAGGAGGAGTCGGAGTCAGGATACAGATACAAATACAGCCAACAGCTGGCCAACTCTCTTGTTTCCATGGATATGGGCGGAAAGCAGAGGATGCGATAGAGGCTGGAATAGAGCCAGGACTTCGGGCACATCCACATCCTCATCTGTGCTGCTCAAGTGGCTATTTTATGGTGGTAACGCAATCTTATGTAAGAACACAATAGTATCGCAGTTTAAATCCGTTTCAAAACTTTTTTTTAAGCAAAGGATTTTTGTTATAGTCTCTGAAATAAAATCATCCCCCGTTTTCTGATTTTGTCTGCCAGCTTTAGAGCTTAAAGTAATCCAACCAAAAGTCGTTTAGCACATATTAAAATAATATTAGTATCAAAAAAATATAAACTTGAAATAAGCTTTCAGAAAAAATAGTATCCGTTGTGGTAATGTAAGTAAATGGTAATTAAAGTAAATTCACACGAAATAATTATAGCTTAAATAAGAATTATTTTATTAAGCTGATGCATTTAATATTGAACTTGATTAAAATAAAATCTAGCTAATTTTTTTTTAAGTCCAGATTTGGCCATCTCTGATCCTTGGGCACATGACACTTGTTAACACTTTGACGCCCTCGCACACTCTTTTGGCACTGTAATTCGATTTGAGTGCGGTATGGGTATACCTTTACCTTTACCTACACCTACACCTACACCATTCCCTATACCTTTCCATCGGAACCCGACTGTTGCGGAAGGAACCCGCTTAATCCCCAGATCCTGCAACCTGTCATCGCATCGCACATTTCTGTGGGCTTGTCCCTAATTTGTAGACCATTTAGCCTGCGATGCGATAGATAATTGAATTATTTTTATTGTTCGCATTGGGCTGGCTGTTTCTGGGTAACACACTGGCTATATGCGACCCTGTATCCCCTGCTGGGTGCACTTGCTCCGCTCGACTTGGCCAGCTGTGCTCACCCGCATCGTTAGACCAATTTCCTAATGTCGTCGTCTTCGGTCACACCCCTTTATTCCCCATTCGAACCCTTTTTCCCGAACTTGGCTCATGGGCCAAGAGAATTTACATTTCTTGGCCCGTTTCCGTCTTCGCCTCCGTTTCCAACTTCCTTCGAGTGGCGTGTCACTTGGTTAATCGATAAAAATTTAATTAATTGCTTGTAAAAGTGATAAAAAAACAAATGCTCACTGAAAAGGGGCAGGCAACTTATACCGAGTGTGGATTGGATGGATGGGCAGCAGTTATGGGGGCTTCTGTATTCTGTAAGAATGCGTGGAAACACTGGTCACAGCTGACAGGGCAGTATAGGGTTAATATTCGGGGAAGATGTTCAGCTAAGTTGTCAAAGCAATTACTACAGGTCGATATTACAAGTTTCATAAGTTTTTAGACAAGGCTTTTCTCTTTTTCCAGAAATAATTAGCAAAGTTATTGCAAGTAATAAGAAATGTTTGGATAACTTTATCCATTATTATCTTAATAATTCATCTGGTTTACTACATTTTGCTATACATATGATGGGATGGTACATCTCCCAACCTACTCCATCTCAGTTAAGTAAACATAAGTACAATAATAAAACCCGATTTCTGTCGGTTCCAGCTTCGCCTTCTTTCCATTTGTTTTGCACTCCTTCATTATGCAGTTAGTTAATCAACAGCTGGCCGCAGAAAAAAGGAAGTGCTGCGGCTGGCTGAAAAGGATTCAGAGTTCAGAACTCCGAATTCAGAATTCAGGATTCAGAATTCAGGCTCTCGGGGGCAGGAACCGATTTCGCCAGATGCCGATGTCGATGCATTCGCGGATTTTCGTACTCGTTTTGCTGTTGATTGACAAACAAGACGCTGCCAGCGCCGCGGGCGAAATAGAAAGAAGGACTTAAAGGAACCTTTTTCTTCAGCGCCCTTAACCCTCTAACGCCCCTGCCTCGGCTCGGAGTCACTATGCCACCGAATTTTCGCACTGGCCCCGGGGCAAGGGACTTTCTTTTGCGACGGCAAGCTGCAAGGACTCTCCCCAAAAAAGAAAACCACACGGAAGGAAACTAGAACCAGAACCCCCGCTAAAAAGCTGGTAAGCCGGCTTAGAAGTCCCGGTACCGTCCATATCCTGGCAGGATACTCCACTGCCCTAGGAAACCCAAACTGTCAGTGAGTGTGTTCCAATAATTGCCAAATATTATGCAAACAATGGGCATCCAAATTGAAATCCCCGCTCGCCGCGTGTGGCATATATTTAATATTTAAATCCCGGCAAGGGTGGTTGCCGCATAATTATAATTCATTTTCCATCGCGAGCTGCTGCAATCTGTTAATGATAAACAAATTTTCCACTGCAATCCGTACAGCGGTGACGAAAAAGAAAAAAGGAAACAACAAAAAATAGAAACTGAAGCGAAAGGGTTGCAACATTTTGTTGCCGCTGGCGAATTAAAAAAAAAACGGATCGCAACGGCAGTGAAATGAATTTTGCAAGTCTGTTAATTAGCTTAGAGATCGAAATCGCATCGGATCGGCTGAAGTGGGCAATTCGCAAAGTGTGAAAGTCAAAAGTGCACTGCACGGAGAGAAATTATACATAAGTGGGCCTGCAAATAAATTAAAAGACTGCCCACTTAAGTCGGATTATGGGAGAAGTACAGCCCACACTTTTGTACTTAGCCACTTTGAAATTAGGCTTAAGTAGGTTATATATCTGGTTCACATTTCTGTTAATATAGATGAAAAGGGGTCACTAAGCCCACTTTTAGGCAAAACTCCACTTAATAAACTTGGATCATGGAGGGTTATACCATCCGCAAATGATCTTTTGTGCCCTGAACATAAATTGTATATTCCCTTTTCATGTCCGATGAATTTACCTCAAGTAATGAACTACAATTTGAATGCATTTGAATATTATTAATGAAAGGTGCTGAAAAATCAGGAGTCAACCGAAGTAGTTCCACGTTCAGGATCATCGTACATCAAGTTCACAACTCTACAATTTTTTGACCGTGTAATGATGAGTGGGCAGAATGCGGAATGAGCGATCGGCGGATGACGGCGCAGTTCCGGCGGATCGGAGTGACAGTTGGCCGTATGCCACATATAGGGCCATATGCCATACATTGTTGTGTGCCCCGTGCCACGTGCCCCGTCTGTTGCCGCAGGTCAAACGGCACACAAGTCATGCAAATTTGCAGGCTACTAATGATGCAACTGGAAGCTTTTTTGGGCCGGAGGAAGCCACCCCATGTAAAGAATAGTACAGCAAAAAAAAAGCGATTACAATGCATCTGCGATGTTGCAATGTTGCAGTGTTGCTGGTGGCACATTGCAAGTCGCTCGTTGCACGCTCCACAAAAAGGGGGTGACTTGTACGGGCGACAAAACAATAAAAGTAAAAAATGGGAATGCAAACGAAACGCTTCCGGGCGATTACACGCGTGCCGTCGTCCCTCTTCTATTTGGGTGAAAATTTACATTTTTTCCAGTGGCTGTTGCTCGGCTGGCTTATGAAAAACAAATATGAGCGAGTTTTTGAGTCGAGTGGAGGGAAATTCGGGAAACTGGCCCGTGTGTTTGTTGTTTCATGAGCAGTGAAGTGGACAGAAAGCGGGAAGCTTAAACGTTTTGTAAATCGCTGACATTTGCCTGTCAGTTTGTCAAAAAAAAATGTACATCAGGGAAAAGGGGAGGGGGCGTGGCCGGCGACATATTTTTTAACGGTCCGTCGTCCTTCGTCCTAGTTTCCATCCCGAACTGGTCCTGATTGACATGATTCGCACTTGACTTGCTGCGCAAACGCACATGAAGTGAGCAAAAGCAGCAAAGCAGGGAAAAAGCAGAGCAAAAGCAAAAGCAAAGCAAAAGCAGAAGGTGGGGGTGAAAGAGCGACCGAAATCGGAATCCCGAAACCGGGTCCTGCCAACAGGATCATCATTGCTCTGAGTCGCGCTAATCGCCTAATGAAGCCAAAGCACTTTTATTAATTTATACATTTTTTTCGCTTTACTCGTTTGCTATCGGATTGCGTGCTTGACTGCACAGTGGGCAGAGAATTAATATTTCATGACAAATGTGTGCACCATTATTAGATAGTAAAGGTTGAAGTCAATAGTTGTCTCAAGTTCCTGTTAAAATTCATCCAAAACTTAACAAATACGAACTGTTACTAACGAAGTAATAAAAACTGTCTAAAAAGAAATCTGAATCTAAACTTTTACGTAGTAACGAATTGTTCTGTAAAGAAAAATGTAAAAAGTACAATGTTTTTTCCTCTTTAAGCTCTAGTAATGTTTTTTTTACTAAGCTTGAGATTTCTGCAATCTTATTAAACTAACTTGGACTGGGGCACATTCTGGCCTGTGTGGCCCACTGTGCAGGCCACTCGAGTCCGCTGCGCAGCCGTCTCACTCTTGCCTTTGCCTTCCCATTTCCCCTCTCGCTTTTTCGCATTTTAGGGGTGAGGCAACGAAAGCAACTTTCGGCGTTAAGCTGCACAGTGGGACGGGGAGGCGAAATGGAGAGTGAGAGGGGTGGGTAATGCAGATTTCTATCTGATGGGCAAACAAAAACCGCAGTGGGTGCCGAGTGGTGCAGAGTGGTGCCGAAGTACACCACCACCACCCCGGGAAAATGGGTTTGGTGGCATTTGAATGCGAGTGCCGTGCAACGTCATTGGCAAAACAAAGGCTGCCGTCGTTTATGTTAATTTATGTGCTATTAAAAGCGGCGCGGGCACTTAACTCGTCATTGCCCCGGGCCTAATTCCGCCGTATGCCATATATGCGATATCCTTATGATTGGACGCACGTGACCCAGCCGGACGATAAAGGATCGACCACATAAAATAAAAGCAACCAGACTGAAACTAAGCCAGAAAAAGCTGTCAACGACTAGTTTTCCCTTTTAACTTGCCTAGTGACGTGTGCCTCTGAGTTATCGAGAGGATTTGATAGGGCGTCAAGGCCAGAAATTGCATTGGATTACTTGGGTAAAATATTTCCCAAATCATAAATGAACAGCTCCTGAAACATTCAAATCACTCATTGATTGATTACAACACTTCCTTTTAATAGGATAAGATAATAAACCTAGCAATTTAAACACAATCCCTTTTCCAAAATGTACATTTGCTCATTGCTAGCTTAAATAGCAACTTTACTTGTTCGTTAGAACTCATTCCCGAATTTATTATATTTTATAATTTTTTTATAACTTACAAAAACTTGTAAAAACTCTCTCTAAAATCTGCTGAAGTTTCCCGAAACCCATTCGTTAACCATTAATGAGGAGCCAGGATTGATTTAGCCACCATGACAAATTAAACTGCGCTCGCCTAATGAGCTGCCAAGGGTTTTCCTCGGGAAACGGCGAAAAGCGATGATGAAAACTGCTGAAAAGCCGCACACAAAAGGGCGCAACAAAAACGATTTTTCTTACATTGGAAATTAAAAAAAAAAAACAAAGCCAACGCGCAAAATGTGTCGAAAAACACACAAAAAACGAGAGATATTTTTGGGTGTGTGAATCGACCGCACAAACCCCTTGCTAAACTTGCTTTTGTGGAGGGTTTGTTTTTCTTTCTTCGCTAGACAAACAAAGCATTTTTCCCATTTTTGGGTGCATTTTTTGTGGATTCGCACAAAGAAAGCGAAAAGTGGCAAATGAAGCGTTGATAAAACGCACAAGTCACGTTTGTTTTTTGTTTTTTCTTTTGGCAAGACGGCGCCCGAGTTGAGGAGAAATTCGATCATAGATCATTCTATCCTATAACTACATATAACTCATCGGATCCCAAGAATGAGGAGAAAGCAGCTGTGGGCTCCGATCATTTGCTAATTGCTGTCAAAAGTTCTTAAGCCATGTAAAAAATGTTCAATGCGATTTTATTTATATGAATTTAATGAGAGTTTCTGCGCGGAGACCAGACGCTTTGAAAAATCCTTTCAGAAAAGTAAAGAAAAACTGAGAATTTTCCCACTACCCATTTACCCATTTAGGGTAATTTAACCATGCATTTGTTGGTGATTTATTTCATTAAAAAGTATGGATTAGTTGTCTTTACTTTTTAACCCTAAATTTATAATATTGGTTCCATCTAGACTAAAAGTATACTATATCTCTAACATTGCCCAGCTAATTCTAAATGAAATCAGAGCGACAAGCAAATTGCCTTGTATTGCCTAACAATCGATTAATTGGCCTTTATTGGTGTTTTGGTCAGCAGCCTCCAGTGTTTCGCCCCGATCCATAGATCATCTTTGCCGGACAGCAGCTGCTGGTGCCGTTGATTATATAGAGCATTCGCTGTACAGGCCTAATTGCATTGAGTGGACAGTCAACGCCCAGCCTTTGGGTTTCGGTTTACGTTTGGCCCGCTATCGGTGCTAATCTAAAACGTTTTCCTCTGTAATTTCGACGGTGCGAGTGTGTGGGCATTCTACAAAACAAACGCTGACCACGTGTCCTTGGACAAATGGGGGTGGCGGAGGGAGGGGCGCGGGCCAGTGGGGGGAGGGGTGGTTTAAGGACATGCTGGTAGAGTGACCGCAACAATGGTCGCGTTTAATTACAGTTATTGTCGCACCCTTCGCCTCGCATTTGCATTTACATTTCCACATTTATGGTATTTCCACCTTCGGCACGTGCTGCAATTGTACACTGCCCAAAATAAAAAAAAAACAGTAGTCAGTTTTCCATTCAAGTTACATTCAAGTATAACAACTACTATAATTTCCAGCTGACAAATGCAGAGAGTGTAGCAAAAACCTTTTGACGAACCAAGTTTATGATCCGAATATCGAATATCTGACATAGCTATGAGACTATATTCACTAACAATATTTATCTCTGTGCACTGAACAGTGGGCCGCATACGTAATTAGCATAGAAGTTGAGCTCCCAAGAAGTTACAGCCGCGACAATTGCGCATTCTTTGGAAAGTTAACCGTTTTTCTTTTAATTTCTCGGCGCTCAGCCAGCAATGAAATTTATGTAAATTAAATTAAAACCCAAGGATAAAGTTCGGGCCAACAAGCGGAACGACATATGGCCAAGAAGGCCGAGCAATTGTGGACGAGCTGGAGGCGCATAAATTTCAAGCAGCGTCGCCTGTCAGCGCCCACATCTGAATAATGCCCCAGCCCCGTGCAACACAGCACCCCGCGCTTACAAGTACGCATCTACCATTTTTATAACTTGAACCCCTTTGGTAACCAACTGGGCAACACTTGAGATAAAGATCGGGCAAGCAACTGACACTCCCTTTCATAAGGAAAGCCACTTTGACAACCAAAAGCGATCGTCACCAAGGTGTGTACTCTAAGCGTACTCAATTCAGATCCTTGTAATTCGACTCGAAATAAAGTGAGCTGCTGGTAAAAATCGTTCTTGCTGATTAAAAGATCTTGCAACAAGAATACCGGGAACACCGACAGACGGACGTGGTTAGTTCGACTAGTCTGGTGATGCTGGAATGCGCCCTTCACTGCGTTGCAAACTTTTGACTAAAATTAAAGGTATAAAAAGGTATAGGACCACAACTTTTCTTACAGACATCCGATTTTAAAGTGGCATACTTTAAAATGATTGTGGCCCAAATCTCTAAAAATGGTCTTTTGGGTCGATTTTTCATAATTTTAAGCCCTTTCCAAATTTTTGAAAAATGGGCTTGCTGAAAAGTTACCTAAAACCTGCACTTCTGAAATAATGAAAAATCTACCCAAGAAAAAAGTGGAAACACAGATTTTAAACCACAATCATTTTAAAGTATGCCACTTTGAAAATGGATGGCTGCAAGAAAAGTTATGGGCTTAGAAGTGCAGGTTTTAGGTCAGTTTTCTGCAAACATATTTTCATAAAATTCGGAAAGCAATGCTTAAAATGATGAAAAATCGACCCAAAAAAAAAAAAAAAGTGGAAACACAGATTTTTAGAGTATTGAGCCACAATCATTTTAAGATATCCCGCTTTGAAAAAGGATGTCTGTAGAAAAAGTTATGAGCTTAGAAGTGCAGTTTTTTGAAAAAAAGATAAAGGCTTCGAAGTGCAGATTTTTGCCACTTTTCTGGAAAGCCATTTTTCGAAAATTTGGAAGGGCTTACATCATAAAAATGACAAAAATATACACAAAATGGACTGTTGAAATCAGATCATCGGAAAACTGGCATGCGACTGGCGTCTTTAAGAAACCACAACAAATTAGAGTGGTCGTAAAACCCTGTCTTCATTCACAGATCCATTTTGGGTTTTTATCTCCGATCTACGAGATCATTGAGACCATTGAGAACATCCAGCAGTGCGGATGGTTAGCACCTACAACCGTGTGAAACCCTTTTTCGTCATGCGTACATAACTAAGGCCATAACTTTGCCGTCAGAGCAGATCATCGCATCTGATCGACATTTATGGCGCATAAATTTCACCTCACTTTCTACTTTCTTCCGCTGCCCTCGTCATATTTGCCTGCGATTCCTGGGCAGGCCAATTAAGTGCATCGAATCGGACCCGGGATTCGTCACAGACTGACATGGATTGCGAAAATTTAAATACGGAAATAGTGACAGGGGACTTGGGACTTGGGGTGACTGACTGCCCCTGAGTGTCATCAAAACAATGTTTGCCAGCTAGTTTATGAGCTGCGCCTCATTTCCCAGCAGATTTTGCATGTTACCTTTCCCATTTCGCAATGCATTTTCCCTCACGTTTTCCCTCTTCCTTTTTTCAATTTCACATTAATTTCTCTTCAATGCCCCATCCCCATTTGTGATCGCATAACGCTGAGAATTATATGCAAAAACATTGACCGCAGCGAAATGTCCACAAAAAAGTGGGAAAACGGTCGTAAAAAGTGAGACAAGAGTGTTTGCCCAACGCTTTCGGTGGGTTTTCATCGGGGTTTCGTCGGAGGTCATAAAAAAGTGAAGGAAAAACCAACAAACCCATTTCCCTGGTCAAGCGCAACGACAGGGGGTCGTCCAGATATCTTGGGGTGTCTCCTGAGGAATGGGATTACGGATTACTGATCTCGGGCTGATCTCCAGCTGAATTTATTCTGCGACCAGCGGGATGTCCTTCTTGGGTGAATGGAATGTGATTAGTGTCCTTTCAGTGGCAGTTTTATTCGTCATCTTGAATGGGTTTCCAGATTAGATATACGAGATCTTGGGTTATGTAAACTACCTATGGGGTTTCGTAGGTCTCTGCTCTGACAAATATTCGATTTCTTATTTATTAACGAAACCTATATGAGTTTGATTAATTAAATGATATTATATTACTTTATATATAATTTAGGAATATAAGGAGCATATTGTTTTGAGGATCTGATCTTTGAGGATCTGACATTTTAGAGCTGTATATTTATAAAGCTGATGTAAAATCTTTTGATTGCTGTAATATTTTTATAAATTAAGAGTAAATTCTGCTTACAATTAAGTTTCTTTCTTAGTTTTTGACCACTTTGAAATGTTTCGCTGTAGATTCTCTATTTATATACATACAAATCTAGGCTTTTGTCTTTTACTCGCATAAGTCAACTGAATTTGCGGAGCATTCATAACTCACAGCCTGGTTATGAATATTGTCGTAGAGAGCATATTTTTGCACATTGATTTTTCACTGTCCAACGGCAAAGGACAAAGACGCCGAAGGTCCTTGCAAGATGGAAAATTTCATGCCTAATTGGCAGCGTGTCCATTGGTCAGCAGCTGCTTGGAAAAAAACCTTTTTCGAGGACCACACCGATCTGCTACAGATTCTGACTTTGATGGAAGACGTTCGGCAAAAGTGATCGAACCCTGACTGATTTGCATTCTCACGATTTGTTTGATCGCAGGACGCAGAAGAATGCCCCGGCAAATGAAGTAATTTCATGTAAATTACGAGACAAGCGCCCTGTTTGCCGATCGCTAAACGAGCCATAAAAAATCCACAAGAAAACGAAAACCCCGAAAAAAACACACACAGAAAAGGAATGGAAATATAGAAAAAATCACCCATAGGAAATCTCATTAATCTCTGAGGTATTTACCTTTATATTGGACTGGGTTTGTGGGGTGGGGCTCTCAGATATAACGAAGGGATATGCAAACGCGGTTAGGGTCGAAGAAGTCCACAACAATGATCGCATCTAATAAATTTCCCTATGATTCCCTATTAAAATCTGTTTGTTCTTGTGGTCAGCTCGGCGAAAAATTCACGCAACGCTGGTTTTTGGATGGGGTGGGGGGATGGATGGATTTTCAGAGCCAATCCCGACTTATGACAGTTTTCGGCCAGTTTATGAGGACTTCATTAAAATCGATTTAAGATCGCCGCGAGATCGCCGTGGGAAATGCAGCAATCCGCAGAATAGTTCGTCCGATGACATAAAGTAGTGGCATTGGCAATCGTTACAGGGACGTACAGTCCGCGCAGGAAAAGATTAATGATGCAACTGCTCGGAACTGTCAGCAAAAGGTGTTAGTGGCAAGCTGCAGGAGGAAAGCAGGACAACCGCATCCACGATGTGCTCAATTTACTAACAAACTTGTCACGCAATGCCACACTGGCCAGGTCATTAATCATTCCAATCAATCCGTCAGGCTGTTTCGGTGCCCGGATTGTGGTGTGCCACATAGTGTGGGCTCTACTGTGGTGCGGTTTTCACTGTGGTGTGGGTTAGTGTGGGCCGGCCTGCCTTGACCAGGACCTCGACTGACATTCTAATTAGTGCTCGTTGACAGTTCGCCCCGGAAACGGACAGAGATCGGTGTGGAAACAACACTCGATTTGAGCGATTCGTGCTCGGACCAGATCAGGGAGTTCAAGTCGAGGTGCTTAAGTGAGCCATTAAAACCGTCTCGTAGGCGGCAGATCGATCAAAGGACCCGTGGCTGATCGATCGATTGCCATCGGCATTCAATTACCCAGTGGATAAAGGTGTGGGTTCATCTGCAATCGTAGATTGTTTGCCGATTTTGCCAGATCTTTAACCCCAATGCCAAGAATAATGTATAAGCCTCAAACTTATGAAGGCTATGGTCGTCGACAAACATTTCGCTAGCATATATAGTTTATAATATAAATTGTAGAAGTTTAAAGTCATACAAACATATAAACGAGAGAAAATTTTCATCTTAAACTTTAGTTTCTTGTCTTATACTCTTTTATGGGGCTTATTTGAATTTAGATCTGATTATAATATATTATTATTATATATTATTATTATATATTATTATTATATATTATAATTTAAAAGTATAACTATATCTTACTTTTTAAATTTAGATTGTATTGATTAGAGCCTGAATACATTTCTTTCTAAAAACCCGTTTTCAGACATACATGTTTTTAAGACAAAATTCTTTCATTCATTTTTCGGCCTTATTTTTTTCTGGCCAGGCCCCACGGCGATCGTCTGGCCTCAGTAACTGCCGAAATTAAGATCCTGTCAGGATCGCAGGCTGCATCCGCATCCGATAAATGCGCTTGTGAAGAAAATCAGAGCCTGGGGCCTCGTAAATCAGGCTGCCAAATGTCATTCGGCGACTTGACATGCTGCATAACAAGTTTCTCCGTTTTTTTTCCTCGGGTTTTTGGCTAAAAAACTGAGCTGCATTATTTCGAATCTCCGTTTTTTTTGCGGCTGCTTCGTTTGGTTGTTTTTTTTTCGTTAGCTGCCTGTCAAATTACTTGAGGGCGCCGCAATGTCGGAGAATTATTTGTGGGTACGAGGACGAAAAGGATGCAACTGCAGACACAAGACACGAGGGCCGAAGGATCTGCAGTGCAGACAAATTTTTTTTCTCTTCTTTTTCGGGTGGATAAACCCTTTTTTTTTACGGGGTCCGAGAAACCCTGTGAGAAATGCAAATTTGGACGGTGAAAAAAAAAAAACGGAAATTTGTTAGGGAATAGGAGTGGAAAAAAGCGCTGCACTAATTTGATTTTTAGGAAATGCAGTCTTGAGAAGGGTGCTGCCCACCCCCAGAGTTTTCTGCTCCTGGCAACAGCAGCACTCAGACGAAGGACCTCAAAGGACCTCGAAGCAGTGGCTGGCATTTTTTGGTCATTTATCAAATTTCAAGCAAAATCAGATCAGTGACTCAGTGTGTGTGTCTGTGTGAAGTGAATATCAAAACAAAGCAAGGACATCGGAGTCGTTTTCTTGCTCTCTTTGCGGCAAAGTCCTTTTTCGGGGCGCGTCTTGTCGGCCTGTCAATCAAAAGTCCTCTTCGATTTTTCCCAGTTCCCATATCTGTCGCTCTCTCTCTCTATATCTTTTCCTATCCCTCTCTTTCTGGGTTTTTCGACTTTCCCACATTTGCATTTTCCTTGTGCAACTTTGGCATGCAAATTTTTCGCAAATCCCCGAAATCCGCAATATTTATCGCTTACATGCCGAAATCAAGTTTCGCACAAATTAGGCAAATTTCGGGCCACCCATATATGTCAAGGGGTTTAGGTTTGTGTCAACCCAAAAGGCTAATGCCTAATGCATTCGCAATTAGTTTGCCAAACCCTCGACTCGATCGGGATTCAAATTGAATTTATAATCGATTTAGATCATTTTTGCAAAACTGCCAACACACAAATGGCAAATCCACCCCGAATTCCCGGACGTAACCCTTCCATCAACCAAAACGATGTCTGTTGTTGTAGCTAATTTCGATTCTAATGAAGCGCGAATTACGAAAACATGGAAATCATATCAATTACAGAGACAAGGATCAGCCTCAAAATCTGCCCTCCAATCTCAGCCAGCGGCCATGAAAAGCGCAAACATGGTTGAGTTTTTCAGTGGCTAGGGGAAGTCCTTTAGGAGGACTTTTATTTACTCTCTAATACAAAAATGTTAAATGATGGTGGGCTAAATAAATTGGCAAAAAACCTTTTAACATTAACACATTTTAACTAATTCAGATTAGATTCTAAAGTCATTTAATCTTTAATCATTCTTATTTATTCCAAAACATTTACTTTATCTTACATTTGTTAACAAAGATTTTTTACAATAATAAGTTTAAATAATACATTTATATAAATTAAAAACTGGCATTATGCTAATTGCATTTATTTATTTAAATAAAATAACAATCATATGAGGAAGCTCGATTCCCGCCTCATCAACTTTGAAACCCTTTTCAAAGCAACCGCGAACCTTGAACCCATCAAGGACACAAGGACCTCGTTTGGTGGCTCATTAAATATTCCTCTAGCCAACCTCCAAGGAGTCAAGAACTTTGCATCTATAGTCAGCTGAAAAACCGTCGAGTGTCGATACAATGACATAACAGATCCACAGCTGTCCGACTTTTGACTGAAGAAGGAATTGAAGAGCCGTCTCAGCGGGATTGGGCAACCGTATTCTCAAGTACTCTCAACCGAAGTTTCGGGGAAACGAGGTTTTCCACGAAAACCCGACCAACCAAACTCCCCCGCAATCTTCGATCCTCAAGGAATACGCAATGAGAATTGCATTGCCATTATGATCATATTGAATTCTCTTTCGGGTCGAAAAGTTGACGGCGAGCTCGTAAAATGACAAGATCGACAGCGGACGTCACATAAACATGGCCAACCGGCTGCTAATGTAGGGCACGAGTCCTGCAAGGATGCGAGGATGCCAGGATCCGGGCATCTGGGCAAATATTTACCGAAGCTTCGGCTCGTAAATTGCCGCCTACACACAATGGCATTTTGGGACCAAGTACAAATCAAAGTGAAAGTAATGACCGATATCCCTGGACAGAGACATTAGGCTACTGTTTTTGTAGTCCCGAATATCTTGGCTCCTGCTCCTGTTCCTGTTTCTATCCTGCTCCTGCTGCTGCTCCCGCTCCTGCCGTTTTCCTTGGCAATTGTTCTGCATTTTGGACAACGAACGAGACAAATCTGGGCTAAGACACCTTGCAACGTCGCCGTGTGGGTTTCCTTTCTTTTCCCACTTTTTTTTTACAGTTCCTCGCCAGCTGTCCGTAGACCAGATCATTGTTCAGGATATGGGCAGAGGCAAAAAGCAAAGTCTGGCCAAACAAAAAGGACCCATTGGACAGGGATTTACCTGCTTAGCAGAGCGACTCTATTCTTTCACCGGAAGAGAGAGGAGAGAGTAGGGATGCGAAGAGAGGGGTTCAACAGGAGGTTTTCCTGGTTTTCAGAGAATGCTCCTCGTTTTCACCAATCGCCCCCTGGCGGACGGTGGCTGAAACTGAGATCAGCTGAGGTCCTGATTTCACAATATATGGGAGAAATACCCTTTGATTTAGTCTCTTTTTTGTGTCCTGCTTCAGTTATCACAATAATTATGAAACAGCGATTGTAAACATTACCAAATATGAAATTGCACTGGATATCTAATCTATATTTTCTAGAAAAATAAACATGAATCACCTCATCATGACATTCTGTTTTATGACTAGTTTCAATGGTGACTGACTGTTCTTGAAATCCTTCCCTAAATCATAGTCTTTCAGCACCCCTTTATGATACGAGATAACTTTCCCACCGAATCCCCACATGGCTCCTACATTTACACCATATCAGTTTGTTTTCGACACATATATGATATAAGATAGCTATTAAAACAATCATAGCTTCTTATTTTCCTTATCTAATCTCTGGTATTATTTTTATTTAGAATTTTCCCACAGCTGAGATTCCGTTAGACCGAATCGGAGCCAAAGAGAGCCTTAAACCACATTCTCGCCCACTACTCTCTTTTCAGTGCTCTCTGGTGGTTGGTTTTCAACTTCGTTCGCCTTCGTGAGGACCTCGTTTTCCCTCGTTTGGCTTCGGCCTTCCAACCGAGCCTTTGCCGAAACGTGCGCCTGCGCAGATCATCATTTCCGTTTCTGACCTCGTGCCAAGCAGACACGTTGACTGCGAGCTAAGAAATTACACAAAACACTTTTGGCTTTAAGTACATATTTGGCTTATTTTTTTTTTCGTGCAAGAACTCTATCAAAATTTTGTGCGCAACATTCTAAATATACTATACTCAGTTCAAATCAGTGCAGTAAATCAAGTTAAAACTATTGTATAAATCGAGCTGCAGTTATCCAGGCGACCTAGTCGCAAACAGATCAAGTTACCAGGTAAGTCTACACCCAACAAGTCATACAATCTGTGCCAAGGAAATGATCGATCCGATCCGTCCATTTAGATCGATCGATAGATCGCTCGATAAGCTCGGTTTCCGAAACGGCGGCACACCTGGAAAGGAAAAACAATTACGATCGCACCCATGAGGTAGTCGTGTTTGTCTTTGCTCTAGCTCTAATTTTAATTTACACAAAAAAAAACGAAGAAGGGACGTAAGTCCTTTACCCCTAGAGACAGAGAGATCAAGATCCAGATCTCTGGGCCCACAAGAAAAAAGGGGTGGTGCGTCTAATACATTTAATTTGTTGCTGTGTTTTTTTTCCCCTCAACTTCTATTTTTTTTCCTACCACCCCGAGCTAATCCTCCGGGCACAAGTCACACACACACACACGCACATCGTGCGAAGGATCTTGGGCTGGAAAGAAAATATTTTTTTTGCTCGCCTTTACCGGCTGCCTTTCCTCGTGCAATTTCGCCCGGCTTTTCATCTTATTCTGGGGCTGGGGTGACGTTTATGGATTACACGAAAACCCATTTTCCATCTCACTCTCTGCGAGAGACAATGGCCTGGATCTCTGGGACGATCCTTTGAGGCCCCTTTTGGCTTTGGCATTGCCTTTGCCGATTGCCGCATTTTTGCAAAATGGCATCATTACGCTGGGGCGTAATTGTTGCACGCACACACACGCATAGTTGAAAAGGATCACAGACCATAGAGCATCCTCGAAAGGACTCCTTTGGGCAGAAGGAACCGCTCAATTTTATGGTTGGCAACCGCAGCGCAGAAATCTGTTAGGGAAATTAGCATAAGTTTAATTTCAATTTAAATGCAAACCTGAAATTCGCAAGGACAGCGGCGAAGGAAGGACCTGGCGTAGAACTCGTTTGCCGCAAAAACAATTTGCAAGCTTCCTGCTTTGTCCTGCACTTTGTTTGCTGTTTGCCAGTTCGCCTCCTTCATTTGTTGCCGTTGTTTTTTCTGCCTCGAAATTGTCTGGAAGAGTTCCCAAAAACCGAAGGACAGCAGAAGAGTGGGAAAGAACGAAACCAGATCGGAACCCGTCGCTCTGATCCCCTTGTTTGGCAGCCAGCTGCCAAAGACTAAGGACCAAGGACCGAGGACCGAGGTTTTAACCGAGCAGACCCGATTTGCCAACAAGATCCGGAAAATCATCCAGAAAATTCTACTCTATATCAGTACATGGCAATGACTAACAGAAGTTTTAAGAAATATCTCACGATAAAAGAAAGCAAGCTAGAATGGTATAATTTAAAGCTTATGTCTATATAATTTATAATCTGTGATACAATTCACATATACAAAAATAACAATATAACGTTTATTGTCATTACTTATCCAAACCTTAAACGAATTTGACTTAAATACCATTATTTACTTGTTTTTATTAGCCAATCAATTTTAAACAAATTTCTAAGTCTTAATTCACATTGCTAAATTAGAAAATCATATATATTGTTTGCCTTTGTAATGATCTTTCGTCTGGCAGAAAAATCCTGTTCTTATTTAATCTAGAATATTTAGATATGGCACAGCATCGTTATTCTCTTTTCCTACGCTTTTAAAAAGTCTTTCACGAGCTTGGAAATTATTCCTGAAAGACTTCCTTTTCCCTACAATTAAAATAGTGTTTAAAATATCCTTTAAATAATTCCCATGAATATCCCGATTAGCAAAAGTGTTTTCCCCTTTCTTACCAAACAAATAACTAAGATATTAATTCCCACATTAACCAGGTTCTTTCGCCCTCTTTTTTTTTGTCCTTTAGGAAATGCCAACCATGACACGGATGCATCGCCACTCCAGTTCCAGTGCCGTGGTGGAGGAGTCGCGTGGGCGGCGGCGGGGAGTGGGCGTGCCAGGGGCAGGGGACGCCAACAAGGAGAACTTCGGGGTGCACTTCATGAGCAGTCCCTTCGGCAATGCCAGCCTGATTGCCCTGCAGGACCTGAGCAATGTGCACGGGAAGAGTCCGCAGCGCAGGAGCTTCAGCGAGGGCAGTGGTCCCCGCCAGGCCACGCCCCAACTGGCGGCTCTGCGCTGCTTGCCCCGCACCACCGGCGGTGGTGGTGGTGCAGTGGGTGGTGCAGTCGGCGGCCTCGAAGACTCCCAGCTGTCCTCGTCGCGAATGGGGGACACCACGCTGGACCGCATGCTGGACGCCATAATCGAATCGGCCAGGAAGGAAGTGAGGTGTGCGAAGCCACTGGGAACCGCTGGTGCCGCCACTGCACCCACCATTCTGGCGGATAACGGCGAGTGGAGCGAGACCAGTGTGCACGAGATGGAGGTGCGCACACCCACCCACTTGAAGAGGCAGCGGGTGGTGCGGCGCAAGAACCCGCACAAGACCCACCAGGCCACCACCCAATCGCAGAGCCACCAGACCAAGAAGATGGAGCAACTGCAGCTGGTCCCCAGCACCAAACGCTGCCTGAGCTTCTCATCCAGCTCGGCATCGAGTGATTTGGATGAGGATGAGCAGCAGGTGGCCAAGAGGAGTTCGCTCGCCTCCTCCTCCTCGGCCACGCCCCCCTCCCACAGCACCACCAGCAACAGCAGCAACAGCAACAGCAACAGTGGGGCTGATTTGGAGGCAAGCCAGCGGGGCAGCATCGATGTCAGCATTTCGTACGATGTCAAGGAGCAGCAACTAAATGTACATGGTGAGTTCCAGGGGCCCACCCAGAATCCCAACTCGTTCTGTTTGAAAATCGTTTAGAAATCTTTGTTGATTTGGATTCTCTTAGAAAGTATTAAAATATACTTCAGTTTTTGGTGACTCTAACTATTATCGCTATACATTAAATAATATTCAAGAAAGCACTCCTGAACATAATGAAAACAGTTGACTATCCTTAAAGGTCCTTTTGCATAAAAAAGAGTACATACCCGCCACATTTCAAATACCCAACTAGGTATATTATTAGCTTTTTACTATCCCCTCAGTACCTCAATGGAATTTAATATTGCCAATGAATTTAATTTAGTTTCCCAGAGTAAGTCAGGAAAGTAGAAATCCTAGCCAAGGGCTAAATATATACCCAGCACAGGCAACTCAATTACGTTAGATGGGATTATCAGGGCAGTCGAGTGCCGGCGTATTAAAATCCCCCCATTCTGGCCGGCAAACTCAAGAGATTTATTGCCCAACTCACCTGCTAATTGCTCCTGTTTTCTCCGTTGCAGTGATTCGCTGTCGGGACTTGCAGCGTTCCCATGGCAGTGGCAATGGCAGCATAAATGCCTACGTCAAGGTGGCTCTGTCCGGCGGACCCCACCACCAGCCACCCGGATACGGAGCACACTCGTCCGGGGGCAGCATGAACTCCGGATATCAACGCACCGCCGTCCATCGGCACTCGGGTCGTCCGTACTTCGATCAGCGGTTCAGCTTCCCGATTTCCAGTGGCGAGGAGACCAATGGCCAGCATCTACAGTTGGCCGTGTGGCATCGGGATCGCCATTTAAAGTGAGTACGAGTACGGTCGAAAGCCAAGAAAACATGAAAGTAACCCCTAAAAGTGAAGGAGTGAACGTTAAAAATTGATTTGAATTATTCAGGGATGTCTAGAATTTTATATTATTTCCGTTTATAATAAATGGAATTATTGGGAATAAATCCGAAGTTATTAAAAATAACTATCCAAAGTAACTTTTCAATACAATGCAAATTATTATTCAACACCAATAACCATTTGTAGTTAAACGTAATATAAATAAAATCCGATATATAAATAGGTAGTTTTCCAAATTAAAATAGTATAATTAACCAAGAAACCAGTTAAGAGTGCTTGATTGCCGTAAAATATGACCAGATTGACCCCCATCCGATATCCGTATTTTTGCGTGTGCCATCATCGTTCGCCGTTCTTCGTCCTGTTCCAAGTCATTCACCCCTAAACGTTTATCGGTGGGAGCTCTGGAAGGGAATAGGAGTGGGAGTGTGAGTGGGAGGGGGTCCTACTCCACAGACAGGCAAAAGACCAAGTCTGGTTAATTGTGGCGCTCTTCCTGGCCTCGTGGCATCTCCAGCGCCTTTCGCATTTCGCCTTTCGCATGCCTAGTGCATTTCCTGCACATAAACAAGCGCTCGGCCCTTTTCCCCGGACTTTCCAGCTTTCCAGCGCGGGCGCACTGGATCGGGGACGCTCTTCCAGCGACTTTCCCGGGCTGACCTGCGCTGCTCTGTGTTTTCTCGACGTTTTCCCAGCTCAGTTCCCGTTACTTAGTCCGAGTGGCAAGCTCGCGTGAAAAGCGACGAATAACGGCGAACGGCAGAACGGCTGGCAACGCTCGAAAACGCAGGAAATCGAGGCAAAGTAAGCCTAACACAAATTTATGTCCTGCGGTCCTAAAAAAAATTGACTTAATATCGCACTTTTTTTTGTTTACCTTTTTTTCAAGTGTCTTTGGCGTGGTGTTAATTTCTAGTGCCCAAAGAAGTATGCAACGAAAACTTATATAACTGTGTATGTGTGTGAGATGTGGAAAGTGTAGCATAATTTCGGGCATGCTGCTAAACAAATTGCGAACAGGAAGTGGAAGTCCTGCGTGTGCGAGTGTGCGTGTGTGTGTGTGTGTGCGAGTGCGTGCTCATGGGTATCTGTGTAAGGGCTTTTCGCACCATGCTTCAAAGTTAATTAAAATTCAAGGACATTCAGGAGTGTGGTACTTGGGAAATAATAAAGAAAAGTGGTCAAGTCCTAAGTTTAATGCCAAATCGATGCGAGTGGTTAAGGCGATTATGCAATAATCACCAGCTCACGCACACACACGCCCCCTTCCTTCCTTTTTTTCCTTTTTTTGTACTGTCAGCAGCTAATTGAAGTGGCCAACTAACTAAATGTACACCCGGGAACCATATCACCTATTCCATTTTCCTGCCTCACACGCACCTGCCTTTATTTGCTGGCCATGCATAATTTACCATCCACCTGAGTTGTAAAAATAGTCTAGGCCAAAAAGGAACGTTTTAAGTCAATTTACAAAACGACTGGCGGCTGAATAATTTATGGCCAGCTTTTCGGCACAAGGTAGAGGTGGTGCAAGTTGGAAAACCCCACATTTTTAATGCACCTCCCAACTGACAGCTGCGATTGCAATCGCCCCAAAAAATAAAACAGCAGAAAAACAACAAAAATATATATAAACCCCCGGACTCCGCACGGAAAATCAATAAAAGTGACCCAAATACGCGCGCCAACTTCAGCTAAAGTGGCCAGTGGAAGAAGCAGCAGACAGAGCCTCAAGCCACTGTCATACCACCCACTTTGCCACCCACTCAACCACCCACTGTGCCACCCAACCACCCAACAAATTGGCCGGGCCAAGCGCATTTCCGGGCCACATGTACGGTTATACGTACTTTGTGGCATGTGGAAATGTGGAATGTGGCAGCAGCTTAGGGCCGCTAATTGATTTATGTCACGTACGACTGGGAAAACTGGGTGCTACGGATTGGATCAGCTGTGGGCGAGCCACCTTCAGTCACCTTTAAATAGACAATGTCCAACAGACGTTGCAACGTGACGCAAACTGACCGAAATCGGTATTAGTATTATCTAAAGGCAATTGCGAGGGGCCAAGGATTTCGGCGGACAAGCAGCTCGTATATATTTAATGGCCATATTAGTTTTCTCAGTTTGTCGAATGCCGTCAACTATCCATTTGCCCCAATCATCCGCTATCAAATATTCAGGGGACTTCTGGAAACCTCGAAAAGTTTTCAAAAAGGAGGCGGAATTCAATTGAATGTTAAGGCCTGGTGTAATAAACGATTTTCTAACTTTCCTTCGCAATATGACTCTAAATTACCAACAATCATTGACAGTCGTGAATTTCCAAAGTGTTGGGTATTTAGAGTTGTACCTTGATTATTATCATTTTAAAATTATGCGCTAACATAGTTCATATTTTCAAATGAAGACATTTAAATATAATATTAAAAGGCTGAGATAGTCCACATAAGCCTTTAGATAATCTCATATAATGCCAAGGTATTTTAAGTCTATTTTAAACTAACAAGGTTAGGCATTCGTAATTATTTTGGTGTTTTTTCTTGAGTACAACCGGAACTAATTTATTTGTTTTCTATTATCTTACAGACGCAGCGAGTTCCTGGGCTGCAGCAGTTTTCCACTGACCGAGTTAGTGCATCCTGAGGCGGGAATTACCGCAGGATCCTACAAATTGCAGGCGCAGGCATGTCCTCCGCCTAATCATCGCCAGAGTCAACCCAAAGCCAACGCGGGCAAAGATCGGAAGCAGGACGCGGAAGCGGAACCGGAAGAGAACAGGGATCAGGATCATCAACAGTACTTCCCCGCAGAAATGGCAGCCGCCGCCACAGTCACGCCCCAAAAACCCGTAGCCACTGGATCCGGATCTGGATCGATTTCAGCAGCTATGCCACTAAACGACGAGGTGATCAGCATCAGCATCGACAGCATGGGCAAGGAGGATCCCCTGCTGCCCCAGCAGCCCCAACAGCCCATGAAGCTGAGCAAGAAGGCACTCCACCAGCGAGATGCCGACGAGAATCTCTTCCTGAGGTTCCTGGAACTGGATCCCCCGGCGGATGGGAATGCGAACAGTACAACCCAGCCACCGACGACGGGCTCCCAATCCTCGGCATCGAAGGCCAACGAGAGCAATGCCAATCACCTGAACGGATCCACTGGCCGAAGACAGTCCACCATGCCCATAAGTGGAGGATCCAGCGCAGGTGGAGGAGCAGGAGGAGGAGGAGCTACCCGGCAGCAGCCAGGACGAACTCCCTTTACGATGACCAAGAGACTAACGCGAACCGAGGAGCGGGGCTTTGGATTCTCCATTGTGTGGACCCATCCGCCGCGGGTGGAGAAAATCGAGGCGGGACTCTCGGCCGATCGGTGCGGCATCCTGCCCGGCGACTATGTGATCTTTGTGGACAAACACAATGTGGTCACGATGCCCGAGGCTGATGTTCTGAATTTGATACGATCGCAGGGCTCGTCCTTGACGTTGGAGATTTTCAGAAGGTCAGGCGCGGGCGCCACAACAATCACGACGGACTTGGGTCACCAGAACAATGCCAATATGAGCGCCAGCAGATTGGGCATGGGCGTGGGCATGGGTGTGGGCGTGGCGGTGGGCCTGGGCAGCGAGGAGCACACGTTGGCCACCACCACCACCGCAACCACCACCGTGATGAGTCTGCAGAGGACGCAGAGCTCGAGGATGCAGCCGGTGGGCAATAGCTTGAGCCGACCGGCCACCGCCTGCTCGGGCACCACTTCCTCCATCGAGGCGGCCAAGAGGAGACTCCACCTGCCGCAGGTCACCTTCAGCAAGGAGGTAGGCAAGGGTGTCTTCGTCTAAGGATCACTTACATTTTATTTTTTTTTCATTTTTCGTGTCTTTGTGTACATACTTATTTGTTAAGTTTTAATATCTAAGCTAACGCCATGCTGGTTATCATTACTATAATCTAATTATTTAACCTTTTTTTTGCCTAGCCGAGGCCTCTAATTTGTTTGAGAGTCCTTAAGCTCCCTGCGACCCCACAACGCTTGACAATAAACTTTTTTTTCGATCCCAAGCTTTTGAGTTTTTTATTTTTTATTGGTTTTACACAACATTTGCTTTGAGAACCCCATATTTTATATACATGGTTTTTAACTAAGCGTTTCTTTGACCCTCAACCTATAATGCATTTCTGGGGTCTGCTTTATGTATGTCAAAACGTCTTTATATGTGATTTGTATGAAGAAAGTAAAAAAACAAACATGTTATTTTTTTGTGATTTAAAATATAAATATTTGTCTTTTAAAAAATCTATAAAACTGCTTAAAACAACTTCATTTGAAAGAGAACCCATTTTTATTATATTTTATTCATTTTTAGTTCTGCTAAATTGTGTAACATCATGGTCCTGCTACTGAACTATCCCCTCCGGAATTCAATGAATTTTGTTGTATTTTTAAGACCAATAACCTTTGACCCCTCTCAATACCAACAGTCGATTGTGCCCATTACGGACAACCGTCGGCGCTTCCTGCTGCAGTTGATAAGCCGGGAACAAAACTTCACGGCTGCCCTGCACTTCGGAGTGGATCGATTTGTGCAGCCGCTGGTGGAAAGAAAAGACCTGATCTCCCCAAACGATCACCGCACCTTGTTCCAGAACATCGACGAGCTGCTGAGGATTGCGGAGGACATCCTGGAGCAATTGTGCAGCAGCGATCAACAGGATCAGGAGCCGCACATGAACTTCGCCTCGCGTGTTTACCTTTCGAAAACGACAGCCATTTGTGCGGCGTACAAGAAGTACTGCAATGGAATCAAACGGGCCGATTGCGTTTTGGTCAACAAATCCCGGCAGACGGGGTCAGAGTTCATTGCTTTTATTACGGAACCGGCAGTTCCGCGTAAGAGACCAGATCTCACCATGTTCATCCATCGACCACTGCAGCATTTCCGCGAGATCCTTAAGCTGATGCAGTTGCTCGCTGGGAATTGCCATGTGGACACCGAGGAGCACAAGAACTTTAGCACGGTTATCAACGAGCTTCAGGCCGCCTATCGGGAGATCACCGTGAGCAGTGGCCTGATGGAGCCGCTGGGTGAAGGTCGTCCCCTGTTAACCCTCCAGGATCTGGAGTCGCGGATGGTCTTCACCAAATGCAAGCCCTTCACCCTGGCCGTTCAAGGTCGCCAGTGGATCTTCGGTGGTGACCTGTCTCGGGTCGAGGGACGCTCGGTGAAACCCTATTGGACCCTGCTCTTCAGTGATATCATAGTATTCGCGAAGGTCAGTCGGGATCGAGTCCTGTTCATCACGGAGGAGCCCATTCCTATCGCCAATGTGGTGGACTCTTGTTTCCACATGCGCAAGAAAAGTGAGTGGGAGTTGTGATTTGTACCCTTCCCGACTTCATTTCGTGCCTATCCCTCTTAGCCACCGAGTTCCGTCTGACAGTGGATCCCAATGGGCGTCTGGCGGAGAGTCCCACGGGTTACTGTGCCCCCGATCTCACCCGCACTCCAAAGCGAGGAGCCCGTCGCAAGAGCCTCATTCTGCGGGCACCCTCGTTGGAACTGAAGGCCGTCTGGCAGAATCTGCTCCAGCGTCAGATGTAAGTCATCTCTTCAGGGGTTACTCAATTTTTTTTTTTTTTAACTCTTATTTAGAAGAAGTTATTATATTTCCAAATGTACTAAGTTGTCTTACTTTCATATCAAATTTGTTTGCTTATTGTTTTTTAAGACAAAATGTCATTAACAACCGATTATGTTTGCTTAAAGCATTTGCCAACTCAACGACTTTTACAATTTTTGTTTTCTATATAATACATAAGTGCATAGCTGTAGTTTTCATAAGTTTTATATTTATATTTTGGAGCGTAGAGAGAGAGAGTAGTCACTCATGCCACAAATATTTCCTTAGATTTTTGGTAAATGCCGCTCTGGGCTCCACGCCTTTGTCCAGTCCC
This sequence comes from Drosophila kurseongensis, assembly GCA_018153305.1. NCBI lineage: Eukaryota > Metazoa > Arthropoda > Insecta > Diptera > Drosophilidae > Drosophila > Drosophila kurseongensis. The sequence goes on from JAECXX010000141.1 coordinate 973,345, forward strand.
TTGGACTCGCCGGACGTCCTTAACACCCTGGTGCCGCTGAGCGATATCGGACTGACCACCGCCTCGATGGGATCGATGAAGCTGCCCTCGCTGGACAGCATCCACCTGAAGCAGCAGCAGAAACAGCAGGTGCGTCTCTTTCGCAGCAAGCGCTTGGACAGCGGTGATTCGTACGAGAATCTTCAGCGACTGGCCAGTGCGGTGCGGCACCACTGTGCCAGCACCACCACGAGCAGCGCCACCCAGACGCAGTCGCATCCTCAGCCGCCCCTGTGCACCACCTCGCTGCCCTCGCGCACCACCTCGCCCGCCCGCAACCACCACCATCCGGGACACCAAGGTCATGTGGGTGGTTCGGTGCCCAATGGAGTGGGTGGCGGTGGTGGTGGTGCTGGCGGGGGCTCGGGTTTGGGTGGCTCGTTTCTGAGCAGCAGCGCCAGCTTGATCCAGACCCAGTCGCAGGTCCACACCCAGACCCTCAACCATTCGCAGACCCACTCGCAGACCCAAACGTCCGTTCTGTCCCTGTCCAGTTGCAAGTGCCTGACGGCCATTCCGGAGGTGTCCAGTGAGCCAGCACCCACGAACCCGGCACATCCCTCCCAGAAGCTCCTCGAGTTCAGCCTGAGTTCGGTGGGTCGTTCGTTTATCGATGAGTCCGGCGGAGTGGTTGGTGGTCAGGTGTCGTTGACGACGCCGGAGACGCCCACGCCCAATATTTCACCCACCACCTCGCAGCCCTGCAACTCGGATGCCTTCTCCAATGACTTTGTGGCCACGTCCACGAGTGGAAAGGCAGCGAACATACCGCTGGCTGAATTCGGGGGGTCCTGGGATCTGCTGGAGCTCGATCTCCAGCTGCACGAGGTCAATCTGGATCCCTGCTACGACACGGACGTGGAGGAGTGCATCTTCCTCGGCGACGAGGAGGAGAGGGAGGGCATCGAGGGCCAGGGACACGACGAGGACAGTGACGAGGACGACAGCGTGGTGGTGGACGATCCCTTCGGCATGCTGCCCACCAGACCGACGCCGCCGGACTCGCTGGACCTGTGATTTGACTTCTGGCTGCAGTCAGACCCCCCCGTTTACAGCCCTTTGCCGCACAATCTTTGAATCTCGACGAGCTTACTCAACTATATTACCACTGATCTACCCAAGAACCTCTCAATATCTCTATATATATCCCGCTCAACCGCCGTTTTGCTCTGCTTTTGCCTCAGCTTTGGGCCAAGTTTTCCATACAGTCGAAACTCTCAACCTTTCACTATAGTGGCATTTTCTCTTTGGCAGATTGGGGATTGACTTTGCCAGGATATCAGATTAAAAACAGAATAGTGAGATAAAAACGAGTGACACCCAAATAGCAAAGGAGATTAAAGAATGTATCACCTGGATATTGAATCATTTCTGACATTTCGGAGGTGTCACGAACTTTAAAAACCACTAAAATGACGTAAACCGTTTTAGGTGATTTCGTACCTTCTGGGGATTTCTGTGGCACACCGTTTTCCTCAGGTAGAGACAGTTCTCCCGTTTGCGACGCTCCTTTAAATGTCAAAGCTTTTTAGATCCAGGTGATGCATTTGCCTTTAATTGACTCTAATTGCGAGTGAGAAGTGACAATTATCCGTGAATTGTACATAGACATATAACCATCGCTCTCTACGTGTATGTTTCTCTGTTGTGTATTGTATATACTCGTGTATTGACACCCATACCATATAACCCTGACCGTAAATGGTATTCGTTCCATCCAAGTCGATTTTGAATCGAGTGTAAATAGCAGAAAACCGTGAAGACGACAGCAGAGACGAAGATTCGATGACGATTGTATGTGTGTAACGCTAGTACTTAGCTCTTTTTAGTAATATATATATGCGATTGAAACTTTTTTGCCAATCCATTGAGAAAACCAAAACAAAAACATAAGAAACGAGAAAACCCAAATGAAATTATACTAATGTTAATATTGCTTCCATTTTGTAGCCAAATTGAAAACCTATTGATTACTGTTATTGCTGTTGTTATCCTACATTAGCCTAGTCCTAGTTTATCCCGACTTCCCCGAAATTCTCGACTCGGATCGGATCCTCCTCGTATGCTAAGTTGAACCATTAGCCAAATTTCTTGTAGACTCGCTCGATTACTCGATTTACCTAGTTAAGTTTAACTCGATTGGCCAGAACAAATTGAAATCAAAATCCAAATCAAAATCCAAGTTGTATATATACTACTTCCCTATATACAAACACCCGTATAAATTGTTACATAGTATCAGTATGTGTATCTTGCTCAGTCGGAGGACTTTTGGCTGGATGGCAAACCATATTTTCCACTTTATGTATCTGATCGATCTATCGACGTCAATTATCTATGACAAGCACTTTGTTGCCTTTGAAAGTCTATCTTCAAGCTAACTACATACATATATTTACGTATTAGTATATAAACCAGCACTTGATTGTCTTTGCACAGTGGGAAGAAGTGGAAGTAGTTTGTTTGAGTATTATTTCTAGATGTTTCCTAGACAACTTTTTAACTTAAACTTAGCTTTTTTTAAATTGTTGATTATATTATAATATTTTAGTGATAAAAAGATTAGTTATCTTATTATGAAACCTAGAACTTATCATCCATTTACAAAGTTTAAAAGTTGAACCACTTTTCTTAACCCTCTGCAACTTGGCCCACAGTGCGGATTCAGTTTTGTGCAGAAGCCATCCAGCCAGGAGTTTAAATGTAGCATACACACAGACACCCACACCAACAAAGCAACACCCACACAGATACACTCGCACACACACCTGCACACAGACATCTATTGCAAATTTTAACTGATTGTTGAATATCAAGCATACGCCGCGTTGTATTTTGCGGTTCGGTTTTTGTGTGTGCCTTGAGCAGTAAACAACAAATTTCTATACATATACATACATACATATTTAGATTCATATTCTGTAAGCTTTATGTACGTCTAGAAGTTTTCGATTTATTGTTTTTCGACATTTTACATAACACGAGAGGATCGAAAATCGACTATCGATTTATCGAGCCGTTTGAGATTGAGATTGCGAAGAGAAACGATGAATTCAAATAATAATAAAAACCAAATGATTCTTTGACTAAAAACGCTTGTAATGTTCTTTTTATTTCACTTAAAAAAAACAAACACTAAGGAAAGAAAACCAAAAAAATGAAACCAACTAGAAACCCACCGAGCACTCACTGAATTACCATATAGCTCCGCATAAACAGATCCTGATCAAACCTGCGATTCAAGGAAAAAAGAAAAACAAAAATCTTTTTCAAACAAAGAGAAAAACAATCAAGAACCAAAATTGATAAATTAAAAATTGTGATGGACTCAATTTTAGTTTTAAGTTCAAATTGCTTCTTTCTATTCTCAAAACTGTTTTTTAACTTCTATTGCTTATTAGTTGTTTGTTGTGTGACTGTACCCGCTCCCGTTTACCGTTGTCTCGTGTCTTATATAATACATTTATCTTTTGCAAAATCCTTTAGTCCCTTTTAGCCCGAATTCCATTGTCATCCAAGAGCAAGCGTTTTTAATCAAAGATGGACTGAGATTTTTCTTTCCGTTCCGTTTCTCCGCTTCGCAAAAAAAGAGTTCTCTCAGCTAAAGTCAAAACCAACTGCAAAGCCAAAAGCAAAGCAAAAGCAAACGCAAGCACAAAGCAAGGCCCGAGCAAAGCTAAAGCAAAAGCAAAAGCAAAAGCAAAAGCAAAAGCAAAAGCAAAAAGCAAATGAGCCCATCACAAATTTTAATTTGCCAAACGATAGGCGGGTGGCAGTGGGTGGTGCTGGTGGTGCGGTGGTTAGAGCCCAAGCTCAAGGTCAAGATCAAGGTCTCCGGGTCCAGGTAACGTATTATTTACTTTATCTTTGCCGGATCTTTCCAGCAGCGCAGCAACAATACTCATGCCAACGCCCACTCCGCCGGAGGAGTGGCCACCGAAAGATCCGCGGATCGATCCCACGGCCACAGCCATGGAGTCCATGGTGGCCACGTGGAGCAGATCGAGCTGCTGATCGACGAGAAGTGCCGCATCCTGAACAAGACGGGCACCCCCAAGTCGAGTGCCCTGCACCTGGCCAACTGGATGAAAGGTCAGCTGGACAAGCAGCAGCAGCAGGCTCGACTGGCGGCCATTGCGCGATCGCAGGAGAATGTGAGCGCCGAGGACGAGCAGCTGATCTTCAACAGCGACAGCGAGCAGGACGAGCGGATCACCTACTGGACGCGTCAGCAGTTGGAGAAGCGCACCAAGGAGCTAAATCTGGCCAAGGAGAATGGCGGCCTTTCGGCGAAGCCCAACTTCGGAGGCAAGCGGTTGAGCGGCGTCGAGGAGCTGAGCATGAGCGCCACCTCGGACATATACTCCACGTCGGAGGCGGAGGGCGTGACCAGCGTGATCAGTCAGTCGCACAGCACAACATCGGACAGCCAGGTAAGCTGGGGATTAGTTCGCTATTCGTTCGGCCCCAAGAGTATGCTATAAAGAACAGGAAACTTTATCAAAAGGTCCTTCGGGACAGATAGTTTATTCTTTCGTAAACTTTGTGGGAAACAATATCAGAAGGATGCAGAACGTTTCAATTAATCAATCCATGTTTTATGTTTGATTATCCATTTAATCTTTTCGGGAATTAAAATCACATCACAAGCTGACCCCTTATAATCAACATGGTAAAACCTAACAGTGATGTTTTTAGAAAAATCCCCTACTAGAGTCATGCTTGTGCTCGTACCAGAATATGCTAACCCTGCTTTTTCTCCCCACCAACTACCCCCTGTACGCTTTTTATTCCCGCCTGCCAGATCACCGTACGCTCGAGCCCCATTGTACTGGACAAGCTGGCCGTCTGCCGCCATTGCCACAAGAATTGCCAGCAGAGCGGACCGGGCGGAATTCGTCCTGGCGGCGGAGGAGGGGTGAACAACTCCAGTTCCGCGCCCGTCCTGCTCTGCAATTCCCTGAAGGTGCAGCACAGCCAGTCCTCGCCAAACCGCTGTTGCAAACTGAACAATGGCATTGCGGGGGCCGCGGAATTGGTTAGCCCAAGAGCGGGCAATCGAACCGGAACCGGGACCGGAACAGGCAGCGTGACCAGCATGTCCAGTAGCACCATTACGGGGGAGCTGTCCTCCAAAGTGGTGGCCAGTAGCAGTCGCCGGGAAACCGGGGACACCGAAAGCGATGTGGCCCAACTGATAACCGACGAAATATCCCAATCCCAATCAGAGGCGACGGATGACAGCGTCGGTGCGATGCCCAACAGTAGTAGCAGTGCCGGCGAAGGGATCCCCCCAGCCAGCAGCGGCGTCTCCAAAGTACGTCATCTAGATCCTCCAGTCACAGTCACAGCATCACCCATGCCCAATGGTCACTGCTCCGCCGGCGGAGGATCACCCAAGCCGCTGCCCCCACCACGTCGCACCCGCATTGTGGCCCAAATGTGCCAGGAGCCACTGAGGCCCAAGGCCAACCAGCAGGTCAAGGCCATTGTGACCATCACGGAGACGGCCAGGATAATGCGGAGCAGTCCAACGAAGGGATCGGGATCGGGTTCGGTGAGTGGTAGTGTTGGTGCAGGTGGTTCCCCCGCCAAATATGCCGCCTGCAATTGCCGCTGCACTCCGGAGGACTTCACGCACGCCCAACTCTCGCCGGATAAGATGGAGCACCAGACATGTAAGCTACTGGAGTCACCCAAGCAAACGGCCACCACACTGCAGCAGAAACAGGACGATGAGCAGTTGTCCCTGATGCTCATCGGTCTGGCCCAATTCGCTCCGGCCGCCAAACTTTGTGGACAGGAGAGGATCGTCAAGGAGGAGAGCAGTACACCCACGATAGCTGTGGTCCCACCCACTCCCGATTCGGTTCTCACCAAGACCAGCACTCATGTCTGGGACAACAGCGGTTGCTCCTCGAACGGTGGGGGAACCTCGACCACCAGCACCGCCACCACTACAACGAAACAGCCCAGACAGGCCATTATTGAGAATATACCGGAGGATTCGTGTGATGAATCTCCCTTGGACGAGGAACCACCCTATCGACCCATGAGCAGTGCTCTCCGGAGATTTGGCACCATGTCTAGCCTAGAGAAACTACCCTCCGACGATCGAATGGACGAGGCTGATGAGCTGGAAGATGACTTAGAGCCTTATACACCGAATGGCCACGATGCAGATAGTCCCCAAAATGAGGAAGATGACGAAGATGCTGGTTCTGACCGAGCTTTGGTGCAGAACGTCAATGATTTGGGCGCCTCGAGCTCATCGGGGGTAATAGTAAATGGCGAAGTCCTGGCCAGTGGAGCGTGGACAAATCGGGCAGGAGCCTATGTCTCTGACAAGATGTCCTTTTTCGAGGAGTCGCGGGCTTTCATAGACAAATACTTGGGTCGCTGGAATGCCGGGGACTCGCAACAGCAGCAACAGGGAAACGCTTCGGAGACGGATGAGCAGATGGACGAGTGCACCTCGGGAGCCACCAGTGGTGAAGAGGTTTGGGGCACGCCCACCAGTGGCGGGGATAACGACGATCAGGACATGCAGCTGATCAATTCGGAGAACACGCATTCGGTGAGTTTTTTGTTTACATTTTTAGTGGCTATTATTAATGAAAAGAACATATGTAGTCGCCCACCAAGTCGAGTACCTCTTTGAATGACGACGATGACACCGAACTGATGATGGACGAGCTGTTAATGGCGCCACCGATGACGGCCAGCACGATTCGAGGATTGCTGCCACGGTATGTAGGTTGCGAGGAGAAATTCCGGATTAGTTCGGTACTCCGAGAACCAAAGACACGCCCCACCAATAATCACACACAGCTGGTAGAGAAACCATAGGCAGCCGATCTATAACTATAAACCAACCATTATAACGAGTATCTCGATATATATCTACCATATTTAGTATAGCTTAGTCTAGTGCCTCCATTGATCCTACTGTTAATAAGAATACGAATTTTCTTTTTTTCGTGTACTCCTTTGGAAACTTTCTTTTCGTAGCTTTTACAGGTGTTTATTCTTTCGTTTCCATCCGTTTCACACACTCACACACACACATTTATGTCACCCAATCCTAAATTCGATTCGAATCAGTGTCATATATTGTATTCCTATCTGTAACCTCTATATATATTATTAACTAGTTTTGCTCACTCATTTGCGGGCTAGTCCTAGACCTAGTCTTAGTCATATAGTCATAGTCAGGCCGGGAATGAGGGGAGGGGGGTCATATCTTTGTAGCTTTTTCCTATATATTTACATATATCTACCAACGTATTTACTTATAACTTCAACTAAGTTTTGCTCAATTCAAAATTGATATATCATTTATGCCATCGACACACAATCAACACATCGATCGACTATTGCTAAATTCCAATTGAAATTCGTTTGCATACGCCATACACACGTATTATCAAAATCGTAAATCGTATATCGTATCCGTATATCGTATATCGACGTAGACGTCGGCTTGAGCCCCTTTTTGAGGAGGAGACGGAGAGCGACGAAGAGAAGACGCAGCAGGACAGCGATGACGTCAAAAAGGTGGGTCGTTATTACAGCAAATCCCAGACACACGCCCCCAAACCAAAAAAAAGGCCTAAATCGAAATACCACTGTGTTTCGTTCCAATCGAAATGCAACCGTGTTCAGTGCTCGCGTTCCGATCAAATTTCGAATTCCGCTGCATGGCAAACTACAGTGTACAGTGGGCAACTGTACCCAAGCACCAAAAAAGAGCGAGAGGGAGAGATAAATCTGCCCGACAGGGATTATCTCCCGTCTGCTATAAATCTCTAGATATAATCCACCTGCATGTAGCCCTAGTCACTCAATGAACTAACTTTTGAACTTACCTTGGTTTGTTTTTCTATTTTGTCTGTACTTTCATAAACCATCGACTGCAACTCGTTCATCTCCATCTTCATCGATCAATTAATCAATCTCAACCAATCAATCACGCTAACATGTTTTGACTTTGTATGTTAACTGTACTATTTTTGCCTGTCTGCTCATTGTGTTTTGTAAATCGTTGTTGCTAAATACAAATACTTGTACTTGCATAGAAGGTCGTAGTGAAATTAGTGAAGCTTTAGCCCATCCTGCAATACTGCGAGCTCATCAACATCACACGTCCGGACAGGATTGACGACCAACCACCACCTCCGAACTAACCCAATCAATCCGATCTCGCTGTCGAAATTCCGTACTGCAAACGAACCAACCGACCACCTCGACCTCCACATCCTCATCCACATCCACATCAAAACGGCGCCAACCGCTAGCAGGAATCTCTTTCCCAACCAGAATTGATTAGTTGAATTCTATTCCCAACAATTGGTAGGGGGAAGCAACGACCAATGGCCACTACCTAGAGGATTCGGCTGGAAGTTCAAGCGACAGCGAGGCGGCGCCACCAGTCCCACCACCAGCTCCTCGGCCAGTGGTGCCGGATCGGGAGGAGGATCCGTCGGCGGAGGACCTGCAGGAGGAGGACGATCCGGATGTGGCGGTGCCGGAGGACCAGGAGGATACACACTCCAGCGTGGAGCGGCTACATCCGAATCTGGCCACGAGTGCGATGGGGCCGCGTCCCTTACTCACCACCCGCCTCCTGCCCACCACGGCCATCGATCCTCAGCCGCCGGCGCCGGTGTTAGTGGCCTCATCCTGCGAGTATCTGCTCGATCAGCGCCCCTCGAGCGGATCAGGACGCGAATACGCCGCAGGGAGCAACAGCTCCACGACGACGCCATCCTCTCGGCCGACGCCTCCTTCTCCGGCGAAGCCAGCAGTGATAGTGATGCCGATGCCGACCGAGATGATGATGACGACGATGACGACGACGACGCCGAGTCGAGCTCCCTCATCGATTACTACAACAACCAGCAGCGCGAGCGGCACTACGAGCTCCGGCGGCAGAGCCAGCGGCAGGCCTCCGAGATTTGTGCCGCCGCCGCCGCCTCCACGTCGCTTGCTCCTCACGCAGACCGATCTAAGCGCTGCCCAGGCCAAAACGGTGAGTACCCAGTGCAAATATGGAATCCCACCTCGTTAAAATCAGATCTTAAGCGGTTAAGGACTAGCATATAGCAGTGAAGCCATTTTTCCAAAATTTGGAAAGGGGTTACTTCATAAAAAATGACGAAAAATCTACCCAAAAAATATTAACTAAGATTTGAACACAGATTTTTATATAATTAAACCACAATCATTTAGACGTATGCCACTTTAAAATAGGATGTTTGTAAGAAATGTTGTGAGCTTAGAAGTGCAGGCTTTAGGTCACTTTTCTGCAAGCCCATTTTTCGAAAATTTGGAAAGGGGTTACATTGCTGAAAATAACGAAAAATCGATCCAAAAAAAAAACTAAAGTAAAAACACAGATTTTTAGGGAATCAAACCACGATCATTTTAAAATATGCCACTTTGAAAACGGATGAATTTAAGAAAAGTTATGAGCTTAGAAGCGCAGTTTTGTGACACTTTTCTGAAAAGCCAGGTTCAAATTTTGGCAAATTTCCTTTTTTTACATTTAAAAAGGGCTTCAAAGCTACAAAAATAAACCAGCACAATTGTTCACTTTTAATTTTGTCCCGTACTGATCCCATTTTTAGGAGCCACCTCTAAGAAAATCTGGCGCTACTGCTGACAGTGGCTCCTCGGCGGTTGTCGGCGGCGCCGCCAGTGCTTCGGACCCAATCGCTACCGGGTCAAGGACAACGCCATCAACGCCGAGTACCAGCAACTCGGCGGCGGCGGTGGGGGTGGGGCCAAAACGACCGTCGTCAACGATAATCGAGACCTGCCTGCTGGGGGCACCCAGGCCCGCCTCAGCCACTTCATCAGCAACAGTCTCGAGGACGGCAAAGCCGATCCGACCGAGTTTCTCCACCACCCACCAGCAGCCATCGCAGCCGAGGGCGCAGAGCAGCCCAGCTGCAGTGGCTCCACCACCGCCGGGGGCACCACCACCAGACGCACCCGCTGCCCCAGCGCTCCACGCTGGATGCGGTCTAAGCCCAAGGCTGGAAATGCGTCTGGCCCTCAACCACGATATCCTCGGGGACGAGGACTTGATCTGCTACGAGCCTGGTCCCGATCTAACAACTATTCTGGGGTGAGTGGATGGAAGGGTTTCCAGCCGAATCGATTGATCATTTGTCCTAAAGAATTATTTAATGACTCAAAGCTGGCTGTAAATGGTGCAGCGGCTGCGTGTTTATTGATAAAGAAGTAAAGCATTTTCCCTTTGCAGGCACGACCTCTCCACATTTCATCGTCTGACGGGTCGCGATTTATTGAGTCGTTCAGCCACGAACAGGGTGCAGCCAAAAGAGGCTGTCATATCGTACTCTCAACAACGCAACTCAAAGATGGACACGCCGACGGTGAACCGCCGGCCCCGCCCCCTCTCAGCGGGCGCCTTGAGCGGCACCACCAGCAACAACAATCACAGTCGCAGCAGCAGCAGCCACGGCAGCAGTCCGCTCGCCGGTGGTTTAACCCGTGCCGCCGCCGAGCAAGTGGGTCAGCTGCAGCACCAGGTGGTGGTGGTGCAGCCAGGTGGTGGATCTGTTGGTCGAGTAGGCGGCGGGAACGGAAGCGCCGGCGACAACAGCACCGCCTGCAGCTCCAGCAGAGGCGGGAGCAAATTAGGCGATCTGGAAATCTTAGCGAGACGCGAGAAGATATACTCCATGTCTCAATCGAGGAGTGGCTGTCGAGTCAGGGAGACGACATCCACATCCACAATGTCCACAACGACGACGACGAGCACGACCACTCTGGTGGCCATGGCTACGGAGATGCGTTCGGGGATGGATTCGGGGAGACGCGACTCTTCCTGGCCCAAACGAGCAGCTGCAGCAGCCTCTCTGACGAGGACGAGGAGTACTACTTCGATGGACGGAGCGGGAGCCATCAGTACCACAACCACAACAACAATGACTGAGGAGGCATTCCTCGAGACCGAAGTGGGCAGATCGAAGCGATTGTGAGTATAAGTTAGGAAATCATTTAAATATTGATCAGAGTTTTAACTACAACGAAGAATTTCAACTAAAAATGCAACCTAACAGTTGGGAAAATAAAAAATAGAGAGAGGGACCATGAAAGGAAAGAAATATTGATCGCCAATTACAACAATCGATACATATGTTTATTAAATCTGCAAATTAAAAATCAATATATCAGGAAACCCAATGATTGCTTTCTATATTTTAAATACTGATATAAGAAGATAAGGGAAGAATTGATCCAAATATTATAGTGTTTAATGCTTAAAGTCGTATTACGAGAGAAAAAAACTAACAAAAATGTATAATTTAACTGCAGAATAAACTTCATAAAGCGCCGCAACTCTGAGATAACCGCCAGTAGCACCAGCAGCACTCCCAACTTCTCCGACGGCGCCTTTGGCGAACAGCCCCATCCGAGCCACAGCCAAAGCAGTCTTCTTCTCCAGAAGCTGTCGCCGGGTCAGACGCAGGCTCAGGATTCAGTGGAGATGGCCCAGATGTCGCCGCGCAAGGATAACGTAAGCTATGAGTACTTTAAGAGAGCAATCATCTTCTGATACAAGGCTATTTCTTCTCTTTCCAGGACAAGCCATCACTGAACCGACGCCTGTGGAAGCAGATCACCAAACGCCGACGCACCAACTCCGTGTCCCAAATAGTCGCAGGCTAGGGAATCACCACTTTTCGCCTCTGTTACTGTTACTAACTGTGTTCTGTGGGTAGATTTTAGCTAAGCATCTCAAGAGCATCGATTAGCGATGAGCAATGATCAATGATCGATGATCGATAACCATTTGCACGGGACAGCCCGTCGATAGGCAGTAATCAACTGTAACCATATCACGGTGATCTTAACGGGCTGTCCCACCGAAAGAACTGGCAAAATGCAAAACCAAACACTTAGTAGTACGTTAAGTTTTTTGATACGACTTTGTAGCTAGCGAATCCCCGGATCGCAACGATCTCGGGCAGCTCTAGGCGTCCAATTGCGTCCAAAAACGATAAGCGATAAACGATAAAACGATTAATATCGATTCTCCTGCCAGTAGAGCCAAGGAACCGAGTCCCAGCCAAATAATATATAGACAACGAATGGCAGTCAGTTGGTAATACTGGGCACACTCACTCACTCCAAAATAGGCAAAACAGACATTTTAGACATTAAAAACATAACACATAACACTTGCAGTCCAGCCAAATGAATTAGGATCTAGAGGAGTTCGTACACTCACTATTTTTTAGAGATCATAATTATGTCTTAAAGCTTAGCAGTTTCGGGTTTTTGTTGCGGGATTGAGACAGTGAAATTGCCTTACGTATCCAATGAACTATTGTATGGGTAGCTTAACGTAGTAGTCTTTATACACATAACATTTACAGCCTCAGCAGTTCGTAGTAGTCAGTCGTTAGTTGTCGGTCGTAATACAATTTTTAGTACTTAAATTCCACGTTTTTCTCAACTATTTACAAACGGTAATTTTGCATCAGTTAGATCTTATATATATATAAATATATAGGGAAACTTGGTAGTTCATTTCACATTGAAATTGATATTGGAATTGGAATCGGAATCGAGGAATAGCACGAAAATTGTTGAAAGCTAACAAATTATACGAATTAATAACAAACGATCAAGTACATTTATCAGCTTTAATAGAAAATCTAATATATATACATGGATCTAAATAGTTATAGTTATAGTTATATAATTGACATATATGAAATACTTTTGAATAGTGAGTACGCGATCGAGTTATTAGGCATTTATCACTCGCATTCACTTAAGGCATTCATTGATCCAGCACCGTTTACACCACGTGAGATATTAAGTACTTTACTTTGTAAACTCACACACACACAATGGATTTTATGTATATGGCTACAGAGGTATGCATAACATCCACGCCATACATTAATTTTTTTGGTCGAAATTTGTATTTTATCAGAGTAGTAGGGTGCAGAAATGAATTTCTCTTGAAATTCGATAAGAAATTCAATTATTTAAAGAACAAATTCCGAAAACAAGCATCTACATAAAATTAATATACAATAAATCAAAATCGAATGCATCACCATTGTGTTTTTTGTACTTCAGTCCCTGGGAGCCTTTGTATATTTACATTCGTATACTTCTAGCTTGTGAAGGCAAAGCTTTCAACGTGATCAACAGCTGAAATTCAACTGAGAAGCGCGTGTACTAATTAACGAAGTTTGTAATACCCTTTCCGATTTTAGATTTTATTCCTGCACTTTAAAAATAATAAATTCATCTGGCTATTTAACTTTAATTCTGATCAAGTATATTTTATTTTATAATTTTCATAAAATAAACTTAAGTGAATATCTTTGAATAGATATTTTAATTTGTTAATATGCTTATTGCTTGTTTGTTTTTTATTTATATGTATATCCGTCTTCTGATATTTTTGACACAGAGTTAGAAATACTTATTGATAACCTCATAGCTCCTGGAACTTCTTCATTAGAATCAGCTTTAGTTCCCGATTCAAAGTTCTGGGTGCAAGGGGAATACCCTTCGTTGGGGAGGGTGCTCCTACAAAAAATGTTGGTCAAATTAATTGTAATTCCCGTGGAGCTGGGTAGCTGGGTAGCTGGGTAGCTGGGTTGGGCCGCTCGTGGGCTCCGTGTGCGTGCGCCCGGTTAATGCACATTCCCAAGATCGCGGGATGGGGAGGTGGGTTTTCGGGGGGTGGATGGGTGGTGGTGGAGCGGCTGAGCAGTTCAGCTCTCCCTCTCTTCGCCGTCAGCTGGTGACCGCCGCTGCTACCGAGCTACTGAGCAACTGCAGCTGAGCCTCAGTCAGCTTTCAGCTGAGCGCTTCAGTCGAGAAACGAGTTTCATGCCGAACGGACGCTTGCGCTGCGTCGATTTCTCGCGGTAGGAAAAACTGGGGAAAGAATTCGCCAACTTTTGTTTATTTACATACGTTACATGGCTTTTTAATTGGCTACGCGCGAGTGTACCAAGTGTTCGAGTGTGTGCAAAATAATTTGCTTTATTTTTTACATTTTTTTTTTACGTTCACAAGTGCCTACCGAAAAAAAAGAAATAACCAAAAAATAAAAATAGAAGAAAGATAGAAAAAGAGAGTGTGTGAGAGTGTGTTAACCTGGGTACAGGCATTATGGACCGATGCATGTGAACTGACAGGAAATAGAGCGCTATTAAGCCAACAGCACATCACATCACATCACACATCAAAAGGCAGTTAGAACCATGGAAAGACGCGGCCCAAACAGATTTGCTAATTGAGGTCGTTGTCTAGGTAAGTTGTCAGTTTCTTCTGGTTTCCGTTTTGCAGCAGCTCTGAAAAATTCACTTACGACCACTGCAACACTAGAAATAATACCACCAACTAACAACGATCTCCGATCGGCAGATAAAGCTCAAAAACGGTAAATTATGCCGGTGTGCTGGGGGCAAAAAACTCTCCTGGGCTGCAAAATTCACACGTTGCACAGTGGGGCAAAGGATGTTGATTTTTAAGGTACAAGGAACAGATATAAGTTTCAAAATTTGTCCACCTTAGGAAGAGTTTACTATATTCTATACTCTCCTTTCTTTTCTTAAAAAGTTCACACGTTCCACTGTTAAATTTCCTGTTAATGCATACGTGCTTTTTACAACTTAGCTCTAGATATGTATAAAGATGTCTATTCGATCAGCCGTCTCCGTTAGTTTCTCCGACCGCTTGCGATTCTAGTTTTACTTTGTTTCGATAATGCATGAAAAAGTATTGCTTTCTTTCCTTATAACATTTAATAGTAGAGCACAACTAAACTATTAAAAAGCTAAATATTCCAAAAAACTAATTATTTAAATGATGTGAAACTAAAAACACATTCTCATTGATTTGATTATGGTTTATACTCAAAAAAGTATAATGTTTTGTTAAGATCGAACCCACAGCATGTGGTTTCACCTGTATATACTTTTCTTTTGTGGCTGGGAAATTGCCCCATCTTTAAGTGCTGTGGCCCCAGGGTGCCCTGCAAAAGCGGAAAATCAAAATGACAGATAGTCGGACTTCGTCAGAAGAAAAAGCAACTTCAGCAGTGAAAGCAGCGGATCGGATTGGATTGGATTGGATCGAAAGCTCGTTCGATCTCAAATCCACTTCCTCGTTGCCGAACCTTAGAGATCTGAAGATCTGCGGGGTGAGAACTAGAATGCCATGCCATCGTAGGCCCGGCTCTGATAATATAATTATCCAAACGAGCAGGCGGCCACATAACTGAGCGGCAATCAATGGTTTATGGCCATAATGATGCTGGCGCGATCGGCGATGAAAACCACAGCGGAAACGGCATTATCGCGGCTTTCAACTATCGATCAAAAAATCAGGCAGCTATGTAAGGTCGAAGCACGGCGGCTAAATGCATATTAAGTAATTTCCAGCAAGTGAGAAACTAAAAAAAACGAGATAAAACGTAAATAGATACTTGTACGGCTCTATTTAGCGCATGTTTCCTTTTGGAAAACATTCGCAGCATGTTTTTATGTTTTTTTTTTGGTTCCGCTAAGGCAAATGGCAAGTGCAAAAATTTGTTGCGAAAATTGATTAACATCAAACTGGTTAGGCGATGGAGATAGAGATGGATACGTTTTGAGCACCCTCCTCTGACCATAAACTCGCAAATTTATGAAATTGCTGGTCAAAAGTTTTTAATTGAATCTCACGTCAAAAGTAAAAAACATAAAAAAAAGAAAGACTGGGAAAAAATCAAATAAAAAGCAACGCAAACAAAAACGCGGCGACAAAGACAACAAACGCTGATGATGATGATTGGGACATGAAGCTCGGAACTGCTGAATTTTTTGTATTTGTATATTTGTTGTATTTCTTTTTTTAATTTTTAATGTACACATACATATGGGGTTTATTATTTGGCAACTTTTGCCCAAGACTTTTCACTGAGAAACCGAACTCGGCGATCAACTGATAAACTGGTTTCACAGTTTATTGAATTTTATACAACATTTGCATCGCTTCAGCCGCCGAACAATAAACAATTTCAATGAGAAAACAAAAAGATGGTCTCTCGTTGAGTTTGCTCAAGGTATTTGACCCACCAGAGTGCGGCAGCAAAATCAGTAGTAGAATGGTTCTCATTCGCTTTCAGATTCATATTCTGATTCTGATTCTGATTCTCACCGCCACGCAATAAGCAATAAGCTCGGGAACACAGCTCAGAACCCCTCCCGAAAAAGCGAAAAAGTGTCAGCACCAGCTGCCTCGCAAGGGGCTTAAATACCCAGCGAGATGTTGAATGCGAACAAAAGATAATCAAATAACGTCTGGGGTTACCATTCACTCAAGGAATCTGCGCCGTATTGCCCTTCCGATTCAGATCATTTGCTTTGGCCCCCCTCCCCCTTCAAAAAGTCCCCCGTTGGGCGCCATTTCTTTATCCCACTTTTTGTACCTGTCACTCTGCCGCGCGCTCCTCTCACTTTCGTTCGATTTTGGGCAACCCGCGTGATGAAGGGCCTTTCTAAATCTTTAATGGCCAGTCGCCGTCGATGATCCCCTTTTACCTTTGATACTGGGAATTCTGTGTAATGCGTTGTGTACACAAAGCTGCTCATGCTGCGGAACAGATGCGGGAAAGATAATATGACTGAAGGTTTGATCGTTATCTGACTAGGATTTTTACTTTTTATTGGAGTTTACAAGGAAAATAAGTTGTCATTAAGAACTATTAGGAGTTCATCATAGGTTCTTCAATCGAATATATTTTTATAATAGATAAAACTACAAAATTGCAAAAAGATAAGAAATAATTTTAGACATATTAAATAAATGTTAAATATAAAATATATATTAAATGTACATAAAATGTGGGAAAATTAAAGATAAATAAGTACAACAATTCACTTATATTTTGTAAGTGCACAATTCGAGTAATTTGTAAATTGAAACTAATATATTGAAATGATATGCACACAGAAATAAGGTATAAAAGAGTTCCTAGCTTTCGTAACTCCCGACTTCAACCTCATCTGGTGTCTTTGGATCCGACGTTTGCCCAAAGACTTCCTCTATGATCTATGGCTATCATGTAATGCCTCTGTCAGGGGGTACTTGAACTTCCATTCTCCATTCTCCGTTCTCGATTCTCCATTCTCCAACTGACGCTCCGCTGGCGACGCTCGCCGAACAATGGAGTTCTTGTTGCTGCTGGATTTCTACTATTTTTGTTCTGAGGCCCCGCCATATCCCGCTCCCTGTGCATTGTCTATGTAATCCATGGGGCACAGAGCCCATACATAGTAATTAGAATCATGCACGAGCATACCTTTGGCTGCCTGTATCTGTAACTATGTATCTATGTATCTGGTGTTCAGAGTTCGCTGACTGTGACTTTAACCGTTGGCGTCTGCGCCTCAGTCGTTAATTTAGGCTCCGGTAATTATGAGCGACAGAAGCGGATCATTTCCCCCGAAAGCAAATCGAGTCGAAGAATTTGATTCGGGATTGGAGATAGCCAACTCTGCTGTTCTATGCTATTAATCACTGGAGTCGGTCAGTTGAAAATTCAATTTCGTGGCCACAAAAGTCGACAAATTAACGTCTTTTTAATTGCTCGTGCTGTTGCTGTTGGTGTTGCTTTTGCTTTTGCTTGTGCCTTTTGCTTTTGCCACGACAAAACATTCAACAAACAAAAACAACAGCAAGACCAACAATGGCCAATTGTCATGTGAAGTCGTTGAACTCAAGAGCCCCCAACAACCAGCGTTTATTTTCCCCCCTTTTCCGACCGAGCTTGATGTGTTTTAATTTTTTTGTGGTTTATCTGTCTTGGTGTTAAGAGCCGGGGACATCACAGTTATACAACAGATCAGCTGCTGATCCATCATTTTACCCCTCCAGTAAATTGTGAAACAAAAGCTGCAGTTTGCCATTGGTAAAACAAAACCAACCGAAATAAATGTACAAAAAGAGCAGCATTTGACTGGGCATGACCTTGACAAGGGCAGCCGCTCAGTAAACGTGTTTGCTCTCTAAGCAAACCGGTATGCTCCCATCATCCCCTTCACTTCTCCCCCGCGAACCGCTGATATTTTAGACTTTGGTGACGCTTCAAAGATTTCCCAAAGCTAAAATTGTCACACGAAAAAAATGGGCGAGCAAACAGGCAGAATTTTTACCACGTGCCAAGGGGGAAAATGCAAGCAAGAGCAAAAAGCAGACTGGCAGCAAAGCAGACTTGCAACAAACCATCCAAGCAAAGCTGAACAGATGGGATGGAATTAAACACTCTCAAATAGGCAGGCATGCATGAATTAACCAATAAACAAACATTTATTTCTTTGCCTAAGTATCATAAATTTTAGCTTTGGGAGCCTAAATACAATTTAAAATCTTGCTTTGGAAATAACAAAATTTGCCTTTGCCAATAACAAGTTATTTTTTCTAACACTAGTCAATTTTAGTGGCCATCTTAATGACTAAGCTATATAATTTTATGTGAGCCTTAAGGTTAGAAAACGTCAGCTTACTACATTGAATAATCATTAGGAGATATTTAACAAAAATAAAGATCAGGAGCAAACTTGCTCAAATAAATTAGATTACATTCACTTTGATTAGTAAAGCAGATACATTTTTACAGCTCTCAATTCCTCACAGCTCTTAAACAGTCCAATAAATTGGCCAAATAAATGAAACTGATTGCAGGGTACAACACTCAATAGCACTAAACCTAAGGAATTCAGCGCTATTGGTTTGCCCACAGCTGTGTGCATATGTGCTTGTCTAACAATTGCAGTTGATTTCTTGCCGCTTCTCGTTTTTCCTTTTCAATTGCAATTCGACTCAATTGTGCCGAGTACGAAAGCGTGAAAAACTCGACGGATCCAACCAGTAATAATGGGAGTTGACCGGCCACTGACCACTGGATTGTATTGGCTTTTATTGGATCCATTGGACGACGTTTAGGAAAAGGCAGTGTTGAAATTAGCCCGAAATTGGGTTTTTATTTGAACTTGAAATGAGCGGTGGCAATATGTCTTACAGGTCGGGGGCCTCCAAATCACCGAACCATGATTTCTTTCGCCAGGCGGGACTTGCATAAGTTTATATTTTTACCTTTCAGCCTTTGTTTACTTTGATTTGTGTTATTACTTAATTGCTTTGAACCTGAAAACAGCTGACGAAAATAAAACAATAAACTCTAATTTATGGTTCGTCTTTATGCAAATCTTCGAGGGCATTTACATATAATTTTGTGTAAATTCTGGTTTTCGTGGCGATTTTTTTTTCGTTTTTTTTAGCTGAAAATGCAAAACACGCGCTGTTCACAAAAAAAATTAGACAAAAAACGCGTCCAGCTCCAGTTGACTTCATTGTCACCCAAAAAAAAAAAGCATGTTGACATTGAAAATGGTCAAAAAGAAAAAGGCGCAAAAAAGGAAAGAAAGAGGAGAAGCCCAGAAAGCCGGAGAGTTGAAATGCGATCGCATTGGGGCAAGTGGGTCAGCATGAAATCCATGAATGTTGGGCAAGGGCCGAAGACACCCGAGAAGACTGAGAAGAAGACTGTGGAGAAGACTGCGGAGAAGACTGCGGAGAAGACTGAGGAGAAGACTGAGGAGAAGACTGAGGAGAAGACTAAGGAAAAGACTGCGGAGTAGGCGGAAGAAAAGACTGGAGAGGGGGGCGGAGAAAGGGCAGCGGGCGGGAAGACGTGCGTGAAATACGCCCCAAATGCACAAAACAGATAATGCCATATATTGTATAATCATAGCAAATATCGGTACGTGATTTGGCTGTGTTATTTTATATATACTAGTAGGGGAGGTATTCGAACAACTTAGGTAATACCCAAAAATAAAAGGTTCTGTTGTTGATATTGCCTTGTTTTTAAGAACTTACATATGGCATACTGATTAGCAGGGCTTTTATAACTCAAAAGTATTAAACCTGAAAATAATATGAATTAATGAATTTATTATTTATCTGCAATGAACAACTCTTCCCCATTAAAAAAAATTAAAGGCGTTTTGATCAATATCTTTTAAATATATGAAACGGGTTCCCATTATAGGTATTGAAAAATACTCTGGTCAGTTGCTCCTACTCCCTGCTGTATGCACCTTATCTATCTATCTTTGTGGTATATAACCCACCACCACCAGTCGCCATATAACAACATTGCCCCTGAGAAATCCTCCCACAATCGAGTGCACATTTCGCCATCGGGGCATTCGCACATAATACCGATAGCAGAAAGCCCCGATCGATTGAAATCCCATTGGGTTTAGCTAATGTCCCATGTTCGATGCCTGAGGACGTGCCTCACATGAGCGAGAGACGCTCCCAAAACACACATTTCGATCATTGTATAATCTTGGAGACGGAGTCGGAGACGGGGACTCCAAGACTTGGACACTCGGCGATATCTTGAGCCGGGAGCTACGTGACATGACTGAGGCATCGGCGGGTCTAATCTTTTATATAAGTGCTGCCTGGAATTCCATTAGCCGAACTCCGAAAAATAGCGAAAAAAACTGAAAAGCGAACCAGAGCTCAAATCAAGCGGCGCTTGCGTGTTGCAAGTGTTGCAAGTTGCAAGTTGCCGGTTGCCAGTGCTTCCTGCTCGGAGGAGGCATGCAACACGCATCCAGTTGGGAGCGGAGTGATCAGTGATCGGGGGGCCTTGGCCAACTTGTTTGGCCAGTATGCGAATCTGAAGAAAGAGACTTGTTGTCGATACTTTACACTTGGGGAAAAACCATTCAATTAGAAAAATGTATTTGAAATAGTTTTTTAAGAGTTTAGGTTTCAAGAACAAAAGTTCTAAAATAAATACTAATCTGGAATTAAGATCAATTTAATTTGTATTAAGTGTTTTTCATGATTTTGAAATTTGTTTTCTCTGTGTAGGTTTGTTTTTTGGGGCAGAAAGTAAAACCCGCCACTTGCCACAGCTGTTTTTGGCCAGGTCTCTGTTTTTTTTCGGCCAGGTCCGAAAGTCTGAGTGCCTTGGGTGCAGGTGACATACTTTTCTCAGCGGCCTGTCCTAAAATAATTTTACTTTTTCTTAGCCACCAACTGGTTGGCTAACTACTTTCTCTGCCCTGATGGTGAATTTCTTGGCTGGTTTCTTGACTGGATTTCTTGGTGGTGGAATTTCTTGGCGGATTTCTTGCTTGGATTTCTATGGGGTCCATTTCAAGGTCAGAGACAGTCGTGCCCGTAGTTTCCCACCATCTAAAAGCTGTGACTTGCATTCGCAATGAATCTTAATGCCAGCCAGATGATGGCCATTATCCGCGATGCAAATATATGGCTGACAGTTTTCGAGTCTCGAATCGAATCCGTTTCCAAGTCCGGGCAATGACATTCGTCTGGGTTTGTTCCCCCCTCGTTTTTATATACCTTGTATCGCATTATGTGTACTTTGGCTTTTTGTTTAGCGGAATCAGAGTCCGAATCGCCACTCCATTCCAGGCGGTGTGATCTCATCCATTTCTCGGCTGGTCATCCGGCTTCTGGAGCGGATCGCCAGGGTAATTGGATCCTCCTCCCCGGAAAGGGTGCTCTGAAATCGATCCGAAGGGGGTGACCAGGTGCTCACGGCTCGAAACTGGTCATAGATTTTAGCAGAAAGCAGATGTCATAGATCTTATAAAAAATTGCTTTGCAGAAAAGTCTAAAAAAACTGAACTTTTTTAAAGTGGCATAGTTATAATTGATTGTGGTTTAATTCTCTAAAAATCTGTGTTTCCAACTTATTTTATATTTTTGGGTCGATTTTTCATCATTTTCAGCACCCGTTTTGAAAAATGGGTTTGCTGAAAAATGTAAAAAAACTGCACTTCTAAGCCCATAACTTTTCTTCAAGACATCCGATTTCAAAGTGGCATATTTTAAAATTATTGTGGTTTAACTCTCTAAAAATCTGTGTTTTCACTTAAGTTTTTATTTTTGGGTCGATTTTTCATCATTTTTAGCAATGTAACCCCTTTCCAAATTTTCGAAAAATAGGTTTGTGTCAAAAAACTGCACTTCTAAGCTCATAACTTTTCTTAGAGACATCCGATTTCAAATTGGTATACCTCTAAAAGCTCGTGGTTTAATTAACCATAAAAATCTGCATTCAAAACTTTGTTTGTATTTTTGGGTCGATATTTCGTGTAATGTTGCAGACATCAGATTTTGCTGTGGTATATCTGTAAAAGCTTTTAATTTAATTATACAAAATTTTAAATGAAAAATAACTTTGGAAAACTATCGGGAATTCCCCCCACCTTAAGCCTTTGCGATCCACTTGGATGCAAAATAAATGCACAATTTGAGCTAGTTCCGTTTCGCGACGCGTTTCATTAGCCTAGCATTTTTCTCATATTTGGCCAGGCCGTGTTCACCCACTAATTGGTGGTGCGGCGGTGGCACCTGGCCACCTAGTTACCCATTCAGCTGTCCAATTTCATTGATAAACATTTGCCCATTTGCCCCACCCTCCCACACACACACAGATATTTGTGTGCCCCTTTGGAAGAGAGAAAAAGAGAAATATCTTGAGCCAAGGTGAGCCACATTTGGTCGATTCGGTTTCGATTGGTTCAATGCACCCCACCCAGTGGTGCAGTGGTGCACTCAGTGGTGCAGACACTTCACTTCTCCACTTCATTCGGCGCCTGTCCATGTCCACCAATCCATGATCAATCGGTGCAAATGGCCAAAACGAAGTTAGCCGCATTTTTGCCCCGGCTGCCGAACAGATGCAGATACTTGCACTTACGGATATACAGATTCGAAATACAGATTCGAGATTCAGATACGTGGATGGCATGGGCGGCAATTGTTCAGTTCAAGTGGCAACCGGTTGGATGTGACGCGCAATTAAAAAGCGCTACCAGCCAAGGCACTCTAACTACAGTACTACTACAATATCTTTAAAAGAAACTAATCATTATACCCGTTACTCGTAGAGTAAAAGGGTATATTGTATTCGTGCAAAAGTATGTAACAGGTAGAAGGAAGCGTTTCCGACCCTATAAAGTATATATATTCTTGTTCAGGATCACTAGCCGAGTCGATCTAGCCATGTCCGTCTGTCCGTCTGTCTGTCCGTCTGTCTGTCCGTCTGTCTGTCCGTCTGTCTGTCCGTCCGTATGAACGCTGAGATCTCGGAAACTATAAAAGCTAGAAGATTGGCATTTTGCATGTAGATTCTAGGAGTTCCTACGCAGCGCAAGTTTATTTCAAAAGGGTGCCACGCCCCCTTTAACGCCCACAATCGCATATATACGATTTTAAAAATTTAAATATTTCGGAAAAGTAAAAATGCAGTTTTATTGTGTTTATCAATACCTATCGAAATGTAGAAGAAATTTTCGAAATCGGACCATTCGTTAAAAAGTTATGCGTGATCAAAGTTTCTATCTCCATCTCCCTCGCACTCCCTTTACCTGAGTAACGGGTATCTGATAGTCGGGGCACCCGATTATATCGTTCTCCCTTGTTTTGAATTTCAAAGATCCACAAAAACTTAAAGATTATTTCAGATACGATATTAAACGAGTAGTCTTAAGATATATCAATAGCCTAGTAAGTACGTCTTGTGTGTATGTAATGAACTCCAGTTAAGATAATAAAAATCTTGTATCTTGCATCTAAAAAAAAGGGTATTAATTTATATAAAAATATATATTTCTCCTTAGAGGTTCCACTGTAAAACTAACTATAATAAGGTGAGTCGAGCTCATCTCTGTGTGGGACTGGATTGGATTGGAATGGTTCGCTTAGATTGTGGATGGGTTTGGAGACCGTAGAATGGAGATGG
Organism: Drosophila kurseongensis; assembly: GCA_018153305.1. Lineage (NCBI taxonomy): Eukaryota > Metazoa > Arthropoda > Insecta > Diptera > Drosophilidae > Drosophila > Drosophila kurseongensis. The sequence goes on from JAECXX010000141.1 coordinate 997,232, forward strand.
CAGATTTCAGATTGCAGATGGGTTTGGGCCGCGCACTTGTCGACGATTTCCTGTCATTAGTTTGGCTGCATGTCAAGGTTGTTCGGCAAGGCAAGCCCAGCAGCAACATACACGTAGCAAATGTGGCAGCAACATGCTGCATCCGATGGATGCAATTGTATCTGGCTGGCACAATGCAATTAAGGCAGTGCGTTAAACGTCTTTCAAATGAAATGCAAGCCAGTTATTACCCAAGTAAGAAAGCCGCTTTAACCAGAGAAAGAGAAGCAAAAGTTGCTAGTCGCAAGCAGTTGTTGCTGTTGATATTGCTGTTGCTGTTGCAGCTGCATTTCATTTCGCTTCACTTTCTTCCAGGCAGCAGTTTTCCAGCTCGTTTGGCCAGTGGGCGGGGTTGGGTTGGGGATTTTGAAAAACCGGCATCTCTGTTTGCAATGTGGAAAATGCACTCTAACAAATTATTATGAGCAGCACTTGGCTCGCAATTGGTTGTGGATGTGTGTTGCTGTTGTGCATGTTGCTGCTGCTGCTGCTGCTGGTGCCACTGCTGCTGTTGTGGTTGCAACACTCAAACACCCAAAAAGTAATCATAAAAAAACCCGATCTTGACAGGTTGGTTGGCTGGCTATGCACCGTTGCCGTTTATTGGGCGGCATTTTCAGTGCTCCGAAGTTCCGAAAAAAAAAACCCATAGAAACACTTGCAGGTGGTCAGATCCACAAAAAGGTAGCCATTTAATGAGGTATTTACATTGGAAGAAATTGCAGTTGAAAGCAATGTTTTTTAATGGCAAACGGTGAAGGTGATAGGTGACCATGTCACCTATGATAATAATAATATATTCATTGCCAGCTCAGAAGAGAAATAACTTTTCGATTTGAAGTCCCTAATACCACCTAAACCATATGACACACCAAACCATTATATCATGCTCATATTTCTACAGACCCTAGCAAAAGTCCACTTAAATCAAAGTCGAGTAAAATCTGCGCACACAGCAGTGCTGGCAAAAGTTCAAAGCTATAAATATTTCATAGATTAAACTATATAGACGAGAAGTATGACGGGGGGACCGCGATAGTAGATAATAGTCACTACATGCATTTGTAATACAAGATGGTTCAACATGTGTAAGTGGATATCTCCTGTCGCACTCCATTCGTTAACATGTGTGTACGCAAATGGCTGTCGCAGATTGAGCCACATTGAATTGTCCGGACGGCTGACTGCACTTGCGAACGCAATTGAGACCGTAATTGAATCAGCTGCTCGGATCTCGAATCGAAATCATCGCAAACGCATGCAACTGTCAGTTGGGTTAAAACTCTAAAAAGATCGAGTGCTCTGGGGGGCTCCAGTCTGCAGTACTGCAGTTGACCCCATTCTGCAAACTAATGACTGACGTCAGAGTTGGAGTGCAAGTCAGTACACAGAAACAAATGTACCTCAAAGTGATATGTAATGTTATACGATATGATGATCAATTCGACGATTGTACCTATCACTTTGAGCCATATACCAGCAAAACAAATTACATTTTAACTTTTAAAAATGTTTATACCAATTACATTATTAAGGATAGGACAAATATCATTTTGCTTTAGAGGAGAATGTGTTCTCTTTACATTTCTTATACAAATTGAGACAACAAAAATGTAGAAAAGCGTACGCCACCCAAAAATAAGAAATTCTTTGTCAAACAAACAATTTTTAAATTTGTATACAACAATATATAAATTCCTTAGGTTTTCTTCCTGTGCAATATAGCCATAAAGCCACTAGGGCGCTGACGGTTGCCTCTGGCATTGATTGAAGTCTAATTAAAGCGAGACATGCAAAAAAAAAAAAAAAACTGAGGAAAAGGGCCACGGCTAACGGGGCTTGTTGTGGCCCCGGTATGTAGATCAACTCTTTTCTTACCTATGCTATGCATTTTTCTTTCACCCCCCCACCTGTAAAACAAAGACAGTGAAAAGGAGGGTTACTTTTTCCTAGGCGTGCCGCAAAATATTTATGAAAGATTTGCCTCGAAGAAATCTTTCGAACCGAACTGATCCGAACCTCCAGCAGCCAAAGATCATAACTATTATTACGCTGATCATATGGTTCCATTGTCGAATTTGCCATCGCGAAACTTGTTTACGGCTTGTTCTCTGTGTTCTTCTTGCCGCTTTTCGGAATGAGTTTGTGCCACTTTTCGCAACAACTACGAAAAAATGAGGCAAAACAAAAAGAGAAGAAGAAAAAAACAGCACAAGAATTCCCCAATCGGGGTCACCAAGTACCAGAGAGGAGGTCTTTGTCTGCTGGCTGGAGAAATGCTTCAATGATATGTGCTTGCTATTGCTACACATATCGAGATATATTTGGTACACGAGTGATAGCAATGCCCCCGTCTGCAAAGAAACCTTCGCGACGACCGAAGACACGACTGTGTTAAGGTTGAGGTTATCACAGGCCCCAAAACGTGCCCAAACAACTACAAATAAATACTGAGATATAGCTACAAGTACAAGTACAAGTACACAGCGAGTGCCAGATGGTATAATTTGTTGGTTAGTTAGTTTGGCGTTCCAATGTTTCGGTGGCGCCCTCGAATACTTCGCACATAATCATATCAGCCAAAAAAATTTACTAAGCCAGCCAAAAATTTATTGGAATTCTTTGCGTTCATTTTGGTGGGGGTTTCGATAATACAGAACCAATAATATGCGAGTCAAACAGGCCTTAAGTGATCAAGATACGGTGGGTCTGGCAAGGAAGTCATGATAGATGCATGCGATATCATGAGGGGCCTCACAATAATCGAAGACCAACAATCGCCAAAGTCCCAAATAACCCCTTGAGCGGGTTTTACTACCCAAACAAATCGATGGTTTGCAGTTAAATTCCTAGACAAGAACTGCTGATTTGAGAAACTTTATCGTTTAAAGAATATATATTTTTGATGGTTTTGTACAGCGTTTTTATAGGTTTTAAAACCAATTGAGGTTTTTGATAAGCTCAAAACTGGTACTGGGTTCTCAATATTTAGATAAAAACACATATATTTGTATGAATACTTTTTATTAAATGGTAAAATTAGGAAGACCTTGTTAAGCTGCTATAACGGAAGTTTGAGAGAAAGTTAAATGGACTATATCAAATTTTCTTTAGCATTTGGTTAAAGTAAAATGTTGAAGTTTCAGCCACCCTCTTTCGTTTAAACGACCTAACAATCAACTTATTTCGATATTTGGAGATGTTTGACTTTGATAAAATGTGTTGCACATAATTAGAAGTCGAAGCGAAGAAGGTGGCACACACCCTATGGCTTTAGTCTCTTGGAATGTCCATTTATGGTGGTTTACCCATGATGTCATCAGAGTGCTGGTGTGCGTGTGCGTTTAGGTGAGGCTTCCTTCCTATTTTTGTTGTCTTTGATTTCTTGACGATGGGTCGAAAATGGTCACGCATTTAGACGCCGCCACTCCTGCGAGTGAAAAGCGTTGGCGGTTTTCTTCTGTTTATTTTATTTTTAGAGCAAGGAGCGCCATCATACCATTATACCACTTAAAATCTAAAAGAAGGTGGTCGGACTCCCACGGCAAATAGTTAACTGCGATTGAAGGTCGTCAATCAGAACGCGAGACTTGCGCAATTCTGCCGGCGCTGCAGTTGGCGCAGCTCATCATCAGCTGACTTATGCAACGCATTTAGCTGGAAGTTTTAGTTCAGTTGGCCCAAGTGCGGCGACAAGTGAAGATACAGATACACCGTGCAACAGATACCAGATACCAGAGTGAAATACAAGTACAGTCAAACTTCTATTCCAAGAACTCCTGAGTTTTACAGAACTTTGTGTTCCGGTTTTTCATTTCGAACATTTAATGCTAACTAATTGGCTTTTAATCCCTACAAAAGAGAGATGTTTTTATCCTTTGAGCGTTTTTCGAAGCGTTTTTAAAATATGGCATTGAAAATGCACGTCTTCAGCCAATGACAAATATGTTTCTATATATTTGAAAAATTACAAAATTTGACTAAATTTTCAAACGATTTTAAAAAACTCAACATTGGAAAAATGAAATTTCTGTGACATCAAAGGATTCTAAGGGACTTTTAAAGTAAACGTATCATCATTCCAATTAGGATTTTTTAGCAATTAAATTTCAATCATAATATGGTAAAAATTATAAAATGATTTATCAATTAGAAATCTGAAAAAAAACATTCGGCATGCACTTTTTGTTTTCCTTTGGCGTTGGAGTTGCTGTTGCTATCATTTGGCATGGTCTGATAAGATAAATTAGCAGCTCCAATTGGTATAGCTAGACGGTGAGAGAGCGAGAACCTGTGCCTCTATTATTAGAGAGTTACCGTTGCTTTATTATTGCCACTATTAGTGTGGCTATTGCTGTATGTGTTGGTGCTTATGGTTCTGTATGTGTGCGTGTGCTTTTGTGTTCTATGCATAATTTGCGCGTTTTTTGTTTTCAGTTTTGTTAACGTCGTCGTCGGCACCGCCTCGCAAAAGTTGCTCCTCTCTTCTTCCAGAAAGAGAGAGAAAGCCAAACCAAAAAAAATACAAAAATAACACCGCTAGCCGCAGTTAGTACGCAATTTTTTGTTGTTTTTCAAGTTTACCTTAATAGCTAAATTCTAGTGTGCGTGTATTAATTTATTTCTGTTTATGTGCAATTTGTCGAGCAACAAACACTGCATTTAATTGCAGCAAGTGACGAGCAAAAGAAAGCTACAAATAGAATGCTAAATGTGAAGTGCGAGGAGTGGTTCATCACGTAGATCGGGATCCTAACCCATCCGTTAATATTAATATATACCTCATACATATATGTATATATGTACAGCTGGAAAATAAAAGTAGTAGTCAAATTAAACTTCAATCTGGGAAAGTTTCAGGAATGAACTTCCAATAAGAAATTTAGAGGTATTTAGGAACTTTTCATTGGAGACAAGCAATTGAGGAAATAAATAGTTTGGCTACCTTATAATAATCTTTCTAATAAATAAAATTCTTAAGTGGCATTAATCTTTCATTAATCTTGACAAAAACAAAAGAAAACAGCAGATATGGCTCCCAAATCATGTTTTTAATCATTTAACATTGACCCACTACTATTATTTTGAGCTCAGCTGTATTCGTTTGCCACAAACGAAACAGTAGTTACAGATACAGTTTTTATATTGTTACCTGTGTAAATTTAACGGATAATTTGCTATTAGCCATGCGTCGGGCGATTTGTTTTCAATTAGCCAAGGAAGTTGTGTTTTTTTTTTGCCGCGGAGAAAAAGAGCAAGAACGTGGCTAAAAATGCGGAAAATAGTCGGCATATCGATTTTTACTACCTCACTTCTTTGCGGTTCCGTCTGCCTCATTCATATTTATACTTATTCTAACCCGTTGCCTTCTACGGACTCGCAATCCATTACCATTTCTTTTTTGTTATCTTCTTTTGGATATATTATGCCATCGATTCTTTTTATTTGGTTTATGGTTTTTTGTTGATTGATTCTTTTGATATGCTCCCTAATTTCTTCACTTTTAAGCTTAGAAAAAGAGAAAGAACAGGTCAAAAAACTATGACTGTTTCTTATACTTTGAAAAATACTTCTGAATAAGTTGAATATCAAAAAAAGTAATATTATGTTTTTTACATATACAAAATTATTAGGAATTCACATTTTTGTAAGTGCTTGTTGATCTATTTATCGATTATTATTTCTTTCGTTACCACATTTTTATAACTCTTTGAGTTGCTTTATAACTTTTTTCTAAGAGATAAACCCCATATCTGCTATATATGCATATTTATCGTTTAAATGGACTTATATGGTTTCTAAAAAAAAAACTACGCACGTCACTTCCGAAGACTTTGAAGGGTGCAAAGTACCATTGGATCCCCCAATCGAATGTCGAACGTACAGGTGCCATCTTCTGAGCCATTAGAGCTATAGCAGGGGTACGTGATAACTGGCATTCATATGAGGGCACATACCACCTACATATGGTATATGTCTGTCGTATATACTGGTTAACCGGAGTATCGGACATTGCAGAGCGAAGCGGCCTAATCAAGTGGCTCAAATTGCCGCACAAATTGAAATAGATAATGGCCCGCAAGTGACAGCGGCGACATAACGACGACGACTACGACTTAGCATATTCGGGATTAGTCATGCGTATCACTCGCCTGATAACTCACAGCAAACCAAACAGAAACAAAAAATAACAGATAAAGTGGTCGCAAAACAGGCAAAACGGTGACTCGAGAATGTCATTCCACAGGTGTTTCTGGCTATATCGACTTACCAGTCCAAGGAAAATTTGCATAGCCGACTAGTTAGATGGGTGATGATTATCGAGAAACAATGATGAGCACCAATAAAAAATTCCCTCACGTCGGTTATCCACCATGATATCATCGTCTAACTTTGGCGCAACCTCAAGTCGAATCACTGAATGCAATGCCGAACTTCAATGTCAGTGTCATCCATTGGGCAACGAAAACGAAACATCTATATATTTAAGTCCATGATGGAGCGATCCCCCGACATTCCGGCATTCCCAATAATCATATCCGAAGCCACAGAGCTGTGCCATTAATCATCTTCTATTTGCACTTCTGATTCGCCTTATTTAAACATGGAGCGGTACTTGAGCCCCCCAAAATAATGCCTCCATTTATTTAGGCACATGTGTAACGGTAGAAAATTGCCAATTTTAAGTGTACACATAACGGTGATACTTCTCCAAATGGCTGAAGACATTAGCCGTGAAATTAGCATTCGATTATGGGAGTCTTAGTTTCTGCCTGGGTTATCTAACCCCCCGTTTGTAGAACGATAAAGATCCAAATGGGGAGGGCTTTTATGGGTTCTATTCAGAACTTTAGCTTAGGATCTCTGATGAGCTCTTGATTTATTCCGATCCATAAATATGTAATTGGTGGTAGCTTTTAATAGTTATAATAAAATCTTTGGCATAAAAGTAACTAGTAAGATAAGTCATAATAAAATAATGATGTGGTTTTAAGTGTGTTTAGAACTCTAAAGATTTATAGTGGTTTTTGGTATTAAAATTAGCTTGTGGTTTTTCGCAGGAAAATAAATTATGTAGGTCAACAACCTTTGCTGACTCAATAAACCTGAAATTTATATTATTGGAAATCGAGTGAGAAATAATTATAATATATTGCACATTCATTTGTTTTGAAAAGTTATTCTAATAGAATGATTAATTTACATAAAACCTTTCCCTTGAGATTCACAATTTCAAAGCCAAAGATATAGCTAACTCGTGAGGCCTCAATGTTGCTGATCAATCAAGTTCACAAAACGATAAGTGGTGATCTGATTTCGCCAAGTTTTAAAGACCTTGTTTCGGAACGATCGATTTGATAAACGTCGGAATGGGAATCGCTCTGAATCGTTCGTACTTCACGTTGTATGGAATATCACTCGTTGTTTGTCTGTTAACTGGGCTACTCGTGTGAGAAGTGAAAATCGATAGAGGGTTACTTAAACATCTCCAGTTCAAAACACACGGACCCAACACACGGTGCCAAAGCAAATAGTTCAATTACGTCTGATTGTTCAGCTGCATTTAGTAGCAGTTGGCTCTGATTCATCGTTATTCAAGTACTAAACGGCAATATATATAGATAATCGAGGGCTTATACATGGCTATCAATTTGAGCGCACTTATATAGATATTTCCATAAGAAACGTATATTCCCAACCATATAATGGCGATAGGCAAAGTATAAAGTTCATAGACCATCCGAGAGCAATTTAATTTTTATTTCAATTAGCCGGTTCACAAAGGCCCCAAACACTTAACGCTATTAGCCAAGCTCATTATTTTTTGGCAACACCACACAGCCACACATGCCATGTTTATGGAACGTGATGATTTAAGGCGAAAACCAAAATAAAAAACTTTTTCATCGTCGCCTCTTGATAGCTGAGGAATTTTGACTTACTCATGTTTATTTCAAGGGGAACTTTAGTGACTGACTATAAAAGCCTTTGGGGCAAAACAAAAACAACGCCGTATTGATAACCCAAAACAGGTTAGAAGAGTTTGCTAAACCGACTGGGAAATACCCATGGGATAGACATATGGGATCAATGGAAACATAACGACTGTTTTAATGAATGATTAACAGGCGATATGAACATTGCCTATTTTATCTGGCAGAAATGGCAAACACTCAATCGAAATAACATGTATTATTAAGGGTACTCTTATTCCCCAAAGATCCCAAAAACCCATGGGACATTGATTCTTATTGGAGAGTTCATGGCGATCGATGTGACGACTTCATGTTGAGTTTTATATCTAATTAGGCTGCCTAATAGTTGGGCTAATTAGTCGGGGCTGCTCATTAAAAAGTAAACACAAATCGATTCGCCACAGGCAATCACGAATAAACATACAGTTCGGTTCATCAGCGTAAGTCAATTGTGGTTTAGCGGATATACTGCCTCAAATTAAAGACTTAACTAAAATCTTATTTGTAAGCTAATAAAACACAATCAGTAAATATAAAACATACATACATATGTATATTTGAAAACTTACTTTTTAATACAAGTGTGTATATACAACCATCAAGTTGAACGAGTTTTATTCTGAATTCAATTATCGCCATTTAGTGTCATTAAGTCTTTCCTATTTGTCGTTCAAAAGGTTATTTACTGAATTGATTTCTAAATTAAGGGAAACCATGCACTTCCTGTGGGAATTACTTGCGATTAACCTTACTGATTTGTAATGCGCTGTACGCTTAATTAAACTGTATATACGTACGGATACAGCAAAAATAATGATTAATTACAGTTCATTTAACAATTTTATATTTTTGTAATGTTTTTTGTGAGTTTTTATTAAGCTCTGCCATTGGTTAACGTTTGCTAAAAACAATTTTAAACTTTATCAACACGAAATATTCAAGGCATTAAATAAGGTGTATAGTTTAAAGGAATATTTTATATTTAATAGAACGACTTTTAAATTATGTTTCATGATTATTTTGAAAAGAAAATGTTCATCTAATGCAGTTATAGTATTATTTAGTAAAATTTCAATTGAATTTGAGGATATTTGTGTATTTTTTTGCTGTGTACAAACAATAGAACAAGTTGGTGCTGCAACAATTGCCCGTAATTTGCATGGTCGTACACTCACACCGCTGCACCACCTAACTATGTCATTAGAATTTACTACTGAGTAAACAGAGACACGCCCCCTGCCATCCACCGCCCCCTTTTTTCCTATCTTGCATATAAGTAAATATGTATGTGTGTAGAAGTCGCCTTCGCGATTTGCATTGTGTGCAAATGAATCGCACGCGACAAAAAACGCCCGCAAGTCGCGCGCTTCCCATTGCCGCCGCCGATTTCGATTTTCTTGGGCTTATCGCTTGCTACTTGGTTAGTATTTGTGTGTAGGTGTGAGCCATTAAACAACCTGGCCGACAATTAAGCACTAAGCCAGGCGCAAAAGGCAAATAGCAACGGAAAATACAAAATTAATTGAAAAAGCAAATACGTAACAACTTAATCCATCAAGTCGACTTTGAAACATACTTTAGAAATCGAAATTACCGTATTTTTTGGGGCAACCAACATAGCTCTTTTCTTTGGGAGATGGTATTATGGATGTGAACCCAACAAGAAGAAAAAAACGTACATATGTGTGTATGGAGGCAATGATAAAGAGCCAAAAGGAATGCCCACCACCGCCATCAGCTATCACCCCCCCTCCATCATCCTTATCGACCTGAAAACTGAAAGCTGATAAGACGGAGCGTCTTTTGTAATCGTGCCGCTTTTAACTCGCTTTCATGCCTTTTTTCCACTTGCAGATTTCGCAGCGCACAAATCACACGCCATTTTCTAGCATGCTCTAGGAATATTACGAAACCCATCCGAAAATTTAAGGCGAACGCAAAACTGCACAAGTTGAGACACGTTTGAAACGGAAACGGAAGTTGGTGCAGGCGGAAGGAGCGGAGAACGAGTGAGAGAGAGAGAGAAGGAAACATTTCGGAAGCCACGCCCACAACATGAGCAACATGAAGGGCGGCTTCTCCACACTGAATCGCTGGTTTGGCCGCAAAAAAGGTAAGCAATCAATAGGTCAAAACAAAACATACAACTTCCTCAACAATAAATTTAATTGGACCCTACTAAAAGTACCCAACCTTTGTAATAAATGTTTAATTATACTTTTCTATTATCTACATACTTTATCTTTTATTATTAACAACTAGTAATCAATTCTTCATGAATGAGCATTTGCGGTTTAAATATTTCAATAGTAAATAATAAACTTCATATTTCTGATACCTATTGTTTTTTAAGACTATAGGCTTTAGTTCATTAAACTCCCTTAGTCCAACCATTAAATCAATAAATCTCCCTTTCTATCTCCCAGACAAATCCGGCACTGGCAGCTCCTCGATGGGCAAGCTGTCCAAGTCGTCGACTCAGCTGCATCATTTGTCCACGGACACGGACATCAACGAGACTAGTCAGCTGGAATACAATCGGATAACACCAGTGCCGGCGGCCACCAGCAATGCGCCCTTCGAGCAGACCTTCCGCATCACCGTTCTGCTGCCCAAGGATCAGCTTTTTGTGGCCCGATTGGGAGCCAGGGTTCCCCTGAGCAAGCTCCTTTCGCTTGTCTGCGACAACAAGCAACTGGATGCGGAGAAGTACGAGTTTCGGAGTCCAGGTAAAGGGTTCAAAGAAAAGCTAGAAAAGGTTTTCACTTTCGATTTGAGTTTGGAAATGCTTTTATTTCACAAAGCTTGTCCGTGTAACAAAACCCTGTTGATCTGCCGCAGAAAGCTTTGCGTAGTATCTTGTCTTTGAGAGCTCTAAGAAAACTAAACTTGAGACTACAATATCTGAGAAAGTGAACTCCAGAGAAGCGTTTCTTCTTCTTTAAAAAGCGTGCTCCTATTAACCACTTGTCCTCTACCTTTCAGTGGATGCTAGTCAGGTGTACAGCTGCGAATCGACGATCGGAGCAGTTGGCCTTTCGGAGATCCGCTTGTGCCACAAGTCGGAGTCCTACGACAACTTCAATCCGGATGTGATGCACAAATTTCAGCGCACCGGAGTCGCTCGGGATTCGTTGAGCAGCAGCTCGGACTTCAGTAGCAGCCGGCACTCTAAGGTTACGGCCAAAACGCCAAGTCCTTACAGTTCCAGCAACTCACTGAACTCGATGGACTCCACGGGGATGAACTACACCCGTACCCCGGTGGTGGTGCCTCCGGCAAAGATATTGGCACCACCGCCGCGCAAAAAGCGAACGGCTCCGAGGCCACCAAGCCAGATTTGTATTCCGGAGCAGTCGGTTCCAGATATTCCGGCAGCTAACTTGAAAAGCGAGCCCGCCTATGCGGTGATTGTCAAGCGCCCCCAGCTCTGCATGTCCACGCCAAATCTATCCGGTCCTCCGGAGGTGGACTGCAATGGCAATAGCTCAAAGTCTCCGGATGATGACTCCGCTGATGGTCATTATGCCACGTTGGATCTGAAGCCTCCGGTTGCAGGCGGTCCGGAACCCACGCCCCGGAAACGATTGCTGCAAATTAAAAAGAAAACAGCACCGGCTCCACCGCCGGATTTCCAAAGTGGTGGTGATAATGTTTCACTGGCTTCACTTCCGGAACCGGTGACACCAACTCCGAATGTACCGCAACCAGCTCCCAGGATTACAACACCTCTGCCCATTGCTCCGGCCACCAATCCTCCACTGCCCCAAATCAATGGGAATGTGAATGGAAATGGATCACCACCAACCAACGGAAATGTGTCCAAAGTGCTTCTAAATAGAACTCCCACCCCGGAACCCCGGTCTTTGGGCAGTGCCACCGAGGATGATGACAACGATACGGCTTCGAAGCAAGCGGATTCCGGCATTGGAGAGCCAGCACCATCGCCCTCGGCCTCGCCAGAACCAGAGACGGAGAAATCGCAACAGGAATCGAGTTCTGAGGACGACGAGGCCATCAAGGTGTACAATTTCAAGCTGTGCCAAACCTCCAAGAAGGGTGAGCCCATAGCCACCAGCTTGGCGGAATTGGCAGTGCTGACAGCCCAGGAAATCGATGAGGAGGAGGAGAAGCTCCAAATGCAGCAGCAGGTGACCAGGACCAATGGAATTCTGGCCACCCCCAGTAGCGAGACCTCACTCTCCTCGTGGAATTACTCGGTGCCCATATCTCCACCGCCAGACTTTTCCGATCAGCGAATGCAAACACGCAATGCAGCTTCGCTGAGTTCTGGCTCGCCTCTGGACGAGATTGTGGATGAACTGGCCACTATAATCCACCAACAGCGCCTGGATACGCTGATAAAGAAGCAGCCCGATCCTCGACTGGCTGAAATTGAGGCGGCAAAACCGAATCGCTTGGCCAATTTCAGCATAGCCACGGCCAAAAGTACGACAAGGATTGGTCGAGCCGACTCCTTTCAGGCTGGAGGATCTGGTGGAGAGGCGGAGGTAACCTCACCCGGAGGAGGAACTCTGAGTCTTCGCAGCTCTTCCCATGTCTCCCTAAACAAACTGGAGCAGAATGGCAACGGCTTGGGTCAGAGGCGCTCCTCCAGTGAGTTGAGCATTGGTGAATCGCCTTCATTGCAAAGCCTGGAAGTTATCAAGACCATCTTGAACTCAAGAAAGAACAGCCTGGCTGAAAGTGGAGGCAGTGCATCATCGCCTGTTACAGAGCAACCAAAGATCATTAAGGAGCTGGAGAACTTGACCAAAGAGAAGCCATCATCAGTGACTGATGCTAAGGCCATCAGTCCTTCTCCCAATAGCATTCCGAAGCTGTCGCCCACTCCTGTCCAAAAACAGTCTCCGACTCCTGTTCAAAAACAGTCGACTCCAGCAGTTGAGAAACCATCATTTGCCGTTCGAAAAGTTGAGCAGGAACCTTCTTCTATTCAGAAACAGTCACCTCCTTCCCCTGTCCTGAAGCAATCACCTACTCCAAAACAGAAACAGCAACCTTCTCCAGTTGAGAAGCCATCATTACCTCCAGTGGTGACAACTGTTCAGGAGCAAGTGACTATCGTGGTTCAGAAGGAGCCAGCCGTCCAGAAACAATCACCGCCTGTGGCCAAGAAGATGACACCTCTTCCAACTCCAAAGCCATCGTCTCCGTCTCTTATCAAGGTACCGGAGCCATCGCCTCCTCCAGTTCAAAAACTTTCGATTCAACCAACTGTTCAGCCAACTGTTCAACCGATCAAAGAAGAAACCTCCGTCTCGACGAGCTCCCGAAACACCATAACACCTCCGAATTCCCCAGCCACACCAGTCAGTCCTGTAAACCTGAGGAACCCCGATAACAGAAAGGTGGAAACCCAGACAAGTCAGCAGATTGAATCCGCTCCGAACTCCAAGCCTCTGCCACCCACATATCGCTATTCCGGGCCACCCAGCATCAACTTTGCCACCTGGAGCGAGCGACCCAAGTCCACTGTGGCCATCAAGAACGAAGGAGACTACATCTTTGGCGGGGCAGGAAAGTCCCAAAAGGTGACCTCACCACCACCTGCCAAGCTGACCATCGAAGTAGCCTCACCCATTTTGAGGATGGGCATTCCCCAGAGGAAGGAATACCACGTCCCCATTACGGTTAAGCCGCTAAAGGATGTGAGTCAGGAGAACCAGCTGCAGGATAAGCCGGAGGTTCCGGTTGCAGCGGAAAAAGAGCAGCAGATCCAGGAGGAAACCTTTTCGGTTCAAGTGAAGCTTAAGACGCCAGCCAAACCTATTGAGAAGCCACAAGTTCAGACCCAGAATACAATCCAAAACCAATCCTCTACGTTGCCGCGTCCAGCCAAAAGCAATCGATTCACTCTACCCGCTGGCATTAGCAATCACCAGGTGGCCTCCAGCTTGGCCAGTAACTCCTTGCCACGGCCGGTTTCGAGTTTGGAGAGAAATAGACCAGTGGAGGCCAATCCTGCTCCTGCTCCCTTTGGACAGAATACCCTGCGTCGCACGGGATTCAAGGAGCGAATGTTGGCCAGAGAGCAGCAGGAACAGGAGCAGGCCTTGAGGATAAGGGTGTCTGTTAATGGGACCACTTCTTCTCCTCCTCCTCCAGCGGCAACGCCCACTTCCCCGCCAGAAAGCAAGCCAGCACCGCCAGCAAAGAATGTGAATGTGGTTTTGAAGTCCACCAAAGTGGAGCTGAAGCTCCAGGAGCCGGAAACCAGTGGTAGGCCGGTGAGCCTACAGGTCAAACTGAAGCCCACATCACAGCCGGTGGCCACGCCCTCACCACCGCCACCGCCTGCGCCACAAATGGTTCCGGCCCTGAAACCCGTAAAAACCAACGGGCCACGCAGTGGTCTCATAACGCCGGATCCACGTTCCCAACTACTGGATGCGATACGGAATTTCAAACGCGAGGAGCTCAACCGATCCTGAGTATCGAAAATACTACACTAGCAAAAACCAAGGCACAAAATCACAAATGCAGCGCACAAGTTATATATATTTTTTAAAACGTTAACAGTAAATTTTGTGTTGAGTTTGTAAATAATTTCGAAAAAAAGCCAAGATATAGTAGAACTTTTTTTCACCCTATCCCCGCGCTTTTGAAGCGCCTAATACCCCCATTTTTTTTAACTAATCTTAGTTTTTTTGTTATGAACTATGTAGTTTTTTAAAAATTTGTTTTAGTCATAGGTCACAAGAGAAACCCAAAAAAAAGCAAAATAATAAAAAACGAAAAGCGAAAAATTAATATATATATATACATATGTACGTTATTATGCCTATATAATATTTCGTATGTCATAGTGAATTATAGTAACCAATTTTCTAACCAATGGGACTGGTCTACTTAGTCGTGTCAAACAAAGAAAAAACAAATTGTAGCGAAAGCAAGCAAACCCAAAACCGAGAGTTAATAATGCTAATAAATTATTTTAAAGCAACTGCAGTTTATGCATTTAGCGCTCATGTATATATATGGCATTGTATTAAACTGAATAAAATAAAATACACTATTATTTAAAGCATTTTCTTACTCTTGGATAAAGTGGCTAAAAGGGTTAAGCAAGAAAACAGTGCCTCTGAATGACGACTGAAATCTTCTAAAGGAAAAGCGAGAAAAATAGAAGATGCAAATTTAATCTATTCAACAGTAAAATTAAAGATTATAAATTTAATCCTAGTAGAAGCCCCGTATTTAATGATGAATCAGCCAATAAATTCCATGCAACCATAGCGAAGGATCAAACGTGAAAAAATATTAAAGAGAAATATAGAAATAATAGATATACTTAAAATTGAGTAAAGGAAAATTAAAACAATGTGTTATGAAACGTGCACTAAATTGTAAATTCCAGCTTACAATTAATTAGGAATATTAACGAAGAACAGTTATTAAAGGCAATGGCACATGAATTTCTATAAAATCATAGAAATAATCAAATATGTATTGCAGGAACTTGATAATGAATAATGTGAATTCTTTCTACGAATTTAGGAATTTTGTTATTAAACATTTATATTAATTGGAAATAAAGTTAAAAAATTCAATTTGAAATGAATAAGGAATATTTCTTTCTGTGGGTATTAGAAAGCTAAAGAAGATAGCTATTCAAAAAAATGGTGTTTCTATCACATGGTTGCTGTTCCACTTTCTTTAATATTAATTTAAACGAATAAAAAATTACCTTTTAGCAGTGAAGGTTAACAGCAGCAGGTTCTGTTAAGGCGTAACATCGATAACTGTGCTGTAAGCGCACCATATGATTTTCCCCGGTGATATGGCAACCCTGTCAGCCGAGAGGAGAATTGTATAATTTACTTTGTTGTGATTTCTTTGCTTTTTATGAATTAAATATAGTAAAGTAAGGGAAATACCTGCGAAACATGGCGCTGCGCATCCTGAAGACCTTGAGGCCGGTGGCCCATCCACTGGCAACGACCTTGGCCAGCGGGCAGAGGCAGGAGTTTATTCACACGACGCCGGCGTGCTGCGAAATCCGGAAACTGGCCCGTTTGCGGGTGGTGGACAACAGCGATTTGGGCAAAAGGGCGATGGCCGAGGGACGTCCGCCCAGGTGCATCCATGTCTACAACAAGCGAGGCGTGGGCCTCATCGGGGACAAGGTCCTGGTGGCCATCAAGGGACAGATGAAGAAGGGCATCCTCGTGGGACTCAAGCAGAACCAGAAGCCCAAACAGCCCAAGTTCGATAGTAACAACCTGGTCCTCATCGATGACAACGGCACTCCCTTGGGCACCCGCATCCATGTGCCCATTCCCACTATCCTGCGCACCATCCTCAAGGAGAAAACACTGGCTAAAGGAGCCGATTACACCAAGGTTCTGGCCATCGCCAGTAGATATGTTTAAGTTCCCGTGGGATCCTAGGGATCCCGTCTTCCTGTTGCTAAATGAATAAAGTTTATCCAACCGAATCAGTGAAACTGGATTTTTAAAACTTAGCTAGTCAATAATACATCCTAATCTAGTTTTGCATTTTCCCAAATACATAAAATACTCCCATTGTTATACCCTTGTAGAGGGTTTAATACTTTCAGTCAAAAGTATTCTTGATCAGCATCACCGGGAATGTCTGTCCGTCTGTTTGTCCGTTTCTTCGCAAGCTAGTCTCTCAGTTTTAAAGCTATCTGGATGAAACTTTCCGAAAAGTCTTCTTTCTGCAGGTAGTACATAAGTCGGAATATAGCTTCCATATGAACATTTAAAACCTAATTCGTAACATAAAATTGACCAAACTTTTCCCTATTTCTAAAAACTTAAATCAACTTACGACTTTTCAAGTCTTTTTTTGAATACCTCCCGCATTCTGTTTTCAGTTTTTACAGCTGTAAGCCCCAGATGACTTTTTTTCCAATTTGAAATATACAAATATATTAATTTAATTTAAACTAAATAATAAAATTATACTTTTAAGATCCATATCCTAATACTGAATAGACATAAACAGACATAGCCGATTTAAAATGGTAAACTAGAAACCTATGAAATAATAATACCTGTATTTATTTCGTAGTCTAACTGTATTACCAAGAATTTCGTTACCTTTTGTTCGCCACATCCAAAATCTTCTTCACTTCTCAACTCCAGAGACAACACCTTCTCTTCTCCTTTTTGTAGTATAAGTATAATGTGTATAATGTAATTGCGATCAGCTAGTTTAGTTTAGTTTAGTTTCAGTAGTCTTGCCTAACGTTTACAAGTTATGATGCAGTTATGTACACATGGGCGTTGCAGTTTAGTTTATAGTTTTGTAGTCGTCTTGTGGTAACAGAAATGCACTTTGTCAGTTCCAAGAAAAGCATCAGTTTTTGCTTTGGGTCGTCAGACAGCCCATCTCTTTCACTTTGGTGGGCAGGCCAAAGCCGTCCCCTTCGTGAATCGCTTATGTACAGAGGGACAAAAACGAAAAAACGCCTAGAAATAGGTTCACTTTGATCACGCAGAATATAAGTACAGGTACAGCACGCTGTCTAAATATTTCCAGCACTGCCGAAGAACTGAAAGTTGTTGAAGTTCACCGGCGTTTTTGGGCTTGGCAGATACAGAAATTCATCATTCTGCAGCTGCGATTGCGTCAGGTTCGGTTCGCTGGCGCTGCGATGGATCTTGGGCAAAGTGCGCAGCATGTTCTCCAGCATATTGAGCAGCGGCCGAAAGAGCGGTCGATCCTTGGGCGTATACTTGATGCAGTCCTCGGCCAAACGTTTCAATGCCTGCGGCGCATCCGAACGCACTTGGCTCATGTCCGGGCGTAGAAGCCCTCGTCCCACCATGAACAGGATCTGATCCTTGTTGCTAATATGGCCGTAGGGCAAACACTCTGCCAGCAGTTCGTACATCACAATCCCAAAGGCATAAACGTCCGATTGGAAGGAGTAAGGATTCAGCTCCTGCATGCGAATAACCTCAGGCGCCATCCACAAAATACTGCCAGTAGGCTGGTTTGCTTGCTTTTCACCTGACCACCGAGTTTTCGCGGTGGCCAGTCCGAAATCGCCAATCTTCACGGAAAGATCCTCGTGCAAAAAGATGTTGTTCGACTTCAGGTCTCTGAAAAGGTAATTTATTTTAATTGATTACTTTTAAAAGGAGTAGTTCTTAACCCACCTGTGTATGATATTCTTGGCATGTAGGTAATCCATGCCTTGGGCCACCTGACGACCAATATCGATGAGCGTGTTCAACTTAAATTTGGTCTCGCTGACATGGACGTGCTTGTAGAGACTACTGCCCTCGCACCACTGAGTCACAATCGCCAAAGAAGGCTTGGACACACAGCCCATGAAGAGCAGGATGTTGCAGTGGCGCGTCTTCTTCAGCATGGCCACCTCATTTTTAAAAGCCTGCAATTGGGCAAGACTCGGTGTCTTCACGTTAAGCGTCTTTACGGCCACGGGTCCGTGCCAGTAAGCGCGGTAAACGGTTCCAAAAGATCCCGATCCGATCCGGGGCCCAATCAAAATCTCCTCAGCCAGGATATTCTGCAGGGTAAGAGCGGGAAACAGTTGTAGTTCAGTTTTGTTAAGCTGCTTGTCGGTTCCCCATCTTACCCAATTCTCCTCGGAGCTCTTGGCGTCCCTTGCAAGGAGATTCTTGTTGCTCTCATCAGCGGATCTTGCCCTGGGACGATTATGCTTCAACGTGCTAGTAGGGGATGCCTGCGTGGAGTTGGAGTGATCCGTACAGGGATGCTGGAAGGGATTAAGACACAGGATAGAGCCAAGATATAGACGATAAGCCACCAATCCCCAAACTCACCGGCAATGGAGGCCTGGCCTGCATTATCAAACTGCGCTGCACTTCGCTTGTGACCGAACGGATGTTGTTGATGCACACATTCGGCGCCGAGTTGGATCGATCATCCTGACTGATCCTTGGCGGACGACCCTGTCGATGGTTTCCGGAGGACGAGGATGGTGGCTTGGAGCTGCTGCTGCTGCCACTGCTGCTGCACCGCCGACTGCGACTGCGGCCGGTTATATTAACCCGGATAGCAGTACCTCGCCCGGGCACGCCATTTTCGGGATTCTCGGCCAGGAGCTGCTGGTAAAAGCTTTCCATGGGAAAGGGCTGGCACAGCATCGGCACTCTGTTGGCGCACCTCTGATGGAAACGGAAATTGCACTGGCTGCAGTAGAACCCAGTGAAGAGGAGCCGTCGACAGCCCTCACAAAACACCAGCGAGAAAAAGGTCTTCCTTATGATCTGGTGCTTGATGTGTGTCCTGATGGGGAACTTATCCAGTAGCCTCACAAAGATCTCCTCCACGCGCAGAGCGCCTATGTCCATGTGCCAAGGTATGATCTCCCCTCCTCCGGAATGTGCTGTGCTCACTTCGCACATGTCCGGCGTTAATTGCCGGAGTTTAAGGGCCTTCATCAACGCATCACAAAGTCGTACGCCCGAAATTACCTCCACCGAGGTGCGTTGTTGGTTGGGCAGGTGGGCTCTCAAAAGGATCTTGGGCTGGCGGGTCAGAGTTCCACATTGGCTGCCCGGTTGAGAGCCCAGACTATCCGTAAGATCATTGCCATGATGCACTCGGGCCAATTGCCGCTGTTGCTGCAGGATTTGGGTTTGGTTTTGATAGTGGGGCTGCTCCTTAAACCGCTCAACCAAGGGGGAATCCTCCTGCTGATCCTGCGAATTCAGCCGCTCCATGAGCTCCTGCTCCTTGGCTTCCAGTTCGTGCAGTTTGGAGGTCAACTCCTGATATTCTGTGGGGGATTAACAATTATTAGCAATTGGAGATTATCTTAGATGCGTTTAACTATGTAAATGTACATATATGCCACAGGTTAATCAATATAAATACACAAGGTATATGTACTTATTTTGCTATATACTATATACATTGACACTGTTCATTTTGCAACATTTGCAGTTGTGAGGTGAACTCCTGGTATTCTCTAAGGGACTACCAGAGATTCAAGAGGACTTCGATGGGCGTTCAAGGACATACCCATTAAGTACATGGCTGGTGGCTCCTGCAGGTTGGCAAACTTGGCATTCAGGGCATCGATATTCTCCCTGGTCACATGCTTTACCAACTGGACATTGTGCAGCTCCTCGGCCAAGGGATCGTACAGATCGCTATCGCCCTCGGTGGACGATTCGCTGGACATGATGTTGCGGCTATATCTTAACTTCTATATGTCCAATATCCTGTGACCATGACCCCGAAAACGAAGAAGCCTTGACTCCTTGAAGGAAAAAAACTCCTGCGCTTGCGTTTTAGTGGAGTTCTAATGGGTGAGCCACCCACATCCACTTTTGTGGGCGGGGGGCAGCATGTCGTCCTTGACTTTTTACGGGCTTTTCCGGGTTTTGCAACTTTTCCGACTTTTGCGGGCCAAAATATCCTGATTTTTCGGTGATTATTCGACTGTGTTTCTCTTCCAGCCTTTTTCCAGTGCACCCACACACTCGCAGGCGCGCACACACACGCACAAACACCTTGTATACGCGGTATGTATGTATAATGAAGGTCAGTGTGTGTAAAAGCAGCTGAACTTGAGGATTTTCCAAAGGATTTAGCGCTGTCAATTTTCCGATAACATCGGATAGAGCCGGCTACGGGAATGTGTGATTGTATCGGTATCGGTTTCGGTATCGGCACTATTTGGCCGTCCTTTTATTTCACTTTAGTTTTGATAAGTTATTTGTTTGCGAGAGCTTTATTATATTTGTCACGCTTTTGATCGTTATCTGAAAACGCGATTTGGCCCGGTTTATCGAATTAAGATATTATCGATAGAACAGGGCTACCTGTTCATGGCTACCTGTTGTTGTTGAAATTTTTGTTTTGTTATGTTTTTTCGCCGTCTTCCACAGCTGTCGATGCATATGGCCGCGGTCTCGAATCACATAGTACCTGTAAGAGGTCGCTTTCGCGGTCGCGGTCGCGTCGCGTAGTTTTAACCCGACTCAACTAAAGAGGTGGACAAGCGTTGATGCCATCATAAATGTCATCGATGTATTCAAATACATCAGTGATATCGATGCCTAATTCCCACCTCTAGAAAGTGGTGGATGTACTCTTCAGCTGCGGTGTATGTGCTTGCTAACTTTGGTGTACGTATCCGCTACCTACTTTGTGCCAGCCCTGGCAATGGCAAGTGCCAACAAACAGACAGCAGATGGCGCTCGACGGCACCTAATTTCAAAATCGAAAACAAAGCAACCTTTGGAAATTATGTTTACGTCTATTTATTTATTTCATCACTTCTATAGTATTTCCGTAGCTTCGAACACTTTTTCTTAATTAAGCTAAATTTTATGTGAATAATAAAAAAACGTTTGGTAATTTTCATAAAAATATATATAAGAGGTAAAACATACCAAACGCTGATAAACATGGTGAATATATTTGATAACCGCACAACACTTAAAAAACGACACTTACGGGTTAAAATAACTTAATTTTTAAGAAACAAAATATATTATTTTTGGCTTACTGAGAGCGGGCAAAAAAAACATTATATTTTATTTTCGCATTCTGCATCGATTTCCCCACTCAACAAGTAGTCCATGTCTTTCAAAGACCCCCAATGTCAAATTTGTACTGCCATAGACTTTCACTTACACATCGGCTGTAATATCAACCGGATATTTTTCGCACTCGGGTTTCTCCGTTTCCCTCAGCATTTCCTTCTCTCATTCAAAAATATATAGAGTTTACACACCGGCACACACACAATACCACCCCACCCAGCAAAAAGGCTGAAGAAATGACAGGGGATAACTCGTACTGCCTGGGTCCCAACCCGCGGACCTCAGTTGCCCTTCTGCAGGCAGAGCTCCCACGCACTCGCTCCCATTCCCAGTCACTCATCGAATCCCCTCTTCGCGTGCAGTTCCCGTTCCTGGACGAATCCTCGATGCGAAACCAAGTGGCGGCGGTCCGTTCTCCAGTCCCGATCCGGCGGAGGAGATTCGCCCAGCGACCGACGGTCCAGCAGCAGCAGCAGCTGGAGAGGATCTACAATCAGGGAGTGCCCCACCTCCTCGACCAGCGGTTCAACCTTCCCTGGCAGCCCCGCGCCGAAAGACAGACACCGGGTGAGTCCTCAAGTCGAGTATTCGGAACAAAATCCACTATTAAAGGCTATTAAAACACCATTTACTTCTGATTTAAGAACCTTAAGAGACTTTCTCCGCCAGCTTACATCATATACATCATTACATACATCATTATATACATTTATGTATTGTTTAGTCGAGCCAGTAATGTATTGATAACTAATAATTTAGGATAATAATCACATTAGGTATTTCTATAACATACACTTCCTTGAAAATGTAAAATCTTCTAAAATGTAACTTAACCAATGCAACTGTCAGTGTATTTACTAGAAGTTGATGATAAGGGACCTGCATCATATCAGGAAAGTAACCCAAAGAAGGCATTGATTGAGTAGCCTTTTATTTTTTATATCAGCCTCGGCTGTTTTTGTTTCTTTTTCGGCAATACAGTGGTCTAGTGACTGTTTAACAACATGCCTGTAAGGCCTGTTCAAAATTGTGGCTTTTGTTAAGTTTGCGTTAGGAATAGGGTCACTAAATCGTCCTTTTCCGACCAGATATGACTGAGGAGGGAGTGTCCAGCGCCGTGGAGCACCGATTGGGAGCACCCAACAATGAGGTGGTGGCCAACAGGGACACAATTCCGCTGGTGGTCGAGCCCCTGATTGACGAGCGGGCGTGTCCTTGGAGGCGGTGCGTCCACACTTTGCCGCGCCTGGGAGTCGACGAGCATGTGACCCAGCCGCTACTCTATTTGGCCTTGGAGGCCCTCAGGGTCCAGCAGCAGGCGCTGGACGGGATGTGGGACTCGTACCGGGTGGGCTCGCTGGGACAGGCCCCCGATCCCATAGTCAGTCCCTCGCAGTTCGTGGCCGAGTACATGGAGCAGCACATGACCCCCGAGGTCTTCAACGCTGGCAACAGACCGCGCTATGGCTCCTCGCCCGAGACCCGGACTCCGCCGCCCTCGCCGAGGAACACTTAAGACGGCGTCGCCCCTCCCCTCGCCACAACCCCCTTAATCCCCGCGAGGATCGGCCGCTTTGTGTTGTACACTCTCCAGGAACTGTCATTCCGAAAATCTCCTGTGGAATCACGACGATCCAGAACCCTTTGATTTTAACTTTAACTGTAATCAATTTCAAATCTTTAAACTAAATCCAATATCCACGAAAATCGCAAATCTTTTGTTTTTAATTGGGTAAGCATTATAAGTTCGATATCTGACAAATAGTCTACTATATCTTTAAAAGTTTTTTGTTAAAAAGTGGCTGTTTTCAGCTTTTTGAGTACCTCTAAAAAGCAACTGATTAAATTCTCTAATGATCTGCAGTAACATAAGTATGATCTGTTTTGAAGTTTTGAAAATGCAAGTGACCCATGATCACTGATAAGGATGCCACGAGAAACATATGGAAACTAATTTAAATTGCAGTGGTTGCAAATGATTTCCCAGAACGATAGTTAAGTTGCGGCCACGTGGGAAATCGGACAGATTGCAGGATTGAGCGATTGGAACCGGGTCAATCCGATACCCTTGTGCTCCTTCTTTCCCCGTAAGTCCCCGAGATTATCTATGGAATTTTGAACAGTATCTCCGCTCTAATCGCAAGCAAATCGGCTTTAATTGTTATTGCGACTATTTGTTAAATTGTTTACAATCTGAATTCGCGTAATTATATAAAATATGCATGGCAAACAGTGCGTTTCGAAAGACAAGATCGTGAGAGTAGATAGCACCCAAGAGTTGTTTTATACATATTAACTATGAATCGCACTGTCACCAGAATTGATGTCAATCTATATACGGTCGAAGATTGTTTTTTTTAGTCTACGTATAATGTACATACATATGTATGTATTCCACGTTCTGTTTTTTGGTCAATGATTAATTGATGAAAATGATTGAAATGCGGTTAATGATTTATTTTGAAATCGCACTCCTAATCGCGTGAATACTTATTCACAATACTTGCGTGTACATATAGTATATAATGTGTAGTAAGTCTGGCATATAGTAAACTCGATTCTGTTTACAAGTTGTGGGACCACGCGCCGTTCAAGTGATTCGCTGGCTTCGGTTCTGTTTCATGGGAAATGGAAAAGCCCGGGGTGAAAGTTCATCGGGACACACGCAACGAATGTGGGTGCAATGCACTCCGGTCTCCTGCTTTTTCGGCTCCTTTGGGGGCGTGTTCTCGGGGCGGGATTCAAGGTCACCAGCCGGCCAGACGGATGGCAGACAGTTACCCCAACTCCCCATTTCCACATCCCGATTCTCGATTCCCGATTCCCGACCCCCAGATTACGAACACGAAGACGGTTACGGTTACGGTTACGGTTGCGGAGTCGGAATCGAAGAGCCCGGGAAAACAGATTAGAGATGGGTTTTGTGGGTCAGTGGTTCCTATTTCATTGACGGGTGAACTAAAATCAAACCAACCTTGAAATGCCGAGTAAACAAACAGTTTCTGCTTGTACTAAGTAATTCCATGTAATTTAATTCATCCGACTAGTCACTAAATTTGAATGGTTACTGCCAAAGTTATAGTTTTATAAAATGAATTTGTTCATACTTCCTTTGGGAATTAAATTATATTACGCATTTCATTTAAACATTGTTTTGTAAATATTTTATGCTTATCTTACTTTATTTGAAATTATATCTTGCCATAATAACTATTCTATGATATTATCACATTGCCCTCATCGAACATTCAAGGTATATTTATGAAATACTTTAATAAATATGTTTTAATTAATAGCTTAGTGCTCCAGCTGCTTAAGGATTGCAGTTCATTGTACTAAATTGATAGACTAAATGCTTGAATAGTCCACTGATTCACTTTGAGTGTTAAATTTATAAATTTAGAAATTGGTCTTATGAATTAAATTAAACAACTCAGTTGATTTGAAGACCCAAGTTGATTGGCCAAATTTCGGTGTTCACTGAGTTCAAGGTCTTTTTTTCGGCGGGTTCAGTTCCAGGTCACCACTCTTTGAACCACCGCGTGGTGGCGGCGTTTTGTGTGCCAGACGTTGACCTTGAGGCCTCTTAACCGATTGCAGTTCATTGGCAGCTGGGAAACGGCAGCCACAGCCCACATCCCACCACCCACTACCACCCAAAAAAAAAACGAAATAGACCCAAAAAAGTGTGTCTATGCCCGCTAGTGGCTGTTTCTCTTGATTGTTGCTCTTTGCTCTTCATCTCGACCACTCAGCCACCCAACCACCCAACCACCCACTCCACCACAACACCTCCCATTGTTGTTTTTACTTTTTGGGGTCGTTGGCGACAGTTTATTGACATCGAGCGATAATTTCGTGAGTTGTTTTTTCACAACGCCCCAATAAAATAAGAAAAAAATACAAGCATCTTGAATATTGAAATGCGAATGGAAATGGAAATAAAATATGCAAAGGTGGGTTCCCAAATTATAGGAGAGATATTTATTTATAAATGTCACAGGACATATTTGGGAACATTTTGTAATTTTTTCTAATTGAGATTACCATTAAATATTTTTGTACTAACTGAACATTGTTAAGTGGCAAGGAATAATTAATTCAAATTAAGCTAGAGTAAATAAAACTATTAATTTTAATTACAATATCCGAACAAAATATATATTTTTTTGATAACTTTTTTATGAAATGGGAATATTAAAGTCTAGTGATTGGAGGATTTATTTTGAAGGCTTATTTTTGAAGCTTAAATTGAAAAAATTGTTTTCTGCTTTATTACCTCAAGAGTTAACCCCATAAATTCTTGCAATCTTTTCGATTGAAAAGAAAATGTGGCTAGTAAACAATGTTGATTACTACATAACTCATTGTGTTAAAAGCAGCACTTTAATCGGTTTATTGTTTACGGTTTTTGCCCACCGAGCCCTTCTATCAATTCGAGGAATCTTGCAAATCACGAATAATTTTAATGGATTTTTATACCCGTTACTCGTAGAGTAAAAGGGTATATTGTATTCGTGCAAAAGTATGTAACAGGTAGAAGGAAGCGTTTCCGACCCTATAAAGTATATATATTCTTGTTCAGGATCACTAGCCGAGTCGATCTAGCCATGTCCGTCTGTCCGTCTGTCCGTCTGTCCGTCTGTCCGTCTGTCCGTCTGTCTGTCTGTCCGTATGAACGCTGAGATCTCGGAAACTATAAAAGCTAGAAGATTGGCATTTTGCATGTAGATTCTAGGAGTTCCTACGCAGCGCAAGTTTATTTCAAAAGGGTGCCACGCCCCCTTTAACGCCCACAATCGCTTATATACGATTTTAAAAATTTAAATATTTCGGAAAAGTAAAAATGCAGTTTTATTGTGTTTATCAATACCTATCGAAATGTAGAAGAAATTTTCCAAATCGGACCATTCGTTAAAAAGTTATGCGTGATCAAAGTTTCTATCTCCATCTCCCTCGCACTCCCTTTACCTGAGTAACGGGTATCTGATAGTCGGGGCACCCGACTATAGCGTTCTCTCTTGTTTTAAACTGTTAAAGAACATTTGGGAAGTCCTAAAAATTGATTCAAGTCGGGGTATTGGAACTTATATTTAGGAGTTCCTTATTTTTTAGGAGAAACTCGATCAAGAAAGTGTTCTAATACGAGTTAGTTCGATGGAACTTGCAACTTAATTGCAAAGTTCAATTCGCTAGAATGGGAATTTGATTTGTTATTGTTTTTGTTATGGTTTTTGTTGCATATACATTACGATTGCGCAGACTGTTGTCGCCGATGTCTAGGCTTTTGGTATCAACAACAAACCTCCTCCACGCTTCTGGGTCAATAATCTGCGTCTGAGCTACAGCATCGGGCTCTGAGCTATAGATTCGCGATGTCTTGTTGTTGGCGCCCGATTGCCGCACATGTCAATCAATGAAGATCCAATTTTAGCACAAGTAAACAATATTCGCTCGATCGCCTCCTGGCAACCCCCTTCCCCCCTCCCCCCTGGAGGGGGAGGAAAGTGTAGTGGGTGGGGGTCTGGGGCGCCTCCCCCTAGTCGCTTATCTCAACCTCTGGCTAGCGGAAAAAACCACGAGCCATCACAGTTGGCGATTTATCGAAAAAATCAATTGGCCATTAGTCTATCGAAAATATCGATCACCTGTCTTTTGTAACTTACAAATCTGCCATTGGTATCTTATACGAGGCCTAAAGAGACTACTTACTATTAAATATTTATTTAAACATCGATATACAAAACACATCGGCAGAATGTCACAAATCAAATTTTACAAATAATCAGATTCAGAGGTGAGTCATAACCAGCGTGTTTTCTTTATGCTTATACTTTGTTAATAATCTTGAATCTTAGGTGGCAGGATCAGACAGCACACAGTATTCAAGCATTACCTATCGATCCATTCACCCATCGGTTATCGATCCGATCCGATTTGAATCGTTGACCCTGACGTGGCGTGCCTCCCGTGTGGGTCTTCCCACCTTGGACTCTGCACCGCATTGCGTATTGCTCATGCCGCTGAGATCAGATCCATCCAATCCAATCCACCCAACCAACAAGAGTCCGCCCATTTTCAATCGCCGCCTTCTTTAGTCTCTCCCAAAACAACAGATGGCATACCTACACGGAGAGAACTTGCTTATAGTTCATGTTCTATAAAGTAAAACTGGTTATTACTTTCTTCATGAATCAACGGTTTTTGGCAAAACCCGAACGAGGTAGGATTTGAAATCGATATTATTAAGATGAACTAGATACAAAATCGATAAGACCAAGGATATTTTGTGTATGTTCACATAGTTTTTAAAGCCTTGGTATTAGAATAAGTTATAAAAAATCAAACGATAAGCAATTGGTAATCGATATCATCTGGAATAAAGTATCGATAAGATAAAGGATTTGTATTTTTCAACACAATTGATATGATATGAAAACTGATACATTGGCACTGTTTTTCTCAGTATGTGCAAGCCTTGGCTTATCTCGCGCGATGACTTAGCACTCAGGGCCTCACCCTCCCACTCCCACTTCCACTCCCACCTCCCCCACAACTCTCACCCTCTCTTTCTCATCGTATTCTTTCCTCTCTTTCTCGCTCTCTCTAGAGAGATGTTGTTTTCCTCGCTGGAGAGTCGAGATTAATGCTAAAAATAGGGATATTTTTTATTTGAATCGAAACTAGATCACGACGAATTCACGTTGCCGTTGTTTACGGCTTTTTCACTGACGCCCCGCCACGCCCACCGCCCCCTTTTGGGCTGCCCCACTGGCTTCCGTTCTTCATCGGCTGCAGTCGAAGTCGCAGTCGCAGTTCCAGCAACAAAAACATCAACAAGCTTATCGCCGAATCATTATCTATAAGCCAAGCCAAGCCCAAGACCCCGTGCATAGGGTATATCTGGTCGTACGTAGGGTATATCCAGGGTTTCCAAGAATATAATCGGTATTTTGATATTTGATCGAGATCTAAATAATCCCAACTATGTATAATTTGCTTGGCCATTATTGCCGATCAATAAACGATCTAATATAAAATATTTTATATAGTCTATTAGGGTTTATCCGTGCTTTTCAAGGAGAAACCCAAATGTATTTCATATTGATAGGATAAAGCTATGTATTATCGCATCTATAAAAATTTTATAGACATTATTAACATTTCAGCAAAGATATTAAATTATTACTTGTCAAAATATGTTAATCCATTTGGAAACACCATATAACTAATTTCATTTTACAAATACAAACAATTTAACGACTATTATTATAATCATTGGAACACTTTCATTCCAGGTAACAATATCCAATTATAGCTTTATGGAAAATTGGGGGCAAGGGGTTACGGAAATTCCATGACATATATACACATAGACACAAACATGTGAACCCATAATATGTAGAATGGTTTGGAGTCATCTAAACGACTGAACTTTGTCGTTTTGACGAAGCGTTACCGTTAATAAGGAAAATGAAAATCAACAAGTGCATATATAGAGCGTGGATTGGATGCTGCTTTTCCACTGATGGATTCACTCTAGTTATTGTTGTTGTGCTTTTTGTTGCTGTGTGCATTTGTCACTCACACACAGGCAGACACACACGCACACCCACACACGCGAGGTTTGTGTGTACTTTGTTCAAAGGCGATCTTATTAATATGATTATTCCATTGTATGGTTATACAGTCCTACTTTCCTAACTCGAATTCATCACAGTTCGAATGGCTATCCGGTTTTAAGGTTATATACAAACTTAGGACTTACAACATTTATATTTATTGCCAATGTTAACGTTTCAAAAATTCGACTTCTTAAATTTTGTTTATATTGCACTTTGTGGACTTATGAGTAACAGCAGTTATTATGCTTATAATTTACCCAACATGACTAACTGTTCGATGAATAATGTCTAAATTTGCAAACGTCATGTCAACTATCTAAAACGCAATTGTCATTAAAAACAGAAAACCAAATGATAATATTAATAGTACCCTTCGAATTTAAGATACTATAAGTTCAGAGTTCGAGCTATACCAAAGAGGTTTTAAAACCTCCTTTAAGCTTGCCATGAAGACGAGAAAACGAATCTTAAAGTAATAGACACATGTATAAATTACCTGGAAAAGGCCCAACTTTGGGGAGCATATCTTGAGAGCGCCGTGTAACTTGACCCCTTAGGGTTCGGCTTATAGACGTTGGCCTGTATTAACGATCTCAAAGACCCACACACCCGCAAACACTCGGCTCCACAGTGACCCAAAGTTGATTGAATGTGTCATGGCCGGCAAATTGTTTAATTTCAAGCATTTGTTTGCGTTTACTGTATTTTTTTTCGCAAGACACTGGACTTTGCCTTTTAGGTCCGCCATCTCATTCGCACTTCCACCTGCAGTCCACGTGCTTCGCATTGGCTGCATTGCTCCCTCTCACTCGCACGCGTAAAGTGAGGCTTCGTTTTGCGCTGGCGTCGCGGCAACGGTTCTTTTCCAATTTGGCTGTGACACAACGAAGAACGTTCTTCCGAGCGAGCAAGAAGAATTCACTGAGAGTGCAATTGGAAGCGTGGAAAGCGGAAGAAGGAAAGTGCGAGGACCGTTCTTCCGAGCGACGAGAAGAATTCGCCAAGAGTGCGATCAATAGTGCAACACTGAGAAGCACCGAACGTTCTTCCGAACGAACAAGCAGAATTAAAAGTGTGGAAAGCGGAAGAAAGTGGCGAGCGAAAAACGAGATAAGAAGCCCTCTAATTATAGACCCCACTGACGGTCTAAAAATAAACAACCGCAAACAGCGGCAAACAATTAGACAGAGAGGGAACGAGTTAGGCGCTCTCCGAAAGAAAGAGATAGAGATAAGGACGAGCAGAGAGCAAGCGCAGCTGAATATGAGAGCGCAGTGAGAGCGAAAGAGAGGGGGAGATCGCGGGAGATGGGAATATGAGATACTCCCAAGAAACGGCAGCTTTACGTTCCAGCATCCAAGCGTCCAGCTTCCAAAAGCGTTTCCAATTCCAAGCCAGTCGCAACGTCAGCGGAATACCGCTACAATTCGCATTCCCAGTCGATCAGTCGATCAGTTGCCCAGTCGCCGTCGCCTTGCCTCTCACTCTCGCCTGCGGTCCGACAGATACACCCGCACTCTTCTGCTCCTGCCACAATACGTCACGCGATGCAACAAAAACTTGTGGGCGCAGCAGCAGCAGCAGCCGCAACAGCAGTCGAAAACGCAGCAGAAGTTAACCACTTGTTCGATTTTCCACACTCCTCCAACCGCCTATCGATAGTAAAAGGACTCTAATCGATCTTCAATCGCAACGGATATTTATCGGCCCCGTTAAGAATTTTTTTTTTTGCACGTACAAAAACCCCAACTAAACCCACCAAAAAAAAAGGAAACTTACCCATTATTTTTAGTTGTTTTGTTTTGTTTTTTCAACAATTGATTGTGATTTTGAAACTGTGTGATCGCAAAAGAAAATCTGCACATAAGCAAAAAATAAAGTTCCTTAACCAAGTGATAACCCGTTAGAAATTCTATAGACAGAAAGTGGAAAGGAATCGCCCGAAAATATATAAACGCTATAACCATATACACACACACACACGCAATATAAACGTTATATAATCCGCGTATATTAAACGACAAATATATATCAAAAGCCTTGATCTGTATATATCGAGGTCCTCAACGGAAACCAATATATCTACCATCAAAGCCCGGAAAGAACAGCATGCAAATGTAAGTATTGAATGGGAAAATACGTATCATAAAAACAATAAAAACGTAATTTTAAAGATTCAAAAATAAGCTCATGGAAAGCCATTTCTTATCAGGCTTGTTTTTCCACTTTTAATACAAAGAGACTTTCATAGGAAAGCAATAAAGTCATTTAATGTACATATATGAAATTCCTCGAGATCTTTTGTAAAAACCAAACTCGATAAGATTAAAATTTGTGGTGAGCAGGTTCTAGCCACTTCGAGGATGTGAAAAATTGTAATATCTCAACCCCCTTGAACCCTCCCGTCACTCCTATAAAGATAACCTTAACCTCTTCTCGATTCGTATCAAGATCGAAATGAGACTCGAGCCAAGATCGGTTCTTCCCAAGGAAAACAAACAAACTAACCGAAATCAGCCAAGTGGTGAACGAGATCTATATATAGATCCCAGGCATATCACTGTGAAAACGAAAGCGACAGAAGTGGAAAAACATTGAACCAAATACTATATATAGAGTGTGGTTGGAAGCCGAGTTTCCAAAGGAGAGTCATAAAAGCAAACAATAACAATAACAAAAACAAAAGCCACATGGGGCATATGCCCCATCCACTCCCCAGCCACTCTGACTTTCTGATTGTGTATAAAAAGAACTCATGTTCCAAATGATAAGTGGGGAGCCGAGCGAGGCGGGCAAATCGGTGGGTTATTTTTAAACACTGAAGTTTATGTAAATATATTTCCTGGCCAGCGCAGCCCAGACACAAACAATAACAGAATCGAATGGAAAATACAATAATATTTGAGAGCTGATAAGGGAGCCCAACCAAGAGACCCCAGACGCGTGTGCAAGGCGGAAGAGATGGGGGAGTTATCTGTCCGGTTCCGAAGAAATGTGTCCTTATTACAAGTCACTAAAATCGTTTCGGTGGGAGTACTCCATTTAAAAAGTTCCTGTCGCAGGATATTCATTTGTGGCTGGGGAATGGTGGGAGTATCCTCGGAATCGAAGATAGCATAAAAAGTCATATATATTCTATATATGCAACATAATTACATAGGTTCGAAGTTATGGAAAAACCCTAGAAACCCTAGAAAACCCATTTTAAAATATATTTACCAACCCCATGCATATTGCAGATGATTCCCGAAGTGCCGACGTCCAGAATCCTGCTAGTCCTGGCAACCTTAATCGCGGTGGTGGCGCTGATCAGCAGTTGGGTGCCCCAAGTGGCAGGTATCCCACTTGCCCCCGCGGACACCGAACAAAGACGAATGATTTGCTCCTCCAATCTCAGTAATTGGATCCAGGAGATCTGCGAACTTGGCACGTTGTCCCACGGCGATGTCCATCGTAAGTCGATATCTGATTTCGGAAATGGCGATTTATTATCAATAATCAATCAATCCATAGCCAACAGTTTCGAGAAACGCAGGAAGCGAGATGCGCAGCATGCCGCCGATCAGTGCTGCAAGGAGGGAGGATGCACCTACGTGCATCTGCTGCAGTACTGCAAATGATAATATTTGCCCAAATGGGGGGTTGAGTTGACTAACCCCTCCACTACACCTACACCTACACCCACACCTACACCTTATACCATCCCACTCCATCATTCGTAACCCTTAAGATAAAACGAGCAAACAGCAGTCTCCCTTAGAGTACACTAAGTATATTTTACTAATTTAAACTATACACTAACTCAATTCTGTACAATAAAAAAATTCAAATGAGCGAACATTCAATTGATCAAATTGCATAGAATTTCTGCGCAGTTTAAATAGGCGGTCTTAACTAGACTGCGGTGCGAATTACTAGATTTGTGGAAAATATTATCAATTAAGTTGAATACTTGAGCACCCAGTTTCTATATCTTTTTATAAAACCTATGTTATTAAGTACATTAAGGCTAATATTGATATCCATAAATGAGAATTTGTGTAAATAAGTCCGAAATTCAATTGCCAATTAGATTTACAACTCGCAAATGACGTCTTGTAGTACCTTTTACATTTTATTATTTCAATTTCCGCAACCGAAACAAGACCAATTTTGGGAAACTTTCAGGCAAACACCCTCTCGAACTTGGGCACACCCCGTTTCATTAGACTCCTCTATTGTTGGCGTTATAAACCCACAAAGCGAAATCTATTCAGAGTGACACTCGACAAAATTGTCATGGGCTTGAGTTAGGGTTCTTAGGGTTCGGGTTCGGGCTTGGGCATTTGGGTTCGGAAGATTGAGTTTGGGTCATACAATATGCACACCCTTCGAATGGCCACCACCACCCCATTCAAATTGAATGGCGGGCGTAAAACTTTTGAAAAAGGACACTCGCAAGCTGGACAGCACCGAGTATGGGGGTCAACTGATGATGATGATGAGATGACTGCAAATTAGATTACAAACGCTGACGACGATGATTTTAATGATGGTGCAAATCAGCCACACATGGGAGTGCGAGTCTCCCTTAACCCCATTTCAAGCAACTTACCCCGGTTTACAAGCCTCAAATCTCCATGGACACAAGAAGTCCTCTCAAATGTACTTTATTCATGCTCTTGTTCTGGATAAAAAAGATAAATCGAAAATTCAGCACTTGTAATTCGGTTGAATTCACTTGAAGTGAACAATTTTAAACATAGTCACCCTTGCTTCGGGTTTCAGTTTACCCAACCCCTTAACATTTATTTGCATACTAACCGATTAAATCTCATTAAAAACTACACCCCAAATGTCTTTTTAGTATCAAAAATATTAATGTTTATTAATTTTACATTATCAAATCAAGAATCTGTTACAAAAGTGCTGCTTACTATTTTTTACCGTAATTAATTTAGAAATGTTTGTAATAAGAAGTAGCTGAGAAGATTTAGCACATAACCGGTTTACAAACTATTCGGTTAATAGAAGTGTGCAAGTCCCATGTATAAAACTCGTATTACATAAAAAATTTAGACTAAAGTTCGAATTCGGCAGTATAAATCCTTCTAACGTTTCATGTACAATCTGCGGTAGTAGAGAGCTCGACTTATGAATCCATTTTGGGGCCTTGCCATTTCACCTTCGATTTTTGGGATCGATGGATCGCCCAGCTTAATATCACGTATGCCATTCAAGCCGACGCATTGTTCTTCACATTTGAGTCCTTCGGTCATTGGAACCTCGTTTGTTTCGGTTGTGAACTTTGCAGATGAGGGCGTTGAGGGTAAACGTTTGTATGTGGTCTGATTGGGATGAAGAATATGGTAATATATTTTATAATATATTTCTTTTTTCTCTTTTTTTCTTTTTTTTTTTTAATAAGTTTTTACCTGAGTCCAAGGAAGGGTCCATCTGGCATTGTTTATTGCGGACAAATCCCAGCGCAGGGATCGCCCCATGGAACGAAGTTGAGTCATCCACAGATTTAGTCTAGCTTTGGCCATGTTAGCAGAAACGAAAATCGGACAAAGTCGGAAAAACTTATAGAGGAAAAATGAAAAAAGTACGGCTTGGTAAAATTTAGATTTGTATGATTTACGGTAAAAAAAAAAATATATTTATTTGCTGCCAGTACGTCTGTTCCGGATGCGATCAAAAATATAACTGACCTAAAACGGGCTGAAGTCGGGCAACTGGACTTTGACAGTTCGATTCGTTTGATCCATGGCCTACTTTTCAATAAAATTTTGAAAAAGATATAAACTAAGTACTTCGGCTTGCTTTGTTTCGCTCAAAAGGGCTAAACACTTGAAAGGAAGACCATATCTTGAGGGAATTCAAATCAAGGACATAAGATATTTTTGCAATATTTCGGTGAACAAGAGTAGTCTGCATACTTTGGAGCTTGTTTAAAATGCTTAATATTTCAAGAATGCGCTTTCATCAAAGTATTCCAGAGGGAAAGATACCTGATATTGAAAGTTATTACCGATACATGTTAGCAAATTGAAACGGAGTAAAATTCTTCACCCAGTGGACAGCCAACGACCACGTGTGGTGGTGGAACTTGTGGGTGGGTGGGCGTTGGATGACAACGTCTGGAAAACGGAAGGGCAGGAAATGGAGGGGGGGACACGAGGGGGATAAACGACACCAGACAAACTTCGTCGGCCTTTGGTTTGGAGTTCCGGGTTCACCATACCAAAACCAAGCCAAACCATCCCCAGCACATCACTCGACATTGATGGAGCGAAGCCATGGAACATTAGCTAAATCTTACAGAGAATTTCGCACTACATGGTGGCGGCGGAGGGGTTGGTGGAAGGGTGCGGTGTGCGGGGTCCAGGCAGGGGTTTCCACCTCCCAAAAAACCCACTCCATCCGCCCCTTCACGGGGTTGCAAAGGAAAACATAGCTCAAACATAGCCATGCAGAGGAATAAATTCGTATGAAGTGTCCTTCATGAACGATTTGTATTCAATTTCCAAGGTAATATTTATTTCAGTGTTTTTACATAAAAAGTAAATCAATTATAGTGGTGTCTAAAAGTATGCAAAATATATTATAAGTCCAGAAGTTAGACGTTATTTCTTCATTGTATACTTTAAGTCACCTGCAAAAGTGATTTCAAAACCCTAGTTATTTCAGTGGCACCCCTTAATATCTTTAATATGTAATAAATAGTATTTCTGATAGATTTTCTCTCTCTGCAGGGAAGCGTTGGTCGGGGGGATGGGTAGTGTCAACAGAAGTCGTATAAGGACACGTTCAACCCCAGAAGGGAACGACAAACGGAAAGTACAGGAAAATCCCAGTCATCCAGGCAAGAGTTGCGAACTTTGGTTTGGTTTGCTTGCGCTCAACGATGGTCCTGTTTTTGGATCAGAATGCCCTCCTATTTCTGCATTCAGTTCACCGAAAGGTCCATGGAATGTAATGAACCAAAAAAAGAAATTCATCTGGGGAGCTTAATGTAACAAAATATCAAACTAAAAGGTACACAATAGAAGCGGGCGGAATAAACAATGAGCTCGGATGACTTAAAAGGCACATCAAAAAAATAAGACAGTTAAGAACGTTAAGAAAACATGAAGTAGAACTGATCAAAATAAACAAAAACATAAATAATAAATTAATTTAAAGGGAGAACCGTAAAATACTAATGGTGTACAAAAAGTAGAAAAGAAAAAAGCCATAATTTTTCATCAACAAATAATCAAATAATATTTTAACTATACCAAATGTTACTTCGAAATAGATAGCATTATATTATTAAGAGCTAAATGAAAAATCGTAAAAATCGTAACAAGAAGATATTTCCAATTATAAACCCAAACGTATTAATTTATTTATGAATTTAGGTGGCACAACTCCTCCATCGCAGGACTTGCTACTGCTCGCGGGACATGAAGTCCCAGGGAATGCAGACGATGCCGTCGGTGGGCACCGACCAATAGTTGGTGATGTGCAGGCTGAGACCTCGGCAGGATTTGACGCCACTCTGGAGCAGGTGGCGCAGGGCCAGGACCATTTTGTCGGGGGTCACCGAGTCGTCCTTGCTGAGTCGCTGCAGGCCGAGCTCCTCCTGGCACTGCCTCCACAGCTGCCGCTCCACCTGGATGTCCCGGCGATAGCGGCTGAACCGGCCACTGGCCACCTCCAGGTTGCGGCAGATGAACTCCACGAGATCGGGTCCGGAGCAGTGGGCGGGGGCCAGGAAGAGACCCGTCTGGCTGACCTTCGGGGCATCGCTGTCGGGCACCACGGCCAACTGATGGTCCTGCAGCGTGGCCGGCAGCTCCTGGACACTCTCCTCCAGTTTCAGGTGCTCGCTCACCGCCCGGATCACCCGCCTCAGACTTCCCGCATAAGCCCGCGCCTCGCATCCCGGCTCCGGAGCCCTCCGCCTCTCTATCCGGATCCCGAGGAGCACGGCGGACAGGGCCTTCTCGTAGAGCGGCACCAGACGCAGTTGCTCCTCGTGCAGGCGCATCTCGGAGAGAAAGGCCAGCCAGCCGGAGGGCGAGTCCCCGGAGAAGAGCATCACGTCGCCCTCCAGACTCATCCCAGTGTACGGGGCAAAGACCACAAAGCGATTCCGCAGAGCGCCCAGCTGACTGGAGAGTCCCTGATCCTGGGCCAACTCCTGCAGACTCCTCAGGCAGTCCTGATAGCGCTCCATATTGCAGCCGCAGTCGTAGCGGGTTCCTCGAATGCCCAGCAATTGGACCAAGGAGTTCTCCAGACCCTCAATCTTGGAGCGCAAGGACGTGACCTCGGAGGCTTGGGAACGGGCCAAGGCCTGTCGCATCCACGTGTCCAGGGAGTGCTCCTTTTGCGGGTCCACAAACAGCTCCTTCAAGGCATTGAAGTTTGGTTGAACTTGAGCCTGCGGCGGTCGAATCTTTTCCCTAGCCGGTTTCAATTGCTTCTTCCTCAGCACTTTCTCTAGCTCTTTTACCATCTCCTGTCCCTAAAAACAAAGGATTTCAATGAAACTATGATATAATTGTCCGTAGAAATAAAGGATTCCAATGAAACTATTATATAATTGCCCGTAAAAATAAAGGATTTCAATGAACCTCTATATAATAACCAAATAAAGCCATTATTATTATTACCGATTTTACTGCTGTTCGAGATTATCCCACATTGGTATGCAAATGGATACTCGCTATGGTCAGTTTAAGCAATTTCAAATATTAAATGTATATTTATAGTTTAAAACTAAGATTTAAGAGGTTATTTGTTTCACCTGTAAGCCCACTCAGTGATTATTTACTGCACCTGTACCTGTTCCTTCTCCTGTTCCTTTGGCAGGAGCTTACAAGATCGGAGGATATTCCTGATCACAGCCCTGGGATCCAGTAGACTCCGGTCCACCTGCACTCTCACCAGACGACTAGCCACCTGACCACCGGCCTCACCCGATCCCGATCCCGAGGTGATGTAAAACTGCAGCTGACCATCGGCGGGGAGACAGCTCCCGGAGGTTCCGGTCAGGGATTCCAGATGGGAGTTTAGCAGACGCAGTGACTCCTCGTTGACCCGCTTCTCAGCCGGATTGCCGGACAGGTGGTCCGTCTGGATGGCCAGGTAGAACGGACGGAGGGCTGTGACCAAGTCCGTGCTCAGCAGACGACGACAATAGTCGATGATCCTCCGGCGACGCAGGAAGCTCAGTGTGGCCATCGTTAAGTGCTGCCAGATCGTGAGAATTTTGAAAACTATAAAAATTGTGATGTTCTCAGTTTGTTGCTGACAAATTTCGCAATGAATCCTGACTACCGTAAACAAAATGATAGATTAACCAAAAAATAGAATAAGTTTGGATCAATATGACACAAGCAAAATATCAATTTTTTTGGAGTCAAAAGTATAACAATTGACTGAAAAAATTGAACTTTACACAAAATGAGAGCTTATGGTTTGACAAACGCCGAACAAAGATTGCAAATATTCCACGTAAGAACAAAGAAGGTTCATCAAATAAATTATACAAATACAATTAATATGGTCACATTAAATATTAAAAGTAATAAAAGAAATTTTTAAGCCAGCGAGAATTTTATTTATATTTTAAAACTAGTAAACGAGTTGGGCAACAGCCAAACAAAAAAAATGCAAATATTTAACGTAAACATAAATGTGCAAAAGCCTGCACAAACAACAAATAAATGTAGTTTTTTAATAAAACATGAACTGTAGTTGCCCTTAAGTGGTAAAAAATAGCGGAACTGTTGCCCTACGGTTACCCATGTGTGAACGAAAACGAGAAAAGGAATATTGAGGCAATCCCAGAGGCCACATAAAATAACCCTCCTCCAATGCGTTGACTACACCAGAGAAGCAAATAAAACTTTAGCACACAAAACACGCACATAAAAGAACGTCGCACGTTAACCCTATAAAGCTGGTATTTGTTAAGTACAGAGAGAAATTTTTCCCCACACATTTCTTTTGTCATGCATGATGCTATGCGGCTAAAGGGGATACAAAATAAATAGATAAATTATAATACCGAGACCCTAGCAAAAATATGCAAATCAGCAACAGCAAAGTTACATCTGCGAAACCATTTCTTTCAAATTTGTTCAATTTTAAGGCGTACTTTCTTTTCTTGCTTTGAAGTGGATCTAAACAACGTAATTATGTATATGTTTATAAATGATTAAGTAGAGTTAACAGGTTAACCAGCTCAAAATAAATACAAGTATAAATGAAATACAGAATTTTAATCTATCATTAATATACAATTCGTGTGGACAAAGTATATTTACAAAGTATATATCAGCATCACCAGACGACTTGATGTCCGTTCTGAAGTTTAGGTAAAAAGGTGACCCACAGTTGGACTTCTAAAGTCCATAACTTTACCAAACTTAATACGATTCCAAAGTGGCATATATCCAAAGACTTGTGATTGGATTCTCTTAAAATCTGCATTCAAAGTTTTCAATTTAACGTTGATCAAATTTTTGACCATTTTCATGTTAGTTATTTCTAATTTTCCGATGTCTTGTAAAAGAGTGACTCAAAATTGGACTTCCAGAGTCCATAACTTTTCCAAATTTAATCTGATTCCAAAGTGGCATACCTCTAAAGACTTGTGATTCCATTCCATAAAAATCTGCATTCAAAATTTTCAATTTGACGTTGATCAAATTTTCGACCGATTTTCATGTTAGTTATTTCTAATTTTCCGAAGTCTTTGTAATTGAGTGACTCAAAATTGGACTTCTAGAGTCCATAAGTTTTCCAAATTTAATCCGATTTCAAAGTGGCATACCTCTAAAGACTTGTGATTCGATTCTCTAAAAATCTGCATTCAAAAATTTCAATTTGACGTTGATCTAATTTTCGACCCATTTTCATGTTAGTTATTTCTAATTTTCCGATGTCTTGTAATAGAGTGCCCTAAAATTGGACTTCGAGAGTCCATAACTTTTCCAAATTTAAGCCGATTCAAAAGTGGAATACCTCTTAAGACTCGTGACTTGATTATCTAAAAATCTGTATTCAAATTTTTAATTTTTAAGTTGATGAATTTTTTAACCCATTTTCATGTTAGTTATTTAGTCTCCGATGAGTAGTAAAAAGGTGACCCACAACTGGACTCTGGAAAAAGGAAAATAAAGTTATGGCTTTGATGTTTCTTAACATATCTACGGATTAATAACCATTTTTCATCACAAAGAGAATAACTTTTTCACACTGAAGGAAATAAACATTTAACACACTCACGTTCAAAAGTCTTTGAAGAGAGAGCAAAGAGAGAGGAGCAGGCAATTTCCCATTGCAGAGGAGCAGAAGTGAGAGCCAAAAGACATAAAAAAAACAGGAAAATAGTTTCGCACGTTTGTTAAATTGGTTTCAGCTCGTTTCGCTCATTCATTTACGGCAACGGCGAGAAAAACAAGGACCACGGCGTGTTTTATCAATAACACACCAATGGGCAGGCCGCGACTCGTGGACACGTCCAACCTGGTGGTCCTGCTGCCAAACAGGACCTGGCGCTGTGTCGTCTGCAACAAGATTTTGGCCGGATTGCAGAGGAGCAACGTCAAGCGGCACTACGAGCGCCTCCATCCGGACATAGTCCTCCAGCGCCCGCCACGCCCCCAAAACCAACCCAGGCCCACAAAACCCCCCACCCACAGCTCATGCAAGTACCACTACAATAGGTACACAGAAAGAAAAGTGTATATCTCTTACTTGACCTTCAAGCAATGAGTAACAATTAACAAAATTGTAAGACAAATTGAATTGCTTTCAAGGGTTGAACTACTATACATTTTCACACCATTTTAATTTATGTCTATACTTATTTATATAATAATAATTTTGAGGATTTTTGTAATCGTCCTTTCTAATCAAAAAAAGATTCTCTCTGCATCAGCCTAATCTCTTTTTTTCCACAGTGAGTAAATACATTTCGAATTCACCAGGACGATTTAAGGCTATACATTAATTATGACCAATACTGACAATATCTTTCCAGTTGAACTACCCCAACTATGATCTAAGACTCTTCACCAACTCTTGACCAAATTTATTTTTCCATTTGATGTACATATGTCAAATACAACATTAGGCCCTTTCAAAATTACCATTTTTGACGCCGAAAAAAATCTATGGATACTTACAGTTGAATTCTGTAAGCTAAAATCAATTAACAAAAACTAATTTTGGAAGACAACTTGACTATTGGCATGTGCATGCCTACTTCTATAACTCAAACTTTTGAGTTTCAAATTTATGGCATTTTGAATGTTCTTTAAAAACAGTTTTGTGAAGTAACTTGTTGGAAAACTGTGAACGGCTTTCGATTCCGAGTAGAGCTAGAGTAACTACTTTTGACGGAGGCTTGACTGTAGCTAAAACAGCAGTAATAACTACCAGACCGCCACTCAAAGCGCAAATAATAAGGGTAAAATATTGCATCTCCGGCAGCTGCGAAACATTTAGCTGTGCTCCTCGAACACGCACTCGCCCCCTCTCTTTCTCCCACCCTGCACCCCTCTCTTTCCATCGCAATATACCCCTCTCTTTCACTCTCTCTCATCCCGATGCAGTTGAAAATTACTTTTTGCATGTGTTTTTCAGTTTCTTTCTGTTTGTATTTTTTTCCGTTTTGTTTGCTGCCCCGTTTTCATCGTTTGCCTTTTCACACATGCCACTTATTAACCCCAGAGTGGCGATGAGTACAGAAAATATTTATTTTAAATATATAAATGTGGTACTACTTATTATTCATTATTCAGACCGATACTTGTCATCCCAGGAATTGAAATACCTATGTTTTTAGCTTACCTATCTGTTAGTTCTTTGAAATATTGTGATTGGTGACCCCGATCTTTAGATGTCATTTACAGCCTTGACCTATAAGCGTTTCAAGTTTTAAAAGTTTTAATTATATCACCGAATAACCGGATTATTCCCCACTTGCAGATACTAAAATGGGTCGTCCCCAGATGGTGGACACCGGCAAGTTGTGTGAGGTTCTGGCCGACGGAAAGAGATGCCGCTGCAAACTCTGCGAGAAGGTGTTAACGCATCGGCCGGGAAATGTGAGGCGCCACTACAGTATTTACCACCCACACGTCATCGTCCAACTGGCGCCCAATCGTTGGGTCATCGCCGAGGACAAGCTTATTCCTAACCGCCAGCGAGCGAACAATCCGGTAAGTAGTGTATATATTTCACGGTTTATTAGCACTAACAGAAACGTCACTAATCGAAACGAAAACGAAACCGAAATGGAGGCTAAAACTAGAAATAAGGGAGCCATACTTTGGATATTACATTTCATTCTATCCAAATTAACCCTACTGCCTACACACGAAATACCCTAATTAAATTAAACTAATTTAGAGCAACGTTTATTCCAATTATAGTGGATTGTGCGCAATCAGCTGCATTTAC
Source organism: Drosophila kurseongensis (assembly GCA_018153305.1). Classification (NCBI taxonomy): domain Eukaryota; kingdom Metazoa; phylum Arthropoda; class Insecta; order Diptera; family Drosophilidae; genus Drosophila; species Drosophila kurseongensis. The sequence continues at coordinate 1,039,862 of JAECXX010000141.1, forward strand.
ATACAATCGTTCTGGATTGTTTCTATATCCAAAGCAATCCAACTGGGTTTATGCGCACCTTTATATCGCAAGCATTGAGTTTTCTTTTATAATTCATTTATATTGTACCAGCTAATCAACAATAAGTTCCATATTTACCGAGTCTTAAAAAGTTCTGGGAGTCCAAACAAGCATATTTATAATTTAAGGTCCTATAGTTTGGGCTGGGTAATGATAACGCAATTCGAACTTGGCTACTTAAAGGCATAAATAGTAGATTATATGATTCAAATGTCAATCACGATATTCCCCCGCATAACCATAAAAACAACGAATGACCCTCAGATGTTGAACCACAGCCGAAACGCAACAAAAATAACAATAGCAACTGTGCCGCCGGCAAAAACCGAAACCAAAAGCAGACCGAAACCGTTTCAAACCGGTTCAAAACGCCCGTATATGTGAGTCTGAGAAACCGCTTTTTGTGGTGGTTTTGTGCTCGTGTTCCGCTCTCCGAACCGCTCCTCTCTGAACCGCTCTCCTTCCCTCCGGTTCATAGAACGGTTTTTATATTCATTTTTGCGGTCCGAGCACGCAAATTCGATTTAGTAAACGAACGTAACTCAGATACGGCGCAGCGCATCGCAGAAACCGAAAGTGAAATAAGAACTTTTCAAGCCGTAATCCTCAAGTCGGAGCAATGTCGAAAAAGTTCCCGAACCCAGTGTCCAAGCACTTCGTCTACAGCGAACAGACGCGGAAGAGCACCTGCAAGGAGTGCCTCTTCGACATGGCCGGTCGTCACTCCGAGAACCTGATGAGGCACCTAAAGCGCAAACATGAGGACGTCTACGAGATCGTGGTCGCCCAGAAACGGGCCATCCGGACGCTCCTCTGCCAACAGCAGGCAAACAAGGGCGAAAACGTCCCAACAGACAGACAGAATACGACCCCCCTTTTGGAACTACAAGATCTTTTCCCACCGGAACCCAAAAAAATACGTCTGAATAAGGTACACAAAATTGGAAATTGGTATTCCATTCTATAAAGCAATTTAATAATATCAATCGTTTCATTCTTTTTATTTGTATGATTTTATGAATCAGGTATTATTATGCTTAAGAGCTCTTAACAGTTCCTATCTTCTCTGGATGATATCATATTATAGGACATTAAATAAGCATAAGAAAACTTATAAGATAACCATTAGAAGACGTAAAAGAATCCCCCATAAAGCTTTAAAAATCAAACAAACCAAATCTGAACTTCTTTTAATTTCTTTCAGAACGCCTCTCGTTTAGCGACCAATAGTACAATCGAAACCACCGACATTATGGATGATGAATTTGCGGTTGACGGAGATAACGAAGATCATGTTTCTGGCAATCAATTCGATGGCGTCTTCAAATTGGAGCTGCCCGACGAGGAATATCAATCGAATGACTCTGGTGACGGCGATCTGGAAACAAATACCCCATCCATGGCTAAGCCATCGATTTCCTTGAAGGCGGTGACCACCAGTTTGGCCTCCAGTACAACCTCAACCCAAACAAATGCTCCTGCTCGTGCTGTGATCCCTGCTCGGACTTCTTCGGTTCAGGCATCCTCGTCGGTTTGTCCTCTCGCCGGTGACGATGACTTCTACCTTCAATACCTTGGCAACAAGCTGAGCAAATACTCCGCCCGCACCAAAAACACGGTCCAGTTCCAGATTAATCGCATCCTTTATAAAGCGGATATGGGCTGCTTCGAGGACGCAGATCCAAAGATTGGCGATTCCGCCTTGTTAGATGAATCCACTTGACCTAAGTGTTGTTAAGTCGTGACATAAGAATGTCCACTTTGTATGTTACTTTTCGCTTAGCTGTAAATAAATTATCCCACGAGTTGTCAAACACCATTGGTACTTAAAAAGTAACATCCAGTTGATTCAATTATCATGTTTCAAATTAAATAAATGCTTCAAATTAGTTAGTTTTATATCGGTGACTAAATCAAGGAGGATTTTATGTATGAATAAGTTATCTATCATTTTAATGAAGTCAAACTATATTTGACTGTATTTTTCAAACACACTTAATCGAATATAGCCAAGTTAAATATTTAAATATTTTATATTGTTTATTAATTAGGACCCCATTATTTATTTTAATTTGTGGGCTAGTCGTCTACCTAAATGTAATTCGAATATGATTTAGTTTTCATCGATTTCCTTGCCCCGTATCTGTGTTAGTTAATCCCTTTTCTCATTTGACTCTTAATTCCAGTGGGGATATATTTATTACCTGCCAAAACAAAAAGCATTAAAATGTCCCCAAATCAGGTCACTTACCCCCTTGAGTTTGGCAACACATCGAGAGCATTCCGGCAAATCAGATCGTTGGCCCCTCGTTTTTGGTTTATGGGATAAGAAGTCGGTGGTTTTGGGGCAAGTTCAGTACCCGCAGAGGGTCAACATCTTCGAAAATCCCTCGTCGGGAAGGGTAAAAAGTGCGTAGAGTTGGGATTTTCGCTTTTCACTCTTGTGGAAAGTTTCCTTTATTTTGCCTTTTTTGCCTTTTTTGCCTTTTTCGCTTCTCATTTTCCCCGAGAGTTTGTACTCTTTAAAGCGACGGAAAGAGCAGCAAAAACTCTTCGCTGTGTGGGTCTGTATCTGTGTGCCGGCTGACCGGCTTTGTTTGTATCTCTCTTCCTGCAGAAACTTGGAAACGAAACCTGCAACGTCTGTTTGGACGCCCCTCCCCCTTCCACCGACCGACCCTTCATCCGTCTGTTCGCATAGGGGCGCCCTGTGTACTCGTAATCCTCCCAAACTCCACCTCTAGATTGTGTATCGCTTCAACCCCCCCCACCCTCACGACCCTATAGCAATTCGATTTATGTGTGGGCTATGCGTTCAGCGTCCTTTTGGCGTGCTATTTAAGGTTCATTACTAAATACCAGTGAACTTCTGTAATGCGATGAACCATCTGCCACTTCTTCTAAATGTATATGTGCATTAAAAAAGGAATAAGTAAACATTAAACGCTTGATCTGAGCAGATAGTTAGTTAGAAGTTAATTTTTAAATACAAATGAACTTCTGAAATTCATTGAAAAAGAATACAACAATTTTAAGGTTCAGATTAAATATGATTTTGGATTAATTTTTAATCTGTAACACACAAAGCTCTTTAAGTTGACTTTTTAAGTACTTCTCTAAGTCGCCCTCCCATCTCCTACTGTCATAGGATAAACATTTTTTTTTAAAAGCTTCAGGTGGTTAGTTTAATTTGAAACCAATTAATTTCTATTAAATATTAACCTTCGGCAAGTTCTCTTCCTCTAAAAGGAAAGGGAAATCCCGAAAGTTATACAGAAATTCCAGGCAGAAAAGTTCAAAGTTTATATTATGGGGATGAAATTGTGTGAAGTTTGGTCGCTAAACTCTAATGCCACTCAATTATGTTTAAGTTACTTGGGATTTGAGTTAGGGGAAGTGCGAAACAGAAAAAAAGTTGGAGCGCTAAACAGTGTTTGTTGTTTTGAGGAGAGAAAAATAACCTTGGATATGAAGGCTGAAAAGAGGGAGCCCGAAGATGATTGCACCTGCCTTTTTCCCATTCCTACACAGTTTTCTCTTACAGTGCTTTGTTCCTCCTTTTACACACAAACACACACATTCTTAAGTGTAGAAATAGCCAGCATAGATACAACGAAATCGCACTGGCAGGATCCTTTGATTAGGGTAGGAAATCCCGTTCAGGAATTAATTACATTTCAACCATATCTTTGCCAAGCGCAATTGAAATGTGCTTGCCACATGTGGGCGTGTCGCTGATAAGGCGGTCTTTTTCAGGACCCCGGGGAAAAGTTGAGGTTTCACCGGTTGAATGATGATGCCTTTATGACGATAAAAAAGGCAAGAGGAATCTGAGCCTGAAGGGACCAAATAAACAGCATGGTCAGCCATATGGTGAAACTGGTGGAACGTGGGAATGAAAAGCAATAAAGCTCCGTTTTTCACATCCTTCAGTGGGTAGTGTCGCATTTCCAGTTCCTCACTCATTTTGTGGGGAAACTATTTGACTCATTTCGTTCTTCCCTTAATTAAAAGTACAAAAATTAATCAGGGAAATAAAGAATTAGATAAATACCTGCTTTAGTTAAGCGTTAAGACTGCTCGATTCAAGTTGCTCCAAAGGATCCACAAAATAACCAAAAATATCCCTACGGGGAATAGCAACGCCCAAAGAAAATAATTAGAGGACTCCAGCCATTGTAACCTTGCAACCCCAACTGCTTAACCAACCACCCCCCTCCCTTGTTTTTTCGCCCCACCAGCAAAAGCGAAAGAGTGAGCAACCAAACACCCCCGCCAAATGCCAAATTCCAAATACCAAGTCCACATCGACATCCTCATCCTCATCCTCGAGAGATGTGGATGTGTTCCTCCAACCGCCAGACGGATAAGTAAACAAATTCAGCTTTATCTTCAATAGGAAACAAGGAAAACAGAGTTCCCCGTTGAGGTTCGCCTTTGATATTTAACAATCTTTGAACAGCTGAAAGATGAGAACAAAAACACCAACCTCGCAATGGATACACACATATGCCGCACACTCACACAGATACACACACACACACACACAGAAGGAGGTGTAGTGTATGTGTACTGTTTGCAGACAAAGGCCAACAACAAGTTGCCATGGGAGTTGCCACCAAAATCTTTCGTTCGCACTCAAGGCAGTAAAAAACAAAAAAACCAAAAAAAAAAGGCAACATCAAGAAGCGCAACAAGAAGCCGAGGAATAGCTATAAAACCAACAACAGTAACGGGTGTACCGAGAGCAAATGAAGTACAGTGAAGACTGCCATAAAGGATTCATTCAAAATTAAGACCTTTTTTTATATAAACTATACTCATGATCCAAAAAAATCCGAAAGCCTCAAAACCTCACATTTATTGTGGCTTAGGTATTAAATTAATACATTTTTTAAGCTTATAAAAGCAACGCTTAATAAGCAATATTGACTGAACATCAGTCCAAAGAGGTTTTTTTCTAAGCTTTTGCTATAAGAACTAAATCATAAGATCTTTAGATCACTATATAGAAAATTTATTTTTGTAACCCTGAAGGGGTTAATCAACATTTTCAAAGTCCTCCATAAGCACTTTCGACTGTACATCGGCCCAAAGGAGATAACGTTTAAGGAGAACACCAGCAGAATGAAAGTAGAAGGAGCTTCAGGGACAGGAGCCACCAAAAAAGACAAAAACGGAATAGAAATGAAACAGACACATCCCGGAGGAGAAGAGCTCACATGTGCGACAAGGCTAATCCCAATAATCTTTTAGTTTTCACAAAGATAACAAGATATTACCTCTCGCTGTTTTCCTTGTCCTTGCATTTTATCGCGCTGATTGATTTCATGAAATATGTGGGGGGGGAGAGGGCGGCACCGCTCCCTTTTTGCTTGGGAGTTATGCAAACTAGGCACGAAACATAAAACATATGGGAGGGATGGAAATTCGGGATGGTATGGAAAATACAAGTACAAAGACAGACTGCCTGACATTTCTCCCGCTGCTTCGGGAGAAATTTGCTTCACTTTTCTCCTTTTCGGCTGTTTTCCACTTTTTTTTGTAAATTAAATAGATGAAAATCAATTTGACGTGTCTTGAATTTTGTTCTAGGTTTAAAGAACTCGTTTTAGAAAAGATAAAAAGGCGAGCAACAGCAGCGAAAAGGGAAGAAAGAGGAACGAGGGGGACACAAATGGAAATAAACTCGAATTGTGTACACGCAGAGCGAAAAGGGGGAAGGGGGTTACACAGGAAAAAAAATATTCATGTAAGGGTTTTTTTTTTGGTTTTCGGTATAAAAATTTGTTCTTAATCCGCAAGGCCAAAGAATTACGTCTCAAAGTTAGTCAGTGATAATGAATGGTGGCTCCAATTTTGATATTATTTTATACAATTCTAAATTGCTCATCAAAAGCTCTTTGTTTGTTCCTGTGTAGTTGTGGATAACCGACCGATACAAAAGTGAAGTGTGGAGAGCGGAATAATAAAGAACGCGGGGGAAACCTACATAATTTTTGTAGAACAAACACACGAAAATACAACAAAATGCCACAGAATGTGGAATGCGGGGAGAACTTATCGAATTTGTCGCTTCCATCATCATTTAAGGGTGGCAATAATTACATCAATCTTTTTACCATTTCAATTTGAAAACAAATCGAGCCACTCGAACCCAACAGCAACAATGGAAGACGACCCCCCCAGGGCAAAAAAACAAAAACGGAGGAAAAGCCAACTGAAGCGAACGGAACGAGAAAAGAAATGAGGCGAGAACTGCAGGAAGGTCCCGTGGAATAAATACACATTTAATATGGATTTGTCGGATCCAATTTGGGTCTACAAACAGTGACACATGCATTTAGAATCTAGATCAAGAATTTGCATACGCGCGTCCCCAAAATCCCGGGGAATTAATCAACCTCCAATACCTTTGACCCATTCACAAGAGGAAGTAACTGAAAAAAACCATTCTTTGAATAAATAGATGGTTAGACCGAATACAATTAAGGTTTTAGGGAATCGAGACCTTCAAATCTGCATGTCTTACGGTTTTAATAGGCCTCATAGGGAACTGTATAAGCTTTTTAGAGGTAAGCCCGTCGTTAGCATATTATATATATTCTGTATAATCTTTGGCAAGTTCATCGAACTATTTGTAAAGAATATAACACCTCCTTTAACCCAAGTCGAATATTGATATGTTACAAACACGTAAGTAGCCATCAATAATACATTATACTCTGGTCCCACAAAATAGCAACCACTGAAGCTGAACCGGTTTGCATTACAGCATTTCAGCTTCAAAAGGATTCTTTGAAAGCATGCTGTTTTATGTGGCAAATGTTCAAGGGTGTTCCAAAGACCTCTAGAGACTTCAAAACAATAGCAAAGGGCTCAGAAGTGGGCTTTAAAATTGGTTATTTGGCCAGTATAATGAAAAAATTAAGGTTTTACATGTCGAGCATTGGAAATGGATGATGTTAAGCATGACATAATCCGTAAAGACACCATAATTTAAGGTCTCAAGAGATCAGGGTTGTCTAGTTAGCAGAGAGAAATATATTGAATCATTAGTTAATAAACTATTTGCTGAATCATCTGTTTAATTGGACTCAATCGTGCACATTTCACTGCATTCCCTTGCACCCACTTATCAATATCCTAATCGCATTTCCGGGATCGATTCAGAATCGTTTATCGATGACACAAATGGACGTCTAATCGAATCAATTTGCCGCCTAACCCATATTCCCATATTCAGCATGTAGCATCTTGACTCAACTCGACTCGACTCAACTTCATCTCAACTCAACTCATCTCATCGCCTGGCCAAAGGGAGTTTTCCTGTTTTCCTGTTTTTCCTCCACTTTTCTACTTTTCGACACACGTATGTATATGTTGTATACGGGGTATATGTGCGAGTCTTCTGACGACAATGCCCCTCGAAGGTAATGGAAACGACGCGACGGGAGACGTCAACAGAAACGCTGACGTCCACCGCCACCGCCTGTCAGTCAAAATGGGAAAATCCGGGAAAAAGGAGGGTGGGAAAACATGAGAGAGTCCTAGTCCTCATGCAGTCACAAACAACAGCCACCGAAACCTCATCATAATCGTAATCATCATCGTCGTCGTCGTCGTCGCCCTAAAAAATATATACAAGAAGTCGTAGAAAGAACATTGAGCGTTACGTATTGCGGAAAGAAGCTGCTCGGTATTTGAACACCTGGATCTCTGGAGATTACCATATATAAGACCCCAAGACAAATACAATTTGCCGAGTGACTTCCGAGTTCGGCCACGTGTCCAAAGTTTATTTTACACTTATGTCAACCACCCCCACAAATTAATCTAAATTTGTACAAAGAATCACCCCCTGCTTAATATAAATCTTTCAAAATATTTCGCATTTCATTTAATTTATTTCCCACCGAATGTTCCCCAGGCATTGTACCCTTATTGACTAAAAATCTTAACGACTATACTAAAATCCTGGTCATTATAATCCCCGCCACTAACCAAGAAGTCATAAAAGAAAACATTGTGAGTAAGGATTTTTCAACACAGTGGTTCTGTACTTGAACACCTGGACGCCCTGGCAAAATAACATAATTATTCAGGTTGACTTAATTATTCATTATTGTTATTACTTAACAAATTTCCAACCCTGCAAAAATGCTTTCAGCCGTAATGATTAAGCCGTTAACCAGTATTTTAGTACAAATAATCTGCGGGGGGCACATGGGGTGGAAATTAATTACATACGATTTTTGTCACCTTCTTCACCACCAAATATCTTTTAAAAATATTAACCTTTAGCACATTGAAATTAAACACACATATCACCACAATGAGAGTCAAATTCTTTAACATGATCAAGGACTCATATGTAAAGCTATTTTTAAGTAAATAAATCACACACTATTACTGGCGCTTTGTGTCAATTTTAATCCAATTATTAAAGGATTAATAATACCTATACGCTTGCAGAAGTGAAAATGCAACACTTATTGAGCCAAACTCAATTTGGCAGCATTTAGTTGCAAAAAGTTGCTGCAAACATATTGGTTACAGGCTTCTATTAGATCAATTAAAATGCTTTTAAGCAATCCGGAGAACGGTAGTAAGGATAGGACATCACGGTACATACATATATATAGTGTGGTACCCGTACAATGGGACGCACTTAAACTAATTAAGCCCCTGATTGCCGGGCAACCAGAAGGGGTGGAGGGGAGGACGGGGTGTAATGGTGGGGAAAAGCCCCGTAAACGATTTTGCGGGCTGCTGCATTAAAATCCATCAACCAAACGACAATGGGAGTATTGAACGGCGCATCGCTATATCCCCTCTTATTTTTTCTCGCTCTCCAATTCTTCAGTTTTGCTCAGCGGGGGTCGGTTGCATTCGAAACAGAAATGACAAAGGCGAGTGGTTCCGACTTAGAGATACCCAGTACTTTCAGTCCGGTTATAGTATAAGTTTCATACCTTGTCAACTTTTCCTCATGAAAACTATACAATTTTGAACAATTTTATTTTAGTACTGTTAAAAAAGTTTTTTTTTTATCATTGAAAATCAACCTCCTTACTTTGATAAAAATCCAAATCAAAAAAAAATTACCCAAATCCAGATACTCGACTCCCAATGCTTATCACGGATATAACTTTCACAGGGTCAAAACGTCTTCCTGTTTCATAACTTTCCGCAAACACTACACACCCTTTACTCTCCTGAGTGCAGGGTATCGAAAGAGAGGGTTTGTTTGCCGACCAAGTGGATTTGTCCACGCCGCCTGGTGAACTTTTCTGGGACGGGGTGTCTGGCGGGGATGGGCACTTTGTTTTGTGGGCGGAGGTGATTTGGCTGGGTGGTGGATGTGCTGCGCCTCGCTTTGGCTGGAGATGCCTCGAGTGCAAAGAATCAACACATACTCCACTGGGCGCAAGTTGCGACGGCATTAGTTTCTGGTCAAGGCCTCCCCAAAAGATAATAAGGAATCTCCGGGAGGTAAGTGGAGGCCATCATTAGGGATTCTTAATTGAAAAACAACTGGAATTTTTAAAGATAAAGCTCTGGAAAAATGAAGAAAAATCGAAAGGGGTACATAAAAATGACGAAAAAGCGACCAAAAATAAAAACTAAAATGAAAACACAGATTTTTAAAGATTTTAACTACAATCATTTTATGGTATACCATTTTGAAATTAAATGTCTGTAAGAAGCCCAAGAAGCAAAGCCATTTTTCTAAAATTTGGAAAGGATAGTTATGGGCTTAGCAGCAGTTTTTAGTCCACTTTTCGGGAATTCTTTTTTCAAAAACTCGAAAAGGTTATATAATAAAAATATAATGACCAAATATTACAACCAAAGATTTAAACGCATGAGAAAATTACTAAACATCAAAACCCGAAAATCGAATATTTTTAAAATCAGATCAAGTTTCTTAACAAAAATGTTGATTGTGTAAAATGAAGTCTGCAGAACTCGTAATTCACAAGTGGATATTTCTGTGGTTGTTCGAATTACAAAAGTTCGTTTGTTGTATAACGCCTTATGGCACTTGAAAAATCCAAAAGTAAATTTATGTAAATACTTGGTTCAGTTTGGATTTTTAAGGTTTTTTAAAGAACGTATTGACTTTTAAAGTAAAAGAGTAAAAATATCACGAGAAAATAGAAAACCCCCAGTAATTGCCCAAGAATTATGTTTCCAATTTTCAGATTTCATGGGAAAAAGAGGCCAGACGATATAGAAGCTGCCGAGCTAAACATTTTTTTGATTTTCAATTAACAAATCACACACAGAGAAAATGATTTCATCAAAAGCGATTGGAATCAAAAAGCGTTTTTCAGTTTAATTGCTTTTTGAGAGAGAGCGAAAGAGAGGGAGAGTGAAGCAACCCCCACAATGACATATTTTTTTGTAACAGCAGCTGTATGAGTTTTGAACAGCTGATGGGCATACCAAATTTATGATGACGTCGAACACACACAAATCTCACAGACGAAGAGAAAAATCTTCAAGCTGAAGAGAAAACTCTTTCGCGAAGGCTCTCTTCAGCTGTTCTCTTTTTGATTTTGCTTCAAGGGGATCACACTTCCGAGTAAGCGAGACAGGCAGAATTGGGGGACCCACGATCTTGACAAGTAACAGTTGTTCTTGTCGGCCTCCCCTTTTCTTTCTTCTCTTTTATCTCTTTGCTCGTGTTTTTGTGCCCCCCGCTTTGTCATGTTGTGTTTTTGTTCTTGAACTGATAACAGCTGACAATTGGGTGTGCGTGTGCGCGTGTCTACACCGGCGGCCAAAATAATATCATTTTTTATATAATTCGGAAAATATCTCAAATCTACAAAGAGATTTGCATACATATTTAGTAGGTTAATATCTACTAGACATTTTACAATTTATTTAACATTACAATTATTTAATTTGTCGTTCCGAAAATGAATAATTTGCATTTATCCATAGCTATAAAGTTAAGATACAACGAATTTCAGAGCTATTTTGTATACCGCCACTGTAAATTTGTAAGCCTACCTGTGATTGTGATTGACTTGATGAGTCGAACAGCTGCACATGTAAGATACAAGCAGTAGAACGGAGGGAAAGAAAATGAAAGAGAAGGAGAACAGCAACAGCAGGCTGAGAGGTCAATGCCAACAGAATCCTGGCGATCTTTTCCTTTTCAGAATGGGCAATCCTTAAGCTTATACGCGTACCTATTAAATGTACTTTTTAAACGGTTTTATAGCGATATTGCTCTATATTGTAATAATATTGCTCTAGCTCTTATCAACTTCCACTTCCGGAAAAATGTTTTCCATCAGGAATCCCAAAAGTACGTTTGTAAGTTAGTTATTCGATAAAAAGTATGACTCATACTTAGTTCATTCAACTACTCAAAGCGAAAAGATTGCACTTATGGTTTGTGATAATGTTATCCCTTTCAGACTACCCGAAAAACTAGAATTTTATATCCTTATAATATTGCTAGATGATTGTACTCAGTTAGGTGAATTTTCCATCCATGACTCAGACCCCAAACAAAAAGAGTTCAACGTCGATTCTGTCTTTTTCATTCCCATCTGTATGATAGTGTTACCTAATGATTTACATATGTACATACATACATATATTTAAACTAACTTCCGAAGGCATTCAAGGGAATTGAAACGCAATGAGGTCTCGTTGACTTACAAACCTAAAATTTGACCATATCGCTATTAAACGATTTTGCCACTTCCTAAACAACAACCCCCCGAGAAGAGGAAACCCTCTTTCGGCATAATCCCTGCTTAATTGCTGCCCGCTTTTGAGACATAGCCAGTGACAACCCTGCCAAAAGCAACAAACCGACACACGAAAACGCATTCTCTGCTACACATAAAAGAATTTAGTGAAATTGGCCAATAAGGATGGTTTTACTGGAACTTTACCTTAAAAATTTTAACCTGTATGTGATTGCTTGTATTTTGTTAAGGCATTTTTGAATATAGCATCCTCAACACAGTTCATTGTAGAATTTTTTAACACTCAAGCTTAATGAATTTATAATACCCAACTATTTATTCTGATGTCCAATGAATTAAATTTAATTTAAAATGAACACAGATATCGAGTACCTACCTAATTTTGAGGGTTGAAGATTTTTCTTTCAATTGCCATCAATTTAAGCACAGAATCCTTTTTTTTTGTGTGGTATTACCCCCCCAGCTCCCGAAAAAGCAGGACACCCCTGCCCCTGTTTTGTTTGCAGCGCCTAGTGCCTTTATTTTATTGCCTCTCGTCGTGGTTGCCAAACACGGATACACACAAACACACATACATAGGCAGTCAAAGGGGTGGGAGGGAGATGGTGATGGCCAGAGCTGGGGAGAAAGAGACGGCGAGAACGAGACACCGCGTAGAGATACAGAAAACGTTGATTATTAATTATGAGACGCTATGGCCGATAACTGTGGGCTAGTTCACCATTTTACTAGGCCTTATGGCCAAGCCCAGTTGGCAAAAATCTCGAAAATGTGTGTCTGCAAACTGGTTACAAATGGGTCTCAAAAGTTTATGGACTCACCCTCACCCCGTCGACCTATCCACTTGCACATTGTCCTTTATAGAAAAGAATGAAAAGAATCAATCATAGACTCGTGTACCCATCCATACAACATAAAAGGGTAATATCTACATATGTGTAGTTGAAATTATATTGGGTAATATCATCATTTTACTGACCCTTCCACATTAAATGTCATTGAGCCGAAGACTAATTCCTCCGGCAAATGTATCCGTGGAGTCAGTCTATTAATCGAGGCATTTACTGTTTTATTTGCTAATTAAGTCTACCAATCAGTCATGGCTTGGCTATTTGTTTTATCTATATTAATAAAGGTCTCTGGTGACGGATTTTCCATCAACACTCAGTGCAAACGCTAGGAGGGTAATGTGCCCATGTACATATGTAGATACATACATAAGGTATGTACACATGTAAGCTTGGGTTTGCTTTAAAACATTTCAATCTGTATAAATATACTACATTTTAGTAGAAAGTTGTTTTCAAATATTCCAAATTATCAAAAACATCTTTAAAAGCTATGTAAATACTAAAGTAAATGTCGCAATTACGAAGCCGTAGAAATTTCTTTTATTTTATACACCTCAACTCCCTGGAAGAGTACTATACCCCCCTTCCCTGTTTGATTGCAGTGACTAGTGCCTTTATTTTATTACATCTCCTTTTTTTAAAGGTTGTAACGGGCTGGGCTGGGGCTGTTTTAACCCCCAACTGGCCATTTCTTGGTGTTATGGATTAGGCGAGGAGTAACTCAATACCAAATACAAAAATTTCCAAAACAAAGCGAACGGAGAAACGAGCGTGCAGAATCCATTTAAGTTGTACAACTTCAGTTTTGTAAAGGGGACCCGGGGGCTAAGAGGGATCGAGAGGGAATGACAAAGAGAGAGAGGGAGCAAGAGAGAACATATTCATTGCACTTCTCCTTCTCCGGAGGAAAAAACATACAATTCAAAGCCAAACAAAGAAAAGCATAGACAGCAAACACAAAAAGTCAGCAAAGACAAAAAAGCAAAAAGACAAAAAAGCAAAGACAGAGAAACGACGCCAAACTCAAGCAACATTTGATTGTCGGCCATGCACAGCAAACCAGTATAATTGCACAAACACACACACCGACACAATCGCAAACTGTCGGGCTCACACGGATGCACACAAGTGCGGTCAAAATATTAGGAGGCGCCTGGCAATTAGGTGGCATTGGGATCTCAATATGTCTGTCACTTTGTATAGATACTGCATAAAAAGAAGATAATCTATCGGTACTCGTGGAAAGGATTCCAGATAGGATACAATATCTCCAGTAATGTAGTTAATTAAAAGGTGCAACCCATACTATTAAATATTATTTATTATATGTATATCCAGAATCCAAATCTGGCTTTGAACATTTGCCACTTTCGTCGCTAATTAATGAATTCCCGTATTGTGTAGCTATTATTTTGACCTTTGCTGTTGGGTTAGGCTTTGAGTTGAATATATTTGTATTCCGAGTGAAGGGCGCTGCGCTCTCTTTTTTTTCGCTTATTTATTATTTTTACTTCTTGGCCAGCAAAATTAACAAACAAAAAGTAATAATCAAATGGGAAGCTAAAGACAAAAACCACAAAAAAAATATGTTTGTTGGTTTTGTTTTATTTTGTTTGTGTGTTTGACCTCGTCGTTGCCGATGCTCTCTTGTGACTCTCTTTAGCTCGTCTTTGACTCTCTTTGAAGAGCGAGCGCATTGACTCGCGGGCAGCGACGTCGACGCCGACGTCGTTGTTATTGTTGCGCGGCCGTTTAACTTTGTGTGCCTGTGTGAGTGCGTGTGAGGGGCACGTGTGTTTGTGCCATGGTCTCATTTCAAGATAATCGCTCTTCTTCTTCTTCGGCCTCCCTTCTTCTCCACTTCTCATCGGCAATGTTGCTGTTGCTGTTGCTGTAATTTAGCGGTTGGGTTTTTGTTGTTGCCATAGTTTTATGTTTTTTTTCTCGTCTGCTTAATGTTATTAGTTTTGTTATTGGCTTTTATTGAAATTGTATTTAACCCATTTTAAAAGCGTGTGTGTCAACAGGTTTTGACCCCAATTGCAAAAAAAATAAAGGTGTCAAAATGGTAGATAAGTAAAGCATGTGCTCTATAAGGAAATGAAAACAATGGATAATGGTGCTATAGAAAATGATGGGAACGTAATGATGAAGAAATATAAATATGTACGTATGTACTATATGTTCCTATTATAATACTATTTTGTATTTCTTTTTGCTGGATAAGATCATATTAAAGTATAAAAAATAAAGAAGTAATATTAAGATAAAATTACCACAAAAATAAAACACATGTTACAAAACCACTTAGAGAGAAACCGAAACTGAAACCAAAAAAAAAAGAAATTACTTTCCCATAACGAAGATTTCGGGTTATGCGATTGTGTTTGCCTTTGAAATTATCAAGATATTTTTGTCAGTTCCCCTTCTTTTTTCCTTAGTTTTTTCCAACCTCCAAACCTAACCAAGCTGATTTTGAGAAATCCCAGACGTAAGATCGGAAACAAAAACACACGCTCAATGCGAGAAAAATTAAATTTGTTTATGTTTAAACGCAATTACTCGTGGAATTTGTACGAAATTCAACTCAGCCTTACAATTTGTTGCTTCTTATGTACATACATACATACATACTTTTGCAATAACGAAATGGAAATCAAAATTGACAAAAGCAGGGGAAAATACGCAAAGTAAAACAACTTTTGTTGTCTTCACTGAACTTCCGGCATTTTCTTGCTCATCTGAAATGGTTGTTGTTTTGTTATTGTTTTTGTTAACACGACACGTACTGCAACAAAGTTGGAAATGCGTTTTGCGCAAAACCTGTTAGGAATTTACGAAAGACGAGGAAAGCGGCAAATTAAGGAAAATGAGAAACATAATTAGAGGCAAATACTAATCATACAAGGCTCATACACGGGAAAAAAGGTTTTCGAATTTACAAAAATTGAATTTGCAGGAAGGTTACCCAAAACGTGACCCATTTTTAGTTGGTTAGTTAGTTACGTATACATACATAGATATGTTTGTATGTATTTCCTCACGTTTCCGGCGGACTGCAACAAGCCAATTTGGGCGCCAATTTGATCATTTTTGCTTAACTTCATAATTTCTCTTAAAATGTAATGGCTTGAAATGGAATATGAATTCTTTCGGTGCACAATGTTCATTACTATGAGCAGAATATCATCAAACGAAAATATGCCAAGAATTTTCCTGGAGGAAGGAGTTGAAGTAACTGAAAAAGCGAGAAGAAGTCGTAGAGAGGGCGAAACAAATAAAAATCAGTCGAATAACGCATTTAAAGACACTCCAAAAGCTAAAACAGAAGACCATAAAAATGTTTTCTTCACGGCACTAAAAGAGCGAGTGAGAGGGGTAAAAGGAGCGAGCGAGAAAGAAGAGGGCATTTCGTGTTACAGTTTCAATTTAAAAGGAAAAACGTTTCCCACACGCACGAAAAAAAACATATACACACAAGCGGCTTCATCATCAATTTCTAAATGCAAAACCGCAATAAAAAAAAACAAGAAGCATGGACATTGGCAAAAACAACACAACAAACTGAATACTCTGCGAAATAAAGTATTTGGCCAATTTAATTAAATCAATCAGTGTCGACACCCGGGTTCTTAAAATGAACCAATTATGTCAATAGTTTAGTAAAAAATAAACAAAACAAAATATACCTTATTGAAACATTTAAAACTAAAAACTAAGTTTTACTAACTTTTCATTTTCGATAAGAGGAATCCATTTAATGGAAAGAACGCCAGTTCTCTAGAGCAATAGGATTTTAAATAGACATTATCAAATTATCCGGATTCAAAAAGTCGACCAGCAATTCAAAATATTAAATATTACAATGTTTAATTATTATTATAAGGAAAATATGGACAAAACACTCTGTTATTCGACTAACTCTGCGATTCTGATGATTAAACTTTTGTAATTTTGCGATATTCGATAAATAATTTCTTACGAAAGGGTATTTATGAATCGAATTACTCTCACTACGGAAAACCCAAATCGAAGCGGACAAACTTGTGAGAGAGAGAGCAAAATGCTCTCGCCATTCGCGTAGTGGGCCAAAAAGAGAGAGCAACAAAGACGGCGCACGTGTAACCGTAAAAAGAGTGAAATAGTAAGGGGGCGGGGTGGGCGGTTCTGGAGTGTGTGCGTCAGTGTGTGTGTGCGTGAGTCCGTGTGTATTTACTTTGCAAAATAACCACCCAACTAAAAGATGGTTGACAAGATAATTGTTGCCCTCTGTCTGCCTCGCTCTCCCCTCTTCCACCCCTCCCATCTTTTCGCCTCCTCCTCCTTCGCCGTTTTCTCACCCACTTTTTTTTTGAGTGTTCGGTCGGAAATTGGAAAACCCCAGATATTAGATTTCACCAGAAATTGCTTCTGGAATTAAAATAAATAGCGCGAATTATGTGTGTAATAGATCGGTGTTAAAACATACCACCGGAAATTGCTAAGATAGTCGGCTTATAAAAAGGTTATTATAAAAAAGGATACTAAAATAGCATCGGAAATCCCTAGAGTGTTATTGAACTAATTAAGTTTGATTCCTAGTCAAGATGTCAATTTCAATAATGTAATAACAATTCTTAAAATCCAGTAGAAATCAACAAAGTATCAAACACGGTAATCGGGAATTCGTAACGGGGAATGCTACTATAGAACTCCCTGTATTTCGAATCGGATTCGGGACTGCTGTCGCTGGATATACATACCATATTAATATGGTAGCGTCATCGTCATTGGATACCTGGTCGCACCTGTGGACTCGCGATTAACCGGCGGCCAAAATATTTTGACTCAGCACTTTAAACCCAATGTCAGATACATAGACAGAAACAGAAACACGAACTCACCTCACACTCGCTCACTCGAACAATAAATATATTTGTGGGGCATTAGCCTCTAGATATTTGTTTGATATGCGCTTTAAAGGTTGGCATTATTCAAGGTTGTGTTTATTTCGGCCGCAAATTATTTGGGGCATTGTCCGCTCGCGACCATGGTGGTTTAAGTACCCCGGCCACCCTCTCTACACATACATATTTCTCGCTTATCGCTCAGATAATTTTCCGTCGTTGGAAGTGGAGAGAAACTTTGGAAGCCTTAAAGTTCGAGGGGGAGATACTAATGGATTTGGAATCCCATTTTTGGTGCTTTCTTTAGATGGACACTTTCTAAATAGCGTTTTCCGACGTGCTTATTGAGGGTCCGAGTTCAAAGCCAGGGGTAATTTGTTCATTTTTCAATAGCATTCAATGAACAACCTCTTTACTATTTACATTAAAAATAAGATTTATAATTAATTCCCACCAAACAAATTAGAATCAATCACAGACTTCATTACTGTCGTTTTACTTGGGAAAATATTCCAAAAAAGGATGAAGAAATAAAATATTTTTTATCGCCATAGAGGGACACTGAGAAAGGGAGAGAGAATTTCGGATGGTGACGTGACCATCAATCAAGTGCCTTTTGCTTTTGCGGATCGAATCGGATCGTTTCGAATGCAACACAAAAACATTAAAAACCAAACGAAGGCAGACGTCTCCGTTTGAGTTTCAATTTCAATTTTGGGTCTTTTCTGTCTGCCCGTCTTTTTTATTTTTCTTTTTGCTTCTTTGTGGTGTTTTTAGGGCTCTTCCCCCAGACAAGCGGACAATTTCATCAATGTCTTTGCCGCCACTGTAAATGCTTGAGATACAGATACACATGCCCGTTTACCTACAGCAGCGGCCAAGGCAATATAAGTGCGATTATGGTGACTAGTCATCGTAAATCACTTAATTTTAAGTACAAATATTAGGCATTACCTTTAATCAAATTTATACTTTGGCTACCTGGTATTTGCAACTATTGTTCGGGCATTTTATTACTTGACAGACACGGTTTAAGTTTAAAATTTAGAATTTTTATAAATGGGAATACATTTAAAATATATCTAGTAGTAAATGGTTTCATTTTTCAAAAACTGAAACTATACTAAAATATTCAGTCGATTTTACCACTTCAACTCTCAGATGCTAGCAATTTGAGAACGTTTGTGTGCATTGAAATACATTTGTAATAAAACTTTGGTGCTTGTGAAAACTTTCGTGTGCCCGCTGAACTTCTTAACATTTTTGTATATTTTTTGTTGTACGATTTTAAAGTTTTTTTTGTAGTTTGCTTTCGCTGTAAGTCCCCTAATAAAAAAAATTCCCCCAACGCCAGCACAGTGACTTATGTATGTACATATGTGCATAAATACGTTTGTATTGGGCTACGTAGCATACATTTTCAATGTCACGTATTGCCGTTCAATTTTTGTTGTCACACAAATACACACAAACACAAAACACATACACACGCAGACAGAGAAAAGAGAGCGCGCGTCTTCATCAGCAACTTAATTATTAAATTAAATGCGCTAAATGGTAGCACACGCAAGTGCCAATAAAACAAAATACGAAAAATTGAGAGTGATGAAAGGGGGACTGGGCGAGAGGCATTGGGTGCTGAAAAGGGGAGGTCGGCAAAAGGGGGGGTGGCGCCACATGCTGCTTACAACCTTGTCTGTTAAAAGGCGTCGCTGCTCGACGTCACTCTTCACTCGAAAATTCACTCCCACTCCAAAATGCCAATTCCCCCTCCTCCTTTGTTTCGCTTCCACTGAAATCAGAAGCATGAACGTAGCTCACAAAGTTTGAGTGTGCGGGGGGCTTACAGATTCATTAGTGAAGGCGTGGATTTTGACGGTGTCTTATCGATTTGGAGTGGAGTTCAACAAAATTATGAAATTAACGTAACTTTTTTCTATGATTACAATAATTTGAAGGGGGGTTGGGGGACTTTCTCAAGAAACCCCCCCTGGATCCGATACCATTAGTGCCATAGTGGTTAAAATGTTATCTCTTTATCTTTTATCATTGAACCCCGACGAATTGAAAGTCCATCAGTAGCCCATGCTGATTATTTGTTATTTTCATTCGTTAAAGGTGTAATCCTCAAGATTCATGTTTTAGATTTGCAATTTCAAAACTACAAGTGTACACTGCTGGCCTATAAAAAAAATAAATATCCTTTGGCGAAAGGTGATTACTTTACAAAACCTTAACCTGCTGTTGAAGCCACCCCCTACCCTCTTGTCACACCCATGGGCAGAACCCTTCGCAAATCAAATAAAACTCTTATTTCAGTCGCTCTCTTTGCGCTCTCTTCAGCTGACTATGCGCCATGGTTTTCTCTGCTTTTACACTCTCTTTGTCGCTCCGTTTGGCCGTTTAATTTTCTTGGCTTGGCTTTGAGTGACTTCTTGGCATCTTCAACGCTTTTTTATGGCTTTTATGGCCATAAAGCCGCTTTTGGCCGCCAGCTGTTGTTGGCCAAAGGCAAAAAAAGGCAACAACAATGCGAGTGGGTAAATGGCAACATATGTATGCACACGGACCCAGACTTACGCACACACTTACAAGTTGATGGGTTGAATGCAAGCCCACGATACACACACTGATATTTATTATAGAGGTGGGATAGCTACACCTGCGATCGAAATAGTTTCACTAAAAATAAGATATCTAACTTAAAACATCACATTTTGGTGTATCTTTTTTTAAAAATGTATTATCTTGAAACGAAAATAAATTAAAAACCGCGTTTGGTATTGGTTTTAATATTAAAGGCATTCGAACATCGAAAAGTTTTTACCTAAAACAAACTAATTTAAAAAAAATTGTAATACAAAATTTAAAATAAACAAAAACAATATACATATTAATAAATATATATGTATGTACATATATTCTTTTGGCCGCAGCTGTGACACACACATGTGTAGCTGTGTTGTTGCTGGAAGAGGGGAAGCAAGAAAAACAACCAAACATAAAAAGCGCGCGCGAATACAGGTCGACGCTCGTTTACTTTGAGCAGCGCTGCTGACGTAGGCGTCAGCGTCCATTGCTTATGATTTTCGAAAATCCCATTTTTGTTTGGCATTAAAAGGAAAATGTTGGGGAAACACATTTGCCCAAGACAAGTCGATCGGTTAGGTACATATTATAGTGACACTAAAATGTCAATTTTAAATGTATGTATGTAAAAATAATGGCAAAACCATAATACTCGGTTAAAATGTTTGAATGAACTTGAAATATGAATGAAATTAACTCATTTAAAATTTGTATGTACATCATACATATGTACATACATACTTACATACATTCCAACCGAATTTCAATCGAAGAGATTTCTGTTACTGCGAATGAAATTATGTAAGGGAAATCTACATATGTACCCAGACATAGCCCCCCATATCGGGGTTACACGGAAATCTTTTCGGTTGAAATGAGGTTGAGTTGGAATGTGAATACATACATATGTATGTACGTACATATATCTGTATGTATGAACTTCATAGTATATGTACATGCATATACTAATTTAAAACGAATATCAACCCAAGAGGTTTCTGTATTACCCCCGATTGACAGAACAAATCTAAACTCTATTAATTTTTAATTTACAAACGCTTAGAAACATCATTCCATCGTATCAAATAAACGACTTTGAAAACTGATGTACATACATACATAGTTTTGCATTATTTTCACAATGTTTTCGTTAGATTGTTTGCCAAATATGGTTCAAGGTTTCGTTTTCTTTTCTTTGCCATATTTTTTTAGAAGCGTGTGGACTTTGTTTTGCGCGCTGATTGTGGTTCGTTGGCTAATTATAGATTTTTGGGGGTGTACGTAATGTATTAGCGGGTTTGCTTATTGTGTTCAGTGCTCCACTTGAGTGTCAAGTTTGTTTACGTTTGCCAATAATTCGGAATCTTTGAGATACTTTGCTATGATTTCCATTTTTACATGTCTGCCTGTTGTTTTTTTTCCCCCGACTCAAACCAGTTTTTGCTTTGGTTTTTTCGTTCGTCTTTGAAATGCGAAAAATAGATATGGAAAAAAAGAGGAAGCAGCGCAAAAAATAAAACTCAACCTTTTAATACGACAATTTTGATATCGAAATAGAAAAAAATGATAAGCCATTTGCGACGTCATAAGCTTATGACGCTATTTGAGACGCGCGAATAAACAAAAAAGCAAGATAGTAAACAAAAGAGAAAAGCTGACATCATTTGGCTGCAAGAAAATAAGAGCAATCAACTTATTTAATAGTAGTATTAGATTAGTAAGGGATTTTTTAAATTGTGGCAAACCATTTTTCCTATTTTACCTCCGATTGACTATACATACATACATACATATGTGCATTAGTGGATTATGTGGAAAATCTCATAATGAACCCGCATTACGTTACCCTAGCCTTACGTTACGTAGATCACATCTAATGCTGCACAAATCAAAAATACAAATAAAAACGTGCCAAAGCAAAAACAATAACAAAAACAAAAATGCATTTGCTGCACACATTAACAAATGCGGGTCACACATACTTACATACATATAAGTTTATGAACTGTGTTTATGCGAAGGCAATTTTATGAATTTAATAATATTTTAATTTTAAACTTTTCGTGTGGAAGTGCTTATTAATTTACCGTTATTTTATGAAAAAGTGGAAAGCAAGAAATATATAATTGTTGATAGGACCACCAAACGACATTAAAAATGTATTTCACTAAAGTAATGTTTTTTTTTATTCCGTTTCATCCCTCTTCTCTTTATTTACGTTTCATAAATTCGGGAATAAATTTGTGATAATTCAAAAATTCGTAGATTTTCCAGCATAAACACCGTAGTAAGACTTACACAAACGCGTGGAAATCGCTGAAACTTGACAGTACGGTGATTATGCGATGAGTGCGAGATAGAGAGAGCAGAACGAATCTCCCTCAACCCCTCTCTTTCGCACAAACTGCACTTGCACGAATCTTCGAGTTCGACTTCGACTTTTAGATTGTATTTCGTATTTGCCGATCGCAGGCCACAAAACCTAAAAACAAAAATAAAACATGACGAACAAGAAGAAATAAAGAAGAAGAATGCCCTTGGGCCGCAGTTGTTGTTGTTAACCGCTTTTTGGTAGCTAAATATTTGAAGGCTTTTGAGGTTATTATGCTGCAATGCATTGTTTTGCCGTTCAGATCACTACATGGTAGGTACTTAAACAAAAAAATGTACTAACCGCAAAACGAATGTACAACCAACAACAAAAACATTGCGGCTTGTTGTTCGTTTCCATACAAGTAGCGGTCTTTAAAAGACAATTTATGTAAATAGAAAATATTTTTACAATCAAGTACTAAGGCAAGTTTGCGGGAGTTCCTAAAACTATTATACAATTTTTTGTTTCCAATTTTAAAAATAACTCTTGCTATTTTCAAACTTAATGTACATAAGTAATGATCCTAAAAGCTATAGTAAATAATAAAGCTTATTTAGCAATAACTAAAGAACATGATTCATAATGTTTGAACGAATTCCTAAACAATGAGTTGACTATTTGTATAAAATTTCATTTATATCTTTTAGCTGTGATGTTACTCGTATAATATATCACAAAACAAATACCAAACGAAGCGCATTATCGCAATTGAAGTTGATGAGTCAAAGTTTTTCCAAGAAAACACGAGGTATTCCACGCTTAGGGTTCAATATACTAATGGCCCGTCGGTGGTATTTCCATATTTCGGTTCCTACCCTTACTTTCTTTCTTATTATTTCCCCACCCAATTGTACAGGCGAGCAATTGGATATTGAAAGTGGCATCTGAATTAGCCGGAGTAGTGCGCTTTGAATGGGGATCATCCCACTCAATTAGCGTCATTCGTCCTGGGCGTAGTTAAAATTTTAACCGGGGGTCACAACATTTTCCCTAAAGATAAAGATTTTTCTTAAAGATACGTATGTATTCGTATGTAAAAAAATTACATAAGTTGAATATTTGTTTTATGATTTACATACATATGTATATTATAAAAGTAGATGGATGTAAAATGCTATATTTTCTGTAAACTCATCAATTTATTAATTTTTAATTAATCATCCCCTGGACCTACCTGACTACGTCCTTGTCTTAGCCACCTTTCCCCCCACCCCATTCCATCATACCCCCACTCACTGTAATTACCGTTAACCGAGCTTAGCATTGTCTTTGGCCCTCTGTAACGTAACTGTAACTGTAACTAGCGCGCTTTCTCTGCCCGTTTTCGGGCTACTGGTAGGTACAGTGGTCACTGTCCAAGTGGGATATAGGATTTTATCCTCAGGTACAAGACGTTACAGGTAATAATTACAAGAAAACTGGACAGAATTTAAAACGTAAATTTGACTTAATTTTTTGGAAATACATATGCAGTTTTGCCAATTTTACTATTAAATTTAATGACCAACATTTTTGCATTAAGATTGGCAGCTGTGTCTGCTGCATTCGCTGTACAATATAAAGTTTTGGTGATTATCTTCACAAATCATCATAGTATAATCATATGTACATACATTCATACATATGTAATACCAAATCCGATACCCGAAAAAATGTATTTTTTGTGTGTTAAGAAAATTCCTACTGACTAATGTACACTGTACAATATGTGAGGCATGAATGGAATGGAGTGCGAGTGGATTGGCGACTAGACAAAGAGTAGGCCGATGGCCCACCCTCTTAAACACCCCTCTACTCTCCCCTGATGAGACGGAAATCCCGAAGAGAGTGGGGAGAAAAGAAAACAAACTGTTGGCGGCTGCTTTCTCAGTGAGAAGAAGAAGAGGAGGTAACGTCACGGGAGGGGTGTGAAGGAGTACGAAGCGAGGGGGAGGCAAGGCCGCAATTAATTACAAACTTACCCAGCTGTCCCCACACGTAGCCCCCCTTTTTCTCTTCTTGTACTTCCTCCTTTCCTTTCTCTTCTCTCCCGCTTTGTGTCTGTATGCGAAAAGTGGCACGTATCAATGTTGAAAGCATAAAAACACAAAGAGACCCACAAGAGTCGCTCTCTCGCAGGCAAAAAAAAACAAAAAAGTAGGAGACAAAGCAGAAGATTCGGAGAGTAATGCAAATGCTTACGCTGAAAAAAACGGTAGCTTAATATCAAATAGAGTAGTAGAGTTGTTTTGTTACATATGTACATATGTATGTACATACATATGTATATTCATAAGTGTAAGCCTTGTGTTCAAATACCAAGGCAGCCCAATTTGTCTATTTCTTATCCATAGTAAATGTACTTGTTGTTATCTAGTTTAATTTGATCACATCATATCCATATTTTTTCTGAGTGAAGTCGCTCCTTACATTACCCTTTTTTCTTGTTGCTTGCTTGGTCAAAATATAAATACCCGCACACACATGTGCTCAAGTGTAAAAAACAATAACCACCTTGGTAAAAATGGCAACAGTCTGCATGTATTTTTGCTTTTTTTTCTGTTTTCTGGTAGACAGATGCAATCCATTGAAAATAGAGTACTAAAAATCTAACAATGCTCCAAACACAAAGTCATTTCTTAAATGCAACCAAATCAACAAACATACAGGGGATGTGCTTGGGTGTGTTTGCGAGTGCTTGCAGGCCGACAAACATGCGCAGGCTGAAAATCTGCTGACGACGCTAAGGCGGCATTTATCACTCCAAAAAATGGGGGCCTCCGAGGGGTACGCGCATTGGGAGTCATTGATTTTCGTTTATGAGTCGAGCAGGCGACGCTCTCACTTTTTATACGTTCATTCACACGCGGCACAGTGGGGCAAAAGCGAGCAAAACGACAACCAGAACGCTTAAACATTTTCGTAAATGTACATTTATGTATACGTTTACATTAACTTCCACATGCCAACGGTTATTCTAAAATATTTTTATTCAGGAACGACTCTCGATATTTATTAGTGCAGAGTGCATTAAATGTAAAATTCTATACTTCACAAATGTGTACCATTAATTCTTACGTAATAAATATACAAATGTTCTGCCTCAGTGGGCTGTAAGATAGGGTTGACATTGACCTAGGGTTGTTTTCAACTCTACTTACCTGTGGTTTAAGACTCTTACCAGGTACATATGCTTGTATCTGCATTATTTATGTACATCCATATAAGAGCAAGACTTTAAGACGTTGGATAATCCTCAACAATACGGCCCATCAAAAGTAATCCGCTAATATTTTATGTTACTCCGGACAAGGCTTAGAGGAATTCAACGTAAATTAACTTAAGTAGCTAAGATATA
This sequence comes from Drosophila kurseongensis, assembly GCA_018153305.1. Lineage (NCBI taxonomy): Eukaryota > Metazoa > Arthropoda > Insecta > Diptera > Drosophilidae > Drosophila > Drosophila kurseongensis. Next base: position 1,065,697 of record JAECXX010000141.1, read on the forward strand.
TACATATGTAGAATAAGATCCATTGATTGAAAAGTCATATCTTTTTAGTTGCCAGGATTTATTATTAAGAAAAAGGGCCAAGACAATTATAAGGAAAAGTAAATGCCGAAAGTTTTTAAATTATTTAATTATTCATTTTTGTTTTGTAATTCCTTCAGTTCCTTTAGAAACTACCTTAAATTATGCTTTTCCCACATTTAATCCTGGAAATCCTTTCAGCTTACGTTTTTATCCCACAGTGCTCTCCGGTTAAAGTGAAAAATGCAAAGAGAGCGGCAACGTCAAGGGAAGAGCGAAAAGAGCGAAAAATAGAGAATGTCTAAAGGGGGGAAAGGGAAGGAGAAAGGATAATGGACAAGGAAGAGAATGGGGAATTTAAATATGCTATTGATAATTTAAATTAAAGCCGAATGCAATTCGAATTTGCATTTAAGTGGCGGAGATTCCTCTTCGTTTTTACTTTCCCAGATTTTGTTTTTCTTAGCGCGTGATTTACATTCACCTGTGAAATGAAATGAAATAAAAGCCAGGCCAAAAAAGCGCGTGCTAAAGAATTAAAGGCAATATACGAAAAACATCTCGAAATGGAATTCAAACAAAATGAAAATAAAGTGAGGAGCTGATTTCTCTGCCGGCGTCTGCGTCGACTGCGCTGCTCGCAGGTAGCAGCTTATGTTTGTGTGTGTGCGTCCGATTCGGTTTTTATTTACTTTGTTCTGCTTGCTTTTCCAGTCTCTCTGTTTTTTTTGGTTTCTTCTGTTATCGGGCAGCAAATTGAAAGCAATAAATACTTAATTGTTAGCTTGTTGTTCTTGCCGTTACTGTTGTCATTGTTGCCGCTTAATTACGTAATTCCGAATTTATCTGGGCGACTTGAAGAAAATGCAAAAGAGCGCCAAACGTGTGGAAATGCAGCGAAAGAGAGGGGGAAAGGGAGAGGAAAGGCACATAAGAAATCAGAACGGTTTATCACAAAAGCATAAGAGGCAGAGATAAAGAGATGGGGAACATCACAAAAAGAGATTGCCAAAAAAAGTACCCACAAATCATGATATCACGAATCAAATAATTGAATTATTTAATTTAATAAAGGAAAAACCGTAAATTTATTTGTACAATAATAAACCCAACAAAACCGTTGTGGCTTATCCTAATAAATCGATGTGCTTAAAAGTTTAAAAACAGGTAGAAACAATTAATACTCACAAAAAAATTATGTTAACCATTTAGTGCCTTTACATTGTTATAAATATAACAAAGAGAGAGAGTAAAAAAGGCGCGCAGGGGAAATGTTTTGTTTGTTTGTTCTCACTTGTGACACAATTAGCTTATAAAGTTCTTAGATGTTGTTTCCCGCAGCCTATGGGAATGTGAATCATCATCATCGGGGCTTTTGTTCCGGGGAATTTTAAATATGAATAAACAAAAAACTAAACAGAAATTTTCTTTTTTCTGATACACATTTCGCACAAACACAAGCAAACAATATTTCGTCATCAACAAAAACAAGAAGCGGGGCAGACGTCATCGTCATCGGGGCCTTAATAATAGTACGCAAAAATGATAAACAAAGATCCCCCTACTCGCAATTCTCCTCCGCTTCCCCTAACCTTTCTTTTTCCACCCACAACGCACGCTCATGAACTCTTCCCTCTCGCACTCTCTTTGTTCAGTGCAAATTTGCATTGTCTCTTTGTGCTTGTACACATACATCCTCATACATATGTACACACATAATCACGCTCACTGATGAGTGCCAAAACTGACCTCACAATTGTTGTTGCTATGATTATTTGTACTTCGTTGTTGTTGTTTTGCAGCATTTTAAAACTGTAAAATGAGTTGAACTTGTTGGGGGCTTTAGATTTTAGTTGCGATTTCTGGGAGAATCCCCTTTAAAACATAATACAATACAATACATAATTTTGTGAACTTTATACTTTAAACTATACAGTTTTAGAATAAATTTCCGCCCTTTAGCCGCCTAAAATTTGATCATTTGTAATTAAAAATACAATGTACATGGAAGTGCTAAATATGTTCTATATGTACTAATATGTTTTTAATTCCAATCGATGAGGTAAACAAATTCTTATGATGACAGATTGTTTATTTAATTAGGGTTGTTAAACTGTTTTAAAAGCTATGTTGGTTCGCAGTCTAGATTATATGAACATTCTTATTTCTAACACAAGAATTTTTGATATTGCATCTCAAAATTTGTTAAAACCCGTAAAAATAAACTATTTGGCAGGACCCCTTTTAACCTCACGCTTGATTTGGCACTTGGATGAACTTGAATTATTTAATTTCATTCGTGTGGATCATCTCTTAACTAGTAATTTCCACAAGTGAGGATGATTGCCCTAGGAAGTATTTTGCATTTTCAAATCCAGCCAAAGTCACTTTTTTTACATAATAAAGAGGCAGCAACAACTATGCGGATTATGCTCACCGCCCACAACCGCCCAACCACCCACAATAACACAAACACACCACCCACTGACCAGCGTTTTGCTTCCGTTACAAATAAGCAAAAATCTTTGCGACACATACATATACCCATATATTTATACAGCGGGGGCAGAATAAATAGCATTGAAAATGTAATTAACTTCTGTTTTTACTGCTGTTTTAAAGGTGTTAGTTATTCGCCACAGATGTCCTCGTCATAAAAACCAAGAAAAATTATTATATAAATAATAAAAAAACGTTTCAGTATTTGGGCTTTAAATTAACAAAGTTTACCAAAACAAAAATATTTACTTGTATCCTTAGTCATACATCTTGTCAAAAAAAACAAAGTCAAATAATTTGAGCTTTACCTGGGGAAACTTTAAGCTAAAGGTGATATTACCTTGTGTCCTAAAAATTGAGATAACGGCGTTTTTGCAGTGGCAGATACTATTATTTCTGCCGCAGCTGTGTATATGCAGCACGCACGTAGGCCAGTTGCGCTCCCTCTCTCTTTCTCTTAACAACTCTCTTAAGAAGTTCTCTTAGAGAGAGCGCCATCACTTCCGTTTCAATGGCGAACATCTGTGCGCTCTGCTCTGCCGACGCGAGCAGCGACTGCGAACGTCTTTCATTCAGCGTTTGCGTTTTTCACAACGAAAATTTCATGACGAAAATTTCAATTCGTTTCGAACGCGAGGACCGTGCGGACGTGTGCGGCTGGAAAAGCAACGGTGGAAAGCCCATTACTGACTTCTCTTGCGCTCTCGCCGCCGTAGATTCCCCTCACCTCTAACCCTCAACAGGCGGCCAAAAAAAACTTACAAAAAATTAAGAAACAATTAAGTGTGAGACGCCCCCGCCCTCTGTAGTTTTGTGTCAATTGTGTGCCTAAAAAAAACAACCAAAAACAAACAAAACTTAGCTATTTTTGTTGAATTTTTTTTGTGTTATAAATGAAAGCAAAAAACAAGTGCAAATTTTGATCAAACCCAACAAATTCAAAAGTCCTGGATTATTTTGAATTTTGGCAAAAAAAAACAAAGACAACAAAAAGCGGCAGCCTCGACTAACGGTAAACAGGCAAGTGAAATCTCAGGCAAAAATCAAATGAAATAAAGAAAAGAAACAGCAAAGGCAGACAGAAGAAGAAGAAGAAGCAACAGCAAGTGCAAGAGAGTAAAGCAAAAGAGCTATAAAAAGAGAGCATCCAAACGAGCGTGTGTGTGTGTGAGCGTGTGTGTGGCTTCCTTATTTTGTATAAATTTATTAAAATTCATCAAAAATCAAATCAAATAAAAGGAAGAAAAATCAAAGACAAGCTAAGAAACAAACAGAAACGCAACGCTCGTTCGCTCTTTGAAAAAACGCACAATGACCTTGCCCACAAACACACACGCATCTGCAAACGACGCCGGCAGCGGCAACAACAATAACAACGGCAGCAGCAACAACAACAACAGTGACGAAGATTCAGACATGTTTGGACCACCCCGCTGCTCCCCGCCCATCGGCTATCATCACCATCGATCCCGAGTGCCCATGATCTCACCGAAATTGCGACAACGCGAGGAGCGCAAGCGAATCCTTCAGCTGTGCGCCCACAAGCTGGAAAGGATCAAGGACTCGGAGGCGAATCTGCGACGCAGCGTCTGCATCAACAACACCTACTGCCGACTGACCGACGAACTGCGTCGCGAGAAACAGATGCGATACCTCCAGAATCTGCCCAGGTGAGAGTCCGATATGATCTTTTCATAAACAAAAATTATACCAACACTCCAGTGATCTAGCCTAACAGCTAAATCAAAGCTTACACCCTTTTAGTTTATTTGTTCGAAAACAAAAGAACATTCTCATAATTTAATTACTACCCATACCTACAGTTTTTGAAGAAAAATGGAAAGCTATAAACCAGTGACCTCAATTAAAAAATAACTAAGATTAGTTTAACTATCTAGTTGCTTAACACCGTCTTTATATAAATTTTTACCTAACCCCTCAGTCGGGAAATTAATGGTGTGACAGAGAAACAGTGTTTATAACCAGCGATCTTACATGGAGAGCAAACTGAATTAGAGAGTTAATAGGTTGTTTGTGAGGAAATCAATAGTATTACCTGATATATAATGTGTTATAGCTTGTAAAGATAGTATTGGGAATACTTAGAAATCCATTATATCTTATGGGTCTTAAAAGGAAATTGGGTTCAGAACCTGTAAACTTAATTGGAAAGAGAAAATTTGTGTGACATTTATTTTTTCATGGAAGCTATGAGTTATTTTTTCTGATTAATATGTATTGTAATCATTATTCAAGTATAAGCATTACTAACTGTTTTATTTGAACGCTCTTACTCAGAGCTACCTGTTTGTATTTTTAAATGCAGCTAATCAAATGAGATCTTGCTTGAAAAGCTACGAAAAACCCGCGTTGTAAGTTACTACGTCCGGAATTTAAAATATTTATATTTAAAGACAGTTTTTTGATGAATGGCGTTACTGAAAAAAAATTTCAAATGCTTAAGTGCATAAATAACGATTAAATGGACACTTAAAGTGCAGCAGATGAACATTTTGAACACCAAACCCATTTAAACTCAATTTTATTTATATTTCCCACACACAATCCGAATAATTATTTATAAAAGAATAGAAAACACACAGGCATTGTTGAGTAGTTATGTCCAAGTAAAATGGATTTGCAATTCAGCAATTATGACTTCCAAGCCAGCCCAATTAAGAGACACAATTCCGCTTCATTTGTATTGCGTTTGTTTCTTTTTGGGATTTCCTGAATTGTACAGGCAATAAACCAAAGCCAAAAGTCGTCTTAACCCGACACTTTTGACCGAAAACCCTTTGATACCTGATACAGTATGTAAATTTTGCCAAATAAATTAACTCATTATTCGAGTGGGTGGAGTGTATCTCGCAGTATTATTTCAACCTCCAGTGCAGGTTACACTCATCATCATCACGATGAGCTTAACAATGATGATGTGTATGTCATGTGAACTGTGAACTTGGGGGCGACGCCCACGCGGCGGATGCTTGATTTGTTTTTGCCCTTTTAAAGTGCGTGGTGCGTATTGTGCCTCTATATATACACATCTATATATATATATAAATATATGCATATATATTCGTGCGGTTGCCTGGGTTTTAAAGGTTAAGAGTTGAGAGTGGGCGACTTTGCTCTTTTCCCAGTTGCGTGGCATTTGCGGTAGTTAAAACTGAAAGCTGAAAACTGAACAGTAAGCAAACGCGATAATGCAAGGTGTCGAGTTGTATATATAGATATGCACTATATGTGTGCGATGCAACCGAAAACGACCGATTGTTGACAGATAGTAACTGTGCAAGGGTTTTTGAACCCTTAAATAAGCAGCCAAATCTACTGATTGCCACGTGTCAAATTCTAGCCGTTTAAATAGGCAATCAACGTTGGCTGTTGCATTTTAGTGGAAATTAGGTATATTTTTGGTTAATTTGGGTTTCAAAATTATGCAAATATTGAAGGCTTCAATTTTGAAAAGGTGATTTATAGCTGCCAATGCAATGTGCAATAATTTCTTTCAACAATACAATACAAAATGCAGAATTAGGACTTTGATTTGATAGTGATTATTATTTGAGTAGCTTACACTTTATTTCCTACAATTTGTATCTGTGCCTTCGACTAGTACAACGTGTCAGTTGTGTGGTGCCAACGATGATGCAATTATTCAGGCCCAAATACAAATACTAAACAGCATTTTCTATGGCTTCCATAAGGACTATCTATCCGTCGTCGTCGTCTGCCCCTTTCCACTAGCTCAATGCCGATGATACTGCAATGTTGCAGCAACAATCCGACAGATACGAATATACTTGTGAAGATACAAGGGGATATACATACAGATACGGATACAAACACAAGGAAAGCGGCATATTTCATAGCCAACAACATTCAGGCCAAGCTCAGGCCAAAAACCAAAGAAAACCCAAAGCAAAAAGCAAAAAGCCGTGCAAAACGAGCAGCGAACCAAAGCAAAGCAAAAGCGAAGCCAACCAAACCAAAGCAAAGCTAAGTAAAGCAAAGCAAAGCGAAGCGTAGCTAAACGCAGATACTCAGATACTCAGAGACATAAAAACGCGACACGAAAACGAAACTAAAAACGGAGGAGAAGCCCAACGGAAACAATGGAAAAAGTCGGTGGGATTTTTCCAACATTTTTCGGCCAGCAATTGGGAAAAGGGCCAACATAATTCGAAAATCCAAATAGCCATAGAGCAATTGGGTAATTGGCGTGTAATTGCTATCAAATAAAGGTAGATTATCCAAATGAGCCCCAAAAAATATCTATAAATCAAAAGATACTTATTTTCAAATCAACAAATACAAATCCAAAAACCTTATTTATTAGTTAAGCCAAACAAAAGCTAGTTACTTGAATATAGCAACAATGAATTTCACAAATCTACGTAAAACACAGATGAGGAAAAAGTTATTAACATCGAAAAGTGTGGAAAGATCTAGATACTTCCATAAAAAGTTAATGAGCTTAAAGATAGGTATTTGAATCTCGATAAATTAGGGTTATATTTGCAGAATCAAGCAAATATCTACAGTATGGGTAAAAGTAAAAAAGCAAACCCAATTGATATGTTAAATATTCAACCAATAACCAATTGAAAAACCAAAGATAACAGCAAACATTCCACTTAATCAATCAAAAAAATAAAATACAGGAACAAAAATGCACACACGCATCGGCCAAAACAAGAAAAACAACAGGCAAAAAAAATAATAAAAGAAATACAGAAAGAAATCAAAGCCAGCAAATAGGAATTTTTACATACATATAAACAAACAGACAAATGCGCGTCTGTCTCTAAACATTCTTTTATATTTTTTTAATTTTTGTATCTGCTGTTGGTGTGTGCTAAAAACAAAAACAAAAAACAAGAAAACGTTGAGCTCGTTGAAATAATCACGTTCCACTTGCAACAAAAAAAAGAGCAGCTACAACAACAAAGAGGCGATGATAGCCAAAGCAATTGTTGTTGTTTTTTTTGTGGGCACATGCCATCAACAGCAACAACAACAACAACTCAAGAAGCAACAACAGCAACAACAACGGCAGCAGCAGCGAGAAAAACAACAACATCCAGTGCACTAAACCTTCAGACTTGCCAACACATAAATGTTTGTGTCTGTGTGTCATTATTTTCGCCTTGCCTTTTACACACGTTCGCTGCGTCTTTAGCGCTATTTTTTGTATAATTTTTTAAAAATATCTGCATATTTTTTTAATTTAAAGAAACACATGTTGTACATTTTCGAATAATTATATGGTTTTCACCATAAAGTCACATGAAAAAACCGACGTAGTTGCTTTTTTAGCTAGCAATCAAAAGTAGGTTTTTAGTTCAAAGAAAAACCACAAATAAAAAAAAATTATTCATATACTTGCTTATTTAAATGTATTTAAATGTTAAATCAAAAGGAACACAGAGCTGAAAACATAATCATAAAAACATAAAAATTTCTCAAATTAAGAATACTCCAATACCATTGATTTCATTAGTCAAACTTAAGAGGATTTATATATTTGGCATCTCATCTTTCCATTTCCCTAAATGAGCACTTCCTTAACAGTTAACTGCCACCACGCCCCCTGTTTTGGCTTTTTAGCCCACCTGCTCTTGGCCATATATAATCTATTTATCTCTCTATCATCAGCGAGCATGCTTTCTTTATTTCTTCTTCTTTTTGGCCCGCTCGCTTGCTTTCTTTCATCAAAGAGCCAAAGGAGAAAACAAACAAACAAACAATTCAACATACCGTTACACGCTTTGCAAAGTTAATTCATCTCCGATTTTCCTTTTGGTCAGTGCCTCGCGTTTCCGTTTTTTTGCTTTTGCATTTGCCTTTTTGCTTTTGCTTTTGCCTTTTTGCTTTGTGCCTTGTGCTTTGTTTGACATGTTTTCTCTTCACCCCTTTACACAAAACCCACACTTACTCACATGGAATATGTGGAATAAAGTGTGTATGGTGTATTTTATGCTCATGTGCTTATTATTACTCTGTAGCTTTCCTGTAGTTGCAATCGATAATTTAATTACGAACAAAAATATGTTAAACAGTGAAATTGAAATAAGCACAGGGGCTTTTAAGTGGTATTATACAGACATGGGCAGGATATGGTGGAAAAGCGGGTGGAATGGGGGGAGTTATGAGGATATGTCGGAGATAGCGATGAGCGATAAGTTATCGCTGGTTGTTGCCCATGCTCTTGCAATGTGGCAATCAATTTTGTTGATCGACTGACTTGCGTTCTGTTTTTGCATCTTGTTAGACGAAGGAGTTATAAACTTGATAGAGGTTATGACTGAAAACTGTATTTATAAACAGAAAAAAAAGGATCCCATTATATGAAAGAAAATAGAAAATATTTCTTATAACACTATAAAATCAATTATAATAACCTTTCCTGTCAATACAACAATTAATACTCTTATTTTTGGTTCAAATTTCAACTAGCTTGGCTTGTGGCAAACTGAATCTGAATAAGTTGAATTTTAGGTTATTGTTGTTGTTTCGGACGACGGCAGTTTGGGATGTTTATCTACACAATATCCACGCTGCTCATTGCTTATGCATCCGCTCGCTGAAATGAAATCCATACAAATTGCTGCTGCTTGTGTTGCCTGCCTTCTTTTTATGCATTTTAAACACTCTCGACATTACGCCAAGCAAAGCAACAGTCGTTGGCTCTGCCGCTCACTACTACAACAACAACAAGAGCAATAACTACAACAATAACCAGAGAAACTACAAGAGCATTAACGACAGGCAGCAACAACAAATACTGCTAAAAAAAACCCACAGCACAGCAACAGGAAAAAGAATAACAACAATCACGGCAGAAACATCAAGAAAAACATAGTACCAACAATAGAAAAAATATGGATAACTATAAAAAACACCAATAATTTTAACAACAAATACGCAAATTAAAAACACAAAACCAGCTAATATACTTCAACGTTGGGGTACAGGGATAAAGTGGGGTCCTTTAACATAGTAACAAAAGAGGTACAACAAGACGGATATCATAATAATAAAGACACCATAAAATAAAAAATGAAAAAATACAACAACAAATACTTAATTAGAAAAAACTGCAACGAAAAAAATACACCAATTTAAAAATACAACAAAAGATATTAAAACGAGCAAAAAATGCACCATTATATAAATGCCAACCACAATAACTTCCATAAATATAAATGGTACTCCAATTAGTGTAACACTAACAAAAAAAAGCACCAACCTAAATACTCCTCAGATAAACTTCACCCAAAAATCCAATAAACCAAAGAGAAGCACCAAAGAAGCGCTCTTATTCAATCGCTTACCGAATCTCGCTCCAATCCGTCTTTTAGACCCGCCCCCCTTTTCCAGACTCCCCCTCGCTCCCTTCTGCAGAGCCCCCTGCTTGGGTACCCCTCTCCGCCACTGCTCTGCGCCTGCACTGCTTCCTCTTCCACTATTCCACTCTTCCACTCTTCCACTCACCATATCACTAATACACCCGCAGAGCGGCAGACATCATCGCATAGTGCATAGCATTTTGTGTAACCCACTCAGGCCGCCCCATTTTGTGGCGTCGTCGTAATAATTTCGCGACTGCGACGACGTTTTTATAGTTTTCCGTTTTTGCTTCTTTTTGTTTGGGGGCTGCTATCTTGTCTCTTTTCTTTCCCCCTGGGGTTTCGTGTTTTTTATTATTCCGATTCGGATTCGGATTCGTGTACTGCCGTTTTTTTTCTTTTTTTCATCTCATCTATTTGGTAACGCGAATTGCAGCAACTACTATTCAGCATTCCCTTTTGTGAGCCATCCTACACAAACTATTTTGGTTGTAATTACAGGTGATTATGGTCCTGTTTTCTAGGTTTCTTTAACTTATCGCTGAAGATCGGTAATATAAATATATATATCCTTTTAAGATCTTTCGGATATTATTGAGCTGCATCTTGTTGTTGCATAAATTTCTTGTTGTTATTCTCAATGCCATTGTTATTTGCGAAATATTTAGAACAATTCGATTACACAATGTTGAGAGGGAGAGAGCTGGTGGGATAAAGATTGGGTGAATAGCAACTAGTTTACCCACCTTCCCGCCGTTGTTATTGTTTACCCGCTTATATTATTTTTAATTGTTTTTCAGTTCCCGCCCACCAACCTTGCGACACGCGCGCGCTTTTCCCCTTTTCCCCCCTTCCCCGATTTTTCACGTATTTCCCCACTACTTTTGCGCCAATCGAGTTATCAGAGAAATGCTCGAGCTGATAAGCAGATAGATACACGACGTGTGCGGATGGATGGTGATAAAGTTGAGGTGTTGCTGGGGATACGTTCAATTCAGGTGCCAAGGTTTCAAGTTTATTTCATTTTGTTGTTGTTGTAATTGAATTTACAAACGTAAACGAAGCGTAACGAACCGAACCGAACTCAAGCAGTTCCGTTTTTTCCCGTCTCTTCTTCTTTATGCATAAATGTTATTTCTTGGAATGAGTATATCTTTTTTCTTTATTAGTCACTTCATATGAATAGTTCCCCACCAATCATTAGCAACTCTTGTTTAGGTTATTTATTGGAATTTTTAAACCAAATGTTTGCTTAAATTCGCAAGTAGGTTTAACATTTTTTTTATTTCGCTTGTACATTTGAAAGGGAGACAGCGAAATGAAGTTGTCTTTGACACGAAACTGCTGCCATCGCCCCATATGGCTTTGCCACGCCCCCTCTTCAGAGGCCCTCCTCGGTCTCTTGCTGCCCCTCTCTTCCGCCTCGCTTTTTACGCCCCCTCCCGGCCCGTTTCCCACCTCCTCTCCGCCCTCCTTCTTCCGCATACACGGACCAAGTCAAAAGCGCGCTCAATGACCCCCAACAGCGTCCTACATTCGCGACTTGGCGCCCCTTTTCCCACCCTCGACTTTACCACCCAAAACCCCCCTGCTGTTGCTCCCCTTTTTTCAATTTTTTTTTCTTTCTTTCTTTGCTTTTGTGTGCACTTGTCGTTTGACAACGTTTTCGTCTTTCTTTGCCGCTTTCGCTCTTTCCTCGCTTTTCCTCGCTTTCCCTTCTTCATTTTCCTCCCTCTTGTCAAGTGCAGCAGTGAAAATCCTTTTTCCCCTCGCTTTGCCTCCCTTTTGAGACCAAATTTCAATTCGATTAATCAAAAATGAAATTCAGGTCAACCTCGTGTAAATCGCAGGAAGAATTAGATAAATTACTTAGACTTTGAGTGAGGGAAAACAATTTTAGAAGTATCTTAAATATTTTTATAGGTTTAAAAACAAGTATTCCTGTTCAAAATGCAATGCATAGTAGTTATACACTGCAAACCCCTTAAAGAAAGCGTAAATTACCAGCAACTGCATTAAATACCATGGATTTGAGTCTGCAATGTCCCATAGCCCCAGTTAATGGTTTTCCAGTTAAACAAAATTCGACGTATGTATGGCCTATACGGACTGTAATAACACAAATAAAACAAGAGAGAACGCTATAGTCGGGTGCCCCGACTATCAGATACCCGTTACTCAGGTAAAGGGAGTGCGAGGGAGATGGAGATAGAAACTTTGATCACGCATAACTTTTTAACGAATGGTCCGATTTGAAAAATTTCTTCTACATTTCGATAGGTATTGATAAACACAATAAAACTGCATTTTTACTTTTCCGAAATATTTAAATTTTTAAAATCGTATATAAGCGATTGTGGGCGTCAGAGGGGGCGTGGCACCATTTTGAAACAAACTTGCGCTGCGTAGGAACTCCTAAAATCTACATGCAAAACGCCAATCTTCTAGCTTTTATAGTTTCCGAGATCTCAGCGTTCATACGGACAGACAGACGGACAGACGGACAGACGGACAGACGGACAGACGGACAGACAGACGGACAGACGGACATGGCTAGATCGACTCGGCTAGTGATCCTGAACAAGAATATATATACTTTATAGGGTCGGAAACGCTTCCTTCTACCTGTTACATACTTTTGCACGAATACAATATACCCTTTTACTCTACGAGTAACGGGTATAAACATTGGTTAAAGAGCCTTGAACTGGAAACCCCCCAAAACAAATGGAGTGGGCGGGGGTGAGCAAACATAAGCAAAGGTTGACCAAGTTTGCTTTTCCGGGGGGAAAACGAGGCAAGAGATTAACGCGTAATAAGTGTGCCCCAATTTCTGCTTGAATTCAGCGAGGAAGTCGCCACATATTTAATGTCGAATGCGTGGGGGGGGGGGCATCTTGAGGGGGTGGTTAACACAAAAACGACCCAAAAAAAAAACATCGAAAACGTGCGCAAAACGAAAAGGCAGATAAGACAGCGAGACGAAGGACAAAGAAAGAACACTACAAGTGACAAACCCCAGTTTTTTTTTGTATTCTTTTATTTTTTTTTTGACCAGCTATCAGCCGCATGCCACACGACAATATATATGTATGTGCCGCTGCTGTATACATATGTACCCAAACACATGGCTCAATGTCAAATGCGTTGATTTCTTCTTATTGTTCGGTGAATAAAACGTTTTATCCACCACACCAATGACGTCACAAACTGATCAGCAGTTATAAATATTCGTACTTTTCTCATTTGGCTTATGATTAATCGGGCGTATAAATAGCTTTGAGCTGCATCCTCGTCTCTCTGATTAATGCAGGATACCAAACTCATATTGGTTTCTGTACCAGCTCTGTGCTTATTTTTTAGAAGTATGAGTATTTCTTTGGGTTTTCGCATTTAGTACTTAGTGAGTTATTTGATTCATTGTGAATTTCATAAGTCTCAGAAATGTGTGTCATTGAAGGGGGAAATGGATTCCGGGTGCTGTGTCTCAGAAGATGATTTAAGAGCATGGCTATTTGATTAGGAAGCTTGGTAGCTAGCTCTAAATGTATCTAAGCCAGTTGTGAAAAGGTATAACCTGAAAATAGCTTGCCTAGTAAGAGCCATTTACTTGCGACTGAAACCACCTCTGAAGTGTTATCAGATTTTGCCATAAAACCGGAACTGACGTGGTGAAAAAATCACCTTTTACTGGGGAACTTCACCTTTTATTTATAGTTGGTAACAAAGAAAACGCAGATACATTGGTAGGTATGACAAATGCCGCTTTAAGGTTATAGCGTTTTAAACTACCAACGCTTGGGAAATGTACCATGTATATATATATCAGTGCCTCTTTATTTAAAATTTTCTGTTTTCCCTGATCAATCCAGTTAAGCTCACCTGAGTTTAACCCCTTTCGGCCCTTCTAACTCTGCTTTGTCTCCGTTTTGTGGGCCACTTGTGCAATCCACCCCGCTCCGCTCCCCTTCCCTCTTTGTTGGCCATCTTCTCCGTTGCCTTTTGGCACCTCATTTGGCCAGCAACTACTACTCTCTTGGCTGCTTTTGCTGCTCCCATTTTGTTTTGGCCGTCCATCATTTCAAGTTAACGGTTGCGCGTGCATTGAAAGCAACAGCAACAGCAACAACAACGAAACTAACACACTTTTTGCCCCCCGAAACACCACCACCCCCCCGCTCCTCCTGTGAGCCTCTCTTGCCCTCTTGTTGTACGCTTTCTGGTTTTTTGGTTTCTATAAGTTGAGCGATTTTTTGTTGCTTCTTCGTTTGGGTTTCGTTTCGTTTTGTTTTGTTTTTGTACAGATTCCTCCATACTTTCGCTTTTTTTTTTCGCCCCGTAAACCCCCCTCCCCTCCCCGCAGCTTAATTTTTTGTTTTTTTTTCGGGTCCCTTGGTATTGCCGCTTTTGGCATTCTTGTTGTCAGTTATATTGCTTTTGTTGCGTCGCTTTAATAGTCAACATTGACATGCTCAGCTGCGCATTTTAATGCGCTGTGCCTGCCATGCCACCACCCACCACCCCCTTTTCAATGTATATATATAAGGCACCCCGCAGCACCTGTACACAGCGATGAATTTCCGCAAATTAGGTTATTAATTGGGGACTTGATTAAATGGGAAATGGATTAACCTTTCAAAATCTCTTCTTAAGGCTTACTTCAAATTATATTGAATCAATTCTTAGTCGCCTAAAATTGCAGAGATGGGGATTTGAAGATGATAATATGATTCCAAAATCTAAGCCCCATAATGGTTTTTTTTTCTACCAGTACCAAGGCATTTTCTTCTACCTTATTTTAACATGATTATTTTGTGTATTTCTCTGCCGTTGTGACTGCTTCGTTTTTTTCAACTTTAAATGGTTGCCATATTGGCTGGAGAAGCAACAAGAAAAGTGTGGAGAAATGAGGGGCGGAGGCGGCGCCCCATACACAGTGCTTTTATTGAAAGAGAAATTAACTGAAATTTACTTCGCTGCTGGTCACCGAGCAAAGCCAAAAGGCCCCGGTGCCACAGTTGTTGGCCCAGTTAATTAAAAGCGTGCCCCCCGACTACCCACTTTCCTGCACAAATCCATCCTCCCGGCGAATCACCACCCCGTGGAAAACCCCTTGGAAACGAACACTCCGATGTCAGGGTTGAGTTGAGTTCGGGATGGGTGCTTGGTTGGGGGGGGGGGGGTTGTGTATTATCGATGGGCGTTGAAATGTTTATGGCAAGATTACACCGTTTACTGATTTGACACAGCTCTCTGTGTCGTGGGCCTTTGTTTGTGACGTCGATAGGTGGGATAAGACCAGGAAGGGATTAGGTTTATGATGTGTTACTTGCAGATGGTTCATGACTGGATCATGGGTTTTTAAAGAAATAAAGAAAAGGATTCTGTGTTGATTATTTCCTAAATAAACTCCCAATACCTGCAAGCAACATCAATTTTATATCAGTCATATTATTTATTTGTCTTTAGTGCACATGCTTTTTAGCTATCGGCTTAATCGATATGCTCTCGCCCAATTGAATCGTTTGGGTAGTTGGCCGCTGCCCCCGTTTTATTCCCTACATTTGTCTGTTTTGTACCACCACCGACCGTTGACTAACTTTCCCTTCCACTTTCTCTCTCTTTTTGCAGAACCAGCGACAGCGGCTCAACCACCGAACTGGCGCGTGAGAATCTCTTCCAGCCGAACATGGACGATGCCAAGCCGGCCAGCAATAACAGTAGCAATATTAACAAGTCCTCAGCCTACGGCGATGCCTTCAGTTCATCCCCGAACGGATCGTCTTCGGGTGGCCGTGGGGGCATTTGCTCCTTGGAGAACCAACCGCCTGTGCGCCAGCAGATGGCCATGCCCGCTGGGGCCAACTCGGCCCCCGAGGCGGCCAACTCGGCGCCCCTTTCCGTTTCCGGCTCGGCATCGGAGCGGGTGAACAACCGGAAACGCCACCTGTCCAGCAGCAATTTGGTCAACGATCTGGAGATACTCGACAGGGAACTGAGCGCCATCAATGCGCCCATGCTGCTGATCGACCCGGAGATCACCCAGGGAGCCGAGCAGCTGGAGAAGGCGGCCCTGTCCGCCAGCAGGAAGAGATTGAGGAGCAACAGCAGCAGCGAGGACGAAAGCGATCGGCTGGTGCGCGAGGCCCTCTCCCAGTTTTACATACCGCCGCAGCGCCTGATCTCCGCCATTGAGGAGTGTCCTCTGGACGTGGTTGGTCTGGGCATGGGAATGAATGTGAATGTGGGCGGCATCGGTGGAATAGTGGGTGGATGCGGTGGGATCGGAGGAGCAGCAGGCGCTGGCGTCGAAGTTTCCGGAGGCAAGCGGATGAAGCTGAACGACCATCACCATCTCAACCACCACCATCACTTGCACCATCACCTGGAGCTGGTCGACTTCGATATGAACCAAAACCAAAAGGATTTCGAGGTGATCATGGACGCTCTGAGGCTGGGGACGCCAACGCCGCCGAGCGGCGCTAGCAGCGATTCCTGCGGACAGGCGGCAATGATGAGCGAATCGGCCAGCGTTTTCCACAATCTGGTGGTCACCTCGCTGGAGACATGAAAGTACCAGTGAATCCCCGAGCAGCAGACAAAGATTAAAGAGTTTAGATTTTATATTAGTAGACACTTGCATAGAGTTTTTAAGGAAACATTTAGGCTATGACACATATACTAACCTAAGCTATTATATAGTAAAGAAAGGAAGATCGGGCGGACTGGCCAGTATTACTCATTAATGGCGGTCGCGATTTGTACAAACAAAAATACACAAAAAAATAGTAGTAGGCAAAAGAGAAAAACAAAACAAAAATCAAAGAATTTGTAGTCAAAACAGCAGAAACAAACAAAAACCAGAACAATCTATAAGTTTAATTTAAAGAAAAGAAAAACTCCATACTTGTAACAAATCAACAAAAATTCAGTTGTGGTTTCCATTTCGGTTTCGTAGAGAGCTCTGTTTATGTGAAAAAATTGAACAGAATAACTTCCAATTAAACAAAAAATATATAAGGCAAGCACATTCCACATTGCTAAACGTTATATCCCCAAATTTTGTTCCTACTGAATTTTTGTTTTTTTTCTACCATATCCATTGGATATTTTTAAATATCTCACATACGCAAAATATCAAAAAATATATTGCATTTAGGAAATATAAATATATATTTTTAAAGAAAACACATGGAAGTTCTCCTAGTCACAAAAAAGAAATACAAACGAAAGAGAACACAAAACAATCCAAAATAAAATTTAAAAAAAACAAGGTTTCATTTATTAAATTCCAAATAAAAGTCGATCATTAAACTTGATTTGATCCCATTTTTTTGCCTCTGCACAAACACTCATGATGAAGACAATGTTCTATGAAGAAAACTGAGACATGAAAGCAAATTAAATAGCAATTTAAACAAAAAACAAAACACAAAAATATTATACAAAAAAAGTGCAATTAGAATTTTTTAAAATATAGAAAGCAAGCCTCAAAAACAAAAACAAAAACCAACAAAAGTGCATTCAAAAAGATTTAAACACAAATCGGGCAAATTAACAAATTATGAAAGTAATAATTAGTAGTAATAAATAAAACAATTTAAGGCAAACAAACAAAAACCACAAAAAAAAAAACTAAACAATTTTTTCTTCGAAAAAAATTACGGCTGTGATAGAATTTTAAGTTTTTTGGCTAAAAAAAAGAAACCACAAAAAAGTTACCATTAAAAAGCAAACAAAAAGTACTACAAAAAAATACCAAGCATAAAATCATGAATATTATGATCTATGTGTAAAATGAACATTTAGTATTAGTAAAAACAAAACAAAACTAATTGTGTAGAAGAAAATCGCGAGCTGTACTTTCTTTCAGCAAGAGAGAAGCGAAAGAGAGTATCTCTCAACTTTCGCTCGCTTGGCTTTCATTGATTTTATATATATGTATACAGATATAAAAATATTTTTTTTGCATTTTCTATAAGTCGCCTCGCCTCGCCTAAGCTTTCGTTTTCGTTTCACGTTTATCGCTTTTGTTTTCGTTCGCGTCTTTTGGCCCAAAAGAAACCAGACCACATCCCAATCTGTTCCCCCAACGGTAAAGATATATTCCTTTTAAAGGCGGAATTCAAAAGGGCGGGAAAGTCAAAGACTAAAGACTCCAAGAATCTAGAAAGCAGGTGCTTCATCGATCACCGTTTTTACTGTTGTCCCCCATTAACACATTTTGTTTAATGCTTAAGTTTTTTTTATACGATTATTTTTGATATGATTATGTAATTATTGTGAGTTTTTAACTAGACGAATTATCCATATGTATTTCCATTTTAGTTAATATTCCTACATACATATATACATTATATATATATATAGTGTTCTGCCCGATCCCATATTGATCGCGTCGCAGACGAACTATTAAGCATTCAAAGCTATGCAACAAAGGCAAAATAAATTATACAAAAAAATTAAAAAAAAATGTTTTTATTTATTTTCGTTGATTTATTAGAACTGTTGATTTTTTAAGGTGGAAAGGAATTTTTGTTTGAAATGCATTTTTATGCATTATTGCATCACCTACTTCTTAAATTTTAGTTTAAAGTCGATTATGTTTTTGTAATTGGTTCTTCATTCTTTAATTTGTTATCGATACGATTGCTTGTGCAATGGCTCTTTGACTTTTTCGATGGTTATTGTCGATAACGATTGCCCAATAGCTGTGAGATCATCGTCATAGCTTCGAGCTCCGAAAATTCGTCTGGGGTTGACCTAGCCCAGGGTTAAGCCACTGGCTTTTGTTTTGTTTATACATATTTGGGGGTCAAATTTATTGAAAGCAAAACGATCAACACACTCCAAACTGTTCCGTTGACTGCATTCCGCGGGCTGTATTTTTGTATTTTCGCTTTGAATGCCAAATTTTTTGACCGACGTCTCCTGCTTTTAGATGGGTCTTTGGCTTTAGCTTTCGGTTTCATTTTTTTTGTTTCTGGCTTTGGGCTTTGAGTTTTTGGCCAATGCCGCACTCGTTCAACGACTCTTGATTTCTGGCCTTGGCTAAAAGATTTGTGGCTTCCAGTCCGATGGATCTGAATCATTATGATAGTCTTAATGGGGGAGTTATAGTGCATTGCGTAATTTTGAAACAGTGGATAATATGCCATGACTTCCTATGTTTTTAAATAAAACAATTACAATTTTACTACATATATTTTCTTTATTTCAAAAAAAATCCTAAAAAGAAGTTTGCTTATATTTTCAAAGGAAATGTTAATTAATCAAAATAAGAATGGGGGAACAGAAAATAAAATATAAAAAGCGGGCCATTTTTGATTTGCCAACTGAATAATACCTCTTAATCTATGGACCAGTCTCTCTAGCACCTAACTATATTAACTTGATTTCCGATCAATGAATTGTAGTCACAAAGTTGGAAAATACGGCTTTTCACATTCGTTTTTGATTTGAATGTTCCAAATGATTTAACTTCTTAGAGATTATATATATATGTATATATATATATATATTTAGTATATACATACATGTAGAAGAGTTAAGGATACATAAGTGCTTTTTAATGGAATATATAGACCGCAACAGAGAAATAACGACTCACAATGTGAGGACGACAAGTAACATTGTATTGAATGACAAATGACATATGAACTAAATATACAGAGCCTAGATGTACGTATTTATTATGAGTTGCTTTTAGCGTGATAATTCATTAGCGAAGGACATAAGTGAACAATTTGCAAATAAATTCTAAGAAAAGCATATACATATGTATCTTCTTTCAGTTGTTTCATTAATATATCAAGATTTAGCAGGGCTGGGTATCATACAATGTATCAAAATGGCCATTTAGCATTTCAATCTGTGGAGGATACAATGTTATGTACCCTTCTTAAATACCTACCATCTAGGCTGATCATCACCACCCAGGAGGCCCATATCGTATCCCTCGTCGAAAATATGATGGAACTGGAACTGGAACTGACTTCTAGAGTCCATAACTTTACCAAATATAATCCGATTTCAAAGTGGCTTACCTCTAAAGACTTGTGGTTGGATTCTCTAAAAATCTGCATTCAAATTTTCATTTTAGCGTTGACCGACTTTTTGACCCATTTTCATGTTGGTTATTTCTATGTTTCCGATGAGTTTCCCAAAGGTGAGCCACAATTGGAAATATAGATTCCATAACTTTACCAAATATAATCCGATTTCAAAGTGGCATACCTGTAAAGACTTGTGGTTGTATTCTCTAAAAATCTGCATTCAAAATTTTCATTTTAGCGTTGACCGACTTTTTGACCCATTTTCATGTTGGTTATTTCTAAGATTCCGATGAGTTGCCCAAAGGTGACCCACACTTGGACTTCTAGATTCTATAACTTTACCAAATATACTCCGATTTCAAAGTGGCATACCTGTAAAGACTTGTGGTTGTATTCTCTAAAAATCTGCATTTAAAATTTTCATTTTAGCATTGACCGACTTTTTGGCCCATTTTCATGTTGGTTATTTCTATGTTTCTGATGAGTTGCCCAAATGTGACCCTCACTTATACTTCTAGATTCCATAACTTTACCAAATATAATCCGATTTCAAAGTGGCTTACCTGTAAAGACTTGTGGTTGGATTCTCTAAAAATCTGCATTCAAAATTTTCATTTTAGCTTTAACCGACTTTTTGACCCATTTTCATGTTGGTTATTTCTATGTTTCCGATGAGTTTCCCAAAGGTGAGCCACAATTGGAAATATAGATTCCATAACTTTACCAAATATAATCCGATTTCAAAGTGGCATACCTGTAAAGACTTGTGGTTGTATTCTCTAAAAATCTGCATTTAAAATTTTCATTTTAGCATTGACCGACTTTTTGGCCCATTTTCATGTTGGTTATTTCTATGTTTCTGATGAGTTGCCCAAATGTGACCCTCACTTATACTTCTAGATTCCATAACTTTACCAAATATAATCCGATTTCAAAGTGGCTTACCTGTAAAGACTTGTGGTTGGATTCTCTAAAAATCTGCATTCAAAATTTTCATTTTAGCTTTAACCGACTTTTTGACCCATTTTCATGTTGGTTATTTCTATGTTTCCGATGAGTTTCCCAAAGGTGAGCCACAATTGGAAATATAGATTCCATAACTTTACCAAATATAATCCGATTTCAAAGTGGCATACCTGTAAAGACTTGTGGTTGTATTCTCTAAAAATCTGCATTTAAAATTTTCATTTTAGCATTGACCGACTTTTTGGCCCATTTTCATGTTGGTTATTTCTATGTTTCCGATGAGTTGCCCAAATGTGACCCACAATTGGACTTCTAGATTCCATAACTTTACCAAATTTTAACCGATTTTAAAGTGACATGCCTCTTAAGACTTGTGGTTTGATTCTCTTAACATCTGTATTCAAATTTTTCATTTTAAAGTTGATCAATTCTTTGACCCATTTTCATGTTAGATATTTCAAAGTTTCCGATAAGTTGGACTTCTAGAGTCCATAAGCTTTGACCGCCTATCTACTTATATGCTAAATCTGGCTGGTATCTGAAATAATAATAAAAAAAAAGAAAAGCCCATAGGAAAATGTTCTTCAATTGCATTTTTAAATTTTATTAAGATCGATGTCAAGTCGCAAGGGCCAAGTGTCCCGCATTCCGCAATCGCCTTAGTAACCGTATCCTTGGCTGCATGGGGCTGGAGTGAAGACGCTCGCACAGCTGAATACATAATTTCTGGGGCACGGTGGCGAGGGAATCGAGGCTCCACCGTAAGAAGGCGCCGGAGCAGCAGATCCGTAGCCTCCTGCTGTCCGTGCCATACCGAGGTGCGGGACTTCCATTTGGAAGCGAGCGTATCCTGAACCGGAGGTTGGTGGTGCTGCACTGCCGGAGGATGCTTTTGGAGCTGAATAACCGGAGGATGCTGGTGCTGAATAACCGGAAGATGCAGCAGAGGTCTTCGATGCTGAATATGCCGAGGAGGCAGGAGCTGAATACGAGGAAGTAGGCAGTGCTGCTGGCGCTGAATACCCAGCGGATGCTTTTGGAGCTGCAGCAGGTGCTGAATATGCCCGGCCTGAATATCCAGATGAATACGATGGGGCAGCAGGTGCGGAGTAGGACGAAGACGAGTACGATTGAGCCTTTGGTGCTGAATAAGCTGGGGCAGCTGGAGCTGAATAGCTCGATGCAGGTCCTGAATACGATGGGGAGGCAGGTGCAGAGTAGGATGGAGCCGCAGGTGCTGAATATGAAGGAGCCTTGGGTGCGGAATAACTGGGTGAAGAAGGAGCTGAGTATGATGATGATGCAGGTGATGAATAAGATGGGGCAGCTGGAGCTGAGTAGCTGGATGATGCGGGTGCTGAGTAAGAAGGCGCAGCAGGCGCTGAATATGAAGGACCGGCCGGTGCTGAATACGACTGAGCTGGGGCCGCAGGAGCTGAATATGATGGAGCCTTTGCCGATGAATAAGATGGTGCAGCAGGCGCTGAGTAGCTCGACGATGCAGGTGCAGAATAGGATGGGGCAGCAGGCGCTGAATACGATTGAGCTGGGGCAGCAGGTGCTGAATACGATGGAGCAGCAGGCGCTGAATATGATGGAGCAGCAGGAGCTGAATACGATGGAGCAGCAGGCGCTGAGTAGCTGGAGGATGATGGTGCTGAGTAGCTGGAGGATGATGGTGCTGAATAAGACGGAGCTGCGGGCGCTGAATAGCTGGATGGTGCCTGTGCTGAGTACGATGGAGCAGCCGGCGCTGAATACGATTGAGCTGGTGCTGCAGGCGCTGAATAGGATGGACCAGCAGGTGCTGAATACGATGGAGCAGCAGGCGCTGAATACGATGGGGCAGCGGGCGCTGAATACGATGGAGCTGCAGGTGCTGAATAGGATGGAGCAGCGGGCGCTGAATACGATGGGGCAGCAGGCGCTGAATATGATGGAGCTGCAGGTGCTGAATACGATGGGGCGGCAGGAGCTGAATACGATTGAGCTGGAGCTGCAGGAGCCGAATAGCTGGATGACGCAGGTGCTGAATAAGAGGGAGCTGCTGGTGCTGAATACGATGGCGAGTAAACCGGGGCAACAGGAGCGGAGTATCCTTGCTCCTTGGGCGCCGAATAGCTGGGCAGCGAATTGTAAACGACCGGAGCGGCATAAGCCTGCGCCGGAATCTCACGAGTGTGTCGCTCCTCGTAGTCGAACTCCGATTCCGGCAAGCCCTCGTCGAATTCTTCGTTCCCGAAGGTCGGAAGTGAAGATGCGGTGGCCAAAAGGCAACCAAAGGCCGCGAGAATCAGCAGTCGTCGTCCACACATTGCTCACTGTATTTTGACTAGAGTTTCGTAGAACGGGTGGGTTTTATATGGCCAAGAGAAAAACAGATCAGCGAAATCAGCATATTGCTCAATTGCGGTCTGATGGTGGCTTGTATTCTGACTTTGTGCCATTCTGCATTTGGAGTGGTTTCATTTAAATTTGCTGGAATCGATCGTTTTCCACTCTCTTCTCACTTTTATTTTCATCGCGAAGAGTTGAGTCGGCGTTGTTGGGGGAAACCTTCTTGGAACCTTTATAATACCCTTCATGTTCATATTGCCTTGTCGCAAAGGCATGCCCATTTTTATTTACAATTCATTTATACAATTTTAGAATATTACTTAAAGATTTGATTTCTATTTTGGTATTCTCATTTGTCAATCCAATTAAGCCTAAAGATTTGGTGTTTATTTGAATCCGCAAATTATCAAGCTCGTCAATAAATTCAAGCGAAAAGAGTATGCAAAGTAATTAGTTTAAATATGAGTCAGCACTTTCATTAAGAAACTCGGTCATCGATGGAATGCTGAGCTGTCAATATGTGGGTTGAACCGCTGCTTGAATTACAAAAAGAAAATAATTGTAAAACTACATGTGTAATAAGTTAAGCATTGCAATCAGTGAACTGTTCGGGGCTCTTTTACTTTTCTTTAAGCAAAGGTACAAGAATTCAAAATCAATTAAAATTTACTTAATATCTAAAATTAGTTATTCGTTCTTCGCCATAAAACCTCTAAAACTGTACAAATTCAAATTCAAATTTTCGCGCCTTTTGCAACACTATTTCGCAGAGTGACCGTACTCACCAAACGGAGTCTTCGGTGTCGGCGCGCGATGGGCACACTGGCGGGCGAATCAACACGTCAACGCGGCGACTCGACTCTTTTTTTTATAAACGAATTTCACGTTGTGAGTTGAATAATTAACAATTATTTGCTCTGCTGAATAAAAGTCGATTGGCGAGTGGAAGGAAAGTCGCGAAGGACAGCTGGAAGCGACGAACAAAACGGGACACGTAAGTGGAAAGCGGCACTTCACTGGAAAGTCGGAATATAGGCGGCGGGGAGAGGCGGGGGATACAGACAGCTGCTTGCGTTGCAGAAAAAGGGGAAAAAAGAAGGAAAAGAGAAAGAATTGCGGAAGAAATGTGGAAGTGAAGAAAAAGGTTAATGCTCTTTTAACTGATTTTCGTCAAAAAACCTCACGAAAGGTATTACTCCCTAGTAAATCCACCGGTAAACTAAGTACTTCTCGACTGCCACATGAGCATTACCTAGAACCTTTTACCGATAATCCAGTCTAGTGTTCAGTTTTATAAAGGATGCGTACAATCTGTTAAAAATCGAAGTAGTAATAATTAATTACATTTGCTGCGGTATTAAAAGTCCTGTTCCTAAAACTATATTAGGACAATTAGGATACATTCTGATTTTTTCTTCAGTAAAATGCAATGAGTTTCAAACGAATTTAGAATTATCATTAAATCAAACTGTCATTCAATTAAACCATATGTTTGTTGGTTCTAGAAATATCTCGAAAGATCTACCACTTTCTGCAAGGAATTATTCTCTAGTAAACCATATATGAAAGGGTATTAGAAAAAACGTATATCTTGCCGTATTTTTATAAAAATAAAAAGTTATATTAAAACTTCTGAAAAGCTCTTAATCCGCCCATTTTACAACATTTTTGAACCCCACAGACCATGAAACTCGTGCTCTTATTGAGCGCCCTGCTGGCGGGGATTGCCCTTTCCCTGGGAGCCGCCGTGATGTCCGTGGATTTGGGCACTGAGTGGATGAAAGTGGGCGTCGTTTCGCCCGGAGTGCCCATGGAAATCGCCCTGAATCGCGAGTCCAAGCGCAAGACCCCTGCGATCCTGGCCTTCCGCGATGGAGTGCGAACCATTGGCGAGGATGCCCAGACCATCGGGATCAAGGATCCCAACTCGGCCTACGGTTATCTGCTGGATTTGCTGGGCAAGACCATAGATAATCCAATTGTTGATTTGTATAGGTGAGTGGGTTTACATTGGGCCACGTCATTGCTACGACTTAACAACTTATCGCCAATACCAATCTCTTTTAGGAAACGCTTTCCCTACTACAACATTGTGGGCGATCCGGAGCGCAATACTGTGGTCTTCCGCAAGAGCGAGACCGAGGAGTTCTCCGTGGAGGAGTTGGTGGCCCAGATGCTGGTCAAGGCCAAGCAGTTTGCCCAGGAATCCACACAGCAGGCCATCACCGAGTGCGTCCTAACCGTGCCCGGCTATTTTGGGCAGGCAGAGAGGGAGGCCCTGTTGTCGGCCGCCCAGTTGGCCAATCTCAAGGTGCTCCAATTGATCAACGACTATGCGGCGGTGGCCCTCAACTATGGTGTCTTCCATCGCGGCGAGATCAACGAAACGGCTCAGTATTTCCTCTTCTACGACATGGGTGCCTACAAAACCTCGGCGGCCGTGGTTAGCTATCAGCTGGTGAAGGATAAACAGACCAAGGAGATCAACCCTGTGGTCCAGGTCCTTGGCGTTGGCTATGATCGCACTCTGGGAGGCCTGGAGATTCAGTTGAGGCTGCGCGACTACCTGGCTAAGGAGTTTAACGCCCTCAAGAAGACCAAAACCGACGTGACCACCAGTCCGCGAGCTCTGGCCAAACTATTCAAGGAAGCCGGACGCCTCAAGAACGTCCTGTCAGCCAATACAGAGTTCTATGCCCAAATCGAGAACCTGCTGGAGGACATTGACTTTAAGCTGACTGTATCCCGGGAGAAACTCGAGCAAATCTGCGAAGATCTCTGGCCCAGAGCCACCAAGCCTTTGGAACAGGCCTTGGCCTCCTCTCACCTCAGCTTGGATGTAATCAGTCAGGTGATATTGTTCGGCGGCGGCACTCGGGTGCCACGTGTCCAAGAGACCATCAAGGCGCTCATCAAGCAGGAACTGGGCAAGAATCTGAATGCCGATGAGTCCGCCACCATGGGTGCTGTTTACAAGGCAGCCGATTTATCTGCCGGCTTTAAGGTCAAGAAGTTTGTGGTCAAGGATGCCACGCTGTTGCCCCTGCAAGTGTCCTTCGAGCGGGATCCCGGCGAGGGTGCTGCCGTGAAGCAGGTGAAGCGTGTCCTGTTCGCCCTAATGAATCCCTATCCCCAGAAGAAGGTCATCACCTTCAACAAGCACACAGATGACTTCGAGTTCTACGTGAACTACGCCGATCTGGACCGTTATAGCAAGGAGGAGATTGCCGCCTTGGGCAGCTTGAACGTGACCAAAGTGCAGCTGAAGGAGGTGAAGGAGCTGCTGGAGAAATCGAAGAAGGAATTGGTGGACAACAAGGGCATCAAGGCCTACTTCTACCTGGATGACTCGGGCATTTTCCGTTGCACGGGCGTGGAGTATGTGTACGAAAAGCAAAAGCCTGAGGAAGATGCCGACGAGGACAGCACCTTGTCCAAGTTGGGCAGCACTTTGAGCAAGTTGTTCGCTAAGGAAGGCGACGAGAAGAAGGAGGACTCGGAGCAGGGAGAGGAGCCATCTAATGCTGGTGAGGAGCCGCCAAAGGCGGAGGACAGTGAGAAGCCAAAAGAGGAGGAGGCCAGCAGCAAAGAGCAAAAGTCTGAGGAGACCGGCAAACAGGAGGCTGAAGCCAAAAACGACACCATTAAGCTTGTGACGGTCAAATCCCCAGTGACCTACGAGTCCCAGACGCAGTTTACCATCCCACTGGCTGGTTCTGGATACGATATCTCCGTGGCCAAACTGGCCGCCATCAACAAGGCGGAGGAGCAGCGTGTCCGCCTGGAGTCCGCCTTTAATTCCCTAGAAGCCCACATCATTGAGGTGCAACAGAAATTGGAAGAAGACTCTTATGCCAAATGTGTCACCGCCGAGGAGAAGGAGAAACTCCTGGCCGAATGCAGCACTTTGGGTGAATGGCTGTACGAGGATCTCGAGGATCCCAAGGCGGAGATCTACGAGGATAAGCTGGCGCAACTGAAGAAGCTTTCCAATGTCTTTTTGGCCCGCCACTGGGAGCACGAGGAGCGGCCAGAGGCCATCAAGGCACTCAAGGGCATGATTGATGGCGCCGAAAAGTTCCTTGTCACCGGACGCAATCTCACCAAGGACACCAATCCCGACAAGGACGTCTTCACCCAGGTGGAGATCGATACGCTCGCCAAGGTTATCACCGAAACAAATACTTGGCTGAAAACGGAAACGGCCGCCCAGAAAAAGCTGGCCAAGAATGCCGATATCCGGCTGACCGTAAAGGACATTACGGACAAAATGGGCCTGCTTGATCGCGAGGTCAAGTATTTGGTTAACAAGATCAAGATCTGGAAGCCCAAGGTGAAGCCAGTTGCTGAGAAGGATAAGAAGAACAAGGGAGAGGAGGAAGTGGCTTCCTCGGGCAGTGGCGATGGCTCCAAAACGGAGGAGGGCGAGGAGCAGCAGGAACAGCCGGAGAAGCAGGAGCCTGTAGAGGAGATCACTCCAACGCCCGCAGGGGAGGAGGCCAAGACCCCGCACAGTGAGCTCTAAGGAGCGGGATTATATGGATTAGGAGGATTAAAAGCACCAAGAGCATCCGGAGCAGCAGGAAGCCAAGTGCCTGTCTTAGGATTCGAAGAAGGATTCAAATCAGGGGGTTCAACAGGGGGAAAAAGACGGCTAATGGTCACGAAACGGGGGCGTCTTAATTTCTATGATTTTTTTAGCTAAAGTCGGGGTTAAATTATGCTACTTCTAATCTAAAAAAAAAAAACAAAAACCACACACAAATAATGTAAACCGTAACTAAACTAAATGTAAAAACCATTTTCCATACCATTCCGCATAGGAAATACAAGACTTGAAGAAGTACTCACACGATCCCCTCTATATATCCTCTATATCTTATTGATCGTAGCGAAAGTAGCGAAACGAATTGGGCGGGAGCGGAGTTAAGATCGTAATAAAACTAAAATCTAATCGTACAGAGCGAAATAGAGCAAATAAAGTTTGTATTGTATTGTAATCGGAGTGGCCTTCTCACATCCATCACAAGTTTATTAAGAAACAAAGAAAGAAACTTCAAAGACGTAATTTGCAGAATCTTGAATTACGCCTATTTACTTAAAGTAAGTTTTTCTTTAAAAGGCTTGATGACCATTTGAAATTCTACTGAATATTATATTTTAAAAGAAACCATATATTAGGACTTTTTTCTGGTTTTTTCTAATTATCTGATTTTTGTTCTAGTTTTTAATTGTTTTTAGAACTTGTCATAATTTTAAAATCATCTGTACATCTGGTACAGGGTGACCGTTTGTGGTATATTTTAAATTTTTTTATATATTTCAGAGAACATCTGGTACAGGGTGACCGCTTATGGTATATTTTTTAATTTTTTTGTATATTTCGAATCAGAAATTTAAAAAATATATATTCTTGGTAGGTGGCGTTCATATAATTAATCAATTTCGTAATCTGGCGGTGGAGTTAACCTGTTCGATACGGGGAGGTTATTTGACCTCCCCGTATCTTCCGAAAATAAGCAAACATATTTATTAGTGAATTTATGCTATATATATTTGATCACCAAAAGTTCACTTGTATTACGAGCAGTGCTGGGGAGCATTTATATAGTTGTACCTACTATATGGGAATATACATATCTTGGTTAAATGGTGTAGTACACTTTGTCCAAAATAATTGGTGTACTTAAATAGATACAAATATCGAAGTTCAATCATGCCTGCACCCTTTTCACATATCTGGTTTGAAACTCGGGAAAATGGTATATTTAAAAACGGTATAAAGGGTATATTTTTGGGAGCCATATGGTATATTTTTTAGGCCGCGGTCACACTGACCCCACAGTTTGTTGTTGGTAAAAAAAAAAAAGGTAAAGCGGGCGGACGTGCGTGGAACTGAATTTAATTTTCCGTACCGTGTCTCAATTTTCGCTGCTGTGTGCGTGTATATCTAGTTGTTTTTCTTTTTTTTTTTGCATTGAATTTACCTGAACATTTTTCTCTGCTGCTGATTTGCCTACAATTACATACAAATTTCCGCAATTGTGCGAGTGTGTGCGAGAAGAGTTCGTGTTTTTTTTTGTGACCGTTTTTCCGTGTGTCTGTTTCTTTTTTTGCTCCGTTTGCAAACAAAGGATTTGTTCTCGGGGGTCCATACACAGTTAGTTTTTCGCTTTTTCCACCGTTTTCGCTTAAATATTGATAAATGATAAAGGGCCAGACTGCCTCTGTATGTGTGTGTGCGGGTGTCGAGTGTGCCAGTGTGTGTGTGTATGCAATGCTGAAAACGCAGACGGAAGAGTGGGGAAAGGAAAGGAGAGGAGAAGGAGAAAAGAAGAGCAAAAAAATTGGATCAGTTTTCGATTTACGATTTCCGATTGTCCCCATACTTGACATTTTCCTCTTTGTCATGATTTTTTGGGTCTTTTTTCTGTATAAAAATTTCCTTGTGTAAGCACACACGAAAATAACAAACGCAGCAAAAAACGAGAGAAGAGAACAAACAGAAGAAGTAGAGGAAGAAAAAGGGGGGTTAGGAGATAAACGCAAAATTAGTTGTTTTATTTCGCCGATTTCCAATCGGTTTTTCGATTAATTTCGATCGTTGCGTAGACTGTTTGCACAAGTGTGCGTGTCAAGTTTTGCTTGCTGTCCATGTGTGTGTGTGAGCCATTTGTTGTTTTTGTTTTGGCTAGCTAGCAACAACAACAACAAAAGTAATAATAATAATAATAGAAAAGTTAACAACAAGTCAAGTGAAACACGTGTTTTAAACTCGATTTACAGCCAAAACCTACAGGGCAAGCCGCAAACGCATAAAGAAAACTGAACTTAAAAAGAAAAGCAAGAAAAACGGTATTAAGTCGGGAAAGTCAAAGTGCAAAAAAAACACTGAGAAAGTGCAATTGATAATTTATTCGGACTAACAGCTTAAACAAATATTTAATCGAATCAAAACTTTTGGACAACATTAACTTCAGCTGCTTTATTAAAAAAAACAAAATAAATTTAATTTTTTGTATTCTGTCAAAGAGAGTTTCGAGAGAATGATAAAAAACCTAATTCTTTTCAATTTTCACAGTTATTAGTAGGGAGATTCTTTAAACTGATGAACTATATAGAAATTTATTACGAAATACTAAGAACAGGTTAGAAAGCGGACCCGCCGCAGGAAAACAAAAAAGAACAACAACAACCGGGCGACTCGAAATAAGTCGCCTTTTCAATCTACCTCCGAGCATAAACAAAATCATCATTCTAAAAAGCACAATAAATAAATGAGTAAACAACAAAACATAGAAGAAGAAACCACAAATCAACAATAATAAATAACAAAACGGAACCACAACATCGAGCGGTTGGAAAAAAAAATTGCGCCATCTAGCGTCGGCGAGTAAAAGCAGCAGCTGACAGACAGTTGCCTTTTTTGCCCGTCACAAGATGGCGTGCCTTAACACCCTGAAGCAGGAAATCAAAACTCTGGAGAAGATCTTCCCGAAGAATCACGAGCGCTTTCAGATCCTTAATTCCAGCGTCGATGAGCTGCTCTGCCGGTTTATCGATAAGAATGGAAAGCGCTACGACATCCATGCCAACATAACGGTAAGTCTTATGATTTTTCACAAATATAAACTGCGAAAACATAGGGTACAAAATAACTTTTCACAAACAATATTTGTACATATTGTATTTTTTCTTATAGCTTCACTGACTCATGTTCAAGTTAAAAAAATGCAAATTTGTAATGAATTTCTAACAAGTTTTCCCATGAAACTGACCTTCCTGACAATCTTTAAATTAAATTTCGCATTCAGCGCCCCTAAGTGCATAAGAATAAGAAATTTAATAAAGGATGCAAAATCTAAGTCATAAAAGTCATCACGATACTTGTCTTATCGTCCAATATACTACACCACTTCTTTCATCGTTATCGATATGGGGTGGAGTACTACTGGGAGGTAAACTCACTGTTTAGAACTGCATTTTTTATTGTCCGCTTTTGTCCTCTTTACGTTTTCACTTTATATGCTCAATGCTAAGATAACTATATTTGAACGGCGATAAATACTTCTTATATACATATAGCAGGTGTTTCGCCTGTAATACGAAGGTTAATGAGTTCTGCAAATTATATTTGGCTCTCGATATTAAAATAAAAATTATAATAGAATAGATGTTCTAAAACTTATTCTAATCAAGACACATCCTACGCATAAATCAGTACAGGGCAATTTGTTTATTTGTTGGATGTTTTTTCTACATATGTATATACCAAATAAAGTTTTCAAAAATCACTGAGATTACTTTAATTTCGAGGTAATCTTTTTTACCATCTTTATTTTTTTTCCTTGCCCCAAGCAATTTTATCTCCATGAATTTCTTCTTTCTTCCTTAAAATAGTGCTATCCTTGTCTGGTTTCCGACTCTACTTCTTTCTTTAATCTTACTTTTTCTTTTCTCGCTCTCTCTATCTCTCTCTTTCCCGCATATGCGTATTTATATATGTGAATATTTGTGCCGATTCTTTATTCCCACGCTGATCAGTTGAGATGAGATATACATACGTATATGTATTGTAGCTGTGTGATCCTCCTTTTGTTTTGACCACCACAGCCGATTTAGGATATAGTCTTAAAAAGTTTCTTCCTGATATCACAAGAAAACAAAAAAACCTTGATTTATTTCAATTTGAATTCCGAAGATTGAAATCCGAAATTTGGCCAAATTTTTCCAATGCTCTGCAATATAAAGAAATACCCTCGTTGAGGTGTGATTCATTGCACCCGACCATCGGTTGCCAAGCTGCTCCATCTGTTTTCTGCTTTCTGTTCTCTGTGCACTGATCCCCGCTTGGTTCAACGATCTAATTAAAGGTTATAATTTCGTACTTGCTGTCGCGTTCGGTTCTCTGTCGTTTATTATTTGTTTATTTACATGTGCATGCAAAGTACCCCAACGACGACGACAAATTCACCTGAGCACGTCAAAAAACGAGAACGAGAATGGAAATAAGAGAGATCTTTTGTCTGTGTCCAATTCTCGAGTGCAAAGTATAAGTCCTTGACCCACCCCACACACGCGATTTGCAAGGCCCACCCCTTTGGCTATAAACACAGTAGATTCCCGTTATAACCTGCGTTTTTTATTTTAGATTTGTAACTTGCAGGAAATATATGGCATTTCTATATGGTATTTCTATAAAGTCAGCTTATCAGTTTGCATTTAACTGAAATCGGAATCGGCAACATGTCTGATAGTCTAAGGCAATATTTTCTCTTATCTAAAGTATCGCCAACAAAATCTTTGGCTAACAACTATGTATGTTTAAAAAATCCAAGTGCAAATGGTACTGTGTTTTCAAACCAGCTAAATATTAATAGTTACGTTTCTGGATCTTCTCTCCTGCAGGAAACGTATCCCTCATCGCCGCCAGTTTGGTTCGCCGAAAGTGAGGAGACGAGCGTCACAAATGCTGTTCAAATACTTAGCAATACAAATGGACGTGATAATCACGTGATTAATCAGGTGGGACATTCAAACATAAGATTCCGAAGAGTAAAAACTAAATCTGATTCTTTTGCAGGTGGGCATTCTGCTGCGTGAGCTGTGCCGACTACACAACGTTCCACTGCCACCTGACATCGATAATTTGGCCCTGCCGCTGCAAACGCCGCCGCCATCCGCTTCTCCACTCCGCTGCGACCAGAGACCAGGAGGCGGTGGAGCGGGGGGCGGTGGTGGACCGCACGGCAACGAGGAGACCGACTCGGATCAGGAGGAGATCGAGGATCCCATCGGCGAGAGCGAACAGGAGAGCGAGGGAGACGAGGACTTGCCGCTGGAAATGGATGATGTACGAAGTACAAACAAGGTGAGCTATAGCCGTAAGACAGAGCGATTTATATTGTTTTAATAGATAATAATACAAAACCCCCAATGTTGCACACTGTTTGCCTAATCTGCTACCTTTAAGGTGGCAATTACTTTCAAAGTACTATTCTGTCAGCAATTTGCTTTTAAATCGACCAAATAATTATATTTGTTGCAATCAAATTTCCAACTTGCCCGCAATTACTTTTGAATTTGTTTGGAAATTGTTCTTGGACAATTGACTTTAATTCAAGAAGTTATTTCTGAATTGTTTAGTATATAAGGTATAAATCGATAAAAAATAATGAAAAAATTGTATGAATTATTATTAATTATGTGTAATGCTATCTGTGAAATACAGAAGGACGACATGGAAGTGGAACACCTAGCAACTTTAGAAAGACTGCGTCAAAGTCAAAGACAAGACTATCTAAAAGTGAGTTCAATGATACTTGGTAACAAAAACGTGACATATTGAGTGTTTTCCTTGATTTTAGGGTTCTGTTTCGGGTTCCGTGCAGGCAACCGATCGCTTAATGAAGGAACTACGTGATATTTATCGATCGGACGCCTTCAAGAAGAACATGTACTCAATTGAGCTTGTCAACGAGTCGATTTACGAGTGGAACATACGCCTCAAGTCTGTCGACCCGGACAGTCCGCTGCACAGTGATCTGTTAATGCTCAAGGAAAAGGAGGGCAAAGACAGCATACTGCTCAACATCCTTTTTAAGGAGACGTATCCCTTCGAGCCGCCCTTCGTGCGCGTCGTCCATCCGATTATCTCAGGTGCGATTAGCTCACTTGAGAGTAAATGCAGGGCTAAGACTTGAATGTTTGCTTCATTTATTAGGCGGCTATGTGCTCATCGGCGGTGCCATCTGCATGGAATTGCTGACAAAACAGGGCTGGAGCTCGGCCTACACTGTGGAGGCCGTTATCATGCAAATAGCAGCCACCCTCGTCAAGGGAAAGGCGCGCATCCAGTTCGGGGCCACCAAGGTATGTGAAATTCAAATAAACAAAGCTTAGAGATCTTAGTTAAAAAGCCAAAAACCTACTTAAAACCATTGTCCATAAATAGGCACTGACCCAGGGCCAATACAGTTTGGCACGAGCCCAGCAGAGCTTCAAGTCGCTGGTGCAGATACACGAAAAGAATGGTATGCTCCCACTAAAATAAGCCATTAAGTGCATTCCATATTAATGAGCATCATTTTTGCAGGCTGGTTCACACCACCCAAGGAGGATGGCTAAGGCAGAAGAGTTCCAGACGCACATCCTTTCTAGAATAACGCAAGCCACAACCAACACAGACCCATCTGAACCCCCACTCACCGTCAGCATTACCTTATCCATATCCGCCAAGCACACATCCCGCTCTCACTGCCGGTTTGATCTGATATATCTGATATCTGACCTGACCCGGCCTGGTCAGCACCATTATGGACGGAGCCCCCGAATTCAAGTGGATGGCCCACATTGTTTGCACGCGGTTTGCATCGTTGATGAAAGTTGGATGAAGCGTCCATCATGCGCATATGTTTAATTGCACTCGTAAAACCGACTCGTTAAACACACTTTTATATTCACGGTTTACTGTTTCGTTGCAAGAAATTCATATGTATATGCCCCATTCGGGTTCTTCTTTGTAGTGTGTAGTCTTTTAACCACAACCCCCGGCCTGAAATTGTGTATCTTGTACAGTGTCTTGGAAGCTGATTATTGTGGTGCAAAATAAGCATAGAAATCAGCACCCGAAAGTGTAAAATGTAAAGGCAATACCTGTTATGTATATGAATATAATTTGTAATTTAAAAATGTAAATGTAGTGGCTTCAAAACCTTCCAAACAATACCCACAACCCCCACGCACACTCCACACACAAACACACACCCATACACACGCCTATATTGTAAAACTAGTTAAGACGCCTAATTGTATTCTTATTTTAATTTTACAAATCCGTGGTATCTTATATTTTTTCTCTTTACTGGTAAGCAAACAACAAAAGAATCGGAAAGTTGGCAAGAGAGTTGACGCGTTGTCGAGCGGAATAGATATATATATATACCTATACATACATATAAATATAAATATACTTAAATATAAAGATATATATTAAAACTAGCGCGAGAGTTTAGCTTAAGCAGAATAAAACAGATCGATGCGTCGAAGATGAGCAAATTCTAAGTGTAAATTCGTCTTTCCAAATAATCGTAAAATAACGTAAATCTAAATCTACACAACAAAAAAAAAATTAAAAAGAAAAGAGCTAAACTATACAGCTAAATCGAAAAGTTGGAGAACGAAAACCGAAAAATATTAGCAAGTGTAATATGCATTCAAATAAAAACGAAAAGAAACCTACAAGACGAGTTAAGGGCAACTGTTTTGGTGTCCCCATTATCATTGTTTTTTTTTTTAATATTCGTACAACGGCAGACAAAATTTCAATGTACATTTCAAAACAGAAATTGGCAAGCAAGACGAAATGTTCATTTTAAGTATGTATTTAATAAAGAAGGATATATACATGCATAATACGGATCTGAAAGACATTTATTCTGGTTCAGGGGCTCTCTTGAAGGATTTGCGAACTATTTTCTGGTGGTAGGTATTTCAGGGACTAGAGAACATAAATTCCGGTTCTTCAAAATGTATAGGACCCAATAATATGAAACGTTTTGTTTGCATTTTCTAGTAAAAATATGTTTTTATTAAATTCTTAAAAAAAAAAATATAATAAACAGCTTCGGAAATATAAACTATGATATACTAACTAATGCTAGACTTTTTGCGCAGATCGTTCAATGGCGAAGGTCAGGGTCACTCCACCAAAACCACGTACTTTTCCGCTGCCTGGGATGGCAGCATCTTGGGTGCCTTGGTCTCCACGTATATGGGTTTGTGAACCACCTCGCCACTGTCCATCGAAACCCCAATGAGCATGTCCATGGTGCCCTTTAGCCGCATAAGCTCGGTGGTTAGCTTCACCTCCTCCTGGAAAGCGGCGGACAACCGTTCCAGGGCATCCATCAGCTTCTGGCTGCAGGCCACCAGTTGCCGCTCGAAGATGTCCAAAACCGTGCTGGCGGCCATCATCAGAGGCCGCATGAAACGCGTCTCACCTAAATGAGCGCACACGAAGTCGATGAACTTAACGAGCACTTCATCGGGTCGATCAATGAGGGCTTGTTCCAGACGTCTGCGATGTAACAGGTCATTAATGACCGCCACCACCAGCTCCGGATGCCGCTCACTCTTCTTCGACCCCATCACATCTGACAGGGCCTTCTTGTGGTTATACTGACGCAGATGCACATCGAAGGTTTTGAGTCCCGGTCCCTTGACCCGATCCTTAATGTTGTGATCCACCTCCTGGGTGTTGTTTGGACGCATTGGCTCTTTGCGGTGCTTGCGGGCCCGATCCGCGCGGATCTTCTTCAAATGACTGGGCTTACTGTCCACTATCATGCGCCTAATGGAGATCAGCCCGTCGACCATCCCGGCCACAACAGCCTGATCTCCGCTAGCCACAGCCATGCTGACCACCGCATTGGGGTATGTCAACGTGTGGACCGTCTTGTAAGTGCTCACATCGTAGATCTTGACGTGACGGTCCAGTCCGCCGGAGAACAACCTCCTGCCATCGGAGCCCAGCCGCAGACAGGTCACTGTCTTGTGATGCTGCGACATCATGGTGAGCAGCCGGCAGCCGCCGATTAGATCCCAAACACGCACCTGGTTGCCTCCGGCGCTGACGAATACGGAGCCATTGGGCAGGAACAGCATAGACTCTACTGGAGCTCCGTGATCCAAAGTGTGCTGCACCACCGTCTCCGCTCGCGTATCATACAATTTGATCTTGCCATCGTAGCCGCCGGAGACGAACATGTGCCCCGCTTGCGGATGCATAGCTCCGGCACGAATGTAGTCCGTGTGGTGGTCCGCGTAGGTCTGCACCACCTTCTCGTTGGCCACGTCCCACAGACGTACCGCCTTGTCATCGCCAAAACTGGCCAGCTGCAACTTGTCCGCCGTAAAGAAAGTTCGATGAACCGGCGCCTTGTGTCCCTTGAACAGACGCAGAATGTTCCGGCTGGTGGTGTCGAACAGCTTGACGTGGCCCTCCTCGTCGCCGGCGGCCAGGAGCCTTCCATCCTGCCGGAAGGTGGCTCCGTAGGCGGTCTTCTGGAATCGCGAGAGATTCTTGACCACCAGCTTGGTCACCAGATTGTAGATCTGCACGCGCACCGAGCAGGTCAGCACAAAATTGTCGGGATCACTGGGGCTGAAGTCCACATAGTCGATGGTGTTGCGCTCCTTGAGGTGCTCCGGTTTCTAAGAATTGAAAAGGGGATCAGTGGTCATGCAGCCGATTAGCAATATTCTAAAACTTACCGCCAATCGATCCCAGTAGACCGTATCCGGGGTCTCCACCTGCGCCCGCTGCTGAAATCGGCGTGTGTTCAGTGGGAGAAAGTTGTTTTGCATCTTGGCTGTGGTTCCGGTGGTCCTAGTGATTTCAATAGATCCTTTTTCGCGCGCACGTGTTCCACCAAAAAACCGTGCTTAACAACTAACTCGGAATTAGTGTGACCAACCGAGTCCAGTGTGCTGGCAGTCTAGAGGATTTTAAGCTAAATCTTGCAGAGGACTTAATGCATAGAAGCATAGGTAACAAAAACTTAGAAAAACAATTATAATTTTGTTGAAATTACTACTACCAATTATGCAAACCGTCTCCGCTAACGACACTCGACGGACATATGGAATTTTAGTCGTGATAGAAAAGACGCGACTCCTATAACGACGCCTCCTAGTAACTACCTATGACGAGCTATGACCAAATTTGAATTACCCTTTTTTTCGAATCTTTAGAATACATCTTACAATACACGAATTAACAGAATACGGTTTTAATATAAACACATTACTTATAGATTGTACGGGTTCAATGTTTACAAATAAATACTATAAAAAACAAAAAAATATAAACACAAATGGGGCGACCTGCAACGTTTATTTAGCTATTTTTTTTTACAGCTTTTTACCCTGCTCTATGGCAAACCTCTTTTCGATAGACCCAGCAGGTGCATGCGTTATCGTTATCGGCGCGGGTGCACTGGCAAACACATGTTTGCAACAACAACAAACCAAAAAAATAGAAACAAACCAGCAACAAAACAACATATGCCCGCTGTCCTCATAAAAATAGAAAAACATTTCCGAGTTTGCGATCTGCGCTTGGGTTTCGGGAGAACCAGATCCAGAGTGACAGCCCCTCGCGCTGGGCACTAAAATAATAATAATAGAGGCTAGATCTCGTGTCCCGGCTTTAATTGAAATTTATTTGTTGTGATGCGGCCGCCACTGGGGGTTCCATAGACGTACAGCCAGGGTCCAAGCCTCCTCCATCTTCCGCCGCCTCCTCCGCCCAAATCTTAATTAACCGGAGGCATTGAGCATGTTTGCATTAATTGGAGACAATCAATGTGCCTGAGACTCTCGAATCGAACGGAACGGAACGGAAGCGAGATCCCCGAGGAAGCACCATCCAAACCGGAATTCCACATTCGGTCCCACTTCCATGGAGATGGAGGAGGAACTAAACGAGAAGAAGGTGCTCTGCGAGAAGATCATCACGGACATCAACGCGGTGTTCCTCAAGGATCAGGATCTGTGAGTCTACATTCAGACACTAAGATTGAGCTACAGTATTGATCCAT
Organism: Drosophila kurseongensis; assembly: GCA_018153305.1. Lineage (NCBI taxonomy): Eukaryota > Metazoa > Arthropoda > Insecta > Diptera > Drosophilidae > Drosophila > Drosophila kurseongensis. Next base: position 1,104,532 of record JAECXX010000141.1, read on the forward strand.
CTTTGAACTGACGTTCACACCATATAGATACAGTGATTCTCTGACTCATAGGTTCATCAAATGAGCAAGGTCTATTAAAAATGATTAAGCTCAGATCAGCTAATAAGATCATGGCCAAAATGTATAGACTATACTCGGTCAGAGCTCTACTTCAAACCGTTTCTAATCCGTTTCTAAAATGTGCTTCTTATTCCCATCAGCGCCTCATTCGAGATTATACCCAAGGAAACCAACTGCAACAAGTCGCCGGTGGTGCATGTGGAGCACAATCTGGGCCTGGAATCTTGGTGTGCCCAGCATGTCTATGACCACGCCCACCGCACCCTCATCTCCCATCGCCGCCAATCGTCGGCCCAGCAGCTTCGAACACTCCAGCAGCAGCAGCAGAGCGACTCCCTGGCCAAGTACCTGAACGTGGCCTTGCTGATCAATCCAGATGTGACCACCTTCTGGCACATTCGCCGCCAGCTGGTGCAAAAGAACCGATTGAGCATTAACAAAGAGCTGCAGTTCTCCGCCCTCGTGCTCTCTATCAAACCGAAGTCCAATGAGGCATTCGCCTATCGCCGCTGGCTGTACTCGTTCCAAAGTGAGTGGCTCGCAGGGATTGCAGATTACAGTCTTTACATATTCTTATTTCTTGCCTAGGTGCCGATGCCATCGACTGGCCCAACGAGATTGGGATCTGCGAAAGGGCCGCCGATAGATGCGCGAGTAATTACCACGCCTGGTCGCACCGCCAATGGATCCTGCAGAGCGGCCCCTGCCTGATCCAATCAGAGCTGCTGCGCACGGAGAAGTTCATGCGCAAGCACATTAGCGACTACAGCTGCTACCATTACCGCCAGGTCCTCCTGGGACGCGCCTACGAGTTAAACTTTGCCCTGTTCAACGATTCCGGACCCGGTGGCTCCTTGCCGTTGGCCAGTCTGCAGTTGTTGATGGCCAACTATGGCCTCAAATGCGAAACCAAGGCGGAGGATCTTCTGCAGCTGCTGCTGCCTCACGTGGACCTGAGTTCCATTAGCAGCCAGAAGCTGAGATCATTCCTCTACTGCTGCAATGTGGCCGCCAATGATATGCGGCTGTGTGCGGAGCAGCGGTTAATGTACGGACTGCGGGATTGCTTCGACCTGCATCGCCGCGCGGCCCTCAAGTTCATCGTGGAGCAGTGCGTCCGCCTGCAGATGGGTTTGGCCAGCGGTCAACCGCTTGCCACGGCGGCAGATGATCTGCGTTCGCATTTGAGCACCTTTGACTTTGACAAGCATCCCTTTTTGGATGCCGTGCGGCGCACGGAGTCCTCCCTAGGCGGCAAGCACCGGCGCTGGTGCAATCTCCACCTGAGCTTTGGCTATCCGGCGGATTAGACAGCGGGACCTGAAACCTGAAATCTTGAGAAAAGCTCAAATCAATCTACCCCAATAGAATTACTTACTCTGTTTCCGTTTTCCATTCGTTTAAATTCTAACAAATGCATTTCGTAAACATTTAAATTTTGGTGGGTAACTTACTTAAAATTTGAATAATTTTAGCTTGAAAAAAGAAATATTATTTGAAAACCTGGATTTGTTGCAACAATAATCGTTGGTTTAATACTTATGAAGCTACTAGTGTGCTACTTTTAAAAAATGCACATAAAGAACGGCTATGCATCAAAATATAAAATTATTTAAAAATCACGAATTTTAAACGGATTGGAAACGGAATACGGAATATATATATATATACTCTACGTGAACACCCCAAAGACAAAGTTAAACTAGCCCGATGTGACCCAACCGGTCCACCAATTGCATTTCGATATATGTTAGCGTTAACTGTTCAATTTTATTCTCGATCTGCTCTGGCATAGTTTGTTAGTAGTATGCTCAGATGTTCGAATTAACCAATTATCGCCATGCCATGCACGCGTTTGTTGTTAGCCAATTTGCATTAGTTTTTAAATAAATCCAACCAATAGTCGACGGATATTGCCGGCCGTTCATTGGGTGGGTCAGTATTTGTTATCCCCAGCACAGCGAGAAATCGGCGATTATGCGTTAATGCTTGGGCTTTCTTTGCCATCGTTCTGAATAGGCTATGATCTTACCTCATACCAAAAGGAAGGTTTTAAAAACTAAATAATAAATTATAAACATTTGATATACATATTTTGAGATATGAAATAATATTACAATGATGACCAAATAGTTTCGAGAACTATTATTTAACTAAATCTAGTCGAATTGCCCTCTCCGTTGGAAGGTATCGATTTGTTAATAGCAACAATTACGATTTAAATGCCTCTTATTGGGGCTAGTTTTTGCGAAGATATAATATTAATATAAATGTTTTGTCGAAATGTTCCTAATCAAATTCAAAGGGAAGTGCATTATCAGTTCGAGAATACCATTTCACCAATATCGCCCACAATTAATCCGTTTTAAATGCATAATGCAGGGACTGTTTTTTTTTCCGAAAATATATCATCGGATGACTTCGCTTTTGTGGCGGTGCAGCCACAGCCACAGCCACAGCCACAGCCACAACCATCCCCTCCTAGAATCGACTGGGACTTTCGAAGACCAGTGCGCATGTCTGGCGTCGAGATGCGAGATGCTGTCGAAGGCCCGAGATGACAACAATTTCAGCAGCGGACTCAGAATCGCCAGCCCGTAATCCCTGCCAGCTTTTCAGTGTGTTTCTGGAGCAGTTCGCGAGCGGCGGTGTTTTAGTGCAGTGTGTTGAGTGGCTTAAAGTGCTGGCTTGTTTAGAGGCTTAAAAACAATTTTCGACCCGAAAGAAGTGCATATAGGTATAGGTTCTCCGAAAACTTTAAAGTAATTAATAGTTGTTTTTTATTAATTAAGGTTGGGAATATTTCCTAATTGCTTCTGAAGAGAGCTGTGTGGATGTGTGTGTTTTTTTTTGTGCCTGCCTTTGTTTGGTTTTGTTAAAATATTCATATTCGTTTTTCATCGGGCCCCTTTGCATTTGTTATCCATCCCTCCCTACTTTTTTTTTTTACCCCCCAGGGGCGTGGGCCCAAAACTGCGCCTCAATTGGAGTTTTTTTGTGTGGGGGGTGGGGTGTTTAGGGTGTTTAGGGTAATAGTGGCAAGTCTGTTTATGAGTTGATTATGAGCTGCAAAATGGTGTGCCATTGTTTTTGGGCCCCGCCTACTCTAAGGACCTCCCGATCTCGTCCCGTCCTGGAATATATACTCCGGATTCCGGAATACCTGACCCTGGGGTGCCTGCGAATGTGTAGATAACTCAAAATGGACACACCTGATGATTTTGTGACAGTGTGCGTCGTGTGTGTGCGAAATTCCTTTGGCCATGGGGACTACACTCGCAGTCGTAATAATAGCTGCTTTTGTTAATTGGCATAAGCGGATTAGGCACAAGGTAAAATGGGTAACCTGGCTGACCACTGCCATGATCTTTTCTCAGAATTTAAGAGTAGAGTACATGTAGTTTACATGTCCTAATTGGTCATTTGAAACTTGGTAAGCGATTTCCATGGAATATCAGATTCAAAAGCTTAGCAAGCTAAGTGGAAGGACGCATTACGACGTTTGTAAGGAATTGCATTTGGATGATCATAAAGAGGAGTACAAAGTTCCATTTATATCTGTTCCTTGGAAGTCTGTACTGTGGCTGGGTAATTAAATATTTTCGTTTTTAATGTTTTGCTAATAAGAGTATGTACTATACGATTTAAATGAAGTAATGATAATCAAATCAAAGATGGCTTAACTCTTTCAATAACAATTTAATTTCTTTTTAAATGAATTAACCTATTATTTTTGCCCGTAATGCATTGTACCCATACCCATGCATACTTATGTAGCCACAAATGTTGTTGTGAGTAACGGCAAGGAAATGTACATATGTAGCCCCATGGCCCACATAAGTATGCAATGCATGTGCGCCCAGTGGATATGTGCGAGTGTGTGTGCTACAAGGATGCCTGTGTGTGTGTGTGTGTGAGTGTATGGTTGTCAGTTTCCAGGTGCAGGTGACAACTCAATAAGCAACCGATAGATGGCGATAGCATTCGTTATCCCATGACTTTTTCATTTCCTTTCTCCATTCCACAGGCATTCCGCTGCATCGGGACTATATTTGCATTACCATATACATTTTTGCAAGCGGGTTGGGGGGCGTGGCATGTCGACAGTGGACAATGAACCCGCCCACACAGCTAGGACAATAACTTGAGACTGGATTGGACTGGACTGGCATGCCAGTCAGCAGGAGGGGCAGCATGAGTTCGCCTTTTTGGAGCGATGCCAGATATGGAATCGCAGCGGCCCTAAAATCCACATAACTCCACTGCGATAAGTTTCGATAAGTTGGCAATAATCGGGCGAAATGGGGAGTTTGCCGAATCTTCACGAGCTGGAGGAGGCGGAGCGCAAGCGGGAGAAGCGGCGCGAGTACGAACTTTTGCTGGAGCAGCGGGCCCGGGACACAAGTCGCGAGCGGGAGCGACTCTCCGCTTTTGCCCAGCAGCGCAAGGTGAGTAGCGATCGTTCACATTTGGTTATCGATAACATAACTGGCGATTTAACCGATAAGGCCGTTAGCATTAAAGGAAATACTGAGCTCTTGGCATTGTACCTATATATGTTATTTGTTAATTCCCAGCAGCAATCCTCGTATAATGCCTATATAATGGCTGGTCTGGGGATTGGCGGAGGCTCCTTGAGTCTCAATGCCGCCGGAGGAACAGGAACAGCGGCTACCGGAAACGGAGAGCTGCCCAGTGGCAATGGAACGACTGCCGGGAAGTCGCAGAACCAGGCGGCGGGCACAGGATCTGGATTGGCCACCAGTTCGGGTCCCCCGGTGGCCACCACCGGTGGCTTTGCGATGCTGGGAATGAGCAAGAAGTACGCACCACACTCGCACCACCATCAGCATCAGCATCAGCACCACCAGCACCGCCATTCGCTGACCACCAGGCACCGTGTGCTCCGGACCCGGAGCTCTGGAGGAGCGCATAACGTCTGGGACGAGCAGATGATGGAGGTGAGTGGTTGCATAGATAATACTTTTTCATATCTTATTTAAATAGGTGTGTAATATGAAAAGGAAGTGTGTTGCTACATATTAGATTACTAAGTTCTATTTCTATGAAAAGCTATCAAATTAATCATCATATAATATTATATCCATTTTTTTCTGTGTGGTGGGCAAAGGCACTTGTCACTTATTATTAATAGAATCAGAGTGCAGCGCGAGGTAATGGACATTGAGGTTGAGCTCTCTGTTGCCTTGGACACTTGACCATCCTGTGGCTCAATGTCGACCGAAGAGGTGGTCGGTGGTGGATTTGGGGGGCAGATGTCAGAACGTGCAAATGGATTATCTTTTTCAGTTGCACAACAAGTAATTAAGTCGAACCTGCCTGGCAAGGGGTTGCCCCGTTTACCATTCCCCATCCCAATCCTCCCACTCAAATGTAATTGAAGCCCAAGGTTGCTGGCTGCAACGCCATTAGCCTGTTTTAATCCTTGAACCGCTGATAATTCCTGGAAGACTTAGAATTCATAAGGTGATGGAGATTCCTGGAAGATGCTCCTCAATTGAAAGGTTTAAATATAGACCAGAAGATGTAAGTAAGAACCAAATTCGTAGCAACACTCATCATTGCTTTTCATGCATCAGGCCTTTGTTAATTCTTGATAATTCCTGGAGATGCAACTTCTTGGAGACTAGAGTTCTGACTTATTCAAGCCCCAGCTCGTTGGTAATACCCACTTTTTGTTCTATATTTTCCAGCAGCACCTGACCACATACTCGCCGTCGCCCATTTCGACCCGTTCACATCGGATAAATCCCGTTTCCTCGTACCAGGTGCAGGCTGCTCTGGCGGCCTCGCGTCGTCGGGAGTCCATAAACAGCTCCATTGGGGCCACCTCCATCCGGCGCTTGATAACGCTGAATAACCGGAATTGCCGGCACAAGGTGCCCGCCCAAGTGCGTCAGAAAGTGTGGCGCCAGTTCAGCTGCTTGAGCCTGGCCCACGGATTGATGAACTGCGTCCTGCTCCCGGTGATGGCACTGCAGGGCTCGAATGCGGTGTGGCACCATCGGGAGCAGTGGCTGCCCCTCGGACCGGAGATTGGATCCCTGCTGCTGAGCGCTCTGTTCCTGGTGGCCGCCGGAATGAGCCTGCCCAGCATCCGACTGATGAAACGATATGGCTATGGGTACCTTTTGGTGGCTAACTATTTGGCGGTCGTGCTCTTCCTCCTGTCGCATCTGTACGCCTCCATTTACACCCTTCTGCCGGCCTATTTGCTGCTCGGCGTGACCTTGGGCGGATCTGGTGGCTCCAAGGCGGCCTTGATTGTCCACTTCGGAGGAAAGTTGAGCTGCTCCTGCGAGTCGCAGCAGTCGCATGCGGCGGTGGACGTGTTGCAGGAGGAGCACAAGATGTTTTGCAATCGGGATCAGAAGGTGCGACGCCTGGCCAGGTGGTTCAGGGTCGCCCAGGATCTGGGACTCATCGGAGGAGCCCTTCTGGCCTCCATTTTGCTGGCCTGCAGCGATGGAGACTTCACGGGAGATTGCTCGGGACTGGTTTACTATGGAAACGAGAGCTGGCCACCCCAGCTGAGGGACTTCTACAACCGGAATGAGCATGGCGACAGGATCTGTGGGGCGGACATGTGTCCCCTGAGGGTGAAATCGCTCCTGGCAGCGGGATGGGCCAATGGCAGCTCCATACCCAGCTCGGTCTATGCTGGCTTCATCGAAAGTGAGCCCCGGGTGGCCGGGCAATCCCTTCTTTGGCTCTATGTCCTGTTCTCGCTGATATCCTTGATGCTCTCCCTGATGATAATGGTGGACAAGGTCCAAACGTCGGCCTCATCGCGGCCGGAACGTTTGAGGGACGTGAGCATCACGGATACGCTGCTCTTTGCCGGCCCCCTGGCCTATTTCGTGGGCACGGAACAGGCCTACATGTTGGGCGACTTTCTGCGGGCCTTCGTCACCTGCTCCTTGGGCATTGGCATGATTGCCGGCGCTCTGATTGGCATGGGTCTAATGCAGCTCATCGTGTCCTGCACTCTGAGCATGCTACTCCGGCATGTTAAGAGGATCGTCGTAATTCGTGAGTATAAAATACATTTACATTACCCCATATCAGTTAGATTGCAAATGTTCAAGAGCCAAGGGCTGAAGAATTTGCGTTTCAAGGACCACACCTAAACAAACTAGCAATTAACTGAACACTTTAATGGCCATAATGGGTCACCCATTCTTGTTGCTTCCTTTTTCAGTGGCTGGTTTCTTCTTCCACTCCTGCCTGCTGTTGGCCTTGTCCAGCTGGAAGCCATCGAGCGACGATAGTGCCCTGTTCTACGTGATCGCCGCCTCCTGGGGCGCCTGCAACGGGATGTGGGAGACGCTCCTGCTCTCGCTGGTCACCCTCAACCATGCCAGCCATGTGCCCGAGGTGCAGGCTCCCCTGCAGGCCCTTCGCTTCCTCGGACTGGGATTGACCTTCGCCGGACACGGCTTTCTCTGCGAGTCGCTGAAGATCATTGCCTTGGTGGTGCTCCTGGTGATCAGTGTGCCTCCGTACGCCACCCTGGAGATCCGACTGGAGGCGCAGCGCAAGGCAACGCTCGTCAGCTTATGACGCAGCATCTTCAGCTAGTCCCGACGAATGCGACGGGATGTCGTGGCCCGGACGCACACCATGTGACATGTTCCGGATACGGATGCGGCTACGGGTACGGACACGGAACCGGATCCGCGGCCAGACCTCCTCCAATCGCAACCTGTCAGTATTGAACGAGAGACACAAGTCAAGCGACGCAAGCTACACTTCAGTATTTCCAAGTTCTGCGGACGGAAGTCGAGGGCTATGGACAGGGATACGGTATAGGCATCTGGGAACTCCAACTGGGATTTAGGAACACCCATTTAGGAGACGATACCTGTAGCCCTTAAAACCTCAATCGCCTCTTGACTTCCGACCTGCGGGCCTAGAGGATAAGACTAGCTCATAAGATTGATCTATACCCATGTGCGAAGGGAACTCCCCTTCGAGATGTGTGCATTCTCAATTTGTAGCATTTGCCAGTGCCAGTAATGTTGTTCCATGTCTATAACTTATCTATCAAATAGAAAGAGCGAGGGGAGGAGAGCTTTATGAGCCACAATAAGCATGTAGCATGTAGAACGTTATATTTATCCGATCTGAGATGATACGATATCAATTGCTATCTACATATGTATTTTGCCACCAGGCCTTGGTCAATATGCTGCCCAAATAGGTTTTTGTGTACAAGTATTTCCTAAAGTTAACTCCTAGGCGTAGGTCTATTCAATTCGAAACTCCAATTGCCAACTCGCCAATTTGCAATTCCCCAACCAAACCGATCCGGTCCAGAATTAATGTGTGTTATATATGTGTTTAATCGGTGTTATGTGCGTTATGTAGGTTTCGAGACCCTCCACTTTCACCCATCCACCATAGGAGCACCTATCCCGATTCAGATAAAGCTAGCTGCAAACTGTTATGATAACAAGGTGAAATCCTAAGGTCTAAGGTCTAGAAAAAACAATGTTAACATTTTGAGAATTTTGAGAATAACCATTTTGTGACCGTTGACGATTTCATACATCGGGGCTACGTATTACGTGCTAGCCATATACTATATATACTATATATACTATATATACTGTATACACAAAGACATACTATATATTTTTTTCTTAGCGGCGGCTCCATCTGAATATTGAATAAAGCCAATCGCACACGAGTTAAGTCGGGGAGACGAGAAGTCAAATGCGATAAGATCGAGTTCTACGTGTATTGGATGTGTATTGTATATTGTAGGTGTCCATCTCCAGATCCAATAAAGATTCCAAAACAAGTGTGTTGCTCGTTCGACCTGGGGTCTGGTTCTAGTGGCGCAATTAAAAGCCGTTCTGTGCTTAATTACAAACAACTGGATTCATTTGTGCGTTTTGGCGAGCTTTGCCGCAAAGCTTTTTCTCTCGCCGATCGGAGCGTGAACATTGGGTATATATTGTATGGGTATGAGTGCGGTCTTGTTAGCTTTATCAATTGGGGTACTTAGCTAAGTAACTTGCTAGTTAGTGGGTATTCCAGGCCCCAGAGAGACGCGTTCGCTGGCCCCGATGGACAAAGATAAAAACAAAGATAAGGGGGATAATGATTCCGGCTCCTCACCCGCTGAATGGAGCGACAAGCTGGCGGAGATGGTCGCCTGGTTCGAGGGCAATCCCAATCTGCCCGAGAAGATCGGTAAGCAGGCCAGGAGAATCGGGCCCAAATGGGTTTCGCTTCGATTGATAGTCAGTCAAGTGCGAGACAGAATTAATGGGCGCGCAATAACCTGATATGGCTTACGATCCATTAACCTTGTAACTTGGCAGTGGCAAAGGTCAAGTGCATGGGTATCTCTACGGGGATATCTGTACGCTTCCTCCTTTCATTGTTATAGTTATTTATGGGGAGTGCTTATTCCTTCAAGTGTCTCCATGGATTATCAAATCTTTATGATCGTTGTAAATCTATAAAGCATCATATGTTAGTTCGACTTCTTTGTGTATCTAGTATCTTTTGCAAAGCCTTTACTAATTTGAACGTAATATCTTCCCTGAAGAACCCATAGTGATGCTACGATTTCTCAAGTGCATGGCATTCGATGTAAAGCGTACCAAATCTCTGGTGGAGCTTAACTATAGTATGCGGAATAAGCACCCACATCTGTTCATGGATCGCAACATGGAGGACGAGATGACCGCCAAGGGCCTGAGGGTATCGTAAGTAAAATTATAAAGAAATATAGGATAGATTGAAAACTAATAATAATCCTTCTTTATAGGGATCTTCTGATATTACCCGGCATTACGCCACAAGGAAATAAACTTCTCTTCTTCCGTCTGGCAGATCTTGATCCACATACGGTGGGTATTGACAGTCTTTTAAGTTGAGATCTATATTTATACAACTGATCAATAAATTCCATATTTTTATAGCGCAATTCCGTGGAGGAGACTAAAATCTTCTTTATGATGAGTGATGCACGATTTACTTTGCCGGATGTGGAGAGAGGAACCGAAAGCGGAGAGGCTTATGAACTGGACGAAGCGGATATTGCGAATGGTGATGTTCAGATCGTGGACATTGAGGGATACACTCTGCGTCACCTGGCCTACGTGTCCATTTTCGTGCTGCGAATTTACATGAAATTCCTGCAGGAGGCGTATCCCTCCCGCCTGCAGGCCATGCATGTAATCAATTGTCCTTCCTACCTGGACAGGCTCATCTCCATGATGTCCCCCTTCATAAGGGAGGAAGTTCGGAATATGGTAATGCCCACAGTAATCCCACCTCATTAGCAGCCTCTAATGGAACTTATTTGCAGATCAAGTACCACACAGAGGGCTTGGAAAGCCTCTATAAGGAAGTTCCAAGGGACATGTTGCCGGAGGAGTATGGCGGCAAGGCGGGCTCTCTAGCGGAACTCAAGGCCCGGGGCGTTAAGTCCATCAAGGACAAAAGGTAAGCTCGGGAAATAAAAATCAAAATTTGGGTTATCCGACTTTTGTTATAGTGCCTACCTGAGCGATGAGCGATACTGGAAGGTGTCCTCCCAGAGCAAGAGCCGCTGGTCCTGGTTCTGATATTCCAATATATTATTAGCTTCCACACATATCCTGCGAACGTGATATATATTGAAATGTGATCAACGAGCGCGCCTTGCCAAAGCAAAGCTATCGATTAGTCGGGGAAGTCCCTGATAAAACTACAGGATTAAAAGTTCAGTTCGTAACAGCTGCCCTTTAAGAAGAATTTCTAAGTATATTCATATATAATTCCACTCTTTCCATTTATGTTAAGTACATTTTTTTTTCAATTAAGGGGTATTAGCAGAAATGTGAAACGTTTATATGACAATAAATTAATATAATTGTATTTTATGGTTTTACAGCCAAAAGTAGATAGAATTGTTTTAAGTGTGCTAAGCTAATTGTTTATTTAAATTTGCCAATATTGAAGGCATTAAAAATGGTATGAGGTGTTTGAAAGGAAGGGTTTACTGTGGGAAAATGGACACATGAGCCATTTTAACTTTTTGGAAACAAAATTATTTGGTTAAATGAAATAAACCTACCAGTGAAAAGTAGCCTCACATTTTAATTTCAAATAAAACGAAATTGTGTCATCACCGTATATGGATACGGAATTTGGATGCGGCACACGACCAGGTGATTAGGCAGATCCAGAAGCTGGGACGGAACATATTTAGGCACTATTAAACGTCGGCCAAACGACGGCACAAAAGCAATTATGAAATTACGTGGTTTTAATCGCAGACGCAATAGCATTGAATATTCAAAAACTAAATCGATGCGGGACTCGCAGTCAGTCGATTGCCAGGCTTCAAGCCCAACAGTTCGATTCGAAAGTGATTTTTGAAAGTGATTCGAAAGCGATTCGAAGGCGATAGCTGCGTCCGATTGGCGATAGGTAGACCAGGTGGGAGAGAAAGCGGAGCAATCGATAGCCAGGCGCACCAATGAGCGGCGTGGGTGGGAATGTGGCGGAGGCGGGGGCATGCGGTCCGACGGAACAGCTGCAGCGGGAAAGGCAACGCGAACAGGATCTCAAGGAGCTGCTCGAGTGGTTCCGGCAAAATGAGAAGCTGCCCAAGGAGATTGGTAAGACCCATGTGGGAATCCCACATCCGGAACACCACCCAACCCCCCGCTACTCATAAAAAAACCATTGCCCATTATAAAGCACCCACCTCCCAATAATGAGGTCGTTAGTAGGCCGCTCCACTCGCCGCCTTACGTCACTGCAGAGTTTTGTATACAAACAAATGATGTACAGTCGAACGTCCCTAAGTCAGACCGCCTTACTAAAGGACCCAAAAGTCTCACCTTTTAATAAAGAAGATTTTGGTTTAATTAATGTGTCGGAGAACAGAAAAATCGACTTTTAGTTTCAGGGGTTGCGCAATGATTTGCAAAATTGTATACAAATTACTCATACGACCCTTATCCCAGTAAGAATTTGTTATAACACAATGAAAAAATAGAGAAGACCATTTCTTTATAGTCAAACCTGGGTTTCGAATTTGACGACATGCCAAGTTTACGCCACCAAAGTAAAAATAAGTTAATTGATCCTAGGCAACAGTACGTATGAGTGATAAAACTTCAAGCCAATTGGCAGACCTTGAAAGCCATTTTTTAAACTCGTTTATTCCTCTGCAACTTAAAAGATTGTTAATTTAAACTGTTTGCTTGACAATAAGTGGTTCATGTTATGGAAGTTGGACTGTAATTTACATATAATATCTATTTGCAGAGCCACTGCTGCTCCGGCGCTTTTACCAGTGCATGTTTGGGAATGTGGAGGAGACCCAGAAGCTCATCGAGGTGAACTACGCCCTGCGCAACCGGCATCCGCACCTGTTCATCCAGAGGGATCCTTTGGATGCGGACAGCCGGCGCACCTTCGACTACGCGTAAGTGTCCTTGTGTTCTTGTTAGCTAGATCTCCTATCGGAGGTGCTCCAGGTTTCATTATCCTCCGATTTACATCTATTTCTTTTAGTTTAATGGTAGAGTTATTCATTTTTTGTTTGGTTCACATTTTGCTATAATTTTAATGCAAATGTATTAATTTTTAGATGCACATTGTAGCCTGTTTCCAGCACGACAAGTAACGCGAATCTATACTATATTTCTATATCTTTATATTGCAGTGACATCCTACCGCTGCCGGGTCTAACGCCTGAAAAGTACAAGGTATCGCTCTACTGTTTCCGGGACTTTGAAGCCACCAAGGTGAGCAGTACATCCATTTGAGATGGGAATATCCAATTCAGACCCATCCCATCCACAGATGCACCACACGGAGGACACACGCGCCTTCTTTATGGTCAGCGATTGTCGCTTTGTGACGCCAGACGACTGCGGAGACCCGGAGATTTTGTCTGAAGGCGAGGTGCAGATCTTCGACATGAAGGGCACGACCATGCGGCATATATCCCGGCTCACGATCAGCACCTTGCGCGCCTACATCAAGTTCCTCCAGTTGGCTTTCCCCGTGCGACTGCGCGCCATCCACATGGTCAACTGTCCAACTTACTTGGATCGAATCGTCAGCGTGGTGAAGCCGTTTATCAGCGAGGAGGTCTTCAAACTGGTAGGTTATTCAGTGGTATTCCTGATGGGAATGATGCAATTAATCAAGTTCAAAAACTAATGCACCATTTTTCAAAACTCAGATCCGCTTCCACACGGTCAGCATGGACTCTTTGTACGAATTTGTACCCCGTGCGATGCTGCCGGAGGAATATGGCGGAGGGGCCGGATCCTTGGAAACCCTGCGGACCCAGACCCAAAAGGCCTTGGTTGAGCATCGGTGGGTTTTTGATCTGAAATGCGGGACCATTTAGTAACGCTCCATTGCTTCTTTATAGCGACTATCTGATGAATCCCAATCACTGGGTAGTGGAGAAAACCGAGAAGCGTAGCGGAAACTCATGGAGATTTTTCAAATAATTGGAGAAGGCATGATTGCCGGGCATTTTTCGTTCTAACTCGTTAATTGGTATTGTTTTTTTTTCATATTTATAGACTTTGTATAAGTGCCTGTGTATTAAAATGGTTCCTGCGGCATTTCGTCTCTTAAATAAAGCTTATTTTGTAATTGACCTTTGAAATTGGTCAAGGAAATTAAACAAATAAAAGCTTTAGTGATATGTAACTACTTTTTTTATTTTTGGGAAATAAACAGGTAATTTTAGGTGTTAAATAAATACTGTTACTTTCAGAGTTTAAGTCATTAAAATTGACTTGATAGCTTAAATAAACTTACTAGTTAAAACGTAACGCTTTCAAATTATATAATTACCTTATTACTTTAGGACTTTTTTATTGAGATTATTTTATTGAAAGTTTACGTTTGTTAAGTTTTAAAAAAAAATGTTTAAAATGTTGCTTTTCTAACCGCTTTTTAGGAAAATACGCCTTTCACACTTTAAAGAAGAGGAGTGCACCGGCAGAGGAAACCCGGGAATCGCTTATCGATAGTAAACTATTGCAAGACGTATATCGTTATCGCAGCACATTGGTGGCATTATTTATAAAAAGATTAGTTCGTTTTAGCAATTTACTAGGTAGTTTGTTTAGTTAAGAAGCACGCACAGCAGATTTGAGCCATGGAGAGGCCCCAGAAGATGCCCAAGGTGGCCAAGGTGAGTGGTGTGAATGTGGATGGAGACTATGTGGAACCAGCAACTAACCCAAAATTTCACCAGGTGAAAAACAAGGCGCCGGCGGAGGTGCAGATTACGGCGGAGCAGCTGCTCCGTGAGGCCAAGGAGCGTGATCTGGAGATCCTGCCGCCGCCACCGAAGCAGAAGATCTCCGATCCCGCCGAGCTGGCCGACTACCAGCAGCGGAAGCGCAAGACCTTCGAGGACAATCTCCGCAAGAACCGCATGGTGGTCAGCCACTGGATCAAGTATGCCCAGTGGGAGGAGCAGCAGCAGGAGATACAGCGGGCACGCTCCATTTGGGAGCGGGCGCTGGACAATGAGCACCGGAACGTGACCCTCTGGCTGAAGTACGCCGAGATGGAGATGAAGAACAAGCAGGTAAACCATGCCCGCAACCTGTGGGATCGGGCGGTGACCATCATGCCGCGGGTGAACCAGTTCTGGTACAAGTACACCTACATGGAGGAGATGCTAGAGAATGTGGCCGGGGCGCGTCAGGTGTTTGAGCGCTGGATGGAGTGGCAGCCGGAGGAGCAGGCCTGGCAAACGTACGTCAACTTCGAGCTGCGCTACAAGGAGATCGACCGAGCACGCGAGGTGTACGAGCGTTTTGTCTATGTGCATCCGGACGTGAAGAATTGGATTAAGTTCGCCCGCTTCGAGGAGTCGCATGGGTTCATCCATGGCTCGCGGCGCGTCTTCGAGCGGGCAGTGGAGTTCTTTGGAGACGAGTACATCGAGGAGCGGCTGTTCATTGCCTTTGCCCGCTTCGAGGAGGGACAGAAGGAGCACGACCGGGCGCGCATCATTTACAAGTACGCTCTGGATCACCTGGCCAAGGATCGCACACAGGAGCTGTTCAAGGCCTACACGATACACGAGAAGAAGTACGGCGATAGGGCGGGCATCGAGGATGTGATCGTGTCCAAGCGCAAGTACCAGTACGAGCAGGAGGTGGCCGCCAATCCCACCAACTACGATGCCTGGTTCGACTATCTGCGCTTGATCGAGGCGGAGGGCGAGCGGGACCAGATCCGCGAGACCTACGAACGGGCCATCTCCAATGTGCCGCCCGCCAACGAGAAGAACTTCTGGCGGCGCTACATCTACCTGTGGGTCAACTACGCTCTGTACGAGGAACTGGAGGCGGAGGATGCAGAGCGCACGCGACAGATCTACAAGACCTGCCTGGAGCTGATACCCCACAAGCAGTTTACCTTCAGCAAGCTGTGGCTGCTGTACGCCCAGTTCGAGATCCGCTGCAAGGAGCTCCAGCGGGCACGCAAGGCCCTGGGTCTGGCCATCGGCATGTGCCCGCGCGACAAACTCTTCAGGGGCTACATTGATCTGGAGATCCAGCTGCGCGAGTTCGAGCGCTGCCGCGTGCTGTACGAGAAATTCCTGGAATTCGGCCCCGAGAACTGCGTCACCTGGATGAAGTTTGCCGAGCTGGAGAATCTTCTGGGCGACACTGAGCGGGCGAGGGCCATTTTCGAGCTGGCGGTGCAGCAGTCCCGCCTGGACATGCCGGAGCTGCTGTGGAAGGCGTACATCGACTTCGAGGTGGCCCTGGGCGAAACGGATCTGGCCAGGCAGCTGTACGAGCGACTGCTCGAGCGCACACAGCATGTGAAGGTGTGGATGTCGTTTGCCAAGTTCGAAATGGGCCTCAGCCACGGCGACAGCGGCCAGGATGCGGAGCTGAACGTGCGACTGGCCAGGAGAATCTACGAGCGGGCCAACGACATGCTGCGCCAGCTGGGCGACAAGGAGTCCCGCGTCCTGCTGCTAGAGGCGTGGCGCGACTTTGAACGCGACGCCTCCGATTCACTGGCGCTGCAAAAGGTAATGGATAAGATGCCGCGGCGCATCAAAAAGCGGCAGAAGATCGTCTCGGACGAAGGCGTCGAGGAGGGCTGGGAGGAGGTCTTCGACTACATCTTCCCCGAGGACGAGATGGCGCGGCCTAATCTCAAGCTGTTGGCCGCCGCCAAGATGTGGAAGAAGCAGAAGGACGTCACGGAGGACGACGAACCCGCTCCAGCCATTACATCCGAGCCAGAACCCGCAGCAGATCCAGCTCCAGCGGAGGCAACGTCTGGCGGTGACTGATCCGGAGCAAGCTATTCCATCACGCAACGCCAACGCTCTTTTCTTGGAGGAAACCATTTTATAGCCTCAAATTTGCAGATCGCATGATTTTTAATTATGCAAGGACAACACCAATTAAATAAAACATCAGAATGACATTTAATATTTGCATTTTATTGGTTATACTTTTTCGTGATAGCCATTGAGCTTTACACTTTCTAATGGTGTTGTTCCTAGTATATCTTCTTAATTTCAATAGTATATTGTGAATAGTGCTCTATTAATATGTTTAAGCGTGTAGATAAGATTAAATATCGATGCAACTACTTTCAATTTCTTACTACACAAGATGTGTTCATTTTAGTGAGATTATAAGTCAAATATGATACTTTTACTAAAAAATCTTGATTTATTAAAGGGACAAAAGGAATATTTTTTTCTTTTTCGTTAGCTCTCATTATATCGCCATGTGATAGCTAGAACCCATGGATTCACTTCAACTTACTTGGCCCGTAGCAGAAGTGTGAAAGCGGAGTAGGTGAACCTGATGACCTGAAAACCAGTATAGAGTTGTACTAAATGAACAATAGCACAAGATATGTTCCCTTGCCTGCTCGAAGGTCTCCAGCGAGAGCGCTATGTAGTTGCCGGCGAAGATGAGCGAAGGCCTCTGGGTCCTGGCCAGCGTAAAGAGCAGGGCCCGCTTGAACTTGGGCAGCTGCTCCACCCAGTTGCAGGCGTAGAAGGCATCGCACAAGGCCTCGCTCTGCGTTCGCATCCTGTCCCCGAAGAAGCAGATGACGAACACCTCCAGAGTGACGGCCGTGAAGAAGACGATCGAGATGATCATGGCCGTGAGGTCCTTGTCATCGGCCATGTACAGGAAGTGCATGGCCACGGTGCACTGAACGGCGGCGGAGCAGGCGAACTGAGCCATGCAGGCTACCGAGAGGATTTGCTGGATGATCTCCCTCAGCCGATGGACGCGCATCAGATCCCGGATGCACTCGACCAGCTCCTCGTACACCTCCTCCTGCCAGGCGACGTAGTCAGCCCTGCTGGAACTCTTCCCATCCACCCCATAGCCAATCCGACGCACCCTCAGCTCCAAGGCACGCATGTGACCCGTGAGCAGGCAAAGAAAGGCCGGCGGATAGGAGTCACTGGCGCAATTCTGGATGGCCTGCACGGTCAAGCCGAAGAGCTGGTAGATATTGATGAGCACATAGTTCCTGGTCGAGTTCTTCCAGTCCACGCCGAACCAGGCCGGATAGAGGAGCTCCCGGTCTGGACGAATGACCACCCGGACGCAACTCAAGGTGGTGCCGAAAACAAAGATCCTGGCGAAGATGAGGAAGCTGCCCTGGGCGATGTGCACCTCCCGCCGCAAGGCAGACAGCTCCTCGGGATCACCCACGCTCTTGGTCCTTTTGTCCATCCGCCGCAGGAGCGAACGAATCTCCTGGAGCTGCGACCGCACCAGATAGACATTCACAAACTTCAAATTGGCCACCACATCCGTAATGGTAATAGTCAGATTCTCGCACAATCCGGCCATGTTGGTGGTGAACAACAGCCTGGCAATCAGGCTCAAGGGAAACAGCACGGTGACCACCGAATTAAGCACTATGGAGTACATCCGGTAGGCCAAGCGGGAAATCCCCGACGGACGCATCAGGCCAGTGAGCTCCCAAACACGCCAGTGATAGTACACAGCACTGTGCGTGTCCAGTTCAAGTTCCTCCTGATTCGCCATGATCCAGCTTACCTTTTGACCCACCCAGGAGTCCCATGGCTTTTATACTCCGGCGATTACCTGTGATTGCGCCATTACATGCGTTGTTGGCCCAACTTTTCGGGTAAGTGGCTGGGAAAAACACCCATGGGCCTAAGTAATGATCCCCCAGTAAAAGTTTTCGCTTAGCTAATTTTGTTTTTGTTGGAAATCTCTCTTTATTCTGTAGTATTCTTCATTCTTGAGGGGGCTTGGGGGGATGTTGGAGTTTTTATTAGGTATCAACTAACGGTTGGGCCCAAAAGCACCTGACAAGCAAGGTCAAAGTGGCATTTGCTAAAATATTTAGTCTTAATATCCCTATTTACCATTTTGTTTTTTAACTACCTGAGGGTTAAGTGTCTCCCTACTGATTACGTGAATTCTACTTTAAAGCCAATTAGGTATTACCACGATTAATGCGAATACTAACTTTGAACTATGGCTGCTAAATTGTGCCTTATAATTATTTGTTACTCCTCTGACGTTAAAGCCAGTTAAGTTATTGCTAATTGGGGATTGCTGTTAACTGATTGGTTTGTATGCAAATTGGTGCTATATCAAAGGCTCTTAATGTGTTTAATGTGAACGCTAAATTTAACCAGAGGAGCATTATTTGTGCCTTTCCTTTTTCTCTCAATGTTAAAGCTAGGAAATTATTACTTATCGAGGGATTGGTGTTAACTGGTTTTATGTTGGGGCTATAATGGGTCCTACAATTAATTGCTACTTTTCGCTATTAGTGGCTACTTTAAGGTTACTTGTCAGGTGGAAATAGGTCCACAAGATCTAGAGCATTACAAATCTACTATTGGTAAGGAGAAAAGGGAATAGGGTAGGGGGTACGGGCACGGGTTTCAGGAAAAAAGAACACAAAAACAAATCCGTAGATGCACACCATCGAGAACACGTTCACAGAGTGATCTTAATTTGTAGTTTTTAAGAATTAATTTAAAAATACAATCAAGTGGTGTAATCCAAGGCTTACAGAGTGATTTTTGCCCGGCTGCTTGGAGTCCGGTCTCTCTGATCCATAATGCTGCGTCTCAAGCAACCGGGCAGTGAATATTAAATATTAATTATATATAATCAATATATATGCATATATATGTAGCTAAGGGTGTATAATTATGTGTACAAATAATTGATATTGCTGCAGCTTAGAATTGAAGAAAAGGTTGTTTTTTTCAATAGGGAAACTGTTACGTTACGGTTACAATTCAATACTCTACGTTACGTTACGGTCACAATTAACAATCATCGTTAAAATGGTGAATCGTTATGCGATATTCATTATCATAATCTTTGTCTTTAGAATTTCTCCCACATGATCATCGCTGGGGTTGATTTTTAGTTTTTCTTTGTTTCAATATAATCGTTATTAAGCTCAGTTCGCAGTCGCAAAAGCAACGTGTGACAATGGCACCTCCTCGGGAGGAGGAGGGTGTATATATCCGATATCGAGTCGGGGTCTTGAGTTCTATACGTCTTCAATTGTCAGACTCTTGCTCTTGCTCGCTTATCTCTCTTTTTTCTTTACTATTAGTTCTGAACTGCTCTTTATGTTTTATGTTTTACGTTTTAATTTTAGTTTTAGTTTTACTTTCTGTTCTGTGAGTCGACCTGATCTTGATTCGGTTCGATTCGATTTGATTCGGTATTCGGTTTCGGTTGCATTGGCTGCCTAGGGATTTGGAATTGTTGCATCTTCAGCGCTTCCGGCCTTAGGGGCGGCGCTCTGATCTGAATTTGCGTTTTTGTCTTTGTCTGACTTGGCATCCTGCAAAAGAAATACGAGTATTGCCAACGGGTTTCAAAAGCGATTTTCGAGTGTGTAAATAAAGCTCTCAGATCTGTTCTCGTTTTCACATGCATTTTGCGAATTTCCCCATTCAATTTCCAATTAGGCCTAGGAAATTCGCAAAATCACATTGGCCAAATAAAATGCAAATGTACAATTTTTACGTTTCTTCAACTCAAATTCACATAAAAAAAAGTCTTTAAATTTATGAGTTGTAAGTTATCATACGTTACAAGATAAGAAGGTATTTTATCTTTAGCGGAAATGAAAGCGGGAACATTCTTAAATACTGAGGCTCGTTTAATAAAAAAGTATTTGTATATCAATTAAGGAATATAAGTTACTAAAAGTGCATTTGATGATGCAACTACGGTTGCCACTTAGAAAGTAAAAAAATATATATAATCGTAATACTTTAAAAACGTTATTTTATTAATTCTAATAATTGTAAAAATTTTCTTGGATTCCAGCTCTCAAGACTTTTGTACGTATATATATGCCAAATGGATTTACTCTTTTGCGGATTTAGATTCGTGCCAAGGGAACCGAAGGTGAAATCGGAGTGGTCGCAACCTGCTGCCCAGGGACTCCAGGATAGCCGGATAACCGGAGGCAGAGCAGCAGGTTGCGACTTTCTCGCTCGCTCTGCTTTCCTCTCCTTTCTTTTTTCTCCTACCAAAGGCAAAGGCGACAAAGAGGGATGGGGTTGGGGATACGGATCGGATTAGAGTTGCAAATCGATTTCAGTTGGACCCGAAACTGTACCCGCAATCGATGTGCATCCCTGAGGGAACGCTTTTTAGATGGGACACCTGTTTGGGGGAAAATGGGGAAACTCTAGGGATCAACTATATGCTCACCTTGGCCTTGACGCTGGCAGCCTCCTGCTTGAGATACTCCTCCCGTGCTGCCTCGTAAAGGCCCACGAACTTGTCCCGCTGCCCCTTGTACTGGGCAAAGAGCTCGTCGTCCTTGTGGCCCTTCAGTCGGTCCTCGATGTCCACCTTCTTGGCGTGCTCGGCGCGTATCTCCTCCGTGACCCAGGGCTTGTCGATGGGGTACTGGTTGATCAGGTTCTTCAGCGTCTTGATGCTGCTCTTCCCCTTGACCGCCTGCTTGATCAGCTTGGGATTGGGCTTCGTGATCCGGCCGCCGTTCATGTTCATTGGCCCGAAGGGACCACCTGGTGGCATGCCACGCGGCGGCATCCGCGGACCCATCATATGCATGGGCGGCGGGCCGCCCATCATGGGTCCCGGACCGGGCCCGTTGCGACGCATAAAGTGTGGCGGTGGAGGCGGCGGGGGTCCACCCATGGGCGGCATCGGATGTGGTCCTCGCATCCCGGGCATTGGCGGCTGGAAAGGCATCTGCGGGTAAGGGCCCATGGGTCCGGGACCTCGTGGTCCAGGTCCGGGTCCCATGGGGCCCATTGGCGGACCCATCATGTGGCGTCCAGGCGGCCGATTCGGTGGGGGTCCGCGTTGGAACCCATTAAAGCCTCCACGATTCTGGTTGGGATTGTTGCCCGGAAAGCGCTGCCAGTCGCCTCCGTTCATCTGGTTATTGAAAGGCTGCTGCTGGTTCATCTGCTTGTTGTTCTGGTTGTTCATCCTGCCCTGCTGCTGGTTGGGATTGGGATGCTGCTGCTGTTGCTGTTTGATGCCCTTCAGAGGCTTCTTCTTCAGACCGTCGCCTTGATTTTGGTTGTTTCCCGGTGCTGGACTGTTGAAGTCTATGTACAGGGGATCACTAGGCATTTGGCTGGAGGAGAACATCATCTGGCTGTTGCCATTGCCACTGTTACCATTCCCGTTCCCGTTTCCATTCCCATTCCCGTTTCCATATTCATTTCCACCGGGTCCGGAGCCATTGTTGTTGCCCGGACGGAATGGTTTCCTATACGGAGCTGCTGCTGCACGGGGATTATTGTTATTATTATTATTGTTGTTGTTGTTCTGGTTATTGCGCTGCTGCGGATGGGGATTTTGCTGCTGCTGCTGTTGCGGGTACTGCTGATACTGTTGTTGCTGCTGGGGGTACTGCTGCGGCTGCATGGCCCGGTTCTGCTGGAATTGGTTCTTGGACACCATCGCGAGCAGCGCCAACTAGCTGGAGGGGATTAGGACGCACAGAAAGATAGGAACGACACACGAAGAGCGGATTAATACCGAATAATCCACGCTTACTATGTTAAAAATATTATATTAGGAAAAATTACGATCCGGTCATCGATACTGAAACATCGAATAATTAAATCGATATTCCTTAATAATTCCTAAAGCATCGATATGTCGCAAGCATCGATAGTTGAAGAAATTAGCGGCAATTAAAAAAATAACATTTTATGTTTAAAACTAACGGTAGTTTCTTATTTATATACATTTTATATTTTCTTAAAGAGAATATTTTAAAATATAGCCAACGTCCGATTTGTTAACCAGTTTCCAGTTATCGCCCGGGCTGTTATCGATAAGGTTGTTATCGCTTCTGCACGTGTGATGTGATGTTTATATTTTAAAAAAGACAATAATTTTACTAATATTAATAATACCATTATTAATTAAGTAAACATGGGCAAGAAAGTGCACAATGCCAAGGCACGGCAGAATCCGCAAACCATAGTGGACAACTCGGCCGTGAAGAAGGTGGGTATCCTTAAACGTGAACCGCAGCTCAGACCAATACTCACCCAACCAATCTAATCCCTTACAGATCCAGATTGATGTGGATGCAGTGGCCGGCGCAAGCCAGACGGGCTACGATGAGGCCAACGCCCTGGTGCTGCCCTCCGAGAAGCGGGCCACCAAGATCAAGGTGGACAAGGTGCAGCACGTGAAGATTCTCACCAAGAAGCAGCGCAAGCACCTGCAGGCGATTGTGGACAAGAAGAAGAAGAAGGAGGGCGTAGGTTGACTCAAGGATTTAGGTGTAACTCCTTCTCAAGACGAATCTTCTCTATTTTAGCGCGCCCAACTCTTGGGCGACCTGGCTGCAGTGCAAATCCCAGAGGCGGAACTGCAGCAGTACACTTCTATCAGCCAAGTGCAAACGCTGGGCCTGAAGCGTCTACCCACTTTGGACGAGTATCTGGCCAAGAAGAAGGAGCGGCAGGCGCAAGCACTGGCCGAAAGCAGCTCGAGATCGGGAATTCGCGTCAATGCCATCAAGGGCTCCAAGCGCAAGCTGCTAGCCGAGGAGGAGGAGGAACTGGAGGCCAAGCGAAAGAATCCGAATGTGGTGAGCTTGGAGGAGGACGATGAGGACTCTTCTGATGACCAGGAAGATGAGGCGCCAGCTCAACTTGCTCCTCCCGCCATACCAACACCAGTTTCTGCTGCCCCAGCGAAAATTGAGGATAAACCTGCCAAGCAAAAGCCAAAGCCGGAGCCTGCTCCACCCGCCTGCATCCACCAGACCGTCTACGTGCCAGTGCATCGCACCACTGAGGTCCAGGAGGCCCGTCTGCGGCTACCCATCCTCGCCGAGGAGCAGCAGGTAATGGAGACCATCAACGAGAACCCCATTGTGATCGTGGCTGGCGAGACGGGCTCCGGAAAGACCACCCAGCTGCCGCAGTTCCTGTACGAGGCGGGCTACGCCCAGCACAAGATGATCGGGGTAACGGAGCCGCGGCGAGTGGCTGCCATCGCCATGTCAAAGCGAGTGGCCCACGAGATGAACCTGCCGGAGAGCGAAGTGTCCTACCTCATTCGCTTCGAGGGAAACGTAACGCCGGCCACGCGCATCAAGTTTATGACCGATGGTGTGCTGCTCAAGGAGATCGAAACGGACTTCCTGCTCAGCAAGTACTCGGTGATCATCCTGGACGAGGCGCACGAGCGCAGCGTTTACACGGACATCCTTGTTGGCCTGCTCTCGAGGATCGTTCCCTTACGCCACAAACGCGGCCAACCGCTGAAACTGATAATCATGTCCGCCACGTTGCGTGTTACCGATTTCACGGAGAACTCGCGTTTGTTCAAGATTCCACCACCGTTGCTAAAAGTGGAGGCGCGCCAGTTCCCAGTGACCATTCACTTCCAAAAGCGCACGCCCGAGGACTACGTGGCGGAAGCGTATCGCAAGACCTTGAAGATCCACAACCAGCTGCCCGAAGGCGGCATCCTGATTTTTGTCACAGGCCAGCAGGAGGTCAACCAGCTGGTGCGCAAGCTTCGACGCACGTTCCCCTATCATCCGCCGACCAAGGATGTGGCGAAAAAGCCGGAAATTGAACAGGAAGCGACGGAAGAAACAAAGGACGCCGTTGCCGAAACTGCGGAGGACCCCAAGGAGCAGGAATTCGACATGAAGCGAGTTATACGTAACATTCGCAAGTCAAAGAAGAAATTCCTGGCCCAGATAGCCCTTCCCAAAATCAACCTGGATGACTACAAGCTCCCTGGCGATGATACGGAAGCAGACATGCATGAGCAACAAGACGAGGAAGAGGAGCAGGAAGACGACGACGAGCTGGGATTGGAAGAGGAATCGGGAATGGCCTCCGGTCAGAGGCAACCCCTCTGGGTCCTGCCCCTCTACTCGCTGCTCTCCTCGGAGAAGCAGAACCGCATCTTCCAGCCCGTTCCCGAGGGCTGCCGGTTGTGCGTGGTCAGCACCAATGTTGCGGAGACCTCGCTCACCATTCCGCACATCAAGTATGTGGTGGACTGCGGTCGCCAGAAGACCCGTCTCTACGACAAGCTGACCGGTGTGAGTGCCTTCGTGGTCACCTACACGTCCAAGGCTTCGGCGGATCAGCGGTCTGGACGAGCGGGTCGCATCAGCGCCGGACATTGCTATCGTCTCTACTCGAGTGCCGTGTACAACGACTGCTTCGAGGACTTCTCTCAGCCGGATATCCAGAAGAAGCCAGTGGAGGATCTGATGCTGCAGATGCGCTGCATGGGCATCGATCGCGTGGTGCACTTCCCCTTCCCTTCGCCACCGGATCAGGTGCAGCTGCAGGCCGCCGAGCGTCGCTTGACGGTGCTGGGTGCCCTGGAGGCCACCACCAGCTCAGAGAAAACGGACTTGCCGCCAGCCGTCACCCGCCTGGGCCAGGTGATCTCCCGTTTCCCCGTGGCGCCGCGCTTTGGCAAGATGCTGGCCCTGTCTCACCAACAGAACCTGCTGCCCTACACCGTCTGCCTGGTGGCCGCTCTCTCCGTCCAGGAGGTGCTCATCGAGACGGGCGTGCAAAGGGACGAGGATGTGGCGCCCGGCGCGAACCGTTTCCACCGTAAACGCCAGAGTTGGGCGGCCAGCGGCAACTACCAGCTGCTCGGGGATCCCATGGTCTTGCTGCGAGCCGTCGGAGCAGCGGAGTACGCCGGATCGCAGGGCCGGTTGCCGGAGTTCTGTGCCACGAACGGATTGCGACAGAAGGCGGTTAGCGAGGTGCGAAAACTACGCGTCCAGCTGACCAACGAGATCAACCTGAATGTGAGTGATGTGGAGCTGGGCGTGGATCCCGAACTAAAGCCTCCCACGGATGCTCAGGCGCGGTTCCTCCGACAAATTCTTCTGGCTGGCATGGGCGACCGGGTGGCCAGGAAGGTGCCTCTGGCCGACATTGCCGACAAGGAGGAGCGACGGCGACTAAAGTACGCCTACCACTGCGCCGATATGGAGGAGCCAGCCTTCCTGCATGTCTCATCTGTGCTGCGTCAAAAGTCACCCGAGTGGGTTGTCTACCAGGAGGCGTATGAGCTGCAGAACGGCGACTCCACCAAGATGTTTATTCGTGGCATCACCGCAATCGAGCCGGAGTGGTTGCTTCTGTACGTTCCTCTGCTATGCAACATTCGCGAGGTGCGCGAGGATCCTGCTCCCAGGTTCGACGAGGTTTCTGGCAAGATCTACTGCCATGTGGACGCCACGTTTGGCAAGTCTGGCTGGGAACTGCCACTGGGCGAGGTGGAGATGCCGCTCAGCGAGAAGGCATGCTGGTAAGTCTCTAACATGGATTGGGTTCATACGCGATTCAATTGATACATTTTTCTTTTCAGTTACTTCGGCATGTTTCTGCTGGAGGGCCAAGTTTGCTCCCGGCTAGCCGAGTTTCGCGGCAAACTAAAGTCCACGCCCGCCTCCGTGATCAAGAGCTGGTCCAGCATGAACGACAAGGTACTGCGCTTCAAACGAGCTCTGATCACCAAGCAGATCCACAACCGCCAGGCGCTGCTCGACCAGTGGACTAGCGACCCCAACTGTAAGTACACCAGTGTCTCCCAAACCTTATTTTATTACAAATCCGTCTCCTATGTTTAGTCCTTTTGGAGGAGTACCAGAATCTGCTCTATGACGTGGCCCTTAGCCAATTGACGCCTCTGTGGCCACCAGTGGACAAGAAGAAACCACAAGGCCAGTAAAAAAGATAGTTAAACAGCGGGGGTCTTTTTGTATAACAAGTTTCATTTATTATTTATTTAATTGATATATATTTATATAATTTTTTATGTATAATATAAATATGAAATTTGTTTTAAATGGAACTAAAAAAAATGGAGTGGAGTGAGGGGGAATAAAAATGTTTTTGTTAACAGCTAAGTTTCGATTAATGTTTAATACAATCCATATATGTACATAGAAATAATCAATATTCATTGTATTTTGTATTTTTTAGTTTATTTGTTGTTTGTTGTCTGTTGGTTTTCTCTCTTGGTAATTAATCGTAAGTTAATCCTTCTGCTGTTAATGAGAAATTAGCATTTACACTTGTGTTTATGAGAGATTTGGCTAACTGGGCATGTGGCTATATAGTGGGTTTATGCCTTGGTTATATACGCATCGAACGAACGGAACGATCGGATTCGGATTGGCCGACAAACTGTAGCTTTGTTCGCTTAGCTTTGCTCTTCTCCATATGTACATGTAAATCGCTAGTTGGAATTGGGATTAGGACTCCGTTTGCTGCAGCTCCTCCTCCCCAGGCAATTGGCTGGGACTCCTCGAATGTCATCCTCCATACGTCTACAAATGTGTGTGTAGAAAAAATCAGTCTAATATATTAAGGCAACGTGAGAGCTTTACATGTCGTCATTCCACTTGATCCTCGTCCTCATCCTCATCCTCTTAATCATCTAGGAATTGTGTGTAATATCTTAGTTTTGTAACTTGAATCCTGTCCGAAGTTCGCTTTTCGCTTAGGCTAATTTTATGCTGTTTTTTGTTTTTGTATCCTTTGTGTACTCTTTAACAATCAATTTTGGTATGTTTTGTGTCTGTGTGTGTTGTGTGGGGCTCATTAACATTAACTTTAAACTAATTTCCGTTAAATATACATTTATAAATTCTTTAGGTTTGCTTAATATTTCTGTATTGGCTAGCAAGAGGAGAAAGAACAAAATAGGTAATGTTTGAGAAGCATTTGGTTTTCCGTTTCCGTATTATACAATTCGCAAGTTACAACAATTAGTTAGATATTTATCTTATGATCTCCTGCCCGAAATCCTGCTCTCGATTTGCGCTCTTTTTTCCTATATATTGAGTATGATCTATAACTTTTCATTAATACTAAAAATTGAATTCTGTTTTTGTTGTTTGTTTTTGTCTGAATTATTGTAGCTTGCTCCTAATTCCTATGCATACACTTAACGCAGTCGTTTTATAAACTTTACTTTGATTTCTTGGAAGTGTTCTCATTTGTTGTTGTTGGTTTTTCTGGCCAGGATCGGTGTTCGGATTTGGGCCACACCCATGCAAGGAGACACACAGTGCGGAAGCCCGGAGCAGAGTCGTCGTCTTCACCTTCAACCTCTGCTCTTTGCTGATATGTATTACAAGGTTGTGTCCATGTCCACCTGGGTGTGCGTCCATGCCTTCGGGGTGTTTGCTTGGCAAACAAATGCAAATCTATGTAAAGGCAAGTCCATTGTGATCCCTTAGACCGTTGTCCCCGTCTCGCTTTCGTCATTCCCATCGCTTGGCGGCTCCTCGGAGGCCAATTCGG
Source organism: Drosophila kurseongensis (assembly GCA_018153305.1). Classification (NCBI taxonomy): domain Eukaryota; kingdom Metazoa; phylum Arthropoda; class Insecta; order Diptera; family Drosophilidae; genus Drosophila; species Drosophila kurseongensis. The sequence goes on from JAECXX010000141.1 coordinate 1,132,436, forward strand.
GGATCTCGTCTAGATCGACTGCCTCCTCCTGCTCCTCCTGGCTGAGAGAGGCGGAGCTTGGGGAGTTGGCACTGGAAGTGGAGCTGGCCTCAGCTGGAATGGGACTGGGAGGAGGTGTGGGCGGAGCTGGCTGCTCCTCGGGCTGGGACACGGTGACCTCCTCCAGCGGTGCCTGGTCCTCGGGATCTGCTACTGCTTCCTCCAACTCTTCCTCCTCTGGCTCCTTTTCCATTTCCTTGACCTCCTCTTCACCTTCATTGGCAGTGACTGTGGCTGTGGCGGTGGCGGTGGCCTCCTCATCCGTCTCAGCAGCGGGCGTCTCTTCCTGCTGCTGCTGGACCGCATCGTCCAGCTTTTGGAGCAGCTCTGGCGACAACTCACCCATATCGTAGAATCTCCGTTTGTTATTGTCCGATATTATCTCCTTCCACATGCTCATCACCCTGGTGAAGTTTGGCAAGTCGCCAGGATCGTCGTGTGACAATAGTATGGAACGCATGGAGGACGTGTCCTCGTCCTCGGAGCTGCTGCTACTCACCGCTCGGATCTTGGCCTTGTGCGATTTGGAGGCGTCGCTGGCTGTCGTCGTGGAGGATCCGCCGCCTCCGATTATCGGAGTGAGGCCCGCCAGCTTCAGCAGCATATTGTACTCGTGGAACTCGCGCTGAATGGAGCTGCGCCGCGAGTTGGCCATCTCCTCGGTGCTGCCCATGATCTGGTTGTATTCCCTCAGGCCCAGCTCCTCCACGGGCACGTAGTGCTCACCGATCTCCACCAGATAGACGTAGCGGCTTACATGCGAACGGAAGCGCACGTCCTTGTGGTTGGGCGTCCAGCAGTGGACCACATGGCCCACCATCCCGGCACTCGGCTCCCAGTCCTTCCAGGACAGCCTGCCGCCGTTGTTGCGCATCCTTTCGCTGGGCCACACAACTGCATCGATGATGTCCAGGCAGTCGTATATCTGTCCAGGGATTTATGATTATTACCCTGATTTAAGGGCTTTATTTATATTTTTACTCACCCCAGTGTCATCAACTATGATGACCTTTTTGAAGATCTCAATGCGCGGCTTTCTGATGATGCCACCTCCTCCAGTTCCTGCTACTGTTCCCGATCCTGCGGGCTTTCCCTCCGCCGCTGATACGCCCGTTCCCGTTTCGACGGAGGTGAGGCAAATGGGTCCCTTGGTCTTCCGGGGATAATCCCCTGGCGTGGTGATGATGTTGCCTAGGCCCACGCCCATTCCAAGACCCAGGCTGCCCGACGAAGAGGAGAGCTTGGTGCTGCGCGGACTTGGCTCGTGCTCCACTTGGGTTTGAGGTGTGGCCAGATCCTTTCCAGACTCTGTGCCCGTTCCTCCGCTGGCAATGGGCAGAGTGGCCCTGCGCTCGTGATCTCTGCCCCGACTACTGCCGACTTGCTGATGCAGCTGGCTCCGACTGCGCATGCCGCCACTACTGGTGGCCCTGGTGGCTCCTGCTCCTCCGCCTCCTGCGGATCCTGAAGATTCCTGATCCCGTTCTCTGTTTAGCAGCCCGGCAATTAGAGTTGTGGAGGTGGGTTTCACGGGCATCACGGCCAGACCTCCGCGCACCACTGCCAAACTGTCGCTCACATAGCTCCCGCCCAAATTGGCGGGAATGGCTCCTCCGGGAACATTTCCCGGGCGCACGTTGTAGTACTGGTTGACGGTGAGGGTGTTGTAGAGTGGGGCAGAAATAAACACGGGCGCCAGGTCCCCGGACTCGCCGCCCGTGCTGCTGGCGGTGCCGGGAGCAGTCACGCCCAGGCCGGATCCCGCCGAAGCACCCACTCCCGTGGCCGTGGATGCCGCTCCTACGACGCTGCCGCCGCTGCCAAAGTTACAGGCGGCAAGCAGAACGGGTCCCGATCCCGGATGCGGTTCCAGCGCAGATCCCGAGCTGCAGCCCTGGCGACAGCGCTCGCGAATGCGGTGCCACCAGCCCAGCACCGTGTGCCTTATGGTGTCCAGTGTGATGGCGCCGCCGATCACCTCGCACAGTTGGGCATTCGTGTCCGCATAGGAGGTGGTCAGCGGAGACACGTAGATGGGATACCCAATCGGTTGATCGCAGCTGGAGTTGATGATATTGCGCAGCGCCTGCTTGGCATTCTGAATGCTGCCGCGCTCCGGATTGCGGTTCCGCAGATAGATCAGCTCCTGCTGCTGGCCCGCCCACAGGCCTCGGACGCATTCCCGGTTGAGTTTGATCACCCGGAAGCTCAGACAGCGCTTTGTCAGCCGAATGATGCGGTACTCATCCGAGCCGTCTTCCATCACGTGCCGTAGGGCCAGTAGATTGGGGGCTCCTCGTAGGACGGCGCTTCGCCAAACTGGATCGGCTTCGTGCGAAATTACCAGCTCGTTGGAACAGTTGTCGATGGCCTCGTACAGGGCGTGAGGATCCAAGAACTCGTCAGGGTTGGTGATGTGGTCCTGCTGCAGCTTAAGGGCCATCTTAACGGCCGGCGCCACGACCGAATGCAGCAGCTCCATGTCCGCAAAGACCCATTCGTCGCGCGGCGAAGTGATCCGGAAATCTCCTTTGAAGAGGGCGTGCAGGCCGTGCAGGAAAAACTCAACGCCGGTCAGCGAACTGTGCGAGGCGGTGGCCAGTGATCGCCTGGCCAGCAGACCCAAGGCCAGGCAGAGGGAGACCAGCGGTGCATCCTTGCCCACGCTGGCCAGCTTCAACCGGAGTGCGGGTTTCTCCTGGCTCTCCTTCCGGCTAGTCGGTGCTCCAGCTCCTGCTCCCGTGGCAGTGCTACTCTTGGCCAGCTTGACGAACACGTTTTGATCCATGTAGGTCACATATCCACCCAGTCCGGGGGCACTCTCCGAAGTTTGCCGGGATATATTCGCAAAGCTGTGCGAGCTGCTCAGCTGCGGATCTCCGGGAACAGTGCCTGGTCCTCCTGTGCCTGTGGCGGCACCTGCTCCGGCCCCTGCTCCTCCACCGCTGCTCTCCTGGGCAACATTCTTCTGCGGCCGGCGCAACTGCTGCTGCGACTGTGACTTGGACTGTCCCGCAGCGGGACCAGCTGACCCACCGTGCGCCGAAAGGTTGGGCGTGCTCTTTGAATCATTGTGCGCGGGCGTCACCGGTGGCGGCGGAGCAGCAGCCGCTGTTGCAGGGGCCGAGGATGCTCCTCCAGCAGCCGCTGATGCTTGCGCAGGTGGAGCCGCTCCCATGGAGGCAGCATCCCGACGCATATCCACGCAGTAGTTGATCCACTTGAGGTACACGTAGCAAAAACTGGAGCGCGTAATGCCCATCGCCCGGAAGTCAAAGTCCTCGTCCAAATTGAAATTGAAAATGGGATCCAGGTCGACGAACTGGCGGCCCAGCGTGTGCTGCAGGGCATCCTGGATGGGACCGGACGCCAGCCACTGCTCCAACTTGGGATTCCTAACCACGTAGTAGATGATGCTCTAAAAAAATAACATTTGCGGATTAGCTGAAGCTGTTGAGCGTAAACCAAAGAAATCACACCTTGATGTAGTAGGTGATGAGCACCTTGCGGTACTCGAACACCTGCAGCGTGGCACTGGCCAAGTTGTCCGATATGGAGTAGCCCTCGATGACGTATTGGGCGGCGACCACCTGCCAGGCCAGCCAGCGGGTGGAGAACATGGCGTTGGCGCTGAGCAGTCGGGGCAGGTGGCCCGGATCGCAGCAGCAGCAGCCGTCATTGTCCTCCACGTCCTCGGTGATGGCCTCCACCTCGCGTTGCTGGCAGTAGGTGCCGCGGAACTCCAGGCCGCGCATCTGGAACGTGCACAGCCCGTTGCCCAGCTCGATGATGTGCACCAAGCAGTTGAGATCATCGGAGGCAAGAACTGCAAGAATGGGTATTAGAGTCTTGTCCGGCAGGAGCAGGATGTTCAGTGCTTACCAAAGCAGTCTCCTTGGTTGACGTTTCCCCAGCGACCCATTAGCAGATCCCCGCACAAGGAGTGCTGCAGGGAGCGGGTCAGGTGCTCGTAGAATATGCTGTTCAGGTTGTTGTCGTCCGCACCCAAATCCCGCTCCAGCTGCGAGCTGAGCCGCGTGTTCGAGTGGTCTATTCGGCGCGTGTTGTAGTCCCGCTCCCAGAACTTGATGGGACGCACGTACGAGGTGAGGAAGATGGCGCTGCCCAGGAAGGGATTCAGCGGGGTGGAGAGCAGCGCCGAGATGCCCGCTTGCAGAAACAGCATCGCAGAGTGGGGCACACTGAACGGCTGGGCGAAAGCGTGGAAGGCGGAGCCCCAAGTTATTTGCCACGGTGCAATGTAGGTTACAATGAATTGCAGCTGGGAAAGAACATTGGTTACTGCCTGGATAGTATAGGTGTACTGGTGGAGTTCTTACCTTCAGCAGGAAGTCACAGCACTTGCGGAAGGCCAGCGACACGAAGAAGTAGTCGATGATGAAGGTCTCTGTGGCCATGGCGAAGTCGATGCGGAACAGTAAGACGGTGAAAATAATGATCAGGTACTGATTGGTCGGATCCGAGTAAGCGTTCCTCACAACTGATGAGCAAGAAGAAAATATTGGGATGAGCGTGAAAGTGAGAGAGAGGGAAGATGTACATAAGCGATATGAAAGACCAAAATCTAAACGGTTGACTTACACTTCAGAGCGCAAATAGCCACAATGAGGGTGCCCCAGGGCAATCCAAACTTGGCCACAATCAGCTGCGAGTCCGCCGTCAGCGAGGAGATGGCCAGCAGCGGGAAGAGCACGTTCCGCTCCAGGACACTCAGGTAAATGTAGAGCTTCTCGAACCACATGATCTTGGGGGCGTTGAGCACCTCGAACTGGCCGAACTCACGCTGCCGGAGCAGTGGACGGGCGAAGCAAAGCCAGGGCATGTGCTTCCTCATCTGGGGCACGATGTAGTGCAGCAGGAGTCCCAGTACGCCGATGAACGAGTAGAGTACCACGTTGAGATCCGGCTGCAGGGCGGTGAATACGGTGCTGCAGTGCAGCCCCAGTACACTGACCGCCAGTAGGGTCATCACCACCAGGTCGTTCTTCAGCCGAGTGGTCACGGTGGCCTGCAGTTTTCTGGGAAGCGGATCGGGCAGATCACTGCCAGTCCCACTTCCATTGGCATTGCCGTTACCGCCGGCGCCACTGCTGTTTTCGCTGGCCTCGGTGGTTCCGGTTCCCGTTCCCAGATTTCCCTGTTGTTTTTCATCGGCGGGAGCTTCTCCTTCCACGTCCGGATCTGCCTCCAGGCAGGCAGGTGTGGCGTCTGTAGTTGCTGTGCCCGCTCCCGCTGTCAACGTCGACACGTCACCGGGATTGGTGGCCGATGAGCTGGAGATCTTGTCATCGGCCTCCTCGGCTTTGGCTGCTTGTTCGTAGGCTTCCGCCAGTTCGTGTTTGCTGGCTTCCTCGCTGGCTAGAAGATCACCCTGCTGGTCCTCTCCCTCCGCCGCTTCTCCCGCCACCACTCCGGCCTCTGTCGCTGCCTCTCCTGCTCCAATGGAGGTGCACGAGCTGGAGGCTGTGATGGCCCTCTTGCTGCTGCTTATGGTCTTGGCCAGGGTTTGCTGGCTGCTGCCCAGGGACGAGGCCTTCGACTTGCTGTGCTTCTGCTGCAGGGGCAGGTCCTGTTCGGGCTCTAGATGGTCATCCGAGCCCTGATCCTTTTCCTGCTGCTCCTCAGTGGCGGCCAGCTTCTCCAGCGAGCTCAGCTCGATCTGCTCCTGCTCCGCCTTCGAATCCGCCTGCTTGCGCTGCTTCGGTGTGCTGGTGGCCAACTGAAGGGCCGTACTATTGCCAGTCCCTGCTCTGGTAACTGTTCCAGCCGCCGCAACCTGTTGCACATGGCTGAGATCCTCGTCCTCATCGTCCCGATACGTGCTCACAATGCATGTCTTGATCAGTCGCCACAGGTGGCTGAAGTCGCTGGCACAGCGGGACAGATGATAGCCCAGTGGCACCAGCATAGCGCAGAAGATGGAGAACAGAATGTACTGCGTGCCCCGCTGCTCGTCCAGTGCTCCGTACAGAGGTCCGTAGAGCAGCATCACAGCCAGCACCGATCTAACCACGCACAAAAAGGAGCCTGCAAATAGTTAGGAATAAGTCTCAGATGCTGCATAAGGAAGCGGAGTGCATAAGAAGCGGACTCACCCAGAAGACTGCTAGCGGCATTTCCACCGAAGACGTGCATGTCGATCTGCTCCAGCAGGTACATAAGGAACGTGTTGATCTGCGGGCACAGTCCCACCGAGAAGATGATGGGAAAGCACAGCAGCAGGATGTAGAGCGCGTGTAGCAGGAGGGCCACCACGTCGGCGGGCGAGTAGAGCATGCCAAAGAAGACCACTGGGTCCGGCGGCCGTTCCCCGTAGTCCGTATCCAAACGCTTGAGGAGGAGCAGCAAGCCGCCGCCCAAGCAGAAGTATATGGCCCGCGAATAGGCCACCGTCTTGTTGAATCCATGAACGGGCGACGCGGCATCCGGCTGGACACTCTTCACCAGCGAGTACTGAGCACCGGCAATCACCGCGCAGAAGAGCAGGGCACAGAGATCCTTGTAGTGATCGTGCTGCAGGATCGCCGCTCCCAGGCACGCCACCATCGTGCACAGCAGGCTGGCCAGGAGCACATGCATCCAGTGGAGATCCCGATCGAATAGAGCCAGAAGCTCCAGCCGGTCCATGGCGATCTTGAACTCGTGCTCCTGGCCGCACCACTTGAACCGGTATTTGTAGAAACTCTTTGGGACCGCTGGCTTTTCCGCCGCAGAAAGGTGACACGCTGGCCTCCAGTAGTCACAGTAGGGTGCAAAATGGCCGTCTACATTCAGCATGGGTTGGCTCATCTGGCTGATCTGACTGATTTGGCTGATTTGGTTGCTGGGATGATTGGCCAGCCCCAGGGCGCTTAAAACTCCTCCGCCGGCGCTCGATGCTCCGCCACCGGCTCCCGATACAGAAACGGAGGCAGCTTCACTGGCGTTGGCCACAGCAGCTGCCGCATCGCTTAACTGCTGCAGTGCGTCCAATTGGCTGCGAGCCACCTGGCGCTCGTTGCGGATCACACTGATCAATCCTTGGACCGAGAATGGGGCGCTGGATGGATGCCGCGAGCTGGAGCCCCCGCGCATCAGCATGCCCACCTGATGTTGCGTCATCTGCTGGGTCGCAAGCGTGTTTCCCCGGACTCCGGAGTTGGCCTCCGCCGCCGCTGCCAGCTGCTCGCACATCAACTTGGCATCCAGACGCAGCTTATCCCTGGCCAACGCCCGCTCAATGTTCGTCATGTGCTCCACACTGGAGCCGGAGGTGGGATGGGCACCCTGGAGCGCTTGAATGGCGTCCTGGTAGAACTGGAAGTGTGCATTGGACATGTTCGGCGGAGCCAAGCTGCTGCTCGCCGGGATCGGAGTGCCGTCCGCCGAGATGCCCATGATGGGTCGGCCCCGCTCGTCCACCGCTCCGCCGTGCATCAGCCAGAGCATCTTGTGGATGTCGGCGGTCAAGCTGTCGGTCAGGCTGATGCTATGCGTCGAGTTCGAGGAGGAGGAGTTGCGCGAGGTCAGCTTGGTCTGCTTGACCAGTGCGAACTCATTGCTCAGCTCTCCCGCATCCGCGGGGGATCCGCCTCTCCGTCTCCGCCTTAGTTCATCCACTTCTCGGTACTTCACCACTTTCGGGATGGCTCCCAGGCTCTTGGCTGCCATTTTTGAGGTGCAGGGCTGCTCCTCGTCCAGTTGGCATCTCTGCGGCTGCAGATGCTGCTGCTGTTCCGACTCTATTCCAGCCAGCAGCTGGTCTTTGGAGCTAGCGCTAACCTGCTCGCAATCGCTGGACGGGCAGCCCGAATCCGCCTCGCTGCGAATGGGAACGGGAGGAATAGGAGCTGGGACTGCGGCCACAGATTGGTGTGATAGATCCTGGCGGAGTTGCTTGTCCGCTTGGATTTCGCGCAGCGTCACCTGCTGGCGATTGCGATCGCTGAGCAGCGGAGATCGCGACCCCGTGTTGTTGTCCTCCGTCTCCTCGTCTTCGTCTTCGTTTCCACCACTAACTCCTACTGGCACGGCTCCTCCCGACGATCCTGCACCCTCCACTGGTGTCCCTTTGTGTAGCTGGTGGTGCAAATGAGAGTGGAGGAGATCGTGGCTTTTCAGGACGTCGTCCAGCTGATTGTGCTCCTGCTGCATTTCGTTAAGGATGTGGTCCAGGTTGTCGTCGAAATCTTTGAACACATCTTCATCGGCGGCGTCGTCATCAGCTAGAAATCCGCCCACATCCGATTCGGCGCTGTAGTGCGTTTGGCTGCAGCCCAACGCCCTCGTTCTCCTCCGGATTGGAACGTCGTCCACCTCGTCGTCATCGTCAGCGTTGCCTTGGCCGATTCCCAAGCAAACGTCTGCATTCTCCTCGTGCGCCGTCTTCTCGTCTGAGTGCTCCACAATAGGGTATACTGGAGGTTCAATCAGTGCCGTTGTGGAGCCGCAAGCGCTGGAGCTGCCAAAGAAGAGGCTGCTGCAGGTGCTGCCGCCACCAGGCGCTCCTCCTCCGGTGGCGGGATTTGCGTCGCCAAAGCTCTGCGTGGGATACAGATTTAGATGCTGGTTCCGCACCAGACTCTTGCTGGGCGGGGGCAGGGGATTCCGCATCTGTTGTTGCCCCGAGATGGCCTCCACGCTGTTCGGATGCGGACTGAGATTAGATACAGAGGGCTGCGGGCAAAGTACCTCCAAGGCGGCGCTCTTAATGCGCCTCACTCCGCCAGCTCCTCCACTTGCTCCTGCTGTCCCCGCTTCTCCAACCGGGCCTCTGGGTCCTCCTCCACTCACCAGGGAGTTTTTGTTGCCCTGACCCGAACCGTGTTTGTAGTTGGTGGCGTTGGAATGTCTGCGTCTCTTCATCCCGGCAGCAGAGCCACCTCCTCCTGCTGTTCCACTTCCACCTACTCCCGATCCTCCCGTTCCCGGCGGAGCGCCTCCTGCCAGCTGAAGTGCAGACATTGTGCTCGTGGGATCCTTGCGGATGATCGCACCGCCAAGGTGATGATGCAGGTGGTGGTGGTGGTGGTGATGGTGGTGATGCTGGGCCCGGAAAGTCGGCTGGTGGGGCTGCTCGATGCCCAGATCTGATTTGGTGTAGCTATCGTCCTCCAGGTACACATCCGGAAAGGGATCTACGCGGACAACAAAACTATATTAGTTTGACCAATATTTAATACGGACTTCCCACTAGCTCACCTAATATCCAGGACTGCAGCGCCCGGCTGCAGGCGTCGGCCACTCCACCGCTGCCTGCGTTTCTGGCCAGGCCCAGTTCCATGTCTTCCACATCGTTGGCGCCGCCACTGCCTCCTCCACCGCCGATCACCGCCAGCGCTCCGATGCTGCTGGCCGCACTGTGATGCGGCAGTTGCAGAACGGGCTGGAAGAGACCGCCGCGATTTTGATGCTTTAACCGCTCGTCGTGCGTTTCCGAGCTTCTGTGGCGCTGCAGACGCGAGGAGCGTCCGGGATTCGCCGCAGGATTCGAGGCAGGGGCGATGACCACGACGGCGGTGGAGGAGGAGGATGCATCTCCACCGCCCATTGCCGCCGACGGTGTGCTGGCTATGAAGTGCTGGCGCGGATTGGCCTGGCCGCGCGCCTTGTTCGTCGGCTGGGAGTGCAGGAACGATGGCGCAGCCGTGGCTATCGTGTCCGATTGGTTGCGCATTAACTTGTGCTCTACGCTGGAGTTGGCAGCGGCTGCCGCCGTGTCCAGGCTGCTTTGGCGCTCCAGGCGTCTTCGCTGTCGGCGACTAAAGACCTCGGAGCACTTGCGCGATAGATGTCCCGTCCGGACGTGCGGAACGGGCGCTGTTCCCGTTCCCGCTCCCGCAGGACCCAGCGCACCCACTGCTCCGCCGGACCTGCTGTCGCCGCCGCTGCTGCCACCATCGGCGCTGCCCGCACTGCTTCCAGCCGCCTCCACAACCTCCGAGTAGACGGTGAGGTACTTGTTGAAGAGATCCGCCTGGGCGGCGGCGCTGGTGGAGGTGTTCCCGCCCGGTCCCGTGCTCCGGATGGACTTGCTGACGCTGGCGGAACCGGCTAGTGATTGCTGATCCTGCTGACTGCCGCCGGACAGCATGGAAGGGGCGTAAAGCATCAGCTCGATGGACTCGGAGCTGTTTTTGCGATGCACATCGACCTTGAGATCTGCGGATTAGGGGATCTGGGGATTAGGCTCCAGCACAAGGCCACAAAAAGCACAACTCACCAATGATACTGTTCACATTGTCGATGGACATGATGCTGTTCTCCTCGCTGGCCTCGTTGATGGCCTGCTCCACGGAGATTCGTGAGCCACCCGGCCGGATGACCTTCATCTCGATGCCGCCCTCGTCGTCGTGGCGCGGTTCCGTCTCCTTGGTAACCTTGAAGAACTGCCCCTTGAGGTTCACCTCGGACATGGTTTGGGCGCGATCGTACAGCCGGTGCAGCGCCAGATTGGCCAGCTTTACCATCATAATGGTTAAGCTGGTTATCACGCAGTACAGACACCATGTCAACCAAGTGCTCGGAAAGTACTGCAAGATCAGGGGGAGATCAGGAAGGTGTACCTATAGATCCGAAAGGGCTACTCACCAGGTAGGCCACGAAGGGCGAGCAGAGCAGGTAGAGCCACAGGTAAAGGTGCACCACGTTGCAGAAGACACCTTGGTGCGGATCGTAGAAGTAGCCGCCCGTCAGCGAGGCCCACACGCCCTGGCGCAAAATCTCCAAGGTCTGCGAACCCATGGTGGCCTATACTGCATCGCTCAGCCGCCGGATGGATGAGGATCCACGCTTCTGCTGCTCCAGCTTCCGGATTACTCACAGGAGGAGCTGCTGTCCTTCGTCTAGCTTCCGTTTTCGTTTGTTGATTTGCTGATTAAGCCTGCCGAGCTGCAGGCGGGGGCGGGACAGCGGGGTGCGTGGTTTGCGGGCGGGGCCTTGAGGGGGGGCGATGGCAGCGTGGGCGGGGCAGGGGGAGGGCGATGAGGAAGAGGCAGAGTCGCTGATTTTTCTGGGGGGAAAGCTGTGGGGCAGGAGGCACTGCTGCGGATCCGCTGAAAGGAAACACTGCAACTCCGGACTGGGCTCCGCCGTAGTTGGCTTTCCGGGGGCGTCTCAATGCTGCTGCGAACGGATAAATCGAATATTGCTCGCAATCCTGCCGTAATTTTTTTCTTTTTCTTTTGTTTAGAGCTGTCAAAGTTGTCGATAGTATCGATGGTTGAGCTATGCCCGGCACAATCGATTGTTTTAGGACTATCGCGATGGTAAGATAAATATTTGTGTTCGCCTGCATTTACATAGAGATAAAATGTTTATTTGTACCAGCAATTTGATATCTATTTTATTCTATATCTCAAATCAGCTCTAAAACACTTTAGATTTTTAACATGTCAGAAAAATGGACTTCAAATAATTAGCATGATACTTGTAGCAAACATTTTAAATATTTTTTTTTATCGATATTTTGTCACTTTTGAAGGCGCCTCTTTTTAAAGTTCTGCGCTGATTTATAAATACGTATTTCGTTTTGTACTTGGACCCCAAATTGTTGTTTTTGTTGTTTTACATTATAATCGAATTTGAGACTTGGGAAAAATTACTCACATCACAATTAAAGTATCTAACATAACATGATTCATTCTTTATGATTCAACATATTTTATTTGTATGTACCCTAACATTTCCAGAGATAAGTTTTTTTGTAATCTTTAACAATGTTACCCCTTTCGAAAGTTTCAAAGAATGGCTGTGCAGAAAAATGTCCCAAAACCTGCACTTTTAAGCCAATAACTTTTCTTACAAACATCCTACTTTAAAGTGGCATACCTCTTAGCGATTGTGGTTTAATTCTCAAAAAATCTGTGCTTTCACTTTAGTTTTTATTTTTGGGTCGATTTTTCGTAATTTTCAACCTCCACTTCTAAGCCCATAACTTTTCTTACAGACTTCCGATTTCAAAGTGGCATAGTTTTAAATGATTGTGGTTTAATTCCCTAAAAAACTGTGTTTCCACTTAATTTTGTTTTTTGGGTCGATTTTTCATCATTTTAAGCAATGTAACCCCTTTCCAAATTTTCGAAAAAGGGGCTTGCAGAGAAGTTACCTAAAACCTGCACTTCTAAGCCCATAACTTTTCTTACAGACATCCGATTTCAAAGTGGCATAGTTTAAAATGATTGTGGTTTAATTCTCTAAAAAACTGTGTTTCCACTTAATTTTTTTTTTGGGTCGATTTTTCATCATTTTAAGCAATGTAACCCCTTTCCAAATTCTCGAAAAATTGGGTTGCAGAAAAGTTACCTAAAACCTCCACTTCTAAGCCCATAACTTTTCTTACAGACATCCGATTTCAAAGTGGCATAGTTTAAAATGATTGTGGTTTAATTCTCTAAAAAACTGTGTTTCCACTTAATTTTTTTTTTTTTGGGTCGATATTTCATCATTTTAAGCAATGTTTCCCCTTTCCAAATTTTCGAAAAAGGGGCTTGCAGAAAAGTTACCTAAAACCTGCACTTCTAAGCCCATAACTTTTCTTACAGACATCCGATTTCAAAGTGGCATAGTTTAAAATGATTGTGGTTTAATTCTCTAAAAAACTGTGTTTCCACTTAATTTTTTTTTTTTGGTTCGATTTTTCATCATTTTAAGCAATGTAACCCCTTTCCAAATTCTCGAAAAATTGGGTTGCAGAAAAGTTACCTAAAACCTGCACTTCTAAGCCCATAACTTTTCTTACAGACATCCAATTTCAAAGTGGGATACTTTAAAATGATTGTGGTTTAATTCTCTAAAAATCTGTGTTTTCACTTTAATTTTTTATTTTTGGGTCGATTTTTCATAATTTTTAGATAGATATTTATTAATAAACATTGTAGTACATAAACCAAGTCCCCTTTCTAAACATTTTGTAGTGCTTACATATATCATTAAATAATGGCAAAGCTGAATAACAAACATCTCTACACATTTCTTAAAATTGAATTCGCCTCACTCTGATTAAACTTTATTTCTCTTAAGTCTACGATTTAGGCTAGAAAAAAAAACAAACAAAAAGGGTTCGTAAGTATCTAGGGAATCACAAAGAGTCGGGATAAACCGGGCGATCGGTCCACGATCAGATCAGTCTGCGCCCCACTTTGGGCGCTGCATAGTCAGCGTTCCTCGCTGCTGCTCCCATCGCCGCCGATGAAGTCGTCCCGCAATCCGCCCCTGTGCTCGTAGTTGTGGTGGTGGTGGATGTGCTCCTCCTCCTCTTCCTCCTCGAGTGACGGGAGGGCAGGAGGCGCCACCGGAAGTGGGTGGTGCTCATGGTGCTCGTGGTGGTCATGGTGATCGTGGTGGTCGTGGTGGTCGTGCTTCTCGTGGTGGTGTATGTGCTCCTTGGTCTGGTGGATCTGGATGGGCCGGTGGTCCTCGTGGATTACCTTCTTTTCCTCCTTTAAAACGAGTGGCTTGTGGTGGTGGTGCACGTGTTTCACCACTGTGTGGATGTGCTTCTCGATCTTCTTGTGGATGGGCACGTGGATCACAATTTTTTTCTTTTTCTGGTGGCTCCTAGAAAACAACGCAAATATATAAATATTAATTTTCTTCAAATATTATGCAAAGATTGGAAGGGATATTGGACAAAACTATCTTTATCCCTGATCTGTTAACAGGATATTACAATAATATAATATCTCCAAATGGATTTGAAGAATGTTATTTTATGATCACTAATCCAAACTATATTTTTAAGTTTACATTTTTTCAAAAGGTAAATTCTTCCGAATTAGATCTTGAAGAAAAGCTAAGATTATTTTAAAAATCCAATGATATGGTCAAAATTGAGCTTTTAAGTTCGAACTGATATAAAATAATTAGTTTTCATAAAAACACCATTAACCAATGATCTAGTTTCATATTATTTTTGAGTAATCCTTTGGAAGTCCATACCCCGCATCCGTTTCCGGCACGCAGACGAGCAGCAAAACCAGCGCCACCACAATCGAGAGCCTCAGCAGCTGCAAAAAATGATCACGGATGTCGGGTGTAATGTAATCCTCGGGTATTCCTGGGCATTTATCCCGAGCTTGCCACTCACCAGACTGCGGTTATCCATATCGCTTGGCTGGATTTCTAAGGTGTTGAGGTGTTGAAGGCTCCGACGATGCGGCCGCTTTGATTGCTGCCCCAGTGCAACCATTTTATTTATACAGGCCCGCGGAATGCGGTGGAATACGAGTACGCCGGCGCCAGTTGGCGGCGCTTCCGTGACGCAGTCCATCGGAGCTATGGGCAGAGCCATGGGTCTTGGGTTTTGCTTTGCTGGAGCCACATTCGTTGGAGCCGCTGCCCATGCGCACGCGCCACAAAGAAATACCAGCTACTCAGTGCAATTTTCGTTCATTTCGCATGGCAGCGATCATCGTGTCATGGATTGTGGGTGGTTTTGAGCTAGGTGAGGATTAGCAGACCAGACGGTGGTTGATCGTACCCTATACCAGGACCTAAATTAGCCTTTACTTGTGAAATCTACACTGCGAAAATTAAAAATGTGTTTATATTTTTATTACAATAATTATTCATATCATTTCAAAGAATATACTATTGGATGAGTACAATTATATAACGTAACATCTTTTTTAACAAACAAATAACTTAAATTACTTTATTTAAATGCCTCTTTAGTATATATAGATTAGTTGGAGTTCGCTAATATTAATAAAAAGGTATCCCTTTTTGTTTACTTATTTCGCTTTGTTTTGGAAGTCGGAACTTTAAGAGTTTTTTATATTTATAGAAAGGGCATTCTATTTTCGAACTCCTTTTTTGACGTCGAATTTTGTTTTAAGTTTAAGTCATCTTCAATGGCTGCCCAATTAATCAGATAAATGGGATCCCCTGACATCGGATTTTCCACTAATTTGCAGGGCATGGGAGCTTCGTCCCCATTGATGGCTTTACCATTGTCTTTTTCTTTGTTTTTCCGTTTTTCCGTTTTGTCTTGCCTGTGTGTGAACTTCTTCTAATATTTTTGCTTTTTTTCAGCAGCTCACGCAGACGGAAGGCACGGAAAACTGCGCCCGAAACTGAGGCTCCAAAAGACCCAAACTCAGTCAACGGAAATAGCAGGAGTGCAACGTGTGTTTAATACCCACATAGATATGTTGCATGGCCGCCCAGCCCCTGGATATTATTTCCCCACCCGATTTTCCCCGCTTAGTTAAAGTACAAGTACATGGCACGTAACGCGAGAAATAGAGAAATACGTTACAAATAGATCGCATGCACAAGGCGCATATTTGTATTATGCAATCGTACAGGCGATTTGCCAGATTTGCGGGTGTTATTTAATTGTGAATTGCCAAATTATTAGTTATTCGTTTTTAAATGCGATCACCATTAGAATGTGGAGGCCTATCGATTTCGATGGCAGTTATCGGTTGGCGGTTGGAGCCCCAACGGAAAGAAGAAGCAGCGACGAAGAAGAGGGGAAAGAAAAGAGCAAAGCGAAAAGAACAGAGAACTGCGATAATAGCGTCACCCCAGCACAGTGGCCCAAATCGACGATTAAGCTGTCTAAAAGGTAACCTTTCAATAATGAGTCTATTTTGGTCCTTATATGGGAAATCCCTTGATACAATCGAACAGCTATTCAAATCCTCTTCAAGATTGGATATTTTACTTTAAAAAGGATGTCTTATAATATATATACAATGTTCTTAAGGCTTATAAAAAGTATTGATATTATTTATAAGCTGCCACGCTGCAGATAAACATTAGGAACCTTATAGACTTCATATGATGACTTTTTAAGTTATTATACTAACTAAAGTAAGTTAAAGGTACACTTTTATTTAACAAAAGCTTGAGCCTCTTTCTTAACTTATCTTAATATTGCTGGTAAAACCAAACTTCTTTAAACGCTATCAACTCTTTGAATAAATACTTATATATTTAATAATGAATCATATTAATATGTTGTATATATTCTCTTTGATGGATCATTTGTTTTCTAAAACGATTATAATGATGATCCAGAACTTGTTCTTGCCACATTGATCATGTGGCCCACTGTGCGTAGACTATCTGAGTGCGCGACTTGAATGTGTGTGCGCCCCCCAATCGAAATCTTTTTTTAGTATTGAAAGAACAGTCGGGCAAGAAAGTTGGGGCGCAGCAAAATCGAGCCAGACAAAGTAAATAACTGAATAACGGCATACATATAGACAGTATTCAATTCCGTGGATTATTTGTTAATAAACAGCAGCTAATAACATTTGTCCGCCGTGTTTCATTTGGTTACTATCCATTTATTTTCCATTTATTTTATGTTTTTGTTGTGGTGCGTCTGTGTGTGAACCAATTGTTGCTGCTGCAAGAGTATTGGTGCCGTGATTAATAAACTACCAGTGACAAAGCCCAAAAAAAGCAAAAAGTAAAATAATATGCAATCATAACGCGGATTATCGAGAGATCACGTTCTGGAGATTTTCTGGTTGATATTCGCCCATATTTAAATTTCTATTTGAGACTTTCGAGTTGCACCAAAAGTTCTGAAGCGTGTGCAAGCTAGTGATCGCATCCACACACTCCCAATTGGGAGCAGCTACCAATTTCCAATTGGACATCCCCTGGGAACAGTTCTTTGTGATCAGTAACCCATTGGAAATACTCGGTAGCAGCGCTTGTAGAGCTTCTGATAAGAGGCTGTGCCGATCAACCTGTTCCAATTGGACGAGTGTGTGTTTGTGCAACAATTTGCTAGAATTTGTTAGCCATAAATGGCCACAAACAGCAAAAGTCAATAAACCCCAGCCCACATATCAAAAATGTTCGTTCCGGGCGTTGAGAATGGCGAAAATCAATCGAAAGCAAAATTCCATAAGTGGCGGACGTACATCACAACTATTTCTATATATTCAGACATATATATTTAGATATTCATCTGGCAGTGAGTGTGTGTGCATTGCAGGTTCGGTTCTAAAAATCCAGAAATATTTCATGTTCCAAGTGTCTGGAGGGCAGAAGAGAGGGGATGGGACCTGTTTCCGTGCAAACCCCTCCCCCACACAAAAAGTGACCCTCCCACGCGCCGAATACCCAGTTCACCTCTAGAGGAAGTCGTATTTTCAATGTCTTTGGCGCGGATTTCGCTTTCCCATTTTCCGCATTTCCCATTTTCCACTTGCCACCTTTGGCCGTAAATCATGGCCAATTAAGGTCCGCACCCTCGGCCAGTTAGTGCGTCACCACAGCCAGGTTCAGTTCCACTTCCATTTCCAATTCGATACCCAATATCGACATCCCCCAAAAGTCTGACTAGTGACCTCACAGTATTATGCGTCATCGTTATTAAAGCGAAAGCCCAAACAAGCAAAACTGAATCAACAGAACCGAAACAAACAGCGGAAACTATGGGCGATATAGAGATATGCAGATTGTTCGGGCGAAAAACCCGAACCCTTGGGAACTTACTAAACTAAAATCCAAGGGAGGTGCTTCTTGGAAAAGGTTTGCCCAAAGTCCGAAGAAAAACTTTTTTTTCACTGTAGATTGTTTGTTTATTTCACTTCCGTAAGCTTTCTCATACAGCTTATAGTTAACTGCAGTCCTAAAGCTATTTAGCAAGAATGTTCAATAAAATCTCAAGCAAATCGTTTGGAATTTAAAGTGGGCACAAGGCCGATAGTTATGTGCTCATCAGTTGATGCTTTTTTCATATCACTTTATTGACTTCCATCTCAGTTTGAGCATGGCATGCAAGTTAATTGAATAGTTGCTATAAACGGATATTTGGTGCCTGAATAAATCCATGATCAGTAGTAATATGTTTTGAAAACATATCATGTTATGGCGTGTCATGAAACAAGGCTTTTGCAATATGGTTACTTCCGAAAGAAAACTAGAACAGCCCTGATTATTTGCCCCATGTACCAACTCTTATCTGGTAATTTAGATGGAACTCACAGAGATAACCCCTGAAATGTTTGTTCGTCTTCGTGGTTCGTCTTGTGCTCATTTAAATGTTTTCTTTTTCTTTCAGTTAACTAGAGATCTGGCCCACAAGAAAGAGAGAGAAAGGCATTAACTCTGAGATAAACAAACTGAAAAAGAAGGACGCAGACGAAAAAGCTCAGCCAAAATGCCCGTCTTCCACACAAAAACCATCGAGAGCATATTAGATCCTGTCGCCCAGCAGGTAAGCATCTTGTGAAAATGGGGCCTACGCTTTTGGGGTTTGGGACAGAGGGCTGAACTATCGTTTCAAGTGAATTTCTCGTCCGCATAGCTATAACTAGTAAGCAAATTGGCGCCCAAGAAGGTAACGTTCCATGGTTATTTAAACGTTGATTAAAAGGACATACTTAATAAACATTCGTTCAAGCATACACTGATAAAAAAATACCCTTCAAATCTTTATACTTTACGTTTACGGTTAACTGGCAACACTTATTAGAATTATTTTATGCTGGAATAAAATTCTCAAATACTTATGGGACACTAAGCTTATCAGTCATTTAAGATCATCTTTTATATAGATCTTTTAACTATTTCAAGAGCAATATAGTATTTTGTTTGTACTAATCTTTGATATTTCAATAAACAATTTAAAATGTTGTACAAGTAGTTTTAAATTTCAAAACTCCTAAAGATCATTCACTGATTTGGGGTCACTTTTTGCCCAGTGTATGTTTACATGGTAGAAGAAACATCGATAGCTGTGAGTTTTCACCTGACTGCGCACCACTGACTCCACTTTTCACTTTCCACTTTCCCCACCGAAACTCACCGATCGATCACTTATCGATAGCACCTGACATCATCCAACTGCATCTGCGTGGCATGTGTTGGGTGTTATGCTATATGTATATCCCCCCCCCCACTTCGAGTGTATTTCCATTTATTTTTGTGTGTTTTCCATCATGAGAGGAAACAAACGCGCGGAGAGGAGGTGATCGGTGAGCAGCGTCTTTGTTGTTTCGGCGTTACTTAACGGGTCTAAAAATAAATGAGGTAGAAATAATAAGAATAAATGTTGATCAGAGGCCAGCGGCCAACCTGAGCTTCTGAGGACAGGCAGAATTTTAATTTAATAACGCAACAAATGAAAATGAAAAATCAGGCGAAGCAAAGAAAACAAATTAGTGGGTGGGGGCGCGGGGAGCGGGGTGTTTTGGCCAAGTTCCAAAAATAGCAGCATAAAATACGTTTGGGAAAATCCAACAACGGCGGCAACAACATTCAGCATTCAGCATACAGCGTCAGCGGGAAGAAACAACCAAAATAAAAACATTTGCGACGGACAAGCCATGAAAATGAAATCATGGCAAAACCAGAGGCTATAGGAGGTGAGAACTGAGGACCGACTGTGTGGGTGTAGTGGGTGTCGGTACACATCAGTATCCGTATCTGTATCTGTATCTCTATCGGTGTAGCCAAAGGTGTGGGCATCCATCGGATGCGGATGAGTGAGGATTGTGGTCTGAAAACTGTGCCAAAAAGCAAGCCCAGTGCATTAGTCATCTCCCGATTTCGTATGGTGGCTGCTGCTGGCAAACAAATGAATTAAAAACGATCATTCAGCACATCAATCAGCACATGGATACATAAAGTCGGGCACATATGTCTCTGTCCACATAATTAGTCAATGGAGGGAAAGGGGGGCAGGGGGAGCCTCCTGACTAGCGCTGCCTAATTGCAAAATTAATTCATCAAGTAGGCCAATTGCTGCTAATTGGTGGCGCCCCACAGAGGGAGAAGGAGAGGAGCGGGGGCCATGTAATGCCCGCTCGGCGGTTGACCACCTAATCCCCGGATTACACCAGTTAAGTGTTTGGTCTAATGTCTTCGACTTAGCCGCTCTTCGAATTAGTTTCGGTTTAGTGGGGCTCAGTGGGGATTAGTGCTCACTCGCTATAAATAGCCAAATGGCCGAATGGCCAAATGGCCACGGCCGAAAACACCTTGAGCAGGTGCTGATGTCAAGTCCAAATCCGAATGCCGTGCACCATGTGGCGTTCCATGGCGCCGCCCACGTCCCCCAAAGTCCGCGTCTGTTTCCATCTCTCCGTCTCCGAATCTGTGAATGAACGGAGCGCGAAGCCGTTGGATCGACGATAAATCCGAGTGGGCTGCCGTCGAGCGATCACGCAGCAAGATCATTAACAGTTTTGCTTCCATAAACAACTCCATTGGAATTGATTGATCAATCAGCGCGCTTGAATGGAGCGGGTTGCATTGAGCAATCACTGATCGCCAATGGAAGCGCACTCTTCTTACAAGATCCAATTGCTTGTCTCCAATTTGTGGGGCTCCAATTGATAAAACGATTCTAAAGGCAGTGGGGGGATTTGTTTGATTGAAGAGAAGGGTTTGTGGCGCCTAGAATAGTCCACTAATCACTTTTAATAGTGACAAGAAAAGTATACGTTTCGCAATTAAACAATCAGTAGGAACGCATAAGCCATAACATTAGCAAATTGATTGTATTACCAAATGATTTTTTTGTGCCAACGTTTTGAAATCTAGGCTAACAATTAAAATAAAGATTTAAAAGGGTTACATCATTAAATTTATGAAGTTTGTTGGACAAAAATGTTAATTTGGAGTTGTTCAAAAATTAAAGTGAAACTGTTCAGTTTAAAATAAGTTTAGAAAAGAAATCTGAGAACAAAACGATAGGGATTTATCTTAGTTATGATAATAAAATCTAAAGGAAATTAAAAATGTTGCTATTAAAGTTGAACGCTTTTAAATATGATTTCTACGATTTTTAACATGTCGTTATGTTTTTTCCGCTCAAAATCCAATAAATGATCGTTTCTCAATTAGGAGTTCAGAGGAACTCTTCTCCCCTCGAAACCAAATTCATGTTTTGACTGAATAGAACCCAAGTAACCCTCGATCGAAATCGCATACCACCCAACTGCATTCCCAGTGAAATCCCTTGCTAAAGACAACGTTTCCCCCACTTCCCCCCGGCAGGTATCTCGGCTGGTGATCCTGCACGAGGAGGCCGAGGATGGCAACGCGATGCCCGATCTCAGCCGGCCGGTGCAGGTGGTGTCGGCGGCGGTGGCCAACCTGGTGAAGGTGGGCCGCGAGACGATCAACAGCTCGGACGACAAGATCCTGCGCCAGGACATGCCGTCGGCACTGCACCGCGTGGAGGGTGCCTCGCAGCTGCTGGAGGAGGCGTCCGATATGCTCCGCTCCGATCCGTACTCGGGTCCGGCGCGCAAGAAGCTAATCGAGGGGAGCCGCGGCATCCTGCAGGGCACCTCCTCGCTGCTGCTCTGCTTCGACGAGAGCGAGGTGCGCAAGATCATCCAGGAGTGCAAGCGGGTGCTGGACTACCTGGCCGTGGCGGAGGTGATCAACACCATGGAGCAGCTGGTGCAGTTCCTCCGCGACCTGTCGCCCTGCCTCAGCAAGGTGCACCGCGAGGTGAGTGCGCGCGAGAAGGAGCTGACCCACCAGGTGCACAGCGAGATCCTGGTGCGCTGCCTCGAGCAGGTGCAGACCCTGGCCCCCATCCTCATCTGCAGCATGAAGGTCTACATCCACATTGTGGAGCAGCAGGGACGCGGCGCCGAGGAGGCGGCCGAGAACCGGAACTACCTGGCGGCCAGGATGAGCGATGAGCTGCAGGAGATCATCCGCGTGCTGCAGCTGACCACCTACGACGAGGACACCAGCGAGCTGGACAACCTCACCGTGCTGAAGAAGCTCTCCAACGCCATCTCCAACAAGATGGAGCTGGCCAACGAGTGGCTCTCGAATCCCTACGCCCTGCGCGGCGGAGTGGGCGAGAAGGCGCTGCGCCAGGTGATCGACAACGCCGCGGAGATCTCGGAGCGCTGCCTGCCGCAGGACTCGTACCCCATCCGCAAGCTGGCGGACGAGGTAACGGCCATGGCCAACTCCCTGTGCGAGCTGCGCCAGGAGGGCAAGGGCCAGAGCCCGCAGGCGGAGTCCCTGGCCCGGGGCATCCGGGAGCGGCTGGGCGAGCTGCAGGCGCTTGTCCACCAGGCGGTGCTCGGCGTGGACAAGGCCGGGGTCCAGCAGACGGCCCACACCATCCAGGGTCGCCTGGAGCAGGCGGTGAAGTGGCTGCAACATCCGGAGATCAACGACGGCGGCCTGGGCGAGCGGGCCATCAACCTGATCGTGGAGGAGGGCCGCAAGGTGGCCGAGGGCTGTCCCGGCCACCAGAAGGCCGAGATCCAGCAGCTGTGCGACGAGGTGGAGCGCCTCAAGCGCCAGGCGGCCGGATCCGGGCCGGCGGCCAAGCAGGCCGCCAAGCAGCTCACCCAGAAGCTGTACGAGCTGAAGGCGGCCATCCAGAACGCGCTGGTCAACCGCATCGTGCAGGACTTCATGGACGTGAGCACCCCGCTGAAGCAGTTCACCGAGGCGGTGCTCCAGCCGGAGGGCACTCCCGGGCGGGAGCAGAACTTCAACCAGAAGTCCAACAACCTGCAGGCCTTCAGCGACCGCGCCTCGAAGACCTCGCGGATGGTGGCCGCCGGCGGAGCCTGCGGCAACAAGAAGATCGCCGAGATCCTGCTCTCCTCCGCCGCCCAGGTGGACTCGCTCACCCCGCAGCTGATCAGCGCCGGTCGCATCCGGATGAATTACCCGGGCAGCAAGGCGGCCGACGAGCACCTGCAGAACCTCAAGCAGCAGTACGCGGACACGGTGCTGCGCATGCGCACCCTCTGCGACCAGGCCACCGACCCGGCCGACTTCATCAAGACCTCCGAGGAGCACATGCAGGTCTACGCCAAGCTCTGCGAGGACGCCATCCATGGCCGCCAGCCGCAGAAGATGGTGGACAACACCTCGAACATCGCCCGCCTGATCAACCGGGTCCTGCTGGTGGCCAAGCAGGAGGCGGACAACTCGGAGGACCCCGTCTTCACCGAGCGCCTGAATGCCGCCGCCAACCGACTGGAGCGTTCGCTGCCCGCCATGGTGGGCGATGCCAAGCTGGTGGCCACCAACATTGCCGATCCGGCGGCGGCCGCCGCCTGGAAGAACTCCTTCCAGCGGCTCCTCGGCGACGTGCGCGAGGTGCGGGACGCGATTGCGCCGCCGCAGCCACCGCCACTGCCCACATCCCTACCGCCTCCCATTCCGGAGCTGAGCGCTCTGCATCTGTCCAACCAGAACGGTGAGTCATTGTGCTTTCATGCCAAAAAGTTAGATAAGAAATGTTTTTAAATGAATGCGACTTTAAACACATGTTTAATTTGAAATCATAGGTCAACAATTTCCGCAAAAAAAACAAAATCAGCAATTACTCATTAGCTCAAATTAAAAAAAAATTAATTTGAAAAAGACTGCCTTTGTATTAGTCTGTTTATATAACTTGTTTACAGTCCATAAAATTGGGTTTTCAATTTCTCAAAGCCTATTTTCCCTTCTGTTAAAAATACGCTTACAAAAGTAAGGCGAATTAAAATCGGTAGAGATTCAGTTGAGTTCTGATTGGAAGAGGTTTGAAGATGTAAAAAATGGAAGTCCAGTTGCTGTGCTTATTTTATTTATTGATTTACTAACTAATAGCAATTAACAATTTTACATTTTTCCTTTCCCAGCGGAGCGTGCGCCACCACGTCCTCCACTGCCCAGGGAGGGATTGGCGCCAGTGCGTCCGCCACCGCCGGAGACGGATGACGAGGACGAGGGCGTCTTCCGCACGATGCCGCACGCCAATCAGCCGATCCTGGTGAGCACGACCAAGGTGCGGAGGTGCTGAACGGTTACTCAACCCCTCTTTTGCTTGCAGATCGCCGCCCGTGGCCTGCACCAGGAGGTGCGCCAGTGGTCGTCCAAGGACAACGAGATCATCGCGGCCGCCAAGCGCATGGCCATCCTGATGGCCCGCCTCAGCGAGCTGGTGCTCTCCGACTCGCGGGGCAGCAAGCGGGAGCTGATCGCCACCGCCAAGAAGATCGCCGAGGCCTCCGAGGACGTGACCCGGCTGGCCAAGGAGCTGGCCCGCCAGTGCACCGATCGCCGCATCCGCACCAACCTGCTGCAGGTGTGCGAACGCATCCCCACCATCGGCACCCAGCTGAAGATCCTGTCCACCGTGAAGGCCACAATGCTGGGCGCCCAGGGATCCGACGAGGATCGCGAGGCCACCGAGATGCTGGTGGGCAATGCCCAGAACCTCATGCAGAGCGTAAGTTATATGTCCTTGAACCGCAATAGAGTTTTACGCACAAAACAAATTGAGAGAGGATATCGTTGATTCAATATCACTGGTCAAATTATATTTTGAAAAACATAGTTTTTATATTATTTAAAATAGCATTTGGATATTTGTCATTTCCTTGTGATATTAAAGTCATAAATTGTGTATTTAAATATACTAAATTGATCCGAAGATTAATATAATACAAATACCCAATGGATATATTATAATATTAACTTAATACCTTTGTCAAATTGAGCCTAAATTCATAAATATTTTTATTTGGGTGCAGTGCTATTAAGAAAATACTAATTATGGAATTTAACTCTCTAACTTTTCATCCGACTTTGCAGGTGAAGGAGACGGTGCGCGCCGCCGAGGGAGCCAGCATCAAGATCCGATCGGACCAGACCAGCAATCGGCTGCAGTGGGTGCGCCGGCAGCCCTGGTACCAGTACTAGATCATGTAGTAGTGCTGGGGGGCTGGGGCAAGCCCACCTGCTCCGCCCACCTGTTTGAATGCCACCTGCCACGTGCCTTGTGTAACATACAAAGCTAAACACTAATCTTAATGATTTCTATTTTAAATGTTAATCCCCTAATATGTTCCATCTAAAATTCAGTTATGTAAGTGCCCGCAACTATATTTATTATGTGCTCCAAAAACTTGTGCTCATGTCCCGCCCTCTTCTGTTACTTTTTCCCTTTTCCATTTTACTTGCCCCTTGCCCCGATCCCATTTTAATTTCGTTTCGATAATTGTAAAATTAATTATTAAGCGTGCAATAAAAAGAAAAGCGAAAAACCATGAAAAAAAGAAAGAAACGGAAAGCAATATGTACATACAAGCAGTCAGATTTAAGCGAATGCAATGTATATAATAAGTGACCATATGCAGTGGGTTTACCCTTCGAGCTTTAATTTTAAATCGCCTCCCCCCCCTCGTATTTGTAGTGTACTAACAGAAGCATTTATCGAACCCCTCGTTAAACTTTGAAGTCCAGTTTATGTTCGAAATCTAACTCACTAAAACTGCGAATACACCTGCTGTCGGATGTGTAAAGCCAAACATGTAACCCAAATACGATGTGTGTCAGTTCAATATATACTTGAAATAAAACTGAATATCGAGTGTTGATTGATGGATTGGTGGCTTAAGTAGGTTTGCTTAACTAAATCTAGGTAGTTTTCATTTATTTTGTTCATGTGTGCGTATACGTAATGAGCGTTGGTAGAGTGCGCATAAGAGTATGCTACAATTTTTGTTCTTTTTCAATATTACGCTTATCCATTACGTATACGATAGGTGGGCTTGAGGTGTAGCATGCTTCTGGGCGCACTTTACTCAGGCGCGCCTAGGCGGACTACGCATACGTAAATGCCATATTTGTACATTAAGTATACGCAAAGTTGCACATAAGAGATACAAAATTAAATTTAAAAACTAAACGCAATGGAATGAAACTTACTTTGGAACATGAAGCCTACATGAATAATTAACGTAACAATTTAGTAAGTTAAATCTGAGTAATTTTTAAATTTACAAAAGTGATCATAACTAGTGATTGAACTCTCAATAGTTATGATAAATTACGTAAATTGGTAGGTAAGGTAAATTAGAATATTGATAAGGAATTAATATAAATTATTTCGTATAATATTAAGATCAAACCGGTTTTGTTTTCCAGGTGGCACCCTTGGCCGTCAGTGGGTTAACCACAGCGCCAATTAAAGGCTTGTGTTTATGCATATCTCGACGGCCCCATATCCGCCAGCTGTGCCTGTCCAGCGAGCAGTCGGGAAATCCGAGAGCTACACCAGACTATAATTAGCAGTCACTCCGAGAAAGGCGAGAAAACTCGCACGATCGGAGAGTTTCCGATGCGGCGGCGGTCAGTTGCGTTTCGGTAATCGGCGGAATCGAGAGAGAGAGTTGCCCTTACACCAGTCGATATGTCCCAATGTCCGCCTGTTCCGGAGGAGGAGCCGCGACCCTCGCGGCAGATGACCATCAGTGCCTCCACGCAGGAGTTGGCCGAGCTGATAGACCAGCACCTGGGCGAGCTGCGACCCAAGGAGCCCTCCTGGCGGGTGGCCGACTCCCCCATTTCCGGCAGGGGCATCTTCGCGACCCGTGAAATAGCCCCCGGCGAGGAGCTCTTCCGCGAGCACACCCTGCTGGTGGGTCCGACGGCCCATCGGTCCACGAACCTGCGCACCTGCACCCTCTGCTACCGGCTGATCCCGGGCTCCACGGACCCCGAGGCCCTCTGTCCGGCGGGGTGTGGCCTGCCGGTCTGCTCCGACTGCCGGGAATCCCCGCGGCACGAGCTCGAGTGCAAGCTCTTCCGCAAGTGGCGACCTTTGGAGAGTCAGAGAATCGAGCCGCGCGCCTTGAGGATTCTCAGCGTGGTGCGGTGCTTTTTCCTGGACGAGGCCGGCAGGAAGTTGCTGTATGCCATGCAGGCCAACATGGATCGGTACTACATGCAGGAGGTGCAGCGGGCCGCCGACTGCTTCGAGCACTTCCCGCGGGAGCAGGACATGCTGGACTACTTCTACCGCACCATCTGCGCCTTCAACACGAACGCCTTCGAGAGCCGCAGCAGCGTGGATGGCCACGAGGTCCTGGTGCGGGCCCTCTTCCCGCTGGCCGGAATCCTGAACCACCAGTGCACCCCGAATGCGGCGCACCACTTCGAGAACGGGGAGACCATCGTGGTGTGCGCCACCGAACGGATTCCGGCTGGCGCGGAGGTCACCATGTCCTACGCCAAGCTGCTCTGGTCCACGCTGGCCAGGAAGATCTTCCTCGGGATGACCAAGCACTTCATCTGCAAGTGCGTTCGCTGCCAGGACCCCACGGTGAGTTGGCTCCCTTTCTGATTTGCCTGGTTCATCCGATATGATTATATCTGATTGGGATGGGGAACTGCATCCCAAATGGGAGCGTGAGTGTCGCAATCGCTGAGGAGTGCCTCAAAATAGCTCAATCGCTTGGGCCGTAAAAATGTCATCACAGGGGCGCACGCAGTGGGGTTTTTGTGGCCCAGTAAGTGGAGTTTCTCAGCAGCAACAAATTATCTGGGAAATTCCAGAAAAAGGTAATGCTGCTGTAAAGAAACCGCCTGGAATTGATATCGGCCAATTAGTCAAGACGGCCAAGTGCATAATTAAGACACGGCAGCTGCCCGAATGTGTGAGCAGTTTATTGCCTTAAGAAATGAAGAGGGATCGCCAGATGATCCTCAATCAGGCCTGCTGTGAGTAGTATCTTTTGTTAAGTTACCCACAAACTCAATTTTTCTTCCCAAGAAAAGCTCACAGAAGAGTAATCGGGATAATTAGTTCCTGGAGGAAACACAGGAGAATGCATGTCACTACACACAGTTTTTTTATAACGAAACATTTTAAAAAGTTACCAAAAGAAACCATCTGAACATTCTGCCCATAATAAAGTAGCCATTATATGTTATTGCAGATCAAATATACTTCAAGTAGTATGCTAATGGAGGCGCTCCAGCTATTTTAAGTGCATGTGAGCACAACACCACATTCCATTACCCATTTATTCGAATTCGGGCGCTGTCAAAGATCGCATATCACGTCAAAACAGCCTTCTACCACATTCCTCCCTTCCTTTCAATGCCCCTTTGACCCAGCCGCACGTCAATCCAAATCCAAATCCACATTCATTTTATTTTTTCCTTTTTGCATTCCCTCGCTTTGTGCGCCTTTAAATATAAAATTTGCACACAAATTCTATAGAACTAAAACGGAAGACCCAGAAAACGGCCGACAATGAAAAACAATTTCAAATTTGTCGAGTATTTCGGTGCGCATCTCTCTCCTATCCATTTATAAGCTCTGATCGGGCAAATAGAATAGATTTTGTAAACAGTCATTCTTTTGGCTGTGCGTCTTATTTTTGCAAACTAGTCCGGCCGTTTTAAGGCTATAAAACTATGCAAAAAGTCTCCTTTTTGTTGCAGGTATAACTAAAGCATTCCGGATCGGTCTATTATATCATATCTTAGAAACAATAAGGGAAATAAAATAAAATAGGGTTCTAGCTTTATAAAAATTGGACGACTATATCAAATGGCTGCCACAACAATAATCGACAAATATCTAAAAATCTGTATTTTAAACTTGGCCTGTAACAACAATTGCTTGCAGAAAAGTTACCTAAACCTGCACTTCTAAGCCCATAACTTTTCTTACAGACATCCAATTTCAAAGTGGCTTACTTTAAAATGATTGTGGTTTAATTCTCTAAAAAACTGTGTTTCCACTTTATTTTTGTTTTTGGGTCGATTTTTCATCATTTTAAGCAATGTTACCCCTTTCCAAATTTTCGAAAAAGGGGCTTGCAGAAAAGTTACCTAAAACCTCCACTTCTAAGCCCATAACTTTTCTTACAGACATCCGATTTCAAAGTGGCATAGTTTAAAATGATTGTGGTTTAATTTTAAGCAATTAACCCCTTTCCAAATTTTCGAAAAAGGGGCTTGCAGAAAAGTTACCTAAAACCTCCACTTCTAAGTCCATAGCTTTTCTTACGGACATCCGATTTCAAAGTGGCATAGTTTAAAATAATTGTGGTTTCATTCTCTAAAAAACTGTGTTTCCACTTAATTTTTTTTTTTGGGTCGATTTTTCATCATTTTAAGCAATGTAACCCCTTTCCAAATTTTCGAAAAAGGGGCTTGCAGAAAAGTTACCTAAAACCTCCACTTCTAAGTCCATAACTTTTCTTACGGACATCCGATTTCAAAGTGGCATAGTTTAAAATGATTGTGGTTTAATTCTCTGAAAAACTGTGTTTTCACTTTATTTTTGTTTTTGGGTCGATTTTTCATCATTTTAAGCAATGTAACCCCTTTCCAAATTTTCGAAAAAGGGCTTGCAGAAAAGTTACCTAAACCTGCACTTCTAAGCCCATAACTTTTCTTACAGACATCCAATTTCAAAGTGGCTTACTTTAAAATGATTGTGGTTTAATTCTCTAAAAAACTGTGTTTCCACTTTATTTTTGTTTTTGGGTCGATTTTTCATCATTTTAAGCAATGTAACCCCTTTCCAAATTTTCGAAAAAGGGGCTTGCAGAAAAGTTACCTAAAACCTCCACTTCTAAGTCCATAGCTTTTCTTACGGACATCCGATTTCAAAGTGGCATAGTTTAAAATAATTGTGGTTTCATTCTCTAAAAACTGTGTTTCCACTTAATTTTTTTTTGGGTCAATATTTCATAATTTTAAGCAATGTAACCCCTTTCCAAATTTTCGAAAAAGGGGCTTGCAGAGAAGTTACCTAAAACCTCCACTTCTAAGCCCATAACTTTTCTTACAGACATCCGATTTCAAAGTGGCATAGTTTAAAATGATTGTGGTTTAATTTTAAGCAATGTAACCCCTTTCCAAATTTTCGAAAAAGGGGCTTGCAGAAAAGTTACCTAAAACCTCCACTTCTAAGTCCATAGCTTTTCTTACGGACATCCGATTTCAAAGTGGCATAGTTTAAAATAATTGTGGTTTCATTCTCTAAAAAACTGTGTTTCCACTTAATTTTTTTTTTGGGTCGATATTTCATAATTTTAAGCAATGTAACCCCTTTCCAAATTTTCGAAAAAGGGGCTTGCAGAGAAGTTACCTAAAACCTCCACTTCTAAGCCCATAACTTTTCTTACAGACATCCGATTTCAAAGTGGCATAGTTTAAAATGATTGTGGTTTAATTCTCTAAAAAACTGTGTTTCCACATAATTTTTTTTTGTTGGGTCGATATTTCATGATTTTAAGCAATGTAACCCCTTTCCAAATTTTCGAAAAAGGGGCTTGCAGAGAAGTTACCTAAAACCTGCACTTCTAAGCCCATATCTTTTCTTACGGACATCCGATTTCAAATTGGCATAGTTTAAAATGATTGTGGTTTAATTCTCTAAAAAACTGTGTTTCCACTTAATTTTTTTTTTTTGGTTCGATATTTCATCATTTTAAGCAATGTTACCCCTTTCCAAATTTTCGAAAAAGGGGCTTGCAGAAAAGTTACCTATAATCTCCACTTCTAAGCCCATAACTTTTCTTACAGACATCAGATTTCAAAGTGGCATAGTTTAAAATGATTGTGGTTTAATTCTCTCAAAAAACTGTGTTTCCACATAATTTTTTTTTGTTGGGTCGATATTTCATGATTTTAAGCAATGTAACCCCTTTCCAAATTTTCGAAAAAGGGGCTTGCAGAGAAGTTACCTAAAACCTGCACTTCTAAGCCCATATCTTTTCTTACAGACATCCGATTTCAAAGTGGCATAGTTTAAAATGATTGTGGTTTAATTCTCTAAAAAACTGTGTTTCCACTTAAACTGTTGGGTCGATATTTCATAATTTTAAGCAATGTAACCCCTTTCCAAATTTTCGAAAAAGGGGCTTGCAGAGAAGTTACCTAAAACCTCCACTTCTAAGCCCATAACTTTTCTTACAGACATCCGATTTCAAAGTGGCATAGTTTAAAATGATTGTGGTTTAATTCTCTAAAAAACTGTGTTTCCACTTAATTTTTTTTTTGGGTCGATATTTCATCATTTTAAGCAATGTAACCCCTTTCCAAATTTTCGAAAAAGGGGCTTGCAGAGAAGTTACCTAAAACCTCCACTTCTAAGCCCATAACTTTTCTTGCAGACATCCGATTTCAAAGTGGCATAGTTTAAAATGATTGTGGTTTAGTTCTCTAAAAAACTGTGTTTCCACTTAATTTAATTTTTTTTTGGGTCGATATTTCATCATTTTAAGCAATGTTACCCCTTTCCAAATTTTCGAAAAAGGGGCTTGCAGAAAAGTTACCTAAAACCTCCACTTCTAAGCCCATAACTTTTCTTACAGACATCCGATTTCAAAGTGGCATAGTTTAAAATGATTGTGGTTTAATTCTCTAAAAAACTGTGTTTCCACTTAATTTTTTTTTTTTTGGGTCGATATTTCATCATTTTAAGCAATGTTACCCCTTTCCAAATTTTCGAAAAAGGGGCTTGCAGAAAAGTTACCTAAAACCTCCACTTCTAAGCCCATAACTTTTCTTACAGACATCCGATTTCAAAGTGGCATAGTTTAAAATGATTGTGGTTTAATTCTCTAAAAAACTGTGTTTCCACTTAATTTTTTTTTTTTTGGGTCGATATTTCATCATTTTAAGCATTACCCCTTTCCAAATTTTCGAAAAAGGGGCTTGCAGAAAAGTTACCTAAAACCTCCACTTCTAAGCCCATAACTTTTCTTACAGACATCCGATTTCAAAGTGGCATAGTTTAAAATGATTGTGGTTTAATTCTCTAAAAAACTGTGTTTCCACTTAATTTTTTTTTTTGGGTCGATATTTCATCATTTTAAGCAATGTAACCCCTTTCCAAATTTTCGAAAAAGGGGCTTGCAGAGAAGTTACCTAAAACCTCCACTTCTAAGCCCATAACTTTTCTTACAGACATCCGATTTCAAAGTGGCATAGTTTAAAATGATTGTGGTTTAATTCTCTAAAAAACTGTGTTTCCACTTATTTTTTTTTTTTGGGTCGATATTTCATCATTTTAAGCAATGTAACCCCTTTCCAAATTTTCGAAAAAGGGGCTTGCAGAAAAGTTACCTAAAACCTCCACTTCTAAGCCCATAACTTTTCTTGCAGACATCCGATTTCAAAGTGGCATAGTTTAAAATGATTGTGGTTTAATTCTCTAAAAAACTGTGTTTCCACTTAATTTTTTTTTTTTGGGTCGATATTTCATCATTTTAAGCAATGTAACCCCTTTCCAAATTTTCGAAAAAGGGGCTTGCAGAGAAGTTACCTAAAACCTCCACTTCTAAGCCCATAACTTTTCTTGCAGACATCCGATTTCAAAGTGGCATAGTTTAAAATGATTGTGGTTTAGTTCTCTAAAAAACTGTGTTTCCACTTAATTTTTTTTTTTTTGGGTCGATATTTCATCATTTTAAGCAATGTTACCCCTTTCCAAATTTTCGAAAAAGGGGCTTGCAGAAAAGTTACCTAAAACCTCCACTTCTAAGCCCATAACTTTTCTTACAGACATCCGATTTCAAAGTGGCATAGTTTAAAATGATTGTGGTTTAGTTCTCTAAAAACTGTGTTTCCACTTAATTTTTTTTTTTTTGGGTCGATATTTCATCATTTTAAGCAATGTTACCCCTTTCCAAATTTTCGAAAAAGGGGCTTGCAGAAAAGTTACCTAAAACCTCCACTTCTAAGCCCATAACTTTTCTTACAGACATCCGATTTCAAAGTGGCATAGTTTAAAATGATTGTGGTTTAATTCTCTAAAAAACTGTGTTTCCACTTAATTTTTTTTTTTTGGGTCGATATTTCATCATTTTAAGAAATGTTACCCCTTTCCAAATTTTCGAAAAAGGGGCTTGCAGAAAAGTTACCTAAAACCTCCACTTCTAAGCCCATAACTTTTCTTACAGACATCCGATTTCAAAGTGGCATAGTTTAAAATGATTGTGGTTTCATCATTTTAAGCAATGTTACCCCTTTCCAAATTTTCGAAAAAGGGGCTTGCAGAAAAGTTACCTAAAACCTCCACTTCTAAGCCCATAACTTTTCTTACAGACATCCGATTTCAAAGTGGCATAGTTTAAAATGATTGTGGTTTAATTCTCTAAAAAACTGTGTTTCCACTTTATTTTTTTTTGTTGGGTCTATTTTTCATCATTTTAAGCAATGTAACCCCTTTCCAAATTTTCGAAAAAGGGGCTTGCAGAAAAGTTACCTAAAACCTCCACTTCTAAGCCCATAACTTTTCTTGCAGACATCCGATTTCAAAGTGGCATAGTTTAAAATGATTGTGGTTTAATTCTCTAAAAAACTGTGTTTCCACTTAATTTTTTTTTTTTGGGTCGATATTTCATCATTTTAAGCAATGTAACCCCTTTCCAAATTTTCGAAAGAGGGGCTTGCAGAAAAGTTACCTAAAACCTCCACTTCTAAGCCCATAACTTTTCTTACAGACATCCGATTTCAAAGTGGCATAGTTTAAAATGATTGTAGTTTAATTCTCTAAAAACTGTGTTTCCACTTAATTTTGTTTTTTGGGTCGATTTTTCATCATTTTAAGCAGTGTTACCCCTTTCCAAATTTTCGAAAAAGGGGCTTGCAGAAAAGTTACCTAAAACCTCCACTTCTAAGCCCATAACTTTTCTTACAGACATCCGATTTCAAAGTGGCATAGTTTAAAATGATTGTGGCTTAATTCTCTAAAAAACTGTGTTTCCACTTAATTTTTTTTTTTTGGGTCGATATTTCATCATTTTAAGCATTACCCCTTTCCAAATTTTCGAAAAAGGGGCTTGCAGAAAAGTTACCTAAAACCTCCACTTCTAAGCCCATAACTTTTCTTACAGACATCCGATTTCAAAGTGGCATAGTTTAAAATGATTGTGGTTTAATTCTCTAAAAAACTGTGTTTCCACTTAATTTTTTTTTTTGGGTCGATATTTCATCATTTTAAGCAATGTTACCCCTTTCCAAATTTTCGAAAAAGGGGCTTGCAGAAAAGTTACCTAAAACCTCCACTTCTAAGCCCATAACTTTTCTTACAGACATCCGATTTCAAAGTGGCATAGTTTAAAATGATTGTGGTTTAATTCTCTAAAAAACTGTGTTTCCACTTTATTTTTTTTTTGTTGGGTCTATTTTTCATCATTTTAAGCAATGTTACCCCTTTCCAAATTTTCGAAAAAGGGGCTTGCAGAAAAGTTACCTAAAACCTCCACTTCTAAGCCCATAACTTTTCTTGCAGACATCCGATTTCAAAGTGGCATAGTTTAAAATGATTGTGGTTTAATTCTCTAAAAAACTGTGTTTCCACTTAATTTTGTTTTTTGGGTCGATTTTTCATCATTTTAAGCAATGTAACCCCTTTCCAAATTTTCGAAAGAGGGGCTTGCAGAAAAGTTACCTAAAACCTCCACTTCTAAGCCCATAACTTTTCTTACAGACATCCGATTTCAAAGTGGCATAGTTTAAAATGATTGTGGTTCAGTTCTCTAAAAAACTGTGTTTCCACTTAATTTTTTTTTTTTGGGTCGATATTTCATCATTTTAAGCAATGTTACCCCTTTCCAAATTTTCGAAAAAGGGGCTTGCAGAAAAGTTACCTAAAACCTCCACTTCTAAGCCCATAACTTTTCTTGCAGACATCCGATTTCAAAGTGGCATAGTTTAAAATGATTGTGGTTTAATTCTCTAAAAAACTGTGTTTCCACTTAATTTTTTTTTTTTGGGTCGATATTTCATCA
This sequence comes from Drosophila kurseongensis, assembly GCA_018153305.1. Classification (NCBI taxonomy): domain Eukaryota; kingdom Metazoa; phylum Arthropoda; class Insecta; order Diptera; family Drosophilidae; genus Drosophila; species Drosophila kurseongensis. The sequence continues at coordinate 1,166,971 of JAECXX010000141.1, forward strand.
TTTTAAGCAATGTTACCCCTTTCCAAATTTTCGAAAAAGGGGCTTGCAGAAAAGTTACCTAAAACCTCCACTTCTAAGCCCATAACTTTTCTTACAGACATCCGATTTCAAAGTGGCATAGTTTAAAATGATTGTGGTTTAATTCTCTAAAAAACTGTGTTTCCACTTAATTTTGTTTTTTGGGTCGATTTTTCATCATTTTAAGCAATGTAACCCCTTTCCAAATTTTCGAAAGAGGGGCTTGCAGAAAAGTTACCTAAAACCTCCACTTCTAAGCCCATAACTTTTCTTACAGACATCCGATTTCAAAGTGGCATAGTTTAAAATGATTGTAGTTTAATTCTCTAAAAAACTGTGTTTCCACTTAATTTTGTTTTTTGGGTCGATTTTTCATCATTTTAAGCAGTGTTACCCCTTTCCAAATTTTCGAAAAAGGGGCTTGCAGAAAAGTTACCTAAAACCTCCACTTCTAAGCCCATAACTTTTCTTACAGACATCCGATTTCAAAGTGGCATAGTTTAAAATGATTGTGGCTTAATTCTCTAAAAAACTGTGTTTCCACTTAATTTTTTTTTTTTGGGTCGATATTTCATCATTTTCCAAATTTTCGAAAAAGGGGCTTGCAGAAAAGTTACCTAAAACCTCCACTTCTAAGCCCATAACTTTTCTTGCAGACATCCGATTTCAAAGTGGCATAGTTTAAAATGATTGTGGTTTAATTCTCTAAAAAACTGTGTTTCCACTTAATTTTTTTTTTTTTGGGTCGATTTTTCATCATTTTAAGCAATGTAACCCCTTTCCAAATTTTCGAAAAAGGGGCTTGCAGAAAAGTTACCTAAAACCTCCACTTCTAAGCCCATAACTTTTCTTACAGACATCCGATTTCAAAGTGGCATAGTTTAAAATGATTGTGGTTTAATTCTCTAAAAAACTGTGTTTCCACTTAATTTTTTTTTTTGGGTCGATTTTTCATCATTTTAAGCAATGTAACCCCTTTCCAAATTTTCGAAAAAGGGGCTTGCAGAAAAGTTACCTAAAACCTCCACTTCTAAGCCCATAACTTTTCTTGCAGACATCCGATTTCAAAGTGGCATAGTTTAAAATGATTGTGGTTTAATTCTCTAAAAAACTGTGTTTCCACTTTTTTTTTTTGTTGGGTCTATTTTTCATCATTTTAAGCAATGTAACCCCTTTCCAAATTTTCGAAAAAGGGGCTTGCAGAAAAGTTACCTAAAACCTCCACTTCTAAGCCCATAACTTTTCTTGCAGACATCCGATTTCAAAGTGGCATAGTTTAAAATGATTGTGGTTTAATTCTCTAAAAAACTGTGTTTCCACTTAACTTTTTTTTTTTGCGTCGATATTTCATCATTTTAAGCAATGTAACCCCTTTCCAAATTTTCGAAAAAGGGGCTTGCAGAAAAGTTACCTAAAACCTGCACTTCTAAGCCCATAGCTTTTCTTACGAACATCCGATTTCAAAGTGGAATAGTTTAAATTGATTGTGGTTTCATTCTCTTGCATATATATTTATATATTATAATTTTAGTCAAAAGTTTGTGTCGCAAAGAAGGTGCAACGAAAAGGGACCTAGCTTCATTAGAAATCGAATTAATTACAGCTTGTTTGCTTTCTTTCTTGTTTCTGAAACCCATGAAATACAGTCCCAATAAAAAAACCAAATTTAATTATTTATAAGTTTTTTTATTTTAAAATACATTTATAATAAGTAAATAGAGTATGTTATTTGTAAGTATTAGTTATATTTAACAGACTTAGCGGTATCTTATGCTAACTATAATAACTTAGTTATATCATTTTGTATAAACTGTATAGGTATGTACATAGTTTAGCTTAAGTTATAGGGTAATGCGATTTATTTTATTATGTTAGCCATTGAGTACTTGTAAATAAAGGACTTATACAACTGTTTGTTGGTGCAGTGGAAATCAAAGATACGACGACTACTGAATACTGGAAAACCTCGAAGACAGCACACAAATCCGGCACAATTATCCACGAAAACTCCCTCGACAATACTGATCCTGATTTTACCGACTCTTTAATTTATTGTTTCTAATTTAAATAAAAATGATTTTATAAACAGAAAATATGCAAGCCTTTTACTGGGGGTGGGGACTATTATTTATGTTTTCTTTAAGACAATGTTTTATAGTTGAAAATTTGCTCTTTTTTGATTTAAAAAAACAATATTTATAGTTAAAAAACTATTATTTTGATAGCTTAAGTGCATAAACATTATTCTCCCAGCTAAATGCCCTAAAACACAATCCCAATAATAAAGAAAATTCTATTTTGAGTAGATCTTATTTTTTATTCAAATCAACATAACATAACTTAAATTAAATCTTATGTGCCTATATCCAAAACTTAAGATAATCTTACCGTAACTATTAACTACTTATCTAGTACAATCTATCTTAATTTAAACAATAAATGTAAGGTATCTATTTTAATTTACCTCGATCTCGGCACTAAAGCACGGCAGTATTATCCATGGGAAATCCCTTGACAATGTTTATCCCGATCTCTTAAACGCGTTCCTGCAACGTTTTCCAACTTGATTGAGTACATATGTAAAAAGACGGTTGCTACAGCAAAGCTATTTTTTGAAAACTTCATAAAAATGACAATTAATCGACCAAAGCTTAAAACCCAAGTTTTCGAACCAGATGTTAGGAGATTTTAACCACAATCATTTAGAGGTATGCCACTTTGAAATCGGATGTCCGTAAGAGAAGTTATAGGCTAAGAAGTGGAGGTTTTAGGTAACTTTTCTGAAAGCCCCTTTTTCGAAAATTTGGAAAGGGGTTACATTGCTTAAAATGATGAAAAATCGACCCAAAAAAAAAAAATTAAGTGGAAACACAGTTTTTTAGAGAATTAAACCACAATCATTTTAAACTATGCCACTTTGAAATCGGATGTCTGCAAGAAAAGTTATGGGCTTAGAAGTGCAGGTTTTAGGTAACTTTTCTGCAAGCCCCTTTTTCGAAAATTTGGAAAGGGGTAACATTGCTTAAAATGATGAAATATCGACCCAAAAAACAAAATTAAGTGGAAACACAGTTTTTTAGAGAATTAAACCACAATCATTTTAAACTATGCCACTTTGAAATCGGATGTCTGTAAGAAAAGTTATGGGCTTAGAAGTGGAGGTTTTAGGTAACTTTTCTGCAAGCCCCTCTTTCGAAAATTTGGAAAGGGGTTACATTGCTTAAAATGATGAAAAATCGACCCAAAAAACAAAATTAAGTGGAAACACAGTTTTTTAGAGAATTAAACCACAATCATTTTAAACTATGCCACTTTGAAATCGGATGTCTGTAAGAAAAGTTATGGGCTTAGAAGTGCAGGTTTTAGGTCAATTGCAAATGTTTAAAAAATCTACCCAAAATTACCAACTAATCATTTAGAAGAATGTCACTTTGAAATCGGATGATTGTAAAAGTTTTGTCCGCAAATTATTTTTTTTTAAATTTGGAAATGTCGAAAAAGTCGAACACAATTTTCAAATTGTTGGCTGGGGATACCAATCGATTGGATTGGGGCCCATTGGCCTGAATCCTGAAATGAACGTAAAAAGTGCAAATAGATTTTAAATGGAGACGAACTAAATAGTTGCTTTATTGTGCGTGGAAAAACGCGAGAGTCGCATAAGTTTGCAACTGATTTACGTATGTCTGCAGGAAAAGGGGCGTGGCAGGACGAGCCCACTCCTCGCCAGGACATGTGACAATGCGTGACAGTCGCGGCGTAAAGTGAACAGGTGGGGAGTGGAACACAGTTCCCAAAGCCCAAGCCCGATTCACCATTCCCCAATCCCCAATCCCATATCCCCACCTGGTCACGTGTCGTTGGCTGGTGTCCCTGTGCCAGTTGTCCCTGAAACACGCAACTCCTTGGTCGGCGGTGTCTTAATTTATGTCCCGGCCACACGCACTGCCACACACAGTGGAACACTGCAATTACACACTACTTCTATTCTAGGGAAACTAATAGTAAGAGTTTAACATACTTTATAGTATACCTATATTACTATTTTGGGTTGAACAATAATTCAGAAAAATACTATCTAGGGATTTCAAATTACTGAACATCAACATTAAAACAAGGTTTTCCAAAGCTCTTTATCGGTTACATTTCATAAGCAGCTATCGCTAAGATTATTGATTGTTAATTAACAATCTAGAAATCAATTCTCCAGATTGTTGTAGTTCAAAAATGTTCATCAATGTTAAAAATTGGATCCTAGAAAATGGTTGCCTATTTCTATAGAAATTGGTTGTGTACGACCAAAAGCTTTCCGTCTTGAAATCTCAGTTTTAGGGGATTCAAAGGGGCCTAAATATATTGCATAATGTTTTTTGTGCAGTGTATAAGCGTGTGAGACAAACACGCCTTGTATCAGTGGCGCTGCATCTCCGCAAATAATTTTTCCAGCTGCTCAGATTGCCGCAGGGTGGCGCCGGAAGCAATCGGATGGGTATGTGGATGGGGATGGGGATGGGTTGCGGGTGGTGCTGCTATGGCTTCACTTTATGGCATCCATAACCAACCGCAAGCAGGGGGATGAGAAGGAGGAGTGGCAGGAGCGGGAGGAGGAGGTAGCCACGCCAAGGTGTTTGGCGAACAAATTGACAGCGGGAAATGCTCTTTGATGGCTGATGGCTGCATCAATGCTCTTTCTGTCCACCCGCTCTCGGTCCTCCCACATCCCACCGCCCACCGCCCACCGCCCACCTCCGATAGCCACCCACTGGCGAATCCAATTGAATGCAACAATAGCAACCACAGCGGCGGCAGCAACAACCGCACCACAACAACAGCTCAAGCACAAATTGAATAAGAGTCAAAAGCAAAATCCGCTTTGCGTCGTCCCAGCCAAATGTCTCTATTTCCCAGTGGCGCACTCCAAGTCGCCCGAAGTTCCCGACTTCAGAATCGTTTCGAAATTGGTCATTTCAAATCAATTCACGCAGGTCAAAAACCAATAATTCTGAGCTTGGTGTAAGTAAAACCCATGGAAAGAGAGATCGAATTGTGCTTAATTTTGCCACAATTTCTTATTTGAAATACTTATTACTATTCAATTAGGTTATATTTGTACTTAAACGAAGTTTTGTAATTTTGTTCTTGATTTTAAAATGATTGTCAATCTTCCTACAACTTATTTCTGAAATTTACAAGCATTTTAAGTTCAAACAAATGTGTTTCTACTATGCAAACATCCTATTATTCCAAAGAAGGAAATCTGTTTCTTAAAATCTTAATTTCCAAATATCATTTAACGTTTAAATATTATTTGTTTTGGCAGTGGTACATTATTTTATTTCCTAAAGTCTCTTCTTGGGGAGAAATGCCTTTTTCGATTTCGAAAATGGGAACACTGCGGCGAGTGTGTGTTTTCAGTGTGCGTGTGCCTTGGACAAAATCATATTTGACTGTTGTCGTTGTCGTGGTGCCCCCCAATCCCCAACCCAACCCCCCCGCCCCCCCGGGCCCCCTATCCCCCTGGCGGCTGCCTCTAATTTGTGTTTTTTTTAGTTGTGTCTAATGCTCTCCGAGGGCGTCGGCGTGTCCACGTCATAAGCGTCGCTGCTTTGGTGTGTTTGTTCCACTGTCAGCAGTCAGTTGTTGCTGCTGTTGCTGTTGTGCTGGGTGTTGCTGCTGCTGTTGCTGTTGCTGTTGCTGCTGCTGTTGCTGCTGCTGCTGCTCATGTTGCTGCTGTCGTCGCTGTCGCCACATCGCAGCTTTTGCCGCACAGACCGCTCAGCTGCGCGGAGACATCTTCACTCGCTGAGTTGCCTCGCGTCGCGTTGGTTCGCCGCAGTTCCGTCCGCCTCCGTCTCCGTCGCCTGTCCGTCGCAGTCGCAATGTCCGATCCGGATCCGGATGCCCCCAAGTCCCCCTCCCCCCGCAAAGGAGGAGGAGGAGGAGACACCACCCTGGCCGCCCTGGACGCCCACATGGCCCCCTGTCGCGACACGACGCCCGAGCAGCTGGCCCAGCTGATAGACGCCCATTTGGGTGACCTGCGGCAGGAGCAGCCCAACTGGACCATCAGCTCCTCCAAGGTGGCCGGGCGCGGGGTGTTCGCCACCAGGGACATCGCCGCCGGCGAGCTGATCTTCCAGGAGCGCGCCCTGGTCACGGGGCCGACGGCCAGGAAGGGGCAGCTGAGCAGCTGCATCTGCTGCCACGAGACCCTGCCCCAGACGGGCTTTCTCTGCCGGCACCGCTGCACCCTGCCCGTGTGCGGCTCCTGCGCGGACTCGGAGGAGCACCAGGCGGAGTGCGAGCACTTCCGCCGCTGGCAGCCCATGGACGTGGATGCGGAGCAGGAGCAGGTGAACCCCCTCTCGCTGAGGATCCTCACCGCGGTGCGTGTGTTCCACCTGGGCAAGGAGCAGCGCCACCTGGTGGACGCCATGCAGGCGAATGCCGAGCGGGCTTACCGGCGGGAGATCATCAAGGCGGCGCAGTGCTTCCGCAACTTCCCCACCACGGACCGGGAGTTCATGGACCAGCTCTTCCGGATCGTGGGCGTGCTGAACACGAACGCCTTCGAGGCACCCTGCCGCTCCGGCGGCCACGAGACGCTCCTCCGGGGCCTCTTCCCCCTCACGGCGATCATGAACCACGAGTGCACTCCCAATGCGAGCCACTACTTCGAGAACGGACGCCTGGCGGTGGTGCGGGCGGCGCGGGACATTCCCCAGGGCGGCGAGATCACCACCACCTACACCAAGATCCTCTGGGGCAACCTCACCCGCAACATCTTCCTCAAGATGACCAAGCACTTCGCCTGCGACTGCGTCCGCTGCCACGACAACACTGTGAGTAGGCACCTCGGATGCTGGGACTCGGGGATTAGCTATGGGGTTATCTATTGGATTACCTTTGGGATTATCTATGGGATTATCTTTGTGCTCAATTCTACATCCTCAGTTTTCCCCTGCTTGATTGCTTTGCCAGGCTTTTCAGCATTTCGCCCTAATTTACCAACTCGAAACAAAACAAAACAAACCAACAACTTATCGAAGTCTACAAGAAACTCCTTTATCTTTCTACATATGCTTTCAAAAACATTACTTTCAGTTAATAATAATCCACATTTATGATCCTCAAGATCATTAATTACAATTAAGCTCTTCGTTCTTTTCGTATTATCATTACTTTGACCCCAATTACTAACTTGTCCCCAAATAATAGCTGTTTGCTAATATTTGCAGCCAGAGCTTTGATGGGCTCTACATTTTGAATTCTAATTTTACTGAGTAACGATCTCAATAAATATTTTTAGTACGAGCTTTAGTTAAATATATTTATACATTTTTGCCGAAGACTTGACAAAGGAAACTCGTTTGTAACCCTTCTTGGGAAAAAAGCTTTTATGGAGTGATAATAGCGAAGTGAAACAGATACTTTTGAAAAACCATTGATGAAATATAATAGATATTTTGCTTTTAGCTTTTCTCGTGTCTTAAAGTTAGTGTTTTTTCCATTCGTATCTAGTGAAGAATTAATATTAGTTTGCCTTAAATATAGAAGGAGATATGATATCTCTTCTAATAGAATTTTCCTTTCATTGGAGGGATCTAAAACCTAAATTGTTGTCTAACTATGGGCATGTGTATCCGCCAGATACACTACTCCTCACCTTAAAAAAAAATAACCGTGAGAGCCTCGCAATCTGTCGGCCCCAAAACAAGAAGCAATTATTGAAATTTGAAAAGCATTTCACTTGAATTTCAACGAAATTTCTTGGCCAACGTCGATGTCAACGACGCTCTGAAACGGCGGGTGTGTGGGTATATATGTATACGATCCACATATCCGGCCATATCTATTTATGTGGCGCTCTTCGGTCGCTCTGGGATGAGTTGAATAATGGCCTCTGGCGCTGGCCAGGCCACCTGACACAAATGCGTTCCCTAATTAAATTAGTTCTATGATTTGCATCAACCAGGGGACCAGGGGCGCAGCTTGGGGGGGGCTGAAGGGGGGCTAAAATATGGTACTCTTCCAGCCCTTAATGTGGTTATAAAGGCTGATGGATTATGGAAAATGTTTGAGCCACGTCTATCAATTACATACCCTTTGTTGCTGCAAAACAATACTATTTTTACTTCAAGTATTTCTGCTCTATATTTCCCTCTCCTATTTGCCATAAAAAAGCACTTTAAAGGTATTTATAGTTCGCCTTTCACTTTTATTGTGAGGGGACCAAAGTTTCCGGGTTCTACTAACAAACCCCCCCCCCAAACTTTCATGAGCATGACACACCGAATGCTAATTTCGATTCCTATTCCGATTTCGTTTTCGATTTTAAGTGGAATGAACTGAACGCCGTGAACAGACAGAGGCGGACATTGAATCCGCGATATTGTCGAGCTCGCAATTCTCCAAAGTCCAGATTTCAGATTCCAGATTCCGGATTCCACTTCCACCCACTGATCCATTGTGTCTTTGCAGGAGAACGGAACCTACCTGTCGGCGCTCTTCTGCCGGGAACAGGGCTGCCGGGGCCTGGTGATTCCCGTCCAGACCCGAACCCTGCAGCCCGACTGGAGGTGCATCACCTGCGAGAACGTGTTCCCGCACGCGAAGATGGCCAAGTACCAGGACTTCGCCCTGAACACCATCAACAACCGGATCAACTCGTGCAGCGTCCAGGACATGATCCACTTCATCAACGAGCTGTGTCCGCGCTTCTGTCCCTCCTCCAACTACGTGCTCATCGAGGCCAAGTTGAACGTCATCTGGCGGATGACGCGGTTCGATCGCGAGGAGTACTCGCCGGAGGAGATGGGCCACATGGACCGCTACCGCGAGGAGGTCCTGGCCATTCTCCACAAGCTGGGCGCCGGGGAGTGCACCCTGAAGAAGCTGATCACCGGGGAGATTCAGTGAGATCGATATGGAGATCGTTATGGAGATCTCCTCCTGAAATTGTGAATAACGTTTTTTTTTTGTGTGTGAATGACTGAGTGTTTTTGTGACGGAATGCGTGCTTTTGGGGCACCTTTGCTGACCCCCTGTTGCTATTTTATTCGTAATCACTTAAGGAAACCAATAAACACCGAACTATGTCTCTTTATCTAAGCAGTATTTGGAATACGTCATGGGACCGATGGGTAAGACCCCTTCTCGGGAACGCCTCTGCAAGCAAGACAATAAATATGAGGAGCCAACCAGCCGCAAAGATCGCCGGCCTGCGATTGACCAACAAGTTGAAAATTGTAGCTATTCAAATTCTGGGCTCTCATTTGTTTTTGCACATATTTTGGCTAGCATTATAGTATCTAGCGATCTCTTGTCGAGAGCCACAAGTCAACTGAACAATATCTATATTGCAGACAAGCGATAAACCTTTGCAAATTGAGGGTGCAAAGATACATCTAATATTAATTATCTTGATCTGTAGAACTAATAGTTTTAAAGGCTTGTATAGTGTTAATGTTAAGCGGTAGAGATTTTCAGAGTTGCATCCGCCTAAAAACCTCCCTTGCCTTACCTTGACTTACTTGTTTTCACTTGTCACATTCCTCAGTTTTTAGGCCACATGTGGTTTTTAGATAATCGATTCCAAATAGACTTTCCGTGGTGCTGGGTTGTTGTACAAAAGCTTTCTTTAATGGCGTATACACCGACAGACACACGCACAGGCATACATTCATAATAGAATAACAATAATTTCTCTAGTACAATTTGTATATGGATATACGTACATATAGGTATACATTTGCATCCATTTGCAATGGAGGTTTTGATGGGGATGGAGTTTTGGGTCGGGGGCACAGGTCAGGGGTCAGTTGGGGTAGTTGCCTATACATAAATAATCGGATATGCTCTAGCTATGGCATACACACATACATACATGTCTTAATCTAACCAAGTGTCGTGTGCATCAGTATATATCTAGATTTATAGTTACAATAGAAAAAAAACAAAAAAAAAGAGGAATAATAAACAGAAACAAGGGGGGAGAGGGGGGTGGAAGATGGAGTGGGTTCACTAACTTAGGGCTAGGTGCTCGATGTGGTGCTTCTGCTCCGATTTCTGGGCCTGGAGTCGCTGCAACGGCGGAATGGCGAACATCACCAGTCCACTGATGGCGATCATGAGTCCCGCCATCAGGAAGGCCGGCGCATACGAGTCGGTCAGATCGTACAACGAACCTGTGCGGGAAAGGTCAAATATATAGTACATACATATAACAAGTGACCCAACTTGGTACTTGATACTCAAGCTGCTTTAGAAAAGACACGGAAAATCATCATACGATTCAATCAAATGATTTGTTTTAAAAATCTTTAGAAAGTTCATATTCTGATATTTGTATCTTGTAAATTTGCATAGCCGTCAGAATGTACAACTAGAACTTAGGGGGGGACTCACCTCCGATGGGCGGACCAATGAAGCTGGCGATGCCCTGGAAGAGCAGTAGCAGGCCGAAGGCATTGGTCAGTTTGTCCAGTCCCAGCAGATCCACCAGGATGACCGAGGTGAGTCCCACGTAGGCACCGATCGTGAAGCCGAACACGATGCAGTAGAAGGCCAGCGATTGGAAGTCATGGCACAGCGGCACCATGGCAGTGGCTAGTGGGACACAAGGCCAGGACAGGATTGGATTAGAGCATGAGTGGGGCCAAGTAATCATCCATATACTCACACACTCCGCAGGCGGTGAGACAGACGTTGTAGACCAGCAGGCGGTTCACCCACGGCTTGTCCGCTATATAACCCAGGACTATGCGGCCCACAGTGTTGGCCCCCCCAATGGTGGAGATCAGGTAGCTGGCCTGCGATTTGGAAAGGCCCAAGGCGTCCGCATAGGCGGCCACATAGAGGTACGGAACGTTGAAGCCGATGCTAGTGCAGAAATTGGACACGGAGAAGATCACGAAGACCATGTCCTTCAGCAGCGAGAAGTTCATCATCTCGGCGAACGTGTCGCGTGTCTCCTTGGAGCACGTGATGCAGCCGCAGCACTTGGTCTCCTCCTGAAAAGCGGAATGTGGTTTAATAACGCTTTATTTGGAATTTATACTAGATTTTACTTTGATCCTAATGAAAATACCTATTAAAAACTACATTTATTACTTAATAATTCCCCTTTGAACATCTATGTAAAGAGAATCCTAGTAAGTTTGTAAAGGAAAGAGTAAGAAAGACTGCGTGGTGACCCCAATGTACTTCGCTCCTAATGCATATACCTATTAAAAAATACATTTATTACTTAATATTTCCCCTTTGAACATTTGTGAGAAGAGAATCCTAGTAAGTTTGTAAGTGGTGACCCCAATGTAAGTTGAGGTCACTGTCAACCTTGCTTTGGCAATGACTCCCCAGTGCTATCGAGTCCGAAATTAGCATGGGAATGTAATGGAGCTCATGTTATTCAAATTACAACGTTCATTGCTATGCGTGGATTGGCTGGTCGGCTAAGCCCATTGACCGCCGGAGTCGGGTTGACCAAGCGCAGTGCTCTGTGGGCTCTGGTTGGCGAATCACCGGACAATGGGAGTGGAGGAGTTCTTCGAGGACAGCGAGATCTTCGTGACAGGGGGATCGGGTGTGGTGGGCAAGGCGCTGATCGAGAAGCTGCTACGCTCCTGCAACGTCCGCCGCATCTACATCCTCCTGCGTCCTCGCAAGCAGCTGACGGCCGAGCAGAGGCTCCTCCGGATGCGCCAGGCCACCGTCTTCCATGTGCTGGCCGTGGAGAAGCCGCAGGAGCTGGACAAGGTGGTGGCGGTGCCGGGAGACGTCTCCCTGCCCGGACTAGGCATCGATCCCGCGATGAGGGAGCGCATGAGGGGGGTGTCCCTGGTCTACCACTGTGCTGCCACGGTGCGCTTCGACGAACCACTCCGGGTGGCTCTCCGCCTGAATGTCGGTGGTACCCTGGAGGCCCTCAAGTTCGCCGAGGCTCTGCCCAATCTCAGGGCCTTCGTCCATGTGTCCACCTTCTACAGCAATCCCTACTTGAAGCGAGTGGAGCCCAAGGTGGGTTGTGGGTTGGGTCTTCTTCTGTGTCCCTGACTCTGTGACTCTGATCCTTGCAGTACTACTCCTCGCCGATGGACTGGCGATTGTGCCTCCGATTGATGGAGGAAGTCCCCGACGATGGGATGCTTAATGCCCTCACCAGGAAGTAAGTGGGAATCGGGCTCTTGAATTTTGCATTAGTTGACGTAATATTCATCGATTTCTCTGCAAAGCTATTGATTTGTATTTTACTGGATGCCATATAATGCTTTTCGTTTGGCCATCGCAGGTTGATCGTGGGCTTTCCCAACACGTACACGTTCACCAAAAATCTGGCCGAGTCCCTGGTGAATGACTACCGCCATCGGCTGCCGCTGATAGTGTACCGTCCTTCCATAGGTAATCAAGGCTTTCCCATGGTATATGTGCCCCAGACTGATCAGGAACCTTCTAGTTCTCTTCGCGGTCGACGATCCCTCGCCCGGGTTTTCGCCCTCACTGATGGGCGCCATGGGACTGTTCGCCTTGGTGGGCGCTGGAATCCTGAAGACCGTCTACCTGGGGAAGGACATCCGGCTGGACATCACGCCGCAGGACATCGGGATCAAGAGCATGCTGTGCTACACAAAGCGGGGAGCGGAGGCCTACCAGCGGGGTCCTCCGCCGGAGCTGCCGGTCTACCTGTCCTCATCCTGCACCCACGTGCCGCACACCTTCACCCAGATCGCCAAGCAAATGGACACACTGGACCTGTGGCGGGACGTGGCCTTCGGGAAGAGTCTGATGATACCGGGCTGCCACTACACGGACAGGCGCTGGGTCTACCAGCTCCTTGTCTTCACCAAGCAGATCCTCCCTTGCGCGATCATCGATCTGCTCCTGCGGATCTTCGGGAGGAAGCCACTGCTGATGAGTGCGGTTAGGAAGGCCTACCAGACGCTGGAGGTAATGCAGCCCTTCATGTTCAACAACTACGACAGTCCCGGGGTCACGGACATGGATTCGCTATACGAGGAGAACGCCGGGTAGGTGGGGCATCGCTTCGGGAAGTTAGTTGGCCCTCAACCCAGTTCATTCCAGCACTCCGTTCAATTTGGACGCCTTCAAGCATCCGGATATCCATGGTCTGGTGATTCAGTCCTGCGGGAACATGCTCCACAGCATTCGAACGCACTTGCTCCGCGAAGATCCAAAAACAATGGGTCGCACCAAGATAATCTTGAGGATGTGAGTGCCGAATACTCTTCCCCTCGACCAATTGAAAACCACAAATTAAAACTCTTTCAGCAAGGTGTTTCTCTACCGGTTGTTCCGCCTCTTCCTGCTTTACAAACTGATCCGCTGGATCTGGACGAGCTATTTGTCGCAGTTCCCCTAGATCACTACTCCTTGATATTACTATCTTTTTGTTTTAGTTTTTTTTTTGTTAACCTAAGTGGAAGTGAATTTTAAATCAGCTCAAAAATAACAAACAACGTTTCATTTAGTCATTCTCGATATACCCATTTAATTTTTGATTAACCATAAAAGCAAATATGGACTTGGTGCGCCCGGAAAATGAGGGGAATCCAGCATTGCCCTTCTGGAAGCAAATCCTTCTATCGATCCAGTGGCACCTGCGGCCCATCGCCGTGCTCATTTTCCTCATAAAGATCTGCCTTTCGGTGCAGGTCGGCGTCTTTCTGGCCATGCTCTTCGACGAGTACCAGGAGCGCACCGTTGGATGCCCCCTGCCGGACTCCACCTGGCAGGGCTGGCTGAAGAGGATCTTACTGGAGCTGCGCGACCACTTGATGGACTACTGCGACCGCAAGAAGCGATCGATATTTACTCCCAAGCACATTCCCCACGAAGATCCCTGGGGTCTGTACGCTTGGCCCTTCCCATAATTTAGTTCAAGAACCCAGATCCCGATTAACACATTGTTTGTATTTCAACAAAGCATCCTTTTACGTTTCAACTCATTACTTATATCTTGGAATACTTGGTGAGTCTTATAATTGAGCTTGCAAAATAAATTACATTTATTTTTCCAAGGAATTTGACAACGGCAGCTTATAGGAATCCCAAGGGATATATTTTGTATTTTCTTTTATTCACTATCATTGAATAAGTATGGCCAAATTTAAAGGATCGACTTTGTCACAACAACAAAGATGCTAAATAACAGAAGCTGACTACCACACATCTGCCAATAGAAAATGATCAAACTTTGATATGTTGGAACACACAGGGTGAGTCATATAAACAGGCTTTCTTAATACCAAGTAGAATGGTGGCAAATACAAGACAAGTCTGCTTCAAAAACTGACCAAGAGTTTATCTGACTATACTTCACCCCCTATGTTTTGTACTATACTTTATATACATTATTTACTCCTAGGAACTCACCTGACTCTGTGACACATTGTTGCTCTGCCGGAGTGATCCGTACCGCTTGATCACCCCGGATCCGGACATGGAGCGGTTCAGATCGTTCCTGGAACTCACATAGTCGGGCAGGTTGTGCAGCGATCCCTGGACACACACAGAAGCACTAGTTAGTTGCGGAATTCAAATTCAAATTCGAGGTTAGAGGGTTCACCCACCTGGTAGAGGGCATCAGGGCGGTACATGGTGCCACTGGCACTCCGCTCCCGATGCAGATCCCGCAGAGGAGTCAACTGCAGCTGGCTGTGGCACTTGCGGGCGATGTCGTCATTGCTGGTGCTCTTCGCCACCGCCTGCGGTGGGGTCACCAAGGTGGCTGCCTGTCCGTTGACGGCGCCATTCGAGTTGTTGTTCTGTTGTACAAGTTTAAACATAAATACACAGTGTTGTCTTTCTTTTTGACCTTGATGAAGGTCTTTTTTTAACGGATTTCGGTTTGCGGATTTCAAAAAAGGTTACAGAAAGGTATCACTACGTTAGTGTTTTCATAAAAATGACTACAAATTTGAAAAAATTACAATGTACATCAACCTTACTATCAAGGAAATGGATAAAGGAAAATATTTTTTCAACAAAGATATTAGCGATGCAATAATACATTTGAAAATTTTCTTTTGCCAACATTTTTCTTCTATCAACTTCCCTAAAATTAGTTTAAAACTGAGTGGGGAGAAATATTCGAGGGCCAAGCAAAAAAGTATACTTTCATCAAAGTAAATATTTGGTTTAACACAGTAGAGTTACTCCATACTCTAAAAATAGACTCACCAAACTGGGCTTGAGGTTGTGACCCACACTATTGGATCGGCAGAGCACTCCTCCGCCGGAAATTGGGGTATCTGTGCGCTGGGGCAGCTGCAGGTACTGATCCTTCGGCAGGATCTTCAGGGGCTCCAGCTCCGCCGGCGTTGTGTTCTGGTCGATGATGGCCGACTTCTTGCCCAGCTTCGGAGTACTCGGGGTGTTGGGCGGCGTCTGAGGAGGCGGCTCCAGCTCCAGGGGTCGGAACATCGCCCCGAAGATGATGCAGTTGAGCACGATGCCGCCGATAATTAGCATCGCCCCGCGCCACCCGTAGCTGCCGATCAGGTACTCCGTCAGCGGGGCAAACACGGTGGTGCCGAATCCGGAGCCGCAGACCGCGATGCCCGTGGCCAGGGATCTCCGGGCCTCGAAGTACTGCGTCACACTCACGATGGCCGGCAGGTAGATGAGCCCGAAGCCCAGGCCCGTACCAAAGCCAATCGTGATGATCAGCGTGAGTACGTTCTGGGCGAACATGCTCACGATGATGCAGCTGGCGGCCAGGATAGCACCCGCGATGGTCACCGCTCGACAGCCATATCGATTCACGAAGGACGAACTGATGGGTCCTGCAACACACCAAATCAATAACAAATTAAATCATAAAATACTGCAACTGATTATGGATTAATCTTAAGATAGAAAGGTTACAATTAACTAGAAAGGAAAGCCGAAGTGTTCGAAAATGCATTGCTGAAAAGTGACCCAAAACCTGCACTTTTAAGGCCATGACTTATTTTTTTTTTACAGACATCCGATTTAAAAGTGGCATACCTCTAAATACTTGTGGCTTAATTCCTAAAAAACCTCTGTTCAAAACTTGGTTTTTATTTTTTGATCCATTTTTTGATCCATTTTTTGTAATTTTTTATGAAGTAATTTGCAGAAAAGTGACCCTAAACATTCACTTCTAAGGGCATAACTCAGAGAAACCCTATTTCAAAGTGGTTTACCTCTAAAAGCTTGTGGTTAAATTCCCTAAAAATCTGTGTCCTAAACTTGGTTTTTAAGTTATCGCATAGATTGCGCTCACCTGAAGAGAAGGTCACGCCCACCATAATGGAGGCAATCCAGGCCGTGTAACCTTTGCCCTCGTTGAAGTATTCCAGGAACTCATTGTAGAAGATGCCAAAGGAGTAGGTCATGCCATCGGCTGCGGAAGACAAAAGATCTGAGATTAGGTACTGCGAATAAGAATAAGACGCCTAAAAGTAGGCCATTTACTTGCAATCCACTGCCCAAAGTGGATTCCGTTCGATCAAACTGGTTACCGATCGCCTGGCTCCTCGACAGGCCATAAATCAGTTTAGTTGGGCAATTAATTACGGCTCCCAATTTTATCAGGATCCCCCACCAGTCTGCCCAGCCCCCGGCCCACCGATCGATCGGTAACTATTTCCGCGGCAGGGCAATTACAGCCAAAGCCGCGATAAGATTATCGGCACACACTTGGCCACAATTATCATCCAATTGATGGTTGTACGGCTCGAGTGGCGACTGTACTCCACTTCTCGTAAATCAGCAACCGTAGGCCGGGTATCAGTGTCATGACTGGCCCTCGCCGATAAGTCCCCATTTCAATCTACCCCGGCTGCCCACTCTGATTTGCAGCGATTAGAGTGCTTAAAGTATTTACGATCCCCGAAAATCCATGAAACAGCTAAATGCCTTAATTCCCTGGCCACTCCGGTTGCCGGGTCAGTCCAAGGCTGGTGGGTTTGATTTATGGCAGCCGTAAAGGTGGTAAAAGTTGGTAAAAGCTGGCATTTCAGAGGCACCCAACACCAGTTCGTCAAGTCCTCCTCCGGCGAAAACGCCACGAGCACTTCCGTGGCCTAATTGAAACCTAGAACGAGGGTCCCATCTATTGTCGGTTGGGGGAACCGACTGGGGGACACCCTGTTTATGTTTATCTTTCTGCTGGTTCCGAATTATGAGGAATTTTTAACAGCATTGAAAACTTCCTAATGTTATGCTATTTCAACAGAAAGCTTCACTTCCAATTATTTTGCCGCTGAGACATATTTATCTTCTTGAGCTTACGTTATTAACTGTGTTGAACTTTATTTCTTAATAACTTCAGTATTAGTTGTTCGATTGCATAAATTTATTGCGTGTTGATCAATGTTGATCGAAAAGTTCACACCGCCCGAAAATCATGTCTCTACCACTCTACTCCCCGAGTACGCAACTGCCACAAATTCACTTTCACTTACTGACTATGTGAATCATGAAGGAGCCGAAGACCACCACCCATCCCCATCCGCCATCCGGAGGAGTGGGCTGTCGCTCGAGATCCATTTCGCAGGCCTCATGCTGTTGCTGCTGCTGCTGGGATTTTCTGCGTGCCGGCGGTCCGTGAACCATGTTGTTGGTATCGCCCTGGGCTTATTGCTCCGGTTACCGAATGAACCTTGACCTGGGAGTGCTGGATGCTGCACCTGCTGCTGCTGCTGCTGCTGCTGGATATCCCCCTTAAAGCCAGCGGCTCATGTTGCGCCAACTGAAACGAGAACGAGAGGGATTCGGTGGCAATTAGAGGCTAGTCGTAGGTCAGCTTTAAAGCATTAAAAACACGTGATGAAGAGGATGTTGCTGTTGTGTTTCAAAAAGTTGTTGCTGCTAGTGTGTCTGCCCTGCTTATCAGCGGAGCTCAAATACAAAATACATTGAACCTGGTAAAAACAACCAAAACAGAGTGGTTTCTATATATATACACTTGGAACTGTACAATCACATGACCGGGGGAGCTCAGAATTCTCAAAATCAAATGAAATTATGTATACATATTTAATCATCTAAAAAAAAGCGTTGTATAAGTATTTTATAACTGCTGAAATATCCAAACTTTTGTGCATTAATGAAATATATTATTTTATTTAACTATTACGACAAGGACTTAAAGTCGCTGAGGCAGCAATGATGATCAGGCACATTCGTTGTTTGCAACAAATAAGAACATAGGGGAACTACAACTTAAGTTACATTTAGAACCTAATTAAAAGGGAATTATGACGTCTATATAGTTGAGGCGACGGAAACCAAATCAAAGCGGTTATCAGGCTGTTAGTGACCTCTTGACCACGCCCACCCGATCGTCCGCCCCCCGATCATTAGCATAGTCCCTATCATCGCCGTTATTGGGCAGATTCCGCTTAAATTTCCATTGTCCGCCGATCGTATGGACAAGGAGCGGAGAAACGGGAGGGGTATCATACATATATAGTATTCCAGCACTTGGAGCGTGGCTTATCAGGCGCAGCTCAGAAAAACACCAGACTCTCAAAGATCTCAGCTGGCCTTTTGCCATTTGGACCCCCAGCGATCAGAACGGAAAGAAATTTCGTTTATGCGGTGAAAAAGTCGCGAACATGTCGCAACTTAACTTCTCTTAAAATCATTTCTTTGGACTTATCCAAAGCCCTAAAGTTTTGAATAAGCCGCTTTCAATATACGATTCATTAACCGATTTAGACAACTTTAAAATCCATTTTAAACTCATGGAGTATTCAAAACCAATCCATACGTAACAAAAAGTTAAAATAAATATCATCCAAATGATCCGAGCTATCTGACAAATTAAATATAAATAGTTAATCTTTATAAAAAAGTACGTTTTAAATTGTAGTCAGTATGAACTTGAAATGGATTTAAAAAAGATAACCAAAAGTTATTAAGTATGTGTGGTTCAGTGAGTATATTATTCAGATATAGAATTAGCTTGGTTCGGTTTTGATTTAGTAAATTAGTCAAGACTTTGAGCCACTTCAGACCACTCTAATCACTGGCCAAGGTGCGAATTACTTTCGTTTATTGTGTTTTGCTGTTTTGTTCTCGTCTCTTCAGCTGCAGCCCACAAATAGATATGGCATACCGAATATAGAATATATGTATAATATGGAATATATAACGTATATGCACATGTATCTCCAGAAGTGCCGTCTGCTCAATCATCGTTGTTATTGCTGCGTTTTTTTTGAAGTGAAAACAAAGCGCAAAAGTTGCAACAATGCCGCAAGATAATTGTGACGTGATAAAGCAGATGTAGAGGGGGAGGGGGAAGGGGTATGGTGGTCTATTTCCCCCCAGTCTGAACAAAAACAAATGCTATTTCACTTTTTCCAAAGCCATATCAGCAAGTACTTGATATGCACACACATTACAATGAAAGCCAGGCATGAACAAAAGCTAAAACTGAACCTAAAATTGATTAGAGAGTCGAACAATCGGTGCATGGGCGGCGAGAGGGGGGCGTTACTTTCTATTTACAAGCGAGTGGTATATGCTCGCACTACAACAACAGGAAACGCATCCCCAGCATCTCCAACTTATACGGAATGATTCATCCGTCGGCGTCGCTCTTTTGTGCAATCAGAGACAATTAAAACAAAACAAATCAAATGAACGCAAAATGAGAGCGACAAATGTCGCCTAAACTTTTACCTCCCGAACCTCAAGAACATCAAGAAATTCGGCATTATCACATATGTCTACACAGTTGGGCCAAATATTGACCATGACATTCAAGCGATTGTCTCGAAACGATTCTTCTAATCGCCGACAAAGAGATTGCGCATACGCAGCGTTGGCGGCACTGTCTGAAGGAAATTGTGCGGTCCACACGGAACATATTATCGAAAATCCGCCCACTCATCTTGTCCAACAAAGAAGTAATTTGTCTGCGATTTATGCTTGTGTAGCAGCTTAAAGTGACACGAATGTTTAAAACAACAATAGTCTTAGAATATAATCTTGCTAAGCGCTCAAAGACGTATACTTAATATTTTATATTTAAATGATTATCTGTGTGTTTTCATAGCAATTTTGTAATGGTATATACATTACTATTAAATTAATTGGTAATTAGAGGTAGCGTAATTTTCATTAATTATTATTGGTGTTTGGTTTATAATGGTAATTTGTTTGAAAGTCATGATTCAGTGGCATAAGATTAGTTCAAATATGAGTACTTTTAATGTTCCAATTTGGGTATTTTTATGTATTTTATAATCTATAATTTTAAATGCATTTAAAGCTCAGTTAAAGAGAGATTGAAAGAAAGTGTTCCTAGTAAATATTTTGGCTTAAGCAATATGAATTTTCCTATCTGTTATTGATCCCTTTTGAACTCCTGAAAATCAGTTACAAACCGGTTGCTAACTGGATCGCAATCGGGTATTTACTGCTCCACTCCACCGTATGTGACCCCCAGTCCCTCCAGTCCTCCACTTGTTTATCTTGCACTTTCGCCTGGCAACGACATCGCCCCCCTCCTCAGAATGCGATAGCAGTCG
This sequence comes from Drosophila kurseongensis, assembly GCA_018153305.1. Lineage (NCBI taxonomy): Eukaryota > Metazoa > Arthropoda > Insecta > Diptera > Drosophilidae > Drosophila > Drosophila kurseongensis. The sequence continues at coordinate 1,187,517 of JAECXX010000141.1, forward strand.
GACTGGATGCACCCAGTCACTCGGTCGACGGATGGAGGGCACTGCGAGGCGCCTTTGCCCTTGACCCATCTGCATTGCGAGTGTGGAAGCCGAGTGATAGCCCCAAAATGTGACAAAATGTGCGCAGTAAGCAAAATGCAATATCAGCAGCAGCAAAACCAACCGAAAAAGCAGGAGCAACACGAACTGTCCGATTACGTGAGTGCACTGCAAAACAATTTGTATACTTTCCCAAGCAAAAATCATATTTGAAACAAAGTTTTGTTTGTAAAAATTACACATTTCTTACAATCGATTAGTTATTTTTCAGATACTTTGAAAGAAACGTGCCTTTCAAAATTAATTTCTAAAGCATAACAATATTTATTTTAAATAGAGGTATTCAAAACAACTTGACTGTTCAATTTTCATAATTTAAAATTATACCAAAACGTTCAACAACTTTTATTTTAAATAGTAATCATATTTTCTTCGTGTGTGGGACTCTGTTTTGGGTTGTTTCTGTTATTGTTTTCTTTCGGTGGTGCTCAGATTGCTGCGTTTTGGTGGCTAGCAAGTGTCGTTGAACCACCAGCAGCAAAACAAACAAATGCGACTTGCCAAATAGAAGAAACGATGCCAAAGGTGATAGAGAACACTAGCAAGTGACATGCAAGCGAAGCTAGTGATTCACCCGTACGGTTTCATCCATTTCCAGTTCCTAGCCCTTTAATGATGAGGATGGCCCAATTGTTTTCCCACCGGCCTTTGTCTTTCAGATTAATTAATGTTTCGATTATCCTTGCCCGGTTTAAACTGCATCTCAGCTGGAAAACTGTCCGGGCAGCGGTCAATCGCACTTTGTTTATTATGAAAGTAATTCACTTTGCTTGGCACTAAATGAATTTCAGCTTTTGCGGTCACGGATTTTTAATTGCTTTGGCCTTGGACTTACTTTGTGTTCATTTCCCAGTCGGAATCCCAGTCCCCCGGCCCACGACCTCCCATCAATCAGATCCACCTGACCAGGCTGTTGAACCTGGTCAGGGAGCTGACCCACTAACCGGATTCCGCGGGCTACGTACAGATTAAATTGGATGGAAAGTCCGGGGGGAACGAAGAAAGGGCTTTTGATTGGGACCAGGACTTGTTTTCATTGAATTTCCTGAAATTCCTGTCCCTAGTGTTCTTCATTTTGTGGTTAGCAATGTACTAATTTCTGCAGATAGCTTTTAGTGATTATGTAGTAAGGTTTCTTAATTCTTATTTCTCAGTGTCTATATCTTTGATTATTTCCCACGTTTGAATAACTAAATGAGTTAATAAATGAAATAGTTTAACAAGACGCGGAGCCCATCCTTTTCCCACTGTAACTCCCCTGCATATTTACATATTCTTATGTCATATCACACATAAACCTCTGTTTAATATCCCCATTTCCCTCCGATCCCCATCAATCTTTCTCAACGATCTTGTCAACATGAGCTCAAACCTTCGGATTTAGTCAATATCAATATCGGGAGCTTTCAATATCGATCATGGCCACCTGTAAGGCGAAAAGGGGGGATGAGTAACGAATGCACTTTCGGTTTTTTCCTCTCCCACGTTCTATGTCTGCAGGCACAACACATAAAAAAAGCCGAAAATAAAGAAACAAATCCGTTTAAAAATAGTCTCGACCAAGAGTGCAGTCTCGACATTTGGATGTTTCCTCCGATTTTGTTTTGCTCTGTTTCCAGGGCGACTGCATTTCGCTCCTTGGGCAGGTCCAAACACAGAGATGATCCGATCAGATATGGGGATTATGACATGGAGCATTACGGCACGTAATTCGACAGTTAAGGCGGCCCTTATCTGATCCAGCCGACTTACCTTTCGTGTTGTGGGCTATGTGCGCCTCTTATTTGTTAATTAATTCGTTGCCTGCACTCTTTCGCTGTACTTTTTTGTATTTACTTTATTGCCTGAGTGTGCAAATCTTTTTACGACTTTGTTGACACTTTGTGTTCTTCGCGTTACAGTTGCTAATGTCCAATCGCAGAGATTATGAATCGAACGAGGCGTTGGGGGTTCAATAAAAACGGAATGAAGTCGATCAAGAGTCGATTAAACGCGGTAAAAAAAGAGGGTCCTTGGCAACTGGGCACACTTTGTTCGTCCTGGCGCGCTTTGGATATTTGGTCACACTCAACGTTGGTAACGGTTCACTCGCATCATTCATTGGCTTTAACTTTTCGGCGTTTTTATTTATTTCTCGATTCCGGGAGCCTGCTGTTATTTCTTGGCGAGGAGACGATGTCGAACCGATGTCGCTGTTAGCAGGCGACCAAATAAAATTAAATGCGAACTGTGTAAGAGCAGAACGCCGAGCAGAACGAAGAAGAAACGGCGGCGGCAAAGGAAAAGCAAACACCGAACTGAAACCGAAAAGCACTCTCCCCTGCTCTCCGCTCCGCTCTTCTCCGGGTCTCTCGACCGCTCTCTCTTTCCTTATCACTGGTCAGCCCCACTGGAAGAGAGAGCGCACTACACTATGCTATGTGGAGAACTTTGGGAGGAGAGCGCCACAATACCCAGTGATCGAACTCAATCCGCATTGAATTATAGGAACCTTATCAGTTTATAATTTTTTGTTCATGTTTCCAATTGTTGTCCAAAGGTAAATAACACGGGTTTTCGGCGGGAGGGTGGGGACCTGGGGAGGGAGTCCCAAACGCTTACGCCTTTCTGGGCTTAGTGTTAAATATTAATTAACAAATTTGCTCGAGTTGAACTGTGCGTAAAACGAAATCACAACGGTCATAAAATGAAAATACAATCATAGCAAATTGTATACAACAGACTATATAGACCATGCATTATGATACTCTATATGAAACAGCATATTAGTATTTCAAAATAAATAAATAATTTTAAAATATGTATTAAGCTTTAAACGCTTTTTAAAAATATAGTTTAGCCTAGGTTTTATTTATTTTTAATCTTTTTTTTACCTGAATATTGTTCTTAGCTTTGAAAATGTTTGTACTTTTAAGAGTGCACTAGTAATCGACTAAGCTAATGCTTGGGGTATATTTCAAATTGTATTTGTGGGTGAAGCCCAAATCACAGTGGAAGGAACCACATTTAAATTTGCTACTTTAACTGTCTTGAATTTGTTTATAATAAATGCTGGTAAGGGGTTTAATATCTATCTAATCTATCATTACTATTTTCGCCATAAAAGTCTTTTTTTTCTCAGTCCTAAACAATAAAATCTATGGTTCCCATGAAGTTTATGGCATTTGCACCAGTAAAACGAGTGAAGAAGTCGCCTTGTCACTTTAACTTCACTTGAAAGTAGTGAAAAATGAAGGTCAGCGATAAGACAAGCTTTTTGTAGCCTACGGCGAACTGCTAATACCCTGTACAAATTTATTGGAGCGGAGTATTTAACTTTCCCCTACTCACGGTGCTCCCTAGATTATGGAGCACTGTGCGTGAAGAGTCACACCCGCTGTGGTGTCCACTGATCAGCATTAGAAATCTGACTTGACCGCGCTTCGCACTGATCGCATAATTTGCTGAGCAAATAGTGACTTTTAATGCTAAAAATATACACAAGACCCCAAGACTAGACTGAGGCAATCGGTCACAGGTTGGGTGGTCAGCCAAGATGAATTGACCGACCAACCCGTGATCCTACATACGCCTGATTGCTACCTCCTTCCCGTCCAAAACCCCTTTCTACCCTTGCTCATTGACGAGTGGCGTAATGGGACAATATTGATAGCCGATTGTAGCGGGCCAGTGATAACGCCCTCTATAACAGGAACGGACCCGGGACTGGGAATCAATTCCGCATAGTGAGTCCGAGGGTGGCCATGCCACGCCCCATTTCCAGTTGATAAGATAGTGGGGTCCGGGGCAGGAGAAATAGAGCGCTACTGGAGGCTCAACTGGCTGCAAGGAGCGAAGTGGCGCCCGCGCAGGAACAGGTCGAAATGTAGTCCCCGGAATTCAAATCGATTGGGATTGGGTCAGGTGCCCCAGGTGCCAGCCTTCAAAAACTTCCCAGTCAGTTAGTCAATTGGATACATTTCATACCAGACGGTGCTTGTTGGTTCGTTTTCTGACTATTTTGCAATCCAAAATCCTGCCTTATATATTCTCCTGCCCTCCAGTCTACATCAAATATATATTTCCTAGCCATGGAGCTCTCTCAACTGGATGAGCAGTACAACTGGCGCAGGTCCGTTTTGGGCATGCGCGAAGAGACTTTCGGGAAGCCATGGAACTACAACTTTCGCGTGCCGAGCAATCCTGTCCAGCTTTTCAAGTGGCTGTTGTCATTGGATTTGCCCATGCTGGAGGATGAGACTCCGCCCTGGAGTTTCTATTTCGATTTACTGGAGGCCAAGGACATTGAGCTGGAGCGTTGTGTTCAAAGTGGAAAGCTTCTCGTGAGCCTCGCAAGTCAGACAATGGATGGGGATGAGCCACTTTTGGAGGTTCCTTTGGCAGCCGAGAGTCTAGAACCATCAGCTTCTGGAGATGATGATCCACCTTCTGTAAATATAGTAGCAGTCCCACCTCATCTTGCAAGTCCATGCCCATCTGATGATGAAAAACCATCTCAATCGGCTGCTGTTACCTCTGATCTGGTACCCCTGCCAATATTGGTGGAAATCGGAACTGGTCCGGATGAGCCGCCAATCGTAGCCACTTTTGAGGAAAGGGGAACTGCCACCGATCCAGTTTGCGTTCCGGAGGTTATAGCACCGCCACCTGAGGAGCCACAGCCGCCCAGCCGTCGCTCCTTTTGCTGCCTGATGAAAAAGGCGGTGCTGGCCTTGTCCCTGGTGCACACCCTCTATGCCCTGTCCCAGATCGCCCTCGGACCCTCCGTGGCCGGCGGATGGGAGTCCTTTGCCGGGGTCCCTACTCCGCCGCAGATCGAGGAGACCTCCTGGTCGCTGACGGCCTGTATCTGGCAGCACATGGCCAGCAAACTGGAGAGCCTGCGAGGTCGGTTCCCTTAAGTCCGCTCCTGGCATCGCAGATAGTTTCGTTCCGGTTATTTATAAACCCATCCCGCTATTTTTACGCCTCAAGACTCAGCTACGGACCCACTTCCAGACGATTCCTTTGCCGTACATATTGTTGTTCTTATTGCTGGCGGCGTTAGAGATTACGGGCAAATCACGGAGAGACCGAAAATACGGACTACTGTTGTTGTTGCTGTTGCTATTGTTGTTATTATTGTGTACCCAAGACAACGACAACGATCCGGCTTGGCGATAAGCCTCAAAATCTACACGAATCTCGGTCAATAGCTCTCCGATCCGTAGCCAAATAAATACCCAGTTCGAATTCAGCTCTCTTTCTGTCTCTCTGGGAATGTTTCAAATATTCCATTTGCTGGCACACTAGTTATATATCCCTCCGATGGGCGGATCCGTGGACAATGATCCCACGGCGATCGCCCCTTATCGGTGTCAAACACCTTTTGCTTATAGTCCGTTAATAGGGGCATTCACTCGTCTCTTCCAATCCGAAACGGAACTCGATCCCCAACTGGCGTCATCCTCGGAATACGTGCCCTTAACTATCTGACTCTACATATTTACCTGGGGATCAATAATGACAAATATTACGAATACTTGCCTGGGAAAGAGTTTCAGTTTAAGATTACCAAAGTTTCTAGACTTCTTTATATTGTTAAATGACACATTTAATTTCAATTATTCAATTTATCAGATTAAAGTAGAGTCTTCTTTTTAGGTTTTACTATCTCAATCGATTTGAGCAATGCAACCGAACGCTTTGTACATCTCTTAACTATAGATATCTTTAATCAAAGTGATTTTCATGTACATTTTGCCTATCTGGCCTAGTACCAACTATTGATTTAATTGCAGCTGACGGCCAAGGAAACGCTGGAATCTTTGCTGCACGTCAACGTCAAACAGGCGAAAAGCCGGAAAATTGAACTGCCAGAGAAAGCGGGGAAAGTGAGGAAAGTGAGGAGGGCAAGGCAATGGCATAATGTGCCAGCTCGGGAATATGCATGCAAATTAGCTGACAAAACAAGATTGACATTCGGCAATCAGCGGCAAATTGTCTGCAACGGCCATTTTGTTATTTCACTTTTTTCCACTTTTCACAAAACATGCCGCATTGCCGTTTTCCCTGCCGCAGCCCAAAAGCCAACTATAAGAACTGGTTAAAAAGGCAAATGCCAAGAGCAAAGGCCGCGTGAAATAGTGTGTGTGTGGGGGGGGCGGGGGCTAAGAGGACGAAAGGGGGCCCAAAAGCCCAGGATATAAATGTATATAGTAGTATAGTATCTAGGCAGGTCGTTTGCTCTGCCACCGCCTGCTATTTAACATGCACTCGTCCGAAGCGCTCGGCCGCATTAATATTGCAACGTGGGGCAGGACGAAAGTCGATCCTAGGGGCAGGATGCTCTTTACAGCCACCTGTTGAGTGGGTCCTGCCTGCCCCTCCTGCACCCGCTCCTCCTCCTTCTGATTGCCACATCGCCTCCTGGTTGCAACAATCAGATATGCACAGGCACACACTGGCAAACAACACTCTGAGCCCAAAAGGACCTCCGTTTACAGGGGGTCAACTTGATAGCAGAGCTCATTTTGCTGGGAGCTATTGTGATTAAGTTACCTGAAAAACTAAGAGCTGCTTTTTAAAAGCAAGTCCACCCGAAATGTGGGGGCTAAAGAAACTAAAGTTTTTGCCTTTGGGCAAGGAAACTATTTAATTTCAGTCTGCTCAAGACTGTATTACACTTGGAAAAACAAAAGGATATTAATGTTTATGTAACACAATTATGGTATTTGTATATATACACTAGTAATAAAAAAGCATTTTGAACAAAAAGTCAGTTCGTTAATTTATAGAACCCTGTTCTATAGTCTGATGAACCTAAATAAATAAATTTAATTTAAACTGTGCCAAACATGTTAAATATACTTCGATAAAAATCAAATGACTTAGTAAGGCTGATGTTATTGAACCTCAATATATATATCACAACGCCACAATCCATCAGGTCCTTGAATTCCCGTGGGTGAAGGAAGAAATCCAGCGAATCAGCAAGAGATACGTAAATCGGCTTGAAGAACACTGCAACAATTTAGCAATAAATCTGCTAGATAACAGCACACAAATCAGGAGGTTACAAAGGACCCACCCTTTAGATCTACACTGGGACTAAGGTCCGATCCGAAATTCACTTTGGGGCCGATGTTTTACCCGCAACACTCAATGAATGATGGATGTCTGACCTGATTTCACAACTCCCACTACACCTGTAAAAACCATAAGCGAAGTACCTCACCACCACATTTATTGATTGTCCACAAAGGACAGTATTAAATACTAAGCCACACGTTAATAAAAAAAAAAAAAAAAAAATATATATATCCTTCAAGTGCTAATAACGCGACCGCAGCTGTGGCATTCCCGTGTGAGTTTTCGCTAATTATGCACGGACTAATGAAAGACATGCGCTGTCGAGCGAAAACAGCAGAGTTTACACTAAAAACACCGGTGTGGAAATGGGAATCCAGGTATGCGGGACTGTACTACACGGAAGAACATATATACATATGTTATATATATCAGGAGCAATCAAAGGACATTGAAAGTGTCCCGTTGCCACAAGTGGCGCACAGCATCCGAGAAACTTTCATGAGCCATCTTCCTGTCTGTTGTCACTGTACTTTCGCTTTTACTTTCACTTCCTTCCCGGCTTCCATTTCCCACTTTGCCTCCACACCCCACCACTCTCCGCTTCTGCCCACCTGGATGCGCTGCACGTGCCGCGAATGTGTGTGTGACAGGTGGTTATATCGATGCACCTGAGCTTGCCCCTCCGGCGTCACTTTCTCACGTTCTCGCTCACAATGTGTTATGCATATGCAGTGCTGACAAAGGCGGTCCTTTTTACGGGGATTATGGAGAAAGTATAACCGAAATGAATACATTTTAGGAGTATCCCCTGGGGCCAAATATGAACCATGCCATTTGCTGTGGGAACTGTGTATGCCTCATGTGTTTCCAAATATACAAAGCTTATAAACTACTATTCCCAAATAAAAGGCAACAAAGGCTAGAGGTTAAACTCAGTCGTACGCATAGTTGCATAATAATGCTAATGTAATTAGAGGATTTTAAACCAAACCAACCTATCATTAGAATTCTTAGCTAAATTACTTGTTGAAGGATTCAATTTTTTAAGGCTCTAGCTGAGTATATCATTTTAAGAGCCCTAAAACGGAAATTGGGGATCCCTTGGGATCAACTTTTGGAAAACTCTTTCTTATCTCGCATTTACATAACGTTGTATTATTTTATTCCAGATTCTGAAGCTTAAATTCATATGTAAAGGCATAAGGGTTATTAATTTGGTTCAGATACGTTAAGCACTAGAGATACTTACCACCACTATGCACTTGGCCACTTACCCTTGCACTTTCGAAAGAGTCGGCACGTGGCACGTGCTGCAAACGGTCGATCCCTCGGTCACGGACGCCACTACGGACTTGGACACCTATACGGACACGGATACGGACACGGACACGGATACGGATGGAGGCACTTATACCAAAGAGGACAGTAACCGCAGCGGTCAAAAATCGAACTTTGTCGCGTATTTAATTGGCAATCGCTTGGCCGTGGACTCCAGCGACCCCTGATTGAATGACCGGCCATCCGCTGTCCGTTACCAGTTAGCCGTTCTCCGGACTGCCAGATTGCCAGACTGCCGGAATGACGGACTGCCGAGCCGGACGGGATTGAACTCAGGCCAGCCTGCCGCCTGAGTGCCGGGCTCAAAACACTCTGGCCCACGGAGCTTTGCTTCTGGCGATTTTGAAATGCAGCGCCTGTGCCTGTGAGCTTTGCAGCTTTTCGGGGAGCTTTCCCCAGTGGAGGCCACCCCATCCTCCGTTTTTCGGGGCCTCCAGTCACGTGGCAAGTAGCATAACCTGTGTTTTGCAATACGTCCTTACAGCTGAACATCCTCACACACATTCATACGTATACCTGTTGCCGGGGGTCATAAGCCACTTGTTGAATCGACGATCGATGAGTTGACCCGCCGGCTTTTAAGCTCCTTGCAAGGTAGCCTAATACCCAATTAATGACTGCATTTTCACTCATGAAAAGTTGTCCGCCGTAATCCAAACGTATTTTTTGCTAATTAAAAGGGTAAAATGTAGCAATTAAAAGTTGTGCTTCCCAGAACAAAACAGAAAGTTTTGTAAATACTCGTTGCCCCATTTTGTTGTGGACTTAATCTGTTTTTACTGCTGAAAAAGAACTTGGTTTGAAAAACAAGGTGGTAAAAAAGAGTGAAATAATATAATATACCATATAATCTTTTCAAAAATTGTGCAATATTTGCTTATATCATTACCTACAATATATAATATTTTTGAAAGATAATTCATATATTTGTAAAGGGAAAAGTCCAGTTTCTCTTTAATATTTCAGTTTCATTAAAGCGCTAAAGATAGGAACTTGTTCACTTTGGCAAGCATTAAATCGCAGCACATTTGCATATGCATAGGAGCAGAGAAAATAAAAATGCACGTGCAAGTGATATGTTACGTACACAAAAAGCGATGATAAATGAATGAATTATGTGAAATAGGGGACTTCACTTGCAGCTGCTTTGCGTTCCTCCTAGCTGCCTCCCCTGGCCCCATCCTCCTCCTCTTCCACGTGGGCATCAATGGTGTCGGTTGTGTCATTGGTGTCCGCGTTCAGATCCACCCAGTTGTCGTCGCTGATTTCGTCAATGGTGTCCGTATCATCCACTACGGCCGCCACGCTCACGTCATCCGTGGACCCGGAAGTGGTGGTGCCCGTGGTGGTGGTGGCCGTAACGGCGGACGAGGGTCTCAGGATCTCCTCCTGGGTGGCCGGAGTCGGGGTCGTCGAGGTGGTGTTGGTGTACGACGCGGTGGAGGGTGTCTCCGATCGGTAGCCCAATCCCAGTCCCGTAATGTAAGAGGCGGATCCCGATCCCGAAGTCGAACCAGAACCAGAACCAGATCCCGATCCCGATGCAGTTTCTGTTGCGGATTCCGTTGTTGTGCCCGTATTGGAACTGCAACTGGCTGTTGTTCCCGACGTGGAGGCGTCATCTCCGGCTAGGGCATCCTGGGACAACCTCGGGCGTGGTCCTGCCTTGTATTTGTTCTTCGCCCGGGCAACCTCGTAGTCCTTCAGATCGGACAACTCTAGCGTTATTCTCTGTAGATCGCGTTTAAGCATCTTTATAGGAAAGTTTTAAGCGTTAATCAGTGAACAGTTATTTGGACAGAGACACCATTAACTTTGGATCTCAAATGCCGGCTAGTGATCACACTTTCCCCAAAATAGCACAGTGACTATTGTATAACAGTCACAATTGTAACAAGGGTTTCATATTTTAAATATTCATAGAAATTCATATTTGAGTTTATTTTAAAGAGAGAGCCTCGTCTTTAAAGCTTGTTGGCGCTATAAAATTTATGGCAAAAGAAATGTCTACTTTTAAAAAAATTCTAATAATTCTAAGTGTTAGAATCAATTTCCAACACTTGTAATAAAAACAACATTCTATTCAGAATATTATCTGTTAGATCGCCGTGAAAAAGCCAAACAACCTTTTCATATTATTATATTAAATAAAAACCAGTGTTATGTTATTGGACAGTTTTTCTATTTTAAATAATGCTCAATCGATACTAGCACATACATTTATTTATATTTTCTTATAATAGGCTAATACATTTAAAAAAAAAAGTATCAATTTAGTGTTGTACTAAATTATATATGATATATATATTTTGTGATATTCCATGGCTTTTGTAACTTTTAAATTCAAAGACATTAATAAAGCTATTTGCAAGACATTTATTTTGTGGAAAATGATTCACGAAAACAAATATATATATATGTATGATAGTGCAGTGATGAGCATGAAGCGATCGAGAAAAAAAACAGAATGCATTATGATCATGGACAGGTGGGGCTCCTAGTAGAAGCCGTAGTGCCCGTGGTGGTACGGATAGTAGCCGTGGTGTCCGCCGTAGTAGGGCGCCGAGTGAACGTATCCATAGCCGCCGTAGTAGGGACTGCCCAGGCCGTAGCCGCCGTAGTGGCCATGTCCATGTCCGTAGCCACCGTATCCACCGTAGCCCCCGTATCCGTGGGCGAATCCGTAGATGCCTCGCTTCTCCGTCTTCTTCTCTTCCACGGCGGATGGCTCCGGCTCCAGGGCTTCAGGAGCGGGCTCCGAAACGGCTGCCCAGGTGACCACCAAACAAACGGCCAGGATTAAGAAAACACACTGCACAGGGAAAAAAAGGAGATTCAGGTTTTGATTCTGATACTTAGAATATGTACTTGTTAAAATCTTTATTGTTAATTCAACACTATTAAAAAGTGTCCTTGGATATATTACAATTTTTATATTCAACTTTATAGTCAACTGATTTAACTTCTTTTAACTAACTATAAAAATTAGGTTTTTGTTTATTGTCAATAAATTCCTTTTTAGATTTCCATAACTACACCTTTAGATATTAAAAAAAAAAGAATATCCAAACTACGCATTTAAGTTTAAGGCTGGGTTAAAAATTTGAAAAATAGCACTTGTTACAAGAAAATAAGGACATTTCTTGCGTTATATAAAGTACATATTCGATATGAAAATGTTTTAGAAAATGTAGCGGGATACTAACAATATTTCTGCCACAGTTACTCGAATAAATAATAAAAAAAAACACATTTTTATGTTATAACAACATAAACGTAGAGTAAACGATATACAACTGTTATAAAACACGCAGTGAGATATTATAAATATTTCTTAAGCTTGTTGTTAAAAAAAAAACTGTCACTTAAAAAAAAATAAAGTCCTTCACTGAACGTTTTTCACAAGCGCAGTTAATCCTTTGTGCTGCTGGTGCTTACCAAGAACTTCATGTTGCTGCTGCAGAGGTTGCTGGATAGCTGGATTGCTGGTATGCTGGATTGCTGGTGGTCTTGATGGGTTGGGCGCCAGGCGAGGTTTGTTGACGGCTGCCAGTTGCCCGCCGCTTTTATAGTCACCCGGCTCGGCTTGTTGCTGCTACAGTTGCAATTATGCAAACTGACAACAGCAGCAGCAGCAGCGATTGTTGCAGCTGAATTGAATGCATGACGGGTTGAGGACTTGAAATCGAATATTGTTTATGCTGCGAGAGCCAAAAGGTCATCCATCCGCTCATCCGGCGGAGTGGAGTGGGCGTGGAAACTAACGATATCGGTTATAATTGCAATCGCAGACCAAATTCTAAGATCCCAGGCTTATTGGGCAATCAACAATGAGGCGGCAATGCGCTCCACATGCAACATGAGACTCTAAAATGAGTTCCACAATCACCAAGTGCCCCTGTCGTGTATCGTATAACACTTTCACTGGCTAATCGGATGGTTTACAGGGCCCAAAAGGGGAGCATTACCTAAGTTCGTTCAGAAGCTGGGCCAAATAATAAAATGCCACAAGTCCCGTGGGAATTGCGCATGCATGTGCCAGCATTATATACAAATTATGAACAATTGCACGTTTGGCAGCATTTTGGCATTTGTAATTAAGCTGCCAGCCCAGCTGAGATCTCTGCCAGATCATTTCCAATGCAAACTCTTATCGAAAGAATATCCAAAGTGCACGACTTTAGCGGGTTCCTCTAGGTGAAGGGGTATATTGGGCCAAAGATTGCTGCCCAGGTCAATAAAGTCATTAATTTTTGTGATTGCAAGCAAGGTTTATTCGAAGAACTCCGGTTTTAGAGGGTATCTTACATACTTAAAGCATCCAGGTATTAAAAAATCTTATGTTTAACAACATTTTTTAAGACACACGTTGCTAATAGGAATTTGGCGTTCTTAGAAATTGTAAGTTATTAAAAACAACACATTACAATGCTCTGGGTAACATACATAAATATATAGTCCAAATTTATTTGGTGTTTTACAAATTAATCCTACTCTTAATTTAAGTGATATAAAGTAGTCAACAGCAATTTTCTTTATGATTTTTTCGAAAGAAACGTTACATTGGTACAAAGTAGCTGAATGTCTTCTATAATAACTCTACTTTTGCATATCAAATTCTCAGAACTAATTAAAACTTAAAAATCACTTATTTTTTTTACAATAATTTAAGAGATGGTGATGATTCAGTCTCAGTACTGCTCTAAACTTTCCCAGTCTTAGATTACTGGATATTCAGCCGTAGAGACGACTCCTTCCTCCGATCATTTCCGTCTGCCGGGGGCTGGGTAACCACTACCCAGTACCCAGTACCGTACCGCCACAACACAATGAAGAACGACCTTGACCGCAGTGCCAATTTCAATCGCAATCGCAGTTTGTGCTGCTCCGAGTTCCCAAGTCATGAATGAAGCAACGCCGGAGGCAACATTGTTGAATGAAGCATGGAAAAGCGCATTTTCGTTTCCATTTTCGTTTTCCCAATCGACGACGTCTCGTCATCTCCAGCCAAAAGTGGGTGGCACCGCCATTGTCTTCTCCTCCCCGCGATTGTTTGGTATCATTTCATTTAATATTAATGCCCTGCGCATCGGAGGTGAATGCACGCGAATGCGAGACGCGTTGGGCAAGCGGAAGCCATCGGGGGCTCTGCGATCTGGTCACGATCCGGGGATGACAACATTTTTGATTGCCAGCTAAATTATAATTCTTGGCTAATTCTAGTTTGCGGAATTGATTGATTTCCCATTGTGACCGGTTTGATTTACGGCCCCAGACGATTATTGGCTGGCTAATGGCGCATTGTTGGGTCTGTCCAGGGTCAGATCTTGAATCTCGAAGTCCCGCCGGGGCTCCGGATTGCCATCCACTTTGGCCAGCTGTCCGTGGTTACACAACAACAACAGGCGTTGGCCTTTTCAGCTGAAAATGCTTACATTTCCTTAAAATTTATTGCGCTTAACAGACATTTAACAATTAAAGGGGCGGAGGAAGGCGGGTCCTAGTACTTGAGCTCCTTGGCCTTGTCGTGGGCCCCCTCGTCCAAGAGCTTCAACTCCGCCTGCTGCTTCTCCGGCCGGATGACCGTGTAGTAGTGGTAGTAGCGCATCCCCAAGATGTAGGTGCCGTAGAGGGTGACCCCGATGCAGGCGTAGACGGCGCCGCGGTGCAGCTTGTCTAGCAGCGAGTTGGCGTTGATGGGCTTCTTCTGCATGGCGGCAAATCAACTCCCTTCGAAATCCGTGAAAATTTCCGGTTCACCAACCAAGTTTCCTCAGCTGTTCTGTCAGTGGTGAGACAGTGGCGGTTATATCGATGATACAGGCACCAATCGATAAGCTGTGGCCACAAAAATTAGAATTTATCGTCGTTTTTGACCTTGTTTTTTAAGGTTTTAATAGTTTTTAAAGCAATTCTGTTATCTTTTTATAATTTAAGGTTACATATTTTATGAATCACCATCACCTATACATAATAATTTAAAGCCTTTCGCTACTTACAGCTAGACGTAGGTAACTGGCTTTTACCGATTTTTTTCTTCGGCCAGCTCTAGTGATTGACAATCGATATACTTTTACACGCACGTGTTTACAAATTAAAAGTCTATTGGAATTTCAGAAGTAACAACGCCATTGTGAAATAGCCAGCCTGTAGAGATTTTAGGAGGTTTAATGGATCACGAATATGCTGGCGTTAGCCCGCTGGGCGCCGGGGATGGCAAGGGCGCCGCTTCGAACGCGGTAGTCCTCTGCTGCGAGTGCGGAGTAGCCATCCAGCCGAATCCGGCCAACATGTGCGTCACCTGTCTGCGCAACCATGTCGACATCACGGAGAACATCCCCAAGCAGGCGGTGCTTCACTTCTGCCGCAATTGCGAGCGCTATCTGCAGCCGCCAAACGAGTGGATTCAGGCCTCCCTGGAGTCCCGCGAACTCCTGGCCATCTGCCTCAAGAAGCTGAAGGGCTTGAAGGACGTGAAGCTGGTCGATGCTGGCTTTATCTGGACGGAGCAGCACTCCAAGCGTATCAAGGTGAAGCTGACCGTGCACGGCGAGATCACAGGCGGAACTGTCCTGCAGCAGGTCTTCGTGGTGGAGTTCACAGTGCAGAATCAGATGTGCAACGATTGCCACCGCACAGAGGCTAAGGACTTCTGGCGCTGCCTGGTGCAAGTGCGCCAGCGGGCGGACAACAAGAAGACCTTCTACTACCTGGAGCAGCTGATCCTCAAGCACAAAGCCCACGAAAACACACTGGGCATAAAGCCCGAACACGGCGGTCTGGATTTCTTCTACGCCAGCGATAACCATGCCCGGCGCATGGTCGACTTTCTGTTGACCATGGTGCCCGGCAAGGTGACCACCTCGAAGCGTCTCATTTCGCACGATATCCACAGTAACAACTACAACTACAAGTACAACTGGTCGGTAGAGATAGCACCGGTGTCGAAGGACAGTGCCGTTTGCCTGTCCAAGAAGCTGCGCCACCAGCTGGGTAATCTCTCGCCATTGGTCTTGGTCAACCGGGTGTCCAGCAGCATTCACTTGATTGATCCCCTGACGGCGCAGATCGCCGAGCTCACTTCGCAGGTGTACTTCAGGTGGGAATTCTCTCATCCTTAGACTATTTTAGTAAGCTAATTGATCTGTCTTTTTCAGAGCTCCCTTCGAGGCCATCTGCAATCCCAAGCAGCTAGTTGAGTACGTCGTCATGGACATTGATGTTATCATGGAGAAGGATCGCAAAACCTATCCTGGTCAGGGACAGGTCTCCTTCAAGCACGCCCTCTGCGACATTTGGGTGGTGCGAGCCTCGGAACTGGGGATCAACGATAACCCCATTCACACACGCTCCCACTTGGGTCACCTTCTCAAGGTGGGCGACTCTGTGATGGGCTACAACACCGGCGAAGCCAACATTAACGATCAGGAGTTCGACAAACTATCGCCAGAACTCATTCCAGATGTGATCCTGGTGCGCAAGCACTACGATCGCCAGACCAGACTCAGCCAGCGCGTGTGGAAAATCAAGCATCTGGCGGCGGAGGCCACCGATGAGCGCAGCAAGTACGACTACCACGAGTTCCTCGACGATCTCGAGGAGAACGAGGATATCCGCGGACAGGTCAACATCTATCGGGACACCAACAAGACGATACCGATCGAGGAGGCCACTGGCGGAGATGTGCCGCAGATCACGTTGGAGGAAATGCTGGAGGATATGACGCTCGAGTGCGCCGACGATGAGATGGGCGAAGAGGGAGGTGCCGAGGAAGCCGAGCCGCAGTTATAGGTTTTTTTTTTATTTATCAACATTCTTTTACCCATGTATGCCCTGTACATATTCGCTTAAGCGACATAAACAACTAGGAAACTTAATGTGTGGAAAACTCCCTTGGATCTACTTACACTGCAAAGTAATAGCACCTTTTTGTTAGCAAGGTGACAAAGTAAATTGTAATCGGAATACTGATTGCTTCAATATTTCTTTTGGTTCTTCAAGGGACATTTGAAACTATAAACTGCCGCACAGTTTTCAAGTAGTTTGACAATATCTTAAATTATAATTTTCTGCTCCTTTTTGGTGTAAGCATAACGTTGGTAACATAAGGGTTTCACTAAAATTCTAGCTAAGTCTTGTCTAAGCTGCTCGTTCGTTCCGCCTTAAGAGAGTCCCAGCTGGGGTTTCTCTTTGAAGAAGTACACCTCTTCGCAATCGCAGTCATGTTCCGCCTCCCATTCGAGTAGCGCTCGCTTTACGATGGGAAGGATGTGCTTTCTAGTGGCCTGGACATTGTGTTGACGCAGAAAGCAGCCGCCCATAAAGCGGGTGTCCACCTCATGCGGTCGCAGCTCCAGCTTAGGTTCGTTGGATTCAACTAGTGCGTGCCGTACGCGCTCCACGAATTGGCTCTGGCCGGAAAGGGAGATCAAGGCCAGGTCCCGCTGCACTTGGCCGTCGGCGGGTGAGACATACATGCCCAGAATAACCAGTAGATTACTCTCTACACCGAACTCGCGTACGGCTTTCTCGGCGCCGCTCTTCTCCACAAAATCCCTGACCAGGATGGGCATTCCAGCCAGAGGCACGACCTGGCGATCGGTTTGCAGGATCTTCATGTCCTTGCGCAGCACTTCGGTGAGGGTAAGTTTACTAATGTCGGCCCTTGCAGCCACTAACTCATCGAAATTGCTGGTTCTTTGATCCTTTTGACTGTTCAACTCCCTTTCCAGATGCTCCACCATGGCCAAATCTTTCGGTCCAAAACGCTTAGCCGCCGGGGCAAAGTTGATAGTGTCCAGCACGATAGTGGCGTGCAGAAGCTTGGCCACGCCCGCGGATCTAGGTGCTTCCTCGGCCAGATAACGCTCGGCCACCAGAGTGGCACAGGAACCCACTGTGGCGTCGATGTCCAGCTCACAATCCGGTGGCAGCTGCTTAAAGGATGGACTACTGTCCTCTAAGGGCCTGTGATCCAAAATCTCCGTCACATTCGGTGCCAGCGGACTGACATGGTGATCCACGAGGATAACGTTCACATTCTGGGCCACTTCCCTGGGAATATCATCACGGAAGAGCAATACGGGCTCGGCAATGCCACACTTGCCAAACAAGTAGCCCACCTCGGTTTTCAGAGGGTAATCCCGGCGAGGAATGTTCAGAATAGGCACATAGTCGTGCTCCCGGTGGCGCTGGGCGTAGACAAAGGCCAAAGTTAGGGCTGACACGGCGGAATCTAGGTCGCAAGATTCGTTCCCAATCACTAGATGAAGTTTCCTTCCGGGATCGACGGAAGCAGCTGCCCAAACAGCAGGTGACGCTTCCGCCAGATGCTGCAGAAAACGGGAAACCCTATTAGTGCTTGGATTTCCCCAGCTTAGACACTCCCATGGAGTACTTACCCGTCCCAAGGCGCCGCGGGCTTGAGCTAGAAAACGTAGAAAACACATTTCCCAGGGGAAGCTCAAGGAAAACTGTGAAAAGCTGGGAAAACAAACGTTTTTTTTTATAATTCAACAGTTGCGCGTATCGATACGAGGCGACATTTATCGATTGGCAATTACAAAACAGCTAAAACAGTCAGATGTTCATTTATTGTTGTTATAAGCTATATATTCGTGCCGATTGTGACGCAGGCACATACATATGTAATCTCTTGTTGTTCACTTGCTTAGCTTAATTACATTATTTGGGTTTATTCCACACTCTCACTTGCTATCAGCTGCATCTATTTTGCATGCTTTATCAGCAGAGCCTTAAATTCTATTAGCAGGTTTCGTTTCGCTATATAATACATACATGCACACTTTTTAAAACACATTAGCACTAAAATATACCCGTGTTTATATTTCATGTTATTCCTCATAAAAAGCCTCAAAATGTATAGAAATTTAAGCCGAAATGATTTCAACCATAAGATCGATTCTGTTTTGGCGGGAAATAATTTAAAGCTGACCATCACTCCCACCAGCTGATTGTGGCTTTCTGTTATCGATAACTCAACCAAATTCAAACCGTCATGGCGCCTAATCTGATCTGATCCTAATAATTTTATGTTTATTCTAAAATCACAAGATATTAATACAACCGACGTCGTAGCCCAAAATTAACCCCGCTTCTCGATCGCAGCACAATTTTGATCGACGGCTCCACGTTTGCTCCGATTGGAAGAAGCTGGTAGTGCCTAATCAACTTGGTCACCATGGTTTTCATCTCCAGCAAGGCGAACTTTTGGCCAATGCAGTTCCTCGGCCCAGCGGAGAAGGGTATGTAGCTGTAGGGTCCCAGTCTAGAGGCCTCTTCTCCCAGATGCCTGTCCGGCTGGAAAAGCAGGGGATCGGCAAAGAGTGTTGCATCCCGGAGTAGCTGCCAGAGAAGTACGACTACGTTCGTTCCCACTGGAATGTGGCCACCATCTGGCGGAAATCGAAGAGTATGTATCGTGTGGTTTATAAGCTGATTCCCACTCACCTATGGCCAAATCCTTTTCCAGACAGCGAGCCACTGCCGGAATCGGCGGATACAAACGCAGCGACTCCTTCACCACGCAGTTCAGATAAGGCAGCGCTGCGAAATCTGCGTAGACCACGCCCCTGTCCAAATCACGGCCGAAGTGCTCCTTCAGTTCTTCAAACAGCCGTTGCTGCACTGCCTCATGGCGGGAAAGCAAATATAGACAGAAGGACACTGCCGAAGTCGTGGTATCGTGACCCTCAAAGATGAAGGTGTTAACCTCATCGCGGATTTGCTTGTCGGTCAGGGGTTGTCCATCCAAAGTGGCTCGCAGGAGAGTGTCCAGCAGGGCGTGACGCTTCTCCGGCCGACTCTGGGGTGCCTCCCTGGCCAGTAGGAGACGGCGCTGCTCTATGATTCCATCGGTGAACTGATGAAGGCAGTGGACACCTGCTTGTTGCTTCTTAAAACCACTGGGCCAGCACAACCGGAAGGTCTGGGGAAAGAGGAGATGCGGTCTCATGAACCTGGTGGCCAGGATATTCGTCAGACTATTGCAGGTTTTCAGGCGTTAGTATTACAGTTAAAAAAGCATTAAGAAACCTACTCTTTTACAGCGTGCACCACCTCGGACTCCTCGTCTCCTTGGGCGTCCACACTAACCCCCATGGCCGTTTCGGTGATGATGTCTAGAGCAGCCAAACACACGTAGGGATAGATGTTCAAGGCCTGCTCGCCAACCGATAGGGGTTCTAATCGCATCACCAACCTGCTGCTCTGCCTGTCAAAGACCTCGACAAACTGCTCCAGGATACTGAAGTGAAACGTGGGCGTGATGATCTTCCGCATAGTATGCCACTCCTCTCCGCGACTTAGGAGAAGTCCGTTGCCCAGCCAACCACGTAGGGCGAAATACATGGTGCCCTTTCTCAGCTGCTGCTGGCTGTGCAGCAGTGCATCTACGTGTCGCGGCTCCGCAGTAATCACAATCACGTGGCCCAAGACAGAGCCCATAAAGCTGCGACCAAAACGCTGGACATACTCGGCGAATTTCTCGTGGAGATCTATAATATATCAAGGGGAATAAGGAAACCTTAAGCATTTGGACCTCAACTCACTGTCTGGCTGAAAACTTCGCATCTGCCAGGCGGATCCCACTAGAGGAACTCTCGAAACACTGGGCACCACGCCACGCAGGGGATGTCGCAGCTCCTTCAACACCAATCGGAGCAACCACGCCACCAGGCGAGCCAGCAGGAGGGTCACCAGCAGAATCACCAGCATGTTGTGCCCCCTGCAACTCGGTGTTGAGTTGGTTTGGACTCTCGAGCAGCTGGCAATCTTATCTGAATCACCGCAAATGGATTACCTATTTATACACCAAGCACTTGGTGTTTATAGCTTTGCGCCCAAGTTTATATAAGCGAACCGATTCGAATAGTGCGCCCCTGGCCAGAGTGAAACGGGGGGATGGAGCACCTAGCCAAGCGAGACGGAGAATCCGACTGCCAGCTGATTTCGTACAACACAGCTGGTGAAAAATCAATCAATCAACACAGAACTTACATGCAGTGATAAGGACGGTATTGTTGTATTAAGATAAAGTAGAAATACTACCAATTAAATTATCCAAAAGCCAAGGCATATGAATATTAATCATATATACAAATTTAATCTAAACAAACACAGCTGCTAGGACTGACGGGAAGGAGAAATCTCGTCAAGCTGAGCGAGGCTTCAAGCCCAAATGGACTCCGTTGACTGAGCGCAGGACGATATTCATCGAGTGCCGGGGATCAGGACCCAGAGGCAACAGCTCGAAGTGCCGGAGCAGCTTGCTGATGGTGCTCTTCATCTCCAGCATGGCAAACTTCTGACCAATACAGTTCCTTGGGCCAGCAGAGAAGGGGATGTAGGCATAGGGATGAGTCTGCGGAACATCCGCGTCGAATCTCTCCGGTCGGAACTCATCGGGGGACTCAAAGTACTCCGGATCACGGAGGAGAACATAAATGCCCAGGGTAAAGTTAGTGCCGGCTGGAATGCGCTTGCCACCTGAAAGTATAAGAGGAGTCTGATTAGATAGAGGACTAGAATCTCTATCGCACCACCTACGTATTTCCACATCCTCGGCGAACCAGCGGCCAATCATAGGCACTGGCGGATGCAAACGCAACGACTCCTTGATCACATTCTCCATGAACTTCAGCTCACCCAGATCGCGCAGGGTAACTGGCCTTTTACGGTCCTCTCCGAGAACCTCACGGATCTCCTGCACCAGACGCTGCTGCACCTCCGGATGCCTAGAGATCTCGTACAAACAGAAGGAAATGGCCGACGTGGTGGTGTCATGGCCCTCAAACATAAAGGTGTCCACCTCCTCGCGGATGTCTTCATCGGTCAGCGGAGCCCCGTCGATGGTGGACTGCAACAACACATCCAGCAGAGCCATGCGGCGCTTCTGGCCTAGATCATCTACTTCCTCCTCGGGCGCATTGTCCTGGGAATTATTGACCAACTTGCGACGCCGCTCGCGGATGATGTTCTCGGTGAAGTCGTGCATCACCTTGATGGCTGCATCCTGTCGCTTAGCCTCCGTGGGCTTGGTCAGCCGGAAAATCCAGTCTACCCGCTGCCAGGCGTGGATGAAACGAGTGATCATGATGTTGGTGACGCTGTCACAATGAAGGAATCGTCAGATAGGAAGGGGTTTGCACCAGAAGCACACTCACTCATTGACAGCCTTTACGTAGGGCAGATCAGGATTCATCTGGGCATTGATCTTGGTGCCCATGGCAGTTTCTTAAAGAAAAGATAGTAGGAGAAGAAAACATTTGTGTTTAGGTAATTGATTTCAGAACTTTATAATTTAATATACCATGTCTCACCTGCAATAATGTCCAGGGCAGTTAAACACACCACTGGAAAAATGTTGATGGGCGTCTTGCCGTCGGCCCTCGGTTGAAGTTGCTCCACCATCACGGCGCTCTGCTGGTCAAAGATCTCAACGAACTGCTCCAGGATCTTAAAGTGAAACGTGGGCGTGATGATCTTCCGCCGACCGTGCCACTTTCTGCCCGTGCTCATCAGCAATCCCTCGCCCAGCCATCCGTGGAGCAGCTTGTACAGATTGTTCTTGGTGATATGCTGTTGGCTGCTCAGCACAAACTCAATGTCCCGGGGATCCGTGGAGAACACGGCCAGCTGGTGGATAACCCACACCCTGTAGAGGGGACCGTATTTGCGCTGATTCTTCGTCACAAAGTCCATGATTTCTACAGATATATGAGGTGAGATTACACTATGCAACAGGGTCTGATATTGTTGAGTGCCCAGATAAAGAAACCGTTTTTTAAACTATTATATTTTAATAAGTTATGCTTTTTTGTGTAGTGAAATTGTAATAGTAATGAGTGGGTATTCTAAAATTATATTATTATTTTCTTATTTAACATAATAAAGGCATGATTTTACGAAATGAAAGGAGAACTTACGTTCGGCATTCAGACCGCGGTACATAAGGACGTTTCCCAGTAGGGGAAGTGGCCGCGGACCCGGCATATAGTGCAGCATGTCGTTGCGCCGCTTCCGCCAGAAGTAATCCCACACAAGAAGTGTGGCGAACGCCACCAGGAGGAGCAGACCAGCAACACCCAGCATTGTGCAGCGTTCGACGAGCGATTCACTACTGAGCAGTACTATAAATAATGAAAGCAATTCTTTATCTCCCGCCACGCTGTGTGGGCTCTTAATCTGGAGTCCACCCCCAGCTGGCATCCGTAAGAGAGAGCGGGGCGTAAGAGAACCTGGTCTGGTAATCTACTTTGTGTACCGGACTGTTCCCAAGTAGGTAAATCCCAAGAGCCTATTACGGATCGAACTAATTGGAGTTTCAGGGCCAGTCACGATGATGGGTGGTCTTTTTGTTGAACCATCATGCTTAGTCGGTAAATTGTAGCCAAAATTGTATACCAAATGTTTCAATGTATTTAAGCCACTTTGACCGCTTTTATAAATTCACTTGAGGACTAACTGTATGTAACCTACATTAGGATAGTATATTAACAAGATTGAAGTAAATAATATTGTGGTATATAAAAAAATGTCTTATAAAATTTAAACCGATTAAGTCTTTCTACATTTCCAAAGAATCACGATGATTGTTACAATTCTTAAATTTCCGAATAATCTCCATGAGCTATAGATATGCCAATCCAGTCCCAATAAGACCCGCTTATTTTTAACAATTGCTGTTCGAACAAAAATCTTATCTTATATTTTTGTAATTGTGTAAACAGCGACAATAACAATTGTCCAATTTATCGAACAGATATGTATACATAATTTCAATTCGAAAATCTCTTGTTGTTAGCTTATCTTCCTCCAAAGAATGCACTTAAATTGAGTTCGTTGCTAATCATGATTACCAGGCAGTTAAGAGTTCTTATCAATTTCCCTTGTCATGCTTATTCAGCGAATATTGGATTTAAGACTTGGTCAGGCAGATTATAAAGATATATATTCAGGATGTTTATGGAGATCGACACAAAATTGTATGCCCATGGAAAAACCAAAACCTAAACAATTATTCCGATAAAGTTATCTTGGAGTTCATTCAACCACTTTGTTTTGAACTGAACGGAAGTTGTTTAAAATCATCAATGGAAAGATCGATTTGCTCTGAATAATTGTATGCACCACTGATAATTCGGTTTTTATATGTAATAGAGACAAAGTTCAGTAATGACTAATGAGCCCGCACAATGTTTGTTTAAATATTAAATTGTTCAGAGAGTTCTAGTTTAACCTGTTATAGAACAGCTTCCAAGCGGTTCGCTCAATTCTTCTCTGATCTCAGGTTGCGCCTTATAAACTTAAGAGATTGTTGTCTAAGAGAACATCAAACATTGCATTTTTAATTCCACAGTATTTTGATTTAAAAAAGATAATCTTAAATGTTAATTATTTTTCGATTTTATAAGTTAACATATAATTTTTGGTCTACCCAATCCATAATTTTTGCTTTTTTATTTCCTGGATTGGATTCCCCAAGTAATTTACTCACATCAATTGTTTGTATTTTAGTAGATATGTTATTTATGAAAATATATTAAAATTGCATTGATCACAGCCTCATTTTCAGTCCAATTACAGCTTCAGTTCTTAAACCACAATATATTTATATATTGTTTTTTTTGCGTTTGGTAAAAGCTTCCGATCTAATCAGAAGTATACCCTGGCACTCTGGTAATACTTTGTATGTACATATAGACATGAAGTCAGATAACACCGAGACCATTCGACTTTTCCCAGGCCCTTGTTGGCGTCGTTATCCAAGGCGGGGGCGGAACCGCGTAAATATTAATCTGAACTCTTGGTCCTCCGATAGTGGCGAAGCCTTGAGTCACGATGAAGGTGCACTTTCTGATTCATTCATCACAGAATGTGGGTCACCGGACCACTCCTGGTCCTTGGATATCATTGTGGATGGTCGAGTTCATCATCCCCAGATACCCCAACTGACATGTGGGGTGGCGGAAGAGATGCTCCTCGGTTGACACTCCAACTGCCGCCCGGTTTTGACCCCGGTCGTAATTTTTGGCCTTCGCCTTGCTTTTCGGCTCCAGTCCACTGATTGTGGTCGCCTTATCGCAATCCGCGTCGGCTACAAAACAGCCCCGCCGCCGAGCAGAACCAACTAGTCGATGGCAAACGGTCGCTGCGTTAGATAGATTCAATCCCATTCCCATACCCCATCCCGAAGAGCCGAAACCGAGAAAGCAGCCATGTATCTGGAGCTCTTTGCGATCCTCCTGACGACCCTGTTCGTCTGGGACTATTTGCGAAACAGGCGGCACAACCGGATGTACGCCGCCGCCGGAATCCGGGGACCCAGGCGCTATCCTCTGGTGGGCAATGCTCCCATGATGATCAAGGAGTCACCCAAAAGTAGGTCATGACCATTATTAGTACTGAGTTTTGTTGATTACAAAATTATACAGTTCGTAGGTATTACTTTTTAAGAATGGATTGTTCTGTATTTATCATTAGCGATTCCAAAACCATGTTTTGGAAATCCAAATATTTATATATATTTTAATAGCTTCTGGGATAAACATTTTTAATCAACCCATTTTCAACTCCATCCATATATGTTTTTGGAAATATTTGAAAAAATTAAAAAAAAAAGTAAATAATAACATACCATTTGTGTACCTTGCAGCTGTGTTCGATCTGCAATTCCGACTGATTGCAGAGTTCGGTAAGAACATCCAAATCCAGATGCTGGGGGAACGCGGCTTCATGACCGCCGATTCCAAGATGATTGAGGCCATCATGAGCAGCCAGCAGACCATCCAGAAGAACAACCTTTACGGACTGCTCGTCAACTGGCTGGGCGATGGCCTGCTCCTCAGCAAGGGAAAGAAGTGGTTCCGCCGCAGGAAGATCATCACACCCGCCTTCCACTTCAAGATCCTAGAGGACTTCGTGGAGGTCTTTGACCAACAGAGCGCCATTATGGTCCAGCAGCTGTACGCTCGGGCGGATGGCAAGACGGTGATCAATATGTTCCCGGTGGCCTGCTTGTGCGCCATGGACATAATTGCGGAGACGGCGATGGGTGTGAAAATCAACGCCCAGCTTCAGCCGGACTTTCCCTACGTTCAGTCGGTCAAGACGTGAGTGCCATATCAGCATATTCCTCAGCTAATAGATTGACAGACATATCTTTTAGTGCCTCTGCCATGTTGGCCGAACGCTTCATGAATCCCCTGCAGCGTACGGATCCCTCCATGAAGCTCTTCTATCCCAAACTGTTCACCAAGCTGAACGACTCTGTGAAGGGCATGCACGATTTCACCAACACGGTAATCACTGAGCGACGCGATCTCCTCCAGAAGTCGATTTCCGATGGAGGAGATGCCAACGCTGCCCTCTTGAACGACGTGGGTCAGAAGCGCCGCTTGGCCTTGTTGGATGTGCTCCTGCAGTCCTCCATCGACGGAGCGCCCTTGAGCAACGAGGACATCCGAGAGGAGGTGGACACCTTCATGTTCGAGGGCCACGACACTACGACCAGTAGCATCGCTTTTACCTGCTACTTGCTCGCTCGTCATCCGGAGGTTCAGGCTCGCGTCTTCCAGGAGATCCGCGATGTCATCGGTGACGACAAGTCTGCTCCAGTCAGCATGCAGCTCCTGGGCGAACTCAAGTACTTGGAGTGCGTGATCAAGGAGTCGCTGCGACTGTTTCCCGCGGTGCCGCTCATCGGACGCCACATCACCCAGGACACAGTGCTCGATGGCAAGCTCATACCGGCCAACTCCGACGTGGTCATCCTTATTTACCATGCCCAGCGCGATCCGGACTACTTCCCCGAGCCGGAGAAGTTCCAGCCAGAGCGTTTCAGCATGGACCGCAAGGGCGAGATCAACCCCTTCGCCTACACTCCTTTCTCCGCGGGTCCGAGGAACTGCATCGGCCAGAAGTTCGCCATGCTGGAGATGAAGAGCACAATTAGCAAAATGGTGCGACACTTTGAGTTGCTGCCTCTCGGCGAGGATGTCCAGCTGGTGCTGAACCTAATCCTGCGTTCCTCCACGGGTATTAATTGCGGCATCAAGCCACGAGTCTATTAGGGGTTCCTGTGGTGGTCTTCATTTTTTAAAATAATTTTAAGGAAAGGGCTTTGTAAATATTTCAATAAACTACTTGTACATAGTAATATCCAGTGATGGCGAGCACTTTTTTACCTCTCAAGCTCTTTGGAGTTGAGGTATACTATTACTTCATTATTAAGGAAACAATTAAATAAAAAATGTAAATTCCTAATAGAAATAGAAATAGATTAGATTGGTAAATAGATAGATAGATTGATTAGATTTTATAATTTTCAAATGATTTTTAAGTCAAAAGCACGACAATAAATGGAATATCATAGAATGGGTTTGGCCTTTCGTTAGTGGAACTCGGAAACAGACTTTGAAAAGGGGATATGGGAATAAGTCATATCTTGATCTCGTCTCTCCATCACTGTATACAACCTGCACGCACTCCGTCTTCGGTTTAAATGGATTCTATATTAGCTTTAACCGGCTCGAACAACTCAAAAAAAAAGGCGATTCCCGTAGAGAGGCTATGGCGTTGGGCTACTAGTCCCAGCCGTAGACCTTGCCCGGAGTGGGCAGCTTGGAGGACGTGGCCTTTGCCGCTGCTCCGGCCTCGGCCGCCAGCTGCTTCTGCTGCTCCACCAGGTCGATGGGCGGGAAGACCTCGCGACGGGCATCCCGCTGGCAGTAGTAGTTGGCGGAGTGCAGGTGCGACGGTCCGTCCGGGATCTCCGGCTGCGGCTGTGTGCGATCGGCCACTCCGTCCTCGAAACGCAGCGCCAGGTTGTGCTCCCGCTGCAATTATAGTCCGGATTAACCAGAGATTCCCATGGTCCGTCTTACATAACACGGATTTCAGTAATCCGTGGCTGTTGCCCGGGGATCGGGAATACTTACGCCTAGCAGGAAGGCCCGAATGCGCTGGATAAAGGGCGAAACGTCACGGCGCAGGGCAGACATCCTGAGAGGTTTATTTTGTTTATTTGCAACTAAATTAATTCTTCTAAAAAACACCAGTTTTTAAGTGTGCCGGATTCTTATTCCGACCATAATACCGAAAGCAAATGGAATTGTTTTGTTCCATCCGCCAGCTGGTCACACTATGTTTGCCGTTACAAGAATTTAAAAATATTTGACTTCTTATTTATTTGTAATAAAGCGATGCATTATCTTAAAAACTAACATGAAAATGGATCACAAAATTGATCATCGTTAATATGTCAAATTTACAGTTGTTTGGAGAATCAAACCAGAGGTATGTCACTTTGAAATCGGATTAAATTTGGTTTAGTTATGGACTCAGAATTCAAAATGTGGGTCACCTTTTAACAAGTCATCGGAAACTTCAAAATAACTATCATTGAAATGGTTCAAAAAATCGACTAACGTTAAAATGAAAATTTTGAATGCAGATTTTTAGAGAATTCAACCACAAGTCTTTGGAGGTATGCCACTTTGAAATCGGATTATATTAGGTCAAGTTATGGAATCGAGAAGTCCAATTAAGGGTTACCTTTGGGCAACTCATCGGAAACTTAGAAATAACCAACATGAAAATGGGTCAAAAAGTCGGTCAACGCTAAATTGAAAATTTTGAATGCAGATTTTTAGAGAATTCAACCACAAGTCTTTGGAGGTATGCCACTTTGAAATCGGATTATATTAGGTCAAGTTATGGAATCGAGAAGTCCAATTAAGGGTTACCTTTGGGCAACTCATCGGAAACTTAGAAATAACCAACATGAAAATGGGTCAAAAAGTCGGTCAACGCTAAATTGAAAATTTTGAATGCAGATTTTTAGAGAATTCAACCACAAGTCTTTAGAGGTATGCAACTTTGAAATCGGATTACATTTGATAACGTTATGGAATCGAGAAGTCCAATTAAGGGTTACCTTTGGGCAACTCATCGGAAACTTAGAAATAACCAACATGAAAATGGGTCAAAAAGTCGGTCAACGCTAAATTGAAAATTTTGAATGCAGATTTTTAGAGAATTCAACCACAAGTCTTTAGAGGTATGCCACTTTGAAATCGGATTATATTTGGTAACGTTATGGAATCTAGATGTCCAATTGTGGGTCACCTTTGGGCAACTCATCGGAAACTTAGAAATAACCAACATGAAAAAGGGTCAAAAAGTCGGTTAACGCTAAATTGAAAATTTTGAATGCAGATTTTTAGAGAATTCAACCACAAGTCTTTAGAGGTATGCCACTTTGAAATCGGATTATATTTGGTAAAGTTCTGGAATCTAGAAGTCCAATTGTGGGTCACCTTTGGACAACTTAGAAAATAACCAACATGAAAAAGGGTCAAAAAGTCGGTCAACGCTAAATTGAAAATTTTAAATGCAGATTTTTAGAGAATTCAACCACAAGTCTTTAGAGGTATGCCACTTTGAAATCGGATTATATTTGGTAACGTTATGGAATCTAGATGTCCAATTGTGGGTCACCTTTGGGCAACTCATCGGAAACTTAGAAATAACCAACATGAAAATGGGTCAAAAAGTCGGTCAACGCTAAATTGAAAATTTTTAATGCAGATTTTTAGAGAATTCAACCACAAGTCTTTAGAGGTATGCCACTTTGAAATCGGATTATATTTGGTAAAGTTATGGAATCGAGAAGTCCAATTAAGGGTTACCTTTGGGCAACTCATCGGAAACTTAGAAATAACCAACATGAAAATGGGTCAAAAAGTCGGTCAACGCTAAATTGAACATTTTTAATGCAGATTTTTAGAGAATTCAACCACAAGTCTTTAGAGGTATGCCACTTTGAAATCGGATTATATTTGGTCAAGTTATGGAATCGAGAAGTCCAATTAAGGGTTACCTTTGGGCAACTCATCGGAAACTTAGAAATAACCAACATGAAAATGGGTCAAAAAGTCTGTCAACGCTAAATTGAAAATTTTGAATGCAGATTTTTAGAGAATTCAACCACAAGTCTTTAGAGGTATGCAACTTTGAAATCGGATTATATTTGGTAAAGTTATGGAATCGAGAAGTCCAATTAAGGGTTACCTTTGGGCAACTCATCGGAAACTTAGAAATAACCAACATGAAAATGGGTCAAAAAGTCGGTCAACGCTAAATTGAAAATTTTGAATGCAGATTTTTAGAGAATTCAACCACAAGTCTTTAGAGGTATGCCACTTTGAAATCGGATTATATTTGGTAACGTTATGGAATCTAGATGTCCAATTGTGGGTCACCTTTGGGCAACTCATCGGAAACTTAGAAATAACCAACATGAAAAAGGGTCAAAAAGTCGGTTAACGCTAAATTGAAAATTTTGAATGCAGATTTTTAGAGAATTCAACCACAAGTCTTCAGAGGTATGCCACTTTGAAATCGGATTATATTTGGTAACGTTATGGAATCTAGATGTCCAATTGTGGGTCACCTTTGGGCAACTCATCGGAAACTTAGAAATAACCAACATGAAAAAGGGTCAAAAAGTCGGTTAACGCTAAATTGAAAATTTTGAATGCAGATTTTTAGAGAATTCAACCACAAGTCTTTAGAGGTATGCCACTTTGAAATCGGATTATATTTGGTAACGTTATGGAATCTAGATGTCCAATTGTGGGTCACCTTTGGGCAACTCATCGGAAACATAGAAATAACCAACATGAAAATGGGTCAAAAAGTCGGTTAACGCTAAAATGAAAATTTTGAATGCAGATTTTTAGAGAATACAGCCACAAGTCTTTGGAGGTATGCCACTTTGAAATCTGAATATATCTGGTAAAGTTATGGTATTGAGAATGCCAATTCCCAACTAAAAATTTGTGGTTTTGGTCAATTCAGAACAAATAACCCTCTTTTACTGTGTCTATGTACGTGTATTTATTTTATTAATATATTATATCGCTTTGCACTTTCCCAACTTTTGTATGTGGAAAACTTTGATTAATTTCCATAAAGTAATGATTAAAAAATTGAGGAAACTTGCTCCTTTGGTCGTCCGTTAATGGATACATATAAATAAATAGATAATCGCTCTCGATATTCTGTCTTCAGTGTTGTGTTGCTCTAATTGTAAATTAAACTAAGTACGCCGTAAACTAAACTACTGCAATTTAAAGCTGCCGCTTTAGTAGTTGCGAGAGTTCCTTTTAAACGATTCCAGGGGATGTTCCTTCCTTCCATCGGAGTCCTTAGCCCCCGGCTTAGGCGGACGTGGGCTCTGGCTGGGATTGGGCGACTGTTTCGGGACTGGGCGCCAGCTGCTCCACGCTGATGGTGCGCACAAACTCGGCGGTGGCTTCGATCACAATTGTGGGCAAGTCCTCAGCGGCTGCGGGCGCAGCAGGAGCAGCTGCCTCCTCCGTTTGCGGTTCGCTGATGGTTGGTGTGGCTTCCTCTGTGGTTGATGGTGCTTCCGTGACTATCACAGCCACAGGCGCAGGCTCAGGCACGCCTGGCGCCACTGGCTTGATCTCAACGGGAGCAGGAGCAGGAGCTGCTGCTGAAGTGGGCTCCGCAGCAGGAGCAGGTTCTGCAGAGGGAGCAGGAGCTACCACAGGTGTGGCTTCTGCTGGAGGAGCAGGGGCTGCTGCTGGAGCTGCTTCCACAACTGGAGCCGCTGGAGCTGGAGCTGGAGCAGAGGCCTTGGCCACCGGCGCAGGCGATGCGGACTTGGCCTTGGCGGACTTGCCCACTGCCGGCGAGGGAGTCCTCGATTTGAGATTCTGCTCGTGCGCACTGCGGTCCATCAGCACCGACGTGGACTGCGGTGGCGCGGGACTGGCCGCCCGCTTGATGTCTTCGATCTTGGCGTCCATCTCGGCGCGGATTTCCTTGATGGGCTTCAGCAGGAACACCGGCACATTGTCATCCCGCCGCTGGTACAGCATCTCGCCCTCGAAATCCACCAACTTGTGTTTGCGGGCGCGCAACAGAATGCCCACCACCTTGTCGGAGATGTAGTTGTAGATCTGCAGGAGGAACACACCCGGGATTAGAGGGCAACTAGCGACAAGGACTGCAAACCACTCACATTGAACAGCTCGCCAAAGGGAATCACGCGCATGGTGGGCTCGTCCTTGACGTCGTAGCCCTCCGAATTGATGATCTGGCACAGTTCCAGCATCTCCTTCATCACGTGGATGTTGGCCTTCTGGCCACGCATCTCCGTGAGGCTGCCGGCCAGTGGTTTTCCATACTGATCCTTCGAGAAAGTCGGTTTCGGAGAGGAGGCGCGTCCGTCCTGGGAAAAGGGATTCAGCAGCTGCGACTGCTTGTGCTGTGTTGCCTGGTTGTTGAACATGGCTACCTTGGAGGACAGCGGTGAGTCCTGCAAGGATAAGTGGACAAAGTGCCGTTTTCAATAGGGTTTTTCGGAGATATTATATTTCAACAAAGGAAGCCAAACTTTAAATTGAACTTTGGCTCGGCGTTGCCAGACAGGCTGCATGTTTAACACTGCTTGTCCTGTCAGTTTGTCGCGTTGCCAACTGATCGTTCATTTAAAAATTAAGCTTTTCTCAAGCTTAAATTTATCTTTTATTGGGTGTCTTAGCTCAATGTCTTAAATAAAGTATTAAAATCGGGAACTGAGCTTGCATTACAAAAATTAAATCATTAAAGACATTTTAGTCAAGTAATCGCTTAAGTAAAATTTATACACATATACGATATTCAAAAATAGTTTTGACTTGTTTATAACAACATTTGCAAATTCACTTCGAAAAACCCCTAAAAAATATGATGATTTAATGCTAAATAGCTGTCAAGCGCTGTGAGGAATTTCTCGAAATCATTAAACTAAATTGTATCAAGTATTAGGTAGTAATTCTCTTTAATCTTTCACCAAAATTCCTCTTTAATGGCCTTTCAAATTGAAACAGTAAAAACTAAGCCCCCAGTTCAAGTGCAAGCAGTCGTTCCCGCGTTGCCAACTCACCCACTGGGCGCGCAATTAATGGCTTTCAAATACTACAACTTGCTCGAACAAGTTCTCACCGGGAAAATTAATTAGCCGCAATTAAATAACAGCGGTCTTACATTTTGTGTAATTTTTCATCTAATAAGTGCAAGATTCCCGCGCCATGAGCCACGGCAGCAGAGGAATGCGCAAATGTCGTGGTCATAAATAAAAGCCTCCGCGGAAAAGGGGGCGGGCAAACGGCGGACGATGAGTGGGCGGGGCAGCACTCTTTGACGAACAACCAAGGCATACATATATAATCGTATATATATGCCCACTTCCTACAGCACAAATAAAAGCGAGAGATGTTCACGAAAATCAAAAAGAAAACAGGAATGACCTTCACGGCCAATTTTCGCCACTATCTGGTGTTTATTCAGTTTGGTTATTATTTATGGGGGCCGAAACAAGAGTGGAGTCCCCGATCGAGTTGCCCATGAATATGAATGAATATGGGGGGCAGGCGATGCTATTGACTACTCCCTCCACTGAGGTTTATGGTTTATATAATTGGCCATTTTGGCAACGCCTGCAATGACGTTCCGAATTTGTCTCTTTGATCAATATCCAAAAATTCGTCAATCAGGCGAATTTCATTCATATCACACAGGCAAAGGCGTTTAAAAATAAACCCAACGATGAATGAAAAGCGGCCAGAACTTGGCAACCACTTTTCGGCCGCCGGGGAGAGTTTTTTCTTTTATTTTCTTCTCCCCGGGGAGAAAGTCTGGGAAAAATGCATAAATTGCCCATGGAAATTAGTTTCGAAATTTTCATTTTCATTTCGTCGCCGCAAGTGCTGGGAAGCCACTTCTCCACCTCTCCAGGGGCGATAAAAACGAAATTTATATTGTAAACAAGGTCCGCCGATCTCCAAATGTAAGGGAAATCCACTGCGAAAGGCCAACGACCAAAGAAACCGAGCTTATGTGCGAAACGAAGAAATGCGAAATTAGTTAACAATTGTGGGAGGTTTTCATGTGAAAATAAACAATGACTTTATTTTCAAATCACTTAATTAGTATTAAAACAACCTAAGTCTTGGAGAATACTATTTTTTTCGATCCAGAAACTATTTGTAATACACTGATACACAATGACAATATATATACTTGTATTTCAATTTCAAGTTTATATAACCAACATTGTTTTGAGATCGAAGTAATTTGGAATAGCGTTACTGTCACTTGCTAGGACAATAACATTTGAAAACCCCATGATATTGTGTGGAACCCATAGGATTATTATTATTTATGGTGCTAAATAAATTATACAGACACTGAAACGGATATTTTTGTGTTTTTTGGTAACATTTTCAGCTGCAGCTGGCCGGGTCCGGGCGAATTGGTTACGTAGTCCTCTGTCGTACGGATCTATTTGTCGGCGCCGTTGTCACTCTCGCGAAGTCTGCGCATTCTATATCTACGGCCATATAGCCTCTATACGGACGGACACTACGGATGGGATGGGATGGGATGTGATGGGATGGGTATCTGTGCATATTCAGCATTGCTATTTCGATGGTCATTGCCAAGAATTTTTCCGTGTTTTGATCTTTTTGCTGTGCGAAAAACCCGTTCGTTCCTCTGCCATTCTATATGTTCTATTTGTCTACATATACGTATAGTGGGCAAAGTAGGGGTGTGTATATTTTGGCAATTCATGTGGCGACAAATTAAAACAAACACAGCAACAAATTTCAACAAAAAGAAAAATCCCCTCCCGTTACCGCCCGTCCCACCCCTCCACCGCTTTGTTATTGTTTTGTTTGCAGGCTGAAATTCTTTATATCATTTCAATCCTAATGATTTTTAATCATGCCGTTGGAAACTGTCCAGACATTTTTCTCGCGGCTTTCGCTTGACATTTATTCTGGTCATTTGCATTATAATATTTCTTGGCCATTTTTCTGTTTTTCCTCTTATTTTTTTTGGCTTTATTCTGGCTCCTCACGCATTTCTTGTGCTTTTCTGCGCATAAATAATTTTCGGGCATTTGTCGCACGAGATGTGCGAGCGAAAAAAACAATACAATGTGGTTGAGATCGCAACAAATCTTTTTATAGTTCCGAGTGCGGCATTCCAAACATGCCTTCAAATCTTAATCCAAATCCCTTTTTTTATTTTCTGGCCTTATTGTTGCTGGGCAGCATTTTCAAATATTTCGATATTTGTCACTAGAGTTACTAGTATTAGCCAAGGTAATCTTCCTTCAATTGTTTCCCTCTTTAATATTACCAAACTATGTATTTCGTTATTTAGTTATGTATTATTTAATTTTAGTTATTTTATCAGGAATTTCAAATACTTTTCTTTGATGTTTCGCCTTTTTCTATTTTACGTCAATATCTCTCTAAGTGTTTGGTAATTTAAATGAAATTGGAAATAAGATCGGCATAGCATTCGCGTATTTAAATGAAGCTTATAATTCAGTTCTAACTTTTATTTCCATTCAAGAATATTTCATTATAAGTTTAGCACCAGATTTAACATTTCTCCACATATCACATCAGTTTCGTTTTTACAAATTTTTTACAATTTGGTAGCGGTGATCATTTAGTAACTAAATTACTCACAGTAGTTAAATGGGTATGTGAAGATTATTTATTGTTGATAAGTATGACTAAACTATATCTCTTTTTAGGACACTAAATACCCAAGCGATGATCGTTTAGGATTAATAAATAAATAAATATCAGAATTACTTACCACCACGAAGCGCAGGGCGCCCAATTCGTGCGATACGTCCGTCATAGTTCCACCGGGCTTGGCCTTATTGGGTTCCGGGTTCTGGCTGGGATCTTGCAGATTGGTGGCCTAGTGGTACCGGGCAAACTGGTCCGGAAAGTGGTAGTTGGGTGGTTGGATAGTTGGGTGGTTGGCCGCTTTGCTCTTCGGCCCTTTGTCACCGCGAATTCGCAACACTTTTGCCTGCAAACGGAAAGAGAAAAGAGTTGGAGACAAAGGCCCCGAATGTGGGAAAGAAAACCAATTAAATTCAGCAACAGACAACATTCATAACAATGGAAATGTGTGTGCCCATTGTGGATGAGTTTATTTTGTTTCTTTTCGGTGTTTTGGTCTATGGCGAATTGCCAAACAGCGTTTATTTACTCTTCACCAGGTTACCAATTTACCATTTCCTTTGTGACCCAGACCTCCAAAGAGGTGTACGGTTCCATATCCCCCTCCCCACCCAAAACAAAGTTACAGAAGATGATGGGCAGCAGAAAGTAGAAAAATAGAAAAACAGAAAGCAGAAAAGACAAAAAAGGGGAAAGATGGAAAGAGGTAAAGAGGTAAAGAGGAGACAAAAACAGAAGCAAAACAAAGCGAAAAAGACCGTTAGGCCTGAACTCTTGAGCGCCCCTCGTATTATAGTAGTCGTACGACCCCGAAAGATGAACCGGAATTCGGTTTCGTGCCCATTTGCCGTTCCGTTTTTCCATTTCGAATTAACTGGAAATTGCTGAGCATTAACCCCTCCGATTTCCAGCAAGCTTTAAGTTACCGACAACCTGTCACACATACGTATCATGTATGTATATGCGACTGTAGTTTGGATCCCATATCAATCACGCAAAACGTAAGGCCACTTGAGTTTGAAATTATCAAATAAAACCCTTAAAGGTACAGAGATTGCAAATAAAACGTTTACCTGTTGAGAATAAGTCAATCTGATGGGCTCCTAAAATATTCAGAGATTGACGAAAACGCAAAGTGGTGTAGGCAAATATTTTCAAAGCCTAAATCAATCAAAGCCTCACAAAAAGTTTAAAAGAAATTGGCATAAAAGGTGATACCATTGTTTATATTTCGAATGCAAATTAGCTGGTAGATAGAACACTTTTTAAATCAACACATCATAAAATAATCAGCACAATAGAAAAAAATACATCGAAATGAAAATTATTTCAATTATTTATTATTTGAAGTATACAATACAACTAAATCAAATAGAATAGCTTTGCCCTTACAAAAATGAGATTGAAAGTATTTACTTTGAATGCTATAAAGTACAATCTAACATTTATATAAGCGTGTCAAGAAAAATTGGCTTACTCTTTTGGTTTACTTCATTTTTGGGCTTTTCTGTCGCGAATTTTGGCTCTAAAATATTCGTAGTTTTTGGGAACACTGACCGGTGTTTCATACTTGTTCGCTGTTAGTTTAATAGTTTAATAGTTTTCTCACTCACTTTGCTTGGTGTTTTTAGAAGTAGCTCCTCTTAGTTTTTGGCTTTTGGCTGGCTGGAATTCCTCGGTGTATCGGGCTACCAATTTCCGTTTCGATTCGATCCACTCACAATGCAAAATGCACACGTTTTGAGAAACGCTTCTTCTTTTGATTTAACAACGGAAAAAAAACAAGAAAAATGTCTTTCAACTGGGTGATACGGTGTGAATGCCTGCGTTCCGGGTTTTGTATCTTTGGTTTTGACTTGATTTGGATCTGATCGCTTTTGGTATATATCTTTAATGTCTCTTGTGGGTACACGCCGTTTGGTTGCTGGGACCAAAAGTGAGCGCCGAAAGCGATCGCGATTTCTTTTTATAGCCGCGATGGCACACACACTGCGCCACTCACACACTCGCAAAGCAGCTGCTTTTTGATTTTCTGCTTTTCAGCTTTTCTGCTTTGTTTTCCCGCTCTCTGGGAAAACGCTCTCTGCATTTTCTTTTAATTTTAGACCGTTCTTAGCATTTTTACCCACTTTTTTCCCAGCTGCTCCGAGAAAAACTCCCAGAAGTTGGAAGTTCAAGGGAGCACCTGCCGGAGTTTTGCCCAGCCATAAATGCACACTATATACACACATGCAGGTTAAGTCGGGGGTCACTCTTCAATCAACACCAGCTTACGCGCTTCGCTGGTCCGAGGGTAGGAGGGTCCGGGTTCGGTCCGACCGCAGATATTCCTACTCCGATTCCGATTTCATTGCCCTCCAAGAAGCCGCAAAGAAAAGAGCGCTCAGAGAGAGATGCACTGGGGAAAAAATAGTTACAACTAAATAAGACCCAAAATCTCAGCTATAATAAAACACTTCATTTATCTCATTTATCAATGCACTTTGGATATCAAATTTTCATTGGTAATACTGAACCATATCTCTTTAAAATCGAATGACTGCAATTCAAAAAACTTTTCAAAATATTAATTCATACTGATACCTCTTTTGATCTACAAGATCCCTGTTTATACAGTATACTAAACTATTAATTATGTAAATATATTACAAGAAGACAGTATTGAAGTCTTCTTTAAATTCCTTTTTCCTTTGAAAATTTAAAAAAAGTTTTAAGAAAGAGAGAAATAAAACTTAAATTTGTAGGAAAAGGAAACACTAGAAGTATTCAAAGTAGATACACGATTAGTCAGTGGTAGTTTCCCAACAAAATTAGGAACATACATTTTTCGACTCTTGTACAAATCCAAGCTTGAAAGCTAGGCAATTTTTCGTTCGGTGTAGCGGCGTGTGGGAATCGCGAAAGAAGTGAAAATCGAATCAGCGATGCAACGCTCGTGCCGTTCGAAGTGCTCTTGGGAAAAACCGGAAGCGGTCGCCCTGCCCCACCCCTTTTTCCCCAAACCCCTCGGCAGCCCACATATACATACATATGTATACAAGTATAGACCCGAAATAGACCGACCATCTAACGGTATGCTGATGGTTGGGTCGCGTTTCGATCGGGGGTTCACGTAACGCGCTGATCGTCGCAGGGCACTTTGGACGCCGTTCAAAAATCCCTACCCGAAAACAGCAGGAAACGCGGCTTTCGGATCTCGAATCCTGAATGTCGAATCTTGAATCTCGGATCTCGAATCGGAGGATACCAGGATCTCAGAGGCGCACAGTCAAAGAACCCACCAAAATGCGCGTGCCCAGCTGCCTTGGCTTGTCAGTTGGGATTCGGATTTGGACTTGGTCCACTCGGCCCGCCAATCTCTAATATACGAGTTTATTCCGCTAATTAAACAAATTCGACTGCATTGTTCGCATTCACTGATGGGTTTATGGGGGTATATTGGGCCCTGGGTCGGGATATAACCGGACTTCCTTTTTCAATAAAAACATAGCTTACTAATACGATTATAAAATCCACCATTGTACACAAATAATTATAATTTACATGTTGATAAAACACTAGTTAAGAGGCTAGTTGGTAGTTAAATGTACCAAAAATATAGTAAAAATATTTTTTAAAATACAAATGATTTTGAAAAGAATTGAAAACAAATCTTGGAATGATTTAAATCAAATATTAATATTGTTGTTTAAAGGTATAACTCGATATTATTGTGTAAGCAGATGGATTTTAAATGGATCACTAGTAATACCCAATCCTATTCCGATTTTAACTTGATGAATGGATGGGTATCCCTGCAGTCCATCACTTCCTTGGGATGGGTGGCACGGCAGCACTCGCTTGTTATTGTTGCATGTTTGGCTGACAGCCACAAGTGCATGGCGATGCGATTTCGGTGGCAATTATATACATATTATACACTATAATGCACGTGTGTGGGCGGAGGGGGAGTGGCGTGTCGGGGCCTTCCTTTGGCTATGTACTGTAGTGGCCACCAACATCGGGGTGCCTGCTTTGGCAGCGGCCAGCACATAAATAAAATCAACTCATGAATGAAAATGCGTTCGCCTGAGCAATTTCCTGTTGCAGCCAAAGGAAACCAGAAGACCAAAGACTAAATAATCGCCAAATGGTTAGCATAAATTGTTTGATAGATCTGCCAGCATGCTGTCAGCACTATTTGTCCCTCAGTAATGCAAAGTCAAATGCCAATTGCCACTGCAATCGGCTTCGAAAGAGCTCCAAGTTTCAAGAACATAATACGGATTGCCGCACTTGGCCCATAATAATTGTTCCATTAATTTTTCTTTTGCGATTTGCGTCGTATTTTTTGGCTCATAAACATTCGTTCAAAACAAATTGATCATTGATCGATTGAATGGACACCTATTTTCATATAGGCTCAAACTATAAATAATCTTCTTTAATTATTTGCTCCTCACAAACTAATCTCAATAGATTTGTAGGGTAACTTATTAATTTGTTTCGAAATGTAAACCAAGTATTTATGTATATTTTTAGTAACCCTTTAATCCCTGTTACCAAGTGCCTGAAAACCTCTGAAAAACGAGACACTTTGAATCATTTGCATTTGCGATCCCCTCAGCTGGGAATTCGTCAGCAAAGCGACATAATGTGTAATTCAAACAATTAGTTGTATTTATTTGTGAAAATAGCCAAGTGAAACGTCAAAACGAGCCACTTTATTCGGGATGCGGGATGATTCATCCCAAGTTTCGTGGGGCGATGTCACTTTCGACGAGATGAAACGGATTTGCTAATATTTAATTGTTGGCCGGGTTAAGTAATTGCGATGCATAACGGATATTGCCTTATTTGGCCAGCGATTGCCGCTGTTCGTTTCGTTTATTTATTTCAGATCGGTGGCGTATACGTAATGCGGGCAACGGAAAATTGCGCATACGAGGCGTCTGCTTAATCATATGTTTTATTATTGTTATTATGCTGTATTATTAGTACGGGCATGCATTGTGGCGCAGAAGACGAACGATATGATGGCTCATCCTTTGCTCTATATATAAACAGGCACTTGGCCCGCATTGTGCTCACCAATAAACAGCAGAGGTCGCAATAATAGTAGCGTATTAAAGACAAATGTAAGCATTTTAATAAAAAGGGGATTTAAATAAATGTATAACTTGTTATATTAACAATTTAATGAGGGAAGCAATACTATTTTTGGGCTATATTTGTTTTTTAGTTTTTAAATAACATACTGACAGTTTTTGTTTTTCTGACCGATCGTATTATATATCTGCGCGGCATGGACTTGTGGTATATGGCGTATTCTATGTGAGTACTAGATGCCAAGTAGGCAAATGCCGTTGACGCAAATTGTGCGCCACTGCCAAATTGCTATTATTTTTATTGTTATGATGTAGTGCTCTCCAGAGTTAAGGTCGCTCCGTGTCCATCTATCCGGTGCACTTTGCTGTGAAGTGCGCCAAGATCGGGGATCCAAACCAGATCCGTAGCCGGGATTTCCAGTAGGGGGAACTGAAACGAAAAAGTTATTTTATTAACAGAGCTCCAAGACTAATAAAAACGGAAGTTTTATTATACTCATAACTAACATTTGCTTTTCAAATATATTTAAAATTAAAAAAACTTAAATATTTCGGTGCTAATTAATTGGGAAACTTTAAGGGTTATACTACTTAAAGATTGATCCTCATTTGATTAAGTTATGGGTACTATTGACGGACAAATTAAATTAATAAAATTTAAAAAAATGAAACTAACAGACATTCCACCTTGAAACCTAGATTAAAGAGGTCAATAAATATTTAAGTTATTAATCAACCTAAATATTTGTTGTCAAGGGGGTCTTCAAATCGAACCCCCTAAGAGAGAATCCTGACTACGACCCTCTGGGCACCTCATTGAACTGTCGACTGGGGAGCGATGCGCAATGTTAAATTGAACAAAATTGGAAACAAAACGAAAAATGGAAATGCCAATGAAATTCCAACGCACATCGAGATCCCCACAAGCTATATGGCTATATATCCGACATCGAGAAATCGCCAGCACTTGTAAGACATGTGTAAATATTTACGTTCCGCCTTCTTTTTTTTATGTGTGTGGGGGGGGGGGGGGAATCGGCAGGAGGATCTTCGAGATAAAGTGACGTCGATGTCGACGACCGACGAGCGGCGACGCAAGAATTTTGGAATTTGGCATGGTCGAAGGACGCCTGTTGTTGCCATTGTTGTAGCCCCCGATAAATACTATATACCCCCTCCTCCTATTCATATATATATATATTTATATCTAGTACGCAGTGGGCGAATGTGCATGTGTTTTTTGATTGGGATTCGGCTTCTGATGCGGATTCAGATTCGGATGTGGCTGCGGAATGAGTCAACTGTGGGCTGCCAAAGGGGAATTTCTATTTTGTGCTCGTGTGCAGCGCAAATGCTCATACTCATATACAAATATTCATATTCGCAGCTGCATAAACATCTGCATTTTAAAGGCCATTAAGGTTAGAAGTGCTGAAAGATCGGGGAATATAGGGGTTTTACTTAGCCTAATAGGGAAGTAATTCAGAGAATTTGATTGCAATTTTATGTGTTTTTATTTTCAAATCTATGGCTGTGTAATTAAAGGCATTAATGGGACGCAGTTTATTATTAAGAAAATCGGAATGATTTCGAAACTCACACGTGAAAAAAAGGGAGGGTACTAATTGTAGTCCTAAAATAGCTGAACAATTAACATTAAATTGTGAAGTATTTAGCGCTGAATCCGTTTTAAGCTGAATATTTTTTAGAAAAGTTGTCCAGCTAAAATGTAGATTCACAGTAAATGAATTAAGACATACAGCAATGTTTATTTAACTCAATTTTTAGGTCAGTTTGGGAAGGCTCTATCCATATGCCAATCCCCATCGAAATTCGCGGAGGAATCCATTTCAAGTTCGCGACTTCGTCATCGTTGTTTGTCTGCCGGCGCTGGGATGTGAGTGGGATGGCCTAAATATAGAGCACCTGGCCCAAAATAGACCGGCCATGTGGCCATTGTGACGTCGGGTGGAAGTGGAGCAGGATGAGTTGCGGTCAGGTGCTCGCCCCCGCCGAAATGTAAACAACAACTATCGCTGGAATGCCATTGTTTACCCGCGATCCATCTACTCAATCACAATCAATTCGCCAGCCAGATTTTGAAATCTCCGTCGGAATTCGCTCTCTTCCGATCGGAAGATGGGTTTCTTTATCTCCCAGCAATGCCGAGTAGCTGCCAATCTGTCAGCCCGACATGCTGACCCTTCCCGCTTTCCTTATGCCAACTAAGGATGACTCGGGAATCGACTAATTAGACTGTGACATCTCAAAAGATTCCCGATCC
The DNA here is from genome assembly GCA_018153305.1 of Drosophila kurseongensis. Lineage (NCBI taxonomy): Eukaryota > Metazoa > Arthropoda > Insecta > Diptera > Drosophilidae > Drosophila > Drosophila kurseongensis. The sequence goes on from JAECXX010000141.1 coordinate 1,229,984, forward strand.
CATAATGGGTGCAAGGTCCGAAATACAGAATTACTTACAGAATTACTTATTTAGAAAACATTACAGACTTAAAATGAATTAAGAGCCTGGAGTTATTCAACTTAATAAAACAGGTATGTAAGGTTAAGGTCCAAAATATTCAAAAAATTAATAAAACATGGGTAATGTTGGAAACACTATATTTCGATACATTTAGTACCATACAAAATAAGAAATATTGAAAAAGTTATATGCGAATTACTAGTTATTGAATATCATTACACCTACATAATATTTAACAAAGGGCAGGCCAACAAAAACACAATTAAAACAATAATCAATCAACAAAAATATAATGAAATTAGTTTATACGTCACTTTTCCATAATATAATTTAAATCACTTTTAAATCACTGCGCATTTATGATTTGGAGAACAGATAATGCCAAAATGTCATCACTATTTCGAGCTGCTGATAGGGAGCAGCATCTTGGGTTATCAGGTGCTGAGAGCCGGGGGGCTCAAGCAGTTGGTATCGTCGCCTCCGTTGGATTGGTCAGACCCGAAAATGTGGCTCCTGTTCGCCCTCGTCCTGCTCCTGCTGATCCTCGCCCTGGAGATGCGGCGATTCGTGCGGAACATGAGAACCATTCCGGGGCCCTTGCCCCTGCCCCTGCTGGGCAACGCCCACCTCTTCCTGGGCCTCTCTCCAGCGGAAGCCTGCCTGCGGATGGGGGAGTTGGCCGAGAAGCACGGCGACTCATTCGGCCTCTTCCTGGGCCCTTCCTACAGCGTCATGCTCTTTAACCCGCGCGACGTTGAACGCGTTCTAGGCAGCACCCACCTGCTGACCAAGTCAGAGGAGTACTCCTTCCTAGGCCGCTGGCTGAACGAGGGCCTGCTGGTCAGCAGCGGACGCAAGTGGCACCGCCGACGCAAGATCATCACCCCGGCCTTCCACTTCCGGATTCTGGAGCAGTACGTGGAGATCTTCGACAGACAATCCCTGCGACTTGTCGAAGAACTAAAGTCCAGGAGGAGCAGCGGCCAGGAAAGGATCAACCTGGGCGAGGCCATCAACCTCTGTACACTGGACGCCATCTGCGGTGAGTACACTGGACAAAACCATCATCAAGGTTGCGGTGATCTTGGCTAAAGAAATTGGGGATCAAAATAGGCCCCTTAGATGGTTCCATTTATGATTTGGCAATTAAAAGTCAAGAAAGAATTGGTAAACATTGATAACAAAATATAATAAGTAATAAACTAAGAAAGATTTCACACATCGACAGGGCTTGGGATCAACAATATTATTTTGATAGAGACCAAATGGTAAATACAAATCGAGAGTCCAAAAGCTTTTACTTTTATTAGTTTCCTTTATCTCTGAGTGGCCGAAATATAATCGAGAAATCCGGAGGGGAGCACTTATTGAAAACAGTGGGCCAATGTTCAAATCCAACTCACCGCCATAAAACACACACTAACTACGGCTACCAACTGCGATAAGATATCGGGGATAGTCCTACTATTTCGGTAGTTAGAAGTCATTCGACAGCACGATAAGATATTCCCAGGGCGATTAGCATTAACTACACTCAGGCAAAGTGGGGCATTGATTTACTATTTGGGCTGCACTCAAAATGAAACTGGAGAAAAAACCAATTAAGACTTTCTAGTCCCCAAAATATGGGCTTTTTAGATCTTATGAAAAACTGAGAGCAACCCAAGATATATTTTGACCATTTAGTTCTTAACCAATAGTACTTAACCTAAAGTGGACTAGGGTATACCTCTGTACTTTTGAACTATGTGTCAGAAACTTTATCAAGTCAGGGCCCTTTGTTCGCAGTGTATCTTGGGGTGGATTATCAATGGTTTGGGCCGAGTCCGATCTCAAGTTTACGGAAGGTTTGTTGCTGGATCAGTTGTTCCTTCGTTGCCAATGCGTGGAGACTGACTGGGGGAACCACACACACACATATTCATAGAGACCACCAGCAGAACTATGTTCCTGATCGTAGGCGCAATCCTGGCCAGCGCCCTGTTCGCGGGCCTGCTGATCTACCAGCTGAAGTTCAAGCGGCTGATAGACCTCATCAGCTACATGCCGGGTCCTCCGTCCCTTCCTTTGGTGGGTCATGGACACCACTTCATCGGCAAGCCACCGCACGAGCTGGTGAAGAAGATATTCGAGTTCATGGACACCTACTCCAAGGACCAGGTGCTCAAGGTCTGGCTGGGACCGGAGCTTAACGTGCTCATGGGCGACCCCAAGGACGTGGAGGTGGTCCTGGGCACCCTGCGGTTCAACGACAAGGCCGGCGAGTACAAGGCTCTGGAGCCCTGGCTGAAGGAGGGCCTGCTCGTCAGCCGCGGTCGCAAGTGGCACAAGCGGCGCAAGATCATCACGCCCGCCTTCCACTTCAAGATCCTCGACCAGTTCGTCGAGGTCTTCGAGAAGGGTTCGCGGGAACTGCTCGGCAACATGGAGCGGGATCGCCTGAAGCATGGCGATTCTGGCTTCAGCCTCTACGACTGGATCAATCTCTGCACCATGGACACGATCTGCGGTAGGATTGGGTTGAGCTACTGAAATGGAATTGGATTAATTTTATTGCAGGCGCTTTCTCAATACTCCTACTGATTGAGAATCTGTTTTCAGTTTTAGATGTCTACTCTAATAGAGTTCTTGCTTCCTTTGCAGAAACCGCCATGGGTGTGTCCCTCAATGCCCAGACCAACGTGGACTCCGAGTACGTCCAGGCAGTTAAGACCATATCGATGGTGCTCCACAAGCGGATGTTTAACATCCTGTACCGCTTCGACCTCACCTACATGCTGACCCCGCTGGCGAGGGCGGAGAAGAAGGCGCTGGATGTGCTGCACCAGTTCACGGAGCGGATCATCGTGCAGCGGCGGGAGGAGATCCTTCGCGGGGGAAGCAGCCAGGAGAGCAGCAGGGAGGACGCGGATGTGGGCGCCAAGCGCAAGATGGCCTTCCTGGACATCCTCCTGCAGTCGACCATCGACGAGCGGCCACTGACCAATCTGGACATCCGCGAGGAGGTGGACACCTTCATGTTCGAGGGCCACGACACCACCTCCTCGGCCCTGATGTTCTTCTTCTACAACATAGCCACCCATCCGGAGGCGCAGAGGAAGTGCTTCGAGGAGATCCGATCCGTGGTGGGCCAGGACAAGAGCACGCCGGTCACCTACGAGCTGCTGAACAAGCTGAGCTACGTCGATCTGTGCGTCAAGGAGACCCTTAGGATGTACCCATCCGTTCCTCTGCTGGGTCGCAAGGTGATCGAGGACTGCGAGATAAGTGAGTAAAAAGAAATAGCCTTTCCGAAAGTTACCCAAAACCTGTACTTCTAAGGCCATAACTATTCTCATAGAAATCGAATTTCGAAGTGGTGTACCTCCAAAAGCTTGTGGCTTAATTCCAGTAAAATCTGTTTTGGTTTTTAATTTGATCGATTTTTCGAAATTTTCGAAAATGGCTTTGCTCAAAAGTGACCCTAAACCTGCACTTTTAAGGCCATAACTTTTCTCACATAAATGCGATTTAAAAGTGGTATTTTAGGCAAACTAGGTTGAAAAATGCACTTCTAAAAATGTATTTCTCCCATTCAGATGGAAAACTGATACCAGCGGGCACGAACATCGGCATCTCTCCACTGTATCTGGGCAGGCGGAAGGAGCTCTTCAGTGAGCCCAACAGCTTCAAGCCGGAGCGATTCGATGTGGTCACCACCGCCGAGAAGCTCAATCCCTACGCGTACATCCCGTTCTCGGCAGGACCCCGCAACTGCATTGGCCAGAAGTTCGCCATGCTGGAGATCAAGGCCATTGTGGCCAATGTCTTGAGGCACTACGAGGTGGACTTTGTGGGCGACACTTCGGAGCCGCCCGTCCTGATCGCCGAGCTCATCCTGCGCACGAAGGACCCGTTGATGTTCAAGTTGCGGGAGCGGGTCTACTGATCCACTCACATCCTTCTTGTTCCATTTGTACATAAACTAAATTGAAATTATGGGAAATATATGCATGTATATAGAAAACCGTTGCATGTGCGGTTTTAATTTCATTTATTCTGGTTTTGAATTTTCCTCGCTCATGGTCACACTCAAACTAACATATATCTGCAGACTTGTGTCGACTTATCGATATTTAAAAAGTCATTAAGATGGCGGAATATTGAAAAGCTTGAAAACTTACACAATTAATAAACAAATAAGCTTTGCGTCCCTTTTTTTTAACTATTGCGTTTTTGAAAAAAAACGAAACGAATATGATTTCTTTCAAAATCAATAATGTTGGATTTAAATTGCTTATATTTCGGAAATAAAAGATAAGACATATATTTTCTCAGTTTTTCGACGTTGTCTTCCAGATAATTTGGACTAATGATTTTTTTTTATTCGCAAAATAAAGAAGATTTTAAGCGAAATAGGGGTTGGCAGCGAATCTGAACTGTATCCTCCAAAATAATACGACTTGTAAGTTCATTTTTCTTTTTCAATTTTAGTTTTATTTCTGTTTGTTTTTTTTGCAAGAACAATACATTATGTACTCGTTGAAAACACAAAATAAATATATATTTTGTTCCCGAAATTGTTTCTTTCTCGCACGCGCTTGCTTTTTAAATCTGATTTTTGTAGCCTAAATATGACATTTTTGTGGTTGTAAACGTACACATATATCCATTTATATATATATTTATTGATCAGTTTTAGTATTATAAGTAGAGTTTCTTTAGCTTAAGTTTAGGCAATAAAATAACTTTATTTTCCTCATCGAATCTAGATATTTCTCCTCCATTTCTCTCTTTACACTTCTGTCTACCGCTCTCGCTCTTTCTCCTGCAGTGTTGTTGAGATTGAGAGCATTTACATTTAAGTTTACGAATAAAAAAAAAGGTTTAATATATAAGGTAAGAATAGGTAAAAAACACATTCGAAATAAACCTAAGACGCGTCCGATAAAATCGCTGATAAAACAATATTTACATGGGTGTGTGTGTGTTTGTAAGGGTAAGCCGACGTTTAGCTGCTAATATTGCTTATGACTATATAACGTACAGATATCAGTAGGGGATTTGGATCTTTGTGTTGTCCGGGGTGTTGCTTTCACGTTTTCATTTCGTCAATCCTTATCATTTTCCTTAGTTAAAACGCAGAGCATGCTCACGAATTCGCTATCACTTTGGGTTAATACAAACGCAGAAACAGATCAGATCGCATTGTATCCTATCGCTCTTAGCTATATACTTCGATATATAAATATATATATACGTGGGGGTACAGTTGACTGAAACTAGGTGCATTACAGACTATACACATACATTTAGGGGTTGCTATATCAACACATAAACAAATTACATAATCACAAACAACAGAATTTTATTTTGGTGGCAGGCTTTCGGTGTGGTTAACGACAATGGCGATGGCTCTCCGATTCCGATTCTGATTCCGATCCTGATTCCGAGTCCGATTATCTGTGGCTACTGTACGTCTTGTACACCCGCGTCACCCTCGTCGATCCTGTGGGCGATGTGGACGAGGAAGCGGAGGCGGATGTGGATGAGCACGAGGCAGCAGCATTCACCGTCTCTGTTTCCACGGCCAAAACTTGCGCCGTCGTCTCCAGATTTAGGGGCAGGGCGTTGTCGTGGTCATCCGAGTGCTCGTAGATGTAGTCGCGCTTCTTGAAGTTGTCGATGATGCGTTTCGTGGACTTCATGTGCGCCACAAAGGCTGCCTCCAACTGATGAGAATGGGAGAGAGCGTTAAACAGTTAGAAGGGTCATGGAGTTTATCATAGTTAGGGGTCAAGTTATCGATTTAACCTGTCTGGAAATTAAGAATATATAATAGAAACCAATGCAAAACTCACGCTGGAGGTCAGGTTCATGAATGTGTGGTACTTCTCCAGCACGCCGATAATCTCCTTGAAGCTTTGTCCTCGCAGCTGGCGCCGCACCAGCGCCTCGAACCGCTCATTGTCCGCGATCAAATTGCCCACCAGGATGGCCGCATAACTGCCCTTCAGCGTGTGCTCCATATGGTGACCGGCGCGTTGCAGAACTGTGGGGTAGAAGCAGCAGCTTATTAGCAAGGAGCACAGATTATTATTCGGCCGATTACTTACGATTGTTGACTGTCTCCTCCACTTCTTCTTGTTTCTTCTTGCCCTTCTCGTTGCTCTCGAGGAAGGCGTCCGTGTTCTTCTCGACCAATCTGCGGGTTGGGGAGAGGAAACCATTCATTAACCATGCCAAATAACTAGGAATATCGTTTCGTCATACCTGGCCAGTTCCTCGCACTTGTAGAAGTACTCGAGCAGAGCTTGCAGTGCACTCACAGTTCCCTGTGCCGGCGGATTGTCCGCCACATACTCCGCCGGAGCGGTCGCTTGCATTAGCGCAGCCCGATTGGGCAGCGTGTGCATACACAGGTTGATAAGCAGGGTGAGAACCTATTACAGGAAAACACAAATAAGAAACCAGAAGGGGAAAGCTATACTATTGGACACTCACCAGAATACTCAGCTCGAAGACACAGTGGTCGGGAATGTAGTTCGCCGAGAGAAGCAGCAGCCGGAAGCTCGTCTCCACCACATCGCCACGCTGGCCGAGCAACTCGGCTCCCAGCGATGGCTGCGCCTCGTTGAACGTGTGCGTCAGGTTGATCAGCACCTTGAGCACCGGCACCAGCAGCTCCCGCATGGCCACGCCCGGATGTTCCTTGTTGCTGCCAGCGCAGTCCACCGAGGGATGCAGCATTAGTTGTCGGCTGCACAGGCGGTACAGTTGGCAGAGCGTCTCGACCGCTTTTCCCTGGCCAAAGGTGAGCATGTAGCGCTGGTTAGCCTCGTTGTGCTGCGTCACATTTTCGAGGACTCGCAGACATCGCGCCACCGTTTGCATGTTGTCAAGCAGCGCTGGTTGCCAGTGGATCTCCGTGTCGCAGGTAATCACCGGTCTGCAGAAATCCGAGATGGTCTTGATGATGTGCTCCAGACCGCCCAGCTTGCGCAGATCGACCTTGAACCACTCGCCCGCCCGTTTGGACGTCAGGGAGAGCAGGGTCTCCATTGCCAGCGTGCCCACGGTCAGGGAATCGACATTGAGATGCGTACCCTTGCCCTGTGCCTTGATCTCCTCGCACAGCTCCCGCACCTTCTGCTTGTTGCGGTCGTAGCCCGCCCGATCCGGGTGTCCACTCTCCGTGCTGCCACCCACACCGTCCGCCTCGAGGAGGTTAATCATCAGCTCCAGGGAGTCGCGATCCAGGTCCATGTTGAGGCCCTCCTGGGAGAGGATGTACATAATAGCCGAGGTGCACAGACCCAGGCTGAGGTCTTTGTTGGCGTCGGATAGTGCCTAAGGGTTATAGAGATTCAAATTTGTACTCTAGACTTAAGCAGATGACTTATATTTTCTAAAATATTCTTAGATATATTCCATTACCCTTAGCATTCGTTTAAATAAAAATGATTTCAATCACTTAAATGGAGTCTGATCATGCTAGCATTTAGTATTTATTGCTCTTTATTTTAAACTATGAATATATCCATGACTTTAATGATGACTTTAGCATTATTTATTAAAAAAATCATTGATTTAAAGTGAAACACGACACCATTATAAACCTGAAACCCTCCATTTATGAAGTTATAAACACAAGTATACGATTTTGACTAGTGTCGTACGTTTATGCAGTCATTTAATACCCGGTAACATGCAACCTGTCAAAACATACGTAGCTCAACCGCTGATTTATAAACACTGATAAGCTTGAATTCGATCATGTAAAATAAATAATCAATAAATTGCAAAGGGGTGCACAAAATAAGGTGTTTGGAGTTGAATATCTTAAATAAATAATCAAGAATTAATGGTCTCACATGGCCACAATTAAGTAAACAGAAAGGACTCACCTTGAAGAACTTTGTGACCACGCCGTGCGCACGCACATGCATCCGGAAGGAGGGCATCATGCACTTGGCGGCCAGTTGCAGGGCGGAGAGGCAGCGCGTCGCAGGTGGATTGTGCGGCTGCAGTGCGTCCAGGATATACTCGACGTCGTCGTCCATTTCCTGGTACTCTCCGATTTCCTGAATCTGATGGGCCGTCTTCACGTTACGCACAACCGTGTAGTAGTCCTTGGTTTTGCGATCGACGCGAATGGGTCCCCCGCCGCCAGTCGCTAATCCTCCGCCTACTGGTCCACCCGTTCCGCCGAACGCTGCTCCCGCTGCACTGCGCTCTAGATCCAGTTCGCCGGGTATGGGTTCCAGATCCAGGTCAAAGGCATCGACACTCGTGGAGGTGGCAGGCACACCCTGTTTCCCCGCTAGTCGCGAGATCTTCCCGAGCGCCGGACTGTCGCCGCGCAACGTGGACGCACTGCTGCACGCACTAGAGGAGCCGTTGTTGTTCGACGAGGGACTGTCGCCGAAATCGCCATCAGACTTGCCCGCCGCCAAATGATGCAGCAGATGGTCCTTGGCCCCGGCGACGCCTGCTCCTGATGCCGAGGCATTGCTGGCATCGCTGCCGGTTCCCCCGCCATTCGCCTCCAGTGCCGCATCCCAGCTATGCTTGTACAGATGCCGTTTGGCCACTGTCGCTTGCTCCGCTTGATCGGAGGGCACCAGGGCGCGGCTTTTGAAGATGCTGCCTTTCTTCTTGGAGATGACCAGCTTGACGGCGCCTCGCTGTTCGCCAGAGGGTTCCGCTGGTCCTGGTCCTGCTCCTGCTGCAGCTGCTCCTCCCGCTCCCGCATTAGCCGCTCCCTGGGAATCCAAGGTGAGCGTTCGCTTAAACTTGTCCTTGAACTTGAAATCGCGCGGCGGGGGCGAAGAGGAGGATCCGTCGTGCTGCAGAGACGAGTTGTTTGAGTTGTTCGAGAGCTCGTCGGGATCAGGATCCGGATCGTGGTCCGGCGAGTGCTCCCTGTGATCCGTGTGCGGAATCTTGGCGGGTGTGGGCTGCTCCTCCTCGCCCTCGGGAGTTTCCTCCTCTTCGGGCGCCTGCTCCTGCTGCAGCACCTGCGTCACTTGCTGGTTCTTTCGTTTCCGGCCATAGCTACGTGGTGCTCCACCCGCTGCTCCGCCCTCCACAAGGCGACTGGCCTCGGCTTTGGCGGACAGACTGGCGGCTATCTTGTTGATGTTGTTGTTGACGCTGGCCGAATTGTTGTTATTGGCCCGGGCGGCAGCGATGCGTCCTCTTCGCGGCGGCGGTGCAGCTTGTTCCAGCTGCTCCTCGTTCGCCGGCGCCGTCGACGCTGGTTCGTCCACTTCCATGTCGACATCCTGCTCCGTTTTTCTGGAGCCTCGAGTGCCTCGTGTGCTCCTCTTGGGCGCTGGAGGCGAAATGGCAGCCGCAGTCGCAGCCGCATCTGCTCCTTTGGCTCTGCCTCGGGTTCTGGTCTCCGTGGCCGGAGGAGGTACTTCCACGTTATTAGCCTTCCTGCCCCTGCCACGCGTGGCTCTCTTCGGCTGCTGCTGCTGTTGATCAGCCTCCTCGTTTGAAGCAGGATCTGCATTGCCATTTAGCCGTGGCACTTCACCCCGCAGCACAGCCAGTATGTCCTCCTGCAGCGGCGTCTCCGGCACCACAGCTGCTGCTCCCGTGCCGACTCCATCGATGGTCATCATCATGGACTCCAGTCGCGACTCAATGTCCGAGGGTGGGGCCACCAGCGAGGAGTGCTGGCTCGTCTCCAGATCACTGGTGATTACACTGGATCCCCGGCTGCGGATCACACAGCTGTCCTCCTGGACGGCCTGCGCCAAGAGCTGTGGAGTGCTGTTGCCCTTGGAGGAGATGCTGCCCAGCACCGAGGACTGTGAGTCGAAGTCGTGATCGGACCTAGTGGTGGGCGATATGACCGTGGAGACTCGCTGCGGATGCAGTGGTTGATGGTGTTGGGATGGCGGATGCTGTGCTTGCTGACTGTTGGCCTCGCTGAATGCCAAATGAGGTGAGGGCGTCTTGAACTCAGAGTTGGGCTCGGCGGGATTGACTCCAGAGGCTGGGGCGGCTACAGATCCCGCGGCCAATAGCTGCTTGTGCTTGTGCTTCTTGCTCTTGGACTTCTTCTCGCTGCGGGACTCCGCTGCTGCAGCGGCTTTGGCGATGGCGTTGCGGATCACGTCCGTCTTGATAATCAGCTTAAGCCGCTCCTTGGGCGGCTTGTCCGGTGATATCTTCACTGTGCAGTAGTTTATCTCCGGCGGTTCCTCCTCCTCGTCCTCCTCCTCCTCTTCGTCCTCCTCGTCCTCGTTGGCGTCCAGTGACTTGCGTTCCTCGAAGGAATCGCCTGCTGCTCCTCCCACTGCCGCTGATGATGCCTCCGCAGAATCTGCTACTGGCGGCGGCCTCAATGGCTTCACTGTGATTTTTGGCGTACTTGCAGGAACTGTTTCGTCTCCGGTCCGCTCCGCTGGCTCCTCTTCCGTGACCGGAAGCTGGTTGTGTGGGTTCTGGTGAGCTGCGGGCGAACTGCTCGGCGGCTCCTCGCTATCCGTGCTGACCAAGCGCGAAGTGCCCTGGAAATGCAGAAAGTGCGAGATTAGCTGGGAACTTATACTTGAATGCACTGATTTGGGGGCTTCTTACTTCTAGCTGATCTGGCAAATCGAAAAGGGGGACCTCTGTATCGCCGTGCCCGATAATTAGCACTCCAACTGAACCGAACTGAGCAAGAAGCCACCGATAAATGCGGAACAAGAAGCAATAGAGAGGCATAAAACAAAACAGCAACAACTTGGGAGAGAGACTCCAATTCCGTTGGTTTTGCCATGTAAAAGCGCGCGTAATTTAACACCGCTTCGCGCGCTGCGCTGCTTTCCCTTTCCCACACATGGCGGAGAAGGCAGGGAAAGGGAGAAGAAGCACCTGGGAGAGAGTGGCTGGGAGAGTGTGAGAAGTGAGAGATGGCGGTGGCGGTGGAGAGAGCGATCGCGTTCGGGGTACTCGACTAATTGTTGGAGTTGGATAATTGCTCGCTTCGCTGGGTGAAATGTACCGAGCAAGAGTGAGAAGGAGTGGTGAAAAGTGGGTTCAAAAGAAATGCAAGAAAAAGCAGGGGCACTCACTAATGTGGTGAGAAAGTAATTCAAATTAGATTCGAATTTACACATCATGAGATAAGAAAGCTAAAATATGTTTTAATATATGTATATTTTTTCAGCTAAATCTGACCGTCATAATATTTTTATAACAATAGTTTCTTATGTGGAGTTATTAAAAAATTAAAAAATCAAATACGTTTCGAATCCATAAAACCAGCTTATTTAGATACGTAAATGTATAAATGAAAGCGATCTAAAAAATTTACCTAAGCCGTAAGATTTGCAAAATTACATACATATCTCAATTCTACCTAGAAATCCTTTATTTTAAAACGGCACCTGTCTCAAGCTACTGGATCTTTGAGATCATAAAATCGTAAGATATTTTAACCACAAATACAGATACAACACCAATTTTGAATAACCAATATCAAGGATATGGGCAACCTAACTGAACCTATGTTCTTTCCAACAGATATTAATATTACCATTTTTCTGAAAAGATTTCGCCACTCACCTTGGAAATGCGAAGAACGATAGGGGGATGTTCCGGCGTGCGGGAGGCGCTTGGAGGATTCGACGCACCGCCCGACACTGAGGGCAACTGGGTTGTCGTGGATGACGCGGATGTGCTGGGCGCGGACGTAGGCGGTGGTAACGACGGCTCCGATCCCGGACTGCCGAACGTGGAGCTGATGAAGGCTTCCGACGAGGAGGTGGCAGTGGCGGCTGCTGTTGCTGTTGCCGCCCCTTCAGCCGGCTGGCGCGTCGCCTTGGGAATGATCAGATCCTTGGTGGGCGTGGGATAGCGCTCATCCTCGTCCACTTCGCAATAGTTGACGGCCTTGCGGGCGCGGCCCAAAACCCGAGAGGGCGGTGCCTCCGGCTTCAGCTTCTTCTCCTCCTTCGGCTTCTTCTCCTTCTTCTGTTTGCCCGACGCACTGGACGGCTCCGGCTGCTCCGATGCGGGATCACTCAGCCCATCGCCATCCCGATCGGAGGCGCCGTAGAACGCACCAGGCGTCGTGGGCGTGCTCGTAGCTGCTGCTCCTTGCGCTGCGGCTGCTTTCTTCTTGGGCGACTTGCGCTTCCGCTCTGCGGAACTGCCGCCCTTGCCCGGCTTTAGCTTTAGTCCGCCCGCCTCCTGGCCACCGGAGGTGGGTGTGTGTCCACCACCCGCTGCCGCCGCGGAGAACTGATCCCGCATGGGCGATGCACCGGCCCCGCAATGCGGCAGCTGCTGGATTATCTGCGCTATAACCTCCGGCGGAGCAGCGTTCCTCGATTTGAAGAACTTCTTCGGCTTCGGCGGCTCCGGCACCGAAACGGACAGGTCGTTGGGATCGTGGTCCTGCGTGGAGGCGGGACTCTGGGAGGGACTGGCGGCCGCCGCAGCCGCCGCCGCTGCCGCGGCCATCGGATGGAGAGCGGACAGCGTGTAGGTGCGCGTGGAGGTGAAGCCCATCTTGCCCCATTTGCCCACGGTGCCCACGGATCGGGCGACAGTGGGCCGGTTGGTGTTCTCCTTCTCCTTGCAGAGCGAGTCCAGCGGCACCACGATGTTCTTGCCCCAGCGCGACATCTTCGGTTGCGGTTCCTTGGCTCCTCCTTGTCGTATCCTCTCACTCCTTGTTGGTGGCTCTAATCCTTGGCAACCAGATCACTGCAATTGGAGAAAATATTAGTGGCCAGTTTTAAGAGTTACGTTCAGCAGCAAAACATAAGTTTTGATAAAAAAAAATGCATTTATACTGTAAGCAGGGCTTTCAAATATTTTAAAAATAAAAAATAAAGCTACACATTTTCGAAAATATCGATATAAAATAAGTTATTTGACCAAATAAATAGAAAGATAAGCTTCGGTATTATGTCAGTAATATTAATAATTAAATAGATAGTCAAAACTTTAATAGAGCAACCTTTACTTTTGTAAAGTAAATAGAAAACTTAGGTTCATGGTAAATACCAATTGAAAGTTTACCATTCACAACGTCTCCTGCCAAGATGCGAAAATCTAAGCGGGCGAAACTTTCGCAGGATATAGACCACAATATACCCCTTTCTCCAGCATCATTAACTATTAATTCATGTTTTTTGCACTGCGGACAGTTATTGAATTTTACTAAAAGTGAGCGATTTGTTTGGCCGAGGCAAAGAGAGAAGTGCAGCAACAGCAAAACACAACAAACGCGCTCCCGTAAGTACTGGGTGGGCGCGAGCGAGAGCACACGATAGTGCGCGCACACGCACACATACAGGCTAGCGATTTCCAATTTCCACACACACACGCATCACAAATCAAATCAAGTCCAATTTTCAAACAATTTGTTGCACTTTGATGTAGCAATTTTCCCTAATCGTTAATAAACAAAACTAAAAGAACTCACCTCAAGTGAAACATTTGACTGCTCTCTCCGTATTTTGTTGTTGTTGTGCTCCAATTGCTGCGTGGATGCATGTGGGTGTGTGTGAGTGTGTGTGGTCAAAAAAATCTCTGTTGCTGCTGCAACGCATATGTATGCGACTGCGTGCGTTCGTTCCTGTGTGTGTTGGGAATGCAATAAAACAAACGATGTTTGCGTTTGCTTTTGCTTATTGGCGCAATTTTTTTTGCACGAAGCACAGTTTGATATTTTTGCGACTATTGGGTCCTAAATTAAACCACCATTGTTCTTATCATTGTCCGCCTGGCCGCCAAGCCAATTGCAGCGTGTATTTTGCGTTGCACACACACGGTCTTTTTGGTTTTGCCACCACTTTTACTTTACTTTACTTTACAGCACAGCATCATCCCAGAGGCAGCAACAACAACACACGCACCACCACCACCACCACCAACACTGACACAAACAACCACAACAACAACAGCGACAATTATAGCTACTCTGCTACTGCCGTTCCGTTCTTCTTCTTGCTGCGAATATTTTTGATTTCGCGATTTACGGGCCGCTAAATCGGGACCAATTTAGTTCGCGCGTTAAGTGCACTGCGAATTCGGTGCAATGCAAGCGGACGCGGGCCGATTTTCGGGTTTTGCACGGGCAAAATGCACGAAAAATTGTATTTTCTCTGTTTTTCTACACGAGAGGAGAGAAACACTATCGAAACTAGGGGTGAGCGATATTTAGTGGACGATGTGTATCGATATATACTACACATATTATCGACAGCGGCGCGGATAAGGTCCATCTCTAATACCAGCGCATGTGACTGCGAAAATACCGCAATCAGCTGTTTCCAGTATTTTTGGAGCGGGGAAGTGGGTATTTTCCCGATAGCCGCATGTAATTCTTTATGTCATCAGGCGGTCCAATCCAATTGGATTTTCCGAAACGAAACAAAACGGGGCCAACGAAACTCCGGCGTTATCACTTATCAATTAAAAGGCGCTCCAAAACTCCAGCTAACCCTCCTGCTCAGATCCGTTTGGCCAGGACAGGATCAGGATGTCGACCCGTCGCCAGGCGATCACACTGTACAGAAATCTCCTGCGCGAATCCGAGAAGCTGCCCTCCTATAACTTCAGGTGAGTGTGGTGAAATAGGCAGATCGCGGGGAGAATCAATACATTTCCGGACATCTTTTCAGGATGTATGCTGCCCGCAAAATCAGGGATACATTCCGCGCCAACAGGGGCATCCGGGACTTCGGGGAGATCGATCGTCAGATGGTCGCGGGCCAGGAGAATCTGGAGCTGATCCGTCGCCAGGTGAGTGTTTTGACAGCACCTCTTATCAGCAACGGCGGGAAGTATCTAGATGGTCACACGCACCCAACTATCAGCCCTGATACAATACAGAAGAAACTCCTATACGATCATTTGACATCTACGATGGCCGGTTGTATACTACTTGATTGTTAAGAACTCAAACATCACGTTTTGATATCATAATAAAATATGTTCTAATTCCTATGGATTCAGTTTTTAAGCACAAATATTTATTCAGATATCTCATATTTTATGTTTGTAACTCATAAAAGTTTCACATTAATTTATTATCTATATTTATAATTTAATTACAATTGAAAACTTTAATTTCTAACTGTTTTTGTTGCCAAATGCAAGATAAATTATTATTAGTTTGAGCTAAAAATTTTAAAAGAGAATTATGGATGACCTTTGTCTTATTTTTTTTCTGTGTTTCTATATGATAAATAGTATACATAGCAAAGGTCCTCCTTGTTCACTACCTGGCTAAATGAAAAACGAAAGTCACAATGTTACCCGCTTTTTTCGCTTATCAGTTGCGTCGAGTTTATTAACCCCTTGAATGCCCACAGGTGATCATCGGGCACCTGTACAGCGCCGAAAAGCTGGTCATAGAGAACAAGAAGACCCTAAAGCCCTCCGATGACTGAGGAAGAAACGAGCGGGAGCTGAGGAGACCACAATAGCAGGGAGGGGCAGGAGCAGGAGGAGCTGCTGGAGCAGGAGCCGTCTCCACAAGAAGACACAACTCGAAAGACTCGACCCACACACAACACAACACACACCACACGCATTGATTCTGTACATGCCACTTTGCATCCATCAAACCAGGGAACCGAAATCATTTGCTAGCAAAAAAAACACCAATTTAATGTTATGTTAAACAACAAATATGAAATTATATATACATACATATATATTAATGGTATAAATAAGTACTAAAGTACTCCAGAAAAAAAAAGGAAGACACCCGGGGCCTATGACATGGAATGTGTGAGCGGGAAGAGGAGGAGCTGGAGCGGCCTACGCCTGGTAGGTGCTGGCGGACACGTTGCCGCCAGTGCCCGTCCAGTTGGTGTGGTGGAACTTGCCCTCCTGGCCGAGCAGCTCGTAGGTGTGGGCTCCGAAGTAGTCGCGCTGGGCCTGCAGCAGGTTGGCGGGCAACTTGGCCGTCCTATAGCCGTCGTAGAAGCTGAGGGCGGTGGACAGGGCCGGCACGGGGATGCCCCAGCGGAAGGCGTTTGCGACCACCTCGCGCCACGAGTCCTGGCCGCGCTCGATGGCCTTCTTGAAGAAGTCGTCCAGCAGCAGGTTCGACAGCTGCGGCTGCGACGTGTACGCATCCTTGATGTTGCCCAGGAAGACGCTGCGAATGATGCAGCCACCGCGCCACATCAGCGCAATGCCGCCGTAGTTGAGCCGCCACTTGTTCTCGCTGGCCGCCTCCCGCATCAGCATGAATCCCTGAGCGTAGGACACGATCTTGGCGCAGTAGAGAGCGTGCTTGATGTCGTCCAAGAACTTGGTCAGGTTGGCCACCTGCGCCTTGGTCGAGGGTCCCTTCAGCGACTGGCTGGCCTGGACACGCTCGTCCTTCAGGGCGGACAGGCACCGAGAGAAGACTGCCTCGCCAATTAGCGTCACCGGCACTCCGTACTGCAGAGCAGCAATGGCCGTCCACTTGCCCGTGCCCTTCTGGCCGGCGGTGTCGCGAATCCGCTCCAGCAAATGCCCCTTGGCGTCCTTGTACTTGAGAATGTCGCGCGTGATCTCGATGAGGAAGGAGTCCAGCTCGGCAGAGTTCCACTTGCCGAACTCGTCGGCCATCTGGTCAGCCGAGAGGCCTAGGCTCTGCATGATGTGGTAGGCCTCGCAGATGAGCTGCATGTCGCCGTACTCGATGCCGTTGTGCACCATCTTGACGAAGTGGCCTGCTCCTCCGTCGCCCACCCACTCGCAGCAGGGTTCGCCGTCGGCCTTGGCGCAGATGGCCTGGAAGATGGGCCGGATGAGGGGCCAGGCGGCCTCGTGGCCACCGGGCATCAGCGAGGGTCCGTGGCGGGCACCCTCCTCGCCACCACTCACCCCGGATCCCACGTAGAGCAGGCCCAGCTTGGCCAGCTCATCGCAGCGGCGGGATGTGTCCTGGTACTCGGAGTTACCGCCATCGATGATCACATCGCCGGCGGAGAGCAGCGGCACCAGCTGCTGAATGAAGTCGTCGACCGCACTGCCAGCTGGAGTTGAAAAGGAAATCTTGATTAGACATAGTCGATATTTCAATAAATATGCCAATGTGAAGAGCCTTACAATATAACAATAGATGCAATTGAACCCTTGCTGCGATACAAATTCCATTAGAGTAATTTTTAATTATGGGCTTTGATAAGACAGAAAGGATCTTTTTGTATACCTGCCTTATGTGTTCAAAAAGTTTTAATTGTCACAGTTTTAATTTTTTTTTTATATTGTACACCAAACAGTAAAATGAAGATGATAACAATATTGGTTAAAAGACTTAAAGATTTACGTCTAAAATCAAAACAACTAATTCGTTTCTTATAAAGGGTGCTTATTGCAATTTCCTAACCGTTTTATAAACGATTTTCGCGAGTGCCAGTTCTTTGGTTTATGAAGAAATCGTCGATTTAACCAGAAAGTAGAGCGTGCGATTAGACAAGGTCAGTTGGTTGCTTTTGGAAAGGCACTGTTTCGCTTTGGAGGTCACCGTGAGGCGTCCCTAGCACTTCTCCAGCGCACTGGAACCAGAACCAGATAAGGCCAACGAGTCGGAGTCGCGGCGATAGCATTGATCTATCTATCTAGCGGTCGTTTGCTTGTTGGACACACCAGCGGTCAAAATTTTAATCTAAGACCCAAGTTCAAATGCTGTTCAATTAAGCCCATAACATCCATAACCATCAAACGAATTCTAAGCCAAATTATTGTTTAAATTTAAGAACTTTTTTCTCTAATTTTAAACTAATTAAAGTATAATTATAAGTTCCTTGGAAATTGTTTTTAAAAAAATTATATGCAATTACCCCTGTTCTTCTAAATTCCACTTTGTGAAAGTTCACACAACTTGTCACGCAACTTTCAAAATAAAATTTAAATAAATAAAAAAAAATATGTCGCTATATTTATGATCAGAACTGTGTGAGCATAAGGCGATCCGCAGACAGAATGAATCATTGGAATAGGATTGGCCTGGCAACTTGCAGGGAAGGTCGCCGGGACAAATGATCATGTGGACAGAAGAATGGATTTCGGTTAGTCCAATCCGAGGAAATCCCCTTGGGAAATCGCCCATTGTGTGTGACCTATAATGAATGTCAAAGATTTCTCTCTGCGTTCGTGTTATTGTTGCTTTTGTGCAAACAACAACGAGCTAGGTAGGAATAGGAAGGTGTAGATAAGCCGGGTACGCCGACTAACGTACGAACTAGAGGTGAGTGGAATTTTGGACATGCTAGTTTGGGAGAAGAAAGCGTGAACCATGGGTTTGAAAATTGTAGTACAAAAATGTGGACAATGCACTAAAGCTACAGCTATGTATAAATACTGAGCGTTAGGCAGTTTAATTGGGTACAAAATTGACGAAATTTTAAACTTTTTTAGTCATTAAGCAAAATGTACTTCAAACATGACTAAAAAATGGGGCTTTAAACAAAGATAAAATTGACCAAAAATTATGGAACACGAGTTTCTTAAATTGAATGGCATTCTTGGGAAATTAGTCATTTCATAACTCAGACTTTTGAAAAAGTACCATCTCTAAGCTTAACCAAATACAACAACTAAGCTTAGAGTTAAAAACGTATCTCAAAGATCTCTGGAAAGTTGTTTTTGTTGTTACTTCTCTTTCTCCTTTTCTTTCACCGGTTTATCATCTCTTCCCATTTGCACATTGCAATATGACCCGCAAAAAAATCGTTTGATGACTTTGCTTTGACTTCCACTCACACGCGCACACACATGTAAAACCGAGTCACTAACACAATCAAAGCGGAGCGATCGCTTACAACAGCAGGTTTTTAGTGTTTTTCTTTCAGTTTTAATTGTTTCTAACGTTGTTTTTTGGATTAGCAACTCACCCTTGACCAGCAGCATGACCTTGCGGGGGGTTTTCAGCTTAGCCACCATGTCCTTCAGCGAATCGGCGCCAATCACGTTGGTGCCTTTGGCCTCGTTGGCGAGGAAGTCTTTGACCTTGGCCACTGTGCGGTTGTAGGCGCACACCACGAATCCCTTCTCGTCCATGTTGAGAATTAGGTTTTGGCCCATGACGGCCAGGCCGATGAGTGCAATGTCCGCTTGTCTGCAAAGAAAACATAAAAAATAAAGAAAGTAAATAAAAGCCAATATTCGTTAGAAAACAGAATCTTGCAAACAAGAAAAAAAAAACAGACTATTTCCTCTCTTACTTACCCGCTCATGTTTTGTGTGTTAAGTGTGCAAGGTGCGCATTCAGTTTGCGGCATGATTTTTTTTACAATATTTATATATGGCAAATTTTAAATGTTAGTTCGCCGATCGATAGTTTCAGCGAAAATGTTAAGTATCGATAAATGTTAAAAAGCTGCACCGCCAAAGCTTTTGGAGAGCGGCAAACTCGCACCGATCCCTAACCCACTAATGCCTGTTTTTTGTTCTTACAAGAATATTGCCTATTTAAGTTTAGTGCTTATAATTTGATTTGAATGGAATATACTACTGGGTGTAGATAAGGTAATACAGGATATTAAGCCAATTCGAAAGAGTGTTTCTATTACATGGTACTTTCATATATCAATGTTATACAGGTATAACAGATATAGATATACAAGGATTTATTCCATAAATGCTTTTATTAAATATCACTTATATTTAAAAATTAGTTAGGCGTTCGTTATAAGAATATACAACATACCTCTAACTAGATAACTCAAATATGTATTAATGAGATTTTAGGTAAAGAAAATTGATGGTTTAAGACTACTCCAGCAGTATTAGGCTGTGAATTCAAGCTCCACAAGTACAAAGAACACATTTACATTTTCTAAATTAATTTTGCATCAATTTATTACGCATACACATATGGAAATTACAAAAAAAAAACACACAACTTTTCACTTATCATTTACTGGAATCCGTCTTCAGTTAAGCACCTTGTAGGGATTGAGGATGCCGTTGGGGTCCAGGAGTTTCTTCATGTCGCGCATGTAGCCGATGGCCACCGGGTCCTTGGAATAGTGCAGGTAGTCCTTCTTCAGGAACCCGATGCCGTGCTCCGCACTGATGCTGCCCTTCAGCTTGGATGTGTACTCATAGACGAAGGGCTCCACCCGCTTGTAGATCTCGTCGTTGAACTCCTCGCAGGAGACGTTCAGGTGCAGGTTGGAGTCCCCCAGGTGGCCATAGCCGCAGACCACGGTGGCCAGGGAGCCACACCGCTCCCGCATCACGTCCACGATGTTGTAGAAGTCCCGCAGCGGCAGGGAGATGTCGTACTTGAAGCAGAAGCTCTTCTCGATCAGGCCCAGCGGCACCATCTCCCTGATCTTCCAGATCTCCTGCACCTTCCCCGGATCCCCGGTCACGGTACCATCCTGGATCTCCCCGCGCTCCATGCCGTCGCCAATGAACTGGTTGATCTTCTCCTCGTCGTGGTCGCCGTTGCTCCCCGACGTCTCGATCAGCATGTAGAAGGGAAAGCCCGAAATGGGCGAGCTGAATTGGATATACTTGGGATTAGTCACGGTCAAAAAGGAAACAGGAATCTAAGTCCGGCATTTGGAAGTTTTTAAATCTCGCTCTTTTTATGTTCTAATAGCAAAAAGTTATCGTGTGACACCTGCAGAAGTTTCTAATGATGTAAGTGCAGGTGTCACACGATAACTTTTTGCTATTAGAACATAAAAAGAGCGAGATTTAAAAACTTCCAAATGCCGGACATGTCTTTAAAAATATTATATATGGAATAGAATAGAACAACCAATCGGAATGGGCTTTTCTCAATCATTATTTTTCAGGCGCATTAGGTCCACTTAGGGGGGTTCTGTACAAGAAAATAGATAGGCTTATGATATAGAATCGGAAAGCTGATTGGGTTTTTCCTAATATAATTATTTTTCGGGATTTAGTACAAGAAATTTGATAGATCGAAAAGGTTACCTCACTGCCTAACTAATATTGAACCATAGTTATAAACAACTTCTGACGGGGTACTCAAATACTTTTCGATGGCAAACTCACTTGAGGAACTTGAACTGCTCGAGAGCGGTGTTCAGGGCCCGCTCGTCGATAAGCTCGCAGGAGCTGAGGATCTCGCCCAGATTGCGCTTGGCACTGACGAAGGTCTTCAGCACATCGTCGAAGGAGTTCAGGCCGATGAAGGCCACGTTGACCGCCCGCGAGGAATGGGGGCAGAGCATCGAGAGCTTGGTGACCACGCCCAGCGTGCCCTCGGATCCGATGAACAAGTGCTTCATGTGGTAGCCCGTGTTGTCCTTCTTGAAGTCGGACATCAGGTTCAGGACCTGGCCGGTGGCCAGCACCGCCTCCACGCCCAGAACGGATCCGTGCAGGTTGCCATAACGCACCACGCGCACTCCGCCCGCATTGGTGGACACATTGCCGCCGATGTGGCAGCTGGCCTTGGCGCCCAGGTCCAGCGGCACCGTCAGGCCCACCTCCTTGGCCCGCTGGTCGAAGTTCTCCAGGATGCAGCCCGCCTCCACGACGGCGATGCCGGTGACCTCGTCCACGGACAGCACCTTGTTGAGGCGCGCCAGCGAGAGCACGATCTCGTCGCAAATGGGCACGGATCCGCCCACCAGACCCGTGTTGCCGCCCTGGGGCACGACCGCCAGGCGCCGCTCGTTGCAGTACCTCAGAATGGCGGCCACCTCCGCCGTGTTGCCGGGCTTCAGAACCAGCTTGCTGTTGCCTGGAATTAAGTGGGGTATTTAGTTAAAACGGCAAATCAGTTGAATTTTGACCTCATTTCATGATTAGTGGACATTTACTAAGACCACACTGCCATCATCGGCATAGAAAATAGAAAGCTTTAAAGTAATTGTACCTAATAGAATCAGAATGGCTTTCAACTTAAGATATTTACCATAAATAAGATAAGGTCATTTCAAAACTAGGAGGACCTTACTAGTATACACTTTGCAGGGACCAAATCTATTTTAAAAGGACCCAACTCACCTCGAATCCTTTTGAGAAAGCAGATATTGTATCCCTCCAGGTCCTCGGTGAGGACGAAGTTCTTGCCCAGGAGCTGCTCGAAGTGCGCCACATCCTTGTCGGTCAGAGTGGCGAAGTTGCCGCGCTTGACATTGTCCGTAATCTGAAAAAGGGGGGGGGGTGATATTACCTCTGGCTACTTAAGACTGAGTGAATGGGGAGGGGGGCTAGCTCAATTCACCACGCCAGGACTAAGGAGCACTTACCTCCGTGAGCTCCGGAATCGGTGCCCCGCTGCCCGCCATTGTGCGCACAGTGGTTGCGATGGGAGTGGTGGTGGTGCTGGCGACGGGGTGGGTGGCCAGTGCGGTGCCAGTGGTGGGTCGCCTCATCAAGGTGGTGGCCCCGGCGCTGGCCAATCTGCGCACTTGCAGGAGCTGCTGGAATCTCATTGTGGAGGGTGGTTGCAGGAACTGGCGATCAGACTGCTAAATGGCTCTGAAACGAGGATAGACATGAGAAATGTCAGTAGGCCTCTAAGACACTTAAAGGTTCTGGCTTAGACAAATTAATGTTGTTTACATTATTGTTTTAAATTGCATTTACTCCTACTAATTGTTATGAAAAAGGTAATAAAACAACACTTGTTCTGAATAAAGTTAGATACTGATGAAAATTGTTTAACTCTAATTAAGACTGTCAAGTCACATTACTTTATTCGATCACTGTCTTCGGTTAGACTGAACCCCAGACTAGTGGACTTCCCCGGAGCACTGGGATGCTTATCGTATTATCACGCCACGAACCACTCGATGTGGGTTATGGAGGCAATCTTCACCTTCTCCTAGCCGCGGACCGTATCGCACTGATACTGATAGCAAAGCCCCTAGGAAACCGAACTTTTCCACTAGACCCATCCGGCTCCATGGCTATATCGCCATTTATGATGGCGTTATCAGTTCAGTCCGTCCCGACTTCGCGCGTGCATAAAAAAATTAGCATATTTATTTTGGACCACACGGCGCACACACTCAAACACCTTAGTCCGGTTTTGGTGTAGTTCGGTTCGAAAAGTGCAAGCCAATCCCATCCTCAACCCGCGAAGTCAAGATCTTTATGAGGCCGCACAGCTAATCGCCGGCAGGTAGATCCCTAACCAAAAACGATCATAAAACCATTTGGTACCGGGACGGAATGCAAACAGATACAAATGTAGATACGGATGCGGGAATATACATAGATATAGACGGGACTACCTGGAGCGTCTGCATCACCAGGTCACGGTATTTTTTTTATTACCCAAGATTGGTTAGGAAATGTTGAGTTAACACTCGACCAAGTAGGTGATTATTTCGAGAAATAAAAACATTTGATCTTATTGTAAGATCGAAATAAATTATTAAATTTTAAATATTATTGTGAATGAGTTATTCTAGTTATTCTTTATACTTTACTAAATATTTAATAAAACTATACTATTTAATGGCTAAAAATGTATATGGCAACTCTTTTGAATAGTTTATTTATTAAGTATTTTGACTTGGGTTCGTTCTGATTTTCAGTCGTTTTAAGGATCAAATAATTTAAATATTTATTGGCCCACCCCTGGTTAATTTATTTGTTTATTTTTTACTCTTTTTCGCTCTCTCTTCTGACCTCTCTTTCTGTCGTTGGCGTGTGTCGTTATTACGTCAAAGAATTGATGTGTGTGGGTAAACGCGTGTTGTGAATAAACAAGTAAAAATAAAGAGCAACATACATATGTATGCATGGGGTTGAACAGGTAGCTGATAAGCGCGAAAGCGTTATCATCATCATATGTAAACCGGTTGCAAAACAAAAAAGAGGCGTCAATGCCATTGCATGCTAACAAAACGATTAATTAGGATCCTTTATTTGCATACCACTCAGGAAATATTAGTTTTGATGCAAACACTCTCAAGAGAGCAGCACGCGCCTTTTTTTTCTCACTGGAAACTAAATGGGAAAATAAACTAAGCTAACCTAAAGCACTCAGGAGAATATTTTTTAAATGCACTCACAATTTCTATCGACTTAATTTGAGTTGGGGATACTGCCTATATCCATAGGTATTCCCTTTAGGAAATGATTGGTTTTATTTTATTCAGAGCGGCGTGTAAAGCGGAACCACAACAAACCACAACTAAAAAATCAAAACGCTAAAGGGGGGCCAATATCTCAAATATTATTACGTGACGTGACGTTACGTTCGTTGCGTTAACAGAATTCTGTTGAGTCTCTTATTTATGAAAAGTTTTTTATTTAAAGCTTAAGACTGTTATTTAACAGCCGCTTTCAATCCTATCACTCTCTTAACTATTTTCTCTTTGATCGACAAGCGAAAGCTCCCCAAATTGAACTTTCCGAGAGTGTAGTAGCGTGCGTATAAATGTGTCAGGGGGTTTGGATTTTATTTTATTATTTTTTAAGGCAGTACTATTTTGAAGTGCTCAATGGTTTAAAATATTTGGTCGATTACATCTCAGTAAATGAGTATAAATCATTTTATTAAGTGAGAAAGATAATGTTTAAGGTTAAGACCTTCTTTAGCACTAAGTGTGGCGTAATAACTTTATGAAAACAAATTATTTATTTTTATTTACTTTATTGACATTGTAAAATCTATATAAAACTTTCATAAATCATTTCATTTCTAAAGGTAAAACCTTACGACAATGAGCAAGTTTCTAACAACTTAACTTAAAAAAATGGACGATCCTAGAATTGCTTTATTCTATCTATATTCCCTTCCCTACATTCATTCCAACTTTTGTTTAACTTTTCATTAAACATTTCAAATACTGCTAGCCTAATCTATATGGCTGAAACAATATAATCATAATTTTAAACAAATATAATCGTGTATTTCTGATAAAAAATATAATGTTTTTAGAAGCTAAAAGCAGTCCCTTATAAAATATGTAATATATGGAGAAAAAACAACGTCCTTTTTAAATACGTCAAGAAAATTTTACTCGAAACTTCCTAAATACCTTAAGCAGTAAGAACGGGGCCTATAATTTTCTTCTAAAAATCCTTCAAAATTTTAACTTGCTAATTTATTTCGAGAGATATTAACGGTGAGGTACATATGTACATACATATATTATATTGACTTTACTCAACTAACACAACCTAATTTCTTAAATTATAAAGTAATTAAAAATCTATTCCATTTTGTTTTTCAATAAAAACTGTTATACTATCAATCGAATTCACCATACACACACACAGGCCACGCCCACTGAAGAGCGACAATGGGGTGGGGACACCCCCAGCAAGCACTATAACGCCATCCCTTTCCCCTCACAGGCAGCGCAATAGTACTATCTCTGTTGCACCCTCTAACGCCTTAAAAACAAAGGGAAAAGGTTTTTTGGTGGTGCGCCCATTTTTTATTTGCTGCAATCTTCCGTCGGCATTTTGTATTGCCAATAAGCAGCGACTTTGACATCTAGTAGGCATTGTGTTTGTTGTTGTATCCAAAGCAAAATGGAGAACATAGAATTAGGAATATAGTAGAATACATTTTAGGACTCGTGAGCTTAGTCAAAATACAAGCCCTACATACTTTATTCTTGCAAATAAAGTTTATACAAACAATTACAGTTTTAAGTTATTAAACCACTTTGTAGTTCAATGTTTTTAGTTATTTTTAATTTCCCAAAATCTTGCATTTATTGAATTTTAGTTTAGTGTGCAATCTTAGACTACGTTTTTTGCTATGCTATAAGTAATATTGTCATTGAAAACAATTTTTGGTGTTAACCTAACAAAAGTTTTATTGCAGAGTAGCCATTTTAATAGGAATTATATTGTAAATTTATTTATGTATTTTTTATGTATTTATTTTATTTAGGAAGACATTTACTGCTTGTTTCTAGAAATAAATTAAATATCTCTTTAATTTTATTTAATGATGCGATTCGCATTCGAATATAACAGTTTAAGGTAAGATTTTTGGGGCGGAAGATCAATAAATGTACGTCATTCGGCTATATGTATGAAACATACATATCTTAGTTATTAACCTAATTGTGCGCATGAAAACTTATATTGCTTAATCTTAACATTTTAAATATATTGGCTAAGAATTGAATAAAAAACACAAAAACAAACAAAAAGTATTATTCCTAAAGAAATTTTGTAAGGATTGCAAATAAAAATTGCATAGAACATAGAACTAAATATCTGATACAATAGCTACCACAAAAAAGGACATGATTAGATGACAATTTAAGCAGGCTTTATGGATTAATATTACATTATAACCCCTACATTTTTCCGCATTTCCAACAGCTTGTTGACACCCCTAATTGGCTTAGGGGTTGGAGTTCGTACACCCCATACAGATATCCGAATTTTCCCTCTTTTGAGGGTAATTGTATCATGTTTGTTTTAGAAAACGGTAGTCGCTGCTTCGGAAAATGGTGGAAAAGGATCGGATGGTTCCAAAGGTCTCGTGGAAGGGCAAGTGTCACAGAGTTCAACCCTTTTTCCTGGCTTCCTGTTTACTTTGTAAAAGGATCGTATCGAATCTCGAGTCTTCGTACAGTTTCGATGTGTTTATTTTTATAGAGGGGATATTTATTAAATACCGTATCGACATTTAATAATAGTTTAGGATAAAGGATTAAATATTCAATTCTATTATTGAACAATTTTCGGATGCAACTGAAAATGTATGTGATTTTATGGATCAACCATGAAGATAATGTTTACGGGATAATTTATTTGGAAACTTTGTTCTTCTTTTGACATGAATGTTTAGAATCGATTAAAATGCTCCAGATAATTTCATCGTTCCCAAGACTTGTGTCAAAGTAAAGTATTTCGGTCTTAGGATAGAAATTTTAACCCTTTTTTTATTTTGCCTTAAACTTTGCAAGTCCTTGGACAGTGTATAAGACAGTCATCATCACTGTGACCTAAAGGACCACTGAAACATTCCATCCACTGCAAATTCTGAGCCGATTTCGAGGACTTCCTGTTTTCGCTACACATGAGTGTGAGTTGACAGGTCAATTAAGTGTACCGAAAGGACAATGGCAAATGTAATGCACAGGGGGTGAGTTAGTAACAATGGAGAAATTTTGATAATAAAGGAACTAGGGGTTCTGAAAGAAAGGAAACATTATGGAATGGAATTATCCATTATAGGGGTTTCGCTATAGAGTTTTTCCGGTAGAGTGTAAAGCGTGAAGTTAAGTGCAGGGAAAAACCGACAGGGAACATATACATTTATGTTCAATATTTTTCGTTTCTGAAAATGTTCAGGAAGGAATTAGCTATTTTTATAAAATAAACCAAACTGAATACTTATGCACATTTCTAAGGTAAGGTTAAGTTCCACATTTAAAAGGGAAGTATTGTTCTTAAATGACTTAATTTTTACAAAGATGTTATACAGGGTTTGTTGACAGTAGAAAATACAGATAAGGTGAACTGCGTAAACAGAGCCCAAGAAAATATCCAGTGAAATTTCCAGTAGAATTCGATAGGATGTGATCCTTTGGCGATCCATTTTCATTTCTGGCCACGCCCTATAACCTCTGAAACGGACTTCATTGCGTTGGCAATAAGTCCAACAACAACTGCCCACTTTTGATTATCACTCAGAACACGCACACCACCGCACGTCTACACGCATACCTTTGATGTATGCAGATGTTGATCATTCCAACAAAAATGGTGTAGGAAATTCTGAAAATTGCCTAACAACAACAATACAACAACAGGTATGAGGGTATTTTTCTATTACAGCGAGCGAGGGAGAGGGGTGTATGCGCTAATGCTAATGCACCAGAGCGAGAGGCAAAGTGCGAGTGTGAGGAAGGCACGCGCAAAGCAATTTACGCTCATTAAGCATTTGTCATTTTTACGAAATGCAAATACACACACTCACACCATATTCGCCCCAACAGCAACAACCCAACAAGTTGGAGGAAATTAATTGAATCGGTAGCAATAGCAAGAGGACGAGCGCATGCTCGACTTCTTGTACAGTTGAGCGTGCGAAGAAGAAGAGACGAAGGGAAATTAACGGCGAAGGTGGACCCCCAAAACAACGAAAAAAGCTCAACAAAAAATACCAATACCAAGCTGCCCCACACACACACTGGAAGAGAACAAAAAAAGTAAAGCTGAGAGCGAGAGAAAAAGCACTTAACGAGCATAAAAATAATATGGCGGCAGCAAAAAGAAAAAGAAATGAGACGAAACGAAATTCTGTCGAACAACAACAATGGTAATCAAATGATGAACATTTGTGGAGCTGAGCGACGTTGTTGTTGAAGGGAGTGGGGAGAATAAGGAGAAGACCGACAAGCGCCCAAGTAACGCACCCATACAACTACACACACACATAGCACTGGCGAGTACAAAATGAAAAATGAAATGTCAAAGACAGGGACAGTGGAACAAGGGTGGTTTAAATGGAAATTTTGTAAGTCAATGACTGTGGAATTTCAAATATTAATTAGGTGGTTATAATAAGCCAATAAATATTAGGTACCACTTTTAGGTAAATCCAATCTATTTAATTTTTATGAGCTTTGAATAAGGTTAACTACACATTGCACGTAATAATTTTTTGAATGGTACCAACACAGTACCCGAGGGAAATTGCTCCACCTTGCTCACGGTTAATCACTACAACAACAAATATGCAATCTAATAATAATGGATCGCATACCACTGTTCGGAAGAGTGAGTGAAAAAAATTTCGCTCTGCCTCTGCGCATACGCTACCCCTCCCCTTTCCCTTCCTCTTTCTCTTCCACCTTCTGTTTCCGACAAGCACAACTAATAATAAAGTAAAGCCGATCCGATCCGATGCGAAAAAGGGGAATGGAGAACTGAGAAAGGAGGAGGTAGTGGGTACTGGTGGTGGAACGAAAAAAAGAAGATGAAGTATAGCAACAATCGGGCGGTAGACATTCGAGTGTACAGACACAGAAAACTGGATTTGGTAGTGGGTATATTTTATATTTCTAGGGGCAGGGGGCCCACCGTCAGGGTGGTTGAAGCCACACGCACACATATGCCCGCCAGCTGTAGCCTCGATGCCTGCTTTTTTTACTCGATTTGCATTGCCAACTGAACTGCTGCCGTTTCATTCCAACCCCAAGCGCGCTGAGGCCATCCCGCTCGCACACGCTCTCGGACGCGGACCAGCCCTAGTGGCATCGCACTCGCACCCGCGCATTTCGGTATAGAGAAAAGTTGATAGTCCGCAAAGTATCTTCGGAGAAACGGGTTCGTTCCATGCCAGCTGCACACCACACACACACAGGCGCAAACGAACACATGCGCACTTCATTTTGTTTCCCGATGGAATTGGAAAGACAGCGTAGAGTTGTCGCTCTGGCGCGCGGCTCAGATTGAAAATAAATTTGGCGGCGTGCGGTTCTTGCGCTCTGCGGTCCGGTCGTGTGAAATTGTAGTGGACGTCTTGAACGAAGAAAGAGTATCGCGCCGACGCGACGAACACACTTGATACCCTGCATATATTGTTTTATTTTTTTGATTGGTGCCAACGGTGCTGTTCATTAGTGAAAACGTGATGCCGCGCCACAGTGGAAACCCTAGCTGGCGAACCGTCGCTGGCGACGTAGGCAGTGAAATAAAAACAAGCGTCTAAAGTAGTCATTGCGCTTTATTTTTTGTTGTAAGGTCGCGTGCACAGGTGCCTGATCATTACAATTGCACTGAGAAAAAAAGTGACTGCAGCCAGCGGGAAGAGAGTGGAAGTAGTGACTGTGAGTGGAGTTTGTACTAATTACTACTGCCCGAGCACGAAACTCATTTACACGCAAGCACACACGCTCACACATACTGATACTTGCGTCGGGTTTGGATTCGTATTCGTTTTTGTGTACATTTTGTTGTCTTGCATTCCACGTTACATGTTTGTTGTTGCCTGTATGTTTATATTTATTGCCTCCACATATTTGTGTGTTTTGTGTTTATTAATGTACAATACAAATACAACAAAAAGAAACTAAAGGCCAAAAGAAAGCGCCAAGTCAATAAAAACAATGAAAACAACGAGTCTCCGCCGCCGCTGAAAACAAAACGCCACCACCGACGCATGCATACCTTTAATTTATTACACATATTGTTTTTATTTTGAATAATGGATCGTCGTGCATTAAAGTTTATGCAAAAAAGGTATTTTTTGTTTGGTTTCGTTTAATTTTTATCACTTTCATTGTATTTCTTACATGTGTTTTGCCTGCAATTGCGCCCTGACTTTGTATTTGTTGTGGGGTCAAAATTAAAGTTGCTTTTAAACATTGATTGTTTATTGCCTGGATCGTGACACGTTAAACCACATTGTAGTAAAATTGCAGAGAGATATTCTCTGTTCGGTCATAATAAAATGCTCTCGACTGGCGTGCAAAAAAAGAAGGAAATTCACAAGACGCAAAACGAGTTTCCCCCATTCTTCCAACCCTGCACCGCTCACCTTCCCCGCATCCATCACACGCCCCCTGCTGTGCGGTGTTGTTGCATTGTTGACAACGAATTTCGCAATGCATGCCTGTGTTTGTGCGTCGGGTGGTGGTAGTTGATTTCCCCTCGCTCCTCATATACTCGCTGGGGCAACATTGAAAAGACAAAAGTTCTATGCCAAAAGGTAACAGTGTTTGTTGTTGTCGAAAAATGCATGCGGCAACCCTGGTTGCTCTCTCATCCTAGTTCTGGTTCTCTCTGGCTCCATTCTCAGCCGAAATAAACAAAAATTTTGTCACTACAGGGTTGCCAACTGTAACAAAAATAAATTAATAATTATAAGTCTTGAAATATGTTTTTTGTTTGGTTCTAAACGAAACAATTTCGAACAAATAATATTTGACAGCACCCCAAAAATCAATAGCCTTAGATGAAGGTTATATAGATTTGTGTGTTATAATCTTCACTTTTAGTTTAAAAAAATATGTGTTCTTTAAAGATCATTTTTTAAAAAATCAAATATATTAATTTAACAATTGGGCATTGGGATCATTGAAAAAGCATTTTAACTGAATCCGTAAAAGTTTTGGTAGTGAATTTTTTTTTTACAATTGACAACTCTGTTTACAGCTGTATGTTTCATCTCGTTCACTCACTTGGGTTTTCTCTTTTTTCGATTGCAAAACTCGTTTGTGTATATCAATCAATATGCTGTCATACAGCTCTCTCGCTCGTTCCCTCGCATTTTGCACGCCTGATTCCACTGGAACTGATATTTGATTTGAATTCGAGCTCCCCCGCCCTTCTCTTTTGGGCGCATGCTTACTGACTGTGTGTTTGTGTTTGTTTCCCCCGCATTTTTACTGCCGTTTCCACAGCTTGCAGCAAAACTGTTGTAAGAGGTTCATACACACATACTCCAAGTGGAAACCAGTCTTTTTTTGAAGACGTTTTTCACTGCGGGTGGCGGCGATCTCAACTTACACACATATACACGTGCACCCACCACCCTGTGTCGAAATATCCACCCCTCTAGAACGCCCACCACCCCTATCCA
Source organism: Drosophila kurseongensis (assembly GCA_018153305.1). NCBI lineage: Eukaryota > Metazoa > Arthropoda > Insecta > Diptera > Drosophilidae > Drosophila > Drosophila kurseongensis. The sequence continues at coordinate 1,261,476 of JAECXX010000141.1, forward strand.
CCTTTCTTTTTGTATTTATTTTTTGTTGAGGGTTAGCAACGACATGATGGTTACCCCAAAATGCTTTTACCGGCTTTTACAACCCATTTCGCTTGTCCTCCTGCCTTCGTTCTACTTCTCCCTTTTATGCTCTTGCTTTTTATGGGCCTTGGCGTATTTAAGTGGGTGAAGGGTAGAGGGGGAGGGATCAGCCTCTCCGGATTGCTGGAAATCACAGCTGAGGTCAGCCAAATAGAACACAGAATTTGAGTCATTGTATTTAATTATTAATAGAAGAACTATTTTGATTGCCTCTTGCAATCATTAAACTTTTCCCGAATAAAACCAGATAAACTCCTAATTGTCTGTAGATTTCCTAATATTATGACCGCAACTGTACGAAAACCTTTCCATCTCGTGTTGCTCCCAACTGTCAGCGTTTTTAGCATTGCGATAGGAAGGTCCTTGAACTTCGCTTGCAATTCGAATCGGCTTTTGTGTCCTGTGTCCCTGTGCAATACCATCCAACGGTGCCAGCTGCGTGGCTGAATTAGTTTCCTGGTTTGTTGTCAAATGTGGAAAAACGGATACGGCATCGATGCCTGACATCGAAATTCGACAATCCGTAGATAAAGATCGATGCTATGGCTGTCGGACCGCTGCTTTCTTTTGTTTCAATGAAAGCAAAAGTCCTTTTTGCATTTTGCCAAATTTTCATTGTCGTTCAGTAAGGGCGGGTAAGGAAAGGAAGTTTCACAAAATGAAAGAATATTTCGGGAAACTACCTAAAAGTAATCAGAGGGACAATCTTTCTAAATAAATCATTTGATTTTTTTTGTAGGAAAATGTTGACACATTAATATTTTCTACAGTCTTGACCTTTAATGTCAATTATTAAGTAATTAAAATTGTATATGTGTTCCATACCAAAATTATCAAATGCACCACCTTTTTTTTTTCTCACTTTCAAGCCGCCACCCTAATATTTACCTTGTAAATATGATTATTAAATAAGAGCTTTTTTGTTTGCTAAATCCAGCATTTGTCTCACGCATTTTCGAATGACTAAAACCAGATTTTAATATTTACCAAGACAGAGTTTATTTTTTTTAGGTGGTAAATAAAAAAGTGTTTTATTTATTCGTCATATGGAGTTGTCTTGATCGGTTTTAAGCTATTTTACATTACTTTGTCATGTTATAAATTGTGTTTATTTTAAAGTCTTTTCTTTGTTATTTAATACTGTAAAATAATAACTTAATTGTTGAATTTGTAGAAAATATAGTAGATTACTTTTTCCTCCCCCTGAATATAGTTAGTAACCTAACGTTGTGATCCATATTAACCGATTAGAAAACAATCTTACATATAAAGCATTTTCTTGGTATTTTTAATTGATGCCCAGAAATGTTCCAACACAGATAAAACAAATGGGTTAAACCTGATTTTTTGTTTGGTTTGGAGGATGATGGTGGCCGGGGAGCCTGACAGTCTGTTTGCATTGGCTTGTTATTGTTTGTAGCCAGGACAAGAGAAGACCATTAGGAACACAGTTCTTCCAGCTTGTTTGCGTGTGGTCCAAAATGATTTAGCTGTTTTTCTGTTAAGCAAATGTTTACTGATCTCTGAACTCCTCTTTTTTCATCCGATCCCGCAGAGCGGACACAGAAAGCGATACTACCACCACAACAGTGAGCACCACAGCATCCCAGGGGACACCAGCATCGGCCATATCAGCAGGTGGCACTCTACCCCTGAAGGACAACTCCAACATCCGCGAGAAGCCGCTGCACCACAATCACAACAACAATAACAGCTCCCAGCACAACCACTCGCACCAGCAGCATCCCCATCAGCAGCAGCAACAACAACAAGGCGGTGGCAAGCAGCTCGAGCGGCCACTAAAGTGCCTGGAAACGCTCGCCCAGAAGGCGGGCATCACCTTTGACGAGAAATACGATGTGGCCAGCCCCCCTCATCCCGGCATTGCCCAGCAGCAGGCGACTCCAGGATCAGGAACAGGTACAGGATCAGGCACAGTCACTCCCACAAGCCATCGCCACGGAACTCCGCCCACCGCCCGCAGGCACGCTCACACCCCAAACACTCCGAGCAGGCCGAGTGCACCCAGCACACCCAACTCCAACTCCCACTCCCACTCCCAATCCCTTTCACACGCCCTTGCCCGCCACACCAGCCTCACGCTGGACAAGGCGCAGAATCCTGGCCAGCAGGTGGCGGCCACCACCACGGTGCCGCTGCAGATCTCGCCGGAGCAGCTGCAACAGTTCTATGCGAGCAATCCCTACGCCATCCAGGTGAAGCAGGAGTTTCCAACCCACACGGCCGGAGGAAATGGAACGGAGCTAAAGCATGCAGCCAACCTTCTGGAAGTTCAGCAGCAGTTGCAACTGCAGCAGCAGCTTTCAGAAGCCAGTGGCGGAGGAGCAGCCTCGGGAGTCGCCGGAGGAGCCCCTAGTCCAGCCAACTCGCAGCAAAGCCAGCAACAGCAGCACTCCACTGCCATTAGCACCATGTCACCGATGCAGCTGGCGGCGGCGGCCGGAGGCGTGGGCGGGGATTTTTTGCAGGGGAGGACAGTGCAGCTGATGCAGCCGTCGACCAGCTTCCTGTACCCGCAGATGTTCGTGTCGGGCAATGTGCTGCACTCAGGCGGCCTTGGCCAGCAGCCCATCCAGGTGATCACCGCCGGCAAGCCCTTCCAGGGGAACGGCCCCCAGATGCTCACCACCACGACGCAGAACGCCAAGCAGATGATCGGCGGCCAGGCTGGATTCGCGGGCGGGAACTACGCCACCTGTATTCCCTCAAATCACAACCAGTCGCCCCAGACGCTGCTTTTCTCGCCGGTGAATGTCATCTCCCACTCGCCGCAGCAGCAGCAGAACTTGCTGCAGATGGCCGCCGCCGCTCAGCAGCAGCAGCAACTCACCCAGCAACAGCAGCAGCAGCTCACCCAGCAGCAACAGCTTACCCAGCAGCAACAACAACAGCAGCAACAGCTGACAGCTGCACTGGCCAAAGTGGGAGTGGATGCGCAGGGCAAGCTGGCCCAGAAAGTGGTTCAGAAGGTGACGACCACCAGCAGCACAGTGCAGGCGGCGACCGGGCCGGGATCCGCTGGGACTACACAGGCGCAGCAGGTGCAGCAGGTCCAACAACAGCAGCAGCAGACCACCCAAACCACCCAGCAGTGCGTTCAGGTCTCGCAGTCGACGTTACCAGTGGGCGTGGGTGCCCAGTCCGTGCAGACTGCCCAACTCCTGAACGCGGGCCAGGCGCAACAAATGCAGATCCCATGGTTCTGGCAGAATGCGGCAGGCTTACAGCCCTTTGGCTCGAACCAGATTATACTGCGCAACCAACCGGATGGGACGCAGAGCATGTTCATCCAACAGCAGCCGACGACGCAGACCCTGCAGACGCAGCAAAACCGTAGGATAACTTGATAAATTTTATAAATTCGATACTAATTTAGACTATTTCCCCACAGAGATTATCCAGTGCAATGTGACCCAAACTCCGACCAAGGCACGCACTCAACTGGACGCACTTGCTCCCAAGCAGCAACAGCCGCAACAAGCCGGGTCCACAAACCAGACGCAGCAGCAGCAGCTGGCTGTGGCTACTGCCCAGTTGCAGCAACAGCAGCAACAGCTCACGGCAGCAGCTCTGCAGCGGCCAGGAGCCCCGATCATGCCTCACAATGGAACTCAAGTACGGCCGGCCAGCTCTGTGTCCACGCAGACGGCCCAGAATCAGAGCCTGCTGAAGGCCAAGATGCGCAACAAGCAGCAGCCGGTGCGACCCGCTTTACCCACCTTGAAAACGGAGAATGGTCAGGTCGCGGGCCAGAACAAGGTGGTAGGTCACCTGACCACGGTGCAGCAGCAACAACAGGCGACTAACCTCCAGCAGGTGGTCAATGCGGCAGGCAACAAGTGAGATAAGATCTGTCAGACTCAAACAGAATCCTCTAACTATTCATATTCCTCCACAGAATGGTTGTGATGAGCACTACGGGCGCTCCCATCACCCTCCAGAATGGACAAACACTTAATGCAGCCACTACAGCAGGAGTGGACAAACAGCAACAGTTGCAGCTGATTCAGATTCAGAAGCAGCAGATGTTCCAGCAGCAAATGTTCCAGCAGCAAATTGCTGCCATTCAGATGCAGCAGCAGGCGGCAGTTCAGGCGCAGCAACAACAGCAGCAGCAGCAAGTCTCGCAGCAGCAACAGGTGAACGCCCAGCAACAGCAAGCGGTAGCGCAGCAGCAGCAGGCGGTGGCGCAGGCTCAGCAACAGCAAAGGGAGCAGCAGCAGCAAGTGGCCCAAGCGCAGGCGCAGCAGCAGCAGGCGCTGGCTAATGCGACCCAACAGATCCTGCAGGTGGCACCCAACCAATTCATCACATCTCACCAGCAGCAGCAGCAACTGCAGAACCATCTGATACAGCAGCAGCTGCAGCAACAGGCGCAGGCACAGGTGCAAGCCCAGGTGCAGGCCCAAGCGCAGCAGCGGGAGCAGCAGCAGCAGCAGAATATCATCCAGCAGATTGTGGTGCAGCAGTCGGGTGGGGCAACCGCCCAACAACAGCAGCAGCAATCACAACAGCAATCCGGACAGCTGCAGCTGAGCAGCGTGCCCTTTTCGGTTTCATCGACGACGACGCCAGCCGGAATAGCCACCTCCACTGCCCTACAGGCGGCTCTCTCCGCCTCCGGCGCTATCTTCCAGACTGCCAAGCCCGGCACTTGCAGTTCCTCCCTCCCCACCAGCAGTGTGGTCACAATTACCAACCAGAACACCACTCCGCTAGTCACCAGCAGTACGATGGCCAGTCTGCAGCAGGCGCATGCTCAAGCTCAGCTCCAACAGCAGCAGCAACAACAGCAGCAGCAACAGCTAATCACCGCCACCATTGCAGCAGCAACTCAACAGCAGCAGCAGCAGGGACCCCCTTCACTTACACCCACCACGCCCTCACCAACCACGAATCCCATCCTGGCCATGACCTCGATGATGAATGCCACGGTGGGGCACCTCTCTACGGCTCCTGTGACTGTTTCTGTGACTAGCACCGCTATCACTCCGTCGCCGGGTCAGCTGGTCACGCTCAGCAGTGCTGGCAGCGGAGGAGGAGGAAGCTTCGTATCCACGCCCTCCAAGGAGACACCAACAAAGATGCCCACAGCCACCCTGGTGCCTATTGATTCGCCCATTGCGCCTCCATCTGGACATGATACCTGCACCACACCCAAATCCTCCACTTCTGCCAGTGTCAGTGCATCCGTAGAGGCCAGCAGTTCCACGAATGACGCTCTGCCCAACGGAGAGAACTCAGATCGGGCTTCCACGCCCTCCAAGGTCCCCACCACTCCCACCAGCAAGCAAAGCAATGCGGTGCTGCCGACGAGCAGCAGCACCACTCCCAGCACTGCCAGTGGACAGGAAGAACACAAGGTGGCTACCTCCGTCAGCTCCACGTCCGCAACATCAACGCCAACCACGACAACGATCAGCAATGGGATCGGGATAGCCAGAACAACATCAAGCACAACTTCCAGTACAACGGCTAGCACAACCACCACCAGCTGCAGCACTTTAACCACGAGTTGTACCAGCACCACCACAACCACTTCGGCTGGAAGTATAAATGGGGTGAAGGATTTGCCCAAGGCGATGATCAAGCCAAATGTCCTAACACACGTCATCGATGGCTTCATCATCCAGGAGGCCAACGAACCTTTTCCGGTCACCAGACAGCGATATGCGGACAAGGACGTTAGCGATGAGCCGCCAAGTGAGTACACAAGCCACTATTACTATTGCATAATTCTAATCTCCTTCGCTTTATTTTGCAGAGAAAAAGGCAGCCATGCAGGAGGACATCAAGCCGAGTGGAATAGCATCAACTCCAGCCTCGGACATGGTTGCTTGCGAGCAGTGCGGAAAACTGGAACACAAAACGAAGCTCAAGCGGAAGCGCTTCTGTTCGCTGGGATGCGCCAGACAGGCCAAGAACGGCATCGGAGGAGTTGGAACAGGAGAGATAAACGGCCTGGGCACAGGTGGAATCGTAGGCGTGGACGCCATGGCATTGGTAGACAAACTGGACGAGGCCATGGCCGAGGAGAAGATGCAGACGGAGGCCATGCAAGCGATGTCCGAAACCCTGCCCATTCAGTCGGCTCCAACGGAGGTGACACCGATGACAATTCCAGTACTAGCGGCCATTCCAGCCTCTTCCCCACTTTCATTGCTTTCGGGATCGCCGTTGCCATTGGCAATAACTGCTCCTGCAGCACTGGCCCTGGTCACTCCTGCGGTGGCACCCTCGTTTTCGAGTGCCAATGGGGTAGATCGCCCGCCCATCAGTAGCTGGAGTGTGGAGGAGGTCAGCAACTTCATCCGAGAATTGCCTGGGTGTCAGGACTACGTGGACGACTTTATCCAGCAAGAGATCGACGGCCAGGCATTGCTGCTGCTGAAGGAGAACCATCTGGTGAACGCCATGGGCATGAAGCTGGGCCCAGCCCTCAAGATTGTGGCCAAGGTGGAGTCCATGAAGGAGGTTCCGCCACCTGGCGAGGCTAAAGACGCAGGAGCTCAGTAACGGCAGCTAGAGTGCGAGGGGCCCCAGAAGATGATCTCCTAACCGGTCAATGGTACTGGTCAACAAGTCCGACGAGCCGGGATAATCTGATTTAATCGGACAGGCGGGGAGCACACAAACCCAATTGTAAAGTCCTTATCATCACTAGGCCAGCAAATCCAAAAACCCATTAAATTGTATATAGTTCCAAAAGAATTAAGATATTTATTTAGAAATTAAAACCCGAAAGTCGGAAAACGCATGGAATTACTTAAAATAAATTTAAGCTACGAATAATATTTTAATTGACCTGCCAGCCAAGTGAAATAAATAGAATTGTACATTTAAGCATAAGTGTAGACCATATGTAGCATTTTAATAACACGCATCGTCATGTATAGTTTTTACTAGTATTTTAAACTAAGCAATCAAATTTACGATTAAGATTGTACTAACAACTAAAACATTTTAAACTTGCGAAAGAGAAGAAAACATCTAAATGTAAATTTGAACTTTTTGGTACAACTTTTAAATGCCTAGACATAAGCTAATTTTTTTAATTTTTTTTGCTATTGCTGAACTAAATACAAATGCACTATATAGTGATTAATAAATTAAAAAAAATACACTTTTCTTGGTTTTCGTTGGGGTTTGGGTTTCACAAGTTAAATTTATTTCAAATAATAAAATGTGTAGAACTATCCAAATTTGGATCTGAACAAAGAATTAATTTGATCTTACCCTTTTGAATTTTAACTTAATTTAATTCCAAAGATTTTCTTAGGTATTATTATACATCAAAATAGTATTGTCTTAGAAAATAATTAATTATCTTTGTTGTCTCCAAATTTTTGGTTACAAAAATGTTATTGGATTTAAAGGCGATTTATAGTCAGCACTGTTATTATCATTAATTATAGGTGATAAATGATTCAAATAGAATAAAACTAAACTTATCATTGATAACAGGTGTTGTGATCTCTACAATTATTAATGTTTTAATCGAACAATTTCAGCTGAAAAGGCTTAATTGCTTGATTAAATTGAACAATAACATTACAACAATATCCTTTACCTGATTAATGTTTTGTTCAATTCCAAAAACTGGTCATAGTTAAGTGTGATTATATCTTTTGATCCTCATTTTTGAAAAGCTCTCCAGCCAACAGTTCTTCGATGAGAGATAACGTAGTTTTATATAAAAAAAAAATTATTAATAAGTAAAAGTAAAGTCTAAGTCTTAAACCAATTTAAATCGATCGAATCAGCACTTTGGGAGAAGTTACGACTGACGCGTTTTCGTTCATTCCCGTTTTTTTAAATCTCCTTTTTTGAAACTCAAAAAGTTATAAATCAATTTTATTTAAACTTTTTATCAATATTCAAGATGACATTATCTACACGGGGGATTTTGAGTTTTAAATTAAACAACAGTTTCATTCGAAGTATAAAAAATAAAAGTTTAAAAGTATTTGCTTTTTGCCCGTAAAACTCGGGTAACTTCTTAAAGAAAAATATATTGTAAACCAACCTTGAGCAAAAACTATTGAATTATAAAGGTTCTTAATAGTTCTTAGGTTCTTCCAGTATCTAAAATATTGCCCATTTAAGAGGATCTATTAAATAAGTATGTATATCTTTACCATTTACCAAAGCTTTGAAAATCTACCAAAAGAATCAATTTGAAATGTATTTTAAAAGGTGAATTAAATCTACAAAATAAAAAAAATGTAAGCCTTTTCCAAAATATAGACTGTTATACGCCAAACTCACCACAATTTTATGCCACGCCCACAAAACGCAGAAAGAGACCGGCTGTGAGTGCCTTATAGTCGTCCTTGTCTTACCCACGGCCGCAGAGGCGGCGACACTCCCTCCCTCTTTCCTTTCACCACCCCACCATTTTCTTCACTACCACCTTTCCGTCGGCATTTTGTTTTGAGCGCCGGCAGAGGCAAAGCGGCGACTTTGGGTCCGGATCGGTGGGCTTACCTATGATTTGTTGTTGTTGTTTATTTGTTTTTGTTGCTGCTGGCAATTCAAAATGGAGAATGGTAATTCCTCTGTACATACACATATAACTCTTAAAATCAACCAAAACATTTTCAAAAGTTCTTATTTTTATTCTTAGGTATTTTAAGGTATCATTTCTGGCGTTTTAAAAAACATTATTTTACAGTTTTTATACTAATTCAACGAACTTGCATGTTTTCAATGCTAATTATCTCGGGTTACATTTCTGCCATCAAAATAGAAACATGGAAATATCCAACATGAAAATGAGTCAAAAAATTCAGCACCGTTTAAAAAACCACTTTAAACTTTAAGAAGAAAGTCACTTTAAAATAAAATGTTTGAGCCAAAATTAAACCACAACATTTTAAAGGTATGCCACATTGGGCTGCAAATCTGTATACCGTTCTTATCTACTATATCTTTCTACTTCATTAGGGTCTAGTTTACTAGTTTTATTATTGCAAGCTCTTAAGATCATAACTTAAAACGTATTTAGTTTGAGACTTTTATATGGTTAATTATTTACACAAAACACTTCTACAAAAAGCTTGTGATCAATTTAAAGAATAATAGCGACCTTTGTGTTTATAAGCCATTCGTTCGTCCTATGAATCAAAGCTAATACTATGAGCCATTATCAGCTCATAAAAGCAAGCGAAGCAGATCAGAATAAAAACAAATAGTATTTTCCTTAATAATAAATTTTACAAATTTAAAAAAAAAATTTTACATTCTTTTTAGGGTAAGTAAATAAACTTTTTAGGTACAGCTTTAAACCTCAAAAAGGGACTTGTTCTTTGATTTATGACAATGATTCGCGGATTTTGATTAAGCAAAAATCAATTTGTTCTGAAGAATTCGAGGCTTGTGGTCTAAAATAAAACTATTTTTCTGCTTTTACCCAACGAAATGTGTCATGCCGTTTTGTGTCCATTAATAATTTTTTAAAAGCTGTAAAACGAATTTTTAAAATCAACTCACAATGATTATATGAGTCATGTAATAAAGCTTAGTAATTCGAATTAAAAAAATTTTTTACACGATTTATTCAACAATTTTAAAAAAATGTAAGTCCTGTGATTCTATTCATGGAGGATACAAGTAACATTCGAAATAATGCTCGATCCCAAATTCCACATGAACAAGTACAATTCCCCTGTTTTTCTTAGTGATTTTCCTGAATTACACGCGACCCTTCACCCCTTAAAATGAACCTAGGGGTTGAATTCGCTACCCATACCGTTAATAATCCCGAATAGTGTTGCTTTTGAGGGTAATTGAAGCCGCTTTGCTTGGAAATAGTTTTCACTACAGCGCTTAAAATGGTGGCTAAGGGTGCTCTGGGGTCGCCGAGGTCTGCAAGTGTCAGAGGCCAACCCTTTTCCGCATTCCCATTTGATTTTTGCAAGGATTTCACCCCTCTTATCCTTATCGCGGCACTTTCCTGCACAGTGCTAGTTAGTTGGGTACAGTTTACTCAGTTTCCCTGGGGACCAGAAAAAATATATTAAAAAGGTTAGTATGGGAGAACACAAGAAAGTCATTTCAATTGTATTGTAGCTTTTTTAATCAAAAAAGGTTTTATTACAAAACAAAGTAAAACTTAATAACATTGTCCAATTTTTGGGTTCCAAAAATAACAAATGATGTTATAATTCCCAATAGCTTTTAACTTTATATAGTCAGTAATAGAAAGTGATCATGGCAGTGGGTAAGGATGGGGATTTTGGGGGTTACACCCCCCACAAAAAGCAGGGTGCCGAGTGATTGAACAATTTTTGTTGTTGCCAATTTTTGTGAAAACCACATATGCTATAAAGCAGTGTGGGGGATAACCACAAAAATATGTTAGCTGCTTTGAATATCCTACTCCAAATTCTTATATGTAATATTTACTGTACTTGTAGGGTGGAAATGTGTCAGCGATCCTGAAAGTGATCCATTTTTACCGTTAGCCACGCCTTGTGACAACAAAACCTTTGTATGTACATATGTACACATGTGTCTGTCGACTCCACAACAATTACAACAATTTTAGCAGCAACTACAAAAATAACGGGCACCTTTGGTCATCACTTTAGCCACCAATACTACCACGTTAGTACGTACACTCATACCAAAATTAACCCTAAAAACAAGAAATTCGCATTATTTTTGTCTTCAAAGGCATCGCACCTTAAATTTTAGGGTAAATTTTTCTAAAATTAAGGGCGTTCCTTTCTAAAATCTAAGGCAAAGAGCCCTAAAAACAAGAAAAACTTTTCTAAAAAATAGAAAAATATTTCTTAAAAGTAGGGCTTCTAACCATAAATTTTAGGGTATTTTTTCTAAAAATTAGAAAAAATGTGCCTACATTCATCATGATGTAATTTTTCATTCAGGATTTATGGACTTATGTATATATTTATGTATGTGTATACATTGTTATGTGATTTAAGCACTTCGCCTTCCATTCAGAAAAGTCACAAAGTTTGTATTAGTATTGCACTAATGAATTGCCAATATCGATTTCAACTGTAATTCTGTGGGGAAGAGAGAGAGAAATTGTGTACAATTATGATTTATTTCAGTTCTTACAAGTATACTCCGAAAAGTATCTTATCCGAAAAAACTTATAATTTTATTCGCCCGTCGGTGGGATTCGAACCCAGGTCTCCCGCGCGTGAGTTCAAAGACATTGAATGAAGCCACGGTCACGCGCGAAGAACGCACGGCAAACCAAAGACTATATGATGGGGCGTTTGCGAAGAATATTAGTTTAAAAAAGTTTTTAGAACTCGTTAAGTCGCAACTGTGAAAGTCGAAATATTTAAAATAAATTTTCTAAGATGATATTTCATATGAAAAAAATATTTTAATTACTTTTCAATAAAGGGTAAAACCTTTAGTCGTCCTAAGCATTACTTCTCATCTGTGTTTATAACACAAGTAAAAAAATAAAAAAAGAAAGATGTCGGCAGCTGAAATTGAACTTGCGGTGCTTAGATTTCTGGTCAGACGTTCTAACCCCTAGGCTACTCGGACAGGGTTAGAACAACTTTATGGTCATTTTAGAAAATATTTCCTATGTTATAGAAAACATTTCTATATTTTAGAAAATATTTCTATATTTAAGAAAATATTTCTATATTTTAGAAAATATTTCTATATTTGAGAAAATATTTCTATATTTAAGAAAGCGTTTCTATTTTTTAGGGTTATCGAATTTTTAAGGTTAATTTGAGAAAATTGTTCTATTTTTTAGGGTAAATAATTTTTTAGGGCAGAATTTCTAATTTGAAGAAAAAAATTTCTAAAAACAAGTACCATTTTTACTAAAATATAGAAATTCTTTCTTGGATTTAGGGTGAGCTTAGTTTATGGCGACAATTTCTACATTTGAGAAACACTTTCTAGATTTAAGAAAAGTTTTCTTGTTTAGAGAAAAAAATTCCTTGAAAATAGAAATCTTTTCTTGGATTTAGAAAAAATAAAGTTTTAAGGCGAATTTCTAAAATTTAGGGTTAATTTTGCTATGAGTGTATCTATAATTAGACATACATATGTATGTATACATATGTATGTATACATATGTATGTATACATATGTATGTATACATATGTATGTATACATATGTATGTATGTATCTCTTGATCATTCACAAAAATGGTGTAGGAAATTCTGAAAATTGTCCAACAGCAACAATACAACAACAGGTACATTTGCGTGTAAGTTTCTATTACAGCGAGGAAGGGAGAGGGATGTATGCGCTAATGCTAATGCACCAGAGCGAGAGGCACAGTGCGAGTGTGAGGAAGGCACGCGCAAAGCAATTTACGCTCATTAAGCATTTGTCATTTTTACGAAATGCAAATACACACACACACTCGCTCGCTTGCTCACACCATATTCGCCCCAACAGCAACAACCCAACAAGTTGGAGGAAATTAATTGAATCGGTAGGAATAGCAAGAGGAAGAGCGCATGCTCGACTTCTTGTACAGTTGAGCGTGCGAAGAAGAAGAGACGAAAGAGGAAACAACGGCGAAGGAGGACCCCCAAACCAACAAAAAAAGCTCAACATAAAATACCAATACCAAGCTGCCCCACACACACACTAGAAGAGAACAAAAAAAGTAAAGCTGAGAGCGAGAGAAACAGCATTTAACAAGCATAAAAATAATATGGCGGCAGCAAAAAGCAAAAGAAATGAGACGAGACGAAATTCAGTCGGACAACAACAATAGTAATCGGAATGATAAACAAATGTGGGGCTCAGCCGCGTTGTTGTTGGAGGGAAAGAAAAGAAGAAGACCGACAAGAGCCCAAAGCGACGCACTCATACAACGACACACACACACAGCACAGGCGGGTACAAAATGAAAAATGAAATGCCAAAGACAGGCACAGTGGGACAAGGTGGCTTGTAGGCCAATTTTGCAAGACAACGTCAGTTGAATTTTAATTGTTAATTAGTCGGATATAATGAGCCAATAAATATTAGGTAGGATTTTTAGTTGAATCCGATCTATTTAATTTTTAAGAGCTTTGAATTGGTACATACTGCACGCAACGAATATTTGAATGCTATGAACACAGTCCCCAAAAGGAAATTGCTCCACTTTGCTCACGGTTAATCACTACAACAACAAATATGTAATCCAATAATAATAGATCGCATCCCACTGTTCGGCAGAGTGAGTGAAAAAACATTTCGCTCTGCCTCTGCGCATACGCTACCCCTCCCCTTTTCCTTCCTCTTTCTCTTCCACCTTCTGTTTCCGACAAGCACAACTAATAATAAAGTAAAGCCGATCCGATCCGATGCGAAAAAGGGGAAGGGAGAAATGAGAAAGGAGGAGGTAGTGGGTACTGGTGGTGGAACGAAAAAAAGAAGATGAAGTATAGCAACAATCGGGCGGTAGACATTCGAGTGTACAGACACAGAAAACTGGATTTGGTAGTGGGTATATTTTGTATTTCTAGGGGCAGGGGGCCCAAGTCGGGGTGGTTGAAACCACACGCACACATATGCCCGCCAGCTGTAGCCTCGATGCCTGCTTTTTTTACTCGATTTGCCTTGCCAACTGAACTGCTGCCGTTTCATTCCAACCCCAAGCGCGCTGAGGCCATCCTGCTCGCACACGCTCTCGGACGCGGACCAGCCCTAGTGGCATCGCACTCGCACCCGCGCATTTCGGTATAGAGAAAAGTTGATAGTCCGCAAAAGTATCTTCGGAGAAACGGGTTCGTTCCATGCCAGCTGCACACCACACACACACAGGCGCAAACGAACACATGCGCACTTCATTTTGTTTCCCGATGGAAATGGAAAGACAGCGTAGAGTTGTCGCTCTGGCGCGCGGCTCAGATTGAAAATAAATTTGGCGGCGTGCGGTTCTTGCGCTCTGCGGTTCGGTCGTGTGAAATTGTAGTGGACGTATTAAACGGAGAAAAAGTCTCTCGCCGACGCGACGCACACACACTGCCACTGCCGCGTCGTATTTTTTATTTATTTTTTTTTTGCGACAACTGCACATCTGTGCATGCGATCGACGCTTAGTGGATTAGTGAATGCAATACCGCAATACTCAATGAAATGAGGAGAAACGAAAATGTTTACGGGTGTCACGACGCTGGCAACGTAGGCAGCGCGCTGGAAAGTGTATCGGATAGTGGAGTGTGTCGTCGCCTTAAATAAAAACAACGTAAGAAAAAGAAACACCAAAAAAAAGCAAAGACACAATTAATGCTGTGAGGCGTTTAGAGTGGTCGTCGTTGCCTATTTTATGTAAGATCGCGTGCACAGGTGCCTTAAATTCGTTTAATATATCCCGTACACCTAAGAAACGAAATGAAAACGAGATAACTGAATGGAGAGGAGAAAACATATTTTTCGAGACGCCGTCATCGTCGGCGCATGCTCTCTTTCAATTGTTTGCCCCGCATTGTTGTCATTCCTCCCTGCCTCTTCGTTTTCCTCCTCTTCCTCTGTCTCGCTGCCTCTTGCAACTCAATTTTTGGTTGAAGGGAAAATCAAATGATGATGGCTTTGGCATTGTTGTAAGCCGTCTGCCGCCACACACGTTCACACACACATACTACACACTCGCGTAATCGCACAGTGGAGAGAGACCAGTCTTTCGGTTGCAAGTTGAAGATGCTGCTGCTGCGTCTAGTTCTATTCCGAATCCGGATCCGAATCCGAATCCGTAATACTCACCCTGCGGATGGAAATCTACCCCCGACTAAGCAGGGGTAACTCTTAAACCCCCTTGGTACTCCTCATCTGAACATCCGAAACCGCAACCATTTGTTACTCCTGGACAACTGGCAACTGTCAACATTTTGGGCTTGCAACGCAGGTCTTTGAACTGCCCCCCTTGGATACCATTATCATGGTTCTATGCAACCCATAAATAAAGGTCGTCTCGCTTACTCCCACTCAAACTTGCTTTCTGCGAAGGAGGAGGATTGACTGAATGGGACGATAAACAGAGGACGAGGATAGACAGAGGAGGACAGCAGGATAGGCATCAGAGAGCAGGAGAGCAAGGCTACTAAAAATAGAAGTTGTGGGCACAGGCAACATAGACAAGTGACCTCCTTTAAACATTGTGTTGCATCTATGCAAAACAGTGCATTTTTAGTGGGTCACGGCACATAATAAATTTACGAGATACTTTTGAACTGCTAAACTAAAAATGGTTTGTTATACAACTTTTGCTTGAATTTTCTTTACAAAATTTCAATTAAACTTAAAAAAATTTTAAAGTATTTTTGAAAAATGGATCTCGCCTGTTTGCCTTTAACGTTATCCACTGTAACTTAATTTAGCTTGTGTGTGAATGATCACCCAAAACAAAGTGTATCTCGTTCCGTCTCACTTTTTATTCTCGACATTGTTTTCGTTTTCGTTCTCTTTGCCGTTTTTGGATCGTAAGTGCATTATTACACGATCCCGTCTTTGTCTTTCTTAGTGATCATCCGTCTCTTTTGCACTGGCACTCCTCTCATTGCTTGTTCCTCTTCAGAGCGTATAGCTGATCCCCTTCTCTGCTCTCCGCACTCTCCGATCCCCAATTAGTTGGAAGAGAGCACTTTGGCGGGAGCGCGTTGTAGTCATAGTTTGTTGTTGGGCGGTTTGTTGGTCAAGCGATTAAAGAATATGAAGCATGCCCCACGCTTTCGAAGCCGCCCCAAGTGTGTTTGTGTTTGTTTGTGTTTATACGCAATGTTTACTGATCGTCGTTCTCTTTCTCCTGCAGTGCGGTCACGGATAGCACATCAACAGCAGGAGGAACAACAACAAGTACACCGCCACCTTCACCTGTATCCACCACATCCGGAGGAGGAACTAATCAAACCGTAAAGGGCACTTGCTTCCCCACCACTCACGACGATCCCCAGCGACCGCTCAGGTGCCTGGAAACACTTGCACAGAAAGCGGGCATCAACTTCGACGAAGACTTTGCCAGTCCGTCCCAGTCGCCCAGCACCAAGGCACGCGGGTCAGCCGGAACGCCACCTATTAGGCGGCGCCACCCACTACTGCCGTTAACGAGCAGCTCACCAAGAACTCCGAACTCAAATCCGCGCGCCTTCAAGCTGGAGAAGTCACAGAGTCCCGCCCAACAAGTGGCGGCCGCCACCACGGCGCTCCAGATCTCCCCCGAGCAGCTGCAGCAGTTTTATGCGACCAATCCCTATGCCATCCAGGTGAAGCAAGAGTTCCCAACGCACACGGCTGGCGGAGGGAGCACAGAGCTGAAGCACGCAGCCAACATTCTCGATGTTCAGCAGCAGATTCAATTGCAGCAGCAGCTGTCCGATGCTAGTGGAGGGGGAGGAGCGGGAGGTGGAGCATCGGGGAACGCAGGAGCAGCAGGGGGAGCACCGAGCCCAGCCAACTCCCAGCAGTCCACCGCTATCAGCACTATGTCACCGATGCAGCTGGCGGCGACTACCGGAGGCGTGGGCGGGGACTGGTCGCAGGGAAGGGCAGTACAGCTGATGCAGCCGTCGACCAGCTTCCTGTACCCGCAGATGTTCGTGTCGGGCAATGTGCTGCACTCAGGTGGCCTTGGCCAGCAGCCCATCCAGGTGATCACCGCCGGCAAGCCCTTCCAGGGGAACGGCCCCCAGATGCTCACAACCACGACGCAGAACGCCAAGCAGATGATCGGCGGCCAGGCTGGATTCGCGGGGGGCAACTACGCCACCTGTATTCCCTCAAACCACAACCAGTCGCCCCAGACGCTGCTTATCTCGCCGGTGAGTGTCATCTCCCACTCGCCGCAGCAGCAGCAGAACTTGCTGCAGATGGCCGCCGCCGCTCAGCAGCAGCAGCAACTCACCCAGCAACAGCAGCAGCAGCTCACCCAGCAGCAACAGCTTACCCAGCAGCAACAACAACAGCAGCAACAGCTGACAGCTGCACTGGCCAAAGTGGGAGTGGATGCGCAGGGCAAGCTGGCCCAGAAAGTGGTTCAGAAGGTGACGACCACCAGCAGCACAGTGCAGGCGGCGACCGGGCCGGGATCCGCTGGGACTACACAGGCGCAGCAGGTGCAGCAGGTCCAACAACAGCAGCAGCAGACCACCCAAACCACCCAGCAGTGCGTTCAGGTCTCGCAGTCGACGTTACCAGTGGGCGTGGGTGCCCAGTCCGTGCAGACTGCCCAACTCCTGAACGCGGGCCAGGCGCAACAAATGCAGATCCCATGGTTCTGGCAGAATGCGGCAGGCTTACAGCCCTTTGGCTCGAACCAGATTATACTGCGCAACCAACCGGATGGGACGCAGAGCATGTTCATCCAACAGCAGCCGACGACGCAGACCCTGCAGACGCAGCAAAACCGTAGGATAACTTGATAAATTTTATATATTCGATACTAATTTAGACTATTTCCCCACAGAGATTATCCAGTGCAATGTGACCCAAACTCCGACCAAGGCACGCACTCAACTGGACGCACTTGCTCCCAAGCAGCAACAGCCGCAACAAGCAGGGTCCACAAACCAGACGCAGCAGCAGCAGCTGGCTGTGGCTACTGCCCAGTTGCAGCAACAGCAGCAACAGCTCACGGCAGCAGCTCTGCAGCGGCCAGGAGCCCCGATCATGCCTCACAATGGAACTCAAGTGCGGCCGGCCAGCTCTGTGTCCACGCAGACGGCCCAGAATCAAAGCCTGCTGAAGGCCAAGATGCGCAACAAGCAGCAGCCGGTGCGACCCGCATTACCCACCTTGAAAACGGAGAATGGTCAGGTCGCGGGCCAGAACAAGGTGGTGGGTCACTTGACCACCGTGCAGCAGCAACAACAGGCGACTAACCTCCAGCAGGTGGTCAATGCGGCAGGCAACAAGTGAGATAAGATCTGTCAGACTCAAACAGAATCCTCTAACTATTCATATTCCTCCACAGAATGGTTGTGATGAGCACTACGGGCGCTCCTATCACCCTCCAGAATGGACAAACACTAAATGCAGCCACTACAGCAGGAGTGGACAAACAGCAACAGTTGCAGCTGATTCAGATTCAGAAGCAGCAGATGTTCCAGCAGCAAATGTTCCAGCAGCAAATTGCTGCCATTCAGATGCAGCAGCAGGCGGCAGTTCAGGCGCAGCAACAACAGCAGCAGCAGCAGCAGCAAGTCTCGCAGCAGCAGCAGGTGAACGCCCAGCAACAGCAAGCGGTAGCGCAGCAGCAGCAGGCGGTGGCGCAGGCTCAGCAACAGCAAAGGGAGCAGCAACAGCAAGTGGCGCAAGCGCAGGCCCAGCAGCAGCAGGCTCTGGCTAACGCGACTCAGCAGATCCTGCAGGTGGCACCCAACCAATTCATCACATCTCACCAGCAACAGCAGCAGCAGCAACTGCACAACCAACTGATACAGCAGCAACTGCAGCAACAGGCGCAGGCACAGGTGCAGGCCCAAGCGCAGCAGCGGGAGCAGCAGCAGCAGAATATCATCCAGCAGATTGTGGTTCAGCAGTCAGGTGGCGCTACCGCCCAACAGCAGCAGCAGCAATCACAACAGCAATCTGGACAGCTGCAGCTGAGCAGCGTGCCCTTCTCGGTTTCATCGACAACGACCCCAGCAGGAATAGCCACCTCCACTGCCCTGCAGGCGGCCCTCTCCGCCTCTGGCGCCATTTTCCAGTCAGCCAAGCCCGGCACCTGCAGTTCCTCCCTCCCCACCAGCAGTGTGGTCACAATTACCAACCAGAGCACCACTCCGCTGGTGACCAGCAGTACGATGGCCAGTCTGCAGCAGGCGCATGCTCAAGCTCAGCTCCAGCAGCAGCAGCAACAACAGCAGCAACAGCAACAACAGCAACAGCAGCAGCAGCTAATCACCGCCACCATTGCAGCAGCAACTCAACAGCAGCAGCAGGGACCCCCTTCACTTACGCCCACCACGCCCTCACCAACCACGAATCCCATCCTGGCCATGACCTCGATGATGAATGCCACGGTGGGGCACCTCTCTACGGCTCCGCCCGTGACTGTTTCTGTGACTAGCACCGCTATCACTCCGTCGCCGGGTCAGCTGGTCACGCTCAGCAGTGCTGGCAGTGGAGGAGGAGTAAGCTTCGTATCCACGCCCTCAAAGGAGACACCACCAAAGATGGCCACAGCCACCCTGGTGCCCATTGATTCGCCCATTGCGCCTGCATCTGGACATGATACCTGCACCACACCCAAATCCTCCACTTCTGCTAGTGTCAGTGCATCCGTAGAGGCCAGCAGTTCCACGAATGACGCTCTGCCCAACGGAGAGAACCCAGATCGGGCTTCCACGCCCTCCAAGGTCCCATCCACTCCCACCAGCAAGCAAAGCAGTGCGGTGCTGCCGACAAGCAGCAGCACCACTCCCAGCACTGCCAGTGGAAAGGAAGAACACAAGGTGGCTACCTCCGTTAGCTCCACGTCCGCAACATCAACGCCAACCACGACAACGATCAGCAATGGGATCGGGATAGCCAGAACAACATCAAGCACCACTTCCAGTACAACGGCAAGCACAACCACCACCAGTTGCGGCACTTTAACAACAAGTTGTACCAGCACCACCACAACTACTACGACGAGCATCAGCAATGGAGCTAAAGATCTGCCCAAGGCGATGATCAAGCCGAATGTTCTAACCCACGTCATCGGTGATTTCATCATTCAGGAGTCCAACGAACCTTTTCCGGTCACCAGACAGCGATATGCGGACAAGGACGTCAGCGATGAGCCGCCAAGTGAGTACACAAGCCACTATTACTATTGCATAATTCTAATCTCCTTCACTTTATTTTGCAGAGAAAAAGGTTGCCATGCAGGAGGACATCAAGCCGAGTGGAATAGCATCAACTCCAGCCTCGGACATGGTTGCTTGCGAGCAGTGCGGAAAACTGGAACACAAAACGAAGCTCAAGCGGAAGCGCTTCTGTTCGCCGGGATGCGCCAAGCAAGCCAAGAACGGCATCGGAGGAGTTGGAACAGGAGAGATAAACGGCCTGGGCACGGGTGGAATCGTAGGCGTGGACGCCATGGCACTGGTAGACAAACTGGACGTGGCCATGGCCGAGGAGAAGATGCAGACGGAGGCCATGCAAGCGATGTGCGAAACCCTGCCCATTCAGTCGGCTCCAACGGAGGTGACACCGATGACAATTCCAGTTCTAGCGGCCATTCCAGCCTCTTCGCCTATTTCATTACCAATGGCATTGTCATTGCCAGTTGCAATTGCTGTTCCTGCACCACTGCCAGTGGCTCCAGCTGGAGAAATCACTCCTGCGGTAATACTAACATCAAGTAATGTGAATGGATCGGATCGCCCGCCTATCAGCAGCTGGAGTGTGGAGGAGGTCAGCAACTTCATCCGGGAACTGCCTGGGTGTCAGGATTACGTGGACGACTTTATCCAACAGGAGATCGACGGCCAGGCGCTGCTGCTGCTTAAGGAGAACCATCTAGTGCACGCCATGGGCATGAAGTTGGGCCCAGCCCTTAAAATAGTGGCCAAGGTGGAGTCCATGAAGGAGGTGCCGCCGCCAGGCGATACGAAGGATGCGGCGGCCGGTGGAGCGCAATAGTGTCAGCGGAATGAGCCAGGTGAAATGATGCCGTCGCCCTCGTATTCGATTACCCCGCCGCCGTACTCGCCGGTGGGGCCTGGTACGGACAGGCAAACCGCTCAAACTCCAACTCTTACTCCCACTCCCGCTGCTGCCAGCACACCGCCGGAGTCTGAGGACAGCAGCGGGGGCAGTCACCTGTGCTTCGACCTGACCACGCGCCTATGCCACGACCTTAGGCTGGAGGAGGAGCCATAGCTCTGGACCGGGTCCAACCAGGTCCGTCGCCCGAGCTGAATCTGATTCGCTTGAAGCGGGCTGTAGACTTTTTGTACGTAATCTAAATTTAACTAGAGGGGTGTTGTCGTAGCTCAAGTAAAAGGCCGCCGCATGTATGATAAAGCATAGACTGTTGTCCCAGTCATCAATTCATCAATTCATCAATCAACTTGTATAGAACTTCACCACTACACCTAAGCGCTAACGTATATGTTTAAACGTTGTTAATCACTACACAACACCCCATGGGAAGAGCGTTTAAGAATCACTTAAACTAGAGGTAAGCTGGGAATATATTTACACATTTAGCATTAAAACTTACGCCTGAAGTAATTCCTAAGTGAAACTGAATTGAGAACGACAACTGAAAATTTAATTTATTGACTAATTTAGCGCATAATGAGCAGCGTTCGCAGGAATTCTGGCCGGCATGGCTAGGCTCCGAATAAACAGGCGAACCCTGCAAGTTTGTAAGAACCTTCTATTTTTTTTTAATTTTTAAAATTGCTAGTTATATAATTTAGGTTTAATTCCCATAAAATCTGTCACCTTATGGGTGTTTTAATATAACTCTTAATAGTGTCAGCAAGCTTTCAATAAAATAATACATTTATTTTTGCTTGAGTTTACGAATAGAACCATTTGGGTTCAATCAAATGAACGACTGTATCTACAAATTCACCTTAGTTTATACATACATACTGAACAAAATAAAACCTGTCACTGTCAACTGTTTTAAATGAACGAGAATATGAAGTCGAGATCGAGTTTTAATGGCTCCCGGGTTTTAAAAGAAATATTTTGTAACTATTCAGTTTTTTCATTATGTTTATTATTTTTTGGAAAATATATAATTTTTAATTTCAAACATTTAAATAAATCTTACCGTAATCCCATCATAAAAGTCAAAAGTAATAAAAAAATCTACGTTTTGGAAAGGTTATTTGTAATATGGTTTATTCAATAATATATCTTTTTCTTTCAAATATGCAGACACATAAAAATGTTGAATATATCTTCAATATTGTAATTTTCGGTATAATGTTTCGAACAGCTATGCCTCTTAAGGTTTCGATTTAATTTCATAATAATATTTTGTGGCTGTGTTTAAGTTTTTATGTTTGTTACGTTTGTTTAGCGTTTGCAGATTGATTTACATATAGATTTGCTTCAACATTGCAACGATTTAGTTTTGTCTATAATTTATTTGGTGTTGACTTTTGTCTCGATTTTCACAATCGCTTTGTTGCGTTTAATTAATTTGTTTATCTTACGATCTAGAGCTAAGAAAACGTGGTTTATTGCGTTTATCGCGTTTCGTCGTGGGCTTGTTTACCTTTTGTTCTGGATTGTTACCTATAGTTCCAATTTAATCGTCATTCTTCAACAATATTCGCAGTATTCTACAGATATATCTAATGCTCGTCGGTTAATATTTCATATGCAAAGATAACTACTTTTTAGTTGCTTTTTGTATATAGATATATATTTGCTTTTCGTTTTTTTTCGAATTCAATGGAAAAGTCACAGAGTACTGCGATGTAATTCGTCTCTAAATATATATTATTCATACTCCATATGGTATATGGTACTATAACACTTGTATTAAGCAAATTGGCAACATTTGAACAAAGAAAACGTCGTCTCTATCTGTTTTTATTCTTGCAACATCGAAACCGCACCGAGGTTTCACTTAAAATCGAACAACTTCTCATCGGACTATGAACACGGGGTGAGGTTGCATCGTGTGGTTACCTTACAGACGTACATGTGGGAGGGGGAGGATGGTGGCTTTTGGGGTTTGATTCGGTTGTGGGAAATCGGTTGAGGTCCGAGGTTTCTGGGGTCTGAGGTCCTACCCGCGAATATCGTTATATAAAGTAAGTCACTTAAGCAATTTGTTTTGGTGTTTGTTTTCTACTATGGATAGTTGGTGTATGGTTTACATTTCGATATCGCCTAGATACAATTTTAGAATTAATTAAGTTTAAAGCGTTTCCTTGCTCTTGGTTTTTTTGGTGTTTGGTTCTCCTCTTTCCTCTTCAATATCCACGTCGTTATTTTGATTTAGGTTCATTCTTATTGATCGTAACATCGTTGTTTCAAAATGTTTCTGATGGTCTGATGTCTTCGATGAGGCCTATTGGTGTTTTGTTGCGTGTTGGCTTTATTTTGTGCTTTGGCATTCTTCTCTTCTTCCGCTAGCTACTCCTGGGGACTGCGCTCTCCATATCCGATTTCCGATTTCCACCTCTTTCTATATGCTATAGAAAAATTCAACACGATAATTGTGGGCTGGGCTTGCCCCGCATTTCAAGATCAAGATCAAAACAAATCGTATCCCCAGCGGGATTCACATACAGATTCACCTTCGTTTTTGGGGGCCACTAGGTCGCCGCCCAGTCGAAGCCAGGCTTCGACTTATTCCATTTGAATTATCGTATTATAGGCTAACTATATAAAGTACTAGATCACGCACTTACACTCACGGTCGTCGTCCGATTGGGGTCACCCGTTGGTGCTTAGATGGTGGGTGGAAGATCGTGGGTGGAAGGTCGGGGGTCAGTTCAGATTCGAGTGGGTGGTGGGAGTGAACACATGAGTACTTATTGTTCTAACTGAGAGACACGGGATATGGCTCCCTCATTTCCCTTCTGCGCTTCAATGTTTTTGGTTTCGTCTTGGTCGAGGCATTTCGATCGATATAAGGCTAAGTTTCAAAATATTCGGGCTATTGTTTCAGTTCGTTTAGGATCTTTTGTAATATAACGTACTTTAGAAACCAAAAAAAGCAAAGCGTTCAACAAACATGCAAAGAAAATAAAATATAAGGTGCTTATTTTCGTGTATCGCATATAAAATGTTTTATTTTTTATGTATAAATACAAATATAATTTGTGTTGTTTTTAGTTTTGTATTCGTTTTTCTGTTTTGTTTTTTTTTTGCAAGATCAAGATGAATAACAATTTAAAGCACTTACAAAAGCATAAGGTAAAATAAGATAAAATAAAGGTATATTTTAAAAATATTACTTAGATTTGCACAGTAATCTAAATGGTATTTAATTTGCTGCTGCTGATATTGAGTTATTTCTTCCTGTATATTGTATATTTTTGATTTAGCAGATGGTTTTTTTTGTTTTTTTTTGCAGCGCCCAAGGTACTGTGCATAAATATTGCATATAGTTTGATTCCGCTTCAGCGTTTGAAATAATAAACTTAGTCAAAGAACACACTCGCACATACACAGAAAGAGAGAGAGAAATGGGGAGACTGGGGCGGAGAGAAAGGGATAGAGAGACACAGACACACAATTAATGTATAATTTATAGTTATAAATTTGTAAATACAATTTTTTCGATCATTTAAAATGTAACACAATGGGCAAACGTTATAAATAATCATCAATATACGATTAAGAACATACACATACAATCACTAAATCAACGGGGCAACGGGGCAGACGGGGGAAAGGGGAAATCAGAGATTGGCTGCTAGAGATATAGATCTGGACCTGTCGAGCTGTAATCATAGTTTTCTTATCCTAGGGACGACACGCTTAAGCGCTTCTTAGCTTTTTGTTTTTACCTCTAATCTGTTCTCTTCTCATCTGTTCTGTTCTGTTCTTCGGTTGGCGTCTCTGCTGTCCTATTCTGATCTCGTTCGCCTCTGTTCTTATCTGCTTTTGCTTCTGCTTCTGTTACTGTTACTGTTACTGTTCTCGCTGTCACTCGAATCACAATCAACGCTTTTTGTATCATTATCGTTACGTGCTTACTGCATTAGTTACTCCTCTAACATCTCCTCCTCCGATTTTGTCAACACTTACAACACTAAAAACTTGATTTGCATTTGCTTTTTCATCTCCTACACTCCAATCGGTTACCCGTTTCCATTTAAAATTTTTTTTTTTTTTTAAATATACCTTTTCTGGCTTTAAACCAATGAATTGAATTAAAAAAAGGAACTCAAATTCCGCCAACAGTTATCCGATTGATATTAAAGTTAAATTATGATTCAACTCAGTGTTTTTGGTAAAAAGAAAACCAATGGTTCCGAATTTCCGAAAAATAAAATACTTAAAATTTCAACCTTGCAAGATTGGAAATAAGACGAACTCTTTTGGCATACAACAAATTTCAAAATATTCGAAAAAGTAAAATACTATCAATGCCGATGCTGCCAAATTCCAGCGGTATTAAACTGGAAACGGGTCCTAATCATGTTGTGGCTGCGATTCTCCTAAAAATGTGTGTTTCTTTTGGCGGATCTGCTACAGTTCCGCCCAGATTGTATCCTAAACTTCCGGATCGGGGGTTCCTAAAAAACTAGTACATAAATATGCCTGGGGTGTGGGGTTTCGGGATGGTGGGGTTTCTGCTTTGCGTGTGCAGGGAACACTTACAACATAAAGCGAGACAATGACATACAACTAAGCATTACACACAATTACAAAAAGTATATAGATTACAATTAATAAAAAAAAAACGTAGAACGTAGAACGTGGTACAACAGTAAAACATAGTCAAGGGTTCTGGGGTTTTTTGGGGGGGTGGTAGGGTGACATAATAAATGAAATCCACTTTTGGCCTGTGTGCGTGTGGGGGTGGTGGGTGTTAGGGGGCGTGTCAAGGGGGCGTGGCGTGGCTTGGCGTCGCGACTTAGAAATTCATTTGTCATGTTTTGCGCGGCGGTGTCGGCGGCGGCGGCAGCGCAGGCGCATGGCTCGGCGGTCGCAGGCCGATCATGTCTTTGGGAATGTTTTTGTATTTTGCTGAAAGATGACGGGACTGGTGAGCAACTTGAGTATGCCGGGGCGCGGTCGCAGCGGCGGCGCCGGCTGCTGCATCTTACCTGCTCCTACCGGAGCAGTCGCCTGCTCCTCGCGCTGCTGTTGCTGCTGCTGCAGCTGCTGGTGCTGCTTCAGCGAGTCGCTGTAAAAGTTCGACTTGCGCGTATTGCCGCCCGGCCCAAAGCCGATGCCACCCAGCAGGGCGTTGAAGTGGCTGTTGCCATTGCTGCTGCTGCCGTTGCTGCTGCTGCTGTTGCTGTGGCTGTTGCTGCTGCTGCCATTGTTGCAGCTCCTAACGCTATTGCCGCTGCCGTTGTTGTTGTTGTTGCAGTTGACCACCGGCAAAGGCGGCTGCTGCTTCGAAGCATGCTTGTTGCCCACGCCCATGACCATGCCCATGCCCACGCCCAGGCCCATGTCCATCCCAATGCCCGAATCCGCCGATGGCGGCGTCAGTGGCGTCTTACTTGGTACTAAACTTATGCTAGAAATTGCTGGTGGTAATGGAGATCTTTGTGAATCGTTGCCAATCTCGCCCGTGTACCTGAGAGTGGGTGACGAGAGCAGTTAGAACACGCCTTCAGGGCAGTCTCCCGAGAATCCACACTCACTTTATATTGGTGTACTCGCGGCCAACCTGCAGGCTCTGCTCCTCGGCCCGCTTGCGGGCGATCAGGGTCTGGATGTAGTGCTGCACCGCATAGTAGACGAACTTGTACTGCGCCTCCGTTTGCACGAGGCCGGAACGTTGCGAGCGGACCATCTGAATAGTGCGCTGGATGTCGATTTCGGTATCCAATCCTGGGTAGAAACGAATAAAAAAGGGCCAATTTTAATATGGGTTAGGTTGTGTGGGAGTGTTGGGGTTTGCTTTGTTTTCGCAAACTACTCTTAGCTCTGTTTTTTTTTGTTTTTTATATTCATATAATATAACTTACCATTGCGCACGATCTGGTCAAGGATCATGTCGATCACTATGAAGGTGCCAGTGCGTCCGATGCCCGCCGAGCAGTGCACGCAGATGGGACCCTGTAAATGGGAAATAGAGAGGCGTGTTTAGTTATCGAGCCATAAAGATTTGGGTTTCGATCAGACATACCGGTTTCTCGCCCGCCTGGGCCAGCTGACTCTGTCGCGTGTTGACGTCCTGCAGGAAGTTGAGCACACAGCCCGGATCGGCGGGCACTCCGTGGTCCGGCCACACCTGGAAGTGGTAGTGGAAGATGCGGCGCGCCGGCTGATCCCGCCACGAGACGAGGAACTCGCGCAGCGTGTAGTCGCTCGTCGAGTTCTCCGAGACGCACTGTATCCGCGCCTGGCCGAATTGCTCCACCTTGCCCTCGTCCGGCCAGTAGCGGGCGCACTTCTCCTTGCCGCGCTCGTACTCCTTGGTGGTCATGACGATCACCCGCGTGTTCTCCTGCCAGACCATGTTCCAGAAGTCCGTCACCGTGTTCACCTGCGCCGTGAGCAGGCAGCCCTGGGTGGCGATGTACGTCTTGAACATCTCGCGCTCCCTCTCGGCCATCGACATGGATCCGACTCCGGCTCCAGTTACCGATCCCGGTCCGTAGGACGAATCGCTCGAGTGCTTCTTTAGCAGGCCGGCCAGACAGCCGGCTGTGCCGCCCGTGAGATTGGTGGGTGTGCCCGGTCCGTTGACGCTGCTCACTCCGCTGGCTGCCGAGGAGGGCGAGGACGAGGCCGAGGACTCGCTGCGCTTGTGCTTGCTCAGCGAGTCCGACTTGCGGCTGCAGGTGGCACAGTTGCTGTACGGCAGCGTGGCGCTCTTCACGGCGCACTGCACGCACGTCTTGTTCAGCACCTGGCAGCTGGAGCAGTTCCGCTGGGTCTGGGCCGCCGTGCAGGCGGGGCACGAGGGCACCGAGCTGTTCAGGCTCTCCGACGAGCTGCTCATGTTGTACAGGTCGCCGTCGGTGGGCAGGCGTATGTAGTTGGCATTGATGTACTCCGCCCCGGCCACGTTGTGCTCCAAGTCCAGCAGCTTCACGCGCGTGTGGTCGTCTGGGAAACGGAGTGGGAATTAGATTAGTAATTGGATTTAATTAGGCATGCAGATTGAGCAGAAATATGCGGTTTATACATCTAAATGGGGGGTGCGTATGCTATATCCTATGTGGCCAAAGTCAATCAAAATAAGTCGTAGCCTTCTTTAAGAACCCCATTTTAAACATTGACTTGCTTATGCAATTTTTATACAACATACGTATTTAATCCACAAAACTTGATTATATAAATTATGAAGGACATTAAGAAAATGATTGGCATAAGACTGGGGAGGAGAAACCCCTTGTGTTTACCGGGGGGTAAAAGAGGTATTATTGGATTCTGAATGTTAGCTATACTCACATGGCAATATGTTGCGGTAGCGGTTCTTAAACCGGTTCTCCGGCTTGTAGCCCTCGTTGCGCGAGAAGGTATCCCGACTGTCCTGCTGCAGCGACTCGAACTCCTCCCAGAAGCCTCCCTGAAATTGGGATAAGCTCCGGATTAGTATACCCAAGAGGGGGGCATTGCGTCACCCAATCACCCATGGAAGGGGGGGACTCACCTTGACCAGCTGTTCCACCCGGGCATTGATTCCGGCCGCCGTGATTCGCGTGGCGTTGAAGGGTTGCCGCAGGTGCACCACGGTTCCACACGTCTCCACCATGGGATTACGCTTGTAGTGCTCTATCAGT
The DNA here is from genome assembly GCA_018153305.1 of Drosophila kurseongensis. Taxonomy (NCBI): domain Eukaryota; kingdom Metazoa; phylum Arthropoda; class Insecta; order Diptera; family Drosophilidae; genus Drosophila; species Drosophila kurseongensis. The sequence goes on from JAECXX010000141.1 coordinate 1,289,907, forward strand.
TCCGACAGGGTGGCAAAAGATTCGCCGCCGCCGACGTCGTATTTCTTGTCCTGCAATTGGGGGATTTTGGTTGGGAATTAGTACTATAACAATGGTCAAGGGGCATTATTATGCGGGACACGTGGAGGGGGTCGAGTTCGATGGAGCGTCAAGAGATTAGCTAATAAAATCGAAACGTGACTGCAATGTCAAATGGGAAAAAGGCCAGCTAGACATGTAAATGGCATAATTGCAACCGCAAACCGCAAAAACCGCGCACACTGCTAAAGTTATAGTAATTGTGGAAAAATGGTTTTGGGGAATTACGTTGAAACTTGAACTGCACTGCTTGACCCGGTTGAAGCTCCTGCAAGCAGTTGGCATGTCCCAAGGCAAAGCAGACAAGCATTTGAATTTATACAGCCATCACTCGATACAGTGTACTAATGAAAACATTGAAAAGTTTAAGGTTATTGATTTAAAATTTGAGTTTAACAGTGATTAAAGATTTAAATCCATTTTTATAAAACCGAACACTATTTTGTTTAAAATACTCAAAAACAATCGAACTTAAAGAGTTTACACTGTATAGTTTTTGCCACGGGCAGCACAGCACAGTTAATAAATGCACATATGACTCGAGTATAGAGCCAAGGTCGAGCGATGAGGAACTTTATGGGCAGTGCGACTTTGTTGCTGTACTGCCATCGATTTGCATTTGCATTTTGCACCCTCCGAAAGGTGGGGTGTTCTATCTGGTTAGTTAGGTGGTTACATATTCAACATACCTGCCATCGAATCATGACATGCGTTACTTTATCGTCCGTCCGCACGGATAGGACAAAATCGCCAGGCTTGCTCTGAGATTCACGGACGAGAAAAGAACCATTCTTGCCACGATCCAGGATCAATTTTTCCGCTTCCTTGCCAGAAAGATTGCCATGAAACCATCTGCAATGGGATAACAACAAATTTTAGGATAATCATTAGTACGGTCATATGTATGTGTATCTACCGATCGATGGCGCATCCACTGAACGAACTGGGCGATTTACTGACTGAATGACTGAGTGCTCGACTGACGACTACGTGTGCGCTCAAAATGCAATTACAAACTATACGAGAAGCGCGCAAAAGCGCAAAATACTATTGCCAACAACAACAACACCAGTAAAAACAACTAAAACTGCAACAACAGCAACCGCAATACCAACCAAAACGCAACAACAATTACGAGTAGGAACCAGGCAGCGCAAATACAAAGCGAATTTAAGTACAGTAGATATGCTATGGGCGTAACCTTTTGAAGACTTTTAGTCATAATAGCTTCAAAATGTTTCAAAATACATGTATGGCTTTGGTAATATTTGTTTACCTTTAGAATCCAAAAAAGGTTTTTCTAACATTTAGAAATTTGAAAGCATTTATTCCCGATGCCTTACTGTAAAATACGTATTCAAGCACACACCAGCAAAAGTTCGAAGAAAACAGTCAAATGCAAGGCGACAATGGCAATAACAACAGCAGTAGTGGCAACAACACGCATACGCCGTGTGGAAAAGCGCAAGTTGAATCGAAGCCAGCTACTTGAGGCCCGGGACTTATAAGTCGACCCGTCTGGCCTGCTCAGCTTAGTTGAGTTGACAGACTTGAGATTGTCATCGCCATGGCAATCGCAATTGCATTTAGCAATGTGACATAGAAACAAGAAGCGAAGCAAGCTTGCAGCTGTTACAAAAATTAAATATTCTATATTTCGATTTCGATGAAGCTAGGATGCTTTAGCTTTCGATTAGTATGAATGTGACTGGAAATTTTGCACTTGGTCAAAAATAATGACACAAAATGCGGTGCCCACAATCTACGTACTTCCCCTATACATCAATCAACAATCATCAATTAACAGTCAACATTGAAACAGAACACTTGGTAAATGTTAGATTAGATCCATGAAACACTCAACAATCCACAATCAATATTCAACAATAATTCACCTTTCATTCAATTATCAGTCAGCATTAAAACATAATATTTGGTAAATGTTAGATAACATCCATGTAATGTTAATAACATCCATGTAGCAATAACCAAATGTACAAATGTAACCAAATAACAAAGGCAACTTGTTATTTTTTTGATCTCCCAGGGAAATTACAATTTCCAAAATTCTACCCAAAAAATTAGGGGTTTTGGCAGCCCTTTAATCGGATTACTCGGATGTCCGAAAGTGTTTCTTGAGGGTCTCCAGATGATTAATTTGACATAGATAATAAACCAGAATTTAAAATCAAGGATCTCTCAAGGTATGTAGATTACATTATTATAAATTAATTCACTAAATAAATTATCTAAATTCTAATTTCAGATTATATGTGTCTGTGTAAGTGTGTGAATAAGCAGCGGTTAAAGGAGGCACTCAGCGATATCATCTAACTTTGACTGGATGCAGTTCATTAAGGATTTAAAACGCGGAAAAATTAAGCTTAAAACCGAGAATTATTGCTTTTTCAATTGCATACCACCCCAAAAAACGTTTTAAATTCCAATAGACATGCAGTTTTTAAGCTCTAATTACAGGCGCCCCGTAATTATTTTCACTTTTTAGCTCTCGACTGGTTTTCACCTATAAATTAAAGGTTTCGCATGCGATATGTTCAAGTGATAAGATCTATTTGTCAACGAATTTCGCACTTCGATTCGCACACCTCCCACTGTTGGCTGATAGTTCATTGGTTTTGTTTTGTTTCGTCTTACCTCCCTCCAACTATTTTGCATAAATAACACTAACTTAAAAAACTTGCTTTGAATGCCATTATCGACCATGTGCTGCTGTTGTATTGTCCATCTTTTAGCCCGCTTTCGAGTTCGTCGCCACCAACCAAACAAAAAAATAAAAAGATACGGAATTCGAGCAAAATCTAGAAAACAATTGACAACATTGAGTTGTCCTTAAGCCGGTTTCAATTTAGTGCCTTTGGGGTCATAGATATCATAAAATATGTCATCGAGAACGCGAGAATATGGGTGGTGGTGGCAGGGAGACTAAACACTCATGTATAATGTATGCGACAGCATATAGGTGCTAAGAGCTCAGTTCCCCCGGATATCCCCCCTACACAGAAAACAAAAAGTTTTGCATTTAAAGACAACTAATTATATTTGATACGTTTTTCCCCACACTAGTTGTTCTCCTTGTTACAATAAGTTATATCTCCATGATCTTTTCTCTCTTTTCTTTGAGGGAGAATTTTTTTTTTGTGCCTATGATATTTATTAACAAGTTTTTCTGTGTACATATATCATATATTGATTGATTTTTAGCCAGCCAAATCAATTCATCTTCCGCGTGCGATTGTGTGTGCCGTTGGCCTGGCTATTAATAGAAATTCATGTAGAAACAATTAACATTACATTAGAGCCACACACAGTCGTGCATTTCAATGCTGTCTGTTTTTCAACCTGTTACAGATTCAAGGTGGCTCGAACCCGATCGGTTGGGAGTGATAAGAATGAGTTTTATAGGTTTATTTTTAGCAAAACGGAAGTTTAAAATCTATTACAATCGGGTCTGCGCTTTTGCACACTGCTTGCTTGCACGTAGGCCGGAATACACCGCTTGAAACATCAAAAGCTTATAAACTGCTTGGCAAAAGCAGTGTAGCTGGTTTAAAAAGGTATCATACAAAATACGCCTTTTCATTTCAATTTTGTAGATTTTTTGTGGACTTTCTTAATTTGAAGGCTCTTTAGCTCTAACTATTTATGAGAGTAAATAGTTCGAATAATAAAACTTTAAAATACATAATAAATATATTTAAAAAAATATCGAGAAAGAAGCTATTTCCGTTTAAGCAAATGGATGATATTTACGAGCTGCGCATTCTTTGCGATGATTCAACATAAAGCTCGTACACTTTTGTGTGTGGAAAGGTTCTCGCGATATTTGCATAAGACAATTCACAGTTTTCGGACCACATCTATTAGCACATTTGCGTATTATTTAGCCGATCGTTTATTTGCGACCATCGAAGCAAAGATTGTCCGAATTCGGGGACGCCTCGCCCTCTGGCGTCTGACCCCGTGAAATCAAGTTGAACTTAACAATTATCGCACCCCACATCGATCATAACTCTCATATCCTTTGTGTCATTCTGCCAAACGTTGTTGTCTCCACCCATATTTCGGTGTTGATCTTTAAATTTAGCACTGTGACGATAATATAACACAACACAAATTACTTTTACTGCTCTCCCTTCCACCCCTCCCCCTCTCCCTGATTTAAATCGGGCAGACTGGGTGGGCGGCGGGTGGGGTTAATCACAACGGACAAAAATATCAACAGAAGTATTACCTCCGGAGCGGAGTACGTCAGTGAAAATTTCACAACTTTTTGCATCATTTACAGTTACACTTACAGCAGCAGCAGCCGCGAATACGAATGTGATATATTTACATACGAAGGAAGCTGAAGCTGCGCGCCATTCAAGAAAGCGCCGCCTAAGGTCAACAAACAGATTTACATGCACACACGAGTATGTGCAGCTTGTGTGTACATGTATGGATACCCGAGTGTTTTTAATCGTTTCGTTTGTCACAGGTTTATTTATTTTTTTGTGTGCCAACGCACCTGGAAAGGCGGCAGCGAAACGGGTGTTATGGGGGTTGCGAAGGGGGCGCGGAATCAGGGACTGGAGCCTTCAATTAATTAACTGCTCAACTCGAAAAGCTATTCAATGAGCTGCTTCTCCATACCCTAAACACCCACTCACCAGCTAGGTCATTGCTTAGTTAAGGAATCAGATAGTCCGATGAAGTACAGTCTAGTCAAAGCATGAACATATATTTAAAGCTAGTTTATAATTATAATTGAAATCTATCATGTTAGAAGGATTATAATTATTATAGTTATAAAACGTTCAAACGATGCAAAAAAGAGTATTGCCTATCAATTTTCCGGTACTTCCTCCGTACTAGAGGAAAGATTGGTCTAGAGGCGTACATTTTCCGTGGAGTTTTTCCCCCTTGCAGTTGGGACTTTCCACAGAGAGCATCTTTAAGTCGGTTGGCTGCATGAATTTGCACAAATTAAAGTGTTTTTATTTGATCAGCAGCAACAGCACACGGTTGTGCAATGGAAAAAACGGAAATATGCAAAACAGAAGGCAGCGCTCGAAAGCCATTACGAGAAATGCGATTTCATAAATCGTTTATCAACAATATGGCAAAGAAAAACAAAAATAGCGGGAGATAAATAGTGAGGCGATCGCGGGGAGAAAGGGAGATTTGGGGGGCAGGAGGAGGGGCTTCCCCCATTGTTGACCTAGTGAAGTGACAAGTGACAGACGCGTGACTCGATCCGAGCACCGGAAATCGCTATTGGCAAATCATTCGCAGATCATTTGATATGATATACGTATATTGATAATGTGAAAATGGTTTTAATGGGATAAGAACAAAGCAAGATTGTAGTAAGATATATGCCGGAGAAAAGATCCTTTTGAAAACAATATATGATGCTATAGCCAAACTGAATGACTATAATATACGAGGTACTCAATTTCCTACCCGTATTGTAGGTACTTAAATTTGAATTCTAATAAATTCCAAGAATGTTACCTACTTTAAGACCAAATAAAGGCCTTCAGTTGTCATGGTACTAAAGAATATTTCAAAAGGGTTTAGCATAAATTAGAGACCAATTAATTATTACCTCCCGAGGGCAAAACTCCCATAGATCAACTCAACAAGCCAATCAACACATTCACCTATAATGAATCAATTCCGATAAACATCAACATAAATAACCAACCAAAACTGAAAACTGTCTATAGTGCCAATTCAAGCTCAACTAAAAGTCAAAGATAATTTATGGGACATGATACTCCAGCAGATATATGTAAATATTCTGGGGAAATGTGCGAATCGAGACTTCTAAGACGGGGACAGCCCACACAAACAAACAGACGGCACATGGCACAAGCCGCGGAGATAAACACGGAGATCGGATAGGGAGTGGAATGGAATCTTTGGGGAATGTGGACGGCAGACATGGGTAAACATTCCGGAGGAGAATGAAGAGATAATCTGATCTGGCAGTGGACCAAGATACGATTGCGATGCCTGCAGTGTATGTTTCGACGAACTCTCACGGTTCTACAAGTGCGTAATTCCACTTGGGCATCTAGATGTGTATCGCCCTCACCCACAACTCAATCTTCAGGTCTAAATGTAAAAATCAATATCGAAATTTTTTTCCTGACAATGGGTTAATTGTGTGAGAGGGGGTGAAATACCATATTTGAGTGGCAATCTAAGCAGGTCCATTCCATTCCATTTCCCCCTTCACTCGGCGGGGCATTCATTCATATTAGAACGTCAATTTACGACTTTTTCCTCCGCACGATCGCTTGTTTTTGTTGTCGAATGCTTTGCGTAAATATTTACCCATTTTGCGTGGCAATTTTGAACACATGACAATTTGTGTTGTGCTGTTTTTGTTTTGTTTCGGCGTCAACTGCCAGTGATTGCCTGCCTTATTAGGGTTAATGCTAATGGGCACCAGATTGGCTCCAGACTTCTCTCGAATCGATTGCTACTCTACGACATGTGACTGACAAACAGGGCGGATGATAATTATATTTAAATTGTCTGCTGATCGGACTGATTGCTATGGTTCTTCTTATTGATTCTTGTGTTCTGATCGCAAATTGAAAGGCCAATTTGGATTATGTCTTGTTTACTCGGAATTGTAAAGAAATGAAAAAACCTTAAGCATACATTACTATTTTTGACTATCGATGCAAACCCTTTTAGTCATGTCCGATATGTACACTCTGTGCAGGGTATCATTTAATTTGCAACCAAACGAATTAATAATTCGCACTTTTTTAACAATTAACGTTTAATTTCGCACGCGCCCCAAATCAGTTAATTACGTTTCATTGAAGTTTTTTGCTAGCATGATTTGATTATTATTTTTGAGGTGGGTGGTCCGGAGAACTTACGTGTAGCCATGGAGCTGGAACCGCATGTTGGCCAGGAGGGCCAGGGTGCTGGTGGAGCAGCTGGCTCCGCCGAAGGCTGTCGGGAATTGGGGCGGGGTGGCTGACCAGGAGGTGGGCGTGGCCGGATAGGAGCCAGCCTGGGGACTGGGAGTGAGCCGGTGCAGCGATTCGGTGGACGTGGAGGCGGATGCAGCGGCAGAAGGCTGGGCGGACAAAGGACGACGTCTGCGGTTCAGGCGATTGTTCTGATGATTACCCTGGCCAGTGCTCTTGGCCACGCCCTTAATGATCTGGGCCAGTTCGTCGTGGGTCATGCAGTTCTTGCAGGCCGTATCCTGGGCATCTGGTGTCTCCGGCGGACTGCCCCTTGACTTTTGACCCTTGGCGGCCCTGAACTTTCCGCTCCTTTCCCGCTCCTCCGACCGCTTTCCCTTGCTTCCGTAGTGCGCCTGTATGGCTCTCTCGTACTCAAAGTTGCGCTGCTTGTTGTACGCATTGTTGTTTATATTACTATTGTTGTTATTATTATTATTATTATTATTATTGTAGACTTGTTTCTCTTGCAACTTGTGATTGACCACATTGCCCAGCGAGCTGGACAACTTTTCCAGGCATTTGTTGAACAGCATTTTCTTCACTCTCGTTTTCTCGCACACACCAAAACAAAAAACTTAGATGGTAGTATTCCGCCGTGGAAAAATGCGTCTTGGTAGGTTTTTTTTATATATTACTTTTTGTTTTTATGTAACAACTTGCCCACACACACACTACACAACGAACGCACACACTGAAAACACAAAAGCTAGAATTCTTGTTTGCTGTTTGTTTTGCTTTTTGTTTGCTTTTTTATTGATCTTAGTCAGCTCGATTAAGGTGAAATGTGTCTATAGTTTGTCAAATAGAGTGTTGTTTACCCCGCATTCGTTTATTATTGCACAATTTTCTTGAGAGCCAACAACAGCTTCTTCTCATACGACTTGACTTTGACGGCTTTAGCCACGGTGGTGCTGGTGGTGCTAGTGGTGCCGGTGGTGGTGCTGCTTGAACTGGTGGTTTTGACCTCTGCTGGTGATGCAGCCTGCTCGTTGAGACGCGTTTGTGCCGCCATCAAATGCTCCAGGACAAATGTGGCCGAAGGCATAATTTTCGCGGCTTGGATTTTGAAAACAAAAAACTCGTGGGGCGTAAGTAATAACGAACTGAACTGCTTGCCGCTCAACGGCGACTGCTTGAGAGCTGAGCTGAGCTGCTAACCCGTTGGACCGCAACTCGAGAATGAAGCGCCTGCTGCCGGGTCTGAAGCTTTTTGCCTCGGATTCAGATTCGAATTCGGATTCTTGACGTCGTCTCAGCGCGGCTTCTCTCTGCTTCTCTGATTCTTCCGCTCTCTCAGTGGCTATATCTCTCCGTCGGGGGCTGTGGACTGGTGGTGTTCTAAGCGCTGGGGAATGAATGAATCTTGTCTGGCTGGGGACGGCGCTTTTTGTTTTTAAATCCATCCACCGCTCTGGTTAACCCTTCCTGCCGGTCTCGTGGGTCAGGGGGTTTTTGTTTATGGCCTTAATTTACTGTCAGCGAGCCAGAAGGCACAACAAAAAACAAAAAACGGAAGACGTTACTCGTCGCATTGATCGGCAGTGGGTGTGTGCACTGCTTGCATTGCCTCCTGTTGCAGGCCCCCCAACTGCTTGGACCCTCGTTGGGCGCCACCAATTTGGTGTCCTTCTTGAAAGTTTGTATAGAAAGTGTAAGCACCTTAGACTTAAGCTTTTACTTCATTCTAATTCAGCGACTCTCTCAATTCAGAGATAGTGGCAGGCTATGAAAATCGAACCATCTCTATGCTTGTGAGTAATGACTGTACTCCTGGATGAATCACCGATTTCATCGCAATCAGAATCCGAATCATATACATTTCGAAAAGCAAACACACAGAAAATTAATTCCAATCCGAAAATGGTCATTTCGTGATATAAGTGTGTGTTGTTGTCTTGTAAGAAAAAAAAACAAATATAAAAAGCGCTTTAAGCGCCGAACGTTGCCTGCCACCGGAAATGAAACTGAAACCGCACAGCAACAATTGTGGCGGCCATCTAGGCAAGGAGTTGGGTGGCAGCGGGGGAGGTGGTGGGTAGGTGGGTAGGCGGGAGCTAGAAGCGAGTAGTGCCAAAGCTCTCTTACAGCGCAGGCGCAGACGTCAGAGGAGCGAACGTGCGCAGAATATTTTTTTTTTCGGCCAACACAACAGAGTCGACAGACGTGCGACTGCCTGCGAACTGCGATCTTAGGAACACTTAACTACCATACGCATACCTCCCCCCGGTGACAAACTGTTTATTTTTTTCCTACATTTCGTCATTGGTTTTTCGCTAGAACCCAACTAGAACTCGATCCCAAAACCACATTTAAAGTCCACTCAATTGAAAATGCATCCAAACCAAAATTGATACAAAAAAGCATAAATCAGCTGGGGAAAACCCCTTTAAATTTGCATGCACCAATGCAAACAGGATGTCCCATGCCATATGGACCAGATCCGATGGAAAACCACATGCGGGCCTTTGTGCGGACTGGAATGTCAGTTAAGAATATTAATCAATGCAATCCAGTGAAGTGAAAGTGAGAAGAGAAGATTAAATATATGTATTTATATGTTTAGCTAATTGCAATCCAAAAATGAGCTAGGCGAACATGGAAACATTAAGTCTAAGAAGATCGAAAGTCTAAGTTTCTTGTAAGAGAGGACAAATTAAGATTTTGGTAATCAAATAATATGAATTTGGGGTTCAACCAATCACTTTTACAACTTGTTTACCTTATCTGTAGAATGATTACGAGTACAGGCATCACTTGCACAATCAGAGACTGCAAAATAGTGGGTGCCCAACCCAGAAATAAACTTGATCTGCCCCGACAACCATGCCCCATTCCAGAGCTCTGCGACCTTGGCTATCCCGAAATCGTAGCTGGGGACCCAGACCGCATTTGGGCACAGCCAAAACCATTTGCAGGGGCGATGGGGAGTGGGCCAGAAATAAACATAATTTATTGTTAATAATTTGTTGTTTCATCGGAGGGGAAGGCGTACTTAATATGCCTGACACACCATTGATTGTTTGCCATTCCTAATTCGGTTTTGGGTTCGAGATCGAGATCCCGGGATGGAAGCCGGGGACTGAAGTCGCTGAAGCCTAAGCGGAATCCATGGGTGAAGCGTGGCAGGCCGAATGCCCGGCGACAACCCCCGAAATGGGTTAGCCAGTCGCCAATTGTTCGCACTAAATCAGCCAGAAACCAACAGAACTTTTTGCGGCGGTCGCCAAAGAGTTTTGTTTTCGCAAATATAGTTTATGGGCCATAATATCGGGCCTTTGTCAGCTGGCTATATAATAAATTTTGAACTGAATACCTTGAGGCCCTATCCAAAAGGGGGGAATCAAGAAACGACGGAGAAAGCCAATTAGGAGAACTACTTAAATTATTTACAAATAATTTACAAATCATAAACTCACTGTCATTGGGCGTGTGTAAAATCGTAGTATTAGTCAGCTAAAAAAAAATTGGTAACAATGAGACAGCGTATTTTAAATGTGATTCATATACAAGATCGATTAAGTTAAAAAAATGATAGTTTAAGAATTTTCTTGCCCATTTTGAGGGGTTCTGATTCCATCGGAAATACTAATCAAGTGTCTGTTTTTTTCAACTAGAGGCTGGGTTATTATTTAATATTTATACATCTATATTACATGATTAATTCGATTGATACAGAAACAAGTTAACTTCCGTAAAATAAGTCTCGTGTTCTATTTATAGGCGATTACCTTTGTCAAGGGTTGGAGAGACAATCCCAGTTTTACTTGTAGCTATGTGGGTTTCCCTATTTCTGCTGAGATTTATGATATTACTTCGTATTTTCCATGCTGTACTAGCCGAAAATATCTCCCGAGATTTACGATCATCGTTATAATTTATATTATTAGATATAATGCTACGTGAGCCCTCCATGTAACACTGTTTTTTGCAACCAGATCAGCTCTCCCGTTCCACAAATAGCCGGGGACTCACGCGCTGTTTAATGGCGGAAAAGTTTTTCCTTTTGGCTCGGGGAAGAATATTCGGTCGGTTCGTTGGCCCCAACAATTTCGATTTTCTTTGCGTTCCGACGAATCCCATATCCCCATTTATTGTCTCGAATCTCTCCTCGTTTTCTTTGTGGCTCTTTGTTTTTGTGAGGTTTTTGGCGAGGGATTTACCTGAATAAATAATTGCTGGACGGACGTTTGTTCGGTTCGTGCCGGGCGCTTTAAATTGTCGTGTGCTGGGCAGTTTAGGATACCAAATATAATGACCGATCATCTCGATTTGCGTACTTTTGTTACGTGCGTTTAAAATTTAATTTAGTTCATGGGATTTACAAGGGGAATGAACATACAGAGCTATTAGTTTCTGGTTAATTATAATAGAGATGGAACTTTTTTATAACTAAATATCATTGGGTCATCTGTAATTGACTGATCACTTAATTATAGTGGTTACAAAATGGATAATAGAAAGGTTTTATTAATCACTTTTCCTGAATCTATTACTACTATTAAAATTTGTATGTTAACGAATAAAACATCTGCTTTTAAACTTTAACTGTGTAGTGTAGTGTTTGATTAGAGGTGATAATCGTGATCATCAAATCAATAGATCCTCAGCTGATCTCGGAAGTACAGTTTAGCAGCCTGCGTTTTGACTTAGTTGAGCGATTAATTTTTGATGTCGACAATTAAAGTACGATCAATCTACGAGAATTAGACGGGTATTATATAAGCAGTAGGTCTAGTTGGGTTCGGTTTGACAGGCACTTCAGGGCGGATCTCTAGAGCGGTACAGTTGTGCCTGTATTCAGCGGCATCATTACTATGTTATATTATATAATCAGAGCGTCCACTCAGAGGCTGACAGCTTGATCGGGTGCAACTGGCGATGCTGTTTGCCCGGGGGATGTGTTGATGGGATGATGGCTTCGTTCCACATAGGCGATGGGCCCCATATAGTGGATAAAATTCCTTGGGGGACGACGAGTCAACAGTTTGTGGAGTATGTGACAGATGACACGATCGGGGGCACCGCCAGTGGGTGTTAGAGGGGCGGCGGGTGGGGCGGTAAAGTACCTGCAGCCAAATACATGCATATGGATACTCATCCATGTGCGTGTTTGCACAATTCATTTTATTTGCGAATGTGCACAGAGAACAACATTTAGAACGAATTTTCAATTTTAAATTAATGTTGCTTTGAAGGGGTTATTTAATAACTATAGAAAAATCATTATTAATACGAAAAACTCTCTTTTACAAACCTTTCAAAAACAAAACAATTCACTGAAAAGTGTGCAGGTATGAATTGAATTATTAATGATCTCAAATGTGAATATTTTCTCTCCGTGTACCCTTCTATAGACATTTATTGCTGCTGCTGTTACGGCTGGTGCCTTAGATACAGATACGGATACGGGTACAGATACAGATGCAGATACAGCTATAGCTTTAGCTACGTGCACGGCATAATTTATAAACCATTTGTAGGCTTGTCTTAATGGCGAAAATTGAAAGCATTTAGCATTTCAGGCACTCGAGAGTGTGATATATGGGCAAGGGCGAAGGGTGGAGATCTGGGGCTGAAGTGCCTGTGGGGTAGGTGGGCGGGCAGTGCCATTATCCATTCTCCATTATCCAACACAAACAATTCGAAAGCTTAATTGGCGAATGTCAGATTTGTTTTGCTCCTCAACAGATCGCCAAAGCAGAGGAAGAAAGTGCGCGAAACTAAAGCAATTAACAATTATCGTCTTTAATTGCAACGATTAAGTGGGCAGGTAAGCAAACAAAAATAACCTAGCCGCATTACCCGGAGTGATTTGCAATTCGGTTGCACTCCAATCGCAGCTCTGACTCGATCAAAGGTCAAGATCAGCGTTGAGAAATAGAAATGGGAATGCAATCGAATAGTGAAATGTCGCGGGAAAATTGGGTAAGAGAAGGTTGTAGAATGTCTTAGCAATTTAGCGAGTGTGGTTCCCACAAGGCAAACACATTCCTATCGGCATCTTTCACATTCCTCTGGAGGAATTTTCAGACGCGAGAAATTGTTCTAGATATATGTATTTATTCAAGAAAGTTGGAGTTGGGAGTGGTTTTTTTTTGACTCAAAGAAATAACTCTTGGAGTTTCTTTAAATAGTTTTGCCTTTTCTTTAAATAATCCAACGAGCATGAAATATACATGTACCATCAACCAGTTTAATAGAAATTCCCGATGTTTTACAGAGCTTGCAAAACCATAGTTGGAACTAATGAGTCCCATTGTATGCATATTACATTGACTTATAAAACCCAACAGAAGCCAAACGAATCGATTTATAAATAAACTGACCGCGTAAATTTTCCACAGTCCATAATAAACCCACTTTTCGGACGACTGACGTTCTCAACCTTAATTTAAATCACCCCCTAACCAACCCCTAAAAATATAATTATGATTGCATTTGATCGATCCCAACCCTTGTTTGACGTCACCGCGGATCAAATGAATTTTGCGACTCGCAGTTCGGTTATAAACCATACAACACCTTCTTTGGCTAAAAATAAACGAAGCTCGGATCGAGGGGCTTTAAAAATAAACCAGAATCGAAGAAAAAAACAAAAACGTCACGAGCTTCAGTCAAGGATAAGTGGTTAGTGGTGGGGCTGGGAAACCAGATTGGAGGTTAGAGAAGGGTTGACTCGTCAGTAATGAACAGATGCGGTCAAAATACTATATATATGTATATATATTTTAATAGTATTTGCTGTTACTTCAAAAGAATAAACGATCGGCGATTTTTCTAATTCAGTAAATGGGTGGCATAGTCTTCTAGAAAAAAAAGCATCCAATTTCATATTCTTTCTTTCTGTGTTAATTTATTATTTTCTAAAAGAAGTACATATATGCTAGTTTTTAAAAAGTCCAGTATGTTATTATCAGCATGCTTTATTATTATTATACCAATATTTCACCCGCAACTGTAATTACGCACACGTATCACCGTTAAGTTTCAAAATTCCAGTTGGGTTATATTTCTCTCAAGTGCCCGACCAAATTTAGACGGGGGCGTCGGTGGGCGTGCCCAGTTGAGGTGGCTGACCCGTTAGGATGCGGAAAATGCACCGCACGAAGCAAAACAAAAAGCAGAAGCGATAATAAAAAACGAAACAAGGCGACAAACAAGAAAGAAGAAAGAACAGAGCGGGGGGCCGTAAAATATTTGATGGCCTGGGTAGACAGCGGGTATAAAAAATATTAATAAGCAAGAAATACAATAAATAAGGAAAATATTTTGCGCGTGTGGGTTGTAAAAGCCAATATAACAATAACAACAAAGACAATGCACTGCTTGTATGGTCACTGCTCTTGCGGGTGTGGGTGCCTGCGTGAGCAACAGGTGTGTGGGTGTCCGATTTAAGTGGAATTAGAAATTATTCACCCACAAATTTCATCTCGTCTTGAAATTAAGCCACAAAGCCCAGCTCAGCGAATTGAAAATAATCCAAAATGAAAGACGAGTTGGGGGGAACAAAGCCTCAAGTGCCTCCGCCTGATTCTTTAAGATACAAAGGTACTTATAATACATATAATATATGCATTACGATTTAAAATGGATAAAAATACATAGTATGTTCATTAAATCCACTAAACGGCAGCCTATTACGTTTACTATTATTTATTCAACAGACTGCAAAGTAATGCAGGTATTTATAAATGTGAACTGTATATTATAATACCGTCAAATAAAATATTTATAAGTATGTATATAAGTATGTATCCTCGCTTCAAGTTTTTTAAAAGACTATAATAACAAGTTATTTAGTAGAAATTTAATTTTTGTGAAACAATTAAAGCAAGCTTATTTGTAAACATTATTTCTCAGGCAACTATATATTAAGGAGTTCGAGTCTACAACTCGTTGAGTTATACTGAACGGAAGTAGGGAAGTAGTCAAAAATAGTCATTGTGTGTACTACAATTTCAAAATAATCTACTATAATCAGGTTCGAAGCTTCCCCAAAATTCATAGTACCCTAAATCTACAATCAGCCATGTGCGCTCGATCTGATGTCTTTGTGTAAACAAAACAAATGTTTACCAACATAATTTTATGTGTTTGCACCGCTTGCACAAAATAAGAACAGCTGTTTGCGGGAAGCAGGAGAAAGGTGACAAAGGGATGCGAAATGCGGCCCTGCCCCAATTAAAACACCCAATTTCCAGACATCGATAACGATTAGGGAAAGCCTGATAAGCGAACTGCTTGAATCTGATGTTTGGTCTTTAAAGTGCTTACACAAGATCGTTTGTAAACACCGTTTATAAATAATAAATCCGAGCCGAAAGCAAACAAATACTATTCATCCTTGGACACAGCGGAGGGGAACTAATGTAGGTCATGGAATTTCATAAGAACAGGTTGGTCGTTTTGCTGGTGACCCAATTCCAAGGGAACGGGATATATTTAGGATATTGTATAAATGTATTACATCAATCTGATAAATTACATTTGCCATAAAAATGTACACCGAAAAGCGTTCTTCTGACTGTTGTAACAATTTTTGTATTTCAAAAGAATAAATTCAAGGCTCTCCTAATTTAAACAACTTTTTCTCTTTACAGAACGCAGATCATTCTAAAATATCAGTCATATATTGGGATCTTCTTAACAACGTCATCATCACGAAGTAGATAAACTGCATCTAAGTGGAAGTAATGCAGCATTCTGGGATATGTCGGAGTAAGTAGCATGCCATCTATTAAGGGTTCCCAAGCCCGTTCCTATATATCATATGATCCAACCGATCCGGAACTCACCTTTCCGTGGTGGGCTCGGCACAGATCAGCGGCTGTTTCAGCTCGATGGCCTGGCCATTCTTCTCCTTCAGCTCGCCATTCTCCATGTAGTATTGTACCAGTTCCGGCAGTGTGGCGAACTTTTCACCTGAAAAACGAAGGGGGGATCAGGTTCAGATTCAGATTTAGATTTATTCTGGTGCATTGGATGATCAAACGACCAAGCGGGGGAAGGGGGTAATCACTCACCGCCATAGAGATCAAAGAAGTCGCCATTATTTTGAATTTTAATGTGGGTCACCTCGTTGCCGCGGCGCACGGAAAGCGTGAAGGCACCCGGATTCGAGGAGGAGAGGCGGGCGAGGAAGGAGCCGTCGAATCCCTGCTCCTGCAGCAATTTCTCAGCTTCGATGCCAGATATCGTTGGGTGGAACCATCTGCGGAGGGGGTATATAGGTACATATGTCTAGTTACTGGACTAGTTACTCGGTGGACAATAGTACTGATTACTCGGTAAGCAACAGTAAGGTATCTGTGTAGTTTTGGGTACACTGTCACTACTTCCCGGGCTGTTTACTGGGTGGCCAATGGTGCTAGGTGCAAAAGCAAGGAATGTGTTAGGTCGACTGTCACTAGTTACTGGTTTGGGTACTCGGTGGGCATTGGTAAATTGTAGTATCTGTGTAGTTTTTGATTAACTATAGTAAAGTATCTGTAGTTTTTGGTCAACAGTAGCATGGTATTTCATAGTTTTAAAGTTAACTGCCGCTGGTTCCCGCACTGATTACTCGGGGGACAACAGCTGTAGCAGCGAGAAGTAACGGTTCTGTTGCATCCGCTCTTTGGTTCCTTCGTTCGTCACTTTGTTGCACTTTTTATCTCAACAGTTTTTTTTGTTTCTGTTTTTCTTTTTTTTTTCACCCTGCCTTTGCTTTTGTATCTACTTATACATATGTAAATAGCCCAGTTGGGAGCGGAGCGTGTGTGTGTGTGTATGTGTGTGCGACTGCGTGCGTGTGTGTGCGGTACATTGTCGTATTTCCTATTGGATTTACCTTCGCGATGACATTTTCTTATTGAATGCACACTTAAAAAATAAATAATGGTGACACTTAACGGAAAAAAATGAAACTTATATGTAGATGCTTTGTTTAAACTTATTTTTACAGTTGGTTGGTTGGATACAAAAAAAAAAACTATTTTTTTACTGGGCAGTGCGGTGTGGCCAGGCGTGTCTGAGAAAAAAAACAGGAAAATGCCAGCGAGAATCGGTGTGGATCATGGGTAAACGACTAGCGGTGACTAAAACCAACCAGATAGTACGGTGAAAACTCTGTAAGTTGGAAACACGAATCCCCGCCACATGGTTGCCAGTTTGCGTTACAAAATGCCAAAAATACTGAAAATAAACCATTATACTCGATCTATTTTTCCGTTTTAAAAAGTTCTCAAAAACCTAAACCCATTTGCTGTTCACCGATTAGGTTTCATTAATTTTCATGTTGCTGACTCTTAATATCTGATATATTTTTATATAAAAATATTGGGTCAAGTCCATTTATGGTTTAAATGATCTCAGCAAATTGCTAGTACAACAATTTAAAATAAATAATAGTAAACAAGCTATTCATGTTATCGATTTTTAAATACCGTACCGTTAGTATAACCGCACAAGCAGTTAAAAGATGGTAGAACGGTAACTTTATTAAAAATCCCTGGAAAATATAAAAATTATTTTAAATCAGGAAAATCACCGAACTAAAGACTTCAAAATCACGAAATCTAATCCAATCGAAGTCCCCAAACACCAACTGCCAGAAAATAGTTTTTCTTCTTTTTATTCAAGCAATTTAAAAGTTTTTCGGTTTGTCCATTGTACATAGAACTATGTATTTTGTGTTCTCTTTTTACTAATTTATCAAATAAATATAATTTCCATTCTAGGCTGTCATTTCTTGGTTTTTCGTTCGACTTTAACATGGACTCTTTAAATAATTTACAAATACACGTACAATTAAGGGATTCTTTCTTAATTTTGTATCATATTATATGATTTATATAGCCTTTTTTTTTTTTGTTTGGTTTACTTTGCAGAGACCTAAAAAAGTCATATTTCAGTTAAATTTTTGCGTTTTAGTAAATACGTTTTCATTTGATTTATAAAGCGCGACCATATTTGATATACATTTATAATTTGTATATGGAGTCGTAAACATTTATGCGTTTCTCTTGAGAGTGTGTTTTTTGTCTTTCATATGGGTTTTCCATTTTTGGGTATGTCTTGCATATCGTTTTCTAACAAAGGTACCTAAGATTTGCATTAGATGTGATTCAATTATCTTCCTTTTGAAGAGCTGATCAAATGGGCTGGAATTTTCGATCTCCTTCCGCTCTCAGCTCCATTTTCCTTTTTCCTCTAACTTTTGACGTGTGAGATGTGAAACATGATATATGTATGTAAGAGTGGTTCTTTTGGACTTGACTCGATGCAACTTTATATATGCTATACTTTTAATCCTCCTTATTCTTTTATCGTTTTACGTTTGCTTTGTTAGTGTGACTGGTAGCTTAAAAGGTAAAGAATTAGATCGTTTTATTGGTAGTCATAATAAAAAGAAGAGCACTGTGCGCCTGACTGATTTTTAGCTATTTTTTTCTTTTCTTTTTTTTTTTTAGTTATTATTAATTGTATATATGCTTGTTTGGTAAAAGTAAATAACACAGCGTTTTTTATGCAAATTAAAATTAAATTTGTGTTTCCTTCATTTACATTAAACAATTGTTTTGAACAAAACAGAACGCGTTGTATGGCCTCGAAAACAATAAAAATGAGTAAATTAGGTATAGTAAAACTTAAAGCGAAGCGAAATCAATTTCTTCAACTGACTCTAATTCTGATTCTAATGCCCGTCTCAAATTGCACTCGGAACACAGTTGGAAACGGCGGATTTTCCAGGGACATACAGGCCTTACGCCTCTTACAATCAAGTTACACAATATATTACATACAAGTTACTTATTGTACAAACTAGGGATTGGCAGCCGAACACACAGATAGCCCGATCGTTCGATTGCAGAAAGCTGGGCGAACATAGTGCAAGCAGCGAATGGTTTCCGATCTGGATATTACACATATAGATGAAGTATATCAAGCTTTTCCGGTTACAGGGGAACTTGCAACTGGCTTCAGATGCATTTATCATATCAATTTTAAGCTTAGTTGGAGTCTGCTCTATAACAATACGAATGCTCTTTAGTATAAATAACTTCTTCGACCTTTTTGGGAGAAGGAGGAGTGAGTATTATTGCCATGGGAGGACTGGCTTATTTCTTGTAGCACTCTCCGTAAATATTTTGTTAGATATATATATGTGTCTATATATGAATTACATGTATATTTTGTTGCATATTTTTGTTCTATCGGGGATCGTTCAAGGAAAGGATTGGAGAACTCAATTTTAGGTGACTAAGAGTGGATCTTTTAGTCACCCAAAGATGCATTCCCAAATCCCCAGAGATTCCTGGCACTCTCCCGATCATGTGGAAATCTTCTCCTGCTCAATGCAAACAATTGTTTCGCCTGAGTACACAGATTGCATTTAAACAATAATTTAAAGTACAAACTAATCATTAAATTATGTGTGGTGTGTGTGTGTATATGCAAGTTGTATATAGATGCACGGTATAATTGTATAAACACAGACAGAGAGATAGAGCGATAGCTGGGGGTCCAAATCCCAGGGCGCTTATGTTGGGCAGAGCACCTTCAGGATGTAGTCCGTGAGGAGGGCCGGCACCGTCGGGCTGTCCTCGTTGATGGCCTTGAGAACTGCAAGAGATCGAGGTAATTAGAGGATTAGAGTCTAGAGAATGGCAATCCAAAAGAGCGATGCAAAACGGGGAGTCGCAAGTCTTACCAATCATTGGGCTTAGTTACCCAGAGCCTTTGATCATGCATTTCAGATCTCATTTTAAAATTCGGCTTAGGCAAAGAGGCTTGCTAACCGCTTTGCATCGTATATAAACAACATAAATACTCACTCTTGATCAGGACCTGCAGGGACTGGTTGTTGGGCGTGCCGTTCTCCAGGTGATACGGAATGACGGTGGTCAAGTACTTGGGCTCGGGACCTGCGGGGATTGATGGGGCACGTTAGGTGGGGATCAATCTTAGAACTTTTGGGCTGGGGAAACTCACCCTGGAACTTGCCGCGTTTCTTCTCCACATGGTACTGCCGCCGCTTGTTCTGCACGGCCAGGAGCAGGGAGATGAAGGAGTTCTTCAGCTCCTTCTCGAACTCCAGCTCATCGCGCAGGGCCAGCTCGTTGATGAGCGTCTCGCTCAGCTCTTGGATGAGGACCTCCATCTCCATGTACAGCTCGTTCAGCTGTGTCGTGGTCAGATATTGCAGTTCTGGAATGTCAATTCGGAATATGCGATGTCAGTATGTTCTATAGTATATGGTATATAGAAACCACTTACTTTCCGCATAAAGGGGCGCTCCCAGGACCTCCCGCGCCTTCTCGATGACCTCCGAGTCGCAGGTCTCCGGCTCGTCCAGCGGGCTCTCGGCCTCGTCCATGATGTCGTCGATCTCCTTGATCACCTCCTCCACCGTCTTGATCGGCTGGTCGTCCAGATCGCCGTTTAGCCCGTTGAGGATCAGGGCGTGCATGTCGAGGTCGTTGGCCACCGCCTCGTCCTCGCTGGCCAGGTCGTTGAACTCGTCGCCCGGTGTCTGGGCATCCAGTCCCAATCCGGACCCATTACTCTGTGGATACGCCTGGTGGCTCTGGTGGTGCAGCTGCTGCTGCTGGTTGCGCGCCTGCTGCTGCTGCTTCGTGTGGCTCTGGCTCTGGCCCAGGTTCAAAGTGGGCATGTGCATCTGACGGGTGTACGACTTGGACCAGTCGATGGGCAGAATGTTGCCGAAGTTGCCTGTGATGGTCCACCACATTCTGGAATTGCAAGGCAGAGGGGAGGCGTTTTAAAGAGTACTTTTAAACGTATTCAGAGTTACGGTTTACTTTTACAAAAATAGGACGACTATATTATATAGCTGCCATAGGAACGACCGAAAATTGATCGGAAAATTTCCTAATTCCTTTCCTAATTTTCAAAAAATACTTCTGCTGGAAAGTGACCCATACATGCCTTTTAACGCCACAACTTTTCTTACAGATATCCGATTTCAAAGTGGCATACTTTAAAATGATTGTGCCTCAATTCTCTAAAAATCGGTGTTTTCACTTTTTTGTTTTTTTTTTGTCGATTCTCATTATTTTCAATGATGTAACTTTTCTCAAAGACATCCGATTTCAAAGTGGCACACCTCAAAATGATAGTGGTTTAATTCTCTAAAAAAAACTGTGTTCAAAGCTTGGCTTGTATTTTTGGGTAAATTTTTTTCACATTTCCATTTTAACATTTTTGAAAAATGGCTTTGCAGAAAACCAAGTTTCTAAACTTGGACAACTTTCAGTATTTATTTCTTTATTGTTTGCTTTACTGCATTTCAACCAACTCTACTGCCAAGAAAAAGGCTACTGTAAGTCGTGAGGCTCAAGGCTTTCTTAAAGGCCCATGTGCGTTGCAAGTGAAAGGAACGGCATTTATTGGAGTGGCCTGGCAGGCAGTAATGAGTTTCTTCTTTCATCAGCACCCCATTCTTTGCACAGCCCTTGGCACCTCGTTGCCACCGTTTTCCAACCCCTCCGCCCCGGGAAATGCCCATTTGGACAGAGAAGTGCTCCGTGCTCTTGTCGCCACCCACAAAACTCGAGTGGTCGCACTTATTGGGTTGCATGTGGCAAGGAACTGGCACAAGAAACTGCCGAGTGCCCGCTTTTCAACGGAGGCCTAAGCAACTGACAAATTGCTCCGCAGCAATCACGCACATCATTCCCGCAGATAATGAGGCAGAAGCAGATGCAGTTGCAGTTGCATCTTGGATTAAAGTGGCAAGTGTCAATGGGGAAGTTTCGTGTAAACATGAAGTCGCACTTCGATAACTTGGACTTGGGCACAGAAAGAGATAAACGTCGACCCACACAGAACATAGTTCAATTGGGTTCAATAACAAAAGCAGAGAACTAGTACATGCTCAATTATGTTAAAGTATCAGTTTTTATCATTTTTCTCGCAGTTCGTTCTGCAGATATTTCACTGTAATCTTCACGTTCCCCCTTTTATTGCCTTGGCCTTTGGCAATAAGCCCACATATATTGCCAGAAGAGTAGTCAGTCAGACAATTTGTCTGTTTCGAGTTTGCTGGCACATTTGCTATCAAATTTCATGATCATTGCCAATCATTTAATTGCCCCTTGTCAGCCCCACAGCCCCATTTTGGCCACCGATTTCCGCCTCTCAGTGGATTTACCCCATAATTATTCATGCTCTACATTGCCAAGCAATTGACTGCACTTTGCTGATTAGTTGAAGATGAGTCACTTGATTGGGGGATTTATTGTACCTACACGCTGATGGAAATGTGTAAAGGGAAATCTGGCCAAAGAACAGTCAGAGTGTAATGATTGCATTGCCATTTATAGGGCGAGTCAAAAATGTATGAATTTATCAACCAAGAGGTTTGAATACTTCAGCAAACAATACAAAATTCAATTTAAAATGTGTGTCAAACAGCAATCCAAATTGAGACACATTTCATTCTTTGATTTTGCGCAAAACGAACTTCCGTACGTCACTCCGTTGTACAGCAACATTTTGCACAAAAAGAACATGTATATTTTATGACAACAATGGAAATGTATTTTTAAATTCCGCTCATCATTTTTATGGAGCCCTCCCCCACATTTCCCCCAGCCAAACCCCCATAAATTAAAATTTTTCGCTGGAATTTTGTGCTTAAATATAAAAAATAAAACTGCAACAATTACAACGAAGCATGGTGAGGAATTTTTGCGTTTGCAACTCTTGGAAAATTAAAACAGAAAAATAAAAGAAGAAACAAAAACAGAAGCCAAAAGAAAAACAAAAGCAAGTGGAAAATAAAAGCCGAAAAGATGAGAAATGTGCGAAATGTGCAGATCGCATAAATTGTTCGTGACAACACGCGGGGGGGTGTTGATTGTGGGCGCAGTGGTGCAAAGGGGCGGGAGGGGGCTTTGCGTCAGGTAAACGGATATATCCACACATACAGTGTGCGTCATGACCATAGGACAGTCGGAAGACTCCGTTCTAGGCAAAGACAACAGCTAATAAGTATTAAGGGAAAAGCTACACAAAAGTTAATCAAATTAATATAAATGACTCTTGACTTTAATTGTAACTTTATGATCATACAATCCCTAAACTGATTTCAAATATATCAAGACACTTGATAGCCTAGCTTTGATCTGAAATTCCACATATTCATTTAAAACATCTACAGTGAAGTTATTAATCTGAATTCATTCGAAGTTCTGGCCACTTGTCATACGGTTTTGATACGCAGTGCACAGCCATACTAATAAATACATGTGAATTCGTCTAGTGCAGGGGCTATATCTCGGTTCGGTATGTGTCGAGGCCACTATATAATTTATATATATAAAAGTACATACATATATGCGTGTTTCAATGAATACTCTACGTGTCTGTGATGTGATGTGATGTGGGCAACACTTTTGGAGCACACAATGGCGTCGGATGGCGCAGACGAAGAGGCGGACAGATTACGAATGAATATTTAAACTGCCATCAAAGCGAACTAATTACGGAGCACTCACTCCGGCGAACAACTCTTTTGGGAAAGCCGGACCCGGCTAATCTAACTCGGAAGTGGCCGTGTGTCAAGTGGACCCGTACGCACTAAATTGACACGTCAGTTCAATTTGTGTTGGCAGTTCAGTCGGTCCAGTCAGTGGATTTGGGTCACAACGGATGAGAAGCCCACATTCGGGGTACAGCACTTTTGGTCATGGGTTTTATTCACTACAAGTTTTCCAAAACAAAGTGATCCCTTATTGGGATTCCTTTGGAACCTTCAGTTTAGTTCAATGCATTTTTGATTCGATAATCCCCTCTGTGATGAAACCTTCTTAAGGCGATTCCAGTCGATTCTGGGCATCTCATCATCTGCTCAACTCGTTTCCTTATCGCTGACAACCAATTCAGATTACAGCTCCCACTCGGCTACTGCTCTCGTTCCGTGCCTTGGCATTCCACACATTTCCATCATCGACGCGGGCAATTAGGGCGCAGACTCACACGCACATATCGGCAATTATAATTATGAGCCCCATATATAATGGAGATGGAATCTACCCACTGACCACTTATCATAAACGGGCCACACAACGCACCGTGAACTCTTTTTGGGAGCGCTTTCGATTCGAACTCTTATCTTTTGGGGAGCGGTGCCCCTGACCCGATAATTCGGGGCGTGGCAAATCCAAATGTTAATGTTTGGATGCGGGGCCTGGTGCCACATGTTCACATGTCTACATGTCCGACAATTAGCAGTTTTAGTCCCGAAAAACGCCCCGCGAAACATGAGCTCATCATTTGGACAAACATCATATTTAATAACAAATTGGAGGAGGTGAAATGCCCCAAGAACCGAAGACTATAATACCCTATCGTGAATTTAGATGTAATATTGAGTAGAGCAACGCCAGTCCCAAAGTATTGAAACTACAGAGAAACAACTGCTGTGGCACTAAATCTGCCATCCTAACAAATAGCAATACCAACATTTCATAAAAAGGCAAATGAATGGTATTTACTGACTTGACAAGCCTTAAGTAATGTTAAAAAGTCATAGAAGCCATTTGCTTAGAGTAAAGAAACAACAATGAAAAGACAAACAAAAAACACTAATATTCGTTGATGAAAATTTATGATGGAAATGGAAATATTTTAATGAATTTTAATTGTGTGTACTTAGATAACCGAATAAATTTGTTTCTCCAGCTGATGAATCAGCGCCGCACAAATTGGCCATCCCATCAAGATGACTTCCATGATGATGAAGATCGGTCGAACAGTCCAAGTGTCCCACTGCATTCCCCCCACTTTCCCCTCTTTTCTTTTCACTCAATTGGCTTCATTTCGCCCACGTTGTGTTGACTGTTTCTCTCTTATTATTTTTTTTTTGTATTTTTCAGATAATTGTGGTTGGCATTTTTTGGTGCTGCTTCTTCCTGATTTTCGTATTTCTGTTTTGACTTCAGCCAAATTGGAATTTCATAGGAAATGAATTATTTGGTGGGTCTTTGGGCTGCGAAAAACGAAGAAATAACTTTCTAATACGGTTTGAGGTATTTTTATGGCATTCGAAGGGAAATGGGAAAATAAGATGGTATGGTAACAAAAAGAACGAATATTTAGATTTTCGTTGGCATCTTAATCGCATTTATATGATCTTCAACATAATTTCCCGTAAGTTGGGAATTTCATTATTGTCTGACAAATTTTAGGGAATATTTCAATATCAAAAGATGCATAATTTTCAAATAAAAATGTACGACTATCAGTATTTATTTTTTTATTTACCCGACATAAATGATGTGTATTCCCAAGAGACAAACTATTTCTTCTTTACCTGTGTCTCTGATCCAATACTATTTCTTATTAGTGAAAATAGATTTTAAACTTTGGACTGAGGGAAGGGAGCGGTGCCCCATCAGGTTTTCCCGGCTCATTTTACAATTTCAAATGTTTGTTTCGACAGCTATTGTTGTCTATATTTTTTTTTCGTTTTTTAAGGTTCATTCACACGAGTTTTCACTCAACCACAACGCGCTCAACATTCGCACATTTAATTTTCGGCAACTTGCAGTTGCATTATCACAAAAAAACGACTACTTGATACCCTTTAATAAAGGCTTCAACTTATTACCTTTTAATTTACAAACTAATTTAGCTTTGACTAATTGCATCCCGAAAGATCAGAAACTGATATCAAAAGTGGTATACCAAATAAATCAGCAACAAATAACTACTAAATTTGTAAAACAAAAAGCGCCCAATCAACTTAAATTGAAAAGTAAAGGTACCATTTAAACGAGTTGAAATAATTTATTTACATAAGATTAGCCAACCGTTTTTGTATAAATTATTTTTCCCAGTGAAACTAACCGAAATCAGACAAAATGGGAGAGTGAGACAGGTAAATCGGTTGGATTTTGGGGTGTTCGTTATTTTCTGTTTGTTGTCTTACATTGTTCATTGTGCGGAGTGTGAAAGTTTTCGCTCTTTCCCTTCACCTCTTCCCTCTTCCATGTAAACCAAAGGGTGACCCTGTGCTGCTTATTTTCCACCTATGATTTGAGCACACAAACAGTGGGATTCAAAATAGTAGTACCCATCTTAAAGGGCTTTCAAGAACTTATTGGCACAACACATGTATAGATTAGAGAACTTTGTTTTACACTTTTGTGTGCTTTGGTAAGTTTTCCTTACCTATTGCTATGTTGCAGCTTTTTTCACACGCCCTTCGCTATTTTTTTGCACCCAGCTGTATATATTTACTGTGACAGCAAATACACGGATAGAAAAATGCCACCACAAACTAAAACACACACTTGCAAAGTAAAAACTAAAATAAAAATCAACAGCGAGAGGTAGGAAAATCATGTCTTGCACACACTTCAAAGTGTTTCTAATTTTAGGCTGTTCACACTTTGCGTTGGCACCGGAGCCGCATAGCCTATATAGTCGATCCAAATTCAAATCGAGCCGTGTGTTAATGGACGGAGTGGAGTGGATGGGATGGAGAATCGGGGACACGAGAAATGACATCGGTGACAAAGGCAAGGGAGCGGGGAGAAGTTGGTTTCGAATTAATTTCAAGGCTACACAGCACGAAAATGTATTTAAAAAACCATTTTTAATACCGCCTAGTAGATGCTGCATATCTGTTATCTTAAAGACGTAATCCCAAAGAAATTGAAGTTCGAAAGTCATTCAAAACTTAATCAAATTCCCATTATCAACTGATCGTCATTATTTTTAGTTCGTGCAAGCAAACAAATACAAAATGAATATAAACAGTTTACACTTTTAAGCGGGGCTTTGCGATTTTGTTTAGTTGCGTGCCTGAGAAAAATCAATTTATAATTAATTTGTATAAATAGGCCATTAACATTAACAAAACGCGCGAGAAGCGGCGAAAGAGGGAGAAACTGAGAAATATCTATGGCTTCGGCTTTCATGGCAATCTAGCAGCGTCCGAAACCGCAGAAGAAAATGTTGCCAGTTATGTGGCCCATAAACAAATAACAGCAAAAATGCAAACAAAACAAAAACACATAACACACATATCGCATATAAGTAGGTAGTAGCAGTATGTAGTACCGTGGGGGAGAAGCAACCACCGCGGAGAAGCAGCTTACTGTGAAGCGCAGATTATGAACTCAATTCGAAGAAGAAAGATTGGCCAAAATAACTCAAAAAGCAGTAATTTATTAGCTAAAGCTTAACGTAATATTATTTCACTACTCTACTTCAAGTCGTGTTTATTCTTCTTAAACAAAATGTTTTTTAGGTTCCAAATGGAAATGCGACTTGGTGGGTTTTTCTCGGACCTTACTTCGTTTTTCCAGTCTTTTCCATATACGCGTAACAATCGCCGAGATGTCAGCCAGTTAAATAAGCATGTTATGCAAAAGAGTTGTTTAAACAAAGAGCAGACAGTCGCCCCCGCAGGCGACAGGCTTTGTTGTTTTGAATTCAAGGACTGTTATGAGTAGTCTGTTGGCGGCGCATCCGCTGGAGCATCCTTGGCGCATCCTTGGAGCACCACATCCCACTCCCATTACCACTCTGTCCTGCACTCCTTCAATTCAGTCAGCTGCAGATGGCGAAGCTGTTTCAGATACGGAGATTCAGAAAATACACAAATTCCGTTGCAAAGGCTTGGCTTAATTATACAATACCCATACTCAACTCTCTTGCCCCCAGCTTTCCCCATTGCTTGTTCTCTCCTTTCTCCGTGTTTTGTCCTTGACTGTATTCCAAATGTTATTTTGATTGTTTGTTTGCCCTGTTATTGTTGATGATGTAATATTGCCGCAGGCAAAGGCCCGGGCCCCTTCGTGTGTTTGTGCTGGATTAGTCATCAGATATATCTCTTCGATGGCAGTCAGACATTTCTAATATTCGAATGGCGCCCAACAGTGGCCAAAAAGTTTCTCCTTGGCAAGTTGAGTGAGGTTAGGTCGGGCAATTAGCATTCGGGGTGGTGATGGGTGTATTTTGGATCGCCTGCGGGAGTATTTCGGATGTCTAGTTTGTGTGCCTAGTGGCTGGCTTGTGTCCCCGGGCGACGCCTCACAAACAAAGCCCAAAAGGTTAACGTCCTTTGGCCCCCTTGGCTTAGACTGCAGCCAACCCCTAAAGGCCGGGTCCGAAAAGTCGTTGTGGCCAGGAAATGGCACTCATGCAATTCCCCCAACCCATAGCCACCACCCAAGTTCCTTCTGCCTACTTTAATGCATTCAAATTGATAAGTACTCAGCGCCGTCTCCCTCTCTCTCACAAAACACGCATACGACTCGTTGTCGGGCATGACTCATCCAGCGGATACGGAACTACCCGACTACTATTCCTGTCACATAGGCACACAGAGAAAAATAAGGGCATAGTATGGCTGCTTGATATTAGCACAACCCTAAAGAAATACATTTTATGTTAAATATACATATGTACAGAGATACTTGGCTAAATATAAATGAAAAGTGCCGATTTCATTGCTAAATTTCAATTACTTCCTATTTGAGACCTCTTCTTTATTTTTAGATTTTTCTAGTTCTAATATTTTCTCTGTGTACAAATTGTATTTTTGTTTTTATATGCCACTTATGTCACAGGGCGGCTATAATGGCCGCTAGGCCGTGTCCTGTTTACCAACCCCCAGATGAACCATCCCCTGGCACAGTCACATCTGATTATTTATAGCAGCGACCCCTCTTAATTGATTACCATGCAGTTCAGTAGCTGCCCTCGAGTCAAGGCTTTGAAGAAAGTCCGGTCTGAGCTTAAGTTTCAGCCAACTGAAAGTAAATCCTTGGCTAATGTAGCAATTACCAGTCAATGAACTTAAGGAAGCAGTCAAATTTTACGCGAGTTGAGGGAGTTTCAGTTTGGAACCGTATTTGCAATCAATTAACCGAAAACTAACATTCTTTTAAAACTTTAGTTTTAATTGAACACATGTTCAGATATGAAATCGAAAAGACTTTAGTTTGAGTTTCTATTTTTGAGAAGACAACTCTCAAGTGTTTATTAAATTCTCTCACCAGAACCAGCTGTCTTACTTCCAATTCTTCACCCCCTTAAACGCATTGCGATCTTGGAACTGATTTCATAGTCGTAGAAGGCCGCAAACTCGTTAACAGGTTCCCTGGCCAAATACCAATTAAGAGCAATCAACGCTTCGGCATTTGTTTAGCTGCAGCTAGATGAGTTTGCTGATGTAAGATCTCGAGAGTCGAGTGGAGGCATTGCGTGTGGTCAATTAATAACCGAATGCTTTAATCGATCTGACTGCAGATGGTATTGGTAGACAGAGCATCTTTTGGCATTTGCCGTAAATGGTTGCAAACAAGTTTTGGTTATGCCCAGGAAATAATGATTATGATCAACTTGGAGAATGCAGCGAAAAAGATATTGCAGGGGCAATATACCAAAGATTTACAACGTTTCCAGATGACAAGCTTAAAAGCCGGCCTTAAACTACCTGGAGCATAAATAATTTGTATATTTAGTATTTTCAATAACACACAACTATGAGTTGGAGTTTCAAAGAAAGTTCGAAAAACTACCTTAAAAGTAATTTCTTCGAATATGTAAGCTACTTATTTTTATAGAATTTCTTTCTATACAAAAAATCATAACGTTTTAACCGCTGTGTCCCATATCCGATTTTCACTATCTCCGTTTTTGCTTAGCAGTGCGGTTTATTTAATGCGACAGCCGGCAGATGCAAGTTGTACACCCGAAGGATGCAGGACATTGAACCCTACTGCGAAACAGGAATCGATTGAGGTCTCGGCTTGGGGACTTGGCCGCAAAAGTGGGTCGCCAGCAACAATTCAATTATGAGCAAAAAGTCACCATCGCATCGCCACCTTTTCGACCCATGTCGCGTGTTTCGGTTCGGTGCGGTTCGTTTGGGGCACAAGAAACCGGAAGAGTGCTGGCCATATGGAGCGCATTTTATAAGTGCTATAAACCCCAGTCAAACTGGGCATATGGTCATCAGCCCGATTACTAATCGTGCCTGTTCTACGTAGTACGTATTATACCCTTACCACTTTGGATATGGAAGTATTGAAGTTTTTACTATTTATTCAAATTTGGACAGGCAGCTTTAAATATATTTAATAGCTGATAGGGGAATAACGAATCAAAAATGCAATAACACTTTAGTAAATCCCATTGAGTTTTTCATAAGGATTTTTGCTGAGTAGGTGTGTTTTAATCTTGGGTTTCTGGAAAATTAACTTTTCCTTTGTGTCCTTGTTATCTTAGAGTAGGGGTTTTTTCCTCTTGTCCCGTTGCCAAGAGATTTTCCGTGTAGCCTCAACTTTTCCGCACGAACCGAACTAACCGAACGAAGTTCGTCCTTGGAGCAGCTGCCACTAATCAGAGCGGAATGCAGTTGAAAACTTGGTCGAAGGCGGTGAAGTAGGAGGTGGGGCTGTTGTAAATAGAAAATAGCTCCCAGGAAAGGAGGAAAGCGGGAAATGGACTGGACCCAGAGAGCGACCTACGACCTTCGGCCACCTTACTCAGCACAATTTCCACTGAATCATTATTAAATAAGGTAAATATTGACAGCAGGCGTTGACGTCGCAGTTGCGTTTAACGCCCCGACACACAAGAACAAACCATTTGCATGCAGCATCTGGGGTAGACTTCTCCATACCCATTGCTCGTTAATGTGTTTTGGGGATTAGGGGAATGAGGATTGTGCTTCGAAAGTGTACGTCAAATAAACATTTAGAAAAAAAATAAATTCGAGAAAAATTAAACATAAATTAATGTCTTCAAAATGAAAACGGTTATGAATATCGTATTTTTACGTCCATTGTAAATGCCGTGCAGCCCAATACAGCTCTTTGTACCCTATCCCCACGAGAGAGGAGAGGAGAGACAGAACAAAGGCAGTGACAGTTAGTTGGGCGGCACAAGATGCACTCATGTAGATGAGAGAGGGAGATAGTGAGGGAGATGGGGTCAGAAAGAGGGCGGGGATGGGGCCAGGGTGCAGAGAACGCGGTGGCAATGAATACTCGAAACACGAAAAAAACGCAATTAAGACAAACTGCAGCAGAGCGAACGACTACGGTTGACTGCGCTGCTGCAGAGTTTTGTCATCTCTACACATTTTCCAGGTTTCCAGCATCTGCCTAGAGGTTAAGAAGAATCCAATTTCGTTTTTGTTTTTTTTATTGATTACATTTTTCTTTTTATTATATCTCCGTAGAACAGACACAAAACATTTTATGATAAGAGCTTAGGGCTTCTTCTTAGAAGTTTCTTGACGATGGCTAGTTTGACATAGCAACAAAAATGGTTTCAGAAATGAGGATTCTTCAAAATTCTTTTGGTTTCATTTGGTGATCATATAATTGACAACCATTTATAAATTTGAAGACCAAGAGTAAAAAAAAAAAGTTACACTTTTTTCGTGATTTTTTATTAATGAGTGAAGCTGGTAATTTAATTATTTCTGATTTATCGGCAAATACATGAACGAATAGTCATTGCGGCAGTGCCATTTTTGGTTGGAATTTTGATCATTGTTTTCTGAATACGTCAAAATATTGTTTACGCACATGTGCGTCCAGACATTTGAGTACAGTGAATGCAGCTAAAAAACAACATTTGATTGTATGTGAACATTGTCCTTTAAATATACCAAATCAGACCGCAACAACAGCTATACTGAGATTAAAAAAAAACAAATAAAATTTGGTCAAAATAATAAATTTAAAAAATTGTAATCTTCAAATGCACATTTTGAAAAATAATACACACTTTAGGATTTTTTTGAAAGCTCCTATCTAAATTCTCGTTGCTGTAAAAGGTATAAATTAACAGAATCCAACAAGATCTAGATATAAAACTAGACGTACCAATTAATTTGATTGTTTAAAATCGAATAGTGAATGATATTTTGTATACTCTTCCATTTTACCTGTTAGCCAGTGTCCACTGTGTGTTTATTTATTTGCACAGAATGTGAATTAGTATTTGCGCTCGTAAACACACACACGCACATGGATCGCGGGTGTGCACGCGATTATCAAATTTATGGCTGATGTCAGCCGAGAGGGAAAGAGACAGATAGGAGCCATATAGCATTATTGTTTTTCGCTCTTCGCTGGATTTGATTTGCATTGCACTGGACATCCGACTCGAAGTCGAATCTCTGAAGCTCGAAAGTGGGGATGTGACAATGCGGCCCCCTTAGCCGCTTTCTTCTGTCGCCCGCTCAATCCTTTTCCCGCCTCCTCACCGCTCTCCAACTCTCTTCCCATTTCTTTGGCCAATGCTCCGTGAAGTGTTTATCTGGCCACTGGATTTATTGCCCCGCCCCCTCCCCACCACTTTGAGCGATTGCTACTTCCCCGACATAAGTGGATCAGCGTTACAATGGGGCTGTGGCTGGAAGCACGGGTACAGGGTGCCCGCCCAGGTTGCATCCACGAGGCGCAACAGTCGCCCGAAGACCAGATGACAGCAGCGAAAACTCCTGGCACTTTTATCGATCCAACAAGAAAGCACCACCCACCCTCGGCGGTTCGGGCAGGATTACGTAGTTATGTGGCGCCGGGTCTGGATTGGGGGACGGGGTCAGGGGTCAGAGGCTACGGGGTAGCACTCCGAGTTCGGAGCATGCGCACTTGCCACCCGCAGCGTCGCAATAGACACGAAAGCACAAAAACACAAAACATCGCGAAATGCACTTTACATAACTAGGATTTGGAATTGCCGCATGCGGCATCCCAAAACCCAGGCCTATATTTGATATAATTCTACTATATTTCCACATATATATATATATATCTACATATTTCTACTAAAAATCCACTTACTGCATACATTACATTGATATCTGCTGGACTTAATTTCGCTAGTAAGTGATGATGACATGACATCAGATGTTTATAAAACATGTACACATAATTGCAGTATCTTGAAGAAAATCCCCCATTGCATGTTTTTAGTCAACTACTTGTTATCAATTTAAAAAGCATTTACAACTGAGCAAACATTTTTATTGATTTCCGTATTACTTTTAGAAACCCAAATTTGATATTTTCCTGAACTATAGTTCTATCTTATAAGGTTCTAGCGATTTTTAGGGACACCATAGAAATATAATTTTATTGAGTATTCAAAACTTGGCTTAGGATCATAATTTTGAATGCTGAAAATGCATCTGCCTTATCAGCACTGAAAAAGATTAATCCGAATTATAAACTGCAAATAGACTCACTGGCATTCGTTCATGATCTCCTCCTGGCTGCGCACCTGCACCGGAGCCAGCTCCTCGACGTTCTCCTCGTAGTTACCGAAGCACTTTGTTATCTTCTCGTCGAAGGTGTTCACCAGGTCCTCCAGACTCCCTCCGAAAGTCTCCGTGAAGTTGTCCACATGGTCGCCGGCGGCCAAGGAGCGCTTCTCCAGGCCATCCAGTCCCGATCCGGCGCCCTCGCCCGGCACCAGTCCCACATCGGACAGGCCGATATCTATGACCGATCCGCCGCCCTGCAGCGTGTTGCAGTTGGGGCTGATGGATCCAGCTCCTCCGGTTCCGCCGCCTCCTCCTCCGTTCTTGCTCACGTGCGCATCGCGAACCGCATCCTCCAGGAGCCGCAGCTTGGCAGAGTCCGGCTTGCCGCCGGAGGAGGGGGAATCCTTGAGATTCAGGTTGAGCGTGTCGTTGAGGGCGTTCTGATTCGAGATGAAGTCACAACCGCCCCACTCGTCCGTCTCCTCGAACTTCGCCAACGGAGCCTCGAATTTAAGCTCGGCCATTTTGGTGCCGAGGTCACGCATGGCACGCGAAAAGGATTCTCTCAAGGATTCGGTGGCCCTCCGATTCCGATTGGACTTTGGTGAGCAGTTTTTTATTAGCGCGCTTCCCTTATTTTCCACACACACACACAGACACAAACGGTTTTCCTCCGACTTTTCCGGGCTGGCTGCAGAAATTTTGCAACCCCTAATTCGGCTGGTAGTTGTTGGTTATACTGAGTTTGCGAGTGGGCTGAGCGGGGCTTTCGACGGGGGGAAGTGCCCCGGAATACTGGAATCCGTACTGCGATTTCGGGCAACTCCAATTGGACCAATTCCGTTCGCACAGCGCTATGGTTTTTTTGTCTGCCCTGCGAGCACAATAAACACTAAAACAATAAAAAAAACAAATCACACTAACACTCAGTCGCGGCTCGGCTGCTTAAAATCTGTAGTTTTTGCTCTGTTGTAGCCTTTCGCTGGCGACTGCACTCCGATTGGATTTGACATCAACAACGCACAAAATATAAATAAATAATGGCACCTTCACTCAACTAGCTTAAAATCCCGACTGGCTATAAATGCCCTAAAAATGGCCGTTAAATAGTATAAGCACGGTCTCAAACCGTGGCTATTTGTTAGCAATGACACAAACCTCTTTTGAATTTGTGATATTTAATTAGGGTATTTTTGGTATATTTAGTCGTGACTCGACCCATTTCTTAGACTCAAACCGCGTGTTTTTTCCAGTATTTAATTTTAGTATTTTCTGGATTAATTTAGTAAACCAACCAAGGTGGCAACACTAATTGAAGGCACGGAGAAACATTTGCAGAATTGTTTCGTGTGCGTGTTATCGAAATCGATTGCTGGCCAAAATTGAGCATTATAAAGTAAATTAAAAGCAAAAATATACGCTTTACCTGGTGAATCGTGCGACGTCATTCTGGACACGAATGGCCAGCCGTGGGGCCGGCGCCGCAATGGTCCTCGCGACGGTGGCAGCCACCTCGATGACCGTGGAGACCATCACCAATGTGCTGACCACGGTGACATCGCTCCACTCGAACAGCGTCAACATCTCCAACAACAGCAGCGTGGCGGGCGGCGATGCAGGGGGCGTGGCAGCCGCCCAGGCGGACGCCAGCAAGCCGATCTATCCGCGCCTGTTCAACCGCATCGTGCTGACGCTGGAGAACAGCCTGATTCCGGAGGGCAAGATCGACGTGACGCCGTCCAGCCAGGACGGACTGGACCACGAGACGGAGAAGGACCTGCGGATACTGGGCTGCGAGCTGATCCAGACGGCGGGCATCCTGTTGCGCCTGCCGCAGGTGGCCATGGCGACCGGCCAGGTACTCTTCCAGCGCTTCTTCTACTCCAAGAGCTTCGTGCGCCACAACATGGAGACGGTGGCCATGAGCTGTGTGTGCCTGGCCTCCAAGATCGAGGAGGCACCCCGACGCATCCGGGACGTGATCAATGTGTTTCACCACATCAAGCAAGTGCGGGCGCAAAAGTAAGTGTTTCAGTTTGCCTCGTTCCACATCTGTTAATGCTAATGCCTCCCTCTCGCTGTCGCGCAGGGAGATCTCGCCCATGGTGCTGGATCCCTACTACACGAACCTCAAGATGCAGGTGATCAAGGCCGAGCGACGCGTTCTTAAGGAACTGGGCTTCTGCGTGCACGTAAAGCATCCGCACAAGCTGATTGTGATGTACCTGCAGGTTTTGCAGTACGAGAAGAACGAGAAGTTGATGCAGTTATCATGGAATTTCATGAACGACTCCTTAAGGACAGACGTTTTTATGCGCTACACGCCAGAGGCCATTGCTTGTGCCTGCATCTACCTGAGTGCCCGTAAGCTCAACATACCGCTGCCCAGCAGTCCGCCGTGGTTCGGCATCTTCCGCGTGCCCATGGCGGACATCACGGATATCTGCTACCGGGTGATGGAGCTGTACACGCGTTCGAAGCCGGTGGTGGAGAAACTGGAGGCCGCTGTGGACGAGCTGAAGAAGCGGTACATCGATGCGCGCAACAAGACAAAGGAGGCGAACACACCGCCGGCTGTTATCACCGTGGACCGCAACAATGGCTCCCACAATGCATGGGGCGGCTTCATTCAGCGGGCGATTCCACTGCCCTTGCCCTCGGAGAAGTCGCCGGAGAAGGACTCTAGATCGCGCTCGCGCTCCAGGACGCGCACTCAGTCGCGAACACCACGCTCCCGCTCGCCGAGATCCCGGTCGCCGAGTCGCGAGCGCACCAAGAAGTCCCACCGCAGCCGGTCCTCCCGCTCGCGCTCTCGTTCGCCGCCGAAGCACAAGAAAAAGTCGCGCCACTACTCGAGGTCGCCCACGCGCTCCAGTTCGCCGCACAGCAAACACAGAAAGACGTAGGTTGACATTTCCATCCCAACAATCCAATCCTTTAAAGTTGTGTTTTTAAAAAACTGAAGCTTCTTAAAATAATTTTCTATATTTATTGAATGATAGTTTAAAAACTTATGATGATTTGGGCTAACTTTCATTAATGCCATATTAACTAATGCCCTACAGAAGTAATCTAGTAACAGAACGCTGCCTCGTTTATTAAGTCAAAAACCGTACTTATCCAATTTATTATTTCTTACAGGAAATCCTCGCGAGAACGCTCCGAATACTACTCGAAGAAGGATCGGTCTGGGAACGCCGGCAGCAGCAACAATGTAAGTGATGGTGACAAGTATCGCAACTCGGGCTCGAACTCGAACTCCGGCAAGCACAGTCGCTACTCCTCCTCCTCGCATCGCAACAGCGGAGGCGGTGGAGAAGGACGAGGCGGAGGAGGAGGTGGTGGCGGCGGAGGAGGAAGCGGGAACCACGGCAGCCGAGGTGGCCACAAGCACCGCGATGGTGATCGCTCCAGGGATCGCAAGCGTTAGGGATTGACAAACAAACAGACAAACACTCCTTTTCTTTTCATTTCATTGCTTTGTATTTTACAGATTTACAGATCATTTCAACCGATTAGTTCGATTTAGTAATTTTAATGTGTAATGTAAGAACGAACTCGGGTAATCAATAAATTTAACTCCTCAATCAAGCACCTGCCTGCCATTCGGGCCGACCCACCCGCTCCCAATCCTTGGGGAGCACTTTGCACATATCACAGCAATCCGACAGAGAAAGAGCAGGAGAAAGAAAGAGAAGGAAGGCAGTCGAGCGGTCGCAGTGAACCACTCCCGGACAAACGCATCATCCTCGAGGAGTATACATGCAGAATGTTGAAGCTGGACAAGGGATCGCCGGCTAATCCAGCCCAAGATCTCTACTCTAAAACTAGCAGGCTAATCTCTAAATGGTGGCCGTGTAGGACATCAGGGCGATCTGGGGATGCGACAGCGACACGTCGCGGAACTCCTGCGTGAAGGAGAGGATGAAGAAGCTGAAGATGGTTGCAATGATCCACTCCGAAATGGAGCTGACCACGTGGAAGTACCAGCCGCCGTCCGAGGGATACCTGAAAGGGGATAAGAGTGAGTATCGTCCGGAATCGATAGCTTGGCTGCGGACCCACCACTTCCGCGGATTCTGTCCCTTGAACAGGATGTGTGACATCACCCCGGTCACCGCCAGCAGGATGAACAGGATGGTGCAGACCACGGACATGCCCAACCGCAGGTGGGCGTAAATGCGGGTGCCCGACATGGGGAAGATCAGGTAGGAGATGAGCGCCTGCATCCAGAAGTACAAGGTGCCGCATCCGAAGCAGCAGAAGGCCCCGATGAAGTGCACAATCCGCACGTTCGTCTCCTGGAAGTTGCCCACGAAGCTGATGCCCAGGCAGGACACCAGTCCGAACCACAGCGCCAGGCGGTTCTGGCGGAGTACCGAGGCGTCTAGATCCGGGTGGTGTTCGTAGAGCTGCAGCACATGGCGGTAGCGCACGTATATGGTGATTCCCACTGCAATGCAATCGAATCAATAAGATAAGCAGCAACAAAGCGGCTGCTTCCAATCAGCAGATGACTCATCATCTTCTGGAGAGGAGCGATGCCGGGAGAAGACGGGACTCACGCAGAACACTGCCTATGTTGATTAGCTGCCCGAACACACAGCTCTCCGGAGAATATGTCGCTGCATCGCTAATGTAGGGAACCGTGGGCACCACATGTCCCTCCAGCACGGCGAAAATGTACCTGAGGGGGAAGGAGTCAGATAAAGGCCTGCACCTGAACCACTGCGTACTTACGTGCCAATAAAGGTCACCTGGAAGACCAGGAACGTGGCCACCGGCAGCAGATAAACCCGCGACATCGCGATTGGGATGTGGTGGATGCGGGCTGGTGTGGCGATGCACTGCAGCAAATGCCGAATCAGAATAAACTTCTATAAGTGCGCCGCAGTAAACCGAACAAGAGAACTAAATGTTTGGGTCTCAAGCAGTGATGCCAACTCAGGAGTTAGTATTTTTATCCGTTAGGGGAATTCCTTAAGTTTTATGGAACATTTGCGTCTTAAAACTAAAAAAACTGTAACAACAATTGATTTTGTTTAGTTTTAATTGTCTTTTAAAAATTTGGCACGATTTAATAAAGTGTATTTAATTTATGTTCTTTTAAATTCGGGTACATGGAAAGGCATTTTAAAAATTATTTTCCACTTGTGGACAAATGGGGTAACATTTATAAAAAAAAAACAAGAATTCAATTCAATTTTAGGCTGTATTGGGAAAATTTTTCGTTAAAATTTCGAAATTTTTGGATTTAAAGTACCAGGGGAACATAAATGGCAGAAGGTGGCCTGTGCAAATTCAGAGCCCCCAAAAGCATGCAATGAAAAATTAAAACGCCGTAGACGCAACTATCAACTGCCCAAAAGTATGCAACACTTTCCAGAACAAAAAAATGTAATTGTCACAATTTTAAATATAACGTGTTTTTATTGAAAAAAAATTGGTTATTTAGGTTTAGAAGCCACTGGGAAAAAAACATATGTTTGTGTATGTATGTCAGACCTGATTTAAAATGAGAAATATCGTAGTGAGTCGTGCGAATGCCCCTAACATTAACAAAAAGTATTTTTCAGTATATTCTCGGACGGCTCAGCTACGAACACAACGTGCTGTGGTCCGCTCTCAGACGTTGTCTATTCTCAGCTCAAGCTATGGTAACCACTGGTGAACAGGCGCAGGATCGGGACCCGGAGTCTGATGCACTGAGTCCGACGTCGGCGGTAACCGGACTGCCACAGAAGCGCTTCTACCGCCAGCGGGCGCACTCGAATCCCATTGCGGACCACAGCTTCGACTAGTAAGTAACTGCAGCAGTGGCAAAGGAGAGTGGATTTAATTTAATGCCCCTCCGCAGTCCCGCCCGCCCGGAGGATGTGGACTGGCGCACGCTCTACCCGAGCATCCAGCCGGGTCAGCAGGTGCGCTTCGCGGACATCGGCTGCGGCTACGGCGGCTTCCTGGTCACCCTAGGCGAGATGTTTCCCGAGAAGCTATCCATCGGTATGGAGATCCGTGTCAAGGTGTCCGACTACGTGGTGGACCGGATCGCAGCGCTGCGCCGGAAGAGCGTGGCCACGGGCGCGGGGGCTTACCAGAACATCGCCTGCCTGCGCACCAATGCCATGAAGTATCTGCCCAACTACTTCGCCAAGGGTCAGCTGGAGAAGATGTTCTTCCTGTACCCGGATCCGCACTTCAAGCGGGCCAAGCACAAGTGGCGCATCATCAACCAGGCCCTGCTCTCCGAGTACGCATATGTCCTGAGGAAAGGGGTGAGTCTCTGGGCATCCACTGAAGGTGTGGCAACCACTCAGCACAAACATTCTCGCCATAGGGTCTGGTGTACACCATGACGGACGTGGAGGACCTGCACAAGTGGATCGTGGCGCACATGGAGGAGCATCCGCTATACGAGCGTCTCACCGAGGCGGAGGCGGTACGTCAACCGGAATCTTTAGATTCTGAGGCTGGCCACAAAGTAATGCTCCCATTTCCACCCACAGGAATCCGATCACATCACCCCGAAGCTCTACCAAAGCAGCGAGGAGGGCGCCAAGGTGGTGCGAAACAAGGGCGATCACTTCTTGGCCATTTTCCGCCGCCTCTAGGAACGTATATTGTCCATTTGTGTAGACACTAATTTAAGATTGCCGTATAGTAAAGATCGATTGTTAGAGCATCCGATTGAGTTGTCCCAGGCCCTCGCAGGTGACCAACGTCTGGCCGGAAGGCTCCACTTCCACGTCGAACTGGACGCCCGTCATCTGCTCGGCCACATGGATGGCGGTGCGCGTGTGCTTGGTCAGCGGGCCAGTGCGCATCTTAGAGCAGCCGACGGCCAGGGCCATGTAGATGATCAGTTGGTCCTGCATGTGGGCATCGACGCAGGTCTCCTTGCGAACGTACTCGGACAGCTGGCAGGAGGCCTCCGAGCCGAGCACGTGCCCGTCGACCCTCTTCTCGCCCAGCGTGGCTGAGCCCAGGACACAGCCCCCGGATGTGTGAGCCGTCATCAGGATGCCGGCTCCGTTGTCACGCGCCTTCTCCGGCTGCAGCTTCACAGCCTCGATCCTGCACTGCTGCCCCGGCCACAGGCGGTGGATCTCGCGCTGCGCCGTCTGCTGCATGTCCAGCGCCAGGCTCCTCGGCAGGCGGCCGGCACAGAAGGCCACTCCGCTGACCGTCTGCAGACGGCCGAACTCCAGGAACTGTCCGGCCACCAGCTTGCCCACCGGTTGGACGTCCAGCTGGCAGCTGCCCTTGCCCCGCGGATAGAAGCCGTGCTGCTGGATCTGCAGGTCGAAGCCGGCGCCAAAGCGCTTCAAATTGGGCAGCAGCACCTGCTCCATGTATTCCACCGGCGGGGCGAAGGCTACGTTCGTGCCCCCGGATACGCTGAGGCGGGAGGGGCGTCCGGCGAAGAGCAGGACGGGCAGGGCCATTTGGTAGATCAGGGTGATGCTGGCCGCCGTATGCGTGTCCACGCGGTAGGTGCTGCCCAGGATGGAGCGTGGGGTGAACTCCACTTCGGTGGAGAGCAGAGCGTTGCCCACCACGTCCGCGTTGGCGATGTCCCGCAGCAGGTTCAGCCCGTGCAGGTGCTGGTGCGAGAGCCCCGGCTTCGGCCGGTTGGCCCGGATCTTGATCACGCGCACTGGCTTACCCAGGATGCAGCTAAGACTCAGAGCGTTGCGCAGAGCCTGTCCGCCACCCTCCAAGTAGGAGCCGTCGATCTCTACGAAGTCCATCGCGTTAATTTTCCGGTTGTTTTCTTGATAGACAGGTCAGAATTTTACCAGCTGCTTTTCATTCAAGTTGTGAGCAGGATTTGAAATGTCACTGGGGTTCCAGGGTCTAAGACTAGACGGGAATGCCAGGGATTAACACTAACAGATCCATTTTACTTAGTTAGATTCCAATTGGACCGGCGTTTCCAACTAGTTGGGCAGTGTCCCCGTCGCTTCTTTCTCTTAGAATGCCTTGCGCCCGTAGTCTGGTCCCACTTATAGCGCGCTCATTTTCGAACTGGTCCGGCCACACTGCGCAGCTGTAAACAAGATATAATTAATATAACTTCACATAAAAATAGTATCATATATAACAATATGGGCAAGGTGCAGGGCAGGACGGCAACCAATTAACAATGGCCGTGTAAGTAGCACACCATTCACTTTGTTCCGCCTCTATCATATTTAGCCGCATGTGCAGAAATGCAAGTACGTGCCGCCTTACGAGATTTATTTATCTCTGACGTGCTATTCAGACGGTAATTATCTAGTCCTTCCAGTGGTTTAACTGCCATTAGCGTTGCGTTGATAGTCCACAGCGGGGGCGAATCACTTGGCCTTTGAGCAATCCCACGGCGTCCAGTTTGGCTCTCCCTTCATTGGAATCCTGAACAGTAGGGTGGGTCAACGTTAAACCTTGGAAGTTGTGATGAACAATCTGAAATAGGGATATACAAAATATAATTAAATTTAAAATGTTTATGCTAATAAACAATTTGTAATTTTGCTTTTACTTTTACTTACTTTTCTACACCTTTGCAGCGAGCATTATTATTTTTGTATTATTATTATAATTATAAAAGATAGATCTGGGACTCTTCTAAATGATTGTTGTTAAATTCTCTAAATATGTGTTTAAATATTTGTTTGTTGTTTTGGTTCGATTTTTAGCGGATTACCGATGTTACATCCTTCCTTGTTTTTATACTACTACAAACCCTGTGGGATAATCTTCCATTACTTTTAAATAGTTTAGAAGGCCATTTGTTTAAAAATATTTATCAGGGTCTGATAGAACTAGGTTGGAACCAAAACTGGCAAGTGTCATTAACCATAGACGGGCATTGACGAAATGGGACTGAAGACAGTGATGCAGATAATGTACCTGACATATGTAAGAAGGGATTTGAACTCAAAATATCGGAGGCACTTCCCAAAGAATTTAGATAACAGTTTTGATACCCAGATTAAATTACCTTTTATTGTAAACATATAGCTTTTCACACGTGCTACGTGTGCAAAAAAATAAAAAATGTTCAATAAACAAGTACTAAACATATCCAAGATACACCATGTACTTTGCAGATAACAAGATATCAGCATTTACCAACAAGTACTGCAACGTGCTAAAAGAACTGGCATTTTCTAATTAATTATAAACAAGTTGACACAAAATTAACGAGAAGGGTTACTCAGCGCGGTTTTTCCACTTGGGAGTTATGGAAACCACAATCAAAACGCTGTTTTTCTTTGTGTTCTAGATCCGCCGTTGCTGATTCAACTTTGCCGGCATTAACTGTGGCACAGTGGATACTGGCAACAGGTGGATGGGTCGCCGAGTGCATTGGATTGTAACGTGACGAAGGCCGAGCCATGTCTTACTTTCGATATTACTTCTTGTTGCTGGCCATTCCAAATTAATGCCGGCAAGGGGTGTGGTAGTTGGTGTAAAGGAGGTGGAAGAGATTGCTTGGTTGTGAAGTGTGGCGACGGCAAGGTCGAGACGTTTTTGTTAGTAAAACGCACAGACGTTTGTCTTGGGGAGTGGAGCACACACTCGAATGCTCGGAGAGGCATACAACTGGGGTCAGAACTATAATTCTAGTGATCTGGCATGCGGTCTCACATTGTATTGAACCGAATGGCAATGCACTGTGTTAAAATCGAATCCGACTGACTATCTTTGCAGTGGCCTAAGCTATCTTAAACCTTGAACCTTTTCTTTATGAAATAACAATTCTTCTAGTTGTAAGGTTTGATTATCAGCCCACTTTAGAGTGGATTTGAATAAGTAGTATGACAGACAACTATAAATAAGAATTGGAATCTGGGCGTTAAGATAACAGAGCGCACTAATCGGTCCTACTATATTGACCGCCCCTGTGCGTACACCTGATAGGAAGGCACGGAGCTTCCAGTTCCAGTCGAGTCCAGCGACGAAGTTGCGCGCCATACGTGGTTGGCAGTTCACGCGCGTCAGACGTGCTCGCTCTCGCTCTTGCTCTTGCTCTCTTCCTTGCTCTGTCGCCCCCGCATTTGGTCCATTTATCCCAGCAGACCTGTTGCACGCTCTCTCGTTCCACGCGATTCCAGTTGTTTTGTTTTTGTTATTGTTATTCCAGCAGTGAGAGTGGTGAGTGCAACGGGGAATTCGCAGATAAACAATGTGCGTATTCTGCAAAAACAGCATCTCAAAAATTTGAGGAATTTGTTCAGAAACATCCACTGACGGATGAGTCAGCCAGTTGAAAAATTAATACAAAAAAAAACTGATTAACGCTTGTGAAAATAACTGATGGCGGGTATTAGTGCATTGATTAATTGTTAATAAGTGGAAAAACAAACTTTTAAACTTTCAGGTGGCAACCCTATCGAGCAGCTCTAAATTTCGCCTACACGCAAAGTAGTATCAGAAACATCCAAAGGATATTCAAGCTTCAGCCCAGGTAAACGTTGTGTGGTTGTGCTGCATTTAAAAAATAAATTTAAAAATTCCGAAACGAATTTTAAACAGGCAAACTTGCAGAGTACTCAACGCACAGTCGTATTTGAATTATTTGCACAACCGCTGCCTACACACAATGGGTTCCATCAACTGCAAGGAGTACAACACCACGGGAAGTACCCCCAAGAAAGAAAAATCTACAGGTAATTATATGTTTTTAACAGGGGTTAACTTTTAAAACGTTCAATTTCGAGTTGCAGAAATGTACGGGTTTTCGTTGTGAAATTGTTTTTCTTTTGTGTAACGTGAACTAAACTATTTCAATAATGTGCGTCCTGCATTTATTTTTTCCTAGAAATGTTTTAAATGTTTGCGACAAAACATTATTATTCTATAGTAAGATAAAAACCTTTTCCAAAGTGCTTTAACTTGATAGTCTGATTGTACCCAAGTTTGGATTACAGATGTCCTTGAATTTGAATATTACCACTTTTTGATATTTTGGAAAAGATTAATTCTACATACATGTGTTTAGTAGTTCCACAGTAGTCTTATCTGAATCCCATGTCTTTCTGACCGTAATTTGAAAAATGTGTTCATGTAGTAGATGATCCGATATTCAACATTGCTGTGTTCCTTTTACAAATCAAATGAGGCCAAGTGGTTAGGAA
The DNA here is from genome assembly GCA_018153305.1 of Drosophila kurseongensis. Taxonomy (NCBI): domain Eukaryota; kingdom Metazoa; phylum Arthropoda; class Insecta; order Diptera; family Drosophilidae; genus Drosophila; species Drosophila kurseongensis. The sequence continues at coordinate 1,334,357 of JAECXX010000141.1, forward strand.
TTGTGGTTAAGAGAATGGGAATGACCCGCTTTTAGAGGGGTGTTGTTGGGGAGGGGTGCTGAGATAAGTGTCTCAGCGGCATAAGTCCAAGATTTAGGAAGAGAAAGAGAAATAGGCGCGGACAGCGGGAGCGCGAAACGTGATTGCTTTACTGCTGCGTCATTGCCACAGCAGTTACCAGTTAATACTTATTGCGATGTTAAGACTGCCTAAGACTGAGTAACAATATACATAAGTAATTATTGTCCAAGTCTGTTGAAAAGTAACGACTAAGTCTCAAGTTAAAGAAGTCTAACTTAGTCCATTTCAGATATTAACTTCTAGTATGTAAGATATATGTATATATGTATTCTTCTGAATTCTGGAACGCAGAACTAAATTGGCCAAATCGAATTGGCTAAATCGAATTTAAACAATTTTACATAACACAAATATTTGAACATGCAATTCTAAATGATGTAGTCTACTGGACTGGATAACTTCCGTTAAGAATGACCTTTTGTAATTACAAGTCAATTATAGATTTGGCAAGCAGTTTTACAGTAGCTTACCTGTGCGTGACATTAAACTGGTTCAAATACTGGTCTCTGTGTGTTTCCGATAATCGATATTCACTGTAGGAGCAGCTGTTGTTAGTCACCGCTATCGCAGTTTCGCCTATGCCTCTTCCTCAGCCTATTGCCTTGCTCTTCGTTCTCTGGGCTCTTTGTAGAGCTGCCAGTTCGCTTAAATTGAAGGCTCCGGTGACGGTCTCCAATTCATTCCTCCGTCAACTGGCAGTGCACAAGCTTCGAGCTCTTAAAATTAGTTCAAATACTCCCTTATCCTTTGCCGGTGATACCTGAAATTCGTGAGTATAATTATTTTGGTGAAACTTGTTCTCATGCAATTATTATTATTATTGGTCTTGCTTTTGACTCACTTAAATTGTACGAGGCCAACCGGTTTTATTTATTTATGTCCAAGTGTGTGTGAGAAACCCAACTGTGGTACTCATATGGCGAATCATAGCTAATTAAAAGAGGTTAGAAACAAACAATGCAGGGCCGAAGTATGTGTAACATACATATACTGGATGAAGAGCAAAACTCTTAAAATAAAGTAGGCTGGCAGTAAAGAAATCATAAAGTTTAGATTTATAAATATATGAAATGTTAAAACATGTTCTTTTCTAAATAAATGCGCTGACAACGAGTTATTTAAAAGCAGTAATTTGAAACCAACGGGAATATTCACGGAAACAAAAGGTAAAATGTATTTTTTCCAGCCAATTACAGGTATTAATTCTGGCCGCATAACAATGTGTGGCGTCGTTTAGATCCATTTTTGGTAGTAACTAATTTTGAAACCATCTTGAACCCAGAAGCAGATAGTTTTTTTTTTATTAAATATTCAATAGGTTTACTTTTTAAAGTTGTGTTTTTAAATAAGTGTAGAATTCAATATTTAAAGAAATATAATTTAAATTAAAGTAATCCCTTTGCTCATCATGAAAGCGAACTTTCCATTCTCACTGTGTGTGAATATGAGATGACTTGCTGTTCATGCAGTTCAACCCACTCATATCATGACGATAGGCGAAATGTTTGAGCCCCGAGTAGTTTCCTGTTCGTCCGCAAAAAGCCCCATCATTGAAGCTCAATCATAGTTTTATCAGCGATATCATATGCATACATCATAAAGCAAGTCACTTAAGATAGGGGCATGTAGACATAACAGCCATATCAGAACCGACAAACACCGAGTGGAACACAGGTTTACAGGTGTTACGCTTACGGTTTATAGTTTCCCCTATCATCTGATGACGTAGCAAGGCTGTGTTTTGGGTTATTCTAAGTTGTTGCGACATTGTAGGTCAAATGAGTCAATCGTTTCGAGCTTGTCTGAATTTGTATTTGTAGTTTAGCACTTTAAGAAAGAATGAGAAATTTAATGATGACGTTTATTATTTTTTTCTCATTAACTTCATTTAATAGGGGTTTTATTTCAAATTAACCAACTTGTTTAAAATAGCTACTATGTACGGTCATTATTAAAAAACAGCTGACTCATTATCCGACCTCAACAATTTATGGGTGCGGCGTTACTGGAGTAAACTTTTTATATACTGCAGCTTCTATTTGTCAGTACAAATTGATTAAGTTCGATCCTCTGTTTGACGATTGACAATCAGGTAGATTTGTCTTTGTACTTGTTGCCGGATTTGAATGAGAACTTTCCTTAGGTATCGATATATTCTTATACTTTTATTTAAAGCCTAATTGATTCTATTTTTGTTCGAGCCCTTCGTGGCCGCCAGGAGTTCCAGTCGGGTAATGGCATTGTCCAGAAACCTGCGCTGCTCCTGCAGCTGTGGGAGGAGCTCCTCGGCGCTGAGTGGGTGGACGGGCTTGGCCGTTGCCGAACCCGATCCAGCTGATTTCTCCGATTCAGCCCAACGGCTCCGTAGGCTTGCTACTCCCACGGAAGGCCTGAGCATGTCCAGCACCCGTTTGATGATCGAGGGACTGGACCCCTGCTGCTGGTCCTGCTGATGGTCCTGCTGATGGTGCTGGTGGCTATGTTGCTGGTCACCAGCCACACTGCCCTGCGGAAACTCTGGCATGGTCAGCAGGGGACCCCAGAGGAAGGAACCCAATCCTGAGGGCGCCGGCGGAGTTATTTCGGATGCGTGGCCTTCAAGTTGCTTTTCTTGGGAGGCAAACCGTCCATCCAGCAGTTCAAGTTGGTGTTTCAAATCGTCCAGTTTGTGCTGCAGGTGCTCAAAGTCAGCGGTCAGATTTATGGCCAGCCTTTGGGTGGTCGCACCCTTGGCGATATCCTCCAGGCTCTCTATTTGTTGACCCAATTTGTGATCTCTCAGCTGCAGGTCGTCCAACAGCAGTTGGCTCTCCGCTCCAGACGGTTGCTCAAGAAAAAGACGGGCGATCTCCGCCTGCAAAAGCTGTTTGTGGGTGCGCAGCGTACTGAGCTCCAGCTCCTGCACATTGCTGAGATGGGAACGGGCCAGGACTGGTACCAGGACCATTAGCAGTCCCAGAAAGACTTCCGAACGCGAGCGAGGCATTTTCTTGACTAATCTTATATTCTACCTGCACAGCAAGCGGCGCCCACTTTCCCTTGAACCCTAAACCTAATGAAAAACAGGAAAATTTTCGTGTGCCCACACATCTACACATTCTCGTTATCTGTATCTTCATCGCCGTTTCTCTTTGCTTCTCTCTTTGCATGATGGCCTCGCCAGGTGGTGCCGTCGGTTCGTATCAGTCCAAGTGCAGCACCCAGAGCCCCAGTACAACCATGTCGACAGAAGCCTCTTCGCCGGACTCGGAGTACACCAGTGCGGTCCGCGTGGACTGCAATGTGGCGGATCTGAAGGAGAACGAGATGAAGCAGGTGGACTTCGATGAGGACACCCGCGTGCTGCTGGTGAAGCAGAACGATCGTCTATTGGCGGTGGGCGCCAAGTGCAGCCACTACGGAGCTCCGCTCCAGACCGGGGCCCTGGGTTTGGGTCGAGTCCGCTGTCCCTGGCACGGCGCCTGCTTCAATCTGGAGACCGGCGACATTGAGGACTTCCCCGGAATGGACTCCATTCCCTGCTATCGCGTGGAGGTGAGCACCAAGGGACAGGTCATGCTCCGGGCCAAGCGATCAGACCTGGCCAAGGACAGGCGACTCAAGAACATGGTCAAACGCAAGCCCGACGATCAGCGGGTGTTCATTGTGGTCGGCGGCGGTCCTTCGGGCGCTTTGGCCGTGGAAACCATCCGCCAGGAGGGCTTCACCGGCCGCCTCATCTTTGTGTGCCGCGAGGAGTATCTGCCCTATGATCGCGTCAAGATCTCCAAGGCCATGAGCCTGGGTATTGAGCAGCTGCGATTCCGCGACGAGGACTTTTACAAGGAATACGACATCGAGCTGTGGCAGGGAGTGGCCGCCGAGAAGCTGGACTCCGCCCAGAAGGAGCTGCACTGCAGCAACGGCTATGTGGTGAAGTACGATAAGATCTATCTGGCCACCGGCTGCTCCGCCTTCCGGCCGCCCATTCCAGGGGTCGACTTGGAGAACGTGCGCACCGTTCGCGAGTTGGCGGACACCAAGGCCATAAACGCCCTGATCACTCCCGAGACCCGCGTCGTCTGTCTGGGCTCCAGCTTCATCGCCCTGGAGGCAGCCGCTGGCCTGGTATCCAAGGTGCAGAGCGTCACGGTAGTGGCTCGCGAAAATGTCCCGCTAAAGGCCGCTTTCGGAGCGGAGATTGGCCAGAGGATGCTCCAGCTGTTCGAGGAGAACAAGGTGATCATGCGCATGGAGAGCGGCATCACCGCCATCATTGGCAACGAGGAGGGCAAGGTGACCGAGGTGGAGCTGGTGGATGGCACACGTGTGCCCTGCGACCTGCTCATCCTGGGCACAGGCTCCAAGCTCAACACCCAGTTCCTGGCCAAGTCGGGCGTTAAGGTCAACCGCAACGGGTCCGTGGACGTCACCGACTTCCTAGAGTCCAATGTGCCCGATGTGTACGTGGGCGGCGACATAGCCAACGCCCACATCCACGGCCTGGCCCACGATCGCGTGAACATCGGCCACTACCAGCTGGCCCAGTACCACGGACGTGTGGCGGCCATCAACATGTGCGGCGGGGCCAAGAAGCTGGAGGCCGTGCCCTTCTTCTTCACCCTGATCTTCGGCAAGGGCTTGCGGTATGCGGGCCATGGATCCTACAAGGAAGTCATCATCGACGGTAGCTTGGACGACTTCAAGTTCGTGGCCTACTTCATCAACGAGGCGGACACGGTGACAGCGGTGGCCTCGTGCGGCCGGGATCCGATCGTAGCCCAGTTTGCGGAGCTCATCTCGCAGGGCAAATGCCTTGGACGCGGCCAGATCGCCGATCCCGCTACTCGTGAGGACTGGATTAAGAAGCTCGGCGAACCTCTGCCCCAAGTTCGCTAAATAATCAGCTATTTGTGTATTGTTGTTATTTATGTCATGCAATCGTTGAGTATTCATTATATACTCGTATGCAAAGCACTTAGGAACTTATCTGTGTATATTGATAATTGTAGTTCGGGGGAACTTCCTTGAGTTCCTGCCGCGGATGCCGCTTTTGGCCCAAGAGATCAAAGATGTAAGCTTTTTCTCCCTTGCCACACAATGTATTTTTGTTTTGAGTCATATTGAATTATTTTTGCTAAATAAAGTGTTTTAACGATGTCGTTATTTAAGTTTGCCTTTGTTTTTGTTTTAAAAGAGGTTTGTAAAGCGTAATGGTTTTTCATTTCAAACTTATTGGCTTTGGTAATTGTAATATTTATGCATATCTTTGGGCACGCACTGAATTTTTCGGATATTTAGTTTTTATATTTAGCATCAGCCTTGCTTCACCTGTTAAAAGACGAAATGGGATTGCCAGATTCCATTCAAACTACTTTCCAACTGCCCACTTGCTCCCTTCCCTACTCAACCTAACTGAAACATTCGCGTTGATAATCGAAATTCCAAGTTAAACGCACCACCCATCCTATCGATGGCCTCCCCAGGTCGGAATCCCCAGCGATCCCTGCACTCGTGGCGGCTGCTGAACGAGAGCCTCAAGTTGTTCACCTCAAAGCTAAGCAGGAACCAGCACATGGTGGGTATGGGTTTGAGGGAGTATATTAACTTACCCCTCTTCTGGCGGGCAGATCCCGGGTCGTCGAGTACTCAGCTTGGAAGAGGGACGCAACTTGAACGATTCACTTGGCCAGTGTATGGCCGGCGTGTCCTTGATTGCCAGTTTGGTGCGCACTCGTCATTTGCGGCTGGACGTTGACCGGATGCTGCTGATCGTGGAGCAGGGACAACTGAACGGACAGCTTGAGATCCGGGAGGAACGACTCCGGGTGACGCAGTGCGAGCTGAGATGCAAGCGGCAGGAGCTCTTCCACCAAATGATCGCCTCGGCTAGGATGGGCCAGAGACTGGCGAAGGCCAAGGAGCGCAACAAGGAGCTGGAGGACCTGAACCACAAGCTGGAAGATCAGGTTAGTGAGCTTTTGTTAAGTTGCTGTTTGCAGTAAGGGCAATCCTACCTTAGACGCTGGAGAAATCGGAGCTCTTCGAGTCGCGGTGTGTGATGCTGTGCGCACGGGCCTTTGACCTCAGCCAGGAGCTGATCCAGACCAGGATGCGGATCAACGACTTTGAAAACGCCTGCACGCAGCTGCGAAGGTAACGCTTAGTTGGCGCGCGTCTCAAACACTTTTTGAATCCACCTGTTCCGCAGGCGCATTCTGGAGCTGAAGCTGCGACGTGTCCAACGCCGACGGCTGCTCAGCCAGCAGGTGCTGCGACTGCGCCTGGCCCAGGAGCAGCAGGTGCACCCCATCCTGATGAGGCTCTGGCTAGGCCTCCGCTTCCTGTGGAACTGTGTGGACTGCCTGGCGCAGGTGTCCCTGTTCCGCACGAGCCGTCCGATCGGCAAGGCGGAGAGCACAATGGACGCCATCGTGGCGGGCTTCTAATTTCCGATTTGTCCCGGTTTGTCTTGATTTGTTCTGATTTGTCTTCTCGCGCGCTAGTGGCTTAGGTGTGACCAGCTTCCAGCAGATTTGGTATTTTGAACAGTGTTTGTTAACGTCTCTATGTTTATAATAAAATACCACTGAAAAAGTAGTGGTAGAGTTAAATCGATTTTATTGGCGGATAATATCGAAATTTAAAAAAAAAAAAAATTTTATAAAACATAAGCATTGAGTTTTCTTGACCTATAATGTGTGCGAACCGCATTAAATTATATAGAACTAGCAAGGTAGCCCGCAGCTTCGCCTGCGGAAATTAAGATTAGCAATTTCCTAACTATATCGCTTAAAACTATACTTTTGATTAACTTTTTTATTTGCTACTTTATTTAAACTAAAACCATTCCACATTTCCACACCACCATAGAGGTAGAGGTTTTGGCGCGTTTTTTTTTTTTTTGGTTTCCCCATGAGGCCTATTCCACAGTGCATTTTAATTAGAAATGTTTAACATTTTTGCAAGACTTCTCTATAAACGATATTTTTTGATTTTCCTTCTGGCGCTAAAATAATTAAAGACTCAGAGGAGCTAACTCTTGAACAGGCCACATAAAACTGACCATGAGAGAAGCAATCGTCCCTTAAATCTAGTCCAGCTAGTTTTAAGGTCTGACCTTGCGATTTATTTATCGTTATTGCAAAGCAAACTTTTACAGGGAACTGAAGTCTTTTAAACTGAAACGGTAGATTTGATGGTATTAGGGGTATTCGTGGTATAAAAACAATTTCTCCTTTGGCACAGCCAGTAAAAACCACAGCTTCGATTAAATTGTTATGAAGAGCTTTTACTTGCAATCTTGTACCGTTACATAGTTTTGGAGGTCTTAAATTTCTCAACAGCATAATTGGTGCACCAATCTTAAGCTTTAGAATGTGTAAGGGAAGTCCAGGTGGATTTTGTTGGTTGAGAAATTCAACCGGAAAATGAACTGCTTCATCAACTTCAGTGACTGAATCAATAGACTTATACGTAACTTCAATACCATCAAATGATTTTAACAGTATGTTATTTATTACCACAGCTCTATCATTTCTAGCAGTTAATATTGCTCTCTCCGAAAACCAATCTAATGATTTGGTTGAGATTTTTGAAATTTCCGGAAATATATTTGATGTGAGCTCCTCAAGGGAAGTTACAACAGTTCCTAAACCTGAAGGAATAATTATTTTTCCTTCGACAGTTGGAAAAAGACCGTCTCCAATTCTCAATAATGTATGTGCAAAAATTCCAGCAGTTGTATCGCCTTTTAAATGCACACGCATGTTTTTTGTTAGGCACAATTTTTGAATAGTAGGCCAAAGAAATGATGATTTTAAGCAGGCTTGTATTTCATCTGCCCTTGTTCCTCGAGGAACTACAGGAAGCGTTTGACGAAAATCTCCAGATAATAAAACCGTCATACCTCCCATTAGAAAATCATTACCACGAATATCTTTCAACATTCTATCCAACGCTTCAAAAGCACTCTTATGAGCCATTGTGCATTCATCCCAAACAATAAGTCTACATTCTTGAAAAACCAATGCCATATTATACCGTTTAGATATTGAGCAACATGGTGTTTCTACATTTATTAAATCCAATGGGAGTTTAAACTCAGAGTGGGCTGTGCGTCCCCCATTTAACAGCGTAGCAGCTATACCTGAAGAAGCAACAGCCAATGCTACATTATTATTATGTCGTAATTTTGCTAACAACAAATTCAATAAAAATGTCTTGCCTGTGCCACCGGGGGCATCCAAAAAAAATATTTCACCGTTTTCATTTTGAACACTTTGTAATATTTTTTGAAATGCCATTCTTTGCTCATCGTTAAGGGAATTTTCGTCTTTACTTAATTCGAATTCATTAATATTGTAATTTATTTCGTTTAAATATTCCCTATTTTGAAGTGGTCTACTAACTCTAATCGGTTCGGGCAAACCATAGTCTAATAGACACGTACCTCCAATGGACAGTGTTATATCTTCGATTAAAATAAGACATTTATTAAACACTCTATCCAGTAGATCTTGATTGACTTCTGCCACTATTAGAGAAAACTCGTACAAAATGTCTTCTGAAAAGCTTTCTTTATACATTTCCCAAAGATGTGCGGCATCAGCCATTTGACAATTTACTAACATCACCGCAAATAAATCACGTAATTGAATTGGCGATTTACATAAAGCTGCTTCCTTTAGGGTATATTCCCAGTGTGTGTCATCTTCTAGTAAGCCCAAAGCCTTACATGCCTATTGAAATGTAGCATACGTAATGTTATTAACTGTTTTAAGAAATAAGAATGAGGTTGGTCCCCGCACTTCATGAAGAAGTAGTCTTAGGTAATAGCATTCACTATTTTTAGGGTGTATGGTATACACTCGACCTAAAACATCATCCATTCTAATTCCAGGAAAACCAGGTACAATATTACCTCTCTTTCTCCTTTGGAACTTTTTATTGTTCCACGTGAAATAGGAAGGTACTTCAACATAAAGAAGGGTCCTTGCAAATGAATCCGTTTTACAAAGTTCGAAAAACCCAGTCAGTGTCGTTATTGAAGCGTTGGTTAACTGGTTAACTAATTGATTTTGATTATTAGGATCAAAATATATCCGTTGACCATTTTCCAAATGCACGGCCAAATGTACAATTGCCGGATACCTTTTATGTATGGGGAATGCAAGAATTCTCCACACTGCTTCAGAACTACTGATATATCGACCGCTTTGATATAGTTGAACCTCATTAGTAGGGCTTTCCACAGTAAATGTAGCTTGATCACTGCCCTTATTGATGTATTTGCAAACGTATTTAATGGATTTAATTGAACTACAGAGCTCTACATTAATATGAGCCTCAAAGGTCCGCAGGAGAACACAATTATAGGGCACTACCCACCTATTGTCAATTATGTTTCCATTAATTTCCATGGTGAAGCCACCATCTTCAGGTGCTCTTCGCCTATATTTAGGGTAACCATCTTTTCCAGTAACAGTTTCATTAAGCAACGATCGCGGAAACTTTTTGGAACAATTACCCTCGTTCATACAGGGCGATTTTAGGTTTAAGCGGCCACATGGTCCATGAATCATATTAGCCTTAACAATCTCATATAGGAGAGGATCCTTTTCAGAATCTGGAATTTCTGCACATATAATTGAATCAATTTGTTGAGGCGTGATCTTAGACTTTAACCAAATCAGTATATGTGCATGTGGGAGACCACGTTTCTGCCACTCTATCGTATACATAAAGCATTGCACTTCCCCAAACAAACTATGACTATTAATTAAAGACATTATAGCTTTGACCTTTAAATGAAAGACTCGAGCAATGATATCATGCCCATCGTGAGGCTTCTGCCCTAAAAATAGTGCACTTTTAATTTCTTTCCATTTAGGATTACAGGTAAATGTAATAAAAAGATCAGGACGACCATAATAACGAACATATGTCATGGCATCTTGAGTTTTTTCGTGCATGTACCGTGGCGAGCCAGTAAAGGATGAAGGTAAAATTACCATCTGTCCAAACTGTGCTAAATCTACATCATTCCTACCTATAGCATCTTGAAGATGTATGTAGCTTTCTGCTCTCAGCTTTTTTTGATTTAGCCGAATAAAATTAAGCCTTTCTGTTTCTATTTTAGCATACATATCAACCAAAAATTGACTAAAGAGAGCTCTAAAATAGTGCAGGTGATTCCATACATTTTCTCTAAGCATTATTCGGAAACTGTAAAAATCTAACGCTGAGACTGTTTTCTTAACGTTTTTTTTTGAAACGGGTTCAATTTTGGGTATATCTATAGTGTAACCATCTTCTCCATGACAAAACATTAATGGATATTGTAGGGCGTCATAAGATCGGTGAAGTTCACTGATTCTTTTTAACTGATTATTATAACCCTCAATAATAATGTCCCTTTTTTCAAATTGTTGGTCAACTAATACCAAAGCGACCTCATTTGCTTGGGGTGCGTTATAACGACCTCTATGAGCCCTAACAGGCTTTTTATTGGCGTGAATAACCATTTTAAATTGGCTACAATTCTTCGGAACTCTTTTAAGAGCAGTTTTAAAATCCTTAACATATGGATTACTTTCATGCAGCATCAACTGTAGTGATTTAACTAACGCATTTTTAACTCCAGGACTGTTTTTACACCTGAAATCGGCTTCTACATTGTCCTTACCAATAAAATAAATTTGGAGAAACTGAGCTTCTTCTTTAGAAGCTGGCAAAACGCTACCAACTAAGTGGTAAACTTGCCCCTGTACTTTAAATGTGGGCATATAACCTTCATTAATAACTTTTGTCGCACCAAATGAAGTCATTTGAAAACAATTATTATATTTTCTGGTAAGCCCCATAAAGAAGTATGCAAAAGAAAAAGATTATATTAATAATAAAGACAGGTGGGGGACGCCGTGAATCAAATTGTTTAAACATTTGCATTTGTTTAAACAATATGAGGCACGTGTAATAAAGAGCGTGAGAATCAATTGGTTTGAATATTTAATGTTCTTTTAATATTATCAATGCGATTTGAATTTTAAATGACAAAAATCGGTTACAAAATGTCTTAAATCTGTTGTGGAAATGTAAATTAAATATTCTTTTAGCAAAAGGATATCAGTATTATCTTGATTTTTTGGATATACATATTTCGTGCGTGTGTGTGTACATAGCAGAGCGAATCATTGTTAATTTTTGTTTTTTACAAATCCAAAGTTTGTAGATAACTCAACATTTGAAAACAAATGAAAAGATTTGCGATATAATCGATTTTTTAACCGCGCATTTTAAATTTTTTGTGACTGGTATTTTCATTTTTTCCCCTGCGCGGTCAAACTTAAAATGCTACATACACTCATTTACGACTTAATGCAAAGTGCGCCAGCAGAACATACATACAAACATATGTGGAGGCCGTGACGTCACGCATAAGAGAATTGGAAAATATTGGGGACTTGGTTAAGGAGGCTGAATTTCTAAAAAATTTAAATGCAGTTAGTTGCGGCTATGCCATAAGATTATGATCATAATTTTTTTAAGCCATTTTAACAACATTTATAACAGAAAAATGGCAAAAGAAAGAATTTAAAAAAAAACGAATCGAATTTTGGGGCACTTTGGGGTCGTTTATTGTTTTAATTTGTACCTCACACACGTCTCCTAATTATTTCTGAATTATGCTGATTTTTCTAGATTTTTATGTCAATCCGCACTGGTAGGAATTTACCACTGACCCATTTTTTATTCGAAGACTTTTATATAGTAGTTTAGATAAAGACAGGTGGGGGACGCCGTGAATCAAATTGTTTAAACATTTGCATTTGTTTAAACAATATGAGGCACGTGTAATAAAGAGCGTGAGAATCAATTGGTTTGAATATTTAATGTTCTTTTAATATTATCAATGCGATTTGAATTTTAAATGACAAAAATCGGTTACAAAATGTCTTAAATCTGTTGTGGAAATGTAAATTAAATATTCTTTTAGCAAAAGGATATCAGTATTATCTTGATTTTTTGGATATACATATTTCGTGCGTGTGTGTGTACATAGCAGAGCGAATCATTGTTTATTTTTGTTTTTTACAAATCCAAAGTTTGTAGATAACTCAACATTTGAAAACAAATGAAAAGATTTGCGATATAATCGATTTTTTAACCGCGCATTTTAAATTTTTTGTGACTGGTATTTTCATTTTTTCCCCTGCGCGGTCAAACTTAAAATGCTACATACACTCATTTACGACTTAATGCAAAGTGCGCCAGCAGAACATACATACAAACATATGTGGAGGCCGTGACGTCACGCATAAGAGAATTGGAAAATATTGGGGACTTGGTTAAGGAGGCTGAATTTCCAAAAAATTTAAATGCAGTTAGTTGCGGCTATGCCATAAGATTATGATCATAATTTTTTAAGCCATTTTAACCACATTTATAACAGAAAAATGGCAAAAGAAAGAATTTAAAAAAAAACGAATCGAATTTTGGGGCACTTTGGGGTCGCTTATTGTTTTAATTTGTACCTCACACACGTCTCCTAATTATTTCTGAATTATGCTGATTTTTCTAGATTTTTATGTCAATCCGCACTGGTAGGAATTTACCACTGACCCATTTTTTATTCGAAGACTTTTATATAGTAGTTTAGATAAATAAGAAAGATTTAAAAACTGATCGTATCTCATTTTTTTAAAGCAACCAATATTTTGGTGCTCAGTAAGCAGTGATTAATTTAAAATGTTTCCCACTAAGCAGTGCTAGTTCTGGAAATGTCCCCTAAGCAGTGCATAGGAGGAAAATATTTTTGTTAATGGTGGGGCGGTTTGCGTCCCGGCTTATAACTTCGGCCGAGGATGCCAACCTGGTTTTTGGAACGATTCTAATCGGCATTTAATATCGCGAAGTGCATATTCAAGTGATTTGGTGCAGATTTGTTTCTTGTTCGTGCACGTGCAAATAGCTAATAAATGCGCCGCGCCTGAGCCGAGGAGAGGAGCGGACCGGAGGACAGCGGACGGCCATGGATCAATTCTCGCACGACCTGACGTTGGCTCTCGAGGAGACCTCGCTGATGGACAGGGCGAGTGGCGTCGGTAGGTGGGGCTCACGTCGCAGGACACGTTCCACGGGCAATCTGCGTAAGTAGCAAGTAGCAGTCGCCACCGACTCCCCCGATTCCGATCCCGGTAACACCTCTGTGCTTAGCCTGCGCCCCGCAGCCCACGGAGGACTCCTCGAGCAGTCCCACGGACACACTGAACGCCCTGGGTCCCCATGGGCACCACCACGGACAAGGACAGGGACATGGACATCACCACCACACCCAGCCCCACCCCAATGCCAATGCCAACGTGGATGGCCTGGACACATACAACCTCAAGTTGCCGGCCAGCGACTCGGATGAGAAGGCCCCACTGACATTGCCCGGACGCATGGGCGCCTTGGAGTCGGATTCGCTGAACGAGACCACCTTCAGTCCAGCCAGGTAGGACGGGCTCCGCACCACCCTTATAGTGTTTTGCACCACCCCCTTGACCTTCTGGCCAACCCACAGATTCTACAAGCCCAACTCGCGGAGGAAGCGCAAGATCAAGCGCATGTCCATGGAGTTCGAGTTCAGCAAGGACTCGCCGCACACCTTCACCGAGTCGCCGCTGCAGCCCGGTCTGCTGAGCGGCACTGCCAGCGGGACCATTCGCAAGCGTCTGCTGAAGATGGACGCCACTGGCCATCGCTCGCATCTGTTCTTCTGCGGCAAGCGCAAGCGCTCCAATCGCGATCGCTACCACGAGCAGGAGTCGGTCAAGCTGTACGCCCCACCGCACTCGCAGCCGGAGGAGCAGCATCTGCAGCAGCACAACCACCAGCAGAGGATGCGCCCGCGGAGTTACTCCTCCACCTCGAAGCCACTCAGCGATCGCCTGCTGCCGCTGAACAAGGGATTGCTCTGGAAGATCAACCGCATGGCTGCCCAGGGCCAGACTGCCGTGCCCACCCAAAAGACTGACAACAAGGACCTGGACTTGAAGGGACACCAGCCGGAGATGGAGCAGCTGCCCAAGCAGAAGGATGTGGCCAAGAAGCTACCCCCGCCAAACGCTGAGGCTGCGTCCGCCAACCTGAACTCCTTCAGCATGGACACCATTGTGCCCGTGGCCGATATCGATGCCTTGCTGCTGAGCACGCCACCAGCTGCTCCGATGCTGCGCAAAAAGGCTCAGGTGTCCGGCTACAGCAGCAGCAGCTCCTCCAAGACGCACCGCCGGCGCCGCTTCCACACGCTTCCACAGCCACCGCTGCAGACCCAAGCCCAGTCCATGGACTGCAGCGAGCTGTACGACTTCCTGAGCTCCAGCTCCCTGAGCTCCTCTTCGGACAGCGAGGCGGAGGTCGGGGGACACCGCCGGCACGACACCGACCGCGAGGGCGACGACGAACTGACCGACTGGCCGGGCAACGAATTCGGACCCGGTGCCAGGTACGATCCAAAGAGGAAGCTCACCAAGAAGTCACTACTGCCCCAAATTCGATCGGATGACACAATCGGCGAAGATGACACCCTGATGTCCGGCACTGAAGCGGGGGCTGTGGGAATGGACCCGCCGCCGAAGTCTCCAGCCCAGCTGCCGGAATGCCTGCAGGATCTGTCTCGCTTTCAACCAGCCGGCGTCTCCGAGCCCATCGAGATTTTGTACGCCTGCTCGGAGATGGAAACGAATGCGGTTGGCGCCATGCCAGCTCCCCGGCAAATCGAGAGCGAGATGTCCGGCGAGACTTCGAATCCGTTTCTCTCCTCATCGCCGCCAGGACAGGCTCAGGGACAGGAGGTGCGTGAGATACGTGCCGGGTGCCGCCGCATCAATGGCGAGCGACCAGGTTTCAGCATCAAGATGAGCGTGAACGAGCGCATCGCCCGGTTTCTGCAGGACCCACAACAGACACAGATCCGGCTGCCCGACATCGAGCTTTATGAGCCGGACAGCATGTGCAACCTGGCCACGCTCTACTCCCTGACCATGGCGGTGGAGCACGGCTGCACGGTGCTCACCAAAACCAGGTAAGGTCGGCTGGTGTCTAATTCAGATAGATGTCTAATTGTTCACTCTTCTAGGAACACCACGCAGGCGGTGAGCGTGGACCGTCCCCAGCAGGGTCTTCAGCCGCGTCCCGATCTTTTCGGCGATTTTAAGCGCCGCTGCTACGGGGAGGAGGAGCAGCAGCAGCTCCAGCAGGATCCCGGGCAGACTCAGCCCCAGAAATAAGATACATTAATCAAAACTAGACGAACTAGACCAATCCCCAGCAGATGCGGAGCCATCACTAGTCGGAGTACAACTCCTGATCTGATCCGCGTGAATCGCTGGGGTGGAAGAAACCCGTAAACTAAGAATGCTTTTAGCGTGTTTTTGTGAAATCTGTTCTATGTACATAAGTTGCATCGGTCCGTGTATATACTAACTTCATTTGGGGAAGGCGTCAGCCCTTCGGAAGCCGGATACCGGATCCCAGATTGCGTCGGTCCCTTTCACACGCTTGGAAGCGAGAGGGATGGTACGTTCCAGAAAGAGGGAGAGAGCGGACCGACCGGAAGCCGTTGGCAGCCGTTCCACTGTACAAAATATAATTTGTAAGAGCTCCAGCGAATATGATTATAAGAAATATAAATGTGTGGTCATAACCGAATCGATTGCTTTCACAATTCTTTGGAATAGTTCCCTAACTTAATGGCTTATATGTGAGTGCAACGTATTGTCATATAAAGGATGTATACTGGTTAAATACGGGAATTACATGTAATCAGTGGTTCGGAAAACAAGCAACGAACTCTATCGGAAAAAATGCTACGGCTAATGTTTCTTTGGAGCTTATTTTTGAAAGTTGTAATCAAGTTAAGTTGGCTGCGAACTCTTACCAACAAATGGCGCGGATTTCAAATGTTTTGCTTGCTGGATGAAAATTGCGTCGAACGTCCCACTGCCACGAAAAAGTTGGCGCATGCTCAGTGGCCAAATGTGGTGCTCGACTGCTCGGCAACCCTTTTTCCCACTGGCTGCCACTGCTGCCACCAATTGGCGATGGGACCACGGTGCTCGGCGTTCGGTGTTCGGTTCTCGGCGATTCGGTACTAGGCACCGGGCACTTGGCACTCACTTGGCAACCCTCGCTGCTGGGGGTCGGGAAACGAGGGGGAGTGGGACAGACGAGCGCCGAGCTTGCGTCAAATGCGGACGCCAGTTGGACGCAGATCGGGATTGGAGGCAGCCACGTTTCCCAGTCATCCGCCGTGTGTGTCGCAGCGCCTGTGTCTGTGTGTTGTGCCCTTCCGTGCCGCATGTGTGGCGTTCCGCGAACGGGATGTGAAGCGGATCTTCGCCAGCGTTCATCCTCTCATCGCCATCAACCGGACTTAGCTGCTACAGCTGCCTTAGCTGCTCCAGCTCGGAGTTCAGCTCCTACTCCTGCTTCTGCTCCTGCTCCTGCCCAAAACTTCTTTGTCAACCGGCGACGTTTGTGTTTTCCACGCGTGCACATCTCACGGTAATTCGGTGGAGTGGTTTCGGGGCGAGGGAAGCTGCACTGCAACCGGCGGTGGACACCAGTGGCGTTTGGCTTCCGGATTGCTGCCCAGGCGAGGGCTTTCCGCGATTTCCTTGCTTTCCGTGATTTCCGCGATTTCCGCAATGCGATGCGATGCGGCTGCTCTGCTTATTGATTTTTCACCAACACTCACGCACACACACACTCGTGCACTGGCACCCACACACTGGCAGCCACCCACTCGCACACAAAGGCAGTGCTGCCACTTCGGCCATTTTGTGGCTGGAAAATAGCCATTTTGAAAGCGGAAGTGCAGCGAAAACATGTGTGTGGCATACTTTTAGGCCTCTAAGCTAGTGATTTTAAAACCCTTAAGTTTTAGTTCTCAAGGGTCAAGATGTGTGCTTTTACGACGGGAGTATTAAATTTAATACTAATATTCAAGTGGACTAGACTGGACCCTTTAGTGAAATTTACTTGACTTTGATTTTTGCCAACCATTGAATTGTGACAGCACTGCCGAAGAAAGAGGCAGAGAGTGCACCCACACACACGAACAGTGGCTTTGCTGGCTTGTAATGTCCGAAAGCCATACACATACACACTCAGATAGCTGAGCTAATCTCTTATCAAGCTACGACTATCCCTCCCCCTCTAAGCTACCCCTCTCTCTTGGGCACTTACATGGGAAAAAACACAACATTAGTCATAGAATTGAATTTGTCAGGCAAAGTTGAAATATCTTGTAGGTTATTCCTAATATCATTTTCTTAGAATTCGGCAGGATATTTTTTAACTTGCAGAGCGAATCAATTTGGTATAAGATGCATTATCTTAGCTTTTAACTGGTCAGATGGAAGTCTTTTTATAGAGGAACATATGTATATTATTAAGAAAAATAAAGGTAATAAAGGTAATCCTGAAGATTTTAGCGTGGGAATACACTTTGCATCATTATTTCATTGAATTGTTTTTATGCTAAAAAAACTGTACGATGTTGGTATTTGAATATGAATGATCTTTTTGATGTCATCTCTTTCATGACTAAAAACAAATATTTATGGATTTTCTTTCTGTGTAGGTGTAGCAGCGCTGCCATGGGGCAGGAGATGTGTGTGTTCCGTGCACTCCCTGCATGCAGTGTGAGCATGTGCATCATCATCTCGCTGTCGACCGCGATCTCTGAATCTCTCCGACACTCGCTCTCCGTGTGAGTTTCCCCGCCCAGGGTGGCGCAGTTGGAAAATGAGCACGTGCGAGGCGGCGGCCGCTGGCGAGGATGGGAGCCAGTCCAAGTCCGAGGAGAGCCAGCCGCCGGACGACCAGCAGAACCAGAAGCAGCACCAGGAGAAGCACGAGAGGCCGCTGGACAAGCAGCAGGAGAAGCAACCGCAGAATGGCAAGGCCGAAACGGAAGCCCCTGACAAACCAAATCCTCACCCCCAACTTGAAGGCATCCGGAGCTCTGTCCTCCTGGACTCCAGTGCTGCCGCTCCCTCGATAGAAGCATTGGTGGCCTGCAAGGATGCGCTGCTCGCCCAGAAGCTCTTCGCCAGCGGCGGAGGAACCACGCCCGGTCCCAGTCCCACATCCTCGGCGGTGGGAGCAGGCGGGGTGAGTGGCAAGGACCTGCTCAAACTCAAGGAGCCCATGCGCGTGGGCTTCTACGACATCGAACGCACCATTGGCAAGGGCAACTTTGCCGTGGTCAAGCTGGCCCGACATCGAATCACCAAGAACGAGGTGGCCATCAAGATCATCGACAAGTCGCAGCTGGACCAAACAAACCTACAGAAGGTCTACCGCGAAGTAGAGATCATGAAGCGCCTGAAGCACCCGCACATCATCAAGCTCTACCAGGCAAGTGGCCTTATTTATTGCTAAATCATCACCATCACCGCTATTTAAATGTGTATTTAACCAATCCCACAGGTTATGGAGACAAAGAACATGATCTACATAGTGTCGGAGTACGCCAGCCAGGGAGAGATCTTTGGTGGGTGAAAGCATTAACTCTCTAGGGTCCACCATTAAAACGTTCCTTTGTATACCTTTGTCATATTCAATATTTGAATGCAGATTAATATGAAATTTAACCAGATAAGGACTTAAACGATAACGACCTCACGATATAAAAACTTTGTTTAGTATATTTTAGATCATCGAACATTATTTTATCTGCTCGAGTACTAAAGTCATTTATCGAAAATAAAGAAAGGAAATACAATAAGATTTCCTTCCCTTTTCCAGAAGTAGATCATTAATTATAGAAATATGCTAAGGGAATTCTTTGATTTTCCTTTAAGTTCTCTAGAGTCTAACCTATCGCACCCCCCCAGATTACATTGCAAAGTACGGGCGGATGTCGGAGTCGGCGGCTCGCTACAAATTCTGGCAAATCATCTCGGCGGTGGAGTACTGTCACAAAAATGGAATTGTGCATCGTGATCTCAAGGCGGAGAACCTGCTCCTGGATCTCAACATGAACATCAAAATAGCAGACTTTGGTTTCTCCAATCACTTCAAGCCCGGTGAACTACTGGCCACCTGGTGCGGATCTCCGCCGTACGCAGCACCCGAGGTATTCGAGGGGAAGCAGTACACAGGTCCGGAGATTGATATTTGGGTAAGTGACTGATTGCAAATAAAATTGGTTAGAACATTTAGCTATAGAGCTCAAGATGTTAAGTGACTTTTCAAATTGTTTCCATCTACAATGTAATCCGTAATCCTTCTTTACAGTCACTGGGTGTGGTACTCTATGTTTTGGTGTGTGGCGCCCTGCCGTTTGACGGATCCACACTGCAGAGCCTACGGGATCGGGTGTTGTCCGGCCGCTTTCGCATCCCTTTTTTCATGAGCTCCGAGTGCGAGCACCTCATCCGCCGGATGCTGGTGCTGGAGCCCACGAGGCGCTACACCATCGAACAGATCAAGCGTCATCGGTGGATGTGCCCCGAGCTGCTGGAGCACGTCCTCATCGCCAAGTACAATCTGGGAGCCGAGCGGCAGGCGGGCATGGAGCCCAGCGAGGACATCCTGCGGATCATGGCCGAGTACGTGGGCATTGGACCGGACAAGACACGGGCCAGTCTAAAGAAGAACACCTACGACCACGTGGCGGCCATCTATTTGCTCCTGCAGGATCGGGTTAGCCACAAAAAGGAGCAGAGCAATGGCTCGGCTTCCGGTCCAGTTTCCGTTTCCGTTTCCTCGTCGGCCGCCGCCAGTCGGATGCTCTACAAGAGCACCAAGATCGACCAGCAGCAGCAGCCACAGCCGCACCCACATCCACAGCAGCAGCAGCCCAAGACAATATCCACCAGCTCGATCCTGCCCAAGGATCAGGCCCACAAAAGACTTAGCCGCCATCAGACGGTGCTCATGAGTGAGCGAACGGCCCACGCTGGGACCACGCCCACTGTCCCGGATCCCGGATCCGGATACTATGCCAAGTACGGCCCCCTGCAACTGCCACTCCCCCTGCCAGGTCCCGCCCATCTGGCCGGGTATCTCAATGGAGGAGGAGCCGAGGTGGACGCCGCCGGGATACCCCTGCCCATGCGGTACACGCCTCTGCCGACGGCCGCCTCGCCCGCTCCCTCCAACTGCTCATCCACATCCTCGAGGATCGGGCGACACAGCCTGAGCTCCAGCTCGCCCAGAAGCCATCGGCCGGTGGCCATCTCACTAAGCATCGACAACAATCCCTCGCTGGCCAACCTGCGCTGCCGGGAGATGATGGAGGCTGGAGGCGGACCTGTCGGAGGCGTGGGTGTTCCTCTGGTGTCCAAGCAGCTACATCAGACCATCAGCGAGTACATCATCAAACAGAGCACCGAAGACTGCCGGGCACTGCTGCAGCAGGTGGGTTTTGGCCACTCAGCATATACATTCAGTTAATGCCTCTTCATGTCTCATCCACAGTCCACAGCAGTGGCGGAGGGCAAGGAGGAGTCATCGAAGGTGGATGCCGGCGCAGGAGCCGCCAATCCACCCGCCTCCACCACACCCACATCCAATACAGCGGGACTGGGAGCGGGACCAGGTCCAGGTTCAGGCTCCTGCCCCGGTGAGATGAACAGCAAGACAATAAAGGCCATGTCCAGCTCGAGCAGCTTCGACTCCAAGGCCAATCTGGGCCAGAGCTTTCGCTACAAGATGTCCGCGGAGGCCAGCAAGCTTTTCCAGACCCTCCAGGAGAGTCCTTTGCCAGTGGAGGTAAGTGCCAGCGAAGAGGTAACGACCATATCTCCGATTCTCTAACTTCTTATCCTCTCTAGCAACGGGCCAAGAGACGCGGGCACCTGGGAAGTACCAATGGCAGCGGTGGCGACTCTGGCCAGGAAATCAACGAGTCTAAATCAAATGGCGACAGGTGAGTCTCGTCAATTAAATCGTTATCCGGACTAGGACTGATCAATACCCAATGCCCAGCAGCCGATCGGAGAAGAAGGTGCTGGCGCAGGGAAGCTCCAGCACGGACGAAGGATGCGAGACGGACCAGGGCAACGAAGCGGGATCGGCCTCCCAGGAGTCGAAGGGCAGCAATGGCAGTGGCGGAGGCGGAGGGAACGCTAACGGCGGCACCACCTCGCACTCCAGCAGCGATCTCACCCACCTCGCCGGAACCACCGCCTCCGGACAGAGCCACCGGATGCGCTCGTATGCCAGCAGCAGCTCCTCCAGCGGGGTGCTTGCCGGGAGCGCTGGCAGCTACTCCAAGAGTCTGAGCCAGAACCTGAGTCGTGGCTCCTCCAAGAGCAATTGCAGTGGTCCCTACGACAGCCTGGACTTCGCCCTGCCCTCCGGGAAGGGCAGTCTGCCCTCGTGCATGGGCTCCAGCTCGATGCTGGCCACGCCTACCCCGGCCTCGGCCTCGCCGGCGGCCATCTCGTCGGAGCACTCGTCGGAGAGGTCACTGTACGGCAGCCACAACTCCTGCATCCATATGCCAGGTGCTCTGGCCTTGGGCCTGGGTCTGCCGCAAAGTTCGGCCTCCACGCCCACGCCGAATCCCACGCCGCCGCCCAATGGAGCTCCGTTCCTGGACAAGCGGTCACCCATACACTTTCGCGAGGGACGACGGGCGAGCGATGGTCTGGTGGCCCAGGGCCTGCTGAGCTCAGGCTCCTTGTTGGGAGCCAGTCGCGTCTACGGAAGCTATCGCTACGAGCAGGCCAAGCGGCACGGCTGGCTGGAGATCCAGCAGCTGCAGCAGGAGGCGGCCGTGGGGCATCCCCACCCGCATGCCCACCAGCATTCGCATCAGCATCCACATCCGCATCACCATCCTCATCCGCATCCACATTCCCAGGCTTACGGCTTGGAGGAACTCTGTCAATTTCCGAATGGTCAATTCTACGCTCTGCCCGGCAAGCACCATCCCCTGCTGACGTTGCCCCATCACCATGGACACCCAGTGCACCATGGCCACCACCCACTGTTCCACCCAGGCCACCAGGCCACGCCGTTGCTGTTGGAAACCGCGGCTGGTGGGGATCTGTACGGACACGGATGCTATGCCCCGCCACCGCCGCCCCCAGGACTATACCCACACCATCCACTGGGCGTGGGAGTGGGCATGGCCGTGCCCATGTCTCCGATGCAGAAGCCACCGCTGCAGCAGCAACTACTGCAGCACCGCCTGCTGCAGCAGAAGCGTCAGCTTTTCCAGAAGCAGTATGCCCTGGAGGCACAGTTGGCCGGACGTCATCACCATCACCAGCAGCAGCAGCAGCATAGCCATCACCATCACCAGCAGCAGCAGCAACACCACCACTTCGGCCACACCCTGGGTCATCCACCGCCTCCGGCTCCCGCTCCGGAACAGCACCTGGCCGACGAGCTGTACGAGTTGGCCCTGCTCGATCGACCCAGGAGCGGAACTCCCAGGCTGCAGCACTCCATGACCATGCCCGGAGCCCATGCCTTCAGCCAGATGAACCTGAAGACCTCCTATATCAGCCAATCGGACCAGGGAACGGGTGCGGCGCCCAACGGAGGCGGTTCCGGAGCGGGAGGAGTGTCCTGCTCAGCACCACCGTCCACAGCGCCGGGCACGCCCACGGTCAAGTGCAAGCCGGCCACGCCCCACGGGCACAGCCTGGAGCCCGACTATCATGTAGGTCTCCCGGATAACAATGGCTGCCCAGCCGCTAATCCTTCATCTCTCTTGCAGACATCCACGCCCGTGCTCAGCCTGTTTACACCCAACTGGCAGTCGCTGGTGAAACCACTCAGCGAGAGCCCCATCCTCGAGATATCCGAGCACCTGGAGTCAGTCTGAGGGGATGGACTTTCGGAGGAGTGGGTGTAAGAGGCATCAAACTAATGGGGGCCGGAACAGAGCCACCTTTTTATTAAGCTCGCAATCGCAATTATGAATTATTTGATCCATATACGATATACACCCATGCATACATATACATAGCCTATACAAGTACGTATACCTATACAGATACGGATGCGAAGCGGAGTCGGATTAACATCGATCGCGGCAGGAGCTATATTTATTGGAGCCGATGGAATCAATGCCGAACAGAGCCATGCCGTAATATTGAAAGATTTAGTTGTGTTACTAGCCTTAAGTAGTCCAAGTTTCGTACGCATACACGCAGACATATACAATATGTATATTGATAATAATAGCGTTAAGCTATAGATCTACTTATGATTATACTATACACTATTGTATTGCCCCCACGGCAGAGTGGCCCGGAAAATCGGAAATTCGGAATTCGGAGTTGGGTGGATGAGAACAACGTAACTACATATATCAATTATTCGAAGCATTTATTGGGGGCATAGATAGGGTATATCCATATACGGATATATCTATTATGTATTGGTACAATAATTAGCGACAAGCAAAAAAAAAAACAAACTAAAACAAACAAACATCGATTGTTCTTAAACATGGAATTCAAATGTAAAACCAGATATTAAAGTCATTTGGTATAAAATGCAATACACTTCTGGTGTTCCTACATTATGTAGAGATAGATATAGATGGGCGATCTGTGTTTTCGTGAGCGTGGAAGGGACGATCTGACCGGATCGTGTGACTAGACATCGAGACATTTGGAGGCACGATAATCGCCAGGGGACCAAGGGATTTATCTGCTGATCGTAATATATGTGGTTCGTTGCTTACCACGTATGGTACAGTGTGAAACTACGGTACTCATCCCATATATCATATCCTGCTGGGACGGAGGACGACGAAGGCAATGACGAAGTTGTCCTCGTCACGTCGTGGCCTTCACCTGGCGGTTGGACTCCAGGTGCTTCCGCTTGGCATTGGCGTTGACTTGATTCCGCTGCTTGTGGGGATCGGGTGATCCATGGCAGCGCAGCAGGTTCCAGTAGGCCCTCCGGTACTCGGAGCTCATCAGGACGTAGATCAGCGGATTGATGCAGGTGGTCAAGTATATGAGTAGATAGCCGGCGATATTGAACCAGTGCAGCTCGGTGGCGCTCTTCCAGATTTTGGCCACCGTGATGGGCAGGTAGCAGATCACGAACCACACAAAGATCACCAGTATCATCTTGAGCAGCCTCCGGTCCTTGGCACTCATCCTGCCCGGGTAAATGGAGGAAGCATTCGAGGTGTTGCCCATGGATACGTAGTGCGACTTCCGCGGACTGAACCTGGTGAAGGAGGTGCGTAGTGAGGTGGTGATGGGGTTCTTTCTGGAAAAGGGAGAACACGGCGGTTGAGAGTGACCCAGCAGGAACACCTTGGAGCAACTTACCCAGCGGTCTTGCCTGTCTCCAATTGCGTCTGACTGCGTCCCAGGCTAGCCTTCTCGTGATCCCGCTCCCTCTCTTTCTCCCGCTCCTTGAGCACCACGTTAGCATCCACGGGGGGCTGCTGCTGGTCCTCATCCCGCCGCCTAATGCTGTATGAAATGGGCAAACTGTCCGCCGAGGCATTGTCATCGATGTACGCCAGCTGCTCCTCCACCACAAAGGGTCGTCCGGGGACTGCATCCGGGGCCTCGCCACTGGACGTGCTCGCCTTCTCCGGCCTCCTTTGCATGGCCATGGCTTGGGCCTGGTGCTGCGTCGTCGAGCTGGGAGTCACATCGCTGACAGTGGTCTTCCCAGCGGTTCCCGCCCGAATGGCCGCCTTTCGCACCAGCAGGAAGATTCGGGCGTAGCAGATCACGATGCAGATGCACGGCACCATGAAGGCGGCGATAAAGAGGAACTCCTTGGGCGATCTGCCATACCGATCGTGCTTGATGGAGCAGGAGCCGATGCTAACGTCCAGGCCAAAGATTCCCCACACGCCGCGCCAGGTGGGTATCATTATGGAGAAGGTGGTCACCCAGGTGCCAGCCACCATTAGAGCCAAGTATCGTCGCTGGTAGATCCTGGGGGCAGGGATGGTTAGTTATGGTCATTGCCTATATTAAGTTTGAATAATTAGAGTTCATTGACCCGAAAGTTTTTGCAGTTGGCTTTATAACAACATGCTATTTTTGAAGTTAATTAGACAACAACTGTTGAAGCTAAAACCCATTTTTCGTCTCTTTTATAAACATTGAAACCATTGTATTTCTGAATTTATTAAAACAATCAATAGGAAATGTTAATGCTACGAATTACCATTAGTAAGCAACTAAATATTTTGCAAGATGAATTCATTACTCTTTTTTCAGTTTATGTTAAATCTATGGCAAATTTATTAAGATATAGGTTTGATCAATTGGAAATAGTATTCTAGTTATATGATCTTATTTTTGTTCTAGGAACTACAAATACTCAATATTTACCTGGGATACTGCCTCGGATGGGCGATGATGATGTACCGATTGATGGTGATCAGCGAGACTGAGAGCAGTGATACCGCCAGCAGGCCATATCGCAGCATGGGAAACAGCCTGCACAACAGGTCACTGTGCGTCCAGGCCCGCTCCCTGAAAGTGGAGGCGGCCAGGGGCAGATTGAAGCAGCCGAAGAGCAGGTCCGAGCAGGACAAATTGATGATGAATATGGCCGTGGAGTTGCGGGTCTGACGGCCCCTTGCGAGGGCCACGATAGTGAGCAGGTTGCCGGGGACGCCCACGATGATGAACACGATGCAGGCCACCCAGGCGATGGTCAGCAGCTCGTCCGAGTAGCCCTCGAACAGCTCCTGCCGCCCCCCGTCCAGATTAAAGTCCCCGTCCAGGTCCAGACTCTCCGACAGGTCAACAGGTCCCGGGTCCTGGGCAGCCGTGCTGATCACATGGGGATCCGGAACTGGCAGCGGCATCGAAATCGGAAGCGGATTCCGACCGGGTGGGAACATCGCGTGGTACTTTGTGGTCGGCAAGAGGGCGCGTTGCTCGTTCCTGCGCCGAATTTGTACTAAAACCGAATTCTCCGCATTCACACATCCACATTGTTCCCACCCAAAAAGTGGGCCCGAAGGCAGCCGCCGTCAGCCAAGCGTACAAAATATTGAGAAAAAAACCAAAAAAAAAAAGAAACACAACCATCAGGCGAACTAGAAAAACTTTCGAAAAAAGGAAAACAAAAGAATACCGGAGCAGCAGCAGCAACAACACACATTTTTATTGTATACAACAATTGACTTCATCATCGGGTAATTTGGTAATTTGCCTGTGGAATGGGCGCTTTGTTTACATTGTTCCTATTCGGTGTTGTTTCTTTCGCTGCCGCCCCCGCACTGCCCCTCCCCCATTCCGCCCCGATTGCCGCTTTTTCGTCGATATTCTGACGGGGTCATGTTGCTGTTGTTGCTGTTTTTTGGAATTTCCAAATACTTAAACCAGGGCTACCATCGTCTGAAAACCCAATAAATAATGTTTATTTGTCTTGAATTTCTTTATATTTTTTTATTGCCTAATTTGTCAATATAGCATTCATTAATTTCCTAAATGATTCACTTAATTTGTGTTGATTAAACTGACAATCTTAGGAAATAAATCATAAGAAATTTTGAAATGCAAATACGAAGTAATTTCTACTGTTTTACATATATCATTAATGATATCAGTTACACATTTTCTGATATATGCTCTGATATATTTTGATATCTTGTAGCCGAATCAGTCATTCTTTACAATGAACATCGAAGTTTAATTGTTAATATAGTCACGTTTATTAATCGAATAAACAGAAGTGAAAACGTGCTTTCGTAACGTTCGTTCAAATTCATGATTCTATTTTTATACCACTTTCCGTTTTATATTGTATTTGTTCTGGATTGGAGACTTGACTTATGCCAATCCTAGGCTTAAGGATGTTATTCCTGAAATGTATTTATCAAAAATGATTCGTATATTAAAACATTTGAATTGGTGAAAGGGGTGCAAGATATCTAAGTTCTTTTAGACAATAGTATCTCTTCGCAGCCCTGAATTCGGGCCGTACGCACCTCTCCGGGCATTTTCGAAATTTAAATCTTTTCGGTTCTTGGGCCGTCCGTTTGTGTGGGTGCAAAGTTTCCTCTAGCAATTTTCTGGATAATAAATGGGCAGCGTCCATTTGAATCGAGGAACTAGCAACTAAAAAAAACGTACAACTTATGCGAGACTCACTCGAGATTATGGTTTATAAATATGTACATGGTATATGCATGTGATCGAATCTATGCGTATAACAAAACACACTCATGGGCGACGGACCCTGAATCATTACTACATTTTCCGCGATTTCCGCGCCCCCATAACCCGTTAGGAAAAATGAGTCAACTGGGGTCACTCGACGTCACAGTGTAGATCGAACTTAGTCCTAATTAATCAAGTCCATTTTCTGCGGCCCTCTTTTTTTCCGAGGGTCAGAGTGCGGGTCGTCTGTTGGGGCAAATTGAGTATCGTTTGGCTTTTGAAAATGAAAAAACAAGCGGTTCGGGGAAAACTCTTTGGCAACGGCACGAATACGAATTAGATGTTTGTTTTTATGCAGGCCAGTAGTCCGGGAATTGCAGTCGACTACACAAAAATAGCATACAGTTTTCGAGGAAAATATAGCGCCATATCACATTCACCCTTATTACAAGAAACTTTTTTATTTTTGTTTACAATCGTTAAAATCGGATGAATTTATAAAAATACGCAAGCCGCGATACATGCTAATAACAAGAAATGATGCTACAATATATGTATTTTAATGTTTAACAAGGGGAGAGGTCTGTATTTTATAGAACTTATTAAGTTTTTCCTAATGTTTGACCAGATTTTATACATTGTTGTTATTAAGCCAGAAAATCTTTATTTTTCTTTTTTTTTCTTAGAACTTGTATTTCCATACTATTCTTCCGCCCCCCGCTGTACGTGGAAATTCTTACGGAATGGGCACTAAAGTGGAAACTGAAGCTACCCGACCATTGTGGATGTGATTGTGAATACGAATCGAACGCCAATCGACGTCCCACCCAACCTCGTCCGCTCCTGATTCAGATCCGGGGTAATGTAAACTTCTCGGGCGTACTTAAACGCATACGCACACGCACGGGCCTATGTTTAGATAGCCATAAACCATAAACTATCATGTTCTTCACACAATCCCCAGCAAACAACAAACAAAAGCGAGTGCACACAAATCGCCACGTCTTCAGTTCGATATCTGCACGTGAAAAAAGTCTGCCTTTCCTAGCCGACAATGGTAGACATAAAATTCTATGATTCTACAATTCTATTAACCATTAAATTTTCAACAACAAATGCACGTCAAATCATTCTCAGAAATTCAATGACATTATACATATGTATGTAGTATTATTTTAAAGAATTCTGGTTGAGTAATTTAGTTTTAAATGTTTTAGATTGCTTGAAATGAATAAGGTGAATCATTCTAATGTGGTTTACATACTTCTCCCCCATAATATATATTTTAAATTTAAAAATTTGAATCAATCCATACTTTGACTTTAATTTCCTGTGATTCTTTTTCGGTGTACGAGACAAAAGTCCCTTTTTTTTCCAGTGCAGCCATGTTGGATCGCCTCGATCGAATTCGAATGTCCAATTGTGTAAACATTAGAATGCAGACGCATGAAGCCTTATCAGCTGTTGTTGCTGCAATTGTTGTTATTCATGTTGCTGCTGCTGTTGCACATTTGCTTCTGTGGGGCACAAGGCAAGGGGCAGGAGGAGGAGCGGGCATATCTGCGATATGCATCGGATCGGCAATCAGTGAGCGTTCGAGCTGCTCTGACTCCCACACCCGCCCCTCGATCGGCAGATGGCCGCTCGTCTGTCCGTCCCTGTCTGTCGCACTATCACCGGACGAGAAGGCGAGAGTGCGGAAATATGAGCGATCGAGAGAACAGCAGAGAGCGCCAAGTTATGGGGGCAACTCTGGGGCGTGGTGAAAGGGGGTCTAGGGGTCTTCTTTCTCATTTAAAATTAAAACAAATTTAAAGATTAAAAGATTTAAAGATGCTAAAGAATAAAAATCCAAGAGACAAGCAACGAATTTTACTAACAGTTTGGCGGCAATTTTTTTTTGCTGACACTTTTTAATAATATTTATGCAGATCAGTTGAGTTTTTTTGTTGTCACCATAAAGCCATTTGAGCTTTTGATGGAAATTTAACATCCTTCTGGAAGGCGAGAGAGATGGTAGGATAATTTTTAACAGGGGGGCTAGAACCCTCTGGGAGGTAACCCGGCTACGGCCCTGGGCAGCAGCAGAGAGACGGTTTGACTAAGGCCGAGAGTGAGAGTGAGAGTCTCCTATTTGTCAACTGACAATATCAATATAGCGACTCGTAACTCGCGACCGCGCTGCTCTGCCCGCACTCGACGAACTGCACTCGATCCGGCAGTTATAGACGATCCGATCCTATCCAACCCGAATCCCATCCGAACCGAGAACGCGGGCGATACGCAATTTGTCCGTTACGTTCGACCACTGCGATTTATCCACGCATTACGGGAAATAAACAGAAAGTTACTTCGATTTCAGTTCGAATCGAGTGACATTCAATTCCATTGGTTTTATCGCGAGCGTGTGCCCCTTTTCGAATTTCTTTGCTTTTTTGTTTTTGTGATAGTGTTTAGTGCTGAGTTGGGGCTTGGATTTGAACCTGTAACCCTTTTATTCTCTACCTGATCTCGCGAGTCGAAGGTATTAGTCATGAGAGCCGGGGCGGCTTTTGAATCACCGACAGCAACAACAACAACAAAAGCAGCAGATTCAGTGGCGTCCCCCAGCAACAACAAAAACCACAACGATTAATGAATAACCCCAGCGAATGCGAATGCCGTAAACTGTTTACATTGCTCACAGCATTACTCACTCACTCACCTCGCTCTACCTGGTCGAGGAGAGGAGTGAAGTGGAGTTGATTGGATTGGAGAGTGGAATGGAGTAAAAGGGGAGCAGTAAGTGTAGAGATCGCAGCTGCAGCACTAGTTTCGATTACGTGAGCAGAAAACAAATAAACAAGCGATTTCCCATCCCCACTTCTCACCACAACTCACCATCCCCTCCTGACCACTGATAACGGAACTACCGGGAAGCAGAGAGAAAGGAGAGAGAGACCCGTGCGATCGCTAGAATCGCAGAGGATTACCAAATAACAAAACCAAATTCAACTAGGTAAGTACTCTTTTCAACCGATAAGATAACGGCATATTCTAAACTCGTGGAAGAAAGCGAGCCAGACAGATTGCGTATACGCCCCATTGAGCCACGATAAATTGCAGCCATGACCTGAACAGAGAGCCAAATAGGACAGAGCAGAGTACACAGAAAACAAATAAGTTATACAATCCAGATTAAAGCCTTTCAGTTACAAACAGAGATGCTATGTTTTAAATAAACAACACATTTTTATAATACACCCTTGAGAACTCATATTCTAAAATTAATATTGCCATAGTTGTAAAAATTCATTACTACAAGTTCTCATTGGAGTGAAAAAAATGCACACAGCAAGCAATAGCGTAACGTTATAAATATTAAAACGATTCGGTGACTATCAGAAATGTTTTTTCTCAAGTGAAAAAAAGAGTTTCAAAAGATTTTTGAACCAATATTCCTAATTTTAACTTAGAATATTGGTTCTTAAAAATCTTTTGAAATTTTTTTTTTATTCATAATATCTGATAAGAAACACAGGGAAAATAACGTTTGTCTAAATTGTCTCATGTTTATCAGGCTTTACAACCATTATTTAAAAGAATCTCAAGATTTCGAAAACAACATCTATTAAATATAAATGTATTTCAAATTAAATGTTTCGCTCACTCGTGAGAGCGGTTGAAGAACATAACACTTGTCTCGATTAGCGACCACTCGAGCGGAGAACAGAGCACTTCTCATCGCATCACACATTAGAGACTTCAGAGACACCCGTCTCCGCCAAACAGTCACTCAATTAATTAAGGTTCGACGCTGATCTTTGCACCCCAAGTGGTGCAGAAGCAGAAGCCGCTGCGGCATAAACAGCCACTGAAACTACTGCCGCCGAGCAACCGAAACCGAAACAGAGACGAGTGTGACCTCTTTAAATTATTTAATTGACACTAATTTATCATAGTCCCGAAGAGCAAAAGGGGTGCCACGCCCCAAGCCGGGTTACGGGTTTCGGACTCCGGGTGGCTGGTTATGGTTTACGGGTTACGAGTGTTGCGTCGGCGCAAAATGCAGTCAGCGCCAGTTTTTTTTGAACAGACTTGGGCCACGCCACTCAAGTGCCACTGCCGCTGCCAGTTGGCAATTGTCGGCGGTGGCGATCGGTGTTCAGTGATCGTGGATCGGTGATTGGACAGCAGCAAACGTGCTTGTCAACAGGATCAGGAGCAAGTTAACAGCTTTAAGAAAAGAGAACCCTAGGGTGTGTAGTTATTCAAATTTGTTAATTTCAAATATCATCGAAGATATCTCTGGTGACTACGACATATTTTTTATGTGTGCTAACCCTAAAATCATTTTTATATACATTCTGTTGGTACTTTTTTTAAGTAAAACTTTCTATTATGAAAAGCAAGTGAATCAGAAACCCAAAATGTCACCAAAATACAAATATTCTCTGCCATACTCTTGGTTACTGGATCAAATTCATTTTTTCAAGTGTATTAAACTTATTATCTATGTGCGCCACCCTTTTTTAAGTTAATGCCTTTATTGAGACATAAAATGAATTCAATAATTCAATGATCCATCATTAATCATTTAGGCTCTTGAGAAACAGGAACTGATTGGACAACAACCGCAAACATTTGCTAGCCGACTGATAACCTTGATGGTCGTGATTTTGTCAACGTTCAAGTTCATCGCTCTTAAAAAGAAAGTGGAACTCAAACATAATCAACAAATCAAGGAAATATTTGGTTAAGCCTCGACATTTGTTGTAATCAATATTGATTTTGATGTAACCCTGCCTTCTTCTTCGCAAGTGAATCGGCACTTAAGAAAATGATTTATTCTATTTTGATAGTTTATTGCAGGAAAAAATGATTCATATCACCAATCTCAATAAATGCGATCTTTCATTTAATAACATTGGACAATCTTTGAGATCATGATCTTAGGGCACTATATCATGATCTTTTAATTTGTACAAAGTGGTTTTAATTCGTTAACCACGTTCTCGCTAGTAAGGTTGTACCTCTTCCCAGGTCCATATATCTACCATCTTTAATTGGATAGCACTCTAATAAAGCCGCTTTCCCTCCTCTCTTCCAGAAGTATGAGTGACGAGACAACTATTAGCCTAGACGGCTATCCCCCCCTGGAGGCGTTGACGACTATGGCCCCGCCAGCGGATGAGAGCGGGTAAGTTGGGGCCAGGGAGCTGAGTGTTGACGATGTGCCAAGTGGGTGCCAAGTGAGATGGAGCTATCAGTGGCTTCTGGGTAATTATAGCCCCCGGCTGGGAGAGGCCCGATAAGAGATCGTTAATATTACGCGCTCCATTGCACCAGTGGCGATCGCTCGGCTGGCCGACAGACAAAGACGGGCAATTCTTGTAAGTAGCCAGCGGAAGCCAGTCCGATATGTTGATAGCCACAGGGCCATATGGGCGCCAAAGGTCGAGAGATCTTAGGCTGGGAGGACCACTCTGTGAGAGCATTGAGATAGACAGCCAAAATGCTATCAATTGGAGGTCAAATAGGGAATACATGTACGTAGTATATGAAATTAAACTTTCGAAGAGAAATGGGTATTAACTAATACATAAAATAAGTTAGTGAAGGACTTATTATATTCCTAAAACATCCTTCTAATGGCGTCATTTTACTTTCAGCTTTTCGCAGTCACTTTTGACCTTTGCCGCGGTCATGACCTTCCTCATAATGGTTGTTGGTATTACCGGCAACCTGCTGACTGTGGTGGCCCTTTTAAAGTGTCCCAAGGTGCGCAATGTGGCCGCCGCCTTTATCATCAGGTGAGGTTACCAAAGCTTCCCCTGAAGTACAAGCTAACTTGTTGTCCCTCTTGTAGTTTGTGTATTGCCGATCTGCTGTTCTGCGCACTGGTGCTGCCTTTCCAGGGTCTGCGCTTCGTCCAAGGAACCTGGCGCCATGGCCAAGTACTCTGCCGCCTAATTCCCTTTATCCAGTACGGGAACATCGGAGTTTCCCTACTGTGCATCGCAATGATTACGATCAATCGGTACGTGATGATCACCCACCACGGACTGTATGCCAGGATTTATAAGAGCCACTGGATTGCGGCTATGATCGCCGCCTGCTGGCTGTTCTCCTACGGCATGCAACTGCCCACGCTACTCGGAGAATGGGGCCGCTTCGGCTATGATCATCGCCTGCAGACCTGCTCCATTATGACCGACGACCACGGACACAGCAGCAAGACGACGCTGTTTATCACGGCGTTCGTCATCCCCTGTCTGGTGATCATTGCCTGCTACGCCAAGATCTTCTGGGTGGTCCACAAGTCGGAGCAGCGCCTGAAGCGCCATGCCACCAAGCAGAACTCGATACCCAACAATCTGCGTCCGCTGGCCAGCACGGGATCGGGAGCCCTGCCCTCGGGTGGGGAGTGCCAACCGGGAAACCGCGTCTCCTCGGACAGTAGCAGTAGCTTCTCCACCGAAGTGCCGGAGACGGCGCCCAGTGGCAAGCAGCAGCCGACCAGAGTCAAGGATCAGCGCGAGGTGCGGGCCAAGCGGAACGAGTGGCGCATCACCAAGATGGTGCTGGCCATCTTCCTGTCCTTCGTCTTCTGCTACCTGCCCATCACCATTGTCAAGGTGGCCGACAAGAACGTGGAGCACCCCAGCCTGCATATCTGCAGCTACATCCTGCTCTACCTGTCGGCCTGCATCAACCCGATTATTTATGTGATCATGAACAAGCAGTATCGCAAGGCCTACAAGACAGTGGTCTTCTGCCAGCCCGCACGCCTCCTTCTGCCCTTCGGAAAGACCAATGGCGCCAGCAGCGCTGCAGGTACGAGTCCACTCGGGCGCCACTCCCTGAACTACACGCACTAAGTCACGGTCATTCTTCGTTTCAGAGAAATGGAAAGATACCGGGTTGAGCAACAACCACAGCCGCACAATCGTCTCCCAGATGTCGGGGGGAACGGCAGCGGGAACGGGAGCGGGAACGGGAGCGGGTGCAGGATCACAGGGATCGGGATCGGTGATGCAGAGCCCGCCGGCAAGCCAGCCAGCCCAGGCCCTGGAACTGATGACACGCGCACCGGATCTGATAAGCAAGTCGAACCTCCCACTGCCCTTCGTTACGCCTCCGCCCCCCTCAGTCCTCACGGCGACTCCCAACGGAAGCAGCAGCAACAGCAGCAGCAACAGCCTCAATCTGCGATTGCCGCTCAAGAAGAACAATCACTCCTACACCAACAGCGGCTTCAACAGCAGCAGTCCCAGCTCCAGCAGCGGCTTGGGGATCGGGATCGGGATCAGCAGCAGCTCCATTTACCGGCCAGGAGTTGGATCTCTGGGGAGCGGATCGTCCTCGATCCGGCGCATAACAATGGTGGGCGACGACATAATACTGGAGGAGGAGGAGCTGCCACCCACGCCGCCGGCGACCTCGGCGCCCACCACGCCGGCTCCTCCGCCGCCCTCAGTCCCAACGCATCCGCTCTCCATGGCCCTAACGGCAGCAGGAGGAGCAGTGGCAGCGGCGGCGACCAGTCCGCTAAAGCCGACGACAGCGAAGCCGCACATCTACATGAACGTCGACAGCCCGAAGAGAAACCAATCCTACCTTGAGCGTAATACAAATGCCGCTGCTCCAGAGGGTAACTCCGGTCCGGCCAACACATCGGCAACCGTCTCAGTTTCCGGCTCTAAGCTGACGGCCAAGATGAAATTCCCAAAAGACTAACGAAATGCTTTAATTCCAAAAACAAACA
This sequence comes from Drosophila kurseongensis, assembly GCA_018153305.1. NCBI lineage: Eukaryota > Metazoa > Arthropoda > Insecta > Diptera > Drosophilidae > Drosophila > Drosophila kurseongensis. The sequence goes on from JAECXX010000141.1 coordinate 1,369,280, forward strand.
AAAATCGCGTAGTTCTTATGCTACTTTCGTTATAAACAAAAATATGCCAGGCATTGTAGATCGGTATATCGTGGATGGGTGGAGAATACCATAAACTGTTGACCTCCTCCCGAAAAGCTGGGAAATCTTTAAAGAACTCTTTACCAGAGATGGTGTTGAAGTTAAAATTGTATTCCCCATATCGTAAGCAATTTTTTTCTATACATATTGTAGTTTGATACTTAGTATTTACCAATATCAAAGTAGTTTTTACAGTCGTGCCATAAATTACCCTTTAGTTTCTGCTGTATTTCTTATTTCAAACTTTATTGTATTCCAAATTAATGGACGTACCAGGTTCCACACTATTTCTAATGAAAACAAAAAGTTGTTTATTTGATGATAGTCGCTATATATAGGCTATATATTGTTCTCCCACCCTCTGTCATATATCCGATATCGTTTTAGCCTATGTCTGCACATTGTGTTGACCTATCGACGTCCCATTACACCCTACACTACTTAGTACTAGTTATAGATTGTAGATATTTATGACCGCCCACGCTTAGTATTAACCCCTTCTTTTTCTACTTTATATGCTTACTTATATACCCGTACAAGGCGCACAGATCGTGGCCCTATACGACTATACTTCTATTTGAAACCAGAGTCTTTTCCTAGATTACTTGTTCACTATTTCCAACACAAACATTCCTTTCCAACGTAGGCCTTTGTAAATGAACCTATTGTTAGTCCACCACGAGCACTCCATTCGAAAGACGATAGAAGCAAATCGAATATGAACATAAACATAAATGTTTAAATAAATAAACAACACTTGTAATTTACTACCGATGTTTAATTGTTATTCTTGAAATCAGCGGAATTCTGGGAACGACAGCGTGGTGGGAATGGCGAATTGAATCCCGAGTCAAGTACAGTGAATAATGACTAGAGTGGATATCATCAAACCATATAAGATAATATTTAGAGCTAATAAGCAGAGCTTTTATCTCATTTGAGTTGGCTGGGACCAATCTACGTACATAAGCTGGGCGTAGGCCATCGCTGACCCAATTTAGCGGCTCATATTTTCCGCTTTTATGGGGCGGTACACAAAGGTGGGTTGGCTCGAGCTCTGGCTCAGCGGGAGTGTGAGCTGCCGAGGGGTGGAATCGGGGGACTGAATCGGCGACTGCCTGGACGCTTATCAGCGGAAAGCTCGTTCCAGCGAGTTGCATTCGCATTCAGTTCGCTGCCACCGGGCCAGCAGTAACACGGCGCCGAAAGATCGAAGCTGATCGGATCGAATCGAATCGAATTAAGTGAAAATTAGAACGCAATGAGCTATAACAACGTGGTCTGCACGATCTGTTCGGAGCGGTATCGCACGGCAGACAACATACACGCCGGTACCTGTGGACACGCGTTCCATGAGGAGTGCCTAAGCCGCTGGCGGAAGCAGTGAGTGATTCTTGTTCAATAATCTTTAATCGAAAATAAGAGCGGATAAACAAACAAAACAAAAACAGATCATAAATAGATACTGAAGAGCACCAAGTGGTTAAGAAAAGATTGAGTGCCTGTGATCTTATTTAATATAAAGCAATACATGGGATGGACTTATACCGAAACATATATTACTTTTCCATTGGAAAATATTAAACTTACGGAGAAATTTATCTGAACGCTTTTGAGGTATAACCGATTTGTTATGGTTATTTTCTTTAAGGGAATCCCCGGACTTTATTGCACCGTTATCGCAGACCTTGAGAGTTCGTTTTTTCTAGAAAATGACAAAGATATCAAAATTGCACTTCGCATATAACGCACATAAATCTCCATCCGTTTTTTAGATCAAAAACTTGCCCCATATGCCGCTGCGAGAATGCCGCATACTTTCAGCTCTATCTGGACTTTGAGGAGTCGTCGCAAAGCGGATCGGCGCGGGGAGGTGTCAGTACAAGCGGGCGGAATCAGAGCCAAGGTCACAGCGACAGCGGCAGCAGCAGCAACAGCAGCAGCTGCAGCAACAACAGCAGCAACATCACCGTCAGCAGTACCAGCGATTACGGGATTATGAGGGAGTACGAAAATCTGCTATACGAGACGGGCGTGTACCAAGAGGAGATTGAATATCTAAACGAACGCATCGGTGCGCTAACCCTTCGTAATTCTCGACTCTGCAAGCTCCGTGGTGAATCGGACTCGGAATGTGATTAGATGACCACAAAAGCACATAAACAGAAATCGCTCTGTAAACATTTCTTTATCTGCGCATTTTGCCAGGCGATAGCCGATCCGATTCGAATACCACATTATTAGGACAGATAAGAATTACTTAAAAGGCTGACAGACAAAAGAGACAGGAAAGCAAATAAACCAATACATCTAATAGATAAAGGGAAAGTCTGGCAGCAAGCTTACAAAGAAATGATATATATTACAAAGATTTAATATATATTAAAATAAATAAAAATATAAGTTGTCCAGTTAAACAGGTACAACCCTGATATTAAAAGAACACTATTCCTAAAATTGAAACAATTTTGAATAACTATTTACCAAGGGCAGTGCGATGGAGAAGACTTTCCTCAGGTTGAAGAATGGGTTTCTTTCTGCCTTGGAAACAAAGAGTAACAGAAGAACAATAATCAGAAGCGGAGAAGAGGTTACTTGCCCCGCAAATGGAATCCATCAGTTCTTATTCTCCGGAGGTCACCTAAAGAGCCAATGTGAGGTGCTTTATTAGTGGGTGTTACTATCAGGGACTGATACTGATTGCACTTTACCTGACTCTTGCCCTATTTCCTGATCCTAATGGAGACCCAGAGTGCTCCCAGTTAGTCCGGCCTGTCGGTGTTGTCCACGTACGGCAAGTAGTTCTGGGCATCCTCCTGGACGTGGGGCATTCGGTAATAGCGCAGTCTCATCAGACCCATGGCTCCGGTTGATCACCAGTTGAAGAGCGCCTAATCTATCTTCTTAGTTTCCCGAAATGCCAGCGGATGAGAATCGCTACTATTTGACATTTTAGACCTTGCGTCCAGTTTGAATTCGAATCTCTCCGCCCGCCTCCACAACAAGTGTTTCTCAACACTGCTCTCCAGACCTCATCATGTATTCCTGGTTTCCCCGATTACTCGATTACCGAGGGATGGCGACATTAGCCACTATTAGTTTAAAAAACGTATTCAAAGATCGGGAAACACATTTGCATAGCGAACAAGTAGAATCTTTCGAGTGTGACCGAACTTCTAAAAGTTCGTCCAAAATGTTCCACGCCGTTGTCAGCTGTTGTTTCGCGAAATCCAATGCTTCTTCTTGCGCGCACTCGATGCGAATGCCAATTACCGCGTCTCTTTGTATTGCTACAATTACAATAAAAATTGCAACAAATTAAATCAGCGTCGTGTGTCCGTGTCCGTGCCTGTGTGTGTGCCCGCGAGCACTGATAACTGATAGCCGCTTGATAGTGAGTGAGTAAACAACAAACAAAACAAACCTTGCGACGCATCCAAAGCCGCTGGCTGCAAGTAAGTTGCATTTGCATTTGCATTTCGCGTAATTTGGGTTTGGTTTGGTCTTGGTCTCGCGGTGCGGTTCACTTGCCAAACCGCTCGATTCTCGGCGTCGTCGGCTGCAATTTTGGGTCGAGGTTGGCGCCGGCAGCGGTGAAATTGGCGCACATTCACGTCTCCATTTCGCATTTCCACATATGTAATTGCAGCGACCCAAAATTATTTGCACTGTGGCAGTGTGTGGGTGGGTGTGGGGCGTTGTGGTGTGGGGAGCCAGACAGACGCAGCGTTGCATTCGCCCTTGCCAGGGCTGTCGCTGCAACCGCTCTCTGGTTTTTAGCGCGATTGATTGATTGATTGGCATAACCCGACTGTCAATTAATTAAAAACAATACTCATTAGCGCTTTATTTGGGCCACAAACACCCACTGGTAACAGTTTGTGTGGGTGAGGGGACAACTCTAGCCTCTCTGGTTGGTGAATTAGAGATGCGCGAGTTGTCAATCACGAAGTTGCCGGTCGCTTCAATTGGGAGAAAGTTATATTAAAGTGTATATTTAAAAAACCGAGGCAGGAAATTCAAAATTTTTGTTTATTTTTAATTTACATTAATGATACCTAATATAGTTTTAATTGGATTAATTATAAATAAATATTTACATAGCCAAAGGTATTGCTTTGTTATTATGGTTTTGCTGTTGCTTTAACAGCAACATTTGCTTAATTATTAATGGTAAATCCAACAAGACACAAAAGAGCTGGACTCAAGCTAATATTCTCATATTCGACCAAAAGTCGTGACTCGTGAGTGCGCAACCTGTCTCACGGCCCATCTCTACCCTGGTGAGTTGCGCCGCCGTGGTGAGATTGTCTTTGTTGAGAAAAAATGTCGACGCGAAAAAAGGTTTTAATCCATTAGTCAGAAAGTCTGGCATTCTTTGTTTGTTGGTAAAAAGCGCAATTGTTTGGCGGCGAGCGAGAAAAGTGCGCAACTCCAGCGGGATTGGATTGGGATTATGTAAATGCAGCAACGGCCTCAGCAGCAACGAAACTGCAAGCGAAGCAAGCTGGTCCACTCGGCCCCACGGACGAAAAAGCGGACGGACGCACGGACGGACACGGTGGCGTTGGCAAAGTGAAACCCCCAGTGAGCGGCGAAAGCGAGCGAAGACATACACAGCAAGCGAAGTAACGAAAGAGAAACGCGACGCGGAGGAAGGAGATTGGAGGAGGAGGAGGAGGAGCAGGAGCCCCCCACATCCCCAGGATGGACAACTGCGACCAGGACGCCACCTTCCGGCTGAGCCACATCAAGGAGGAGGTCAAGCCGGACATCTCGCAGCTGAATGACAGCAACAACAGCAGCTTCTCGCCCAAGGCCGAGAGTCCCGGGCCCTTCATGCAGGCCATGTCCATGGTTCACGTGCTGCCCGGCTCCAACTCGGCTAGCTCCAACAACAACAACAGCGGCGGAGACGCCCAGATGGCGCAGGCGCCCAACTCGGCCGCAGCAGCTGCCGCAGCCGTCCAGCAGCAGTATCCGCCGAACCATCCGCTGAGCGGCAGCAAGCACCTCTGCTCCATCTGCGGAGATCGGGCCAGCGGCAAGCATTACGGCGTATACAGCTGCGAAGGCTGCAAGGGCTTCTTCAAGCGCACGGTGCGCAAGGATCTCACATATGCGTGCCGAGAGAACCGCAACTGCATCATCGACAAGCGGCAGAGGAACCGGTGCCAGTACTGCCGCTACCAGAAGTGCCTCACCTGCGGCATGAAACGCGAGGCAGTGCAGGAGGAGCGTCAGCGCGGAGCTCGCAATGCGGCGGGCAGGCTGAGCGCCAGTGGTCCGGGCTCGGTCGGCTCCAGCTCTGTCGGTGGAGGCTCCAGCTCTGGCAGGCTGGGCGTTGGATCCGGTGGATTGGGAATCGGCAACGGCTCTGACGACTTTATGACCAACAGCGTGTCCAGGGACTTCTCGATCGAGCGCATCCTGGAGGCCGAGCAGCGGGCGGAGGCCCAGAGCGGCGATCAGGCGTTGACCTACCTGCGCGTCGGCCCCTATTCCACAGTCCAGCCAGACTACAAGGGCGCCGTGTCCGCCCTGTGCCAGGTGGTCAACAAGCAGCTCTTCCAGATGGTCGAATACGCGCGCATGATGCCGCACTTTGCCCAGGTGCCGCTAGACGACCAGGTAATCCTGTTGAAGGCCGCCTGGATCGAGCTCCTCATCGCGAACGTGGCCTGGTGTAGCATCGGGTCCCTGGATGACGGCGGTTCCGGAGGCGGCGGGGGCGGTGGCCTCGGACACGACGGCTCCTTTGAGCGAAGGTCACCGGGACTGCAGCCGCAGCAGCTGTTCCTCAACCAGAGCTTCTCTTACCATCGCAACAGTGCGATCAAAGCCGGAGTGTCGGCCATATTCGATCGCATCCTGTCCGAGCTGAGTGTGAAGATGAAGCGCCTGAATCTGGACCGACGCGAACTGGCCTGTTTGAAGGCGATCATACTGTACAACCCGGACATACGCGGGATCAAGAACCGGGCGGAAATCGAGATGTGCCGGGAGAAGGTGTACGCCTGTCTGGACGAGCACTGTCGCCTGGAACACCCCGGCGACGATGGACGCTTCGCGCAGCTGCTGCTGCGCCTGCCCGCGCTGCGATCGATCAGCCTAAAGTGTCTGGACCACCTGTTCCTCTTCCGCATCACCAGCGACCGGCCGCTGGAGGAGCTCTTCCTTGAACAGCTGGAGGCGCCGCCGCCGCCCGGCCTGGCGATGAAACTGGAGTAGGGGTCGGACTCTGACGTCGACTCCATTCTCCGCCCGAAAAATGTTTCATTGTGATTGCGTTTGTTTGCATTTCTCCTCTCTATCCCCCAATATCCTGCAAAAACCCCTCTAATATTACGCTAAATGTGTATGTAATTGTTTATTTTTTTTTATTACCTAATATTATTATTATTGATATAGAAAATGTTTTCCTTAAGATGAAGATTAGCCTCCTCGACGTTTATGTCCCAGTAAACGAAAAACAAACAAAATCCAAAACTTGAAAAGAACACAAAACACGAAAAGAAAAACAAGCACACAAGCAAAGTAAAAAGTAAAAGTTTAACTAAAGCTAAAGGAGTAAAAATAATATATAAAGGTTAAAAATTATAGCATAGTTATGATCTACAGACGTATGTAAACATACAAGTTCATTATACATATATGTATATGTCGGCAGGCGCATATCTGCGGTGCTGGCCCCGTTCTAAATCAATTGTAATTACTTTTTAACATAATTGTACCCAAGCGTTATCAATTACATGCGAGATACAAAAAACACAGACGAAAACCAACAAAATATATCTATGTATAAAATATAAACTGCATAACAAGAGATCTTGTCGTTTTATCTGCGGATCTGCGATTTACCGAATTGTCCGCACGAATGTTTTACTTTGTTTGCATAAACTAGCGGTGCGTTTCGGAACTGTATGGCGAAAGTTGGAGAATGGAAATTTTCCTGGTTATTTCACTGTCTTTCATTTGTGACTATTGAACACAAAGTTTGCTAATCACATCTGTGTATTAATAGTTAATTGATTTATTCTGTGGGCCCTCCAATTTTTGGCTTTCTTCCAAATATATTTGTGATATAATTAGATGGAGGTAATAAATAAATTTCACAGTGAAAACTGTTTGGAAATAGACACTCTATTTAAAAACTGATTTGTGAAATTGGACTTAAAAATGTAAACTTCGGTCTATCACTAGACCACCAAATTGATTAGGTATTTATCAGGTTATAAAAACATTACCTCATAATTGTCGGAACATTATGTATTTTTGAATACTCTTGTTTAGCATATTATATTTTAATGTTTGAATTGGAAGGTTCTACTCATAACGTGATCCTTGAAAGGATTGCCAATTCTTTTCGATCCGCACTGTACCACTCACATGTGGGTTTGTGTGCCGTGCTTACCCAATGATTGTTGGTTTGTGGGCCACCTCCGGACCCCCACTACTCACCTTGATGCTGCTGCCTTTCAGATGGCATTTGGTCAATTTTTATAAAATTTATGTCTCAACGGGAATGTATGTTAGTATGTATTTACAAAAATATGGTATTAACGCACAAGCAGCGACTAAGAATAGATATTGTTTTCGAAAAAAGAACAAAACTCTTCGCTGACGACGCACATTATGATCTATAAATAGGCAAATTTATGTTCTATCTCTGTCCATATATCTTTCCCCCTCATCTCTATATCTGACTCCAAAGGAATAGCTTAAAATAAGGACAAAGCGACGGATATAATACTCTGCTTTCGGGGATCCTTGGTGGTTAAAGTGCTATGTTTTAAAAAGAAAGTGTCCTAAGATCCTCCATTCAAATAAAATAAGACCTTAAGCTTTTAAAAGCTCCTCACACAGAGCGAAAAAGAGGGGTTGAACGTGGGAAAGAGACGACCGCGTGTCCACACTTATTGTGGGAGGTTTTTATTGGTCTAGCTAATCGCTATCCTTGATTTTGTGGCTTGTGAGCATATTTAATAAATTTCATAAATATCATCTCTCTCCACCGACCAAAAACAAAAAAGGCCCACACAAATAAACCTATGTAGCAGCGTGTTGAAAAATGTGAAATGTGGAATGAAAAATGAAATGTTTCGCACGGAAAAACCATGAAAGCATGCCAATAAAATCATGTGCTCCCCCCAAAAACCTCTTCTCCTTCGCCGATTTGCGATTTGCGTGTGTGTATTGGAAAAGAGTTTTCGAAGCGAAATTAACAATTTGCTATTTTCGTAGTTATGCGGGGGCGTTTTCCGAAGACCCAGGAAGGGGGGTTATGGGTGGATGCTGTCTGAACCGCGGAGACTCGCTGACAGACGAGGAGCGAAACCGGGGGGAGTGGAGAGGTGGCGGGGCAGACAAACTGACGTGGGGGCCAACAAGTTGTTGTCGTCTCGCATTCGCATATCGCATACAGGGTGCCCCCTCCGTCACCTCTTTTACTTTCTTCGTGTGTCGCCTGCAACTGCATTTTCCTACCAATTTCACTAATGGGGGTCCAAGAGCTCTCTTCAGCACAGCTCAACCAAAAACAGGGGAGCAGGCAGCAGCCTCAGCTGCAAATGAGCAAAAACAAGAAAGAACGCCGACGAGGTAGTGAGGAATTCGCGATACCCATTACTCTGGTGATCTTGACTTCTAAATATATCTAAATTGGATGACAAATTATTAATTAGCTTCCAAAAAATATAAATTAAGAAGTGATCACAGGGTCGCCTTTTGTCAATTAAAATATTATTTATCTGATCATCATAAAATAAGAAAAAATAATATTTTCATGCAAATGAATAATGAATTGAACGAAAATTTGGTGAAGAGTGCTTGGGGGGTCACTAAAAGCCCAACCATAGCCCCACCACATCATGCCTTGGTCAAATATTGTAATATTCAGGATTGTAATTCCTTTCGCAAATACTACCATTATATCTTAATACGTTTTCGGGAATTTTTCAAAACCGTAATTAATAAAGTAAGTAAAGTAAAAAAAAGAAACAAGCACCCATCAAAAGAGGCATACCCTCACATCGACGTCCAACTGAAGGGTCTCGAGATTCGTATGCTTATGCTGGTCGAATTCATACTTTCTTCTGCCACCCACTCCCACTCTGCCACTCTTCCGGCTCCACTCTGCGGGTCTTCGGATTTTCGGGTCTTCGGATGTTGGGGCTCTTCGGCTGCGGCCAGCGATCCAAGCCGATCCGATTCGATCCGATGCTCCCGCTGCACGGCAGACTTTTCCACCACCTCCTCCGCCTCCCCCTCCTCTTCTTCGGCTGCTGTGGTGCGGTGGGCGATGTGGGGCAGGTGGGGCAATGGGGCAGGTGGGGGGTGGTGGCGGTGCGCCGACGGCAGCAGCAGCAGCAGCGGCAACTGCGACTGCGACGACGACTGCGACGGTATTCAGAGTTGGCAGCTGGCTGGCGCGACATCAGTTTTGAGTTGGCTATCAACGCGAGCGGGTCTTTCTCTTCGCAAGCGACACACGTAGATATTGCTCCAATTGCTGTCCACACACATTGTTTTGTTGTTTTTGTTTTTGTTTGGTTCCAATACACACACACGAATAGATATAGATATATATATGTGTATATATATCTGGCTAACCGACTCACTTGCTTTCGTTATACTCTATTTTCTTTTTTTTGGGTTTTTTTTTTTTGGTACTCGTTGAAAAATAAATATAAATACAAAAATTAAAAAAAAAATGAGCGAAGCAAAAAAAAAAGTAACGAAAACTGTGCATGTGTGTGAGGTGTAAGGTGTGTGTGTGTGCGTGCGATGGTTATATATGCCTAACCACATATATCTCTATATATACCCGAACAATATGTGCATATATACATATGATCTATATGGAGAGTCAAAGTGCTATCTACCAATAAAAAAGACACAAAAAAAGGAACGAAAGCAACCCATCGCGAGTATATCGATCTATATTTACCGGATCAGTTCCGATTTCCGATCCGAATCCGCGCTATTTCTTAAAATTATTTCAAATATGTACCAATCCCGAACCGTCCTTCTCCGCCCCCGGCCTCGCCTACTTCCCTTCGCTGCGTTGACGTTGACGCCGAAAATAAAACTTTTTCAAAACATACTATTTTTAACCGATACGATACGATACGAAACGGAACGAGCGCGGAAAACACACAAAAGAACGAGCAAAGCAAACGCAAAAATAATTAAGCAGCAAATTAACGTGTTATACAACGATTTTGCCAGTACAAATTCGTGATTCTTTTTTTTTATTTTTCAACTCGGAATATTAGCGGGAATCGGTTAAGAGGTTAGCGGGTAGAGCGGCAACCACCTGTTGTGGCAGGTTGTTGTTGCTCTGCTGGTCTGGTCTCTACTTAGGGGAGCTTTCAGGATCGGGGCGAGCTTTGCGCCATCTATCAATCAATCAATCAATCAGTCTGTCAGCACTCAGTCACACGCACACACGCACCGCACAGTCAGGCACAGATCTATATAGACTGTCCAGAAAGTCCGAGAATCAAATCAAAACCAAACCAAACCAAATCGATCGATCCATCGACTTCGCGGCAATAAGAACCACCGGCCATCAACTAGCAACCTACAACCTCCGTTTTCCTTCGGCAGCAGCAGCAACTGGATCACCAACAACAACAGCAGCACCAGCGAGAGCGAGCGAGAGAGTGTGCAGCGGGACAGGGAACGATATAGACATATAGCGAGCGAGCGGGACATCTGACAGCGCCACAAGATGATGATGGAGAACGGACTCTCCATGGAGTATGGAGATGGCTACATGGAGCAGGAGGAGGAGTGGGAGCGTGAGGGCCTGCTCGACCCTGCGTGGGAGAAGCAACAGAAGAAGGTGAGTGAGAGGGCAGAGGGCGGAGGGAACGCCACCCATCCCTGACCCCTGGGAACTACCCTTCCACCTTTTTAAGCTCAAGAACCTTTGGACAATAATCTATATTACCTCCCAATCCCAACCTTATTCTATGGATTCTAGTATAGATCAGTAACTACTATTCGAAGAGCCATCTTTAATGTTTATAAAATACGCTTTAATTCAGATCACTCAAGAAAATATAAATCTAAAACTTTACACCCAAACTCCAACAACAATCTAAAACACTTATTTGGAAAATGATCAATTCAGAACAACTCATTGCTTAGTTGATAGTCCTTCAAGCTTAAATCGAATCGAATAGATTCAATCCAGTCAATAAATAAAATAGAGTAATATATTTTCGTTAGTCGCTTGTTAAACCAAAAGGGTCAAAGCGAATGAAAACTAAGAGTTAGGATCAATACAATACATTTTGGAGATTTAACATTCCTTCTTTAAGTTTTACTAAGTCCAAATAAGATAACATCGTTGTAATAGTTTCTGTTTAGAAAGAGAAGAACTATGACAAGTTTTTTGTACTAAGTGATTAAACTTGGGGGTGTTTTTTTACGAGAGGGCAAACATAAATGTTGAGCATAAGAACAGTATTCTAACAAATCGAACGAATAAAAATGAGATTTAACCTTGTGATAGATTTTTATTAAATATTTCGGGATCTGGATATAGAAAAGTCTTGCAAGTCCCATTTCATTGGCCCATTTTTCGGATTTCTACTGTACCCGCAGTACGTATGTATTGGATATATGCTCTCTGGTCTGGCTGGGTTCTATATTTTTCGATTATGTTTCAATATTTTACCGAGCCAACACCACCACCACCGCAACAACAACATAGGATTCACACAAAAAAAAAGCTAGAGCAACAACTACAAAAAAAGCTCAGCGGCCCGTTTTAAAAATAGAATTCTTCTTTCTTGATTTTCATGGCTCTTGTTGTTCGAGCAATGTTTGAAGATAGTACGAAAATAGTTTGTTGCTGTTCAGGAACTATACATATAGGATAGCATATATAGCACGTATATCCAAAAGCCTTCGATCGCTTATGATTATGAAAATCGAAGAATGAGATCTTTCCAATCGTTTCCAATGTTGACTTCGATTCACCCAACAGGTTGATCAACATTAAAGAAACCCAACCCTTTCAAAACCGAAGGTTACCAACCCATTTTCCAAACAGTTTCCAATCAATTACCCCTGGCACCCCTTTGATCTTCTTTTTTTCATCGATTGGTTTGTTTGTTTGTTGCTTGTTTGTCGTTCTCTGCCAGCGGAAGCATACCGTTATACCTACGTCGTCTAAAGAAAAGCTGCAACTAATTGCCACTGTTTAGATAAAGCTGGAAACATCGATCCACAAGTAGGTGGCAATTGAGGTGGAGACATCTAGAAAAACCTGAAGGTCGTAGGCGATAAGAGTTAGAAGGCCAAGAAAACCGAGAGATAGTGAAAAGGCATAGAGGATATTGCCCAGAAAGACCCATCCCCAAGATCTCTAACCTAGAGACCTGCAACCACACATATATGCGTATTATTTATATACATAATTCTATAAATTGCCAGCCAAAATTTAGTGCAAGGCTGTGTTTTTGACACGACGCCTAGGTGGTGAAATGAAATTGACAATTATAAATAGACAGCATTCCTATGCACCACAATTCCACGCGATACGGATTCAGAATATCTACAAATGTATAAGAGATTCAGATTCATCAGCCACCCACACCCATAAAGCATGGCGAAAATGCAATGACAAATCGCTGGCGCACAAACGAAACTGAAAATAATTAACGAAGATCGAAAAAAGTCGAAAAATAAATACAAAATAAAGCGAAAATATGAAGATTTTTGGCGGTCGCCAGATGACTTGAGCTTGACATGATCGGACATGTATGCGTGGCATTTCACTTGCTCTCTATATGTATTTCGTAACCGTAAATTACCGAACGGAATTCGTCAGCTGCTGAATAATGAGAGCCGAAAAAAAGAAAGAAAACAGCCACTGAAATTGTTTCTGTTTTGTGTTTACATTGATCGCAGCCAAGCACTAAAGGTGTAAAGGGGGGATGGGCGTGGGTGAGGGTGTGGGTGGTGAGTCTCCACCGCCTCTCCTCGTGCCCTCCATGTCTCATGACTCATGTGTGCGAAAGGTGTGAATGAATGAGGAGGATCAGCGGCCAGGGTTGCCACCCTCCTCCATCCGCCTGGCCTGTGCGAATGAGTCCATGCTATGGGGCCGCTCAAATTACACTCGGCTAAAAATGGGTGTGCAAGAGCGAGTGCGTTGCTTCTGCTGTGCTGCCAATAGAGAGCTTTTCCCCAAAAAAGCTTTTTTCAAACTAAACTGAAAAAAAGACTACGGACGTCGTTCGTTTGGCTTTTTTCTTGCTTTTGGCGCGTGCGCCTTGACCGGCCAAAAAGATTGCTCAATCATAGATCTGGAAGTTGGAAGCTGCAAGCTGGTCCAGGCAACTCTGCCGCTCCACTGCAATCGGCCCAGGCCACTGGCCTCTGCCGCCGCCGCTGCCGCTGCCCGATAACGGTAATTGATCAGAGGCGAAAACGGGTTGCCGGAATGCAACCGCTCGAGAGAAGAGCGAAGAAGAGAGGCGGCGACTGATCAGTATTGCCAGATTTGTAGAAAGAAAATGGTTAGGAAACTCCAAAACGAAAAACGTTTTTTAAACTTTAAAAATTGGACAAATTTGATAGTAGTAAAAACTGAAAGTATAATGTACTACCAACTTTATACCTCTGACTTTATGCTTTCTAGGGTTTTAAGTAAACCCAATATCATTCCCCTACAAGTATTTCAATTATATCCATGACCCACAAAAATAAGTCCTTTTGAAGCCAGAAAAATAATTAATGACAAAAATAATACTAGGCAAATAACATAGGGTTTTAAAAAACTAGATCAATGTTTTTCAACATTTCTTGGGATCTTGTAAAGAAGTTAGATTAGGCCTAAAAAAGAGAGGCATTGCTTGAATTACGACATTAGAACAGAGCTAGATTCAACGGGAGCATAGTCGAGTTGGCTCAGCAACACTGGATGCTGAGTGGAGCCTAGCGGTAAGCCGGAGCGACTTGTTTTGGCGACGCAATGCAGTCGCTGTCGTAGCCGACTCCTCTCTCTCCGACTGGCCTAGTTCGAGTTGTTATTGTTCGAGTGGGTTATGTGTAATCTGTCCCCAGCAACCGTTGTGATCGTTACGTGAGAGAGGGGCAGAGCGATTTGCATTAACAGTTGCATTTCTTGTTCTCGGCTTAGATCGGCTCTCTCCCGTCTCACGCATCTAACTGTAAGCTAATGGCCAATAAAGTGGCGTCCCCTGCTCCTCCTCCGGTTGATCCCGTTCTTGCGGTGATCCATTGTGATGCATATGTATATGGCCGTTTGTCAATCGATTAGGCCCAACCTCCTCCTCCTGTCCCTTTCCATTTCAATTGTTCCGGGGTTCCCAGTCAATAAGGTACAAAGATCCCGGATTCGTGAATGGGGACTCTTCAGGAAGGCTTTGCATATTCCCAGGGCCATAAAGTGGGCGTTACCAAATCTCCATAACAATTCCGAGTTGTAAAATTACAAAACTTACGTTTGGGTGGGAGGGGGTTAGGAGCGGGGGTCTCCAAAATAATGAAGTGTGTGCAAAAAAGAACTGGTTTATATTTATACATGCACATGTGTGCCTGCTGTCTTTTCTTGTTTTCTCTTTGTTCTGGCTGCTCCATCGTCGTCTGTCTGTCCCCATTCGGTGAAAAATAACTGCAACTGTCAGCCGCAGTTGCAACAACAGTGGGTCGCGAATAAAAGAGGGTACGTGGAGGGGGTCTTGCCAGCGATCAGTAAAGCAGCTAAGAACCCAAGACCAACAACACAGATCTCTGGCCTGGGACTGCCCTAAATGGGTGGCGAAAGAAAACAGGAACTGAGTCTCTGGGACAGCTGGCGGCGATCAGCGATCAGCTGTCCCGCATACAGGGTGTCACGCCCCCAAAAGCCCCCGAGATATTTCACGATCTTGGTTTTTTTTAGGAAATCATTTATATTGTAAGTTATATAGCAGAAATCATTGAACCCATTTCATGACTTTATTATGTACAGAGCTTTCTCAATGATTTACATCTTTCGAAAAATATTCAATATCCAGCTTACACTATTCAAGTCGTTCAATACATCACCCAAAAACAATGTAAAGAGCAAAATAGCATTACGTGTGAGAGTATCCCAATGAATATTTAATTTAAGCCATTTATAACCAGATTCTAAACTTAGTATTTGAAGGTGACAAAACATCTTATTGGCTAATGACATTATTATAATGATTAGAAACACAAATTTATCCTCTGAATTTTAAAGATTTAGTACTTTTGGAATGATGTTTAATCATTCCAAAAGTACTAAATCTTTAAAATAGAATGCCCTACATTCATTATCCCAAAACAATAACTCTTATTAAACCAAGAATAACACTGTTTTATTACTTATCCCTTAGACATTTACCGCCTGGTGTAACAGTCATCTACGCAAAGCCGGCACCGCCATCGACAACATTGAGGAGGACTTCCGCAACGGCCTCAAGCTGATGCTGCTGCTGGAGGTGATCTCCGGCGAGACGCTGCCCAAGCCCGATCGCGGCAAGATGCGCTTCCACAAGATCGCCAACGTGAACAAGGCTCTCGACTTCATCGCCTCCAAGGGCGTCCACCTGGTATCCATTGGCGCCGAGGAGATCGTTGATGGCAATCTCAAGATGACCCTGGGTATGATCTGGACGATCATCCTGCGTTTCGCCATACAGGACATCTCTGTGGAGGAGATGACCGCCAAGGAGGGTCTGCTGCTGTGGTGCCAGCGCAAGACGGCCCCCTACAAGAACGTCAACGTACAGAACTTCCATCTGTCGTTCAAGGTAAGTTTGGACGCTTCTCCTGGTTGCCGGTGTTTCATTACTTAAAGATTTCATCTCTTCTGTAGGATGGTCTGGCCTTCTGCGCCCTCATCCATCGCCATCGTCCAGATCTGATCGACTACGCCAAGCTGTCCAAAGACAATCCTCTGGAGAATCTTAACACTGCCTTCGATGTGGCCGAGAAGTATCTGGATATTCCGCGCATGTTGGATCCAGATGGTAAGTGTTTTTGGGACTGATTATTATAGGGTGGATTGGGTTCAGTAATGGGATATCTCTAATTGTTGACTAGGTTCAAATTCCACTTATTATATTTCGCATTTAAAATCCACAAAGTAGTGAAATTGTGAACTTGTTTTTCATTATTATGCATTTAAATAATTTTTATATATTCTCATACTTTTTGCTAAGATCTGAAAAAAGTACAAAATAATGCTTGCATAGTAAAGTAGAAAGTCTGTCACGCCTAAATAAATTCTTTTATTGATAAGGCAAAGTTATTGAACTTTTCCGTTGAATATGATAATTAACTTCTGCAATTATTTTGAGAATTCCCATTACTGACGATTAGCATCGGGGTTTATTTGGGGTTTGGTGATTAGACGTAAGCCACTGCCAGGGTTCTGGTTCTAATCAATGCGATTGGTGAACAACGACAGATTTGATCAACACTCCGAAACCGGATGAACGTGCCATCATGACGTACGTCTCCTGCTACTACCACGCCTTCCAGGGAGCCCAACAGGTTGGAAATGTGACGCATGTACCCGAACCCACAAGACAATACACCTACGTCCCGAATAATTACAATGTGACTAAACTTCACCACGATACACTTAAATATCTAGCTCTAGCGCGGCATATCGATATACATATATCTATATCTATATATGAGCATATGCCTTCCTCGTTCTAAGTATATTTTTTGCGATTTTGCGATGTTGCCGCTGCTGCTGCTGCTGTTGCTTTCCTTCTTCCCATCACCGCGGGCCTTGGCCAAATGCGCTGCTTGAGCGCGCCCCACCCCAAGGTCGCAGCGGTCCGGGGCCAAGGTCGAGCCAAGGTCAAGCCAAAATCAGAGTCACAGCAACCAGAAGGGCAGCGGAAATCGCCACGAAATTGCGCCCTCTCCTATATCGAATTTGAATCGCCTGGATTTGTCTTGATTCGATTTGCATTGGCCTCGCATATTGTTCGTTCCCGCATCCGTATCCGCATCTGCCAGATGCTAACAATAGCTCTACTAACTGCGCTCGGCAAAAATATCGGAGATTATGAAAAACCCCATACAAAATGGGTGGCCAAACAGCTGTCTTCAAAGTACTCAAACTTCGAAACCCGTCACTGAATACACTGAATATTCTTCGGTTTCTGAAATAAATCCTTACGTTAGCCAGGACATTTAATATCCATTGAATATATAAGTTCTTCTATTAGATCTCCATTGTCAAGGGATCTGTTAACCCAAAAGGGAGCTCTCTTAAACTAGCCGAACCCAAGCAAGTTCGATCCTTTAACATTCGTAATATAACCCAGCTTCTAACCCCTGGTTAGCCCATTTCCAGTTAAAAGGTTCCGTGTCTCCATACCGTGCGCATTGCATGCTGCAAATAATCTGCAATGCGTTCAGCTTGCCCTCTTTATAAGTGTTTAATATGGCGCTCGGATCCAAAACTCGATCCCTGATAGGATGAAGTAAACCGAAACCATCTTGTATCCAGTGTTCGAGTTCTGTGCGCCGGCATGTCTTGAGATTATGTCTACTAACTTAGAATAAACCCAAAATGATTGTGATAATGTTTGATGCCTGTCGAGACTAACCAAGTTGAAGATTAACTCATTTGTATGTTTGTTGCTTTCTTTATCTTTCTCTCTTTTTATTATCTCTCTGTGTGCGCGCTCGCTCCGCTCATCAAAAAAAAAACCAACAACTGCCATTAACCAATCTGCAACTGCAATCGCCACAACAACAACTACAACAACAACCCTCCTGAAAAATCAAAAATAAAAAATCAATACAAACACCACACACACGATCACAGATCTGCAGAATACAGCTTTGCCCGATGAGCGGGCAGTGATGACCTATGTGTCCTCGTACTATCACTGCTTCAGTGGCGCCCAAAAGGTCTGTTATACACCAAAAAACACCCAAACACCCCCCCATTTTTCTTCACCTTTCAATTCCACCTACTTTTATTTCTTTTTATAAATTGCCTTTAAGATCCGTAATAATTCAGTAACTCAGTGGTTCTCTCTCTATACAACTATACAATCTCTCGCCTTCTTTACTTTAAATGCCCAGATCACTGACTGGCCTTACATGCCTTTCAAGACCTCTTTACTCCTAATCCTGGCCATTCTCATACCATCGATAAACACGAAAAACTCAACGCGCTATGCTAACTGCAGATTTGCCAGAGCATTCTAATCCTTAGACCGCTTGACTGAAATGGAATGGAATGTCCTGCTCTGGATTCCTTTGCCATTGCACTTGTTTGCCCTGTTCTCTGTTGCTTCTTCCGTTTCTTTTACTTTCTGCACCGTTTTATTTCATATGCAGGGCACACAGTTCAGTTCAGTTCAGTTCGAATCGGATCGGTGGCATGCCGCTGAGTTGAGCTGAGCCGCGGCGCCCAGTTAGTGTTCCTGTTCCTGTTTCCTGTTCGTCTTGTTTTCGCTTTTCCAAATCTGAGTTGGTTCCGTGCCCACACATACACGCACACTCAGAGCGAAACGATTGAAGCCTTCTAATATGCAACCACCTTTTCCACCCACCCAACCATGTAACCATGTTACCATGTGCACCACCCAAACACCGAACGACAGGCGGAAACCGCTGCCAACCGCATCTGCAAGGTGCTCAAGGTCAACCAGGAGAACGAACGCCTCATGGAGGAGTACGAGCGTCTGGCCAGTGATGTAAGTAGACCGATCGATTGGCCATGTGGCGCCCACTTACCGACCCTATCCCTGTCCATCCCGCCCAGCTGCTGGAGTGGATCCGTCGCACCATGCCGTGGCTGAACTCGCGCCAGGCTGACAACTCGCTGGCGGGCGTGCAGAAGAAGCTGGAGGAGTACCGCACCTACCGGCGCAAGCACAAGCCACCACGCGTGGAGCAGAAGGCCAAGCTGGAGACGAACTTCAACACGCTGCAGACCAAGCTGCGCCTGTCCAACCGGCCCGCCTACCTGCCCACCGAGGGCAAGACCGTGTCGGACATCTCGAACTCGTGGAAGGGTCTGGAGCTGGCCGAGAAGGCTTTCGAGGAGTGGCTGCTGGCCGAGACCATGCGCCTGGAGCGCCTCGAACATCTGGCCCAGAAGTTCAAGCACAAGGTGAGTCAATCGAGATTTCCTTGTCAACAACCAATTCATTGAGTTCCATCCACAGGCCGATGCCCACGAGGACTGGACGCGTGGAAAGGAGGAGATGCTGCAGTCGCAGGACTTCCGCCAGTGCAAGCTCAACGAGCTGAAGGCCCTGAAGAAGAAGCACGAAGCCTTTGAGTCTGACCTGGCTGCCCACCAGGATCGCGTCGAGCAGATCGCCGCCATCGCCCAGGAGCTGAAGTAAGTGTCCGCCTCGAGCGAGCCCAATAGCTAATCTCAATTTATCCCCGCCTGCTGCCACCGATGGCCAATGGTGATCCCTGATCTGCGTCCAGCGTGAGGTTAGGTAGAACTCCACCTCCTCGATCAGTCATCTATCCAGACACTAGTGTTTGCCAGCCCCTTTTCCAAGTAAAAAGTTTTCGAATGGGTAAATAAAATGGGATTTTTTAATATCAGTATACGTCGGTCTAATAACAAAGTGATCCATGGAATGTTGCAATAACAAAAGCTATCGTAGCGATAACTAGTGATAGTTATAGTCATTTTTTTTGATTGGGACAAAGTTTCCGAAGTCATAACTCAGCGAATTCTTATCCGATTTCAATTCGGTTTGATTTTCTATGACTTTTTTGATTAGAACAAACTTTCTGAATTCAAAGCTCAACAATTTTTTTTTTCAAAATTTGTTAATTTTTTTATGATGTATATAGCTTTAAAAAATTTGAAAAAATTCAAAAATGTTTGTTTCAGATTTAACAGGTGTAAGTAAATATAAATTGAGCTAGTGAAACTTGATTTAGAAAAGTAAAACTTTTGCAAATCGGGCTATTTTAAGCCAAGTTATGAGAATAGGATCGAGAAATCCAAGTACGGAATAGGTTTACTGGCAACACCGTCGTCCGACCATCCCACCGCCCATCCATCTCATCCACTATTGCAGCGCTCACCACAGACTATTTGTTCGCTCATGTCCGCGGCCCGTCGCTCCAGAGATCCCCAACTAATCCGTGATCCCAATCCACAGCACCCTGGAGTACCATGACTGCGTGTCGGTGAATGCCAGGTGCCAGCGCATCTGCGACCAGTGGGACCGCTTGGGTGCCCTCACCCAGCGCAGGCGCACCGCTTTGGACGAGGCCGAGCGCATCCTGGAGAAGATCGACATCTTGCATTTGGAGTTCGCAAAGCGGGCGGCGCCGTTCAACAACTGGCTGGATGGTACGCGCGAGGATCTGGTGGACATGTTCATCGTGCACACCATGGAGGAGATCCAGGGCCTGATCCAGGCGCACGACCAGTTCAAGGCGACGCTGGGCGAGGCCGACAAGGAGTTCAACCTGATCGTGAACCTGGTCCGCGAGGTGGAGTCGATTGTGAAGCAGCACCAGATCCCCGGCGGCCTGGAGAACCCCTACACCACCCTGACCGCCAATGACATGACGCGCAAGTGGAGCGACGTCCGCCAGCTGGTGCCCCAGCGCGACCAGACCCTGGCCAACGAGCTGCGCAAGCAGCAGAACAACGAGATGCTGCGCCGCCAGTTCGCCGAGAAGGCCAACATTGTCGGCCCCTGGATCGAGCGGCAGATGGATGCGGTCACGGCCATTGGCATGGGACTGCAGGGATCGCTGGAGGACCAGCTGCACCGGCTCAAGGAGTACGAGCAGGCCGTCTACGCCTACAAGCCGAACATTGAGGAGCTGGAGAAGATCCACCAGGCGGTGCAGGAATCGATGATCTTCGAGAACCGATACACCAACTACACGATGGAGACGCTGCGTGTCGGCTGGGAGCAGCTGCTCACCTCGATCAACCGCAACATTAACGAGGTGGAGAACCAGATCCTCACCCGCGACTCCAAGGGCATCAGCCAGGAGCAGCTGAACGAGTTCCGCAGCAGCTTCAACCACTTCGACAAGAACCGCACCGGCCGCCTGTCGCCCGAGGAGTTCAAGTCGTGCCTGGTCTCATTGGGCTATTCGATCGGCAAGGACCGCCAGGGTGACTTGGACTTCCAGCGCATCCTCGCCGTCGTCGATCCCAACAACACTGGCTACGTGCACTTCGACGCCTTCCTCGACTTCATGACCCGCGAGAGCACCGATACCGACACTGCCGAACAAGTCATCGACTCCTTCCGAATCCTGGCAGCCGACAAGGTGGGTAACCACACTACTTGGGGGATTTCCAAATCGTTGAATAGTTGGGCTCTTATCAGTTGGGGGAATGTTGTTAATGGAGCTCTTAAATGGTTTAGAGGCAACACTTTCGTAGTTAAGTTGTTAAAATTCTCTGTGATTCAGCACTTGTGGAAATCCACCCCTAGAAACCTGACCCAACTCCAGTGTCTAATCATTTTCCCTGTTCTCCCCTTATCCAGCCATACATTTTGCCCGACGAACTGCGCCGCGAATTGCCACCAGATCAGGCCGAGTACTGCATCCAGCGCATGCCGCCCTACAAGGGACCCAACGGAGTGCCCGGCGCCCTGGACTACATGTCCTTCAGCACAGCTCTCTACGGCGAGACCGACTTGTAAGAGGGCCTGGGCACCACCTGCACCCACATCCGACGGACTGCGTCGGCGGATCCGAGCAGAGCCAGATCATATAATAATGATAAACTTTAATAATAATAATATTAATAAACATAGATTTATTATACCTACACTCGTAGCGGTAGCTGCAGAAGAACTTCAGAGCATCATGTGAGGATGAATATATTTATTAATTTCCGTCTCGAGCCGATGTATGCGACCCACACATACAAAAAAAAAAGAAAAGCCAATCAAATTGTAAAGTGAAACACACATACATTATATACATTTGTAAAACAGCAAGGCAACCATCAAGTGCATATCGAATATTTAAATCTAATTCTAAAACCAAGTCCAAAACAAAACAAAAACATCAACAAAAAGCTAAAAACATTATTTTTTGAAATTTATGTTAATAAAAACAAAATCCATACATAAAAAAAAACAAAAACAAATGAAATCGACCAATCTCAAGGAGATTGTTTTTTTCAAAACTATGAAGAGATATATAGAGGGAGGGAGATAGCAAAACAAAATGGGGAAACTTTATACTACTTCCGTATCCGTTTATGAACCTTGAAGTTCCGCCAGATAGACAGAGACGGCGATACAGCGAGAGAGAGAGGGAGAGAGATACAGATAGAGATAGATAAAAGAAAGAATACTGTTCTATATTCACACAATTACTGTAGCTATTTATTCATCAACAATTTCAGAAATTTAGTTTCCGCTTAACTCGAACATATTCACATTTTCAGAACTAAAACTACAATTCATATACAAAATTCAGATAACGAAGATGAATAAAGCGATTTCTTGGTGATATTGTGTTTTCGTACAGCTGGGGAGAAGGGTTAAATAAAACTATCGGATTTCTTAGCTGGACATGGGGAAATTTATTTCTCGATTCGTTGAAATTTTGATTTTTTTAATCTTTTAAAAATAATTGCATAAATAAGTTGTAAATATAAGATGGGTTTTGGATCGAGTGACCTATCAGCTACAAAGTACTACTTAAACAAACGCGCACACACACACGCACGCGTCGATTCACACACAGGCACACGATTTTCCATGGGGCTTTGCAAAACCAGGTTCGATCAAGGCAATCAATGTTCATCAGGGTCACCAGAGAATAGTCCTCTCCTCTTCCAGCTCCGACTCGCATCCGTTCCAATGAATCGGAATAGGACTATTTCTTACACACTTGCAGAGGCCTTGCTAATATTAATAAGTATCTATATTCGGCTTAATTGATTTCATTGTTTCTAAGGATAATTACAGGACCTTTGGATTTTTACTTCTACGGTTCTTGTGAGATCTGTGGATTCTTTTGAAATCGGACTACTAATACCTTATGAATGCAGCAAATGCATTTAAGGCTAATCACAGGAAACTTGAGGAGTTGTCGTTTTTAACGATTATTAGATTTTATGGGAAGACTATAAACCTGACTTTAAGTTCATAAAACAAAAGTTTGTCGCCTATTAACAATTTCAAGTTTTTTACAAAATTTGTTGACTATATCCTTTTGTTCGGCGGCCAATTATATATAATATATTTTCTGCAAGGGTATAAAAACTTCGGCTTGCCAAAGTTAGCTTCCTGTCGCGATTCATGTATGGTTTATGTATGGTATCAATCAATTTCCGCTTTTTAAATACATTTTCAATGTTTAACAACAACAATTGAATTCTCATATGTGTATAAATATATCTATGCTTAACAGGCTAATTTACAATTGTATATGCTGGGTGTTTAGTATAATAAAATTGGTATATTTGTCGAGAAAGCTTTTCAATTTGTCATTTAAAATTTGCAAATCAATTTCGCTTTAATACCAACGCTCTTGCTTTGCTTAGGCAGCTACGATTTAAGAATTCCTTGGAATGGAACAGAGGCCACCAGAGGCACCGAGAACACCGATCAATTTGATTGTTTGTGGTTCACACTCGCATTTGCTTTCGATTTTGGTTTAACTTGGTTGAATTAGTATTCTAGTTTGGATTTTGTAGTTTTTGTATTTATCTGTTGTTTCCATGAAAAATATGTACAGTTTAAGAGTTAATGTTAGGTCTATATAATTATCTGTATCTGTGTGTGAGTGGGTTCGGGGGCGCAATGGGTAGATGTATAAATGGAAATACAAAATGGTTATAAATTAAGAGTATACATACAAGCGAATGGTTGGTATTCGTATTCTACGTGCGGGATTGGATTGCTAGCTGCTAGTTTGTGTAGAGTGTATAGTGTGCGGAAAATGCTCCTGGGCTGGTTGGGATTCATGCAATAACTGAGGCTCTGTGATCCTGTTCCCCGTTTCCGGTCCTGGGATCACCAGTGGCCCAAAGTTGATATATCTTTTTGGACAAAATTTATATTTTGTGCTGCATTCTCTCTTAAGTAAGTGTGTGTGTGTGTGTGTGTGTGTTTGTGGGTGACAGTTTGTGTAGCAGTAGGTGTGTGTGTTATTTGCTTACAAATCTATAAACCATTTTTAGTTCTAGCAATTTTGGTATCTATAATACACGAATCGCAAGTTAATATGCCCGTAAATCTAATTAAAAAAATATAGTATAAGTCTACAATGATAGAGTAGCATAGTTTAGAGCAAAGTGAATCGCTATCTCTAACTATCCATATCCGTTTCCTCATTCGCTTTCGCTTTCGCATCGGCATCTTCATCTGTTCCATCATCTCCTGCATCTGTGGCATCGGCTCAAGTGCCTAACTAGTGGGTTTCTTAAAAGGTAATCGTATTCGTAACCGTATCTCGTTTTATACACAATCAACGTTATGTAATCTTAGAATTATCTTGATTTCTTATCTGTTTCATGTCTGTACGTCCATTGTGTTTTTCAGTGTATCACTTATTCTACTGCAGCCATGGAATTTTGGAGTTTGTGATATCCATGGAGCCGCCGCCGGTCACCTCTTGTTCTGAAGCTCGCCGCTTAAGCTGCTGGCCGCCTGCTTGTTGATCCTGCTGCTCCGCCTGGTGCCCACCGATGCTGCTGCTCCCCCTGCCCATGGCGGCCTCTTTCGCCGTCATCAGTCCTTGCCGGAGGAGCTGCTGCCCCCCATGTCGCCACTGGCATTTCCGCCCATCTGCTGCGGGATCACCGTCAGACTCTTGGGTATCTTCGACATGATGGCATTCTCGATGAGCTTCTGCTGGTGCTGCTGCTGTTGCTGCTGCTTGAGGGTGAACAGGCTTCCCCCCGATTTGTTGGCCCCTCCGCCGCTACTCGTTGCCGTGGCTGGTTTGGCCGTGAGATGTGGCAACTTGCTGGCGGAATTGCCGGCCCCTCCTCCGTTCCCATTGAGCAGGTACTGATTGGGATCGGGGAAGTTCTTCCACAGCCAGGAACTGTTGCTGTTGTCCAGCGTACTGGGCAGCAACGCCTGGAAGTTAGGCGCCTGGCTGCCAACCTGCGGGTTGGTCAGCGGTGGCACCGGTTTGGGAGCCAAACGTGCCAGTCTGATACCGGCTCCTGCCGCTCCTCCTGGCTGCAAAGTGGGCATTTGTTGCTGTTGTTGCTGCTGCTTCTGCTGCAGCTGCTGAAGTTGTTGACGCGCCGTGTGCTGCTGGGCCAGCTTCACCATGGTGGAGAAGGCAGCCGCCGAGGCGGCAGAGTTCTGCTGCTGCTGATGCGTCTGCACCTGTTGCTGTTGCTGCTGGTTTTGCGGCTTTTGCTTGGCGTTGGCCTTGAGCATCTGGTCGCGCAGCAACTTTTCCCTGCGCAGGATGCACATGCGGTTGTAGTCGAAGATGGAGATAAGGTATGGCTTGCCACCGGACTGCACTTGCACCAGAGCGGGAAGCCGACGCCCATCGGCGGTCTGATACAGGGCATGCGACTTGTTCGGCACCTTGTGCTGATCCTCCAGCGGTATCAGCGTGGGCTTCCAACTCTTGCTCTCATGCCGCTCCTGGGCGGTTAAGGTGTCCGGCAGTATGACTACATTGGGCGGAGGTGGTCCACCTGCAGCTCGGTTTCCTGCAGCTCCTGCACCCGTTCCAGCTCCTGCTGAAGGTCCTGCTCCAGATCGTGCAAGTTGGAGCCTCTTGCTGGGAAGATTGCTCAGCAGGCTGTTTGTCGTCGCTCCAGCTCCGCTCGTCCGCCGCCGATGTAGACTAATCAGTTCTGGTGGAGAGCTCAGCAATTGGGCCACACTAGGAGGCTTCTGGGGACCACTCGATCCACCTGATCCGGCGCCCTGTTGCTGATGCATTGGAGGCTTCAACTTGGACTGCAGACTGAACAGAGCGGCGGAAGCCGATTCGCTCTGGCTGCTTAGCAGCTTGTTGGCCACGGCCACGTCAAGGATCTTTTGCTGCTTCTCAAGAACATGGCTTGCCGTTGACTTGTTTGCCAGCGAAGCGATGGACGTAAGGAAGTTTTTAGATGCAGCAGTGGATGTGTGTGAGGTGGGCGTCAGCGGCACAATTTCCACAGCCTTGTTCATACCCAGGAGATTGGTCTTGAGGATACTGCGACTGTTGCCAACACCGCCAGCACCGCCACCTGCGGGCACCAGTGGTGGTGCATCCTTGGACTGGGCGGGAGCGGCTGTGGCGACCTTGGTGGCGGCCACCTCCTCTGGCGAGGAAACAGCAGACGAAGAGCTGGAAATAGACGTTGAGGATCCGCTGTTGGAGGACAGCTGTGATTTGTCCTTGGGCCGGGCAATGATCGTCACTGCGTTCGAGCTGAGCTGCTTGGTTAGCTTGTCCACCGAGACTGCGCTGAAGCGTTCCAAGGGTGATTCCGACTGCCTGGCATCCGACTCTCCATCAGCCGCTCCGCCTACCCCATCCTCGCCTTCGTCATCGTCGTTAAGCTCCACCAGCGGAATGACAGGATCCACTGACGCATGCTGTTCCGCTGAAATGGCTGCAGAGGACGAGTGGCTAGTCGTGGGTGTTGTTAGAGCGGTGGCAAGCACACTGGCACCACCCGCATGCTGAGGAATGCCGCTGCGCTTGCTGGAACTTGAAGAAGGGCTGCCGGTGCTGCTCAATCCTCCGCAATGACCGTGATCGAATGAGTTTAGCCGCTGGCGAACAGTCTCCGTGTAAACCGTGGCATTGGATGAGGCGTGCGGTGCTAGGACGAGATCCCCGTTACGGTAGTACTTCTCCAATAGGATTAAGTGGCGCAGGAAGGAGCTTTGGTTGCCGTACGGCTTCTGCAACTCTTCCCAAAGGCGGCGCGTCGGCTCATCGTACTGCAGGAACGTCTGCACCCGCGTCCAGCCCTCCGGCGTCCGCTGGCTGCTGCTGCATCCGAAGGGCACCTTAAACTGCACGCCCAGCTCTTCCTCGCCGTGGAATAGTTCGCGCATCGAAATGTTCGGATTTCCACGAAGCACGTTCGAGATGTCTGCACCAGATCCGCTTCCTCCAGCACTCGCTCCAGCGGCTGCTCCTGCACCCGCTGCTGCTGCAGAATCTGCTCCCAGATTCTGCTGCAGAATGGCCTGAAGCTTGGACATTTGCTTGCAGGTGTCCAGGGCCGTGTTTGAGGAGGTACTCGAGTTGGAGTCGGTAGGTCCATCATAGTCCACCACCAACGGCATTTCGGCATCCTCGTGGCAGTCTGCCGTTGCCCTCTCAGTCTCTGCCGTAGTGGGTGTCTCTTCTTCATCTGCCTCAGACACCTCGTGGCTGCCATCCTGCAGATTGTGAACCTTGAGAAGTCTGTGTTTCAAAGAATTGGAAAAAACTCGATGAGTTACATACGGACAAATACAATTATAGTTTCTAAACCCACCTTTTCCTGTAGTTCTTGACGAACTCCGCCTTTTGGGACTTGGTGCTATCTGGTGGCTTCATCAGCAGGTTGGCAAAGTAGCGGCACAGCTTACAGACGGCGGTGCCCATGCCCAGCTGGACCGGTATGCCCATCTCGGACAGCGCTTTTTCCAGCCGATCCGTGTCCTGCTAAGAAAGAATATAAGTTAGCACACTCTTCGGATCAGATGAACTAACAGTAGACTCACCGTGGTTATGTTGTACATATGGTTCTTGCCCAACCGCCGCTTGCAGAGCACGCAGCCCGAGAACTGGATGACTGTGTTGTAGTGCGACTCGCACAGCCACACGATCGAGGAGCCGGCGGGAATCTCTAGGTTGAGCTGGAACTTCTTCACGCTTTTGCGGATGCACTTGCGCCGGAGCGAGTGTCCTGCAGCCTCGACGCAGTCCTTTACGGCGCACGATCGATGGTGTACGGCTCCCGTTGCCGACGAGCCCGCTTCTCCTCCCACCTCCGGAATAACGCCACTGTCGCCGACAAAGTGCTTCTCTAGTGCAGCGGACCCCGCTGAGCAGCCCACACTCGTGTTCAAATGACTTGGAGCCGAGAGACGCTTCTTGTATGATGGCGCATTCGCTCGGCGATCTACGTGTCTGAAACAGGCGTCGCACAAACAGTTATCCACCGTCAGCTTCTCCTCGTCTGCAAATGATAAGGAAACTAGCGAACATCAGAGGAGGTAGAGAAAGATATCAGCAAAATCAAGAAGATAACCTCGCAAAACTTTATAAAATATTAAGTCAGCATATTATTCGGTCTAGCCGTATACTTACTGGCTAAGATCTTTTGCTGGCGCTCCACGGACTTGATCTGGCCCACGTGGCAGGGGGTGTCATAGAGTCCAAATTTGCCGCTGCAATAGTAGCACTGGTCTTCGCACAGCCTCCCCGGGTGAAACTTGAACGAGGAGGCCTTTTCGGGAATGAGGATCTTCTCCTTCTCGTCCTTCTTCACCATCTGGTAGGAACCGTGCTCTGCCTGTCCCTGACTCTCCGAGTGTGACGAATCTGTAGCAAAAGATAGCTGGTTAGGGCGATATATTCTTCGATCCTTTATCCGATTGTTCTTCCGTCAGTTCGTTTGTATCCATATGTGTACGGTGGGAATGGTTAATGGGAATGAAAGTGACGGTGCCATATGTACAGTGCGGAAAAATGGGGGCAAAGCTGATAACTTCTCGGTAGAGAAATTGAAATGAATGTGCGGAAAAGTGAAGGGGAAATCAAACCGAGCCATCATTCCGATAAGGAAGGCTTTTTAAAGCTGTAATAAACTATACAAAAACATTATTTAATCAACATAACTTAAAAACTTTTTAAATACTATAAAAAACTTAAAAAAAATAGTTCCTAAACAAAACAATGTTGTGCAGAAGTTCAGGAGCTTTCATTGTTTAAATTGCAACTCGGCTCCGTTCGTTTTCGGTCGGTTTGATTTCTTAGAGTGAAAACAGCCAGCTAGGCTAATTGAAGCACATGATTCCGAATGAGAGATCTGATCTATACGCACAGCAATGGACCGCAGAGTTGCTGCCGTGCAAGGCTACCGAGGAGTGGTGGTTGTTAGTCGAGCTGAAACGGTTATTGGTCTTGCGGCCGGGATTACCCGTGGTTACAATTAACTTTCTCGCACCTTCGTTCTGGAATGAAAAGATGGGTAAGCAGCTATCGTTAGTCATTTTTCAGGAGAGGAATCGTATAGGCAGCCTTACCTCGTTTTGAATTGTGTAGTAGGAGTCCTCGGCGTGGGTGCCGTACTGGTCGGCGGATCGATCTGCAGCCCCATGTCCACGAGCCCGACCCTTTTGGAATGTCATCTTGAGCGATTGCCGGCGGACTCCAGAACCTGCTCCCGCTCCTGATCCTGAGCCCAAAGCACCGCTTGATTTGCGTGTGGCACTGCCCACCGATGAGGAGGACGTGGAGGAGGCGGAAGAGGAGCCACTGCCGCCATGGATAACTGTCCCCGTAGGAAGTCCTCCACTGCCGCCCACGCCTCCATTGCTGCTCCTGTTCAGCTTGATGACTGTCTTTAGAGTACCGCTAGATTCCACATGGGTGGCACTGCCTCCACCCCGCGCTCCCTGCCGCTTGTGCTGGTTGTGCTGATGCTGCTGGTGCTGCAGTTGCGCCTGGCGAGTCTGGGCCTCGAGCAGAATCTTTCGCCTCTGTTCAGCGGCCTGGTGCGTGAGTAAACCAAGGTTCTGCAGGTGGATTTCCTGCTCTTGTCGCAGCAGTTGCAGGTGCTCGTCGCAGATCGATTCCTGCTTGCCGTTCGGTTTTTCATCCACCTCCATATCCGTGACCTGCTCCTTGAGCAGCAGCTCCGGCTTCTGTTCGGCAGCAATGACTGCCAGTGGTTTCTCCTCGTCCTCATCCTCCTTAAGGGTCAACTGGATGTCCAGACCCTCGGCAGCAGTGCTGGCAGCAGACGTGGACAGATTCTCCTTGTTATCCTCGGGACCGCCGTCCGTATCCGTGGCATCTTCTACCAGGTGTTCGGCTAACACTAGATCCGTTTGCTGCTTAATGTCGATATAGGATTCCTCGACTTCCAAGGCCACCATTTCGTCCGCGGGTGAAGGCTCACATTTCTCCATCTCCTCGTCCGCAGCTAGGGGTTCCTTCACGTCGCTTTTGGATTCGGGCAGTGTAACATCCTCGGATTGCTCGATATCAACCTTTTGCTGGCTCAACGCATTGCCACTGGCGTCTAGCACACCCTCTTTGGCCAGCTCCTCCATAATCTCGTGCTCGAAATCATCGTAGTCATCTGAATGGAAGAACTCCACATGACCCCCTGGCTTAATCTTTTCTTCCGGCTGATCAGGTATCTCATCGCCATTGACTATGAGGCCATCTTCCAGCAGCAGCTCAGGGCCATCGTTGCTCGCGTCTAGGGCCACCAGCTCACCTGCTTTTATTGAGCTATTTGAACAGGTGTCTTCCTCTGCTTCGGTTATAATTTCGACTGTAAATTTATTAGGAATTTCCCCAGGATGTGCATCAAGAATTTCAGAAAGAACTTCAGCTGCAGGTTCTAGTGCGGCATCAGCTTCCGATCCTTCTCCTGCTTCCAGTTGAGGATCTTTTTCAGGCTCCTCTTCCTTTTCATGGTGCTCATCGGTTTGCGGCTTAGGACATTCAGCTTGGGTAACCTCCTTATCAACAGAAATCTCCACATCCGCTTCCGTGTCATTGTTGCTCACAGTCTGGACGATCTCGCCCAGTTCCGGATCCTTCTCGATGCCAAGGTTATTTTCTAAGAATTCGGGCTTCTTGTAGAACTTCCGCACACTAACTGCACTCACACCCTCGCTGATCATCTCCGGGCTTAGCGATTGAGCCTTCCCCGCAGCTGCACAGACCGGGGCAGAATGAGTTCCGGATTGCGATGGGGATTCCTCGGCGGCTGTTGCCGGCGACTCTTTAGGTTTAACCGCGGGATCAGCTGGCTTACTGATGCTTTCAGTATCCACAGTGAGTGGTTCGATGCAGGAATGACCATTGGCATTCGAAGCACCAGAAGTGGAGGGCAGACTCTCCGGCAGCAGACTGTCGTCGAAGTCTGGCGTCAGCTTCTCCTGCTTGATTTCCACGGCGGCCAGCAGCAGCTCGTCCATGGACGAGGCCATGCTGTCCTTGGAGTCCTCGTCCCCGGCGCCGCCCTGCGAGCTGGGTGCCAGAGAGCTGGCCGAGGCAGTCTTCCGTGTGCTGGAGCCCACCCGCCGCCGCTTCGGTGGCGCTGGTTCCTGAGCCACTGGTGTCAGGATACCCGGTGATCCTGCCTTGCTCAGTCGCGTGGCTCGCGTGGTGGCCGCCGGCGAGGAAGAGTTTCTGTTCTGCGGGCGCCCACGTCCCCGACGGCTGCCCGATATTGGAGCTGGCGTTGGCGTAGGTGTGGGAGTAGGCGTGACTGATGGGGATATGGAGCTGACCTCACTGGCATCCATAGGTTCCTGCTTGATGGACATAGCGGCGGCGTCCTCTTCTGGTGCCTCCACCTCCTCTGTCTTTACCACTTCGACCTTACTGTATTTTGCGCTGCTGGAGGCCTCCTGATCAGCTTCAGCATCCTGGGACCTCTTCCGTTTAACCGCTGGCTCTATGGGTGGAGCCACTGCCGCCAGCTTCTTCCGTCGACCCCGAGAAGGAAGCGGTTGCTCTGCGGCTGAGGAGGAGGCGGCTGTTAAGGACGCGGAGGAAGAGAGGATGGCTCCCACGGTGGAGGATTGGCGACGGTTGCGGGTGACCCGCGTGTTTATCACCTGTTCCTGGGCATGTGATTTGCGGGTGACGCGATTGCAAGTGGGTGTCACTGGTGCGATTGGCACCACTTGCGCCACTGTTTCCTTGACCTTTTCCTTCTCTTTATCTGCATCCTTTTCTTTATTTGAATCAATATATTTTTCTTTCTCCGTATCTTTTTCTTTCTCTGCCGCTTTCTCTTTTTCTTTATCTTTATCTTTCTCTGTATCTTTTCCTTTCTGTACAGATATTTCTTTCTCTGAAATTAATTCTGTTTTAGCAGCTCTTTCTTTTTCTGTATTCTCGTGATCCTTTTGCTTATCGCTTTCCCGATTTTTATCCTTGTCTTTTATTTCTGTATGGTCTTTTGTGTCCGTGGGAAGTGAGGATTCCAGCTCGTTATCCTCGCCGGCTTGCTCTTTGGCCTGCCCAGGCGTTGATCCAGTTGCAGCTCCTGCATCTGCTGCCCCTGCAGGCGCCTCCTCGGACTTGACTTCTTTGGCTTCTTTCAGATCCTTTATGGACTTGCGCCCGCGTATGACGGGCGCTATTGATCGCTCCACAGAGCTCTTCCTTTGGCAGCCCGATCCCGTTGGCTCCTCGGTGTCCAGCGCTCCGTCGCCGACCTCACGCCTGCTGGTCGTGGGCGAACTGAGTAGGAGCAGTGGCGACGAGTGCCTGGTAACCCTCACGCTCTTGGCCGCCACCCCATCACTAGCGTTGGGTGTGCCGGCCGGCGTGAGCGTTGGCGTGGGCGTGGATCTAGGCGTCTTGGGTGCTAGACAGGATTCCTTGACATTCTGCTCCTTGTCCCCTTCCCCCTCTACTGCTGCTGTTGATTCTTCCACTGCCTCCATTGGGGGCGTTGGAGTAGTTGTTTTGATAATGATGGCCAGCTTTTCGCCGTCGCCCGATGTTGGCTCCTCGTTGCTGGCCGGAATCTCCACGCTGGCATTGGCATTGTCGTCCAGGGATGCAGCTGCTCCTGTGGCTTCGTCAGCTCCTCCAGCGCCTACTGGCGGCTTCCGGCTAGACATTCTCGAGGGGCCTTGGGCAGCTGCTGCCGACGTTGCTGCTCCTATGTTGGCCGCTCCCCCGTCGCCTTCTGGGGCTGCTGCTCCACCACCTGTTGCTCCGTGCGATCCGATGCTGATTGTTTCCAGTTCGAGTCGCAGTGATTTGGTCCCATTGGTTGACTGTGATGTGGAGGATTACCTGCAAGATGCGGAGAGAAAAAGGTTAAGTAAACAAAAACATTTCGAATAACTAATACGCCATGTGGGAATAATATGCAAGGGAAAAAATCACTGAACCCGGAAGTGGGTTAAGTTCTCGATTTTTTACTTTATATATATCGGCTCTCTGTTCATGGCCTAACCATAATAAACTCTTACAAAACATCAGACTACAAAAACGAGATTATTCTTCAGAAAATATTAGAATATAAGAATTAAGAATGTACACCAAATCTTTAAGTCAATCTGAAAAAATGTAATATTTTTTCTTATCTTCTAATTTCAATTTTGGTTTGTGAAAAGAATTTCCCCAACCATTTTTGAAAACACTGATAAGCATTTGTAAATGCCCTGAACTTATTGAAAACATTGATAAGCATTTAGATAGCCAAGCTGAAAATTAGTTTAAAACATTAATTTAATGTTTTCCTTAGGATAATCTGATATAGTAAACAGGTATTAATATGCCGTTGGAAAGGTAAATTAAAAAATAAAATGAAAAGCAGTCCAAGCATAAAAAAATGAAAAGCATCAACCAAGATAAACGGAAAATAGGTTCTTAATAAAATCTGTTGCAAATAAACAACAATAAACAAGAGGATCTCAAAGGAATTTGTAATTAGATGTGAGGTAAAGAGAGCTGAACTATATACCAGCAGCAAACGCAACTATCTAGTTAGAGAAAATGTAATATTGCAGACGGCGATTAGAGCTGGATTGATAATTTTCTCCTACCTAACCCGAGCCAAAGCGAAAACCTAAGCGAATATCTATCTGGTAACCGTAGTTTTATGGCCCTGGCTTTCACCTGGCAAAAACGCAAGCCGCTTTCTTAGCCCCTTTCAGCTTATCCCAATTGCAAGCCAATCCCCAGGACAATCCGTCCACTCGACTCCAGTAAAATGCGACTAGAACATTAAACATGCTTTTGCGGTTGCCAGCAAGCCGCCTTCTCCTTTCGAGCCCCCCGTTTCCTCCCCTTTTTTACCGATTCTGAAAAACAAGTTTTGGCAGCAGCTGGGAGCTGCGAGAATGCGAGGAAAGCGAAACGAGAAGAGAGGAGAGAGAAGAGACTGCCAGACCAAGAAGAAGCAGGCCAAAGCGGACAAGCCGAAGAATTGATGTGATGTTGAATAATCCTCAAATTAAGTATCCTGCTTCTGATTCTGCATCTTCGTATGATGATCCCAGTGGATTTTTACAGGCGCCATTTTAGTGTGACCAGAGGGGACCGTCGCTGCGGCTGCGAGATTTCAAATTGCAGATTGCACCGGCGAAGAAAAGCGGAAAACTTACACGGACACACACTCACACCGCCAAGTCACAACTGTCACGGCGACGGCAACAAAACAGACGAATAAAGGAAGTGAAAGAGAATGGCAAATAACAAAATGAAGACCCCGGAGCCGTATCGATGTGTGTATATACACCACCAAGTAGAACTCACACACACACACAGGGCACAGTGTGCAAAAACGCCGCGATTGTAAACACGGACGGAACGGAAGAAGCGGAGGAAGCAGAGGAAGCGAACGGAAACTGGCCGCACAATTTTCACAAAGCGGAAAAGTTGTCAAAGAATTGGCAGAGTTGCCAACTTTTTTCAAACACACACACACACTCTCGCTCGCTCGCTCATTCGGCGAAAAGGAAAATCCGTGGAAACTGTCTTCGGCAGAGTTGCAACCAATATGAAGGGGGGAAAAGCGAGACGGACAACCAGAACAGTGGGGCACACACTCAAAAAATGGGTGGCAGTGACGTACAAGCACACCCAAAGCAAGCGCACAGACACGACCAGTGCACACGCACACACACACAACAAGCAGGCAGGCAGGCAGCAAGCAGCAGAAAATTTCTTTTTCACTAGGTTTTCGCAAAAAATACGAACGCGAGCAATAATAAACGAATGTCTTTTGGCACCGCCGAGTACAGCTTTTCTTTTCACCAGGCACTCCGCACACTCACAAACCCGAGTGGGCGAGGAAAACCCTTTCCTTGCCTTTCCTTTTCTGTCCGTTCCGCAGGTACTCACCGAATAGCAACAAACAAAAAAAAATAATAATAATAAAATAAAATGCAGAACCCGAACAAGAGTTGTGAACGCAAACACGGTGCGAAGCGAAATAACGAGCCAAAATGGAGAGCAAGAGAGCGTCGCTTGTTCCGCAGCGAAAAAGCGAATTTGCCGTGGCTCGCCGCACTCTTCGCCGCTCGATATACCCACTATCGCAGACGGTTTGGTGCAACCCTGCTTCTGAGCGGCGGCAGGCAATCCTGTTGCAAGGATTTGCTTATTATCCTTTGCCAAAATTTAAAAGCTAAAATTACGATTTCTCACTAGTTTTGGAACAAAGCTACACTCACATGATTTAAGGACAAAGTGCGCTTTTAACTGTAATTATTTAATTATGGGGACTTACTTTTTTCCGTCAACGAAATGTATTAAATGGTTGTTTGGTTTTTAGTTCATGAATAAAAAAGTTCATGAATAAAAAAGTTCATGAATAAAAAAATATAAAATATATAGCAATATTACCACACAAATAAACAGTTTCAAGCTTCTTAAAACTACATGGCTTGCAAATTGCTTGTGATGTTATACCATATTGTTCCTATTAAAATGTTTATAGAAATACAGATACCGACAAGGTTTCTATATTCATAACACTTTTTCTTAAGTCTTATTCTTAATTACTTTCTTTACTAAATTTTAATCGACCGAAATTTTGTTGTATTATCAACAACATTATTCGTAATAAAAACTAATATAAATAACTTAATTTCAGATATGTACTCTCTGTGAACATTATAAACGGCACCTGGACCTAACACATAATTTATTTAGTTTATCAATTAGGAGAATTGCTGTAATTGAAACAGAACTATTAATTAAATATTTTTGTGTAATTATTCCTATATCTTTTACAACTTCAATAATATTCTTCAAATCGATTTGGTCTTAAGAAAAAACACCGCTTTTCTATTAAAAGGTTAAACGAGGCTACATATTTAGAACATATATTGGCTATCGTAGGGCATTGCACACGTCGTCGTGGGTTTTTTGCCCGGTGTACGTGTTGTTTTTGGCAAATGTTTGTTCGCTCTTTTTTCGCCGCGCGCTCTCTCTCCCTCTCTAATTCGCCGCTACGTCGGTTGTTGTTGCTGCTGCTGCGTCTTTTGTTGCGTCGGCAAAAAGCGAAAAAGGACTCGGGGATAACAAAACGGGGGTGGTAATTGGGAAAAAAGTAGAAGTAGAAGCAACAACAGCAACGATTCCCTTTCTAGGCCAAGCACGTTTCGCTTGTCCTGCGGATTTTCCCAGATTTCCCTCAACTTACGATGCTGTGGCGTAGGTTGTTGCATGCCGATTTTCCTTTTCCCCAAGGCTAAGCTACAAGGTGCTGAAGGACTGAATCCTGCAAGTGTCAGGCGGCGTCCTTTTGCCGTTGTTTTTACCCAACACCCAAGAATTATTCCACCCACCCAAGGACCATTGCGATTACATGTAACTGGGTTAAAGGCAAAAGCCTTAATTGCTGTGAAAATGAGGGAAAATCAATAGCTTTTTGCATCGCCTTCACATTGTTATGCAGCCTTCTTCTATTCATTTTTCATTTTACTGCTTCTCGAGGGGCTCGTAAAGCGATTTTCCCGAACTGGGTCAAGTGATTGGCCAGGACACACGATTTTCCCTAGCCACTGACATCATCAATTAGTTAAAAAGACCAAGGCCAATTCGGTCGATTATTGTGTTCTTCCTTTTTGATCCTGGCATCGATCGATCGAATTTCTTCATACATAAACCTGTTTTGGGTCAGGAAAATGCTTTTGCATTTCGCCCACTCGATTAATTTCACCTAGAAAACGTTTTTTCTGTTTCTTTACTGTGCGGTGCGCTCACATTTACATCAACGCACACATACACACACACGCCTTGTGTGTTTGTGTGCAGCGCCAAAGGCAATTGGAAAACGTAATGGACGACGAAACGCCACGCAGCAAAGCAGAAGCACCGATAGGCCAAGTGCGCAAAGCGCAATCGGAGATATGTGGATAAAAAGAAAACTTCCGGCAGAGCCCCAAAGCTCCACAAAAAAACGACTACAGCTAAAAGAAGCACACAAAAACATACATATGCATACATATAAATATGAAAACCCACGTGAATGGGAATCAGAGAGCGATGGAGAGCCAAATAGAGATCGCGGCGAATTCGCAGAGTTTTCAGAAGTCCAGTATTTGTGTCTGTGGTTGTCTTGGCAAGATTTTTCCCATTTTCCCAGGTGTGTGGCTGTGTATGAGTGCCCCCCAATTCGCAGACGGCGAGAAAACAGTTAAATTCCACACGCAAACAAGGCTTTTATGGCCACACACACAGACACATTTTTTGCGCTCTCCACCTTTGCCTCGCTCTTCATCGGTCTGCTCTTTTTGTCATTGCAGCGTCATTCGTTTTCGTTTCGAACGGCCGCCATATTGGTTTGTAGCGCCATTTTCTGGCGCTTTTTTCACCCACAGGGGTCCCATAAACCTGGTATATTCTTTTTGCATTCGATCGTACTCGCTGAGTACTAACTGTTTTATGTTTGAAATGTGGGGTTTCGTGCGATTTAGGGGGTGAAAACCCTGGTGAAAAATTGGCCCATTAACATAAGCATGCTGACTCGCTCGCCCCCGCCCCTCTCTTTCTTCCAACCCTCTCTCAGCGGCAAGTGGGGCTAGAGCTCGATGCCTCTCACGATGTATCGATATATTGAGTGCTTACTTTTGAATACCGATTTTGATGTGGCAGTTTATATACCTAAACATTATTTTATATGTTTTCAATTCTCACGCGAGCAGTGTTTTTTATATTTGTAAAAAGAATAAGCTTTGCAAGTTTTTAAATTGGTTAATAATTTTATTTTATTGTCTAAATTATAAGCTCTTTGTTTTGGTGGCCTGAATTTGGTGGCCTGAATTTGGTGGCCATTTAACTGGAACCTATTATTACTCATTGTAAGTTTTCTTATGTTATTAAATAAACAAAATTAAATTTCCATTTTCAATTAAACAGGAAATTTACTTAAAACTGTACATATAAACAACATGTTTCTTATTTTCATTGTTTAATTCGTAAATGTTGCTGTTGATTTCTATTTTTCCGGATCTTGGCCATTAAAAACATACATTTAACAACACGTTTTTAAGGGCTTTTTGTTGTTACTTTGCAAAATAAGACGCCTATACAATCAGTTCCAGGTTGATTTGGAAAATTTTATTTATTGAACGTTTTTCATAATGGGTAACACTACGATTTTTTGCGAAAACTGGACGAAAATAAAATTGTTTAGCTGATAATACCGTTAGATTGGAAATTTTGTAACGAATTCAACGCAGTATGACATTCCAAGATCTAACTATTACTTCCAAGGGTTTTGATAAAAAAAAAACAAAAAAACTAGGTGTTTTTTTTCAGGATTTTGCCCATTAAAACCAAATATTCAAACACACATTTGTTAAGGATTATTTGTTGTAACTTTGCCAAAATAAAACGCACAGAAAAAATAATGAGTGTTTTGTGCAGCTTAGAGCCTATACAATCAATTCTAGGTTGATTTGGAAAAATCACCATTTCCCAGTGGTTTGATTAAAAAACAGAAAATTAAGTTGAGAATTTTTCAGACTTTTAAGCACAGGCCCGCCCCATGCTGACAACTGCTAAGCAACTGTAAGAGGACCTTATTACATACTCTATCGATAACAGAGTATCCTGATATCGATTGGTCCACTGTTTTTTAAATACTTAATGGTATAAAGTATTTTCTTTTATTATGGTATATACTAGTATTTTGTTTTCAACGAATTCGTCAGCGCGATGTTTGCTAAATTCGTGGTAATCACTGCCCTAATCCTCGCCAGCTGTCGCGCCGAGGCGGAGGACACCTCGGTACTGCCCGAGAGCTTTGTGGACGCCGCCCAGCGCTCCACGCACACCAACAACTGGGCGGTGCTG
The DNA here is from genome assembly GCA_018153305.1 of Drosophila kurseongensis. Taxonomy (NCBI): domain Eukaryota; kingdom Metazoa; phylum Arthropoda; class Insecta; order Diptera; family Drosophilidae; genus Drosophila; species Drosophila kurseongensis. The sequence goes on from JAECXX010000141.1 coordinate 1,408,319, forward strand.
GTGGACGCCTCGAGATTCTGGTTCAACTACCGGCATGTGGCCAATGTGCTGTCCATCTACCGGTCGGTAAAGCGGCTGGGCATCCCCGACTCCCAGATCATTCTGATGATTGCCGACGACATGGCCTGCAACGCCCGGAACCCGCGTCCTGGCCAGGTCTACAACAATGCCAACCAGCACATCAATGTGTACGGGGACGACGTGGAGGTGGACTACCGCGGCTACGAGGTCACCGTGGAGAACTTCGTGCGACTGCTGACCGGGCGCACCCAGAACGGCACTGCGCGCTCCAAAAAGTTGCTCTCGGACGCCGGCAGCAATGTGCTCATCTACCTCACAGGACACGGCGGCGATGGGTTCCTTAAGTTCCAGGACTCGGAGGAAATCACCAGCCAGGAGCTGGCCGACGGCATACAGCAGATGTGGGAGAAGAAGCGGTGCGACAACAATCCTTTATCCTTTACTCCAGTACTCAACAACAATCTATACATCGATTTGGTGAAATATTTTCTCCTATTTTCTAGTTACAACGAGCTGTTCTTCATGGTGGACACTTGTCAAGCGGCGTCGTTGTACGAGAAATTCACCTCGCCGAATGTCCTGGCGGTGGCCAGTAGTCTAGTGGGCGAGGATTCCTTGTCGGTAAGTCAGAAACATAGTCTAAAAAACATCCTACGATACTCATACATGCATTCGCACGCTCAGCACCATGTGGATCCCTCCATTGGCGTGTACATGATCGATCGCTACACCTACTACGCCTTGGAGTTCCTGGAGAAAGTTCAGCCCTTCAGCAAGCGGACCATAGGGGAATTTGTAAGTGTCCTTGTGGGTTTTCCCAAAGATCTATAATTCTGAACCCCAATGTATTCAAACAGCTGCAAGTGTGCCCTAAGCGAGTGTGCATTTCGACAGTGGGCGTGCGCAAGGATCTGTACCGCCGGGATCCGCACAAGGTGCCCATCACTGACTTTTTTGGAGCCATCCGACCGACACGGGTCTCCACCGATCGCATCAACGTGACCCTGGCCAACGAGGAGTAAGTATTTGCCAGCAGCAAAAACCAGAAATCTTTGTAACCCCGAGCTTTTACAGCGATTTCATCGTCGACAAAGATGAGACGGTGGCCAAGAAGCCCTTTAAAATTGTGATGGAGTCACAGTTTCCGTCCGAGCTTTTTAAATAGACTGGCCAACTTTGTATGATTCATGTGATAATATTAATTTTATTCGTAAATACATCATTTCATTATTAATACATGTGTAATTTATTAAATTTATATGTGATCTCGAATCGTGCTTTAAAAATTCTCAATTACGGGCTTAGTTCGTCTTAGCTATCTGTTTTATATTTGCTAACATTTCATTTTCATTTCATTTCATTATCATTTTGCGGTTCTGATGCCGTTTGTGTTTCCTTCTCTTATGCATTACATCAATGTATCAGTTAAATTATACTTTTTGGTTACCACTACATCAAACGTTCACTAATCAATCAATCAATATCAATCCATCGTGTAACATTCATATCAAATCCAAAACGAAACAAAAAACATATTGTATACTTATATAAAAGGTAAAAGTCGCTGGCGACCGCTATGTAGAATTAGAAATGCACAAAAAAAAACAGTATTTCTATAATTTTCCACCGCGATTCGTTATGGTTTTTCCTTTTTTTCTTTGGATTTGGTTTCACAATTTTCTAATTTGGGTATACACAAATTCAAAGAGCATAACAATGGCCTCAGAAGCGAGATCTCTTATCGTTTACTCCTCTTCTTTCTCATTTTTTTTCAGTTTTTATCATATGGAAGGATCTACTTCGTTTTAATTATTGAATCGTTTAATCAATACACATATACACCTAGTATACATATACGGTTTAATTAGATTTCCTCCCTTGCTTTTTTACTTGTTTTTACTTGTTTTTCCTTTGTTTACTTTTTGTTTCATTGCATCAGTCCCATAATTTGAGTTGTAGGCTTGGGTTGTCCTCAAGATCAAGATCCAGATTAAGCACCATAAGAAGTTCATATTGCATCCACGCTATACACTACGGGGACATGGTGGACATGGGTTTCTGCCCAGGATGCAAATGGATCTAGGCAAGCGGAGTGAGTCGGATGCGGTTGTGGCTGTGGGTGTGGTTGTGGGTGTGGTTTTGGGTGAGTGGGTCAAGTAGTGAGTTGAGCATTTAAGTTTTTATATGTTTTTTGGGGGTACAACAGTTTCATTCATCTACGATAAGTCGTAGCTGGTTAGGTGACTGCAGTTGGTTAATCCGGGAGTGTAAGTCGTTAAAATTAGCTAACTAATGTTATATCTCGAGACGCCAGATGGTTGGGTCGGGGGTTTGAAGGGCTCCCTCAATCCCACTCCTCGTTCTCATGTATTTACAAAGACACTTCTTCTTTTCCTGCGGGAGCAGTTCTCCATCTGACCCCAGCCTTAATAATCAAATGGGCGGTTTTCTGGATGGGAAGGGATTTAGGATGGGTCGGTTAGGAAAGGGAAGGGAGTGGGGTTCTTTGATTGATTTGAATCTCGATTACAGTTATGTTTAAAGTCTAACACTTATTCGATAACACGCTGTGCAAAAATATATTTTTTTTTTACTCTTTCCCTCCAGACGCTGTTTATCCCGCTTTTACTCTACAAAAAATGTTAATTCTTTTAGCCGTCCGTCCGCTGCCCTTTTTTTCCATGTTCATATATTGATTATTATGTCATCGCTTATAAATCCACATATATACGTACTTTAAATATTCTTGCTATTTGCTATTTCGTATTGGTTTTTGCATCGTTTTCTCGTAAAAAAAACTCTCTACGGAAAAAAAATCGAAAATAACGCTTTGAAGGCAATTTGATGTCAGACTCTTGCTTATTTCTCATCTTCTGTTCTTCGCTTTTTATTCGAATAACATTGTTTTCGTGTTTTTTTTTAGCTTACTTTCTCTATTTCCGTTTTTCCCCTTAGCCCTAGGTTTCGTTATTTATTTGAAAGAGCTGGATTGGAGGGGGTTGGAGTTACATGACTGGGGATCAAGGACCTAGTGAACGGGTTTTGCTATTCACACGAGATTCCTTCGATTTCCTTTCAGGTCTAGCCAATTTGCCGTTTCCGGTGCATACTTTTTTGGGCCTCTAAATGCAGGTGGCGCCACTGAGGCATTTCCAAGTAGATAAACAAGAACCGCGCAGAATACGTGTAGAAATTTGGTTTTAGGACGAGTTTATATTGATTTTTAATAAAAGCTTTTTAAAAAAAAACTACTTCTTAAAAATAACTACAAGGACCAATGCTGACTTAGATTTTTTGGTTTAAAAAAAAAATGTTTTAATTTTGGTAAAGTAACCTCAAAAAATCGAAGGACTCCACTGTTCTATATACAAACCAATTAAAACTGAAAACTTTTGGAGCACAAGAAGCCGGGTAAGGTATAAAAGTAAATAAAAAACATAAAACATATTCAAGAATTACATTTATTCAAAAATGTTGTTAAAAAAATGTATACAGACAGCAAAAAAATCAACAAAATTAATACATTTACAAAATAAAACGTAGTACGACGATATTGATAACAATCCGGGCATCAATACCGATAGGCGTTTGGGGTTGCGACGACAACACGATTACGATATACAATTGCGCAATCGGGCTTACACAAAAAAAAAAAAAAATAATCCTTTCGTTTCTTTCTTTTCTTATCATTGTTTTTTTTGTTTTTCTTATTCATTTCTCTTCTTAAACTTTCTCTTGTTGTATGTACTATGCGTAATTTATGTGTAGTATGTGATTATGCGTTCTTAACTTAGATATAGTGTGTGTGTGTATGTGTGTGTGTGGGTCAGAGTTTGGGGTTTTAGGTTTTGGGTTCGATAACTAACAGTATCTAACAGTATAATTCTGCAAGAGTTGCGAGCGAAGTTCTCTTAATGGTTGATGTGTGATTCCGATCTGGCAGTACAGTTTCCGTTTCCGTTTTGCGCTAACTTTCGTTTCCATTACCGTTACCGTTTCCGTTTCCGCACACCCCACCACCCCCTCTCATTGACAAATTGCTCTACTTCTCTGCCCAAAAACGGATGTACACTAAACTAGCTACTTGGACTCTACTATTTATACTTTATGTGGTTGAAACTCCCGCCCTGCTTCGCTCTCCTTCTGCTACTCACTCCCTCTCTCTCGTTATGCAATTTATATATATAAATATATATGTGCATGAGCCTATACTTTACATAGATTTTTAGTTAAAAAAAAATAGATAACTGACATATGCACGCATCCTAAATGCTTGCTATAGCTGTGTGTGGCATTGTGGCTACGTAAACATTACATACTCGTTACATTCTCGTTACATACTCGCTACGTACTCGCTACATACTCATAATCCTACTAATTTAACACTCCAAATTGCTGCTGCTGATCGTCCTTATCTTTTATCTCCTCTCAGCAAAAACACAAAAAAAATTACTTGATTAAAATGTTTCAACTTCGCATATGCATATGCATATCTTCCTTAGTATGGTTGTGTGTGTGTATGGATTGTTTGGGGGTGAGGATCAAATATGGGTGAGTGTGTGTGTTTATGGGATATAGTACAGGGATCCAACAATTAGACAAACTAAAATACACGATAGATCAATTAGGCTCTACATTATGCATGTAGCAATAGTAATAGTAATAATAGTAATAATCGATAAGCCATAACTAATGAATAGTTAATAGGTAATGATATCCAGACATACTCATAATCATAATCATAATCGTAATCGTAATCATAATCGTAATCGTAAATCGTAAGTGGTAATCATAGTGGTAATCATAATAAAACATGCTCTACGTGTACGATTCTAAAATAATTCAGTCATCAGGTAACATTGTTTTGAACACAACTACAGTAACAGAAGCTGAGGTGGCTGTGGGCGTGCGCGTGGGCGGTCGTTGGCGCGGGGGCGTGGCAGTGGGCGTGGCTGTGGCAGAGGCGGAGACAGAGGCAGAGGCTCTGGCAGTGGCGGCGTTAATATTATTGTTATTCATATAGTTATTGTTGAAGTTGTAGTTGTTGCTGTTGTTGTTGATGTTGCGGTTGTGTTGTGTTGATGGTGCTGTTGTGGCTGTTATTGTTGTTGCTGTTCTTGTTCTGTTGATTTTCGTATTTAATTGTTGTTGTTGTGGCAGTGGTCGTTGCTGTTGTTGTGGTGCTAATGTTGCTTGTGATTGTGTCGTCGTCGTCGTCATCATCACTCCTGTTGCTGGCGTCGTCGACACGGCAGTCCATTGTTGCTGCTGCTGCATTGCTGCTGCTGCTGCACGTGTTGCTAATGAAATCGTTGTTGATGATGATGATGATGATGATGGTGTGGCTGATAATGATAAAGATGTTGCTGCTGTTGTTGTTGATGTTGCTGTTGTGGATGTTGCTGTTGTTGTGGGAGCTGCTTGTTGTGGGGGCATGGCTTGCAGCGGCAGCAACTCATCGTCGGTCTGGGTTTGAATGTTGACCGTGTTGCTGCCGGCCCCTGTTGCTGCTGTCGCCTGCAATCGGCCGCAACAGTTGCCGTTGAGCAGACGCACTGTCCTGGCTGGCAACGTTAAGGGGAGGGGTGGGGGAAGGGGGATGGACACAAACGTTATCGCAAACACAAGGCTCACAATTCTTTCTGCTTACCATTCGCCACTTGACCCTGACTCAGGCCCAGTTGGCGATTGCGTCCAGGTGTTGCTGTTGCCGTAGTTGTTGCTGTTGCTGTGGCCATGCCCATTCCTGCTCCAGCTCCCAATCCTTTGGTGGCAGTGTTGGCAGCATGGCTGCTGCCAAAGTTGATTATCCTTCTGGGCAGTTTCTGTTGTTGTTGCTGCTGCAGCGCCAGCAATTGCTGCTGTTGTTGCTGTTGTTGCTGCTGTTGCTGCTGCTGCTGGCGTGCAGTGGCTATCTCGCTTAGACTGGCTAAGGTCACCGCTGTTTTCAGCACATGCGCAGGCGTGGGCGATGTGGTTGCTGCTGTCGTCTCCGTTGTTGTTGCTGCTGCTGCTGCTGTTGCTGCTGCTGCTGGCATGGAACGCTGTGACATTAAGGCCGTGTGTAGTATTGATGTATATTGTTGCTGCTGTTGTGGTTGCTGTTGATGCTCAAGTCTTTTGCTCTCTTCTAAACTGTTGCTGCTGCCTGTCCTGCCGCTGGCCAAAGTCCCTGTTGCTGTGGTGGCAGTGTTGCTGTTGCTGCTGCTGCTGTTGCTGCTGCTCTGGGAATAGTCCCTGGGCGTGTCGCTGCTGGCCGAGGAACGGGCTATCTGCTCGGCAGCCGCCGTCAAGGTGGCCAATGTGGCCGCCGCTCCGCTCAGCAGCGAAGTCTTCAAAATGGACGTGGATGCGGTCGAGGATCGGGATCGGGATCGAGATCGGGACCGCTCCTCCTGCTCCAGTTCCTGATCTCGCTGCGGCTCCTCCACCTGTTCATCCACCTCCTCCTCCTCCTCCTGCAGTTCGCGCTGGGCCCCGATCTCGATCTTGATCTTGGGCAGGTCGCGCAGCAACTGGTGTTGCTGTTGCCTGCTCCGCCGCCGCTCCTGTTGCTGCTGCTGCTGCCGCTCCGGGAGGATTGGTATCGTCATCGGCATCGGATCAGGACCTGGTGGTGGCGCCGGCTGGTGATTGGCGGTGGGCAGCAGGCCGTGCTCAAGCATCTGCTACCTTATGCTCGCCGAGTTGAGCACGAAGGGCACATAGAACATCTTGCTCTCGAGCAGCAGACTGGCCGCAGCCTGGATCTGGAAGAGGGGCGGGGAGAGGGGGCGAGCCACAGGGCAAGGATTAGTCGGGAATGAGGATCGGATCGGATCGGATCGGATCGGATCGCCGAGGTTGCAACAGTACTTACCTCTGGTATGTGCGAGAGCAGCTCGCTGAGCCGCGCCTGCGGATTCTGCGGCGAGGAGTTCTGCAGGTAGGAGCGCAGCACCTGGACGTACCGCTCCTGGATGCTCTCCAGTTCCACTTCTGCTGGATTTAGAAACGAACGGAGGGGGAGGGGTAACATGAGCACTGTACGAATGGGCTGGGCAAATCGAACCACGTACCTTTGTTCAGCAGTATGTAGACCTTCAGGCAGACGTACTCCTCCATCTTGAGCTTGATGCGCCGGAACATGATGGTGATCTGGGTCATCTTGTCCACCATGTGGCCAACGTCCAGCTTCAGCTGCTCCATGGCTATCGGCTGGCCCATCAGCGTGGTCAGGCAGGTTTGCAGGGTGCTCAGGTGCGAGTTTACCTCGCTGACGAACTCCGGGTCGTCCTTGTGGAGCGGCTGGGCGGGCGAGGGTATGGGCGTGCTCAGCGGCGTGGCGGTGGGCGTGGCCAGCGGCGTCGACGCCGGCGAGCCATGCCTGCTGGCCGCCCCCTCGGCGCCACGGCGCTTGCCATGGAGCGCCTGGTAGGCGGCCGTGGTCAGGATGAGGATCTCGTGCCACTTGTCGGTCAGCAGCTTGGTGTGGATCTCCACAGGGATCTCCAGGTAGAAGGGCAGCTTCTTTGTCCACGACACCAGCTTGTGCACGATCGAGTCGCCGATGTTGCACAGCTTCTCGCTGATCTCCGACTTGTCCTCGAGGAACTCGCTGAAGTGCGGCAGCGTGGCGATGTCCTCCATGGCATCGCAGTCGATCAGGGTCTGGATCATGGCCAGGGCGTGCTCGTACGAGATCTGCCGGTCCTTGGACGAACTGACCGCCGAGTCGAGGCGGTGGCGCAGGTGCACAATCTCGCTGGGATTGGTCAGGGCCGTCTTCAGTATCGTTCCGTTCACCAGATGCGGCGGCAGTTGGGCTCCTCCTCCGCCTCCGCTGCCCGCTCCTCCGCCTCCTCCACCTGGCTGCTGGTGGTGGTTCTGGTGCTGACCCTGCTGCTGTTGTTGTTGGTGCGGCGATCCCAGCGAGAGATGCGGCGAGGCCTGATGCGGCGAGGACTGCTGCTGCTGCTGCTGCTGCTGCGCCGGACTGTGCATGGGCGGAACCTGCAGCAGCTCCGGCTTGATAACTGGACCCAGGAACATGGGCTTCATGTCCACCCCGCCGCCCATCAGCTTGGCCTGCTGCTGCTGTTGTTGTTGCTGCTGCTGCTGTTGCTGCTGCTGTTGCTGTTGGTGCTGCGCAGCTGCTGCAACCGCGGCGGCAAGTTGCTGCTGGTGCGGGGACAACAGGTGGTGCGGCGACAGCTGCGGGTGGTGCTGCTGCTGCCCGTGGTGCGACTGGTGGCCCGGGTGGTGATGGTGGTGCAGCGGCGAGTGCAACTGCTGCTGCTGGTGTTGCTGGTGCTGCTGGTGTTGCTGTTGCTGCTGGTGCTGCTGCTGCGCCGCCTGCTGCTGCTGCTGTTGCTGCTGGGCGGCCTGCAGCTGCTTCTGGTTGGTCTTCTTGTGCTTCTTGTACTTCACCTTGTACAGATTGTAGACGGCTCCGCTGTTGCGTCCGCCCGGCATGCGATCCTCGCGAACGGCTGAAAGAGAGGGTGGAGAAGAGGGGAAAGGGGTGTCCTGGTTAGGCAACTGGGGAGTCCTCTGAGGAGACGCCGCCCACTCACCTTGCAGCACCATGCCCTGCTCGATGCACTTCTTAAATCGACAATACTGACAACGGTTGCGCTGTGCTTTGGTTATCTCGCAGGTGCCGTCCGCCACGCAGGTGTAGACCCGTCGGTTCTGCACCGTCCGCTTGAAGAAGCCCTTGCACCTGGGGATTAGATGGATCTCATTTAGGGACTCCTTGCTATGTGAGTTGAATGCCAATCCTATGTTGCATAACCTCTCGATCATATATACAATTCTCTTCAACTTCATTTTAAACAGTGATTTAACTAAATTCGGTATCCATTTACGTTCTATTTTTCTTTAACTAAATATTTATAGAAGACATGAAAATATAACTAACGTGTGTCCTCGAGTTTAATCAATTGCTTCAATTAATTTTCAAAATGTCATTAAAAACCAACGCAAAACTTTTTCAATTAATCTTGAAAACAAATTGAATATTATATGTCTTTTATTCAATAATAAGATCACTTTGAAAGTGAATTTAAAGTGTCCCAAATTTTTTATTCAGACATAATAGATTAATTTCTATAATTCTATAGTTCTACTAATATTTAAGCTAAAAACTATTTTGTATTTATAGATGGTGCGAATAATTAATTGTTCTTAGTTTGAATAATTAATTGTTTGAAGTGTCCCAAACTAATTTATTTAGACATAGTAGAATGATTTCTGTAATCAAAGTTCTTCTACTATTTAAGCTAATTAATAGTGTGTTGTATTTATAGATGGCTGTTAAGAACTCACCCTTCGCACGTGATGATGCCGTAGTGCAGGCCGGTGGCCTTGTCCTCGCAGATCATGCACACGAGTGGCTGCTCGTCCTCGTCGGTGGGCTCGTGCGGCGCCTCCAGGGCGCGTCCGCCCAGGCCGCCGCCCACGCCGCCCAGACCCGTGGAGTTGCTGCTGCCCCACTGCTGCTGCTGGGCGCTCAGGTTGAGGGCCTGCAGCTGGCCAGGTGGCAGTTGCGAGTAGTCGCCGGCCCACAGGCGCTCCATGTTGAGGGCGTGCGGGGTGCGGAAGGGGTGGGGCCGGGCCCGCATGTCCTGGATGCGCGTCTGTCCGAGGGATAGCAGCAGCTGGGCGGCCTCCTCGTTGTTCTGCGGCGTCACCGAGGAGGGCGTAAGTGGTCCGCCCACTCCGCCGCCCGAAACCGAACCGCCGCCGGAGGAGGATCCCGCCGATGGCGAGGACAGGCAATGTTGCTGCTGGCCCAGCGCCTGCTGCTGCTGCGACTGCTGCTGCTGTTGCTGCTGCTGCTGCTGTTGCTGTTGCTGCTGGGACTGTTGCTGCGACTGCTGTTGCTGCTGCGACTGGTGGTGGGGCGACTGCTGCTGCTGCTGCTGCGGATGCTGGCCATGTGGTTGGCCCACCGAAGGCGGCGGCGGCTCGTAGCCCCAGACCATGGTGCGCACCCCGCAGCTCTCGCCCATGATGACGGTGGGCGTGCCGCGGGGCGGCGTCTGCGAGGGCGTCTGCGGCGACAGCTGCGAGGAAGATGAGGAGGAGGAGGGGTGCGGCGAGGGGCACTGCACGGAGCCGCCTCCATTGCCGCCGCCCACTCCCACGCCCACGGGTCGCAGATTGCCCAGCGGCCCGCCAATCACCTCCGGCTTCACCCCGTTGATCCTGGCATTGCTGAAGCAGACCATCCGCTGGGCGGCCACTGCGGCCGCTGCTGCCGCTGCTGCCCCGCCGGCGGACTGCATGAGGTGCGGCAGTCCGGCGGCCACCTGCTGGTGCACCTCGCTCTTCACCCTGAACAGGATGGCCGCGTCCCGGTTGCTGTTCCTCAGCGCCAGTGAGGCGGGATGCATCAGGGCCAGGGCCTGTGGCTGTTGCTGCTGGTGGTGCTGCTGCTGTTGCTGCTGCTGCTGCTGCTGCTGGTGCAGGTGCTGCTGCTGCTGCTGCTGTTGCTGCTGGTGGTGCTGCAGGTGCGGCGACTGTTGCGGGTGGTGCGGCGACAGGTGCCGCTGGCCCACGTTCGGCTCCTTCTTCACCCGCACCAAAGAGTGGGGCGAGTGCTGCTGCTGCTGCTGCTGCGGATGCGACGCCTGTTGCTGCTGCTGCTGACCGAGCAGGTGGTGCAGGTGGAGCTGCTGCTGCTGGGTGAGGTGCTGCATGGACTGGCTGAGCAGGTGCTCTGTGGGCGGGCTGCTCTTGCGCAGCGTCAGTGGCTGGGTGAGTTGCTGGTGGAGATGGTGCGTCTGGACGATGGTGGGTCCCAGGCTGCCGTGGGACAGTTGAGTGGGTGGACTGGCGGAGACGCGGCTCAGATGCTGCTGTGAGGAGCTGATGGACTGTTCCCGCTCCCGCTCCCTCTCTCGATCCCTCTCCCGATCTCGCTCCCTTTCCCGTTCCCGCTCTCGTTCCCGCTCGCGCTCCCTTTCCCTCTGTGTACTGGATGTGGAGGAGGGCGAGGCTGGCGGCGGGGGCTCTGACTTGATCCGCGATGGCGTCACCAGAACCGTGACATGTCCCGCTGCTGCCGCTGCTGCCGCCGCCGCTGCTGCTTTGGTCTCCTGCTCTCGCTGCTGGTGGAAGGCCAGCATCTTGCTGGACACGCTGAGCAAGCGCTCCTCCTTCACGGAGCGGATCACACTCATGCCCGCCTCGCTCAGCTTGGCGCTGCTCCCCGTGGTGATCCCTGCCGATCCCGCCGAGGCGGAGGACAGCACTCCGTTTGTGGGCGTCACCGTTGGACGACCCGTCGTCGTCGTGGTCGAGGGCTTCTCCTCCAGCGAATCGGGCGAGGCGCGACTGCTGCCGCCGCTGCCGTTGCCATTGTTTTGGTGTTCGTTGATTGCAACTCCTTGCGTTGCGCCGCCGCCGGTGGCTGCTCCTCCTCCCCCACCGGCTGCTCCTCCTCCTCCTCCTCCTGCGCCAGGTGGGCCGCCCACATCGGGCGTGGCTGGACTGGATCTCGCCGGCTCTGCGGGCGGCGGTGACATCACCGAGGAGGCGGCCGCCGCCGAGATCGCACTGCTCGAGGAGTGGATCTCCTGCTTGATGCTGCCCCCCTTGCTACTGCTGCTGCTGCTGGCGGGGCAGGTGGCCGTGGAGGAGGCTCCGACCGTCGGTGAGGCGGAGGAGGTGCTGGAGGACGTGGAGGAGGATGTGGAGGAGGCGGACGAGAGCGAGGAGGTCGAGGATGTGGCCGCTGCCGCCGTCGTCGAGGAGGTGGAGACGCAGGGTCCCGCTCCCGAGGCCGTCACCGCTGTACCGGCTCCGCCCAATCCACCCGCTCCACCTGTTTCGGCCACTGCCGCCACGACCGCTGCCAGCGAAACGGTGACCGCCGACGAGGACGCCGTGAGGGGCAGGGGCAGCGACATGGGCAGCGGCAGGGTCATCGGCAGGGGCAGTGGCAGGGGCAGGGCTAGCGGGAGGGGCAGGGGCAGGGACGCCCCCGCCGACGCCGCCGCCGAACCGCTGTCGCAGAGCTTCGGCGACATGGGCGCCAGCAGATCCGGCGACGAGGTGGACGTGTCCGCTATGGACTCGCCGTCACTGCTGCATCGCGAATCGATTTTCCGCCGTTTGAGTTTGAGGTCTTGAAAAAGGCTCATTTTATCGAGCTCGCTGTACGGGCCACGGCTCAGTGTCATAATTCCTAATGGGTGATAAGAGGAGGGGAAAGATCCCAAGGATCGGGCTTAGTAGTTGGCCAACATGTTCAGGATCATATAAAATCGAACTCTTGTCTGGATCCCAGTTATGCATGTATCCCATAAAAATAAATATAAAACATATGCTGGATAAATTGGATTATACATTTCGGTCCTGCAAAAATTGTCACTTAAAATCTATGTTCATTTCAAGAATAATCATTTCCCATTTCGCATATTCATATGATATCTAAGGAATTTTACTTTAATAGTTGTTATTATTATTATTATTTGATAGCAATTTAATTATATAATATGTTTATAAATAATGTATAAACATGACTATTTCTGGGGACGAAACTATTCTCTACCCATTTAAAACTAAGCAACATATCCTGATACACTTTGCGTCAAATACACCGCATAGATAATAAAATATATAACTAATTCCTAGATCATCGACTTAAGCTTGAGAAATTCTCAGCCACAGCATGCGTGGTTGCTATGCATATATACATAAGTTCGCATAAATTTGTTGCGGAAGTTTCTTTTCTTTCCGAATTTTGTTTTTGCATTGATTTGCTGACGGAATATAAACAAAAAGCCGACCAATTTGCATTTACTTCCCCACTAGCAGCAACAGCTGCCAAAAGTCAAAAAAAAAGAAGCCAGCGAATAACTGGTTGAAGCGAGCAAAAAGCCAAAGATTTGGTCGAAAAAGAAGCCGAGATATGAGGAATTCGGTTAATTACATGAGCTTGATCGATCAGCAGTCTCAGATCCGAGCGCTATGATATATGGTTGCTCCCCCAAACCAGAACTCTTTCCCCAAAATGGGTCAAAGCTTCTTCTTTACTTTATTGTTTGCTGTTACCGCGCATGTTGCTGCTGTTTGTGGATGTTGCTGCTGGGCATTGATGTTGCTGCTGTCGGTCGAGATGTTGCTCTTGTGCTATCATTCAGCTTGACGATCAACCGATTACAATGCAATAAATATATGTTGCAAGGGGCGTGGGTATTTGGTAAGTGGGCTTTTTGGTACACGGAGGAAAATAAGACTGCCTGCATAAGATTACTTTGTACAAATTGGTAGAGTTTCCAACTTCTCGAATCGATCTTAGAAAATTATTTTGTTTTTGTTTTTATTTTTTTTACTTTTGTTAGTTGCTTAAGGCATAGGAAAAGTGCAATAAAAGTATTGATCATTTAAATATTTAACAATGTTAGTGATGAAACCCTTTACAAACAACTTTAGAGACTTGTTGGGTTTCTTTACTAATAAAAATATGCCTTTTTTGTTAAATAAATATTATACCTTTTATTAAGTTTTTTTCACATATTTGGATAATTAAATGTACAAATGTTGAATTAATTTGGAAAAACCAAAATAAATGTGCAACCAAAAATTCAACCAATGTAAACATTAATGATTTTCAACATGAACCCTTTTCAAAACTTTGAACTACAGAATAAATTTTTATGTTTTATAATCCAAAGTTTTATTATCCACAAATGGATATATATCTAATGTTGGATATATTCTGTTACTGTTTAGAACAAAGTATGTATCAAACTATTAAAAGTTTAGAACGAAGTATGTATCGAAGCATTTTTAAAAACCACTCAAAATTGCTTTGTGCAGTTGCAATAGTTGAACTTTCGATCGCCCGTTCCATTCTAAATCGCCCCCTTTATCGCTCCCTTGCTCCCGATCCCTTTCACTATCTCCTTCTCTATCTGGCCGATTCGATTCGATTCGATTCGGTCACTTGGTGCGTAGGCCCAGCAACGACTTTTCCCTCTCCCATTCCGAATCCGAATCCGACTTCGATTCCAATTCTGATTCCCATGCCATATACCCCCGATCGCTTCCCTCCCACTTGCACTGCCCCCCGCTTTTCCCCTCACCTACCACCTATCCAATGGCGATCTCTTCACGCACTCACACACACACTCACAGGCCGAGAGATAAACCATATATGTATGTGGCTTCGGGCGGCAAAAGTTCTCTCGGGTGACTCGTCGGCAGTGCCGACGACAATGTCGTTTGTGTGTGTATTTTTAAAATTTGACCTATTTTCATTATCAAGCGCAAGATTATTCTAAACAATAAAACCATGCGTGCCTCTCTGCGTCTATATCTTTTCGCCCCTGTGTGCGTGTGTGTGTACGCGTGGAGTCAACTGCCGACTGCCGACTGCCGACTTCTACACGCAACTGTATACACACTAGATACTTCATATACGCGCGGCCATATGGGGAATAGATATACCTATGTATAAAGTCGAAGGTACCTGTTTCCCAGATCCACAGAGGACTGAAACTGCATTCGAGGCAAACAGAAACTAGCCAGAAAATTACGATAGTTTTCCATCTAATCGTTACTCTTGCCTAACTGAATCACTTGAGGGATTGGTGCGATTAAATCGTGATCGATGGGGAGATCTAACCAGAATGAGCGAGAAATGGAGAGAAAGTTTTGGGAATAGTCATCGAAAAGTCAAGAACGATGGTAAGGTGTTTAAGTAAATAGTTAGGTAAGACTTTCTACCTGGTATCAACTGGAATGCCAGAGAGTTGCTAATAAGGAGAGCCTAATTACTACATCAATTGATTACTGATTCGGTCTAATCAATTCCATTCTAATACTTTTATCTTTAGAACCCAACAAGCTATCAATACATTCCCCCAGTTTGTATAAATATTTAAAGCTTATCTATAGCCTTAACATTTAATTAACCTTTATTAATCTAAAGATTTTCAACAAAACTTAATAAGTAAATATAGAATCTGTGACATTTGAACGTAACAATAAATAATAATTTCAGCAGGTGATTTACTTGAAAGTGCAGAAGTTTGTCGAATTTAAAAATATGATATTATGGATATGTTATCTTATAAGTTCCAACAGCACCAAAAATATCGATTCAATTTAAGATTTTAATCTTGATAATCTATCGAAAGTTGTAAGATTTAACTATTATTTCGGTTTTCAAAATCAGAATACAAATTGATATTTGTATATTCGTGAACAGACTACATTACAGTTTCCCCATCAATTAGTTGTTCAAGTTACAAAGATGTATTTTATTAACTGGTTAGATAAGTGGGTTTAATGGCTTAGGAATCCATTAAATATTAATCAATTGTTGTGCTTTGGGAAGTGGGAAAAGCGCTGGTCAAAAAGAAAACTTGGAGGGCAAGAACTAGGGCTAAGATGTAAACTATCTCGTCTCTATTTCTAACCCCCAAGATAACCTTTTGATCGGATAGGTCTGTGTGGGAAGTTTTCTATGTCTAATGTTAGTGTTTTTGATTTTGGTTTTGGGATAAAGTCACAAATTTACCTATGGATGTCATAATTTCGTTTTTTCTTGTCTTTGCCGATTGCTCAAATTTTGATAAAAACAAAAAATTCTCTTCTTTGCCGATTGTTGATGTTTGTCTTGTTTTGCTGATGTTGTTTCTCAGTTTGCTTTTGCTTTTGCATTTGCTTTTGTGTGTGTTTGATAGTGGGTTTTTTGTTTTTTCATTTGATTTTGATTTTGATTTGGATTTTGTATTTGTTTGGATTTTTGGTATTATTGTGACTCGTTCGGGAAGCATCTAGCCTGCGTCTGTCCCCGCCTGCTGCCCTTTGAGCTGCAGAGCAGAGTGCCAGTGGCAGGATGCATTCCAGTGGGTGGTTTTGGGTTGTTTTGAGTGGGGTGCTCTTGGGGGTGGGCTTTTTGGGTTGGTCTTTCAATGTCTTGAAGTCTTGTTTTCTTGGCCAATTATTGGTTGCTCCAGTTTAGTGCACTTTTTGTTTTCTTTTTTTGGGGGTTGAGGGGGTGTTTGATTGTTGTTGACTGAAATTTTGTGGTTGGTAAGAGTGGGAGAGCATAAGTAATGGGTGTGGTAAAGGGCTACCAAGGGGGTGGTGGGCGGTGGTTGGGTGGGTGTTTGTTTGGTGTTCTTACGCATTTATGATTAAGTATGATTTAGGGGTATAGTAGAGTATAAAGAGATGGATGCAATACTAACGGCAAATGGGCGGCATACGAGACTTTTTCTTATAATAGTTATTGTAATTGCTGTAATGGTTATTGTTGTTGTTGTTGGTATTGTTGCTTGTATTATTATTATTGTTGTTGTTGATGGTATTGTTGTTATTGTTGCAGTTGCTGTTGTTGTTGTGTGAATTGCACTTGTTGCACTTGCTGGGACTGCAAGTGGCCGCAGGTGTTGTTGCCACCGTTGCAGGCGTTGCTGCTGTTGCTGCCGCTGCTGCTGCTGCTGCTGCTGCTGCTGCTGCTGCTGCTCCTCCTCCTCCACCTGATTTTAAATGATTGTCATTTTCCAGTGCTCCAGTGGGCTCTTCCTTGACCTGGGTCAAATCCGTGGACGATGAGGATGCAACATCGCCGCTCGCCTCGCCTTTATCGCCGCCATGATGATGATGATAGTGGTGGTGGTGGTGGTGAATGTGATGATGGCGATCGTTGGCAAATGGTTCTTGTTCATTGCTATTTCCGCTTTGCAAACCGGAATCGCAGGCGCCGTCGACGTCGCCGCTGGCCGCGCTGTTGTTATTGCTGCTGCTGCTGCTGTTGTTGTTGCTGTTGTTGCTGCTGATGTTGCGGCTGTTATTGATGTTGCTGCTGCTATTGCCATTGTTGCTATGTGGCAGTTGCAGGCTGCCATTGCTGTTGCACTTCTTGAGCAGCGTTTTGTTCAGCGGTGTCTTGATTATGGTCAGCTTGTTGGTGGCATCATCCTGGCGATCCAGGCGATCCGGCTGATCCTCGTCCCGCCGGCAGCCGTGATTGCCATTGACCCGCTGCTCCTCGTGACCGCCGTTCAGCTGCGGATAGGGATCCGCCAATGCCGATGCCGATGCCGCTTCCGTGGCCTCCGCCTCCGTGCTCTTGGTCGCTTCTGCGGCTACTGAAGCAGCGACACTGGCCTTGGGGTCGAGGATCAGCGGCTGCTGTGCATTCATTTGGGCAGCTTCTAGGTGGGCAGGTACAGGCGGACAAACGAGTGCTGGGCCATTCTGGCTGGGCAAACACCGATTTTCAAACACATTTCAGAACACTTTCGATCACAACAACCATTTGTTTATGAACTTCTTCTTCTAAAGCATACATAAAACATGAAATCCCTTGGGTCGATTAGAAGAAGAAGTCTGCGTCCATTGCCAAACTTAAATCACTCCAAAAAAATATATAAATATAATGAATCGATTGATATTTTGATCCTCCTTTTTTGATCCTCGAAATGAGACTGAGATTGAAATGAGACTGTGTGTGTGTGTGTGTGTGTGTGTATGTGTGTTGGTGGGTGGGTGAGTTGGTGTGTGTGTGTAGTGTGGGGGTGTCAGGGGATTGTTGTTCTTAGATCTTGGGTCTTGGGTCAAAACTAAGGGCACATACCACTCTTGGCTTTCGATTCTTGCCTATAATTTACATATAATTTTATGTTTTCAATACCACTTAAGCTTTGACAACATTAAAAAAAAGGGTTTTTAGCGCGAGCTTAACCGATAGGTGTCAACCGTAAACCGTGAACCGTTCACCGTCAACCGATTCGCCCGATTCCGCCGCACTTTAGCCACTGGGCCACTGGCACTGGCACTGGCCACTGAAACCAAACTAAAGTTCGAGCCAAGTTCCGCGTCTGAGCGACGGCTGCTGCCGTGTTGTTGCTATTGTTGCTGTTGTATATTTTTTGGCTTTTGTTTTTTTTTTGTTTTTTGGTTTTTGTTTCGGGGAGATGTTGCTCCGCGGCCAACGTGCGTACATGCGAACGAAATAAAGTGAAATGAAAGGAGTAAGCGAGCGAAAGAAAGCAGCAGCCACGAAATGCTGCTGCTGCCGCTGCCGCCGTCGCTGTCGGCGCAGGCGTGGACTCCCCCCCTTCCCCTATCGCTCCACTGCTCCACCGCTCGCTCTCTCCCTCTCTCTCTCTGTCCCTCTCTCTCTCTCTGTCTGTCTGTCTATCGCGATCGGGCAATAGAAGCGTCGACGTCGACGTCGGCAGCGAACGAAAATGAAAACCAATAGACAAAACGTACAAAAACACTGAAAGCACACTCACACACTGACACTAGCCTGCGAGCAGCGACGTCATAGTTATGCTTTGGCAGCGACGTCGACGTCAGCTTGTTTTCTGTCCCCTTCTCGCTCTTTTTCTCTCTCTCACTCCCCTTTCACCACCCACCCTCCATTAACATTTCCATCCCCATTTCCACCCACCGGCTGGAGTTCATTGCAATCGCAATCGCAATTGCAACTGCAACTAAGTTCTAGCTGCCACTAAACTTCACTCTCCCTCGCTCCCTTGCTCCCCCACTCCCCCTCTCTTTCTCCTTTCTCCTTTCTAGCTCCATCTCTCTCGCTCTCTTTTTCCCTTGCCTAAGCATTGCATTCAAATTAGAATTCACACAGCAGCAACACAAGTTGCATATGTTGCTGGTGTGTAAGTGTATTGCTGTGGACGTTGACCGGCAAGCTTAGGGGAAGGGGTGAAAGGGGCTGGGGGTAGGGGGTGGTCTAGGGGCAGGGGCACTGTCATTGCTAGCGAAAAGCTTTCCTAGTTCCCCCGACAAAAGCTCCCAAACTTTCATGCTAACTCCCATTTCGGGGAGAGGCGGCCACCCTTCATCTTTGTTTTTTTTGCCTTCCGAGCAAAACTGTGCCATTGCACTTTCGACATAGGGGGTGGGGATGGGCGTGGGGCGAAGGGTGAGTTCCAGGAGTCCAGAGAAGGGTGGCCTCCGCAAAAGCTCTTTCGAAGCAGACACTTTCCTGCCGCCGAGAGAGCCAGTAACAGCAGCAACATCAGCCATTGCTGTTGCAGTTGCAGTTGCAGCATAGATTGTTGCTTCCTGCTCTCTCTCCATCTCTCTCTGGCAATGGAGTTCTACGATCGGTGGCAGAAAGCCCGAACGAGACAGAGAGGGATAGAGATAGCGAGCGAGGGGGTGAAAATGTGTGTGGAAAGGTAAAAGTTAATTTGAATTAGAGCAACGACAACGACGGCGGCGGCAGCAACTCAACAATGGACAATGACAAGCGATTGCGCAACGTCGAGAGCAAAAAGCACAGCAAAGGAAAAGCAAAGCAGAAAACGGCAGCAACAACGACAGTAATGGCAAACGCAGCAGCAACACCAGAAGTAATAGCAACAGCAACATCAACAGCAATGCGGAGCAAGCGGGCAAACGGACAAGAAACCAGAGTTGAAACGGACAAATTGAAGAACGTACAAGTTTATCGGAAGAAAAACGAACGATCTATCGGTGGTTAAACTTATCAGTTCGTTAACAAGAGGTTAACCAATTATCAAACAAGTTTATCGGGGGACAAACTGACAAATTTAATGCCGGACAAACGGACAACTTCATTGGCGGACAACCTGATATTTTTAAAGGACAATTGACAAACGGACAGCCTGCCAAAGTTCCAGCAGACATATGGACAAACGCCAGACAACTTAACGCCAACCAGAAGCAATGTCATGAATGGCGAAATGGCCAAAAAGAAATGTGGCTTACGTTTCGCATTACTTATTATTTACATTTTGCGTTGTGCCTTTGCATTGCACCCACACCAGCATTTCTCTAATGCCCTTTCCATACGTTCGTTGACCATTGTCTGACGGCACTTTCGATTTCAACTGCTGCCAGCAGCAACAGCAACAACAACATACAATAATTGTTTGGCGCACATTTCATTTCCTTATTGCTCACTGACATTTTGCCTCGCACTCACACAACGTAAATGGCTTACGACTTTATAATGAGCAACCTAGCAGCAGCAGCAGCAGCAACAAATGTGTTAAGACCTGATTGCTGCTGCTGCGGCTGCAGCAAGTTGCAATGCCAGGAAGCCTTTGGCCAACAGCTCATGCCCCTGTCTCTTTCTTTTCGCCTCGCCCCCCCTCACTCTCGTTTCGCACTCTGCTGAAGTGAAAGTTTATTGTTGTTGCTGCTGGGTTCTTGATTCATGGATCGCAGGCGAAAGAGAGACGGCATGCGGAAATGTGTGCATGTGCAACTTGCAATTTCAGCGCGACTCTCTTGTCTGCGATCTCTCTCTCGAGAGACGATCGCTAGAGAGAGAGAAAGAGAGCTGCTCTCCATGCTTTAACCCAAAATAAGATTTGTATTTTTGCAAATAAAAGATCACTCACCGGACCACAAAGCCGGGCCAGGCATAGCTGGTTGTTGTTGTTGTTTGCTTGACGTCTTGGGGGCTCCTGGTTTTTTTATTTTGCAACTTTTATTTGTCAGCCCGATTTCGAACTCTTCTTTTCAGTGGCCCACTGCGCGTGGTAGCAACCACATAGTTTTTAACACTCAAGTCTAGAACTCACTTCAAAAAAATATATATATTGTTCTGCTGTTGGTTTGGGCCTGCTCGAGCTTTTCTTTGCGCGCCTTAAGAGCTGCGAACCACGAATCACGAATCGAACTGAAGTCGAAGCTGCTGGGCCAAAACTGAAGCCAAAACAAAGCCCGTGCCGCTGCCCGCGTCGCCGTCGCCGTTGGCAGCGCTGCACTTGCTCCCCTCTCACCTTACTCTTTTTTTAAAAATTTTTTTCTTTCTTATTTTATTTATTTATATTTTTTTTCTTCAAGTTTTGGCTTTGACTTTTCTTTGACTATTGCAATTTTTTATGTAGTTGCGTGATTAATTGTGGATTTTTTTCCTATTTTTTTTGGTTTGGTTGTTTGGTTTCGTTAGGCGAATATTACTCATACGCAGTGTGTGCGCTTTGGCTGCGACTGCGACTGCTGGCTGACGGATATAACGGAAATGTGCAACTGGCAGCCACCAAAACAGCCGCGTAGCGAAATTGTCAAGCAGACCCAGAGACCCAGAGAACTGGGAACTGAGAAGCAGAGAAGCAGAGAAGCAGAGAACTGAGAACCGAGAACAGCGGAGAGCTTAAAAGAGAGACACTGCTCAAGAAACCCAACTAACCCACTAATCGAAACAGAAACAGAAATCGAAAACAAGAGCCCACGAGCTCTGCACAACGGCAGCAACATCGGCAACATATAGATTGTTATGTGGGTTTTCCTGGCTGCCTTTAAAAGCTTGCTGACACACTCGGAAAAACTACACATTAGGCCAACAATTTTGTTACCAATTTCATGCAAATAAAATTCCAAATTTCAAAGTTGCAAAACAAATAAATGCTTTAACTTTGTCTTGAAGCCTTAAAGATAGAAATTAAATAAAATGGCTATTTTCTACTAAATAAATTTTAGAATAGAACCTATTGCAAAACTGGCTAGGACTCAAAGTTATGGGCGGGTAAGGAAAATGTAATAAACTATCTGGATAAACATTATTATTAGAAAGAAATAGAGTTGACTTAAATTTTAGAAATTATTTAGAGCAACGTTCTGGAAGTCAGAAGTATGTTTTCATTCATTTGAAGTCTCAACTTTTTCTGCCTGTTCTGATAATGCCGTTGTTAATGCAGGTTTGATGGCTGATATTGCTGTCGTTTGTACTAGTATTGCTGGTGTTTTGGCTAATGTTGCTTCTGTTTTTCCTGCGACGGCTTCTGTTGCAGCTGCAGTTTTTACTAGTG
The DNA here is from genome assembly GCA_018153305.1 of Drosophila kurseongensis. Classification (NCBI taxonomy): domain Eukaryota; kingdom Metazoa; phylum Arthropoda; class Insecta; order Diptera; family Drosophilidae; genus Drosophila; species Drosophila kurseongensis. The sequence goes on from JAECXX010000141.1 coordinate 1,430,098, forward strand.
TTGCTGGTGGGGCAGCTTTGGCTGTGGCCGTTGTTGCTGCTGCTGCTTTGGCCAGTGCTGCTGCTGCTCTTGGCCCACGAACGGCTTCTAACACTTGTGCATCAAGTGCACATGGCCCAGAGCTTTGCTCTCTATCTCCGAGTCTCCGATTCTCTCGCTGTTTCTCTCTGGGTTTCTCGCTGTGTCTCCGAAATGCTTGCATCATAGCCCATAGGCTCTTCGCAGCCCCCCTGCAATTTGCACTGCACAATTTTTGCAGTTCGCAGTTGCTTAATCAAAAGCAACAACAAAACACAAAACCAAAAAAAAAAACAGCAAAAATATGCCGCCGCCCCTCCTCACACGCCCCCGGAAAAGCACCCCCTTTGCAGACGCGCCTGCATGGCATCTAGAGTCAACCAACTTTAGAAGGTCATGTGGACTTAGCGCAGCCGAATATCCTTGGCTGATATTGGAAATGCATATAGCTTATATACACACTAAGCGCTCTGCTCGCCAGCTCGTTCGTTTGTTTATTTGTTTGGCATTCGTGAATTGCGTGCACTTTCTATGCAGTTTATTTACAGGAGTCGATTCGACTCGGGCCAATTGTCCAACTGGGGAGGCAGTGCACCTTGTTGGCGTCGTCATGGATACCCTGGGCATGTCATGAGTAAGTACAGCTGGAACCATTTGTCAGGCAAAGCCAGATACCAATGATGATGTGGCAGGTGTGAAGGGGAAGTCCCCGTTTGACTCCAACATACTAATTAACTATGGCCAAAGTTCCTTTGCCAATTAGCAGGGAATTTCATTTTCATCATCATTTTCGTTAAACTTAGAACACAAGACATAATTAATCAAAGGTTTTCCTGTTGCAAATGCAATAACTAGTCCTTAGGCTACAAATAATTTAGGTTATTGTTTTAATGCCACGCAAAGTTTGACTTTATATTTGTGCACCAACAGTAACGATAAGAGTATTAAACATTATATTTTTCTAGATATATCACGCCTTGTTTTGATAGCATGATAAGTGGAATATTTATCAGTGTTTGCAGAAGCCTAGTCTCGTTACCGATTAAGTTATTATAGTGCATAATAACTCCCCCGACTTCCTTGCCATCCGAATCGGGGCACTATGCCATATAGGGTGGTTGCATCTACAAGTGCGCGCCTATATAGAGCGAGTGTTATACTCTAATTGCCAGTCATGAGGTTCAACAACTTTCACACAAAAATCCTTGAACGCCATTTGCATAAAAACCCCAACTGCAAGCTGAACAGAAACAACAACAACAACAGCAATAACAATAATACAAATAATAATAACAATAATAGCAAAAACAACAACGGAGGCGCGAAGCAAACAACGAGATTACGTATACGCCACCAGTGCAACAAACGAGAGAGATAGAAGGAGAGCGAGGATAGAAAGAGAGAGGACGAGGACTTGGGCAGCAACAAAAGTTTATAGTTCTGTTTTTTTTGTCTTCTTTTATTTTTTTGTGAACTGAAAAGCGAACTATTGAGGGCAAAGTTAATGGCACTTTATTATTTACCTGTGCACGTTCTACATTTTTCCCACTCTTGTGTTTTTTCTTTGATATTTATTTATTGGTTTTCTTATTATTTCTTGTATTACCTTAAGACCCCATAGGAACTTCACTGATTTTAATGTTACTTTATTTTATTATTTATTTAATAATAACGCCTCTGGTTCTTTATTTATGATTCGTAAGTGACCTATTGCATCTATTTATTCTGATTTAATTGGGCAAACATATATTGTGGCAACGAATGTCAAGTGAACACAAAGTTCATGAGAAGCCAAACGCAGAGTGGGGGCCAGAGCGAGAGGGGTGCAGAGTGATAGACAGAGAGGGGGCTAGTGAGAAAAGTCTGTCTGGAAAAGTGCAAAATGCTGACAATATTTTCGCTGTTGTTTGTTTGTTTCTGTTTTACTCGCATAATGTTTCTGGGTCACACACATATGGCACCGTGTATTCGTGCCTTCATCTCTGGTTATACATTCGGTGTGGAGGGCAGAGAGGCGACTGGAAAGAGACGCCTCGAATTCACCTGTTGGCGGGGTTCGATTCCCGCACACTCGTTCGTTCTACTTCCTCCGTTTTGGCCATAAATCTAAGCCATCCATGGAGCCCATTAATCAGGATGCTTCCCTTAAATGCACTCACCTTATAAAACGAAAGTCCAACGCTGCAAAAGAAATGCCTGCGTCATTCCCTCTAAGAACTGCAATTAGAAAGAAGATCGAACATCAGAATCAATTGGTTTTTAGAGTAACTTAACTTCTATTAATTATATTGACCAAGGCTTTCGATGTTTCTTAATGCAAATCAATCGGAATCTTTTTAATGAGGGTTTTGTTTTCATGTTTCCTAATTGATGTGGTTCTAAATTAATAAATATTGTAATAGATAGTTTGAAGGGCAAATAGATCCAAATTTGAAACGCATTGTCCACATATGCATGAGAATATATCTCTAGATAAGTTCAATAGATTGCTCTGGTTCCGATTCTGTTGCTTTTTGGAACTGATAGTCTTGCATAATCCAGACATTCTATATAGTCTTTGGGGGCAAACTGGGTGAGCGTTTGTCGGTCAAGTGAAGTGTTCTATATGGAACCACAGCCATATAGCGATACCCATTATCTCGGATTTCCTCAAAGGGCGTGCAGTGGGGTTTGGGGTGTATCAAATTACCCCTCCCAACCCCCCTCTTGCCCCACACCACTTTTGAAATTCTCATTTCGTTTTAGATTTTCTTACTCTTCTTCTTGGGTTTTTATTTTATTTTTTTTATTTTTCGTTCTTTCGGTTTTCTTTTTTAGGTCAATTTTGACAGTTGCTGCTACAGTAAGTGACAGGCGGCGGAACAACAACTGCAGTTCGCCAGGGATCGATTTGAGGCGGTCACAATTTGACGGAGCATCGATGATTTTCCACTCCCCCGCATCGTCTTTTACCGCCCCACCCCCTCAACGCCCTCTAAGCCTCCAAAGATTTGATGGGCGACGGGCGCTGGGCCAAGAACTTGAAAATACGTGTGGGTTGGGATGAATCTATCTGCTCCACATTTAAATTCTATTCCAACAAAAATGTGGAGATGGAGGGGTAAGTTAAAAACTTATAGAAAAACTGTTTTAGATCTGTCAATAAGGATTACAATTTAAACCCAATAATTGATAGTACTATTGTTTAATAGGCTAAATTCAGGCTTTATAATTTTATAATCGAACGTAGCATTTATTAAGCAAACTAATCAACCAGTTCCATAAAATAAACTTCGATATTTTTTTATGGCTAATTTTCTAGGTGTGATATCCATTGAGACAATGAATATAATGTGATAGGAATTTATACTCTACATATATATTGTTAAAGTTTAATGGCTTGTTAATGATTCTAATTATAGATCATTTCTGAAAACCAATATTCCAAATTCCCTTGATCCCAAAGTTTCTAGACAGAGAGATAAAACCCATCGATCTTTCGCCTGGGAGACTGTGGCAATGTTCGTCATGCCTTCTATTTATGTTTAGCTGGTGACCTATATCCGTAGGACCCTCCCCTCCCACCCCTGGGGACCCCTGAAAGCCCCTGTTCTTCCGATGCCCCGCCCCCCCGTGCCGCCCCCTTAATTGCGGACAGGTATGAGGCATTATAAGATCTGAGTGCCTGCGTCTGTTTCTATGCTTGTTGCCCTCGCTTTTCGGCTCTGAGCAAACACACACACACAAACATGAGTGCGTACTCCCCAAAAAAAAAGAAGAAAAATACCCGGCACCCACCGCCCCTCCACCCCACTCAACCACCACCCACTATCTCTATCGGGCGACACCTTCAACACATCCCTGGACGCGTATCAAGTTGAAGGTTTATTTTTGTTTACAATCATTTTTTTTTCGGTTTATTTTGTTGTTGCTGTTTTTTCTAACAATGAGCGGAGCACAAAAACAACACAAACGAAAGCAGCACACGGCTGTTGTACCGCCCACGCACCCACCTCCCCCCCACGTCCCGCGCAACCCCCTTCCACACCACCCCTTGATCTACGCCCGCACATCCAACAAGTAGGTCGCCAGCGTTTCGAAATAGAGGAAAAAAGTTTTTTCCACTTTTTTCTTTCTTCTCAGCCCCCCTCCCCTCCATTCCCATTCCCCCCTCTCCCAAAAAGTTTAGTTCTTTTAGCTTTATCTTATCGACAGTCATCGGTTTTTGAGTTCTATTCCCCCTAAAAGAATAAAAAAAGGAAACAAAACTAACAATGTTTAAACAAAAAATTAGTTTTTCTTTTTTTCTGTGTGTGTTTGTTCATATTCTTCGCACCCGGCATAAAACATCAACAGAGAGAGAGAAGAAAGGAAAAGAAAAGAAAGAAAGAAAGAAAGGAGGAGAAATGGCGAGCGAAGACGAATTTACAATTCCCTTTACTTAACTTCATTCATTTATTAAAAGTATTTTTTATTGAACGAAATAATTTCGATCTTTTGAAGTTATCATTTCGTGACCTTTGAACTTGCTACTTGAATAAATCATTTTTTAAATGTGGTTTTCCCTATCACATTTGAAAAATGATTAATTCAAGTAGCAAGTTCAAGCATAGTTTGCATAGATGGGCTTCTAAAGCATGGTGATCAAGTGACGAAACCAAGCTGATATTCCCGGTCGGGCGGAGTGTATATACATATGCCCCCACACAGACGAACACCCAAACACCCGCACTCACGCACTCACCAAATAATAATACATATTTTTCAGCGATAGAGGGAAACAACAAAAATATACTTATAGACAAATAAGTACCAACACACACACACCGCTCTCGGAATCTGGGTCAAACTTTTTTACGTGTATTTGCGTAGCTATCTCTACGCGTTCTTCGCTCTTCAGTCCACAATCTACACCCCGCTATTATTAACCATAATTGTGCGAGAGTCTTTCTAATTTCAAAGAGTACTGCGGATTGTACAACAACTTCTTCTCAAATTTGTATACTCGCCCCAGGTACTTGGTTTAATTTACATCTATTATAGATTCTAGATAGTCCAAATTTATTTTATTCATCATGTTTTATATTTTATGATCCCCGTATTTTATTAATCCAATAAATACTTTCTTATATAGTGTTATCACCAATCCATTGCGTATTTTTCCCTGGTCAGGGCTAAAAAGCCTCGAAACAGCAGAGTCAATGTTAAGCTAACTCTGCTTGAATATCGCCGGGTTGTGGGTTCTATACTATATCCTATATAGTATATGCAAACACCCAGACATAGACGCACTCCGATCTGCGTTGTTATTTATATCTTGAACTGCGCATAACGGAACTACTCGCAGCGACAACAACAAGAACGGGAATTATAACCATATTTCATGATCGCGAATCTATCGTTTAAAAGGCCCCGTGCAGGCAAATATATATATTTAATTTCCAATAATGGTTAATCCCTTAACAAATTTTTCATTTTCACCTTGAAACTAAAAAATACGAAATTTTGACTTTTACAAGGGTTTTTATTTTAGTTAATATATTATATGATTTTTCATATTTAATAAGCTACAATTAGTAGTTTTAGCTAACCAATTTGCATCTCATAACTACCTTAAGCAAGTTACTTTTATATTTTCTTTTGATGAGTACCTCGCCTTCGAACAAATCACTCGAAACATCTTTTGATGGGAAATTTGAATTTAGATTCGCTTCTCGGTAATCAATTTTATTTGGATTTTTATAGATTTCACCGCGTGGCAGGTAAATACCTGGAAACTGCAATTGATCCGACGGCCAACGGAGCGTATGCGCAATGCAATGTCGGTTGCTGCTGCTCAAGGATAACTGCTGTCGCTGATGCCGTGACATATGCGCCAAGAATGCGCCATAAAAAGTGCAATCGACTGACTGCCGAGAACAGCCAGCGATCGGATCGGGGGAGTATGAGTATATGGCGGAAAAGATAGATATAGGGGTCTACAATATACAATATATTGTGAGTGTGAGTGGGGGGGATTGACAATCGCAATTGATCGCCGGAGACGACGGGGGCGATTCCGGGCCAGACTAATGCTAATGCAATTAACGGTAGTTTATGCTAATTTCAACATTGAACTTAACATCGAACATGGAGAGGTGCAAGTGAGAAGGGGCTATCGGCCGAGTGGGAAACTGATATTTACGGAGGGAATGCCAGACAGGTAGACAAGAGTCGCCCAAGAACAACAGCTGGCGAAAGGCAAGCCTCTGGGTGCACAGAAAAAAAATGAGTCCGAATTCGATTAATAATATTGATATTTAATAATAACATGATGCTTCCCAATCATATTTGCTTATGAATAATACCATAAAACTATTTTGTTATACAGTTAGGTTTAGGTTTTGAACAACTAATTTCAATGGCAACTTAGAAGGTATAGATTTTCTTGCTCTGTACGATCGTGGCTGCAATTATTTCTCTACGGGCACTGTTGTGTAGTAACTATGGCCTAGACCTAGCCAACTTCCCAGCGAGACAAATCCCTGAAAGAATTCCACTTGATTCGCTTCGAGTCTTGATCTTGATCCCGTTCCTATTTATGTTTTCCCTTTTTTGCTTTTTCTGCGTGCGAGTTGTTGGCTGCTGTGTGTTGGCCTTCAGCTGGTGAACGGGGTCAAAACGGGGAAAAAGGGGGATATGGAAAAAGTGGGAATAATCCCAAGTTAAAGGTCAGTTGAGAGAAGAGTGACTGAACAACCAGTTCTTGTTTACTTAAACAATGCTTAATAAGTTGTTAAATAACTCTCTTAGTTGTCCAATTTATCGTAAGGCGTATTCCTTTTTTTAATTTGAAGTTGTATTCATCAAAGTTTTTATTATGACTATGCTGTCGAATCCTTGGCATTTAATGATTTATTAGCAGATTTATGTTCTACCATTCAAAACAAGTACGCATTTTCAGCCTTATGGGACAGACAACTAGAAGTTAAAATTGTTAATCAAAACATAATTGCATTATTAACGATGTTTCGCGACCTTTCAAAAAATAAAATCGTAATTAAGGATTCAATCTATGGTTGTACACTATTGCCAGTACGACTCTATTAATAATTGCTCTGAAATTCCTGTTTAATTTTCCTGATTGGATTGAATCAAAATTGCTGTGAAGTTCATTACTCATACGACATGTGTGCCTTATCATAACAATTTACTTTTTTCGGAAATGTATTTTCCATTTGTAAAGTGAGGGAATTATTATTTTTCCTTTTTCCCATTAACCTGATAGGCTTCCTTTATATTTTTTATAATTGAAAACAATGCCTTTGAACAACGAGAAACCATTTCCTATTAAACGTTCAGTTGCTTTTCCATAATTGATTTTGATTTACATTTCGTTTTACTAATTGCTCACTAATTAAAGTAATGAAATGGCATGTAATAATCAAACATCAAATTAGTCTTTGTTCCGAGTTGTAATTAAATTAAATAAATATTTTTCGAATCAAGTTACTGGAGGTTTTGCCAATCAATTTAATGTAAAGTTTGTCAAATTCAGTGGACTGCTGAATAATTTTCGATTTTCCCCTGAAACTTTTGTGTTTTAATTTGGCCTACATGTCGTATGAGTAATATACTAGGCTGACTAGGCGTATGTATTATTTTCGCTGATTGTAAATATTTTTAATTTGAAAAACATTTTGTGGAAAACTTAACCACTTAGCAATGAGGCAATGCAATACAATCTATTGCATTTTGCAGCATATATGCTTGACTATAAATACATATATACACAGGATGTTTGCTCCTTCCTGCGTGGCATGAACTTTACAATTTGGCAAGGACACGCCGCTGCAAGGGGAGGGGCAGGCTGGAGGGAGGAGGGGGAAGGGGGGCGCCTGGGAGGCTGCAGCAGCCGTTGGTTGGACGGGAGGGCAGGGTCGGGGCCGAGAGCAGAATCCGTTCAAATTTATAGATTGAACTTGCACTTGGGCGCAAAACAAACACATATACACGCAGCTGCAGATGCAGCAGCAGTGGCAGTTGAAAAAGGGTTGGGGAAAGGGAGGGGGTGTGTAGAGGCGGGGGGGTCTGCTGGCAAGGTGACGCGACTTTGCAGCGCCTGCACAAGCGAACGGCGCCTGGGGTAGGTCAGGTCAGGAAAAGCTCGCCTCGCTGCCAACTGACCTGCCGCAACGATTCGAGCGTTGTCCAAGTTTTCGACTGGCTCCCACTGCGCAGGTCCCATAAAAAACACCACCCCACCACCCCCTTTTGCAGGCCTTTCCAAGGCAACACGTAAGCAAAAGGTTCAACGCACCGCCAAGGACATCGAAACGCTCCGACAATGCCTGCTGCACATGACAGCCCAGTCGAGTCGAGTCCTGGTTATACATGTGTATATGCTGTGCGCCATATACTATATATATATATATATATATATATATGCCATATGCCAAAAGCCTGCACATGTGATTACGCTGTTAGCGTAAGTGTGTCACTGGCATTGACAGGCCCCAAATCAACCCACCCCCTGCATCCCTTTTTGCAAATCCCCAGGAAAGACATCTGCCATTGTACCGCCCAGCCAATCCCGCTCCGAACTTGGAGGCGGTTACCTGCCCGGGCGGAAGTCGCGACTCCACTCCAGTCGCCAATCTCCAGTCTCCAGTACCCAGACTCCAGGTGAAAGGAAGTCTGGCTGGGACCGGTCCACCATCCACCATCCACAAAGAGGAGGCTGGCGCAGATTAAAGAAAATCCAGCCTGCATCTCTGTTTCCTCGTGGGCGAAGATGGGAGTCGTGATCAAATCTACTTTTATTCAACTTCCAACGGTGGAAAGAAATCCAAAGAAAATGTTTGGAATAGGCCAGCTTGGGATATCTAATAGCCACATGAAAATATTGAATACCATGCTGACAAATTGGATCGGTATTAAATCGTATTAGAACTCATCTGATAATAAAGACATTTCCGATTAATGAAAATTTATGGACTGGAACGAACCAGCCTTACAAATCTTGATTTCAAACTAAGACAAAAACTCATTTTTTCAAATTATTCACTTTTTATTAAGCACTTAAATTATCAAAAATAAAGAATATAAAAAAATTAACTGAACTGCAGTTGTGTTTTGCCCTTGGAAACAAGCATAAAAATCTGTTTTTAAATAAAGTTAGTAATACTTTTGACATTTTGTGGAGACAACGAGAAAAGTCCTACTACAAATTAAAGATTTTCCAACGATTGATTAATCGAATTAAACTTGAGCTGGTAATCGAATGACTCGATAAGCTCTCAGAAATTTTTCGAATCAAATCAATTCGTATTCAATTTCGATTCATCGCTTTTTTAACGATTTTGCATGGGCGAATTTCGGAGTTTTTACTATTTTCGCGTTTTCGCCTCTTTCTCGTCTCTTTTGCGGGGGTGTACGCTGGTGTGTGTGTGTGAGTGTGCGGCACACAGACATGGATACATACACCCACACATGCACAATGGGCTTTGATCGGTGTCGTTTGAATTTGTCGTGCGTTGAATTCAAGCGCCAAGTGAAAGTTGTTCAAATGTTTATTATGACTATTGTTGCTGTTGTTGTGTGCTGTACTTGCTATTATTGTTGTTGCTGTTGCAGTTGCTGTTTTTCCCATTTTTCCCTATTACACATTGGCCGGGGTGTCATGTCTCTGCCCATTATGAAGTATTCAGCGACGAACCCCATGATGAGCATGCTCATTATTGGCCATATAATTTATTTGAGAGGCGGAAAGGAATCAAATCCCTACTCAACTGCCAAAGACCAACGCTTTTTTTTTTACCCATTGCCATGGTCACTTTGTAAATAACTTTATTTTTATTCGCTGCCTCTTTTTTTTGCCTCTGCCCGGCTGTCTCGCATTTTAAAAATGTAATTGTTAAAATGCAAACAGCAAAAATAATAAAACTTAAGCTCAGCACACCATTTTTTTTTGCACTTTTTTTCTCACTTTCTCCTTTTGTGCACGCTTTTGACATTTTAATTGCTTTTGCCCCATTATCCGGAAAGGGGAGAAGGGTGCGGGGGGACGGGGATGCGGGGGTACTGGTACTGGTCTGGTACAGGGGTTACAAGTACAAAGAGATCCCCCGAAGACAAAGGCCCCAGCCCAGCCTCTGCAAAAAACAGCAACACTCCCGAAAACTCCCCCTCAAAAACACACAAAAAAAATAAAACCGAAATCGAATTGAATATCACAACAATTTCTGACTCGTTTCACCTCCAGCAAAGTTCATTGACTTGCAGGGAGGTACAAAAAAGTACAAGGGGTGAGGGGTTGTCACATGGGCCCGGCTCTAGCTTTTTTCCCCTTTTTTTTTATTTTTCTTTTTTTGGGAGCCAGCGAAGATTATGTAACATTTACCCACTAACGCCAAAAGCAGCAGGAAACCTAGAAAAACGAAGCCAGCGAAACGAAAACGAAATGAAAATGGGAAAACATCACGAAGTTTATGCTGCATCGCTGAGAGAAAAACTTGAAGGGGGGAAAAAATAGCTACACTCAGAAAAAAGTGTAGATCATATAAATATATATATATAATTAAGTATTTGGTCAAAATTATAAGTGCTTATTGGCCAAATACAAATTGGGACATAACAAAGCCCAAGGTAATTTGTATTTATCAGAAAATAGCTGCTGAAGTTGTGATATTGGCATATCAAAAACCATATGATCTGTTATTTTTCTTTTCTCCGTGTGCCAATTGCTAGTCAAGTCAACCTGCCCCCTGTTTTCCAGCCCACCGAGCTGCAAGACTCCAGTCGCAAGACACAAACTCCAGCTGCTCCGGCGATTTCCCAATGTCCAACGTTAAGGCAACCCCCTGGCAATCCCCCCCGGACCCCCGCCGCCCATTGTTGGCCATCATTCGCTTCCTTGTATGACATAACAATCGCCTAACCCAAGCCAACTGGTGGGCAGAGGAGCGGAGGCGGAGTGACGGAGGGACGGAGGCGATCTTTACCTCCACGAATAGAGCGAGGTGCACCCTCTGCCCCTCTGCCCCCTCCCCCCTCCCCTCCACAACCCCCAATGCCCCACCGTCCACCGACTGGGCCAGTGTTTGTGCCACATTCCAGTTTTTTGCTGGCTTTTGGCTGGAAAATCCCGTTTTTCCCATTCACTGATTCGATCAGGCGGCGTAATGAAAATGAAAAACCAAAAGGAAAGACAAAGAAACTCGTCGGGGGAAAAACGGCTGGCAAATGCAAAGGCCGAAGGCCTAGATACTCTAAGGATCGTGGCTTAAACCAACAATAATTGGAGGTGGTATCATAGGTGGGAAAGGAAATTGGAAACCAATTGAGAAGTGAAGGATACCCCACGTAATTGTTTCATTTGTTATTCCACTTATATTGCAGTCCAATTGTTCGAACTTAAATAAATAGCTTAGGTATGCCAATGATTACTCTAGTTAGCTAGTAAAATACATTCGAAGACAATATTTGATTCAGGGTGCCTACATCCTTGGTTTCTGTACAAGTTAAGGTTTTTTGTCAACTGTTTCTTCCAAATTCACTTTAATAAGGGGTCCCTTAAATGATCCCATTACCATAATATATATGGTTTTCCCAAGATCCCCTTTCGAACTACATTTCCTGATGCTGCATCCATGGCTTTTTAATGGTCAGCAGACGATGAGACTGTTTTAATGACGCTACATCCCATGGTTAATTCATGCATTCATACGACTATTTCCGAACCATGACCAAGTCAACAATTTATCGAGTGGGCTTCGCTTTTTCGCGCTGCTTGGCAAGAGTATAATGTGAAAATGAAAACTAACAATGCCAACTGCAATTGCAAAAGCAAAAGCACACTGCAACGTTGCACCAAAGTCATCGTCATCGTTCGCGGCAACGGCAAATTGCGAGTTTTACTTTCGTTTTTCCTCACGTAACAGCAGCAAAAGGAAAATGGTGTTAGCAGGCAATGTTACCGTTACAAGCCAGCCGAAAGGCGGCGGGGAAAAGGTGGGGGGGGAAAGCAGGAGTTGCAACTGTTGCATGGCGATCAAATTCGAATGGTTGCAAGCTAGCGAAGCAGGAAGCGCCACGATCAGCTTTCCCTCCCCCTTTCCACCGCCCCACATGGCAGCGGAAAATGGGGAAAAGCGTGGGGGGAAAATCTCCATGAGGGGCACAAACCGACACAGGCACAAATACGTAAATTGATGCCATGAATCGAAGATCGCTCGCTGCCATCGGTTTTCGCATTTCCTCAATCGTGCAATGCCAATTAAAAAGATATTACCATCAGTGAATATCCTATAGTCGTTTATGGGTAATATTTCATTACCTAAATAGTCTTAACAACTCTTTAACGACGTAAGCCCCTTAAAAATACATGAGCAAAAGGAGTGAGATATACTAAACCTTTAATGTGCTTGATTATTAATTGGTTTTTAACAATTGATCTGGGCTATCTGGTTAGATATAATGGCATATCTGTTTAAAAATGTATTTAACTGTTCTATACAGAATTTCCTTCTCTTTTCCTTGTCATGCATATTTTGCTGAATCTGAATATATACATTTGTTCTCCAAATATCAGTACTTATATCTAAAATCTGTGAACAGCGCCTAATTTAGTATATCGTCATCAACCCTCGAAAAGTATCGATAAGTCCCTTTTGGTAGTGTTACCAGACTTATAATTATAGGCAGTCGAAATAGAGTCGTACTCCTGGGCAGAACGTGTTAAGACGCTTTAAGTTACAATTTAATATGTAATATATATTCAACCTAATTATCCCTAAATAGCTACTCTTAACAGTTCAGAAGTGAGATTAGTGTGGTTGGATATGTGTGAAGCGGAGGAGTTGTGCCAAAAACTCTAGGAAAAGCAGCGAAAATCGTCGGCGTGGAAAGTTTGCAATGGGATGTGTTCCCAAAGGTCTATGTGACAACGGAAATTGCAGATTACGGATGTGTTCCAGTTCTACGTGGCAGGCGGTTTCAAGCGAAACAGATCGGGAGTCTTAGTGAACCCGTGGACTCAAGCAAAGGAGTAAGATCAGGATTCTTAGTGAGCCTGTGGCCGCAGAAGTCTCAAGAGAAGCCAGAGCACATACACACAAACCAGTTGTGAGTATTGGTGAATTTCACAATTCGAAGAAAATAAGAATTCTCTAGAAGCCGAATTCTCTAGAAGCATACAAGGAGTTTGTGTGTATTCGTAGAGTGAACAAGCAGATGCACAACTTTGTGAGGTACATATAGTTGTCTCGCTTGCACCTAGTAGTCAAAAATACCAGGAATTGCCAGAAATGCCGAAGATAGCAGAACTTAAGTGCGACGTGTTAAGATTCCTGCTAAGATCTAGAAACGCGTCAGTTTCGGGCACGAGAGCCGAATTGGTTCAAAGATTAATAGAATTTGAACAATCAGAGGACGTCGAGTTGCCAGCATCAGTGGGGCTCACCATGCAGCAAGAAGAAGCGATGTCAGCTCAGTCAGCAGCAATTTCTCAATTGCAAAACGAAATGAAGGAACTAAAGGACATGCTAGCGCAATTAGTTACCGTTCAAATGGGAAACGCAGCACCTGCACAGGCAGAAAATTATCAGCAGCAACAGCAGCCAATTATCGATTTGGATATCGACGAAATCAGCAACGAGAGGAACATTCCTGTACAGGCTACGAACAACGTGAGGCAAGCTTCAGTCAAGGAAATTGCCAACACCTTGCCAGAATATGATCCCAGCGACGACAGTGCCATTTCAGTCGAACAGTTCATCGATCGTGTCAACAAAGTGGTTGATGCCTACCAGTGGGACGAGAAGTTCCTGTTACTTGCCATTTATACCAGGCTAAAAGGTCCAGCCAAGATGTGGCTAGATTCATCACCCGTTCTACATACTACATGGAAGCACTTCGCCGATGCTATACAGGACGAGTTTGGTGCCAATCCAGACGAGGTAGAAGTGCATTTCAACATGGCCAATGCAACCAGGCGATCAAAGGAGACGGTAAAGGAGTACTGTTTCAGGATGTCAGCCCTTGGGGTGCGATACAAGCTCAGCGAGGCAGCGATCATCAGATATGTTCGCTCTGGTCTACAACATCGAGAATTGCAAAATAGTATTGCAGCAATTCATTTCTCAACAATGAAACAACTTCGAGATGCAGCCGAGTCTTATTTTCTTTACAGAGGCAGGCCGAGTACGACCCAGAAACCATATTCAACAAAAGCCAGCAACTTCGAGCAGAAGCAGGACACCGAAGTTAAGCCGCCAAGGTCGAAGGAATCCCTGAAGTGTTACAATTGCGGAGAAATGGGGCACTTTGCTAATTCGTGTCCAAAGGAGAGCAAAAAGTCACGCTGTACCAAATGCAACAAGTTCCACGAGCCAAACGGACGTTGCCAAGCTACGAATGTCATGCGTTTAGGAGCCGCAAATCAGGACAATCTGTTCACCCGGAAAATCTGCGTACACTCGCACGATTACAGCGCTTTCATCGACACAGGTAGTCAAGCCAGTCTCATCCGACAAGCAGTTGCCGAGCAAATCAACGCCAAGCGCCTCAAGTGCTCTATGAAGATAACAGGCATTTGCGGAGGTTCACGAATCCTTACAGAAGCGATGACTGTGGATATAGGAATCGATGGGAAGACGATCGCAGCAAAGGTGTATATAGCGGACGACGATCTATTGCTAGAGGATTTTCTATTGGGACAGGACGTCATCATCTCCGCTCATCTCGAGCTCAACTTTGAGTCAGGCGATTCAAAAATCCAACGAGCAGTCCATCAGCCGACAACCCCTGTAAATGCTACCAAGATCGTAAAGCTTCTGGAAAATTTTCAGAGCGACAAGGAAAGTGAGCAAATGCGCAGCTTACTGGAGAAGTTCGCCGATGTTTTCTCGACAGGATTGGAAGGCATAGGAAAGACAAGCGTGGTCAAAGCACACATCACCGTCGAAAGCAATCAGGTAGTAGCACAAGCCCCATACCGAGTTTCCGAGCCAAAGAAGGAAGTCGTTAGCAGAATGGTCGACGAGCTGCTAAAACAGGATGTGATCACGATGTCAACGTCAGAGTACGCCAGCCCGGTGGTGCTCATCAAGAAGCCAAATGGTAGCGATCGAATGTGCGTCGATTACCGCCGCTTGAATAAGCTGATAAAGAAGGAGAATTTCCCAGTGCCGAACATCGAAGAGCGTCTGCAGGAGGCGAAAAGATTTAAGTACTTCTCATCCCTGGATCTCAACAGTGGATACTATCAGATAGAGATAGCACCAGAGAGCCGAAAGTATACAGCGTTCATCACCACAGAGGGATTGTACGAGTTCAAGCGACTTCCGTTCGGATTGAAGAACGCACCTGCAGTTTTCAATCGACTCATGGCAGAGCTACAGAAGAGGGTGCAGAAAGGCGATATGATACACTACATGGACGACATCCTTATTGGCAGCCAAACATTTGATGAGATGTACGAGAAGCTTGCTAGGATCCTGAAAGTCTTAAAGGAGTGCGGATTAACTTTAAACCTGGACAAATGTGAGTTATATAAGCAGTCAATCACATTTCTTGGTCACCAGATACACGCAGAAGGAATCAGTCCTGGAGAAATTAAGACGAACGCCATCAGAATGTTTCCGAAACCAGCAAATGTTACCGATGTGAGAAGGTTTTTGGGTCTCACTGGTTATTTCCGAAAATTTGTTGCTGGGTATGCTATAATTTCAGCGCCATTGAGAAGTCTATTGCTCAAGGATAAGCTGTTTACTTGGAAAACGCAACAAGAAGAAGCCTTCGACGAGTTGAAGAATTGCCTAATCTCAAATCCAGTTGTCATTAGTTATCGCCTAGACGCAGAGCATGAACTACATACGGATGCCAGTGCCGTTGGTTTAGCCGGAGTATTGCTACAGCGTGAGCTGGATCAGCTGAAACCAATCGCTTATTATAGCCGAGCTACTTCCAAACCGGAGAAGAATTATCACAGCTACGAACTTGAGGCTCTAGCCGTCGTGGAGTCATTGGAGCGATTTAAATATTACATTTATGGCAAGAAGATAAAGGTTGTCACCGACTGTAATGCCCTTAAGACGTCGATGGAAAAAAGAGAACTAATACCCCGGATCGCGAGATGGTGGTTGCGTATTCAGGAATTCGACATAGACATCGTCCATCGAGCAGGAACCCATATGAACCATGTAGACGCACTCAGTCGAGCTCCATTCGAAGATGCTCGAGAGATGGATACTGCATGTCTGAAGATAGCAAAGACTATAATCGACGAAGAGGATTGGCTATTTTCTATACAACTACAAGACGAGAAGATTCAGAAAATTGTTGCAGACATGAAGTTTAAAAATAAAGCTGAAACCGACGAGTACGTGATTGAGCAAGATCGCTTGTTTCGAAAACATAACGACAATTTGTTATGGGTTGTGCCGAAGCAGTTAAGATTCCACATTCTACATGAATGTCACGATAAGGCCGGACATATGAGCACAGATAAGACAATGGCACGAATTCTAAATATGTTTTGGTTTCCCCGAATGCGAAACTATGTAAAAAGCTACATCAAGTCATGTGTGGGCTGTGCGCTTTATAAAACACCAGGTGGACGTCAAGAAGGTCAATACCACTACGATGACATCAAGCCGATCCCCTTTTCCACGATTCATATGGACCACCTGGGACCATTTCCAAGGAGTTCCAAGAGAAACGAGCATATTCTCGTGATAGTCGACGCATTCACCAAATTCACCATCGTACGAGCAGTGAAAAGTACAGCAACAAAACATGTCCTGGATGTCCTGCAAGAGGTAACCAGCTACCTGGGAATGCCAGATCGCATTGTCACCGATCGAGGAACAGCTTTTACATCCAAAGACTTCGAGAAGTACTGCAAATCAAACAATGTAAAACATATCTTAAATGCTGTAAGGACACCCAGAGCCAATGGTCACGCAGAGCGAACAAACCGAATCATCTTGTCAATGTTGTTGCCATCGAATGACATCGATAAGCGTTGGGATGACAACATTCGATCAATCCAGTGGAGCATCAATACCATGGTAAATAGTACTACTAAATGCTCCCCATTTCAGCTCCTGTACGGTTATGAACCCCGAGATATCTTGAAGAACGCCATAACCAACATCATTCAAAGCCAGGACCAAAAGATGCTAACAGATGCGGAATTGAATCAGCTTAGAGCAGATGCTGCGAAAACTGTCAACGATCATCGAGCTACTGCCAAGAAACGCTACGATGCCAAACATGCAAAGCCAACTGTGTACAGCCTTGGAGACCTTGTGTTGGTCGAGAATGAGCCATTCAGCACGGGCACATCTCGCAAATTGGAGCCTCGCTATAAAGGTCCTTTTATAATCAACAAGGTCCTGCCGAACGACAGATATCTTGTTGAAGATATCCCTCACGCACAACGGAAGCAGAGACACTACAAGTCGGTGTATTCGTCCGACAAGATGAAACGCTGGTGTGAGCTGCCACCAGAGGAGCCAGATGAAGATGACGACTTGGAAGATGATCCACCCCCTGAATCTTGCGAGGACGCAGAGATTTGTCAGGAGAGGCCGACTGTGAACAGCGCCTAATTTAGTATATCGTCATCAACCCTCGAAAAGTATCGATAAGTCCCTTTTGGTAGTGTTACCAGACTTATAATTATAGGCAGTCGAAATAGAGTCGTACTCCTGGGCAGAACGTGTTAAGACGCTTTAAGTTACAATTTAATATGTAATATATATTCAACCTAATTATCCCTAAATAAACCTACACCACTCGAAAAGCTACCCTTAACAAATCCAATATCCAATATTATTGCCTATTACAATGTATTTCCCTTTGGTATTTATATAAAGATTACGATTTTTACGAATTAACCATCCAATGGATATTAGAATTAGCAATCAATTTTTTTATGTACTTTATTTGAATTTTAATAATCTTGAAGTAGACATAAACAGGATTGCTAGTAACTGTTTGCAACTTAATTTCGACTTGATAATAGGATTCCTAATCACCAAAAATACGATGGTTTCTCGATGACAGATAGCTATGCTGTATACACTCATTCTTTGAATTTATTGATGATACTAGAATTAGCAATCAAATTTTTTATGTACTTTTTTTTTTAATTTTAATAACCTTAGGTAGACAAAAACTATTTACTGTTTGCAACTTAATTTGGACTTGATAATAGTATTCCTTATCACCAAAAATACGATGGTTTCTCGATGACAGATAGCTATGCTGTATGTACTTATTCTTTGAATTTATTGATGTAACAGGTTAATAATTAAATGATATAAAAGTAATAAGTAGGTGTTTGGAGCAACCCTTGAGAAACCAAACCCCAATTTATAGCCTTGCGGCCCCTCAGAGGTCTAGGGCTTCCAAATCCGCGCTAATCATCACTATTTGCCCGATTCGTAGCCACGCAGCTGCCTGCCGACGTAATCACCTTGTAAGCCAAGTTTGGCCAAGAGTCTCAGCCAGATCTGTGGCTAAAAAGGTGAGAAAAAAAGGAAAAACTGCACCAGACAACGAGCATCATTAACATTTGGCATGGCAGGGAAGAAAATGCGAAACCCGTTTTTCATGGAAAGCAAGGCAAAACAAAAATTAAGTCACCGGCAAAGAGCGGGAAAAAAAGCATAAAAAAGGCAAAAGCAAAAGCAAAGTGCAACTGGAATCGCTGGGGCAGCCGATTACCACATCGCCACGAATAGAGAGAAAGTGGCAGGAAAAACGTTGCACTAAATGAAACTGAAAAAAAAAACTGCAAGCGACGATCGGCAAGATGGCGTGTTAGTCGTACCCCCCCACTCCCGGTAATCCCCGCTCCTCCACAACCATTTCCCCATTTCCCATTGCGGCCAGCGTTTGTTGCAACTTCAGCCATGATTATGTGGCATTAACTTTTGGGTTACGCAACCAGCCCATGCAGCAATGCAATGGAAATTGCAAATCATATGATGCACCCCCCTGTGGAAGCCCCCCTTTCCCCCCTCGGAGTGCCAGCCCCCCTTGCCACGCCGTGGCACCGCAAAATGTGTTGCGCAAATGGAGTCAGGCAAGAAAACGAGCTGTGGAAAAACGACGGTGGCGGGAAAACAAGGAAAACAACATCGACGACAAGATGGCAGGGGTGTGGTGGAGGGGGGGGTCGGCAGGGGCATTGGGTGACGGCGATCGTCGTCGTTGAACGTGAAAAGCGGAAAAGTTTTGCAGCAGCTCTTGTGGCACATAAAGCATTCGACGCGAAAGAAAAATGATATGCCGACAAAAAAAGAGGAAAGAAAGGAAAACCCACGACAGACAGACGGAGAGCAGTTGAGTGGAGGAGGTTACCGAAAGGAAAACGAAATGTGGGCAGAATCTGCATAAATTTCCTGGATTTTTATTGAAAAGGAAAATTTCAGTTCCTAATTAATCATATCTCCTGTAGTAAAAACAGGAGAAACCCAATAAAGTACGAAAGGATACCTGAAAGAAAAGTATTTGTTATCAGTTAAAAGAACGAGATAACGAATCGGTGTTTCATTTAGTTCCCTTTTTCTATAATAAAGCTTTAATAAGAAATTATGTCAAAGAGTTTAAATTTCCTAGAAATAATTAAACTATATAATTATTTTAATAACCTTTATTTTGTACAGAATAGTAATTAGTTGAAAATATAGATAAAAAAAAATAGACAAATAATAATAACTTTTGGTTCACTCAAAAAATTCATTTTTATTCTTAACAGACGTCTAGAATTTTCTTCGAAAGTGGTTCAACACGTCGTATGAGTAATTTTTAGTTTGAAAGCTTTTGTCCCGTGGTTTTATTGCTTAAGCTTAAAATCAGCTTATTATTGTACATTAGTTATAAATTAATAAGCCAAAATAAAGCAAAATTGGAATGATTATGATTACGTTTCAAACTTTAATACATAAATTACATTTTAAAACTTATAGTAATCATTGTGGGTGTTTAAATTAGGTTATGTTAATAAAAGTAACCAATATTAGCATGTTAAATACCATATTGTGGGATTTCAAAAAAACACAAATAAAAAGTCCTTCGTCGACTCACCTGTGTAGTGTGATCCTGCTGAACTTTGTCCTTCCTCCGCCTGGCATGTCTGCAACGAGAGCGAAAGAGACGGACAGCTATATTGTATTGAAATGCATGTTTACGTGCCATATGCAGTTATTTCCCCACCCCCACTCCCCCTCCTAGAATTGCATTTCACTCTTGATTTCGTTTTTCCTTCGGCTGAACTTCGTCGTGACGTGACGTTCGTATTTCGTGCAGGAAGAAGAAGCAGCGACAGCTGGCTTGCATTAGAAGAGCAGAGAGCGAGAGAGTGAAAAACTGTAAAAGCTCTTTGAATGCAGCGCTGCTGACGTCGTTATTCAATAGACATGTATGAGTGTGAGAGTGTGTGTGTGTGCTATCTGCCGCCATCGCAACAAATGCAAGAACAACAACGGCAACCGTTTGCCATGGTATTGTACGTTGCCTATTGCCACTGCAACGGCTGAAACGACCTCCTACAGGTCTTTGACCCACTGCTGAGCGCTCTCTCTCCGTCTCTCCCTCTCTCTCAATCCCCCCTTTATCACTCCCTCTCTAGCATTCAGCTTTTCATTTGCACGCTGTTATTATTTCCCTCAGCTGTTGTTGTTTTTTATTGCCTTGCTATTGGCTCTCTTCTGTTGGTGTTTTTCATTTCTTATCCATGCCTCACCACTTGCATTTTCTATTGATGTGTGTTTTCGGGGTTTTTCCTCGCCTTTCGGGCCCGAATTCCTTGAATGTTTCCATGTGTGGAAAATGGCTTTTCGGCGGCTGGGTGGTCTTCTGGCCATCTGTGTGATCCTCGGTCCTCTCTGGTTTCTTCTGGGAAATGAAGATGTGTGGGTGGTCGCGCTTCCGGTGTTTCCTTCTATCTCCGTTCTTTCGGGAGTTTTCTTGCATGATATTATTTGTTTTGACGCTTATCTGGCTTTTCCTCAGCCTACATATGATTGTACATTATCTTTTCTCTACATACCTAAACTTTTCTAGCATTTTTGGCTGGTTTTACAAAAATCATGAAAAACTGCTTTTTTGTTGTAATAAAAAAAGTTTAGCTAACTAAAATTAAAAAAATCGTTTATTTTCGTTGCTTAGAAAAACTCAATTATATTTTTATTGCTATCCCAAAACTATAAACAACGTCATAAACTAAGAAAAATTATGTATTTTTATGGATATTGAAATATAAAGTTTTTCAACAACGTTTTATGTTTATTATTCTGTTGTCCTAGATTTCTGAAGATTTTTTAATCCCACACCTTCTATTTTCCTTGAATGTTCCTGCTGATTTCTGTAATTGCCTTTTTTTATGAGAAACAATTTTAGATATATTTATTTGGCTTTATTTTCTTTGTTGGTTTGTTCTTTATTGCCTTTTCAGGATCTGGGTTAGTTTGCCCACCCAGCTGGATCCTTCTTCCGTCTTCTGGCGGTTTCTGCTTTGTCTCAGCTTTCCTTTCTGCCCGTTTCTTTGGCCTGTTTGCATTTCTGAATTAACTCCCCGACGAGTGGGCACAAAGCAGGCCGCATTCTTCCTGTTTGCCAGCTTGTTTGTTGGTTTTGGCCCACCGGCAGGGGGTAAGTGGCCCACTCTTAACCCCTTGATGCCTCCTGCTCGGCGACGCGGGTTAAGCGCCGGTCGTGGTTGTCAGGTGGCACAGGTGAAGCACGTTGACTTGTCTCGGCCATTAGAAACTGGCGCAGCCTTCGACCATGTAACCACTCCAACTGATATGACACACACACATTCACACGCACACGCACGCCGCTCAGAGGAGCAGAAAGAGACGGACAGAGGGAGCTGGGACTGGCGATAGAGATAGCGATAGCTAGATAGACAAATCACCGCATTGCTCTATAAACTTTTAACCCAATTTCTGTGCCTTATTTACACAGACGGCGCTGACTTTATTTTCATGCCCTCCTCTTTCTTGTGGCTACTTCGTCGGCCGCTTCCTCACCCCGGTTTCCCCCTTCTGAAAATAGTTTTGGCGCTTGTTATTTATGTGGCTCGATGCAGTTCGAAGTGCTTTTCTTTCTCCATTAATTTTGTATTTTTAACTGCAGCCCAAACGAGCAAGAAGAAGAAGATATGGCCAAGGGAATAGGAACCAGAGGCAGAAAAACTGACGTTTTGCGGATGAAAAATTATGAAAGAGAAAAAGAGCTTAAAAATTGCCAAGGAAAATAAAAAAAAACATACTGGAAACTGTAAGCTCCTTAGCGTCTTAGTAATATATGGCAAAATCCTCTAATGGAAAATATAGAAAACTCAATAAATCACTTTTAATATAAGCCTTCATGTCAAGTTCCTTTCAGTCCTGAACAAAGGAAAGTAGAAAATAATAAAATAATTAACCAGACCTAGTTTCGGGACTGAACAGCACCCTTGAGCTGTAAAAAAGGTCTTAAAAATAAAATAAAATGGAAGAAAATGCCTATTTGAAATAAATTGATATTTAAGATATTTTTAAGAGACTTAAGTAATAAAAAATGTTTACAAGAATTCCTTATTACAGTTATAGATTGCTTCGTCCTGAAATTTTACTGTTAAACTTTACAGGGTATACACACACATACTGGGAATATCGCGCCATTGCACTTCAACTTTATCTCGAACTCCCCTTCCTCTTACCCACTTATTCGATATTCCTCGCCTAGTCGTTCTCGTTTCCTTCCCTTTTTATCGCTTTTCATATCGCACTTTCAATGTTAGAGAAAAATAGTAAAGCCGAAGTAGATATAAGTAACCTTATTAGGTACCCTGGGAACGCAGCAATTATGAAACCCCAAAGTCTCTAAATAGAAGATCATTGGTCCATTTTCAAATGGTGTTTTATTTTATAAAGAGTATCTTGTGACAAAATCCTTAGCTCACATATAGTGTACTACCCTGTGGTAATGTACAATATATTGCACAGTATTTTAATTCCTAATAGATATAAGGAATAAAAACGGATTTTATAGTTCTAGATTATTGCTGCTTTTTCATGACGGTTTTCAAATTGGATTTTCTAAGATAAACCTTACTGAAAACTTGTGCATCAATAAACTGTGCTTTTTTCCATAAATTCATCCTTCAATTTTGTTTACTCAATGGGATTGTATATATCGAGCTATCTGTTAAGTTGAACATTACAAGTAAAGGGTTATTCTAACAATGGGATCGTTTTTCGCCGATGAGGTTATATATGTGTAAATATAGTCATGTTTCATAGTGAAGGATAACAATTGGCTGTCGTGCATTGTAATTGCGGGCTCTGCGACTGCAGGGTATCATTAAGTGCGGCATATCATGCATTTTTGATACGATTAGGGATGGGGGTGCGTGTTGCTTGCTTAAGAGTATTTGTTTTTCGTGAGTGTGTGTGAGTGTGAGTGTGTGCGTCTGGGGCCTGCATTGCATTGCGTTGCAACTGCAACTGCAACAGCTCAGGCAACTGGCAACAACTGCAGCAGCAACTGCAACTGTCGAGTGCCGACTACTGCCCTACATTCAAGGCAACGACTCTGAGATAAGCACCCACACACACATATGTGGGGGGGTGGTGGGTGGGTAGTGGTGCAACGCAACTGCCACTGCCATTCAACTGGCAGACACTTCTGTGGGGCATCCAAATGTTGGGGGGCAAAGCACACACACATGAAGTGAACGAAAAAAAAATGGTGCTTTCAAGTTCCAGACTCTGGTTCCTGCACACATGTACATCCTATACTTATACATATATGCTCACATGTCTGTGTTTGTGCGGACGTGGGTGTATTTGTGTAGACATTCTAAGCGGTCATAGTCCCAGTAAACTTTCGCTGGCCATATATTCAGGGGAGGGGGTGGATGAAAGTGGGGGAGGACCGGGAAGTGAAGTAAAACAGTGCCGCAATGAGCAAACAGAAACCGAATAAATTGCTACAAATGCGAAATATGCAGACACCATGTGGTGGCAACTCTATAAAACATACATATAAAAGGGGGAGGGGGCGATGGCAACCCACTGGGCCTAATGTTTGCCATATGTGGGTGGTAACTCTGGGGGTAAGGCCTGGCAACGCCACATGTAGTGACAACACTGAGTAGTTGCCTCACAATTTCAGTGGGTCAAACCAAAAGCAATCCTACCATGTTTATTCACTGCCAAATAATGCTTCCGCATATTAGGGCCAGAAAGGTAATAAACAAGCAATTCACAACTTCACTTTCGTCCTCCAAAGAAGGAGAACATATTGCCCAAATGAGCTAACTACACAGCCTCCATGTGGTGGTAACTCTAAAAAGCACTTAGGAGGGTGAGGGAAACTCACCCAATTTAACATAACTCTATGTGGTAACATGTAATTACCATTTCAATGGGTCAATGCAAAGCGAATGATGTACCACCGCCGAATATAGCCTCCAGCCTCCCTATATTTATCCAAGGATACTAATGTAGGGACGAATGACATTTCCACTTTCATGTTTCCAAGGAATTTTTGGTTGCAAACAGCATGCAATCAGTAATAGAACATATTGCAAAACTGAGAAATAAAGAGGCACCATGTGGTGACAATATTATTAAGCATCTATTAGGCCCCTAAGCATAATGCTAAACATATGGTAACTTCTCAGATGGGTAATAATAGGTCCAAGTCGGGGCACCGCCTAATGTTTCTTTAGTTGTTTCTTTACTATTGATGTAAAGATCGTTTTTAAGCTTTCAATTGAAATGAAAACTTACACTTTGGTTGTTTGATTATATTTCGGGTTGTTAATCCTTTACAGTGCAAATGGTGGTTCTACAACCATAACAGATGTCACCAACCGAAAAAAGAACCAAAAACTTTCCTCGCTCTGATCTTGGCTTCCGTCTTTCTTTCTCTTTCTCCCGCTCTTGCGGTGACGCATTAAATTTCACCTAAACTTGAATTGAAAATTTTCATGATCAACGGCCATGATGAGGCCTCCGAAAAAATCAGAAAACAACAAAGAGGAGACTCATCCGTTTAGTAATCAAGCTGAAGCATCTGCAAGAGCATGGACGGTGTCTGCGAGGGGGTGGTGTTGGCGAGGGGAGGGGCGGCTGCCAATTAACTGTGATGGGAAACAGTAACACACACGCACACACTCTCAACGTTTTTTGGAGTAAAAGTGAACGGGCAAGTTCAAGTTTATTTTCTGGAGAAACAACAACGCACAAAAATTAAGCTACCCGAAAAAATAAGAAATAAATAAAGGGCGTCAGAATGACAAAAAAAGAGGGGGCCAGAAAGAGAAAGGGAGAAAGCACAAGAGGGTGACAGAAACAGAGATAAAGATGGACCAGAGAGGGGCAGAAAGAGGGGGGGAGGGGGGAATGGAGCCCCAAGGTGTGGCAAGTCGTATTCGTGTATGTGTGTAAGTTTGGATTTGACCCCCGAAAAAGACGATGCCAGAGATGTTTGAACTGTAACTGTAACCGGTTTTTTGTGTCTTGTTGGTTGCTGGGTGGTGCCAAAGGTGGGTGATAGGTGTGCGTTTCGGGGGGACGGGGCTGGACTAGGAACCGCCATCATTTACAAGTCGCAAACAGACGTGTGCCGCGGAGGGGAGGGGGAGGGTGTCTCCTCGAGGAAAGCTATCATAAAACAGACAACCCAAGCAAGTCTGCGACGACTTAACTCTTGAATACTCTTCGTAAATTATGAAAAGCTGACACAGATTGGGGAAAACTCAATTGTCCCTAACTTGCATTGTCCCTGCATTTCTTTTAAATAATTGAGCATTCCGTAGGACAAGTTTTTACTTTTAAGCTTATTTACTTTCTACTAAGTTCTGAAGACACCACCTATCAATTCTACTAAATATTTAAGAGCCCTGCTAAAAAAGTTTTAACTACTGAACCTATTTGCTTTCAACAAGAAACTACATATCGATTTCACTTAATAATAGAGAAACCCATAGAACCACTGCTACCACCGTTTCAATAATTCGATGCTTCCTTTTGTTATAAGGATGTAAGGAGGCATGTTATATTTAATTTCTTAAAAAAGGAAAGTTTAATTGTAATTGAACTGCGTACGGACTGTACGTTTCTAATAAGCAATATTAATAAAAAGCCAGAAAGAGTATGCAGAGCTTTACTTGACCCTCCTCCTTTCACTAGCCCCCTCTTACTCTTTCTCTTTATCTCACTCTGTCTCTTTCCCTTGACATTTTGGTTGTCTACCAGTTTTGGGTAAGCTCGATGTTGCTGTTGTTGCTGTAAAAAGGGCGACGAGTTTTTGTTGTTGGGCCATTAAACGTTCGTTGACACCGTCAAACGTAGCTGGTTAAAAAGCGTTTCCAAATGGAAGTGGAAGATCTTTCCACCAATTTTTTTGGCAGCAATTGCAGGGCTATAAAAAAAACCAACACATCGATTCGCTGATTAGCGCCAAAGAGTTAACGATCGCAGTTAACGGTAGTTGTTCAATGCCCCTCAATAAAAATAGCTTTAATGAAATAGGATTACCGTCAGTTGAAAACCAAAATTTTTGAAAACAAAATAAATGTATCCATATTGTTCTAGGGATCATGCCAAAGACATACATTTTCATGACGAAAAATTACAAATTACAATAAGTGTATGACAATCGATTGTGCAGACAAAATTCAGAGCTTGAGAATACCAAAGTAAACCTCTTTTTGAGTGGCATTACATATAATGTCTGATGTGTATTAATTTCGTTTCAATTTGGTAAGTACAGTACAACAAAAACCTTTGAGCCGTCTGAGTTTCAACGTAATTGATGTGAAAGTGAAATTTTGTTCTGTATGTTTTTGGCTTATTTTGTTCGCCGCTTTACTTTTCACTCTTTTCTTTTTCGGGTTTTCGGACAGGGGTCAAAATCTGACGGTCATTACGAGTTGACCATAACCTTAAGTTTTTTTTCGGGGGAAGAGAGAGAGAGATCGCAGCTGTTTTTTTTTTGTTTTTGGGAGGCGGAGGCTGATCAACGCGATGTAACGAGAAAAGTGATAAGGAAGAGGAAGAACACGTGAGGAAGCAAAAGCAGAAGCAAATGCAAAAGCGAAGAGCAGAAGAGAAAAAGCGGCGGCAGAACGGCTGCGCAGTCGGCAGAGGCAGCGCAGTCGGCGTCAACGCAACGGGTTCAATGGCTGACCCAATTTTACAAGAGCGTGAAAGAGAGGAACGCGGCGAGGAGGGAGCAAGAGGAGTGAGAGAGAAGTGGAGTCATCAAAACGAACGGGAATTGTGTTGTGAAAGCCAACAGAGGGAGATGGCTATAGAGCAGCTAAGCAGAACGCAGCATAATGCAAGTTCACTGAGCGATCGCTCTATCTCACTCACTCCTTGCCGCTTTCGTTGCTTCTAACAGTGTGTTGTTGCTTTTGCTGATTGGCATTCCATGTTAGTGTTGTTGTTGTGGGATTTGTTCATGCGCAAACAGTTCGTTGTTACTTTTATGTAATTTCTTTTCATTTCATTTCTGTCTTTCTTTCTTTCTCTGTGGTACTTGCCCTTTTTTACCATTCACTTTCTTTGCCCGCGAAAGAGGCAGAAATAATCGAAGTTATAGCATAACCCATGGTAAAAATCTGTTCAGATCATAAAAGCTTCTGAAAAATATCGCAGAGATTACATGAAAGTTTATTGAACTTTCAATTTCGCTCACAGAGTCGCTCGGTCAACAAGTCAATGGCGCCCGAGCAGCGCCAACGACAAAAAAGAATTACCGATCCGATTTCAAAAACCGATTCAATTCGCATCGCATCACGAATGCAGTTCGTGAGAAAATCCAACGCGCAACAGAAATAGCTAAAGCAAATACAGGAAAATGTCCGGCTATGTGGAAATCTGCAAGTAGAGAAGTACGGAGCCTAAAGTTGAGTTTCCAGAAAGTGTGGCTACCCTGGTAAACTTAACTAAACTTAAAATAAAATAACAAATAACCGTTTAGCGGATTTTTTAAAATTATCAGCTTTATTTACCGATTCTTGAATTCTTAAACGGAAAATATTATATCTTTCTATAAATGTTTCATTTTTACATTTTCTTAAGTTAAATATTGAATATTTATTCCCGACAATCAATATTTCATACTCCAAACTTTCTAAGAACTGGAGAGACATCTAAGGGGTTAAGAAATCCGCAAAATCTACTTCTCATAACTCCTGTTGGCACCTTTTCCATATGTCCGAGGTTACTGCCAATGGCTTTCGTAAAACCCTGTTCGTTTATTGCCCTGGTGGTGGTAAGACTTCACATTGATTTTGGCTTCAGCCACTTTCCATTGCATAAGTCAAAGTTGCCAAGGAGGTATTGGTTACAAAGAAGTACCAGTGGGGTAGAGCAAAGGGGGGTTGCCACATTCAAGGAGTGTTGAACACGTCGGTCTGTCAAACACTTAAAATCCACTTCCCAACGGACACTCGAGTGTGTCCCACACTTCAAAACCACCTCCACAACCCTTCCCCATCATCACCTCATTTTTTGTCTTGTGTTTTCCTTAGCAAAGCGTGAAATTTTTGCACTTCCTTGTTTGCATGCAACATACTAGACTCAAATAGCAAAGGCAACTACAAAGCCCCCATTGCCCCGTAGCCCCCTGCCCCGCTCAGCTCCCTCTGCCCGACCTCGACATGGCCCGGCCTTCCTGGTATGCTCCACAACACTCGGGAACGGAGGCGGAGGCGGGGGAGAAGGAGGTAACCACCGACTTGGCTGCTCCGCCTCCATTCGACGCTGCTCGCCTAGTCGCTGATTACATGCAGGCACACACAAATGCATACACACCGCCGTCCATCGTAATATCACTAATGGCTGTGCGAATAGGTCTTTCGTTTACTAAACCATATCGTGCGGAAAAATAAAACTTTGTAAAAAACCAGTTGCAAGAGATTTACAATTTTTTAAATCCCATCATAACTTGTCGTAACACATTGATTAACTAGTCTTAAGCCAAATTATGATGGGCAGAAAATATGGTTTGGTGACCCCAAACGATTATGTTCGCTCAATAAAGTTTTATGAATGCTAATGGCTAATAAATTTCTTAATTGCTAAGTTGGCATTTAGTTCATAATACTATTATCAATACTACCTATAACAAACCTGATTTTAATGTAGTGTAATATTAAGAACATAATAAATATAATCTAGTGCCAGAACTACTAGTTGCACTGCTATTGGTGCGCCCGCAGCTGTATCGGTGTTTGTGTCATTCGCGTCATTGCATGTTCACCAACGCATCGCCAACTATTCCGCAGCACCAACACCCCCCTACCCCGGGAGCCACTGCACCACCGAGCCACCAGTAGTCGCTCCTACTGTGCCACTGGCTTTTTGGCTCTTTCATCATGGCAATTGGCGTCACTGCCTCACTGACTGCGACGTCGGCGTCGATGGCAACGACGACTGCGACGGTGACGGCGACTGCGACTGCGACTGCAGCCGGCTGCAGTTTGCATCATCACCTTGTGCCGTTGTCAGGGCATTGGCACAGTTTCTACACTCACACACACACTCGGTCACACCGACAACAGCCGTGCACATTTGTTGTTTTCCTTTTTTTTTGTTGCTCTTCGCTGTTTGCCTCAGTTCACTTTGCTTCTATTTCGCCTTTGGATTTTTCTCGTTTTTGCTGCTCTTGCACTTTATCGATAACCAGCTGGGCAATCGGTAACGGGATTTAGCTTGATAACAGGACTTGGAAAGCAGGTGAAGACTATGCGTGATTGTGCAAAATATCACGATGTATCTATAGTAGTTTTAAAATTAACTGTACTTCTAATTAACAGAATGTATTTATTTGGACGGTAGTCCTGAAAATTGTCGTATACGTAATATAGAATAAGTTACGTATACTTAACATAGTTTTTTAAAAATTACGTATACGTAATGAAGTAATGAATTATGTCGTACACATAACTTCAGTTCTTATAAACAGGATATATTTATTTGGACAGTAGTCTGCAAAATTTTCGTATAAGCAATATTGAATAAAATTACGTATACTTAACAAGTTCTTTAAAAATTACGTATACGTAATGAAGTAATGAATTATGTCGTATACCTAGCTGCAGTTCTTAGTAACAGAATATATTTATTTGGACTGTAGTCTGGACAATCTTGGTATACGGAATATTTATAAATATTACGTATACTTAACATATGTAGTTATTTTAAAATTGGGTATACGAAATTATGTATTTTACAAAATGCTTTGATATTTGAAGAAATAGCGTATTCGATATACAAAATATAATTTGCAAAACTTGCACATTAATTAATAAATTATATTTTTTAGCCAGTTAAATAACACAAAATATCAAAATATATATGAAACATTAAAAGGCCCAAGTACGTCTATCCTTCGCCTTTACAATTATTTTGCAATTCGTCTAACAACAATCCCATGTCCTTCGCTTTGATTACCGCCTTGGCTGTGGCTATGATTTAGTTCATCGATTTGCTGTTACCTTATTCATTCACAAACTGACAGAACTACCGAGTAATTGAGTCCATCAGGCAGCTTGAATTGATCTAATCACTGATTTATATTTATTATTTATTATAATCCCTTGATTGATTCGCTGACATTTAGTTTGATGCAGTGTGCATTCCACACTTCTGGGAAATACATTTTTAAAGCCACCTCAAAGCGATGATAACCAAATTCTTGGCTGTAGGATAATTAAAAATCCTGGGGGAAGAGTTTTTGCTGATGGCGGCTAAAAACCATCTTGACACTTACCGCATTTACCAAGGCGGCGGAGGATGCAACGAATGCTGACGACAACAGCGAAGAGGAGGCGACCAAGTCTGGCGTTTC
This sequence comes from Drosophila kurseongensis, assembly GCA_018153305.1. Taxonomy (NCBI): domain Eukaryota; kingdom Metazoa; phylum Arthropoda; class Insecta; order Diptera; family Drosophilidae; genus Drosophila; species Drosophila kurseongensis. The sequence continues at coordinate 1,460,950 of JAECXX010000141.1, forward strand.
ACTCAAATGAAAATGGCTGCAACAAAGAGATAAAGATTAATTACATAATGAAGTCGGGTAAAATGTGAGTGGAAATAAAGAAAAACCCGTCAACAATGTTTAATTATTATTGCTTGGTACTCCGTGTATTTAATTAAAAAAAAAGGTGGGAGCAGGCTTAACTAACACAAAGAGTTCTTATGGCAAAATAAGCTACAAGGACTAAATAAAGTAATTTTAATTTTATCTTAACATTCTTAAAAGGTACGTTAAAGAGGGTTTAATATAGCTTAATTGGAATAATAAGGTAAAATGTTCTACATTTTGTGGTTTTGGAATACGATGTTGATATGCCAATTCTGGTCCAATTCTTGAGTTGAATTTATCATATAGCAGAATATTTGCGCAGTGCATGGTGTTATCAATTTTTGGTATGACTGCAAGGGTATTCAAATTTGAGCTAGCCGAAGTTAGCTTCCATTTTCGTTATTTAAATCAGAAGATCAAAAGTGTTAAAGTGTCATATTAACACCCAAAAAACCGTAAGAATAAAAAAAAACGCACAGAGCCCGCGCAAATTAGGAGTCATTTACATGGTTTCCGGCTTAGCGATATGTCCCAGGTCGTTGCTAAAATTACGCAGCCTTGGCAGCAGCTTTCCCGCTCCTTTGTGCGATCCAGGAAAAGCTGTCCCAGGCCCCCTCTAAAAAACCACCCCCCCCCCACAGCTCCCCTTCCCCGAAATCAATGTCTCTGTCTGTCTGTGCGCCAAAATATAAAGCTTTTGAGGGTCGCGGTGAGGGACAAAGTTTAGCACTAGCACTAGTTTGGCATTAGCCAGCCAAGCCAAAAGAGAACGAGAACTCTCGCTGGCTCTCTCGGAAAGGAAAAGCTCGCTCGATTCGTTGCAAAAAGGCGAATAAGCGAATAATGTACATCACATCTGTGCGATTTTCAACCTCAAGTGAACCAAAACGAGGCGCAATGAGCATGAGAATGGGACGGGGGGAGGGGAATGGGTGGGCTGAACTCGGCTGAACCGCACTGAACCTGCCCCACGGAGCTGGGCCATTGGGATAGGTCCAAGTCCTCTATGCCCCTGTGCGCCTGTGTGTTGTGTTCGCTTCCCAGTTTGCGAGAGTGCTCGACTGGGAAGGCTAAAAATAGTTAAATGCAGTGGCTCGGTCTGTCGGTCACTTGCCCAACACCCCCTGTCCTTCCTTTGCAAAAAAACACAGCCCCCACACACATGGAAAACTGTCCTCAGCTTTTCATATACAATCTTTAAGATCGAAATAAACTGCTAGGCACATAATATCGAATAGAAAAAATTATATTTCAATAATCGGAATACCCGAACAATCTAAGTCTTTTTACCAAATGTAACCGGAAAGGGTTTTGCATTAATTTAAAAAAACGAAATAAACACACATTTTGTAGTTAGTATAATTAAAATAATTTCAATGATAATCCTTTGACATTCAGAGCATGAAGAATACTGACTAATTTAAATTAAAACCCAATTTAAAATTAGAAAAAAGGTCATAAAATAAAACAAAGCTTTCATTTTGACACCTTTGACCGTTTTTATTTTATACCGTTTATTTTATTTTGTTGACGAACACATTCGATACAGATTTTCTTACAGTGCATCTCTGGTTTCCTCCCCTTTCCCCCTTTCCCCGCCGGCTCTTTCACTTTTGTTTTACATTTTATTGCCTCGCTGGCAGTTTTTTTGTGCTCAGGTCTTTTTTGTTGTATTTCAGATAGAACTGCAACGCCCACCGCCCCGCGCCACACGCCCCTTTTCGCCCCATTCAGCATTTTTGTTTTCATGCAAAAAGGTTGAAGACCTTTCACCTACTTTTTGTGTGTGCTGCTTCTTCCTCGGCGCTGCGTTTGTTGTTGCTTTGTTTTTGTTTTGTTTTTGATTTGGTTTTTTTCGTGTGTGTGTGAATGTTTTTTTTGTTCTTTTGGGGCTAGAGAAAAGTTTGCATTTTAAATATTTCAGCGAGCGAGATGGAGCGATACAGCGGCCGAAGAACTGTAAATGTCTAGCGAATGAAGCAGAGTGACAGAGGGGACGATGGGGGGCAAGTTCGGGTGGGAGGGAGATGGAGATAGAGCTCTCATGTTACGTATACGTATATGTGAATCATTTGAGTCATTCTGCGAATGTGTGCGTGTGTACTTCTCATATATTTAGAACACTTTTTTGCAGTTTATTCGATTTCTGCCGCCCGTCGTTGTTGTTGTTATTGCCATTTTGCAGCTTGCACTTGTGAAAAAGAAGAAGAAGAGAGTGTGCAACAACAAAGCAGCGGTAAATCCAAAAAGGGAAGGAGAGGTAGCGAAATGGAGAGCCATATGATCATTTAACATTTTAAGCTAAGTTTAATTTCAACTAGAATCAATATATCAATTAAACATGTCAATAAACATAGATACGAAAAAGTAAATTAAGCTGATTATTAGTGACCGAGTAGGTCAATGTTGTAAAAGAAAAATGAAAGGAAATAGTAAAAAAAAAATACAAAATAAGCTTTATAATTAACACAGTAATAAACTTATTTCATTCTTAATCTCATATTCAATGAGACTTTACACTTTGAGACTTTACCCAAAATATCTGCATTGAAAACGTTGTTTTCTTTAAAGTTTTTGTCTAATATCAGATTTATTTTGCAATACAAATAACAGTTAATTGTTTTCCGAATTAATTTAAATTGAAAATTGTTCATATAAATAGCTTTTAAGTCATAGTAAAACTTTAAAATACGATTCCTTTGAATTTTTCCATACTGTTATTCCTAATAACATTTTAGTGTCCCATAATTTGTATGGTAACTCCCTATTTTGCAAGGGATACTATTGGAGGTACCTGGCAGTCTAGACTCAACCACCCTTCCGCCATTTCACCTCTTCAACCCCATCCCACAAAGTCGTGCTCGCTCTCTCTCTCTTTCCCCCCTCCGCTCCCTTTTCTCTTTCTCCCCGCGCTTTGCATGTTTCGCGGCTTTCTACTTTTATAATTTTTTTTTGGCAATGCCAATCGCAAAAATGTATTTGGGTCAAATATAAAAATTAAACGCAATTAGCAATGAAATTTTCAATTTCATTATCACCGACGGTGGCGTCGCTGCCGACGTTGGCGCGAAAGCAAAAAATACAACAACATTAAATCGTCGACTGATAAGAAGAGTAAACTATAGCATAGTATTTTTTGGAAGGGGGTTGTGGGCTTGGGTTTCTTTCGACCCGGTGTCTTCGTCTTATGAGCGCTGGTTCTGCAATGTCAAGACTGTGGTGACCTTATTTTCGACAGATATGTACTTACATATGTACACAGTTGTGGGTCTGCACCCGAACTTGACGAATTTCGGCCAATTAATAGTGCTATTTTTCAGCAGCAACATATAATATTTTATTAAGAGAAATTATATTTAAGGAAGCTGGTAATAGAAGCCCGGTCAGTATCATCAAAAACCATTATAAATTTCAGTGAAGTGCAGAAATGAGAGAAATGCGCTTTGAGGAAGTTGATCATATTTATTTAGTGAGACTAAATAAAAGGCAAGACCGCAACGGAAATTTTCATTTCCCGAGTAAATAGGAGAAATGAAAGACCATCTCTCAGTTTGCTTATTTGATTCGGTGCAAATGCAATTGAGTTATTTGAAAAGTCCTTGACAAATGCCAAGCGATGACCAGGGATTGCCAGCACTCACACACACTCGCGAAAACCCCGTAAGCCCCATAAGCCCCATGAACCCACGAAACACCCGCAACAGCCCCAATAACAAACTGCAATGAACCCCAACCCCTCCCACACCTTCTCTCTCTCTCTCTCTGTCTCTCTTTTTTTCTCTTTCAGCATGTTCTTTGACTCGAAATGACCTTAAACTGGGTTAAAGCTCGCCAAAGTTACCCCAAAAGGGGGCGGCAGGGGGGCCTGCTGCAAATTGAACTTTCTGTGCAACAGAGCATAGCTAGCGGTGAAGAGAGAGGGCGCTATGCTCACAGAAAGAGAGCGGAAGAGAAGCGGTTTGTTTGCCTAAATGCAACTCATGAATCATTCACACGCAACTATGAATATGCAAAAGTGAACCGCTTTGAATGCACAATGAATATGCGCACACATGTACCCACTAAAAACAACTACACTTGAACAGAAGTGCAGTCACAAATTTGCTTATGAAAACATAAAAGACCGACACCTGAAGACATGATATTTTTTGCAATGAAGTTACGGACCAAAAATGTTATTTTACACTGCAATAGCTAATCATTTTTATTGTATTGAAGTTTTGAATATCTGCAAAGGCAACACTGCGTATTAGTGATAAACTTGCAATGCATCTGAATATCTGAAAAGGCAACACTGCGTATTAGTCATAAACTTGAAATGCATCTCAAACTATTTGAAATCCCATTTTCAGACCGCTAAAAGCAATATAAGAAAGAAGATCACCGTGTTTTAACTTGTTTAATATTTTTGTGGGAATCTTAGTAACTAAAGATATAAATTAGGGTGTTTACCTATTTTAACTTAAATAACCGGTGGAAAACCCCTAAAAAACATAGAAAACCCATAAGGAGATTTACCATAATGTAACTAACTAAAACCTTTACGTAAATAAAACATTTGAAAAATGTTGAAAATCCCAAAAGAGATCCATTTAAATGTTAGTTTTAAGCAATACATTAACCAATAGTTGTTATTTATTTACATTCGCACATAAATACAGTTACCAGCTGGCAGCTCTTCTAATTGCCTTGCATGTAATTCATTTTCTATTTGCCAGGAGAAAGTAAAAACAAAAAAAGCACAGACACTCAGTCACAAAAACACACGCACACCCGTGCATCAATACATTTTATTGCTCATCAAAAAAATCAAAAAAAGTTTGACGCTTCGTTTTCTATTGCTGTTTTTCTCCAACCCCCTCCCCATCTTTCTCTTTTTTATATTTTTTTTTTGGTGTAGGCGTTAAGCTGGCGGCGCAGTCGAAAAGAGAGAGAGGTGACTTTTAAGCTTAGCTTGACTGGTAACATAAAAAAAAAAACAGAAATATAAAAAGAGGCATGGAGCAGAACATTTGAGAGAGCGAACGAAAGGTGAATGACTTTAGGTGAAAAAGTTGCGCAGTCAGCTCATTTTCTATTTCTTTTTATCCCCCTGTAGCTCCCCCCTAGTTCATTTAGTTTATTATCTCTCTCTCTCTCTCTCGCTCTGACTATTTCGATATCGAAAATGCAGGGCATTAGTTATGCTTTTAAAGTGGTTTTTCTATGCTTTTCATCTGCCGTAGACACTCGCTACTATGAACTCTAATAATGTCAACTAGAACTATTGTAATTAAACAGAGGAGAACTTCCAAAAGCTAAACTGTCAGCTTAGCTAAACATTTTTAAAAGAATTTTTTATCATAAATTAATATATACTCCTGTATTTTAAGATTATGTTTCGAACTTCAATATCTATCGACACACCGACAAGTTTCCAAATCGCACTCTTATTTAAAAAGACATTTTAAGAGTTCCCCTCCTCAAAGAGACCACTGTATTTTGGCTGCCCGAAAACGAAACTTTCAGCATACAGAACCAGGAGAGTGAGCTTTTCAACGACTTCGGCAAACGGCAATGACAGTGTAGCCGTGCCTCGTACTTTACATTCTGCCGCTGCCTTAGTAGGTCAACAAAATTCCGGACAATGGCCTTTCGCTTTCGTCGGCGGGCGTCGCACTATGGAGCAAACGACCACTTTTTGTGGCAAAAAATAGTTAACAGCCAAAAAACGGGGATGCATTTAATGGTTTTGTTACCTGAATTGCGATTATGTCGTACGACTGCACTAACTTGTAAGTTTAAGTCCTTGAATCAAATAAAATAAGAACTTTCATTTTAAAGTTGGCAGATATATTTTTCCGTAAAACATTTTAAAATATATTTTGGCCAGAAAAAGCTTTTGTTTTTCCATAGTGCGTTGACGTCGGCAGCGACAGCGCTGCAGCTGGCAGAGCTTCGAAATGTAAATAGAATCTAAGGCAAACGCAAGCCGCTGGCGCCCACCGCCCAACCCCCCATTCTACCCACTCCCCACTTCACCACCCCTCCACCCATCGTTCAATATGGCGACGGTGACGGCGACGCGACGATGAACATGAAGATATTTCAGTCGCCGCCGTCGCTGCAGTTGTTATTGTTGTTGTTGTTGATGTCTTTGTTTTTGTTGTTGTTGCCTTCGATGGCGTAATAGGCACATGCAGATGCCCACAGTTGTATGACTGTGTATTAAGGGACATATAGGCAAAAATTCCCCAACTGGAACTTCCCCAAGTCCAAGTAACTTGAGACACAAAATATAATAAATCATTTTGTTTTATGGGAGTATATAGACTGTTCCAAATATATTTGGATCATAATACAATGATTCTATATAAGTTGAATAGTTTTTCTTCAAAGTTTAACTAACTTGAGACAAAATCAAATGATATCCATTGATTATATTAGATAATACAAATTCTATATAGTATTACAGTATAACATTTTCGAATTAGAACTTTAAATAAATCACCCAATAGGTAAATATATAAATGTATCTTTGCCAAGAATTAAAGTTGCAATGTATGATAACCATAAAAAGAATTCTTCTAACTCTTATTCTTGTTCTGAAACACAAAACAAATTTACAAACATTAAAGCCCATTTGTATTTCAGATAGTATTAATGATGCCCATAATTCTATAAAAAACCAAACATATTTTTATAGGACTTTGCTATAAACTCCGAGTGTTACCATATCAATATAGTGCCCCACCAATTTAAGCAATACTAAATTAAAACAGCTGTCTTCTGCCTTTGGGTTAATACCGAAGACGAATCAATAGAGCCTTGCTTATTGAATTTGGCCACCATCCAATCCATCGAGTTAGCCATGAGTTTGGTTTGGCACGACATCAGTGTCACTGCCCGGAACACACTTCAGTTGGAACCTAACATCCCACATCACCAGACCCCAGACCCCAGATCTCTCCCGAGAACAGAAAAAAATAGGAAAATACCCAGCCGAAGCGAGAGGCGCAGAGCGGAAACCCCTCAGGTATGTGTGCTATGTAGGTTAAAGGGCAGCGTTCGTTGCACCCGCAGACTGAAGGACAGCAGCCCCTGGTGGGTGGTGCACGGCGTGGTGCATGTGGTGGTGCACTGGCTGGTTCCGCCGGGTGTGGGGTGGCCTTACACAAAAGTTCAGTGGAGACGATGGGTTAGGGGATGTCAAATGACGTCGCCACCCAGCGAAGTCACGGACTTTGGAGTGTGCTCGAAGAGGCGGCGACAGGCAGCCCCACCCACTGGAACACTGCCCCACCCAGCGACCACCCCCTTGGCGTCTCGCCTCCTGGCATTGCATATTTATGAGGCTACACTATAAAAGAAAAGTAATATAGGAAAGCCAATTCTTAGCTTTCATGCCAGAAAAAATTTAATTACTAATGGTGGCAACACTAAAAGTGGCAACACTAAAAGTGACATCTAATGTCAACGTCAAACCAATTTATTATTTTGACAATACGAAACCCTCTTTTTAGTTCACAATAGTCTTCTATTGAAAAGGTACTGTACTTGCTCCACCATTGTTTTCATTTATATTTTAAAAAGTAAAAATTAGTTTTCGTGATAAATGGTGTTTCGTAAGACACTTACTGCCATATATAAAGTGGGACTTATTAAGAATTTTCTCCTAGCTGTACAAAAAACAACTCGCACCAAAAGAAGGCAACACCTGGTTTTGTTCCAGTGCACGTTTACGTTTGCCCCGTGTAACGAAGGTTGTTGGCACAGATTCGCCGACCAGAACTCCCCCTTGTGTCCACCAGTAGAAGAGCAGAGCAGGAAATATGGCTCAACTGCGTCGCAGCAACAGCGAGCCGGAGATTGGACCCAATCCCGATGAGATCGAGCCAGAGCTCGCCATGCCGATCGACGACGGGGCCGGCGACAGGGCCCACACCGATTGGATGGACCAGTTGCAGCAGTCGTCGGGCTGGCTGCCCGGCCGCTCCAGCTCCACGTCGTCGGCGTTCAGGTCGCGCCTTCGACGCGCCCAACTGGGCTCGAATTCCGCCTTCCGGCGCCACTTGCGCCGCTGCCGCCGGGAGAACAATGTGGCGGTGCCCACCATGGGCGACTTCTTCCGCCAGAAGGCGGACATGGACCAGACCACCAGCGCCAGCCTGCGCGTGAAGGTGGCCCTCTTCCTGGCCCTCGTCCTGGTGCCCAGCATCATGGAGATGGATCCGCGCATCGAGTTCAACGAGCAGTGGCAGCAGGACGGCCACTTCAGCTTCCTGAAGCGCCGTCGCCTGGCCTTGACCTTCGCGGGCAACGTGTGCGCGGTCTTGATCCGCTCCTGCATGGCGGCCGCGCTGCCCTGGTACTCGATGCTCAGCATGTCGCATCCGAATCGCTTCAATCTCCGGGTGCCCCGGGCCGATGGCACCGAGTGCGAGGTGCCCGTCAACCTCAACGTCTTCTTCATCGGACTATTTCCCTATGTTATGCGCCTGCTGGCCGGCTTTCTTCGCTTCGTCAACGACACCTGGGTGGCCTACAACGACCACGTGCCGACCATCGCCGAGTCCTTCAACATTTTGCGCGTGCTCATCCTCCTCATCCACGTGATGCAGCTCATATACGGCATCGAGCTGATGCTCCTGATGGTCCAGGGAATCTTCGGGTTCCTGCACGCCGTTCGCATCTTCTTGTTGATCGCCGGACGCGACTACGAGCACGCGGAGCAGTTCGAACGGGTGAGTGTGGGGCCTATCCTATTGTCCATATATATTCCTTGATTTTTCAATATGAATAATTATTTATATTTTATCGTGAATTACCACCCCACAGCGCAAGCCAAACAGCAAGCTCTGGTTTATCCCCACCAGGGCCACGGTAGCCGTTTACTACGCCTTCAAGGAGCGCGTCTGGGACCTTTCGAACTCCCTTCTTCAATAAACTCAACACTCCAAGTTTAAAAGCAACACTCAGGCTCAAGTTCTGCCAGCCGTACAAATTCAGCCACAGAATCCATCAACAAACAGGTGAGTTCGGTTAAAAACGAAAGACTTTGCGAAGTGACAAAATTTAGATCGATTTTTAATACATGGTTTATTTTTTTTTAGTACATAGTCTATTTTTTTAATTTAATGAACATTTAAAAAAAGTGCCTTGATTCAAGCTCAATCTTAATTGTTTTAGTGCCAAGCCAAACTTATTTTGAACTTTTTGGAAAAAGTATTGAAAGCTTTCAAAAACTCACCGCTCGTTACTCCCGCTTTTTGAATTAATGGTTTTGATGATGCTGCTAGTCTTTAATCGATCTTTAGTTCGAACTTTTGGGGTTGTGGTTTTGTTTATAGTCGATCTGAGCACGGCCAGATTTGATGGTTTAATAAAGTTTATATCAAAGCTGTCAATTTTTGCATTGACACGTTGACTTTGCATTAGCACAAAATGTTGTTGGCTGTAAAGAAATGGGGAGAAAATAAATTATTGTAGTTTTTTAAATTTATTAAATAATTTGTAATTAAAAATAAGTATTAATAATTGAAAGTGCTTAGAACTTGTGTCTCGTTGGTTGTTGTCTTCACTTTGCATTTAGCCAGTGCCCTAACCCGCAGCGCCCTCTATGTGTGATGAACACACTGGAGGTGTCAGCTAAAAATATAGTTTCTGCACTAGATGGCGCATTTGTTTTGAGCGCTCTAAGAGAGAAGTTATAAAATCTCTTACAGTTGATTAGTTTTCTCTTTCGATTTGGCTCTCTTAAGCAACACGCTCTTAAGGACAAGTTGTTATTGCGCAGCAACAACAACAACAAAAACAAAAAAAAAAGTAATATCTTGTGCTTACACTTTTTATGCTGTTAACTAACAGAAAGCTCTATTCTATTCTAAACGTACTAAATAAAATACTTATACGAAACGTAATGTAATACGTACATTACAAGCGATTGTTGTTGTTGCAGCTGCTTTTGTTGTTTACGCATTGTGTGTCAATCGGTTTCATTAACCCCAACGATATATGTATGTGTGTATGTACACAGACAGATACATGTGCAGAGGCAGAAAGGTCAACAAAGTACGTTTCATGGACACACCACACATGCAATTCTGTTTTCTTCTTTTTTTCGTTTTGATGTGGTTTAGTTTTAGACTTTGTTGTGATTTATTAATTTAGTTTTGGTGTATATTTTATAGAGCATTTTATTAATTTTGTTTTTGTTATTTAGCTAAATAAAATATAAATGCCTTCAATTTGGAATTTTGTTAAGTATTCCTTTTAAGGTTAAATGATAAGTTTGGATGTTTTTGATATTTAAGTTTGTTTCTTTTGTTTATGTTTGTTTTCCTCTAAACGAGGGATGTCCCGCATTGTTGTTATTACAACGCCCACTTTTACAATCTCAGCACCTGCTTTCTCCTTCTCACCACAAACTCAGGTCATTGCTTGGATTTCTATTCCCAAGTCTCTTCGTCTTTCCCTCAGTACAGTACACTCTTTAAATGGCAATAATATAATTAACACTTTCTTTCAATAAAACTATAAAAAAAAAAGTACGACAATCCAAATGTGATCATTTAAAGCAAATTTTGACTTATGTATATTGCCTAAAAACAAGTGACTTATCAATAACTACAATCGGCACAGTAAACACCCGAGTCTGTTGTGGGTTCACTATATCGAGCACCCACTTTACCCCTGTTGCAACTGCAAAAATGCGGAAGAATATGTAACGCAATGCAGAGGGGCTAGGCATCACCAGGAAAACGAAGAAGAGAAAAAATAAATAGAGAACCAAGAAGAATCGGTTGCAAAACGAAAACAAAATGAACTGCAAAGTCTGGCGATCGCAGACAGCTAGAAAAATAAATTAAGTAGAAAAGGGGGCTAACAACTCAGAAGATTTGCCACTAAAGGAGGCCTAGAATTGAAGATAGGTTTCAGATATAGAAAAAATTAAAAATGAAACCACAATACTTTCAGTTCTTTGAACTCAAAAATGTTCGTATATGGATCTAGTATCACTGTCAAAAAAATGAATCTAGATTTACTGATGACAAAAACCATTTCTAACATTCTTGTTTTATACTAGTTATATTAATTCTGTGTTTTTCGCAGCTAATGGTTTATGACTAATATTTGTAGGTTCTAAGATATTCTTATTAACTGAATTTATACTTCTTAGTCTTCAGTAAACCAAGTTAAATTACAAGGACTACACTGGGAGTTGTTTGGATTAACACATTTTGACTTTTTCTCTAGGGGTAGATTGATTAAATAGTTAATTGGACAGCAAAGACTGAATGTAATTCAAAAAGGGTCCCTAACGTCACTGAATATGTTCAATGCGTCCCAATAACTCTGTGGCGTAACCCTGTTGCAATCCCCATCCCCGAAAGCAGGTGCAACAACAGTTGGCCGAGGGCAGGTTCATCCTGGGGGATACACCCGCCACCCTGTCCCGATTTCCTCTACCAAAACAAAAAGTCCCCCTAAAACGAGACGGAAAATACACGGCAAAACACCAAAGGCACAGGCAAAGGCAAACCCAAAGGCAACCGGGCGCATGCAAATAAAAATAGATTTTTCTCGGTATATAGGATAACGACCACCAACGACCCCAAAGTTGGAACGTCGACGTCGGACGGTGACGTCGGACGCCAACGTTCTCGGGCAACGACCGGCAAAAAACAAACGCAAACGCATCCAAAGTTTGCCTACCCCCAAGCAGAAGCTGCTCCTCCAATCGCTCCCCATCTGCCTGTCTCGTTCTATTTCCCTATAGCCCTCTCTTTCAGCTGCTGTCTCTCACCAGGGTGGACCAGTGTGGTGAATAGCTATTAAAGACTTTAAGCCTTTGTTTCACAAGATCACAAGTAACTCATATTATATCCTTTAGGGCACACTAATTCCGTTATATAGTTAGGTGTATTTTGATGGCATTAGTTTCATAGGGTCTAAATTGGTTTCGAATGTATTAAATTTATTTATTTATTTATTTATGTTTGGAATATGAAACAATAATTAATTCGCCTTAACTAATAAAGAGTAGGTGCTCAAAAGTAGTCTGGTCCTAAATCGTTTGAACTATTTAGAAAAGAAAGCGATTCGAAAATACTTTGTTTAAATAAAAGGGACTCAAATTAGATGCCTGTGGAACAAGGACCACCCTAATGTTCACCTTCCCTTCTTCCGTGTGTTTGTCGAAGAGAGAGTTCTCTCTTTAGGTCCTACGCTCACACACACAGCCACAGACACGCAAGACACGTATTACGTATACGTAGGGGTTGCTGACCTCTTCTCAGGGTCGCCGAAGGTTGTTGAACTCGCTGTCTATCTCGCTCGCACCCGTTCGGGACCGGCCCTTGTCTGTTGACGAGGGTCGCCGTGCTCCCTATTTGCCCCGCATGTCCCCGGCACTTCTTGCACCCCGCACATGCCCCTGTGCTCCTGTTTGCGGCCTGAAATGTGTGCTGGTCGTTGGCCTTTCCTTCCGCGTCCTCGCCCTCGCCCCTCTCTGTCGCTCCTTCGTGACGTAATGTGGCAACAGGGCATTCCCGATTGCCGCTGCTTCCTCTTCCTTCGGCACCTACCCCATCCCCCTCCTCCATTGTTGCCGCTGCCTTTTGTATTCCCATTTATTCGCTTTTTTATTTAGGGGAAGCGAAATGTAGGGCTGCTGCCGATGCACTCTGCATAGTTCAACATTGTCTGAGGTTAGGGTTGAATGCTCGACGGGTCCGGGTCCGGGTCCGAGTCCGAGTCCGGGTCTGCTCTGCTTTGCTCCGCTCTTTTCTGGTCTCGAACCAATCCAATGCAAACTAACTATTACGGAACCCAAGCCCAGCGTTTATTGCAATCTGCAGTTTGCGACACGTTTTAAAGGGAATTATCGATTTATCCTTGCTTGAGATACTCGGTTTAATGGTATTTTTCTCAAGCTCACTTGTCAATACTTGTTTTTCAGATATCTGTTAGTTTTGGCATTTTTATATGTTATTTGCAACTGGGCTTATTTAAAACAGTTTTACTTTTTGCAACCTATAGTGTAATGTTAAATATGCAAACAGACTTAATATCATAAGTATGATTGGACCAACAGTATACTAGAAGTATTATTAATAATTTCTTGATTTTAATATTTATATAATTATGGCTTACTGAATTTCAGAAGTTCATTAAAAGTAGTAAGCCACTGAAATAAAGTTTTATGGTACGGCACCATATGTATGTCGAATACCACTTGATTTTCAAACAGTTCCAAAGTGCAAAAAAATCTATTGATAGATGACCAAAGTGGAACTTTTTCACAATTTTCAGCTAAACGATTTTTGAAACAAAGATTATTTAACACATGATTCATCTTTATATTTACATCCCAGCCACAAAGACTTCCCGATTGTTTTCGACTGCTTGTGGCAGAATTGAAAATTGGTAATGCCCAGGTCAATTTGCTTGCTCGTAATCTTTCGCATACCACACTAGGCAACAGTGACTTTTCGTATCTGATTCTTCTAGGCCTTTAGTTTTCCTTTTCTCCTCTCCCCCTCTTCTTCCTCCTTTTTCCCACTCCACAGTTATTAATATTTACTTCACTTTTTGCTGTCGCCTGGTTTATCAGTCGAATGATTGGCGCGTGGTTAGCTTTTATCGGTCATTCGCCTTCTTCACCAAGTGAGGGAGAGGGAGAGTAGATGGAGAGAATGGTAGAAAAGAGGATAGGAGAGTGGGCGGAGAATCTAGGAGAGTGCGTAGTGGTCAGCAATGCGTCACAATCAATCACACGCAGAGCGAAAGGGAGAGAAAGCGGGGCATAGAGAGTGCGGTTGGAGGAGGATGAAGAAGGCGGAAGGGGCGAAGGGGGCAAGATGAGGGAGAATAAGAAGGAAAAAGCCATGACCGTGAAGTTTAACGCCCCCGGGCAATGTTAACGTCGACGTCGACGTCGACGAGGCTGGCAGCGCTGCCCACAGTCCACAATCTGCAAGATACATCCCACAGCGCCACCTTTCGCGTTCCACGTTTTAAATCGAGTTCCACGCACGGAAAATAGAGAAGCAGACTAGTTAAAGGTTTCCCCAAATTTACTTACATTTTGCATCATTAGTATTGAATGAATTTTAATAAATACAGCTCCTTAGTTTAGGTCTATTTTCTTCACCAAATTTTAAAAACTGCTATTCCAAAAAAAGAGGCCCAAAAACAGCACTTCTAAACCCATAACGTTAAATCCGAATTTAAAAAAGGATACCTTTACATGCTTGTGGCTTAATTCTCTAATAATCTGCATTCAAATCTTTGTAAATTTTGGTCGATTTTTTGTCATTTTTCATGAAGTAACCCCTTTCCAAATTTTCGAAAAACGGCTTTCCGGAAAAGGTACCTAAAACCTGCACTAAAAACAGCAATCAGAAACATTCTTATGTACACATGTACATACATACAAATGTATGTATGTAGTTACGATCATAAATTTCTTTTTTTGGGCAGGAAATAAACTTAATGCAAAAGACGGAGAGAAATTTGGCTGATAATGGCTAAAAGATAAAGTCATAAGCAGCGGACTAACACACCGGCGTGTACATTTTATTATATGTTTATTCTGCATTCAAATCTCGGTTTGTAAATTTTGTCAGATTTTTTGTCATTTTTCAAATTTTTGAAAAAAGGCTTTGCCGAAAAGTCAATCATTTGTTTTAAATTCTGGGTAGATTTTCTTGACCAATATTTCAAATTTTCCAAGAAGGCAGAACTCAAATTTAAAAAAAAACACTTCTTTCTCGACTAATGACTGAGGATTTACTTTTTGGTTTGTTGTGAGTGTCTGCGAAAAGGGCTAAATCAACGCTCTTATTTGACGTGCCACCCCCTCTCTTCCCCCACCCCTTCGTCTTTGTCTGTGGCGATGGCAGAGGCAGAGGCAGCGACCGCGACTGCGACTGCGGCAGAGACGTTGTCGTTTTTGTGGTTTGACATTGAACTCGAAATTGATGCGCCGCTGAGCAAATGCGTGGCCACTCCCCCTCTCCCCTACCACTCACCCACCCGCCTCTCTTGGCCAACACCACCCACTCTCTAGCCCCCTCGCTCTAGCCAGCTCCAGCTTATTAGCCATTTTGCTTTGCCACCTTTTTTCCGTTTTTTTGGCTTTTGGTATGGAGGGCAAGTTCAGTGAACTTTCGCATAGAAAGCGCGCAGCAGAAATCTCTTTTTTTCGGCTTTGACTTTCGAGCTTGCCGAAATCTTGGTGTTTGTGTGTGTATGTCTATTTGCGAGATAGTGTGGGAAATAAGGTGTGTGAGCATGCTAACAATTAGCTAGTGACCAAGGGCTGGAAACGTTTGTTGACCAAAAAAACCACTGGAAATTCAATGAAATTGTAAATATTACATTAAAAATAATATTTTTTTCAATATTTTTATTTTTTCTAGTAAACAAATCTTTTTACTAATGGAAACTATTGAAATAATGTTGACATCTTGAATTTACCTCTCATTAGGGGTCATTAGGGATAGTTAAAACTAAACTATTATATTGTTCATTTAAAGATTGAAATTTTACTAATTAGATACTTATTTTTTTATTTTTCAGATCATGATCGATGGATTCTTCGGCATAGTACTACAAACCTAAAACACGGCGGTTGGCAAAAATTGAGTTTTATGTGAGAATGTCAAAATCATTCAAAAAATTTTCCTCGAATTTATATGCATTTATAATGTAACAAAATGTCCTGCAACTAAAATAAATTGAAATGTAAACAAGGAAATTGAAGCGTTTTATAGCGGCCTCAATTCAAAGGCAGAAATTATATAAGGGGTTGCCACGTTACAATTCACTTCTTTTTTATTTAATTTGATTAAAGAAAATAAAAGCAAAGGTAGAAATGTTTTTGTCTGTGAATATATATGTTACATAAATCAAATAATTATGAGCCATCTTGCAACTTTTGTCGTTGCTAAAAACAGCAATCAGAAACATTCTTATGTACACATGTACCTTCATATGTACATATGTATGTATGTACATATGTAGTTACGATCATAAGATTTCTTTTTTTGGGCAGGAAATAAACTTAATGCAAAAGACGGACAGAAATTTGGCTGAAAATGGCTAAAAGATAAGGTCATAAGCAGCGGACTAACGGAATCGGTGCGTGTACATTTTATTATGTGTTTTTGTTTTTATTTTTTGGCTCTCCTATATGCTCCATATACATATTCAAAGAACCGAATTAAGTTCATAAGCGACTAAAGAAAAGACCAACAGCAACAACAATGGCAAAGCTCAAGAGCGGCAACAACAGCAAAAACAGCGACGACCAATTTTATGAAAGTCACAGTCAAGGTCAACATGCGTGCAAAGAGCGAGCGGGATGGCAAGAGTTCTGGCTGAAAGAAAGAACCGCGGATCTTTGTTGTTAATGTGTATGGAAGGTTGGGGTGGACCTGGGAGGTATGGAAAATCGGACGGTCTATAAAAGAATTTGAAGAATATAATTTAAGCTTTCCGGCCCACAAGGCGTATGTGTAACTTTTAAAACCAGTCGTATTTTTGCAGATTTTAAGCTTCTAAGCTTTGTGTACTACAAAAATGTTTTATTCAAATAATACATTTTAGTTAAATTGTCAAAGTGATTGCCTAGAAAACAAGGCCAAAGTTTTAATTTAAGAGAATAAAATTTCAACCTGAGAGATGTTAAAATCTATAAATAATAAAAGATAGACAATATTTGGAACCCAAAACAAACATTCTTGCGTTATTGATTTCCACAGCAACAGGTGCCTGTGGGTAGTATAATATGGTAGAATTGAAATTCAAGTAAGCCCAATTTCCCCGATCTAAACTGGTCCACCCCATGGAACATATTTTCGCTTTGCTTTCTATCTATGATAAGCACACAAAGAATTTCTTATTCGCACGAATGCAAAAGAAAGTGTGTGTGCGTGTATGAGAGTGTGGGTGCGGTGGCGATCAACAAGGAAGTGCACAAAAATCGAAGTAGCCAACGAAAGGCAAAAAGCAACCATCGCAGGTTAAAACGGAGCCAAAAGCAGGAAAACAAACGAAATCAAATAAAAAGTAATAAAAAAATGACTCACTTGATCCCCACGGCACACCAGCACTAACACAGGCGCAAACGCACACAGCGCGCACACACAGATACAAAATGGCTAGGTCGGTCGTTCAACCTGAATCCAAGAGAGCGAGTAAGAGAGCGATTTTATATATTTTTTTGCTTTTTTTCTTTTTTGAACCGGCTTTTTTCGTTTCTCTCTCTCGCTCTCTCCCTCTCTCTCGCTCTTTATTTCATAACGCTTCTGGTTTCAGTTTTGTTGTTGTTGTTTAGGGTTTAATGACATTGCCGGTTCATCTTCGTCGTTGTTTTTTTTCTTTCCTCCCCTCTTCTCTCTTCTCTCTTTATGTTTTTATTTTTATTCGTATTCGTTGTCGTAGTTGTTCTTTGCGGCTTGTTTATTTATTCTTGCAAGGCAAATACAACTACTACAGCAACAACAGCAACACTCTACTCTGCCGACTGTACAGTGAATACAAATGTAGAAATAACTGGCGGCTCCAGGCGACCAAAGTAACCGAAGGAAAGCTGAAAAATCACACCGCACTTTCCCCGAAATAATCTGGAATTTTAAATTACAATTTGCTATAATCCGAAGAACTATAATCTGAAAAAATTGCATTTGTATCTTAAAGTTGTATCTCAAAAATGCAATACTTAATAGATACATTATCTGAACGGAATTAGATCATTTAGTGTTTAACCATAAAATAGCCATTTAAATTGTTGTTTACTACCTGTACTCAAGTTATTATTGACGTGGGATGTGCAACAATAATAAAAGCAACTACAAATTGCTGCAACTTTCTGCTGGGCTGTATTTTTACTTTTCAGTTGTTGTTGGTTTTGTTGTTGCCTGCCCCCGACGACGCTGCTTTGCTTCCTCTTTTTGCTTTTGCTTTTTGATTTTGTTTCTGCTTTTGTTTTAGCGCGTTCACAAATGTGTGTTAGTTGGCGGTCATTCACACTGAACGTGCCCTTTTTGTTGTTGTTTTTCTTTTGGTTCGTTGTGCGCGCTTTCCGTGTGTATGTGCTTGTGTGCGTGAGGGTATCTGTGTGTGTGTGGAGCAACTTCAACTTAAACTTGACGTTTAACATTTTTGAATTTTTTTTGTATATCTTTTTTCCAAATCTTTGACGCATATGTATCTTTTTCACCACATTATGAACATGTGAGAGTGAGAGGCAATGGTTTTTTATTCGTCGAATGCACTGATATTTGCATTTGAACTGGAATTGACGTCACGGATTACGCAATTCCGCAAAAACCGACTAATTTAACCATATCTGCTCGAAAATCGCCGAGTGAAAGAGACAGCAAGCGAAGGGGGAAAGCATGGGCGAAAGCACACAATCACACAAACACAAGGGGGCGGAATGGTAATGGGAGTAGTGTAAAAGTAAAAGGTCATTGAACGAACATTGTACCTATTTCTGCTATTTACACACACAGTACCATTCCCACATGGATGTGCTCGTGTTTAGGTGTGTTGGTGTGTGGGCGAATTGTTATTACTATTCGCCAGTTACAAAAAATATATACACAAAGCGAACAAATTAAAAGAGAAACCCGAACTTCCGATAACAAAGTTGCAGATACTCTATACAGCTTTACTTCACAAGGAGGGCTTTACTAATGACCAATGGACTCCCAAGGCGTTATACGGGTTTTATTAAAGTTTAATAAATCATTGAGTTAAATTCCTAAAATATAAATTTCATTAGAAATATCAGTTAAAGTCCTTAAATTAATTGGTTTTGTTCTATATAATAAGGACATTAAGTAACTTAATGTTTGGAAGATAATACTATTTTTGACAATGTATCTCCAAAGCTATGTTAAAGTATTTTTAAGCGATATTTACCTTTTCAAACCATTTTCAAACAGCTCTTTCTGCAGCCACTGCCAATGAACCTCTTAGCTGGGAAAGGGCAAGCTGAGTAATGGCTTTTCGTATTCCGTACTCGAACAAGTCAACAACCGAGCGGAGAAATTGGGGAATTAAAGTGGAAGTGAAATGGTGAAATGGCCAAAAGCTATAAAGCCAGCGGCAAAAGATCGCATCTATCGCACAAAATCAGATCGGATGGGTTTGGATCTCGGCAGATATCTCGCATTCCCCGGCGTAGCTCATTAGTCAGGACGTATCTGACGGATCGTCATAAGCGTGAGATCTTCAGGCCGCGAGTCCAAAGGCCGCAACGTGATCATTCCATCTTCTGTTGGCCAAAGAAAGCGGCCAAAATTGCAAAAGTCGCTAAAACGACGAGGCGAAGAAAGAGCGCAGCGAAAAAAGTGCCAACCTGGCTTAAAGTGCATGACAGGCCGACCAATATTGGTTGGAACAAAAGGTGTCCAATTGTGACCCCGAACATCGTGATTCATCGGGGTATTGGGAAAGTGCATTATACGCGGAAGTCGATTTGAAATTCCAGAGAACACACGCTTAAGGTGTTTCGTAACTTTCGAATGACTCCAGTTTCAATATGATCATATTCCTGGTTGGAGAAAGTTCTGGAAGCAATCTTTGCTTAAAAAATGATTACGAAAGTACTTCGAAATAAATGGAGTTAACGAATAATTTGTGAAGAAATACTTTACAGTACTACAATCATTATAAAACATTAGGATTGCGATTTTGGGGTACTAGTGTGATTTTGTAGGTCAATAATATTTACATAGGAAATTAAAACGAAGTGGGAACTATTATTTTTGTATAGCTTTTTCTCAAGCAATTTCGAAATGTTTTGAAATTTCTCCAGAATGAGAAAAAGGAAGCTGATGAACAAGAAAGCAATCAATCCAACGGCACATAATTAGCAATCATGACTAAGGGTTAGGAAAGCGCGTGACAAAGAGGGAGAAGGGAGCGAGGGGAGGGGAGGAGAGAGTGCGAAAGGGAGACAATAAGAACTTTATCGAGGCACTGACCCTTGGGCGATTTATACATTACGTATGTATGCATGGGTGGTACTGACTTCACGGACCCTCCCCCTCCTTCGCTCCTGGCCCCTTTCCACCCGTCTCCTACCCGTCACTATGCGTAATATTGTCACAGCTATCAAATGGCAAGAGGAAAAAGTACAACGACAAACTAGAGATAAGGAAAATTCCTCCTCATTCCTTTCAACTTTACCCAAGATTCGATTGGAATCAAGCCACTGTGAACCAAGTGGTATGCGGCATGTGGCATGGGGAACGCGGAATAGAACGGGACGAAGAAAGCGGAACGGAACGGGACGCAGCTGATAACCATGTTTACGTATGGAGTTCTCAGGTGCATACCCACCTTATCCCAATGGAGTTGTTGTATACGCGCTAAATAAACTTCAAGTTCATTGGCATTAATTAAAATGCAAGGCGAAACAAAATGAATCCACACGAATCGAAACAAAATGAAATGAAACAAAAGCGATAACCACAATAAGTTGTAACGCTCATAATATGCAACAAAAGTTTTATAAAAAGAAAAGTGAGAACAAGTCTCGCTTGAGATTATTGTATTGTAACTAAGACACCTTATAAGGAAAATTATTTCAAAACAATAAAAACTCATGACAATTGGGATATGGAGGAAATCCAACTAGTGTTTTAGGAGTTACATTTCTAAAAGGATATTCAAATAAATATTTGGTTTTTATTTCTTTCCTTTTAAAAATCTCATTTTCTTTACGTCCATAATCTTAAGATTTTCGAAAATTCATTTCATTATTTTTTGGTTAACCGAATTGTATCCTGAAACATCTGTTCTTTGATATGTTTCAAATAAGATTTTTGAAAATGGTCTCACTTTGTTTTACCGAAAAAGACATTTATGTTTCTTTAAAGATTGCTTTCGAATTTTGACAGCTGGCAGGATTAAGGATGCAAAATTGAAAGCCATTTGATTTTTGGATTTCTGGCTGCATGGGCATTTTTCTGTATTTTCCCTTAATTGGCCACCCAATGTGCGTGTGTGTGTGTGTTTGCTTAAACCTTGCCTCCCAATCTTGCCACCCTCTCAGCCCGTCTCTTTCTAGCACGTGTGTGCCTTGTAAAACGGGGGTTACATGACATTGAAACCGAATTTGAAGGTTTCAGCGTTTTGTGCCTCTGGACAGGGTAAGTTCTACTGCTTGGCCAGAAATACCTACGAAAAGAAAAACATCAAAAACGAAAAACGAAAACCGAAAACTGAAAAACAGACACAAAACCAGAATAAAGCGTTGCCCCTTTTTTACGGTTTCTTCCTTGTTTCTTTGCTGTAATGGCGAAATATACACAAATTTTGGAATCTCTCTGACGCCCTTGTCACTACATTTTTGGTCATTGGCCTCGCACGAACACACAGATACGGCGCACACTTGCACAAGTACGCCAGTGGCGTGCGCAGGGGGGATCGGAGTCTTAGGGGGACCGGAACACCAGATACTAGTTGGTGTTCCGAATATGTCTGTTAGCAAGCAATCGTTGCAACAACTATTACCAATAAACTGGACGATTAATCTAATTATTCTCGGGCCTTATTTCCCTGGGGTGCGAAACCCCCTTGAGAAACTCCCGCCTGCACCCCTGAACCCATACATATACAGCACTATAGAGCCATTTGGGACTTGGTAACAAGCGGCAGTCGTAATTCGAAGAAGCAGGGAGCAAAAACAAAACAATGCCAATGCCCAGACCTTACCGCCACCTACCACCCCCTTCCCCCACCATTCTTTCTGGATCCACCCCCTCGGTCCCCGCGCCCTGTGGAGAGTCCCCAAGTTCCAGGCGTTGTTATCGTGCGTTCGCCAACCCACCCGCTACTCACAAACACACTCACTCTCACACACACACACACATCGACAATCAGGAAGAAGAAACCAGCCAATAAAGTTGTGGTGGGAATAACGCCGCCATTTGGATTCCCTTTTTCCATTAGATGGTCTATTTGAATAGGTAAACTTTTGGCAGTCTTTAACAGACACACAAATTCACTATGAAAACTTTTTTTGTTCTTTTATATTATCTAAAATATACAGAAGTTAAAGGGGTTCTTTAATGTACTGATCACATTTGCCGTAAATTTTCTTTATTATATCTTTGCGATTACAGGTATCTTTAAGTATTCCATAGTAGTGGCTTTAATAGGTATTGTTAAGCCATTATTTTGGGTGGTACTTTCCTGTTTAAATAATAAATATTATTAATTCATACATACAGATGTACATACATATTATGTTTCTTATTAATTGGGTTTCGGAATTCGCATATCGAACTAATGCACAGAAATGGGAAATGGGGGTGGAAAGTAACAAAAACAATTGAGGAAAAGGGCATCTGTGAAGTCGATGATATAATTAAGTTTTTAGTGGCATCAAAATCGTAGTCATCGACATTCAGCATCAACGATTGTTTATCAATGTGTAAATAAGCAGCGTTCCGTACTCGTATTCGAATTTCGTATCTGTGTGTGCGTTCCCAAAAATTTCAATAGCAAAGGTCGATGAACTCGCGCCAGCGCGAGAGTGAGAGAGGGCGAGAGAGAGCGCACATTTTTCCATTTTTTGTTACGTTTCTGTTCCGCATTTCTCTGAAAATTTCTCTCGGCTCTCTTCGGCTCTCTCTTCGGCCGCGGTGTTTTTGAATTTGCGCGCGCTTCCTCGTTCATTCATAAACAGAGAGCGGCGAACTCGTTCGAACTGTTTTTTTTTTGAGTTATCTCGGCCAGGCCAACGAACCGGGCTCTGACATGTGCTTCCACCCCCGCCCCTGGCCACCACCCCCTCCGTGAACTTTAAGGCGCGGTGACTAAGCGCGCCCTCTTAAACTCCTGAACTTAGGCCCGCTCTATAACCGCAGACACGCCAATTATAATGCAATCACCCGGATTATTGGTCGCTAATTAAAGAGTTTCGCGATTTGGTGAAGTTCCCCGGATATGGAGTTAAATATTCATGTTCAATGCAAAGGCAGTCCAATAGCTCAAGCGTTTAATTGAAAGAATTAAAGAGGTGATAGAACCTTTTCGTGAATTCATTAAATTGTACAATATTTATGGTTCTGTGGAAGAATGTATTTATATCTCATTGTGAAATTCAATATATTAAAAAACTTTAAGCAAGTTCTTATACAAATTCAATCAATCAATAGAGGATACAATTCTATTGCAAATGGTGTCAGTCCACCAGAAATCTGAAGCCATTGCATAAATATCTAAGCCAATGAAAGGTGTCTGTTAAAGATGGAATTATATAAGGGTGTTAAAGCCTTTTGAGATTTGGAGTTCCTTATATAATCGCGAATAGTAATCTGCCTTCCAAGACACTTTCAATTTGGAAAAGATATTGGTATCCCCATCTTTGCTTTATCCTTTTTGTTTGTTGTGTTCAAGGGTAAGTCCAAAATGGGGAAACAAGGGGGTTTATCCCGCCCCCCCCTTATAATCAGCTCGCAATTCCTATATGCTGGTGGTGAATTAGGAGGGGTACTCACTTCAATTGGTCCCGTTGCAGCGGTGGCATCTTTGTGGCATTCGGCTGGCGCTTTCTTAATGGCCAGCGTTTGCGAATACCGTTGATCCTGGAGCCGAAAACGATACGGATATCGATGGTGGTGTTGGAACTGGGGCGATATCCATGCTCTGCCAGCAAGCGATTCACCGATTACCGTTAGAAGTTAATTTGCGGTTGGTTTTAATCACTTTTTTTTTTACTTTTTTTTTTAGCTTTTTATAGCTCACAGCAAGACACAAGCTCTGCTTCTTCTTCTTCTTCTTTGTATTTTTGGGGGTTTAAGAAACTTTGGATTTGGATTTGTTGTTGTTGTTGATGTTGTTCACATTAGTGTATTTCTTTCGTTTTGTTTTGAGGTTGTTGATTCAAGATTTAGCAGCTGTTGATTTTTCATAGGCTTTTTAGTTATATATTTGCATTATATTTCGGGTGGGGGAAACGTCAGCTGCAACAGAACACACACATAAAAAATAGAATTAAAAAAAAAATACGTCAGTGGCAAAGTAGCATTATGCATTTTATGCGCCGCACACACACGCACACACACAAAACAAAAACAAAGCCAATTTTTTAGGATCTTTCAAAATACATATTTCTATTTTTGCTGTCTTTGTTTTTTTTGATTTAATATTTTTTATTTTTTTGTTGTATGCATAATTAAGCTTTTTGTTGCACTTGTCAAATTGTCGCACACACACACACAGATACACAATGCACTTTGCTGCTAGAGCGAGGTGGTCGTAAAAATTTATTTTATTTATCCAATCTTTGGTAGTGAAAAAAAAAACAGTCGTGGCAACAAATAAACGTAAAAAAAAATTGTTATTTTATTTTGATAATTTCTTGTGGAACCAACAACGGAAATGCCGTTTGATATTCGAAGCGTTTGCTTTCCGGGCGCGCCAACAACGGAATAACTCGCTTGAATCGCTAGGGGTGGGGGAACATCGATGCCAACGTCGATGTCGTCGATATGTTTAACACATCGGTGATATCGATGTTTGCCAGGGCATCATCGATGGTTTTCCATCACTAAAAAGCACATAACACGGTGGGTGTCCTTGCTTATTACGGGGTAAGTCTCCCTTACATTCGGGGTAAGTCCCCGCTAAACTCGGGGTAAGTCCCCGTTACATTTGGGGTAAGTCCCCGCTAAATTGGGAGAAAGTCCCTACTACATTCGGGGTAAGTCCCCGCTATCAGCAGGGGATGTCCCGACTATAAACGGGGCAAGTCCCCGCTACCGACTGAGAAGGTCCCCACTAACTATCGATAAAAATGGTGTATCCGCTAACGGTGCTGACATCGATGTTTTCACATCTATAACTTTGAAAAATGTTCACACTAAAAATATCGACAGAGTTCTTAGGGACTGTTAACGAATCCATTCCAGTGCACTGTTAAAACCATATAAAAAGCAGTGTAGGAAATGAATGCTATCTAAATAGAAAATAATGTTGAAAGTAGTCCCATTTAAAAAAATAAAACTATTAGTTTATTATCTTAGACTTAATACATGCCATTAACCTAACTCTACAAGCATTAGAAATTTTCTTAAGACATTTCTAAAATGTGATGTAATAATTATCATGTTAAAGTAGTATGCAAAAGCTGAATGGCGGAATAAATATAAGTTTACATAAATTGAACTGTGTAAAAGAAAACTAAACAGAAAAGTTACGAAAAGCTAAATTGGAAAAACATTTTAAAGACACATTTTCGGAAAAGCACAACTTGTTACGGTTGATTTTTATTCAAATTAATAGTTATTCCATGATTTACAAAGAATTATATTTTTAAGCCATCTTTACAAGGCACTCAATATACTAAAATTACATACTTATCTTTATTTAACAAAATATTAAAAACAACATATTTTTAGACACAATTTTTTCAATTTGGAATGAAATGGGAGAACTGCAAAGAAACATAAATACAAAACGTTGACATTATTTAACCATTAAAAGTTAACTGTTGCTACAAATACATATTTTTCACTTTTTAAATTGATAAATTGAAATTCCATTTACAAAGTAAGATTTGGGTTCAGTGAATACATAAATAAAATAAATAAGTTTTCGATTCAAATAAATTCAAAATAATAAACTGAATATAGAACCCTTGCCATTAAATACAGTAGACAAATGTCCAAAAGAACAAGTTGAAGACGAGGAAGGCAAGCGGAAAAACGAATCTCGCCCGGCTGTCGATCCACATGGCGATTTCCTGGGGCGTCAGAGTGGTCCAGCCACTCAGGTCGATCTCCTCCTGGTGGCTCCCGCATCCACCTCCGCCATCCTGTTTATTGTTGTTCAAAGTCTGCGAGCTGGCTGCCGAGCTGATGGCTCCACTAGACTGGGCTGCTCCCATTGATCCGGATTCTGGTCTGGTGCCAAAGGCACTCTCCACGAAGTTAACATCCAGTTTTTGGATTCCCCTGGTCCTGTGCTGGTCCAGAACTTGGCCCTCCTTAATTGTGGTGATGGGCAGATTGACAGTAAGGTAATTATTGAATCCGGCACCGGCAAGCGAGCTAGTATCTGCGGATTTTTGTAGGGCAGTTCCCGAAAACGATCTGGACCGCGCATGACTACGTCGCCTCAGCAGATTCGGCGATAGGGTGGACTTCAGGATGTGTTTGCTGTTCAGTTTCTTGACCGGCACACTGTTCTTGCGCCGCCAAATGGTGTTGACGAATGCGAACTCCACCATGCTGCCGAAAATGAAGATGGTGCAGCCGAGGAACCACACCTCCGACACCTTGATGTAGCTGACCTTCGGCAGGGTCTTTCCCTGCGCCGAGGCGAGGGTTATGAAGGTCAGCAGGGTGCTTGTGCCCAGCGTGATCCTCGGAGGGGCCTGGTCCGCCTGCAGCCAAAAGGACACCCACGATATAGCCACGATGAGCATGGAGGGCAGGAAGTAGTCCATCAGGTAAAAGCCCACCACGCGGGTCAGATGGACGGTGAAGCTGAGGGAGCTGTAGTTCCCGGCAAAGGCTCCGTGCCGCAGGTCACTCAAATCGGCATTGATGACCGTTTCGTTGGACCAGGATCGCTGCAGTACGAACTCGGTGAGATGCAGGGCGCCGTCGTAGGTGATCGGCCGCTTCTGCTCCCAATGGAGCACCAGCTCCGAGGTGTTGTACATCCAGCTCTCCAGGATCGTCGAGCAGTGTTGTTCGTCGAAGGGGAATTTCTTCAGGTTGAGCCAGCAGTAAAGAGTGGCCTTAATCCTGTTCGAGACGATCACCGTGCCGTCGGGGGAAATCGAGGTGAGGATGTCCTTCTCCGTGAGACCTGCAAAATAAAGGGGATTACTTATAATTCGATATTTTGGATTGCAATATGGGTTAAAAGGGGCTTTGCTTTAAGGTTATTCTCCTGGTTATTTAGTATTCTATTCATTATATCAAATTGAAACTTTGTTTCAATTTCAAGTTTCAATTATATTCATTCCTTTTAAATTTTTGTTTGATTTTGAGAGCTTTAATAACAGATAGGTATAAATTGTCAATGTTTTTTTATGAAAACTAAACAATCTTTAGTACCTAGCTATCTTTATAATATCTCTAAGGTTAATTCTATTAAACCAGTTATACTAGTACAAGGTACTTTTTTTAGATCATATAGTATAGCCAGATCTTAATATCCCTAAATTTAGAATATGTAAGCTTAGATTATCTGGGATAATTGGGTACAAAAAAAAAAGGGCCTCTATATAGAAAAGTTCCCCTGGCTAAAAGTACTCACCCAATATACTGGAATCCCTCTCGTTGGCCAGAAAAATGTGGGGCATCCATAGGGAGTCCCTCATGTGCTGTTCCCCCAAAATAGGCTGTCTCCTTTTGGGACTTACGTTCCGGAAATTCAGACGCGGATCGAGATAACGCATCTGGAGCAGGGCGTATATCTTGAACTGCAGGTCGTGGGCCTCCAGATTCTGCATGAAATATATGTAGGCACGCATATAGACGTCCACGGGTAGTCGTTGTCCAGTTTCCGAATAAGTTATAGGCCGTTCCAGTCGGTCATATCGACATCCGTGGGTCAGTCTGTCCAGTAATTGCGTTTGCGACAAACTGTCTCCATCTGCCAACGTTGGACAGTCCTCCTCGAGTGCAGAAACATATAGACAGTTGATCAGGATCGATATGATGAGCGACCAATCCATAATTTCCAAAAATATACGATTAAACTAAAACAAAATAAAGCCACGCTAATACAATCCTAACGGTTAATGCAAAATGGCGGAAAGGTTAACATACTGCTAACAGGGGAATGTAAAAGCAGAAAATGTTATTACACTTAAAATAAGGTGTTAAAAAACGCACAAAAAAAAATAGGGTAGGTTAAATTCTTCTTGATTGATTGATCTGCATGGCAAATATTAGAAGTTGTTAACAGCAGACAGACTTAAAGTTAAATAATAAAACATAAAACATTCAAATATTTAAAATTGCCTACACATTCCGCACTGTAAACGTTAACTCTGCGCCTTGCAGCCCAATGTTAAGATTATAAGCACAAAATCCAATGTAAGACCAAAGCTGGGCCTAACAGTTGATGTTAAAAAGGGCGCTAAATTCAAACGTTCCCCAAGTTAAAAACGAAAGTCCTTAACGTCTTTACTCATTTATGTTTTTATTGATTTTATTTCACCGCTGCACTTGTCATAAATATACAATCGGGTATATTTCAACATTTACAAAGTTACGCAAGTTTCGTTTTTTTTTTCTTTTCTTTTCGTTTCGTAGTTTTCTTTTGTAGTTTCAAACATTTATTTAAATTTATGAATTCGAATTCATTGATAATATGTATGCATAGTTTAATTTTCGTCTCTTCCATTTTATGCTTATTACAATTACAAAAAAAAACAATTACCTAGATGTAGTTTTATATATATGTATGTATATATTTATGTGTAGCATATTTATGTCGTATTAAGTACATATCTTGTAATTTTACTAAGCTTGATTTACGTATAAAATGTGTCTTGATTAGGTATGGGTATTGCGGATTATGTAGTTGCGTTCTCGATTTTCCTGCTTACACACATAAAAAAGGGGAATTTGTCTATTTATCAGAACATTAAGAAAGTTAAATTTCGAGTTGAGATGATCAGAATTAAATATAACAACTTTTTCGCAATCGTCTATAATTTAATTTTCTTGAAAAGTTAAATACAAATTTATGAATTACACTAGCTTACAAAATGATATCGACAAAATGCCCACCAAACGATACCACGATTTAGTCAAATTAATTTTGTAAGCTGGTGCTATTAAACCGCAAGTTTTGGACGTATATTCACTTTGTCCTCATAAATTTTAAAAAATGTATAAGTAATTAAAATATCATTGATACTTTAAATGAATATAGCCAAGCTTTTACGCTCAAGTTATTGTGGTAAAAACAGTTCAAAATCACGTGACAGGACTAAAAGTGTGCTTAAATTTATTTCAAATGGAAAATCAGCCGAAAGCTTACAAAACCCTAAAGACTTAAATTCAATGTCTATTATCATCTCATCCTCCCAAATCGGTTGTTATTCTTCCTTTTTGCTGTTCTGTTCACTTGAAGTAAGACAGCTATTCCTATTTTGGATTCATTATGGGTTGATGGGCTTGTATTGTTCACTACATTTACTAGTTATCCTTTTTTGGGGGCCACTGTTTACAATCGGTTGATCTGCTTAGGAGCTATGGAAATGTATCTTTGCCTCGGCTACAATATATAGTATGTACAGTGATAGTTCGACTTAGGCTACGATCTTTTTGCTGGTCCAACGGGACGCGGCTTGGTTGTTTTCTTTTTTAAGTGGGGAAATCTCCCTTACACACACACATACACACTTATTATTCTTAGGTCATATACACCCACGCAACTTTTGGAGGGGCGGAAAAAAAAGCAAAAAAAATACTCATTACACTTTACACACTATACCGATTCGATCTAGGGTTTTTAATGACTATGTCTAAGGCTAATCGCTAACTAATACTGATCCGTCCAGTGAATACTTGTCGTCGTTGGCCTTTGTATTATTTAGATGCGCTCCCTGTCCACCTGCGTCTCCTGGAGTTCGAGTTCCGTTTCCTCGGCGAGTGTATAGACCCCGGAGGCGTTGGCCCCGGTGGGCGTGGTCAGGACATCGAGGAGCGGACTGCTCAGCGAGGAGTAGCCCAGTCCCGGATCGCTGCCGTGGGCGATGCAGCTGTTTCCCGGCGTGGTCACCTCCCCCGATCCGGGAATCACCGCCGAAGAGGGGGCGGGCGTGTAGGCGGGGGCGGGGGCCAAGCGGGCGCCATTCGGATCCATTGTCAGGATGGGCACCAGCTCATGGTTTACATAGTCCTTCAGTACCAGCGATGTGGGTGTGTCTGTGATGGGGATGTAAGTTTAATATTAATACCTATTCATTTTTCTAAAATCCGAGTATGCGAAAAGGACCATGAATAATATTTTAAATACTGGTCCTTCGAGCCGGATTTGTTTTTTTTATAGCATGAATTATCGAGTTCAATGGTATTGTTATTTATTCATTGCTGCTGAGAAGATATTTTACTTTTTAAGCAGTGTTATCATAAACCTTTTAGCAGTAATCCTTCTCCGGAAATAAGAAATCCGGCTTGAAGGACCTTGGCTGAAAATACCATTGCACTCACCTGTCACCAGGGTCTCTTCGGTGGGGTTGCGCTGGTAGAGATGCCCTCGCTTCTCGTAGTGTCAAGATGCCGGCACATAGTACTGGCCACCCTCCTCGTGCGTCACATCCATCATCGAGCCACCAGGCCCACCGGCGCCACCTGGACCAGCAGACACACTGCCGCCGGAGTTCGCAGCACTCGTCTTCTTGAACTCCACCACTATGCGGATCCGATGGACGATCTCCTCGTGGATGACATTGAAACACATGGCCGTTAGGGTCATGCCCGACATGATGTAAACCGAACAAAACCAGGTGGTGGCATTCGATTCCCTTCGCAGGCCCGGCAGCATATCGCCAAAACCGATCGTGGACAGGCTCATGAAGCAGAAGTATATGCCATCCAGGATGGGCCAGTTTTCCAAGCGATATAAGACGGCGGCGCCGAAAACGATATAGATGATCATCATGGAGAAGCAGAGGAGTATGGGGGCCAGGATACTCAGGCCATGCATGGAGCCCCTGGATTCGCTGGCACTGAGGGAGTCGATGTCGCCCAGGCCACCACCAGCAGATCCTCCTCCCGGACCGCCAACATTCGGAGGCGGAGCCCCGCCCACCGCATCCTTTTCGGGCGTGGCATGAAAGACATCCCTCACGTAATAGGGCTCCTGCATCACGGCCTGCTGTTTGCGCAGCTCCTCCTGCTGCCTCTTCCGCCGCATCCTGCGCTCCTTCTCGGCCATCCGCTTCTCGTCGTAGCAGCAGTAGCCGCAGTTGGAGCACAGGCAGCAGCACAGGGCCTTCGAGAAGACCTCGCGGGCCACCCGGGCCAAGATGCTGCCCGTGCTGCTCAGATAGACCAGGGTCAGGGGGATGCCGAAGAAGGCGTACGCCAGGGTCACTATCCTTCCGAGAGTCGTCCGCGGTGCAACGTTTCCATAGCCTGATGGGTTAAAAAATATAGTGATTTATATTGGCCACTGTATTACAAAATATGAGGAAAAATAATATTTTATTTTTAAAACCCAGTAATCCCTTCACATATCGTTCTAAAATGGGCCGTGTAACAAGCTCATTAGCTGACTATTTATGAAATTGTAATCAATTAATTTTATAATACAACAACTATAAGATGTCCTGCAAGCTTAAAATTAAAAATAGAATAAAGATACTATTAAAGCAACAAGTAGCTAAAATCTAAAGCCATCTTTTAATGTATTTCTTGTAATACAAATATGTATTAGTCTCGCTTGTTCCTTATTTTAAAGACCCTACTTCTTATATAATTTGCAAGATTTTTCTCTCGAGAAAAAATGCCCATTAACAATTTCCTTTTAATTTTTTTTATGATTTTCCCACATTAATTTGCCAGAAGTCAATTTGTGTGACTCCCCCGAGAGATCCGACTTATTGACATTACCCAAATGAGCCGTAACTTCACATGTGAGCCCGGTGAACCCCCGACCCTAGTACTTTCTGCCCATTTTCCCTGTCTCTCCCCCATTTTTACCCATGTTGTAAAGGGCACCAAAAATAATTAAGCTGGCAGAGGCAATAAAAATGCTTAACAAGCTTAAGGCCGGAAATTCCCTAAGGAAGGTAAAAAAAGGGGGGGGGGGGAGGGAAAACAATTGAGCAGGTGGGCGTGGCACGCACACACACCCACACACCGCATGGGCAATCGTTGTCAGGTGTGTCATGCATAAATTTGAAAATTTCTTAATTTTATTGTTTTCTTTTTCTCTCATTTCTCTGACGGCGGTTTTGTGATATATTTTTTTATTTACACGTGGGCGTGGTTTATTTGGTTTATTCTATTTTTTTTATTGAACAAATGTTGCCCCAGTGGGAAGTGAGTCATTTGATATTGGAAGGAAGCAAATGAATCGAATCAATATGGGGGTATCACATGTGGCAGGGCTCAAGTGCCTCCGGCTCTTGTCATCCTGAAACGAGGAATTCGGTTGGTGGTGGTTGCACAGAGAGAAAAACATGTTGAGATGTTGCGCACCCTCAAATAAAAATGTATATTTTATTTATTACATTTTTTTGATAATCAGTAATGGAGATTTTTAAAGGTTTGTCAAAAACTACATTATTTAGTTAACTATATATTTTAACTACTATATTTAGTTAACTGAATAAATACCAAATTGTGATTTTCTGTGTATGGGGTGTTCTTCACTTAAAAGCAGAAACAGCGAGTGAAACAGGAAGCGGATTTCGGAGACCTTGGTAACCATGTAATTGCGTTGACAGCAAATTTAAATGAAATCCCCCCGCCTTCTGCACATAGCCAAAATGTCAATGTGTCACAAAGTAGACGACAGCTCAGCATCCTTCGGATATACAACCCCCTCCCCCTTCACCCACGGCACTGACACATCCTTCTGGTCCCCATCACCGCACAGTGGGCCATCATTGTGTGTGAGAAGTGGGTGGCGGGCATAAATCAATCTAGGGCAAGATTTTCGGCAACATTTTGCTGATTTATTTGCACCACTGTAAGTCCCCCGGCCAATCCGCATGCCCCACACCCATGGCTAATAATATTGCCATTGACCCGACTCGAGGGGGCTGTAAAACTCAGCTGCCGCGCTGTCAATTTGCCGGGATATCAGGGAACTCAAGGATGCCAAAGGGCGAGAGTAGATGAGGGCATCTACATATTTTATTGAAAGATATTGAAAGATTTCAATATTGAGGAGTCAAACGGAGACGCAAGCACATGAGTGTACTGAGAAAAACTGCCAACTACTTTGGACAATCTATAAAACCTATAAGAGTAACATATTTATATTACAATTATCAAATTTAAAGCTACGTTCATTATTCATTTATTTTAGTATTCATATATTAAAGCCTTTATATTTTATTGCATTTAGAATAATTAGGTATTGCACAAGGAACACCTACTTCTTTGGCTATTGACAACCTATCGATTTAGCGATTAAATGGTTATCGTCTACATTTGTTCAACACTAAAAGTAAAAACTCCTATTACTACATATTACAATGCAGCTCACAAGGTTGATCCTGTTCCCATGATAACTTCATATAATATAAGTTCAATTTGCCTACAATGTTCGCCATTCCATTCCATACCGATAGGTATTTATCGATTATGCAAATAAATCGCTGTGAGCGGCTATGGCTGTGATTGGGGATGGGGGACTAAGCCGATAGGCGAGTGAATTATTTATCGAATATGCGTGCGAGTGGGCAAGTAAATACAATTACCCGGTCCCAGCTTAAACACACACTCTCGCCATAAACAACTAGACCTAAACTGCCTCCGACTTCGGTTTATCCTCGTACCCCTCATTGAGGCCCATTTATATATCGATGGTCCTTCGGTTATGCCCACACATAACACAAAATGGCGGAGCATAAAACGGAATCGCAGGGCCCCAAAGATGCGCAATTGATGATAGTGAATGTGGAAATGGAGCCCAGTTTCCTCTGGCTCTCTCTCTCTCTCTGTGTGTGTGCAAATGGAAAATGAAATTTAAAATTATTTTGCAACTAAATTACTTGTCTTATTGCTGTCCAGGGGATTGGCCGATCCCGATCCGGGGTCCTATTTATTGTGCCAGCGACAGCAGAAGGAATCTCGAGGAGCGGAAGGAGCAGGCTGCCCATAAATTCGCATTTATGCCCAAGACAATCATAGAGCTCACGCCAAGACCGTGGATAATGCTGGCTAAAAAGTGCTCAACGAGCTTATATCCCCTGATATTCTTCATTTTTTGAAGCATCTTATACTTTTCACAGAAAGAAGGGGCTTAAATTGACTCAAATGAACTAAATAACTAAAGTAAGTGTTTTTTTTTCTGTTTAAAGTGTTGTTTTTAGCTCATAGTCTTTAGAATCGAACATATTTAATAACAACCTAAATTTGTATTTAATTATAAAATTCTACTAAAGCAATGGTTTATTTTCTATAAGAATTTACAATTGAAAGTCGAGTCTTTTTAGCGGAGAAACAGAGTAGTGATATCTAGTAACATTTTTGGGCCTCTAATAGCCCATCATATTTTGGAGAACCCAAGTACATTAGAGGGTATCGGGGCATGGTACATGGCGCTGCATTCAAGTACTCCGAGTGGCTTAGTCCTCCGGACCAATAATCATAATCATATTGTTCGGGCTGCCCAACCAAGAACAATGAAGACCTGCTGCCCCTCTTTTTCTTGGCCAAAAAACAAACACACAACCCACAAAAACAATAATAATAATAATAAGCAGGGACAAGGCGTGGGTGTTTCGGTGTTTGGGTGTTTGGGTGTTTTTTGGGTGGTGCCAGGATGTCATGTTAATACAAATGTCCCGGCAGTCTGCTGACTAACGCAATTGCAAACCCACAAACCCCCCACCCCACTCCACCCCACTCCGCCCCATTTTTATGCACATTTGCAAGGGCAGGGAGTAATGATGGGCGGGGCCTTTTCTGGTCCTATATTTGCTTTCTGGCCTTTTGGCATTGGCATAAACTGCCAAGATCAGCAGAAAATTTTTGCAAATTTTATTTTATAGCATTTTCACAAGTGGAAAGTCGTGTCGATGTATCCCAGCATATACATATATACTTGCACATATATGTGTGCTATAAAACCCTAGATGTCTCGGCCATTCGGGCTAAGCAAATAGCTTCGTTTGTTGTTTTGCTCTATCAATATTTGACTTTCGGCTTGGTTTTCTGTCTTTTTTTTTTTTGCTTCTTTTTTGGGGCCTTCGAAATTACCAACGCACACGGCATTTTCCTGGGAAAGCCGACAACTGGCTACACAGAGCCAAGGAAAGTCGAGAAAAGGTGAGGAAAAGCCTCCCTGCAGATAGATGGATGTTTAGGGCTTAAAACTTTTGGCCCTCCACAAACCAATATTTAAAATTGGCCAGGACCCTTTGCTGCTGACAAATGCCAATTGAGAAATCCTCGACAGAGTCAGCAATCGAAGTCTTATCGAATTAGTTTCGGTAATTGAAAGGACTGAGCTGGAAATCTATATCACAGGCGATTTGAATACACAACGATTGAAAGTTGGGTTTGGTTGTGCATTTATTTGAATTTGAGAAAAGTCAGACTACAAATTTCCATAAGAAAAAAGGCGATCAGAATAACATTTTAAATAGTTCTAATAACTATATTTTTATTATTCAGCTTTCTAACAAATTGAATGTGCCCAAAGATTCAAATGAATTAGATTAATTATTAAAATGAGATGGTTTAATGGAAGCCTAATGCATCGAACTTAAAAAAGTTGAGAGGTCAATATTAGCATCCTTTAAACTCGCCATCTGTGTTTTTTTCGATAGACACTCGTAATCCTTTCAATAAATAATCGTCGTCGTCTGCAAACGATAACACTTTGAGCCCTCGACCAGTACGCACATCAATCAATTACCACTGCAGTTCTTATGGCCCGAATTACTCTGGCTTCGTTATGCAACCTGCATCATGGATGTGACCATGGGATCGCATCATCATCAAGTCCCCCCCTGCTGGCCACTGGAACCCCCTTTCAGCCACCACTGGCACACACCGTTCTCGACCCCTTTGGGCCCCCTGTTCTGACCACTCCGCCATTCTCTTTAGTTGCCATCAACAACAGCAGTTGGTTCGGCCCCAAATGCACTCGTGCGATGGTGTCAAAAGGTGTACGGGTCATGCCCATAGCCACAGCACAACGCCAACCCCATTCCCCATTTTTATACACTGGAAAAATACACTCTTTCAATTTACGAACAGAATTTGGCAATAAAGTTCTTTGGCTGAGAGATTTGGAAGAAATCAAATGATTTCTAAAGTTTCAATTTTAGTTTTCCAAAGTGAAATCTTTACTCCAAAAAACCAAGTGTTTTTTTTAGTGTACTAGCGCCCCTTTCTGCTGCCATTGCCTTTGGTATCCTGCAAACAAGAGCGCACTTGCCATTCAAGTAAAACAAATTTCCGTTGCTGGAACATCAAATTTATGGCCCACAGGCAGCAAGTGCGAAAAGGGCAAGCGGGTAGGGGGGCGGGTCATTGTTTCTATCCCCCCTTTTTTTTTGGGGGAGGAGGGGGTAACCGAGAGAGAACCCCCCTTTTTGTGTCTGAAAAGGCAGAAGGCCACTGGCACTTACCAATTGTGGTCAAAACGGTCAGCGAATACAAAAACGCTTTGGCAAAATTCCACTCATGCGGCGGTCCCCCGCCCACTGCCACGCCCCCAACGCCCCCGGCACGGTGATGGTGATAGTGTGTGTGGAGGAGCACGGCTTCCGTGGCCGGATTGTTGCCCCCCGGAACACCAGGGGCGCCCGAGGACGAGGACGAGGAGGGGGCGTTGGCCACATCGTCGTGCGATAATTGCAGCATAACATCCTCGTTCAGTCTCTTGATTAATTGGTCTTGAAACTTGGCTATTTCAAGTGCGGCTAATCTGTAAGAGAGGCGGAGACAGAGCGAGAAAGGGAGAGAGAGAGAGAGAGGGAGAAATCAATATCAAGTCAATATGTAAAATTAAGTATACGCCTTGGTTACTAACATAAAGTTTTCCTGTAATATACTCTTTTACCTCTTTAATAACTATTTTTCTTATATTATAATTCGAACGCTTAAGGAAATCAATATGAAATCAAGTATACGTCCAGGTTGCCTATATCAAGTATACGCACTGTGAAGCAGGCGGTGATTATTGTAAATAGTAAATTAATAAAAATGTAAATTAAATATATAATAATTTTAAATCAAAAATAATAATTGTATTAGGATATATATAAAAAAAATTTTTAATTTTGTAATTGACACTTCTTGTTTTAAAGGACTTATTTATAAATTGAAAGCTAAGAATTTTATAGCTTGAGAATTGTAATTTAAGAGTTGTTTCGACTTCACACTCACTTTGTCCAGTTCTCCTTGTAGAGAATGTTGAGCGAGACGGTGATGTCCCAGATATTCTCGATGGTCCGCTGCCGCACATCGTAGGTGTCCGGCGAGAGGGCGAACTGCGGCATGCCACCCGCCTCCAAGTCCGCCGCATCGTCCACGCCGTAAACGAAGTCGCCGGGATTTCCGGACGGCATTCCTTGGGCGGCGACGGCGGCGGCGGCGGCCACCGTGTCATTGTCCGCCGGACGTCCCTGTCCCGCCTGATGTCCTTGCTGCTGCTGCTGCGATGTCCTCTGCTGGTAGATGCTGTTCCCGATCCCGAGGCCGATGCCCAGGCCAGCCATGTTGCGCTTGGTGCTGGCCAGGGTGTGCTGCTGATGCAGCAGGGCCGAGTCCTCGTTCTCGATGGTCAGGAAGATGAAGGAGCCTGCAAGGAGTCGACGAACAAAGGCCAAACATCAGCAAAGCATCACTGGGAGAAATTGTTGCACAATTGGCACTTAAGAAATTAAAATTTAAATTAAAATTAAACTCATATAAATTGCACATTTTAATTATTTTGTTCAAGATAGTCATCCATTGTTCTAGTTTAAAAATGAAATAACGTTAGCAAAACGTCCCAATATCAAATAATGTATACAAATTAATTAAATTAATTAAATGTACTAAATTTCCAAAATAGAATCAAGCGTATATTGTTTTTCTTTCTCTGTGCATCATGTGGCAAAGTATCCATGCCTCCGCATCTCAAATCTCCAGCAAAATATGAACCCAGCGGTAACTCATTTGGTTCCTATGTGGCAAAAAGGATGCCGAGAAAGGAAGGAGATAGGTGCCAGGTCATAAAGCATCTTGGAGGTGTTGCAATCGCTCTGAGGCAGCTTAAAGGCTTCCTGTTTTTGCCACACTGTTGAGAGGCAGGATTCACTTTTATGCTCAGACTAAATTATGGGGACTTAAAGGAAAATGTTCTAACAATCAATGGAAGAAAGTCTGTATAAGTCAAGTGTCTTGAAGAGAACTGATAAAATAAAAACAAAAGACTGTCATTAACAAAAAATACATCATTAATTAAAGGAATTGGCATTAAAAAGCTTTTTGATAATTTGCTCTTTTCTAAACTCTAGGGATTTGTAAAGCACTTTAAAAAAGGACAACGGCCTTGCTCAAGTTCATCCCTTCGTCTTATTTCTCGACCCCAATCGATAAAACTCCCATAGTCCCTGTTCCTTTAGGCCCATCCGTGTTGATTCCTGTCACTCATTTAATGTTAATGCTCACATGTGACACATTTTGTCAAGTTTCTGGAAAGTTTTCGCCTGCCTTCGACAAAGTTTACTTTTATTTTTTGCCCTTGGCAGGCTGAGAACGATGTTGAATGTGTATGAAATGATGAGTTGATGTCCTCGCCAAAAGCCACCACATGTCAAAGTTAAATATAATCCACGGTTGATGGAAAATCGGATCGGGAAAGTCCAAGATGACAGGCTGGACACAAAGCTGAAGCTCTGACATAAGTTTTTCTATTTTCCGACCTGAGATTTACGGATTCGGTTGGTAATAATGTTTTTGTCTATGTATTTTTAATAGTTCCAACTTTGTTAATGTTATTGTTTATAAGATTTTAGTTATCCTAACTCAGTAATAACTCAGTAACTATTTAAGCTATTCCAAAATATTTTAAGATCTATTAAAAGGCTTTCCCACACTCACGATTTACTTTAAACAGACCTATTTGTCCAACTTGTAACTTTCGCTGGAGCATGAAAACTCTGTAAATGGGGTGGGGAAAAGTCGAGAAAATTCATCTGTCATATGTGTGTGTGTGTGTGTCGTGTGACGTCACCGGGTTTCACGCACGGCCTAGCGAAAGTTAAATAATTGTTTGTGTCATTTTGATGATTTCCTCCTAACAAGGGACAACTTTTTCGCCCAGCTGTCGCATACACACACACACACAAACACACAAGTGCGAATTTTTCCGATTTGTTTAAAGTATTTTCCACACATATGTGTTGTGCTTTTCCATGTTGCTGTTGTGCTGATGTTGCTGCTGTGATGTTGCTGTTGTGTCTCTAACCATCGCTTGTCAAAGCAGCCGTCACCGTCAGAGAATCGGAGAAAAAGAGGGAGACTTGGAGAAAGAGGTAGAGAAATAGGCAGCGAAAAGAAGATAGGCACGGAGATGGATTTCTGGTTATGGAGTCCGCCTCTTCTGCTTTTCTAATACTCGCCTAAAAGAATGCCACATTTTTCCCTAGCAAACTGTTTAATTATCTGAATATGTACTAATTCAGACAATTTGATGCCATTAATATATAATTATTTACAATTATTTAAAAATACAAAATCCGTCCGCAATTTTTAAGTTAATGCAGAATATAACAATTAATTAATAGTTAATATAAATTAAAGTTGCTTTTTTTGGATTAATATATAAAAAATGTCTGTTTTTTGCCACTTTAATCTCCGTCTGCATTATTATTCTTATAATAAAAACATTTAATATTTTATTGTTATAAAATAAATAAAAATGTACTATTTATAACCAAATGTTCAAATTGTGATCACTGTACCGCACTGCACAGAAAGGAAAACATAAGTTTTGGCCGCTACGTTGACGTTTGTTTTTGCCATCAAGGGGGGCGTAGGGGGGGCGTAGAGGGGGCGGGGATGATGGCGGCAAATGATTAATTAAATTTATCACGTTGTTGTGCGGCTTTCCACCCAGTTCCTGTTGTTGGTTAATTTAAACGTCGAACTCTGTGACAAGATACATTAAGCATCCATGTTTCTTCCTTGTCCCGAAAACAGTAACAGTAGCCACTACACAGCTAAAAACTAGGGCTCGAAATTGATATTGTCATGTCAAAAATATAGTTACACTGCTTATAAACCTTTGTGCCATGCGTTTAAAATATAGATTGAATAGCTATCAAGTTTTAACTTGTTTTGTATTATTGCTATATAGTATTAAGCACTAGTAAGGATCATCAAAACAAATAAATTGTTTGCTCAGTGTAGTGTTAAGGTATTCGCAAACGTTTCTGTATCTGTAAATGTATCTGTATCTGACACACGCGCGGCAAAAAGAGGCAATGGGATGAACGCATGGTCGAAATAAGATGCCGCGTTAATTAGGAAGGCCGCAACAATGAAATGGCAACAACAGACAGCGGATACAAATGATATGTGAGTGCCTGTCACGCACAGTGCCGTCGATGCGGCTATTTAGCTGGGGGCACGGGCATTTGTGTCCTTTAAAGCCACTTAAATAGAGTTACATTTGTAGTTCGTGGGAGGTTTAATTGCAACAAGGGGTTGTTATTGAAAGAACCCCTTAGAACCAATAGTTACAACATCTAGTCTTGATTATCAAAGGTCATAAGGAAGCTTAAACTTTGAAGAAATTTATATTTACATACTCGTTATTATAATGATCCTTTTGGTATATTTACCAAGATCAAATTCTCTTAGAAATTAAATAGCAAATAAATAAAAATCAGGGACATGGCTAATAATTATTTATTTGCCAGTTGTCTTATCCCACTTCCAATTCTAAATTGAAAAATAAATGAAATTAAATTCTCGTCAAAGCGTAACTATTTGAATTAAATTGCGTCGCGTTGCGTTTCGTTTCGTTTCGTTAATTTATTGAATTAATTATGCTAACTTAATTTGGATTTACTTACCGAGCAGAGTGTAGGCGAGCAGCAGCATGCAGATGCCGAGGTTCGTGAGGAGGGCGGACCACACCGTTTGCGAGGTGGCCTTGCGACTCTTCTTCTTGCTGTCCTTGCTTCCGTATCCGGGTGGCGTCTTTCCGGTCTCCCCGGGACACTCTCCCCCGCCCCCTCGGCCCCCCCCCGAACTGAAACAGGAGCAAAATCCTTGCCGCTTTCGTTGCCGTTGCTGCTGCTGTTGTTGCTGCTGCTGCTGTTGCTGTTGCTGCTGGTGTTGCTGCTGCAGTTGGTGTTGCACCTGTGCTTGGGCTTGAATCGAGACCGTCTGTGGGTGGGCGGGCGTCAGCGCCTCCTTGCGGCTGGGGGGCGTGGCCATCAGTTGAAGCGGCAGAAGCTTCGCATTGCTCTTGAGCGTGCCGCAATTGCTGTTGTTGCTGCTGTTGCCGCCGGCGGTACTGACAATCGTGGTGAGGGGCAGGGGCAGAGGGAGGGGCAGGGACAGCGGCAGGGTGGGCGGCGGGGCCATCATATCGCTCACATAACTCGCCGTGGGGTACTTCAAAATACCCGGCGGCGCCATCGAAGTTTGGGCCAATGAAACGACCACCTAAAAATATATAATTATAATTAATTTATTATATTATTATAATAACATTAATTGGTTTTCCATTTCAATGTTCATAACTAATGGCTTTAATTAATAATAATTGACCAGAAATAATAATAAATTAGGTAATATGAAGAAAACAAATTGAGGAAAATGCAATACGTTTGCTAACCGATAAATTATTATTTATGTATTTCGTATTTCAACCCACCAGACCACCCTGAATTTATCTTAATTTTTAAATTTAATGGTTTTATTTAAGGTAAAAATAATTAATATATAACTATAGAAATTATAAAGTAAGGAGAGGTCTATTTCTATTAATAATTAATATTTGGTATATTTTCTAACTGAATAATATAAATGATTATTTAAGTATTTTATATGTTAGTCATGATTTTAGTGGTATTTATTGGAGTTATAGTTTTCAAATCGAATGGATTTCATTTTTAATTTTTAATAATTAAAAAATGTCATTAAATTATGAAATATTATTATAACCCACCTGGCCACTTTGGCCGCCCGTCTGGTTGGCCACCTCAATGTCCTCGAGCGTGGGCATGGGCAGCAGGGGCGTGGTCTTGAAGGTCGTCGTCGCGGGGGGCGGGGCGGGTAGGAGGAGCGGGGGCAGCTGGGCGGGCGACATGCTGGGCAGGATGCCGATGGACACGTAGTTGCCGGCGGTTCCGCCGGCGGACGAGGTGGGCGGTAGCGGTATTCCGATCCCGCCTCCGTAATGTGGCGG
Organism: Drosophila kurseongensis; assembly: GCA_018153305.1. NCBI lineage: Eukaryota > Metazoa > Arthropoda > Insecta > Diptera > Drosophilidae > Drosophila > Drosophila kurseongensis. The sequence goes on from JAECXX010000141.1 coordinate 1,503,097, forward strand.
CGCTGTGGGCGTGGCCATCGAGCCGGTGGGCGGGGCAGCGGTCAGCTGCGAGGGCGGTGGCGGCGGGGGCGCCCCAGTTTGCATTGGCATCGGTTGATCCGGGTTCATCTTGCATTTGGTCGCTGTTTTGTCCTTGCTCCGCAATCAATCAATCAAACTGTGGATAACAAAAAAACAGGAGATTTTAAGGTATATTTAAAGGTTGAAAAATGTACCTTATATAATGTTAATTATCCATGAAGTTGACAAGGGAGCTGTCTAACAGTCAAGAGGCTTATTTAAATACCACATTTAATAAATTTAATAGTCTTATTCATGTCTTATAAAATGTTCCTATGCATAGGAATGGAGGAGCCACAGTAACAATCACAGTAACAGTTCTGCAATCATTAGTAAAGGTGTCATTCATTTCGAAATATGCCGTTCTTTTTTCACAGCATACTTTTAGGCACCATTTAATGTGTTAACATGTTAATTCTGAAGTATATGTTATCGAAAAGTTGGTACAATACCATTACCCAGTCGGGTTTTGTATAAAATTCATAAAGGAAGGTGCCAAGGTAACAATTTCCTCCAATTTAGCAGTTTGCTTGGTTTTATATTAACCCTATATTTAATCCAGTAATGCCCCTATGGAATAGTCCCCTTTATTGTTCTATTTTAAGTTCCTCAAAATTAAATGCAGTGGGAAAAGTCATTTATACAAACGCAATGTAAACGAAAAAAGAAACAAAAAAGAATTAACATTTTTTTTGCGACTTTCTTATCCGATTTTTATCCTGACTTTCCAATACTCTACTTTTACTCAATTGAATTTTTTATTATCTCGAATTGAATTTTATCTGAAATATTATTTTTAATTATTGCTCTACTATTGTTTTGACTGCACTGAAACCACTTTTAATGTTAATGAAATAGTTTTCCTCTCCCCGAAGTATCGTATGGGTCTTCCACTTCTGGGTCACATAGAGTGTCGTAAGGATCATAAAAAGAGAGCAATGGGATCGAAGATAGACCGTGGACAAGGAGGATACCACCGTCACCATACCTACCTTGACTAAAATCTAAGTATTCGTAATTGGTTACGAAATCAGTCAGTTTGAAATTCATGCATTTAAACATTATAGTGGTCTTAAATTAACGTATACAAACATTATCTTTTCGCCCATCAGAGTAAACGGTTGTGTTTTCAAATTGTGCTCCGAATTTTCCATATTTAAATAATGCAAGGCATTTATGTGTCCTTTAAAACATCCTGTTCGCTTAGCGAGTGCATTGTAATTAGTTTGCTTTTGGAACGGATCGCGCTCTTAAGGTAATACTTTTTCTTAACCGCTCTGAAATTCTCTTAGAGAAGCTAAGAGAACGATTCAACTTAAACGTTGTTATGCTTTCAATATATTACTTTTTCTGACTCTTTCTTTCTCTCGTTCTCTGTCCATTTCTTTAGTTCTCTATCTATCTCATTTGGAGGTGATATATATCGAAATTAATAGGTGTTACGCTGGCGCCCTGTCGCTCTTCTCGGCTCTCTCTTTAAGACTTTTGTCCGATATATTTGCACAGTGGTCCGATTAAGCGTGAAAATGACTTTCTGGCCAAAAAAAAAACTGCAAAAAAGTTATCTGCCATCTGGCAGAGTATTCCTTGCCATTCATGTGATAAAATTGATCATGCCAAAAGTCTTGGCCATTCTGGCCCGGTCCGCGATGCCAACGCTACTTCTGCTATGAGTGCATTGTATATGAAGAAAAAATGCAATTTTATTTTAGACTACATATGTATGTACATATGCTGCAAACCTTAAGCCATTCAGCCCAGCATTTCGTATTCCTTAACATAATTTTCTGCTAAAATAGGCAAATAGATACGATAAACCGATTTGGCATTCCGCCTCAACGGCGAAAGGCAATCGCTTACAATTCCGGGCCAAAATCCGCAATTGCCGCAGATGAAAATCGGTTTGGAATACGAAATCTCCGGGACTTTGGACCTTCTGCAGGTGGAAAACAGCCGAGCAGTTGAGTGCGGTTCATCAAAGCATTAATTAACAGGCACTAAAACACACATGGATGTCTGGAAATCAGAATGCTGAAGACATTCCCATTAATTTGCACAATTCAATGCTTTTCATTAAGTTGCAATTACTCGAAATTAATCGCTTTTGCCAAAATGCCAAAAACTGATGGTGCGATTGTGGGTGGTTTGTGTCTGTTTTGGTTCAAGTGGGTGGTTCAATTGGGCGGTTCAACCGACAGCTTCAGCTGGGTGCTTCAATGGGTGGTTCAATGGGTGGTTCAATGGGTGTTTCCATGGGCAAAGCCTAAGCGGCTTAGGCCCCAATCATCGAACTCTGTCATCGTCGATTGAAGTTCGCTTTGATTGAAATGTAGGGAAGCGTAGAATTTGTTTAGTTTTCATTTCGATTCGCCGAGGGCCCAACAATTAAGGTGAAAAACTGGAGCCTATCATTAGCCATCACTCAAAGGCAAGAAAAGCGTTAAAAAAATTGCATTAGAGGTGTAAATTCAAAGGCCATATTTTTAAAATTTTGAAATGATAATTATTGGAAATTTTAATCCTAATTGTTTTTAATGCAAATCGATTGGTTTTTATGTCGTGATTGTAAAACTGAAACCCATTAGACTTCTGAGGGCTTTTATTTAATATACGATATTTAAAGTATAACAAAACATATGCATGCCCAATATTTTTTTGAGAATTGCCAATTATTTAATTTTATTTTATTATTTATTATTTATTTTATTTAATCTCTATTAAACTGTTTATAAATGTTGACCATTTGTCAATTTAGCAATATGCAAAAATAGTAACTTATTCCAGATATTGTTTTCTCTATCTTTGGAAACGTAGAAACCAATTTGGACGAAGGTGCTGCAATTAAGGACGCATCCAAGGACGCAAGGACACAAGTGTGTGCTGTATATTTGAAGGCGCTGACTTGTTTTTGTTATCCCACAATTTCCCTCCAAACGGAAGGCGGTCAAAAGGCCGTCAAGTGGCTTAAAAGGAGCCGGGAAAACAAAAGGCGGAAAAACAACAAGATGCGCTGGGAATTCAGTTCAAGTGCAGCCAATGTGTTGCGCATTTCGTATGCAGGCGTGCCAGTGGGCGTGGCAAGGGGAGGCGTTATTCGGGTGCGAAACGGGGCGTGGCCCTTTTGGACACCTTTTCTTTGGACAGGCGAATCTCGGCCGAGGCGAAACTACAGCATTGGAAAACACAAGGAGCATGAATCAAATCACCATTGGCCAAGGTGAAAAAATGCGGAAAATACGAGAGTTGTATGGCAATCAAGGTAAATCGATTGGGAATTCATGAAACTTGCTTAGAAATTGTTTTGCTTATCGAAAAATAAAAAAATAGGTGAGGAGAAACGAAGTGTTTAGTTTTTTCTTTATTTATATTTATTTTAAAGATATACAAATATCTGTGATCTGAAATCAGTAATACTTATTATAAACGTATTCCTACAACATTTATAATTATTATCAAACCCTAGTTACCTTAAATCATTGAAAAGTTGTCCAAAACAGAATCAAATTTAAAATTTAAAAAATAACTAGACTAAAATAAGGCTTTATGCATTTTTGTTTTCGTTATTACCAAAATAGGATTTGAAGGTGAACTCTTTAATCCCTTTTATTTTCCGCGTATGGTTTGTATCGAATTTAATCCGTCGCAAACAGCGGGCAAAATTTTTGCGACTTCAATCCCATTACGCATGATTTGCGATGCAGCAACAAAACCGTTTTGCGGAAAATCCCCCTCCCCCCACATTTTCCACGTGATCGTAGAAGGATTTTGGGTGGAAAATCGAGGGGATTAAGAATCATTTCCTGGTGCAGCTCTCCCAGGCCGCGAAGGCTGAACATTAAATGCTCGCTCAAATGAGATGAAAACTCGTTTGGCGAGAAAAGAGCTTTTCCAAAGAACTGGGCAGCAAAATCACTGGCCAGGGAAGTTGACCACAAAGAGGGAGGGGAAAACCAGGAGGGAAAAGCCCGGGGGAAATCGAGGGGAGAGACTTTCGGGCCCAATATTTCAAACACGCGTCGAACGCATTTCCGGTGCGGAAAACGGTTACAGCGGAAATGCAACTTTGCCCGTTGTTCGAGCGTAACTGTTGTTTATGTTTGCCCACACACACACACACTCTTACACTCTTACACTGATATTTACACACACTAACGCACACTGTGGCCTCAGCTATCAACAGGATAGTGGGGGAGAAAGTGGGAGAAAGCGGCAAAGACCCGCATAAATTGCTTTTTTGGGCCACACTTTTTTTCACCGTGTTCCGTTTCAGTTGGTCTCTGCTTTTGCTACACTTAGAAAATCATCTAGCAGCAGGAATACGTTCTTTGGTATACGAAATTAAGTTTAGTAATCAATTACTAGATATAAGTCGCTTTAATAGTAGGTTTAAAACAAAATATTAAGTATACGTCCTTAAAATCAAGTATACGTTTTCCTATAACCTTAAAATCAAGTATACGTTTTCCTAAGAATATATTATTATATTTTTTTTATTTTAAATATACAGATTGAAAGCTCTTGAAATCATAAAAACATTCTTAAATATCAAGTATACGTTCTAGAAATTCATTTAATTTTTTTAACGTAAACTTCAACTTAAACTTTTGCTTAAAGAACCAGGTATGTTCCTTCTTATCGTCTGAATATTTTCGTGGTGGAAAAATCTAACGTCTGTTACAGTGTCTGCCTAAGGTATTTTGCCAGTTGCCAGTTGCCCACTCCCATTTCTTATTTCGCAGCCCCACACCCGCTTTCTCCATTTTCCACTGTCATTCCTTTTTTTTTGCCGGTTGGGCCCTGAAATTTCTGGCATTCATTTTCTCGCCGTGCGTTGACAAAAGTCTCACGCAGTAAATTGAGATGGATGGATGGATAGAGTGGACGGCAGGGAGTGAAAGAAATGGGGGATCTGCTGGAAATACGGCGTACTTCCCCGACTGAGCCAATAAGCTGGGCGGAGCAGCATCTTGGACCGAATGTTGAAACTGATTCGCCCGAAAGTCCTCGCCCTCATTCCCCATTCCCCATTCTCCTCCTCTCACTTCATCTTTCTTACTTCGTACGCCTTCCACTTATTCTTTTGTGTCCTTTGACTTAATTGGTTTGTCGTCCTGAGTGCTTTTTTCCATGAACCCTAGAATCCAACATTGCGTTGGATAAACTTAAGAATAAATCAACAATTTGTAAAGTATTGCGAGTAAAATTTTGGTTCTGTTTGAAAAATTAGGTAGTTTTTGTTTGAAAAATTAGTATTTATTTAATATTTCTTTCCATATATTTATTATTATTTTGTTAATTTTCAGATTTCAAATCCCGGTCGATCCCCTCTTAACATTAAATTAATGGTCTTGTAAATTATCATATTATTTTATCAATAAGGAATTTGGTATTCCAATTTCATCAAAGCTATTAAAGGACTTTTGATTTTTAAACTTTATTCCAAATGTGTTTAAACCCATCGTGATGTCCTTTAGGCTATAATTCATTTTAAGGGATTCGCCCTTTTAATCCGCTGAGCAACATTTACAGATTCACCTCGCTACTGTTTGGCTCATTATCGGTTTGAACCGTTTCGCATTTTAATCGCCCTGGCAATCACTATTCGCCTGTCAATCGCTGGTTGAAAATCCCTGGCATTTGACTTCGGGAATGTTATTTAATATATTTAATGCTTCTTCGCTTCCTCTCTGCGGGATATTTCAATTAATTTTATATTCAGCATTTTTACTCATTTTTATGCTGATTATTTGAGGCTCGAAAATTTGCAGGCATCATTAAATGGCATTTTTATTGGCCTTGCAAATGTTTCGCTATTGCCTCCTCATCCTCACTGCTCTTTTTAATGCATTAATTGTGCTGTCTTTTTGTTTCAGTTTTTTTCTTTTTTTTTTTGTGGGCGGTGGGGGCTGATGGGCGGGGCCGGGACTATCATTTGTTATATGCCCCGTTTTATGAGGTGGTGGTGGGTGGCTCGAGGGTAGGAATTCGGTTTCTCGTGGGCCACTCGCGGCATTAAAATCGTATGGATGCTGCGCGTCGTTAACTCACCGAAAAAGAAAAAAACGCAAAGGAATGAAAAAAGTAATAAGAAAAGTTCAGGCTAAGAAACCATCGTTTTTGCTATCCTTTAAAATATAGTTTTTTCCTGCAAGTTAACTTTAGTAAATTTTCTTGGGCCAAGTAAAGTTTTTTACTAAGCATTTTTGAAACAAAATTAATTTAATTAAATCAAAAAAAAAAGACGTTAAAGGGAAACAAACAAACCTTTTTGCAAGACATCGGAAACTTAGAAATAACAAACATGAAAATGGGTCATAAAATAGATCATAGCCAAAATGAAAAATTTGAATACAGATTTTTAGAGAATAAAACCACAATTCTTTAGAGGTTTGTCACTTTGAAATCGGCTTCAAAGTTATGGGTACTAGAAGTCCAATAATAGGTCACCTTTTTACAAGTCATCGGGAACTTAAAAAAAGGGACATTTGGGTCAATAAATTTGAATACAGATTTTTAGAGAATCAAACCAGAAGTCTTTAAATGTATTTCAGTTTGAAATCGGCTTGAATTTGGTAAGGTTGTGATGAGATCATGGGATAATTTATTGGCGAGTTTATTAGCGAGTTTATTGCTAAGTTAACTGCAAAACTTAAGCTAGTTTAAAATACGATTAAGTTAAAGGGATAAAGGAATTAACAAAAATATTCCTATTTTGTTAAATGCATCCCAGGGCTGCTCACCAAAATACTTCCTACGCTTTCTGATTTTGCGTTTGTTTTGCTGTATTGTGCTTTGTTGTTGCCCTCAAGGTTGGAAAAAGGGGATATGTGGGCGGGGGCGTGGCCTTAGTGGGCGTGGCAGAAGAGGTAGCGCCAGCGGGCGACGAAAATATTTGCTTAATGAAATTGTATGCGCGCGAGAATTTTTGTGTGAATAAAATTAATTTCAAACATTGTACACGGCTGTGGACGGAAACGTGGGTCTGGGGTTTTCCGGGGAATGGGTTTTTCCAGAGGGGTTTTTTTTTGGGGGGTTGAAAACGGGTGTCAACGAGTTTCTTCCTGGAGATTAAGATGACTGGCTTATGAAACACAATGTGTGTGTGTGAGTGTGTGTGTGCCCGCCTGTCTTTTCCTTTAGCTTTTATGGCCGCATTGTCGGTTTTATGTGCTCTATATACTTGCCATTTCGTAGCGTTTGCCTTGGCATTAGATCTTGTTATTAGCCTTGGCTGGAGTATCGGTGTTTATCGGTGAATTATTTAATGCCCCGAAATGTTTTGGGTATTATGACAAATCTTGATGGCTCTCATTGATATTTATGATGTATATTCGTTTATGAATTGCGAATTTTGGCCTCTCATTGGATTTATGGTGTTTACTTTTTAAGCTATTCATTGTGAGTGTCTGACATTGCACTAAAAAAAGTTTCCACATAAACTGCAGCTGAATTTAGCAGTTTAATTTTTTAGAAATGGGAATATATGTATTAAAAAATAAACTATATATATAAACACATATTTATGAATAGGGCAATTACTTTAAAAAATGTTCAAGTACTATCCAAACTTAATTGGTTTTCACTTCAATTACATTTTATTAAAAACTGCATTACTATGTGCACTTTTTTTGTCGAGTGTCATGCAGGCAAGACCGCAGGCACTCCATTCATCATTTGTTTTTGGCATTTACTTCGATTTTGATTTTAAATTGGCTTACGTGCAAATCGCAAATAGTTTTAGCAAATTAATTGCTTTGGCAAAAAAGGACCACTGAACCTGAAGCTTCCGTTGTTGAGTTTCGGGACTTTTGTTGTTTGCCCACCCCCTTTCTCCGCCCACTTTTCCACCCAATTTCCACCTGCGGCCCTTAGCCACAACAATCGAAACACATCGAACACAGATTGCCAGCACTAAATAAGCAATTGTTGTTGCAGCTGTCGATGTTGCGGTTGCTCGGGGGCAGAGTGGTGGAAAAGTGGGTGGAGAAAGGGTGAAATGTGGGTGGGAAATGGGGCTGATGTGGGCGGAAAAATTGTATAAGGTAGAGCCTGATTTACTGGAAGGGGCAAAGGGTTGCCATGGGGCTAGTTTATTATTATTTACTCCGATTTGGCTTTGTAGAGAAAGTAAACCTGCAGAACATTGTGTTTATTTTCAACTGGAAATCGAGGAATTCTGTTTAACAGGCACCTGCTGAAGGGGGCTATGTGGGCATGAACAGGTAATTACCTTCAGTTGGTTAAAAGAGAAAACTGCATCACATTCCAAATTCCAATGTTTTTGTCTTACTTACTAGAATTTACTCTCAAAAACTGCAAGTGTTAAGCCCCTAACTTGTAGTACCAGGTATATTAATTAAGAAAATATAAATTATTATTTTAACGTTGGTCAATTTCATAACTCATGTCCATGTTATTGACCCCAAACTGCTATTATAAAGACCATAATTTGATCAATCGCAAACTAATTCTAACTTTGTATAGCTCTAAAAGTTTGTTTATTGATTTGTTTCATGTATAATTTTAATTTTATGTATTAAATCGTTCTAAAGCGGTGAAACAAATCAAAAAAGAAAAAACAAAAACAAAACCAGCATTTAAAATTCATTGCCGGAGCTCAGCAAATCTGCTGTAAAATTTCCAAAAAAACTAGTAGGATTTAGAAAGCACATTACAAGAGTTTCATCATCATATAGTTTTTTTTTTGTTTTTAAACTAAATGCAGCTGTGTAAATGCCGGAAGTAAAAATTACTTTTTGAATTAGTTTCCCACTCACATGTGCAGGTGGGTGTGTCCCTCTCTCTCGCTCTAGCCCACTTGCAGCCATCTCTTTCTAACGCTGTATAGCCGTCTCTTTCGCTGAGTGTTTGGTGCTCAAGTGTTGCAAAGCGGCAAAAGTTTGCCACTAACTGAGTCTGTCTGCATTTCCACTATGTTTTTTATTTCTTCTACACAATTTGCGCTGTGCCTGTGTTTCCGTCCTTGTCTTCATACCTCGCCCCACCCTTCTCTCTTGAGTTTTGTCCTTCTCTATTGTTGCAACAGCACTCACGTGTGTTGCAAATTGAAAGTGAGCATGCCACTAAAGTTGCAAACGGGCCAAACAAAAAAAAAGTGCAAAATGGTTAGACAAATGTTTTTATAATTGTATTTGGGCCTCTGTTTTACTTTCCTAATTTTATATTTGAAAGGGGAAAACCTAAAAAATAATTGGGCAGCCCAAATTGCGAATAAGCTTTGTAGGTCCTTAAAATCCTTTCTTTAAGTTTTCCTTTGTTTAAGCCCGCTGTCTAGTTGCTTTTATTTAAATTTACTGCACTTGCTGAGCATTTTCCTTCAATTAAAATATGCTTTAAAAGTAGTGCGGTTTTAATAGAAATTAAAGACTAAATGAAACTTTAAGGCACTTCATGAAATGGCAAAGGTACTTTAAATTGAACTTCAAAATCCCTGCGGTCAATTTCTGAAATCTCTTTGGCTCATTCCATCGATTTCAATTGTTAATCATCGTTGGTGGCCAACTTAATTCCGCCATAAGCATTTGTGTAACTATGATTAGCTGCGGATGGCTAACATCCTTTCTTTGGCTTCCCAGTCTCTGTGTTTCACCCATTTCATCACCCCATTTTTCCCTGTGTTCTTTTTCCCTCTGGCTGTCTGTCTGCCATTTGGCTACTTAATTACAAACCAAAAGTGTTGCGAATGTCGCTGCCCCAGCGAAGCTCACCTACCGAGTAGAGCTCCCTCCCCTCCCCTCCCCTTTCCACTTCCACTTCCGCCTCATCCCCATCCTGACCACGCCCCCTAAGCCTTTCGCCTCCCTAGACCTGTCCATATCCGGTCCGACAGTCTCCGGCCAGACCACAATTATTTCCGTTTTAATGTTCGCCCTTCTCAACCCATCTTTTCGAAATACTGAGCAAAAATTTAACTAAATACAAATTTAATTAGCTTCCATAGTGTCTCCTCAGTTTTGGGAAATTCACATAATAATGCTTGATGATTACCGGAAATAAACAATATTCCAAATTTTTTAAAACAAAAAAATATACATACATTTTGTTTTTCTAATTTTGTATAATTTGAAAAGTTTTTTTAAGCTTGCATGCCAATTACAAGCATTGCAAATAAAAAGAACATAAATAAATTATTATTTGGTGGTTTTGCAGAGATTTAATTAAACAAAATTTGAATTTTGAAAATAGTATGTCGTCTATTGTCTATTTAAAGGTTTGTAAATTGTCTTAGAATCGTTGAACATTTTGGAAATTTCAATCGATCTTTATTTAAAACACTAAAAGAAACTAAGAACAAACAAAATTAAGCAAACTTAGATTTCGTTTTGGGAAAATTGGAAACATTTTAAACAGTTAATACATATTTTCTCTGTGCATGTCTTTTCCGAGCTTTTCTTTTGGTTAGCTACTTTTTTCTCGCTTTACATTAGGGCGGATGCTTTTAGCGTTTTAATTAAATTTGATGTTGATTGAACTTATGACTGCCGCGAAAGAGTTTTCCACAAGTTTTAGGGGAATCTGCTGCTGAGTCCGCGGCTGCTTCATTAAACCGAAAAGCATACTTTGCGGTGGCTACAAGGCGCTGCTATTAGTGGTCTGCCACGCCCCCCAACACGCCCCCTCCAATCCTTTTTCTTTTTTTTTCACAACTCAGAGTCGGGCGTTTATCTTGAGTTTAATAGGCGCCGCAAAGTATGCAGCGAATTTGAGTTTCATTTGCAATGCTATTGAAAGTTTATTCTTGAAAAGGAGCTTCAACTGCCATCCAAAGTTGAGATTTATGTGTTTTGGGACCACAGGTAAGAAAGTCACGAAGGACATGGAGGCTTGGGCAGCACTGCAACAAAGAAGCAAACATGCCACAGAATTGGGAATGCAAAATCCGCACGAATAGTACGAAACGAATGACGGATGGAAGGATTAAGTGCTGAGTGCTATAGACATCGAAATATCCTGTTATAACAGTAATGGAAAAGGTAGGTAAGAAATATAGAAACATACAAGTTTCGGCAATACGTTTCTTTTTTCCAATATATGTTATGTAAAAACGGAAGCATATGTTTGAAAAATGGTGCAAAAAATAAATATATATATAGATTGTTAACAAACATTAGTTTGTCACCATTCCTCTTCTGTTTTACTAGAGCCTATAATTTAGACATTATCTTTTCTACTATTTTTATTACTTCCATTTAACTAGATTTTGGGATAACCAAAATTCTGAAAGACACTAGTAGATACTACCCCATCTGCTCCATCAATATGTGCACATCGGCTTGCACATTTTCTTCGGCTTCCTCTGGTCCGCTGCTGTTCTTTTTAATTTCCAAATGGGAGAAAGTCGGAGAAAGGGGGCGAAAAGCCCCTGACACTGCACTTTTACCGGGCGCTGACACGACGCCTCTGAGTCTGAGGTTCAGTGGTTCAGTGGTTCAGAGGTTCCCTAGCCCCATTCCTCCTCCGCTTTTTTTTGCCGCTGTCAAGCCATTGGAATTAGTAGAGCAGCAGCTGGCCCCATCCGAACCGAATCCAACAGTTTTCCAGCTTTCGAGATCTCAGCACTCAGTCGTCCTGCTGCTCTAATGAATTTGCATTTTTTATAAATCCCCATTGATGTGCTCCAGTTCGGGTCCACTTTTCATACCCTGGATTTTAGGCATATTCAATGGTATATTGCATTCGTAATGGGATAGTCTTAAATGAAATTCACTGTTCACATTTAAAGCTATTAATTTGTGGTGCATTAAGAACAGTGTAAAAATATTTATTTGTTCTTGTCTTTATCGAACTCAACCATTGAATCGTTGATCTATATTTGTAATAAATAATTCATAAAAAAGTCAATGTTTTAGATACGAAAATTCATATTGATCAATGCAAAGAAATTGTCTAGACTCAATCACCGAAATTAACAAACTTTTGACAGTGATGAATGGACACTTTAAATATATATTTTAAAAAATCTACACTTAGAATTAAAAGTAGTGGGTATTTTTTTTGGCACTATCTATGGCCGAAAAATGTGATCCAGATGGCTTAGTTTTTGGCGCAGTCCTGGTTTGCCAGCTTGTTGCATTTGCCCTGTGCGTCCAAGGGGCGTGGTATGTGAACACGCCTAGTCAGGGTATTATGGGGTGTTCTAGGGTGTTCCCCCCCTCCCCTGAAAAACCACTCCAAAATCTGGTCCACCCTCGACGTTACGCACCGGACACTGAGTGCAGTTAGATGTTTGGACATGCTGGGAAATGGTGAGTTTTGTGCTCAATCAAATCAAAGTCAGCCACACCTCAAAATCAGAATGGATCACTGGGAGAAATATCTAGGTTGCCACCTAAACTATTTTTAATTTATAATACTTACTTTAATTTTAAAGCAATTCATGTTGAATTATTTATTAATCCTTTTCCAATCTCTAGTTCTAATATTTCTTATAACAAAATAGGTTAAATTTAAATTGAAATGAATTGCTATTTAATTATCTTTAATTATAAAAGTACTCTACAAAGTTTAAAAGCTATATAAAAGGTAATGATTTAATGTCATTTAAGAAACTAAACACTTAACAAAGTTACGACCTTGGTAATATTTTTTTCCTGTGCATCATAAAGACGCCAAATTTTGCATGCCTCATAAATGATGACCCCCTAAAAAGGCAACCGACTGAATGACTCATGAGTTCTCGGGTTTTCACAGTGATTTCATTGATTTGTTTGTTGGCCCCAATGGCAGCTCTTGATTATGAAAGAGTGGTATTATGTTCACAGTTAATTGGATGCACTGGTCGACTTGTTTTTGGCCCTCAGCATTGGACCATCGACCATCGACCATCGATGGGAATTTCCCCAAAGGCACCATTAGCCTGGCCCCAAAAGTCTTAAACTCAAATTAAAAAGGGTTTTATCAGTCTTCCTTTCGTTTATTTTTTGTTTGGCCTTGGGTAATTCAGAGACTTCTTAGCTGGGCGGCATTAACTACAAGTCGTTATAATTGTCTGGGGCATTCAGTGGTTGGGAGTAAAGAAAATTATCAGGGTCAAATCGTTACCTCTTTTTTTCTGCAATTCCAATTCTGGTGTCTAAGAGCTTGAAATTTGTATGTTAAAAAAAATAATCTTTGAACATTTTCAATGTATATATATATCGATACTCAACTCGTTTCGATTAGTCTAACCAGATTTAGTTGCTGGTTCGCCAAATTAGCTGTCGTTGGAGTGGCATAAAATTTCGAAAAATACGGCTGCCAAAAGGGGCTGAAGAAAATCCCCTAGATAACCGGAACCACGACTATTCAACGGAAACGGAAGAGAGCACACATGTGCGCCACATATGCATATGTATCACAGTGTATACTATATACATATGTAGATATGTTTCTCTGATTGTGTGTGCGACACGAACCACAGGGGAAATTAAAGATACATTAAATGCCCGCAAGCAAAACCGAGCAGCATTTCTGTGGAGTACCGAGTGGAGTGCCACGCCCACCTACTTACGCCGCCGCCCCCAATCCTCCAGGCTGCTTTCAAGTCTTATGGGCAATTTGCTGTCTGCTGCTCGCCGCTTCGGCATTTATTTTCCGGGCATTGTGTCCGGCTAGGAAATTCCACTAATTAAATTATCGACAAGTTTTGTCGCATAAAAACAAACTGTTGCCCCAGAGAAACATATACATATATATACATACATATTCTGTATATACAATATAGTATGGGAATAGAAACAAAAAAAAAATTGGAAGAAATAAAAGCGGCAGGCAAGTTTAATCAAAGTTTGCCTGCTCGATTTTAATGAGGAACTTTTGCACATAAATAGAACTTAATTTTCTATTACCAAAAGCAGCGACAACAACAAAAGCCCCCTGTCATTCTGGGCAAGAGGGGAGGGGGGGTTTTTTGGGGACTTAAGTGCCCCAAGGTCTGGCCGAAATTCTGTCGCCAACGCACAGAAATATTGCTCGGCCAAACTTTTATGTTTTAATATTTAATTAAAATTTTGTGTAACGTTTTGTTAATGAATTCCTATTTGACGCGCCCGTTGCACGTGTCGCGTCCCAGCCGCAGGCTCTTGCCGCCCATCCGGTGTTTTTTGACCCACCCACCCATCAAACCACCCACCCGACCACCCAAAACCACACCCAACTGCACGACCACCCATCCACATTCCCATCAACACCTAAGCAAACCATCCTTTATATTCCGGAATTCTGCTTCTCATTGCTTGCCTTGAAGATGTGCCAGTGCTAAAATAAAATATTTTCAACATCCAGGGTTAATTGATACAAAGAATTGTATAAAAATACACTTTGAAAGATAACAACTGATTTGAATGAACAGGTATTAGAATATGTTTTAAAATTTGGCATCTGTAAGTTAATAAGAAAAATATATAAAAATATAAATATATTATATATATATATGTATAACGAAATACTTTAACAAGTTAATTTTGTTGTTATTTACTCACAGTTTATTTTATATTTGTTATTTAGTAAATTGTTACATTTCAAACATTTAATTAAGCTACCAAATCAAATCTAATCCTTTCAGTTTTAATACAATTTTCTTATTTCTCTGTTTTTAATGTATGTACACCCAAAAATGGCAAATTTATGAAATGATTTTAATTAGCTCAACGCTTTTTGTTGTAAGCCTACCCTCCCAGAAATAAAAACCAGTAAAATATATTTTTTTGGGTAACCCAAGGGTCTTTGGTGTCTGACCATGCTTATGCTGTTTTAATTCGGGGACCTAGAGAAAAGTTTCGGTTTCAGGAAATCTGCCATTGGAAGGCATCAAACAAACAAAACACAAAAACAACAAAAAAAGGAGGGAAAAACGGAAAAAATAATAAAATCAACTAAAAAGTTTCATTGTGGCGAGCTGTAAAGCTGCAGAAAATGCCGGGTAAAATGGGAAAAGGGGGTGTGGCACATGCCAGCGTAATGAGCAATTATAACAGCAACAACAAGGAGAACAGTAAAAGTTATGACTGCGACGCTTGTCAAAAAGGTTTGCTGGAAAAGCCCCCATTTTCCAACGGTTCCCATCCGTAAAAGTTTTCCCCCATTTTTCTTGTTGCTTTTTGCTATATTAACTGCGCCCGGCGGAGGATCATTAACTATGGATATGTTCTGCGGGATGTCCAACAAATTGAGTTGTAAACTTTCATCCACTTGGGCAGCGACCAGCTTTTGTCATGCAAGATATATGAGGTAGTTAACTCTAATAAATTGTTTTGCAACTGAAACATAACATCACATTTGAGGAAAGTGTTTTGAAAATTTGTTTAGATACATTATTCTTATTAATACCTTAATATATTTAAAACCTTTTTTATCACAGATTTCATTTTTATTTTAAGTGTTTGTTCATCACTTCTGTTAAAGTTGTTAAAAATTAAACTAAAACATAAATAAAAAGGAAAAATGCAATCCGATATTGTATTAGATATTTCGCTTTCACAACTCCTGACCTAAAAATAATGAATGAATATGATTAAGAGTTTTTGCAACTTTAACGCGTTGCGAAAGTTTCAAATTAGTTAACGTAATGCAGCTTGTTTTTGGAAAGTTTGTAATCAAGCGATGTAAAGTTTTGGAGCATTTTACCTGTCAGCAGTCATACTGCCGTCAGTTTTGGAATAGTTCCGCAGCTGTCAGCTACTGACCTGCCAAGCATTATGGCCAGAGTCGTTTGTTTTGATATCAGGAAAGTTTGCCGCACCGCCCCTCCTATTTTTCGCTATTATATACACTTTGGACAACAGTTGAGCGCATTAAAAAGTTAGCACATTTTTGCGAATAACGAAAGTGAAATGGGTGAAACCACAGAAGCCCGGTTCCGAGGTTTCGGGCCTTAACTCGATGTTTCAACTTCGGTTGCTGCTGCCCCCCTTCTGTTGGCTAATTGCAACTAAAAAGTTGCTCATTACGCTGGTTAAAACCCCGGAATCCCCAACTGGTGCTAAATACAATCAAATTAGTTGTTTCCGCTTTGAAATTATGCGACTTCCGGTCCGACAAAATGCTTCCACGTGTGCCAAAACCCTCCGCCCCTAAAGTGTTTCGCTTTAGCTCTGCCATTTATGTGTTTCCTTCCCTTTCCCTTTTTTATTTTTATTTGTATTTTTAGTACTTTTGTCACACTTCCTCGGGGCTTTTGGGGGAGACATCAGCGAATTGTCAATGATTTTCAGCTGGGGAATGCCCGGAGTCGAGGAACCTTTGATCCTAGGAAATCTCAGGGGCAAGGCAGGGATAACTGGGATCGGAATAAGGTCAGGCTGGATTAAAACACTTTAAACAGAATTCTCGATACGTTACTACGTGAACCGTATATGATATATGTTATATTTCTTAGCTTTTGATTGGTATGAATCGAAAATAAGGAGGGAAAAGGCGTTGCCCACAACAATATCAATAATAGGTTACTGCAAAAAAAAGCATACATACATTATCCAACATGCAACATTCAACAACCAACAATCAACAATTAACAATCAACGATCAATATTCAACAATAAAAAATCAACAATTAACAATCCGCAGTCCACAGTCCACAAAGAAGAAACAACAATCAACATTCAACGATCAACAATCAACAAATACAAATCAACAAGCAACAATCAACGATCAATATTCAACAATCTACAATCAACAAACAACAAACAACAAACAACAAACAACAAACAACAATCAACAATCAACAATCAACAATCAACAATCAACAATTACAAATCAACAAGCAACAATCAACAATCAACGATAATATTCAGCAATCAACAAATAACAATCCGCAATCCACAATCAACAAACAACAATCAACAATCAACAAACAAGAATCAACAATCAACACTCAACAATTAACTATCAACAATCATCAAATAACAGTCTACATTTAATCACTTGGTAAATTTTAGGTAACATCCATGTAATGCTAACAAAATGTACAATTGACCCCGTCATCGCATTGTTATTTTTGACCCTTCCTTTGTAATTTTAAATCGCAACTAGTTCTATTAATGGTTATACTATTTGATTTGGATTCTACACCATGATGTAGGATCAAGGACCTCTCAAGTAGGTAGATTATATTATTATACATTTATTCCCTTAAAAAGTTATCTAAATTATAATTCCAGATTGTATATGGGTCTGTGCGATTGAGAAGCGCTTGCAGGAGTCTCACAGTGATACTTTGACCGGCTTAAATGGGGTATGTACCAATTTTATAAGTTGAGTTTTGTGACACTTTTCTGTGAAGCCGTTTTTGGAAATTTTGGAATGGAGTTACATCATAAAAATGACGAAAAATCGAACAAAAAGTAAAAACCAAGATTTAAACACAATCATTTGTTGGTGCAATGCCGACTTACTTGGATTAGATATTTGTTTATAAAGTCTGAAGTATGTTGTTAAGGTGAAGCTTTGATGGTTATTTTAATAGGTGGAATTTTTAAATTAAAAATTTAATTTACTTATCGAATTTATTTATCTGAATTAAATCATATTAATCTGAGTGTTTCCTAGGAAATGGGCAAACGTGGCGTATACGCACTCTGCCGTCCAACGATTCGCAAACGAATTGCAGGGAATACGTCCAGATATTTTTCGGAATTTGTTTTTTTTGCGCCCCCTTCAGGTGGGCATATTTTGCATACATATGTGTGAGCGAGCAGAGTTTTTTGGGCTATCTTTCAGCAGGCAAACGAGGCGGGAAAATGGGTGGAAAATCGGTGGGTGGAAGGAGCGGAAAAAAACTTTGGAGTGGTGCTAAAGACGAACGTGCCTGTTGTTTAGTGTTGCATGTACTTGTGGCATTTGGGGATTTATTTGCATTTTACTTTTTCTGCTGCAAATAGTTTGCCGCAATCTGTGTCTCTCCCTGCTTTTTCTCCATCTCCTTCACTCTTGTCGCCCTCTCTCTCTTTCTTCAATTTCCCTACTTTTTTGGTTCGCGTGGTGTTTGAAAATTTATGAACTTTTCCATATAGATATTTTAATTTTTTTGTAGTTTCTTTGCCAAGCATTTGTACCTGTCTCTTACCCCCTCTCATTCTTTTCTCTATATCCCTCTCTTTCTGCCATGATGCATGGCAATGTAAATAGACATTTTTACACTATGAACACAGTTTGGGACTATTACGAAGTCAGATTTTATTTTGTCGTGCAAATTTGTTTGTGCTCCCACTTTTTCCATTTTTTGTTGTTTGATTTTTTTTTGTCGTCGACGTTTGCATAATTTTATTTGTTAACTTTCTGAATTGCTCCTCCGTCCCTTTCGACCATTATTGTCCCTCTCTTTCTGCATACTTGATGAACATACAAAAATATGCCAAGCGGCCATTTGATAGCACAAATTGTGTATAATTTTAGTAGACAATTTGGCCTGGAAATATTTGTACAAAGTTAGAAAGGACAGCCTAATTATTTTTTTATATTTTGCAAAGGAATTCCTGTTTTTAGGGATCGGGGATTCAAGGGTTTTAGCTTAAAAATAAAACATGAAAAATACATTTTCTTTTTTACTTAAACTATTTAATGTGCCATTATAATTTTACTAAATTAAATATTTTGCATTTAGGTATGAAAAACTGGCAATCGATTACGCAAATTCAAGCCCATTCAGGTATATGCAATTGTATTTGCTTTTAGGTTTTACTAACAAAGATCAGCCTGCCACATCCTGTCAAATGAATCTAGTAAATGCTCGTGCTGATATATTCATGAGTATTTTGTACTTTTGCAATGCGATTTGACAGGTGGGTTGTTGAACAGGCAGATGGGTTTTATGTTGGGTGGTTGCATGGGTGCCTCGGATAATAGTTGCTATTTGCGGCTGACCACATTATTATGCAATCGCCGCACTTTAATGAAATGTGATTTCGGACTAAACATATTTAATTTCGGTTTCGCTTCATGTAAATTTCAACGCGGCAATTGGTTAATCAAATTGAAAGCGGCGACCAAAGCTTTGTCATCAATTATGGATAAAGCATCCAATGTTTTAACATCACTAACGCAATTCAGGCAAAATATTTGCTCTAATAAATGAAATCAGAAATTAATTTAGCCAAACTACACAAATGGGAAATGAGTATAATTAAAATAAAGCAAAATCCTATCAAAATAATAGTACACTTCACTTAATTACTGTTTTCCAACACTTTAAAATATTTGCTTTAATAAAAATTTTTAGCTTGGTTTATTGAAATAAAATCGATGTCATAATTACTCCGATAATATTCTTGAACATAACTCATATACTGCTGTCCAACACTACCTCGTATTTGCTAAGAAGACTTTAGCCAGTTTTACTTTTTCAGATTGAAAGCAACGACCAAGTATGTCATCAATTACGGACAAAGTACTGAACCAAAAGTATCCGTCGAGTGCTTTATCTTCGTTTACATAACTCAGACACCGTTATTCAACACTGAAAATATTTATTTTAATAAATTAAATGCAGTTTGTCGCATACAAACGAGCGCATCAACATGCATATTTCATATATCACAAAAAGGATAAGCCGGCAGCGGGAGTTGGTGTACCATACATTTTTATAAACTACCCGGTTGAAGTGGGTCCTCCTCGCCACCCGAACTCATGCATATAGAAATGATATGGAAAAAGGCGAACATAAATTACTTTTATATTTTGTCGCTATTTTTATATTGCCAACACTTGTGCGGAAATTGCGCGATGAAACGACTCTGCCCAGGAGCGGAATAAAATGGAAATGGTGGGGCCCCGCAAGAAAATTGCCAGTCCCAGTGCAGTTTTGTAGCCAACGGTAATACGCGCCCCCCTTTTCCGACCGCGCCTCCCCCATTTTCCTGAATAAACACAGCTATATGTGGATGCTGCGATATTTGTGCGATATATGCCCCTTCGAATGCGCGATGTTTCAGTTAAAAAAACAACCTCTTACTTTTAAAAAATGTACAGAAAAAGGACAATTTTTAGAGTACAAAAAACGTTAAACAGAATTTTGTGGTTTTTAATTGTGGTTACAAAGTTTTCAACTATCAAAGTTTTTTAATGAAAAATAATGGTTTTTAATGTTTTATTTTTACAAAATAATTAATATTTATATTGTAATTATTTTCAAAGCCACCGAGACTTCGCTGCTTTCAAGTTCACTCTTTTGGGAAGAGTATAATTGAGTTTGAGAAGAACCAGTAGAATTAACTAAATTATAATTCTTGCTCTTTAAACTTGCTACTGGCCAATGGGAGTTATTTTTTGTGCCACCGTTATTTCAGCTCCTCTTTGCTCTGTCTGTTTCAGACATTAAATTTATGTTATGTTGATTCCACTTCGGACAAATACGCCAGATAGAAAAGGCGAGAGCTGGGAATTGAAATGGTCAGGGAAAAGGGAAACGCTGGACATGATTTAGATGGCTAATTTTGGCAAAGGCAACTAAAAGAAGCCATAAAGCCAACAGAGGAAGTCACTCAAAACAAAGGAGAGAGTTGCAGCGAAAGATAAAGCACTCCCGAGAGTCAAAATATAAAGAACAAGAAAGGAAGCAAATTTCGGCAAGCCGAAGTTTAAATACCCTTGCAGTTATTACAAATCGACTACATTTCGATTTCTATGCCTATATTACTAAAAACAATGAAGCTATGTCGATTTTGCGCTGCATTTTGCCATCGTTTCTATAGCAGCTATATGATATTGTAGTCCGATTCTAACAAAACTAGCGGATAGCTTCAAATCTGAGGGACTAGTTTGCGTAGAAACGGACGGACAGACGGACATGGCTAGATCGACTCTCCTGGTGATGCTGATCAAGAATATATACACTTTATGGGGGCGGATATGTCTCCTTCACTGCGTTGCAAACTTTTAAATGAAATATAATTATTATACCCTCTGCAGATTTTTAGAGAATCGAATCACAAGTCTTTAGAGGTATGCCACTTTGGAATCGGATTAAATTTGGTAAAGTTATGGACTCTAGAAGTAAAATTATAGGTCAACGTTAAACTAGTTATCGGAAAATTAGAAATAACCAACATGAAAAAGGGTCAAAATTTTGATCAACGTTAAATTGACAAATTTGAATGCAGATTTTTAGAGAATCGAATCACGAGTCTTTAGAGGTATGCCACTTTGGAATCGGATTAAATTTGGAAAAGTTATGGACTCTCGAACACCAATTTTGGCTCAACTTTAAACAAGTCATCGGAAAATTAGAAATAACTAACATGAAAAAGGGTCCAAAATTTGATCAACGTTAAATTGAAAATTTTGAATGCAGATTTTTAGAGAATCGAATCACGAGTCTTTAGAGGTATGCCACTTTGGAATCGGATTAAATTTGGTAAAGTTATGGACTCTAGAAGTAAAATTATAGGTCAACGTTAAACTAGTTATCGGAAAATTAGAAATAACCAACATGAAAAAGGGTCAAAATTTTGATCAACGTTAAATTGACAAATTTGAATGCAGATTTTTAGAGAATCGAATCACGAGTCTTTAGAGGTATGCCACTTTGGAATCGGATTAAATTTGGTAAAGTTATGGGCCCTTGAAGTTCAATTTTGGGTCAACGTTAAACAATATATCGGAAAATTAGAAATAACCAACATGGAAAAGGGTCAAAATTTTGTTCAACGTTAAATTGAAAAATTTGAATGCAGATTTTTAGAGAATCGAATCACGAGTCTTTAGAGGTATGCCACTTTGAATCGGATTAAATTTGGTAAAGTTATGGACTCTAGAAGTAAAATTATAGGTCAACGTTAAACTAGTTATCGGAAAATTAGAAATAACCAACATGAAAAAGGGTCAAAATTTTGATCAACGTTAAATTGACAAATTTGAATGCAGATTTTTAGAGAATCGAATCACGAGTCTTTAGAGGTATGCCACTTTGAATCGGATTAAATTTGGTAAAGTTATGGACTCTAGAAGTAAAATTATAGGTCAACGTTAAACTAGTTATCGGAAAATTAGAAATAACCAACATGAAAAAGGGTCAAAATTTTGATCAACGTTAAATTGACAAATTTGAATGCAGATTTTTAGAGAATCGAATCACGAGTCTTTAGAGGTATGCCACTTTGGAATCGGATTAAATTTGGTAAAGTTATGGGCCCTTGAAGTTCAATTTTGGGTCAACGTTAAACAATATATCGGAAAATTAGAAATAACCAACATGGAAAAGGGTCAAAATTTTGTTCAACGTTAAATTGACTAATTTGAATGCAGATTTTTAGAGAATCGAATCTCGAGTCTTTAGGGGTATGCCACTTTGGAATCTGCTTAAATTTGGTAAAGTTATGGACTCTCGAAGTTCAATTTCGGGACAACGTTAAACAAGACATCGGAAAATTAGAAATAACTAACATGAAAATGGGTCAAAATTTTGATCAACGTTAAATTGAAAAGTTTGAATGCAGATTTTTAGAGAATCAAATCACGAGTCCTTAGAGGTATGCCACTTTGGGATCGGCTTGAATTTGGTAAAGGCAAGGACTTTTGAAGACCAATTTTGAGTAACTTTATTGCAAGACATTGGAAAATTCGATAAATTGTTTAACCCCTAGTAGTAAAGGATATTTTCAAGTATTTCTTTAGCTCCTATGGTTCGTATTAAAAGTACCTTTAAAAAATACAAGACACGTTACATTTATTTTTTTAATTTTAGCAGGCCCAGGCAAACAAAAAACAACACAAAAGGTTAAAACACTCACCATTTATCCAAAAAGTTGGCCGTGCGAACAGGAAAAGCGCATTAAAATAACACTGTGTATCCAAATTACAGCGAAACCATATTCCCAACCTTTGGCAAAAAATGTTTGGAGACCAGACACGACAAAAAATGGAAATAAGTTTAAATGTAAAACCATTTTCCAATGAAAACCCTCGGTCTCCATTTGTTTTTTACTGTTTGCCCTTTGCACTTTAAAACAGCATTTTTTTGGGTAAAATTTAGTGGCACCCAGAAAAAAATGCTGCTGCACCTAATTTAATTCAAAGAACAGAACAAGAATTAAATAAAAAGGAAGAGAGCGAAATGATAAAAGCCACCATCAGTAATGAGAGCGCTATCACAGATCTTCCCTTTTTCTCTTATTTCGTTTTCTTCTTTCGCTTTCTCTCTCATTTCGTTTTCTCTTTTCCTGTGCATCGGAAACCAAAAAAGGCTGCGGCGCGATAGAAAATCAATTAAAATAAATTTCACAGCGTTTCGGTTAGTTAAATGTGTAAATAATATTACATAATTTATAAATAATAAGATCGCCGGCCAATGGAATAAGTTCCGTTTAATATTGCGGGCGTAAACGTTTAAAATCTGTGTTTTTTTAGCAAGTAAAATAGGTATGTGTGTTTCGCTCACACACTTACCGGTGCGAAAGTATGTACGTGTGCGTGCAGCTTTCACCTTGTGTTTTTTTCTGTTAAATATTGTACTTCTATTTTGTAATATTTTGTTGTGTGACTAAAGTGGAATTAAAACCGATAAATTGAAATATGAGTGAAAAATATGAAAGTTTCTCAAGGTAATTTAAAATAACAGAATAAGTTAATGGGTAAATATTTAAATATATTTACATTTCCATTTTGCTTAGTGTTTAATGTACACAAACAATTTATTATATCTCTTATATCAAAATGTTCTTTAAAAATTGTTGGATATTATATTATGCATATGTACATATATACTTCTGATATTAAGATCTGTGTCTCTGAGGTCATAAAATGGATGTAGCAAATAATGTTGGATTCCCATTCTTCTGTGCATGAGTTTGGCTGTCACTGTTACAAAACATTTTATGGACTTACCCCTCCCCTATTTGAATATATGTATATGTGTGTGTATTTTCGGGAACAGTTACCTTCACATTTAGCATTCCAAGCAGGCAAATGAACTCACTTGAATAATCGCCACACTGGGAGTTATCTCGCACTTTAAATACGTTGGCGAATTTTAATGAAAACGTCCTTTCAACGCAAGATAAATTATTCAAAAGTTTTCCACTGCCGCAGAGCAGAAGATTTTCACCGTCTCTTTTATTGTTGTTGTTGTTATATTTTTGTTGTTCTTGTCGCCCAGCATTTTCGCATTTTATTTGTGTTGCCAGCCATTCTTATTTTTCACCTTTCCGAGTCCGGTTCCAAACTCTTTTTTTAATTTTTGCATTGTTTGTTGGGCATTTCAGTTGCAGGCAACTCTGGACAGGCCGCGCACCCTATTTTTCACCCTTTTCCGCCCACTTCCTGGCTTCCTTGTTTTGTTTGTCAACCTTCTTTCAAGTGCGAAAAACTCTCGGATGAGATTCATTCACTGATTTTCGCACCTCGATATCGCCGTCTCGTTCTTAGCGGCTATCGTGCGCTCTTTTTAGCTGGTTGTCAGTTTGACAGGAATGGCCGGCACTGTACTTTTATCTTCTTTTTTTTGCATGTACTGTACTTTTCCGTTCTATTTTTTTGCAAATTCTTTTGCGAATGGGGCTTGAAGACTTGAATTGTTCCTTAACACAATTCTTAAGCTTTGACAGATGGTTATTTATACAAGCACTTATATTTAAATTAAATTTAAATTTAAGCGCTGAATTTCAAAACAATTTTCTATCCTAAATATTTTGTTTTTTCTTTACTCATTTATTTTATTTTCTTACTGCTGCAAAAGGAATATTGGTTTGTATAAAGATATATTCACTGAGTTTTGTTGTCATACCGATAAATGCTTTTGCATACACCTTTGCCTGTTATCCTTTTTAATTTAAAATATTTATATTTTAAATAACCCGAATGGTATGAAATCTCCTGCTGTGTGCAACGTGCGATGACAACCGCAATGGTTTTCGGTTGCTGTTGCACCACTAAAAAACGCTCGCCAAAACTCCCACTTTATCGCACACACAGACTTTCCACAGGATTTGACCATTTTTATGTGGCGACTACCAAAACGAAACTGGAATTTAAATAATGCCAATAAAAACAACGAAAGCTTTTCTTCTCGCATATAATCTTATTTGGTATGCTACCAGAATTTGGGTCATTTACTGTTTGAAAAGAACGGAAAGAGAATTACAATTTTTTGGGTCAAATTTGGGATTAGTTGAGACGGGAATGTCTAGCCAATATAACTAAAGATTTTTAAGCAATGACCCTTACAAATCACATGAGGCGTTCAAAGTTATTTAGGTTCTGAATATAAATCGCAATCGGATCGGTATACTGCTTCCATGCTGATTGATACTCCTGGGATTTTGGTCTGGCTTTGCGTTTCCGGCATGGTTTCATTTTCCGGTTCCGGTTCCACTTGGAGATCCAACTCCGACGGCAAATCTATTTTAGTGATCACCGTTTCTTGGGCCACTTTTCGTACCGCCTCCTTGACCAAATTTAAAACTGCCTCTTTCATCGAATTGATTACTTCTTTGGTAATTGGAACTTGCAAATCCAATATTGATTGCTGGAGTTCTTTTATGCGTCTGATTTTGGCTTCCTTTATTGATTCCCTAGTTGCTCCTTGACTTGTTTCTGGCCTTTCTTCGGGCTCTAATAGTTTGTATTCTGTAGCCTTACAGTCGTGTAGAAAATTGGTTTCGGCTTTCCCCTTTCTTAACTTTTTATCATTTGGGGTCATGTCCTCGCCTCCAAAGGATCTTTCAGGCATTACAGCATCATCATATTTTTCAAGATTATTTTCATAATTTTCTTGAAAGCTCTCTTTCACACTTTTATGGCTAGTTTCAAAATTGCTCTGTCTTTTCTTGCCCATTTTTTTGTCATCTTTCTTGAACCATTTAGAACTTTCTTCAGTTTTGTGATTACGACGGCCGTGTTCTTTCTTGTGGCGATTTTCTTGATCATCAAGACTGGCATGTTGTCCAGAGTAAAATGAATTTTCTTGACCCATTTTATTCGTATATTTCAGACCTCTTTTGTGGGATTCACCTCGATTCGCAGAAGAGCCTCTTTGATATGCTTTGACAGCCGGTACATATTTACTCTTCGACCTTTCCCTCGATCTCTCCATGGTTCTATTAGCCCCAGCCTTGGCCTTGTAATTACCCAACTCTGGATGTGTGGCCAGTGGAACTGCTATCGTGGGATTAGATAGGGGCTTTCGGTTGAGGGACAGTTTGCCGTTGGCGTCCCGATTAAGATCCATTTTATTACGCGGCATTCTGGAACCGGGACCATTATAGGTCTCAAATAAATGTCGGGAAGTGGGTATCTGCAAGGATTTGACCACAGGATCCTCTTGTATGATCAATTCCAGTTGAATGCCCGATGAATCTTCGTCGTTCAACAGCTCCATAGCCTCTTCCTTTCGGATCAACATGAAATCCGTTTCGCAGGTCAAGAAATCATTGGGATTCTGCGAATGAGTATAATTCCTTGTTTTCCGGATAACGCTGCGCGATTGCAAATAGGAACTATCAAAGATGGTCAGCGTGTAGAAAATTCGCTTTGCGGTGACCGGCGCAACCAACCACATTACATATATTGTGGCATCCGACTCGCTTATCTCCGCCAGTTCAGTGGCGAGTTCTTTATCGGGCAGAAGGCAGTACCAAGTGGTCTTGCAGATCATAAGGACCAAAGTCAAATGGTTTTCATAGGGGCGTCTATCGTGTAAGAGTCCGGCATTGGGAAAGCTTAGCATCCTGCGGCCTGGAAGAGATCGGGCCTTATTCTCGAGTCCGCCATATAGAAGCACGGCCATGGCCTCGGGGACTCCCTTCTGGAAATTCTCCGGGTCAAAGGTCAAGCGTAATGCCTGCTTTCCAAAGATAATGGCCACCAATGTATGCGGATCATAGGAGTGCTTATGGAGAAGGTGGACGAGCAGACTTGAGGGAAAAATTATCTGTTCGCAGTCGCCCAGAGGACATTTTCCCGGCGCTCTGGATAATTGACCCAAAATCAGCTGACGATGGCGTTTTTCCTCCTCCTCTCCCAGTCTTTTTTTCAAATCACTTTTTTGCTTTTTCTCCTTTTGCTTTCTGCTTTTTACCTTTGTCTCACTCATTATTTTCAAAATTTTGACTGGCTTTTATAAAAAATAAATTGTAAAATTTTTTGTACTTATAAACATAAAAAAAAATATTCAAGTTTTGGAAAAAAATACGTGCTAGTGTATTGGCTTCCAAAAAACAACTGACTGGGGGCTCCAAAATTGCCAGGCAAGTCATTTTGTACAGCTTGACAGCTCTTAACTGGCCAACTTGGCCAGCATAAATGACCATACGATCTCCATAAGTCCCCCAATCGATATGAAAAACAAGGAAAACTTGAAAACTATCTTTTTCACGGAGTTGAACTAACGAGCAGCAAGCAACTTTTCCCCCACTTTTTTCTGTGCAAAAAATTTCTGAAAACAGGGTGGCAGTGCCTGTCATATATCCGAGTATTTTTGATTAAGCATTCCCCAGATATGAATTAAATCAATAACTTTTCGGCTGGCCAAAAACAAATTGAATTCAAAAGTTTGGGGCCATAAAACAAAGGCACAAACTTTGAATACAACGGGCTTCATTGATCGACTTGTGTTTACCCAATAACCATCGAATATTAAGACATAATATTTTTTAATAGAAAAAAAATTTATAAAAATAGACTTGCGGTACGCACAAGTTGAAATTTAAAAGAATTGAGTGCTGGAAAATACTCGAAAAGTGTTGCCTAATAAATCAACGTTTTTATCCACTCTTTTTGTTGAAAAATCCGCGGCATTCTCAGTGCGAATTCACTAAAAATTAGGGATTACCTGCCGCTCCTAAAAGGGTTTCCCACTGACTCCCTCAATAAGCGTAATGAAACGTAATTTGAATGGCACTTAAGTGGCTTTCGGGTCAGGTGAGTGTGTGTTTGCAGGTGGAATATATGTATATAAATGGGTAAAGGGATATGCTATCATGGGTGTGAGACGGGCCCAATCGTTCGAAAATTGAGCTGCCCACTGGCCAAAATTAACTGCTCCACCGTACGGTAAGCCCGGAGGCGAAGGACACAAGGAGAAGTGGGCGTGGCCGGCAAGAAGTAAAGGCAAAGTCGTGTCCGATTTATGGCCCGGATAATGCAGGCGACTTACGAACGTTAAAATTATGCAGCCACTGCATTAAAAAGCGCTGAAAGTGTTGCACGACAAATGGGCCGGGAGCTGGCCAAAAACCCCGAGGCATTAAACGTCGAACAGATGGCATCAATTTGTACCGAATCGAGCAAACCGTAAAAGAAGTTGCGGAAAATCCTCGGGGAAAGCGAAAGAAAAGAAAGCCACAGGGTGGAAAATGGCGTCGAGAAAAGGCTTTAAGCTAAAAAATCGGATTCAATGCTTTTCGGGTAAAAGTACTTCGATGTCAGGAAAAACATTTTAAATTAATCTGCAATACCAGTATATTAAATATTACTTATTGTTAAAATCCATAAGCACAAAAATCATACTAAGCACTTCATAGGGAAAACAATAAATATATCTTGTATAATTCAAATCAATAATAAGACCCAAATGCACTTATTTCGTCGTCTGTTATAAAATACGTTCTAAAAGGTCTTATTAAATATTTACCTAATTTCAGAACCCTAATAAATCTTAATTGATTGGAATAACTTTATACGTATTTTCGTTGAAGGAACTGAACTGGTTTCCCGTGGCCAGTAAGCTCACTTCGAACAATTACTTAGTGGGCATGCAGCATCCATTCCACTCGAATCCTTTGGCCATGAATAAGCCGAGCACTCAAACACTCACTTGACACTCACACTCGTACTCGTATTCGAATAGAAATGGGCAAACAACAAATGGCCGAAATGCGATGCTGCCTCTCCCCATCTCGCTCTCTCCCTTGGCAGGGCATTCGGACGGACAAGGATACGGATATGGACAAGAATACGGACATGGACTCCGGGCCGTATCCGGGTCGACCCATTCCGGCCATGTTGTAATGTAATGTAATGCGCGTGCTGCCAGCTGAAATAAAGAAAATGAAGCGTCACTCGCAACGGGGTCGCAGGGGGTCAAAGTTGAGTTCGTTTAAGGGAGCGGGAGGAGAGCGGGGCGGGGCAAGGGGCCGTGGCAGGGTCAGACAGGATGTTGGCAACAAAAGCCAAAAGTGGTACCGCGTTAAAATAAAACAACAAGCCGGCTCTTCAGCGGAACATTCGAAGCCCAAGAATCGAAAGCATCGATGGTTTGGTAATATTGGTGAGGTCAGTGAGTACTGCCCCACCACCACACTACTCCCTGAAATTTTCCCGGCACTTTTCCTCATATATGTGTGTACGAATACAAGTGCAGTTGTGTGAATGAGAGTGCACTTGTATTCGTGCGTGTGTGTGCTCAACACGTTCAATATTTTATGGTGTCGCTTACAGAAAATGGGAGCCAAGCAAACAGATACCGAGAATCGAAAAGAGCATAAGTAGTACACGTAGAGAATTACTGTGGATTTCTTTCGCCAAAAAAGTTTATGAGACTCTATTTATTTACTCTATTTTTCAGACATTTAACGTCTTAAATTGTAATAGAAAACTAATTTTAATTTATTTAAACGAAGAATTAGGTTGATTTTTAATCGAATTGTAAGAGCACACAAAAATACAACTTTTCAACGTGTAGTTGGCAGATGAGCAAGGCAGAAATTCTCAAATTACGCCGACTACGAAATTAATATGGAAATCGAGTGAATATGGAAAAAAAAACCAAATAAAGAACAACTAGAGATGAGCTAGCAATAAAAATCCGGAGGGATAAATTCAAAAGAAAATTGCCATTTAAAACCAAATTTTTTTTGTTTATAGGTCTAGGGTGCTTTCGCTAACATTTTCCTGGCTAATTTTCAAGGCTCGTGTCACGAACTCATATCCAAAATAAAATTCAGCTGACTGCAGAGTTTTGAAACAGGTGAGAGGTTTTTTTTACTTGGGTTTTGGTTGGGAGAAGGAAAGACTTGGCCTTCGGTCAATTGAAACGGTTCAAAGGGCGTTTGGCCTGCGGTCTTCAGCCATCTCTCTCATTCTCCGCTTTCTTTGCTACCTCTTTTCGCTTATACACGATTTTTCCTTCTTTTTTTTCATCGACGCAGCCATATAAATTTCACTCTGGCAAATGGTTTTTATTGGCAGCTAGCAACTGAAGGCTCAAAAAGGTTAAATTTGGAAAATTGGTACGTGATTGGATTCAAAGCGCAAAATAAGTGCGTCAGTGGGTTTTCCACTGCCCCTCGGCCTCTTTTCACTTATGGGAATGAAAACATACTTTTTCTTTTTTTTTGGCACGCCACTCGCCACGATTTGTAATAAGAATGTGTTTTTTATATATTTTTGTGGTTGAGTTGTGTGAAAAACTGGAACTTCTGCCAAGCCACGATGATGATGATGGCAGGCATCCAATATATGTATACATATGGCGGCGATATCTGGCTGCTGGCATATACAGACAACCCATAAGTTTAAGTATTTGTGGTCTTGTGTTTGATTGCCGGCCATAAAACGGTCATTTGTTCGTTGGCCAGTTTGTGACTGTGAACCGAAACCAAAACCGAAATCGAACTGAAGCGAACTGAACTGAACTGCCAACTAATAACTGGCCATTGGGTTTTGTTCACTCAACCGACCCAGCGTGGCGTATGAGTAATATTTGAATAGCTCCCCACAAAAGTTGGAAATGCTGTTTGTCGGCAACAGATGGGAAACTGTAACTGAAACCCCAAATTAGGTTTAGCATTCTGAAACGGCAACTGAAACTGTAGTTTTAATATCATTATTCACAGTCATGGGCAAAGCAGCTAAACCAAACCCATAAATATATATATTATTGGGCTGAAACCGTAGGTAAAATACAAATGTTTTCAATTTTATGGATTTTTCTTGGTCAATGTAAAAGGTAAGAAAAAGCAGACGCGAAATAAAATCTAACTAAATAATGTCCATGCTGCATTACCAAAAATCTTTTTTAATGTATATAAATTATAATCCAAAACCTCCCATAATCTATAGGCTGAGGTTATTTGCCTAAAATACGTTTTTTTCCCAAAAACCAGGATAGTTGAGAAATACGCAAGCGAAATCAAATTGGTAAAATATTTGCCAAAAATACTGGCAGTCCATCAATCGGGGGATAAGCTCGAAATCCTCTCGAAAAATGACCATGGCCATTATGGCGGAATTTATATACGCACTGAACTGAACCGATAATCGGACTTACGTCGGCTTTGACCGTAGCCATTTGTCCGGAATTGATAAACACCGTAAAAATAAAAGCAGAAACTCATTGCCCATCGATGATTCATTTCACTTACCAATCAATATAATACGACAAACAATTTTATTGTTTTTAATTAAAAAGTCATCGCAATATTGTTGCTGGTGGCATTTCCATAAACTTATTTGTCCCAGAATTGTACGTATATATGTATCGCTTATGGCACATGACAATTTACAGATTTATCTGTCACAATTTCCCTGCCTTTATTTTGTAACTGTTGTTGTCATAATTAATTGGCATTTATTATGCGCTGCAAAGGCAATAAACAAAACAAAAAAAAAACCAACCAGGAAATTTGTGATGCCTGAATTATGGTAACGGAGATCTGGCCATGTTTTCCATTCCCATCGAGGTTGATGGCTTTTAATCACTTAATTGCAGCTAATTAGAACCGCAAATTCAATGAGCTCTGCTGACAATATCGGTTTCGGTTTTCAAATCAATTCGAGCTGGGTTTAATGAAGAACTTGGAGTTCTATTTAGATGGATACATTATGAATCATATTCTCAAGTGCCACGAGGCACTTTCCCCGGGCACATCATTAAATCACCGCAAGAGTTCAGAAATGCATTTCATTTGAAAATCATGACCCGACCAACAAGAACAACCACTGCCTGGCACTCTCGACATTACAAATTACAGGTTGCCGGCTGTCAGAGAAAATCGTGGAGGAAATAGGGCCAGGGGTCAGGGGTCAGAAAAAAATATGGCAAACTTTGACGAGTCTAGTTATGGCAGCCAACTTTAGAAGCTTTGGAAGATATATTAAATGGGAAAAATAAAAAACAAATGTATAAAATACAAAATTAAACAACTAGTGTACTTCACATATTTTAAAAATAGAACACTATAAACCTTACCACTATTCTCCTACATTTTAATTGCAGATACTGTTTATATTTCAGTCTATTATGTATCAAAATTAAAAATTATTTTGGTAACTGCTACTTTTAACTTTTAGACGTACTGTTTTTCCAACCTCATTTCACTTCAATAACAGGGTATCTAGATAAAGTAATCGCGTTTTGAGTGGGCGGCCTGGGGATAAGGGGACGGGGTTCTCTATCAAGGAAGCCTCTTCAATCCACAATGTCAGCCATTTATCATCTGCCAGAGCTCAGTTTACTGACTGACTGACTGATTGAGTGACTGAATAACTGACTGACTGAATAACTGGAAGCTGGGAGAGGGCAAAAGGCAAACCTAAATTGGCGTTATGAAAGCCTTGCAAAATAAGTGAGCTTAGCCAAGGGGGTCAGGTGAAATCTTTTATCGTATATTTTTCACCATGAGAAAAGAAGTCTTACTTACCCAAAGTGAGTCAACTAAAATCGTTACTTCAGATCCAAGTTTAGCGGGAAGTTCTGTAATAAATAATGGATAAAGAATTGTAAGTAAATATAAATAGCTTAAACTTAAACAATGATTGTGTTAACTCTATTTAAAGCAAGACATTTGTAAACAACCATTCAGACCAGAATTACATTTTTTCTCACTTTTTTATTCGATTCTCTTGTTTAGAAAGAAACATTTTTATTTGTAAAGCATTTTCTTTGTCTTTTCCTTAGTAGCGTTAATTCTTGTTAAGTTCTTGATGATTTTCTTCGCTTTTTGTTTTTACTGCTCATTATTCTCGGGTTTTTCGGTGGCGATTTACATTTTGTTTGCCCGCCATTCGCTGATTAATTTAAGCGCCCTGGTAATGCATAAATTAATGTTAAGTAACAGCTGACCAGCTGGTCAAAAGCAGCTGACACTGTTCACACACTGCGAAAAATGGGTGGCAGGGGTCTTCAGAGGGAGCTGAAAAGTGCAACCGAATCAGATCGAATCAATAAGCTTGCTCATTATCCAACCTCCTGTTTTGCTTGCCTAACACATTTACACTTGAAGATATTACAGTGATTAAACAGCAGATTGCGAAATTAAATAACTAAAATATATAAATAAATAATGATAAATAAAAATATAGTTTGCTTCAAGCTATTTTAAAATAATAATTTTATGAAAAAGTAAATTGAATAACTCTCAAAAAGAATTTAATGGTCATCAGGAACGTTTTCGGCATTCTCATCACTCGAAAAATCGGTTACTTAAATATATGAATGGATTAGTACTTATTTTTCCAAGTGCAACGTCAATTATAATTTACTGGACGATGCGTGCGAGTCTGTTTTTTCCGCTTCATATGCTTCAGGGGTCAATTTGGTGGATGCATTCAGCCATTGGGCTCATTACGGGCCCTCTAAAATGCATTTCCATCACTCTCCATCTGACAATTTGACATTGTTTGGAGTGGAAGCTGAGCACTATGTACGTTTCACCACAGCCCCGAAATTTCCGTTTTCTGCTCTCCTAAATTGTAATTGAATGTGCTGGGAAATTGGTCGAAATTAATGCCATGTTTTAGCCCGCACTTCCTGTCTTTTGTAAACCAATCAGCCAAAGGATTTCACCAAAATTTGGTAGTTTGGCAAAAGGGGAGAATTTCATCTTTGCTGCGGCAAGTTGCCACTTTGAACTCGGTTTAGGAGCCTTTTGTGGCTCTTAGTCTGCTAATTAACTGCAAATTGCTTTTGCCTTTCAGTCGAAATCCCCTTGCCCAAAAGAAAAAAAAAAACTGAAGTGTTCAATTTCGTTTGAACTGGTCTTTTTTGGTTCCTCCTTTAATCGGTTGCCATGACAATTTCAAATTAAAATCAAATTTTGAGGCACAAAATATTTTTATATCCGCTTCTGCGGACGGAGAAAAAAAAACAGAAAATGTCCACTGATTGCCGATTTCTTGTTGCTGATCAATTAAATCTAATGGCATGTGATTGCTGTTGTTTTTCTGCCTGCTTCACTTAGTTTTAATTGGTGTTCGTTTGGCCAGGGATCGTAGGATATAGCTGGCATTGTTCCGTTTTGTTTCGATTGTTGCAGGTGAAAAATCCATTGCATTGTGTAGTTTTTTCCGAAAATCTCTTTTTTGTTACTTATTTCCAGTGGTTTTCTATTCTGTTTTTGCTGGCGGAAAATTTTCTTTTGCTATATCTCTAGTTGTTAACATTTTGTATTTTTAGCTGAGTTCTGCTAATTAATTTTAATTCAGTTGATGTTGTATTTTTCCTGGAATTATTAGTGTAGGAAAATATCTCTATGTTTGGCTACTGTAAAAGTGCGCTGTTTTTGTTAATGATTTGGAAATGTTTCTTAGACTTTTCTTTGCCTTTAATGCCAGTTAATGCCACTTAATTAATAACATCAAGTTTTGTTGCTGTTTGCCATTCAAATTTCACTTCGTACTCGCACACTTTTTGCAGCTACCATTTGTTTCGAGTTGTAATTGCATTTGCTGGGCCATTAAAGTCTTAACAGATTAAATAAATAAATAACTAAGGAGGTCTGCAATTCCATTACTTCAAAACGAAGGGAATACCAAGGAGAATGGAATGCGAATGTGAGTGGTATTTGAAAGGCAGTGCATGTACGTACATTTTACGCTTACATAACTCAAATAGAAATTCGAAACTCGGCCAAAAGTCGAAAACTGAGAAATTTGCATACAAAAGTATCTGATGCCGGGAAAATTCTTTGACTTTAGCATCCTTTGGCCACTGAATGCATGCCAAGCAAGAATAGTAAACGACATCGTTTTATTTTCTTTTTTTTGTGTTCCTAAGGGGGTACCCCAATACCTCAGCCCTTCCAAAGTTCTTCCCTACCCGTTTCCCCATCCCTTCTTTCGACCATAACAATTGCAGCTGGCAAAAGATGAAGGCAAGTCTGGAATACTATTAAATACACAGGGGAAGCTACTTTTAACCCAAATCTGCGGGCATAAAAGCCAGCCCACCGACTACGGTAAGGGTTAAAGGTTGGGGGTAAGGGCTTGGGGGAGCAGTGCCCAGAGGAGCAAGAGGAATCAGTGGAAACAGAGGACCAGGCCACACATGAGTACAAATAATGCAGCGATGGTGGCCACGTGGAGTCTTGCCAAAGGGGCAATCGTGGCTTAACTTCGGGCTGTGTTTGCTGCTGACGAGGGGAGTGCTGTTCGCAGGGTTTAAGACAGGGACTTACTGGCAGCAGCGACACTTTTCCGACACTGCCAGCCAGGCAGGCGTCAGCTAAGCACCACGTTGATATGAATGTTACGCACTGTAGTTCAGAAACTCAAGAAACAATCAATAAAGGCTTAGGACATTTACTCAAGTTACAACAAAAGGTTTAATTAATTTATTTATCTTGGATCTTACATCTTAAAATGTATCTCAGATTACCAAAAATATATTTTTTTTATGCTGATCATGATTAGAATTTCTGTATTATATTTTCAGTGATATTCAAATAAAAAGGCTTATGGTAATTTAGTTCAACTAATTTTCTAATTTCAGTTTATTCAGCTTATTGTCTTCAAATTAGATTGGATGTTCCAAACCACTGTGCAGTATGCAACTGGATTTTGAGGCACTTTGGCATTCGTTTCAGTTGCAGATGGAGATTGCATATTGCAGATTGCTCGTGTTGCAGCGTCGTGATTAAGCCGCAATTTTTATACAATATTTGCATGTGAGTGAGGGGGGTTAGTGGGCGTGACGGGAGGGGGGCGTGCCTATTTTGGCCACATAATGACATTCGCTTCCTCGCCAGTCGTATAATGCAGATATCACAATATGCGGATTATTAGGCATTATGCATATGTCCTTTTTCGACGCCTCTGTCTTTTCACTCGTTTCATGCTCCGTCTGCCTGTTATTGTGTGCTAACAATTTCTATTCATAAGAGTGTGTGTGGTAGTGCATGTGTGTGTGTGTGCATGTGGCATGCAAATTTATTGTGTACTTTTGCCGCCAAGTTGCGGCATGTCAAGCCCCCCATCACCGAGAACCCCCTTTTCAACAGCAAAACTGAGCTTTTGATTTCGGATTTGCATTTGTGAGAAGGAGGATGGTAATAGTGATTGGGGGGAGGGGGGAGGTATTGGGATTTGGGTGCCAAGGTCTGCGAATGTGTCATTAGCATCGCATTCAGCTAGGGCATAATCGCTATAAAGAGCAATGCATCGTGGCTTAATGCAATAGTTTAAAAAGGATGGAATGTTTTTAGAACATTTTTTGAGAATATGTAGAGTAAAGCTATTTGAGTTTTGGCTTTACGATATATCTGTTATCAAAAGCACCTTTAAAGTATAATTCTTCAAACATTTAAAAATGCTTGCAGTTGATTTAATAAAGCACCAAAGCTCCCCATGAATTCTTAAAATTCTTTTAATACAACTTTATCAAATAAAATGATGTACACCTTGTATTTAAATGTATTCCAATTCCCACAATATTAATTGTTACTTAAGTGCAATCTGGAAATTTCCGACTTCATTTTTATTTGGGACTTCCTCAGGATTTGTTTTTGCATCTTTTCACGTTTGCTTTTCTCATTTCTCATTCGTCTAATCGTCCTTAACCTAATGATTAACTGCTTCCACGCCCACTACTGCCTTTGTCATTTTGTTTTTGGACTATTTTTATTTAATTTGTTTTGGAGGCCTCGCTGCGTATACGCAATGCCAGCACTCACTTTGTTTCAATATGCATGAAGCCCCACTTCCTTTTTTTACACCCATTTTCTCTCGCACACACATCCACATGCAGGCAAAAACACACTCACACAGACAGTGACAAACACGTACAATCGCAGACAAACACACGCAGACACAGACACCGACCAATACACATATACATACATACATATATGAGCTCGGGCTCAAAGTCACTTAACCAAATAAATTTTTGCAAGGAGAAGGGGAAAAAAAGGAATGGGGGGCGAGAAAAACGCGGCAGACAGGGGGCGTGGCTGCCGCCGTCGCTGCTGTTGTTGTTGTTTCTCAAGTATTTATTTTGCTTGAGTGCGCTACAGTTTTTAAGTTTGTTTGCACTGAAAACTCAAGGCACAACTTGCAAATATTCATTACAAACAAACAAACACAGGGGCGGCGGGCAAAAAGGGAAACTTCCGAGGGCCTTCAGGGGGTTGGAACTATGTGGGGCCTCCAGGGGGCTTACGGGGAATTGAAGCCAGAAGGAAGTAGTCTCGCCTTGCTTTCTCTCGACAGCGCGAACTTAATGTGATTAAAATTGTATGGCTGTCGCTGGCTGTTTGTGTTGGTATGAGAAAAAGCACAGAAACGGAGCTCCTTTCTACCGCTTTCTCCACATTTTCCCAAAGAATTTTTTTTAAAGGATCTATGGGTTGCAGTTCGACGTGCCGATACCCAAGACCCTTCACTTCGCTTTACTTCAGTTCACGTCACCTTGCCGACATTCACCTTTGCCCGTAAGTATGCAACAATTTTTGCAAGAGAGATTTTGGAAAGTAAGGAATTCGTTGAGTTTTGGTTAGAAATATGGGTATTCCATAAAATGCATAATATTACAAATTATGTCATAATTTTATTTTGAATGATTTAAATATTAAATATTTGTTTAATCAAGAGAGGGAATGTATTTGTGTGCAATACCTAAGCTCCACTTTTTTTGTACTTGTAAGTAAAATCTTAAAGTATATCTCCTGTTTATTTTGCTGATTATTTAAAATTTAAAGAAATAGAATGTCATTTAATGCTGAATAAATTTAAGACCAACCTGTAGATACATTTAATCACATTTTTAGCCACAAACTGTCTGAATGCAGGGTAGGAACAAAGGCAAATCGTTAAAAGCAAGCACGTGTAATAAAAACAAAGTGTGACCCCATCGTCGCCGTCAAAATAGTGACTCCCCGAGAAACACTTGCAAAAACACTCACAAAAACAATCACACCCGCTGCAAAAACACCCACTGTGGGCAACATCTTAAAGCGTTGAATTTATTTGCCCCCGCCTGATTTTATATGGCGTTTATTTTGCGATCGCACTCCCCCTTAATGGATGCTTAAATAAAATTTTAAAGCATTTCAAATTTAGTGTTGAGTTTTAGTGTTTGTCATTAGTGTTTTGGCAGGCGTTAAATATTTAATGGTCGAGACAGCGTTGGAAATTTTTGCAACAAAGTGTTTGTGCTGTGTGGATAATTAATATGGCAGAAAGTTTTTGGGATGGGAAAAGGTGGTTTGGTGGTGCAGAGTGGTTCGGTGGTTCGGTGGTCCTGGGTGGCTCTTTTCTGTTTGTCTTGGAATGTTTGCTACCGCTACCGAATGTTTACATTCGCCAAAAGCTTTCACCAACTTTCCGCCAACGTTGGCGGGCAAAAGTTACTCGAAAGCCAATTATTTGTTGATAGGGTTTTGAATGGCAGACGCCTTAAAATCGTAATGGATAATGGCTGAAAATGGGGAAGGAAAATTAGCCATTGCGGAAGGCTTCAATAATGCTTCATTTTTAGGGGGCTTACCGGCGGATATTCGGTTGCACCTTTCTGTTACGATTTCATGGGCCAACTTTCATTTTTCTTTTGATCTAGCCTCTTAAAAACAATGTTTTAATTTGCTTTCTACAATGAACTTTAGTTATATTTCATGAATTCCCTCCTTACAGTCAGTATTTGCAAAATGGTGATTCTATTCAGTTTTAAACTACCATTAAGGACAACCAATTCTAATCGAGAACAGCAGTTGCCACTGACTTAGACTTAGTCCAATGAAAATACAAAATCTTTTATTCCCATCTCTGTCTGTCTGTCGCCTGCCTTCCCTTTCTTTTTCAGCCAATCTCTTTTAAATTAAAATAAATTCGCTGTGGGCTTTGTGCTAATTCACACGTGGGAGTCAGGCAATTTGTTTGGCTATTGGAAATGTGAGGAAATTGTTTAGGGATGCAAACAAAAATTTAAGAATCAACTTTCTGATACCGCTTAGTAAATAGAAAAACCAACAAGAAAATATCGCAGAAAATATATATTTAATATATTTTAAATATTTATTAAAATATATATTTCATATCAAAGAATTGTCTAAATTGGTATTATATAAAATGTATTTTATAGTTATTACTCTATGGGTATTTTATATTTACTTTACTAAAAACAGGTTTTAATGTGCTAAAATTGCAGTAATCATATATAGCTACTTTAGATTTTAATATCAACATGTCAATCAAAGTCATGACCCTTATCTCACGTAAGCCGCTGTTAAGTGAAGTCAACAGAGGATTACCCATATTTTCGGGTGCCCAAAAAGTGCTGATTTATACATTCGCAAATACCGAATACCCTGTTTAAGTACTTTGTCTAACAACAGCTGCTGTCACTTGTTCTTTTCGTGGCCAAAACTTAATTTTCCAAGCAACTTCATCGCCTAAGATGGGACATTTTTCAGAGTTTACCCAACGCCCCCCCATCCCCCTTTTGAGCACCACTGATTACCATTTGAAATACGTGTTTTTGTTGCCTTCGTGAAGGCTGGGCCACTAATTAGAATAAATCTAAATTGCCCGTTCTGCGGCAGTCGACGTAATGACTTTTATGCGCATGCTTAAGCTCGCAATTATCCACAGCAGCCAAAGATTAAATCGCGACAACAACCAAAAGGCAAAAAAGGCAGAGCTTGAGCCCCCTCAAAAAAAAAAGGAAAGGCCCCAAAAGAAATCCCCTTTTATTGATACGCTTTCTTTATTTTTAGCTTGAAAGGGGGGACTGGAAAAAGGGTTAAAAACCGCAAAAATTACAAAGCACTCAATATGCCTGGAAAAAGGGTTGCGGGTTGCAGAAAAGCAGATGCGGTGGCTTAAGTGAGGCATAAGAAAATAATTAAAAACACGACAGAAAGCGATTTCCCGGGCAGATAGTCGAATGATAAATGCCCTGTGATTAAAACAGCTTTAAAACAATATACTTTGAACTAGGTCGAATTCAATGGTGGGTGAATTTCTTTGTTGTACCTAAATTTATTTAAATAACTAAAATTTGCACAAATTAATTAAAGGATAGAAAATTAAATATAAAAGATTGGAACATTTTTTTTTGTTTCAATTTTAACAACAAATTTTATTTTTAATTTGGAAATAAATTGGGAGAAAATCAGTATTTTAAAACATAAAAAATAAATATGGCAATCATCCCATATGTAAAATCCAGTTTACCGGCAGTGGGCATTTTCGAATACCGGTTAAATTGAATAAAATTGAAGAGTCCAAAAAGGGCTTAGGATATTTAAGTTTTCTTGGCCATCACCACGCAATAACCGCTTCCGAAATTCGACCTCATTTTGTAAAAATAACGTATACGCCAACACGTACGAAAGGGCAGCGCCAAAGAACGTGTTCGGCCGTCGAGTCCTTTGTGCGCGCATCCTTGGCAGCGACTGCAAAATCACTGGAAAAGGGTATTCCTGGCGCTATTCCGCCTTTGTCGGTGGCAAACGAGAATA
The DNA here is from genome assembly GCA_018153305.1 of Drosophila kurseongensis. Classification (NCBI taxonomy): domain Eukaryota; kingdom Metazoa; phylum Arthropoda; class Insecta; order Diptera; family Drosophilidae; genus Drosophila; species Drosophila kurseongensis. The sequence goes on from JAECXX010000141.1 coordinate 1,543,755, forward strand.
TGTTTGTCAGTCACTGGAAAAAGGGCTTGGTAAATAAAATGCGAAATATGAAAAGGCAAACGCCAAACGGCAAACGGCAAACGCTGTGGCAAGCGCCAAAAGTGAAATGTCAACCGAAACAGGGCGAAAGGAGACGAAAACCCAAGTAAAAAAGACCAAAAGACGCTGCTGTTCTCAGCTCCCTGATTTTCAAAGTCACTCGGAAAATCATAAATTTTCACACACACACAAAAAAAACAACAACTAAGTGGACCAGTCGAAAGGCAACCGCAAAAACGGAAGCCTCCCAGTCAAATCATTTTTCCACTGCATTAGACGAGGCCCATCTACAAGGAAAGTTGACCTTACAATTGCCATACTTATTCTTCCGACAGGACACAAATGTTTGGGGATACCGCACAGGATTAGCCACATATGCAGGACCAAAGCGATTCGCCCATACACTAAAACTTTGATTTGTGTTTTTATTAGGTCCTAAAATTGTGTTTTTTTGATAATACAAATATTTTATAAATATATTTAGAGCAATTATAAATTTTTTATTTTTATATGGGCCAAACAATGCTTAAAAAAATATAAGAAAAGGTTATTAAATTACATTTTATTTAGGTCTTATAAAAGTCATACATTTAAGTTGTTTTCAATTAGACTTTCTGTCATAAATATATTATGTATCCGGAAAAATTACATTTACCTAATTTGTTCACCGTGTAGCTCGGGATATTATTGGACTGACACTCTCCCAGAAACCGAAACCATGTCTGACCCACATGAACAGATGACAATGGACACGATACTGAAGCCCATGGCGATGATGAGGTTACTGTAGATGCCTATCGCCCTTTGTCTCGCATTTGTATGTCGAAAATCTCGACAGGCGGCCATTTCAGAAAAACTAAGCCAAGCCACTTGTCTTTTTGCCACAAAAAAAATAGAGAGAAAGAAAAAAAAACGCAAAGGGCCAACGAAATCATGTTAGGAAAATGCCTTTTCCTCATCAAGAGCTGCCACTTCAGCTGGTTAAAGTTGCACCATCTTATCTATTGTACCGAAATAGAAATGGGAGGAAACTACTTGTCCCGAATTTCAGCAGTTCATAACACTTTTCCTTTAGTGGAAACAAGATGAGGGCTTGCTACTTATCGTTTAGAATAAATACATTTAAGCGATTAAATTTGTCTAAAAATAAATTTAATTTTTGTACTTTAAGCTTAATTCACACTAAAAGTTTCTCTAATTTTCTATGTGAAAATTGTTTGCCGAAATTTAATTATGTTCTCTAATATTTAATAATTTCCTTGAATTTAGCAAAATCGGAATGTTTGTGTATTCATAAAAGCTCACTACCTCACTAGGAATTTTCATACATCATTTTTATTATTTAATTCAATATGCACATTTTCGAGAAATAATAGTGAAACAATTCTTAAGTATGTTTACAATAGAAATGTTTTTAAATGAAAGCTTGAGAAGCCGAACTGCCTGTTTGGTATTTGAACCGTTTTCAGAGGTTTTGGGGTCCCGTGAAGCCATTCAAATAGAACAAAAGATCCTTATCGGCATTTCGAAGCGGTCATTATTGGGTTTCCATCGAGTTCTTCGATTGATTGGATGGACGAGTGGTTCCATGGGTGTTTCTGGTGTTTGGGTTGGATGACTCGATGGACCACAAATATTGAAAGCCACATGGCAGCGCGAGCAAATAAGTGATGCATTTAACATGCGAAACTGACGAATGGGGACACCCAGCGGGTGGTTTCATGGTTCAGTGGGTTGTTAAGTGGGTGGTTCGGGATCCAGTAACTCAGTGGTTCAGCGGGTGGTGGTTCTGGCCTGTCCAGCGACAAACTGTCTATGCAGGACATGTTCTCCATGTGCGGGTCGAAATGCAGGAAAATTATTTGCTATAACGTAATTAACATGATTTATAGACGAGCACACAACAAACAGCCGAAGGCGAACCGTCAGGACATGGGTATCTGTGTGTGTATCCGTGTGAGTCCTGGCTGAGTGCCTTACTGCGTGAGTGTCTGAGTGTGTGAGTGGGTGGGTGTGTGTGTGAGCGAATCTGTGTCCGCTGTGTTTGTGCAATCGTCTGTCATGGCAACGACAACTCCAATTGACAGCTGAGCTGCACCGTTTGATGGCCAACTGGTCCTCCTTGCTCTCGTCCTTTTCAAAGGATCGCAAATGTTATTGCTCTGCGGGGGCGTATGTGTCTGTATGTGTGTATAGGTCTGTAATTGATTAATTTATATAGTGCGAAATGGGCGTGGCCGGAGGCCGTCTCTGTCGCCTGCCAATTGCCAACGCCAACGCCAACTAACGACTGCCGACGGATGGTCATGTGGGCAACTGGTTAATCCAACTTTTGATGGAACGTTTTAATCTGAAGCGAATATTTGCCAAGGATATATGATTGAAATTGAGATGATGATTGGTCAGAAGCCACTAAAAGCCAATAAAATATTAATCAAAGAAATACAGCATCGCGTGAAGTATAAACAGGACTAGCAATAGCCAAAGCGAGTTAACCCAGTAGAGTTTTAATGCAATACGAGGCATTAAATAATAAGAAATTAAGAAATTATAAAGTACGTATCCAAAATGAAAATTAAAGAACAAATTCAATAAAAATGACATTAGCACGAGTAAGCCCCGACAAAGAAAATGAAAATTGTGCATTTAATTGTCACAAGCTTTACGGTAGAGCAGATTTAATTTGAGGGTCCTCATCCCATTCAATCGGTTAGATCTGAATAATTTTCGATTCAATTGATGTGCCCCAAAAGCCCCGCAAGCTTGGCGACCTCATAAACAATGCGAATTGCAGACACCTGGGCAATATTGACAGAATCGGGTATGAAATGAATTTTAATTTCGTTTGATTCGAGTACATTTATGTGTAATCAAACTGAATATTGAATGCCGAACACTCTAGGCGCCAGCGGTGCTGTGGTGGTGAATTCCATCGAACTTTTGCAGTAATTCTCGCGATTGACGTAATTGTGCGATATTGTCGATTGTCGACCACCTTGATGTTTTCATTTGGCGCCGCCACTATTACGTATTTGCACAAGGTATGCCAGTGCAAATACACAGGTATATTTGAGTGTTCGAGTATAACTCGTCCGACACGAAAGTATATATTTGAAGGGTGGCGCCATATGTGTTTGCAATTCATTAAATATCCAGAGGGTTCAATAAACATGGCATTAAGTATGGGGAAGCGTGTTTTCATGTGGACAGTGAGCTCACCTCACCGGCGACAGGTACAGGTACAGTAAACATCCATTTCGCAAACAATTGGGCATCCAAATTGCATACTAATTGATCACTGAAATTGGAGTTTTATTGACAGAAACTGTATGCTTTTAGTACTTCATTGCCGATGTCTGCACTTTGTCCACCTAATTTTTTTGGTATTTTTAAAAAGTAAACAGGAATCGTCAGAAAGTTACAAATTAAACAAAGGGCCTAGAAAAGTAATAAAGTAAAAAATCAATTTCATTCTGCTCCAAGATTTTATGGTTGTTCCAATGAAAATCTCTCTTAACCCAGAGATCCTCGTAATGTCGTGTATTGTCATTTTCAGGGCAGTGCTTCTGTTTAATGGCATTCATGGTGGCATCTTTCTCCGGAACGAGGGAATTCGCCACGCAAATCTTCCTGGCCGAGAGCCATTTAACACTCGTCCATCTATCATTCACAGCCCGCCCCCCGTTCACGCCCCACTGTCCCCGCCCATCATCATGTCAACATGTCTGCATATATCTCACTTGGCCTCCTCCATTTTCCCCACCCGATTTTCCCTTTTTGTTTTGCTGAAAACTAGTCCCTGCCTAGTTAATTGTTTAACTTTGGCTACCAAAAACTGAAACTTGCCTCTGACTCCTGCTTTTTCTTCGTCGTTTTTATAGTTTTTCTCTTTCTCTTACTGTTTTTTTTTGGATTCTATTTTTTATTTTGCAAACCACTGCAATTAATTTCGAAACAAAATTTGTAGTTGTTGCTGCTGCCGGCGGCTATTTGTTTCCTTGCTTTTTGTTATATTCCCGAGCTTTGTTTTTCGTTTTTTGGCTTCTGTTTTTTTCCGAGCTTTCCTTTTTTTTGCGATATTTGTGTTTTTTTTTTTTGCTTTTTACGTTTCTGCTTGGCTTGGCCCAATTTGAAAGCAATTTTTTTTCAATATGACACCCCCGAGCGTCATGTGATGCGAAAACTAAAAACTAATGCCGAAGCATTCTACATGCGAGTCCTGTGCACATACTTTTAGCACGGACTGTGCGCGGTGGAGACACAGCAAAAAATATATACTCTGAAAGTATTTCCCTCTGGCAATAATTCAATTATTAAGCACAGATTATTGAAAACAATCAAAGAGTTTGAAACATGTAATAAAGACATCCTAAGAACAACAGAAGATAGAAAACACAAAATAAAATAAAAATTAATGAAAATATTTATTCTATAAAGATGATCTAAATATTAAGTTTAAGCTTTAGAGATATAATTATGTGTCTACATTCGGAATAGATTTGCAGTCCTAGCAGCTTAGAAAGTTTTTATAAGAAAATAAACGTTGGAACTTTTTGTTTTTAATTAGAAAGTAAATATAGAACTGTTCAAATATTTTTTTCGCCATGTAGATATATTTTTGCTGGCGTTGGTGTTGTTCTTGCCGCTGCACAAATTGCTTAAGCCACATTGTGGCACTTGGTAGGGCAGGGGGGATGGAAAATCGAGGGAGTGGTAAACGGGTGGGCGGGAAAGCGGGAGGAAAGCAGGAAAGTTCCTTGGCGCTGGGCGCCCTGCGGTATGCTAAGATTTATAGCTGCAACTGCTGCAGTCTGCTAGAGTTGATGTTGCTGCTACTTCGGTTGTTGTCGTTAGCAAAACAATTTTTGGAAAAGTTTGAGTCATGTGGGGGAAAATCTCTCGTTTTCCGGGATTGTGTGTGTCCGTGTGAGTACATAAAATTAAAATTATCCACGTGCTTGCGAGTTAGTTTTGGTCATATGCAAGAAACTCCCCAATCCCAGGGTTTTCCACTCACTTTAACTTGTCCCTTTACATCGACCATTTTTTCAGCATTGTTGTGTCACATTAATTAAATATAATTCAATTAGTTTTGCGTGTGCGTGAAATGTGTGACAACAAGCTGCTGCTGCCGCCTTTTTTTGGTTTGCTGTAAATGTTAATTTAATTGCAACTTTGTCACTCCGACATTTTTGCGCCACATCAACAGGCTTTTTAATCAATTATTTAACCTACTCTCGCACTAATGGAAATTGTTTGGTCACTTTTTTTGCTGTGTAAAAGTGATTTTTAAAGTTTTCTCAAATGGCGCTTGAAAAATTGTTTTCAAAGTGATTGCTCAGGCAGCGAATGGTTAAAATACTATTGAAATCAACATTGCCCATTGAAAATAGAGCCAGCAGCAATTTATAAATATCAGCGATGTTATCGGTCTGAAAAAAAAGCATTTCAATCAATATAAACTACTGTTCTTATCATAGTCAACGATTTCCTCTCTAATCGACATATTCCGCTGTCTATTAAGAGTAATTTAGGAAACTATTTAAACGTTCTTAAGTAAAACTCATGAAAAAAGGCCCAACCACCTCATAAACTTTACCAACTTAACCAATTGCAACTTTATACATCCGCAAGCCAATTAGCGGAAAACTGATCAGGATAAATAAGTTTACAATGGGAAACAACAGAGCCAAGGGCTGCAATTTAAAACTATTTAAACCTGATCAGTGAACCGCCCATCAATCTCAGTTCGATACTTTGTTGGAAACTTAAAGTTAGTGCTTTCGATATGCAAGGCGAGCCAGGTAAATCGCCGGAAATCGTGTGAAATCGAGGGAAAGCGGGAAAGGTCGGAGGAAATACGAGGAGCAGAGGTGGAGAATGCTTCTCATTTTGAAGTGTAACCAGAGTATTAAGATACTCACTTTTCAGCCGGCACCAAAGTAAGACTCCTCCTGCCAAGCTAAAATGCATTAATCTTACCCTCAAAGGGGGCGTGGCAGGAGAGGTAGAGACAAAGGACTGGCAGGCGATATCAATGTGAGGGGCTTAATGTCGATGTCGCTGTCGCGGATATTGCAATTTGATGGACTCCGAGCCGAGCGGCACTTGCAAAAAAGTTTTAAAAATCGCAATTTTTTGTTGTTAATGTTTAGTCAAATCGATGCAAAGCACTTACAATTTTTTTTTTTAAATTCAAAAGTTTTTAAAAGCAGATGTGGATAGTAATGAGTAACATTTTATTTTCTGATAGTATTTGAACAAGATATACAGCAGATATCATTTTAGGCTATTAAAATATAATGTCTTCAATTCCCTATAAAACAGTTTGATTTTGTAAACATGTTTTTCTTGTTCGACGGATTTTGTCCTATAGATAATTAATTTTCCCTCTAGGTATGTAATTAATTCGCTCAGTGTATTCGAAGGGAGTGTGTTACTGTGGCAGAAACCGCAGTTTCTTGCTCGAGAGCAACAGGATGGATATGGATTGCAGGGGCGTCGGCGGGGGGATTTCTCATGCTGTGTAAACAAAACCCCATGCACTCCAGACCTTCACTTCAAGCCTCGAAACGTTAAAGTTAACTCTCATTTTTTTTCCGTTGTATTTTACATCTTCTGCGGCTCTTCAGCAGCGGCTTTCATTTGAGTAAAGAGGGGAAAGTCGAGGGGTCTGAGTGGTTTCGCGGGTTCTTACAGCTGCTCCACCCATTAACCCACTACACAACCGCCCAACCACCCAACCACCCACCATTGTGCAAATAGTTGGAGCGCAACGCGGATGCCTCAAGATAAATGCGCAACAAATGCAGTTTGTTGAAGTCAATTATTGTTGAAGTAGCTTAATTCGTAACTCACGGCCGGGCAAATGGAACGCCGTAACGGATCCGTAATTCAATTACGGCTGGGCGGGTTAACTTTCGTAATCCGCTGGAATCATTCATCGAAGGGGAAGTTCAACTTTAACCCAATTAGATAAAGTTAAGATCGGGTAAGATTTACTCTGAAGGCCAGGGAATAAAAACATTATACTATAAGTATTTTGAAAATATGATAACGGTTAGGATAATATGATTAAGGTTAGCGTCAGATTTTTGGATTGCTAGACAAATACAAGTATTTTTGAGTCTGCTTCTTTGGAATAGTTTAAAAATCCAAATTCAAGTTAATATTAATATTTGCAACTATTGGTTAGGAACATAATGTAAAGAATTTAAAGAGCTTTTTTAACAATTTCTAAAGATATCTAATGAAATGCTTTTGGTCATGCATAAAGCTGTTCCGAAAACTCCTCGAAAGTGTTTTTAGCCCCCATACATTTAGCCCCGTCCATTTTTAGTTAATCGTGGCTTACCTTCAAAGCCCTCGAAAGTCGGGTTGAACATATTTGATTTTCTCGGCCTTTGTTTGGCCATTCTTTCGCGAAAGTCTCTTTCTTTCCCGGCACTTTGTGAACTCTCTTCAGAAACTTCAAACGCAGAGAAAGAGTAGTTGTAGAAATGCACTTTAAGTAAAAGTACTTTGTCAGTCAGCCTGCAACCCCACTTTTCTAGTCTGTGGTTCGTGATCTCGGTTCTTTGGTTAGTTTTTGTTAGCTAAAAGCAACTCGAGATTGGCAAGAACAACCGGCAAACTACTTAAGACTTGGCTCCATTCCGGCAACTACCGACACATGTGGCGATAAGTTGTTTCAGCTTTAAGTTGAAAGCTTATTAGCGAAAAGCGTGGGGAGCGTGCGGATAACTATTGATAAAGCCAACAAATTAATTCAAATGTTTCTTGGCTGGCATAAATTACCAAGAAGGCACACAAACACAAACACATTCACAATCCGAAACACGAAATGAGTGCGGCAATAAATCTATTTATTTATATAGGCCATTTTACCTGGCCACGCGCCTTCCGAAAATGCCCCACATTTTGCCTCCCCGTCATACGGATTGTCTGTCTGACTTCGATGATATATTATACTTTATATGGCGTGCATTTCATTTGCTCGTAATAACGCCACACAAAATAAAGATATATAAATACAAGTTGTGATATAAATTTAGCTGCATATCAGTGATGGGCGCGTGACTATCAATAAAGGTAATGAATTTATTATGACAAGAGCTTGGAGTTTATATATTATATTATATCATATTGCCTGATTGTGTCATTAATGATTCATTTTTTTAAATTTAAAAATTGTTGGACTATTCCGAAATCTATTTTGAATGGTGGTTTATTACTTGGACAGTTTGTTTAATGACTATTTTTGCATTCATTACCAATTAATAAAATTCTTTAGAATCCCAAAACTATTATATTAAAATGTAATCGAAAGACATTGTGCTTTATATCAAAACAATATTAAAATATTAATATATTATTTCATTATTTATTATTTAATATATATTTAATACTGCACAATTACCATCGATACTAAAATCAAAATAAAGTGAGATATATTTTGATAATATTATATTATTTATACTACATAGGACCTGACATAGGTCCTAGAATCGGCAAATCTTACTTTAAAATTCAGGTATTGAAACCAATCGCGATACAAATTCCAGGAGCCATCTCTAATTGGGGTTCAGGCGGTCCAAATATGCACATACTTGTATTTATAGGAGAGTTATGCACATATGTAGTTCAGTTCGGTTCGCTTATATTTCAATTCAGATTTACTTCTATAATTCATCAAGTCGGCAGCTTTCGGCTGTTGTTTGTTTAGTCTTTTTTTCTCTCTTTAGGCTCTCGATTTTTCTCAGCATTTTTTGTTTTATTTGTTTCGCTGGGTTTGGTTTGAATTATTGATAGGGCTAAAAGTATTTCCGAGTGTGTGGGGGGCATGAATGTCTTGCATAATTCATTATGTATGAGTGTGTTTGTGCTCACCCACTCCCGCACACACACACACACCAATGCGGATGTCTGTTTAGGCAGGAAAGCAAAAAAATGCGAAAACATAATAAATTCGTGCTCAATTTTCGTTAGTGGATTATGCCATATAACACACTTTAGCTCCACAGTTTTTAGCATAATAAAGCAGTCGACTGGAAAAAGGGTGAGTTGGTGTGGTGTTGGATTTTCGGATGGTAAGGGAATGTTTTGTGGCGCTTTATGCATCATCGTAGATAAAAACTGACGCTGAAATGTTTCGCTGTTTCGCTGGTTTTGTGTGTGCAGATAAAGATATATATTCGCCTGCTTGCATATGTATAAAGCTGAATATATGTATTCGATTCCAATGGGATTCGCAGTGGCGCAGATGGGCTAATATGATATATATCCGCAATGGAATCCGTGGGGCTTTCGCCAGTCGCGTTGATAGATGTCGGTCGGGAAAAGAACAAAATGCTGCAGGATATGGCCCAATTGAAGGGGATTTGCATTTCTTCCTTGAAAATTTCAAGCATAGTTAGAAAGTCTTTTTATGATTTTATTCAACATTTTCAACGTTATTTCCAATGAGAATTATTGAATGGCTTAATCTAATAAATAAGCAGAAGCTGTTGTCTATAAAATATTATTGCAAAGAGCTGCTTTGATTTATTAATTTATAATTATAAATACTGTTCGGCTGCCATGTAAAATGTACAGGCGAATTAAATTAAAGCTATACAAGGCCTTAAGCTAGATATTTTAATTTAATTTCTGATCTTGTCTTGAATTTGAGAGCCACTCTATCAACATTTGTCCAACAACTGTCACAAGCAGAGATAATCGTGACCACAAATGGGCTCTGAAAACCGTTCTTTGGTGGAGATGGTGGATGATTGGGGATGGGTGGGGTAAAAGGAAAGCCCGCTGGGCCATAAATCCTAATTGGCTCAAGTGCCTCGGAAGGCCTGCAATTGGGATTCTTTGCCACTGCCCCGCTGTTCGCATTTCGCTGCACAAAGAAAGTTGTTTACGCAAAAATGTTACACGAGCTCACGTTGTCAAGTGGGCGGCGAAAAAGGGGCAGGTATACACTCTGACAAAAATTCCACCGGGTTTAGTCATCAATTAAACAAAACTTCCATTCTTCTAACAGTTTGAATGATATTTGTTTTGGCTATTACTCCGTTGTATCCTATCCATGAATATACATAATTTTCGTTTTTAAAAGTAAATCGTAAAAGCACGTTAGCTACTTCTTGCTATAACAAAGTTTATGAATAATACAATGTAGTATTATTAATTTTATTTATTTTAAAAATTCCTCAATTATTTTTATATTTTGCACTAATATATTAATACAAATTGCTTGGTAACTCAACAAACAACTAATGTAATTTAAAATGACTTGCTTAGCTTTCTTGTATGCTTAAAATGATTTAAATTTTGCTTAAAGTTTACATTGTTTCGACAAAAACTAAGACTTTTGTAGAGGTTTTAGATTTGATATTTTTGACACTAATGTGTCTTTCATTGTTTCTTTCCGTGTCCTAAAGAGGCAATGCAAAGGAGCTAGAAATGTAGACTTGGACGCGAATCCAAATCAAAAGCAAATCTTGTTACGACAAATTTCAGCTACTGTGCGACCGAGTAGAACAAAGGACGAGACGAAGGACGAGACCTGGGTTAAAAAGAGGGGGAGTGGGTGGAATGTCTCGCTGCACAAAAAGAAATGCGCCTGGATAAACACAATGGCTGATGCAGGGGCGCCGAAAGGGGGTCACTAATTTACTTAAAGGCAGCCGCACCGAAACGGCAAACAAATGACATTTAAAGTGCAGCGAAAAGTCGCTAACTAGCACGGCGAAACCGGCAGGACGAAGGACGCGGAAGGACTCGGCCAGGACACGACCAGAAAATGAAATGCAAATACTATTTACAAAAGCCAGAAATAAGTGCCGAACAATGCAGTGGCATTCACGCAGCTGGGCCCAAAGGAAAACCACAAGGAGGGCGGCAGCACTGGGAGAAATTTTGGAGAAAATCAAGACCAAATTATCTAGCTTTGCACGTGAAAATTACAAGCTTAATTAGAGCTAAAACAATATATATATTTCTTTTAATTTCATCTTCTTCATAATTAACTCTTTTAGGTACCACGTAACTATAGTAGCTTGACCATAATGCGTGTGATGTCTTTAACTTTTGTTTTAAGTAGCAGTTCGTTAAGATCCTTTCTTAGTGTATTCTCCAGGAGCTAGAGGCCAGCAAAAGCCACTAACAAAATTTGCTTTGTTGCCGCCTGTCGCTTGTCGAGTGTTTTTGGCTGCTGCCGCCTGTTTCTGCTGTTGACGCAAAGTCTTTGGCCTGGCCAAAAAAGTAAAGCACAAAAGTCGCAATCAAATGCCCATCCTGCCCCCTCTACCCCCCTCCCCCTTTCGCTTAACCCTCCCGTTGCCCAGGGGGTTGGGGGTCTGAAGAGAAGTTTGCCACAAAGGCTGCGAGCCACAAAATGCGTGCATTCAACTGCATGCCGACGACTAGTTTTTCTTTCTCCCTTCCTTGGGAGGTTTTCTTCCTTGTATATTTTTGTGAATTTTTTTTTTATTTTTGATTTTGTTGGTTGAACTGTGGGGTTCTTGAGGTTTTCGGGCTTCGGTATTCGGCTTTCGGTTTTCTTGTTGCCTGTGGCCTTGATGCTTGTTTTGGTCCTCGCTCGCCATGAAAATTCCATGGCAATTGAGTCAATTTCCGTGAATGCGATTTGAGGAAATCGCTGTCAGTTGGCTTTCTCTAAGTTGCTAACTAATCAAAAAGAAATCACAAATGTAAACTGATTTCGCATTGAATCACATTTCTTACACGGGCTATGGCTTCACCCCACCCCACAAAAAAGAAAATTCAATCGACTAAGCCAACTATTTCGGCCAAAAAAAAAATTCGAGGCATGAACAAAGTTCGTATGTGTGTGCTTGGCATTTAATATCCTTTAGCGTTGATGGCGTTTTTATTTCTTCATCTTTTCTTCGAGTTTCTTTTTTATTTCTTGCGAGTGGGGGATTTTTATTTTGTCGCTTCAACTTTTTAATGATCTCTCAAATTGCTTATTTCCTACACAGCAATTACGTCAAAGCATGTGTCAGTTCGCCTTGTACTTGTGTGGGTGGTTTTTCCTTTTTTTAGTACCCATTTTTACACAATGTAATGATGAAGTTTCCCCTCGGTTTTCTTTGGCACTTCCTCTGCCGCTTATTTATATTGACATGTGCAAGGAGATTTCTTCTCCCATTTCTTCGCCCCGAAAATTGTATGCCCCTTGCACTTCGCTCTCTTTCACACTTTGTATTCCCATCTCTTTCGGGGCGTGTGATTCTCATTCTGATTCTGATTCTGATTCTGGCTCCTTCCAGTGTCTGTGTGCCAGTTTGTCAAAAGGCAGCAAAACTGTTGACATAACAATGATTATACGCCTCATTAGTTACATTTCATTGTATGGAAATGGAATGGCAAGGGACTTGAGATAATAAGCCAGAATAAGACCAGGAAAAAGGAAGAAGTGTAAAAACGTGTCAACATTAAAATCAGCCATGAAGTATACGCTGCGGAAGTGAATCAGACAGGAAAATGCATCTTCTGTGAAGGAGGAAATACCTATAAATAGAGTAAGACGACTACTGTATGTCTACTCAACAATGCAGTATTGTGTTGCCACCAGGTAATCAGGTCGTTTATCATATTCCGAATAACAACACATCATCAATGTTGTTATGGAAAAAACCGACAGTTGTGCCAATGTATGATCACCAAAGGACATCGAAATAAGGAAAACAACTATTGTGCCCTGAATTTGTTTATTTTACTTTCCTAAAAGCCACTTTTATAAAATAATAATTATGGAAAAATTTATTTTCCATAAAGTAAGTTTTACAAGGTCATTATAAACAAACGCCTTGAAACCAAACTAAAATAAATTCATTAATTACTGGGATTGTTATTTCTAAAACACAAAAAAATAACAAAAATATTTTTTGCATGAATATATAAAAATATTTGTTTGCAATATATGTCGCAAATACCATTTATTCCTTAAAATATATAACAAATTAGTCCTTTTTAAGAAACAATAAAATGAAATATAAATAAAGGTTTCCCGTTAAAGAAGAATAAGGTTTCAGTGCCTATAGTTGCGATACGCACTGTATCCCCCAGCCATATTTATAAAACTAATGAGCTGTTCATCCAAAGATAAGAAAAAGTGCAAATTTATGAAAATTTGGACTGTTATTTTTCTTTGCTATGTATTTGCCTGATATTATTTTTAAAGCAATTTGCTTGGCATCTGATAAGGACTTGATTTGTTACTTGGATCGCCATGGCCAGAAGGGGCGTGGCAGGTTATTGACAAAAGTGGGCGGTGGGTAGGCAATTTTCTGCGCTTGAATTCATTTAATAATGTGCGACACACATAAAAAGCAGTTGCCAAAATGATTGCGGTGGGTGGTAAATGGATGGTGGGCTGGAAAATGGAGGCTGAGACGAAAACAAAGACAAAAGGAGACCTTAAATGAAGGTGAGCCACGTGTGTGTGTGTGTGTTGCCATTGAAACATATTATGCTCGTAAAAATTGAATTTTAGTGGCGTACACATTGTTTGTACGCGAGTATGGGTGTGTGGGGTGTATCTGTGTGAGTGTGTATAGTCGCACACTTTATTGTTGTCTGTGTGGGTGTGCGTGTGTAAAATTTAATAATAACGACCCTCTTAAACCAACAGACCTTCGCCTTCGTCTTCAGCGAGCCTGCTCTATCCACCCATATCTTCCTTTCTCCTTTCTCCGCTCATTTCACTTTCTTCATAGGTACAGGGAAAAAAATGTATGGCAATTTCTTAAATATATATCGAAGGACTTCCAAACTTTAAAAATTTGAGGCGGAAAAGGTTGCCTTTGACCGAAATTTGCAATTAAATATTTGAAGAGATTTAAAACCACCTGAGATTTTGTTGCATACCTATTATTTAAATTATGCTTTTTTTTTAAATAAGTATTTCGAAAATATTTATATTTTTCATATTTTTTAAATAAGCATTTTACTATATATATTTAACTACTAAAAAGAAATTTTGTTATTGACTTTATATCTTAAGATACTAATTGAGAACTTGAAACTTTGCACAAACGTTTTTCTCTCTGCATCCATACATGTGTGTGAGTGCTCTTTCTTTCCTTGCGTTCTTTCTCTCTTTTGCGTTGACATTTAATGTAATAATTTTTACGATGATGCTCGACGGCATTAAAACGAGATTAAACACAAACAAACGAGAGACATAGTGGTTGCAATAAGGGGCCAAAAGTGGAAGGCGGGGTGACAATATTCCGTTTGATACACTTGACAATAAAAAAAAAGCAAAAAGATTAAGAGGAAGCCGGCAAAGAAAATGATGCATGGCCCCCTTGTTGTTTGAGCCCCCATAAAAGATGATGTAGCACATAATTACACACACACACACACACATATATGCTCAAGGGCACCCGCACCCACACATTGCCATCTATTTACATGTGCGTGTGTAAGTAGGTAATACCCATTGAGATGATCTGCGGATAAGTTGCTGTTGCCGTAGCTCCTTGAGATTCATTGAGTGGGGAATTATCCACGGCTCGTTAAGTGATCAAGTGTGAGCGAATCAAATGCCCAAGTGGCTATATAAATAACCCAGCAATTGTTCGCATTTTATTGTGTTTTATGCTTTTAGGACCCTCACAATTGGAAAGGTAATGTGGCGTAGTTATTTCCATTTGATTGGCTGTCCTATCAAAAAAGCGGTTCTTGAACTATTGTTGAATTGTGTTAAATAATTGGAGAGGTGCTTTTGCTTAGCTCTATGTAAACACTTATTAAGTACACCAATAACTTAAGTGCTTTAAATAATTGCCAAACTTTTGTGGGCCGAGATTGAGTGGCTGTTAAGTCGTTTTCTAGCACTTAACAAATTTTATAAAATAATTGTTGATACGTTGTTAATTCAGTTTTAGCTGTTATGAATGCTAGATAAATGCAATTAATACTAAAATGCTTGGCCGGTGTATCACAAGTAAGACATTTGTTGAATTTTTTGTATTAGCTTTGACACATATTGACTTCATCTCGCTTTCGAAGTTTCTCCTTTAATTATAAAGTTTTCAAGTAGCTCTGTTTATCTGTGGAGATTTGCATTTCTGGGACCAGAAATCGGAAGACCTTTCTCCTTGGCTACTGCGCAATGGCTTGTGCCTAGTATATCACATTTCCATTACCATTTCCACCGCCTGGCCCCTTTCCTTTTATCAATTACATCTTCATAAGAGATAATTCCATCCGCAAAGTTGCTCTTCCACTCGAGTTCATCTCAAAGGAGGCAATTCCCAGGCACTCTTGGGGTTAAATCATTTTCAAGGAGCCGGTCATATCGAATATCCGTTTCTTTTTGTATTTATTTTTTTCCTTGCGTTAATTCAATTCCATTCTTTTCTATTTGTGGGCCCAATTTGGGTTTCCGTTAACGGTTATTTATGCATGTAATGCTGAAAAGTTTCACTTTTTTCGGAAGGGGGACGACTGGTTCTCTAGTTTTCGGCCAAAGTTAACCGAATAAACTTATTTGTTGTCGCTGTGTGTGCGTAATTTGCTTGACTTGCTCCGCTTATTGTTGTTACGAGTAGTTTATTTATTCTTCAGCGGCAGACAATGCGATGTCTCTCGGTTTTGTCTGTTCCTGAAGCGCTGTTTCATGCATGAGTGGCCAGGAAAAACCACCCAAAAACACACAACCCCATACCCATACCCAAACCCAAGCCCAAGCCCAATCCGAGAAACGCAGGGAAAAACCCATCCGCTTCACAATGGAAATGAAAATGAAACTGAGGAATTGACTTGGAAAATGCCTCGCGTTTGCTTTTCGCGAGCCTGAAAAGGCTGTAAAAAGGGATAAAATCATAAGCCCAAATTTATCGCACTCGACAGTCGGGGCAAATTGTGTGTGCCTATATCTTTGGCTGTTGTGCAATGGATCAAGTTTATTTATAAGTCGATGCTCCATGGGCTTTGGCCTCACTTGGGCGAAACATGAAAGCAAACAATATCACGCATACGCAGCGTCGACATGATGAAGTGTTATTTAAATTTAAATATATTATCTATCGATAAACAGACCATGGCCCCCAAAAAAATGAAAAAAAAAAATGGGATGGAAAGCGTTTTTGCCGCATCTTCAAATTTGATGGCCATTACTATGTGTGCTATCTTTTTTTATGGGAAAATGTCCTGAATTTAAGGCCTTGCTTGTGGATATGGCTAATAAAGTGATTGTGTTCCTCTGGGCCTTCGGTCTCAACTCGTTTCGGCTTTAGCTGATTGAATTAGGCGTGTTTTTGCACAACAAAGGGCCTTTAAGTATTTTCCAATTGTTAAGAAAACGTAGCGGGATTCTGGTTAATTTCGAGGATTGGGTCTGTTGACTACGTAAATTTTATTCTTGAAGGATTTAAGCATGCAATTATTGCTTAATTTAAGTATTCCGAAAGTGCTCCTAATGAAAGGTTGACAAACCAAATAAATGTGCAATGAATAATTATTTAAATCATAAAATAATGTGATTAAATGGATTACTTTAACAATTTATTGCCAAATCTCTAAGCGAAAGCAAATTGCAAGTATGCACGCCTATTGTTTGATAAATTGCTTTGGGTTGTTGAAATAATAAGAGTTGAAATTTCACCCAATGAATATTGCATCGACTGTTTCCGGGAGCCGTGACAGAATGGCCAACGGCTATCCAATTGTTCCGAATTATGGCTGATAAATCGGACAACTTATTTACCTTGTAGCTACATTTACAATTCCTTTTCGGGAGCGCTGTGCGTCTGACAATAATTGCGTTAATTTAGTGCAATTGTCCTGTGTTCGCATTGTTGTGCAAACTGTTGTTTCGAGCAGCTCCAACAGATATGCAAATTGCCTGACGAAATTCAATTATTGATCCAGCTACCTTACGCAGCGAAATGTGAGTGAAAAAAGCCTGTTTTTCGGCTTTTTGGGACCACAAAACCTCTGCAGACGAGACGTGTTTTTGTGCCCAGTGCAGCTTTTTCTGGCCTTGTTTGGCTCTACGATTTTTCTCCTTTTTTTGTATCTGCCCCTGCCCTTGTGCATCTGTGTAGAGAGAGGAGCGCCAGCAATGAGAAGCTTGCTAAGAAAATATTTTGAAATGGAAAGTTTTCCCTCATACATGGAGTCCCCTTGCCGGAGATATGAGAAAATGAAAACATATTTGCCTGTGCGAGGGCTGTTTGTTTAGTTTTTTCCCTCCCTTGTTTTCCTTTTGTCCCTCCGCTTGTCTCCTTTTTGTGCTATGATAAGAATCTGGAAACTTTCACGGGGCTACGTGTCGTATGCGCAATGTCCTGGCTAAAGTTTCACCGATCTATGGATTTTCGGGGCCAAAGCAAAAGTCTTAACAAAGTCAATATAAAACCAACTGACTTGCAAATTGCAAATGAGTTTTTCCCTCAAAAAAAAAAATTGAATGTGAATTGAAAGCTTAATTGAAGCTGTGAGACAATCGGTGACAAGTTAAAATGACACCGTAAGCCAATGTTGCCATGGAGATAAGCGGGCTCATAAATTTAAAATTACCCTATAGAAAAAAAAAAAGAAAACCAACTTCAAAATTAATTCCGTTCGCGGCTAAACGAGAAATTGAATGCCAATACCGAAACAAAATCCGATTTTGATGGGAAATATAGTTCTTATTATATTTGTTTTTGCCAAACATGAACCATTTGCATATGCGAGAATATATATAAATATATATATATATAAAATCACCAATAGTTGTAACCCCTTGATTACAAATAGATTCTTACAGATTATTATTTTTTCATTCAGTCCTTCGCTATATATATCTTATATACCTGTATTTATTTTCTGGGTATATGGATTTTATGGTCTGCCTTCACTTCGCTTTTCGTGTTCGTTGAAATGCAAATTAAAATATTTATGCAAATGCGTGAGGCGGGCGAACACAATAAATTTATGCCAACAAACGAGAGCAGGAGACCGAAAAAGAAAAACAAATGAAGCAAAAAATAAAGTAGAAAATAGGCGTACAGCTAAAAGACATGGAAAAAAGAAGACAGCTGAGAGAAAAAAAAAACAATTACCTGTTGTTGTGTGCTTCCTAGTCATAAATGTTAACGTCTGTCACAATAATTTTACGCCTGTAAACAATTTTTTTTCCCCCGCCCTTTAGGTAAAAATTTGAATATAAATCCTAATATATGCAAGGCAAATCAGAAGGCCAAGTTCTCAACTCAACCAGAATTTATGCCCAAGATTATTAGAGCTCAAATAGTGATCCAGCAGGAACTGCTACTGATTAGGCCAGGCAACTGCCTTTTCTGACTTTGTTCGCATTACGCATACGCCTCGTTAGCCAGGCACTTGAGAGCATTTACCAATTAGCCTGCCTCCCTCCTCCCCTGCATTAACAATAGCTGCAGACTCGACACCTTTTAACACCTGAAAGAATTTAATTAATGCAGGCCCTCCTCGCTTAAGCAACCAGAGATGCTGCTCCAAAAGGAAAGCCTTCATTCCGGGCAAATTAAAAACGGCGAAATGAGTAAGCAACTAAAACAAAAAGAGGGAAAAGGGAAATAAAATAGTGAAGCAGCAGCTGCAGCTATGTGAATTCTTAAACAGGGCTTAGCGAACATTTAAAGTTGGTATTCTTAAAGTCTTAAAACAATAGTCAATGGGAAAGGTTTTTGGAAAACTCGAAAACTAATTAACTGCACTAGTTATTAAAGTTACAGTCGGAAGTTTTTCGGAAAGGATACAAAAAATTGAATAAACTTCTGAAAACAATTAGGAAGTTGTAAGCTAGGAATACTAACAGATAAAATATAAAATAGCAATTATAACTTTGACCCTGAGCTTTATCACTTTAATATTTTCAATAGTTTTTTTAAATATTGCCAAAATTTAAGCAGACAAGAAAAATATCAATGAGAGCAATTGCAGTATTAGGAAACCAAAATGTAGAAAATGCATTTAAATTAGCAAAGTCTGAATTAAATTTAAATAAATGGGTGCTCCGCCATTTCCCTCCTCCCAATTTGCGGGCTGGAAACGTTGTGTATTTTATGAATGGGTGTGGGAATACGGAGGTGTCTCAGAAATCCTGCAGGATCCGCTTAGCAGCAATTATCTTCATTACGCGACGAGCGCACAAAAGTATGCAAGGGCCAAACAAGCTGAAGCCAAAGCAAAGTCCTGACAATTAGGAGCCTGGCTTCTGGATACAGAAAAAGAGAACAAAATAAGGAAACACCTTTAACCTTTCGCCTCGCATATAAATACGCTGTTGATGGATGTGTTTTGAGTGGCGCCTGAAATGGAGGGGGCAGGAGGGGAGTGGCTTCCTGTGTTTCGGGCTTCTTTTGACTCGACTTGTCGCCACCGCTCTTCTGTTGTTATTCAGGGGGTGGGAGTGGGGAAAATGGGGACTTTTCCCGGCAATGGTGGTGGTGTCTAAACGATTTATAAAAGCCAAGGCAGTCGGGGATGGCACAAAAAGTGTTGCAAGCAATTTGCGCAATGCTTTTGCTTTTGGCTCTGGCAAATCCCCGCGAGTAACCTTTCACCCCTGGAACACAAAAGCAGGTGAGCCTCCAGCCCCTCCAGCCCCTCCTTCCCCATCAAACTCTTAACCCATGCTCGCAACATTATTGAGTGCGTGCGTGGGCCAAAAACTTGCTGCCATTTTGCACGTAACTGACATCAGCGGGCTTATAAATCAACTTGCAAATGTCTCTGTGTGTTGTGCGTTTTTTTGTGTAGCCAACATTTTTGAGTTTATGATTTTTGGCACACAGACAGACAAACTCATATGATTAGATTAATGCGTTGTCTAATGGCCTTGGGTCCCCCAGCCCCCCCTTCGCCATCCATTTCACACATTGTGCTTGTCCTCGTGTGGGTTAGGTAAATCGTAATATCATTTTTATAAACATCTTGTTAACCCAGGGCCATACATTATGCCGAAAGGAAGGCAACTCATAAATTCACAGCCGGAAAATATGATTTGCGGGTCAAGAGAGGTTGGAGAATGGATTATGGGCAATATCAGAGTCGCTCGAAAGTTAATAACTTAACTTAACAAAAAGCTTATGAAGTCCACAGGAAAAAATGTTTTGTATTTTTCATTTGGTATCTTAAGACACAGAGAATTCGATTCCGCAACCAATTGTTAATTTCCTGCAAAATATTTTTCATTGCTCACTCTAATAATGATTCGTTCAAAAATTTAATAGTTAAAAATGTTAGATTCAGTAAAGTTATTATTGCCTTGCATAGTTATCGCTGCCTGGCTACGTCATTAGAAGTTTAAGTAATTTGCAAAACTATTTTAACTTTTTAATGAAATTTTCATACTTCTGGATGGTCCACAGGAAGTTTAAATAGCAATATGTTGACACTATCATAAGTGAATTAAATGTTATTAGTCTTTTGATGAAAATTTAACTTTGCAGCAAAATTTGTATAAACAAAATGTAAATGACAAATTCTTTGTAGGCTTATATTTATGTAATATTTTCGTCTTGGGAAACCTTTTGTGTTTGCATTATAAAACCAATATTCCAAAATTGTGTGTGTTGTTTTAAAAGATTGTATACAAATATTTATGTTTCTGCTATTTTCATTGAGCTTTCACCTGTAACAGGCTGTGAAGTTCTGCTGGCTTGTAAATTCAAGTAATCTCTGGTGTTGTAGGGACTATGAATCTCGGGTAATTCCCTAGGGAAAGGAGTAACTCATCACGCCCCTGCGATAATCGGTTGGCAGTGTTGCACAACGATGAACAGCGGGCCGGCGGCTAAGCGCAGTGTCTGTCAAAATGTTGCCCAAATTGGCTGACTTTTGACATTTGACCTGGACACGTAACGCGACACGCCCCCCTCCAAAAAAAAATCCCGCCCCCCGGGTGTCACTTTTTGTAGTTGTAGTTGGGCAGAACGTGTGATTTATGATGCTTTCGCTGGCGCTGCGTTGGTAAATTACTTTCTCTCACACGCACACGCCAAGTGTGCGAATATTTTTGCCATTTGTTCTTGTTTTTTTGGCCCGCGAAAGGAATTCAATCGCTGGCGAAACTTAAAGCGATTTTCGCATTTAAACAATATGGCCAAGTGTCAGCCGTAAAGCCACCTCAAGACCTTTTTCCCTTTTGGACGACCTTCACGGGCGACTTTTGCCATTTTTCCGTATAATATATATGTAGATATACATTTGCAGGCTGTGCGTGGGTCATTTAAATGCTACATTATGTTGAATATTCAATTTAATGTGCCTTATAAATCATGTAGGTCCTTGTCCTGTTTTTCCGGGCACAACGGGGATAAGGATAGGATAGAATAGTTAACACTGCCTGATGGAGTCACTTATTTTGCACAATTCCTTATTTATGAAGTCGTGATTTACAACTGGTTATGGTGAGGTCTAAGGTGCCGGAATCGATTTGCCTGGGTCCGGAAAATAAACTGTCATCGTTGGTGGTCCTAGATAAAAGTCCTTGGTTCGGAAAATATTTATCATCACAAAAGCAAAGGCAGGGATAGTTTGCAGATAATTTTGGTAGGAGATCATTCCCAGCTTCTACTTGCCTTTCAGTTGTATTCCTAAGGTAATAAATACCACCATCTTAATATGATAAATCCAACCTGATAAAATAAATTCAGACGTTGGCCTGTTTTAAATTAGAAATTCCGTTGGGGGTTATATGTTTTTTTAATAAATGGGCCAATAAGAATTGTAATTCAACTTTTGACATATGCTCATAACTGCTGAATGTTGCCTAAATACCACTCAATTTTTTTGTATCAAAAGCTACGGCTAAGATCAATAATAGTATTGACTTAACTCTCCGTCATAATAAAATATTTAGCAACAAAGCGCCAACGCTTACCGCTCCTCTCGCTGCCTCTCAAAAAGGCCACTTGATCGTATGGATTGCTTGGCCTTGGGGGGGGTTTGAAATGGCCCCTTTATTTTTTCTCTGCTTTTATCAGCTACTAAGAAAATAGTCCCCAATTCAAGGCAAACACACGAAAAAGCCACGAAAACAAACAATTTGTGTTTACTAACCGTTCTCTGAGCACTTTTGCCCCCAGCTTATTTGGTTGATTGGGTTTTTCGGCTTCGCCTCGCTCGCTCGCTGATTATCTCAGTTTTATCTGATTTTTACTTTTCGGTTTTTCACACTTGTGTGGACAAATTTTTCATTTCATGCGCATTTGTTGCATTCCACTTGTTATTGAATTTTCATCATCACTGACATTATCACTGGGTGTGTGTGGGTGTGCGTTGTGCCGGCAAACAAAACAAAAACAAAAAAAAACGAAAATAATGGAAAAGCGCGCACTGAAATCAGCGAACTTTCCTGGTTGTTTTTTTTTCGCTGTTTATTTTTTTTTTTAAGTCCCGAGACACAAACAATTATTGTCACGCGATCACAGGACCTTTAAGGACCTCTAGTTTCTGGTTTCTGGTCTATAACAACACGTCGCGAATTGTCGTGGTCGTGGTCCTTCGTTCTTCGGCTGACTGACTTGGCTCAGATGGCCAAATCGGATGGCTTCTGTGCTTTGGGGTTAATTCACCAGCCGGCTGACAACAAACAGCAGCAGAGTTCAACGTGAGACTGAATGCCGCACGGAAAAGCCTCGTATCTCGCCCTCGTCGCCTCGGAAAACCCTTGTCGGCGTGGTGAGTTTTCCCAGCGAGTTTTCCCCAAAACTAAAGAGAGAGCCCCCGGCAAACGACCTTGGCTCGCTCTTCGCCAGCTGTTGATATTTCTCTTTGGCCTGCCTGAAATCGCTTATGGCCATCGAAGTGGCCTTAATTGTCGAGGAAAATTGCATGATGAGAACTTGGCCTGACAAAGAATACAAAAAACTTCTTTATCAGAGAAATATTTTCCAGTATCTTGAGTCGTCAAAGACTTTGTCCTATTCCAGTTCTTTTAAATTGAAAATATTTATGTAGATCTATAATTTATTCAAAAGATTATTCATAATTCTCCATAATTTGTCAAATTTAGTTCTTGTTGTGAAGTGTATCTTAAAAATAAGAACAGTATAAAATAAAACAGTTCAACAATTTTCCAGCACTGCCTATAACCCACAGATACATGCTTAGACACACTCATCCCACCTCATAATCCCCAACTAGATCCCAATGATAAATTGTTTTGCTGGCACATCTAAAATAATTACATTTTATTCTTTAATGAGGGAATCCATCTGAGCAGAAAATGCCATTAGCCAATGATAAGTTTTCGTAATGAAAGGAACAAAAGAACAGTTTATTGTTAGCTTTAAGCGAATTCCGGCATTCGGCAATTTAGATGTGTCGCAGATACTTTCGTATCCGTATCTGTTGCATCTGGGCTAAAGTTGAGACATGAAATTATGCTAATTGGACAACAGAACTTTGACAAGCTACAACTGACACTTTAACTTAACCCCCTTCAAAGAACACGAAAACCACCTCCACCTCCATTCCCTTAACCCATGGCAACATGGGTCCGATGCAAAGGAATTGGAGGTGGCAAAGTGGGTAAGTCATGTGTTATACATCACTTGATTAGGCATTAAATAAATGCTCTGACAAGTTTACACTCAATTACATGAGTTTCCCCCCTCGGGTTCTGAAATGGAAACTTCCCAGCTTCAAATTACTGAGTTGAGCGAATTTAATTGCATGTGAGCAAAATTACGCAGCATATCGTCCATTTCTGGATCATTGATGGCCATCTAAAGGTTCTTTCGATTGTTCAAGGTCCATACTATTTTCTCCTACATGTCTTTAATATTTGAAATTGCTAACTTTAATGAAATTAAAAGTTTGCTTAAAGCTAGTTGTATTAGAAGTGTTTATGAGTTAAAGACTTCATAATGTATTCAAGGATTTTATATAAAGCACATTTCGTTTCTGTATATATACTAAATTTAAAAACAATATGTAATAGCTAATGTTTGAAGAGACCTGTATAGAACTGAACAATCCGTAATAATCGGAATAAAATTTGTCTATTGGTAGTTAAAATTAATTTATAATAAGAAAAAGTTTTAAAAAGGTTTTTTTGGAAAAAGTTACAGAAGGTATCGAAATTCTGAAGTATGTTACTTTATTTTTCCTAATACTGAGTATCAGTTTTCCCGTTTACTTTTACAATGCGGGACAAAAAAAGAAAGCAAGCATTTGAGTTATGCGAGTGCTGACCCCTTACTGGAATATTTTTCTGTTTTTCAATTTTTTTCCTTTTGGCCCCGGCCATCTGTCGATTCACTTTGCCTATCCTGTTTTTCCATCTTTCCACTTCTCCCACTGCAATTCCTACGCTTGTTTGCTTCTTGGCTTGCAGGCTTAATTGAGAAAGAGATTTGATTAATTTGCATGCCATAAACAATTTGCAATTTGTTTATGCTCTCAAAGTCGGGGACGCCGTAATTAAAGCAAAGCCCTGCCAAGCTAAGCAACTTTTCCAGCGATTTTCCATTTTCCTTAGTGTGATGTGGTGGGGAGGAGGGGGGATAGGGAAGGAGGGGAAAGAGGGGAAGTGAAAAGAAATGTCACCGAGGCAAGGTAAGCAGATTAAGGCCTTCTTTGACTTGGCAATGCAATTCAAGTCTTTTGCCCCGGCATGCAAATGATGATGGCTCAGCTCGGCTCAGGATGCAGCCGAGGAAAAGCGGGTGAAAATCGGTTGAAAATCGGGGGAAATCAGGGGAAAATCGGGGCAAAGTTGGGGAAAACCGGTGGAATGCTGAATGTGTTTGCAAATATTTACTCAATGTATTCATGTGCAAACAATTACGCGTTCATTTGTGCGACTTTCGAGTGGTGAACAACAATGACGTTGTAGATGAAGATGACGCTGCAGACGACTGATGGTGACAATGGCAGTCGAAATGAGGGAATCCTTACTGCACCACCAACTACCGAGGCACCCAACCACCCACCACCCAACTACCCAACCACCACCCACTAGACACCCCCTCTTTGTTTCGTTTTGCCTACTCACATATGCAAAATATCCTTGACCTGTTTGCCTTGCTTGCGCTTTTGTGCGTGTCCTCCGCTCTGAAGGATTCATTCACTCGTCTGGAGTGCTGTGAAAATGGGTGAAAGCGGAAGGGCGGCGGGGCGAGGGGCGGCGGTGTCGGAAAACTCCTTTTGGCCATTTGATATGCAAAAATAATCTATGCTGCTAATGGCCTGCATAAAAATATTGGTCTAGCACACACACACACACACATTCTCCTTTCTGTTTTGATGGAAGAAAAAACTAAAGAAGTGGGTAAGTGCTGCAAAAAAAGAAGAGATAAAGTGCGTTAATCAGTTTTATAAGCTCCAGTGATTTTTAGATTTTTTTACGTTTTTCATCTAAAAATTTTAAAAAAAGTTGCCAAGTAATGTGATACGTAGGTTTTCAAGGTTTTAAATTGTTATTAGTATGTGACTAATCAAAATTATTTTTGGAAAACTTTTTACTTGTAATCGAGACTTACAAAATTATATTATTTATTTTTATTAGAAATATTCCTAAGTATGTTAAATGTTATGTGAAAACTTTTTAATAAATTTGTGAAGGCCTTCTTGACATACCTTTCCAAGGCTTTTTAAAAATACCCAATATCTCGAAGTTCGCCATTGTCTCAGTTTCTCTTTTCGGACAATTTCAAGGATGTGCTTCAATGGCTGTCTAAGGTCTTTGGTTCCGAATCAAAATCGGACTTATCTTTGCTCGTTTTGTGTGAATTTAACGCTCTGTTGTTGTGCGTTTGACCGAAACAATGACAAAATCCCCTCTTATTTTCCCCTCGCTTACCCAGCTTTCCCAGCCCATCCATGAGATTTTCCATCTGTCTTTCCCAAAGTCTGGTTTTCGTTTACTTGCATATCGAGTTGCCCTTCCCCGCTCCCATATTCCATTTCCTTTAATCGTCTGTCCAAGTGTCAGTTCGTTTTGTTTGATTGATTTTTACACCCTTGGTCGACGGTTAGTCCGCTGGATTCCTGAGCGTAGGAAAATTCAATTTGGAAATGGAAAAAACTCAATGGGAATGGTGCATGTGTTGTCTTCACCTTATGAGAAAACTGGCTTAGATATGAAGTTAGTTTAGCTAGTTCATATAGATATGGATTTTGTACATTAAGATTTTAAAAGACGAAAATTGAATATTTTTAACTCATGATTTCATCATCATTTTTTTCAAAAATTGTACAAAAAAAGCTGTGAATGAAGCTTTATTGGAAATTTTGCTACGAGTTCAACAAGGTATGGCATTCCATTATTGGAGCATTATTTGCAGTGCTATCGTAAAAATACTAAAATTTTTGAGCGAAAAATGGTTCAAAATCAATTTTTTTCACATTTCACAATTTTCATAAGGGGTAACCCCATGATTTATTTAAAATCATGAAGTTTTGGTTAAAAGTCACATATTTCACATAGACCCTATTTCATTTTTCGAAAATTGGCCAAATTAAATATTGTGGACTGTGGATGCCAATCAACTGGAAATCAATCAATTATCATCATGTATAACATTTAAATCTCTGACCAATTTTTCCCAGGGACTTAATCAAAAAACCGAAACTTTACTTAATTTTTTCGGACTAGTAAGATTAGTGAGATAATTTCAATTATTTTTCGGTTATAAATACTTTTGGAAAACAAATATAAATAAAGTTTCTAATAGTTTGAAGTATGAGTTTTCCGGGAATTTCCGGTATGGTCTGTGCCTTTGGTCCAGTTCGTTAAATTAACTTGATTTGCACTCCCTCTGGATTTTGCACCCCTCCCCCTGCTTTTCTATTCCGGTTTCCTCGTTGTGATGTCATCGACACGCCGAGGTGAAAGACATACAACTTTATGCCAAGTTGTTAACAAAGTGAGCCGTCGACCCCAAAGTCGTGAAATGGGGGCGGGGCCCCGCCCCCAAGGCAGGTGCAAACATAAATACATATCTGCAGAAATAAGCTGGCTGTCTCGTTGTTTCCTCTCTATTTGCCAGTGTTTTCCCCCGCTCCTTCGGCTGACAAGACAATTGACTGGAAAATGTTGTTAATGAACTTTCTGCGACGTTTTGATTAGCTGTACACTCTCCCTCCTCACAGATATTTTGCCCTATTTTCCACCTTGTGAACCCACCCGCACTTGCACCTATTTTTCGCCTCGCCTTCTTGTTTGTGTCGTGTTGCAAACAAAGGTCAACAAGTGCCACAGATGCCAAATGATGGATGTCAAAGTTGCTTTTGGTAGCACTTGATATACACCTCCGGAGATGGAGAAATGGAGAAACTCAGAGATACGGAGAAATGGAGGAACGGAGACGGAGACTGAGACTGAGATTCCAATTCCGGGTTGACAATGCCATTTTGTCACACTGTGATAGAACAGCGAAAATAACAGTAACGGTGGAGGACACAAAAAAAAGTTTCTGCGGAAAAGTTGTAAACTTAATTTATAGTTTTTAAGCAGCCGCCAAAGTGGGCGGTTTTCGGGGTGGTTTTTACAGTTAGAAAATTGTGGCTGAATATGTGTGTCTCTGTGTGTGTGGGTGAAATTTTCACATTTCATTCTCGCCTCGTCGCTAGGAATTTCCAAATGAAATATTTGACTTTTAGTCTAAAAAGTCAGCAGAAAAGTTGGACAAACAGACTGCGACCAAGTGCCCGCATTTAAATGTGCATTAAGTTCAAAGTTCAAGGGGTTGGCGAATATCGCTTTAAATGCTTTCGAATATCGAGTCGAACTTTGAGCCATCTCCGTTTAATGAGCACTTTTATTCGAGTGGACCTTCCCTGTGATTCCTGTCCAACAATTATGCCAGCCATCTATGAAGAGGCTCCCAAGGCCATCCAAATTTTTGCTGCACAGAAAGTAGTTTTGAGCTATTTTCTTAGTTCTTAAAACTACTTACAGAACTATGTAAAATATGCAATAATACATTTTGAGTCCAGAAGTCCGTTGAATTCATTCCGAAACACACGGACCTTCTTTAAACTGCGAATTTTTCACACTTTTATACGTGATTTCTGTGGCACCCCTTTATAGAAAATGAAATAAGTATCAATATCTTAAAGTTATATATTTGTTGATTGTGGTTAAGCGAAACCATGAGAAATATAAATATGTTTTCCTTTTATAATTTTCATTATATATTTAAAACATTTTATACAGGTTTCTTGATAATTTTCAAACATTTTCTTTCAAGTTAGCAATTATCCGTTTTTCGCTGTGTGCTAAAGGAAATCATGTCCAAGAAAAAGCATTTTCCGAGTGATTCCAGCGAGGAAAAGCGCCTGACAGTCACTCACCCTCATGCATAGCATAGCTCATGTGGCTCGCAGGCACAACCTTGAAGCTCTTTCATTTAGTTGGAACAACCTTTTAGGGCAGCAGCACACTTGACAATCCCCTGGCCCCCCTCCAGATGTCTTTCGTCTGTTTGTCCTTTTGTTGGACCCTCGGGGCAGGCTGGCGTCTTCATCTCGGCCAGAGTTGTCCAGGAATTGGGAGCCTGCCTTCCAAACATCTCCACATTAGACTGCAACAAAAAGGTATGACCGAAACAATGAAGCTCTGAAATACCTAGTAAACATGTCAAGCGAGTTGCAATCCTTTTTCTGAGGAAAAACAAAAATTAGTACTGGAAATTACCAAAATACTATTAATAAAGGACTTTAAAAATGAACGAATATAGAATATAAAAGTAACATAAAAAAGTCTTGATTACTGTTTCACATATAATTTTTAATCATCCCAAATAGCTGTTACTAAACATTTTACTTTAGTAGTTTAACATTTTTTAATTGTCTTTTCAAAAATGATTTTAATATTTACTTAAGGTCTATTACTCCCCAAAAAATCAGTAGTGAAGAGTGGGCAAACAGAAACAGAATAGTAACAAAAACTTTTGATGGGTCCCACTCACTCGGCCAAAAGTACACGTTTCAGCCTTCGTGTTAACACGTTCTGGGTGGCAGGAGATGTGGCAAAGGATTCGGATTGAGATGGGCCATATCCAAATACCCATACTCCTACCTTTCCGCTTTCGAGGCGTAATTATACACTTGTAGGACGCAATTGAATGGTTATATATCCATTGAATTTTCCAATTCAATAGGCTCCGGCGGTTGCCAGATATTTTTAGGGGTCTGTGGGTGGGATAAATGACTTGAGTGTTTGTCCATTGGCCGGCCAATGTCTTCCACGGCGCACATTCAAGTCCAATTTAGCCTTTATGTGTCCTCATCGTTGTCCGTGTTGCCCCACCCAAGGGATGTTTCTCGATTTTGGAGCACGCACACGTATGGAAACGGACGGACATGTTAACGGACAGTAGGACGGACAGTCAGACTTACGGACAGACCTACGAGCAGAATTACGGACAGACTTACGGACAGAATTACGGGGAAACGGACGGACAGTCGGAGGTTTAAGTGAATGGGGGATGGGAATTTGAAATCCTTGCGCCGACTTTACTGATTTTCTTTTTTTTTTGTTTGCCTGTCCTGCTCCTCAATGAAAATGCCAACATGTGAGCATACAAAACATGAAGATGAGACTAGGGAAGGGAAAGTAAGGGGTGTTATGCTCAGATACAAATGCATCGTAAACATGTCGTCGCGTTATATTGGGATCTCAAGTAGCCCACATCCCCGGCAGTTGCCATTGTCTACTCTCGTTCCTTTTTCCCATTTTATTTGTTCCATTTTTTCGTTTCGTATTTTTTTTCTACCAGCTACCTCTTTGGCTACTTAAAAGGAGGAGGTACGAATTGTAGAGATTTTTCCCCACCATTCCAGTTGCTTTCACATTTTCTTGAGTTGCCTGGTAACCATTGTAGTTTGATATTAAGCCTTATCTGCCGCTGATTTAAGGATTGAAATTAGTTAGTTTTTCTTTAGGAAGTACCTGTTTTAGTTTTACACACAAGCTTCTTGTCAGCTTCTTGGTATTTATGTTAATTTTAAAGGAAAAAGGAGTAACAATACCTAAATAATTGTCAGAGGACTTCTGTTGATTTCAAATTTAGTTAATGTTCTGTAAAAAAAAAAAGTTTCAATTCAAAAACCAATGACCTATTAATCTGGCATATTTCAATGTCGAAAAATGTTGAGCTTAACTCCTCGTTCACATAACCTCACGATGACATGGAAAATCACTTAAAATACTCAACTTGGATCGGATCTGATTTGATCTGGCCGCCGAGGCCATCCTGTCGACTGACTGCCAGGACATAAAAACATAAAGGACAACAATTTATGGCACATTTGCAGCTTCAAGGAATCCGGTGTCTGTTCGGCCCATAAAAACAGTGATGCCCCAGAAAAAGCAGAAAAAGGGGCAATAAAGTTGGCAAAGCGGAATCAATAATGCCAAAATGTGGGCCATAAACCGCTGCCAAAATTGTGCCAAGGTGCCAAATTGTTCCACGCCCCTCGCTTCACGCCCCAATCCAGATTGATTTTAACTTATTAACCGACTCCAAAGGCACAGGGACACTCGAAAGTTGCCGATTACTTTTGTGTCGGCTCTGCGATAATTTGCATAAATTTGCAAATATTAAAAACACAAAACAAGGGCAGTCGCCCTGGAGAAAGTTCACATTTTTAAGTACAACCGCTTTCAACTTTAAAATTAATATTTAAAATTGAAAGAAAATTTTATTGCAAAAAATTATTTATTGCTGGTAGAGTTGATGAATAATTAATTTATAGAGAACATTTGAAATTTGCTTAGAAATCACTACGACAAATTTACAAACATGAAATATATATATGGGTTAAATTGAAAACATCCTTGTATAGCTACTCCCCCTCAATGGTGACCTCCAGGAAGACGGTGGCCTGTTGCCCGCTTCCGTCGCACATTTCGTCCAGCTGATCCTCGTTGAGGCTGACAAAGAACGGGTCCAGTCCGTTGATGAACCGGCTGATGGGCATCCGGTTGGCAAAGTTCCGGATCCGGCGGCGATTCCGCCGCACGATGCACTGCAGCTGACTATTCAGCACGGCGAGATTGGCATTTATGGGTCGTCGGGTGAGGGGAGACACGAGCCAAAGCAAATAGACGGTGCCCCATTCGGAGGTCAGATCCCTGGCCTTGTTTTTCCCATTCTGGACGTCCTCGTTGTCCTGGTTAAGAATTGCCTTCCACGTGGTCCTGCAGACCATCACCAGAACGGGCAAGTTGAGGGTCAGCGCCTGGTGGCACGGAGGCAGGTCCAACTGCGGTGGCACCAGGTCGAATGGCGAGTCGGGACGCCAGTTCAGCACCGCCAGGCACTGATCATGATCGACGATCAGCTGGCGGTAGGTGAGCATCAGCAGCGTGCGCTGCCCACTGACCACTTCGCGCAGCCGCAGTTGAAAGGGTAGCGCTCGTGTCCTCGCATCCAGGTGTTCGCTGATCATGTGCCGCAGGAGGTGGGTGTGCTTCACCACGGATCGGCACTGGGCCACTGGACAGAGGGCTGGATCATTCTCTGCGGTTTCCACTGTACCCGGGGACTCAGCCGTTGAAGCTCTATGCTCCATATTTCACTTTCTTTACTGAATACAAAATAACAATTTACAAACGATGAAGGGAAACAAACAAACCACTGCTGATGAATGAGAAACTCCAATGTGTTGTAAACTTCGGTATTTCGATATTTCCACAATTCAAATCTTTTTTTTCCGTCGATAGTTATACCCGTTACTCGTAGAGTAAAAGGGTATATTGTATTCGTGCAAAAGTATGTAACAGGTAGAAGGAAGCGTTTCCGACCCTATAAAGTATATATATTCTTGTTCAGGATCACTAGCCGAGTCGATCTAGCCATGTCCGTCTGTCCGTCTGTCCGTCTGTCCGTCTGTCCGTCTGTCCGTCTGTCCGTCCGTATGAACGCTGAGATCTCGAAAACTATAAAAGCTAGAAGATTGGCATTTTGCATGCAGATTCTAGGAGTTCCTACGCAGCGCAAGTTTATTTCAAAAAGGTGCCACGCCCCCTTTAACGCCCACAATTGCTAATATACGATTTTAAAAATTTAAATATTTCGGAAAAGTAAAAATGCAGTTTTATTGTGTTTATCAATACCTATCGAAATGTAGAAGAAATTTTTCAAATCGGACCATTCGTTAAAAAGTTATGCGTGATCAAAGTTTCTATCTCCATCTCCCTCGCACTCCCTTTACCTGAGTAAGGGGTATCTGATAGTCGGGGCACCCGACTATAGCGTTCTCTCTTGTTTTTGGCTTTGGATTGTGACAATCCTATTGCGAGAGCTACCCTATGTATTCCAGGAATGTATCGCTCCTTTATCGGGGGAACGTTAGTCCCGGTATTTGAGTGTTGTGCCATCATTAGCATTTCATCTTATTTCACTCAGGTACGCGACCGTGCGTGCAACTTTTCCACAGACCAAATGGCAACAACACTCGCATTTTCTGCCGCTGCAGAAGGGCGGGGGAAGGGGGGAAAGAGAAAGGTGGGTGGATTTTCCAGCTGCAATTCCACAGTCCGTCCGTGCGTGTTTGCCGGACAGCAACAAAAAAACCAACTCAGCCGGCCAGGCCAACAAGACGTGGCCATGATGATGTACACAGCAAAAAAGGTCACAACTCCATGTGAATGTCAGGGCTCGTAAAATAATACACACATATGTTATTAACTTGTGAAATGTGAATAACATAGGTATGTTTTTGCTTTTCACGGTTATAGTGCACAAATGTTAAACATTATAAACACAAAAAGCATATTTTTAAAAATAATTAAGAGAAAGCGAAATATTTTCGCTGAAATTTACCTTTCTTTTTATAATTTTAAATATTTTTGGAACTGACAGACATTTTGAGATTAATACTAAAGAGTAACCGAAAAAGGCAATAAACTTTTTCCCATTTTTTTTTGTACTGTGTGGCAGTGGGTAAGACTATGGCGGTCATTATAACTATGACTATGACTATGACTCTGGCCAACTATGCTCTCTCCCTTTCTAGCTTTGCCCCATCTGATTCTCCTCCCCCGAGCTTCTGATGTTGATGGCGTATTAATGACCGGAATGCGGAATGTAACAGAAATTTTCGCCTCAGCCCCACTCTTGTGTACTTTTTATTTTCCTCTGCAGTTTGCAGTGCACTGCAGCAGGTCGAAAGGGGGGTAAGCTGGGGAGTTCCAGGGGCGGGGATGGCACTGGGGACAGAGGGGGATGCACTGCAGCTTCCATGGTCATGCTGTCGGAATGCATAATTGAAATACGAATCGAGCGAATGCCCCGACAAGCAGATAAGAAAACGGTTCAAATGCAAGGATGTGGAAAGGAACCAGGCCAGTCGCCCCAGTTCCTAAAAAAGCAGCGACTCCCGAGGAGGGTCTTCCACTTAGCTGATGTGCCTGACCTTAGGACCTTTAAGCTCTAGCGAAAGTGATTATCAGGGGTCATAAAGTCGCGGACAGTTCGCAGAACTCACAAGATCTCCTCACGTTTTTTGTTATAAGTAATTTAATTTGGTAGAGTAAAAACCATATTTTCAAATAAGTAATATCATTTAAATAATTGTATTTCAAACCCTTAGGCTGTCTTAAAAATGAATTTTTGTGATTTTATTCTTAGCTGTGCAAGCTATATTTATGTGAATTTACGTGAAAAGTATATTAGGTTATTATTTTAGGAAGTTTAATTTAAATAAGGAAAAGAAAATAATTTTTTGTAGCTATTTAACCTGCTGTTAATATTTTCACCTAAAGCCTAGTTGAAAAGTATGTAGAGATTACTTGCTAATACTAAGCCAATTATTTTTGTTAAACCATTAATTTAATGCACTTGTGAGCTTCTTTAATTTCTGAGTCCTCTTAAGTCGACCTTTTTTCCAGCATCTCTCTGGTTCTGTTTTCGCAAACATTTTTCCACCCAATTCGTGATTAGTTCGCATCGAGAGCACTTCAATTCATGTCTGCCATCCGTCCGGCAGTTAGTCAGTCATTCAGTCAGTCATTCAGTTGGCTCATCTCCTCACGTTTTTTGTTATAAGTAATTTAATTTGGTAGAGTAAAAACCATATTTTCAAATAAGTAATATCATTTAAATAATTGTATTTCAAACCCTTAGGCTGTCTTAAAAATGAATTTTTGTGATTTTATTCTTAGCTGTGCAAGCTATATTTATGTGAATTTACGTGAAAAGTATATTAGGTTATTATTTTAGGAAGTTTAATTTAAATAAGGAAAAGAAAATAATTTTTTGTAGCTATTTAACCTGCTGTTAATATTTTCACCTAAAGCCTAGTTGAAAAGTATGTAGAGATTACTTGCTAATACTAAGCCAATTATTTTTGTTAAACCATTAATTTAATGCACTTGTGAGCTTCTTTAATTTCTGAGTCCTCTTAAGTCGACCTTTTTTCCAGCATCTCTCTGGTTCTGTTTTCGCAAACATTTTTCCACCCAATTCGTGATTAGTTCGCATCGAGAGCACTTCAATTCATGTCTGCCATCCGTCCGGCAGTTAGTCAGTCATTCAGTCAGTCATTCAGTTGGCTCATCGACCGTTGAGATCGCCATCGCAGCAAACGCGGCGTATGAGCTACGCATATTACTCATACGCCGCGTGTGCTGCCGATATGAAGCCGCAACAGCTGCCATTTGCGTGTGTGTGTGTGTGATGGTGTGTGTTCTGCGGCGCTTGTGTGAGTGTTTGCTCACTGATGTATATGTTTATATAATTCCCACTTACCGACGCTGCTACACAAGTTTATTGTTGTTCCCGCAGCCGGTTCCTTCCCCCTTTTCTCATCGCCACCTTGTTGCCCGTTTCTTGGCAATGTTTGGCTTTTATGTGCCTTAGTCTGGCACTTGAAGAAAATAAGTCAGGAAAACCTTAACATTGCTAACCAGATTGGTAATTTGGAAAAGATCAAACAATTCATTAAAATATTCACCATCTTTGTTTTTTCACTAGAGAAAACTATTATGCAGGCACTCTTTAAACAAATTTTTTTTCTCAGTGCTTCCTTGGGTGGTGTTCCAGTGGGTGGCTTGATGCCGAAAACGGGGCAAACAAAACCCGAAATGCTGGCAAAATGAAAATTATGCTCTCTTTGGCATTAAGTTTATGAATAACGAGCATATGTAAGTCGGACTCGGAGTCGGTTGCACACTTGGGGAGTGTGGTTGTGTGTGTGTGTGTGTGTTTGACTGGGCGAGTGTGCCAGTGTGGGTGTGCCCTTCAGTGAAGCTTACATGAATTTATTTTGTGCCATAACTACACAAACACTCGCAGGTCGTTTGCTGTCTGCCGATCAAAAGGTGTTAAATTCTGTTGTTACTAAGCGCACAAAGCACCACAAAGACATGCACCACCAACCCAAATGGGCGGTGGGCGTGGTGCTGTTTGCATAAATAAAAGGGCATATTATTTCGCGATTGTTTCGACCGCCAAGTACCCTCTGAGATTTTCGCTAGATTGTTTTAGATGGAGAATCCTTAAAAGAATATTTAATAAACAGCTGAAGCTACAATTTTTAATGGGCAGTCAGAATCTTATACGAAAATCAAGAAAAAATTGAAAGAAAATGCTCTAGACTAATAGTGTTAAAATGGATACTTTGGAGCAATATTAAAACGTAATTTCATGTTTCCCATGTATAATAATCAAAGTGCGCCAATTTCCTTAGGGGTTTCTATTTTTTTAAGAACATGTTTGAAAATTATATATAAATTGTGTTGATTACATTACTGTTTTTTCTTTTATCTATTAAACTGAGCGTGAGACAATATACCCTGAGGCTAAGAGACCTACTTTCCTTCGCTTTTTTTTAAGAACATTACATGTTGACATTTTTTTAGTTTGTTCAGGCGCGTTAGGTGGAGAAATGCAGGTTGCTATCTGATAACATTTGGCCGGGATTAAATACTTTTTCCTCCCCCTCTCTAAAAAGAACCAGCTCCCTTCAATTTTTCTTAACCTTTTGTATTTACCTTTCACATTTATCCCTTACTTTGGGTTCTTCTTTGGATTTTCCTTTAATTTTGAAGCTGCAGCTGTCGTCTTGCAATTGTTTGACTCAATATTTCAGCTGCTTGGCAGCTTTATTTTAAATAAATAAAGTCAGCTTTGGTGTGGGTGCTTGGGTGTGTGTGTTGTGTGCCTCAAGTTACAAATAAAACGCAACCGAAATGAGCTTAAGAGCTTATGGAACGCTAAACAAACATCGCAGCACACAAAGCCGCGATACCACACACACAAGCACACCCGCACACACACAGACTCACACACACACATACACACTTACACTTCAGTAGCTTACAGCTGACTGACTTGGGGTGCCAGATCCTTAGTCTTTAGTCCTTGCTTTCCGGCACAGAGAAAAATATTACCAATAATAACCCTTATTTTTCATTGTTCAAAAGAGTGTAAATGGGTTTTAGGCCGTCAGACATTAATATAGTTGACAGTTTTATGAGCACAATACCAAAACCAATCAATCTGCTTATGAATATAAAAAATATAAAATGTAACATTGCAATAATTTTCCCTGTTTGAAAGGTCTTGCATTGGCTCAAAATCAGCAGAAGCCAAACTAGCTTCATTAAAAATTAAGGAAACTGTTAACAAAAAAAATGTTTGCATTCTTTGTATATTGAAAAAAATGTTAAAGGGAATATAGCTACCTTAAAAATACTTTGAAAAACATTTGAATTGATTTAAAAAAGTGTTCAAGTCAGAGATTTTGTAAAATTTGTATGCCAAATTGGATATTTTTTCCCTGTGTGGCTCTGGCTTGCCTTCGCTAGCTTGAAAGCGAATCGCTTTTGCCTTTTATGACTAAGTCAAATATGAAAGTAAGTTGCCAACAGCTCGCTGACTGACTGCCACGCCCCTCCCGCCGGCCACCGCCCTCATCTGGAGGTCCTCTCAAGAAAGGCAGCTTCCCAGAGGGCAGAGAACAGGACAATTTGATTTATTGCCACTTAAAAGGCAACATTCAGTTTTCTTTCTTTCTGTTTTTTTTTTGCTTTTCCCAGATGGGGCAGGGGAAAATAAATAACACGTTTACACATCCAAATGAAGCAGCCGCAATGCAGGGGGGGGAGGGGGCTTAAAGGGGGCTAAAAGGGGTTGGGGAAGTTCCAAAGTTGTTGAAAGTCAGAATGGCGACGAGATTGTTAATAAGAATGCATATATTATGCCAACACCGACACGTCACATGTGTGCTAAGGTCGGGCATGGGGGGATACGGACCCCCCCTCTCACTTAATCCCCATTGTACCACCCTTGGAAGGACGCTTAACCCCCCACTGCCCGTCAGGAACTTGCTATGCGCATAATTAATCGCTCGCCCTTCTGAAACTGACGTCGCCCTTCATTTTTTGGCCCCATTCAAATGAGGCGTGAATCGAGCAGCAAATGGGGATGGGAAATAAATAGGGAAAGTGCAATCGAGACTATCAGAAAGCCATCGATTAGGCGAGTGCACTATTTGTCAACCGATTAGCTAGGCTTTAGCTAAGAGGCAAATAAAGTTGAAGGACTTTAAAACAGAAACTTAGATGTCAAACAGCCAGCACAGGCTAAGCAATTTTTTTAAGAAATAAAAATTATGTCCTCTAAAGATCCGACAAACGATGGATTATAATCACAAACTGAAATACATTTAAACAGAGACAAACAGTTTAGTGATTTATAAACCCTATCTAAACTTATATATTTATTTTAAATATGTGTTTGTTTCGTTATTATATATCGACTCACCATGGATATTTATATAGCTAAAATAAATCATTTGGAGAACGGGCAGCAAAAACTAACCACTGCTTGTCATAATAAATTTTATTTAATAAATATATTGTTGAGCTGGAACTCATTTATTATATAGCCTACTTTCGGGCCTTAAATCATCGTCAAATCTAGATAGAGGCGATCATTGCGCCGCTTCGATTCGAGCATTGTAAAGCTCTTTTCACTTTTGATTATTTATTCATCGCATACGGATTACGTCCCGTACTCAAATTCAAATTTATTCAATGCGAAAACTTCCCATTTATACGGACGGTACATTTATATATTTATAATTTTCCATAAATTATTTTTATATGTTTCAGTTTTAAACTAGAACACGAGAACATGGCACATCATTTTCGCATGCTTTAAAAACGCATTAAACTGCAATGGCGGCGAAAGAGAACATAAACATGGACATAAACACGGACAGAACATGGACACATACATACTTGTACAAACCTACGTGAATAGGAGGGCAATGTGGACCGGAACCGGAAGTGGCATCCCCTCCATCCCCTCCAACACTCCCCCACCCGACCCACTCATCAGACATGCTTGATTTCATTTGGAACACAAACCCATGGATACATTCTGTTAACGTGGCTGAAATTGGCCAAAATTTATGACCGCTGACCAATTTTTAAATAGCCAAGCGCGCACCTGGGTCACACCTGCGCATAATGCGGTTAGCACAGAGCAATTGTTTAGGGCATTGAAGGAGTAGCAGTTGGCAATAAGGGGGATTTGATTACTGGCTCGGTTTGTTACTGGAAATTAGTAAACAGTTAATCAAAGCTTTAAAAGGTTAATTTTCTTCTTAAGATCAACCAATATAAGTCTTGATCTTATAAGATGATTAAGCCCTATTATATTATTTAATTTTATAGGAGTTAAGTAGTTGTTAAATTGCTTAGCGGACTTACTTAGTTTCTTTTTAAATTAAACTTAGCAATTAAGAAGTTTAGATAAACAACAGTTTCAACAAAGACGCTCTTCTTTTCTATTATAGAACAGAGTATCAGCCAAGTCGAAATGCTGACCTAATAACGAACTTATTTGAAATTCTTTGCAAATTTTTAATTAAAAAACATAAACTTCTGTTGCTGTGCGCCAGTGATTTGTTGTTGTGCGTGTTGATTTAGTAATGCCACGCCCCCATAAATAGTCCCCGCCCCCACCTTTGTTTTGATTTTTATTTCTGGCCATGGAATTTTAATTGAATTAGCCATTTAGCGTTTTTGGCTAATTTGCATGTTGTGCCCAAATAAAACATTTGATGATGCAGCATGTGCGTTTCGGGTGTGCAAATAAATGTGCAATTTTTTGGAGCCTAGTTTTTAGTTGGGTCTGGTTCAGTTCAGTTCAGTTCAGCTCAGTTCAGTTTCGGTTTGGTTTAGTTTAGTTTAGTTTTAATGGTCCATTCGGCGGCTGGGTTAATGTTCCAATTAAGCGAGTGCGGTAAATGCTCCGGCAATAAATTGGATGTGCGAATTTCCTTGCCATTGCAATCGAGGAGTAGTACAAAAGCGATGCGAGTATTTTTATCGCATAATTATCAACAGTGCCGCAGGCGCAACTCATTAAAATGCAGACAAATCAAATATTCATTTCCAGCTACCCGCTTTTCGCTATTTTCCTCCCGCGGGCCATGTGTCAGTTGGAAGAAAAAAGGCAAGCGGGAAAGTTACATTTAACGAAATTATAATTTGCGCATGGAGTCGGTTTTAATTATACATTTCCTATCGGGGACTGAAAAATTGATTCCCTTTGATTGGCAAAAACCCCAGGGAATCGCTATGTTTTAAATAAAACTTTTTCCCCGAAAATGTGGACGAAGCCAAATAGAATTTATTTTCGTCAGTCAAAAGCTCACAAGCCTTTACAAAATGGTCTTGAAAAAAAACCAACAAAAGGAAACAAAGGTGTGTAAATCAAAAAAATAACTGACAGGGCTTTTACAAAAATAGGTGGTTTTGGTAAATGATTATTAAGAATAATATTTATAAATAATCTGCAAACAGAAATGGTCGAATGGCATTTATTGCCCAAGATTGAAAATCATAAAATTGTGTGAGCATTTTCGATTGCCATCGATACTTTCTAGAGCTCAATAAGCATTTCTGACTATTTTATTTGCCATGGAAACCTGCATTTCTTTTACTTAATCAAAGAGTGTGAAATACATTTACCAGCTGTTGGCAGAGAAGGAAAAAGGGTTAGATATATATAAATTTGTTCATGTTTATGAAGTGGAACTGCAAGCTCGAATTCCATTTACCCAGCCTGCTCTTCAGAAATATTCCCGTGGCGGCTTCTTTGTTTCGCCCTTTTGATGTACTTCTTATTGCTGTTTACTTTCACACAAATTCGCTGAAAATGATTTTCCCAGATGGGAAAATTGTGCTTTATTAAATTAAATGAAAAACCTTTGAATCTTAAAGGATTACAGTAGCCTTGCACTTATAGCAATCTATTTAAACAAAGATATCTTATAGTTGTATAAGGTTATGTCTGTTTCTATTTTAGAATTTATGTGTGGAACATTGGTTCCTTCTCTTATGGTTTCTTTGAAACATGTTTAAATAAATACCAGGAGCCCTGACTCAATCCAAGAAACGTGTGAGGAAAAAATCATATTGCATTCCTTTATTTTCCCTGCCCATTTTGTGAGTTACAGCCATTTCCAAAGCCGGAGGCAATTAATCTGGGCAACAGCTGGTTAGACTGTAATTACTTTTGTAGTCCCACCTCCAAACACCTGAAGCCGTCAACACTTTGTTTTTGCTTCAGTGAGCTGAAAAATTATGCATAGAGCCCATTCCTGGGCATTTGCCTAATGACGAGCCGTTGATTTGTTATGTTCATTATTCCCCAATGAACTCGCCGCCGAAGAAGGAGTCGCCCCATTCCAGGGGTCACTGGGGCAAGCCTTCGGGGGTCGGACGGTCGGATGGTCGAACGGTAAGCTGATGAACTCTGGAAAACTAATTAAAACACGTGGAAAGCACACAAGCGGTGTCCGAGAATTGCACATGAATAAATGAGGAGCCCGGCTGCAAACCATAAAACCATCGCCTACGGGCGGCAATGACCTCAAACCATCGGTTGACCCGCAAAACTTAAGCTACTTTAAAATGGTCTAGGGTCTTGCTCAATTTAGTGGTAGAGGGAACAAACCAATTAACATCCGAACAAGATATGTATATTATTAATTTCTGCACTTAAGTCAATTATAATAATTGTCTTTAAACGGTTGCTATAAATGAAAGGTATATGAAATATTAAAACTACAAAGGAGAACCGTTACTAAACAAAACATATCTTTATATATACATATCTCCATGAGGAAAAATTTGTCTCTTTTTTTCTACAAGAAAAATATTTTTTCCCAAATCTGTTTGGCAAACAAAGTATTTGAAATGCTTTTTTAATCAGCGAAAGAATGATAAAATAATAAAACTCTGGAATCTAATATCTTTAACAAATATATTGCACTTTTTTTATTTGGGTACAAATATTACAGTGAATATTTATTTCGGATGAAAACTTCTGTGCAGCCAGCCATTTGATTTGAACTCCTTTTTCACAAGACCCCCTAATTGCCTGCAGTACTTCCCTTTTGGATGGAGAGTCCGTCAGGATTGCCAGTAATTAATATGCCTCTTTTTCCTACTCCTGTTACCCCCCTCCTGCGCCCTTCCACCTGAATCTCCTGCAACTTTCAATGGAGTTTCAATTTACTTGCCACCTGTCAGATGGATGGAGTCGACTGCGGATGACAGTGAGTCGATGCGAGGATGCAGGATGCAGGATGCCGGGTTGCGGGGTGCGGGACTCCTGACAAATGACGGATGCTTTGTTCACTGGCCGGAAATGCAAAGTGCAAGGCGGAAGTTGCTCATATCACGCCGCAACCAAGCAAAAATCCAGCAGAAAAATACATACAAAACTCGGCTTCCGCTGCGAATATCCGCCAACTATTCCCGCCCATTTATGTGTCAATTAAAACTAAGGTCGTGGCAAATATCCCACTCGATCCTTGAAAAAAACTCAAACCCAAAGCGGCAAACAAATAAAATTGCAAAATATGGCACATAAAAGGGAGTCCGCCATCGCAGGATAGCCCCAAGAACTACAATCCACCCACTAACCAACCGAAACTCGACCAATTCGACAATGCAACCAGCTTGCCCTGGTCTCAACATATGTCCTGCTTTACAGTGCTTTTAAATCCGACATTCGACTACTCTTTTAGGTAGATTAGATTGATGGGAATTATCTGGGAGACTTAATGTTTTTATAATGATTTATGTGCACTTTTCTATATACTTCAATGTCAATTTCTTTTCAAATATATAAAGTATTTAGAATAGTCATTTGTGTTTTTAGTTTTCCACCATATTCTCTTTCCACTCTAACGTTTCCCATTATCCGACTTTATTTCGTACTTCAATTTGATCTCCTTGTTCTGTCCACTTTCCTTTCAAATCCCTTTTTTCGATCGCTTTTAAGAACCTTTCGGACTAAGAGCATTTACTCTGCCGCACTTTGGGTCGCTTTTTCAATAGCCTTGATTTCTATCAGCGGGAAGGCCCACCACCCACTCACAACGCATCCTTGTGAACTCAAAAAAAAGGCAAACCACCACCCTAGTGTGACCACAGCGACCAGTGTGACCGCGGTGCGCGGTGCATTAAAACGGAAGCGGAAACTAAAAGCAGTTATATTTCTGTGCACTTACATGCGAGCTCCTGTCCTTTTTCCTTGCACTCTATTTTCGAGTTTTTCTTCGGCGATTGGTGGGCGGCAAATATGGGTGGGAGCGTTTAGTTCGTGTTAGTTTTTCCAGGGACAGTTTTGTTTGGGTTGCCTTGACTTGTTTTAGATTTTCCCCGTTGTCGTATTCTGTTTTTTTCGCCCCGTTGAATTTAGTTTGTTGGCAATTTGTGCAACTAAAAAGCATTTACTTTTGAGCTTTATCAGTGGCAGAGGTGGTGATTCCCGATAAAACGCGGGAGTTCATAACACACCGTGTGTATGTGGTTACTTTTTGTTTTGATTTTAACGCTTCTTGCAACCCTTCTCGTTTCAATTAAGTTTTTATGTTTCTTTTTTTTGGGTGCCGTTTTTCTGTCACTTGTAAATTACGCTCTAACGGGTGTTCCTGCTATCTAAAAAAATGTAATTACACTTTGATGGGCAGGGAATGATAGGAACACTGCATATTGTAGCACAGTAATGTTTATTTTACTTTGAAAGCTTAAATTGATTATTAATTTCAGTTAAAGCCATTTAGAATGTTTTAAAACGAATTTTCTGCCTCATAAAGGTATACAAATGATTGGTATTCTATCGAAATGGTGAATATGAAGGAGTGAATTTCCAGAAAGAGTATTGTCTGATATATTACGAATTCTATATTTTAAAGCCTTTTCTTTAATTATTCATAAATGCAGACTTATTTACCTATATTTCTCCTTCTATTTCCCTTTCTCTCCTTTCCTTCTTATCTCTTAATTGGCTTGCACGACGGCCATTTTGGTTTTTAGGCCGCCATATTGAACAGTGACAGCGCCATCTAGCGAGCAATTAATGTGATTTACGATCGCACTTCATTACATAATAAAACTTTCGTTCGTCGCTGCGTGTTTCGAAATTTAAAGAATTTACCGAAACGCCCCAGGCCACGCCCCTCACCCACCCACACACACACATGCAGGTTGCGTTTCTGGTGTATAAACATGCGATTAATAATGAAGGAAATAAAAATAAAGTATGCACAAAATGAAATTTAACAAGAAGTAGAGTTTTTGGGAGGGAGCCGAAGCTCAAAATACCCTTAATCGAAAATTATTTTAGATATATTCCATTGAATATTAAAACAGATAAACAGATTTTTTCCAATACAAATTTTGTATGTTTGCAACCTTTATTATTGTATTTAAATTTAAAAAGTTGGTTCAACCATTAGGTTATTGCCAAACATTATAAAACCAAAACTCTCTAAAAATTCTGCAAGCCGTAAATGTATTGCAAAATTATGCTTGAAAATATACTACCCTTTGCTGGAGAATGAAAACAGTGACAAAGCGAACAACGGCACAAAAAACACTGAAACAAAACAAAGCGAAGCACAGTGAAAAAAGGAAAA
The DNA here is from genome assembly GCA_018153305.1 of Drosophila kurseongensis. Taxonomy (NCBI): domain Eukaryota; kingdom Metazoa; phylum Arthropoda; class Insecta; order Diptera; family Drosophilidae; genus Drosophila; species Drosophila kurseongensis. Next base: position 1,587,699 of record JAECXX010000141.1, read on the forward strand.
AACAGAGTGCAAAGCCAGGAGGCTATGAAAAATCCTTTCGTGACAGGACCAGGGGGTCGGTGGGAATTAAATATGCGTCTCATGTAGACGCTTTGCTCGTATTTTTTTTTCGCTTCCCCCGTATTTATTTATTTTATGTGCGCGGCTGTGCGTTTCGGGTTGAGATATTTGAAGAAATTAAAAAAAGGGTGAAAAAATGAATTAAATGCGTATTGCATACATTTCTGGGTCATTTGGGGAGATCCCCAGAGAAAACATTGGCTCCATCCCAGGCAACCGGAAAGGGATTCGATACGGCTGGCCTTAGGAAAACGTTATTTTTTCAAATGTTTCCTCAACATTTGGTGCTCATAAATCAGAGGGACATCCTTGCAAAGGAATCAAGCAGTTGGGGTAAAATTTAAAGAGCTTCTCTTAAAACAAATTATAATATTAAGTTTGGATCTTTAAAAGGTAATTAAAGAAAAATCAATGTACTATTTACTTGTTAGTGCTTTTAGCTCAGCAAAATCGCTTAAATTTGTTGTTTTTTTAAATCCTTTCTTTTCAAACTTTCTCCCAAGTGCTAAGAATTACCTTGAAAATTTCGAGCTCAATACATTTATAATTCAATAACGCCTTTAATTTGCATTGTTCCCGCTGCAAAAAGCATTCATGCGCTCTTGAGATCCCTCGACCCTGTCCAATTGAAAATTCCAAGAAAATTAATTTCACCTTAACCGCAACTATTTAAGGTAATGCGATAACAATGCATATTTGTATAAGAAACATAAGCTCGCATTTATATATGAATATATAAAGTGGGTGCGCTATGCCAACAGCAAAACCAGTTTAAGAACAACATCAACAACAAATTGAAGAACGAAAATGAAAATGAAAATAAAAATAAAAGTACAAATAAAATAAAATGAAATGCCAAGCAAAAAGGAAAATAACAAAACGGGGGAAAATACGGAAAAGAGAAAACTTGTCGTGGGTTAATGAAGGTGGGTGAAATAAAGGGGGGGGTTCACGCGTATGTGGGCGGAGGTCGTTCACTCAGGTGTGAAATTTTATTGAGTCGAAATACGAAATATATGCAAATTGCGAAATAATTTAATGACGCGTTTAATTGGGTTTTTAGCGAGCAAAAGAGAAGCTCACGAACTTTTTAGCAGGCTCTGCTCGCTGGTATTCCTTCAAGAAGGATTGTTTGGGCTTGGGCTGATTGGAAAAGTTTTTTTTTCTTCCTCTGTGCGCCGCGAATCAATTGAAATTGAGCGCTAATAAGAATTTGATGGGCCGCGGGTGTGATTTTGTAACAATCCAGTCAAAGTTTTATCATTATCATGGCTACGTGAAAATCTCGTGCAGAAAGGCGGGCAATAAAGGTGAAAGAAGTCCCTGAAATGGTATATATGTATGAGTATAATTGGCAAGAGTTCGTTTCGCATTTCATTTGCATCTGATATGTGCCATTTAATTAACACTGAGTGAGCAAAGAAGGCAGTTTCATTAACTTAAAACGAGTACCTTCTCGGCAAGTACAGTTGATGCCAAGAGTTGCTGTCATATTCATAAGCTAAACGCAAAAACCGCTGAGTGGGGAAAACTTTTTCCGGTCTTTGCAGTAAAAGCAGCAGCTGTTGAAGGCGGCTTGCAAAGGGGGCGTGGCAGGTGCGGCATAAAGGTGTAGCAGGTGACACACTCATCAACGGAACAGAACGGAACGGAAACACCTCCCTTCCCCGCAGATCCCCTGGAAGCCAGCAAGCCAACCCTATACATGTTGCTTCGTTCCCCATTGAACCAAAGTTACACTTTCGTTCATAACTTTTTATTTGTCAACTGCAAAGTACAGTGAAAACTAGAATAAGAGACTGCTTATTGTCCATAGTTTTCTATTGAAAATGTATTCATTTGTAGTGTTTATTTTAAGGGTATTATAAAAACAAAGCTGAAATTATTTAAAATGTGGCTTAATAATGTATCTAGTATTTGATTCTTGGCAAAATTCTTCAAACCCATTACTTTGTACAATTATTATGCTTTAAATATTTCCTTTAATTATTTTTTTTTCCGAATTCTGACTTTCAAAAACTTTAACTGAGTAAGAAACCTTGATTTTTTAATGCTATTGAAAAATAAATCCAGCAAATCAGCAGCATATATGTTGTTTAATTAAAAGTTTATAGATTTAATTCCATTGTCGTGATGCAACTATTAAGTAATTGATTATTTTGTGAAATATGTGCAGTATACAGACGCAGAAACCACTGTGGAATAGGGAAACAGTTTGAGGTGCAGATGGCAGCTGGTTTAGCCACATCAATCGCTCGGGCAAGAAGTTGTCCTCAAAGTCGAAGTGGAACTGAAAGTGGAACTCGAAGTCGAAGTTGGGGCTTCTGCCGCTCGATTTTTTATGACACGCGGCCACGGCCATTATAAATTATTATTCATGAGCGGATGCGGATATTGAAAAGTTTCACTTTGCTCCGCTCTCGGCCTCTCTTTTCGCTCGCGTCTATCTCCATTTCAATTTTAACATCCTATACCCTAGGAAAAATATTCGGCACTCAACATACAGGAATTTCCGACCAGAGATGTCTTGAATTATATATTTTTTAATATTTTGTAAAGTTTCTATCAGAAGTAATGATAAATAAATTTACAGAACGCTATTGACTGACTTACAATTCAAATTAGGTATAGATAGTTTTTTCTTTAAAACATTTGATAAACATGGATTCAAATATTAAATATAAATAATAGCTTAACAAATATTAAATGTTACATTTTATTAAAGCGCTCTGGGACAAGAGTTGTACTATTTTAGTAGAGCTCTTAAATAACAATAACTTTAAAGTTATGAATAATTGATTACCATTAGTGAATACCTACATCCAGGGTATTAGAAGCTTTCCTTTTTTTATTGTTTTTGTTGCTATTTTTTTTTTTTGCTGGTTTTCTACAATTCAGTTTTCCCCGCAGTTTTCCTTGCTCTTTTTTTTGTGCTCTGCGCGTGTTGTTTGGAAATTAGATTTGTGCACGTTTCTTGTTTTGTATTTCCGTTTATCGGCATTTTTCCAGCTTCATCTTGGCCGAAGCTCTTCCCTTTTTTTGTTAGTGTTTGTGTGGGTTATTTTCGTTAGCCAGCTTTTTTAGTTGTTGGCCATGTCCCTCGCTTTCTGCCCGGCACAAAGATTTGTGTTGTTCCCGAGTCTTTCGACGAGCTTTCCCGGAAAAGCGGGGCAGGCAAAGAAGGTTGTCGGGCAGTTATGATCCAATATTCGTGGCTATAATTGAATTAGATGAGAGGCAAATAACAATGGCACTGCTGGCAGCTACATTCAAATTGGAAGCTGACAGGGATTTCAAATGGAAGGACCACGTGCCGAAAAGAAGGCTGCGGTATTGGGGAAATTTGGAAAAAAAGACGTGGTAAATATAAAAGGTTACAGATTAAAGCCTTGGGGATCGAGTTATTTATCAGGGAATGGGGATCTTGAGGAGAGTGAACTAAAGTTTGAAATTTTCTATACCTATAATATTATTTTAAAGACTTATTACTAATATATTTAATATATATTACGACCTGCATTCCAATTTGACTTAAATTAAATGCAATTTTCCACAATAAAAATAGTTCACGATGCAACAACTATGAAAATAAACATATGTGCCATCCATCTTACACTTTTTTTGTTAGGAAATAGTTAAGTAGAGTAAAGCCTGCAGGCTTCCATCCTAGCATGCTCTACAAATCCCCGATGCATCAATCTCTGCCTTTCTTCCAACCCCATATATCGCACCCCATTCAGCCCAACCCCCCGAAGAAAATCCCTATGGCCACCCGTGTTGTTGTTGTTTCTTTCGAGCAGCTTGCATTTCAATTCCAGTTTTGACTTGGGCTTAGCGTCAAGTTATTGTCATAGACCTGAATACATGGCCACATATGCACTGTGGGGCGATGATGCCGTCCCTGCGGAATTCTTATTTATTCAGGGCCTCCCCTTTGGAGTCATCCAGTGTCCATACATCCTGCATCCTGCATTCCGCATCCCGCATCCTGCATCCGTATCTGTGTCTATTATCTGTATCCGCATCCGACTTCTGCCTTCTTTAAAATTGATATTCCATTGACGTTTCGGCGGCCTTAGCTTTTCCCCCAGTTTCACAATCCGGAATCTAGAACCCCAGGCTGAATTCAAGTTATTTATGTGCTCGTTTACAACTTTGCTCCTAGAAATTGTAGCTATATACGTATACACCTATATATATATATATGTATACAAACAAACGTACTGCCAACCGCATTGATTGAAACAAACTTTCGCTTTGTAGCCCCGTCTCTCTCCCTTTGATTAGCCTCATTGAGTGACGTGCGAACTTTTTAATCAAACTTCTGGATGTCAGGCAGGAACTGAAGCAATTAAGACATTTTCAGGCACTCCCCGTCCGCTTTTTCCCCACCCACATTTTCGCCTTTTCCAGGGGGTTTCGACCGTTTTCTGGACCTGATCTAATTTGAATGAGAGCTCGGCGCTTTGCATGAAGCGCATTAAATCTCATACGGCAACCGGAAATGGCCTTTTTTATGGCGGCGAAAGAAATGTGAAACCCCTTCAATCGCTCACCTTACCGCGCCAAAAAAGGACACTGGAAATAAAATTAGGCTTATATCAGGAAAGCCACTCGAAAGTTACAAGTTGAAAAAAGTATGGCATTCCATTATTGGATAATTATTGGCATTGGTATCATAAAAATACTTATATTTTTGAGCGAAAAATGATTAAAAACCCAAGTTTTCCCATTTCACATAATTTGTTTTCAAAAATTTCACAGAAAAAGCTGTGTATGCAACTTTATTGGAAAATTTTGCTACGAGTTCAACAAGGTATGGCATTCCATTACTGGATTATTATTTCCCAAAAAAATCTATTTTTTTAAGTGTATCGAAAGGTATAATCAAATAGATTTCTAATTATCTTTAAGACATACAATATTAGCAATAATCTTATAACCGTTTGTATCATTTATTTTCTCTGTGCAGGAAAATTTGCCGACCGAGGGCGGACAACATTGAAATGGCAAAAGCACCGCAAAAGCGAACTGCAAAATTGAAATATTTTGATGTGGCCGGAGACCTAATGTGGATTCGTCCACCCCGGAAGCCCCTCACTACTTTCTAACCCCCTCCAAGCCCTCGACCGGCACGCACACATTCGTGTTGAATTATAATAAACCAGAAATGAGGCTCCGCAAATGCCGGAAATCGCTAGTCCGGCCCCAAAATCCTAGCCGGACTGGAAAGCCCGGACCCGGGGCACGTAAAATATACGAGCTCACGTACGAATACGGCCGGAGAGGTGGATCACTGAGGTATGGGGGGGATGGGATAGGATCCGATGGTATGGGATGGTCCTAACTTGTATTAATATCCATTAGATTTATGTTTGGCAAATGTAACCACAGAAATTACACTTTAAAGTCAGTTCCACTGCACCTCCCCCGCAAATGGCCGGCAATTTTTCGTCGATATCAAAATGGGAAACCCGCCGGACAAGGTCGTTGTTTTGGGGGGAAGGCGGAAAAGTGGGTGGCCCTGAATGCTTGATACCTGCGACCCACATTAGATATTGCCGGAGAGAGTTGTTTTAATAGTCCGGGTCGGGCTCATAATTAAACCCCCTCCTCCCCCTGAAAGACTTTTCCCCATTTTGCCGAAACCCCTTTCGCCGATTCCTGGCCATTCAAAAGGGATTGGGCGACACGTAGTCAGACCATACATTACGGACATTTCCACCGGCAAACTTATGGGCCACATGGACTTTAACACTTTGGTGCCACATTAAGGCTGCAAATTTTTAAACGTGGCCTGTTGCCACGCCCCCTCCTGCCCCATCGAGCCACCCCCTTCCCGCCCAAGATTTATGTGTAGAGAGACACCTGAGAAAAAAGGAGGGGAGGGTAGGAAGGGAGAGAGGTCACCAAGGAGCAGGCGACTTATTACCCAAGTTCATTAGCATTTCGAGACCTGGGCACCACATCGAATGTCAGACAGTTGACACTTGACACGGGACGGGAGACGGGAGACGCTGCGGGGGATTTTCGGGGGAGTGACAGACACCTAGACAAAAAATAACCCAAGAAATACCTACAGACTTTAAGGCCACAGGGAGCTTTATTTCAGGGAGGAACTTGGATTCTGTGTGGCTTGCAAATTATGAACTTAATTTATATGTCATCTTTGCAATGAAAATATTCATAGTATCTTACATTTATTAGAATACTGTGGAAGAACTTAATATCTAGAAGCCAGAAAATATTTACGAAAATTTAAAAGGACTGGTTTAAATTCGAATAGTTTTACATCGGTGTTCGATTATTTAGGATTTTATAAAATGTATCTCTTGCTAATAACTAAATATATTATTAATAACAATTTTGAATCATACTTAATTATTCATAACACTGGATTATAGCTCAAGTGAAACAATTTGTTCTTGTTTTTTTTTTGGAAACTGAAACAGCTATATTCTCTTCCCTAAAGGATTTTTGAATTTTTAAAAATCTTGGGTCCAAATTTGTTCTACATATTCCAACGACTTTATACTTTCGTGATTTCAAGTAAAAACTATTTATATATTATTTTGGAAGTCTTCAACAAGTTTTCCTCGGCTGTCCCAAAGATTCTCGCTCGATCGCAACCTGTTGCCCCCAATCTCCGCCACTCGCAGGCGGGAAAAGTTACTTGGCAAAGTTTGAAGCATACAGCTACAGCATGACTCTGTCAGATTTCGGCCATAGTAATTAAACTTTCACTGGGGTAGAAAAATTAAAAACAAAAAAAATCGAGAAAAATCAACAGCTAGCGGTGTGGGGTGGGGGGAAATAAGGATAATGAAAATGAAAATGAAGAACGGACTGGGACGGAGCTGCGAAAAACCAGCGACAGCTTGTTGACAATGTAAATAATGTGACAAAGGGGGGAGCCGGGGGAGCATGTGAAATTGGTTAGTGGCGAAAGTGGCGAAAGTAACGTGGATGGGCATGGGCTCAAGTGCATGTGTTTGCCATGACGTTGATAAGCCGCAAAAGTGTCATAAAAAATATGCAACTACCAAGGCGACGAAAAACTACCGCCACCCACCGCTTTTCCACCCGCACTTTCATTCAGGCTTATTGCCGCTGGCGTCAGCGTTTTGTTTTGGCCAGTGCTGGTTTTCCTGGTTTTTCCTGGTTTTTCCTGGCCTCTTCCCTCCCTCCACTCCTTTTCTTCTCGCAGCGGGCGTGAAAGTTGCGAGAATTTATAAAATTCACATTGACGCCGCAAATGTCATTTATCAACGTGTCACTGCCAGAAAGAGAACGATAGAGTTGGCCCAGAGAAAGAGAATGAGAAAGCGAGTGGGGATAGAAAAAGCCACAAAAACATTAAGAATCTAATTCTCGATATTTATACATATTACAGAATTATCCATGAATTTACCTATGAAGCACATTTTTGTAATATAACAAAACTTGCCCAAAAATATTACGGTCTACTTCGAATAAATGAGGTTATTAGATCCAAGATTGCCACACTTTTTTGTAATCCTATTTCAATAACATTTTTTTGGCAATGTTAATATTATTATGTTAATTCTAAAAATGTTGTATTCTTTGTAATTTATGCTTTGAAGGTGAGGTAAAACCAATCTTAGCACTCGTGAAGCTGCCCTCGAATGGGGTGGGACTTTTCCCTTGCTCCACAAACCCCGCTTCTTCTGCTTCTTCAGTTGGTGGAACTTTTCGCACTTGGCACTAAATTTTCAGCTGCTTTTGTGTTATGACAATTATAATTGTGCTTTTGCATATATGTGTGTGTGCGAGAGCATTTCTTGGCAGGAAGTATTTACGTGGGAAATTGTAACAAATGTTTTGTGTGGTCCTTCGATGTGTGTCTGTCTGTGTGTGCGTATGTGCGTATGTGAGTGTGTAGCCTTGTTGCACTTTTCCGCCAACAAAGTAACTGTAAACTGAAAACTGAAAACCAGCAGCCAAAGTAAAATAGTAAAATTAAATTACATGTTTGTGTATATGTGCAATTACACCTCTGCTCAAAATACAAGCATTTTCAGAACTTATTAAATGATGTAGAAAGAATGAGGCTTAATTGCTAAAATTTAAAACAAAGAACTCTTTTTACCACTCTAGCTAAAATATACCACTACCCATTTATAAGTATTATATTTTCGAAAAAGGTATATTTATAAATATGATTAGCCTGATAATGATACCGTTTCAGATTGTTTTTGCCAACTTTATCCCGTTTTTTTTTATCTGTGTAGGTCAAATCCTGAGCAATTACTTTTTATAACTTTAAAAATATGGGTTTCTTTAATTGCAATTGTAATGTATTGAACACCTTACAAATAGATGATGCCTAGATTTTGAATGATTTCTACCCAGTGCTATTGTCTTGACCGCTGCTGTCGGTCGTCTTAAATAGTCATAGACTGTTAGACAACAAACAATGCGCTCTGCTCTTTCTTCTCCTTCTCTCCAGCTTCTTCTTTCACTCCGCTTTTTGGGCAAAAGTTTTTTCAGCTGAGAAAAAGGGGGCGGTGAAAATGGGGGCGGGGTCCGTGCGTGGTGGGCGTGTCTTGGAAAAGTTGCAGCCAAAATGAAATATGCTCGGTGGCACGGCGAGAAATCTCAACCATTGGGGGCTATAGAAAGAGAGGGGTATATGGCGTGCGAAAGAGAGGGTATGTTGCGGAGACAAAAAGCCCTGGCAGGAAGTTTTGGCTACGGAAATTTATAAGATTTATGTTTAATTGTTGTTTTTGGCTTTTGCGGCAGCTGCCGCGTGTCTTTAGAGCCCCCTCTGCGCCCCTCTTATTTTATCCTTGGTGTGTGTGTTTTTGGGAAAAACAAATTAATTAGTAAAATTAAATGGCAGTCGACGGCAAATGACAAGTTCGGGCAATTAAAAAAATATATATGGCTCACACTTGAGCGGGTGAAATTCCGAATGCTTAGCTATTACAATTTAGAAGTCTTCAGTAATGGAAGTTTGGCTTAGATGATGTAGAGTTTAAAAAATATACTTTTTGCTTAATTCATTCAAAAAGTATTAATATTTATAATAATTAAAAAAAGTAAAGATAATAGTAACATACGCCAAAAGTAGAATGTTAAAAAGTCTATATTTTTTAAATTGCATATGGGAATATATTTTAAATAAATACCCTTCAGGCAAAACTATATGCCATTTACCTTACAATCAAAATAATTGTGCAGTTGATAACTTTTGGCTAGCCTCAACATGCCAACGCAGTTTGCAGTTTGTCGGTTAAATAAGAGCTAAGGACTAAACTCGTTAAGACAACAAGGAAATGCCATAAATTACCAATTACAAATTGCTCGGAAGACGATGACGATGGCACATCGGATTTTATCTGCGGCCAGCAATTATAAATGCATTTGTCAAATATTGAAACAAAAATGAAATACCCTCGAAGGAGAGAGAAATAGTGCGGTTTTTGCTGGCTGAGCAATTAATGCCAATAATGCAATGAATACTTGTTGGCTAATCCAAAGTGTGCGGCTACACTGAGCACAAATCTGACTAGCAGATAAACCAATACTGGTCGTGATTTGTTGACTGAAACTGAAATTGATGACCTTGCTTAGCCAAATAGTTTGTGGACTTTGCCACAAATTGGCAATCGTTTCGGATTGAGGTATAAATATACTTGTATTTAGTCATCAATCACGCAATTTGTGCATAAGTTTAACTTCCTAAGTATTTGAATTGCAGATGTACAAAAATGTTGGTTAGCTCTCAAAATACTCTTATTAATTAATGTGAAAATAACAGCAATTTAGTATATTTAACCTATTGATTTTAAAGCAAATAAATTAAACTTTTTTGTAACTCTTATCAATACCTACTCAACCTTTAACTTTTATACGTTCTTTCAAATGCCGAAGAACATACTTTATTGCATTTTGAATTTACCAACCCAAAAATTGAAACATTTCATTGCAGCTTTCAGAAAACTGTCTTACCTGACTTAATTTTCAAGTCACCTAGATCTGGGAATTAAAAGCAAAAAAAACAACACCATAAATCATCGTACTGGACAAGTATGAGTCCTTGGACTACGGCAAACTGGGCAGGACTTAACCTAAGACGCTGTCGCAGGACTTCACTCGATTTCCGTTGCGTGCACTTTTGTGGCCGGCTTTTCCTTTTTCCGCATGGTAATGGAGCTGGCCAGCACAGCAGAAATCCAGGCCACAGAAGCCATGACCGCACTTTTAATCAAAGTGAAAACTATGAAAATTTATAAAATAATTCTCGTAAACGAGCTGGGGAAAAAGAAGGCGAGCTAAGCATGCAAAAACCGAATTTGTGCAAGGACCTGTCACTGCAGCCCTCAAAAAAGGCCAGCCAGCCAGCAGCCAGCCACACCCCAGAAACCAAACATCCTGTGATACAAGGACCTCCAGTGTTTGTGTTTGTGTTTGGATTTTCGGTTGCTCCGGGCGGTTCTTGGGGATGGCTGTGAATTGGGGACTGTGTGTGGATATTTGCATGATATATGCAGTTATAATAAACCACAAGACCGGCTAAAGCAACAGTAGCAGCAGGAACTGCTACTGCAACTGGAATATGAGGAGGACGAGGACGAGGATGAGGACGAGGAAGAGGCCAGGTTCTGACAAACAAATGCCAATGCTCAACGGTGCGTATGAACCCAAATGGCAAACAGGAGCCACCATAACAGTGACCTTATCGAAGGACCCCTGGCTTAACAGCCGATCCGAAATGGGCATTACATAAATTACCTAAGCATATTATTTGCCACAATTGAAATTCGTATTAATAAACAGGACATTTGGACAGGCAGGTGGACAATATCTGTCTATGCGATTATACAAAACATTTTGACTTTCTTCAAATATATAGGAATAAAGCAAAGATTCATTCTACACAAAAGTTTAGGAATGACATTAAATCAGTTCATGATTCCTGTTGAGAAACCTTTTCATTAATGATTGAATTCCATACGGAAATCAACAAGTTCTTTGAGGAAATTGATAAGCCCTGGTTTATTAAAGAATATAAATTCAAAATACAAAAGCGGTTAAAATAGTTTTACTTGTGACTGTCTTAAAAGAGCCGGTAACAGAACTTAGTAAAATTGTAGTGATCTCAGAAGCCTGTGCGAAAATTGTCAAAAATTCTGTAGCTGTCAAAAGTTAGACGAAGTCATTTAAATCAGTTGCATAAGTTCAGTGAGCAGAGCAACCTGAAAAACAAACCAACCTTAAACATGAGTTTCCAGCAGGAAGATCGACCCGAAATGAAGAGTTACCATCAAGCCTTTAACGCGTTCCTAAGAAACGAAGGGGATAGAAGGATGAGTGAAGACCTGCCGGAGGCGCAACCGCAGAGTTCTCTAGACAATGACCCCCAGGTGAGTCCAATAATGTTGGATAAGTGGGTATTAGTAACCTCTTTTCCAAAATATTTATAAATACGTAGATGGGGGGCACTGCTGCGCCACAGGCCACTGTGGCTCCTTCGCCACCCAGAGCTGCTCTGAATCGGGAACAGACGAACTTTGAGGCTCCTTTCATAACCAGACCAGATCTGAACCGGGCACAGCTGGTCTTCGAGGCTCCTTCCGCAACCAGAGTTGTTCCGAACAGGGCACAGGTGGACTTTCGGGATCCTTCCCCATCGAGAGCTGCTCTGTATCGGGCACCGCTGGAATTCCAGGAGTCTTTCACAACCAGAGCTGTTCCGAACCGGGCACAGGTCGGTTTTCAAGCTCCTTCCTCATCCAGAATTTATCTGAATCGGGACTTTGGTGGCCCTTCTACATCCAGAGTTGCTTCGCAGGAATTTGAGGCTCCTTCCAATTCCGGAGCTGCTCTGAATCGGACACCGCTGGAGTTTGAGCAGACTTCCAGAACCAGAGCTGCTCAGAATCGGGCACACCTGGAATTTGAGGCTCCTTCCACATTTAGAGCTGGTCTAAGCCGGCAACAGCAGGACTTTCAGGGTCCTTCCACATCCAGAGCTGCCCTGAATCGGGCACACCTGGAATTTGAGGAACCTTCCACATTCGGAGCTGATCTGAATCGGGCACAGCTGGATTTCAAACCTCCTTCCACATCAAGAGCCGTTCCGAATCGGGCACAGCTGGAATTTGAGGTTCCTTCCTCATTCAAATGGGATCTTATTCGGATAAAGCTGGAATATGCAGCTCCCTTTTCATCCAGAGCTGATCAGAATCGTCCACATCTGGAATTTGAGCCTCCTTTTATAACCAGAGCTGCTCCGAATCGGGCACAGCTGGAATTTGAGGCGCCTTCCACAACGAGAGCTGAATTAAATAGGACACAGCAGGGCTTTCAGGCCCCTAACACACCCAGAGCAGCTCTGAACCGGCCACAGATAGAATTTGAGGCGCCTTCTACGTCCAGAGCTGATCTGAATTGGGTCAAGCAGGAATTTGAGGCTCCTTCTTCATCCAGAGCTGATATGAATCGGGAACGGATGGACTTTGATGGCCCTTCCACATCCAGAGCTGGAATAAATCGGACAGCACTGGGATTTGAGGCTCCTTCAACAATTAGAGCTGCTCTGAATCGGGCACCGCTGGAATTTGAGGCACGTTCAACATCCCGAGTTGATCTAAATCAGGAACAAATGGACTTTGATGGCCCTTCCACATCTAGAGCTGCTCTGAATCGGACACCGCTGGAATTTAAGGATGGTTCAACATCAAGAGCTGATATGTATCGGGAACAGATGGACATTGATGGCCCTTCCAAATTCAGAGCTGATATTAATCAGGAACAGAGAGACTTTGATGGTCCTTCCACATCAAGAGCTGATATTAATCGGGAGCGGGGAGACTTTGATGGCCCTTCCACTTCCAGAGCTGCTTTGAATCGGACACCGATGGAATATGAAGCTCGTTCCACATCCCGATTTGATCTGAATCGGGAACAGATGGAGTTTGATGGTCGTTCCACATCTAGAGCTGTTTGGAATCGAACACCGCTGGAATATGAGGCTCGTTCCACATCCCGAATTGATCTGAATCGGGAACAGATAGAGTTTGATGGCCCTTCCACATCCAGAGCCGTTCTGAATCGGGGACAGATGGAGTTTGATGGCCCTTCCACTTCCAGAGCTGATCTGAATCGGACACCGCTGGAATTTGATGCCCGTTCCATATCAAGAGCTTATCTGAATCGCGAACAGATGGACTTTGATGACCCTTCCACATCCAGAGCTGATATTAATCGGGAACAGAGAGACTTTGTTTTCCCTTCCACATCCAGAGCTGCTCTGAATCGAACACCGCTGGAATATGAAGCTCGTTCCACATCCCGAGTTGATATGAATCGGGAACAGATGGAGTGTAATGGCCCTTCCACATCCAGAGCTGCTCTGAATCGGGGCCAGATGGAGTTTGATGGCCATTCCATTTCCAGAGCTGATCTGAATCGGACACCGCTGGAATTTGTGGCACGTTCCACATCCAGAGCTTATCTGAATCGGGAACAGATGGACTTTGATGACCCTTCTACATCCAGAGTTAATATTAATCGGGAACAGAGAGACTTTGTTGGCCCTTCCACATCCAGAGCCGTTCTGAATCGGGGACAGATGGAGTTTGATGGCCCTTCCACTTCCAGAGCTGATCTGAATCGGACACCGCTGGAATTTGATGCTCGTTCCACATCAAGAGCTTATCTGAATCGCGAACAGATGGACTTTGATGACCCATCCACATCCAGAGCTGATATTAATCGGGAACAGAGAGACTTTGTTGGCCGTTCCACATCCAGAGCTGCTCTGAATCGAACACCGCTGGAATATGAAGCTCGTTCCACATCCCGAGTTGATATGAATCGGGAACAGATGGAGTTTAATGGTCCTTCCACATCCAGAGCTGCTCTGAATCGGGGACAGATGGTGTTTGATGGCCCTTCCACTTCCAGAGCTGATCTGAATCGGACACCGCTGGAATTTAAGGCTCGGTCCACATCCAGAGTTGATCTAAATCGGAAACAGATGAACTTTGATGGCCTTTCCACATCCAGAGCTGATATTAATCAGGAACAGAGAGGCTTTGATGGCCCTTCCACATCCAAAACTGCTCTGAATCGAACACTGCTGGAATATGAAGCTCGTTCCACATCCCGAGTTGAAATGAATCGGGAACAGATGAATTTTAATGACCCTTCCACATCCAGAGCTGCTCTGAATCGGGGACAGATGGAGTTTGATGGCCCTTCCACTTCCAGAGCTGATCTGAATCGGACACCGCTGGAATTTGAGGCTCGTTCCACATCCAGAGTTGATCTGAGTCGGGAACAGATGAACTTAGATGGCCCTTCCACATCCAGAGCTGATATTAATCAGGAACAGAGAGGCTTTGATGGCCCATCCACATCCAGAGCTGATATGTATCGGGAACGGATGGACTTTGATGGCCCTGCCACATCCAGAGCTAGTCTGAATCAAACACCGCTGGAATTTGAGTCTCGTTCCATTTCCAGCGCTGATCTAAATCGGGAACAGATGGACTTTGATGGCCCTTCCACATCCAGAGCTGGAATAAATCAGGAGCAGATGGACTTTGAGGCTCCTTCCACATTCGGAGCTGATCTGAATCGGCCGATGCTGGAAGCTGAGGCTCCTTCCGCATCCAAAACTGATCCTAATCGGCAACAACTAGAGTTTGAGGCCCCTTCTACATCCAAAGCTTCTCTAAATCAGGCAAGTTGATAGATCTATTTATGCATATATAAAAAGCAAAACTTTTCATCTTTAATATTAATTATTCAATTAATTGGCAGGTTAAAAAAAATGTTCTTATTATAAATTTTCGCCATGATAATAATTCGCTAGCAAATTTTTTGAATAGTATGAAAACAAGGGATTTTTGTCCGAACACTCCTGTTCATAATGACACGTAAAGTTTTTTTTTATATTTATAAAATTTGGAAAATTTGCCATCCATTATTTCCATAACAAATCTCTGGAGGTTACTGCATTTTTATTTTCAAACTTACTTTTCAATAAAAAAATGACTAGGTACCTCAGCATGTTGGTTTTAGTTTCTCGGTCAATACTATTTATTTATATTATATATATATCTACATATATGTAATATCTCTTTATATTTGAATTATATTTAAACAACTTAGTAGACTTTAAAAATAAGTATGAAAAGTTCGGTTCTTACTTTAAGGAAAAACTAATGATGGGACCGTCGGTTGGAGATATGGACTCCGTGCTGATTGAGTTCATCACGGAGCATGCCAACTACATCGATGTCTTCGCCGAAGCCCGCAGCCGCTTTCAGGTGAGTTGTAAAACACTTACTTTTAACATATTTTCAAGTTTTTTTTAGGAAGAGACGATTGTGGATTTTGATTTCGATTGGGGCACAATTGGATTTAATGACCATCCAAAGTCCGTTGCCCAGCCTCAGATGCTCCAGCCCCAGCTGCTCCAGCCTCAGCTGCTCCAGCCTCAGCTGCTCCAGCCTCAGCTACTCCAGCCTCAGCTGCTTCAGCCCCAAGTTGAAACTTTGATTCAGCCACCAAATGTGATACAGCCACCAAATGTGATACAGCCAGAAACTGTGACCCATCCGGTAAGTGTGGTCCTGGCGGAAAATGTGATCCAACCGGAGGAAATAGTGGAGGAACAGCAATCGGAGCCAATAGTGGAAAATCCGCCTACAGAGAAAACAGTGGAAGAGTTTGCATCGGAAGCAGTGCCTCCTGTTTTGCTAGACAACGACTTAATGGATATAGACGTACGGACTCTTTTTTCGAAATGCGATCCTTTTGAATGCTAATCCTACTCCACAGATATCAATTACTATGCCGGAACTGGAAGCCATGCCTGTTGTGGCCGATGAACAACTAATATTGGAATTGGAAGCCATGTTGGACGAACCAGTATCGACTCAAGAAGAACAAATGCAGAGGGTGGTATCTATAGGGCCAGGAAAACCATTGAAGAATGCCAAGAAACCAAGAAAAAAACCGGCCAAACCGAAACCGAAAAAAACAGAATTGGAGACCAACAAGGCAGTTGAAATGCCAACCAATCAACCTAATCAGATTGATATACCGACTAATCCAGTTGGGATAACTAGTCCAACTGTTATGGCAACCAATCAAAATGAAATGCCAACTAATACCCTTTCAACTGAAACAATTTACGATTCAACTAACCCTATTAATACAGGTCCAGAGAATTATACCCAGACTTTCAGTGCACCTGGCAAGCCAATTATATCAGGCGGAAAACAAATTAAACCGAAAAATACCAGGGCCAGAAAAGAGCCCATTAGGAGAACTTTGAAGGCGCCCGCGAAGCCCAGTATCGCCAAGTTATTGAGGGACGCTGCCAAGAAGGCGAATACGGAACCCAAAATGCCGAGAAAGACTAAGGCAACTAAGGAACCTGTAAATCCAAGTCCCTCCAAGGCAGAAGCTTCTCAGCCAAGCGTTCCCCAGTACTTAGAAACTGAAAGTAAGCAAAACGAGGAACCAAATAAAAAGGTAACTGCCAGGAAAACTAATGCCAAGGCCCCTATTAAAAGTAATGTGGAGGAAGTGGTGGAGCCCACGAAGCCAACAGGAGATATAAATCCGGTTGAAACAGCTTTAAAAACACCACCGATTCCACCACGTGTGCAATCGATTGGAAAAGTGATTAAGCCTAGGGCTCCAAGGCGAAAAAAGGTCACTAAAACCGATACCATTGGGGAATCCTTGGCAGATGTACCTCCCGAAGCAGGAACTAAAACGGAACTTCCTAAGGGCAAAGCCAAGGCAACACCTAGGGCCCCTAAAGTACCTAAAATACCTAAAACTCCCAAGACAACCGCCAAAAATCCACCAAAAAAGAAACAACCGAAGCAGCCTGTTCCATTGAAAGCGCCCATTGAAGCACCCATTGAAGCGTCCATTGAAGCGCCCATTGAAGTCCCCATTGAGGCGATCCCACAAGTGGCACCAACTGCAGCTGTACCACCAACACGGCATATGAAACCCATGCCGCCAATACGTGCAGCTCCAATAGCACCCACTGGCCCACGATTCCCCGTTGCCCAAAAACCCGGGCACTACATTCCGAGTCGCAGGACAGCAAAGTCGCGGGGGAAGAATCTCAGCGCACTACCTTGCTCAAGTGCTGCCAGTGTGAGGAACACACCAAGGGTGCCGACCAGGGGTAAGAACATAAATAACATCATGGCGATGGAGAAAGCTATGAGCACTGAGGGTCAGCTAGAACAACCAGAACAACCAAAACAACCAGAACAACCAAAACAACCCGAACAACAAGAAAAACCAGAAGTACCACGTCAAGGGCCAGTACGTTTCATTGCGGTAAGTGTTGGAATATTGCCCGAAATACTACAATTTTTTAAGGATTACTTTTTTATTCACTAAAAACAAATAAGTCTATGGGTTTCACATTAATATAAAATTTCTGATCTAAAAGATACTTTGTTAAAAAAAATGGTTAGGTTATAAAGTTAAAGCTGTGACATTCTCTTTTTTTAAATAATAATTTTAAACTACTTTGAATAGAAAATTCTTAAACTGAAACAATAATAACCTATAGATTTTGGATGGCTCGATTACGCGCTTGCGAGAGCGCCCCATGTCAAGATCCGTATCCCCAAACGATATGACCCATCGATTACCTTCCTTGCCCTCAAGCTCGTCTTCAATTCCATCCACGCCGTCTACCGGACCATCCAGCCCGAACTGTTTATCTTTGGGATTAAGGTCTTGTTCCAGATCAACATCTTCCTCATCTTTTACTTCGGCAGACAAAATACTGTTAGGAATAGAATCTCCAGTTCGCAACGATTCGCCATCGCAGTTAAGTGCCCCTGAAGGACAGCCATCTCATCCGGAGTCGTTACCATCGACATCGGCATCGCCCTTCAAGACCTTTCCGAACTTCGAAGAGCATCTGAGAGCTTTGGGTTCGGCGCACATTCCCGTCGTATCCCCGATTCCTTGGAGACCATTCGATGATGTGGAGTACACCTTCCCAATCCCAGGCTTGTCCAAGTCATCGAGTTCCTCGTCCTCGTCATCCTCATCGTCCTCGTCGTCCACATCGACGTCATCGTCCTCATCATCATCATCATCATCATCATCGTCCTCATCATCATCTTCATCATCGTCATCGTCCTTTTCGTCATCGTCCTCATCGTCGTCATCAGATTCCTCGTCGGAAAGCGATGATTCCGACAGCGATGGTGATGAAGATCACGAGATGATGCGCAAAACGAATTCCCAGTCACATGAACAAGATGCTGTAAGTAAATAATCCTGCCAATGTAGGGCATTCAAAAACCTTACTTTTCTTTGGCGGCACGAGATCATTTTCTCAATAGTAAATAATAATAATTTTCTATATTTAATAACCAAAATTATTATTAAGCAAAGTAAGCTTAATAAACAATGATGAGCTTAATAACTTAAGTTTGCAGATCACTGACTGCAGGGGCCTTCAACATACTCTTACCTTAAATTAATTACCTTAGGTCCATGCTATACAACACGCAAAGGAAACGGCTTTGCAAAGAGGCTTCACTGCTCAATGCGATTTACCAAACATTCCATCGCATCTGACAGCCGAGGGACAATTACTTGTTCAGAAGCCATTTCAAGAGCCCACGGCAATAAAACCAATTGTGGAGAAAATAAACAATGAAAGAGGCTTAAAGCGCTGCAGCCCTGAATATTCGGAACCAGTTGAGATACTCTGTTGTCCGAAAATTTCTAAGCCAGAAGTGGCACCAGAAAATCCTAATGCGGATAAAAAAACATATGTTCTAGCCAAGTTTTGTGGATCAAATATAACAGCAAGTAATCCTAAAATTGGAGAAACAAATGTTCTAAGCAGACTTATAGCTAAACAACCTGATGCCCAATTGCTTGATGAGAAGCCTTTCGAGAAACTGAAATCCCTTGAATCTAATTTTGCTGTACCGGTGTATTCGAACCTAATTATAGAAACAGATGTGATACGTCCAATATCGCCGATTCCCTGGAGCCCAATTGATGATTTGGATATACTTAATTCAATAAAGCCAGATGTAAAATACTGTGAATCTAAAGTTTCTGTATCTTTATTTATGAACCTTATCAAAGAAACAGAAATGATACGCGCAATATCGCCGATTCCTTGGAGCCCAATTGACAATTTGAAGGAATTCCAGTCAATCAAGCCAGATGTGAAATCCAGTGAATTTGAAGTTTCTTCACCGGGAAATTCGAACCTAATTAAAGAAGCAGATATGATGCGCGTAATATCGCCGATTTCTTGGAGCCCCATTGATGAACCTGAAACTTCTGAACCAGATGCGGTACCAATTGATGATTTGGAGTATCCTGAAACTTCTGAGCCAGATGCGGAGCCAACTGATGATTTGGAGTATCCTGAAACTTCTGAGCCAGATGCGGAACCAATTGATGACTTGGAATATATGCGAGCACCAGTCTTATCGGAGTCATCGAGTTCCTCAACCTCGTCGCCCTCATCCTCGTCTTCCTTGTCAACTTTTTTGTCGAAGAGCGATCCTGTAAACTCAGAACCAGTTGTAAAGCCCTTTTCTCCTACAATTTCTAAGCCACACTTGAATCCCTTAAATCCTGAAATTTCCGAACTTGATTTGGATCCCTGTAATCCTAAAACCTTGGAACTAGATATGAAATCCTGTTATCCTAAAACTTCTGAATCAGATGCGGAACCTGGCAGTCCTAAGCTTTTTGAACCAGACGTCACCCCTTGTAATCCTATAAGTCTTGAACCAGAAGCACTTAATAGCAAAGATTCCGAATCAAATGAAAATCCAAGTATTTCAAAAGTTTTCGAAGCAAACGATTTTCAAATCTCTACGCCTTGTAATTTCATGATTTCCACACCAGAAGGTAATGCAAGTAATCGTAACATTCCCGAATCGAATGCTTCAAACTTTCTGACAGTTAAGCAATCTGATCCACAAATTAATGAGAACTCCCTTGCGGATCCCAAGTCAATGAATTCTTCTCAAAAATCTATATTTTCGCCACCGGGGGATTCAAACTTGGGTATGAAACCAGATATAATATCGAGTAATCCCAAAACTTGTGAACCAGATTTAAAACCCTGCAATCCTAAATTTTCTGAACCACAGGCGAAACTTTTTAGTCCTCAACTTTTTGAACCAGATGTGAAGTCTTGTAATCTTAAAACTGATGAACCAAACAATAAGCCACCTATTACCAACATTTCTGAACCCGATGTGAAACTCTTAAGCTCAAGTAATTCAAATGTTTCTGAAGCAGCAGGCTTAAATGCAGATGTTAAGCCCTGTAATTCCGAAATATCCAAACCAGAAGTAAATTCGAGTAATCCTAAAATTTCTAAGCCAGATGTGAAACCGCGGAAACCCAAAACTTCTAAATCAGAAGCGAAATCGCGCAAACCTAAGAGTTCGCAGTCAGGAAAGCGAAAGGGCTCGACACTAGTGGATGAAGCAGCAAAACCAAAAGCCCCAAAACCGATCAATGAAACGAAGAACGTAGATCCGAAGTTTCAGGCGTTGCTTCAGTATAAAATTCCAAAGCTGGGTGCTAAGATACCAGATGTAAGAAGCTTAATCGATGGTTTCGTTAATGTTCCCAAAACATAACTTAACTCTTCTCCCATATTTTTAGCCGAGGTCGGAGACAATGGAACCTTCCCAAGCAGTCGCTCCGATTAAAGAAGTCGAGGGAGTTCAAGTAAATAATTTGGAGGCAATCAAGTCTGTTGAAACGGAGACTCCAACGAAAAGTATTGAACAAAAAGTGAACCAATCCGTAAAGTCTGATGGGAAGCAAAGTAATCATATTTCACAACCAAATATTCAAGGTAATCCGATAAGAAATAGTCTGCCTTTTGAAACCGACCATCGGCTGAAAAGTTTTCAGAACTTTCAGTACCAGTCAATGAAGAATTCGAATTGTAACCAGACTTTTCAAGCCTACCATCCAATGAAAAGTTTTCAATCCTACCAGGCGGCCTATCCAATAAGGGGTGCTCCGGGGTTTCAGTCGTTCTATCCAATGCAACGCATTCCATCCTTTGGCATGATGCATTCGATGAGATGTATTCATCCCACACGCATGGTCTATCCGATGAGGAATATCTACCCTTTTCCAATGAGAAGTAATTTGTCACCGATTCCTATGCTCCGATTTCAGCCTTTTCATTACCCAATGAAAGTTATACAGACACGCCAAACTTATTTTCCAACGACAAGTGTTGGGTATTCACAAAGGGTTCGTCCATTGAATAATATTGGACGGACTAAGCCATCAACTCCGGGGAACAATTTACAGGTAAGCTAAACATATTTAAGTTTAACTTAAATAAATGCCAATTTAATTGAAAGGTTTTATAAATAATATGAGCTTTAATAATTAAGTTTTGCTTACATTTTTATTTCTTAGCCATTTTTAAGTTTATAAAAACAACATTATTTTGGCTGAAAATAAATTCCTTTATCTATATCTGATTGTTTTCAGACTATCGATCTTATTGTTGGCAGAGCCTTTGAGGGCCGCAAGTACAGGGCCCTCAAGGAACTCAGGGAGCGAACCAATTTGCCGAAGAAGTGTTTGCGCAGGGCTCTTAAGCGAATCGGCAAGATCAAACGCTCCAAGTGGCGCATCAGCAAGTTTTATCTGCAGACCTACGAAAGCGAATTGAGTGGTCTGCCTGCACCCAAGGAATTTAAGCCGGTAGGAGGAAGACTTAATATTTGTACCATAATTTTAATTTTTATTTCCATTTTAGCTGGCCTTGAGTAATGCATATCGCAAGGTGATCAAAAACTTTGACGGCTGCAAGTTTCAACGCATTGAGGCTTTGGTCGAGAAAACTGGTCTTCGCAAAGCCAAAATAAAACGAGTCATGAAGATGATCGGACGCAAGCGATCCACCAAGTGGCGTCTGGTCAACTATAAGAAGCCCCTTATACACTTACACCGGGGTCACAAGAAGTCCAAATAGGCCTTATAACTATCTACCTGTTGTTAATATCCAGCCCGTGTTCAATATTACTCCATTAGCATTATTTTAGGTTTTTAAACTAGCATTTAAATAAAACATTTCATAACCACTTGGCTTAAAGTTGATTTAGTTTGGAGATCCTTGTGAGCTCCTGCTGCTGCTGCCATGCTTGAAGGCTGCCAAATCGTTGCATACTTTTGGGATGCTGCGCTGTGAGCCTGCACAGCAACCTACTGAAAGTTTCGTTCGCCTGGTGCACTTCTCCGGTCATAACTTTTCTTACAGACATCCGAATTCAAAGTAGCATACTTCAAAATTATCGTAATTTGATTCCCTAAAAATCTGCTTTCCTACTTTTTTTTTTGTCCAAAAACTGCACTTCTATGCTCATAACATTTCTTACAGACTTCCGATTTCAAAGTGGCATACCTCTAAATGATCGTGGTTTAATTTCCTAAAAATCTGCGTTCCCACTTTTTTTTTTTTTTTGGGTCGATTTTTCGTCATTTTCAATGATGTAACCCCTTTCCAAATTTTCAAAAAATGGGTCTGCAGAAAAGTGTCCAAAAACTGCACTTCTATGCTCATAACTTTTCTTACAGACTTCCGATTTCAAAGTGGCATACCTCTAAATGATCGTGGTTTAATTTCCTAAAAATCTGCGTTCCCACTTTTTTTTTTTTTTTTGGGTCGATTTTTCGTCATTTTCAATGATGAAACCCCTTTCCAAATTTTCAAAAAATGGGTCTGCAGAAAAGTGTCCAAAAACTGCACTTCTATGCTCATAACTTTTCTTACAGACTTCCGATTTCAAAGTGGCATACCTCTAAATGATCGTGGTTTAATTTCCTAAAAATCTGCGTTCCCACTTTTTTTTTTTTTTTTTGGGTCGATTTTTCGTCATTTTCAATGATGTAACCCCTTTCCAAATTTTCAAAAAATGGGTCTGCAGAAAAGTGTCCAAAAACTGCACTTCTATGCTCATAACTTTTCTTACAGACTTCCGATTTCAAAGTGGCATACCTCTAAATGATCGTGGTTTAATTTCCTAAAAATCTGTGTTTTGGTTTAGTTGACACAAAACCTGCACTGCTAAGCCCACAACTTTTCTTACAGACATCCAATTTCAAAGTGGCTTACTTCTAAATTATTGTGGTTTATTTCTCTTGCAGAGGGTAATAATTTTAGAAAAAAGTTTGTGTCGCAGGAAGGTGCACCGAAAATGGACCTAGCTTCATTAGAAATCGAATTAATTACAGCTGCAAGGGTATAAAAACTTCGGCAAGCTTGTTTGCTTATTTTCTTGTTTCTGAAACCCCTAAAATACAGTCCCAACAAAAAAAACAAATTTCAATTATTTATAAGTTTTTTTTTATTTTAAAATACGTTTATAATAAGTAAATAAAGTATGTTAATTGTAAGTATTAGTTATATTTAAAAGGCTTAGGGTTATCTTATGCTAACTATAATAACTTAGCTATCTAATTTTGTATAAACTGAGTAGGTATGTACATAGTTTAGCTTAAGTTATAGGGTAATACGATTTATTTTATATTGTTAACCATTAGGACTAGTAAATAAAGGACTTGTATAACTGTTGGTTGGTGCAGTGGAAATCAAGAGACGACGACTACTGAATCCTGGAGAACGTTGAAGACAACACAAAAATCCGGCACAATTATCCACGAAAACTCCCACGACAATGCTGATCCTGATTCTACCGATTCTGTAATTTATTATTTCTAATTTAAATAAAAATTATTTCATAAACAGTAAAAAACAAGCCTTTTACTGGGGGTGGGGAATCTTATTTATGTTTTCTTTCTTTTATTATTATGTACAAAATAAAGTAAAGTACTATAGTTAGATAGTCATACTTTAAAATGATCACGGTTTGATTTTTGTTGATTTTTCGTCATTTTTAGTGATGTAACCCCTTTCCAAATTTGCAAAAAATGGGTTTCTAAATACCAATTGGTATCGTAAAAATAATGATATTTTTGAAAAATGGTTCAAAGTCCAATTTTTATTAGACCTCACATTTTTGTCAAGAAAGAATACATATCCTTTCACGTGTCAATTTCTTCCCACTTTTATTTTTTAGGCAATTAACTTACGGCATGTTAACAGTTGTAACTAATGGTAGTTCCTCTCTTCATAAGTTTGTTAAATGTTTTGACCTTTTTCTATTGATTTTGGATTTCATGTTTCTTTTGGTAATTTGGCAAGTGCAATTTAGTTCGCTTGTTGCCATTATTATTTTTGTTTTAGTTGTTGCAGCAATTGCGATTGTGTGTGTATTTTGATGTTTTCTATGCGCTGGCAATTAATTGCTTTCAAATCCTTTTATCCAACAGATTTGGTCAATTTATTTTGCACAGTTTTTTGCTGTTTGCGATTGCAGTTGTGTGTGTTTTGGTTACAGCGATGCCCTGGTATTCACCACACACACACACACACACACGCACACACATATAGGCCATGCATGAGTGAGTACATATGTGTGCGCTTGTTTGGTCTGAATTTATTACATGTTTAGTTTATTGTTTTTTAATGGCGCTTAGTTTCAATTTGAGCGAAGCAATAAATTACACATTACTGACTGCCCCAAGTCCTTGTCTCGTCCTTTTTCCCTGTGTGTCTCTGTGTGGGTTTCTGTGCGCCGAGGGTAAGCGCTTTAATGAGGCCAAAGGAGTCGATCCGGCGCTTGATACCAGATTGATGCCAACCACAGACAGTTGACCTTTCGGGGGAGTTCATCGCCAAGAGGAAAAAAAATGAGTTCAAAGGCGCACACATCGTTTGGTCCCGAGACTTTAAGAGCCACATCTATTTCTGTTAAATATTATGTCTCAGACACGAACTTTTAAAAAAGAGAGGCATTTTATTGTTGAGGCATAAATCTCTTTGTTTATAAAAGGTGAAAATAAGGAGTTTGAGGAAGGGACAATGTTCTGCTTTGATCAGAAAAATTACCCATACTAAAAAGCAATTTATGTATATACAATATCTATATCTATGATATTTTAGTTTTAATTTTTAATAAAGAAACGAGTGTTAGGAGTTACAGAGGCATATGCTATTGTCTCCTTTTTTACCTCTTCATTCTCTTTCCGAAGCTAAGCGGTATTTCTTTTTATGTTACAATTATCTTGGCTCCCTTTGGTCCTTATTACCAAGCTAATTTTGTGAAAAGTTTGGCCCTGAAAGTATGCAGCGGAATCTTTAAGGCGAAACTGCAGTGCAAAATGAAAACTGCAGACTGCAGACTGTAATAATTTGCCAACAAAGGGCGCACCTCAACTTGACAGCAGCGGAAGTTGTCCCCACTTAGCCGGATCCCCCTGACCCCCGACTGGCCCCCTTAACCCTCGCCTCCCCCCCCGCCCTTCACCCCCTCGCACCGCCCAGGTCCTGAACAAACACAAAATGAATGGCCCGCAAATTCACGGCAAATTAAATGAAATGCGCAAATTAAACGCAGCTGCAGCAAGGGGGGTAAAAAAAAAGAAAGTGGAACATGGCCAGGACAAAGTGAAACAAATATTGCATAATATTATTGCAAGTTCTTTTCGGGGGCGCTGGGCTTTCGGGGGGGGGGCGTGGCCGCTGGCGCCACTTGAGCAACGCTTAAAGCGAACGAAAATGCGGAAGCAATTCACTTTCGGCTTTCAGCTTTTGGCTGCTGCTCACTTT
Organism: Drosophila kurseongensis; assembly: GCA_018153305.1. Lineage (NCBI taxonomy): Eukaryota > Metazoa > Arthropoda > Insecta > Diptera > Drosophilidae > Drosophila > Drosophila kurseongensis. The sequence goes on from JAECXX010000141.1 coordinate 1,613,479, forward strand.
TTTCACTCCCTGGTCCTTTGGCTTCTGGTTTTTTTCTATGTTTTAATATTTATATCAGGACAGCAGCTTTGGTCCATCCTCGTCGTTGTCAACGTCATCATCCACATTCGCATCCAAAGGACAGAGCTGCAGCTTCAAATCCTGCCGATGCACCGAGAGGAAAACCAAAAACAAAATTTGCACTACTAAAAAATATAAATAAACTGTTTAGGTATTAGCTCAATAATAATCTTGTTTATTTTTAATTTATAAATACTAACATATGTAATAAGGGTTCTAATTATCAAGTTCCAGTCCGTATATGGTATATTTTATAAAATTGTTAGTCAAATTAATCTGAAATGAATTTAACCATTGTAAAACAGCAGTCAAATTGGAGTGATATTAGTATATTAAGTTCCTAATACCCTATAGATAACCCTTTCAAGTCCCAGTTTGACGATCCAGTAAGTTTCCCCCTTTTGCGCACTTCCGTCCCATTGCCACCAGTTCCCCTTCCGTTTCACTTAGTTTCGTTCCATTCCGTTTGGTTTTGCCTCTTTGGCGCGACTTAGTCTTTTTTTTTGGTGTGTGCTAATTACCATAATTAAGCAAAGGTCAGGCTTTAGTCGCCTTTGCGGCCAAGCTTGGCGAAATAATAATGAGGGAAGACCGGCCGCGAAGGGGTGGAGAGAGCGGGTGAAAGCGGGAGAAAGGAAGCGAAGGGAGACGGAAAAAATGGCTGACCAGCGGACAAATTCCCCCCTCTGTTCTGTTATGCATTATCTTTATGATTATGTTGATTATGACGTTTTAATGGGTTTAGTGAGGCGACGACGGGGTGGAGTCGACCACGGGGGGGCACCAGGGGGTTAAGGGCCGCACCAGCTTAAGCTGACAACAAAAGGGCAACAAGAAAAACAAAGACTTGACAAGCTGTTCGGGGCACATTAAGGAATGAATGCAGTTTCCCTTCTATACATATTTTTTTGGTTTGGATCTCCTCAAATTACCCTGCAAAATGGCACAAACTTGGACCATAAGCGAACGGCTCATATCATTCAATTAGGTCGTAAACCAAAAGTATTCTCGTATTTTTATGGTCACAGATAGGATGGCATAAAAATGCAGGAAGAAAACGAGCTGGTAATCGTAAAAAATTCTGGGAATTCGGTTAGCTGCATTAAAATAGGGTAATACACCCGTCGACTAAATCGGGCGCTTGGCTTAATCTCAATATTTCATTTTTTTTATTGCCGGCACTCAAAACATTACTTTGAACTTGGTCAAATTACTTGGGGCTTGTCTGTCAGCGCTTCCTCCTACACTTCCTTCTGGATTTCCCCTTCCCGCCCTTTTCCAGCCATAAATATTTTTGGTACTCGCCGGGGAAAATGAAAATTCCATAGCAACTTAAGTTAAAAACTGCAATGTCATGACAAATATACACAAGGACCCGGGGACGATGACGTGGGCGAGTTTCGAGATGGGATCTTGCAGGATGGCACGCACTTCCTCTTTTGGGGGGACCCCTTTAGCCCCATAACCCCTTAACCCCCGACGCCTGCTTAACCCCCTGGCGGTGATTAACGATCGCAGCACACGGCGGAAAAGATGAAAGTCGAATGGGGAAAGTGGGGAAAGCGGGGAAGCGCAACTATTATTATAACATGGCGAGGACTTACTTTGCCGACTTTCTCCTAGTTTTCACCCTACAGGCCCAGCATTCCTAACCAAGAAAAACATTTTCATTCCAAGGCGTTTTCCTGGGGCAAAAATAGGGGGAGGGGCTCGGCAGTTGTTTGAACTTATCTAAATTGTTTTGCCATATTGTTTTCTTATGCCATGTGTGTCGCATCGAGCCATGCTTGGGCGTACTTCCTGCCCTTTTCCTCCAGATACCTCTCTAATGCAGTCAACAAAATCTTACATTTCAAGTTTTCAAAACCGAACTTGGAGCCTAATGAAGCTTTCGAACTATTAAGCTTACGATAGTCCAATAAAATTATCGGCATACGGCAGTCATCAACAAATAAAATTAAATAACATAGGAAAGGAACTTTCATTTTGCAGTTTCAATGCATAATTCAATTTATGTCAAAGAATAGAAATCAATTGAAATGAAAATAAAATATAGATTAGAACAGTAAAAATTAAACTTTTAATTGGACTAATTAGTCAAATTAAAAATGAATATAACCTTTTTTTATAGAAATGAAATAGTTTCATGTACCAGACCTTTAAAAACCCTTTTTTCCTCCAGTGTAGACCCTTTTCCCTTCACCTCACTCCCCTCGAAAGTCCCATTGTCTTTAGCAAATTTGCTTTACTTGCACTGGCTGCTTATTCATTGACTTTTGTGTTTTGTGCCATTTTCAAATGCCTTCATTTCTCCGCCGCACAGAGCCTGTGTCCGTCTCTTTCGCTCGCAAGCCGGCCGTCTCTTTCGCACGACTCTTGCCGTACGTGTCTATTATTGGTATTTGCTGAATGAATGGATTGTACGTGCCCGGAGGCATTTCGAATAACTTTTTTTGCCGGGCTCCCGAGCTTTTTGCCTTATTTTCTGGTTCTGGCTCTGGCTCTGGCTCTGGCTCCTCGTGGATTGCAATTCTCCGCTTCCGTTCCGCCTTTCTCTTGTTTTTCCCCCTCCTTTCACCCACAACTCCCCTCCCCTTCTGCGCTTGAAATCTAAGCGATTTTACATTGTTATTGTTATTATTGCCCCACACACACAATCACACATACATCTATATGGACTTTATTTGTACATGCATTTATTTGTTGATGGCGTATTTTTGTTTATTTATGTATTCATATGCAATGTCGAAAATAATCGTTAATATGCTGATAAAACACGCCCCCGCAACAATGCGTGCACGTATCGTGGCCTCTCTTTCTCTGCCCTGTATCCCCCTCTCTTTCTGTCAACACTTGGCTTCATTTTTCATTCGATTCCATTGAATGGCCAGCAAATATGGTATGCTAATGAAATCCCATAATGCATTGACTAATAAACAAACAGCGCCCGAATGTAGGCAACACACTTTTCGGCCACCAAATGGGCAAAACTTTTGTGGCACCATAAGCCCCATAAACATGTATGCAAATATGCGCGACTGCAGATTGAGATTTCACTGTCCCTTCGGAGAATCACGAAAAATCACGATTAAGTCCCTTAAAGATTAATAAGTGCTAGCCAGAGGGCAAGATTATTTATTTTTGGAAGAACTTTCTTCAAAATAATTGCAATTTGTCTATATAAACATTTTTTGTCAGAGCTGCAAAAAATAGATGATCTTCTTAGGTTAATCTTATATTTTAAATTCTTGTGTATGAAGTGAAGGGTTTATTTGTATTACTCATACGCAGTGTTGCCTCTGCCAACACTTAAACTACATTTCTAACAGACAAAAACAAATGCTATTCAATTTTTTAGCTTAAAGATATTACCTTTTACCGTAACAAACCAGGCAAATTCAGAAAATGAGAATACATTACTCATACGTACCGTTGTCTCTGCCCATATATTTATTTCTATATTTATGAGACCACACAGACGATTTCATGTATATTCAAGGAACTTAATACATAATCCTTCTCCATTTATTTGCAGCACATTGAAAGGTTACAAAAGTAAAACACTTTGACTTCGTGCGTGAAATATCCTATTATATTGAATACACAAAATGGAAATCATTAAATCCTTTATTGTGCACATTTTGTTTTCATATATTTTGTTTTTACAGTTTAGTTTAGTTTTGTAACAAAAGTTTTATGCTGTCTGAATAAAATGCATTCAATGTTAATATACCCGCAGTAAAAATCGATTCTCTAGTTGAGCAGAATCGAAATCATAAACTTCATTGGGTTTTTGTTTTGGATACAGTTTACTTTTGTCATCACTTTATTCACTTTGTTGCTGTTGCCAGATTACTGTAGATTACTCCCTCTGTTTTCGTTGTTGTTGTATTCGTTAGTTGTTGTTGTTGTTGTTGCCCGCCCACTTTTTTTGCCCGCCCAACGCCCACCACCCGACCTTGTCATGTAGTTAGATATATTTAAAGTTGGGCGTTGGGAAAGTAAAATAAAATGGAATAAAATGCAGATTGAATTTGAGGGCGACAACTTTGCTGACGTTGGCGACGACAACAGAGTAATATTACTCACCCACACCCACACACATACACACACTTGTCACCCACACATGCACACAGCACTCACACAGACACACGGTGAACAAAAAAAAATGTAAGGAAGAGGAGCACATACATTCACATGCACGCAGTGAGCGTAAAAAATAAGCAAGTAATGCGCAAAATACAAAACCCACATTGCCTTCGAAAAGCGATGAAACGGGGGGGGAGGGTGGGGATGTGCGGATAAGGAGGACCGAAACCCCGGCTATATACTATAATGTACGATATGTAGTTTGACGTTATCCAACACTAACAACGCCACCAACACTGAGGACAAATGCGAAGTCTAAAGGGATAAACGTGTGGAAGGAGTGCGTAAGCGTGAAAAGTATGCGATTCACGGAGAAAAACGATGGGATCCCTTTTAATCTGAGATAATGGTAATTTGTATTTAATTTCGTACTTCATGCACCTATTTACCATCACAAAAAAATTGAACAAAAGAAGAAAGATATCCATAACAGCAAATATATTATGGTAATCTCTCGAAAATGTATTTTTACATAATTACAAAAATGAATGGATATAAAAGTTAATAATAAGTTATCCTAACCATGAACCTTATGTAACTTACGCATCAGGATACTTAATAAATAAATATAAATAAATTAATAAGATCACTTTTCTTGATGTCTTCTTAAAATTTATAAAACAGTAATTACATTTTCTTTCCAGCTCTCGATAAAATCAATTAATAAATACAAATGGCTTAAATCAGTAAAATTATTAATACCCTTTATAATTCTTATTCCTCAACCTATAATATAAGTGCTTATTATTAACTGAATTAAAAACTACATATGTTTATTAACTATACATATTTTCTCTTTGTGTAAAACCCATCTTGAGCTTGGCGGGAAATAAGGAGGGGTATGGAAAGTCGACGTGATCGTATGCGAATGCGATTGTGCGGGTGTATTATGTATTTGGTGCATTTTAAATCGGATTACTTAAGGCAGCAACAACTATGTGCGGCTTTAGCTTTTGTTGTCCTTGCGTTCCTTTCTTCGAAAGGGGTGGTAGATGGTGGGTGATGGGTGCTTTTCAGTGGGTGGTAATGACTCTCAAGTCTCATATGTGTGCGTGTGTGTGTGTGCAAGGGATGTCAGTTCAGTTCTCATTGTTGCCATCATCGAGATATCGTTGTCAACGCCGCGCCTATAAAGCGTTTATTATTATTTACAATTTTCGCCTCTCTGCCGGCAAATATTTTCAAATCGCATAGCGACACATCGCTAGACACGTGGCATTTTCCAGACCCCATTTTCCGTCAGCCATCCAACCATCCAACCATCCACCCATTTTCCACCCATCAAGCTTGGCAAATGTGTTGGCAACGTGTCGGCATTCGATGGAAAACTGAATGACAAACTTCGCTTCAGTGGATGGCCAACTGTCAATCGCTTGGTTTATCAATCCATCAGTCGGATGGCTCAGCAAAACTCCGCCTGGAATCTTAATCGAACAAAACCAATTCTGGAAGTGCAACTCTTGTCTCAATGTTTCCATTTTCTTCAGCCCATGCAAGATCTTATAATCTTAAGCGGCTTATTCCGCACTATTCACTTGAAAACCATGTAGAGGTAATTAAGATGGCTTAAGAGGACTTTTCAAGTGCAGCATTGCTTGGTTTGGAGCACTCTCTTTTGGAAGAACATGAAAAAGACGAATTTCGTCAATAACATCAACTTAACTCCAACGAACCACAGGTCACTAAAATTGAGCTAATTTCAATTGTTGTCATTTCAAAATTAAGGACCCCTGTTGTTTGCATAATAGCAATCGGTTTGGGGCCAATATTGGCCAATCAACCGGTAGCTATGCACACCTATTTAATTTGAATTGACACACTTTCAATTAAGCAGCACATGCATACATTATGCAATCTATCAAAGTTCTAGATGTCTATGAGAATTAATGGTACTGTTTCACAACTAACCTGAAAAATCAATGATTGTCTGGCAATGTTTTATTAGCATGTGCTGACTCGAAGAATTTCTAATTGTTGATCTATCGATTGAAACGAATTATGGGCAATTAGGGGGTGCGGGTTGGGGGTTGGGGGCTTGGGTTTTCTGTGGCTGAACTCTGACCTCCGACTGCCATCAATCTTTATCGCCAAACGGCAAACTGCAAACTGAAACAGCGGCGGAAATAGAAGTGCGCGGCATAAGTGCACTTCCGGTGCTGCAGTTGTTGCAATTTCAGTGGCAGCCGTCACATCCACGAATAACCGCCCCCTCCCCCACCTCCCCCTTCCCCACAAACGCACTCACGCACATGAGTTGGCACACTCTTATTCGCATCTGTGTGTGTGTTAGTGTGTGTTCGCCTGCGGTTGACTATCATTTTCACTAACGAGATTTCCCAGAAAATGAGAAAATGTCGAGCGTGGGCTGACTTTAAATTGAAATTTTTCCAAAAATACAAAGCATTTGTCATTTTTTTACCATATGATGTTCACTATTTTTCCATGTAAATCCATTTCCAATTGAAAAAGAATTATATTTTGTTATGGCAACAATTTGATATCATTTTTCTGAATTCCTTTTCATATTCCTTTTTTTATTTAACCCTTCCAGAAGGTATTATTATTTTAGTCAGATGATTGCAGCGCAGGCGAAAATATTACAAAATTAATTGAAATGGTATAGTTCCATCAGAAATTTTATATTTGGGACATACTGGTATATATCTAGAGCTTAGTTTCATTAAAAATTAAACGAAAACCAGATGTTAACTTACTTAATATAATTTTAACTGTAACTTGACTGTGCACATATTTCATATTATATTCACACATATTTCAAATTCGCGATTTGCGTATCTTTATATATTTCATCACAGCGCGTATCACCTTTGACCCCTTTATCCCTTTTAATTCCGCACTTTAGCATTAATCCAAACAGAGTGTTGGGTGATTTATTCATCAGTTACCAAGACTTCGAATTCTGTGGTTTCCAAGCTTCAGAGATTGTTGGAGGGACTTACTGCGGATTTACTTACTTTCCAGCATAGAAATAGTTCATTTTTTATGAATGAATTGGCCGGGCAATTGACCATTGGCCTCTCCACATTGTTATCCCATATCCAATTTGGATCGGGCATTTAAATAAACCGTCCAAAATATACATATATATCGACCACATTCTATTCCCCATGCGATGAGAATTTGGGTCGCGAGTTGAGTGCTTTGTTTTCTTTTTTTATTTTGCATGTCCTATTTTGGGTTTTTGGACAAGGAATACAAATATTTCCACTAAACCGTACATAAGTAAAACAAACAAAATGGTAAAATCAATAAGCGAACTGGACATGTAAGAAGTACTCCAGAGAATGGAAATAAAAATGATTTATAAATTGCTTATTTGTCAAAAGCACAGACCCTCAAGAGCTGCAGACTGCGAGAAAATCTCTATTTCTTTTTGTAACATTTGTCTTTTTGTTATATTTTGGGGTTTCTAAATATAACTCAAGATGTAAAGACACATATTACAGATCTTCTACATATCTGGTTATTTTTGGGGAGAAAATATCTGTTCAAAATATAAAAGATATAATCTTGATGACATTGTATACTGTTCTCTGATATCCCCATCTTTTTCGGCTCTGTGCAGTAGTAACGAGCAGCATCTGAATCTGAGTCCAGGATACGACCACGCCCACTCAGCCCACTTGAGCTGGCTGCACTCGAGAGCCACAAATCGAAGTCGGAGAACAGGAATCGAAGGCAGGAGCCAGTCACATTATCGTAACTTTTCAATATCGAAGCGTAAACATCGCAAGCGCATAAAAGGAGCTTCTCCTTCTGTTTCTGATATGGTGGACCAAATATGAAAAAAAAAAAAAGAAGGAAAAAACGATTGGACCAATCGAGGGCTTAGCCATTACTTTGGCCAGGCGAATTTGCATTTTGGCAAAACCCAAAACGAACTGCAAACAATGCCAAAGGCCGCTTACAAAATGCCGGAATTATGACATTTAATTAGCGCAAATGAATCTTTTTTAAGCTCCGCTCCCAACAAAATATGCTGGGGGCCATGGAATTAGCGCCGGTATTTGGGAATCGACGCCTAATTAGCGCATTGTTGCAACCAAAATAATGCCTGCCAGCAAAGCAAATGCCAAAAACCGATTAGAGTCGCCATTCAGCTGGGGATATATGTAGATATGTTTTCGCCGATATGCATTGGCAAAAATATTTGTGCGAAATAATGGAAACATTCAATCCGCAGCCGGGGATTTGCACCTGAAAAACAGTGCAACGGCTACAGTCATCTTTGGAATTACAGAATTCCATATTTATATTACCTAATTTAATAATTTGAATTCTCTCAAATGTTGTAAAACAATTGTAAACCAATTTATTACCAGAACATATTTGATTAAGTTTATTTATTACAATTAATAATTAAAGAACTGAAACAGATTATATATTTAAGCTTCTTAACAAACTTTCTATCAATTGTATTTTACGAAAACGATTTTTCCTTCCAACACAAAAGTACTTTTTAAATCGTGGTTTTCCTGTTATATGTTGTCCTATATTTTGGTAAATTTAAATGTGTCTATATTATACTTTGACAATATATACATACATCAAATATTAAGCTAGCTTTACTTTATTTATTGTATAACATTAGTCAATATTTTTGTAGTTTTCTCATTCTAATTAAATATCAAAAATGCGATTTTTGCTGATTCCGAAGAGGGAACGCCTTGATTTATAATAATACTCCATTGCCAGATCCATTTCCCGTGGGTTATAACGACTTCATCCGCAGGGATTTCGCCAAGTGAACTGCGGATAAACACAAGTGACGTAAGTCCCCCGAGATGACAATTCCTGGGGTTTAGCTTTATGCCGTGTTGCCGGATTTCACCGAATCCGTATCCGAATCCGAATCCGAATGCGAGTTCCAAATCCAAATCGGGAATGGCAAAAACAGGATAGCTGCAGCTGGGAAATAGACGAGGAAACTTGCGGTGCACTTTGACATTTTGGCGCATGTTGAATCAAGTGAAAACCCAATTACATGTCCCTATCTAGTCGCTTCACTGGCGACAAAACGAAACGTGCAGACAAGTTAACATTCTGGCCAACTTTGCTGGGCGTCGGGAGAAAGGTGAAAGGAGAAAGCAGAGCGGAGCTGGGAGATAGGAGATAGGATATAGGAGGAGCACGCCCCTTCACCCACCGCCCACTGAGGAGTCCTTGTGCTCCTGGTTATTACAAGAGTGGCGAACATTTTGTGGCCAGGTGTCTGCGGGCGTACAGGTGAGTACCTGTGGGCGGCACACCTGTGCATCTATATATCTATATATCTGCATGTCTGCATATATATATATGTATATCTATATAGCCCAAGTACCGCACGCAAATTATTATTGCAATGAAACTTAAGCTGCTTAAACTTGCCGGAACGCTTTCCTCCGCCCTCTTCCCCCTTCCCCCTCCTCTGTTTCCCCTTGGCCAGCGGATGATGGAGATGGAGACATGGCCATCATCGCCATGTTCAGCCAGGGAGCAGAATTGAAAAGCTTAATGGATTACGAGTCACGGATTAACTGGCCAAGTTTAAAGGTCCACGCGAATCGAAGGTGCTGCATATAAATCCCGGATGAACGGCAGCTAAGTGTTTTGCACTTCGCTAATCTTCAAGTAAAGTACTTTTTAAGACGAAATTGTTTAAAAGTTTAGGCCACGAACTTAATTTTTTAAAATTTTTTACAGTTTTTTATTATTTTTGCTAATATAATGTAAGCCGTATTATGTTTGGACGACCACATTTATAAAGAACGAAAAGGTTTCTTGGGTTTCTTATATTTATTTTAAACAAATTTCAATAAAAAATTGAATGTTAAAAGGAAAAAACTTTTAGAACTGTGAAATTCTGAGTTACAATCAACATTTTGAATAGAGGACAATACATTTATTTTTATTTAAAGATTTAATTAACCAAGTGTGGTTTTAAAATTCAAATAAAACAACTGAAAACGGTGTTGAAGGAATTGCCCAAAAGGAATGCAATGGATTAACATTGAACAAAGGCCAAAGGGAAGTTGGAATAAATCATTGTTAATTTAGAAACGCCCTGTTGATGGCCTGACAATTTTCGGCTGCTGCAAATGTGGCGAGTGTTGGGCCAAAACCATGACGAGGACAAGTGGCCATCCGATCCCTGCTAATTAGGCCCAGAAATGTGCCATAAAATAAATGGCACAAATGCGAAATTAAATGGCCCGGCCAGGCCAAAGGACATGCGGCCATTTGATTGATGTCCTGGCCGCCGTTTCGGTTTTGGTTTCGGCTTCGGCTTCGGTTTCGGTTTCTATGTCTGTGGCAACAGATTGTGTGTGCTTGTTATTTTCTATTATTATATATGACTTTTCCCCCGCCCCGTTCTTTTTTCTCCCATTTTTTCTTTAGTTTTTTATTAATTTAGATGATTACCAATGCGGTTTGCCGCTTGCGAAAATATTGTAAAAGGTGGCAGTGAAAATGAACACCCCAGCGGCGATATAAAAGACGATCCTCCAGTTCTCGATGGTCGGCCGGTGGTCGATCACATGACCGGCCACCATGGGCGCCGTGAGTCCCACCAGGTTGGCCACGCAGTTGGTGACCGCGATGAGCAGTCCGGCGAAGCGCGGCGAGAGGTCCAGGTGGTTGATCTTGAAGCCGGAGTAGATGGCCCCGTTGAGCCCCATCCCCAGGACGAAGACCACGCAGGTCAACCACAGGCTGTGGTGGACGAAGCCCACCGAGATGAGGGCCACGGCGGGTCCGTACTGCCCCAGGCTGTTCATCAACTTGCGGATGACCGTGATGGAGCAGTTCCTCCGCACCAGATAGTCGGCCAGCATCCCGAACCCGATGGCCACTATCCACATGGCCAGGTAGGGCAGCGAGGATATCACCCCGTTGGCCTTAATGTCCACGTCCATCACGCGGTACATGTAGGTGGGCAGCATGGTCATCAGGGTCTCGTAGCCGTAGTTCTGCCCCGCATGGGCCACCAGAATGGCGTAGAAGGCCGGTGACTTGGCGATGCCCAGCACCGGCACCCTGCCCGACTCCTCCGGCTGGGCCTGCCAGATGGCCTCCATGATGTGCCGCCGCTCCGCCTCCGAGATCCGGGTGCTGGCCGCCGGACTCTCCTGCACCAGCCAGATGAAGAGCACGCACCAGACGGTGCTGACCATGCCGAAGACGTAGAAGATCGAGGGCCAGCCGCCGTCGAATCCGTAGTGGGCCAGCAGTCCGCTCAGGGGCATCGATACAATGGTGCCGAACTGGGCTCCTGCGTAGACGGCGGCCCCGGCCAGGCTGCGCTCAGCCGGAGGAACCCACTGGGCCAGCAGGGAGTGCGAGCAGGGCACGATGGGACCCTCGCCCAAGCCCTGGATGAACCGCACCACGCACAGCCCGAGGGCGCCACCCGATCTCGCCGAGATCGGGACAAAGAAGGCGGCCACCGAGTTGACCATCATGCCCCAGCCGAGGAAGTGGCGTGCACCGAAGTACCGGATCATCAGGCCGAAGGGTATCTGGGTGATCACGTAGCCGTAGAAGAAGCTGGACAGGATGTAGCCCTGCAGCTTGTAGCTCCACACGAACTCGCCGTCCTGCGACTGCGACTCCGCCTCCGATCGGCGGGAATCGTCGGATCCCGATTCCAAATCCGGATCCGAGATGGCCGTGTGGTTCACCATCACCACAATGGCCACCGACATGTTCGTGCGCATCACGTAGGCGTTGGCCATTCCCAAGAAGAGCATTAGGATGACGAAGAACCGGGTCCTGCGCCACGTGGGGATCTCGCTGTCCGAGGAGTAGCGCTCCGGCTTCGCCTGCTTTTCCGGCTTTCCTGCCTCCTTGGCATTGCCATCCTGATCCTTGGACACGGCGCTCTTGTCCATTCTGAACTTTCCTGCCTTTTCCCTCTCCAAAAAGCCGATGTTTTTCAGTCTGGGTCATTTGAGTAAATGCTCCAGGGTGATTTATAAATACATTGGTGCCTACTTTGGGTTTAATATAGCTCTTTAACAAAAAAATCCAACTAATTAGATTACAATTATTATAACCAATCTTAAAATAAGCAAGCAAACAAACTTAAATAATAATAATAATAGATTACAATAAGTTTGAATACAAAGTTACCTATAATTCATAGTTTAAACAAGCTTAAGCTATAAAAATTGTTTGCTCCTTTTATTGTTAGTTTATTCTGAAGCTAAAAAACTGTCTATGCAATTATGATAAACAAAAAACGGATCATCGTTTAAACCCGTATTAAATTCATCCAGTCAAACGACTTCACAATAGATTACCCCGAATCGCAAGCAATCCGATACTTTGAAGCCGAGTCGAATCCTTTCCCGCTCGGGCTTGTCATTCATATCAATTTCGCATATTTTATGGCTGGCAAATGAAGCCGTTCGCAAACGAATGAATATGGCCGGAATCTGGGGGATATAACGTGGAATACAAGGGGTTACTTCTGGCGTGGGCTGCTCGGCAAAGTCAAATTGAGCCTCATCTAATGCAAAGTAAACAAATCCAATTGGATGCGCAAGTGAGGCCAGGTTCAACTAGGGGTGACTTTATACTTCCTCAATTTATGGGTTAAATTACTTTGAGGGTTGCTTCTGAACATCTTAGAACTTGGAGATATCTCAATGGATGTAAATATTATTTTGTATGAGTATCATTACAAATCTGTTACCTTAAACTTATTTTAAATGGCCAATCTTTGCTAGTTCGTGTCATTTTGGAAGTGAAAGGATTTTTATTGTATTGGAAACAGACTTTTTAATATTTTTAATATTAAATAATTTAAATGTAGCATTTTCCCAATGCTGTATATTTTATTATTTACACTTCGTGATGCTATTAACGAGTGCATGCTGTAATGTTATAACTCACCAAAGACCCAGAGTAAACAACTCTGCAGTGGTCCACTCAACAGCGATTCCGAGGGCGTATTAACCAAGTCCAGGACTAATCCGTAAATTACTCCCAATTTTCGCCGAGAACTCTGGCATTATTCCGGCAGGAATTGCGTGAAACACTGCTGCCGCAGAAGGGATTATAAGCAGGCGGCTTAAGCAGGACCAAAAAAAAAAAACAGGGAAAAAAGGCATAAAAGCCCCGGTGATGACGACACCTTTGCGGCTGACCCGGACGGAGGAGACCATCCCTTTCGTCCTTTCGTCCTTTTGCCCAGCCGGTCGTATTATGCGCTCACACACGGCGCACCGCCTGAGTTGATTACGTATACGCAGCGATGGCCCATGAGTTGATTACGTATACGCACTGGCGGCGAAATGTATGCCAAGTAATTTGCATAAACCGCGAATCGGACGCTCGCAGACAGACATTCGTTGACACAGATGATCGGCATCAAAGGAGGTGCGAATATATCCAGCCGAGCATGCGAAAATAATGAAGACTGGTTGGCATTGCCCAAGCCCTCAGAGAAATCTCGACAAAAAAAAACTAACTACAACAGGGACTGGAATAGGTTTAAAATCTGTTGTTTACCCCGTTTCTTGTGCCCCCATCTTGAGTGTTATGAGTGCTCAGAATATTTGCGGCTTGGAGTGGCTGCAACATCCCGTCTCCGCCGAGGACACGATGACCCGATTGGCCCTGAAGTACGACACTAGCATAGGTCAATTGTGCCGGGCCAATCGGATGCACTGGCAGGATGTCCTGCAGACACGGCGCCACATTTGGGTGCCCGTTCGGAGGAATCAGCCTCAAATGGAATCTCCGCCAACCCATGCTGACTTTCAGGAGTGCCAGCAGATCTCCAGCAGGAATGTAGCACCCCGAACTTCGACCCCAAATGGCCAACCGTCCATTCCCCTCGCCAGCTCAGTGACCTTGCCACCCCATTTCTACCGCCAGAGTGCTCCGAATCCGGATCTCTTGGCCGAGGAACGAGATCCCCTGCTGATCACCACCAAAATCATGTGGGCCAACTAAAGGCACTCGCTTTCCTTTCGGTGAAAATTTCATTAGAAAACCACACTGGAGGAGGTAGCTGACAGGAGCTTCCTGCCTGAAGTCGAAAGTGCCACGACACTGAGAGAAAAATTATCAGCAAATGGTTTGTATATTCGAGACTTGCTAACTTTAAAAACAAACTAAGAAAAATTGTAATTAAATTTGGATCAAATAAAATATGTTATTTGTCAATAGTTTAAGAATGATACAAGTCATAAATTGATTTAATTCATATACATTATAGCATAATAACATAAATCGAATTAGTTCATTTTGATAATGATATCAATAGATTATGTCATAGCAAACATATTTACATTGTCTATTTAGTAAAAAGTATTTACAGCAATTTAATCAGGGTAAATAAACTTAATACAAATTTATACATAAATATTTCCGTAAATATGCGAACATTTATCGTTGTCTAGAATATAAAGCTCTCCCTTTTTAGCAACCTTTATCCTTCCGATGCAGCAGCTCAAAGGAAGAGCAACGCAGCCAGCATCCGCATCCTTTTTGGCCTTTTTGAGCTCGGGTGTCTGGCGTTTTAGTCGCGCGCGGAAACAAAGGAGCGATGCGATGCCAAAATGCCGACAACCGCGACAACCTCCTGTCGCGCTGATTAGAAAACGCCCTTGGGGCGCTGAGCGCAGAAATTGGCTCTTAATTGTGGCAGAAGTGAATTTGCCAGCAGCAGGATGCAATTAAGACATTCAGCTGCTGTACCAGAGATTTTCGCCCACTTAGCTGGACGTTTTGAGAAGCGCGTAGAGAGGCGCTCCCCGGCTCCGTTTTGGTAGGAAGTCCGTGTGCTCCGGTCCAGATAAGCGCCTGCTCATATTTAAATGCGAATATTAACTAATCTGGGGGCCAGGACACAGGACACAGGACCCCGGACACGGACACGGACACGGACACCCACTCATCCGGATGGCTCGCAAAAAAAAGGACAGCGGGGAATATGCGTACGTGCTCGTGTGATAAATTCACATTTTCCGGCTGACAAGCGGCAGCCAGGACAATCGGCCCCGGCATTGATAGACACGGTGGGGGGGGGAAAGGACGAGGACGAGGAGAAGGACAAGGACGAGGACGAGGAGGAGCAGGAGCAGGAGACGTGAAGCCAGGTGAAATGGCAGCCGTGAAACGTAGCGGAACGCCGGTGTCAAAAAGGAAGTGCCAACAAAAAAGCCACCAAAAAAATGCCACCATCCGACGAGGTGGTGGTGCAAAATGGAAGGCCACATTTTGTGCCTTTCTGACAGACGCAACTTTGAAATTGCTCTGATTATGCGGGGAGAGGGGCTCGAGATTGGGGCATCGAGAATCGAGACTGGAGACTCGAGATGTGGGGCATGGGTTTTGGGTTTTTGTCTTGAGACTCAAACCTCGGCACTCAACGGCATGTTGACAATGATAACGAAGTTGGTCACGGCTCTCTGAAACACACAGAAAAATATCCTTGAATAGGATACAAAATCTATTAAGCACGATAATTAATGATACAATGTACAATTAAAAAGAAATGTTTAACAGTATAAGAACTCTGGGAAATAATCATTAATTGTTTTTAAAATGTATAATACATTCTCAAGAAAAATTGTGTCTTGATTCGTTTATTACGTTTTCAATTATATTGGCATTTAACCATCATATTTTATTTAAGGGTATTATATTGTTTAAAAATTATAACACTGTTTAAAATTGATCCGTTTAATCTTCAAAATTAAAACTCTTTTGATAACAGAAATTAACTTGCATCGTTTTTGTAGTCCATTTTTTCTCTCTGTGTAATTCGATGGCTGGC
Source organism: Drosophila kurseongensis (assembly GCA_018153305.1). Classification (NCBI taxonomy): domain Eukaryota; kingdom Metazoa; phylum Arthropoda; class Insecta; order Diptera; family Drosophilidae; genus Drosophila; species Drosophila kurseongensis. The sequence goes on from JAECXX010000141.1 coordinate 1,629,479, forward strand.
GGTGGGGAAGAAAAACAAAAGCGCACATCGCCAAATATCAAATGTCGCATGCTGGCATTAATATTTCATGAGAAATCATAGTTTGCTGATGCGTATAATTCAAAGGAATTGCAATCTGAATTAATTTTTGAATGCCAAGCAGCCAGGTGGCATTTATATTGATTCGCTTTAGAATTTACATGGCTTGCCGCCCAATCGATTGATTGATGAGTGGGTCAGACAGTTCGATTTGGTGGTGTTCGGTGGTGGTGGTGGTGGTGGCAGTAGTGCTATTGCCAGTGGTGCATTGGTACTCCGATATTTGCGGATCGATGGAACAGAAGTTGCACAAAGAACAAAGTTTTCGGCGAACGAAACTCATTTATTTGTTTTCCGCCGTGACAGTTGAACCATGTAATTATACACAGACAGCTACCCATTCTGATTCCCATTCCCATTCCCTCTGGCTTCAGTTTCAGTTTCAGTTTCAGTTTCTGGTTTGGGTTTGGGTTTGGGTTTGAGTTTTTGGGCGACTTATGAATTATGACAGTTTTGCACACCACGCGCAACTTTGGCCGGGCTTTCAAATAGAAATTATTAGAAAGTTTCCAGCGAAAGCGAAAAGGGCGGACAGCTGCATGGCATGAGATTAGTGCAACTGGGAGTGGGGATCTCTTTGAGAAATGAGAAATGGGAAATAGCTGGGGCCACAATCCAAGGCATTCTCATATTGAACGTTTGAAGGTTTTCGTTGAGTTTTTGATTTATGTGGCATGGGGATTATGTTCACAAATGGCACATATGGATGGAGCAGATGCAGCTAGGCGACAATTGTCATCCGAACATATTTGCCCCTGTTGGATTTGGTCCAACAATAAGTTCTCCCAAGAAAAAACGGAAATATTTCCATTACCATTCCAGCCATTTGTTATCCAAACTTCAATTTCGTTTGTAACCAAGTCATCTAAAGGAGCATTAAACCTACTTTAGATAACTCTATAAAAACATGCGTAAAGATCTATATTTTAAAATCATGAACAGTTGCTTTTCAAAGAATCGCCAAATATTGACTAGCGCATTAATTTGCAATTTTCTTACTTGGAGCACAATAATGTATTATATAATATAGTATCGATATGATAAAATGAAGATTTATTTGAAAAGCCGTTTGCCCATTACCAACACTCTTATCGCATCGCACATTTCGCAACGCCAATTAATAATTGCGAATTTCAAGGCGCTCTGGCGTCGCATGAAAAACAATCAACAATCATCATGCCCAACTGGCCAGATGAAGGTTATTGAATTACATTAACGGCAGACGCTCCGCGATTGGCCAAGTGGGTTGGCCAAGTGGGAGGTCCTGGGAGGTCCTTTAAAAGGAGTGAGGACAACAACGTCTTGGGGCGCACAGTCGGATTCACACTTGTACCGCCATCATCATCAGCGGGACAATCATCATTCATTCGTGCAATGTGGCATTCATTTCTGCATTCATTCGCATCCTTCTTTACAACTACCTCCACCTCTCTGCCCCTGTCTCTTTCACTCCCCGCACTACCCATCTCATTCACGCCGTCTCAGTCGCATCTTCGTTTATTCGCTCATTTAAGCATTCGTGTTGTCGTTTCAGTTTCAATTTGCCTTGGCAACATTTTCGCAAATGTCTTTTTAATTGATTCGCAGCGATGCGAATGCGAATGCGAACGCGAATAAGAGACGAAAGAGATGGGTATACTGGCGTACGAAAGTGACGGCGATAGAGATATCTACCTGCCCGGCTGCCAAGTGTAATTATAAATTGAATTAAAAGGCGCACATTTCGTCTTTTAATTTCGCCTGCTGCTTGAGCTTAATTAAAATTTCATTATGTCTCTCATATATATAAATATATATTCTCCTTGCTGAAGGATGACTGCGAAAGAGTAAGGGGGACAACAAGAAGTACAGAGCGATATATGCACAAAATATATTTGACAAGCAGCTTTACGAGCAAGCAGTAAAAATACTTGTTCTCCATTAATGTTCGCCTAATGCATGTGCATAGTGCCACTCCACCGAAAACCCCCATATTATTATGCAAAGGAAAAAAAACTACCAGAAAATACTGCCAACAAAAAGGGAGTAACAAAAAAAGAGAGAGTGAAATGCTAGCGCAACTTGTCGACATGAAATGTTGTTGTCATTCTGTCTGGCAATTGCCCTTCTTCTTGTTTTTGTTGCTACTGTAGTTTATCGTCTTTGTTCCATATACATATATGCATTTTTCCAACTGTATGTGTGTCGGTGTGTTTGTGTGGCTGTTGTTGTTGTGTTGTTGAATTTGTTGTTGTAGTAACAAAGCATAGCATAGTTTTTAGCGCAAATCAAAATGATTGATGATGATGGTCGCTCTAGATCTTGCACCCCTCATATGAAATGCACCCGCCCACCATGTCATGTCCTCTAGCTACAACAACAATAGCAATAACAACAACAGCAGCAACAACAACAACAGCAGAAACAACAACAATAAGAGCTACATTCACTTGACAGTTATGGCTGCTGATATGCTGCAAATAAACTAAATAAATCCCCTTTTGTGTAATGTCATTTTTGTGCCACTTTGTTTTCAAGGCAAGCAGTTCTGTGAATTCTCCAAGAGAGATAGAGAGAGAGAGATAAAAAGAGAGCAGGTTTTTTCCCACTGACATTGTCTATGCCAATTTCAATTGGTAATTGACACGGCTCCAAAAAGTAGGCAACATATCTTGGTGGGCTACAGAGGGGGGGTTTTGGAGCGGATGTGTTCCACCACATAGCACTTCATTAACATGGGGCAACACACACAAGCACATGCACACAAATTGGCCAATCGCTTCAGTGAAGGATTATTTGCCCCTTGCCCTTTTGGCGTCCCCTCCCCACCCCCGCGCCCCTCTCCGCATTAGTCATACTTGTGGTAATAAGGGGGCGGTGGGTGGTTTAGACTGCGGCTGCCCCGAGGTCCTTACAAACAGCTGCAGCAGCTGCAGCAAACCCCAAATTGTTTAGCATATTCAAGCTGAGGCCGCCCACCCACTTCCACACCCCGCCCACCCACGCCTACATTCCCGTTCTCCGGCTAAACCTATTTGGAGCATTCAACAATTTGGTCATGTTAATAATGTTGACTTCTTGGCAAAGCTTAATCTATTCATACAGGTATAAATTAAATGTGGTTTAAAGTCTTAGTCATAACACAAAATTTAAACATTAGCAGTTTTATAGGTTGTAGGCTTAATCAGAGTCAAAAAGTCATTTCAGGAAAGTCATGCCTTAATAAAATAATTTAGTTTGTAAGATGCATAAAAACAAATGAGAAAAACCATTTCGTTGTGCTCAAAATATTAATTCATGGTGACAAAAAAATGTTAATTAAATTTATCTGTTTTTCTTTGTAAACTTTTGTAAAGCTAGATAATTAATATAGTATGTGTATGATTTGGGAACAATTTATGTCTTGGTCTATTATCAAATTTTTTATTAGGGGATATGTGATCACTTTGCAAAGATTGGACAAAATCAAACATTTTCAACATTAAATGCCAATCAATTGGAAATTTTATAACGAATTCAACAAGGTAAGAAATGCCAACCTTTGACCAACATATAGAAAGAAATGCTGAACATCAAAGAATGATTTTGAACTGCCCCATGATAATTTTATGGTTTTTCACTTGCGATTTTCCACCTCCGTCACTGGCAGCTGTCGTACTAAGTGTAATACCGACTGTTATACAAGCCGAACCTACATCGAGTTGGGCTATTAGGGAAAAACCCGTTTGCTGTGTGGCAATCTGTAGGCACTTTGCACTAAACATAAATTTCCCAGCAGTTTGACACGACACGGAGAAAACTCAAATTATATGCGAGTACATGGATTTTGCGTGTGTGTGTGCACACCCACACCAGGGCACACACACGGACACACACGGACACACTGACAGCAGTGCGTGTGTGTAGAACAAGCCTTCAAATTCCCCCGGGGACTTTGGCAGAGTGCAATGTCTGTCAACACTAATTGTTGGCTCCTGCTCAGCCGCTCGGCTGCTGTCTTTTGCTACAATAATGTCGTGTGTTCTCGTGGATGTATTCCGGTGTCAGGCCCCTCTAATACCGCCTGTCCTAGTATCCATACCCCCGCACCCCACACCCCACCGCAATCCACAGCCTGGTGTGTTAATCCGGCTTACTAGTACGTACACTAAGGGAAAATCACAAGCTGCCGTTCCTTAATAGCTTCACTTTGTTATAACCAAAATGAAATGGCCCACCACACAAATCTCTAGGTTCGAACACCTCTATAATAGATTACCCAAACACCTATTACTATCTTATCAGATTCAGATTCCTTTATTTTTGATACTTTGATAATGCCAGCAAATATCTGGGTTCTTTACTAGAACAATTTCAAGTAAATAGATTTTTTCTGCGTGTGGACTTTGAGTCAGAGGCAACGATGTCCTGGCATCGGCATTAGCTTCGCTTTTGGCATATATCCTGCATAGCTCAATTTTGGTGGCGAGGACAAGACAAATACTAGGGGTTGTACTACACAACACTAATACTAATGCCACCTCGGGCCGGGTGTCTAATTAAATTGGGTCAAACCAGTTAACTCACTTGTCTTTGGATTACGTTTGCATCTGACTTAATCTCGATGGTGGAGCTACTGCGTCTCATATGTGTCCGCTCACCTGTGCCTTCTCCACCTTCGCAGAAATTGTTTTTCCTGTGGACATAACAAATTGCTTTCAGGCAGCCGCTGCCCCCAAAATCAAATTATTGTCCTGGTCTCGCCTTTCGGTTAACTCACACACACACACACACACACACACTTACACGCATAAAACATTGTCTCTGGCGAGTTTATTAAAACTTTCCACCGACGAAAATATCGAAACTTGGACTCGACTTCTCGGCCGGCTGGCAGTAAACTTTTGACCTGTTGCAAACTGACTTTGAGGCACTGCATCTCCTGCAGGACCTCCACCCACTCTTCGTCCTTGCACGAAGTTGGCGGCCAAGCTTGCAGCGCCCGGCTAAATTGTGTTATTAATTGGGAATGCCAAGCGGAGCAGGACAAAGCTGGAACCTGGGCCACCGGCGCTATAATTTCCATCAATTAAATCGTGGGAATTTTGTTGACTCCTTCTGAAAGGAGCTCTAAAATAACAAACTAAAATTTTCCATTAATCTTTGAACCATTTAAATCATCACATAATTTTCTAAAATTTAAACATTTAAAAACTAACTTTATTTAAACGTTATTGGCTTTATTAATTGGCGCTTTAATTACTTAAATTTAGTTCTTATTTCAAACAAATATTCAGTCTGCCAAATTTATATATAAACGAAATTAAATTCATGTTCGTAGCAGAGGAACTTTTTTATTAAGCTTGTCCTTACTTCCAATTACCATTCAATTTGAGCATGAGTTTCTTTTTGTGCCCAATGAAGCTAATCAACTCGTCCACAATCACAGTAAAATTGGGAAGTAAAATATTTTTGCGAGTAGAACTGATGCAATTAGTAACTAGGTCACTTTACTTTAATCCGCTTTTCTTGAAGAAATAAATAAAACTTTGTTATACTGAAATCGATAGTAAGCAGAGGGATAATAAACTTGACATGTGGTACGCACAGGAATTCGCATGCTGAGTGGCAGCAATAAATGCCCATAATCACGGCACACAAACTCGAGTCCAGAGACAAGATACAAGATACAGATACAAGATACAAGTTTTAGACACAGTTGCAGATACCGATTTAATTTGCCACAGCAGTAAGCTCTTCTATATTCGGAGGAGAGCTCGAGCTCGAACTCGCAACTCGAAGGCAAAACAAACTTGTCTAATCCAATGAAAACAAGCAGCTCAGCTGCGATTGATAAGGGCAAGTCCGACTAACTAGGCAACCGGAGCGACCTTCTATATCCCCTTCTATATCCCTATCCATATCCCCTTCTATACCCCCTTCTATATCCCCCGAACTTATCCTGACAACCGCTTAGCTCATTTGACTGCTGCCAGGACAACAATTGTGCAGTATCTTTTGTCCGATTTTTGGCTTTAATCTTCGGCTTTGCCACGTAAATACTTTGCAACCGGCTTCAGAATGTCCAGTTTAAGTGAATGGAGTTTTGGGTGGCTATGGAGGTTAAACTAAACTGAGGTGACAACATTTTGCCAAGTGCAATTTACAGTAAAATTGTATGCATAATTTCCGTTATGACACTTGCGGTCCGAACACACACACACATTTGAAGAGAGAAATGTATTTGCAGTCTGATGCATAGATAGATGTGGTTACACATTCCTCTACACTGACAGAAAACAATTACTTGCAAGTTGTATTATTTATTAGGGATTTTTTTCAAGCAAATAATAATGCCAGGGAACACTATCTATGGATACAAAATCACTGTCAGAGTTTTCAAAGAACGTATAGTTTCCAAAATGATTTTAAATCTATCACCGCCCTGATTAAAATCCAATTTATTCATAGCTTTTAGGCATTTTTATCTTTAATTAATTCTCTTTTTTTTATAATTTAAAGAAGAGATTACTGGGAAGGGCCGTATATGTTATTCCAGTGCATGTTTATATTTGCTTATGGATCTGTAAGTAAGTGAACTAGTAGCTTTGGCAAAATAGCAGAGATGCCTGCAGGCTGCATACTAATTTTTGTTATCCTTACCACGCCACTCATGCCACACAAATGGAAATATGTAGAGAACTCAGAGTCGCAATACTCGTAATTACAAATTGCCAGAGTCGAAGTCACAGCCAGATCCCACAATCCAGAATCCCGAGTGCCGAGTCCCGAATCCCGAGTCCTGAATGCCAAACCCCAGACCACTTGATATCCCTTAAATCCTTTTAATGCCCGCGCGCAGCCTTTGATTTTTGCAATATCAATTAGCGTAAAACGCGTAGGCCGCCAAAACTGGCGAAAGTGGATGGGGTATTACTGCCCATAAGGATTTACAGCTGCTGATTATTTCATTAGGCGAAAGTAAATTTAAACGCCAGACGCACGTTAAATTTATGTTAATTTTCCAAAAGGCTGCCAGCCAAAAAGGATGCGGAAATGGCATAGACAAGGAGCAGGAGGTGCGGAACAAAAGCAAAGCAGACAGCCAAGGAAATAAAGATGTTAAGAGCGAAAGCGGGGTAAATAAAAGGAATATATGGAGAAATCTATTACAGTGTATACACTGCAAGCTAACACAATGTTTTAGTGATTTTTAAAGTTATTAAGTAATTAAGAAAATGTATTAAAAATAGTTAAGTTTCTGCAAACTGTAATGTTGCAAAAATCAAATTAAGAATCTTAAGTGGTTGTTCAAAGCCGTTATCAATAGTGCTTTTTATTTATTTATAATTTCCCACATTTGCCAGCCTAACTAATTTAATCGAATTTGTTAGAACGTCATCTAAAAAAAATCCCCAAAAGTACTATCTGCCTTTCAGAGATGTCCATATGCTGCAAATGGACCGTTGCCAAGGCAAAAAACAGAGACATACTAGCAGATAGATACGATTCCGTGAATCCAAGTCCATATCTCGGCGTCTCACTTGACACACATACACGCAGTTGTTGTGCCGGGATTCAGTGATCGACCATCCATATCCATATGCATATCCATTTCCATCCTATCCCCCGGGCATATCTAGCTCGCCAGTAATGGTCATTAATTAACAACAAATTTGTGTTGATAGTCCGGCGAGCAAAACAAAAACAGAAGAATGGGATGGCGTGGCGTGGCAAATAGACACAGAGAGCGATCAGGTGGCTCTAGATTATGTTCAGAGATCGGCCTGACACTGCGTGGCACTCGGAACCCCAACACCCCGATACCCCGATACCCTGATACCACAATACCAAGCCGAGCCGATTCCCATACCCATTCCAATTCCCATTTCCATTTCCATGCCCGAAGCCGGCCACCAAAAACCGCGCATGTGTCGCCGTCAATGGCAAACATCTGGCGGAGTCGGACACATATATATTATAAATCTCTGGCGGAGCGGACAAATAAAGCCGGCAGCGCATTAGATACGTTCGCCAGTAAATTATTCCCCAGGGATCCTGGGATCACGGATCACTGGAAGTGAAAACACTACCCAGTGTTTTTCAGAGAGCGGAGGGAATGATGTTTATTGGTTTACTTGTCTTATTTTTCCCTAAGCAAATTAAATTAAAAACCTTTTAAGACTTAGTACCTAATTAACTTTAAAATACATTTATAAAAACTAACTAGTGATTAATTGTTTGTGTAATATTTTAGTTCGAAATTTTTGAAATCGCAGTTGTCGGGGCCTCAAGCAAGTGAAATGAAATACAAGAAAATAGGGCATCTGTGAGTTCAAAGCCCTGCGATTGCTGCGTAGATCCGATAGCTCTCATCAATTTTTCCGACGTCCGTCACTCAGCCGGAGTGTGGTCCGTGGATATATTATAAATATTTGGACACTCGGCCGGAGACCGCTCATTTGCGATCATGGACTTCTTTGCGACGGGCGGGTTCCAGCAGCTGTACAGCGATCTGGACGAGGAGCCACTGGCCGGCGGCGATGCCCTCCTGAACACGGCCAGTCTGGTGGACTTTGGTGGCTCCTATGTGGAGGAGAACGACTGTGGCCACCTGGAGGAGTCGGACTACTACGGCATCATCACGCTGGACAGCAACAACAATGGCGGTCCCGTCCCGGAGGCAGATCCCTCGCTGTTCATTGACTTCAACGAGCTGACCGCCTGTCCGCCGGACTTGAGTGACTGGGAGCAGCGGCTGCTGGACAACTTCGTGGAGATTCCCGAGCTGGTGGACTTTCTGCCGGAGCGCACGCCCCTGTGCACGGACAACTGTGCGGATTTCCTGGAGGAGAGTAACAGTAACCTCCGGCTGGCCGGACCACCACCTGAGGTCCTGGATCCAGACAGGTCGATTGGCAGTCCCGACAGTGCCAGTGCTCCTAATCCTCCTCCTGCTGCTGCCACTCCTGCCCTCCAGATGAGCGAGAACGCGGCCGGCGAGAGGGGTTACCTGTGCACCTTCGGCAACTGCGACAAGATCTATGCCAAGCCCGCCCACCTGAAGGCCCATCTGAGGAGGCACCTGGGCGAGAAGCCCTACGTCTGCAGTTGGCCCGACTGCGTCTGGCGCTTCTCCCGCTCCGACGAGCTGGCCCGGCACAAGCGCTCCCACTCCGGGGTGAAGCCCTACAAGTGCGACTACTGCGCCAAGTGCTTCGCCCGGTCGGATCACCTCACGAAGCACCGCAAGGTGCACGAGAGGCGCCTCCTGGCCGCATCCCGAGCAGGCAGACTCATATCCGACGACCTCTATGCCGTGCGACCCGGTCGGAAGCGCAAGAACCAGCTCTGATTCATTTGCTTCTGAATGGAATGGCGACAAAAATGCAGCTTTAACGTATTTTACTTAGAAAATGTTACCTAGGTTATCGCATTACACTTAGTGATTCAGACGGATGGACTTAGGTTACTTTAGCTAATTAACACTTGAAAACGAAATGTCAAAATATAAATGTTTTCACGCCAAATAAGCTGCACTGTGCACTCATTCTTTTAGCTATGGGTCGTATTTTGGCCAAGTTAGAAAAGTCAGAAAAGCCATTTTTTTTGTCACTTTTTTTGGCCATCTCGAAAAATTGAAATTAGTTTTTTGATCAAAGCCCTGGGAAATATTGGTCAGATATTGAAATGTCATACCACGTTAACTACGTTATAGAATTTCCAATCGTTTGGCACTCTCAGCTGAAAATTTTTATTTATGTTTAATTCTCGCAAAAAATCATAAAGAAATCATAATTAATCTATCATATGCTAATTAAATAATTCAATCCAAGAGTAACTAATTAATTAATTAATGTTTAAAAAGCATGTTAATGAAATACATAAAAGGTTAATAATGTTAATTAAATTACAAAAATCATAAACGGATGATAAATACATTCAAGTGGCCAAAAGAGCATATGATTAAATTACAAGAAGCATTAATTCATTACAAAACAGAAATCGAATTTATCAATATGATGAAATAAGTTAATTTCGCGGCGCAGAGTGTTTGTCCATTTCAGAGGGCAATGATAACTTTATTACTTTCATTTATTGCAAAACAGTAGGCGTGTGAAAATGTAATGAATTGTAGAGTGAACACATACATATATTTATTGTGAGAAGTAAACACAGCTTTGGAAATATGGACTTAAAGCTAATTAGGCGTTATGAAAACTGCGAGTCCGATGCCAAGATTCCACCCAAACTTGTTTTGGGTCACCTGACTCGAGCTCCATTGCAATGTCCTCTGGGTAATTGTCTGGCCACCATCTCCTCGCTGGACCTGCTCGTCCACTTGAAGGAACAGCACTTGACCCCGGCCTCTGCAAACCATCATTTTCACCTGGCTTTCGATGGAGAGCGCTGCACCCTGGCCTTCGATCCCCTGCGACTGACTCCGCGCAACACCATTTGCTTGGGCGTCCTGCTTTTCGGAGGCAAACGTGGCGAAGTGGGCAAATTACCCGGCGAACAGGAACTCTGTCATCGAAATCGTGTCCCGCCGGATTCGGGACTTCAAAAGGTGGCGGATCATCAGCCCGTTTTGGTTTTGGTGCGGAAGTGTGCCTTCTTCGAGTGGCTACCGCAGGATAGTGATATGAAATCGAAGGAGGAGGATGAGGAGGAGTTCCCCGATCAGCAGAGACTCGAGTACGGAAATCCAAGAACGGATGAATACCTGCATTTTAGAAGTCCTCAGACAGGAAAGTGCATTCCAAAGAGGGTGGAACGTCTGGACTTCAGACCTGAAGCGTGGCCAAAAAGCGTGGGAAAATCTAAAAACCAGGACCACATGAACAGCAAAAGAACGGATAACAAAAGTCATAAAAAAGATGAGACGCGGAACGCCACAAAAGAGCAAAAGAGTCAAAGTCCAAGGGAGACCATTGACCCAGGAGACCTGGAAATGTACCTCATTTGGACGCAGAGTGTTCCCAGTACCCGACCCCTCTACGCCTCCATAACCGTCTACGATCGCACCATGTCGGAGGGTCGGAGTGTCCTCCGATTGGTGACCAATTCCGGCAGAGCTCGTCCCGAACTCGATGGCAAACAGCTGCCCCAGGCCCGCAATTCTCTGTGGCTCACCCAAGGGGAAATAGAGCAGTTAAGTGGAGCGAAGCGCGGCCTCCATCTCGAAATGATCCTGAAAGAGCGATTGGAAGAGCCATCTTAAATACAAAACGTGGGGAAGACATAATACCATTTAATTTCTTAGCTAAAAAATGTAAAAAAAAAATTGTATGTTTAAAAAATTGATTAGTTTGTTCTAATACTAAAAAAAAATAAATTTATTTTACTTGAAAAGAAATGATCCATCATAAATATGTTAAACATCAATAAATAAAAAGGGGTTCTTAAAGTTAAATGTGTTTTATATAAACAAAACGGGGTTCTAACAGATAAATACAGAAAAAGGAGAGACAAAAAGAATGCAAGGGAGGCAGTGGGGTGGTGACAATCTGATAAAGGACCTTGGTTAAGGATCCCCCATCCTCGCATCCTTTATGCGCTGTCATATCGCATACTTTACGGCTTTCAGGGCGAGTGCTTTCGTACATTTGAAGTGAATTTACAGTATAATGGCATTTACTTTATGCAAACATTGCCGAGCGAGCACAGCCTCAAGGAGTCCCGCTGCAGGATTCTGCAACAATTATTGCCCCACTCGTTAAGGCAAGCTGCATCGCCACCCAACACACCCCCTCCCCAGAGAACTCCTGCTTATTCGAAAGTAATTAGCATAAAAATAAATACCACTCATTAAGTCATGTTGTTTTTATCTATTTACTGTTTGATATTGCCGTCGTCAGGGTCGTTGTTTTGCTTTTGTTTTTGTTTTTGTTTCTCTTTTTATTTTTGTTTTTGTTGGCGTTGATGTCCTGGCCGGGGACTCCCCCCTTTTCATCCCCCAGAAAGGGGAAGTCCTGGTGGCAGGACCTCCATTGAGACGACGAGAGGGCAACTGGGGTTATTTGCATAGTTGCAGCCACTGTGGAACTGGCTCAATTAGCCCGAGAGAAATCGAGAAAGTAGCTGCAAGTGGGACATTAACCACTTATCGATTCTTTAGTGCACTTTGAAATATCAATGCATCTTCTTTAATTTTCCAGTTAAAGCACTATTTTTAACTTGCAATTGAAAAAGCGTATGGAATTGTGAAACCAAATTCAATCAATATCATCGAAAATGTCGAAAAATCTACACAAAATAAATTTTTAGCGAATTAAACCACAATCATTTTGAGATATGCCACTTTGAAATCGGATGCCTGCAAAAAAAGTTATGAGTTTAGAAGTGCAGTTTTTTATACTTTTTTGCAAACCCATTCTTCGAAAATTTGGAAAATGCTACTTCATTGAAAATGACGAAAAATAGACCCAAAAATAAAAACTAAAGTAAAAACGCAGATTTTTGGGGAATCAAAACACGATCATTTTGAAGTATGCCACTTTGAATTCGGATGTCTGTCTGAAAAGTTATGAGCGTAGAAGTGCATTTTTTTATACTTTTTTGCAAACCCATTCTTCGAAAATTTGGTAAAGGGCTACATCATTGAAAATGACGAAAAATCGACCAAAAAAAAAAAAAAAAAAAAGGGAACGCAGATTTTTAGGGAATTAAGCCATGATCATTTAGAGGTACGCCACTTTGAAATCGGATGTCTGTAAGAAAAGTAGTGGGCTTGGGAGAGCAGCTTTTCAATGAGTGGCAAGTTTTGACGGAAATTATATTACCCTCTGCAAAAGGTATAAAAAGTGTACTAAATGGTATTAGTCTTACCTTTTCCGTACTGCCGTTTACAAAGACACAATTAATCCCCGGGCTAAAACCTTTGATAAACTGTTTCGAATGAATCGTCCTAAAATCACCGCAAAAACCAGAGTTTCTTTTTGTGCCATGGACATCCGATAAGTTGTCTCCAGTATCCAGCATTCAGTATCTGTGCCTGCAAGTAGCTTGCCGCTGGCTTATGGATAAATTTCCTTTTTGTCGCCGCTCGAGCTGGAAAATTCCGATTGCAATTTTAATTAGATGCCACACACACACAGCCAGTGAAAGGGGGGAAAGCGAAAGGCTGGGCGAAGAAAGCAGTGAAAGCATAACTTCTTGTGCGCTCCGTGGGATATATCCGCTGTAATGGAGGTGCAGATACGTCTGTCTATATGTCCTATTTCTATATGTATATCGGGTACCAGATACGTCAATGTGTGTGGGCGAAAGACAAAGCGCGGTGCAGTGGGAGAATTCAATTAAATGTTCATCAAAAACTACAAGAAAAAGTGTTGAGCAGCCACACACAGTAGTATCTGTATCTGCTTCTGTATTTGTGCCTGTGAACAAAGGATATGGATAAGGACAATGGCGGTGGGGAAAAAAAAGGGAGGGCAAAGATTTGGGGGGTAGGCGACAAGGGGAACCAGGACCTTGATGACGACGACGGCAACGACTGTAACTGTGGCTCTCTGACTTCGTCTCTAAATGCGAACAGGGGCGCAACTGAGAGGGATTGGGTGTTTTTATCAACTCCATACAAATATATTATTATAACTTACTGAAAATCTACAGACTAATCAGAAAAAAACAAATGTTTTCAATGTTTTATAATAATAATCATTTCTAAAATCTTAAGATTAAATTAAGATATTATCCTCCAAAGATTTAAAATATATAAACATATATTGTTTCTAATCAAGTTGTACCCTTTTAAAATAACAAATATCTACCTAATGTTATTTTAAACTGTTTTACATTTTTATTCTTTAAGGTCTAAATATTCTTGAACATAAATTATATATGACCCCCTTTTGTTTTATTTTCTGACTTCGCCCCTGAAAGTATCTGTGTATCTGTATCTGTGTGCGTGTGTTTCTATCTGTGTGTCTGTAACTTGGCTGCTGTAATCAGCAGAAGAAGATGAAGAAGAAGAAGGAGTCTGGAGAAGGAAGAGCACAAAAGTTATAAAATACCAGATAGATAGTAATTGCAACAGTTCTGGTTCTGCCTTCCCTCTCTTTCCCACCGCCCCCTATTGCCCTCTCTTTCTGGCCCTGTCTGTGTGTGTGTGTGGCTGGTGAAAATAAGCAGGAAACTGGAAATTACAAATGATACGGAAATAATGCGATATCATGAATCATTTTTACGAGAATCGAGACTTTGATTCTCAGGGGCAAAACGATTGGCAAGGGGATCGGCGATGAGCTTCCATATACACTAATATATATATATATATAATATATATATATATATATATATTTATTTATGCGGATGGGGGATATACGTTATATCCCCTGAAAGTGCAGGCTGTGTGGTCTCAGCTTGAGTTTGTGTCAACAAATTTGCATTGCATTGGGCGACCAACTGGCGGCGACCACACAAATAATGTCAACAGCATTTTCACTCATCAATAAGTGAAATACATAAAAAAAGAAGGAAAAGCGGAGCAGTTGGGGAAATTCAGGGCGCATCGGGTTCCATTCCGTTCCGGCTCCTTTTGGCGTCCAACACCCGAGGAAAGCGGAAAGCTGAAGGCTGGCATATTTATTTTCCCGCCCCTTTCTCTTTGTGCGGCTGTCGCATTCTTGATTTAGCAAATTGACTGCCATGAAAATGCGAAAAACTTACGGAAAAGTTGCCAGGCGCTTTAAGCGCCCAAGAATTCGACTGAAGTTCTTTGGCCAGGTATTTCCAGGTAGTTAAAGTCGAGAGTAAAAAATGCCAGAGCAGCTGGCAAATGGAATGTCAAGGCCCGAATCAAAAATAATTTCAACCAAATATGGAGGTTTACTTTCACTAAATATTTGCAGAGGATTCTTTTCTCTTATTGTTAAGGCTCTTCGAAATATGTATTCAGGATATGTCATCCAATGCAATTATTCTGGGAATGAAGCTTTTTGTAAAAAGAAAAGAGAAGAAACTCCTTAAATGTTCATAGTTTATTAGCAACATAAATTTAAAATAAATACAAATTCAGTGCTTACTTTTGGTTCGAGTTTTGTTCTATATCTTGACATTTTCATTATGACGTCCTGTCAATATACAAAATAAAGTGTGGATAAAGTTGCACATCAAGTTTTTTAATGCATACGGAAGTACTGAGTTAAGCAAGTTGCAAAAGGTATGACATACTATAATGTGTCTATATTTTCCAAGTTTGGGGATGCACTGAAAAAAAGGGGCTTATTTCTGTTAAAGTGGGGTATACAAATTAAAGAGAAATTATTAAACAATATTAACTTAATAGAACACACGGAAAGTGAATAAAATTACTAAAAAAACAGCAACGAGCTCTCGTTGAAACTCAAATCGCAGCATAAAACTTGGCCAAAAACTTAAACCCAAGAACCCAAAAGCCAAACTCTCGTCTCAACTCAACTCAACTCAACCGAACTGAACTCGACGGAACGGAATCTGGAGCTCGGGTCCAGGTCCAGAGATAAAGTCAAATACTTGACAAGTCACAGGTAACAAGTATGAACTTATGAAGCCATCAAGAGTGTGTGTGTGGGAGTGGGTGTGTGTGATTGTATAGGTGGGGTGGTGTGTGTGTGTTGGTCTTTTGCAAAAGTGCTGCAAAGTTTTCAAATTATTTTTGGTTACATAATTGGAATTGATAACTTTGGCAGCCGGTACAAGATGCTCTCCCTTTCTAGCACACACTACCCATCTCTTTCTAAGGCCCCTGTTCCCGTCCCTATCGCCCACGCAGTTCTGCACTTGTATTTGTCAATAACAAGCAATTTAACAATTTTGTACCCAGACACAGAAAAAGCGAAAAACTCTTGTAAAGTTATCATTCAAACTTGAAAATCAATAAAACTTTTAATACAACTCCACAGTGAGAAAAAAAAGGAGTAGAAAAAAGGGAAAGGGAGGGCAGATGTGTGCGACGGAGAGGAAAACATACACGTGACACAACCTCTCTCCCTATGACAATTTTTTCTTTGTAACTTACATTTTACACCAAAAAATGCCAACAATTTCCCTTTTCCCCCTTTGGAGTTTTTTAATTTTCTTACTTTCACCCTCCCCCCTTTCGCCCAGCCACCCCCTTACCACCCACCCCAGCTATCTGCCGTCGACGCCGCTCAAGAAAGTTAATTAAGAAAGTTTGATTTCTTATGGCTAAATAACGCTCCAAAGTTTCACTGACTGACAAATATCGAGCAATAATCAAAAAAAAGGGAAGAGAGTACAAAAAAAATATGAAATTCCTTTGCCACAAAATATTTCCTGTTCTCCTCCCCTTTTTTTGGGCGATTGATAAGATGGGTTTCCGAATTTTTGGGCGGCGGTCGGGCAATAAAAAGTTTTTTTCCTGCCCCCCTTTGTCTGGGTCTTGGTTACAAACAAATCAACAAATATTTGTTTCTTCTTCAGGCCATATTCCTGACTTTTTCCATAACCAAGGGCATCCACACTTTGACTTTGAGGATGCTGCAGCCGAAAAAGGATTTGCTGCGTTGCCAAAGGAACATTCTTTTTATTTGAATACCTTTAGCTGCCACTTACATTTATTATATTTTTAAATAAGTATACAACATGGAAACATGTTATATTTTTGTAACATTAAATAAAATCTTTATTGCTTTGTTATAATTTGTAATATTTAAATATGATATCAATATCTTAAATAAAATACATAATGATGCCAGTAAGAGAATTAAAACATTCAACTCTTGCTTTCTTCTGTTTATTTTTATGCATTTTATTTTACAATTACAATATTTATTAAGTGTGAAGGCTTTCGGCTTTATGAGCTGTTAAGTGGGCGTCCAATTGGGTTGAGGGTCATAAAGAAATGACTTATGAGCTGTTAACTGGCCCAGACAAAAAGGGCCCGAAAACGGAGTCAAGAATTACGGCAATTTACAAGGCTCTATTGATGTGGCCACTGATAGGTTCCCACACTCACCGCCAAACAGGATTCGCATAGGAATCGCTTCGGCTAATTGGCCCAAGTCGAAAACCCCAAAAACCAGGCCATATTTTGCAAGCAAATTGCTGGCCAAAACCAAAAAATGGCCCCCGCATTCATGTCACATGCTACGGAAGTATGAAAGAATATTAAAGAAGCTGCCACTGCGAGCTAAACAACTTAATGACTTCCTGCTAGTTAGGCCTCCATGCACAGCCACAAAACAGCAACAGCAGCCACAGAACTGCACTGGAAAAAATTTGTTTCAATTCAAAAAAGTTAAGATATTGTTAAAAATTATAATAATAACAAAACTAATATGGCTTATTAAATATTTGAATACTTCTTGTCAGTAACTTTCAAAAAGAGGTCAATACTATTCAATACTATATATTTATTAGACATAAAATAATACATTAAATAAAGATTTGATTAATAACGTACAAATATCATTTTTAAAAATCTTTGTATTTTTTGTTCTGTGTAAAACAACAACGAAACAAAGTACTCAAAACTGTCAACAACAACAAGGACGAGGACAACAACTAAAGACATCTGTGCGAATGAATGTTTCCTTGGGGCTTCTGAGGCCATTATAAAGCAGGGGCAAGGGAAAGCTATGCACTGAGAAAAAATCTTTGATATAAAAAATAAAATAATATTGGGTTCAAGCAAATCCATTATAGAATTGCTCTCTCTGATTACAGATTTACTTTAAAGGCTTACCATTTTGATACGTATAAAACATCATTTAGGCGTCACAACTTTCGTAATTTGATTTGGTTAATTTTTCTCTGTGCAGAAAAGTTGGTGGGGAATGGCTAAAATTTATGTCGCACTTGCGACGCTTTATCTCCGCGGCGAGAGACAAAAAGAGAGAGTACATAAATTTTTAATGCAAATTTCCTTTCTATAATTGTTCATACTTGGACACATTTGCATTTATTAAGCCCGAGCCTAAGGAGCCACGCCTACAGTCCCCGCCCACCGCCTCCCCAACCGCTGGTGGGCCACTTAGTTTTCGTTTATTGTACACTTTTTATGGGACTCCCCGAAAAACTCAGCCCCCTGAAGGGGAGATATTGCTATTTTGTTAAATTATGTTGAGCATTTTTATGGCAAGATTTGTTTTTTATGGCATCGGGAGTTGCGCTTCCGCACTTCGCTCTTCTTTTTTTATTCTCAGCGCTTATTTTTATTGTATTGAGGAGAGCTCACGGGTGGTTTCAAAACATATTCGAAAATGTAATATTGGGAGGACGTTTTAACTACTGTTTAACATATTCCTTGGCTAGTAAAAAAGCAAGCAAATGTCATGTAGTTCATACCAGTACTTTTAAATAAATTGTTTATAAAAATAGCTGGCTTATCTTATATAATAGTTTAGAATTTTATTTATGTTTCAAGTTTGATATGAATCTTATAAATATTCCGAGAAAAATTCCTTTAAGTTGAAGCACTTTTAAATAAATACTTTATTAAAGTATCCCATCCCATCTTTTTTATTTTATTAAAATTATTCTTAAGTTTTGCTGTTCAAAAGCAAGCAATCTGCCCTCGCTGATTTGCATTTCTCACACATACCGAAAGCTGGCAAAAAAAAGAGACAAGAACACTTGGTTGTCTCTGTTTTGACGGCATTTCATTTGATAAAATAAAATGAAACGCAAACGACAGACATCTGGTGAAGGCCAGAAAAGAAAAAGGACGATGCTTGAATGGGTGGATATGTTAGGGAAGGACCCAAATTAAATGGGATAAGGCTAACTGACACTTAGAGTGAATAAAATAAAGCAATTCGAATAATAAGTGATTAAATTAAAAATTCAAGTTTCTAATATATATTTGTGTATTTTAATAAGCCACAATTTGGTATGATTTTTTATCCGTGTAGCATTTGCGGAAATGACACTGAAGTGATGAACCAAATCAGCAGCACTTTTCTGTTATTAGAAGTTGTAAAAAAATGCAAACGGCAATTCGGAAAAGGAACTGGGGGCGTGTGACAGCTCGAATAGACCCCAAAACTTGGCAATAGCAGTGGGAAATAAGGGGAATCGAGGGAAAAGGGCCAACAAAAGTGGAGAGGAAAGCTGTTTTGAAGCGAAGACAATAAGAAGCCCCTCGATGACAGGACAATATTTGGCAGGCGCAACATGTGATGGACACCCGGAAAACACAGGAGGTATTCAATAAGGACGCGCCCTTAGACCGATATTTGCCATGCTGACAGGTCCTCGCCATCAAATTATCCAGCTGTCAGCCAATAACCAACTGAACTGCAACCAGTTTGAATTAATTAAATTGCACTGTAAACATATTTGATGTAATTAGCCCAACAAATTACACCGCCGTCGCATAAATAATCAATAGAGTCAATTGGCGTGCGGGTAACAGTTTTTAAAATAAAAATAGATAAATAAATAAATAGCAATTTGTGATGGGGAGAACGGACATAAATTAAGTGCGGGTTGTTTTCCAAAAGAGGAACATGATTTGTGGCAGCAAAAAGTTGCATGCAACTTTCCGGCTACTTGCCCCGCCCCCCTTTTTCCCGCCCCACAACTGCCGGTAGTTTTATAATATCGAGCAACATATGTTGGCAATAACGTGCACCACCGGCCCATCCGTTTGGTCCAGCCTTGAACCATATACACAGCCTGCCCCGCCCCCAACATCGCCCCCTATTATTGCATAAAGTTTTACTTTTATCATGCTTGCACTGCTCTCTGCCTCTCTCGGAAAAAATGAAAATAAAAAACAATCTCCAAAGAAGCAGCGTAAAGTTCTTAACCAAAAGTACTGGAACAAAAAAATCGAATGCGAATGTGGCTCAGAGGGGCACAACAAACTTACACCACTTGCGCAGCTTGTGGCTTGTTTTCCAGCCATTTCTGGCCACGTTTCTCTACCTCGAACTCGAACTCTCGACCTTTTCTTTTTTGGCCACTTGGGAAAAGTTTCGCCGTCCAGTGTGGCCAGAGCTGAAGTTTTTCGGGCTAAGCGACGCTCGTGTGACCATATAAGGCGATTACCAAACTTTGATCCGTAACGTTAACGCATTAGCTGAAGTGCCAGATCTACTCGATAAAAATAAATTGGCCAGCTTCCAATAAATGCAACTAATCAAAGTCTTAAGGTTGCCACAACACTGTAGGAAAATAAACTTTAAGAATTTTCTAAAAGAGATTTAAAATACGGAAAGAGACTCAAAGTTTAAAGTCGAAGTCATTAAACAAAAAAATAATTTAATTGGTATACAACAGTAAGGTTTATTCAACTTTAAAGCGTAACTGAATAAGACCCGAATTATAGAACAAGAATATATCCCAACCTAGTACTTAATTGAAAAAAGTTACTTTATATACTTATTATTACATTTTAATGAAAACAGGTTATTTCAAATTAAACATAAAATAGTGATTGCCACCGCAATTTAAAATTATCCCTTCTTATTTTAAAATGGTTAATCATTGAGTTTTATCGCAGTGCACTGGCCAATCCACATCTCTTTTCATTTTGCAGCTCTTGTCACGCAGCTTTCGGTGGATTATAGCCAACTGATTCTGCTGGCCCTGTGTCCTTTTCCCTCCGGCAATGGGCAGGATCAGGCTGCTTCACAACAGGCGGTCTCCTAAGCTCCACCAACTTCCTCTTTTTTCCTGCTCAGCGCCACAAAGAAAAACTTTACACAAAGATTATTTAGTTACAAGCTGTGTGTGTGTTGGTAAAAAAGGGAGAAAAATATCAACAGCAAACGAGTTCAGCTTGGGGGCATGACCAACAATCTATTAAATACCATACTGTCATTAGCCAGATTAAATAGTGCCAGCGACCTTGGTTGGTTTTCTAGTTTTCTAGAGAATAAATAATTGGGTAAATAGACAAATATACGTAATAAAAAGTCAAAAATAATTTCATGTAAAAACGTTAATAAATATATAAATATTGGAAGTGTAAATGAGGTTTTTCGGAGTACTTTTACTTCTTATTCCTGATTTAAAAATGTGCACAGGCCGTGGTTCGTTTCCGTTTATTCAGCCACGTCATTTCCCCGGTCGCTTTTGGTATATTGGTGTCAAAGTGCAAGCTGAATTGTTCATTGCCCCCGTTTGCCCCCTTAACAACCCCCACTCCCATTTGACAGCTCAAACCAGACCCCGACACTGAAGACATTCCACAATTTGTATGACATTCGCAATGACACACTTGGCAGAAGCTGGCAAAAAAAAGGGGGGGAATCCTTCGATGAGATGCGAGTCAATTGCACATGGGTTTCCATTCAAAGCGATTGTGCTGACGCTTTCTTCAATGGCCTGAAATGAATGCCGGGATCAAAACGCCCTCTGAACACCACTGCGAAACCCCTTCGGAAAAACTGGAAGCTCAAATGCCTGAAACAAAAGGCCAAATGCGCTCACTTTCAGCTGCTCTGTGATGCGGGATCTGCTTATGGCCGCTAACCCGGTCCTATTCCGATTCCGATTCCGAGTCTGAATCCGAGTACGAAGTACCAGTCCGAGTCCGAGTCCAAGTCCGATGTCATTGTTAAAGCCAACTGCCGGACAAGTGAGTTGTATTGGTAATGACATCGAGGGGGACACTTGCCTTGTTTTTCACATACCCTCACATGGCGTATACTTAATATGTCTATCCACTCATTTGTTTATTTTAAAAATCATTTTTATAACAAAACTTAAGAAATACATGATCTACTCAGTATACAAATGAGTTTAAATATATTTTCCTTTAATAAATTTGTAAGCTTCTTATCCTATCTTTATAAGTATTAGTATAATATTTATTTATTTTTATTTATTTAAATGTCAGTACATTTTTTAAATATATTTCCCACATTTATTTATAAGGGTATTTAAGTCTTCGTTCATTTAAGTCCAACTCGTTTTATTTTTTATGTGTTTTCCTTTTTTTACGTTTTCCCTTTGCTTTTGCCTTTTCAGTTTTCTTTTGCACGATCTGTTTTGCCGGTCAATTGGCTGCAAGTGCAATATTTTGATTTGCAATTGTTTCGCAGGACAGCAACACCCTCTTTGCCCAGGACTTAAGTTCTGGTCCTTAAAGAGAGTTTTTTGTTACCGAATATTTGCTTTGAACCCTAGAGGCATTCCTTAATCGCCTGGACATTTGTATGGATTAAGGGCTGGTGAAAAACCAAAAACTAATTTCCATCGAGCAAATAATATGCGACATGACATAATTTTACACCACTTGCCGCAGCAGCTGCAATTTCTGTTGCAGTTACAATTGCAGTTGCTGGGGAAGTCCCGAAAGGGTTGCCAGATTGCCCGACTTTTGCCGGGGATTCCCCCAGCTTGGCCATGCACAATGCATACAAATTGCATTACAATCAGCCAGGGCAAACATGGAAATATATTTAAGGAGCGACCACACACCGAGTGAAAGAAATGCTTGAAATCGTTAAAAGAAAACGAACAAAGCATGGCAAATATTTATATACAAATATTTCAGCTCTAAGCCCAAGCAGAGAAGCCCGAGTTGCAGAAAGTGGAAATGCAAAATTTCGTAATGTAATTTGGAAAATTGCAAAAAACCAAGGCAAACAAAGTGGCCGGGTTGCAAAAAGGGAGTCGCATCACGTCCTTGACTCCCACAGAGAAATATTCGCATTAATTGGCAGCTCTCAGTCAAATGTATCTTTGTATCTTTGCCAGATGAAAGTTCAACGTCGGTACCCTGGACATGAAGTTTTGCGATTCAGCAACAGTTTCCTGCAAAATAATAGCAACATTTGATAGCAGTATTTGTTGCTACGCACCTTAAAACAGAACTAAGAAATTGATTTTAGGAAATTCAAATCGCTTTTTCCTTAGAAATGTACGAAATGTTTTTATCACTGGCCTGCCCGCACTCCTATTATTTTTCTTACAGCTGTGTATGAACATTTTTCTTTTAATTTTCGTCTTCTTGGCTGACAAGAAAGGAAATACTTTATTGTTTGCATTTATAATTTATACGATATATCTTCTGCTGATCCCTCGCCGTCCTTTGAGGCGCTTGTCATTTCATTTCATTACATCGCATTGTTGTCCCTTTTGGCTTTTGTGCTTTTCTCAAATATTTACATGTACCTTTTTTCTCTCCTCGATTCTTTATCTTCTCGCAGGACTCTTGGCAGGACTCCTTCGCGGGGCCATTTTCCCCGCAGGAAAATCGCCTGCTGCGTCAGTTTCCCGACTGCCTGCTGGGCTGTAATGGCATTTATTAATTGCTATGTAAATAACTTGAAGTCAATTTTAATGGGAATTGTGTTGGCGCAATCCAAACGAGCCAATTTGCAGGCTCATTTCAATGCCGTCCGCCGTTCAAGGATATCCATGAAAATAAGTCATTCACTTATGGACCGATTAGATCGAACATAAGTTCTCAGTCCTTGATTTGTATTCTCATTAAACTGGTTTGTTAACCTGATTTCTTTGATTTATTGGCATTTATTTTCCATATTTCTAGAGGGGTATTTTATACATTTATTTAAAAAGCTTCTAACAGCTCTCAATCTAAGTTACATAATTACCAGATTTATTTTTGTATCCTACATTATTTTTTAAATAACGAAATAAGAGTTCTATGTCACCTAGAAACATAAATCACGAATAAATCAAAAGCAAACACATGAAATCAGGGCCAAAGCTTTTATAGCCATAAATAATAAACCAAGCACTCCTGTATCTGAACTATTAGTAGGTCAATAAACCTTCATACTCACTATTTGCTCCTTTATTTCGGATTCTGTGAATTTTCTTGATTTTCCACAATTTTTGTTGGCCCAAAATATCAAGTGGCAAGTAACTGGGTGTCTGCATTAAACCAGAAAACTAAGCCAAAATAAACCGAATTTCGAAAACCAGAGGATGCCATATGGAGTATTTCAGTTATTTCGAGTGAAGGCAAGCATAATGCACGTAATGCCAACCAGAAGTACGCAAAAATGCTCGCATTTAAATGCTGGCCAACATTTGTCAAGCCTCCGCTCGTTCTGTCCCTCTCTGTGGCTATATGGCCGTCTCCCTCTAGTGAACGCGTGTCGTCTCTTTCGTGCCGCCTTTCTCTCTTTGGGCTCGGTGAGCTACTGTTGCGACACTTTTGCGAGACGAGCTGCTTGTAAATCTCTTTTTAATTGCATTTAACCGCAAACAAATTCCAAAACCCGGCAACACGAAAGGAGGAAATTCCAACCGCCCACTGCTTGGCAATCCCACTTGGCCAAAAACCAGGCTGAAACTAAAAACCGCACGTGGCAGACGAAACTAAAATGCAGGACACATTCACAATGGAAAGTTGGGTGTGGGAGGGGGAGAGGGGGGGGACCACCGAACATGGCCACACAAATTGTTTAAACATATACCAACCCAAATACAATCCAAATCGAAAAGGCGCCCAGGCAGCCGAGGCAGCAGAAAAGCAGTCACAGTCACAGTCAATTATACAAATTGCATTTGAGTTGCTCTCTTGCAGGATCGCATTTGCATACCACCCACTTTCGGGCCTGCCAGCCATCCCATTTTACCCCTTTTACCCCTTTCCTGTCCTTTAACCACCCCCGCCCCTCAGTCCGCTCGGATTTGGCCACGAAAAAGTCAACCCAAGTTGCAGCTAGCCTCTATACTGAGCCCATTTTAAGCGGATTTCAAGGGGTCAAAATAGGGGTTTTAAATCGCCATTATGTGGGAAACTTAGTAAATTAATTTGCTAAAAACTGGATAAATATAATGCCCCGCTATTTGTTAGCTCCAGTCTAAAAGTAGTTTCCTATATTTCCCTAATTGTTCATCCCAATAAGTTTATAAAAATACGTTTTTGGCGACTTTTAATAAGCGAAAAAAAAGAGCTGGAACGGAGCATTGCTGTCCTCGGCTGGAAACGAAAAATGTCCGAGATGCAAGTCCTTCCAGACTTACTCAGGTATAGGATTCACCTTAACGATTAACATGGAACTCTTAACAAAAATAACGATGAATAACGATAAAAAAGAACTTGTCTGGTCAGTTATTTGCGGCCATTCTGGAACTGGGAGATCACATCCACTCTGAATCCGGAAATGAGCACCTCCGCCAGGGTCTCCTGTTCCTCGTCCACCTCCAGATGTTGGGCATTGCCAGTATCAATAATATCCTGGAGCTGCTCCTCTAAGACCAGGACTTCTGTAATGCGCTCGAATTCACGGCCCTTCGTTGCCACCGACGACATGTTGACGATTCCATAAACAATCGACGAGACCACGGGTCCGATCATGAACACCAATTCCGGGATCATTTTGAAATTTTGTAAAATTATTAAAGAAATATAAAGACTTATTCAGAAAAATACAGGACTGTTTTAAGATACGATCTCGACTGAGCGACTGTGTGAAGCGGACTGAGCTGAGGTCCCAAATCAGCTTGAAGGTCAAAACCATTGCCTACTGTATAAATTGGAATTCGGATTTCAATTCTTCAACCCGATTGATCAGCCAGCCTGTATAATTTTATCAACTGTCATTCACAGTGAGCCATTCAAAAAGCAAACGACTATACCAGCAACAAATATTTACAATGGATTTTTCAATGGAAGAGCACTACAATCGCATTAAATCGGAGTTGGAAAATGAAGAGCTGCTGACCTTCGAGGACATTCTCCATCTTACCAAAGCCTCGCCAAAGGTTTTGACCAAGACCATCAAAGTGTTGGCCAAGGAGCTGTACCAAATGAAGCCAGTCAAAGTAGAGGACGCCTTCGAGAAATTTACCTTAAACGAAAACCAGTCCGATGAAGTGAGCTCAAAAAAATATATATGTACAAATTAAAAACAAGTAAATGCAAAATACCTGACTACATTTTAGGACCTAGTATATTATATTTTACCCACCAATTAAGCAATCATTTCATCATTGTATGTCCTTCACAGATTATGGAACAGGACGAGGCAGTAGAAATCATTGGCTTTGAGGAACTGGTCGTTCGCACAGGAGTCCATCCTTTGCTCCTTGAGCGTAGTCTGATTGATATGTCCCAAGGGATTCCAAAGAAGTAAATCAAATCACAATCTTCCAGTCATTTTCCACGTTTATAAGCATAAGACTTGGGCTAATTGCATTAGATGTTGACCGAGCTAGATATTGCCTTAATAAATTTAGTAATTGTTCTTTACACATTTTGCGTTTTTACTTGAATCTAGCTTAGTGAAAGGTGCCATTAAATAGAGGTTTTCTTAAGGGTTACAGGACCTATCAGCAGTTAACCCCAAAGACACTGCTGCTTTGTGTTATACCCACTAAACTTCTTATACTTCCCTACAGTTTTATCTTTTATTATTTTCTTTTTGTCTTTTGTTGGCCTGCCCAGTTCATCTTTTAATTAATTCACAAGCAGCGTAAAAGTTTTGTAGCCACTTTGGGCCTAGACCACCAGCAGTTTTTCCTACCACCCCTCTCCCTCAAAAAAAAAAAAGGAGAATAGCGAGAAAAAAGTGGGCAGGAAGCACTTGCAACACAACGCAAGAAAACTTTTCTTATACAAAATTATGGAAAACTTTTATTTCCATGCATAACACACATACGCCCTGTTGGCCGTGTGTGCGTGTTTATTGCTTTACTTTTTGCACTCTTAAATAAAACTTGCATGTATGAGTGTGCGTGGGTGTCTGCGCACATTTATTTATTTAGTTTCGCTGCCGCTCGGCGCAAGTTTTTTATACGTCCAATGCATATATTCGTATTTTTCTTGCCCCTTTTTTTTTTGGGCGTAAAATTGGCACATCAAAAAGCGGAAAATTTAAGTTGCAACAACGGCAAATGTAAACAGCTCTACGAAAAAAACAAAAAACAGACTGAAACTGTCATATCAGCAATCACCCATGGGTTTCAGTTCCCCAGTTTTCGCCACAGTGATTTATAAATTTTTAACTTTTATTCTGCGGTTATAAACCCCCGGCCAACTTGACTTTATGGCTGGCAAAATAAAGCTTTGGCAATAAGAAATTTTCGGGTGACGAAGAAGATGGCCCAGTGATCATCTTCATGGCGAGTTTTCGGAACGTGCCAATGAGCTGTTCGGGCCATTTGGCTTTTTATGCGACTGCTAATGACACAATTTCGGTGGCGCAAAGTGGGTTGGTAGATAGGGACATGTGACACGCACGCAAAACAATTAACTGTTAACACTCACTCGCAAAAACACACACACACACACACGGTCCGAAAATAACAAAAAAGTGGCCAACGAACTTTTTACGTTTACGCTAATCCGCGTTGACCGTTTCACTTCACTTCATTTCGCTTGTTGCGTTTCATTGCCCAGTCTTACACGGCAAGAAAAAGGGTATAATCTATACACTAAATATTAGAAGTATATATATTTGAATTTACATGTAATATGTAAGTAAGTGCATACACTTAAAACGATCTTGTTAATATGTTTGATAATAGCAGTCGACAAGGCAAATGTTTATTTTATATAATTGCATACTATTGAAAAACTTACTTATACATTTCTTAGCATATTGTTAAAAGAAAATCATTTTATAAAACGTAACTAACTTAAGGTATTATAATGATTTTCTTATTCTTAATAATCATTTCATTATAGTTTATTTTTTCTATATTTTGTCTTTGATGTTTCTTAGTGCATACATTTGCAATTACGCTGGCCGTGCAGTTGAATGTTCCAAATTGCCCCCGCTGACCGATGACCAACCCCCCCTCCCCGTTGCACCCACTTTCTCCCTCTCTTTTGCACACTGTCTACCCTTCTCTTTCGTTCTCCCTTCGTCTTGTTCAGTCAGCGTCTAAGTATGTTGCTTCCGTTTCCGTCGCCGTTGCCATTTGTATGAAGAAGTGTGGGTGTGCAGAAAGGACTTTCTAAAGGGGGCGGTGGGCATGGCCTGGCATTGTTGTCGCAAAGTGCTGACACACACACACACATGCATCATTGGCCATTACCGCGTGAGCCTTAAAAGCACAGAAACGGGGGGAATGGCAAAGAAAGTTGTCTAAAAGCCAAGCCACCAGCGACAAGGACAATGAAATGCCACTGCCAATAAATAGTGAAAAACAACAACAACAACAGCCACAACAACAACAACCACAAAAAAGGAGCATCGACATTTCCTTTGACTCCGCTTTGGCTTGCTTTATCGCAACAATTGGCAATTGGATTTGCTTTTGTTCGGGCCACGGGGCGTATGCGTAATGTATTTTGTATCTCCTGCCACAAACACACACATACAAAATCGCGACAATCGCAATTTAGTGAGGCTTTTATTGGCCGCCCCCCTAACATCCTTAACATCCTTAACACCCTTAGCCAAAACCTTAACCCACATTAGCCCCACTGGGTGACCATTTCGCTGGTCTGTGTGTTGGCATAATGGAAATTACTTGATTATCGTTTACACGTCGCCAATCGCTCAGCGAATCTCCAATGAATGAGAGCAGCTAATAGACCGCTCTCACATCGCACACCCACTCACACACACACACGAAGGACAATGGCAAAATTCAGAGGCAGGACATTCGTGAATCCTGCTGAGGTGCTTTATGGCAGGAAGTGAATAAGGTGGTTATCCCGATAATAAGGAATCTACTTTATTTGCATTTCTCATTGGTATAGTTTCAATGCCCCTTTGATCACCACTTAAATTTAATTGAATTCTGATTTTATCAGATTCACGTACCATTTATTTAAAGGTTTGCAATTAAAGAAATATTAATTTTATAAATTATTTTAAATACCCATAAAATGTGCAATTCTTTACTATATATTTTGACACATTTAAGTTTTAAGACTAACAAATTCTATATATAAACTTTTTCAAAATATAAATGATTAAATTGTTATTTCTGGAGTATTCAAAATAAATTACCAAATTATAAATTTATAATGTTCTGTTAAGTTTTTCTTTACTTTAATTTACAAATTCCTTCTTCGTATCAATATACCCCATGCAGATTTTAGGGAATTAGTTACGCATTCGATTTGGTATTTATGCGCCATTTACAGATTCCCCTGCTTCTTTGTAACTTTATTTTTCTGTGAGAAAAAAAACCAAGACCGGATACAGTGGGTTCATTAACTACTCGCTCGTTAATTTCTTAAGCGATTTCGGACACTTTTCCAGGCTGTAATTAAATTTGTTGCTCGACCCAAAAACCGAGACCGAAACATTGCCATTTTCCTTCTAAGGATACTTGCTTGCCCGTGGAGCCCAGTTTTTGGCCAGCTGATTTGGAAAATTCATGGAGGAAATTGGGGGAAATGGGTAAACGAGGCAACTGGGACTTGGTCAAGCTGCCACAGTGCATTCGGCTCGCTTTTCAGCTTTTCCAAAGGGAAAGCGACAGGTCGAAAGTAGGTGAAAATGTCAATGGTAGCCAGTTGGATCGCTGGTTCGTTGGCTCATTGGGTTCGGTTCGGTGCTTTATTAGTCTGCCTCTTATTTTCGCGACTGTGTTGAGTTTGCGCAGCGCTTTGCCATGGTGAGTTTTCCACACGCCATTTAAGAGAGCAATCTAAGAGAGTGAAAGGCGGAAAATCGTCAAACAACGTTTACTGCATCTGGGATTCTGTGGCTTGCAAGGGGATATATGTAGGCCTGGAATTTAGGCAAGACTTTTTTTACCTTGTGAAATTTATATATATTAATATAGTTAAGCATGTCTTTTAGCAACTGTAGACAATATTTTGCATACCTTCTTTGGATTTCATATTTCACGAATCCTTGTAATTTTGTGTACCAATTTATACAAATAATATAGTTTATTTGACGTTTTTGTTAGACTTCTTCTATATCGAAAAATCTTACATATTTAGCAAACACTGTTTTAAATACTAAATTTGTTGTATTTTATAAATCAATTTTTGTTTAATACTTCACACACATTTTAGTTAACAAGCCAACAAAGTTTCTAGCAAATTTTGAAATACTCTAGAATTCCACCCAAAATCTGAATTCATCGGTATTTTTTGGTCGCTCTTTCTGGTTTTTTGGCAGCCTCAGGCTGAGTCTCGTTAGTCCGGTTTTCGAATGACTGGAACACATGGGCAGACGGGGGTTTTGAAGGGGTTTTAGGGGGACTTGAGGAGCCGGGGAAAAGGGGCGGGGCGGGGCGAGGCTGGGGGGGGCGGCACACACGCACTTGGGCGCGCCTAGAAGTATGCTCTGACAACTTTGAAGTGCTCTTGCTCTTGCGGCCGTCGTCGCAGTAGTCGCGATGTCGCGTCGCTTTGACTTGTCAAACAAAAATAATGCCATTTGCCAGTTGCCAGAGTACTCAGCTACTAAGCCCCGCACCTTTTTCCCCATTTCCCCGCAGCAACAGCTGCTGCTGCTGCTGCTGCTGCAACAGCAACATCGGGCTGCAAGAGCAGCAACATAAGCAACACCAGCAACATCTACAAAATGGCAACACGAATCCGTTTTAATGAAGACCCAGCCCTCCATCCGTTGGCAAAAGTTGGCAAAGTTGGCAGACAGTTTAAGTGGAAGGCCAACACTTAATATCGGTTAAAGCTAAATTACTGCCTTAATTGCAAATCAAATTTGAAAAAGACATCAAGCAATAGAGCTGGGCAAAACGTCGTTATGCTTGACCAAATATTTCGATATCAAATGAAATAATGTATTGGGAATTAACATATTACCTACGAATTGAAAATATTAAATAAGTAAAAATTAGCAAGATAACAACTGATCAATCAATTAATTTTTTGAACAAAAGAGTTGGAAATGAAATAGTTCAATTTTACAGATGTTATGAAAGATTTAGCAAATCAAGGAAATTTAAAAGATTTTTTTACATTTGCAGTTTTTTTTCGATTTTCCGTTCTAAGGATGAACCATAATTCCGCCCAAGGAAAATGCTCTTCTTAATGATGCTCAATTTTAATCCACTGGCTTCCGTCGTCGCTGCGCTTGGAAACTCTTTAATGTAATTGAAATGTCATGAATGAAATGACAAGAACACTGAAAGGACAGAAAGTTGCTGCTGTGCAGTCCATGTTGTCGTTGTACATGTTGCATGTTGCCGAAGGCATGCGGCAAAACTGAAAAGGCGTTGGCATTTTCTACGTGCGGGAAAATGGGAAAAACTGTATACGGCGGCGCTAAGTAGCCCCGCCCCCTTTTTATTCGTAGCCAAAAAATGTCCTGTCAATGGCAGCCGCAGGCAAAAGCAACAAATGAGGTGGAAAATTCGCGAGATAAAGGGTGTGAAAATATCCAGGGGAAAGTGCGTGAAAAGGCGGTATTAGTTGCCCTGCCAAGAAAAAGGTAAATGGATTTGTGTTTGAATAAGAATTTATTATTTATACATTTGTAAAGCTTTCTTCCATAAAATTATTTGCAACTATTAACCAAACTAATTATATCTTAGCTAAGAATTAAGCAGAAATAAATAGGTAAAATTTCTTATTGATTTTCATTTAAAATTTCTTTAATTTCGAGTCAACAAAAATAGAAAAGGTCATTTAATTAGCAGTTGGTAAATAATTTTGAATTTCTTAACAAAAAGCATTACTAAAATGTCATACTAGGATTTCTCAGTCTCAAGACTACTAAATTAATGAATATTAATCAAGAAGATAATTTTGCCCTGCCAGCAAAGCAGGGCATATGGGTTCTACCATCGCATTCGCTGCTCAGCTTTATGTTGCTCATATTTCTCGATTTCATTATTATAGGCCAAGGCATTTTCGAGGTCGGAATAAAATGAGAGAAAATGGGGATCTGCAGCCGAAGCTCCATTGCATTCCAGTCGGCAAATAAAACAGCTTCTGTCAAAGGCAAAAATAGCGCACAAGTTTGGACTTCATTTTGCAATCCACAAGAACTTCATTTGCGAGTGCCAGGCATCAGCTTCAGTGCATGAATGTCAGGCCAGGACGAACTCACACACACACACAGATAATACACCATACACATACACACACACACACACACACTAGCTAGGTAAGCTGTCAGCTCATTTTGCAAAGGATGCCGGCGAAGGATGCTGGATGCCAGGACGCTGAATGCATACGAGATGCTCTCGGCAGATGCCTGCTTTAATCATAATATTAATAATATTAAAAGGTAAATATCAAATGCAACTGCATCTGGCACTGATCTATAGCCACTCACTCTCAGCCCGAATGTCAAAGGTCCTTGGGGCGACGGAAATATGCAGGATATGCAAATGTGCCAGCAGCGCCGAAAAATGGGACAATAAATCCAGTCCATGATGCGAGGAGTCACTGCCAACTTGAATTTTCGACCGGAAATCGGGGAAGGAAATTAGCTCACTGCTTAGGATAATATCTAAAACTCTTTCTTTTGGTTCAGTTCCACAAGAAAATCCTAATAATAATAAGTAGATTTGGTACTAAGAGAGTAGCGTACCTTACGTTTCAATTTCAAAGTAGTTTCTTTTATTATTTAAATGATTTATGTTGCACTCATTTTAAAGTTTCCAAATTAATTGCTGTATTTTGTTATAAAAATACCTGTATTTTTAATGTTTCCCAAATAATTTTGTTTTGCTTAAAGACAATTTATTCAAGCAAAGCAAATATTAGATTTATTTTTGTGTAAATTTCAGTCAATGATTTTAGTACTTTACAAATATTCTTTAGATTGATTTACACTTTATTTCTATTGCCATTTTAATAGTTTTAACTTTTTAAAATAAATCTGATTTGGTTTTATGGCCACTTAGTTTTCTTTTATTTATTTGCATTTTAAAGAGTGCTGTTTTAGTCAAAGTTTTGGAGTTTAACTTTAATTAAACAATTATTAGTGGGAAAACCACTTACTTGGAATTATCATGAATACTTCACCATAAATTCCATTCACAACTCTATCTTGGGCTGAAACTTTGTGTTCGGAATTAACTGAAATCGGCTTATAAGTATCTCGAATTGAAGAGCCATTTGGATGGCCGTTTGGGCCAAGGACTTTTGCCTGATTTCGACATCAATTAACTGATTTGGCCCGCTTCCAGGCTCCGAAAGCTGTTGATCTTGTGCTCGGGCTGTGTGTTTTGTGTTTGCTGTTTGCCAATGTAATTGTCAGACATTGTATCGCAGCCACTCTTGAGGGTTTGGGCCGCATAATTCCCCTCCTTATCGAGTACACACACACACACACACACACACACACACACACCAAACCATCCAAACAACCAAGCAACCAACCAACCACTTTTGGCCATAACTCGAGACAGTTTGCTTAATTGAATTCAGGAAATAACTCGCGTTTGGGCCCGAGGAAACTCGCTGGGAAATTGAGTAATGCAAACGTGTCATTAAGCACTTAAAGGCACTTCAACGGCCGAAGGGGTTTTCCGCCTTTCCGATGCCAGAGTGTGGGCTTAGCGGTTGGCGGTTTACTGCCAACGAAAACCGCCGAGCACAAACTTTCAATCATGAGCATTGAACATGAAATGCCCAACGAAAACAATTAAGCATGATTACAACAACAATGCCAGCCAGCAATTAGATGTTTATGTAAATTATATACAGGAGTCTACAAAGGGACGCGAGGGAGCGGGACGGGGCGAAAAGGGTGACAGAGACAGAGGAACAGCCACATTTGCATAAGTCGGGCACAATGAAAATGGCGGGCGGAGGGGAAGGGGGCTGGAAAATCCATCAGCAATCGCTGTGCCAGTAATTAGTAGCAATTACAACAACAGGCCGGCATGGGTTAAGCAAATAAAGAGTGTAAAACAGTCTATACCCTTTACAACAAATCCTTGATTAACAAATAGGATTCAAAACAAAAACATTTTCTAATTTCATTACAAATAATATTGGTTTAACTATAAGTTAAAAGTTATTCTCAATTAAAATGTATGCATGCTTCATGATTTGAATTATTTTACACCAGGTATCATGATGCGTATACTTAATATAAGTCGTTAAATCCACATTGAGTATACGCACCATACATAACTCAATTTTCATATTTTAAGACTTTTGCTCTTCCAAAGTATTAAATAGAGAATTGCAACAAAAGATCAATGATACTTTTCTATTCTCTAAATAATAATGCCTTAAAACCATTTTAATACATGGAATACTCCAAATAGTAATTTTCTCAAACTAGAACGAATTAAAAAACTTAAAATTTAACATAGACCACACTACCCTGTATAAAAAAGCAATAGAACAGCATTTGAAGCTGCGGCCAGGACTCATCAAATAGAAGAGGGCAAATAGCAATAAATTTCACACCAAAGCATTGGACATTAACTAATTAATTGTGTTGAGCCAGCCGCAAAAACAACAAGGGGTAAAAACAATGAAACAAAACCAAACAAAACAAAGCAAAATGCGAATGCAAAATAAATGGCAGAAAGCTGGACAACATTTCCCGCCAATTTGTTCTATATTGGAATTCGTCATCTTGCCAAACCAAAGTCCTCAATCTCAACTTGAGGTAATAGCCCGCGGGGTGCTATATTATACTCTACTGGCGATGGCATTTCGCTTCAAAGGGATAATTAATTTTATAGTTGATTAATTTGCACTTCATTCCTCGGCGAAGTTATTCATTTCGTTTTCAGCCAAAAGATGATGAGCCAAAAGCTATTTGCCATTCATCCATCCATTCATCCTTTCTTCCCACTTTTTGTTGGACTTTCCCTTCATCTACTGTCCTTTTTCGGTTAGTTTGCTCCAACGCAATATATTTCTGCTCAAAAGTTTCGACTTCTGCCAGCAAATTAGTTCTGAAGGCATTTCTTGCCCCTTGACAGAAGCTATGCTAAAACTTGTGGGACAAGGATAAAGGACAGCAGAACACTTCGGGCAGAAAACGAAGGATATTGCCCATCAAATGCTGCAGAAATTAAATCAAAGGTTTAAATGGTTCAATTCCCTAATTGAGCAACCGTTTCACTTGTGCTGATAAAACTATTTACGTTAAAATTATAACTTAGGAATACAGTTAATAAAAGTTTGAATAACAAGAAATGCATAAAATGCGTTGATTAATTTATAATCAATTTATAAGCCAAAGAATTCTAAAATTCCAAAAAATACCATTCCAAAAAAAAAAATAAAAATCGATTGGTTCAATTCATCATTTAAATAATATTATATTCGATAGAACAAAGTCTTTTGAAGTTTAATGACAAATATTTTTGTCAATCAAGCCAAGTAGTCATCGACCATTGAACAAATAAAAACCTTCTAAGGATGCCACAAAAAAGTGTCGTACAATCCTTCAGAGCAATCGGTAAATAATCCCATTAATTCAACCAAATCTGATCAATTAAGAGACGCATAAATTGTTTGGCAAACACCTTGTCGGTAATTCATTCGATGGCCCCCAAGTATTGGACGATAATCGACCGAGTCCTTGCGGCAATCAATTAGCCCGCCCAGCAAAAGGACACACAAAGCGTGTGAAGAGCTCTCGGCCACATTTAACTTTTGCCAATTGATTCCTTTTTTCGGCCTTTTATTAATGACGCCCCAAGTTATGGGCCAAGGAATTGTCAACAACAAGTATCCGGTCAGGTGATAAAAATGTCGAAAATATGCATTTTATGTATTTCATTTGGCCAAGAGGCCCTGCTGGTGCGAGTTGGCAATTAAGATATGAGATACAGTGGCCACAGTTTACGGTTATGGCCGGCAGGTTCTGCCCGTCCGGCACTGTATTTCATGCATAAGTGCAGCAAGAGGATTTTCGCAATTTTAATTTGTTCAAAGTGCACACGCACACAAGCCCATAAACAAGGAAAGAACATGCAGGACATGCTTCATCAGTCAGTTAGTCGAAGGCAAACACATGCAGTGCACTGCGACAAAAGAGTGTGCAGAAATGGACTGAGAGCCAGTGATTTTTTTTTGTTAAAGACCATATAGAAGGTCTTTTTTACTCCGCGAAAAAAAGGTATTTTAAATAATTAAGCTGGGAGTTAATGGTATCACTTATGAATAGCAGTTGCTATTCAAAGAATCAAAAATAGTGTAGATTACAAAAAAAATTAAGAATAATCTCTAGAAATTTAAAAATATTTAAACCATCGCTTAAAGGTATGTTGAAAAAATAGAATATAATAGAATATAAATATTTCTGACTTAAAATATATT
The DNA here is from genome assembly GCA_018153305.1 of Drosophila kurseongensis. Lineage (NCBI taxonomy): Eukaryota > Metazoa > Arthropoda > Insecta > Diptera > Drosophilidae > Drosophila > Drosophila kurseongensis. The sequence continues at coordinate 1,665,576 of JAECXX010000141.1, forward strand.
TATTTTAAGATTCTGGGGATTTTTTGTGGAACCTTCGTATTAAAATATCATTGTTGATCAGAATAGTATAATAAAACATTTATTTTTATTATAATGTTTAACTATATTACTTTAAAAGATAAGCCTAATCTAAAGGTAATGAAAAACGGAACATATATTCCTTAAATTCTTTAAGTGAATCACTGGAAACTTTTGATTTTTGGAAAATGTTTATCCGCCCTCTCGCTCTCTGCCATCCGCCATCCCTTTCGCACACTCTGTGCGTGAGCAAACATTTTTCAGCCTAATTGTTGGCATTATGCTCAGCCATCATTGTCATTTTATATATCCCTCGGAGTCGGCCGATGCGATAGGAAGGGAATCTGGGCTGCTGGGCTGCTTTTGGGGGAGATATAAACTTTAATGACGAATGCCTAATGTGCGCGAGCCATAAAAAGTGTCGCGTCTGCAGCGCCCATCAAAACTCAAAGTGGAAGTAGAAAAGCAGCCAAAAGTTATGGGTAACCGGGAGTTAAAATTGGGGGGAAGAGGGGGTGGGGTTGGCATATGACTGAGACAGCTTTTGAGTAGTACAAACTTTTGGCAATTAAGTGACGGAGCAGCTTAACCCATTGGGGATTGCTGTGGGGAAAGATAATGTTGGCTGGCAAAAAGCGTGATTGATATAATCCAGTGGAGTGTGGAATTCTATTGGTGAATGAGAACCTTGTTTAGATATTCTATAAACTATTTAAAAGTTTTTTTAATTAATATAAGACTTTAATAATAAAAGGTGCCACAGAAATATGTGGAGATTTAAAGTGTTTATTCTTAAATATATCTAGTGATTATAGGCATTCATTAGTTGTTCAACAACTTTAAATGCATGAAATAGTGCAGTTAGGTAAGTAAAGTAGGCTCAAATTCAGGGTCTTTAATTCTTGAACCCCTTGAAGCCCAGGTGACCTGCAGTCCGGGTTCCAGCCAAGTTCACTTAGCCTGTCAGTTGGTCGGTCAATCATTTTGGGCCATGATGCACTTGTTCGCACAAGAAAGTGGCCAGAAAGCATTGGCAGCATCTGAGACTGCGAAGTGTGAGCTAAAAGGTCAATTTTCTTGCTGATTTCTCTTTGCGTTTTCAGTTGGCCTGGCTGAAATTTATGAAGGCACGGCCACGCAGGACACACGTTGGCAGAAAAGAGACAGGACACTCAGGACAACAAAGCGCCATTATTTTTGCGTTCGATCAAACAAAAGTCCCAAAGATTTATGCCAGCTACGAAGTGGGTGTGTGTGTGTCTGTGTGTGTGTGCGTGTGTGTGGTGTGTAGTGTGCTTTTAGCCTAAAAGCAGGCTACACATGTTAGAGGCCAGGACACAGGACCCGGGGAAATGGAGAGGCCCAAACCCAGGGACACATTCATTCATTCATTTGATGCTGCTGTCGTCGTCGGCGTTGTCCTCGTGACAATGAATTTATGCACATGTATGCTGGCCTGTGTGTGCTGTAAATTTGCTTGTTTTTCACACAAGTGAAAGAGATGGCATGCGAGAGGTGAAGCGAGACGGACATAGCCCGGCCCAGACAGACAAGACAGAAATCAAAAGAACATTGGCCACAGGCCCATTGCCCCCCCCCCGCTCCCCTTCGTCCATCCCCCGGAAACACATTTTGTGCGATAATTATCGATGTCCTCCCGTCAAAGACAAGCACAAAATGAAGCCTTAAATGATGACACCCCCCAATTTCTGCAGTTTGCAGCTGGGGAAGTCGAGGTCCGTAACTGAGATTGCTTGCATCCTGTGGGACTTTGGGTTCTGGGGTTTTTCGACCTCGCACGGCTTCACTTTGCCGCTGAAGGTGTCATTCAATTTACACCAGTTAATTTCAGGAAAATAGCATTCCTGTGGCATTTGGTATAAATTATGCTATACAACAGGGCGGATACGCAATGTTATAGTGCCTATTCTTCTTATAATCTTCTTCATCAAATTAAAACTGATTTTTAGATAGTTAAAAAAGTAGAATAATGGGGTATGTAATTGCAGAAGACCATCTTTGTTTCGCATTCTCTTATTGTTCTTGCAAGGATTTTCCTCATTTTCCCCACTCGATGTTCACTTTTCACCGGGAGATGGACGAGAGGTGGAAAGCATTTAAGGAACTGATAAGTGCTTTAAGCCTTTGTGCCCATGACTGTCCGGTTCTTGGGCTTCTGTTGCTCCCCAGTTGAAATGAAATACAATCATTAATTCCGTTCTGCCAGTGGCAAAAGTCCGGCTAAGCCTGTTTTTCCAGGGAAAACTGGGTGCCACTTCTATTACTGTCTGTCCCTCTCTCTCGCTCCCTCTCTTTTTCTCTCTCTGCCCCAGCTATGCCCATCTCTGTCGGTGTCTGCAACTTATGTAGTTTGGTTTTTCCGGCGGGAAAAGGGGGGGAAAATTTCCGGGCAGTGGGGAGCCTGTTAAAACATTAAATGAGCAACTCATTTACAAACTCAAACAGCGCTAATAAATTCAACTAAATATCATGAACACAATGTAAATTTAAAGTTCAAATCGCATTAATCATTTTTCGCAAAAGGGTGCCGCCACTCCAGCCCCAAAAGGAAAGTTCTCCGCAGTCTTGGTGACAATTTGCGGCGCTTCCCACTGAGATGAGACACTTTGGATTTGATTATGCCACCGGCTGCATTCAATTATGGTGGGCCAAATACCCTTTGTGCAGAGCTAATGGCTAAAAAATGCACTCGAATTAATGCAGTGCTTTAATTTTAGACATACATACCGAGGCATGTATTTATTCAGCTGGCCAGCTAATTAAAAATAAATAGGAAAAATGTTCTACTGCCCTCGAGGGAAAGTTTTCTCATAATGAATCATTAGGCATGTACTACAATATCTAATATTTAGATTATGAACCACGCTAGAGTACTTTAGTATTTTTATAGCATTGTTATATTTATTTTCAATTACAATTTTTTTTATTGCTTACTTATCTTTCAAGTTTTCTAAAACCTTAAAAGTTTTTCCCCTTAACTTTTTTACTGTTTTTTTCTTTCAACCAAGAACTGCTAGTCTGTTCCATTGAAAGCAACACCTTTTATCTAAATTAGTTTTAAATAAATAATTTATTTAAGACTTATAATACTTTAAATATATTTTGTATACCCCATATTCTTGTTCTCAAATTATTCTAAATTATAAATCATGATTAATTATCACAAATTATCACAAGAACCAAAATAATGTTTTCTGTAGAAAAGCCCTCAAATATATTTGTTATCTCACCAGAGTCTTCCGTTTTTCTCCCTAATCCTCTTGAAATCCTATTACGGGGTATCACGCCCAACTTTTCCGCCTTGGAGTCACATTTTTTAGTCGCTGGCAGGAGTGGAAGTTGAAGTTTATTTTGGTTAGTCCTTGGACTTAGGAGTTGAAAGCAAAGTCTGCAATTCAAGTTGCATTAATCATCAACTTGCTTCAACCGCACTCACAGACACACATGCATTTCCCTTTCGAACTTGGACTTTTATTGACTGTGCACCTGTGTGGATGGGTGTCCTGTGTGTGTGGGTGGGTGTATGGGTGTGTGGGTGTGTGGGCTAGTAGGATTTGGGTGCAAGTGTGGGTGGCTAACGCGCTTCTAATAGACTGCATTCCAGTGAGTTCGCTTGGCTGGGTTTTTGGTTTGTCGGTCTGGTCTGGTTTGGTTTGGTTTGGTTTGGTTTGGTTTGGTCGGGTCTCCAGTTCGTTTTTGGCCCTGTGACCGTTTATAAATTATCAGGCAACAGCCACTGACTTTTGCATGGTCACCCCGGACCGCAGCAGCTCATAAATGAAACCACAAAGTCACTTTAAGTGCATGCCACATAAATCCAACTCAAACATGTAAAAGCAGCCGGCAGAAGTTGCCTTTCCATCCAGTAATAGGCGAAGCCCCCTCGTATCTATTCATTAGTTTCCCTCCGAACGGCAAAAACTTTAATTCCATTTGCGCAATTTCAATTCAGCCAGGCTCCTAATGAAGTGCAAATTACACAAAGCCAAATTGCCTTAATAAAAATGCTAAACAAAAATGGCGCGCAAAAAAAAATAGAGAGAAAAATAACAAAACAACTTTCCATGCATATTCCGCTTTCTGTTCTTTTGTTACAACAAACTCAAACACATTTTCACTTTGCTTTGAGGGTCCTACCATTTTTCTTTATTTTTCTTCCTTTTTTTTTGGGTTTGTGGGCATGCAAATTTTCCATGTGAGTTTACACTGACGTGCGTAAAAGTTATTGTTTCAAATTTTGCTTTTTCTATTGGAGTTCGGGATGAATTTCATACTAGCTGTGCCAAAAAAAAAAACTATACCATTTTTCCCACCAATTTGACACAAGGAAAAAAGGGGCAGCCAAAATATGGTGAAATATTTTGAAAAATGGTTTTTTAACGGCGGCTGCATAAAAAGAGCCAAGAAAAGGGACACTGAAATTATCAATAACCAACTTACATTTCCTCCTTTATTTTAAGAATAATTCATATATGTATATATGTACATAAACAAATTAAAAATAAAAATAGACTTAAACAATAAAAAACATTTTTTTAGAAATATAAATTGACATAAATGCGATGCTATTAGCTTGAATAATTTCTCTACTGCAAAGCGTAATAAATTTGATGAGAGCAAAAGTAAATGATAAAAATCTATCCAATTAAGAGTTTTTCATGTTAATTAATTAAATTATTTTGCCTAATTCGGGTTTTTGTAAATACATTTTTGATGCAAAAAATCCTTTGTAATTTGCAGGCCTTTCCCGTAAAACTCGCCATCATTGATAGATCGTTTCAACGCTCGCCAATTGCAACAAACCAAATCATTGAAGTTTGGTTTTTTTTTCGCCCTCTGGCAAAACGTAAAAAAGTGGAAAAAATTGTTAAATTCTAACACAAGGCCAGAAAAACTCTTTGAGGTGAGGCGTAAAAAATTGCCTGTGAATTGTAAAACAAACGAAAGATGAAACTACAACTGAAAGCGGCCCGAAAATTGCTGCCCTTTGTGCCCAGCTACAGTTTAACCCATTGAAGCCCCCTCAGCGTTGGGCCGCTAAAGCCCGAATCAGAAAACGGAACCGGAACTGCAAAACCAGTCCGAAAAAAAAGTGCTGAGCCAAACAAATGCCAGTTGCGAGAAAACCGAAAAGTGCCCGAAATGCCAGCGATGGATGAAATGTTAAAGGAAATGCTCACTGTGAGCAATGAAAATTTGATTTTATAACAGGAATTTTGATTGGCTGCACTTGCACAATAACCTAAAGAGCACACAAGAAGGGGAGAGGAGAGGGGATTGTTTACCATTTACTAAAAGCTATAACCAGGAAGATCTACAAATATCTATTTAAATCTCAGAAGGCTCAACCACTTTTTAATGGCTGTTCAATTGTTCAGTCTGTCATAAATCATTTAACATCCAAATCAATGTAAAATTAATATTAAATATTTCAAGCTTTACTTGTCTGTCTATAATAAAAAAAACTGATTCATAAGATCCCCGAATTTAGATTTTTGATTCCAGGTTTTATTGTCGTGCGATCAAATAGATGGACCTCTTTCAAACCATTTCTAATAATATTGTACTCTTGACCTGGCAAATATAGCTCTGAAAATCCAGCAGATTTCCAATCTCAATAATTTGAAAAGCAATTAGGTAAATCAGGTCGGCTTAAGAACCTACTTATGAAAATACGGGAAAATAAATGTAGAAAGAAGGAAAATCATTGGTGCGGCAGCTGTTGATGTTGCCAATTAAGCGGGCACTTTAAATTTTAATTAGCTTTCGAAGAGGGGCACTTAATTAATTACTAAAAAAAACACACAGCCACACATGAGCGGCCGACTAAAACTTGACGAGGTCGTGTCCACCCAGCACACCACCCACTAAATGAATTATAATGTACGGTCATAAATAATAATAAATATGAATTGAGTGCGCCCAGGCTGGCAAATAAACATGCATTAATATGCGGCCAAGGATGCGAAAATAAAAAAATACAAAACAAAATATAAGTACATACACATACACACTGGATAATTAACGACACTTGCGACTCGCGTCTGCAGGCAAAACATTTGATAAATGGCCAAAACAGGGTCCTTAAGGGGGTGGGCGGGGCCAAGGGGGAGGTCCTGCGAGTCCTGCGACCAGCTGCCGCCTGTCAGTTAAATTTAAAGTTGCCCACTATGAATTGGCGAGCTGCACAAGTTGCGTGATGTGATGCAAAGTCAAGCGAGAAATGTTCTTATTTGCTTGTTTCCCATTTTGGCAGATATTCATAAAATTTGCATGGCTCGGCACTAGGAGAGTGGTGCGGGGGAGGGCGGAGGTAAAGCACCTTAAGTTTAGCAAACAAGAAGGGTTGCGAACTGGTCGGAAAATGCGTGAACACAACAGTGAAAGCACTGAGAAAAATCCAGGACAACAACTCCAATAATGTGCTAAAAACATAAGAAACTTTTAAAATAAAACATAAAAACATGGCTTATATTGTACCGAGAAATATTTAAAAATAGGCAAGCCATAATTCGAATTATAAAATATTATTTTTATGGAAAGTTTTGGTCTTGTATTTAGTCAACTCATAAACAAACATAGGTAGTTGATTTTAAGACCATTATTGAAATTATTAAATTATTTAGAATAGCTTTACAGACTGCCATCTCAAATATTGCAATGATGTATATGTTATAACTTAAAAAGTCTCATAATTTGGGGGAAATATTTCAAAATTCAAGACACTAGTTTTCTCCAAGTGCAGAATTGAGAAAAGGATTGGGTTAGATTTAAAGCCGGGATGAATTGAGCGTAGCAGTAGCCATAAAAAGGCAAACTGCAGGCGATGAAACCGAATCAGGAACTGCAGCCATATCTATACAAATGGCTTCCGGTGCCGGGATCCTTGTCAATCCTGCCAGATCCTGCCTAACACCTCTCCTCACGAAAAGGGGGCGTGGCAGACACCCAGGCACACTCACACAGGCACAAGTCCTGTGTTTAATTAATGTATGGATTTGGGTTTCCTTTTGTGCAATCAGAGTGCAAATCAACTGTCAATAAGGCACTGAACACACACACAAGCGCACACACACTTGAATGGTCTGCCATGTACTATAAGTACCGTTGCACATGCACCGACCGATACACATACATACACGAACACACATACAAATACCTCTCATCTTTTTTATCCTCATCTTATTTTTATTTCATGCTCAATTTTTAGCTGGTCTCTGATTTTCCCTTTTCGTTTATTCGCAATTTCTGAGCTTGTCAAATAAATTGGTAATTCAAGCAATATATATATATATATACACACACTGTTGCACAGCAATTACGACTGACAAACGTGAAATGACGTATAGCCAGTCAAATTGCGTATACGCAAGGTTGGCCAAACTAGAAATTGATTGCGGGATTTTGTGTATTTATGATATCACTTTGGGAAAACATAAATTAATATCTTAGAAAATATTTCCCCAATTATATATAAATAATGCTTTAGATAGACACAGCCTTAGCACAACATTTCCTACCGACTTACAAGTTGATTTTAAAATGTTACGAAAAATCAACAAACAATAAAAAACAAATCTAAAAATACTTAAAAAATTAAGAAATCTAATCGCAAGTCCCTTCCTTTAAATCTGGCTTCTAATTATTGTTGTGGGAAGAAAATAAATTGCATTTTTCCCGGACAGAAGCCAGTCGGCGCGTTGCGTTTAAAATATCATCAATTCGCGGATCTGCAGGACGAAGTTTGTTGTGTTGTCGCGCCTCTGACAAGGTTAAGTGTCCTTTAAGGCAACTGCGACAGGAGGGGCGCAAATACAAACAAAGCGCCTGCCTCGTCCTGTTTTTTAGTCCCGTCTTTTGTTGTCAGCTGAGCACAACGGCTGCAAGATGGCTGCCGAGCAACACACACACACACACACACAAGGACACTGGGAAAACACTAAACTGTCGCCGCTTTGAAGTTGTTTTTATGCTGTCGCAGTTTTCAGTCGGCCGTTTATACTAATACCCTGGCCCATTGGGGACATATTTTGTAAATTTTAGAATTTTTGAAGTTTAATACTAAATTAGACTTAATAAAATTTTTTTGAATTTATTATAAAACAAATTACTGGCATTTGTTATATAAAACCATGCAATCGCCTTTAATGTTATAGCTTTTCATAACAAAATAAATTAAAACAGGGAAGCAAACCCCTTCTTTGTTCCTAATCCTTAATTTATTTATTAGTCAATTTTCTTCATTTAAGGTTGGGCATAAAAAATAATCGATAGTTAAGAAGATGAGGAGGGTATTTCTGGTTTCGATGCCGCGTTTAAGCCCCCTATCCTTGCTTTTTATGATTATTGTGCTTGTTTTTCTTTCGCTTTTGTTCCTTATCCCCGTTTTATGTGTCAAGTTTGCCTGTTGCGCTTCCTGGCCCGCCTTTGTCCTTTTGGCAGGACTTTCCACTCGCCGCGCTAGAGGGAAAACAAATAACAAAATAAAAACCATTGCCTCGCCTTAATTAAAAAGTTAAATTTTGTGTTCCCCATGCCTACGAAACTTGGCGACAGTTTTGTCCTACTAGAGAATTGAGGGGTATGTGCGGTATGCGGGGTATTCGAGGCATTGTTGCCTTTTCAACACGAGCCGGCGATGTCGTTGGCCGACTTGACAGCCCGGACTTTCGACTCGAACAGTCGGCGATTGCAGTTCAACAATCTCGCCAACTTACTCGTTTTGGATACTCCTTTTGAGGGTGTGTTGGCACCTTTATTTAGTTCACCACCTGAAAGGTCTAGGGTATTGGATATCCCTTTTAAAATTTTTTAAAAATATATTTTAAGCTTATATAATTTAACGTTTTTTCTAGCATACGTTTTATTAATGCAATAATAGCCCATCAAAATGAATCTAATCTAAGGTATTATCTTCTTACAGGAGGAAATTTTAAGAATTTATTTGATATATTTATCCCGTTTTATAATTCAAGTCTTTGCTCATTTTCTTTTTAGCCAAACCCAGTTCGTTTTAAAAATCAAATAATTTAATTTTTCAACTATTAAGTCCAAAGGAATTTGTAATTAACTATTGCAAATATTTCAGAAAACTTTTTGTGTTATTCTGTATTCAGAAACACAAATTCTCAATCATATTTTTGACTTACCACAATTTTGATTGCGATTTTGGCAACTTGTCAACAATTTTTATAATCAGCAATTATGAGCACCGACAGGAGCATCATGGCCATCATTATTTTCATCATCATTGCTACCTTTTTGCCATTTGATAACATTTTGGTGCTGCGGGCGTTTCAACGAAAAATGTGCGAGCAAGAATCGTTAATTGAATAATGATTGAATATCAAATATTATTTAAAGTGCATAAATTTGTCTTTTGCAGCGCCCCCCGTCAATCATTGCGGAATTTCGAAATTCGGATTTAGCTGGAAAACTGTCCGAGATAAAAGGGAATCGCATAATCAGCCATGTTCTGTGGCCGCCTTTTTCCCCAGCATCGGAATCCGAAAAACAGCAACATGGACATTTCCCTCTAATTGGCATTAGGCAAAAGTTTTAGCCTTGATGGTTTTCAAATAAAATTAACACTGAAATTATTTTAGTGCGTCAACTTTAAGCCGCTTAGCTGCCGTTCGCTAACTCCCACAAAAACATGGCTGCACTCAGCAAAAAGCCATTAACCTCTTCCCTCCCAAAAAAAAAAAAAACACTTGACTCCGCCATCTAGTGAAAAACAAAAAGTTTTCCTGAATACAAAATGAAAATCGACTGCGCTGATCAGCGGTGGCTGGCAAAATAGAAAAATATTAACACAGCTGGGCTCAAAAAAATAGTAGTGAAACTTGGAAAAATGCCAATAAAAAATACTTTAAATGGAATTCCTAAATTGATTAAGAAAAAGCTTATGAAAGAATACATACTTATACGGTGGACTTTGTAAAAAATAGCACAACTTTTATTTCTTTATTTATACAGCAGTAGTCCTACCAACTTTTTCAGCCACTCAAGCAACTCCTTATATCATTTAATATTATTCATCACAAAAAGAAGCCGGGTAAAAATAGATAACTAAATAATTAAAAATTTGTGAAAAGTATCAGGCGGCTGAAAAGTGCTCAAGGGAATAAATTCGGAGCTCCGGCACAATAACCAGTTCAATCCCCTGCCCTGGACATATGGGGCCCAGATGCTTTTAAAAAGTCATCAGGGGAGTTTCGGGTTGCAGGATCTGGATATATATATATATATATATATGTATATATATGTCTGTGCGAGTGGATGATGAGCTTCAAGGCCTTGTGCAAATTAAACGCTTAACTAACCATTAAACAAAGTTTTGCTTGTAGCTCTGCGGTTGTTATTCTTCAGCCTCTTGTGTTTTGAGGGAGTTTCGGGGGCATAGGATATTGCAATGGGCTGGTGTTTGCTGCTGGCTTTGCTTGTTATTTTTAATTAAGCATATTTTCGGCACAAAACATAAGAAAACAGCAAACAAACAGCAAAAAGAGCGCCAAAAGGGTATCCTTCAAATGTGTCTGTGTGCGTATGTATGTGTCTGTGTGTAATATGCGTACGTATGTGTGGGTGAGTGAAAGTATTAAAGGATAAATAGGGTAGGCTATTCCCGTTAAGCCACAACAGATTGTTAATTGAAAATATTTAATGCCAAAAAAAGCCAGAAGGCCCAAAAAAGTGCACACAAGAGGGCAACGAAAATTAGGCAGCTCAAATACTCTCACATACAAACATATGCGGTTGGCATACTTTATTTAAGCAACTTTAAAATTGTATCACACTTTATTACTGAACTCTCATATTTCAGATAAATGGGCATTTAATTAAGAAATCACACACTAAAATTGTTGAAAGTGCAAAAAATATTGTTTCTGACCATTTTTAAGCCGATCAAGTGTGTTTTGAAACTACTAATATTTAGCAAAAAAACTATATTATATTCTTCCCAAAAATTGTGCAACTGTTTTTGTTATTCTTCTATTCGCTTTTAGTGTGCCAAACCGGATTTTCATTGTGAAATGTTTCTGTCTAAAAGTGTGTTTAAAGTGCCGAAAAGTAGGCAACGAAAATTAGCCAGCTTGCACACGGACACTCTCACACACAGACACACATACAGGCACATCAAGCAATTGGCAAATACTATAAAATGAAAAGCAAACACCGAGAGAGCAACTCCAATGATTAAACGGTTTGTCAGTTTTGGGGCTTCTTTTCTTTCCAGCCATCTCTTTCTCACCCCTACCCGTCTCTTTCTAAAGGATTTCGCATGTGCATGTGTGTGTGTGCAACTAGTTTGATCAGCTTGTTTATCTAGTTGTACATTTATTTGGCTAACTGCCTTCAACCGCAAAATGTTTTTGTGCCGTTTTCTCTCGGTTTTTTGTTTTGCCCCTTTGGAAACCCATCTTTTGCTGCCTATCTCGCTCGCACTCGGTCATGCTGTCTCGCTTTAGGTAAAATTTTACGAGCCTCAATTGTAGCATATTAGAATTTTCACAGTTTTATGGCCTCCAAATTGCTTAAAATAAATAACAACAAAAAGAACATTTAGGAATAGGTGGAAAAAGAGATGGAGATAAGTTAAGGCTTGGTTGAAAGTTTTGTTAGCATATATAGCACCTAAAATAAATCAATTAAATGGATGTGCAAGTAAAAACCACATCTTACTTTATATTTATTTTAAAATTAATATTCCTTAGATTTGAGTTGAAATTTCTTTTCCTCGTTATTATTCAAGAGTGGATTGCACTACTCTGTACATTTCTATATGATGTTTATTTTACACGATTTTCTATAATTAAAGAACATTCCATCAATCACTTTAATACATGAACAAAATATTAATTACTCTACATAGGTACTTTGTTCATTTATAAAGCAAAGAAAAAAATACAGATTGCATGCCTGTAGATATGTATCTTAGTACTACGAAAACCTTGTCACAATCATTTTGCGTTTGTTTTTTGGAATACCCTTTTTTCCTACATTAACCATTCTGCATTTAAAAATTGCAGCTACAAACTACCGAATCCGAAAATTGTTTTTGTAACAACTTTTTGGCTGTCGTAGTGGCAGGAAAAAAATACAAAAAATTGCCATGATACTTTATAATGTTATTCCGTTGCTGCCACTATTGTTGTTTTTGTTATGGCATTATCCGACTTTCGCTTTGTCATGAGTGCTTAATTCTTTTTTCTGTTTATTTTCGCAAGTTCATTTCATTTTTTGCGTCCGATTCCGTTTCGCTTTTGTGTCACTGGGAATGTTTTGCATACTTAACTTTTTTTTTTGGGGTATGCAAAAATAAGTATTAAGTTTGACAGGTTAATTTGGACATTTCGGTCAAAATTTGTACCTTATGTGCATGTGCATAAAACACACATAACAAAATATTGGTTTTCAATTTAGAAGATTAAATTTTGTAAGAAAATATAATCAGGTGTTCAATAATTCCAAATTCTATAGGTTTAGTAATTAAATTATTTTTGGCTTGAGCACATTATTATTATTATTTATTATGCTTAAATTTTAATGTATAACAAAGCCTTTTCTATTAAAATATTTAATGTGATACATAACTATTATGGATCTTCTGTGTTTTACATGTCTTTATATTTAATATGTAATGATATATTAATACAAAATGTTTTTAAATGTATACTCACAAAGTAAGGGCACTCAGTACTCGCTGCCTTTTTGCCTGCAGCTTCCATGTGTTTTTTATTTGCATTCGCTTAATATTTTTTATCATTTTCAAGGGGAGGCGGTGGGGGGTGAATCCTTGCACCTACATATCTGTAAATAAATGCATGCATTTCGCTGAGCGCCCCCAAAAGTATGTTATGCCTGTGCATTCCGCATTTCCACAATTCAGACCCGAAAAAAATTGCCGCCGCCCATTCGATTTTTATATGCCATTTTCAATAAACAGGCGCCGCTCTATGGTTTTTTTGTTATTTCTTTTATTTCTGAGGTTCCCCTTCTTTTGTCGTCCTGCAGCAGGCGTTCAAAAACAATCAAATATGGAGATTTTTCGGACCCGAATCGGCATACAGTATCCAGTATCCACACATAATGCACATATGTGTCCACATCGATGTTGTCCTTGTCGCTGCCACATCCGTCTGCCATATCACCCCATATTCCCCCCCGATATACTATATGTATAAATTCCCCCTCTTCGGACTGCATATTTCTGTGGATGGGTATAGCAAAAAAAGTGGGTTGGTAGCGAGCACAGATAACTATTTTCGATTGCGCATTTCAGTGCGTTGAGGCGGAAATATTTCAATTGTGGAGCTGACTTGTAATTTTTCATGCACTCTAGTTGTGGCAGGCGGACAAAATTGGGGGGTGATATCAGCTGTTACACTTTCATAATATTTCCCCGCTTTTCTTTCCTTTCCGCTCTTTTTTCTTGGTCCATTTCTAGACCCTTGATGATGGCTGAATAATAGGATAAAGGAAGCTGGCACACAAAGCAAGTCGAACAGATTATAATTCGTAGGAGGAAACCATAAAAACTATCTTTAACTTATAGAAAAGATACATGAGTGAAAATAAAATTGCATAAAATACCTTTATAGCACAAACTTAAAACGTTAACATGATAAAATTACATACAGATTTTAAGAGCATCCAACCACAAGAATCCAAGGCCAACTCATCGGAAGCTTAGAAATAACCAACATGAAAATGGGTCAAAAAGTCGGTCAACGCTAAATTGAAAATTTTGAATGCAGATTTTTAGAGAATTCAACCACAAGTCTTTAGAGGTATGCCACTTAGAAATCGGATTATATTTGGTAAAGTTATGGAATCTAGAAGTCCAATTGTGGGTTACCTTTGGGCAACTCATCGGAAACTTAGAAATAACCAACATGAAAATGGGTCAAAAAGTCGGTCAACGCTAAAATGAAAATTTTGAATGCAGATTTTTAGAGAATTCAACCACAAGTCTTTAGAGGTATGCCACTTTGAAATCGGATTATATTTGGTAAAGTTCTGGAATCTAGAAGTACAATTGTGGGTCACCTTTGGACAATTCAGAAAATAACCAACATGAAAATGGGTAAAAAAGTCGGTCAACGCTAAATTGAAAATTTTGAATGCAGATTTTTAGAGAATTCAACCACAAGTCTTTAGAGGTATGCCACTTTGAAATCGGATTATATTTGGTAAAGTTCTGGAATCTACAAGTCCAATTAAGGGTTACCTTTGGGCAACTCATCGGAAGCTTAGAAATAACCAACATGAAAATGGGTCAAAAAGTCGGTCAACACTAAATTGAAAATTTTGAATGCAGATTTTTAGAGAATTCAACCACAAGTCTTTAGAGGTATGCCACTTTCAAATCGGATTATATTTGGTAAAGTTATGGAATCGAGAAGTCCAATTAAGGGTTACCTTTGGGCAACTCATCGGAAACTTAGAAATAACCAACATGAAAATGGGTCAAAAAGTCGGTCAACGCTAAATTGAAAATTTTGAATGCAGATTTTTAGAGAATTCAACCACAAGTCTTTAGAGGTATGCCACTTTCAAATCGGATTATATTTGGTAAAGTTCTGGAATCTACAAGTCCAATTAAGGGTTACCTTTGGGCAACTCATCGGAAACTTAGAAATAACCAACATGAAAATGGGTCAAAAAGTCGGTCAACGCTAAATTGAAAATTTTGAATGCAGATTTTTAGAGAATTCAACCACAAGTCTTTAGAGGTATGCCACTTAGAAATCGGATTATATTTGGTAAAGTTATGGAATCTAGAAGTCCAATTGTGGGTTACCTTTGGGCAACTCATCGGAAACTTAGAAATAACCAACATGAAAATGGGTCAAAAAGTCGGTCAACGCTAAAATGAAAATTTTGAATGCAGATTTTTAGAGAATTCAACCACAAGTCTTTAGAGGTATGCCACTTTGAAATCGGATTATATTTGGTAAAGTTCTGGAATCTAGAAGTACAATTGTGGGTCACCTTTGGACAATTCAGAAAATAACCAACATGAAAATGGGTAAAAAAGTCGGTCAACGCTAAATTGAAAATTTTGAATGCAGATTTTTAGAGAATTCAACCACAAGTCTTTAGAGGTATGCCACTTTGAAATCGGATTATATTTGGTAAAGTTCTGGAATCTACAAGTCCAATTAAGGGTTACCTTTGGGCAACTCATCGGAAACTTAGAAATAACCAACATGAAAATGGGTCAAAAAGTCGGTCAACGCTAAATTGAAAATTTTGAATGTAGATTTTTAGAGAATTCAACCACAAGTCTTTAGAGGTATGCCACTTTCAAATCGGATTATATTTGGTAAAGTTATGGAATCGAGAAGTCCAATTAAGGGTTACCTTTGGGCAACTCATCGGAAACTTAGAAATAACCAACATGAAAATGGGTCAAAAAGTCGGTCAACGCTAAATTGAAAATTTTGAATGCAGATTTTTAGAGAATTCAACCACAAGTCTTTAGAGGTATGCCACTTTCAAATCGGATTATATTTGGTAAAGTTCTGGAATCTACAAGTCCAATTAAGGGTTACCTTTGGGCAACTCATCGGAAACTTAGAAATAACCAACATGAAAATGGGTCAAAAAGTCGGTCAACGCTAAATTGAAAATTTTGAATGCAGATTTTTAGAGAATTCAACCACAAGTCTTTAGAGGTATGCCACTTTGAAATCGGATTATATTTGGTAAAGTTATGGAATCGAGAAGTCCAATTAAGGGTTACCTTTGGGCAACTCATCGGAAACTTAGAAATAACCAACATGAAAATGGGTCAAAAAGTCGGTCAACGCTAAATTGAAAATTTTGAATGCAGATTTTTAGAGAATTCAACCACAAGTCTTTAGAGGTATGCCACTTTGAAATCTGATTATATTTGGTAAAGTTCTGGAATCTAGAAGTCCAATTAAGGGTTACCTTTGGGCAACTCATCGGAAACTTAGAAATAACCAACATGAAAATGGGTCAAAAAGTCGGTCAACGCTAAATTGAAAATTTTGAATGCAGATTTTTAGAGAATTCAACCACAAGTCTTTAGAGGTATGCCAGAAGTAGTACAATTGTGGGTCACCTTTGGACAATTCAGAAAATAACCAACATGAAAATGGGTCAAAAAGTCGGTCAACGCTAAATTGAAAATTTTGAATGCAGATTTTTAGAGAATTCAACCACAAGTCTTTAGAGGTATGCCACTTTGAAATCGGATTATATTTGGTAAAGTTATGGAATCGAGAAGTCCAATTAAGGGTTACCTTTGGGCAACTCATCGGAATCTTAGAAATAACCAACATGAAAATGGGTCAAAAAGTCGGTCAACGCTAAATTGAACATTTTGAATGCAGATTTTTAGAGAATTCAACCACAAGTCTTTAGAGGTATGCCACTTAGAAATCGGATTATATTTGGTAAAGTTATGGAATCTAGAAGTCCAATTGTGGGTTACCTTTGGGCAACTCATCGGAAACTTAGAAATAACCAACATGAAAATGGGTCAAAAAGTCGGTCAACGCTAAAATGAAAATTTTGAATGCAGATTTTTAGAGAATTCAACCACAAGTCTTTAGAGGTATGCCACTTTGAAATCGGATTATATTTGGTAAAGTTCTGGAATCTAGAAGTACAATTGTGGGTCACCTTTGGACAATTCAGAAAATAACCAACATGAAAATGGGTAAAAAAGTCGGTCAACGCTAAATTGAAAATTTTGAATGCAGATTTTTAGAGAATTCAACCACAAGTCTTTAGAGGTATGCCACTTTGAAATCGGATTATATTTGGTAAAGTTCTGGAATCTACAAGTCCAATTAAGGGTTACCTTTGGGCAACTCATCGGAAACTTAGAAATAACCAACATGAAAATGGGTCAAAAAGTCGGTCAACGCTAAATTGAAAATTTTGAATGTAGATTTTTAGAGAATTCAACCACAAGTCTTTAGAGGTATGCCACTTTCAAATCGGATTATATTTGGTAAAGTTATGGAATCGAGAAGTCCAATTAAGGGTTACCTTTGGGCAACTCATCGGAAACTTAGAAATAACCAACATGAAAATGGGTCAAAAAGTCGGTCAACGCTAAATTGAAAATTTTGAATGCAGATTTTTAGAGAATTCAACCACAAGTCTTTAGAGGTATGCCACTTTCAAATCGGATTATATTTGGTAAAGTTCTGGAATCTACAAGTCCAATTAAGGGTTACCTTTGGGCAACTCATCGGAAACTTAGAAATAACCAACATGAAAATGGGTCAAAAAGTCGGTCAACGCTAAATTGAAAATTTTGAATGCAGATTTTTAGAGAATTCAACCACAAGTCTTTAGAGGTATGCCACTTTGAAATCGGATTATATTTGGTAAAGTTATGGAATCGAGAAGTCCAATTAAGGGTTACCTTTGGGCAACTCATCGGAAACTTAGAAATAACCAACATGAAAATGGGTCAAAAAGTCGGTCAACGCTAAATTGAAAATTTTGAATGCAGATTTTTAGAGAATTCAACCACAAGTCTTTAGAGGTATGCCACTTTGAAATCTGATTATATTTGGTAAAGTTCTGGAATCTAGAAGTCCAATTAAGGGTTACCTTTGGGCAACTCATCGGAAACTTAGAAATAACCAACATGAAAATGGGTCAAAAAGTCGGTCAACGCTAAATTGAAAATTTTGAATGCAGATTTTTAGAGAATTCAACCACAAGTCTTTAGAGGTATGCCAGAAGTAGTACAATTGTGGGTCACCTTTGGACAATTCAGAAAATAACCAACATGAAAATGGGTCAAAAAGTCGGTCAACGCTAAATTGAAAATTTTGAATGCAGATTTTTAGAGAATTCAACCACAAGTCTTTAGAGGTATGCCACTTTGAAATCGGATTATATTTGGTAAAGTTATGGAATCGAGAAGTCCAATTAAGGGTTACCTTTGGGCAACTCATCGGAATCTTAGAAATAACCAACATGAAAATGGGTCAAAAAGTCGGTCAACGCTAAATTGAACATTTTGAATGCAGATTTTTAGAGAATTCAACCACAAGTCTTTAGAGGTATGCCACTTTGAAATCGGATTATATTTGGTAAAGTTCTGGAATCTACAAGTCCAATTAAGGGTTACCTTTGGGCAACTCATCGGAAACTTAGAAATAACCAACATGAAAATGGGTCAAAAAGTCGGTCAACGCTAAATTGAAAATTTTGAATGCAGATTTTTAGAGAATTCAACCACAAGTCTTTAGAGGTATGCCACTTTCAAATCGGATTATATTTGGTAAAGTTATGGAATCGAGAAGTCCAATTAAGGGTTACCTTTGGGCAACTCATCGGAAACTTAGAAATAACCAACATGAAAATGGGTCAAAAAGTCGGTCAACGCTAAAATGAAAATTTTGAATGCAGATTTTTAGAGAATTCAACCACAAGTCTTTAGAGGTATGCCACTTTGAAATCGGATTATATTTGGTAAAGTTATGGAATCGAGAAGTCCAATTAAGGGTTACCTTTGGGCAACTCATCGGAAACTTAGAAATAACCAACATGAAAATGGGTCAAAAAGTCGGTCAACGCTAAATTGAAAATTTTGAATGCAGATTTTTAGAGAATTCAACCACAAGTCTTTAGAGGTATGCCACTTTGAAATCGGATTATATTTGGTAAAGTTATGGAATCGAGAAGTCCAATTAAGGGTTACCTTTGGGCAACTCATCGGAAACTTAGAAATAACCAACATGAAAATGGGTCAAAAAGTCGGTCAACGCTAAATTGAAAATTTTGAATGCAGATTTTTAGAGAATTCAACCACAAGTCTTTAGAGGTATGCCACTTTGAAATCTGATTATATTTGGTAAAGTTCTGGAATCTAGAAGTCCAATTAAGGGTTACCTTTGGGCAACTCATCGGAAACTTAGAAATAACCAACATGAAAATGGGTCAAAAAGTCGGTCAACGCTAAATTGAAAATTTTGAATGCAGATTTTTAGAGAATTCAACCACAAGTCTTTAGAGGTATGCCACTTTGAAATCGGATTATATTTGGTAAAGTTATGGAATCGAGAAGTCCAATTAAGGGTTACCTTTGGGCAACTCATCGGAAACTTAGAAATAACCAACATGAAAATGGGTCAAAAAGTCGGTCAACGCTAAAATGAAAATTTTGAATGCAGATTTTTAGAGAATTCAACCACAAGTCTTTAGAGGTATGCCACTTTGAAATCGGATTATATTTGGTAAAGTTATGGAATCGAGAAGTCCAATTAAGGGTTACCTTTGGGCAACTCATCGGAAACTTAGAAATAACCAACATGAAAATGGGTCAAAAAGTCGGTCAACGCTAAAATGAAAATTTTGAATGCAGATTTTTAGAGAATTCAACCACAAGTCTTTAGAGGTATGCCACTTTGAAATCGGATTATATTTGGTAAAGTTATGGAATCGAGAAGTCCAATTAAGGGTTACCTTTGGGCAACTCATCGGAATCTTAGAAATAACCAACATGAAAATGGGTCAAAAAGTCGGTCAACGCTAAATTGAAAATTTTGAATGCAGATTTTTAGAGAATTCAACCACAAGTCTTTAGAGGTATGCCACTTTGAAATCGGATTATATTTGGTAAAGTTCTGGAATCTAGAAGTCCAATTGTGGGTCACCTTTGGACAACTTAGAAAATAACCAACATGAAAATGGGTCAAAAAGTCGGTCAACGCTAAATTGAAAATTTTGAATGCAGATTTTTAGAGAATTCAACCACAAGTCTTTAGAGGTATGCCACTTTGAAATCGGATTATATTTGGTAAAGTTATGGAATCGAGAAGTCCAATTAAGGGTTACCTTTGGGCAACTCATCGGAAACTTAGAAATAACCAACATGAAAATGGGTCAAAAAGTCGGTCAACGCTAAATTGAAAATTTTGAA
This sequence comes from Drosophila kurseongensis, assembly GCA_018153305.1. Taxonomy (NCBI): domain Eukaryota; kingdom Metazoa; phylum Arthropoda; class Insecta; order Diptera; family Drosophilidae; genus Drosophila; species Drosophila kurseongensis. Next base: position 1,685,539 of record JAECXX010000141.1, read on the forward strand.
TGCAGATTTTTAGAGAATTCAACCACAAGTCTTTAGAGGTATGCCACTTTGAAATCTGATTATATTTGGTAAAGTTCTGGAATCTAGAAGTCCAATTGTGGGTCACCTTTGGACAACTTAGCAAATAACCAACATGAAAATGGGTCAAAAAGTCGGTCAACGCTAAATTGAAAATTTTGAATGCAGATTTTTAGAGAATTCAACCACAAGTCTTTAGAGGTATGCCACTTTGAAATCGGATTATATTTGGTAAAGTTATGGAATCGAGAAGTCCAATTAAGGGTTACCTTTGGGCAACTCATCGGAAACTTAGAAATAACCAACATGAAAATGGGTCAAAAAGTCGGTCAACGCTAAATTGAAAATTTTGAATGCAGATTTTTAGAGAATTCAACCACAAGTCTTTAGAGGTATGCCACTTTAAAATCGGATTATTTTTGGTAAAGTTATGGAATCGAGAAGTCCAATTAAGGGTTACCTTTGGGCAACTCATCGGAAACTTAGAAATAACCAACATGAAAATGGGTCAAAAAGTCGGTCAACGCTAAATTGAAAATTTTGAATGCAGATTTTTAGAGAATTCAACCACAAGTCTTTAGAGGTATGCCACTTTGAAATCGGATTATATTTGGTAAAGTTATGGAATCGAGAAGTCCAATTAAGGGTTACCTTTGGGCAACTCATCGGAAACTTAGAAATAACCAACATGAAAATGGGTCAAAAAGTCGGTCAACGCTAAATTGAAAATTTTGAATGCAGATTTTTAGAGAATTCAACCACAAGTCTTTAGAGGTATGCCACTTTGAAATCTGATTATATTTGGTAAAGTTCTGGAATCTAGAAGTCCAATTAAGGGTTACCTTTGGGCAACTCATCGGAAACTTAGAAATAACCAACATGAAAATGGGTCAAAAAGTCGGTCAACGCTAAATTGAAAATTTTGAATGCAGATTTTTAGAGAATTCAACCACAAGTCTTTAGAGGTATGCCACTTTGAAATCGGATTATTTTTGGTAAAGTTATGGAATCGAGAAGTCCAATTAAGGGTTACCTTTGGGCAACTCATCGGAAACTTAGAAATAACCAACATGAAAATGGGTCAAAAAGTCGGTCAACGCTAAATTGAAAATTTTGAATGCAGATTTTTAGAGAATTCAACCACAAGTCTTTAGAGGTATGCCACTTTGAAATCGGATTATATTTGGTAAAGTTATGGAATCGAGAAGTCCAATTAAGGGTTACCTTTGGGCAACTCATCGGAAACTTAGAAATAACCAACATGAAAATGGGTCAAAAAGTCGGTCAACGCTAAATTGAAAATTTTGAATGCAGATTTTTAGAGAATTCAACCACAAGTCTTTAGAGGTATGCCACTTTGAAATCGGATTATTTTTGGTAAAGTTATGGAATCGAGAAGTCCAATTAAGGGTTACCTTTGGGCAACTCATCGGAAACTTAGAAATAACCAACATGAAAATGGGTCAAAAAGTCGGTCAACGCTAAAATGAAAATTTTGAATGCAGATTTTTAGAGAATTCAACCACAAGTCTTTAGAGGTATGCCACTTTGAAATCGGATTATATTTGGTAAAGTTCTGGAATCTAGAAGTCCAATTGTGGGTCACCTTTGGACAACTTAGAAAATAACCAACATGAAAATGGGTCAAAAAGTCGGTCAACGCTAAATTGAAAATTTTGAATGCAGATTTTTAGAGAATTCAACCACAAGTCTTTAGAGGTATGCCACTTTGAAATCGGATTATATTTGGTAAAGTTATGGAATCGAGAAGTCCAATTAAGGGTTACCTTTGGGCAACTCATCGGAAACTTAGAAATAACCATCATGAAAATGGGTCAAAAAGTCGGTCAACGCTAAATTGAAAATTTTGAATGCAGATTTTTAGAGAATTCAACCACAAGTCTTTAGAGGTATGCCACTTTGAAATCTGATTATATTTGGTAAAGTTCTGGAATCTAGAAGTCCAATTGTGGGTCACCTTTGGACAACTTAGCAAATAACCAACATGAAAATTGGTCAAAAAGTCGGTCAACGCCAAATTGAAAATTTTGAATGCAGATTTTTAGAGAATTCAACCACAAGTCTTTAGAGGTGTGCCACTTTGAAATCGGATTATATTTTGTAAAGTTATGGAATCGAGAAGTCCAATTAAGGGTTACCTTTGGGCAACTCATCGGAAACTTAGAAATAACCAACATGAAAATGGGTCAAAAAGTCGGTCAACGCTAAATTGAAAATTTTGAATGCAGATTTTTAGAGAATTCAACGACAAGTCTTTAGAGGTATGCCACTTTGAAATCGGATTATATTTGGTAACGTTATGGAATCTAGATGTCCAATTGTGGGTCACCTTTGGATAACTCATCGGAAACTTAGAAATAACCAACATGAAAATTGGTCAAAAAGTCGGTCAACGCCAAATTGAAAATTTTGAATGCAGATTTTTAGAGAATTCAACCACAAGTCTTTAGAGGTGTGCCACTTTGAAATCGGATTATATTTTGTAAATATAAACATAAAGCAATCATTTGAAAATAGATAAGGCAAACCTTATGACATAATTCTGATTCTCATCAGAGAAATCTAAAATGTCTCAAATTAATATGAGTTCTATGGCTTTCAATTATTTTGTATTTTTAAAACCAGAAATACCTATTTTATTTCGTTATGTGAGGTAACTCATATTTAATAAAAAGTTCTTAGTGAGTTTGTTAATTCCAGAAGTGCTATCAATTTCTTAACAACAAATGCGAGGGCTCAACCACCAGTGCATTTACAGTCCCGTGCAAAATAATAGTACTGGGAAATCAAAGCCCCTGTTGAGACAGTCATATTTCACAACTGAGTTTTTTTGTTATTTTGCCGTATTTATAAATGAGCTTGTATCTGAAGTTTATTGTGGGGTTTCTACAATACAATATTGCACCCAAATAAATGAGAGCTCAAACAAGAAGTCTGACTTTTTGAGGAGGCTACAAAAATTAAATTGTAAATTTGTATACAGATACAATAAAAATCAATAATATTTAAAAGCAAATAAAAGGTTGAAAGTCACCTTAAAGCTTCTACAGAAATAATTTCAATGTGAGAGAAAATTCTGTGGAATTACTTGCAAGTTCTGCGAATTTTCTTAGTTACTAGTTACCAATAATTTGACCTTTGCTGTTCATGTGCGGATGGAAATGGCAATGCAGCAAACCGCAAATGTTTGTTACTCCATTACGTTTGTGTGTGGCATTTTGTAGGTCTCTGTGTGTGTGTTGTGTATGGGTTAGATTTTGCTTTTCCACATTTTTCCCCTGGAAAATTTATTGCCGGCATTCTGAAAAAGATTTTCACTTGTATTTTAGCATTCGGCATCGATGGCCAACTCCCAGCCCGAGCGAACCAATTATCCCGGGGGGAATGGAGCGGCAGTCGGAGGAGCAGGAGTTGACATAGAAGCACCTTCAATTATCGGCTTAGTTGGATCTGTAGTTGCAGCCCTTCGATTCCTGCAGCTGTTCGATTGCATTTCGGGCCAGGCCAGCAAATAGCAAACAGCTAACAGCTACAGCTACAGCTTTGGCCAACAGGAAACAGGAAACGGGCAAGGACCTGGTTTTTGGCTGGCATTCAATTAGGTATCGGTCAGCCCAATTCACTGGCGACTGGAGACTTGGCGATTGCAGATGCCCAGATAGAGGCTGCCATTGTCAACACTTCAATTATCGCAACAACAGGCAAGGGCTATCTTACATTTGGAGTCCATTTTTATTTCATAAATACCCTAACTTTTGCAAAAAATAACTACCTTAATTATGTTTTAACTATTTTATTGAGCAAATATTAAGGATTGTATTCTCACTGATATAATAAAAGGATTTAAAACAAATGTTTGTTGTTTTTGAATTCTTGACTACCCTTTTTGTGTATAGATCATGTAGATCATAATAAATATAATAAAATATATAACAATCTTACTTTCTTCTTTAAATGTCTTACATATTTTTAAGTTAATTCAAATAAAAAAAAAGAATTACATATTAAACTCTATTGCTAAAGAGAACTTGAAACGTCGACTTTGGCAATTAGAATGTTCGTTTTCTTTTCCTGTTGCTTCATTGCCTCCCAGTTTTTTGCCACCGGCCCTTGTCCTTTTTGGCCAGCCGCAGTCTCGCAGGACTTTTGACTGCGGACCCCCGATATTCAGCGATACGTGGCGCACAAAATTAATATGCATCGGTGGGTTATTCATACGCCCTGTGGGACGGGCTAATAGCAAACTCTCTTTGTTTATTTGTGTGTGTGTGTGTATTGCGTGTATTTGATTTGATGCGTTTAGTACTTAGGACAACAATTACGTTTAGGTTAACTAGCATAAATCTATAATCATCACATTATGGCACAATGTATGTTATGTAATATATATATATATATATAAAGAGAGCGATATACATAGATATCGATTGATATAACAAATTCAATTTTCTGCTAATCACGCTTGAATCGAATCACATTTGATACGAAACCGAGTCACTTGTGATTCGTAACCGAGTCACTTGTGATTCCCTGTGATTTGCTGGCAAATTTAAAGCCATTTTTGTCCGGCGATTCGGAAGTTTTACGCTTCCCATGGAGCTCAACCAGCATATTTTATATATAATAACATATATCCTCGGCTATTTACGTTATCAGGCGACTTGTATTGCGACTTCGACGACTCCCAGCTCCGCCATAATTACTGCCATAGTGGTCACCATTTATTTGGGTCAGTGTAGTCGTCGTTTGGGGCACATAAAGACTCGTATTATTCCGGATATGTCGATGTCTATAGCGATACCCAGTAATTAGTTCACGCACCGTCTTTCGATATTTATCGGACAGCACACAGTATAAGAAAAAATTGGAGGCTGCATGTAAAGAGGCCAGAAGGTTGCAGACATTTCCCGCCACAACCTGAGTTCCCAGTTGGAAGTTCATGTACTGGGACAGTACCAAATAAATAGCCCATGGCAGTTGACAAACTATGAACATTAGCACCACCGCAATTAATGTGATCGTCACTCGATTTTCCTGCGATACGCTGCCTTTTAGCCCGGAATTTGATTTGCGCTATAAGAAAGTATATAGATGTATTACCATAAGGTAGAATTATTGTGATGAACTTACTTTTGTTCGCCTTATGCTACTCGCATTGGTCAGATCCCCTCGCAGACTTTTCGAACGATGCACCAGTAGAATGAGAAATGAGTTGAAGGTGGCCAATAAAAGTAGGGGAAACACTACGAAAACCAGCAGTGTAAACATGTTCCACAGATTACTATACAGCTCATCGTTGGCCAGCGCCGAAGTTCCATGATTATAAATAGTCACCTGAAAATTTTAAATAGTTAAATTAGACTAAGTATGTTCGATTAGATTAAATATAAAAACTACCAGCAATGCAAGGGGTGAAGATTAAATTTTAGATTTAAAAGAAAGAAATCCGTAATGCAATAGATTACACCCAGAAATCAATAGTATAAATCACTGAACAACAAATATTGGCAAAGTTATTATATTTTGAGAAGGAGAGAACCTTAACTGAACCTTAAGTCCTCTGTAAAAGGGCCCTTTTAAATATGCAAAGCACAGATATGAGCGTAAGTTATTGTCTTGTTTATCATAGTCAGTCCTGGCACTTTTACTCCCCTCATGTTTCTTAGTGGCTAACCTTTGCCCCATTTTCTCTAGGGAAATCCCGGAATTTTCAGCACATTTCACTCACATTTTGACAGTATTCCGTTACATTAAATGCGAATGCATCCGTGTTGTTGATGTTGTTGTTTCGCTTGCGACGCAACAACTGCAGCAAACTCTCGGTGACCCTTGACCCCTGCTCTCCTTCATCCACCTCCTGATCCTGATCCTGTTCCTCCAGCGTTTTCCTCAAATTGGGAAGCGTCACAAATCCAGATGACTGCCAGTGCCGGCGATGTCGTGGAATGAGTTCTTAAATTGTAAGAGAAAATGTATATATTTGGGCAAGATATTTTAAAAATATGAAAAATGTGCAAATCTATTTTACCTGATAATTATATCTAAATGTATTTATATTCTAGATAAATAAATAAAATGAATACAAACTATGATTGTTTTATGAGTGATTTCGAATATTCTTCATCTACATTTAAATTTATTCAAATTTCAAAATGATATGAATAATGCAGATTGGGTTTTTTTTTCTGTGCCTTGAAAGGTGACCCCGACACTCACCTGGTTCTCCATCACCGCTGCCACTTCCCCAGTCGACGAGCAGATTGGAGCTCCCGGCGGTCGTCGACTCCGTGGTGAAGTCCTGGGAAATGGTCGCTGGCGTGGGCCGCGGGGGCGTGGCCATTGGGGGCGTGGCCGCGGCGAAGGGCGGGGCAGGGGGCGTGGGTGAGATGTTGGCCTCCGTTAGGTTGCACGGCTGGTAGGCGTCATCAATCAGCTTATAACCGACCGTAATTGTGTGCTCGAATGCCGTCGAGAGCGTGGAAAGCAGACAAAAGAGCGCCACGGCTGGCGATGGCAAAACAATTTAAATGTTATTAATAAACAAATCAAAAACTATAATATCGATGATCTAAACTATCATTGATTTTTCCCAACTCAAAGTCGACTTGGCTATAAAATATGCATCCTATTATCTACCTTCATATAAAAATGTGTCAATAATATTGATAGGCAACCATTTATTTTATTATTTATAGTCCCTTTCTATTAATAATCAGGTATTTTTCTCACTCTAACATTCCATTATTGAAATTTAACATTTATTCTTAATCAATAATCAATCATTTTTAAATGAGGAATATTTTTCTCAATTGTTGTCTACCAAAATGAGCAATTTGGGTGCTTCTTTATCGTTATGAAGTTTTTATAGGTGTTTCTTATGTTACGTATTATGTTAACTTATGTTTCTGTATTGATTTTATTTGTTATATATTTAACTTACCTGCTATCACCTTCTTGGCCAGCGATTCCGTGCAGAATGTTTGTCTCTTGAGCGGATAACGTATCGCTATGAATCGCTCGATGGTGAAGCACACGGCTATGTAAATCGAGATGTAACCTATTCATAGAGACAAGGAAAACAATTGAGAATGGCCGTGGGTGTACACTACAGACACAATCAGAGGTGCACTTCAAGAAATTGTATGACACATACAAAAATCTAAATCTATTTAATTTAACTAAGTTAAATATTGAAATACGTATATAAGAAATATGTTATTATTCTTATTTGTTAATTAAATTAATTAACCTTCTTATGTCAATTTAATACATTATAAGGATTATCATTTCTGAATAGATTCAGGTATTTCAGGAAGACTTTATTTATTTTTTAAAAACATACCCTTTTTCCAGGCATTCTAGTTTTATAAATACCCGCACCACCCACTTTTGACCCCATCCCAATTTATTCGCTGTCCGGGCTGTCAATTTATTCAAAACGCAGCGCACTCTAAACGATTGACGTCCGTGCTCCGCTGATGAGTCTCGTATTGGGTGGATGGAAAGCGCGGGGAAAGCGGAAAACTGTAGGGAAAAGTCTGGGGGGGGGGAGGGAGCAGGGTATAGTATATCGTATAACAGCGGGACTCAGCTGACCGCTGGCATTTCGCAGAAAGCGCTGCTAACTATACCTCGTAAATTGGCAGAGCTCAATGAAATTGATGCACAACAGCAGCATCAGCCGCAGGTGCAATTCGAATTGATGGGCCCAGGTCCCAGGAATCCGGAGATCCGGGAGTCGAGGAAAACTGGGGAATTTATGGAATCCACACCATTCCACTTAGTGCTCTCCGAACGTTGCATTCGGACTTTTTACCCCCAGAAGCAATTGTTTTAACAGCACAAATTTAAGCATTTAATTTTGAAGTTCTCTTTATTTTTTATGAATGCCTGTTATTTGTTCATGTATAAATTTAAGGTATTAAAGGTAAGCTATTATTGATTCTTAGCTTGTTGTTATTTAAAATAACTTTGTAAAGCTTAAATATGTTTATTACAATTAAAGAAAATCCTGCCTTAAAAATGTAGTGCATGCTTAAAGTAGACTAATTAGAATACATAATATATTGACACTTAATATTTGTTGGAATGGAGTCAAAAATATTTTTAAAAAAATGTGGATTGTCACAAATAAAATAAATGTTTAAAAAAAGATGGTTTCCTTAAAAATGTAGAGACTTATTTAATTTGGTTTCTTGACCCATATTTCGTCGAATATTCAGATAATACTCACCGAAACTGTCGCACAGCCAGACGAAATAGCCAAACAATTGGTAGTAAATTTCGAAGTGGTACTTGGGGTAATCGTAGTGCTGGAGTGATAGGATTAATTGACAGGTCAGGTACGCAATGTCCGTGATGGCCAAAGCCGTTAGATAAATGTTCGTGGTGCACCTCATGCGCTTTCTGAAAATGGCGAGAAGAATCGGAAGGAATTGCAATTTGTGTTTATTCGGGCTTTCACCACCAAACCCCCCCACCAACACCCCCAATCCCACCCACCTCGCATTGCGAAATCAGGCCATTTGGTGGACAATGCAAAACGCTGCCAAGTGCAACACCAATTGAAATAGCAAATTGCCCGAAAGCAAAACGCAAAAGGGGTGGAGGGGTGGTGGGGTTGCGGGGGCATCGGCATTGGAAAATTCTAGAGGGGTTGGCGGGGGGTGGGGTTGCTGCATTTTCCCAGGGGGTCTGGGCATTTTCCGAAATGCGCACAAATGTCGGCACAGTCATAAAGCCAAAAGATGAACAATAAAAACTAACTGTTAACATTTAGTTTTCTCTCTGGCATCGCCCGCAGCTCAAAATGGTTAAATTTCCTTGTGTTCTCACCAAACAAAATAAAGAAACAAAACATTAAATTAAAAAGCCATTCATGGCATTCAGGTAACTTGAAATTCCACAAGAGTTGGATTGAAAATGGATTTGCCCATTAGCAAAAGTTGCTGTTTACACAGCGTTGACAAGTCAGTCATTCGATTTCGGTATAAACAAACGAAGAGCAACAAAGCTCTATATCAAGTGATATTTACTATATATTGGTACAAAAAAATGTTACATGAAAATTACATTAAACTTTTAGCTAGAAAAATATTTAATTTACAAGCCAATTCTGATTTTTATATTGTATTTCCCTAGTTTTAAATATTTGTATACAATATACATATCTATATTTATGATGGCTAATAGAACAGCCTTCAATAAATATACAAGCTTAAATATAAAAAAAATTGAACATCCAAATGTCCCACCTTAAATAAAATCTTGCTCTGTTGGACCCTTAATACATAAAATAATTTACTTCTGACTCTTGACTGACTTCTAAATGGAGGTTTATTTAGGTTTTTTGTTATTTTTGGCCAAGTTATTTCCAAAAAATGCCCATATGGTGACATACTAGTAGTCAGCTTGCCGCACAGAGCACTTGCAACTGTCGCATATTTTCCGGCACACATAAAAAACACACTCACACACTTTGCTTATCTGCATTTTTGCATTTGGCATATAAAATGGCTCTCATTGTTTCTGTTATTGTTGTTGTACTTGTACTATGCTTTTTTTTTTTTTTTTGTTATTATTGTTGTTGTTGTTGCTACTGTTATTGTTGTTGCTGGCATGGTGTGGAAATGATTTTAAAGTGCAGCGGTGGCTACAATTAAATGCCATGTTTAATGCGCTGCGTACCTGTTCGCTGCTTCATTCGTGTTCCACTTGTTTCACACAGTTTTCACACACAGACAGACACTCTGGTACACAGAGAGAAAAGAAGACTTAAAGAATATTACACAAATTGAATAAATTTAGAATATTAATTGAGCCAAAAATAAACCATTTTATAAGAGTAGTAAGTCTAAATTCTTAATACAAGCTTGTTGATTTATAACCTTAAACATTTTTCACAAATTGTACCTTTTATAAGTTTAACTGCTGTTATAAGAACAGCATAAACAAATATTGAAATTCACGTTTACTTAAGAGCTTTAATCACCTATAAATGCGATCAAATAAATATTGATGTACCTTATGCTATTAAATAAATATTTACAGAGCTGCAATTACGTTGTTAACTTTTCTCTGCCTGTTGAATGCATAAAATAACAGTGCCTAAAGGCCACGCCCACACCATCGCCCAAAATCGGCTGGGCTATAATCCAGCAACAATAACACCCAAATGGTGGAGGGGGGAGGGGGGTTGAAGGACATGTGTGGGGGATACAAGTGCACTTACCGCGTCAAAACATAAATGCTCACTGAATTTCCCAATAGTCCAATAACAAAAACGCACGGCACCAAAATGCGTTGGACAACATGCCGCACTTCCGCCATATCCGCATCCGAAAACATTTCGCCAACAGTCGCATTTCCCAGCGTCGCTGCCACCTCCTCGGTCGCCGTCGACGTCGAGGACATTGTCGCCACTGACAGAGGTCCTGCCACGCCTCCCCACCCGCCTCCTCAGCCTCCTCCGCCTCCTTTTAGCCGCCTATCCTGGCCACTTGAGTTTGGCCCGTATCGGTTGCGTTTTCCCCGATTTCCTGATTCTCCACTCGGATCCGATTCCAATTGCACTTTTGTCAGTAGCCAAAACAAGCACACACATCCACAAACGCCCACTGTCACGCCCACTGCAGAAATATAGAAGAAAAAGGTCTTTAGTTTGGGATATAAAATATCGGAATATAATAATTTTATAATAATACATCATACAGCATATTATGAATACGTATATGTTTATTATTAACTATAATTTTTGTTATATGAAATTTATATTAGATTAACACACTACAGTCCGGAGAAATAAAGAATAAATATTACTTATATTAATAATGCTTTCGATCCCCTCTTTCGTCTTAGATTTAAAAAGTCTTTCTTCTTGTTTATTTTAGAAAGAAAACCAGGTTTCAATTAGAGTCACAGGCAATATGTTGGCAATTCTATACTTTTAACAATAATATATTAAGCTTTCAATTTTCAAAAAAAAGTACTTATCAATCAAATTGGTTTTAAAAATGGTGGATAGTTTTGCCAGAGCCGAAACCCCAAATGGGAAATATTTAATAAGCAATTCAAAAACCATACTTGGCACCGATGGATGTATAATTTCTCTCGCTAATCATTCGACATCCTTCCGTTTCTTGCGCTTTCGTTTGTTTCTTCGACAGCGCCGAATGATTTATGGCCAAGCCGGATTGGCATTGATATTGGCCAACAATCGGACAGATACAGATAGCAGAGGCTGGGATAAGGAGCGGGAAGCGGGGGGGGATGGCCTGCAGCTCTGTCTTCCAGTTGTTTGTTGCAGATTTCTGCAGCGACCACTCGGATATTTGCCTCGAATTACATTGTGCACACACACACACACACACACACCCACACACAAACACACACACACAGAAAACCCGCATAGAAAGTTCACTTATTTATTTGGTTTTCAATTTCGGGGCTTTTTCGCTTATTTCTTTTGTTTCACTTCGCAAAACAACCATTCCAGCCATTTTCCGATTTTCCCACGATTTTTCCACCCGATTTTTACCGCCCACATACTCGTACATACAGGGCAGACAAATTGCGCGTAAAATAAAACTGAAATTGCAATTGCAGCGAGGGCAAGTACAAAAAACATAAGCAAAAAAATAGTGAAAATGAAAATAGACAAAAGCAGAGCAAGGAATTGGAAAGCGTTTTAAAAACAATAAAAGTGGCAAATTCACAGTCAAGTCCCCGCCCCTCGAAATTCGCAAATATTGCCCGTACGTGAGTGAGAACAAAAACCTAAAACCGAAAAACGATATTCGTTGCATTAAGCGAACTTCGGAAAACCAAACAAAAAGTGTAAAATACAAAAATGCTTTTATTTCCGCTGGCCACATCAGAGGACATTTGAAGGGCTTAAAAAAAGGTGAAGGATGCGATGAAAAGCACCCATTAATTGACCGCTGTAAAAACAGATTTTTATTTAATGTTTTAAAACCCTTAGGAATATACTTCCCACAATCAAGAGTTTACCAAAACCAATCTTTAATATAATATAACTTGATCTCTAAAGGTTAAGCTCTAATAATGCCAGTTAAATATAATGCTAGTTAAATAATTCAATACAGCTGTTCAAGCCATAAGCTTTTTTAAATAGCAGCAAAAACTCAACAAAAAATGTAAAAAAAAGATTTTTAAGAACTAAACCATAAACATTGAAAGTTAAGCCAATTTGAAATATGAATCGGATGAGTCTAGTTTTAAGCTGTTGAATGTTTTGTGCCACCCTTTGGGAAATACATTTTTCACAAGCGTTCTATTTCGATAGGTCAAGTTATCGGCCCAAGAATATCCACCCAAATTCTCGCAGTGCAGTCCATCTGTGCCTTTAAATAAAACTCAGGCCACAGGACCCCAGTTATCAATGAATGAATATGGAAATGGCTGAATGAATGCGGGAATGAATGGGCATGAATGAATGAATAGATGACTAGCCGGCTGACTGAATAATTGAATGAATGCGTGAATGAACGGCGCCTGGGAGGAAAATTGCGGAGTATGGCTAAAATGCCGCGGAGTGGAACGAAATAGAATAAAACGGTCTCTTATTTTTTTCCTTTACTATTGTAAAGGATTTTCTTCCCCAGGCTGTACTTAGTTGTTGTTGTTGTGGCAAACAAAGCCTTTTTGTTGCCGGTTTTGTTGTTTTTGTTGGCGGTTTCTATATACATCTCCTTTATAAGCTACGAAATTATTTTTTTCGGTGCCCAAAAATGTAATGGATATTTGAAGGTTGTTTTAGGCTTGCTATTTTGCCTTTTGTTTCTTGTTTCGAAGGAGCTTGTATTTTGCTTAAAGATTTAAGTAAACTAATTGTAAAAAATAAAGGTTTTATTTTAGACAGCTAACATTAATGTTAATTTAATAACATGGTGTTCATATTTCTTGATATTATAAAGTATATCCTACGCGTTCGTATTCTAATGGATATTTAGAGATTTGTAATATTATTATAATTAAGCTTTTGAAATTTAGTTTACAAGGTATTTGGAAAATTGCAATGCTTCCTTTTCGTCCGTGGACACCTTATTGTATATCTGTATATGTGTCATTCAGGCAGGCACAACAAAAGATGCCTAAATTAGCACACACACACTGGGGAAATCACACACACACATACACCTGCGCGGTTGACAGTTACGTGCGAAAAAAGCTATGAAGAATTCTTCAGATTTTCCTCGCTCTTCGCTTTTTTTTTTGTTGCTGCCAGGCCGCGTTCCACTTTTTTTTTTGCAGTTCGGCCAGATGCAACAGAAAATTCTTACATTCTTTTTTTCCTCCCTTTGCATAATTAGTGAGTGGCTCAGTGGGTACAACAACAACGGCGAAAAAAAAAAAATAATAATAGCAACAAGAGAAGCTTGGGCAAGTCAAGTGGCTGTGTGCCATTTTCTCAGCACCTGCGAAAAATGTGCCTTGCTCCTAATTGGCAGCCAACTACAAAAAGAAAATGGAGAAAATGGCCTTAAAGCCGGTCCAAGAAAAATAGACGGCCTGCGGCTGGGTTTTCCCTGATTAGGATAAGTTGCATTTAACCAACATTTAAAATTAACTTTAAATTGAAATCCAGTCTGAGAGAATCAGCACAAAAAAGCATAAAGAACTACACGGAGAAAAAATATAAAAACAATGTGGAAATTGTTGTATTTTCTTATTTTAGAAAATGTTGCTTAATATAATATTAATTTTTATAAATCTTTTTTAAAGTTAAGGGCTTATGTATTGTATATACATAGATATAGTTAATAAAAAAATATATTTAATCTGTAGGCAACAAATGTTAATATAATTTCTTTATAACAGACTCATACAAATGCTGTAAATAAAATGGATATTTAAACAATTGGAGTGCCTCCCAGAGATCTTGTTATTGTTTCAAAAATTACTCATAATTTTTAGTTTTATAATTGTAATTAATTATATGGCTATTTTTAAAGCCCTTCCTGAAATTTCATAACTTTCAATGGCGAACATCGATTATTGTGAAACATATAAACGAAACTTTGAAATTCCGGAAAATTACATGATCTTCATAGTATCCGTAAATGGTTTATTTAGGAATTTTCTGCCTGTGTCGAACCACATAAATCCTCGAGGGCCAAGTCAACGCTTTTTGGTTTTGTTTATCGCTGGCAGTCCTTCCGACCCGCCAGCCCTTCATCTCCTTAACCCCAGTGCATTTTGTTTACCCAGAACAACAAGATAAAGTCAAATAGTTACAGCGGCATCATGACTTTGGCGCTGGAAAGAGATGGCAGAGTGTCAGACAGAAAGGGAAGGGGGCAGTCAGACAGAAAGAGAGGGGGAGAGTCGTTTCGAGGGAGACGGAGGTGGTCAGTCACTCAGTCAGTCAGTCAGTCACTCAGTTACTCCATCAGGTTACCCTAGGTCCGAGTTTTTGAGTCAGCAACCAAGGCATCCATTGCAGCCTTTGTGGCAAAACAAACAGGAGCGGAGTTCCGGGGCAAAGGGGTATATATAGAGGGTAGGATCTGGAGAAGGGGGCTACAGAAAAAGTCGGGAGTTCCGACAGCTTCTTCTTTTACTCCAAACTACAACAACTTGTGCGCTAAACTACACTCTACCGACTTTGTAGCAGTGAGTCAAATGATCGAATCGTTACAACTAACAATTACTCTGGAGGATGTGTACAAATATATAAAATAACACCAAAAATTAATTTTTACCTAATACATGAGCGTGCTTTTAAGCTTATGCCCTGGCTTAGCCTAAGGTTATAATTTAAGCGGGGTCATAATCTATTATCTATTTCTAAAACCCTTTATATAGAAACAAATTAAATTTAACCTCAGATTAGGCTTAAAACCAAGTTATAAACGTAATCTTTTCAAAAAAATTAATCAAATAACATGAACTTTATCGGCTTATCTTTAACAAAGTTTGTGAAACACATAAGTATGATTGTTTCCAAAACCAACTTGCAACAAAATGAAATCCAAGTTGAAATGAAGGTTAAGTTAAAAAAGTAGTTCATCACATTCCTTACTAATCCCGATACCTCTTGGAAAACTGCAGGAAAAAATATGCAAGTACAGTTTCCCTCAGGTATTTTTGCATTTGATTTTCAAGTTGCGTCTAGTCGTAGCCGGACTTTTGTGGTGAGTGTGGAAATGGGGAAAAAATGGCTGCAGGACGACGGCCAGGACTCCAGGAAGTGGGGACAGGGGAATGGGGGATGGGGGATACGAGTTACGGATCGGGATACGGATGACGGTTGTCCGGGTTGAGGCCAAGGTGCAGCATTGCCGTGACAGCCCATCAACTTGCATTTCCCCCGATTCTTTTCTGTTGGCCGTGTCTTCTCTTTTTTGATGATGCCTTGGCCTGGCAGACAAAATTGCATTTCGCTCAAGGTGTGACCAGGTCCGAGTGCAATGGGAAGTCCCCTGCCAAGCATTTATAAATCGTGTGACAAGCACACATACACAGCAAGAAAAAATTATTTATTTATCTAAGAACCGCTGGCAAAATTTAAACCCAATTCAGTTCATATATTAGTTCATTAATCAATTGTCGCTTTTATAACAAAACATATAAAGAAGTATCTTTCGAAGAATTCTCTTAATATCATGTGTGCAATTTTATAATGTTCTCTTCAGTAGTATTTACATTTTTTTTCGGCAAGAACTAGACTCCAAACTATTACTACCAATATATAAATTATTGATATATCGATAACATCTTAGGTTTTACAAATTTTACCTTTCAATGACCTTAAAGTTATTTTTGATTTGTATAAGTTTACTTGAAGGTTTTATTCAGAGTCAAAAATTGCACTTTTCAAAAACATTTGATGGCGTATAATTAATATATATCAACTGCTACTTATTTTTTCTTGTGTAGCACCTCGGAGCAGGGGAACAGTGGGTGATGAGATTCTGCGGGAAGGACCAACGTCCATTGCCATAAAACTTAAACAAGTTATTTATGCACACGCGTTGCGTGCTTGAAGCTCGTTTTCAATTGCAGCTGGCAAATGTTTAAGAGCGGTGCAACGAAGGGGATGAAAGGGGGGTGAAAAGGGGCTGAAAGCAAGGTGCATGAAAAGTGCGGAAAAGTGGGAAAAGCGGGCACTGCAATGGGGCCTTAAGTTATCAACATGGAATGCAATTTTCCAAACTGTCTATTTTCTATGCAAATTCGCTTGCATTTCACAACGCGCTGCGCTTTGCGCTTTTGCTCTCTATCTTCCACCAGTCACGCCCATAACCGCCCGCCGCCCACCGCCCCCTCTTCCCCCTTTCCCCAGGGGGAGGGGCAGTGGGTGCCGACAGGCCATATCAGCCATATCAGAGAGCTGAGAGCGAAGAAAAGCAGTAGTAGTAGTGGAAAAAATGCGTCGCACAAACATGCAAATGTGTTGCATAGTTTAGGGCGCCCTCACACACACACGCTTATCAGAAGCATCCTGGCCCTTCCAGTGTGTGTGTGTGTGTGTGTTTGCAAGACATATTAACTTAATATATATAGAGCTGGCAAATATAATGCTTACGACAGATTTTTTTTATTGCCTGGCGAAGAATACTGAAATATAATTGGTAAAATGTAGCTCTACGAATTTCTTTTCAGAAATATCATGGCAAATAAAATGCAAATGTAAATTAAAATAAATAGGAAGACAACTGTTGAGAGCCAGAGTCTTTTTTCTCTTTAGAAACACATTTAAGAACGCTCATTTTTCATTTTCTTTAACCCTTTTAAATTTTCTTTTATCACATTAACCGACAGTTTTCCCTTTCCTCTTTTTCCCACAGCCGTTTTATTGACTATTTGATTTTGCAATTACCCCCACTGATGGAAATTATTGTGCGGAGTTTCCCTTTGAAAATTCCCTCTTAAATCTGAATTCAACGCGCTTGGGCCTGGGTAATCAGCGAGCTCTCCGGGAGTTTATGTTGTTGCATCACCGATTGATGCCAAAGGCACTTGCAGCCGCATCCTTAACCCCTGGTCGCCACCCATGGTCGCCCCTTTTTGGCCAACGCTCTCGGAGCTGCCACAAAATCAAGCCACATTGATGGAGGAAGAGCGTCAACGGCAATGAAAAACCAAATGAGCGACGCTTTGAGCGCTCCTCTCGATTAACACGTTGCACCACATGGTAGCCGGTGGGGGCTAAGGGGTGTGTGGGGTGGCCCCAGTGGGGGAAAATGGGAAATGGAGGCGGGGACACAGCGGAGGGAACTGCGAGTAGGGTTGGGAGCGATCAATGCAAAGCAGCACTGAACCAAAACGAAAAACTGGTCAACGGCTACTCAATGAAGGCGTGACTTTCCAGCTGCCCACGTTAGTCACGACCTTTGGCTATTAAACACTTTTCTGCAATGCCATTTTTCGAAATAGAAATGACGAAAAATCGACCAAAAAATACAAACCAAGCTGAAAACACCGATTTTTAGATAATTAAGCCACAATCATTTAGAAGTATGCCACTTTGGAATCGGATGTCTGTAAAAAAAGTTATGGGCTTAGAAGTGTAGGTTTTAGGTCACTTTTCTGTTAATGCAATGTTAATATACTGTAATGTAATGTTAATGTTATGTTATTGTAACGATAATTAAATGTTAATGTAATGTTAATGTAATGTTAATGCAATGTTAATGTAATGTTAATGTAATGTTAATTTAATGTTAATGTAGTGTTAATGTAATGTTAATGTAATGTTAATGCAATGTTAATGTACTGTTAATGTACTGTTAATGTACTGTTAATGTACTGTTAATGTACTGTTAATGTACTGTTAATGTAATGTTAATGAAATGTTAATGTCAAGTAATGTTAATGTAATGTAAAATTGGCACGGTCATCGCCATTCATCCCTCGGGAAATATAATTCCCAACCAATTCTAGCCAAAAAATTACGACCTAGGGGTTGTGGCAGTCCATAAATCAGTTTTCAGCTTATCAGTTTATTATTATAAATTAATTCACTAAAAAATAATACAAATTAATAAAATACTAATTCCAGGTTATGAGTGATTATGTGTGTGATTGAGGAGAGGTTGCAGGAGGCTCACAGCGATACCATCATCTTTCTTTAGCATGGAGCCTGATTCATAAAGAGTGCAGTCTTGGGTCACCTACATACATGCTCAATTTGGTGGATTCTGAAACCGTTTTGCTCTCACTGCTCAATTACACCGAGATAGCGATTGAAGGTGTTTTGGCTGCCAACACGTTGGTTTCGCAGGGCGATGAAATTTAGGAGTAGTTGCGAATCCCTTCTGACATTGACAAATAGTGTGCGAAGTACAATGCAAGCGCACGCACACTGGCGCACTGGAGCACACACACACACACAGACACACACTCGCTAAACTGGCACACGCATGCCGTGGCAAAATGTGTTGCATACTTGCGGGCGCAAATTATTGCCAGCAGGCAGCTGCAGCTGCGACTCAGGACGCAGGACTCCTGTTCCCGCTACCGCTCCCGGTCCTTCTGCTGATCCTGCGCCTTCTCCTCGCCAGTTTGCTAATTAACAAAGCACTTTACAGCTGTCCGGAGCATTTGAGGCGGAGGGATGCCAACAGCGGGGTGTACACTCAGAAAAGTATGGCCTGATTATCATATTAACCAGCGCTTGACTCCATTAAATGTTGATAAAAGTAATTTTTAAAACTGTCGAAATTCCATCACATTTGAAAGTATCGCATTTTTGTGTCCATGAATAAGATATAAATTGGCTTAAAACACAAATATTGCAAGTATCATAATTTCATGGACACCCGACTCAATCTAATATTGATTAACAAGTGATTGACTACAATTTTTAATTTTTAGCTTAATTTTTTGTATTATGACTTTTAAGTATGAGACAATGTTATAACCATACATAGTGTCTTAAATAAATTCAGATCAATGGTCAACAGTTTTTCTGGCAGTGCAGACATACTTTACACCTTCCACCTGGCCCAAAAACAACAGCAGGAGACAAAGCCTTTAGGACCATCATCTCTGAGAGAGCTTATCCCGTTTCTTGGGCCGCCCATGTACCGCCCCCGGGCCGTCCCTCTTTCCCCCCTTCCCTGCCTTGCCACCCGTCCCCCGGCCGCATTAATTAAATTTTATAACGCCGCCACTGCAGCTGCTTGTGTGGAAACACGTGACGCAGTGGAAACGCGTTGCATAATTTGATGGCGCCAACGTTTAGAATTCGTCGCCAAGTGTTCCGCTGCGACTCCGCCGGTTTACAGTTTATACATAGTATAACTAGATATTGTCATAGCCCGTTTAACCGCTTTAACCAAACGGAGTTGGGGATAATTGAGATCACACTTGAATATTTTAGTATTACTTTATATTACTGTTTAAGGTACGCTGACTGCAGATTTTAAAGAATTAATTTTTATATTTTCACGAAAGACTTTCAATATAAGTAAAAAAATAATACTATAAATCATATATTTACTCTTTAACCGCTTCTGAGCTTAATTCATGGTAAGTTTTTATATACTTTATTTTAATATTTGTAATACCTAATTAAAATATATTCATATATTCAACAATAAGACATGTTATGTTTCAGAAATCAGTTATCTAAATAAGTGTTTGAGAATAAAACTATACAAATTTACAACTTTTTGTATTGCTTAAAGTTCAAGCGTAATATTAAATCGTAAAAAACATTTAAATCTGGTCAAGTAATTACAATGTCAAATACTTATTTAACGTTTTGTGACTAGGTAATTGCTGTTTTAAGCGTTGAGTCAAATAAATTAGACAACAACGTACCATATTAAATTTAATGAATATTTTATGCAATAGCAATCAACTTTAAACTAAAATAAGCACAAATCATTTGCCAAGGCAATTTCCATACAAAAATATTTTAATAAAAATACAAATTAAAGCAATACAATTTTTTGGCTTTAACATTTAAACAACTCTGGCTAAGGGCAATTAAATTATGCCGAAATGTGCATTTAAAATAATAGAAGAAACGAAATTGAATTAGGCAAGTTTTTAGTAAATATAAGCAATGTTTAAAGTTGAGCCAAACTGTTCGCATATTTATATACATGTTTAATACAATTCTACATTTATTTCTGATTTAAAATACTCTGCTTTCTTATTTTGTAATTATAATCTGCATTAAAAAACCCTTCTTCAAATTCTTTCCCTTCATTTTCCGTTTCCGGGATTCCTTCATCTTTTCGACCTAATTAGATCATTTAAATACAAATTGTTCCTGAATTGCCGGAAAGTTGTGAAATCGTCAGGATCGCCAGTTGACTGAATTCTATTAGTGGCCTTATTCGCAATTATTCACAATTATTTATGTTGTCGCGTGGTTAACCAAGCATTTATTTATTCACCATTATCTTTTATACGCTGTCAATTAATTGGCCTAAGGACTTGAGGCGTTTTGTTGTCCACCCCAAAAAAGAAATTAAGACCGGAATTGGAATGAAAATCTAACAATTTTGCAACTCTAATCTGCGCGGCAATAAAACGAAAATGCTGCAAGGAGAAAACTTTGCCACGCGACGAAGGAAAATAAAAATGAAAATAAAAATGAAAATACAAATAAGTGGAAAAGCGTCACGAAAATGCGCAGACAGCAAAAGCGGAAAGTGTTTATATATATATAGTATATATGGGTGCCTCTATTGTTGCTAACTGCGCTGCGTTTATTTAGAAAGTTATTTCTCTCGTTCAGCGAAGGCAACAGAAAAAGTAACTAAAAATAAGCTGAGCCAAAATAAAAACATTGTTGCACATGCTCCACTCCGCACCCGGAAAAATACAAAAAAAAAGAACGAACAGAAAAAAACTAAAACAAGCTGGCAACAATGTTGTCTGTTATTCAAGCTAAGAGCAGTGCGAAAAAAGGGGCGGTAAAAGGGGGCGGGCCTGGGGGATTCCCCGCCTCATTAGCTCGGTGTTTCGCCATGGATATGCTAAAAGGTTTTTATTATTATTTTATTCACTTTTTCGGCTGCGTTTCTGTTTTGTTTTTCCTGCTGATGATTATTAATGGATTTATTTTTGGGCAATTTTAAGTTTGTTCGTTTATCATCACTTCGAGTCGGTGACCTTGTTTTAAAACTTAAATTTGCATGATCTGCTTAAACTAAAAAAAACCAAGTGCTCTTTACAGAAAATTGCAATATAAAAGTAAACAAAAAGTACTAGCAAAAAAGTGAAAATAAATAAAAATTTTAAAATTAATAAGTTAGTGTTAACCAAGAAATTCAATTTGAGCCTACAAGATTATATCAAAAAGAACTTAACAAAAACATTGGGCTAAACACATAAAAACATTTCTTAAATATTTGTTCTATTTGTTCGTAAAATATTTTCTCTGAAAATCCCAATTGTAAATACAATTCAAAAGAAACACATTGTCAGCTCACCTGACATTTTGCAGCGCTTTTTGTTTAGTTGCACAATGTTTTCTTGGATTTAGCAAACGGCTTTTACCTCAATCCATTTCGACGCCCGGTTTCCATTATACTGAATGCTATTTATTATTATTATTTAGCCATCATTTGGCTGGCAGTCAATTGGGCATTTTGTTTATAAACAATATACACAGGGCGCCGAGGAAAACATTTTTGATGTAGCTCATAAAAATGGTCAGTGAGACACGGGGAAGTTCAGGGAAAACCCAAAAGAAATAATAAACACGAATTGCAAATATTTGTAAGCTTTCATCGGGAATTGGTGTGCGGGCCAAAAAGGTGTTGACGGAGGCAAACAGAATTAAAAATTGTTTTTCTGCTGTGTATTTTTAGTGCCGGTTAAACGGGCAAAAATTCACTTTTCCTCATTCTGGCAGGTGACATAAACGGAAATTACGCATACGCACTGTTGGCAATTTTATGAAATTTTATCCAATGAAAATAACAAAGGAAGAACGAGCTTGAAATAAAATCGAATCTCACAAAGAATGCGTTGGCAATAAATGGAAGACATCATCTTCATTTTGCATAACAATTTTCGTATAATTTTGCCTTTTTACCCCTGTTTACTTTATTGTGCCTAAAAGATTATAATGGCATTAATTACGTATACGCTCAGGTGAACACGGCATAAGGCACGATGGGCACTTAATTAGTGGGCGTATGTCGGCCTGTTTGTTTATGTTTAAATGTCTGACGGCTTGGGCAAACATTTTCCTACACTCATTTGCTTATTCTGTGTTTGCTTGCCTTTTTTATGAAAATGTTCGGTCTTTTTTTTTTTACGGAGACTTGTAGGTACTCTGTTAATGGAAGGAGATTTATTCAAAACAGATGGTATCCCGACTACTAAAAATAGTCTCCCCACTTTTTTTTCTTATTTTATTGTTTATAAATTTAAAAATACATTTATTGCCAGTAAAAGTGTTTTCGAAG
This sequence comes from Drosophila kurseongensis, assembly GCA_018153305.1. Taxonomy (NCBI): domain Eukaryota; kingdom Metazoa; phylum Arthropoda; class Insecta; order Diptera; family Drosophilidae; genus Drosophila; species Drosophila kurseongensis. The sequence continues at coordinate 1,707,978 of JAECXX010000141.1, forward strand.
ACACCCGAAAAGTTAATTACGTGTCATAAATAGTTTATATTAATCATAACACATTTTCTAATTTTCTTAGGTTACTTATTCGTTCAAAGTTAAAGATATCAAGAGTTTTAATACTTCACACTTCACTTACTTAATTTTTGGACTAGCTCGCTGTGTAATTTTGTTTTGTGGTTATTCAAACGATTGTCCGTGGTCGAGGGGTAAACGCACAGAGTTTTTCATATTTTTGCCAGCATGACATTTGAATTTGCATAATTAATCAATTAATGCTGCGATTTTAGAGGGGAAATGGAAATGCCCGACGTCACGTGCATAAATTTTGCTCATGTGATTTGCGCTCGTTTCTTTTTCAATTTCATTTCTGAATAAAATTTTTAAGCCGCGCACGTGCCCCGACATGACTATGGCCGATATATCCGATCTGCATGGTATATTTGTGCATACGTGGACATATATGTACATATATTCATATACAAGTATACATCAAAAACTGAAAGGGGGAACATTTAATTTGATATGCGCTTTGTTTGCCCAATGACATGGACATGTCAATTATTTAATGCTTAACGTTTAGTACCGGTATACTCATAAAACAACGCATAAAACATCATCCCTTGGAGACATTCGCTACTAACTACCTGCAGGCCACATCCCTACGTATAAACCTAATTGGCGGCCCACTTACCCTATCCGCCATATATTGCCCCCCACGCTTCAGTATTGCAGAAAATGAGTTTATGAATTTCTACAACTCACTAGGACGCTGCTTTATAGCTGCCGGTGATTATAACGCAAAGCATCCCCACTGGGGATCTCGTCTTATCAACCCCAAAGGCCGCCAATTATACAACGCTATTATCACTCCTGGTAATGCGCTTGACTTTGTCTCACCAGCTAGGCCTACATACTGGCCCACAGATCCAAATAAACAACCTGACATTATCGATTTCGCTGTTATTAGAAGAGTCTCGCACAGGCTGATAAACATAAAAACCTTAGAAGAGCTTACATCGGACCATTCGCCAGTTCTCCTCTGTCTATCTGAACAGCCGCAGCTTCTGGAACGCCCCCAACATCTAACATCAAACAAAACAAACTGGCTGAAGTACAAAAAATATGTAAGTGCACACATCGAACTTGATCCTGAAATTTCCTCTGAATCTGACATTGACAAGTCGCTTAAACACCTCACGGACGTAATGTCCTCTGCCGCCAAACATTCTACGCCAGAACCCTCATCCACAAACCCGCTAAGAACTGGACGCTCAAATATCCAGATCGAGTCTCTCCTACTTGAAAAACGTAGACTTCGCAGAGACTGGCAGACTCATCGGTCCCCAGCTACTAAGAAAAGACTTAATGAAGCATCTCGAAAATTGTCGAAGGCCCTCTCTACCGAAAAGAACCAGGCCCAACGGGCCTACATTGCGAAACTATCCCCGACGGGTAATAAATTCCCACTATGGAGAGCGCACCCAAACATGCAGCCACCAATAGATCCCGATTGGCCAATTCGATCACAAACAGGTGCCTGGGCGCGCAGTGACGAAGAAAGAGCTAACACCTTTGCCCATCACTTGGAAAACGTCTTCAAGCCCCACCCGCCATCCAACCAATTCACTCTACCGAATGTCTCGCTAGCGTCGCCGTCCTCCCCAGTTACCCTTGAAACCAGCACAATACTTAAGGCTATTAAAGAATACATAAACCCAAAAAAGGCTCCTGGTCACGATTTTATTTCTCCAAAAATGATAATTGAATTACCTGCATGCGCAGTCAGATGCATCGCATTTATATTTAACTCAATATTGAAATGGGGCTACTTTCCTGACCAATGGAAAAAGTCTGTCATTACAATGATCCCGAAGCCAGGAAAAGACAAATCCCAGCCTTCCTCGTACCGGCCCATCAGTCTGCTCCCATGTCTATCAAAGCTATTTGAAAAACTGCTTCTTGTTCATCTAGTAACACATCTTCAAAACAACAGAACGATCCCTCTGCACCAATTCGGATTTAGGGAAAAGCATGGAACTATCGAACAGGTAAACCGCTTAACATCTGAAATTCGCACGGCTTTCGAACACAAGCAATATTGCAGTGCCTTATTTCTGGACGTATCACAGGCATTTGATCGCGTCTGGATCGACGGTCTGGTATACAAAATCAAAACCCTCCTACCGGAAAACACTCACAAGTTGCTTGAGTCATACCTCAGAAACAGAGTTTTCACCGTGAGATGTAAAACCTTTACTTCAACCATCCGTAACATCGAAGCTGGAGTACCCCAAGGAAGTGTGCTTGGACCAATCTTGTACATCCTTTACACGGCAGACATTCCAACAAGCCGCCAGACCCTCATCTCAACCTTTGCTGACGACACTGCCATTGTCAGCCGCTCAAAATGCCCAAAAACAGCTACAGCCCATTTAAAAGAACACCTGGTAGCTGTAGAAAAATGGCTCGCAGACTGGCGTATCAAAGTCAATGAGCAAAAGTGTAAGCACATTACATTTACACTAAACTTGTCGAAATGCCCACCACTGACGCTAAACAACAAGCCGGTTCCACAAGCAGACGAAGTCACCTATCTCGGCATACACCTAGACAGGAGGCTTACCTGGAGAAAGCATATAGAAGCAAAGAAGACCCATTTAAAACTAAAGGCCAGCAGCCCTCACTGGCTCATGAACTACCGCTCCCCCCTTCCACTCGAATATAAAGTACTACTGTATAACTCGTGCTTAAAGCCGATCTGGACCTACGGTTCCGAGCTCTGGGGAAACGCAAGCAGCAGCAATATAGAAATTATTCAAAGAGTACAATCAAAGACCCTACGAACAATAACTGGAGCCCCCTGGTACATCCGCAATGCAAACATCCAGAGAGACCTGGATATAAATCCCGTAAAAGAAGAAATTGTTTCCAGAAAAATTAAATATGAAGCCAGATTATCAAATCACCCAAACCTGCTTGCCAGACAACTCAACCGGCTAAGCTATCATTCCCGTCTACAGCGGAATGATTTCCCATCCCTTTTTCATTAGTTAGTCATTATTGTTAGTCTCTTAAGTAATAGAGAAGATCCAATAAATAAGAACAAAAAAAAAAAAAAAAAAAAAAAAAAAAAACGTTTAGTGCCTTATTGCATTTCAATTTTCCATTTTGCCATTTGACTCGATGCGTTTTTATCGCCGGCCATTCGATATTCACTCAAATTACATGACGAGCATGCCGAGGAACAAAGTACTTGCTATTAAATTGGGTCCAAAATGTCTAATATTGCGATGCTAACTGAGATGTATTTGTAATTTGATTATAGCCAAAAGAAGTCAAAAGATCCCAGGTTTTGATATATAATGTTATTATACATAACACAAAATTGTAGTTGTAATCATCATTTTTTATAATAATACACAATAATAATAAATTAAGTTGGGAATGCATACAACAAAATACAATTATTAACAATTTTTTACAAAAAATCATTTTACTTGTATCTAGTTTCATATTCCAAATATAATACACCCTGACTAACATATAAATCCAATTATTTTTGGTAAAAAATAACATTATAATATTTGATTCCGGAGATAAATTTGTTTTCCTGTTTGCTTGAAATTGCTTTTTAACGATTGTTGTTAAAGAAAACACATCAAATTAATAGCCAATAAATTCGAAACTCAATTGAAAAATAAATTAAACAAAATTTTAATCGACTGAAAATTTTATTTATTTATTTAGCAATTTTATGTCGTATTTATTGACCATTCATTTTATGATTTTGCATTTTTTTACAATTTTGGTATAAGAGCGTAAAATGTTTTGCTTAAAAAAAGGATCTTCTCTGACAAAATTAAAACAGTATTTTTGATACACCTGAAGAAAATTCGCATTTGGCTGACCCATTTTCTAGTTGTTCCGATTTGTCTTTTTGGACTTAGAAATATGGCCATACGACATTGGGCTGTTGGAGGTTTAAGTACTTCCTCTCGTTTTTCGATTGTTTATTTTGGTTGAGGGGTTCGTCATTAGACGGCTTCAGCCTAATGGACGTGGCCTTTCCACCCCCCGAATACCCCCTTTGCTTTTCCTCACCCATTTTCCTCAGTTTTCCTGTCATGTCTCACCTGCCAGTTGAATTGCATTTGATTTGATATTTTCTGTCATCTGTGCGTCGTTTGCTCCTCTTTATTTGGTTTTTCACTCCTCTGTTGTTCTTAGAATCATTAGTTTGTTTTTTGTCTTTATGTATTTGTATCTTTTTGTCACGTTCGCCTCTCGATTTTCGTGATTTGGTTTTCATTTCTTGGGCTCTTGCCGTTTTCTTGTTGTTCTTCTGGCATCTATTTTTGGTACGAGCACAACAAAAATTAAATAAATAATATTGTCATTCTCTCAATTGCATTTGCGCTTTTTCCCCCATGATGCCTCAGTTATTCCTACAATTTAATCCACTTTTTATGGCTTTATTCGCATGTGGCCCAAATGTTTTTCCTGCTTTATGCGGTTGACTAATTGTCAGGAATTTTGTCGTTTTCATAATAATTTTGAACGTACATTTTCGTCACAAAATGGGAAATTATCTTTACAATCGGCAGTTGAAATGTTTATAAATTACAAATATTTTCCAAGTATTTCATATATTTTAAGATAATTCTTACATATTTGGTTTGAAATTTGTAAGTATTTTTTTTTGTATTTATATTTTTTATTTTGTGATAAAGAAATGTAAATTTATTATTACTTAAATGGTGTTTTCTCGCACATGTTTGTAAAATTTTATTTCGTTTTAGATAAAACCTTGTTATAATCAAAATCATTGAGATTAAATGTTTATGGAGGCTAACTTCCAATTAAAAATCCATAAAAAATTTATAGCCCGTGCTGGTTATTTTTGCCTGAATTTCGTACCGTATTTACACAAGAATCGACCTCCAAACAAAAGGCAACGTAAAAATGATTGATTTGCGGTTGAAAATGTTTCAGCATCCAGCGATACGTTGAGTATTTTATCTCACTATTTTGCCCATTCCACTGGCAATATAATTTCAATTTGCTGGCCGCCTCATTTGATTTAAATGTTCGGGGAATGTAAATGCATTTCCACTTGAATTCAGAGATCTTATCTTGACCAACCATTTCAGTGGGTTAAAGGGGTGCTCGAAAGGGGTCCCAAGGGGTTAAAAGCGGCATCGAGACAAATTCAGAGGAAAAATATTCAGTTGCTTGGCATTTGGTGACGTGCGGCGATCGTGTCCAACAGAAACAAAAATAAATAAATATAAATGTTGCGCATAAAATCTATTTTGACTCAAGGTCGCGTCATCAGTTTCTGTTTTTTTTCACCGCACAAGAGGAAATTGTGCCGAAAAAGATGGTCAAATATTGCAAGAAGTATGGGAAATGTAGTAGAGCATTAACATTGCGAATATCAAGGAAGAAAATATACCAAATTAGAGGAATAAAAGTTAAAAAAAAACATTTTACAAGTTGATACCAAATTTAATTTTAATTGTTGTAGTTCTTTTTTTATTTTGCAGAAATAATTCGTATGTAAAATTTTATTTTTTTTTTTTAATTAAAAAAAGTTATCATTTAATGGCTATTAATAGCTTGTTAATTACCAATTAAAACTCCCAGGAAAAGGCCTATAAATAACGTAAGCCGCAGACTCGCTATTCTAAATTTTTAAGTCGCATTAATCAGCATAAACAGGGCTCTTCTGCACCTTGATCTACATTCCAAGATCAAACCGAACCAGTTTGTTCTTCCGATCTCACGAAGAGATCTCACCCAAAATGCATGAATAGATGTTCTTTGATGGAAAAATAAATAAGGGAAAAAAGCGAGCCCGCGTTAGATTGTTCAATTATTCAATTGGGGACTTCGAGACGGCGGCAAACAATTTTGATTATATTTATTAGATGCCGGATTAGCTGCGCTGGCTCTTGTGGCAATTGCGTTGAGTATACGCCATGTATGCGCCCCGAAGTAGCTTAATTTTTTTCCATCACACATGTGTTTCACATTATATTTGTTCTTGCTGGAGGATAGAGGACAGAGGAAATGAAACGAAAATAAAAATGTCTTGTGATGGAATTTAAATTGAAATGGATATTTTTATCGGCTTTTGTGAGTAGTAGAGACATCTTTTCAATTCAGTTCACCTTACCCACCCAATTCTTCTCGCCCGCCGACTATGCTAATGTAGCCCTGTATCATACTATATACCTGACTGTATGTATAAATACCGGCCAGAGATGTTCCTGAATGATCTCTCGAAAAATCTGCTCAAGTGTGTCACTTGAAGAGCGTACAAAACAATTCAATTGATTGGAGTATATTTGATCAGCGCTCGACTCGACGCTCAAGAGATATTCAAATACATTTTGCGAAAAATATATTCAAATAAATTAAGATCACGAAAAGATGAGTTCAAATCATAAAGCATGATAACATATTAAAATTGCAAAAGCAACAATTTTATATATCAAAAAACATTTTTTGTTAACAAAAAAATGAAAGAAATTTATTTAATACTAATTTTTCATGTTTCAAATTATGTATTTCTATAAAATAGTTTTTTTCTTTTAATTTTTCGTTTATTGAATATTGCCATTTGGTGTTTCTTAAAATACCATTGAGACCATATTTATTTAATTTATCAAGCTGCAAATATAAATATTTTGTTCACGTGATTTTATTATAAATTCAATTAATACCTGGAATAATCGAGTTGTGTTTTAATGTTTTGTTGGCTGGTGATTTTCGCCGACTTTGTTTTGCTGCTAATTATATTTTGGTCATGCCAGCAAATCCATCAATTAAAGATGCTTTTGTGTGTTTGGGTACTGAGTATTAATTAATGTTATTCAAACATTTTCACATATTTTTATGGGTCTTCATTTTAAAATTTTCCATACTTTTTCAGTACATATCTATCACAATTGTCAACATTTGAAACAACAAAAAATGAAAAATAAGCAAAAACACGACCAGTATGACTATTTTGCACTATTTTTGTGCCGAAAATGAGAAACGTGTATTTAAAAATAAATAATACAACTTAAGTATTGGCCAGCATAAAATCAAACAAAACGTCCAAAAAACAGAAGAAAAAAAAAGCGCGCAGAAAAATGTAAATGAAAATTGTTTGACACTTGCCGTTGGCTTCTCTAGTTTTTCACCGAAAAAGCGCCCGAAATTATATGACAGCAAAAAAGGAGCCAATAAAAAAGGCATCATCGCAATGGGAATGCAAAATATTTGCATCTAAATAAAGGCTCAAAACCGATCAAATGTGCAGTCATCGGAATCAGTAGATATTTGGATAAAAACTGAATTGATTATTAAATTTGATTGTGCTTTGCCAGTTGACGTTTATTTCAGTCGGTTTATTTCATTTTTTTGTCAACGCCATTTTAAAATCTTGCCATTTACATTTAATGTCATAATTAATGTCATATACAATTTCAAATGCATTTTAAATTTGGCCAATTAATTGCATGTCTTAAACACTTTAAGTGTAATTATTAGTTATAATTATTTTGTCAATTCAATTTATGAATGGTTTACTTTAATGAGCTCACTTAATTTAATGCTATTGAATACACTAAATACAATTTTTTTAGCAGCTTTAATTTTGTGTTAAGCAATTTGTTCATTCAATTTTCTTTTCACTTTAAATCTAAATATGTATCAATGTTTAAATTAAATTTTTTGAGTAGTGTGCTCTTTACTTTAATTTTAATAAGAACTTATAAATTATATTTTTTTAACACTCATTTGATTTATCAGATACTTTGATCTACAAAATGTATTGCATCTTATTTCACATATATTCAAAGTGGTAATTTTTTAGAGCGCATAAAAAAAATACAAAAAAATTATGTTTAACAGCACACACACACCCGAAATGTGAAAAGAGCGAGACAAAGGTGGGATCGTATCGGATTGGCAAAGATCACGCCAGAGCATCGCGAGGAGACTGAATCGCCCGATCGGCTATAGCGGATATGTGGCCGGACTTCGGGCAGGTGTGCGAGCGAGAGGGCGTGTGGGATCCCATCTCAGAAAATAAGAAAATATCATCATCATACGACCGCCATTTAATTTAAGCGAATTCGGCTCGATTAACAGCTAAAGAACGAGGAACGGGCGATACTATAAAATGCCGACCTCTTACAGGTGTCCGCGTTTATAGCTTTTTTTCGAATACAAGCAGACACTTTTTATCACAAAAGCATTGGCAGACTAAGCTTTCACAGTGAACACATAAATGAACTCCAAAATTGTTGAGCAATTTGCCTTCTTAACCATACATATTTTAAACTTTGTTCATTTAAGACTCGCTCTTATGAAGATTGGCATTCAAAAGATATTATTCAATTATACACAATTTAAAGAAATATTTAAATGAAGATGTGCAATCTTAAATATATATGGTGAATAATACTGTATCTATTGTATTTATTTAGTATTATTATTTTATTTTACTGTCCCTGTTAAGCAAAAACATATTTATGAATATACATAATTTATTTTAAATATAATATAAAGAACAATATCTTGTCCCATGCAGTTTTGAACAAATATGGATAATTTTTAATATATACAAATATTTTGCCATTTTTCCCACGTTAAATGATTTATACAGTAGTTTCTATACTTTTGTGGTTCAAAAATCAACTAAAGCATTTGGGCAAACTTTTAACTTGGTTGTGAACTCCGATGTGGACATTACTTTTTGGGAGGGGATGGTGGGGGCTTGGTGGGCGGTTTTTGGGCGGGTGGTGCAGCGGCCTTCGGTTGCTTTGCAGCCTTCCCTGTTGATTTGCCCTTATTATCGCCAGCATCCTTGGTAGCCTTGGGTTCTTTGGCGGCCTTGGGATCTTTTGCAGCATTGGGATCCTTGGAGTCCTTCTTAGCCTTACCCTCCTTAGCCTTACCCTCCTTAGCCTTACCTTCCTTAGCCTTACCCTTCCTAGCATCCTTTTCAACAACTGGCTCCTCGTTGATCTCGCAGGCCGGCGTCTTTTTGGGCTTGCCAAAACACACTTCCGCCAGCTTGATGTGCTCCAGATTAAATCCGGATACTCCACGGATCTTGCCATCCACGTTCTTGGCATATATATCCGTGTGGAGCTCGTGGAGATCGACCTCCTTGTCGGTGGTAGCCTTGTTGCACTCCTTGTCGACCTGCTTCTTGGTCTTGTCCTCCAGGATCTTCAGCTCCTCCTCGTCGGCGAGGCATAAGGCGATTATTTGGCTGCGGAAACTGGTGATCGGATCACGTTTTTCCCTCACCGCCTGGACTTCTTTCCTCGACCGATACGATGTGCCCGGGTCGGACATGGAATGCCCAACATATCGGTACGTACTCATCTCGAGGACAATCGGCCCCTGATTGAGGGCGTAGTCCATGGCGAACTGGGTGGCACTGCGAACGGCCAGCACTTGGTTGCCATCGACCCACAGGCCCGGGATATACTGGCCCCGCATGTAGAACTCCGTCATGGCCGAGGCCCGCTTCTCGTGGGTGCCCATGCCGTAGTGGTTATTCTCACAGACGAAGATGCAGGGCAGGCACCACAGCTTGGCCATGTTGAAGGACTCGAAGACCTGTCCCTGATTGGCGGCCCCATCGCCGTAGAGCACCACGCACACAGCGTTATCGTTCCGGTAGCTGTGCGCCAGAGCCACGCCCGTGCCCACCGGCACCTGGGCACCCACGATGCCATTGCCGCCGTAGAAGTTCTCGCCGTACATGTGCATGGAGCCACCCTTGCCGCGGCTGCAGCCGGTTCGCACGCCCAGCAACTCCGCCATTATCTCGTACATCGACACGCCCATCAAATAGGTCCAGGCATGACACCGGTAGGCGGTGATCACCGAATCGCATTGGCGCAGGCACTGCCTCATCCCAACGGCCACCGCCTCCTGGCCCGTGTACAAGTGGCAGAACCCACGGATCTGACGCTGCTTGTAGAGATTTCCGGCCACCGTCTCCATTCGTCGCACCTCCATCATCTTGGTGTACATCGATAAGGCGTCCTCCCGCGACAGCTCCACGTCCATCGTGGGTCCCGTCTCCAGATCGTAGCACTTGAACGTCTGCAGGGGAAAGCGTTTGTAAGCATTTAAAAAGGATCATTTGATTATGATTCGGATTGAGTTAATACGATTACACTGTTTTATAAAGAATCTCGGTGATAATTATATATAAGATCTAAGTAATTGGAAAACGATACTTTCAGTTACTCTCAACCTTCTCTCAATTTGCATGTCGAAACAAATAGTTAGTTATTTAAAATTGGTATTACAAAATCTTGAAAACAGAAAATTATTCAACTTGGAAAGTACAGGTGGGCATATAAAGTACATATGTATCTTATAGGGAAATGTATTGAAGGTATTTTAATAGTAAAATATGTATGACATAGCATGAATAATATTAAAATTGGTCTTCGATACTGGCTCTTGGCATGCTCCCCTATATTTAAGATAAATGAAACTATAACATCACCGAAATTCTTTCTTAAAGAAGATATTTAAATCTATTAAGAGTTCACTAGCTCTAAGCTGTTCCTAATTCTATTCCAGGCACTCACATTCTCAAGGGTCAAGCAGCTGCACTTGTGACGCCCGAAGATCCTAGACGGGATTTTTGCACCCAAAGGAATGCGGGCTCCGCTGCATCTCATCAGCAAGCGGAGTGGACTGGACTTCATCATTGGACTCCTAAACAACTGGACACCTGGATGAGCCGAGTTGCCACGTACTTAAATTTTGAAATTTTTCGAAAAAATAGAAGCCTTCATACAATTACTTAGTTATGCTAATAAGCAAAGAAAGTAAACGACATTAAAAGCAAATGAACATCGAGCGAGATGGCAACTGTCACAGAACAGACAGAGATGCAAACAAAATGTTTTTCGAATGGGTTAATTTCGCTTTAAGAAGTGCGCCCTAAATATCTTATAGTATAAAATAATATCCGATAAACTAAACATTAAATATTTTCAAAGTAAGTTGGACAAATGATATATGAGGTCATCTTATTAATTCTATTTTACAAGTCTTATGAATTGCTTAAATGCAAATTCATACTTTTAATTGACCAGTGAAGGTATTTGAGGTATTGCGAGACTATTTTAATAATTAATATGTTATACGTAATAGATTTTATATTTTATATTTATCAAAAGTGGAAAACCAATATTCATGACATGCTACTACTACATATCTAAAGTATTTGCAATACTAATACTCTTTAAATTTACAATCAATCGGATCAATTTTCAAATAATCGATATATACCTGGGACCCATTTAACTCCTTTAAATCCTTGGGATTGCTGTAAAATACAATCTTCCAGCTACTTTTAGTTAGTAAGTTACAACTACATTTGGTTAATTTTTCTAGGTATGTATATTTTAAACAATTTACACCTCACTTTATCCTTATTGAACACGTTCGCAATATAATAATATCCAATGCAGTTACCAAGAGTAATGTGGTGCGCTACGATGCGGTTGGAGTGCTCCGATTAGCTAAGCTTTTGTGGGTCTCTTTTGGGTCCGATCTACGGGGTTCTCATCATTCAACATTCGGCTTAAGAGCTAGAGATTTCGCTTGTGTCTAAGTGTCTGAGTTGTGTCTTCGTGTCTGTCTGTGTTGTTTTGGTTGGTGTTTTAGTTTATCTTCGATTTTGTCTCTTGTGAGTTCCCGAACCAGATTCGTCGGCCCGATGACTTAGTGATTGACGCCCTTGCGCTCCTGGATGTGGTCGATATCGTAGGCGATAATGCCGCGCAGCTTGGGCTCCAAGTTATTGGAGTAGACGTCCGTCCAGAGATGGCTCACGCCCAGTTCGGAATCGGATTTGGCGAAGGCGGTGGCCTCATCGACTTCCTTGCGCACCTTCAGATCGATGGCCTGCAAAATGGACATTATGTTAATGCAATCATTTTTATGGGTAGCTTTACAGCCAATTAATAACTTTCTCCACAACTGGCTAACTTATATACAAGTCCAAAATAATCGCACCTTGACTTCATCGGTGGTGATCAGACCGAGCTCGATGCACAGCTCCTTGAAGGAAGTGATGGGATCGCGCTTCTGGCGCACCTCCTGGATCTCCTCGCGCGTGCGGTACGAGGTGCCCGGATCGGACATCGAGTGGCCGGAGTATCGGTACGTGTTGGTCTCCAAAACCAGAGGTCCGTGGGTGTTCACATAGTTGATGGCGAACTCGGTGGCACTGCGCACGGCCAGCACATCCATGCCGTCCACCCAGATTCCGGGCAGGGCGTCTCCGCGGGTGTAGTAGTCCGTGTTGCAGGACGCACGCTCCGAGCTGGTTCCCATACCTTTGATGGGAAAACGGGAGTTAATGTTTATGAATTTACTACTTCAAGAAGCTGGGAAATACATAAGTCAAAACATTTGTAAACGGTGAAGCGGCTGTATCTTTAAATGTTAAAAATGATGCCGCTGCATCGCTTACAACCAGTTGCAAGTAACTACCCACCGTAGTTGTTGTTCTCGCAGACGAAGATCACGGGCAATTTCCACAGGTAGGCCATGTTGTAGGCCTCGAAGACCTGGCCCTGGTTGGCGGCACCATCGCCATAGAGAGCCAGGCACATGCCGCCATTGCCCTTGTACTTGCAGGCCAGGCCAACACCGGCTCCCAGAGGAACTTGGGCGCCCACGATGCCGTTGCCGCCGTAGAAGTTCGGGGCGTACATGTGCATGGAGCCACCTTTGCCCCGGGCACAGCCGCCCTGGACACCCGTGAGTTCCGCCAGAACGCCACTAGGAGGGACGCCCATCAGGTAGGTCCAGCCATGGACACGGTATGCCGATATGATGTTATCCACATCGCGCATCGCCGCCTTCATGCCGACGGCACAGGCCTCCTGGCCGGAGTACAGGTGACAGAAGCCACGGATGATCTTCTCCTTGTACAGGTTACCCGCCGCCGTCTCCAACCGCCGGATCGTCTGCATCTGTGTGTAGTACTTGAGCGCCTCATCCTTAGTCAGTTTCACTTCCGTGGCGGGTCCTTCGTCGAGTCGGTGCAGCTTGAAGGGCTGGCAAAAGTAGATAACATATGGCAAATACATTAGTATATTTGAAAAAGTATTATTTTTCTTAAACTGGAATTTGAGCCTAACTCACTTAAGCGATACATGAAATTTGTATCTCGTAAAAAATTAAAAAAAACACTACCACTACCTCTACTTTTTTTCGTTAAAGCTTATACTATCTGGTACTATTTCAAATTGGCAGATAAAATTGTTCAGGTATTTTCGGAAGTACTTAGCAAATTACCAATTCTGATTTATGATGGCTAATAATCAATGGCGTGAGAATCGAGTCAACGTAAACAGAGAGAGAGGGGTCGAGAATCGGGGATCTCAGATAAGGCAATATGTTTTATAGTGCGTGAACAGTCACGCGGCGGCCACGCAAAGAGCAGACGGTGATAAAGAGCGTGGGAGATGGAAAACTACAAAAAAAAAAAAAAGATTACTTCGTGACCTTGTCATTTGAAAATTAAATTGACCGGCAAAAACGCAACCCTGCATTTTACACACACATACCAAAAATTAACCGTTGCTATCTGGCAAAAAGCGCATTATGTAATACTATATTTTTTTCGTCGTATATCATATGTAGTTAATATTACTTATAGTTCTTACCCGATTCACTGAGATGGTGGCCTCCGTGGCATAATTGTTCGATTTTGAAACACCTGCTTGGGCTGCATTCTGGAATAGACCGAAAAACGACGATGAATATCTTCCATTTCCGATGTTGTTGTTATATATCCTCCTGTTGTTGTTATGCTTTTTGTGTTTATTTTTTAAGGTCGTTATGTTGGTAGTTTCAAATTAGTGATATTAGTGGGTGTAGAAAGGGGTTTACGTACTTTTTGAAGTTGCTTAACAATAATGGGCAATTCGCTAACGCGTGACAGAGAACGGAACATTTTCGCTTTTTTTCTTTTCTCGTTCGACTGATGGAAAAATCGGTTGTGAATGGGGTTCCTATATGATGGGTTTATCCTGATCTAATCGCACGATTTATCTGTCTCAGTCGCACCGCCGCGCGTCGTTAAAACCGCAAAAAAATAGCGATTAGTTTATCAACTACTATATTGCACAACAACAGTGTGACCGCTGATAAAATATACCGTCAGTAAAAACTTACCATCAAAAAATACCAAAATTTAATCAGAGTTTCCCACCATCAGAGTTTCCACCTTTGACCACTGTTCTGTTCTGATCTTTAATAATTTCTTTTTTTGTGTCAAAATTTAAAAATAAAACTATTTGTGATCATTTTTTTCAAATAAGGAATCAAATTGCTTAAACGTTTTATACAAGAAATCTCGATGTTTTTAAATGTTACACTATTGCTACATGGTAATATTATAATTTATTTAACTGGTTTCAGTAGGTAGTCTTTTTGTAAATTTTAGTGCAATGTGCAATGTATAGTTTCTAACTATGTAACTGCTATTCAATTAAAATTAAAACAAGTAAATATAGTTTATGGTTGAAGGAATCGGTGCACGATCCTTACAAATTCAGGTAACGAAAAAGACCGGAACCGAACTCTGGATACATTTGAAAATTTCTAAACTATATAATAATTTTTGACCACAACCAAGTACATACATACCCAATTTTAATTTTTACCCGCCCAAAAGGTAACCAAATAATACGCACCCCTGCTTTCAAAGAAGTACTTTTATTTCACATTGAAGATCTCATTTGGTTTTTCTTTCTTTCTCATTTCTTACTCGTATTGTTACTTTGAAATTGCCTCCATTAATCCATATTCGCGACTGCAGTTGCATAAGCGAATTCCGCTTTTAATCGCCTCAACTCACATAATTTACTAATCTCTTACAAAAACTAAAGTAATGTTTGTTTCTTGCACGAAAAAACCAGTTAAATAGAAATAGACAAAGTAGAATATTAAACAGATAAATCGAAATAAGTGGTTTACAAACTAAGTTTTAAACTAGTTTTTGTATTTGTTATTTTTTTAAATAGAAATGGCAGCTAAAGATTTGAGTTTCAAAAGTTTCTACCGGAAAATGAGAAAATGGATAGGTCGATTGAAAAAAAAATTAAAAAAAAAAAAATCAATTTTCCACTTTCTTTATCTCATCGCTCTTATACCGTTAATTTTTCGCGTTTTTCTGGTTTTCGTTTTCCTGTTACATCAAAAATTGGTTTCTCACACAAATATTTTGCATTATGACAAAAAAGTATGCTCTCTTTTATATGTATACATATATATATTTATATATATATATATTTGTATATATAAACACTTATTAGAAGTCCTCATGTGTGTTTTTTGTGTTTTTCTTTCCCGTTAGAAATTCGCCATTCTGATTTTTAAGAAAAAAATTGTTTTTTCATCCCTTTTCTTCATTTTTTCTGTGAGTGTATGTGTGTGTGCGTGGGAGGAGTGTGGGTGTGTGTGTGAGTGAGAGAAGAGGTCGTATTCTTACCGTTAGCATAAATAGTTTTGTGTCTACGCAAAAACGTGCTGAGCAATAATTCTAAAAACGCAATATTTAAATAGAGAGAGGTGCTGTATGTGTGTTTGAAAAGTATCGGTAAATGTACGAACGTGTCCTTTTGTTTGAGTGTGAGGGTGGATTTGTGTAAGTGCTGCATATGTATATGTCTTCTGTTAGGAAATTACGTATTAAGCTTCATTTTTTTTTGATTTTTAGTAGGTTTTACTTAAGTTCTTGCTTAATTTACACCAATGTTTACTTTATTTTGTATTTCTTGCATGAATATATATATTTTACTTTGTTTCTTATTTACTGTTAGCTTTCATTCCTTTAAATTTTCTGTTTTTTGCATAACATAAATCCGATTCGAAAACACATAGCACACATTTATATAAACGACAAGATGATAATTATATTTTCCTTGGGTTGTTCTTGGTTTTTTTTGCGTTTGCTTTCGGTTTTCTCCGAATTTTTCATTCGCTTTTTTCGGTTTTATTACTGCTTGCAGTTCTACAAAAATTTTGTTGCATACTTTGCTGCTGTGGATGGACAATACATATACACATACACACATAATATTATATTTGCTTGTGATTTGTTGCTGTAATTGTTGTATTTTGTTCTTTTTGGCTAGCAATCCAGGGAAAAAAGCGAGAAAAAGGATTTGATTAGGGAATTAAGAGGTAGATGTAGGGGTAAATAGGCGAACATAGAGGTGTTTTTTGGGATGGGAAAATCCATGTCCAAACACACACCGATTTGGTTTTCTCGTAAGCAATGAATAATACATTGTTCAGGGACACAGAGAAAAATAAAAACATACAATAAACATGTCCAATAAATTGTTTTAAAGTTATGATCTTAAATTAGCAGCTCAGAAGTATCATCTCAAATAATATGAAATTAAATTCTCAAAAGTATACAATTCTTATATTGAAAATAAAATCGATATTTCAAAATATATTATTTAAAGATATTCTCAGATAACATATAAAAATGTAGGAAAATAAATAAAAAATATATATTTCGAAACGGCAACTAAAAATTTTCTCTGTGTATATATCAGGTGTGCAGAAGAGTGTCTATATATGTGTGTGTATGGTGTGTATGCAAATTTCACATTATACTATTTTTTTCTTATATATTTTGCTTGGTTTCCGTTTACACGTTGAGTTGAGTTCAATACACATAAATAATCCATCCGACAGAAAAATATGTGAGTTTTCCTTACACAATTTGTTTATCCTTTTTTACTTTGCTCGTTCGGTTGTAGTGGTGGTTGTTGCCTGTGCTATGTGTACATTTGTGTGTGTGTGTGAGTGGGGGGGTCCTCGCCTCTGCTAAGCTCCAACGAATTTTAAATAAAAAAAATAATAAATAAATACAACACAGGGGGGTTTTTTGGTTCATTTTTAGTTAACAGTTGTTTAATTACGCATTTGCAGGTTTTTGTAAGTAAATTATAAGGCCAAACAAAGCGCCAGCACATCACAATACATTTATAGCCAAAAAAAAAATAAATATAAGTAAACAGAATCATGGGGCAACGAATATGCAACCCCAAAATTACCAATTTTTTTGTAAAGTCAAGGTTTTGGATGGGAAATGATGATTTCAAAACTAAACCGCGTTGGTTTTCATGCTTTTTCTTCGAGTGTTTGTGTGTTCTAGTAGCGTTTTTTTTTAACTTTTCTAGTCGCTATTTCTTCGAGTCTTATCCAGCTTGACATATAATGAAAGGAATACCTTCAACAATTGGTTTTAATGGGTATAGGTATTCCTTGCATTGAATAGACATATGTATGGTGCGTGTGGATCTTTTGTCTTTCTATGGGAAAGAACATCGTCTATGGAGTTTTAGCTTTTTGGGGGGCTGATAATGGTTGTTCCTCCTCCCCCTGACTTTCCTCCAGTTCGGCTCGGCGACAACTACTACAGCTGGTGGCATCGCTATCTTCTACAATGGTGCCATCATCATCGTCGTCGTCCTCGTCGTCGCCTTCCTGGTCATTATTCTCTCCATATTCTGTATCCTGATCGTCAGTTTGTTCCATATCTGAATCTTCTGTATGTTCGTGTTGCTGTTGCTGTTGTTGCTGTTGCTGCTGTTGCTGCTGTTGCTGCTTAAACTCCTCATTCGGCTTTTCGGTCATCATTCCCGCATCCTTGAGATGTCCCTGTTGCTCTTGTTGCTGCTGCTGTTGTTCTTGTTGTTGTTGGTGCTGTGTTGTTTGTTGTTGATGTTGTTGCTGTTGGTTATGTGGTTCTTGCTGTTTCTGCTCTAGATCCTCGTCCTCTGATGCCACGAAATGCGACTGCTGCGCCTGCTGTTGTTGTCGGTGCAGCTGCTGCATCTCCATCAGCCTCCTCACCACCACTTCATCCGACTCGACAATACTTTAACCGCTCTTAAACAATAAAATGGCCACCTGGCCCAAATAGAAATAGATGAAGTGGCGCGTCTCGTGGGTGACATACGATCCAAAGTTGCGGCCCACAATGCAATGCCATGTGGGATTGTATTTTTTGTCGAACTCCTTCTTGATGTAAGCGGCAATGTCCTGCAATAAAATGGAAATAATGCATGAGTTATTTGGTTTAAAAATCTTTAATTTTAAATAAAGCATTACGAACAATAATAATAAGGCTCTTGAGTAATAACCTTAACACACAATATTATATTTATAGATCTATCTTGCTTAGTTTGCATTAAATGTTTAAGATAAAATAAATAAAAACTTCCACTTTCTATTATGGGAAATCACAATCTAATATTGATAAGTTTTGCTTGCAATAGACTGTTACACAGTTTTTCCCTGCGCACCTGCCAAATTGTCGAACAAGTTAACGCCACATTCCATAAAGCTGTCAAAAATGCATTGGCAAGAAGAGAACAACTAAAAACGGAGGAAAACAAATGTAAAGCCCCGTAAGCGAGCGAGTCAAAAAGAAAAACATGGGAAAACAAATGCCTAAGTGGCTGCTAACTGTTTTGAAATTAGCGGCAAACGGCAAACTCAATAAAATGGCAAACGAAAAACTTATTTCCCCACCCCAGGTTTCCTCCTGGTTTTCCCAACCCAAGGGGTCTGTCACTGGGGTAACCCAAAATGTGACCTCAAAAACAAAAAGCAAGGCAAATTCAAACGGGGGAGTGTCGAGGTAAAAGTTGTTGTGCTAATGAGTTAGTTATGATTGTTGTGGTATTCACATTAAGCAATTTGGTTGAAATTAAAGCCCAGTTTTTGAGGCAAGGCTAATTATGTATGTTCACACTAAAAACCACAAAGTGAATGCGACTAAAACAGGTAAAATAATGAGAAGAAGGACTGAGAAAAGGTTGAAGAAAGGGTGGAAATAAATAGCGCAAAAAGGGTAAGCAAACACAAGTGCTAAAGTGCAAAATGGTGGTATAAAATACTAGAAACACTGCGTTGAAACCCATGCAGTTTAGTCCGGCAAATGTCAAAGGTCATTGTCAGTCGCTTTGGCGGCTAAATCCAGGGTTACGCAAACACACACGCAGCAGCCAACAACCCACATATATATAGTGAAAGTACAATGGAGG
Source organism: Drosophila kurseongensis (assembly GCA_018153305.1). Lineage (NCBI taxonomy): Eukaryota > Metazoa > Arthropoda > Insecta > Diptera > Drosophilidae > Drosophila > Drosophila kurseongensis. The sequence continues at coordinate 1,727,096 of JAECXX010000141.1, forward strand.
TCAGATAAATATAAGACCCAACCTTCAAGGAAATTTATAGCCCAATTTTAAGAGCTCAAATGATGAGCTCCGTCATCAAAGAAAGTTGTAATATCGGATTTGTACTAACTAAAATGTAATTCCCAGTTCTAGTCCATTAATTCAGAAAGAAAGCATTTTCAAAGCTGGTTAACAATGTTTCCTACTTGCACGATTGGAATATTAATGTTTTTTTGATTTTCCGATTTAAAAAAATGTCCACTTCAAAAACAAATACCAAAACAACATGACAAGTAAAATTACAAAAATTCATATACCCCAAATTTTTGTCAAATTATCACGACCTCATCTGTTTTGCAACATCTGTGGCACAAAGAATGCAAAAAGTAGATGAAATAGCTTTAAAAATTATAGCAGGAATGGGAAGAATAAAATTGTTCTGTTCCGAAAGTTGAGGCAATCTGAAAGTTTTGCTTTTGCCATACTTTTGGGCGTCACACTTGGAGTCGATTTCATTTAGTCATGGCGGGTCAAAACGTGGGTTGGGTTTTCGGTGGAACCAAGAAGGTAGGGCCACCCTTCTTGCAGGGGAATGCGTGCTAGCAAAGTCATAAACTTAACCCGGTAACCCCAAAACAAAAACAGAGAAAATAACGAACCAATAATAAAACAAACAGGACAAGCGAAGAAAGCCTCAACAAAAAACAAAAGGAAAAATAACAATATAAAGCGTATTTAGTTGAGTGCCATTATCCAATTCCTTCTTTAAGCTATCCTTCAATCAAAGTTGTCGTGTTGTACAGTCGTACTCCTTTAAGTTAATCCCTTCTACTATATTATCTGTAATCACATATAATTTAGAAACCATAGTTTTCTAAAATCGTTTTGGATATAATATCCTTTAACGAATGTTATTATAATTTCAACGAGGTGTTCTATGTAGCGAAGACCCGCTTTGTGGATATTTAATTTAAATCTAAGGATTTAAGAAAATATTTGTTTCAATCTTAAGAGATTTGCTTTCTTATAGTCCGACTGTAATGAAATCCTTTAGCAATTCTCTATTTTGGTTGGAGTTTCTTTTTGACCGTTTCTTTTATTTATTTATTTTTTTTGTTTTTATTTTTTGTTTTAAGCCTATTGCGTGCACATTTTTTGTCGTGTCAGACGACAATAAAAGTTGATTGTTTTATATTCAATTTGGTTTGGGGTGAGACCTCTTTTGCAAACTCCCCCATAGCAATGCCATGGAATTTTGTTTTGGCAACGCCAAAAATATTCAAAATGAACATTCTGACACACAAAAGGGGCAAAGGGGTGTAAAAATCAAGGGGGTTCGGATTGGTGCTTTTGTGCACCACTAAATAAGGCAATGGTATGTGAATATAAATATATATACACAACATATGTAGCCTAATGAAATCGACATTGCAATTTTGGTCATAATTTGAGAGGTTTAAGTAAGGCAGGCAACTGACACATATTGGCAGGAGTGATTGCCCCGCTGCCTTCAATGTAATGAAAGAATTTCTTTATTTTTGATTGGCATACGTACAGGAAATTCATATTTATACAGCATTTATTTTCTGGAATTTCATATACCATATCAATTCAATATTCAATATTAATCTAATATAATTTACAATAACTTCCATAAGATAAAATAAATGTAGTCATTCTTGTAAAGAAAGATAATGATTAAGTCTTGCCAAAAATATTGTCTTTAGTTAACTCAGTATTGAAATGAGAATTGCCTTAATATTCTTTTTATTAAACAAAGTGTCACAAAACTCGGCCCAAAAATTTAAAACTTGCAACTGTTAGCAAACAAAACATGAAAACACTTTGAGAGCCGTCAATAAAATCCTGCAAGAAACACAACAGGATAATTCCCTGTCCATTTAGACCACACCTGGAAAATATCCCCAGGCTTTTGAGCCGCAACAAATATGCCTGGACACGTTTAAAGGAATGGAAAAACAAACGGAAAAAGGAAAACTCCGCATTCGATGAATGTGTGTCAATAAAAACGGATGCATGTGCATGTGTTTGTTTTTTACACACACACAATCTATTTACATACAAATATTCGTCTGCTGCCCGCATATTGATTAAACATTTTGGCCACGCAAAAAATCACAGGCAAAACCCATCAAAAATATAATAATAAAAAAATGCATAAACTTGCCGCAACGATTGAATGCAAAAATGTTTGTCTCCTCGTTTTAATATTATTTTTTTTTTTATATTTTTGTTTACAGGGTTCCGCCTTCTGTGCGATACAAGACCAAAAAAATCAACTGAAAGGATATAACACCGTGAAAAGCGTGTGAAATGCAGCCACAAAGTGTAGAAAAACTAATTAAATTCGCTTTTAAAAACTTTATAAAGCTTATTTCGTTGGGTGCAAATAACAAAAATTCTTCTTTAAAATAGCTTTCAATCAAAGTTGTCATTTTAATGGTAGTATTTATATTACTTTTAATTTCCCTTTGTCTCATTTTAAAAATAACGACTATATATATTTTACAACAAAACTCCTCCAGTCTTTAAGTGACATCCAAAAATTGTCTATACTTTGTAACTTCACTGAGGAAGACTTTGATAAAATATAATTTAAATTACATTGGTTTTTTTCTTACCATTTTCCTATTAATTGGTCATATGATATTGAATTTATAATTGAAATTTCAACTTTAATTGTAACTTTGTTTACTTAAAACATGCATTTTCCTACCGCAAACAAATTAAATTTATTTTGAAAAGCTTAAGACAATGAAATAATTGAATTGTAAATTCATTTTCTGCGGTCCTGCTGCCTTTTTCCTCATCCATTTAATTTTTTTTTGGGCCCTCTTGTTGGCTTATTTAGGGCTTTGCCTTTAAATCGCGGCTCACACACACACACAGTTACAAAAATACATAGAAATACTGGAGGCAACATAATGCCTATGGATACGATTTAAGCTGCTTGAAAGGTTGCGCGCCCCTAAAAATATATACACAAGGTACAGCAACAACAGCACCAGTGGGCCAATGCTTAACCCTTGTGTGCCCCAAGGGGGTGGCATAAGCCCCCCTCTTTTTTTTAGCAGTATTAGTTGCGTATCTAATGGATACCAAAAACTGTTTTTGCCCCACCCCACACTTTTTGTGTGTCGCTTGATTGGAATTTTGAACCTATAATCAGATAGAACAAAATTGGGAAATCGAAACAGTTTTTTTTTCGCCGCATTAAGCAGGTCAATTATTGATTCAAAACAATATTGGCATAACAATTGCCCCTCATAGCTCCCTCTAAAGCTTAAATATCGATGCTGTGTGTTCCTTCTTTCCAATTTTAGTCCACTTGTTTTTTTTCATTTTCCATAAGTCGACAGCAATTAAATTTGTGTGTTCACCTCGCAGAAACAAAGACAAAAATACATATTTAATTACCTAAAAAAAAAAAACATACACACAGTGAAAAATAATGGCTTACTTATTATTATGCAATAACAAGTGGGAAGAGGAAGATGAACAAGGAGGGAAGGGAAAGGAAAGGAAAAGGGGAAGCGGAAGAGGAAGAGGAAGAAAGAAAGGAAGAGTAAAGACAAAAAGGCAATCAATCGTGTGCCATATACTTTATTTATAGCAACCAGAGGTAGGCTCGAAATGGGGAGTGGTTCAGGTGTTTTTGCATTAGGTGCGGGCGTTCATTTCCACCCCTCTATATTTTCCATACTCCTCTCACCACAATAACAATATTCAAGAGAAGTGTGCGAGCAAAAACAAAAACTGTCGCATACTTTCAGGCCTCCAGGTCCTGGCCAATACAGTAAAAATCAATTAATTTCTACTCCAATTTTTGGAATTCTTTATGTCACCAAACAATGTTTTCTCGGGACAAAAAATAGGTTAAGTGGTAAATAATTAAACTCGACATTATAATGACCATTAAAAGATATCCTTGTTGGACCAAAAAATTAAATTATGCTAGTTAAAAAAGCAATTTGAAACACCGTTATCTATCTTCGTTTTTGTTGTAAATATTCACTTCATTTTCTTGTAGTGATAAAATACTGTGTTTAAGCTTGTTTCATTCAGGATTTGTTGAAATAGTTATATTTCTGATGTTTGTTAACCGAGATCCACTGTGTACGCACATTTTGCTTTTACTGCTCAATTAGCAGACTCTCTCTCTCTCTCTCTATGGGTTTTCCTCCCCCATACTTCCCCTCTGGCCTTTTATCCACTTCCGCTGTGATTTCAAGTTTACTTTGCTTTGGTTTCAAGGACCCGCGTTCTTTTTCCCACCATCTCCTATTCCATTTTCCCGATGTCTCAGTATGTTGTCTTCTGCCATTGGCATTGACAAAGGGCCGCTAGTTGATGGCAATCCCCCGCAGCTTTCCACCCGCCTTTCCTCTGGATTTTCCCTCATTTCCCGCTTTCCCAGCTTTGTTTTTCACTGACCTCAGTCAGGGTCCGCACTTTGACCAGCGCGCACGTTCCTTTTACACGGAAAAAAATTTCCATTGCCTTTTCAAATTCTATATATAATATTTAGTGTTGAACCCAAGAAAAACCCAAAGTATGACCACAAACTAAAATAAATAAATTTTCCATTGAATTATATTTATTAAAACTAAGAAACGATCTTATGAAATAACGAGTAATGCAATAATTGTAATCGAAGTCCCAACTATGAGATCCAATCCCGTAAAAATATTATATAAATTTTTCTCTGTGTACGTAAGAAGTGTGTGTGCTTGACAGTTTTCCTTCAAACGCAGTACCAATGCCCCCTTACATCTATTGATTATTCAATTTCTTCGACTTTGTTGACATTGTAGGCTGATTTTGTTTTTGTTATTGTTATTGTTATTCTTTGCATTCGCAGCCGACTAAATCAAGAGCTTATTTTAGTTGTTGTTTCGCCCCAACTTTGGACATTGTTAATGATGGTCAGTCCTCCGTCGATTTTCCGCCTTCCACACCACCACCTCTTTATCCTCTAGGAAAATCTCTTTAAGTCGGCTACTTTTTAGCCGAAGGTAAGTCACGGAAAATTGCCACTCTTAATCTCAACAAAAAGAAAACATTGCAACTATGCTCTCACTAATTTCTGTCATCTTTAAAACACAATCTATGCGAAATTTAAGTTCACTCATCTAGCAGATTTCATATAAATATTATAAATTATTATATATACATTTTAGCTTCTAATTAAAACAGAAATAAACATCTACTCCAAAAATGAAAATTTCTTAAAATTAAATATTATTTTTAAATGCAAAATTAATAAATCTCCAGAGACTTTTCTCATAAAGTTTTTGTATCTTCCATTAGCGAAATAATGTTTTTTTTTTTGCGAAGTACAAATATGCAGTATCCAACTGTTAATGAAAAAGCTTTTGCCTTTGCCATAAAATGCAGCTGGGATGATGATAAGGGCAAAGGTTAAGAGTGATAAAATTACAAAAATTCCCGGAAAATGCAGGCAAATATTGCACATTGTTTGTGAAAGGCGTTTTCCACCCGTTGAGAGAGCAAAAGGAAAGGAGAACTGCGACGCAGTTGTTGTGGACGCAGGATGTGCGGGTGGAAATGGAAGTGGAAATATGGGGAGGCGGTGGGCAAAATTGAACGGATGTGGGCGGAAAACCCAAAGGCTGCACCGCAAAATTGTGAAATTGCCAAACGCAGTTCAAACCACAAGTTTACAGTTTGGTTTTATGTTTCAGAGCCCGAGATGGAACAATGTTTGATAGAGGAAAACTCCTGCAACAACAAGGCATGTAAATCCAATTTAATTACGGTTTTGGACCAAAATAATAATCCTGGTGCTGCCAGTCAACAATATTTAATTACCTTATTTGTGGAATAATTAACTGAAGCCTTTAATTACGTTTGGTTTTGGTCAGTTATTTACCAAATTTATTTCACTTGTAAAATAATATGAAGCCTTTTCATTTATGTTTATGTGTAATTAAGCAATGGGATCTTTGGAATGTTAAAATTGAAACAAATTGATATCGAACAAGCCCAAATTGTTGTTTGCTGTTGATTAATTGATGAACAACAAACTTAAGCAATCAATACAATTGGGCCCCAGTATTCCACCCACTAAAAAACACCTGTTGGTCCTGCCCAACCTCTTTCTGTAACCCTTTTTTCATCCCTTAATCAGTTGGTTTGATTACATGCAAAACAGTTTTACTTTTATCACTTGAATGAAGCAAACTGGCACACATTTTAATGACTTGAATTAAGACCTAAGCTATATCATATTAATTATACCATTTTGTTTTTTTTTATCGAAGTTACCCCCATTTTATATTATTCTTCTTATTTTTAATTGTTTTAAGCTCACCTTCTCAATGTTGTACTTCTCGAGGGCCTGTGTCGCACAATCGACGGCATCCTGCTGCATCTCCTCGCTCATGTCGGCATTTTTAATCACGGCCTTGCGATCAGACATTTTGGCTGATGATTTTCTTTGTTTTTCACCTGGACTCGAATCGAACTCCTTGGAAAATGGCGCTTTTTAGCTGATTGGCTTTATAACTGCAAAGATATAGGAGAGAGAAAAAGGATGAGCAACGCCACTAAAGAGAGGCGAGCGCATCGGGAAATGTAATTAGCATTTTCTCTAATTAAAGAGCGGGATTTAATCAAGTTAGCTCCCACACAACACAACACACACACACACCGAAAAAAACAGAAGCTCGATATCATGCCAATATATCAGTTTTATATCAATATTAATTTAGTTACTCAAAACTGTTCGATAGAATTAAGTTAGAGCTCATATCGAAATAAATTTAATTTCCATTTGAAATTCCAAAATATAAATAAAAAACCCTATTAAAAATGTACTATAAAATTAAATTAATTTCAAGATTTAACAAATGCGGAATTTGTATCATGCCCATATGTTTAAAAGGTTTAAAGTAAAATACAACTTGTATATTACAAATTAAAGATGTAAAAATAATTTAAAAATATTTATTTTAAAATCGGTGCTTGCTTTAATTATTCAAATATTGACAAATAAAATATATTTAAAAATACTATAAGAAACTTATGAACTTATAACGCTTGTTGTTTCTCTCTGTACAAGATATATAACGCAGGCGCATTGCGTACTTTTTCGGGAAAGTTTGCAAACACAGCAGAATGTCCTGGCAATTTAATTATAGAAACACAAGCAATACAAGGGGCAATATTACAAATCAAATATCAGGATCCACAGGATGACATATTAACATGCACACACACACACAGGGAGGCACAGACGAATACCAATGCCAATTAGCGGGCAATACATATATATAAGTGTGGAAGAACAAGCGAGATGGCAGCAATGCAACATGGCCTTGAGCAGATGCTCTTTCTCTTACTCCCCCACAAATACATGGCCATGACAGAGAGGCTGCAACAACAACTAATTCAAATTCAAGGCTCACACCATGCACACATACATTAACCTCCCATTCCAATTGCTCTTTTTTTCGTAGCATACTTTTTCGAGCATTGCTTATTAGTTGCGAAAAACCATAGGGAAAGCAATGCAAACAGTACAAAATACCAAGTGCGCTTGGTATTTTGCTATTGCAACCTCAAAATCAGCGAGTGGAAAATAGGAGGGAAAGTGGGTGGGACGGCAAAGCAACCACAACCAAATTCAGTCGCTAGGTTACGAATAGGGCACCCCTTAGGTATCCTTTGTACTCCCATTTCGCATCCAATAGTCCCCCTTAATTTAGGATACTCCCGAAGTTAAAGCGAGCAGTAAAATCCGACATATAAGGCTAATAAAAACAAGAAAAGAAGCCAACTTCGGCAAGCCGAATTTAAAATACCCTTCCAGCTATTATAAAAGTTTAATATTCGACATTTCGAGTTTTATGCGTATATGCTTAAGATTCAGGATGGATACCGTAAAAGCAATCTCAAATGTCTAATACAAATAATTATATCTATATGTTGGATAGATTTCAATATATTAAGATATCTAAAGTAACTTTTTGATTTTTGTTGAAATCGCTATAATAACTCAAAATATTTTATATTTTAAGCTTTACAAGCCAGAAAACAAGGATAACCTTTGTGAATCGACTGAAAAATTATTAACTGTTCCTAAAATCTTCGTTTAGTTTACATTTAAATAGCTTATAAAGACTTGGTGGATTATTATAACCATAATTTTTGAACTTCGATTTTGTTTAAATCCGTATTTTTTTGTTTTAAAATCTGACTTACTTTAAGATTTTTTGAAATACTTCGATTTTGTCTAAATCCGTATTTTTGTTTTGTTTTAAAATCTGACTTACTTTAAGATTTTTTGAAATACAACTTGGACTACGTAGCGGTTTACTTGCAATATGGTATGATTCCTCCTTAAATATCAGAGTTCTTCATTCAAAAACAGATAATCGAGTCCAATTCCTGTACTTCTCAATATTTTGTATATTTATTTTCAGTCCTGAAACGATGTGTTCCCGTAAGCAATTTGTTTCTAACTGAAATTTGTTTCAGATTCGCAGGTTCGTGTTTTTGACGTTTGACAGTTAAGTGCAGGGCAAATAATAACGGTAAAGCAGGCAAAATCTGTCAGTGGGCGGGAAAGTGGGAGTAGGAGGGAAACAACCGAGAGATGACAGGTGGCCAAAAGGCAATGGAGTGAGAGGGATGGCATGTGTGCATGTGTATGCTACAGCTTCCTGTTCTTCTTCTTGCTCTTTTGATGAAGTCAATTAGAAAACTGCATTGACAGTTAAACAGAAAGAGAGGAGAGATGGGAAGCGGAAGAGAAAAGTTGTATATTTATGAGCTATTCCTCGTTTTTTGGTTTCATTTCTGACATGAAATGAAATTATAAATGACAGGATGACAGCAAAGAGAGGAAAGGCGGGAGAGGTGGAGGGAGTGGGAACGAACGAGGCAGAGGATATGCACCTGCAAGTATGCAACGGTTTTAACACACACACACATACGCGAGGTAATTGAATTTCCCGTTCGTTTGCAATTCGAAACCCGCGAATTTCCAATGCAGAAATCACTTCTAATGAGGGAATTTTCCTACTTTTGACAAATGATCGATGGAAACTGCGAAAAGCAAAGCGGAAACCGCAAACCAAAATTACCTGCGTTTCTATGCATAATTAAAATGACGTCAACCCGAAAACTTGATTTCACCGCAGCTCCAAAAAACAAAAAAATAGACACCACAAAAAAAAAACCCTGTATTCCCACATATACAAAACACCATGGGAATTTTTCACATTATTAAAATTGCACAACGTTGCATTTTGCATTCAAGAACATTCACACGGACTTATTAATCCCTCTTGCTATTTTCTACTACTTACCTTTTGTTTTAGCAGATTGCGCGCGTTTATTTTTCACTTGGAGTTCAACAGCTGTCACCGAAAATAAGTCTAATGAAATTTAAAACTAGGAACGTAAAAAGTAGATGTTGGGGGCAAAATAGCCTTCTTGTTTTTTCTTCTTGTTAGCAATTCTGCACGCAATACAAATTTGGCACGCCGCGGCTTTTTGCACTTTTTTTATCGGGAACAGAGAACGTGAAAAAAAAGCCCTTGCAGAAAAGCGTGTTCGTCAGGATTTCAAAACCGGTGGCAACAAAAAGACCCTAGGTGTTTGTGCGTGGGTGTTTTTACCGCTAAGCGTAGTCGCCTGGATTATAGTGTTGAATATGGAAACTGTGAAGCTGTGTTGAGTTGAGTGGAAGCAGCCCGTTCGACTGGAACCTGGAACCACTGAGTTTGCCTGCTTGCGAGAAACTGGGCACACGAGAGAGATAGCTTCGATTTCGGGCCTCGATATCGACTATCGGGCCACGGCGCCGACAGACCAGTCGCAGGCTGCTCTGATTGGCTCACTCCGGGCGGCGTCTGGCAGGCCGCGTCTGGCGGGCGGCCTCTGGCAACGGTGATGACACCTATCGGCCTATCGGCAAAATGGAAATCCTGGATTTACTGGGGATTCTCCGTGGAGGGAAGTCCAAAATGGTTAAAAGGGGAAATAAAATATAAAATATACTCTGTTCTCTCAAGAATCCTCACTCGGTACCCTATATTCCCTACTCGATAGGATGCAATTCGAAACAGAGCATCTCTTTTGCCAGCGTTGCTAACGATAAGAACAGCTGTATATTGGGTGGTTATTGGTATTTCGATAGCAACTTAATCCCATAAATTAATATATTTTTAAAGCAAAAACAAAAGGCTAAGCACATAAAATCATTTTTTTAGGTGCGCGGGACGGTGGTTTTAAAATGAGTCAATACGACAAGGAAGAGTTTATTTAATATAAATACAAAAATATTTGAGAATAACCTACATATGTATGTTTTTTTAGACTTAGAATCGATATATAGTATTTTATATTCGATATAAAGGATTGTGCAGCTGGTTACATTAAAAATACAGCTAAGTGGTATTGAGCCCACTTAGCTGTATTTTAATTAAAAAATAAAAATTTTACTCAATTTAAAAACTAGCCTAAACATTTTAGTTTTATAAGTTATTGTTGTTAAGGATGAAGGGGAATGAACTTGCTTCAAGTATTTTCGAGAACTTGGAAGTTAAACCAGAAAATTAGTATAAATAAATACAAATATTAGAAAGAAATATATATGATTAACAAAGATTAGCAATACAAAAATGGTAACAAACTAATTTAACATTAGTGAAATATTGCTACAAAAACCCGCCCAATAATATTTACCGAGTTTTTAGGTTTCAAATGTCCACACAAATTGACGTCATCCAAAAAATAGTTTTTCAATACAATATATATGAATAACAAAGATTTCTTATTAAGCAATACAAAAATGGTAACAAACTAATTTAACATTAGTGAAATATTGCTTCCAAAAACCCGCCCAATAATATTTACCGAGTTTTTAGCTTTTAAATGTCCACACAAATTGACGTCATCCAAAAAATTTCTTCAGTTTTTAACAACAGATGCTAAAAATATCTATTAAAAACAATAATCGATCACATTCATCGCTCATCACTGTTATCGACTAGTGTTTTTCCAGTATATCCCGCACCTATCGAGCGTGGTATTTTCGTCCTACTTTCACAACGGTCACACGCTTTCTATTTGATTTCTCGTTTTTTTTTTTCTCATCTCAACAATTTTTGTTAAACAATTTACCGTGAATTTTGTTGTTGTGTGTGTGGATGTGTACGTGCGAGCGCAAAAAACAAAAGCGGAAAAAAGTGCTGGGGAAATCGAATGAAAAGAAGAAAAACGACGGCAGAAAATGCTGGCAAACAAGAAATCGTCAAGGTGAAAACTGCGCGCCCTTCGTCTTCGCTAAAGAAAAAGGGGTGTTTTCGCGCTATATAATCCAAAAACAAACGATAATCTGCATAGAATCAAGGAAAATTCATCAGCTTTTGGCGGCCAATTTGCAAATACAAAATACTAAAATACGCTACATGGATTACGCACACACACAAGGGCACTGGCAAACGTAAATAGACTACATACAGTTGTCTCCCTTGCTCTGCCTGCTAAAGCAAAGGCTGCCAGAAAGAGATAGCCAGACTTGCCTTTTCTTGTACTTCACTATATTTTTTATTGTTTTTTTGTTGTTGTACGTGTGTGTGCGAGAGTGCCAAATGTCATCGGAAATTACAACACTGTAAGAAGAAGAAGCAGAAGCAGCAGTGCAACATAAACAAAACAAGAGGAAAATAATAATACCTTAAAAAATGTTGCCCGCCAATAATAAAAGTAACACCAATACAAGTACAACCAGCACTACCAATACCAACAGATGCCTCATCCAGTCGGCCATTGAAAGAACGGTAGTTCGTCTACGGGAAACGGCAACTAGCGCTACCTTTCAAGACTCCACGGAAGCTCCCTGCGTGGAATACGATATAATTAACTATTATGCAGAAAACAATAATAATAGTACGCCCCGAATCGCCGTCACTCCGCGACAACAGCAACACCAGTTGTCCTCTTCTCGCCACGGCGGCAACAATAACAATAACAGTGAGTGTCATCCTGCATTGGATGGATCCAGCAGTGTTGTTGTTGTGGTTGCACCGGCGGCGGGAAGCGAACTTGAAGGGGCTGAACGGGGAGTAACAGCAGAGGATCTGGAAGTGGATGTGGATGTAGAAGAGGGATCACCGGTTAAGCCTTTTAACCCAAAGAAACAACAAAATCGTTTTAAAGGCGGCGGTGGAGCGCAAAGTCGATTACGCCGCTCGGCGGCCATCGTTCCAGCGAGATCACTTCCAGAAAGCAGTAGCAATTCCAATTCCAGTAGCAACTCCAGTTCTAGTGCTTCCAATCCCTGCTCTTCCCTTGGCGTTAATATGCGAGTAACGGGACAATGCAGTCAGGGCGGCAGGAAATATATGGAGGATCAGTTTTCGGTGGCGTACCAGGAATCCCCACTCACGCACGAACTGGAATATGCATTTTTTGGAATATACGATGGTCACGGAGGTCCTGAAGCAGCGCTATTTGCAAAGGAACATCTCATGTTGGAGATCGTTAAGCAAAAACAATTCTGGTCGGACCAGGATGAGGATGTTCTGCGGGCGATTCGTGAGGGATACATCGCCACACATTTTGCTATGTGGCGGGAACAAGGTGAGCACAAACGAAATAATATCCTGATTTCGGGGATAAATATGGAAACCTTATGAAAACATAATTATAAAAGATCACATAAAATCGTTAGGAAATAAAAGCCTCTTTAAATAATGATATAAACTACTGCATTTATGAAACAAAAATATTTACAAAAACGTTATGGTTTTAGACACTAGAGATCTTAAAATATACACCAATAGATACTAATATTTTGTCCTTGAATGTAGCCTGTACATGTCTTACTTGTATTTAGTATTTCAATATTTACTCCTGAAGTTTGGTTTTAAAATAGTTAGTGATGAGCAAAAGATTTTATAACTGTCAGTGGGAGCTTTTCAAATGGGGTGAATCCCTTCGTAATTAGGGTTGCCGTTGCTCCCAACAAAAAAAATATCAAAAATTACACCAACAGCTCCCCTGGGTCTTCCATCTCTAGGTAATTATGCAACCGTGTGTGGCGGTGACTCAACCATCGCTCAATCCACGCATCTCTAGTGTCAGCCCACACTTAAAGATACACAGATACAGATGCACACACACAATTATCGCTAGTGGAATATTCCACGGACTTGCCATATGGCTGTACTCTCGCCAAGCATGGCAACCCCGCTGTGTGTTAGAGCGGGACCAATATATCGCGAAGGCGTTTCAATATGCGAGAAAGAAAGGGACAGGGAGAGAGAACGAGAGGGAGGAAAGAGAAAATAAATGTGTGCCCATTTCCTCTTCACATAACAATATACACAGAAATCCAAGGGATGCCAGAAATGTATATAATTGGATCTGTGTGTGTATGGGAAAATATCAATATTTTGGTCTTGTTTTGATATGCAAGAAAATCCATTTTACCGCCAAAAACTCAACAGTCTTAAAAAATACAGAATTTTTGTAATAAAATTTCTGTTGAAAAATAATTACTCATCGCGTCATTAAATATTTTTGTGGGGAGTGTCATGATGACACAGATAATTTGGTTTATTTTTTGTAATTGCATTTTGGTTGTTTTGTAAAAACCCAAAATAAACAAAAAGTACCAAAATAAACGGGATTACGTATTGATTTTGTTGGGGCTTTTTAATTTTTGGTTCTTTAATTTCATCTCTTACAAAAATCTATGTTTTAGGTTCATAAATATTTAAGTTGAATATTATTTTACATGATTAAAATATATTTCATTTTTTGTTTTACTTTTTTACACTTTTTCACGAGGTGATGAAATTGTATTAACCAATTTTAAGCGGGGATTCATTAAGAGAATAAATTCCTAAAAAATAATCGACATTTTTTAATGATTATTAAAAAATCTATTTAAAGAAAAGCTTATGTCATATCAAGCAAAACAAAAATTTCTAATATGTTTTGAATATATGTATATGTAATATATTGAAATACAATGTTATACATAAAGAATAGAACTATGTGTTTTAAATAAACAAACCCTTGGTATCATAAATTAACCTAGGCCGAAGGACTTCAGTTTCCAGTGCCATTTTTTTAGTTTCAATAAAAATAAAAATAAAAATAAAAATAAATGAACCATATACCATGAACCATTAGCATATCAGCAGGTCACTGCTAAAAGCATAGTTTTTAGAAGAAAAAACAACAATATTTTCGAAAAAAAATCATTAATCATCAGTATCACAACATTATTACAATAACAATTTAGAGTGTTTATGCAATTTCTAATCGTCGTAACCCCATCCCTCAGAGAAATGGCCCCGCACCGCCAATGGACACCTAAGCACAGCGGGAACCACTGCCACAGTGGCCTTTATGCGTCGCGAGAAGATCTACATTGGTCATGTGGGTGACTCTGGAATTGTTTTGGGTTACCAGAACAAAGGTGAACGAAACTGGAGGGCGCGACCACTTACCACGGATCATAAACCCGAATCGCTGGCCGAGAAGACCAGAATCCAGCGAGCCGGTGGTAATGTTGCGATCAAATCGGGAGTTCCCAGGGTGGTGTGGAATCGACCCAGGGATCCAATGCACCGCGGGCCCATCAAGTGGAGGACTCCAGTGGACGATATACCCTTTCTGGCGGTGGCCCGTTCGTTGGGCGATCTCTGGAGCTACAATTCCCGCTGCAAGGAGTTTGTTGTGAGTCCCGATCCGGATGTCAAGGTGGTCAAAATCGATCCCAGTACCTTTAGGTGGGTTTTTCTGAACCGCATTTCCCAACATAATTATTAATTACCATAAAAATCCCCCTGCAGATGCCTGATCTTCGGCACCGATGGCCTGTGGAACGTGGTGACCGCTCAGGAGGCGGTGGACAGTGTGCGCAAGGAGCATCTAATCGGTGAATTACTGAACGAACAGGATGTGATGAATCCGAGCAAGGCGCTTGTGGATCAGGCCTTAAAAACCTGGGCCGCCAAAAAGATGCGGGCTGACAATACGTCCGTTGTGACTGTGATACTAACACCAGCGGCCCACAGTAATACGCCCAGAACTCCAAAGCGTTCCCAATCCGCCATGGCACGTGATGCAGACCTCGAGGTTGAGCTTTTGCTCGAGGAGGACGACGAGGAGCAGCCCCCGCTAGATGTGGAGAACAATTGCCCCGAGTTTCTCATCGAGGAGGACGAATACGTACTGGATCAGCCGTACAGTGCCTTGGCCAAGCGGCATTTGCCACCCGAGGCCTTTCGTGATTTCGATTACTTTAGTCTGGACGACGATGAGCCTATGGAGGAGGATGAGGAGACATCGGTGGAGCAGAGCTTGTTCAGCCCCAGGAAAACGTGGCGCAAGTCCTGGACCGGCGAAACCGAACCAGAACCCGATCCCGAACCAGATCGATTGGATAATTCCGCGCTGGACATGTATTCCCACACCAGCATCGACAAGTGCGCCATATACGCGAATAGTATAGCCCCGCCAGCAATTACTCCAGCGGAAAGGTCTACAAATCGAGAGCTGAGCGAACTGGAACAGCACTTGGAGAGTAGCTACAGCTTTGCCGAGTCCTATAATTCACTCCTAAACGAGCAGGAGGAGCAGGAGGCGCGTTCACGTTTAGCAGCAGCGGCTGCAGAAGCCGAAACAGCAGCACAGCAGACCACTGCCCATTCCGCATCCGTTGTGGTGGATCGCAGCATGTTGGAGATTATCCAGGAGCAGCAGCACTATCAGCAGCAAGAGGGTTACTCGTTGACGCAGCTAGAAACCCGACGTGAAAGGGAGCGGCTGACCGAAGCGTGGCCGCAACAGCCCGCGGAGCTCCTCGAACTGGATGCCTTGCTGCAGCAGGAGCGGGCCGAGGAGGAGCAGGTGGCCCTTGAGCAGCAGCTGCAGCGCGAGCAGCAAATGGAGGTGGATGTGGTGGCTACCTGCAGTTCGGGACATCACGAGTTTGCTTTCCCGGTTGCCGCCGACTGGAGTCCCACTGCAGCAGAAGCGGAAGAAGAGTTCCAGGTGATAGATATCCAGGTGGAACAGGAACACGAACAGGACCCGGAGCTGCAGGACAATGAAGTGAGCTCTACTTTGCCCACCACACCCATTGAATTGATCGAACCGGTTGTGGAGAAACCAGAGCCGAAAAAGGAGCAGGAGACGCTGCTCGGGAAGGAGAAACCTCTTGTCAAGCAGGAAAAAAAGCTGCCCAAGAAGCAGGAGCCGCCCAAACTTGGCATAGAAATCGTTAATGTGCTGGAAACGGTGTCAATTCGCAAAGAAGATGCCCAAGCCGTGCACTTCATATTCGAGCAGATACATAAGCTGCAGGAGTCGGAAATCCCTGTCAATCCCTCGGTGGGTGAGGCTGAGGCCCCCGAATCCGGCGGACTGGGAGGGTCCATGTCCGCGCCGCGTATCCGCCAGATGCGTCGTTACCGAAACGTGCCCAACGAGAATCACCAGCACATGCAGACGCGTCGCCGCCAGATGTTCAAGCATGGCAAGCCCAAATCCTTCATAGCATCCTCTGGAGCGGCAATTGTGGCCTATGGCGATAGCAGTGGCTCCGTCGGAGGACCAGCTGGCAGTCCGGCAGAAGGACGTGTGGGTGGTGGATCTTCGAGCGGCAACGGCAATCCAACAGCGGCGGCCAATCGGCGAGGGAGCGTCAATGTGGTGGCCAGTTCGAGTGGCAATAGTGGCAATGGTTCCACCACCTCCATGATGATGACCCGACGCAGTCACAGCTTGACGGCCAGCGGCGGTGTGAGCAAAAGGCAGCTGCGCAGCAGTCTCTGCAGTCTGGGCCTAGGATTGGGATTGGACATGAACAAGCGAACGCTGCGGACCCGCAATGTTCCCGTTTCGACGGGCGGAGCAGCCACGCCCGTTAGCAACTCCTCGCCGGCCAACGGAGGCAATGGTTCGGGCGTATTCAGCAGTCCAAGCAATCCCGTGAGCACGCCCAGGGGAAGTGTCAATCCTGGTCCGGGAAACAGTGGCTCGAGGCGAATGAAACGCAGTCACGAGGATCGGGAGCAGAGAAGGAGTTTGCGGCGGAGCACCCTAAGTGCCAGTTCCAGCGGAACCAGTGGAGTAACCTCCTCGAACGCGAAACCCAATCGCCTGCAGGCCTGCAACGGAGCCATCTCCGCGCGACCGCCGCCCTCTCCCAAGAAACTAAACGCAGCGGTGCCCACGTTGGCGATCGGAACCCGGGCCTATACGGCTGCTTTGGCGGCGGCGGCGGATCACCTGAACAAGCGGTGGTCATTGCGGAGCAGCAGTGGCACCTCTAGCAACCTGATAACAACGATCAGTTGTTACAGTGCCAGGAGCAGGGCAGCGGCAGCTGGACAGCCGGGAGCTGGAGGAGCAGCCACACCAGGAGCATCTTTAACCACAGTCGCCACGCGTCGCCGCTAAACAGAAAAGTGTAATGAAATCGAAATCGAAATCGGAGAAAAACGAAAATCAAGCGGGCGAGCAACTTGCAAGTACAAATCCCAAGCAACGGAAAACCTAAAAGCCTAGTTCTACTAAATCGAAAATGCTAAAATTTTAATCGTAATTAACAAATTGTTTGAATGTGCACAACACACACACACACACATCGGATCTATTGTTTTATTGTACATAGAAAGCTATAAAACACACATCATATATTTATACCTAAGCCCAAACAATAAAACAAATTCATAGTGTAGCTATAAATCGCAGTTAGTATATAGTACATAGATATATATATTTTTGGTATTGTCTGCAAAAGCAGTTCTCCAACATCCGTCAGTTTTCCCTTCAATATAAATGTCCTCTTTCTCTATTCTAATATGTATGTTTTGCTGTTTTTACGCTAAGTTGACTAAGCTAGTTGGTAAGTTAAGTTAACAAGAGAGATGCTAATAACTTTAATTATTTTTTTTCCCAATTTTAAATGTATCAATTACATGTCCATCGCGCTCTCGTGCATTAAGCATTATCTATGAAATACATATGATATTTTTACATAATTAATTGGAGTCTTGAATTTCGATTGGGTTATTATGGGTAATTGCTCGCGCGAGTTTTCCAGGGGATTTTAATAATAATAGCAAACTATATATATAAACAAAAAATATGCAGATTTTAAAACATTCACCTTTTTTTTTGTACACTTATATAATTTACAAGGGTTTTGAATTTGCACTCTTTTTAAACTCGAAGAATAATAATATAAGAAATTTGTCATATATTAAAAATCTAACTTCAATACATTTTTGCTAATTTATATTATTTAAAAAACGTTATTTTTGTTTAAAGTGGCTTGTTTGAGGAATTTAAAATGTAGTTTTTTATATTTTTTTATAAGGCTACTCAACCCATGCCAACTAGAAAATAAATATTATTGATACTGTTATATTGACCATTTAAAATCAATTCAAAAATACCCCGCAAATGCGTTGGAAGTGATTGGTCACACTTAAATACTCGTTAGGGATGGAAGTATCGATGTTAGCGGAGACACCAACATAGTCGGGACTTACTCCGCCAGTAGCGGGGACAATTTTAATCTTTCTGTTAGAAACCGATGTATTTTAACATTTAGTGATAGAAAAACATCGATGACGCACGGTCCAGTGCGCGCGAGAAACTAGAATGGAACCGTTAACAGCGTGTAAGAAACTGGAGTGGAACCGTTAGCAGTGTGCAAGCAGTTCTTGCTCTTGTGGAATCGTTAACAATGCACCAGAACTGGAGTGACATTTTTTTTTGGAACGGCTCAAAACTTGTTGGAGGTGGGAGGACATCGATGAGGCGCTGCCAAACATCGATAATAACGATGTTTTACAATCATCGATAACAATGGCATCGGCGTTTGCCCATCTCCAGGCGTAATATTGCATTGTTTTTTTCCTTCTCACTATATAATGCCGAAGTCGCGCACCGCCGTCATTAAACACCGACACTAAAGGACCGCCCGTAACAAATACACCAACTCCAATAACGAAACGTCAACAACCCTTGCAAAACAAGGGAGTTTAACAGTGTTTCGGAGCGGCAAACAAATACAGCTAAAATAACGCGTTCGCGTCGCTTGTGCTGGCCAAAGAATCAAAATTAACCGTCTTTAGCGCGTAAAACTAGATATTTAGAACTTTAAACTGAAAGTAAGTGGAAAAGCGATCGAAACATTGGAAAATATACATTAAAGAGTGTGGAAAAGTGCCTCAGTGTATATGTGTGTGTTTAACAGTTACGTCTGGCATAGATAACCGTTTTCCCCCTCTCTCCCTCTTTTACCTTCCATTTTCCTTTGCTAGCTTAGCTGTACATTGTGTGCGAGGGAGACAGAGCTAGCTGACAGCAATGCGATCTCTCATCCTCTCTCTTGCTCTCTCTGCACAATTGGAAAAAGCAATAACAATAGAAAAAAAGACATATGAGGCTGCAAATTGGCAAGTTAAATATTTAAACGCAGTTTTTAGCTGCGATGTCCTTGACATAATTGCAGTTTTTTGTTGCGGCCATCGATTATTTCAGCCTCTCTGGCCCTCTTCCTCTCTACCCACCCTTCCCACGAGGGGGTTGTTGTTGTCTGTGGTCTATTATCATTCCAGTTATCATTACTGATAAGAGCAAAAAATTATAAAAATACTAAGAGAGGTGCAGGCTTAAAACCACATCCCCCTGAAATTCTTATCGCCTGCGGTTTCTTATTTATTTATAGTGTATGGAATTTCCTTGGCATTTTCTTCTCCCACAGAGCGTTTTATCTCCCCTTCCAAGTTGACCTTCCAGCTGGAAGTCATGCACTAAAAATAGTACAAAAACACACAGACAAAATAAACAGATTGTCTTAGATCACAGGCGGAGTAACAGGGACAGCAGGAGGCCAAGTTCATTGTCCTTGATCAGAGTGTGTGTGCTAGAGTGGGAGGGGGATGGTCGAGGAAAGTGACTCTCCCCCGGTGACGTGTCACCATTCCATTATAAATGCAGTGGGCGAGAGAGAGAGGGGGCGATCTGTAGCGCAGCGAAGGGGGTGGAATCATAATTACTATTTCAACCACCCAAAAAAGTACGATTTCAAACCCCCAAAAGGTTTCCTATTTGATTTGGCTTTCAGTCTTGATAAAATTAATTTTACAGTCGCAGAAAAATCATTTCATTTTTAAACATGAATTACCAATGTATTTTGAAATATACAAAATGTATAATACATTAACTATGGGAGTATTTCATTTAAATTATTTTATGTAGGGGTTTTAAAAGCCTATCTGTCGTAAGAACGAGATTTTAGGTTTACTGGCCGTTTACCTCAATTGACATAAGACTAGTTTTTGTTTGTTAGGGGATTACCCTTGCACCCAAGTAAGCACTACTGAATCCCCATCAATTCAAATATTCCCCCTTTTTTCTTTATTTACACTGCAACTTTCACACGCCTATCGATGTGACTAAACGATGAAACCCTACCCCAAGTTTTATGCTGTCCCGCCCCCTTTCGGGTTTTTTCGACCGTCCGTGTACCTTATCTCCATTTTACGCTTATCAGCAGTAAGTCGGCTTTAATTATCGTCGAGGGGCTTGAGTCATGGACTTCCAAACCATACATTTTGGGAAACAAGTTTCTGCTTGTATCGGAATTC
This sequence comes from Drosophila kurseongensis, assembly GCA_018153305.1. Taxonomy (NCBI): domain Eukaryota; kingdom Metazoa; phylum Arthropoda; class Insecta; order Diptera; family Drosophilidae; genus Drosophila; species Drosophila kurseongensis. The sequence goes on from JAECXX010000141.1 coordinate 1,747,753, forward strand.
GGTGTTCGTTGTTATCAGGGTTCTGAGTTTTTGGTACCTGCCGAGGGCGGTACCTGCGAGTCAATAGCTTTATCGTTATTCAAACCCTCGACAAGTAACCCATAGCTGAGATATTTCAGTCCGATCAGTAAGCTGGCTGATGTCAGTCCTCAGTTGTCAGTTTTCCAACTCAGTCTAGTCTCGCTCTTCAAATAACATACAAATATTCACCAGAACCGGCATCAATTCTATATATATTTTCTAAAGAAAAAGTGGTGGAGTACCATCTCGATGCGGAAGTGTTTGGCCTGAGTAAGTTTTCCGGTTACGCTGCTGTGATTCTCCTATCGAAAAATAGGAGAAAAAACTCTCTACAAGGAGAATCTTGCAGCTCCGCCGCAAACAAGCAACACTTAACGCCCATAAATTAATTACTACCAAGCACGCCAGAAATAAAAAGCAAGCCAAGATGGAATTTCGAATAGATCGTTGGGGCGGATCTAATTAGCAGCCGAAAGGGCCGATCATATTTCATCATTTTTACAACATTTTGTGGCCACAATCTGTGTTGAAATGCTCTTCTCTTGAATGCTACTTAAAAAAGAACTGGATAAGTTTCAATTTATTCTTACAATCGAAGTTTAATCCAAGCAAGATTTTTAAAAAGCTTTTATATTACAAAGATATTATTTAAAAATCTATTTTTAATTCAGAATGTTAGGGGTATTTGATGATTCGATCTTTTTAGTGAGTCTTCTTTTTGGATTTTTTCTGTATGCAGAACGCAACCTAGGGAAGATACATCCACAATACATGACAGCCCCTATTTATTCCATTCTTTTCTGTGATTGATACGCCCCCAACGAAATGGGTGCGAAAAAGACTCGAAAATAGAAAGGCAATTGCCTGATTAGCCAGGCCCAAAAGCCCAATCGCAATTCCAAGTCCCAGACGTTGATTAATGGCCTTAAAGCCAAACTGTCGTTGTAGTCAACCAAAAAACACGAAAAACACCACAAATAAATTACAATTTTATTTAAATTCGAAAAAAACACCAAATACATAGAGGAGCGATTCTAATTAATTATTTTTATCTGTTTTTCTCTCTCTTGCAGAACACGTATATAATTGGTATATATATTTTCTACGACGCTTAAGCCAGCTTTTTGGAGTTTTAACAAAAAAGCAAAAAATTCAATTTAAGTTTTTTTTTCATCGTTTGGAGTGTTTTATTTTTTTTTTGCCAAGTTTTTGTTTGGTTTAAATTTGTGTTGAATTAAGTTGCAAATCGCGGACGGAGCTACAACACACAGACGAGGACACGTGGCTAGTTACGATAGCCGATAAGATGTTCAGTCCCGAATATGAGAAGCGCATCCTGAAGCACTGCAGTCCTGTGGCCAGGAATCTGTTCGACAATATCGAGTCGTCCACCACGCCCACATCACTCGATCGCTTTATACCCTGCAGGTGAGATTTTGATTAGTTATTTATAAATATAGATGGGGATCTTTAAAAAAGTTTATTTTAAGTAGGATGTAATTTATATAAGATTTAAATAGGGTTATTTGCCAAATATAATTTGGTTGTAGTCGTAATAACTATATAATAAACATGTAATCTATAAATCTAGCTAGTATCTATAAAAGTATCTTTATTAGGCTAATTTTTGAAGCATTATTCCTAGCTTTTTCCTTCATCTATCAGTTACAACGTGGTTGGTTAAGTGATGTTTTGTAATTTATTTTGAGTGCATTGAACTCTGCACAAGCCGTTATTCTTTTAGCTACGTCATCTCTTCCGCTTCCAAGGCGAAAGAACTGGCGAAAAAGAATAAAAACAGCAGCGGATACAAACTACCAACCTACGAATTTCCCGCCTGGCTGCGCCTCGTTTAACTAACGGTGATTCAATGTCCGTCGACAAACAGAAACAACAAACAAAGAACAACAAATACCAACAAACACGAACGACAAACATGCCCAACAGTATTTTACATATTCTTGTAACAGGAAAAAAGACAGTGGTTGTTAGAGAAAAATGAAGAATTATTCATGAAATGTTATATCTCCAAAATACAAATTGTTAAACTAAATAAGTTAGTAAAACGTATATAACGTAAGTTCACATTTTAAATAATTTATATTCATATTTTCCCAACATAAAAGTTGGCCGAACATTGGCAGCACTGTTGGCCAAAAAAACTTGAATAATTCTTCTTCATTCGCTAATGAGTTCCGCGTAGAAGGAAAACAAGAAGACGAGCTAAGAAAAAGAGACATTACTAAAAAGACAACAAGACTAACTAAAAACTTAATGGGAAAACAGGGAAATTTGAACGTTGTTGTGTGTTTGGGTTCAACGACAAAACCCCAAAAGACGTGAGAGCTCAGTAAAAAGTTGACCCCAAAAAAAGGAAACATTTAAGCATTGGAACTTAATTAGTTTCCGGTTAGAGAGGTTTTACTTTTTAAACTCTTTTGAGTTTAACACCTCCCTTTTGATTGAATTGTCATTCGTTGCGCCTGCATTTTGTATATGTATTTTTCCTCGAACAATTGGCGTCCCCCATCCGCTTATGAAATTTGATTTATTCGAGGTGGAAGTGAGCACTTCAAATGCGTTTGCCAGATATAATCAGAAAGGGGTAAAGTCAGGGGGCCTCAAAAAAAAAAAATGAAGCACAGCAAAAACGGGCAACGCTTATTGCATTCGTAAACAGTTTTTCACAGTGCACAGTGCAATTCTCTCACACTTGGCCAAATTTCATGGCAAATGATTATTATTTGTAGTTGTCGTTTTTCGCAAATTTTGCACAATTCGACCGTCAATAATTTTTTTGCACGTTGCACACGTTTTTTATGTTTTTAATGGGTAGAAATAATAACAATTGTTTTGGTCGGAATAAGGGGGACGACTGCCAGACGATATGGCTAAATTGAATTTGAACGCGTTTGCATAAATTTATTTAGTCTACGTTCTGTGTCTGTGCCCTCCCATGAATTCACTGTGCATTTTTCATATAAATTATTTATATAAGGCTAAGTATTTTTTGATGTTGCCTTTTAATTTTTTTCCCATTGCTGCAACCAAACGAAGCTATGGTCAGGGCCGTCAAAAAAGGGGAAAAGTCAATTGTTCGCAAACTAAATTTGATTTATAGCACGTTCTCGTGAGTTAGAAAAAAGAAGAGTTCGATAACCTTATACGATCAGGTTAAATTCATATTTTGTATAGTATTTTTTCGATTTTCTATATGGTTTTGGTTTAGTTTTCTATAGCTATATAATGTACCCATAAGTACTAGCATATGTACATGAGTAGCATTGTAAGTATTTAATACTATAAAGTTATTCATAGTGATTTTTTTTATTTAGGATCTGAGTTTATTTACAAGAGCTGGACAATATCAAGGGTCGCTATAAATCTAGGGACTATAAAAATTTATTTTAAATATTAAGAACAAATTTAAACAGTTCAAAGATTAATACTGTAATATAAGATCCCCCATTTAGAAATCCTAGCTACGCCCTTTGCGAGCCAAGCTTTCCCTGCTTTGGCGATAATTAATGGCATTTTCATAGCATTAACATTTTCGTGTTTTCCTATCTTCTCTCCCCACCTGCCACCCGGCCACTCTGCCTCGGGTTTTCCGCATTTTCCGCGATCGCAGAGCCAACAACAACTGGCAGACGAACTTCGCGTCGATCAACAAGTCAAATGACAACTCGCCGCAGACGAGCAAGAAGCAGCGGGACTGCGGGGAAACGGCACGCGATAGTCTGGCGTACTCCTGCCTCCTGAAGAACGAGCTCCTGGGATCGGCGATCGACGACGTGAAGACCGCCGGCGAGGAGCGGAACGAGAATGCCTACACGCCGGCCGCCAAGCGGAGTCTCTTCAAGTACCAGTCACCCACCAAGCAGGTGAGTTTCCCCACTCCATTTTCCTTATGGTTGCTTCTGGTTGATATGTATTATTCGGTTAGTTCAAATTGGAAAGGGGGGGATGAGGTTGGGAGGTAGGTGGGTTTTTGTGAAGACTTCTTTCGGGAAAAAAATAAAAATGAATATAGAATATATATATTAATTATAATTTACAAATAGCAACCAATTTTTTGTGTGGGGAACTTGCCTTCACAAAATATGCCGGGAATTCTCTAATATAAAAGGTCAGCGAATTTGACTTTTGATTGAGGTTTCTCAGAGGCATTGTGTGCTGCAGAATGCATTTAATTGAATTTGCAGTCGGTGTTAATTGAGGTTTTCTTGAACTCCTCAGGGAAAAAAGAAACCGACAGATTTCAGACGTCGAGTTGAACAAACCCCAAGTTCAGGTCGTGGGAAATTGAAATTTGTAAGATTTCAGGCTGTAGTTCTTTAAATAACATTAGTTATTTGTGACTTTTATAGCCATTTTGTTTTTACTAGTTTTGTGTCTTCTGTATTGCAATAACTTGGCTTTCTGATTTTCATCTAACATCTTTTTTCACACCGAGAAAACTCCTCACCGGCATTCAAGTCGTCCCCTCCTCTCCATTCGACCATCTATTGATCTATCCATGGAAACCGGTTTATGTGAAAAGTCTTTGCTTTGGTCTGGAGGCCTAAGACGGATAGAAAAGTTGTTCGACCAAAACTCGAGGTTAACACACTCTTTTTTTCCTTTGATTCCAATGCGCGCGTGATGATCGCCAACGTGTTTCGAGATCTCTCTGTCCATATAGTACATAGATCTCCAACGCCATCACCATAGCCATGTAATTGTATATATATGTAGCTGGTGGACTGATTGTTCAAGTGTTTGGTCCAAAAGCGGGCAAACAGAAATGAAATAGATAAATGGGAAAAACAGATGTGAAGAAGGGGAAACTATTGCCACTTGTCATTAGATTCGTGGCAACGCCGGCGATCTCCCCACATCACCATTATCGCCATCCCCATCATAATTATTATTATTGCAGACCTGACATATTTGCCTGCTTATCAGATTTATGTTGCCTCAATTGGCCGGCCGCTCGGTAAAAAGGAAAAAAATTACAAAATAAATAAAGAGGTACGTGTGGGGCACGTCGTCTGTTGCCCTTCTTGATATTTTGTTGAATATTTTGCTTTGACTGATTTTTGACAGTTGACACGTTGCCAGCAGAAGCGGTGGAAGAAACATCGGCGGCAGCCAACCAAAATAAAACAAAGCGAATTCCGTCCGTTGGAAACAAATAAGTGAGCACCAGATGATGGTCATTTATTTGAAAACGACGCGGTACATACTCTTTGAATCCACGAACTAGATTAATTGGAAGTTCTCGTTTATTTGTATTTGAATTAGAAACACATTTTCTAGGACTTTGTTAAAGGTTTTTCTTTGTGAACATTCTTTGGAATTAGATTAATATGTATCTTTCTGTGATTCACTTGGTGTTGATCTCTTATTTCAATAGGTTATAGATCATTGCATGGTTTCTTTGGAACCTCTTAATTTGTTTTAGAAAAACACCACAGAGATGGCACTTTACTTGGCGGGAAAAATAGATTTCTGTCTTTTAATTATTTAATTTATTTAGGAATCAATGCAGGTCTTAAACCGGTTAAGCTACATTTTAAAATACTTCTTATTAGTTTAGATTTACAAACATTTTTAGAGTACACACACATATACTCTACTACAATCACAGGGTATGCAAATAATGGAGAGAAGGAAAGGCAACTTGAAGTGGTCGAGACCGGACCGCAGTATTCTCCATCTTCAACTACTACTTCAGTGGTCTAAAACGACACTTGAGTCAATAACTGAGATCTCTGCGTGCCCATTTACCCCTTAATTCGGGAATTTCGTTGGTGGAAAGAGGTGAAAAAAAACCCAATTTTTTGTTGATTAATAGCAAGTTGATTTCTTTTTGGCCTAATGGAGTTTGCCAATTGGCAACTGTCGAGAGTTGGTTCGATTTTCTGTCCCCCTGCGTTAACTCAGCCACAAATCGCTGGCCATTCATCTACATCACGCCCACACAATTAACACGGCACTCCCCTCGATTCCTCAGTTTTTAATGGGCCTTTACACTTGCTCATTTTTGTTCATATTCCATATGCCTCTGTGGTCACAACAAACAATATGTAATTCAATTATGTGCGGTCGCAAAGTTATTGTCATAAATAATGTGGTGCGGGGCCCAAACTCCTAAATTTTTTGTACAGTAGTTTCTGGTTGTCCAGCAGTCACCGAAATATATGGTCTCAACACTTTTTTTTTTGACGTGTGGTGTTCGATTGAAAAAATGGGGATTGGTTTTCGTTTTGGGATTCATTGACGAGTCGAAAAGTATGATGGAATTCCTAGTTCTCCATGAATGGAAGATCATTGTTAGTCAGAATATGTACGTAAAAAATGTATTACTCTCTATTGATTAAATCTGATTCACATTCGAGCTGTTTCATATGGCTAAATTATGTGCATATCTCTCAAAAGAATTTAAAAGATAATGGTGTTATTAATATTTATCTGCGGGATAATATAAAAAGGACGTAGAATTATTTTTCTGTTTCATTTTTCGCCGAGAATATTACGTTTCTTATTTTTAAAAATAACTAATCGAGTTACAATGCGGTTTTAATTAATTGTTGTTCTACCTTCGAATTGCAAAATTCGTGCTAGCTTTATAATTTCAAGCCATTATTATTATTTTTATTGTTACTCTTCCAACAATCCAATCACCGCTCTTTTTACTTTAATTTAAACCCCCTTTGCTTGTTGAATTCGTGCACCTGTTTTATTTTTGTTTTTTGCCCAAGTCTGTCTGGCCATTTCGAATAGCCATTAAGGGGAATTATAGAAAACCGACTACTCACAGGTCCCCAATCCCACAAAAAATACCATCTTTTATAGTTTGTTTTTGTTGTCTCCGTTTTATTGCTATTATAATTATTAATTTATGCAGCAGACATTTGCATTAACATCGCATTAGCGATGACTATTTTCGTGGCAGCGTGATTAAGTTGGTCCGATCGCAGCGACAGGTTCAAAAAAAATGCTAACCATGGGTTAACCACCGCCCGGCCCCTTAACCCTATTCGGCCCCCACTTCTTTTTCGAATCACGCTTTTATTTCCCTTTTCTTTGCTGTTCTCGCTGCTGGTTGGTTGTTTATTTGTTTAATTTATAAGCCTGCCTCCAAGCACCGCCCACAAGCCAGAAATAAATAAAACCGACAACGGGAGATATCTTCGGCAAGCCGAAGTTTTAATACCCCTGCTAAGTTAGAACAAAAAAACCACTAACAAATGTTTTTAATAGCCCAAATCTCGAAAAAATCAACTCTATTTTGGATATTTAGATTAAATTTCTGGAAAACAATGGTCCAGTAATGGAATGTCATACCTTGTTGAAATCGCAGCAAAATATTCAATCAAGTTGCATTCACAGCTTTTTTTGTAAGATTTTCGAAAACTAAATTACTCTCTGGAAGGGTATCGAAAAAAAAATATATATAAAAAATCGGTAAGACTTAACAAATGCCGGCCGGCAAGTTTTTTCTTCTTATTTTTGGTTAGCAGCTCGCATTTTGTCTTTTGTTTGGAGTTTGCTGAGCCGAATGAATGAATGATGATTGTTTTGTAGTACTGTGACATGCTGTTTCGTACCAGACTGTACTTATCCTAATTAAATATAAAAATAAACGTGGTCAGGCATTTATAGAATCAATGGCAAATACAGAGATGATAAGCCGCCAGAAAAATAAATGTAAGTACCAAATAGTTAATAGGAAACAAGTAGTAACCAAATACTGATAATGAAATAAGACATTTACAAACCTTACATTAAATTTAGAAATATAAACCCACACTCATAGAAAAATTACGCAAAAATGGTGAAACACAGGTGATAAATAGGTAAAGGTACAAGGTTAAAACAAGAGCTCGCCGTGCGATTTTAATCGGGTACAAGTTGTCGGATTTCCTTTTGCCATTTGCCATAGGGTTTTACTGCCCCTTCGTCCCCTCTAATGCCCCCCCAAACTTTAAGCGTTTTAACAATTGAATTTCTAATAGGCTTACCACCTCGATTTTTTTTTCTTCGCTCTGCATGGCATCGAAAAACATTTAAATTTAATGGCAGTGGCTTGTACGCTTTATAGAGTGGAATGTGGACAAAAGGGAGGAGCGGGGGGCTTTAACTGCCTTTATAGCATTCCCAGAAAGTGGAAGCAAAGACCTCAAAATCATTAAATTGTTGACTTCTTTTTTTTGTGGTGATATATTTATATACTTTTTTTTTAGATTTTTTTCCAAAGTGTAAAGTGACCATTAAGGGCTCCACACACGCACGCTTTTGGAAAAAAACCCCATCCAAGATCTGTAATTAAGTTTTGTTTGTCTCATCTCGGGTTATTTGGCCTCTCTGTTAATTGAATTAAATTTTAATTTGTTAAACGAATTAAGAGTCGCGGCATGACGTCAAGTGCACATTCTTTTTCGAGGGATGGAGCAGGTCAAAGCACCTCAACCCTATCTACCCCATAAAAGATAAATAAACATATATATGTGGTACTTGTAGATACACAGATAAAAATGACATCGGTTTCAATAAGATATTGACAGGTAAATTTATATTCTTACGATGGATGTTTTTTTTTTTAGGTCGAATAATATAAAACTAAATCGCATTTTACAATTGAGAAGCAAACCCTGCATATAAATCATATTATTGTGATAATACATTTGAAATTTTGTTCTTTCTGCATATTGAAAACAAAAAAGATTTGGTTTCAATGATCCGAAAAATGTTCATTTCATATCAAGTTTATTTCTGTGTAAAAAAAAGCTATGTGTTCGCTTTTACTGGGGCGCTATGTTTGCCGGGATGTTTGCTCACTTTATCGGTATGGCGGACGAGAACCTGACCAACCCATCATGACAAATGCGGTTCCAAAAAACTACATGGCATAATTATGAATGTGTTTCAGTCACAGCGATATGTGAAATGAGTCGAGCTTGAGATATATTTAAGAAAAATAACATTTTTTTTAGAATGAATAAAAAATAACTTTTTTTTTGAATAGGAATAAAACCCATGATTGTGAAGTAAATGCGTCAAACTTTTAAGTTGATTAGTCAGACCAAAATTGTATTAAGGCATTATTATCTTTAAAGCTTAGTCCACATAATCACTTCCTTTGTGGGCAGACTTCTACCAAATGAAAGCCTTAACACACAGTCGTGAAATTTATTTTCATAAATTAAAAACAAATGTCTTGCAGCACGGAAACGAATGTTGAATAAATTATTGTTAACTTCTGGTTGCTTAATTCTACTGCCTCAAATAGAATGCAAGAAGAATGTAATCCATCGTATATTATGCCGGAGAAAGCTCTTTTCCTGCCCCTCGAGCACACCCAATCCATTTAATTTACATTTCTATCTGCCACCTCTCCAACCTCTCCAATTCTTCCTATTTTTCCCCACATTGCATTCCGTTGGCACGCACAATTTCGCTTAGTTTTTGAATGAGTTTTGTCTTTGGGGCATATCTTTCCTCGACTCTCGCATTTTAAATGTAATTTCGTTGCGTAATAGGGCGTCGCAGGGGGCGTGGCAGTCGGAGGTGCGATGACTACTGGCCCTTTACTTCACGCATACGCTTAACACACTTCTCTGCCCGCATTTTCTATGCAAACAAAAGCCAGAGCAGAGCTCTCAGCGAAGCGGAATGCGTGCCAAATGCGAATTGTAAGGCTTACACAGAAAGAAAAGAATAATTACTTTAAAGTGTGTTGTTTGGCGGATGCAAATTGCAAGGAACGTTTAATGTGCTTAGAAAGTGAAGAATATGCAATGGAATACTTTTCTTAAAACAGAAGACGCATAGATTCTGATTCAGACCATTTTGGATTCTGATCTGGCTTTTTTTTCAAGACCCACAAATTGAGAATGTGCTTTTAAATATAAATATATATATATTTTTTTTTGTGCATAGAAGAGGGTTAGTCGTTTGGTAGGGAGGAGTATCATTTTACCCGGGGGACATGAGAGTGCGACGCGGTCGCAACTCTTAGCACGATGGCGTTAATTGCTGGACGCCAAGTACGCGGCTCGCAAACAAAACGAACTCCAATGTTTTTTCCCATACTAAGAGGCACCACACAATTGAGACACATTTGCTTTGGCAATTTCTTGCTCGGCTGCCGTAACTGGAACGCCGGTAGCTAATTGCTTGGGATATAACCAGCCAAACTAATCGCATCCATTCACTATGTTTTTCAGGACTACAATGGCGAGTGCCCCTACTCGCTGTCACCCGTCAGCGCCAAAAGTCAGAAGCTGTTGCGATCGCCTCGCAAGGCCACACGCAAGATCTCGCGCATACCCTTCAAGGTCCTGGATGCTCCGGAGCTGCAGGACGACTTCTATCTGAACCTGGTCGACTGGTCGTCCCAGAATGTGCTGGCGGTGGGCCTGGGCAGCTGTGTCTACTTGTGGAGCGCCTGCACCAGTCAGGTGAGTCCTTCGAAGAGAGAAATCCGCTGCAGGCCACGTACTCATGCTCTAATTTAGCCGAATCAAATAATGTACAAAACGAATATCTCTAAAAAATGTTGCTCAAAAAATATGTTTGTATTTCGGTTGGCATGAATACGTACCCAAAATTAAAAACCAAACAGGACAGCTAACTAATGAATTCTCCTCCTTGAATTAGGTTACCCGCCTGTGTGATCTCAGTCCGGACGCGAACACGGTGACCTCGGTGTCGTGGAACGAGCGTGGCAACACCGTGGCCGTGGGCACCCACCATGGCTACGTGACCGTCTGGGATGTGGCGGCCAACAAGCAGATCAACAAGCTGAATGGCCACTCGGCGCGTGTAGGTGCGCTGGCTTGGAACAGCGACATCCTGTCGAGTGGGTCGCGTGACCGCTGGATTATCCAGCGGGATACGCGGACACCGCAGCTGCAGTCGGAGCGACGATTGACTGGACATCGGCAGGAGGTTTGTGGGCTGAAGTGGTCGCCGGATAACCAGTACTTGGCCAGCGGGGGCAACGACAACCGGCTGTATGTGTGGAATCAGCACTCGGTGAATCCCGTGCAGTCCTACACGGAGCACATGGCGGCAGTGAAGGCGATCGCCTGGTCCCCGCATCACCATGGACTCCTGGCCAGCGGCGGCGGAACGGCGGACAGGTGCATTCGATTCTGGAACACGCTGACGGGACAGCCCATGCAGTGCGTGGACACGGGGTCGCAGGTGTGCAATCTGGCCTGGTCCAAGCACTCCTCGGAGCTGGTCTCCACGCACGGCTACTCGCAGAACCAGATCCTGGTCTGGAAGTACCCCTCGCTGACGCAGGTCGCCAAACTGACGGGTCATTCGTATCGAGTGCTCTACTTGGCCCTGAGTCCCGATGGCGAGGCTATAGTCACAGGCGCCGGCGACGAGACGCTGCGCTTCTGGAACGTTTTCAGCAAGGCACGCAGCCAAAAGGAGAACAAATCTGTGCTGAACCTGTTTGCCAACATCAGATAAGGACAATAATCCAAGGACCGAAGACTGAGCGAGGCGCCAAAGGCAACACAAAAACACAAATAAACTAAAAACTAATACCAACAATCAACCAACCAGCAAACCAAGCAGAAAGCCTAAATTCTATATATATATACAAACGATCCTTGTTCACCAGTCGTTAGTAAATTTTAGTTACCATCAGCAGCAATAGTTTAAACAAATTTAAGTTAAGTATCTCTGTATAGAACGGTTATTAGCAACATTTATGTAGGAAAAAACATGAAATTTATGAAGAAAGAAGAACATTAATAGTGGCTGAAACAAGAACTGAAAACTAAGTCTACATAGGCCCATATATGAATATGGAAGTTGTAACTAATTGGAACACAACAATACGCAAAAACACACACACACCGTAATCTAAACTATATGTAACCGAAATTTTTTGTTGCTTTTCTAAACATGTATTTTTTTTTAGTGCACTACACTTAAGGCAATTGATACATATATATTTTTTTGCTAGCCTATAAGTAACTAACTTTATTTCAGGCAATCATTTAACTCCTTTCACACTCATACAAAAAACACTATGTATATTAAATAAATTTATACAATTTCAAATGTGCCCCAAAAAGAATGCTTTGTTTCTCGCTCTTGGGGCTTAGTGGAGTTTGAAACCGCGAAACGGTTAAGCGGTTTTGGGGCCTAGTGGAGACTCGATCCAAACGAAGACTCAATCCACCTGCCTGTTTTGCACTTTTTGGATTTTTTTTTTGCATCTTTGATTTCGATTTTGCACTGGTGGTCGTGGGCGTTTTCAGGGGCGTGGACAACGGTGTTATACAAATTAAAGGGGATGAAGGGGGGTTTTAAAATATTTAAGGTTTTAGCCCACACATTTTCTTTAGATAAAAAATTACCGAGTCCAATAATTTGTATGATTTGCGTGAAAATATCGTATTTTGAATTTTTACATACGATGGCATACAATTTTATTTAAGGCCAATAGACAAGTAAAATAACCGACATATATTGGCCTTTCCTTAGTTTATGATTTTATAAAAACATTTAGTTAAGTATAGATGATGATTTTATTCATTAATTTAGTTCAGATTAAACCAAAACCCCAAAAACTGCGCCTCTGGATGGTTTGCAGCTTCCGTCGGTGAGCTTCTATTCCGGCTGTTTTTGTGTTGTTGTAATTCGGTTTCTTGGCCTGGCTCTCTGCTTTTCAATTTGTTGGTGTTTTTTTGTTCATGTCATTTTTTCTTGTCTTTTTTTTGGTTTTTGGCCAAGTCCAAGTTTAACAGCGCTCGACGCGCCAGAATCAAGTTCAGTTGCGCCGCAAACGCGTCGCGGAAATGTTTCGCTGCTGGCCACCGTCCCAAAGAAATCGAAATTGAAATCCATAAAACGACCGCGCCGCCGTCCTGCATCCAAAATTCCCTTAAATAAAATCCATCATCTTTGTCAACCGTTAAAAAACTAGTAAAAGCAGTAGACCACAACTAAACACCTATTCGCGTAATATTTCTACTTATTTTCCCCTACCGTTCTCAGGTAAAAATTGAGTTTTTTTTAATGTTTTTAATGTGAAGTGCGTACAGTTGTCCTTGCCGTTCTGTTATGGTTTTTCCTGCTGCCTTTTGAAGGTCACTCACGCACGAAGGCCGCGCCCAGTGGGCGATGGGGGCGTAAGGGGAAGGGGGCGGGACACTGGGCCAAATGTCAAAAGGTGAAGGCAGCCAGGCGGCCTTGGGATTAAAGCACAGCTTTCCCTGCCAAGTGTAAAAGTGAAAGTGACGGCAAATTGAAATTAAGAATATCCTTAAAAAGGAAAAATATGGATCATGGATCAGAAATTGTGCCTCTATAATTCTCAAAAATCAATTTTAGGGAATAATTTAATACAATGGTGATTAATTGGTGACTAATTGGCAATCAATCATTTAATAGTTTTGACCATTCAAAAAGGTGTTTTATAATTTTAATTGAAATCACTTTTCCTTTTAAAGAATTCAACTTATGAATTTTGTTCTTAAATAAAGTTTCAATTACCTTGAATGTGGAACGTAATAACGAAATAATTTGCACACTTAATGATATAGGTTTTTTTTCGTAATATATAAATCACTAATTAAAAACGGCTTAATATGTTATTTCCCAGAAATTAATTAGAAATACCTTGTAAATTAAATTAGTTAGATGCTTGTTATTGAGTTGAATTCTAAAATGGTTTTATGATGGTTTATGATAGAAATTAGAATTGTCAGATGCAACATTAAGATGTGATATCACTCAAGATCTCTCCCTGAAGAGGTGATGAAATGCAGCACTCAGGCACCCCACCTAAATGTCCCAAAAAGAACCTCTTGACATTTTTGGCCATCATTTGCATGTCAAACACACTTCTCTTCGCCAGTCGGATTTTTGTGGACATATCTAACTGGCAACTTGGTTAAATATTTGAGTGGTCGATAGGCAAGATCTACCCATCGTTTTTTTTCGCACATCCGATGCCTATCCGCGCATTACCTCGACAAGCCGTGAAATTTGCTCAGCGATTAGCACACGTGGATTGGGGTGTACGGGAAGGTCAGTGGTTCTCGACCGTTTTCGCCAATTGCGAAAGTCAACAATATGTTCTTGACTAACTTCCGATCGGTTTTGGAAAGCCTCCCCCACCCCCACCACTCTTGAGACCGCATATCCCCCAGATTTAAAAAGACGCTTCCTCTATTTCAGGCAATTAACGCCTTCGCTTTCGGCTTTGGTTTTTAGTTTCAGTTTCTGAGGTTCCGATGGTACTATGACTATCTTTTGTATTTCGACCTTGGAAGGGGGGAGTGGGTTTTGGGGGGAGGGGGCGTTCAATGACCGGCACTGTCCACTTACCTTTATGCATATATTGATCCCCCTTTCGATCGATCTATCCACGAGACAATGACAAGCCTCTATTTGCCTTTGATTGCCCCTAATTCGATCGATGGCACCACCTTATGATAACTTTCCAAATATTATGCTTCTGAAAAATAAGATATCGAAATGGCTTAATCTTTTCCAGATGGCTCTAATTTATGATATTGAATTTATAAGGAGTTTATGGGGTGGTTTATTTGAATCTATGAATATTTTATAACTCTACACATACATACATTTTAGATAAGACCATACCAATTTTAATGAGGATTACCTTATTACAAAGGAATATGAAAATAGCAGGAATTTAGAAATGACAATGAAAAGGTAGGAATAACATAAAACTTCCTATGACATCTATACCTTCTATATAATTAAACTCAATAATGGCAGATGCTAAAGGTAGAAAACATATCGATTTTCGTATAGAATAGCGGGTTAAATGTGGCTGTGGCTCGGTGCGTATTCTGCACTTAAACTTGACCCCATTTCCAGGGGACAAGGACGGAGCTTCCTTTATGAACGGGGCACGTCGGAAGGTCTGCTCTGCGGCAATTACAGCGATTATCAGCGATATAGTGTTTGTGACAGTCCGGCAATTACCACGTTTCAAACTGGGGCCCCAAAACCCACGACGAGGGGCCTTTTTTAAGGGAGGGGATTACAACTTGTTATTGTGGCTTTTAAGAACCAGCGTTTCCATCTGCAGCGTGACATTCAAAATGCAAACGAACCGCAAAACCAGTTTTCGGATGCGTCCAAGTGAAGGGCTTCATCATGAAAAAGTACATATATATATATATACAATCCATAAACAGGAGATCGTTGATTGATGATCTGATCTGTGGATCCAAGACACGCCTGTTGACGCAGAAGATTTTAGTAGACATATCAAAGTTCAAACTTCGACCAAGGTACAAAAACATTTCCCCGGGGGTTTTATGGCCCCCGAAAAAAACAAGTGCTACAGTAAAACCTCCAACACTCGGGTCACAATTGTCCAAGTAAGGAATCCAGTTATATAGCCTTTGAATTACTGGCACTTATATCGTAAAAAGTCTTGAACAAATCGTTTTTTAATTGCCAGGGATCATAAAAGGCGATTTGGGCCTTAAGTTTTTACCTGCACCTCTTTTATAAAAATTTATTTTGTGAAAAGAATAACTTTGGTTTCCAAAATTCTTGAAAAGTATTTAAGTTAAGATGGCTTAAAATACAATTTGCATTATATGTAGTTGGGTTTTAAGCTAGAAAATTCCAGTAAAATATTTTAGTTTCATTATCCTAAGACAATGAATAAGTCATTAGCAAATTTTTAATTCGTTTGTTATCAACGAGTCTTTAAGGTTCATAAAATGACATTTTGAATAGGCTTTACATATTAGAGATTTTGTATCTTATTTTCTTGACCGCTTGTGTAGGAAGCTTAGAAGTTTGACTGATTTGATCCGAAGTTGATCTCTTTCTGCTGAGTGACAGCTTAAAGCTAAAGTTATAGTATCTATAAACGGTTTAAGTATCCGTTTTTTTCCGAATTTATTTGGGAGTTGGGTCATTGTACTTGAGGTTTATAAGCGAACTCGGTTCGCTTTTGACTTCCAACTTTGTTTTCGTTTTCTTCTGCAACTGGCGTCTGAACGACCGAAAAGACTGGCTTATTATGCCATGAAATTAAAAAGCATTGACATTGAAAATTATGCGAACAACGGAGATCGAATTTATCTGAATTTGAAAAAAAGAAGATGGCTTATGTGTTTGCACAGACTGACGTACGTACGTTCACCGATATTTAGAATGGAATGGTGTGGTAATTGATTACCAATTGTTGTCACTTGTCGGTTCGAATTATCGATGCGAATTGCGATCCATAAATAAACATTAATAACATAAAAGAGACAATTGATCTGCGGGCGAAACAATTCGCCAATGGAGTGACAGCCAAGTTCACCCGATGACAAGGGGCAAGGCTCCACCGCTGTCTTTTCCCAGGGGCGTAGTCTTTAGTCTCTTTTCAGGGAACTTTTTGCTTAACATGTATCTTTGTCTTTTGGACACATATTTCTACCGGCTTGCAATTTATTTTCCTTTGGGACATTTGTAAGCCCCAGTAATATTTCTTCTTTTCGACAGAATAAAGTTTGGATACCTTTATACATATTACTATACTATTTTATCTGAGATTCTTCCTTTGACCCCTTGCCACGCCCCTGGTCCATTATTGCTTTCTCTGTCTGGCAGACAAATGGCCCCCATTTTTCTTCCTCGCACTCACCTTGAGTTCCAGAATTCTCACGCTCTTGTTACAATAAGAGTGACAGGGATGGCACTTTTACCCCCATACCTTCACATCACCTCCCCCCACACGCACAGTGGGACAAATGAACAGTTGTGCAAACAACATAAATAATACTCATGTAGGTGTCATCATTAATTATTCTCGCAGTTTACAAGTGAAACGTGATGGGTAAAATTGTTCCTTGGCCTGGCATTAAAAGTAACCAAATAATAACGTGAAGTAAACGTCAAGAAAAGTATTTATTTTTTCTCATTCATTTTATTTTGATTTTGACTAATTAACAGAGTTGGCCGGCCGGTGACCTTCACCTTTTGCGAGTTGGCCAAAAGCCGAGGTGGATGGCAAAGAGGAGAAGCAAAAGAATTGGTAACAAGCTGACGCCTCCACCTTCAACTGACCCACAAAAAAGCGGCGCCGCTCTTCCTGACTGTTTATTCATTTTATTTTCCATTCGAACATTTTTTTCTTTTTTGTGTGAAGAGCGACTCTTGGGGTAGGTCACTATCTTCCCTCCCCCTCACCAATACCTCACCTAATACCGTTCGTTCGTAAGCCTTTTATTTTGCAAATTGCTTTGGCTGTCTTCTTTTTTTTTATCTTTGCCCACGATCATTTGTTTTGCGCTGCCTTTTGTTTTGATCGTTGGCTTTACAGTGGTACAAGAGGAAATCGGTGAAAAATTATTATTAAAATTATTTGTTTTTATGTTATGATCAATTATTTCTGTGTGTGACATTCAAAAAACCATTTGCATATCATAAAAACGTCTAGCTATTAGATTTCTTATATTTCTTTTATGATACGCGATGACTCGGCTGATTTAGGGCTTAGATATACCTATGTACATATATAGAATTCAACAGAATCCACACATTTCATTTTCATAAGCCGTCAGTGTAGTTGATGTTGTTAAGTTCTAAGCGAAAAACTCAAATTGCTTTGCTTCTTTAATTTTAAATACTATGATTTATTGATGTTGTAAATATTCTATAACAAAAAGATTGTATACCTCAAAATATTTGTTATCCTCAAAGTATTTGTTATTCCCTGTGAAATTTTAAAACATAAAATGAATGGAAATTTAAATTTCCAATATTTTATGTTCGGTAAATGAAACATATATTGAAACATGTCCGAAATATCAGTTTTTGTTCACTGTATCTGCAGCATAACAACATGCCATTAAAATGGTAATGTGATAATATAAAAAAATTGATTATCATAACAAAATGTCAAGTTTTGTTATTCAAACATGGAGATGATATTGATATAGTTTTGGATGATATCTGTTAAAAGATTCATTTGATTTTTGAATGTGACAATATTGTCGCGACAGAATGGAATGGAAGTTATGGACCCCAGTCCACTGTGCACAGTTATGGATATTTGATTCTGTTTGTGGCCAGAGGTCATATACGCGGTCCATAGAAACGCAAAATTCGAGTTGCTAATGATGGCCCACATATCATACCACATACCCTCATACCATATCGCCTCATTATCGCGCCGTCAGTTCAGCCAAGCAGATCCTAAGCATCGGTCCCGCCCCTTCCTTCTCTAGAATCCATATGTAGATACAAACATACATACATATATGGGTCTGAAATCTGATCCGAATCTTCTTGTATTTCCGATCTCAGTTGGCGCCATGAGGGAACCCTTTCCCGTGGTGGTGCTGCTGCTCCTTTGGCTCGGCTCGGCGGTGCCACCCACTTCTGGATCGGCGGTACTCATCTCCGACATGACCATGAGCGTTATGGTGGAGCTATCGTCCCGACATCCCTTCTGCAAGATGCACACAGATCGGTGAGTCCTCGAGAAATGTTGACCTCAGATTTGTTATTACAAAATATTATACTGATATTAATATCTAATTTTGAATTTAAGATAGGCTAACATTAATGTTCTTAAAATGATCTGATTAATATTTATGAATGTAAAAGCGTTTTCTTAACAATTAACATTAACAGAATGTAGTTATTCTTAACTCCAAAAAGGACTATCTTTTTTTAGAACGTCCTCCACTTACTTCGAAAAATTAACGATCTAGGCTCAAAAGATAATCGTCATAAAAGTGTTTTCAATAAACCTTAAAAACTTTACAAACCTTATAATTTTATAAAAGCTTTAGCTTTTAAAAACAAATTAATTTTTAGTTTATTCTTTATGTTTAATATCAATCAACAAATTGATCAACATTAAATAAAACACTTGTCTTCCCTTAAAAAACGAACTATTATCTTTATACTTATGTTCTGCATGAACCAATGGACTAAAAAAGAGAATATAACACAATTGTTGGCTGAAATAACTAATTGTTGTGGGAATTTTATTATTATTATTATTTATTATTATTTAAAATTCCCGTCCTTTTATTTTGATTAATGGGTCAAATTTTAATTAAATATATATTTCTCCTGCTGTAAGTACTGATCGATGCCTTTTCCCCCAGCGGCGATATCCAGCGCATGTTGCTGCAGTCGGATCCGCGTCGCATCCGCCAGGTGCCGCGGGAGTCGGTGATGGAGCTGGAGGAGGTGTGTCGCCGCCAGGGATCCTACGGCCACGAGTTCCGCGGCGGACTGGGCTTCATCTATCCGGGAACGAAGTGGTGTGGTCCGGGCACGGCGGCCACCAGCTACGACGACCTGGGGCCGCACTCTCGCGAGGATCGCTGCTGCCGGGAGCACGACATGTGCCCGGATGTCCTGAATGTGGGCGAGTGCAGGCGGGGCTTGTGCAACCGGGGCACCTTTACGAGGAGTCACTGCGATTGCGATGCCCGCTTCCGGCGATGTTTGCAGGCGGCCAATACGGAGACGGCCAACACGCTGGGCGCCATTTTCTACAACGTGGTCCAGGTGACGTGCTTCCAGGAGCGGAGTCCCTGCTCGGCGCACCAGAGGTTCGAGGACTTCTACTACCGCACCGACCACTGTCCGGCGGATTTCCGGCAGGCGGACCTCTACGTCCCCCCGCACGGGGACAACCTGATAGCCAAGATCCTGGCCCATCCGCAGGGCCGGGCCCTGGCCGCTCCTCCCTTCAGTCCCGCCAAGTCCACCGCCCGCCGCTGGGGCGTCAAGCTGGCCAGCGTGGGCCTGGCGGCAGTCAACATCCTGCGGGAGGTGGTGCAACGGCCCCGGCTCCTGTGGGACAGCCTGCAGGCCCCGGTCAGCCGGGAGCTGCCCTCGTCCAGATACCAGGAGGGCTACCACTACGAGCGGCCCGGGCCCCCGTCCTACGGATACGGCTATACTGGTCGCGGCTACGGGGGCTTCGACTCCCGCTGGAGCTGATCCCGGGAGCTGGAGTTACGATAGCCCCCAAGGGGTCTGTCGGTTTTGCTGGTTTCCAAATATTTTCAAAGGTAGGAGAGTGATCTGTAGAAAGTTCTGGCTAACGATGTCGTAGGAACTACTATAGGCTATGGGTCAAAAATAGTCAAGGTTTATTTGTATTTATCAAGTTTGGACTACAGTTGTTTTTTGTTTTCCAAAATTTGTAAGGACGGAGAATGATTAAATTATTGTAAATAATGTATTTTGAAGTTAAGTGGGGTTTTATACAAGCTTTAAAGAAAAATATGATAAACATTTGATGGTATCCAAACCATTTTTAAAAGTCGGAGTAAAACTAAAAACATCTGGGGTTATAATGGGTTATATTTATTTTCAAATCGCATTAAAAGTTCAATATAGGGTATCAAATCAAGTAAAATGAGAGCATAACAAAGTAAATCGAAGGTTTATGTTTAAAATAAAATAGGGTTAAATAACACAAAGAAAAGTATTGATATCTTTAAGATTAATTTCATTTTTTAATTTCAAAAAAGCTTGATGTAAGAAAACAAAATTATATTTCTACTTGATTTGCCAAAGAAAAACACATACATAGGGAACAAAAAAACCTTTTTTTACATCCGCAATGTATCACCCACTTAATTCCAGATTGTCGTAAGACAGAAAACGTGATTTTCAAGTTAATGATAAAAAGATATCTCATTTGTATCCTGCTTTATATTCTGTTAAAGTTCCATTACTTTAGTTGTTTATTATTCTGGAAAAGTTTCATTATCATAGTCTTACCATCTTCATGTGAAAAGACAATAAGTCGTATTGTTCTTATAGAATACGCATATAAATTGAATACTTTAAATGGTTTTTTTTTGCCAGAGTTCCTTTGTGAGAAAGTCTTTTTTAGAGTACCAAAACTCTTATAAGACTTGTGTTCTTACAAATTACGGGGTAGATTAGAGATAGGCTTAATGATTTTTTTTGTTTGGGCAACATAACTTTTTCAATTGATAAAGCTTAAAACTAGTTTGTTTCAAGACATCGTTCAGGATAGGAGATATAAGCCAAAAATGTTGTGAATATTGATTTTTCATTTATAAAGAAATAGTATGTCTGCATAATATTTAAATCAGAAGGAACTATCTATTCCATTCCCAACATTGCCAACAGATAGGAAAAGATTGCTCTCCAGCCTGGTAACTAGTTGACAAACCGAAAATCGACTCGCCGCACTGTCCCCGTCTAGTATTAGTAGTCATAAGTTGCAGTTCCACTAGTCCTAGCCACCTAGCTGCATGTGTGATTGCCATTAATGTTCTGCATGTCCCGTGTTCACTAGTTCAATAGTCCACCAGTTCACCCATAGTTATGTACGAATAAATTCACTGAGAATCGCATGCCTGCGCTCTTCCTTTTCCGGTTGATTCGATTAGAGCCGGATACAACCAGACGGAGCAGGAGGCCATCTGCGCCCAGTGGCAGTACCAGCCGTCGGAGAAGTATGTGCCCAGCCAGCCGAGGACCTCCTCCTAAAGATGAGACGTTGACGACCTGGACTAGCTCATGGACTCATGGAAACGGTTACAAATCTACAAGGCATTAGCATTAGCATTAGCTTATCCAATAGCTATAGTTATCCTCGATTGCAATTCCTAAACCTGAACGAAAGCCAAAGATTAAAAACAACCGCACGGAACTAGATGGGAAATATATAAATATATATATTTTCATATATTGAACGCATACAAAACAGATCTATATATATACATACAAAAACGTACATTTAAATAAATATATTTACCATGATCAGAGCAATGGAGTGTTTTCCTGCAACCACAAGGTAAAGTAGAGATATCGAAATTCAATATTCTCCCGCCGAAAAGTCCTTAAATATACATAATCCTCAGCCATTGATTATTTTAATTATCCTTGCACTCTTATGTCCATTTTGATCTTTATCTTTTGTAAAGAACTTCTCTATTCGACTTTATTCTTTTCCTTGTTAACTCTTTGCGTCGTTTACAAAAATTAAAAAAGTATATCTAACACAAAGTATTTATGATAGTAGGGTATGTGGATAGGGTCAGCTAATTGACCAAAATTATGTTATCGGGAAAACAGGCCTTCAGTTCGACTTATCAAGGCGAACTTTACAAATTCATCAGATCATAAAAGTAGGGGTTACAAAAACACTCAACTCAACAGCGAGTGGAAAAACGATTGGGTGGGTGGTAAGTGGGAAATGGGAATTGGGGATCGAGAATTCGGGATCAGCTTTTCCGGCTGCTCCTTTAGGCACGCAGGGCCACAAACTGTTGGAACACCTCCAATATGTGGGTGTCCAGGTCGGATGTGAAAAGCAGCGTTTCCAGTGTGCTGCTGTACTTCTGAACTTGTTCATGGTGCTAAACGAAAGATTCCAGTTAATCGTATAGAGTAATTCTCGAGTATAAATATCTTACCATCAGGAAGACCTGCTGCAGTCGACCAATGGTCCACCGATACCAATCTGTGTCTGGATCCCGACCGTCCGTATCGGAGCGCAGCAGGTGCTCCGAGAGAATCATGATGAATCTCTGGAAGACGATCAGGAACAGACGCTTTTGGTTCACATTCGCCGCCTCCAATTTCTCCTCCATGCGTTCAACAACCTGACATAAGTGCGAAAATGAATTTTAGAGATTTGGTTATTAGTTATTTTAGACTATTTAAAATCCCCGTAGACTCACCTCCTCAGAAGGTTTGTCGGCATGTGTGATGGGCTTCTTCCGTTTATGCGAGGAATCATCCTCCGAATCGCTGGACGAAGAGTCCGCCTTCGCAAGCTTTTCCTTGGCCTCGCTCAATTCCGAATCTGGGGAAAGTAATTTAATGATTAAGATAAGTCATTTAAAAAAGGAAAAGGAAAACTCACTCAGCTTGATCACATGCTTGTTCATCTTCTTGATGGTCAGGTGAAGGATCTCCCAGAGATACATTTTGGTGAACTCGCCGGTCATCTCCTTGGAGAAGATCCACGTGGCCACCGCCGAACAGTCGACGATCTGCAGCTTGAGCAGCTTGTCGATTAGGACCACCATCATCTGCTGGTGCGAGGACCACAGCTCGAAGATGTTGTGCAGGATGCAGATCTGCGCCTCCTCCGTTTCGGCCAGGGCACGGAACACCGAGTGGAACTTGGAGATGGCCGCAAAGCTGTGCGAGAACGACTTGGAGCCCAAATTCAGCAGCGTCTGGACGAACACATCGATCTTGAGGGCATTGAAGCTGCCATCGGACATCTCCTCCCCGCTGTAGCTGCTGCTCGGGATGTCCTTCAGGATGTTGACCACCTCCTCGGGCGTGCACTTCTGCCGGATGGCCACCACCAGCTGATGGGCCACCGTTGTCCCCGGCAGACTTGCTGTTTGGGAGGAGGAGAGATTCAGTGAGGAAATGATTCAGATAATTTGTTTACAAGGTAGTGCGTTTGGGTTTTCGGGGTATATTCGTTTTGCGATTCGCTTAGGGTTTACTAATTGACTAAACCTTATTTAACTATACTCCAACCCAACAATAATATGCCAAACTCAAGTTTCTTATACCCTTTTAATGTTTTCTGATATTGCTATCTCATTCTAATTCAATACTCAGCAGTTTTAGTCTGCTTTATGCAAAGTAAATTACATTTTCAGTAATTTGCACTTGTTTAAAGATTGGTTCGAACTTTAATTTTGTAAGAAATCTGCGGATATCGTTATTTCAAAAGAAATCCTACTATTTTATTTATATTCCCTCGTAATATTTTCTCTTTGTTGAAGCACCCGCTAGTCGATGGGCTTTCCACAAATTCGATTCCTAGTTAGGTGACACTTTCGTTGCAATTCGCATTTCATTGCTTGGTTATGTGGTTCATGGCGTGGAACCAAGCGGCACCACTCCGCACACACAGCCACATCCACGTCCAAGTCCAGGTGTACAGCACCACCGAATAAATCCACCTGCGTGGTGCGTTACTAATGACGGTTGTGCTCCAGCTCAGCCGAACCACCTTCCCCCACCCGAGTTCCCTCTTCGCCCCGATTACATGCAGTTTATTGGCACTTACGTCAATTATGTCAAAGTGGAGATTGGATCGGGAAGGGTTTCTCTTCAGGCAGCGGAGGAGCTAATTAAGCGGCCATTTGGCAAGCCAATGTATTGGCAAATACGCAATTCATTTGCTCAATCCATTAAAAGGTGGGAATTTAAGGTAGGGGTACCCACCTTATAGGTAAAAGGTTAAATATTTAGGTTTTAAAAAAACCTACGAATTTGAAAAAGGTTTCTATATTTTATAATAGCTTGGAAATGATTTATATTAAATCTACATCACTTTATAAACCATATCTTAAAATCTTTTTAGGTAAGGCAAACTTTGGTGGGAGTAAAACAAAACTAAATCTCTAATTTTGTAAGCCGTTCTTGAAAACCTTCCTATAAGCAGCATTAACCTTTGCTTGAAAACCCAAAAAGATCCAACGATCTCTAGACAATGTCAATGGTTTGGGAGTTAGCGTGTGTCAAGATCATGCGATAGTTTTTGTTTTGCAGGCAATGGAAAAATTCGCACATATTCGGGGCTCATAATATAATAACAGCTTATGTGAGCGGCGGTGGCGGTTCGTTCCCCCCAAACACCCCGACTATCCATTCCATCGCCTCCAAATAACTTCACTTAAAAGCCAGAATTAAAGATGTTTTCACG
Source organism: Drosophila kurseongensis (assembly GCA_018153305.1). NCBI lineage: Eukaryota > Metazoa > Arthropoda > Insecta > Diptera > Drosophilidae > Drosophila > Drosophila kurseongensis. Next base: position 1,772,465 of record JAECXX010000141.1, read on the forward strand.
GGAATCTGCTTTCAGCTCAAATTGAGCGTATCCAAAGGGGGAAGTACTTTCGTAGTTCAATGTTGACGGCGGGGCTTATCAGCACCAGATCATGTCGGAATCTCGGATTCAGATTCGGATTCGGATTCGGAACAGGAAAGACGAGATAACCCTAGAGCAAGGTGAAATCGCCACATGGAACCGCCAGAAGAGAACGCCAAAACAAGGGATTTCCAAGAGGTGGGGTTCGTCGTCGAAAGGGAAACTCCAGCCAAGCGAGCCACAACTCATATCTCAATGGAAATCTAAGGCAGAGTTTGGGCTTAAATGGAGGCTATAGCCAAAATGAAATCAAACTCAAGAAGCACAATAAAGATCCGAGGTATTATAGTGGAATATGTAATACCCTCTTGTGAATTAACAGCCTTACATTCAATCGACTCCATTTAGAATTTTCTGTGTTTTAAAATATAAATGTTTGGTCGCTAATATAGTGGATTTTAGTCAATCTAAAAGTATTTTAAAATGATCCTTCTTAATTCTTCAAGAATGGACATTTTGACATGTAAATCTAGTGTTTACAATATACTTTAAAAGATCGATATTAACTATTTAATAATATTCCAAATATTTAACAAAGCCAAATGACAAATGATAATTCTTCAAGATAGTTTTTAATTGGGAAGTTTTTTAAAAAGCGTGGCAAACATTTGAAATATGACCAACTTCCCAGTGGCTTTTAGAGACAGCCATTGTTTAGGAGGGTATCCAGCCGTGCTCCACATCCACACACATGTGGATGGGTGGGTTAGTGTTGCATAAATGCCTCCGATTCCGATTCCGCCGACTCCAGCTGCGACTCCAACTTCTTTGGGCTATGGACTATGCAAAAAGCCAAAGCAAAACACACACATGTCGGCTGCAGATTGCGCAAAAGCCATCGCTTGGCTGCCTCAACGAAAGCAGCTTCGAGTTGGATGGCTGGTGGAGGGATGGAGTTCGCTGATGGCCACAGAAGCTACCGAAGCCACAGCTCCAGACGACATCGTGGATTATTAGCGAGCGCAACTGGCGGACGCGTTTCAGTCGCGATTTCAAGCGCGCGCAGCTCAAACGCATCTGAAAATCTCCCGCACTCGCTTTTTTGTTTTCTGTGACTTCTTTGTGTTTTGTGTTGATACTTATTTTGATGTGTGAGCCCAGACAATGAGGAATCTTTGCTGGCTACTTGCTGTCCCCATGGCAATCGTAAGTTGGGGGAACGCATTTAAAAGTGCCGGAGAAGAAAGGGCTTTCCCATGTATTTACGAAGTTGCACATTAGTTTTCAAAAAAGATTGTTTTTTTTTCAAAAATTTTAACAGTACTTGTGTTTATAATGTAATTATAAATTTTGAGAATTTATTAACCAGCAAACTGTATTTTAAATGTTTGTTTTAAAGACACTTGAAAAATACGGGTGTTCAAATAATACCATTTTGCTATGTAAAAATGTTGTTGTTAATATAATTTAATAATCTGGTTGCTTTATATTAAATAACTTTAGGTGCAACTTGCTTTAAAACCTTTAAATAAGAATTTAAAAAAGTTTTGAAATACATTTATATAAAGTCTGGTTATAAAAAAAGGGATCACTATTTGAAAGGATATTTTCACACAAAATCCTAGAACTTGTATCAAAGTATTTGCATTGATCTTCCATGTTTTAAGCTGCCCTTGGGCTGTGCCATTGTGGGTGCAGGACGGGATCTCCTGCTGACGCCGAAGCAAGGACATCAGTTGACGGGCAAGCGGATTTTCTACGAGGAGCCGACGGAGGAGCGGGCCCAGAACCAGAGGCGTGGTCCCCTCGAGCGTCCTTGGGAACGAACCCTGAAGCACGTGACCTATGTGACGCTCTTCACGGACGCGGCGCTCGGCGCAGCAGCTGGGAATATGAGGTAGGTTGGGCTATGCGGCTCCACATATCCTTTTTGCCCGCTTATGGTAAATTCCATGCAGCCAGCTGCAGGAGTACCACGACTTCCTGCAGACGCCCTATGTCCCAGCGGATGGCCACACGGGATCTCCAGTTGGAGGAGCGCCTTCCGCGCGCTTCGGTGATATCGTAACCCTGGCCAAGGGCTATTTGGAGCAGCTGTCGGGACCGGGAAACGCATCCTTCCGCTTCCTGGAGGGCGGCACTTGCTTCCAACTCAAGTGCCCCACCTCGAATCCCAACCAGCGGCGGGCTCTGTGGCAGGTGCAGCGCATCCGCCATCGGGACGGCGACAAGGGGCGCCACTACCACTACGAGATGAAGTTCAGTGTGACGCCGCTGGAGTCCAAGTCATGGCAGCCGCACCATCAGATGAGCTACATCCAGAAGGAGTCCGATTACCCGGCAAGTTTCGGGCGATTGACACACGACCAGGGCTTTGCGCAAAGGCGCCAGGATCGGGAGAGATATGCAGCAGCAGCATCAGGAGCTGTGGGCGGGAATGGGGAGCAGTCGCAGGCCACCTTTGTCCATGGCATATTCCAGCCTGCTCCGCCGCCCAAACTCAACATTGGTGAGTACTTAAAGGGGGCGGTGGCCCAAGGGAGTCCCAAAATCGAGCTGTTTCCGGGTCTCTTCAATCTGGGACTGCGTCCCAATTACGTGGCCCCCACCACTTTCCGTCCCAACTATCCGGCGGCATTGAAATTTGGCACCCATCCGGAATTGGAAAGGTTTCCCAGCCACAATGGAGATCTGGTTAGTGCTGGCATTGGTCCTAGCGAAGTGCCATCCACTCCGGGCGCCGTGACCCATCATTTCCATCACCATTTCTATGTGGCCCCTGGTGCGGGCGATGCCACACTGCACCCGGAGTTGGGTTACCGCTTGCCCAGCTCCGCTCCTCCTGAACCGACCACTCCGCCAGGCAATCCGCCCTCCAGTTTCTATCCCCATCATCAGACAGTCCAGTTTCCCAACTCCAACTCGGGCTCCTCGGAATCTCTGGAGGAACAGGAACAAGATTTACTGCTGCGTACGCCGCAGATTTATGGTCAGGCTTCCAAGTACCAGACGGCCAAGCTGCCGCCCTTGCTGATCTATGCAGGCAGTGGTGGTCCTGGCGATGAGGACAAGTCCTTTGTGCAAAGCGAACCGCTGGAGGAGACCGTCTATCGTTATTCCGAACCGGATCCCTTGTATGTGCACCAGAATCCCATCGATGTGCTGCATGATAAGCAGCCTGCGGAAGAGGAGATCGAGAGGGGGCAGGATCAAGAAGAGGAGAGCTATCAGGATGCTGATCCTGAGAGAAACGGGGATCAGAAGCGAGTCGGCAGCTTGAAGCAATCGGAACTGGTCACCACTGCAGCGCCTACTACCACGGCAGCCCCGATTTCCACAACCACTGAGACCACGACCACGGAGAGAGCCACAGTTGTTATCCCCACGACAAGTAGTTCCAGTTTCGTGTCCACCTCCACGCACTTCAGTCCCCTGCGCTCTATAAGTCGCTATCGAACCACTCCCAAGATAACTGCCGGTCGGTCCACCACCACCACCACTTCCACCAGCACGGAACCACCGCTGAGCAAGTGGGCCAAGCGGCGCAAGGAGCAGGACAGCAAGGCCAAGAGCAGTCTGCGGCACGAGGCCTTCATCAGCACCACCTCGAGCACCACGACCACCACACAAATGCCTCCGTCAACAACCACTGCAGCTGCGCCCGCTCTGCCTGCACCGCCTGCATCACCACCATCACCCCCACCTTCACCTGCACCTGCAGCACCGGCTCCACCCAGGGAAGTGGTGGAGGTGCTCACCCAGAAATCGGTCAGCCGATCGGTGAGCATTAAGGTGGGCGAGAACGGCGAGGAGATACCCATCATTGTGGACGACGAGGAGAACGAGGTGAAGCCAGTACCAAATTAATGATAGCCCACTCTCAAACATAATCCTAAGTGTAAGCCTAGTCGTAAGCAGAGATAATCCCGAAATAAATGCAAGTTATCCGTAGGACTCACCTGCCTCCTCGTTGGCGTACTTGTAGTTCGGCACGGGCGTCATGGGAATCAGTTTGGCGTACGTAGTGGGCATCATCTCCGTAATGCGCTGGTGATACGAAAGACTGGCGGAACAAGAGCAGTGTATATTAGTGATAAGTGTACATAAAGTGGAGTACAGAGTCGATTTCATGGAACTTTAATTTGAAAACTACAACTTTTATAATATAAAAATAGAATAATAGCTTTAAGGCTTTAACTAAAATCAAACCAAATCAATCAATATACTGTCTTGGCATTAAAATAACCTTAGTTTCGCTAAAATCGACTCCAAAAAGGCAAAAACCTACCGCAGGCACTTCTGCAGCACCTCCTGGATGAACTTGGGCCGCGGATGCTCACCGTCGAGGAGCAGGCAGCTGTCCCATTCGTCCCAGGACCACGTGAACTTGAAGTTGCTCAGATGGTAGGAGAACCAATTGACGAACCTGTCGAAGCAGGATGTGTTCATCGAGTCGATGCGCATGAACAGGATCTCGGTGGCCTGGGCCAGCACCTGGGGCAGCGTGGCCGGCTGCAGCTTGCACAGTTCGATCAGGATGGAGCCGTAGCAGATGTCCAGGTAGCGCGGCGTAGGCATGTGGAACAGCTCGGCGAAGATCACCTCGACGATGCAGTACTCCAGGGGGATCTTGTGCTTAAACGGGAAGCTGAGCAGCTGGGCGGCGCAGTCCTTGCGCTCGTGGTGGTACGTCTCGATAATATGGTGCAGATGCTCCTCGATCAGGAAGCGCTCTATGGAATGGGCACCCGGGAGATTGGGCCCATCCGGACAGTCGGTGTAGTCGAACATGCGGTACACCACCCAGGGCATGGGGTACTCAAAGTTATCATGGTGTGGCGGCGGCACAATCGCCGGCAGATTGTGCTGCAGCGCCTCGCAAAGGATGGAATCGAAGACCAGGTAGGGTCGTGGTATATGCTTCTCCGCCCAGTTGTCCTGTCGCAACTTGCGTATCTGCGCCCACAGGCAGTCCAGGTACTCCTCCTGCGGATGTGGCGCATCCGAGGACCACACTCTCAGAGCATTATGGTGCTTCTTGGAGCGTTTGTTCAGGTAGACCTCGATCCGGAGTAGCAGCGACTCGAGGGCAGACTCCTTCTTCTCGTAGAGATCACGACCCACCCAGGGCAACGTGGACAGCACGGCGAAGACGAACCAGTCGCGGCGCACCTGCGGCACTGTGTCCTCATTGGAGACATCGATCATGGTGTCCAGCAGCTGAAGCAGACTCGTGGCCGAGATGACGTGGCAGTTCACCAGATCTGCGAGGAAGCGCAGCGAATAGCGAGCTGCATCCCAGCGGCACAGTTTCAGGGATTCCTTGAACGTCTTCACCATGTGGTCCACGAACTCGCCGCCAAACTTGTAGTTCTTGGCGTTGAGGAGACCCACTAGGGTGGTGTATACGGTGCACTTTTCGGGCATTCGCACTGCGCAGTCGGATAGGATGCGGAGGATTTTCAGGCGAAAGGTGCCCAGATCGGCCTCCAGCACCGAAACGAGTCCTTCCAGGTTGGACTCCACGGAGGAGGTGCTCCGTTCACCCACTCGCAGGATCAGGGACTCCAGACGATCCTCGATCTCCTGGTTTTCCGACACCCTCCTGCGCTTGTTGCGCCGGTGATCTGGAAAGGATTCGCCCGGAAATAAGTATTCATTTGGGTATATTTCGCTGTCCACTTACCATATCCCTCATCCTCTGTATCATGGGCTCTCCTGCGACTCATCTTTTCTGGAATTTGTGGCGAACTTCTGGTCCAATTTCAATTAAAAGTTCAAAACGCGGAGGAGCGTTTTTCTTGGCCACCGGCAAATGAGGATATCTCTTGGTCTGGACTTTTTCCGGTATTCTGACGAGGATTCGTCTGGATGAAAGTCCGTGCCGGCTCGTCTTGTCGTCTGTCGGGATCTCCAAATTCCGTGCCAACTTTCGAAACACTTTGTGTCAATTTTCACCAAAAAACGCGATGCTTCTTTTTTGGCAGAAACGATTGGCGGGTTTATCGATAACAGCAATGACCGGCGAAGGCATTCTGCACAGGGGCTTATCGGCAAGGGGGTTGTGTATCGATAGACCCTGTTTTATGAGAGCGTATGGATAATTTGTTCATTGTATTATAACAGAACATTCAATTTCAGGAATTATTTGTTAATAAAAAATAAGTTGTGTTTTTAAGAATATATGTATATAGTTCCATAAAAGTAATTATTATCAAGTTCCGGTATATTTTAAGAACGATATTGTATTTGGTATATTTGGTGCAAGGTATTTGAGTGCACTTCCACTACGGTCATATTGAACCTGTAATTTCGAAAAACGTGCGGATTTATTTTGACATTTTTGGAATTTTATCCTTTTGAAATATCCAATACTTCACAAAATGGGTGGCCAAGGAAAGGCGATCAACCGGAAGAGGAAATTCGTTGGCCGCAAGGCGGATGATCCGGAATTCGATCTGGACAAGAAACAGTTCAAGGTGCTCCATTTGAATGCCAGCGAAAAGCGGCTGATTATCGTTTTGGAGGGTGCCCAACTGGAGACGGTGAAGGTGGGTTACCATAACTTACGTAGGAAGAAGTCCAAATCATATTCTTTTATATATTTCCCTTCCAAAAGGTACACGGCACCTTCGAGCTGCTGAACTGCGATGATCATGCGGGTATTATGCGCAAAAATCAAAGGGACCCGGGATCCTGTCGTCCGGATATCACCCACCAGTGCCTGTTAATGCTCTTTGATTCTCCACTTAATCGAGCCGGTCTTCTCCAGGTTTTCGTGCGCACGGAGCACAATGTCCTGATCGAAATCAACCCACAGACCCGTATTCCGCGGACCTTTAAACGCTTTGCGGGATTAATGGTCCAACTGCTGCACAAGTTTCAGATCAGAGCGAATGACTCCTCGCGTCGATTGATGAGTGTGATCAAGAATCCAATCACGGACCATGTGCCAGTTGGATGCAAAAAGTACGCCATGAGCTTCTCCGGCAAATTGGTGGCCAACTGCAGGGACTTGGTGCCACATGGCGAGGAGGGCAGTGCCAGCTATGACGAACCGGTGGTCATTGTCATCGGAGCCTTTGCCCACGGAGTCCTGAAGACGGACTACACGGAGGAGCTCTTCTCCATCAGCAACTATCCCCTTTCGGCGGCCATCGCCTGCTCCAAACTCTGCTCCGCCTTCGAGGAGGTCTGGGGCGTTGTCTAGCCCAGATGCTAATTGTTTACTTAGTTTAGTCATAGCTAGTAGTTAGTGTATATCTATATCATTGTAATAACCAATACATTTTTGGTGGAACTTCAAAGCTATTTTATTTTTTTTATATCCACAAAGTTATTGACCATGTGATTACATTTACATTGATTTGTGACCTGGATTATTTTATCTACATTTATAGTTATCTAAAACTCTGATTTTATATAAAATTTAAAAAACTTCGCAAGATTAAATTGCAATATAGAATGCACAATATATACCCCTTGAAACCATCCAAGATTACGCCTGGATTATCTCTTTCCAGATTCTGGGTTCACCACCCCAGCGACAGTCTCTCGTTTATAATAAGTCGGTTTATTATTAAATGTTTTTTTGTATAGTTTGCAGTTACAAAAGACAGGCTTAGAAAACTTGAAGAATTTTGAATGTGTGTTTACGTTACATTGGTTAATTTACGCTTAACTAATTGCCATTTAGCCCTGTTTGTTTTGTTTGTTGTTTCGGGATTGAGAGCTCTGTTATTCTGGAGGGGATGGAGGAGGACACAATTACTTGGCACCTGGCTTCTTGGTGCCCACATCGGCTGCCTTCTTCTCCGCCTCCCTCTTGGCGGCCGCCTCCTCGCGCTGTTGCCGGATTAATGCCAGTCTGGCCAAATCGGCCTTAGCCTCGGTGGTCTTTCCAGCGGCATGGAGTTTCTCGTAACGCTGGCGGGCTTTTTGTTTCTCGATCTGCTCTCGTTCCCGGCGGGAGAGCTCCGGCTTGGGGGCACCCTTGCCGGGCTCCGCTCCAGGACCGTCGTCCAGTTTGATCGCCGACAGCTTCTGGGTGGCCTTTTTGGTCACCCTGTTGGGGTTCTCGATCTCGATGAGTGAGGCCACGCCCTTCTTGGCGTCGCGGGCTTCCAGATCGGAATCATCTTCAGAGTCCTCCTCGGATTCCGACTCCGAGCTGCTGGCTGCTCCTGCGGAAGATCTTGCTTTCTGTCGGTTTGCTGCCGGCTTCCTGGGCGCCGGAACCTTTGGCTTGGACCCACTGGCGCCCTCTTTGTCCTCGGACTCGGAGCCCGAGCCGCTGGTCTGGTCGCTGTCCTCCTCCGATTCCTGCTGCAATTCCTCGGGAGATGTGAAATGGCGACTGCGGCCCTTGTGATTGACGAACTTTCCTCGTGGCATGGTGATCTATGGGGCGATCCTCGGCGTGTTCCGGGTTTTTGCGAAAGTCCCTCTCTGGTATTTCCTATAAATTGTTTCTATATCTACGGCCTTTTCGGTCGTTAATTCCAACGAAAATAGGCTAAATTTAATCACGTTGGCTATAAATTTCCTACTGCGAAATTTTGCACTTATAATACAGTGTTGCACAGTGCCGCTGGCGGCAGTGTTGTAAAAGTATGCGCGGGAACAACCGATAAGCGATATTCGATAATATAACTGCGGCGTTTTCCAACACTGCAGAACTTGCTTTGGTCAGCGGTTTACCGCTTTCATAACCGTTTAAAGTAGAGCGGGAAAATTTAAAAAGGTAAACGAAAAAACACAAGAATTTTTTTGTTTATTTTTATGTTGATTTTATGCTTAGCTTATTTCACTTGATATAGTTTATGGTTCTGACAAGCCTACCTATGTATTTAATAATTTGAAACTTCAGTTTTATGACTTCAAAAACATTCTTTTTTTTACAAAACATTTGAGTAACTATATTTTGTAGCTTATTTTTAGATGTTCCTAGATTTATTCGACTCTTTCAAGTTCTTATGAAATATGTAGATTTTCTAAAATTATATTGTCATAGTTCAAATTAAAATTATTTGTTTAATTAAATTATGCGTTATTATATCATTTTTCTATCTATACGATGCCACATTTTATTCTTCTATTAGAAGAATATATTTTTTTTTAACAATGCTTAGTTAACCCAAAAATGAAAGTTTTAGATTTAAATACTTTAATTTGTGCAAATGTGAACCGGTTCTTAGGTTCATTTGGGTGTAGTCAGAAAAACAGCCTAAAATTAAAATAAATAAGACACACGTGTTGAGAATACTTACTTGAGCGATGGCAAATCGTAAATTGATGATAAATTCTGGCACTTCTTTTTTATTAGGTCACCTCGAAAGGAGAAACAATCGAGTTTTCCTCACCTGAAGGTGATTTTATTTAGTCTCCGCCATTTTGTTGATTCACTGCAACTGCAACTGCATCTCGAGATACAGAAAAATCTTATACACAAGATGCACTGGGATTGGTCTGCTGCTGTGATTTGTGGGAAAACCAGTTCTCTGGACTTTTCGCTGGGCGTTGTTTAAGTTGCAACTAATCAGCAGTAATAATGGCCAGAAATTGGTGGGCCCAAAAATCGTTTTGAATATTTGTGTCAGCGCACATTCCTCGATATCATGCATCTCATTAGCTGAAACTCTCACATATTACTTATTGATTTGTGCGGCAAAAGAAAAAAATCCAAATATAATATGCTCGAAAATTTAATGCACGAATTAATTATAAATTCCATGGGTGCTCGCCACGAAAGCGGCAGCCAAAAAATAAAAAAAATCCAAAATTCATGGTAAATACAAACTGCTGTTCTTCCCTGCTCTTCATTTCCCCTTTTATTTAGACCCTTTATTTGAATGAAATGTAAATGAAAGTTCTTTATTTATTACTATTATACCGGCGAGATGCTGTTTTTTCGGCACTTATGCACTTAGAAAGTGCGCCATGCAAATGAGAAGAAATTAGTTAATGGAATTCTAATTGCGTATACGCACTTTCTTGCTGCGTGCGTCAATTTTTATACGATCGCTCAGATCGGAGGGGAATATGTATTGCAGGTGGGCCATTGGGGAATTGCGTAGGCGTATTCTGGGTGCGGGATGTTTGCACACTGAGGGTGGGAAGTGTTCCACCAACTCACTTTTAAAAATATTTTATGAAAAATATGCATAATAAAACTCTTGATTGAATACATTTTAAAACGATATATATTGAGCTTAAAATGGTGGAATTTAAAATCGTAAGGCAATAACAAATGGTTGAAAAATATAAACAAAGACTCTGCTTAAATGTAATAAGAAATATATTAAGAAAATCCAACTCCCAAAAACATTAAGAATATTAAAATTTACAAATTTCTCAAAGAAGTCTGCAAAATGGTAAATTTAACAATTTGACTATTTTTAAGATGAATATTTAGAAATACGAATTTTCATTATGTTATAGAAACGGTCTCCTTTGTTTATTGGTTTTTAATTAATTTAAATTCTAGGTCCATTAGGTGCCGCAGCCACTGTAAGCAATCACGATTCGTGTAGCATTTGGACAATGGGGAATGGACAATTCTACCGACTGGACTCCACTTTGCTCCGATACGATCGGAACATGTATATATATAGTATATAGAGAAGAGTTGATGTCTCGCCTTAAATGGGTCGATGGCAGATTAGGGGCCGTGAGGCTGATTGTGATAAAAATAAAGACTTCAAAATCGAAGCAAATGCCCACCTAATATCGTTTGGTGAACTCGACGACGACTTCTTCTGCCGATTTTGATGTCGTGTTGTTTGGTTTCGTTTGGTTTCTTTTCCGTTTGTCTGGGTGTGTAATCAGCACTTGATATCAGAACAAGAACAAGGTGTGTTGTTACTTGTTACTTGTTACTGCTACTGTTGCTGCTGCTGGTGTTGTCCGTTGCTGTTGCTGTTGCTGTTGCTGTTGCTGTTGATGTTGCTGGTTCGTGGTAACGTGCGTCACATACAAATAGAGGCTGCTGCAGGCTCTGCAATTATTATGCACAGGAGCAACACTTATATATCTTCACAGTTTGCCACATCTCTTTTTTTCTGGCAATTGATTTCTGGCCAGGTCTTAATTTATGCTCCACAATAAGCAATTGCTATTACAAGTCCTGGTGTAAAACGAATAATTTGGTTGGCTTTTCAATTAAAAAGTAAGTTTTAAATATTCACTAGAGTTACACTTTGTTGTTGTTATTCATTTATTTTTAATTAGTGAACTCTTATTAATTTTATTTACCTTTAATTGCGATATAGATTTTCTTTACTTTCTTTATAATAGCAAGCCCAATAGGGTAAGTTCATTAAATGCTAACTCTTCTTTGGAAAGCGTATTCCAACTGCGATCTGCTGGCTGATCCATGAGCACACCATCAACCCATCTTGGATTCTTCAGCGAACCTGGATCACACCCAACTATTTTCGCCCGGGGCTCCTCTTGGCCCTGGAAATTTACGATGCTTCATTAGCATTCACACAGAGTGGACAATAAATGGCCGCAGCTCAAAACGATGTCCCCGTTGAAATTGTGGTTGTATTTGGCTTTTGGCTTAGTCCAACTGAGTTAAGTTAAACTGACTAAAAAAATCAACGCGGGTCAAACTGTGATTCGAAATGTTTATTAGCTTTTGTTGGCCATTTCGTTGAATGTCTCATTTGTTTTTTCTGGCCTTTCATAACCACCAATCGCACCAAAAGTGAATTCAATAAATTCATTTCGTTTTTGACTCGACGTCGTAGAAACTTTAATCCCGCTAAGAAATCTGCTTTTTCCATGGCTCTTTCATTTTTTCGTCAAAGGTCAATTTCGCTTTCTTTACTCTTTTTGCTAATTTATGGTATGATTATTTAGTTCTTTATGGGCATAAATTAAATAAGTTGCATACTTTTTTTTAAAGGAATACATTTTGTATATAAAAAATATAAAAAATTATAATTTATTATAAAATTATAAAAACAAGAAATCTCTTACAGGCCATCAGAAAATTAAGAGTGAACACGCTGTATCAACGTAAAAATGATAAATTTTAATACACTCATAATTAGAGAATAAAACCACAAGTCTTAGAAGGTATGCCACTTTGAAATCGGATGACTAAAAGAAAAGTTATGAGCATAGAAGTGCAGTTTCTGGACACTTTTCTGCAGACCCATTTTTTGAAAATTTGGAAAGGGGTTACATCATTGAAAATGACGAAAAATCGACCCAAAAAAAAAAATTAAAGTAAAAACACAGATTTTTAGAGGATCAAACCACGATCATTTTGAAGTATGCCAGGTTGAAATCGGATGTCTGTAAGAAAAGTTATGGGCTAAGAACTGCAGTTTTTGAACACTTTTCCGCAAACCCATTTTTTGAAAATTTGGAAAGGGGTTACATCATTGAAAATGCTGAAAAATCAAAAAAAAAAAAAAAAAATAAAGTAAAAACACAGTTTTTTTGTTAGTCAAACCACGATCATTTTGAAGTATGCCACTTTGAAATTGGGTGTCTGTAAGAAAAGTTATGAGCCTAGAAGTGTAGTTTTTGGACACTTTTCTGCAAGCCCATTTTTTTTAAATTTGGAAATCTTTTTTATGAGAAAATAGGGTGTTCAGCATTCCAGAGCTCACTTCTTCCGTAATGAATCTGAACTTTCGCCCCACGTGTGAGTTTCAATGTGAAATATCTAAAAATGCCAATCTCAACCTGCAAACTTCCTTTGTTCATTCTTTTTTTTGATAAATCATCTGTTGGGTAAAATAAATCTTTTAGCGAATCTCAATTGTAAACAGAAATTTCTGGAGCTTAAATTAAAGCAATAGAACAACCAGATCTATTTTTAAAAAAGTCGAAATGTATGCGGAATTTAACACGGGCCCATTGTTCAACTTTCCACTCCCAAAAAGGCTTATGATTTATGCACAGAGAAAAAACTATGGCAAAAACTATAGATGATTCATATCATAAATAATTTATATAATAAAATATGTGAAAATCATCAATAGATTTCATCTGTATAAAAGATGACTAGAAAATAAGTTTTGGCAATTTGTTTTTAATAGCCAATATTTAATCACATTAACATGAATATATACATTTAATATATAAAACAATTGGATAAAGGTTGTATTGGATTTTTCTATGTATCTAAAAATGAATTATCCTCTGCAAGTCGTTTTAATCTATAAGCTATAAGCAAAGTAGAATAAAACTTGATGCTAAGTTTTTCTCCGTGCGAATCGATCGCAACCTAGATGACCCACAAAGGGCCCTTTTGGCAGAAACTTTCCTCTGCAATGAAGCGGGGTTATTAATGATCGGTCAATCCATTGACCCCGACAGAAAGCCAAAGCCAAGCCAACAAAATATTAATAATAAAACGGGTTCTCGGAAGAAAGCCCGAAGAAGCCGTGTTACTAAGATGCTGATGCTGGAGCTGCTGATGAATAATTCAGTGCCCTCGGGTTCGTAGGAAACCGTTTTGGTTTTGGTGAACTGGCAGATCTGACCATATAGACCTTATAGCCATCTGTTACTACGTTTCTTTTTGGCAATTAGCTGTGGGTCAATAGGTCCGGCGAGCGAGCTAATATAAGCCGGTTGCCGATCGTCGGCTAGCTCAGTTTTGGCCGAGATGAGGAACCGCTGTGTCTGGGCTTTGCTGGCCTTATGGATGTGCCTGCTGGTCGCCAGGGCCACCAGTGAGTCCATGATCGAGGTGGACGAGAACGGCGATGAGTACGAGCTGAAGCGATTCTATATCCAGGGACGTCAGTTGGCGGGAGAAGGCAGCCAGTCGCAGTGCGTGATCACGAGGAGGAAGCGTTCGGGTCGTGCCCTCCAGTCTGGAGCAAGTGTATCGGTTAGTTCCCAGCCCCTGAAGGTGGAGGGTCTGCCCAAGAAGGAGCATCGCGAGGGAGGAGCCGTTCTGCAGGAGGTGGAGAATAGCAACCAGCGTTATGTGGCCCTGACGGGAGTGCATCTGGAGTCTCCAATTCCCAATGCAGATGTTCAGGGTGACGAAACTCAGGACGACGAGGAGGAGGAAGATGATGACGAGGAGGAGGATTCGAATACTCGGTACAACTTTGTACCAGCTGCCTTGGCTTTACCCTTGGAAATTCACACCAGTGGTGTCCAGTTCATTCAGAATGTCAATGCTGCCTTTCTTAATAAGAATACCAGTGCTGCCAATCTTAATAAGAACAGCAGTGCTGCCCAGCATGATCAGAGGGCTAGTGCTGCCTATCTCAATCAAGGAGTCAGTGTGGTCACCAATTCCGCCAATCATGCCAATGTGGCCGAGGATGCTGGCATTGTGGTGGTCCAGTCACACCAGCCACCCAAAGTTAATCCCGATACCCATGCCGTCTTCGAGCTGAAACCCGTTCAATCGGATGCGGATCACTCGGCGGGCGTTAGCTACTATCCATTTGTGCATCCCTGGGAGGTGATTGATCACAACGACTACGATGAGGATGATTACGACGAGGAGGACTACGATGACTTCTACTATGGTAATGGCTACTTTGGGAACCAGCCCGGTGCTTTCCATGGTCTTGACGCTTACGAAGAGGAGATTGTCACCGAGGATCAGCCTGTTACAACGATTGCCAGTTGGACAACCGGCGATGATGATAGCGACATTCGTCCAGTCAACAACAACAAGCGACCCAATCGTCCCCAGATCAACAGGAACAAGAACAAGAACAAGAAGAACAAGAATCAGAATCAGAATCAGAGGATCAAGAATCAGAGGATCAAGAACCAGAAGAATCAGCAGAAGAAACGTAATCAGCAGAAGAAACGTAAACAGGTGGCGGCTCAGGCAGATGAAGAGCTCTCTACGCAGAAGAAGAAGCCCCAGCAGCAGGATAAGGATCCAAAGAAGAAGCAGGATAAGGATCAAAAGAAGAAGCAGGACAAGGATCAAAAGAAGAAGAAGCCCGAGGAGAATCAGCAGGATATGGAGCAACTTACCCCCGTGGATGTGATCAAGAAGCCAGTGGCAATGGATTCTGCAGCAGCAGTTGAACCTGCCGTCTCTTCAAGTGGCAACAGTGCTTCCCTGAGCAATTCTTCGGGCAGCAATTCTACAGTTCAGAAGAAAAAGAAGAAGAAGAAGCCTAGCAGCAGCAGCAGCGGCAGTACTAGTGTCAACCAGCGCAGGACCAAGAAAAAGAAGAAGCAATCTAGCAGCAGCGTTTCCAGCAGCAGCAACAACAAGCGTCGTCGTCCCAGCAGCAATTCTTCTGGCTCATCCAGTGGCTCCTCCATTGGAGGCTACCGCCGTCGTCGTCCGCAGCAGCAGCAGTTGCAGCAGTCGCAACGTCGCCGCAAAACGCAGCAGCAGCAGCAGCAGCAGAAGCGCCGTCGCCAACAAGAACAGCAGAGGAAACGCCAGCAGGAACAGAAACGCCGAAGAATGCGCAACAAGAACCGGCAATTCTACGGCGACGAGCCCATCGTCAATTGCATTTACATCAACAAGGATCCGGTGACCACAACGACGCCTCGTCCCTTCTGGAACATCCTGGGTCGCCAATCCGAAGTGGAGCCCTCCGAAGAACCCGAAGTGGACCCGGTGGCCCAGGAGGCTGTACTTCAGGCTGTGCGTCGCAACTCTGGCGAATTCGGCGCACGAAAGCGCACCAACTTGCGTTTTGTGTCCTAGATGACCGGAGTCCCCTCCCAACCCTCTCTATAAGTCACCATTTTTTTTGCGTATTTATTTATTAATTTATTGTAATGACTATTCCATTTTTTTTTTGTGTTTGAACACGATGAAAGTTTTATTTTAAACGACTTATTTGGTGGGCGTTGGATTTGGTTTTATTGATTTCCGAGAAAGATGGTGGTGAAAGGTATGCAGAATGGGCCGCAGGACAGGTCAGAAGCGAAATGAACAGGTGTGTAACCTGAATCTGTCGCCATTGAATACTGTCTGCTACACTGAGAAAAGCAGAGGAAATTCAATGAAGAAAATTTGGAAGAGGAAAAGCTCAAATGGCGCTGCTAAGAATAATTTCGGAATGTTAAAGAACAATTGATTGTCAAACTTAGGAGCATAAACAGTGTCGAGTGTTAAATTTACAATCTACCTTTGATTTCTTTATAAAGGTGTGTTTTTTTAAATCTTGACAAAATTCAGGAAGGTAATTTAGTAGTTCAAAATATTAGATTCTTTCTTGTTTTGAGAGTAATTTTCCTCCATTTCTCTCAGTGCTAAAGCCTCCTCTATTGGGCCGTTTTGTCCTGGCCAAAGTTGAAATCACCCCCGAGAGGAGAAACGAGAATCGAGAAGCGGAGCGCAAGTTCTCCGGATATATGCCTCACTGCACAGGCCAAAGAGTTCCGGGGGAAAAAGGGAGGGAGAAAAGGGTTCCTAGCCCCCACACTATCCTACAAAACACACTGAAAAAAAAGGTATTTAAGTAGAGCAAAACCCCATTGATCTTCTTCCTTTTTTGATGCTTTTAATTGAGGTTCAAAGATCTTTAACACTTAACATTTGTTTTTGCCTTTACAACATTTTATATTTATTCTTGCAAACGGCATCACATTTTATAACTTTTAAATTAGTAAAATTTGTTTGTGTTCGAGTCAGTAGCATTTAAGCTTTTAAAACATATTATCCTTGATTTAAAGAACCAAATTTCTTTTTTGAACCATTTGTTTAACTTGCTAATTAAAAGTTAACCCGACTTGTAAAGCCCCTTTTCAATATATAAAATAAATATAACCCAAATCCATATTTTATATGGTATTTTCTCGCAGTGCCGAAATGCGAACACTCACAGTGACTCACGGCGATATTTCGGATCGATATTTCCGTGTCCAGCAGCAGCAGCCAGGCAGCTGTGTTCGTTAACACACACACACACTACACACGGTGTGTTCGTGCAACTGGCGCCCAACGAAAGTATCCACAAGATACAAAAACCCATACTCGCACAGAAGATTACCCGCGATGGTCTGGCTTCCGCCCACTGGGAAAAGTGGAAGGTTGGTTGAAAACTTGCCGCTGTTCATTTGTGTTTGTTTGTTGGACAAATAAAAAGCGTGCGCACACAGGACTTGTCGAGGGAAAATAGTAAAAGTTGGAAAAAATCGGTGGGGGGAGGGATGAGGTTGGACGGGGGATATGAGAGGTGCGAGGGCAGGGTCTGACGTGTCAGGATAGAGTAGGATATTGTGGGTGTGGCCGGGAGGTGGACTCGGGTGTCACCACCCCAGGAGCGATTCACTCCGAAACTCCGGACGAATCAACAATGTCCGCTTTTAGCAAGTCATCGTGCGGCAGTTTGGGGATCTGGGGATACTGCAAACGATGGTCATAAAAGGAATACGGGGATGAAAGGCTCTCTAATCTCTTGTATCTACACTATACTATCTGGCAGACATGCAAACTCGTAGGCACATGTAAATATCATGTGCGTAAATGCGATTCTCTGGGGGACCTCACAGTTTTCAGCACAAGTAACGTTAGTACAATAAGAAATTAACTCGCAAATGCGTAGGTGGTTCAGTTTAATTAAGACTGGAACTTAATATTTTGTAAAGGTTCATTGGTTAAGAGCAAGTATTATATGAAACATTTATAGGAAACTAAAACTGAGATTTTCGTTTTCGATTGTTAAATTTTTGTTTTCGCAATGTCCTTTACAATTCCCACGATTCTTTGTTTTCTTGGGAAGGGGAGTTTGTTTGTTTTCCTTGAGGGTTACTGAAATCGTGCGACATTCACAACTCTATTTCATGTTTCTAGTATTTTTTAGAGTAAATGAAACTGATTGGAACTTCTGTTTGATCCTTGAAGAGAAAAAGAGAATAGCAGCTGTGTGACCACGAGTGTGTGTTGGCCCCACTGATTTATGGACACTTATTGGTCGGTCCTTTCCTAGTCTATTTCACTCACTTTCCCCTCCCCTTATGAACTCATCAAATAAAATGCAGTACACATAAAGAAACTAAGCACCAAAGGGTAGGTTTTAATAACAGTAATGTTTATTGAAACAAAATTAAAAGATGTGCCGAGTATTTTGTAACCCTTCAAAGTTCAAAATAAAGATGGTTATATTAAAAACTAGCACAAAAATATTTAGAATAGTGTTTGGATTGTAATATAACATGTATAATCCCATTTCTTTCAGTGACTATCTCACTTCCCACTCTTGTTTGCCCCGCTTTTCTGACCCCAACCTCTTTAAAGGTGTGATACAACAACAGATTGCCGGGACAGATGTTTCGGCTGATCCTTTTTTTTCACCCTGGCCGAAGAGTGGAGAGGTCCCGAGACCTAGTTACGCAATGATTTGTCCGATTGTGGGCGTGCTGAGACCCTCCGATTCGAAGTGCCCATAAAACACTCGACCCACGAGGGTCGGAGAAAGGTGCGCCTATTTAGTCATAATTGGTTGCCTAATTGGGCCATTGGCACGAGGCGATGATGAAGTGGAGCCAGACATCCAGACAGCCAGTCGATTTCAGCTGTCTTTTTCGAGGGATGCTGCGGCCAAGCCGATCGTCCAGTTAATTATAAAGCCCGATCTCAGCTGTCCGTGCACAGCGAAAATCACTATCACAATCATAACTTAAATCAAATAAAATCTTAAGCTCAAAAGTCATTGATCAGATAAATCTTCAAGACATTTAAAAGATAACATAAATATGTACATTAACTAAGAAATATATAAAATGTCTTTTTTTAAATATATTTAAATATAAAACTGTTGACTAATAAAAGCTAAGGGTTATGTCATTCATTTTAAATTTGGTGCCTAAATATATAAATGTATTTAAAACTTGGTCTAACAAAGATTGTAAATTAATAAGGTATGATATTCAATAACAGAGAAGTACAAATGCCGATGTACTTTGTCAAAGTCAATGAAACTGGTTATTTTTAATTGAAAAGGAAATGTGTATTTTCCCCAGTGTTGGCCTAAATTGGAGCCAAAGCTGGATTGTTTTTGAGGCCAGGCACGAGCCAAGAAACCGCAGAAATGCAGCTTGCATTGGGAAAAGGACGACAAAAGGAGGTCTTGGGAGAGAGATGGGGGATTGACTACCAAGAACAGGTAGTACCGCATCATCATCATCATAATCACCATCGTGATGATCGGAAAAGGGAAGAGAAACAGAAACAGAAGAAGAATAAGAAACGGATCCTGCAGGAGGACAATGACGTTGCAGTTGCAGATAGAATTGCCAAAGGGGGAGATCCTTGCACATTGAGCGGCACGTGCCCCTCGGTTTCATTTATTTACGAGTTGCGATCATGTGTGGCAGGGATGCAGCGCGTGCAAGGACCCCCGAGTCCTTCCCTCCCGATCCTGTGATGCACCTGTTGGCCTGCCTGGCCCATTAAACCCGAGGGTCGGGGTTCCACAGGAACAGGTTCAACGATCGCTACCTGTTAGCCGCCCTGTGCTGCAGCATCAGGATACTGCGGCAGTTGCCAAGGCCAGTTTGCCCAGGCAGTTGCAACTGCAGCGGAATGAGCAGCATCATTTGGGGCAGGGGCAAATATCGCAGCTGAAGGATCTTAGGGGTCTGCAGATATGAGTCACTGCAATTTATACCGAAAAGCAAACGAAGGCAATATCATTTTAATTTAAAATACAAAAGCTACTGCATAAAACCCATATAAAAATAATCAGACAGAACTATAATTTTAATGGGATACCAAAAGCAAATTAAAAAAACCCCTTAAAATGATTCTCTAAATATTAAACCATCTGAGATAAATTAAAAACCTGCATAAAATAATGTAATAAAATCCAAATAAAATAACGAACAAATGAGCATGACTTCGAACTTCAAGACATTTAAAATTAGTTTTAAAAACGTTTAACTATTTATAGAAAACAGTACTATCTAAACTCCAAATCACCAGGTCAGTTACCTTATTGACATTTAATATTCCTGCTAAAATCTTTCATAACTCCTGGAAACCAGATGCTTTCATTTACAAGCCCATCTAAGGATTCCCCAGTCCCCTGCTTCCAAGGCTTCTATCGAGAATCCTTTGCCCCCTCCACAGCCACAACATTAACCGATGTCACTGTCCCACCAAAACCATGTAAGATCCTGCTGTCCGACCCCGTCCCCGTCCCCATCCTAGAATCCAAGGGCCCCGCAACTGACGCTCCAGAGGGCAGGAAAACTAAAGGTAAGACATCGCAGGGAGCGGGAAGAAGGGAAGACATGTGCATGACTGCTTAATCTAATTTAACTGCAATGCCGGGGACGTTTTAATAGGAAAAGAACAAAAAAATAAAAGCAGCAGAAGTCAACCCTATATATAACATGTACCAACTACCATTGTAATAAAGAAGAGGGCCCTGAAGAAAATAAGGAAAACCTGCGGGAATGCCAAGAGCCAGGACAGTGCAAAAGCAATTAAAGAAAAGATGATCACGATGATCACGATGATAATGATGACGACAATGACGATGGAACAGGGAGAGATATAGCGAAGGTAGAGCACACTCAACCGCAGCGCCGGAAGTGCACACAATGAGATAGAGATAGCTGGATGGGAGGAGATACTCAGATACTCAGATACTCGGATACCCAGATACCCAGATACCCAGATACTCCAGATGAGCGGCGAAAAAAGAAGAAAAAAAAATAAAGAAAAAAGGGAAGGGCGCCCGAGAAGATCAAGTCCAAAGTCGGGGGCATCTCGCCGTTGCTGCAGTTGCAGTTGCATTTCGCGCTTGAGAGGGCACGTGCCCCTGCTCAGTCGAAGGGCGAACCCACATGACATTTTTTACCTCCTAAACCTGAACCCATCATTCCCCCTTTTGGCCATACTCATGTACGCCACACATACAGATGGTGGCCAGGTCTTGAGGCACTGGGTCCAGCTGCTGCCCACAGATAAAATTCCCTTTTCAGAATAGGGACTCGTATCTTTGAGGATGGCTTGATAAGTTTACGGCGAACTCTGCCTAAGAACGCTAAGGGATTTCCTAAGTTCAGATATATATTACTTTAAGTAGACCCATTATTTGTATTGACTAGATACAATTAAGTACTAGATTGTATACAATCTTAACAGCTTTTTGTTGTATATTTTTTCATTGCTTGAGTTATTTTATTTTTTAGTCTTAGGCTTATAGCCCTTTAATTATAATTGCACAACAATAAGAATTCTATTTTGGTTTGCTTTTTGAATTATTATTAAAGTAAAGTGTTGGTTTTCAAACAACTAATTATATACTTAATATTTCAAGAATCTTACTCATTTATTTAATCGAATATAGTGTTAATTAATATACATTTTTTGTAATATGAAGTACTTCTAAATATGAATATATTTTGAATACATTTGATGCTTACAATGATGCAGATTTATGGATCTTATAATCTTTATCTCTATTTGATATCTTAAGCAAGGCGTGATATCTTTGTAATTTCATAGTTGGTTAAAATTATATTTAAAGAGGGTTCGAATTTCCCCACAACCAAAAAAGAACTCCTGGAGTTGTGGCCTCCGCCAAAATTGATGGTTTCTGGTGCCGCGAAACAAGGACATGGCTTCTCGTCCTGGTTTAATCAGCTTAGGCAGCCGAAAAAGACCCGAAGCCTCGGCTCGCCTCGAATTAGAGGAGGAAGTTCCACAAATGCCCCTTGGCGGAGTGAAAAGTCGGTGGATGCGACGACCCACAATGTAATGGCCAAGTTCCTAAGTCGACGTTGCACCATCAAGATGGTGACGAATGCGGAATGATGTGTTATGGCAGCTGGTCATTTGGTCAGGGTCCGTAACTTCCTTGGCTTCTTCCGCGGTGGTTCTTCTTCCCCTCGTCCTGTTCCTTCCCCTTCTCCTCCTCCTCCTCCTCCTCCATCTCCTCCACTTTTCTCCCAGGTTTGTGGGCAACGCTCGAGCGCCTCAGTTGATTTGGCACTCGTCCTCTTAATCTCGCCCGTGCCGCCGTACAACGTCAGCTGGAAGAAATGCTCTAGAGTCTCGAACCTCGACGTGACATTCGTCCAAGACACGGGAAAAAATTCTAATAGTTCTCACTTTTATTTTAACAAATTAGCCTTATTTTAGTGACGAAAAGGGGGAAATTCAAGGTGTATAAAGATTGAATTTATTTTTTTTTGTTTTTAAACATAACTATGTTTTAAAAATTTGGTAAATTTATTTACTGCAATACAAATGTAAGTTTTATGTGTGTGTGTTTTATTTAAGTCGCATCTTAGATATACTTCAGAG
Source organism: Drosophila kurseongensis (assembly GCA_018153305.1). Classification (NCBI taxonomy): domain Eukaryota; kingdom Metazoa; phylum Arthropoda; class Insecta; order Diptera; family Drosophilidae; genus Drosophila; species Drosophila kurseongensis. The sequence goes on from JAECXX010000141.1 coordinate 1,794,714, forward strand.
CTACTCACAAGGAATGTCATGTAAAATGTCATACGAAGATAAAACTAAGGTTTATTTTCTCCCAGTGTCGCAGCCGTTACAAGACAAACGACAATCGGCGACACACGACAATTCCCCGTGGCTTCGCTCCCTAAATATCCACGCCTTATCGGGAGACCTTCTTCTTGTGGCACTCACCATCCACCTGGGACGCAACAACAACTGTCTTCGGTCCGCTGAGCAAATGGCGGGAAAGCAATCCCAACCGAGTCCATTCCATATGGCCATAGCCCAGGGGCCTTCTTATCAGGGACCCGAGGAAAGCCACCAGCTCCCATTCGGAACTGCTTGGGAAATGCTTGGGATCTCTGGGGTTTCTTTTCGGTTTTCGGTTTTCGGAGACCCATGCGGGTCCCATGAAAAGCTCCGGCGATAAGCAGTCACTTTGCGTGGGAAAATGCCGGGAAAACCTCGTTATCTGCAGCGTAAGTGTCGTCGTTTGAGTCCACATGCAAATGTGGGTGGATTATCACCTACTATTTGTGTTATTTCAAGGAGATGTTCTCAAATTAAACTTAATTCGAAACAATTAATTCGTGTGTCATGGTTCAGTGTATTTAAATATACATAAGCATTTTAAGGATAGTTAGGCTACCACCTCCAGAAAAGTATCCACTTAACTTGCAGTTTGAGCCGATTTTAGCATACAATTTGAGTTTTCAATGTGAAATAACCAAATCAAAGCTTCTTGTCACCACATTTTGAAATCTCAACAATTAGTTCATTTTTAGCCACTGTTGATCATAGCCTCTTACTTTTGATTTACTTTTGATCCCCTCGTCCCCCTTCATCTCCTCTACTGTCGGCCTTTTACTTTGTACCAGTTTCATGGCTTGCACGTGATAATTGCATCGGATTCGGATTCGTTTTCGGTTTCGTTTTCGATTTCGTTGCTTTGGCTTTTTTATTTTTCTGATTTTAATTTTTATCTCGTTTTCATTTACACGTAACTGATTCGAGCACACGAATAAAGCCATAAAATGTATATTTTTCTGCATCGAAATCTAAAATACCTTAAAGTAGTCCTTGGCTGCAAAGCTGCTATAAAGTGCATAGACTCAGCACTCGCAGTTTGACTGAGATGTAGGTGTTCAAATTGGCAGACTTTTCGTGTCTGGCATTTAAATTAATACCCATGTATACTTTGTATGAAATAAATATATTTATGGAGCTGGCCGAAAGTCTGTCTAGCGTAAAGCAAAAAAAAAGGAAAACGAAACTAAAGCATGAAAAGCGGGAAGAGCAGGAAAATCGTTTCCTGGGCGGAAGGAAATACGGATATGTGGTACAAGCCAAGTGCACCTCTCTTTCCTGAGATTTTGTAGCTTATGCAGAGCAAAAAAATAGGATCAAAGATCATTTTTATATTCGAAAAAGCCATAAAATGAATCAATAGATAAAGAGGAAGGGTTAATGAAATATAATCAACTATCAATAGTAAATTCATAGGCTAAACAAATAAGTTTAGAGATCATATATGATTTGAAATTGCCCTTGGAATATTTTTGAAGTTATTGCCTTAACAATAATCTATCAGACTTAAAAACTGTTATTAGCATTATAAAGTAGTATTTAAAGGCTATTTTTTTTCAAACTTTCTTCCGGTGTCAATCTCTTGCAGGATTTTGTGCACTTTTCTCAGGTTTCCTGGCCAAATGTCAAATGTCTCGACGGGAAGGACACCAATGTGGATTCGGAGCGTTGAGTGAGCGTGACAAATGCAATTACACGGCGTCTGCCATCCCGAAAAATGCCAGAACCTCTGGGACTGCGATCCCACAAAAAGCATCTGCTTTCCCGCTGGGTGAGGGTGTGGGCGGGGGAGGTTGGGGGTGAAACAAGGACCACACCCCATTACCTTTGACCTCACCTTGCTGCCCATCCTCTGAATGTGCGTTAAAAGTCACGATTAAGCGCCGCATCAACCCACCGAATCCCAAAACTCCCCGATGATGAGTTGTTGACTCTTCTGTTTTCTGTTTTTTGGGTTTTCTGTTTTGTATTTCCAGTTTTCAGACTTCACTCTCTGTCGAGGGTGGATGTTGGCCTGGGCTTGGCTTTCGGGGCATAAACTGCATGAAATTAAGTAATTAACTGGCTGAACTTCGCTCCACAGGTCACCGCAGCAGGCCCAAAAGGTCACATCAATATGCCATCAGTCGTGATGAATGTGTGCAGATTTATCAAATCCCATGATGATTAAAATGATGTTAATGTTAATACATTAATAGGTAATACCAAATGATGGCTTAATTAAGAATTCTACTCAATCCCAGTCCTTCAAAATACACATAAAAAGATGACAAATATTACGTTTAAAGATAAAAGTACTATAAAAGGTTCATCATTTCAAGAACCAAAAGCTTGTAACAACCTTAAATCCTTGGGTTTATTCTAAGTAATTGCTTAGGTAGTAATTGCTTATAATCAATAAAGTGATTATATTAAAATACAACATGTATTACTAGATATATATTTTCGTATTTAACAGAAACTGAACATATTGTATCTTTTTAGGGGCCTATAATTTCTAAACAAATCACTATTACTGGCAAGTTAATAAGTTAATAGAAAATTAATTAATGTCCTTTGGTAAATACAAGTATATTTCTGATTGGATACAGTAGCCTTAAAAAACCACAAGTGACACATATAGCTTTTCACATCTCTGTTAATTTTGTTCCCGCCCAAAAGTTGCTCCCAAATCGAGGCATATAATTAGTGACTTGGTCTCGGGATCGGAATCGGGATTGGAATCGGGGATCACACAGCTGTTAGGTACCGACTGATTGCCGCGAAATATACGTTATATGTTAAATGTCTCACTTGAGCACAAAACGAGTTTGCCCCCTGAGAGAGCTTTGCTGGCCCCTTCGGTTCAGGGTTCCCGAATCCCGATTCCTATATCCTCTAGTCGCATAGTCGCAGTTCTTGTCGGACATGACATAGGAAAACAATAGTCGTGGACAATGGACCACTCTAGCGTCCGTATATAGATATGTGGAACAAAGGGGCCGGGAGTGACCAACGGTCGAGGAAAGTTCCCATCGGCGAACTAAGTAAATGGGAATGTACAAATAAAAGTAAATATGGACGAAGGAGGCGCAGCAAAGCGAGAGATCGCGAGAAATGCAAATTAGGCACTGACCATTGTCCAGTGTTAAGAATTAAGAACAAGGGGTTGTTGCTTTTGCTTTTGCCTTTCCATCGTCCCGAATCCGGAGGTCGTCTTAAGGTGGGATATTGCACTGCAGTTTTATCGCATCCCCGAATTCCAGTTTCCGTTGTGCTCCCATTGTAATGAGTTCGCGCTCGTTATTCACTCACCTCACCTCACCCCGTTCCCCTGGATGACCCACCCTTCGCCTACTTCCCGATCCCGGACCCGATCCCTCCCTGATCCTCTGACCCTTCCCTGGCCCCTTTGGCCTTGCCAGTTGCAGTTGGTCAGCAGTCATCGTCATCAGGCCTTAATTTACGGGCCCGAGGGCCCCGAAAACGGCGACCTCATTTGAATATTAGTTGGGTTGGTCCTTGGTCAATGATCTTGATTTGGGCCCCGGACCTCTGTGAAATTGCCACCGCCAAGACATTCTCACATCCTTATGCATTACACGCTTGACCAGCCGATCCTTCATCCCCCCTCCCCGCTGAACTCATATTTCATTTGGCTGACCAGTCTTGACCAGCCATCCCGTTTTCGGAGCGGTCAACATGCGTATTACAATTTGATCCGGAATTCCTTGATTAGGAATTTGTTCTATGACGCAGTCACTTTTCTGCGACCCTTGCAATGGGCCGTTAATATTTTAATTTATGGATCCGCGGCCAAGGTCCTGCCGCATCCTTTCTGGGTTAATGAGAGTTTGATCTCGCGGCGATTTATCTCTGGTCTCCCAGAGGGCAGGCCATGCCAGGATCTTATTGATGGGATTAGCTGGCAATGGGGTTATCTCTCTGCTGGATTTCCCAGGCCAGTTTGGACCTAGGCTAAACATTTTGGAACGAAAATTAACCAAGATTGCCGAATATTAATAGCGAAATATGGCAATTTGTAATTGGGCTTGTGGTGCACTTTCTGGCCACCTTTCTGCAAGCTTTCGAAAACTTAAAAATATCTTTTTGTATTGTTTTGATTTGTTAGTTTTTAAAACGTTGTGAGGAATAGTAATGTAAGACATACTATCTAATAGGGAATATCAACTATTTTCTTCAAGAGGCGCTAAAGTGGAACGTAAATAAAAGTGTAATTCTTTATTTTTCGCAAACTGTCATAATTATTTGTGTTTTCCCTTTAATAAACAAGCTGTATGGTTGTTTTTTCTGATATATCCCCATTTTAACACGCTCCATTTTAGCCACCGTTTGATCTTTTCCCTGCTTTTTAGATGTCCTGAAATACTTAGGGTCCTTAATTGCAAGTTGTTTCTGTTTCTGTTTCTGTTTCGGTTTCAGTCACAAGTCCAGCTGAGTTCGGGATATTCTGAGACGAGGCCGAGGACGAGGACGAAGACGAAGGACCTAGCGAACCCAATCGAAATGAGGTCAGTGACTGGCGTTGCAGGCGCGCAAGAAACGAGATCGGGATAGGAAAAGAAAAAGGAAAAGGACAAGCTGGCAGGACCCTTGGGCATTGTGCCAAGGCGTAACGGTTTTCGCTGTTTTCTGAAGCCGCCTTTGTTTTGTTTTTCTTTTTATTTTTATTTCTCTTTTTTTTTTAGTTCAGGACGTGTCTGTTGAATAACAGGCCAAATTAAAGCAGGGCAAGTTTCGGTCAAGGATTATGTTGACCAACGGTCAGTTGGGAATTTCGGTATACAGAAAAGTATTAAGTTTATTATAAACAGAGCAAAGGAATATAATGTATTTTTATTTCTAAGTTTAATAACTTAAAAGCTTAAATATAAACATCATCATTTATATACGAATGAAAAACCAAATGAAAAAGTAATCATCCGAAAATATAGAAAAGCATTAATTTTTTTCATTCATTTCTCAATTAATTTAGTGCATTTTGTAACTTTGTCAGTACATAATTATCTGTACACTTTAAAATAAAGAACAGTTTCCATTGGTCCACGCTCTTAAATGCGACCCTTGTACAGCTTCCATAATGGAGTGCAAAAACTGACATTTTCTAACCCAAAAATGGCCCTTGACTTTGGTCTAACCCCCGCAACCCCTAAGAAAATGAAAACGGCCCAACCCTTAGCATCCCGAGAGTTGAAAGTTCAAAGAACATTCTCGGACATTTTTAATGAAATTGACATGGACCCGAGTTTTGGGTCGAAAGTGAGATCACATCGGTGGCAGAAAATTCAATTAGTTTTTGGGCTGAAAAGTTCAAGATCTTCGTGTGCCCAATGGACATTGGTCAGCAGATCAGCGAGGATCAAAAGGGGCAAGGGTAAACCCATCTAGCGTAGCGAAGAAGGATGTCCCGTCCAAGGAAAAGGGGTTAAGTCGCCAAACTGGTTTCTTGTTGCTCATCAACCGTTGTTGATTTATGGGCTCGCCACCCCAGATACTCCCTAACCCTTTTCCCTGGCAAAGGTGACAGATCAGATCAGATCAGATCCCCGGGGCGTAAGTAGAGCAGCATCCCGAAACGGGATGATGATCTTTCTTTCTGGCCACTCGCCTGCGTGTTAAAATCCCAGACCCTTCCTTCAAACACAACGGGGGGAGGGGGTATTACGTAAGAAATAGATGATCGGCGATCTGCAATCAGCTGCCTGACCAATTAGTCAAATGTCCTCTTCGGGAAAAAAGAGATTTCTCTTGGGAAAGTGTCTGCTGATCTGAAACCAAGTCCGAAATATGTATTTCAACACACACGACGCACCGCACAGTTCAGGTGAAACAAGTTTCGGATTTTCACAATTTCAGCATCATTTGGCGGCTCGTTCTCAGCACCTTTTGACCCCGAGACGAGTGTCGTTTTAACTGCGCCCAAAAGACAAAACCGAAAAAAAACTGTGACTAAGAAACACCAGCAGCAAACAACTCGTAATATGTTTTTATTGCCATAAAGATATGGTGCTGCGACTTAGATGAAAGCTGACCGAACTGACCGCCAACTGGATAAGTGGTCAGCAGTTTCCGTTAGCCCTCCGTTCCCATCTTTCCCCGCTCATTTGTACCTTCAACTAAGGTGACCCAGGTGTACCAACATAGCGCGTCTCGTTTGTCCCAACAAAAGGCGACAAACAGCACCAACTTAATGGCTTATATCTGTCACAACGCCAAGTTCGAGATCTCCTCTTCATGTCATGCTTATTTCCTTGGGAATATACAAGATTTTTGGTTATTCCTTAGTAGGGTCGTTCTTCCCAAGTGCCCTACTGTTCAAATAATAAACCCGAATAAAACTTTGCATAGCAACCAATCAAAATTAATAAATAATCTAAATCTTAAGAACCCACTCCAAATATACATAAGCTTTCTTGAAGTTAAACAACCCATTTCTTGGTATCCATATATTTTGGCCATGGAAACATCAATTTATCCAGAAAATATACAATAGTTTAACTGAAGGCGTTCGAGATACAAATATGTTTTGTAACAATTACAGAGAAATTGCTGTTACAAAACATAGTTAAGAAGACGAATTGTATGGAACAAACGTTATATACAGAAAATTTGGTTAAAGGTTTTTAAATCAAAATGAGGTCCAAGTGGATCGTGTATACCTAAGCCACGGTTATTATACAACAAATTTGGAAAAAAGGAATAAATTAAAATCGGAGTTATTGGTTCTTTGGAACATTATTTAACACAAATTCTCTGTTGGGTCGCACGCTTTTCGTATCCGGGTTGTAAATACCCAGGAAAATGTTGCACTTGGAGCAGTAAAGGTATTCCCTATTATCCGTGCTCGACAGACAGGGCAGTAGGCGCAACGGCCAGCAGTTGGCACACCATCCAGACTCCAAATCAGAGGCGGCCTTAATTACTGGACGTCTCCTGGAACAGCAAGCTGGGCAAAAAATACTGCCATTCGAGGCACACCACTGGTGCACGGAGGACTTAAAGCACTGCTTTCGAGTCGACATGGCCTCATTCCTGCCACATGTACATGGATGGTCCTTCGTGGCGGGTACCTTGCAAGCCGCACTCGGGACTTTCTTGGATTTCTCCGGCTCTCCACTCCAGTGGACAGAGCAATTCTTCCTGGCCATATCTGTTCAAAAACACAATTGTATATTGACAGACATATATAGAATTTGTTTTGTTTTTCGCTCAACAATGACTCACAAGCCTTATTTTATTCTTAAAATCAACTTACAGCGCTCAGCTTCTTCAGCCATTTGGGACTCCGAAAGACCCGTCATTTTGCTGATTTGCGACAGGCGATCTTCGCTGATTCCATGATCTGAAGCCAGTTTATGAAGATTCTTGATCCTTGCACTAGCCACGGCGAAAATTTCCGGGTGATCCTGTTCGATGTGACGAACGAGTGCAGTGGTATCGTATCGGGAGCATTTGACCACCTTCATGCAGTGCATGCAGCGGAGGCACTGCTCATTGTTCAGTGTGTTTGGGTGCGACATCTGGGTTCTTTTTTACTATTTACTAACAATAATAAGTCTACTCTTATTTTACGTAGTAGCAGGGTTTGTCGACGGAGAAAGTCGGACTGGCAAATGTGTAGGTTTGACTTTAGGTCAATAAGTCACAGCCTGCTCAAGGCAGCTAGAATAACTTTATGTTGTTATATATTAAAAATAAAAACTTAAATGCCTTTATTACTAATATATTTTTTAGGAAATTAAAATATTGGTTTACTAAGAGCTTGATTGTATGCAACAATAAAATGTTCCACAGAACTTTTGCAATTAGAACTAAAGATAAGAAAATCGCTCGGCAAGCGATTGGCAAATCCATGAGCAACCGCATCCAGTGGTGCATCATGCAATCTCCCCCTTCAATTTCCATTTGCCGCATTCATAAAACAAACATAAAAAAGAAGCGAAGAAGCCGCGGCAAAATCATAATAAATATCTCGCGTAAATGCAACAAATTTGTGGCGCATGCGCAACCAGCAACCGGCTGCTGTTGCCGTGTAATTAACAAAAACAACAGAGAGGCCCCGCACCACCCACTGCACCACCTGCACCACCGCCCACTTTGCCACCTTCGATGAGCTAACCTTTTTTTAGTCTCTCTTTTTTTGTGTTTTTTGTTTTTAACTGGCGGCACGCGCGATGCAATTTTTGGTATCTGCAAGATACATTCGCTGCTTTTATGATTTACGCTCGCCTCGCTTTATATAATCGGATCGGGGGCCTGCACAGCCCAATGAAAAGTTGTGTGTTCAAAAAGAAGCATTTCATAATTGAAAATGTTGCAACTATTTGGTAGCTCCACCATCCATCCATCCATCCATCTGTTTGGTCGGCTGACTCTTGGCTGCGTTGCATGTTTGATTTTCTGCTAATGCAATGCGGCATCTTGTTGCTGTTGTAATTAACAGCCCCGTGTGTGCCTTTTTTTCGTATCTGCGGGAATAAGAGGCATCCAAAACTGCACTTCAGGAGGAAGTGGCCGCATATCAATTGCCTGGAAATGCGATCAAATCACTGCCGGGTTTCGTTCCGAACACCCCGCAAATACGTTGCTTTTAAGAGGCGCCCATAAACATAGTCGATATGGCTGCGATTTTAAGATGGGGCTTTACCAGATTAATGGTAAAAAAATTAGATGGTTTTTCCGAGTGCTACAAGATAAGAGCTTAGAGAAGACTGGCAGCTTAACTTGCCTTTTTTAACAGGACTTATTTCATTTTTTGGTTATTGGCCTAACTTACACTAGTATTTTTAACTCTTTTCTAAAACACATTTTTACGAATAGAAACCTTTCTATCTTTATTTATTTTATCTTAAAAATTCACAGGGTTATTGTTTATTATTGATGTATTCAAATTGCATTGTTAAATTACAAGAATATATATGGGATTTAAAGTTAGTTAACCAGCCCGTTGTTCTTGTAATTTCACTGAATTTTTTCACCTCCAAAAAACTCAAAAAATTGCCCCGAAACCCTAAATTCCCAGGAAACCATCATTAGTCATATTTAAATATGAAAATCGCTTTGATCTCAGTTGACAAGGCCAAAAGCTGCACACTTAGGTCTCAAGTTCTTTGGGGCAAACGGAGAGGCTCTTCTCGCGCGGCGTCTTTCGTGATGGTTAGTTCCCAAAGGTATTCGCTTACCATGTCCGTGATCCGCTATCGCATGTCTAGTATCACTTTCGATGGCCTTATCATCGCTATCTCCTCTGGAGGAGTTACTACTCAAGGGGGGAGATTCGCGCACGCGCATCCAACACCAATAAACTCGCACGGATGGATGGCTAAATGGACAGATGGTTGGATGGATGGATCATCCATGGAGGAACTCAGGTTTCGCCATACGAACGACTGGTTTCGCCATACAGACTGCCTCCAGACGGCCATGTCATCCGAGGCCACTTCTTACATTAGGAGGCTGCACCACCCAACCAACAAGTCATCAGTCCCTCTTTTAATGGTTCTCAGAGGGTATGATGATGAGGTATGATTTATCACAAAATATTGCTTACACGAACAAAATATATAATTTTAAAAACTTATTAGGAAATTGTAAGGTTATACCTTAATTCTTTGGATATTGCATCTTTAAACGAAAGTAAATTTGAATTTTAACAAAAAAAACAGAAAGCTTATCAAAAGTATCTATTAATTATTATAACTTTTCGGGTAAAAGGACTGAAGAAAATCCTTAGCAAAATGTTTACTTGTAGATATAACTTAAATATGTATATAAGTAAACATTTATATTTAAATTATTATTGGGTGTATGATTAGTACATTAGTGGTTATTAAATGTATTTCGAGAAAATCATTTAAACTTAAAAAAAGTATCAAATCAAATTAAGGGACTACTAAAAATTCGATTATATCTTATGAAAGCTAGGGTACAATGCTTCGACCCTTAAAAGAATAGATTGATTTGGTTTTGGACTCTTTGTGCTGAGCTAAGCGCGGTGTCAAGTGATTTTAGGGCGGGAGAAAGAAAAGAAAAATCGGAAGAAAGAGAAGAGAAGTTGGAGAATTGGAGAAGGAAAACACTTATTTCATTTTGTCACGCGGCGGGATTTACCGCAATCATCGCGATGATCTTTGTTTCGCTGAAGATCGATAAACGATTGGCAATTGGGTGTCGTCGGTCGATTTCCTGCTTCACACATTAACAGTCGCCCGGCGTCCGTAACCCCATCATCGATTGGTATATACAAAAACACAAACCACTCAACTCCCCAAAGAGTTCTCCTCTTTGTTTATGCACTAGTGTGCCATGCGTGTGCGTATCTGCGCGATGGTCTTATTTAGATGTGTGCGAGTATGGGTAGGTTTTTCGACGGTCACGTCCCCTACATAAATATCCATAAAAAGTAATGCTCACATCCGTCCGGATGAAATGCGTTCGTGTTTGGCGCGAGAGCAAGAGCATTGAGAAGAGTGAAAGAGAGAGGGAGGTATCGTGAGAAGAGAGGGGAGATCATTGGGAGGGGGTTGCAGATTAATACTACACATAGAAAAATATTAGTATGGAATATAAGCACCTCAAAGGGTTAATAATCCACTTTAATTTTTAAAAATATATTCCGCTTTGGGAATAACCCATTCATAAAACAACTAAAATGTAGATCACCAACATTTATCAGTGTTTTGGGATTTCCAATTCAGTTTGATTTTGATTTTAAATCATCAACAATAACAACTTAAAAATGTATAAAGCCCATTATCGATCCTCAAACTTTTCTCTCTCTGTCGCGTAGTTTAAGAATCTTGCAACACTTTTGTTCATTCTCAAGCCTTCAAGCCTGCTCTATCGTAAATCATGAGCGATAAGATAACACCCGTAAAAATAAGTCAAAACCTTCACACGATCAGAGCGAAATCAAACAAAAATATAGACACTGGCATACCTGAGATGGCCGCATCCCATCCCGACGCACATTCGATGGAGTTATCGGGCGAGACAGGCAGGTGTCCAACACATCGGGGCAAACAAATGGGTCTCATATATACACATAAGTCCATAATATCCATCCCATCCCGAGGGTCCAGGGAGAATACATACAGAGTGTTTTGATTTGTTGCCTCATTGGTTTTGGTTTTTCGGTTTTGTTTGGGTTTATTGCGGTTCAGTTGGTTCAATATTTACCCTGCTTATCGAGCACCCACAATCCGGAACCCAGGGCCCAGAATCGGGATTCGGTTCCAGATTCACAGCGTGTCGACAGGGAGAAATAGGTCAGGGGAGAGTCGATTCATTTAAATATATCCCATGCATTTATTCCGATCAAATATGTTTAAAAACTCTTCATCGGATATCCACAAATATGTGTAGCAAAGTGGAACTGACAGATCTTGTCATTGGCAAATCGATGGATATTTTCGGTGAAGGCTCGTGTCGGGGTCACCACTCAGGTGGCGTCAGCAACCTCCACTCGAGTCTCACTTCTAGCCCAGACCTTCCTCGTGGAACGTTCGATCGGAGGCTTCTGTCTAATTAGCCGACTGTTTGGTATCGAGTACCGTGCGGCAAGGTCGCCGGATTCTTCGCCACGTACCGCCTTGAACGCAATTTACCGGTGGCCATTCGAATATTTACAATCCAAGTCCACATCCGCCCACCAGCTGCTGCTGCTTCTGCCACCCAACACCCAACACCCCACAATGTTTCAAGGCCGCTCATGTCGTGCTCAGCGGACTCACATCCTCCCGGCCAATTAGTATTAGTTCTTAACTTGTGCAAATAATTCAATTAGCCAATTATCATAGCTCGATTGAAACTTCAAGTTGATGCGGGTAATACCCTTTGATATATTAAATTTCAAAGGTTATCGGTCATTGGTTTTTTCAGTAAATCTACGATAATAATATTAATATCCTTATCAAAATAGTACATAAAATAAAACTACTTGTAAGAAATTCTAGAAAGAAACTCAGAATGTTTAATGAAACAAATAAAAATGATTATCTTAAGAATTAAGTACAGTATGCTAATTTATTTTCAATGCACAGTTACCTAGTGTTACAAATACAATTTTAAATGGTTATTAAAAGGTGAATTATAGCTCTGTTGTTATTATTGTCTTTGAAGTTCTGCCGAACCTCATTCTCATAGCGAATATAGCCGAATGGAAGTGCCACCAAGGTACTGAAATCAATGTTGCAGTTATTAGAGTGCAAAAGTAAAACGGAGTCATTGCTAAAGCGCCAAAAGACAAATCAATTAAGCGAGTAATCCAAGTGGCCACGTATCTACATATCCAGTTGGCCACATACATATCCAGATACATTCAGATAGGTGTGTGGTGAGGCCAACAAACCCATTTAACCCACAAGTGGCCAATGTCTTGTGCTGCGTCCGTTTAATTATGGAAAATGATCATGACAGAGAGCATTTCCTGTCCCTGTCTGCGTTATGTGGCCAAAGTGTCTTTCTCTTTTCCATTTTCAAAGTGCCCAGTCTGCAGACCGTCGTACCTGACCACCTCTTAAAGACCCAGGCCCCAAACCCCAAAACCCCCCCTCCGTTCTTTCACTTTGATAATTTCTCCGCACTTTGGCGGCGACATCGGACATGGCATACATGGTATACATGGTACATCGTACATCCAATATCGTATATCGCACATCGCGGGGACCAATCCAATCCAATACAATCCAATCCGCCGCGTTTTGTCTGGCTTTTATGAGCACATAGTTGGGCCTCCGGGCTGCATCGATATCTGCCCCCAGAATTTTAAGTACTTGCCGATCTTGGCCGGCTGCCCAAAGATATCCCAGTTTTTCTTGATTTCCAGGGTTTCTTGAACCTAACTGTTGCTCCGCTCTCACAGATCGATCGCATGATCGGCTCTTGATCGTGGTCAATAAGGATTTCCACAGACATCACCTCAGATCCTCGGGACACGTGATTGCACTGCTGATCGTCGTTTCAATTGCCCCCAAAGAATTGTCCATACTTAAGTTTGAAGAGATTCGTAGAGGTGGAAGATACATAATTTATTGGATGATTTCTCAAATAGTTGGGTCTCCTAGAACTAGTAATAATGTATTAAAAACGCTTAATAAATTTAAAACATTGTTCAAATCGAATATTCTATATATTCCAGCTCAATTTGATCGCCTCATAGATTATTATGCAATAAAAATATATAATATCATTTACAGCTAAAGACCATTAAATCGTAGAAAGGCAAAAGAATCTTTCAGATGATTTTATGAAACGACAGTCATCAATGGACTGCGGTGCATTCCTAGAGTTTATTATCCTGTGACTTCGATTACGATCAATGCCATGGGCTTTACGACCAGCAACTTGGATTGTTAACTGGTTAACTGGGGAGTCCATTAAACCTAAGGGTAGCCAAGAACCAAGAAGCCAGTGGACGTGTCAGACATAAAACCCGAACTCAGGAGACTCTCCGAGCATCATTCATCCGGAGACACTGGGACTGAAATCGCGAATGAGGCATTTCCTCCGCTGGAGTTGGACTCTTGTCGATGGGTCCGTTGCTGGAATACTAATACTCCACACGGAGAAAAGCAGATCTGGCAGCAGGTTGGTATTAAGACAAACAATCTGTTTAACAATACCACATATTTGGAATATCATAAAATTACAAAATACTTATAGCACCTTAATACGTTAAGTGTTTATAATAGGATATTACATTTTAAAAGTGAATACTTCATTTCATAAGTTCATTTTATGAACTAGAATAATTTGTTAATTATTGCAGAACTAGGACCTTTATAAAATGTATTTACTTGAATAAAACTATACATTTTTAGGATTTTAAAACTAATACAAATTATCAATCATGTTACCAAAAATAAACACATTTTTCGCTGTGCACTTAGAAGGCAAATTTCCAGCAGAGAGCTGCCATTAAATTGGTACTTGATGGGGATGCGATGTGGTCGTTCATGCTGATGTCTCTGTGCTCCACGGCAATGGATTCGGATGGAATGTATCTCCATCTGCAGCTCCAGCTCCAGCTCTCCGTCGGTTTGCCATTTTTGAGGTCGGCGCGTCTCTCGCACATTTTTAATGCCCGATGTTGAGTTGTGCGGTGCATACTAATCGGGAGGACTGAGGATGATCTGGGCATCCGATGATCATGATGTAAGTGAGACGGGCAGTCAGCCAGATGATGTGGCTGCCATAGTCGGTATCTGTATCTGTATCTGAGTATCTGTGTATCTGCGTCCGCCCACGCAGTAGCTGCGTTCCTCCGTGGGAATCGTTTAAAAGGCAACTACCACACGGCTACCAAAACAAATTTCGGTCGAAAAGGTATTTTATGGGGAAAACGTGAGGATGCCTCGAGGGGATGTGGCTGGGCTTATTTATATGCCAGCCGGATCATCATCAATGGCCCTCGCACTCGGACTTGGCCAACTCCAAAGCCCGGAGTCGAACTCTGCACTCAGGAAAATATTTATTTTAATAAGTTATAGGTAATAAAAAATCAGTTAAAGTTTAATACAAATTTGAATATAAAATATACCTACTTTAATTTCATTTTTATAAAGTTTAATATTCGATTAACGTTGAACTTAAAATACTTATTTCCATAAATAACACTTTGGAGGGTTAAGATATAGATACATTTTAACTTCTCCTGATGATGAAAGATAGCTTATATTTGGATAAGCACTTAACCACTGTTTTTACAATCTTTAATACTACATATATACATTTTTCAGTGTATGCATTCACATTTGTCCGCTGGTGACATAATCCACTGGCAGCAGCCAGCACTTGAACCTCCAGCAGCAACAACAACATCCTGAAAGAGGTCAAGTGATTGGCCATCTCATTGTGTTTTCCCATCAGGTGCGAGGGCCTGAAGTCCAAAACTCCGAGACTGCGAGTCCGAGTGGCCAAAGTGGTTGGTTGGGCCAAAGAAATATGATACGCATTGTGTATGCATGATCGTCCGTCGCATCACAAATCCACATCACTCTTCGATGATCCATCCTATGGATCCCCATATCCCACATCCCACATCCACATCACATCACATTCTGCATCCACCTGAATGGGAACGTGATCGGTTACAGTCTGCATCCCGTTTCCATTGGCATCCTGAGGAAGTCAGGTGCCTAATTGTTTCCGTCATCTCCAACCCCTGTCTTTATTGATTTCTCCTCTGTTCAGCGGCACTATGTGGTTAATTTTTGTCACCTGATCTCCACCTGATAAACAGTGAGATTTAGTCTTTGTCTCTTGTTCTTTTTTTTTTGCTTTTTTAACCTCTTGACATGAGAATCAGCGTCCATAGGGTTTCCCTTCTCGCCTTTTTTTATCGCCCTGGAGTGTGGGATCCATTGTGGTCGCAGGATTCTGAGGAAACTCAGGGATAGTTGGGTTTTTGTAGGTCAGCCAGCCAGTCGAGTATCAAATATTGAGTAGTTGATAGGTTATTCGGAATTTATTTGGATTTCTTGAGGATATAATTGTGTTTGAACGGTTTCATAATAAATGTGCAAGGGAAGGTAAGGCCATGGGTTTCCTATTTCCACCTTTTCTGAATAGTTTACTTAGATTTACTTGGTAAATTCTATATTTGACTTAGAAAAACAAAATGAATAGAATGGATTAAGTCTGAACATTTGTTTAATAAATGTCCAAATATTAAATATATTTATATTACCATTACCCAATCCCCAATTCTCTGATCATATTGATGATCTTCAAGTGGAAAATGCTACAATCTCTGGGTACAATAAAAGACCTTTCAGTCGTTTCTAGTTAAAATTCAGGCAAGTGCGCACAGCAAGTGGAATGCACGGCCAATGGGAGCGATGATGATATGTATCTTTGGGCAATTGGAGCACAACCGCCCACTGATAACCGAGGGTGGGGGGTGGCAGCTCCAAGTTCCATCCAAGACGCACTCCACTCGAAGCGCCCTGCATGCTAATTGAATAAAACGTGAAGGGGCAAACGCATTTCCACCTAATGAACTCCCTCGAATCGGGTTTCCAACTAATTTGCATTAAATTAACTTAATAATCTCTGTGCCAATTGCGAGGAGGTTGAGCGGCTGCAGTCGGGAGGCAGCGTGGGAAATGGCTAGATTAAATTTATTTTCAATTATTTTATCAGCGAAACGTTTTGCGGCTGCGGTTTTATTACATGACATATTTGTTTTCGTCTTTCCTTTCTTTTTTTTTTTTTGGTCTGCTCTTTTGTTTATCAACAAAGTTGGTGGGCTTTCGAAGGGGAATCGGAATGGGGGACTCTACGCTCCGCTTCTTGTCACATAATGTGGCGCAGCAATTAAACGAAACGGCCTCACCGTCAACACAAGAAAATTAAGCCAGTCCGCGCACTTTGCATACCAATTGCTCCGATTCCCCATTTGCCCGAGATGATCGAGCCCGGGATTTAGGGCTAAAAAACGAGAGTGCACAATAAAAGTAATGATGACAGTTGGATGATTGCCTCTCTTAAAAAGAAAAAACACGTGATCTCATTAATTTCAGCAATTGTCTCATCCATTTAAGAACTTGTGGTATAAGTCGTAGGTTTGGCAATCTTATTTAAGCACTCGAAAGCCTAAGGATATATGCAAAGGATAGAACAAAGCATTCCCATTTCAAATAAAATGATTTTTTATCTTAGTGAATACCTTTAAAATATAATAGTTTTCTTAAACAGAGAGACGTTTTATGGCAGTAATGTAAACTGCTGATGTGTTGAAATAACGATACAAATGGTAACATTTCTGGGCACTAAGACGGAAAAGGGACCACCGGACTCGAGAATCCCAGGGCCCGAAGCAAGTTCCTCGGATTCGACCCCGTCACTGGGGTAGGTCATAACTTTTAATGATGCGCGGATTTGTCTCTTGATCATCTCGGCCATAAAAACGAGTGGCAAGGGGTAAGGTCAGCAGGGGATTGGCCACCCAAACACCAGGCCAAAACTGAGGAAACACAACCAGAGTCGGCTCTTTGAGTCGAGTGTCATAAGCGGAGACTGTTATCGCATCCCGCCTCGATTTCTTGGGCAAATATTAAACATCTTGTGCGGAGCTTTGACGCCGTTTTACCCGGTATCTCTATATCTTGTCCCCGGTATTTGTCTTTGTCGGCCGATGTTTTGATGTGTTTATCTCTGCCCGATGCTCCACATCCATCACCGTGATGATCTTTACGATCGCGATTCCGGGGGGAAGAGGAAAGGGGAAAGAGGGAGTTGGGGCGGCCGGAACTTGTCGCATGCCAAGACGATTGCGTGTCACCACTTCCTCCAACTCAGAAATAACTATTTACGGACCTGGAGTTATCTGGTAACTGTCTATCAATAGTAAAAGTAAACAGTAATGATAATTATCAGGAAGTCAGAAAATTTAATCCCTATCTAATAAAGGGAATGCTTGGGTTTTAAGAATTCTGGTGTAATAAATATCTATATATGTAAATATATAATAGAAGTCTAAGGGATTTAAATTTGCGATTTAAGAGAATTTATTGATAAATTTAATTCTTATTCTTTTTAAAACGTACACCAATAGTAATACTCGCAAATTGGCTTGTCATTTATTAAATTATTTTAAAAGCTTTCCATTCAACAGAAGCACATACATAATATAGATTATAGATATCCTTGAAGAACAAAGCTTTCATACTAAGATAAGTAATCTACGCTTGCAACTTAAACAGGATTATAAAATTATGACACAGTTTGATTGGAATTACAAAATCACAGCTTATTTTAATATATTTAAGACTAACCTTTGTTTTTACCTATTCGCTTCTTAATCAAAGAGGATTAGTTGCTAAGCAAACTGTTCAAAAATGCATTGTTAGCCGTATAAATTTTTAAGTTCATAGGAAAATTGTGAGCTTCTCTCGAAAATCCCGGACCCAAAGAGAGTTTGCAGAAGCGCGGTATATGGATTATGTACACATAGGCATTGCCGTTTCATCCCCACCCCAGACGAGCTACAAAGTAAACAACGGCTCGAGCTTGACGCCCGATCGCAATTCATGGACTACACACTCGGCCGGAGTCAAGTGGGTCAAAATCAGCATAAAAATCCGCAACTGATGTCGCTGATTTGATCGCACTCGCACACCGAATGGTTATGGTATCGTATAGAGTATAGAGTATATCGTATCGGATCGAATCGAATCGGATCGGATCCGATTGGATCGCGCGATGG
The DNA here is from genome assembly GCA_018153305.1 of Drosophila kurseongensis. NCBI lineage: Eukaryota > Metazoa > Arthropoda > Insecta > Diptera > Drosophilidae > Drosophila > Drosophila kurseongensis. Next base: position 1,812,994 of record JAECXX010000141.1, read on the forward strand.
GATCAAGTAAGTTGCCTGGAACTTATTGCAATTGTAATGCGTTGAATATTGATGAGAGAGCCAGCCTGCTCTTGGGGTTGAGATTCGATCGGATTCGATTCCAACGTGGAAGAAGCCAAACAGAACGAACCACAAAAGACCCATTTAAATTGTTAAACACCAGCGGAATCCATTGAACTAAGTAGACGTATAAATTTCCCACCACACAATCTTTCTTATAGATTAATGAGCTTCAGTTGTCTCGAATATTCCCCACAGAATTTAAGTATGCTGATTACTTGGGGGGCTTTAAAGAACTTGAACTTTAAAATGGGTTTCTGTTAAAGGTTGTTTTGGTTTCAAAACATTGAGGATTGTTTTGGTTTCGTTTCTATAGCAAATGAGACATTCTAGAGACAAAATCTGTAACCTTAAAATATAGTTTTAAAAAGTAAGAACAAGTAAAAGTTATTTAAACTAAGTATGATATATGCAAATGACAATGGAAAATGGGCAAGCCGAAGAGGAAAAGGATACAGAATGATACATTTCCCCTTCCCTGAAAATCTGTTCGCTACTTCCGCTCCTAATGGAAATATCAGCCGAGGGATATCGGAAATGGGATGACGATGACGATGACTCTTCCTGAACTATCCATGCATAATTGCGACCTTCGGGTGGAGATAACCGCAGGAATTAAGAGCAAATAAATGTCACAACAGAGGCAAAAACAAGGGAAAAACTACCTGAAAGGGGGCCCCTCATTAGGCAATCGAATTGCAGTTCCATTTCAATTTTCACTTCCACATCGATTTCGGTTGACCATTTCCGTTTTGTCCGCCCTGCCATTTGTGATAATTGAAATTTTCGTATCTGAAAAACACAACACACAAAACACAAAAATAAAACAAAACAAGCAACGTACACGAAACACGACGAGTGGACCCTTAAAAGGCGATCTATATAGCCTGCCTATCTGCGAGGCGAAGAAATGCCAAGGCAGACCAAAACCAAAAATTAGGTATTCAATGGGCAATTAAAACGCGCCGGAGAAGATCTCCTCGATCTCGCCCCGTCCCTTTTCAGCCGGCACGAAGATTTCAAGAAGAAATCAAGCCAGCGGACTGACTGAATGCCGACGTAGAAGCATGGCAAAGCATTTTAATATAGAAATTTTCTTGCGGCCATTATTTTAGGCCAACGGCCTACAACGGCCCGAAGTCGAGGCCCAAGTCAGCAGCATACAGAGAACAAAAATATGTTGAGCTTGCAGGTAAGAAACTATTATAAAAGTTTGGAGCTCTAATTCAAAAACACTATTAACTAATAATAATAATAATCAGAGCAAATGGACTTACTAAAAAGTTATAGTTACTAAAAAGTTATAGGTTTGAAGTCCTTGCAAAAACTAAAAATACCAGTAACAACAATATAGAGCTTTTACTTCGGTAACTGATCAAAATAAAATATATACAATTTACCTCTAGTTTTATAGCCCGTTTCAAATTCACTCTTAAGGATTACAACACCCCTTACCATTTGAATTATAACAAATACCAGAAATATATTTTCAACCACACTTTTTTTGAGTGCCTCCGCAGAAGAGTCAGAAGCAGAAGACACGGCCAACATCCAAAGTCAATTGAACAGCCATCGCCGGCGAGCCAAAGGGCCTATAAGGTGGTGCCCCCATCAGCAACACCCAATCCCAATCCCAAACCCAAACCCCCAATAACCAATCCCCATTCCAGTTCCCTTCCCCGATTTTGGTGGCTGGTCAAAAAGAAAGTCGCCTGCCCATTTGGCGTTGCCTTTTGCTTTGTCTTTTAACTTTGGCTTCCATTGAAGATTGGCGCAGCAGCAGCAGCAGCCACTGTCGATGTCGATGTCGATGTCGATGCAGTTGGCCATCGACAAAGACAAAAGGAAAACACTCCATGAATCTTTAATGAAGAATCACCAGTTACCAGTTACCAGCTACCAGCTACCAACTTACGAAGCTACCAAGTTACCAAGCCACCAAGTTGGGGCCCATAAACGCGCCAACCACCAATCGTCGCCATCATCGTCGTCGTACATTTTCTTTTATTGAGCCGTGAAGATTCGAATTGTAATTGTTGTTGGACTGTAGTGTTAATACTCCTCATAGGAAAGGGCTTTTGGCACTTTAGGTAATTTTAACACATTTTAAAGGTATATAATAATGGTCTTTCGAAGTTTTAAGCTATTATGTCTATAAGCCCAATTGGATTTTAAAATAACTGATCGAAAGGAAGACCTAATTATGTAAAAGAGTAAAATGGGCAAGGAAATGAGTGAGCTATTTTTAAACATCTTTGTCTGGTTAATCATTATTTTTAAATGGTTTAAATGAATTACATTTTAGATATGCAGATGACGAATCGTCTATTCTACCCCTTGAATATCTTTTGGCTTAGTATTCAATTCCTTTCCGCTTTCAGTTTTTTATATGGACAAATGGATATAATCTATTATATTAATCTCATAGCAAGGGTATTTTCTATTCCGATCCGCATAAAGAGCCCCTCATCGTTTCTGGTTTTGTGTTGGATGTGATTTCGTATTTGGCGCGGCATTTGAAGACGACGTCGCAAAGCCAGAAAGTCGGAGAAGAGGAGGCAGCAGCCATGGCTGCTATATAGCCACTATAGCCATCAGACATCGGACACCTTGGACATCGGACTTGGATGGCGTGCCGAATGCCCGCTGCCCAATGTCCAATGCCCAATGGTCGGAGCTCAAGAGCCCGATGCCCCATCGTGCACCCATCGCAATGTTAATGTATTTGGAAATCGTGCCCGGCTATATGCTCCCCCTCTCGCCATCTCACACACTCTCTCTGGACTTCTCTTTCGCACCTTGTCTCTGGGGGATTTGAGAAAACCAGAATGGAAAGCTTTCTCCAGGCGAAACGAATGTTAAATGCTCTTTGGTTTTAGGAAATGGTAGAATAGATGCTAATCATAATCTTAATAATTGAAAACTTAACTTAGGAAATGTCTACCATTTCCAATGTTATTAAACATTTAAAGGTTTACTACATGACGAAGAAATAAAATGATCAATGGCTAAGGCTTACACTTTGAAATATGATACATTTATATTTGATCAAGAAACATGTACAAATTTGCTCTGCACATATTAACATAAATATAAACATAAAAGCCAACTAACCAACTAACTAACCAACAAACTCAAAATTACCTTCAAAAAGATCCCCCCAAAAAAACACAAAATCCAATTGAATAACTGTATTCAAATAGCTTTCATCACTACTTTCAGTACTCGTAAGACACAAAAAAATTGTCTCTTGATTTGCGTATAGAGTATGAGAATGAAAGAAATTTATGGACAAACTATGCATTATTAAAAAATGATGTGTACATGCGGTGCGTGGCTCGTTTGAGATTTGTTTAATAATCAAAATTCATTAAGCGAGTGCCGGGTGTATCGGTGAAATTAAGCACCCATAGATACATTATATATCGCAGAGATGGTCAACGAACTGAGCTGAGCCAAACGTGGACCGAGAAAGTTTCGAGCGACGATTCTGACCCAAAAAGAGGAGGTTAGGAAAAGTATGGACTTCCCAGATATTTATGGAAAAGTAAAATATTATCTGGGGACATTTTAAGTTATAATCTAATAGATACTTAATACTGCATTCGTGTATCCATGTAGTAGGGCTTACTAAAATACAAATACTGCTATATTTAAGGAGTTCCTATCTTTAGCTTCCAGTACTTAATTCTGCATCCTTTTGCCATCTACCAAAAACGAAGTGACATGTGATATGGTGCTTGTAAAGCTTCCTGGCCAGTTGGAAACAGAGGAAACAAACTGGACGAAGGAGCAGGACCATGTCCACTGGGGCATTACAACGCCTCGTTTCCAGTCGGACTTCCGATTCTCGGGTTACGCCTGAAATGTGATCGAATTTCTAAGGCGAGAGGGAAAAGGATCGTTCGGCGGCGAAAGTTTAACTGCCGCCTTCCACTTGATTAAACCCTTTTAGCCAAAGCAGCCAGACTGACGACTCGGCAGTTTAGGAGCCCAGCAACTGGGAAACTCGGAGTACAGCGGGCAGTCTCCCTGGCGATTCTGTGAACTGTGTGGCGGGGTAACCCGATCCCAGTCAGCGATCCGGCGACTCGGGATCTCTCCTTTTTTGGGCCAGGCTGCCGGCGAGCGCGAAGGGTCACCGCAGTGACAGGTGCACCACCGACACCACCATCAGTACCACCACCAGTACCACCACCATTGCCGGGATGATGCAAGGATGCACCTTCGTGCAACTGCAGGGGTTGTTGCTGCCAAGCACTGAAAAAAATATAGTTAATTGTTTGCTTTAATTTAGAAGCTCCTGGCATTCCATTATGGAAACATGATCGAAAATGGTTCAAATTCCAAATTTTAATATTTTTCATAAGGGGTAACCCCATGATTTTTTTCAAAAATTTTACAAAAAAAGCTGTGAATGTAACTTGATTGGAAATTTTACTACGAGTTCAACAAGGTATGGCTTTCCATTATTGGACAATTATTGGCATTGTTATCCTAATAATACTGATATTTTTGAGCGAAAAATGGTTCAAAATCCAATTTTACACATTTAAAATTTTTCATAAGGGGTTATAGATCTCAAATGTGTTTAACAAAGCATAGAGCTTCCTTTCAAAAAAACACAATATTCTGTAGCCAAGCATTTGACATATCATGTTTAATATATTTTCTTGAGTTTAATTAAGATTAATTAGGTAACTATTCTGAGTGTATGTACTTCTGCTGGCACTTCTCCTGCTGTTCTGGCCCAACTGTCAGGATGCAAAGCGTGTCTCGGCCAAAACAGCAAGAGAAAAGGGCTGAAAGAGCGGGGCATGGGGGATGAAGAAGACAGGTTCTGAGGCACAGGTCAGGGCAAAAGGAAGCTGAGTGCCGGCCACGTTCATTCAACTGCTGTCGGGATACCCGACACAGGACTCAGCACTCAGCATTCGGGACACAGGACACCTGACCAGTTGCCAACGGTCGGAATAGGCCAGGAGCCAGGATCCAGGATCAACGCTCGACACGGCCAGTTTATTGAACTATTGTATCATCCCTTTGGACTTTTGGGCTTCAGCTGCCAAGCAGCAGCAGGTTCATCCACTTCCCTTGATAGAGCATTACGAGTCGAAAGTATACCGTATATGGTTGTGGAAAACTGTAATTTGGTGCCATGCTAATTTAATGCTATGGTTGTCTTAATATGGGGTTTATTTGATATGTGAGATAACATTTTGATATTATAAAATGCTTTAAAATTATGCTAAAGAAAATCTGTATTCTATGAATGTGTATAAATCTATGTAATATATACCCTTATATCAATAAAGAAAATCAATATTTAACCTAATAGCTTCACAGACTTTGAAATTTTGTAAGTTTACTTTATTTAAACTCAGTTTAGGCTATAATCTATGATATATATATATATTCAGTTTTGGTATACCTTAGTCCTTCTTTGAGAGGTCAGCTTAGAGATCGTTGGCACTTGACCCTCGGCAGAGACAAACAAAAAAAATAAGACCAAGGATTCTGCAGAGTGTATGCCCCATCCAAAAAAACCAACATCCCATCCATCGATCCATCTGGTCTGGCAAACAGAGGAGCGCTACAGTCAAATATCGATTACCAGACCACAAAAAAACTGAAAAAAAATACAGGAATAAGAAAAAAGCATTTGCAACAAGGTGTGTCTGCTCTTCGTGAATGTCTGCTGTCGTCACCATAATCATCATCGCCATCAACATCGACCATCCAATATTGGAGTTGCGTCGCCGTTGCTGTGTCAACAAATTAATCAGTTCAAATACGAGATACAGATACAGATACAGCGTTTACGGTTACATTTGAATATGCAGCCGTCATCGGAGACAACAGACAATATTCCCCGTACGAGAAAAATATCTGCTAACTACTTCCACTTCCATTTCCATCTCTCCCGATACCAACTTCCTATACCAGCTATCCCATCCCATCCCATATGATCCTGGTTCGTGTGTTTTAGTTTTAGGGTTGTGCGGTTGAGTCAATATTTTCATTGGCTTTGGCTGCTGATAAAAAAGCGAAATCCAAATCGAAATCGAAATGCTCCGGACTGCAGATGCATTTTCCGCGCACGCTCCGCTTGTTTGTCCTGCAGGGGTGGGCGGGAAAATGTGATTGTGGGTGGAGAAATACACAGAAAAAAAACCAAAACAATAAACAATAAATAAAACCAATAAATTTAAATTTAAATTGAAATTAAATTATTTCAATATAGATTCTTGTAAAAGTATTTTAATTTATATTGGCTGAAATTATATTCGATTGTATTAAGAAGCAGGTAAAACAAGATTTCTTAATTATGATTGATAATGATTCCACAATTCTCCAGTTTAACTTTTTGGTAATGTGCAATATATTTCTTAGTGCAGATAAAGATAGTTGCCATAGCTATCGGCCGATTGGGTTGGGCCCAAGTCCCAAGTCTCTCGTCCGGATCGCAATCTGGATGGCAGGGTGGTTCGGAACTCCTGCTCGAATCCAAGCAACCGTTAGGACCAAAAATAAAAAAATAATGGGGCGCGACTGAGCAAACTTCGTGGAGTGAGGGAGGCCGACAGCAGCTAATGTAAATAAGCAGCTGAAAGTCAAAGGATACGAAGGATACGAAGGAAGCATGAAATTACTGGCTGATTATAAGCACACGTGAGCAAGGATAGGGGTTAAAGTCTCAAGCAGGAGAGCTAAATAGAATTCACTTTTGCTTTCTTTGCAATTCACAATTTTAGCTGCACTTTCTAAGCATTTAATATTTATTATTAAAATTTGGACTTCTATATCATATATCTGCCATAGGAACGATCAAATAATGTATCTCACCTAAAAAAAAAATTCCATTAACATTCTAAGGCATCCGATCACCAACCACTGCTCTGACTCACTCAACCTCATGCTTAAATCTCAAGTATCTATCTCTGTTTTTCAACTATCCATTTAATCGAACCCATGTCATGTCTTGAGCTAATGCAAAGGCAAATCAAAATCAAACATCAGTAATGGGCCAAAGTCGAAATGGGACCAATATTTCTATATATATATATGTATAAAACCTCCCCTCCTCACCTCCAAATATTTATATATACCAATATATTATTATCAGGAAAAAAGATAACGGGTGAGCAAACGCCATTCAGACTCTCAAAGAAAACCACACATGAGAAACGCAGAGTCTCGGTATCATAAAAGTGGTGTTGTTCCAGGTAAATAGAAAAAAGCACCACCACCGAAAGATCCACCCCCCCACCCCCGTCATCCTCTTTGGGTGATTCGGCATTTCCGTGGGCCCCCTTATCGGCTGGCAAATCATCGATCATCTCAAATTCACGATCCATCATCATTAGCCAACGCATTTCGGTTCGTTTTTGGCGATAAGGAATCGAAATGGAGGTTCTTCATTCTCCATTTGACTTGGTTTCTATTTTTGATTCTACTCTTCTCTGACAAAAATGGGGGTCTTTTCTTGGATCTATCTGGCGCCATTTTGATTTATATTTTGGTCATAGAAAAAGAGGTGCGACAAAATTGTTGTTATTTGACCCCGATTTATATATGAATTTACTTTTCCTCATACAAATTGTGAAGTAATTTTTTGAAACAAAAGCCAATCCTCTAATATTCTTCATCGAATGTAAAATGGCAAGCCCGGAGTTCAAAGATCTTGAAAACGTAAAGCCAAATCAACTTCTTAGCTATCCTAAATATTAGTCTCTTTATTGACTTGTCTATAATTCTAATAAAAAAAGTAACTGCAGTAAGAATCCAAAAAAGACGAAATTAAATTGGTTAGAATCGAATCAAGTTGATTGCAGTTGAGTGCGTCTTGAATTGTGGTTTTATCTTTATGGCTTGGTTGGAAAACCATGTCACGTGCCCGATTATAAATCCACTTGTACATATAGTCGGACGCTGGACGAACGATCCGTCGATCTGGTACCGATTGCACCTTTTATGGAGTCGTGTACCCAGCGGGTGATTATCTCTGGGGGCATCTGGGTGTGTGTGTGTGGGTGAGTGTGTGTTGTAAGAGGCCTCCGAAACTGATAGTGCGACTCATAAACCTATCGATCTATAGCCCCAAAGATAACCGACCCAACTGATACGTCCGGGGGTTTGTCACTTCATTCCTCCCATTTTCAGCGGAGTCTCAAAGTATTTCCGAAATTATCACCCAGCTATATCTGTCGCAAGTCTGTAGAATGTGGAGCCTCTCGCTGTTGTCTCTGGGCTTTGGTTTCAAAGACGCTGGAAGCGATTTTTAAGCCCCCAGAACGGCGCGTGATATGGCGTTGGTCTCCTCTAGCCCCTCGATCGATTCCTAGTCCCCTAGTCCATTTCCATTCCCATTCCGATTCCGATAGATTCGCCGTGATCGCTATCACGCACCCAAACTCCTCCTCCTCCGGTTGACTCAGCTGCTTTGGTATGGTGACTCACCAACCAAATCATCACTCTTGCGACCGATTTCAATTCCCAATAACCGAGGCCATATCTCTCTCGCTTTGTCAAAAACTTATTCACACCTCCGTGGAGCCAAACTGATCCTAGTTGACGTCAGTGTCTTGGCCATGGGGATTTTACCAGCTATAGCACCACAAGATCTGGAAAGATATGGCTAGATAGCGCCCAATACTCTCAGAAAATCAGTTGTGACGTAAATAAAGTTTATTAGGTGCTATTTTGTTTTAGTTTCAAGGAAAACAAACCGAATAATGAAAATTTCTGTGAAAAAATATGATGTAGATCCATATCTTAAGTTAAGTAATTCTTACATTTTAAAATATTTATATAAACTAATATAGGCTTTCTGATCATAAAGCTTTGTTTAATATTATTATAAACTTTTTATGGTCTTTTGCTTACCAATTAAAATCTCAAACTGTTTAAAAAAGACAAACTGTTACATGTAAATTATGTAAAGTCATTCAGTTTTGAGGACAAATTGCCATGCAATCGATGGATGCTCCCTTGCTAAATCGAAAATTGTTTCCACTTAACTGGAAGCGAGTCATAGCTCTGTAATCGTTTGTCCATTAACCCCAAATCGGAATAGCCGCCATCTCGGACTGTATACTGTATACCACCCCAAAAGCCCCCATCCCGAATCCAAATCCAAACCCAAACTCAAACTGAAGTCGAAAGGCCGACAATCTACAGTAATCGCCATCCCGTGTAGACCACGTAGATGTTCTGCTGCCGGGGGCGAATCAATAAAAGTCTCACGCATAATTTATAAGGCTAAAATGGCAGTGGAAATGGGTGAGAGGTGAGGTGACATAGTGGGGGGGGACAGTGGGTGGTTCGGAAGCGACTGAATGGTTGAGACTGTATCTATTGTCAGAGTATTGATTGCCTAACCACCGCTCAGAGAAACGCAACCTGTCCAACCTGAAGAAGACCCACTCGGGGGGATAAAACATCGCTGGGTGGATAAATGGGTGGGTGTTGGCCCTACACAGCTACAGATACCAGATACTTTAACGGATACAGATACACAGTTGTTGCCTGGTTACCAAAATAAAAAGCCATGAGAATTTGTACATAACAAACCAAAACATTTATAGGGGTTGGCTTTTTCTGGGATATGGGTTCTGTGCTCTGGGTTCTGTACTCTATGGGATGGTATCCCATTTCGGGGGGAAAGGGGAGGGTTAAGATACCTTTGGCGGATGTTGCGACCCTGTTCCCATTGGCTAAAACCCGGGGAACCCGCATGATTTCATCACCTTATGTAATCATGGGACCTCGAATTGGATGCAAAGTGGAGGCCCGCGGCAGACAAATCAATAAAATGTTTGTATCTGTAGCTGCTGCTGTTGGTTCTCCCAGTTTTTACCGCATTTTTCCGCTGGTGTATCTGTATCTGCAGCTGTGGCTGCGAATGGTTTTTTTGTGGTTCGTTGACTAAATGCGGGCGCGTGCGTTGATGGCCAGAGAAAAAGAGAGCACAGGTTCAGGTATTGCCACTGCCGTAAACACGTGTACACACATATATAAATATGTATGAACATACGGTATATGTGCTGCATTTTAGACATCCAGATGGATACAGTAGATACAGTGGAAAAGGCTTTAAATGGACCCAAGCTTTGAGTGTGTAAAAAGGCTTTAAATGGAACCTAGCTGTGAAAGTGCTTTATTTCAGATTACTAAATATATTATTTAATCTTTAATGTGGTCTACAATAAAGAAAATATCAAGTTGACATTACTTACATATCATATTTAAGTATTTGTGGTGTCATAAAATGGTTAATTATAGTATTTCCATTTGTTTTTCTGCGGTCTTGAAATAAACTTAATTGAAATTTTACTGAGAACTTTGAAGTATTTAGATTTCTCGTTCCGAAGGCTTTAATACTCTTTAAATACTCATTTAATTTATTGAAAATCTTGCAAAGATTACCAAATGCATTGCTTTGTATTCATTGATAATCGAACAAAGGTCCTTGATTTGTCTATGAATGAACCTTCCAAGGCACTTCAGATAGTGTCCTTGAGATATATCCTTAAGCAATATGATAAGTGACTTTTCTTTGGACTCTCGTTCTTGAATCTTCACCGTACCTTGAGAAGCTTTATGCTGTGTATCGAATCAGAGGAACGCAAGTACATAAGATGTACATAAACATACTCACACACACACATATGTAAATTGACTGTCCTGCGCAGCAGCAGATACACACACACATACATGCATACACACAGACACAGACAGAGATAGCAAGCATCCGAGAAATGAGAGCAGGCTGCTGTGGTTGGTTTATACATATATATAATAATATATATACGCACACACAACCATAACAAATCTCAACGAAGGAGGCGCACACACACACACGCAACCCAAAAAAACAACAACAGAAACCTGTGAAAACGAAAGCGAGATAGCGAAAGAGAGCAAGAGAGAGGCGCACCAAACAATAACGAAGCTTAAGCCTCTGCCGGCGTCTCTGCCGACGTCGACTGCGCCCAATTGCCGCCTCGAAATTTATCAGCTAAGATGTTGCTGCTGCTGCGACGTCAACGACGGCAGAGCTCTCTCTCTCTCTCTGCTCTCTCTTTGTATCTGTGTGAGCCAGCCGAGTATCTCGGCGAGCGAGAGTGTGTGTGTGTGTGCTGCTGCGCTCGCAAATACAATTACACCTGAGTTTTTGTTGCTGCTGCTGCTGTTTGGTTTTTCTTCTTCGCTGCCGACGTCGCTGCCGGCGTCGCAGTCGCCACTTCAATTGAATTGTAATGAGGCGGCTCTTCTTCTTCTTTTCGCCTTCTGCGGAATGCACTCAGCGAAATCAATTATACATTTGAATAATTTATTTAAATTGTATCAAGCTTTAAGCTGCCGCATTTGAAAACAAAACCTCCGCTATTTTTATAAATAATAAAAATCCAGATCGGAAATTTTAACAGTCCTAACTGTCGAGAACACATTACAAAACTAAATTAGAATCTTTCAAATGAATACTTTTTCCATTAATTTAAAATAGGCTGATATATTTTCCATGGTTGTTTTCATATTCAATTTTAAATGCGTTGGTTGACAGGCTGATATTATATTAATATCAATCTTTTTTATTAATGGGAAATTAACAAAATGGGAAGTCTAAAAGTGACACCTGTTTTTGGCAGTGCATTTCTTTTGAACTTCCCTTTCGGCCACTTTTCTTGTCGCTGGTTGTTGGAAAATTTGTTAAATTTTCGTCGCCAGCTTTACGGGTTTTTACATTTTGTCGTTTTTGTTTTTGTGCCTTGCCGCTTACTCCGCCCCTTTTTTTCCCCAACCCCGCCGCCTCCCCCTTAACACCACTTCTTCTTGCCTGTTTTCTGTAGCTTACTGTTAATGCGTTTTACGTTTTTATTTCCATCGCTTATTCGCCGTTGTTGTTGTTGTTGTTGTTGTTGTCTCCATCTGGCTCTATCTTCAACTCTAATTTGTTTAAATTGTTTTTTAATTAACTGTCAGTGACATTTTCTTTTCATTGTTTTTTCACGTTGGGCTTTTGCCTTTGTGGCTTTGCTGTTTGGTTCTGGCCATAATAAAGCTGTTAAGGGAAAGCTACTACTTTTGGTAGTAACTGGAAATCGGAATTGGGTTGCAAATCTGACAAAACGAAAATAGTGTCGTTGAGTAATGCTGCAATGTGGTTCGGTTTTTGGGCATAATAATATATTTTCTAAGTTTTCATGACTCTGAACGTATGCTTTATATGGATCCTCAACTTTACGATCATAGGTGGTACCGAGTTCTATTTTTGTTTACCCCAAATATGAGCCAATAATGGTCGTAAATAATTCCAGATATTTCCGTCTACTCCGCCTAACGAAATCAACTTCTGAAGAATGCGCTGGTGATGGTGATGGCCGGGCTGTCCAGTCCCTGCCACTCACTCTCCAATTTCCTTATCGCGGTACAAGATTGAACGCCACGACGATGGCGGCTGCTGCTGACCGCCTATCTAATCGCATTCGTTCGCTGGAGATTCCCACCTTTTCCAACGGCCCCCAGAAATAAAACAACACCCACCGATTTGTCCTTCTCGATAGACGAGATTAGCGAAGCTGGGGCGCAATTTCTCAAAATGTGTCACCTGTATTCTCGTTATTGATGATCGCACAGAAATCGTTTGTTTATCGAATTCGGTTAGCTTAGTTCCAGGTATATGCTATACGTACGTACACCCAGAGATTAACCGGAAAACAGACTCAATCGTACTTGGACAGCTGCCGCAGGCGTGATACCGTGTTATACACTCCAAGCGATCCTCGGTTGTATGGTATCAATAGTTGATTTACAAAGAAATTAAAGGCCTGAGCACATTTATTTCAAAGAATGATGTAAAAAGATTGTTATACTTTAATGGGTTATCTTCTTTTGGCCCCTCTTGTAATTTCCTATAGGTTGTAGTTACGATGATGGCAAAGAACTGTATTCATTATAAGTCTTTTCAGTTTTTCGCTTCTTACTATTTGGCAATATTCTTTATAAGCAATCAAATAAAAAATGTCCAAATTGGCAAAGACATTTTGAGTTCTTATTTCTTCGTTAAAGTAACTTATATAAATAACATAGCCTTCCGTAGCATTGATTAACCGACAGTTAACTAGGCATCTATCGATTTTGAATAGCAATACTTTTTGGCCAACATGTATTTATATAATAAGTTGTAGCATCGCAGGGGCCACTGTAGCTAATCAATGAGTTCTTGGCTGATAGCTGCTATCAGTCTGTTGGCGTATTAGCATAAGTAGTCCTAATCTTGGCCAGCTCTATCTCCCTGTTGAGATTTTGGCCAGTCAAGGCCAGTGGACGGAATGCGAGCGATTTCCAGATGACTTCCAGACCCACAGCTACGCCGGAGGCACCAAATCCGGACTCGGACACGTCCGATCCGCTGGTGGTTCGCCTTTATGTAAGTGGTTCAGGGTACAGGAAGACGTGTTCAAATTCAATTTGCCCGGTGACGAAAGTTCAGCCCCTTCCCCCAATGGCATGCTGCATGTCTTCATTATCGTTTATTGAATACAAGTATGCTTATACTTGTATATAGAAGGAAAAATATAGGGGGTTGTGCTGGGAGACAAAGGTAATCCCTGAGTATTGCACGCGTTGCCGATAAGCGATCGAATTGTAAACTCACTCAATGCAATCAGGCCATTATATTGTATCTGTATCTGTATCTGTAGCTGTATCTGTATCTCCGGCTGTACCTATAGCTGTGTTTCTGTTTCCACTCTGTGTATATCTGTATCTCACGGCATGTGCAAAATATTTCACGGCTTGACACCTTCTTTCAGTCTCTGGTTACGCTTGCAGCCTCATGGCGCCACTCGTAATTAGAACGCCCCAATAATAATAATCCCCACTTCTGCTCTCTGTCTGGCGTTGACCCATTCAGTAATTACCCAATTTCTGCAGTTCAGTTCAGTTTCACTCTATCAACGTCTACGTGCTCGGCTGGATTTTCTGTATTTCATTTTTCAAATTTGCTCGCATAATAACGTTTCGTTCCCAAGCTCCCCGAAGTTTCTTCGAGTTCCCAGGTTCTCCTTGTATTGCTCACATAAGACCAAGAATTTTCTTTATGACAATTCATTTGTGTTCATTGGGAATCTTTTGGCTTGCATAATGGCGAAATAATGTCTCCCCGACTTCTGACTCAGCGCTCACCGGGGCAACAACAAAAGAGCCACAGGGAGATAGCGGCAAAGAAATGGGAAGCAGAAGCCCCGAGGCGTTATGCAAAAATATATAAGTGGGGAGAATATGTTCCTCTATATAGGTAACACTCCTTAGCGCACATCTTTATAAAATCAGAAGAAATGCACTGACATTGAAAGTACCATTCTTAAAACATGTACTTTCCGCTTCTCTAAAAATTGCATCCTGTTAATCACATATAAGTTTTAAGCTTAATATACTTCCTATAAAAAGAGAGATATGAAAGGAAAATATAACTTTTCCCCCAATAATTAAGTAACTATATCTTATCAAATTCTTTTCTAGTATTAAAACAGGATAGAATATAGGATCAGCTTCCCAAGAAATATTTTGTTTAGACTCTGTGTTATTTTTACAATAGTTATCAAGTCTACCCTTTTTTTGGGCTCCCTTTTGAAGCTCACTTTCAATTCTTCCCACTTTTCCAGGTTCTTTTTGCCTTTGTCATTGTATGAGTGCCTCCCTTTTCTTTGCCGGCTTTTCCTTGGGTCGTGTTTTCGTTTTCATTTTCCTTTGCTGGCCGCCTAATTTCCATCAAGAAGTAATTACGTTGCTGCTCATTAATTTCGAGATCGCATGCCATGTGAAATTGGACGTGCGGAAGAGTAGAGAAGAGTCGCATCTGGGGGTGAGTCTTTGGCTAGCCAGGCACACCTGTCCAGAATTCGTGGCTAGAAGACTGGATGTCTTTTGGCCACCAGAAGAAGACAGCTGCCGTAGCTCGTGACCCGCTCTCTGGGGATGTAATTTCAATAAATTTTTGTTTTCTTGCTAAACGTTTAATTCCAGTTGCAGTTGAGCGGCAATTTAGACCATGCCATCCATTGGTTAGTCTGCCACCCACAATCAAAGTCAATCAACGTCAATCAAGGCCCATAACCGATGGGTGGGCGGAGGGCGTGGCCGGGTCCAAAGCGTTGAACGTTTAGCACGGACCGCAAAACTTTCGCAAGTCTCGGAAAAGAAAGTTTAGTGCATCTCTTTCACACAGAGAGAACAAAAAATAACAATCAAAGATCCATTTTCAAAACAACCTATGAAGATGTAAT
Organism: Drosophila kurseongensis; assembly: GCA_018153305.1. NCBI lineage: Eukaryota > Metazoa > Arthropoda > Insecta > Diptera > Drosophilidae > Drosophila > Drosophila kurseongensis. The sequence goes on from JAECXX010000141.1 coordinate 1,828,344, forward strand.
ATTAAACTAGATCAAATGTATTTCAACCACTAAGAATTCGTCAAACATCTAAAGGTCTGTTCATTATGGTTATTACATTGAAGCAGACTTAAAGGTTTTATGCAGTTTTCCGGTAAAAGGAAATAAAATCCTCAAGATCCTGAATATAAATTTCAATCCCACACGATTTTGTAATGCTTCTAAATATATAACTTTCATAATCTTCATGTCATGTTGTAGATAAACGATCCAACTTTTTTCCTGTGCAGCTAACATTTATGAGAAGCGCGGAGAGGGACCCCTTTGCAACGGTCAGTTCACAGATTTATGGTGACCAGCGTCGCCCAGTCGAGGGTTATCATTACACGCAACCGCTGCAGATCAGAACTGCACTCGGAGATCTGCTCGGGCCAGATACAGATATATGCAGATCCATTTGGGGGACGAGTCGGAAGGGGGAGGGGGGGGGGGCGAGTGTGGTGAGGGCGAAACCAGAACAGAACCGAAGACAATGGCAGACTGCAGACCTTGAAACAGTTCAAAAACGTAAACGGTTCAGTGATCATTGATGTAAAAGCTGAAAACGGAGCAAACGGCTGCCAAGAGAGGCAGCAAAGTCGAAACGAAAACGAAAAACAGAGTCACCAGTGGTGGAAGCCAGAAGTTGGAGTTGGACTTATGGTCGGAGTGGAAGATAATGACTGCCAGAGAAGAACGCGGCCGCACAACATCCGTCATCTGGGCACGTCAAAAGTGGCTGCTCATGGGGCTCTTAGCTCTTAGCTCTTAGCTTTCAGTTCTACAGCTGTACAGTTCCACAGTTCTCAACTCTCGACCGAGAAAATAAGATATAGCGACTGTATTCCAATCTGGAGCTGGCGTGCGCTCTGATCTGCCTGACTGCTCCCCGCCTGGCATCGCTTGGCATCAGTTGGCATCGCCGGCATCGTCAACAGCCGCCCGTCGAGCGGTCTTGGCCCGGTCAAAAAATCGGTGAGCCGTTGAGTTGGCTCAGATCTGTGAAAAGCATATTTTGACATGGCCAATGGATCTTATTATATTTCTTCAATACAAGCATCATCATTAGCTTCGCTTAAAGTTCTTGGAAAAAATTTAAACTGGAGAAAGCTGATCTTAAACTAAGAGTAAGTATGAAGTCTCAAGAATTTCGTGCAATTTTTGGATTGCTTTTAAAAATTTTTTCAGGTTTCTGAGACTGAATGGCTATAGTAACTCAGAGCTAGGAAATATTTAGTTAATTATTTTTAAATAAAAACACTTCTGTTTAAACATTTATTAAGGTTTCTAGTTTTGTTGTTAAAATTAAGCATTAATTAAACTCATTATAACAATATGTCATGCCTATTATATAGATACTCTTTATTTTCTCCATGAAGAAAACGGTATTCCATTTTTTCCTTTTTAAGTTATAACACTATTGTTTTAAATAGGCAGTGTTTCAAAAACTGATTTGTGTAAATTTGCGTGTTCTTTAATGATTTTAATGCTTTTGAATGCTCAATGTAAGAAAAAGTTTTCGGTGTACGAACTTTGCCTTGGGGATGCAGCCGCATTACTTCAGTCCCTTCAAGATCAAAGCCACCATTGTCGTCTGGCTGTGGGTTTCGGGTTTGGACTTGGCCTGGGGTTTGGGTATGGGTTTTGAGTATGGGTTTTGGGTTCGGCTGATGGCTGATGGCGGATGGCTGTTCGCTGTGGGCTGGGTCTGTCTCGGGGTCTGGGTCTGGGTCTGGGTCTGAGTCTTGGTCTGGGCACTTTCTGGGCTCTCTCCCTGCGACTGCTGACGTCGTCGGCCCCTTCAGGTTGTCGTCGTTTGCTCTGAGTTGTGTTTTGTGTTGCTGTGTTGCCGGTAATGATCTTTAACCAAGCGTAACGTTCGCTTTCAGTGCGTCTACATCTGCGCCGTCACCATCATGACGATGATCAGCGGCAGCAGCAGCAGCATTATGATCATCATCTTGCAGCCATTTCTTCGGACTCCGGGACAGACAAGTCGAGTTGCTCCACCCGCTCCGCTTCCGTTGTGGCTCGAATTTAAATGGCAGCGAGGAAACACCGCCACATGCATATAGACTGCATGGAGATGAAGATACCGATACGTATCTGTATCTGTATCTGTGTATCTGTGGCTGGTGCATTCTGAATGCACCATTAATGATCAGCCGGGCGGCGAGTGCGCAGACCTTGATTCCCAATGGTCGAGAGCGAAGAGTAATTGCGTTCTTGTGGCGGGTGAAGAGAGAATCTAGACTTTGTCAGGTGACTCAAGTTGGGAACGTCAAATGTATGTATTTTTGAACCATGCAGAGGATGTTATTAATTTAAAATATACGGAATATTCTTATAAATGGAAGATAGATTGTATTATCTTTTCCTTCCTAAAGCTCCCTCAACTTCAGACAACTATGTGATTTTAGAACCTAAATTGCGAATAGATTTTATAGAATTAATGTTAGTAGTTTGATAAAATGATTTTGTATAGCTTTTCACGAAATTAATTACAAGTGATATTTTATTTCCCCAAGTCTCTTACCAGCAATAAAACCTATATTTTTCTTTCCTTACGGTCATTTAATTCTTTGATCACTTGACTGAATATATTTTAATGCCTCAATTCGCCATAAATCTCCTCGACGAAACAGAAACACCCGATTGTGATCCACGGAAACTGCTCTACCCAAGCAGATTTAGCCAGAACCCAACCTTGCGATGATCCCATGTTCTGACCATGGCCAAAACCATGAGATGAGTGTGAAAAGGGGGCGATGGAGGAGAAGTGGCTCAAAAATCGTAGGAAGCGAAGCAGACAGCAAACAATTTCGCAGAAAGATTCAACAAGCCAACACACACAACACACATGTGTGTATACGATATATGGTAGATATAAATACAGGCACAAGGCTATGGTCACGGATACAGATGCGGATACCAAAATGCTAATGCGTCTCTTCGTCTCCCTCTCGCTCGCTCTTTCGGCCAATTCAACTGCCCTCCACCTTCAAATGGGAGATGACCATAAAACTTTGGGCCCTGCCCATGCATCGTTGACTGGACCAAGACAGGGGCGTGGGCGTGGGCGAAAAGGGGGCGAAATGACTTAGCCGTCCGAGTGGCGTGTGAAAAATGCCAAGTGGCTTCAAATGTGTGCTGCTGCCAGTGGCTTCTGCAAAATTGATTTTCTTTGTCTTGCCGGATATTATTGTATCTCCTACCAAAAACTCTGCAAATCCAGTTGCACTGCAAGAAATATTATGAGAAAAAACTATACAAAAATAATATTTCGTTGATAATAAAATGTTTTTAATTATATCAAATAAATTTCGATTTTGTGCAATGGGTGAGTAGAGTTCGTGTTTTGTTATAATTTTAAAATGTCTAAAATAGTTTATACTAATAGATATATTACTAACCAATTAATATTTAACAACTAACCTAGAAACATCCCACACTAGCATCAGGTTTACATATTAAACAACACCATTTTCTTTGTGCACCAGAAAAAAATGGTGATGTAGAGGCAAAGACAGAGAGTGTGGTCTATAAATAGTCCCCTGAGTCGTCAGATACAGATATGGCCACATAAGTATCTATAGATGTAGGCGTTGAAATCTCGGCGGCAGCAAATAAACATGCAGCTCGGCGAGATCATCACCATTGTCGTGATCTGCGCACAGCCACCGTTTCAGAAACACACACAAATACAGATGCAGATACAGACACAGATACAGCTACAGATGCAGATACAGCGAAGAGTATCTGACAGACACGAGTTCGTCTGCCTCTGGCTTCGGGCTACCCATGTATTATTGTATCTGTATATCTCGGCTGTGTGTGCCTCGTTCACCCATAAGTGCTTCATTAATCTCTGTCAGCGAGGTTGCCCCTCCACCTCCACTCCGCCTCCACTCCCCCACCGATTCCCCATCTCGAGCGAATGATTTTCGTTTCTTGGGCTGTTTCTTTTCCTTTCCTTTCCTCTCTTTTTTTCGTGTATCTGTATCTTCGAGTTGAGATCGCGTTGTGGTTAGCTTTGATGGCTGCCCAGCTTAGCATTGATTTTTTCCCGACGAGAGGGGAGACTTCATCTTGTTGTCTTTGATTTGTCGACTTGGGATTGGTGGAATCCCAATCGATGGGAGCATTGAACCAAGGCGGTGTGTGGAATATCAAATGGCTTTGGCTTTTCGAAGGGACTTATTGATCGCAGCTTTAATTCAAAATGTTATATTGGTACGTAGGAAAAGTAGAGTTTTTTTAGTAAATTTCATTTTAGGGGCTATTAGTTGGTAAGAAATAAAAACGTATAATTTACTAAGTTACAAACAATAGCTTTAGTTAACAATAATTTTTTTGGCCAACTAATGGTCAACCACTAACCTGTTAAAGTGATCAATTTTAAATAGAAAACTACCTTTATAAAAAAAATTATAAAAACATAACAAATATGTTAAACAAAACATCATTAATAAGTTTTTCAATTGTGTACTTCTGGAATTTATAGAGAAATAATCTTTTCGGATGGTTATTTTATAGTACAAATTTACATTTTTTTTACAATGTAAGCTGGACTATCCAACATCCTCACAATGTTTTATATCCCCTGATGAAGGGGGTGCTTCGTCACATTCGAATGGGCAGACAACCAAGACGACGTCACATGCGTGTGTACATACGGTCGTACCTCCATCAGATCGCGTGCCTCTTGGCTAAAACATCCAGAAAAACGAAAAAATCAATAGCCAAAAAAGCGAGTGTTCCCGGTGGTAGGTGGCAAGTGGTAGAAGGTAGATGGTAACTGGTGAGTGGTAAGTGGCCATTGGGAACTGCAAACTGGCGGCAGATGCTGTCCCGCTTCATCCGCTCACCACCAGCGAGGACACACCCAAGATCCTGCACTCAGAAAAAATATTCTAATAGCCTTTTTTCAGGGTGGCTATCAATTTAGCTTTTAATTATCAGTCGCAGTTAGGCCCACATAATTATTCATAGTCATATTGATCCATTAGGATAATACATTGATACTAATTCCAGGTAAATTTAATTAAGATTTTCTGAATAAAAATAGTAGTATCCAATCAATAATCGCTTGGAATTAAATACCCACTTATTAAATGCCTACAATAATAAATAAATAGACAACCCAAAAAATAGGCAATTTTTAGATTATAAACCATTTGTTAAAACCAATAATCAATTTTATCCAGTTAAAAGCTATGATTTTTGATACTTTGAAGAACAATTTGTAATTAATTTTCACAAGTGTAGAGGAATGGGAGTGCAGCAAGTCCCGTGTCAATGACACACCTTCGGCAAACAAGGAAACGTCTTTGGGGAACTCGACGCGGAACCAGCGACCATGAATAATCCCCGAAAAAATGTTCTCGCTGTTGTACGAATAGTTAAGCTCCCCTGATGCTCCTCCTCTTTCACCTTGCCCTCATCCACACTCCATTAACTGGTTTTTTTTTAGCAAAAGACCCACCCGAAAATGTATTACCCTTTAGGAAAACTTTAATTATATCGACTATTTAATGATTAGTTTTTACAGTCTTTTCTTTTTATAAATTTTATTTGGTTATTGTTATATATTTTTGAAATATAAAATTCATTATATTTCTTTTTGTATCGTCACAAAAACAAGGATCGAATTTTTAATTATAAAGTATACATTTATTAACGGCTTAAATTGTTTAAACAAAATATGTCTAAAATATAGGTAAGCGTAATTAAAAGCCGTTTTGTTTACAAAATTATAATAAATTTACCTATAAAAACTGCGAAATCAAGAGACCCTTGAATAGTTTCTACGTGCGGGGTATGAGTCGAGTTGTCAGTTCTCACGCGAGATGGAAATGTTCCTGCAGCGCAAAAGGTATATAGATCCCAGTACCAGCAAACGGACCCCCACTTTTTCCCGAGGCCAGCTTTGATGTCTGCATCGGGTTTCGTGTCCAGGCAGCGGCAACTAATGACGAAGCCAGTGACGAGTCGCCATCATCAGTGGGTAATTACCATCGCAGGTGGGTGGCCCCAAAGTGGGTGGAAATAAAACGTGGACAGGGAAACGGACAGTCAGTGGCGTAAACAGGCATTTTTGAGGGGCTTGTTTTTTCTTTTTAACTTTGTTTTCATTTTTGACTAGTTAGTGGAGTTTATAACATGTTAAGGAATATTAGCATATGTTCAGGGTTTCCCCAAAATAATTTGATCTTTTATTGATCTATAAATGCAGTCATAGGAGGGGGGTTCACGCTTTTCGTGCGCCACTGCGGACATGTAGAACCTGCCTGGACATGGCATGCTCATTAGGCAAATCCTTGGAGAGCCTTATCGAGTGCGGGGGCGGGGGGAAGTAAGAGAAGGCGAATAAAACACCGATGGGGTTGTATTGTCACTGCCATTGCCAGCGGATGAGTAATGTAACCCCTCATTTGGACCCCCTCCCCCAATATCTAGGAGCAAAAAAATGAAAAGCACAGAAAAACAGAGGAAACCAATCAGCAAAGCCCAAGCTCGACTTGATTTACATCCTTGGAGTTGGCATTCGAACGGTGTGTCAACCCTGAAAGCCCTTGTAAGTGGGTGGTGCATTGGGTGGTGCTGCTGAATAACATGACCCAAAAATGCAAGCGTCGCTGGGAAATTTATTACGTGGTCCGAGAATATTTTCTGTGCTGAAAATGCAAATTAGGCGGTTGCCCACAGAGGATGCAGTGTATTAAATCAGATCTCAGATTACTTAAACATCATTAAGATCTAGTTCAGTTAAATAACAATAAGCTGCAGGATGGTAAAGTGAATTTTATTTTATTTTTAAGATTTAAGATAATTAAAACTATTTATATCGTTGGTACTTAAAATAGGAAATCAATTTTGAAAGCTGCTTTTGAGTTAAGTATATGTCTACAAAGTAACACCCATTTTAACAATGTATTGATAAGTATTGCAGCGAACTGCATATGAATCATCATAAGTTATAGACATCAAATGTGTTATTGGAGCATGATAAGCAATTTGCTCTAAGAATTTATATTTAGCTAGAAGCTAGTTTCTGGAAATCAAGACTACCCTAAAGGAAACAATTTCGGTTTGGTCTAAAAGTAAAGTTTTGAAGCAAAGGCCCCTAGTCGTTTTCTTCCCCTTCGGCCTGCCCTTTTGGCCATCTACAGTTGCCATCTTGACAAGACCTCGGGAACGGAGTTGGCCCAAAGCCATTGGACACATCAATGTGGCACGGTACAAAACGGGGGTAGCAACGTATGTGGGGTGTCTCTATGCGACAATTTCCTGTTTTCCAAAGTTTCCCTTCGACGGACGGAAAGGAAAGGCAGAAAAAGCAGCCCGGGGGAAAAAAGGATAAAGCCAGCAGCAGTGGCAGAAAGTTACAGCAGCGATAAATTCGAGGGAAATGTATCTGACGATTGTCCCTCTCACCCGGATAACCCCCCGCTCCCCCTCCTCTTGCTACTTCAATGGATAACCCCCCCTCCCTCACCACATTTGGATGACCCCCGACCCTGCGGTTGGCGTGCGGCAAAAAGTTTCACTGTTGTTGCTGCTACTTTTTGTTGGCTGGGTTTTTGCATACGAAATGCGAGCTGTAAATTGTATCTGTGCGCTACTTAGATACACCAATCCGAGGCGCACGGGGGTGGCACACTCAACCACTCAAACACCGCACCACCACCACCCATTTTCGGTGGTTTCGTTTGCCCGCAATTGGTTGCCGCAGCAACGTTGATTTAATAGATTTTTCCGTTTCAGCTGGAAATGTATTTCGCAGATACGACAGAAAGACAACGAGGACAGCTAAGGGTTGCTCAGCCACCCCACCACCACCCACCATCTAACCATCTAAACACCCACCACCCACAACCACCCTGCATCCCTGGCAAATTCATCCGATTTTTGGTTGTTGTTTGCCTTGGGGCTGCAGTCCCTCGACTGTGATTTGCCGAATACTTTTGCTTTTCTCATGTGGTATATAGTATAATGATAGTATATATTTTTTAGGGTTGTTTGCTTAAAGCTCATCTTCCACATCTCCGTACAGAATATGGCGATAGGGGGTGGAGTTATGGGTGGGCTAATCTAAAGTTTAGCTGACAGTCGCCATTTTCTTGCTCTATTCAAGGAGTTTAATATGTTATTTTTACAGGAAAAACGGAAAGGTCATTTTGAAAATACAAATAAAGTTGATTGAAAAAGCTCACATCCTAATTGTTTTTAAATAAGTGAGTACTACTTGGAAGTTAATCTAAAATGTATTAACTTTTTGGGTTTTCGCAATCAGATCCAGAGACGGTGACTAAGCGGTCGAAGCAACTGCCAACTCAGAAAACGAGAAACCTCTGGACAGAGTCGGGAAAAGAGCAACCACTTTTGGGGAGGGGAAGGTGGAGAGGTCACACAAGGGGAGAGGGGGGGAGCAAGGAGGACTAAGGACCTCTGGCTGAGGGCCAACCCCCAAAGCCAGGCCAAGAACTCAGGGCCGTTGGGCATCCGAGGCGAGCAGCAGGACAAAAGGCCCACGTCAGCCGCATGTCACTCGAGGCAAACGGAACCAAACCAAACCGAACTGAAACTGAACAGAAAACAAAGGCAGAGGAGTATGTGGAAATGGTATCGTATCATGGGTAGAAGCATCCAATACCCTGGGGTCCTCCAAAGCTTACTAAAATATCTTATAATGCTAATACTGTTTGATACTATTTATTTACATTTCTCGTATTCTAGTATTATAAAATGCTCTTTTCATTTATTAATCTCTATATTCCTTCTTCCGTACTGTATGCAATAATTGCATTGTGATTTCAAAATTGATTCCCATTGATTTTAAATAGTATTCCCCTAAATAGTTTATAACTAAAAACCACCTTGTTAATAACAAAACTATCCTCCTTTACAGGGAATGCAAAGAGCCAAAAGAATTTCAGATTCATGGCTTTGCTTGTGTTTTCTGTTGGTTCATTTCCGTTTTACCCACACACACACTCGACATCTTTATATATATGTGTGTGTATATAGGGGGGATTACATATATGAACAGGAAGAGGAGGAAAAGAGGGAAGGTGGAGAAGGAGGAGGAGGAGGAGCAGCAGCAGCGGGAGGACCATCCACATCCAAGAAAGTTGAGCCAAACTGAAAAACAAAAAAAATAAGGAGAGAAAAAAGACCGAAATGCGACGTCTGCCTGCGTTCCACCCTCCAACAATCTGCAGTCTGTCATTAATTTTACCTGCCACCCTCGCTGCGACTCACCTGTGCACCACCACCACCACCACCACCCGCATTTCCACCCCCTGTGCTCCCCGCCCCTTTTCCACCTGGCACGCAGCGGGGCCTTCAGTTAGTCAGCCTTGTCAGCTCGTCAGTTTCAGGTTCCATCCACATCCACATTCACATCACAAAAACAACGCAGCCACCTCCCACTCTTTGGAAAACACCACCCACACAACCACCCACCCCTCCTCTTTTTTTCATCCCTCTACTCTATTTGTGTGTGTTGGTGGCACCCTGACAGGTGAATTATTTCCCTCTGCGGGCATTTCTAATTGGATTTTCCCTAGGTTCTAAGAAAAAATCTATGGAAAAGAATTTTTGTTTCTATTTCAGTTGTGCTGATGTTGTTTCTTTATTTTTTTTCTGGCTGTGACGACCTTCTGTGGAAAGCCACCTCCCCTCAATAGGCGCCCAAGGGAAGGGGGCGGGTACACGGAAAATATTAATGAATAATTTGCAATGGCTTATTTTATTTAATTTTCAAATAAGGTAAATATAATTTAGACAAGATCGAAGAAGAAATAAGGGGTCAAATATTATTTTCAAACTATTTGGCTCTCTGGGGTAATAAAAAGGAACTTTTGAAGAAAGTTTATAATTGATTTATCAGAGAAGCAAGTACAGAATAAATTTGAAATTATTCATAATATGATATATGTATGTATATAAGCTCCGATAGAATTCGTTATTATTCTTGATGTATTGCAAGTCAAAATAAATATTGTTATATTTTTGAGAATATTGTTTACAGATCGTTTCGAAAGTGACCATTTTGTTTCCGTGTAGAAAGAGAGGAGCCACACGCAGCAGCTCAACCACAGCCACTACCCTCTGTGTGACCTCTGCCCACCTGTGCAACCACCCTTCATCCACCCACCACCACCCACTGATTTAGCCGCCCATCCAGGGATGATGACGTCGTCGGTCTTCGCGTTTCTCGTTCGTTGTTCCTCGGGCCTTGTTGTTATTGCTATTGTTGCTGTTGCCTTGGCCGATTCTTCGCTGGTACATAAAACCCCTATATATATATACGTTACATACTTACATACATATACATTTACGATATAGATGTGGTATATATGGCCACGTCGTCGTGCGAGCTGCCTCATGGCAAAAGTTCCTCTGAATTTCTGATGTTGCTCTGATAAATACTTCACTGCGCCATTCTCGGTAGCTCTCCCTTTCCTTCTCACTCCTTCTCACTCTTTCGCCCACTATCCCCCTCTCGCTTGCTCTCGCATTCGGATTTAATGTATGTGCATGTGTATGTGGGTATATCCTCTGGGTAAATCGGTGGGGATGGGGAGGAGATTTGGGCCACCCATCAATGCCAAGCACTTTGCAGCATTATGTGGCAACAACAACCAAAACAACAAGAACGACAGAAGCAGCAGCAGAGAAAATCAATATGGATGGACAAAGAATATATATATACATACATATATGTGTTTGGGAAAAGGCATATACACAAATGTAGAAGGCTATGTACACATGTATCCGAGAGTAGATGTTTGACCACCAGACTCAACGGGGCGGATGAGCAATGTGGATATGTTGCAGCATGAAAATATCACATGTGAAAGTGGGTAAAAGCAACTCTTAGATTTCATTATAGAACATGATATTATCTATTGAAATCGTCCCTTGAAAAAGCTAATTAAATTGAGAACTACTAAAGATAAAGAACCCCTGGTAAAAACCCTATTCGAATCACCTTTAACTATAGCCCTAAACTGCATGAGTGATGAAATCCAACGGATATATCGCCAATTTATACGATGCTTTGGAATTAGATCGACGTCCATGGTGAGTCACGGTGAGTTCGCCGCGATCCTCCATTCGATCGCATTGGGAAATGTGTAACCATTGTATATGTTTGTGGCTTTGTGCGGGCAGAAAAGCCGTATCAGCTCGACGATAAGCGGCAACATCTGTTAAGCAAGTCCCCGTGACTGAACCAGAAACAGGCAGTCGGCGGTCGGCAATTGATCTATCTATATAGCCCTCAGAATTCTTTACTATATCTAGAGCAGAGCCAAAGACGCAGAAGCTAAAGTGAGCTCAGGTGAGGTGTAGTTTTTTTTTGTGTTTTATGGGCCAGCCGATTTCGATTATCGAATAGAGTCGAGTTCGGTCGTGGGTTTTCCGACTATATGACACGGGACAAAGTAGAGAACTTGATGCTACCACTTGAAACTTGGAAAGAGCTCTGAAGATAACAGGCAATAATAATGAGGGGATTCCTTAGTGAGGGATCTCAACTTTTCAGCAGCCTTAGAATTACCCTAACTGAATAGGCTATAAAGTTCTGAAGTTCTGCCTATCTAAGATTTTATCCAAGATTAAAAGTTTAATAAATATTAAATTCAGTCTTTATTTTGTAATAAACTAGCAAAAAGTACTTGCTTAAGTGAAGCTTACTCTAACTCTTGCAAATATAATTAATTATATGTCAAGAGATATAATAAAAACAGTTAGATTGGAACCTTTTTGGAATAGCTGGTAGCCACACATTTTCAATTCAGTAAGAATATTTCATAAAAATTGGGATACTGTAGCTTTATTATTTTGTTTTTCTAGAGTAAACATATAAACAGAAATATATTGAATAAACCTAAAATTTCCGCAGAATTTTTCTATTTTTTCAGTAGTGTCTTAGGGACTTTAGGGGGGGCCTTGAGTTATGGCCTTCGACTGATGAGGTGCACTCTGTGAGACACGCGGCTGCTAAGCTCATCCGACTGATTGGCGTCGCCAGTCGATGCCATTCTCATGCCCATTCCATTATTATTTTCATTCCGAGGCGCCGATAGCGCTGGCTGCAATTTCCAGTTAATTGCATTTCGTTGCCGGCGACGCTAGTTGTAAAATATTTGTGTATAGATTTGGGTTTCTTCGTGAAGAGGCGCCAGATTATGGGCCCCATAAGGAAGAACCTTGTGCGTTTATGTAAACATTGCAAATCAATCGAACTATCTGCCACTTGTGTGCGTCTCCCCTTCTGCCTCCTCTAATACCCTTCGAGATATTCCCGAGTTCCCACTTCCAGCTGCGGTTGGTAGTGAATAACAGATGCCGGACTGGCATCTTTTTTAGTTTTGTTTTTTTTTCATTCCCAGAAGCTGTGTAATCAGGCTAAGAAGTACCCACAAATTTGCGGTTGCTCCATCTGGCCACCGACTTGATAAATGTAAATATGCGCCCCGAAAAAAGGCAGGTCACATCAGCAACAGTAAGTGGATGCCACAGAAATACATGCGATAAGCAAACCGGGAACACCCTACATTCACAAAAAAAGGCATTTCATATTTAAGGGAAGTCATAAGTATATCAGGATTGAAGTACCAATACATTTATTATTTAATTTACAAAATATAATTTAAACGTTAAAAATATTTTAAGATTGTATAAAAGTGTGTGAATTTTCCCATTGCGTATGCTTATTAAATATTAATTTCGAATGTTTGTTTGATATTGATCCATCTATATAGCCAGGAAGTGGTTGCTGTTGATCGCAGAAACTTCTGCGTAATCTATCCTGACCTTCTTCTATCAAAATTACTAAATATACACTTTGTCCAGAAGAAACCGCAAAAAGATAAGCCTAAAATTGAGTCTCATGGGTTATCCGCAAAAACTGTCACTGGAGTGCCTTTTTCAAACAGATTCCCTGGGATTGCGGTTTACCATTTTGCATGGAGACATGCTAACGAGCTGGCCAATGCTTTATAATTACGAGCATGATAATATTAAATTGTCGGGGTAACTAGGGGCCCAAATCACCCCGATAAGATTTAAAATTTGCGGTCATCTGTTTGTCCCATGGGAACTGGAAAGAATTTAATAAATCGGAAAGTGCTCGAAAACCGAGACGCTTCCAGGAATTTATTATTGCCCTTCTACACTTTTAATTATCCATGAGTGAGCAGAAATCGGCACACAGACAGTTAATTACGTGGATGCATGGCGATCATTGATCTATATAAGAAATGCGAGGCATCAGCGAAATCCAAACGCGAAGCGGTAAATTAAGACGCAGTACGATATGTAAAGGTAAATGTACGTGGGATCACAGTCTCAACAGCTTTTGAGGATAGTGATTTCTGAAAGCAGTTAAAAAAATTATACAAAAAATATTTTATTTATTAAATAATTTGAATACTAAGCCAAGTTCTTCCTAGCTTAACTGGAAGGCTTAAAAAAATATTCAAAGAAAAACCGTTAATGCGACAAGCAGAGTAAGCTATTTCCACCCGCCCCCTGAAACTTACATTTTCATTATAATCGCAGATAAATTACTTGTGATTTTTTCAAAACCCATTATTTTCAGTGCCGCGATACACTACGAATGTTATTGACCCGCGTAGACTCCACGCAAGGTAAACAAATCATCGCCGGGAGAATCGACCATTCTGGATTTCGGGTTCTACGACAGCACGTGTCTGGCAAGTGGCATCTGGTATCTTGCTGCCATTAATCATGCATCCACGTCTGACCCACCTGTCGCCCTATTGATCAATCCCCCTTTATATACACATACTCATATATATACCCGCCCGATCTCCGGTTTCGTTATGTGCATGTTGCAATTTAGTGATTCTGATGTCATTGAGCAAAGACAAAGACCAGAAGAACAACATCTCCCCAGCCACGACTATGATTTCGATACATGTTTTTTTTTCTTCTGTATTTCATATTTTATTAAACTCGCAGTGGCCTGATTTTTATCTTGGCATTGCAATTTTCTGGTACTCGAATTCTATGCGGACTTCGATGATGGGTTTTTTTGGGGGGGGGCTTCTCGTATTACCGCCCGAATACGAAAGGGGCTGATATTTTGGATGGTTGGGTTTTGACTTCCACTTGAGTGAGCGCTTTTCAGTTTTTGACTGTGGCGAAATTCGCTGATTCTGTGCAAAAGACGATTGAGTTTGTATAATATATACGCTTTGATATATGTAGAATGAAATCATTGCCACACAGTTTAAGTTAGGTGAGGTTCTTCAAAACTTGTGCTCGAAAACTGATAAGCAAATTTCGGTATTTCTACTAGAAAATCGCCAGGGTATCTACAACATTTATGGCACTCGATGTTTATCAATCCAAGAAATAGGTAATCAATGTCTGACCTATAAAAATTGTTGGTCATTTAACGAAACTGACAAAGCCCTTGACTATCGGGACTGTTCTATTTTTAAAGAATGATTTTTATTTAGATTGCATGAGAATTTGTGAATGAATTAATCGTATGCTTCTATAGGTCTGCATAAATATTACTTTTTATTGGTTCCTTAATCTTTAGAATTAAAGCAAAATTAATAAAATTCTAAGTTATTCAACTAGGTATGACATTTCTGTATTTTGATATAGATAAGGAGTTAGCAATTCCAATTTTCGCATTTTTCGTAAGGGGAAACCATGATTTTGTTCAACAATTTTACAAAAAAAAGCTGTGAATGCAACTTGATTTGAAATTTTGATACGAGTTTAACAAGGTATGACCTTCCATTATTAGACCATTATTTGCATTGTTATCGTCAAAATACTGATATTTTTTAGCGAAAAATGGTTAAAAACCCAATTTTTCACATTTTAAATTTTTTATAAGGGGTAGCCTCAAGATTTTTTTCAAAAATTTTACAAAAAAAGCTGTGAATGCCACTTAATTGGAATTTTTGCTACGAGCCTAACAAGGTATGCCATTCCATTATTGGACCATTACTTACATTGTTGTGGCCAAAAACTATATATTTTTTTGACAGAAAATCGCAACTTTTTAGGGGAAATCAGGGTTAAGACTCTTTACAAAACACGAGTTCTTTGATGGTTCTAACTTGTCAGTAAAAAAAGCCGCAAAGCTTGAAGTGTAACCGCTTTGTGTACCTTGCCAGGTGTAGCCTATAATGATACTTTACTCACATAATTAGTACGTATGTAACTAATTGTGTAGTGAAAGTACATATGTAACAAATTTGATAGGTAAAGTACGTTTATAAGTTGCCAACATTGGGCTGATTAAAAATGTTAACAAACGGTTATTGATAAAAATCACTATGAGGTGCAAAGATCTTGCCAATGTAGTGATTCAGGGCCAGGCACGGTTAGTCTATGGTTTCGCTGGGGATCGGTTCATTTCGGTTTCGGTTATGTTCTGGTTTCCCTCTATCGTTGGGTTAGTCACTTCTTATTGGGTGAACTTCGAACGCTTTTGCCATATATATTTATCACATGAGACGGCCATAAACCGAGGGGCAAAATGATAAAACGCGACGTTGATATAACTTCTCCTTCTGGCATTTTACTGTTGGGCTTTTCTTTGTAAAATTTTTCTAGTGTCCCACGAGTTTGGGATCTTGGGCCTTCTTTATTTTTTTTTGGTTTGAGGGTGGTGGGTGTGTCGGTTGCTGGGCGGTTGGGCCCCAATATTCATGGCGCCAAAACAGCTTTGGGCAAACACCTCCCAGTAATAACCCCTCCTTTCGACCCCATGATTTCCTCAATTATAATGAGCCACTTGAGCTTCCAGAGAACCCAGAACGAAGAAGCGACGAAGGTTCCTCAATGACAGCGATTGTTCACCGGGGCCAGACGCACAGATACAGCTAAAAAGTACGCCCCATAGATACAGATACAGAATATATATACATATATACATGTATATATATATATATGTATGTGTGTTTGTGCTGTCGCGACCCACATCGTTTGGCCATTTTCTTATTTACCCTTATCGAAGGCGACGCCAGATTTTCAACGTTTGATAAATGGGGGCGCGCACATTACGAACTTGGGATTTCATTGGGAGACCAACCTATGGACATATATTTGAACGTATGTATGTAGAGGGAGAGGCATATTAGAATAAATTCGAGTGAGATAAAAAAGAGGGAAGAGTGGATGATAATCCACCATTAGAGAATGCCCTCTATTTTTTGGGTCACATATACCTTTTCCCGGACATATAACTTGCCTTCCACTGTTTACACTGCACTCCACAGATTCTGTCTTGATTGTTGATGTTTTCCTGCCCACAAATACTTCACCAATAGAGGATACTTAGAGATACCTCTTCGAGAGGAAAACAGAAAGCTGATACATTAAACTAAGAAATCTAAACCAATAGCTAGAAAATAAAGTAGTTTACTAAACAATCTAATATTTGCCTGTTCAAGACGTCAGATGATATTACCTGTTACTCAATATTTTTCCATTAAAACCCAAAAAGGGAGTTCCAAGTGCTCTTGACTATCCCCTAACTGACGTTTATCTGGATATTCTGCAGTCATCAGGGCCGAGACCGCCCTATGGATAGAAACCGACCTTCGGCCGATATCTCACAAAAACGAAGGCGTCGTCGCGTCATCCGAAATTTTCCCCCAATGCGCCAGTAATTCTCCATAACTCTCGATCGGTTTACATTCGTGACTTGGCATCGTTGTCATCGCAAACAGAAAATATGAGACTTCTAAGCCCGAAAGCCGACAGCAGTTAGTTTGGCTTTATGGCTAGACAACAGAGAGTTGGGGAAATATATAGAGCAAATGCCATCACAAGTTATCGGTGCAAGTTACAAACCCTCGAAAGTTATTGGCAAACAGCGAGGGAGACCCCGAAACGCTTCCCCTTGAAACCGAACAGAGATAGAGTGGGTCTGCCAGATAGATAGATACTACTTCCCGAGCGCCTAAGCACCTCTCTCGTCTATCCAAAGTTGGGAAGACTACGCGCTTGGCGACACGGTTCTTTCCGCAGACCTTCGATTCTGATCCGAAGAAATCGATGACGATGACACTCCAATGCCCGCACTCCCTTGCACTGATAAGATATTTTGTTTTGAATGATGATGTGCCGTTGTCATTTGTCCCGCGCCCTCAAAAAGCTTTTTGAGGGATTTGTCGGGGCATTAGATAATATCTGCATTGGGTTGCCAACTGCGTAACGCGCTCTTTCTAAAACCAAGAGGTAAATATTTATTCGCGCACCAAAATTGCTCACAGCCAATGATAATCAAAAGGTATTTGTACATTTTGTGGGTCAATATGTTGAAACTTTAGTTTGTGAGAGCCACTTTGTGTTGATCTGTTACCAATTATATACATATCTATTAGTAAAATTTATCTGCAGGAAACCAATTATATTTGTAATTGTTCTTCGAAATCAGTGCTTTCCCGACCACTTCCCCAATAAAGTTAATTTTCAAGGAGAGCTCATTGATTGATCTTTGCACTTTTCAGTCTCGGAACTTCAGCCTTGGACATCTCAAAGTTCGTTACGCAACCGATAAGCGACTATTTTTTGGGCTGCTCTCTTATCGCCAATGATTTTTCTCATTAATGCCCAGAACAGAAATTCAATTAAGGCACCTGCGATGGACGTGGCTTATCAAGCAGCCGCCCACAGGCCCCAACCAACCAACTTTGGAGTCGGAGGGAGATAGGACCATACGACTATACGGGCGATTGTAGAGCTAGTTCTATTTTTGGGCTTTTTTTTGGACACTCTGCGTTGACGAAATCTTTGGCACCTTTGGCTCGACTCTATCTGAAACCCCGCCTCTCCTGTTACCCCTTCGTTGGGTCAGATGATTGATATAAAAATTTCTGGTGATTACTTCCATTTGGCGTTTCTCAACCGGAATCAGGCGAGTGCCAAAAAAACAGAAAACGTAGAAGATAAAAAACCTCAAGCTCGGAAAAAACCCGGAGAGAAAACGATCAGAAAATAAAATATTATAAAAAACCATGGCCATCAGAGACTATATAGTACCGTTTAGGTTGGGCATAATTTACATTTATTTATCGTTTTTAAAAGAAAAACTTCAAGATTGAACTCAAAGAATGCAGACAGAACAAAATATTGAATAAAGTTTTATTTCGTCAACCGTCAATAACTTGCCTGATGATGCTGACTAATTTAAGCATACTACTTTGTAGAGTATTTTGATCTTTTAGATGCAAAAACAATGGAATGTTGTTTTTGGATGTGGATCTTATTGATTCAATTTTTTTACTGTGCAGCAAAACTGTCAGCGTAGCTTTATCTCCCCGATTGCTAATGAGTTGTGAGCTAATGGAACACAGGGTGAAAGACGAGGGATGAGGGGCTTAGGGAGCACAAATCATCTGTGGCCAACACACCTACCAAAAGTTGTGAAAATAAACCCCACGATAAGGGAGTGTGAGGTGTGCAAATACACCTCCCCCAGTCCCCACACTTCTGACACCACCTACGCATCCACATCCGCATCTACATCCGCGCTATCAGCGGGACAGGCGGCTCCTTTGAAGCCACCAGTGGGTGGTGATGAGCCACAACAACTGGCTCAGATATCACACTGCAAAAAAGGGGGTTTACAAATGGGTTTATGGTCTACAAATCGGACAGATTAGATTTAGGATGGATTCAAATTTGTTAAGCTTATATGTAACTTGATTTATAAACTGAGAGAAATATTAATGATTTGTATGCAATTTCAACTCTATTTTATTCTTTTAACGAATAAAATTTTTGTGCGTCACCTATGAATTTAGAAGCTGCACACTTTGTACCAATCTAAATATAAACTTTTGGCTATCTAATAAAGATCTATATGACCATCTAAAATGCACAATTATTTATTTTTAAGGACATATGACACACGACATACGCTTTGTTGCCAGTAAAATTGGTTGTTGCTCAGAAAAATCTACAGAGATGAGAAAGTCAACAAATATGGGTAGAAATCGTGGTGGAGGGAGGGCGAAAGGGTGGGAGTAAGGATGGGTGGGGAAATATTTTGTTTACCCAGCTTATTAGCAAACATTCTTATCAGTCAACTCGGCTCAGTTCAGTTCAGTCAGGTTGGGTCGACATCGATGACGATGATCATCGGTTGCAATAATGATAGTAAAGATGATAATGATGATGGTGCGATGAAGATGTCTGTGTTGGCGTTGGGAAAACAAAACTGTTTGGAAAATAGAGAACGAGATGCAATAATCGATAATAGGAAACAACGGGAACAAAAGCAAAAGCAAAAGCCAAACGAAATCCAATGCGTCCAAAGAAAACACACAGTATCCGTGAGATAGAGATACAGATGCAGATACTCAAGCGACACATGCGAGGAAAAAACGCGATTATTTGCTTAAGTGTATCTCAATGCGGCTGAAATCGAAAACTCCACTCAGATACAGATACATACCGATCAGTTGACAATCAACGTTCAAACAATAAAGTCGAAAATGAGGAACACAACAAGACTACAAAACTTTCAACGTTTATTTTCACAGATAAAAGATACAAATAGCGCAAGGCAGCGCCACAGATACGGATACAGAAAAAGATACAGATATAGTCAGTCAGTCATTCAGTCAATATCTTCTCAGTCACCGCACACCTTTTTTCTCCTCTGCAAACTTGGACCAAACCTCACAGAAAAATTATCATTATCATAGCCATCATCGTATTAGCCATACCCATCCCATCGCAATCCCAATTACGAGAGCATCTGTGTTGTCGCATTTACAATTCGCAATTACACTTGAGTAAATACAAATATCAACATCAGCACCCAGCCAAGACGATGTCTCCAACCTCATCGCAATGTCTGGTGACAATAACCCAAAACCTAATGAGCAATGTATTTTGGCAGAGGAATACGAGAAGACGAGACGCTTACACACAGAGAAAAAGTACTCATTGGGATGAGATGTACTTAGACCTTTTATGAAAACATTTTTCTTTGTGAAAAATTGTTTCTTAAACTACATTTTTGTATCCCCCTAACACATAAAATTATTGATTTCACAATTTTATAAAAAATATCTATCTTTCAGCTATCTATTCTAATGTTATATTTTTGTTTATATCATTTTATTTTGAATATTTTTAAGTCCTTGTTTAATTTAATTTTCAATTTAATTTTTCCTGCAGATTAACATTAAAAGTGGCAATAAAAATAATCAAAATCAAAGGCACACTTCTTCCATGCATGCATTCCAATAAATTGTACATGCGTATGTGGAAAACGCACACACAAATACATTTGCACTTGTCCCCAGGAGCACCCGTGCATTAAGCCACCAAAGTAACCCATTTAAAAGCCAAATATAAAACCAAATTGATTGAATAACACGAATAACACTTGTAATTGCAAAAAATATTGCTCTTTGATCACTTTTACAGTCCAGAGCATATAGAAATTAGAGCAATCTTACATATTCATGGAATGGCGTTAGAAGAAAACTGGAAGCTGAAACCCTTCCAGCAAGGAGAGCAGTAAAATGGCGTCGCTTGCACAATAAAACACAGAAATTGACCATTTAAACGCGAAATATTTAACGTACTTATTTAACATTACTGCGCCTACTTGTGAACTGCTTAAATATTGCACTTTTAACTCACTTCGACCGCGAAATACGAGGAAATTTAATTAATTTATATTTTTCACGGAGGCTGCATCTTTCCAGCGAGAGCGAACACCGAAAACTGATGGGGAGAGGAAGAGCAAGAGAGAGCGAGCTTTTGATCAAAGAAAAACGGCTATCCTTTCTCCTCTTCTTCGTTAGAGCGGTTTTGATTAGTAAGGAGATACCATTAAATATTTAAAAATAAATTTAATTTGTACATAGAATTTAATTTAAGTCAAATATTATGGCCAGTAATATTTGTAAAACAAATGATTAATTTTTAAATAAAAAGAATAAAATATTTGAATAGGTTGATCTTACAAATTAAGAAAGAGTTTTAAATATTAACCTAGATACATTACATTTCATAGATTTATGTTCAGTGTAGAGAGCGGGGACAATACGAGTACCAGACTCCGATGACGATGATCTGCATCTGTATCTGTTTTCGTTGTGATAAATATAAATCTTGCAATCGACGCCGCTCGCTCGCTGGGTCTTACTTTTTATTGCCTGATAAGGCTTGTGTTTCGCTCTCAGTGACAACTGTGGGAAACACATCCACATTCACATCAGAACCTCAAAACATCAGCATATCGAAACATCAGAACATCAAAGCACAAAACGCTGGCCAAACAATCCAATCCGGAGTCGGAGTAGTCCACACGATCGGCGGAGTCAAGGTTACAGTCGCGACGAAAGTGCTTATGAGATGGGGATGGGTATGGGTATGGGATGGGCCTTATACATATGTGGTGAAAAAAACGGAAACAGAAACATAAGCCGAGACGATTTTGGGAACGGGAAGTGCGACTGGTATTTCCCATTAGATAACAAGCGGTATTATTTTATCCAAACCTAAAGATCTCTGATCGCAGTCAGTTAGGAAAGTCGAAATACAACCCTATTCCACATTTCTTAAACTATAACTGAAATTATTACAATATAAATCATAATGGCCCTGCTTTACTATCATTAATTTTGAATATTTTACATAAAACTCTGCCCTGTACAGAATGCTGTGATCATCAGAAAAAATCAAGCCATAGGACACCTGTAAGAGATACCCAATTCAGATGCACGATCATCAAAATAAGGCTGCGATCACCTGTTACGAAAACATTTTCGCAACCGTAAACAAAGGTGAATCATCATGGGCATTGTTTTTAACTCAGGGATTAATTTTAAACTTACCAGGGAGTCTTAGATGATCCGCAATGGAGATTCGTACACCCGAAACCATGGATCACCTTTGAGGAATCACGCGAAACTCCCCCGCTTATCTCAATCGCACACCTTTGCTTGTCCGCTGACTAAGTGCTGATAGATTTTACAAAGCGTTTTTTGTTTTCCTTTTTTTCGGTCACCCCCTTAACGCCCGAAATTCCCGTAATGCCCGGCACTCCCGATACTTTTCACAAAATTCCACAGATCCCAGATAATGCGAAACCACAATCGAGTTAGCAGAACTTGGTAGTGAGTGTGTTCGACAACGGTTTCGAGCGAAGTACTCCATGGTTTCCTATCGATCTATATATTACTTATAAGTAGGTTCGAGCTCCAGCTGCTTATCGTTTATACAGAGGTTCTCCTCCGGGGAAGTTGGGTTGGACTGGAGACTTCTGATTCATGGCCAAACTCGAATAACTGTTATAATATACTAAAATTTATTAGATTCTTAATGATTTAAAAAATTATTTTATTTGGATTATTAAGAAGAATATTCAAAAGATCCCAAAGTTTCATGAAATTTCGTTGTTATACAATAGTTAAATAGATCCAGAAATTTGCTATATAGGGATGAAATTACCATATCTACAGGAAGTATTGAATAGATCCAGTTCTTCGTTGTGCAGATAGGAAACAGCCACTGAAAGCCACTGAGCATGATGATGATGCACAATGACCAATCCAAAATGAAGGGGTACAAGTGTGGAGTGATTAGACGGATGGATCGAGGGATGAGGAATCGTAATCGAGATCGATGCTTTCGGCGCCTGGCGAAATTAGCACACCACGGCACGAGGTCTTTCACACTGGAAAACCCCAAAAAAACACCGAGATACGAGACTGGCCAACTAATGAAGAAATGGACGTAAAGTCAGCAACACCTTATCTCAAGACCCCGCAAGACGTACGCTCGGTGCTTCGGAATTATTCATCACGGGGTAATCAATTCCCGTTGGGCATGATTTAGTGATATGGCAGCGGTGTTGCACCAGCAAGCCATTCATATCCATCCATCCATCTATCGATTTGCCGCCGTCATAATTCCCGTCGCCAGCCGCAGTATCATAAAAGCCGGTCTCTGGGAGGTGAACCGAAGTAGTACGATATAATGCCATCACATGGATGTTCTACCTGCCTAAAGAAACGCGGCGCGTGCGCTAATCGGCGACATTTGTCAGTCCAACAATCTGGAATTCAATATCTCTGGGTGCACAATGGCCAAATGATGGCCAGACTCGGGTATTTGCAGACCCTGGTCTTGGGTTTTGGAGTGTCGTTGATCCGGCAAAGTCAATTGGTTTCTAACGAGCTTAGCTTCTGTGCAGACTCTGTCTGAGTTTTGGGTGCCGTAGAACCATGAATGGCTGGGCAATAAATGCCGCATTAAACAAGTCATCAGAAATTCTGATATGAAACTTAAAGGTTCGAATATGGGTAATTTCTTAACTATAAGAACAACTATCCAACTTTTAGGATAAGGTTAATACCGTAAAAATAGTAATTAGGGCAATAAATTAAATATAAACAAAGCAATCAGGGGTTCTGATATGAAACTTAGGGGCAAGTATTTAAAAATAACATCATCATTACTTTTTCTAGGCAAACGACTCTTATCGTCGGCATATCAGCATGATATTTCAGGTACACTGAAATGATTTTTTCATGATCTTTATGATGAAATTATTTCAAGTTTCAAGTTACCCTGGATTTATACAAACTGTTAGAACTATTATCTAAAGAGTTCTGTTTACCCGGGGTGTCACATTTTAGATAGAATTTTAGTCCCGATCCATAGCGCATGGGGGTTCCCCAAAGCGGAATGAAAATGCAATCAGCTTTGGTAACTTCAGTCTAATCCAAACCATTCGCAATACCCTTTTGGGTAGAAAAAGTGGGCCCGACCCATTTGCCCACTTGTTGTGTCACAAATTTGTCTAGATTTATATATATTTCTGTGGCAATAAACAGTTTGCACTCAGTCCCCCGTAACCCCACCCCAATAACAAGTTGGCGGGGAATTTCACCAAAAGCAAACTGTGAACTAACGCATTCTACCAGTAACGGCTTTTGTTTGGCCACAAGTCACGTAACACCCTACATTACTGGGGTATATTAATCAGCGGTTTGTTGTTTTTAAAAAAAATATATAGTTTAAATACCATTAGTGACAATGATAATTAATCTTCGTTGCACACAAGAGTCCCACGTTCTATTTTTCAAATAACAAATTGTATCCAAAATAGGATCAAAGGTTTAATTATTTGAAAGCATATTTTGAAAATATTGTCGAGATTTCAAAAACTCCACGGTACATATCTATCTCGACACTCAGAAAACCCTTTGTTCTTTATGGTTTTCTGTTGATTTTTGCCATTATTATTATTATTAAACAAGGCGTTTGGTTTGTATTAGTTATTGTTCTTTTTCCGTGGTATTAAGCCTTTTTTGCCGCCAAAGTTTCAGTAAAAAAAAAAAAGAAAAATAGTAAAAAAAATTGCGGCGCGCGCCTTTTCAATAATGTTTATCAGCTGAACGAGTTTTTTTTGTGGGTGAGTGGGTGTAAGTGGGTGGCTTGGGTGCCCAGTCACCTTGACATGTCACTGGTGACAACAGCAATAACAATAAGACCCATTAAACACATTAAACAAAACCACAAACGAGTCGAATTAAAACAATTATGACTCTCTAGATTTGCTTTAATGAAAAAAAACGAAAGTGAATTTCAGGCATTGCTGCGACAGAAAAAAATATATAAATGGCCAACACTGAAAAAAGTATTACCAAATTTATTTATTTTTATATATATATATTTTTTTATTTGTTTTGATTTAATTGAAATGTTTGTACGATTCTGGTTTCTGTAAAAAGAAGTTAGTACTTGGATAATAGATAAATATAGACAGATAAACTAAAATAATATTATAAAAAATATAAAATTTATTGTTCTGTGTACAAAACCCTACAACAAAGTGATAAAGCGGGGAATATATGGAGCAAGAGTACGAGGGAGTTTTCAATGTTGAAGAGCAGAGCGTGGGATTTTTAGTTGTTAGCATTGTTTGCTATTTGTTTTATGCTAAACTAAATGCTAACTAAATGTTGGCAATTAAATGTTAATGCTGACGCTTCTGCTTCTTCTACTTTTTATTGCGGCGACTGCACTTTACCGTTATTTGTACCGCCGACACTTTCCGTTTCCATCGAACGGCTAAATTGAAAAGGGAAAATGTAACAGAAACTCAGATGTTTGCATATGGCAAAAATGCAATATCTGGCTGGCTTTTTTAATGTTTATTTAACACGCATTGCCATTACCATTATATTGCTGTAATTGTGCCACCCACGCGCATGCGCAACCAACTCAAAAAAAAGAAACAGTGACGCATGCTACAAGATGTCGAATTGCTAACGAAACTTGAATTTAAGAAGCAGTTTATTTTAACTTAATGGTAAATAGTTGTTTATTATATTCAAAAAATACAAAATTGAAAATAATATTAAGTTGGGAAAATTTACAAGTTGTTTAATAAGAACCCATTTAAAGAGTAATAATTCCAATGCTTAATAAAAATACTTCAATTCTTTTCGGTTGTTTTATAATCGCTAAACCACTGTGCAAATTTTTCAAGTTCATTATAAATAAAACGTAAATATTATTAAATTGTGTACAAACAGCGCGTTGCACGTGTCGCTGCGTGTGTGTGTGTGCGTAGGGGCGCGTGTTTGTGTCGGTGTGAGTGTAAGTGTATTGGTGAGTGGGCGAGTGTATTGAACTCTGGCTGCATTTTTTGCACAATTTCGCCGTCTTATTTTTTATTTTTCTCTTGCTTGCATTGTACTTTTTGTTCATTTACTTTTATTTATACTTCTGCACAGTTGTTACAATTGTTATGCGTGTCGATTGTATTGTATATTATTTTTTCTGAGTGGAGAATCGATTGAATGCATCGATTTTTTGGGGAAGATGCTGAAGGGTTGGTCACCTAATTTACATTCTTTCGGCAGCTGACACTCTTTTAAGTTGACCTCTCGTCTTCCTTTTTATAATTTTTATAAGGCGGTCAACTGTAACGACGACGTTGTTGCTTTTGCATTGAAGACACTGGGAAATACAAAAGTATCTCAAATAGAAGTTTCTAAGAAACTAGACTACAAGCTATAAATAATATATAATTTATATAAGAAGGAAACCGAAATGGCTATGGAGATAATGATTATGGTTTTGAAATGATAATGTTTTTTGTGTTTAATATTTAAGTGTAAATAAGAAATATTAATTTGAAGATTTTTGTATTTACGCAAACCAAAAGTTTTAATATTGAACATAAATAAAAGTATGAATATAAGAGCTTAAGTAATTTCAATTAGGAAAACCCTATTTCTTTCAGTGCATTAATGTTAATTTTAATGCTGCCGATGGTTGATGACGCACCCTGAAAAGGTGAAAAGGTGAAGAGGGACCCAAACGAGAACCGATCGTCTCCGACTTCCGTTCTGAGCAAAGTTAGAGGTTAAGGTTGAGGAACTGCCCAGGAAGTGTCCGCTCGGGGGTTAATGGATATGGATGTGCGGCTGTATCTGTAGCTGTGGATGTTCAAAGATATAGATGTGCATATATCGTGGCCAATGGCAACAAAATGTACCCAAAAACTTAAAATGGTTTTTGTTTGGTTTTATTTCGTTTTTAAATTTAGTTTTTTATATTAAATATTCTTTTCTGACATTTTAGTTATTAATTTAAGTTAATAAAATTAAATGATTTGTGTATTTTGAAAACAAAATTATAATTGGAAGTTGAATTAGATATTATATATAATTAAAACAGTCATACATTGTAAAATAAATAGTATTCCTCAGCTTTTAATTTTCTTATATCGTTAGATCTATAATTTATATTATTATTTTTCTATTTAATCAAATCGACTTTGTACCTTTTCTTGTTTAATATATGATTTGAGCTTAATGCGTATAAACAAGAGCTTCAGGTTATTGGATTTGTTAAAATTATTTGTTTTTATGTTTGTTCTTTTGAATTTATTTTTTTTTAAGTGCGGTTAATAGTTCTTCCTGTGTTAGTGGTCTTTATCTAGGTTAAATATTTATTTCGTTAAGATTGGTAGCTTAAAGCCGGAAACTTTGACACATAAATTACAAATCTATCAAACTTGAACAAAACTTGTAAAGTTGTGACGAAAAATAAAAAAATTGTCCATTATCCATTTAAATAGTTTAGCAAATCTTTTATACTAGAAACATAGTTTCAAGTTTAATTTGCTTCGATATTGTCAAAAAAAATTGAAATGTTCTTGATCTAAGGCTTTTAGTAAATGTTTGAACATATACAGAATTTTTTATTTTGAGAGCTGAGTGAAACTAAATTATTTAACTTAGAAGTTAACTCTTATTATTGTAATTGGTTATTTTATTAGGTCCTCTTATTTTTAATGCTTAATAATAATTTGGAAAAAAACATTTTAAGAATTGTTTAAAAGAAAAAAATGTAATTTCATTTCAGAATTATCCAGTCTTCCATTTGTCCTCTCTTCACTTTTCGCCCCACCTTTCTTTTTTTCTCCCCTCCTATTTTCTCCCGTAAGATGAAACATATTACCCTCTCGTTCTCACATGCGTGTGTAATCCTATTTGCGCCCGAAAAAAATTGAACTGAAGAAGTCGAAAAGAGAAGGAAAAGGAAAAATCCAACAAAGAAACAAAACCAAAATCCAAGCTGCGCTGCCGCCGCTGAGGAGCAGCGCAGTCGGCGTCGCAGTCGACGCTTTTATCTAACGCACACATAGACGCAAAACGCAAGACGCTCTCGTATGATGTCGTATATACATCATTCTTTTTGGAGAGAGCGCGCTCTTCGTTGTTTTTCCCTCCCGCTCTCACGCGTTTTCGCTCTCGCGGGCAGCGCAGCCTGCGTTGCAGTCGTCGTCGACAGAACGAGGAGCGCTTTTATAAATATAGGCTTCGTAGATACATCTACCAGTCGATTTTCATCTGCCGAATCGGTGCGCTGCGGCTGCGCTCAAAGAAAAAAACAAAACTCGTGCGCGGCGCCTCAGAAAAGCAGAGAAAAACACAAAATTAACTAACTTAAAAAGTAACCAAATAAACAAACAGAATTTCTCAATTCTACCCCCCGAAGAAACTAAATTTTTTTTAAGTTACCACTCAAAAACCATTGGGAATCTTGGAATACCTAAGCTTGAAAGCCAAAGAAAAGTGCATAAAATAAAGTGAACCCAAAAAGTGCTATCAGAATAATTATTTAAAAAATATACAAGCAAACTAAAAAACATATATATTTTAAAAACATATTCTACAAAAACACATACCTAAAAACACCACCAAAAAATTGTTTTAAAAGTGCGAAATCCGAAGTTGGAATGCCGTCGCAATTGTTGAACAAAATTTCACAACTAAATATCCACTAAGGTAATTTTTTTACTGTGTTTACTTTGGATGAAAGCATATTTATTTTTGTTTTTGTGCTGTGTGTGAGTGTTTGTTGTTTTGAATGCCCAGTCAAGCCGAAAATGTGGATTAACAAAAGGATAATTTTGGAATAGATCTTAGGGTTAGCTTTAAAACAAATTCAAAAAGAGAACTGTAACAGATTATGTACAGAAAACAGTAGTTGTCTTAAAATAAAGAAAAAAAATACAAAGATTGGAAAGGATTATTATATATATTATTTTTTAATTGTATCATCATTTTAATAGGATGACAAGAATTTAAAATTATTGAACATTTGAAATATATGTTTCATTTATAAGAAACTACAAAAGAAATATATTTGAAATCAAAAATATATTTTATGCTTTAATTACCTAATATATGCAAAATATTTGAATATAGTTTAATTCGTATAACTTCCCCTATGCAAACCCCTTCCATCAGTTTATTTGGGTCAAGTTCTGCCTGCAATTAGCTGGGTCAAAAAATTACCCATGACCAATGCTAAAACCCTTGAACTTTGACACAAGGTCCAAGCGGAAAACATAAACATTCGGGGATGATGAGTCCCGTTTATAGGGTTAATGCAGATTGATGATCTGTTTAATATCACCGGGGTGCTCTGCATGTTAAACGGTTCACTTCACATCACTTGATTAGAAATTTGTTTTTCACTGACCACCAAACTCGTTCATTGATAATTCCCAGGGTCATAAAGGTGTGAACTTTTCGAAAATCGCCTACCGATTCCCCGCCCCAAAAAAATATTTGGGAGGGAGTCTTTATCTCAATGACTTTTCATGACTCACGGCGAAATTGAAATCAGCCAACCAAAATGAAAGGCCAAACCGAAAGCCAATGGACAACAAACAACTAACACACATCCAAAAAAAATTATATACATATAGCAAACGGTGGGCTCGTTATCGGTAGAAATTTTTGATCAGCCTCTGGGGCTTTTTTTCTGTGTTTCGATGGGAAGTAAGGATTATTAAATTGATCCATACACTTAAAACAACGACTAATAGTCATAGCCTTGATAACGGTAAATTCTAATTAGCGTGTCCGCATGGACACACTAAAAACTTGGATAAGCGCAAGCGACCCTGCCAGATGCGTATTGGATTCAATTCTGCGGCATTGCCAGATGCGTATTGGATTAAATTCCTTGCAACTTTCTGCGATCGCGAATTCTTATAATTACTGCTTCGCAAGAAAACGATTTTCTCACTTCTGTTTTTTGCATTGTTTGTTTTCCTGGATCTCGTTTGTCATACGTACGATCAGCTGTTTATAAGTCTGAAGATTTGGTGTAGAATTACGCGCCTATTGGAGACTGGAGAATGCAAGGGATCTCTCGATTTTCAAGCGTCTATTATCATTTCAACTCTAAACGGAATTGAGAAAAAGAGTACTCTTATAACAGCAAACGTAGACAAAACTATTGAGAGCTTTTGATTACTAATGTCAGCTTCTTACTTTAAAGTACTCTGCCTTTTAAAATACTTAATAGAATGTAATTCACCTTTATTATAACATGGCTAAAGCTGAAAACACTTGATAATGTTGTAAAATATCATCAGGAATTGTTTTAAGCCGTGATAACTTTTTATATTGTAATAAAAATGATTGCATTTATGTATCTTTATACTGTTCTGAGGATTTAAATAAGAGAACTATTTGTCTATTTCATGATAGGGGAGGAATTAAAGTTATAAGAAACTATGGTTTGCCATTAATTTGTTATGGATTGTGTTTATATGTATTTTAATAGGAGCTAGATAATTTCAAAACACCAGTTGTGCGATACTTAAGTGTTGATTGATTTGAGTGTTGTTATGTGCCCTTTTTCTTGGCATTGTTTTGACAGATAGTGCTTTCGTTTTACCCATCACTAAAAGTCCTTCTTTCCTTCTTTCTTCCGGTCTTCCCTCTCTCTCAGCAGCTACTCTCGGGTGACCAAACTTTGGGAAAATGCTCGCCGCACAGCAGCAGCACAACAACAGCACGGCGGAGTCGGAGATGGAGCGCCAGCGGCGGGACTCCACCACCTCGGAGTCCTCCCTGGAGCACCTGGACCTGGGTCGCACGCCCAAGAAACTGGCGGGCACCGGCGGCTCCACTCAGACCACATCCACTCCCCACGAACTGGTGGTCACATCGCGCAAGCGCAAACTGCGCCAGTTGCAACAGCACCAGCCCTTGAGTCACATGCAGCAGGATCTGCTCACTGACGAGGAGGAGGAGGAGGAGGAGGATAGGGATGGGGACGCGGAGGAGCAGGTGGCCGCCACCGGGGCCAGGAGTCTGGGGCGCCACAAGCAGCGACGCAGTGGCGCCACCACCCAGGCCTCCATTGTGGTGGACTACAGCAGTGGCGATGCCAGTTCGCTGCGCAAGAAGTTCCGCCTCAATCGCTCCGCCGGCAGTCTCTCGGAATCGGGATTCGTGGACGCCAGCAGCACGGCGCACAGTAGTGGCTATCTGGGGAACAGCAGCAGTGCCGCGAACAGCACCACCGCGACGGGCAACCCCGCTGCAGTGGCTCCATCCGCCGGAGCAGCTGCCTCCGCATCCACATCCACCAGCAGCAGCAGCAGCAGCAGCAGTAGTGGCGGATCCGGCGGCTCCTCGCCCCAGGGACTGTGCCTCTCCAGCGGCGAGTCGGGAATCGGGGCCGGGGACGAGCACATGAAGTACGTGTGCCCCATCTGCGAGGTGGTCTCGGCCACGCCCCACGAGTTCACCAACCACATCCGGTGCCACAATTACGCCAACGGCGACACGGAGAACTTCACCTGCCGCATCTGCTCCAAGGTGAGTCACCATTACTGGTTATTAAACATAGTTAAAATCATAGTACTTTTTAAAATAAATAAGGGTGTGCTTATTAAATATAAAGCAAATATCAATACAGGTTAGAGATACTATAAATTAAACAAATTAAAATATTACTTATAGAAACAACAGCTCAAAAATAGATATTTAAATAGGGGGTCTATTCGAATCTTCCAGAATCAGAATCCACACGCAATTAGATATTATACTGGTTTACGGTCTTATTTAATACAGGTTAAAAAGTTCCCAAACAAATTAATATAGGAATTTATAACATCAGATACACATACGATTAATATTTCAATAGGAAGAGGCTATTTAAATATTCCAAAAACTATTAAGAGTATAAAGGTTTATCATTAAAAATATTCCAAAATATAATAAACTTAAACTTTCAATTCTTCAAAAAGCATTTAATTGATAATGAATGGGTTGAAGTAATACAATAAAAATATAATTTTAATGTATACCAGCTTCAAATCATACTTTTATTTTGATTTATGAATATTCTAAATCTAGATGTTTCTAATGGGAATTTGATCAAATTTGTTTACGAAAACAAGTTGTTAAATCAAGTTAGTTTTTAAACAAATATTGTTTGGTTTTATGTACCTATCTCTTAGTCGCTAGAGTAACATGTTGACTTCCATTTAAGTGTTTCTCTGATAGCCGCTCCACACATTCAATTGAATGATGTGGACAGCTGTCCTGGGATATTTAATAGCCATGCCATAACCATCAACCCCCGATCCTCGCCCGATTACTCACCTGTTCTCCGTTTCTCCCGCCCTTCTCGTTTCTCGTTTCCCCATCGAACAGGTGCTGTCATCCGCCTCGTCTCTGGACAGACACGTGCTAGTCCACACGGGCGAACGACCCTTCAACTGTCGCTACTGCCACCTGACCTTCACCACCAATGGCAACATGCATCGCCACATGCGCACCCACAAGCAGCACCAGGTTGCGCAGCCGCAACAGCAGTCGCAGTCGCAGTCGCAGCAGCAGCAGCAGTCGCAGCAGCAACAGCGACGCCAGCAGCAACAGCAGCAGCAGCAACATAATCCCGCGAAGCAGCAGCAGCAGCAACTGGGGGCCACCACGTTATCCGGTCGGGCGGAGAGCTATGAGAGCGATGCCAGCTGCTCCACGGATGTGTCCAGTGGTCATAGTCATAGTAGCAGTTCCCTCAACAACCACAACAACAACAACAACCATAGCAACAACAATAACAACAACAACAACTCGCACAAGGCTAACAACAATCTCAAGGATTTGGTGGAGCTGGAGGACGACCAGGATGAGGAGGCGTCGGAGAAGAGGCATCTGCGGACGACCATTAACAACAACATCATAGATAGGGAAACGCAGGAGGAGATCGAGGAGGAGGACGATGCGGATGTGGCCATGCTGACCAGCACACCGGATGTGGCCACCCTGCTGGCCGGAGCCAGTGCATCCGGCGCAGCCTCGCGCTCGCCCTCACCCTCGCCATCCGACGATCACGGCCTGCTCCTCAGCTGTCCCGCCTGCGGAGCCTCCGACTTCGAGACCCTGCCCGCCTTGTGCGCCCACTTGGATGCGCGCCACTCGGACATCCCGGCCAAGTGCCGCGACTGCGAGGTGATCTTCGCCAGCCACCGCCAGCTGCAGGCCCACTGCTGCCGCGGTCCATCCCTGGGCCTCGGCGGGATGCCTCCACTGTTGGGAGCCAGCAGCTCGCCGCTGCACGACGAGGAGCCCGAGGATGTGGACAGGGAGGAGGAGGAGGAGGAGGAGGATCGCGACCGAAAGGAGCGCATGCCGCACCAGGGCGAGGACTTCTTCCACCAGCTGTACCTCAGGCAGAAGGCGGCCGGCGGAGCAGCCAGTGGCGGTGGATCGGCCATCTCGCATCCCCCCTCCCCCATCAAACACGAGCCGGCGGACAGCAAGGACCTGGCCGACATCCAGAGCATCCTGAACATGACCAGCTCCAGCTCCAGCTTCCTGCGCAACTTCGAGCAGTCGGTGAACACGCCCAGCTCCAGCCAGTACAGCCTGGACGGGCGGGACCTGGAGGAGGAGGCCCAGGACGCGTTCACCTCGGAGTTCCGCCGCATGAAGCTGCGCGGCGAGTTCCCCTGCAAGCTCTGCTCGGCGGTGTTCCCCAACCTGCGTGCCCTCAAGGGCCACAACCGGGTGCACCTGGGTGCAGTGGGTCCCGCCGGTCCCTTCCGCTGCAACATGTGCCCCTACGCCGTCTGCGACAAGGCGGCGCTGGTGCGGCACATGCGCACCCACAACGGCGACCGACCCTACGAGTGCGCCGTCTGCAACTACGCCTTTACCACCAAGGCCAACTGCGAGCGGCACCTGCGCAACCGGCACGGGAAGACCAGTCGCGAGGAGGTGAAGCGGGCCATCGTCTACCACCCGGCGGAGGATGCCAACGGCTGCGAGGACGGCAAGTCGCGTCTGGGCGAGGACCTGGCCGACATGAGTTTCCGCTCGATCAGTCCCACACCGCCGCCGCCACCAGCTCCTCCGATCTCGGAGAGCCCCGTCTCCGTCTCCGCCGGCTGCCAGCTGAAGCACATGCTCCTGGGCGAGAGCCACCTGGCTGCGCCAGTGGTGCAGCAGCAGCCCCCCTCGAAGATCCAGGTCAAGAGCCTGGACCAGCTGGTGGACAAGAAGCCGTCGGTCTCTGAGGCTGCCCATCATCAGCAGCAGGAGAAGGGCCTGGACTTCAGCATGGATGTGCTGGATCTCAGCAAGAAGCCCACGGCAGGAGCACCGGCCACGCCCTCGGTCAGTCCGCCCATGGCCATGCCGACCGTGGTGGCTCCTCCAGTTGGCCAGGCCACTCCCGATCTGGCCGCCGCCCTGGAGCAGCAGCAGTTGCTCCTCGCCCAGCAGCAACTCTTCGGCGTGGGTGGAGATACCGCCTCGCAGTACATGCAGCAGCTGTTCCGCAGCCTGATGTTCCAGTCGCAGTCGCCGGGATTCCCCTTCTTCCCCTTCATGGCCCCGCCCCCGCCGCCGCAGCAGGCGGCCAATCCGGAGAAGCCACCGCTGGTGAGTCCGCCCAGCCACCGGCTGAATCCCATGGCCGTCGGAGTGGGCGTGCCAGTGCCTCCGGGCGGCCCCGTCAAGATGGTCATCAAGAACGGAGTTCTGATGCCCAAGCAGAAGCAGCGGCGCTACCGCACCGAGCGCCCCTTCGCCTGCGACCACTGCTCGGCGAGATTCACCCTGCGCTCGAACATGGAGCGCCACGTGAAGCAGCAGCACCCGCAGTTCTACGCCCAGCGCCAGAGGAATGGCCACCACGTGATGAGGGGCAGAGGTGCCTCCAATGCCGCCGCCGCCGCCGCGGCCGCCGCAGCAGCTGCAGCCGTGATGGGACATGGCGGCGCCTCCGCCGGCTCCAACTCATCCGTCACCGGAGCCAACCACCACCACGGCCACGCCCCCATCTCGGAGCAGGTGAAGTACGCCATTCTGGCGCAGCAGCTGAAGGCCCACAAGAACACCGACCTCCTGCAGCAGGCCCTGGCCCACGGCTCCAGCAGCGTGGCCGGCAATCCCCTCCTGCACTTCGGCTACCCGCTGACCAACCCCGCTGCCCTGCACAACGGCGTCCAGGGGAACGGCCAGAGCCAGTCACTGGCCATGGACGACGACGAGCCCAAGCTGGTCATCGACGAGGACGAGAACGAGCACGAGCACGAGGTGCCGGAGGAGGTGGACGACTTCGAGGAGGACGAGGACGAGGAGGAGCTGGAGCTGGAGGAGCCGGAGGAGGAGGCGGAAGCAGAAGCGGAAGCCAACCACGCTCGTGAGGAGTTCGAGGAGGAGGATGATGAGGAGGAGGAGCTGGCCAAGCCATTGGACCAGCCAGCCAACGAGGCGGCCCAGAAAATGGCCGAGACCATCTTGGAGCAGGCCATCAAGGCGGGCAAGCCCTCGAGGAGTCCCTCCATCGAGCCACCGCCAGCCAATCCCTCCCAGACGACCACCACCAGCATGCAGGAGCCACAGACCACACCCGCAGCCACTCCCACACCCACCAACCCCAGCAGTCTGAAGACCATGATCGCCCAGGCCGAGTCCGTGGGCAAGTCCCTTAAAGAGGTGGCCAGCTCGCCGTTCAAGGACGAGTCGCAGGACCTGGTGCCAGTGGCCAAGCTTGTGGACAACGCCACCAGCCAGAACATGAGCTTCAACAGCTACTTCCGCCCCAGCGACGTGGCCAACCACATGGAGCAGAGCGACGAGGAGGGCCTGGTGGCCTCCGGGAGCGCCAGCGAGAGCAACAACAGCGGCACCGAGGACGTCACGAGCAGCAGCTCCGGCTCCGAACCGAAGAAGAAGTCCGCCTACAGCCTGGCCCCCAACCGCGTCTCCTGCCCCTACTGCCAGCGGATGTTCCCCTGGAGCAGCTCGCTGCGCCGCCACATCCTCACCCACACCGGCCAGAAGCCCTTCAAGTGCTCCCACTGCCCCCTGCTCTTCACCACGAAGAGCAACTGCGACCGCCACCTGCTGCGCAAGCACGGCAACGTGGAGTCGGCCATGTCCGTCTACGTGCCCACCGAGGACGTCAGCGAACCCATCCCGGTGCCCAAGTCCGTGGAGGAGATCGAGCTGGAGGAGCAGCGCCGCCGCCGCGAGGCGGAGCGGGAGAAGGAGCGCGAGCGGGAGCTGGAGCGGGAGCGCGAGCGCGAGAGGGAGCTGGAGCTGGAGCGGGAGCGCGAGCTGGAGAAGGAGAAGGAGCGGGAGCGACAGCAGCTCATCCAGAAGCTGGCGGCCCAGATGAATGCCGCCGCCGCTGCCGCAGCTGGAGCAGCTAGCGGTCCGCTCGGGGATGCAATGGCTGGCGGGGATCTGCCCTACAAGTGCCACCTGTGCGAGGGCTCCTTCGCGGAGCGGCTGCAGTGCCTGGAGCACATCAAGCTGGCCCACGCCCACGAGTTCGCCCTGCTGCTGGCCAAGGGGGCCATCGAGAACGAGTGCCTGGATCCCCAGCAGGCCGCCCATCCCAATCCCGCCCAGCAGTCGGCGGCCCACTCCGACGACGAGGGCCTGGCCTCCAACGGCGGCGGCAGCCGGGGCAAGTACCCGGACTACAGCAACCGCAAGGTGATCTGCGCCTTCTGCGTGCGCCGCTTCTGGTCCACCGAGGACCTGCGTCGCCACATGCGCACCCACTCCGGCGAGCGGCCCTTCCAGTGCGAAACCTGCCTGCGCAAGTTCACCCTCAAGCACAGCATGCTGCGCCACATGAAGAAGCACAGTGGACGGGCCCACAACGGCGACAATCCGGGCTCCGACTGCTCCGACGACGAGCAGGTGGCCAGTCCGCCCAGCACCCCCCTCCCCGTGCCCGCCGTGCCCCAGTCGCACAACAACAACCAGAACAGCTGCCACAACAACAACAATACCAACTCCAGCTCCAAGCTGGGCCTGAAGCTGCCCAAGCTCCACGAGCTGCTGGACAAGGCCAGCGAGTGGCGGGCCAGTCGGCTGGGCGAGCACAAGGAGAACCTGGGCGAGGCCACGCCCTCGAGCGGAGGCGCCGTCGCCGGATCGGACCTCATCGGCAACCTGCTGGGCATCAGCGACCAGGGCATCCTCAACAAGCTCCTCTCCTCCGCCGACGAGGCGGCCAAGCTGCTCGGCGTGGACAACAAGTAGAGGAAAAGGATTGAAAAGGATCCAAAAGGATCGAAAAGAACAGGAGAACCAAGAGCCATAAATTCTGGAGTACCGCCTTACATATACCAAAGCTTAAATAGTTTTCATTAATGGTAGTCTACTTTAAAAAAAAAAAGAAAAACAAAAACATAACAATGCAAAAACTTTTCACAAAGGGATGTGCTCAATAGCTCGTCTAAATTTTCACTTGAAAGAAAGCCACAGGCTGTTTTT
Organism: Drosophila kurseongensis; assembly: GCA_018153305.1. Lineage (NCBI taxonomy): Eukaryota > Metazoa > Arthropoda > Insecta > Diptera > Drosophilidae > Drosophila > Drosophila kurseongensis. The sequence goes on from JAECXX010000141.1 coordinate 1,865,456, forward strand.
TTTTTTTTGAAAATTTATGACCGAAGAGCTTTAGACCCCCATATATATTTTTTTTGAGACCTCTATTTTTTTTTGCCAACCCCTATTTTAAGCGGTCCAACCAACAAACCAACAAGCTAATCAAAATCTTTGCAGACAAGCACTATTTTTTTTATCATTTTTTTCCTAGCTATTTAATTTATTTTACATATTTTACAATTAGTCTTAAGTAGCTGCAATGACAAGAAACAACGAACATATTAGCATGACAAAAAAAGACTTGACACAAAAGAAAGATATACAAGAATACACACCTAAAGTAAATATACATATAAATAAAAACATAAACGTAAACGTAATTTTAATATAATACAATGTACATTGAAAGAGGCCTTGAGAAACCGCAGTGTGGCTTAAACCTAGTAATTTAAATCGTGTTGCTTGCAACTAAGTATAGTCATATAGTATTTGTAAGCCTAGGCCTAGACACTTTTTTTAGGGATCCTATTTAACGAAACTCATTTATTGCTGTAAGGCTACAGCAATACAACACACATAACACATATTAACACATAGCTATTTAAATATACGGAAAGCATGATTCTTATATAATTAAATTAGTGGACTTCTTACAGCAATAACCAAAGCATTTCGCGTTTGTAGCGTTGTTTAAGCTAAACGAAAATAAACGAAATTAATTTACCCAATGCATGCCTATATATATATACATATATATATAAGGAGCACACAACTACATTATATCAAATATATCGGTTATACTTAATGTGGATGCAGCAGCAGCAACAAACTACTGAACAAATTAAACTATGTACTTAGCGATTATAAATGTACTTAAAATTGTAAAAGTGTACTTAATTGTAAACTCTGAAAGACACACGCAACGAGAATGGATTACAAATTGAATTCAAATAAAATAACGACAAAAGAACAAATAATCAGCGATGTTTTTATTTTTTTGGGTTTATGTTAGGCCTTCATGGTATAATAAAAATGGTTTTAATCTATTAATCTAGGGGATATGCTTATTTAATTCAAATCCTTACATAAACTACAAAATTCCAGGATTTATACAATCTTATCTTAGAGAATCAAAAAAATATATTAGATGGTAAATAGACACAAACAACTTGAAATCTTATCTTTCGATTTGGCGGCTTATTACTCTTAAAATATTTGAGTATAGCCACACCGCTTTTCCCTTTGTACTTGTGTAAATAAAAATCGTAAAGTCAGTGTTGTTAAATTTATTTGATTTAAAACGTTACAAATTTAGTTAAATGCTGGGTTCATAATATAAACATAGATAATTATGTTAGTAGCTAACAAGTGACACTGTAACCGGAGGCAACTGTACCTATTTTAAATGCTTACATTTCCTACTGACTAAACCGTACCTGATTTCGAAGTTTAACAATTATAATCGTTTAAGAGTTATGAAAAATAAAAAGCCTAGCAATGGCAAAAAAAAAATTTAACTGGTGGGCTGTGTACTGCGATGCCCCTTGAGTTGATCTATGGCATTCTTGTTTCCATCTTCGCTAGATAATTGTCCTGCTGTGATTCAGCGAAAGCTGTCCATTGGCAACGCGATTTTGAAGGCGCTGTTGGTAAATAAATTGGTATGTAGTAGAAAATACTTGATATAAAGAAGCAAAGGTAGATGGATACCCACCTTATTGAAGACATCCCGCATTAGACGATTGCAGCGACGCCTTCGTTCCTCCTGCTCCCGATTTTGGGCGGCTAACACTTCGGGCAAACTCTGACATCGCTTGGTGGTCATGGCCTTCATTTCCCGTGTGGAAAATATCCTTAAGCGAGCTGCTCGAGAAAAAAAATATTTAATTATCATATAATAGGTTACATTTTTTCAAAATGACGAAAAATCCGCCCAAAATTAAAAAATAAAGTGAGGATACAGAGAATTTAATCACAATCATTTATAAGTATGCCACTCTAAAATGTATAATGATATGTATAAGATGTGTATAAGAAAAGTTATGAGCGTATAAGTGCAGTATTTGGACACTTTTCTGCAGACCCAAAAAAAAATGACGAAAAATCGACCCAAAAAAAAAAAAAAAGTAGGAACGCAGATTTTTAGGGAATTAAACCATTGTCATTTAGAGGTATGCCACTTTGAAATCGGAAGTCTGTAAGAAAAGTTATGAGCATAGAAGTGCAGTTTTTGGACACTTTTCTGCAGACCCATTTTTTGAAAATTTGGAAAGGGGTTACATCATTGAAAATGACGAAAAATCGACCCAAAAAAAAAAAAAAAAAGTAGGAACGCAGATTTTTAGGGAATTAAACCATTGTCATTTAGAGGTATGCCACTTTGAAATCGGAAGTCTGTAAGAAAAGTTATGAGCATAGAAGTGCAGTTTTTGAACACTTTTCTGCAGACCCATTTTTTGAAAATTTGGAAAGGGGTTACATCATTGAAAATGACGAAAAATCGACCCAAAAAAAAAAAAAAAAGTAGGAACGCAGATTTTTAGGGAATTAAACCATTGTCATTTAGAGGTATGCCACTTTGAAATCGGAAGTCTGTAAGAAAAGTTATGAGCATAGAAGTGCAGTTTTTGTACACTTTTCTGCAGACCCATTTTTTGAAAATTTGGAAAGGGGTTGGTTACATCATTGAAAATGACGAAAAATCGACCAAAAAAAAAAAAAAAAGTAGGAACGCAGATTTTTAGGGAATTAAACCACGATCATTTAGAGGTATGCCACTTTGAAATCGGAAGTCTGTAAGAAAAGTTATGAGCATAGAAGTGCAGTTTTTGAACACTTTTCTGCAGACCCATTTTTTGAAAATTTGGAAAGGGGTTACATCATTGAAAATGACGAAAAATCGACCCAAAAAAAAAAAAAAAAGTAGGAACGCAGATTTTTAGGGAATTAAACCATTGTCATTTAGAGGTATGCCACTTTGAAATCGGAAGTCTGTAAGAAAAGTTATGAGCATAGAAGTGCAGTTTTTGTACACTTTTCTGCAGACCCATTTTTTGAAAATTTGGAAAGGGGTTGGTTACATCATTGAAAATGACGAAAAATCGACCCAAAAAAAAAAAAAAAGTAGGAACGCAGATTTTTAGGGAATTAAACCATTGTCATTTAGAGGTATGCCACTTTGAAATCGGATGACTGAAAGTAAAGTTAGGAGCATAGAAGTGCAGTTTTTGGACACTTTTCTGCAGACCCATTTTTCATCATTGAAAATGACGAAAAATCGACCCAAAAATAAAAAAATAAAGTGAGGATACAGATTTTTAGAGAATTTAACCGCAATTATTTAGAAGTATGCCACTTTAAAATCGGATGTCTGTAAGAAAAGTTATGAGCTTAGAAAGGCATTTTTTTTTAAACTTTTCGGCAACCCATTTTTCAAAAATTTGGAAAGTCATAAAAATATCTAAAAGGATAACCTGATAAGGCAATTAATTAATGGTACTCAACAAGTGCGTGTTGTTGTTAAAAGCTCAATAATTGTGTAGGGAGTATGATCAACTTACATGTGGCTGGTGGTGGCAGCTGCAGCAGTCGCCTATCCAGCGTCTCCAAGCTGGTGTTCTCGCCCAGAAGATTGTCCAGCTCCCGCCGTCGAACATTCCGGATCATCTGCATCTGGTTGAGGATGGCCTTGCGCTGCTTGGACTTGGCGCAGAACTCGGGGCGAGCCAGCTGCAGTTGGTCCTGCAGCGATCGCGTTTCGGGCAGGACTTCGCTGCCGCCCGTCGCCGTGAACTGGATGACATAGGCAATGGCCCGTGGCCGCACTTGGAGCGTCTGCCGCTGCATGACGCTCTCCGAACGCCTCGCCTCCTTGGGCCTCCTCCTCGCCCGCCGACAGTCCGCATCGTCGTACTGATGGGTGGTGGTCGTTGTGGTCGTCTCGCACGTGTTGACCATGCCCATGGGTATGGACATTTCCGAGCTGATGCACATCATCGAGGACGCCGAACTGGTCGTGGTTGTGGTGGACCTTGACGTGGCCACCACGGCGGCCTGCACATAGCCAGCTGCTCCTTGGGAGTTCAGCACCTGGTAGTAGATGGCTCCCTCGTTATCAGCACAACTATAGCCGGCACTTCCGCTCAGATGGGGCAGCGTGGCATAGGCACTGCCCGCCGCCTGGGCGTACTGCATCTGTATATACTGCTCCTGCTCTTCGTGTTGCTGTCGTGTCTGCTGCGGATTATGCCTCTGGCACTGCTGCGAAAAAGAAAGAGATGGCTAGAGTGGGAGGTGGGGGTAGTGTATCCTTTGTCCATACCACAAATTGCTGCTGGCGAACGTACGTTCCTTGCTGCTGCTGCTGCTGGCTAATATGATGCTGCTGCTGCTGGTAGAGTTGCTGCTGCTGCTGGTAGAGCTGCTGCTGCTTGAGCAGTAGCAACTGCTGCTGTTGCTGGTTCTGGTAGTGCTCGCGGAACTGTCGCTGCCTTTGCTGGACAAAGGAGCAAACGCTTTCACTGCGTCCGCCGCCGCTGGAGGAGCTTTGCGAAATTAGTACGGGAGTGGCCATCTTTTTGCGATGTTGAGCTTTTTGCTGGTCAAGATGATGTGGTGGTGGTGGTGGTGGTGGCGTCGGCGGTGTCGCTGGATCAGAGGAGCTAATGGAGGCAGGAGTTGGAGGCAGTTTCCTGGGCGGCACACCCACTGATTCAACTCTTACTGGGGGTCGAGGAGTGCTGGGTGTTCCAGCACTTTCCACCTCCACGGATGACTCAGCTTGGCGCTCCTCCTGTCCACCACTGCACCGCTCCGAAGTTGGCAACTGCACCGATGGCACGGCCGACAGCAGTTTGTCGCTGGAAAAAGCCGAGCCCTTGTCCGTTTCGATGTGCACGGAATTGCGGGGCAGCATGGTTATGGCATCGCCCAACAGCTGTTGCAGTGCCTGCAGCCGGCGAATCTCTGTGTCGATCCAGTTGAGCTGGTTCCTCCGCTCCGAATCGAAGCCTCCCTTCAGACGCCGCTCGTACTCGATTTCGCTTTGGGTCATAGGGTTGAGCCATTCCTGCAGATCTGAGGGCTCGGCATCTGCGTCCGTGGAGGCCGCATCTCGCGTGGGCACATTGGTCTTCTGGGTGACGACCTCGTGGGAGGCACTGGTCGAGCCGCTGGCCGAGAAACTGGTGGGCAGTGGCGAAGGTGTGCCGGCAGTTGCTCGCTTTCGGGGAGCGGGTACCGGCAAAGTGGCGGGCTCGCCCTTGGAGGAGCTTCTCGAGCCACATTGCGAGGTGTTGGTTGCCACATCCTGCCGTTTGAGGGGACTTGGCACTGCAATGGGGAAATTGTTAGTAAGGACTGCCTGTTCACGTGTGATTCACCTACCTTTCGGTTGCTCCTTTGCCTTGCTGGACTGATTGCTTTTGAGGGAGCGCAAACTACTGCTGGACTCGGCCAAATCTAGACAGGCAAGGCGCCTGGCTATGTCTCTGACGAGTTTCTTTTTCTGGCCTTGGCTGAGACTGCGAGTTTTCACCAAGGAGCAGAGCAAGTCGATTCCCAGATCCAGATCTCCTCGCGGCCCACCTCCCGATCCTGATCCCACTCCAATTGAGGAAGAGGATGTAGATGGAATGGTCTCTGGTCTTGGCTGCGACTGCGGCTGCTGGTTCTCCTTGTTTTCGCGTCGTCGACTGCCCAGAATCTTCTCGAACTGGGCCGCGGTGAACTGGCGCTCCTGCTCTCGCTCCTTTTCCCGCAGCTCAGCCTTTCTCTGGTCCTTGTCGCGCTGCTGAATCCTCCGGTGATCTCTCTCGCGATGTTGAGGCTCCGCATGCTCCTTTTGATTGTGTTTCTGATGCTCCCTTTGCTCCTGAACCCTTTTCAGCTGATCTTTCTTGTCCTGCTCCCTTTTCTGCTGTTCTTTCTTTTCCTGCTCCTTTTTCGGCTGCTCCATTTCCGTATGTTTCTTATCCTGCTTCTCCAGCTTGTCCACGACCAGTTCCTGCCCCATGTGGATATGGTAATCGAAGCTGCTGGCCGCCGAACTGCCATAAAGTGAGGTGGCTTGGGATTCCCGCCTCGAACTGGAACGTGATTCCGCCAACCTTGAACTAACTTGCGATCCCATTCTGGAGCTGTTCTGCGAGTTGAGCCTCGAGTCGTCTCTTCTGTAACTGCTCAGTGATTCCCTACGCGAGCTACTCAGCGATTCTCTGCGGGAGCTGATTTGTGGATCTTGCACTCTAGAGCTTAGCCTTATGTCATCTTTTTTGGAGCTGCTCAGCGAGTCTTCTTTTCTGGACATGTTTTGTGAAGCCTCTCTTTGGGAGCTGCTTTGGGTTGCTTCCTTTTTGGAGCAGTTTTGGGTACCTTCCTGCCTGGAGCGGTTTTCATCAACTTCTTTCCTGGAACTGCAGTGGGTATCTTCGGTTTTGGAACTGCTGTGTGTGGTCTCCTTCCTTGAAATGCTGCGGGAATCCTTCTGTCTAGAGCTGCTGCCAGAATCATCCTTCCTTGCGCCGCTGCGGTTAATCTCCAGCGAAACCTCTTTCCTGGAGCCCAAAGAACTGCCCAGGGAGCCCAACCTGGACCTCGAGGGCTTCCCGCGGTCGCTGGGATTGACAAAAGTGCTCGAGGCCAGTGGTGGCGTGGGCCTATCCTGCACTGGCGATGCTTCCTCCACCTCACGCCGCTGCAATCTGTCCAAATCCGTCTCGGATCGCTGTTGAATGGGCTGACGCCAACCGCACTCCTCCAGAACGGACCGCTCCAGGGTGCTGATGTTGCTGGTGGACACCGCACGCTTGTAGTAGCCCACATCGGCCGCAGGATCCCATTCCAGGCGCTTGTGGGACTTCACCGCGGACTCGGGAGTCTGCGTCTTTTTGGTGTGCATCTCCTTGGGTGGCTTGGTGGGTGTCCTTAGATCCTCCACGGATTGTGACATAGTTTGAGTGACCGCCACGAGTCGATTACCCTGGTTATTGTCCATCAAAATGGGTATTATGGTGTATTCATTGGTTTTTAACTGGCTTTCTTGGGTTTTCAGTGGATGTGGCTGTGGGTTTGCGGGTTTGGTGAGTGGCGGTGATGGAGGGAGTTCCAGGAGGTGCTCATCCGGTGACGCTTTACCCAGTGGACAGTCCCTGCTCCTCGGGCGCCGCCTGTGAACGGATTCTGGTCGAGATCCAGCTTCTCTGGCGCCGGTGGAGACGAGTCCTGGGGCCAGGAACGTTCCCAAGGCACAGCTGTGGGTGCTGCCGCTGGCGCCACTACTTGCCGTCGACGAGAAGGCCATAAATCGCTCCAACTCCCGATCCTCCGCCAATTCGGTGATATATTCCCTGGCCTGCGGCGGAACGCGCGATGATTTCGCGGGCTTGCGATGCTTGGAACTAGACATCTGGTTGGATTTGGATTCGGGCCACTACTCCTCACTCGGTTCTCAAGGACTAGCCCGCTTATTTCGTTGTTTTATGTTAGTTTTTCACTCAGGGAGCAGCGTTTGAGGAAATCGTTTTCAAATTTTGTTTTTCCAGCATTTCTGACAGTGTTGGAAAATGCACACGGCTTTTTATTTGGGTATGACAATCGAAGCGAGTGACGGAGGCAAGATTTTTAACGGTCTTTCATTGGAAAGAAATATTATTGAAAGTTCAAAATAAAAGAAATATAAGGAATATTCAGCATATTTTCTTTTTGAAGGACAAAATTAAATTCAATATTGTCTTCAGCTAGAAGAGTTTACACTCAACATCTTCTTAGGCACTTAAGGCAATATATATGATATTATACATACTGTTTTTAGATATCTTGTTTTATTGCTAACTTAAATTTAAAAAAAGGTCATTAGGGCTTTATTTTTTATGATGATAAACAAAAATGGACTTGCCAAAGAAGTACAAATTACTTCTTCTAGATTTAAAACAACTTTAGCAGCAACTATCGATAACTTTTTGTCCCTTCCACAACTGAACCGGTTCGTGTCCAGTGTTGGCTAAGTGCACAACCGGTTCCAGCTGAAGGATTTTCAAAATGGCATTTGCTTTCGCCTTTCGTTGTTTATAATTACGGCTCGCTGAATTTAAAACGATTTAGTCCTGTTCCGAGGAAGTTGATAATATAATAAGAAAAACAGAGTGATTGGATTCCAAAAGGACCATGTTGGAGACCAAAAGCATAGCTGAACTGGCTTTTATAGATAGAGAGACGCCGCGCAAGCGCAAGAGGGAGACCCCGCCCCCGCCTGCGCCCCCGCCCCTGGAAAAGGACGCTCGGCAGGATGCAGCTGCCGCGTCATCGGAATCGGAGTCCTGCTTCACCAATGCCGCCTTCAGTTCCACGCCCAAGAAACTGATCGGCCGCCGCCGTTTGGCCAAGGAGAATAGCAATCCGTTTCCCGGTTTCGAGGTGAAGTCCATTGCCGATCTTGCCCAGAAGCAGCAGCCACAACTACCATTGTCCACAAATCCTTTCGAGGTCCTGCGAGGTCAGCCGTCTAAGAAGAAGAAGCGCGAACACGCCTGCTTTGAGAATCCTGGCCTGAATTTGGAACTACCCGAAAAGCAGTTCAATCCCTATGAGGTAAGTTCGGTCTTAAGGCTTAGTTTAGGTACAGTAAATACTGAACTTACTAAGTATTTCCCCATTATAATGGAAATAAATTACTATTTATTACTAAACTATATTATTGGTATATAATATTCAAAGTTTAAAAGCATGAATTACTATGACTTGTACAATTACAAATTAAACTACGTTTAATACGAGCTTATATTTTATGATAAATATAATGCGATTTAATTTTCTAGATTCAAAATAATAGTTTAGTTGGCATTTCACCATTTGAATTTGGTTTTAAAACATTCTTTACACCAATTAAAATATATTCAAGGCTAATAATTAACATTTCGGCTTGCTGTTATTGTTAAAATACTTAGTAAAATAGGAAAGCAATTTCAATACAATTAAATTAAATAAAGTCATTCATAAAGGATACTTAACAAATTAGATTTGCACCAAAGCTAGATAGATTTCTTGGGATAAATGTAGACCATATTCACCCTTTACGGTTTCCTTATTAAAAACATAAAAATTCGTTATTTTTCAGGTCATCCGTCTGGCAGCAACGCCTGCCAAGGGATTCGTGAATCCCGGCCTGAATTTGCGTGGCAGTGATGCCCCAGCCTCGCTGAATCCCTTCGAGATCCATCGGCCAAGTGAGGCTTCCGAGGCGGCCTGCAATCCTTCGGGTGTGGCCAATCCGGGGCTAGAGGAGCCGCTGCCCACCAGCTTGAAGATCGGTCTGCCATTCACCCCGACCCTCGGCTGTCGCATCGACTTCCACGGCATGTCGCTGGCCCAGTTGACTCCTAGCAAGCTGCTGGCCGAGAAGCTCGTGTTCTCACCTGTTCCGGCTCCCAAGAGATCACTGGGCGCCATCAGCGAGGAGTCCTCCTCGATGGACATCGGCAGGGAGCTGGATCGCTATCAACTGGAGCTGGAGAACAGCATCAACGAGGCCAAGCTGAGGAAGAATGGCGTGCTGGTGGACAAGGAGGTGCCCAGAAATAGTTTGGAAGTGGAACTGCACAAGAATGCCAAGGTTTCCTTGGTCATGGAAACGGATTCGCAAGAGGTAATGATGCAGGAGGTGGTCAAGGGAGAGGCCCAAGTGGAAAGGCGTTTGGTTTGCACTAGGAGACGCACTCTCACTGAAATCAACGAGGACCCCGAAGTGGAGGAGGCGAGGAAGGAGGATCTGGAGCAGGAGAAGCTCCTCGAGCAGCAGCGAATCCTGGAGCAGGAGAAGCTCCTCGAAAGGGAACGGCATTTGGCGCGGGAGAAGCAATTGGAGAGGGAGAAACTCCTGGAGAGGGAGAAGCACTTGGAGCGCGAGAAGCTGCAGGAGAAGCTGCACGAGCAGCTCAGGGAGAAACTCCAGGAAAGGGTTAAGCTGCTGGAAAGGGAAAAGTTGGCCGAAGAACTCCTGGAAAAGCAGCAGCTCCAGGAGCAAAATAATACCGAGGAGAAGGAGGCGGAACCAGAGGGCGATGTGGCCTATGCCTCCGAATCCGACGAAGAGCCCGACGATCTGGACTTTAAGGCTCCCGCACGCTTCGTTCGAGCCTACCGACCTGCAGCTCTGCCCACCAAGGCGGCCAGCAAGGAGTCCCTCCACTCCATCGGATCCAGCAAGTCCTCCAAATCGGCAGAGGCCAAGTCCAGTGGCGGCATGAAGGGTATGATAAGAAAGTCCATCCGAAGACTTATGCACCCCACTCACACTTCACCCGAGAAGTCCGAGGACAAGGATGCCCAAAGTCAACACCACAACATCCTGAACAGCATTCGACACAGCCTGCGAAGGCGGCCCCAGAAGTCGGCCGATGTGGAGCTCCAGATGGAGCCCGCACCCGCGGATGTGTCCATCATCGACAGCAGCGAAAGGACCATGAAGCTCCGCTCGAACGTCGCCCAGACCGAGTACATGACCATCGACCAGTTGACCAACGAGAAGAAGCACACGCTGAGGAACAGCATCCGGCGGTCCACGCGGGACGTGCTGCGCCATGTTTTCCACAAGAGCCACGATGCCTATGCCACCGCCAAGTGAGGCGACTCCCGGATCGGAATGGGTCGACTTTGGGGGATCTAAATTGTCATATCTGAATAGATAAACATCATAGAGGCATGGTCAACCGACTTTATAAGGAGGTTCCTACACTAACTTTTTATTGGAAAATAAATTGATTTTAATCCTTAAAGCAGGGTATTATATTAGGGTATCAAAATACCTATCAGGTTATTTATATTTTTAACCATGCAAAGTCGATCCACTCCGTCAAGGTATTCACTTCTTCAAAAACTATTTTTTAGCACCTAGTTAAGTTTTTAAATGCACCCAAAGATTGTCACACAAAACCAGCAACCGAAAGGAAACCTATTTCATCTGGAAACCAAATCCATCGTTTAATTTTTATGAATGGAATGATTTCAACTAGTTTTATTAATTTTTTTTATATATTCAAGGGAACTCCCAAAAAAACTTGCTGAAAATTTATTCACACAATGTTTATAGTATTAAGTACTTGATGTTTGCACGTTTATTCATATATGTAATGTTTGTCAATGTCTTTTTATATATGCTTTTTAATATATATAACATTTGTTTTTACATAAACTACTTGTGTGTGAGTGTTTTTCTACTTATATAAAGGAAATGAAAACAAATTAGGTGGGAAATTATATAATATTGGGGATTTTCCAAACAGTAACACTAAATTCTACAAATAATGTGGATTATCTTATGAACACATCGAGCATTACTTAAATCTATTCTTGGACCAATGGTTTTGTGGGTTTACCATATAACTCATTTTTCTGTATGGATGCATTTGCTAAAATGGTTTAACAAAAAAGGATATTTCCAAACCAACTTATATGTATATGTAAGGTGTATGAACGAGATTATGTTTAGAAACACTATTTCACATTCCAAACTTACTTTATTAGTTGGAAACTGTTATTCAATTTCAATATATAGATGTACCCCGATTGGGCTGGGGTCACACATGGATCTACTTGTAGACGGTTTGGAGGAGCGGTCGTCGCCGCTGATCCAGTGGCTTGTAGGCGTGCTGATAGACGCTGGCCAGGCGCCAGTGCTCCGGATAGCCGCCCTGTCCCGCTCCGCCCGCTTGGCTTTGGAACGGCGGCACCAGCGTCTCGATGTCGTAGTTCTTTTTGGCGTACGGCTGCCGGGGGCGTGGCACCACCAGCACCCTGGCCCCTCCTCCACCGCCTCCCCCACATCCCTGTTCCATGCCCACAAAGTCCCCGGAGGCGTTGTGCTTGGGCACTCCGGCGCGGAAGGCCGCCTTGCTGGTCAGGCAGTGTCCATGTCCATGGCCTCCAAAGGAGGGTGGACAGCAGCGTGGAGCTGGAGCCACTTTGTGGCAGAGGCGGCGAGCAGGTCGCCGCAGCAGGACATCCCGTTTGCAGGGAGGTCCTCCGGTTGGCCGGCAGTCAATGGTCTGGCAGGAATCCTGTCCAGATTCCGGACCCAAGTACTTTTCCCTCAAGGCCTGGTAGGCCTTATCGCCGAGCATGGGCGACGACTGATACTGTTTGGCCAGACGATCGGGCATTCCACGTCCGGGTAGCTCCGCCAGGTTGCCAAAGCTCACTCCCCCATTTGGTCCTCCGAAGCCGGATCCTCGCCTCCGGCACTGCGAGGCGCTGGACTCCCGGGAAACGCTGCGTGCTCTCTGCCTCGACGGGGGGGAATAGTCACATGCACACGGATCCTCGCGGTCCAAGCGGGCTCCTCCGAAGTCCGTTCTCTTCCTCAGTATATCCTTGTCGAAGAAGTCCGCTTCCCCAAGAGTGCTGGTGAACACCCCTGCCGACCTGCCCAAATCGGAGGAGTGCTCCTCGCGGGGCGTCTTCACACAGGTGAAGACAGCCGGTCCCGCCGAGTCATTGGAGCCATCTATGTGCCTGGCCAGACGCGGCTCGTCCGCGGGATTGGCCGGCTTGAAGTCCCAGCAAATGGCCAGATCCATGGGACCCATCTTCTTGGCCGGCGCAGAGCCCACTCCCCGGAAGGGATCTCCGTGGCCCAGAGCCCGGGGCACGATGCCACCGCCGGTTTTCGGGCGGAAGACCTTCATCTTGGTACAGTGCGTGGGTCCGGCGTTGTGGGTCTTCACGCCCACTCCCGTTGCTATGGGATCAATGTCGAGGGCCAGGCCTGCGTGGCCACCCGCAATCTGGGCCCGCCGGAAGGCCAGGTCCGCCACGCAGTCGGGCAGCGGCTGGTGGTCGAGGTTGTCCTGGTGCATCCGCTTGGCCAGCTCGAAGTTCGCATAGGCCGGAACCACTGGCGAGGGACACCGTTCATTGGGCTTCTCCGTAATCGAGTGCAGCGGCATCTTCTTGATGAGATCGGGATCCGAGTCGAAGTTACGCACCGCAACCGTGGGCAGTGAGATCAGATCCTTGCCGGGCTCCAAAACGGAAAAGTTCAGTTCACTACCGCGCTCCAAATGATCCGTGTAGCGATTTTGGGCAGCTGCCAGGGAGGGAAACTCCCGGTATTTAATGGGCTGCGTGTCCCGCGTGTCCAAAGTGAGACGGCTTAGTGGTATACCATCGGAGGTATCCCGCTTCTGGTCGAGGAGCTGCTGATGCGAGGGTAGCCGGAACTGCGGCTCCGTCAAATCCCCAGGGGTGTATCCAAGTTCCGGAAGGGCTGTTTGCGACATGGTTGGATGGTGAAGTTCGCTTTCAGGTTCACTTGTACATTAAGATGGATGCGAATGGAGTTGGGATGAGATGAAGATGAGTTATGTATACACAGATGGGTTAACATGAGGTTAGTGATTCTAACTAGCGGTTAAAGAGTAATACTGTTATTTAGATGACAAAAGAAGGGGAGTAGGTAACAAGACACCACAACAAATAAAACTAATAACTAAACCAAAATAATTACGAAATTTAAGCACCTGTTTAATAAATATAACTTAATATCTATTTAAGCTCCGGTTACATAAATACAATTTTCCATAGCCCAAAGTGATACTATATGAAGAATTCTTCTTTCTCCTTTTCCTTAATCAAAAGTGTAAAGAATGATATGGGGGATGGGTATGAGTTATGAAAAGTATTCATTTTATGAGTTAGTTACTACTCAGTAAAGCTAAAGAATGTGAATGTGCTAGTGCTAAATCACTACCAATAAATAATAATGAGTTATGGAATGTGATAAACAAATTTAATTGGCTTCCGGTTCTTTCAAATATAATAGACTTCAAATGAGTTTGCCAAATGTTACGAGTGGCCCTTCGATGCCTTCTGCTCCTTCTCTTTGCCCTTTTCCTTGGCCTTATCCTTGCCCTTATCCTTATCCTTTACTGTGTCCTTTTTCTTATCCTTACTCGCCTTTTCAGGAGGAGGATTCGGCTTATGGCGACTTTCGTAGGAGGCCGCGGATTCGTTGGCATGCATCGCAGGTCGTGTTTTATGGAAAGCGGTGATGGTGCGTTTTCGACGCCTCTTTTCGGTGGCCACACAGGCGACCTTGAATGCCTTGGGTGGCATCTTCACGGTCTTCTCGCTCTAGGAAGGTGGGTAGGTGCAGGTGAACGTGTCAGAGAAAGTGAAAGTTCAGGGTGCAAGTGCTGTGCTATGTGGGGTACACATGGGTATATCCAGAAAAAACCGATAAGAAATGTCTGATTAGTTTACAAGAATCTTTTCAATGGAGTTACATTGTTTAATGACATATCGTTAAAAATATCCACATTTGTAATATCTTTCCAAAATCCATACAATGTCGGACTTTATGAATATGAACTTTTGTTTTTTTTGAATTTTTCACAAAACTATTTATATTTTAAATAGTAAATATTGATATATAAATGTTTAGCTTATTTTACGTTATATATAGACCAAATTGCGAAATTACGGTCTTTTTTTCTGGGTATACCCAATAAAGTTAATTAAGAAACGGTATGGGAGGCCACATGGTGACCCCGACTCACCACCACTTTGCACTTGGCGCGCTTGCAGCGCTGGCTGAGATCGTGCAGGTCCTGGATCTGCTGGAGGCCCTCGCACTTGGTCTGGCACTTGTGGCGCATCCAGTGGGGATCCCCCTCCTGGCCCAAGGTCATCCGCTGGTCGCAGGCCAGGGCCCTCCGGTTCTCCCGCTGGCAGCTGCAAAGGTCACGCGGAAACCCCGCGAACTTGTACCGCCCACTCAAGCAGGCATCGTAGTGGGCGCAAAAGCTGCGCGTTATCCGCAGCGGAAGTTCGTAGGTCCCGCGATATTGCCCGAAGGAGTTGCCCTCCCTGGGGATTGTTGTTTAGGAATAGGGATTATTATTAAATATTAGTAGTTTCAAATCCTTTGTAATTCATGAAACTTTCACATCACACTATAAATTAGTCCTAACTAAAGGTCTTCTAAATATTTAGTTAGAATAATGATTCCAAGTTTGATTAAACTAATACCCTCCAAAATTAAAAAAAGCTAAGATATTTAAACAACGGACGTTTTGTCAAGAAATATTAAACAAAGTATCCAAAAATAAATGTATTATCTCAAGAAGACTAATACAAAATTCAGTCTTGGTTTTATCTTTTAGAGATTACTCTTAGAATAGATGGAACAAAAGCCTTATTTGATAAGGAAATTTGACTAATATTTTAGATATTTCCCAAATATGTTTTCTATACTTACTTCTTGACTCCGGGCAGCAGATGTCCGTTTTTTGCTGCCAGGACCTTGGCGTTTTTGTGGAGTCCTCGTGGGCGGGGGGCGGCAAATCGCGGATACTCCCAATTGTTGAGGCGCTTCGACTGGAATCGGCCCTCAAACTGCAATAAACAGAAGGATATCGACATCAGAAGGATGGCAACGGGGGCTTAGCCAGGACTCGATAGACACCTGTTCGGAAAACGGCCTCTCGGCTCGAGTAATTCCCTTATTTATGGTCCCCGGGCAAACAAGCCAATTGATAAAAAAGCCCACCCCATAAACGCATCCGCATCCGAATCGAAAACCGGAACCAACCCCAGGAACCTGGGAATCCGGGAATCCGGGAGGTGGGGCCAATTACACGGCGTAATCTCTACGCCGGAACATGTGTAGGAAGGCATTTGTCTAATGCCACTTAATGCCTTGTTTGTGTTTGCCTTTCGAAAGTTTCGGACCAGACGCGTTAAAAAACAGAGGCCCTGATCTTTAAGCCAGAGTCATTTATCAGGAGGATTACCCGCAAACAGGTATAGGAATACGGGAAATATAAAAATCAAATCTAACAATATGCTCGCAATTTATGAAAATGGTTTGTATTGTGAAGGGGATATAAAAACATTCAAATAGCAAAATAAATATCAACAAAAATAAAAAAAAAGCTAAACAACATTATATACGTAAATTTTACAAATGACTATAACAAGGATATTATGAAATTATATTGGTAAACTTAAAAATAATTAAATACAAATTCATGTAAAACAAAATGATGAATGTGAAGAAATATTTTGTAAAGGCAAGAGAGATTTAAGTTAAACTTTTAATCAAGATGTTAGGCCAGAGTTAAACACTCAGTGGACTTGACCTATTTTTAAGGAGTGCAACTGTATAAAAAGGACCTTCAAGGCTCTTCGCATCCGAGATGTCTTCCCACGCGGACGGATTTCAATTAAGGAATGCAAATGGCCAACCGCTGGTAACTCGATACTCGGGGAACTGGGATGTCAACACTTGATTGAGGCCTTGATCGATGGGTGGAGTGGGTGCTGTAGTGGGTGGTGCTGTGGGTGGTACAGTGGGCGCTACAATGGGTGATTTGGGGGAGTGACAGGGCACACACGTTCGCAGCGCGTGCCTGGTCACCACAATGGATGTTGGCACTGTAATTAAATTTGCACGGCAATTACACAATATCCACTTCCCCGCTCTCGAGCACATTCCAGCGTGAAAAATACAAATTGATTTTAAACTCAATTAGCAACAAAGGAGCTACAATAGAGATTACAACACTTGGTCCAGATGGATGGGATTGAATGAGTAGCATAGGATGGGATATGATAGAACCGAATAGACGGGATAGTGCGCACCCCTTGCAAGTGTCGAGGTCACCCCTCCACAAAGCGATGATTTTTATGGCAACCCTCTGGGGTGCAATTTATCACATGGTGTCCTTGCACTCGCATCCGCAGGATTAGACAGTCAAAAAGCTAGTTGGTAAACACGTGCAAGGATGGATGGATGGATGGGAAGTGCTGGGTTGGAATAAGGTGCTCGTTGTATCTATCGTTTATATCCTGCTGCACTTGTAGCCAAGGACTTACGGGTGGCAGAAGTCCTGGTCGAGGCGACAACCACTTAAGCTAATTTCACGCTCTGTCGACGACTGTCCTTTGGTCCAAAGTTCCGTATCCTCTGGATTTTTGGTAACTCCAGCTCCCTTCTATTCCTCCTCCAAATCAATTTCCCGAACAGCTGTCGACTTGGCCAATTGGAAAAGCATTAAATGAAACCATCACCTGGATATTTACATTCCAATTTCAAATACCAATTTCTATATATCTTTTGTGAGAAATTCCTTCAGCTCGTCAGTTAACCGATTCCGTTGCGATTGTGTGTGTATATGGGGAAATAACTCGGATCGAAGGGGGCCAAAAGCAAAAGGCCTGGTCCAAAGTTACCGTTACCAAGTAAATAAACTTTAACTGTCGCTATTTGCAAATGTGCAAGGGGCGAAAAGAGCGGAGCAAATCGGCAAGGGGATATGCGTACGTCACTCAAAAACAAAAGCCCAAAAACAGGCGACACATTTTCTAGGATGTTACCAATTTCAAAAAGCTCAAATTAAATTCTTAGTTAAAAATAAAAAAAAAAATAGCAACTCTATTCAAAATGTTGCATTAATGAGCGACATAATCTAAAAAACACTATATTAAATTCACAACCAAAACAACATGTACAATAATCACTAAAAGTGAATTTATAAGAAAACTAAATTCAGAATACATCAAATCTTGAATTTAAAATCTTAATAAGTTACAAATTTAAATCCTAACTTAGGCTTCTATTAAAGGCAACTCTTTTGTCGCCTGGCTGTTGTTTTTGTTTATAGACGTCTGTACACCCACACCCACAAAAATAGCAGACTGTCGGAATGCAAGCTCCTTTTATTAGGATGGAAAAGGACAGCAAATTGGTTGCCATTGCCACGTTGTTGTTATTATCGTATTATCGTTGCGAAAATGATTATACATATATGGATATATGTACACCGTTACCCGTACCAACCAAATTAGGCCGTTATTTATAGAAAGCTGGCAACTCTGGCAGACAGCCTCCCAATAAAAAGAAATACAGGGTGTTTAAGCTCACCTGCTGCGCGCTAAAATGCAGGGCCATTTTTGAATTTTTAATATGGAATATGAAACTTAAATTCCTTCTTCCCTAATTTTGAATAACAAAATACAATTTTTCGGCAAGGCTTTGATAAGTTATTAAAATACAGAACGAGTCTGAAAACTGAAGCACAGGTGGCCCTGTTTTTTCTAAGGGCGGGGCGTTTCCCGCAGGACACGCCCGTTTTTGGGGGGCTTGGGGGCGGTTAGCATCTGGCTTTTCCGAGCAAAACGTCCAAGCAAATGAAAAACCCAGCCGCACCAGCTGAGGTCCAAAATCAAGGGAAGTTCTCACTCCAAGAGATTGAGGAAAATCGTTAAAACCCAAGAAAAATAACTCATGACATAGATTTATATTCTGTTTATATGTATATTTTTATATTATATTTATTGGATGACTGGCTAGCGTACATACCCACACACAGTTTAGTTAGATTATAAACAAATATCACGACTTAAACTCTAGGCAAAAAAAGGTGATTAGAACTAAGTAGTGTTTGTACACCTATGGTTAAAGATTATTTAGACATATCCTATGGCTTAAGGTGTTATTTTGTATGCTATATATTTATATCATACACGAAATCTCTAGAGTTAAAGGATATTGCATTTTGTATTATAGTTTAAGGCGCCGTAAGCATTTGATAAGTTTATATTAACATTGGAAGTTTTACACATAAATCTTATTTAATCGAATATAAATGGGGTAAATAAAATAAAAATAAATGAAATTATCAAGAGTACATTTAAAATCTAGGACCAATTTACCACCTTCTGCGAAAACCTTCTTTAATTTTGCAGAGGTTATTTATAGGTTTGGGACCTCTTTCTTATTTCAATAAGCATTTTAACCTTTGGTCAAAAGTCTTAATCTATTAAAAAAAAAACAAACAAAAAACTATATTTTAAGGTGTGCAGTTTGTTTTCCAACAGTGACTAGAGAATATCAGGCGTTAAAGTTGAAGTTGAGTTTACCATCCAGTGGTCAAGTAATATAAACATCGGCTGGTCAATGCCAATTAAAGTTCGGCTTAAATAGTTTTTAAGTACAGATATTACTTGTTGTCCTTTCATCTGTTCTAAGAAAACTTTAGTTTATTTGAGAATTCTGTTTATCAGCCATTTGGTTATATGTTATAACCAAAGGCTAACAAGCAACTCAATTCTTTTTAGGTTTCAGAATCCGAATTGATGAGAAGAAATACATATCTTATGTAGGAATCTAGTAGACTCTTTCTTCGGGAAATCCTTGGATCTTTCCCTGTTGTCTTGTCCGGTAACTCCTGGTTAAGTGGTATAACCGCAGGTTAGCAAGCCAGGGAGACATGGTGTTTCAATGCAATAATGATAGGTTGGGACACCACGCTCAGTGGGCCGAGGAAAGGCCAAGTTATCCATTCATCTGATACAGGATAACCGTACGCCTTTCCGGCCACGCCCCCTGGACCTGAGCCCGGACTGCGCCGCCCCCCCACCTCCTACGGGGGAGCGAAGAAATTGGCCTCGTTGAAGAGGCAACTGGTGGCGAAGCTGGAGGCGCCGGCGCTGTCTCAGGGGGTCTCCAGCACGTGGTTCAGGTAGGCAATGTAGCAGATGGCCAGCTTGAGGATCTCGATCTTGGAGAGCTTCTTGTCCGGCGGCAGAGTGGGCAGCAGCTTGCGCAGCTCGGCGAAGGAGACATTGAAGGCCTCCACCCGGATCCGCTCCCTCGTGGCGTGGGCCGTCCTGTACTTCAGAGTGGCCCTCCTGCGGCGACGCCTCTCCTCCCGGGACAGGCCCACCAGCTCCGAGGGATCCAGGTGGGCGATGGGCGTGGTCCGGCGACGCGGAGCCGGCGTGGGCGGTGGGGGCGGGGCCGGCTGGGCGGCCGTCTCACAGGCCATTCGCGCCTGGAAGCGCTTATCGATGTCCAAGGTCGTACTGGCCGCGTAGTCCTCGTTGACCAGGTGGGGATTGTTCGGACCCACCATCTCGTCCTCGTCGGGCAAATAGTAGCGACTCAGCGAAATACTCTGCGGCGGACCCGCCGCCATGTGGGTCATGTCGTAGACCATGTTGGAGTTCCTTTCGTTTCTCGCCTGCTCCTAAAAGCTGGAAAGGTATTATCGTGGATTTAGGGATTACGTCATCGGAAATAATTTTAAATTTGATTTACAAAAATATTTTTGAGGCTTGTAGAGGGGTTACCCTCTAGAGCTTTTCTCATTAGTTCTCATTTGATCTGCATTTAAATTTTTGATTTTAACGTTTTCAATTTTAAATATTTCAAAGTTGCCAACGGCCTGGAGAAAGGTGACCCAAAACGTAACTTCTAAGCCCATAACTTTTCTTACAGATATCCGATTTCAAAGTGGCATACTTCAAAAAGATTGTGGTTAAATTCTCTAAAAATCTGTATCCTCACTTAATTTTTTTATTTTTGGGTCGATCTTTCGTCATTTTCAAAATTCCCTTTCCAAATTTTCAAAAATTGGGTTTGCCGAAAAGTGTCAAAAACTGCACTTCTAAGCCCATAACTTTTCTTACAGACATCCGATTTCAAAGTTGCATACTTCAAAATGATTGGGGTTTAATTCTTTAAAAATCTGTGTTTAAATCTTGGTTTGTATTCTTGGGTCGATTTTTTCGACATTTCTATAATCAACCCGTGTCAAAATATTCAAAAAACCGATGAAAAAGCAGGTATACATTTTCTGATGCCAGATTTGAGTACTGAACGAGCTGAGTTGCGGAAGGTATAACTTTCCATGATTTGACCCTATTTAGCTAAGTTATGATGTGCTGAAGATGAAAATTATACCTTCAAATACTAACATTAATTAAAATTAATTAAAATAAACTTTTGTCTTTTACAAAGAAATACGAAATAATATCGAATTAATTCTTAGGAATCCTTAACCCCAATATGTGTAGACCCTCAAATCAAAGAGGTTGCCACTTGCATTATTTATGGTTCATTTGTGGACATTTGTGATGAAGGGTGAAAACACACCCCTTTTGGCATATTTTGTTTGCGTTTGCTATTATTTTCATTTATTTTTATTGTACTTATTGTGTTTATTGTTTATTCGCAGCATATTTTCACACCTACACAAATAGCAGAACAATCGGCACGTTTATTCGCCCACGGGAGTTGGCAAACCTCAGAAATCGTAACCCCTCAACTTCAAAACTCGAAAATTCGAAAACTCCGAACCCTTTTGTTCCTGAGCGGTTTACGTGTGGCTTATATATAAATGTATTGGTTTAATGGGTTTTTCTGAAAAGTCGCACAAATTGCATCAAGTCAAATACGTGCACATTGCTCTCTTGGGTGTTGTATTCGAAAAAGGAGATTTTGCCACTGAATCGAAGGAAATGTGATCTAATTTGAACAAGTTACAGGGCGTTTCGTAAATCTCCAGAGGCTCCAAGCCAATAGTACTTATGTCGAACAGACCACATGTTGACCAACATTAATTAGAATATTAGTTTTCGTTGTCACTTGAATAATTTTGGTATGGCATTTGAGATTATGTAATTAAAATTTAAATTACAATTTCTAAACCTTGCAATCTGAAGACTCAAAAATGATACATTTCTAAATTTTCATTTGAAATTTTAATTAAAATATTTAATGACATAAATGGAATTAAAACCAAAGATATTGTAATTGCAAAATATAAAATGTATAAGTTTTGATAATCTAAAAAGGTTGAAATACTCATATGCTACCGATTTTATATTGTATGTGTTTAGTATTTGATATTAATAATATTCTTTGAGAACATGGTGTAGTTTTTGTCCAGCACTTTAAAAACTTTCTGTGGTAGCTATTTTGTATTATTTTATTTAAAGCATATAAGTTAAATTTTTAAACTCCAAATCATTGACTGACAACGATTTTTAATGTCGATTATTGGGTACTTGATTTTTGTTATATTTTTTAACAGTTCGTCTTGTTCGCCTCTCACTTCCTTAAATTCTTGTTATACCAAAGCACTTAAAAACTTTGAACTTACAGCAGTCACAGGTGCAGAGTATTCCTACGTTGAAGATATCCTTGTTATCCACTTGCCTTTCGCTGCTCGCCTCAAGGATACGTAAAACGAAATGACTTTCGGTCAGGAAGCTGCAGCTTCCTTTATAGCAAAAATCCAAACAACCCCATTTTCTGGAAAATCCACCAATGCCAAATAATCCACCCCTGTTAAGAAGCGCCAATTGAAGCTAACAAGATGGCGGTTATTTCGGCAAAGGACCGCCCCTTTTTGGCTGGGAAACAACCCCCACGGATGCTGTTGGAGGTTATAAATTCAAGTGCGCGCCAAACTTTTTCGCCTTACAGAACGGATTAAAGGGTTTACAGCAACCGGTTAACAGCGGGCGGTTACTCTTCGTTTTGTTTTTGGCTTGGAATCACATGTTCAGAAAATTATATATGTGAAATCATTATCTGAACATTCAAATCCAAGACAAAAACAAAACGAAGAGTATCGCTTTACAAGA
The DNA here is from genome assembly GCA_018153305.1 of Drosophila kurseongensis. NCBI lineage: Eukaryota > Metazoa > Arthropoda > Insecta > Diptera > Drosophilidae > Drosophila > Drosophila kurseongensis. Next base: position 1,887,842 of record JAECXX010000141.1, read on the forward strand.
TGCAGGCTATTTTAATTAAAACAAATAAAATATACAAAAACCTTAAAAAATATAATTTCTTTTACTTAAACCAACGATTTTGTGTTTGTATCTTGTTAGTTTCTCATACCTATTAAACATATAAACTGTTCTTTGTATTTGTAAGCCAATAAAAATGTTAATGAAAAATAACTTAAAATAACAAGTCCATAAAATTAATCAAGAAAAGAACAAATAAATTAATATTACACGATTTCTCTTCACTTTAGTGGAATAATTAAAAAATAATCCCTAAACGGTTAACATTTGTGCGCTTAACAGCACTATCGAGTAAAAAAAGCAGCTGCCTATCGATACTTTGCTTGTTATTGTATTTCATAACTACCTCACCGTGCTGTTTTCTTTGCACTTTCCGGTAAATAATTAAAATAATTAAATAAAATGAACATCGGAAGGCTAATTACACCATTGAGGAGCAGCACATGGTCGGTGCGCAACTACGGAAAGCACAACAAGAAGTTTCTCTACAACGATGGCCAGAAATTCGAGGGAATTATCTATTATCCCAGGTAAAGGGTGTTTAAAAACCTGATAATGTGTTTTAACTGAATGTCTCGCTTTATAAGGACCCCAGGTCATCAGGATCCCCCTGTGCAGCCGTCTAAACTCTTCCGGGTGCAGCGCATCAAGCCAGTGAAGGGTAATCCCTACTGGGAGAAGCGAATCCTCAAGGATCTGGGCCTCGATGGCAAGCAAAGCGACTTTACGGTGGTCAAGAACATCCCGGAGAACAATGCCCGCCTGTGGAAGATCAAGCACCTGGTGAAGGTCACCCCGGTGACGTTTCCCTATGGAGAACCCACAGCCCAGGATGTCCGGCACACGATACTCAAGGAAAACGGCGAGTGCCTGGTCACAAAGGACCTGGGACCCATAGAAACCCGCCTGGAAGCTCGCCAGGACTATGATGAGCAGCCCAAACGTCTGGACACTGACCTCCTACGCAAAGACGCCCGCCTCAAGTGGTTGAATCCCTGGTAGTTAAACCTGTTTCACTTTATTATATAAAAAAGTCTCAAAAATACAATGCAAAATGTGTAAGGGGCATCACTTTCCTAGTTAATGGCCATGCCCACCTTCTTCTCGAGCGTTTTGCAGCCGGAAATGGCGAACAGGCCATGCGTGCGATCATAGCTAATTGAGGAGCTCATGATATCTTCGATGATCTGGCGATCCGGCGAGCGATTCCAACGGCAGAACTCTGCCTCCAGGCACTGGATCACATGGACCTTCTCCATGGGCAGGAACGGAATGTAATGATCGATAACATGGGCTTCGATCAAGGTGGTCTTCTTCAGGCCGCCATTCAAGTTGTAAGCGGCCGTTTTCACCAGAGGTTCAAAGTCACTCAGGCGAGTGTCCTCTCGTAATTTTCCGCCTTTCATCAGATTACCCAGATGATCGGCTATGTGGATGCCCGCCGTATTCGACAGGAAAATGAAGATGGCCTTGGTGTTATCCGTGCCATCGGCAAAGGCGTTGTAGTCCACCAGCGAGGTGAGCGTATCGAAGACCCCACTGGGCATCTTGTCCACTTCGTCGAAGATGAACAGGGATCTTGGGCAATCGCGAAGGTGCTGACGCACTTCCCGATTGATCCGCGCTTTGTACTCGCCCACTCGCTCTGCCTGGGGGAAATCCGCCTGGCCCAGATACTTGGCCACATAACTGGACTTGGAGCCCTCCAAATACAGAGCCTGGGCAATCTGCTCCGCCACGAAGTTCTTGCCCGTTCCCGGCTGTCCATGGAAGCTGATGACCAGTGGTTTCCGGGATTTACTGTATTTGCTGAAGTGGGCCAATAGGGCCGGAACTATATGCTGGGCCACAATGTGCTGGCCGAACAAGGATCTCTCCAAAGATGCTCGCAACTCTGTCGGGGAATCCCCTTTTTAATTAAATATGCTCACACACACACAGATTTCATACATACGATTGATATTACCCGGAATGCTGCGATCATCGCAGCACTCGGTAAAGCGGCAATAAGTGTGCTCCTTGAAATAAGTACCCAGTCCCAGGGCCCCGAATCCGATGGCGCCCATTGTTAAAGGCTCCAGGGATTCGAGGGGCCGGGGCAGGATCACCAGGAGGCCAAGGCATAGCGGCAAAAAGGATAACAAGCTCATCTTGGATGCTCTTTGTTTGCTGACTCTAACATTAAGAGTTGCAGTCTCGCGCCGGTAAAAAAATACCATCCGTTGCAGAAATGGATACCATTATATTCAGTTTCAAGAAATACTATGTATATAACATTATCTAAACAAAAATGCTCTGTTTTTCCCATTACTCAAATAAATTAAAAATTTGATTTCATTCCTTTAATAATAATTCTTATTAAATTAAAATTATATAGCTGTTTTTATACCCTTGTCAATCTCTTTCTATGCAATTCAGCATCTCAGTAACCGAAAGAAGGTAATAAATGAACTGGATTGGAAATTATATATATTTATCATATCCTCTGGTATTAAAGATCATTAAATCCAATTTAAGGGGATTAGCTGCACATTTAGACTGGAATTGGTATTACAATTTAATTCCGCCAACCGGATGTTGCTTGGGACCTAAGGAATAGAAACCCGTAGGAGCAAATTGACGGTGAATTTCAGAATTTCCGATTTATAAAATGTCCTGCGAGTCCTGATTGCTCCTACTCTATAAAAAAAATACCGAAGCCGGTTTATGCAGTGTAACCTTAGCCTTAGTATTTGCATGATTCGCCGCTCTGGTCGCACGCCGGCAAGTTTGTTTGGATTTGCCGAATTATTTTTCGATTTGGATCCTCCCGGTCGAATAGCCCTCGTCCAAGATGCGCCTGTGTCCGCTGGCCGTGCTCCTCGGGGTTATCCACCTGCTGCTGGCCTGCAATCACTGGGTCCTTCGCGAGGAGCAGATAGTGCCCAAACTGGACTCACCGTTTCACATGCGGGAGCCCCAGAATCTGGCGGCATTTCTGGAGCAGATCAGGTACAGTGAGTACGTGGAGAGGTCCTATCTGGACCTGCTTCGCAAAAGGGAGCAAATTGTGGAGCACCTGCGATTCTCTATGAGATTCGGCGAGGACCTGGCGGAGCAGGCCAAATGCGCGATGGATTACTATATGCTGGAGAAACGGATGTCCTATCTGAAGATCACTCCCGAACAGCTGAAGAGGATTAACCTGCCGGATCAGCGACAGTTGCATATCCAGAAAAGTGCCTCCGCCATGGGAATGGAGCCCATTTGCAGTGACTATCACCGTTTGAGTGTGGGACCGGCCACCTATGATCATCTGGAGAGTTTCCGACCGGAGGTCCTGGCTGCCGCGTTCCTGGAACGCGAACATGACACCAATGTCGGGATGGCCACGGTGGAGCTGACCCGTCGATTTGCCGTGGATGGATTGCAGCATCATCCGGCGTCCTGGAAATTCCACACCCTAAGCTCCTACTACTGGCGAATGCGGGGAAATGCTCGGGAAGCTCTGCCCTGTGCCAGATTAGCTGCATTGCTGGCTCCTCCAATATTCAAGGACATACCTCTGCTGAGTCTGGGGACCATTCTGTTCCGCATGGGCAGATTAGCCGATGCCGACTTGATACTTACCGCTGCCGTGGAACATGCCCCACATGTGGCCGAAAACCATGTGGTCCTGGCCTCGGCTCTGGCCATGAAGCATGATTTCAATCGCTCCTTGCAGCACTTCGATGAGGCCGAGCGCCTGGATCCCAGCACTTTGCCGCGCACCCAGCAGGTGCGGAATTTCATCAGCTGTCTGGAGAACCTCACCAAGAAAACATCCAAGATGTATAGCTATGTGAAGTACATGAAGAACGAGGTGAAGGAGTTCAAGAAGCTAAAGCACCACATCTCCCAGAACCACGAACGATTGATCCAGCAGCAATTGCCGTTGGGTGCAAGACGACTGTTGCTGGGCTTGGATGCCAAATCCAACAATGACGATCTCCATCGGAGAGGACAATACTGCAGTACTAGGACGCCGAATGGCTCCGATGAACCCGTGCTCTTTTGCGACTTTTATTCAGACATGCAGATGCGGCTTGAAAGCAAGGATGTGGACATCGATGTCCTGGAACGCGATCTCAAGGCCAATACGGATGCGGTCATTCGGCAGGTGTCCACCGAGATCCGGAAGCAGTTCAATCTGGAGCAACTGAAGGCAGCCAAGGCACAAATGCCCGCCAAAGCAACCAAGGCCACATAGTAAATGGTCCAAGAACTGGCACACATTCCCCAAAACTTCGGGTCACAAATAGCTTTTGCTTTTAATCTGTTTATATAGTATTAGGTCGTGTGTGTATATATATTAACTGGTTAAGTCTGCAGGAATAGTTTTATCGGACTAGGTATTTAAGCAGGCGATGTTCGAGCGGAGGTTTTGAGTAACACTTCAATCAGCTAAAATAGATAGGCAAATAAATAGCAATTAAAATGGATTGAAAAAGTCTTAGGTTCTTAGAAAAAAAGATTTTTTTTTGTTTTTTTAACTATAAAAATCATTTTTAAAATAAGAAACTCCCTAACATTCTGTAAACGCCAAAAAATTAAATTTGTGACTTAATTTTGGCTATGATTTTAAAACCACACTTTTTTTAACCAGGGAAAGCAAAACAAAAGAGATATATTTTTTAAAATTATATCGTATGACACATTCGATAAGAATTCCGTAAACTTACGTTAAAATCAGGGATGTGATGGATTGATCAGTTTATTTAATTTTTGATAGACTGCATTTTATTACTGTTTTTTTGTTGTCATTAAAGCTAATTTTAAATTAAGGTTACCTTAAAAAAATTAATAATTCACACATTCGAAAATAATCCAGTTGATAGTCTTTAGAATAGTGTCGAGTAACTTTTATGCTTGGTTATAATAATCCACGTTATGGAATATAACTGCCAGGACCCGGAAACCCCTCGAATGTCCCAAAAAAGTTTAGAAAATTGCGACTAGGCTATTGCGTATTTATATTTAACACTAGTTTTAACTCATTAACTATACACCCTGTTCTGTTTCTTATTCTGAAAGAAATTTACGAAAATAACAACAGCCATGAGCTAATCAAAGAAAACGTGGTTCCTGAGTTGAAGTTTCTTTGGTGGATCACCATTGGATCTCCCGGGTTCGAAGGGCCTCCAAAAGATTGGATAGAGTGGCAAAGGAGTGGTGGTTACCACCACCATTGACCAGCAATCCGCTCCAGCCGCAATTCCGAGCACCTTCGTAGTCAAATTCCAATTTGTTGCCGATATGCAGAGCCTGATCCGCTGAGATTTGCAATCTTTTCAAGGGGATTTCGAAGATTCTGGGATCGGGTTTCATAACACCCGCCTCGTACGAAGTCAGGATGAAATCGAACTTGCCGGCAAAGTCCATGGCATCGAGGACTTTCGGAAGTGAAGGGTCAAAGTTGGAGATGATGCCCACGCACTTGCCGGCGTTACGGACGCACTGCACCAGTTCCTGGGCTCCGTCAACACGATTCCAACAGGCTTTGGTCCGGTAAATGGCAATTAGTCGGCGGCCAATCTCCTCCAGCTTCTCAGGAGGCAGTTCCTGGTCCACGCAGCTAAAAGTTTGGGTCACCAATTGAAGCCACCACTGCTGCCACTCCAATCCTGGCGAGAAACGACCAAAGTTTGGATGCTCCCGGCTCATCTCTTTGAATTGCTTCCGGAAACATCGCTCCAACTTACGGCGATCCACTCCGGTGACCCCGAACTCCTCTGCCGTTCGATGGTATCGAAGGAGCGGATCCTCCAGGCGGAGCAGCGTGTCCGTTACGTCGAAGGTCACCAGGCGAAAGCGTTTCAAATTCGCAACGAATTGCGAAGTCAACGACATTTTGGCACGTCAGTGTGGCCAGCTATTAACCACCGGGCATTACGTATACGCATCTGGTATTTTTGAAGTTAGAAAAAATATTCAAATACTTGTCAGTTCATTGACTTACAATTTAAAAATAATTGGACATATGCATTAAAATATATCTATTATTTACCTAGGCTTCAAAGTTAGTGGTTTGGCGATCAGTTGGTGAGTACATAATTCAGATATGCTTTTGTATAGGCATTAAGTGTGCTTAAGTGTTAAACAATCAATTAATACATTTTTTAAGTTTCTTCGTTTTAATCCTTATCAATTGTATAGTTTTAAAGTGCTATCTTATGTCAATTTTTTTTCCTTTGGGTATTAGCTTAAAATTTATATAAATAATATTTAACTACATAAACAATAAGCTTCCTAAAAATACCACATTTAGTATTCTCACGTTGCCCAACACCTGCTGTGTGTATTTGTCGGCATTTATTCGCAGCCCGCCGGCGGGCACACTAAACGAAAATAATTTTGCTAACAAAAAAACACAACAAATTGTGTTGTTAAATGGCCGTGCGAACACAACACAAAAATCCGGCGAAGCGCTCGACTCCAAATCAAGTCCAAATCCTCGTGGCAGTCGGCAGTTAATAATATCGCAGTTCGGCCATCGGCCATATCTTTCTACCTTCCAACAAAGATCGCAGCTTACAGAGGAGATCCCGGGAAGATCCAGGGTTACGTGATTGGGATTGGGACTCATACTCATCCGATGCCACGATGAATGTGCGAAAGCGGCCACGTCTGGAAATGGAGCTCGGTTCCACCTCCTGTTCCACCTCCAATAATCTCGCTGCTCATCCTGCAAGCGGCAACCTTATAGCGAACATCCCCAGTCACACGGCGGACTTATCGGAGGCCCTGGTCGGCCATCAAAGCCTAATCCTCACCAGCGCCACGGGAAATGCCCTGATGAACAGCCAGGGTGCCCAGATATTCCTCACCATTTGCGGCGATGAGAACTCGGAGGACTCCCAGGAATACTATGCCATTAAACAGGAACCCGGCTCCGATTTGGATGTTCACTCGCTGCTGCCCACCAACTTGCAGCTGCCCACCGGCTGTGAGATTTATCTGGTCAAGGATACCACCAGTTTGGTGGGACAGCAGCCCTCGAAGGCGGCGATTAAATTGGAACTGAATTCGCTGAGTGGCGAGAAGAGAAGTACTCCTGGCGGTGGTGCTACTGCCTCCAAGCCCATAGTTAACCCAACTCCTGCTGGTAACACCGCCACTAGTGTCCTCTATGGCTGCCACGCCCAGCGATCCCAGCCGGAAACCAGCGGCGGCAGCCAAACCCCCACCAGCAAGCTGGAGGCGTACAAGAAACGGGATGACAAGCGACGTGCCACGCACAACGAGGTGGAACGCCGGCGTCGGGACAAGATCAACAGCTGGATCTTCAAGCTTAAGGAGATGCTGCCCAGTCTGAGCACCAGTTCCAGCTTCAGTGAGGCCAGCACGAGTCCCAGTACCAGCGGAAGTACGTGTACGAGCACCAGTACGTCCAGCAGCAGCAGCAATCCCAAGAATGGATCCAATCCCAGCAGTTCGAGCGGTCGGACGCCGCCCAACGACTCCAAGTCGCAGATTCTGATCAAAGCGTGCGAGTACATCAAGAGCATGCAGGGCGAGATTGACACGTGAGTTGGGGAGGTGTCTAAGGGAGTAACCTTATGGGGAGAGATTTCTCCATGGGAAAACCCTTTTTTTTATAGGATCCTAACTAAATGCCTAAGAAGAGAAATCCAAGTTGGAAGCGCTTTCTCAACGGGCAATCATATTTGTCTTTTTTAGGTTTTTATGTTTTGATTATTCTTTCTGATTTTCGTAAAAGTAGATTTCAAGTGATATATATTTTTAAAAAAACTCTTGGACTTTTGATCTTCAAACTATTAGTAGATCCTTTTGGATTTTAGATAGGGCTCTTATCAGACCTTTAAATATTTGCATGCTTAGATGGCATGTCTTTTTCACTTGTCGACATAAATTTGTTAACAATATGTATCAGATATAATGAGAAACGATCTGTATATTTTGATTGCTGCATATGATGAAGGGGATTTTTCGTTGAAGGAAAGAACCCACAGTGTTTTTTTTTCTTTCTTATCTCATGAAAAATGAGCTGGCTTCTGAAACACGTTATGATTCAAGTCTTGAACATGAGATTTTCATAATCTTCGTATGCGGTTTCCCCCTAAAACAAACAAACCCATTGGTTCTGCCAGAATAAACAAACTACTCCAATTTTGATCCACCCACAACAGGCTACGTGACTGTCTGAGGGAAGCGGACGGCCTGAGGGCGAGTAACCAGGCGCTGCGGGAGGAACTGGACCGCCTGAAGCGGCAACAACAGCTCCAGGAGCGATTCCACACGGCCAGCGGCAGGTCGACCTTTAATGTGACCCTCAACTCGCTGAATAGCTCGGCGACCAGCGATCTTTTCGAGGGAATCGATACGACGCCCAACCTGGCCGCCGTTTCATCGCTGGGATTCAGCAAGCGCGGCCTGCTCATCAGCGATTACGACGAGTAGAAAATAGGTTGGTCCGAAATGGGTACGGGTTACGGGAAAAATGAAAAAAAAAAAAGGAGGCGGATGGACAAGCGCTGGCGCCTCCATAAACATACGCCCATCCACCAAAGAATGACGTGCAACGTACACGCAACGCAACACACGCAGTACAATAAACGGACATGACGAGTGATTTCTTGTTATCGCCGCTCTGTTATATATGTTATATAAGAAAGAAGCATATATATTTATGCAGTCGAACTTGGGTGACTCAAAAAGCTGTTCTCAATTGAGTTTAATTAACATGCTACAACGCAGCTGCTTTTGTATGCTATATCTGGTATTGGTATTATTCCTGCCCTCCCCTCCAATAACGAGCCCCCCAAAGTAAATCATGAAAATAACGATATAACGAATTTGTACAAGGGAATATGATTTCCATATCTCACTCATTTTCATATTTAGGGCTCGGATATTAAATCACAAACAAATAATGTTGATAAGAAGCTTTAAGGCATTTTTGGTTTTTTTCTATGTATTTTCATTATAATTATTATGTTAAATATATACTTGTTTCGATTTGCACAGCGAATCTATTATTAAGCCACGTTCTAAACTATTTCTCTGTGTTCATCTAAGAAATCATTTCGGTTGTAATTTTCAATACAGTGAAATTTTGTATTTAATATAATATATTTTTTTCAAGATGTCAAGTAAGTAAAGTTTCAATAGCAAGAGGATATCATAAAAATACGAAATAAAATGGAATTTATAGCTGAAAGTGAAAGTCACAAATGAAATATTAAATATATTAGCAACATATAAAAATAGTTTACGACTTAGATTTAAGTTTGGGAAATGCGAGATTGAGTAACAAAAGTTCGATTGTATAGTTGTCAGGTTTTTTTTTTTTGTTTTGTGGACAGCAGTCAGATCCTCACGCAGTTTGCCATCATTATATACCTACATATTACCTAGAAATACAAAACTAAACCTAAAAGCGTTAACAATACCTACCTACTTGCATATATACCTTGAACTAATTCATATTTTAAGCATATTTGTGCTTGATTTTTCGATTTTATTGTACTGTTTCTCGCACTAATTACCTACAAAATAATGTAACGAAATTATATTATATCTAGTTATATCGTATATATATTATATATATATATAGACAAGTGTACATACGTAGTGCAATCGATGAACAGTGGGAAATCGAAGGAGATGCGGCTATGTAACGCCGCACTCTTCATCGGGGGCTTGTGCACCGGTACAGATAACGCTATTGTTGATTAAGAATAATATTATATTTGAGCATAAACTTGTTGTGAATGTTATATCACTGTTTTCGATATACGCTGTTTCAGAAGTATACAGAACAAAATGTTTTAAATACGAATAATTTTTAATACTTAAAAAGAATGCCAAAAAACAAAAAACCAAAACAGTTTTGGGATTGTGAGAGAGTACGGGGAATTGCATTGTTTGACTCATATAACGCTGGCGAGAGCCATAAAAATGGGATCTTGTGTTACTTGTTGCTATCTATATACAGTACATACAATAATATCACATTTCTGTCATTTGACAGCTAATAATTCTATTCAATTTCAATAAACGAACTCAGTAATGGTTAACACACAATCAATTTCTCATTCAATGGAATTGGTAGAATGCGGGCGTCGAATCATTTGGAATATGGTGGCTTATTTCCACAGCTGCTAGTTGGGTATGATTAAATACCATTGAGTCGCGCTTTTCTGCCTGGAAACACAAAGACCACATTCTTATCAACTTTAAAAAGAGAGAGCCGTTTCGGTAAAATTTGTATTACTTCTGTTTGGTTTCAAAACATTTCTTTAGAATATTTTGCAGTGATTCACTTTATTCTTTTAATTCCTTCGTTTAGTTAACAATTTGTTATGCCTTTGTTTCTCCCCATCTTATTTCTGAAACCATATATAAACACATCACTTTAATATAAATTCATACTCTATTAATTAGTTCACATAAAATTCAGTACTTGGTTACGTAGTTTAAATAACACTTTTAGCTAATTGTAAATATTTAAAAAAAGGTTAGAAGCCTTAACATTTAATAACACAATCAGTAAAAAGCCGATTTTTAATAGAGTATTATAAAGTGTAAAAATATCAAAAAATATAAAAAGTTAAAGTACCACACGCTTGGCGTAATCACCCACGTGGAGCAATCCATGGTGCTCGGAGGCGATGTGCAGATTGGATCCACTCATGTACCCCACATTAATGTGGGGATTCTGCAGCTCTGAAATCAGAGTGGAGCAGGCGGCTGCCGGATCTCCAGAACCGGCCAGCATACCCTGTTGGGAAAACACGAATAAGAATTAAATATGATTTAGTGTTATATGGTTTTATCAGCTTAAAATGTTTTTGACATTGTATGAGGAAAAATTTGGGGATTCATTTTTAAACATTATCATTGAATTTTAAACTGAAAAATAAAAAATGGACTTGATTCCTTAGGCAAAAACTAGATCAATAGATCTTACATGCTGCTTTAGACTTGGTATCTTTTATTATTGATTGTTTCAAAATAGTATTAGTTAATCCATAAAAGAAACTATTTTAACTTTGCTTGTTTTTGCACCCAAATGTTCGTACTTTTCAACCTGATACTTGTATATAATTTGTGTGCCACTTACCGACCAAAATTCGTTGCCGGGCAGGGCATTTCCATCCCAGGCATAGGTAACCACGAGCAACATGTCCTCCGCCAGTTTGTCGGCGGGATTACGATTCGAATTGCGGATGCGTATGCCCCCTTGGGGATGTTTGTCCACGGGAAAGACGGCTCCATCGTAGAGGTCTCCCACTCGTGCCGAATGGAACCAGGAGAAGTGCACCACGCCGATGTGACTGAGTCCTTTTCCCAGTGCTCGCAATCGATCCTCGAAGGATTCGAAGAAGGTCCGCGTCTGTCGCCGAGATGCCTTCCAAACACCCAGCCCGATGCCCACCACATGGATGTAGGCGGGCTTACCAATCTTGGCGGCCCTCGACTGTGCCTCCAAAAGGAGGGTATCAAAACTGATGGCATATCGCTTGCGCATCATTTGGTGATCGAAAAAACCATCATGAACGATTTCAAACCGATCGTCTTTTTCGGATACTTCCCCGTAAATAAAATCCCTTGGCTCGCCGTAGAATTCTCGCCAAATTCTACGAAGATCCCCAGATGGAGTGGAGGTGTTTGTGGAGCCGTATCCCCTGTCTTGGGTGTTTTGGGTCTCGGTAATCATAATATCCTGGTACTCCATTACATAGGGACGCTCGAATCGGGCTCCAATCAGACCGATAATCACGCCCTCCCGTTCGATTGTGTTCTTATTCTGGGTCACCTCGCCGGCATTCTCCCTGCGTCCACTGTTGATGAATTCCGAGTGGGTGGAGACGTAGAGCAGGGCGGCCAACTTGATCTCATCGTAGCTGAGCACGGAGGTTAGTTTCAGAGGGTGCTTCTCCGCGGGAGTGCCCACGTCCTCGAAGCCATCGAATCCGATTGCTCCATCTATGGTGTGATGGTAATCTCCTCTGCCGAAGAACCACACACATCTCTTCGCCAGAAGACGCTGCACGAAGTCCACCACAGTCATGTTCTGGTACATGCTCTTCTCCTGGTCGCTGCCTACAAAGGTTGGGGTTACAAATAAGTAAGGTTACAAAATAAGGTGACCCCAAACGGCTCTCTTCTAAATTTCACGCAATTTCCCTGATGGATTTACATTTTGTATTTATATTTAAATGAAACTGTTTAATGTGTATTATAGAGTCAGTGCTTTCAGAAAACGGGGACCCAAAACTTTGAAAAACTTTTTAAAATTGCTATGATATGATGGTCTACTTTTAGGTGCACCTACCGAACTTCAGCTTGTGCTCCAGAAAAGAGATGTAGAGCAGGAGGGTGCGTTCGTGAATCACCGGATAGGCGGATGCGATCTGCTCCCGGATTTGCTCGCTTCGATCCGCCGGTTGCGCCTTCACCCGGCAGCTATCGATGGGAAACTGAAATATTGGATTACATGGATTATCAGGGATTATCGAGGTCTACCAATGAATTACCGCGGCGGGAAACTTATCGGATAACTTTTTGAAGTCATTCAAATCCAAAGTAATATTGGGTTTTTCCACTTGGCGACATTGGTCAAATAACCGCTCGGCAAAATCACTCTCCGAAAAATTCACTCGAGAATTGGCCCAATAATCGGCGGATTTTGTACACATTTCCCCCATCATACGACTTATTGTGACAAGTTGAACTAATGATCTCAGTAGATTTCCGCAAACCCCAAATTTCTGCATTGATAAAAAGAAACGTAGCAACGTATACGTTTCCGTTGATTTGAGCAGTGCTGCAAAACGATTTCTGTTACTGTATTATATCCCATTTCCACTGGCTTGTGTCGAAAGTAGTAGTAGTTAGTTAGTATAGGGCCTAAAAACATATATATATATTTTTAGTTCAATACTGTACACTCTTTTTTTTATCTTTCTTAGATTTCCCCCCTACTTTTAATAAGTTTGTATACTCCACGGCACACGTTGGATTACATTTATTATTTAAAAACATTAATGGTTTTATAATATAACTGAAACATTCATAAAGTGTCATTCCCCCATTAAATGTGTGCCCGAAAATATTTGCTGTCCTATTTCACTCCAAAATTTGTCTTAATTTTTGGTCTTTTAAAAATATATCCTCTTGTTTTGTAAATGATTTCTCTAATATATGCCATAGAAATCTATTTTCAAATTTTAAGCCGAAAACAAGTCAGTTTGAAATATTTTCAGACAATAGTTACTTTTTACAAGGTATTTTATTTTAATTACAAAAGGATGTTAATCATTTAAATTAATTCTGAGACTGCAACACACATTGCGCACACATTCCCCCCAGGCTCAGTGCGCCACTCCTTCGCTCTCATCCTGGTTTTCTGGTCGAAATAGGCATTACACGACGCGTTTGACCTCGAAGAAGCGCCTCAGGTAATAGACCTGACCAGTAGTCATGAGGACCAGCACAAGGGCCTCGAACGTGGACCACAGCACCACGCGGGAATTGGTGTTCTCGTTCACCGAGCGATGGATCTTGTCACGCACCTAAAAGATTCGACAGATTGTAGGCAGGTGAATTAGTAAAGCGGATAAATAATGAGCAAGTATCTATATAAATTACTAGAATATTTTATATGGACTTTTCCTAAGACTTTATAAACATTGCTTTTAAAGACTTGACTATTTTCCATACTTATGAGTACACTGTGGTTTTTAAAAATAAAGTTCATGTTATTTGGTTTAGTTTGTTAAAATTATGGCTTCATATCATCAGGACATTGATAAGTAATATGATCTAGGGATATGTTGAAATTATGGCTTATACATATCTCTATCTTTAAATAAAAATAGTTGCCTAATAAGATTAAATATACTACGTTTATAAGAGATCTGGTATTTGGAATTAAAATTGGTCTTCTATATCCAAGAAGACTATAATCTAGGACTAATGTGTGGCTCCTGATTCCTCATTGCTGTTTATACCCCAGTAGGCAGTTGTATTTCCCTGGCTTTAGAAGCAGACTGCAATAATTTGGTCTAGGGATTTGCTTAAAAGATGGCTCTACTTTCTAATAAGAGGTACATGATGTCCGATTCCTCTTCATGTGGCAACTAATGGCTCCATCTGAAGGTGATAATGGCCGGAAACCATTGCCGGCTCTCCACTCACATGCATGTACTCCTGCTCGTGCTTGACGCTGGTCAGCGTTCCCGAGAGTTCCCGGATCATGTCCTCCAGCTTGGTGTGGCCCACCTCCTCCTCGCCGGGAGCTCCGGGGGCACGTTGTGGTGCCTCGCCCACGTCGATGGAAAACATGACCAGTTTGGGCGTCATGCTGCTCCGCTCGTTGTTGAAGCAGACGGTGTAGGTTCCCTTGGCCGGTGCCACAAAGGTGTACTTGCCGGAGGACTCCTTCTCGCTTTCGTGCATCACATGGTTCTCGGGGCCGCTGATCTTGATGTCCACATCTAGGAAGCCGCCGTCAATCACCTCGAAGGTGACGCCTGTGAAGGGATCATGATGTTTGTCAGCTTAATCCCCTGTTAAATCCCACACTTCATACCGAATTTGGTGCCGCCTTCGACATTCTCGAAGAAACACTCTTCGTTGTGGGCGTCCACGCTGACGATAAAGGCGTGGCTGGAGCGGCACAGGATCAGCAGACTGCCTACAAGAAGCAGCACCTTGGCAAGCGTCGCTTCCATCGTTGATTCGGGTTTAAATGGCCTGGTTTTAGTTACTTTTAATCGAGCAGCAGCCACGTAGTTGTCGAGTTGTTCGCGAGCCAGGTGAGACCAGATGGCTGTGCTGCTGAAATCCTGATTTGAAAGTGAATTGGTCACACTGATAATGGGCTATTTGTACAATTGTACTAAAGGTTTACAAATGTAAATAGATAAATATTTACAAACACAAATTTTGGGAAAAAGTCCTAACCAATATAAACCATTCTTCGAAATGAGACTCAACTTTGGAAAAGGTGTTCCTTAATTTTAAATAAAGTTGTACACAAATTGTATAAATTGAATACCACAAACAATGGAAAATTGGAAAACTGAGGGAGGCGTTGCTTAAAATTGAAAACAAAAGTGATATAACACCCCTTACTTGCGTGTGTACCTAATTATATACACATATAATATTTATACCATGCAAATAGTACCTAATATAAAGTATGGGAGGCCTGGGTTCCAGTATTTTCTTATTTCATTTCAGTCGGTATATTTTAAATGCCTATCGGTAGTTGCTCACCACTAATTCTGAAAGCTAAAAATGCAAAATTTGACCAAATTTTCGGCAAACCTGTAGTGTTCCTCCGGAAAAGTTCACCTGCTGCGTGGCAGGACGAGCTGACCACCTGATCCTCTCGAGGATTACATATTGCATATATACACAGGAGGGTTACAGATCGAAGGTTTCACGGCGAAGCGTCAATCAAAACTGCCAACTCCCACACAAAAAAAAAACGAGAAAAGGTCAAGTGGTCAATTGGTCATACAGATTCCAAGGGGATCCCTGTCGAGAATGCAGCAGAATACGGCCAGCAATCCGTTCGCCATGTCCACATACGTGGAGCGACCCCAAATGGGGCTGGACGTGGAATTCGGAGCTGATCCTGCAAGTGGAGCAGCATTTTTTCAGTCCGATGGGCGTAAACATGATGATCTCAAGCAGATGTTGGATAGCAACAAGGATGGACTTAAGCTGGAGGCCATGAAAAGGATTATCGGGATGATTGCTCGCGGTCGGGATGCCAGTGACCTGTTCCCGGCGGTGGTCAAGAATGTGGTGTCCAAGAATATCGAGGTTAAGAAGTTGGTCTATGTCTATCTGGTGAGATATGCCGAGGAGCAGCAGGACTTGGCCCTGCTCTCGATTTCTACATTTCAGCGGGCTCTCAAGGATCCCAATCAACTGATCCGCGCTTCGGCGTTACGGGTGCTATCCTCCATAAGGGTCAGCATGATCGTGCCCATTGTTATGCTGGCCATCAGGGATAGCGCCGCCGATTTGAGTCCTTATGTGAGGAAGACGGCAGCCCATGCGATCCCCAAGCTATATTCTTTGGACGCGGATCAGAAAGATGAACTGGTCATGGTCATAGAAAAGCTCCTCTCGGATCGCACTACTTTGGTGGTCGGTTCGGCAGTAATGGCCTTCGATGAGGTGAGTTCATTGCTTAAAAATCTGCTATCCCCCCAGCCATTAATAATACATCTCCATAGGTCTGCCCGGAACGCGTGGACTTGATCCACAAGAACTATCGCAAGCTGTGCAATCTACTGGTGGATGTGGACGAGTGGGGTCAGGTGATCATCATCAACATGCTAACCCGCTATGCACGCACTCAGTTTGTGGATCCCAATGCGGATGAAGAGGATCTGGCAGATGGTCTGGGCGAAACGCCGGTAAATGAACGTTTCTACGACGAGTCCTCGCACTCCTCTTCACACAGCGAAGATAACAACAGCAGCGATGACGACGATGAAAAGAACAAATCCCGAACTAATAACAATAACAATAATAATGGCAGTAGGACTCCCAGTTCGCCGAGTAATAGTTACCACATCGATGTGGATCATCGCCTGTTGTTGAGGCAAACGAAACCACTGCTCCAATCGCGAAATGCATCCGTTGTGATGGCCGTGGCGCAGCTGTATCACCATGTGGCACCCAAGAATGAGGTCCAACTGATAGCCAAGGCGCTGATACGACTGCTACGTTCGCATAAGGAAGTCCAGAGTGTGGTCCTCAATTGCATAGCTTCGATGTCCACCAAGCGAAAGGGCATTTTTGAGCCGCATCTCAAGTCGTTCTTTGTCCGGACCAGCGATCCCACTCATCTCAAGCTCCTCAAGCTGGACATTCTCACCAATTTGGCCTCTGCTGGGAGTATTTCGCTTATCCTACGCGAATTCCAAACCTACATCTCCAGCAGCGATCGTTCGTTTGTGGCGGCCACCATTCAGGCCATTGGACGATGTGCGTCGAGCATTAAGGAGGTCACCGAGACCTGTTTGAGTGGCTTGGTCCACCTGTTGTCCAATCATGATGGTGGGCTTACTATTTTGCTTGGCTATCTCACATATTCATACTTTATACCTTTCAGAGCACGTGGTGGCCGAAAGCGTGGTGGTGATTAAGCGTCTGCTGCAGACAAAGGCAGCCGAGCACTTCGAGATCATCACCCAGATGGCCAAGCTGATTGATTACATCAATGTGCCGGCAGCTCGCGCGGCTATCATTTGGCTGATAGGAGAATATAACGAAAAGGTGCCACTGATTGCACCTGATGTGCTGCGCAAAATGGCCAAGTCGTTTGTGGACGAGCAGGACGTAGTGAAGCTGCAGGTCTTAAATCTGGGCGTTAAGCTCTATTTGACCAATCCGGAGCAGACTTCGCTACTCTGTCAGTATGTTTTTACACTGGCCCGCTACGATCCCAACTATGATGTACGTGATCGCGCCCGTTTCCTGCGCCAGATCATCTTCCCGGCCAGCGGGTCGAGTTCGGTGCTCAGTCAGCACGCCCGCCAAGTGTTTCTTGCCAGCAAACCGGCTCCGGTTCCGGAGAGCAAGTACCGCGATGGCAACACCTTCCAGTTGGGATCGTTGTCCCATTATTTGAATATGCCAGCGGCTGGCTATAAGGAACTGCCTGCCTTTCCGGTTATTCCGCCAGACTCATCGGTTCGAAACATAGCCGGTTTTATGCAGGAGAAGCTGCCTGGCGAGGACTCGCCCTCGGGGCGAACTTCCAAGGGGACTTCCGGCGGCGGCGGCGGAGGCAAGGAAAAGGGTACGGGTGCGGGTGGCGAAAAGGGCTTCCTTTCCGAATCGGAAGACAAGTCGTCAGCGTACTCGGAATCCGGGAGCAGCAGTGGTTCTAGCTCCAGCGACAGTGAGTCCGATAGCGGTGGCAGCGGGAGCAGCGGGGAGGAGGAGAACCAGAAGGAGCAGCCCGCAAAGGTTTCGTCGAACAAGGAGCAGCTCATCGATGCTGGCAGTAACGAAGTGCAGGTGGCTCCTTCGCCGGCAAAAGCCACCACGAACAATAATAACAATGCGGCTGGTTTCTCCGGCACCTCGGACAGCGAGGACTCGTCGGCGTACAGTGGCAGCAGTAGTGACGATAGCGACTCCAACAGCGATAACGAAGCGGATAAGAAGCCACCAGCAGGCGAGCCAAAACTGGAGAAGATGAAGGAGAAGCAGGAGAAGCAGCCAGAGCAATCAGAGCAACCGCCCTCTAAAAGCAATCTGGATCTGCTGCTCGATCTGGATGACATTCCGCCCATTGGTCCTGTGATGACTCCCTCGCTAGGAGGATTCCTGACGCCTGGTGAGAGCAGCAAGCAAACGATATAAATAATGACTATTACAATGTCCCTTAATCCTTAACAGGCACTCCATTAATGGCCGGACAGGCGGCACCACTGCAGCCGCAGCACGCCCGCAATCGGGTGGAGCTTGTGGGTCCCTCGCACACCGAGTTCAAGCACAAGGAGCTGCTCAACAAGGTCAGTGGCCATGGGCTGCAGCTGGCCTACCGTTTCACCCGCTCTCCGCATCTCTTTTCGTCGAGCATGTGCTCCATTGAGCTGCAGTTTCAGAACCGTGGCGAAAAGGAGATCACGTCGATTCATTTAGGACCCGCTACTCTGCCGGCAGGCATGCAGTTGAATGAGTTCGCACCCATAACCATCCTCCAGCCGCAACAAACGGCCAGCGGGGTGCTGGGCGTGGATTTCAACGACTCCACGCATGCTGTGGACTTGGAGCTAATCTCCAGTGCCGGCAGTTCACGGTTGCAATTGAAGCCGCCGGTGGGCGAGCTGGTGAGATCCGTCCAGATCGGCGAGAGCTGTCACCGCGAGGAGCGAGCCAAGTTGCGCGGAATGAACGAGCACCAGTGCGAGTTGCGCGGCCTGAGGCGGGATCTGATCGATGTGACCGCCTTGCGGCAAAAGGTTTTCGAGTCCATCAATGTGGCGCACACGCACAGCTCTTCCAGCGGCCAGCTGCACTGTTTTGCCGGGCAAACCCTGAGCTCCAAGAGCCTAGTCCTCCTCACTCTGCACTGGCAAACGGAGGAGTCACTCACGCTGCTGGTCAACTGCGAAAAGATGGTCATCGGATCCATGGTGCTCAACGAACTGCGGAATGCCCTGCAGCTCAGCTTCGCTATGTGAGCGATGGACACGAAAAGGGGCGAGATGGCAGATGTCAGCGAACAAAATCGAGGAGGGAAATGCCCCGGAAACAGCGCTACTCAAAAGGAGAACAAAGCAAAGCCGCCTCACTACGTAAACCTAAGCATTCATATTTAGAATATATACAGTAAAGGGCGGTACGAAAGTAATCCTTAACAAGAACTTTTAACTTGTCTGAAGATTCCACTACCGCAACATTTGCTCGCAATTCAATTAAATGTGCAAATGTAACGATAAAAAACATAGTTCGAAAGTGGAATTTAGAAATCAAGTTCATTAATTAATCAATGTTAAAAATGGAGAAAGGCCTATTTATTAATTATATTTAACTAAAAGTTACTGTTCAAAATGGAGACTACTTAAATATTTTCCTATACATTTTTATTCGCTTACACTGAGATATTTTGCATCCAAGAGTCACCATTTCTTTTTTAAATGGATGAACTCAACTTGAGATTATTATAGCTTCCAGATTGAACTTTGAATTCTTCAAGGATTACTTAACGCACCGCTCTTTTATACATGAATCATGAATCTACCGCTTTTACTATTCCTATATACAAACTGCAACCACAAATTCCAGATGAAACGATTAAGATCAATTATGAACTCGAATTGTTGCCAATCCAAATCCAAATCCAAATCCAATCCATCCTAGTTAGCTAGGTGTGTGTGTAATGTGTGCATGACTAATCGAAACGTGTTTGTAAAGTGTTTGATGTTGTAAATCTGTTGCCTTCGTGCTCTATGCGGCCTTCTTCAAATCGTAGCAAAGACAAACGAATATCGAATCTATATATTATATATTATATTATATTCATAAAATATACAGCGCAAAATCTGGCAAACTAAAAAGAAAGAACGTAATAATAAAACAAAACTACCAAAATGTTAATCTGCCTGAAACAAAATGAGCCAACTCTCCGCATTAAAATGCTGAAATAAAGCTTACATTTTAAATTGAGAATATATCAACTTACCTGTTTCAACAATCCAGACTATCTATAGTCTGGACCCAGATCTTAAGTAAAAACGCTTTTTATGTAGTTTTCAATTATTTTGATGTTTATTCACGCTTGTTCTTGTTACTTTCTCCACTCACCAAACAGAATATAAGAAGTCAGCAACAGCAGGTTCATATGCAAGATAACCTATTCAATGAACTAATTCAATTTTAAAGAACTGATAGAGGTAAAACTTTAATTTCTTTAAAAAACCATAACTATTTTCGTCATCTATTAATGTGTTTTTACTTTAGAAACAGCTGTCGTAACAAAGTAAAATTTAGCAAGTACCAATTTTGCAAAGTTCGTGTGGATTTGGAATATACTGCTCAAATGTACCGGCTGTTGCTGTCACTTGAAAGTTGTGGACCTCAAAAATAACTCTATGGGTTATCATAGAGGGGACATACTGGGTTAAAGAACATACATAACACATTCCTCAAATCCTACGCTTCTCTCTCCGTTTTCCATCAGTGTCTAGGTGTGGGTGTTTCGTGTTCTAATTTGGGATCTGCACAATTAAAAAGCTCAATTTCATGCTTATAATATAAACGAGTTAGTTTAGATCGCTAGGTTAGTAATGTTTAGTTTAGTTTTGGATTCGCTGCTGCACTTAAAGATCTCAAGTAGTAGTTTTAGTAGTTTGTAGTTTTCTTCGGTTAGGCTAGGCTTTAAGATCAACGGCTTGAAAGTTCCGAGTGACAAGTGAAGAAATATGGGGTTGGCGATATATAATGAGTAGGCATTTCGGGGGATAGATAGTATTATATGTATGTTTGCAGTATGTATGTAGTTCGGGTAGTATGGCATGGGGTATATGTATGCACGTAATAATGGGGAGTGAATAGTTCTTGACGGGCATATAGAGCGTTTGTATATAGTGTCCTGGGGTAGTATCGTTCTCTCCTCCTCGTCGCTATCCTGTATAATCGTTATATAATATGCCACGGCCTTTTCGTTTGCTTAACTTCATATAAAACTAGTTTTTTTTTCCTTTTTTCTTTTTGGTTTTCTTTAAATGTATATGCAAGATGTATATATCGATTTATGCAGTATGTGTGTATGTCTAAGGATGATTTTCAATCACTTATTGTTACGTACGGTGTTTGGTATAACATGCTTCGCTTGGACTAGCTCGATGGCCTCGTTCTCCACCTCCTCCTCCGTTTTGTCTACCTCCAGATCGAAAGGTCCATTGTCCTT
Organism: Drosophila kurseongensis; assembly: GCA_018153305.1. NCBI lineage: Eukaryota > Metazoa > Arthropoda > Insecta > Diptera > Drosophilidae > Drosophila > Drosophila kurseongensis. Next base: position 1,909,296 of record JAECXX010000141.1, read on the forward strand.
CCCCACTTCAATAACATATAAAGCATTTGGTTTTTCTTGGTTTTGGGTGTCTTTTAACGAGCAACGAAATAGTTATCGCTGCGAAGCGAAGCTTTTGAGAGGGCCTAAAACGGACGGATTGCTAACCGTTCGATGCCAGTTGTTAGTGCATTTAAGTCGATATTTTGGTTTTGGTTTTTGTTTTTGTTTTTGTTTTCACATTGCTATTGCTCTCCCTTCGTTAGTTATCGTTATGCATAAGTTTAGCCTGAGGTGCTCCGAATCGAGATCAGTTGTGAGGTCTAGAGCAATTAACTATTTGGGGTGTTATATCCTAGTTATCCGTTAGAAATCAGGGCTTCCACATTTACCTCCTTTCACCGATCTTTCACTCTCTTGTGATTTTATTTGTTTTTTTTCTTGTTTTTTTTTCTCTGGTGTCCTTGTATTTTCTTTTCTCTTTTTTTTTTGATTACGCCATTATTATGCAGTTATATATGCAATATAAATAGAGGGAGCAATGCACCCACTCAGGAATACCTGTAGCACATACACCTATTCCTGGGCGAGTGTGTTTGCCTGTTTTCTTATCGCTTGTTGCGTGTGTGTTGTGTGTGTGTGAGACGTGACTATATGGCCATACATATACTAGGTATAGTCCAATAGCACCGGGTGTTTATCGACTTTGCTTAGTGGGTTAAACTGCAGCTCCGTCTAAGGCCGCGTGCTTAGAGCTTCTTGTACCAGTACAGATAGTGCTCCCCATTTTCGACCATTAGCTCGTCCACACCTGCAACGGTTCCCATCTGAATTATCACCTGTTCGATGTAGTCGAACTTCTCTGACTCTTATTTGCCTTTAACTCACAATATAAACGAACGAGAAACCAACTATAAATGAAGAATCTTTAGGCAGGAGCTTTGAAACCCTTACTTAAGAACCAATTGACTTCTTTTGATGTAACACATAAACCTTTAAAAGGGTGGCTTAGTATTTCTTCATCTTCCCTAATGTAACTTATGCCATCTAGATATCTCTAGGGGCTCAAAACCTCTTTCAAATGATGCCTTTGTATTAAAAATATATCGTAGAAAACCTTTATAATTGGAGGCTTGAACTCTAGAGGTTTTGGTAACCCCCGGACGGAAATAGTTTTGAAAGGGCTTAAACCATTAGATCAGAAAGTAACGATATCCCTTACATTTTTCAAGATACTGCATCGAGTTAGAGAAGTTCCACTATAATCTTGAATCGGAATTGCACTTACCAACAGGCGCAATAAGCTGATTCCCGGGCGTATTGTTGGGATCGGGCAGCTCTGGCAATCGATAAAGTAGCCAGTAGTGATACCTGGAATTTTGATTGTACGTTTGCCATTATTATCGGGGGGTATAGTAATAATTGTGAGAGAGACTCACCCTCGGGGCTCCTCCTTTTTGCCGTACAGGGTGTGCACATAGTGTCCATTGGGCCATTCTCGAGCCTCGAAAATAAACCTGGAAGGTAATAGATAGATGGGTTATGGATATTCCAAACCTATTTAAGGATCACTTTCGATCATTTATGCAAACTCACCTGGGATCCATTTCGGCCGCCTGGGTCATGGCTTTGAAAAAGCAAGTGTTTTTGGGCGAGACGAGGGACAAGGAGAAGGCCTCGGTCACATTGGATCCCACCCAGAGTGTGTACGTGTACGAGATGTTCTTCGCATCGGACTCTTCGGCGGAGGAACTCAAGCCGAAGGGAACCGCCAGTTTGGGCTCTCCGTTCTCTGTGGGTAAATATATATTTTAAGTCCAAATATAGTAAGAAAAACAGAAGATATTTTAAGAGAATTTCAGAATTACAGAAGAGTTCTATAGATAGATTTAGTGAAATAAAACCCTGATTTTAGAACGGTACAACTAAAAAAGTTTGTTTTTTAATTAACCATTCTATGTGTTTAATTTTCTATTTAGGTGACCCCAATCTCCCCTTCTGATAAACATTGTTTTTATAATAAAATATTTGTACTATATGACCTGAAAACCAAAAGGTATAACATTCTATTAAGAGTAAATAACGATCCAGAGTGGTGACTCTGATCTATTCCTATATTTTGGCTTATCCGAAGAGGTATAACATACTGTGATCTGGAGACCAGAGACCCCGATCTATATTTAACCACTATTCATGGGGATTACTCACCCGTGGGATCGCTGCTCTCGCGTATCACATGGTCGCACTGCAGGGCGCGCACGGCACCCAATCCCTTCCAGCCGAGTGCCAGGATGATGTCCGCAGTGAGGCCCACTCCGATGTCGGGTTCCTGGCCATCCTGCAGCGGCTCCTCGCTCCATCCGCCATCCGCCCGCTGGCGACTCAATATGTAGCGCGAGGCGGCCGTGCGGTTCCAGTGTCCTGCGGGATCGTACTCCAGGTCCTGCAGCGCCTGCATGGCCAGGGCCGTGCTCCTCAGGGACCCGAAGCTGCCCCGCTGGTCCTGCAGACTGGCCAATCCCCGCGCCGGCCGTCGCACGAAGTGCTGCAGGTGCCGGTGGCGGTGGTCGGTGACGATGCACCGCAGGGCCAGGATGACCATGGCAATGGCGTCCACACTCTGGTCCGTCACCCCGCTGGCGATGTCCAGGAGCCGCCGGATCTGGCGCTTCCTTACATGCGCCGCCGAACTGCAGGCCGACAGGGTGGTCAAGGCGAATTCGATGTCCTGCGCGGGCTCGTGGTGCTGCAGTGTGGCCACCAGGTCGTGGCCATGGAAGTGCTTGGGGTCCTTGCACAGCGATCCCAGGGCCAGGACATAGCGGGCCAGCTTGTCCAGGTCGAGGGGCTTCGGCAGCGTGTGGTGGCGGTCCAGCATGGCCAGTATCTCGATCTCCATCTCCTTTACCGACAGCGTGTCCTCCAGCTCCTGGATGACCTGCACATGGGCATCAACACTGTCGTTGGGGTCCCGACCGCCGGACAGCTCCTTGGCCAGGATGACCACATGGGTGTCGTTGCCCCAGCCGTAGTCCGAGGCCCGCTTCTCCTTCAGCCAGTCCAGGGCCCGCAGGATCGCCTCCTGCTCCCCTTTTGTGGGCGGGGCCTGGCCAATTGTCTGGTGCTCGGGGGGCGCACTGCTGCCGTTTAAGGCGGTGGGCGAGGCCAGGATCAGGGCATCCTGCTGATCCCGATCCCGTTCCCGCTCCCGTTCCCGATCCCCACCAGAAACGCCCGCTGTCGTTGTGCTTAGAGTGGACACTGAACTGAAGTTCGCGTTGGGATTGGGGTTGCTAGTGTTGCTGCTGCTGCTCGTGATGTTGCTGCCGCTGGGCAGGCTGATGTTGCTGCTGTGACTGCTGGTGTTGCTGTTGGTGTTGCCAGTGGTCTGCTCATCGCTGGCTTCGTTGTTCGCGTTCAGGCCACCAATTGCTGTTTGGTTCTCCAGTTCGACGGAAAGGGGCGGTGCAGCCGAGGAGACCGGACTGAAGCTCACGGAAACTGGCGAGGAAGAAGGTAGCGCCGCCAGTGTCACATTCTCCGCGAGGGAAACCACCGTGGCCGAGCCGTTGCTGAAGAGGAAAAGGACGAGGAGCAGCAGCCACGGCGGCGACGACAGCGACAACATCCTGTAGAGAATTCTGAAAGGAAAAGAAGCAGGTACGTGGAGAAAATACATATTTAAGGTCTTAATTAAACAACCATGATATGTCCAGAACTCTAAGAAATGCAATAAGGGGCATAAATTCAAACTAAATAACCTTATTTAGCTAAAAATTATACAAATTGATTAGCCAGTGGCGAAATAATGAATGCACTTATGACACCTTACATATGTCAATTAAAATGTATAATTATACTATATAACAAACCAAATAAATTCACAAGCTTTTTTGTTTCAAAGAATAAATTGGAAATGGGAAAACAATATTTTGTACCTTTATTAACTTTAAAAAATCACAAATCAATTAAATAATTGTCATAAAAGGTATTAAAGAAAAGATGTGTGATACCTTTGTCAACCTTTATGAACAACAAAAAACCAACAATAAAAACACAATTAAGTTCCCTCTTTCAACGGAATAAATAATAATATCGAAAAAATCGATAAAACAGGTTCAAATTATCGGCTTTGCGATGTTGTTATTAAATTAGCGAAAAAGGGGTGGGACAAGTGGGGGATGGGGCGCGAAGGATGAGCACAAAGCGGAGACACAGGACTCGAGGCGTTGCCTTGAACTGAATTTCGCAGCGCACACGTCATGCGACTTATCGATAATTGGCAACCTGGCGATCGATATCGCCCCGTTGTCCTTTCCTTTACAGAAAACCGAAAAAAAACCGAAACACACACAACACTTAGTCATCAAATCAAATAAGTGCAACAGCAACAACTTGGCTCTTTTAGACAAAGGTCCTTCGTGTCCTGCGTGTGCGCTTGTGTTTTTCTTTTTTGTGGGGGTGGAAAGTGGGCGGATGGTGGATGGGGGATGGGTGGACGAAAAGGGGGCGTGGGCCGTTCAATTGCCTTTGACAATAAAGAGTTTATTGCGACAACAAGAACAACACACACAACACTCCAAAAAAGCTTACATAATAATTCAATAACAACAAAGGACGAAGCCGCCAAGGATAACGAGCAAATCCAGTCCCGGAATTAAGCTATATACAAACTATATATATATAAATATACATATATAAAGTCCGTAATTCGTAATCCGACTTTTCTCCTTTGTTCGATTTTATCACACTTGAAAGTCCTGGTTTTTTTCGGTTTAAAGGATTTCTTTGTTTATTTTACGTTTCCGTTTCGGTGTTTTATATTGCGAATTTCCGTTTTTTTGCGGTCGGGGCGGGGGTCGTTTACTTTTCGCCTTTCTCTATTTTCTGCGATTTTTTGATTTTCAATGTTTCAATGTCCTCAGACCGTTCGTTGCAGTATTGCCAATTTAACTAATGGTAAAACGTGCTAAAAAATGTTACAGGACAAAAGGATATTCATCGCGGTTTAAATACCGATAGCAAAACGATAGCCACCTTTCTGTTGGGGGCTTGTGTATACAATAAATTGGGTTTCCAACTTGGTTGCAGCTTCTGCTCAAATCCGCTAGATGGCGCTTCCAGCGGTTTTGGGGCAAGGACAGGGTCGTTATCTAAGGAATATTTTGAATTGGCGCGCGCTTCAGAAAAGCTATGAATATAATAATTGGTTATCTGAAGGAAAATTAGCCGTTGAAAATGACGGAAAATCGACAACAAAAATAAATTGTGTGGATACAGATTTTTAGAGACCCAAACCACAATAATTCATATGTATGCCACTTTAAAATGTCTGTAAGAAAAGTTATGGGCTTAGAAGAGCAGTATTGTGACACTTTTCGGCAAACCCATTTTTTGAAAATTTTGAAAGGGGTCACATTGGTGAAAATGACGAAAAATCGACCCAAAAAAAAATGTAGTGAGGAGAATCAAGCCACAATCATTTTGGGGTATGCCACTTTAAAATCGGATGACTGTAAGAAAAGTTATGGGCTTAGAAGTGCAGATTTTGACACTTTTCGGCAAACCCATTTTTTTAAAAATTTGGAAAGGGGTTATTACATCATTGAAAATGACGAAAAATCGACCGAAAAATTAGGATACAGATTTTTAGAGAATCAAACCACGATCATTTTGAAGTATGCCACTCTGAAATCGGATGTCTGTAGGAAAAGTTATGAGCTTAGAAGTGCAGTTTTTGGACACTTTTCTGCAGACCCATTTTTTAAAAATTTGGAAAGGGGTTACATTGTTGAAAATTACGAAAAATCGACCCAAAAATAAAAAAAAAAGTGAGGACACAGATTTTTAGAGAATTAAATTACAATCATTTTGAGATATGCCACTTTAAAGTCGGATGTCTGTAATAAAAGTTATGGGCTTAGAAGTGCAGTTTTTTTGTTGACACTTTTCTGGAAAGCCGAATTTTACATACAGTTCTTTCTCAAATGAAATGTTCTTTATTTGAAATGGCTAAAAAATACTATTTTTCTTTACAAATGCAACTAGTGAATCTTCTTTTTCCTGCCTCGATTTCGGTGCCTCGGGATGGAAGTGACACTTTGTCCTGGCCGCTTTGTAGTCCATCAGTCAGCTTGCTCGACTGGCCTAGCTGGGATGTGTAATTCGATATAGTTTTGTGCCGGCCGCAAAAGCCGACAATCAAAATGCCGCCGACCGCCAACAGTCGACGCCAAATGGACGCCGCTGCCCCCGTCCTGCCATCCTGATTCCTGATTCCTGATCCGACTCAGACTCAGATGCGGACTCGAATTCAGATTCAGCTTCAGCTTTAGACTCAGATTCAGATGCAGACGATGATGATTGCCTATCGTTTTCGCCCGAGCAATTAAAAGAACAAGCATCCGTATCGGTTACCTTCGCTGAGCGGAATGAAATCTATATGGGGAATCCGAAACAAAGGAAGGAAGTCCTGCGAGTCCTGCGAGTCCTGCGATTTCGCGTCCCTCATTCCCATTGTGCAGTTATGACAGGCGTCCCCCTTTTGCCGGCATTTTGAGCCCAGAGATCCTGCCAAATCAAACGCACACGCCCAAGGGGAAATGTTTGAACTGGGAAGTGAGCTAATTCTCTGGAGGATGCCAAAGGATGTGGTGGTTAGGCTGCAGGAAATGCCCGAAGTTAAGCGCTGTTTCCGTATGATTCTTTTTGAATATAAATTTAAATTCAAGGAGCCATTCTTTTGAGAGGGAAACATGATAATTGTTCTGTTTATTATTATAACCAATTTAAACTTTGTAGTAGAACAAACATATAGCGTTTAATTCGAGGTATTTTAGTCCTTACTAATAATTCTCGTTGGGTGTGTGCTGTTTTGCCAGGCTCGTCGGCCACTTCAAAGCTCTCTTTTGTGAGAAGTTCTCGGACGGCTCTCGTACCTCCTTCCCCGAATAAAGACGATGGTGGATTCAGCGGGATCCCTTCGTTCGGCGACTTTCTGAATGAGCGACAGCTGGCGCAACACCTTGAGGAATGTAGAACCCATTTGAACCCACGCACAATTGGCCAGATCCTCGGGATTTGAATGTAATCCCATAAAACGAGCGAGTGGGGGGGAGGGGGTGGAGACAACTCTTTCGTATCTCGGCATCTGTAAATCGATCTATCTAAAAGCGGCGATCGCAGCTACTTAGCTTCTCGGCTTAGGTTCGTAGATCCTCTACTTAGCAAATGATAGGAGTGCACAGCGACTGCCGATCCTTTCTGGCGTTTCCTTAACCGAAGGACAATTGTCTGTTTCCGCCGACTCAGAAAAGAGGATGCACCTTCGGCTGCTCGTGTTTATCAACGTCTCGAGATCTCCAATGAAATAAAGAAATATTTTAGTGTATAGGTGGGGGAGATCGGGAATCGGGAATCGGGAATCCCTGCGCAATATTTGGCAACCCAATTACTTTGTTTGCTTAGCCGACAAACGGTTTATTCAAGGCCCGGGCGTTCTGGGCTTCAACAATAGAGGCACACAGCCTTGAGCTATTATCCTGCAGGATCGCTTCGCTAACAAAATTTACGTTTTGCGCAATCGAAACAATTGTTTTGTTTTTTTTTTTTTCAGGGGCGAGATTGCAGTTCGAAATTCTCAATTCAGACAGGCAGATGAGCGCTGATAAAAAATACACACACACAAAACAGAAGATGGGTAACCGAAACAAAAATAAAGGAAACAAAAATCCTCGGAGTGCACCGAACTGCGTCCGGATTTCGTTGATTCGAGCCCGATTCGCTTGATTTGAATGGATTGCACCCTGCGCGCTCTTTTGTGTTCTTTTATTTCGTATTTTGTATTTCGTATTTTGTATTTCGATTTTTTTATTTCGTATTCCATGTGCCACGAACATATCAGCAATTTGGGTTAATTCCCGGGGGCGAAAAAATAAACCGTGTCAAAAGTGAACGCAGCTCGGGGAATTTTCAACTTACGCACATAAGGCTGTATGAAGTGCGCCATTTTGGAACGTATCATTACTAATTTGATTCAGTTTTCATATTTGTTTTATTTCTTAAAAATTATTAGGCCTAATCAAGCGGCACATATAAAAACCATAAGAAGGTTGTTAAAATACGAAACGCACCCAAGACTTAAATGTATCTCAATCAACATTTAAAACCAATAAATGGAAATAGTTTCAAGAAACCCAAAAATAGATTTTAAATGTAGTTTTTGTTGTTAGATTTCCGGAATACCTCTGATTAGCATTTGTTAATTGTAAAAAGTGATTTGATTTCAATTGACACACTTTTGGTATTTGATTTGCTTATAGTTTAAGCACAAACACTTCTGCTATTTTGTTTTATTAATTCTTATTCCTGTTTAAACATATGTGTATTTATTTTCAAGTTTACTCATGTTTCAACGGACGTCTACTGATAATGAGTTTTTCTAAGCCGCCCCCAGCTACTATTGTTATTTACATAAAAGAAACCAAATTTGTAATGCAGAAAATCCGTCTAATTAAGACGGGATATGCCTTTATTCAGCTGACCGAGGAATTGTGGTATGTACTTTCAATTGTTCGCACTCCAAGAGAATTTCCCCGGAGATTTTGGGCGGGGTTGGGCGCGTTGTTTTCCCCCGGAAAATTCGCGTCACCATGGTGAACTTTTCCGATCCGGGGGACGCATCTCCATCCTCCGCTTCTTTTTCACCTGACTGACTGACGACGACGTGTACGGAAAATCTCATTAAACGAAATCCGATGACCCACCAATATAGACCGCCGCATCAACTTTATTTACGTCCCGTTCAGTTCAAAGGGAAAACCCCAAAAAAAGGAAAGGAAAGGACCCTGGAAAAGCCAAGCCGTTTCCTTCGCTCTTATATCTTTTTGTCCGATTTTCCACGTCGATTTTTTTCGGTTTTTTTGGTGGATAAAGGGAAGAGGGGAGGTGATTTTCCTGGGCAGCGGGAAATGGGGAAGTCAGGAGGCCTTTTTGGGTTGTCATAGCAACGCAGCTAACGCGTCACTTTACGTGTCGAATTCGGGTGTTGGCAGCCATATTTGCTCTTATAGCGCTTTACTTTGCCTCGCTTTTTGCGGCACGGATGGAACCCTCCCTTGTATATGTTGTACGTATATATATATTCGTGCCCACTTATATAGCAACCCTCCGCACACATAGGGCTGTAAATGCTGGCAGTGGCAAACATATATACGCGCCCCGTGTCTGGGGTGGCTGCGGCCCACCCTCCAGCCCCCCGCTCCCATTCCGCTCCTGCAATCCACGCCCCTGCTTCATTGGGCCCGCTTTTTGGTCATGGAATTCGGAACACTGGGGAAGTGGGTCCTGACTTTCCCTGAATGATTCCAAACATCTCAAGTTCGCAGATCTTTGATTTATTACATTTTCAGATCTTAAATTGGTCAAGTGGCCAGCTTTTTCCTGCTTGAGAAGCTAATTTTGAGATCTAGTCCGATATAATATTCGATATAATATCATGCTCTCAATATTGTTAGATAATTTCGATTTCCTGGGAAACTGATTCCCGCATTTACAAGTAGTTCAAAACATCTTTAAATTTGAAATCTGTACCACATTTATCTTTAATTGAGCAAGTTCCCAGTTTGTTCAAAAATGCCCTGCTTAAAATAACTTTGCCAATATAAACGATTATATACCATTTTTAAAATCGTTAGAAAAGCTTAACTCACTAGAAAATTAGCTTACAAATATCCAAGACTTGATTTCACGTTAATAGGTTTATTAAATTTTAAGGTTTTAATTTGGCAAATATATATAAACTCCTCAGATAATAATACAACTACAGATTTTTTACAGCAATTGAAAAATGTTTTAAGATGTATGATACTTCATGTACATGTTTTAAATTACAATCGATATTTCAACTAGCTGAAAAACCAATAATTATTTTAAGTTTTAATTGGAGGATATTAATGAGATAGCCACAGGAATTGCACGTTGCACAGGTAAATTGTTATTTTACACTCGTTAAATATTGTGCAATTTAAAAGGGGTAACTGAAATGTTATATTTAAGATTTATAAAAATGTTTTTATAATAATAACTTATCAGTTGGAATGGACTTTTCTGCCTGTGCACTTTGACTGCGACGGTAAGTCGCTCTTTTTCGTTGTCCTGTCATCTGGTGTCCTTCCACATCGTCCTGCCCCCCCGCCCCTCCCGCTCCTCCGCTGGGATCCTTCAGGTGTTGTTGTGTTCACCTGTCTGCTCCCCTTGCGAATATATTTTTTCTGGGCCTGTACATAGGATGGGCCTTATGTACGGCTGCTGGATGCTGGGGGTGGTGGCCATGGGATCCCAGCTGGATGTCCTTGCTGTCCTGCAGGTCCTCTCAGATGGCAGTTGTCCTGAAACAGCGACAGGCAGCAACGCCCACCCGCCCCACACATTTTGCCTTCTGTCTATTTTTGTTTGCCCTTGCCCGCTCCACTTTCTGTTTGCTCGCTGCTTTCTTTTTTCCTCGCCGCTTCGGTTCCAGATAGCATTTTTTAATATACCAAACTCGGGACTATTTCCGCACTGGTCTCTGGGTCCAACTAAGCGGTAAATTCGGATTTTTCCCGGAACTGAGAGAATCTTTCAGGGACATCGGAGCTTGGAGAACAAGTGTTCTTGTGTCCCTAGGTTGGAGATACGCATGGTAAATTAAACCTTAGCATGTGTTTTTATTTTTATTTCGACAAATATAATTTACATTTGTTCTTCATAAATAGGTAATATTATAAATCTTTCAACAATAGCTTTGAGACTTTTGAACCATTTAATGATATTTCATTTCACATTCTTAGCAAGTAAAAGATTCGATTGTTAAACTTGAAAGAAATATACACTAAGATTCAGCATAGATGTTATACTAATCCTAATCCATAATAAGTTTCATAATTATTAGCGATGGAAATCTTATCAAGGCGTTGTAAAACATATATAAAAATCTTAAGTTCTAAACATGTATAAGCTAATGAAATAATTTAATCATTTCTAGTTAACTAATTGGGAAAGGTAAGCACTCTTAAGCGTCCTTTCCCTTTATTTTTGGCTTTTCTCCCTTCGTTTTTCAATTGTCCTGTGTCGTAAGCCCCAATTGCAATTTTCCAGTGATCCCTAATCGCACTTCTGACCCCTTGCCAGCCCCTTGGCCATTAAACAGTTTCCGTTAAGGACGCCATCAAGCGCCAATTTCCACAGCTTGTCAGCCACAAGGACAAATGTGGCCAAGACCCCACCACCCACTGAAACCACCGCCCACCGCAAGGCTAATCAGCATTGCATTTGACTTTTCCGCTTCGTTGATATGGTTTTAATAAAGTGCAAAATGTCATTCGGGGCTGGGTATAAAAAAGAAACCAGAATGTCGAGATGATAAGGTGCAGCAAGTAGAAATCTTTTGTTTTGGCTGCCACTCGAGGAAATGAGACCGTCGAGGTCGAGGACTGCCAAAGGGGGTAGGGGGGGCGGGGGCTTTCGAGGGGATCAAAAGGGGCCACAAACACCCATTCCATTCCATTCCATTCCATCCTCCCTGCCAACATCAATGGCACTCACACATTTCTAGTGACTGAACCGCACTCTCAGTCCTGTTTTTCTTCCTTTATTTTGAATACCTCTGAGGAATTTTCCAAAGTGGAGTATATATAACCTAGCATAAAAACGATTTGTGAAATTCCAAGAAGGTAATGCTTGGAAAGTAACTTAGAGTAATAATATATCTATTCATAATGGCAAACATTGTTGTTGATTTTGATTTTCAGAAAATGTAAATTAATGGAGTATTAACTTAAACTTAATATACTTTAGAAAGAATTCTTTAAGAGATGATGAAGAACGAAATATAAGGGTATACATTTATATTCATTTTCCAGGGCATTAAAAAAGTCTACCATTGCTGGAAATTTCTTTATTTCTTGACTCTTGGTGCCCCTCTATTTTAGAATTCCCCGTTCTTTTTGGTGTGCAGGCAACCGCAATTCGTCATATTGGCACATGTCCTTTGAAAGGATAACCCCTGGCCCCATCCCCTCCACCCACCCCCTTTCGCCCACTTACACATGTGGGTGGTGCTCTTGTTGCTGTAATTATGTGGCTTGACTGCACCAGCAAAAGCTGAAGCTGAAGAATATGTGCAAAAAAAAAAGACGTATGGGCAGGCCACGCCCCCGGTCGACATCCCAACGCCCCCTATTCATACACGTACATCAACTTGACAGTTATTAAGCTAACGACGTTGAAAGGCTTTTTGTCACAGAGCATCTGCATGCAAAAGGATGATGATGTTACACTCGGAAAGAAGATGGTAGTACCAACACTAAATAGTGGGGAATAGCTCCCATGCAATAAATATCTTTCTAAAAACAAAAATATATCATTTAAAACGAAAAACTTTTTTGGAGATATCTTAAATTGTTGTTTAGTGTATACTAGTTGTTCATGATGAAATAAACTTCTTTTGCAAGAAACTTTTTAATGTTTAACAAAGATTTGGATCTAACTTATTAAGGAAAAAATATGTACTTTATAAATTAAACGTTTCAATTTGATAGCAAGTATTTGTAATATCTATACATTAGTCAAGATTAGAGATTAGATTTTATTTTACCTTTTTAAGGCAAAAATGCATAATTTTGTAAAGGATCTTAACAAAGTTTTTACTCTATTCTCTAAGCAAACATTTATTAAGGTTACCAAATCCCCTTGATTATATTTTAGCCAAATTTTAACCATTACATGTAATTCTTAAGGTTTCTTAAGGTAACATTTATGAAACTATTAATAGGTTTTATCATACGAAGAGCTAATACAACTTTGAACTGATATAATAATTATAATATATATTTCTAACAACTTAGAAGACGTTGCTTTTTTTCCTTAATCCTAATTATGCATATTGCTGCCAAAGTGCCTCGACCACGCCCTCCTTAACCGAATACCGCCCACAGGCCCCTCATAGAAAGCCAAAAAGAAATAAAAAACCACCATCTGCACTCGAGTCGTGCAAATCCAAACGGAAATATGCGCAAATTAAGCCGTTTGTTATTTACGGAAATTATAAAACGCGTCAAGTGCGCCAAAGCTAAAGCTAAAGCCAAGTCAACCCCACCTGAATCGGATGCTCATACACCTCGTACCCCCGATTTCCACAGTTTCCTATGCCATGAAACGTCGCCCCCCCCCCCCCACTTCATTTTTGGCTCATTACAAATCTGAGGCAGCAACCCTTGGCAGACGGCTAAAAAGGCAAATGGCGGTTCAAGCAACAGCAACAACAACAACAACAACAACAACAACAACAACAACTGATGATGACGACAACAAATAAATAAAACAGCCGACAACCCACGCCCCCATTTCCCAACCGCCCCCTTGAATATGGCAACTGGTGGCCCAGTCAATGCAAGAAAATGTCATGAATGCGATTTGTTGACAGAGGTAAAAAGGGGGTAAAATATGGCTTATGGACGGGTGAATGGGGCCTGAAAGAGGGGTGACAGAGGTCTGAAAAGGGGGCTGCAAATGGGAGGCAGAAAAGGCCCACTTGAGTGCATGTGAATGACTGGGGAGGCCTTTATGGAGTGACTCCCGGCTAAGATGGCTGCCGTGCACCGAAGTGGGGGCTTCCACTGGCTGGGGCTAAAGGAGAGTGGGTTGTGCGGGGGCTAGGGGGCGTGGTAGGGGCGTAAGCACTCAGCACTCGCCACTACGCCACTCGTACTTGAGCGGCAATGCAGCGCCATGCAATTTTTACAAGCTTCAATACCTAGACGAGGCCATCAGAACATCCCAACATCCCAACATCGAAACATCCCCCACAATCCCATCAAATTGAAAAACAGTGTCCTAAAGTGGTCTTAGATGAATAATCTATGAATAATCAGGGTTTTTTAAGATATTTTTGGGTTATTTTGTTCTCAATTAGGCAAAATACGACCCACATCCAAAAGAATGACTGTTTCGTGCAGCGGAGGACCCAAACTATCGATTCCTGCTTGATTTGGACAAAATTACTTTTTGACCGTTTTTCGCATTTTTCATAAGGGGCAACACTTGATTTTTTGCGAAAACTGGCCAAAAATACAATTTTTTTATCTGAGAATACCAGTGGATTGGAAATTTTAAAACGAATTCAACGAGGTATGACATTCCCACATCTGACAATTATTTCTTATGGTTTTGATAAAAAAACCGAATTTTAATTTGATTTTTTGGCAAAAAAAAAGTGTCCAAAAACGTGATTGTCTGTTCTAATTTGGCCAAAATACGACCCACATCCAAAAGAATGACTGTTTCGTGCAGCTGAGGACCTTAACTATCGATTTCTGGTTAATTTGGACAAAATAATTTTTTGACCGTTTTTCACATTTTTCATAAGGGGCAACACTTGATTTTTTGCGAAATCTGGCCCAAAATACAATTTTTTAGCTGAGAATACCAGTGGATTGGAAATTTAATAACGAATTCAACGAGGTACGACATTCCAAAATCTGAACACTATTTCTTAAGGATTTGATCCAAAAACCGAATTTTAGGTACATTTTTTTCCGGGATTTTGGTGTTAAAAAAATGTATGTACATGGAAGCGATTTTTTGTTCTTAGCCAAAATTGAACCAACAGTCAAAAGAAAATATTAGTGTTGTTAATTGTTAAAAACAATAAGGTCCTATGATACTTTACAGCGAAACAGGAGAATTTGAAATCTGCTTTCATTTGTATATGAAATATTCGTTTTGTATTTTCCTATAAGTTCTTTAATGATTTCCTACCACTGTGCGTGTTTCAGTTGGGCTTGGGCTTCAAGACCACCTTCCCAGATATCATGCCCCCTCTCCCCCCCTTTATAGACCCGTTGGCAGTCCCTTCTTGACTTGTGTTTGACTTGCATTTAGCGCAGACTACCATCCGATTGCCATGCCGATTCCAACAGCCCGGCATTTCATCATATTTGCAGATTGGCTGGGTTGGAGGTGCCCCCCCCCCCCACTGCTTCTCCTTTTGCTCCTGGAGGTCCTGTATCTTTGGCAGTGCATGCAAATGCCATGTTGATTTGATTTTGCCAATAAAGTAAGCTGTCACAGTCAGCACTTTTGCCGGCCCGCAGTGGAAGCCGAAGTACAGGCCCAGGCGAACTGGCATTGGCTTTTGTTGTCCTGGATCCAGGATCAAGACCAGGTCCCTGGGTCCGGACCAGCCTTATTGTTGACTTTAGGCTTGTTCTCCTCCAGATCTTCCCCGGCTCCCCGACTCCCCAACTCCCCGGCTCCCGATTTCCCCCATCTGCGGCTGATTATGGCGCAATTTTCTAAGTGCTGCGGCGCAAAAATCTCCAACGGCAAAGGATAGAATGAGTGGGGTCAGGATAAGGACATTCTGCTCAATAGCCAAACAGCAATATTCTGTGGACATGCACTAGGGAAAAATGCCATAAAACATAAATCATAAATAAAGCAAGTAGTAAATTACTTAAGAAAACATTCAAGATAAGACAAATGTATTGTAAGTTTTATAAAAGTAAGATAAAGATTGGCTACCTCCCTTAAAACTCAATTTAAGGCCGTGAAACCAAGAGAAGCTATTATAAATTAAGTGCGAGTCTTGATTGGTAGTTTTCTTCAGTGTATTCTGGCTTATGCTGCAGTTCCTGCTATTTGAGCGTCACTAATTGGGCGCCGGCTAAAGTTGCAAATAGTTTGTCCCTGTCTCGATTGCGGTCCTTGCCCCTGCCCCACCCACGCCCCCTGCGGCATGACCCACGCCCCTTTTTGCACCACCAACTGGACAATGGGCAGCTCATTAGGGGCGAAATTGGAGACATTCGAGACGTTCGGGAGTCGGTTTTCGTGGCCCAACAAGACCGGAGATTTGGATGCAGGATGCAGATGGATGAGGGGAGGGGATAGGCGAAGGAAAAGGGGGAAGAAGTCCTGCAATGACCGGACACAAAATAAAATGCAACTCGAGTACCAATTATATCGTAGATATCGATGCAAGACAGCAGTGTTTTTTATTAATATTTTACTCATGTTTTCCGTTGGCTTGCACTTGGGTTTCCAACCACGTCGGAGTCCTCTTTACCTTGTTAAATTCAAATAATTTCAGGATATTGATGTCCTCCCGATTGAGCTGTTTGGAATTTATGTTATGAATTTATCAGTAAATCAATGGTTCACACATATCTGCTAAGAAGTAATTACGGAAAGCAGGAATGTCTATTACACTTATGTTTCCTGTAATTATCTGGTAATAAGTGTAACAAATAAATTGTTATTATATTTATATAACAACGGTATTATTAATAACATTAATATTAAAACATTTCTTGACCTTAAAACATTCTTTTATGCCATTGCATTAATGAGAGTAACATTAAAATTACAAAAAATAGCTTTTAGCTCTTCAATTAAATTGAAATGCAATCGCTGAGAGCTGAATGGTTAAATGCAAGAATCCCATTTGAATTAATAGACGCACGGTAGCATGGCGATTATTACATATATAAGTCAAGCCTCGCCCACTTTACCGCCCACTTGCCGCCCCTTTTTGGGCGCAGGCAACCCACACTGCCAAGGACATCGCATCCTGTTAGAAAGCCAGCCGGAGTTTGCCAGTCGAGTCAGCCAGGAAGTGGCATCAAATATTGATGGCGCCTCTTTTAAAATTTGTCTTAAGCACCGGAAATACAAATGCTCCTCCGCCCTTCGCCCTTCGCCCCCCTCTCCCCGCAGTCCGTCGGAATATTGCGGGTCCGGTTCCTGTCCGGCGGAATATACACATTCAATATGCATGAGCCCAGGGAGTACGGACTGTATTCAGGTACAGTCAGCACCCTCTTTTCGAATTTACCCAACTGTCACTTGCATGTCTCAGTTTAACTTCAGGTTCCGCCATCCGCCATCCGACATCCGACATCCGCAATTCGCCATCCCAAATCCGCAATCCCAAATCCACTCCCATTCCCGATTCCCAGAGTAAAACCCAAAAACCCATCCCACGAAATCCCACTTTCAAGCCCAAAGTATATCCCAATTTTCGAGCCCAAATCAGCGCTTTGTGTGAATGTAAATGAAACGTCTCATTTCCGTTATGGCCACCCAACCCACCACCCATAAGCCACCCACACCCACCCATTTGAGCCACCCAACCACCCTCTTTTGCTGTTGTGCAAACAACCACCGCCAACAACACCAGCGGGAAAAACGGAAAACAAACAAAAACCATCAAGTTTTCCGACTTTGCGATACCCGGTACTTGACTTTCGTTTCTATAACCAGAAGTTACAATGAGAAAGGGTTTATTTCAAGTGGCAAGATTGGACCACAATATGAACATATAGATTGTGATAGCAATGGGCTTAAAATGGGAACAAAAGAAATTATAAACGATTATATATTTCTTTATTTATTAATCAAATCTTCAATATGTTTTTATATTTTTTGATTCTATTTATATTTAACATACAACCAAATATGTTTTGAAATATATTCTCACATTAAATATTGTATGTGTGTTCAGTATAGATTGAAATTCATTAAAGTAGATAATAAGACAATTGTCTTTTTGATATTATATTTTATTAAAGTACTTGTTATTACCTTTTCTATTTGTTCTGTTATCAATCTTAGTTTAATGTACATATATATTTGAGTACTATTTTTATATGACAAAACGAACATCAGTTTTGGAGTTGAAAAAATCGACATATTGTGTGGTATGCTGAAGATTTAGGGTCTTCTTGGCCAGCACAACATACCCTTGATTTGGGCCGTTCAGGGGTGCCAGAGGCAGTCCTTAGTCCTTGGTCCTTGGTCCTTATCCCGAATCCGTGTCCGTGTTTGCGTCCGTGTCAACCATTCGTCAGGCGCTTTGGAGTCCTTCAGTGGTTGTTGTTCCAACATCTTATTGTTCACATGCCATATATCTGCGAGTGTACCGTGGTATATATACTACCACACACATTCAGTTGCTCGACGAGGCGGAGTTCTTCATCATCATCATCATCAGCATCAGCATCATCACCGCCTCCGGATGTGAGTTATTAAATTGAAGAATTTGCACCCCGCATTCCCATTGTGCGAATGAGGGTGTCTCTGGCCCCCGCAGGCCCCCTTCCAGAGTCCAGATTCTGGATTCTGAATCCGGAATACAACCCCCCCCCCACTCTGTGTGGGTTGAGTGGTGCTTGCGTCAATCTGCGTGAATTTTTGCTCTCTAATTAGAACGCCTCTCCAACAAATATACATATAAATACGCCAGGAGACACACACTTCGCTACAGATTCGCCTCTATCTATATATATATATATAGTATATATGGGCTTACATAAAGTGGGTAGCGGGGTGAGTGTCATGGCAATATGGTGGCAAGAGGGTTCGTCAGTTGTCCATGGAAATGGTAATCAACTTGGCTCTTTTTCAGGGCGGCAAATTCTCAGGATTGCGGGACCATTTCGCAGGAATACAATTGGAATGAGATGGAATGGACTTTGATTGAATATCTAACAAGCGGGGCAGGAAGAATAGTTTAATTTTACTTTCTCCTGGGAAATCTAAAGGTGTTGTTTGTCCAAAAATCAATAACATTCGCTGTAACTAACAGAAAAGTTATCTACATATGTACATACATGTGTGAAACCGTATTAAAGTTTTAACAAAGTTATAAATCAACTTTTAACAAAACAATTGTTTCAGTTGAATTTAAATATTTGTGTCTTGAAAGGTCCTAGTTTGAATAAGCGTAGATGTTCAAAAATACATCAGCAATTTAAAGAATTGAGGAAATTACTTTTAGTTTTTGGATGGTGTAGCCCAATGGGTCATCATGCCTCCCCCATTATCTCCCTCATTTGGCTACCATTTTGAATTTCTTTCTTTTTGTTGCTCCTGGGACTCCACTCAGTTTCAAAATGGCGGAGTTACAACAAAACAATCTTTTCAGCAAACACCAAACAAAGGGACCCCAATCTCCACCGCCCCCTCATTTTGTCACCCTCCTTTTTTTCTTTTTCTTTCCACCCACGAAGCTTTGACAAACACCCCTCCCCCCTCAAAAAAAATATAAGAAAAAATATTGAAAAAGGAAAAAGAAAGAAATGGGGAAAAAACGCTTTGCTGTTGATTTTTTGTAACTCCCATTTCTCTGATTCTTTTATCTTGCGCCTACAGAGGGAAAGAGAGGGGGAGTGGGAGAGAGAGAGACGGGGAGAGAGAGCAACTAGCAGTTAATTAAAAACGCTCGTTTGGAGCAGCCGAAGAAGAAATGGCGAAATATCTTTGAGAAATGACAAAAACCTTTATGCAACTCCTCCTTTTTTCCTTTTTTTCCATCCATATGTTTTTGATGGCTGGACATTGGGGGCGTTGGGGCTGCAAAATTAGGGGGCGGGGCAGCAGACGTGCTTAAGCAGCACAAGATGAAAATGTGTTTTCCTACGCTAAAAATTCGAATACAGGAATCTGCCTTGATACTTCCAGTTATCTTAACAACCTTTTCTTTAATAAAAACCAATTGTTTCTGAACCATATTTTTAATCAAGTGAAACTTATAATTTTCCCATATAAATCTAAACAATTTAAGTTGTAAAACCTTTTATATTTAACCTATATTTCCTGACAAAAGAACTGAAATAGACGCTTTGTTTGATATCTAAAAAAAACTGTATAATATTTCTTTAGTGTGCCAGCAATAATATAAAAATGTCAACTTTAAATAAATTATTTGAAGGTTTTTCTCTTACTTATTGTTAGTATTATTATTTGTTTCGTTATTAAATACTCTAGCGTTAATTACTTCGATTTCTTTTTCATTTTTGAAGCGCATCTTGAGCTGGCGAGTAGTTTCGCTTCCACTCTGGCTAACAAGTTGCCCCGGAGCACTCGAATAGCCATATTATCCACTTTCTTCACACCTTCCCGGATGGGCTGATGGATTACTCTCGAATGGCATCGCATCCCATCATCAATCGGTGGGCGCCATCTGAAACCCAGGACCATCCAGGACCAGATTCTAATCCGCACTTCAGGCCCTAAACACACGCTCATCTGGAAAGTTGCCTCATTAGGGCCAAAACAATGCCAAAAGCAGCGAGCACACACGAAAATGGTGGAAATGGCTGGAGGGGGAAAATGGTTGGAAAATGCGAAAAATCGGGGCGGATCGTGTGAATCTGAATGGCCATTGACTGAGTCGGGACTAATTAACAGCATAAATTATGCTCAAGTGCATTACGGCAACACCCGGCAAACGGCGAACGGCAACGGCAAACGGCACCAGTTTACGGGATCCGTCCGGCACACATTCTCCGCCGGATGCAGTTTGCCGGAAAGTCGGAAAACAAGGATTCGGGGCTTGGGGCACGCAAATCGACACTTGAACGCGAACAAAGGGCCGAAACAAAGGCAAAACGTTCATCGGGAAACCTACTCGCCTCTACACTTGAAGAAAAGATTCCACTTTACAATACTGACAACATTTTCAAATTTCCTTTGATCTTTTTGGACGAAAGTAACCTACCCAAAATTTTTGAATAATAAAGGTTTCTCTTCAGTTAAAAGTGTTAAAACATCGATCATTCATTTTTAGAACCAGTTGAGAATTATTGAGCTAAAGCTGAAGTTAACCTTAACCTTTCAGTTATTTTGCGAAACTTGTCCAAGTAAAATCTAAGGGAAAGTTTTTAATAACTTACGTAACGGCTAAGAATAATGCTGGCGTTAACTACGAAACTTGTATTTTATTCTTAATCAAGAGCAATGCCCTAAAACTGTGAAAAACTTTTAGTACCCTAAAAATGGTAAATACTTGTAGTCCAAACTGTACCAAAACCCCTTTATCAATATTGTTTTATCTAATTTTTTTCAATCCTTATTTGTGTACGACTATTTTCAAAGTTTTCTTTTTATTAGTTTATTTTTTTGCAGTGGAAATTCGGGTGGTGCGCTTGTGGGTGCTCGTGGTGCATATTCATTTCATTAAAAGTCAAAACGTCCGCAGGGGGAGAGTGGTGTTTTGTGTGGTGCGGGTGGCTACACGTGTCGCGCTTTCATCTCGACTCCACTCAACTCATCTCATCTCATTTCGTTTTCATTTTCATTTTCGTTTCGGCTTTCGTTTTCCCGCTTTTTTGTTTAGGCGCCTGCCAGAGTTGCCACAGCACCGCCCTTGGAAATGATTGGCATAATGGCGGCCGCCCTGGCACTTCACTTCACTTGGCTTCTCCAGCTGTCGGTTTTTGTGAATACGAAAGTACAGAGTACAGACTACCGACTACAGACTACAGACTACAGAATACGGGATGCGGAATACCCGCAGTATGGCATAGTGATTCCACCCCGAAAGCGTTGAAAGTCGAAAGCCGAAAGCTTCCCCCGGGCAATCTATTGGGTTTGGTGTGGAATGGGATGGTATATCGTACCATCTGAGCCAGCAACCCTGTGTAACATGGTGGTGCGGCCGTGGTGACGATGGTGGTGCAGATTCGGACGCGGCGACACAGCGAACGTGTTATTTACCAAACACTCGACAGCGGCACGGCACATAACACATAGTCCTGCTACTCGAGGACTCCGAGAGGGGGTTGGGGGGTGTTCCGGGGACCCAGGCACCCAGGAACCCAGAATATCAGGATGGGGGAACTCCCTGCATGTATCTCCAGAACACACACGCCCACGGACAGACTGTGAGATAGACGGACGGCGGAAAGGACAAGAAAAAGTCGTCCTGCTCCTGCCAATGTTCCCAGCACAGTGGGGACTCGGAAAAGGGACAAGCTTAGGGGGAAACATATATAATGTTATTTTATATTGTTAAATTATAAATATACCATCAATATGTTTTTGACCAACTGGGTACAATTGAATAAAAATCAGTTCTTAAATAATAATTTTATAAAAGAGGAGTTTATTAGAATATGGAGACTTATAGTTTGTGATGATTTAATGTTCGTGATCTTATATTTTAATCTTTTATGTGATCCTGACTTTAATGTTTTCAAGAATTCGATAATTTTTGGTATGAGGTTGGCTTAGAAGAAAGTAAAGCACTTAATAAATCTTAATTCATACTGTAGTAGCAAATAGTAGTAGGAAAATCTGTGTACAAAATCTGCAAAATAGAGAATACCTTTTGGATCTTTATAATACCTGGGTGGAACCGCATATATGCTGTATATATTTATACCTATCCACATCGGTATACGTGTTGTTTATACAACAACAAGAAGAGAACAACAATTGCCCGAGGAGAAGAAATGAAATGCGAATAAAAGACAAGCAAGGTAAACTCGAAAAGATAATGGGTACGGGATTGGGAGCATCAGCAGTACAGCCAGCTGTTTTTGTTTTTATCTTTCCTTTCAAAGTGGAGCTCTGCCCTTGTTGTTTTTGCCCAGAAAGAGACGGCAGACAGATGGTCAGACAGAGAGAAAAAAAGGGAGTGGAAAGCACACAATAACACATGGGTGTACATCCATTTCGCTTTTTATTTGCGCCACCCACTGTTCTATTGCCTCCTCCACTCAAAATGTGCCCAAAGGGGCGCTACAAAAGTGGGCGTGGAAGCGGGAGGCGGTGTGAGTGGCGGGGGGAGGCGTGGCGGGGGGAGGCGTGGCAGGGGCAAGAATTTGGCGAGTGCGCGTCAACTGTGTCGCCAACACCAGAAAAGCAAAAGCACTATACAGAAGACACCACACTAGGCGAAAAAAAGTTGTGAAAATCGGAAATTTCCTTTGGAATATGAACTGCTGAAAGTGGTATTTAAAACCAAACATAATTTTATTAACTACGTTATTTTTAAAGATTTTTAAGAATTACCTGAAAAAGAAGCTGAGTTTTTTGTACTCTTAAGATCTCTAAAAAATGTGATTAAGTAACTACAGATATATAATAGCAATCAAAAGCTTAGTTATTCAAATTAAATGTAATCATATTTAATTTTAGTTATTTAAATATTTATAATACTGGTCAAGACAAAGTAAAGCCAAATTTAATATTAAAAAATGCTAAAATCAACATGAAATCTGTTTTTACTGGCAACATTTGATGTCCAGTGTTATTCAGGCTTTGATCCTTCGTCCTTCGTCCTTCGCCCCGTGCCAGTGGCTGGAATGCATGCACAAAGGATTTGTCATGAAATGTCGCCTCACCATGACAATCCATCCAGCAGCAGCTCCACATCCACATCCCCATCCACATCCAGTTCGAGGTCCTGCTGTTGATACTGCTCCATCATCCGTCCGTCCATCTGGATGTCCTTGTTCGGCTGCTCTTGAAAAACACAACACAACACGACGAGATGAAATGTGATGAGCTGGGAGGGACTGAAAAAAGGAGTATGGATCTGAGTCGGGAGCATCCTTTTGTGTAAATAGATTACAAACGACAAAACATTTTACGGGACTCCACTCCTGCTCCGTCCCCGGATTGGAGTTCGGATCCGGATTCGGATTGGGATCCGGATCCTGCTGCTTTCATCACAACACAGACAGCTACAAAGTGGGATTTTTTTCGGGAGGAGTGGGGACTTGGGCTCGGAAACAGAGGTTAAAATCGAGTGGTCGATGTGACAGATGGTTTAGGAAAGGATTGCCAACAATGTGTCCATCGATTTAACCAAGTTTCAAAGGAAAATGTGTTCTGCATATCGGGAACGTGACTCTCCTGGGACTCTACAAATATATAATTGATACTTTTGAGCATTACGTTTTGTCACACAAAAGCTAAGGAATTTTAAAAATTGTCAACATTATTTTGTTGATATTTTCTTCAAATAAAAACTTCAGTACTACAAATAATTGTTATCTACTTCAACTTCTAAATATGTAAAACTTTACTACAAATGATTTTTATATTTTTCTTCATCCAAAATGTAAAGGGATGTATTTAAGGGGATGTATTTGGTAGACAAACAATATGTTTCTCTCTGAAGGTACTTTCTAATGATTCTTCTTTAATAAAGTACCTAAGATTGTTCCTTAAAAATTATAGAATAACTAATTGAACTCCTTTTTTTTCCTGCTTATTTCCCTTCCCGTTTTCCTTATTTCTCCCTAAACATTTAATCTATATTATTTTAAACTTTATTTTCCACTTAAGTAATAAATATGCTATGCCATGTACTATTTTATTATATTAAGTCAAGAAATATATTTTGTTAAGTAGCAATACAAAGTAATGAGTATGAGATAATTCCCCAAAATCTCTGGCATAACTGATCGAATTCATTTCTTGAGATTAGGGGTTCCAACACCCTTTCTCCTCGTTTTTCCCTAAACCTTTGGCCCAATATTCAACATTCTCGAGGGCGCGTCAAGCTTTTGCGGGGATCTGAAGAGTGTTTACTTCCTTGAGGCCTATCGAGGACTTCCGCTGACGGTTGTTTTGCCTCGACGAGTGTCCCGATTTCAATTCCGAACCCTTCCCCTTCCCCTTCTCCAGACCCTCGTCGAGTCCTGGGTGCTGGCTGGGATTGCCCAGGATTCTGGCTGGCTTGCCTTCGGGGTGGTTGGATGTTGCATGTTGGTGGTTGGATCGCTTATCCCCGGCTTAGCCATATACATCCCCATCCTCCAGGACCTTATATCGATTTCAAGGACCGTCGACGGCGACGTCATCATTATCCTCGAATGTTTTCATTATTTTTCCACTTGGCTCAACTCCTTGTCTGTTCGAATGCCATCAAAAGGTGGTTGGGTGGTGCAGTTGTCGGGGTGCCGAGTGGCTCAGCTAGTGGTGGTGGTGATGGTGGTGATGGTGGTGCTGCTGGTGGTGGTGGCCATTTTGATCTGGCTCCCGGGAATTGTCGCAAGTTGTTTGATTTGATGAAATGCCCCATAATCCATCGCATACACTCGCCCATATCCACGGCACATAAGCGGGCAATTACACCCCCTTTTTCCTTTCTTTCTGACATGTGCCAGCATTTGATTAAAAGCGCTGCGAAATTAATTTCAGCATCTTTTGGGCTTATGCTAATGCGGATATGGGTGCGGATGTGATGAGGACTTTAGCATGGCGCGGATATGAGGCGTTTGAAATTTTGTCGCCGGCACTCGAGATTCGAGCACTTGAGCGCTAAATGGCGGCCTTTGTCCTCGAAGAGGGTTTAGTTTTGCAGGGGTTTCGAAGGCAGAGGGCAGATGGTTGTGTGTGTGTGTGTGTGGGGTGTATTAATTAGGGCGACAGTTGAACCACCACCCAGGCCACCCATAAAAAGCATCGGCCATTTTGGCATTTGTTGGGCTGCCTCACACACAGCGCAATCGGAATCCCTTCTCTGGAAACTGCGGCATGGGGAGAATTTCATTTGCCAGAGTGGCATTTATTGCCTTTCATTCCGCAAAAAAGAACTCCAGCCGTACTTAATTAAAAAATACTACAAAATACAAAAAAGGAAGTACGATAAAATAAAAAGGCGGAGACGAAGAAGGGACAAAAAACGAATCGAGGGCGACACTTTGAAGCCGGGAACCTCGGAACTTGGAAAACGGAATCAAAACCCTTGGCTTCCCCATCGAACCACTTTGGCCACTTGTGCAATTTTGTGTATTTTAATTAATGACCAACCACAGCAGTGGGTTCTCGGTGGTTTCGATGGCTTTGGGGGACTCACTTGACTCGGCGGCTAACCGATTTTGGAGTGACCCGACCCATTCAGGAATATTGTCGCACATCTAGTTCATAAACCCCAGAAACACACTGAAAAATAAAGCCTATGCCTCGTCAGGCCATCATTTATTTCGCTCGTATTTAAGGGGATTTTTAATTTTTTTAGATTTTATTTTTGATCTTTAATGTAGCTGGTATTGGGTCAAGTTCTTCGGACTTTAATTTTGAATTCAGCCAGAATTTAAGAATTCATTTCAAACTCCATACTAATTTGTTCTTTTATACAAATCAATAGTTTCATATTTCTGATTAATTAAATTTAAAGTACTCAAACCCTTTGTGTCTATTTTGCACATAAATGGATAAGACAAATTAAATGAAATGAGGAATGAACTTAATAATTGTAATAATAGCCACAAATAAGTAAAATGTGTATCTAATTATGTTTAAGCTTTAACTATACTAGCAAAATGAAGGAAATAAACTTTGATTTCTTATTTGATTGCTTGACAAGTTTTATAGTTTTAAGATATTCATGATGTGACTTCTGCAAGTGAGTAATGAGAACAATTGAAGTCTAATTTTTTCGCCGTGCATGAAAAAGTGGAATGGAAGTTCTCATTAGATGGCTGGGCGGTGCTCATAATTCGAAATCGAGTGGCTCTCGAGGCTGAGCCAGCACTACATTTATTTACAACATGGCAATGGCAGGCACTTGTCGCAGCTGCACCACCCACTTTCCACTTTCCACTTTCCACTTTCCACTTGCCCGGACCACCACTTGCACCACCTTTGCACCAACCCCCTGCTTCGGGCTTCATTTATGCCAATTTTTCAAACTAATTGGTGCTGTTGACATCTTTCTTTTTTGTGCACAACTTTCCACTCGGGTTTTTCATTCGCCCGGTGGATTGGCGGGTCCAGTGGTTTGGGTTTGGCTTGGGCTTGGGCTTGGGTGGTGCAGAATTTAGGGGGTGGTGCTGCACTGCTGTCCCCACTAAAAGCACTCAGCAATGAAATTAGTGCACATTGCTGCACTTCGGCTGCCATTTCAGCTCAACTTTTTTACCCCATTCGCTCCTGCATTTGGGGACAGCAATTGGCGATGGGCGCTCAAGGGGGTTTCGGGGGTGGTGCAGCAGGTGCACTGAGTACACAAATTTATTCAAGTGATTGCCAGCCGCTTTAATCGCCGTTTCGACAGGTCCAAAATTAACCCAGTGATTAGCCAAATTATGCAAGCAACAATAATTTCAAAATCGAATTCGGGGCCATTAGTAAGTTTCTAAAGACGACTTTTATTATTCCTCAATATCAGTTTTTTAAAAAAGTTGAACAGAATAGCTGTACATAATCTTTAAATTGTTTTTGAGTAACCCAACTGGTAACCCGCTCAAGGATTATTAATTTTCCAAACGAATTGCTGAATTTATTTATCGCCGGCTCTAAATCGGAAACAGAAATATGGGTAGCCGGAGAGGAAAATGCTGTTTGGGGAAAAAGAAGTACACCGCCAATCTGCGGGTGGTTAAATTTCTGGACAATGCCCATATGTAAACAATATTCCAAATTTGAACACCAACAATGTTGTGTGTGTGTGTGTGGGTGTGTGTGTAAAAGTTGAAGGTGCAAAGGTTGCACGGTCCGTTGCGCAATCAATTTTTGATGGACGTGCGAAATTTATGGTGAAAAATATTTGACTATGCACAATGAACTCGAACTCGAACCCATTCCCCAAAGGATCTCCATCGCCCGCTTCCGCGATTTCCACGAGTGTTGAGGGGATCGCCGGTGAAAAGTCGGGGGGTATGGAAAATCGGGGGGAATGTTGAAGGATGGTTACAAGGACGAAGGGCGCGGGGAATCGGAGGATAAAGGATAACGGTTGGGAGCATGTAGACAAAACTCAATTGGGCCTAGCGACCAATGCGGCTAGCCAGCCTCCTCTGGATTTATTCCAACTCCAATTTCCTTAAACAGTCGAAAAAATAATTGTAATTAAGAGATTGATCATAGACAATTACAAAGTTATTTACAGGCACAAAAACCTATAATATTTGGCTGGGTTGTTAAAGAAATTAGAGCTTAAAGTAGCAAGTAACTTTATTTTCTTTTTTCAATTTCCATCGCACCAAACTATATTATTAAACTTCGTTTGACTGTGTTTGGAAAGGATTATGTTTTACAAGACAATAGAATTTTTTGCAGTGTAGGACTACACAAAATATTGCTATATTCGCCCACACACACACACTTGCATACATGAATTTGTTATGTTTTTGTTTAATTTTTACGTTTGTTGCGTATTTATGACGCTGGGGGCGCTGCTGTGCGGTGCAACTTTTCTCGGCCAGATTTCGCATTTTCGTAACCGTCGGGATTCCCCTTTCGAGGGTCCTTTGGAGGACTTACAGTATATATAGGGAGCTGAAAATGTATAACATTAAACATGAATTTATAACAATTAATTGCAAACTATACATACATACTTTTGATCTAAAAATTACGTTTTAGATTTATAATTTATTAAATAGAGCAGTACAGCGGCATATACCATAAAAGGTATGTGTTTTGCGTTATGAATTCGAAAAGATTATTGTGATTAAAAATTAGTTTGTTTAAAATTGTCAGAAGAAGTGAAAAACAAAGTACAATCTTAAGTAATTTTGTTATGTTTAGAGAATACTTTTTAAAAACATGTAATTAATCTGGTAAAGTGTATAGACTTGTAGATTTAAGGATAAAATAAAGAACATTTGAAGAACTGATAATTACAAATATTTGAAGTCTGTTTTTGCTTTTGGCTTTTCCAATTTGTAAGGGGTTAGATAGATATGTTAGATATATATGTTTAAGATGGTTTCAATTAGCAGTCACCTTAAGCTCATTAGCATTGATTTGTGTCGATTTTCTATATTAAATATATGAATTCTAATTGTTTTACTTTTTAACAGGGTATCGTCAAGATTGATTCCTTCTATAGGTTCCACCGTGCGGATATTTCAAAATGTTGCACTTGTTGTGGGCGCTCTATGGAGCGTTCAAAGCGCTTCCAGGCAATTTGCCGATGAACAATCAGCGCGAAATACAACATAAAATATTTAGGTGGCCGCACCCCTCTGTGGGGCCACTCTGCGCCTCCAGTGGAGCCCCCTTTGGAGCCCCTTTGGAATCCCCATTGGAAACCCCCCCCATTGGTCAACCCTTGGTCAGCGAGGCGCTGGTGTTGCTGCCGCTTCGTTACCTCGTGCGGCGCGTTTGATTTGATTTATTTTGAATTTGCATATTTGGCGCCACCCGTCCACGCCACGCCCCTTTTGCAGGCCCCCTCCCCCCATACACACTTTTGCATTTTTAAACATGTTGCATACTTTCGAACGCCTCTGCATACGTGAGTGAACGAGATTTGAATTTTGAATTTGATTTTTGATTAGCTTTATGCTCGACTGCGCCGGGAATGCAGATATTTTTACCACCAGCTCCTACTTCTCTACTTTCCCAACATTATTCATAATGGAAAAGCAATCACAATATCTGTTTTAACTACTGGATTACCAAACAATGGTTTCAATAGTCAAAAGCTTAAAGATGGTTAAGATTTGAATTATTCTTTGAGAAGTGCACCGAACTATAAACATTTTTTAACCTTATTAGCTCACTTCATCCTTTATTTACTTCAATATAAATCCAT
Source organism: Drosophila kurseongensis (assembly GCA_018153305.1). NCBI lineage: Eukaryota > Metazoa > Arthropoda > Insecta > Diptera > Drosophilidae > Drosophila > Drosophila kurseongensis. The sequence continues at coordinate 1,938,574 of JAECXX010000141.1, forward strand.
TTAGTCTTTGGTAAATAACTTGTAAGTATCTTTATCAAAATGATATCGATTATTTAGTCAGATTTTTTTAATCTGCTCTCCATTTGAAATCTTCCTTAGAAGATTTAAAAGTCATAAAAATCACTTCTTAAATTGGACATAACATTCTCCAATTAAAATTGAAACCTAGCTTCTTTGACATCAAATAAATGTTGATAAAAATAAAACAAGCTGGCTATGCTTTTTGGCTTTCAATTTCAGAAGTTCCCATTCGCCCACTTCCATACTAATTCTATAATTGGTATTTTTTGGAGCGTAGGCTTTACGAAAATTATCACTTCAAACTATTGAAAGGGACTTTGGCCAATGTGTCAACAGACTAAACTCAATTTGCGATAGTTTAACTGGCAAACTTCCTAAATGCGAAACATAAACTAAAGCCCCGAACCATAAAATAAAACAAGTTATAAAATATTTTCACTCCGCTTGGCCATTTTCTCTTGGGGCTTAAAAAGGGGTCGACATTTTGGCCAGGAGCTGGCCATGCAAATTGCATATGGCCCCGGATTTGGTTATTAGAATTGCATTGGATTGGATTTGAAATTGAAATATTTAACACATTTTCCGGGGCACCAGATGGGGCAAACATTGGCCCAATTCCTGCCATTTCCCCAGCGGGTTCTCCATTTCCATATTGGCCGCGAGATTGCTACCCGATTTCGATTTTAGTTATTTTTTGATTTTTGTTTGGCTTAGTTTCGGTTAGCGATCCTCTACCTGATGATTAGGATGATGTGGATAGGGACAGGGCTGGTGATTACAGCTGAGTGGGCAGGAATTGCGCAATCAGGCGCAAACAACAAAAACAGAAACGATTCGAGAGCAAACTAAACGAAATAAAATAAAAGCAGCCGAAATGAAATGAAATGAAATGAAAGGAAAGGAAAGGAGAGCAAAGGAAGCCAAATCAGGACAGCAGCAGCCCTTAGATCATATCGATGCTAGTCCCTCGAGGCTGGATAAACGGACAGGGACCAAGGATGAGTCCAAGACAACAACAACAACCGACACAGTGCACGGCGAGAAAAAGTAGAGCCCTATCCAGTGTCTTTCAGATTGTCAATACAAAAAGAGAAACTGTCTTCAAAAATAAAATGTTTTTTTGTACCAACAAATTATGATCAAGTATTTCATAATCATAATCCCAGATGTGATAACTTATAGAGAGTTATCTCAGGTTTAGATCACCAAAATAAGAACAAAATAAATATAATGCATTTATGTTAGTCCTTTAAATTGCAACTGAGTTATTCTTAAATATATTATATATTATATTAGTGTATTTACCTTTCTTAAAACCAATGAAAGTGCAAACTGTTTCATTTGATCCACTGTTATGAGATACAATTACTTCTGACCAAGTTTGGACACATTTTTTCTCTGTGCACAACTAGAACAACGGCCACTGATAAAAGTATTTCAATTAGTGATGGCAAATGGTCGCATATAAGTAGCTATCTCCCCTGTTGTTCATTATGTTGTTCTTGTTGCCGGGGCAAATCAATATACATAAATGATGGCATCTTAAATAATTTGCAAATTGCCGGCTGCCGCAAATGTACACAACAACAACAACACGATCCATATAAGGCATATATATGTAAATATATATATTTGTTTGTTGGTATATATATGTTCTTGTGGGTGATGTGCTGCATAAGATAGATGTTGAATGTGTCTCTCGCTTGAATGCCTTATTTTCACCCTCGGGGCGACAACGCCAACGCCAAAGCCAGGATACCAACAACAATGTCAGGACAACAACAGGACAAGCTTTCGCAAAAAAAAACACAACAACAGCAACAACAAAATCAAGAGGAAAATTAACAACAACAACAGCCGAGGGGAGGCAACAACAATGGCGTCTAAGGATGACGACGGTTGACACGAAGGACCGCCTCGCCCAAGCTCAAATTGGAAATAAGCAAAGAGTCCTCAAGAATGAGGGCTCCCATGAAAAGGTGGACCCAGAAACACAGCACTGGACAAATTCGGGATGGACCCTGTTCGCAAAACATTGTCTATTGATTTCTGGTCCTTTTAAGTCGACTTGCAAACACGTAAAAGCCAAAGCCAAGAGATAAAATTATCTTTTTACTCTTGCCGATTTTGTTGGAAGACCAACGATCCTTGAAATCCATTAAAAATGCCCTGCCATAGGGAGTTTCTTATTAGCTATTTGTACACTCTTTCGTGTACACTTTTTATGGCCAAAATCTAAAAAAAATGAACTTAAAATACGGTTTTTTGATCAAAATCGTAAGAAATATTGGTCAGATGTTGGAATGTCATACCTCGTTGAATTCGTTACAAAATTTCCAATCCATTGGTGTTCTCAGCTGAAAATTTTTATTTTGGGCCAGTTTTCACAAAAAATCAAGTGTTACCCCTTATAAAAAATGCGAAAATCGGTCAAAAAATAATTATGTCCAAATCAACCAGGAATCGATAGTTTGGCTCCTCAGCAGCACGAAACAGTCATTCTTTTGGCTGTGAGTCGTATTTTGGCCAAGTTAGAACAGAAAAGCTCCCTTTTTGACACTTTTTTTTGTTCAAAATCTCGCAAAAACCAACTTGAAAATGGTTTTTTTTTATCGAAACCCTGGAAAATAATAGTCCGATCTTGGAATGTCATACATCGTTGAATTCGTTACAAAATTTCCAATCCATTGGTATTCTCAGCTAAAAAATTTTATTTTGGGCCAGTTTTCGCAAAAAATCAAGTGTTACCCCTTATAAAAATGCGAAAATCGGTCAAAAAATAATTTTGTCCAAATTAACCAGAAATCGATAGTTTGGGCCCTCAGCTGCACGAAACAGTCATTCTTTTGGATGTGGGTCGTATTTTGGCCAAGTTAGAACCGAAAAACCCGTTTTTTGACACTTTTTTTTGCCAAAAACTTAGAACAAAACCAAATTAAAATTCGGTTTTTTGATCCAAACCTTAAGAAATATTGGTCAGATGATGGAATGTCATACCTTGTTGAACTCGTTATAAAATTTCCAATCCATTGGTATTCTCAGCTAAAAAATTTTATTTTGGGCCAGTTTTCGCAAAAAATCAAGTGTTACCCCTTATGAAAAATGCGAAAAACGGTCAAAAAATAATTTCGTCCAAATCAACCAGGAATCGATGGTCTGGGTCCTCAGCTGCACGAAACAGTCATTCTTTTGGATGTGGGTCGTATTTTGGCCAAGTTAGAACCGAAAAACCCGTTTTTTGACACTTTTTTTGCCAAAAACTTAGAACAAAACCAAATTAAAATTCGGTTTTTTGATCCAAACCTTAAGAAATATTGGTCAGATGATGGAATGTCATACCTTGTTGAACTCGTTATAAAATTTCCAATCCATTGGTATTCTCAGCTAAAAAATTGTATTTTGGGCCAGTTTTCGCAAAAAATCAAGTGTTACCCCTTATGAAAAATGCGAAAAACGGTCAAAAAATAATTTCGTCCAAATCAACCAGGAATCGATGGTCTGGGTCCTCAGCTGCACGAAACAGTCATTCTTTTGGCTGTAAGTCATATTTTGGGCAAGTTCGAACTGAAAAGCCCGTTTTTGGACACTTCAAAAACAAAATTCTAAGTATTCTAGAATAAATATTTTAACAGAAATTTATTGTCAGTTTAAAAGTATTCAGACGTAGAGCATCTGAAATGTTATAGACCTTAAGTGGTGCCTTATAATTACAGTTAAACTGTACATTTATATTCAGGTTAAGCCGCAGATGTTAATATTTTTCTGTTATGTCTAAACAAGCGATCAGAGGGGCACCCTAAAAACCAACAACACCCAAACGCAATCAGTATCTTTCTCATCAGCTTTGTTTTCTTATTTGAGATGTGTGTGGGTTTGATTTTCGAGGCGACTGTAAGGGGAGGAATTGAGGGAAGGAGGGTCCTTGTTTTTTCGGCTAGGACACGCGCTGCCATTTTATTAGAAAACGCCATGTGGAATGACGGCGATAGCAAATTCACCATTTTGTCACACACGCAGGACATCACACACACATAGGGCGAAGCAGAGACAGGCGACTTTTATAAACATCCAGTCGGCGACGTTGGCAAACAATAATAGCAAAACAAGGACTCCCCCTTTGTCCTTTTTTCACCCTGCCAGCGTTTTTTTCTATCAAGAAATCCTCCCCTTTGGCGGTGGTGACAAATCTAAAAGGACGAGGCAGTCGGCTAAGTGAAACTCACCACGGCAGCGACGCCGGCAGAAAACCACCCTTAGTCCTTGCTCCTCATTACACTCACTCTCTCTCTCTCGCTCTCTCGCTCTCTGACTCTCTTTCCGCTCTCGAGTGTGTCTCCGGTGTCCTTTGAGAACCACTTGGCCAATGGTGACACATGACCACCGGGACTACCCGCACACCATCACCTTTTATTATCCTCTCACCAACACACACATACACACACACACACATGAGCCTTTAATTTTGCCCGGTTTTTCCGTGGGTTTTCTCAGCTTTCCTTTTTTTGTTTTTGGTGATTGGGGGCTGAGCATAAAACTATCCGGAAATGGGGCAACAAGTGGTTGGAGGATCGTTGGGGCTGCATTATGAGCTCCATCATGAACCTCTGCTGCTAATTTGATTAAAATATTTGCAATTACATTTTCTCACAAGTTTGTTTACAACTCGTTATTAAATAGCGAGCAATGTAGAATGTTTGAAGAGTTGCGCCAAAAATGAAATTGGACTGTGGCAAGAAAACCAGGTGGGCAAACTGGCCAGTGGTCGCTACATTATTAATGTTTATTTTGAAAAAACAAAAAACCAGCAATTAAATTCATTACAATGTTTTATTTGTGTATGCTTGCCAACAATAGAAATCTGTCTTTGAAAGTAAATCCTAAGAATGTCCATAATAGCTATAGTTAAGTTACACATTAACATTAAATAAAACCAGAAGCAGGCTTTGATTACACCTTACTTACAAATATTTAAAACTAAAAACTATTTATTTTACAATTTATAAAGTTGTTAAACTAAAAGTTGCAAAAGATAAAAACTTGCACTTAAACATTTCAAATTGTTTTAACTTAATATTTTAGTTATACAATTAGATTACGTTCAAATTTTAATGGAAAATATAATTTAGTTCATTCATTTTATACACTGCTATAAAATCATATAGTCTAATTAGTAAGATATGTATGTTTGATTAACTAGGAAATTATTTTCTTACTAGCCTTTAACTTTTTTTTTTGTAAAATCCCTACAATTCAAAATGAAATAAAATGGTATTCTCATCTTCACTGATCTTGAATACCCTACACTGCTCCCCTTTCCTCAATCGAAATTCGCCTGCGAATAACAAATAACAACCCTGTCTTATGTCGGAGTGCAAAGAATCCACCCCCATGGCAAAATCGCTGAAGACGAAGCCTGTTTTCTTGCTTTTTTTGCCACCACAGCGAAAGACTCCCAGCCGAAGTGTCGTCACCGTCCCACAGATGGCGCCTCCAGGCTGCCTGCGTTGGCGGCCAGGTGGCGACAGTGTGCGCAAATAGGGGAGTTTTTGGACAACACTTGCTTTACCTATTAAATTAATGTTAGTTCACTAAATATTGGATAAAACCTGATTATCTAAGCCTTTATTTAAATGTTCATGATGAAGGGACAGGGGTTTTTTTAATTTGTTTTCCCTTGAAGTCATAAAAAACATTGCTGGTTGATAAGAAAAAATCAAAGATATGGGGATGCAGATATTTCAGGGCTAAAAACTGCCCAGTGGGGGCGTAAAGAAGGATAAATTACTTAACCAGCTTTGACAAGAGTGGTAAAAAAGTGGGGAAATAAGCCGGGGAATTAAGGAGGAGGTCTGGCAGTGCATAAATTTCCGAGCCATCACCATATGTGTGTGTGTGTGTGTGTGTGTAGGGGGTGGGTGGGAGTAAGTTCGCTGGTGGGTTTGTAGAGAACAACAAACAGCTGGCGGTCATATTTTCCAGTCAACAAGGCAGCAACAAACATTACCGGGCCGTCGGATCTCCCCACTGCATCCAATCCAGAGTTTCCCCAGCTTTTTGCCCAGTTTTCCTTGGGTTTTTTGGGCAGCTGCTGTTGGCTTTTAAGCAGAAACTCACACATATATGTTATGAAAAGGGAGGGTTGGGACGGACTCCCGAATTTCGGCACGGGCTCTTTATTAGAGTGACCCCAAAATGGAGCTCGCAAGTCGGTGGTCCCTGAAATTCCCGTCATTCCACACGAAACCCTCGGGATTTTTGCCCTTGTGAGCCAGACACTGGGTTTTCGGGCGCCTATTGCATTCCTCTCGGCTCGGAAAACTCTTCACGGTATGTCAAGTATTAATTTTGCATTTGTTTTTTATCACAGTTTGAGATTAAATTAAATCGAAAATAATGCCATAGCCTCGGGTAATATGAGGCAAATGGCTAAAAAGAGAAAACATGAATACACAGTGGACCATGAATAAACAGTTTGGGAACAATTTATATTTTTGTATATAAAAACCATTTGGCATTGAGTACTTTGTTTTTTTTTAATATTTTATCATTGACTCTTTGTTACTATTTACTATTAAAAAATCGTACACTTTGGAAACAAATACTAAAATAAAATAAATAACGCTGAGTTTCGGCAAGTTATCGCTGACTTATTATGGCCAATTTCCCGTTTTGACCATTTTCATCGTGACCATTTTCGCACACGTATTTTTCCTGCCCTCCCTTGGGGTCGAACCAAAATGGCCGACTCTGCTGCCCATCCATTTTCACCCAGCCAGCCCAGCCCCAATTTTCCCGTTCCCGTTCTCATTTCCATTTCCATTTCACTACCCATCCTGGACACACTCAATTTTCACAGGCGAGTGTGTGGGTGTGTGTGGGTGTGTGTCCAGTCCATAGCCAAAAGTTATGGATTCAACTTTTGGCCAATTTAATTTTCTCGCCTGAAACGGCTATAGAGCAACGTCAGCAGCAGCTCTCGCCCCCACCCCACTGGCCCCACTGACCAGACCACCACCCACTGGCCGAGCCACCCACTCAGCCACCCACAATCACCCACCACCCACTCACATGTGCGTAGTGCGTGTGCATTGTGAGGACGTGGTGGACTGTGCTGTTGGCCATGGCTGATGAGGCCGATGATGCCGTGATGCTGGCCAGAACCCACAGAAACCCACCCACACCGACTGGCCCCAACTGAACCGAACCGAACGATGGTCCGAAGAAGCCTACACTGGCAGAAATAAGGGGGCGGTTCAGGGGAAACTCTAAGGCCCACAGTTTGATAAGTCATTTACTTATAATTCAACGCTGAAATTTCGTAAACAGCTGAAGTTATTTATATAAATGATCCGGCAAATAAATAATAAATACTCATACTATTATTAATACTATACTGTATCTACGTTCAGACAAAGAAACTGTTTATATTAATAATGAATAAAAACTAGGATATCAACACAAAGAACAAACTATGCTAATGATGGTTTGAATGCGAAGAAAAATAAGTTATATAAAATAGTTAATGTAAAATAACATTTTTGCATATTGACAAGACTTTTAAAGTATTTGGATCCATCAATTACTATTAAAATACAAATTTGTACAGAGTTGCCCAAAATATCATTATAATATGGATAAGTGGACATTTATTTAGACATGCTTAATTTCAAATTAAAAATGTTGGCATGACTAGTACTTAAAATCTACCCACTATCGGATCAGACCTATCTGACATGGTTACACGGCTATAAGGTAGATCGATATGACCAGTCCTCTGAATATATTCCGTACTATGCCATGATTTTCTGGCAGTGTAGTTAACTGAACCGAGACTCTCGTGCTGAGGCCCGCATTTACAGATGATTTAGCTCATGTTTAAGGCCAGGACTCTTTGCTCTCGACCCGAGGCGATGCGTCTGTGTGTGTGCGTGTGTGAGTGCGTGTGTGAGTGCGTGTGTGTGTGTGGACACATTGTGCCCCATTAGTTTCTGCCACAACAACAGCAACAACAACAACAACAGCAGCAGCAGCAACCAAAGGAGCCAAAAGGAGCAGCCAAATTTGCATCGAAGCTCCTTTCTGTGTACGGAATTTGTGGAATTTTGCTGCTCTGCGGATGTCCCAACTCAAAGTTGTTGTTCCAGTTGCTGTAGTTATTGTTGTAATAAGCAATGTTTTATGCACGCACTCTCCACAGGATGGATATCCATCCATGGAGGGATAGCTGGGTGGATGGATGGATGGATGGCTGGACGATATTCCACCCCCGAAATTTCCTTGGGCACACGAGTGAGTGACCAGTTTTCCAGTCCATTTAATTTTGTAGCTAGCCCGCAGTTTTTCCTTTTCCTTTTTCGTTCCTCCGCACGGCCAGCCTGCAATTTGTCCGGCTTTTTGATGATGGCTTAATAAAATTAGTTAATGCCCCTTTGACATGTGTGTGCGGTGGTGTTTTTCCGACTGCAATTGGCACTCGAGCATTTCCCTTCGCAGGCCAGGAAAACTGTGTGCGTAAATCGATTGCAGCAGCTATCAAAACTATGTATTTATGCATTTCAATTCTATTTATTACCAAAAAGGATTCAGGTGCACTGACAAGTTTGCCCCTCATAAAATGCCCAAAAGATGAGCCTAATTGGGTTCCATATACTGACCAAAAGTGGCACAGAAATATATTTTGGCAAAAAAATAAATAAAGATGAAATAAATGGCAAAAGGATTAGGCTTTGCATAAGGAAAGGACTGTTGGCTATAAAAGCGAGCTGTGATTTGGCCGCATTGGGTAATCCCAAATTGGCTTTAGTTACTTTAACATTATAAATATAAATTAAATGTGAATTGAAACGCCAGGGTCTTAAATAATAGTAATGGATTGAACAATAAATGGCTAGCGTTTATTCTTTACGACATTTGTTAATAAAATTTAAGGGACTTTAACTAAAATATATCTTGAAAAGAAAGGTAATTGTTTAGTTACCTTGCTTCTGGGACTTCTGATATTGCTCTTGAATTAACCATATAAATAGGGATATATTTTCCAGGGCTATAAATAAATTTGATCGATTGATTGACGCCCTGTTTACACAATACAATTTATGGGGCGACCCTCGATGGGGAAGACTGCTGTTCTTTCCATCCAAAGGCCCACACATTTTCGCTGGCTGATTTCAAAATTGTTCCTTTCCCCAGGAATGTCGTCTTGGTGCGTCCTTTCGTCCTGCGGGTTGAGGAGTCGGCAAAGTTGCGCTGAAAAAAAGGCAACCAAGTACAGCTACTTTCAAGTTGGACTTTCACCCACACACACCCCCACACACACTGGCATTCATACGCACACACACATGCTTAACCAAGCGAGTCTTGAGTGTATGAGTTGAAGTGGAGCAACTTCATCTGACGCTCCTGCAACTTGGGGCTAACTTTCCAGGGATTGCGGAGGGGAGGTGAGGGGCAGATGGGGATCCGCTTTGAAAGAATGCCGACAAGACTGTCCCCACCAGTGGTGTGGCTCAAAAGGGGAGTTTTAAGGAACTTAAGGAGGGGGCAAAAGTGCCAGGAAACAATTTCAGGTGCACTTAATTCGTTTGCCCTTCTTAATTACACACAAAATGAAAAATATTTCAGTTTCATGATTGTAATAAACTTACTAAACTACGTTTTATAAGTTTATCCAAAAAGAACCTCCTCTGAAATCTGTAGAGACTTGTATAATCCTTAAACAGAAATGCACAGTTTATTATATTGACCTATATGTATTTATTAATGATGTATCAACAGTTTCTTAAGACAAAACTAAATTATTAAATTTAAGTACAATTAAGTTATATAAATATCTAAAGATTGGAAATCATAAATAATAAAATTAATACACTTCTTATAATGGTTTACAAAAATATCCAACTTACTTATCAAAGCTCTTTCTGAGTAATTTGTGCCTTGTCAAACTTAAAGCGAGTTTCTACCCCCTTTTACTCCCCCTTTTTTTATTTTTTTGCTATTTAAAAGCCCCCCTTCACAGAGCCCCTGTCATTTGGCCCGTTGTTTGGTTTTGTTTAGCTTAATTTGTGCACTTGCTTTGATGTGTCGACTCACTCACCGACTTGGACTCGGCCCCCTGGAAAATGGGGACTGGCATTTTATATATCATTTTCTTGAGGATGCTCTTCTTGGCCGTTTTGCGATTATCTGACGAGTGGCACTCCTGGTGCCTCCGCTCCAGTTAGTTCTTCCCGGGATTCCGTTGAGGATGTGGCTGGCAATTGGATTGAGTTGGGCATACCCTACTCGTATACATATATCCACCTGCCGGGGTCCGCAGGTGTGAATCGCACATATAAACACATGAGAGCCAGGAACTGGAGAACTGGAGAGCTGGAGTGCCGCACTTTGGTCTTGAATGCCAAAGAAAGCTATTCAGGATGTCCTCAAGTCCCGCGTTGTTTCCACGTCCTGCTTTTCTTTTTTTGATTAAGTGGCGTCTCACGGCAGTTGGAAAAGTATCCATAGACTTTACAAATCTGAATGGAATCAAAGGTTGTAACCGTTTATTAAAAGAGACAAATTTCATTAGAATAAACAAAGATATTTTCCAGCATATAAATTTAATAAATAGTACTCGGGGTATTTCTTTAGTTTAATAATTATGAGCAGGAAAACCACAAGTAACCCAGATAGTCAAATGAAATATCGAATGGTGGCCAAGCCCATTTCCCCGATGGGCTATTAATTCTCGGAAGCCCGGTCTTCTGTAAAATCTTGGCTCATTGTTCTCGGGCAATCAAATGCACTTGTCACGATCCCCCCGACTACTGGAAATGTTTTTTATTTGGTTTCTAGGTGTGTGTCGAGTGTCGAGAGCGGCGTCAATGCGCCCAGATAAGATCGCTCCCAATCGGGGCCCCAAATCCCTTAACCCAAAACCAAACCCAAACCCAATCCCAATTCCATTCATAAAAATTTCAGCTGCTTAATATGCAAGCTTCGTCTGCGTTCTTCAACCTCTTCGGCCGCTGGTAATTTTTGCTGTAATTTTCTTTGACTGGCCAATTGCTTTTCCTTTTATGAAGTGTCACATGAAATTTTGTAATTTTCTTATCCATCACAGGTGGAGGAAGGCCAGGTAGACGGGCGTTTAAAGTGTCAGGCGACACTCGATGGGAAATTTGTCAGCGTTTGGCAGCCAACCGCTCGCGGTCAGTGTAATTTTGGCCATTATGGAAATTGCCAGAATTGCCAGCATGTAATGCAGGCCCAAAAACCCAATCCCTTGCCCCATTTCGGCCCACTGCACAGGAGAGAACTGGATGGACTTCCACTAATAATAAAATTATGAAAGCTTAGAGGTGAAAGAATATATAACTACATTTCGAAATCTTATAATTCTCTTTAAATATCCTTATCATATTTTCCATTTGCTAAACCAAAACGAAAAATATTAAAATTTACTATCGTTTTTAATCATCTATCTATATTTCGCCCTGTGTGGTAATGCTCTCTTGGCAATTTATGCCGCCGCACACTTGTGGGCCAACTTATGGCGCATAAATTGTCGACCAACAACATAATTAATTTCAATTGACTCCAAAACTAACAGCAAACTGCAAAAAGGGGTTTGGGTTCCGAAACTTCGGTTCGGTTTGGTTTGGTTTGGATAATGTTGTTTAGACAATATGTTCAATAAAACTTTCCTGCCTGCCTTGAAACACCACCGCCAAATGCAAGCCCCCTTCGAAATCCCCGCCAACAGATGCCCCCGAATATGCAAAGCTGGTCAAAAGTTTACGGCTTTGGGATGGCAGTCAGTGATGCCAAATTGCATATTTAAAAGCCATCGAAATAACTGATCAGACCTCTAAGCGTATAACTTGACCTATTGCAACACTATTTTAAGGCGATTTGCCTCTAAATGCAGAATGTTACATTATTGAATATTAAAGTATGTAATTATAGTTGTGATATGTTTTTAAATAAATTTGTAGATGATTGTTTCTATATTTTTAAATGCTCCCAGCACAATAATCCAGAAATGAAACTTTTGAAGCCCATAATTTGATTCATAGAACTTTGATTTCAAAGTGGTGTTACTTAATAGAAGTTAGTTTAGCTATTAGAACTTGTCTTTTAATTGCTTGTCACATAAGGGTGGCAACTCTGGCGGCTGCAGGGAAGCTGAAGGCGAAACAGGGCAACTGGGAAGGAGGCGTGGGGCGGGGCGGCTACAACAACTGACCCGCCAACATTGTGTAAGCGAAGATTTATGAGAGTTTCCCCAAAAACTTGCCACATACACACAGATACACACACCCACACACGTATAGTAAACGGGCAGCCGAATGCAACACTGCGTCCGCTTTTCGTGACTGTACTTCCGGTGCGGTGACTGTACTTTTGCGCCATGTGGAGTGGGGTGTGGGATGTGGGATGTGTGTGTGATTTTGGATGCGCCCTGCAATTTGCATAGAAAGTGTCACCACAAATTTCGGCCGGAGGCTGCTGTGCTGTGTCCAACCTTTTCTTAATTTGCTGTGAAACTATTGTCAACAAAGCGTGGCAAAGCGTGGACCAAAACGGCCCGGAGCTGAAAACAGAAAGCTGGCAACTGGAAAACTGTGAAACTGGGAAACTGGTAACTGAAAACCGGAGCTCGGCTGGCCAGGTTAAATAGCCTGAAATTGTTCGACTTCCGGCGGTGGCTGTGGCCGGTCCTGTGGATCCGCCTCGGGTCGTTTGTCAGCGGCGCTTTTTCTGCATTTAGCCTCGAACTTCGAGCGGATGGAGCTGTACTGTACCGAAAAGTGAGAGAGAGTCATATAAATTGGACCTGTAGCAGCTTGTCCTTATCTCAAAGTGGGCGAGAGAAAAGGAAACAAATGGGAGCAGAAGAATTAGCCATAATCCTTATGAGCGGTACAGTTGCCTCACACTCTCCGTAAACTTAGAGTGCTGACAACTTAACATCAATGTGTTGGTCGTCATAGTGTTGCAAAACTGTGTTTGAGTAAATTAAGCACATCAAATTTGACAGCAATCTTTATGACACTCAAATTTTGGAATATTTTAAGTTAGCAATTATATTATGCTACTGCAATGGAAAAGTCACTTGAGTTAAGTTCATTAAATGTGCTATTTCCAAAGGAAAAACATTTAATTTACGATGAGTAAAGCCAAGTTGTAGGTGCAATTAAAATTATATAGATCCCCTAATTAGCATACCCCTGAATGGCTGCCATTTTGTGGCTGACATAACTCCCTGACATAATCCCCCTAGAAATGTGGTGCCGTCTTTCGTGCCTGGCAAAAGGGCAAAACTTAAACACTTAATCTTTTCATTTAATGTTAATTTGTTTGTTTTTATCGACATATTTTTGCCCAACTATCTGTGTTTTTTTGTGGGGATTGGGAGGGAGTTGGTTGGGATTGTTGGTTGGTGGTTTTTTAAGCTTGTTACGACAACAAACTCATTTCACGTTATGACAAATTGCTGCCAATCAACATAATTCTGCGGCCAGCCCCCCTTACTCACCCCCCCCACTCCTACTACTGAAAGAAAAGTGGAAAAGAGCGAAAAGTTTGCCACAGCCCCTCTGATTAAAAGGGGGAGTACGGTGGGGATATAGCTAGATATAGCTGTGAGGGGAGGGGGGTTACCCAAGGGGTCCCCAAAACGTTATGCCTCGATGGCGCTGCTCACTTTAACGCTCATTGCTATTGCCACGCCCACTCATCAGTGTCACTAAATAAGCGCGAGAGCCTCCGCCACCGAACGTCTTCCCCGTAAAGCCACCCCCACCCCCCACAAGACCATCCAAAACCACCCAACGACCACCCCAAATCCACGTTGTTGTGGTTGTCGTTGTTAGGCTATGACCTCGAAAACAGTTGACAGTTTGAGTTGTTTTCGAAACGGCCCGTGGCGGTAGGAGATCTGATGGTTTTGAATACTTACACTAGAAGAAAATTTGTCAAACTATGATCCACTGCAAGGATATGGGTTATTATACAATAGATACGATTGAGAAATAATTTTCAAGTTTAAAACAGATTCAGATTTCTGACAGGAAAACAAAAAACTTGATCGTATAGATTTTCTGTGGCCACAAAAGAGATTTGTATTCCATTAGGCTTTCAAAAAGTGTACAACTATTTTTCATTTGTACCTAAACAGATTTCACATTTTTCATCTCAAAAATAAAGTCCCAAATAAAATGTTATGGGGAATTGCAATAGAAGTATGTATGTATTATTTAAATACCTTAAGTCTTTTCCCTTTAATTTCTAGAAATCATAAAATATTTATAATAAGAAGGTAAAGTATTCTTTATTTTGTTTCTTTTATTTTTCTTTGTGTACAAGGTATTATGGTGGGATATAGCTGCGGGGAACCAACTTGAAACTGCCTGAAATTTCAGGACTTCTTTTTGTGATAATTGCGGCGCATGAATTACAATTAATTCGCAAGGATTCGTGCCGCTGGCTTTGGTTGCCTTTCCGCTCTGTCCGCGTGTCGTTAGCAGCGCCTGTTTATTATTCCGTTAATTTTTTCAACTCACCCACACTCGAGGCCACTGAGCCACCGCTCAACCGCCCAACCACCCAACCACCCGACCAACTCTTTCGCCTCGGTGGTGCTGTCTCCTTGGGGCGAACTCACCTTTTGTGGACTCGCGACATGCAAAGCGGCGGTGACATCGCCGAAAAGGATCCCCCAAACGGCAAAGGATATATATATGTATTCGCGGTGGAACCGGAACCAAGCACGCAGCAAACCGGAGGAGGCATTGGTGGTGGTGACCCCGATCCTTGGGTGGTGTCAACACCCGACTATGGCAACCATTAGGGCCCAGCTTATGCTGATTAATATTGATGTGGTGGTGAGGGCTCTTGGATCAGAATTGGGATTAAGGATAAGGAGCGATCTATAATAAAAATTTAGAATTATATTTCCTTGGGAAAACTACTTAGCTAGTTAAGGAATAACTAATCTACCAAGGTATCTTTAAAGAGCGTACTTTATTTAGTTTCTGCTCACACAAACTTTAAATGTATTTCATTTAAAATGTATTATTAATAAAAACTTGCATCTTTCACTTGTAAAATATATTATTATCAGGCTTTTAGACATTCCTTCTCGGAGAAATAAATATACAAAGTGTATGAAGAAAATCATACTTTAAAGAGTATAAGATTTTTCTTGAATTTGAAATGAATTTACCAGAGCAGTTTAAAAAACCTGAATATCCAATTTTAACCACCCGACCTTAGGATCATCTATTTAGTAGTCTCCGACCACTTGATTTCCTCAACTCTCATCCTTGTTTTCCCAACCAATTAGTAACTTTGACTCATGAAGGCACAAAGTGAACTCTTTTATGTGACAGTTTGCACCACCGAGACAAAGGGAGGAAGGGGAAGAGGAGGTGGGGCAGTGCAAGGGCAGGAGCCACCAATTTTTATTGCTGTTGTCATCGTTTTGCACAACTCTCTGGAGCTCGAGGTCCGGAATCGGTTTTTGTTTTTGTTTTTCTGTTTCGGTTTCCCCGATCGCGCCAGACGCCAACCCGCTGTGATTTTATGAGCCGCAATTGCACAAAACATTTCTATTGAGTCAGCGTAAAAAATAAACAGCAACAACGGGTCGGTGGGGTGCTCTGCCCAACACACCCCTCCCTTTCTTTTTTCCCGCGTCCCATCCCCTGGCACCCAACCCCTAAATTATGATTACTGTGATTATGCCGCCGCCGAAGTGCGTTATGAATGCCGCTGAGAAACTCGGACGTATGCACACAGAAAGACGATTTTTGTATATTACTTTATTAATCATTTTCAAATATAACCACCTCTGTTTTAAAACCAAATAAGATATAGCAAAAGCCTAGTTCGTAGCTCATTATCCTCTGGTTCACAAAAGCCTGAGCTCGAAACCCATAGCAGTATAATATTTATTATTTTAACTATACTATGATAATACAAAGATAATAAATACAACTTTATTTTTAGTCATGTTTATAAAAAAAGGAGTTTTCATATCCTAATGCATCTGGAATGAAAAGTTTTACTCTAATTCATGATAACTTGCAAGCAAGTTACTTCCCTTTTTTTCTCAGTGCAGTGGAAGGGGTGACCGGGTCTGACCGTATCGCTTACGCTTAGCAATAATAACAACTGATTTTCGGATGTATTATTACATTTCCCGCGGCGACTGTGCAGCGGCACCCAAATTATCACAGCCACCCCCCGAAAAAGAAGCCGGAGCTGTCATGGCTGGCGAAGAGGAGGGGGTTGTGGGCTGCGGATCGAAGGGATTTCTGCGGTTGAGACGCCACAGAAGCCACGGGATTTTTCCTGCGGTCGGACTGCTTCCTGGATTTGCGACTTGGCTCTACTTGGACTTGGACTTGGCCTTGGAGTCGGACCTAACGAAGTTACGGGACAAAGGCGGACTGATTGTGGAGCGGAGGTGGAGCGATTATTCCGGCAATTACCATCGCATTTTGTCACCCCAAGAAGTCACCTGCTGGGCCCAATGTGGCGGCACATTGCGCTTTTGTCTGACTTCCCCAATAAGGGGCATTGAAAAAGAGCTCTCACAGGCATCATCAACTAGCATTGTCCTCGTTGAGACAACACTTTATACATTTTTGGGTGTCATCGCATATTTACTGTGATATTGCACACTTGATGCTTAAATTGAAGCACTCGTACGTTGAGTGGGAAGAGATTTCCTGCTTGAAATAAGTGCATTAATAAAACACATTATTTGGTAAATGGACAACCTTAAAAAGTGTTGTTATTACACCCGGTACTTGTAAGTAGAAGGGTATATTGTATTCGTTGAAAACCATTAAGGCAGTGTGTATAATTTTAATCAGGATCAAAAACTTATACTTTGAGTGGGAAAAGAGATTTAATATTTGGTAAATGGGATGGTAATGGAAAAGAAACCAGTCAATTGTTCTTTTACAATGGCATTTTGTTGAAATCTTTTAGAGAAATTAGCTGGAGCCACCTCCAGATGTGATGGGTCAACATTTCGTTGGGAACGGGGATGTCAAAACTATAAATAATGCATGTGGAACTGCTCTTGGTTCGCTGCCCAGCACCTCTGCCCCAAGCCTCAGCATTTGCATGGGGCACATGCCATGCCACACCATACCATACCATGCCATACTATATAACTTCATTTCGGCGGATCAAGGGATTCAGAGAGCTCTCTGGTAGTCCGTTAGTTGAGGGGCACGTAAACCATTTGTTGTTTGTCCGTCCCTCTCTGCGGCTGCAGGACTTTGAGTCCTTGCCCTCCGAATCGCCCATGTCCACCATGGCCATCCCATCCCATCCCAACCCATCCCCTCCCTGCCCCGCAGCCTCCTTGCCCCTTGAGTGTGCAGTGGACACAACTCAATTGGCTGAAGTTCTGTTGTAGGCAAGTCTGCGCGGACTTACACTCAAAAAAATTAAATTAAAATTCAAATTTTAAAAAAGTTGTGCGCAAAAAAAAAGAGGCCCAACATGTAAGAAAACGATCTTGTAATGTAAATTACAAATTCTTTTAGAAGTTGATTAGACTATTTTTTTAGAGCCATTTTTTTACTCTGTGTTAGTAATCCATTTTAAGTTTGTATCAAGAGTGTATATAGATACTTTTATTCTCTGCTTAGATAATTGTATATCGTATATCAAAAAGGGATACATAAATTGAAGGGCAAAATGTTCCAATAGTTCTTTTTTATCGTTAAACAAAAGGGTGAATTGCAAAGGAGTACTGCTGTCTTGTTTCCTGAACTTCCTTTGAGCATCCTGTACCACATGTTTTCTCAGTGTGTCTTCATTTCGTGCCCCTTCTGCCACAACTTGTCTGCCTGTGTGTTAATGATGAGCCGCCATGGCGAGAGTTGACTTCGATGCTGCCAAATTGCACTGTGTCCTGGTCACTTATGGTCGGTTCAACTCAGTTCGCTTGGGTTCCGTTTCCGCTTCAGTTTCAGGACTCGGGAGAAGGGATTCGGGAGCAGGGACTCGGGACTGGGGATACAGGGGCAGTCGAAGGAGGATGGGTGCGAGTGTAGAGGAGTGGCCACATTTCCGCTGCAGTTCGGATGAGACATTCGCAGGATGGCCTGCAATTTGAGCGCTGGCATGGCATATTAATGGGGTCGCCAGCGGGGGCGTGGCACTGTCGGTGGCAAAGGGATACTGCTACTACTACTACTACCACTGCAAATGGGGGCTGCTGCATCATTCGCATGCGTGTGGCACATCACATCACATCGCATCGCATCGGATCACAGAGCTGAAGAAACTCGAGATGACCGCTGTCGTCGTCGTCGCCGTTTGCCGCCATTTAGTTCATTAGAGCAAGAGTGTTCTCCGGCTGCACGTACTCGTCAATAGGGAAAGGCGGTTAGGGGGGTTGGGGGGTGGCTATATCCAGGGGCATACCGAGGAATATATATGGCAGAGTGCTCCACTACGCATTTACGTGATTAATCAGCTGGCCACGTGTGTGCATCGCTTTCAAGGGGGCATATATCATATGCTCCCAAGTCATGCAAAGCCAAACAGCCACGGCACATTCTAATTGCCCCAAGAGATGGGGCACTGCCTCGCATACTCACATGCATATCGGGGCACTTCAAGCCAGACATGGATCCATGGAAGCGGATGAATCTTTAACCAGCGACAAAGAGGCCACAAGGCTCCCATGGACCACTTTGCACTATTCTCCACGTACTGAGTACTGAACTACTACGGAAACCTGCGGCATTAAATCCAATATTTCCAGGCCTAATAGCTCACTGCTTATTTTTAAGGATATACGCAAACAGCAATTGTATTTATAGTTATTTAAAGATTCGATCAATCAAAGACCTTCTATGTACATATTTTTGATGACCAAAATCTGGAAAAATACAACTTAAAATTCGGTGTTTCGATCAAAACCATGGGAAAAAATGGTCAGATGTTGGAATGTCATACCTTGTTGAATTCGTTATAAAATTTCCAATCCATTGGTATTCTCAGCTAAAAAATTTTATTTTGGACCAGTTTTCGCAAAAAATCAAGTGTTACCCCTTATAAAAAATGCGAAAATCGGTCAAAAAATAATTTTGTCCAAATTAACCCGAAATCGATAGTTTGGGCCCTCAGCTGCCCGAAACAGTCATTCTTTTGGCTGTGAGTCGTATTTTGACCAAGTGAGAACAGAAAAGCACGTTTTTTGACACTTTTTTTTTGCCAAAATTTAGAAAAAATCAAATTAAAATTCGGTTTTTTAATCAAAACCTTAAAAAATAGTGGTCAGATGTTGGAATATCATACCTTGTTGAATTCGTTATAAAATTTCCAATCCATTGGTATTCTCAGCTAAAAAATTTTATTTTGGACCAGTTTTCGCAAAAAATCAAGTGTTACCCCTTATAAAAAATGCGAAAATCGGTCAAAAAATAATTTTGTCCAAATCAACACGAAATCGATAGTTTGGGCCCTCAGCTGCACGAAACAGTCATTCTTTTGGCTGTGAGTCGTATTTTGGCCAAGTTAGAACAGAAAAGCTCCTTTTTTGACACTTTTTTTGTTCAAAATCTCGAAAAACCAACTTGTAAATCGGTTTTTTTTATCAAAACCCTGGGAAATAATAGTCAGATCTTGGAATGTCATACATCGTTGAATTCGTTACAAAATTTCCAATCTATTGGTATTCTCAGTTAAAAAATTGTATTTTGGCCCAATTTTCAAAAAAAATCAAGTGTTACCCCTTTTGAGAAATGAAAAAATACGAAAAAAAAATTTCTTCCTAATCAACTAGGAATGAATTGTAAAGGTACTCAACTGTACGAAACAGTCATTCTTTTAGCTATTAGTTGTTATTTTGGTTAAATTATTACGAAAAAACCATATATATTTAAAATAAATACAAAAATTGAGATCGGCTGGGAGTGGGTGCTTCATTGGGCAATACTTGTCACCTGATTGATTTATCAACTGCTGATTTATCTGCTGCCCAGTGGCCACTTCATCGATCTGAAGGGAACCCAGAAGCAAATCCCACTCCAAGTGTTCAGGCTGAATCCTGGAATGTCAGCTGCTGCCTTAGTTGCACTGCGACTGAGTTAAATATATGTATATGCATTTATATATATAGTTATATATATAGGTGCTAACGCCAGAAGAGATCGGGCGGAACAGCTAACAGCGGGCATTGTTTTGGGGACCCAACCAACTTATCAAACTGACACCCAACAACTGCAAGAAATTCCAATTCCGATCGAATCGATTCGATTCAATTTCAATGCCATATAGAAGGGGCAAGGGCACCGCCGACATGGCCTTGTTATTTGCTGATTAAAACGCCCAAAACTCAAAGACTTTGACAGTTGAATACGCACGCATTCGCATTGTGGCGAAAACCTTTCGTGCTAAAAATTACAGCCATGCCAACTGGCACAAAACCGCAAAGGAGCACCACCATGCGATATGCTACTATATACGCTATATGCGATGTGCGATGTGCGATGTGCGATATGCGGTGCCCGATATAATGATAATGCCGCACCACCGTGTGAAAGAGCCAGAGCGTCAGGTGCGGCGGTCAGGATTGCTAGACTGGCCTCGACTTTGACCTTTGACACTGGGCTCGGGGTAAAGAACAAAACGAGAGAAGGAGAAAGAAAGACAGCCACCGGAACAACCCAGCGGTGCATTTAGCCAAACCACTTTTCCCATTAGGGCCAACACTTTGCCACTGCCTCTGCCAACCGTCCATCCATCGATCGTCTCCACCGATCCGGAATCGGAATACCTATGGCTATTCCTCTCCTGCGGTTGTCTGCTGTATTTGCGCCTAATTGATCGGTTCCAAATGACCGATCGCACGTAACGGCAGCCACAAATGCACATATGCGCCCATCTCAACTTGGTTGGGATCGGTTCAGATCGGATTGGCTAAAGGTATAGCTGAAAAAAGCTAGAATTCCATAACAAAATATATATTTTTTTATTGCTGTAGCTTATTTATTTATTTGGAGTTCCCAAAACCTTTTTTAACTTGGTGTATCATGTCTTGAAAATGTATATCAAATTACAAATCAGAAACCATACATTGGATTCAGGATTCACTTGAACTGAAATTAGTTCTTAACTCTAACGAACACTAATATAACTAATAGTTTTACTAGTTTAATCTTAGCTTTGATTCCTAAAATACAAAACAAATAAAGTACATACATATGTACAGATTGAGCTAGTTATTTAATATACAAAATATTCAACATTATTTATATAATTATAGATAAAATAGATTTTACTGAAACTGATGATATAGGTTGGTTACCTCGATATCCGATCTTCAGCAAGTTCTTATAGATCTACTATACTTCTAAAATATATTTTTATGAGATAGTGTAGTGATGGCTTCAAAATAGCCATATGGGCAGAGCCAACTTCTTCCTGGCGCGAAAACTATAGACGAAGACGACATTCGGCTATGCGATCGTATCACGCGATAGGCCTTAAAGGGCACCAAAAGGCAGTTCCCGGCCAGATACCCCCTCCCCGTAGCCCGTAACCCCCTCCCCCTCCCCATCCCAGTAGTCCCTAACTGGGCTCTTTTTTATGAGATCCCTTGGCAAAGACCCCTCGCCAAAGCGAACTCATTGAGGCGGCACATGCGGACCTGAGCCTAAATTTCTGAGTGCGAGCTTGTGCCGAGTTGATCTTCGCCTTCGCTTTTTGATCTACATCTACATTGTTGCCGCTGACTTGCTTTTGATGGGTTTTAGTTGGCCAAAGTTTTAGGTAGCCATGGGATGGACCTTTTCCCGGGATCAGCCTCGATCAATTTGCGATCCCTTTGCGATTGAGTGAGCATTTGGCGATTTCTGGCGAGAAAAGCGGAGAGATCTTGGAAATTGCTTAGGTTGCACTATAAGCTTTATCGGCCATCAAATAGATGGGTAATTAAATGATACAAATTAGCTGGGACAGATGGGTTGTCCCTGGACTGCGAAAGTCTCTTTCGTATCAACTTAATATACCCTAATTTGGTTGACAGTTAGTAAACTCAAAAGTGGCTTCTAAGTTATATTTTCTGATAGATTTCAGTTCTATAGTAGATAGAAAAAGTATAAGGAAACCTTTATATTTCATTAGCAACAAATTAAATGAAAATGAAAACCCAGTGATTGAAAATACAAGGTCCTTAAAAGTTAGACAAATGTCAAATTAGATGTGATTAAAGATGAAACGTTTCACCATTAATGCAGTGGTATAACTTTACCAATTAAAGGGTTGAGTAATTTAAGCAAGTAACTCTCTAAACTGACTTTTCCATTTGATCTTCTGTCAGTTTCAGGCATATTCATCCCAATGACAGCTTACTCAGCCCCTTTTTCTTGGCCCAAGCCAAGGTTCATTAGAAAATTGCTCGACTAGTATTGAAAACGCATTATCCTGATGGCTTAATGCCCACGATGCGTTCAACCCTCTTGTGACGCTGCCCATCTGGCTTTCGCCTTTTGGCAAATCGTTGTAATTTACGAAATTGACACTCGAAAGATTCCCAAATTCCGGGGGCAGGTCTCGAGTCAACCCCAGCAATTAAATTGTGCGGGCCCATATGGAACTGTTCGGCAATGGGAGAAGGGCAATCCCATCCACGGGGTCACTTTTGGTGGCCGGACGACAATTTGTCACGGGGCAGCGTAAAAAGTGCCAATTGCAGGTCCGTTTCGCTGCGGGGTCAGATGGCCAGGCGTAAATTAAATCAACTCTAATGTCTTTAATTTGTTTGAGTTGTCCCACCCCCGCCCACTGTTTACATGTATATATATATATATGTGTGTGCCCCTCCCAGTCCGATTTCCCCCCGATTTTCGGGCAGTCAAGTGTGCAGCGATGCGTCCGCCAAGTCAGTCAGTTAGTCAGTTAGTCAGTCGGTTCCAAAAATTCTCCAGTTCTCAATTCATTACACTGAGAAAGAAGAGGTTTATATTTTTAGACTGCCTCATCATTAGTTTTAAATACATTTTTAATTTAGAATGCTCCAAACTATTATGCTGGAAACGAGGGTCACACTCCCCTTAATTATGCAACAAGTTCGTTTAGTGTGCCCTGTTTCCTTCAAAAAGCATAAGGTTACCTTGCTGCTCACAGTGATACTCAAACTTAAATGTAAATGTGAAACTATATATTAATTGTAGATGTTTAAATATTAAAAGTAAAGTTATACATAATAATAAAGCAACACTTTCGTTTCCTGATATTTAAACCATATTGGCTTGCTAAAAACTATTAAGTTTGCTCCCAGTTTCGGTGATCTTTTCGCTCAGTGCAGCTCGCAATCGCCCAATCGAAGTCGCATGTCGTCGCTGACGCTTGGCCATAAATTTCGTATTAAATTGAGTGTTAAATGCTGGACGCAGCAGCAGCAGCAGCAGCAGCCGTTAACCCCCCTCCGCACCCCTCATTTCCACCCCCTGTGCATCCGTGCGCGTATTTTCTTCAGCTTCTTCTTCGTCTGCGTTTAACCCCCCACCGCCCCCTTGGTGCTTTTTTCCTCTTTTTTTTTTGGGCCTCTGTCTGCCCACAATCCGTCAGTTGTAGCCAATTTATTATGCCCGATTCTTTTGACCAATTTCTGTTGCCCCCGTCGTCGATTTCTTTATGGCCGAAACACTGTTTGTGGTTGTTCTTAATGTTGTCGCTGCGATGGCCTTATTGTCCTGCGATTTTTTCAAGAATTTGCGAGTGGCTAGCAAAATCAATGCCTTTGTCAACCATAAATATATGCATATTGAAAATATACAGTGAACAAATGGGAACAAAACAAGCGTTTTTAACTTTCTTTATGGGCAATATACATTTTCGGAAAAGCAAACAAATAAAACGATTGCTTTTGCATACTGTTAAAAAACCATTACCTTTTACAAGCTGAAATAAAAAATATTAACCATTAAACGTGGCTTCCATGTTCACAGCGAACTTCATCATTAAACGGCCTTTGGATTTTGGCCATAGTAAGAGTAAGGAGATTGAATATCGAGCACAATAAAACACAGAACAATGGCTCATCTTGATTGTTGTCTTAAGCCTATCAATTAGACAATGACTGTGTGCGATTATAAAACAATAGAAAGCGTTGCAACATTAAATCCCAAATAATTTATTTGAGATACCAACGTAATGCAAATTGAAATATATTCATAGTAAAACAATGACTAACCACCTGTTAATAAGGGGCTGTCTTAAATTTCAATTTCATTTCATTTATTTGTGTATTAAAATGCAAGTATTTAGCAAGTATTTAATTGCAGTGGCTTAGGCATTTTCTTTATTAATATTTATAAAGCGTTTGCTTAATTGAATGTAAGATAATCTGGATTAATATTAGCAGAAGGCTCAAAGTTTACTGATTGGCTTACTAATTATTCTAAAAAATTCTAAAAAAAAGACATAAAACACTTATGCAACGTAACCTGAAGAATCCAGTACTCAATTTCGTCAATTTCCCTTTGATCATTTAAAACGTAGTAAACATACTAGCACCAATTTAAGTGCGAATTTTTGCAGAATTTAGCCATCAAGCAGGAGGAATCCGTGAATGCAATTGCAACTGGGAAACTGGAAAACTGTGGGTCTGGGGAACTGGGGAGGAACACCTCTTCCCGCCGGGTTTTCCTAGACAGATTGGATGGAGATGTCTGGCTGCAGCAATCCAATCCCAATTTGAGGCCGCCAAATGCAGATGCAACTGGGGATTATGTGGGGAATTGAGCTGCGGAGTTGGCAGCGCCAATTGCCGATTGCTGACGACACCCAATAAACAGGCGGCCAATTACTCGGGGGCAGTTATATACGTAGTTATATCGGAACAATCGGCGACGGATGAGGAGTCTGCGCGTAATTTCCCACAAAAGTATTTGAATGTCGTGTAAAGTGTTAAATTGTTTTACATTCCACCGTCGCTGGAGTTGCGAGAGTCCACATAAATTGCGGCGGCGATGCGATAATTTGCATAAAATATGCACAAACACACTCGACTGGAGGGTTCTGGCCATATAGAATCCCCGATCCGCGGATCTGCAGTCGCTTGAACTTTGCCGCGTTCGGGTGTCGATTGGAATTTTAAACGGAGCATTGACAATAAAGTTCTCGGCAGGAGTGCCCCTCTATTGCGAGGACCCCATCATCCCCCCTCTCATCCACTTTATTGACAATCTCTGCAGTCCTTGGCAGTCCCCCCCCCCCCACTCGTCTGCACTCCTTCCTATTGTTCCGATTCAGTATGTTCTTTGTCCGGGACTTTGACTTGATTTCAGCAGCTTTTCGAAATCGAGCTTAATCGATTACTTGATTAAAATTGAAAGGCCTTAGTTTTAGCCTCGGTGAAAATCTGACACCACTGGTATTATTCTGATATAACATCTTTTTAAAAATGATAAAGCAGATTGTAAATACAAAGTTCCAAAAGCTATATGTTAAATTAACATATGATATTGAAACTATTCCCTGAATTTTGGCACAATACGAAAGACCGAAAACTTGGGCATCTTAATTGATGTCTTAGGCAATCGATTAAGCAATTATCTGGTGAATAAAAAGCGATACAAGTACTTAAATCCGTAAGTTTGGATTAATTTATTTGGGATACCAGAACAATGCAAATGAATTTATGGCATTTGTGTGAAAACATTATAGACGAAATCGGAAGATACTGATATAAAGTAAGTTTTTCGCATTCATGGTATTAAATCAGTTAAGGTAATCATTTAGTTTATTGTTTCTATTATCAATCCGCCAAGTCGGAACAAGCTGTAATAATGTTTGGATTAAAAGTGTAGTTTGTGATTCCTTGAAATCCCTTTTTAATCCAGAAAAGCCAACTTGTTCGACAGAAATCAATACGATAAGCAGTGCTCTTCTCCCAAAAGATGTCGCATTTATTGTAGAAGTATAGCAAGTGTGCCACAAGACTTAATCCAACGTAAACCCCGACCGATCGATGGAACCCCCCTCCCCACTGCCGTCATCCAATTCCCCTCACCCCGCAAACATTCGCAATCGACACGAAAATCGCAGCACAAAAAGTCAAATCAATCAAAGTGACGACAACGGCGCAGACGAAATTGCTATGCAAGTGGAACACTGGGGTGGGGGGGTCTTTGGGATATATAGCCATATATATAGGGTGGGAGAGGGGAGTGGGGAGGGGGCCATGGGCGGCTATTGTAGCTGCCGCAAAATGTCAACTGGCTTTGCATATGGAAATTGGATAATGGCAGCGTCAGTCAGCCAGTTTGGTCAGCCAGTCCACGCGAATGTCCACCGTTCACTCATTTCGATGGCTCGTTCTGAGAGATGCACTGTGAAAAACACTTGGCATGTATATCTGGGATAAAATAGAACAAACGATCAACCCACAATAGCATAGAATCAATATTAAATCAAAAGATCCTAATAATAGCTAACAACCAAATGGTAGCTTCAATTCGCTCGATAGGAAAGATTGGAGTTTGCTATATTAACACTTTCTTCAAATAAATATTACAAGTATGTTTTGAAAATCAAGCAAATTAGAATAAGAATAATATCGAAATTGATACATTATACTTTCCATTCCTTTTCCAACAAAATGTTAATAAACATAACACTTTGTTTATTGATTATTAAATTTAATGTGTTAGTTAGTTTTAAAGCTTGGAATTTTTTACAACATTTTTCTGATAACTAATTTAAGCTGTCGTAAACATTTTTCTTATTAACAGCCTTTTTTTTATGTATAATTCCTATCCCTAGATCTATTAATATGTATATTTAAAATAATATACTTTTGTATAATATTTATTTTCGGTGTGGTTTAGAGGAGATGTCAACCGAGGGGTCGGCAATTTACCGCAAATAGAGTTCCGCCGAACTGCAGGCTCAGATATCGGGCACATCCCATCATCTTGTCATCTTTTGGCAGCCGCTGGCCGAATGTGGAAAATGCTTTTCGTTAATAAGTAAATGGATCGATGGCTACCAGTGTGTTTGTGTGTGTGTTTGGGGGGGGGGGGGGGGGGAAGGGGGTTTTGTCCGAGCTATAGATGAGAGTGCCACAATGCCACACCAAGCGGCACCGCATTATTTTCGGCTCTTTTGCGGCTGGCCAACAAATTGGCCGTTAACTGATTTTCAAATTTGCGCCCCCACCGCGAAATACAAAAGGCAACTCCCTTTCATTATGCTGCGAATGCCGCACCTACGTCACAGATCAATGGAGAGGGATATACCTCTGCCTCCATGGGGTATATGGTATACTGTATCTGGTATCTGGTATCTGCTATATCTCTCACTGGTGTTCCATGGGCTTTTTGAGTTTTTCGGTAACTCAACTTCCGTTTGGCTGCCAAACAAAAGCAATTTAATCGAGCATGACTTTTGGTTAAACTTGTAGAGCAACGCCTACGCAGCAGCAGGGGCGTGGGAAGGGGTTTTTTTTTTATTTCCAATAGTATTGGCAGGGGGGGGAAGGGAACCTTTCCCGGATGTAGGGAATTTTAATTTGTCGCGTCGTTTAAACGCGAGCAGAGCGACCAAATCGATGGCAACCCTTTAACGCCGCAGCCATTGAAGCGTCACCCAAAAAAAACCCCCTTTCGAAACCCCCCCTCTGCCACGCCCACTTCGATTTTGGGTTTTGTCTCGGTTTTATAGGTATTTTTTTTTTTTAAATCGTTTGGGTGGTTTTTATTAGGCCGCTTGTCTCCGTCTGTGCACTTTATTTATGGTCGCGCATTTGCATTTTGATGGTTGCACAAATACACAGGCAAATAAAGGTGTATATAGTATAGGGATATAGCCGATCCCCCTTAACCCTTCTTCGACTTCCCTGTCAACCCTTTTTCGAGCACAGGTGTGTGTGTGTGTGCGTGAGCTCTTTTTATGACCGCTGCAACCGAAAAATTGAAAACAAATTTCCACGTATTGATGGGCAGAGTTGCCCCCCCCTTCGCAAAAAAAAACCCTGTTTCGCATGAGAGGATAATCGTAAAAGGGGGAAATTGGGCTTATAAAATGATCGCAGCCCAGGACACGCCAATATGTGATGTGTGTGGTTGGCTGCCCCCCGCTTTCCTGATTAGGCCGTGTCCATTAATCGAGGTGCTGACTGTGGCGGCTTTTTGTGGCCTTGGAGCACCGCCCCTGGGGATAATGGATGCAGTGGATCGCGGTGCTGCCCCACGTCGCAGTTTCCATTCCGTATTTAAGCACCCGAACGAGGCATATGCAAATTTCCCCTACAATGTTGTAAGCTACTTAAAATACCTACTGCAGGATGGAGTACAAATTACCGACATCAGGTGGCTAATGTGTTGAAGGAGCCAGAACCGGAAAAGGATGATAAATGATGGCTTTATCCTTGTTTAATGCACCCTTTATAAGGTGCATATTAAACTTGCAGTTAAGAAATATGAACAGGCAAGATCGCTGAGACCTGAAAATCGTAGCATATGGAAATTTCCCTTACATTGTTGCTAAGTATCTTAAAATAGCTGGTACTTAACTGTGATCTTCTGCCAATAAGTTGGTAAGAGCATACAGCAATCGGCAATGCAATCTGTTGGTAAAAGCTGGTTTATTCCAAAATTCTTCTTTAATAATAAAAAATGAATATACATTTATGCAACTCTTTAAATAATTTTGTATTAATTATACTATTCCCTATATATATTTAATCGAACATACATTCCCAAATGATGAGATTTTTCGTAGCTAAAAAATGAGATTCTGAGCGACAAAGCATAGAAATTCTTCGATTGCTAATGAATCGATGGAGAGTCGGTAAAAAGTGTCCAGCATCCAGAGTCATGTCCCCGCCTTTGGGAACATCCCATTTGGCTGAATCATCGCCACCAAACAGCCAACTGAATCATCGTCATCATCATCATCATCATGTTGTCAACAGTTTTTCGAGTCTTGTTGTCCACAAATCAAAGCCGTTTGCGAAAAAGGGACTGAGGTGGAGATTGGGGGATGGAATGCGTTGTTGACAAGTTGAGCATTTTAATTGCTGCCGTGCGGCCGCTTACGTACAACAACAACTCCGCCCATCGACCAGAAAGGAGGGGGGTGTCAGGGGCTTGGGGCTCCCAACCCCTTCGCCGTGCTGCACGCAAAGAGTCAACTTCCTGTGCGTATCCACAAAATGCGCTAACTAATCAAATATGCATAACAAACTTGAGCCACCCACCCAGCAACCCGTCGAAGGCCACCCCTTTTTAAGCCAACTCACGCAACATCTACGCACCGTCAAGGGGTTAAAATCAGTGATGGGAAGGGTACTGCATATCCTTTTAACCTTCTCTGTTCCAGTTTCAAATTGTACCTAAAATTGGAAAAGAAACGTTGCACTTTCTTGGGCAGTCCTTGCTCATTAACTTTTTACTTTAAAATTCAATTAATGAATTAATTAATTAGGAAGTAAAATACTTTTCATTTATGTAGTTTATGATATACGATATAATATGGATGTTTAATTAGGTATAAATAAAGTATCTAATTGCAAAACAGTAGAATTTGTTATACCTTATGGGTACTGAAATAGGTACAGCCATCACTGCTCCAAAGAACACAAGAAAGGACAAAAGGCATTTCGCCGATTTAACCCAATGTCGATTTGCTGCTAAATTATTGCTGCTCGTTGTCGCTGTCGCTGCGACTGTGACTTCTCTAACCCGTAAAACTATTATTATGATCAATATGGCAGGGGCCGCCCCTTTGAAAGCCGGCGAAGGGTATTCGTATGCCCAGTAACTTTCGACACGCACTTTGACGCATTTCGAACCCACCTTTCGACCCCTCCACCTTTCAACCTCCACCTTCCACACTCCACACCAAAACTCTTCGCGCTGTCTGTCCCTCATAAATGTTTTGGCAATAAAACGCAAGTTATGATAATGCCAATTCATGTTTAGTGGCGGAGATATCTAAATATTTATACCGGCGAGTGTTTGCATGTTCGACCCAATGACGTGCAGAAAGTTCGGCTGATGGATGGCTGTCATCGGGGATCAGCAGGTGGCACACCGTCGCTTCGAATATCTGATCGGAAAATTGAATATATACCACAGAATAGGTGCTTTCATTTTCGATTTATCCACATTAAAATCTTCCATATTTTATTTGATCAAAGGCTTTGGACTCAAAAACATATTTTTAAAAACTCATTTTTTCAGGTTTTTTTACTGCAACTTTGCCAAAATAAGACGCACAGCCAAAAGAATGACTGTTTTGTGCAGCTGAGAACCTATGCGATCAAATTCAGGTTGTTTTAGTTAAATTTATTTTTTGACCGATTTTCGCATTTTTGATAAGGGGTTACACTTGATTTTTTGCGAAAACTGGTCCAAAATAAAATTTTTTAGCTGAGAATACCAATGGATTGGAAATTTTATAACGAATTCAACGAGGTATGGCATTCCAAGATCTGACAATTATTTCCTAGAATTTTGATCAAAAAACATAAATTTTAGTTGATCTTTTTGGGATTTCGGTCATTAAAAATGACTGTTTTGGATTTTAAGCAATTGTTATGTTGTTCCAGCATCGATCTTTCTTGATAAAGATAGTTTGTAGCAATTAATCCCTTAGTTATATTTCCAGCTTAGCTTGCTTCCACAAGTTACATCTGGAACTTGCACGGAAAATGACTCGAGTGCGTGGACTGAGAGGGTGGGGAGGGGGTGGATATGAGTGTGTGGGGGCGGAGAAGTTATTGTTGTCAACATCGACATTACCCCTTTTGTCGAACAGTTGGTTGGGCCGACGGTTTTTGGTGGTGACATTGGTGACACTGGCGACAGCGGCGGCGGCAATTAATAATACGTAATTTATGTTCGGCATTCAATTCTATTTGACTTTTGGCCCAAAACACTCAGACATTGCGTGGGCAAAAAGAGGAAAGGAAAAGGGTTAACCAAAGGGGCAGGGGAATGGCTGCAACTTTTTCTGCCGCACTTAAACTCTTTGCGCCTTTTGCTAGTGAAGCGTTACAATTTACAACCGCCGGCAGTCGGGCGTAACCAACGATTCCAGACTGCAACTATACTATACTATACTATACTATATGTGTGTATATACTTTTCCCGCATGCGGGCATTCAATTAGGGATCCGAAAATACAAATACGCCGTAATCCGACGTTATCTCGTCGAGCTGGGAGCATTCGTGCCAAATTCTATTAGCCCAGTGCTTAACGCTTGGCTTAGCCACGCCGTCGATAATCGCCGCTTGGCTAATCCAAACTGCCTGCCGAACTGCAGCCGCAGGCGAAGTTTTTATTAAATTAAATGTTACACCTTCGATATCCGGCAGTCAAGTTGGCCCAAGTGCTCAAGCCCATCATCGCCATTCTGCCGGGGACAGGAAAAGCCGGAAACTTTTCAAATTGAGGGTGCGGATAAGCGACAGTTTCCGAAAAAATCAATTAAGAATACAGGAAATTTGAAGAATTTATGCGAGTAGAGAATGGTTCAGGGATCGAAAATCATCGTTATTTTAGAATTTTACTTTTAAAGTAAAGTTTACAAATAAAACTCGTTTTGCTTCAAAATCTGCTCAATTAAATTGTTATTTTAACAGAACTATATTATTAAGATTGGTATACATTTTAAATCTAAGAATATTTGGTTCTTTATAAAAGTATTTCCAGCCTTTCAAGTTCTTGGGAAACCCTAAACCTACGTTTTAGATAATGTGGGTTCTATAACCTTTTTCTGGAGTTATCTCTTCCCTTAGTAGACTTTACTTTCAATGAATCTCCCTTCATACTTACTTTTATGCCAACAATTTTACGATCAATGGGATTTCTTGCAAAATCCTGTTGGGTGTCCTTAATGGAGAGGAAATCCTGGCCAGTACAGTCCCCAGCAAGCCTGGCCATCAGCAGACAATTGACGGGCAGTGTGGGTCAGTTAATTATGACACGCACTGTTTGCCAGCCGCTGCTATTTATTTATTCATTTTATTTAATATTCCCGTTGGCGCTGCTCATTTCGGGGAAGGATGCGTGCCGAGGGGGGAAATCCAGCAACCAGACAACAAACAATAAGCCCAAATAAAAGAAAAAAGTTATCCAAATAAATGAACGGAAAATCTAATGAAACACGGACCGATTTTGATTGCATGTTGTTGTTTTTCCAGTTTGTACCATTCATATTTGTTTGAAAATGCAGTGTTTGCTTATTGTTTTTTTTAGTAATAATTTTTATTTAATTTCCTTTGTTTTGTTGTTGTTTAATTAATTTTATATATAATTGCAGTGACATGAGGTGTTGTTGCTTCTTCATTAATTTTATCCATATACATATATATATTTAAATATATATCCTTTCGTACATAATTTGTTGTTGTTGCTGTTGATGTTGCTGTTTTTGTTCTTGTTTCGGGTTGTTTGCGTTTGTTTTAAATTTAATTAACTATAATTAATATTGCTTTTGCGTATAATTCATTTTCAAAAAACAGCTAACCAACAGAAAAAAAAAGTCAATTCTTTTCCATCATAAAGATGATGCCAGGTGATGATAATGATGATGATGATGGTGTGATTTTGCATTATTATTGGGTTACAAGGAAAACAAATCGCTACAGAAATTTATTTTTAATTTTTTTTTGTGAATTTTTTTTACTGGTTTTTTCTCGTTATTTGTGTGAGTGTATTGTGGGTGTGTGAGTGTGTGTGTTGGTGTGCGAGTGTGTGTGTGTGAGGGGGTGGTGTGTGGGTGTGTGTTAGCTGCGTCTTTGTCGCTCTCTCTTAAATTATGCGAGGAACATGCGTTGAATTCAACTCTTTTCTTTATCTTTTTTAAATCCATCTTACACAAAAAAAAGTGTACTTTTCTAATAAAAAAAATTAAATTTTTTATCCATACTTTTATAGTATATATGTATATATATTTATGATATAAACACACACAGAACTCGTGCCCTAAATTAGCATCTCAGGGGGTTCCGAAAATTAAAATAAAAATACGACAAAAAAAATTGATTACTTTCTTCTTTGGTTTTTAGAACTTAAAAGTACGAAAAAAAATCGAAAAAAAAAATATTATAGTTTAATTAGGAAAACTCAAGCTCTCATAGTTTATATAGTTTTTGTTTCGATAAGCATTTTCCATCGTCTACGAAGAAAACTTGTCACTGGTGTGTGTGTGTGTGAGTGTGTGTGTGGGGGTGGTGCTGCATGTGTCTGTGTGTTTGTTGAGTGTTTACGGTATCTTGGTACTTAAGAGCTACATAAATTATTCATGTATATATATTTCTATGTATATAGGTTTTATTTACGTTTACTAAAAAAAAATTCATCCACCTAAGACTAAGAAAAAAAATTGCATTTATTTTGTTTTTTTTGTGTTATTTTTTTGGGGTTTTTCCATTCTTGTTTTGTTTTTTTTTGTATGTTTTACTAAGGTTACAATCTGTATATATATCAGCTTCTATATATACTATATATATATATATATATGTGTTCTAGATGTATATAAAGAGGCGCCATCTTTGATGTTGCTATTTCCAATCCAATCAATATACATATATGGGTGATACATATTTTATATATGCCTTTATAAATTTGTATGAGGGTATCTGTTTGCCCCTTATTTCTCATTGTTTTTTCATGTTTGTTTGATCTCGAAGTGTGTTGGCCCTTCAAGGCGCTAAAAGTTTCGTCCGTTCTTGCCACGCCCCTACTCCTTTCCTAACGAGCCCCCCTCCCCTCCCTCAATCACCGGCGATTTCTAGGGGCTAGGCTTTGCTTAGAAACGAGACAGAAAAAAAAGGACTTATGGCCGGCGATGGGAGCGGGGGGCAGGGTGATTGGAAAGGACGACTCCACTCCCTCCTCTCCTCTCCTGTATGCTACAAAAGCCCAAGTCCGGGGATCAGATCGCTATATGTATGTATGTACAACACTGGCGGCTAAGCCACGAAAACGGCGGCCGTGTACTTCGGGGGCTAGAGGCTGCGGCGTTCCTCCGTTCGCGGTCAGACGTCGACGTCCAGGTCGAGGTCGATCACCGAGCTGCGGTCCTCGTCCTGCTCCTCCGCCTCCTCCTGCTCCTCCACGTCCTCCTCCAGCTCCAGCTCCAGCTCCAGTTCCAGGCCGCCGTCTTCGCAGTCGGAGCGGCCGTCCAGTAATTGTCACTGGTCCGCCCCGCCCGTCGTCGCCCCATGATGCGGATGCGGGTGCAGATGGGTCGGGTGATGCTGCTGCTGGTGGTGCGCCTGGTGCTGCTGTGGCTGGTGGTGCGGATGCGGCTGCTGTGGGTGGTGCGCCTGGGTGTGGTGGTGGTGCTGGGCCGCCTCCTCGGCCAGTTGCAAGGCAGCCGCCGCCGCCGCCGCACTGCCGTTATGCTGCACCTCCAGTCCGTTGACCATCTTCTCCATGCTCTTCAGCTCCGACGGCGAGTGCTGGGCCTGGGCCACGCCCCCGCCGCGCTTCATCAGGGAGGGGGGCGTGGTGGGCGACATGGAGATGGGTCGCGTGGGCGGCGAGTGGGAGGCGGGCCGCGGTCGCGGACTGGAGCTCAGGCTGCGGGGTCCGTTCTCCACCACGCCCCCACCCAGAGGTCCGCCCCCGGGCGGATCGCCCGAGCGATTGGCATTCGAGCCGGGAGTCACTGCATCGAAGGCGGAGCCCAGGCTGCCCGGCAAACTGTACGGCGAGAAGCGGTGGCTCTTCAATCCCTGCAACGGCGACACCGGCGTGTGTCCCGCCGCCGCGTAGGCGTGGCCAAACAGGGCCGGATGCTGGGCGGCCAGCGCCAGCTGGGCGTTGAAGAGCAGGCCGGGATTGAGGCCCGCCGGACTCATGGCCGCCGCCGCCGCCGGATTGTGCAGCAGGCCCAGGTGCGGCGGCGGATAGAGGCCGTGGGGGTAGAGGTAAGGCAACAGGTGCGGCGACGGGTGGATCGGCGGACCCACCGAGATGTTCGGCGAGGGGTAGCTGCCGCCACCACCGCCACCGCCGGGATTCAGGCCAGCGGCCGCGGCGGCCGCCCCCACCACCGCCTCCTTGGGACTGCCCGTCGAGGTGGGCCTGAAGGCACCGCCGGTGCTGCCGCCGACGCTCTCCGAGCAGCTCGAGTCGCTGCCATCCCGCTCCGCGTCGGCGTCCGCCTGCAAGCGGCGACGCAGTGCATCCTCCGCACTGGCATTCGCGGCGGCCGCGGCTGCGTGCTCCGAGGCGCCGGCTCCCGCACCCGCCAGGTGGTTGAACCAGGCGGCCAAGGCTGTTCGGTGGAAGAAACAAAGTGTTGGGAGAATTAGAAGGGTTCATGGCAATGGACAGACATCGGGAGTTGTTGGGCATAGAGCAGTGATGGGCAGTGGATGGCAGTGTCTCCCACTTGTAAATGCACAGAAAACAAAACAAACTGGATATCTTTTATATAATATCTTATTGAGGAATTCGAACTTCCCTACTGTAACTACCTAGTGTTATTGGCCAACCCAGATTCATTCCTTTTTGTTTGTGTAATGTTTCCTATCACGAAGATCAACTAAATGCTTGCAATCCTGAACAATTAAGGCTTATTAAAGTAGGATTTTTGTTATTGAAGATTATTTTGACCATCATTACTAAGTTTCCATATCAAAAAGTTTCCAAGAATATCCACTTTTATCTTCCCAATGCTTCTCAGACATTTCTTTCTGTGGCTGTGCAATAACTTATAATCTTAGGAACTCTTTGTGGGATCATTATAGAAAATAAAATTCATTATTATACCGAGTTTAAATGTAACCTATTAGAATCCAACCGTTTCTTATCTTATTGTGCAACACTATTCAAATAATGTCCCTGATTGTATCCATTTAAATTGGTATCTTAATAGAAAACCAAGTCTGTCTTTCAAGGTAGCTGCCAAATTCCCATCACTTGCGATCTGTTTTGCAATGCATTCGATGTCCCATTACTCACCAGAGTGCTGGTGGGCGTGCATCTGCTGCAGCGAGTGGCTGAGCGGCAGGAGCGGACTCTGCGGAGGACCCACGACGTCCAGGAGCTTGTCGTCGTCGTCCTGCTGGTTGTCGAGGAGGGCGGCGTGGGGGTGCAGGTGGGGCGGACGGCCGGCGTGGCCCAGGTGGAGCGGTGCCCGCGAACTGCTCACGTGGGTCGGGTTTAGCTTGTCCGAATCGGACCCTCGGTTCGACATCAACGCCTGCCTGTAACAACAGTTGTACGAGAGACGGGCCACAAATTAGAACATCCAATGGTCAGGTGGAAAAGGATATCCCAAATAGAGTCATCAAGGACAATTAGCACTTTTGAGTGGGTTAAATAAATAGGTACTTATATTGCCTTTAAAAGAGGCATTTTAATAAAGCAGAAATCTAAACTAAATGATATTTATATGTTAACAAACCTATACTATTAACCATCACCGATTAAGAAACCTTTTTTTAATAATTAATTGCAATCGAAAATCACTAGATAGTAGATATAACAAACTAAATCGATTATATTATTTATGCTGAAATCTAACCTTAGCAAATAGATAGAGTAATGGAAAATCTTTGCTCCATAGTGATGGATACTTATCTTAAATATATTTTGATTATAATTATATATTTATATTTATTAATTTTAGCTAGGCATCAAAGTGTTAATGGATATATGCGGACTAGTTTAGCTCCCAACCCCTTCCACGAATTCTTAAACCTTTTAGCCACATTTATCGGTTGATTTTCCAGCGGAATTTTCGTTTGGGATCAGAGGGCCAAGCTTTGATAATATTGTTGGTAACTGAAATATCTGCTAAATGATAAACCAGCGCTGGCGGCGGTTGGTTCCTGTTCCCAGTACCCAGTACCCAGTACCCAGTACCCAGTTCCGAAATCCCAGTTCCACACACACCGCTCGAGCCCCGAAAATGGGCTACCTTCTGTCAGTTGGGTGACGTGTGCCCCACATTGGCACCCACCCACACAACCACCACCCACCGCCCACATTCCCCCACCGAACCTTAATTGAAATGTAACAATGCTAGGCGGAAACGGGCCGGAGCTCTCCGTCCGTCCGTTTTATACGGACGTAGTCTGTCCGCAAGTCTGTCCGTCCGTCTGTGTGTCTGCGGCTGACAATGAAATTGAAAAATAATTCAAAACACGTTAGTGTAATTTAGTGTCTGCTCTGGCCAATCTTCCCCCTCCCTCTCCCTCTCCCCCTCCCACCATTACACACACACACACATTTCCCATTTCAATTTTCCTTATTTTTCCGCACCGCTGTTGTTCACACATCAAAGCCGAACTGCCTCACAAATTGGGCAATTTTAGCCGGCGAACACACATGCGAATGGTGTGTGTATCATTATCACAGCAACCACACCCATTGCAAACCACCCACACCACCCAGGCCACCCCAAACCACCCACTTTTGCATTGCTGGCATTGCGCCAAGGGCGTCTTCTTTTACACTTAACTGTTTTTCCACCTACCTGTGTGTGTGCGAGAGCCTAATTTAATAGCAAATCAATTTGTGTTAATCCAGGCAACGTATCTGACCCACCCACTTAACTACAAAGCCCAAGACGGCCAACTTTTCACGGGGTTACTCAGGGACGGCGAAAACTCTTTTCTTTTAAGGCCGCATTTTTGGGGCCCTCAAAATCCAAACACAAGAGAAAACTATCTAAATTAAGATTACATTATAGGAAGGTAAGGAATTTTCTGTTTTGATATTCATTAGAAAATTCCTTACGCTGTAAAATGATTTAGTTAATAAACTAAATAAATGACTAAGGAGAACTCTTGTTAAAATGTTTTCCTCAATGCAGGGAACAAATGAGCTATGGCATCCCAGTTTTTAACAAATTTTAAAGTGCTTCTTGATAGTAATATTAAATTTGTACGCCCCATTTGAGGTTAATTTTCCGGTCATTCCGCCCCTGGATTATCTCATGCAGCGGGCCCATCAAATTGGGCCCAAAACGCAAAGACGTTTATCTATTGCCCTTTTGTCTCCCATTGTTGTTGTGGTTGTGTGTGGCGGCGAAGTAAACGCCCCCCGAAAAAGGGAGTTGCTTTTTTGCCATGGGTGTGGTTCTTTCCAGAAGGTCCAACGAAATTGCGCTGTTTTGTGTGCTCTGTAAT
The DNA here is from genome assembly GCA_018153305.1 of Drosophila kurseongensis. NCBI lineage: Eukaryota > Metazoa > Arthropoda > Insecta > Diptera > Drosophilidae > Drosophila > Drosophila kurseongensis. Next base: position 1,976,718 of record JAECXX010000141.1, read on the forward strand.
TTTTGAATTACGTCTAAATTTGCGGCTTTAACAGCCCACGCACGCCCACAAAGCCTCCTTTAGATATATACATATATATATAAATATAAATACCCAGAGACCAAGACCTATTGTCAACTAACGCCTCGGGTAAGCAAAAATTCGAGAAGAAAAAAAAAATAGAAAAAAGTAAATAAATTTATAATGGGGTGAGAGGTTTTGCGCAAAAATCCCAGAGCAACAGGAACAACAAAAGGCGCCGAGAAAAGCGAATTTCAATTGCTGCTGTTAAAACGTTTTCACTTTGGATTTCCGGTTCTCGTTGCGCCGCGGGCAGTGGCAGGGGTTTCAAAAATAAAAAAAGGGGGTGCTAAAGGGGGTTAAAGGAGTCCCGCAAAAGGGGTTTTTATGCAGTTGAATATCATTCCGCCGGAAGTTGCGCACTAGATTGCCACCAATTAGCATCTCTTGCTGTGAAGGACTCAACATTGGAATGCCATCACCATCATCATCATCATCATCATCATTTTACAGCAGCACCCAGGATATATTTCCCTTTTTTGTTGTTGTCATGGCAGGGGCGTGGCAGTTGTTAAAAGGGGGTAGCACAGCAACAAAACAAAACAGAAAAAGAGTTGACTAAGTCGTCACTAATTGCCAAGGATTTTTGGCAGCTCTCCCAGGACTTCTTTCACTTCTTTGGGCCTTTTGCTCTGCGGAATTGTAAGCGGTTTAGTGGTTTTGTTTTCTGACCCCTTTTTTGGGCTGCCCTTCCCCTTCCCCCCCTGCTCGGCTCCCAGCATTTAATTAACAATTGGGTAGAGTAGAGTGGAGTGGAGTAAAGTAGACTAACTGACAACTGGCTGTCACATCAATGACCAGGCAAATTCACTGATTTTTTCGGCCTCAAACCTTGGCGGTGGAATATAGAATATAGAGCTTAGGTTAGACAGACACGCTAATGCCAATCAAGCCAGAAGTAATCAGTTCTCGGTACACAAAAAGCCGACCTCGACTTGAGTAAATTGTTTGTGTCAAATGTGCGGTGGATGTTCGCCCAGGGTGGCTGGGTGGAAAATTGATTTGTAACGTTTAGCCATGGACATTTCGACAGTCCGCTTTGGCTATTAAATGTCATTCATCATTATGCTAAGTCACGGCCACCCACAGGAAACCGGAACCACTCGAAAAATGGGGGATCTCAGAACCCACCGAAACTCCATCCCCATGATAAAACCCACCGGGTGGCAAACAGAAATTGGAAAATCTGTGTGCTAAAAACTCAAAGCTTTTCCTGGGGGAGGGGGGGTTTTTGGGTTTTCATACCCAACAGGAAATTGCAATCAATCCATCAATATGGATTACATGTTCGAGCTGCCATCAGAGGTGCCAGTCATCAGTATTACCATCGGAAAACAGAAGCCAAATGGCCAAGAGCATCATCATTGGTTGGTCCTGCCACGCCCACAAAGTCCTCCTCCTTCGCCCAGCCTCCTTTGTGTGACTTGCAATTTGACAAGCTGCAGGCTAATTAGTTCCGCATAGATTTGACAAAAATTAATGTCCCTCAGTGTATCTGTATCTGTAAATGTATCTGTATCTGTATCTGTATCTGCAGCTTTAGCCTGCTAATCAAGCCACAAAGCAGGAAAAAACATGGGGAGAGGGGGGGAGAGGATACATAGATGGATGGCTGGCCTGATTGAGATGGAGATGTAGATGGTAGATGGTAAATTGTAGATAGACCAGACCGAGAGACAAATGAGTTCTCGACTAGGGAGCTGCAAAGTTTTGATTGTCTGACAGCCACAAAAGGCCAACCGAGTTTTCCCCATTAGTCGTGTCCTGATTAGTTTGCTTTTTGATAATGATTTTTCCGGGGGAATAGAAGATTAGGGGGAAGAGATTTTGGGGGAAGGACCAAACAAGGCAAGCACGTTGTAAGCCTTTTTAAATAGACGTAGATCTAATGCATTTAAAATAACTAAACTATATTTAAAGCTCTTAATTTAAACTAAAGCTACCTTATTTAATTTGTATTATTATGATTTGGAACTCTGGTAGAAAGAATAGGTTTATTATAACTTTCCTTGTTTAAAGATCGTATTAGCAGGCTAATTTATTTTTTGATGATTTACTTGTAAGTTCTTAAAACTATTTAACCCCACTCTGATAAAGTGCAATATCCCATAAAAAATACATATCCCACATTCACTGGTGATACTCACTTCTTTTCCCGCTTGCCAGCACCAGTATCACGAAAGCCCTTCGCAAAGGGATTGTTGTCGATTTTCAATTGAGTTATCTGCGGGGAACGAGAAGCGATTAATAGGCAATGGAGATGATGGGCATTGGGCATTGGGCACTCACCTTCTCATTTTGATATGCAGTGACGGCGATGAACTCGGTCTCCTTGAAGACGTACGTGCGAAACGTGGAGTACGGCAGCTTCAGGATGTCATTGGCTCGGACCAGGTGGAAACGCGGCTGGTACTTGTGCATCGAGTTCAGGATCGTCTGCGGGCGGAGAACAGAAATAGATGCGAATGGGGGGATTAGTGGAGTATTGTCAGACGGCCATGGTTAGTTCGTTTCGACCAACCGAGGGAAAACAAAAACGAGAGACCAAGGAACGGCGCAAGGAATTCACAAAACTCTGAACGGCAGAAAACTCCACAGCACAAGCACACTGAGAAAAAGAAGGGCACACCAAGCAGATAGGTTTTCCACAAGAAAAACAAACCATTTTCTAAAGTTAACAAAGCAAAAGATGCAACATTTTGTATTCTTCAAGCTCTCAAAACAAAAAGAATTAAAGTGTTATGTGAAAATAAATGCAAAATACTTATTTCCTATACGATAAATACAATTATTTATCATTTAAGTAAATCATTTTGTCTTAAAACACCTTTTTTGTTTGCTTTGCTTGTGTCTCCTAATTTCTGATTTATTAAGGCAACAGTCTTAGCAATACAAAATGCAATTTTAAGACGCTACCATCCAGATTTTCTCGCTGTGCAGTTACCGTAAATTTGCCTAGGTGAGGGACCCCGAAAAATACGGCGACTTTGCTGACGATTTGCCGGCGTCGTCGTCGCCGTTCACTTTACACGCCAGCAACATTGGCGACGGCAGCAACATTTGCAACATTTGTGCAAAACAGCCAACGACGACCACCCACCAAAAGGCACGAGAAAATCGAGGAGGAGATATATGCATACAGAAGGTATGGAAGGGAGGACTACTTGGGAGCCTTCTTGCCAATACAAAGTTGTTGTCATAAAATATGAATTTGTCGGCGGCGGAAAAAAGGCTGACAGAGAGAAAGACCCCCCAAGCAAGCTGCAATGGCCCTCTTCTTCTCCCCCCTCCCCCCTCCCCACGCTTGAAACCCTCTATATACTAGTATATTGCCCAATCCATTTCGATCCGTTTCGATCCGTTGTTGCAGAAAGGAACACCTTTTTAATTACCATAACTCGTCGGCTCGACTTCGATTAAGCGACAAACAGGCCTAGTAAGACCTGGACAAGTTGCTGCTGTGTCTGTTGTTGCTGTTGTTGCTGTTGCTGCTGTTGCTGTTGCTGTTGCTGCTGCGTGTGGAGACCCCACAAGCAGCACCCGTCGCCATTTTGTTCGTGTAATTCGGAATGAAAAAAAAAGGAAAAAAACTTTTGGTTGTTGCTACAACGAACGAGCGAAGCAAGGAGACAAAGAGAGCAAACAAAGCGAGACAGCCCACAATGTGTATCTCATAGTACGAGTATCTCGTATCTTGTATCTGCGCCGGATTCGCACGCCTCTCGCCACGCCAAAGCCAGAGCCAGAGCCAAAACCAAAACCACCAGACTATCAGACCACCAATGGCGACTCGGCCCAAGAAACGAAGGTGTGACTAATGCGATGGGGGGGAGGTTCAAGGATGAATCAGTATCGGGGCTCGAAGTGACTACATCACTGCGCGGGGGGAGTAGATATGACTTCATTTTGGACCACGACTGTGCATACTGAATATAAATATTTTTTACAATTCGTTTAAGAAAGATGTGACTACGAAATACCTGAACACATAAATGAGCAAAAGCTTTGCAATACTACAAATACTGCTCACAGAGTTCAAATTACTGAATTCCAATTACTATACCCTAGCGTATAATGAAAAGGACTTTATATTTTTAATTAGTGATCAAAAAATATGAATATAAATATTGTTTCCCAGTTTTGATTTCCCATGGTAGTATTAATTTTAATACTTAGCAGATTCTGTTTGCAACTACTTTTTATAATTTAACATTTTTAAGTATCAGTTATTTGATAAATATATGTATTAATAGGTGTATATATTTTTGATAAATTCGTAGCATTAATTATGACTACTCAATACTATTGTTATTTATAATTTGATTGGAATTTAGTATTAAATGGCACAGGTTGTATGGGTGCTCCCCTCGTTTTATTATCATGAAAATCAAAAACTGATGGTGTTTCGAAATCGATCCAATCAAATCAGATATGAACCCCCTCCATTGGCATGAAAACAAGGCATTCAATCGAACACTTTACTCCAGAGCTGAAAAACACCGAAAAACCGAAACACAAAAGGCCAAACAAAATGCCAACAAAGAGCTGATTAATTGCCCCGCCATTTTGAACTAAACGCTTTTGCTCCACCCGCTTTTTTGGGCCCTCGGAAAATCGCCAATAAACCAAGCTGGAAAGCCTTTTAAAGGCAAACACTTTATGGCCGGGCGATCATCCATCAAACTCGAGCCGAAAGTCGAAATCAACAAAAAAAGCAAAAAAGAAGAGGCAACACAAGTCCATAAATCGCGGGCAAAACGCGTCGTCGTCGTCGTCGTCGTCTACTTAAAACGTCATTTGCTAATTTGCTTTAAATTTATTGACACATAAATTCATTTCAGCAATCATCATAATTACGCCGCTAGTGTAGCTGTGTGTGTCTAGAATTTATTGATAAAACAATTTGCATTATTACGTTAATTTTTCATTGGCCTGCCATGCATGGCGCACAAGGCGCAAAATTGTCATTTAAAATGTCATTTTGGTCGCTGAGTTTTGTGCGCCGAGTTTGAATTGCGATTTAAATGAAAATAACCGTGAAGATAGCCATAAAAATATAAGCATGCAATGCAGTTTGTTCTCTGCTCTGCACTTTTGTAGTTTTTTTTTTTTTTCCAAATGGGCATAAACAAGTCTAATTAGACATGAAGTGCGATTGTCGTCACTCAAACAGGCAGCAACCAGATTGCTGATGTTGCTGCTGGGTTTTCTGATGTTGCTGCTGGTGATGGTGCTGCTGCTGCTGCTGCTGCTGTCGTGATTGTATTTGCTGATTGAATTGATTGGCGAACAAAAACCCAAGGCAATTATGCATCAAATATTGCCTAGATTTTTAGCACATATATGATTGCACTTGTGCATTGCAGCACGTAGAAATTGCAAGTTGCATGTTGCATGTTGCTGCTTTTACTGCTGCTGCTGTGCAGTTTGCAGTGTCAACTTTTGTATTGACAAAGTACAATCCAATCCGTGGAGCAGTTAATCACTCTATATATCGCCCGGGTGACAAACTGATTGAGCCGCCGGCGGTCAATACCAAAAATGGTGCGACAATTTCATGTTGCCTTTGGTGTTGCTGCTGTTGCTCCCGTGTTGCTGTTGCTGTTGCTACGTGTTGCTGCTCGCTGGTTGCTGCTTGCTGGCTGCCGGCTGCATCTGCACCCAGCTTGAGCTCCTGTTGTTGCTGCTGTGCTTTGCTGTGATGTTGCTCCTTCCCCCGCCAGCAACACGTTTGTTTTGGGCTTTTGCGTGTTGATTGCTAAAAGGTAAAATCGTTGTTGCTGCCGGCAGATTGCTGTTGCTGTTGCAGTTGTTGCTGCTGCTGTTGCTGTTGCACACTCATTGTTGGCATATTATCACATAATTTAACTGATGATGGCACTGCTGTCGTTGTTGCCTTGTGTGATTGCTGTCGCCGAGTTGTTGCTGTTGCTGTTGCAGTTGTTGCTGCAGCAACTTGTGTTGCTGGTGTTGCTGGCGTGCTGGGTTAATTGAATGATCACTCACACTTTGATTCGATTTGGCATGTAACCAGCGAGTTAACGGTGATCGCCAGTTAGATTGAATTGACTCTCCAACTCAGTGGAAAGTTCAGGAAAAATAGCAAAAATAGCGAAAATAAAGGAACTCAAGCAAAAGGTGATCGTGAGTGAATTTCAATTTCAGCGACTCTACGAGTGAGTTTCTTTTGGCAAAATATACTGGGAGATCGTGTGAAGAAGATCGATGCCAAATTGAAATTGGCAGCAAGTGATCAGCAAATGTTTTTCGTTTTTATTCGTTTGAGCAATTGATGGCTTGATCGGTTGATGGCTTGATCGGTTGACCGCTTGATCGGATGATCGGTTGAGCCCACTGATCGCTGGTTCAATGATCTCGTACGATCGCGAGTTCTAAGGCACCGGCTTTCGGGGCCAAATGACAATGATAAACTCTCTCAATGATCATCTCCGGACTCAATTAGGCAACACAACCATTTTCGGCTACCTGTTGACCAATTATGGGCATAATTGAAGCGCCTCTGATGATGACTAAGCCAAAGACCCCAGTCGAGTCGATTCGAGTCGAGTCGCATTTTTATTAAGCTGTATTAAGTATTAAAGCGATATGCATATTGAGCGATCTATACCATAAATATCAACACGAAACTCTGATCCAGCCAGAGAGCCCCATGTCTTAATTAAGCCGCCGGATCAGGTAGACCCAGAAAAAAAAGAGTAGAGGAGTAGATCCCCCGACGGGGGCCCACCATGCTGCCTCATATTAATCTGTAAATTATGCATAATTTTAATGCCCCCGAAAGAGAAACAAAAAAGGAATCCAACGGGGGAAAACAAACAGCCACCCAAGTCCAAAATCTCTTTTGCCATGGACATGTCAAAACTCTCACGATGCAGCTGCCAATCGAATCGAATTCGAATCTGAATCCGAATCTGAATCCGAAATACGGTGACCAAGTCAAAATTTATTTACAATTTATAACAATTCTTTTTGGGCTGCCTTATCGGCCGGTGGTCGTTCGTTTGTTTTTTTTTTTCTCGGGGTGGGGGGAGGAAAAATGTTAATTAAACGGATTTACATTTTAATGACAACACGAAGCGAAGGCCACAAGAGCCCCCCGAAAAGAAACCGATTGAGATACAGAAAGACGGCAAGACAGAAAGAGTTGTATGTGGTGGAGAGTCCCACTCGAAAAGCTCCAGCAGACTGCAGCCAATTGCAAATTGGCTAAGCGAAATGGGCGGCGTTTTGGGGCCAGAGAAATAACAAAAAACAACAAAAAGACAAGAAGAAAAATAAACCCAACATTCGGTATTCAATGAAATCGCTGCAGCAGCTGCCTAATGATGCCTTTGCCTGTCCACTGCGGCGGTTTTTCTCTATTTTGCTGTATGCAAATCGATCGTGCCTGGTCCTCTGGAAAATGTCCACCCCCCTCCCCCTCCATATGAAAATGAAATAAGAAAACAACAGTCACAGTCGATTGGCCGGGAGCTGTAAGCAAATGCCCAGCTAAAAAGCCAGCTCGGAACATGAGTTCTGGCACCCAGTGGCTGCGGTTGGATGCGGCCCACTGATCCCCACCAGCCTCGATAGCCACGGGTTATCGATAGGCGGCGGTCGTGGCCAGATCGGAAGTCGAGCAGAAAGGCGAGGTGACTGAACATCACTCTGGTATTACGGTTGAGCGAAAATCGATCAGTTTTCGATTATTTCGATAGGCTTGATAACCAATCACCACAAAGGCAAACTGTTTCATGGCACATCGAATGATTTACATTTCAATTAAAGGATGTTTACGCATTCAATCATTAAAGACCATTTAGATTGATACCTTCGGGTGTAAAAAGTAAGTTCAAAGAACCTTCCCCACTCAATAAATCCCCAAGCCAAGCCAAAACCATAACTTATTGGTAAGTAATCGACTTGCAAAACATAACCATACCCAATTGAAGCCGTTTAGATCGTAAAAAACACTCCTTCAATGGACGTTAATCGGTTTGTAATAACCCGTGGTCGGGTGCTTAATTAATAATCGTTTTGTACACCCGCCACCCACATAAAACGCAAACACCTAGGCCAAGTATCGATGATTATTTATCGCTTTTGCATTTTCCAATTGCCCCAACTCCTCCCTCCGCTCCCCTCCACCCGATAGTCGGGAAGTCTAGTCTTCTAGGCGGGCCATAAATTTGCAACTGGTCACAGAGTATTTCTATGTGAAGTCCGCCGCCACTGCCTGTTTTATAAATGAGCCGAGTTATGGAGAGCTCGGCGGGCCATAGATAAAAACTAAAGCGAGAGGATCGGATCGGGGGAGCTACCGATCCCAGTCCCGATCCCGAACCGATCCGATCCGATCCGATCCGAGGCAAACCCCCTTTTTTCAGCCACTAGACTATCAGCGAATGACAAATATTTCAAATGATTTCAACACTTTGCCGATGCCGCTCGATGATTTGCGTTTTATTGCAGCTAATAAATTGAATGGCGACCCACCACTGTGAAAGATCGGTGGACAGAAGGAGCGGAGGATAGGATAGGAGGATCGGGATCGGGATCGGGGAAACTATTTTGCGGCGATAAGAAGGAGTAGCAACAGTAGTGTTGCATGCAACATGCAACTGGCCATTCGGCGCATGCGTGTGTGCATTTCAATGCAACACTGATAAAGGTGTTCAACGCTCGATGACATTAGCACCATCCAAAATGCCGCAAACCGCTCTTTATACGTACATATATACGTATATATTGGTACCCTACCTTTCAACCCCCCCTCCCTCCTCCTGCTGCTTTTTAGACCCGCATCGCTCTTTTGCCATATTTGTCGGCGCCTTTTGTTCTTCTTTATTAAAAAGGCGAATAATCATAATAAAGAACCAACAACTCGCGACGTTGTCGTTGTCGTTCAAGTTGTTGTCGTCCATTTAGCCACTGAGTTTTGGCTGAGCAGCCGCTTTGGGAAGCGGGTTTTTCAGTCGCATCTTCTTTCGATTTGGGTTTCGTCGGGTTTTGGGTCTCTGGAGTTCTGGACTTCTGGAGTTCTGGTGTTCTGGTGTTCTGTATTCTTTGCTCTGCACTCGACAGTCTGTGGGTTTTGGGTTCCAGTTCAGCCGCTCGTTCGGTAGCCGCTAGACTTGGACATTAATCGATAACACTTGAGTATTTTTTCATGTTCCGCAGGCGAGCCATTAAGCGATTGTCCACCAAAGTTGTTCGCTTAGGCAAATAACGTGTGTGTTGGTGTTGCGATTGGTGTTGCTGTTTACCTTAAGTAGTTCAGCTGCTCTTCGAAGATCGCCGATCTACCTGGATTACTATCTGAAGTATAGGCATACTGGCGGCGGGGGATTTCGGGAGTTGGGAATCCATCAATGAGACTTTTTCTGCCATCCTTAGTCACTTCAGGAATATGATCTCTATTCTATACCAATCTGAATTACATTTACATTACCTATATGTATTTTAAAATTGTCATATATTTAATATTCGTACAATCCCAAAAATAAGTAATTCGTATTTAAACTATTACATTTTTGATTTGGTTTGTATGGTGAATATTTTATGGATTTTTTGTTCGATGTTGTTCTCATTTTACATTAGCTTTAAAAAACTAATAGGGTTTAAATTTTTGCTCTGTTTGTACTTCCTCTTTTCTTACTTAATATTTTATTAAGATGTTAATTACAAAATATTTAATTTTGTTTCTAAAACTTGTAAATTTCTTCCTGACTCTGCTGTTGAAGTGTATCTCTATTTCCAATAAATTATAACTTCTTTCCAGATATATATTTGTAAAATACCCTTTTGGAATTAAATATCCCCAATATTTTATATATTTCGAATGTGGTCAAATCGCCTTTTGCGTGCCCCCTGTTTTCCTTCTCTTTGATCAGCTGGCTTAATGAAATTCAACTGGGAGCGTTAATGATTATTCCAGGTTGGGATGCCAGTCGCCGAGTCCCAGTTGCAGTCCCTATCCCATATCCTCGCCTGGGATCTGATCACACTTCCCTCCTTCCGAAAACTCGGCAATTACTAAAAGACAAATTTATTTGCACGCATGCAGAAGAGTTGTGCGATGCGGGTTTGTCTTTGGAACTCGGGACTTGGGGCTCGGAGTGGCTATGGAATTGGGAATGGGAATGGGATTGGGATTGGGCAACGGACTGAGACCCAGGCTACTGTTCGACAAGTGTTAAGCATAATGCAGACACACACTCTGTTGGCGGGGAATCGGGATGGGGAATATGGAGTTGGAGGTGGGGAGGATCTGGACTTTAATTGAAGTGCGGACCGACTCGCATCATTGACATTAAGTGTCGATAAATTAAGCATACGCAATGTTCGCCCCGCGATTTTATGAATGGGAAGCCGAACTGAGAGGCTGAGAAAAAAATGTGAAAGGTTCCTCAAACACACAGGCACACACACACACACACTGGGACTGTCGACCGCCCCGACTGCGGCATAAATTGCCGATAATTTACTGTATATAAAAATCAACACAAAACATTTTATGTTAATGAAAATAAAAGCGCAAGCGAGGGGGGGAGGTGAAAGCCAGGGGAGCAGAACTAAAGCCCAAAACTGGAACTGAAACTGAAACAGAAACTGAAACAGCAACTGGGTCTGGAACTGGAACTAAGCGGAGATGGCAAATACAGTAGCCGGGTCAGATAGCCCAGATATCTAGGCAATTAATGGGCAGCGCAGGTTCGGCTAATGAGCCGCATTTATACTTCGAGTGGTTGGTTATGCGACGTTGGTAGTGGGAGACCCCAAACCGAACAAGCTCAGTTTTTGGCTTCTTAATTTGCCAATCGAGTTCTGTCTTTTGTTTTTTTTTTGGCCATCGAAAGTGTCGACTGACTGAATGACCCAGAGATGATCCGCAGATCCAACGAACCATTGAACCACCCGATCTTTTGATGACAGCCGCTATCTTATCAGAGCTCAGCAGTGAGGCAGCGGAGCATTAAAATTGTTTTATAACTTAATTACTGGCAGCCGGACATCAGTCAGTCATCTAAGCTATGCCCATCCCCCCACCCTGCCCAAAAAAACACATACAAATCGTCACTTGTTTGATATTCAAAGTCTGAAATTGTGGCGTTTTGTATTCTCTTGTTTTAATGAATGAAAAAAGGGGAATGGAAATGAGCCTGATAATGGGTCAGCGCAGCGTGTGTGTGGGCAGGGTTTTCATTTAGGGTTTTCGGAGTGTTTTCAGTGAGTTTTCAGAGTCCCACAGCGCCACACGCTGTGAGATCCGCTTTTACGGCCTCACACACTCACCGAAAACTCATTGGCGGAGTTGGCTAGAACCGAACTGAGGAGATCACAGACACTACTGTCTGCCATTCGAGTTCTTTGCTTAATTAAGAAAAAGGAAAAGGCCAACACAGACTGGCGATGGCAGAGCGTGGCGAAGAAGAGCGGGATATAAAAATTAATTAGCAGACCCAAAATCAAATGCATGAAACTCCAACGAAGAAAAAAACAAGGAGGGGGGATAGAGTTATTAACTGATGGGATCGGGAAAGTTTTGCAACTGATTTATTTGTTTTTTTTTTAACAAATTGCACACCTATTCTCCTCAAATGCAATCATCATATCCCCCCAATTATAAATTCATTAAGCATTTATTGCTGAGAAAAGTAGCTGACGGAAATTTTATTAAACTGATAGACATTTTACACTCCATAGGCAGCATTTCCTCGCCTTCAGAGGCCCCGAAACGGAATATGTATTTTTAATTAACGTTTTTAGAGGTCATAAACGTTTTCAGAAGGCAAGGTGCGCTGCAATCACCCCGAAAATGGGTCCAATAAAAACCAATTCCCTCTCGGCGTGTTTGTCGCTTCTTGCGGCTAATCGAGAAATTAAGTGTAAAATTATGTTAATCATCCAACACACACCGCGCCCCTCTGCGTTGATTGAGGAAATTGTTCATTCATATTGGTTTCCCCGCACCAATTTGGCAGCTAATCAGTTGCAACGGAAATCCCCCCCGAAAAACCGACAAGAAACGGCAAAGTGGAGAAATTGAAAATGAATGCGAGTCTTTTAAGGTAGTAGTTGGTCGACGACTGCCCACAATTTCCGTGCTCCCACCGCGATCTATGCTAATGAGGGTGGTCAAAGTTGATTCCGGGCAAAAGAAAGTCAACAGCAGGGCAACAAAATCCAAACGACGAAATTAATTTTAGTTTTATAAGCAAGAAGGTGAGCGTGTTGATGGTGAAGAAGAGGTAGAGCATCCTCATGAAGGCCATAAAAATGTGCGTTAATAACATTGCCGCCAAAGTGAAGTTGGCAATAAAATGGCAGATTCATGTGACGATGGCGATGACGATGACGATACCGATGAGAGGACGCTTCACGATGATGATCATGACGATGGCAATGGCGCTGCTACCGACGCGTTTCGGTGGGAAATGCGATGGCCTATGCCAAGTACATATCGATCCCAGGCCGGGACATAAAAATTTACGTCCCATAAATATCCACACAAGGCTGCTGCTTCTGCTGCTGCTGCTGCTGTTGCCGCTGTTGCTGCTACTTTTGCAGCCTCGGATGTTGCAGATTCGCATTTATGCGTTTAATGATAAAGAAGAATGGGGAATGGACATCGGCTGGCGGGGAAAATTGTGTGGCAATCGGAGCGCCTGCGTAGCGAGCTGCCAGCGGTAGCCACCTTAAGTGCCACATTGCGTTTTTGCTCGGGCCGCACACAGCCGACGATCTCGCTCTCTCTCTTTCCCACTCGCGGCGATTCGCGACCGGTGGTCCACGACAGCCGCCACAAAACGGCAAACGAGCCGCGATAAGGCGCCCAAAGTGCGGGCCACCGCAGCGGCCAAAGTCAGCAAGTACACTGAATATACGGAACAGTTGGAATATACCCATTGTTGTGCACTCTGCACTGTCTTTGTGGCGCCCAACGTGGGGCCTTTAAGTGACACAATTGCCACATGAGTGTGGCCAAAACAGTTGAGGTCTTTTGCTCGAAAGAATTGTTCAATTAGTCGGAAGATTGCTTTCAATAGTCTATCCTACACTGTTCTAAAGAAGTCACCTAGCATGCCTAATTTTTAGTTTGCACATAAAATATGAAAACAAAAAAATGGGGCCCAATTTGGGCTTAAAGTTAAACTTAAATGTGCAACATAATGACTAACTAATTTTGAGAACAAATAAAAACTGTTATTAAAAGGAAGATTTATTATCAGTTTATTATTCGTTGTACTTTAAGCCCTACAATCATAAACCTTAAGTTCCAAACTTGGATTTGTAGGTTGCACAAGTAACATTTAGAAATTCTTTAAAATACCCTCAAATTAGAAATCGAATTACCTCCACCAGTCAACTCCTTTCGATAGCTTCTGGAATTGGGTTAGCTTGTGCGTGCGTCCTCTTGCAGCTGCAACATCCAAACCCGTTAGCTGAAAGTCCGCAGTGAGAACGACCTTGTCGCGTTTTTTGTGCGGTCGGTTCGTTTGTGCCTAATTAACAAGTTGGCTTTTGGCGTCAGTCAGCAGGCAGCACGCCCAACAAACACAGCATCTCAACATCCAGCATCCAGCATCCAACGGCCTCATGCAAAGCAGGAAGGATGGGGCAGGCCGGTAGGCAGGCCCAACAAAACTATACTCTACCGATGTGATGTGATGTTGCCCCCGAAAGCTTGTTACAGGACGGCGGCTTGGCCGGCGCCTGTTTTGCCGCCGTCGCGTCGCCTCGTCCCAAGATGAATGTGTGTCGTTGTCAGGCCTTGTATTTTGTATGTAATTGGCTTGCTTTGGCTTCGTTCGGCGCTGCCTGGGTTCTTGCCTCTTAAATAGATGCCTGGCTGGCGTCACCTGTCGCCCACTGTCCAGCGTCCACTGTACACAGTGCCAGTGCCAGTGCGAGTGGCAGTGCCAGTGCCACTGCCCCCTTGCATTCGGCAACCAAAAAGCCAAAGACATTTGCAAATCTTTTGTTTCCCATGTCCGATCATTTCTCATATAGGCGAGCGGTCTCTCGAGCCGACGACAAGCGAAAACGACGACGACAAAGGAATACCGCAGGCGCCAGCCAGCCCAAAAAACAAAAAGAGAACAGAAAACAGAAAAGTAAAACCAAAAAACGTAGCAAATAAAATAAAAGAGGACCAGACAACGATGCAGACGACGACGACGACGACGTTGAGGCCACCAGCGGCCAGTCAAAGTCGGGGAATCGAACGTGGGGGGGGAGGGTCTTCAGCTGAGCACGAGCTTTTGTGAGCGCCACAGGACGACCGACGACCGACGACAACAACTTTGGGGCATTGTCTTCGTGGCGGAGGAGGAGCGACATTCAAATCTTAACTCGAAATCAACGGAGACCGGGCCTCTGGACGGGATGCCCGATTCTTGGGCTACTTCAGGCTTCTTCAGGCTTCTTGAGGCCGAGGCTCCAGGCCGAAACAAATTCGAACTGCCAAAATAATAAGCCGAGGTCCGCTGCATTTTTATGGCGTAGAGACAAATGCGTGGCTCTCTGTCTTCTGAAGGTCGCCACGTTTGCTAACGCCAGAGTCTTTCTTTTTTTTCTTCTTTCCCCGTATTTTTTTTTTTTTTTATTCCGCCCTGGTGCTGCCATAAAATTTTTGAAACCAGCTCGGCTCTCTTTCGGAAAGAGATAAGAAATTTTTGCTGAAAACTCGTGCGCCAAAGGAAGCGACAACCGAGCGACCGGTTTATATATATATATATATATATGTATGCGAATATATATATCGATGGGGGCCTTGCCGACTGCATAAAATTTGTTTGTGCCTTGGGTCTGGGGCATACAAATTGGCTTAGGCAGCGTCTTTGACTTTAAGTTGCTGCTTCTGGCCGTCGTCGTCGTCGTCGTCGGTAGCAGAGCGCAGTTTAGATGGCTATCAGTAAATAGAACACAAATGAAATTCATCGATAGAAATCGAAATCGCATCGGGGGCGGTTGGCCAAATCAAAAAAGGGAAAAGAGGAGGGATGAGGGAAGAAAGGAAGGTCTCAACGTTGTCGTGGCGACCATGTGATGGGGTACACATGTTGCTGGCACGACAAAAACAGCAGCAGCAGCCTGAGTTCTGACCTTTTGCCAGTCACCAGTCACCAGCCACCAGACGACAAACTACAAGCCTCGCAACACTTATGTATGAAAGGAAGGTGCCTTTAGCTGCCTTTTTTCCAGCTTTCCTCGGGGTGGCCTATCAGCGAGCGGGTTGTGGGCGTCGTGAGCAGCGGGTGGCCGCCCCAAATGGCCGCCAGTCACTGGGAGGCAAGAAGACAGAGAGACAGAAAGACAGACAGACAGATGGATCCAAACGGGGGATGGTGGCTAAGCCGAAGGGCCCCGGGCACATCCAGAAGTTGCCACCAGATGTTGTGGTAGCTGTGTGTTGGCGCCCAACAACACAGGCCGAGAAAATCCCCAATCAGAGTTCAGAGTGAAAGGCTCCATAATGGCAACTAGACTTGGGCAAAACTCGAGTAAGGGCTTAAGGGAAACCTTTCAGAACTGGGCTATTGAGCTGCTGCTTTTTGTAGAAAATAACTTTTTATACAGAGTTTCACAAAATCCCCTCTTATGTAGTTTTCACTTTTATACCAAATGGCAGCTGCCTTTTTAATAATAGCTACACAATAAAATAGATTAGGTGGTTTTTATATAAAATACCTTTTTTTTTCTATTGCTTAATTATTAATTAACAACAGAGTTTTAAATTTTTAGTTCTTTAGCTCTTAATTGCCACCAATCAAAACACCGAGTCGAGTTTAAAAATGTTTTTAAATACAAAAATTATGGAAAAGGTGTCTCAAAATTCAAAAGTCTATTCCGAATATGCTATTGTTTGTTCTTTCATAAAATCAGTCGATATTTTCTAACAAAGCCAAACGCCAGGGAATGAAACACAGCCATGTTCAAATCATGCAGTTACCCTGGCCCGAAATCCTTTTTGTTTCGCAGACATGGTAAACAAATGTGTGCGTATATTTTCGAACATCATTTAATTAATTGGCCCAGAGATTCAGATATCATTACGGGCTTCCCTCCATTAGGGGAACTGTGTGGCGTTCAAGTAGCAGTGCGCATTAATCCCCAGACACGACTTCAGTCAATTAATCAATAGGGAAGACAGCAGAAGTAGCATCACAACAATAGAAAGCCACTTGAAGCCTTTGGCGACACTCGAGCAACACACACACACACGGAAATTCGGAAGACAAAGCCACAGAAACAGAACAGAGGCAACAGATACAGATGCAGATGCAGATACAGCTACAGATACATTTACAGATACAAATTCAGATCCAGATGAGTGTATAATCTGGCTCTAATGATGCCGAGATGCCGAGATGCTGAGCTGCTGCTTCTGCTGATGATGATGATGACAAAAAGCCAAACAAGCCAGCAGCCCGGGGGTCTCACATTTGGGCACCCTACTGTCGACAGCTCCGGAGGGATAAGAGGTCCAAAAGGGGTTATGTCTTTGGCCCGAACCCCGAACCCCGAACCCCGACCCCGAGCCCGAACTCAACTCAAACTCGGCCTGTCCGCAGCTCATTCTCACATCATTAATTACAAAATTATTGGGTCTCCCCGTGTGCGTTTCGCTTGGGCTTGGGCTTCAGTCAGGTAATATCCGAAATACACACAGGTGGATTGGATTCGATTGGATTTTAGCCGCAGGAACTGTAACAACAAACCGAAACTCGGCCCAAGAGCCAAGCCAAATGTTAATTTTCAAATCTCCGTGGGAACTGGAAATTAGTCGTTAGCACAGATACAAATACGCCAGATACTACCATATGGATATATTTGTGTTGTGGCTTTGACCTGCGGGCGGCCTACACATATTAGCATTGTTGATTTTGAGCTGCTCAGCGAGGTGCTCCTAAGGGCGCATCAGATCTCCCAGTAGTTATTGATAAACGAAGATTGGCCACCAGACAAGGTCCGAGATCATCCGAACCACCCGATCATATACACGAGAAAAAAATGAGTTACCAAACTTTATATTGAATATAGCCAAACTTCTTTGAATGTTAAGATACTAAGATCACAAACCAAAGTCTTGAAATTCTCTATTTGTTCTTAGAACTATAAATAGATTTACTTATAGTACAGAAAATCTTAAGACCATTTTTAGTTATTGAGAATAATGCGTTGTCTGGCAATTATAATTTGATAGAATAAAATACCGTTCTGATCCCCAAAAAATATGGTCTTGTTTAATGTCTGAATTTTTTTTTTTGAGGCACATTTTCCTCTCTGTAACATTTTAATTACCCTTTCCCTTGTTGACCCCAGCAATTTGCCATACCAGATACTCCCCAATATGTATAATTTTTCCCCGTGCACATATCTTTTGCATCTACCCTGTCTATCAGCCATAATTGGGCCCTAACTGACTCACTGCCAGCACACCATGATTGGCTTAGTCCGAGAACCCTCAAGACTCAAGACTCAAGTCTCGAGTCTGAAGTCTGAAGTCTGGACCTCTGAGCCTCTGAGCTTGTGGCAATTAAACGATTTCGTTTCGTGTGCTGTCTTCAGCTGTCTGGGCCTGCTGATGCTGCATGATTAATATGTTTTTGAGTAGTTCTTAGCCAAGGGCCAAACAAGCCACGATTTTTGTTGTTTTCGGGGGCCCCAAAAAAAATAAGGGGCAGGAAAAGCCAAGTCAGTTAGCCGGTTGACAAATCGTTTGTAAATGGCTGCCAGACAAAAGTGGAACACACGCACTCTACGTGGGTCAAAATTGGGGTACCCATCGCCCCATCGACAGAACTCAACAACTGACCATCGAAATTATAGTGTTCAAAAGTGTGCCTGGTCAGCAATCAAAAGTTCATCAAATATTTATTGTATCTTGGGGATTCGTTTGAGGGTTGGCATTCTGTTGAATCTATAAAGATTTTGGGATAATTTCACTAGTGTTTTGGGATTTGATTTTACATTATACCAGGTATTCATCTTGAAAGAGTAGGTCTTTGAAAGTTTATAATTAAGTATTTCCATTTTAATTTGTTAATTAAATAAAGTATGTTATAAGAAATTAAGGGTAATGATATATTTATTTTATAAAAAGGATAACTTAGTTTGTACAAACATTCTGCTCTTTTTAATGCTTTCAGGTTGGGTTATTTTAACGTGAAGCCTTATTTATATGGTTTCTAAGGATGCGAACCATTTGTTCTCACAGCTTGAAAGCCCCAACGGTCTTTCCATCCACAAACCGGGCTCAGACAGCAAACAATCGAGCGAACACGGCTAATTCCCCAGCCCAACGTCGAACTGCCAACACCTGCCACTCATCGGAATCATCCGGGTTACCCATTTATCCGGTTGGCCACTTGAACAACTCGATCCGGAAAATGGTAAATCGGAAAATGCGAAATCACAAATCGCATTCGGTCACAAATGGCAATCCCATTAAGTCAAGGCGCAGCTTTAAGAAATCCAATTAAATGGGAAGTGAAATAAAAAGGGAGGGCGGTGACAATAAGGAGCTAAAACTGGATGCTGGATGCCGAATGCTGAATGCAGAAACCCCACATTGAATGTCTGCATAATAATGCCTAAATAATGAGTGAGTGAAGAGTGCGAAGCACTCCAAAGACATTAGCGCACTTGAACCAGGGGGCAAAATGCGAGGATATTATGGCCTGCCACTCGGCTAACGGAAATGTTTTTCATTTTTTCCCTAATGAGCGCCAAAAGTTGAGAAAGAGACAGCCACAGTTGGAGAGAGAGGGCAAGAATGCTTTTGGGTGTTTGTCAAGTACTGGCAGTACTCCACTGGATCCACGTAAACCCACCCACTCCTCCACAAACCTCTCCTTTTTTTCCGGGTGTCAGGTTAAGTGTGCGAGCGAAACAGCATTGGCTGTTGGCAATTTGCATCCAGTGCAGCGAACAAATGAGCAGAATAAATTAAGACGAGGCGGGCACAACAAAAAATGTACACTGAAAAAATTTCAAGAATTCGCTATAGCAAAATGTAGCTTACATAAGATTTCATCCTATTCCTAAGACATTCACTTAAGAAACTAGTCTTATAAAAAAAACTGAGCCTTAAAAAAAAGTCTAATCTAAGGTATTACTTTAAATTCACCCTCTTTTTATCTATATTTATTTTATTCACTTACATTTGGAAATGGGTTTATCTATCAAAACCAATAAAATTAAAAACATATACTTAAGTGAATACATACAGGTACAATTATAAGGACTTCGTTTATTTTCTGAGTGTGTATGTACAGAAAAAAGTGAAGAAAATTAAGAAAACAGCGAAAAGTTGTGAAAAAAATTATAAAAAAAAGGGAGAAAGGAGAAAAAGCAAAGATGCATTCCAAGGATCTGCAGAGAGGGCAGTGAAATGCAGCTCGAAAGCAGGAGAATCCATGGCCGCTTGACAAAAGACACTTGAGGCCAACAAAAAATAAAAGAAAAATAAAAATAAAAAACAAAAAAACAAAAACCAAAAGAAAAAGAAAAAGAAAGATGACGAAGCTGGCGAGAAAGAGAAGGAGAACGAAAGCGAAAGCAAAAGCCCAAAGGTGCAGAAAGGGGCCAGAAAGAGAGCGAGCGAATGCAATGGCTTTGCCACAATGGCGGAAATGTGTGAATGAGAGGTGGCCACTTGAGCCAACGAAAGAGAGGGGTGTATGCCGAACGAAAGAGACGGGGAGTGCGACTATAATTAGCACGCAAAAACGCACTCGCAACCGACAGCCCGGGCAATTAAACTAGGTACACTCCACTCCACAGCCCTGCGCAATTTGTCATCGCCTTGAGTGCATTTTAATCGCCATCAAAATCGTAAGCGTAATAATAAAAAAAATATTTATATATAAATAATAAATAGCCAGAGAGCGCCCAAGGGTTAATTGCTAACCCACTTGGTCGATCGTCGCCCGCTTAATTACTGGAAAGCGCCCACTGCACCACTCAACTACTCAACCACCTCGGCCAGTGGGTCAGAAATTGTTGACTTGCACAAATTGCTTTATAATCGTCATCAATAAATGAAGCCGGTCATTAGGGAGTCGCCACCGCCAGCACCCCAAAACTACCGGCTATGTGGCTGGCCATCTTCAATCCAATCCAATCCATGATAAGCCAAATTGTTGGACAAATATAATTATTCGGGTTCCCAAACTAAAGAGGTACCTTTGGGATATGTTGATATCGAATTTGAGAAAATTACTTTTCTCTTTGGAACAACCTAGCCCAACTCAACTACTTTATATAAATAAAATATTCATTGTCTAAAAAAAACTGATACTATTTTGGTACCCTCTATCAATGATTCTTATCTTAAAATGACTGGTTTTATTTGATTTTTGTGTTATTTTTTTATATCCAAACTATATATTCTTCATTATTTTAAAGTGGTTTTTATTAAATAATTTCTGAACACGACTTGGGAAAGTAATAAATACCCCCTATAAATTATCCTTGATGTAATAATAATAAATAAGCAAAAAATAAAATGCCTATTAAGGACTCCTGATTTCTGAGTGCATGTCAAAAGGAGATCTTTCATCCATGAATGCGAACCGCTCACATCCAGTTCGATATATTAAAAACACATATTAATTATTCAGCCTTGAATAATTTCTGATTGCAATTTCGTCGAGGTTGTTGTGTGGTGGGGATCGTATTTATTTATGTATTTTTAGCAGTGATCGCATCGCAAGCAAAAGTGATCAGACATTCCCGAGGATGGCGTGACTCAGGTTCGGAATCAAATCGAATCGAAAACGGGGCGCCGTCGGGAATGGAAACAGAATCAGAATCAGAATCACCAAAACCAAAAAACCTCCTTCTCCCTTTTTTCATTCGATGATTTCTGTGGAAGCAACGAGGCTACGTGTCACAAATTATTAATAATCTATAATAAAAAGTATAATTTCATTTAATAATGAGACGCGTGTAGAAATCGTCAGGATCCTCGAAGTCGAATTTTTCATTTAATAAATCATCGAAAAATGAAGTTGCCGCCGCAGACGAATACTAATTTTTCTTTCTCCTCTTGAGTTTTAGTATTTACTTGTATTATTTTTTCGGTGGTTGACCACGTTGCGCCCATTTTGTGGCGCCAGGGTCGGCGTTGCATGTGCCTCCTCCGCCTTTATTTCTTTTTTTGGTTGTTGTTTTTCTTGGTTCCCCATCGCTGGCAGTTAAATTTTTGTTGGTTTTCCAACGTGACGCCTGTCAGCTGGCCTTTTTCAGTTGGCGGGACTGAGAGGGCCTCTATAAATTGGTAAGAGCGCTGTGGCCGAGACAATTAAATGCCTAATTTTGTGTTGAACCCCCCCTCCGCTCACCCGTGGCGTTTGTTTTTCCAAATAATTCATTAATATTTTTCTGTTTCTGTTTCTTTTTTTTGTTGTTGCTGTATTTTGGGTAATTATGACCTGAGTTGCATGTGCAATGCATTTCTTTTTTGTTGGGCGTTTTGGGTGCCAATTTCATGCGCTTTTCTCGTTAAAAGCGATAATTTATCAACAAGCTGGAAATGTGCTTGCCCGAGGGGAGTTGGAAAAGTGGAAATCTTAATGCCAGTCAAATGTTTGCACAAATCGGTTTTTTTCCGGTTTTTTGGTGCTTTGATTTCTGTATGATATTTTATAAAAAAAGTGATAAAAAGTATTATTGGCTAGTAAACATGCAAACATTACAGGACACTTTTCATAATTATTGATTACTTTTAAAATTATGATTTTTTATTGGGATTTCTGGACATTTTATGTACATGTCACTATTTAATTGAATTCCCCTCGAATGTTTCACTTATTAAATGTATTATCATTTATTTTCTCTTCTGTTTTTAGTGGGCATTTTCACTCGAGCGGAGAAACTGCGCCACAAGACAAAACGAGGCCATTATCTCCCCACTGTGCAGCTGCCACGCCCCCTGTGTAACGCCCTAGTCTGGGCATATATAGTCATTCATCTATTTTCCACCAGCTGGTCAGGTAAATATTACACTACACACAAAGAAATCAATAACTAAAAACTATAGTCTTTTATAAATAAAATAAAATGATATATTTAATTCATTTGTAGTTGCCTAATAAAAATAATTTGTTGGTGAGTTTTCATGTTTTTTTCTTTAAATATCTAAAGAGATGAAGATATTTTTCTGTGTGCATAGATCAGGGTCCGGTTCGCTTCAGTTTGGACTCTCATCATCTGGCTGAGGTGCAACGATAACAATAATTGCCCAACATTTTCTAGGTTATTATTATTTCGTTATAGCTGCCTGATGATGTTGTTGTTTTTGTTGTTACTGACCCGTGTGTGTGTGTGTGTGTAAATTATCGGGGAGAATATGGTGAAAAATAGTGGAAAATATATAAGAATAGGCTTCGCTCCATTTGCCAGCGGCATCGCATCGATTGATTCAATTAATTATCCCACTAATAGTCCATTTTTCCCCTCTTTCTTGGTTTTCTTTTTGTTATTTGTGCGTGTGTGCGCGTTGCGTTGTCTAATCAAGTTTTCTCCACATTTTCTCTATATATTATTACCCGATATCGGCCTGCGCTTCCTTTATGCAAATAACACACTTATTCATACATTTTGAAAATTGTTTTCCCAGTGATTGACGCTTTGACAGAGACAACTTAGTTGTCAACACGCAAGAATCATGTCCACAGCGGAGTTGTGATATGCCATGCAGTGATATATATACAGTATGTACTGTATGGGGAACCCAGAACCTTAAACACATTCAGCTACACCAACTATCAATCTATGACAACCCCCTGAATTTGTTTTCACAGGCGCCCCTTTTCGTTTTTAATGAGGGACAACACAGAATTTGCGTGCGACATCAAAGTTGTTCTCGTTGTTGTCTGGATATTAGATGTTGTTAAAGTTGTTGCCATAATTGTTGTCATACCAGCTATAACTATATGGTTAATGGCATGGCGACGATAAGTCAGGCCCCTAATCGAATCAAATATAGGAAGTGAAACCATAAGAGTGTCAACCTGGATTATAATAAATAGCTAAGTTAATTTCTGCTGGAAAATCTAAATGATTATTAACAGTACAGAGTAATTATTTATAAATCCACATTTTCAAGAGGTGACATTTTCGTGGTGAATGACTTTCACTTGGCTTGAAAAAGAAAAAGAGAAGAATCTTTCCAAAAAACAAAGACAGATAAGCGATGGCAAACAGAGAGAAAAGAATGAATGGTTTTATTTTTGGGGATCTCGACAAACATTTTTTGACTAAGTAAAGATCAACAAGAGGATCAAAGGTTGCCTGATTTTTCGGTATCTTTTAAAATGCGAGTGGCGCCAACAAAAATATATATTTACAAAACATGGGGGGAAAGAACCTTTGAAGAAAATTGGGAACACTGAGACAAAAGGAAGTTCTTTAAAATAGGAAAAGTTACTACTTTTAAAATACAGAAATAAATAAAATGTTAAAGATACAAACTGTCAAAACAACGCAATATATAAATAGTAACCAAATAAGCTTACGTAATCTAGCAAATGTATATGCAAACTGGAGATTGTAACTGCATTAGTTGGTATTCAGAAAAATGTGAATAAGACAAAGGCCTGATATCTGGTGACCTCCGAGATTATAGAGATTAATTTGAGGCGCCAGCGGAGGCAGCTTCCGTTTGTCCCACTCGAGTGTTGCAAGCTGTCTGAACGCTATCTTTTCTGAATCTCCATCTCAATCTGAATCCGAATCCGAATCCAAATCCAAGCCGCAGCTCTCTTCAGACCCGCAGACAAGTCAAACAAATATCTTAAATTCAAATGGAAACAAAGGCAAACAGACAAACAAACAGATGAAAGACGTCTGAGTTGGGGACAAACATTTGAATACCAATAGAGATTTACACAATGTGGTAGCATGTTTGAGGTGTTTAACTGTCACCTCAGACTTAGGCACTCGGCAGATAACATCCCATATACCATAACGATCCCATTCCAGCCGATCTGATGGCGCTTGTTCACTCACAGCGAGCCAAACAGAAACTTGGATGGGAATCGTGGGCTAAAGTGGGATCTACACTTGACAAAAACAAATTGAAAAAAGTATATGTTCCCGCTTTATTACTGTTAATATTTAAACTTTATTTAAAGGTTAGTAGACTTTTAATTACCAGAAAAATGTAAAAATATATTTAAAATATATTTTGGTGTCAATAAATCTTATAAATTACTACTTCATATTCTTTCACAGAATAGCTTTGTACTTTTTCTCCTGGTGTAAGAGGCACACTTTACGGCAAAGTGCGTCAGTGAGGAGATAGTCGCGTTTAGAAATCTATTTGCCTGACAAATATTTCACTTCCTGTGCCGCCCCTCCCCCTCGGAAATCCAAGTCAAGCTTGTCTATTTGCGTTGGCCTAATGGAAAACCCAACGTCCCGCCCCCGAAAACATTTCCTGTGATCTCCTTTTTGGCAACAATGGCCAAACAATGGGCTTTCCTCGCCAGCTGGGGCTGCTCACTTGGATTTGTTGTTATATTTGTTATAAGACTCTATGACAAGCTACTGAGATGTGGTTGGGGTGGGGGATGAGGGCTGAGGGGTGAGGGGTCCTAATCGCCCTGCACGCACACTTGCCGCACAATGGAATCCTGGGGATCCTGGGCCCACAGCATGTGTGCATTGTCCTGGCATCATAAACTCGTCTTCAGCTGTCGTCGCGCGCCCTTAATTTCTAAGCATTTGTTTAGACATGCACCGCAGAGCGCAAGGAGACAATAAAGAAATCCCGATGAGAATAATAATCAACAGAGGGGAATGATAATAAAAAAGAAGACCACAAGATTGCGGTGACTGCACTGCGGGAGACGCGGCGTATGAGCAATCTCCGAAACCCCAAAAAGTATATATACATATACACATATAAGACACGAATGAAAGGAGGGAAAAAAGTGGGCGTGGGTCTGGTTAATTATGTTGTTAGACAACGATCGGATCCCAAGCCAAGATGCGTCTTTTCACTACCTTTTCCCCTAAGGATATTAGGATAGGATAATCTTGTTGCTGCGGCTCGCATAATCCTGCCATTCAGAAAACATCCATCCGATCCGATCCGATCCGATACGATCCCATCAGCAGAATCGAATCGAAACAAAAACGAAACCAAAACCGAAACCGAAACGAAAGAATCCAGGGGCGGGCAGCAACTAATCATCAAGGGGATTAACTGCCATTGAGAGGACCATTCCTGACTTCTCTCCTTTGTGGCCCGATGTTAATGAGGGATTGGCAAAGTAGGCAGTAGGTATCGTAGGGAAAACCCCCTGAAATTATCCCACATAATTGGGTGCACTTATTCCCGTCGAAGATGATAGGTTAAATTATACTTCGTTTAAGGGGATATGGTACTTCCATATGAGTAATTGGTATTGCATTTGAAAAGATAATGAACCCAAATAATTTGGACTAATTAATACAAGCTACAGAATCCAATTAAAACTATAGTTATAATAAAAAGAATTTTATACATAAATAGCAATAATATTTATTTCATATTTGAATAGTTATATCTTTAATTTGTTGTCACAATATAAAAGAGTGTTAATCTATGTTTAAAATAAAAGCTTATATAAAAACTTCTTTAATTAACTTCACCCAAATAAGACCCCCAAAAAGGTCTTCAAGATCACATCCACTTAATTACATTTCCTCCAACTCCGAGCTGAAATTTTCCAAAATTTTCCTGCCTCTTATCTATGCCAAGTGTTTTCCTCAAATGCGGACAAGCAGATGTAGATAGTGTCCAGAAATGCCGGGCCAAATCGAAATCTGACTCTGGCCAAGCCCATCCCGGTAAGGGTTAAGGCGGCTAAGGGGGTTAAGGGGGTCTGGAGGACCCCCTGGGGCATTAGCATATTACTCTTGGATCCGGGGATCTATATGCTAAGGCTAACGTGACCAGCGGCACTTAAAGTCCTCCATTTTTTCCTGCCTTCCACCTTTTTTTTGGGTGTTTTGTCACAAATTTTGGAACATTTAGTTTAGGCTTCTGCGGTCGCCGGGCGTTGAAACTAATTAACATATTTAATGTTTTTGGCACGTTTGACTCCGTGGGTTCGGCCCTGCGAAAGAGTCCTGGCGCCAGGCCTAGTTAAAATCTAATAAAAACCTGAGCATGCCTCATAAATTTCACTCCCACACACCCCCCCCCTATGCATATATTTTTTTTTATTTTATTTTATTTTCGAGAGGGGTTGGTTGAGCGCCTAATGGCGAACGCGCTTTTATGTTAAATTAAACCCGAGATCCGTCCACATTCTGTTTTCTTTTTTTTCGGTTTTCTTTTTTTGTTTTGGGGTGGCACTACCAAAATGCTGAATGCTGAAAACGAGGTGGCAAGTACGTTGTCGCCGAGGTGCGACAAAATATCGCAAATAAAAATTCCATTTTGTGTTTTGGAATTTTTTAATATTCAAATGAAGTCGCGCAAGGGAGACGAAAAAATTTGCCTTTGAAGAGTTTGTCGGGGTAAGTTTCGGCTTATTTTTGCATTCCTATTCAAGGGCCTTAAAGTCAGGACTTTAAGTGGAGAGGTCCTGAAAATACAGAAGGTTTTCAAGAGCTATGGGATTTTACAAGGACATCCTTGTTCGATTCATTGAAACGATGAACGGACAAAGTGCTCTGCATTTGACATTTTCACACCAATCTTGTTAGAGATTCTTTAATTAAATCTAAGAGTTCATTAAATTTTCTGTTATAAAAAGCCACTTAGCTGGGCATTCCAGATTACAGCACTTCCTCAACTGCAAATTGTGAATTATAAAAGATTCAATTAAAAATAAGCTATCAAATCTAGCCTAAGCTCCTCAAAACTGATTTTCCAATCTGCACCCCCCTCTCTCACCTGGGCTTATTCGCGATCCCAATGCCAATCCCAATTCCGATCCCATTCCCGTTCCCAATCCCATTTAACATGCTCCAAACCGAGTTACGCCCTCCGGCAAATTGCGTGTGGCTTCCATCAGTTGAATGATTGATGGATGGCCCAGACCAGTTTCTCTAAAAAGAGAGGGGTACGCAGACGGCAGAAATAACCAGCTGTTGCGAAAAAAAGATGTGGCTCCTTTCACTTGGCCAAGCGGAGAAGAACAGCAGGCCTAATCTAGCTGATCGCCACTGATAACCAGCCATTGATACCCTTTTTCTCTCGTCCGGAACTCGGGAACTGGGGAACTCGGGACTCTTGGGCACCGCATGATATGATATGGCCGGCAGATAGCGGTGGCATTAGGCATTAGATAAGAAATCAGGCACTTATATACATATCCCATATGTATGGGCACAAAGGGCGGACGAGGGACGGTTATTTGTGGTTGCAACAGCAGCAACATCATCATCATCATCATCATACTTTTACAGTAGGTAGGAAGCATCCTCATTAATGGCTTAGCATTTCGAGGGTTGCCATTCCAGGGGTTGCACCACCAGATCCCAACTGCTCACCATTCAAATTGAGGGTAAGCAGGCGAAAGAGAGGAGCCAACCCGATCAAAAATCGATGCAATCGAATTAACTATTATATTTGATATCAGTCCATTCCTGATCAGCTAAAAAAAAACTACCAAATTACACACAAATGTGCTGAAACTTAATAACTCGATTTATAATAAAGTAATAACTTGGAAATTACGTATTACAAACTACAAATCAATTTCATTGCTATTAAATGCTAGATTATCCTCATCAACTAAAAATATATTTATAAAATGACACAATAATGTTCTTAAACTTTGTCTCCCCATATATTATAACACCAGAAGTTATGATTCACTTCTTCATTCCTATAAAAACATATACAAAAAAAGAAAAATAGTTTTGTAACTATCCAATTTTCACGCATTAACTATACAACTTTTTCAAAAATCTTACACATACGGACTTTAATTTTGGCAGACATTAAAGATAGTCTGCATTACACTTAATAATCATAAAACGCTGCCAGGACTTGTAGAAATAGCTATATCCGTTCGCAGTTAAGTGATCAAGGTGGTTGGCAAGGCAGCCAGGACCAGGACCTTTGTCCAGGGCTAATTGGTGGCACAATGAGCATTCCATCCACTCCAATCCACTTCAATTCAAAGCCCCCACTCCGTCAGTGTCTTCTCCGCCCAGAGACCACGAGCCAAGGATATCTGAATGCGAGGCTGTCAACTTCAAAAGAGCCTTTCAAATTGTATAGTGGGCAACACCTAACTACCTGATGGGCCGGGATGGCCTTTAAAGAGCGCGTCTATAGCAGACAAATTGGCCATATCCCATATCCCATATCCCATTTCCCATATCCCAAGTTCTATATCCCAAGCACACACACACACGTGCAGTCGCTGCCGGCCGCCTTTGATTTTCTAAGCGAATTGTTTCAAGAAAACCACCAGAGAACGCTGCCCGAGATTGAGGTTGAGCCACGTAGGTATATGGTTTATTTCATCCAAAGGACTCGTGTGCGAGTGTGTTCTTTGCGCCTCAATTAATTTGATTTGCGTCCGTGTTCGTGTCCGTGTCCGGAAATGGAACTCCACTTGAGTTTAGTTTTGTCAACCCGTTCCGTTCAGTTCAGTTCAGTTCAGTTCCACTCCTCGGACACAATTTTTTTTCTCGTACTTTTCGCTTCGTCTGCTGGGGATTGGGAATCGGAATCTGAATCTGTTGGCTGGGATGATGCTCGAGACCACTTGGATATGGTTGAATGGGCACAGAAGATGGCCAACTATGCTTTGAACTATCGGGGAAACTAATGGCAGCAGACATATAAGTGCCCCACCTCCCGACTTCACATCTTTCTCTCCTCCGACTGGCTAAAATTCAGCACACCGAGAAAAATATACAATTTGTACAACGCTTGTATGCAATGGGTATTTGCGTTATACAAAAATACAGTCTTTTTTATAATGCAATATTAAGCTATCATAAATAATGGTTAAACTGTTTAAGCTATAAAATAAAATATATATTCTTTATCCAGTATTACTTTGTTAATGAATTATGTCCTTAACTAAAATGGGCTTTGAACCTTTAGTTTAAGATGATATACAAAACGATTAGTTACTTTAAAAATATAAATTTCAATAAAAGTAAACATAATTGTGAAGAATAAAATAAGAATTGATCAAATAAAAACATCCTTCAACGGTTCAGAATTGCATTTTCTTGTTTCGTACATCTTTTCCATTCCTTGTGAAAGTCTATCCGATTTTGTGAGATATATCGCCCCTTTGTAGGGATATTTTCCACCAGAAAATAAAAGAGTTGGGGCTGCTAATTGGAGTAGAGAGTGTCCCAACTTGAGCTGCAACAATTAAACGCATTAGGCGACACCTTCCTGCCGCCTGCCGCCTGCAACCCACCCTCCGCCCGCGAGCCACCCCCTTTTTGACCCTTTTGGTGGTTCATTATACCTTATTAGGGTGGCTCTTTGCGGCAACATGGCCGACTAACACGCACACACTCTCAACTGGAACACACACACACACAGAAGACAAATGCACAATATGCAATATAAAATACCGAGTGCAAAGGGCGTTTAAAAACGCGCGCGTTTTCTGCCGCCCGCTAAGTGCATTTCAATGTATGAAAAGCCGCTTCCGTTTCCGCAGCGCTTTGGGGCTCTGCCCCCCCATTCCCCCCCATATTCCCCCCAACTTTAATATATATTTATATATATGTGTGCATATAGATGGCAGAACAAAGGTGGGCCACAATTACGGAATTGCGGGTTCTGAAGGCCTGCGACGACGACTTTCCGTAGTTGTTGTTTTGACACGCAGCCAGCGAGAGGCAGAAACAAAAACAAAAATCACCCATAAAACCCAACGCCCACTGACCCCACCGACCGACCGCAAAAAGTGTTAAATTATAGACTTTAATAGCGCCCGGGTCCCCGGTATCCCATATATGATTATATGATTATAACGCTTTTGAGAGCGCCAACAGCTGGCGACACTCAAGGGTTGATGTTATTGCTGGTTCTGTCCAGAAACTATCAAAGTTAAACAGCATTATCTTGGATATATGTGAGTAAATTACATATTGATTTATTTATGGGATGGGGTAGTGTCTTGCGACAAGAGTTTCCAAGAAAAGAGAACCACTTATGAAGAAAAGACCCTTAAAACCCCATTAGAATATAACAGTGTACTTTTCATTACATTCAAAATAGCCTACGAATACCTAATACCTAAGCCATTTCCAGCTCATTATGCTAAATGTAATCACCCAATGCTAATATTTTTAGCTCTCCACTTCATTTCAGTGAAATATATAGTTAAGGACCCCCGATTAAATAAATACCCCACCGATTGGGACACCGATTCCGATCCGGAATCGCTGGCCACCACACCACACGCAGCGTCGGCTTTTCGGCGTTTGAACTAAGCGAAATTAATGGCCAACACAGGCTACTTAGGCGGAGGCCCACGCACACGAGACACGGATTGTCCAATTGTCCGTGGATCAGGGGAGGGGGTATATACATCTGGGGGGGGGGTATATATCTGAAGGTGGAGGAGGGGGAGGAGGAGTAGCCCTTATCCGCCGCTTGTTCGCTGTGCGATTTATGACTCGGCATGCAAAACGAGCCGAGATATAAAACAAAAAAAGAAATAAGGAGGCGGGGACATGACACAAAACTTCAGAGCCACATGGCGCCCGCCCAAGATCATAATGATCGTGGATCCGCCGGTGAAAGAGGGAGAAAGGGAGGGTTTATATAGTCGCAACGGGTGGGCCCCACCGTTCGATCAATAAAAATGAAAATTTGCCCAGCAGTTGATGAAATTTACGCGATCGGCGTCGGCACAACTACAAAGTCAAAAGGAAAAGATGTGCGCGCGCGCACTTCTGCGGCCTTCAAATGAAAAGTCCACCGACAATTTGCCTGGCGCCCCTCTTTAGCATCCAGAATCCCCGATTTCCGATCCCCAATCCTCAATCCCCGATCCCCAATCCCCGATCCCCAAGCTTATCCATCCGCTTCATGCGTGTGAGAAGTTTTAGATAAGCCCGAAAGAGGAGTACCATAGACTTCAAAGTGCAAGACCGAGAAAAGCGAATGAAAACGAGCCATCGGATGGGATGCAAATTTGCATTGATAAGCGAAAAAATAAGAAATGGATGGGGTTTTCAGGCGGAGATGATTTTTGAAGTGCAGAGTGTTAGGCGCAGACCAAGATAAAGTTCGCTTTGATGTTGAATCGTGGTGTTTCCCTTTTCTTTCAAGCTTCATTGCCTAATGAGTTAATTACTTTTTTGTTAAGAAACTTATCTCTGAATAATGAGCAACTCACAAATAATAACTCATAACCATAATTAAATTAAAAATGAATTCTGTGATTTCCAATAGAATTTTTACAAAATCACAATGTCACTCTCACTTTTCTTACTCATTCATTCTTTTACCAAGAAAAATCACACCAATTTGTATTGCAAGACTTCCAAACAAAGCTATCTACGATATTCCTGTAGCATTTCGTTGAAACACTTTTCAAACGCCTTGGTATCGTTGAGTTCTGTTTTTTGTTTTTTGTTTTTGGTTGTGGGTGTGGTGTAGCTTAGATAACTAATGCGGTAAACAAAGAAGACGTACAGTACTTACAAATCCATGTTTATCACTAATATTGTTGGTCAATTTTAATTTGTGAAATGAAACAACTTTCTGCATCCATTGCTCACCCGTTGTGGGCGAATCTGGATGGATATACATGCGTTTTGGCATCTCGGGGTCCGCTTTCCCAGCCACCATCCAGCGACTGTAATTGCGATTGTATAAATAACGATTGAACGATCGTCTGCCAGCGCAGAACATTTTTTAAAACTCACCTATTATGGAATTTATAACGATAATCGTCCGCCGCCACGATGTCCAGTAGCAAGATGTATTTAGCCTTGGCATCCAGTCCCGAAACACGAAATTTCATTTGCGGAAACATTTGTCTGAAACGAAGGAAGAGATGAGCGAAATGGGGATTAGAGATGGGTGTGCTACGTTTGGTATAGAGGGGTGTATGGTCATTTTCCCGGGCTAATCAAATAAAACATTAATCAGTGGGGCCTAAGACCACGTTCTGGTTCTCAGGGGCCCACCTTCGGGGCCGAGATCGGACGAAGATCATCGCTGCTGCTGCTGCTGCTGCCATGCCAGCTAAACCACAGTCGCAGTCGCACTCGCACACAATCATCATCATCATCATTATCAGATTCGGACTACGACGAGTTGGCCAAAAGCAAACAAAACCCCAGACCAGACCAATCGGGCTATCAAGTGGCGCCAAGCCACAAATTGTTTCGGCTCGACTCCCCGAACTCCGACTCGGATTCAAATTGGCCTAAAAAGAGAGGCAAAGGCAACAGCAACGGCAACGGCAAAGGCTGAGTTGGCCAGGTTGATTAGCCATGTTGGTGGCAATGTGCAAACTCGAAAATTACATGGCCCGGCCAAAAGGGGGAACACACGCAGGCGATTCCTCCGATGCGATGCGATGTCGTTGTCCCTCGGAACATCCCAACATCCCCACGTCCCAATATCCCAACATCCGAGCAACCCAGCCCAGCCATCCACCCAAAAAGGAGCCCG
Source organism: Drosophila kurseongensis (assembly GCA_018153305.1). NCBI lineage: Eukaryota > Metazoa > Arthropoda > Insecta > Diptera > Drosophilidae > Drosophila > Drosophila kurseongensis. Next base: position 2,009,407 of record JAECXX010000141.1, read on the forward strand.
GAGATGGACGCAGAGGCGGATGCGGAGGCAGTGGCGTCCTCTTTGGCCAGAGGAGATCTCGCCCTGCACACACACGGGCATAAATATGAAAATTATAACTTTAAGTAGCAATCACTCAATCGCTGTTCGGGTTCAGGTTCAGCCAGGATGCACTGAGAAAATACCAAGTAGTCTTTTTTAATTTCCCTATTATTTAAATAATTCCCAAATGGGTAATTATTAGTAATAAGTCTTAAATTTAACCCTAAAATGAGCTGCATATTCTTTAGTTTCCCGTCTTCAAAAAATGTTTGGTGTCATGTCCTTAGAACTGAATCTCCCTATAATTCCCAACTGATTTTTCAGGAAGCTTACAAATCTTGGGTAATGCCTTAAATTATAAGATTTTCTACTTATTAGGAAGAAAACCTTTAAGAAGCTCAATAATCCAATTATTGTAGACCCAAAAATTTTTATCAGTGTCCATCCGAAGCTACAGCTTCAGGTTGAGGTTGGGACTCTCGGAGCGAGAGCGCCTCATGAATCAAATTTAACGAACGTCTTGTTCATGTTCACAGATCATCATCAGCTGCGACTGCATTTTGATAAAAACCAACAAACACCGGGGATACATCGGGGATACACAGCGTGGAGGAGGAGGGCTAACAAGCTGACTGATGTCTGACTGACTGGACGGGCCTGAGCAGAACCCGATGGAGGAACCCCGAACCGAGGATGTTTCTATTTGGAGGAGAGCCACAGCACCCCCTTTTCCTGAGTGTGTGTGTGTGTGTCTGTGGGGGGAGGGGGGGGATGGTCTGCCTGCCTTTTCGACTGCAAATTATTTTTTATTTGCCAGGAACGAAGAAGGCACGTCTGTCTGCCTTGCCTTGCTTTTGGTTTGGTCTCCTTTTTTTTTTCTCGCTGCCTGGGCTTTTGTTTTTGGCGAGAGAAGAGTGTGTGTGTGTGTGTGTGTGTGTTGTCTTAACTGAATAGCTCGTTAACATTATTGAGCACTTGGCGCCAGTTGTTGGCAGCTTGTTATGGCCAGAGACCAGAGACATGGCCCCAAGCGAGGCCGACTTTGGAGCCAGTTTCCTGGGCCCACACGCCGTATTTCTCTGCTTTTTTCTTTCTTTTTTCCTTTTTTTTTTGCTTTTTTTGCTTTTTTTCTTATTTTCCTTGGGCTGCCAAAGCGCCTGGCTCTTGCTCGACAACAAAACGATTTGCTCTCGTTTGTGTTGGTTCCACAGACTTGTGGCCAAAAAGACCGAGACCGAGACCGATACCGAGATTCAGGTTCGTGCAAATCGTTACGTGTAAAACTTGCACCTTTTGACCAGAGCGCACCCAGCGTTCGCTGTTTGTTTTTGCCACACACATTTTAACGGCGGGGAGAGCCAGGTCCAGAGCCAGGTCCAAAAGCCAGGAACGGAGCCACCAGCACACGGCTAATTCAATTTCCCCCGGCCAAAAGTGTTGAAGGCAGTTGGCAACGAGGAAAACGAAGCAAGGCGAAGGAGCCCATGAGCCCATAATTAAGCTTAATTAAGGCTCAGTGCGTTCTCTGTATTTTCCCCTCCTTTCTTCACTCGGAGTGTGTTAAGGTGTCGCTCAGTTGTCCTTAGCCTCGTCAGGCCCACATAGGGGTTAATGGCTAATCAATTAGCCCGGTCCGAAAATAAAATGCTCAGCGATTGAGTTGTAATTGGGTTGGGCCCAGTGCAAAAAACAAAAATAGGGTAAAGACCGAAATGCGGGTGAAGTAGGGGAAACAATGATAAAACTGAAAGTAATGTTGAGAAGACAAAATGGGGTCAACTAAATATTTTAGTATTACAACAAAAAAACATAATAAATAATTGATTATATGTGTACACCCTTGGAGTTTAAAGCAAACCAAATCAAAGAAAAACGCTTTGCAGTTATCATATTCACAATCTCTTCGAAGGAAACAACTAAAATATATACACCCTGACAATGTGTGTTAATTGATAAGCATTATAGAGAATAGCAAACAACTAGCTAAGTGTATATCAAGTACACACTAAATCATAAAAATGTACACAAAAACCACACTTAATAATGTGTTCATTAACACTCGAATAAAACGTTTTCATAAATAAATAAATCGGTTGTTTTAAGAAAAAAAATCAATTATTTTCAAGATTCATTTTATTGCTGAGTTTGTTTTTGGTAAAAAAAAGGTTCAGTTTATAATTTAAAAAATGTTTAGAAATGAAAAATAAAATCTAAAAATCTATTCTATAACGAAAACAATATATTCTTCTCGAATGTATTGTCTTAAGATCACATACACTGTAATTTTATAGGTGGAAGCCTCCCAGTTTCAAGTCAATCATCGTGAATTTGTTAGGTATTTCATTCTACTACAAACCGATCCTTCGTCGGCACTTATCTAAATCTTGGCCACTGGCGGTGGCCATGTAATCGATTAATCGATCCCATCAGCGGATCCGCAGGTGACATCTGTGTATCCTGTGTCCTGTGTCCTGTGTCCCGAGACCCTCACTCCAAGGACTAAACGGCGTCTATTAACGCACCTGTGCCGATTTGGAGAGGACAGGTGAGAGGTGAGGCCGAGCTGCCTTAGAAGCGTCAATGCATTATCTGATAGTCAATCAAACAGCAGCCCGAAACCCGAAAAAAACCCAGGCCAAAGAGGCTGCAAATGTCAATGATGATGGAGGGGGACAAACAGAAGGAGGAACAAGCGGCAGACGCCGACAGAAAAATATAAATAAGAAAAAACCCACAGAGGTTGGCTTGCAAAACGCATTCGTGGGTATTTTTCTCCGTTTTTATTTTTTTGTTCTTCTTTTGTCAACAAGGCGCGGGGATTAAAGTAGCACCTGCAGTTGGCCTGAAGGGAACCGAAAATTGGTAGTAGTAGTACGGGGACACCCTCGAGATATAGGGGCTGGCTGTGGGGATCCGTTGACAGTTTGGCTTTGTGACAACAAAATTGCTGTCTCCTTTTTTTTGTTGTCCCCCTCCTTAATCTTTGTCAACACATTGCCAATGGATTTCCGATAACGCCGAGGCCCAAAATGAAGAAGGGTGCATATTCAACATCATCTTACATCATTTGCCTAGAGAACATCTGTTTTTTCCGTCCGGTTGATTTATTTATTTGGCAACTTTTTGCATTGCATTTAATTTGAATTTTATTGAATGACAATTGCATGCAAATTGCTTGGGAAAAGGGCAGGTTTTTTTCCCCATTTTTCCATTTTACAGATGTACATCGTTTGGGTATTTGACAAATTTGTGAGCCCATCATCGGCTGACTGGAGTGGCAGACGAACAAGGAGGACCAAAAGGCAGCTGCATCATAAACGTTAATTACCCACACGAAGGATCGGGGCAAATTAGTTAAACCAATAAACTGACAGGCCCAGAAACTGACTGACCAAGTGGCTGGCCGGCCATATATCAGGTCTATATAATAATAAAACAATTTATGAAGGCATAACCACGGCCCCAAGTCCTCGTAAACACGCTGCCCGTTTGTTTTAGCCTGTCAGTTAGTGGTAACGCCCACTCCCGTCTCGTTTTGGCCCGAAATGGATGGCCATGTCATTAAGATCCATGGCCCGAAAACCCCGAAACAGGATCACGGGTAAGAGCAGCCGACTTGAGGCATTCGCGGGTATACAATTCCACCACATATACACGAATATAGCTTAGGGGGCATCGGGAAAACTATCTTATCGATGGCCACCTGACCCTGAGCAGCATAAATCTGACGCAATGAATAAATCAAATGTGGGAAATCGGGTGTAATTACAATTTGATCGCTTCATTTTGGGAGAGCGTGAAACGAGCGATGCTAATGGTAATGTGCACCCAAAACTAAACGAATTTGGAATGCCCTTAAAAGGGTATAAATATGTAGTGATCCTGAAATGAAGAGCAGTGGGAGATGTTTCGGTTTAACTTATTTTGAAGCAACTCTTTATCTATTTGTAAAAGTTCTTAAGGATATTTAGTTCAATTTATTTACATATTGTTTTCCAATTGTCAATTAACATTTTATAAACATTTGAATACTAATACCCCAAAAAAGGGTATAGAAACCATAAATAGAACCCACATTCTTATCGAGGCTAGCGATTAGATTTGTGGCGCTGTCATCGCTGCTACTTTTCTGGTGTCTGTTGATAAGGTGTCCCCTCAAAAATCACCCCCTTATATATATATATATACCCAATATAAATTTTCTTTTTTGGGGAAATCGAAATCGAAAAAAACATGGATGAACCCGTTAACCCTGTCGACGATTAGAATTGCCGCAGTCGCCGCCCCCAATCTTTATTGCCCCTTCCCCCAGATTTTTCGCTGATCACAGTTTCCTCGCCTGTTGTTCAACTTAATTGTTATGAATTGAAATGCAGTTGTCACGCAGATAAGCGGGGAGACAAGAGTTCAGGGGTCGCGGGGTCAGGCTTTGAAAACTCGGATTCCAGCGACTCTGCGACTTTGGGTGTTGATTTATGTGGTCTGCGGATGGGGCACATAAAACATAAAAAACAACCCAACAAGTGGCGTTTTGACAAGTGCAGCAAAAACAACACTTTTGAAGATGGGTTGGGGATATAAAAAAACATCATGTTGTTAATCTTGGTTGACATTCAGAAACTTGTTTGATTTAAATATTATAAGAAGTTAATTCGACTCAGTTGTGTTTACAATTAAATACTAATTAGATGGCTTCACATATCTTATTATTGTAAAATTATAAAATGTAATGACAAGCTATAAAAACAAGCAAGACAGACAGAAAAATGTAACTATTGCTTAAGTTATAATTTGCATTTATTTAATTACTGATTTACGGCGTTTTTGAAGTGTATATATATAATATATATTTTGAGCGGACATCGACAATATGGATAATTATATGTCTGTATGTAGGAATATATAAACAAGGTCCACCCCTTTGCTTTGGTTTCTTTATATTTTTTATTGTCGCCGCTTTTGTTTGCCTGCCTTTGTATTGTTTCTTTGTTTTTTATTTGTTGTGTTTTTTTTTGTCATAATTGCTCATAATTGCGGCTGCTGTCACACACACTCACACGTGAATTTTCGCCATTTTTGCTGAAACATTTTTTTTTGGTCGCCATCATTTTCGGTCAATTGACACAGACAAACAAAAACCCACACATACACACCACCTTTTTTATTTTATTTGCGAGTTCTAACCTTGCAAATGCAGCCCCTCTCTTTCCTTTTGCAGCTACCCCTCTCTTTCCCCGCGAACTGCCCCTCTCCCTCTTTTTTCACCTGCTCCGCTTTTGGGCTGTTGCTATCCCACTCTCTCCAGAGGTGTGCCCCGCCTTGGTGCAAAAGAGATGGCGCGACGCCCCCGCATTTATTTTTATTTTTTGTTTTTCGCTTTGCATTTTTTTTCTTTTATTTATTTATTATATTTTTTTTTTAATTTCGTGTGTGTGCCTTTGGCTTTGTTATTTTTGCTTGGCTTGCTTTATTTTTGTAGATTTTTTTCTGAATTGCCGGTCAGTCGGTCCGCCCATCGCCCCATCTCTTTTGCTCCACAGCTCATTTGCATGCAAGAAATGTTCTTTACCCTTTTTTTAATTTTGCTTTTGATTTGTCAGTATATGTGTGTTTTTATGTGGCCCTGCTTATTTGCATTCATTTATTAATAATTTTCAGTTTCCTCCGGCTTCTGGCCTGTTTAATATGCAAGCCGGCGGCTTCGTCAGTTGTGTGACTTTTCGCACAATAATCAAAGGCAGCAGCAACAGCAATTGGCATAACAATTTAGCGGCAATTTTTATTTCATTTTCATTTGTCGCACATGCAACGCAGGCAAAGCGATTGAATAAAATATGATGAATCTGATTTGCATTTCACAAAAACGTTTACTTGCGTTTATATCACGAAAGAATTGATTTAGATTATAATATGATATAATATTGATTGATTTTAATTTGCTAAATTATTTAAACTATTTTCCGTGACATTAATCTCATTGTTATTTATTTTTTTAGTCATCCTTAAATATTTTTGTTCACCTTTTTGCAAGTCAACTTTAAAAACACAAATGTAAATACAGAATTAATCCGTAAACTTGAATAGATATTCCTCTCTGAATTCAGCTGTATTTTAAATGTCAAACAATATTTGCATACTCATTTTGCTTTGGCTATTTTAAGGGCAAAGATCCCTGGCGACCCGCCACTAATTGGTTCAACCTCAATTGGGTTCCTGGCCCAAGTCTCAAGTTGCTTTTGGCCAAGATGCAATTGCACAGGCCACAGAATATTCCCCAAGTGGTGGAAGCAATGACATTTGCCGGAAAATGGGGGAAAGCATCTCATAGATAGACAGACAGACGAGCCCAAAGTTGGTGCTAAATTATTTATGGCCACGTTTTAAATACATTTTGTCAGGGGGCAAGCGAGAGTTTGTCTTGTTTTTAATTAAATTGTGCGTCAAATGTTTTGCAGCTCGTTGGTCACGTTGGGCGGTTCGGTGGGTGGTTCAGTGGGTGGTTCAGTGGGTGGTTCAGTGGGTGGTTCAGTGGGTGGTTCGGTGGGCGAGGCTCCCATCTTTGGCCTCACTTTATTTTTTCCCTGTCAATGTTTGCCCGCCAAAGTGTAAGTAATTTATGCGCATTTAGTGCTCAAGTGAGCTCAAAGCGAGCAGATAAAGAAAGATGAGCTCAAGATGCTCTACAATTTTAGCTTGGGAATGGATATTCAACCTTGGGGGCGGGGATATCGCAAGGACCATCGATTAAAAGCTGACTGAGCTCATTTCCATACAAATTGTCGCAGTTGAAAGCCATTAAATTGACAGAAAAATAAATAATAAGTGGGGAAGCTACATATGATTATTTGCCTTTACGAGTAGTTTTAACTTTCCAATAAATTTATAGCCGAAGTAATTAAATTTATTACTCAGGCTATAAATAACTGCTGAACGGTACTAAAATACAAGCAAATATTTTGGGATTTACATATGTATACAATAAAATAGTAATTTAATTGTCCCTAGGAAAATAATTTTTATTATTATCTTAAGCAGTGAAATATTTTATAAATATTTTTATTTGTTATCAAGTATACTATTAATTAATCAGAATGTTATTTAAAATAAAATATTCATTTGCTTGCCCCTGTTGAAAAACCCACAAGGTGGATCTCATCCCCCGTCTTCATTTGATGTACAGTGAGTAATCGTTAAAACAAACAATCCCGATAGCTGCCACGCCCCCAGCGCCCACGTTTAATGTCTAAATTATGGTGGTAGGCGCCATTAACGCGTTTCTGTTTGTTTGTTTGCATTGCTTTTTATCGTTTTGTTCCTTGTTTTTTTTTGTTCAGCATAAAGCCAGAGCTGAAGATCCTTCCTGAGTGGTTGGGATCACGATCACGACCAAGATGATGATGATGATTCAGGAGGGATTTCGAGGAGGGGGCCGGGCCCACTGATGGCCATGTCGATGCACACATCCGCACATCCGTTTAAAGAGCTCTGAAAACTGGGAAATGTGGAGGTTGCCTGGGATTGTTCGCTGCACTGCAACGAAATACCCCTCTTGTTTCATTTTATTCAAATTCCTATAGACTTGTAGTCTTTCGTTATTTTATTCAACTAATCACATAATTCAGAATATCCCTATTTGCATGGGACATTATTAACGAATTTCTTAAATATTAGATGAAAGTTATTTCCTGTTTTAGATCATCTTTTCTTATTGTTGTTCACAATTTTGAAGATTAAAATTGCATATAATTTAACTAGAATGGTTAGACTGTAAGACTTAATTCTTTTAGGTGGTGGTTTTTCTCGCAGTGTTAAATGGTTTGTTGGCAAGTTGTTGCTTGAATTGTTGTAGACTCGGTTTGAGGACGCGGACGCTGCTAATAACAGTCATCACACACGTCAGACACTCATAAATCCTCAAAGTCAACAAGGCGGAGGGCACGTAACGAGCCTAGAATCGAGGTTCGAGATTCGAGGTCCGAGGTCCGAGGTTCCAGGTTCCCGGGCTCCAGGCTTCAATGCTCCGGGTGCCCAGTTCCCAGTTCCAGTTTCTCAATGGAGAAGATTCAGATTCTAAACGAGCTGCGTTTAAATGTTGTTAACATAGCCGACATGAGGCTGAGAGACAGGACAGCCCAAGGACCGGATTCTAATGTGTCCCACACACGGCGAACTCCAAGCCTCCTCATCGTCGTCATCATCATTATGATCATCTTCATCTTCATCATGATGCAGACAGACAACATACTGCAACTTGTTTCAGCCCACAGAAGAAACTCAAAACAAAAAAAAAACTCCAAAAGAGGGCCCCATTCATGGGTGGTGTGCACTGAGGTCCCAAACGCATGTTTATATAATTCTTATTTATGATCGAACAGCGATAAATTCGCATTCTCCCTCGTTTGCTTGCCTTTGCGTTTTGTTTTGTTGGTTTTAAATAAATCAAATCAACACGATTCGGAGAAACCTCCTTCCAATTCTCCTCTGAAGAGCTGATAAGCTCCCAAAAAAAAACAATATATAAGAAATATGAAGAACCCCGGGGGAAGAATCTCGCCAGAGAGATCTACTGTTCACCTGTTCAATTCTGTTGGGCTTCTTCTCGAATCTGTTCGATTCTTTTGGTTTCGGCATGGTCTTCTGTTGATTCTTCTGCTGCTTGGAGCTTGTTCTTTTTCTAAAGAGATTTGGTGGTAAGTCGCATTGGAGACAGCTGCTTCTGCCACAAAATCATATAAGCTAAACGAGCCTTTGAAATATTTCCTTTTCACTCTAAGATACATTTCTATATATTTGTATACCCTTGCAGTCAAAAGTTTGCAACGCCATGAAGAGCCTATAAAGTATATATTCTTGATCAGCATCTCGATCTAGCTAAGTCCATCTGTCCGATAAATTGTAAAAAGGTTACTCACAAGAGGATGTCCAAATTTAATCCGATTCCAAAGTGACATACCTCTAAAGACTTGTGGTTTGATTCTCTAAAAATCTGCATTCAAAATTTTCATTTTAGCGTTGACCGAATTTTTTACCGATTTTCATGTTAGTTTTTGTTAAGTTTCCGATGAGTTGTAAAAAGGTGTCCCACAATCGGACTTCCACAGTCCATAACTTTACCAAATTTAGTCCGATTTTAAAGTGACATACCTCTAAAGACTTGTGGGTTAATTCTCCGAAAATCTGCATTCCAAATTTTCATTTTAGCGTTGATCGACTTTTTGACCCATTTTCATGTTGGTTATTTCTAAGTTTCCGATGAGTTCCCCAAGGTGACCCACAATTGGGCTTATTAATTCCATAACTTTACCAAATATAATCCGATTTCAAAGTAGCATACCTCTTAAGACTTGTGGTTGGATTCTATAAAAATCTGCATTAAAAATTTTCATTTTAACGTTTATGGAATTTTGTACCGATTTTCATGTTAGTTTTTGTTAAGTTTCCGATGAGTTGTAAATCTGACCCAAAATTGAACTTCTAGAGTCCATAACTTTACCAAATTCAATCCGATTTCAAAGTGGCATACCTCCAAAGACTTGTGGGCTGGTTCTCTAAGAAACTGTATTCAAATTTGTCATATTAATGCTGATCAATTTTTTTAAGAGCTGCAAAGGTAGGGTATGTATACTTCGGATTTGGTGTCTTGTTTTTCAGTTTATTTAGAGTTGGTCAAGAATATGTTCTTGCAATTTATTCCTTAGCAGCCCATCTTGATCTAACGTTTCTTCCCAAACATTCTTTCACCTCTTCGTGACTTTCATCCAGTTTCGAGACGCCTTAACTGCCTCTTGTGAGATACCGATCTTGATCCAGAATGGGAATTCTTTTGCTTTTTGGTGGCTGGTGGCGCTCCCGAGGACATTGCGTGCTCTTCTTCTGGTGTGTGTCAGTTGTGCTCAAGGACTCGGGACCCCGATGACCGATGGCTGTCATAAGGCCAAAAAAGGGACGAATGGCCATACGCATATTTTTGCGGTCATACGAAACGTTCGAAGAGGAGAACAAACAGAAACTTACAACTGCTGTCGTTTTTTTTGTTTCTTCTCTTCTTCAGAGTTTCTTCAGAGCCCCTTTCCTTTCCTCGAAGAGAAGGGGAATCTTTTATTTTGCCCGCAGCCAGAGTCTACAAAAGGTGTTGACCAAACAACAACGGCAGCAACTGGCCAAAACACGAGGGGCAAACTGGGTACACGCGTCTTAACAAGAACAACAACACCATGCTTCTGAAGACCAAGAAGGCCAACTGAAGACTGAAGACTGGGGACTGAAGAGAGTGAGGAAGAGGAAGAGAGCAAGTGGTCGGCCCGGCTGCAGAAAAGCTGTTGAGCGCATAAAAAACGTTATAAATAACACGCTCGAGCATTTAACGCGCCAAACATGTGTTCCACTGTCCAATTTGTGGTCTGTTTACCTTTTGCCAATGTGCCTCCGTTCCTGGAGAGGCCAGAAGATGGAGGGGCGGTGAAGTTTCCAAGAGATAGCCAGATAGGTGACCACTCCCCCGGAAAACTTGCCAAAAAGGGAAACTAAAGCTCGAAATCCACAGCTGATCCAGCTGAATGATTAAGGATAGGCGGAAAAGGGAGTTTTTAGAAATAAAGGGGAAAGGCTACGAATACTGCATAAGTTTTCAAATCCAATCTGAAAACCTATTCACATCCTACAAATCAAATCTACGAAATAAATCAAGGGCAGAATTCGTATACTTTGTTCAATTATCCGAATTACCGTATCAAAAAGTATGTAAACGATCACAATCCCAACTATCTCCAGCTTTTTCGAGAGGCCTCTTTTGATTAAAACTATGATGACCAAAGCACAAAACTGTTATAGGAACTAAGAAACTATTAAATAACCGACAGAAGGGCAACCTACTACTTTGGATCAAGGGCCAAAAAACAAGGATCGTGAAGGGGCAAAATAAAGACAAGGAAGCCAATAAGCCCAACGGCCTTTAATGATAATAAAATGCAGATACAAACGACACTGGACAAGTGGCCATATGAAGACGACGGAAGGGGGAGAACCAAAGGAGACCGAAAGAGACCAAAAAACAAACAAAGCTAAACGAGGAGAGTCCGAGAGATCGGGAGAGAAGGGATCAGGATGAGATCGGACAAGGGGTGAGCGGAGGAAGGAGAGAGGAGGGCAGAGGATGTGGCTTACCTGGCGCTATAAGGACGGATCAAACAAAGAAGGACAAAAACAAACCTCCCCGAGGGTTGCGATCGGATCCCTTTAGGCAGCTGACCTTCTCCCCCCTCCCCCATCCGCAATCTTCCGCCGCCCCTTTGTCTTCCCATTTTTGTGCGATTCTGCTCGCAAAAATCGTTCAAGCGCCGGCGAACGATTCCCGCAGGGGAGCGGGAACAGGTTGAGCGAGAGGGATTTGACCAGCGGACCGAGAAAAAGAGCGAAGAGAACCGGAAGAGGGAGGAGGAAATAGGGGAGGAGGCTGGGGTCTTGCTAAATGGGGATTACCTTCTATTGTGTTCATTCGAGTCGGCCATCCAGTTATCTCAATTATGCTAATTAACCAAGCACTTCGAAGGAAAGTAACGAGTGCGGATTTGAAAAACATTGACGTTGCTGGCATTTAACATAATTTAAGTTATAAAGTAAAGTCAACATAATATAATCAGTCTGGCTTTTGGGTCATATTTTAAAATTTCATAGAAAAGTTGTTTGAAGAGTACCGAGTAGCGAGTGACAACAAACGAGTTAGAAGAAACAAGTAATAATGATAATGGGAAATGTAAACAATAGAGAAGCTTATTAAAATATTAATTACTAAGATATGCGATAAATGCCACTAACAATTAGATAAGTTTAAAAACATCTATGGAATCTATACTGTAACGACAACTAGTAACGAGTAACGAGCAGCGAGTGATGGAATTCCCCAGGCGATGTGAATTCCCGCAATTGACGGTTGTCAATCACAGTTCGGATCTGGCAAAGTTGTTTCTGCCTGTCACCTAACTTGTTCCATTTTCTGTTTTCCCCACCTCCTTCCCTTTTTTCTCCCCCTCTCTCTTTCTATCTCTCTCTCTCTTTTCTTCTTCCTCTCCACACACGATTGCACACTTGCACTTCCGTTGCATTGGTTTTCGCTGGTGTTGTTGCTGGGGCCCGATTGCAATTGTTGTTGACTGCTGACGACTGCCTGGCAATTGGCAGTGCAACAAAATAGCTATTGACAAATTATGACCAACTAAAAGTAATTACACGCGACGAGAGGGAGACGGCAGATAACGAGTTCTGCTGACAACGCGTTAATAGTACAAATAATCAACGAGTGCAGCAGCAGGCAACAACAATAACAGCAACAGCGTCAAGAGCCGCACTAAACATACACTTAATATTAATTGTTTTTTATTAACACGATCCGGCTGCTGTATACTGGCTTTGCTTTTATCGTGCTCTTCCTCTGCTGCCTGTTTCATACCCTGTACTCGAAGGTGGGGACTACCGAACCCAAGACATTTCTGAACAAAAGGCATATCTGAGAACTTGATGTAGTTGAAAACTTTTATGTAGAAATTCATTTTTAAGAAATGTGAGGCGAGGAAATTTTGTATTTGAATATTTAGTTGTGGTTGAAAACTTATTATGGGAAATTCGGATTAGTTCTTTTAAAGCTTTTACAAATCTTTTCAATTGAAACCAAAAGCATGCTTTTAAAGCAGAATATTTAAGTGACCTTTGTGGTCAAATACTTAGCTTAACTTTTTTTATTCTCTGAAAAATTTATAAAATTTTGTAGCTCCAAAATTTGTTTATATTTAACATTCTCTTATGTTGGATTTTTGTGCTTTTGACGCCAAAAGCATGCTATTGCGGCAAAATAAAGATAAAGGGTATTACTCTGTTGGCAAGTTTTGACTTCTTTGTTCTTGCTGGCTTTTCTGCTGTTTTATTGCGGCCGTTGCTGAGATTCATTAATAATTCAAAAAATTGCACATGGCCGGCGGCGATGACAGCGACGTCGGCAGCGACGCCGGCAGAGGCGGAGCGTGTAATCGAGTTGTTAACTCAAAGTGACAACGAACGCGAGCAGCGACGCCGGCGTCGCCGTCAGAAGCATGTGCACAACAACAATTAAATGCAGTCAACACACGATCGGAAAAAAAACAGAAAAAATATATTTGTATATTAACCAGAGCGGCCAAAACGACAGAAAGAGATGGGGAGTATGACTTTGACTTTGTTGCTGCAATTGCTTTTAATGCTTTTAATGAAATCAACACTTTTTACTGCCACTTGCACGCAATCTACTACTTCTTATACATATTTCTTTTTTTGTCTCGCTTGTGTTTTTTTTTCTTACGCCCGGCTTTTTGTTTTTGGGCTGGCAGCTTAATTAAAAGCCAAAACAGCTAAAACATATTTCGCGCCTTTGTTGCTTAACAATTAAAATCAACAACAACAACAAAAGCCCAACTTCACACTCAATTAACGCGATGCAGGCAGACAAACAACAAAAAGTAAAACAACAAACAAAAAAATATAACAGCAAAACAACAGCATACATATGTAAAGCATGAGGCGAAAAAGTTTTGCTGCTGCGATGAAAATATATATGTATATGTATATATATATTTTTTTTTTTCGTCACCCACTAGAAGAAGTGGGTGGAAAGGTGAGTGGGAGTTTTGCAAAACGCAGCACAGACTGCAAAACTTTTGTTTGCCGTTAATTGACTGCACACACAAAATAACGGTAGGAGGTGGGAAAAAGCCACAGAGATAGGACGAAGGATATAGAGAGCAGCTGCTAAAAAAAAGTTTCTTTAAGCATCGTTGGTGTAATTGTTGGTGTAGTTTTTTGGAGTAATTGGTTTACATTTTCTTATAATCTGTTGAAGTAAAAATGATACCAATTTCCTTACTTGTTAAAAAATATTGTTCAACAACAGTTATAAAAATTGTTGGTGTAGTTGTAGACTTTATTGTTATAATTGTTTTATTTATAGGGGAGTTCTTTTAGTTGTTCGTGAGTCTTAAATTATCATTTCATTGATTTTTGGTATAATATTTGTAATTACTTTTAAACAATTATTGCTGAAGATTGTATATTTATTGGTGTGATTGTTGAAATTTTCTATTGCCTTATTTTTTGGCTTAGTTCACATTGTAGTTGTTGGCAAGTTTACCACTGCTCTGTTAAAAAGACTTGGGCATGAATGCAAACGGATAGCACACGTCATTGACACCTAAAAGCAACAACCACAACGGTTCAGTGCCACTACAGTGAGCTCTCGACAAGAAACAGAAATACTAAAATGAACCTCAAGCATGTAATTAAAAAACAGTTGAGTACATTTAGATATAGATTTCTTCAATTAAATGTTCTTTCCAATCCAAATGTCTTAATCTCTTCATAGATCATTCTGCGAGTCTCCACTGTATCCTGAGTGGGCACAGTGGACCCTCCCTCAACCTCCCACCATCCACTCTGTAGATGTGCGTGCGTAATTGCCTTTTGGCTTCGTGTTAATTTCCCTCGTGGAAAACCCTCGACAGGAAAAACTGGAATGGGGGAGACCCTGGTGTAGGTGCTACATAAATTTGATTTTTATTTTCCCAGAAAGCCGAAGCCGAAATAAGAAGAATTTTTATTCATAAAAATCAAGTGGCAACATAAATTCGTGTGTGTTACCAAAAACGTAAGTGGCTGGCCGCCTGTGTTTTGTGCTGACGCTTGTTCTTTTCGGTTTCTGATTCTGTTTTTGTTTGGCAGTTTAATCAGGCAAACAGAACACGCAGAGCAGTTAAAACTCACCAAATGCCCCATACAATTTGTATAATTTTTCAGACCAGAAAATATTAAATAAATATGCACACACACACACAGACACATGTGCATACCAGCAATAATAATAATAAAGAAAAAATAAAACCAAAGCAACTCGTCAATTTTTGCCACTTAAAATTCATAAAGCGTCGCCCCAGTCTCAGCTCAGCAAACTTCGGTGCGGCAGATATATACAATATATAGAAGCAAAAATCGGGGAAACGGGAGAACGGGGCAGAAGAAGAGGCTACCAAGGGGATTGCATTAAACTAAAACTCCTGAATATGACATCTGAACATTTCCAGACCAAGACATTTATTTTTAGCAAGGTAAATAAAACGAATTACGACATTTATAACTTTTAAGGGCTTAGAGGCTAATGCAACTTTTGCAAGTGTCTATTGTCTGAAATCTTTTCAATTTACTGTCTTGACAGCTTTTATATTTCTAATCTTTTTCACAATAGGCATCATCAAAGGCCCTGCCAACAAGTACAAATAATTTGTGTGAGTTTTTAAACAACCTGAATTAAATATCTATATACGTTGCTCTCTTGAAAACGATACTTCTAATTTCTGGAAAATTTAAATACCATCAAACCGCTCTCCATCACTTAGAGATAAGATCGGGTTCAGGTATATCGCATAGATCAAAAGGATTAGGGGACCAGCTTAACTGCCTGCCACGTTTCCGCGAAAATTTCCCAGCTCAGTGAGCGTCCTTTTTTTGCCATCGTGTTCCCCTGTGACTGAATTTTTTTTTATTTTTTGGCCAATTAGCGTTCTAATCAAGTGTAAACTAATGCTACAAGCCAAGCCAAGTTTGCTTCGAACGCGTGAATTTGCCACGAGGACAAAAGACGAACCAAAAAGGGTAAACAAAAGGTAATAGAAGGAAAAAAATCAGTAACGAAAAAAAGTTTGGGGAAAAAATTGGTAACGAAGGAAACCAATAGGTTGACAATAATAAGTAAAGAAAACTGTAACGAAAGTAATGTTAGTAATAAAGGAAAAATTAGTGAGAATAAAAGGAAACCATGCAAATTAAGAAAACATCCAAAGTGTTAGAATCCAAGATCACAGGATGCTTTCGGTTGATAATTTTTTGTTGTATGAAAGAGAGAGCTAATTTGACTAATTTGATCGGTGTGAGCGAGTGGGATAGCGAGAGATCGTCTTTGACTTTGTTTCTGCTGCCGCTTTTGCCGGCGATTTTCCTTTGATCTGCCATCGTACATCTAGGAAATGTTTGTCAAATTCATTCGACCGTTCTCATTGTTTTTGACATTTCTTTTAGTCTTGGCTGTTGCTTCTTCTTGTTGTTTGTGTTGTTGCTGATGTGATGCTGCTTCTTCGCCTCCTTTCAGTTTGTCGTCTGCTCGATCACTTTCTCTGCTTTTTCTCGCTTTTTTCATGCTTTTTGCTCAGTGGGCCCCAATACCAAACACATGTCCAGCTAACAACTTGGATGCATTGTTCTCTGTCCCACAGAAATCCCACTGGCGAAAATACAGCAGTCGTCAAGAAAATAGCTCTAAGGATAACTATCATAATTTATACTCTTACAAAAACACAGGTCTAAAACCCATACCTATACCTATGATTACCTTGCAATTCGTTTTTTAAAAAGGTTTTTATAAAGGATATTCCCTAAGATAATTATATTTATCATTATTAATCCCCAAAATTGTTAGATATAGTTTGAAGTCTGTATTACAATTTGAGTATCTGATTTGACCTTAAACAGCTGTTTGATCAAGTAAAAATATCCTTTAAGATATTGATTCTAAGTGCTATATTCCTGACCTTGTCTGTACTCGATCCCCTCCCCTTTTTGCCGACCCGATTTTTGAGACTCCAGCACTCCACGCACATTCGTCAGGCATTGTCGTTATTTTTCTGGCGCCAAAAAGACGCCGTCTTCGTCCTCGCTAGCTCTGTCTCTTTCTCGCCTCGCAGGCCCTCTCACTCGCACTCTCCTTGCTGAGTTCGCCTGGCATTCAGTTTTTGGTTTTTTTTTTTTAATGCTGCTCCATTCTTTGTGCGAATTTTTTTTTGTTTTTGCTTGTTGTCTCTCCTTTTTCTGTTCGGTTTTGTGTTTTTTCTTTCTTTCTTTCTTTTCTTTTCTTCTTTTTGGGTTCTTCTGAACTCATGTTGTTCATTATAAAGGACGTCATCATCGTCATCGTTTTGGGTTGTTGCTGTCGTTGTTGGTTGTCATATTTTGCGTTGTTTGCTTTATGCATTTCCAAGTTGTCCGAGGAGCAAAAGAGGAATACAAGAAGAAACTAAAAAAAAATTGGAAGCCAGCAAATGCGTTTTAAATATTCCATTCCATGCAATTCAAGGCGGGCTGTTTCGAATTCCGGGCGTTACTAGTGGTTGTCAAGGGTTTTCGGTGGTCAAATGGTGTGCCAAGTCCACGGTTCCGTTGTGGTTATTTTCTGGCTAAGTGTTTCTTTGCGAATTGAATGGTTTTAGACATTTCTTGATATTTCATTCCGTTGTACCAATGTTCTATTTCCATCGTTCCGATGTTGATTTTCTCAACGACTTTTCCTTAAAAGTGATAATCACCCATTAGGCTTATCAGTTACCCACCAAAACTGGCGTCTCATTAGCCAAGCGGAGCGTGTAAACAGCGGAGTTCTCTCGATTAAGCCCGAAACCATTTAGCGGCATTTTGTTACCATCAATTTTCGGCTGGTTGCGGTTCTCTGACCAAAAACTCAGACGTCATTAAGCCAAGTTAAGAGCTCCGCTAGCCGCGCTTCAATTTCCAACTTCCAACTTGCAACTTCCGCTGCGTGGGCGCTTTATTTTTCTTTTTTTTTTTGGGGAGAGGGGCTGGATTTTTACCGGCGACGGAAGCGCTCACTTAATTAGCCGAACCAAAAAAAAACTGAAAACAGAAATTTTGGTGTTCGTCAAATTAATTTCCATTTAATTCCAAGTGGGCGTAAATGCAATTTAAATTAACAGCCACCAAAATGCGCCACTTAAATGTCTCTCTGTCTCTCTTTTGCTCGAACGCTTGTCGCTTTTTAATTTGTTCAAATTTTTTATGACATTTTTATTGTAATTTAAGCAGCGTCGGATTCAGATTTGGATTTTGGCTTTCGGTTTTTGGGTGGTGCGGATTGTAGTTTGAACAAAACGGGTTTGCTTTTTTTCATACATACTTTATAGGCGCAGATAGGGAGAGGCATTCGTTTTGGAGGGTTAGGATTGAGGGTTGTCAGTCAGTCGGCCATGATTGAAATGGTTGTCTTGTGAAGATCACATAAAAAACTAAAGGCATTTTCACTAGGGGACTATGCAAGTAGAAGCCATGATAACCACGGGGTTACTGGTGCGAAAATAATTGGAGATTTCATATATAAAACTACTGGCATCTTTAAAATAATAAAGTAATACCGAAAACACGTAACAATCTATAAACTATAAATATATTTCGATAAACTGTGTTACATGGCAGGCACATAACGGTAGCAAATTGCCCACTAACAATTTTTGTAAATAATTACTGGTTGCATATACAATTACCTATTGGATCCCACCGATTTCCCATAAGCTCTATCCTGCGAAGCCGGTGAAATCAATTTAAAATCAAATTACGCGCAAATTATCCAATGGATTCATGAATTTTCCAAGAAGTACCGCGATACCCAAGGGATATATGTATATGTATACCATATATACCATATGTAGAGGGACTATCTATTGCTATGCCAATTATTATGCATTTTTCATCAATCTGAAAATTGTCAAGCGAATTCGGTGCGGGCTACAAAAAAAAAGGAAAATTGCCGAGGAAATTTCTAAGTTGCTAAGCAAATTAAGTGTAATTTAGAAGGGGCTTTCCTTTTATTTCGTGGCCTCCCCCTTTAACCTTTTGCGTATTTGTCAACTTAGCACATCGATAATTTTCCAGCCCCTTTTCAGGACGACAATTTTAACACAATTATGAAAAACGTTTCCAAGATGGTGGAGCAGGGAAAATCGCTGGATGGGTGGTCCTTCAAGGGTTGTACACTATAACGAAAATTCGTCCTCAACCCCCAATTGACCCCTTTACCCCGCCCGCTAATGACTTTGTGGAGGACAACTTGGAACGAAAACGAAAAAAAAAACTAGTAGGCAGACACGCCCATTTAATTGAGCCTACGGCTTGGAGGAGGTGGGCGTGAGGGGGCGGGGCAGGCCAGTGCACTTTGATTGCGTTTTGTCGCCGTCAGCTGAGTTTTTACCCAAAACGAAAAAGCAACGGAGAAAAATACAAAAAATAAATATGGAGGAAACGGAAAATTTTTATTTATGAAAATTAAACAAGTGAACTTTGACAGGCGGTTGCCCAGGGGTTGACCCCAGAAAAAAAAAGAAAACCGGTGGAAAAGTGGCATAGTGTGTGTCCTTTGGCGTGTCATTAAATATTTTTGTCTGTCACATTATCGCATGCCTGGCACAAAGTCTGACATCAATTAGAAATTTAGAGGGGGCACGATAAATACACAGGAGAAAATTGATGGTAAAAGATTGATTATCTAATACCTCATATTTTTAAACATAAGGCGTACATTTTTTCACTATCGCACTAATTTTTAGACAAATAATCTAGAAAAGGGAATATAAAATTCATATTGAGTTTCTAGCTATTCTGTTTATAGAATGGGGTTTCAAGGAAAGATTCTATGCCTATAAATTGCCACTTTCAATTAGCTAGAATCTTGCGAAATCAAAGCACTCTCGCACCATCCTAATAAATGGGCTATTTATTGCTTTTCTCTATCTCATTTCTACTCGGGGTCAACACTTGATAATTTTTGACATTTTTTCTATAGATTTTTTCAATGGTTTCCCTGTGTGCTGGCTTTCTGTTTGTATTTCAAATCTTATTTGCTTGACTTTCGCACTGAAAGTGTCGCCAAGTGTTCAGGGGTGTGGAAAAAGCGGGGACGAGACTTTATTTATTTGCGCTTAGACGGCAATTTCAATTAATTGATAAGTCACAGCAACAAGCTGCAAAACGCAGAAAGATTTCACGCAATTTGCCTTAACGATTTTATTGCCAGCGACAAATTGTGAAAAAGGGAAAGAAAACTAATGGAATCGGTGGGCAGAACTATAATTATAGGCTTTAAATTATTAAAGTATGTTGATTTTATTTAAAAGGAATAAAGAAAGGGTACAATATGAACATCATTATAACCAAATTCTCTATCTAAATTCAAATACAAGGTACAGCATTTTACAAATGATTCTGTTACATGACTTATTTTCCAGCTTTCATTTATTTTCAGCTGCCCCAAACACCTTCATAACTTTAGTGAATGAAAAACTACAGCCAGAAACCTCAAATCATTGCATCAATGAATCGAAACAAAATTCGCAAAAAAAATAAAATGGGAAGTACAAAAAAGCGATTGAATCGAGCCAAGTGAATGCAAATCCACTCGCAAAACATTCAAGTGGCACTCACATGGAGAGGCGAAAAAAAAGGGGTGGTGGTGTTTTCCAAGGGGGCGGCAGGAAAAACAATAATTTTGACATTGATGATGATGGGGCAACGGCAACAGAAGCGGCAACAATAATTCTGTTTGCTGTTTTGCCATTTGGTTGTTGCCTGTTTTATTTTTTTTTTCGCACGTCTCGCAAGCATGCAACAGCAACAACAACAACAACAGCAACAGCAGCAACAACAACTGAGTGTGTGGCGTGCAAAAAAGTTGCAACTTACATACAGCCTTAATCTCCATATGTGTGCTAGGTACAAGTACTTAAAACTTTTACAAGCCACTCGGGGGTTCCTCTTTTCTCTCTCTGCCTCTCTCGCTCTCTCCCCATCTTGCTTGCTCCCATTCCTCATCTAGGGCCGACCCCCTCCCCCTTCTTGCAACAATTGCATGCCACACTTTGGGGCAAGCCCCAGCCACTCCCCCTTTTTCCCTCGCCCCTTTTGCAGGGTCATGAACTCAGAAGAACAGAGAAAAAATCGCATTAGCATATCATCCATCCAATGTAATATATTTTATAATATTATGGTGGTTGTATAATCTACAATTTGAATACATAATATTTATTATAACCATTTTAAAGCTTAGTCTTCTTCACTAATTATTAATTTTAACACTTAAAACAATTAAAAGTGGTTAACTAGCTGTTAGGATCTGTATCAATGTAATATGATCTTATAATTCCTAAAATAAGAGGAATCTTTTAATTGCATTTTTCCCGAGTGCACAACTTTCAAAATGGAAACTCAAGGGACTGGTTAGGGGATTTTTTTTAAGTGTTGCATGATTGTAGTGTTTTTTTATGCCCATGGCTGGGGCACTTCGTTTAGTTTCACACTTCAAGTCGCCAAACTGCTAATGAGCTTAAGGATATGGCCAGGAACTCCCTGCTCCTTAAGCTCGAAAAATATAATTTTCCTCAACTTTTTTGGTGTGTGTTTTGTTGTTTTTGCGGTTGTAGTTTTTTGTTTTTGTTTTGTGTGTTGTGTTTTTTGCGTGTGTATTTACCCAAGTGCGAACAACCAACAACAAAATGCAACTACTTGCATAAAACTGGGGGCGTAAGCGTGGGCGGTTGGCGGCGAGTGGGCGTGGCCAGGGGCCCTAGACACCTGGCCAGACGTATTCGCAACTTTCAGCACACAAAACTATTTGCAAATATTTTATTTTTGCGCTTATTTCCACTTTCTATTGGTGTTGTTGCCACGCCCACGCCGCCAGACTGGCATTGAAACTATATGGATATATACATATACATATACGTGAATATATATAGGAAAAGGGGCGGTGAAGGCGTTGGCCAAAGAAGCTTAGCCGAGGCGTCAGGCAATTTGTAGCTTAAAAAAGCAACAACAGAAGCTAATTGAATTTGGCTTGTTGGGCAATGAATCACCGTAAAAATGAAAGAGTAATTGAAGGACGTATAAAAAAATAACGGAAATTTATGCTTCTTTTTAGAATAAATATTACACATTGTAGAGGTAAAAACCGTATTTTTCAATCATAAATATGAAATGATATATCAAATAATATGTAACAAATACTGTTACAAAAAATACCCTTAGTTTAGATTAAGGAATCAATCCATTTTATTATATAGGAAAAGGAAGCACTTGTTCTTTTGTCAACGAAAATCTTGGTGACAACCCCTGCCTTTGGGCCCTGAATTTTTGCCAAGTGTGAGACGGCACTATCTGGGACTTTTTTGAGTGCATTCACAGCTGCCACATCTTGCACTCACTTGACACTCACTCCACACTCACTTTGAGCATGTGTGCGTCTCCGTGAATACTTTCTCAAGTAGGTGTGAAGCTCAAAACGCATTTTCACGCGCCAACGCAGCTTGAATGTCAACGTCGTCGACATACAATCATCATCGTATCATCATCATCTTCTCGAGGGAGAGAGTCTGAGTTTCTGAGGCTGATGACATGCTGGAAAAATGGAAAGATTCAAAAAAAAAGGGGAAGAACAGGGGCGTCTGTTCACCTACTTTCAGCTCAACTGGGCGTGGAACTTGGGAGCGGTTTTTAACGGCTAAATGGGAGCTTGAGACATCGCCACACGTGCTCAAGTGGCCAAAGGTTGTGACCTGACCTTCGGCCCGGGAACGCCTCGAGATTCAACGGCCGGAGATCTGTGCCCTCGATTGCCAAAAGCTCGAGGAAACCCAATATAGCAGCAAAAATTTCCAAAATATTATTTTTATTTATATAAAAATTGGCTTGGACAAAAAAACAATTTTATTGAACCATTAGATTGCTTTCACAATTTGTTCAATACAAATATTGTAAGCTTTTAATTCCACTTAGCGCATATTTTTGACAAATAATCATTAAATATTAACACATTTTAGTCTAACCATTTTAAATACGGCACATATCAATGGAAATACATTTTCCCTAAATGGGCACTTAAAACTCTGTCAAATAATATAATTACCGATTTAGGACATGACACCTTGTAACACATATGTTTTCTTACAAACATACAAATATAATTTGGTATAATACTAACATTATCTTTATAAGTAATATTTGTTTCAATTGGGGATCCTACAACTTGAACTTCTTTTAAAACCTACTGCCAGAGGGATTCCTTCCATGTAAATAAATATTCTATGAGGGAAGAGTTCTATATAGACACTCTATCAATATATTTGTGATACACTTGGAACACTTTGACCTAGGTATCATAGGTTACCCATATAACTAGAAACTCTATTGAAACTTGGGATCGGTACCAATTAGAGCACTTTGAACCGATTCCCCATAAGTAATCCTGCCGTGGGAAATCCACATTTTCTTCATGTAGTCACCTATTTTCCTAGTGATAAGTACTTTTGGTATACCCCATTTGGAAACATGGAAACCCAATACTGAGATCGCTTGGGGATATACTCTGTAAGACCCAATGGATAGACTCACCTGCCGCTCTTGGTGATGACCATTTCGGTGCCCAGCTTGTGGAACTTCTCCCACAGGTCCTTGCCCTCCAGCGTGACCTTGGGATCGTCGACGACCCCGTCGTCCTCGGGCTGCAGTGCCCGCAGGGGGCGCATCGCCGGATGCAGCTGGTGGGCGACGGCCGAGGCAAGGACGACGTCCTCGGCGGTGGTGTAGGCGCTGGCCAGGTGGTGGGCGTGTGGGTGGGCACCCGGGTGGTGTGGCGGGAAGCGGAGTCCGCCGCCGGGATATAGGCCCGGATGTGGTCCGGCCGGACTTCCAGCTAGAGCGGCCAGTGCCGCAGCGGGAAAATAGGGGGGTGGTGGTGGTGGGGCCTGCTGCTGGTGCTGGAGGTGGTGCGGCGGTGTGGGTGGCGGTAAACCCGTTACGCCACTGGGTGGTGCGGCGGCACCCGTATTTGGTGAGTGATGAGCCTCCCTTGCTGTTGTTGTTGTTGTTGAGTGGTGCGATGGATGGGCAGCTGTGTTGTTGTTGGGCGGTGGTATTGACGGTACACCAACAATTGTGGGCGGCGGTGGTGTCCCAGCTGGCGATGTTGTATCTTCGGTGGTGCTCAAATGGTGTCCTTGTTTTTGATTCGTATTATTATTGTTATTATTATTTGTATGGTTGTTGTTGTTATTATTATTATTGTTGTTATTATTATTGTTGTTGTTGTTGTTGGAACTGGAGTTGTTGGTGTTGCTGGTGGTGGTGGTGTTGCTGCTGCTGTGGTTGCTCTGCGGCGATAACTGCGCACCACCACCCGTTGGTGAAACGGCCACTAGATTATTGGTGTTATTATTGGTGTTGTTGGAATTGTTGTTGGAGTTGTTGTTGTTTCCGCTGCTGTTACTATTATTAGTATTATTACTGTTGTTGCTACCCGCCGTCAACAGCGAGGATACGCTGAAGTCAGTGGGTCGTTGCGTTAGCTGCAGAAATGGATGATATGCCATCCCATTGGCAAATCTAGCGAATGGATCCTCAGCAGACTGATGAAGTAGCAGCTCCTGGACGTCGTATCTCATCACATAACCGTTTCAAACAACCAAGTGCGTCATGCAGAATTGATTTCCCACGGCGATCTCTGTTTTAGGGATCTCTCGAAAATGTCCTTAGATGATTTTTATTTTTGTTCTACAGGTACTTGTTTTTAAACTTGATTTTTAATTTGGGAGGGGGTTGACATACACTGGCACTCTCTTTTTCTTCAGTTGTTGTTTTCAAAAAAATTCTTCTTTAATGGCTATAAAAAAATTGGATTTGAATTTTAGTTGGTTTCGCCGCTTGAGATTTTCGTTAGTCACAAAACTGACAAATTTTGTTTGAGTGTTAAAACAGTTCCTGCCTTGATTTTGGTTTTCATTTTATACATTTGGATCAGTGTCGTTTTCAATAGTTTATTGTTTATTTATTAAAACTTGAATGTCTTGACTTATTAAAGGATTTATAGCGATTGCTTCCCGAGTTTTACGATTGTATAATAATAACATTTGCTTTGCCCTGATTTGAGGTCTTAAACTATAGTTTTTATTTGAATAGATATCCTTTGCTTTTTTTTGCCTTTATCTACTAAGTATTGTAAGTATTTCTGAATTTGTGCTTTCCTAATAGGTTTTTTTTACTATTTTAAAATGTTTTTGCCCTGATTATGAGTTTTTATTCCTCTATTTGTTTTCCCTTCTTTAATTTGTCTCAAATTAATGGCTTTTGCTGTTAGATTTTTACTTTTTTATGCTTTTCTTGCGGTAAATACCAAATAATATCTACAGAATATTTGTTTTCAATAGCCCGTTTTATAATTTGTATAACCGTTCCCTAATTCTGTTGGTTTTTTACGCATATAATCCTAATTTGTTGAAAAGCAAATGCTATGCTTCAATTCACAGCCCTTATTTTAGTGCTTTTCAAACATATTTATTTGCATGTAAACATAAAACATTTGTTTTGTTTTTTTTTAACTCTAAGCCTTCTGTATTTTGCTTTTGGGACTTTAAAATTTATTAAATCTATTTTTTTAATTGTTTATTTTCGATTTTATTCTCTCTTTTGCTTGCTCTTTCTTTTTTGTGGCCTGCTTTTTTGTTTTGTTTTTTATTTTGGCTTGCCTTTTCTTGTTTTGGCGACGGCAAAACGTAGAAAATATATGAACCTTTGTTTTTGTTTTTCTTTTTGCTTTTCTTCTTAATTTCACTTGGCAATTTTAAGTTTACTCATTTTGCCGTTGCATAGATGTTGTTTTGTTTTGTTTGTTAGTTGTTTCTTGTTTGTTTGTTGTTTACCAATAAGGAGAACGCAAAAAAAAGAGCACAAAAGGGAACCCGGTGAATTAGGAGGTGAAAGAGAGAGCCGAAACACGACGAACGAGGGGGGAAAGCAACAAACGACGAATAAAGCGGCAGACGACAAAACGGTAAACGACGGGCGACAAACGACAAAGGCGACAGAGCGGCGATGACGACACGAACTACACGCCGGTCGCATTCAAACTGGAAACTGGAAATGGAAATGGAAATACACACACGCCGAAAATAAGCGACGTCGACTGCGCTGCCGCCGCTCGCGCTCTCTCGCTCTCTCCTCCGTCTCTCTTATGGGCGTGCAAGCGAGATGGCCGTATAGGGGGTGCATGCGGCTAGTGTCTGAGTGCGAGCGAGAGAGCGAAAGAGTGTTGAGTTTCTTCGGACAGAGGGCGTGTGCAAGTGCGAGAGAGAGGGAAAGAAGGTGAGAGTGAGAGGGCGAGATAGAGAGAGAGGGAGTTCCAATAAGAAAAGCAAAAACTCGAACCAAAAGTGTTGAGTTGACGCCTGTGTGTAGGTGTGTGTGTTTGCGTGTGCGAGAGTGTGAGTGTGAATGAAAGTGCATCTGTGTGAGTGGTTCTATGTGTGTGTGTAATGGGAAATGGCACCAACCAACGAAATAACGAAAAATAACGAAAGCAGCGACGTCGCTTCAATAGCAGAAAAAGCGTGTTAGAAGTAACAAGCCAGCTGACACCACTACAAGAAGAAGAAGTAGGAGTGGGGGGAAAGAAGGATATGAAGAAGGAGAGAGGGACGTGCGAGAAAAATCAGTCGGAAGATAAAATATCATATGAATAGTTAATTAAAAGTAAAACTAACAGATAACATAAAGAAGATACAAAAGAAACAATAAATGAAAAGGAAAAATAGAGTAAGAACAACAATTTAATGAACCAAAAAAGTAGAAAATATTAAGTACATTTTAAGAGAAATTGTATTTCTTTTAAAAAAAAAAACGAGGGGCAAACAAAAAAGGAGACGTAATCAAACTAAGAGGAAAAGAAACAAAATTAAAGGGACAAAAAAAAAAAAATACAAATTTTAAAAGGAGCCTTTAATATGGAAAAATAAGAAAATAGAGCAAAAATTAAAGAAAGCTTTTGAAAAAAAATTAAACGAATACAAAAAAAAAAAACTTTTAATATATAAAAAAGTTGTATTAAAGAAAAAAGGTCAGAAAAGAGAACCGCCAGTGAAACAGGAGCTAGAGGCAAATGAAAAAGGACAGTAAATCACAACCTTCAAAGGGGGGTGAGGCGAAAAGTGGGCGTAACACGGAGGGCGGCAGAACGGCAAAGAAGCAAATAATGAAAAAAAGCAGCCAAGTTGACAAATGACGCGCAAGCGAAAAATGCGCTTCAATGGTCAAATGTTTGCCGAGGGGCCGGGGAGAAGTAAGGGGCAGGGGTATTTGGTGAGATAAATGCGACGGGGGATGGAAGGTGGTTGGGGGGTGTGGTGAGATAAATAAGGCGGGTTGAAAGGGGGTGGCATTTCCCGGCCAGAGATAAAATAAAGCGGCTGCGAGAAGCACTTAAAGGCACAAAAGTTGACCTACAATGACCTCCAGACAATCAAAGACACTGCTCGTAAAATCATTCGGGTAAAATGGTTAGAATTGTTTTTTGTCTTATTAGAAACACTTAAATTAAAATGAATGTCGATAATTTATATTTAAAATGGTATTAATAAGTACCCAAAATATCTGTTGCTAAAATAATAACAAAATTAGAACGATCTCTAAAAAGAATGCAAAAATTTTTTGCTTTAAAACGGAGATCCATACGAAGAATGAAGTAATCCTTCAGCTAAGGGCTATAAAGCTATAAAGTCCCAAAAACGGTTTATCCTTAAATTAATGATTATATCTACTCGAAAACATAAAATAGAATTCGTTTCACTGGGATTCTAAAAGTTATGATAAATGGAGCCAGCTTTGTAGGTTATTTGAGGGTTATGCTGTGACTCTTGTGACTTGTAGCACATTCATATAATGTTTCCTCCTTAGCCCCCCCTTGACCATTTTTAACCCTCCTCTGCCTATCCTAGCCTCCCCCATCCTCTTCGCAATCTCCCTTTTCGCAATTTGGGGCTCCCATAACCCCCTTTGACCACCTTAGCCCCTCTACTCACTGTTTGTAGCCCCCCTACCCCTCCCCACCTTAGCCCGCCAAAAACTAAACGCTTGTTAGACGCTTTGGCAGCTTTTATGCGTCCCTAAAATGTAAATGAAATGATTTGGGATTTGCTAGGGGGTGGGGGTTAGCCGTAGAAACGAGAAATTCGCAAGTGCGAAAAAGCAGAAGAGCAGTGACGTACGCTGACGTTCACCTCTGCCTCAGCCGACGTCGCTGCCTCTGCCGCTGCCTCTGTTGACGTCGCAGTTGACGTCGACGTGTGACAAAAGTTGTCGCCAAAAGTAAAGCTGGAGCGCAAACACAGCGAGTGCGAGTGAGATGGCAAAAGGCGTGCAAATGAAAAGGCAACCGGCTCAAGTCACCAACACCAAGAAGCCAAATGTATTTTGTCACACGTACGAACTCACCCACACACACACATATAAAGAGGAGACAAAGAGCGAGCTGGCAATATGGCGGCTTTACCGTGTGCAAGAAAAAGACGGCAAGCGTCTTGTGTGACAAGTTTAACCACAAACACACACACTTGCAGAGAGGAGAGCACAATCAAAATGGAACCTCTAATTCGCTCTCCTGCGCAAAAGGGATGCAAGATGAGGTGACAACATTTGTATCTGTGTGAGTGTTTGTGGTGTGAAAAATTACAGCAAAAGTAGCGACGATTTTTTATTTCTTCGCTTTTGGTTGGTTTTTTCATCTCTCTTTTTTGAAGTTTTGTTTTGGCGTGGGTGCGAAGAAAGAAAAGAGGCGGAGAGGGAAAAAAGGACGAAGAGGAAATGCAGTTTTAATTGGTCTACGGATTTCTTTCCCCTAAATAAACAAATACTAAAAATTAAGGCAATGCAATAATACAAATAGTTTTTAAAATCTACAAGTTATAAGTTCTAGTTTCAGAGATTTTCACTGGGGAAAATGTTTTTTTTATTTTTTGAATCCCTTTTATTTTTAATAACTACTTTTTATTTATATAGTCTCTATTTCTATTTGGTTACCTATGAAATTGTATTTAATGTAGTTTAATCTTTAAATAAAATATTGTTTTTATAAAGTTGTAGCATTTTTGAAAATTTTTATCGTTAATTAAATTTAATTTCTTGATAATTGGTCCAAACTTTTGTTTGAATGGCACACACAAACAAATTCAATTGCTGTGAAAAGCCAAAGGTGGAAAGGTGTTTATAAACAACCAACCAAAACGCCGAAACGCCTTTAGAATATCTCAAGTTGTTCGGCGTTTTTCAAAGGGTCTTTTGTGCTCTCTCCTGCTCTCCAAGTATTGATTTAGTGTACGTGTGTGTGTGTGAGGCGTGTTGAAAAAAGCTTACACTTACACTTACACAGCATCCCTCTCTTCATTTCGCCCTCTCTTTAAGTGATTTTTAAAGGTTTTATTTAGCTAATTAAAATTTGTATGTATGCTAAACAAGTAAAAGAGCTCATAATTATCATAAAAAAACTGTCTTTTCCAGCTATTATGCCTCTCTTTAGCAACTCTCTCTCTCTCTCTTTCCCACTCTCTGGTTTATTTGCTTAACATGGTTTAGTTGTGTCTGTGTTTGCTTTCCGTCTGTGTGGGTGGATATCTTTCTCTCTATGTGTGTGTGTGTGCTAGGCCCTTTCTCCCTTTCTCTGTGTGTGTGTGAGTGTCTGTGGAAATTTACGAGCGGCGCGCGTTAAATTATCTAAATATGTTTGGGGCAAAAAGGTGACGACGAATGGGTTAACACTTTGAAAAGCTGCTGTTTTTGTTGGTGTGGGTGGCTGTGTGTCTGTGTGTGGATGCTCCCGGCGTGTGTGTGTGAATATCCCTTATGTTTATAATATTCAAGCGTGTTACACAGAAATACAAACTTAGAGATAGGAACTATATGTATCCCAAAAAATAAATATTAGGCTTACATTTTTAAGTGTACTAAAATTTAATGAAATACAATCCATAATATTATAGGTTAGTTTGGATGCTATATTTCGACACCTATTTTATAGATTAATGCCACAACTATAGATCTAAGCATAAACATATCCAGAAAATCCACTCATGTTAATACGATTTTTGGTTCGACTAAGTTTTTTTCTCTGCAAATTAAAAAGCATTCAAGTTTTTCTTTATAAAATTGCATCCTTAAATTGAATTTAAATTTGTGTTATGCATATTGATAGGGAACAATCGGAAGCAATCTAAAATGGCACCTTAAGTCCAGGTGAAAATCAGTAATTAATGGTGTTGAAGAATATTCCATTAAATTCCCCCACTTTCGCCACTAATTTTCAATTGCTTCAGGCAAAGATTCGGAAAATTACAAATTTGCGCTTGTTTTTCTTTCGACGGTTGAGGCGATCGATAAAATTAACATAAAATTAAATGTAATATATGGCAAAGGAAAACAATGGCTGGACTGGCAGCCACCCAAAAAATGGGGGAGGAAAAATCAGATATCGGGTGGAAGGAGATAGAGAGCATCGGAAAATGGGGTATGGCAAATGTCTAGCCTTATGTAAACTGTTTATATATGTATGTGTATATAATTTTATATGTTAGCTCTTAAATGAGTGTGGGTGTGTCACATAAGTTCCTTTGGTTCTCCGTCCATTTCCGTGGAAATCGAAGCCGCCCGAGTTCGTTTATCTCAGATATTTATGTCCACCCACGAATATGTACATATGTATATGTGTAGAGCCAATTTATGGCTAAAACCACACGTGTGCGCACCTTTTACAGAATGTTTATCCCCCGCTTTTTACTCGAGTTTTTTTGCGTTGTTTTTTTCCCTGATTTTTGTGTTGCACTAATCCAATTAGAGGTGGTTTAACTGTGTGGGTTGAGCTTATATAAGATGCTGTGGAAAATGGTATTTTAGGAAAAACTGGGGACGTCCTTTCAAAAGAATATCTCGTAGCAACTTTATTAATTAGCACATCATTAGAGGAATGGTACAATCCAAAAATAAATAAGTCCCTGGCTTAAGAGATGTGGGATTTTAATGAAACTATTTCTATACTTACTATGAACAAAGCCTAAAAAACTTGATGACTAATTAATTCAACCGTTCCCTTTGCTCTTTCCCGATTTAATTGAAGGCAAAGTGCCTGAGGCACCTTTTTTAAGTTTGGGAAGACAATTTTTTTTCAATCATCAGTTTCAGTTACTTCCTCACTTGCTCTTTTTTTAAACACTTTCCCTCTGAACTTTTCTGCAACTTTTCGTAGAGATCTCCTGTGCAAGAGAAAAGGAAACTACATTTTCATTTATGATACGAACTTCTCTATTTTCTGATGGACAGAAGTTGCAGCTTCCCTTTCAAACACCATGTTGCTACACAAAGAAAAAAGAATAATGAAATCACAATTTGATGATTGTAATTCAAAAACTATATTTTCTAAAGTTTAAACAATCTAGGCAGGGATCTTATTGATATCAATATAATGAAGATTATAAAATCATAATGATTCTAAAAGTGAGTGTATACTTGTATTATTTTGTATATCTGTCATTTGTCTCATAAAAATATATTTATTTCTTAACAACAATTATATTATATCAATAATTTATGATTACTGATTCCATTGAATGCAACGCCATACTGTTAGCTACAATTTAAAAGAAATCATTATTTTGTAAGCTCCTTAAATAAATAATATTTAAATGGTCAATAATCCTATATGTTACAATGGAATCGGAAGGATATTTTTTTTAACTATATCCTTCCCTTTCACCCCTATTTTCGCCCCGCTTTTGCGTTCGCCTGATGAGTGTTGCCTACTTTGGAGCGTCAAGTAAATTGCCAGCCATTGTGGGCGGTTGGATGGGTGTGGGCGTGGTCGCTGAGTGGGTGGCCAGTGCAATTGCTCAATTACAGTGCAACAGACAATGCACACACACATGCGAGTGTGTGTGTTTGAGTGTGTTATGTTGTGTTGAATTTCACGCCAGGCTGCCAAGTGTATTCCGTAGTTTTTCGCCATTTTTAACGCGTCTGCGTGTGTGTGCGTGTGTGTGTCTGTCGGTCTGCCAGTGTGTGTGTATTTATTGTTTAATTAACTTTACGCCTGTCTATCACACACACACAAACGCGCTAGCCAGACTTTCGATGTTGTTTGCTCGGCTTTTGTCTGCTGTCTGTGTCTGTGTGTGTCTGGCTTTCCCTGTGTGTGTGTTGGTGTTGGTGTATCTGTGTGCCTTTCCACATGTATATGTGCATTCTGTGCATATAGTCCTTGCATCCTGGCTGCTTGTTGTTGTTTTTTCAGCTCAACACAAAAGTTAATCAGTTAGGGCAATGTGTGAAAAACAAAGTGCATTTCCCTCGAGAGCCCATCACCCTCACTCACTTTTCTCCTTTCCTTTCTTTATCGTTTATCGGTGAGAAGTGGAATTAAGATTGGGTTTCCCGAAAGGATTACCTAGTAGTTTGCTTGTAAGCTTTACAAGATTACTCATTTATCTTATGGGGCTCATCACTTAAAAGTATCGAGTGCTTGTTCATCGAAATCTGAATTCTGATTAATTTTCAATCGATTATTTTAATACTTATTGGAAAAATAAAATATGGACATTACAATTATTGGGATAAATGATTTTATTTTGATTTTATTTTCGATAACTTGCAGAAAGGTGACCCAAAACTGCACTTCCACAGTCTTTAGGAACTTCTAAGAGCTTTACTTTTCCATCTTTATAGCTCCTTTTTTTTTACTTTATTAAAGAATAAACTTTCCGTGTGGATTTTAAGCTAAGACCCAAATTAAATTAGTCAAGTTTCGATTATGCCAAAGTGTTGAATATGTTGATGTGTCTTGAAGTTTTCATTTTTTAGTGAATATACACAATAGGGTAACTTTTAAAAATTTGGTAACGTGTTGATTATAGTTAAAGTGGTTTCTAGATAATATAAACTTTGGCTTGCAATGCTGGCATTTGTGCGTTGGAACTCCATTTAATTAAGTTACAACTTTTTATAGGAAAGATTTTGGTTTCTGCATTTTCCCAAACTATTTGTTTTATGCAAAAATTAAAATTGCAGCTCAACATTTTCTAATAAACTCAGTAATGGTTTGCATAGTTTGATAAATAAAACTATCACTTTTAAACACCTCTAATTAAAAATTGCTCGTTTGTTACAAATTATGAAATTATATATACATATATTATATACTTTTTGGTATATTTGCTTTTGAATTTATATATTTCTACTCCTATTTTTAATCTCATACTATTAATACTCAATTTTTTTGTAATATTTTTTATCTCTCCCTTTTCTTTTCACCCTATTTTTCTTGCTTTTTTATTAGATCCACCTTCCCTATTTTTCCTTTACCCCGCCGACGTTTTCCATCTTCCGGCTCATGGCGATTTCCCGGGTCCGGTGTTTCTTTCTGCCTTTTTGCACTGCTTTTGTTTTGTTTCTCGACTCTCCTTTCTGGATCTTCCTCCTCACTCTCCCCAATTTCTCCCTCCCCCACCCCCCATTCCCCGTTCCCTGCTTTCTCTCTTTTCTTCTCGCTGTTTGGCAGTTTCCATTGAAAAGCGCTCTTCACAAGCAATTAAACACACAAAAGCGTTTTGCACGCCGCGCCGCAAGCGAAACGGACAACTCAGGGGGGGAGGGGGGTGGTGGGTGAGGGGTGTTTGGGGGGTGAGGAGGCTTCGAGTTGGTAGCACCAACAATGTGGCCAAGATAAATGGATGGCAAACTCCGGCGCTCAGCTGCAAAACTGCAATATGAATAATCGCCTGCCTAAAAGGGGAATACACTATAAAAAACCTTGAAATTTTATTAAATGGACCAACAAAATAACAACAATAAGCCAAAGACCAAACAAATAATACCTATTGATAACAATTTGCTTAAAATGATTTCATTATATATCCTTTTTAATGGTAAAAACGGTTTTTAATTGTTTGTATTGACATTCCTAAAGATAGTTTTTTGATACATTAATATTTATCTGTAGATATGTATATAATATATATATAAGCTGTTTAATTACTGGCGAAATCTTAAAAATCCCCAGAGGCTTAAGATTTCTTTAAGGAGGACATAAAAATATGCCGAAAAAACAGAAAGTCTCCTTTTGCTTTAAAAATATATCGTAGCATACTTTTTAACGCCTTTTTAAGTATTTTGTAATCTTAGGCGATTTTCGATGGACAATGAATTTATTTCGATTTAAGCTTAACATTTATTTCGAGTGTAAAAAGAGCGAGGGGGTTCTTGCAAAGTGGTTGGTGTCAGGGGTGTTAAGATGAGGCGGGGAGGGCGGAGGGGTAAGGGGGCTAGGCAAGTGGGGGGTGTATGGTGTGTGCAGCCAACACTTTTTGTGTGAAAAGCTCTGAGGGCGTAGGGAATGTCTGGGCTTCGAGTGTTTACACAAGCGATTGGCCAAGACACAGAGGCCCTGTCCATGGTGTGTGCGAGCGAGACGGGTAGACGGGAGCGAAAGAGAGAGGGCGAGGCGAGATGGAAAAACAGGGGGGGAAATGGGGAAAAACAGGGTGGTGGGCACAGGGGGGAACACCATCTCCTCGATGGCGAAGGAGTGGCCAAAGTACACAAAATTCACACCAACACCAACACTTGACAATTTCTCACTCACTGGGAAAATGGAAATGTTTGTATGTCTCCACCAAAAGGCGAGACAGTGAGTGCGACAGTGAGGGCGATAGCCGGTCAGAGCGAGACGGGGCGATGGCTTGCCAATGGGCAAACGGCAAAGTTGTCTTCGTTTTCTAAGCCAAAAGCCACCTACGACATGTGAGATACAAGGCAAACACACACACTCACACACACACACAGGATACAAGGACACCCACCGGCCCGAGTGTGGGCTTAAGTATTTGTGTGTGTGTGGGTGTGAGCGTGTGTGCCATCTGCGGATGTGTCAAGGATGCCAAAGCGGATCTGATCCCCGGCAAAAGTGGCCATATCCATCCATAAACAAACACGAAAAGCACTCTAAGATACAAGCAAGATGACAATAATATGGGTACAGTAAACGCTACCTAAAGAGGCACAATAATACAGGTGCACAAATCCAGAAACAGTTCTTAGTAGATTTTGTACATTTGTAGCAGAAACCTATTATATTACGATTTCTAAACATTTACTACAATTAAATGCTTGTTATATATTTACAATTACGTAATGCAATTATATTTATGTTCAATCATTTTGTTGCAAGAATATAAGACGATAAAAAAAATATATTTTTCTTTTATTAAAATATAATATGAATAAAGTAAATCGAAATCATTTTCCTTTCAACATAATAGAACAAAGGGGATAAGACAAATGCTTATGTAAATGTTTATATATCTTATACATTTTTTCAAAATAATTGTATAAGTAAAAAAAATTTAACATTAAATGATATTGTATAGTATTGTCAAATCCGAACTAAAAACAACTTAAAGAAATGGTTTTTGCTATTATTGCTTTTTCCCAACAAATTCTAAACTAAAAAACGTCTCTATAAACACAAGCACCTTGAGACCAACATCTAAATCGCACTTTAATTTGCTTGCACTTTATTTGATCGATAAATAAGCCAAGTGGTATATTTGAAAGCAATTTCAAGCAAGTTTTGTTAATCAAACGAGTATTTTCCACTTTCGATTTGAGTG
Source organism: Drosophila kurseongensis (assembly GCA_018153305.1). Classification (NCBI taxonomy): domain Eukaryota; kingdom Metazoa; phylum Arthropoda; class Insecta; order Diptera; family Drosophilidae; genus Drosophila; species Drosophila kurseongensis. The sequence goes on from JAECXX010000141.1 coordinate 2,044,743, forward strand.
CAGGGCAATTAAGGAAAATCAATTCTCTAGGCCCCCCGAAGTTGTCTAAACAGATGAGAAAATCTCATCGCTGGTCAAGGGAAATTAGTAAAACCTATTTGAAATTAATTATAAATCATATGAAAATTTTGTCAATCGATTTTCGTACTGAATATGGAAATAGGAAACTCTGGAGAGGACGAGAACTTGCCTTTCCTTTCCAGCTTTTTCCTGTGAAACATTTTGAAAACTTTTATTCACATATTTATTTATTCATTTCCCCGAATGTGAATGCGAGTGTGTGTGTGCGTGTGTGTTTGCTTTTCAAGTGTCTGACTCGTGTCAAGTCTTTCAAAAGCCAACTACGATTCCATTAACAACGGCAACACAAACAGCCGCACAAAACTCTCTATGACGCTCATAAAACTCGGCAGCAGTGGGCGCCCCATGCAGTGCATCTGGAAAAGCGGAAAAACATGGAAAAGCGGGGGAAAGCCGGGCAGGAGAGGGGTGGAGGGGCAAAGCGGGAGAGCAAAGTGTAAATGAAAACATGACACCTGGCAGAACTTTTATGATGCGCTAAAAAGCAAACTTTCCGTTTATTATGCAAAGAGCATAGCTGCACAGAAATTCAAAAAAAAAAAAAAAAACAAGAAAAAGAACTAACAAGATTGCGATGGTGCAGTTTTCCGACTTTACGATACCCGCTAATTGAATTCGGGAAACTTTGAAATTAAGATTTAACTACAGGCTTCTAAACGGTTATTGATTGATAAGAAACTTGATAAATTCCAGCACTTTCATATGTACGTAGGTCTTGGCAAGAAAAATAAGATTGGATCGATGGTTCTATTATTTCACGAAACTCATTCTGAAATCTAGAACATGGAATTTATGAGGTGATATTATAATAAAAATTGGTAACTCTAAGTCTATCTAAGCTTGATCATTTATCGCTATTATAATTTCTTTCTTTTAAGTCCCACCATTTAAAGAACATATTCTTCAATCAAGTATTCCAATTTAGAATCTTAAATGTAACCAAACCTTTCTAAAGTCTTTGGGTTCTAAAGAGCTCGAACTTAAGTGTTGTGAGAACGATAGATCCATCAGCCTTGCCACCGAGATCTCCAGGGTAGCACTTCTGAATGCAACCCAACATAACTGAGTGCAACCTGAAGTGCTGCGCACTGACCAGCGGAAAAAGGAAAAGCTGGAAAAGCTGAGGCAGGAGCTCATTACAGGACCTGCGGCTGTGTGCGTGTGTGCCGAAGTTTGTTTGCCAGTCGGATTGGATTTGTATGGGTGTGTGAGTACCACTGCACGAGTGTGTGTGTCTGTGTGTGTGTGTATGGGGTGTTGGCCAAAGGGGCGTTGCAATAAAAAAGGCGCCAGCCTGACGACGCGTTCAGCAATTATGCCACACAATGGCTAAAATGGACGGGAGAGCATGTGAATGTGCCGCAAGAACAAGCGCAAGAAAATGCCAAAGTTTCCAAAGAGAAGGGTCAACACACCCTCCGGACCTCCTCCCCCCTCCCCCTCCCGCTACAGGGTCTTTTATAGGTGCGATGGGTAAACAACAACATTGCACTGGGCCCCTTGGAGTTGAAATCGAAGTTGGACGGGGCCTCCAAGTCGAGGATTTGCGTGCTGACTAATGGAACGCCGCCTGAGTAGTCGTAATTGCCGATTCTTTAGCCTAATGGATCTTGTTCCTGATACAAGAAATCAAGATATTCTAGAGATTTATTAAATTATAGAAATTTGGTACAAAAATGCTGATCGATATTTAAACAATTGACGAATATAACGAATAAAATTAATAAGAAATATAGATATTCTACTTATTAAATAAATGTAGAGAATAAATCAGGTACAAAAAAGCATAACGAAATTCAATGTATCAAATATATTTTATAATAATAATCATAATATATTTGTAAGCCAAGTAAAAGTAAATAATTCCCTATGAATAAAAATATAGATATTCTACCTATTAAATAAATGTAGAGAATAAATCAGGTACAAAAAAGAATAACGAAATTCAATGTATCAAAATATATCGTTTTTCTATCGATTTGCTATCGTTGACATTTTACAAATTTGATATGGTATATCTTATGGATACGAAAAGTTAAATAAAGAGACTTAAAAGTAAAAGTCTTTATAAAATACAAACACATAATTCCCTATCGAATGTATTTAACAATTTAAAGATGAAGCGCGATATTGCCACACCTCTAGCTCGTGTGCCTTATTTAATACAAAAATTTTATTTCTTTCGTTGTGTGCATACATTTTGGAAGTATCTTTGGAGCCATTGTGTACTTTTTGGATGCTGTTGTTGCACAGTCCCCCCACTTTTTGCACTCCCCCGATTTGTGCCACCCCTCTGAACAATCAGCTAAATGAATCTGACCAAATGGACGCGCCAGCGGGCACATCAAATGAAATCGAGCGTTCTCCGAGGGCCGAAAAAGAATATCCAGTAAAATGTCAAGCCAAAGGGCAGTGGGTGGAAAATGCTGGAGGGGCTTACCAATGGGAAGGGGCGGGGGGGATGGTTTCGGGGGAATTTTCATTGGGGACTTCCAGGGCGTTACAACAAAGCTCGTGGGGCGAACAAAGAACACCAAAGAATGGCAAGAAAAGCTGTGTGTGAGGAGAAGAAAAGAACACTTATAAATAAAAACATGCTCATTAATGTAAAAGTCAGTGACAGACAGGGACGGCAACTGCGGGCGTGTGAGCGAGAGGGCCAGACAATGGCAAAAATCGAGGCGTCGACGCTGGAATAGAAATACACTTTAGTTACACTCAACCCCCCCCCCTCCCCATCCCCACCATCTTTTCTCCTAAGCTCCTTTTGGCCATTATGATATTGTATTGAAAGTGCCAAGTGATGCTGTCATAAAAAGTTGCGCTCGGTTTGAGCTTTTCCCCATCAAAAGAAAATGAGAATAAATAAGTAAGGAAAACCGAGACAGAAAATAAAAAATAAATGGAAGGAATGAAATGTCATTGAATTGATTTGGCTTGATATCTTCCAAATGAAACTTTCAGCAGCTGAATCCTTTCAAGTTTCGAAACCAAAACTTATGAACCTAAGAAAATGAAAACTTTAGTATCTCTTATAGTAAATTTTTTAAGGAACTTGAAAATAGAAAAACTAATGAAAAACGTAGACATTTGATAATAATTTTTGTCGTTCATGGCTATATATTATTATAAAAATTATTATCTTTTTCTTGAAACTAAATTAGCAAACCAAAAACAAATCTGCTTAATTGGAACCCACAAAAACCGCTTAAGAAAGTGCCCAGAAACTTTTCGCGTTCGTGTCAGGTCTTTTCATGAAAATCCGCAGTAAGGCGTAACTTTAGTTTGCGCACAATAAACCCAAGGATGCTGAATCCTTTTGAATAAGCTTTTATCCTCCGCAGTTTGTCCGCCAACAATTTGCATAGCAATTAAAGCGAAAGGAAACTGTCAAGTGTTTTTTTTTATATATTTTGCTTCTTTTTTTTTTTTTGTATTTTTGTGCTAACCCTCCAGAACAACAAACAAACAAATAAAGAAGAGAAATCGCGTGAAAATGCGCCAAATTGTTAGACAAAAATTTGCTGTATACATTATGCACAGCCACTCAAAAATAAAGCCAGAGGGGGGAAGGGGGGAGGGGGTTTGTTTCAGCTGCCAAGACGTTCAACTTTTATTTTTTGTGTCGGCGGCCAAATCATTTCAGCAATGTTTCCAACTTGAAGGCGAAAAAAAAAAGTGAAATACAAGGAGTATAAAAAGGAATTTTAGTTCTGCCATTGTCAGACGACGATGGGTGGATAGAAGGGAAATCTTTGAGGGAGGTGGGGTGTGGAAAATCGAGGGGGTGACGATGCACTTGACAGCTGCGAGCTGAAAAACTTTTTGGACGCCATCAAAAGGCCCGATGAAGTGGTTCAAGTTTTTCGAGAGGAGTCGTCCCCGAATCTCCATCGAAATCGATTTGATCCTGTAACAAGTAGCATCTCTCTCTCTATGAATTTCGTACCCACCTGCAGGCAAACGCACCCTTGTCAGAAAAACGGAAAAAGAGGACTCCCGTCTCTTGAATTTCCTCACGAGCTTTGCTTATAAATTAAATTCGTAATTGATTCCTGAATCCGCAATCCTGCAAATGGGATTACAACACGTTGGAAAATCGCCCGAATGAGAACCACCCCCAAAAAGCAATCATCAGGGGGTCTTGCCTTGGGTTTGGGCTTGAGTTTGAGTTTGGGTTTGGGTTGGGGTTGGGGTTGGGGGTTTGGGCTTGGGCCTGGGCCTGGGTTTATATAGATGGAAAATTGCGTGTGCTGTAACTGAAGTCTGAGGCTGAAACTGAAACTGAAACTGAGGCCAAAGGAAGTTGCTGGCTGGGATGTCAGTCAGCTTTGCCCCAGACAGCAGGACCTTCTCCATCTCCTCGATTTCCCCCTGCCAAAGTCAGCTGGCGTGTTAGTCAGTCAATAGATAGGCCAGGATACTCCAGGATACTCCGATACACAGGGCGGCCACAAAGGATCTGAGCACTCACCATACACATCTATATGGTGCGTATTTATCGGTTAAGTGTGCACTGTGTTCAACCCCCAAAAAAATAAAGGATAAGTGCCGCATCCAGGCCATTCCCAAATTCCCAAAAATCCAAAACACAATCCCCTCTTCCGTTTTCTTCCGCCGGTAATAACAGCAACAATGGAGCTGGCATTTTATAGTAGCATTCGCTTATGTACCCCTAGCCCATATCCCATAGCCCATATCCCATATCCATGTCATAAGTCCGTTAGCAGCTTACCATCGCGCAATCCGGAGTGGAAACCTCTTCGATTAATTGAAAAGTCAGGATATTTGAGCAGTACGAATCAAAGAAATGTTCGGAATTAATCCATTGTTATTTCCCATAGTCTTTCCAGTTACTCATACTTTTTAGCCAGCCTGGGCTTATCTATTCTGTAAATTCTTAAACTTTTTAGGTTTATAAACTATAAGGTCTTCTTTTCTTGTAGTTTCTTTAATTCTATATTTAAAAACTCATATTATCTAATATATATATTTTAGCATTTCATTTCTTTAGGCCTTTCTTTTATATATTATTAGTATTACAAAATATTGAATAAATCTTGCTATCATACTGGCTATATATCTATAGACCCAATGAACTTTGGAAACAAACAAAATGAAAAATAAGAAATATCAGGGGAGGAAAACAACAACAGGCTTAAAGGGAATTTTCTTAACCCCAAAAACATATTATGTAATCCCTACTAAATAGGCATCAGAAATGAAATGGAGGTTGCCTCAGAAACGAAAAGAAAACATTCCCTGATAAGGATACAAATTGGTTAAGGGTTGTTATATCCTTTGAAAAGGGTTAAGTACCATGTTTCTAAACAGTCATAAAAGTCACTTAGCGCTAATAAGTATGATAATAAATTCCAGATAGAAGAAACTATTAATGTTGAATTTTTGGAGCATCCGTGTGGGAACTTAAGTGGAATATTTGTTTACATTCAAATGTTTAGTAAGTTAAGTTTGAGGTGGCTGGAAAGATGGCTGGATTTGAAATGTAATATATATTTTACAAAGCAACTGTTTTTAATATTTTCTTAAGGTTAGTTAGCGTTTTTAAATAAAGTTCTTTATTTTAGGGAAACTGCTTAAAAGGTGATAGAAATAAAAACTTTTATATAAACTGTTTGAACTACCATTTTTAATTCCTAAAGTTAAATACATTTTTTCGAGCCCAGATTGATCGAATGCTGGCCAACTCTTCGCGAGTTCATGGCTCAGTTCGCTTGGCAAAGTCAGGCCAAGCCAATAAATCCAGTTCTGGATACAAGTTTGTATCGGCGGTCCTAGGCTGCCCCGATCTGCACCGCGTTTCCCTGCCCCAGCCCCTGCCCCTGCCCCTGCCCCATCAACAAAACCCCATACAAAAACCGGCCTGTGTTGCAGACGCCGACTTGAGATATTATGTTTTCCGCAGCTGTCAAATTTGATTTGACAAATGTAAATAATACGGACAGACAAAGAGATTGTTGACATAATGGAAGGCGAGCTGATTTACACTTTTAGCTGCGTGTCGAGATGCGATCGTGATCCCCCGTCTCTCCAGCCCCAACTCCCCAGTGCGTTTTTTAGTTTTGCTGTATTTATTCATGCCTGAACAACCCGCAAATCTCCCGACTGTTTGACTGACTGCCTCCGGCTAATGGCTACAAATTGTCACATCAGTTAAGTAGCGAAAAAAGTATGAGAAAAACAATTGGCGAGGCGATAAACTGATGATACGGGCTTGGAAAGAGTTAGCTAATTGGATAATGGTTCCGATTTCGTTGCGCATCAGTGGATCGGGGGAGGAATCTCTTGGGGGTTGGGTGAATCTTAGTAACGTCATGGAGTAATTATCATAATTTAAGGTTTGTCGATTTGATAAGAGACTCTCCTTTTTCCATGTAGTTGAAAAGTCTTAGTAAAGTCCTAAATTAAATATATCCCCCCACGGAATATTAAAGTCCCATAAATAATACAATTGGGAAAGCATCTTATCTAGATAAATAACCGATTTAGTTTATAAGCTCCGTCAAATAAGTTTTAAGAATGATTGAAGTGGCAGGTTATTAAGTATTTCGTCACTTATTTTTAGTTTGAAATCAACTTATAAGATTACAAGATAAGATCTCTTGAACAACCGGATTGCTTTTGCAAAAAAGAAGGTTCAAATTTGTTTTGGGAAAAGTTTAATTTTAATCTGAAATTTTTATAGAAAAGCAGAATTTTGTAGACTGCTTATTTGTAAAGTAATTTATCAAATGGTGTTCCAGGAAAAATAGACAACAACTTAAGGTGATGTTAGCTACAGCATGAGTTAGTTATAGTTCTTGAAATTTTGTTATAAGTTCAGCAGTAAAACAGCATTTTTAATCCTATAATTCGAAGGCAGCAATTGCATTCTATTCGACTAACATTTGTTCATGTTTTTATACATTATCTTCGGGGTTTTTGCTATGCATTTTCAAAATCAAGGCAGCAAAAGTATAAAAGTTATTTCTATTTTGCAGGTTCTTAAACGGTTTTACCAGAAAATCTCAAGCGACAACCAATACTGGTTATAATTTTCTTTAGACCTCCCACCTTCTTTTTGTTGTTTATAGTTAAAATACTCCACACTTTATGCACTTATTTGAAGCACTATTTTTGGATTTTGTCAGGTTTTCAATAATGCTGGCTTGCACAAAAAAACAAAACAAAACAGAATATGCAGGGTGATGTTTTTCATTTTTGTTTTTTCTCTGGCTATCGTTAGCGGTAACGAAACGGTTAACGGTCAAAACGGTTAACGACGAACCGTATCGGTTAGGGTCAGTGTTTTTTGTTCGGCAAAAAAAAGGGGGAATCACACGTAAACACGGCGAGACATTTGATTTCTGGTTTTTCTGGCGACGCGACGGCAAAAAGCGTTTGACGTGAGCGTGTGACAGGCGGCGACTGCTGGCCGAGAACGATCCAAAAAGCCGAAAAGCCCGAAATCCAAATACAAAACCAAAAAAAAAAAAAACCGGGCCAAGACGCCGCCGAGCGCCAAAGTGCACAAGACGTCGACTGCGACGTCGGCAGAGTCGTCGGCAGAGTGCGAGAGTGGGGAATCCCCCCTTTTCAGGGGGGCGGGGGGTTGCTATGTTGTTCACCACGGAGGCAAAAAGCTTAGGCCAGCTTAGCATAGGTTTTCCCCATCCGAATGACAAGCATTTTGACACTCAAGTCGTGGGTAGAGTCTGCATTGTGTCACCTAAACTCTGGAGTGTTTCTCGGTTTTTTATTTGTACTGCCCTGCACTCTCTAATCACCTATGCTATTTTCTTCAAGTTTCCTATCCTCCGAGCCCTGTATTCCCCCTTTCTTTTCAAAACCAAGCTCTAGTCTATCTTCTAGGTAAACCGATACACTAAGCCCCCCTCTACACTTTTCTAAACCCACCTCCACCCCTGGACTTTCCGCTATGATCTCCGCTCTTCGTTTCATATGAAGTGTCGACGTTTACTAACAGAATTCCCAGTTTGAATGGCGCTATTCGCCACTCGGCGTAACGCTCTGTCGCTGCCCGCTGCCCGCAAACCCACCACGGCAGCACAGTCGACGTCGACTGCGGCGGTGGCACGAATTCGCCTCGTTTCGCTTCGTTTTGAGTGAGTACTTGAGTAACTGAGTATTTGAGTAACTCACTCAGAACCGGTTCTTATTTTTTCCATTCCATTTTTTTTTTGGGCACCAGGATAACAGCACGCAGGATAACTCACGCATGATTCGAATCGCATCCTTCGCTGGTCAAAAAAAAAAGATAGTTCTAAGGACGTGCGGTGGCCATTTTGGGGAGACCAAGAAAAACTGGAGCACAGATTAAGTCCCTGCCAAGGAAAAACAAACAAATTTACTAAGTTATGCGTGAAAGCAATTTCGGGGAAACGGAGTTGAATAAAATCGGGCGAAAGGACATTGTTTATGAAGTTTGGTATCTAAAAAGGAATATGGAGACAGTTTTAAGATACTGAAATGGGAAATATAAGGTTCTCATGTTTGTAAATAAAAGGATATTTGGGGGGAAAACAAACGAGAAATAGGGAAGGTTATTGTGAACTTAGAAATTAAAGATATTGAAATTATTTTATGTGAAAACAAAAGATGGTAAATGGTTTGGTAGCTCTTTTTCTAATAAAGACAGAGGCGTTTTTGTAGGAAATGATTTTACGTTAATATATATTAACGTGGAAACTAAAAAAATATTATGAAAACATACAATTTTTTGATAAATACTTGTTTTTAATACATGTGTGACATTTTTTTATAAAGACATTACGTTTTATAATCCAAATGCTACAAATAAATTCTTACAACTCCAAAATATTATTGGGAACTAAAAGAAAGCTAATGAAATGTTATTATAAGACGAAATCATCGGATAATTTATATGATATTATATTTCATTTTAAATTTATATTAAAGATTATATAATTGTAAAAACTTTATTTTGTTTTTTTAAAGAGAAAACAAGTAATAACGAGAAAATAAAGAATATTTAAAGGAAAATCATCATACAACTTTAATTGAAAATGTTTAAGTATTAACTATATTGAAGAGCAATTCAATTAGAACCACAAAATTTATTTGCTTAAGTTTTAAGCATCTAAAAGTAAATTATCCCCATCCTTTGAAAACGTAATAATAGAAATCGGAATTTATAGAAATAAATTAATTAAATGTTCAAAGTTTGAGGTGTTGCTTTGTTGTTTTCAATGTCTTAATAAGGAAAATTGAGACACAAAATGGTGTCATTAGCGATAAAATCCGAGATAAAGTCTAATAAAGACGAAAAGCAAAAGAAGGGGGAATGAGAGGGCAGAGGCTGCGTGCGAAAGGAAGGCAAGATGTGCCGTAGCGGTAGTCCGAATGCCTTATGACACTTTCTTTCGCGTTTCGCTTTGCTTTTTCATCCGCTGAAGCGCCAGAAGGTAATGAATAAAATATGCAATAAGCGTAAAGCAGAGAAATATGCAAATTCGTTTACGGCGTTTCTACTCTCTCCCCCCTCCCCACTCAATGCCTCTCACTCACTCTCTCCAATGGGCTCGCAATGGGTGCAAGCAAGACTGATATAGAGTAACGCCCCCTGAAAGTCGACCATTTTACACTGTACCATGTGAGAGCGAGCGAAAGGGCAGCTATTTGGGCAAGTGCGCTTGCGCCGTGAGAGAGAGAGAGAAAGAAAGAGAGTTGAGCGCTTTTCACCCATCTGTGGTGAGTTTTTTTTCGCCACCTCACGATCGCTTTGTGGGCGGAGTCTCGTGGTTGAGTGTGTGTGTGTGTGCGAGTGAGATGGAGCAACTCGGGAGAGAAGGAATACACTCACACACACACACACACCCAAACACACATAAGAAGGCAGCGATTTTGTCACACAACCAGAATGTCCTTTTCCTTTTCGGTGCCCTCTTGTTTCCCTACTTCAACCATGCCCCCGCGCTTCTTAACACATTTCCCATTTTCCACTCCTTCCTTTAGTTTTATTCCATTTGAAGATTTGGCGCGAAATTTCAGGCTCAATTTGAGTAAACCGAGTTTTATACAGAGCTAAAATAATGGCATTTTGAAAGGATTTTATCAATTCAGTTCCTTTTTTAACCTCCCTATTATTACATGTAATTAAATATGATTCATTTTAGCTATTTCCAACTATTTCCGGACATTGAATATGTGATATGAAGGTAATGTAATGTAGATTAAAAAAGTGTAATAGATCTAAAAGAATGTAATTTTTACTGTAATTACTATGAATTAACTAACTCTAAAAGCTTTATTTGCTTTTCTGTGCGAAAAGTGTTTTCAACAACGTTTAATTCATGTTATTTTATAATTAGTTAATTACTATACTTGTTTCCGAGATATAAAACCTTATATCTCGATTGCTGTTATTGAAAAATTTTTAATGTCTCAATTGATCATTTTATTGTTTAGGTTTTGGACATTCTATTGCTCAAATATTCGAGGTAAGTAAAAATATATTAAAATATGCTGATAGAAGCCCCATGTTTTGATTGAAAAAATGTAAGTAACTTTATAAATCTTGCAGATCATAATCAATGTTGATTATATTTTTTCATATATGTATAAGACTGAAGCATTTTCAAAATGGATTTTAACCAATTAAAAAGCAAAATGTACCTCTCTTATATTTATTATCCCGAACCCCAAAGAACATCCGATTCTACCCCGAAAAAAGTAAAAATTCCTCGACAGCAGCTGCTGTTAAATATGGCGCAATGTGCAATTGTTGATAATGGGCCATGTAGCGGGCATATCCTCCCGATTCCCGATTCCCGAATCCCGGTTCCCCATTCCCGATTCCATATAGCTCGCTTTTTTTTCCTACCCAGCTATGGCGCCTGCGCCTCGCCTGCTAATTAGTCGAAGCTCCCGATCCCGAGGGATAAAATAAAGGGTGGCGACATCGGGGGGAAAGATGTGCTCCTTGTATTTGCTAAACTTTGCATTAAATTTTGGCGCTGCACAGGCTGTGGCAATTAATTTGGAGGCGCAACAAGCGTTGAAAGCGTCGAAATGAAGTGTGACGAGCATCGCAGAGGAGCTGCCACATTTCGCCACAGATGTATTTCCTTATCCTTGGGGGAAGGATTGCACTGAAACGAAAGTTATTGTGAACATTCGGATTGGTTCTTTTTATTTAATCAAGTAAATATTCATTTTGATTAAGCAGAATCTTGCAAAGGTCTTGGTTTGTTCAAAATACAACTGCTCTTAGCGCGGAATTTGGTTTGTTGAAAACTGTCTCCTCTTTTTCTAGAGTCACATATATTTTGAAAGACCTAGTAAAAGGGTATTGTGCATTTCTAAAGCTATACTTTGATGTTTATAGCGAATGCTTTTTAAGGAATATTCAAACATCTTTTAATAGCTGAAATATATATTTGTAGTTTGTTTTTTAACAAGTAACCTTTTGTTTTCAGTAACTGACAAAATAAGCGTGGTTTTAATCTACTTCGTTTTATAAAATTGCCATTTTCAGTCCGCAGTTTTGGCCAGTGTAGTGAAGGGGTGCTGCAGGCTTTCCCACCTTTCCTTTGGCTGCCTTGTACCGTGTCATCTTTTTCGGTTTCTCCAGGCGATGTCAATGTGCGTGACTTTGGTTGCTGCTGTTTTCTGCCTTTTCCAGTTGCATCATTCAACCATGACAACAATCATCTCCTCGGCTTCTTTTTGCTCTGCGTTGTTGTTGCTTTTGTTGTTTTTGTTGTCAAACACTAGACAACAAATTGTTGTAATTATGTTCAGGTTGCGTTTCGCTTGTCGCTTCCCGATGTCATAATGCTACCCGCAATTATGGTAAAAGTTGCATGAAACAAAACAAAACAGCAGCAATAATAGTAGTAGTAGCAATAATAATGGTAACAAACAAACAAACACAAGCCCAGCGGAAAACGTTTCATTTTCAGTTATGAATTGACAACAGACGGTTTTTTTGCTTCTCTTCATTGTTGGGTTTTTGTGAAAGGAGCGGGGAAAATGTGGAAAATGGCCAGGGAATTCAAAGATGATAGTGCCCTTTGCGAAAGAGAATTTGATTCTATTTTAAATATCTACCCGCTCTACTTTAACAGAACCGTTTTTGTCAAACCATTTTTTTAGAGAAATGATTTAGGAATACATTTTTCGAACAAAAGGACAAAAATTCATTGTGCCTAAAGAGTAAACTTCAAAATTTCCAAAAAAAAATTTGGTCTTTTTCAGTATATAACAAAATTTACAAACAATTTGAACATTTTGATTTTAGCCCATTTTTTGCAAAAAAATATCAGTATTTTTACGGTAAAAATGTTAATAATTTTCCGACAATGAAATGCCATACCTTGTTGAACTCGTAACAAAATTTCCAATCGAACTGCTTTCACAGATTTTTTTGTAAAATTGTAGAGAAAAATCATGATGAAAACCTCACGAAAAATGTAAAATGTGAAAAATTGGGATTTTAACAATTTTTCGGTCAAAAATATCAGTATTTTTACTATAACAACGCCAATAATTGTCCAATAATGGTATGGCATACCTTGTTAAACTCGTAACAAAATTTTCAATCGGACTGCATTCACAGCTTTTTTTTGTAAAATTTTCGAAAGAAAATCATGATTAATGTGAAATAAAATTAAGTTTGGGTTGGCAACTGATAAAACATAGTTTTTAAGATCAAGTATGCTTGGAAGTAGGTAATGTCTTCCAAGTCGTCTAGCAGTTTCCTGTTTTCATTCACAATCGATATTCTGTGGCTATCGACTATACTTCTAATATTCCAAAATATATTCTGCAATGACTGAGTTAAGTGTCTGGTGGATGGCCATGGGCTACAAGTTCTTCGTGGAGGACTTCCGCCTTCCGGAGGACTTTACCACCGCCATCAGCTACGCAGTGGTGTTCCTGGTGTCCTGGTACGTCGTCCTCTACGTGGCCCGGTTCCTGATGGGCCTTCTCTGGCCCGTGATGGTTGTGGTGTCGGCACTCTTCATCGTGCGATTCCTTCGCACCTTCGACCCCGTTGACCTGGTGGACATCTTCCTCCAGGCTGTGGAGCTTATCATTAATACGGCCCTCGAACTGTGCTCCAACTTCTATCAAGATATCCTGGAAACCCTTAGCAACAAATGGGCTATGCTCTTCTCTGACGAATAATTCTAAATGATGAACAGATGCGGCGGACTACGAAGGCAAAACACCTAGACAAATAATTATTTTCGCGTTATCCTTTAAATAAATATAGATTGCTAAATTTAATATTTATGTTAGTTTCAATAAGTCACTGATTAATTGATTTACCAAGAACTTTACATTTTACCTTTAACTTTAATAACTACTCCTTAAAGGTTTTTTTTACCCGGACTGTTAAAGCAATTTAAGCGATAAAAGGTTAACATTAGGTTATCATAAGATAAGCTAATTATTCGCCAGTGTTGACATTCTAGGTAATTGAGAGGATTAAATTGGTAACTTCTGGCTTCTAAATATTTGTTTCCCCCAATCCACCTATTTGTGGGTCAAGAGTTGCAGGACCTGTAGTTTCTTGAGTTAAAGGTTCGCCTTTTGCCAGCTGACACTCATGATTTCTCGGTTCCCAGTTCCATGAGATGGCGTGCCTGGCCAACTTATGAAAACCGGACACGGACATCGTCACGGACACGGAAAACGCAGGGGGATTGGAATTGGAATAGGGATAGGAATATGGATGGCATAGGATAAAGGGATGGGATAGACAACTTTCCACGTAGAAGACACATGTGGCACCGCAGCCACGGCCACAGCCACATGCAACAAGCTGAAAAAGACTGAAAATTACTGAAAACGACTGAAAAAGATCGGGTGGTGCAGAAGTCACCCCTCGGTGGCTATTCTGATGATTATTAAACTGTCTCCGTGGCTCTTCACAACGGCAGCGAAGCGAGGAGATAATTATGAGATGCGCGTTGAGCTGTTTTGACCTGGCCCAATATAGGTTGCGTGCTGCAGTCGAGGCTTCACTGTAGCTAATGGTGCACAGGAAAAATTATTGTATTATTGTCTTTAAGGAGATTACTATCATCCGTTTATAATCAATTAATTATCATCCCATTTATAAGAGATTTCCAATTGCAAAAATCTATGTAAAAATGTAAACTTAAAAATATGTTTGAGCAAAAGCCTATAAAAATGAAAAACTTATTTAAAACTTATTCCGTCTAAAGGTTTGTTGGCAAACATCTGACGCACTTTATTTGAATATATATAGCTAAAGACTAAATCCAAATACTGTAAGCTACCTTTTCTTTCGGTAAATTGATCCTTGGTTAATTTTCAAATATTTTTGTGCAGTGTACTTGCAAGTACGGTCGGCTATTTGCTTTTTTCCCCGGCACGCACACACAAGTGAAATGCAATTTAGCGTAAGTGCCTCTAGACGCGACAATTGTCGTCCTGGTCTCCTGAATCCCCATCCCCATTATAAAGCCCATCCCCACCAGATTCCAAGGGTTGGACCCAAAAACCGCCGCTGGCTTTTGCTTACATATGCAGGTTCCGTTCGACGCTTCCGCTCCGCCCTGCAAATACTGGGAACACTGGGAAAAATATAGTACCAACAGGGAATTTAATGTATTTCAAAGACAAAGGAATTTGCAGAAATCGTCCATCAGTTTATGGGAATTAAACATATTGTATCAAACGAAAGGCACAAAAGTTAATGAGGATACTTTTAGGATATGTTTCATTTTTGAGACTTGTGGCAAAGTAATCATAGTATAATTCATACAAAGAATTCATATAAATGAAATTTAATAGTTGGCCGGGAAAGTATGCTTTTATCTTAACCACAAGTAATGATTTACAGACATTTGCAAAATTGGGTTCCATTAAATCAGCATATTGTTTATACACTTACCCTGTTTAATGTGTCTTTAGTTTTCCGGCAAGCCTCTGTATTTAAGGGCCCATTTTTTTCAGTGGCAGAGTGGGGTCAGGGGTCAGGGGTTCGAATCCGGACTTGGGCGAGTGTCGAGTGTGTGGCTGGAGTGGCTGGCTCGGCACTTGGCTGCGAGTCGGCCGGCTAATGTGCCAATAATAATCATGGCACAGGACTGAGGCTAAGAAACTGAAACTGAAACAGAAACAGAGCCAGAAACAGAAACAGCTCGACATCAAATGGCATGTTAAATTCTACAGCCTCCGCAGGCTGGAACCCGGAAATATTTTCCACTTTCGGACCCAACCGGGGCATTATTAGCTCTCATTTAGGTAAATCCCATTAAAGAAAGAAGGGAAGAAAACGCTGGCAACGGGCAAAAAATACAACAAAATTAGCGAGTGAGAGGGAGGAGGAAAGTAGCATCGTTTGACATTTGGTTGGCTGCATTTGGGGTGTTTGGGTGGTGTTAATGCAAAGCCTTTTACGCCACCACCCAACCACTAGCACCACCCATCCACCGAAACCACCCAACCACCTAAGCCATCGAGCCCATAATGAGCACCATTCAGATTTGCCCAAAAGCCAATTCAAGTTGCCTCTAAAAGCCGGTGGAGAATTAGCTCACTTGACGGGATTTTAAAATGATTTGAGAAGTCTTAAAGCCGATAAATATGGCCGAAATATCCTTTGTAATTTAAGTAAATGATCAGTACACTTTGTTTATTATTTATTCTTATATTCCCTAGAGTTTAACCAATATTTAATTGATATATCTATATATTTATATTTATAATTTGTATTAAATCTTTACATACATTTTTTTATAATTTCAAGAAAAAGAATAGTTTATTGAGATTGTAAAGATCAAGTATGCCTGGAAGTGGGCAATGTCTTCCAAGTCGTCTAGCAGTTTCCTGTTTTCATTCACAATCGATATTTTGTGGCTATCGACTATACTTCTAATATTCCAAAATATATTCTGCAATGACTGAGTTAAGTGTCTGGTGGATGGCCATGGGCTACAAGTTCTTCGTGGAGGACTTCCGCCTTCCGGAGGACTTCACCACCGCCATCAGCTACGCAGTGGTGTTCCTGGTGTCCTGGTACGTCGTCCTCTACGTGGCCCGGTTCCTGATGGGCCTTCTCTGGCCCGTGATGGTTGTGGTGTCGGCACTCTTCATCGTGCGATTCCTTCGCACCTTCGACCCCGTTGACCTGGTGGACATCTTCCTCCAGGCTGTGGAGCTTATCATTAATACGGCCCTCGAACTGTGCTCCAACTTCTATCAAGATATCCTGGAAACCCTTAGCAACAAATGGGCTATGCTCTTCTCTGACGAATAATTCTAAATGATGAACAGATGCGGCGGACTACGAAGGCAAAACACCTAGACAAATAATTACTTTCGAGTTTTCAGTTAAAAAAACATACTTATATATAGCTAAATTTAAAACCCATGTTAGGTTCAATAACTCACTATTTAATTGATTAACCATGAACATTAAAGACGACCATTTTGTACATTTCGGAATAAAAGCAAGCTTCCTGTTTTCTTGTGATCTATAACCTAGCACTAAAGTCATTGTCATTTGCTTTTATTTTTTTAAGAAAAAAAATGATATTTTAGTGAATTTTCTTTTCTTGAAATTCACAAAGGCATTTGATAAATTTCGAAAGTGCCATTTACCACCATAAAAAACCGCCGATTGAAAGGCGTATATATATATACTTATTTGTATTTGTATATGTATATGTTAATTATGTAAGTATGATTCCACTTCGAGGGAAGTGAACGCAAAAGGGGGCGTGGCATGCGGTAAAATAAAATTGCACATTAGATTCTTGTGACAAGACCGTCTGCCACTCCCCCAAATCGCATTTTCCCGCCGCTTTTTCAGCGGAAAACTCCTGGCAAGAGGGCGCAGAAAGCGTTGCAAGCGTCTGGGGGGTGTGGCAAATCATGGGCGGCGGGGTTCCAAAGGGGACAGGGGGGTTGGCAGGAAAATTGTGCAGTTGCAGCCATAATTATTTTTACGGCACATTGCGTCGGTGCCGCCAGAGAAGATGGAGACCCCGAACAGTGGGTTAGATTCAAACAATGTTTTTTTAATTTATAATTTTTCATTTGTTAAATATATCAATATGGGAATCCTTGTATTTAAAAATTTGAAGTCAAAAAGCTGCTTTATTTGCGTTAACGTCCTCACACTATGTTTAAATAAATATGATTTTTATAACATTTCGATTACTAAAAGAATTCTATATAATGAAGTCCTCATACATTTTAGATATATGATATATACATGTTCCTTATAAGAATTATATATTCTCTAAACAGAGTTTAAGCGAATTCGTTTTTTTCTAGATGTACAATCTTTTGTGGTTTTTTAAGGAAATGTAATATCTCAATTTTTATGGGCTTAAGCTTTTTAAGCTATTTGATAGAAAGACAAATAAGGAAAAGCATCTTAAAGAAGTTAAGTGGGCCTAAACAAAGCTTCTCCTGGCTAATCACTATTTAGTAACACATGTTTGGGCCCCTTAAATGTAGTAAATAACTGTATTTCTTCTAAAATTAGTTTGTAGTTTGATTTTAACAATATTTTAATACTGTTTAACTCATTTGTAGTCCCAGTGTTCGTTGTTTTGTAGGCGCTGAAGTTGCAATCTGTGCCCAAATGGGGTTGATCAGAGGTGGCGGTTGAGAGGGGGTTCGGGGCGGTAAGGGAACGAGGGGCGGGGTTACGGGGACCAAGCATAGAGAATAATAATAAAAATAATTATGCATATGCCACCCTACGGTCGCAGAGCCTCCGGTGTTCCTCGAATCGCTGCGCCTCTTTAACCTCTCTTTAGTCCCCCTTTGTCCGCCCCCCCATCCCCCTAACCTCTCCCGAAAAACCCCCTAAGCACCTACACCCCCCCACCCTTCTGAAAATCGCCTACAACCCCCGTACAATCCCGCTGCTAATTTAGATGAGCATGCTCGACAGTAATTTGCATGCCAGTTTCAGTTCCATTCGCAGTTTGTGGGAGGATGTGGACGGTGGGGATTGGGGATTGGGTGGTGACCCCGACTGAGAGCCACTTGTCTCCGCTTTCCCCCCCCTTTCACCCTCTCTTCACCCGTGTGACAGTTTGCAGCGTTGACAATGCCGCCTCCATGTGTCGTTGTTGCCGGAGCTTTTGTGCATATGTCGCTGCTGTCTTCCATGTCATTCACACACGCCGAGTGTGCGACTCTCTCGTCTAAAATGGCACACACTTCTGCCTTCTGCCTCGAATGGCAAGTTCCCAATCCCAGAACGACAACCCCCCCCCCCATCCCCTTGCACTGCCCCCTTTTCAGCGCGCTTGCGCTTGTGGAGTGCCACTAATTGAGGCACCCATCTGCACCGCCAGCGATGGCAACTGTACCCCGCAGAGGCGCAACCTCTGACCTCTTATCCAATCGCTCCCCCCAAAGCTTGGCCTAGCAGCTGGTCCAGATCTTCGGGAAATCTTTGGCCAAAAACCGTGTCGTTAACCAATACATTTTTAAGTGAATCCGAAAGTCAAAAATTTTAACCAAATCTTAATATATTTTGTGTAGCGACCATTACTGATTTATACATCCTTGCCTAGGGTATTATTATTTAAGTCAAAAGTTTGCAATGCAGTAAAGGACACATTTCCGACCCTATATAGTATATACAGCATCACCAGGTGAGTCAATCTAGCCATATCCATCCAACTAAGATTTCGATGACTTGTAAATAGGTGACCCAAAACTGGACATCTCTTGTTCATAACATTACAAAATATAAGCCCATTTTAAAGTGAAATATTTGTATACCTTTGTTCTCTACAAATCTGCATTACATTTTTTCATTTTAACGTTAATCATTTTTAGATCCATTTTAATGTTTGTTTTTTAAGTTTCTGATGACGTGTAGAAATGTGACCCAAAATTGAATTTCTAGAGTCCATAACTTTAACAAATGAAAGCCGATTCCAACGTGATATACCATAGCTTGATTCTTAAATAATCTGCATTCAAATTTCAACGTTGAAAAGTTCCAAGTTGGCCAAAGGGCAACGAAATGTTATAACCGAATTTCGAATGGACTTCAAGGATGAATTGGTCAAATTCAGTTTACCATGACAACTAAGTCTGTTTGAGCTTTTGGTCCTGAATTCCACTTCTGTTTTCGGAATCTCAATGCCGAGAAACTGCTCTTTTCTTTTGTTGTCGGATGGTTCAGGCCAGAAAATAATGTTCCATATTTTCCATTGGTTTTTTGGCCCAACATTCGATTGTTTGCCTTTGTTGTCTCTGGCAAGGAATGCGATTGCCTGGTGCAAAGTGTTTATGGATGCCAATGAAAAGGGGCATCCAACTGAGCGACTCTGCGGCGAAGGACTTTTCAGAGGATTTTCCCAATGCACAGAGAAAAAATGTGAGCTCAGTGAATTGGATTCAACGATGAGGATTGCTTGGGTTTTTTTTTTATAACTATGATAGAAATTTCAAATGTAAGTACAAAATCCTAAAGCGGTTCATAAATATTAGATTGAAACTTATTTGCCATTAATATTCACTTGAAGTTATTAAATATATTATATACCTTTTTCGCTCTGTGTACGAATGGGGGCAGCTGGGGAAAGACCCAAGTGCATGTGGAGCCTCTAAATGATCCACTGTGTGGGCCAACAACGACAACACCTTCCAAGGGAAAACAGCACAAAAAAAAGGGAGGGAAAAGCAAAGAAAATTCAACAAATCATGGCAGTGGCAGTGGCAACGTCAGCCCAAAACGGAAGCCATGCCAAAAAGCCGGCAAAAAACCGAAGCGATGGGGGAAAAACCACACCTGCATTCACCTCAAGGTGAGCGGGGGGAAGGGGGGGTAGGGGCTTTGGTGCAACGTGGTGGAGGGAGGGGGGGGGGGGTTTGCCATTGGGGCTTGGTTAAATCAAACCGTAAACTATGGAGGCCGCCATTGCTGTGTGCCGAGCGCATTTTTGCCGCCCAAAGTGCGGCGACTAACGCCAAAGACCACAAAAAACTGCAGACTCTACTAACACACTGAACAAAACAATCATTAATATTCCATGCAAATTCCTATGATAATATCAGTGTTAATTTTTTGTAATCCTTAGTATTAACTTCGATTTTTTAAATTTTTATATAACTAAAATTGGACGCTGTTTTTGTTTGTTGCTAACTCAATTGAATTACTAAATTAGGGAGAATCAAAAACCATTAAAAGGCAAATTGTATTTAAACAATTTAAGCAAATTAGGAACATTTTAAAACAAAGCATCAATTAAAGGATATCCAAACAAAATTAATAGCAATTTTAAAGAATATATGTGAATAAACATGAAGTAAATGAAAGGCATATATGAATAGAGTAACTCTAACGAAAAGCTAAAACAAATCTAAATAAATGTCATATATTATATCATGTATTTGACTATTGGTTGCTATTCCTTTGGAACCATCAGGATAAACTATTTTTGTTTGAATAAACTCCTTTTAAGATCACTTTTTTTGGGTTTTATAGTCGTTTTCTCAGTGATCCGAAGAGGAGACGTTGGAATATGTGTAACCCTGGTTCTCTGAGGTTTCGGCGACAGAGTTTTTATGGCACTCAGTCGCCTCATTGTTTCGTAGTTTGTTTCCATCTTCACCCCAGTCACCTCTGAGCCCCCTACCCCCTACCCCCCTACCCCACCGCTACTAGTAACCACTTTTTTTTAGCCATCTTTACTTTTTTTCTGTCCACGTTTTTACTTTACTTTGTTCAGTTTTGCGTTGAAAGCGCTACAATGGCGTGAAATAATATGCAAAATACTCTGGCGCGCACACACATGCATGTGGTGTAAGTGCTGTGCAAACAGTGTGTGTGTGTGTGGCTGTGGGCGGTGGGCGGGGCAGGGTAGTCGGGGGTCAAAGGGCAGGGGCTACAAGGATGATGGCTGGTGACGAGTGGTGTTGATCGCCGCACGGCTGCTAATTAGGCCACTTAGAGCTCCGTTCGAGGCACTTTCTGCAGGAAATCACAAGAACCAGACATTCGAACATTCGACTATGGGGTGGAATTCTCAGACGGGCAAATATATATATATATATATGTGTGTATATATACTAAGTATGCCACATAGCCTCTTGTACATGGCGAAATCCTAATGGGGGAAGGGGAACCCTGTTTGCCATTCGGTCCGGCCATTATTGCCTAGTGCCATGTAAGTGTGTGTTGCACGCCCTTCTCCTCACCTTCTTCCCCTTTACCCAGCCCCCCTTCTCCTCATCCTTGCGTGTGAAGGAGGTCAATGCATTCACTCATGGAAAGTGGGAGGGCCAGGCAATCCCTTTAAAAAATTTAAGAAATTAAAGACCAAAATCAGGCACAGCAAACATATACAAAAATATGAAATCATTTGCATATATTTTGAATTAAAACTTCCAAAAGATGGGATAGCATTCGTAGATTCAGTTAAGAGAAAATCCTCCTTTTTTATAGTAAACTTTAAATAGCTCGTAAAAAGATATGATTACTTTAACAGTTTTAAACGGAGTACTTAAAAAGAAGGTGAATTAAAACTAACTTTCAATTTTGAATTTAAATAGTTATTGAGTAACTGAAAAAATGTTTTTATCAGGGTAAATATGTCAGTTTTGTTACATTTCATAACGGGTACGATCAGTTAATCAGTGCGAATTCGCCATATTATATGCGGATGCTCTTTGACTCCTCGGTTGAACGAACCAGTCATTATTGTGAGTTATCCTGCGCACACACACACACACACACACACATCCTCGCATATCCTTTTTTAGGTTGGGGCATCTCGAATTACCATAAGTTGGTTCGGCGGCAGAGGTTTCTTGATCTTTTCCTGGCTGTCTAAGTTTTCGAGGCAGCTCCGCCCACGTCCCCTCGTTCCCCCTCCCGTGAACTGTGTACTGCCCACAAATCGCGGATCAAAGGAGCCGCATATCCTGTGCTTGAGTTTCATTCATTGAGCCAGGAGCCCGAGTGTAAGCTTATATGGGGTCCGATCCTCCAGCGGTCCTTCCTCCTCTAGAAGATCTCCTCTTTCCCCTCAACTCTCAACTCCACGATGCTAATTCCTAATTGGGTAAGCGCAGAGGCCTAATTAAGCTGTTGCCATTGTTGACAGGGATTTCCATTCCCCTCTCTCCCCTTGGAGATGACGATCCCTGTCCCGAAAGTCTAGGCTAGATTCCAGGTGCCACCAAATCGAAATAAAGACATCTGCCGCAGTTGTCCCGCAAGCTAAGGGTTTTGTTAAAGGGTTTCCCCAGCCAAAAACAATAAGTAACAAGGCAAGAGTATTTTCTTAAAATGCCAATACCAAGACTTTTTAGATTAAGAAAAGAATCCTTAAGAATTTAAGGAAATCGAGTTTTTGAAATGAGTTTATTAAACTACTTTCATGTTAAGCAGCTTTTGCATTTATTATTAATTTAAAAAAAATGTATTGTTATATGAATACTTAGGTAACTTTAAACCTTAACTTGTTTCCTTATTTTAACCTGAAGGGTAAATAAAGTTATGTAATATCTGTATTGAAAAGCCACAATTTCCGATTTTACAACGACTTTGTTGGTCACAGGTTGTCAGCAATATTTCTGTAGTCTTCTGCAACGCAAAGTCAACTATTAATACGATTGGCAAACAGAATTTTGGTCAAATGTGGACCTTCTCTGTTTGTTTGAGGTGTGAGTTTCTCGTTTGTCCGCCCGGCGGCCATCATTAATGACGCAGGCGTCGGGTCAAAGGTGCAAATATTGATTGACAGCCCATACATGTCACATCCATACTATGACCCCCGAAATGGGGTTAGCCCTCAGTTGGCATCGGATTTTGTGAATTTTCGGCAGAGGTAGAAAGTTCTGTCTGCAATTTATTGACCACAACACCAGGCTCAATTTTCATCATGATTTTTCTTTGATTTCCATTGACTGAATATTTGGTTAAGTAAGCAAATAAAATAAAGTTATGCAAATGTAACTAGAAGAAATGTCTATATTTATTAAAGGAATAAGCCATAACAAATTGCACTCACAGGATATATTTCTTTGAAAGATTACTTTTGAATTACAATCAATCATCTTAGTTAAATAAAAATAGTATACTTAGTTTAAGAGAAGATTTTCTTGTGTTATACAAATATTATAAAGCAAACATAAGCTACTGACATAAGGGACTTGAAATTAAAAATGAAATATTGAGCCCAGTGCGATTGACTTGTTGCTAATGACCTGAGAGCACAGTTTGACAGCCACTGGCCCATCCTCTGGGCCATCATCATATCATAATAAACCTGTTGATTTGTGCTTGTTAGGGCGCGGCAATGGCCCCAGAACGACCCTTCTCAGGAGGCCCAAAACCCAAACCCCAAAACCCCAGACCCAAAGCCCAAAAAATATAAATATAAAAAAAGAGCCCGAAAGTATCCCAAAAGCCCAGTCATAACCGAGGGAAAAGAGCAGTCATAAGCGCGGCCAGCTCAACTTTGTGTGGATCTGCGGGGAGAAGACTGAGCCTGAAGACAGAAGACTGGAGACTGAAGACTGAAGACGGGAGACTGCGTCCGAAGAATCGGGCCTGAAGACCGAAGACACTGTAGACACCGAAGATCGCAGCTCGCTGTGTGGCTGTTGTTGTGGTTGTCGTTAAAGTCGTTATTATTATTTGTGGCTCTTTAAGTGGCTCATTCGCTAACTGCACGACGATGGCGATATTCGTGTGCCTCCCAAGTCCCCCAGCCCACAGGGGGGCGTGGCGGGGGCGGAAGAGGGGCCCCGAAGACCGGAGACTGGAGACTGAGGTCTGAAGACTGAAGACTGGCGACTGGCGTCGCCGCTGACAGCGACGGTGGTCCACTTGGCGCTCTCGTGAATTGATTCATAAAATATTATATCATTTTTCTGAAGACCCCCCCCCCAGCTCTTCTGCTGCTGCTGCCTTTTTACCCTCCTCCTTATTCGTTTTTTTCAGTTTTTTTTTGGTTTCTGGCTGCTCGTTTGAGGGTTTTGTAATTAG
The DNA here is from genome assembly GCA_018153305.1 of Drosophila kurseongensis. NCBI lineage: Eukaryota > Metazoa > Arthropoda > Insecta > Diptera > Drosophilidae > Drosophila > Drosophila kurseongensis. The sequence goes on from JAECXX010000141.1 coordinate 2,068,819, forward strand.
CGTGCATGTTTACCCGAATAATTTCACTTCATGGGGCTCGTTGAAGAAGTTATTATCAGTGCCCCTGCCCCCTCGTTGTCTCCCCCCCTTTTTTTCCCTCTGTTTTTTGGTTATATATCGCCCAAAGCGGGCAACGTCCGCCAATTAGTTGGCCAATGTCCGAGAAAATACTTTTTTGGGCAACTGTAACGGAAGGAAGTCGCCGTCTCTTTCTTGATCTCTAACCCAAAGCCGTGGGCGCTGCTTTACACGGAGAAAAAAGGGTGGAAACTAACTACTTGAGTTATTAATTTCAGAGATAAGTTCATAGTTTACCATTAAATTCCTGGAGTTTTCGGCTTTTAAAAACCAAAATCGTTGAATTAATTTATTAAAGAAATATGAATCAAAAATTGTTGTATTGTTAAAAATATGATGTATAAAACATTAGTCAAAAACTCTATATTTAAAATAAGTAATAGACCTTGTAAGTATATGATTAATTCTAAAATAATTTGCTCTGTGTAGAAGCAATTGCATAAATCAGCGGCGGCGAACCGCTGGCTCTTAATTGACATACATAGACCACCGTGACCGGCCGACTTTCCGCCGAACTCACTCAACTCTCGACTGATCCGAACCGAACCGAACCCATCCCATTCCATTCCAAAGCCATCCGATTTCATCCCATCCCGAGTCGTCTGATTCCGGGCGATCCAATTTATGGAGGCACTGCGGACAAAGGGTCACGTCATTGCCTTTGCCCTGCGCTTGACAGCAGCTCGTAACTCTGGATAAACTCGGATCTGGGATCCTGGAGGACCGAAAATGGGGGATCCGGGGATCCGGGGATCGAGTTTCGGGAGATTGAGAGATGTCACCGGCGGCTGTGGCTGGAGTTATGATCGGTCTGGTCCGGGCAGGTGATCTTTGATGGATCGCAGCCAGGCCAAAGGATCCTTCGCCAATCGAAGTTCATTGATTGCCGTTAAAAAACATCGCTTCAAATGGGTTTCAATGGCAGGCCTTCAGGAAATGCATAAAATATAACGACCAAACCGAAAGTTTGCAGTCCTAACATATTTTTTTATATTTCATGATTTAAGGGGACCTAAATAATATTCATCTGAAACCAACAGATAACTCTCAATATTTAATTACCAATAAAAACACCGGGCTACTGTCTGGTTTTAACAAGCAACTTTCATTTATTTTGGTATAAAAATATAAAACAGATATTATAAATAACAAACCATTATTAAAAAATATGAAATCCTTTGACTCTGAACTAAATAGCCATAATAATAATCATTGTTAAAAACAATTAGATACTGTAACGAATATTTATGTATTGTTGTTCAACTTATAACCCTTTTTCTTCTACAAAAATACAAATATTGTTTGACATATTCAGTAGCTAATGTTTTTTTTTATTGTGCCACCTGTAGGTCTATTATCATATTTATCCAATTTTTATCTTATGTCCCAAGTTATCGAAATCCTCAATTATCGTGTGCATTTCTCCGGATTCTAAGATATTCCTCAGCTCATCAAGGCCAAATCAAAAATCAATTAACTCCTTAGACTTTTCATCGAGTTGGAGGTAGAATACTTAACCTTTTTTTCATAAAGATAAAATTGGTTAGAAAAAAAGATCGAGAAACTCTTGTTTTGGCCAATCAAGGCAGCAGCTTATGTTAATTATAATGTTTTGGGTTAAACGATTCTACAAATCAAACCGTTAGGTGTTACAAATGACCAAACACGCAAGAATTGAAGAGAGAAATGGGGAGAAGAAATGGAGGAAGAAAGGAGGGGAGAAGAAATGGGAGATGAATGGGTGAGGAGATGAAAAGAAGCGGAGAAAGAGAAGCTACAACGGATAAATCAGTGTGTGCGGTGGGCAGTTTTTTTAGGGGCCCCCAGATGCGATCAAAGTTGATTAGATGTCTGCGGATGCTGTACAGCCAAGAACCCCCTCCCCTGGTAGTCCACCCCTCCCCCTTCCCCACCGTTTATATCCCCCCCCCCACTCCACGCCGATTCCGCCATATCTTCTTGGGTGTCGGACGAGCGTGCGTGCATTTTATTACGCGCGGATGTGATGAGTCTATCGATGGGGCCTCCACCACTCGAGTGGCTTGTTAAAAGTCGCTGAATGGGAGCATTTTATGACCCGCTTTGATGGCCAATCCAATCCACATAGTCGGCGGGGGATTTAATTAGGGGGAAATCAAAGGCAGCCGTAGTACATGTATGTGTATCTCAATGGGCCTCAAGCCGATGATGGCAGATTTTTTTGAGGACATGATTTTGCAGCTCATTCTAATCCTCGTTAACTTATCGCTATTCGACTTTGGTGTGGGCAAATTTGGCATAGTAATTGCACATCTTTCACAATTTTAATGCTTCGTTTTTTTAAACATTTTTGTAACCAGTATTTGATATTTTTAGTCTCACTTGATTGGTATTTCTGTTATAAAACTCCTGATGGGCTTATAACTATTTGTAAGAGGAGTTTTATAATTAACCAATTAGTTTTAATTGGTTGTATGATAAAATATTTGCAAAAATTAATCTAATTGCTGCGATAATAGCATCTTTATCTGTCATACAAAATGGCTTAAAAAGCGGTTTCCCAATTTTCGGTAGAACAGTTAGCCAATCACCTCCCAAATTCCTTCCACCAACTGGAGGGACCACCCAAAATCGAGCCAAAAAAGTTGTCAACATTTTCATGTTGCTGTTGTGTCTGTTGATGTTGTTGCTGTTGCTGTTGCTGTTGCAGATGCTGTTGTTGCTGCTGCAGTAGTTGTTGCCTCGAATTTGTGCAATGTCCAGTGGCCGGCGGAAAATTGGAAAAGTGGAAAAGCGGCATGCTGCAATCGCAGCCTGAGCTTTTGGTCTAGTGAAGGGGCCACCCACGCTGTCCGTCCCTCCCCCAAAACAAAAAAAAAGTGGGGAAGGGGGGGCTCCAATGGGGATTTCGGATGGGGGTTTTCAGATGTCAGAGGAGCGGAGGCACTTGAACAAACGGCCATTGTTGCTGTTGTCTTTCAACATTTTTGACTTGTTTTGATTATGACGGGGGACGTCGTTGTTTGTTTGTTCGTTGATTTCATAATCTCTTCTGTTGCTCTTGCACAGTGAAAAATCGGTCATTAGTTTCATAAAATATTTACAGAGCCTACATGGTAATGTTGTTAAGACTTTTGTCTCCTTAAAACCTTATATATACTTAAAGTATTGCCGACAAGAATAGGTCTAAAAGTCTTTCTTTAGTATAAAATATTTTTAAAAACCTATTTACTTATTTGTCATAGGACATACCCATTAGGAATTTTTTATATAAAATTGCTATTTTGTAATCTTAAAAGTCTTCGATAGCATGATTTTAAAAACATTTCTTTTGCTGGATAGTTCAGTAAAGATAGTAAAAACATTTTTCATATGTGGACAATAGATGGTTTTATACAAAAAAACATCAAAATAATATACTTGTAATACAAAAATAATTGAACTGTTTGGCTTTTAAATTTCGTCAGTACCTCTTGGGATTTTACTGCCACCCGTATTTTGTTCCGTAAATTACGAGATGACAATTTAGGACCGATATTATTAATGCTTTGTTTTTCTGCATGTTGTTGCTGCTGCTGCCATTGTTGTTGTAGATTTGTGGGTGACCGCGCACTCTCTAAAAACGTCAATCACTCAATTAAACTTAATTATAATTGCGAAGCGATGATGGCGGGCGGGCCACAGCAACAACAGCAGAAAAATTTCCAGAAAACAAGACAACAAACAGAATTCAGAAAAAAAAAGAATGGAAAACCCGGCGAGTGGGTGTGGAAAAGGGGGGCGGGTTTGTTCAGATTTCAAGAAATTTCGCAGAAAATTGTAAATGCACGATGCTGCTTCAACTTTTGCCTCGCCTGATGAAGATGAAGATGATGATGGCGACGCGTCGCCTCCACTTTGGTCTCAAATTTAGCTGGTCGTTGTCCCTCTTCGTGTTCTTCCCCCCGCTGCTCACATTTTGATTGCTAGCCTGAGAAAATGAAAGACCACAGAGCGAGTGGAGAGTCTTCAGGGCACTGTAAGAAAATAATTACATTCTTAGCTCAAAGTCAGCGGAGAACAAGTGTAAAACCTTAACTTAAAGCCCAGCATTTTTATATAAAGACTCCTGAAACTTATTAGTATTCACTCAGACAATACAATTTCTGAAGTTAAGTTATCTCTTTGATTGGATTACAATTTGCTTTAGATTTTGTAGACTTTCTTTAAACTCACTATAGAATCACTTTAAATTTCTTAACATTTCCTTTTAGTAATGTTAGTATTTCATATTAGTATATCTTTTTTCTCAGTGTAATGCCTCGCATGCTGATGTCGCGCTATGCAAAATGTCTTCTGCCTCGCTCCCACTCCTTCCTGCCCTATGTCTATCCCACTCTCTACACCCATCCTGCTTGCTCACTCTTCTGCTGAGGTGGCCACGCAATTTGGGCGATCGAGAAGAATCGCCCACCCAGAAGACGAGTCTTCAAGCCAGGCCCAGAAGAAGAGGAAACTCAATTGAAGTGCCAGGAACTCTCTAGGCGGGGTAATCATTTAATAAAACTGCCGCTTTTATTATATCAAATTAAGAACTTTTAAGATCAAGATTAAAATCACGAGAAAAGACCATTCCTCATAATACTTCTGATAATAAAAAATAACTTCTTATACAAACTAGACCCTATGGCAATGTACCATTTATGATATTCATTTTAAATTAGTATACAAATATATTGCGGCCATAACTATATAATACTAACATATCTTGACTCTACAGTAGCTTTTTTATTTGCTAGTAACTGATTACAAGAAAAGGCCCCTTTCCAAGTTCTCTGTTATTTCGTCTATGGAACCATTAGGTTGGTATTATTTGGTCGGTAAGTAGGTGCTATCCGAGGTGATATGGGGTCTCAAGTCCAACTGAGGTGTACTTTCACCTAGAGCGCAGTCGGAGCGTAACTCCCGATCTCTGGGATTGTGACTGTGACTGTGACTGGAAATTATTGCGGATATTTTTGAAGGGGTTTTCAAGCCCCCCCTCCCCCCACTTGCACAACAATTGCATTGTTCGCAGTGTTCGCATGGGAGTTCCTCCGATCTTCCCCTATCCCTGTTCCATATCCATTATGTAAAGAGGCGACGCAACGTGTGGGCGTGAACTGGAGCGGCCAGTGGAGCGGCCAGTAATAATGACTACACTGAAGGAAACTTTGACTGCATATTGGATTTAAATATTTGATATGTCACTTTTTATGATGATCAGTTCCCTGGTTTCTTGTTTTGGAAAGAAAATAGATCATGGGATTTAAATAAAATAGTTAAACATTTCGGATTCGATCTAAAGACTTTAAGTTTCCTCTATCTGGTATAGAAATTAGCCTTGGTGTGAAAGCTATATGAGCAGTTGTTTTATTATAATCTTGTAATTGTTTCTATATAAAATACCAAAGGTATTTGGTAAAGTGATCTATTGACTAAGGATATTGAAATAGTAAACTTATTGTTGATTTGATGGTTGTCCTAGCCATTGTTCTGTTTAAAGGGATCTTGTAGCCCTTAATATAAACTTAAATTAGACTAAACTTTCCGCTCAGTGCAGTTTTTAACGAGCTGTGACCATTGGAGCGCTGCTCGGGCGTTGTCACATATTTTTACGCTTTTGCGATTTGCGGCATAATGTGGGGAGGGTGGGAGCCTGTAATTAGGGGCGGTATTCGTTGTCGGTCGGTTGACAAAATGTTGGGCAACTGGGCAATTGGGAAAGACAAGAGATCGGATCGGCCAAAGGGTCCTAGCTGTATTACGGAACTATGTTTCTATCTGTGGGTACTTTCCTCTCTCAGGGCATTCATTGCGAACTGAGAATGCAAACTTGAGAATCCCAATTAAAACTTATTTCTATTCCTTGAACATCGAACAGAATTTGGAACTGAACAGCTCTTGTTTTATATAAAATGATTCTAAGATGTAAAATTTTCTATCTTTTAGATGTGATATATTTGATCCAATCCCCCGAAGTATTCCATATCTAATTACCTTTAGTACAGTCTGTAAAAATGGGAATATTTGGGGGTGAAAAAAGCGCCACCTGCCCAGCTATCGATTACACGTGTAAATAAAACAATTGGCATCTGCGAATGGAATCCGAACTAGAAATTGCGAGGGAGTGGGGGAAAATAGCCAGGAGAAAAGGAAATGAAGTGATCCCAAATCCAGGAAAAGAGAGGAGACATTCAGGTAGCCGGAATCCCTCTAATGGCCTTAAACTTAAACGATTTGTGCCATTCCATTGTTGCACTGCACCTTTTGTTGTCGCCCGAATCCCGAATCCATCCCGCCTTTTGCTGCTTTTGTTGTCTGCATTTTGTGTGTTTATTGTAATCGATATTTGGGCATTGCAATGCAGCAATTGAAATCAATGAAATCGAGAACATTTGCACTAACAAAAAAAAAAGTAAATGCAGTAAGGCAGCGCAAAATCCATCTCATCAATTGAATTCGAGGGTTAGCGGCAATTAAATCTACTTGACTGCATCCCCAGTCCCGAAAAAATCCCACATGCACCCCCAAAACTCGAAAACAAAGTGGAGTTTCAGCGGAGATCACAGGAATTGCCAGCAGCTGAGGGCTTAAGTTTTCAGAATTCGTTTTGAAATTACGGAGAAGCTCTGTTTCTAGTAAAAAGGATATTACCCATATATTTATTATCTTATTAAGTGCCAAAAACACCAATCAACATTATAGGTAGTAAATAAGACAAATAGACGAGAAAACATATTTAATTAATCAGAGAATAGATATATTTATGAGTTTACCAACTTTTCGGACTCTTCATCGTCCTGTGTTGATATCAAAATATCTCAGAATCTTAGATAGTAGTTTTGGGGTACAACATACGAATTGTTTATGAATCTTGTCCAGTTTTTTGCCATGCTCAAAGAACAAACCTTGGAAATCTCATGTAAGATATCCCAGAAGAGTGAGGTCCTTTCCGATCTCATCCATTATCTCAAAATACCGTCTATCCTCCCAGTTGTTTGGGCACTTTACGCGTAATTGAGGCACATCTTCATTCCGTCTCCATCGCCATTGCCATTTCATTTGAGTTGTCATTGCGGCCATTCATCAAAGAGCATCGATTGTGGCAGTGGCCAGTGGAAGTACTCCACCCGCGCCTCATTCGGATGAGACCTATTATTTGTAGGTCATAAATTTTATTGCTCAACTGGCGTTTGTGCAATTAAATCTCAATGGCTTGACGGCGGCCGCCGTCTTTGTTATTTTAGCCCTGCGACGCGTGTGCACTTGAAAAAGTCACCGAGGGTTGGGGGCATACATACGGCCTGGGTTCGGCTATCTAACTATCTCCCAATCGGCCAGATAGTTATCGACCTACACCAACCGACCCACCACTCGCAAATATTGTGACAATGCCTTGTCTAATGACCAACTGCCTCCGTTTCTGGGGAGGCATGATCCCGTGTGATAATATCTCCCTCTGGATATCACCATCCCGCCATTAACCACAAATGTCGCATCCATCTATCTATCTATCACCTATCTGGCGATCTAATCGCTGGTGTTGCTGGTTAACTCCCGGACCTATTTCCATCGGTCGCCTTTTGTCTTGAGATTAATTTTTTTTAATTACTTACAGCGATACATCAATTTTCACCGGTGAAACTGTTTATTCTGTATAATGGTTAGGGTTGAAAGGCCTAAGTTACACAATTAATTTATTTTCCCAGGAAAAAAGATTTTTATTTTCGAGTTTTTACTTTAAAAACTAGTTGAAAAAACCAATAGTTCTGTAAGATTTGTCTCTTTAGAAGTAAATAATGCTATTATTAGAATTTCTCTAAAAATGCTTTAACAAAAGAAATGTTGAATATTTTTTAGTCGGCCATTTCGCCATAGTGCATGCATTTTTAAGTTCGCAGCTTATAGCATCTGACATTCACGTCTTTGCAAGCCACTCACTTGGCATTCATTCACTCATAACTCACATGTCGCCTTATTAGCAACTCTTGACTCCAGCTTCTGTTTTGTGTTTCTGCCATTCACTTGCTGGCATTTCGCGCAGATTGGTCAAAGGGCATCAGCCCCCTAGATCTCGGGTCTTAAGACATAAACGTGGACATAAACCTGATGGAACTGCAGCTGGAAAGGAGTGGGAGTTTGAACGTGAGCCATGAGCCACACCCTTTCTGGAGGTACACGGAAAAACAATTTGGAGACAGGACCTTTAACAGATAAACATAATTTTATTTCAAGGATCCTTATAAAAAATAAAGAAGCTTAGGTCCTAAGCTGCACTTTCTTTTGGCTGTGGAAAATCCGAAAAAATGCAGCTTGTTTTTCGGTTTTCTGATCAAAACCTTTGGAAAAAATAGTCAGATCTTGGAATGTCATATATCGTTGAATTCGTTACAAAATTTCCAATCGCTATTCTCAGCTCAAAAATTTTGTTTCGGCCCAAATTTGGAAAAAAATCAAGTGTTACCCCTTACCAAATATGCGAAAATCGGTCAAAAAATGAAATTGACCAAATCCTCCTGGAATCGATTGTGTAGGTTGTCAGCTACACAAAACAGTCATTCTTTTGGCTGTGCGTCTTATTTTGGCAAAGCTACAACAAAAAAACCCTTAAAAAAATGTGTTTTAAATACATGTTTTTGATGGCCAAAATCCAGAAAAAAACACCTCATTTTTTCAGTTTTTTAATCAAAACCCTTGGAAATAATGGCCAGATCTTGGAATGTCATACCTCGTTGAATTCGTTACAAAATTTTCAATCGATTGGTATTCTCAGCTCAAAAATTTTGTTTCGGCCCAAATTTGGAAAAAAATCAAGTGTCACCCCTTACCAAAAATGCGAAAATCGGTCAAAAAATAAATTTCTCCAAATCAACCTGTGGGTTGTATTATGACGAAGTTGTAGCAAAAAAGCTCTTTTTGTATGACCAAAATCTCGAAAAAATGATTATTTCAGCATATAATGTTATATAAAAATATATTTTTTGTATTTGTTATTAAAGTTGTTTTGTTAGTAAAGTGAATAGCTTTAAATTTTTTGAGTGCAGCCCTGAGAAAGAGTTTTGCGGGTTGGATGACATTTTCCCACAGGCGCCGTCGTCAGGCGCTGCCATAAACGAGCTACGTGTCGCCATCAGGTGGCGTTGTCCCGCCCCCTGCCCCCTGCCCCCAGGCCCCCAACCAGCACCCCCCCTGTTCATCGTCTCCCCAATCGGCATCCTCCATCCAGCATCCTCTGATGGAAATTAAAGAAAGGCGGCTGGAGCAGGCGCTTAGACAAAGTCAACCCTTTGATAAAGTTGGCCAGAGGAAAGGGGCGGGGAAAGGGGGGCTGTGATTCTATTAGCAATTTCCGCGGAAATCGAGGCATCTCTAGAACCGTTAGCATCAAAGGGCAGCGCCACTTGCCCGCCGTTCCGAGCCGTCAGCGAGCGAAGCGCTTGAGCGAAAACAGTAGCGCCGTACCCACCGGTACCGCCCCCACCCCCTCCTCTATCACTCCCCTACCTACACAGGGAAAAAATAAGAATTTAAATTGATGACATAGTCTTAATGTTCATTAAGAACTTTTCATTAGACTAGGGAATACAAATATGTTACGAACAATACTCATTAGTCTTCCATTGTTTTTTTCTATTTATTTAAAATCTGTGTAAATACATGCATTTGATCGGATTTCTCCCTGTGCAGCTACTCATCGACCCAGTTCCAGTGGCTGCAAAAACAAATGCTCGAGTTCAAAGCCTAATGCGAAAAATTCGCAGAAATCTGTCATCGCCTTGTCAACGCTTCGTCATCGTCAGTGGCAGCACAGGAAGAAGGCAGCGGATCCACCGGAGCCACCAGAACGATGAAACGATGAAGCCATGGAGCCACTGAGCCCGAAAAACTAACCCCCTCTTCAACTCCGCCGCCCCTGACAAAGTGTGGCTCCAATTGGCGCTTGACATGCTCCCGACGACACAAAAACAACGGACAGACAAACGGACAGATGGACAGACGGACGGACAAGAGAAAATATTGTTCCATCAAAAATCTCAGCAACGTTTTTGCTGTACACAGAAAAAAATACAATTCTTAAAATGTAACTATTCAGCATTTATCTCAAGTCATTTAATATGGACATTGGTATTACAAAAGTATAGAAAATAATGTCAACAAATCAAATTGTACTTTAATAAGAGTTAAAACAAATAATAATATTTAAAAGATTTACACCTTAGCAAATTATTTTAAATATATCAAATTTTAAAATGGCGAACAAAATATATAAATAAATAAATTAAGCTTAACTTCATTTTAAATGTGCAAAAATATCTGAAAATGTACCAAAGATACTCATTATATGAAGCAAAGAGATTTAATAAAATATTTATTAATTTTTCTGTGTGTAGATGTTGCTTCTGCTGCTGTTGCCGTTGTCATTGTCGGCGATCATATCAAAGCGGCGCAAATTTCCTGCCGGCATTCAGATAAGCAAAGTGTAGGAGTTTGGGAACCAAAAAAAGGACTGTCAAATGAGGACAAGAGGAACTTGGCGACAGTGGGAAGCAGAAGGTCCAGATCCTGACCAATCTCCGGCGACATCAACTGGCGTCTATCAAATTGCTGGCTGCATACCCTAAATTGAAAGAGGAACTCCACAAGTTTTGGTAGGAATGAACAAACAATAATTATTATTCTTAGGATATTTTCATTAAAAGTTTAACATTAAGTTTAACAAAGTTTAACAAAAAGATAACTATTAATCAAAACTACATTACTATATCAGGTAACAGATAGGTTAATAATAATATAAATGTAAAATATGCTATATATATGTATTAAATCTAAGTCGTATTAAAAAATCTTTGCAAAATATTTTTTGATTGAACAAGCTCTTCAGAGTATTTCAAATTCGATATATTACCCTAAGAATTCAATCATCAAACTGCTGTTGACATGCTGTCAGAACGGCGACGTTCCTTTGGTTTTTTGTATATTTTCCGCCTGTTGCATGTCATTTGGACCGATCTCGACCGATCTGCAATCCGCGATCCCCCGGCCATTATCTATATAGTCGCAGGATCCGAACCGCTCGGCGCTATTTAACTTCAAAGGGTGAACGCAACTGGGCGCAGAGCATTTAGCGCCGAATTCCGGACAACAAAAGGCAGGTAGCTGATTGTCCGAAGCCCCCCTCCATCCCCAAATTTCGTAGCGCCCCGCCCCAAAATTATCCCATTCCGAACCCCCCACCCCTTTAACCCGTCGCATGCCGCGAATATTTGTCGTTAGATTTTTGTGCACTTAATTGCCGCAATTAGCGTGGGGCGCTTTGTAGTGATGCCACGCTGCAAGTGAAATGGGCCGGCAAATGCCTTTTTCCCTCTGTCTGTCGGTCTGTCTGTCCGACTGTCTCTGTTTCTGTTTCTGTTCACAACCCAGATCGGAACCCAAAGTCCCCTGGAAAAGCCAAAAGCCCGCACCATCTCCGCCGATTTCCTTCGCTGCCTTTTCGGAAATTTGGCAAACAGAATGAAAGGAAACCAAAAAAGAGCGTCTGAGGACAGGGTGATAATAGCCTGGGGACTTCAGCCATAGGTCATCCATCTAAAAAGTGCACTAATTAATAATTAACACTAGTATGTTAAATATATACAGGGATTTTATAGTTTTTCTACTAAATTGGAGGTATAATTGATAAATTGAGTCATAATTGCTGCACTCATTAAAAAATTCTTTTATAAAAAAATTAATAGCTTATAAAAAAATACTAATGTATATATGCACATATATTAATAGATTCTGGATTTACTGCTACTGTCAGCGGCATTTTTATAGTTTTAAATAAATTCCTTTGTTTTTTGCTTTTGAGATTATTGATTCCTATTATGTCATTATCTAAAATATATGTTTTAGAACATTTCCTTTTTTTTGTGCCTTGGAGATTATTGATTCCTATAATGTCATTATCTAAAATATGTGTTTTAAAACATTTCCCTTTTTTTTGCTTTTGTGATTATTGATTCCTATAATGTCATTATCTAAAATATGTTTTCCTGTTGTGAAAATAATTATTCCGGAAGTGGCATTAAGTATATACTTTATAAAATGTGGAAATGAAGTTTATGTTTCCATGGATAATAACATAGAATATAGAAAAAAGTGAGCAGCAGCGACATGTCGGCATATACTCACTTTATTCATGTGTGAGCTTATTCACTTTATTTCTTTTTGAGTACACTCATTGAGCGCTTATTCACACGAGTGCCAAATGATCCGCTCATCAGCGGTTCAGTGGCTCTGATTCCCGATTCCCGATTTTCGATTCCCGATCCTCGGCTGCCAACAGGCGCTGTCAATAAAATTTGCGTCTACCCCCCTCGCAAAAAAACTGAGGGGGGGGGGCTCAACAGGAAGAAAGGGATCCGAGGGGGACTGTTTCCCAGGGGAACTGAGAGGGAAAGGCGCCGACGAGCGACCGAATGGCGCGCCTGTCGTGGCCGATCAAAATCAATGCGCCCCATGGAATTGCGAATCAATTGCCGGAGCCCGAAAAACTTCACCATCCAACTTCAGTTTTAGGTTCAGCTTCGCAGCTCCTCAGCGTCTCAGCTTCTCAGATGCAGATGCAGATCCGAGGGATACAGCGATACAACGATACAACGATACAACGATACAACGGTATCGCCCCGAAGACGTCAGCTTCGAAATCAACTCACTGGAGTTTGAACAGTCGTTCAGTCGGTCCGTCGATCAAAGACAAAGTCCCGGCGCTGCGATCCCGATCTGATGATCCGCTGTTTTCCAGCTCACAGCATCGGGAATCGCTCGAGTCGAGTCCCTGCTCCCGATCCCGATCCCTATCCCGACTCCGATCCCTGCTCTATATCCCTGCCATATATATTCCCGATTCCGCAGCCGAGACAATGAGCCTGGCCTTCCGATTGGGGCTGCGATGAAGACGACGCTTTGGCTCTGCTCTTTTTTTGGCGACAGCAACAGCGACAATGACAGGTCAACAAGGGGGGTACACTGAAAAAAAAAGTAAGTAAAACTACACTTAAAGTATCTAAGCTTGAGTCTTAAGTCTAAAAAAGGCTCTCTTTCTAACACACATTATGGACAAGCTACTTACAATATTACAAATAGAAAATAATTCCCTTAATTTGCTTTTAAAAAATATTACAAAATAAATAATGCTTATAATGTAAATAATGCTTAAAAAGTACAAGTTATATTTTAATTCTCAAATATATATTTTAAAATACTTTTAGTTTATTTTAAATAAATTTAATTTCTGATCATAAAGCTTATGATTTGAATTATTTAATATATTAATTGTATATTAATCAGAGCTATATGAACTTTACACTTTCATTAGGTATCATATACACATTCTTGATTTGCCCATGATGATAAATAATGATGATTTGATAAATTATACAATTAGTTATAAGTTCCAAGACTTTTGCTGAGTGCAAAGATCCCAATACAAATAGGACTGCGAATGCGAGTGCGAGTTCGGGAGTATTCAAATGGAGTTAGAGCCAAGAAATCAGCCTGGCGATTGTTTTTCTTCTCTTATTTGCTTCTTTTCCAGACTGTTTTATTTTTTGTGTCTGAACCCGCAGCTTCTGGTTCCTCACGTTTCGCCTTTCTCGTCGTGGCGCTTGCAACTTGATCGATGAATGGCCATTCGGCTGGTCTGGTCCCGTCCCCTCAGAGCCTCCCCAGCCTCCTGATCCTCTCGATCCTCCCGATCCCCGGGTTCTCCTTCTCCCGAGACCACTTCTCTGCGATTTCAGCGCCAAGTTGCGAATCCAAGCGCCGCTTTTGAGCCCGGCCAAACACAATCGCAATCACAATGGTGAAACAAACCCAGTCGGTGTCAGTCTCGCTTTTGGCCTGGCTTTTCGCTTCGGTTTTGGCCTGGGTTTTGGCCCCGTCTTTTGCTTTTCGGACCCAGTCTTAGCCCCATTCTCGATCTCGTTTTTGCCTCATTTTCGGAAGCGATTAGCTCGATCCGCACACACCGACTTAAGGCGCTACAAATATTATACATTTGGTTTTAAGGAATCGAATAGAATTAACTAAATTAAAAAAGGTTTTCTTAATATACATTGTATTATAAAACCCTTAAAAATACCACATTATAACTATATGAGAAAGTAGTTTATAATTCATATATAAACAATTTAATTTATAATAAGTCACAAAAGTTTAACGGATTAGTTGGTATATTTTACTTCAGTTAGATATTATTACAATTTTCTTTAACAACTATATATGCCTAAACATTCAGCTAATTAGTTTTATTCACGTTACGTGGTCGGATGTTAAACTTTCTTCTAACACGAGTGACAAACACCTGAAATCTTCCACATAAATCATATGCTTACCCTTTTTGAGAACATCTGCCCTGCTAAACTGAGGAATATCCCCTAATTTTTGGGTGGGTGATTAGACCTCATTAACCTGTTTCGGATCGCCGCAGGGTATTTGGTCTGGTGTCAGACTGAAACCCCTTTTGCGCCAAATTCAGGAGGGGAGGGAGGGGCGCTGGTCATGTCCACTTTGTTTGCCTCCAAATGACAGCTGATTGCCTTTCAGCCTTTCGGGATCCGTTCCTCAGATGGGATCGGTTCGGTTCGGTTGGACTCCTCCCCTTCCTCCACTCCTCCACTTCTGCACTTCTCCAGTTCGATCCACCGTTCTCAGGTTCTGTGTAAGCCGGCGCCTTTAATTGGCATTTGAATGATGTGCACACACGCTGCCCGCTCCTTCTGCACTGCCCGAAATTCCTGACCTAGTTTGATACTCATTGGCTAAGGATAATTTGGTTTCCAGCTTAAAGAATTGTTTGCGTAATTTGCAAAGGATGTAACAAGTTCACAATATTTGTACAATACACATAATATGCTAAAATATTATTTTATAAAAGTAAAGAACATCTTTTAAGCAACTAAAGCTGGGCTAATGTATTTAGTTCAAAACCCAAAAAAAAACGTATAGAAATGCTGCTTTTTTATCGAAATATAAATGTTATACCTGGATGAATTCGTTATAACTAAAAAATGGGGGGATCGATAGTTTAGATACTCAGTTAAACAATGAATACGTTATTTTAGATGTGCGTTTTATTTTGGCCAATTAAGAAAAAAGACTGACCGAAAAATATGATAATTAATAAAAAATCAAGTACCCAACATTTGCCTAAAATATATCATTGTAACTGAGTAAAAGCACAATTGTCCTTTCCCAGAAGATTAAGCGCCACAGTTGTGCCTTGAGTTTCTCCAAGTGTAGCGCTTTATAGCCGTCTCTCTCTTATCAGGCAGCGCCTTATCAAACTTGTCGATCGCCTCTGGCTGGCGCTTATCTGATGCTCGTTTTGGATAAACGCATCATTATTACTGTCGCCGCCACAGCGACGACGTTCTCAAAAAAACACACAAACAAAACCAACAGAGAGCAAACCAAACCGAAATAAAGGAGCGGGGCAGCAAAGGGTTAAGGCCGAGGCGGAACCACTGAAAACCACTCGGAACAGTCGGTGGTTGTGGTTCGTGTGTTGTTGTGTTGTTGTGTTGTCATTATCGAGCGATCTCAATCGCTGCTAATTAATTTCTAGGGTATTTAAGTTAATTTACATACGGACAACAAGCACCCGCGTACAGCTGCCGCGAGCCACTAAAAATTTAAGAATTAAAAACCGAAAAATAAAATATTATGAGCGAAAGAGGGGGCTATATGTTTGGCGAAAGAGACGGCCTGAGTGAGAACTTATGCGACGCACTGTGAACTTTTGTGCGTAGGCGTCCGTCGCTTAATTTTCGTTAATTAAAACAAATGTCCGGACATTCCCTTCCCACGGAAAACAGAGACGGGTAGTGTGTGGTGCGAGCGAGAGGGGGAGAGGTGGAGGGGCGGTGGAAAACGCTCAACGATTTTCATTTCCGTGCCATTAAACAGGCCGTTAAACTGGACCCGCGATCGCAGCACTCTGGAAATTGGGAAAACTACTCAATTGCATTTAGTAGGGTGGGCGTCATTAAAGGGCCAAAAATAAAGGAATAAACCATATTTTGTGTTATGTTTATAATTCTAGTTTAGGAGGACAAGAGCATCCAATAAAACAATCCATTCAAAAACGATTTACAAAACTTTTATTCTTTAATAACTTATCGTTGGCTAATAGTATTAATAAAGAGAGAGTCAATCCTTGCCAATGCAGCAATATTTTTTTCAAGAACTTAATTTTTCAAACCTATTGTTTAGAACACTATAAAATGCTCACATTCATTAACAAATATTTTATTTCTTCTTAGCAATACATCTTTAATCCAAAATAAACTCAGGGCCTAAGTATTACTTCCTCTAAAAATGTCAGGCATTCTATGCCCGTTTTTAAATTGTGTATATACAAAAAGATAATTAGTTCTTTTAATTTCTCTTCAATCTTCTTAAAGTGTTTCACAGTATCCTCAAGCTTCGCCAAGAATTAAATTGTGGTTTAAGTTAACCCCTGTTGACGTTGTCCTTGAATCGGGGCACTCAAAGTGGCCAAAACACATTACTGATTCGATCAAATCAAATCAACAACAACTAGTTAATAGCCAACCCCCTCTTGGAATAACCAAATGCTTTTTTTCGAGAATTGTTCTCCATTGCGCGACGTTTGCGATAAAAACTTAATAAATAAATTGACTTTATGGTTATGGGGCGCATACAGATAGACGTACAGATGCACGGATGCGCGGAGTCGGGGGTGGAAGATATACCCGCAGATATCCAGGGTTACAAACATATGACGCTCCGGCTTACAATGTCCTCGATGTCCTCCTCATCCTCGTCCTAGAAGTCGAGTTCTCGAGTCGGGGCTCGTGTCTCGTGGCTCGTGGCAGGCCTTTGTGATGCCGCAAATAAAACCATAAATAAAACGCAAACGGCTGTCCGCTCCCCTCGAACGCACCCCCGCCGAATCAGAATCCCCCGCCCCTGCGACTGTCGAGCGTTCACTTTTATCAGGCGCAAAATGTATTCATGAGTAATTGTCACGCGGGGCGAATGGGAAGGGAATTGCTCGCACACGGAGAGAAAAACCAGCCAAATTACCCCTCAATTAGTTACATTCCCATATTTGCTTCATAGAAATAATAAAATCATCTATGTTATCTGCAAGAGAAGTAAATATCCCCAAGACAAATCAAAAACCACTTTGCTTGTATTTGTATATTTATTTTATTTAGCCGTACATACATATTTGTATCCTTTTATAAATGTTTTTATCCTTACCATCTAGCTAATACTAATAGCTATACTAATACTATTTAAATTAAACTTAAACATACAAATTATCTAAGGTTCATAGTTCTTAACTTATACTTATCATTTGTCTTATTTCCACTTTTTATTTATAATACAACTATAATATATTGATTAGGATAATGTGTAGCTAAGTACTAACAGATGAGGATAATACTCTGATATTTATAAATAAACGTATTTAAAGCCAAGCTAATCCTAAGTACTCTTGTCTTAAAAATGTTAATTGTAAATAGTCTGCTCTTTAAACGAATGTTATGTATTTTTGAATAGCATCTAATCCTATTTCCAGGACCCCTGTTTTTCTTTCGGTGTGCCGGCGGACAATCGCTTAGATGGAGAGCTGGACAACCAAAACGGAAGGCTGGAAGGATGACTGGGGAATTGGATTCCGACTGCGACTTCGACTTCGACTCCTCCTCCGACTGTTGTTGTTGTTGGGAGCGGACGGAAGCTATCGGCCGGGCGGAAGTGAACGGCCGCCGCTGGCGTTTTGGCCACGTGATCGGAAGGAAGCGCAACTTGCGAATTGAAACATCCGATGCAGACGACAAGGACGACATCTCGATGTCTCGATGTCAGTGGCATCCTCGAGAGTCCTCGGGCAAAGTGACACCAAATTGTCGGCTAATCTGTCGATGACTTTCCACTGCTTTTCACCCCCGAAAACCCAATCCCAGAGTGGAAAACCCAACCCCTCGGTTTGTCAGTTGGGAAATTTAATTTGCCGAAAACTCGCAACACCTAACAGCAGTGTAGCTACTCCACCGAACTTAAATATATGCCACACAAATTTTTTAATTATATGTAAACAGCATAAGGGTAAACCGTAATCAAGAATTTAAAAGTTTCTGAGTGTTGAATGAAGTAAATTGTTCGAAATATGTTGCTTTGGCTTTGTGGTGGCTTTAGGGTGGCTTAACTCATGAAATCCAGCAAAAAGTTGGACACACAATTTGGTAATCCTTGATAAGTCTTATCGGATTTATTTTAAAGGGCTCTCCCTGAATGATATGGATAATTATCCAAAACAGAAGCACACCATCTGACCATTATTTCCCATAGTTTTGATCAAAAACCGAATTTCAAGTTTTTTTTGCGGTTTTGGCCATACAAATAGTGTAGATAAAAGAGCTTTTCTGCTCTAACGGTCAAAAAAATGGCTGTTATGTGCAGCTGAGGACCTATACTATCCATTTCAAGTTAATTCAACCAAATTTATTTTTTGACCGATTTTCGCATTTTTTATAAGGGGTAACACTTGTTTTTTTTTGAAAATTGGGCCAAAATAAAATTTTTTAACTGAGAATATCACTAGATTGGAAATTTTGTAACGAATTCAACGATGTATGACATTCCAAGATCTGACCATTATTTCCAAGGGTTTTTATCAAAAAACACGAAAAATCGTGATGATTTTTTCTGGATTTTGGCCATCTAAAATATATATTTAAAACACATTTTGTAAGGATTTTTTGTTGTAGCTTTGCCAAAATAAGATGCACAGCCAATAGAATGACTGTTTAGTGCAGCTGGGGACCTCAACTACCAAGGTTTTCAAACAGTTTGAGAGCCACTAATCGCTGGTCAGTAATGCTCCTCAATTTCTTTGCCCCTTTTCCTTTGAACGCGAGTGTGTGTATAAAGCGCCATTCATTGTTGTCTTGAAGGCCCAAAAAGTTGTTGTTCTTATTGTTGTTGTTATTGTTGTGGCTTACTTGCAGCATTTTGTTGCTGTTGTTGTTCTTGCAGAAAAAAATGTTTGACTGGCGCCACTTGAATAACTTTGCCGAAGATGTCGCTGGACGCAAGAAGAGGATGGCTCGAACGGCAGAAGGGGCAGCGTTTGCCGGCGTCGTTGTCTCAAAATAAAAACGATCCAATCCGAAAAAAAATTCGAACGAGTGCACACTTAAATGTAAAAGGACATGAAAAGAACACGACTTAAGGATTGCAGAAGATTTTTGGAGTTGCCCGCCCCTTTAGTAGTAACAACCGGAAAGCCCCCTTGAAAATACTCCCTCTAAAATCATTTTGGATTATCCTTTTAAATATGCCTAAGAAAGACTCTTTTAAAAATATACGTTTAAGATATGCTGGTGAAGTTCAAATCAAAACTATAATCTCCATAAATTGATCATCTCTTTTATTATTGAAATCCCCCATGGGGAAATCCTACGAAACCCTTTAAAATAAATATATTAACAATGCTGGAATTGAAAAATGCTTTATATTGATCATATTTAATACTCTTATTGTGTTAAAACCACCTTTTTTAACTCAAGCCTAACCAATCTTAGGCAATTCTATTTAAATAATTTAATTGGACTTGGAGGTTTCAAATCGAAGTAATCACTGAATCATATTAAATTTTCTTTCTGTGTGAAAACCACCTCAAACTCCACCTGAAAACCCCTTTTGAAAACCCCTCTGAAATCCCCCTTTTTTATGTAGTTTGCTGGCTGCCAACGCGCTTTTGTTTTAAAGCTCTGAAACTGGCTGGATGTTGCTGTTGTTGCAGATGTTGTACCGATGTTGTTGCTGGGCATTGAAGACGTTGCTTTTAAACGTTTGATCAGAAGCCGATGCCGCCGCCTCAGCGAAGTTATGCGCTCCACAGTCCTTTCGGCTGCTTTTTTTTATTTTCTTTTTTTGTTTATTTTTCATACCCGGCTACTTGAGGCGCCACCAAGCTTCTGGCCGGCTAAAAATGCCATGTTTCCCCCAATGTGTCGCCCCGTCTCTTTCGCAGCCGCACAGGCCGTCTCTTTCTCGTTCCTTCTGGCCTTCCTGTGTGTTGGCCGAAGCGCCTTTCGTTGGCGCTAAGCAACGCAGGCCAATTGGCGTCATCCTTCATGCCAGTGCCACAGTGCCAGTGGGGATATATTTACTCCAACCATATATCTGGGCTATTTGCGAGAGTGTGTGTGAGGCGGCACTTGCCGCCTTCATCCTCATTTTGTTGAGAAGGGCACTGCGAGAAAAGGGGCTGTCTTAACCAGGATTTGTATATAACATGCAAGGTATCAATTTGATTGTCAGTCATTACAGATATTATTTGGATAGTGATCTTAACACTTTTTTATAAAATTCAAATTAGATAATGCTTCTATAAACAACATTTTTGTTAATTAATGTTTTCTTGGAATCTAATGTTTTGAATCTGCTCTTGCATATAATCAAATTATTTCAAATGAAATCAAAAAAGAATATTGTTTTTAAATTTAATTAGCTATTTTTGTTGAAGTACAATCCCCGAGAAGATTGTTTTCTAAATGATGTATTTATCAAATAATTTTATAAACAATTCATTGCCATTAATAGTTTTGCTCTGTGTGGTCGCACTGGCAAGCTCAGTAAATCAAAAAGCCGCCACAGCAGCATTATGAACAGGGCGGCAGGTGGGGGGGTCCAAAAACCTAGGCGGTGGTCCCTGGGATCCTACGCTTGGGGTCTGCATACCTTCTCAAAAACCAAAAACAAAAAACTGTCGGCATATTTCTTGTTTTCATTATGCCACATTTCATTTTTGTGAGTCCCCCGCACCTCCTTCGCTTCTTGGCAATTTATTATATTTGGCGAGCAGCGCGATTATTATTATTATTATTATTCTGAGTGGCTCAGTGCAGCCTCAACTATTGGCGGATTTCTCACGAGATCAAGACTTGATCAGTGCTTGTAAAACTGTAGACATGCTGGGCTACTCACAGTTCTGATTGCATTCTATTTTATAAATCTTAAAACGACAAAATTAAAAATCAATATATATTATTAGTTATAAAGTTGACATGGAAAATTAATAGAAGAACTTCTCTGATTGAAACTCTGATTAGGTGATATATATAATTCAAACTATCTTTTGGGTTTATTTATACAATAAACCTAAGAGATATGATATCCCATTGCATTTTATTTGTCAAAATACTCTTCTTTATTTATACTAAATAGTTTTGTTTGTGTAATTTGATATACCATAACTTTTGCATTTCCTTCAGTTGACTTTAACTAAAACATAAAAACAGCTGACTTCTTATCTTTGTTTGTTGAAAAGTTTATGGCATCTGCACTGGTAGCAAACGAAGTGTAAAATATTTTGAGAGCCTCAGCTCGAATGTGTGACACAATCAGGTGCACTTCGAAGTGGGCGGGGCTTTTAAGGGGCGGCTGTTCAAGTGGGGCTTGGAGGGGGGATGGTGGCTGGGATATTCTCCTGGCAGCCAGGCAATTAGCTTTGTGCCACACGTAGCCATAGCTCGTAGTCGAAAAAAATAAAGGAACCAGGTCAAGTGCTGCTCCACGAAGAAGAAGCACAAGATGTCACCAACACCACCCAGCCACCCCTCCTTACAACCCCCCTTAAATCCCCCCTTTAAACCTCCCCCTGCCAATTCGGACAAGTGCGCCCATTAGGCAGCGACACAGAATTTTGAGGGAGAGCAAACAGCAGCAGTGAAAATCAAGAGGAAGACACAACAGGACGAAGGCTGAAAGGATGCAGGATGGGGTGGTGGTGCAGGATCAGGGGGGAGGGGGGTAAAACGGTGGAGCCACAGCAACATGACAAACATGACATGGCTGCAAGTTTGACAGTCGCTCCCCTCTAATGGGGAATACAATATGCACAGCAAAGGAGCCATCATCGCAGGCCGCCCGCTAGGTGGCGCTGCCCTAAAGGACCTCCTGGACATCCTGGAACACTGGACCACTGGTCCACTGGACGAGATCCCCTTTTGGCCAGGGGCCGGCACATGTTTGCCTTCAATTAGAAGTTTTTCGGGCTAGCCAATGCCTTGGGCCTGTTTGCCTTGTCAGCTTCGAAAAGTGGAGCAGCAGCAGTTACACAGAAAGAAAAACAAAACTCACAGAGGTAAAAAAAAAACGCACTAACAACATCTGAGCAGCTAAAACATATTCCCTTAACATATAAACATACGGATGGAATGTCATACTTGTTTGAACGCCTCATAACATTTCCATTTAGAGGCATTCGCAGCTGTAAATATTAATTTTGTTAACATTTTCGCAAAAAATCATGAAAATAAAAAATGAAACATATTTTGGCCAAAATCCGAAAAAAATGCATTCGATTTTCGGGCTTTTTATCAAAATAAGATATAATGGTCAGATCTTAGAATGTCATCCCTCGTTGTATTCGTTAGAAAATTTCCAATCCAATGGTATTGTCAGCTAAAAAATTTTATTTAGGCCCAATTTTCAAAAAAAACTTTCATGAAAATTGCGAAAATGGATAAAAAAAAAATTTGTACCAAATCCTCCTAGAATTGATTGCACAAAAAAGTCATTCTTTTGAATGTGCGTCTTATTTTGACAAAGCTACAACAAAAATGCGAAAATCGGTCAAAAAATAAATTTTACCAAATCAAGCTGGATTTGATTGTATAGGTTCTCAGCTGCACAAAACAGTCATTCTTTTGGCTGTGCGACTTATTTTGACAAAGTTACAACAAAAAACGCTTTAAAAATGTGTCTTAAATACATTTTTTTATGGCCAAAATCCGGAAAAATCCCACTCGATTTTTCAGTTTTTTAATAAAAACCCTTGGAAATAATAGTCAGATCTTGGAATGTCATACATCGTTGAATTCGTTACAAAATTTCAAATCTAGTGGCATTCTTAGTTAAAAAATGTTATTTTGGGCCAATTTTAAAAAAAAATCAAGTGTTACCCCTTATGAAAAATGCGAAAATGGGTAAAAAAAAATTTGTCCAAATCAACCTGAAATGGATAGTGTAGGTCCTCAGTTGCACAAGACAGTCATTCTTTTGGCTGTGGGTGGTATTATGACTTCTTAGAAAGTCTCGATAAAATCAACTTAAGATTCAATTTTTTGGCGGAGATGTATTCATTGGCTTTAAATGCTTTACTTTTTATTTCCTAGAAATCACCACAGGACAAGGAGAAGGAGATGCCTCCGAAACAGGAGCTCCAACGACGGCAGGTGGCACTGCAAATGCCTTCAGGTGGGTGGCCCGGCGCAGTTTATTGAACCTTCCGCTGGCCAATTGAGATATTAGTGGCACTGCCATCAAGTCGGTGATTCAGGGCACCACCCCCTGGGTCCCCTCAGCCCCTCGGCCCCCTGGAGCCCCCTAAGCCCCTGTGGCGCCCACCCATTAACCCTTAACTGGTCGGCTGGCAAGCCAAGTTGCAATTTGGCCAACACTCATTCATTATGTCTCACAGTTATTTGGACCGGCTCGTTTGCAATTGGATTCAATTTAGTTACGAGTCCACTGATGGGATCGGCCCCTCCCCCTCCTCCTCCTTCTCCTTCTCCTGCCACTCCCCCTTTTTGGAGGGGGGCGGTGGTTGGGTAAAACGTCCGAGACACGAACCACGCCAAAATCGATATGACTCGATTAACGTGCTTGGATCGTCCTCGTCTTCGTCTTGGTCTTGGTCTTGGTCATCGTCGTCGGTGGTGCTATTGATGCCGGTGGTTGGAGCTGCAGCCTGGACCTGTGCGACTTGGAGCCGATCTGCAGCAGCCGCCCCAAGCTGCTGCTGAATGTTGGTGGCGCCAGACCAAGGCCGATCGAGAAGTTCTAGGAACTATCGGAACTTTCTAAACAGAAGACAACAAATGCCATTAAAAATATTTAAGTTATTCTTATTAATATATCATTATTTATTCTTTAAACAAAATATATCGATAAGCTTTAAGGATAAATATTGTTATTTATAGCTACAAAATGGATTAATAAACATTTATTTCCAGAGTTTATATATACTGTTTTTCACATTGGTTCGGGTGCTTTTAAAATCGCCTAAAAATGTAATGGGATTTTGTAGAAAATATTACATTTTTAAATTGATTGGATCCTTTCTTAAGAACGCTCATTTAAAATTGATGTATTTAACACATAAAAGGAGGACTTTTCAAAAAAAACCCAAATAGTTTTTAATTGAATTAGGTCTTATAAATATCAAGTCTCAAATTAGGTATATTTCTCTGATGCCACTAACTAGATAACAAGATAACTATGATTTCTTGAGTAAATGCAAAATTGTAATGTTAGCCCAAGTGATTCTATATTCTAATATACTAAGTTATTGAGTGGGATCCCAGGGCAGGTGCTCAGCTGCAGGGTACCTCCAACTCGTGGATCCCCCCTCGATGGCGAGGGCTTGAGATCGTATAGTCTGGAGCCAGACTCCAAGCTCCGTCCTCCGTTTTCCGTCCTCGGCTCCCAGATCGGGCAGCTACTTCTACTTTGCGTGGTCGCGTTCATCATTTTGGTGTCTTGTTTTGTGGGTTTCATTGCTCTCGAGGCCCCCGATCCGAGCCAAACCGAACCGATCCGATCCTCCGTTGTTAAATAGCTGGGCGGAACTTGATGAGATGATGGGCAATTATCTGCGGGAGGTCCGCACACACAAGCGCAGGGGCGTAGGGGGGCGTGGCGGGGGCTGGCAACAAACTATGTCTTACAACGTTGTGTTTTTTGTTGCCTTTTTATTTTCCTCTTTTTTTTTTTGGGTTTTGGCCCCGGCAATTGCGATTTTGTGGTTGCGTTGCGCATGCGCGCCAGCTTCAGCGCCATCGCCATCAACGCCTCACGATCCCAATGAGTGCGAGCGGGAGGGCCAGAGGAGCGAGCGAGATGGCGAGAGGGGGAGGCGGCGGAAGGGGGGCCGGTCGGTGCGAAAGAGAGGGGAACACACACGCTGTCTGCTTTTTAGAGGGAGAAAGACACGCGTGCGCACTAACAAGCGACGACAGCTGAGATCAGTGTGTGTGGGGGGAGGGGGGTTTGAAAGGGGCTAACAGGGGCTTCAAGGGGGGTGGGGCACCAGGGGGAGGTGGTGCTGGCATCTGGGCAGCAGCGGCAGCCAATCATTGCCTCAAGGCCAATTTGGGGCAACGCAAGAGCTGCAGTTGCGTAGATCCATTTAGTCAGCCAGAGATGGCAAGGATCCATCTGGAAAATAAGGATAACTAACTGGAAAAAAATATACAAATTTGATCAGCTATTTCTAACTACAATCATTAATTAAAGCTTTTATAATTCGACCTTCAAACAGTTTTAAGTTAAACCGTTTTTATCCAGCACAAGCATACCAATTATGTATCTTTTCATTATATGAAATAAGCTCCATTGAAAAATATTGTTAAAGTTTTATATGAGAACTAAACTAAAGCTTTGCGAAACTTATATTACAAGTGAGACTTTTAATATTAAAACCAAATGAATACCTATTAATATATTACTCTTTGGTTTATTAAAATTTGTGTTATTATTTAACTTTTTCTATAGGGCTGTTTATTAAATGTCCATGGATATTTGTAATATCCTCAATTAGTTCTCCCCGGAAAAAGGCCAAACGGTCATCACTGTTGGATCGGAGAGACCACCACCGTGTGGTGGTAGTGGTGCCATTGGCGGTGCTTTCGGTGGTGGTGCCTTCGCTGGCGTCTCCGCGGTGGCGGCTCTGACGGCTCTGGCGGCCAAACAAACACGATGAGGCGTTGTTGGCGTCAGGGAAACTGAAAACTGAACTGCAGACGGGCCGAAAGTCCCGCTTCTGCCAACCGGCGACGCCCTGGCGACTCCAAAGCGGTAGAATCTCCGAGGACTGGCGATCTGGGGATCTGGAGATCGGGGGAGTCGGAGAATCGGAAAATCGGGGGAATCGGGAGTGGGGAATCGGGAGTTGGGAGTCGGGAGTCGGGGCTGACACGCTGGCATTCGATAATTGCCTTGGAAAGTATGCGGCTCTCTCGGTTGCAGACTCAGTCTTCTGGCGCAGTCTTCTGGCCCAGTCTTCCGCCAGATTCTTCAGTCTTCAGTCTCGCACTCGCTTCGATTGGCTGTCCGTTTGGAGAATCACTCAAAAGGGGGATTGCGTTTGGGGGGAAATTACTCTCCACCGAATCCATTGGCAATTAATTACTTCTGCCCAGGCAGCAATAGCTGTGAGAAATGATTTCATTTTGCGGCAGCAGCTAATTGGCCACAAAAGCCGAGAGTCGAGAAATGGGGACGCAAACGGGGGGAAGTGCGGTGAAGTGATCTTCATTGCTGATCTTTACCGTTCTTGCAGCAAATATCGATCACTAATGGCTGAGCTTCATGAGATAGTTTTAATGAGTAGCTCAGTGGCAAAATCCGATGATTATCTCTTCGATTTGAGTGTAAGAACTTCGGAAATAATGGCTAGAGAAAATGTTCTCAGGGCTAGGACTTTAATCCTTAGGTATTATTTAAATGGCATCACATTAGACTTGATAGTACATATTAAATGGTAAACGCTTTAGAACCCCTTTATACACTTTTACAAAAAGCTAACTATAAAAATAAATTTTTGTTTCAATAAACATAACTTGTGAGGTTACAATGTTTATTTTGATACACAAATATTTCAATGTTCAAAAATGTATTATCATGCTTCAATAAATGCTTGATCGTAATTATAATCATGTCATTACAATTAAGCCGTTACTTAACCCCTGAAATATTTATGAATTACATAAATCATAAACGAAAATGTTGTTTTTTAATTAAAAGATCTTCTGCAAAGCAATAACCATAGGATCACAATAATAAAGATGTGGATCCGTGTAAGAGTAGTTGCCAGTAGGTAATCCTGCGATCTGAAAATGTCAATCCAATTGCCCTGATTGATTTTCAAAGGCACAAAAGATCGAGGGTTACTGGTTGGCCACGTCCTTTCAATCCTTGAGGATTATCCCTAACCGACGTGGCCGTATCCTGATCCTTTATCCTTGCTTATCGGAGATCTGCAGTGCAGATTCAACTTAATTAGTGCCCACAAAGCCACTGGGCCACTTCAGGATGTCAACCCTAACTGCTTTATTTTTTACCCTACAAAATGCAGATGAAGAGGCGGCGATGGAGATGGAAATGTGGATGAGAATGCAGATGGAGCTGGAGATTCGGGAGCCGAAGAAATGACTAGCTTTTAGTGAGAGGAATGATGAATGACAGTCGCAGATTCGCTGATTCTGAACCCGAGAGCCGGAAGTTAAGGCAGTTGGCCGTGTGACGACTAGTGATGCATGACTCCCACTCCCTGGGCATCGCCATCGTAATTGTAGAAAGGATAGCCAGGACATGTACACAGAGAGTAATTGGGCCATGGAATATTTGGAGGCAATCTGATCCCCTTTTAAAATCAATTGCATACTTCATACATAATTATCTTATTCAGGAATCTTATCATTTCTAACGATATCTATTTGTTTTAAACTTTTAAAATATATATATTTCAACCGAATTTCCATTCAATTTTATATTTTTTATATACTACAACTTATTGCAATATGGTCTCCAATAAAATTATATTGTCTACTTGAAATTTACATTACTTTTAATGATACAATCATTATAATAACAAAATGTATGTAAATGCAATATTTGTCATGTAATTTACAAACCAATATATACATTTTTTGTAGAATGAAAATACTGTGCTGTAAAATATTTCGCTGTGCATTCTCATCCATTTCGAGCAGCCTCGAGTGTGTGATTGCTATCAACAGCTTGATTTTAATTTCACCTCCTATTCGCTTTCAGTAAACAAAGGCCTGTCCTTGTGTTTGTTTTTGTTGTTCGGCTTGTTGTGTTTTTCCAACTGTTTTGCCAGCGTTTTGAGTCCTGCGTCCTGTGCTCTGTACTCTGTATTCGGCATTCTGCATTCTGCATTCGGCACTTCCTTCTGGCGGCGTGCAGCGGAGCGGATGAGCCGCATAGTTGGCCAGCAAGGTGGAAAAATCAGAGCGCCAGGGGATAGGGTCTGAGGACTAAGGACTAAGGACTAAAGACTAAGTGCTTAGGATGCAGGATATAGGATATGCGGCCGGGACCAAGGAAATCTGTGCCGCATAGTTGCTGCACAATGAGCTAGCCAAGGCTCAGCCCGAGGATAATTACTTTTGTGCAATTATGCGATTAGTTTATAGGCCAATAAGTTTGTAAGAAGCCTGCCGGCATAATTGATGCGCTTAGAAGCGGTAAACAATACTCGCTAACGGAAGTGCCACACGGAGAGAAATATGGGGGTCGTTTTTATGCAGATCGTAGAGAACTAAAAACTAAGGATCCCAAAAATATTCCTTAAACAGCACAAGTCTGAATAATCTATGGGTTTTCACAATACCGTCTGGCCAACTTTCATTTAAATATGCCAGTGAAAATTAGTTTGTGATTTTGAACAAATGTAGCTAATGATTAATCATGCCACTAGAATTTATTATTTAAGACATTAGTCATTTTTAGTTTTAGTTTAGTTTTATCTAAATGGTACAAACACAATGGAGTCTACTATATATAACATCTTGTAAGCTAAAGATATATTATAGCAAATACTTTACAAATGCATTTAAGTTGCCCAGTGCTGATCTCATGACTCATTTGGATAAGGATGCTGACTATTGTCCTGGCCATCGATCTCGTCCTTGTCCTCATTCACATCCACATCCACATCCGCACTGATTCAATCAGCAAACTCGAGCGAGACTAACGCACAAATCGCCCATCGCTCGACCATCAATAAACCGCTATCAAAATTGGCTTAAGTGGTGCATGCCGGAGTGGGTGGTGCGGTGGGCAGTGGGCGGTGGGCGGTGGGTGGTGAGTGGTGCAGCCACCTGCCTGCCTGGAACCCTGCAATCCCAATCCCAATCCCAATCCCGTGGGGGTGGTTGCCACTGGCGAGTGATATATTTTTCACGCTCATAAAATAAATGTCAACCATAAACCATGACTAAGTCGGGAGACAAACAAATTACTAAATAAACGCGCATCGCAAACTGATGTGGGTGTGGCCTTGATGATCTAAACTCATATGTGGCGGGCAGGGGCGTCCTTCAAAGGGGTTTACTAAAAAGAAAAAATGAATTGGCTTTAGAAGATTGTAAGATAAGAATACAAATACTACAGAACATTTTCAAAACATTGTTCAAAAGACTCTAGAAAATACTTATTTATATTTGATTGAATTAAACACATAAATTAATTTGAAACACTTAAAAATATTTAAGAAAAATGTGGCTTATAAGAGCAGTGGTTAATTTAAAAACTAAAAACTCTATATTTCTTTTCTTTAAGGAACCATATTTTATTTTATATTTTTGGGTAGATAATTATTGTGTTGTATGTCTAGGAAAAACTGTTTTGATTGGAAGTGACCTATGAGTTATTGGAATTTTGCAGATCCCTTCTAGATTTATCCAAGCAGTATAGCCCCCGAATCCTTCGGCAAACACCGCTCCTGTCCTCGACAAGTGTCCACCACCGATTGATGGCCAGTATCCAGATGCCACCATGCCAGCCGAAACACCCACATGTGAATCGAGATCCAGGCCTCATGCCCGCCGCATCCGCATCCAAAATGTAAATATTTAATTTTGAAACAGTGTAACTAAAGGGATTTGAAACGCGCGTGGCTGCCACACTGGATTATTTTTGGGGTGAGGTGGAAATCAACGGAACCCGCAGGATTCGACATGGTCCATTTTCCTATGGGTTGGGAAATTGCCCTCGTTGTGACATGTGAAATGTTGCAATTTTCCTTGCCCTTCGGAGTGGGATGAATTTCGATTTGGCTGGAGGATTCGGTTTCAGCCGAAGACCCTAAGACTTTAAGGACAGGGCATCACGTTGTCGGCTTTCTTGTGGTTTCCAGGACTCCATTGGTTTATTTTTATGCTCTCTTTACACTCTAGAAAAATAAAGAAAATATTGTATTACAAAAGTGCTTGAAATCGTTATAGGATTCCTTTGCTACCAACCTTTTAAAATATCCTCCAACAAAACAGCTTTTGGGTAAACAAATATAAATATACACTAAATATATTTTTAGATATAAGTGGAAAAATCTAGAACAGTTAAAACAAACACTTAATTCAGATGAGTTTTAATTGAGGAATTCTTTACGTAACTAAAAAGTTTATCAAGACAATAATACGTTTCCAAAATTAGCAAATATATTCTGATTGCTAGTGAAATTAATCTTACCATTTCCCGTTTATAATATCTCCGATTTTTTCTCCGAGTGTTGTCCACTCCCTAGGTTAAACTGGCCACATAACAAATGACATGTGTCCGTGTCCTTTTTTTATGGCCAAATAATATCGAGATAAGCGGCGCATTAGACAAAAGCCAGCCAGGCGACTTCCTTCAGTTGGCTGCGGGTCCCTGGGGCGTCCTTCGTGCAGGACCTCGACCTGGACACCATAGGTGGCCATCATCCTTTCATCCTCCTCCTTTTTTTTTTTCTCAACGCTTTTCCAGACTCAAAAGTTTTCCCTTTGCCCTTTTTTAATCGATTGATTGCTGCGTGTTTAGTTTTTTATGCGGGACCTGGCTTAAATCCCCGTATCCTGGGTGTCCGTTTGCGTCCGGATAAGATCTAATTGCAAATTGACTGGGGCAGGATGGAAAATGCAAGTTTGAAATCGAAGATATCCAGCTTCTTACTTAACCATCTGACCACTGAAAAGACAGAAAAGCGAGTTGGACTATGAAAAATGAACAAATTGTATTTTGAAATCGACTATTTTCTGAAAGAAGAGATTATAATTCAATACTGGAAATTATTGAAGCAAGTTTAATTATTTAATGTCTTATTTGTAATCTTCTTTAAGGATGGTTGTTAAGTTATTTGATTTATGATTCTAAATCTACTAAATGTAACTGCAATTAGGCTCTAACTTCCTTTGCAAATCCTTGCCGAAAGTCTTAAAGTTTTCGTAGGTAACCTACTCCTTTTTTTTGAAACCCCCTTTGCTGCCCCTGGCTTTTGTTTAAAATAAACATTTATTTACGGCCCTCGGCTCTGAACTTTATGGAGATGTGATACTCCTCCCGGGCAATCAAACAGGGCTCCTGGCGTCCCGTCCCCGCACATCCTGGCATTGGACGCCCCCTTCGGGATAATCCTGACGGCAATCAAATGTTTTGCTAAATGTTAAAGACCACAGCCCCAGCGGGTGATATGGCGGCTATAACAATAACATCGGTGGCCGGGCTGGGCGACATTGGAGGGGTTAGAGGTCACACCTCTTGGCTGGCTATGCAAATCCGGCTGCTCTGGTTAATTTTGTATGCGCTGACAACAATTTAATTTCCAAAAGCCATAAAAATGAAATAA
Organism: Drosophila kurseongensis; assembly: GCA_018153305.1. Taxonomy (NCBI): domain Eukaryota; kingdom Metazoa; phylum Arthropoda; class Insecta; order Diptera; family Drosophilidae; genus Drosophila; species Drosophila kurseongensis. Next base: position 2,100,341 of record JAECXX010000141.1, read on the forward strand.
AATTTTCAATTGTAGCTGTTGGGCGTGGATTCGCCCTTGGTTATTTGTTGGCTTTTCTTTTTTTTTGCGTTTCTTTTTCGGGAGTGGGTGGCTGTGTGGTTGGGGGTGGCTCTGATTTGGATATTGGATTCGGTTCTGGTGGCTGCACTTGGCAGTGCGCTAAGTGACGCCGTCGACGCTGCCAATGACACTGTAATCGCAACCCTCCGTCGTCGGCTCATCCTTGTCCGCCTCTCGCGGCGAACCACCCACTGAACCACCCCCCTCGTCCTTCGTCCTTGGCATCCTGTTGACGCCTGCGACCGCCTGACTGGCTCAGCTTCCTCTGCTCGGCTGCCTTTTTGACTGCCGCTTCTATTCCACTTGCACGGCCATGTGAACTCGCTTTTTTGACTATTCATCGACCCCACTCCCTGCACCACCCACTCCACCCACATCCCACCCATTCCCCTTCGGCGGTACAACCCTCTCAGGCATAAATCACAGTGACAAACTCGTCGCATGCAAAGGCGCGGAAAGCGAAGCGTGCCTTGTCACGGTGGTGTGGGTGGTGCGGGTGATGTGGGTGGTGTGGGTGGTGCGGATGGTGTCGCGGAAACGGAGGTGGGTCACTTGGGTGGCTACAGTGTCCTTCAGGCTATTGGGAAATATTTCAGAATTATTTTTTCATTTTTTAAACGGCATAAACAATAGTTTTAATGTCTTAGGTTGAATTCATGTAAAGGGTTTATTTTTTTAGTTATTAAATTCACATGCCACAATAAATTAATAATAGCTAGCAAATTGACAAGCCACTAAATTAAATAATTCAAATTTTAACCTACTACGTCCCTTAGATTTTTGGTAAATTTAATATTTTAAACGTGTCTGATACAGCATTTCATAGGAAGTTTGCCATTGAAGTAAGTTTATTATTGGGACATGTTTAAGGGATTTTCTAATATGAAATATATGCTATTTGTAAATTGGTGTTCAAATATATCTAAAACATTTATAAACCAAAAGAAACCAAAAATATATTAATTTTATGATGATTAGACCAGTAAAATAAAGGATTACAAAGAAATGGTGACTTTGCGCTCCAGTCTGATATAAACTAATTGAAGTAATAACAATGATAGTTGAAAGTAATTAAGTTTTAACATTTTCCACTAAGTCTCCCAGCATTTGAAGCACAGTAGCCGGGGAAACCGCGCAGTGAAATGTTTTCCATGCAAAGTGGCTTGACTTTGTCACCATTTCTTTGTCGCCGGCTGAAAGAACCAATCCGAGCCCGGTTGCCAGCGAATTCAAATGCAATTTGGCCCATAAACAAATTAGGATTTATGGAGATGGGTGGCTGGGCAATCAAAGGCTTAGGCATGGTCACTAATAACTTCTTGCGACGTGCCCGGCACTCGAAAGTTGTAATCCCAATCCCAGAGGGCGGACTTGTCGCCGAGTCCCGAGAATACAGAATCCCGAATTCCGAATCCCGGACTTCTTCTATTGACAGACAATCAACATCAACCACTTGAGCGACGGCAAACAGAAGGGAAAAATCAAAGCCGAACCGCAAGATATCACAGATTTTCATTATGAAGCATTTAAGCCAGTCCAAAATCCACCCACTGGTCGTCCCGGGGGTTGACTTTTCACTTCTTTTTCCCTTTCCATTTTCATTTCCCTTTCCCTTGGACGGCTTCGGCTTCGGTTTCCGTTTCGGTTTTTGGTTTTTGGCCCTGGCAAATTAAATTAGATGCTTAATATGCAGCGAACGTTTCATTTGTTTTGCGGCTAGAAAATCAACGTGGAAAATTAGGCAAACAAAAGCTCTTGCCCGACGAAATCCGGACGGAATCCAGATGGCCGAAGGCGGCGGAAAACCACGGAGCCGGGAGCTTAACCTCTAATGAGGCGCATTACTTTCGGCCAGAGATTTGAAATCATTATCCCATCGAATCTAATCCGGCTTTTGGGCTCCGGCATTTCGGCATTTGTTAATTTTCTGCAAACATCGGAGGCCCAATCCCCTCTTTTCTGGATTTTCTGACCCCCACTGCATCCCCCGGATGGGCATATATTGGACCAGTGGTCTGAAGGACGTGCTCCGAAGTTTTTGGGATATTAATAGAGATTTACAAGAAAAGAGCAGGGAAACAATTCGGTTCGTTTTTGAAGTTTCCAAGCTAATGTTAAACCATTTTCTTAAAAATTGACATCTTATTTTGTTCATCAGAAATCAGAGATCGGGATTTAAATTTGATTACAATTGGCAGAAAACTAGTTAAATGGCACATGGTCAAAACTACGGGAATACAGACTTGTATAAGTCACAAAAATAATTTAATATGCAATTTCTTACCCATCCGAGCTGATTTTGGGTCCTCCATTGGGTGACTTAGAAGGTTCTTCCCTGATCCTTGTCAAAAACTCGGTTCTGCAATGAATAAAGTTGGTTAATGATTAACAACTCCAACAAATAAAGGCACTGAAATCCACAAACAAATTATTTTAAATTCCAGTAATTATATCTGTCTTTGGAGATTTGAGGGGTACCACGTTGATCTCAGGGAACTCCACGAAAGGCACTTCAAGTCTGTTCATCTTGTTGTTGTTAATATCGGAAATCCGTAATACTTTTGTAAGCAAACGTGAGTCGAAATCAAGGGATTTCCAGGAATTCTGGGTCCATCGATAGGGACAACATCCGATATAAAAATATTTTTGAAGGCTGCTTTAAAAAGCTGTGACTTTAAAAAGCTGTGACACCGATAATTATCAATTTATTTATTTTGATATTTAGTTTTTCTGTTTTTTTTTAAACATTAATTTCTAGTTGTGGGACTTTTTATATTAAGTGGCTCAGCTTTTGATTTCTAGAGAATACTATTTAAAAAAAAAATTTAATTAGCTTAATGGTCATTGTATTTAAAAATCTGTAGGGACTGATTTTCATATCTGAGACAGCCTATTTGTATTTTCTTGGTGTCTATTTTTATTTTTTTTCGCCTCATTTATTTTAAGTTGTAAATTATTTTTTTTGGAATGTCGATTTACAATTTTAATTTGCTTCTGGGGTAATCGATGTTTGTTTAGCCATTCAAAAATACTAAATCAGTGCTTCCCATTAAGAATGGAATGCCTCCAGCCATCTTTGATTCCCGGAATCTCCTCCCTAGTGCTTTCTTTCTCGTCCAGCAGTTCCGGCAAAAGGTCGTGTCTCTCCGGAAAAATAAAATTCCGGCTAGCAAAGGTAATACTCAAGAAAAAAGTTTGTAATTTGGTGAGTTATTTATACAATAAAATAAAAGCAATATAATTCTTGAACACAGTGAGGTTAGCTACAGAAACAGGTGCGCTTGCGCAATGTGAAGTGTTTTTTTTATATAAATTCTTGCAATGAAATAAATTTAAAACAAATTTGAAACATTCTGGAAAAAAGTGGGGTTATCTACATACACAGGTGCACCTGCGCAATTTTAACTTTTATTTTATCTCACTTGTTTGAATAATACAATACTTTAAAATAGATTCAATACATATTCGGATTAGTGCAACATTCTGAAAAAAAAGAGGTTAGTTAAATATGTACAAAGGTGAAACATTCTGGAAACAAAAGTGGGGTTATCTACATGCACCGGTGCGCCTGCGCAATGGGAACTTTTTTTATATACATTTAATGAATGCGTTCAATAAAATACATTTAATACAAATTTTACTGGAACATTCTGAAAAAAAATGTGGTTACCTATGTACATCGGTGAAACATTCTGGAAAAAAAGTGAGGTTATCTACATGCACCCGTGCGCCTGCGCAATGCGAACTTTTTTTTATCTCACTTGTTTGAATAATACAATATGTACTTTAAAAAAGATTCATTAAAATTTCGGATTAGTGGAAAATTCTGGAAAAAAATGAGGTTAGTTACATATGTACAAAGGTGAAACATTCCGGAAACAAAAGTGGGGTTATCTACAAACACCGGTGAGCCTGCGCAATGGGAACTTTTTTTATATACATTTCATTAATGTTAATGTGTTCAATAAATTACATTTAATAAAAATTCATTCTCGTGAAACATTCTGAAAAAAATGGGGTTAACTTTGTACATATGTACATCAGTGAAACATTCTGGAAAAAAGTGAGGTTAGCTACATAAATAGGTGCACTTGCGCAATTTGAATTTGTTTTCTAACCCCAAAACTTTGTATAAAACAATACAATAAAATAAAGTTAACACAAATTAGGATTAGTGGAACATTCTGGAATAAAAAATGAGGTTAGCTGCATACTTAGGTGCGCCTGCGCAATGCGAACTTTTTTTTATCTCACTTGTTAGAATAATACAATACATTAAAATAGATTCAATACATATTCGGATTAGTGGAACATTCTGGAAAAAAATAGGTTAGTTACTTATGTACAAAGGTGAAGCATTCCGGAAACAAAAGTGGGGTTATCTACACGCACCGGTGCGCCTGCGCAATGGGAATTTTTTTTATATACATTTTATGAATGCGTTCAATAAAATACATTTAATACAAATTTTACTGGAATATTCTAAATGTATGTACATACATATGTACATCGGTGAAACATTCTGGAAAAAAAGTGAGGTTAGCTACATAAATAGGTGCACCTGCGCAATGTAAATTTTTTTCTAACCCCAAAACTTTGTACAATACAATTACGTAAAGCTGATACAAATTAGGATTAGTGGAACATTCTGGAATAAAAAGTGAGGTTAGCTGCATACTTAGGTGCGCCTGCGCAATGTGAACTTTTTTGTTTTATCTCAATTCTATGAATTACGCAAACGCACTTAGTTAAAATGCAGAGTTTTGGCAAACAATTCATCATCAGTCAGAGTTTTGATTGATTTGCCGAAATATTCTGGCTGGGCGAGCACATGTTTTCCCCATATGTGTAGCATGGTCCGAGATGGAGTCTCAGCTTGGGTCCGCCGACTCCTGTCTCCTGCCTGTGTTCTGTCTCCAATCTCCAGTTTGCAGTTTGCAGACCACAAATTGAAATTGACCCTAGAATTGCGACGGCGACTGAAAATCGAAATCAGATTCCGAATCAGAATGGCTTGGGATGGGACATTTGTATGCAAATTCAGTGATTGCTCTGCGCAGAAACCACAGGCAAGACGGTAGGAGCGACCACACAATAAATGGGCATAAATTACACGACCCGAAGGAGGAGCCACCAGACAACAGTCGGTGGGTATTCCTCTTCGGGGGCAGGAGGGGCGTCGTCTCAAAATTGATCATTTCTGGCTGGGATGTGGAAGTGGATGTGGATGCGGATGGCGGCTGGCGGATGATGGAGAGCTGGCTAGCTGGATAGCTGGCGCCATTGGAGTGCGGCGTTGCCACTTGAATTTTTGATTTAACAAATGCTCATTTGTAAAACGGCCCGGCGAGAGCTCCTCCATCTCCTCCTCCTGCTTCTGCTCCGCAAAATTCAAATGGGCCAAAGCCAAAACCAAAGCCAAAGCCAGGGCCAAAACAAATCCAAAGAGGAGTCTCAGATCGGAGAGCCAAACTTTTGCCCAACTGCCTGGCAACAATAATAATGTCACGTTTATCGTGTGCAGCTAATTACTAACAAAAAGATAGTTTGTAATCCTACACAGCCGGGGGAATGGCGACCAGAGACCAAAGAACGGAGAACTTGGCCAGAAGAGTTAGCCAAGCGTGGCCGAAAGTGCCTCCAGGACAAAGGGCGGGGAGGGGGGACGGAACAACAGACACCGAAAAGCGACCACCGGTAGCCTGTATTTTGTATTCTGTATTTTTGGGGAAGCAAACTTTGCTAGCAAAGCAAAAGCAAAAGCCAAGCCAAGCTAAGCCAGCCAGTCGAAACTTGGCCAAAACATGTGCTGCAATCTTGGGCACTAAGTTTTCGGGCATTAGCACACGCCCAACTGAATGTCTTAGCCAAAAAGCAAGCGAAAAACCAACAAACCCCGAGCGCCGAACAGCTGCTCCAACTTTTTGGCAGCTCTGGGGGATCAACATCTTATAAAGTTTTTGTAAACAGTAAATGTATTTGTATAAATATATAGTACAATATGATTTATAATATGCGAAGGCGTGGCTATACATTCACACACCATAATTTACAAAGTCAATCGTATGGGTTAGTAAAAAAAAAAAGTGACCCAGAATTATCTGAAAAACTGCTCAAAAACATTTCTTAATTTTCGCTTATCTAAATTTTCGTTAATCGATTTTTTATTGGTATTCCAACTAGTTGCAAAGCCAGCTTTGAGCAAAAATGTCAACATTATTTTTGTGCCGTTTTTTAACAATGTGCAAAACATTCCACAATTATTCCAATATCACGGAAGATTCTTAGATATACACGGATATATAGCCGTATTTATAGCTTATTTTATATGTTTAATTGACACGACGTCTGACAGACGAACAAAAACGAAAGTCGAAAGAGAACAAGATATAAATAGTGATTTCTTGGGTTTGTACACATATTAATTCGATGTTTTATCAAAGCGTTAAGATTTTTTGGTGAAAACAAACCCAGAAAATCCTGTTTAACAAATCTAGTGATTAAGCAATTGGCTCTCTTTTAACAACATGTCACCAAATTTGACGCTTTTTTTTAATTAACCAGTACAAATACATACTTTTACTGATGAATATTGAACACGAAAACAAGTCCATTTTGTTTTTAAATTATAAAATTTTTTTTATGTCAAATGCTTCTTAAAAAGTTTTCTTATTGGCTGATAAACTGGTTTTCATGCCTCATATGCATTAGGGAAAATCTATTTGATAGTGATTGCCTTTGGTTTTTAACAACCATTTGCCCATCTCATATTCGCTCGATTCCCTATCGTACTAAATCGAATAATATCGCTTTGCTTTTGAGACTCTCGAGTTGAACTAGAAATGAACGAAGTGCTTCTTTGCTTGGCACAGCCAGGTGGCATATGATGTTTGGTCGGGGATCGAACTCCTTCTTTGCGATCCCTACTGCCCGTCCGTTGGCGTTCCGGTGCCGGTTACCGTGGTCAAGCCGCCGAATGAGAGGAGATCCGCCTGGTCCGGCTTGTCGCGAGTGGCGTGATAGGCCTCGCGTTCCCGATCCGGGAACTTGGTGGGCAGATTGGGCGAATGCAGGTTGACCTTGGCCTCGAACCGCACGCCAGCCACCTCCACCTCGTAGTGGCCGGACAGCACGTACTCATTGGTCACCGCCAGCTCCCGCCCCTCCTCGTCGAAGTTGCGCACGAAGCCAAGGCAGACCTGCTTCTCGAACGTGTACCCATAGCCGGTGGTGGTGGTCATGCCCACGTAGACCCCGTCGCGATAGATGGGCTCGCCGCCCCAGCACCACATGTCCACCTCGTGGTCGTGGTCGTTCAGCAGCAGCTGCACATACATCCGCTTGACGCCCTCCTCGCGCTGTTTCAGCAGGGCATTGCGGCCAATGAAGTCGATGGGTTTCTGCAATATAATTCGATTATAAGATAATACTTCTTTCGATCTAGCTGGGTTACCCACATTGAACTTGACGCGCCAACTGCGTCCGCACTCCAGCGGCGTGGTGAAGGTGTCTAAATCCTGGCCCCAGAACGCATAGAACTTCTCAATGCGCAGGGCTCGGGTGGCGTAGTATCCTTAAATGGGCCAAGATTTCCTTTTATTCGAAAAAGAAGAGCAGTTGTGGTTTCTTCAACTCACCCGCATGCTGTATGTTGAACTTCTGGCCCGCCTGGTAAAGTCGCGAGTACACATGCAGGGCATATTCGTTGGGAATATAAAGGACATAGCCCAGTTCACCCGTATGGGTGATGTTCAGCACTCGGATGCCGTCGGCCAAGCCCACGTCCAGTTCCTGGAAAATAGTTGGTCATTAGTGTGGTACATACAATAGATTCATACTTATGCTCTTAACAACTTGTTCATATAATGTCTTGGGAATTAATCATTAACTTTTTAACATTACAGATACGTTTCAAAAGGCTTCCTTTGAAAACAAACCCTTACCTTATAAGTGAAAAATGGGAAGCTCTTTGGCGTGAGATCGGTGTCGGTGAGCTCGGAGAGCAGGATACGGGAATAGGGTCCCAGGATGCAGATGGCCGTGTACATGGAGGTAACATCCGCCACATTCACCTTGGCCCTCAAATGATCCGGCATATGTTTCCGTATCCAGCACATGGAGCGCGTTTGCTGAATGGTGGGTGCAATCATCATGTAGCTGAAAGTATTCACTTGTTAATTATTTGGTTTTGAAAACAGGGTGGAGCCACTACTCACTGACGCTCGGAGAGGCGAGCCAAGGAGCAGTCGTTCTCGTAGCCGCCATTGGGATTCTGCATGCCCGTGTGGATGATGGAGCCCACGGCCACGTCAACGTCATTGGAGCAGAGGTACTGCAGCAGGTCCACCACCTCGTTGCCCTTCGACCAGAAGTCGTACTTGGTGAAGGAGCTGTAGTCCGCGATGCCGATGCGCTCCCTGCACGCCCGATATTCGGATGCCACGTGGTCGAACCACGGCGGCTTCCCGAAAGTCCTGGTCTGTGCAATCCGAAAGCGGGGCAGTCCGAACTCATCTGGAATAAAGGAGAAGAGCGGAGGAGGATTGTTAGCTCACTCGAAATGGGTATGTTCATCTGTACATTAATTCATTCTTGGAATTATATCATACGTTGCAGAGATTTTAGAAGTCGAGAATGGTTACTGTATTTTTAAATATAACAGTGACCAGACTCGAACTCTGCAATCTTTGTCAAAACATCATCTATTCCCTGTCTATATATGAATCTGGCTTAAAACGACATCTCACTAATTGCAGTCTTATGAAATGTAGGTTTTTATAATTTACTTTTATGTTTTTAATTTTTACGTTTTAATCTGCTTAAATATGTTGTGAGTTACAGTTTTAGAGTCAAACTCTATACAGGGATCTCGCTTAAAACTGTAATTTATATGTTTGTTCCCATTATTTAATAACTGGAATTGTATTAACTGTTTGTTTCAATAATTCCGTTCAATGCTTTCAATTATTACATTTTGTGTACAAAAGTTAATTCGCGAATTCTATGTGACATATGAAACATACTGCTCACATGGTTTAACAATTGTAATCATATTACCTGTAGGTTTTAATAGTTCAGTTTTATGGTTCCAATTGTTCATCAATGTTAGCATATCTACTTAAAGGTCGTGTACAAAAGCTTGACTCTTCAACATATTGCCGAAGTCTATATATGGATCTTGTTTAAAACGACGTTTTAGATTGCAATCGCCATAACTGCATGTTTCAATAATTCAGTTTGGCGGTTTCAATTATTAAATGAGTGTTAACATAATAATATCTAATTTAGTGTTGTGCAAAAAAGTTAGACCACCGATAGATTCAAATTTGGTAATAATTGTTGACATAGCAAATCTATGTTCAAATATTATAAGTACCAATAATAAGGCGAAGCGACATTCAGTAACTGTAATTTTAAATATTCAGTTAACGGCTTCGCTTCGCTTAATAATTTGTAGCATGGTTTCTACTCAAAATTGGTCCATACATTTAGGGTTATAGCATTAATCCCCTTAAATGTTGTGAGTTACAGTTTTAGAGTCGGTATCTTTTTATAGGGGTATCGCTTAAAACGATATTTCATGTGTGTTGCCATTATTTAATAGTTGAAATTGTGTAACTGTATGTTTTAATAATTCAGTTTTATGGTTTCAACTACTAAACTAATGTTTACAAATTACCTATTTGTATATGGTGTACAAAAGTTATTCGCGCAGTTATGAAACACTGTGTTTAAGATTCAAAATACTCGAAGTCTATATATCAATCTGGTTTAAAACTACATTTTACATTGCAATCGCCAAAACTGTATATTTTAATAATTCAGTTTGGCGGTTTCAATTGTAAATTGAGTGTAAACATAACATATTATCTACTTAAAAGTTGTATACAAAAGTTTGAGAGTCAACTGATTTAATGAATATAGTAACATACCATAAGTTGCTCATTAAATATTACGTTTAGATATTTATTACCTAATGAATATTTAAATAGTTTGAATTAATAGGTAACACGCTGCTTAGATTCAAATTTGATAATATTTCCTGACATAGTATCAACTCTGTGTATGTACTAATGATTAAGCAAAGCGACATTCGTTCACTGCAATCCTAATTATTTGTTAACGGATTCTCTAAGCTTAATAATTGGTTGCATGTTTCTACCAATGAATGTTTCTGAAAAGGCGAAAGACATAGTGTTAATCGTACCCACCCTGTTTGTCCTGCTGATCGAAGTAGTTGGGCCGCTCGTAGCCCATCGACTGGCCGAAAACGGCGCCCGCCTCCTTGAGCTGCGGATAGATGGGCGACATGCGCAGGTTCCTGCCCGTCTGGAACTCCTCGAAGGGGTAGTTGATCTCGAAGTGCTTGCCCGGCGCCTCCTTGCAACGGTCCCTCAGGAACTTTCGGTTGTTGTGCAGACCCAGGAAGCGACTGATGTCCAGGATGTGCAGGTCCAGATAGGTCGAGCCCTTGGTAATCAGATCGGTGAGGACGCGACCAATGCCTCCGGATGCGGACACACCCATGGTCTTGTTGCCAGCAGCCACGTAGTAGTTCTGGATTTCGGGTGCTTCTCCAAGGATCCATTTGCAATCGGGTGAGAAGACCTGCAGCGAGTTGGTGAGCCTGTCCAGCGTGGCCCCCCTGAAGGAGGGAACCCTCAGAAGCAGGGCGTCCAACAGCTCGTGGAAGTGGTCCCAGTCCGGCGGATGCTGGCGGGCTGTTTGGGAGAGCGGGATCACCCCATCTTCGTAGACCATCTTCGCCTCGCGCTCAAAGCCGCCTGCCAGGATGTGTCCCTCGCACTCCCGAAAGAAGATCCTTCCGTCGAAGTCCCTCACGAAGGGCGTGTCCGGACTGAGTCCCTCGATGGGTTTCGTGTGCAGATAGTGGTGCTCCACCGCCTTCAGGGGCACCTTGACCACCGGCTTGGACAGCGTGCCCACCTCGCGGGCCCAGAAGCCGGTGCAGTTGACAAAGTACTCGCATTCCACATCGCCGGCGGTAGTCTCCACACTCCTCACCTTCCCGTGCTCGCTGTGGATCTTCTTGATGGCACAGTGCTCGACAATGCGCACTCCCAGCCGCTGGGCCTCAGTCATGTATGCCTGGCAGACGAGCTGGGGATCGCAGACGCCGTCTTCGGGGATCCACAGGCCACCCTGGATGCCGTCCAGCGAGAGCAGCTCGCAGTGCTGGCCACATTGCTCGGGCGAGAGGATTTCGCAGCGCATGCCCCAGGCCAGGGCCTGCGACTTCATCCTGTTAAAGGCAGTCATGCGATCCCAGCTGCGGGCCAAGTTCAGACTGCCAACTGGTCGCCAGCCGGTGGGCAGACCGCTCTCCGCCAGCCGCTTGATCAGGTCGATGGAGTACTCCGCCAGCTTGAGTTCCGTGTAGCTGGGCTCGAAACGCCCGGCCAATCCGCAGGCGGTCCAGGGCAGCTCCCCGCCCACACGGTCCTGCTCCACGAGCAGGGTGTCGCCACCCCAGCCACTCAGGCCCAGGTGATAGGCCACCGAGGCGCCGGTGATGCCGCCACCACAGATCACCACCCGGGATTTGGTGGGCAGTTGGCCGGCCAGCTCCTCGCTGAGATCTGCCGCCTGTTGCGGCTGGAACTTCCTCTTGCGCAGCACCTGCTCATCCGCGGGATCCGCCTGGCCGCTGGCCAGACGCACTGCATCCGGAAGGCCAGCTGGGAATCGCCACGCACCGCCACACACTGCGTTTCCCGAGCGTCGCAGCAGTTTCCACATCTTGTGGAAGTCCACCAAGAGCACCCGCATAAACTAAGATCACGCAATCCTTGTGTATCGCAGCCTCATGGAGTGAGCCTCATCCTCTGCAGGCAACCAGAATCGTTTAGCTATATATTATATAGCAATTAGTAAAATAGTTCTTCAGCACAATAACAAAAACAAGAGCAGGCGAATTAGGGATGGGAGACCTTTCGGTTAGAGGTGGAAGGCAGCGATGTCATCGGTGTTTGTAAAACACATCGGTAACATCGATGTTTTCCTTCTCTACTGAAATCACTGCTTGCTACAAAAAAGCTTCGAGAGGCGCACTGCTTACAAGATTTCGCAAAATGGCGGTTCTTTTAAAAACAATTCTTTCAAAATTGCCTTGTTGCTGTGAATTATATTAAAACATCGCTGCCCTTTATTAGGATAACAGCACATTACATCGAACAAAAGATACAAAAATTCATTATGGTTTTTAAGTCAGCCTTCAAAACGTTTTTGTATTGATAAACTTTTGAAGGTGGACTTAAGACCACGATTGAATACCTCATGCTTCCAATTAATAATTTTAATAAATTAATTTTCTTTAAAATGTCCGTGAAATATGAAAAAACATTTATGTTTTAAGGTGGATTCTCAGAAGATTGTTTTTATACATCAATCTTTTGTCAATTCACCCTTAAACAAAATTGTATTACTTCTGTAAAAATGGATATATAAAATTATAAATTATTTAAAAAGATAATAAAACATTTTTTAGTGAATGTATTCTCATTATACCGTTCAACTAAATCAACAAACAGTGCTCCTCATTTAAAGATTTATTATAAAATCCATAATTTCAGCAAAACATGAAAAAACATTCATGTTTTTGGGTGAATATCATTAGATTGTTTTTTTTCCACATTCTTTTGATTATTCTCTCAAGAACAAGATTGTATTACTTCTCCAAAAATGGATATATGAAATTAAATTATTAAATAGGATTATACAATTTGCATTCAATCCAATAAAAATACAAATAGCGCTCTTCATTTGACGTCTTTTTATCAATAAAATTTAAAAAAAATCATACATGTTTTTTGGGCGGATTTTCATGAGGTTGTTTTTATATATTGTATTACTTCTGCTGAAATGGAAATATAAAATAAAAATACTTAAATAGATTATACATTTTTTATTGAATGTATTCTCATTAGATTGTTTTTATTCATCAATCTTTTGTTTTATGCAAGATGGCATAACTTCAGCAATGAATGGATTATTAAATTTAAAGAACACTAAAAGTTGTAAAAACTTAATTGCTAATATATTTCCAAGTCCATCCAATAAAAACACAAACAGCGCTCTTCATTTGAAGATTTATTTCCAATAACCACCAAAACACCCAGTAACTTCTTATTAATTATGTATTTTGTTTTTTACAATTTCAGACGCAACCCAAAGAATTTTGATGTTGAGTTGTATTTAATGTTTATCAGCTAGTATGTTTATGCTTCTCTGCTCGTTCCATAAAGTCAACAAACGCATTCAGACCGAAATTATAGCAATCGAGAGTCCAAATCCATTTAACCGTATTTGTATATATTGGGTATATAATGCGTAGTGTGTGATGCTTTTCTAACATTTATGTTTTTCTTCTCGTATCGTATCCCTCATTATCATTCTAGCCAAAGTTTGCTTCATCTTAACACTTGGTAGGATCCATTACAAACTAAACTAATTTTTACAGGGGCCGAATTGTCATCGTGCTTGGGGTCAGAAATTCAAATATAGCACATCTTTCGGGGACGCGGTGATATGAGGCTAAAACTAAATATATAAAATAATTGCCCTTATAGAGGGAGTTTAGTGCTGGCCAGCAATACTGGCTTACAAACAATAGTAAGTGTGGGGACAAATCAAAACAAATAGCAAATCAATGGAAAACCTCTAGAATCACTTTGGAATAGAATTTATTGCAATTGAAGTTACTCGCTCGCCAATCGTTATCATAATCATAATAAGGATAATAATGGTAATCATAATAGTTTAATATATAGTTTATAGTATATAATCATAAGTTCATACGCAGCATTTTAAATATAAGTTAATGTCATCGACCTCATCTCGCGACCTCTTTAAACTATAGATATAACAATTATGTTCTCGTAATCATATTTATGCAGATGTCGCTAACTTTTCTGCTCACAAACATAATCAATAAATACGTAGATAGTAGATACATTTTCGAGTCATCTCGCTACTGGCTATCGCTATTCATAATCTGTGGCTTTTGCTCCCACAGAAGTACAAACTAGATCAATGTGGCCCCGTATGTGTGGGTTACATCATCGTACATATCGTGTAAACGTTTCGCTCTAGCGCTTTTTCATAGACTACAACTTATTTAGATTAAAAAAAACAAACAAACAATTACAAAAAAATTGACACATTTTTCTAAGTGTAGATAAATCCAGGTAATTGGCGGGGTAAGAATGACTTATTATGCAAAGTGGTAAACTTATGACAACTTTTAAATGTTTATTTAAATGATTTACTTTACTGTCTGTTGGCCTATATTAATGGTTTTGTTTAAGCCAAGGTTATAGATGTTTTAAATTTAAATAACACAAAGACTCTGTTGGTAGAGAACTAAAACCATTATTCGATAAAGGACTTTTAAAAAGATAATATGAAAATGTATAAAATTTAACACTCTTTACTTAAAATATATAAGAAGAAGAATGAATGAAATCCATTAAAAATTCGTTTTACATCCTGGTGTTTACCTGGTTTTAGATAACTTTTAATTCGGAAATTTCCCAGGTCCTTGGAGCATTTTCCCGGGAAGGCTTTTACCCGCGCCAATATTGCCTGGACTCGGTATGTGTTTTTAGGATTTTGGTGGTGCCAGAATTGAGGGCTTTTCGACTAAGAGGCTAGGCCTCTATCTAATGTATACATTATACATGCGAATAAATAAATTAGTTGCGATTTTTAGTTAGACGAAGTTAATTTAACTTTTTTCTTCTTTTTTGGTTATCATTGGGCTTGGCACATTATATTACATATCATACAAAGCTTCGCACTTGTTTTTCTCCTTCAATCTTCAACCTTCGTGCCCTCAGAAAAAAAACAGTGTTGGGTAAGGCGAAAGTATTGGGGTTTAAAATAGTTGGGATTCGCTTTTCTTAGCTTTTGTGTAATAAAATGTAACCGCTTATCACATTCATAAAACTTGATCAATTCTCTAAATACATAGTCGTAGGCGTAGGTTAAATATAGTACATAATTTAGTACAGTTACCTTGTATGAGTTAACTAAATGTTTTCGTTTCGTTAATAGCACAGTGTAAACGCTTCTCCGTCTTCGATCTTTAGGGCACATATTCAAGTTTAAATTCAATTTAAAATTTAAATTTAAGGGAAATTAAATTGTTATATGGATTTTTCTCTGCTTTTGCTTTTTTCATATAATTTTCTAGATTTTTTGTTTTTGTTTTAATTCTTTTGGTTTTCTTTGGTATTTTTGCAACAACTACAATACATGCAAACAGCAAATTTTGAGTGCAACATAAACGGTCTTGACAATTCAAACAGAATCTATCTTAAGTTCTTGTTTGTTTCACTTACTTTGGTATAATATTCACTAAATCTATGCATGTTTTCATGTTTTGTTTTGTGTGTATATATGTATATATTTTTTTGGCTACTTTCTCTGGTTGTAAAATTCGCAAAATCTTTATCTCGTTTTTGGTTAAAAATTACAAATTAGATCAAACTAATACAGAGCGGATCAAAATTCACATTTCATGTAAAGTTAAACCATTTTCGTTTTGGCATTCTCAGCCCAAAAATATTTATGTGTGGTGAGTGTATTGTATATATAACTGCCGGTAGGGGTGTTTCATTGTTTGAATTACACATTTAATACTTAGGTTTTAAAACATTTATTTTACAAACTATTTTGCATCGTTTTTCGTTCATGACTGTGAATGCTGTTTTAGGATATTTATAGTTATTTTTTTCGAGCAGTTGAAGGTTAATCTTTCGTTAGGTATTTGCAAAATAAATGCTTTTGAAAAAAAATTCCTACAACTTCTATATATATTATGAAATATATAGATCTGACTGATTTTTGGGTTTTAATTGTGGGCTCCTTGGATTGCTTTACTGGTTAATGTTTTCGGCTTACTGGTTAGGTTAGTTGGCTAAGCTATTAGGTGGAGAATCGGAAACTCATGTAAGTAGATCACTTGAAACGTACGATTATTTTGGGGTTAGGGGTGTATGTTTGGTGTTATGTGTGAATGCTTGTGTACAGTGCGTTTCACCGCTAAAAGAAGCACAAGGTAATCCTTATAACCCTGAAACGCTCTGTATGTGGTCTAAACTTATCGGTGTACCGTTGTTACTGTGTTGTTAGCACAAAATACCTTTCAATATTTTTGGTATTATTTTTTTTTCTTAATTTTTTTCTTGTTTTTCAAAATAAATTACAATGGATTCGAGTGGGGAACTCCCCGTAAAATACACACGTTAATGTGTGACCTCTTTATCAATTTCTCATCCTCATCTTTTTCTTCTTCATGTAGAATCTTAAATAAATATAAAGCACAAAGTGTTGACTTTCCAGTTTTGAATTCTAGATAATAAGCATATGTGCCTATGCTTCCTGCATAGGACACACATTCAAATATTTAAGTAAAGGTAATTCTTTCAAGATGTGGGCGATTGTGTGTGTGTGTGTTTTGGGTGAGTGTGTAAATACAGTATATAAAGAAGTATATATGTTAGCATCTTCATCTTGATCAGCATTCATTTTTGGTTTTCTATAGTTTTTTTTAGTTTCTTTTGGTATCGCGGTGCTCTCCTTTTTTCACCTTTGACCTTGGGATCTTAGGCATAAAACTCCGTTTTTCCTTGCGTCTTATAGGCCTCCTCCTCGATTTTGTACATGTCCATAAGCTTTTTTTTGAAGCGGCAGTTGGATTTTGGATGACAGGCGGCAGCGTGCGAGACAGCAAATACAAAACATTTCGCAAAAGTAAACAAATTGTGTGTTTTTTTCGTGGTTTAAATGGCACAGAAAGAGACAGAGCATGGGCATGTGTACGTGGGTTGGAAAGAGAGGGAGAGAGAAAGAAAAAGCGAGAAAATATATAGAATTTTATTTAGTTTATCTCGGTTATTTTTGCAGTTTTGTTTTAGGGCGACACAGCAAACGATAAATGACAAGGCATTAGGGGGCGTGGCAGGTTGGGGTTTAGACAGAGACAGTAGTAGAGAGTGAAAGATACAGAGAGAGAGAGAGAGAGATATATTTCTATAAAGTAGTTCGATAGTAGAGCTGCGAGCTTGGGATCTAGGGAGTTATAGGATTCGAGACAAGAACTTATCATACGCAACACATATACATATAAGTTGGAAATAGGAGAGCCAGAGACAGACTTTTAAGGAGAAAAGTGACTTCGACACAGAGCACACAAAAAATATAATTTAAAAAGCACAGGAAAGCATTTAAAAAAGTAACATGAAAAGCCAACCAACAAATCATACCAATGTGGAAGATCTTTCAAGTGAAATGTATTTGGCCATAAAATAAATTTAGGAAATGACTCTAGTTATAAAAAAGAGCTTAATAGGACAATAAATATTTTAAAAAGATCCTAAGAACCTTGTAATGATTTTTATATAAATTACTATTTCCCTCTTTTTAAAACAGTTCTCTTATTTACAAAACCTTAAAAAAAACATTTCAAAAAGTTAAAATGAAATTACATTTTTAATAAAAAAAACTCACAAGAGATGCTTTTTTAATAATAACTCTCTTAGTGGGAAAATGAAATTGATAATATTATTTGTATTATTTCGTTTGGTACTGTTTGTCATAGGAACTATTTTTATATTTTTTATTTTTTCATGTTTAATTAAAAATACTTGACAATACAATTAATTATTTTACGACTGCTTTTCAATCGGAAATTCCACATTGAAGTTCATTAACAATAAAGCAAAAGAAAAAGAAGGAGCTACCCGATCCTCTATAAGATCGCAAAAACAGTCAGTGAACCCATTGAAACTAGTCGAAAACAAGAAAAAAGTAGAGCACACGATGAATAAACAAAATGAACATGTACCAATAAATATATAATACACATATAGAAAATAGTAGATAATTACATCTTAGCAGTTAGTGTGAAAGATTAGCAGCTACTGACTGATCGATTACTTTTCAGGTTAGTACGGATGGGTTCGGTTAGGTTGGGTTTTTGTTCTTGATCGGTTATTGTTTATCGGTTATCGGAAGATGCATCCCCAAGCGATACTACTTTCCCTTTTTCTCTCTCTCTCTCTATCTCTCTTTCTCTTGCTCTCCCTTTAGCGACAAGAATGGGATAGAGCAACAACGATCGTATCTGGGATGCATATCTTCCACTTCGGTTTCAGTTTTGGTATTTTTTTCTTGTTTGCTTTTGTTTCATTTCACGTTTTAGTTATCGGTTATATCGTTTATCGTTTATCGTTTACGGTTTATCGCTCTCTAGCTATACAGGTGTGGTTGTCTAAAGTACAGTCTCAATACTGGTTATAGTGTCGGTCTGCGGCCGAGTTTCGTTCAGTACCTTTTGCACGTCGGTACTGAATTCCTCGACCTGTTTGGAGTGAGCCAGCTTCAGTTTCTCCATGGCGCGACCCTGCTTAACGCCGATTTGCTGTAAATGAGCGGTTTTATATTTGGATCAGATTTGGTTGATGATCATGAATGGAATACAAGCCGAACCTTTTTCTCCTCCATGAACCGCTTCACATTGTTCTGGCGCTTCTCGCGCAGCCGACGATCCTTCTCATTCTTGGTTTTAAGCGTCTTGTCGTTCTGCACCTCCTTGGCGGTATCCGCCGACATCTTTGCCTGCTTAGCATTCAGATCCTTGATGTCTCTGTAAAAACAAAACCATTAACGTTGGACCTAAATATGAATTTAAATTTATATTGCATTTAATGATATTGTGCTCTTTAGTTAAAAAAGTATTTTCGAGAGTAAAGCTAAATATTGTTAACGTAAATATGAGGAATTAATTCAAGTTTCCTCGTAGGATTTTTTAAAGACAACTGGACAACTTCGTATGATCTTTAGGCAGATAGTCATCTCACCTGGCATGGCGATCCTCCAGCTGCTTGATCTGCGCCGCCTGAACGGTGAGCATCAGCGCCTTCATGGCGTCCTGCGAATCCTGGACATGCTGGCGCAGCATGTCCCACTCCTCCTTGCGATGCCGGGCGATCATGTCGGTCCACTGTTTGGTCTGGTCATTGATCGAGTTCTTGATGTTGGCATCGTTGCGAATGTCGTCTTTGCTCTTGCCCTTGATCAGCTTGTCGATGGCCGCATTCTGGGTCTTCTGCACCGAGGTGCGCTCCTTGGCGTGCTTCTTGCGCAGCGTGTCCAGTTCCTTGATCTGCTTCTTGCCCACCTTCTGGAAGCCCTTCTCCTGCCGCAGCGATTCCAGGGTGACGGGCTCAAAGACCAGCGGCGGCTCCTTCTTCTCCTCCTCCTTGGCCTTGCCAGCATCTCGGGCGGCACCGCCGCTCTGCTCCTCAATGCCCAGCGCCTTCATCTGTTCGTTTTGCTGCTTGGCCGCTCCAGCGAATCCTCGCGGATCCGACAACATGGCCATGAAGTCCTCAAAGCCGTCAGGTACATAGATCTTTAGCTCGATATTCACAAACAACATGGGCAACGACATGGGGAAATTGGCCTCCGTGCGCAGGGACACATGGCGATAGCCAGCCTGCAGGCCGTCCAGCGGCAGAATTCGCTGTCCCAGGATCTTTCCGCTCTCCTCATAAACGCCAAAACGCAGCACAGCCAAGTCGGGCAAAACCACCTTGCGGAACACGAAGGCATCCTCGTTATAAACCGGATTCAGACCGTTGTTGGCCACCAAACGTGTGCGAAACTCCTTTTTCACCGTATCCGAGGGCAGTCCGAACATGTCCACCTCCACGTAGGTGCCCACTTTCTTGTCGGACAAGAACTGGCCGGCTATCACCTTGACGGAACACTGGGCCGCAATCACACCGTCCACCGGCGCATCGGCAAACGGATCGAAGTCCTTATCGGCTCGTCGCATAAAATCGGGTTTTAATAGATAGCCGCAGCCACCGTTGTACTCGAACTTGCCCTGGTTGAGTTGCATGGGCAGATCGGAACTCTGGAAATTCAGGGAGACCATCTGACAGCCGGCGTTCCAGAACACCTGCGGCATATAGTTCGAGGAGTCCGCCCGCGTTCCCTTCGGATAAATTCGCGACATCTGGCGCTTGTTGTAATTGACAAAGTCGATGGAGCTCTGCTTCAGGTAGTTCATGCCCGCAGACTCCGCGAACGAGGACATGTTGTGGGCAATGTTCTTCTCTGAGGGGGGTTGACAAAATACAAAATAAATGAATGTACAAAAATAAACCAGTCATCGGAAACTTAGAAATAACCAACATGAAAATGGGTCAAAAAGTCGGTCAACGCTAAAATGAAAATTTTGAATGCAGATTTTTAGAGGATCTAACCACAAGTCTTTAGAGGTATGCCACTTTGAAATCGGATTATATTTGGTAAAGTTACGGAATCAAGAAGTCCAATTGTGGGTCACCTTTGGGCAACTCATCGGAAACTTAGAAATAACCAACATGAAAATGGGTCAAAAAGTCGGTCAACGCTAAAATACAAATTTTGAATGCAGATTTTAAGAGGATTCAACCACAAGTCTTTAGGGGTATGCCACTTTGAAATAGGATTATATTTGGTAAAGCTATGGAATCTAGAAGTCCATTTGTGGGTCACCTTTGGGCAACTCATCGGAAACTTAGAAATAACCAACATGAAAATGGGTCAAAAAGTCGGTCAACGCTAAAATGAAAATTTTGAATGCAGATTTTTAGAGGATCTAACCACAAGTCTTTAGAGGTATGCCACTTTGAAATCGGATTATATTTGGTGAAGCTATGGAATCTAGAAGTCCAATTGTGGGTCACCTTTGGGCAACGCATCGGAAACTTAGAAATAACCAACATGAAAATGGGTCAAAAAGTCGGTCAACGCTAAAATAAAAATTTTGAATGCAGATTTTTAGAGGATCCAACCACAAGTCTTTAGAGGTATGCCACTTTGAAATCGGATTATATTTGGTAAAGTTATGGAATCTAGAAGTCCATTTGTGGGTCACCTTTGGGCAACTCATCGGAAACTTAGAAATAACCAACATGAAAATGGGTCAAAAAGTTGGTCAACGCTAAAATGAAAATTTTGAATGCAGATTTTTAGAGGATCCAACCACAAGTCTTTAGAGGTATGCCACTTTGAAAACGGATTATATTTGGTAAAGCTATGGAATCAAGAAGTCCAATTGTGGGTCACATTTGGGCAACTCATCGGAAACTTAGAAATAACCAACATGAAAATGGGTCAAAAAGTCGGTCAACGCTAAAATGAAAATTTTGAATGCAGATTTTTAGAGGATCTAACCACAAGTCTTTAGAGGTATGCCACTTTGAAATCGGATTATATTTGGTAAAGCTATGGAATCAAGAAGTCCAATTGTGGGTCACATTTGGGCAACTCATCGGAAACTTAGAAATAACCAACATGAAAATGGGTCAAAAAGTCGGTCAACGCTAAAATAAAAATTTTGAATGCAGATTTTTAGAGGATCTAACCACAAGTCTTTAGAGGTATGCCACTTTGAAATCGGATTATATTTGGTGAAGATATGGAATCTAGAAGTCCATTTGTGGGTCACTTTTGGGCAACTCATCGGAAACTTAGAAATAACCAACATGAAAATGGGTCAAAAAGTCGGTCAACGCTAAAATAAAAATTTTGAATGCAGATTTTTAGAGGATCCAACCACAAGTCTTTAGAGGTATGCCACTTTAAGATCGGATTATTTTTGGGAAAGTTTTGGAATCTAAAGTCCAATTGTGGGTCACCTCATCGGGTCAACTCATCGGAAACTTAGCAATAACCAACCAACCATTTTCATAATGGGTCAAAAAGTCGGACAACGCTAAAATGATAATTTTTAATGCAGATTTTTAGAGAATCCAACCAGAAGTCTTTAGAGGTAACCACTTTGAAATCGGAGAATAATTGGTCACTTTCACCGAATATGTTTTTTTAAGAAAAATTCCCTACAAGAATTATACTAGGTGTGGATTTAGTTTCATTGAATAGAAAGGAGTTGAAGTGTCCCAGAAGCTACGTAACCGCAATTGTTACTTCTTAATCTGAATGTTGATTTAAATATACGAATTGAAGTCCCTTACCGATTGCCTTGTCGAAGCCTTGGAACTTGATGGGCTGCGCGTAATTGACCATGGATGAGAGCCACGGGTGCACGTTGGTGGTGGAGCCACTGTAGTTGGCGGCGGCTGCCTCGGCCTCCGCTCCCCCGCCCCCCTCGGCGGCCCCATCCGCTGCGGCGGCTGCTTCCGGGGCGGGAGCAGGGGCGGCGGCTGCCTCTGGCGGCTTGCCCGCACTGGCGTCCTCCTCCGGATCGTCGTCCGTCTTCAGCTCGCCCTTGAGCCACAGCTCCAGCTCGACCTTCTCCACTTCGGGCTTCATTCGCTTGTTCTTGATGAGGATCTTCTTCTTCAGCTTGCAGGGTGGCGGCAGCGGAAGTCCCGGATCCAGCTGAACGGATATGGTATATCGGGATTGAAGATGCAAGATGCAATGCAAATCGATGGAGCTATTCTCTATACTCACCGGGTGATCCGAAAGCGGCTCCTTCAGCAGCAGATCGCCGAAGAAGTCATCACAGTATTTGGCCAACTTGTATTGCTGGGCTCGATTGCAGTGGTTCTCGAAGGACAGGATAACCGGGTACTCCGAGGATACGAATGCGCAGTCCGCAATCGCCTGGATGCAGTCCTGCGAAATAAGTATGAAGTAAGGATTATTATTTTATTATCGAATTACAATTCAATTTTTTTTTTAAATTCTTAATTGCAATTTATCTGTTTTATTCAAAATAAACTAATTTAAAACACCGAAGACGGTTTGAAATTCTTAACAAATTAAATGAATAATGAATGAGGAATAATTTTACTTATACAGTAATATATTTTTCAAACATTTAACTTATTCAAACAAAAATTATTCTCCCAACTAAATAAAAACAAATTTGTATAGTTCCTAAACAAAGCATCCATATTCCCGTACGGATTGTAAATTTCATATGCATGAAGTTGATTTGCTTTAACAATTAGGACCTTACATTACATGCACAAAGTTTGACGTTTCAATTAAAAACTTATTTTACCAATTACGAACATTTATAATTAATAACTTTTGCAATTTGGCATGTTTGTGCTGCAAATAATTTGGAAACTAAAAAGTCAGCAAAATTATAAAACGTTTCACTTATTAAATGTTGAACCTAACTACGAACTCTGGTATATTGTTAATTAGGATTATTTAAATTATATGAAACTAGTTTGAATTTAGTTTTACGACTTTATGGTGGCAATAAAGAATTAGTAAGTCACTGAATGTTAAAATTCATTTTGTAGTTCAACGTGAAAATTTCAAAGGACCAACCTTGAACAGGATTTCCGTGCAGTAGGCGTGGCCGTGGGTGACGATCGGCTCCTCATCCTCCCCCTTTCCATTCCAACAGTCCAACTCCACACATCGACATCCTGCCAAAAGTGTCTGGCGGTACATCTCCACGGAACTCTTTCCGCCGATTTGACGACCCGATAGGTAGGTATTATGCGAGCTGTTTATATAGTAATGGGCCAGCGGCTGATCCATCTCCATGTAGAAATCCAGCCGGTCCAAAAACACTGGAGCATTCTCGTCGGACATCAAGTAGCGCTTAAATCCATCCAGCGAAAGTTGAACTAAGTGTGGGGAAAAAGGGAATATATTATTATCACTTATCTTAATCTTTATAAGCTAGTTTTACTCCTCCTAAGCCAATTATTATTTTACTAAAATAAATTTCTACTAAATTGCCAAGCCTTAAATATAGTTAATAGTTATAGTTCATTTTTTGCATGGATTGCTTATGTTTTAAACTATCTATTTTATTTTACTATGTTTTCCTTTCTCACCATTCTTCTTTTTCTCCTCCTCTAGTTCGTAATCGTTGATGATCTCCGTGCAGCGTTTTTCCTCATAGAGAGGGAACAGGATTTCGTTCATTCGAGGATCACGCTGTTTGTCGTTCATGAACTGGATAAACTGTTCCAGACTGATGAAGTCCTGTTTGCCTTTGGTGCTGAAAAATGACATATGACAACACAAGGACGAATTTTAAAACGTAACTTCTGAAAGGAGATCAGTTCATTTCACTTACATGGAGGTAAATAGCTCCTCGATATCGTTACGGGGACAGACCTTGTGGTACAAGGCGTAGAACTTGTCGAAGGTAAACTGCTCCTTGGTCATCGTGGCGTTCTTGTCATCCGGCAATCCGGCATCCTTGATGCACGTGTACACCAGTTTCTCTGTTTTGCCGGAGGCGAAGGTCTTGGCCAAGGTTTTCACCGGAATTTTTCCGCTTTTCTCCACGCAGTAACTCAATCGCATCCAACTATTTTGGGACGAAGAAATGTCAGAGGGTCACTAATTGCACATTTTTCTCGGAACGAAACTTTGACGCTATGGGGTGTTTGGTTAATGCAATTAAATAGACAAAAGCCAGAGCAAATTTTCATGGAATTAATAGACACCAAACAAGATAATAACATAACAAAATAATTATACATACCTGGAAACAGTACGGAAAATTTAATCTGAATTACACGACAGTTAATGATTGACAGAGTCAACTGATGAAAAAGGGTTAATACATCATAGAATAAATATTTTTTTGAATGGGTAATAAAAGAAATAATAATCTCATTAATTCATGAAAATACGTAGTTAATATTGTAATCTTGAAAAATGATTTATCGCATGCACCAAAAACCACTAAAATGTTTTTAAATTGGAGTAATTAAATTTGACCTTCCTTTCTTTCTCTAAATTTGATTAAAAGTCCATTTAAAACCGTAATTTAAACTCAAATTTATATTTCCCATAAGCAAAACAAAATTGCCATGAAATTGGCTTGCAACTATGCCAAAGGTCCTTTTGCAAATTGAACCCCATTTCACTTTCCTTTAACGACTGTTTAGTGAACACTAAGCTGACCGGTAATCGAATCAAATATTGATTAGCAATCAAGCCCAGGATCCATTACGCAGATGATTAACGACCTGTTCCGAAAACGGAACTCATAACTAATTGAATACAGGGCCTCTCGCACTTGTGTGCCCAATTTGCACGGATCCGTGGGATATATCGCATCCTTCGGTTTCGTTTTCGGTTCAAGTGAATTGCCGGTCTGCCGCCGAATGACGCATAAATAATGCAATCAGAAACAAATTGCAAACTAGGACAACTAATTTACAATACAAACATGCAACTGCTACCATGCCACGCCCACTCACGTTCCAACACCGATTTTACCGCCTCCCGTTTGGCCAAGGTGTTGCCTCCGTTGGTAGTTAACACGGTTGTTCGTTGAATGCACTTTGCAACTTTCTACCACCCATCCAAAACACTACGAAAAACTTGGACACTGAATGAAATAAGGCTTAAAGGTTAAAAAATAAATAAATGAAAGAATAATTATTAACAAAAAAACATTGGTGCTTTTGATATTACCATCACTTAAGAACACTTAAGCCGTCTCATATTATTTACCAATAATTACAAAATCATACTTTATATATATAAATTAAAATAATATACAAGCTTTTCATTAAAGAATGTCTTCTGGGTAAAAAAACCATTGTAGACTTACAGATCCCATACATTTTGGATCGTTAATTTTGAGTGTACCTTTGCAGGTGTGTGATCCCGGATGCATAGCACCCATTTCCCACAAACAACCCCCTTTCGACCGCCTCCCCTCTGAAAACACACTCGACTGGGCAGAGAGTTCACCGCAAGGCAACGCATATCCAATGAACCGGACTTCGGTTGCCGCCTTTCAACTGCCCCACGGACATCGACCATCGACCATCGACCATTGGCCATTGAATGCATTCGTTTCACTTGTCTTTTAGGCGAGAGCCGGAATTTTCATTTAAGCACCCATTCCATTTAGCACACACTTCGGAAATGGATATGGAAACGGGTACAAGAAACTCAAACAAATTCGGCTTTTAAATTGTGGAAATTAATTAATGCGAGAAGAACTTAAATACCCATAGGAGTGTTGAATAAAAATGCATATTTCATTTAAAATGTCTCACTGCTTTTCAAGTCTTTCTTGATAATAAATAATGAGAGAAGCCTAAAATAAGGAACAATTAAAGCAAAAGTGTACCTAAAGGGTATGTTTCAGTAGTTTTAATTAAACTTTCAGCTTTCATGTGAGCTAAGATTCTGTCAACCATTTTTGAAGAATAAAGATTGCTTTTATGTTCGATATTTATGTTATGACATTTCCTTATTTTTGAAAATGTGCTTCGCATAAAATAAGAGAGGCCCTTTGACCAAACACACACTACACCGCACCCACTCCTGGAATTTTCACGATGGCTTCGGTGGGAAAAAGAACAGCAGACCTCCTGCAGACCTTCCCCCTTTTCCCTTTTCTCCTTGCCTATTTTGTGTGGGACGGGAAATGCAAATAAAATGAATTTATTTTGTGCTAAAAGTGAAACGAAGCCATGGAACAGGAAAATCAACAACTATGGGGACTGTGCGGAATAGAAAGTCGAGTCCCTTGACCACGGATCAAATTGCAGCTAGATTCCGACGGTTCCGACGGAGTTGGAATTCTCGGAATTGCGTAATCAGCAATCAGGAAATTAATAACGACGGAACGCGAGTAATTGACCCGAAAAGACCAGCAGTCGATGAAATTTTGGGGAAACAAGTTTAACGGATGGAATTTCAGGTTTTGTGCTATAGTAGCAACGGGGATTCCAATTAGTCACTTTTGCCCTTCTCGGAAGGAACTGCTTTAATTAAGTTACAACGAAAGTTTGAAAGTTTTAAAGTTATATTAGCTTAGTGTTTAAATATAAGTTATTAACCAATGCAATAAAATATTTACAAATATCACAACTTTACTTACCAATTGAGGGAATGGTTTAGTTCTCTTTACTTTTGACCTAGAAACAAGCATTTCTACGAATGACTGTGTGACACTTGGCTTTGATTATTTTCATCATAATATTGTATTTTATTAGCTCTAAGTAACTTGGATATTCCAGTTAATATAAATAAAAATTTAAAAAGCCTCAATTCTTGGGTATTTATATTTATAAGTTATATATAAATTGTAATTAAGTAAGTATTAAGTATTACATGTAAAATAAATCAATTGAAGTTATTAATGCATGAAGTGCTAATATTTATTGTAAGTGTTACACAGACATGATTTATTTCTGTGTCACACAACATACTACTAGCTCAATTAATGTATTCATTTATTTTATAACTAATTAGCCTTTTTAACCTGGAGCTTTACTTCAAAATATATCTCGTATTCTCGCTTAGTGTCATTCAGGCATAATCGACCTAAACTGGTGTTTTATTCTTTTGTTTAGTGTGACCTTACTTACTGCTTCATCAGGTTGACGCGCGGACACACATTCGTGGCGCGATTGTTATGCGTGATGAGACGCAAGTTCTTCTGCCAGCTCTGTGCGAGTGAGACAGTTGTGTGTATATATAAAGAGAGACCAGACAATCGTAAAGGATAACGACAACAACAACAACGACGACAATAACGAGAAGAAGAAGAAAAAGAACAGCATGCAGAACAGAGAGAACGGAACAATCGATGCAATTATGTACACAGTGTAATCGAGTGAGGTGCAGCAAGTGGAATTAATGTGGCAAGGCGAAAGGACATGGGACCCAGGACCAAGGGCCCAGGACAAAAGACAAAAAAGACAGGAAAGCGCAGGGTAAGGGGTGAGGGGTGAGGTAGGTGGTGAGGTAAGTAGTGAACACGCCCACTTACTGTTTCCGCAGACACATCATGGGGCAGATATTGTTCGCTTTGACATTATGGGTTATTTTTCGTATGCCATCTAGCCAGATCTAAAAGAAGAGAGAGTCGATAGAAGGATTGTGTGTTTCGGTGAATGATTTCAGTTTCAGTGTATTTCTGCATTTAGGTGGACCTCCGAAAGCTGTTAGCAATCTATCTTAAGTTCGGTTAAGCCCAGGACCTTGAAACAAAATGTTATCAATGGAAACCCTGCGTATGTGTAATATTTCGTTGAATTGAACTATTGAATTTAAACAAATTGTTGTATTTATCGGGATAATAAAATATGATAATAATTTTATACTAAGTCCTTTATAGTAAAATGGAAGAGATACCCTACTTTTGAACAAAAGAAACCTCAAAATAAAAATCATGCAAATGGAACAACACTGCGTATGAGTGATGTACTTTTTCAACAAGTGCTTTAACTAAATAATTTTATTTTTGTTCACTTTTAATTGCAAATTATCAATAAATAATTCAATTTTTCCTAATAAATGGATGAATAAATCCCCTCGAGGTCCACCCTTGAGTTATTAATATTATATGAAAGACAAATGATATGCAGGACTCTGTCGATAAAAGGATGTGTAAATTACGAATGAGAGCAGGAATTCCTGCTCCTGATTCAACGCTGTCACTGCCACTCCTGATCACTGTTACTCAATCACTGTGACTCACCTTAGCGGTTGCCGCATCTGGACAAATAACATGGTGATATGTTATATTGATATAGTCCGTATTCGAGCAGATCGTCAGGGATCGCTTATCCAGTTCCGGTATATTGGTTCCATTCTTCTTTGTCACCTTATCAAGTATCTTCGGATCCTGAATGCAAAAATAAACAAGTACAAATAATATTTATTAGCCGAGTTCCTTACACACTTCAAACTACCCCCGCATATATTGCGCATACGCCCCGTTGTCAGCCATTTGACTGCAATTTGGCGCATTCAGTAGTATCTGAATCAGCAACGCAGAACATTAATCTCCAGTCGCATCATTAATCAAGGCTTGCGCAGAACATTTATCAACATTTGTGCAGCATTCGCGGAGCCAAACAAATATATTTTCATTCTATTTTCCGTTTTGGCCGTCAGCAACAATTAAATGCTTTGTACTTTTCCACCAACCTTACCCTCCTTCAATTCCAGCCAGAATTTCAATTTAATTGCTGCCGAGTCCAATAAAATGCAATTACATAACTTTCTGAGCGCGAAAAAGTATGCTACGGTTATTTCCATTCGCCAAAACGAGTCACAAATTTAATACAAAATGTTTAATCCAGAAGTAATAGTAACCAGTAAAACTTTAGGTCCTTATCACTTTCGCAGTATTTAGTTGGCAAGAATTGTATTTTAAGCTTTCAATTAAAATCTCATATCCTCGTTCTAAATTGTAAAATTAAAATTATAAAATTCTATTGCCATCTGCAATCTTCACTTTATATCCTGACCTTCTCATTTTCCATCAGTGTCATAACCGAATAAGCCCTTAAATGTGCAGTTTTATAAAAGAATCCTGCTGCTTACCGCCATAAATGCTGTTTCAAAGTCATCCACTTAAACAGTGAATTTCTTAAAGGAAATTGAATTATGCAGAGACCCCATTGAGGATTTTTCCTCACCTCCAAAACACACACACACACAATAGCTCAATCAGTTCAAGTGCAATTTGTGAGGAAAGTCGGAAAAGAAAGAAAGCAGCAGACTTTCGAGTGCTAAATAAGTCAGCCTTCCCCGATTTTATCCCCCTGTCGCTGCTTTGAACCAAATAAAGTGAAAGCAAATGTTATAAAAGTTTTGTTCCCTTATTCTTTCTTTCATTCTATATATTTTTCTTCGTTTTTTTTTTGCGCCACTCGCTTTGTTACGTTTGCAGAGCTTCGTGCATTATTGAAAAGCGCCAGCAAACTAAAAGCCAGGAAAAGTCGGGGGCAATAACGAGAAAAAAACTGCAACCAAGCTCAAATTTTTCGTTTTCAATATTTCTTTTCGCTTGTATTCCCCTCTTCCCGCTTTTTTTTTCCTGCTCAGACTTTTTTCTGCGGTTTTTCTCTGCCAAACGAAGCAACTTTTAATGGTTCATTGTGCAAGGCTTTTCGGAACATTCTGTCTCTTTCAGACCCAACATAGCCATCTCTCTTTTACACCTCCTTAGAGTCACACACTTTATTTTCCCAAATTCCCCTCTCTTCCATTTATTTGGCTGTGTGTGTCGCTCATTGATGACCAAACATTTCAAGTGATGGCAGAGCACTAAACGCACACAAACACACTCGCACACAGAAAAAAAAATAGTTACAAATAAAATTTATTAAGTTTACAGTGCACCTATTTTGCTATTCAAAATATTTATTAATTGCACCCTAAACAGCAATACATTTGATTTGATACCTCCATTGCGTGTCAATAATTTTAGAGTTTCTCAGTGTACACCATCTCACTTTTTTCAGCTAAAAACTTTTTGCATTTTGTGTCTGTTGCTTTCACCCAGCTGGCGTTTTCTTTTTGGCCATCTCATTTGTGGTCAACCATTTTGGCACACACTGACTAGGACACACATTATGCGAATTTCTTGCAACTTCTGCTCTTTGGTGTTTATTTTGCATTTTAATTGAATTTGCCCGAGGACAAGAGAAGAGCAGAATCAAAGAAACACAAAAGATGTTAAGAAGGGTTGAACCAGAAGATGGGTTTAAACTGAAAACTGGCCAAGAGGTTCCCAGTTCAAGTTCTAAGCAAATAAATGCCAGGCACTGTCAAAAAACAAAACAAATTTTGCATAAAGGAACACAAGTCCGAAGTTTCCGAATTGCTTGAGATATCTCTGGCGTATCACGTAAGTATACAAAAAAAAATTTTGTTTAAAATAGACGAGTATATTCTATTATATTTATATAATTTTAATGGCATACTTTGAGTCCCTTCCTCACGAAATTTCTGCTACTACTTTTCATAATTCCCTGCCAATGATGGACTTATTTCTTTTTTCCCCCTTTTGGGTCAATTTCAGTTTCAATTTGTTTAGATATTTCTCAGCTGCATTCAATTTGGGGCTTTGCTGGCGGACTTAAGCCGCTTCCAGGGCAACCTGTTCACGATTGAATGGAGCATTACTGGGTTGGTACTTAGCAGTCACTTTCCCCAATGTCCACATCCACATCCACGTCCCATTGCCCACTTTTCATTTTCCCTTTCTCTTTCACATTTTCCCTTAGATGCACCTGTAACCCACATGCTGAATAGTCAAAGGGTTTGCCCGGGGCTAAAAGGCAAATGAAGATGAGGAGGATTCAGTTTTCAGAAATAAAGTAGGGTATTTCCGGTGTTGCCCTTAGTAGCTTACAAAAAGTAGCTAAATTAAGCAGTTAAAAATATGTTTAATTTAAAAGACGATTTTTTTGCTGGTAGTAATTACCCAAATAGGAATAAAAAGTACTTTTCATTTTAATAATACAAATTGTATATGGTAATCAAGTATTTCATTTACATATATTATATATTGATGAATTAAAATTCATTTATTTTAAGTCATATACGAATTTCCCAACTGAAAATTAAATATTTATCTTAAAGTGCCTGTCAAATATAAATATTTTAAGTAGTCCAAAAAATTATCAACTTTACGTTTTAAGGCCCCCAAAACAAGCCAAGTAATCAGCACTGTTCGAGCCCTCTGGCAATGCATAGTGTGATGGAATGGGAGTGGATACGGCCCATCCTTTGGGTATGGGCATGGGCAATGGGATTGCCAGTTGGATGCACTCATCCGAGCCTCCGTTTCAGTTTCACTTTCGGTCTCCTTCCCTTTGGAAAAGTGTGTCAATGAAGGGCCAGGGGCAAGCCGGCGAGTGACACTGGACAGCAAATCTAAATTAGTTCGACTCTCCGGGCAGCACCTGCATCGGCCATAAAAATACATATATATGGATATATATATATACTGAGGACTCCGACAACATATAGAATGGATTGGCCCAAATGGAGGTTCATTTCGGGCTGTTGCTGTTCGGTCATAAATTTCATTTAGGAGACGTCGACAGACAAACACAAATACATCACTCTATCAGTCCACCTCCCACCTCATATGCCACCTATATATATATATCTATATCTATATATATGTGCCATATGTCGGTCTGGAGTAAATAAAGGGGGCGTGGCCGGTCGGTGACAATAAATCTAGCGCATGGAACAAATGCGTTTCGAGTCGAAGACGGCGACTTTGATCCACAAATGGCGCTGGCTAAAAACAATTGAGAGCAAAAGTGACATATTGACACATTAACCGACGCACACAGCCGCACACCCACACACACGGGCACACACACACACCCACACCCACAGGCGACAGTTTTATGGCTTTGTGATAGTTCATCCTGCCAGCAAAAAAAAGAAAATATAATAAAATAAAGGAAAGAGCAACTGCACTTAGTCAAAACTTGGCATGAAAAGCGGGGAAAATACGTGGCTCGGGGAAATTGTGGAGGAGTAGGCAATGAAAAGTGCTAGACAGGTGTCACAGAAGAAAGCACATACTGATTGATTTAGTTTAGGATTTGAGGGCTTACAGTTTTGTAGCACTGAAATTTTGTAAAATATATCGAAAGAGTTATTGACTAAGTGTTTAAGGTAAGCGTTGTATACTTTCTTTGGTTTCTTGACTTAGAAAAAAGGTTTCCTTTCCACTAGTCGTATACGTGATTTTATTGCTGCTAAGTCTATTTGATTCTAATACGATATTCATGTAACTGTGCAGATTTTATTGCAATGATTAAATTAATCAAATTCCCTGATATGTTTTTTAAAGCCATTAAATGATTTGTATTATTAACAATTAATCAACTAATTAAGCCGCACCATAAAATGGACTAATATATTCTTGTTTAGCCAACAATTCACCGACAAATATCGATTTATTGTGATTTGAATGTACATTTATCTCCGAAAAAAGGCTCAATTATTTGCAGGTAATTGAATTTTGGACGAGTTATTTTAAATCACTTTTTTTGACTATACAATGCGTTTAAAATATATTTAATGGTAGGCAATAAACTTACAATTTTAGGGGTTTAAAATGCTTTTGCTAAAAAAACATTTTTGCCAAGAGAAAAAAACTAGATTTACATGATCTGGGAGTATAAATCCCAGCACCAATGAAAATTTAGATTTTCTGATAATTCGGGAGGAAGTTGAAGTACCCCCACAAAATATATTGAAATGGCAAGGAGTACTTACCCTTGGGGTTCCTCCCGCACGGATGTCGCTCACTTGACACAGCTCAATGACATCGCCATCCTGTCGAGGAAAAGATATATCTTATCAGTTAAGAATTTACATACGGTTAATCCTACAATAATGTTTTTTAGACTTTTAGGAAACGAACACATAAATACAAATTAAAGTTTATAATATTTGGGAAATATCGCCTTCAATAAATAATCTTCATATTATTGTTATTATACCCGTTACTCGTAGAGTAAAAGGGTATATTGTATTCGTGCAAAAGTATGTAACAGGTAGAAGGAAGCGTTTCCGACCCTATAAAGTATATATATTCTTGTTCAGGATCACTAGCCGAGTCGATCTAGCCATGTCCGTCTGTCCGTCTGTCCGTCTGTCTGTCCGTCTGTCTGTCTGTCTGTCTGTCCGTATGAACG
Source organism: Drosophila kurseongensis (assembly GCA_018153305.1). Taxonomy (NCBI): domain Eukaryota; kingdom Metazoa; phylum Arthropoda; class Insecta; order Diptera; family Drosophilidae; genus Drosophila; species Drosophila kurseongensis. The sequence continues at coordinate 2,133,856 of JAECXX010000141.1, forward strand.
CTGAGATCTCGGAAACTATAAAAGCTAGCATTTTGCATGCAGATTCTAGGAGTTCCTACGCAGCGCAAGTTTATTTCAAAAAGGTGCCACGCTCCCTTTAACGCCCACAATCGCTTATATACGATTTTAAAAATTTAAATATTTCGGAAAAGTAAAAATGCAGTTTTATTGTGTTTATCAATACCTATCGAAATGTAGAAGAAATTTTTCAAATCGGACCATTCGTTAAAAAGTTATGCGTGATCAAAGTTTCTATCTCCATCTCCCTCGCACTCCCTTTACCTGAGTAACGGGTATCTGATAGTCGGGGCACCCGACTATAGCGTTCTCTCTTGTTTTCTTTATAATGTTAGGTTATAGTAAGCATTCTTTAATATTTTGAAATGCGAACACTTTTTCAAAAGTCTTAAAATATTTTTAATGATTGGAGAAGGATGCCTAATTGTTGTAAAAATATAGTTGTCAAAGAAAATTAAACATTAATTTGTTTAGTAATGCAATTTAAAGGGGAGGCAACAGAGTAACTTAGTTTGCTATAATTTAAGCGGAATAAAAAAGGACTTTAACTTACCCTGCCCTCGCTCTTCCAGTACAAAAAGAATCCATACTCGTCGACCTTGAAGAGGGCGTCGCGCTCGAAGTCGTTCTCCTTTGTTTCCTTCTCGTTCTCGAACCAACGATCGAACACACAGCCCGTGGTCAATTCCGGCGGAACCGGGATGATCCAATCGAACTCGTACTTCTTTGTCATTATTGCTCTGGGGACGTTACCTTAGCCACTTCCGTTTCCGCTTCCGCTTCCGATTCCGTTGCTGTTTCCGTTTCCGTTACCGCTAACGCTGCCGTTTCCGTTGCCGTGCACATGCGATATATATATATATGTATATATATATCTTAATCCAGATCTAGATCTGTCCCACGACTCGCTCGCTCTTTCTCTCGTTAATTTCCGGACATATTAATCACTGGCACTTTCGATCGATTGTGTCCCAACGGATGAGTGTGTTTTTATACAATTGCATTTATTGTAGATCACATGGTCCGTTTACATTTCCGTTCCCGGTTAATTGAACTTGGCTCGACTGCACTTGCTGCACTTCTGCCACAAATTCGAGGCCGTAGGTTCCCTTTTATCCAAAAACCTCGACTCGACGACTCAGCTGCAAACAGAAAACAGAGATACAACCATTAGACATGACAGGTTTGGGTTTGGGTTTGGGTTCCTGTTCGGGTTCAGGTTCGGGTTCTCCTGCAATAATAATTGTGCGGCTTGCCACAAACAAAATGAAGACACGGACATGCTGCACTGAGCAAAAATTAAATCGATTGTAATCAGAAGACAAAAAACAAAATTTTTGTGGTGCTACAGAAACCAATGGGGTTTAAAAAGGACCTTAATGAATACTTTTAAATTAAACATTTGCCAAATATGGCTTAGCTTATAGTCTTACAATTAAATTAAATTTTCGTTTAAATTTTTGTCAATCAATTTGTTCAAAAAGATGTCATATTTTCAGAACATTTTCTTAATGAGTACTTTACTCATAAAGAAAATGTTTTGAAAATATAACATTCCATAGATAGTATAACAATAAATGTTGCTATACTAATCATTTGAGTTAATAAAAAATCAAAATATTCTCTTTACATATGCTATCCAAACGCATTTTGACAACTTTTTCAAACTTAGTACGACTTTTCCCGCAGTGCTTGAAAAGGAAATCAGGAATGTGGCTTGATTGGTCATGTTACAATAGGAAATTCTGCAAAATGCATTTATTTTGCCCCCCAATGTCCATCAAGGCTTAGCTTTTAGTATTCGTGTGTGCATCCTATAATTTCCAATTTAGATTTGTGGTCAAAACGTCTTCAAAAGTTTGTTTTTTCATTAATTATACAAGGAATGCCCTTTTGGACATCCGAAACTTAAGACAGCAATTAACCTGCCTTTCAAAATGAAATGATTTCCCAAAACAACGGATGTAATTTGATTTTATATTTGCTTTTAATATAAATCACTAATGAGTCTGGAATACTGTCAATTGTCAAAATGATTAAGAAAATTTATTTAACAGCTTTTCAGTTTGCAAACCAATTAGGAAAAATAAGGGAATGGAATATATGTTGAATAAAAATTGTTCTTAAAGCCGTAATTAAAAATTTTAAATTGCAAACAGAATGTGCTTGATCAACACAAATCTATTGTGAATCGGGTTCCAATTTGCGAACAATTTTGCCATAAAGTTTAACGAGTTTTTCTCTTCTGAATTGAATTAGCATTCGAATTGAAATAATTTCGCACACGCCAATCCGTTTGCCAATTTGCAATCTCAACGCACTTTATGAGCTTGACACAATTTAAACAAGAAAAAAAAAACAAAAAACAAAACAAAATCCACTTTAAAGTTGAGCCTTTGACATGGCGAAACTTTACCCCAGATGGAGATTTATGCAAATTATTGAACAGGGACTCCTCGCAGGCGCTGTCACAGGAGCACTGGTGATTCTTAGGGAACAGTCACAGTCACGGAACCGGCTGATAGCTGACAGTCAACTGAACTAACACCGAATCGCGGCAGCCGGAAGCCAAGAAACATCTAAAAACCAAGACTAATGGAATTAGCGAGTGACGACATTGCCAGGGCCATGGCCACAGGTTCTTTTCGCTGCTATTCGATTTGGGCGCACTTTGGGGACTTCTCGGCCAGCCACCACCCACCACCCAAAGAAAAGCACCCAATCACCCAACCACCCACTTAAAAGCACCCAACCACCATGGCCATGGCCTCGTGCACCTGACTTTGTTCCGATTCGGGGACAAATCCCAAGTGCCTGGCATTCTCGCAGCTTGCTGCTGTCGATTTTATATTGTTAGCTACACGGAAAGAACACGTTCTATTCCCCATTGTTTAGAATAACTATAAATAACTATGAAATAAGTTTTCAAAATCACCAACATCACGTTTTATTGTTTAATTATGATTTTTATAAGCTTTGTTTGGCTTTCAGTCTGTTAACTGACACAATTTTTGTGTCACTAATTAATAGGTAAAATAAATTTACCATACAGTGTATGGTAAAACCAAAAAAACATATAGGATGGGATTTTTGTTGTACAACAATTTCAAAATAAATATATTATATTTGAGTTTCTCAAATTTTTGTTTTGTTTTTATTTGTCTGACAATGTTAGTACGTTTAATTTTAGTTAACAGTATATGCCAAAAAATTAATAAGTGTATTTCACTAAACATTCCTAATAAGGCAGGCGATGGAAAAAAAGTGCTGCTCGAGAGTGAAGCCTGCACGTGCACCCGAACCGGTTTTGATCAACTGGACTTCGATGTCCTCGAGCACAATGACATCACCTGCATTCTGTCTCTTTTGCTCCATTAAAAAAAACAGCGCAGATGTCCTTTGCAGCTTCTGCTTCACGTGTCATTGAAGCAAAAGTTGTCGAAAATCCCCTGTTGAATTCAAATCATATGAGAAAACATTCGCATTAATGCAGGAGATAGTGCTTGAAGAAATCGAAGTCCAATTGATCAAGATCAGCTCGGGTATAATGCGGGTACAGCCTGTCAATCAGGAGCAGCATTTTTTTTTTTTAGGCTGCCGTTTAAGGATGTTAAGGATACTAATCCAATTTTCTTAATTGGTGTTTAAATTCTCCATTCGCAGTCTTGGAAGACTTTTGACTTTCGTTCTCATCAGCATCGAATTCCCCCTTTGTATCAGCATTCTCGTGCTATAGAAATTTGATTTCACAATGATCCCTGCCTGCATCGAAGGACTGGGATTCTTGGTTATCTTCTTGGATTTCTTGGATTCTACAGGAGATGGCTAGAAAGGTAAATTCCCTTCCGATTCATTATACATACTTCATTGTTTGTTTTCTTCAGAAACTGCCGCCATCGATATTTTCTTTGGCCTGACAATCAAACCACGGGGGCTTGGATATATGTTCTTCGGCTTATTCGACTCCTACAGCGAAAGTGGGCGTGGCAAGCTCTGGAATCTTCCTACTTGCCAATGAGACAGCAGGTCCGACTTGCCAGTACCTGTGAACAGGTGAAGTCCAATTTGGCCTTTAGAATCTTACTACCTGGAAAGCACTATAACTTACAGCGTTACGCAGCAGTTTTGGATCAAGTTGATGGAATTTTTCGACCTGACCTAACGGAGCTCGGGAGCAAAGTGAACAACTAAGCGAAAACGAAAGCACCAGCCTACTATTCCAAACAATCGAAAAGCATTGGACAATACCTACAGCTATTGTGTTTATGCGATGCTCATTTTATGCAATCATTTCATAAAGTTAGGCACAAAGTGGGTGCATAAACACCATTTCATGTGTTCGCTTACACACGAAAGTTGGCTATGAATTTAAAGTCGTTTCATGAAATACTGTAGCTCTGCCAATAAAAAAATTCTGCCTTTACTCGATGGCATTAGAAATTAATATCTACCTGTTATTTGTATAAATTTTTGCATTTCAATTAACTAATTATACTTTTTCATTTCATTTGTTTATCGATAGGCACCAGTCAACATGGGTGGCAGCTCTACTATCATAAGTTCATAAATTTGATTGTTATGCGATAACCAGAGTCTGTTTTGACAACCAGAGAAATAAATTCACCAGAGTTTTAAGAGCTGCTGCTTTTTTTTATAATTGTATTTTAACAGCTTTATTTCCAGTGCATGTCAGGAATCCAAACTTCAAAAAATAAATTAAATCATTTTATCACAATGGTGGTGTGTAAATGAGGAAGTCCTGACACTATAATACAAATTTTCAAGCGGACAAAGTCGCGCTGTATATACATTCATATATAGCTGACTGATTACCCGGGTCCCGTGATTTCTTCCGTTTTACTTTTTATCGATGGCGCTGTCGTGTTACACATGACTTCAAATTCAATGAGCTGCAAAATTTCGCTCATTGTTAAACTTGGAGAGCTCGTTAGCCAGACTCACACAAAACACAAACAGCAGAGCAGCCAGGACTCTTAAAAAGCGTGAAAAAAAGGACATACTTTTACGCCCGCTCCACGAATGTTTAATGAATTTACGCTCTTTGCGCTTTTGAACTTTCGGGCTGGCGAATTAGCGAACAAAGGAAGTGCCAAGGACGAAGGATCAAAATGGGGGAAGGTGCTCGAGGACAAACAAGGATGCGACATTCAATGCACTCCAGTTAAAATATAATGCGACTAATGGGCGCCGGGATATAGGGCAACTCTTAAAGATCTTTATTTTATATTTTGGGCAGAAAGGACATTAAGAAAAATAACAGAGAATTTACCCTCAAGGGTTATGAGGTAGGTCACTTTAAAATCGGATTAAATTTGGTTAAGATATGGACTCTAGAAGTCTTTCAATTTTTCATTTCATTTTTCAATAAATGTCAATTGCAAATAACTGGCTTCAATATAAAATCTATTTGATCTCGTTATTCTGTTTTTTAATGAAATGGCTCCAATAAATCGCAAATTTAATCATGCCCATTAAAGAGCCATACTACAGCAGCGCCACTTCACTTCCTCAAACCACTTGAACACAACACTTTTCGCGAAATCGAAGCACTTGAATTCATCTTTCACTGGAGACCATTAAATGCAGATATACCAAAGGAAAAACTTGAGCACGGAAAGGAGAAAAAGAAGGGAAAACACGATGGGGGAATGAAAGAACAACACGAAGGGAAATCAAATCGTCCTTCCTTCTATAGAGGAGCCCCCACTCTAGTTTCCCTTCGAAAGTTGTGAAGGAGTGTATGACAACGGTCCTTCTGTTTTTTTTTTTTTTGTGGCTCCAAGTGCCACGCCTCAACACCTGCGCCCCGAATCGAGCGGAAATTCGGCTAGCAGTTCGAAGGTTCCTGGGTGAAAACAGGTTGCCGACTTTTCCGGGTTACAGAGTAAAAATAACTTGCATAAACTTTCCCTCAAAGGACACACACGTACGCCGAGAAGTGTGCTACAAATATGCTCATTACGTGCGCGCCAAGTGGCAGCCTCAGCCCCAAAGGACAAACGACCACGCCCTCCGCCCAATGCCCATCGCCCCCTTTTCCCGCCCCCTCGTCCTTTTCAGCGACAATTGCTCAATTTATTATTGCATACTTTGCGGCCATAAAACTTGGCTGGCATCCTTGCCATCCTTTCGCGGCTTCTGTTGCATGTACTTATAGATATCTATGGGGAGTGTATATGCAAAGATACATATACAGTATATATGTATATGCGATGGAGGGCTACAGGTATATAGTATGTCTTCAATTTAGAGCCTTTTCTGCATTTGATGGCTCTTGGACACAAAGTGTCAAGTGCTTAAACTAGAAATTTAGGAACTTTGTCCTCGGGCAGTTGGGGTTAAATTATTTTCCTTATAAAGTTGGCGAATTGTTGAAGAAAAGGTATTTCAAAAATTCATGGACCATTTGGTTTTGACCTTTAGTGGGCTGTTTTGTAGATTTTGGTACGACGTGCATTGTGTGGCAGCAATTATTTGGTTAGTGATTTTTATTTTCAATAACCTAACTAATAATAAACCTATTGTTCTTTAAATTAAATTATAGGTTCAAATCTAGATATTTTATACATTTAAATGACAAATGATAAAACAACAAACACACAAATGCATTCATTGTTTTGCGAATATTGCAATTATTCTTTCTGCAATTCTGCTTGTTGACGCTTAAAATTAAAACATAAAAATAATATATAGCAATTTTATTGTTTTTAAAGTTATGGGTATTTGCTAAATGTGTTTTGTTCTGTGTTTTTATACCCTTGCAGAGGGTATTATAATTTTGGTCAAAAGTGTGCAACGCAGTGAAGGAGACATCTCCGACCCTATAAAGTGTATATATTCTTGATCAGGATCACCTCCTGAGTTGATATAAGCATGTCCGTCTGTCCGTCTGTCTGTCCGTCTGTCTGTTTCTACGCGAACTAGTCGCTCAGTTGAAAAGATATCGAACTGAAACTTTGCACACACCCTTCTTTCTCTTGCACGCAGTATATAAGTCGGAACGGCCGATATCGGCCGACTATATCCTATAGCTGCCATATAACTGATTGATCGGAAATGCCATAACTTTGGTGGTTGTAAAGTAAGGAAGTTGGAATTTTCTATGGGTTTTATATATGGCCAATCAATCCGACCTACCAACTTTCATAAGGATCGGCCGACTGTATTCTATAGCTGCCATATAACTGAACGATTGGAAATGCCATAACTTTGGTGTTTTTAAAGTTAGGAAGTTGGGATTTTTAAGAATGCATCATATGAATGCATCATATAAATAATTTTGGAGAATATATTCGGCTCCGCCCGAAGTTAGCTTTCCTCTCTTGTTTCATATCTTTTTATAATATCTGCAATGATTTTAATATTTCCTTTGTTGCTCAATTTTATTTATCCAAAACTGTTGTAGTTTTTATGAATATGTATATCTTTTTTAATGCCTTATAAAGTTGTTCATATATATGCAATGGCTTGTTTTTCTTGAATTGAAGTTTACTAGTGGTTGTCATTGCCATTGTTGTTGCCTTATTGTTATGGATGTAACAATTGTTGATACAGCTTTTATTGCTGTGTGGCATTTTATTCGTTCTGTTTTTTCATTGCAATATCTGGGTATCTGTAAACAATGTTGAAATTGCAGTTATTAAAATTGCTTTGTCGACGGCAAGGTTGCTGCAATATTTTGTGAGGTTTTTACGGCATTTTATTGAGAGGCTTTTCATGTTCTGCTGCAGTTTTGATTTGAGCTGTAAATATTGCAATCTTTCTATGTATAAGGTTATATTTTCTATTGTTATCCGATTGAATGCAATTTTAATTTTTATTTTGAATAGATCTTAAGGTGTTACCTCTGCCGTTTCGATTGCAGTAGCGGTTTTTTTTTAATGTAGGTTGCGAAGATTGTACAATAAACAAATTTCATATATTGGGTGCCCTATATTGTTTTTTTTTAATATTTTTTGATTTTTAATTAAATTAAATTATATTTTCTATTTTAACATAATTTTTATGTGGTATTTTTATGTTAGCTCAAGATTTGTTTGACCATTGTTGGTGGCCATTACACTTACGAAATTGAATTTGCCGGCCATACAATATTTGGGAAATTGGCATTTAAATATTTGATGAGACAAGCAAAAGGGAAATCCGCAGCGAATCGCAGGTAGTAAAATATTTGAGTGTCTGCTTTTTTGGGTGCTAGCCAGCCAAGTCAAAAGGGAGAAATAAGGCAACCGATTCGAACAGTGAACACTGATTGCACAAATGAAATATTGAGGGGAATGTTGTGTGAAGGGAGTGGGGTGGGGGGTTCAGGGGTCACACAACTTGACCTTGCTGGCGCCGGGCATCCATCAAAATTGATGGCACTGCACACGCTCGCTTCTCATGCAGTCAGTTGGTCAATCAATCAAGCGCCGCCTTGCTCAATTACATCAATCAAGCGGGAAAGGTAATCCAAAACCGAAAACCAAATGGGTTTTTTCTCGGCTTGACTTTGAGGACCAAAAGTAATTACGCCTGATAAACAACAAGTCCTCTATTATTGTATGCACAAATTGAAATGGCATGTTTGTCAAGAGAAAGAGATGACTAGCTCGTACGTGAAAAAGAGGGGAGACTGTCAGATAGTTAGAGAGGAAAAGGATAACTAAAAACGCATTTTCCAAAAGCGGGTAATAAAATGACAGGAAATAAACCAAAATAACTTAAATTGCCAGATGCAAGAGCTCATATACAAATATGAGTTATATTTGATCCCCTCTCTGCCGCCCCCTCTCTATTCGTCTCTCTCTCTTTGGGGAAATTGCAAACTTTTGCAAATTTTCCTGATGCCAAATGAACGTATTTCATTAAAATAAAGCAAGAAAAACCAACACAGATATTTATTTATTTTAGTGATGCTTTTTGTGTCGTGCGTTATATAAAACACGCAAAATTCACGAGGCAGGATTTAGGTTGACTTCTGACTAATTTCCAACAAATTTGTTGGAAATAACATGCTTTATTTTGGCAGGAGTTTAAACTGCATTTGCTTTAGATCCTCTTAAATTCAGCTGAGCTAAGCTCCTTTCGGTTATTAAGTTCTGCATTGCAAACGTTTTATTTAAATCAGCAGATGACAATATTTTTTGTATGATTATTTTCTAATAAATGGTTTTAAAAGGCAATGAGTTTTAAATGATTGAAACCAAATAACAGTAACCATTGACACTAAGCCACTTGTCTGCATCAAATATTATTCACCTCCACACTCCTCAGGACACACACACATATATAGGTATATATACACCCAGGTGACCCTGGCGTATACGTGATGTGTGGGAATATGCAAAGTCCTGGGACAAGAAACTCGCTTAGGCACGCACCATCCGTCAAAAAAAAGGAGGAAAAGCGAAGAAGACCCCAGAAACCCAAAGGCGGGAGGCGTTAAAGCAGGCGTGGCAGGGTGCGGAAGGGGGTTCAAAGGGCAGTGGGCGTGGCACAGGCAAATCAAAACCGAATGATGGGCGGAGCGACAGCACGGGCATCCTTCAAACAAAACTGTCAGCAACTGTCAGAAGAAGTTAAATGAAACCAAAGAAAAAAAATACGAAATAAAACAAAGGAAAGTGGGTGGTTCGCCAGGCCAAAAAAAAGAAGAAAGAAAACAACATTGACAGCAGATCGGGCCAAACCGAAGAGGAAAAACAAAATCAAGGGAAAAGGAGGCTTTGTCATATGGCTTACAGCTGTTGGCGGACTTTTGCGGCACGTAGCTCTCTTCTGGCCGTGGTTTTATTTTTAGCCCCTCAGGCCGTGAAAAACTTCGAATTCCCCGGAATCAAAACAATACATCATCATGGGGCGGACGCAACTCGAAAAACCGAATGCCCTTTCCCTGGTCCTTTGGTGAAATTGTGCATATTAAATATGTGACAAGGAAAACAAAACAAAACAGCGGGGCGAAAAAAAAATGAAAATCATGTCCAGTTTTTACCATTCAAAAATAACACCCAAACATGAATGCTCTTTAAAATAGATTTTACCCCAACATTATTTACTTAATAGGCATTAGTACCAATCAGAAGATTATAAAATTTAACATAAAACTTAAGAAAAGAACTATGAGAAAAATATACAACAATATATATATGTACATAGAATGAGACTTTTGGTAGATTTTTAAACCAAAATTAAAATTATCACTAATGATCGGAAATGAACTTCAACAGCTTCAAATCAAATTAATACAGGCACTTTTCGGTCGTTTCAACCTTATGTAAGTGTATGCAAATATGCAAAGAGGAGGACAAAATTTGCGTGTTTTGATTTGACAAAGGTTTGCGGGATCCTTTGGCCTCGTCGTGGGTTGTCAGGATGGGTAAGTCCTCCCCGAATCCGACTCGTAGACCCAAAAAACCGGAACCCGACCCGAACCCAGATTCTTTCAGGTCTTCGACGGAGAAACTCCTTCGTTGAGTTGGATTGGTTCATAGAGGGAATGGGGCACAAAGCATTTATACTAATTTCCCGATAATTTCGTTGAGCTCGTAAAATGTTCGCTTATGTTTATGGGGACACACAAAGTGGCCTGAAGAAGGAATGGCAATGCCAATTGGACATGGGAATTGAGCTGCCTGTGACTAAGTGAGCAGGTCTAATAGACATTTTATCGATTGCCATGCACAATTATATTTGATGAGCTTTTAATTGAATTGATTTACTTTCACTTTGCCGCATAAATAGGCAGCCAGCAAGGTCGAAGGAACCGCAGGACATGCGATATGGCCTAGATAGCCGGCTAGATAAGCCCACGATAGCGAAAGTCGGGTTAATTCGTGGGGCGGAAGTAATGGAGCCAAGGCTACATAAGTGCTATCATTAAAAAACTAAATTACACTTTCAGTTATTCACAGGAAATTATTTGGATGTTAAACGTGGCAGAGGCCTGTTTTTTCCCATTCAATTATATTTATATGGTTTAAATTTGGCTCTCGACTTTGAATTAAATAAGTAGATGTTTAGTGTCACCCAAAGACAAAGCGATTTTTATTTTATCTTTAAGGCAAACTTAATTGCGTTGCAAACATTTTACTGAAATTATAATTCCCTCTGCATGGGTATAAAAATCAGAAGAAACTTTTGTGATACCGACGAAAAAGTAATTTTTGCTTTAGTCATAGTGAGTGATCTTTACAATATAGTTGGACAACAGGGTTTCTCTATATGAACAAGGTGTATATTTTGTCAGTAGTTATGGCTAAAATAATGGAAAAGAAGAGCCAACTTGTATGGCAGTATCGGGATAAAACAAAAGTGCGATCAAGTTACAAATTGGAGCAGCCGAGTGGCAGGGCAATTGTCAGCGACAGAGGCCAAAACTTTTGCGATGCTTTATCATATACTAGTCGTGTATCTCTGTTTTTAGCAGGAAGAGTTCATCTGATTTCGGGCTCCCGGCTGGCTCCTGGATGAATTTTCCATCCACCGAAAAACTCACGGCTGATGGAAAATGCCAACAGCAGCCGAGAAGTTTTCCATCAGAAAAGTTTCCATCGCAAAGTTGTAATTCCGTGCACGCCGCCTTTGGTTTTTCCAAAAAACTTTTCTCTAGCTGCCTGCGATGATGACTGCATTGGAAAAACAAGTTTGTTTTCATTTTTCCGTTTCACATTTTCCCTCTTTGTTTTCGTTACAGTTTTGTTCTTCATGTTTGACGGCCTTTGGGTCTTGCTTCTGTCTCTTTCGGAAGCCCACTGTCTATCTCTTTCGCCACCGTCATTTTGTCCCTTTCCCTTCTATATATATTTTTGTATTAAACCCACTCCGCCACCAGTTCTTCACCCTTTTGTCCTGGCTGCAAGCTTTAGTTGTAAGCTGCGAGCATAATTTTATTTTAATACTTTTTAAGCGCATTAATTACACATATACAAAAATAAGGGGAAAGAGACGAAAAATGTGTGAGAGAAAAAGATAGACAGACAGTTGCATTGACATTGGCCAACCCTCTTAACCCTTGCCATCCCTGTCCCTCAATTTAAGTGGATAATATGCGAGGTAATAACATCAAATGAATTGTGAGAACGCTCTCGGGCATTTCCCCTTTTTTTCCCATTCATCTCGTTTTCCTCTTTTTTGTGAGAATGCAAATAATATATATATATATACTTCTGTTTATTCAATTTGTAAGCTTTATTGTCAACGTCGTTAGTATTCGTTGTTCATTCATCCTCCGTTTCCCAGGCAAAAGGGACTTTTATTTTATACTTTTGCTGCACATTACGTATACGCCTCATATATAACCTGATTATTGAGTCTGTGGGAAGCGTGGTGATGTGTAGGGTTTTTCCTAAACCTTGGGTAAGGGAAAACTCGATTGTTTTGGATGCATCAAAATATATTATTAAAAAAAATCGAGTGTTAAGTTAAGTCAATTATTCAATTGAAAAATGAAAGCCCATAATTTGTTGGCTATTTGTTTTATTGCGCTCTACTTTTTATTACACAGTCTTGCTAAATTACTTTTCTGATTGCGTGACTTTGTGACCAATATCCGAAATTCCAATTGGGTACAAGCAAAAAAACAAATAATTTACCATTAATCCATCCAACTAATTCGCTTTTAACACTAACGTTATCAAAATAGGTTGAAACCCCTGGAAAAAAACGCAGCTGCTGTTGGCAAAATCGAAACGTGTCAATGCCATAAATTTGGGCCAATCCATGAAGTGCAGCGTATTTACGACCAGCTACTCCAATTGCACTAATTAACTGAGTGGAAATGGGGGAGGGGGTGTCACCGCATCCCTTGCAGGCGATGGACAGGCAACCTTCACCTGAATGGACAAACAGTGACGCCATTGCGACATCCGACACCAGAACCATTTTGCAATAGAGAGTCTGCTCGGAACCTTGCACTGAGAGAAAAATGCACCACAATATTTTGCTTTTTCAATACTCAAACCATCTTAAAAATGCACATCACAATCATCTGAATTTTAGTTGATATAAATAAAAATATCAATTTGAAATAAAAAGAACAATGAAATTGATTACCAGTTTCAGTGATTTTTCTCCGAGTGTTTTGGCCAATGCCACCCATCCTAAGCACACCCTCTTTGATTAGCCGTGTGTTGTTGAGTGCATCCAAGTTGCGAGGAGGTGGTTGTATTGCATTACGTATACGTAATCAGCTTAGTTGCTGTCGCTTAATCAAATAATCATTGCCAGCTCCTGCTCCTGAGTTCGACCTTCGACCAGGGGAAACCGAAACGAATCGAAACGAAGTGGAACTCCCCTCTTGCCGGTAATTACAAACAGTCCAGGGATCGGTCACTCGTCAGTCCGGTGACAATTGAGCGATTAGTGGGAGTGTGTGCTGGATACCTGGATAACTGGGTAATTGGGGAACTGGGGAACCAGCACCTATTAGGCAGGTGTGCTAAATGGGTCATGTTCGAGGATGAATACATCTCATATTAGTGGTAATGTGACCAAATTCATTTGGTTCATTAGGAAAGCTCACTGCCATGAACTATGGTTGGCTTAAAAACAATCGATTTCCACCTTGCCCTTCTACTATTCTTGGTTCCTCTCAAAAAAAAAAACAAGCAAGCGTTCCCATTATAATCATTGTTTCACTCTTGATAATCGACATATTCAAGCTTATTCAATAAATCTTAAAATAGTTTGCACCGAAATTCCAAATTTGTATTTTTGATACCAATAGCTTTACCAGTATAGTACAATCTCTATAAAAATGAGCTACGCTTGTGAGATTTTGGAAAAAGATTTGCCGGATGTTAGAATTCGAGTTCAAAGATTGGTAGAGCAGTTCCTAAATAAAATGAAGGAAGAAAAGATGGAATTAAGCGAAGAGAGTGATAATAATTTGGATCAAGAAATCGTCGAGAACACCCCAGAGGCCAAAATTAATCCAGCATTTCTCAAATTTATTGTTCAAAAGGTGCAAGAGCGTTTGCTGGCAGAGAGGCAAAGGTATTCAGCAATGAAAGAGGAAGTCCTAGCGTTCCAAAAACAATTGAATGTCTGTATGGAGCGGACCCAAAAGATGAAGGAGAACTTACAATTTATCAGGTCCATGACCAATGAGGCTCGCGAATGGATAGACAATTTGCAGACCAAAAAAGACAATCCTCCAAATGTGGATCTTTAACAAGATGTGACCATCGATGCCTAATATTTCATGTAATATATTCATAAATCGCAAGTGGATATTCAAAATATAAAAAATAATTTGATATATATGTATGCCACTTTTAGAATGTTTACCATTTATATTTATTAATTTAATGCCTTGTGTAAGTTTAAGCTAGTTTTTAATGGTTAATGCCATGAATTCGAATGCTTTGGACATCGCAACTTTGACATTTTGCATCTGATTTCTGCTTTTGACCCTGGCTTTTCCCCCCCTGTTTGAGATTTCTGTTCCCCAGAAATACTGTTCTGGGAATTCGATTGCACTCACTTTGGCCAACTTGTTTGTTTGAATGCCTATTTATAGTCTGTCATTTGAATGGCATTCCAGGCGGGCCGTGGCCCACGCATCATTTAAAAGATATGGGGGGAATGTAGGATGGGGTATACTATATATATGGTATATCGTAAACACATTTCCCGTTACACGTGCGGACATTTTGTTTAGTTAGTCGATTCGTAGCTGCGTGTATATGTATGAGCGCATCGTAATTACATAATGATTTATTTTCGCATACAATTCGCTTGATTTCGTTTTTTTTCTGGCTGGTTGTGTGGTGTGTGTTTTGATTTATTTACATTGGTTGCGAGGCCATCACAGCATCATCATTGCATACAGGAAAAAACAAGATCAAAATGGATTTGATTTAGCAAATCGATAGCTTAAGATTTCGGATCGATGTTTTAGACGTTTTTTGACATTTAAGTTTATATTTTTTGTGGTATTTGGGTAATAAATCGATATTTACTGTTGATTTTATTTCAAATTAGATACACTATTTTAAAAATCGGCTCAAAAAGGATAAAAATATTAATATATTGAAATTTGACTATGTTTAAATGCCCAAAATTAGCAAAAATATAATATTTTTTTGATTTAATATTGAAATACTGCTATACATCGATGGACCTTCTTGATATATTCTCCACCAACATCTTCATTTTGCAAAGTCGCATCTTGAAATCGATGCTCTCTCTCGCTAAAAGTGACCCATCTTCAATTTAGTATTTGCCCATTTTAGTGGAATCGAAATTAATTTGATTTATTTATTAGCTGTCTATTATTTGTTTATAAACAATAAAAGCCGAAAGAATGCGCATTTGAGGTTTATGAACATTTTCGGTGCGCCCAAAGCGAAGCGAACGCAAAAAACAATAATAACAACAATTATTTTTATGGCAAATATTTATCTAACAGCATTTTGGGGGCGATGGGTGGTTTTTTCGGTTTTTCGTTGGGGCTGTCAAAGGCAAACAAAAGCATCGAAGGTTGTTAATGCTGAAATATTAATGTGCGTTAATTACCCGCAGACGGCGAAAAGTGGTCGGGGGTGGGTGGAAAAGTTTTTTGTGGGCTGGGGGGCCAGAGGGCATCTGCATTTGTTTTTCTGATTTCCGTCTCTCCATCGCTAATTTTGTGTATTTAAAATATCAGCACTATTTATCAGCTTGAAGGTACTGTTTTATGTATCAAAAAGATATTGATAATTCAAATTATCCAGGACTGAGAATTCATTCTATTGTCGTTATTCTTTCTTTTTCTTTTAAAGATAAATTATTCATTCTATTGAAGTTCAATCTCATATATGGGACACCTGATGATTATTATACCCAAATACCACATGATATACAATCACAAATAAAAGAAACTCATTTGAATGAAATCCGTCATCATTCAAATGTCGAAAAATTTAAAAAAAAATGTGTGAGTCCGAAAAAATCGGAATTAAGCCACGAGCTATTTAAGACATACCAATTAAGGCAAACCATTTTGAAATCGGACTTCAGATTGGATCAGACCGTCATTAAAACCTTGAATGAAGTGCAGGATATTTAACATCTAAGGAATATTATGCCTCAAATTCCATATCATACCATAATTATTCCCTACAAGTTCAAGGTTGTCATTTTTACCAAACGGTAAGAACTTTAGATTCCAATAAATAGTTGACAGTTCTACAGTATTATCGGAGTGATATTTACAGTATAGATGGGATATCAGACATGTGGTGGAAAACTTTTTGATAGTCATTGATTTTTTACGATTGAACTTTACCTTAAGGCCAAAGTTTTAACTATCCAAGTGCGGGATTTCTGTCATGTGTGCACAACTTTGTGTTCCTATAAATATTTTGCGCTTTTTGTAAAAGTTTTTGCCTGTCATCCATTAACTAGTTATTACTTTTGAAGTCCACTTCTACCATAGTTATTTTTAGACAAGTTCAAGGTCGTAAATTCTTTTCATTTTCATTAATGAAAATACACATCTACGGCAGGTCTATGATCCTAAATTGTAGCCCGATATATCAATTAGATTTTAATGGTGGATTATTCGCTATAATGTAATCAAAATAACTAAAGGCAAAACTGAAGACCAATAGAACTGCCATCGGGAAGAAGCCAATTGAGCTAGAGCTATTAAAAATGTGTATTTAATTCGCCCATTTTTGCCCATGAAGTGTACCTATATAAATCGTGATAGATGTAGATGTGTGTGGCTCTATAGAACATACAAATCGCGTTTGAGTTAATTTGTTCTGGCTCGTAGAATACGCATTTTGTTTATTATTTTGATGAAGTGATGGTGGGGCTATTGTTCCGCAGTCTGTTATTGTTAATTTATTTTTACCTATTCGCCAGCTCATTGGGTGGCAAATGAAACGATTGCCAAGGCGACTATCGAAAAGGTTAAACGCATCGAATTACACTCACTGGGGCGAAAATATTAAAGATCAAATTGCGTAAAGTTAATTGCGAAACTGAAAGTTGGCAGCATACAGCAGACAAAATATTTATTTGGCCTTTACAAATGTAATATCAACAAAAACAACTTATTGTGGCTAACATCAAAGGGGCATGTTATTTATTTTTAAGATACAGCAAGACATTTCCATGTAGTTCCATCATGATAATCATCATTATAAAATGTAGCATACAAACGTTCCTTATTTATAGATTTTTGAAATTTGGTCTGTAATTTAAAAACTTCAGTTGAAGCTAACAATTTTCTTTACTTTTGGAAAAGTTGTAAGGACAAGACGAGACGCTGGAAGTAAGTAAATATGATGAAATTTTGAGTTAATGAGCGTCCCGGAAACCATTTTCAGCACCAACAGCAGGGAAAACCAAAACAGAACCATAACTGTAGCATAAATTCATAGGAAAATTTGAAGGGAATTCCAGGCGACTTTTTTTCCTTCATCTGTTTTTGTTTTTTTTTTATTTCCACCAGGACAACGAACTTTCTGTGGAAATAGTCGGAAAAATCGAGGAGAGTGGCGAAAATTGGGAGGGGAGACCAACGGCAAACAAAAAAAGCAGAGAAAGCATCCAAATATTTTGGCTTGGTCAATATTGAGTGGAAAATGAATGCCAAGCCTCTCTACCTCCCTTAATAGCCAACACAATGGTGTTGGCTTTGTTCATTGGCAAAACAAAAAAATATAGGTATATAAAAAAAAAACTGAGAGAAGCAAAAAAGTTTGCACAAAGCGTACAACAAAGCAATCATCAATTTGAAATGCTCAAATGACGAAGAACTTACTTCGGCCCACACATACACATACATGCGAATTATTATTTAGACATTCCCAGTTGAATGACCCTTTTTACTATTTATTTTTATGTAATTGAGCTGCTGGACTCGAAATAAAACCCAAGTATAATAAACGGTTAGGTGTGAAAAAAGCCATTAAAAGAAAAAAATTAATTTACCAGGCTTCATAAAAATTATTTGAAGTCAAATCTATTTAAACATTCCGAAATATACACACCTTTTTGTTTGGCTAGTCTTAAATATTATTAATATTATTATTATGTCAATAGATTAAAGATTAAAAGAAAATCCAATCAAATCATATAAAATAAGTTGTCAAGGTGCGAAGAGTTTGATTACACCTGCAACCCCATTCTCAATGGCCCAAAGCTTATAACCGATACGATAATTTGCTCCTCGAAACGACATTCAATGGGGGATATGAAAAGGGAACGTAACGAATTGGGGGGAAACCAATGACAAATAATTAATTGCGCACACTTTGACGGGACGGGAGGTCCTCGAAAGCCCCACTGTCTGTATCCATCTGTCTGTCTGCCTGCCTGTCAGTCCTCATGGAATCCTGTATCCATTTATAAACAGCACACAAATATGTCTGATGTGCGAGAGGCTTAGTGGAGATGGTGATGGCCCCGGCACCAATTAACTTGGGCGTATTGTGTAAATAATGTGCTAGACATGGTTACACATTCATGTGCCGGCCATAGACACATCGTTGGCATCGTCATCTCCGGATCCTGATGACCCCGCCAGAACCCGAATCCCCAGAAAACCCCGGGCAGCGTTACGATTTTTGATTGCACTTGGTGCTCTAATTGAAGACCAAGGCTGGAGAGTGAAGAAGCCACGAGATGGGGCTGTTGACATTGATCCATTCCGATTAGACGCTGAATTCTGTTGCCTTGTTGGTAATTGCCATCAAATCGAGGGATAAAAAACGAGAAAAGAAAAGGCTACAATGTGCCGACACTGCAGTAAAATCTTCCACACAACAAATTTCTTGAGAAAATTACATACAAAATTATAATGATTATACCTAAAACCTAAAATACTGTTTAATGAACAATTCACAAAAGGTTCACCAAAAACTTTTATTAGTTTTAAACGTAAATAAAAATGGTTTCTTTATAAAAAAGATAATTATTTAACGGCCTTTATATCATTTGGTAGTTTAATCGTGTTCTTTTTAATTGTAAAACTTTTACCGCAAAGGTGTAAAAATTCTTACAAATTGATTTCCAAAAAGGCTATAGTCATAATTTTCTTCAAGTGTAAAAGGAGAAGCCAAGTGTTGTCCATCTGACTTGTGTGCCATGCATGTGACGGCAGCTCAGCAGGATATTTTGTAAATCATTAGTCAACAAAATGGTGGTGTTTGTGTGTGTGTGACTTTCCTGACAAGTGTGCGCGTGTGTGTGAGTGTGTTTGCTGTGTGAGTGACGCCATTATTCTCTTCTTGTCCTCATTTCACCGCCTCCCAAAAAGACCCGATCTCATGGGTTTATATTCTACATTCCAGGTCTGATGAGATGCGCCGCCTGCGCAAGATTGCCCTCAGTTTCGCCGTTCTGAGTGCAGTCTGCCACCAATGTCATCAGCATTACGAGTGGGTGGTTTTTGGAAGATTTCTGGGCGGTGCTGGAGGTGCCAAAAGACTCACAGGTCCAAGCAACTTACTCACCAACCATCCATTTACCACAAAAGAAAACTAACTTCTTGATTGAGGCTCAAAGTGGATTCACTCGGCGTCAAACCATAACATTTGTACAAAAACCTTAATCCTTAATAATAAATAAAACAAAATGTTAAATTTAATTTTTTTAAAATTACATTTCTGAATTATTGAAATTAATTAAAATGGGACTAAACTAGTTTTACTCCAAAATATGGATTTTAGTTAATCTTATTTTGATAAAATTTTAATATTCTATTTATTATTTTTGAATGTTTCTATATTTGGTTTTGATCAGGAGAATTTTAATCTTCTTTGAACTGAAAAACTAGTTTATTTTTTAAAATAAAACCTTTTCTTTAGTGCACAAATTTCCTAGTGAGAATTCAGTCACCGGGAAAGTCTTGCTCAGGGCATGAAAGTGGTGAAAGGTTTGGGATGGAGGCAAGGTGGGTGAAAGCAGGGAGGCGTGGTGGGAGTGGTAGAGTGGGCGTAGGTCAAGGGAAAGGGGGCGTTTTTGTTGGTGGCGCGGCTAATGACGCCAACATTAGGCGGACGTTTAATGTATGTGCACGTACGTAGTCAGGTCCATTCCACACTCTGTCTCGCTTGCTCTCGTTCTCGGGCCCTGTATTTCCATCACTTTCTCCGGCTTTCTCTCCATCTCTTTCGCTTCTCACACATTTACGCACGCATGAAAGTCAAGGCAGACAACGTCAGATGCTCGAGCATTGCATTACATAAGCGACGCAAAACTGTATGCTACACTTTTTGATGGCCACCCATCCATCTGTCTGTGTTTGTGTGTGTGCGAGAGTGTGTTATTTCTGGCCATGGAAAATGGGGTGAGAAGGGCGGGGGAAAAGGACAGCGGTTGAGGGTCGACAAGGATACGCACGGCACGCCACTCAAAAGCCATAAGCCCGGCAAATTAACATGCCCAAATTATGACAAAAGGAAAACGAGGCTAAAACAAAGGCCCAAAAACTAAGGCTGCAAAAGTGGTGGGGGGAGTGGGGAGGAGGGGGGCACTTCTGCCGTAGACCGGAAAAGGCAAAAGTGAGATTAGAAAACTTTTGCGCCAATATCATTTTCCAAATACTCTGCAAAAGTTATTCATATATGTATATATAGATGCCAAACCAACAAGTACAAAAAATAGTTTAAAATATTATTAAAGGTTTATTCAGTAATAATGATCTTAATAAATCAAAATCAGCTTATACAAAACAAATTTGATTTTCTGAAGTATTTGCATCATAACATGAGAATGAAACATCATCACTTCAACTAACTAACCTGCAATAGATTTTAAACTCAATCAGACCAACTCAATGGATTAGCAATTGCAACCGAATCATTTATGCCATTTGCATTTTGGCGGGTCATTTAAATCTGTTTAACCTTTTTTTCTGGTGCCCTCAGGTTAAGGGAGCTTTAACTGCAGATTACTCATTCGCCCCGTAAACCGAAGCTGAAACTGAAACTGAAACTGACTCACCAAACCAGCAGCACGACATATAACTGTCATAATCAGGGATGCGGACACGGTAGCCAACATCAACTGGAACATAATGGGTAAGTTTTGGTAGAACCAAGGGGATAAATTGTACAAGACCAGAACCCAAAAAAAAAAAATAAAAAAAGGTACTGGGAACCGCAGTCGACGTAGTCATAGTTTAATATCCATTTAACATGCTCGTGTTGTTGCTTCTGCTTTTCACTGAGAACAATTTTGTTTGAAACGGAAATTAGTCCGTGAGTTTAGGGTTAAACATCTGCTTTTGCAAAAGGTAAATATTTCTGTTTGTTTATGTTTATTTCAACAAGCAGAGGACCACATTTGTTTACCATAAATGTTCAAATACTGCAGTTTACTTTACTGTGCATTAAAGTGGTCTTATTTACCCTAAAAGTTTATTTAAAAATGATGCTATAAACCAAGAAATAAAGTTTTTATCTTTGTTAAATAATTTTAATACTAAATAATTTTGAAAAATGTAAATTAATTATATGTATAGAAATTTCTGTGCAGGATAGAAATAAATTCATAACGAAATTTTAAAATTTTCTGATTTAAAAACTTCGATTTTCGCACAGTGTTCTCGGTAAGTCGGGGGAAATTCCCAAAGTGATTATATTAATACAACATGAGCCACAAGTGTGTTGCATACATTGAGGCGTGCCGACTTGAATCCATGACAAAACTTTTGGCCCATTGTATGCGTGTGTATCTGTATCTATATCAGTGTGCGTGTGAGTGTATCTGTGTGTTCCAATGTGAGTGTGTGCCATTCATGGCATATGAAATATACATAAACCAACGGAGCCAACGAACCAACTCAAATAATAATAAAATAATAAAAACCAAAACAAACTTTTCACCATGCACAAAAGTTGTGGCTGGTTTTTGCAAAAAAAAAAACTGCGACCAAGAAACTAAACGAGTAGTAAGGATATGGCAAAAACTTTAAAACTGCTATTCCGATTGCCCGCCACAATCAATTCTTGAAACACATTTTGGCCGCAGGAAAACTATGGGGAAATTTAGTTTGTAAAAACTTAAACAGCCAATATAAGTTTTAGTTATTAAAATACCCGGTTATCTTTTAATTGCTGCTTGACTTTTAAAAAAAAATTTTTTTTATATTTGTGTAATCTTTAAATATCTGAATTGGTTTTTCTGAGTTACAAAATATACAAATTTGTACTGTTTAAAACAATGCAATTTAAATATAAAAAGTTTATAACTTACCGCAACATTTAGTTTAAAGTTAAGGGCGTTGTTTATGCGATGAACTGCAAAAGAAAAATTATAAAGCATATTTATTAAAATGTGAATAGTTTGCAGGATGCTTATGTACACATTCCCACACAAGTAAACCATGTATTTCAAGTCCCTTAGCTGCTGCAGTTTTGGCCTTAATTTTCCAAATCAAACAAAATAAAAGAAAAGACGAGCGAGCACCCACACGAGCGCAAATGTAATGTTTTTTGTGTGCCTAAGTGAAGGTCATTCATGTTGCATCTCTACTTGATGCCACCCACATCCCACTAAGTACTACAAAAAAAACCCATACACATGCACATGCAGAGCGGTGCCTAATAAACTAAATTTCCATTTCTCGGCATAATTTGTTTAATAAAATTCTATATTTATAATAATCCGTCTCCCCTGTCTGTTTAAAGATACATACATATTTCAAGATAATTTAGCTAAATCAAATTACAAACATTTTAATTTATATAGCAACAAATAAATTGAAAAATGATCTAAGTTTAAGTTTATTTTTGTTTTCTTTTCAGTTGCCAATTGCAGTGTATTAATCTTGAGGC
Source organism: Drosophila kurseongensis (assembly GCA_018153305.1). Lineage (NCBI taxonomy): Eukaryota > Metazoa > Arthropoda > Insecta > Diptera > Drosophilidae > Drosophila > Drosophila kurseongensis. Next base: position 2,156,652 of record JAECXX010000141.1, read on the forward strand.
CATGTATTTGCCTTTAGTGTACGTTGTAGGTTTTCTGCTCCAGCTGCCTGAACCAACCAGTTACCCCCCCTGCCACGCCCCCTTTTGCCACCCTCTAAAAACCACCCATTGCCTTGCCCTTGCCTTGGAAAATCCAAACAAGAAAATGTAAGAAAAAAGCGGCAGAAACTCAGCTGGCGTTCCCTGTTCGCTGTTTATCTCGCTCGCTGTGCACATTAACCTCTTTGTTAATCATTTACAAACAAATGCAAATAAAATAAAATACAGCAGCCCAGGTGAGGCGAAGGTAAAGGTAACGAAAAAGCAGCAACAAACAGCGATGACGACGACGGCTATGCAAATAAAAAAGCTGGCAAATGAGCAGCGAAATTGCAAAAAGGGCAGGAGGCCGTTATACAGAGGGAAATTCCGGGTGGTTACGGCCTGGGATAAGCTCTCCAGCTTTACGGCATACACAAAAATACGAAGGCGGCAAGACGCAGTGAGTGCCACGCCCACACGGGATTTTGGTTAAATACACTAACAAAATTTAAATCAAATAAAATTCGTATGCCCAAAATACCACGATTACATTTATATTAATATAGGTCTTTTAATTTTACTTTCAAAGATTTTAATGGACATTAAACAAAACGATCATAGTTAGGGAATCAACAAAAATGTCTACTGTTTTTAAATTTTAAAAATGTGAAAATAAGTAAAAAAATATTTTTTAAATTCAAAACTATTTTCATAAAATTATTGTGTAGTGTAGATTTTGCTGGTTTTTCTAGACTTTTAAAAAATGGTTCCACAGTTGAAAAATTCATCTTGAATTGCTAAATAATTCAGCGAAACTTTTGTGACTCTATTCACTGCAAATTGCATTTTGGTCTGGTCAAAAACCAGAGCTCCTGTGTTGACTTTTCTGAAAACTTTTAATCAATGGTGAATAGGGGGTTGCGAGTTGGAGGAAATGGGGATTCCACAGCGTTCCAATTTCCCAACTGCTTTCATATGCAAAAGATACTTGACTTTATGCTGCTACTGCCGCTGCTGCTCGGCTTGCTCATAATTAGTTTGATGATGTTTGCAGTCAACCTACTTTCTCTTACTCCTTTCTTCTTTGCCCACCTCCTCTCTTTATCACCCATTTTTATCCACTTCCTCGGTTTTGGGCTTAGTGCGTTGTTAAGACTCAAAAAACATTCATTCCTCTGGCCTTATGATATTTTAATTAGAACTATGCCAACTTCAATCAAGGGAGAAGGTACTTTCAACGTAAGTTTAAAAATTCACACCATTTGCATTCATTGTTTTTAAGAAATAAAAAAACAAAAACCAAACTAAAGAATTCCCGTTTGAAATTTTGTATTTATACGCTACTTTATTTATTTGTTCAAATATAAATCAAAATATGAATTTTAAGAGTCCTATTTTCGTTACACACACATTTTTGAGATAATCAAATCTAAAAAAAAAAATTTTAAAAATACTTTGTAATCCCCCAACTATGTGTTTCTAGTAATCGCGTTTTTGTTTAAATATACTTTCTAAATTCAAATTTAATATTTTGTTTCCACTTCGATAATATCTAAGGTATTTCGCTGACCATTTCTCAGTTGGTCATTCAGTCTTCCTTTCATTTCGTCAGTTGGTCATGTCAAGTAAAGCGGTTTGGGGAAAACCTTTTGGCTTTTACGCAACACGGCTGCTTTAATAAAATTGTTCACTTTTCCCTGTCTGAGTGTGTGTGTGTTTGGGCCTGATTCGATTTTCGTTGATTTCCCAGAAAATGCCACATTTCCCCACCATCTACGCTTTGTCGAGCTAGTGCCTTGGGGCTTATGTTTGTTGAATTTATTCGCTAGCCTCCTTGTTGTGGCGGCAATCTTTGATCAAATCGAAAGTGAAAGATACTTCTGGTTGGCTTTCAGATACCTTGAGATGCTTTCGGTTCAAGTACTACTTGTATCTCTCGGATAAACACGGTGAGAAGTAGTAATTACGATATGCACTTGAGTGTGTATCGATGCCTACAGATACACACAAGCTTAACCTGAATTTAACGCCTTAATTAGGCAAAGATACACGAATTGGTTGGCATATCCAACACCTAAAGCTATCAGAAAAATTGGTCGAGTTTTACGGATATGTGAACAGCAAAGAGTAAATAGGTCAACCGGGATAAACTCTATAGTATAATATTTATTATAATTTCTACTAGAGAATATAAAAGTACCTAAACAAAGCTCAAAAATGTTTGAGTGCAACCATGTTTTCCAGATTTTTAATTTTCCTAAAAAGCAAATTTAATGCTTTAAATTACAATCAGACTTGAATTTTACCCACAGATTGCAGATGACAGCTGAGAATTCATACACAATTTATGCACAGATACTTTTGGTACTCCCAGCTATCTAGGACATTTTTACCTTGCAATACCAACAGTTGCAAGCTGCAAAGAGCCAAACATTTCGTTCGTATCTAATCTCCTCTGTCATGTATCCGCCGCCGTTCGTATGCCAGGTAATTGCCCGGCCAAAAAAAAGCATGTTACCCACTACATGTAACTACGTTCCCCAAGCATTTGCAGTCCCTCCACATATTTCGTGCCCCCTACTTCGCTGATATCATGGAGTCCCCACCAACAAACATTTTTCAACACACCTAGAAAAATCTTAGTCATATTGATATAATATTTCTAAGCATAATTCTGAATTATCGTGAGATTTGATAAAAATGGAATAATTTAATTTTATTTATTTATCTATAAGCGATTCTAATAAATTTGTATCCTAATTAATGAAAAACTAAATTTTATTCTTACTGAACATAAATCAAATTTTTTGGAGGATGTGCTTTGACTAAAACATAAATAAGCTTAAAAATTCACGTTTTAAAAGTATTCATTTATACGGGATGTCTCTGTTTAGCTAAAGAGCACGCCAGTTGTGTTGTGAATAACAAAAAAACAAAAGTGTAATATGAAAGTACTAAGAACTTAATGGTAGATAAAACGGCTTAAGAATTCGCGGTTTAGGGTTTCTATTATGTCTAAGCTTTCTAAATTCAAATCTTAAATTTCAATGAAAACCCTTTAGGCCATGTTATATTTTCCGCAGTGGACTGTCAGGCGTCGCGACGTCCATGCTGTCAACACCATGCCTCCTTACAGTTTATTTGCAAAGCGTTCAAACTGTCAAAATGGCGTGCGGTGCGCGCTGGCCATAAAAAAAAGGAAAACCTAAACCAAAACCCCAAAACAGAAACAGAAACAGAACGAGCGGAGAAAGAGGAACGACACCGACGTCAGTGAGTCAATAATTTAATTTTCTCGTTTGATATTTCGACTGCATAGACACGGAGAGGTGGGGAATTGAATGAGGAAATGAGTTGAAGGCAAGCCATTAAATGAACCCAGCAGCATTCCTCGAAAGCAAGCCAAACGAGGTTAAAGGTTGCCATACAGATCCCCAAACAGTTGCATCCACCTACTCCGATTTCAGTTCAAACCCAAAGTTCTACTTAAGAGTTGTGAGTGAAATTAATTTAAAGGAAACCTTACATACACTTATAACATCAAGTCTCGTTTTAACCGAAGAACCAATTTAATATAAATAATTTATGTCGAAACGGACTTAGTAAACTAAAAAGTGTAATATTAATATTATTGTTTATATCACTATTTTTTTAAGAATTTCTTATAAAGTAGAATGCTGTGCCTCGGCTGTCAATCAGTGCCCGAAAGCATGTTCACACAGACTTTAAAGCAAAGGTTAAATCAGTTCCAGATAAAATTTCCACAAAAAAGTCAATTTTTTCGGCAATTTTTGAACTTTAAAAACTAGAAGACATTAAACACTGCATTATAGCGTGAGGGAGCAGTTTGTTAAAGTTATAGCACAACCATGTCGTCAACGAAGCCATCGAAAGATCAAGAGCCCCAGGTCGACCTATTCGACTATCGCGAGTTGCAGGATCTGGAGGAGATGTTTCCCATTGATATCGATGTACCCAACCAGGGGATGAGTACATCTTGGGGAATCGTAGAGCGTCAGTTGGAGGAGGGAATGGGTGAGTCTTAGGGATATTCGATATTTCACTCTTTTATTAATGTTTATTGATATTAGTTTGATATATCTTTACTCATCCCGGTATGTCTTATTGTTGGATTAGATACATTTAAACTAATAAAAATGATACATTTCTAACTTTTCTTAACGATAGGTGAGCTGCAGCGCATCTTCGACCGATTGGCACCGCCACCTTCCCCGAGAAGTCAGTTGAAGGCGGCCCTGCCCACCAACAGTCGTCGCAATTACAACAGATCCAATCCGATATTCTACGGCTCGGATGAGACACCAGCACTGCCAGTGGCTACGGGAACAAGGGGCGAGGCAAAGAGGAGTCATATCCGTAATCCCATCTTACATCCCTACGATAGTGATCCGGAAACAGAGGAGAACAGACATTTGGCGGTTCAAGTGGTCAATAAACAAGAGGCTCTGGTCGTCCCGGAACAGCAAATGGATGCGGAAACCCGCCTCCTGGCCATTAAGTTCTTCAATCTAATGCTCGCTCGGCTTTGGCGCCGTCGAAAGGCTGAGGTCTGCGACCTACACACTCTAGTTCGCAAATACCAGGATCATGTGAGTTTAACTTATGTTTCCAACAGTCAAAATAGTTGAAGAATAATTTTATCTTTTTTAATAAACATTTCTACAATACTTGTGCTTCAAGTACTTCTTGGATATTTCTAAATTCACGATAGAGCCCAAAAAATAATAACATGCTAGTTTTTTCTATACATTTTGATCCCATTTTCTTCCCCTAGGCTGCTCGCACCCAAACAGAGCTTTTCACCCGGAACCAGATGATCTGCTTGGAACAGCGTCGTGGTGAACAGCTGACCGGTCAGCTGATGCGGGCCATCAGTCGCGTTCGCGTTACCATGGCTAGTTGCGCCGAATTGGACAAGGAACTGATGGAGTTGAGGAAGCGGGAAACCGCATTGCACGGTGAACTGGCCTCCAAATCACTGGAATGCGAATATTTCGCCGAAATGCTGGACACCTGTCGTTCCGAAATGTTCCGGGAATTGGCAAATTATCGCGAGGGAGCCACCGAATTGGCCAATCAGCAGAGGCGTGCAATCGAATTGGAGCACCAGAATGCTCAGTTGGAGGACGAGCTCCTAACGATCAAGGATCAGTTCCTGCTGCAGAACGACCAGATGTCGGTGGCGCTTGGCGAAAAACAGGAGCAATTGGACACCGCCTACGAAACGCTTAAGCAGTGCGAGCAAGAACTGGCCAAGCTCGAGATGTAAGTTATACTATGGGAATATTTGGAAAATTAAAAAATATCATTATTTTTCCTTCTTTTTCACCCAGGAAATACAACGAGCAGCTGCGCCAAAGTCAGATCGACATGGAACTGCAGAACGAGATTTCGGAGCTGAAGAGGAACATGGGCGTGGCACGATATCTGATTTTCTACCTAACAGCCTGCGATTGCGGAACTTTCCAAGGTTGCGTATACCACGTGGTGGCCGGATCACTAGACTGTTTGGCACCCGCATTTTCTGCACCGCCAATGTCCAACAATTTGCTCCGAATAGCGATGGCCACCCTCTTCCTGCTTTTCGCCATGTATTAATTTATCTTGATGATCCAAAAACTGGACACCATCAGGGATTTCAGGGATGGCTGACAGTTCAAGGTGTTTGATAGTCGAGCATTTAGAGGTGGCGATCTTGTGGGCATTCGTGGACACGGGACCAAAAAAATTGTTCCAACCTATTAAAGCGATTTTTGTTTTTCTTTATGTCACAGTAATTCAAATAAAAATTTCCATAGCCTCAGAGTTGAAAATATAATTTATTTAAAAGAAACATGAAACTGCAATATTGATACACTGGTAATGATTCATTCTAAAATTAGTCATTGAAGCTTAAGAAGCTTAACATTTTGTATTTGGTTTACAAGCATCAGCAAAAAAAAAATATTTGTGGGCATGTCCCATTTGTATTTTCCACCTCAATTGATTGCAATATCTGAATGTGACTGTCCAAATTCATTATTGTCGGTTTGCGGTCGACCGCGAAACACAATTCATTCTAATTTTAAGATGGTGTTCGAACACGATTGACAGTTCGGTAGTGAATTACTTGATAGAACGATCTGACTATTGGGGGAATTTGCTCAATAAAATACCTTTTACTTCTATTATTATTATGCCAAACAATAAAAAATATATACCTTTGATTTGTAGGTATTGAAATAATCAAACTATTTTATAGTAGTTATAGATAATTATTTTTTATTTAATGGTATAAAATGAAGGCTTGTCAGCAAACAGTTTCTGATGATAGGTAATAAACCAATAAATTTCAAATAAACTACTTTGAAAACTGGTAAATTACCTATGAAATAGGCAATTTCTTCAATTTTACTTGTAACAAGTAAAAGTGCGGAAGAGCCGTAAAAAAGATTACGCATACGCCGCGTGTACGGATTGAACATTGCCATTCATTGGATGGCCCAATGTCATCCGAATTACTGAATCGCTGAATCAAATCAAGCGAGGTGAACTGAGTCGGGAGCACAAAAGGCCTTAACTCGATAAATGCATAATACAATGCGAACCATAATTGTCGCAATGAGTGTGAAAATGCGAATAGGAATGGTTTTGTATTTCATCCAAATGGATATGGCAAATGGAACGTGAAGTCAGTTCATCGAGGTTAAACCACTTTAATTAAACAAAATTACCTGCATTTTGGAAATCTAATTCGACGCTCTTTTATTTTGCTTATTCGTTGGATGAAATAAAACTACGAATATCAAACAAACACCTTCACTCTGCGACTCCTATGTAAGTTCTATATATAGAAACCCAAACAAAGCGATGTTCTAAATCCACGGAAATCGTGTTTTGCCCTCAAACGTTTTATCTTCGAGCTGGTAATCCTCAGCGATTTTTGATAATTTATGATAATTCAAGTTTATTTACTGCATACAAGACCATAAATTGTTACCAAGCAATTTCCATAAGAGAGATAACAATATTTCCGGAACTAAGCATACATTTATTATCTATTACTACATGTGAAATGTGGTTGGGTCGCCTTTTTAATTCCGTTATAATTCTTAAAATACTATTCGGATCTATTTGATCTCTTATATTCTCTGTAAAGGGCTCATGACGTGTAAAAAAGTTTATAATAGAATAATATGACTCAGTGGACGAATATAAAAATTCCCAGAATTATGTATCAACAATTTAAATGGAATATTTTAAATGTTAATGTGTTTTAACTTCTGATAAGCAAAAAAAAAATATTTTTTTAGTTTCCAAACTAATGTACATACATTTTTATCTGATTTTTTTTACAGTGCACTTGACCATAGTTATTTGTGTTCTGTTGAGTGTTTAACTTGTATACGTATTTAATTAATTGGCTTCGGTTCTTGTTATTGTTTGATACGTATTTTTGTTTATTAATTCTGTTTATTTATATTTGTTTGTTTTTTCCCGCCTTGCGAATTCTGGTAAGAGAAGATCGTTGCGCGATTTGCAGTTTGATCAGCCGCTCTCTCCCCCTTATTCACCTTTCTCTTGCCGATACTCTTTCCCTCACAACAGGTGACACCCGAATGTTTTTTGTTGTTCTTTTTTTGCATTCATCACTTAACACAAACTAAAAGTCACAGCACAAAAAAAACAGCGATCGCAGTGAATATTTGCACACAAAAAAAATAAAGAGGAAAATACAATAGAAAAATGCAACCTGTGCGGCAAACGAAACTGAAATTAAAACCAAAAAACCATAACGAAACCGAGAAACACGTTGCTTTCTCTCTCTCTTTTTCTCACTCTCTGTTTTCCCTGTTTATCGCGGATTTTATTATGCGAGCGGACTAAGGGGAAAAGCTCCGGCGGACGGACACTGACCAACTGAGAACGGAGAGCCAAACGCCAGAGAACTAAGCACTCGAAAACCAAAAAGAGCTATTTTATCTTAAGTACAGTGGGCCCTCCCTTATTTCCTCTTTTCAAATATTTGAGTTCAGTATTGTGAAAAACGTATTTTAGACCTTTTGTGATTAGTATATATTAAATATAATACAATTGTAAAATTAATATTACCACAAATATTTTTTTTAATATAAAAATAACACCTGTATATTTTTGATACAGTTTGGTGATACGTTCTTTATATATTACGATTAAGAATTAAGAAGTATTTAAAATTGAACAACCTTATTCTTTCTCGGTAGTTGTTGCAAGATCAAGGTTTCAATTAGTTAAACTACATAAATTAAATTTTAGATTGCTGCAATATTTAAAAATACTTTTTTATTGCCATGTCCTTTTTTCCTTGACTATTGACTACTGTTTTGGGGCTCTCTGTTGCTCTTTTTCTCTCTCCATATCTTCTCGCTCTCACTCTTTGCGTGGGTGCTGATCATGCGAACGGGAGAGTGAGTGCAAATATGATTATTGTTTTTTGGCCCCTCTTTCTCCCCCCGCTTTCTCTCTCGTACCAACTGAAAGTGCGTTTGTGTGGGTCCGATGAGTGTGCGACGGCGGTTGTTGTAACGATTTATTTGTTATTTTGTTCTTGTTATTATAGCTTTATTGCACAATCCGATACCACCCACCGCACACCGACCATCGACCCCGCCCCCTTTCGCTTGGTTGCAGGGCAAACAAACAAAAGGAAGTGGGAGAAACAAATGCTTCTGATCGCCACACTTGCCACTAAAAGGAAGCCACTGAATTACAGGGAAGCCTGGTTAATTCTGTTATACAAAAACTTTATTTAGAAAGTCCAACTTTTAAACTAAAAAAAAATACAATTTTTATTGTATTCAATTTGTATTTTGTTTATTTTTTTATTGCAACTACTGAATAATAATTGTTTATTAAGTCTGAAAAAAAAAAAACTATTATGTTCAAGTAAAACTATAAATGTAAAACCAATGAAATTTGATCTTATTTAAATCGTTAAATCTTATTGAATGTATATTGCTTAATTTCTTTAAGAACTTTGTATAAGTATCTGAAAATTTTTTTAACAATAGTTTGCTTTTTTTCAGTGCACTTTAGCTGCGTCGACGTCGGCAGAGGTTGAAACAAGTGTCCGCCGTGAGTGCGAGTATGACGGCGCGACCAGGTGGCAATTAGTGCGAACGAGAGGGCGTGCGAAATTTTGTTTGCTTTTGCGTGTTTAAATTTCAGTGCTTCAATTTTATGTTTGTTTCTCTTTTTCCCCCTCATCATCCTTATTCTTCTTTTCCTTCTCCCCATTATCATCAGCCCCTCCCCCTTCATGAGTTCGTGTTTTTGCGTCGGCGTGCGCGCAAGTAAATTTCTTCTAATTTAATATTTTTTTTACATTATTTATTCAATTACTTATGTATTTGCGTAGCTTCCTCTTTGCGTTTGTTTGTTTATATATTTCACCTGCTCCTCTGCCTTGCCCTCATATTCCCTCCGCTCCCACCCCCTTTGTTCTTGCTTTTTTTCGACCATCTTTATGGCCAAGTTTACGTTTTGTTAAATTATTTACAATTTAGACCATGATCGCTTTTCCCAAAACCCCCTTTTCTAAATATCAACAATCAGGTATTTAAAAAGGTACACCGAAACAAAAATTTAAATAAAGATGCATTTGAAAACGTGGTGGTGGAGAGAAGGTCCTTATGCTAAGCAATTCATTTTGATATTTGTTCCGCCTTTGCAAGGCGGAATTAATTAAAATTGTCATATAAACCTTAACAAATAAACAAAATAAGAAAACTTCTCGAAAAAAGGAAATGGGGTGTTCATAAATTTAGCAAAATGTTTTAAATATTAAATATAACATGTTATTTCCTTCACCTTCTACTTAACAAAAGGTAGCTGTCAGGTTTTTATATCATCACAAAGTTTAAAACAATAAAGAAAACCGACCCATTTATTTCCTTAAAAGTGAAATAAGGGTCTCTAAACATGATAAAAGTTTCACTCCTATCTTTCTAAAAACAAAATGTAAACAATTTGCTAACTTTTGAAAATACAGCTCTTTTATTTGCATTTATGTGTATTGATAAATAAGTAATAAAAGGTTTAGACCCATGGGCTATTGATACTAATAATATAGTTTTTACTTTATTATTAATTATTATACTTTTGATTATATCTTATATAGTTTTGATCATAGATGTACGAAAATCCTATTGTTCATACATATTGGAGCTGAAGAAAAAAACAAAAGTTCACTATTTTGACTACTCAAAGTAGTTGATTCGCATTATTGTGTTATCCTTGCAGGATGTTAATTTCAATGAGGCGCCTAAAAGTGGGCTTTAAAAAATAATTTCGCACTTGCAACCCCTAAATACAAAACTTTTAAACTATGCAAATCCCAAATAAAGAATAGGCATTTTTCGCAATGCTCTTACCTTTGATTCTCTCCTCCTCCTCTTTCCCTTTTTCCTCCTTTTATCCCTCTCTCTTTTGAAGCTTCTTTCGCGTCTGTCTGTCGGTATGTTTGTTTGACTTTGATTCCGTTTTGTTGATTTATTGTTGCTGCTTTTTTGGTTTCTGTTTTTTTCAATATTTTTGTTTTGCTTTTTTGCACTTAAAAAACTTTCACCGCAAAAAAAAGAAGAGTTGTTTACCACGCGCAAACCTTAAGTTCTAGGGAAACCAAAAAAAAAAAGAAAAACAAGAGCACAAGGCAAAAAGGAGTGACAAAAAGCGCGTGTAGCGCTGATTTTTTTTTTGATTTCCAAAACGAAGAACTTTAGTTAGCGCTATTTGTTTTGATTTGTGGTAGTTTTTAGGTCTTTTTTCTATTTGTACCGCTTTTGTTTTTTACCCGGAATTTTGACCGTTTTTTTATTTTGTTTTTATTTGGTCTGTTGTTTTTGGTTTCTGCAGCACAAATGAAAATTTGCGTCCGTTTCGCACGAGTATGAAGATTGGTGTGGCCAGAGTTCATAAGTGTGACCACCTCGTACCTAAAAACGAGAACATTTATCTTGTGCGCAATCCGCTGAATGAAACCTGAATATAAAGAGTAGGGACTTGAACCAATGTGTCTTTTGCTCATATATTTTTAAATATTTATTTTTAATTATGAACATTTGCATTTGCTTAGCACTGCTCTATGAATGAATATTGTTCATCAACGAGCACCTGGCAAATATTTTGCAGGAATCTTCGCAAGTTGAAAGAGTCTTATTGTATATACATGCCTGTAGTCTAAGATATTTAATGCGAGACATTTTTCTCCAAATTCACTTAAAATTCTAACTCTTGAATTGTAATTAAATACAGACAAATTTATTTTACGCACTGCATAACGATTTTATGTAAAAGTAAAAAGTTTCTGCCGCAAGCAAATTACACACAATAAACTCTTAATTATTTCGTAATATTTAAATAATAAATTATAAATTGTACATATAAAATTGGATTTAAAAACTCAACTGCAACTGGAGCTCACAAATTTAAAAAGTGCGCGCGCAATAAGCTTTACGTTGACCAATCTGGCAACTCTACCGAATTCACCTGACTTTCGATAGGCGCAATCAGCTGTTTTGCTTATTTATCGTTTTGCTTGCACAACAATTTTGCGGCATTTCCTGAATTTTATTAAATTTTCCGCAATTTACTGAAACAAAATGCGTCTAACAAGTGTTTTATTCAAGAAAGTGAAGAGCAAGTAAGTTATATTGCTCTCCCAAAAGGGTTTATTGGTAATAATGATGCGTTTTTCAGGCGAATCATGGTTGTGCTGGAAAGTGTGGTCAGTGGACATCAATATAATGCCTTTCGGGATCGTTTGGCCGAAAAATTGGAGATAATACGCTTCGATCCTTACAGTAAGTACTGCCTGTACTGGCATCTCTGCAACCTTTAATACGCTTTCTTTTAAACCCTTAAATTAAGTTCCCTTTAAACATTATAAACAAATTCATTTTGTTATAACCACATTTATTTCTGAAGATTGTTTATAGATATGATATATGATATTCATAATCATAGATAATCCCTGAAGAAGAATTAGAAGTACATATATAAAATGTCATTTATAAAAATTGATAATTTTAAACTAGATTTCTCAAAAACATATATTTTCCATCCCTTTTTTTTTAGTAGTTACTCAATTTTCTAATAATAATGCAAAGTGTGGCTCTATTCACAACCATGCATATTATTGTTGGATGAATTACCTATTTAAGATATTTTATTTTATTTATTTTCAGTTCAACAGGAAAGCCTCTATCGTGAACGCAAGAAAATCCGCAGCGCCTAAAGAGAATCCCATCTTTTTTGATATTCCCTTTTTAATTAGTGTCAATAAAAGTTTAAAAAAAACCATTTAAATGAAACAGTGTATTATATTTTATATATATATGTGATTGATTTTCCCGCAGAACTTGAGAATTACAAATTAGAAATAATGGTGTTATAAGAAAATTTTTACATAAAACAATCCTTCGGACGTGTAGGCCTTATAGGTGACATTAGTTTGGATATTAATTCTAGGATTTTTTGGATCTCTTAAGGATATCAATGGCAGGTCCTCATTGTTTGCTTATTGTATACATTTTATCTAGTTTTTCCGGTATTTTTTTTTAGTATGCCTTATATTTTGTAATACTCTTAGTTCGTAATGTTCCTCATTATTTAAATGGCTTCTCAGTCATCAGAAGACCACGTTCCCACAGAGCTAAGGCTACCTCCACTTTGCGATCCGCATTCTTCATGGGCAACTGGCCCACCTTAACGTACGATGGATAGGCAGCTATCAAAACTTCAACGGCAGCCCATTCCGGTGGCAGAATCTCCATGAAGGTGGGCTCGTACTTGCAGTACTCCAAGGCATTGTCCACATGATGATAAATGCGCAGGGAGTCATCGTCCTCTTTAACAAGACGCAGGATATTGGCACGCAGCAAACGCACAGCGGTCTCCTCAGTGAATTTATAATCGCAGCTACAGTATCCCTTCGCATCTACCCCATTGCGGGAGCCGAAAACGGTGCGCACCTTCTCCTCGGGCAAGATGGTTGGTGGCAATGCCTCATGCTGGAACTTCTTGGCCAGCTGATCCACCGCTTCATCGATATCCTGGGCGGTGGGCATCAAATGTTTGCTGACCAACTTCTGGACATCCTCAACCAGTTGAGTGCGCGACTGACTCTTGGTGGAGCTTTGGGCTTTACCCAAAACTTCCCAGGTGTGCAGCGGCAGTCCACGACGCAAGGCCACACTCTGCTTCACCGCCTTTTTGAGTACGATGGGCATTAGTTTCTCGAGGAGATTGGCATAAGCCTGCTGCTGGTACACACTCAAAGTAATGTGCAGCGAGTGCTGGTCTTCTTCGGTGATTGCCTGATGAACGGTGCCTCTTGAAAAATATAGAAGGTCGCCGGCTTCCAGCACCTCATCGAGTATTGGCTCGCCCAACTGCTCTTGCTCATAGTTGCCCGAGGAGACACGGGCCAGCTGATCCGACTTCTTGGGCGGATCGTACAAACGCCAACGCTTGCGCCCCTCAACTTGGATGACAAACGCCTCGATGTCATCGAAATGGGGAGCAAATCCCTGACTATTCGGTGGGGTCAAGTAGACATTTGCCCCGACTAGGCAATGGAAAAGATCCTGCAATGCGGTGCACACCTGGCGCAGTCCTGGCAAAAAGGTAGAGGGATTTAGCAAGCGAATGCTGCAGCCATCCGAATAGAAGCCCCAAACAGCTGGCGGCAGAGCCCTGCCCTCGGGATTCAGGGTCTCGCGCTTGCCATTCTTATAGCTGGTTATGTCCAAATTAATGGTGAAGTCCAGATGGTTACGTATCAGCATTTCATCGATCATCTGAAAGGATATTAGCTCGCTGAAGTACTTGGGATTCTTGCGCTGCACCAGGCAGGCGTTCTTCTCCCAAAAGTCCGAGAAAAAGTTATCCGGCTTGACGGGATTGATGATCCACTGGAAGATGCGAGTACCAGCTTCAATGCTGTTGGATTTGTGGACTTCTTTTGGCAAAGCTGGTGCTTCTTCTTTGCGGTTGATACTGCAGCTGGTGCCCCATTCCAGTTCAAAACTTGTATCGTCATATTCGGAGGAGTCATCGGAGTCCTCTGGTCTTTCCTGTTTAATCACAGGGCTCTTAGCTTTGTCCTTTTTGGGCAGAGGACAGGACTTGGCCACTCCAGGTGGCAGGGATTTTGGTTTTTCCGGCAGCGGGCAGGATTTAGCAGGGGATTTGAGTGCGGATCCCGAGTTTGCTGCTGGCAGGGACTTACGCACCAAAGGACAGGCTCGAGCCTCTCCATTCAGCACAATTGCCTCGGTTCTTTCCAATCCCACACTGCGGCGGTTTTTGCGAATGGATGCGGCAGATTCCTTGGCCACCTTTTTCTGCTTTTTATTATTATTGGCATCCTCTGGAGGGGAATCGTTTGTCTGCTGAAGTCTTTTGCGATCAGTGGGCCTGGCTGCTTTCGATTTGCCCTTCATGCGAAGTGGTTCTGGCGAGGATTCTTCCTGCAATCCTCCATCGCCATCACCCATGTCATCGATCAAATAGTCCTCCAGATCCTCAAATATTTCCTTCTGCTCATTACTTTTTTTTTTCTTCGAATCAAATATCTGGTTGACCAGGTCATTGAAATTATCTCCATCGATTTCAGAATTAACCGTTTTCTTGGCTTTAGCTGTACCGTTAGTTGGGTTTTTTGACTTCTTTCGCTGTCCCTGTGCTTCTGAGCCCGAAGCTAAGTGGCGCTCTTTTGACATCTTTCTGGGGATTTACCAAAAAAATTGAATAAAAAAATAGGATAATTAATGCTAGTACGGACTCACACAAATGTAGATATGAATTAATGTGATATAGCGCCGTATTCTGGCGTAAAATTGGCAGCTTCGTGAAATGCCTACTGCACGTGCTTAATTCTACAGTTATTGTGACCGGCAACTTATATATTGGTTATCGATTATCGAAGCACCCACTGAAAGGAGTTGCCAGATCAACGGTGGGTAAGTACAGTAAGGCCATGGCTAAATTTTCTTAAATTAAAATAACAAAACATTAAATATAAATGTTTTAATAAGCCCCATATTTTTGAACAGTTTCTTGTAAAATTTCCATTTATAGCTTACAAACACTTTAAAATGTTCAGCCTTAACAGATCCTTTATGTCTGTTAGTAAGCTGAAAGCCATAAATTCAAATAGCTGATTTAAATAAAAACCGAAAACGGAAGCTAATACGCTTGAAGATTTTTCAAAAATATAATTAAATTAAATTCCCCTTCGCACACGATTGTACAAATTACGATTTGGAAAGTTTATGTGCAAAATATCGGTATACAACCGTATGCTATATATGAGACATATATGGAAGCTATAGGAAATAGTTAAGATTTTGGTTAAATCTCAAGGGATAGGCTCTAAACACCAAAAAATTTAATTTTGGTAAAAAACGACTACATCAATTAAAAAAAAAAGAGGAGTTAAACAATTTAGACCTTATTGTTTCTATGGGAGCCATAGGGTATAGACGTATATTCAGTCAGAATAGCGTACACATAAAAAAATTACGAATTAAGTTCCAAGAATCTATCATACCTGCGCGATATCTCGGCATATAGCCGTATGATCAGTATGATAGATATATGGCAGCAATGGGATATAGTTAACCGACTGTATACAATTACAACTAATATTTTGTCAATAAATTTATAGCAATTTATACACAATTTAAAAATAAAAGCGAAATTGAACAATTTTGACTTGAGCATTTCTTCACCGTTTTCAAACATAAATAATACGAATGTCAACTTTTTAATTTTTCAGCTTTTAAACTGAGTTTGCAAACGGTTTAAAATAAGGCGGGCAGACAGACAGACGAATAAGGCTAAATCAACTCGTCTAGTCATGCTGATCACGAATATATATACTTGATAGGGTCAGAAATGTTTTTTTCTTTTAACTATGTTACAAGCTTCTGTTTCATTTTATAATACCCTCTGCAACATTATAACTATACACTTTTGAAACAATTAACTTGATTTTAGTTATTTTACATGTACCTAGTAACTACTGTATTTCTTTATTGCTTAACATTTTCTGGCGATCTGGCAGCACTGCCTTAAACGGTTATCGATAGACACAAACAGCTGATTAAATTGAACCGGCAGATTTGTCCAGTTGCGAAATATAATCCTTGGAAATAATATCCAATTATGTCCGATTTGGAGCCAGAAAATGATGAAAAAGAGGAGGATCAAGAACAGCCGGAGGAACTGGATCCCGCCAAACTGTTGGAAACCACCGCCGCCCTTCAGGAGGATGAGGATCTGGCAAATATCGTGACCGCCGAGGAGTATTTGATGTGCAAGGATGTGGTGCTCTTGGAATACGAAAAACAAATGTTTCTCGATCAGGTTCAGGCGGATGGTCTTCTGGTTTGCGCCAAGTAAGACCTCTAAGCTATAGCTATATGCAAAATTAATCTAGATATATGATTCCAACAGAGGCCTGAGTTACGAACGCGTTTTGATTAATATTTTGAAAGCCTACAGCGATTCCGGGAATCTGGTACTCGTGATCAACAGTTCGGACTGGGAGGAGAAGTATTTGAAGTCCAAAATGGAACCCAAATATGTCCACGAAGTGGCCAATACGGCCACAGAAAGGTAAACTCAATAGCCTAAGGAACTTATTCCATAAAATTGGATGAAAAACACGTTAAAGATGGTACTAATGTCAGTTTCAAAAACCTACACTATTTCATATTTTTCTCTTTATCAAACCAACAAAATCTTTTTTTAAATAACCTTAAAAATCAATATTTGTCTGGCTTTCGTTTTTATTTATACATTTTCATATAAAGACCATATGTTTCATACAAAAACTGTGTGAATTATAAGTTTACTACTCATTAAACATAACATGTGTCTTTGAAATCTCTACAGTGCTTAAGTATATCAAATTGTATATAAACATTATTTTGAAATATTTTAAGACTCTTTTTCTTAATGAGCCAAAAACATAAAAAACACGCTTCCCTTTCACTCTAATTAGTGCATTTTGTCTTTTAACTGCAATTTTAATTTGTATTTATTGTAAACTACTTTGCTTTCGGATTTCTAGGGAGCGAGTTTATGTGGAAGGTGGCTTACAGTTCATCAGCACCCGTATCCTGGTGGTGGATCTGCTGAAGCAGCGCATTCCCATCGAGCTGATCAGCGGAATTATTGTCCTGAGGGCGCACACCATCATCGAAAGTTGCCAGGAGGCATTCGCCTTGAGATTGTACCGGCAGAAGAACAAAACCGGATTCGTAAAGGCATTTTCCAGCAGTCCAGAGGCCTTCACTATCGGCTATTCGCATGTAGAGCGCACCTTGCGCAATCTGTTTGTGAAGAATTTATATATTTGGCCCCGATTTCATGCCACCGTTCGTGGCGCTTTGCAGCCGTGGCAGACACAAACAATTGAGCTTCATGTTCCACTCAGCCAGAGCATGACCTCCATTCAAACGCACATCCTGGACATTATGAACTTTCTGGTGCGGGAGATCAAGCGGATTAATCGTACAGTTGATATGGATGCAGTCACCGTGGAGAACTGTGTGACCAAGAAGTTCCACAAGATACTGCAGGCCCAGCTGGATTGCATCTGGCATCAGCTAAATTCGCAGACCAAGTTAATAGTGGCCGATCTCAAGATTCTGCGCAGTCTAATGATGTACGAATGAGAGCTGCAGTTTTACTATATTTTCTGTTACTTAAATTATGTATTTTTATAGCTCCACCATGTACCACGATGCTGTGAGTGCCTATGCCCTGATGAAACGCTATCGGAGCACGGAATATGCCCTGAGTAACTCAGGATGGACTTTACTAGATGCTGCCGAGCAGATCTTCAAGCTCTCCAGACAGCGTGTTTTCAATGGACAGCAGGGTAAGCTAATAACCCTCAGTAAAAACTATTTATTACCAAACTAATTGGGTTAACCACCTAGAATTTGAGCCCGAACCGTGTCCCAAATGGCAGGCACTCACGGACCTGCTCACCCAGGATATACCCGGTGATATGCGACGCTGCATGCGAACAGAACAGCCAAAAGTATTGATCCTCTGCCAGGATGCACGTACCTGTCATCAGTTAAAACAGTATCTGACGCAAGGTGGGCCACGATTTCTGCTCCAACAGGCACTGCATCATGAAGTGCCCGTGGGCAAACTGAGCGATAAGTACGCCAAAGAGGGTCACGGCAAGGATGCTCCTTTAAAAGAGGCTTCCTATAAAAAGGAGCCCCTCAAAGAGGATGCTTCCAATTCACAACCACCGGCTGCTGGTCTGGATGAACTTGCTCAGCTTTTAAGCGAATCGGAGGCAGAGGGGCAGCACTTTGAGGAGAGTTACATGCTCACCATGACACAGTCGCTGGTGCAGGAGCCTTTATTAGACATAAAACCCGATCCAGATGTCTCCATTTTCGAAACCATACCGGAATTGGAGCAATTTGATATTACAGCGGCACTGGCGGCGTTGCCTCAACAGCCTTATATCTGTCTGCAGACCTTCAAAACGGAAAGTGAGGGATCAATGGCACTGGAGCACATGCTGGAGCAACTGCAGCCTCACTATGTGGTCATGTACAATACGAATGTGACGGCCATTCGGCAATTGGAGGTTTTCGAAGCCAGGCGTCGTCTGCCGCCTACAGATCGAATGAGGGTCTATTTTCTGATCCATGCACGCACCGTGGAGGAGCAGGCCTATCTGACCAGTTTGCGACGGGAAAAAGCCGCCTTTGAGTTGATAATCGATACCAAAAGTGTGAGTTTGTGCAGAATTATTGTTATTTCCTTTAAAAAAATAAAATTTTCTCCGTTTTCCGTATAGAAAATGGTGATTCCTGAGTACCAGGATGGCAAGACCGATGAAGCCTTCTTGTTGTTCAAGAATTATGATGATGAACTGGCGGGCGAAAATGCCAAGAGTCGTCAGGCTGGTGGGCAAGTCTCGCAGGCACCCAAGGAGACGCCCAAAGTCATAGTGGATATGCGTGAATTCCGCTCGGATTTACCCTGTTTAATTCACAAGCGTGGCCTGGAGGTCCTGCCGTTGACCATTACGATTGGCGATTATATACTTACACCGGAAGTCTGTGTGGAACGCAAGTCAATTTCGGATTTAATTGGTTCCTTGAATTCGGGAAGATTGTACAACCAATGTGTGCAGATGCAAAGACATTATGCGAAACCCATTTTGCTGATCGAGTTCGATCAGAATAAACCGTTTCACCTGCAAGGAAAATTTATGCTCTCGCAGCAGACGAGCATGGCCAATGCGGACATAGTTCAGAAATTGCAGCTGCTCACGTTGCATTTCCCAAGATTGCGACTCATTTGGTCACCCAGTCCGTATGCCACCGCCCAGCTTTTCGAGGAATTGAAACTGGGCAAACCCGAACCGGATCCGCAAAAGGCGGTGGCTTTGGGCAGCGATGAGCCCACGGCGGGGGAGCAATTGCATTTCAACAGCGGCATCTACGATTTCCTGCTACGTCTGCCCGGCGTTCATACGCGCAATATACACGGCCTACTCCGGAAGGGTGGCAGCCTGCGGCAGTTGTTGCTGCGCAGCCAAAAGGAGCTGGAGGAGCTGCTGCAGTCGCAGGAGAGCGCCAAGCTGCTGTACGATATCCTGCATGTGGCCCACTTGCCCGAGAAGGATGAGGTGGCCGGCTCCACGGCGCTGCTGGCAGCTGGCAAGCAATTTGGCGCCGGGTCGCACAATCGCTTCAGGAAGGCGGCAGCCGAATCGAGAAGGGGCCGTCGATAAACTGAATGGAGGAGAAACACAAACAGGGTGCTGATGCAGGACCTTAAAAACATAAAGTATGTGTTTCCTATGGGTATACAATCGACGTTTTTATACGATTATATTGTAAACCTTATATATTCTGATTTAATTAATTAAAAATTTCTATATTGATAGATTCAGAGAACAAATTATGGAGGAGCAGCAACTACTGGACAACCAGGAGAACCAGTAGTCTCTGCACTGAAGTGCCGAGCAAACAAACAGCGCGAAATTATGGAAATTTTTTAAACGTTGCAATTAAGTCGACAAGGGAATGGGACGCGGATGCAGTTGCAGATGCAGATGATGATGGGGACGAGGATGAGGTAACTGTCTGGCCGGCAGACAACGTTGACCGCTGGGATGCGACAACTGCGACAGCAAACTGCAGCCGGAGCCTTCGGGGATGAGCGCTTAAAAATCAATTTTCAATAAATTTTTAATTGCCCCCGCACTGGCCGTCTGTCCATCCCGTCCATCCCCTAGGATTGTCCTCCCACGGAACACCAGCAAGATTAACAGCCGTCCAAGTGATACACGCAGCTATAAACGGAATTTTTCATCCACAATTCACCTGCAAAACAGCCCCAGAGTGAGATGTGTAAGGTATAAGATATATATGTATTTAGAAGAATGTTTTCATTACATTATATATTTATTTTATTTTTTTTCATCTTTATAAATGTGTTTCTTATCAAATGTATGGATTTCCTGTTAGCCTATAAGTTTGTTATTTGTATTAATAACTTTTACCGGAAAGTACGAAATTAGGACCAGCAGTAATTTCAGTTTTGAACACTAAAAGAGGCTATTCCTTCCTTACTTAGTGCTACGCCCATTGCACATCTAAATTCTTCCCAGATTCAGTGCATCATTTCAAAAACCGCAATTGGTTGCCAACTGAAATGACGTTAAGCGGGGTAATTGGCATTCGGATTGTAATGAAGTGGAATGATGTGAATTTGTGGAGCGATTTACGAAAGGGGAGAGTAAAACACTGAATGTTTTGAACATAATCCCCTAATACAGATTGCTCATTGAGTGAAGAGCGCTCCGAATATTAAATCTGCTTCATAAAAACCCAATTAAATTCTAATACGTTAAAAAGTTATTGATTGGTATATAAACTCACGTTTCCTCCTAGTTTTTGTAGGGATATACTGTCAGATTTGAATATATTAATGGTGTATAAATAATCTGCAGGGTATAAGCTTGGTGTGTAGGGCAAACGTACTTCAATGAGATCCCATCCGGCGGATTCCTTTTCATGTTTGCTTTGGCTCTCGCTTTTTGTTGCCCGGCTGCGGCTCATTGGGCAAAGCGCGCTTAGAGCGTGTTTCTGATTGTTGGCATTATCTCAGGGTCCGGTTGCCACCTCCTCCGGAATGGGGGCATGCCCCACACACTCAGTAAATGGGTGTGCGCGAATGCTGCATGCACAGAAAATAATACTATTTCGGAAAATGTGAAATATATATTTTCAAGTTTTTAATTATAGTATCAAAACTACTTAATTATAATATTAAAATACATTTGATATTAATATGAAAATAATTAGGACTTGCCAATAGTACTATGAAGTAGTAAACTGTGGGTCTTTTTTAGTTGGTGCTCACTAAATAATGAAAAGGAAACATGTATATTAATGTAAAAGTGATAGTAAACTATTTTTTTTTAATTTTTCATATAGATATAAAATACATACAATGAGGTTCAAACTTTTTTAATAATAGAGGGATATTCTATCTGTGTACTTTTCAGCGCAAGTGAATCTAAAATTTGGCTGCCGTTGGCGGCTGGTCTTTGGACTTTTGGACTGGCTTTGTGGCCTTTCGATCCGAAACGATCTGCTCCGGTGTGTGTCAAAGCATATTTGCCAATTGGCTGCGCTTTGTGTCCGGGGAAATCGGAAAATGCCAGGGGGCCGAAAATCTGGAATGGGGGGAAAAACGCATAGGAAAATAGGGAGACGGCCGGATGGGGCACAATTAAAACTCCATTACAGCACTCTCGTCCTGCTACTGATTTTTGTTTGCCCCGGGGTGTCGGTTTCGCCCTCACCGTTTTCCGCATTTCCCCAGTTTTCCATTTTCCATTTCCCATTTCCCTTTCTGACTCGCCCAGTTTGGCCACAACAAACGCTTCAATCAATGGACAATGGGGAAACCCGAACGGAGAGCCCCAAAACAGTTGGCCCCACGTTTTTTTGCCCCACCCACAATGACAACGTTAATTTTCACCCACCGAAACCCAAATGGATCTTTGATTTGGTGCATTTTTCTTTTATTTTTCGTGTGGCTGGCTGGTTGTTTTTGTTAAGGGATTTCGAGGGGATTTCGGCAAGTAACCAAATGCCGAAAGGATTAATTCTGCGTATTTCGGGAGGTGTAAGTGATTGTTGTACATGGGAATTTGGGAAACCGACAGTTTTAATGGATTCAGGCACAAGTTTTTTACGAACTTAAACATTTTTTGCCAATAAAGCTTTAAAACTATTTTGGTTTTAAAAGGAATATTTTAAACTGAATGTATAAAATGTATGCAAATATCAATTATGAATGATACAAAAAACTTCAGACATTTAATATTTAATATTTAATATTTTAATACAAAGAAGCATATATTAGAAGATTTCAAAGATTTTCCATAATTTATGTTTTTTCCTTTCAATTTCTTTTCGATTAGTGTGCTAAATGATATGTATCTCTTTCTCAGATTTTTCTACATGATTCACAGAGCTCCTCCAGAAATTCAAATTTGCATCTAAGCCAAATGCAGTTAAACTGATACATACATATACCGGATGGTACAGTAGTTCCTGGCTTAAAGGGGCGGAAAACAGGGGCTCGGCCGTGCCTTTTTCAAGCCAAGACTGCTTATCATAAATGACAAATCTAGAAGTGAATGCGAATGCTAAACGGCCAACAACAACTAAATGGGCCAAAGGAGTCAGAGGAAAATGGGAAAATGGCTGGCGTTAAAATTTTCCTGCATTTGGTGTAAATGTAAATGTAAACGATATAATCGCCCCTCTCCATCTTTTTCGGTTGATGTGGGGTCTCGGGGAAAATTACCGCCCAAGTGGGGTGGCCCACTGGAAAACACAGAACGGTGGCAGCCAAAATAAACGAAAGCCATGAACCACAAGCCCCAAAACTTGTTCAAGGAGCAAGGAGGCGGGTCTTAAAGTCGGTCTAATGGCTGTTTAACTCCCGATCGAAGACTTCCCATAGGTTTACCTTCCGGAAAGTGACTGTTTGGCTTAACTAAAATTGGCAGTCTCGTCCGTAACTTTATTTTGTTGTTGAGGACGAAGGAAAACAGGGGCCAAGACATGTAGTTTGAAAGTTAGCGAATGCTTTTATTTTAAATGGGCCACAACTTTATCTTCAACAAGATACATTTTAAATTATTATATACAAATTTGAGGGAAACATCATTTTATTTGATACAAAAATGTTTGCTTAAACTCCATAGGAAGCAGTGAGCCATTCCTCAAAATTCACTGAACATTTTCCAACCTTTTGAAATTAGTTTTGAACTAGGCATTTTTAAAAGTCCCTGAAATTGGCTGTGTGATGTCGCGTTACCTGTACGCCGATCACATTTTGGAGGCCTTCAACGTATTCCACAGACCTCTGGTTCTGGACGAGGTGGCTGGATATGTGGCCGAAATGGAGGCCAAGTCCGTGGACGAGGTGCGTTTGGCGGTGGATAACACGCTGACTGCCGGCTGGATGCACGGATTTCTGACCATCGAGGATGGCATGTTCACTCTATTCTGCGGCTATTGGGATGAAGAAAAACCTGTTGAGGGCAAGAAAAGGCGACGACACTTGACCAAACCGATGCTGAAGAGCTCCTAGTTGAACCTCACTCGTTCCTTCGACCGTACTCAATCCCCCCTGAAGAATCCGGAAGCCCTTTACTAGATGATGATCTATCCGAATCGCTTGGAATGTGCATTTTTGCGAGCAGATTATGTCCGCTTTCAAAGTCCTGAGGCGTCAGCTTTCGCTATACGAACTCGTTAACTAGAAATATATATCCCCATATAAACCATAATTCTGGGTGTCTTCATTACCGATTTATAATAATTTATTTCATGAAATATTATACCTTTCTCATAGCAAAAATTATCGCGCACTAAAAACTTTGATATACCATTTTTGTTACATTTTTTCCAACATTTTGAAATGATTCGCTTACTAAAATTGCTAAAAATGAGCTAAAAACAATAATACAAATTTGTTTAACTAAGGTAGGTTTGTAACATTGAGTCACCGTTCAGCAAACAACATTTAACAATTTAAATAGAGAATTAAATCACATAAGTGGTAAATCACTTGTGAGTACTTAAAACCATAGTGAAGTGACAATTGTCGGCTTTATTTTTTTTTCAGCCGAAATGTCTGTCAAAACGAAGGTGAACTCTCCAGGATCTGGGGTTTATTTGCCCCGTGTCACCAGATTCCACCCGATGTCCTGCTCCTGGTCGACAGTTGTCCGACATGCTGCCTGTTTGTTGGCCACCGGGGACTGAGTGCCTGGTTCCTGGTTAAGTGACCGCACAGGGACCCATTTGGTGACCCAGTTCGTATTGATTTCAGCTCAGCAAACCCGTCATACTCATCCTCATCCACCCCCAGCTCCCGCTCCACCCCCTCATCTTCATGTCGACAGTGTGAACAAAGCACAAGCCCTTGGCTTTTATTGCTTGCCAGCCGACGGCAGGAGAATTTCCCAAAGTGAGGCGACGGAGTTCCGAGTTTCCACTTCCGAGTTCCGAGTTCCCATCGAGATGGAGTCCCCGATTGCTCGCACCTATGCAGACCCAAATTGGACTGTCAGCTGTCTGTAATTGTGTGAGTCTAATGGCACTGAAAAAAATACATTCTTAATCCAAAAAACAATTTCAAGATAAATTCTGGTAAAACAAAGGGATTATTTTGTATAATCATTTAAAGTTTTTTATTTACTGATTTTAAGAAATGTTTATACACTATTGTTAATAAATTTGTAAATAAATACAAGTAATTATAGATTTTTTTGAATTTTCTTAAGTAATTATATATGTATGTAAGAATTTGTATTGTATTTTATATTTTATGTGGATATTATGGATTAATTTAAAACAAATAATATTAATATAATTTTATGTTACATAGTTATTTATCATGATTTTTGTGGTCCTGTTTTCTCCGAGTGTTTGGCAATGTGTGCTTGTGCTGCGGTTAAATAGGAACTGCGCCAACTTATAACGCAGCCAACTTCAACTTCCACTTCCGCTTCCGTCGCTGCCCAGACGAAGGACATTCGCCGCAGCCCTCCCCTTTCGCCACCCACAAAAAAAAAAGGAAAAGAAACCCCTCCGCCGCCCCTGTCCTTTTTCGTGTCCTGCCCTTTGGCATTCGCCGAAACTATTAAATCACATTTTACGAGCGTTAAGTGCACAATTAAAAGCATTTCGTTAATGTGGAAAATGTGGCGCTGTCTTGGCTCGGACTCGCTGCCACGCCTCTGTTTTTCCCACCCCCCCTGGAAAATATTCCTATCAGCTCCCCCCGCTGGACAATTTTCCACCCCTCTGCCATGGTGATGTAATTAAATTTTCAGCTGGCAGGCCGTGCATTGCTTTGCGTTCACCTTGGGTCCACTTTTTTGGGGCCATCTTACAGTTGGCATAACATCGGATTTGCGGGGGGTGTCATTATCCCGGAGGTGGAGCCATTATCCCGGGTCTCCTGTGTGTCCTTGTTGCGAGAAAAACAAACTAAATCGATAATGGTTTGATGTAAATTTCCTTTTTGCGCTCGCGGCCATTAGAAAGTTGTCTTGGGGCCAAAACTCCAGATTGTTCTTTAATCTCAGCTTAAGCCAAAAATTCTGTCAAAGGAATTATTTGATAAATATGTACATTGAATTCCTTTTTTTTTTGGGTGCATAGGAAATTCAATTAAGGCGGACGAAATGTGATTAGGTTCTAAAAAATGTATAATATTTTCGGATTATTTTAAGTTTCAACAAAGGCAATTTAGGTTACAATAAAAAATCTACAAATCGAAAGTGTCAATGTATTTCTTGATAAAACAATTAAGTAACTATCGATTAGAATTGAATCCACTTGTGTTGGGTCACCAGCCCATTTGAAGGGTCACCAAACCGCTCCCTTCTGATTTTTCTGTCTTCTTAATTAAGAGTAAAACGCAAACTAAGTAAGTAATATGAGTCCTAGTAGGCGTGTAAAGTGCACACTTGAATTAGGGTGTAGGGTGGTGGTGGGTGGTGGAATGCATATCACTCACACCACACTACACACCACACACTGCGCCCACCTACCCACTTGCACACCCCTCATTACCCTTCACGCATTCGTCTAAGTGCGAAAGCATGTTCAAGTGTGTTGCAAAATGGAAAGAATGTTAATTTATTTTTTCATTTTTTTTTTTTTTTTTTCACAACAAAAACAGTTTTGGCCCTGAAGGCCACTTTGAAACACTACCAAAAAAAAATAAAAAAAAAGGAAGGAGAACAAAGAAAAAAAAAAAAAAAAATAATAAAATTCATGCGAAGAAATATAAATTAGTTAGTTTGAATAGCTGTTAAATTATTGCAGCCGTTGCAGCGGGCGTTCCGAGTAGCCAGATCGTAAGGATCTAGGTTTAGTGCCAGTTTTAACTAGGCATTGCCACCTGATCACGATCGCACCAACGTTGCCACTGTGTTAGGGTTGCCAATACGGTAGCGTTGCCGACCACGTTAGTGTTGTCAACCACGTTAGCGTTGCCAGTTGGACCTATCGGTTGAGCTCTGATTGGGATAAACGCAATCCTGAGCCAGGGCTGTGTTGAGTAGTTGGACTAAAATTTTAGGAACCACGTTCCGGGAGAATTTTCGCTGCATCCGCACAGATAAAAGCTCGAATTCCAATTGGGACGACCTTTTTACTTTGTGCGCATCCGAAACCGACAGTCCGGTCCGTGTCCGTTGGCACGGTAAAATATAACCTCTGTGCGGGAAGCTAATGTGAAAATTTAAATCAAATTAGTGCTGAGAACTTGGCTAGTAGTGCCACCGCGTCGAATTCCCCAGGCCAAGGGTATTTTCGGTGGTGTTTGCAGGAAGGTGTTGTTTGCAGAGAAAAGTGAGTTATAAGGGGATTCAAAGTGAACCCGCGTGGTTAACCTAATTTTTCTACAGGGTCAAATTTTGGAAAAGTCGGATCACGGGATAGCTTCGTGTCCGGCTTAAGATCTCACGACTGCTGAAAGTGGCTGAGAATTCTGGGAGTAAATCAGGCTTTCGAGGGGCAGGATCCGGAGGTATGTAAATGAGTGGATAGTGCGGATCGGCCAAACCTAACCTCAGTGCTTTTTAGTAGGTTATGCCCCTAAGCCTCGGGCAAGGGGAGAGAAGTGAACTAATGTAGCTAGCTAATACAACGCTCCTAAACAAGTCGCCGGCGTTAACCCATTGCTGCAGGAAAATATCAGAGGAAATTTAATCCCCAAGACCGTCGCCAACCTGCAGCCGTTATATATATCACCACGATGCTCGCGATCGAACCCTTCTCACATGGAAAATCCACACGTTTTTAAATATGGAGAGAGTCTATGAAAATTTTATTCTTATTCCTTTTGCTCTTGTTATATAACCTGCCAAGACAAAATTTCTGAGCCCCTTTGAGGAGCAGCGTGTTCGTGTTACGCAAATACATTTTTTTTTTTTAGATATAATATTACTTTAGTGATGATCATTTCAAGAATCAATTAATTTAAATTTGTTTGAAGTTTCTAAAATATGCTTACATAATATTTCCTGTTTATCTAACCTAAATTTTTCCAGTGTATGCATATGCGCGCTGTTAAGCCTAAAGCTCTGACCAAACCATAACAATGCTCTTTTAGCATTAAGTTGCATTCTACACAGCGTTTGACCAATTACATTTTTGTATTTCTTTATGGTTTTCGAGTAGCAAACAAAGCTCCCTATGCGACCTTTAAATATCTCTTTCAGCTTTCAGCCATCGGGAGATCGATCTTTCGTCGCTGGATCTGGATAAAATTTGTGAGTTATATTGCGCAAGCTTTACTTATGTTTACCTATCATATTTACATAATGAAAGAAGAAATTTTTACATTGAATTTTAATGAGAATTTGCCAAGAGTTGTGAGAACGCAATTAAAACCGAAAATTAATGAAGTATTTACATAAAAAAAAAAGAATTAAATAAATAAAAATAAAAATAAAAAAAAAAAAAAAAAAAAAAAAAAAAAAGAATAATTTAGAAAGAAAGTACACAAAACTTGGGTTAGATGAAGTGGAATTCAAAAAAAAAAAAATAAATAATTTTTATAAAAATAAGTCACCACGCTTGGAGTGTTCTAAAAATTATATTCTTATATTTATTTTGTTACCAATTTATCTACTTACTCTACCATATTATACCATACCCTATCATTGCTTATGTTCTTTAGAATTATTTTATAATGTTATACCCTAGATTTAGCCTGAATATTAAATTGTGTTGAATTTGAATTATGAAAACCAACTAAACTAAACTATCTGAACTCAGCTGATGTCTACGCGGTGGTAGAATAAAAGGGATCATCGGCAAACGCTAGAGGAAGATGATCACAGGTTGGGAGGGCAAAGAGCGACCACATTTACATCAGTGGCTTCGCCTTGTTTACTTTCTCGCGCAGCTTCAATACTTTCTTCGCTATTCTTTTAACTCTTGAATATCTATCAAATTCTACCGGTTATTTCTTGCATTTTTTTTTTGTCGCTAGCACGCAAATTTTCTCGACTTAGTATTATTAATGTGTAACTAGCATGATCCGTCCGAAGCAAGACCTCCACCCCCAAAGCCGACGAGCAAGAGCCGGAACATAACGCGTGCCCCAGCAAGGACGGGTCCAAAGCATTCCAAACCTCGTTGCACGTTACAGTATTATTATCATTAATAATCTAAGAAAAGTGGCGCTCAACGTGAATGGGCCTCTGTGAGTAAAGTGAACACTCACAGGGACTTACAAATAGAATATTCAAATGTTATTTCCTTTTCCTTTAAAATTTCATTAATTACTACTATTCATTCTTTTAGTCTAAAAACAAATGTCTGTCTAAAACAGGAGTGTTAGTCCGGAAAACAGTAACGAAGATATTAGTATTTTCTTCTGGCCGAAGCTAAAACTCAGAGATAGCTAGATCATTTCCTACCAATAGCCATCGGACTTAGCGTCTTTAAGCCGTGAAAACAGATTGCACGCAACCCTGGTTCGTCGTCTGGCCGGCTAATGCTAACAATAGTATTATCAGTTCAAATGGATAGGAACTAGATGCACAAGCTTACGAGCAGTGCACTAGCCACAATTGACTTGTAAAAAAAAATCGAATTTCTAACTTATTTTCAATTTCCTGAGATGAATCAAACCCCTGGTGATACAAACCTGGAATTCAAAGGCTACATTTTAGAAAAGGCATTGACCAGGCTCAGTTGAAGGTTTGATCGTCTCCCTCCACGAGTTTCCTGAAATATTAGAGGTGGCAGTTCTCTAAGCAGGAAATCGAATCTCTTGTAAATTCTGCGAGAAAATTTAGTAAACAAATAAAATCCTGCTATACGCGTAGCATCCAGCTTGAGTTCAGTTCAGATTATATTTTTTTATCTTACCAAATTTTGTTGAGTTAGTAGAGAGTGTTAATACCAACAAGATTCTCTTATTTTTATCTAAGTTCTTCTCTTAAATTAAAATAACACTACATAAATTTACAATGGGTTTGGACCGATCCCCTGATAACACCGCCGCTGGGGAAAACCCTAAGCCAGTATGTCCCATTTGTAAGGCAGAGATTGAATCCGTAGCTACAGCACTAAAAACACCATGTAAGCACGATTTCCATAAGCTATGCTTAGAAGCTCACTTTTTAAAAAGCACCCTTTGTCCAGTTTGCAAGGTTCAATGCGGTCCAACTGGGAGTGCCCGTGAAGCCCGAGCTGTCTCCCGAGCACAGCAATCCGGAACTAGCAAGAGTGTAGCAACAGGCAGCAAAGTCCAGAACACAAGTACTACTCCTAGTGTCAGCAGCGAACCATCATTTGATACAGCTAGGGCTGTAAACGATATTACATTGTTGGCAATGGAAAAGCGACTTTTAGCCATGTTGACCGATAAGCTGGAAAGCTCCGTAGGAGAGTGTATACAAAGAGTATTAGAGGCACAAAATTCTATCTCGGCCGAAGCCGCAGGCAGAGCTTGTCAGAGATCACAGTCGAATTCAGACGAAAGATCCCATAGACGAAGCGAATTAGAAATGGAAGACGGGGAGTTTCCAAACCTGAGAAACCCTAACCCAACCAGGAACAGATCAGGATCGATAGTAGCTTCTCCAGCATCACAAGCTAATAGCGGTAGTGAGTTGTCGCAAAGACCCGATAAGGTAGCCCAGATTTTGAACAGTTGGAAAGTCAAATTTTCCGGAACAGGGGTAACCGTAGACAATTTCATATATAGAGTGGAAGCTCTTACTCATCAGACCCTAGAGGGGAATTTCGGGATATTGTGCCGCAATGCAAACGTTTTGTTTGAGGGCAAGGCGAATGATTTTTATTGGAGATACCACAAGTCAGTAAGATTAGTTCGCTGGGACAGTTTATGCGAAGCCTTACGCATGCAGTTCCGTCAGGGAAGAGATGATGGAGACATCGAAGAAATGATTCGAAACCGGAAGCAGAAACCTGCTGAAAGCTTCGAGAGTTTTTTCGACAGTGTATCAGCGTTAATCGACCAACTCGAGCAACCGTGGAACACCAGAAAATTAGTCCGAGTACTCAAGAGTAATTTGAGACCGGAGATCCGCCATGAAATACTAAACGTCGAAATTAACACGGTTTCCGCGTTAAGGGAGATCTGCAGGCGGCGTGAATCTTTCTTGGAAGATGTTAAGCGGAGTTACGGGTACTCCAAAAATACCCCTTTTAAGAGAGAGGTTTCCGAATTAGTACAGAGTGAGAAGGAGAGGTACAGTGAATCTGAGGAAGATGAGGCAGTAGAAGCCTTCACCTTAACATGTTGGAACTGTCAAGAAGAAGGACACCGCTACCAAGAGTGCGTGTCGGAACGTAGAGTGTTTTGTTATGGATGCGGGGCCGCAGATACTTATAAACCTAGCTGTTTGAAGTGTTCAAAAAACTTCAAAGGCAGCGCTGCGAGGTCAAGGTTCAAACCGAAGACATCCAGTGCTCTACGCAGTCAGTCAACGATGACCGAGCAATAAATGAAGCCTCTGAAAATGCTTCAAAAGATATACCGGACGAACAAAATAAGCCTGAATTTTCGTTATTACATAAAAAGATAGCACAAATTTCGGAAATTAAAATTTCTGAAGGAAGTATTATCACTCCTTTAAAACCTTCAAGAGGGCGAAACGCTTCTAGATGTAGATCCTTTTGGCAAAATGTTCGAAGTTGTCGAATAGGTATCAAACAGATCAGTGAAGTTCCTATAAAATCTCGAGACCCTCGTCCTTTCCTGCCAGTAAAATTATTAGATCGCACTGTTTACGGCCTGTTAGATTCAGGAGCCTCGATATCCTGTATCGGAGGAGAGCTAGCCAAAGAAGTAATAGACAGCCAAATGGCTTACAAGCCCCTTAAACAGAAAGCGAGCACGGCCGATGGAACCGTTCAACAGGTATTAGGATTAATAAAGGTTGATCTGGAATTCGAAAAGATAAAAAAACCTTTTTCAATTTATATCGTTCCATCATTGAAACAACAATTGTATTTAGGAGTGGATTTCTGGAAATCCTATGATTTATTTCCAAAGCATTTGAATTTGTCAGAAGTGGAGAAAGTTCCTAACTGTTGTGATGAAGGAGTCGATGTCAACAGACATGAATTAACTGACACGCAAAAAGCAAAGTTAAATATTGTTGTTAATTGTTTTCCATCGTTTGTTCAAGAGGGCTTGGGGAAAACAAATTTAATATCCCATGCCATTGATGTAGGCGATGCAAAGCCGATTAAGCAGCGTCATTTTCCGGTCTCACCTGCGGTGGAGAAGTCAATGTATGCGGAAATAGATCGCATGTTACAACTTGGAGTGATCGAGGAGTCGGAAAGCTCGTGGTCTTCCCCAATAGTAATGGTGACAAAACCAGGCAAGGTGCGGATATGCTTAGACTGTCGCAAAGTTAATAGCTTTACTGAGAAAGACGCTTATCCACTTCCGCAGATTAATGGAATACTCAGTCGCTTGCCAAAAGCTGAGTTCATTACGAGTATAGATCTAAAAGACGCTTATTGGCAAGTTCCGTTGGATCCCGCGTCTAGAGACAAGACTGCTTTTACTGTTCCCGGTAGACCTCTTTATCAGTTTAAAGTAATGCCTTTCGGACTGTGCAATGCGACCAGCACAATGTCAAGATTAATGGACAAGGTTATTCCTGCCTCCCTTAGAAACGAGGTTTTCATTTATTTAGATGATCTTTTAGTGGTTTCCTCAAACTTTGAAAAGCATTTAGAAGTCCTTAGAGAAATAGCCCTGCACTTAAGGCGAGCTGGACTAACAATTAACGTGGGGAAAAGCCATTTTTGCATGCGGAGTGTACGTTATTTAGGCCACATCATCGGCGATGGCGGCATTAGAACGGATCCTGAGAAGATTTCGGCGATAAGCAACTTCCCAGCTCCAAAAACCCTCCGTAGTTTGAGAAGGTTCATGGGCTTAAGCGGATGGTATCGCAAATTTGTCTCTAATTTTGCCTCTTTGGCTTCACCACTTACTGATTTGATGACAACTAAAAGGAAATTTGTCTTAACCGAAGAGGCTCTCAAAGCATTCGACGCGTTAAAACGTTGTTTGTGTGCGGCTCCTGTGCTGAGTAGTCCCAATTTTTCAGAGCCATTTGCAATTCACTGCGATGCCAGTAAGACCGGAGTAGGTGCTGTACTTGTGCAAATATCCAAGGAAGGGGACGAACGTCCTATCGCGTTCATATCTAAGAAGTTAAATAAGGCTCAGCGTAATTATACGGTGACGGAGCTAGAATGTTTAGCCGCAATTGTGGCTCTCAAAAATTTTAGAGCATACGTAGAAGGGCATGAGTTTCGAATTATCACTGATCATGCATCATTAAAATGGCTCATGTCTAACACCGACCTTAGTTCTCGTTTGGCTCGGTGGGCGTTATCTCTACAAAGGTTTCGGTTTACTATTGAGCATCGGAAGGGTTCGCTGAACGTGGTACCTGACGTGTTGTCTAGAGTAAACGAAGATGAAATCGCTGCATTGGATATACGAGAGGGTTTGTTAGTCGACTTAGGCTCAGGCCATTTCAAATCACCAGAATATTTAGAACTATTGAAGCAGGTAAAAGCCAATCAAAACAATTTTCCCGATCTAAAAGTAGAAGATGGATATCTCTATCGCAAAGCGGAACATCTCTCTGGCATGCAAGTCCACGACGAGTACGCTTGGAAACTGTGGATTCCGAAAGCCTTAGTTCCTGAAATCCTTATGAAAGCACACGATAGTCCTATTTCTTCTCATGGTGGAATTCATAAGACGATTGAACGGATTAGGAGGTACTATTTCTGGCCAGGGTTAGTATCCGACGTAAGAAAGTACATAAGCTCTTGCGAAGTTTGTAAAACTACAAAGGCTCCAAATCACGTCCTTAGACCGCCGATGGGGAAATCACCCGAAACTCAGCGTTTTTTCCAACGGTTATACATCGATTTTCTTGGTCCGTATCCAAGATCAAGGAGCGGAAATATCGGTATTTTTATTGTGTTGGATCACTTTACGAAATACGTATTTTTGAAGCCTGTTCGAAAGATAAACGCAGGAGAAGTGGTAAAATATCTCGGAAATGATTTGTTTATGTCATTCGGAGTACCGGAGACGATTGTGTCCGACAATGGATCACAATTTCGCTCAGAAGAATTTCGGAAGTTGACCTCCAAGTATGAAATTGCTCACACTTTTACCGCAGTGCATTCGCCTCAGGCCAACGCCTCGGAGAGGGTCAATCGTTCGGTCATTTCCGGCATTCGATCTTATTTGCGTCCAGATCAAAAGGATTGGGATGAGCACCTCAACCAAATATGTTGTGCTTTGCGATCCTCAGTACATTCGAGTATAGGCACTTCGCCCTATTATATGACTTTCGGTCAACATATGATAACCTCGGGATCAACTTACGCACTCCTCAGAAAATTGAATCTGCTGGATGATCGTTCTATCCTTTTTAGTAGACCTGATTCTTTTGAAATCATTAGACAGCAAGCTTCTAGCCACATGTTAAAGGCGTACGAACAAAACGCAAAAAGATATAACTTGCGGGCTAGGCATGTATCTTTCACAAAAGGCCAGGAAGTATACAGGCGAAACTTCAAACAAAGTTGTTTCCAGACAGGATATAACTCCAAGTTCGGGCCTGCATTCGTTAAAGCTAGAGTTCGTGAAAAAGTAGGAAACTCATATTACGAGCTCGAAGATTTGCAAGGACGTTCAATAGGGAAGTACCATGCTAAAGACATTCGACAATAGCGTCCCTTCAGTTGCGGTTTCAGTCTGGTGTATCAATGCTAATGTACCCCAGCCTGAAAGTAGTGGGGGGCTTTGTAGCAGGGCCCTGAAGGGACTTTGAAACATGAACCAAAAAAAAAAAAAAAAATAATAAAATTCATGCGAAGAAATATAAATTAGTTAGTTTGAATAGCTGTTAAATTATTGCAGCCGTTGCAGCGGGCGTTCCGAGTAGCCAGATCGTAAGGATCTAGGTTTAGTGCCAGTTTTAACTAGGCATTGCCACCTGATCACGATCGCACCAACGTTGCCACTGTGTTAGGGTTGCCAATACGGTAGCGTTGCCGACCACGTTAGTGTTGTCAACCACGTTAGCGTTGCCAGTTGGACCTATCGGTTGAGCTCTGATTGGGATAAACGCAATCCTGAGCCAGGGCTGTGTTGAGTAGTTGGACTAAAATTTTAGGAACCACGTTCCGGGAGAATTTTCGCTGCATCCGCACAGATAAAAGCTCGAATTCCAATTGGGACGACCTTTTTACTTTGTGCGCATCCGAAACCGACAGTCCGGTCCGTGTCCGTTGGCACGGTAAAATATAACCTCTGTGCGGGAAGCTAATGTGAAAATTTAAATCAAATTAGTGCTGAGAACTTGGCTAGTAGTGCCACCGCGTCGAATTCCCCAGGCCAAGGGTATTTTCGGTGGTGTTTGCAGGAAGGTGTTGTTTGCAGAGAAAAGTGAGTTATAAGGGGATTCAAAGTGAACCCGCGTGGTTAACCTAATTTTTCTACAGGGTCAAATTTTGGAAAAGTCGGATCACGGGATAGCTTCGTGTCCGGCTTAAGATCTCACGACTGCTGAAAGTGGCTGAGAATTCTGGGAGTAAATCAGGCTTTCGAGGGGCAGGATCCGGAGGTATGTAAATGAGTGGATAGTGCGGATCGGCCAAACCTAACCTCAGTGCTTTTTAGTAGGTTATGCCCCTAAGCCTCGGGCAAGGGGAGAGAAGTGAACTAATGTAGCTAGCTAATACAACGCTCCTAAACAAGTCGCCGGCGTTAACCCATTGCTGCAGGAAAATATCAGAGGAAATTTAATCCCCAAGACCGTCGCCAACCTGCAGCCGTTATATATATCACCACGATGCTCGCGATCGAACCCTTCTCACATGGAAAATCCACACGTTTTTAAATATGGAGAGAGTCTATGAAAATTTTATTCTTATTCCTTTTGCTCTTGTTATATAACCTGCCAAGACAAAATTTCTGAGCCCCTTTGAGGAGCAGCGTGTTCGTGTTACGCAAATACATTTTTTTTTTTTAGATATAATATTACTTTAGTGATGATCATTTCAAGAATCAATTAATTTAAATTTGTTTGAAGTTTCTAAAATATGCTTACATAATATTTCCTGTTTATCTAACCTAAATTTTTCCAGTGTATGCATATGCGCGCTGTTAAGCCTAAAGCTCTGACCAAACCATAACAATGCTCTTTTAGCATTAAGTTGCATTCTACACAGCGTTTGACCAATTACATTTTTGTATTTCTTTATGGTTTTCGAGTAGCAAACAAAGCTCCCTATGCGACCTTTAAATATCTCTTTCAGCTTTCAGCCATCGGGAGATCGATCTTTCGTCGCTGGATCTGGATAAAATTTGTGAGTTATATTGCGCAAGCTTTACTTATGTTTACCTATCATATTTACATAATGAAAGAAGAAATTTTTACATTGAATTTTAATGAGAATTTGCCAAGAGTTGTGAGAACGCAATTAAAACCGAAAATTAATGAAGTATTTACAAAAAAAAAAAGAATTAAATAAATAAAAAAAAAAAAAAAAAAAAAAAAAAAAAAAAAAAAAAAGAATAATTTAGAAAGAAAGTACACAAAACTTGGGTTAGATGAAGTGGAATTCAAAAAAAAAAAAAATAATTTTTATAAAAATAAGTCACCACGCTTGGAGTGTTCTAAAAATTATATTCTTATATTTATTTTGTTACCAATTTATCTACTTACTCTACCATATTATACCATACCCTATCATTGCTTATGTTCTTTAGAATTATTTTATAATGTTATACCCTAGATTTAGCCTGAATATTAAATTGTGTTGAATTTGAATTATGAAAACCAACTAAACTAAACTATCTGAACTCAGCTGATGTCTACGCGGTGGTAGAATAAAAGGGATCATCGGCAAACGCTAGAGGAAGATGATCACAGGTTGGGAGGGCAAAGAGCGACCACATTTACATCAGTGGCTTCGCCTTGTTTACTTTCTCGCGCAGCTTCAATACTTTCTTCGCTATTCTTTTAACTCTTGAATATCTATCAAATTCTACCGGTTATTTCTTGCATTTTTTTTTTGTCGCTAGCACGCAAATTTTCTCGACTTAGTATTATTAATGTGTAACTAGCATGATCCGTCCGAAGCAAGACCTCCACCCCCAAAGCCGACGAGCAAGAGCCGGAACATAACGCGTGCCCCAGCAAGGACGGGTCCAAAGCATTCCAAACCTCGTTGCACGTTACAAGATTTACTAAGAATCATTTAATTATTTAAAAAATCTATAACGCCTGGCCCCAAAAGGAATTTTGATGAAGTAATAATAGAGCATACAAATGTAGTTGATAAGGTGAAAATTATATTTTTTCTGATGATACTATTAAGTTACACCTAAGTTATCCATTATCCTATCTTTCTTCTATAATCTTTCGATCCACCCAGTCTCCAGTTGCAATGGAGGCATATGTATATAGCCTTAAGTTCCGTTTTCCTCGACTTCTCCTCCGCTTTTCGTCCTTTTTGCGAATATGCCAGCGCTTCCGGCGCTCTCCTGATGGCCTGCTGTGTCCTTTGGAAGTCGGGGATGGGGATGGGGATCCGAGGATGCAAAGGAGGATGGATATGGAGCCACGACGCTTTAAAGCGAAACATTTAGTTTGTTGCATGTTTGGACATGTTGCGCGCTGTACGTGACATTTTGCGGAAATGGAAACCCAGCTAGAAGGCAACAACCAAAGGGACAAGGACATGGCAGGATTCGCCGGGATAAAGCCAGAGATGAAGATGCCAGCGATTTCTTATAATTTGCATTGAAGTTTTGATTGCCACAAAGAGAGCAGCAAGGCGAAAAGACGGGGACAAATGCACGCCCCAAAGGAAATTGACAAATAATGTGAAAAACAAAGCTCCAACTCAAAAGGGACACAAACGCCAAGAACATGATATTTCACGTATGTACATTCAAAACTACAGTTTAGTAGCCGAAAATTGAGACAATTTTATTTTAGTACTCAACCAAAAATAAGAAATGAAGCAAACTTTGGCAAGCCGTAGTTTATATACCCTTTGTTACCCTATGTTGGCCAATGAAGCTATAATTTTATTTCAATTTTTCCCGATTTTTTCTATGGCATAGATTTAATTTTGGAACAACCATTTGCTTTTACCAATTGTTTTATAAAGTAAATAATTAAATACCACCCCTTTGGACGTCTAAACCATTAAATTGAAATCTCTGGAGTTTCTAAAATAACTTCTTGCTATACAATTGCATTACATCCATTGTTCGGCAGAAAGTTTCGACAACTAATTTCAAGGTCTCCAGGTTTTTCCATACCCCCATTAACCTTTCGCATACAAGGATAGCGGCAGCATAAAAGCAAATTAAAGTTTGCCTTTGCAGGACATCATCAAAAGGTAAGTTTATGTGCAATCACGGATTGCCATAAACCGTCTAAATAATGAAGGGGTCAGGGGAAGATTTTAATCGAAGGGATCAGGTGGCACACGACCCAACAAAAGCGTACCCAATTCGTTTTCTGACCAGCTCAGCTCAAAAATAGATAACTAAATCGAGCAGTGAATCCTGCTGTAAGGATGGCCTGGAAAATACTTAAAAGTAGCTATAAAAAACTCAAATATTTCCTATATATCAAAACCAAAATGATATCTACCATTATTTTGGGCATAATTTTAAATGTCGATATTAAAATCCAACGATGACTTAAATACCGATCTGTTATAACAATTTCTGTCATTCCTAGTAAGATCTTAAATAACAAAATTTATATAAATAATTGTGGGTGCAAAGTGAAGTTATATTGACATTTACCTAATTAAAATCCCTTAAAAATGTTTTCATCGTTTTGCTACCAAAAGAGTTATATAATACTATTTGTATTTATTTTTTGAGCCATAAAACAGATAGATTTTCAACTCAAATGCAGGGCCTTCGTTCGTTTACTTGAGTCCAGATTGTCTTCTTTTTTCATTTTCTTCAGCTTCTGCTGGTATTTCTGGATTTTCTGCTGTTTTTGCTGTTCGTGTCTGAATTGTCCGGCGGTGGCTAAGTCTTAAGACCCATAAAACCCATGTAGCATAACTAATAGGTCTTTGGCCAGGAGAGTTTTGTTTGTTCTTTGCTTTTGCTTTTGCTTTGCTAGTGCTTTGCTTTTTCGCCCCCCTCGATTGCAGTTCAATGCACGAGCGTTGAAATTGTTTTCATTATTTCATTTCATTTGGCCCGTGCCATGTGCACCTGTGAGTTATGGCCAGGTATCGAGCCGTGGATTAAAGCCAAGTCCCCCCCTCTCCCCTCCCGGAAAATCCTTGGGAAAACACACCTCTTCTCTTCTTTGGTGCATGCTGTGGCAAAAAGTATGAGCCATTAAATAAATACCCGCTCCAATCGGAAAGGGCAAAGAAAACGCGGCGGAAGGCGAATCGAAAAAGGGAAAAGAAAATGTAGTAAAATGGAAAAACGTCGCCAAAGAAGTTCAAATAAAAATGCATAATTCAAACTTAATGCAAACCATGCGTGAGTAACAGTGATGTCCTATAATCACATGCAGCTCTCAGGATGTGATTTCTTACAAAATTACATGACCGAAGAGGGTCAATTTATCAGAAATGTTCCTTTTAATTTTTATATTTACTTTCCTTTTTTTTTTACTTTTATTTATATATTTATACAATATATTCTGAACTCTATTTATAACATACTTAGTTCTTTATTTGTCAAGTGCTTATTATTACTACAAATATTTAAAGTATCTGAATTTAAAGTTGGGGTTGTTTGCATTCATATAAAAATTCAAATTGAATTTTAAGATTAATATATATATTTGCAAGTTCCTCATTAATCTACATTGATTAACTTCTTTAATATTTTGTTTAATACATTTTTTTATTTTTATCCACAATTCACTTAGGTGATTAAAACTCACTTTAAACGGCTAAGGGGAAAAAATTGGGAGCTTGTCGGGAAAAAACCAACAACTCTTTACTGTGATCGTTCACCAAAGGATTTTCTCATCGGAAGAGGTAGTCACAC
This sequence comes from Drosophila kurseongensis, assembly GCA_018153305.1. Taxonomy (NCBI): domain Eukaryota; kingdom Metazoa; phylum Arthropoda; class Insecta; order Diptera; family Drosophilidae; genus Drosophila; species Drosophila kurseongensis. The sequence continues at coordinate 2,196,396 of JAECXX010000141.1, forward strand.
ACACACTCACACACACACACACTCGCACACACACACCTGTGTGCTTAAATCAAATATTGGCAGGTGTACGTGCATGTAAGCCGTGAATTATGCATGTGTGCGTGTGCCTGGCGAACGGCGCTTGAGCATAAATAAAATAATTGCATATGTCGCGTGACGCAATCCACCTGTCCACCCCCCGCGATTACCCACCTGTTCCCTCATCTTCCCCGGATTCCCCCAAGCCGTTTGCATATTTACAATATGTGCATACGGAATGTACGGCATGAAGAGCCGATTAGCATATAAAGAAGGTGAAAACACTCCTTCGAATCGATTGATTACAAATTTTATAAATGCCATTTATGAATAAATCTATAAGATTAATATGTTCATAAACTGGTAGTAGTTTTCCAATTTTAAATAAGATGGTTTAATTTTGTTAGTTCACTTTAATAGTATTTCATATTATGATTGTTTAATACAATTAAAACACATTCAACCTGTTGGTACAAAACAAGTTGGTTAGACAACCTGCTATTAATTACCATCATCCCAGTTCGACTTAATTTGTGAAAAACTTAAATTTATTTCAACTCAATAAATTTCAACGCCGTTTAACACGCCCAAAAAAATACAAATAAAGGAGCCCAAATGAATGCCACAATTAAAATTCATCGCGGCATTCTGGCCATCTATCATGGATCAACGTATTGTCCTCGGCTGAATTTTCAGTCTCCCATTTTTACTTTTTTCCTCTTCGTAATTCCCCATTTCCACAATGTATTTATATATTTTTTGCATTAGCAACTTTTATTGTTCCGGCAGCATGGGCATAATAAATAAGAGCTGGAGCAAGCCGCATAATCGGCGCATTTCTTGAATAATGCACACGGCTGGCAGAACTCAAATGGAATGTATCGAAACTCGCGGAATGTGTATTAAACACAGGCGGTAAGCGGCTTACAGGCAAAAATAGGGCCCACATCACTTGGCATCCGCTTTCGGGGCCAATTGGCATCCGTGGGGACAGGAGTTATCCGGTAGCAAGTCGCCGGAATCAAACGAAAGGAAACATTCAACAAATGAAGCCACCTCTCCATCTGGTTTTCGAATTCAATTGTTTAATCTAAAAGAAATAAAAGTTCAGAGTTCAAAAAACAATTTAAATATCAATTTTTTAGAGAAAGATATTTACGATGCTCGAATCTTATGGATACGTAAATAAATTGTAAATGTAACACATACCCAATTTGTTGATCAATGCAGCAACATTTTATACTCAACAATAATCTACAAACTTGTATTCATTGATAAAAAATATATATTTATATTTACCAATATATTTCGTTTCATTTTGACGAGTGAATATTATCAAAAAGGTACACGGATTAAATAAAATCTCGATAAAAGTTTGATAATTGCAATTTCCCTATCTTTTCGACAATCTTGATTATTATTTTATATTTTATTTGAAATTTCAAATCGATATGATTTCCCAACTTTTTAATCAATATGTTAATTCATAACTTTAGTTATGCATAACAGTAACTAATTAAAGTTTTAGCCACAACAAAGGATTCCCTTTTTTATTTGCTTATATGAAACCTAACTAGCCAGCGAAACCGACATTTTATTAATTGCTGCCGTGGGGCTTTGATGAATTTCCACCTGGCATGCAAATATATTTCTAAACAGCTTCAGTTAGTAGTATTTTCCGCACTGACTCCATCTCTTTCTGTTTGCCCCCTCTGTCTCACTCTTCCGCTCATTTGTTTGGCTCTCTGTCAGACAGCAGCTCATTTCTCTTAGTCGCTGTATGAAATTTCATTTGAAAATATGAGAAATGCATTCGCTAACTTGCCCACCACACACATGTTTGTGTGCACTCAGAAAAAATATTATACTTAAGTAGCATTAACTAAGTCTAGATGGTGTAAAATCTATTAGATATGAAATAATGCATTATTTTTAATGACAACATTTTAATATGCTTTTTTTTAGATGGTACATTCTATTTCGGTCTTATCTTTTTGACTTTTGATTCGAATTTATAATAATAATAAGATAATATTATAATTAATATAAAACAGTGATTAATATGTATTTAACCTAAAGCAAAGTATATCATTTTGAGATGCTTAACATATTAAAAAAATGTAAATTAAAAAAGGGGAAAGGATGCTGTTGATTTCTCTCCATGTGTTGGGGGAGTGGGTGGCTTATTGGGTTTTGTAGTGGGTGGCCCACTGTGTATGTTGACTTTGCCCAGAAGGTTCCGTTCTGGCATTCGCTCTGGCATTCGGCTCCTTTATTTATTCAAGCAATTGCCACTGTCAACACAGCGCACATTGATAGGCCAATGATGAGGAGGAAAAGCGGGAAAGTTGGCGGGGGAATAGAAATCGAAAATAAATTTTCAAACGATGAGGGAAATGGAAATGGCGACGGCGATGGCAATGGCGATGGCAACTTCTTAGCAATGTCTTCTTGCCTGCAATTGGACAATTCTATTTTTGTTTATCTTTGTCTGTTGCTGTGCAGCTCATTTTGTTCATTTACATTTCCCATTTTCCATTTCGCCAGTAAATGTTGTGCAAAGCAATAAAAGGGAATGTGAATGCGAATGCGAATGGCGACAGGCGACAGGAGGCGCTGACACTTGCCGGGGATTGTCCTGAAATTCAAGGGAATATTCGTGGACTCCAGGACTCGAGGACTCGAGTTGGGTGGCCTACAATATGCTCAATGTCAATTTGAATGGGAAATGACTTCACAGAAATTTCGCACAATAGCGACTAGCAAGCATTCCCTATGCTTAAATAAATTGAAATTTAAAATGAGCATAAAAAGTGTCTTAACCTATAAATAAAATATAAATATGACAATGTACATGGTTGAATTTTTAGAATTTGTATTTTTATGATAATAAAACTTTGTCGATTCAGTAATTGACTCTTTCATATCAAAATCTTTATTTAATTTTGTATTATCAAGCTATTCTTGATGGATCGATATAATTTTTAACTACATCAAAGCTATCAAAGCTTTATCGATGAATTTTAATCTTTTGTAAATTGTTTTTGATCTGACCAACAGTGTTCGGATATTTCATTACCAAACAAAGGGTATCAGTTATCGAACTAAGCTTTAAATAGACTCTTACCGAGCTGAAGTAGAACCCAGCAAATTACTGCAAATCCACTTATTCATTGCCCAAATGAAAATGGAAAATGGGCTTTTCCTTCGTCTGAAGGGTTCTTAAGGCGTTATGCCTAACCATACATATCTTTGTTTGGCTGCCAGTGACATGCATAAATTAACGCTCTTTAAAGTCCAGGGAAAATGGAAAAGCAAAGCAAAGATGCCCTGAAAAGTATGCAGCAGGATTTGCCGGCCTGCCATTTACGCAAATAAATGCGCCAAACTTTTCCCCCAAAAAACTAGAGAGAAATAGCGAAGAGCATGGCAAGTGAAATCAACAAGAAGCTAACAGAAAGTCCGAATATCCGAATCCAAGTCCAAAGTTGCCGTCTGAGCCAACTACTTAGCGTCAGCGACAGGCGTTTCGTTACCACCCTCATTTCTCACTTTTTACCCCTGACTCCATCCACTCAGCATTGGCAATTACACAGAGAGAAACTTTTGGATTCCTTTTATATTACAGAATTTTGGTGGTATTTCTCAAGATAAAACCATTCAAAGTTCTGCGACCAAATTGTTTCTTGCTGTAAACTTTAAGGATCATTGATTGAAAATGAGTAATTCCTGTATCTATATCTTATTTTAGCAGATAAGTCCTTAAAAAACTATCTGAAAACATTTAAATTTCTTAAAGAATATGTTGTTTTTAAATGAAGGCCATTTTTTTTTTCTCAGCAGAGCTTCTTTGAAGCAGTGGAGAAGTTGAGTGTCCTTGGAATGGAGCTAAGCGTCGTCCGAAATGATGTGCGCCATTTTGTTTTAAATATATAAACACAATAAATATAAAAATATAAATAAAAATAAAAATAAGCGAACGGCAGAGGCTAAAGCGCGGCCAAATGCTTGGGCAGTAAAAATTGTTTACGACCACTAAAGGGAAACCGCGGAACACGACACGACAAGGACATCAGGCACAGGCATTTCCACCCACGGTTAAAGCAACTCCCCATTCCGGAAAACTCCCCTTGAAAAGTTCCCACCCCACACAACCGCAGGTCACCATATTGCCAATGTTTATGTGGCTGCCTGACAATTTTATGCTCGTGACCAGCGTTGTCCAAACGATTTTGGAATCTTTTTCAATCCATCCCATCGAAGAGGCACTTAAACCGACCATGATTCAATTTTAAGAGCGGTGCAGCTTGAAGTCCAAAACAAAGTTTAAGCTTAACCAGCTTTTTGTGGAGCCACTTTTGTCTGCTTAACCGAAATCCATCAAAATGGTACTTAAGTATGCATATATAAACAAGAGAAATATAAATATCAATGAACTTTAAATGGTTTCCAAGCTTTAACCATGGTTGTACACTTTTATTGGAATGCATAAGGCAATATTAGAGATAAAAGGTACTTTTTAACATCCATATATTAAATATATTTCTTAAATTCAAAATTTCAAATTGTCTTTATTAGGTCGTAACTTTGCTCAGCATTTGACGTTTCGTTGTTCAAATTATAAACTTTAAAATTTCCTGACTTGAAAATTTGACTGACCCCTTTGTCCTTTGCTCCCAATCAAAGTAACCCAATTGGACCTAGCCCAACTTAACCTTGAGCCACCCCAACCAAATTCCAACTTGATCCGGCTGGAAGGACCAAGACAAATGCGCCTGTCAAAAATGATTTTAATAACACTCCATAGCAGCCGCAGCCTTTAACCCACCGTGTAACCCACTTTGAACCACCTGGCCAGAAAGGAGCGAGCTGCTCGTCTCAATCCCGAATTGCTGCTTTATCTTCTGCAACAGGAAGTCCTTCCCTTCCCTTCGTCCTGCTGCTCCTTTTTGGCCGGCTAATCGAGGTGGCAGGGGCCAAAGTGCCGACCAGGTCTCCTGCCTAAAATTATGCAATGGCCGGGCTTAAAAGTAGATTACACGAAATTTGCACACGAAGGCACAGAAGCCCACGACGGGCATTAATCACGAAAGAAAACCCCCTTTCCCAACCCATCCCAGAAAACCTCTTCTATTGTGTGTGTGTTTTTAAATAGTTGGCCACGCCCACTGGCAGCGAAAAGGGGCGAAAAAAGGGGGCGAACGGGGCACGGAACAGGAGCAAATAAATTGCCAACGTGCCGGAATGCAACGAAAACCCTTTGGGTTTACGAGATTTTTCCATATTGCTTCTTTTGGCTCCCCGGTTCTATTAGACTTCTGGAACTTCTGGTTATGGTTGCCTGCCCTCTCCCACGAGAAGAAATAAAACATCAACGAAAACAAAGCCGGAAAATTAGCATAATTTTTCAATTGTCTTTTGGCAAATGGCAAAGGCTTTAAATATTTTCTATGCGCACTATTTTGAAATGATTGTATCAGCATTCTATTCAATCATTCGGTTTCAAAAAGTTTTCTGGTAGCGATCTTATTAAAAAGTTCGATTATTTTCTGGTAGTAACTTAGTTATTAGCTAGTAATTGTATCTAGTATTTTAAATTTGATTTATTTCACCTTAGATAAATTTGTTTCACTATTTTTATATCCCTATTTTTTCTTGAATTTTGTGCATTTCTTGGCCCCGAAATTTGTCACATCCTTCTTGCCAAAAAACAACATATTACTTGGTCCTATATTATCAGCATCCTAAATCGAACTTTTTGCTACTGTGTCCCCTTCTTTAATATTTCTTTTCTCCTTTTTAACCCGCCACACAACCCTACAACCCAATTTGACCCTTTTTTTCCGCCTGGGGTTTTTTCGCTTTTTCGACTCGCCAAATATTTTTCTTAAGCTCAAAGTGAAATGGCATAAATCTTGTCCAATATTATTTCGCTTTTTATTCGTTCCGTTTTTCGTTTTCGTATCGACTTGCCCCCGGGGTTAAATGATTTCATTTGTGGCAGAGATGACAACCCTGGCAGGAGCTGAAAAGCAGCACTTGTTGCCCTGTTGATTTGATTTTATTGCCCAAGAAGCACGAGAAAAGTATTGAAAATGACTGGGGGAAAAGAAGGGGAAAAAAAGCCAGGAGATCAGGTTAAGCAAACATCCTTAGATGTCCTGGCCAAAGAAATTGCTTTTGCGGTGGGTTTGTGGGCTCGGTTGTAATTACCAAAAACGCCGCAGGTCAACTCCGGCTTTTTCTTCCTCTCCCCGGCACTTGGCATTACCAAATTACGAACTGGCATTTAAGCAATACAGCTAATTTGTGTTAAAATTCCATTAGCTATCCCGAAAATATGCTCAGCAGGAGTGATTGGATTTGTGGCGGGTAACCTGGGGTTGGAATCGCCAAAATCAATCACCAAGTGCCATCACGCACAGTGATGAATAGTCAAAAAATTCAGATTGCCCCGGGGCAATTCCAGTCCTCCGCGGAATCTGTTTAAGTTTCTTGACTTTTTATTTTTGGTAAGGCCTTTGCTTAAATGAGATAAAAATACGAAATTGAAGGAAAGTCTTTTATATCTGGACCAAATTTAATTCATAACAAATAAACCTTAGAAATACTAGTACAATCAAGTCAAAAGGTATCCAAAAATGTGTAGTTTTAAATTAAATAATTTATTGCTATAAAAAAATACACTGATATAAAATATATATGCAGAACAGATTAAATTAATTAAAGTGGAACGACAAGTGCTTTAAAAATAAAAACAATTACTTTTTATATCACAAAACGAACATACAAAATCTATATATATATATGTTTGAAAATATGTATTTTTAATGAATATTAAAATTTGAATGAGTTCATCAACTTAACTGAAACAACCTTTAATGGTTAAAGTTAACCAATATGCACAATTTTTACAATGATTCTTAAAATCGATTTTGTGCACTATTTTATCTATAAAGTAGGCTTTGTTCTGGCAAACAAAATATAGACAACCAAGCACCCCATGCTTATATCAGTCACTTTTAGGTCTCAACCAGTTCATATCGTTTTCTAGTACGGTTGAAACAAGTCTGTTTTCAGCAGCAAGACTTCTATAAAATTTTTAGAATATTTTTTTTTCTAGTTTCATATATTTTATCGCAGACGTTGCGTAATACGTGTGATTTGGTAAGTGAAATTTCGCGCATAATCGAATCGACAGAGCCAATTTCGCAAGGCCCTGAGGCGTATGTTTTTAAATTGCGGATATTAATTGCCGTACCCTTGAGAAATAATTGAAATTCTTGCGTCGTCATGCGCATTGAATTAATTCTGTTCACTTAGAACTTGACAACAAATTTTCTACAAAAAGCAATCGACGAACCAAAATTCAATACATTTTTTGAGAGGCTGGTTTTTCGTGCTAAGAAACCTTAGTTTAAAACAAATACTTCTAAGAAACGGTCTACCGGAAAGGCAAAAATTGCTTGTTACATGTTTTAATAATATTTTTAAAAATCAAATTTTGTATTTTGCCACCCGACTGCTACAGTTTTTTTTTTGCTGTACAGAAGTCTTAAGATGGGGGACGAAACAAGCCGCAACAGCGATGGAACCGATCGGGAATTCGATCTGAGGAAAATCAAATGGCACGAGGTGATTGAGACCTGCGAACGCAGGTCGTATTCGAGTGAGGCGGAACGTCAGCACCGTCTAACCCAAGTGGAATGGGCTCTAAATCGCCTGATGCCCTGGAATGATGCCGTTTTTTCGCGAATTAATGTGCCTAGTGCTCGGCCCTCTGGATGCAAAAATATCGACGATTATAGGAGCATTAGGGAGGGAAATCTGGGTGCCACATTGCAGGTTCGCATCGGCATGGCCACTTTCTGGTGCATTCCCTCACTTTTGCAATTGAGCTGCAAATATTTCGCTCGCCAAATTGATTCGGTGAGTCTAAAAAATATCAACAAAAAAGTTCCCTTTCAAAATAATAAATACAAATGTATACTATAAATTTTCTATACATAATTCAAATGGTATCAATTTTTCCTTCCATTCCTAGGTGTATACTTTTCGCGAGGGCGTTGATCTGACTGCCGTGGGTTTTCGGGCTGCCTATGATTGGATGAGGATACAGAAGCCCCTGGATGATTTGAACCCGGAACAAATGGTGGAACTACTGCACACGGCCCAGCAGCTCAACATGGAATCTCTGGAGAATTTGTGCAGTCGACATTTGTGCACCACTTCGTGCTGTGAGAAGTTCGCCTTCGAGGTTTATTTGAAGGCCCTGAAATACCCGAAGTTGGAGGCACACCGCAAAGTAATGCTCCAAAGGGTTGGAGTTCATTTTCTGGCCATAGTTGGGGGCTCTGAATATCTGGAGATGCCCATAGAGGATGTGATCACCATGCTGGAGCAGGATACCTTGGGGGTTAATTCCGAAGTGGAGGTCCTGTTTGGTATTGTACGCTGGCTAATAGCTCGTCCCAATGAGAGATGCAAACAGATGCCAGAATTGATGGACTGCGTTAGGGTGACTCTGCTGCCAGTTACGATGCTCAGAAGAATGTGGAGCAGCTCTTTGATGAGAAATGATCCCTCGGATCGCATCGATGTCCTGATGGCCGCCTTTCGCAACAACACCAAGTTCCAGGAGCGGCTTAACAATGCCATTACGGTGGTGCAAATGAGAGAGATTTACAGCCATCGACGGGAATTTGTGGAGTCGTGTCGCGCCAAAAACCTGGCAGTGGAATCCCCACGAGAGTGGATTTACGACGAAGAGTGTCCTTACCATCTGCCCCAGCCCAAGGGTCCATATTGCCATAGCATAACAGCTCCCAACTTTCTGTACTATGTATCGCAGAGGGCCCAGAAGGCGAGGGAACCGCCGAAGCCGACTCCTCTCAGTTGCAGGGGCAGTCGACCAGTTGCCCAGCTCGAGACCATCGAGGAGGTTTCCGAGGACATGGAGCAGTCGGAGGCGGTGGAACCCGAGTCCGATAATCCGGTGAGCCCCGAACAATCGGAGGGGGAAGACGAGACGGATGCCCACATCGATCAGTTGGTACATCTCGCTGGTCTGAGGGAAATGGAAGTTATCCAGCAGCAACTCGAGTCCTTGATCTCGCAGGCAGACAACTTCATCAATCAGATCGAGCATCAGAGTCGCAGCCATTTTATGAACCGGATCGAGCTCCAGAGTCGCGGCAACTTTATCATTCCGATTCCGCTTCGAACTCGCACCGCTGGTAGTGTGTGGGTGCCAAATCCAGATACCTCGTCTGAGTCCGATTTCGATGCGTCGCTACTGAGCGATTCCAGCGATGAGGTGATCATAATGCCAGCTCGTCCCTCGACCCTTGACTCAGCATCGCGTCGGGCCTTGTTAAATCGCTGGGAGAATATAATATCCCGAATTGGAAACAACAACAGCGATACTAGCAGTGTGGACACATCCGACGAAAGCGAATCCTACTTGGATCAGTTGCAGAGCGTCTGCGAGAAAAGAAAGCTGGTCCCGGTGGAGACCGAGGATCCTCCTCCTGTCGAACCGGAAATGGTTAAGCCCGAGGATCAGGTGCCTCCCTTGAACGACTTCGTGCAGGAAACCGATCGGTTGATCAACGAGTTGAGGAAGCAGTTATAGTGCCCAGCAAATCTGCCCCCTTTAAATTATAGTTAGCAATAGCCATTCGGCGCATTTTATTATTATTTGGAGTTACAACTATTAAAAATCAAATAACAATGTGACAAAAAAATCCTCAACTAGACGTATTTATTATTTCACTTTGTATCAATGCATTTTATTTAGTGAATTGTTAAGCTCGTATCAAAATTTCCAATCGAACTGCATTCACAGCATTTTTTGTAAAATTTTCGAGAACTCATGATGAAAACCTCACGAAAAATGTGAAATGTGAAAATTGGGATTTTAACCATTTTTCGCTCAAAAATATTAGTATTTATACGATAACAACGCCAATAATTGTCCTATAATGGAATGCCATATCTCGTTGAACTCGTAACAAAATTTCCAATTGAACTGCATTCACAGCTCATTTTGTAACATTTTCGAGAAAATTCATAATGACACCTGCGGAAAATGTGAAATGTGAAAAATTCGACATTTTACCATTTTTCGCTCAAAAATATCAAATAAAAGCAATCCAGTAAATATGAAATGACATATTTCGGGTGCATTTAAAATTAATGGGAAATGATTCGATGAATATTGGCGGAAGAAAATTCCCTTAATAACTGTCACAAGCCAAGAGACAGCTTTGCTATGCGTTTTTTGTCTCCGCGCTTTTTATTATTTCCGCTCGTTTAATTAAAGCAATTTATGCCGATGAATTGATTCCAATTATTTGTGCTGTAGTCCTGCCACCAGCTCCTTCCCTCGACCTCTTTTCACAAATGGATTTCTTGTGTTTTGTCTGGCTAAAAACAATATTGAAAGGAGCAGGTGGCGCGCGATGGGAAGAAGTCTCACAAATTAAGGTGGAAAATTGTGTGGATAGGGGCCCGAGAGCTGGACTTTTCATGGGAGTAATTACTTTAAGGGAAATTCGATTTTTACAAGTTGGAAATATAAAACTTTGGACTTAGTTACCTTATTAATATTGCACGAACAGCGAACATTTTTTTAAAAGTAATTAAGGTGGGAAAGCCCTTGTAACAAATAAGTTTATATTATAGATTACTTAAAGGTTAAAGATCTTTTCAACTGAAGTGTTTAAATTTGTATATTTATCTAAGCTGCCCGAGGAATAATTGTTTAGCAAGGGAATACAACCTGGTTTTCTTGTTATTTTGTTTGTGTTCGCCCACAGCCAGTTTCGCATCATTAATTTTATCCATGGGGGGATTCCCCGATGCCTTTTTTTCAGGAAAACTTCTGTGTGTGTGTGTGTCCTTGTATATTTCTGCGTGGAATGTGCGTGTGGGGAACACACACGTTTTCATGTGTTAACGAGTTGGAAAAATTATTATTACATTATTATTTTGTCGGCGAGTGATTCCGACGGCAAACAGCAAAAGGTGCAACCACCGCCTTAACCCTTATGGCCACCCCTTGGACACCTTAGCCCGCCCCCTCTGTTCGTTCCACATTTTTGCACGGAGCTTACAATAACAATAAATTTCAATTTTTCACACAAACATACACATTAGAACGCTTGCATTCATGGGAATTGCGCTCCTTGGGTTTCCCGCTAGATTCATCCTTCTTTTCCGCTTTTCCAGGACGAAGGACAGCCAGCCCTTGAGCAGCTTGCGCTCAGCAATTTATGCGCTTTACGCGCTTTTGCTAAATAAATTTATAATGCCAACATACACACACACAGCCGGGAAAAGGTAGAGAAAAAAATGAAAAGTTATTTCGACCATAAAATACTCCTTAATTGAAAATAATAAACATTTGTTTAATACCCAAAACAAAGCAAGAATATAATTATATTAAGTCCAACAACATTTTCAATAGCCGTTTATTATTACATTATTTTTATTGTTATAATCTTTTAAATTCTTAAAAAATCAATTAGTGAAAACAATATGCAGACTTAATTCTTATAAAAATAAAAAATTGAAGGAGTGTAGACCACACAAATGATTTATAAACAAGACTTGATGAATAAAGTATTCCTTTATTTATTCTGTTTGTCCGGAGAGATTTGATGCTTTTTTACAGCTTAACGATTTTAAAATTCTGCGGAAATGGGTATACCCTTGGCTTTATTAGATTCCAGGATATTCAGAAGACAGACAGACGAGTCGAGAAAGTTACACAGTTACAGTTGCATAGCCCCCAAAAACTTTGGCGAGTTTTAGAGCGTTTGTCTTGGTTTACTGCGGTGCGCTGGGTACAGTGGAGCCTGGGTTTTGTGCTACATTTGTATCTACGATAAGTTTACGCCATGCATGTGGTTCGTTCATCGCTTCTTCCCTTTTTCCCCTTCACATCCTGGAAAACCCCCCACATTTTCCGTGTGTGTGTGCGAGAATTACGAAAATTTTCTTGCAATTAAAATTTGTTGCTTTTCGGGGTATCATAATTTTATAAGTTTGGAACTGGGAATGGAGTTTTGGGTTGAGTCGTCGTCTCCGTCGTCTCGACTGCCACATAACAAATTACAAAAAGCTTTGTGCATATGCTAAATAAAGTACTTGTGTAGAAGGGGAACCATTAGTGAAATATTATGGCTAAATTTTGCTTTACAATCCCCCAGCTCGTCTTGGATCATTTAAAGGGGGGAAAAGATAAATTAAGTAAAAGGCTCAACACCCTAAATTGCCTTAAAAAAGCGGAAAATTTGATTACATAATGGTTATGTTTCCCTATAGTTTTAAAAAATAAATATTACAAATATCACAAAGAAAGGGAAATATTTAACTGTTCTGTGTCGAAAAACAAGTGAAAAACTTTACAACGTTTCATTAACCTGAGATTTTACCATGGCTTTGTGGCTTTCTACAGCATGCGGCACTTTATGAAATTCTAATAAGTGTGCAGCATGTGTCATGTGGCCCGATTAGTCCTGCATACGGGTATATATATGCACATATATACGGGCTTCTCTTCCCGTTCACGGGCAGTACAAATGCCAGACTTGGGGTCAGCTTAAGAGCTTCCGGTGCAGGCCACACCTGTGGCCTCTAATGCGAGTGCACTCAGAATTTTAATAACCTTTTCTGAATAAGACATACAAGCATGATCCCTTAGAAATATATATATAACCTTTATTTTACTGTGTCTCTTAAAACTATTTTTGAAGCCATTATCAATTTTGTGCTCTGCAGTGGGAGTGAAACTTTTGAAATGGTCAAAAGCTAAAAAAAATGTTTAGGCTAAAAAGTTAGGATTTTTATAACGCAACAATGCATTTTTAAAGAAATTTTCTACGCTTTTAATAAACTAAGCTAATCTATAACTAATTTTATACGCCAATAACTCTTGAATGAAACTTTATTAAGAGTAGTTTTGATGTCCTTTCCTTAAATTAATAAAACATTTTCTTTAGTGTATTCAACATACACAGACTGGTACCCTCTCATATGCAAATGCCACCATGTTAATGCCACAAATGCGCCTAAAATTATGTTAAGCACTTGGCAGCTTTGCTCTTAGTCCCCGAAATCTACGGATATGTATGAAGGGGGCGTGGCAATGGGGGGAGGCTATTAGGAATGGGGGATAAGGAGGGGGCGATAAGGAAGACGACAGGAGCAGGGACAGGAGCAAAAGCGGGGGCTCACGTCCTGATGGCTTAGGCTCATTTATAAATCGACGACAGTAAATTATAAATGGAATTACTATTAGAAATCCTCTAACCTCGATTTATTGTCCCTCTCTTTTGCACAACCTATACCCCTCTCATTCACACCCTTGTTTAGCCATCTCTGTCTCTCTCTGTGTTGGCATGCTTACATCAACGCCTTTCGTAAAATTGAATTGTCCTCTGTCTCTAGGAGATGGTGCGAAAGAGAGGGGCTGAATTCATTCGAAGAAAGGCTACGAAAAGAGTTAGAAAGAGACAGAATGACCTAGAAAGAGTTAGCAATGCAGTCAGAGAAAGAGACAGCTTTATCCGGGGTGTCGCCTTGGCAAACACATGAATGTTGCAGTATATTAAAGTTCAAAAAGGCAACGACAGAATGACTTAGAGAACGCAATCCCTTCTTTTTTTGGCCCTTTGGGGTCCTGGGGAAACTCTGCGACGGGATATAAGGTCTAGGAGTAGAAGAAAATAAAGGGGGAACAAAGGGGAGACCGAAGAGTTCGGGGCGGCGACAGCGTCTGCCATTCCATGTGGGCGTCTGGCGAAAGTTAAACAACGCCAAAAGCCTAAGGATGACAAGATGGCCAAAAAAGAGAGCAGAAAGAAAAAGTAAAGCTCCCCAAAGAGAAAGATGGGCGAAAAAAAAGGCCCAGGAACCAGGACATTGGCATGTTGGGCAAAAGCGAAAAACAAACAGGTACCCGAAAACCCACGGAGGAATTGGTGAAGAACGCGTGAGTCGATCGTGATTTATAAATTCATTTTTAAATCATCATCATTTTAAGCTTTAGTGCACTCTTATAAAGTAAGGCAAGTATAAAACTTTACACTATTGTTTATTAAACGATTTTTAGATCTTGTGAACGTAGTTATTACTGTTTTATTGCGACTGTAAAATTGTTATAAAACAAAACCCATTGAAAATTATAGCATGGTTGTGTGTGGTTGGAACTAGCTTTGCTTGCCTGTTCAAATATTAGGTTTTTATTTGAATACCAATTCGTGCGTGACTCGCAATGTCATCGCCAAGCGGTTTCATCGCGGATTTGCGCTTAGTTGAGAACTAGAGAAAAAGACGAAAAGCCTCGCGAGTTTTGCCATTTGCCGACTTCTCAGCCAGGCATCCTGATAGTCCTCCTCCTTTCCACCCTGCTCTAGTTGGAGCTCTTCATACGAAACGACGACGACATGGTCGGATGGCTTGGGAAGTAATTTTAGCATTGTAAATCCTTTTGGAAAATTATAGCGACAGTCAGCTTGTAGTTAGTGGCAGCAGGCGGGCTTATATGTAGGTGGGCGTACATGTGTGGGTATATGGAGGGCCAGGGGGGAGAACTGATGAGGATCCAGGGTGCGGGGCACACATGGCTGACTAACGTAGATGGAAACGTAGACAGGGCTATCATAAGATCAGGCACACACAAATTGTGTTAGCTGCTCCAAAATGCACAAAAATTGTGCAAAACACAAGTAGACAAACAATTTCAGATAGAGATGGAAATTGTTAGATACATGCACATGGAGAAATACTTATTTCGTATGCTTAGATTAAGAAGGGTACACTCGACAGTTTTTGAACACCGTTTTTAGTTCATAGGCCAACGGAATAATATTTCGTATATATTTGTATAAAACTTTCGTGATTTCGTAAATCAGTAAAGCTACTACCTTCAAGTTTTAACCAAACATTCTTAGTGCAAAATGTCCCAAATCGAGAAAAATGTTTTTGGGGCTAGTGTGAACTAAACCAGCTCCATGCTCAAAAATAAACTTAGAAATCTAATTTTGTCTTTATTTTTATTGTAAATAAATCGTAAATTGAGGTGGGAAATCCTCTGTTTTTCTCAGTAGTGTAAGTGGGTTTGGGGAACACTATGGAACCACGCATTTGCGACAGTCGAGCGCGAAAATATTCATATGACATTTTGGTAGGACAGAAGTGGCAGCCGGGAAACAGAAGGAGCCAAATCCAAAGCCAAAGAAGTAGCAGCCAAAACCAGAGATGAAGCCCGAGATGAAACCGGAGACTAAAAACTGGAGGAAAACTGGGAGAAAAGCCGGGGAAATTGCGCAAAAAAGACTGGGCCAGATGCAGCTGGTTTTGGCCGTCGGGTGAAAGTGGGCAAAGTGAGTCACATAAATCTCGCTGGCTTGAAAAAATAATGCAAAAAGAAAACATACAGAAAACACAAGTTAAAGTATATTAGGCGGAGGTTGGACTATATAGTAATGTCACCGAAAAACTATAATTATATATATTTATTAGTGCACTTGAACTTAAATATTTTTAAAATATATTACATTAAATAGCACATTCTTTTATTTTTCTGGCAAAAGAAGCATAAAATGCAGATAGTATAATAATTTAAGGTTCTTAAGAATGATCCAAATATTAGTTAGTAAGTATTAAGGTGAAGGAAAATAAAAGGATTCGAAATATTCACCTGCAGACTTCCGGACTCTAAATTTTCTTCACTTTTACAGGGTATAAATAGATATTATACATGCATTTCCCATTCCTTCTTCTTATAAAATATGTGCGGGAATCCAACCTACATTGAGATCTTCATACATACGTATCCCGCACATATATCCTGGGTTATGGCTTGAATTTATTTCACCATTCGCTGCGGCTGAACCACATGGATGCGAAAAGTCAACTGAGTGGCAACGATTTGTGGGCTCGGCCAATTGACGTTACATCTGGCGAGGAACAAGGCCCGAAATCGAATTATGCTAATGACAGAGATTGATATGCAAAGTGGAAATATTTATTGGAGTTTGGAAAATATCAGAGCTTGGATTTTCAGTTGAGATTTAAATTTAAGATCGATATTTGTGATCGTTGTATAAGTCTACACATTTCAGGTTATTACTACCAAAAATATTAGGTTATATTAAGGTTAGTGAACATATATATATTTTTAACAGTTTGAAGGAAAAAAGTATATAATGAGATAATTAAAAGTAGGCATTACAAAAATAATAATTATTTCCAATCAACTCAAATTAATATTAATCTGCAACCAATTCAAATGAATATTGCACTCAAGGCTTGATTGAAGTTAGTCCTCCAAAGTTTAGCAACTTTCCATCTCATAACTTGGCTAAGGTAATCAGGAAAGTTTTTGGTCCTCCCTGTGGACTTGTGCATACAACATTTGTAATTGATTTCTTGGCCATATTCGAAATGTAATTAGATTTGGCCAGTTGACCTAAAAGTTGCGACCCACACACTCAAATCGAGAGTCAAGTTTTCCCACATGTTCATCCGCATATTTTTCAATCTGGATTTATTTCCATTTCCTGTTTTGCCATTTTGTTTTCCTCGCAAGTGCCTTTGGGAAAGGAGTTTTGTTGTGGTTTTTTTATGGCTAAAATCGAAATTGCAAAAGTCGAGCTTCGGCAACTTGATATTTTATTCGAATGCAAAGGCCAAATCCCACATAATGCATCTGCAAATAGGGACAAACAGCCAGGACTAGTATTACACAAGTTCATATAGCTGTCTATTTTTCCGGAGTGGGTGGTTCCATGGATTTTCTTGTCTGTTTTGGCGGGATTATGGCCGCCACACGGCCGCCATTTCCCGAATGCGAACATTTTCCGGTCTCATGTAGGCCGTAATTGGCTGCCAGAGCTACACATATAGCTCCTGTTACCGATCCTTCACTGGTGCTCTTATTAGAATTTATAACCAACATAAATATAAAATTCTTTAACTGGGAGCTTAATTATTCATTATGATTATTACTTATTACTTATAAAAATAAGGAACTTCACAATATTTTGTCAATGAACACTATGAATTTTTTGGTTTTTTGAATCTGCGTGGCTCTTTCTATAATTTAAAGTAGACAGCACTGACTTAAGCCGCCGGGTTTTTATAGACAGCCGCTTTTGCGCCGCAAAACTTGGCTCAGTTCTGTTTCAGCCTTTTTTCTTTTTGACCAAGAAAAACTTTTCAACTACGATGATGAGCAAAGCAAGCTGTAAAGTATTTGCCGAAAATATTTTAGTGCATTTTCGTACTCTCCAGCGAAGAGAAACATGAATGTTGTTAACTTGGTTACTTAGCTTACCAAATAAAGGTAACCGGATATTTGTTTAAAGGGACTTAAATATTAGTGAGAACTAAGCTTTTTTTTTAAATGAAAGATATATTGTTATTATTTTCAATAAAGCTATAAAACAGCTTATGTATGTTTTAGTATTTTTCAGGAAACTAACTTCTTTATCCACTTTAAATTAGCCGTTGTTTGATATTAATGTCTATACATTTTTGTGATAAGCAATTTATAATTTTGAAGTGCATTTTATTTGTTATAGAATTATATTTAAGTTTCCCAAAACCAGAGTATATTAATAGTTCGGCTTTAAGTCAATGGTCTTCTGCCATTCATAAATTTGTGCGCTCACGAAATTTACTTCTTGGAAACACTCGCTTGCTGGGTGAATTCGAGGGGGTTTTCCGGAGGACTTGAAGGGGCCGGGAAAAGCCTAAGCTAGGCCGAAGTTGTGTAGCCATTTTCCTGTTTCTTTTGGCATAGTTTGGCATACGGCCGAAGTGGAAGTTGCACCGCAAGTATCTGTTGCAACAAAAGCCGAGGCAACTATGCCCCATGCTATTTCGCTTTTCCACTGCCATGCCCCCCCGGAGATCCACCACTGCCCCCATTTAACGCACTTTTCCAGGTGAAAACTTGGGACATTATCAGCACCACCGCATGGCACTACAAAACAGCCTTTAAACGCAGCCAAAGGAATCTGTCATCTTGCTGCCAACTTAATTTCGCTCCTTTTCCTTTCCGCCAACAACCGAAGGACTCAAAAGTCGGTGCTTAAAATAGTTCCACTGCCGTTGTCTGGCAAATTACGCAAATTGACTAGAGACCGCAGGACATTCGAAGGGATTCTGGCCGAAAATATAAATTAAGTCAAGCCAAACTGAAATTGGATTTTATCAAATAGCTTGCCGTTTAAATAATCCTCTTTTTTGAGTATCAAAATTAGATAAGCACAATTAACTTTTCAATGAGGATACACAACTGTTCATAGGATGAGACTAACATTTTTCTTATTTAACTTTTAATTTGAAATTTTATAATAGTTTTATTAAAAATACATTATCTACATTAGATTTTATATACATTTTTATACAGGAATCATTTCACTTAATGGATCATTCATTTATCTTCCAGTGAATATAGTTTTATGTTTTGATAGGATTTTTGTATGCCTTTCTACTAGTAATTTTTAAATGAAACTTACAATTTTTAATTTTTTTATAATGCAAATTATTTTATATATTGCCATTCCTTTTAATGACTTCATAAAGTGGCCTAGCCAACTGTAACCGCCAAGCTAACCAGCCAATAAGGCTTATTTATTATATAACCATTGGCAGGGCTCAAGTGAGGAAACATGGCTTATACCCGGCTTAGCACACCGATAATTCCCGTCCTCTGGGTAATTGTTTTTATGCCCGTTCCCATTAAAATGCTGCCACACAAATTAGACTATAAATCGGAGCCAAAGTCCCCGACATGCGGTGAAAATCTCGGCAAATCCTCTCAACACGCCTGCATATTGAATGCGCGCAGCCGACGTTTTAATTTAATTAAAAGCCAAAATGCCGGCGAACAATTTTGGCCAACAACTACCACTGTCCATGTGTGTTCCTTCATATTCAGGCATGAAATATGTATTACCAAATCAGCGGCACGGCCCAAAACGGCAGCGGAAACCGCAAAAACCACACGCCGGAAAACTAAACACGGCCCAAACGCGATGAATGGACATGGCCAACAAGGGATTGCGAATGCTGCCAAAATATGCGACACAAATCAGCTAAATAGGAAACTTAATAGCTGGAAAAAAGCCACTATTTTATTTATATTTTACATATTGAAATGTAATTCTTATTGAAATATGGTACTCACTAATGTTATTGTATTTCCATAATTTGTATCTTGTTTTGCATGTATGTATATAATACAAATATGGGTTTTTACTTCCATATTTGAATTACTTTTATTTGATTAATATAATATTCAAATTGAAATAAGATCCGTCTAATATAGTAAATACAAATGTACAGGTCTTAAAAATAAATTGATAAGAAAAATTTTAAGTATTAATATAGCCTTATTTTAAGTAGTTCTCAGACTTTCGGTCACCTTTTATGAATTCAAAGTAGATCCATATTAGGCCGGCTAACAAGTAGCCAAGTTGGCAACACGGATGGCGGGCGTTAGGGGGTTAAGTATGGGGGTGGAAGTGGTCTACTGTCTGGACGTGGTACCTGCTAACTCGTTAGCGCTTAGCTGGCCAAATGATATGGCCAATATCAATATTGACATTAATTTGCGACTCAACTGGGTCGAGCCGGCGCTTTCTTTTTGGCCGGAGTGAAAGTGCTGCGAGAAGTCAAGGGAAAGAGGACTGCGGAAAAGTCCGGGAAAATCAGAGGGCGTGGCTGTGTGGATGGTGGGAAAGCAGAAGGCGCTGGCCCATATCGTATATCATTGTGCTACCAAAAACTGCAGCAAAGAAAATGAAAAATGCCGCCGGCTGGCTTGTCGGAATATTGCCACAGTTGCTGCTCCCCTTTTCACCCCCTTTTTCCCCCATTCTGCCTACATCAGTTGCATGTATAAAAAAAAAACAGTTTATGGCCATGGGGTTCGAATTGTTTTTGTTCTGTATTGTTTAATCCAAAAAATACGTTTACTTTGACAGAGTTTGGGCTGTTTTTGTTTTCCATCATGTCATAAGGTCGCAACGATGACACCTATCTGTTCAATTTAATCAAGGTTGTGGGAAAAACGTTAAAGATAAATATATAGTAGTTCTTAATAAGTCTTATTTATGTCCTTTACTAATTTGAAATTGATCTGTTTGACTATAATACAATATTTCTGTATATTATTATTAGTTGAAATTGCTATCTAACTAATTCTATTCTTAATATTCCTTAAATGAAGGCCAAAACGCACAAGCTAAGCACCTGAATTATGCATGTCCGGATTCGGGTATACCCCGAAATAAATTCGAATTAGGGTTATTGCCGGTGGGTGGTCGGGTCAGCAGCGTGGTTATGATCATGTTAAGACTGCCAACCAGCCATAAGTTAGCTGGCAAGCCGCAGGCTCTGCTTCGTCCTGCCCCTCTGTTCAGGACCTTTTGCCGGTTTTCAGGTTCCCTGCCGGGACGCAAAGATTTATTTATCTGTTTTGTGGGGGCTCTGCTTTCTACTCCTTTTTTCCTCTTTTGTTTGCCGGTGGAGCAGACAATGTGTCATCAGCGGGTCTCTCGACGGCGGCTGGCATTTAAATGTTTTGCCGCCAAGTCATTAACATTATCAGTAGTGGCAGCCGAAAATGGCCAAAACAAGATGCCGCTTTGGTTGTCCCGAAAAGCCAACAGGCAAATATTCATAATAGCGCGGTTCATTAGGGTGTAATTTTGAATGTCGTTTGCGTTTCGGGTTGGCAGTAAGAAATATGCGGTCTGTTAGGTGCATCCTAATGGCAACTTAATGGCATCTGCATCTGCACTCACTTTTGCATTTGCATTTCGATTATGCCACTGGAAAACTCTGTTCATTGGAGCTGCCTTTTCTCAGCCCAGAAAGCCTTTTATGGGATCTACAGTAGAGGTTGTTTAGCAAATGTATATGACCTCTATCTTTGTGTGATTTTTTGGTTAAGTTAGATAGGAAGTGATAAGGAATAAAATAAAGCCCGAGGCATTCAATTGTTTTATAACCCATTTGAAAGACCAACAAACGTTTGTAAAATGCATTTTAGAAAAAAAAACTAAAACGGTTTTTCCATAATGCTACAAGTTTTGTGCACTTCCCAATTTACAAAGCCACACAAAGGAAAACGCCAGTAGTTGGCACTGAAAAACTTAAGCCAGCAAAGTCAATTAAATTTAAATTGCTGGCAAGAACACTGTAATTACATTGTGCATTTTTTTAGCTAAAGTTTTATTTTGGATGCCTGCAAACCTCCCGAATTCGCCTGGGTGTTCTTTTCAGTTCCCTCTATTATTTCCCGATGCTCGCCCGTTGCCATAATTAAATTTACCTGCGCTTAGTTCGGCTTTTTGGCGCTGTCCTTGTTGTTTTGGCTGCTGTTCATGATGTGGCTGTTGTGTCCATGTTGCCGTTGCCATTTTCCCGTTTTCCCATTTTGCCATTTTCCCGCAACAATCAAGAAGCAGGTCAAAAGAACATTTCCCCCCGCACCGTATATCCTCTTGAGGGTCGAAAACTTCATGTGTTGACAGATTCGTTGACATCTCTCCCTTAAATTTCCCATCATGTCTTCCCCTCAGCGGACAACTTCAATTTTCATCAATTAATTAAATATAAATTGCCGACATTTTTACTTGACTATTCGCAAAAGTGGTAACCCGCACCTTGGATTTGGTTTGTTTTAATGCACTTAATAGATGAAATTTTTAATCTCGGCTTACATGCACACTAAATGAAATTTTGAATGCTTAATTGAAATTACAAATACACAATAACAAAAAAATGCCAGAATACATTATAAAAACACAATCGCTTTAAATTTGTTTTGTGAATTAAATATTTTTGAGGCAATTAAATATGCGGGTCGTGGCCAACTGTTCGTATTAATTAGCATGCCACGCCCACACATTAGCCCGCCCACCATTGTGTAACTTGAAATGCAAATTTAATCTGTTTTGGGTCTTAGAACTCATTAAATTTCAGCTTTTCATTTATATTCGTTTTGGGTATTAATAATTATATGATTCATATTAGATATTTAGTTTGTTTTTGTACCTATCGGATATGCATTATTATTTGTTCCATATTTTATATATATTTGTGGTTTCATAATAAGTTTTTCATATGGAATTTGGAAGTAATAGGTTGTTCCTGTTATCGGTAAGTTCGCTAATCCATTTACCCAAAAGAAGTCTTAAGCTTTTCACCAAAGAGATCGTAAAACAGATTGGCCAACGACATAATTCCGGAACAAGCGGAATGGAACAGGGACGTTTAATTGACGAGGACATCTGGGCAATGTTACCTTCCCTCTCGCTCCCTCCCTAGCATTTTGCCCTTGCCTTTGCACTTGCCTTCCATTTGTAATCATTTGGGTGTTAAAATTTTTGTCGCATTCATTGCTTATGTTCCCACTTGCTCTTCCATGTTTCTATCCCTTTCCCACCGCCCACTCTTTCCCTCCCCCGCGTCGACCAATTGTTGTTGCTGTTTTTGGCGACGCTGTTGTTTTTTACAGGCTTCATAAATCTTAATTTTAGCGCATGCAAGGACAGGATTTAAACTGGCTAAGGGCGGCTGGGGAGGAGGGCTGACGGGTGGGTGGGTTGGCTATATCCCATGGTCGTTGAAAGAGGGAAAGGGGGTTGGGGGTGTAAATGTGGCGGTGGCAGGCTGTTGGCACATTGCTCGTTTTGAAGTTTTGAGCTGCACTTTTGACGTTACAAGCTGCCTCCCGTCAGCCTGGCACAGAACAGTGTGGGCCAAAAGAGGGATTTTCCACAGAGAGAAATGTTGCTTAAATTTTTAACGACTTGTTTTCCTTTCCTCACTGCAATATTTCAGGTAATTGTTTCCATGTGAGAAACCTTTAAGCTAAAAGTTGAAAGGTGTGCCATTTAGTAAATCATATTCCTACTGTCCCTATCTACTTCAGAAATTCAATTCAGACCTTATTCACTTTCATGTTCTTTGATACCATTGAAAGTTTACTATTGCCTTGTCTCAAAAATGTTTATATTAAGCAATTAAGCCTTATTTTCCTCAGTGTATCAAGGGGTAGGGACGCAGGACTCGACGGATGAGCTAACTGAAATTTGTCGCAGCAACTGAGGCGAAGGCATCCAGAAATGGCACAAGTTTTGGCGCGTTAAATTTAATGCCTTTGTTTTTGCCACCCCCCTCATTTCACAATCCCCACCCCAAAAATACACCACCTCCGTCCCCCCTTAGAGTGTGTGGGGAGTGTACAAGATGTGCCAAAAATTTGGTCATACTCAGCTCCAAGACTCGTAAGAAATGTGCTTCGCTTTTTGGGTCGCTCCATCAGGAAAATGCCGTCCCTTTCCCTTGAGCTTGATCACACCCCCCTCCCCCAATGACATTCAACCACCCAACCATGCCCCCTGGCGTAAGCAAAACGCATTTTGAAAGCTTTTAGCTGTTAATGTGGCATAAATTTGTCTTTGTTGTTGTCTTCTTGGGCACTTTTTTCTTCATTTTGTGGGCGGAAATTGAAATAAAAAGCAACAACGGCGACGAGTGCAAAACTTCAAGTGCCAGGGGCTCTGGACCCCGTCCAGTAAAAGAACCCCTCTTTCCATTTACTCAAACCCCAACCACATGGAGAAAATGCATTTGGTTGCCCCAACAATTAAAATGTGAATTTAAAAACAAGACATAATTCTGGTATCTTTCCATTTGTAATCTGATTTGATTTTAAATATTCTTCATAATCTAAACATAGTAGTTCCTTTTATTCTTTAAAAAAAAAGAACCTAGGATATTTCTTAAGACTTCAAAGTTACCAAACTATATTATCGATGATTTGTCATTTGCTATTTTTGTATATATTATGCAAGATATATTTTTTTCTCTGCAGAAAAAACCCCAACCAGTAGGAATACCCCTTCAAAAGACCCCAAAAGCTGCACAGCTGTAGCGGCAGTTCAAATGTTTGTTGTATATAAATTTATTGATTTGCATTAAAATAAGGCAAGCGCTCGTAAAGTGTGTCATTTCGGTCAAACGCAACAGGAGGGGGTAAGAACCACAAAAAAAACATTGGGGATGTTGACATCAAGACTGGGACATCACTTACCCGCCATCACTCTTCCTCCATCTCACTTGCTTCAAATTGAGATGGATGACATGTCAATGAACTTGTAATGACTTGCAAGCCAAATTCTGTCATCCGGTTGCCGCAGACAAAAGCCTCGACTAATTTTCCACCGAAACGAATTTTGATTGCAGGCAAATTATAAAGTCGATATCGGGAAAGAGAATATCAAGCGGCGCAATGAATAATGATGGGGGATATATGTATGTATGTCGCAGGAAGCCTATTTAAAATGTGTTTGGAATGAAATTGAAATGCTGTAGCTTATGCACTTCCTCATGAGTTCATACAATTTTCTTGTGAGTAAAGATTAAAGACAATAAATGGGAACTTTGTTTAATATAATCATTTTACAATAGCTAAAGATTATTGTTTTAAATTGCTAGATTAAAGGTGATATTGCATTGCAAAACAAGAACGGTAGCTAGGTTTGGTAAGCCAAATATAAACCAAATAACACTTTAGTTATTTGAGCCATCAATAAAAGGGCATTGGAAAAAATCGTGCAAGTCACTTGCAATTAATAAGGGCTTTTCCAAGCGAATGGCCCGTTTTTTGTGGAAATCTTTCATCGGTTTGACGCGAATCGAGTAAAGTGGCATTCGGTTTGGTTCAGCGGCAATTGCATTTTTGAACCGCGATAATGTGTCATTCAATTAACACATTCGCTGACCGGTTTTAAGTGCAAGTCGATTATGCTGTCAACAGCTTTGCGGTGGCCAAAAACCAAACAGCAACTGCAAGCCCTGTGAAATCATATATCCCGTGGCCAATTTCTGGAAAAATAAAACTGCCAAACAGCTCATTTCGCTCATTAATTTCCTTTTTCATCGAGTCACCAATTAACCAATCGTCGATGTTCTCAATGGCTCTCATCGTCGGTGTGAAATGCTCGATTTTTATTTGTTGAATCCAGTTGTAAGTGGCAAATTTTCTCCAGTTGAACGCAATGAATTTAAGGATTTTCGCAACAAACCCTTTCCCTCTCCCCTCGCTTTTTGTGTGTGTGTGTGTGTGTTTGCGCACATTTAATTATAGAATAATCTTTGATTTAATATGAAAATTGCATAAGAGGATGGACCGGGTTGTTGTTGGGGCTCTTGATGGCGTGCTGGCCGCGTTGCAAATTAATTAATTGCCGCCATATGCTAATTAAACACTCCTTTCGCCCAGCAATTTCACTCATCCTCGAAAGCGGTCACATACAAAAAGTTATCACATAGATATGCATATATATATATATAAACGAATAAATAAATATGTATATATAGACCGCGATGGCGAAACTTTTTTGTGTTTTCCATGCATAATACAAAGCCATTCATGCGGCGCAGATTAAAGTGGCAACTCATTAATATGGAATTTCGTAGTAATTATATGCTCAAGCGGTAACTATCCGACATTGCAATTGACTTGCTTTAAATCCGAAACAGGATTTCCTTTTATTTTGGACTTACTTTAATTAAATATCAGTACGTTTTGATGGTATAAGATAGATTTCAAAAACTATAAATAAAAAAAAAGCCGTTCACAAAATAGATATTGTAAATATTCATAAAATCGACGCAAGATAATCTTGTACTAAATGTTTTAATAAAATTTAAAAACATTATATAATAAATATAGTAGATTGTATATATGAAAGGATCCAAAATATATCTAATCAGCTTTCTCTTTGAAAAGTCTTGTTAAAATTATATTTTATTTGTAGGAGTATAATTAACGTTTATAGATTTCACTGGATTATTTTTCAAACCACCAATTGTTAGCTCTTGAATGTTTCTTTCACGCAAGTGCAACAGTCCTGACTTGTTGCCCATCCTTTTGGCCATCTCGAAATGTTGCTATACATTTCGGAGTGGGCAACATGTTGATACGGAAGTGCGCATGTCTTTGGACTCACGCACGTCCTAGCAACATGTATCCGGATCTCTCTCGTCCCGACGGAGTTTTCCTCGAGGCGCCGCTGCTTGTTTTGATTTGCGCTGCTTGTTTATGTTTTGCCCATCCTGACAGGTGGTTGTCGCATATGTGTGAGTGAGTGCCGCAGTATTTATGCACGGCAATTGCTCAATGTCGTCCATTGTCTGGCCCTCAAACCCAAAAAATCCAACCCAAGTTCCTAGTTTTACACAGGCAAAACAAAGGCATATAATTCTTAGAATATTATTTAAGCATTAAAAAATTGAATTTAAAGACTTAACAAGAAAATAAACTAATTAACATGACTAAACTTCAAAATCTTTCTATTACTTTCTGTTTACATAATTAAATTAAGACGTATTGGTAAACGTATTTCATTTTCGAAAAGGTGCCAATATTCTTTCTGTCATTTACCATTATGAACTCTGTGAATCGCAATCATCCCAAAAGCAAAGAGGTCCGCTTTTTCCGTAGTGTAGCTCCATTTCCCTAGTGGCAGCTCTATCTGCCAGCTTAATCCCATCGCGAGTCCGTTCTCGCTGGCATTCTCGCATTCCTGCTCGCGTCAATTTATCATTCCTGGCTGGCATTTATGTGTTCGAGCTGTTTTTGGAGCCGTATTACCCCTCTTATAATTGTTTCTCTGTTTCTGTATCCGTTCTGGGATGGACGGGGGCATATTCAATTCGCGAAAAATATCCTCGGATACTTGGGTACCTCCCACGGGGAATACGGAAATGTTATACCTTTTACATTGTTTGGCTGGGTTCCTACCATTCCTCTCGAAAAACTTTTTCCTTTTTTTTCTGCAGACTTCACACATTTTCCACCTGTCGCTGTCACTTTCAATAGGAGCTCCCATTGGCCGAGTGCCAGTTGGCCAAGTTCGTTGTGCCCGATTCGAAGGCCCAAATCGGATCGGATCGGTGGAACCTTAGCGACTGTCGACTGGCCGTCTGCCATGTGGAGACAAAACGCTATGCCAGTCCTGGGGCGATGCAGCATAATTTGCCCCATGCAGTTTCGTAAGCCGCTTAAGGACAGTGGAGCCTCGTCTACGGTCGCCCACTTTCGACCTCCGAACTCGCAACTCAACCTTCCCCCAACCCCGAGATCCGACAGGATTGCTACATAAATCACTTTTCCATTCGCTTGTATCACGCTCTCGCATAGATGACAAAGTACAGTTGTGCTTGCTGCGGGAAAGATGCAAAATATAGAATTTCGAGGGGGGGTTGAAAGAGGTACTGATTAGCAATTACAGACTCCATTTATTGATTGTCTTTACCTTTAAAACATAACTTATATATTCTTGCATTTAAAAAAAATGTAAGCTATTAGTTTTGAAACACTATACAATATAAGTTATTTTATAAAATGAATAACAACGCTTAAAATAAGCAATCGTGAATAGAAATGGTTGAAAGCAACTCGACTGCCAGTTTTGTGCTATCTTAGATTAAGACTTCATTTAAAGGCTTCTTTCGCTCGATTGCTTTCACTGAAATGGGACTGGCTGCCATCCATCGCCCCCTCGTCGTTCGTAGTTCGTCCGACATCCTGAATACAGAGTTCAGAATTCAGAATCCTTCATCCAAGTCCTAGACCTAGACCTGCACTGGGGTCCAAAACAAAGCTTAATCGCACACAAAGCCAATTGCCCGGCTTCTATATCACTTTTTCTTGGCTAAAAGGGAACAAAACGAAGCCACGCACTTGTAGTTACAAAGCGGATACTCATTTAAGTTGATTCACCACACCAACAAGTGCACAAAGGATACGAGGACGCGAGGACGCGACGTCAGCCAATGACACTTTATGACAATTGCACTTGGCGGCTGCTCCTGATGATGAAGGAAGAAGGACGAAGGAGCAAGGGGAGCCGTGGAATAATGATGCGGGGGAGGCATACACCCGGGCTATAGGTTCACAAAACAGGGTCGGCTTTCTCTTGGGGCAGCCGAACAAAGCAGCCAACGAGGACACAACAAGAACAAACAAGTGAAAATCATTCAGGGAAAACTGCCGTCTGCCAACTCCATCTCGAAAGGAAATCCGCGTACGCTGGGGAGCGCAGAAAACGGTACGCAAAATAAAACAAATAGGAAAGTTACGGTCGTGTTTGGACTATATGATACCTGGTATGGAAAATAATATTTGCAAAAGCTCTTACTTAATTCTTATTAAATGGGACATGAAGGTACATTATATCCCAATAAAACGTTTGTATAGCTATAAGTCTATAGGTTTCTTAAGATTCATATATTTAAACATATACATCGCATACGAAAGGGGCAATCATTGATAAGTTTATTATTAGATTAGGTTCTTCGTTAACTATTTATAGAAAATGTAAGCTTCATGTGATAATAATAATAATAAGCAATTATTACAGCTCTTACACAGATCTCTATACACATGGTATACCCTTAAACTATTCGAATACATGGTACGTTCGCAAAAACAAAAAGGAATCGTAAACAAAATGCCGGAAAAGGCAAAAAAACATGGCGACAAAGACGACGGCGACTGTGGCGATGGCGATGGCGATGACGATGACTCCAAACCACGTGCTCCATATGCTGCACATGAGGCGAATGCGAATGCGAAGGACATATGGCGGGATCGGGGGAATGGATGCTGTACTGGAGATGAGAGCGGCCCGACGTCGCCGTGATAATGACTTTTTGTCTCTGCTCGAATGTCACTTGATGTTTGTGGGCCCTGCGCTAGTGTGCCTGTGCTTCCTGGCTACACTCGGAGAAATGAAATATGTACCAAAAATAAGCGCAAATCACCTGAAGTTTTCATAAGAATTCGAATACAGGCATTTCTCATATATTTAAAAAATAGGATTTAATTTTAAAACGAAGACCTGGAAATTAAAAGCACATACTCAAAGACCAAAAACTTTATTTACGAAAAAGTACTAGGGAATTTTAATCATACCATTCTTAAGCTTATTAGTTTCTTGATTTTTTAAATGCCTTTTTCTTATCATTATTTACCAATTAAGATCAACTTCTTCAACCCAGATTCCTCTCAGTGCAATGTTTTGCTACACTTTGTTGATTTGCTGGTTGCTGCCTTTGTTGTCGCAGTTTTCGTTTTTACGCCTCGAGGTCATTCAAGTTCAACTCGCTACAGCCGCCTTCTGATTAATTGGCCATGAGGAAGTGAGTTTGCTGGCAAAGCACACCGGCAGGGAAGCATGCTTGCAAGGCAGAAAGTTGGCGGGGTCTTGAATGTCAAAGGGGGTTGGACTGGGGATCTCATTGCCAAGCCTAGACTCAGAACAACATAGACAAAATTTTTCTACACTTTTTCATTTGGTTTCCCATGAAATTTTTTTTACAAAATTTATAAAAAAATTTGGGAACCACTGTGTGCGGTGTGATCACAACAAACATGCCTGTTACCTATAAGATACACACTTTGCCCCAACAGCGACGTCTGGTCCCCAACCTGATGCGAACTATAATCAACATTCTGGCGGAGACCCAACGACCCATGAGTGACATCGAGCTGGCCTCCATCTTGGGTGTCCATTATCGCCGCAGGGACATCGAGTTCTACCGCCAAATTCAGATCAATCTGCGGGATGGCGTGGAATACGGCATCCTGAAACGCCAGAGGAACCGCTTCTCACTGCGTTCTCGACGACTTAGCGAACTGATGTCCACTCTGGGATCCTCCACACACCGCTAAATGGGAGTCCAAGAAAGCACACATGGGACTAAGCAAAATAACATTAGAACGAACCCGAAACACTTAAATACACCTTATCATAGCATAAAAGTTATTTTAATTTTCTGTGTTTTGCGAGGTGTTAAATGCAGTTCAATAGAGAGTAATCGAACTCCTTATCTGCCATACAAGAAAATGAAACCACTAATTTTGTTAGCTACGCCACTTCGCCTAATCAAGCTATTGGGCTCTATAAGTGGAGTTTTGGGTCACCTTTCTGCAGACCCATTTGGTAGATGAATTGTGGTTTGGTCAGTAAGCGTAGATATGTTTTATTTGCTGTGGATTTAATTGCCTTGATGTGCTGCACACGCACCATCGTTCAGGTGCACTAATAATTCCTATTTGGCGTCCCCGAAGGGAGGCAGCGATTTTGTCACGCCAGATTGGCCCTCTGGTGGCAAACGCGTTTTGTGGCAAATATTTGCGGTTGTATAAATGAAATGCATTGCATTGCAGTGCGGTGTGAGTCTGAACCGCTGGTTGATATTTGCATTGCACCGCGAAATGTGCAATTAAATCATAAATTAAGCGGTAAAAATCAAAATTATCCTGGGGAGGGTAAAATGAACTTTTTGGAGGAGAGAAGAGAATGATGTGTTGGGGTTATGCTTAATTTTTTGTAGCTCAATGCGTTGCACACTTTTTCCCGAGGCCAGAGGCTTTTTGGACGAATGCCATTATGAACTATGAATTATGAATATTTGTGCGCACAAATCGAAATGTGCATGTGCAGAATCATATGTAGTATTTCGATTGTTTAGCAATTGCGATTGTCGCGAAATGAAAATGCAATTCCAATTTGCGTTCAATCGAAACGAATTGATCAAAAGCTACATGGCTTTTAAAAAATTTTTAAGTTTCGGATTGCGAATTTGGTTAAGCAGCGTTTAAAAATCTCTGATTATTTGTGAATTTGAATTTATAAGATAGCAAGGCAGTATAAAATCCACTAGAAAAGTAAATACGAACAGCTTTGTGAGTAAGTAGATAAATGCAGGTAATATATATAAGTTTAAGTATCAGTTTTATTTTCATATGATTCTGAGGCAAGCCCATATTTTCAGCACTGATCCAAATACTTATAACCAAGTCAAGTGAAAGTCCCGTGTCATGACAATATCGATTCCCTTCTCGAATGAATCGTTCCCGTTGTTGGGCGCCATTCGAATGGGAATAATTGATTATGCGGCCGACTTCTTGATGAGGCGACTGCGTGCTATTATTTTAGCCGCTCTTGTAATTGCAAACGGAAGCGGAAATGCTCGACAGCCATAAATTTGCTCAGCTCTAAAAAGCGACAAAAAAAAAGGAAAAGGCGAAACCGCAGACAGAGACAGCTGGGGGCATCCTGAAACGGTAAATAAATTATGCATTAAAGGCCATTGCGTTGATGATTTATGCAGGAGCCCAGAAAACAGTGGCAACTATAAAAAAAATTAAAACACAGAGCCGCAGTTAATAAACTCCGACAATGGTGACCATGGCGAAAAACAACAGGCGGACTAACACTTGCAACTTCAAGCTGTTGCAAGTTGCAAGTTCAAGGGGCACAAGCTGAGCGGAGTTCAAGAGCTTCAGACTTGGACTTGGCCAGGCTATAAAGTTGGCAAGGTGGTTTCCTGAAACCTTTAACCTGAGACCCACTATCCAGGAAAAGAAGCCAACACTCGGCACTTGTAAATTTTGTATGAGCAAAAAACCATAAAAAAGAAAAAAAGAAGGAAAGAAGTCACTCTGACTGACTGACTTTTAAAATACTTTTAAAATGTATTGCACCAACCACTGGATAAATGAATATATGTATTGAAATCTACTTCGTTTTAATATTTACTAAAAAAGGGATCACCATGTAGCTTTATATTAATAGTTTTAATTTTAAAATATTCCCTTGATTGTTTTGTTTTGAGGCTTAAATAAAACGTGACATACAGAACAATATTAAAATTAGTAGTGTAAACAAATGAAAATATTTATATTTTTTTGCTACATTTATTGTTATTGAATTTGTTGTATCTTGCCAAGGCTTTTTTCTTTATTTTGGTGTTTACCTGTAAAAAGTTTTGATACTTTTTGTTAGGGCATAAAAAGAAGCGACCACAAACATATGAGCAAAAGTTGCCAAGTTGTTGCAAGTTGCCTGAGTGCTTTTGTTGCTGCTGGCAGGCACGCACAATTAAATCAAATTACCTCGAGTGCACTTGGCGCTTTTTCACAGTCGTCGCTTAAGTCAGACTTGCAGGATTTGGCTGGGATATCGGGCTTTGGGCTTTGGGCCCTGCAATTAAGCTTTGTGTCGAGTGTCAGACTTTGTTTGGGTCTTGTGCACCCTTTGTCATCGCCGCCCCTCCAAGTGAGCTTCCTTCACAGGGATGCCAGTGTGCGAATTGCTTCCGGCACTGGTCAATGAACCTACCAACTCATTTTTTTTTTGTTTCTGTTCAACTCTCTATAACCCCACCCCATAATTTGGACATCAACTAATCCAGTTGACGTTTTCACAAGTGCGATCTGTCATGCGTTGCGAGGTAATAAAGTTAACCGCACGATATGGGGGAGTTTTGCGGATTATTTGATTAGGGGCCCGCATATGTCCCGAAAACCAGATTGAAATTGCATAGGTTTTTGCGAGGGGCGAGCTCTTTAATTGAAATCACAGTTCAGCCGGGTGGACAATGCAGCAGCGGAAACAAGAGCGGTAACAAAAAAAGTCCGCAAAAAACAGGAACTCGATTCGGAGCACACGCCCGGGAATCGAGTTGACATATTCATATGGGGCGATGGGCGAGGGGCGACTTCACCACCTCCCTTCCCCCGATGGGCAAAAGGCGAACAATATGCGACGCTGATGACAGAGTGACAGGGCAAAGGAAAAGAACAGCGGCCGGAGTTAGGGTGAAGGAAGCGACGATGAAAGAAGCATTACGGCAGCTGAATATGCTCCCCCGAATCCCCGGGGATACGACACACGAGGGGTGAGGAGTTGGGAGGACAGGACCCGGACACGGACACTCACTTGGAGTTCAGGACTCGGGACAGGGGACTCTCTGCACAGGATACCGGAGCACACGTAGAGAAAATGAGCAGTATAATGTCATTGTTTGTGTTTTGCATTGTTTGTTACTAGTGTAATTCGTGTGATTCTGAACACATTGCAATATTTTTCATTTAAAATTTTCATTCATCTATAAGCTATTGATATATTTCTTCAGAAATTAGATAATAGTAAGCTTGAAACATTGCTCTTGTTTTTGATATTTTGAGATTTAATGCATGGATGAATAATTTGACAAAACAAAAGAGTGTTTAATTAAAAAGCAATCACTTGCTCTGCTTGAGCATAAAACAATGATATTGTAAAACAATGCAGGCAGGTGAAGATGTAAGCTTATACCCCACTAGTTTCATCAGGATGTGTATGTGAAATCGGGCTGGTGCCACTATTTTCGCTATCTGTACTACCCTTATGCCAGCATGTGGCTATGAAAACCTCAAAATGTGAAAACCGAAATTAAATTTACATCAAAAAGGAGCGAAAAGGACAAAGGGGCAGGAGCAACATGTGAGGGTGGACCTGCCTGCATTGCGGGGGGTGTGTGGTGTGGCCATTGTAATTTTATTAGGTGAGAAAAGTGCGAGGGGGGGTGTGCCGTGGTGTCAGGCATTACTGCAAGGCAAATAAATAAGCAAAATATGGTCAGACGCCACTGGCTCGCTGCGTATGCGTTTCCGTTTCCGTTTTCGTTTTCCAGGGGCCACGTTCTCCCATCCCTTTCCCTCCTATTTCCATTTCACTCCGTTCCGTTCCATTTCAGTTCGTTTCAGTCCACCCGGGGGCGCCACATTAAATTAGTTCTGACACGTAAATGCGTTTAGCAGCAGGCCGGAGTTTTTGTGTGGCCCTGCTGGATATCCGCCCTCGCTGCTGTCTTGACTTGGGCCACCCACATCTATTACTCCCAAACCCCCAGAACTTTCTGGGGGGCAGGCATTCCTGGAATTTTGTAGCATAATTTCCAGCCTGTCACTCTACGCTCCACTGAAATATGCAAATAAATTACACAAACACCAGGCAACGGCCAACGAATGCACACAATTTATGGCCCAACACAAACCAAAGTGTGTGCAATTAACCTGAAATTAAATGATTGTTATTATTGCTGATTGTATAGGTATTCAAGGGTGGGGTTCGTTAATTGGGTGGTCATTCCTCAGGAAGGAAGTGTTGCTGGCCTCTAACTCGGCAATAAAACCCTATTTAGTGAAGTTCGAGACTCCACTTCATTCCCATTTTTATTAGTTTATATTACTTTTTGTTTCTTAGCGTATTCGTTGTCATTCAATTTTGAACAAAAATTAAGTAGAAATCTATATTTTTTAGCTTTTACGTCCTCTTTTTCTATTATTCATGTTTTTTTTTTGGTTTGGCTCTTTGAAATACCATTTTAAACATTTTCTTTGTATTTCTTACTTGATTTAATTTAGAATAATTTACATTTGAATTAATAATGATTATTTAACCTGAAAACTAATAATTTGTTGTGTATTTTATGACATGACCGGGCTTTGTCTGTTTATCTTGTTTAGCTATGCCCTTAGTTAGTTGTATTTGTTTAGCTCGGCTCTGGTGCTTCAAACTTTTTTATCTTCTTCTAGATTTTATTATTTTCTGCATTTTTTCTAAGCCCAAGCTGATCTTGTTCTCTGCCTATTACGCATAATACTCAACAAATTGCATGCTGTCCTAAGCCCTTTGTTACTCCTTAACTCATTGGTTGTAACCACGCTACAATGCATTATTGCTTGGCAGGAAAACAGGAGCATTGTTCTTCCTGCAGATACCTTGAGGTCCTTGGACTCCCTCTTTTCCTCTGTCCTTTCAACAACACCCTGCCATCCCGCCATTCTGCCATCCTGCCAACCTTTCGTCGACCCCAATCCGCCTAACATACCTTCAGATTGCAGCCAGGAGCTGCACCATCGGCTAATCTGGCCTGCGTGTGCGAAGCTCCGAGTTCGGGCTCAGCACTCCGTTGACACGCAACATTATGGCCAGCTCAGTCCAGTTCAAATGCCGGAGGATCAAGCAGCCTGTGAACTATTAACATTTAAACTCAGCTCCGTTCGCACACATGCCTTCTCTGCGTTCGGTTCACGCTTCTCTTCATGCAATGCCATGACAAATGGCAGCCAGCTCATCCTGGCGGTAGCAATGAAACTCGGTGAATTGAAGTCCTTGCCTTACACTGCGACAAATTAGGTTGAATTGTGGACTAGGTTAAATTGTAAGTTAGTTACTTAGGAAATTTTTTTTTAGTAGGTTCTGGTAAATCCAAGATTAACAAGTTATTATTATTTAGATGTAGTTAAAGTTGGGATATATACATCTTCAAGCTTTATGTATTGAATTTTTTTTTATCCTTTTTATACCCGTTACTCGTAGAGTAAAAGGGTATATTGTATTCGTGCAAAAGTATGTAACAGGTAGAAGGAAGCGTTTCCGACCCTATAAAGTATATATATTCTTGTTCAGGATCACTAGCCGAGTCGATCTAGCCATGTCCGTCTGTCCGTCTGTCTGTCCGTCTGTCTGTCTGTCTGTCTGTCTGTCTGTCTGTCCGTATGAACGCTGAGATCTCGGAAACTATAAAAGCTAGAAGATTGGCATTTTGCATGCAGATTCTAGGAGTTCCTACGCAGCGCAAGTTTGTTTCAAAAAGGCGCCCCCTTTAACGCCCACAATCGCTTATATACGATTTTAAAAATTTAAATATTTCGAAAAAGTAAAAATGCAGTTTTATTGTGTTTATCAATACCTATCGAAATGTAGAAGAAATTTTTCAAATCGGAACATTCGTTAAAAAGTTATGCGTGATCAAAGTTTCTATCTCCATCTCCCTCGCACTCCCTTTACCTGAGTAACGGGTATCTGATAGTCGGGGCACCCGACTATAGCGTTCTCTCTTGTTTTAGATTGGAGTCCTTAATCTTTTCCTCAGTGTTGATTTGCAACAGGGGCAGAAGGACAATGGACACTGGGATTCCTGAGCCAGCGTTGAGAAGAGATATTTATGAATCACACGAGCTCAGTAAATCATCGCCCAGCTGGGTCGCCCCATCTTCCTGGCATCCGAGCATCCGGACATCCAGGCATCCTGGCCTGGCATTCTGTCTGCTCCTCCAGTCGGAAAAAGAGTCAACAGGTTCGGTTCGGCGGTGGCAATGGCAATGGCGATGGCGTTGATGCAACAAACTTTGGACGGGTCCCGGGCTTATCGAAGTGCCCCTGATCCCTGACTGGCGGCAACAAAATACAATTATGACGGGGTCCAGAGAGTTGCAGCATGCAAATAAGTTGATGACCATATATACGGCAGACAAAGCTGGCAAGAGGCTTGAGTTTGACGCCAGAGGAGGCTCCTCCTCGGTGCTCCTCCTCAGTGCTCCTCCTCGGTGCTCCAGTTCCAGTTCCACTTTCATTCCGGTCGAGGCCAGCAGCTGCGTCACCGAGTCGTTGACTCTGTGGCCACCACTTCTCTGCGGGATTTGGCTTTCTTGCTATTTTCTGGCTGAATATATATATTTTCGTTGGTCGGTAAAAGTCAGTATTTGAATCTTCTTGATACTTTGCCGGTTAGTCTTTATTTAATTTTTGGGAAGTAATCTTGCCCTTAGCTATTTTTCTGCAAATTAACGTAACTTAGGTCTTAGTTATCATCTGGTTGTTTTTGTTTTTTGAGCTCAAAAGGTGTAAGTCTAAGGTTTTGAACTATCATATAACATATTAAGTTGAATTATAGTCAATGGTGGTTGCTTCTATATACATAAGTATATTCTTAAGTTTTCATGGTGACTTGTAGCAGTATAGAAGCCAAGATTTGAATAAAACTTTCTGAAGATTAAGATAAGTTTTTACTCTCTTTCCTGAACAAATAATAAATGTGTTTTTAATCATATTTGAGTAATTCTTAAATATGGCTAGCTATTTTAAAGGCTAGTCTAGGTGCTATTTGCGATCCGCTGTTGCCATCACTGACGGGCTGCTCTTGGAAAAGGGGGCAGTTGTTCAGGGCTCAAAGGAGCAGTGCGTCGCCATGCTGATTACCAGGCCATACCCCCGGGCCACCCTGTCCACTGTTTACCCATTTCATCAGCAGCAGCAGCAACATCCAGGGCAACAACAGCATCTCCTCTTCCATGAGCCCAGTGCAACCACCCACTAACTTGGCGCCACTTTGTCGCGACGCTTTTTATAATTGAAGCAAATTGTTAGTTGAGTTGGCATTCACTCGTCGTCGCCCCCCTCCCACATCTTCCCATCCTTGTGCTGTTGTTATTGTCCTTGCATTCCGGGAGATGCCACCACCAACCATCCTTCTTCTGGCCTCGCATTGTGGCATTCCAATTACAAAACAATCATGATGAGCTCTAGATACTCGCCACTCTGCACACAATAGCTAGTTAACTGAACAGATCCGAACAACCGCCGACTGAATGAATGACTGAATGACTCAATGACTGCCCGACTGACTGACTGACTGAGAGATGGATGGTCGCCTCATCTGACTGGGTGGAAAGATGAATGCTTAAATTGATAAACACAAAGTTGAATGCAAAAATTTAATGGCTGGATAGCACAATTTCAATGCAAATGAAATGTTGCGTCATTAAAAAGATAAGTCAGGGGATGGCCAATAAAATACAAAGTCGCCAAATGAATGGGTGGTATTAAAGATGAAAAGTTGCTATACAAATGGTAAAGCTAATACTTTAAACTTAAAAGTATATATTTTTCAAAAAGAGCTGATTTCTAATATTTAAGTAAAATAAGTCATATTTTTGTTTTAGTTAATACCAGGTTTTGAGCTTGTTTAAACCAATTGACCCCTTCACATCCCTTTCTACCCATCTTTTAATTGAGATCCATGAAAAACTACAATTTTATTTACCCGAATAGCTTGCAAATATAAAGCGCTGAACCAGAACAACTCGGTTGTGCGTAGGTTTGTTAGAACACAAAAGGGAACAGCAGGCAACGAAACATCCTCTGGAGGCAGCAGCTCGACAAAAGGCCGGCCCCATTGGGCTTATATATATATATATACCAATTATATATATACATTTGTATATGTCATCGTGACTTCGTTTGCGGACCGTGGATCGCGGATCAAGGATCACATTGGGGATCGCACGGATCACTGGTCCGCGCAACATCGTTCACGTACAGTAAAACCATTATTTGCAGGGCTCGTCTTCGCGGCACAGGACTCGGGGCTCTGGGGTGTGCAACTCACAGGACTACAGGCTCACAGCCGCGAGTGCTGTGCTAGCTCAAGTATAAAAGGAATGAAGCCGAAAGGTATGAAATGTGGATGTAGGATGCAGGATAAAGTATCCAAGATGCAGGATGTGCGGATGAGGTTGAATTTCACGGATGCGAGCGCACAGTTCGCAGCCGAAATAGGTTCCAATGGGTATACTATATATACCATATTGAGGAACTAACGCTTGCGCCAGGACAATGGCTCCTTCTCCAGTTCCTTGGCGCGCTGGGCGGCCTCCTGATTGCGCAGCATGATCTTCACCTGCTCCGTTTCGGACACGAGCGTATACCGATTGCCATCCTTCTTCAAATACCCATTGTTGACGGCGGCATGGAGTGTGTGCGGCACATGGCGCTTCAGCTCCACCTCCGGCCGCTGGAGCCTCAGTGCCAGGGTGTTTATGATCTCCGGATAGCTGACGGATCGCGACAGTTCCCGCATCAGTGAGAGCACGGCATTGAAAAGGTCCGGCAGTGGCTGTTTGCGCCACCGGATATTCTGCTTGGTGCCACAACGCTGCAGCACAAAGGGGCATTGGGTTTCCCCCTGGGCGGAGAGTAGTGGGGCATTCAGCGGATGTGGTGGGGCCGGCAGTAGAGGTTGCGATACGGAAGCCGGTAGAGCCAGCAAGCCACCGCCCAGCGAAGTGGGTTTGAAGACGGGCGCCTCGGCATTCAGCCGAAACTCACCGGGAATCTGCGAGGGTTTCGGCAGGAGTCCTCTGCCTCCATGATGAGCGGTGGTCTCCAGTTTACTACCAGGCATCGTATAGGCAGTGGCCTCGGCATTCAGCGTGGAATTGGCCGCCTTCAGGAAGATGGAGGCAGAGGGCTTGGCTGTGACCTCCTTCTCCGTGGCTGGAGGCTTGGGCAACAAGAGCGAATCCTTCTCCATTTCTCCATCATCACCTTTTAGGCAGCGGGGAGAGCCCTTGACATTCAGCGAATCACCATTGTTATCCTGGGCAGGGTCATGGGCAACGTGAACTTGGGCTTGGGTGGTCCACCTTTGGCCACCAAGACCAATTCCAGATCCATGATCGCTGCTCGTGGTGCTGGTGCTGCTGTTGCTACTGCTAGTGCTGTTCGTGCTGCTGCCC
Organism: Drosophila kurseongensis; assembly: GCA_018153305.1. Taxonomy (NCBI): domain Eukaryota; kingdom Metazoa; phylum Arthropoda; class Insecta; order Diptera; family Drosophilidae; genus Drosophila; species Drosophila kurseongensis. Next base: position 2,235,652 of record JAECXX010000141.1, read on the forward strand.
TCTAGTTTGAGATCCAAATTCACGGCCAGATCCAGATCGAGATCCAGACCCAGGCCCATTTTCATTTGCATTTGGTGGGACCGACGCCGCTGCAGGTGATGGTGGTCACCGCCGGTGCCGGTTAGCTTGTGGTTCAGGCCAAAACTGAGATTCAGGCCCGATGAGAGGCGATTCAGGCCCGTCGAGAGGTTCAGTTGCTGGTGGAGCTGGTGCTGCAGCTGGCTCAGTTGATTCAGTTGACTCAACTGGTTTAACTGGCTCAACTGATTGAGCTGGCTCAACTGGCTGAGCTGGTGGTTGAGGTGGTGATGCGGCGACTGTTGGGATCCAATTGCAGCACCCAGTTTCTGGCCCAGAATCAGACTGTGCCGGGCGGCCAGCGTCTGCTGCGGCAAATCGTCGAGTTTAAGGTGCAGGTCCTCCATTGCTCGTCTCCTGCGAGTATATTCCCAAAAGCGCTCTTCGACTTCTTCAAATTCTTTTTGAGTGCTGATCTCTGGATGGCGCTTGATTTTTGGGCTTTCGGAGATTTATGTAGTTGACGACGATATTGTTATCGGAAATATTCTTCTTTCTTTTTTTGTAGCGGTTTCGTTGGGCTTCTCTGCGGCTATCTTAATACGGTGGTTTCGGTCTGGAGGAAAACCGGGAAATAGGCAGTCTAGACACTGAGGACCAATAACCCAACAGAAGAACACGGTACAGATACGTTAATTTACAACAGTTTTTTGTTTGCTGCCGAAAGAGAAATTTTGCCGATCGAATGAAGGGTGTATGTGTTATGTATATATTTATAGAAGGCTCTAAGTGAAGTGAAGCTAAATCGAAAATCAGTGCTTAGCTGCTGAGACCTAGCTTTCTGAGTTTTTGTTCTTTTTTTTTTAACATGCGGCCAAGAAAATGCACATAAATATTCTTAAACTCATTTATGGTATTGTAATATTGTTAAATAGCTTGAGTTAATATTATAAATATTCAAGTCCTTTTGAGTGATTTACAGTATTTATCATAAAAGTAACCGAAGCATAATTTAAACTGTTTAAGGCTGAATAATCTCGAGTGTGCCACCAATGAATCTTTGGCTTCAAAAAGTGAACCCCAAATGTATCTTATGGGGTGAAAAACGCGGCCTCAATATGTACAGTACATAAATAAAAAGAGAGCCCCAACAACTGAAGGGCATAACAATTTTGGGATCCGAGTTTTTCGGTTGGGTCGCGTTTAACCCAAAAAAGGATGACTTTGCCGCAGGCCTAAAACAAGCCGAATCCGTTTACCCGAAAAAGCATGTAAAACAATATGCCACAGGAGGTCCCAAGATTATGCGATATAAACAAAATGGAAAAGGGGACGCCACCGAGTTTGTTTAGCCTTTGTGATGAGGTGCGAAAAATCACAAGAATTGGATTTCGTTCTTGAATTATGGCCAATCTCGCTCAAGGGGTTTATTTATTTTTTGCTGCGGGGGTCTGGCAATTGGATTGCACTAATTTGGTGTGTTGGGGGGCTCAGAAGGGATAATCCGACATTAGTGAGCGACCCTCAATGGAAACCCAGTTTGTGTTTCGAGTGTTAATGTGCCACGTCACTTCTCTCCACAGTGTTGGGTAATTTCACAATTTTCAAATTACACACCGCAAAATCTCATTTAGCTGAGTAAAGCCAGTTGACTGGACTAAACTCCAGACTGCACACACAACCACACACACAAATTACTAAATGAGTTGCCCAAGGGGAGTTCGGAGCTTGGAGTTTGGGAGGTTTCATGCTGGTGATGCTGCATCATTGTAATGTCCTTCGTCCCTCACGCTCGCTTGCCCCGTTCAACGGGCGTGAAAACAACGCACTCGGAGCTGGGAACCTACGACCCATAGAAGCACCGAGCTCTCCAAGTCCAAACAGGTATTATCACACATGAGAACGTGTGTGTGTGTTGGGGGGGTGGGGGGACATATGGCCAAGGACATAAGCGTGACTAAACCCCAAGCGCAGTGACTTCCGCCACCTCCTTCGGGGGGAGGGGGATTGGGATGATGGAAGAGCGTGGCCGCATCCTGTTTGGAGCCTTTAAACGCCAGTTGGTGTCGCTACAATCAGTGAACTCAAACAGTCGCTTACACACATCCTCTCTTACCGAAGCAGAGCTCTATATATTCAACTAGGGATGTTAAGGGCAACGGATATAACGCCCTCAAGGAGTCTTAAAACCCTAAGAACACATCATATTGCATTTACTTTTTTAATTTAAACAAAACGTCAATACCCAGGATAGAAAAAGAAAACGATAAGGAATATAAAGCACTCTTAAATCTATAAAGGATGTAACCCAGCAACAAATAGATTGAAAATATTATGATTCTTAAAGTAACATCATATGCTTCATATTTCATTGACAGCAACATTATTAAAGCCAACTATGCTTTTGCCATCGCTAATCGGACCCGAGTGGACCATGTATGCTGTATACATATGTAGTGGGTCATGGGGAGGACAATATGCGCCCGAAGCTGACACCACATCAAACACAAAGGACGCGATTGAGGTCGGACGTCTTAGTCAACGTATCCTTGTTGATATGACCGCAAGCTCAAGGCTCTTATATGCCAGCATCACACCTCAGAGGGGAGGGGATGTTGGGTTGGGCTGGGTTGCGCATTCTGCCTTCGAGTTGCATTTCAATTAGCCCGTTTAGCTGCTGGCAAGGAGTCCAGGAGGCAAGGATACCGGACCAGTGCAGTTGACACACAAGACGTTCGGGAGCCGGGGATTGCGTCCACCGATGCCGCACGTCGATCAGCTTGAAGGAGTAGAGTGGACTTTGCGGCCGCATCGGCCATCTGGCAGTCGTTTGTGGGCTTAACTCCCCGCTCAGTCAGTTAAGTGGCCTGCCATGGGAGCCGGGCAACTAATTGAGGATTACTTGGAGGAATTATCCTCCACACGAAACTGATTCTCTCCTAATTGTGTTGCTTTAAACCGAAACTTATTTACCTCAACCGATTTATAAAAACCAGAGAGAGATCCTTTTAGTTTAACAAATAGTTAAAATAGTTAGTGATTTAGTAATTAGTAATTTTCTTGTATTTATGTTACATCTACAAAATATTACTTTACAGGGAAAGACTTGAAATTATTATTTAATATAAGAACAATCAACAAACAAAGAACCAAAAATGTTAGGCTATAATATGTAATTAGGGATTGTTGCACATTTAACCAACAGTTTCATAAAGTTTGGTATAATAAATAAATTAGTTTTAATTAAAGTTTATTTAAAATTCATTTTCTGTCACCATTTAAAATTTGTTTTATCAATTTGTTTGCTTTTCGGGCTCGAGAGTCACCCTTTTGATTGTCCCTTCCGCTGGCCTGCTCATTAGCTCCTCCTGGTGGTTGACGGATGTGGATTGATGGTTCTGCTCACGATCCCGATCTTGACCACTGGTTCCACTCGAGATCCTATCCTGCGCCCGGTGATGTTCCGCCGTAGCTGCGATGGAGGAGCTCGGATCGTGGTGCTCCGGGCTCTCCGGATGCTGGGGATGGTCGTCCGGGTCCAGGCGACTGGGCACTATCGAGTAGCGATAGTTCTTCACCCGCAGGTAGCCGTAGATTAGGGCATCTTGCAGGCTCACCGTGATCTGGCGCTTCAGCTCCTCGTCGCTGCGATCCAGTCGATCGGATACGGCCTCCATGATCTCGGGCTCGGTGAGTGGATGGTCGGCATCGGCGATCACCTGCAGGATGTTGCTGAACAGATTCGGGATGAGCTTGCGGCGCGGTGCCCGGTTGTAGCTGCTGTGCAACATGCTGGGATCCTTGGGCTATGGGCTGGAGGACAGAGTCCTGGACTTTAAAACTACGGCTTGAAAAACGATATAATCATTTGTCTTCTGTGACACATAAAGCCACGATGGCCAGAAGTTGCACGTTTCCTTTCCAAATTTACATTTTTAAAGAGAGATTTTAAGGCCATAATTTTACGTACCAATAATATTTGTTGTCAGTCCAAAAAGTTTTGCCTAAGCATGGTCTTCAGATGTTAATTAAAAAGCCACTCTGGGGTAAACCAAACTTTGTTTTTGCTGCCAGCGTCAAAAGTTCCCACATTTCCAGTTCACCTTTTTGCGGTTTCCATTTCAATTCGATTGTCTTTCTCTTCCTCAATTTACCCAGAGTCCGTTTGGTTTTGAATTCTTCGTTTAAAAGTGAAACAAAAAGTTAAAGAACGTGAAATTGTTTGGTCTTGCTGTTTTATTAAAAATTAAAATGTTAAAATCTTTATCTCAGCTAGACAGCTACTTTACATATATTCCTTTTAATAAGAACTAAACAAACAGCAAGTAAATTAACACCTATCAACAACATCTGAAGTTTAAAATAAAAAATGAAAGGGGGGAAAAGTGGAAACTAAAATAACGACTACACGGGCAAGTAATTTTAAGTATTGATTTCATTTTACATAAATTTGTATAATTGCCAGTGACTAGGAAGTTTGTCTGTAAGTCGTAACGAATGTAGGCAGCAAGTATCCTTAAGTCGCAACCACCGACTTTCCAATTTTTCGCTTTCCTTTGTCGAGACAGTCAGTTAGTCAGAGGTCGGAGGCCAAAGACGATTTCTTTGGCATGGGGCAGACATCCAGACTGTCTGAATATCGATTTGCAGTTAAAGTTGCTGCTGCCGCTGCTGTTGCTGTTGCTCCTGCGGATGCGGATGCGAATGCGGACGTTGCTGTATGGGTAATCAAGTACAAATGCGGGGATCCCAAGAGCATGAGCCGATGACGCCATAGACACAAAGAAGGAACTGCGCGACAGGCGCTTCAAATTTGCATGGCACATCGCACCGGAAGAGGACCATCGCATCATTGTTAGTGCAATTTGTTATTGTTGTTGTGTCTGGCACGTGTCGCAGCGAATTTTAGATAGCAGAACGTTTTTAGTGGGCGGACGGATTGGATGGTTAAACAAGGCATATAACACAATAACCGCAGCCCGATTGAAATCTCCACGACGCCAGAATCGCATTTATCTGGCCGCGAGGGGTGGCTAATGAGTTTTGCATACGCGAAATTTCCTTTCAGCAGCCGCTTTATGTATCTCAGAGTGCGTTAGCATTCTTAATTACACCACCAAGTCAGATGAGGCAAACGCTGTCAGCAGCAGGTACGAGATACACAGCGAGAAAAGTCTTCTGCTCAAAACAAAAATATAAAGTATACCTTCTCAGAAAGTATGTATAATCCTTTCCGCTTTTCCTTTTGTTTGTGTTGAGATAAAGTTGCGTCTTAGATTTAAGCTCAACTTTTTAAAACGATTCCTTTTGTACTTGCATTCATCAACTAAAATCCTTTACTTATTAAAAATATCATTTCCCAGTTACCACAAGATTTCAAATGCACTTTTATTAGAGTAAAATTTCTTTGAAAACTAAGCAAGATCCTAAACATATATATGTATATCTTAAGTATATTCCCCAGTGCATGTGTATAGAGAATCCAATCACTATCTTCACATTCCCCTTAGCAGCTGTCAAGCTTGATTAGCAACTTTGAGCAGTTGGAACGAAGCAAACTTTTGTTTCACATTCATTTCGGTTTCATATTACTTTCCTTCCAATCCAACTCCAACTCCAAAGCTAAAACTGAAGCTCTGAACCCGAAGCTGGAGCTGCAGCTGAGTGTTAATTATGACTGACAGCGTTGGCAAGCGCTACACATTTCAGCACTTGGACACCACCCAACCACCGAGTCACTGAGCCACTGAGCCACCGAACCACTGGATCACCCAGGCAATGAGCCACCCAACTACCCACGTCCAGTGGCTGCAAGTTTGACTAATCCGGCGCCAGTGATTAGGCCAGGCTCCAAATGCGACTGCTAACAATTAAAGCCAGCCAGTTGCGGCTGGAAAAGTTTATCCTCCTAAAAATCGCATCCTCTATACACGGTAAAAAATCATAGTTTTTTAGTGATTATTATGTCAGAGCTAGAGAACATCGAACATAAAATATCAAATCAATTAAAGTGCAGAGTACTATTAAATCAAAGTTTATTTTATTAGTGGCCTTCAGGATATTATATCAAATCTCTTTAAATATGTTGTCCCTTCCACTTTGTTTTTCGCATGAGTGAATTAACTGGAACTTTTATGCTCCATTTGGGTGGGGGAGTGACCCAAGAATTATGACTCGGAATCAGGCGAGCAGTGCACACATGGAAAATAATTTATTTTACGATTAGCGGACAACGATATAGCCCCCGCCTCTTCCGCATTTCCTTCTGGCCAACGATGCGTATAAGTGACTGGGCGTCATACACCCGCTGGTCCGGTGAATAAGTGCTATATGGTATATGGTACATGGTGTGTGGTAACTGGACATTGTCCATTGGAACAGCGGCGTCGCTGGCGTCAGCAGTTCCATTCAACGGAAGTTTTGCCATTCAAAAGCAACTGGCCGTAAACTGTACGGTGAGTTATCGATGCGGGATGGTCAGTTGGAGATAACTCTACGCAATGATAACGTCAAAGTTTCTATTGATTAATAGTTATTTTACCCTTTTGATTGTTTTGAAATGTATCATTTATTTCTTGTTAGGAAACAATTCCTAAATAGCAGCACTCTGTTTATTAGTAGGGACTTTCCTCGAACTACTTCTTCACGTTGTAAAGGTTTTTAGTATAAGCAAACAATACAGGACCGTGACATAATCAAACAAATATTCGCAAGTTAAGGCCAATCGTAAACATGACGCATACTTGCTGGTAAAAACGATCCCCAAGCTGGCACCTAAACTTTTTCCCCAATTGCCCTTCTTCCGTAAGTAGTTAAGTTAATTTTCAGTGTGCTTAGGTTATAGCGCGGGTAGGTGAAAGCACAAGTGAAAGTGAGCCAAGGACAGTGGGCACACTCAAATAATAATAACAATCTTTTTGGGGGGGTATCTTAATGGTTTCGCTAAGCGGAATAGTTTTTATGGATTTTATTAGTTTCGTCTCGCGATGGGATGCCAAAACAAATGACCAGTCCCCTCGTAATATATATATATATATATTGGCATCCGGGGATTGGATTGAGTGGGGTTTTGAAACATATCGATTTGCAGCCTTGGCGGTTTCTCGTTGAGATTTATCAACGCCACACGCGATGGACAAGTTGCTGGATTTCTTTTGGCTGCATGTCGAAATGGATGGGATGGTCAACTCCCGATTGGGGGAGGGCACCGAGTTCGAGTCCCGGTCCACCCCCGAGGCGTTGCTAATCTAATTTGCAGTTATTGGCGGGCCAGATTAGCACACACGCACAAGGCGGACACACATGTGTGTGTAATGCGTATCGCGTGTGCGGAGATTCCATTCCGAATTGCCTATAATTTGCCGCACAGTGCACACAAAAAAAAGTATTTTTATATAGATTATTTTTTAAAGTTTAAATTTTCCTAAGAACTTAAAAAAAATCTAAAAAGAAACTAAACTAAAACTTGACTACATAAAACATGTGGACATTTTTGTAAAAATAAATGTCAACTGCCTTTTTTTAAAAATATGTTAAGGAATACAAATTAGTCTTCTATTTAATTTCAATTATGAATGTGTTACTTAAGAGGGATTGAAGATATTTATTAGATTGATTTAAAAAAATATTGTAAGGGTAGGGATTTTTCTCAAAGTGTGGCAGATACAATGTGAGGCAGAAGGACATATTACCATCTCAGGGCTGAGAACTCGAAACTGGAAGGACTCAGCCACAGCCTGGCACACACATGTACATTAGTCGAAGCTGTGCAAGTGCAAAACATAATGAAAATGATGTCAGTTTGATAAGATTTCGCCGCAGGGCGTATGTACGTACATACATACATATGTATGTGTGCCATGGTGGGTGGTGCGATATTGTGGGTGTTCGTGTACGGCTGCCATTGTTTTTGTGCGGAATGCTCGCATGTTATGAGAAAAGTTTCGCCGCTTAAAGATGTTTCGATGGCAAACTTCGGCACCGCATGCTCCAGCAAACCCAACCAAAATGTGTTGTTTGCATGCACATTGAATGTATCACATTTGTTTTTCGGGGGAAACAAATCCCATCGAAATAGTTTGTATGCCAGTTGGTAATAAAAAAATTGGACAATAAACAAATTTCGCTATTCGTGTGAAACAGTTTATTGTGGTTCCATTGTGGAAATGAAAGTGCATATTAAAAGTAATATGATTAATATTGTTAACCAGAAAATCGAAAGGGATACACAAGTAAATGCATTGTCTGAAATGCATTTTAGAATGACCAAATCGCTTAGGAGCAGAAACTTGGAAGCTGTGAAAACACAGTGGGAGAGAGTGCTTAATCAAAATGTTGGAATTCCAATAAAAACAGACAGCTTAGAAAGTGCATTCAAGCTAAACTGCATAAATTACTCTGCACTGTTTTTGCTTATCCAACGGCCAACTATACCCAGTAAAACCGTTTATTTTGGTAATATCTGTCCGGGCCAACACCCCGAACACAGTGGTTAATAGCTTTAGTATAACCCCCTCCCCCGTCTCCCATCCCCCATCCCCCTTCACACCCTATATCTCCGATCCTTGCAAGTCCTGCGGCAAACACTCAAAACACATCCAATCAGCCGAACCCTCGGTTGCTGTTGCTGGTGTTGCTGCTGCTGCTGCTGCTGCACCATGTTGCGTGTTGCTGCTGTGTGCATGTTGCTATTGTTGCCATTGTTGCTCCCGTTAGGAGTACACATTGTCGGGACGGCAGCTCAGCTGACAACGCCTATCAAATTAAGCAAAACAAAATTGCATTAGGTCGCCAAAGTTGCAAGCAGTGCACAAAACGAGGAGGCGTGGCATGTTGGCATGTCGTCAGCGCCACCAAAATTATTCATTGCACAGTGCGGTCCAGACAATTTATGCTAATCAACATCAATCGATTTGCATGCCGTGCCCGACCTGGGCCTCTTTTGTCCTGTTCTATCCTGTCCAGTCCTGTCCTGTCCTGTCCTGTCCCGTCCTGTCCTTTCCTGTCCAAAAGGATAAACGACGTGCACCCTACCCACGAAGCCATCGTGCTGTTTATTGGGCGGTTCCGATGGCTGCGGTTCAATGGCTGCCTCCGGCTGCCACAGTGGCTCCTCGACATATCGCACATCGACAGCCAAAGTGGACAATCACTGCATGTGGCTGATTGCATACATATATGTGTGAAGTGCACCAGTGGGCGTGGTCGGTGGGTAGACACACACTGTTCCCATCCAAAGGGGTAGGGTTCTGGGTTGGATGATGTTGCCTGCGACAGCAATAATTTCATAATGTTTATAAAAAGGGAATAAACAGAAGCCCAGACGAAGGGAGAGCGGGTGAAAGTGGTGGACAGATGCTCTACAGGGAAAGAAAGTGTGGGAAAGCCTGGTGATTTGGTTAGGTTCGATTTACTGCAAATGGTTGTCTAGTTTTTTTATATGTTACAGTTTTTGTATAAAAGTAATAGAGCAAACAAAATTTAATATAATTTTAAATTGAATTCTTCTTTTTATTAAAAGTACATAAGAGTACAGCAGTTGTGGTTTCTCTTTAAATACATTTCCTAATATGAGGTATACATATATGATGTTTAATATATTTCGTTTAGCAACAATAACTGTCTTAAAAATAAAAAATAATCATTTAGTTTAGTAAATGACCAAGCTCTTATCAATTGGGTTAAGTCTTTGTAAAATTTACATTTTATTGTTTTTTTTATAAATAAAGAGAGATCTATTTTGTTGACATTTTTTTTATCCTCCCAATATAAGATTTATTATTATTTAAACATTCAAGTACATTTATTCATCATCAACTCTTCTGTAAAAAATAATTTTAATTCATGGTCTGACCAAAGTGTTCGCTCATCTCGCTTATAAGCAGCTGAATCATCGTAGGCTGACCGCGCCCATCCGCCCATTTTAAATGACATGTTGCGACACTTAACCCGACCGCCCACCAATAGTAATCAACCCTTCCACCACCCCCCATCACCCGCAATCCAACAACACCCACCGCGATGTCCGGTCGTCCTTTTGGTCCTTGCAACGCAGTTTATAGTCGGCGCTTAGGCACACATGTTGTCATCATTGCCATCGCCATGGCCATCATCATCAACATGGGAGTATGCAGTACAGTGGGGTAGTGGTGCGGTGGTGCAGTGGTGCAGTGGGTGGAGTGTGTGGAGTGTGTGGGTGTATCCCGTTTTGGTGGTCATAGTTGACCCCCAGTTGAGCATGCTCATGAATTTGGGCTGTATGGCAAATGAAGTCGAGCCCCAGCTGGAACCACGAGAAACGAGAAAAAAGCGACTGCAAATTTACTCAATTTTACCCTCGTCGCGTGTGTGGGTGGTTTGAAAAATTTTGCAAATTTTGTTTGCCAAATTGTGTGTGTGTGTGTGCGTGTGTGGGTGTGGGTGTGTGCGGGCAATTTTGTAATTGTTGGACATTTGTCATGGTTGCAAAAATTGGGCCACAATCAGAGCCATGGAACGAAAGGGAGAGTACGCAATCACAGCCCTGATTTTCTATTTTATTCTTTCAGCTTTAACAAATTTTAAAGCCATGACAAGAAAGTAAAAACTTTAATTTAAAGTAAGTGAAAGAAATTTGTTGATAGAATAACTTCTGATATTCTTTATTATTATTATCGTAATGAGGTATTAGGAAGATTAACTATTCTTTAGTTAACTGGAAACGCGAGTTCTTTAGCATTACATTATCAGAAAGAGGAGCGGACAGAAATAAGAAAGCCATGATACTTGGGGTCTGGCTCGAGGGGTACATTGGTGGTGCAATTAGGTAAATCATGGTATGCTTTGTAATTTGCCACAGACAAAATGCACTGAGCCACTGACAGGCAAATTGCGTTCATGGCTTCAGAAGGACGGACTGCGGACGGAGGAGCTTCCTACACGGACAGAAAGTTTCGGCAATGAACTTCCCCGGCTCTACGGCTTAACACATCCGGACGAAGATGAAACTCAGGTGTGCTCCGTACAGATAGAAAAATGAGGGTGAAAATACAAAAACTTCAAATTTATAAATCTGAAAAAAACTATACTAAGAACAGAGCATGGCCATAATTTGTAATCTCTTATATTTTAGTTATATATTAATAATTGATTTTTAGCTCGACTGTATACATTATTTTATTTTTAAGATCAAAACGATAAACTTTAAAACAATACGCATATAAATAATTATTGTAAATGCTTCCAATAATGTGATAAGAACATAATTAAATAATTAAAAAAACCTTAAACTTAAAACCTTATTACATATGTTTAAGAGTAGTTTTTAAGGCTGACCTTAATGGTATCGCAAACTCTTCAGTATTAAATAATATATATTTACCATATGGCACTTTCTTGCTGTGTAGATGTTCCAGACCTGCGATGCCGGTGTGCATGCATGAGCTTTTACAAAGCCTGTGCAGCGCATTGTCCTTGCTTAATTGTCTGCAAGGACAACGGGAGCCGAAGTTCGAAGTGGACTCTGAGTTGGAGTTGTGGGCTTGGTAGCCAGGTTGACAACAAGAAGTGCCGTCCTGTGGCTTCCCCAGCTCAGCAGTTGCATAATTCTCGCCCTCGTCTTCGGCTCACATCCCCTTGTTGCCCTACCTGCGAATGGCTCTCAACCCCTTGGAAGATACACATGTTCGCATGTCCTGACATCTACCGGCATCTCTCCTGGAATATCCTGGCATCTCCAGCAGCAGTTGCAACTTCATTTGTGCTCGGCCAACTTGGCAAAACTTTCGAGTGTAAATAATTGTCGGGCACTCGGTGTGCTCGGTGTTTTTGTAAAGAGCTCTCGGCCAGAAAAGAAAAGAAACTCAGCCGCAAAAATTTGCTACTGGCTTGGGATGCTCGGCATTTATGGTTATTTATATGCTCTATGGGGATTTTCCGTGATCCCGCTCCCATTCTTTCGAGAATGTAGCCATTTGCTGCAGGTCCAATTAGTTGTTGTTCAGGATAAGTGTTATCCTTCGGAGTGGGGCGACATCCGCCGATTAATCAGACCTCTGGCAAAACGTTTTCTCCATCAGTCGAAGGATGTCCTTTATATAGTTCTTTCAACCTATTTTAGGAATGCCCATTGTAGTTTTATTTTCCCAAGCAAATGTATTTCACAAGCCCCTAAGAACATCCTTAATTGTAAGTGTCCCATTTAGCTAAGCAGAAATGGAAGACAAGTTGTCATTCTTTATTATGTTGAGACCCCTGCAAGTATTATTAAATATTTGTATATATATTGATTTAGCAGTCACTAATCTTTGATACTTCATATTGTTTTAATTTTATCAATATTTATTTTCCTTTAACTTTATAAGCAAATACTTCTGCACCTTCTATTCTACCTACTTCAACCCACATGCTGTAGTGATTTCTGATTGCTGTCGGCTATTTGAGATTACGAAAAGGGGAAATAGTTTCGCAAAACCCAAAAGTTTTCCTCAGGCTTCGGGCCGCTTTCACGCCATCAATCATTGTAGATGGAGAATATGGTGGAGCTAAGGGAAATTGGGAAATGGAAAAGCGGGTGGTTGAGAGGCACCTGCGAGGGTGAGGTGTATTAATTGCAAGTAAAATCACTTTGAACTTCATTAAAAAGCAACTTAATCAAGTCAAGTCAAGTTGCGTCGAACTTTTTGCCACCTGAGATGCGAAGCGAGCACCGGCATTCTGCTGAATTGCCTAAAAATTATTAATTAGGCGCCACCCTGAGACCCCCATAGCCCCCCCTCCCCCAACCCATTATCCGCCAGTTTTTCCAGCGAGGGGAAAAATACCAGGCAAGGGCTTAGAAAAACCGGGCTAGCTCTTAAATATTTCATATTTAATTGCGCGCGTAAGCAGCACATTTATTGCTACAACCACCCCCTCGTTTTTTCATCCCCCTTTGGGGCACTTACCTGAAACCCCTGTACTTGCCCCGTTGGAAATTGGCAACATTAATAAAATTAGACCCGTCTTGCCAGGCGAATGGGGGGCATGGAACTGCCCCCCTTTTTGCTATTTTCCATTTACCATTTTTCACCTGATTTGTGCCCCTCGCTCTGCCTCCTTTGTTTCCATGAATGCCCTTTAAAATCTTATTAGCCACGCGCTGATCAAAGAATGGAAAAGTCTTTAAGTGGAAGAGTGCTCGAGGCGAAGTCCAAAAGCCCAAATCCAAATCCCACCAGGTGACGCCAACATCGCAAACGACACTTTGATGAGGGTTTTGCCCTTGGAAGCGGGAGTCCATTTAACTCGGTTGACTGACATTCAAGTGGTTTGGGTTTTTGGTTGCTTACATATTCTTAAGGCAGTTTAATGGCAAAACAATTAGTCATCTTCAATGGGAAAACGTGCTAAAAATCTAGTAATTGCATTGGCTGGTGTTACTGGTCCAAAGTTCATTTATAAAGATAATAAATGGGTTAAGCTCAACCTAAAACGTCAAAATACAATAGTTGAAAGACGAATTCTCCAGCATAAACAACTAATCATTCATGAAAGCCCAATTTTATATAAACTTTTGTTGTGAATTCTTCAGCATAGGAATAAATTTATCTTTAAGATTACCAAATTAAATCTTCTTATTAAAATCAACTAGTCGATGTTTTTGAAAGTCATTTCTCTCCTGAAACTTACAAAAGGTTCATTGAACGCACAGCTACCCATCCACTTCATTAGGCCTTCCAGTTCTTCAGTTAGGGCTAATCCAATTTTAATTGGTCACAGTGTGAAAAGCTGACCATGGCATCCGTATCCGCATCCGCATCCGCACAGGGGCGGGGCTCTCTTCACAGAGAGGTCCTTAGGTGGATTGCAGACCCCCCCCCCCTCTGTCACAGCATGTCAATTTCAATTTGACATTTATTTCATTGTGCGTGTATCAGGGGGTTCAGTGGGTAGGTTGGCTATATGTGTATAATAAGCCGCATTCGTTTATTTTAAAACCGCTTCAATTGTTGCACACTCGATGCGATTGAATACCCATTCGATGCATTCCGTGTGTTTGAGTGCGTGTGCGGTCAGCAATTTGATGTTGCGTATGCTGGCCGCGTACCACCACCCGACCTTTGAACCACCCACCAAACCATCCACTGGTTAACCCCCTTCACTGTAAGAAAAGTGTACAGCGAACTGTCATGGAAATGTCTAGAAAATCGACCCAAAATTACAAAGCAAGCTGTAAATGCAGATTTTAGGGAATCAAACCACTATCTATTTAAGACATACCATATTAAAATCGGTCTTCGGGTAGAAAAGTTATGGACTTAGAAGCGCAGGTTTTGGGTCACTTTTTGGCAAAGCGGTTTTTCGCAAATTAGGAAAGGGTAACCATCATCAAAATGTGAGAAAAATCGATCCAAAATTACAAACCAAAGTTTGAATGCAGTTTTTTAGGTAATTACCACACGATCCTTTTAAGACATACCATTTTAAAATCGGACTTCAGATAGAAAAGTTATGGACTTAGCCGTGCAGGTTTTGGGTCACTTTTTGGCAAAGCGGTTTTTCGCAAATTTAGAAAGGGTAACCATCATCAAAATGTGAGAAAAATCGATCCAAAATTACAAACCAAAGTTTGAATGCAGTTTTGTAGGTAATTACCACACGATCCTTTTAAGACATACCATTTTAAAATCGGACTTCAGATAGAAAAGTTATGGACTTAGCCGTGCAGGTTTTGGGTCGCTTTTTGGCAAAGCGGTTTTTCGCAAATTTGGAAAGGGTAACCATCATCAAAATGTGAGAAAAATCGATCCAAAATTACAAACCAAAGTTTGAATGCAGTTTTGTAGGTAATTACCACACGATCCTTTTAAGACATACCATTTTAAAATCGGACTTCAGATAGAAAAGTTATGGACTTAGCCGTGCAGGCTTTGGGTCGCTTTTTGGCAAAGCGGTTTTTCGCAAATTTGGAAAGGGTAACCATCATCAAAATGTGAGAAAAATCGATTCAAAATTACAAACCAAAGTTTGAATGCAGTTTTTTAGGTAATTACCACACGATCCTTTTAAGACATACCGTTTTAAAATCGGACATCGGGTGGAAATGTTATGGGCTCAGTAGTGCATGTTTCAGGGCATTTTTCTTAAACACAATTTAAAACAAGAGAGAACGCTATAGTCGGGTGCCCCGACTATCAGATACCCGTTACACAGGTAAAGGGAGTGCGAGGGAGATGGAGATAGAAACTTTGATCACGCATAACTTTTTAACGAATGGTCCGATTTGAAAAATTTCTTCTACATTTCGATAGGTATTGATAAACACAATAAAACTGCATTTTTACTTTTCTGAAATATTTTCCGAAATCGTATATAAGCGATTGTGGGCGTTAAAGGGGGCGTGGCACCTTTTTGAAACAAACTTGCGCTGCGTAGGAACTCCTAGAATCTGCATGCAAAATGCCAATCTTCTAGCTTTTATAGTTTCCGAGATCTCAGCGTTCATACGGACAGACAGACAGACAGACAGACGGACAGACAGACGGACAGACGGACAGACGGACAGACGGACATGGCTAGATCGACTCGGCTAGTGATCCTGAACAAGAATATATATACTTTATAGGGTCGGAAACGCTTCCTTCTACCTGTTACATACTTTTGCACGAATACAATATACCCTTTTACTCTACGAGTAACGGGTATAATAAAATATGAAGATTATCCCAATAGTTTGAATACGTTCCTTTTTTTCGGTGTGCCCTACGGCAACATTTTGTGGTTTTCATTGCTGTTTTCGTTGTGGCAGAAATCCTTTTCCGCTGGACACGAAGTGCAGGACCCAGAGGTGTGGGCCTGGGGGTACGGATTGGGGCTGGGATTGCGATCAGTGGTTTGAAGGGGGAAAGCACGCACGACTACATTGTCAAAGTTTTGTGTGTCATTATTGTGGCTGTTGGCGGTGGCTGTGTGCCCTCGTCGTTCGGCTTTGTGTGCCCCCAGCTGCTCGCTTTTCCTCGCCTTTGCCGCTGTCCTTCGTGTTTGTTGTTGCGGGGTTATTAAAAACTTTTACCGCTCGCAAAAGACCCGCCCACAGAGACAACCATCCGCCCAACCAGCAGACCGCTGCAGTTGCTCGTTTTCGTTTTCATTTTCATTGTGAATGTTAATTACTCCAGCGGCGGTGACAACTGCCAAAGCCAGGATCTGTTTTGGTCCAGGTCCAGCGACTGAAACTGCTGTCCAGCACTTCCACACTGAACAAAAATATGTTATGTTTAAATAGCTAAGTGATACAAAAATAATAAGCTGACTTTGTTTTGATACAAAATTTATATAAGTCTTTAAAGTATATAAACTATTTCATATTTCAAGATTAGCATGCAAACCATTAATAAGTTTATATCTTAATTCAATGAATTCCAAAAACAAGCTATGCATATTTTTTGAAAGTTAATATAAATATAAATTTCAATAAATTGAATAGTAAAAAAATTATATTAAACACGAACAAATATTAATTTTTAATCACAAAACGGGGAAATTTGTTTTTCAAACTTCTAGTGTCCCTAAATTTACTTTCTCTCGAGATTGTAGTTAATTATAATTTATGGCTGTTGATTTTTTTTTCAGTGTCCCTTCTTTGCACCCATTTTTTCACTCTCTCTTGCTCCCCTTTTCTGGCTTATAATCAAACTTATTTACTTTATGTGACTTTTATGAGAATTAAGCTGCATGCGGTCGCCTCGGGTTGTAGTGGTTGGTGTTTTCGTTTATTCCGATCATGACGATGCTAATGACGCCGTGGATGAGTTGTGGAGCAGTTGGGGACCACGGGGACAGTCCATTAATTAGATATATGGTTCCGAAGTGCCGCTCAGTATGAGTGTAATTCAAAGCAGAGAGCAGGGTGCTTTTTCTTATGAAGAAAACACTAAAAAACTTATTTTTATTAAAGTAGTCGTAATCGTTTACAGCATATTTAACTCAACCCCCAGTTAGTTTCCTATCTTTTTTGTCTTCTAGGCAACATAAATTGGAATCGATATCAGGAAGCTTTAATAAAAACCATTGGTTTAAATGATGATAAATATGCCAGTATGGCGCTAAATTTTAACATATAACTTTTAAGGTAATACTAAAAAAAATCACGTAGGAAAAACTTCCGGACAGTTTTTTTTTTGAAAATGATTTGATATGTTGTGTCGCGCTGTCAGGAAAATTAGCTTTTTGGGGGAAACCCCCAAACTGAAGACACGTGTTGCCTTTGCCTCCTTTTAATAATGCACAGCAAAAATCATTTTTCTAAATTATATTTCTGTTAATTCTAGATTTATATTTTAAATGCATATATTTTAAATGAAAACATTTATTAAGGAGGAATGACATTTTTTTTATTTATTGATATATGAAAAGGATTACCCGAAGGCTGTATTCAAAGTAAGTTCAAAATTAGAAATAATTTTTTTTGGTCAAAAATAAATGGTTTAGAATTATTATAATTGTATTAAAGTTGGTTATATTTTTTCAACAGTTTAGCATTCCCATACAATCCATAAAAAGCGCTCGTCAGACTACAACATTTTCTTTAAGTCGGGAAACGGCGGCTTTAACCGCTCTCATGTGTTGTATGCTATATGTTATACGCTAACCTTAGCAACTCTGACATCTTCTTCCGGTCGTAGACGCAGACGTTGCCATTCCCCGGTCGTCGGTCGTCGGTCCTTGTTCTCCGGTCTCCGGCCTGAGTTCCCGGTTCTCCGGACTTGGAACTCCTTTCTCCGGACCCGAGGACTCATTGTCTTTCGGCGGACTCACGTGCTCACGTACGAAATAATTATAGCGCAAGTACGTGTCCCGCATTCGCGAGCACATGGATTTCCCCTTGGCTTTGCTTTTGCTTTTGGCATAGGCGGGTCATCAGTTTTACCACCCATCCACCCACTTTTTCAGAGCCGGGGAAAACCCATTTCATTGGCATATTTATTTTTTGTTGGCCAAAATCATTTTTAGGCATTTTCCGACAGTTTGTCGGGGTACGTATATAGTCCTTCGTCTTTTTTTTTTTGACGACAAAAAGTTGGCCCAAAAGTTTCCGGCTCTTTTTTCGTAGTATTTAGCCCATTCTTTTTGGCCTTTGTAAACAATTCCCACGGCTTTCGATATGAGTTTTTATTATACAAAAGAGTCCCAGATAGTTGGCATCATGTGGCCGTTGCTCTGATTGTTTCCACACTTCCATAGAAGCGGTTGTCATTATTTCTTTTAAAAACATGAATGGGACTTTTAAGCTACTTTGAATGGTAAGAAACTAAGCACTAAGGAAAACTTGGATTTTATATTTAATTTGCTTGAAAGTGTAACTTCCATTACCTAGAACTATTTCTACGTACGATAAAAATTATACAAAATGTTTTAAATTAAATGTTTCATAATCAAAATATATACCTGTTCACAAAATTCACCCATTAACTATTAACCAATGTTTTACCAGGGAATGCTAAAAATCGTATTCACAAGTAGGCAATTCTTAGCCTTATTTTGACTCATTAAGGAAAATTAGTAAGGAAGTTGTCAGGGGATCTTGGCAGCCGGCGAAACTTCAGCCAGGAGTTAAACAGGAAATTCTGTGGAGGGTTATCCCTTGGGAATATGGGCGAGGGGGGAGGGCTAAAGTGGGACTTGGAGGGGGCGTCACAGCTGTTGCTTTCTGGGCCTAAACTGTGCGTCGTCTACTCAACCACAAAACGCACACGTTCCACGACGTGGAGTCCTGGGATGAGGGAATGGGGACAAGTCATGGAGGTGCCATATCTTGGTGGAAGGGCGCCCCCAACACTCGCAAAAGTTTGCTCTAAAGTCCAACATATGTTGTTCATGCATGCCCGTCGACAACTCCTCCTCTTTTCCACGTCCCCCCATCCAAATTCCTTGCCCTGCAGTCACTGAGTTAGTCATACACATGGAAAAATATATTACAAATAATATGTTGGTAATCCAGTTAATATAAAGATCACGATTTAATAATCTTATCTTGCATATGTTTAAAAAATTGAATTTAAAATTGATGTAAAGAGCTTTAACTTATTTATAAGCTGATACTTTTTAATTGTAGTCTGAAATGGTAAAAGTTAAAATAATAAATGTGAAGTAAGAATAAGTAGCTTAAAATAAGATTAAGGTTAAGGCCTTTAATAAATTAGTCCTTTTCGTATACGTCGATTACATAAGACGTTTAATAATATATTTTCAGGAACGGAAAGGAATAAAATAACTTTAACAATTTAAGCATTTTGTTCGAAAAATTGCAGAGATTTCTATGTTGTCTTAGTGCTTTATTTTTCCGAGTGCAAATTTTCGCACACACACACACATATGACCATCTAGCACGTGTAAGTGTGTGTGTGTGGCAGTGTGTAATTATAACAAGTTTTCTAGGCAATTTTTCTGTTTTCCTTTTCGTTTTTCGCCCCAGAATTTCGCTCGTTCCCTTTTCTTTTTCTTTATTTTTTTTTGGGTACTGCTCTGTTCTGTTGGGTATCTGAAGAGCAAGAAATAAGTTTTTGATAAGAAAGTTATGATGAGTTTTCTTCACTCACACACACACACGGCGAGTGGAAAAGATGGTATGGTATGGCACATGTACACACAGCTGTTGATTTTGGCCAAATTAGTGCAAACACGTCTTGTTTTGAGTTGTGCCCCATGTGGAACATGTGCAACTAATTTGCAGTTATCAAGAGTTCTGCCTTCGACGAGTTTGAATGGATGAGCTCGCAGTTGGACATTGATTGTGGTCCAATAATCCCATCATACCCCCCCCCACCCGTCACTAATTTACATTTCCGGCGGTGGATGGTCACAAAAACAAGAGGTGAAAAGTGCCCTGACTGGATGGGTGTATTTTGGGGGCTCGAATCCCCGCCTGCCTGTCTGCCGACTGTCAAAAGTTTATTTATTTGACACCGAAAAAGTTGACACAGACACCAGGTCGTGGGCGTGACTTTATGCCTGAATCGGATTTATATATATATATGTTTATATGTATACGAGTATACGAATATGCCTGGCCAAAATTGGATTACAATTGACTTGTAATTATGCGACAACAAAATGGGTTCGTTCAACTGGATCGGGGGACTTTCGGAGCGAGCCGCCTCTGTTTTCCATGTTGTCGGCAATTTGAGTCGAGTCCTGGCGACGTCTTTTGAAATTTCGCATTTTGCATTAATTAAAACTGATTTAATTAAAGCTTGTCGTGTTGCTTTTAAGTATTCCAAGGACCTGGGATGAGAGACGGCAGGACCTCTGGCTAGAACAGCCTACTCCATCCATCCAACAGCCAACATCCCACATCCAACACCCCTGGAAATGATTGAAGCGAGAGACCAAAGTGTTTTCGACTCGTCTCCGTTGTCCCCCGTCAAAGATTCTTTGTCGGCTTTTGAAGAGGTGAAAGTTTAATTAAATATGCATAGGGCGTACACAAGTATGTCTATTACAAGTCCAGATTCGCATAGAGTCCTTCAGTCTGATTGAGCCGGGTTTTGTAAACAGAATTCCGGTGCATTCCTGAAATTTCCATATCAAATTTAATCATTACCATGTTTATTTTTCTCAGACAGGTGGTTCTACAGAAACTCAAACTTTGAAATTCTGGAGTCGAAATAAAAACAGTACAAAAGTTTGTTTTCTTTGCTCTGAAGATTGATTTGGACCATTTTTTTTGTAGAATCAATAGAGCTGATTAAGTTCCAGCATATTCCCAATTATACTTTTAATGTTTTTTCAATAGCAGGTAAACCAAGTCTGAGAGGGTAATCGAAAAGGTTTTTAAATTTAATGCAAATGGATTTTGCTTCAGTAATAGAATATCCAAATTTTTGTAAGTAAACTTTGGTTGTTTTATGTTTTTATAAAAAAATATATGATATATATTCCTTTTCGATCAGACATGCTTAGTCGTCAGTCTGTCAGCCAAAATCTATACATTCGAAAATCCCACTCGCTGCAGTCCCTTTCGATCGAAATTCCGGTTAGCAAGACCAGCTAAAAAATATAATCCGACACCCCTAAAAAAGTTAAGTAAATTAAAAATAGAAAAAGCACCAAATCCAGAGAGGACAAAATTACGAGGAGCATCAAGATGAACCCGTTTCGGCCACGTCACAGTGCGAATCATCGCGATCACCTGGATTTGGATTTGAACCTGGACCGCTCGATGGAACGGTCGGTGGAGCGGCGGCGGTTGCGCATCGCCCAACTGCCGGCGATTCGATTGCGTCCCGTCCATCAGCCGGATGTGGAGCGCTTTATGCTCAACATGCGAGTGCTGCTGCAGCGGCACAGGAACTACTTTGACCTGGGCGCCGGCGATGGCCTCTACGTGTGGAACTGGCGGGAGCACCCGATGGCCACCGGCCAAATGGGAGAGGGCGACGGCGATGGCTACGGCGACAATGTGGTGGCACTACCACGCACGGCCTAGAAATCAGTGTGTGCCTCCTGTGTCTGGTGTCCGTTTTTTATTTCGTTCCCGAAGCATCCATCCGCTGAACATCCCACACACCGCACCCAGTCCACCCAAACCAGAACCAGAAACAGAACCAAAAACACGAACCCTGCCCAGACGCAAGTTGTGCTATTATTATATGCCATCCCATTCCCCAAAGAAGTGCAGGGGGATTTGGGGATCGGATCGGAGGACACGCCGTGGCGCACGCATATAATAATTTCCTGTTCAATGAGCAATTACCGTAATAAAGATACAACTCGGCTACTCCATATAATATATAAATGGAACCCGGATGACAATGGGTAGATGCTGATGACAACGATGATGATGATGATGATGACTGGTCTGTTCGGCGCGGTCCTGTTCTCTTCGTCCTGTCCTGTTCTGTTCTGTTCTGCTCTGATGTGATGGATAAAGCCCGGGCTCAAGTCTGATTCCTGTCTGTCATTTTGTCCTTGGGGTTAAGGGTTGACGGGGGCGTGACGAACATACGGAAGTGCCGCCACGGAAAGTTGATTGAACTGCACTAGTTGGCCACCCCCTAAATGGCTGGCATGCAATTTACTCATTACATCCGTTGCTGGGGCATTAAAGTTCGATTCATTCATGACATGGATAGTTTTTTTTACAAATGTTTGTAGGAGCGAAGGATTCTATGAGTCTTAATAAAAGTTTATAAAACTACAAGACAACTTATTTGTATTCTTAACCGCCTATAATTTAAAAATTCACCATCCAATTAAATTGTATACCAATCAATTATTGTGACACTTTAATAAATTCCACAATCAATTTATCAACAACAACTTCTGCATCGAAATATAATTAGATTTCAATAAATACCCTTATTTTTATAATAAAAAGGCTTAGCAATGAATTCAACATATTCCCATAATAAAATTCAGCAATGGAAATATGCCCTTATATTCACCAATTCATTTATGAGTTTTGAATATATAAGACCGAGGTGTCGTGTTGTCTTTGCCAGAATCAAAGCTAGTTTGGCTGCCAATATAGAAGATATTACCCTCTTAGTTTCGACATTTGCATAATCAAAGCAAAATTTGAGGGCAGCCATAGGAACAATCGGTCTGCAGTGGGTGTTTGACTTTCATTATAGCCATCTAGCACTCTGGCAGATTTAGGACTTCCCAATCAGTAGGGCCAACTTGCCGGGATTCGAGTGTATCAATTCGAGAGATGCCCTTCCCTCGTTTTTTACTCTGCCATTAGCAGGCCACGTCAAGCTGTCAGACAGTCCATAGCCTTTTTCGACGGGGCTTCGTTCGGGATTGTCCTTTGTTTTGCACATTGGGAGAACATTTTATTGCTTTATGCGTTTAATGAAGTGTTGCTGCTGGATGATGCACAGAAAAAAAATTAAATTCTTTCTTATTCTTTTACCCCAGATATCAGAGTGTAATATTTATATTCCGAAAGTATAAGTTGCTTATCTTAATTTATGTTTATCTCATTATACATCTCAATAATCAGGGTCTGACATTACTACTATTTGACAGCAAAGTGATCTTACATATTTTATCAGAGAAGTGATGTTGCGAATCCTATTAATATCATTGCTTCGTTTTTTTCCTTTTTTAATATTAGTCACTCATGTTGATCTCTTATTTTCCTCTGTGTGGAGGCACTCAAAACCCACGCCCCTTGGGACACAGACAGCAACCCTTCGCTTTCACTTTTGGAACCGGGCTCCAAGACAGGAGCAGGCAGCATATCAAACATTTCTGACAGCCTATGACGTCTGCCGGAGGAGTGACTGACTTTCCGACTCACTGACTGACTGACTGACTGACTGACTGATTGACTGATTGATGGACCGTCGACTGTCTTGGAAAGCAAGACCGGTGTCACTCACTCACCCACGAAGCTCGCATGTAATGCATAAAGAATGAAGCTTAAATAAAAGTTGGGAGATGAGAAATAGGATTAACTTGTCACACAATTGAATTTAATTTTCATACACAACGAGGGCGGGTGAAAAAGCATCTGGAAAACCCGTCCAGACATTGCCCCCATCTTCCCCACTTTTTATTTTTTGTCTTCACTTCGGGGAATATATATGTATTTGGAGACTTCGAATCGACTCGAAAAATGCTTTTGTGGTAATCCCGTACAGAAGCCGATTCGGGGTTTTCGTAATGAAATTACACGAGCCTCAGATTTGTCAAAGCAATCAATAGACCCGGATGTGCAGCCTTCGATTGAATGAACTGCCATTCGATGGGCTGAGATCCTTGATGAGCCTCTGCCATCGAGCTCACTTTGGGAATAGTCGGGCGAAAATAGCCGACAGAAAAGGTACATTCAAGACAGGTATTGAAGGGATTTTGCATTGCACCGTAGCAGAGTTTATTATGCATGAAAGTCCTTTCTAGGGTTAATAAAAGGATTTAGTGGAGCAACCTATTAACCTATTCCTTTATTCGGTCTGTAGTTTATTTTTAACAACACGCTTTGAGTTTCTTGGTGTAGTGTCTGTGAAATTAAATGTTTATAATTTCGTTTCTGTTCTTTCTAGGGAAGTTCCAAAGTGGTGGAACTACATTATTTGCTGTCTGAACAAATAGGATTTTCCCAGTCCATTATTACCCTAACTCCAAGATTCCTTTGACAATTCTCCATTCTACTTTTATTTTGCACATCATCCATCAATTAATTGACTGCACTCCACCGCCTCATTGCGTATGCCGCTCACATGCCGCTTGTATCTTTGATTAGCGAAAACAAAGGCGAAAGAGTGACGGGAGTTCATTAAATGTCACACAAATGTGGCAAATGGAAGGATGCAAGTGGGTGGAGGTTGTGGGCGGAGGTTGTGGGTAGAGGTTGTGGGCGGGGGTTGGAGGTAGTGGGCGGTGGGCGGTGGGTGGTGCACCCCATTCTATCCATATGCTAGCACTCACCACACTCCTCTCCTTTGGAACGTCCAACTTAATTAAATAGCAACAGATTCGAGGGTGCGGAATCCTTTCAACCCAGAAGTTAGCCAACAATCACATCCTCGCTTCCGTACACCCAAAAAAAATGCATTATGTGAGTCTAATTTGTTTTATTTAACTACTGGATAGAATTCTTATAACATTCACAGAAGAAGTTATTAAATAAGAAAACCCTAAAACTTGTGGACAGTGTTCGGAACCTTAAAATAAGTTCACACCATTAAATATTTGCTAAGAATGACTTATACACAGTCACAACAGCTAATTTAAAAGATAAAACATAAATAAATATTGTACTTTAAAAAATAATACATTTATAACTTGTTATATAACAAGATAAAATGATAATATAAAAGCATGATTTCTTCAAGACGATCCGCAAACAGAAGTGTTGACAAAATTAAAGACAAATGCCAACTGAAATAATTGAATTCTTTTATCAGAAACTGTGTCCAAGTATAAGCCTGCTCAAACTCCTGATGTATAGTAAAATGTACCGCCACCTCTGGTATTATACCTCCTTTTTTCGCAGTGCAGACCGTCGATATCGCCGTGGTGCACATAAAAGTTTCTAATCCATTTGCCCGATACTTATGCACGCCTGCACTCGGGGGATTAATAAGTGTGGCTGTTTGTAGTGCCATCCCCACCCCCACCCGCTGTTTTCCTCTTTTCCCGAGCCATATCCATCCATATATCCATCTTCCCGGATGGTTTGTTTCAACCACCGCCAACCGCTCGACTTTGCAGCCAAATCAATTTCAACTGTCAACTGTCAATCAGGTCGCAATTCAATCACGCAACGTCCTCGGAGAGAGGGAGTTGTTCGTTCCTCTCCTCCTTCTAAGACGACAACGAAGACAAAGTTGAAGAATAAGAATGGGAATGAGAAGAATTCGAAGCCCGAAGAAAGTACACCACACCATATTTGGCTGAATTATTCAAAGGCATCGAACGGATACCCAAACCCCAGTCAGAATGTGTGTTATTAATGCTTTGGCTGCAAAAGGCGGCGAGTCACGAGCAGGAGTCACAAACATTTGTTCAAGAGATTTTTATGAATTACATCGTTAGAAGTCTGAGGGGGTTGTACACAGATTTTTATTGGTATTATTGCCATTTACAACTCGACACCCGTTACGTTCTGACCTGGCCCTGCATATGCATTACTTACCCGTATTTGCAGCCCAAGCAACCCAATCGCTAACCCAAGCTGAAACCCTGCTAAATTTCGCAGTCAAGACACATGTCACGTATTTTGCTCGTAATTATGGCAAACGTGAGAAATTTCGTTAAGATTTTCTTAACACATTTTCTTGTGCATTTATACATATACATATACATGCCTTTGCATGTATATAAAGTGTGTGCTCTTTGCTCGGGCTGTGGCATAATTTTAGGCATTTTCCCGGTGGCTTTTGGTTCGGTCGTGCTGTACAGTCACCACAGGCATGTGGTGACCCTACAAAGCACAAGCTATAAAGATAACGCCCCTTGAGAGATCTGTGTTTATTTTTCAAACCAATATACTCATCAGTTTAAGAGTCACTTCAAAGGAGTAACTTGAATTCCCAATTGGAACCAATTAATATGATAAAAATATTAATAGATGTTGGGGATTATTAGGGCGAGCAATTATATTATTTATTGTTGTCTAAGAATTTTGGTCAGAAAGTAAAAAAACTGAATGTAATTTAAAAGTGCAATTTATAAGTGTTAAAAAAACATGTTTTCTAATTTACCCAATTTGTATATCCATATTACAAAATAATGGGTTTATAAAAGACAATAAAAATCTATTTATTGTTATGTTATACACTTTTTCTTAAAGTTTGTACCTTACCGTCTTTATTTAATTTTGGGCTAAAAGGTTTAGCAAGTTTAATTAATAAATTGTTCAATTCATGAACTTTGTCCAAAAGATCCTTAATGAGCAGCTTTTTCGCCGACGATGATTCCGTCAGATTTAGAGAATAACTGGGCAAACTATAGGCCACTGTCACCAAAACTATTTTTTAAACAATGTCAAAGGTAAAAGATGTCCTTTGTTAGCTGGCAAAAAGAGGAAATAGCTTACGGGATTGAACCTCTCATAAATAGTCAAAAATTAAGTCCTTTGTGTGCTCGAACGCTTCGACGGCTCACGAACCTGTGATTAGTTTCGACTTGGGTTTTGGTTTATGTAAGGCTTAAGTTTTTCATGGCCTTAAATTTAAGTTAAGGGGATTTTTTTGTACTGAAAAGCTGTCAAAGAGTAGTAATAGTCAAAAATAGAAAACTGTTATTTAAGACATGGCAACCATTCAGTGCCCTTTTTCGATGATTTTTAATATTATTTGGTAAAGAGTTTTATGATAAACAAATGTTTTTTGGTGCTCAAAACTTTACTTTATTTTAAATGAAAATTTGCAAATTTCTAAATTTATTTTTTTTTGCTTGGTTCAGTATTAGGGGTACATAAAGCTGATAAACAGAAGTGCTTTAAGGACTTAGCCCGAAAGTCCTGGCAGTGATGATAGTACTGGTAATCCAGCTCCTGGCTTGGAGACCGAACTCACCAGTGTGGGTAATGCGGCACCAGCCGCTCCAGCCGCAGTTCCGGTCGCCAAGGGCCCAACTACATCCAGTGGACTACCACCACCACTGATCACATCGGTAATTCCACCAGGACGAGCCTCAATGGTGCCCAGGTAGCAGGCTGAAAAAAGGAATACAAAAGTGTTTATCCTGGGAACCAATACCTGTGATCGAAGTAATACATACCGCACACAATTAGGGCCACGACGATCGATTTGTTAAACATTTTAGAACAGCTTGAAGGTATCGACTGCTTGATCCAACCAAATCAACATCGGTTTTTATAGTTCCCGGCCAGAGAACTTCGTGGGCTAAGCGCACGTATTGGCTATCACTATCTAGAGCGTGCTCTACGATTTATCACGAGCTCGGAATCGCGGCTATTTCTAGTACGTCATACGTCAACAAGTCTTCGATGTGGACCTATAATCAGAGAATGTCGTTCTCAGATTTCAAAGAATTGTTTGTAAAAGCAAACAAAGCTTAAAAAAGATTTAGCTATATTTTTAAATTATAATAAACTCGAATGAAACACCTTGTATTTCGTAGGGGGCTCTACCCTTTTTATTTTGCTTTTTATTTGCATTCTGGTTTAGCAAATTGTTTTCATAATAATTCGCTATTCGTGTCTCGACACGTTCCAGCTAAATAATTAGCATTTTCAGCTTTTGAAGAGGGGCCGTGGAATGACATGTAAATACATAACTAAAATTCTGTTTTTTCACCAACAATTAAACCATTTTCATTGCATTCGTTGCTTGTTATCAGAGCTAATCGGATGCCGCAATGTCTGTGTTAATTTTGTTCGATTTATTCATATTATTTCCCTCAATTAACTCGAATTAATTCAACAATTTCAGTTGTAAATAAATAGGAGCCCTGTTTGTGAAAACGTTTATTCGGAACTTGAATTGTTTAGTGAATATAGCAATTTAGTACATAGTACAAGTACCTAAAAAAAAAAGAAACAAAAGATAATACAAAATGTTGAACCGATTAATCTGTTGTCAGTTATGTATTTAAAATTTGGAAGCAAAATGGAAGCAAAAATAATTAGGGGTAAATATTGTACTCTTTATTAAACCATTTTTTCTAAAACTAAAATGCTTTTATTAATGAATTTTTTTGCCATTTACTTAATGAACGCATTTAAACGCATTGCTTTCGACCTTTTTTTTATTGGTTTGACCAACTGGTCTGGAAGTTGTTCAAGATTACGTGCTCAGTTGTTAATCGAATGCAAGTGCAATGCATCCGGTTGGTATGCTCGTAGTACATATTTAAAACAGTTCAACAAGTGTAAGCCACTTCCGGAATCGGAATTCTGAATCTCAATCTGAATCTGAAGACATCTTTAATGGCAGAGGGGCGAAAAGTGGAGAATGGAGCCGGAGAATGAGAGTGAGAGTGAGTTGCAACAGCTGTCCCATCGAGATTGGAATCGGTTGA
This sequence comes from Drosophila kurseongensis, assembly GCA_018153305.1. NCBI lineage: Eukaryota > Metazoa > Arthropoda > Insecta > Diptera > Drosophilidae > Drosophila > Drosophila kurseongensis. Next base: position 2,264,128 of record JAECXX010000141.1, read on the forward strand.
AGACGCGATAAGTTAATCGGCAATCGCACGTACGGAGCACACGTTTCCGGACGTGGTGCCAGTGTACATCGATATAAAACTGGACCATCTGAGCACTGAGAAAATCAGTTCAATTAGCCAAATTTATAGAGCAGTTCGCCCAGTAACAGCAGCAACACCATCGACTAAAGGCTTCCATTCAGGGCTAATTAAGGAAACGGAAAGGAGAGCAGCACGTCGACCATGCTGCCGTCACGTAAACATTTAATTGCCTTCGTTGTGGTGACAACATTAGGTAATTAGTGCTTGGCTCACATGACATTAACTTGGATGCTAATTTCTAGCTCATTTCAGTATGCTTCACAGTGGGACAGGATTCCACAACCAGTCAGTCGGCATCAAATGCCACAGATATCTCCAGCACTACTGCTCCAACTTTGGCGACCACAGAATCTACATCAACTTCAACAGGAGCATCAACAACAGTACCACCAAGCACCACATTAACGGATACAACAACCAGACAATCAGCAATTACCACATCCACAGCCACAACCACATCAACAGCCACATCCACATCCACATCCACAACAACCACAATTAACACTCCAACTACACCAACAACCACAACTAACACTCCAACTACAACAAGCATAACAACCACACAAATTTCATCAACAACTGCCCAACCATCAACATCTGCAACTAACACTCCAACTACAACAACAACCACAGCTAACACTTCGTCAACAACAGCTCAACCAACAACAAGAACCACACAAGCTTTAACTACCACACCACAGTCTACAACAACGACTACAACACCTTCATCGACAACACAACAGTCAGCCACAACAGTTTCTGCGGTCACAACGAGTGCACCTGGATCCATAACAACACCGCAAACTTCTACAACAATCACTCAGGCTTCAACAACAACTTCACAGTCTACTACAAACTCTGCTCAAGTTTCAACGACTACACCGCAGTCCACATCAACATCAACAACACAAGCCACAACAACACCACAATCTTCAACAAGTACGACTCAAACTTCAACAACACCGCAAAATACCTCCACAGGACCGCAATCTACAACGACAACTACTCAAATATCAATAACAGAACCACAATCGACCACAACAAATGCGCCCACTTCAATAACAACACAGCCCACAACAACAACCACTGTAGCAGCATCCAGCACTGCATTTTCAACAACAGTTGCTAAAAGCACCACTAGCTCAACAACAACCACTAGCACAACACCACTCGCCTACACCGTTTACACCATGGAACCATATCCGAATATTTATGGCCGAAACAACCTGGTCGGCAAGCCACCGCGCAGATTGCGAAAGGGGCGCAAAGGACGCAGGGGCAGGAGACCTCGTCGTCGCACCACCTTGGCACCACTGACTTCCAGCACCGCCACCGCCACCACCACCACCAGCACCACAACCGCCAGAACAACACTCAGTAGCGACTATTTTAGCGAGGACTACGACGACATCGTCCTAAACTCAAACAATGTTCTCGAACCGTTTCCGCAATTGGCTCTCGATCTCGGCAATATCGAAAACCACAGGATCCCCAAATAGTGGATCGCTTGAAATATCCTCCAGGAGACTGAGACCAATAACTGAGGGACTTCCATTCATCCAAATCTGATCAGCTTAGTTCTATCTATTTACTTAAGAAATATATCACAAAATGTTGTTAACCTTATATTATATTATTATATATCGTAAAAATTCCTTCACAAAGTGAAAACTTTTTACATCTATTTTTCATTGTGTAAAATAAAAGAAAAAAACTTGAATGTTCTTGCGAGCATTCATTTTAATAGGTTGAAAACACAGACCAAAACCTAATTTTAATTATTTGATAATAGAATGCGGGCATTTTCTTCAAAATTAATACATTTTCATTTCACGCATTAGATCTAAGAAATGTTTAAAAAAGTTTTTATTGTAATCAAAATAATAGGTTTAGAAACAACAATACGGCCTTATATTATTTTAGTTTAATTAAACCTTTATCAATTGAACTGTATACAAATAATAAAAGAAAAATCTGCTTATACAATGCACACATGTTGAACAATTACTTTGTCAGTCAATGCTTTTGTGCAGATTGAATGTTTCTGCCTTAAGTTTCTATTACGTGCAACACATTGCCATGCACAAAATCTCTAGTCAACCGAAGAAGATAATTATTATTTTTATGTGGCAAAAGGCTCTGGCATCTCAACAGCAATACATTCCAATCTGGCAAGCCTCATTAACGTGGTAAGTTAGAGGACGCAAATGGGCCAGGCAAAGTGGGAACGGAAAACTGAAACTTCCAACCTGAAGGGAAAACAGGGGAGAAACTCATAAAACACAAACGGACAAACAGGCAAATAAACAGTTGGTGTGCAATTAATTTGGCAAACTGTTTGCCCAACGCAAACACACACAGTGTAGAGTCAAAGGCGCCCCTTCTCTGCCTTCCATGTGCATGGGGCGCACTGAACAAATACAATTTAACTTCCACTTTCAACACATCAGCAAAAACAAGCCGGGCAACACCAGGCACCATCCACCCCCCTCCCCCCAAGATAATGGTCGAGTCAATTAGCAGCGCCTGCTTTTCGAGTCGCAAGCCGACGCATTAAAATCTTGGCCAACATTGCCAAAGTTGGCATGCCTTTCGCCCCGTCTTTGCTAAATAACTGTCGGACTAATCAAAGTGACAGCTGACCAAGGGACAGTCTATACCTTACACTGAGCGAAAGGCATGCACCAATAATGGAGCGTTCAGCTGAAAATTATAATAACAAGAGCTCTGGTGTTGAGCATGCCAATGAACTTAAAATGATAATCAGTAAGATTTTCTGCTCGAAATTAAATGTGTTTATATATTTTCATATATAAGAAGATCTGGATATATACGGGATAATTTAATTTAATTTAATATAAAATAAATAATCGTTTGCATATTCTCTTAAAGACACACGTCAAAAAAGTTTTCAAGTTTCCAGGACAAACAAAATATTTCGTTATTGCCAACAATCCCAAAACAAAATATTAACTTTTCTCCAGTTCTTAATTTTACGAAGGTATGCAGTATTTTTTCTCAGTGCAGGCAGAGCATTGAACCCAGGCAAAGCCCCAGTTTGCAGAAGGCCCAAATATGCCGCGAGCTTGATAGATTGCTCGGCCAAAATGCACGTGCTTATCGGGGCACGTGCTCCCAGATGCAGTGGCTCGGATTTTCGGGTTATAAGTAGCCAGACCAGCTGCTTGGGACCAACCAGAAACCGGAGAAGAGTCCAAGAACCGAAAGCCGAACGACAATGCTTAGATTTGGACAACAACTGATGCTGCTGGCGATGGCCTGTTTGGGTGAGTTTTACCAAGGAGCCCCAAATGGAACAATAGCTTATAATTCTGTGAAATTCTGGGGGAAATAAAAACACTCAGCTCTGCAAACGGCCCACGGATGGTTTTTGAAACTGCCCAAGCTGGAGGCAAAACTGGAGGCCAAGGAGGACATAGAGGAGGCAAAGCTGGACTGGTTCGAGGGCAAAAAGCAGAAGGAGTTCCTCAAGAAGCTGGATTTCCTCAATTTGTTCACCGAAAAAGTGGAGGCTAAGCTCGAGAAGAAAGAGGACGAGTGGGAGAAGTTCAAGCAGTGGTGGGATGAAAAGAAAGAAAAGGAGTTGTCCTTCTTCGAGGCCAAAAAGGAAAAGGAGCTGGCCTTTTTCGAGGGCAAGTTGTCCAAGAAGACTGGCAAAAAGAGCAAGTCGAAGAAGACCACAGTGAAGCCTTGCTACAGCTACCACGAGGAGAGTCCCGCTCACTATTATTCAGGGGAGGAGGTCACCGAAGCGGACTACGAGCAATCCGAGGAGGTCACCGAAAAACCCCGCCGAAAGAACTACGAACGTAAGAGCTACGAACGGCCAGCCTATTCACTACCCACAGTTTACGATGTGAGGGACGATTCGGCGGAGGGCATTCGCTACTTTACCTGAAAGGACCAAGGACGAAGGACCAAGCTAATTGGCTCGGATGGATGGACGGATATTTATTTATTGCATTTTCTCTGGCCGCCTCTCTCCTCTTTTTACATAATTACATTTTTAATAAATATAATTAAAATTCACATAGCTGAACGCCATCACATCGGTTTTTGGGCTTGGTTTCAGGTTCAGGTTCAGTTTTTTTTGTGATATTGGGTTTTGGGTTTTGGGCTTGTTGCCTGTCTTCAGCCCGCCTCGCATATCATTTGCATATAAATTGAATTCCCCGCTTCACTTCAGTTCGGTTTGGTTTCTTGCCTAGGATTCGTGTAGACAGCCAATATTTTATACATTTTATGTTCACACCTTGGTGTGAGGGGGTGTGTGTGGTGTGTGTATGTGTGGTTTTGATCCATCATACCGCGTACCAAAGCAGCCACTAACTTCTATATCCGCATCCACATCCGCATCCGCATTCGCGTGCTGTCAGCGACACTTCATCCAAAACTGTCAGCCGGTGGCTCAGTGACACATTGCGCCCATTATTTGCATACGGGGTGGAGGGGGGATCGAGTGTCTTTGGACCCACACAAAGTGGTTCATCCTGCCACTGCTACCATTGCAGGTGAGGATGCAGAAGAAACCAGGGAAACTTAACCTGCGGACAGCAAGTAAAACAAAAAATTAAGTACAATTCCTGCTCGGGAGTCAATTAATTTTTCCTCCTAATTTCAATTAAGCTGTCATGTTTAACTAACATCTATTTTATCGCTCTAATTAAACCTATCACATTTTATTAATGGCTATCCAATCCAGTTAATGACATTAAAAATGTCCATTAATTCTAACCAATTCCCTTACATTGTGTTTTTTATATTTTAATATCACTTTAAATTCCCTGATTGAAAATGTAAACATCCGATTGTGTAAACGTTTGTACGAGTCAACACGTAAGTTTTATTTTTCACTACACTAAAATGGGGAAAAAGGAGCAACAATTTTCCATAGTGAGCACTTTCATTTTCGTTTTTTGTGCATGTAGAATTTCAGCAAGCCCAGGCATCTTTGTTGTTTACATTTTTTCGGTAGTTAATTGTTTTTGCATTGCTCGAATATAATTACTTTAATACGTCACTTTTAGTAAACTAAATTAATATATTTTATGTGGGCTTTTCGACTGTTAAATTAATTCAACTTTATGGATTTCGAAATCATCCTTATATTGTTCGCACTTGTGAATCGTAATTCCACTATTGAATTATGCTCTGAATGCATATTGAAAATTGCCATGTTAGGTATTGAAATTATCCCCATTCGAAAACCCAAATATCTGTCACACAGTTGTGAATGTTCGTATACCATCCACATAAACTCCGTATATTCGCTGCACTGACACGGAAATGCTTTTCCAGCTGTCAATGGGCCCATTTGGCGGGGTTTTGGGGAATCTATTGCAACATTGGCGAAACCGAAAAATTGCGGAGTATTCACTAAACACACACACACACACACATACAAACATCCTCCTTAGTAACAGCTAATGGTAATCATAATAATAATTCGAGTTTTTGTTTGTTTTTCGCTGGCGATGCTGAGGCAGCAAACATTTTCAGGCCAAAAGCATTTCATGGTTTGTAAGCACTCACCTTTCTGTGTGTGTGTGTGTAAGTGTGTATTTGTGTGTGAAATTGCATCTGTGTGTGTGTAAGTGCGTGTTTGCACGGGCTGATTCACCTCGGAGATTTTGTGCCATGCCATGAATGTTGATTTGCCCATTGAGTCGTGGCATCAAGTGCAATTAAAAATCCATTGCATACTTTACGGCGCCACTCGCTTTCACATCGATAGCCGGGCTATCGGTCAATCGATTACCTGAACACTTTCTGCATATTTTTGGGGATTGTTTCCTTTCAGTTCTTCAGATCTTCCAATTGTGACATCACAGTTTTCAATTTTCCATGAAATAAACATCTTGTAAGTAAAAAACATTTTTTCTGTAAAACACTTAACCATAGTTTTATTTGCAAGGGAAAGGCATTTTCCGAATACTGTTTAAGCGCTGCTAAATTTTGTCTAATAATCATACAAAATAATAGTTTAATTCGTTGGAAAAGGATTTGAGAGATCCGTTTCTGATTCGTTTACATTCTTTAATATTTTTATTGCGTTTACATTTTGTTGTGTCCATCAAATTGCTAACCATTTAAGGTCTTATTACGTCTTTGAGCTAATTTACAAACTTTTATAATTAAAGTGAAACTGAATTTGTATCATTTCGATTTCTTTCTTTACTTCGACTTGCAAATATTGAATGTACTTTCACTTCAATAGCCAAGCATTGGGTCCATCGATTTACTAGATTTATTGGGGGGTTGTCTTCGGAGAGTTTTGCCTGTCCCATAGATAATCATAGAACGGACTGGGGAGTGGGGAGTGAGGAGTGGGGAGGAAAACTATTATTATTATTTTCGAATTGCGATTATCGGGTGGCACTCCTCTGGGAACTGACTTTGGTCCGAGGTCTGAACTTCAGCGGTCAGCTCTTGTAATTGCAGTGGACAAAAAGAGAAGTAAACTTTGTTTATCCTTTGCCCGAAAAGTTTTCTTTTTGGTTTTCCTCCCAAGACCCCTCCCCCTCCCCAACCCTCCTTTTGATAGCCCAATTTCTTTCATTGCCTGCCACAGTTACAGTTCAGCGGCGAGGGGGTCAATCTTGTTAATTTCAGCTCTGCGGATGAAGCAGACACTTGCCCCGGCCCCAAAAAGTCAACTCCCCGCCCGATTGTATATATATATTGTATTTGCCCGACCATTTGTCTGTCGTTCTGTCTGCTTTTTGGGGTTATGCACGCATCGGGTGGTTTTTTTTTGGGGGGTTTTTTTTTGTTTCTTATTTGGGGGCATGGGGCTTTCCGTAATCGCAATTAAGATAATCAAAAAAGTTTTGACAGTGGACTGTCAGAGCTGCGGAGGCTTGGTTTTTACTTTCGTCCCAGTCCGCAAAGTTTTTCCTTCCGTCTAACAGTTAAACTTCTTTAACTTGAACTTGTTTTTGCCACGTAAAAAACCCTTCTTGTCGAGACTTGGAATTGCAGTACAATCTGTGAAATTGTGGATTACTACAGATGCCACATATTGTTTTTGGTTTTCCCGTTCGAAGGACATATTAATACAAAAGTCTTCCAATATCCGACTCGAAGGACCAACATGTTTGTAGGAGAGTATCTGGGTAGGAAGTCTATTGCTGAAATAAATAACAATAGCATAATATTAATGTTTTAGGAATTGTTATTATTAATTAAATTATTAACAAATGTGCCCTTAAAAATATTCTTTGCTCACAATCTTGTAAACTGCAGAATATTCTGCTTATCAGATGCCAACTGTATTTTCGTTTTCGATTTTCTTATGTTGCCGCAGTTGTTGATGCTTTCTTTTTGCTTTTGGTTCGCCGCAATATATGCTGCAAGTTCTTGCTTCCATTCCGGTCTGCGATTCCAAGTGCAAGAGCAAGATGATATCATCTTTTTGCTTTGGTCAAGACGGTTTCGGTAAACTTTTCAGGGTTGCCGGACTAGAGTTTTTGCCAATGCATACTTTGCGGCTATTATTTCAGGCCTTTTTTACTTCAGCTGCGAAGTTAAAGTTGATGTTGAGTTGAGTTGAGAGTCCTGCAGTTGAAGGGAAAGTTTTATTGCCTTTGGATGAACGGAAATTGGTTTCCATTTTATGAAGATGATAGTTATGGCGATGATGTCGACAATGCAAGCGCACTTTCCAGCATTTCTGTAACGATTCCTAATCCAATCACATCAAGCGCGGATTAAAGCAGGTGGAAGTCGCCACGGAAACGCCATTTAGTTGGCCAAACAAAGCAACATCCGATGTGTGCGGATGTGTAAGAGGATGTAAGCGGATGTGCCGAGTGGAGGGGGAAAAGGGAAAGTTGTGGGAGGAGCTGAAGGATGCTCTCGACCCAACTCAACTGGCAATGGGAACGGACAGGCGTCGAGACAATCCACAGACAGGCAGACGGAAAAGGAGGGAGTGGCGTTTGTTTTGAGCAAAAGCAGACAAGCAGGGCTCCAGACTTCAATATGTTCTTATAGCTTCGGCCAACTCTTTCACTGCCAAAAAGCAGAGGAAATGGTCAAAAAATATTTAATATATTATTGGTAATTTTCAAATATTTCTTAGATTTTTGTCGCCCCGTTGTCTTAAAATAGTTGAAAAATGGAAAAAGTATTTTAGAAACCCTAATGGAAAAAACGGCTTAGAAGTCAGCAATTGAAAAGTATCCCCGCAAAAGCCGACTGTCCAAATTTCTCCACCAGCAACAAAACATCTTCGTTTGGGGTCAGACTGCACGTTTGCCGCATAATTTATGCAAACTAAAATTTCCACTTAAGCATTTCATTTCATCTCGGCGCAATCTTATCGTCCCCTCAACCTCATTCGTCCCATTCCGCCAGCAATTAAATGGAACACAAATTTCCCGTCCAAAGTCCGGACATTCGGGTTGCAGACGGACATTTTGGAGAGAGCAGACAGTACTTGGCATTATTTATGGCTTCCTTTTTGGCCCTTTGTTGCCTCGTTGTTCTCGAGGAGTTTTCTGAATTGCGATTTGGTTAGGGATTCGGATTTTGGGTTTCAAATGGGGATTGGGTTGCGAGGTTTGGGGTTGCGGTTGCAAATGAATGGAGGGTAAAGGGATGCACAATCCAAATTGCAATTAATAAGGGCCCTTAACGTTCAGAGTAAAAAAAAACAGTATAAAATAGGGCTCACTATTATTACAAAACTCCTCTAAGCTGAATAATATTATGTACACAAAGCGCTTCTCTTATATATTTAATTTAATATGTTTGTAAAAATATGGTTAGGACTTAAAGGGTAATTTCCAATAATCTAATTTCCAACCTAAATACTTGTTAACTAATATGGTAAAACTTTTGTTAAGATTATAATTAAGAATAATTATACAATTTCTTATGAACTAAAGAGCAACATTTTTGTTTTTTTTTTAAACCTAAATTATTTTCGGTATAAGAGAGCGGGGCAAACAAATCCGAAACCCATTGAGGCAAAGAAACCGCTTCGGTCAACAGGATTTTTTGGCATCTCCAGGCTCTCGCCTCGATGGCTCAATTCGCTTTCGTTTTGCACGCTTTCCCCGCTTTTCCTGCGCTTTCCATTTCCATTTTCGTTGGCAAACAAATTAAGCAAAGTTAATAACGAAATCTTGTTTTCAACATAAACAACAAATATGCAAATGACTTCATAACATTCAATGAGTGTACGAGACCGACTCTGAAACATGCTGATGCAGCAGACAACTTCAATGGGTGGTGGATGGTGATTTTCCCTGAATTTTCCGGGCTGCCTGTGTAAATATGTACTGTTAGCAACAGGCAAAAGGACGGATTACTGCATAATTATCGAAATGAGAGCGAAAGGAAGAACAATTTGCATAGATGTTGAGACTTGGACCCTTCACAATGAGGGGTCATCTCAAGAGCCAAATCTATTTTCCATAATAAAGTCCCAACGTTGTTGGAAAATACTATAGTTGGTTCGGTAATCAGTGAAATGAATCTTATAACAATAGAATTATTGAGAATATACAATATTTCAGCAATGTAGTTTTAAAAACAAATGTACAACAGCTTTAAGATTTTATTTGGTTGATTTTACAAGAAATATTGCATATAGAATATTCTATATTACAAAAGCGGTATTTAAGTTTACCGTAATTATATAAAAACTGTATCTTCGAACACAAACTCTCCCGATTAATTATATATTATTTTCGTTTGATAAGCGCAATCCCTTTCGGAAAGCTCTTTGATTCCACTTTCAGACACTATCGCCTGGCCAATATCCATTGATGGAAAATGGATTTTGTATGCATTTTTTAGCCATACAAATATGAGAAAAATATTTATATTTGAGCTGATATTCTGGTGCGCCCCTCCCCCCACAGACCATCGAATAATCTGATTTAATCCAGGGGGAGGGATATATATCCCGGGGTCCACCGGCAATTCTGTGTCCCCCGCGCCATCCAGTCAGTCAAGTGTAAAATTAAAAAATGTCAGCAGGAAATTCCTTTGGCGGATGCTTCAATGTTGCGCATTTCGTGTCACACACAATTCCCTGATATTCTGGTACCTGATACTCCACTACCATCCCCCCCAATGGCAAATGGGGGAACACAGTGCTTTTTTTTGGGACAAAAGTTGAGGCAATTAGCAGGCGGCTTTGGCCAACAAAAGGAAACTCTTCAAATGTCCACTCAAATTCACGCATGAAGTGAGTCATTCTTCCGGCGCTCCCCACGAAAATCCAACCTGCCATGGCTGGCTGGTCAGGTAAGACCCTAAAAAAAGAAAACCCTCATAAAGTAGCAAATCTCGGCTATTTGTCAGATTTTGTTTCGCCCATATAGATTTCTATTGTTAGCCAGCGTGACGAATTTTCCAAAGGGCTTTCCACTAAGGGCACTCGACACTTACATATGTCAAAATTCAATTGAAAATTGCTAAACAAAATTTCCTGTTTGAGCAGCGCAAATGAAAACAAATAAAATTATGTAAATCGATTTAAAAGTAAAAGCAGCCCCATATATCCACATATATGTATGTACAAATATTCCGGAAGAGGGGACCCATGGGGATGACTACTCTTTGGTTTTGGTCCGCATTCTTATCACATTACGTAACAGGCCGCAGACTTTGTCTCAAATAACACAGAAAGTCGTTGGGAGTGGGGGGGGGGGTACTGCATTTTGGGGGTGGTATTTCGCATGGGGGATGGACATATAAACATATATCCTACATATATAGTATGTGTACTTCGGCTTACACGAGATCCGAGCGACAGATAGCTGTGGTCGTCTCCCTTTTTGTTTTCCCTTTTTTAATTTCCACAAGATTTTCAAATGCAAATCATGTCAATCGATGACGAGGGCAGAAACGCATTCCTTATCCGATCCGAAAAACCACTTTAGAACCCCACAAACCTCATATTATTAAGGCTTTAAGCGAATTATGTTTTATTGCTGGCGACAGAGTACCAAAATCTGGGACACTACCACAATATATTATCCTCATTGGCAATCAACAAACTGCTTAAAGTATAAAAAGGATTGTTTAAGTATTTAAGATGACTTTTGATATTATTTAAGGAGAGATTAAACGTAATTTCTAGGTTCATTTAGAGACTAACAGCTTAAAACTGGAGTTTCTGTGCCTTATAAACCCAAATGTTCCCAATTTAAATGGATATATCTGCAATACTTTTTTTAGATAATGCAATGTAGATGAACAGACCAAGTATTCAACATTTACATTGACATATATATAGTATCTATAGTATTATCTTTAAAAAGATTTAAAAAAGTAGCATAGTTTCAATCTTTTAAAATGATTCCTTGAAATAAGTTTATTAGGCTATCAGTCTATAGACCATTTTAACAGTCAAATTAAAGCTGAAAGTTGCTGTGCAGGGCGAGGGAGGAGTATGATTTATCGGCCAAACTGGGAGAGTTATTCCAGTAAATAGCAACTTGCAGAAGCCAGGCAACAAATCCACTCAGCACCGTCATAATTTTCAATTTCTATGCCTCCCGAATATTAATATCGATTGTGGAGAACAGCAAACCGACATAAACATAACGCTTAAAATGGTTACGAAAAATGAAACACATAACAATAAAAATTGTACGCCTCCCCGGAGAATGGGTGATTCAGGCCTTCTGGGTTTCGTAATGTTCTGTTGTTACCCCTTTTATATTATATATATTTTTTTTTGGGGAGCTCAGCGGTAGCAACCCCTTGTCATTTTAGACACAATTTAAGTAAGCGTAAAACTGCAAATTGCTCTCGGACAGAGAATCCAGTTGAGTTGCGGGGGTGTTCCGCAATAAATTCAACTAGCACGCGCTGCCTTGAGTCTCCGGTTAATGCACTTGCGGATGCGGATGCGGATGTGGATGCGGACGTGGATGCGGATCCGGATGTGGGGTGGACGCTGACGACATTGTCTCATTGTCACGCTTTGCCAGACTCTGCATAATAAGATGACAAGAAGGCAGAAGAGCAGGCCGGCAAGCAAGCGACAAACAAGAAGCACCACCCAACTACCCAACCACCTTAACTACCACACACTGAAGAACAAATGCACTAAGAAAAATAATCACAAAAATAAAACCTAGCAAAAAAGCAATACAGAAATAATATGTAAGAAAAATTAAAATGTCTAATTAGCTAGGAAATAAATAAATTGTAGTTAAAAAAGTCTAGAAGTTTGGTTTTCTGCTTACTACAGATCAAATCGGTAGGTTTTATAATACTTTGTAATAAACAATTTTGGAATTTGTAACTCATGAAATTGTTAAATATTTTTTTCCCAGTGTAGACTTGAACTTTGAGCTGAAAGTTGCGCCAGCATTGATGTTGCCAAGTCAACTTCCTTAGCCGAAAGTCAATTTATCATAATTTAAAATATATTTGACTAAGCTAACCCTCCGCCCCTTCGGCACCCAAGTCGCCCCATTTTCTGCCAACATTCTGCCCACATTAAAGCTGCAACTCACGGACTTGGCCCCCCAGACTCCACTCGTCCCGTCTCGTCTGGTAATCGTATTAGTTGCACATTTTATAGTCCTGACAGGGCGCCAGTTTCACCCCAAATTCCCCCGCAGGATTTTGTTTGTGCTGACATGGCCCGAACCCGGAAAATCAGAATATCGGGGGCAGGACCGATTGAAATCCATGCTTAACATGTTGTAATTGCATTCGTCGAGTGTCGTCTGCTTGGCCAATCCATGACGTTTTGGGATTTGGTATGGCCCATCACGGATTTTAAATGCAGTCTACGTAATGGAAATGGACCAACGGGTTGGGAATTATAAGCAGCGCCTGTAATAAATCAAGGGAAAGTAGGGTAACGATGGGGAACAATAATTGAATAAAGTATATTAATATTAAGGAAACAATAATACTACTCACATGCGGGGATAACATAATGTGGCATGTGGTGTTGGGAATCCAAAATGGTTTTGGAACAAAATTATCTAAGTCCCCAAAAAAGAATACGATATTTCAGTTCTGATAACAATGCCAAAGTGATACATCGAACTAGACGAAAGGGAACTAAGACTAAGACCAAAATTATAGATTTGCCAAATTCAGGCCAAATCCAAAAAATCCTAGAAGAATGCTTCCGTTCCACGGAGAGAGTATAGTTAAGCCCCTGATTTTGCTACCGAGAAACTTTCTTCCCAAAAAGGGGGTTCGTCATTAATCTTCCCCAAAAAAGCAGTGAAAGGAGTAAACAAACTGAGCGAAAGATACCAAATACGGAAAGCATGAAATAAGAAACAAATAAATAAGAACAACAAGTAGGAGAAAGCGCAAGGAACAACTGTTTTTTCCGGGTATAAACAAGCGGAGCCAACAAAAACGAAATAAATTTAAATCTTCTTTACAAGCAAAATCTAATAAAAATCCATTTCATTTGATGGCCAGCGGCGGGAGAAAAGAAAAAGCTGCAGCAGTAGTAGCAGCAGAAGTAGCAGAAGCAGCAGCTGATGCGCCCGGAAAATGGATTACAGCAATTTGCTTTGTTGCACAAACAGCCGCTCTTAACCCCCTTTCCCCTAATATTTTTGTTTCGCAGGGATAAATATAAATGCTGACACCAAAAGTCTCCGCTTAGCTGCATTTATATGCAAGCGTCCCAGTGTTACTTAAACCCTTTCTAAAGGGTATTTCGATTTGGGGAAGAAAAGTTAAAGTTATGTTAAAGTTATGTTAAAGTTATGTTAAAGTTATGTTAAAGTTATGTTAAAGTTATGTTAAAGTTATGTTAAAGTTATGTTAAAGTTATGTTAAAGTTATGTTAAAGTTATGTTAAAGTTATGTTAAAGTTATGTTAAAGTAATGTTAAAGTTATGTTAAAGTTATGTTAATGTTATGTTAATGTTATGTTAATGTTATGTTAATGCTATGTTATGTTATTGACATGTTAATGTTATGTTTAAGTTGACATTACCACGTCATACCTAATGAGAATTTTTACAATCGATCAATTATAATTCTCAAATGGTTCTAGCCAAATCTTCATGGAGTAGGGACTGTGGCACTCGAAAAATCAGTTCATCCATTTGACGGAAAGTCAGTGTGTTTGAGTGTGTTACTCGGATATCTTATTTGGTGAAGCCTACTTATTTGGATTGATCAGCAGGATGCAGGATCAAGGACCTTTTAAGGCTGCTGGAGGCCTATGGCGTCACCATCACTTGAACCGGATGCAGTGCATCAAGAAGCCAACGGAGTGCGCTCCATTTCTAGGATAACTTACATGATCCCAAAACCAGGAAAATCGCCGACTGACGTGGACTCACACAGGCCCATTAGTCTTCTGCCATCCCTGGGAAAAATCATGGAAAGGCTGATTCTGACAATATCACCAGTGCGATTCCGGAATTTCAGTTCGGCTTTCGTCTTCAACATGGAACTCATGCTTTAGAAACCTTAGAGAAGATGGAGTATGCAGTTGCTGCCTTTATTGACATCCAGCAGGCTTTTGACAGGGTGTGGCACCCTGGGCTCCTGTACAAAGCCAAAAGTCTTTTTACGCAACAGCTGTTCCAGCTCGTGAAAAGCTTCCTGGAAGAACGCACTTTCCACGTATCTGCTGATGGGTACAAGTCGTCAACCAAACCGATCGATCGCGAAAACACTTCGAAGGATCTCTGGAGCTCCGTGGTTTATGCGAACCAGTGACATTGAACGTGATCTCAATGTGCCCAAACTTGGAGACAGGCTGCAGGGACTTGCTGGGAAGTACATGGAAAGGTTAAATGTGCACCCCAACAGCCTAGCCAGGAGACTTGGAACTGCTGCCATTAATAACGCTGACCCTCGATCACGAGTCAAAAGAAGACTGAAGCGACACCACCCTCAAGACCTACCTGACCGGGTTTTGACTTAAACATCATCAATAACAACAACAGCAATATTTCTCCCTAAAATGTCTAGGTTAAATTATTAGTCTTAAGCAACACTGAAGACCCAATGAAACCGATTATACTATAATTATGAACGTTAGAATAAAATATTTTTTTTTAATTTGGATCTATACCAAATATATTTAAAGATACGCCTAACTATTCTCGTACTCCATTTGATATACAATTTATTTTCTGAGAGCAAACGCCCTTAAAAGTATGCTTTAAAAAATGTTGATTGGAAAAACGTATACGTAGACGTATACTTAATTTAATATGTGATTTTTTTCTAAAAGTTTACAACATAAGCTGTGAATGCAAAAAGGTATGACATTCCATTATTGGACAATTATTAGCGTTTTAATCGTAAGAATACTGCTATTTTTGAGCGAAAAATGGCTAAAAACCCAATTTTTCACATTTTTCATTTTTTATGAGGTTTTCATCATGGTTTGTCTCGAAAATTTTACAAAAAAAGTTGTAAGTGCAGTTCGATTGGATATTTTGTTACGAGTTCAACGAGGTATGACATTCCATTGTAGGACTATTATTGTTATCGTAAAAATACTGAAATTGTTGAGCGAAAAATGGTTAAAATCCCAAGTTTCACATTTCACATTTTTCGTGAGGTTTTCACCATAAGTTTTCTTGAAAATTTTACGAAAAAAGCTGAGAATGCAGTTCGATTAGAAATTTTGTTAGGAGTTCAACGAGGTGTGCCATTCTATCATTGGACAATTATTGGCGTTGATATCGTAAAAATACTGATATTTTTGAGCGAAAAAATCCTAAAAACCCAATTTCAAACATTTTACATTTTTCATGAGGTTTTCATCATGATTTGTCTCAAAAATTTTACAAAAAAAGTTGTGAATGCAGTTCGATTGGAAATTTTGTTACGAGTTCAACGAGGTATGACATTCCATTATTGGACAATTATTTGGCGTTGTTATCGTAAAAATACTGATACTTTTTTGAGGGAAAAGTGGTTAAAATCCAGTTTTTTACATTTTTTATACGGGGCTAAGTTTAGTTTTGAGTTGAACTACTAAGCATTTGCTAAACAACCAACTAATGTGCTTTATCCGATGGTCTGCGAAGGCAGTTGGTTATTCTGGGATCACGCCTTTGTCCTCCCAGTCGAAAGCGAACTCCAGTCGCTGGGATTAAGCAACTACCAATGGAGTCCCGAATTTACATAATCAACAAATAATTATGCCACAGATGCAGCAGAACAGCAGAAGCGTCAGGAAGCACCCCAGAAGCGGATCTTCGGCGGCGGTGGCATGTCAAAAGTTATGCCTGCCCCACATGTTGCCCCTCGAAGATGCCCCCCAGCCACCGCCCTTCCAAGAGCAACACCCACCCGGGTGGCAAGGACATAAACACACAGACTAATGGACAATTGACCCTCATCAGGAGCAGCAGCATGTGGTTACATCTTGTTGTTGCCGGGATCCAAATCCAACCCACAAACGATGCCATTGTACATGACAATATGTGGCTGACCTCGTCGGGCACCAAAAGTATCCCCCCCCCCCACTTTCCTCACACTACCACCAGAAAAACCCTCTTAAAGGTTTGGCTTTTTAAGTGATTGCTGGATGGAAAGGGGTAGCCACACACGCTCACCCACGCAAAAAGTGCAGGCGATGCTCAAGTGAAAAGGCAGCCATAAACATGCAAACTCAATTAAAACGATTTCTCATTAAGGGCATTCAACGTCGCTGTCTCACTCATCGATACACTCGAACAGGCTCCCCGACCCCTCTTCCAAATCCCCTCTCCTGATCACAGAGTCCATGCCTACACGCGGAAAAATTCAAACTAAATACCAACCTGGATTTAAATGTATATTAATCTTATTTGTAATATCGATAGTGTTTATACTAAGTTTAAACAAAACATATGAAACAAAAAAAGGTTTTAATAGAAATCGTACATATCCTGAAAAATAGTTGATAGGCATTTACTCTTTTGTTCATGACCACAAAAGGACTCTTCAACAAATTCATGATCAATTTAAATCGCTTCGTTCTTAGTGTAGTCACCCTTGTCCATCCAGACTTCACCTCACGAATCTACCATTTTCGGGCAGTCGGGGACCAAACCATTACCCAAGCCGATGTCAGATTTCATTAATTATCGTTTGTGGAAGTCACCACCAAAACGGTTAAGGGAGTTTTGGGGCTTTATAAAGGGGGTTCTGGAGCTACGACTCGGAACCGAAACATTAACCCAACGCAAATTCAAGAGCCCCATGTAAGTCGGAATCGAGGTGATGTGGCAAATCAAACGGATAATTTAGCTAACAGATTGTTCTGCTCTGACAAATTGACTCATTGGTATCACTTAATTTCTAATTTCTTAGTACGTATAATATTGATTAAGGTGTCTAATTAAAGAGATTTATTTATTAAGATAATTTTGCATTAAGAGATCAGCTGATAATTCTTTTTTTACCTAGAGAACAATGGAATGTAAAAGAAATAATATAAGGGTCTTGACTTCACTTACCATTTCGTTCATAATTTATTTGTACTGAATTCCAACTGAGTTTTAGATCCATTCCCAAAGATAATCGACAACATTTTCGCGTTTCCGCCATTATTCCTGCGTTTGCCGGAGTTTCGATGCTTCGGTGTTGCGGCAAACTTGGCAATTTTATGCTTCAATTTCCGCTTCCGGTTCGAGGGACCAAGGAGTTTGGAGCTGGTTGGCAATTGAGCTGCCAGACAGACAGTCAGACAATCAGACAGACGGAGAAAGTGGAGTTTCCTGAACTGCCGGGGGGCAAGTGGAGGGGTTTCGCTAACAAAGCGATATCCGCCACATAAGCTGCAAGCTCGCATACTCCTTATTTCCTTTATTTTTCCGCTTGTTTTTCTTTTATTGCCAAACTGAATTTAGAAAGGGGCGTTGGGTTTTCCAGCGGGGTAGATGGTATATACCTGAACCGCACCATAAAGCTACATTCCCCTCGCAATCCCACAAACCCACAATGGGTTTTGTTTAGTTTTTACAACAGACATTGCCGTCGACTTTAGTGACATTTGACATTTGATATGCCTTAATCAACTATAAAAGCTTGTCTCAGACGAAAGCCATGAGGGGTGTTTCTTCTCTTTTTTTTTACCGGGGGGGCTTTATTGGGGGCTAAAGTTACGGAATCCGCACATAAAACTGATGCAACATGCAGCAACACGTGGCCATAAAATGGGAACACAGGTCTCTAAGTAAATTATATCAACTATTCACGGGGCACGGATGCGATATTTAGTCACGTAGGCGTTTAAGTGCCTCGCTGGGGTTTCATACTAATTTTTAGAGGTGTCTTGCTCAAAGGAAATTAATTGACACAAATTTTATATTTGCCTTATACTTAATTTGGTTTAATTTTTATTTAGGTATCTGCATTCCATAGCCATTATTAGTATCAACTTAATTTCCATTATTTTCCACCATATCATACCCCATTTAATGTATCGAAATCGGAATTTTAAAGTTCTGTAGACATGGGTAGAAAATTCGCTCAACCATTTGGCCTTCCATTCCTCTGGCCATGCCAATTCCAATTAAATTGTTAAGTCGCCGCTAAGCTTCAATTAGCTAAACCCAAAGATGACAGGCGCTAAAAATAATTTCCAAAAAGCAAACACAAGTGACCGGAGTGCGAGTGAAACGGAGCACACACACAGTGAAAGAGAGAGAGTTGGAAATTTTAATTATATTTGCAATTGCAATGCCATAAATTTGCCAGCCCAACCACCACGCCCACCGCCCACCACAGCGAACGTGGCGACACCGAAATATGTGGCAAGTTATTTTAATATGCCACGAAAAAGTGTCGCAACTTCTCTTTCCGCCTTTGTGGGTGGATTGAGGCTAAAGAAAACCTTAAATTAAATTGCAATTTGTGGCTTAATTTATTTTTATCGTATACACATAGCGCACAGATAGGCCAAAGCGTGCAGACTTAGAGGTTCTTCTGCCGCGATGTAGAGATGTAGATGAGATGGTGGGACACTGGGTGGAAATGGGGAAATGGTTGGAAAAGGTGGGGCCACGGCGATAGCTAAGCACCTGGGCTTCCGTTCGGAGCGAGATGCTATTATTGGAATTTTAATTTCCCCATTTTAAAGCGCCTCACTCGAGGACTAAGCCCCTTACATCCAGATATCCCGGCGATCAGCCAAGCATGCCGCCCTACACAAATAAAGTGCCTAACACACACATCCAGTCAGAAATATATGCGTGCATATATGGGACAAGTGTGTGAGTACATGATACACTGGAAAAAGGGGATCTACATTAAAAAAAACCATCAAATAAATATGTTTTACTTAAACAAGTTGGTAGGAATAAGGGATTTTGGAAGATACTTTGCCTATTAATGGAATTCAAACCTTGGAAGTTCATTTAAATATATATATATACTTATATATATATAATATATGTTAAATTTTAAAATAATTTATTACTAATAGTTATCATACACTTACCTATAATTTTTACAATAATTACAAAAATAGAATACTCCAAAAGCGATTATATTTTAAGCGTTTGTTAATAATAAATACTTTATTAATGTTATAATGCTAATATCATTAACTATATTACCCATTGCTACATTACTTTGAGTTTTAAATTAAAAATAAAATCGAATCCTAAAATCTGACTTAAACTCTTTTTTTCTCCGTGTATGTTGCGTGCACTGAGTGCTTTCTTTGGCTTTGTTTTTGCCGCACTGCTTTCCTATTTGCCTTTTTTTTTTGTGTTTTTTTGCTACCTCCGCTGCCGTTTCTGGTTTTTGGTGTTTTCGGTGTGCAATTTCACGCGAAGTTTCCAGCGCATCAATCAAAGCTGACAGCCGCTTCTCCTCCACATATCTCCTGCCGTACCGCCTAACCCCATAGACCAACCCACATCGTCTAGTCTCGAAACCCTGGCTGCCCGAAAAAAAAAATATAGGAAAAGCGAACCTGACGCTTAGTTAAGCGCCGTGAAAGGCCTTGACTTTGTATCTGATGTATCCCATTTCGAGGGCTGCATTTTGAACCCACCCAACCGAAGACTGGTACATAATCGATACGGATTCTAGACTTAGGTGGAAAAAAGGTTTCGAATCGGATATGAATATATTACGGATCGATGAGCTTAGATAATCCCATCATTAAATAAAGGATGTTAAATTTGATTTTATATCAATGGTTTTTAACCATGACTTCGTAGTGGCAAATCACAAAACTAAAGGACATTCAATTTATAAAATGAAAAATCTAATATTGGTGGGCCTGCTACATGTTAGTTGAAATGTTTTTCTTACTCACCTGTGTCTTGGAGTCCCTGAAATCATGATTCTTGGCTGGTGTCGTCTACCCGTCGGATGCATCCCTATGCGTAATCGGCGGCTTCCGCTTACATCCTGCCACCGAAGGACATCCTCTCCGAAGTCGGATTGCGCCGGGGATCTCACACCTTTGTGGCGTATCAAACGGAACTATGCGGAACGAACACGTGAAAATGCCTGACACAAAGGACACCAGTCCCGCAAAATAAAAAAGAATGAAAAAGTAACAACACAATGTCAGGGGACAATAACTCCATACAGGATGGGAAAGGAACTGCGAGGCGGCAGACAGAAGAGAGCAGGGGTGGCATTTTGTAATTTGATCCAGTGGGTGGTGGTTGTTGGGGGCTGGGTGGTGGCGTAATAGGCGTAAACCGGAAGTTAAGTGTAAAAATAATAATAAAGGTGTGTGTCTATCCGTATCTCCTTGCTTCCCTTCTAGGCCATTGTCTGCCACCGCCCCCCAATAAAGGACCTCATCCCCACCATTTCCTTTCTGACTTTTTGTTCCTCATTTCTTTGCGCTTCCCTTTTCCAAAGGCAGCAGCACTTTAATATTCAAAAAGTTCAGGAGTTATAAAGCCTATTTCTCTGGATTCGCAATAAATTAAAATTATATTTTGACTTATATATTTTCTTGTATCTACACATTCAATAAATCAAATTTAATTTAAAGTAGCCATTTAAGACTAAACATTTTGAATAATTAAAGAATAAAAATATTTTTAATTGTGAATGAGGCTTGACCCGGATTTACCTAATAAAACTAAATATAAATGGACTTTAGAAACTCCAAAACATTTAATAAGCATACAATTAATGCCTTTTTTAAGACATAAAAGTAACAAAAAGTTGTTTTGCCTGAAGGGAAGAATGTTTTCATAAGGAAATGCCATGGTTTTTCACTTTTCATTTTTCCCCCTTCTGAAAGGTGTGCAATCAAAGGGGAATCCCGCCTCTGACAGCTTAAAAAGAAGAAACAGAAAACGCTGGGAAAATATAAGGAAAAGTGAAAGAGAAGGTTTTCGGGGAAAGCGAGCAATTTCTGTTTATGCTTTTTAATTTTAGCTTTATTGTGCGCAATTTATGTTCCAACCCGTACCGAGTGTGTGAATAGCAGGAAAGCGAAAAATAGCAGTTTTATGCGGCACACGTCAGCCTTCACCTTACACTTTTCACCTTTCACCTTTCACCTTAAACCCCGGACTAACCCACCTCTCCACCCTCCACAAAAATGTCCACCCATTGTTGCATTTCTTTTGCAATGGCTCTTGTTTTTCCTTCAGCTGGATTTCATTAGATTTATATGGATGTGTAGCTCAGATACTCGCCGCAAAAGGAAAAAATCAATGGCTTTGCTCAGTGGGGAGTCACCAATATAACCAATAAATGATGCTCTAAAAAACTCTTAGAATTTTTTGAGCTTTAAAAATTTGTTTGCAGAGACTTAGAAAACGTGCTGAAATGAGGTGGCTTACAAAAAAATCATCAAGGCCATATCTTATTTATTTGATAAAACTTTACAGAATGGTTAATGTGTAAATGATCTAGGGGCAAGAACCACGCCTATTTCTTATTCCTTCGCACATCCTGGCTGACTCATCAAAGGCACATGTGTTTCAGACCTTCAAATAAGCACAAATTTCCAGCAAAGGCATACAACAAAAAATTGAAACTCACAACAAACACACAAATTACGACCTATTTTTCGGTTTTGCCGCCACCACGCACAAAAAAAAATGGGGACAGTTGGGGATGAGCGGGATGAGCGAGTGTTCGCATAAGGAAGGTCTATAAAAATCCACAAATAAAATGTCATTTGCCTCGAACGTGCCTGGCATCTACTTATAAACTAAATTAAGGATAACATTTGAAAAATTTGCACAAAATAAAATCCAGCCAAAAGGATCCAGTGAATAGAATAGAACAGGACTCGAGTCGCGGACACGATGTCCTGAATGCTTAAGTTGAAAATGTTTCTTACCCCAAATAGTACACACGCACACATATATAATATACATGGGGGAAAAGGAAGAGGCGAAGAAAAGAAATAGAAGCTGAGTGAAATGGAAAATATACACAATAATTTAAATTGCTTTACAATGAAACCCTAAAATGTCAATAGAGCGGCGCGCTATTTGCTTTTCCTATTTATTCCACCCACTCCCTGCCACACTTCTTAGTATGCAAAGTGCCGTCCTCGCAATACCCCCCCTCCCCCCATCCCTTCGGGAAACACCCCCTCATTGCCACTTTGTTGGCTTTTCCATTTCATTTGCAAGTGGACGCATTGAAATAAAGTGGATAATACTGGTGGGATGGCGATAACCCCTGAATAATGGCCCCAAGATCGAGAAACATAGGCATGCAAGTCGAAGCATTTTTCTGGTAAAAAACTCGCTCTTATGCTTTAGGTTTTAAAATAAATCTTAACTTAGAATTTATAAAATCTGGTTCTACATTTAAATAAAAGTTTTATGGATATACAACAGCCTAAAGCATACTTTTTAGTTAAGTAAAAATTAATACACCATCGACTAAAGGAAAAGTTTTTCATCTTGACTCACCAAAATCATGTCTTCGAACATCGAACATTTATTGTGATTTCGTATCTGTGTAATGGCCATTAGGCACTCCCTTTAAACTTAATTATTCCAAAAACCTGCGTGCATTGAGTACTCGAAAATGTGTTTTGACACAGTTTATTTATTTTCCAATTTTCGGTTCCTGTTTGTTCGCCGTGAGTCCGAAATCCAATTGGAGATGAGAGCGACGACCACACAATGTCGGCACGTACGAGTTGTGCTAAATATTTCAACACGATTCAACAAACTACTCACTTAGCCGGCTAAAAAGAAAAGTCTCTGCCCCGCAAGAAGCTAAAAAGCAGAGCACCGGGCATGACCCGAAAGCATTTGCACTGCATTTAAAAAACATTTGCGGTTTTTACGCTTAATCATCGTCAGCGGGCGGTGGCTTTCACACGCGGGGGCTGTGGGGTCGTGGGGGCGTGGTTTGTCTATATATCCCCAGCCGACATCATTTCCTAGCTTGGAATTCCCAGCACGCTTGTATATATTAATAAAAATGCATTAGTTCACATTTATTTTCGACATAAAACGTGTAAAAGTAAGCAAGCCAGTCAGACAGACAGACCGAGTTGGGGCAAAAAGACAGGGACAGACGGGCCAAAGGGATCCCGGGGGGCAGCTTGTGGAAGATTTCACTCACCTAGAGACAGTGAAAAGTAGGCGGGGTCGACCCAGTGGACGGTGGCTGCACTGAGAGAAATTATCAACCAAATTGGTAAGCAAATTGGCTATTTTTCATATCCTAATGAAGCTGTTGGATGGTTTCCTGTTATTCATTTGTATACAAAATCCAAGGTAAATATTAATATGTATATCGTAAAAATTAATAATCAATAGTGTTACCATGCAACTTAAAAATGAACTCGGGCTCAATGTTACCATATTTTTAAACAAGCAAGTTTTATAATAAATATACAAAATAAAACATTATAAAGAAATGTAAATAGTAATATACACTTTGTTTAAGCATATTTTCTAAATATCGCATTATTATCAGTGTCTTAAAATTGTACATTTCGTAAGATACAAATTTTAAGCTATAGAACACATGAATTGAAAAATCTGAAAACAATTTTCCCCACTTTTGTTTCTCTCCGTGCCCCGCTCCACATTTAAAGCTCGGCGACTTTTCCTTTTATTTCAACGGTTGAAAGCAAAATAATGTACACGACAACACCACCCCCTGGTACTCGCATTTCCACCCACCCCGCCACCCCACCACCCTACTAGACCATCCAAGCCCCCGATCCCGAACATCCGCAGACAACCAACCTGTGCACTTTCGCTCTCTGTGTCTCTCTATGCTAGTCGTAAATTTTAGATATTCGCAGCACGTGCAAATTATGTACAATAATAAAAGGCAACGGCAGCGGCAGTGGAAAGAAGAATAATCCAGAGGGAAAGTAAGACGAGAATGGGCGCAACTGTTGTGCGGAACTTGTAGCTTCCAAGTTACAATTTGTACGGCCAACACCCCCTCCCCCCCTGCCCCACGTCACTGAATGTCTGTCCTGTCTCGCTGACGACTGACAAGTACATAAAACATGTCTGCGCCTAAAAGTCTGCTGCATTTTCAATTCCCAATGCCCAATGCCCAATCCTGTGTGCTGGGTATCGATTGTCTCTCGGTGGAAAGACCCTTTTTAAGGACGAACATTCGCGGCACTATCACGAACTGGCAACAAGTGTTGGAAAGTTTCCACATCCACATCCTGCATTCAGCTCAGCGAAGACAAGTGATAATAGAAAAGTAAATCAGTAGTGGTGTGGAGAACTTAATGTATTTTAAAAGTGTAGCAAGGTTTTTAAAAACTTCCTGTACATTCGAGTACCGATTTTAAAGTGGCTTAATTTAATAGTATATGCATCCAAAAATATCATCAAATTATCAATATTACTAAATATCTGATGACCTGCAAAATGGTGACCTAAAATTAAACTTCTAAAGCTTGACTATTTTAAGTCCTGTTTGATTTTGTTTTGATCTTTTAAGCATTGTGGTCCACCCGAAGGACATAAAACATTAACAATTCTCTTAAAATAAAAAGCAACAAATAAGTGACCAATAAATTTAAGCAATTCCGTTGCTAAATCAAAATAAGTAAAAGTTTCTCAGTTATTTATTCATGATTTTGCCAGGATTTATGGGTTAGTACATTTTGAAGTCTTAAAAGTTGGCCGCTCTTCTTGTTAACCACTTTCGGGCACAAGATTATTCCCCGGAACGACCATTGAATTCCTTGAGCCTCCTCAGGTGGCGACAATCATTGGACTGCCGTCGTTTTGGCAACCCAATTGCGTCCCCGAGGTGTTGCATAATATTTAACACCCGTCGACCCACTGATGGTTATCATTAGCAGAAACGTAGAACCCCCTCCCCCCACACACAAAAACTTTTTCCCGCATTTTGTCATCCCCGCAGGCGTTATGTTCTGCTTTTTTTTTGTTATTCAAAATTTTATAATTACTTCAATATTTTGCTCTTCCGCAGTTGTCGTGCTGCGGCAGCGTTTTTGTGTTTGCCACACGTTTCAGAGCCATAACAAATTACTTAGGTCATCAATTATGAGGTGAGACACTCGCACCTCAAGCGCCGACAACTTCTGGTTCTTGTATGGTTTTGTTTCTGTTTCTGGTTGTTGCTGATGCTTTTATTGCTTTCATTATGATTTCATGCCGCGGGAGACACGTTCCGGGTCGCTTTTCATTCTCCGCCCCCTCCGGAAAATTCCCCAATTTCCACCGGTTGACGACCATTTGTCTAACTTCAGGTCTTCAGGTATTTGATGCGGTGCTCGTCTGTGGGTGGCTTTTGTTAATAATGTTATCTTTTATTTATAAAGCGTAACTTTTTGTTTCTCGTTTAAACTTTTTTCGCTCGGTTGGGGGTGAATGTAATTGCATTTAATGTATGAATGGCATGCTGGGTAATTTTCTTTAAGGCGTGGGTGTTTTTTTTTCTATACAAATAGATGGTGTAATTAACAAGATTTTCCTGATTTTGTTATCTCACATAGATGCTGTATTAATGAAACTTCAATGAGACTAATGGTTACTTAAGATATATAACAATAATCTCCAAATATATCGCCAAATTTAGCTAGCAGAAATTATAAAATCCATGCTGAATTTTATGAAATAAATGTATTTTCCTTTTACAAATTGTGTGATCGTTAATTTAAGTATCTCTTCGTTTTCTAAAGCTCAATTTTTTCCAATACGCTCTAGAAATATACAACAGAGCTAATTCCCATAAAACTAACCAATTTAATACAAGATATTCATTTATCGATTCAATTTGTGTATATTTCAAATAAATTAAACAACTTTTGCTTAGAGAGTATAAAAAATAAATAAATGCCGAGAGGCAGTGAGGCTGGCAATGCCACACATAACAAGATTGAATAGCTGTACAACCGGTGGTTTTGGTGCTTTTGGTGGTTTCGGTGGTGCAAGATGCCCGACTTCTTAGGGCTTGTAGGTGTAGGCACCACCGCAGTTTTTGTAGCACAAATAGCTGGGACGAGTGCGCCACTTGCGGCAATATCTCCGATAGCAATTGTTGGGATTGGGCGACGGTGGGCGGTTGGTGGGTGGCTGATCGGTGGGTGGGCGATTGGTGGGTGGCCTGTTTGTGGGTGGCCTGTTGGTGGGTGGCCTATTGGTGGGTGGTTGATTGGTAGGAGGTTGATTGGTAGGAGGTTGATTTGTAGGAGGTTGATTGGTGGGAGGCTGGTTGGTGGGAGGCTGGTTGGTGGGTGGCTGGTTGGTGGGTGGCTGGTTGGTGGGCGGCTCATTAGTGGGTGGGCCATAGGTGGGCGGGTGCTCCGTGGGTGGTTCAACAGTAGGTGGTGCCGCCGTAGGAGGTGCAGCAGTAGGTGGTGCAACAGTAGGTGGTGCGGCAGTAGGTGGTGCAGCAGTAGGTGGTGCCGCTGTAGGTGGCGCAACAGTAGGTGTTTCTGTGGTCGTTGTGGTAGTGGTGGTGCCGCAGTCATTGGCCACAGTGGTGATCAAGTGGCTCAACAAATCTACCACTAGCAGCACACTCAAATCCACATCGACCACCTGAATCACATCATTGTCGTTGCCAATTATCTCCGTGCCAGGTCCAGCTAAAAGAGGAAAAAAAAATTATAATAAAACAACATTCCACTTGAATAGGATCCAAACTTACAGTTTATCTGGTTGCAAACGCCTCCACTGCCTCGGATTATGTTGAGTATATCGAGGAAGGCCAACACCCACAAGTCAACGTTGATCAGTTTCACTATACGATTATTGTCACCTATGACAACCGTCTTGGGACCCTCTGCAAATAGTTAATAAGGGATTGGTTAATAAGAAGCTAATAAAGCTGCTAACATCTCAAACTTACTGTTAGCTGAGTTCCCGATAATGCCTCCTAATCCCAAAATGCTGGTTATGCTGGATAACAAAGGAATCTCGGCCAGGACCAATCCATGGACATCCACAAATTTAACGATATTGTTCTTGTTGCCCACGACCAAAGTTTCGGGACCGCTGACTGCATTGTTTCCAATGACGCCGGAGGATCCGGATCCCGTTGAAGAACTGCTCGAGGACGAACTGCCCGAGGACGAACCGCCCCCCAAAATGTCGGTGACGCCACCTAAAGAACCTGAAGAATCGCCAGTTAGGCCACCAACGAGGCCACCAACGGTATTGGTAACTGTGCCAACAACACCAGTTAGAGTGGGCTGCAATGTCTCGACGACTCCTTCGACAACGGGCTCCACTCCACTAACGACACCGGTGACAACGGGTCCCACTGATCCAAGAAGGCCACCCCCTGTTCCGCTGAGAAGTCCTCCGAGAAGTCCTCCGAGAAGACCACTAGATCCTGATCCCGATCCTGATCCTCCCGTTAGACCACCTACTCCGGGTAAGGCTCCCGTGAGGCCACCCAATCCGGATGATGGGCTTGAGGAGGTACCACCGCTAGAAGATCCACCACTTGAAGATCCACCACTTGAAGAACCACCACTAGAGGATCCAGGGGTACCTTTAATATTACTTATAGCCGAAACAGCCGCCAAAACGGGAACATTGGCGTCTACAAGGCTAGTGAACTTGTTACGATTACCTCTAATAAGTAAATTGGGTTTTCCTATAAAAAAGTTAAGAAAAATAAAACAAAACAATTGTAATTAAGAGTGTGATAGTAAAAATCAATAGCCAATCACAAATCTAAATGCGACCACTACTTACTGTTAAGATTGTTTGCAAAACCAGCTCCACTTATTTTGCTTAGAGCAGGGACATTAGCTAATGCATCAACGTTGGCATTAACCAGCTTGTTAACTTGGTTTCCATCACCATCGATGTCAACATCAGGGCCGACTATAAAATAAATCAAGTGAGTTAGTAACCTACTAAGTTCGGAAAATCTGGCAATGCTTACGATTGGCATTGTTTCCCACTGAGGAGCCTGAACTAGAGCCATTGGAAGAACCACCAGAAGAATTGCCTGAAGAGCCACCAGAAGAACCACTTGGAGTACCACTCGAAGAACCACTCGAAGATCCACTGGAAGAACCACTGGAAGTACCACTCGAAGAACTTGTAGAACTCGTAGAAGGACCCTGGTTGTTAATGATACTCAGGATCGGTAAGACCAGATTTATGGGAAGTCCAAGATCCAGCAGTTTAAACAAAAAATTCTGATTGCCAATAACTTTGTCGCCTTGAACTGAAATTAAGAAATAAGATTGAAAAATAAACAAAATATATTATTAAAGAAATATACATAATTACGTAAGAGAAAGGAAATTGCTAAAGGATCATAAGATAAATTTTAAGTTTACCATTCACATTGTTGCCAATGACGGAAGAACTGGATGAGCTCGGAGTGCCAGAACCAGAACTAGAACCAGAAGATCCCGAATTAGATCCCGTAGAGCCCGTCGATCCCGAACTCGAGCCAGTAGATCCCGAAGTGGAGGATGGACTCGAAGAGGAGGAACCGGAAGAGCTTCCACTATCAATATCTGACAATACTGGAAGAGCCACTAAAGCGGGAACTTTCGCCACAACTGCGCGGTTAACATTGTTATCACTTCCCCTGAGAACTACATCAGACCCCTCTGCAAAGGAAAATAAAAGGTAGTTGAATAATAACTGAACAATCGACAGATTTCGCCAGCACTCACGATTAAGAACGTTCCCGGTGAACCCAGAGCCGTGAATTTTACTTAAAACAGAAGCAGCAACTTCTGCGGGCACTTCAGCGTTAACCAGCTCATTTTCTTTGTTAAAACTGCCAACAATATCGATGTCATTTCCCACTACAAATAGAAGCCAAAATAAATAAACCAATGCAGGAAGAAAATGATAAATACTCACAGTTTTCGCTATTACCGAATCCGGCTGCAAGAAATCAAAAAGAAAGTTTTATTTTAAATTCATAATTGAATAAAGTTGATATGATAGTTGACTTACATATGGCTCGCTTTGCGGTGGCCGCTGTTTTGGGACCATCCAGGGATTGCGAATCCGTGAGGTCGCCACCATTTATGCTGTTTAGTGCCGCGGCATTGGCCATTTCGGCGGACGAGGAGGTCTGAATGGTGCGATCGAGGGCGGTCATGAGGCCCATCAGCACCGGCTTGTCCACGCCCATCGCCAGCAGGCGGACGATCCAACTTTCGGGGGCGACGGAGCACAGACCACTCGTCTTGCCCTCGGCAATGGTCGATAAACTGTCCAGAAGGGATACGGATAGCATACTGAAGGCGTTCACCTGCAGCAGACTGACGGAATCAGGACCCACTGAAAGGATAATGGAATTCAAGCATAATAATTAGGAGCTGTTTTGGGGCTTGTGAAGAAAATGTAGGAATAGCTATATGTTAGTATCTTATATACTTTCTTTTATTACAGCTTATTTGAAAGTCGGTACTCGTCCTTAAATTTTGCTCGTTATTTGCTACTTGTTATTGGAACTTTTAAGCCAACTAATAAACAGATTATATTCGATACTAGCTCCTCAATTTATGTATATTAACCATTAATCGTTAAGTGATATCAAGGGTTGAAGAAATGTATACTCACTCTCTCGCAAATTCCTAATGATCTTGTGGGCCTCGCCACTCGACGCCCCGCACACCTGCAGCAAAGTATTGAGGATGGCGGTCAGTTCGTTGATGTTTCGTGCCTGCAGGAACTTCAACACCTTGGCGCGGTCGTCCTTGACCTCGCCCACTTTCCGGGCGGTGCGAAGACCCGATCCCTCTGCCTGCTGATGCTCATCGGCGACCTTGGCCTGCTCGCGCTGACGGGTGTGGGTGCTCTTGATCACCTGACCCACCTCCTCCTTGGCGCACTCGATGCCATTGAAGAAGCAGAGGGCCAAAAAGGATTTCAGGGTCAAGGTCAGGCTGTTCCTGTCCTGCGACTGGTCGATGTCCTGGATAATGCGACTGCACGTGGCATTGTTACGAGCTCCAATCAGTATATCAATGATCACATCCATGCCAATCTGGAGAAACACATTGTTTCCCTTCGTGTCCTTGCTGACATCGCTACGCAGTGATTTCATCGTGGACTCCTGGAGGGAAGTCAACTTGGCGCCACGTGCCTGCATGCTGGCCAAAAGTAAATCGGCCAGATCCTTGGAAGCCAAGCGTCCGATATTGGTAACACGTGGTATTTTTAGGGAGGCTTCGGTACTTGTATCTTGCTGATCCGTAGTGCTGGCAATAGTACTACTACTAAAAGTATTACTACTACTACTACTGCTACTTAATTCCGTTTCCAGGAGTAAGGATGCCAAGGTGGTTGTGGAAAATCCAACTGTAGTTCGCTTCGCGGGTTTGGCATCATGGGGCACCAGAAAACAGGTGGACAGGAGTAGGAACAAATGTAGTCGCCACATCTCGATAGTTGTTTCCACTGACTTGACTCGTCGGTGATTGATAGATTTCGCTCGATTTCAGAGCTCTTTTATACGACTTTAGACCCGCTTATCGCCATGTAAGCCCAGCGAGATAACCGCTCTGGCATTCTGTAAAACGTGCTTCTTCACCTATATTACCATATATCGTTGTCTCGATATCGTTGAGGCATTCTTTCTGCATGGGCCGACGGAATCTTCTTATCTCTTGCGGTTAATGAGTGGGCTCTGAGTTGGTCTTAACTTGAGGAAATCGGGCTAAAAGCGGTGTGATTCACAGATTATGATCGATTTGAATTTGGACCTCTGTGCGGGGTAGTAGTATTTCGATCGGTACGCTTTTACATCAATTTTAGATCAGTAAGACTTAGTTTTTTTGGGTTCAACTTAAAGAAATCATACTACAATAAATTTAACATCACAAATACGATGTAGGATCAATAAAATTTTGGTTTCGTTCAGTATTTGACCAAAATAAGAACACTTAATCCTTTCGCTTAATTAATTTGTTCTGATATTAGTACTACCACTAGTCACCTTTAATAAAAGGGTTTATAGATCCAAAGCCTTCCATATAACTACCTCTCTTCTTCTAATTTATATTTAAAGTCTTAGTGCTTCCCCCTCTAAAACAAAAATAAACTGTATTTAAGTACAAAAACCTACAAAGAACTCGCTTACTCTCATAAACAAAGAATTTATGTTGTTTACTATGTGTTCATTCATGGCAACATTTTTCATTGACTTAAAAAGCCACAAAAGCACTGATGATTAATTTTCACAAATACCTCGGAATGTCTCAGAGAATTTCTTACTCTCCAGCTGAAATGATAGATTTGCCAAGTGACCCATTGGGTGGGTCGAAAGTCTAAAAAGTTATCTAATTTATTTTTTCGGGGGTGTTGACACGTAGCTTTAGCTGCCCAAAATTTCCGCATAGAGATGCTCCATAAATGGCTTTGTATAAAAGCAGAAAAGCTGTCACCGAATTTGTGCAGTTTCTAAAGAGCTTACAAAAATTCACCTGAACCAAATGGCAGCCTTAAATCAGGATCAACCCTTTGCGTTTATTTTGATCATTTCTTTGATGGGAAGTTTTATTTTGGGGGTATCAGAGGCCCAAACATTCACTGCCGAGGATCGTAACTCTATACAGAAGTTCATGGATCAGCTAATAAGTTTCCTGGAATTGGAATCCAGTAATGTAACCACCACATTAGCACCTTCTTCCAATGCAACTAGTGTGGAAACTTCCACTTTGTCCTCGGGAAATTCCACAGAAGTAACAACAGAGGTTTCAGGAACAACTGGTAACTCTACATCGAGTGTTTTAAGTACCTCCAGCACCATCAGCACCACTAGCACCACCAGCACCACCAGCACCACCAGCACCACCAGATTTAACTCCACAACGGTGGCTAATACCACCTCAACCACCGAATCCAATCCAACTACCATTAGACGTAGAATTTGCTTTAAGCGCTTCTGCTATAAATTCAGCAACGATAAGGGATATATAGTTTAGTCTCAATAAAATAATGGAAACCAAAGTGATTTGTATTTTATTTCTGGGTAATATCTCTCAATTCTTGAGTAGACTATTTGAAATCCATGGTAAACTTTAAGCTCGAAAAAAACCACTCTAAATTTTACATTTAATTTAAAGCCAATTGGCAAGCCAAACTAACACAAATATTTAGTAAATATTATTTGCCCAATAAATTAGTGATGATTATAAATTCAATAACCCTTTGGGCATTGTTTTCACCATAAAATGTTTAATTGAAAAGACCATTATTGTTTTAGCCTTTAAGTCAATATGCCTGCAGAGATCGGCAGAAATATTTACATTCATGTACTTCGTATGTATCTAAAGAAAATGTTTCGCATTTCTACGCAAAACTTGAAGTCTCTTTTGCCCCAGAGGCCTTAACAAATTATTTCAATTAAAAGTTTTTGAGCAAAGCACTTAATGCCAACACAAGTTGGGGCGTTTATGTGCGCAAATCTTAATTGTGCCAAAAATACAAGCCATAAATTTGTATTCTCAACCAGCGAATGTGTATGTCTTTATGGCTGTCTGTCTGTCTGTCTGTCTGTCTAGTGGAAAAGACCAACTCAAACTGACAGAAGCTTTGTGACTTTTCATTAAGTCGTAAACAAATGAAATTTAATTCGTGCACAGATTCACTTGAATCCGTTGGGCAAACAGCTGAATGTGAATGTCAACCATGCCGCAGCATCAACAGGGGGCTTCCCCTTTTCCCCATTCCACATCTTTGAATCATCAGTTTTGAATGAAACATATTTACATCTGTTCAGTGCCAATAATTGCCAAATGAAACGAAGCCGCAAATGTGCGTTCCGGACGTGCTCGATTTTCTAATCAAATGGTCGAAGTAATCTCCAATGCGATGGGAAGTCGAAAAAGGAGGAACACAAAGAGCCATTTGCGAAATGGCTTAAACTCAGTTTTGACAATGGTTTGGCATTCGAAAGCTCATCATTCCGGGGTGAAATCCAGTAGGAATAAGAAGAACCTCTGTAATCAAAACTAGAAGGAACGAAGGTACCTACTGTCCGGTTGTGAAATAATTTGCATACCTGGATGGCATTTGAGTGTGGCTTAAATCAGAAAACGAAACTATGACGTTTACATGAAAAATCAAAGGAAAGATTTCAGAAAATTCTGAAGTATATCCCTTTTGAAGTGCAATTCTTTTCTTGTCCACAATGGGGTTTATTTAGATTTTTTTTTTTATGTTTCAAAATGTTTTTGGGCGCATATTTATTATGTAGTTTATTTAATCATTACAATATTTTATTAAAGCCTTTGGAAAAGGGTATAAAAAGTGGTATATAACTATATCAAATTCGATTGATCTTATAAAAATGCTGATTTGTCCATAGCCTTGGGCTTGTGTGTGTGCCAGAGCGGTCTGCATGTGTGTGGGTGTGTCCTTCGGCCACCCTGTGAACTTTATTGTTGGGCTTCAGCGCGCCACGTGCCAGTGTCATTTAATTACTGACTATATTGTTATTATTATTTACCCCCACATATACATGCATGCGTGTCAACAACTTAACAAAGTTATTACACACACAGAATAAGAGAGGGAGTGAGATGGGAGATAGAGTGAAAGAGATGGGAAGAATCACGCACACTATGGCAACGGATTAAGCGACCGCCGCGTGAAGCACTTTAAATTAGTTTCGTTGCATAAACAAGAAGCAACAGCCTCTACAACAATTGCTGCCAATTTAGCTATTTTATATATATTTTTTTATTTGTTAAAAAGTCGGCTGCACTTCTATGTTATTTTTGGAATTATTTGAAAAGGCTTAGAGCAGAACTATGTTTACGTTAGTTAATAATTTAATTTAATTTATACTATTTGTTTTAGTTTGTTTCTTTCGTTTATTTTGCAAAATAAGCGACTCTGCCAATTGGCAACAAGTGATGTCTAATTCTCTTCCTTCATTTGCCTTTTTTCACCGATATCTTAAATTCCTAAAATTCATAGTTTTAAGGTTTAATTTTACAAAAATTCTCAAGAAACTATTTTAATTTTTTTCAACTGAAAGAAAAATTAACATTTTCAACCATTTTTCTGGTTTTTAAACAACATCATTTTGTGTTTATCTTTGTTGTCTTTTTTTCAGTTAGTTATATATAAATGTTTGCAACTTAGTTATATAGTGGTCGCTGTTTCTAGCTAATCTACATAGCGATTGGCATCACTGTGGGCGTTGGGTTAGGGTTGGGCTGGAGGGGTGGGGTACTAACTGGACGGATAGAGACGCCTGTCCGCAGCTTTAAAGAAAATCCACGCGATGAGCTTATCAGCCATCAGCCATCAACCACCATTTCCAACCCCGTGGGTTCTGTTTGTTTGTGTCAGTTTCTAGGCGAAAAAACATATCCAATTACAATTTAATTAAGCTGATTTGAATGCGGCTGTGTGACGTTAGTTAAAAGCAAACACCACGAATGCAAAACAGAAACAGATGGAGCGATATTCTATTCAAATGGAACTACAAACTATAAATGGAATCCAAACGAATATCTAAATAGAATCTGTTTGTTGCTGCCTCCTTTTGTGCCGCCTTTTTACCGCCCAATACCATTTTGTATTGCATACTCACTGGCGGCAAGTTAAAATTTGTGGGAACAGTTTTGGATAAGAACAGAATTCAATGAGCTCACAATATTTTTTTTAATTTGTATCTTTATTTCTTTATTTATTCCCCTAAAACCAATAACAATTCTGGTTAATTTTTAATATATCTATGACATTTTATAAATATTTACACAATTAGCTAGATTTATTAATGGTTCTTGTTCATACCGTCCCATTCAAACTTATTATCATCATATAAATAGTATATAAACATTTAGCTTTCATTTAACACTAGACTTAAACCAGCTTATTTTTATCCAACTATATTTTTTTTTATTCCACAAAGTCAGTAATGTACTTAAGCTTTTTGATTTCGTCAAAATCTGATCGACTGATTAATCATTCTTTCGCGTTCTTGATTTCCATCTAAATTGTCACAAATTTCCCTATGTACTCTTTAGTCAAATTGTTTAAGATCTTCCCCATGTGTCACTCCACCATTTTTTTAAGGGGTTGCCACGCGCTGCGGCGACACTTGACCCACCCAGTGACCCCAGTGATTATCGATGAAAGTGTTGTTCTGGTTTGCAATTTCACAGGCTGAGCACGCACCACTTTGACCCACTCCACCATACACCATCTTACTCCTTTGTTCCACGAGGGGTTGGCATTGAGGGGTCAGGCGTTGGACAAGAGTGGGTACTGTACTTTTGTCACAATTTCGTCAGCCTCAAGTCGCTCGCTCTCGAGACAGTTTGCTTTTCTGGTCTAGGGCACTGACAAATAACCACTTCACAAAAAGGAACAACTTCCCTATGCCGTAATGAGCAGCCGAAACATATAAATATTTTATACATATCAATTTGATTATTTTTAAATTCCATTTTATATTTATTTTACTTAGCCCTTCACAAACATTAATTTTAATATACAACCAAAATTAAATCATTATTATTTTGCATTCACCAAAAACTTTAAGTACTATTAGATATTACCGAACATGCTCAAAATTTAGGGTACCTGCCTGCTAAATACATTAAAATTACATTACATTACTTTGTTTAATTTTTTGACTAGATCAAAATAACCGCATTTGGTTTTTTTTTTTTTAAACCCATTGAGTTGTACTTTTTTCACGGTGAAAATCCTTAAAGTGCGAAACGCGCAGGGCTATCGAAAGACTTAGACGAAAAACCCAGCTTAAATGAGGACCGATTAAAAATGAATGCTAATCGCATTAGGGCAATAAGGCTATGATGCAATAACCATGTAGCAAGTGCATTTCTGGATGGAACCGGAGGCTATATAGTCGGGGTGGCAGATTACAAGCTGCCAATCCACTTGTGCCACATGGTTCATTGTTCGAGGGTTGCCCGTGTGCCCCTTTTTGTACTCATTTCCTTTTGTTTTTTCCACCATCGAGTCCATTGTCCAGGACACGTTTTTTGGGTGAAACCTAATCCGCTTAGCGCACAAGTGAGTGATGAGCTAAGGGACAATAAACGATCCCGAAAACTGATCATGACGGATGACGACGGTGTACAATATGCTACAAGAACTTTATTGGATGATAATGATAGCCAGCTGAATATAAGCAACGGTGTATATATGCCTAATAACTCCGGAAGGCTTTCAAATATTAGTTGTCATCGTTGTCTTCGCTTGCTGGACTCAATTCAGGCACGCTAACCCCATCGTTGGCATTGCCGGTTTCATCGTCCCAGTAAAGAGATTCCTCCAACTCGGCGAAAAACATCAAGTTCAGTTCTAGTTCATGGCGAGAGACCTCTTCGTCAAAATCAAAATCATCGGGACCGACATCAAGTGAGTAGTTCTGCATGTCTTTGTTGAAAAAGGGTATATCTTCTGCCCTTCGATTTATGGAGTTGGAAAATTTCGTTTTATTAGATATGGAGAATCAAGTCGCAGGTGAGTTTAGGACCTTTTCGTTTGTTGACAAAAGTGTATATGCCAACTGGATTGAAATCTATATATTTCCATGGGTATATATAATGCAGTTTATAAATTTATTTACATTAAAATAACTATAGTGTTATTAGTTTTCCCTCCTTTAAACTATTTTCCCGATTCATTTTTGACCTCTAGTCTGTTATTTGGTATATGTTGGAAACATATATTCAAATAGATACATGTATCTGTCGCTAAATCCGATTATCGGAAACGGAAGAGGCCAATTCAAACAGAGCCGAACCTGGTTTTTGGGTTCTGGTTTTCTGGTTCTGGGTCTATGGTTTTCGGTCGTGGATTTCCGCCTGCAGTGTGTGGTGTTGGCAAATAAGAGGATATGAGGCCGATGTGCGCAAATGCGTCTTACATAATCACACGGCGTACGGCGGCCTTTGTTTCGCCTTTGTTGGTTTTATGACCGTCGCGGACACAAAGGAAAAGCCGACGCGTAACTGAAAACCCCGAAAAACTCGTAGACAAAGCGTCGAAGAAAATCGCTAGAAAATGCCACGCGGTAATGACAAATATTGACATTTCCTTTCAACGGGGGACTGCACTATACGTTTTTCTACCCGGATCTCCAAGCCCGTAACCTTAAACCCAAAAATTCGAAATAAAGGCCACGCTTTCATCGATAAATAGTTCACAAAACTCCCCGCCTAGATTAGCGGTTGGAAATTGGATGGCAACGGGCAGGTTCCATGGCCACAAAAACGATCCGATTACGTTCACACGGTTCTTGTTCTCATTTTACGGCACGGATCTCTGGTTTCCCGAATTGAGGGTTTCCTAATTCTTGGTCAAACTGGTCAGATAGTGACAGCTAGTTTATAAAAATATGCTGGTACTTTCCGCTGATTAGTAATAAAGTAAGCAATTAGCTATATCAAAACTGTCCAATTAATTGAGTTTGAACTATTGAAAAGTAAAGGAGGAATTTTTTGATACAAGAGAGAACTGCCCGAATTATTGAAGGGAAAAATAAAAACACAGAAAAATAATAACAAATAAATTTATCTTTAAAATATGATAAACAAATTTTTCATCCTAGCCTTGTTCAAATAAAGCCTTAACATTGACGAAGAACATTTCTCAAGTTTAATCTCGTGCAACATAATCCTTAACTTTCCCTGAAAAGGCGTTGCTATTGTCCTGCCACTCAAGGATTCAAAGAATAAAGGCCGGGGCCTCAGGTAAAATCCCTTTCCATTGACCGCGACAAAGCGTCCTTCCGAGACAACCAGACGAAACGACGCCTTATCTAACCAAAAGCTAATAATTATGGCTCAAAAAAATGTCAAGCCGCAGACGCAGGTTTTATACCCTGTAAATTTAATGGCTACATAAGAATACTATTTGGGTGCAAATGAAATTTCAAAGTTATTCAAAATAATTTTAAATGAATTTTTAATTTTTTGTAAATTCTGACCATCGTGGACATTCATCAAATTATATATATAAACTTGGCATTCGTTTATTCATTTATGGAAGTTACATTATCCGGTTAGTCCCATTTTTTAAACATTTCTCGCAAATTGAAAATTATAAAAAAATCGAACAAAAAATAAAAACTTAATTGAAAACACATATTTTTAGAGAATTAAACCACAATCATTTTGAGGTATGCCACTTTAATATCGGATGTCTGTAGAAAACTTATGAGCTTAGCAGTGCTGTTTTTTGGCACTTTTCTGCAAACCCATTTTTCTAAAATTTGGAAAGGGGTAACCTCATTGAAAATGACGAAAAAGTTAGAGATTCAATTTATGGAATATTTGGGCAGAATAAGTTTTGTTTGGCCAACATCTGCTTTATTTGTATGTCAAATTAAAATCATGTTAAGATATCTATACGCACATGGCGCGGTTTTTATAAAAGCTAAAAAGAAACCATAACGAACCATAACTGATAACAAGTGATTCCAGATAAACAAAGCATGCAATAATTTTATATTATTTTATTGGAATCACTTGTTATCAGCCCAAATTGAAAATGTCTCCTTCACTGCGTTGCAAACTTTTGAAACTGAAATTATAATACCCTCTGCAAGGGTATAAAAATGACGAAAAATCGACCCAAAAAAAAAGAACTAAAGTAAAAACACAGATTTTAAGGGAATCAAACCACAATCATTTATAATTATGACACTTTAAAATCGAATGTCTGTAAGAAAAGTTATGGGCTTAGACGTGCAGTTTTTTGATGTCTGCAAGAAAAGTTATGTGCTTAGGAGTGCAGTTTTTTGGCACTTTTCTGCAAGCCTCCAAAATTTTAGAGAATTGCACCACAATCATTTAGAAAATCTCAAAATGTTGTGATGCCCAAGAAAAAAAACAAACTCTAAATGGCGTTAAAAGTGTTAAAATCATTTTTTCTTAAATACTTATTAAACACTGGGTATCCTGGTGTTGGAATTTGCCATGGTCTCATTCAATTTTTTCCTGCGATGAGCAGGGCTCAGTTATGCGTTTAATGGCAACGCATTATCCACACATTCCTCGGTTGAGAAGCCCTAAATTTGCACAGCTCCCGGAAATGTTGGCATGGGAATTATTTTGTTACTTTTTTCACATACTGCCTATGGCTATATGGCCATATAGCCATTTATATACATACACACACGTGGATAAAATGTACATAGCTTCAAAGTAACATTGTTGGACCGCACCACATGCAGACATACTTTGTGTTTGACCACATGGCATAATGAGTGGCCCGGCAAAGGACAAAGGAAAGGAGCCAAAGGACTCAGGTGGGTTTTCCGCCAGAAGGTGCGGGTGTGTGTGGCAGGATGTCTGTGGTCAGGATACGGCGATTGCCCCCGCCATTCGCTTGAGTAGGTGTAAAATTCGAATGCTATCGCCTCTCTTACCCACTGTACTGAAAAAAATAATGGTGCAATTGGGAATACCACAGGCTTGATAATTGCCTACTGCCCGTTTTTTGATTGATAGCCTCAATTCCGGCAACGAGAAGGATAAATTGTTAGTCTTGAAACTAAACTGAACCAATATTTGAGAGAGCCATCCTAGCAGCCCAGAGAAATATTTAAAATAAATCTTTTCAATCATTTGATTGAACATTTGGAAACTATTGTTTCCAGGAAGTTTTAAAAATATTAGTTTGTATTTAAATTAATTATAGGGTTAATTATTAATGTTAAGTAAAATATTGTCGGAATCACAGAAATTCTTTAAGTTCTAGAATCAAATAATAAGCTTAAAATAAAAGCACCGAACTTTAATACACTACTAATCTAGTATCTGGAACATCCCAAAAATATATTTAAAAATTCCCTTTAGTTCAGTATATATATATACATTTGACTAAACTGAAAAACACATGTGAATGATGGGAAGCACGCGACTTGGCAACGGAGAAACAAAAAACCAGGAGATTGGGGATGGGTGTGTTGTTGGGTCATTGTTTTGTTTGTTTTTGGTCCTTTGGTGGCGTCTCGAATGTCCTGCTCACATGGCAAAGCGCGGCAAACAATACAAAACAAAGGCCTGTCTGGATTAGTGAACATATCCGGGGTCCTTATTTGCCCTCGAAAGTTAATTAAGGGTTTCACAATCTATGCGGAAAATGTCAACGCGACCAGGGAAAGTGAAAATGGGTATCCCCCGTGCATTGAACCGCAAATGAGTTTGAGTTCGAGTTCCAGACTCCAGACTCACCTTACAAGTACATATATGACCACCACCCGCGGCTAGAGGATCATAATTAGCTGCGACCGACGCTAATTGTCCTTGCCACTCCCCTTTGGCCATTGTTCACATATTCTCGGTCTTCGAATTCTTTGGCCTCCCTTATTGCCTGTTTTGAATGCACAATTTCGAGGGATTATGGCACCTACACTTTGGCTCAGATTGACTGGCACTAGGTGATTGCAGATGCAAGTTTACCAATTTGCTTACGGCCTTTAAAAACGAACAGAGCAAGTACGATATTCACCATTTTAGTTCTAAATATTTTATTTAGCATTGCGCAGAGCAGCTGAAAAAATATGTTCAATCAATTTTTTCTGGGATGATAAAGTTCCAAAAATCAAAAAAATAATCTGATATTCCAAATCTGCAAATTTTTTCAGTTTGCGAAAACAAGTGTCCCATGGGACGCAGTTTTTAAGCGATTTGCAATGAATGTGCTTATTTCAACTCTCCTAAAAGACCGGTTACTTTTTGGAAGCCTTATCAATTTTGTCAAATTCTATTCCCGGGGTTTTAAATTCAGTGCTGACTTAATGAACATTTGCTCTTTCCCTTTTCCTTTAAAAACTTTTAAATACGCAAGCGAAATTCGTTCAATTAAATCAAATCGTTAGAGACGCAACAGGAAATGAACTGGTCGCAATTACCGTTACCCAATGGTGACCCCGATCCAGTCCATCCTGCCCAATAACACATACACCACCATCCCCTCCCTAAAAACCAATATTTCTATTTGCCAACCCCCCGCCGCTTCTTACGCTTAAATATTCTCCACACCCACAAGCAATAATTTTTGGCAATTTAATTGAAAACCGAAAATGGCAAAGTTCCCTTTGACCAGCGGACGAAATGTATTTAAAACAAAGGGGCGGGTGTATCACCCTAAAATGTTTTGGGGTCGGGGGTAGTACGAAAATCGGGGCACGCGTGCGCAACAAAAGCGGACAAATGGTCACAGTCACGCGCCAAGAGCTAAAAGGTCAACAAACAAATAAACAATCCATAGTCCGAGCAAAATAGAAATAGAACCGGGGTGGGGGGATGCTGAAAAATAAGGGTCGTCTATGCCAAAATCGAAATGAGTCGAATACCTAGCATAGTTTTTCGAATTTTGCGGTTGCCATTTGGCCGGAAGTTGTGAATTTTAGAAGAGGGGTTATTTCTTTCTTACTTGGGCTCATTAAAGGTCAACTGTGAAAATATTTTATGTCCATTTATTGTCCTGATGGTTTAATGGGGCCATCTCCCAGGACCAAGGAAGGTTCATCAACTTGTTTTCCTTTCTGGTGTGTTAAAGGTTATTTGTGGGGAAAGGAGAGGGCAGTTTAAGTGGTATAATAATAACAGAAGGGTTCCATGTGCACACTCGACAAGTTGAGGGGTTTCTATGGACATGGAAATAGATACTCATTAA
The DNA here is from genome assembly GCA_018153305.1 of Drosophila kurseongensis. NCBI lineage: Eukaryota > Metazoa > Arthropoda > Insecta > Diptera > Drosophilidae > Drosophila > Drosophila kurseongensis. The sequence goes on from JAECXX010000141.1 coordinate 2,306,202, forward strand.
CTCATTTTCGGAAACCCAGGGCTGAATAATATTCTCTCTGGAAAACAACAGAACAGAACATTTATTACAACAAAATAATATCGTATACCTTTTTATTTCTTCGAAAATTCGTTTTTATTTTTTAAATATATTTTATTAGCAATTAAAACATATCAACATTAAATTGAAATAATGTGTAAGTCAAAAATAATAATAAGTAAATTATGTACTTCAAAATCATGTGGCAACAAAGGCATATTTCACAAAGCCAAATTAAACAATATCCTGAGGAATAAAACCATTAAGATTCATTTTTTATCAGAGGGCAAATGCATCTTTGATTTAAGCCGTCAAAGTCCTGGGAAATTAACTCATACGGCGAATGCTTAAATATCAATTAATTACTGTGCATCCCGACGTTGGCACTTCGGGCCATTAGTTCATAAGTGCAACAATATGTCTATAGATTCACTCTGTATCTGTATCTGAGTTATGTGCTTTGTGTGTTCGATTTTAAAACCATAATTCATCATTTTGCCCGCTGAATGGCTGTCGTTCCTGTGCACTAATGATTTCCCAACTAAAGTTTCTGGCCAAGGCAGAGATTGAGATTGAGTTTTGCTCTTCGGTGCGGACAAAACCTGTCAGAAATTGAGCAGTAAGACATAGAACTCCACGGTTCAAATTGCCTGTAGAGTTATTAACCATTTTGAAATGATTTCGGGCTGCGGTTACCTTCATTTGAGAACATCTTCTTGATGCACCACGAAAATGCAGGTGTTCACCGCCGATTTGAACCCAATATACCGAACACCGAACTCGATCCAGACTACAAATTGGAACTGAATTGCAGAGATGGCTGGAGGTTGATTGGAGGACCACCCATCTGAAAACTCAATCGACGTCTTCATTTGTCTGGCTGGCCACCAAATCAGGTAGCAGATATTCGGATATCGGGGTCACAGGTCAGGAAAACCATTTCAAGTCGGTCTGATCAGCTCGGGTTATCACCATTGTTCACCTTTTCCCATAATTGTTAAATAATTGCAGTGCTCAAGGGAAAATCGATTTTTATTTAGGCATATTTCCTCTTGCGGCTTATTGTTTCAATGGAAAGTAATAGGAGTACTATCTAAGCATTTATTTCTGCCAAAATAAAATAATTTTCTTTGTGTCTTTAAAACATAAAAATATATGTTTTTAAGTTTAAAAAAAAATCTTTAATTGTTCAATTTTTTTCGGAACATTCTATAAATAGTCAAAGACAACCAACTCCTTGTGAGTTTGTAAACAGAATTTTCCCATCACTCCCGGCTTGGGGTCAAAGTTCGAACACATTAGCAAATTAAGTGTGAAGTGCGATTGTCACCACACTTCCCATAGTCCGTCCGTTTAATTCAATATCCATCTGTGAAAAATTCGGAAAATTCGTGCGGCAGTGCGGCGGAAAAATGGAAATAAAATTAACACACTTCAAATCGGGCGAATCGGGTGAATCGTATCGGGTTTTGTGGGTGGAAAAAGAGGAAGACACAGAGCAATAAATAAAGCGCAGCGAAAGTGCGACATCAACGACAAAATAACAATCCAATAAATCACTTATTGGTGATTCGGGGAAGGGGGTCTGTGTCGCTATATAGATATATGTATATCCCTCCGTATAGGGTGATAAATTGCTCCGTCACACACACGACACACGAAAACAAAACAACAATGATAACTGCAGAACACATCGCATTGGCATCTATGCATCTGTCAGATACGCAATTTCATTTAGTAAATTGCACAGAACGCATTCAAACGTAACTGGTATTTTTTTTGTTTCTAACAAAACGGGGAAAATCACTCCCCCCTCGTTGCGACTTTTCCACGGTTTTGGTTTGGGAGGTTAATTGACAGCGCGGCAATTAAACAAAAAGAAGTTGTTTGTTCGAATCTCGATGTTGCACCGGCAACAAGTGTTCGTCGCCGAAATGTTGCCAGTCGGAAAATCGTCTCGCCTTTTCCCCCGATTTTCCCAAGCATTCGTCGTTTTCTTTGCCAGCAAGATCGTAAAATTAAATCCCGAAAATAAGACATCACACTTGGTGAGTTTCCCCCAAGCGAAATGTTGCAAGAGGCCCGAGCAACATGCTGCGCACTTTGAAGGATGTTGCGAGTGTGGGACAGTGGGACCAAAAGATCTCATGAAAGTTAAATAAAAAAAAAATAAATTAGGATGCTCAACATTTCTACAGTAGAATGTCGTTCAGTTCCATATAATTTGAGAGTATCGTATCTAAACTGTTACACCTTGGCTTCTTGATAAAATAAAATTTGCGTCACATATGGTAAACTTTTTTAACTACTATTTTCACCGCTTTTGTGCCCCCAATGAACTAGTTATAATTTTTAATGATCCGTTCTTAAAGTTTGTTGACAAGCCCCACAGAGATTGAGCAACATAAAACGTGTCAAAAACTCGACACCAGTCACTCGTAAAAGTGACGAAATGCTGCTTAAGTGCCGCCGCCCAGTTTCTCCGCCCATCGCCATTTGACCTTGCTGACACACGAGAAAAAAGGGGTTAAGTTCTCCGCCGTTTAACGGTAGGCACTCCTTCTCTCTTTTCCCCTCCAGTGAAAATACGACTTGCGTTAAAATTTTTTTAAATAAAAAAGATTTTTTGAATTCTTTTATTAATACTAAAGTCTCTGATTGAATAAGAATAATCTTTAGAGCCCACAGTGCCTCTGTTCTTTCTATTTCTCTCGCTTTCTTACTTGACAACATTTTGAGTCTGCTGGCAACATCAGAGCTGCAACTGTAAGTAAGCAATAAGAAGCAGATATGCATACTGCGTAGCAAATAATAAAATATATGTATATGTATGTATGTACACATGTACATGTTTTTTTATGAAAAGGTTTTAACTGCTTCATCAACTGGGATCACTGAGTACGATTAATAATACATAGTTGGCTGCCTTTTTTAATTGTATCCTAACACTTATTTAAGAGCATTAAAAAATTATAATCAAATATTATGTTTTTTGCATATGGGCTAATAAGTTATCTTAATTTTAAATTGTATCCTACAATTTCTAAATATTAAATTGGGGCTAAAGTGGTCTCCAATTAAGAGAAAACTGATTTGATTTAGATTAAACTTGAAGATGTTATGAGTATGATTTAGTAATCTAAATTAAGTAACAACATTCCAAATTCCAGATAAATATTCTGTCACTTACTAGTCTTTCTGATTAGGTTAAGGTTAGGACACAATGTTTTTATATGTCCACTGTGCGACGCCTGCGCTGGCGCCCATGTCGCTGCCACTGCCTCTGCCGTTACCGCTGCTGCTGCCTCTGCCGGCGTCAGTAGCGGCATTTTCACTTCGTTTTGCGGACGGTGCTTTCAGTAACGTTTCGACGGCCAACGCGTCGAGTGATCCGCTCTCAGCCCTCGAATTCAGAAATACAAAATAATTCCAACAAAACGCTCTCTCGCGCTCTCTTCACTGTCTGTGTTAACGGTCGTGGCGCGTCGCGTGCGTTTGTGTTAGTGTGCCAGTTAAACAATGGGAAATTGGTAATAACAAATAACAATAATAAATTCCTATTACACCATAACTTGGCCACAAAAAAACAAAACGAGACAGCCGAAATTCCCTAAAAAACCAAAAATAAACTGGCGACATACTTGTATCTTTTTTTTCTAAACTTTTTTTGGCGTGTGACAAAAAAATACAAAAATATGAGACCTTCTCTCTCTCTCTCTCTGTTGTTTTTTGTTTAAGATTCCAATGAGTCACGTGTAAATATTTTTATTTTTCCATGAAAAATTTCATAAAAATCCTATAAAAACCTTTTGAAAACTCCCTCTAAAATGGAGTCAGAAAAGTGCATGTATAAAAATAAAACATCAACTGAAAAACAAGAAAAATAAAGCGGAAAACAGGTTTTTGGGCCCGCTTCGCTGCCAACTTTGTTGTTGTTACCAACAGTGAGCGCTGGAAATTGACTCACACTTGCAGCTGGGCATATTAAAAAAAAAATTATAAACATAAATAAGGAAAACCTGGAAAAGTTGCCCACAGCTAATTCGATATGTTAACAAAAAAAAAAATGCCACAGCAAAAGATGCTCAAATTTCACATCCAATTTGTGCCGGTTTCATTTTTCTCTTTGTCTTCCAAAATCGCCTTTATGTCCAAAAACAAAAGTTAATTTCGTTTGCTGTGGCTTCTGGTAAAAGTTTTAACGTGATTTAATATTTGTTTAAACTGTTAAAAAGCCAAAACTAAAGTCAAAGTTTTAAAATTAATTTCTCGCTCTTTCTCGGTGCTTATTTTAAAAGTTTTTAAGCCTCACTTTTTGGTCATACAAATTGCCAGTTTTATCTTCATAAAATGTTTTTATTAGGTTTCCTCAAATTTCACAAAGTAATAATTAAATGTCTAGTGGAAAATATATACAGAACATTTTATTTTCTCTCTAAATCAAAAAGTTGCTTTAGCTATATGAAAATGTCTTATCTAAAAAGAAAACTTTTTCATACATTTGTTTTTAGTTAAATATTCCGTATATGAATCTTTCTTAATTTTCTGCAATAATTAAAAATTCAAGACCATCCTTTTCTTTCGAAGCAATGTTAACCAATCAACTTAAATCGGGAAACCCCCGAAAATGTTATTAAACATTTTCAGCCCAGTCGAAAGTCAAAATCAAATCATTTGACATCAGCATTAATAATTCACGAATAGCAAGTGGAAAACTTCTAAACTTTTATGCAACTTGAACAGATTGCCAAAAATTCTCCCGCCATCATTTTTGCTTTTAGCGCCTTTCCTCTTTTGCAAGTTTCCCATTATAATTAGCGTTTTTGAAACTTTATGAATAATTTAACTCGACAAGAAGAGTATTTTGTTCGGATGTCTCAATTTGCCAAAAGTGAGACAAAAGCGGATGTGCTAAACAAATTCCAAAGAATATTTTGCGTGCCGGAGACACATACGAGGTTTTCTAGAAAAAAGTCAAGGCCTGCCCTAAATATCGATTACCCAGTAACTGTAATAACCTTAAGCCAAATGAGAGGGGCGGTGAGAAAATCCCGCTGTGGAAAGTGGGCGGGATTAGTTGCAAAGACAAGCTCGCGGAAAAGCAGAAACAGTTTTCCCTCGCTTGAATGCCAATTGTTTCAATTATTATTTCAATTCTCCTAAAGATTTTATAGCAATTGAAGTATTATTAATATAAACTGATATGGATTTCATAATGATTTTATCGTTAAAAGACTAAGACCTTTTATTGAATGTTTAGAGCTTTTATTTCTTCCATCCTTTTAGTCATTATTTTTAAGTCACTTACAAAACGTGACACGGGTATAAATAATACAAAAATTTTTATAGATTTTTTCACTTTTAAATTTTAACCAATTTTACCGAGTTATGACTGTACCGTAGAGCTCGTTGCAACTCAAGGACATTTGGAATGGGTGCAACTTCAGTGTGTTGGAAAAAGTAAGGGAGCAATTCGCTGGGGCTAAGAGGGAGAGAGAGTTAGCTTGAGTCACGATTTATCGGAGTGACGAAAACAAATAGGTTCGCATAGCATAACCCACCAAGAAATCGCTAATCAAATTCGCTCTTTTACTCTCTTTCGTAGAGATAAGAGATATGATATAGTCTCTCTGTCTATATTGTGATCTCTTTCACCCACAAGATAACGATCTACGGAGTCACAATTTTATTGAAAATATTATTAAGAATGAGGGACCTGTATTTAAGCATGCAGGCCCTCCGTTCTTCCCTTACCTTGTTTTGAACCCCCCTGTCTGTAGTCCCCCTATTTCCTTCCCGCACTACGTGTTTCGACTGCTGAGAGGCCCGCAATTTCCGTTACAAAAACTGGCCAACATGTGCGAAGTCGGCAGCGGAGCAGGTTTTATTTTTTCTTGTTTTTTTTTTTTTTTTTCTTGGGTGCCGCCAACTTTAGAATGCAAAGGAGACAAGCCACACACAACACACATATAACACCAAAATCCATTCGTGTGCGACGCGTCTTCCTCTTCTTCTCACCCATAAATGCCAACATTTGCCATTTGAATCAGAAATGCTAAAGTTATGACAAATACCAAATGCAGATGAACTTCTCATCCTCAAACTGTATATAAAAAGTCAGTTAAAAAGATTTTTTAAAAGTTGTTAAATAACTTGAGCTATTAAATGGCTTTAATCTTAATACAATGGTATTATGAGGACTCCAAATTATAAACAAAAAACACGAAATCTGGGTTTTCATATATTTTTTGGGATCCTTGAACCAAATGTGCTAATTAAAAATTATATTTTTATAGTAAACTACACAAATCTCCAGATTGTGGAGTGTGCAAAATATCAAAAACATAAATCCACTTTCAGCAGCTCACTAATTACATTACTCTTCCATTGTTCTTTTTTCAGATTCACACACCTAAACAGCTACCAAAAAACACCTAAAGACGAAAAGTGTTAACCAAATATTTAATAATTTGTGCAATCACTGGCGTCGAAAAAAAACTGAAATTTTTTAATAATTTTTTTTCGTGTGCAACCGTAAACAAACCAAAGAAGTTAAACGGAAGAATTTGGGAGCGGGAAAATCTACGACTACCAACAAAAAATAAAGCGATAAAATGGGTGAACTGCGAAAATCGCTGCCGCTGCCTTCAATCAGCGTCTTTATAGCTCTGCTCCTCTTCTGCTGCTCTTTAATAGGTGAGTAACCGATAAAAACGCTCCCCAAGTCCCCAAGATAGGCCTTTCCTCTTTGGGATTATAATTAGAAAAATGGGAACCAAGTCACAAATTGTGAGGCATATGAAGTTTTAGGAAGAATTAGATTTCTCTCTTAAACCATATTTGTTTACTATATAAAAACTTGTTTTTACCTTTTTAATAAAATTATTAAAGTCTTCAAAGAACGTTTATAAACCAAGACTGTTTTTGCAGGTTTTCTTTAAGTTGTAAAACCTCACAAAAAATATTAAATCCTGAAGATAATTTCTAGAACGAAAATATCTGTTGTATCTGTTATATCATAAAATGATAGTTACCTTTTCCAGTTAGATCTTCACTATCATTCTAAAAATTGACAATTCATTAGCTAATATACCCTTATGCCATTGTAACCCAAGGCAAGCTTATAAACCCAGAATTACGACTGTCATAAGCACTGCAATGAGATCTTTCATCTAAGGTCTGGCCCAGCTTAAATCCGCTTATCAGTGGACAGGGTCATAATATTTTTTTGTTTTTGTTATCCCACGAGATCTAGGCAGACAAATTACCTGAGCACTTGCCGGTTACCTGATGCTATGGACGACCCTGAAACGATCGCGCTACGCAAATAGAGACCCAAAAAAATAAATAACAACATCCTAGGAAATCTAAAATCATCATGTTCCTTATCACAATCTTCCGAAATTCTAGAGTCAATATTTGTCTTACCTTAAAACAGACTCTACGAGTTATGGTATCCGAATCGTAGCTGGTCAAATATCGTAAATTGTTCAGTGAACATAAGAGAACTACAAACGCATCTTATCTCTTATTCCGGCACCTGACTTTGGAGCAGTACAATTTGGGCAAACATTCGTCTAGAGATCTAAAAATGTTGCGCAAGAGTCACCTGTTAAATAAGACCCGGTTGCTAAGAGGATCTATAAGATATTTTGAAACTTCGATTTTAGATTTTTAGCAATTTTTGGGGCTTTGGATTTAATACTTTAGTTTTTGGAAACTGGGAACTGTTAAATTGGGGTCTCTAAAAGAATGGTAGAGAAAGGCATATATCAAATTAATCAGGTAAATTCCTCAGAGATAATCAGCTAGTTAAGCTTAAAAACAAAACTAGTTTTTATGGAATAAATGAGCCTAGTTTAACGGAACAAAGAGAAACGATGTCTAGATTATTAATTAATGTATAAATAATAGGCCATAAAAAGAAACCAAGAACGAAACACCAAAATTAGTTAATAACACAAGAAACCAGACTCGCAACAAATTGAAAGCTATATCAGTTTGGCAGATTCATAATTCAGACAGTTTATAGTGTCGCAAACTTCTCGAGCGAACTGTAAAGTCCCGCGAAGAATCCAAAGTCGACTTCCCAGCAATTACCGCATCCGGTTTGGACCACAAAAGCTGGTGAGGCCTTTTAAAATGTTCTAATACCACAGAAATTCGAATTTAATTAACGCCTCTTCTTCTCCCCTCCGAAATCTCTCCTTTTTCTGTATTTTTTCCCAAAGAAAAATCAGCAAGAGAAAAGATAAAAATTGGTAAAGTCATTTCAGGATGACTCAGCCGGTAATTGATCATGTTATGGGTTAGCTGGAAAATAGTATCTTTATATTTATCCACAGGAACCACTCTCTTGTAGAAAGTGGGAACAAGGGGGGACTCTTTTGTGGTCAGCTATGCTCTAATTTTCGAGCAGTAAACTTAAAACTTTTTATGTTGTTGCCGCTCGCTTTTTGTTTGCCGTGCTCTAAACGGGAGCTTGTTCTATATATTTTTTGTGAGAAAAACACTTTGAAGAAAAGCTGAAGAAAATGGTTTGAGCGAAGGGTGGGGGGGTTGTGCTAAAGTAGAAAAAAGGGTGGACAGTCCTAATTAGCTAAGCCCGAAACTGGCTTAATTGGGTGCCGCTTTCACTTCGGTCATCGCGCCTGGGAAAACTGTCAGTAAGACTGTTCGTCATACCATTAATGAAAGATGAGGGTCCCGAGATGAATGGAGAATCCAAAGGGACAAAGGGGCCAGCAAAATCTTGAGAGCTGCACTCCATCTTTTGACTAGTCTTTTAAAACAGAAGCAACTAAAGCTGAAAAATACATATATACCGAAATTTTATTAAGGTTTTACTCGTTATAAATATCTTAACAAATTTTGAACCAGTTAACATCTAAAGAAATATAACAGCATTAACATACATATTTACATATATGTGAGGACGAGTCACGATTAGTACTTCCTATGGAATGCCAATAATTTCGGTTGATTTTGCCAACAATAAAAATTTAGTAAACGTGTTTTTAAAATTTATGTAGATTTTTTGCCAACAGCTTTGTTATCAGAACACAAGTTTGAGTTCCAAAAATTTGAATTTTAAAGAATCTTATCTTCATCTTGCAAAAACAAACGAAAACCAAATAAAATACTATACATACAAGATATGAAATTAATAAAATGGATGTTTAAAGGAAATAAACCTTTAAGCACCCTTTAAGATCTGGCATAATTTTGCATACACTGTTCATTTACTGTCTGTATAAAAAGAAGAAACTAAGAATTCAGAGAGGGTCTTGAGTTTATAACCCAAGCCCATGAACTCGACTTGGTTCTTCTTCCTCGAACTGAGGAAATTCTCAGAATTCTCTGACTCATATCTTTTTGACTTCTCTTAGTCAGTCTCTCACGTCCAGAATCCCCCGATCCCCCTTACTATCCACCTTTGTATCGAGTAAGAAAAGAGACGGGTTGATGGCTCTAGAACGAGATAGGGATGGGGAACATCAGGTTGCTGCTCAAGTTGTTGCCTGAATGGGACAGCTTATGGTCAAGCGGGCAACTCTTGAGTTCTTTCTTTTCTTGTCTTTTGTGCCACTTGACAAGACAAAGATGGAGCATGGTAGCGAAAGAGAGGGGCGATTGTAAGTGAAGGAGTGGGGGTTGGGTGGTAAGGGGGTAAGGGGAAGGCAGGAAAAAGGAAATTCCAATTATGTTGCAAAGTCTGGCCGTGCGTAGAAAAGAATTGTTGCCGCTACTTGTTTGCCTCTCGCTCACTCACCTTCTATATCCATATACCCCCAACCCCATCGCTTTCCTCTTCTCTTCACGATTTTCCCTTGCTTTTATTTTAATCCAGTAATGCCCGGGAAGACTTGCATTTCGCTTTAATTAATAAAACAAAACATTTCGGATGGGACAGCAAAACAAAAGGATTCAAGTGGATTGCAGAAATGATAATGAGCTGTGCTGTGCTATATCTCCCTCTCCCTGTCTCCTTATTATATACTAGGTGCCAATCTGTGAACGATCTTTATGGGCGCTTGATTTTTCCATTCGGTCAGAAACCCGAAATAAACTTCACAATAATTAGCAGGCTTTGTTGCACAAAAGCCAGCCCGAAACCATTTAAATTAACTGCAAATAAGCTGGAAAACCCTGTGAAAGAGTCAGTGAAAATTAAAATAACAAAAAAGGTTCAGTAAAAGTTGAATTATATTAATTTGATATCTTTTTAAGCTCGACCTTTGCATACACATAATTATCACCGATATGTGTAAAAACAACATGTACAAAAAGCTGAGAAAAAAAGAAAAACTCAAAGTTAACAGGGAAAAAATTAAAGAATTGAATTAGTGTGAAAAATATGGCAAGACATTAAGTTGCTTTTTCTTTTTATGGAATGCAGTGAGTGTGGGTAAGAGAGAGTTGGACCAAAAAAGTGAGGGGTTAAGCCCGCATAATCCCAATGAAGCTTAAACAATGAGTCGGAGCAAGACAAGATACATTCCTCTATATATATGTATATAAATATATAAATACAAAAAACGACAGCCAGAAAACAAAGAATGCACAGAAAATACAAATGAAGGATTGTGTTGTTAAGCCACCGACGACCCTCGCTTTTCCCCACTTGGATTTTTCCATCTTCAAGTATGATGAATGAATTTTAAATTAAAATTCAGACGAACCACAAAACAAAAAACGGTTGGGCCACATGTGTCCCAGGTCCACCACCCGCATGGCGCCCAATCTGGGGCCCCACTTAATACGAACCTCGGATACACGATAGTTAACTTCTTTAAAAACAAAATAAATTAACAAAAATAAATTATTAATCTAAAAATCTAAAAGAATTTTTAGAAATTTGATTTTATAACTCCTTCATCTAAAAAGTAAAGAGAAAATATCCGTCTTTCCCAGAAAATAATTTGCACAAGCCACCTGACGCTTCGGAATCCGAATCATTTAAAAGTTGCTAAGAGATCGAGATCTTGAGACCCCGTCTTTCAGAGGCAGGAAACGACGACCCGAGACGTGCCGGGCCTAATAACCAGCCAAAATTGAGTTATAACCGATTGGCAGCTACTCGATTTGGGACTCATTCCTTAGGCCTTTGCTTTCCTACCTGTTTTTCCATCCTATCGGATCCAAACCATCTGGGAGGTGCTCAGGTAACCCGATGACGCCCCGGCATACACAACTAATTGCTAATTGGATTATGTCTTGCTCGAATGGGAGACTATTACAGGGGAGGGGGTGGTGGTCATTGGCAAGAAAGGGAGATACACACTGGTCACATATATAAAGAAATAAGGGAAGTGAGGTTAGGTCATTGATATCCGCCTTTGGCCGTAATCCAAACGGTCATCGGTAGCCAGACGAACCTGAGGGTTGATGTTCGGAATGTTTTTAATTGACTTGCCCCATTGCAATTGCATAACAATGAGATACAACCCCCACTTCTTCTTCTCGCCACCCATGTGTGTGTGTGTGTGTGTGTTTGCCTGTCTGATTGCGGCGTCAATTGTCAATTTTTGTTACCTTCTGTGCCCGTCCGCTCGTCGGGTTCTTCTAATTGGTAATGCAAAGTGCATGGCCAGGTCCCAACTTCTACCGTCTCCTCATGTCCGTCGAAATGTCCATGTGTCCGTCCGTTTGAGTCCTTTCTTTTATTTCCTCTCTCTCCCGTAAGCCGCACCCTTTATTGTCTCTTTGGCTTTTGTTCTGTCGCCCGGTCGTTTAATCAATTCGTTTCTATTTCGCATTTTTCAAGTGTATTTCTATCACTGTCCGTTTGAGGTATATCTGTCCGCTCAAGGTAGAGATGTTCAAAAAGGGTTGGACTCCCTTGTTGTTCAATAAAATCTGGAATTGCATATTTTATTTATTATAAAATTTATCCTCGTTGGTGTTATTATCCTTGCTTTAGTTCAAGTAGTTTTTATGTATTTTAATTTATAAAATAACTGAAATAATTATACTATAGTTTCTTAGCTTCAAGAAAAACAGTGTACTTGATTTTAAATTCTGTTCGGTCAAATTGTCTTCATTTGGTTTTTGCTACGGAGTCGTGCTCCACTTTGCTTACCCTTGATCCTCGTAATTCTCCCCTCCCCTGCTCGTCGTCACTCATTAAATTTCCCACACTGCAAATTGAGTGACTTCCACTCCCACGAAAACCCCCTTTGCACCTTGCTGCCCTTGGCAGGCAGCCTCTCGTCCTCCCAATACCATTCCATCCTCAAAAGGCCATCCCATCCGCGGCACTTATCTTGCCTCTTGCCGCTTTGTTTTTTGTTTTTTTCCCACCATTAAGCCTCAACTATCAGCGGCAGCTCATCAAGATGTGCACAAAACAACGAAAAGCGGCAAAAAGTGCAAGCATAAGGCAATTCCCTTGGTCACCCCCCTTTTTTCGCCCCCCTTTGCACGCCACCACTTTCCGCTGCTTTTGGCAATTTTCAGCATTTAACCAAATAAACCTCTGCCAGCAGCGCTGCCTGCTCTCTGCCCTCTGATTACACTGAACAAAATCAAAAACGTAAAAAGAACCAATAATTATAAAATTAATTTTATGTTGTCTTTAAATTAAATACCAAGTGTATATGAAGTAACAATTTCTATGACATATGCTCTTAAAAATTACCGAAATAATAGTATTTTATCTTAAATAGTTATAAAGTTTTATATACGAAGTAGAAGCATTTACATTTTTTCCCAGTTTCCCAGTTTTCTCGCCCATGCTGCTCACTGACATTCATATGATGTGCTCAGTGGCTTCCCGCGTCATTATCAACGTTTACCCCTTCCGCGCCCACTTCCTCTGCAGTTCCAGACCCCCAAAACATCGCCATGTTCCCCTCCATGTTCCGCTCTCGGTTTTGCCTGTTCTTCTGAAATGGGTTGTTGCAATGAAACAGAAATGGGATTGGGTTTGGGATTGGAAAAGGTGCTCAGACTCACCTGGGCATCCAAATTGTTTTTTGCCACATTGCATATATTTTTGCTCATCCTCTCGTATTGCACTTTCCCAGTATTAACTGGATTCTCTAGTCCATCTAGAACATTGAGAACAAACTTGTATACGTGGACTAAGGTCCTAAACTAAACCAATTTATAAGTAATTAAATCCCAAAGAAATCGACAGTTAAATAAAACCAAAAATTGGCTATATAATGAATATATAGCGCAGGGAAAACTTGTCAAAGAGTTTGTTGATGAACTAGTTCTGAGACTTGAAAATAACTAGTTCGGGAACTTAGTTCTTTGACTGGAACTCCACTTTTGAAACCCCTTTTTCACTCCATCATCGGTTGAAACCTCTTGACTGAGCCGTGTGCCGGCTTCATTCTCATCATTATCCCATTCCCAAAGTTACGAAAACTTTTCAGCCGACGCCAAGTTGGCTGGGGGCCTGAGAAAACCCCCTCAGTCACTGCCTCTCTTATTTTTTTTCTGCGCTGGGCATAGTTTAGCGTAAATTTTCATAATTTTATGGCAATTTTTCACATGCGCATTCGCAATGCGGCCAACAAAAAGGAGCGAAGAAACGATCAAAATAACAACAATCCCCCCACTTTCGACCAGTCCCCTCTTTTCGGCGCCCTTCTTTGTGTTTGCATTTTAGTCATGAACTTTAAAGCATTTGTCATGCATAATTTGAGCAGCAAATGTATTGGAAAGAATTTTAAATTGATTGTTATCGTTGCGTTGCTGCAGGAGGATGGATAATGCACTCGGACTTGGATAATCGGACATTAGTCAGTCGCCGAGAGTACAGAATCCAGAATACAGAACGTATAACCCCGCCGAGGGGCAAACAGCTTTGTCAATAATTAGCTTAACCCATTAATAACCGAAGAATGTTGTAGCAGCACAGCACAGCACAGAGCAATGGGAAACTGAGTCAGCAAACCCAGATACGGCTAACGGGGATTATATGTCTCGGGAGGAGTGCGGGAAAATCGGGGAACCCGGTGGACAGCCAAGATTAATGATGGCCCTTACCTTTCCCCGAAAGAGATGGCCGGAGAGAAAGCGATGCTGGGTGATTTGATGTCTGCTAAAAGTAAAAGTTCATTCACATTGCTTTGTTGCAGCCAAAGTTCTTCTTCTGCTTTATCCCCATCCTTTCTACGTTACCCTTTAAATCGGGGCTTTATAATTTTTTCTTAAAAAAAGAAAAATGTTGCAAGTGATTCACCTTGGTCCTTTTGTTTGCTCTTATGCAAAATCATCAATCTGTATTACAGATCAGCTTCTTCATCCCAAAAATGACAAAGAAACGTGCAAAGTGCAAATACTTTTAAGCAGGAATGCAATTTTATTTATAAATATAACAAAATGTCTAAAGAATTTCTTCTTTATTTACAAATATTTTAATTGTAAATGAAATAAATCGTAATTAAAGACATAAACCGAAGAACCAGACAGTAAACAAATATATGTCGGCGATAGTTTGCAACTTTAGCGTATAACAAATTGTAAATTCTCTAAATTGTTTAGGGAAAGTTGAAAACTATTGGCTTGACACCTGATTTGTGATTTTATAACAACTACGTGAACTATTTAAAAGTATCAAACGCCACCTTTATAAACAGAAATTGTTTAAATTCAAGATTACACCCCCAATATATAAACCAAAAATTCCAGGGTATCCGTAGCTGGTGCTCCTCTTACTCGGAAATTCCAGGCTCAGGACAGACTCCCATAACTTAGGGAGTTTTATCTCTGGACTTGCAGGGGCGCAGCCTCGGATTTCCCACTTTCCGCCAGTGTCTGTCGTCACTTTTGGACTTTACGTTTTAAGCTCTGCAGCAAATTCTGAGTAAAGCGCATAAAACACTCTTACACACGCACCGACTAAAAACGAGGTTGGACTGACTGATGATTAAATTCCTGTGATTCAGCTTTCTTCGAGCTGAGCAAATTTTGTTTCTTTTTTATGGACTCGATGCTATTAAAACCATCGTGTGGAGCGGCTTCTTTAAATTGTTTTTAGGCCTGAATGCTGAAATGTGAACCGAATCGAGTTTGTTTCCGATTGGTTTGATTAATCCCGAAATCGGAAAAAAGGTCGGTAAAGGAAGCTTTGGTTTGTTGCAGACTTTTTGCCGATTTATTTTGAATTTGATGCTGTGCAATTGAAGCGATCTAACTTAAGCTGTATGATGGAAAAATAATTTATAAATTGCTGAGATGACACAATAAGGGAATTAATTGTTTTATTACAATCAAAAATCTTTGTTATTCATAGACAGTTTACAACAAATTGCCAAACAAGTATTAAGGCAGATCGCTTTGTTCGATTATCAAATTTCTATTTTTACGGCCATTAAAAATATTACAAATATTTTAGTAGTAAAAGAATGCGCTTTGATAGTTAAATTTCTAGGTTTTTATTTATTTATTTCATTCTGGCATTTTCAATTAAAACTAGAGAGAGAGAGAGAATTTCTTTTTGAACAGCATTTCTCCAGCTTGTTAGTCGAACTCGCGTTGTTAGTTCCCCTGGTTTCGAATGCAATTGTGCGACATTGTTGACGGTTGTCGGTTGTTGCCGCCCAATTGCTAATAAACGTAATTGCCCCTGCGCAATGCCAATCCTGTAGATATTCCGTTCGATCCGTGCGAATAATAAATTTGGCACCGTTAAAAGGTGCCTAGGGGGATGTATCCTGCCAGGATATGTCCAAGTACCTTCGCCTCTATTGTATATTCCTATATGCTACCCCCTCTTTGTTGTGTGTTGTGTCGGTTGACATTTGATTTCTGACGCGTGCCGTTTTAACGACAGCGAAATATGTGTGTGTGCAGCACCGTGGGTTAAGAAGGGACCGGGACAGCGACCGAGGGGCCATCGGTGGGTTAACGGGGAGTGCCACATGCCCTGCTGGTTATTTTTGTTTTTACGATTGTTTTAATTCTGTTTTGTTGCAAACAAATAGGCGGAAAATTTTAACGTACTGCAGGCATGCGTTCGGGCCATTTGCCCCCTGACTCGGAAAATATTAGATGCGTTGCGCGTGTTGCGGCCTCATTAATTTGTTTCTAGATTTATTAATTATTCAGTTGGATTTTTTTCGCCATCCGCGGATAGTTTATGCGAGTCACGCGTGCCGAGTGTTTACTGTTGAGGGCCTCTCCCCGGTTGATCATTTCTGGGAATTAGAGGCGTCCAGAGGGTCCTTGGAAAAGTCTGGTAGTTGAGTGGCCATAATTACTTCCCTATGGCTTCATTTCGACCAACTGTTTCGAAAAGGAATTTCAGAATTGCAGAAAGTCGGCCAAAGAGACCTACTAATATGCAGGAATTTATAAATTTAAGGGGATATTTTGTGTTAAAATGGTTGAAGGGATAATCATTATAAATATCTACTGCTATATTTATCACTTTCTATATGAAGAGATCTGTTTAGAACTATGACTAATACGTTATGGTTTTTTTTGTATCATCCCTTTTAGTTATAACTTATCTATTTACATCTTAATATTTTCTACTCCATTCATTCTAACGACTTCTAGTAAATATATTACATAATTCCATCCCTTCAATTTCCACCCCATTTGACTGCTCATTTGATAGAAATGGGTTTTTCCTATGACATCGAATATCTTGTAGCCGGTCCAAAAATAGATGCGTTTGCTGACAGACCTATGCGTTTTGACTCGTGTAGCAGTATTATAGTGGAGTTTTATTTGTAAGCCATTAGTGCAGCATTAATTTTTATATTTCCTACCAGTTCTCCAGTGCTTATAACCCTCCGATCTGCGACAGACCTTTCACTTTCGAGATGTAAGCGTTGTCAAGAGGGGGCGTGGCCGAGTCGTTGTGCCTAATGATGTTGAAACGACTTCCTTTGCCTGGTTTTTTCGTTGTCAATTTGTCAACAGGCAAGAGACTCGACTGATGGTCACCTATTTTTTGTACTTGTTATTTGGAGCCCCTTAGCGGAAGTCGAACAACTGAGCACGACATTTTGCACTCAATGAATCATAAATGTTTGCTTTTTTGCCTTCCATCCTTCCCCGACTTTTTTACACTCGAATGTTTTTTACCTTAGTTTTTGTTGTTTACCGTGTTTTTAATTCAATTCGCTGGCATTTAATGGAGCCAGCGATGCGTGCAATGTTTAAAGTTGTTCCCGCTGAAAGAACCAACAGGTGTTTGACTTGTTTTCGATGCCAACTGATGCATGAAAACACTGGATAGGCGTTCGATATTTGTATGGATATGGCGACAGGTGATAGGGTATAACGTTACGCAGAAGGTTCCACTTTGATGGGAAGCGAAAGTAAGGGAAAATCGCCAGATAAATGGTTTATAGATTGGAAATTAATATGAAATTTAAATCAAGTTAAATTGTTTAAGAGTAAAATGTAACATCAAACTAAGATAATTAAATAAAGACCAATTGCCATAAGGATCTAATTATACCCTGTCCTATGAGACAATAAAACCAATTGAAACAAAATGTCCCACAAAAGAATTTGAGAATTCAAAAACAAACACAAGGATCACATCATTAGAGGCTGTTTTAAAAAGAGTGCCAAAGACAACAAACAGATATTATGGGATTCCATCTGGATTCCGCTTGCAATTCCCACACTACTCCCCACAACTCCCCCCAACTCTACAGATATGCCATGATATATGGACCGCAAGTGGCTTTTGTTCTAGGGATGCCAATTATGCTGCAAGCTGCTTTTCTTGGGGGGCTTTCCCTGTTTTTCCGAGGAGGGAAACCCAAGTGACGGCTGCTCCCCAGACGGCATTTAAATGTATCTCATGGTTATGCTCGCTCTCCCCACAATTAGTGTTCAAAAATAGCATGCAACAGTGGCAAACTCGAGACGACATCGATCCAATTCTAAATACCCCACACCCCTGCCTCCTGATCGTCTAATGGCCATTCGTGTAAGTTTTCCTGCCTCGGCGACAGTTGGCAGTTTGTTTGGTTTAATTATTCGAGCAGATAGCGAAGCGCATCCAAATGAATTTCAAGCTGCAGCTGCAGTTTATCAAACGCTTCAATCGCTCCGCAGACAGCCAACTGACAAAACATTCTCCAAAAACTTAATTACTCATACATCCAGAAAAAGAGTGTAAAAACTGGAGAGAGGAAAAGCCATCACAATTTTCTTAGCTTTTTTCTTTGACTTTTTGGTGTACAAAAAAAAACTGTGAAAGGAATGCCAATCTCAATCAACAAAATTGAATTGGCTCAGAGCTGGCAAAAGCATAGAAAACAGATTTATCCAATTAGAAATGGAACAGGAGATGTCGCTATTTTGGGCTACAAAATTCATCTGGACTTTTAACAAAGAAAAATATATTTCTTGACTTGGAGAAATCAGAAAATTCATGAAATTCTAACAAAGTAAAAACATTCTTTATACATTTTTTTAAGCCCTCTACCAATTTTCTTTTAAGACTTCCCACAGTATAAAACCGTTTTCAGGGCTTAGAGCTACAGCAAATTCAAGTAAGATAAGTTTTTTTTAATCAAAGCACTCTGATAACCCAGGAAACTAATAAATACTTGGGAAATTCGAATACAATGGGAATAAATGGAGGACATAACGAAGCACTTTAAGCCCACCTCCCAATTTCCGCCCCTTTTCGTCACCGCCTGAGCAAATACAGCTGCGAATAAGTGAATCGAAATGAAATGAAATGAGCAATGTTAACTATCCTGTTTACATAATATGTCAATTAAAGGCGCAACATCTTGGGGGTGGCAAGATGGGTGGGTTGGAAAAGCTTTTACCCAGTCTCCTTGGGATATTTATTTATGGCCCGCTGCGATTTTGGCATAGTTCCTTCGTTATCGCTACGCCCCAAAAACATTATCTAAAGGGGGTTAGCCAACACATATTAATTTGATTTCCTCTTTTTTATTATTATTGTTTTTCAGGCCACATAAATCAGAGTGCGCGGCTTGACAACTTTTTTGAGGGTTGGCTGCCTGCCCGCCTTCCTTTGTCTAGTCCTTAAATCAAAATTCAAGTTTTCTTTCTCTATTTCGATATTTATCCGGCAAAGCCCATCCACCCCCGAAATGAAAATAAACCGCCACTGCACTTTGCCAAATTGCGAATGTGATTTATGCGGCCGAAAAACATTTCTTGGCAGCCTGTTAACACTTCATTTAAGCTGAAATATCTCTGCAGCACCAAAAAATAAAAGGAGCATTCCAGCAGCTTAAGTATTTCAATTAGTTGGTCCTTTAGGGTAGCTGTCACTTTGTCATCATTAGACTGATTTTGGAAATTTATTCCGACCCCTTATTCGTTTCGAAAGTTCTATAATTGTTGTTTACAATTCAATTTTCCACAAACCCCAACTCCGAAGTGCGGAAATGAAGTGGATTAGGCGAAGGAGATTACAAATGCCATCAAGTGGTCGTTGTCACGTGTTCAAAGATTATTCCGGGGGATTTTCATTTTGGTTTGCCTCAACGCAATGCCGGAATTAAGTTCTCCAATGGGCTCTAAATAATAAACAATTCAATTAACAGGATGTCGGTAATCTGTACTTAGAAGGAAGTGGGATTTTGAAAAGAAAAGCCTTTATTAAAATCCACCGACTTAAAATAAAAAGCAGTTTTACTTGGATTTAGAAATCTTTACCAGTGAAACCATGAGAAAAACAAAGGAGTTAAATTGATAATGAACTAATTTCTGTTTAATAAAAGCTCCTAATAAATTAAAATAAATAATAATAGATTAAGAAAAAGAAGAAACTAATACAAGAAGAACAATACGTGTTTAGTATGTGTTAAGAATAAGCAATCAATCAAACAAACCTTACTTAACATACCGACCAACCAAATAAGTACTTATGTGATATATGAAAACAGCTCACTAATTATGTTCTTTCCCACCATTTCCACTTTTCTCTTTCCAGGTAAGTGTCAATGTCAATGGCCATCAAAAAGTCCCGAAAAGAAAAAGAAAAACGGAAAAAAAACACACGCACAACACAAAAAGCGCTCGTAAGTCATGATTGATGATTTCACACCTCCAAGTTTGGGTTCTATTTTTTTTTTTTTTTTTTTTTTTTTTGGGGGGGTCTTGAAAATGGGTATGTGGGAATGGGGAAAATAATATGTGTCGCGTTTTTATGGCCTGTTTATGCTCCATGTGCGGGCAAAAACTCATTAAAGGTGACAATGCAAATGTGGCGACATCCCAAATGCCACGCCTCCTAATTGCCTGTCATACATGAATGGGAATTTATAGAATATAGCACTCGTATATAAGGAAATCACTGGAGAGAGTTCCTGAGAATACGGCTCACGAAAATTCCAGTTCTTCGAAGGTGCGAACAACTAAAAGAGGCAATTAATTTGACACGTTCGTGTGTGTCTGCCAACATTTATGTTCCATTTGTTGTCGATGGCTTGTTTTTCTCAATGGCAAACAGCTGCATTGACATTGAAATGGGACTCTCTGCATTTAATTTTTTGTCGAGGAGGGGGAATCGGAAACTCCTCCAGATATATTTGGATGTTGAGGTGAAAGGTCCATTCTGGCAAACATAAATAACCGCGAGTATCGCAGGGGGAAATAGTTGCTTAGTAAAGAGATCTTCAATGATAATGTATTGGCTAAAATGTGGTCTTACTCAATTGAGAAATGTAGTTATAGGAGCAAATTAAATATATATTTCACTTACGAATATCAAAGTGGAATGCGTTTTTTATTCAATCTATCAACATAAAAGTAAATGGGTGTAACAAAGCATTAGTCTGCCTTGACAACCCTTTGAGCTTAACGAAACCCGGGGGAATGAGGAACTTTTCTATGGAACACAAATCTAGGCCTCAGGCTTTGGGCTCCTAATTGATTTTATTTGATATACCCCCTTTAATTGAAAGCCCCTCCTCTGGGAGTTGCCGCTGCTCAGTGACACGCAACAAATGCAATTAGGCACCACCGACAGCATTTAAGGCCATCTGGGCATGAACCCAAACTACTCAAACTCCTCCGTTTTGCATTCTTTATAAATAAATCGGGTCAAACGCAAACACAGATGCCGGAGAGCATAAAATCCCTCCCCAATTTTTGTGGCGCCTTGGCCAAACCAAAACAGAACTTTTATAGTTTTGTTTATGCCCCAACAACAACAGTAGCAAGAAGAACATTTAAATCAGCTTCAGTCAGATTTAGATATGAATTAAGGCAGCTGGGGCGACGACACTATATATATATATCTATATATCGCCTATATATATATATCGCATCTCCATTCACAATCCGTTAGACTTCAAAGTGCCTGCGGCTCATTCTGGAATTGATTTTCTCGTTTGGGGGGCTAAAAATATTTTCCATTTTCGTGTGCGGTGGTGTCGCCAAAAATATAAATATTGCGTATTCCTCGGCCACTTGAATTCGATTGTGGCCCAAAAGTATCTACACATCATGCGGATATTTTTGGTTACTGCTCATGGATTTTTTGGGTCAAGCCAGCGAATGGGAATTTGTTTGGTTGGCTTTTAACGGCTCAGTTTCGTGTTTGTCTTATTGATTGAATTTTGTGGAAAGGTCAGGCGCCAGTCTTTGGAATTCTCTCTTCTTTTTTTCAATTTTCCTTGCTTTTCTTTTGTGAAAAGGGAGCCACTAATCAAGCGGGCGTCTAACGAACCCCATTGCTTCATTAACTGGCTGGGAAATGCCAACGGAGAATGATGTATGCCCAAATTCCAACGTTGGATGTGTCCAGATACATTTGGACCTTTCAGATAGCCCTGTGTATCTTAGGTAAAAAACGCTGATTTGGGATTGTTTTCATAGGTGTTTAACTTTAAGATATTTCTACAAGCTTCTGAAATACCATTT
This sequence comes from Drosophila kurseongensis, assembly GCA_018153305.1. NCBI lineage: Eukaryota > Metazoa > Arthropoda > Insecta > Diptera > Drosophilidae > Drosophila > Drosophila kurseongensis. The sequence goes on from JAECXX010000141.1 coordinate 2,328,057, forward strand.
GTATTCCTTATCGTGGCTGCTTAAAAACCATAATCTAAAAATAGATAATCTAGCTCTTTTAGTTTTTCTTTTCTTTATTTGTATAAAGATAAAATCTGGTGTTATTCTCCTTTACAGTGATTTAAATCATTCTTTTTCCGAGAATTACCTAGTGGGCCATGCAGTATCTCAATGAAACGGTAGCCCCCGCTGATAAAGAAAACAATAAATGGATCGCCAATTCAAGCGAAAAGTGCTCACGGATGGAGCAAGAAAAATGTTAACTGCGATGTTTGCTGGCCGAAAAAAAAAGAAGGGGGAAAAATATCTAAATGCTTTCGACGCATCCAATGGATTGCCAAACTATGCGAAAAACACGGGGATGGTGGGCGGTTTTTCCTCCTTTTTTTTTGTTGGTGCAAAGGGGTAAAACTACACGCTTGAAAAGTTTGCACGGCATGCGAAGTGGGAGTATCTGTATCTGTGTTTGCGCACACGGTTTGGTTGTATAATTGCCGGGGAAAAAAACATTTTGCTAGGTAAAAAAATAACCCATGGTGTGGATAGGCACAAAAAAACAAAATAGTACATTTATTTGCAAACACGTTTCTTTGGGGATTTTGAGATTTCGATGCAGCAGGCGAACTTTTAAAGGCCTCAAAAGGCAAAACAAAACAAGACGTCTGCAAAAGCCATCAACAACAGATTCCGAATCAATCAAACCACATTAGTCAAATTTGATTTGTAAACAAACCGCAAGAGAATTTCATTAAGCGCAAAAAGGAAACACTGAAAGCCATCAAATATTTTGGTTCATCATGCCATCGCCATCGCCATCGCCATTTGCTATTTGCCATTAGCCAAACAAAAACGAGAAAACCAATCGCTGTCCAAACAAAACAACTCGAAAAACATGGCAAAAAAGTTATTAAAACTGTCGACGGATGGACAGATTGAGGAGGATATATAGATGGAATGGAAGACGACAACCGATTGAGATGCCCAATGAAATGAAGGAGTATTATTGTTTTCGTTTCGTTCTTCTGCAGTTTTGCCGTTTGGCCGTTTGGCCGTTTGCAGAGTTCCGATGGCTGGAAAGTTTCCGTCTACAATTGACACATCAACTTGCATTGTTTAGAGACGATGAAATTTATTTGCGCAAAGCGAAACTCTATTGTTTCGCATCCACTTTTTGGCCTTTGTTGATGATGGCGATTGGATTGGTTTTTTGGGATTTGGGGATTTTGGGAATTTCAAGCGTATCGAAGAGATTCTTATAAACAAAATTGTGGCAAAGTTGCCTTTTCACAACGGACCAAGTCAGAAGTTATTGAAATTTTGTTTGCACTTCTTAATTGAATTTGAGGCGGAGGATTGCTTTGTTTTTTGTGGTTTTTCACATATTTGGTTTTTCTTGAAAAGTTCTTAAGGTAAAAGTTTACTAGCTGTAGAGTTTTGTTATCCGTGGTGAATATTTTCAGCAAATTTGTTTATTTCTAAAAAAAATAGTTTTCTTATAATAATAAGCTTAGTTTTCTAATTTAATTAGAGCTTTCAATTTTTCGCTGATCTAAAATTTTCAGATTAAAATGATCTCTAAATTTAAGCTAGGAAGAGACAAGCAATGATGTCTCAAATTAATTTTTTGATTTTTCTGCTGATTTGTACATGATATGTGATCTTGGATGCTGTTCTTCGCTTCAATTCACTAGAAATCGCTTAAAGCCGAGAGCTGGGAAACATTTGCCACATCGATCAAATGTTCCCGCTATATACCCCCCTTTGAAACAAAATTTGTACGACTTTCTCACAACAACTGGCACAGATGGACGGCAGCAGCCATGACTTGGATATAACTCATAATGACTACACTGCCCCCCATTTCTGTTTTCATTTCGGTTTGCGTTTTGTTTATATGCATATTAAATGGTATAAAAGACGCAAACGCCAGCAGCAACATCAGCATTATAATTGTTCTTGCTGCTCTTGGATGCTTTTTTGCTGATGAAGCTCGTTGGAGTAAATGGTAGAATTGTAGAATGTGGATGGATGCTGGAATGGACTGATGGACTGACGGACCGACCGCCTGAATTGTGTGTGAAATCAATTTGTCGAAATACGAGCTGCAAGAGTGCCGAGTGTGGAAAGATATATAGAAGATATATGTGTGGTGGCACACATAACTCATTTGAGATTTCCTCGCATCATCGTGAGCCTCTCTTTTTGGGGCCATGGGAAAGCTAGAAATCGGATGAAAATGTGTTGCCTTTAATGATTCAATTTTGTACCCTAGTCCCTAAACGGAAAACCTTCAATTACTCTGTTAGGTTAACACATTAAATACGGTTCTTGAATTGGCAGAGGAATACCTTTAGCTAAATAAATACCTAGACCTGTTTATATTTTTATTTATTAATCAATTCCACAGTTTTACAATAAAAAGTAATATCGTTGATAAAACACTCTAGCTTCGATACTACTTACAATACATATAGAGAGAATTTCAATTAACTTCTTGAGCTACTACTAAATAATGGGTTAATCCCCAAATTGGCTCACATTGAATACCTGAACAACTGAACATTGTGTTAATTAAAAGATCATCAAATACGTATCCTCGATTCGATTTGATTTGATTCGATTCGATTTGATTCTCTCAGGTTGATTGTTCTGGGCAAATCGGAAATGTTTTTCCTTCCTCGGAGCCGTGTATCTCATGCATTTTGAATCTCTGAATCTGTGCATCTGCCGGATATCATTGGGCAGCTAATTGCCTTTTAATTGCTAGGAGAGTGCAGTATCTGAGCATCTTCTTCCATTTTAGTTGTGTTTTAGTCACTCAAATCTGATTGCCATCGATTTTGCCATTAGCTTTGGCTGGCAATTTCGAAATCATCATTGCAGTTGGGAATTTTAAAGTGATCAAAGGTCGTCTATACCGTATATATCACTTGCAAAATGTCAAATTTATTCAAAGGCGAAACTGAGTCGACTTTGTTTTCTTTCCTCTCACTCTCGATGGCAAATGTCACACTTGCGGGTTACAAATTGATGCAGCTTCTACTCTATTTAATTTTGGCACGAGGTCAATTTGTGATAATAATTCAGCCGCTACCGGGTGAAAAAATAATAAAAACAGTTACAAACTCTCGAACAAATGAAATGGGCACAGTCATTGTTGCATGTTGCTGCCGGGGCGCAACATCACCGCCAGCAACCTGCAACATCGATTGCTGCAGTCACGCAACTTGATGTCAGCAAAATACCACACACGCGAGTACACTGAGAGACAAGCGGGGCTTCCATGTCAATGGGTCATTTAGGTATTCAACTAATTTCTACAAACTACAAATGGCTGTAACATTAGTTAAAAGTTGCACTTAGTGCCCAAATACTTATTAATAAATTTATCAAATGACGTAAAAAGAGGGTTATATGATTTAATTGTCTTGCCATTTAAAAGAAATCTTACATTGATGATCAAAAATGATGCAAAAAATTATGCATTCCAAGAAATTCTCGAAAATAATGTCCTCACTTATTTTTCCAATCCGAAAAAAGTCCGCGCACAACTGTACTGGACAACAATGGCGGGAAAAAGGCCTTAAAATCAAAATCAGATGCAGCCATAGCGAAAGCACCGTGAAAAATAGCAACAATGTGTTTGGGACATGAAGACGTGGCAGCAGCAACAGTGTTGCCAACTACCATTTGGGATCTGCTGACTTATTTTCCTTCCTGTTATGTTTTACTATTTTTCTTCGTTTTTTGATGTCCCGTTTCGAGCTCATTTTCTTAATTTCCTCGCCAGCCAGAAAATGTTTATTGCTCTATGCGGGCTGTCGTTCCTCTTACAAGTTTCACTGACCACGCTGGCAACCCTGCCACTTTTATGGCCGCACTGAGAGTGGAAACGACGCGAAGCAAGGACGGCCCATTTAAAAAGCTGTAATAAATAGTTTAATCACTGACTTTGTAAACGTTCGTTTATATCCACCGGAATGAGTATCACCATGCGCTGCAAACATTTTTGTGTAGTACAGTTAGGTATGGCAACTCTGGCAGTTGCCGCTTCCGGTTTCCGCTGACAGTTCTCCGGACTGTCAGAACATTAATAAAATAATACGATTCCACTCAAGTTGCATTGCAACTTTTGCCCTGAAATGTGAATGATGGCGTGTGTGTGTGGGCAAAAATGACCAACAATGCCACAAAAGTTGCAAACTGAAAGCCGACTGAAATCCCTTTTCGGGTAATTCAAAACTCAATTAGATCTGCTGATGCGACTGCCATATGGGGACATGACTAATGAGTGTACCAGACTTGCTGCATAATTAATTTACAAATGTTTCATTTCACATTGCAAACAAGTAATCCGATCACATGTCCATTTTCAACATTGTAATCAGTCAAATTTTGGTTTTGCATTTTCCGCTCACTGTTTTTCAATTAGTCATTGGATTTGAAATTGTCGTTGATAGTGATAAGTATATTACGTGCCATACGGTCATTATAACCTCTAAGGAGTCATTTTAAGGTTGATCAATTTTTGACCCACTTTCATGATAGGTATTTTAAAGTTTTCAATGACTTATAACATGGTGACCCAAAATTAACCTTATACAGGCCATAACATTACCAAATTTAATTCGATTTCAAAGTGGCATACATCTAAAGACTTGTGGTTGGATTCTCTAAAAATCTGCATTAAAAATTTTTATTTTAGCGTTGACCGACTTTTTGGCCTATTTTTATGTTCGTTTTTTTAAGTTTCCGGTGACTTGTAAAATTCAACTTCTAGAGTCCATAACTTTACCAAATTTTATCCGATTTCAATGTGACATACCTCGTAAGACTTGTGGTTTGATTCTCTGAAAATCTGCATTCAAATATGTCATTTTATCGTTGATCAATTTTTCAATAATTTTTTTTTCCTGGAAAGTTGAACTTTCCCCTTTTCATGCTCTCCTCACTTTTATCTTGGGCGCCTAATTAAACTTCTTCACCCACTTGAAGCAGTCGGAAAATTGAGAAAATAAGGGGAGGCACAACCTGCTTCAAAGTCACGCCGACAAAGTGACATCTGAGAAATTATGGATGGACGGTTTTTTGCTCTTTTTTTAGGTGGGGAGTGTGTTTATATGTTCATTTGTTCGGCTGTCTTGTTCCATGGCATTGTTGAGCAGTTGGCGGAAAAGAGAGGCGGTACGTTGCAATATGCAACATGCAACAGCAACCTCATCAATTGACTTCAATTCCATGATGATGACGAGCAGCTGCCACGAGAACTTCCTGATTATATATGGAGTAGTTCTTCCAATTTTCTTTTTCCTATTTAGAGTATCTCTGTGAGTAGAGGTGTCAAACATTTTATTGATTCACGATCTAGTATTTTGTGTTTTATTTTAAGCTTCTTAATGGGAAAAGACGTCCATGCAAAACTTTATTATTATTTTTATTTAAGTTTTAATATATCTTGTTAACGCGGTCATCTCTAATTTTCAAGTTACCTGCACAACGATGAAAATAAAGTCGTGTCTATGTTTTTTTTAATCCCCAGTTTACCGCTTTTCTCAATTCTGATGGATTTCTTTTGTGGTCTGTCTCATTAAATCTTAATCTCTGTAGTTCTTTTTTTGCATAGCCAAAGTTGATTAGCACATCGAAGGCTTCTCCTTCCTTGGCTAATTAAAATCCCATTTGGCTTCTTTTGTTCGTAAACGTTGAGCGGGCAAAACAGAATGAGCAACAACGACTCAAAAACTTTTTCTGCTGATTATTTAACTTTAATCTCTTGCCAGCCAAGAGGATTCCTCCGAAAATAATTGAGTCTCTTCCTGAATGTCAAGGCCTCCGTAGGTCCTTCTGTCTGTCGTCTGTCTGTTTTTCCGGACAAGTTGATTGCTCCGTTTAAAACGCGCTGCCGAGTTTTCCCCGATGAAGTCGGGAAAATCAAGTGGAGGAGGCAGCCTCAGCTGCTGCAGTCAGTTGACATGCAAAGTCAGCAGAAAAAAAGGATCCATCTAAACGAGCTTTATATATATACTCGTTTATATATATTTGTTCATGGATATTCGCACACTGCTAAAATTATTGAAAGCGTAGAAATAATGATGGAATATTTGTAATATTTACCTTGTTTAAGTCAATGTCTTGATCGAAAAAGGATTTTGTATCTTTATAATGAGTTAATTATTTTATATTTAAAACATTCAATCAATTGATACAAAATTTAAGCTTATGCAAAATATGTAAAAAGTTACGTTCGTTTTTTTGAGTATTTTAAAGCAGACCAAAGACAGGCGTAAAGTGGCTCCAAAGTAGATTCAAAAAAGAACTTCTGGCTGTGTTGCTGCTGCTGTTCTGCCACAAAACTGCTCCCAAACGCAGTGACAATTGGCCGTTTTGTGTGTGCGGCTAAAGTAGACAAGTTGACCCATTTAGTGGAGGACAAGAGGGGTCGATATAGGGGGAGAGGTCCTACAGAAGGATCCACAATTCGGATGGAGGCATTGCAGTGTTGCAAGTGGCAAGTTCCGCATTGAAATCTCGAATCAATGGGAGGAAAGCGAGCAAATGGCGTTGACATCTCTTTGAACAGTCATGAATTCATAAGCAGTTGAAAATTGCCCTGACCCCAAACATTTAGATTCTACAATATTGAAATTTGACTAGTCATTTTTGAAGAGCTCCCATATATTTTATTAATTTAATTGGTATATATAGTTACAAGCAAAACAAAACAAAATGGTTCGAATGTTTAAGCCATACAAATAATATCCCAGAATCCCTACGATATGATCTCATAATTAAGACCTAAAATGTGTCAACATTAAGTGGGCCATAAAACGAATGAAAGCGCGATGCAAACTTTGCCCTAATACAATTTAATTTCAGTTACATTATAGGAAAAAGTGACAGGACGAGGCAACTTTCTCTTCTTGGTTTTTGGCTATAAATTTTCAATTTTCATAACGAACATTGTTCGCCAAAAACTAGGGGAAATGTGTGTGTGTTTGGGGAGTGTTTGCTGGGTGGTGTTTTGGGTAACTTTATGTCTTGATTGTTTTTGGTGGGACGATGCGCGCAAAGTTTTTATCTCCCGACTGCATCTGAATCACGACTGTCAATTACTGGAAAAGCGAAGAGGAGGGAAAATGAAATCACAGCATACATTAGGGAGGAAAAGCGAAAGTTCGTCCTTGCCGATGACATCATTCGTTGGCTTTTTGTGCGTTTGCTTTCATTTCGATAACTTTTACTCGATTAATCATAAATTTAACCAATTTCTTTTCTCTCTTTCTGTTTCTTTGGCAGGTACGTGCTGGCAACCGCTTGACTTTTCCTCTTGAGAAAATAAAAAGTGCTCTCATAGTTCGTATAATTAATTGATTTTCAATTTTATATTTCGTAAACACACTTACAAAGGGGAAAGAAAACTCACTTAAGTGCAAAATTGTTGCCAGCTGCAGCATTTCTGAGCCACCTACTTACTCGCCCCTAGTTTTATACACTGCCCATTTTTCACATCAGACTTCTGTAAATGGACTGCGAATTGCTTTGAGCAAGTAAGGGTTTTGAGTGCCATTATTTATATGCGTGGTTGGCAACTCTGTCCGATTACCGATAAATGCATGCACCTCTGCCACCTGTAATCACAGAAGCTACTCATATTTTGTTTATAAAATATAAATTCACTTTGACCGCAAACTTCCACCACGAAATGAAATGATTTTTCGCCAAACCGCAAAAACAATATTTTACCCATCAAATTTAATTTTCTTTATTATTTTTTCCTCCTTTATTTTTTCTGTTATCTATATTTGTTCGTTGGCCCTTTTTTTTGCCACTATTTTTGCAGGCTAAAATACCTAAAAATACAAAATCATCAACAGAAATCGGAATGGCTAGGCGCATAAAAAGGGTTGGGATGGCTGGATGGTGCAAAGTGTTGCCAGGGACGGCAAGAGGGTGTGAAAGGGGGTGGTGCCTGCCACTGACAGTGGCACTGCCACAGTTGCAATTGCAACGTAAATAGACTTTTTCAATGCACTTGACACATGCTATTAAATGGCAGCCGGTGGCGATGGGGGAGCCCATAAAGAGAAGGGGGCTTTTGGGGGGTCGTGGCGCCCCCAAACTAAAGCAGACAGATACGAGCGCATATATGGGAATATGTTTTTCCATACACATTGTTTTTCTTTTATTTTTCCTTGCCGTTCTCTCTCGCTTTTTCAATATATCCAATATTTATATGCTGTTAGATTCAGCCGAGGAGGGAGTATGAAAAAAAATACCCTACCCCATTTCGCAGATGCTTTTTCCAATCACATGCATTAATGCATAGGGGGTTCATACATATGAGAAATCAAAATACTTTTAGAATATTCTGCGAGGAACACGTACGTAAGTGTGCTTCTAAAGCGAAATGCCATTAAATTATATTTTAATATTAAATGTAAAACCTGGAGAAAATCAAGCCAACTAAAAGATAACTAAATCTAATTAAATCAATTAAGTCTTAAATAGGCTTGACTCTTAGTCGTTTAAAAAGTTTAGTTTACCAAAAGATCCAAAAATAAACTCAAATATATTTGGGAACAAAGTGCAAATGCATGTAAAAAAGTCTATAAATATAGCATCACAATATGACTGATACGTAGGGATCAAGATAAATTGAATTAAATAAATTTGATTATTTTGAAGCCATAAATTGATTTCATTTAAAATCAACTCAGCAATTATAGGGAACAATGCCAAAGCGAAAGGCCCAAAGTTATTGAAAATAAAAATCATGAAAATAGGGTAAACTGTTATCCATGCAATGGAATTTTTGTTCGAGGGTACATTTTTTAGTGACATGAAAAATGTGCAATACAGAGAAATAAAAGGAGCAGGAATCGTTGAGCAAGAGATATGGGAGTAAAAAAATAGAAAAATAGACAAGAGTGCGAGGCATACAGGCCGGTCTAAATAGTAAAATCAAAATGAAATGAATCTGTGGGAAAACCTATTGAAAATATTGTCGGCATCATCAGACATCCTCTGTCATTGACTCCTGTTTCCTCTTTCCCTTCAATTTTCACCGTTGGGGCTATTTCTGAAATCGAAATAAAAATCATTTGACCACAAAAAGAGGCGCATATAAAAAACAACCCAAATAGCCGGCAGGCTTACAGTTATGTGAGCAGATAAACGTCCATTCAGCGTATATATAAACACTGAAACTAAATCGTTAAGAATTAGATATACGGCTCTTAAAAGTTTATACTCTTTAAATGTGCCATGTTTTTGTATACTCAATTTTTAGTTGAATTCTAAAAAGACAGTTTAGAAATATAAAATATTTAATAGCTATTAGTATACCCACGTTGTAAATAACTAGCCATGATTATTTACCCGTTTTTTTTCGCAGTGCGCTTATGCTTTCATGTACAAATGCATATTCCAATTGGAGCGTGGTTATGAATTGAATACGACAACGCAAACGGCACCCATTAAATAACTCTTTCGTTTTTTTTCTGCCGTCGTCCTTTCTACTGCCCTGCTCAAAGTGGAATCTGATTTGATTGCAAACCGCCAACGAATTGTTGGCCGTGATTTTTCATAGCTCGACTGGGTTCACTTTTAATTGCCACTGTCGTTTTGCATTCGCATGCAATTGATAAGCCGAAAATGGAAGTGCGGAAAAAGGAAAATAATTGAGAAAATCCCCTCTTTGCAAACATATTCAAAGTGTTATGCAACATTTGAAAACATTCGAAGGTTTTTATTTGGGTCAGTGGGCGAAAGTTGTAACCCATTGAGGTAACATTTCATAATCTTTAATGCAATGATTGAAATTGAAATCTTTTCAGCTTAGAGTTCCAAGAAAACCCAATATAAATTATTGGGACTTTATTTAATTGGTAATAAAACATATAATAACCAAACATTTTAATTATTTGATTATACAAATATAATCAAGTTAAATGATATTAGGGATTTAATACGGCTTTTAATTGGGTAATTACCACCGCAATCATGCCAGTGATAATCCATTTACCAATCCGGTAGCGATTCAATAAGGAATTTTCGAATCGTTGACTGGACCGACTGGGGACTCAATCAGGAGTCATCGCTCTTGTCATCGCATTTACTGAGTGTTGCACAGTTTAAATAGCATTCGAAAAATGATAAAAAATGACGCAAAAAAAGGAAAACGAAAAAGTTTCTCATAAATGGCCGGTCCGAGAATTCTCCTCGGCTGCCAATGGAAATTGAAGTTTATCGACATCGTTAAAATTATCTTTACTGGCATCAGTGACAAGGATACCAAGGGCGAACTCCTGTCGATTTGCCCGTCCCACTTTTTTTCTTCTTATTTTTATTACTTATGCCGCCGCGTTCTTCGCTGCTGTTCACATATAAATTCACATTTTCCACATCATTGCGCCGCTGCGACAACGGCTATTTTCCTCCCTACTTTGCATGTGTGTGGGCAGGGCGGGAAATCGGGGGGAAAATCGGGAGGGAAATAAGGGGAAAATGGGGCGGAAGGCGCAGCAGCAGGTCCATGAGGAATCGTCGGAGTAAATTGACACACAATTTCGCAGCATAAATCTTAAGCGCAGATAATTCCGCACGTAAAAAAGTCAAAAATGAATTACAGTATGCTGGAAATGTTGTGGGACCTAGAAGTACACTGAAAAATAATAAATGAACTTGCTTTGATCAAAATGATGCCTGCATTAAGTTTAAATATTATCTTATTTCAAGTGTTCTGCATTGGGTTTCTTATGTTGTTGTTGGGAGTGTTAAGCACATATGTTTTGTGGTTTTTCTCCCAGTGTAGAGCTATTTGGAAAACCAGATTCAGACCCCAACAGAGCGAAGAGCAGACGCCATGCATATGAATTATCGATTGTGCGTGAACGGCTCTCATTTTGCTTTTGGGGGTCTTAAGTCCGATGGCCGTGCCCAGAATCCGATTACATACGAAATTAAGCGGGAACGGAAGCGTGTGGTGGGCCGACAATACAATCGATAAATAATTCATTGGGCTCACTCTCACTCATTTTCTTGGCATTCCCGGAAGAGTGGTCATTTGTATGTATATCGGATATCGATATGCATCTGCATATCGACAGCGGTCGACAAACAGATGCAAATTCGAATGCATTTTGTATTCCTGCAGTCCAATTGCAATCTTTTGTTTGTCCTGATTTGAATATATGTTATCGATAATTGAGAAATGGCGCATATACACATTTTCTACTTTAATATGAAAGCAAAATGTTCAAAGCCCGGCTCTTTACATAACTTGAATTTCAAAAACTAGAAGAAGATGTGATCTTTATTATAATTATTAGTCTTAATGTAATGCAATTATTTCCATAAACGATCCTTTTAATTGAAGAGCAATCCGCTTACTCCTAATTAAATTCCACTAAATGCCATTAACTTGCTCCCCAAATAATCGAATCCCTGTCAGCATCAGCGTTTTTTTTTATTTGCCCTCACCTCCAGGTTCCATTTTCCTCTGGCCCTTGTAAAGTAACCTAAATTTTCCATTGGTATCTTGCACTCCCTTTGAAAAGTATCTGTGCGCGCTACTTCCGTTGGGATGGCAGCACTTGTACACGTCATGTCACATTCCATGGCCATTGTGAGGCAGTGCAGCAACCCTAATCAGAGGACCCATCCCCCTATACCCCCCACCCACCAGTCCTTTGGAAAACCGTGCTCCAAATTCCGAATGACACTTCAACTCGCTTACACTTGAATACGCATGCCACGTCCAGAGGAGCACATGAATGCCAAATGGGTGGGGGGATGTGCGGGGGGTTTCTGTTTGGGGATCCCCGAGATCCTGAAGGGCTGGCCACCAGCATTTATATCGAATGGCTTCATCATCATCGTGGGGGAGCGAGAAACGAGAGACGAGAAACGACAAACGGAAGTTGAGACTTCCGATTTCCGCACCTCTCACCTGAGTGTAACATTAACCGTAACGTACCGTAACGTAACGTAACGTTTAAGCGGGATGAATGGTGTTGTTTTCCCCCACCCCCACACTCCCCCTCCAGGAATGATACTGCAGATCCTGAAAGCAGCAACTGCTTCTGCAGCCCATTGCCCGATAATGACAAAAGTGTTAATAGCGCCACACGCTGCATGGGGCACTCCACATCACACATCGTACATCCTTATCGAAAGAGGCGGAAAAAAGTGGAGAAAAGTGGGAAAAGGGGAAAAAAAAACCCGGAATGAATGCAGTGCGAAATTATGCAAATACAAGCAGGGAGCTGAAAGAAAAGATTGAAAGGAAGGAGCAGGGCGAAAAAAACACAAGAGTAGCGATGCATGAGCAGGATAAGCAGTGTCAGTGCACTGATCAATAAACTGCTTTATCTTTTGTTTACTGCTAAATTGTAATATAAAGGTATTTTATTTTAAACTACAAATCAGTTTAATTTAAAAAGACATTTTATTTATCAAAAATAAATTAACCTTGAGGAAGACTTTTACTATATTGATGGCTGTGGCTATTTTAATCCATAAGATATGGTGCTGAATAATGATTCGGTAATTGTGCAGCTCAGTTAATAAAGATAGCCCTTTATATCGTTGAAGTAAATTAAACTGAATCAAAGGTCTACACTTTGTCTCTGAGTAGCAGCTTTGTGCTTTGCTTTTCTCGCAGTGCACAGGACAGGATGCAGAAGAACTCACACGTGATTCTGGGTCCTGCTCATCGGACGGAGGGGATGTCAAGACAGGGGACTTCCTCGGGTCTCTCCCACTTTGTTTCCTCAATTGACGCCGGCACGTCGAAGAAGTCAGAGTGGAAGATTCGGAGCAAACGAGAAGCAGTGTGACTTTGTAGGTGTCGGTTCACGATGGCAAATCCTTTTCACTCAATGCCCGGATTGGCAGGAGAAGCTTGCTATCCGGGAGTTATCTATGCATCTAGAAATGCAGGGGGGTGATGGAAGGAATCCAGAGGCGTCTTAAGTAGCACTTCGGTTGCTGCGCTTATGCCATTAAGCCATGCAACGTCTGCATTCAGATGGAAGCTTTTGTATGAGACATTTTCCTGCTATTTCGCTTTCCCGCAGCTTTTCCCCCATTTCTCCCTCGGTGTGTGGCCCAATTAATGGACTCCTAGTAGAGTGCGAGATTTTGCTGCGACGATAAGAGGTGCGGCATTATGTGCTGCTTATGCCTTCAATGGCTCAAATGCCAGCTATCTGCGCTATTCAATCGCCCAATTGAAAGGCAACTCACTCAACAACACGCGCTAAAACTGGTAACTGGGATGACTGGAGTACTAAAGTACTGGAGAACCTTCTCCGTCAAACCGAATCAATCCGTTTTCAGCGGCCTTTAACCCGATGCTGCCTTGCGATAAAGACAATCAATAGACTGGCTGAATGGAGCGGGCCTATTGTGCTCTTGAATGGCAGCAAATAATTAATTGAGCCAAACCATAAGCCGATTAGGAAAATTATCCTTCGATTTTAGTTCAGTCCCTGCCCGTTCAAAAATCGGTTTTAATCTGTTTAAGTCACGTCTCAATGATTTTAATAAAAATACTTTTCACAAAATTTAGAAGCATAATTTTGTATTTCATTGACAATTGATTAAATAGGTAGAAATAAAAATGCACTTTTGATTAATAGACCATCAGTTATTATTTTTTTTAATTTTTCAATTTTGTTTTCTGCATTTCAATTATCACACAATATTTCGACGTTTTCACATAATCCATTTCCCATGAAAAACTCAACGCAATTGCTTATCAACTTGACTTCAATTATGACTGCCTTCCATCAAGTTGAAGTCCCGATTGTTCACTCCACACTTGACTATATATTCAGACAGCCCAAAATGTGTCATAAAACTGTCTCTTGTCCTTTGTTTTCTCTGGTTTTATGTTGTGTGTTTCCCTTTTCCTCCGGCCATGTGTGCGCCCATGGGCGTGGCCAAAAAGCTAAAGAGGGGCGGCAACAAGTGTCTGTTGTCTGTTTAGCATTTCATTACACTGGGGAGGTAAAACTTCAGACCGTCGCACGCAAGTATGTGGAAAATTTATTACAATTAAAGTTTTTTCTTTTTTTGTTTTGTTTTGGGGGTGGGGAGGCAGAGAAAAAGTGTCAGAGCTGCCGCATTTAAATGAGGCATAACCGAGGGTCTCCTCCTTCTTTTCGGAATTAGCTGCCAAGGATCGGGAGTTGGAGTTGGAGTCGGAGCTCTTTTGCAGATGGAACTTCTGTGGAGGCCCGAAACCCAGACTCCAAAACCGTATCCGAATCCGGGAACAGACAGAGCACATTTTGCCAAGTGATTTATGAGCCCCAGAGCGGGGCAGCGTTTAAAAACATGGAAATATATATTTGCACTGGGAAAATAATATTTAAAAATATGTATTAAAATCTAAACTGGTTAGTTTAGCTAGCTAACTAGTTATAAAGTAAGCTTAATCAAGTCTTAGCAATATGCTTATCATAATATCTAGATTTTGATATAATAGTTTCATCGAAAAGAAGAATTGGTCTTAAATAACATTTCTATGGTAACAAGTCTGAAAATAACTTACTGAGAAAAAGCATTTAAATATTTATAAATATGAATAATTCCATTTGAAAGCCTTTGAATACATTTCTTAACTTACCAAATGTGTAGTGGTTTCATCATTTTTTTCTGGCCCCACTTTAATCTCAGTGTAATAATGGCCCTCGGACAGCAGCCAGTGCCCCAAACTTTGACACATGTCTGTTTGGGGGCTGCTGTCAGGCGAAAAGGGAGAACGAGAGCCGGCGAATGAGAGATATTTGCAATAAAAGTATAAACAGCATGCAAATATTTTGCGTAGACGGTGGCTGACTGGCCCCCTTTAACCCCGTCATTTGCCCCTGGAAATGCGGCGGCTGTCGTTCCCACACAACCCGCAAAACAGCAGCAACATCAGACGCAACACAGCGGCAACTGCAACTGCCACAGCAGCAACATTTACAGCAGCAACAATGAGTACATAAATTTTTGCTATAAATTTCCTTTGGTTGTCAGTGGCATTTTCAAGTGCTTCTTCTCGAGAGTTCGGGGTCGAATGTCGGGGTCTCTATGTCGGAGTATCGGGCTCTCACAGTTTCGGGGTCTCCAAGTCTCATTTCAATGGCAGCCGCAAAAGGCATTTCATTTGGTTACTTCTTAGACGCTTGCTGGGGCTTTTTGGCCGAATTTAATTAAATATTTAATGCGCCCACACGGCCCACAGAAAAAGCAAAGCAAACCGCAACGTTTTTGGACTCCTGCACGTCGGGGTCACCATTTTCAATAGTAAACAAGTACACATTTAAAACTAACTGGCTTTGGAAAGAAAATATTCTTGCATTATTCGCATTTTGGGGAATGTCGGGAAGTAATTTTATACATTTAATGGCCAACAGCAGGCAAATTACAAATTTTAATAATTTTTATTAAACTATCATTTTATCCATCCTTCGCTTCCATATTTTCTCAACTTGAACAGAATGAAGCAGTTTCCAACAAGCAGTTTACCAACAAGAATGTCAAACCATTACAATAACACTTAAGTCAGTCAATCAATTTAACATTGTTACTCTCAACAATTTCTAACAATCTAACATTTCTTCACATTTCGCTCTTCTTGCAATATTCATCAAGGCCCTCCATTACTCAATCAATTTCAATTTGCGATTCAATTAAACGAACTATTTCCTTATAAATGGCATTCAATCGATTTTATGTTAGTTTCAATAGATATAAATTTGTCAACCGAAATTTACAAATATAATTACCAAGCTCAACTAATTTTCCATTTCCAGAGGACTCCAATTTAAATGTTCGATATTCATTAACTTTCCAATTTCCGCATTTTCTACCGCCCACAAAACGAAATGAGTAGGCACAAGAAAACCACATGAAATTGTTAATTATAATGGACAATTGAATTTAACTCGATTTCCCCAACCTTTCTGTGTAGTTATCTCCGGATGGAAGCAACATATTGTTCACATGTTACATGATTTGTGGCCTGGATTTCGCATGCACTTATATATGTACATAGATTCGTATTTTATTTAACGCCACCAAATTAAATGAATTTCGTATGAAAGAATGGAGCAGTATCAATTGTTTGTATTTTCCATATCTTCAACCATCTATATTTCTGCGTTCTATTGTTCAATAAACTATAAAAAGGGGTAAATGAGGTTGGCGGGGTAGTAGTTTTACAAGTTTTTGTTTACATGTTTACATTTTTATGAGTTCGAAACAAAAAGTAAAGATAGCTTGGGCTGGAGATTTTCAGAATGAGAGGCATTGGGTATTCGGAATTGGTTTAAGGTGATAAATAAATGAATAGAACAGAAAATTTATACAAATTTTTTTTCTTAAAATAATATTCTCTGATTTATTTTATTTATGTTACTTGTTATTTTATGAATAAATATATATCTTTAGTGTTTTTAAATATTTATAATATAATTCGATTTTTGCTAAAGGCAAATGCCCCCCAAATCCGATTGAATACAGGGTATGCGTAAATATAACAGAAATATTTACCCATTTCGGTTCGGATTCCATTCAACATCTAGCATTGAACGTTGAGCATTCAACTATTGCAGCCTGCACTGGCATTATTTGTTTTAATTGAAGTCAATTAGTTTGTGTGATGGTGTTAATTTAGCTGGATGGGAAAAGAGGCAGGGAAAGTCATAGACCGGGCATATATACGCTCTATATGTACACAATATATTCCTAGCAATTGAGAATAGACAAGAGACAGTAAGAAAATCGCTTTTATTACACTCCTTTTCGTTTTTCTGTTTTGTTTCTGTATTGAAACACTTAACCCCATTCAGCATCCCCGTTTTTCCAGCTGCAACTTTGTCAATGCAAATGAAAAGACATTAATGTTAATGCCTCACAATGTCCCCGCTCATTGTTTTGGCCATTTGGCCGTTGATGGTCGCAGATTTCTTTTTTATAGACCATCCAGCGAGTTGATAAGCAAATAAAATGGGGGCCACGGGAATACCTCGGTTAAATCAATCAAACCAATCGCTTTCTGTAATCTAAATTCAGTGGAAATTAAAAGCATTTATGTACTATTTTGTGTAGGAATGAATTTATTGGTGGATACAAGTCGTAAATAAAAGAGCATTTATATATTTTTCGATATACAAAATGTTAAATCTATTTAAATGGACATCTACATTTTAGGATGGCCATCAAAATGGTATTTGATTATGTATTTTAAGTGTTTTACATTTCTTTTTATTGATTAGAATAAAAACGAATATTTCAGTAGTTGATTTAGGCACATATAACTTTTAAAAATAGAAATCTATAGGAATTCATAAATTGCTGAGCAAATATGATAAAATAAGGTATAATATTGTATATAATAACTCAAATATTAAAACTAGGAATCTGTGGAAATAATACATTTTGTCTATTATATAGATCCCTTTTAATGGTTGCCGATTGAGTGCGACTTATTATCTCCTTATAATCCCACTATATAGACTCTATGCAAACCTTTGTGTCCTGCTTTAAGTCAATTTGAATTTCCGATTGAATGCAAATTGACACACGAGAGCGAGAATTGAAATCAGGAGGGCACGATGGCTCATCTGTCATATTTAGCCGACTTATGCCCCCTTGCAATATATATATATCCAAATCCACCACCACCACCCATCCATCATAGTGGCTCAATTGAGTATATAGCAGCGGCCCCCTTTTTCGAGGCCTAAAATCCTAAATGCAAACGTTGCAGCCAAGAATTAAGACCGGCCCAAACAAAATACAAAAAAAATGAAGGGAAAAGCGAAAAGCGAGGCAAATCAAAGACCAAATTGATGACTGCAAAAAATATGAGCCGCAGATAGGAATCCGGCCCAGCTGCTTCTGCATACGGATTTTTGATCGATGGCCCCGTCGGGCTGCATAATTTGCAGCCAAAGGGCGGATGCCACTCCCCCGGGAAAGTCAGGGGAAAATAGGGGAAAACGGGAGGGGGCGGCCGGAAAACGCTCAACGCTCGCCAGCTGTCCTCAAAAGGGGGCGGGGCAGCAGGGCAGGTAGCCCGGCAGAAATCGTCTAGCACAAATCGATCATCAGCGGGGTGGGGGGGAAAAGGGGCCGGCGGATTTGATTGATAACCTGATTGATGGCTCGCTTCATCTCTCGGACGCTTCAACTGGCCAGTGCAAAGTGTTGACTGCCTTTGGGCTAAGCCTGCAGATTACACCGAAAAAAATATCTAACAGAAAGCAAAGTAGTTAACCATATGAATATAAGACCAATTTTATTACTTTGTTGAAAAAAAGAACGAAAACATTTTATAGGTCTCACAATTTTATACATTTGCCTATAAAATAAATATAAGTTTCAAAATGTTAATGATATATATTTAGAACATAGTACTTCTTGTTTAGAAACAAAATACTTTTTTGTCAGTATATTTGAATATTTTCCAGAAAGCTCGAGCAATTTCTCCCAGTGGTTTTTGACGAGAGTCAATTGAGCGGAAAGTTGCTCGGCTAATTGGAATTGTCCACGTCCGCGCCTCGATGTCCGGGAAATACATAGAAAGGAATGGTGTGGTTTAAGATGCTAGGGAAGATAGCAAATAAGTAAAGGGTAGGGACCCAGATTAATGAAGCGACAGGGCAACTTGGAGTTGAGAGTTTCTGGGCTAAGGAAAAATTAAGATTCAGTGGAATCGGAATATAAAAAACCTCTCTAAGGATCGAAAAACTGAGTAACTGTTGATGATGATGGGTGGTATACATATGGCGATAAAAAGAGCCGTTGATGAGGATGATGATGATGATATGCATCGTTGATGATAATAATGCTGATGATGCAGCAATGGGCAATGTTTAATGAGCGGACAAGCGAACCAGAGAATGAATCAATCGACCACGGGACCAGCCAGCCATATACATATACCCCCCGAAGCCCCGCCTCTGGAACACCGCCCCAAAAACCCCCCTTGGAACCCCAATAACAATTAGAGGAGAGCGTTGAATTATAGCATTTGGTTGGCTTCGCTGCCGTCGTCGCTGCGATGATTAATTAAATGGCATTTTAATGAGTTCACTGGCGGGCGTGCAAGCCCCCCAACCTCAACCCTTTTGCATCCCAGCAACCCATCCACCCATCCCATCTCCCCATAGACCCTACGAATTGTCATTGAATGCATCAATAATGGAGAAGAAGCAAATGCTGTTTGGTGGCCATGGCATCAGAACGTGGAATGTGGAATATATATGGCGTATATATGTGTGTGCTTTTGGTTAATTTATGCAATTGAACTTTTGTTCTGGCGCCACAGAGAAAAAGGCAATAGCGCAAGAATCAATGGGAAATGGAGGCAAAAATAGAGGGAAAACAATAAAGAGAGCACGCGGAAAACCGAGAAGAATACTTGGTCAAGGGCCATCGATAACGATTGCCTGAATCTTTTCATATTGGTCTTTAATTGTTCGCATCGTTGGCTTACAAAATAAAATAAATAAAAGCGGAGAATGAAAGCCGTATGGCGAAGTTCTTACTTTGAAAGTTATATTTAATTATTAAATATTAAGAGATATAACCATACACTACCGATCTTTAATGGATCGAAGCCTGAAACACATCAATTAGTTTCGATGTGGATTTCCTTGGTCTGTCGGAGATTACGTTTTGATCTCTGAAGTGGCTTTTAAGTCCTTTCCCAAATCCCTGCCAACATGAAACCGGCTAACCACTTGCTTTTACCGTTTCGAACTTATCGGAAGTCAGGCTGCATTGCCATCCCTAATCCCAAGGATTCTGGGGGGAAAACTCTTAGGCTTACTTATGTCAGGGAATGCCGACTCATCTCTCGTTACTTTGCCCACTTGCCTTTCTTAACTACCCTTCCCCCGCCCCAGTTTGCCCCTAACCAAGCTGACTTTTCGGGTTTGTTTAAAGTTTCTAGCGCCGCAAATGAAAAATACAAAAAAAGAACAGCACAACCAGAAAGGGGCCAACCAAGAAAAGAAAAATAAATAAGAGGCAACAAAACTTTGGCTCAAAAAAATACTCAAAAAAGCAAAGAAAAAAAGAAAAGTTGGAGAAAGCCAGGAGCAAAAAAATTGAGAGTGAACGCTGTAACTTTTGGCTTGCAGGCGGTGCTGGAGTTGAAACTTGCTAGCCAGGAAAATTCGTAGGCCTTGAGGGGGTGGTAGAAACACTTTGCGAAACATTTTATGCCAGGGGTTTGGGGATCGGGGCTAGGGGTTCTGAGGACAGGAACAGGGACAACATGCGCCCAAAAACTAACTGCTTACTTAACAAGACATATTCAAGCACTTAAAAGCAAAATAAAACACCAGAGGAGGAGAAGGAACGAAAAAGTAGAAAATAAAAAGACGATATAACTAGGAAGACTTTTTTTTCAAAGAGATGGCAGGAAGGTGAAAAATGTTTAAGTTCTTTCTTTCTACATGATCTGGTAAACCAGGATTTCGATTATTTATGCAGTTAGTATGGTCACACGGCACAGTAGAAAATAGGAGCTTGGTCACACTAAGTTTTGCATCAAGTAATTGTTTTGTTTAGGCTGCGATTTTTTTATAGAACAGATATGCAACCGAAAAAATACAAAATAAATTCTAATCAAGTCTTTTTTTGTTGGTAACCCAACCAATATTAGCTTACCTTTTGTATATTCGTATCCTCTAAATTCGTTTGGTTATTTTTCCACTGTGTCAACTTAGAACTGAGGTGACTTGATGAAAAGAAGCACTGAAAGCGCACTCTTCTCGGTTCTTCATAGGTCACACACATTGCGCTTGGTTCCGTTCGTTTTCTTTTGGCGTTTTTTTTTTTTTTAATATTTTTTTTCTCCATCCTGGTCGGAACTTTATCAGCCAAGTTTACTTAATACGCAAAGTAAGTTAAAAGCAAGCGGCGATGACGGAGACGGCCAAAAGTTTTACGCGCATAATAAGCTCAACTTCTATATGCAATTTTTGATGTTTTTTTCTTGTACTTTTTTTTGCCACCCAACTTTCAGTTTCAAGCGCTTAATATCCCAAGCATTTCCCCGCAATGCATTTTGCTGTTGACGTTTTTCTGTTTTCGCTGGAAACTTCTTTTTAATATAAAACGTTTGTCCACCGCAGAGAATTCCCCCCGCGCACTCTCATATTTTGTTTCTCGTCCTTGTGCCCCTGTGATACCTGATTCATACTTCTCAGTGATTGAAAAACTTTCTATGGGCGGGTCACGAGTTTGATCTGCTACTTATAATGGATTGCTTACGGGGATTGGGGCCATTGCGAAGTCTTATACCGCGATTTGTGTGAACCTTATGCTCAAATTGTCGCACTTTTGGTATTGCCTGAAGGGATTGAGAATTAGGAGGACTTTAATGGACTTTTATGCTTGCTTCTGGCTTATTTTAAATATTTTAAATATAGCTATTTGTAATTTTATGAAATTTAATGAATATCCCAATCTTAAAAGTTGTAAAACTATACTAACATAAATATTTTACAAAGTTTTAATTGAATACTTACAAAATTCCTCCTCTTAATATATACTGATAGTTTTACTATTTTAAAGAATTTTTTCAGTGCAACAACTAACCCCAAATTTACCACTTACAATGGTAACTTTTCGCCTTCAGTGTTTTGCCAAAGAAAAACTCTTGTAGCCAGCCATAAATCCTTTTAATTACTGATTACTCCCGAAATCAGTTGCATCTTTTAGACTGGAATACGTGCCCGCAGCTGGATGTCACCGCCCCTTACTCGGGATGGTATTATCCCTTTATTCTTTCCTTCTCGGAGGAGCGTGTGCATTTAAGTGCCAAGTACTCACTTAGCAGTTTGCCACTCCAGTTGCTCAACTACTGCCAGTTGCAGGGGCAATTGCAGTGGATGTTGCAGTTGCACTTGCCTTGTTCAATGCTCATCAACTTTTCATTTGCCATTTTATAGTTTTTTCAGGGAGATAAAAACTTTAACTACTTTGTCGCCACTTGCCTGCTGCCATTATTCTCCATTCGCCTCTCTGTCGAGCGACTCATAATGACCTCATTTGTTTAAACATTGGCTGGCGATTGTGGGTGGGAGATTTTGTTACTGGGTTTCTGGGTCGCTGACTTTTTCAAGTGCAAACCGAATGAACGGCAGCATTTTGTGCCAATTTAGACAATAATAAATTGTTTCTCCAGCCAGAGGCAAATGATGATGCTAATGATTATAGAGATCACGATCGATTCATCTTCCAATTTGAGGGTCAGCCGAGTACTTGTAATCGAGTGACTCACTGAATTTGTCTGGCATTTCCATATCGGAAAAACAAAGAAAGTGGGCTACAACCTTATAATCTATTGTGCCAAATAAAATGGGCCAGAAAAATACATAAATTGCTAGTAAACATCCTTTACAGCATACTCAAAAAGTACAGACACAAAAGTTTGTTGGTTAATAGATGTATGCACCCATTTTGAGCATTCATTCGGGCTTAAGTTCGCATCATACAGAATGTATTTGCAAAAGTCTGAAGCGTGCAAATGGCAGCAATTACCGCGCAGACACAGACGGCGACAATCGTCAAAATGCCGCCCCACCCGCACCACTTTCCCATTTCAAAGCCCCACTCGAGTTCGCCTTGAAGTGCGCACGAAAAAAGATTTTAAGTCAAATCACAAAAACACTGAAGAAGGCACAAAGCTAGAGAGATGGTCAGAGTTAAGGGCAAGACAAAAAATATGTCCTTTGAACGACTTAAAAATGAAAAAGATTATATCAAATTGTGTTCTGAAATATATTTCATTTACAAATTTGAACTAACAAATCGTAGATCTGGATGAAAAATATAGTTTCCCAGAAGTAAATACTTCGTCAGAATTGTAGGGATATTATAATGAGTTCTTAAAATTATCTTATAAATTGGCATCTCCTGAGATTAACAGTTTGGATATGAAAAGTAGTTTTTCTTAGTAAATGAAAAAACAAATTATACCCATCCCTTCACCAATATGCCTTGAGAAACCTTTTCCCAATGGGTATCAAAAGCGAAGCGCAACTGTCAATGCCGCCGTCTCGCGCCCTCTATCTTCTCGTTTGGCCTATTTAAAAATTCAAAAGGCATACACGCCGAAAAAAATACAAGCCATCCTGGATTTTGAGTTGGGCGTGGTGGGGGTGGGGTCGTTGTTGCACGGGGTGGTTCAAGGGGCAGGGGCAGGGGCATCATCGACGACCACTTGAGGCGGCTGCTCCAGTTTCCTGTCGCCAACGCGCGCACAAAAGTATGCAACATGTCTGGGCGAAATAAAAAAAAATGGTTGCAGAATGGCGAAAAAGCAGAACGGAGCGCAAACATAACGTGGAAATATTATAACGAGTGCAAATAAAACACAGGGATGTCGAGGATGTCTACAATCGTTTGGTGGCACGCATGCATGCCTAAAGGAAATTCCATCAAATATGCCAAACATGTTTGCGGCCAACGAGGAAGGAAAAGTGGGTGCCGTTTTCCTGGCGCCCTTTAATGTTTATTGTGCAAATAAATTCGGCCTTGAATTGCCTCAAAAGAACGGCAGATGCACAGTGCTCTCACGCTAATCACAATTCGTTGGTTTTAGGTTCCCGCAAAGATATTAAATATCAACTGAATTGGTCACTTAACAAGATCAAATATTTTATACTTTGAAAAAGACCTCTCAGCGTTGCTGAACTTTTTACAAGTTAAAAATTTGTGTTTATACTTAATTACTTAATTAATTTGACAAAGGGATTTGTGTTACAACATTTGTTGTTTGATTACAAGACTAATTTATTAAATGACCACATCATTTAGTAGTTAAATTTCTACAGAGTAAAATCTTTTAAATTACCTGATTTTCCTGTGATTTATAATGCATATAATCTAGCCCCCAAAGCAGAGGTTTAATTACCGAAAAGGATTCCACTTTCCCTGTAGCCACTATGCCATTAGCAAACACCTCGTCGCGAATTTTCTTTGATCTCGCCTTTTGTTCGAGTGGCCTGTGTAAATTTAGGCTGCTCTCGATAACCAATAGATGCTATTTTTGGACATTGGGTTGAGGTCGTCGCCACTTGAGCACGCCTCTGGCCAGAAGGTGAAGGGAGAAGGGCTTGTAACAGGGGGTGGTGGGCGGAAAAAGGGGCGTTGAGGGGCTGGAAAATATTTGCGTGCAAGCGAGACCGGGGTATATGCCACTATTTTGCAGCCATAATTCAGAAAACTAACTTTTCCGGGGAGAAAGAGGGATTACATAAATCAACATTTTCTGCTGGCCGAAAAAGCGCCAGAAACTTTCGAGCAAACAAATATTAATTTTAACTTTTGCGCGGCCGAAGCAATAAAAAAACAAAAAACAGGGAATAACAAAAATTCGGACTTAAAGCCTTAAATATATGATATTCTCGAAAGTGTTTGTTAATTTGCCCATTTTAATGTGCAATTTTTAATTGTTTTTCAACAATATTTTCTGGCCAGGCGCAATGAATTAATTGCTCAAGAAGTGGGCGCATTGTCCAGTAGCTGCCACGCCCACCTCTCCCAGCCCATCTCGCTATCTCTTTTTCCCGAGAGCCTCGCGATTATTCTTAACCGCTTGTTTATTTATGCGGCGCCGGAAAAGCAACACACATTCACCAGGGGAAAATGGGAAATGCGGGAAAATCGGGGGCTCAAAGAAGTAGAAAGATAATGTGCGTCCGTATGTGTGGGCTTGCGCCTTTATTTATGCAGCATGCATTTAAAATAAAATAAATATAAATTAAGCATAGCCAGAGTCCCAAAGGAAAATGCCCTTCACAAAGATCCTCAAAAGTATGTTAAAAATATGTCCAATATAGCTAAATCCCATTTTTATTCTTAAATAAATAAATACTTAAAAAGGATAAATGGACGCTTAAGCTATTAAAAGGCTTTCGCTATCATTAAGCCAAAATGAACACTCGTTTATCATATTAAATAAAAAACATCAATAAACAAGTAAATCCATTAATCGCTATCTGCACAATCCATTTCTTTTTGCAAAATGAAACTGTGCGCCCCATAATGAATTACATAAATAAGAACCAATATTAAATAAGTAATGCATTATTAGTTGAAAAATAGTCATTAACAATTTGATCCATTAGGCAAACAAAACAATTTACAAATTAAAATAAATAAATGAACAAATACAAACAAACCTACTGATGGAAAATAATGTAATAAAACTATATATTTATTTCCATTGGTTGTCAAATAAAAAGGATATTCATAGTTTTAACATCCATCATTACCTATTTTTGCCACACATTAAATTAAATTAAATTACATTTCTACACAAAACTGTTGTATTTATATAAAATAAATATTAATATTCTTTAACTGTTTTTTTTTCTTAATTACCATTTTTTTGGGAAATAGAGCATTTGCTGGTTTCATTCTTTCTTCTTGGGAGTTTTTCACCCACCCTCAGCATTTTATTATTATTCAAATTTTTTTTGTGGGAGCTTTACTCTTTTGTTGTTGTCGGGATAGTTGGTGGCGCCATTTTGTTGCCTTGCATTAATTGCAATGCAAAAAGGCATCGTCGCATAAATTTCTCATATTTAATTTCGCCCGAGCTGCAGATGGAAAACAGAGGAGACACGGGCGTTGGGGCAACAAAAAAAAAACTGAAGCCGGGAGGCAGTTTAATGCACTCTGTTGCATGCACCACCCCCCTGCACCCACGTCCCTGAGCGGATTCGTTTACATTAAATTATTTATGCACTCGACTGTGTGCGCCACTTGCGGCTTGACAAAAAAAAAAAGAGAAAAAGGGGGGAAACAGACTGATCACAGCTGCCACTGTCAGGAAGGGAACACCAATCCCCCCTCCAAACTGGCCCCTTTTTTTCAGCACTTTAATCTTGACCACACACATAAAATTACCCAACAAATGTGCAGACATTGGCCATTAAGGAGCGAACCCCAACTTGAACTTGGCCAAGAACTAAGCTGTTATCCTTGACTTTAGCCAACCACCCGAAATTACCGCCTTGCCAAGTCAACTGAGACTGTCCAATAAAATGTCAAAGAAAATGGCCAGAAAGGCTTTTAATTGTAATGAGAATGAGAATGAGAATGAGAGCGAAAATGAAAATGTAAGGCGAAATGTTGAAACTTTTTGCCTTTCGCAGAGCCGAAGAGTCCTGGAGCCAGGATCCCATGCTCCTCTATCCATATCCTATTCCTCGACCTCGTAACAAAGGGTTTCATGAGCGTTTAATTGTCGGTAATTAGCTAGATGAACAATGGCCAACTTTTAGTCGCAATGGAGCAAGTTTCAAAGAGACAGCACAAAGAGCAGCTGGGCCAGAAAATGGGTAACTAGCTTATATAAGTAAGGGATATGGAGTGCTTTTTGAGGGTGAAACAGATGCACGTCCCTGTGGGGGAAATAACCGACGGGTATTGTAAAAAAATAGTCTTTATTTTATATTTATTTTTAAGCGGCTAAAAATTATTTGATTTTAAATGGCAAAGCCCTTTCTTAGCGCTTCCAGAAAGAGTTAAATATATATATTAGTTGGTATATTAGTTGTCCATATAATACAGTCTCCTTTTAGCTCAGTAAACACTAAGCCAATCTGCAAAAAAAGGAGTTTTTATTATTACAGTATTGTACATGAGCCGCAATCAACGGACAAATTGTCGTTAAAACGTTAATAGCCTTCACATAAAAGTATCCATCAAGCATTCATGAAAAGAGAACAATAATTTAAATAAGCTTTTATGACAAAATGAAATGAAGTTTTATGTATAAATTCAGCAACTCACGATAAATTTCAATAAATGCCTGTGCACATTTTTAATTGGGCTTTCGTTTGTAACAAGTTATACGGCACTTAATTATTTTCACTTACTTTGAAATAGTTGGTTTTTAAAATTGTAAATGAGTGTTTCATACATTTATTGGCATACATCTGAATGGTATTAATCCTGTTGCAACTTTAAAATGTTGTACACGTTTATTGACAACATTTTAAATGGTACAAATCCTTTTGAAACTTCGATTTTTGCACGGGAAAATAGCTCAAACATGTTTATTAAATTCTTAATGAAATTACTGAATGGCAAGTGCGCTTGACTAATTTCCATTACATTTCTACAAAATTCAATTGAATTTTACTTGGAATTTCGCTGGAATAATTTCATTCGATTGAGACACACACATACACACACTCCCGTCGCTTTTTGTGCATAATGAGCGGAGGCGAAAATTACAAAGGTCCCCAGCTGGCACACACCCACACTCGCACACACACCCCCACAACCCCGCCCCCTTGTTGGCGTCCACAGCAAAGGCAATTAAAATTAATTTAAAATTTACTCGCCTGTGCAAATGAGTCACTCGGAAAAAGAGCAGATAAAATGAAAACAAAGACCGATGACCACAGCTCTCAATCAAGGAAAAAACGCAATATCAGTTTGATAAGATTTTCTGCCATTTTCCATTATACCTTTTAAATAATAAGTTTAATCGGGGAGCTACCTGAATTGTTGAGATTTTAAAACCATACTTGTTTGAAAACGCAAATAATAGTGAAATATTTTACTCCTAATACAATAATTATTAAAGTTGTAATAAATATAAAATCTAAAACTTTATAGAAAGAGACGTATCAAGAATGTATATACTTTATACTTTGAAGGGTATAATAGGGATACTTTTGATATAAAAACTATGAAATTTGTAACCATTTTCTGTATTCTTTCTCTGGTTGTGCCATGTCACTAATTGCCTATCTTATTTATCTTATTTCTCTTCAGAACTGAGCCAAGCGCAGCAGCCGATCCTGGAGATCTATCCCAAACAGGAGGTCCAACGCAAGCCAGTGGGCAAGTCCATGATCCTCACCTGCCGCCCCACAGTTCCCGATCGCGGTCTGGTCGCCGATCTGCAATGGAAGGATAATTCCAACAACACCATCCCGCCGAAGCCGTAAGTTTTAACCGGAGGTTATCCGGTTATTGGTGAATTTTATTTTATTTATAAAACACACTTACACCTACCAATGAACATACACTACTACACTCGCATACACTTATATCGTATATCGTATTGTAGGAATTACTATCCACTGTATGATTCCAAGGGCAATAGAAAGAAACTGTAAGTGACGCGATCAGCTATATACCGAAAAAAAAAACCAAAAAACCAGTACATCAGTAACAGCAACCAGTAATTTAACTGCAACTTCAACTGCAACAGTAATCAGTAAATGCAACTGCATCGAAAAGTAGCAAACGGCGACAGTAACAATTAGTTAAACGATACTTTAACAGAGGTTTTATCAGGAACTATAAACGTATTCATACAATCAATTTAAAAGAAAGTTTAATTGTTATTGACTTTAACCGCCATTTACAAATATACCAAGGTGGCTTGTGAAATTTTGAGTGACTTAAAAATTACTCTGTAAAAGTTTGTGTGACTTTAGCAGAGACATTTTTAAAGAACATGGAAGTTTTCAAACCAACTTGCTATAGTTTCTGGTAACACTCGACTGCGACTGAAAAACCAAAGTTTTAGACTCGTAGCTTTGCCTCTGGCCATGCCCAATTTTCCCAGCCCCTTTTAGTGTCGTTGTTTTTGGCATGATTAATTTATTGATTTGTTCTTGTTTGTTGTTAACTCATCTCGCTGCATTTTCCCAGGCCAATTTAGCATTTTACATTTTTTATTCGACAACTGATACAAAGCACTCAAACACACGCACCCATTTTCCTCATGCCACATCCCTTTTAGTTGTTGTACTAACAATTTTTCATCGTGAGTCTCCATTTAAAAATCATAAGGTAGCTTAAAAAAGCGTTTGGAGGTGGATACCTCAAAACAGCCGCTTTAATGCGCTTAGCAGCCCAAAATGTTCTTAACTTCAATTGATGTTTAACTATAAATAAAAAAACTAATGAGAAACCATAGATTTGTAATTCTATCTATATTGACATGTTCCACAATTATCTACAACTTCAGTCAACTGAAAGTAATTAAATTTTGTATAACTTATAAATATAATTCATCAAGTTGTTCCGTAAAATAAAAGAAACCTACTTGACGAGCAGGTAAATAGAAATATAAAATAGTTTTGGCAGGAAGAAACAAAAGTTCCTGCAGCGAAATCAGTCGAAATCTTTCCCTTGACAACAGGAAAAAGGACGAAATTGCAATAAAGGAGAATGCAAGGGAATGTGAAAATCAAATGCGAATGGGAATTCTTAGGTCAAATATTCAGATCGAAATCTCTTTTCCCATTTTGTGTGTGTGTGTGTGTTTGCGTGTGAAAAGCGAAATCGTGTTAATTAATTTGCCCGTAGACTGAAGTAGTAGGAGTAGGGAATCCAGGGAAAATGCAAGAAAACAGGCTTTTTTTCGCCGCTGGGAAAGCGTTTCACAACTGACCCCCGTTTAACCCGTGAGTGGCGCACAAAAAAGGACTCTAGGGACATTTTCCACCCGACCACTGCGTGCCAATTAACCCGTTTTCATTTCAAACTTAGGCGAGTGGAAATTTGTGTTTCGGCTTGGACTCCGCAATTTAATTTGTTCCCTTTTTTCCGGACATTCCACATTTTATTTCCTTTTTATCTTATTTTTGGCTACCCTTCGGGGGGAGAATTATAAATATGACATGGTATTTCAAAAAATATACTTAATATTACTTATTGGTTTATTTATTAAAACCAAAAAATAACGTAAGTAGTAGAAATTTAAATTCTTTGTTCTGATTGTTTTGATAAAGCTGTTTTCAAATCCTGTTTTACTTTAGGCCATTTCATTTATCATTTCTTCTTTGGCAAAGTCAGTTTTAATTATGATTGCGGCAACCCTGGCTGAACGCCGGGCTTTTCAATTCCACTTACGCAAAACTGAATGCAATTTCTCATTTCAAACGTTGTGGCAACTCTGGCATAGTGGACGGCCCTCTTTTGGACAGGGTTTCCCCCGCTTTTCCCCGACTTTCCCATTGGTTTTCCCTCAGTTTCCTGCCCTTTCTGCCTACGGCTGATTGTTTTGTGTTGGTTTGGTTTTCCTGTTCCCCTTCGCTTCTCTGTGGCCAAACTGTTGTTGTTGCTGCTGCTGTTGTTTTAGGGGCGTGCTCCGCCCACGACCACGCCAAGCGACCAGTCCTCCGCCCACAATACGCATGCAATGCATTGCATACTTGCAGGCGCGAAATGTAATTAAGCTGCCAAAAACCAACCGACAAGCCGGCCCACTTTTTACCGCCCCCGACCTGAAAATGCGGGGAAAAATGGTAGGATCCATGGTTCCGTTTATACTCGGGCCAAGTTAATTAAAACGATTAACTTCGGCATAGTTTTGCGGCCGGGCATTGCTCACATTTTTGGGCACGGCTTTTGGCGGGGGTTTGGCTTTCCAATTTTCCCATTTTCGCCGGTCTATTTTTATTTTTGGCCAGTGGGCCTGACAGTGGTCAGCACATCCTTTCTGTGGCCTCGGAGGTTTTAAGTGGTTAAGGGATTGCAGCCATAATTCAGGGGAGGTGTTGGCCAAACGGACAGGGAATATCTTTCCGAAATCCTTTGGTTTGACGTTTGCAAATGAGCCCTAGATCACACTTTAAGTTAATCAATAGTTGCTTAATAATTTTTCTAAGTAATTAAATTAAAAAAGGGTTCAACAAAGTTTTAAAACCCCACTAACAGTGCATATATAATTAAACCATATATAATAAAATTGTTTAATAATCTTACCAATGGAATCTTTAGTAAAAGAAAATGACTCAAAACATGCTATTGTCAATTTTATAGACTGCAAATGAAGAGAAATGAGAGGAAATAGCAGTGATCAATATTGCAGAGCTTCGCATTGTGCTGCAGTAAAATAACTAGACAAAGAGAAATGACTCTAGGACCTGTCTAAACAGTACCAAGAAAACCCCATGGAAAACCTCCCTCTTTTCCGCGACTTTCTTGCGTATTCAATAACAGCGAAAATGGCAATAACAACACCAATGGCAACGACATCTTTATTCGCAACCAAAGGGAGCAAAAGAAATGCAATAAAAATGTAGAAATTGCTATATGGCCCCAGATCCCCAAGGCGCCAAGACTCCCGAGAGACAATCAACAGAATAACAAAAAAAGTATAAAAAAAGGAACAAAATTTGATTTTTACGTATGCGTAACGGTTTGCTCATCCCTATTCTATCCTATTTTCCTTATTTTTTTTCGCTTTCCTATGTGCGCAGTGCTTGGGCGCAATATTAAAAATCCAACGCAAATATGCAGCGAAATTTTTGCACAATGTCTTCAGAGCCCCTCCTCTCTTTCTCGCTCCGCCACCCCAAACATTTTCCATTTTCCACCCACTGCTGCGGTTTTCCCTGCGAGGCGTCGTATTTTTTTCTGCGTCAACAACTTTTGTTAGCATAATTTTGGGCGCAGCAATGACGGTTTTCCATTCGCCACAATTCAGTCCAAGTCAATAGAAACATTTTTACAATTCGATACGGTCGAACTTCGATACTCGATCTATTTCTATTTACATTAGAAAGTATAAATACTGGTAAAAGCAATTGTATAACTCGAAGTCATCATAACTCGAACTTATGATTGTGGCAGATGGTGGTTCAAATGTCAGTTTTCAGCTTCAGTTGAAATGTTAAGGTTTTTATCTTAAGTTTATACATAAAATTATTTAATGATGTTGGGAATTTTATTATATGTATGTATTAAAACATACTTATATACATACATATATTAAAATTATATTTTTCCTATCGTTTTATAGTTGTAATGCTCCCGGATCGAAATTCCAATAGCCTTACACTCTTCAGGGCATCTTTGGTACTTTTTGTTTCACCGCATCTGTATGACAAACAAAAACCATGCAGCGTTCTTCGCTTTTCGGAATATTTTTTCTGTTTTTGCATTTTTTCCAACAATTGCGAATCGCAAATCGAACGCAGGTTGTGCCTGTCCTCACACAAACAAGGAAATGCAAACAAACACTCGCACACATGTGCAATATATAAAACCAATTACAGTCGTAAAAACAAAAGTTGAAAAAAAAAGAAAGAGCGACTGTCAGAAATTGAAATCAACCGCCGCAAAAAGAAGAGGCTTTCATTGACTTTTGCCGCCTTTCCAAATATTGCAATTGCTTGGCAAAAATAAAGGAAAGAAAACTGCATCCTTATCATTGTCCTTGCTGTTCGTTTTTCCCCTATTATTGTTTTTCTGCGTGTATATCCGTCTTTGTGTTTGTTGTTTTCGCCTCGCAAAGTCGTAATAATAACAACCGCCTCTATGCATATTTAGTTTCTGCGCCATGAAAAGTTTTTTAATTAATTAGTACGTGAGTCGCACAATGGCCTGCAGTTCGAAAAGTGTAGGAGTTTTACGTAATAACTCGCATTCGAGGGGAATTCGGGAGGGCCACAATAATTTGTTTGCCTTATGTGATTTACTTTTGTTAATTCGCAAATACACAAAAGAAGAAATTTGAAAGCAGTCACGGAAAATTGCGAGCACTTACAAATGCAAAGAAAAAGAGGAGAAATTAAGGAAATTGAGTTTGATTTCAGTTTTAATTAGCACATCGGGTAAGCACGCATAGGTCATTTATTCGGTAGTCACGGTCTTAAGGCAGTTATGATCAACTCATAAGATACTTTAGATGATATAAGGAAAATGACTTTTAAACTAAAAGAATACTTTTCCGTTAAATTAATATTGATTTACATTTGATACAACCTGAAGCCCTAACAAAAATATTGAAAGAATTTTAAACATGACAATAGGGTTTACTAGCTCAACTATGCTCAAAAACTAGCGAATAACCAATGAATCAATTACACATAAAATACCGAATATTTCCCTGCATTTTGGCAGTCAAAGAACATTTTAGGTTTCGATTGTGCTGAAAAACATGATGGCTCTTATCGCATTTACATTGTAGGAAAAGCAGCTTTTCCCCCTGCGAGCCAGAGGAATTTTCACATTTTCCATTCAAGTTGCCGTGGCAAATTTGCTGGAAATGTGAAATATATATTTGTAAGCGAAAAAGCCATAAGAAAAAATGCGTAATACATTTTTGGTAAGGCATGCAAATAAGCAGGGCAGGGCAGCAGGAAAATTGTACTAACAGCAACAGCAATTGTTATAAGCATAAGCATAAAAATAATAATAATAATTATACGGAGTACATACTCCTGTGTACTACTGACATCATACTTACATTCTTATACTCGTAATCGTACAATTGAAATGCATATTATTCCGTTACTAATCCACATGCAACCCGCTTTCATTACCCCCGTTTTCCGCCATCCCTTTTCGACGATTTTCCACGCTTTTCCGCCAAAAAAGGAATGGACGCAACCAACCGCCGATGTACACGGAAACGCTGCCCGGCGATAGTCTGGCCCTGATGATTACCTCGCTGTCCTCGGAAATGGGCGGCATATACTACTGCACCGCCTCCTATGCAAATTCCGAGATCCTCGTGAAGGGCGTCACAATTAAAACTTACGGTAAGTCCCAGCTTCTGTATGTAATAACATTCCACTGCCACCGGAGCCACCAAATGTTTTCCGGGGGGTTCTCGAAATTATTTTATCACTTATTCTACTCCTTCTGGCATATTATAATATACACTTCAAATTTATTGGCTTATTTGCATCTTCTTAAACAGTGTATTTAAATAAGGGTCTTTTGAACAGTGAAAAAGTTTATAAAAATTACTTGTGTATGTGCTTGTATAATCTAATAATCTTCTGAGTCAAAAGACCAACTGATAATCACGTATAATGATATTTTCTAAGACAATCGGTTATCGGTGGCAAGTTCATTCTGTTCTTTGAAACTTCTTCAAAATAAATAACTTGATCATTGATAGATACATCCTTTAGCTACAAATAGAAGACCAATTTTGTGTAGCTGACCAGGTTGCTTTCCCATTGTCCAAGTGCAGTTGTGTTCGGGTGGCCGAAATTTGTCATTACATGTCTGAGAGCATGCTTGACTTGTTGTCGCCATCGATTAGGGACCCTCTCGACTCCCCCTCGTCGTCCGTGATGCTGTGAGTAATCGCCATTTGAAAGCGGAAAAACTCGACGTGATTCCTCTGCTGCATGATTCATTTATCTTGTTAGCAATTTGTGTCCCCTGCACATTGCTCGAGTTCCAAAGTGCCGGAGTGTCCGGTCCAAAGTTACGGCAGTAAGAAATTACAGTTGCCGGGATTTCATTACATGCGCAGCATTGTAAGCGAATCTAAAACAAAATGGACGCGTCCAGTACAAAGCAATCGCTGAGGATCCTGCCCCTGCTCCCTGCCACCCACTTTCATCTCTCGAAAAATAAGAAAAAATACAAATAAAACAGCAACAATACCAGGCAGAACACGTTCCTCAATAAGCAGCTACAAAAACACTCACCTGCACACATTTTGCTGGCTCGTTGACTCTGTACCAACTCTTCATGCCTCTTTCTCTGTGTTTTTTGCGCCCCGTTTCTGTAGTCGAGTGCACATAAGTGACGCTGCAGCTCAAAACTTTTACGAGATTGATTTTTCTAAGCAATTTAAAGTTCGTACTCATTGCACACACGGAGCAAAAACCACTGGGCGCTAACAACTGGAACCCACCCACTCCTACTGTCCCTATCTACTTTCGCCTGACGTTCAAACACATTCGGGGGTGCAAGCGAGGAAAAGGGAGCTGCTGGTAAAGGTAAAGAAATAGTGAGCCAACAATACTCATGCTCGTGATATTTGAGAAATTCTGGACTGTTACAGGAATAGTACTGAACTACATGCTGAAAAATACCTGCCAGGTTAAATTCGAGTTCCAATTTGCATTAAGTGCTTACTTACTTGTATAGAGAAGAGTAAATGACAAATTGTCATCTTGAAAAAAACACTTTTTGTCCAAGCCAACAACTATTAACAGTTTTCGTTGCTAAGGTTTTTTTAGATATCTAAACTTCAATCCTTACATTGTAAACCAGCTCGAATTATAGGGTAGCAAAGATGCTTAAGCTAATTGAAATACTTTGATATTTTATCAAAAACCATCCGTTTTTTCTAGGCGTGCACTGGCGTCCTTTCATTGCGATCTAGAAAGAGTAAACTGTATTGAGAGCCGGTCCAGGGTGGTGCGTTGGGAATCAAATCAAATATTTTGCCGGGCAACAAATTGTGCACGGTGATATGGGCACCCAGAACTGGAGGAGTAGTGTGTATAGTGTATGGAAGCAATAGGAGTACTAGTTGCACTGCAATTCGAATCAAAGTCAGTCGAACTGTTTGACTTGGCCTCTCCATTTTGTACACAACCAGTGTTGCCTAAATTCCAGGACATCTGTGTTGGTCAGCGTCAGTGAGTGTTGTCAAATGCCAAAACATATATGTAACTTTAGGAGCTCTCCAACTCTGCGGTCGGAATGTTCGAGCAAAGCTTGTTTAATCCTCTTTTCCCTCGAGATATGGCGATAGAAACCAGGTTGACCAGCATTCAAATATAAAGCCTAACACCAGTTAGTTATCAACACCAACAAGGAGCAACTTAAGGATTTCGGCGAAGGATGTGGCCAGGATGTGGAGGAGCAAAGGGGACGGGGGTTCGGGGGTCTGTAGAAGTAACTGGCATTGTGTTGACAACTCACAAGTTGCATTTAGTTAAGCAAATAAGCAGACACACTGCGACAGAGACAGTCAGAGAGCTGAAGGCAAATTGCTAGATTTACTTTTCCTACACTGGGAGAAAAGTGCAATGAAAATCTGAGATTTACCAATAAAGAAGTCAAGAAACGTGTAACTTCAAAAGACAATGTATTAAAATCTTAAAATATACATTTGTACAAACAGAATGACAAAACACAATCAGTCTTAGTCTTGCAGTTTAAATAACTCTTTTTCTGAAGTGGTTTATTTTAACCAATAAAATTGATTGATTTAAATTGAAAGGTGTTAACACAACTTATTCTACACTTTCAGTGTAGGAAAACAACGTACACATGAGCGGGAATTCGAAAAGGGGAGGCGGCGGGTGTGGCATATTTACATACCGTTGTTTGTGCCAGTCACAGCTTAATATTTCAATATTTATGCTTTTAATAAATGCATATGCTCAAAACAAACTTCCGTCAGAAAGGCGACAGCAGCAACAGACGCACAAAATACATTGAAAGTAACTGCTGAATAGAATCTACTTCCGTTTTGCGAAGCGCTTTAAGTTATCTTGTGCAATTCGCAATTAAAGGTATTAAATCGTATTAGGCCAAAGAATAAAGGCAGTGCATTATTTTCATATTTATTCGTACACATACATACAAATGTAGATAAATATGACTCAATTTGCTAACCGATAATAGCCGACATCCTTTGCATTGTTGGCCATGTAATTGCCACTAATAATGTTGATTGGAGGCATTAGAGAGTGTTTGCTCTTGATAAATACATATGTTTATACTTCGATTTATCTGGCTTGGCTGCCCAATTAGCTAGTTCCTCTTTTCCGGCGACTGCAAACTTGGTGCATTGTGTCTGCAATTTGTACATTTTGTTAAACAGAACTACTCGTTTCACTTTCCGGACAGTCGGAAAATAAACAAGGATTTATAGCACGCTTTTCAGCTCTGGTGCAGATCAATTAGCATTGAAATTAATTGAGATTTGTGTATCAACCTCTTAGGCTTTACTTGCGAAGTAACATTTTTGAAATTGTTGAATTCCAGGAATTTTATTAATGACTACTGTGTACTCAGCGTTGCTTAAGCTTGATTGATTTTCAGACTGTTTAATTATGAATTGAATTTCAAGTACAAACACAGATAAAATTTACTTTAAACTTAGGTAACCTTTAAACATTCTCAGCAGTATCTCTTTACATAACTCATAATACAATTATGCAAGTATAGTATTTCAATTACAAAATAAATGTGGAAATTGCATCGAATATTCGTACTCAATGGTTACACAAAATTACCTCAATTTAATCTCTCCATTGGCAACAATCTGTTATATATTATTATCACTTTCTGGGACCTTAATTTGAGCCCATTGCCATTCCAGGCCCCCAAATCAAATTGCAGTTCCCTCTTCCGTTATCCATTATTTTGGTCCATTTTTTTTTTTAATAAGTTGTTGCAGCAACTTTTTCAATAAGTTGTGAGTCGTGTTCGGTGCTCCGGCAAAGAAAACTCTGGATCCGGGCTCCTGGACTGCAGGACTCCGGCTTGTCCTTGTTCAAACTAATAATGAAATCGTAAACTAGTTCATCTTTTTTCCTCTCCGTTCTGCGGAGTTTGGGCGAGTATAAACCATATCTATCTGTGTGTGCCGGGCTGCCTGCCCATCAGACGTCAGAAACGAACGCAGCTAGCGAAAAGTGTTTGAACAACAAAATCTCACACGCCACGACAATGCAGGCAAACTGAAAAGAGCAGGGAATATCCTGGCAAAAATGCTGGGCAAAAGCAGGGGAAATGACAGGAGCAGCAAGTTTTTATTTATTTTATATGTTGTGTGGGTGCGCAAAAAAGAAGGTAAAGGAAAAAAGGAAAGCTGGGCGAAGAAGGAGGATTCAGGACATCCAGACCTAGACACTGCCAATAAAAAACTGCAAATAGAAAATGTTTTTAACACAACTTTCCGTTATTTTGGCTTTGGCTTTGGCTTTGCCCAAAAACCGAATTCGCCGGACATCCCATATATATATATCTATATATATATAGTATTATACATCGTATATATATGGTCCTGGTATGTGAAAGCTTGACAGCTGGCCGACAGACAGAGATGACTTGTTATTACACTGATTTTTAAATAAACTGTAAATATTTGAGCCGCACACACACACATGATGGAATTGAAAGGCTGCCAAAGATGGGTAACAGCTTTTTGGCGAAGATTGCCTTTTCAAATGCAAAATATGATGCCATATTTAAGGCGGTTGTGGGATCCATTAACACCTGAAAGGCGTTGACAAACGGGTTCTTCCTCTCTCTCCTTTGGAAAAGGCGCAAAACCTAAGCCAGTTTTACATTGGCAGAGTTGATGGCATAAAATATATAAAAAGAAAATCAACAGACAGTTGGCATGATTGGCATGGTCAAATACACTATTATGGAGGATTATCTATATATTGGACAAAATAACTTAAAAGGTGAAAATGTTCTTTAAGTGTAGGAACTGTAGAACAAATTAACGGATAACTATTTTAATGCCTGATGAAAAACTATCGATTGAGCACAACTGTACTTTAAATGTAGGGTATAACTTGTAAATGTAATGAAAAAGCTTTTTTATTCGTATCTACTGCATTGTCCAGCTACCAAATATATATAAAAAGAAATCAGTTAACAATTCTTCTTTAGGCTGCCAACTCTTTCTATCCTTTCACTCTCACTCCTTTGCCTATTGAGCACAACTGTACCTGTAATTTACCTTTGGGACTTCCTTTTTCGCTTTGAGGCCTTTTGATTATTTTCTAGGTTTAAACAACTCTTCCGCTTCACGCCTTGACTTTTATTTCGGACCTGAGCTTTGATTTGCAAACACCTAGTACGTTTCAATAGCTCCCCTTTTTTTGAGGGGAAGAGGGGCGCCCCTGTTTATCTTGTTGTTGCTGTGGTTGTTGTCGCTAACACTTGGCACTGAGCTAGCAAGTATTTGATTTAGGAATTTCACTTTTGCAATGTACTACTATTTTGCTTGCTCTTTTTTTGTCCATTTTCAATTTCCAAGTCATCTTGGCAGTGGAGATTTATTGGTAGCCAGGCAGTGGCGTCCATCTGCCCCCCTTTTCCAGCTCGTTAGTGACCCTTAAAAAGGGGGAGAGGAGGGTTGCTTGAGGCGGGAATATGTCTTGGACTTTGCGCTTGATGCTTGAATTGCTTTTATGTGCCCGACAGTTTGTTTAAAATTATATTACGTATACGCCACGTACAGCTTCGCTTGGATTGTCAACATGACCAGAAAAATAGTGTCCTGCTTGGCTTGCATTTTTCCATGGCCTCCGATTCCGATTCATTTTTCTTTTCTTTTTTTGCCTCTGTCTGTGTGCTGTGTAAATGAATGCGAAGCAAAATCAAACAATTTGCGCACACCTAGCCCAGGAATTAGTTTGTCGCAGGACTTAAGGACCTTTATCCTTGGGCAACTGGCAATCGCCTTACTGTCTACAAAATAACAGCAGAGAGGTGTCTTTTGAATCAGGCAAACGAAAACGGGAATTACGCTTATTTAGATAATTAGTTTATAAATTATTAGGGTTCTTTTTAGGCTTTTGATATTTTAAAGAGATCTTGGAAAAGGAATTCATTAACTTTTGTATTAATTTGTGATGTTGTGAATTTATAAACTCTTAAATTGGTATTTAAGTGCAAAACTAAATAATAAAAGCCAATTTTTTTATAAACTTACACAAAGTCAATATGTGGCTCGAAGTTGGTAGCAAATTATTATAACCTACTAAATATTATGTAATGTTTCAAAAACGGTTGTTTATATTTTAACAGCTTCATTTCAAAATAAACTTAAAAATAAAATATTTCTCGCGGTTTCGGATTTTCAATTTTAATTTTTAGGCAACCAGAAAGACTTTATTTTGGCAAACATGTTGTTTTTTTTCAATTTGTATACATAACACATAACCCTTTTTTCTTGTCACTTTTGCAGTGGCCATTACCTGGACAAATGCCCCCGAGAGTCAGTATCCCACTTTGGGACAGGACTATGTGGTGATGTGTGAAGTCAAGGCCGATCCCAATCCGACTATCGACTGGCTGCGCAACGGCGACCCGGTAATTAAAATGAGCCACAACTGTATAAGTAAACCACTGACTTGCATAATCCACCCACAGATCCGCACCACCAATGAAAAGTACGTGGTCCAAACCAATGGCCTGCTCATCCGCAATGTCCAGGAGAGTGACGAAGGAATATACACCTGCCGTGCGGCCGTAATCGAAACCGGAGAGCTTTTGGAACGCACCATTCGCGTGGAGGTCTTCATCCAGCCGGTGATCGTATCGCTGCCCGTCAATCTGGAGGCTGTCGAGGGCAAATCCTTTGCTGCCAACTGCACGGCGACGGGCAAGCCAGTTCCGGAGATCAGTTGGATTCGCGATGCCACCCAATTGAACGTGGCCACCGCCGATCGCTTCCAAGTGAATCCCCAGACGGGCCTGGTCACGATTAGCTCCGTCACCCAGGAGGATTATGGCACCTACACTTGCTTGGCCAAGAACAAGGCCGGCGTGGTCGATCAGAAGACCAAGCTGAATGTCCTGGTTCGTCCCCAGATCTATGAGCTGTACAATGTGACTGGTTCGAGGACCAAGGAGATTGCCATCACCTGCCGCGCCAAGGGACGTCCTGCACCGGCGATCACCTTCCGTCGCTGGGGATCCGAGGAGGAGTACACCAGTGGCCAGCAGGATGACGATCCGCGCGTCAATTTGGAGACTGACTTTGACGAGGAACGTGGCGAGAGCACCGGCACCCTTCGCATCGCCAATGCCGAACGAGCCGACGATGGCCTGTACCAGTGTATTGCCCGGAACAAGGGATCCGATGCCTTCAAAACCGGACACATCACGGTGGAATTCGCTCCAGACTTTAGCCACATGAAGGATCTGCCGCCGGTTTTCTCGTGGGAACAGCGCAAGGCGAATCTCAGCTGCCTGGCCATGGGCATCCCGAACGCCACCATTGAATGGTACTTCAATGGCCGCAAGATCAAGGATCAGTTCGACACCAACCTAAAGATTGTGGGCACTGGTCCTCGCAGCGATTTGATTGTCCATCCGGTCACCAGGCAGTATTACTCGGGCTACAAATGCATCGCCACCAATATCCATGGATCCGCCGAGCACGATATGCAGCTGAAGGAGGCACGTGTGCCCGATTTCGTTTCGGAAGCGAAACCCAGCCAGTTGACCGCCACCACAATGACCTTCGATATTCGCGGTCCGCCAACCGAATTGGGTCTGCCCATTTTGGCATTCAGTGTGCAGTACAAGGAGGCTTTGAATCCGGACTGGTCGTCGGCCTTCAATCGCAGTTGGACACCGGATTCGCCGTACATTGTGGAGGGACTGCGTCCACAGACGGAGTACAGCTTCCGATTTGCCGCCCGCAACCAGGTGGGACTGGGCAACTGGGGCGTCAATCAGCAGCAGTCGACGCCGCGCCGATCGGCTCCCGAGGAACCCAAGCCCCTGCACAACCCCATCCAGCACGACAAGGAGGAGCCGGTGGTGGTCTCGCCCTACTCCGATCACTTCGAGCTCCGCTGGGGTGTTCCCGCTGATAATGGAGAGCCCATCGATAAGTACCAGATCAAGTACTGCCCGGTAAGTGGGAATTCTAGGGTATCAATATTAAGGGTCCCTATTTTTCAATACAAAGCTTACAGAAATTACAAAACACTAGTATTGCTATCTAAAGTTCCATAGGTATATCATAGATATGCATTTCCTAAAATAAAAAGGTGATATGAGAATAGTATTAATTATTTACTTATTGGAAACACACACATGTATCTTGGTTTACTATTTTGAGCACTTATAAATCAAAATATGTTTCCAGATTTTATTAAATTTATAAATTACCTAAAACAAATAAAATCTTATTGAAATTGTTATGAGTAAGGGAAGTAAGTAATAAGTAAGGGAAAAAAGCAATATCCCATCATCTGAGAATCATCGCATACTTTTCTGCAACTAATTGACCCCAACCATTTTGCAGGGCATCAAGGTCAGCGGCACATGGACGGAACTGGAAAAGGCTTGCAACAGTGTGGAGGTCGTCGAGACCACTTCTTTCGAGATGACCCGTTTGGAGGGCAACACCTATTACCGTATCGAACTGAAGGCGCACAATGCCATCGGCTACTCGTCGCCGGCATCCATTATTATGAAGACGACACGAGGTGAGTCCGATTCTGCTAATAACAATCTCGGCACGATGCTCTATTCGGCCGGATTCAATTCCGGTGTCGGTGCGCTACACAAACGACTGTTCACAACAACAACAACAACAGCCACATCGACAACAACAATCACATCGATAACAACAGCAACAACAACAATCATAACGCTGGCCACCACAATAAGCATAACATTACTTAGTGTCCTAGCCTCAATGTTAGTCTAAAAAAAAAAACACTAAAAACAGTCTAAAAAAAGAAAAATCAAATCGTTCGATCGATTGGTCGGATACAGTGGGCTCTATAAGTCAGCGTCCACGATATCGTGTAATATTTTTAAAAAATGTGTACGCAGAATTATTACATGCTCATTGTTTCTGACTTTTCGAACGTTCGAATTGAGTAATCCGAAAAATATCGAATCGTATCGAGTCTACAAGATCCCAGCAAAAAAAGAATTAAAAACATCAAACATATATAAATGAAAAATCTCTCTCTATATATATATATATAAAAGAATTGATATATATATATATATAAATATACATCCATTCACACACAGACATCATATACATGATATCTAGATAAAGACATAATTTTTACTACTCTATATATATATGAATATGATACATATATCCCAGATATAATCGATAAAATTTGCATACATTTTTGTAGTGTTTATTTCAATTGCGTTTCAACTTTTGTTTGTTGTCTACACTCAGTGTAACGTCCACCCAGTAATATACCCCCTAAAACCTAAAACCTAAAACCCAAACCCAACTTTCCCCCGGAATTGAACTTAATTTGCTCAACGTTATAACTTAATTTCATTGTCTTATGTTTTGAAACATTTTGTGTTTTGCATGTTTTTGTGCGTTCTGAATCGTCTAGAGCATCCTAACCTTGAATTTCTTTTTATTGATAAACCTATGAATATTATGTATACATTCCAATCGAAATGTTCACACCAAAAAATAACTTGCAAAAGTATTGCAACGCATTTGACTAAGCATTACAATTCATTCGAGATCGTGTTGTCGTCCTTCTGAAATCAAAATTCATTAACATTTCGCATTCAAATGCAAAATTCACCACACTCTCATCAGTCAGCCGTTGTACGATATATATAAAAATTCAATTTTAGCTTAATTTACGTTCTTTTTTTTATTACCATTCTTAAGCATTTACTTAATTATAATTACCAACACCACACATAACATTACATTTTTTGTGACACAAAAAGAAAAATAAGAAAAACTCTAATTTTATAATTTTATATTTTTGTGTGTGTCTGCATTCATCACAGTTTTCGATTGTAATATTTTTAATACGTATGACGAAACAAAAACAAAACCTGTTAAATGTAAATCTAGTATGTAATGAAAACGAAAAAGAAACACGATGAAAATCTTTCTGTTTGAAATTGGAATACTACCACACTAAAGTTCTTCATTATTATTTCTTATCACATCAATTATTATTTGATTTAATTTGATTTTGTGTGTATACTGCGATTACTTCTTTAGTTAAATTTTTGAATTATAAGCGATAAAACAAGAAAACGTTTCTCAAATAAAAAATTAAAAAAAACCAATGAAACAAACTGTAATTTACTGCAACTGCTGTCGTACTCTTTTATTATCAATTATGCCTGCGTTGTCTCTCTCTCGCTCTCTCTATCTCTTTCGCTCACTCCCATAACACTGTCGACCTTTCTTTCGCTCTCGCTGTGTTGTCCCTGTTCCTCGATTTGTTGTCCTTATTTTTAGTTAGCCTTAAGTATATTTGTTGTGCGTAGTCCGTTGGATTGTGTTTGTTTTAGAAAAAAACTTTTGTGTTTGTGTGTGCTGTCACCCTCTTTCTCTGTCTCTCTCTCTGTGTGTGTACCGTTATTCCCGATTATTACCCATCCCTGCCGCTTTTGCCTAGACATAACCTCAATTTTAAACCTAACCTCAACTCTAACCTTAAATTTGATCTTTTTGGCTAACCTGTGGACTTAGTGT
This sequence comes from Drosophila kurseongensis, assembly GCA_018153305.1. Lineage (NCBI taxonomy): Eukaryota > Metazoa > Arthropoda > Insecta > Diptera > Drosophilidae > Drosophila > Drosophila kurseongensis. The sequence continues at coordinate 2,372,011 of JAECXX010000141.1, forward strand.
GTGCATCTTTTTAGGCATTTAGTCATAGATATTATCCTAACCAACAATAACCACAAAAATAACTCAACTAACAAACACATTCGTGGTCCTTTTGTTAGAGAAACAAACACTTAAGAGCAAACACAAACACAAACTCGAAACCGAGCCAAAAAAACAAACAAAACTAACTAACCAACAACTAACTCACACTTTGCACATTGTGTTTGATCCAATGTCGTCGTCTCCTCAGTTAACAAAACCAAAAAGACAAAGAAACCTTAAAATCAAGACCAACCAACAACAACGAAATGTTCTTTTGTGTGTTTTCTTTTCTTCCTTTTTCTTCTACCACTTTTTCTTCCTTTTTTTTTCTCTCTTTTATGGTGTGTGTGTGCTAAAAACCACAACAACAACAACTCCTACTACCAAAAACAATTAAAATCGAACTGTAAAAATGCTAAAATGCATTCAAAAACCGAAAAAAAATCGACAAACAATTAAAAAAAACCAACAGATAATCCCCATCCCTCGCCGAGTGGCGCTGCATCCATGGTTCAACTGCTTACCCTTAGCGCTGCTCTGCCGACAATGCTGCTGATTTTGCTGCCGACGACGCGTACTGCTTAAACGACCTCAGCTGCGATACGCTTCTCCTGCTTCCACCCATCAACAAGCAGTGCTTGGAGGATCCTTCCGCTGGCCGTTTATCATGGGTTTTCCTTTCTCTTGTTTCCGTTTGGTGTGTCATTGTGTAAATAATAAGAAAAACTAAATGAAGGAATACAGTAAAAAAATTAATAAAATAAAACATACACTTAACTAGCATGAAGAAGCGGACATGATTACGTTATATGTGCTCAAGTAGAGAATATGATCAATAAATATACCACTTAGGGCGGGTCACAATTCCATTTACTGTACAAAAAGAAAACGAAAAAAAAAGAAATACTAAGTTAAAAGAAGAAAAAAAACGAAACCGGAATGCCAAAACCGAAACACTTGCTTACACAACTGATATTCGTACTTATATGTATCCTATATCCTATGTCTAACCGCTAGTTACCTTGTTTAACTACTAAGCCAATGTTAAGTTGTTATTTAGTTGTATGTGTATAGCGAGAGCATTTATAGAACACATTCCTATTCCGTACACCCGTTCCGCTTAGTTCAATGTGAATTTTACAACACTGCCAAGCGACACAAAAAATAAAAGAAAAAAATTAAACTAAACCAAATTTATATATGAGAAATTTTAGCGAAATTCTACAAGAAGAATAAGAAATAAAAGAAATATCAAGTGCATACGAGTACAAGTTACCAAAACAATTACATTTACACTCTTTACCTTAAACACCTAAAGTTAGCCAAAAAGCTTCTTCCAACACTGTTTTCAAGACAGTTGCAAGCAGTTTTAGCCGAGTCTTAGTTATGTTTTGAGCGCGTAAACGTTAAGAGGGGACAATAAGTAACTCTAACTAAGTTAAAGCGGTGCGATTTAGAATTTTTCACACACACAAGAGGGCTCACGAGTGTTTTTTAACCGTTTCGTTGATAGTAAGAGTTTAGTAAGCCAAAACTAGAATGCAACTCGATCTAGAAGAACCGATATTCCTGTATACACGTTTTTTTAGCAAGTGAAATCGATTTTTCTAGCCAAATATATATCGTAAATCCAAAAAAGAAAAAAAAACAACAATTTATACCTTTACAATATCTAGTTATACATACGTATACACATATAGTTAGTGAATAATGCAGCCCGCCTAACGTTGCTGAGAAAGTGGGGAAAGTGTTTTTTTTTTACCGCCCTTGGGCAAGCAGTAGGAACTTTCACTGTTCTCACAAATCACACTTAAAAATAATGTCATTGAATGTTGTAAGCAAATGAAAACGAAACGAACGAATGATATCGAAATTGGTAAAAGGAAACGAAAGGAAAGCCTACCACTTAAGCAGTTCATTTTGGGTAATAAAGACAAAACTTTAACATAAAGCAGTGCTTGTGTGTGTAAACTTGGGACAGGGTTGCCACCAGCATTTTGGATGTTTCCAGGTAACAAAAAGGATATGTTTATAGCCTATATCTATATCTATGTATTATAACCAGTTTTTTGCACTGCACACGAACCAAGCGAATACACTAACAGCCGAACAATATATAACCAACCAACCAAACAAATTGTACAACCCCAAAACGAAAGAAATCTGTTAAAAACAAACCTTTATTGTTGATTATGTTGTATAGTTTTTAAAACTGAAGCAAAGCACTCTAGGCAAACGATTTCCCCTACCTTCTATATAATCTCCCCTCCCGCACACATAATGTACATACATATAACATATCGTAAAACAATTGTATTCCTAAGTTGAACTGCTTCACACTGCTTGTATACTTTGCATATTGGCCTTTTTATGTATTTTGCAATTTGTAAAAAACTAAAACACTTCAACGAACCGCTTCTTTTTCTCTCTCTCTCTCTTTCTCTCTCTCTCTGTGCTGAGCGAAAAGCCCCCAAACAATTTCCCGCCCCAATTTTCACCCGGCTGCATGTTTTATTTGTAAACCCCCACTTTCAAAATATATACCAAAAAAAACTGGAGAAAAAAATGCTAAGTTTGTTGCTTTGTTTGAAAATGCTTTTCATGGTATGTCAATTGGTGAAACTTGAAATTAATTTTCGTACCTCCCTATTTTCATTTATTTTTTTGGTTGTTATGATTGCTACTACTATTATAATTAACTGTTATGATTTTGTTATGTTTAACCTTAGTTCCGAATTATTTCAACCACAAAATAATACACACACAAAAATGTAAAATACGTTTAAACGATTAAACGATTAACCAGCGATTAAGAAAACAGAGTTTTAAGTGATAAGCCGTTTTTTGGAGAGATTTTCCTAGGCTAGTAAGCCAGGTGCTGGCACCGTACCTTCAGAGATACGTATAGTTAACAACACCCCCCAATCCCCAATATATAAATCGATCTGATTGACAACTTACTAATCGAGTACACTTGTTTTTCCCCGCCCACACCCGCATCCCGCCTGCACCCTCTCCGATCCGCACAAAAATACAAACCACACAGGAAACGATGTCATCCAGGTGGCCGAGCGACAGGTGTTCTCCTCGGCGGCCATCGTGGGCATCGCCCTCGGCGGCGTCCTCCTGCTCCTGTTCGTGGTGGACCTCCTCTGCTGCATCACCGTCCACATGGGCGTCATGGCCACCATGTGCCGCAAGGCCAAGCGGTCGCCCTCAGAGATCGACGACGAGGCCAAGCTGGGCAGGTAAGCTCCATCGATTGCTAACCCATGTCTTTGTTCAACGCAGAACAAAGTGATATAAGCAAAGGTGTATTTGATATAGATTCACGTTCTTAGAGATCTGTTACATGCTTCATGCTATAAGTCTTCAAATAAACTAAGGAACGTTTGATCTTACTGCGATTTTTAAAAATCAATAAAAATATTTCATTCAATTCAATTTCCCTTTTACATCGTTGAAGTCAATACTATAGTTTAGAAGTTGATAGTTTCCTCTTTTTAGAACTACATACCCAAATAACACCATCATTTTGAATTCATTTAGTACAATATTAAAAATTTATATAAAAACAGTCACTTTAAATAAATTCCCAAATGTCATGCTAGAACATTTTTATTTTGGCGATGATAAGGATGTAAATCGAATCAGTTTTTAAATTTGAAAATGACAATGATAAATTAAAGAGATCAAATTAACCTCGAACTTATCGCTTAGATCTTAAATCTTATTTTTTCTGTGTACCTAAATTGAATGGAAAACGAATATTGCACTAAAAATCAGAACGGATTCGAATTTAACATTTTTGCTTTTCGCGTTCTGCTTGTGTTTTTTTCCCCAACACGCTCCTATTTGCGATTTAAAGCCGAACTCACAGGCGTCAGGACTTCGAGTACAATTGGGTTTATGCGCGGCCCAAGTCCTTGTTGTTCAATCGCAATTCCCTGATATCGGTCTGAGCTATGCGCCAAATCGCCAAAATGGGAGGCAAATCAAAATTCAAATTCCAAATTGTTAATACGTTGTTTTGCGTTTGCCTTTTCGTTTGTCATCAAATTTTTAGTGCAATATGATGTCATTCCAAGAACAGAACAGAACAACACAACCCAGTCACAAATTTAGTTCAACACGAATACACCCAGTTTTGCTTAAAATCAAGTCCTTAGTTTGTTGGCTAATTGTATAAGAATTGTTCCGTTATATCCTATATAAGTGTGTGTTTTAATAATGAATATGTAAAAGTGCTGACGGGCTGCAGAAATTGGGATATAACATCTCTATTTAGGATAGCTGTTGCCCGCTGCCGATAAAAGTTAAAGATTTAGAGTTGTACTTGAGAAAATAACGTTTTTATTAGAGCTGGCAAGCTTTTAACATGGATTTTGTTAGAATTTTACTTACAAATAATGATAAATTCAATTTTAGTATAATTACCAAAGCGTTGCTTAATCCAAGCAGCTTGCCAGCTTCAATAAAGAGAATTAAACTTTTTGAGTAAAAGGAATATTTTTAAAAAATTTCCGTTTTTCCAAAATCAGCAGTTATTTTCTGATTAAGAACTCTACATAAGCCAAACAGTAAATGTACAAAGGCAAAATATTAACACTTAATCATTGTTGTCACTTACATACATACACACATAAAACAAACAAATAAGAATCCATTTGCTATCTATGTGTTTTACTCTCTCTTCGATACTAAATCAACCTCATCATGTATTATTCCAATCACCACACATCCAACAAAATCCAACCAATCCAACCAAAAACCGAACCACAATACCAACCCAAAAACCATCTAACCAAGCAGTCTTTACGGTTGGCGATTTCCGCTACCTTATTGCAGTGGCCAGCTGGTAAAGGAGCCACCACCATCGCCGTTGCCACTGCCGCCGCCCGTCAAACTGGGCGGTTCGCCCATGACATCGCCATTGTACGTACACCTCTGTTTCTGTTTTCCGTTTCCGTTTCTGTTCCCGTTTTCGTTTCGTTTCCATTTCCGTTTCTATTGCCATTTCCGTTTCTGTTCCCGCTTTTCATTTTGATTTCCTCTGCCACTCTTCGTTTCCGCTGTCCGCCTAACTATATCTCTGCATTCGCATCTCTGCATCTTGCATCCTCTTTTCACATCGTGTTGTGTTTCTGTTTCTGCCTTCTGCTTAATAACTATCATCCTATCACCTATCACCTATCCGAATACCTCATAAGTCATCTTCATTAGCTAGCACTGCATGCCAAGCCACTGTAGCTAGGGTTTAATGGTACTCGAACGCGGATGACACTGGTAAGGACCTCATGGTTCACAGGATCGTTGAGATTTTAATGTAATTTAATGTAAATTCAAAGTAAGCCAGCAGTGAGTACGGTGAGATACCGCTAGTAATATATATTTCAAACTATTTTGCAACATCTTAAAATTAGAAAAATACAACTCACAGATTTTTTTGTAAAATTTCAAAAAAAAAAAAAAAACAGGAAAATTGTGGAATGTGAAAAATTGAATTTTTAAAAATTTTTCGCTCAAAAATTTGAGTATTTTTACGATAACAACGCCAATAATTGTCCAATAATGGAAAGACATACCTTGTTGAACTCGTAAGAAAAATTACAATCGAACTGCATTCACAGCTTTTTTTTATAAAATTTTCGAGAAAAATCATGATGAAAACCTCATAAAAAATGTGAAATGTGAAAAATTGGGCTTTTAACCAATTTTCGCTTAAAATATCAGTATTTTTACGATAACGACGATAATTGACCAATAATGGAATGCCATACCTTGTTAAACTCGTAACAACATTACAAAACAGATTGCTAATACTTACCCAGTGTCATACCCTTGTAGAAAGATTAAGTTTTAAATAATATATCGAGTAGCAGCAGGTGAGTGTCCTTGGGCTGTGCTCCTTGACTACTTGGCACTTATTGCATGCGTAGCAGGCAGCTTTAACTTGGCTGCAATGAAAGTTAAGATTTAAATTCAAATTTGCCTTACCATGACTAATATCCAATATTAATGTCATTTTGCAGGGACGAAAAGGAGCCGCTTCGCACGCCCACTGGCAGCATCAAACAGAACTCGACCATCGAGTTCGACGGCCGATTCGTGCATTCGCGCAGTGGCGAGATAATCGGCAAGAATTCAGCGGTGTAAGGAGTTCTTACCGAATTCCAGGACTCCGGAATCCAACCAACCGCATCGTGCACAAAAGGAGGAGGGAATGATATATTATACTATACATACGATGATCTTGCGAGAACAAGCCAAAGCCAAAGCTGGGGGAAGAACACTTGAGTATCGATCGATTGGCACACTAAGATGGTTTTAATTTACTTTCGTACACAGCGTAAATCTTACTAAATGTCTTACTATAAACACATACGATATCTTAAAAGCATCTAAAACATAGCACATTAAGCTCGAACAACCGGTGAGCAAGCAAACAGAAAAGATAGCCGAGAAAGAATTAAGTCCATGTCGCTTCATTTTCTAGTTCATACAAGAATTTTATATCGCTGCATTTGCTTTGTTTCTCCTTAGTCACAAAAAGAAAACATGAAATTACAAATAACGATGAACAAGAGCAGGAAGGGTAAATAAAACAAAAAGAGAAGTTAAAGAAAGGACCTAGCTTAAGTATATATATGTATGCAAGAAAGAAATCTTAAATTAATGCCTTACAAACAAAAATTACATTTATTTAGCAGTTAAAGCGAAAAGGAGGGATTTATGCATGTAAGCCGCAAGGAATGAGAACGATTTCTTTAGTATAACTAACTTAAACATGCCATAAATAAGTTTTAACATTAAGTTTGCCCCCCTGATCATCACCCCCACCAATTCGTAGTACTTAAAACGCTGAACAAAAGACTTGCGAGCATTTCTTTCCACACAAACATGACATTAAACGGATAGTTGAGATTGAGATAGAAATCCTTTCCCGATGCTAATTCGTATACTTAACCACCAGAAAGTGTAATCCCACAGACGACACTTGATGAAAAATGCTCAATGTACATTAATGTTGACGAAATTAATATTTGAAAATGTTTACAAACTGCTTAGCTACTTGAAAAAACGATAAAAAAAAAACCGTCGTTTCCGGTTTATCCCACACAATTTCAAAAACGCTGAGAAAGTGGAAACTGGCCGAAATTAGATGCTAAGTTGTAGAGAAAAATGGAAAACTACGAGAATGCCAAACAACACAACACAACTCACTTATCTTTCATCCCACTTCCATCGAACAACTGCAAATCGCTCAGTTTGTGTTAAAAGTATTTTCTTATGTCTGTAAAAATTAAACAAATTGTAGTTAAGAGATCTAAAACGCATTAATCTAACGGATATATAAATCTAAAAATATATATATGTATGTACATGTATTTAAAGTTACTCATAAGTTTTTTTTTCTACACGAAACAAATAATACAAAATAAAAGAAACAAATTAAACGCGAACTATACAGATATGTAACCACGCCGATCTTAATGTATGTATGTTATATCCCCATCTCCATGGAAAGCGCATTTTTATTTGACCCCCCCCCTTAAAAAATCCTTAATCCTTTGCAGAGATCCCCGATTTTTCTGTTCGTTGCCAATGAGCTTTGTAGCTTCTGTTGCCAGTTAAGTCAAGCGCCTTGTCAGAGCTTTTTACCTATACAAATATATATACAAACGATACTATACAAAACCCTATCGAATAACCCACAAAGCGAACCCAAATCGAGATTACAGGAGGCTACACACATCTATGCTCGTTAGATTGAGATTAATGTGTATATGAATTTGAATTTGGATGCGATTGTTTTACGGACTGCTGTGCGGCATATGAAATATGTTTGCTAAAACACCGAACGGATCTAAGAACTCGATCGATACCTTCGTTCGACGGCAGAGTGTAGCTTTTTATATGAACTAAACTAAAAATTGATTGAAAATTATACACTGAAACTGAAACGGGGAAAAATAAAGCGTATTTACTGTACTATAATTCCAAACGGTGTAGTTTTTATTTGTGGATACCCCAGATGCCAGGTAATATAATGTTTATAACAAATCTGTGGCATTATCAATATCAATTTTATTGGCTTTAAACAGGAGGCACACAAGGGAAGCTTACATTCTGTACACTCTGCGGATATTTTGCAATATCTATGGGAATATTATACAGTTCAATGGGCTAAATTAAAGCGTACTTAAGATTAGTGTGCAACGTAATTGGGGAAATTCGTTTAATGGTTTTTGAACAGAAGGCACAAATTGGGGCTAACTTTTTGAGGTAAAATAATCTGATATTTGATGCGGCTTTGAAGATGACCATCATGCAGATAGACTAGGGACTGACTATCTTACACAGATATGTTACATCTTTGATTTGAGCTTCGTACAACTAGTAGTATTTCATAAATGAAACTTGCGCTAATACTCAGGGGTGTCACAGAAATATCCTTAGGTTTGCGATTTCCTGCTTCGTCAATACATTTAACCATTATTGTTTGTCAGCAATCGGTTATTTCTAAAATATTATTATTATAACATATGATTGAATTGCACATTAAACTCTACGAAAACGCAAGTCTTTTTGCTTAGCATACTTGAGCTGCACTTAATCGAATGATTTCTATCACCAAGATTTCACAAATTAAAGGATATTTTGCTTAAGTATTAAAAGGATTGCAGGGAAATAACGTGAATACACTTTTGATAGAACATTTGCCTCGCAAATCTCTGAACATTTAAGCAAAAAGTGGTAATTAAACTATGAGGCTTCAGTGACACCCCCATATTGTTTTGGAGACGAACACATTAAATAAATTCACTAGGCGAGGGTCTGGCTAATAGACATACATTGGCACCCTGGTGGTTAGACCTCCATGCCGCCGTCAGATCGCTCGCCCTTCTTGAGGAGCGCCTCCTCGGCGTTGAGCTTGGTCTTCTCGGTGCGGGTGTGCCAGACGAGGACATCGCGACAGCTGTTGGCCAGCGGCTGCAGCTGGTCCCTGGTGGTCAGATGCCTCAGGATCTCGCTCTCCTGATAGCCTCTTTGCACCTCGTACGAGAACATGGCCTGCGGATTCCGGATGAACAGGTCCATGCTGATAGCAAAGGCGGCCATGTCGATGGGAAAGGGTCTCTCTGGTCGCCAGGCGGCATTGAAGCCCGTCACCTGGGTCCTGTCCTCGTTCAGAATTGGACGTTCCACCATCAGTCCACCGACCAGGCCCACAGGCCAGACGCCCACACGACCCCTCTCGATCTTGCTCATCTCGGCGAAGAGCTCCGTGGAGTAGGAGTTGTCATCGTCCATGAAGAACACTATGGAGTGACGGTCCACATCCACGTGGCCCCTCAACCAGGCCAAGGCCAGATTCCGCTGCTCCACGCCGCGCGGCTTTATCCAGTTGGGATCCTTGCCCTTTAGCTTGAACTCCGGCGGTGTCTTGATATTTAGCTGCGTGGAACGCTTCTCCAGGCCGGACTTTTCCAGTAGGTTCCGGACCAGCGAGGTGGTAGTGTTGGTATCCTCCACAATGATCCAGTGAAGGTGTGGCAAGAGCATAAAGAGGTGGGATAGTCTGGATTTCGGGATGGAAATGCAGTATTATCTAGGTAGTGTCTATGGGTTAAGGATGGAGTACCCACCTGGTCAGTTCCGCCTTTTGGGCGGGCCGGGGATACGTCGGCGTTACGGCGTAGATCGTGGGTAACGTGTCCGCCTGGACGAACATGGCCTGCAGGTACTCCGGACCCTGGCAGGTGCGCTTCCCGTTCCGGTGCACCATCATCAGGACCACCAGGAATACAATGATCAGCACGAGGACCTGGCGCGGGCGAATGCGGACCTCCGACATCCTGCGGCAATTCAAAAGGGAATTTGTTTAATTTGTTAAAACAAACAAATGGTAAGTAGCTGAGCTACTGCCTAAAAAACGGCGAGCCCACGGTCACACTGCAAAATAACATGGGCAAACGTCAAACGCTTTAATGTCTAGTTTGGCAACATTAAAAGCTAACAACAGAATTATAATTAAATTATTTTCGACCCTTTAAGCTGTTGATTTTTAAAGTAAATAAATAATTATTTATAGAATAAAAGAAAATAACTTAAACGGCTTCGTTCCTTGTCTTACAACCATTCGGCAGTTGGATCATGTCCCTGCTAATATATCAATTCTAAGCTAAATAATTATTACCGTAATGCCAAACAATAAGAAACATTAGTTTTCCTAAGGAATACAATACATAATTATCTTTTGGCTTTTTTTTAATGTAATATTTCTGGAATTTCAATTGTTTATAGTTTTTGGTGTGAAACAAAGAGATAACACTATTTTATATTAATCTGAAAGCCTTAGTTTTTGTAGCATACTTTTGGGCAGCTGAGAAGTCCTTTTATGGCTTAACATTTTCTATTGCCTACATTTGTGGGCTGCTATGTTCTGAGATTGCGCAGCCGCCTTCTAGAGTTTATATGCGCCTTCGTTAGAACTGGAGATATCTTCCAATTTGACCGAAAAAACGGTCACAAATGGACCTCGAACTTTAATGTTTCATTGCAAATTGTTTGATTTCGTACACCAGGCAAACAGAAATTCCAGTACGGCATAGCTGGGTTTTAAAATATATAGACATTTTTGGTGCCTGAAAAAAGTGTTGTTTTTTAATGGGAGGTAATTTGGTTGAATTGTATAAAACTTCAAGTAAATGTAGATGCCTTCTCAAAGCAGTCTCTGAGTTAGATCTCCAGTAAGCAGTCACCAAGGTTCACCAGTTCACATTGTCCCCAAATTCGAACATTTACACGTTAAGCTTTGTGCACAAGTTTATCTGAAATTCCCAGGCCGACAACCGACGGCCCTAGATAGTACCACCGAAATGTCCCAGTCCGGCGATAAGTCCCATCCAGATGCCAGTGCCGCCAAGTCCGATCCCGATCCCGATCCCAATGCCGATGGTGGAAAGCTGCGCAAGCTGAAGTTCGCCGGCTGTTGCCATCTGAAGGACGATGCCCTGGCGCGTCTATACAGGATCGATCGGCTGACCGACGAGGAGCTGGCCTCCGTGGACCTGCAGCGCAGCTCCCTGATCGACGACTACCGTCACCTGCACGAGATCTCGCTGATGAGGCAGGGGGAAGGGAACCCGGGCCGTCCGAGCCGACCCCAAACCCCCAAAAAGTGCCCCTCCAAGTTGCCGCAGCTGCGGATCAAGGAAGTGAAGGTCACCAAAATGTACAAGTTCCAGTTGCTCAACCAACTGGTCAAGGTGATGAGTTCGGAGGTGGAGCCACTGAGCGTTTTCCAGGAGAAGCAGTTCCAGTTCGATGCCACCTACCACGAGGACGTGGAGGTCCAGCAGCTGCCGCCGAAGGAGCGCGAGAGGCGCCGCTTCGAGTCCTTTTGCGACCATCTGGACAACATGTTCGTCAGCGGGGACCGCAACATGGCCATCGACATGGTCGTGGACGCCCTCATCCGTCTGAATAGGCGTCGCAAGCACATCCCCCCCAAAGGACCCATCGTTCCCAGTCGCATCCGTGGCGTTCCGGTTGCTCGTCGTTAATACTAGTTATCAAATATCCAATCCATCTGGTATCATGAAAACACTGATCAGACACACCCCCAAAATCATTCGAAAGCGTGTTGTATAGGAAAAGCTGGAAAATCGAAAGCAATCGTTTTCTTTTTTGTTAATTTTTATTTCGATTCTCCACAGAAATACACTTTCTCTCCAGTATATTATATTTTAAACACATTTTAAATTAAATTTCGATTTTCCATTCAAATACGTTTCTCAGTTGCTGCTTCGATTGGTAAATCGGTAATCGGCCCTTTTTCGAATTAATTCTAAATTATGTATAGGGAGGTGTGTTGGGGCTTCGGGGGATCGGAAATAGGGAATCGGGGTTACTAGTAGGCTTCTTCAGTAGTAGTAGTCGAGTACATATGTGTATATAGAAGTATGTATACATTTATATCAATTTTGGGTTGATGTCTAGTACGGGGACCTAAACCAAGAACCAAACGAATAAAACTTCTCAATGGACCACTCACTACAGGAATTGAATGAAAGCCAATGTACAAATTATAATAGTTTAAATAGGTTTAAGGTCTGACCGATTATCCCAATTTTTAATTAAAAATATTAACAAAATTTAAAAGTCAAAAGCAAAAACCTTACATCGGGATATTTAAGAAAACCGAAAAAGATTGTAGATACAAGTAAATTAGCGATCCATCAAAGATTTTCCTTACTAGACCTGTTCCGAATTTAAAGTTAGCTCCATTCACACGGTTATAAACATATTGATCTACAACTCGATCCATTCACACTGGCCTAACGTATCAAATAGGTGTTCATAGAGTTATTTATTTGCTATCCAATAGACTTAGTCGTAGATTTTTGTATAAGTAAGTATCTATGATTATAGTTCCCACTGCGCTCTGCTGCTCCAATTCTGGTCACTACGTTCCCAATTATTGTTATTTTGTATTCCAAACTCAACAAGTGCACTCATGACAGAAATAAAGCGGGTTGGACAGTACGCAACTCGAGCAATTACTCCGATATCCGATAACATATAACCGATAAATTGGACAATAAGCTAGCTAAGCAAAATGAAAAGGCGGAAATAAAACAATTCTAGTTTTGGTCTGTTAGCCGACATCGCAGCCTTCAAACTCCAAGCTCGAGCCACTCTCGTCCTACAAATATGATCGAAAATGGTGGTTTACTTTTTGGCGGGGAAACAAAAGGTCCGATAATTAATGCCTGCCACTGATCCATCATATGTCTCTGTTTTTGTTTTGTTTTTCGAGTCACAATTTACTATTTATATACACATACACACAGCTACAATATATATTTTACATAAATACACACATAAGAAACTTTTTTTTGTGTTTTTTCTTTTGTTTATATGTAATTTATAATATTTTAGTGTTAGTTTTAGTTACTGGCCTAGCGTATAATTTAATTTCAATTTTGTTTTCAATATTTTCGGTTTTGCGTTTTTTGTTTTTCGTTAGTTCTCAATTGTCTAAAATTGTTGCAGTGTACATTGGCTTAGTTTGACTTAGTGGTTGTATATAACACTAGTTTACACGAAAACTGCACCTCTTTTAAATCATGTTTCAGAGAATCATTTGAGTTTGCTAAAATCGAAAATGTGTACAGAAAATAGAAACGGAAGAACCCTTTTAGAGATATTCGCGAAAAGCATTGTAATTTGCAAGATATTTTGTCAAAAAATCTTGGGAATGATAGGTCTATTCAGCAGATATTGTATACATTTAGAAATAATATAGATTGATCTTTCCGAAAGTAGGCTATATGTGGTAATGGGACAATAATTAACCGAATTAAAAATAAATATTAAATAGAATTTTAAAAATCACTTTAACAATTGGTAGGTATTACAGTCCGCTAACCAAAAATATCTTATTTCTGAATAGATAATCTTATTTTTTTTATGTAAGTATACATTCTCTTCCGATTAAACCTACAGTTGCTTGATTTTCAGACTGAAAAATAGTTCTTAATAAAATTATCGAATAACACTTTCGTCTTCAGCAGCCTCTAATTAATTAGAAAATATAATGCTCTTTAAGGTAACCGCCAAAAGGCAAAATTTGTAAACTAGTGTAACTTTCTTAGACTCTCTTTAATGCGTGTGGTACAATTACATATATTTCATATATTCCATATATCATCATGACCTCCCTGCAACTTATTTAAAATTTCTCTGGCTTCAGTTTTCAGTTTTTCAGTTTTTGATTCTGTTTCGGATGGTTTACATGGTTAAGAGCGGCACAGCAACAGCTCTGGCCGAGTGTCGCATTCGGGAATTTAGGGGGTTGAGAGAGCCAGTAGTCGGGTTTGTTGATATAGAACATCTGTCTTCACTTTAGTCGGCATTTTACTTTACGTTTATTCTCAAAATATACAGCACATTAAATTCCAATTGAAGCAAAACAGTTTCACACATATTTGAAAACATTTCGCACTGTTTGTTCTGTTTATTCGGTCTTACAGAGTAGGCATTCCAGATCTGGTTCTTTAATGATTAGCTTTAAATAGACTTCCTCGTTTAGCTTTTTAGATAATTTCAATTCTGTATTGTTATCATTCTCTGACATTTGTTTAGACTAAACTGTTTCCTGCTCGCGCTTAATCGATTTAAACGATTAACGCATCGTATTATCAAAAAAAAGTTACGTTAATAGATGCGCGTATATAATGTATATTCCTAGATATAGCAATTTAGTTGCGCTTTTTATGCTACGAGTTCACTTAACGTTTATTTTGTTTCTCCGTCTCCAAATCATTTCATCCTCTACTGTTTTTTTGTTTTGTTTTGTTTTTTTTTTTTTAGATTTTCTGCTTTAATGGTTACGATAACTACGTTTCTTTTACCCTCGGAGTAACCTTCTGAGGCTCTCCCTGCTAAACGGCGGCATTTTTCGTAAGTGCATAATTGTTTTTAGTGTTTCTGCTGGTTTTTGTGGTTTTGCGGTTTGCGGTTATTCTGTTTAACATACTTTCCTCATGAGGCTTATTTATGGCTAGCCGGAGCTAAGGAGCGGGCCTTATATAGTTTACTTTAAATAGTCGTTATCATACACACACATATCAAATATTTTCCGTTGGGCTTTCTAACTCTCTCCCTTTATCTCTCTTACATAAACTCAATGGTCGAACTGCCTCCTCAACTTCTGGGCTCATATGTACACGCGACGTTGACTCTGTCTAAGAACTAGGATTAGTTATTTTCTGCATTTGCAATATCACGCCCCCAATGGCCGGGCGTTTTAAAAAACAAAGACAAAAAAAACGGTTGCGTAATAATAATAATAATAATTAAAGTAGAGTAATAGTATGGTAATAGTAATAGTAAAACGTTGCGTTTTATGGAGCCAGAAGGTTGTAAATTAACAAAAGCAGATCAAAATGCTCGATTAAACATCACTATGCATCGCATCTCGTGGCGAAAAAACGGTTAAATCGCTGTCAACTATTGGTAAATAAATATCCACTTATTATCTGTCCTCTAATTCCGATTCCTTATTCCTTTCGCTCTTAAGTTCACTTTCTTAGTTATGTTTTCCATCGTATTCACAGCTGTTCGCACGGGTTCTTGTTATCGTTCAAAATCCCTCGTTTCGATCCTCTCCTGGCGATGGATTACCGATTAGGCTTGCTGAACCGGGACCACGCCCCTACATTTTCGACCTGCATCCGAATCCTATATCCCTAATCCCAGGCACTCGCTCGCACTCACCCTCGAAACACAATCACCCCACTCACACCTGGACAATCCTGACCTCATCGGACAGCTCTCTTTCCTATAAATTGTAATCAATAGTTACTCTATCGATTCGTTACATTAATTAGCATAAAAGCGTATTGTTATAGCAATTATTTATAGTGTATGTACGATATCGGTAGATGTATAAACGATGACCCAGCACAAAATAAAAAAAAAAAAAGAATATTTAAACATCAGAACATGCAATTCGAACTAAACTCCTCTCCAGTTTTCAGCCGATGTTGGATGCTCTCGTTAAATTACTGCCGGTATTGCTGACGTAGCTATTCCGATTGGTGTTGCTCCTGTTGATGATGCTGCTGCTGTTGCCGATGATGTTGCTGATGTTGGGGAGATGTCGCTGATGCTGCAGCGACTGCTGATTCGGGTGGTTCCTAGGTCTCCTGCTCCTGCTCGTTATAGTAGGTTACATACTTGCTATTGGCAATGGCATTCCAGGCTGGAAAAGTGCAAAAACGTTGGGTCAATAATGTGAATAGAACTAATACTTAGTTAAAGGTTTTACAAAACAAGTAAAGGCTGCATTTTCAATTAAAGTTTTCCAGGAAATGTTACTTACTGTTGGCGATATAGTCGACAATCAGTTCCGTGTTGGTCATCATCGCTGGACGCGAGGTCTGTGGCGGCAGCACAATAACCTCCTCCGACTCGGCGGGCGTCGTGCCAGCATCTCCTTTAAGGTCGGCCATGAAGCTCAGTTCCTGCAGGCTCTCGTCGTCCTCCTCGTCGTCGTCGTTGTAGGTCATAAACACGGGAAGAGCCACCTTTGCCTCCGGATTGGCATTGGGATTGGGATTCGTTTTGGTCTTGGCCTGCGAGTGCGAAGGCATTGGCTCCTGCTCCTGCGAGTTGCTGCGACTGCAGCTGGTGCTCCGCGCAGCGGCTGCGGCACGGGCGGCGGCTATGATGGCCGCCTCGATGTCGTTGCACGTCTCTAGCTGCTGCATCGATATGGAGGTGGCGCTCGGCAGCGTCTCCTCGCTGCTGCTGGCCTTGCTCAGGAAATTGTTAACGTGCTCCTTGATGGACGTATTGGCGGCTGCGTAAATGCCGCTGTCTCCCGACTGATTGGCCACTCCTCCAAGCATACCCGAAATGGATGCCAAGCAAGCGGCGCCGTTTCCGTTGCCGTTGCCGCCGGAGGAGGACGATATCGAGACCGAGGACGATGAGGTCGAGGTGCTCGCCGAGGCGGACGACGAGCCCGAGGGCGTGGACGAGTTGATGAGACTGGCGGCGCTTGATGAGGTAGCGGTTGCCCCGGCATTCGGGGATGACTGTGCCGCCTCCGCGGAAATCGAGAGCATGTCCAGGCTGGTCGAGCTATTGACAGCATCAGAAGCGGCTCCCGAATCGTTCAGCTGCTGGTCACTGCTGGCGCTTACATCCTGCTGCCGCTTCTCTGGTCGTTTTCCTTGGTTTTCCACTTCGCTATCCACCTCTTGGTCCTGGTCCTCGGTTTCATCTTGGCCCGCATCCGATTCCACCTCCGTTTGCTGCTGCTTATTCGAGGCCTGCTTGTGCTGGTCCTGCTCCTCGTCTTCCTCCAAGTTGTCGTCGAAGAGCTTCAGTTCATCCTCGTTGAAGTCGCCAAAGATAAACTCGTTGTTGCTCCTGCCAGCTTCGCGATCATCGTTCAGTATGATCACGGCTCGTCGCCCGCCGGTGGTTTCCAAAACGGCCCCTGCTCCCTTGGCAATGCAGCTACTGCTGGCCAGCTTGTGGATGCCGCCGATCAACTTCTTGGCCCCCTCGGTCTGCGTGGCAGCCGTGGTCTTCTGCGTGGTGGTGGTGCTGATGCTGGTGCTCGCCTTGGGCGTGGTGGACAGACTGACTGATTGCTCCTCTTGACTAGGCTTCGTTGGCTTCTTGCTGCCGCTGCTGCTCGGAGATAGCTCCTTTGGCTTGGTCTTGGCCTTAAACGAGGATAAAGCTATAGCAGGGGATGTAGTCGAAGCTTGAGTTGGAGCTTGAGCTGCGGATGACGATGAGGACGAACCAGGAACTGTAGCTGCAGCAGCAGCTGGAGGAGCTGCGGCTGCGACTGTGACTGCGACTGTGACCGCGGTTGAGGTAGTTGTTGCTGCTGCTGCTGGCGGTGAAGTGGCCGAGGAGGCTTTTTCCGCCAGCTGCTGCTTGGCTGCTGCTGCGAAATTGTACAACGAAGAGGCGGTCGACGCCGAGCTGGATGCTGCGGCGGCCACCGACACGTTGTTGGTGCTGTGCCGCTTGACAGTCTTCTCCAGCGCCGGATACTGCTGGTCCAGGTTGCTGCTGTTGCAGCTGTAGCTGGCATCGTGCTCCACGCTCTTGGACTTCTGCAGAGCCGGCGTCGTGGAGGAGGTTGTGGAAGAGGTGCTGGCGGCGAAACTGCTGGCAGTGCCGCTCGTGGCCGCCGTTAGGGTGGGCGTGGCCAATCCGCTAGCGGGCAACAGCACCTGCACCTGCGACTGCGTCTGCGCCTGCAGCTCCGGCGAGTTGGTGGACTCCGCATCGCTGCTGCTGCTGGCGGGAGTGGCATTCAGGCTCTGCGAGTAGCTGATCGAACTGGACGAGGACGGCGCCGTATTTTGGATGCTAACCACTGCTGACTGGGAGGCATTTCCGGCCGCAGCCGCTGGCGTAGTAGCGCCTGGCAGCTCTGGAAAGTCGGGCCGCGACTTGGACTTGCCGCCATTCTTGCCCTGGAACTTGTCGACCAGCTCCAACTCCGTGTCGCTGGCCGTGGCATTGTTGAGGGCCTCCTGCTTGTTGCGGGCAATATCCGCATACGAAATGGGGGCTGGCGAAATGTTGTTTTGCTTGGCCTGGCGCTGACTGGCAGCCTGCGCCGCCCGCTGCTTGTTGTTGCCACCGCCCAGGCTCTTCTTCTTGCCCGTCTGAATGGGCAGCGAGTGGACCGAGTCGAGATCACTGGAGTCGGACTTCTCGGACGGCGGCATCGAAGACGTCGACTTGCGACGCGAGCTATCCACCTGGTTGGCCACCGCCGAGCCGCCGTGATGATGATGATAGTGGTGATGATGATGATGATGATGGTGGTGCTGCCCCGGTTGCGTTTGGTAGTGCTCCTGGTATTGTTGCTGCTGCTGCTGTTGCTGCTGCTTATAGTTGCCGCTGCCACCGTTGTTGTTGTTGCTGTTGCTGCCATAAGGAGTGTAGTAATGCATCCGCTGGGACATCATGTTGGAGGACGCCGACTTCGTGATCTGCTGCATGCGTTGCAGATTGCCGCCCGTGCTGGCAGCCGCCGCCACAGCCGCATCGTCCATTGTTACGGCGCGCTGCTTCTTTGGTTTCTTCTTCTTGGTCACCACATGGAATTCGGCAGTCTCTGACAGCACGGTATTCAGGGCATCCAGCTCAGACATGCGCGCCAAGGCTGGTAGCGCCAGCGGCAGCTGCTTCTGACCGAGAGTCTCCGGCTCCGACCAGGCGGCGGCCATTTCCTGGTGGTCGCCCAGGTACTGCAATTCTTCGGTGCCCCACGACCGCCGCTCGCCCTTCCGCTGCTGCGATCCTCCCGGATTACTGCTGTTGCGCACCTGCACCGTCTGCTGTTGCTGCTCCTTGTTGCAGTTCTTGTTAATGTCTGCCACGGAGGCCGAGTTGTGCTTGCCACTGGCTGAGGATCCGGACGCCGAAGACGACGACCCACCCGAGGCCGAGGCATTGTTCGTGCCCTTCTTCTGGCGCATCATCTCTGTGGTCGCCGACTGGCGCTTCAGGTCGTCCACCTCCATTTTCGAGCAGCTGCGCAGCTCCTCCAGCGAGTTGCTCTTCTTGAGCTTGTTCTGCTTCTTGCGCTCCTTCTTGCGCTGACCCGCCGCACTGTTCCCATTCCCACCACCGTTGACATCGTTCTCGATGTACTTGACCAACTGTTCAACGGGATCATTGCCCCGATAGCCGGCCACCGACTCCACGTCCACGGTGGTGGTGTTGCGTTCCTGCTGCGACTTCTTCTTCGCCTTCTGCTTGGTGGGCTGCTGCAGGCCAATCCCGATTCCCGATCCAGCCCCCACTGCGCCGCCTCCCGGTGCCTGCTGCAGCTGGCTGTACGATGCTGCCACCGCCGCCGCTGCCATGGCCGTGGTCGCGGTGTTGGTGCCCGTGGAGAGCAGCGTAGAGACGCTGTTCTGGCGGTGGGGCGTCGACGAGGTGACTGCACTGGCTCCCACCGTTGTGGTTATCAGGGCCGTGAACTGGTTCCCATTGCCGTTGCTGCTCGTGGCGACTCCACTGGCTCCATTGCCACCGTAGCCGTCGCTTAATGCATTTCCATTCTCGTCCAGCTGGCGCTGCAAAAAAAAAAGTGAATGGTTATAAAGATATATATTTGCCGTCCGAAGTATGTGACTTTGTATTATGTAATAGACTAGCACGAATTCGAAGGTGCTTTGAACAGAGAATTTTGAGGTAAACTTGAATAATCAGCAATAATAGTAAATCTTATGCCCAAGAAACTCTGATTGGTTTCCATAAAAAAATTATCCAAGGTGCTTTAAAGATATTACTAAACTACATCCATTGATAAATACAATTTAAACAAAAAGCCTCCAGGCCAAGTCTAACACAAATATGCTATGAATATGCCCAAATGCGAGACTCACCGTAGTGGCCTTGCCACCCATCGATGCAGCTGCCGCCGACGCTGCGGCAGAGACCATGCGCCCAATCTTAGCGGGACGCAGATCGCCGGAGAGCGCGTCGGAGGAGGAGGCGCCGCAGTTGCTGCCGCCGGACGAGGTCGAGGAGGAGGTTGAGGGCTTGCTGCCCTCGATGGCAGCTGGCGAACCAGCACCGCCGCCGTAAACTGAGGAGCAAGCCGTATAGTTGTCGTTGAGCGACACATAGCCGGCCTCCACTTTGCGCTTCTGCTCCTCCAGGCCGAGCCCGAACTGTCCAGTGAGGGCGGCCAGATAGTGAGCCTGCTGGCTCCTGGCGGACATCTCCAGGACGGAGAAGTGCAGCGGATCGTCGATTAGGAACTCCTTGGCGGCACCGGGACCGCCACCGGCACAGGCACCGGCATCCCTGGCCTCCGCCGGCTGCTTCTGCTGGCCGCTAAGAGTGTCGAGCAGGAACGTCATCGAGGGGTTCTGTGGCTCCAATTGCTGTTCATTGAATTAAGCGGGGAAATTGATTATTTAATCATTCTCAACTACAGCGGATCCCAGAAATCCCTATATTCGGAGTTAGAACTAAGTACTTCAGACCGGGTTAAAGGACAACACACAGGTATTTTTTTTTTTTGGTTAGTCACTTGACTTAGTCGAGCTGAAGATCAAAGAAATAACACTGATGTGATTGTTGCCATTATTTGAAATGGTATTCAATTTTTCGAAACGCCTCTAACATTTTTACATCCAAGTGCTATTACTTTGAACGCAACTTAAAGATTAATAAACTTGCTTAACTACTATACCGGAAAAGTTCTATTCTGCAATTTTCGCTACTATATTTCGAGTTTCTATGTAAATCATGATAATGTAAATGGACATATTTGGGTGTTTATGAGTGTGATTTCAGGGTGGGTACATAACTTGATTAGGCAACAGAAGCACACAGAGGGTAGTATTGATTATGGTTTACTACGGATTAGGTCTACCGACTAATGGGGATTACGCTGCGCGCGCGCATAAGCGTAACCCAGCCATCTGCCGTGAGTTCACGAAAACGCGCCTCTCTTACCGCCTGATCGGTCAAATCTGCTTTAACGAAGGCCCTTGCTATCTCCCAGAGCCTGCCATCCATATTGACGGCCCACCTCTTGAGCGTATCATCGCTTACCTCCAACAGGTAGTCGTGTTGGACGCCGCTAATGCCGGCACCCGTCGCCTCGTCCTCGTCCATGTCGAACTGGATGCCCGCCTCCGAGTCGCGATCGCTCAGATGGCTGGGCAGGCTGCTGCAGCTGCCGGTGCTGCTGCGATGATGGTGCTTGTTTTTGTAGCTACCTCCAGATCCAGATCCGGATCCCCCTGCAGCCTCTGAAAGCTGAGCCTGCTGCTTGTGCTGCTTGGCATCCATGGCAGCAGCCGGCTCAAAGTTAACGCTGCTGGGCAGGCTGCCTCCTTCGCGCTGCCGACCCGAGACGTATGAGTTCTTGATCTTCTTGGAGGCGGAGGTGGTGGCGTTTTGGTTGTGCTGCGGCAGCTGTTGCTGCTGGCGGCGATTTGAGCGGCCACTCAGCTGGTAATCACAGTTGAAACGTTGGGTTGCTGCCGTTGTCGCCGCCGTCGCTGCAGCCGCCGCCGCCGAGGTGGTGGCCAGCTCACTGCGGTGCGCCGCCTCGACGAGATCCTGCAGGGAGCCGCCCTGCTTGTGCCGCTGACCGGGATCCGTGGACCGGTGATTGGTGGAGTTGTAGCTGCTGTTGTGCCCTGCACTGCTGCTGCTTCCGCCGCCGCCGCTCGAGCCTGCTACCGCTGCACTGGACGCTAGTGCGGATGGGTTGAGTGTGAGGCAGGATTTAATGGCACGATAAGAGATCTCCTCGTCGTACTCAGCCTTTTTGAGCATTTGCTGCCGGAGCGGAGATTTAAAACGTTAGAATAGGGAACAATTTCGGTAAAAAATTTGTTAAGAGGTCCCATGGTGGAAAACATGTTAAAGGATTTTTAACACACATTTTGTGACGAGAATTTTCATTAGTACATACTTCGAATTTTTTAAGGAAAATTGTTTATATTATTTTATCAAAAAATGGGACTATTAATGTGGAAGATCATAGCTGAATTTCTCGGCTCAAAAATTCTGAAAACGCCCCATAAAACATAATTTGAAGCCCAGGGGGTTTTGGGTCTTTTTTATCATTATCAATGATCAAAAAGCAACAATGAATATGGGCAATACATTTATGACAAATAAAAACTCACCAGAAATCGCTCGCTCTTGTTCTTCCTGTCGCCAGGATTTCGATACCAGTAGGCTTCCTCGAGAAGTTTCTTCAATGATGCGTCGTCGATATCATTGAAATCGCTGTCTTCCCAGGCATCGTATTTTGTCTGCAATCCAGTAAAAATAATTCTTTATTTAGTTTTATGACTATTTTTGGGTGTTCAGTCACACACACATAAACAATCGTTCGGACTTAACCTCAAAAAAGGATGGAGCTCGACTTATTTCAAACACATGCCCTTTCAAGTTTCCTTAGCAAACTGTTCAAATACCAACCGTAAAGTTATAGAAGTATTAAATAGCACACGGTCCTAATAAATAAACTATTTGGTGTTGCTAAGATTTGTAATAAAATAAAAAAAAAGAATGTGTGCGGTTAGCGGTTGTCGCCAATGTTGTTACTAGATAGGGCACAACTCTTTGTGGTTTTATGCGTTTCTTCTGCCTCCCCGATTCGGAATCTAAATTCGAATAGTTATCGTAGCCCAAAAAAAGTAGACTGATATCAGCAGAAATTCCAATGAACTATGAGTTGTCTTTAGTTCTTCCGTTTTTCTCCTTTTCCACTTCTACGATAGTGTGTGTGTGCGTGGGAAGGTGCATGTGTGATCACTGGATGGCCCCAAAAGTAACGGTAAATATTCAAAAAGTGTAAACCTACACCCTTTGACCAGAGCGAGATGGCAGCTTGTAACAACAGGCTTTAATCCAGTTAAGCCATCTCATTTTCCAACCAAAGCTTTAGTTTACGAGTTCCACTTTGATATTATCTTTTTTTACCAAAGCTTTATTTTAAATTTAGTAGGGGGATGCAAGCAAGGTAAATTCATAATTTAAAATATTATTACTTATAATTATAAATATCCTTAAGCATTTAAATATATTTGTAAACTAGAAAATCCCACAAAACGTTTCCACAAGAACTAAAACTTTCTGATATACAGCCTATCAATCTTTCAATAAAATGGTCTAGGACAAGCACATAATTGAACCCTTGAAACATCACGCGAACCAAATAAATTCGAAGAAGCTCATTTCTATTAGTTTGTGATTTTCTTTGTAAGAAGATAATTAAAAACCAAATTATCAGCTTCAGACTATAGACATTTATTTATTTTAGTTTATAATTTATGGTTTAAGTAAATGCGTGTGAAAGTGGATGAGTATGTGTGTGAGAACTATTTTTGCAAAGAAAGAAGTCTATATTTATAGAATGTTTATCCAAATATATCGATATGTAATTCAAAATTTTATACCAAAATGTGACGGATGAATCTAAGTAAGAAAATTAAAATTTGCGTTTGAGAGATATTTCTTTGCAATTTAATTCCAATTAATAAATCAGAAATGAGACATTATCTCTTGTCGAATTTATAATAGCTAACTCTTTGCATACCATTTAAAGTTAAAAGACTTTTAATCTAAAGCGTTTTCAATCCTTCTGATGCATAACACGCAGTTAGAATCGAAAGACAATTTCCTACTGCTGCTAAAGGAACAATCGGACCAACAAATTAATTGTACATTTTAGTAAAAAAAAAAGGCTAGAAAGTACCCCTTATTCTCATTTGAGGAATACGAATATCTTAAATTATTTGTTTATATTGTTGATTTTCAGAACTATCTGAATTTAACCTAATTAAAATGTTGGGGCTTAATAAAATGACGCATTTGCAGCATTTCTCCCGAAAATTCATATTAGTACATATAACCCAATATAAAACCATGTATCATCTTATCCTAAAAACCTTGATGATCCTATTGAAGTACTCACCTTTTTCTTTTTCTGTCGCTTGCCGACATTCTGATCGTCCTGGGTCTTGCCCTTGGCAGTGGCCCCGTACTGGAGAACTCTGCGGTTTGGTCGCGACAGTTCCGCACTGGGCGAATCCGACAGCATGGCGAAGACCTGCGAGAAGGGTGAGTCTCCTGCTGCGTCTCCTGCTGCGGCTTCTGCCTCTGGCGCTGCAGCGTGGTTAGTAGAGCAATGGCTATTACTAGGGGATGATGACTTCTTAGGGTCGCTGCCTCTGCTGCTGGTGGTGGCTACGTGGTTGGTAGCTACTGCTGGAGCACTCTGGCTGTTATCTTTAACCTCCTGGCTGGCGGAGGCCTCGTCAAGGCCGGCAATCCCCACATCCAGCTGCGCGACATGGTCCGACATCATGGTCATGAGCTGCTCCTGCGGGAACGGTGTCGGCGTCGTTTTGGTGACGGTGGTCGTGGTCGTGCTCTCGCTCATCGTGCCAGCGGCAATCGAGACGATGGGCGTGTCCGGTATGATCGTGGGCAGCTTGCCAGCTGCTCCTCCAGATCCCACACGATCCGCCGGTGTGTCCGATAATGACGGCGCTTGTTCATTGTTCATCTTTTTTCGTTTGGTGGCATGCAACGCGGCAACGAGCTATCGAAACAAACAAATGCCATTCGAATTCGTCGAATCTGTTTGGGGGTAGCATTAGAAGGCGGGTCTATAGAGTAGTGTACTTTGGAGCACTTACAAACTGTTGCCTCTCCTGTTTTCCTAGGAATCCCAGCTGCCCAGCCGCCGTGTGTTCGCCACCGCGGCTGCAAGTGTTCTGTTGCCTGAGTCTGCGGATTATCCGGTGTCCTGCTTGGATTCCGCTTGATTTCCAGGTGGATAAAAGATGGGGGGTGGCCCACCTATTGCGTATCACTCGGGACTCCTGCTGCACTTGACAGGCCTGTCGTCAGTGGCTTCTTCTCCTTGAATCTCTGCCCGTGGCATTTACGTAGGTCCTGCGAAGTCCTGAGAGTCCTGCAGTCCGGGCACGAGGATTGTACGCCTGCTTAACGGCCGGGAATTGCCGGGAATACGGAAATGTGTGCGCACGGAGCTGCAATTGAAATGGGGGGATGATGAGGACACATTGGCCCACTGTTCGGATATTCTGCTGCGTTTGTTGTTGTTGTGGTTATGCAGACAAGTGGGCGGGGGTGTTTTGCTTGCTTTAGCGGTCCTTTTGCGGCCCACTGGCTTCACATTTCTTTGATAAGCAGAGGTTTTTACTCATATTCCTTATTTTTTGTGCCTGCCAAGACGCGCAGTGTTGCCAACTGCGCTGGAGGATAGGGTTGCCGAGCGTTGTCCTTTTAAAGGACCATGCTGAATACTACCTTTTAATCTGAGAAAACCTGATTATCGCTTACGCTTCCAACAACTAACAACTTACGAATTATAAACTCTTTTGACAAATAATTAGTAACAACACACAATACTGAATTTCAAAAATCTACCCGCTAGTTGGCAACCCTTTGGCTGTTGTCAGTGGCAACACTAGCGCAAAACACGTCATTTTGACAGTTTTTTCACCTATTCCCCAGTTGTCCTGCCAACTTTTTACCATTGTGAACACTTTGTACCCTAGTTATTTATGCAATTACCCAGTAACTGAAGTTTTCCGTTAATCACAGTATTATTTATTGATAAATACGCCAGTCGATGACAGCTGTATAACTTTCTGCGCACTCACACGCACACGTACACATACGGAAACACACACACACACGGGCGCAGGTATGCGCCTGTGTACATTTTTCTGACCTTCTCGGCGTTTTTTTATGGTTTTTAGCAATTGAAAGAAACACACACTCAAAATGCTGCATTCATTGGCGATGCCTTTTTTGGTCAGTAATTAACAATTGTGCTCTTATTATCTTACAGCTGTCTGTAAGCGGGCGAAATTGTTTAATTGCACAGTAGGCACATGAGAAAAAAAATCCGAACCGAAGAGAACACTGCGGAATTGTTGTTGTATTTTGCAGCACTTTGAAAAGGGGACGCTGCGCAGCACTGGTCATCGATATTTTTAAACCGCTGATGTCACTGTCTATCGATGAGGCGATACTTTAAATAGGTGTCCATCTCTAGATGTTTTTATTTTAGCAAAAAAAATATATAAACAAAACTAGTAATGAAAATTAACCACAAATATGAATTCGACGACGATGTCGCCTCCATTTGCGAGTCAACGGTGGGTTGAGTTATTCTTTGGGCTGTTTCCGGAATGGGCTTAATGCGTACTTGGTGTTTGCAGGCCGCCCTCACCGAAGGATGTCGTCTGCCCGTCAGGATGCACAAAACGGACGACTGGCCGCTGGCGGAGATTGTGAGCATTAAGGAGCTGGATGGACGACGTCAGTTCTACGTGCACTATGTGGACTGTGAGTATAGGAGCCTCCGGTGGAGCTGCATCCAACTTATAACTCTGAATCCCCGCCAGTTAACAAGCGTCTGGATGAGTGGGTCAACGAGGAGGATCTGTACACCCGCAAAGTGCAATTCCCGCGACGAGATGGCTCCCAAACGGGCACCAGCACCGGGGTGACCACTCCCCAGCGTCACCACTCGCTGGCGGGCAGTGTTTCCCGGCCCACATCGCCGCAACATCCTGGTTCCGGCGCCCTGGCCTCCATCCCATCGACTCCCAGCGGTCCAGCAAGCGGGGTTCCTCCTCCGGCTGCCCTGCCCAGCTCGGTTGCTCCTCCGGGAACGCCCAGCAGTGGCGGAGAGCTAGTCAATGGCAACAATCTCGCTGCAGCCCTGCAGAAACGCATTAATCGGAAGAGGAAAGTCCACGGGGGATCGGCCCATGGCCACCACACCCTGCAGGTGCAACCGCAACAGCCACTTCCGCATCCTGTCACCCCACAAACGCCCACTGCCACGCCCGTCCACGTGACAGGCGATGGGTTGATCAGTGGAGCGGCCAACGAGGATGGCGATGGCTCACAGGATGGCAAGACGCCCACGCCGAGGCAGTCGGGCAGCATGGTCACGCACCAGGACGACGTGGTGACGCGCATGAAGAATGTGGAGATGATCGAGCTGGGCAGGCATCGCATCAAGCCCTGGTACTTTTCACCCTACCCGCAGGAGCTGTGCCAAATGTCCTGCATCTACATCTGCGAGTTCTGCCTAAAGTACAGGAAGAGCAGAAAGTGCCTGGAGCGGCACCTGTCCAAGTGCAATCTGAGGCATCCGCCCGGGAACGAGATCTACCGAAAGCACACCATCTCATTTTTCGAAATCGACGGGCGAAAGAACAAGGTGTATGCCCAGAACCTTTGCCTGTTGGCCAAACTCTTCCTCGACCACAAGACACTCTACTATGACACGGACCCGTTCCTCTTCTACGTAATGACTGAGTTCGACTCGCGCGGCTTTCACATAGTGGGCTACTTCTCCAAGGAGAAGGAGAGCACCGAGGACTACAACGTGGCCTGTATCCTCACAATGCCTCCGTATCAGCGCAAGGGCTACGGCAAGCTGCTCATCGAGTTTAGCTACGAGCTGTCCAAGTTCGAGGGCAAGACTGGCTCTCCGGAGAAGCCCTTGTCGGATCTGGGGCTGCTGTCCTATCGATCCTACTGGGCGCAGACCATACTGGAGATCTTCATCAGCCAAAACCCAAGCACGGATGGCGAGAAGCCGACCATAACAATAAAGTAGGTCCTTGGCACTTAATGAGTCCATTGTTAACATTGCTTGTGCGCCTAATCTAATGTTATTTTTACCTCTTCCAGCGACATCTGTGAATGCACATCGATCAAGAAGGAGGACGTGATCTCCACGCTCCAGAACCTGAACCTGATTAACTACTACAAGGGCCAGTACATCGTGTGCATCAACCGAGACACCATTGAGCAGCACCGGCGGGCGATGGACAAGCGCAAGATTCGCATCGACTCAAAGTGCCTGCACTGGACGCCCAAAGACTGGTCCAAGCGCTCCAAGTGGTAGTTACCCTTACAAAGCTTTTTAAAAACTCAATTTAACACGATTTTAACCTCTATTTCAGAATGCCATTTTACCGGATGGATGTGTATTTATTGAAGCTCATAGTTTTCATTCCCTATTCTCCGATTTTAATGTTATAAGATAGTTTATTTCCCAATTATAAATATATTTTTAAAACAACCGGCTAGATGTCTGTCTTTCGTGTAGAGAGGAGGTCGTCCACAAGGCGATCCATGCCCTGCATAATGCCAATCTCCAGACCGTTTTCCAAACCATCGACGGCAGTGCTCAGATCCTTGAGAGCTTCCTGATTCTGGGCGAACACTCGCTGCTGGCGGCAGAGATTCAAGCGCGGTTTGTGGGCAGTGTTGAGCTGTTCCTGGCACTGCTCTAGCTCCTTGCTGTCCAGACAGGTGGGACGTAGATCGCTGTTGAGTTTGGAACGCAAACTGGTGATATCCTTGGCCGCCTGGGCGATTGATTCCACATCGGGGGGGCGCTGGGCGTCCACTGCAGTCTGCAAGGCGGCGCACTTTAGAAGCCTCGCCAGGCGCCCAAATTCCCGCTGATAATCGCACTTGGCGTCCAGCCAGAGACGCACCTGCTCCTCCACCTGGCGCCTCACATTGCGGCTGTCCTCCTGGAAGCGGTGCATTGCCTCCAGCTGTAGCAGGCGCTGGATGTCGTCCATGTCGTCTCCGGCCTCGAAATCGGGCGGAGTGGATGAACTGGGAGTGGGTGGAGTCTCCATTTTGGAAATTAATTAAATTTTTGAAATCGGGACCCAAAGAGGGAAATTCAGACTCGATAGCTTAGTTATGGTAGCTTGTTATCGGAAACAATCGATAGCTGCGAACAGAGATTTAAACAGTGATGACTAGTTAGCTTTTTTGTGACGTCAATCTCGCAATACAACTCCCTTATCATAATAATAATTAATTCATTACGATTTCACACAACTAAATTCGTGTGGCTTCACAAATATTTATACCCTCCCCCGAAGTGTTATAATTAAATACAAAACTGACTAGTAAATAAACACAGTTTTATTAAAATCAACTATGATATTATGCAAGTTTTCAGCAAGTTTAGGTAAAGGTATATTATTTAATACCAAAACCACAAACCACAGGCACTGAATAGTCTATTAATTATATTTTTATTACAAATACATAAATTAATCAATTTATATGAAAATATCCAGAATCATATATATACATCATTTTTATAAATCCCATTTTTTTTATTATAATAAATATATTTTGGGTTAAATGTTAAAATAAATGTTAGAATAACTGTCTAAATACAAATTGTACAAGATAAATAAACAAGTTTTAAAAAAATCTGGATGTTTCCTGGGTTTACCACGAGGAATTAGATTATGTCTAGTAGTCGACTTACCGGTTTTTATCGCTAGCCAGTTCAGAAGTCAAGAAATAACAAATTAATTATAAGCAATGCGCAAAATTAAGACTTTTTCTTAAACGGATAAAAATAATTTAGTCTTTTGTTTAAAAATTGTTCTATTCACACATACCAAAAAACTTAAGATCGTAAAAACTTAAGATCTTATGAGTTTGGAATTACAATTTAAGGATGAAATTTCTCGCTGTGCCATCACTTTGGATGACCACTGTATTTGATGGCTGGTGAAATGTAATTTTTAAAATAATTTTTCTGGCTAATTATATTTTTAGTCATTATTTACCTTTGCGACATCTTCCAAGACAAGCTTTAGCAGTCCGGCAACGCTCGGCAGCCAGTGTAGCCAGACAGCCGGCGAACACGTTTTATTTATTCGTTCCGTTTGGAAAATAAATAAACGTTGCTTTACTGCTATTTAACTTATTTTGTGGATTAAATAACTACAGCTTAATAAATGGGTCGAAACAAGAAGCAAAATCCCTTTGCTGCCCGCAAGCGTCAAAAGCGTGAGAACGTAAGTCGCTTAAAATTCAGTTGAAAAACACTCCACGTTTTCCCATTTAAATGTTTTATATCTCGATTTACCATATAATAGGGTCCCGAGCGCCCCGATCGCAGAGCCCTGCCTTATGAGGAAATAAAGAGGGACAATGCGTTCTTCATCAAGTACTACCACCTGCAGAAGATCTGCGAAAGCGAGGAGGAGTGGACGCAGTTCCTCGATGCCATTAGGGACAACCTGCCCACCACTTTCCGGGTCACAGGATTCAAGGACGAGGCCAAGGCCCTGCTCGCGATCATCGAGACGCAGCTGTTCACCGAGTATGTGCGTGCGGTGGCCGAACTGCACCAGAAGGCGCCCGAGGACGTGGAGCGTCCGCTGTGCCTGCCCTGGTATCCCAACGGGCTGGCCTACCAGCTGCATCTCACCCGCAAGGACATCCGTCGTTCGGAGCCGCTCTACCGGCTGCACAACTTCCTCATTGTGGAGACGACGGCGGGCGGCATCAGTCGGCAGGAGGCCGTCTCCATGATTCCACCGATTGTCCTGGACGTCCGGCCCACGGACAAAGTGTTGGACATGTGTGCTGCGCCGGGATCGAAGACTGCCCAGTTAATAGAGGCCCTGCACGCTGCACCGGAGGAGCATAAGATCCCACCCGGCTTTGTGCTGGCCAACGATGTGGATAACAACCGCTGCTACATGCTGGTGCACCAGGCCAAGCGTCTCAACTCGCCCTGCCTGCTGGTCACCAACCACGACAGCAGCGCCTTCCCCAATCTGCTGGTCACCCAGAAGGACGGCTCGCGGGGCATCCTCAAGTTCGACAAGATCCTGTGCGATGTGCCCTGCTCCGGAGACGGGACGCTGCGCAAGAACCCTGACATCTGGCTGAAGTGGAACCTGGCCCAGGCCTACAATTTGCACGGCATTCAGTACCGGATTGTGCGGCGTGGCGCCGAGATGCTGGAGGTCGGGGGTCGCCTGGTTTACTCCACCTGCTCGCTAAATCCCATCGAGAACGAGGCGGTGTTGCAGCGCATCCTCAAGGAGGCAGACGGAGCCCTGGAGCTGGTCGATGCGGGGCACTTGGTGCCGGGCCTGAAGTACAAACCCGGCATGACCGACTGGAAGCTGGCCACCAAGGAGGTCGATCAGATCTTCACAAGCTTCGAGGAGGTGCCCGAGAGCCTGCACACCATCATCCGGCCGGGAATGTTCCCGTTGCCCGCCGAGGAGATCTCCAAGATCGGGCTGGAGAAGTGCATAAGGGTGCTGCCGCATCTGCAGGACAGCGGCGGCTTCTTTGTGGCCGTCCTGGAGAAGCGCCGTCAGCTGAGTTTCGAGAAGAACGACGTGGTCGCGCTGGTGGAGCTGAACGAGAAGGCCAAGCAGCCGGGCCAAGCCGCTGAGCCGCAGTTGGATGAGGAGGGCAAGCCCATTGAGGAGAAGTCGGTGCCGTGGGGACCACAGCGGAAAAAGCGACGGCTGCACGGATACAAGGAAGATCCCTATGTGTTCTTCGGCGAGAACGATGCTGATTACGAGGCCATCAAGGAGTTCTATCAGCTGGACGAATCCCTCAGCCAGCGCTGCCTTCTCACCCGATGCATCACCGAGAAAAAGAAGAACATCTACTACTGCTCGGACCTCATTCGCGATCTGGTGCTCAACAACGAGCACAACATCAAGATCATCAACACAGGCGTCAAGACATTCGTGCGCTGCGAGAACCGGCACACGGTGCACCCGTTCCGCTTGGCCCAGGAGGGCCTGCAGACCTCGAATGCCTTTATGGGCGCCAACAGGCGGATCCAGGTGGAGCGGGAGGATCTGGTGATGATGCTCAACTGTACCGATCCCACGCAGCCGCCGTCGACGCACGAACTGAAGAAGGAAACCCAGGAGCGTTGCAAGGAGTTGGGTAAGTTCTGGCTAGTCCCAAGTTTTGGCGGGAAACTAACGAATGTCCAATTTCTAGGAGTGGGCAGCTGCATCCTCAAGTACGTGGACGAGCGGTTCACGCTGTACACGGTGGGCTGGCGCGGCACCTCCAGCCTGCGCGCCTATGTCCACAAGGACGAAACCATCCACATCCTGCGGCTGCTGGGCGCCGATCTCAGCAAGTTCGAGACCAACAAGTACGAGGAGGCGAGAGCCGCAGCCGCAGCTGCAGCGGAGGCGGCTGCCGAAGCTGGCAAGGATGTGAATGCGGAGGCGGGAGCCGAATCTGAATCCTCAGGAGAAGGCGCCGGCGCGGAGTCCGAGTCCGTATCCTCCGGCAATGGTGCTCCCATTGCCGCCGAAAATGCAATCACGCCCATGGACACCGAAGAGGCGGCCACGAAGAGTTAGTGTCCATTCAGGAGTCGCACGGATAATCTAGCATTTAAGCGGACCAATTCCACCCTTCAAGTGGCTTGTATAATTATTACGAATCAAAAGTATATATTCCCATTATGTGGACCAAGTTAATGCATTTTCGATTTCATTTAAATCAATCAAACACTGGAAACCTGCATAATTCCAATATTTCGGAGGTCTGTATTTTAACTTTAAATTATTATTACCAGCGATCTATATCAAAGAGTTAATTTAGCTAAAC
Source organism: Drosophila kurseongensis (assembly GCA_018153305.1). Lineage (NCBI taxonomy): Eukaryota > Metazoa > Arthropoda > Insecta > Diptera > Drosophilidae > Drosophila > Drosophila kurseongensis. The sequence goes on from JAECXX010000141.1 coordinate 2,404,564, forward strand.
TGTGAAAACAATGTTCAATTTTAACACTATTAATCAAAACTTTGTAACATACAAATTTCCTTCTGGACATTATTTTAAATCCATTTTTAGCAGTTCCCACCCAAAGTCAAGCAAAATTCGTTAAATTTTTAGTACGTTTTGTTATAAAATGTTACATTTATTTTTTATTTTTCCCAGTATAAATATATCGTATGTAAAGTATATAAAAAAAGTTAATTAAAAAATTACACATACTCTTTATATAGATGGTTTTCTACCGTATTTCTTTTTTTGTTTTTTTTTTGTTTGTTTTTCTGTTTTATACGCTTCATACGTGTGTTTCGTGTCTTTTAAAAAGTATTTCTCATATATCTGCTGTCTTTCTTTTTGCGCAAGTGCAAATGTTCTGAGTGAGTTGGCTGTCGTTCGTATTGCTTTGTATCTGCGTTTTTTCCTCTGATGATGTGTGTGTTTTGAAAACATTTATGCACAAATATATGGGATAGACGAATGTTTATTTTATGTTAATTACGCTGTAGGAATGAGACTGGCTCTCTCGCTTGTTAATACAAAAAATATATAAAAATAATAATAGAAAAAAAAACAATAGTAAAATACTTTTGCAGCAGTTGGAAAAATGAGAGGGAATAGTTTTTATAAGTATAAAGAGTGAGATGCGGCGAGACGTAAAAGAGACGACGGGGTGACTGAGGATCGGATCTCTGATCTCTGATCGCGGATCTCAGATCTCGGATCGGATTGGACCGGACTTGGACCCCTTTTAAGCCTTCTTCTCGGCCTCGATCACCTCCTTGGTGGGCAGCACGTTCTTCTCGTTGGTCTCGGTGTGCTTCAACTTTTTCGCATCAAAGTTCTCAATGCCGGCAATGAACTGATTCTTCTCCTTCTCCTGCTCGATGGCTGCAATCAGAGTGAGAAACGAAACCACACAATTATAGAGCGCGCACTTCCCATCTAAGGCAGCCTGCCTTCGTCTTTTATGGCCATACACACTACACATATGCAGTGAGTAGATGGCCTACAACGCACCTTCCTTATCGGGCAACGGGTTCTTCTCGTTGGTCTCCGTGTGCTTCAAGTTGTTCTGGTTGAAGGCGGTGATGCCCTCGAAGATCGACTGTTGGGTCTTCTCGGCAGCCACATCTGTTTATAGGGAATATGAGATATCACATATCAGTATGTAAAGTAAGCCTTCCTGATCTCAAACTCACCTTCGGCGGTGGGAAGAATGATCTTCTCCTGGGTGCTGGCGTTCTTCAGTTTGTCCTGGTTGAATCCCTCCAACTGGCTCTTCAGGTTTTCGGCCACCTTGGGCAGATCCTTGAGTGCTGGTGCTGGGGCGGCCATCTGTAAAATACAATTTCCATGGATTAACTAAACGTGTAACATATAACTAAATGAATATAACAATATATAAAACAATATAACAAAGCCTTAGGTATGATTTAAGATAATATTCTTCATTTATTGTAAGTCTTCGAAATTAATATTAGTAGTACTTTGATGATAAACATGGCCAATAGAATGTTATAGAACTTCCACATCATAACATGTATTTGTAGTTTTTAGATATCATGTTTTAATGCTTTCTCCATTTGCAAACAAAGTCAAACCAAAATCTTTTTATCATTAGTAAACCTTTTCAGAAGTAGATAGCAAAAGCTTACTTGTTGTTTGGTTAACGATATGGGAGTTTTCGACTCTTTTATAAAAGGCTTAATTAAGTTTAATTAAATACAAATGTTGGAGAATGGCATTAATAATTAGATAAGATCTTCTTAGTGTAAATTATTATTATTTAAATTCAAATTTGGCTATTAATGAATCACAAATCGTATTTCCCATTACAATTTCCAGTTAGAACCAATAGCCTAACAGTCCAATTTGAGCAGAGCCGGAAGAGGATATCGATGTTATCGGTGAGTAAGTGAAGAGGGGGGAAAGCCAACGCTCCGATAGACGATCTGTTGTTGTTCTGTATTGTTTGCTTTTGTTGATACCGATGTTGCGCCTTAATAAATAATTCATTTTCGTTCGAAACGAAACGTAATATCTCTTTGTTGACCGTTGGCTTTTATTTATTTTAGCTGCCCGATTTCAAAAGCGATAGGAAACAGCAAGAAAAAAGTTAATCATTCGAATGTGGGGCGATAACGATGACTCAAAACGCACACAAATGCGGCAAGGACGAGTCATGTTGGCGTGTGTGTGTCTCCAATCAGAAAGTCAGAAAGAAAGAGTTCAGCGAACCTTTCCAACTGGAAGAAGATTACGACTCCTATTGGCTTTGCTTTTCTCTTGCGATTTGTTCTTGGCCTTTGTTTTTCAGCACTGGCATTCTTATCAGAAGGCATGTGTACTTGGCGAGCGGTTAAACTGCATTTTATCACGTTTATTTTTAGTTGCAAAATTCGAGTGTGCGTGCCACGCCAATTCCAACCGGAATTATTACGCTGGACAAAGAATCGTCTTTGTGTATCGAGATATCGGTATCAAGTCATCAGTCGCATTGCATTGCATTCGAACAGCTGCGCTGAAATAGCAATCGTTACAAGGGCAGCGACCGCGCCAAAAAATAAAACAAACTGAACTGAACCGAACTGCACTGCACTGAATGGGGGAAAAGCATCGCGAATCTATATTTATTTGCACATTTATAACCATAAATGGTCGTAAAGCTCGGGCCCCAAGCCAACTCGCCAATCGCGTTGATTGACTAACTGACTAACGGTCGCCGATCTCCGCGCAATCCCCAATCCCCACTTCTCCACACGAAAGCAAGCCTATCTTAACTCACTTGGTTCATGCCGCACTTTTATCACGATCGCCGAACGAAGCTTGCTTTTCATCATGTACATGTGCAATATTTTTCAAGGGCAATCCATTTTAAATTCGAGTTTATAGACTTGGACTCCATTGTTTTATCAGTCCTCCTTCTAAATATTTATATTAAATTAACTTTTAACTGGCAAACAATTCTGTTTTCAAGTTTATGGAATTCTTTTCATATTTTACCAAGTCCGAATGTAATGCGTTAAAATAAAATATTTAATAAAATAAGACAATAATATATTATAAATAATAGTCAATAGTCGTTTGCTCACTCTTTTGAAACCTATAATATTTATCTACACAATATTTCCACACTAAAAATTATAATTAACTGGTGATTAATTGAACTACTGTTTTCTTTCTCTTATTTATCATTTATTGCAAACCACAAGCATCGCTCGCTAATCTTTAATTTGATAATGCTGGTCAATTGCTCATAGTTTATAATCGCTACCAAAAATAACACCGATGAAGCAATGATGAGAAAGCCCCAAGTAAACAGTAAAAAACAGCGATATATAATCTACTTTGAATGTGTAATGCATTGGGTATAATTCTTAGGAATTTTAAGGAAGCAGTGAGGCAAGAATATAAATAAAAAGAAAGGCTTTATTAATTAACAAATTTTGGGTTAAGCCAAGTTTTAATAAACCTAACTAAATAAATCTCGGATATTTCCAATTGTTTTTTCCTGATTTCAAAATTGTGTTTCAGCTTTATGCGTTTTTTTGAACTTGACTTATTGCGACCGTAACGCTCAATTTAAATTTCGATTAATTGGAAATCGTGTAAGCCGAGTGTCGTATTAGTCAGCTCCTTGGAGCGAACAAAGTAGAGGCAACAAGAAAACAACAATGTATACATACATACAAAGTGGGAGTGTTTGGTGGAGAAGGGGATGGGGTTGATTTCCAGGGGGCGGGGGCAAATGAAGTTCGCCGTGAATCAACTTCCAACTTCGAAATTCGAAATATGGTCGCCCCGCTTAAAAGCCGCCGATGAATCATCGCTAATATCACATGTACATATGTATGTGTTGTTTGTATGTGATTTTATATGTTAAATTTATCGTTTGCCCACACAGCTGTGCTTCTTCTTCTCCTCTGACTTTGTAAGCTTTTCTTTCCTTTCTTTTATTTTCTCTTGTTGTCTCTTCCTGTTTTTGGTTAATTTTTTATAGATAGATATATATATCTTGTTTTGTATGGGGGTGTAAGTGAGACGCCGGCAAGAGACCGTTAATAAAAAACAATAAAAAGAATTCGCTTTTTGGAATAGGTTTATATGTAAAGTAAAATGAGTCAAAGTTACTGATGCGTGGCAACAAACAGACGAAAGGAGTTTAAAGAAGAGACACGAAGAAAGGGTGAAGAGGAAAGAGCGAAAAGGAGATGGAGAAATGAGAAATGACAGACACGTCCGCTTTTACAATTACACCCTCATAAATACTCCTGCATATATGCACATGTGTATGTGTGTGAAGAGCAAAGGCGATAAGAGAGACAGGGATAGCGACTTGCAATGAATATTAAGTACATATGCACATTATATATAAACTTTATGCAGGCGGTTGCGTTTAGTCATATATTCGATTTCAAAATCGCTGGATATTGGATATCCCATACATTCTGGTGACAATGAAGCACGACTGCCACGCCCAGTAAAATTTGCAACACACTCATGCTAAATACAGCCGAGGTCACAATAACAGCACACAAAACTGGGATGTTTTTTTTTAAATATGCAATTTTACTGACTTCATACATTGCTGATTAAACATGTTTGTTTCAAGGTTCTACTACATCTTTAAATGTTTTTTAGTCACTTAAAAAAAATAGTTTTGTAAAGTGGGAAATATTTCTTATTGATTTCAAAACCATGGTAACTGAAGAAACATAATTTATTGTTGCCAATATTATTTATACTTTGAAATTTTGCTTATTTCGCTTGAAGTTAAATATGGAAAGTATATTCAAAAATGTTTGGTCAAATTAATGAAAGTTCAAAGTTCGAAATAACATGATTTTCAATTAAGTTGAATCTGTTTGATTTATATAGTTTTTTATACATTTAAGTTAGTGCGCATCTGTGTAAAATTGAGTTACGCCTGCAAGACTGACATTTATCATCAATTTTAACTTAGCTTTATTAATATTTTTTTATGCATATAGTAAGCAGTTTGAAGGTTTGTTTGTGACCAGCAGGTGCACAACCTTTGACATATGTATTGATTCAAACGTATGTGTTTTAAAAACTAATATTTAATTTCGTATCAATTTACACAAGGGGTCACTTTTTTTTATGACCTCGACTGTGGGGGAGGATATTGGGCAGCAATAACAACCACATGCGCCCCGCCCAAGCACACACACAAATACATATATAAAAAGCAGACGGCAAAAAAAAAATTGAAGTGAAAAATGCCGGCCGGCACTCACACAGGCACATACAAAAACAGAGGGATTTCTGAAGTTTAAGCCACAAAAAAAAATAGTCAACAAAAGAAGGCGGCGACAAAAGAGATTTAACAGCTGCAGAAAAAAGTTATAAAGTCAAAGAAATGAAAAGAAGTAATTCTGAAGAGAAAGAAGAAAGTAAAGAGAAAGAGCAAAAAGTAACGGACTAGACCAACACAATAAATATTTATAACAAATCCGCTGCCATTTTTTGCAATCAATGAAGAAGCGCAGTCAACAAAAACCAGTTCCACTTATTATTTTGTACCCTCTTCTCCACAGAAAAAGAAATTACCGGCGATCACCCATTGAAAATTTTAAAACGATATAAATACCCTCTATAGGGGTTTAAAAATCTGAAGTAAGCTCACCTTAATTTGGTTTTTGGCGTTGGTTTTTTGGATTGGCAAAGAGGATTACTAAGAATTGGAATGCTGGCGGGGTCGGGCCTTATATATATGTATAGCTGTACACTTGGCGAATTTTAACCCTCGGATTTGTTGTCGCGAGCTCAAGCTTACTGGACGTCACAAAATTTAATACTGCAGCTCGGCGGAGTTTCGCGGTTTTTATACCTCCAGAGTGACCGTTTTCCGGATCCAGATCAATCCCGATTTGAATATCGTTCCTTTATTTGGTTTCGTAATGACGCAAAGTTACTCCAGTTCTTTTATCATTGAAAAACAAAAATAATAATTAATTATACAATTTTGGTACTTCAATCGTTAATCATTCGAACTCTATTTTCAAAATCGTATCTTGAGTTCATGGTTCGGAGCTTGGAAAATTGCCATCAGGGACTCGACCCATTATTGTTCTCAAGTTTAAAAATCATCATATTGAAAACGATTACTAATCAGTATCCGTTTTAATTTTTTAATAAATAGGAACATTCTTTATGTACTATACAAATAGTATTTATATATTCCCAAAACTTATTTTGAGGCCACAATAAATGAAATTGAATTCGTACAACTCAAAACACTGTTTATATAAGCGTTGTTTACAGAAGCTTTGCAAACTTCGAGGGTTTATTTGTCTTAGAAACATTGTAGAAAACAAAGAAAACAATCGATGTGCAAGTTGTGGGTTTGCTTATTTAAGATGTGGGTTACGAGGAAAAAAAACCATAACAAATATGAGCAATTATTTTCAATATTACTTGGAAAATATAGAACTGCGTTTCAATTTAATTTTGGCTGTGTAATATAAATTTATTGAAAATGTATTATAAATACTACATGAACAATAGTTGTCTAAGAAAGTTTAACGGAATTAAGTCTTTACAATCAACTTTTATAACAAAAGATAATTCTTGTTTAGAATATGTGTATTTTAATGAATTCTAAAAAACATAATTTGCAGGTAGTCGTTCAAAGTATTATTTTATATTAAAGAACGTTTAGAAGGTAAATAATTTAAAATAATATGGGACATTAAACACAATTGAAAAGTAAACAAAAAGTAAAAGTTCAGCTTTATAGCAACCTTTTACTTATTTTAAAATCTCTCAGAATAACCGGGAATATTAACTAACAATAGTATACGTTACTTTACTTTAAATTTATAAGGCTGTTATCTAGGTGGTGACTCATCCGTATATACAATCTCGTGTGGCAGAGCTGGGCTAATGCCTGCCACAAAGTGGATCCTTTGTGCTACGCGTAGTTGGCGGAGCGGCACTCGTTCCACACCCGTGTCATCTCCTCGGGATCCCCGAACTCGTGCGAGGCTATGACCGAGCTGTAGCTATCCGGACCCTTGTACGTCGGCCGATGGAAGCGGAAGTCGTCGCAGTGCTGGAGGGGAATCCCTGCTTTCAGCGCCACTATCCCCAGGTAGACGTCGTCGAAGCGGAAGAGCGGCACGTGGACACTGGCCGAGTACATTAGGAGGAGCGCCTTCCGCGAGAGCATGAATGCCCCGGCGGTCACATACGGTGGCCAGCGGTCGAAGGGGTACTCCTCCAACGAAACATACCACTTGCTGAACTTGTGGCGCAGCGGTGCCGACTGGAACACATGCCCGGCGAACAGCAGCTCCGGCTGGTGGCTATGGCGTCCTCTGCCCAGGAATTTCAGCACATTCTTGGCCGACACATAGTAGTCGTCGTCCACGAAGAGGTAGAAGTCACTGCGATTGAACTGCTCGCTGGCCCAGCGCATTCCGAGCATCGTTTTCAGGGTGTTGTTGAAGTAGGCATCGACGAAGTCCGCCTGCAGGATATCCCCGTGCTCGCGGGACTCCCAGGCCAGGTCCTTTTCGCTTTCCTGGCCGTTCCCCAGCAGGAACACCCTGCGCAGGTGGACATCCGAGAAGCGTCCCTCGTAGCCCCAAGTCCGCCGGATGGCCTCCCGTCTCCGGAAATTGCCCACGGCGCTCTTGATCAGCAGGGTGAGCCGCGGGGGCTGGTCCATCTGGAATTCGGCCGTAAAGGCGGGCACTCGCAGATAGGAGTACGCCCCGATCCCAGAGGAGCGGCTGCCGTCATCCTTGAGCGGATAGTGGAAGTGCCGCTCGAAGTCCAGTTCGTGCAGGTGTGTCAGCAGGCCGCAGTAGTCCACCAGCAGGATGAGGGGCAGGACCAGGAGGCATCGCAGCAGCAGTTTGTAGTGCTTGCTCTGCATGGCGACCAGTTCAAATCAAAATCAAAACAAAACAAGCAGTGCAATGAACTTCGGTTGGCCGAACTTTATATGCTCTTACTGTTACAAAAAAATGTAATATATTTTAAATTAATTTTATTCAATTATACAACACCAATACAGTTTCTTTATGTTTTTATATCAAGCAGATAGGATTAGAGAGTATTCGGTAGTTTCGGATTGTTATTCTAATTGAAAATTTGTTTTTACAGATTGGTATATAAATTAATCGTTTGTTTTGGTAACAGCTATGTAATGTAGTAAGTGGATTAGTTATTAATTTAAAACTGTATTTTTTAAATTTAAAAAGGTATATCTCGAGATATATTCGCTTGCGTTCAAAAACAACATTATCTATTAATTTTTGAACATTCCTAGGGGTTGTCCAATTACGGTTCGACACGGTTGATACCCTGATCAAGAATATATCAACTTTATATGGTCAGAAATAATGCAAACTTCTGACTAGAATTGTAGTACTCTTTGCAAGGGTATAGCAAAAATATTAGTGTAACCGTGGCGGGAGAAAATACTGATTGGTAAAGTGCCTTGGAAAAATAATAAGCATTGAAGTTAAACTATTCGTGTTAATAAAATATGTTGTTATGAGCAAGATGTGTCTTTATGATTTTTTTTGCGAAACATTTTTAACGATATTTTTCTGTAAATGAAACTCTGTTGGAAATTTTGTAACGAATTGAACGAGGTATGACATTCCAACATTCGACCACTATTTCCCAGGGTTTTATATATTATAAAACATATATTTTCTAATTTAAACTGAAGAAACTAACGCACTGCTTCTTTTAGTTGTTTACCAACACTTAAATTAAAGGAATGTTATTATTTAACATACTGTTTGTGAACATATATTACATATCCCGTCCTGAAAATACCGCAAAAAATACCAGATGTATACAGAATCGCTCGCTCGGAATGTCAAACCGGCAAGAAGAAGCATAACGTATACAAATTAAAAAAATTAACGCGCTTAACAAAACGTTGTGAAATGGAAATGTCCGAGGATCCAGGCATTGATTGCGAAGCAGTTGCTCCGCCGGCGGAGAAGGGCTCCAAGCTGACTAATGCCCAAAAGGCGCGGATCGAGAGGAATCTGGCGAAGGCGCAGAAATTGCGGGAGGCCAAGTTGGTTTTGCATCCATTTAAGGATCTGGCCAGGTGGGTAATCCTTTGTCCATTATCCTTGTGAAAACTGAAGATTTAAAGCTTTGATTCCCCGACAGCAACAAGGACGGCACCCACCCAGAGGCTGCCCTCAGCCAAGGAAGCTCCGTGATCAAGGTGCAGGGCACCAAGTACATCGACAGTGGCGGAGGATTCCTGCTGGAGCAGCCGGTGCTGCCCACCGGACCCGGTCTGAACAAGTCCGGGGAGGAGGCCCCCGTTATCCTGGACGATGCCATCGCCATACCCGTGCAGTACGAGGAGTGTTTGGAGTGCGGAGACCAGTACGCCGACTCCTATCTGTTCAACAACTTTGGGCACTCGGTGTGCGACAAGTGCCGGGATAACGACGATCGCCACGCCCTGATCACCCGGACGGAGGCCAAGGCGGAGTATCTGCTGAAGGACTGCGACTTCGACAAGCGGGAACCGAAGCTGCGCTACATCAGCCGCAAGAATCCGCACAACGTGCGCTGGGGCGAGATGAAGCTGTACCTCCATTCGCAGATCCACCAGCGGGCCCTGGAGGTCTGGGGTAGCGAGGAAGAGCTGGTGCGCCAGCATGAGTCGCGTGAGGATAAGCGCGAGGTGGGCAAGGCGCGCAAGTACAACAAGCAGATGAAACAGCTGCGCATGGAGGTGCGCAGCAGCATCTACACCAAGAAGACCCACGCCATCCACGAGCACGAGTTCGGACCGGACACGTACAACGAGGAGGAGGATAACTACACGCACACCTGCCTCACCTGTCCGTACAGCGAGACCTACGAGAAGATGTAGAGCCACTTGGTCGGTCTAGATGCCTAACTTTGTAGTTTGTAAGCTGAAGTCTGCTGTAAGTCTGCTTGGAGTCCTTTAATCCTGCTGTCCAATTAGGGCATTAAAATCTTGGCTGCTAAATGAATCCATACCAACTAAAGAGATATTTTCTTTCTTTTTTTTAACCACTTAAGCTAGTTTACTTTTAATAGATTCTGTTATAAACAAAGAATTTTATAAATCATGTTGAATTAATTTGAAATTATGTCTTGTAAGCATATACTTACATATGTGAAGTAGAAATGAATCTTTACGGAATGAATGAATTATATGCATTAATGCTTTCACAAAATTTGTATAACCATCTTCTTTTTTTTACTAGTTTTCATACTTCTATTTTATTTATATAATATTAAGGATTTTTTTTAAATAATATATTATAAAAACACTGTGAAATAACATTATTTTGACATGCTGCATAGTATCATTGGCATTAGTCGGTGGTTCTGAGAGAAGTCATCTGGACGCTGGAGGTCAGTAGGAATTCAGCGAGCATGTCGGGATTCCCCTCGAATGTTTCTTGGTCCAGTGCTCCTTCTGGTGGGCATTGTGCTCTACCAAAGCTGCAGTTGCTAATCCAAATTAATGTACTCTATAATCTTAAGAAGGAAGGAGAAAGCCAATAAGAATACAAAGTACAAATACATGCTTCCTGTTATGACAAAGTTCAGATTAATTTGAATTAAAGACATACAAAACTAGCAAAGTAATTTAGTGCATGTGCATTCAAATAGTGCAAATTCTAATAGAATAAAACCTATTAGTTTAATTTGAATTGCTAACATGGAAAGTCACGACTTAATACGTTTGAAAATTGGCAAAGTGCGCTCGTGCAGTATTTTAATGGTATTTTTAACCATGCGGGCTCTCTTCGCCATGGCATCTGGCGGCATTCGGCGTACGGTCACTCCGACGTGCATATACCAAATAAACAAAAAAAAAATTCGAGGATCCCCAAGTCCCCAGATCCCAGACAACAGACACCGGCTACCAGATCCCGTCGAGCAGCCGAAGATGGACGAGCCCTCGGACGATGAGAACTCGGAGCCCACGCCCAAGAAGATCAAGCGGGAGTGGGTGAAGAGCTACTCGAACAAGGCCATGGAAATGATGAAGAAGATGGGTTACGAGAACGATAAGGGATTGGGCAAGAGCAACCAGGGTCGCCTGGAGCCGATCATCGCGGTGCAGCAGGACGGTCGCCGGGGATTCGGGCTCAAATTGGACACCGTCCAATCCTCCGCCGGCCAATGGGATCCTGCCTGCGAGGAGCTGGAGATTCCCGAGCCGGTCCTTTGGCTGCACAATCCGGGCGGAGCTGGAGCTGGCTCCTACAGCCTCGACCAGCTGATGGGACACGTGGTCACCGGGCCAAGGAAACTCACCCTGGACGAGGAGACACGATACTGCGATCCGGCCATCCTGCATCACATCCTCAATGCCAAAACCGTATTCGATGATCTCAACGACAGCGAGAAGCGGCGGGCGCGGTCGCGCTGCAATCCCTTCGAGACCATCCGCAGCTCCATCTTCCTCAACCGCGCCGCCGTCAAGATGGCCAACATCGACTCCATGTGCGACTTCATGTTCACCAATCCCCGCGATCCCGACGGCCAATCTCTGGTGGCCAACGACGAGTTGCTCTACTTCACGGACATGTGTGCAGGTGAAGTCCTTAAAGGAGAACCCCTCCACGAAGTTCTAGTCCGCTTCCGAAGTCCGGTTTTCACTTTCGCATGTTTCACTCAAATTTGATTGCATCAAATCGTACTTTAAATGGCCTAAAATTATCAAAAAACCAAAACTTTTCTTTAGTGTTCAGAAAAGCGAGCAAATTTAAATAGAATTCGAAAAAAATGCTTTAAAAGTGAAAACATTTCCGTTTGATAAGAAACCGTCCTAAAATATTTCAAGTTTGCAGTGCTTCTCAGAACTTCTGCGAGAGTTTTATTGAGAATATGCATTCTTTGGCTTAACTCAATCTACTGCCATCCCATAACCGTTGTCGTATTGCAACTTTCTGGGAATATAAAACTATAAACCACTGCCTATTTCTGTAAATGTTCGATTAGATATTAATCGTAATACTTTTTATGTTACAGGCAGAACAAAAGTTGAAGTTGAAAAAGCAAGCTTTTAAAGGTGTTAAGCACTTTTTCAAAAAGTCTTATTTATCTTATTGATTTTGAGTTTGAAATAAGAACCATAAACTATACTTTACAATTGAATATTTGTAATTCGCCATTTAAGAAAACACACGTAGTATGACTTAAATGTGATTACGAAACGATAATAACCAAAACACCTTAAAAACGTGACTAATCTTTTGGCTTTTTTTTTACAGGCCCTGGCGGTTTCTCCGAATACGTGCTGTTCCGCAAATCCTGGGAGGCCAAGGGATTCGGCTTTACGCTGCGCGGAGCCAACGACTTCAAGCTGGAGAAATTCTTTGCCGCCTCGCCGGAGCCATTCGACACCTTTTACGGCACGAAAGAAGATGGCAACATCTTCGATGAGAGCAACCAGGACTCGCTGAACGAATACATTCGCCTGCACACGCCGCAGGGCGTCCACTTTGCCATGGCCGACGGCGGATTCTCGGTGGAAGGACAGGAGAACATCCAGGAGATCCTGTCCAAGCAGTTGTACCTCTGCCAGTTCCTCACCGCCCTGAAGATCCTGCGGCCGAACGGGAGCTTCGTCTGCAAAATCTTCGACCTCTTCACTCCGTTCAGCGTGGGCCTGGTCTATCTGATGTACAAGTGCTTCCATCAGATCGCCGTCATCAAGCCGAACAGCAGTCGGCCGGCGAACTCGGAGCGCTACCTGGTCTGCAAGTACAAACGGTCGGACTCGGAGACGGCGGCCATCATAGCCTACTTGAATGCGGTGAACCTCATGCTGAACGAAGAGTCGCAGCAGGAGGATAGTCAGCACGACGTCCTGGAGATCTTCGATGCCAACGAGCTGGCTGAGGACGAGGACTTCCTGCGCTACATCATCGATTCGAACAACGCCATTGGCAAGAAGCAGATCGTGGGTCTGCGCAAGATAGCCGCCTTCGCCCAGAATCCGGAACTGAAGGAGATCAAGCAGTCGGAGGTGCGGCAGGAGTGCCTCAAGCGCTGGGGTCTGCCGGATAAGCTGCGTCAGGCGCCGGAGATCAAGCAAACGGATAGACTGCTAGAGGAACTCCTCGCCGATTGGGCGCCCGATCGCAACTGGCTCAATCTGACGGCCACCGAGATGAGTGGGGTGCCCAGTCTGAGTATGGCCGTGCAGAACGTGGCCGACTGGTACTTCGTGCCCGTGGGCCGCGAGGAGACGAACATCAATGCCTGCACCCTGTTCCTGTGCAAGTCGCGCGGCAACCTGCTGCGCTACACGGAGCACAAGAAGTGGGAGCTGGTGGAGACCGCCTTCGAGGTGCAGCCGCGCTCTATCTTCTTCGGCCAGATAGTGTACGAGTTCTACGGCGAGGGCAGGACCATTCAGCGGGTGGCTGCCCTGCACATCATCGATGGCATTTGCCTGGGCGGCATCGACATCCGGCGACGGCCGTTCCGCGAGCGTGTGAGCATGTGCGACAAGTTCGCCCGGAGTCTGAACAAGCCGCACCGCAAGGAGCGCACCTTCGGCGCACTGCGCAGCAAGCCCTTCTTCCGGCTGCAGGATATGGGCAGCTTCTTCGCGGACATGCGGCACTACGTGCTAAAGGATAATTCGCAGCGCTTCGGCTACGCGCTCGACGACAACAAGTTCTTCGTGCCGGGCGGCATACTGATGTTCTGCGAGCTGACCACCAACTATGTGTCCGCTCACTCGCGGTCGCGGGGACAACTGTACTACTTCAACGTGAAGAACAAGGAGTCGTACTACAAGGAGCAGATACCCAGCAAGAAGGCCGCCGAGATCTTCGCCTCGTTCCGGTACAGCTTCTCGCGCCGCCTGCTCTGGAAGTGGACGGACCTGCGCCAGGTGGAGGAGCTGGCCACCGAGGACAATCCAAAGATCCTTTTCCGCAGCGACTTCGTCAAGTTTATCGCGGACAAGCAGGGCCACAGTTAGGCCCCCGCCCATGAAAAAAAGAAAGAAACGTAGCCATAAGTCTAATCTATACATACGCATACGTGTTTTTTTTTAACTTACCCCTCATGCTTAGGATTTATCTGGAGGTTTTACAACAGATCCCTGCATTTTACTTATTCGACTTAAGTATTCGACCATTATTTGTACGCAGGAACTGAATCATTTTGTTTTTTTTTCTGACCATCACTACTAACTTTATACATACAATGTCATGTGTCTGACAGAAAGTGTGCAACTGTTTTATTTCTAAAGATCTTACCAAAGTTACACCGTGTTTCATTTGGATTGGGGCTTTCTTTTGGGTGCCATTTTACCTCTGGTTTCTAATTTACATATCATGTTATTTATTAACTTACAGAATGGTGACCCAAAATTGAACTTCTGGAGTCTGAATCTTGAATGTTTCGATTAAGAGTGATAACAAAGTGGCATAATTTTCTATTTGTCCAATTTTAAACACTCCTCATTTCAGACAACAAAATCAATATTATTACTGTTAGTGTATAAAGTGAGCTATTTTCCATATATTTTATATATTAATTTGCTAAAGTCTTTAATGCCCCATCGCCGCCCACTCGTTTTTTCCACGGGGAGTTGTCAGCGGCAGAAAGTTGCATTCGCTGGTCCTTGCAGCTTAATTAATCACCCGATAAATGGCCGGAGAGCGGACTTCTGGGGACTTGGGGGTCCGGATTCCGCACTGTTTACAGTTGGACAAAAAAGCAAATTTTCGCCCCGTACTTCTGCAATTCACGCCACACAACTTCAGTTACACATCGCCGAGAAGAGAACCTCGGCATTTGGGGATTTGAGGTCAGGGGGTCAGGGGCCAAATGCCACTGACATGCGCCAGTAATTAACGTCCCATTTCGGGTTAGATTATCCATGAATAATTGGGAATGACGATGGTCGCGCCTGTCGCACAGGAAGAAAATCAGAGGAAAATTGCCAATATTCAATTGATTTGATATATGGAAATCTTCATATTATTGTTTTAATGGGGATTACAAAATATATACGTATTGTTTCTATACCATTATTAAATCTTTGTTACATATATCTTTAATTTATTTGTGGTTAAGGGGGATATTTCTTCATAAAACCCTAATCAAAGTTTGTATTTCTACCATAAATTAACACTTATTTAGATTTCTTATAGTGAATCAGTTAAAATCGGTTAAGAACCTTGAGTATTTTGGGTGGCTAGTTGTAAGTTAGTATTTTGATTAGTATTAAAGTAACCCCCGATTGCGTTGTTTCGAAAATGAATTTTATGTGGAACCTAAGATATATTTTCCTCCGTGCAATAGTTAGGTGCAACTGTAATGGATGGAGGAGCGAAATCCGATCGAATTGAAGTGGAGGCTGGGACTTGGGATTAGGTTGCGCAACTGCACCAGATTGATGATGGCCGGCTAAGTGTAGTCACCTCCCTTCCATCCTTTTCATCCTTGGCCCACTCCTGACCCCCACTTCATCCCCAATTCCATGCGAGGAGTGAGTGTTTTGGAGACTGAAAACTTTGCTAATTGCTTTTTGGCCACGGCTACGATGGCGATGCCTGTTGACGACGAATCCGGCAACGGGCCACAGTAACAGCATCCGAAAAATAGTAGTTATCCATTTGCAGTTGAGCTGCCGTGCACACTGGTACCAGAACTAGGGAAACCAAAATAATTGAATAACTTTTCAAAGAAATAAAAATAAACTATCGTTGAAATATTTGAGAAATTGGCTATTAAAGGCTTGCCCTTTAATGGTTCAAAACATAAATGCTAAACATTGGTGATTTATTAAATAATATTTTAGTTATTGAAATAAAGTGCATTTTATTACTTAAAATTTCACAATGCCTATCTAGTTGCGCCATTTATACCATAAGTTTTGATTTGAACTCATCTGGTAATGATAAATCCCTGTATTTTGGTTGACTTTAATTGATTTTACTATACTAAACGTGCAGTTGCATGTATAAAGCTCTCCAAAATATCCAGTATATTGATAATAAATATATAATATTATAATATTAAAATGACCACTTGTGAAGTCGCTTGGCAGCCAGTGTAGTTGGTCATGGTCATGCCATCATGTCCAGAAAAGCTGCTCGCCATGTTTTTGTTGTGCATTTAATTGTGCTTTTTTGGCTGGGCCTACGAATGCCGACTCAGCAGAGAATTAATTACACACTTCGCCTGGACATTTGATAGTTTCGCACTCTGGCGTTTTATAAATTCTGCACTTTGCCTGCTGCGAGCATCTTCGGTTGTCAAAACAAATTTTACCAACTGAGCCGTTCATTTGTTACGGAGCCCCGGAGACATCCCCATATCTCGAGGAAATCCCCGGAGAACTGAGAACGGAGCACGGAGCACATGAGTCCGGGATGGGACTGACCGCTGCCCAAATGCAAATGTCATTTTGTGGTCATTCGAATGAATAAACGAAATTAAATGCAAAGAATTGGGCAGCCAAAAAGAGTTTTGACTGGCAGGCAAATGTCGAGGTGGAAGTGGAAGTGGAAGTCCTAGAGAGTCCTTTCAAAGGAGTTTGGATTCGGATTCGGGTTCGGGGAGTTCAACCCCTGACTCCGGTAAACCATGTGGGACCTCTGATGAATGACAGCCAACGGAATCGAACCGGAAGCCATCTATTGAATCGATATGAAAGATTACCACACACTTTCGTTTTTGGTCAACCATCGTCATTACTTGGACCGAATATAATCAAACAAATTGAACCGGGAAGTGATGTTATTTTTATGAATATGACACTCACTTCTGTCTGTAAAATAAAGGGGAATATTACTTTTGTTTACAGGCACATTTTGAGATGAGTTGAGATGAAATCAATTTGTTTACCACAAGAGCAGTTCTTTAGTCAGCAATTCCATTGGAAGGGGAAACTTAATTGGAGTGCCAAGATTTTCCCAGACTTGTTTACCCTAAGATAATAATAAGATAATAATGTTCACAGATAAAGCATTGGAATTATTATGAATAAAATCAAAGCCAGACATTATCACTCTCTCACTTCCTTATTTCGAATTCACTTTCTATAAATTACGTTAATACTCCCAAAAATGTATAAGTGTACATTTGTTCAGTCTTCTTAATATTTAATTAAATAAATATTTGAATATGATTTTTTTACCATTAAGATTTTACAAAACTTTTTTATTTTGCTTTAGCTTTAATAGCACTTGGATATACAATTTAGTAGGCGTAGATTAGCTCTAATCCGTACACAACCTTTAATTTCCTATTTTAAGGACTTGAGCTTATATAACCAAAGTATCCTAATTCCCCCTGCTGATCTCTTGACCGCGTTGATTGCGCTCATTTGCCAGCGTAAACGTGTGAGTCGCTTCGAATTAAGAGTCCTTTTGGCTCTCCAGGACACCTTCTTCCTCTTCTTTGGGGGAAGGGGGGATTTGGCAAAGTGGTTGGGTGGTGCTGAGCTCACATTCGATTAGCAGAGGGCCCAAAACTCGATGAGTTTTATTAGTAAATAATGGCAAATCATTTGCCAGTTGACACTTGCTGAATGGTCGAGGGTGTGGGTGGGGGTGAAGGTGGCGGTGGGGTCGAAAAGGGGGTGGCAAGGGGTGGAAAGGACCTTGGACACGTAAGGGAATGTCACTGGCAGGGCAAAGTCAAGGAGCAGGATCCGTGGTCCTGCTAATGAGCAACATTAATGAGTGCTATTTTTCATTGAAAGGACAATCAGCGTGTCCATGTGTGGGTTTATGTCTATGTGTGTGTGTGAGAGGGGGTGGTTGACTGTGTGTGTGGGTGGTGTGGTGGGAGAAATGCTTTCTCTCAAGTCTCTTGGGTATTTAGGCGTCCAAAATGTTGCAAAGACGGCAATGACAGCAGGTGCCTCACATACACACACCCTACTGTGTACCCACCACCACATGTGTAGCCTCACACACACACAGGAAGCTGATGTCAGGACGGCATGAAAATTTAATACGAATGCAAAAGAAAGCAAAGAATTTGTAATTAAATTAACCATTTGCTGGCACAACTCACCCCATACTTCCTTAGTCGTCTTTGTTTTTATGCTGCTTTAAATTAAATATTTTTCCCTTTTTGCCTGGAGTCCCTTCCGGAATGATGCGGATTCGGCGTTGAGTGGGTCAGCGGAAACCTCAACAATTTCCACAGACTCAATCAGTTCCTTGTCCAGCTCCCTTATGACACTAAAAGAAAATTATAGAATGCATTGTGATTACTAGATTTTGGTATACTAAATCGGAGTCTGTCAGAAAAGGTGCGTTTTCTACCATTGATTGCTTAATATCAATAAAATTCCACACATACCATATACAAATTACAAAATTATTCATTTATGTGATCTTATAATCTGCAAAGACCTCGTTTCTCACTGTGCATGTTTTGGACCTCAGGTTCGGATGGGGATTCAGCGTTGGCTTCAGGTTGAGGTCGACGTCGGAGTCCCAGGTCCACTACGACACTCTGGAGAGAAATGCGAAATGAAAAATCGACTTGCAATTAGCAAACATGAAACATGACTACCCGTGGCCCGTGCCACAACTCAGTCGCCTCCCCTCCCCTTTACCAGGGTATGCGTGTATTACACAGACACATCCTGATGTCCTGGTATCCTGACTGTGTGTCTGGAGCTCCAGGAGCGTTGTCAGCATGGTTAATAAGTTACTTTCGAGATACTTTATTACTTCCTTGGTGGTGAGCGACAGCTGGGCATGGAGGGGGGGGATCACAAAGGGTTGCCATTACCTCCAACCACCCACTCCCCTCTTCCCTCCTCCCATCTATCGCATGTCTGTGCGTGAGTGTGTGCAGTTTTTTAATTTATGCGATTTTTGACTGCCGCCGCCTTCAGCGTACGCATACATCGGTGGAAGGGGTTGGGGTTGGGGCAGGGGAAGGGGAAGGGGAAAGAAATTGGGGAAAGGGGTGTTCGGTGGTAGAGTGGGGACATGAAAGTACGCTGCACAGTGGTAAAATATAATACTACGGATATAGCCCTGCAAAAAGTTAATTTTTTTAATTTTAATAATATTTAAATTCCTACTTAAAACGATGATTTTATTCCATGATTTTTGGAGTTCGCCGATCATTCAATTTCCAAAAAATTGCGGAAAAGTTCCAAAAAACTGCACTTATAAGCTCGTAACTTTTTTTACAGACATCCGATATCGTAGTGGCATACCTCTAAATGATTGTGGTTTAATTCTCTAAAAATCTGTGTTTCCACTTTATTTTTATGTTTTTGGTCGATTTTTCGTCATTTTTAATGATTTTGAAACTTTCCAAATTTTCAAAAAATGGTTTTGCAGAAAAGTGACCAAAGACTGCACTTCTAGGCTCATAACTTTTCTTGCAGACATCCGATTTCAAAGTGGTATACTTCAAAATGATCGTGGCTTGATTAACTAAAAGTCTGTGTTTTTACTTTATTTTTTTTTTTTGTTTCGATTTCTCGTCTTTTTTAATGATGTAACCCCTTTCCAAAATTTCGAAAAACGGGTTTGCAGAAAAGTGCCAAAAAAACGGGACTTTTAAGCTCATAACTTTTCTTACAGACATCTGATTTCAAAGTAGCATACCTCTAAATGATTGTGGTTAAAATCAGTCAGCTTCGATTTTAATTCAAAATTTTAATGTATCACATTATAAATAATAAGTTTGTTCGGGAAGTTTCCCAGGCGCTTCGAAGCACTGTGCAAGTCTATGGCTGATTTCTCTTGGCGCCCAAAAGTAGGCAATAGTTTTGTTTGCCGCACGATATAAGCGGCACAGAGAGGTCCTTTATGAAGCCCCCTTTTTTTGTAACTCCCGCCCACCTCCACCCACTTTGGGGCCAGACTTTCCCCCGACCATCCGAGTTTTTCCTTATTTATGCAAATGAAATCAATGCTCGCTGACGTATGTGTGTGCTTGTCTCCTGCGATTGCGATGGTGTGTGTGCCCTTGATTGCGTCAAAAGAATAGAATTTTTCATTTTAAATTACATGCCAGCATGTGTGTGTTTGTGCAAAGAAAACTTTTGTTCGTTTGTTTTTGAAGAACTTTGCATGGAGACTGCGAACTGTGAACTCCGAACCGACCTGATGCGAACCACATTAAAGGTAACTATGCAAATATTTTTGCGGCTCACACGAGCAAACACAAACCAAAAACCGGACCCGGGAACCCTTTTATTGTTTTTTTTTTAATGGTTGGCCCGCACTTTGAGTACCTTAGGTGGCAACCAAAAGTATTCCATGCTGGTCAATCGGAAAACTACCAAATTCCCCGGGAACCCAAACCGAACAAAAAAAAAAGAGAACACAGAATTTCCCTCCTTGAAATTTGATTTTCGGTTTGCTTCTAATTGTGTTTGGCCGTGGGTTCGCTTTTAGTTTTTGGCAATCACTTAGCCCCCGATTACGCAGTTTCCCTGCTGCCCACCGACTATGTGCGGAATGTCTAATGAAGCCACATAAATCAAGTGGCAGCTAACCGGAGAGCATGGCCAGCCCATCCTGCATCCTTCGTCGCTTAGCGGACTTTCAGCAGGAGGTTCGGTCCTTTGGTCAATGTCCAGTGGCTAATTGAAATTAAAAACGTTGCCAAGAAATTACTGCGCATTTTTCATTCGATTACCACTGTCCGCACATTCCCCTCCCCAAAAAAAAGGAAACAATTTACCACTGATTTATGCTAATGCAAGGGCCAGAAAACGAGTACTCGGATAAATAAGTATATGCAAAACGATTAAGATGAGTAATCGAGGAATGACCTTTGGTTGAAATAAGGACCAAAAAACAGAAACGTATGGAGTTTAGAAGCTCTTGATTAATCTGTTGGTTTCATAGAATCTGGTAACTTTTTGTTCTTTTATTTATTTAATCTGAGAACCAACAAAGGAATCTCAGTTTGAGAATAATTAAAGTAATAACTAATTTCTTATTAAACAAAACTTATAAAAAACCATAAAACAGTTCAGTTTTCTTACCAGAAAAATTAAAACAAACAGCCCTTTAAATGAAAACAATTATTCCATTATTGTGTATATCCTTTATTTGGTATTCGAATTATTTATTTCTTGTAATATTAAAAAAAAAGACAATGATCACATAAAATATTTTTCGGTTGTAAATTACAGAATTTTTTCTTGTCATACAATACAATATTATATTATATATATATATTTTAGATTTATATTTAGTTTAGTGTAATTATTTTAATCATCGTAATGTATTACTTCATTTAGTACAATGATTTTTGTTAAGCCTGCTATTTATTTTCATACTCTTTCGCATTTCGCCACTCATTTTTTTGTTTTAAACTTTTTCAATTTGGTTTTTCTTTTAAAATTCGTCTAAATTACCTTGCGGTTTTTGGGGTTCCTTTTTCTCCGTTCTACGAGTTATTTCTTTTTTATTTAGTTATAGTTAGGTTTAAGATTAGACGTATGATGATACAAAAAAAAAACGTTACTTTTTGTTCAACTACTTTTTTTACTTAAGCTTACACAATTAGTTTATTACGATTTTGGTTTTTCGTTCTGCCATCATTTGGTTGAATGTATTGCACTGAATTTTAATCTATTTCTTCGATTTTGTTTTTTGGGTCTTGGTTAATGCCTCTTGCCCGGTTTCGTAAGGGGTAACATTAAAACTTACGATCCTACAGATAAGCAGACATACATATACACTCACATACTGATATAATCTGCAAATGTACTCGTGCTTTGTTTTCCCGATTATATGTATGTTTTGCCACCTCGTTTTGCCAAAGTTCTCACTTTCTTTCACTCACTTACCCATTATAGTTTTAGATATTCGCTTGATATTAAACGTCATAAAAAAACAAAAAAAATCGTACGATTACGTCCACTAAGTTTAGTACTGATTATATTTGCATGTCTATATGTCGTATTATACTTCGTTCTTCCACTTTTGGTGTTCGACTTTGCCACTAAACTAAACTTAGCCTGCGGGGATATTATGGGCTAGAGGGTACTACGTGGAGTTCGGATGGGGGCTATTAAGTAGTTGCGAACATCTTGTGTTCCGTATGCAAAAAATTGACCAGACATTAACACCAAACAAATGCCCTACAGTTAAATCAATATTTCATATATATTTATATAGATATCTATAACTTCTAGTTTTAGTATTTGATACAGACAAAAAAAATTGCAATTTATAATCCAATTACACACTTATATTTGGTTATCCCTTCTTGGATTTTATACAGAGTTGCTATCAACACACGACGAAAGCGTCTAGGATCTAGGACGTGGAACAGTTCTAAGCACTAAGACTTGGGACTAGCGTTGCCCCGACCAACTAAATGGTTAGTGTTCTAGACCTAATAACTAGCATTATGTTAAGTACTAACAGGGCCTTGAGCATGAAGGTCGGGCGACCCCGACCGACACTCTGTCCCCCAGTTTTTATTTTCTTTAATTTGTATAGTCTGCCTTAAAGTCAGGCCTATGAATAGCTCCAGTTTTTTCACTGCTGTCTCATCTTTTATTAAAGTATTTACACTTGTTTTGAGCCCTGGACGGGATGTGGCTCTGTTTCAGTTTGGGGTCACCAGTGCTAGGCTTTTGATTCTCAGGGTCTTAGATGGGCGTCGGCATCAGCTTGCCGTAGTCCTGGTGCATTGTGGGCTTCACCGAGTTGTAGACGGGCCGTTCCGAATCCTCGGGCAGGGCATAGACATCTGGGGGCACGCACAGCGACTGCAGCTTCGAGATGTACGAGTCGAAGTGCTCGTGCGGATGCGGATGTGCATGCGGATGGGCATGCGGATGGGCATAGCTGACGGGATGGTGGACCGTGTAGGGATGATGGTGTGGCGGCGGCACTGGAGGCGGTCCCACTGCCCCGCCGGATGACAGGCCACCACTGTGGTTGCTGGAGTTGGCTGCCTGATGAAGACCACCGGATCCTCCGTACATGCCACCACCACCCGGAGCCGAGCCACCCGACGACGGAGGTGGTGGTGGCGGCGGCAGGAGTGTGGAGTACGCGGCATGGTCGCCACTCACCAGGGATCCCCCGGTCACCAGCTGACCACCACACACATTATCCAGCCCATGATGGACCACCGATGCGGCCGAGGAACTGGGAGTAACCGAACCGCCCGGAGGAGGTGGCGGCGGTGGCAGACGCACATGCTCCAGCAGCGTGATCACATTGTTCCGCAGGCTCTCGTAGTAGTTGTTCAGATTGGCATTGGGTGGGGCACCACCATCGAGGGGCTGGAGGTTCGGGTTGCTGCCGGAACTGGGTGCCAAATTGCTGATCGAGTGGTTCAGATCGTTGGCATTGGTGGTGCTGCCTCCGGAGTTGTTGCCGCCGCCATTGGCGCCTGCCCCTGCCCCGCCGCCGACCGTGGTGCCACTGGTGGAGCTGACACTGGCGAATGGCGATTGACCGCTGGGCGAGGCCAAAGCCACCGAGGAGCGGGGAAGCTGCTGCTGCTGCTGGTGGCCGCTCAGTGGAGAAGCCTCCTAAGGTGGGCACAAAATACAGAATACAAAATACATAAGGTTAGTGGCCGAGTGGATAGGGTGCCCAGACGATGGTCACGAGTATTGGCATTCAATTTACTCGATTGGGCGGAGGAAACCCCTCCCCTGGTACATAAACCCCTGCTCATGTGCCACACATATGTGTATAGGAATTCCAATAAGAACGGGCCATCACGCACAGGAGTGTATAAAAAAAATAAGAAATGGGGTTGGGAGAAAGTAGGAAGACAAAAAAAAAGACGAATCCTGAACGAAGTCACACGAACACCGGCCGCAGAAAGAGACGGCTGCAGACGAGTGCGAGCGAAAGAGCGAGAGAGAGCACTAGAGGGAGTGAGTTTTTTCGGAGTTTTTGGGGCCTTGGGGCGCCCCCAAAAAACACAAAGGTTAATGCTGCGTCGACGTCGCTGCCGGCGCCTTTGTAGCACAGTTCTGGACTTATTTTTTTTTCTTCGTCCTTTTTTTTTTGCGCCCCATTTCCCAGCTTTTAGGAGCAAATCGAATGGCGTCCTGCGATTTGTTGGCGCCTCGTTGTGTTTTTGGGCTGCAACATCAAGGCCTGCGCATGACCAGCGCACACACGCCGAGGGAGACTTCGATGTGTGTGTGGGTGTGGGTGTGGATGCGGGGTGTGCTTAGGGGTGTGCCACACCCCCTGCTCCTGCTCATGCCCCTGACGTCGCCGATTCTGATTCGCCGCCCGATGCAGTGAGGATGCAACGTCACCGATTGGCCGACGTCGACAGGGGGTGGAGTGAAGTGCACCGCGTTCCGGGTGGATTCCTTACACCGAAAGAAAGGGCGAATGTGTTCCCAGGGGTCAATTAGAAATTGAAAATAAAAACTATATTGCCAGTGGGGGGTCTTGAACCCTACGTTCTGTATGCAATTGCAGAGCTATTAATTTATTGACACCCAACACTGCTTTAATGGAAATGCATTCAGTAACTTTCCACTTTCCAATTTCAAAAAACGTTAGTTTCAGCCTTAGGTTAAAAAAATTAGTTTGGCCAGCTCAAACTTTATATCCATATCAATCTCTATTTTGTTCTGTGCAGGCAAATATGAGTTTAGGCTTGGGAAAACCCGAAAAAGGATCCCTGGCAATTTAACGTCTGCGTCGGCGGCTGATAAAACTTTCTCGCTCTCGCGCCCTCGTTTTCGATTCAACTTTAGCCTAAGTTTATTTCACTTTACTTAACTTTACTTTACTTTACTTTGTTTCACTTGTTGTTCATTGTTTTTTCGCCGAGTTTTAGAGACGTCCTTGAAAAGTACCAAGACAAAACTCGCTCAGGTGACGACAGACTGAACTCGGAAACAACAAAAGCGATACTAATACTACGACGGGTAAAAAGAACTCCACTCAAAGTCTCGTTTGAGTCGAAAGTTTTAAATGGGGAGGGGGGGTTGTGCAAAACTTTCAGTGTGACCATCGTCTGCAAAGTTGGTGCGCTTAGCCTAGTGGGAAATGGACTTGGTCTCATAATTTGTTGCCGTCAACGAACCTGAGCCTACATACCCGATCGCTGGTGCTCAGCTGCGACTCCATGGCATTGATGTCCGACTTGAGCCGCATCATCTGCGACTCCACGCGGGCATTCTCCCGCTGCAGCTCCGAGATCTCGGCCTCCAGTGTGTTGAGATCGTCGCTGCCGGTGGCGCCCGAGGATGGACCTCCTCCTCCACCCGATGGATTTGGATTCTTGTCGGTTCCGCTGGTGTTGCTGCTACCGCTGGAGTTGTTGTTGCCGCCGCCGGTACTGCTGCTGCTGCTGCTGCTGGTGACCCCGATGCCGACATTGAGACCTAGTCCCACGCCGACACTGCTCCCTACGCCGCCCATGACGATGTCCAGACCGCTGCCGCCTGTTCCAAGTGAATGAGAGGCTCGTTAGTGGTGGTGAGTGGTGGGTGGTTCGGTCCTACGAGATCTATGGTCAAAATGCTGTTTTGTCTTTTCTCTTTTTGTGGATTTGTAAGAGCGATCGTCTGGCATTCCACGGTTCGTCAATGTGCGCGTGTGCTAGCAACTCAATTGGCACTAGTGTGTGTGTGGTGTAAAGTGTGGTGTAAGGTATGATGCAAAGTGTAGTTATATGGATGGATGGTGTGAGTCACTTTTTGTGAAGGACATGGTGATGATCACTAAATTTATTTGAAAACAATGCATTATTTTCAACTATCTAATACTATATAATACAAAGTTAGCTAGGACAAACCACTTTAACACAGGTTCGTACAGCTGAAATTACTTGTGTTTAAAAATCACTTACAAAAGTTTCCAAAACTGAGCACTGAAAAATAGATAGACGAGTCCATCAGTCTTTCGGATTGAAAATAATTTCTTGCTTATTTTTTGACACCTTTATGAGAGATTTTAAAACTGTTACTACTTATAATTTTCCTATAAAGAAGACACACTACGGTGCAATCACATTAGTTGATTGAATCACAGTTTATAGAGAACTTTCAAATTCATTGGTAAGAAAAAATTAGTACACATTAGATGGAGTGTGGTAGATCTAAGGACAAGTGACTTGTTTGTGTGCATGGGTTCGCTGTCTGTGTGTGTGAATGAGTGGTGTTAGTTGGTGGTTTAGTGGGTTTTTATCATCTTATCTTCGGGCTTACCTTGATCGAAAATCGACAGACTCCCTGGCAATTTTTGTATGTACATTTTTTTGTATTTTTGGATTCTCTGATTTGTGTGAGTTGTAGGTATGACAATTTGTGGTCTGTTCGCATTGCTGTCTTTCGGTTTTGTATACAGACACATATAATTGGTTATTTTTTTTATTTTAGGGATTCTGTATTTGCTTTGATTTGTTTTATTTTTTTCAGCTGCATTTGGATTTTCATTGCATTTATTTTTGGTTGCTGGTTGTGGTTTCAGTTTCATTTTCAGTTTCGATTCGGACTGTTTTGACTGCGAGATTCAGTGGTTTCGTTTTCTATTTACAGTAGATACTCGGCACCGATACAAAACGTTGCGTAATCTAAAAGAAAACGTCAACAAAAACGACATGAAACGAAACGAAAAGAAGAAACACAGAATTAAATTAGAATTAAAACTAGGAATTTAATTGTTTCTTTCTCTTTTGATCAGCTTCTTTGTTGCTTTTGCTTTTGCTTTTTTCTCTTGTTCGTAGCATACACACACACACACACATACATATTCGCATTTGTGGGTGTGTGTGGGCCTTTTAATATTATTAACGGGTTCTTGTTATGTACCGGGTTTATCGGGAGGATTTTCAGAGGACATTTCGAGTGAGTGGTTGGTTTTCGGGGGGGAGTTGGTGTTGTCAGAGGTTGTGGGATTTTTCGAAGGATTTCGAAACTTAACGAAAATTTGCTTGATTTGTTTTTGAAATTCTTTTTGTGTTGCATTTTCCGAAACCAAAACCAAAAATAAAGTTTCTTCTTGTTAAATATATGTTTTTTTTTTTTTTCATTTCTTTTGATGCTTTCTATTTTTCGTTTGACTTTAGCACACGCACACAAAATTCCAACCGAAAATGTTCAAGACAAAAAGCGAGCAACAACAGAGAAGAAGAATATGTTTTTAAAAAAACTTTTTTTTTGTGAAAGAAATTATAAATTAAGTATTGTTCTTCTTTGTGTGTTGCTAACTTCATGACAAGGCCATTATAACCCAACCCCCTTTTCAATCTAGGAGGGATATGGTATATTAGCCCTGGGCCCAGTTCATAACAGAAAATACACGCAAGAGAGAGACAGCGTGAGAAGGAGAGCGAGATGAAGCGTCTGCGATCGGGGTCACTCACCTGTATAACCCTTGGGATAGACCATGGTGACCTCATCGAACTTGGGCTTCTTGATGCCCTGGCTGCCCACCGTGGTGCAGGCTATAGAAATGTGAAAAAAGGGAGGAAAGAGGTGAAATTGATGGCTAATTTGCTTTATCTTTTAGGGATAAACTGTATATTTGAAAAGGTTTGATGATATTCCTAATTTAATTAGTAATTTAAATAAAGCTTACACTTTATACCAAGTAAATTTATGTTAGTTTAGCATGAGGAAGTGGTAAGGATTTATAAATATATTTGTAGAAATCTTTACTCACCATCGAACTTCATGGCAGTGGCAGCTGCCACTGCGGCCTTGTGTTGCTCCACAGTGCCGCCGGCCTCCAGGACTCGCATCTTGTTGCGATTGGCAATCGGGCAGCCCGAGGCGCTGAAGGAGGAACAATGGGAAATGGGAATGCCACCTTTAGATATGGTCCACCCACAGAGCAAACAACTAGGTCCTGGGGACTCACCTTCTGTGGGAGAGGAACTTGCCGGTGGAGTGGCCGGAACCATCGCATCCAGGGATGGGACACCGGAGGGGCTCCGAGTCCTGGCCATCGCGCGGCTTGCTCTTGGGCTTGTTGGCCCTGGGACAGCCGGAGAGGCTGCGATGGGAGGAGTAGTTCCCGGTCACGTGTCCGGAGCCATCGCATCCGGGCGTGGGGCACTTCAGCTCCTGCGAGTGCGATTGCAGATGGTTGCGGTCCGAGCGCGAGCAGCCCGTCAATCTGGAATCGAAATAGAGCAGGGGATGGTAGACGGATTAGTGAGTGACCCAAGCCCAAATCCCAAATCAGGCCAAGTGGTCGTGGCCAGATAAGAGAAGAGCTCCATATGTCTGTGTCTGTTCGTGCGGCTAAGACTCTCGACTTGAAACTTTCGGTTTTAAAGTCCCATTTAATCACGGGGTGTCTGAGTGGGGCTGAGGATTTTTTACGACCGCTCTGCGGCCACTTTCAGTCGTAATCATAAATATTAAAGTCTCTCGACCCTGGGCTTTAGTGTCCGCACAGGACTTCACCAAGGACTCAAAGCTCAGGCCAACTACAGCATTTATGCTGGCAACTATCATTGCGAACTCACAAAGTCGAGGAGTTTTAAAGAAGCCATCCTTATTGTTCCGGCAACTATGAAATATTTTAAGCTTTAGGTTGCAATTCTATTTCACCTTTGTGACTTTTTTGTTTAGTTTTTAAGCTTTACAATTAATATTTTTTCACATTATTTTATATTATATTTTTTGTAAGTTGTCCAGTTTCTTTAGGGTTCGAACTACTCTAAGTTTGATGTGTGCTCCAGGTGTTGCTGAAACACTTTTCTTGTGACAGAGATGGATTGCTGATAGTCCGCAACATAGATGGATGGACAGTGTTTGGCCAATTATTATATGAATCATTAACCACATCGGAAAATTAGACCTTGCTGGAGTGTATATAATAATAGGAAGGGGACTTACCCGTCCTTGGACTTGTCGTGCTGCGGGATGTGCTGCGGCGGTGGCATCGAGTAGCAGGTGGCCGGACTGGGCGAGTATCCGCCGGAGACGGGCGTGGGATAGCCACCGGGGCCGACGGCCGTGGCGTACGGATTGCTGCACTGGTACGCCGCCGGGCCGTAGCCGTGGTATCCGGCTGGCGGATAGTCCGACTGCACCACCATCCCGTAACCGGGGTGCGGAGAGTAGCCTGCAAGGACAATGGATAGAGGGTTCCAAATTGAGCTACTTTTGTGGTGATATTGAAACATCATAATGATTTGCCTTGCGGAAATACAGGAAGCATTCTATACAATAGACTTATCCAGGTATTATTTTCAAAATAGTTTCGTTTTTAAAAGTTATTTTTTTAGAAAACATGAAGAGCATATGTAAATTAAAAATTAGTCTTGTGAGTTATACACAAATAAGCAAATTAATGGCTGATAATCTGCATACACACCTTTTTTGAAAGGGTTTCAGTTCTAGAGACTTATGTGCGACACCGCTTATAAAATAGGGTTACTTACCACTGGGATCCCGATACGTTTCGATATAGTGAGAGCCGCCGCTGTCCGGCGTGGATTCGCGGCTGTAGGGTCGCGGGCCGCTGATGTGCCCCACCAGGCCAAAGCCCAGGGGTCTCGGGGGTCCGCTGAAGTCCACTGGTTCCATTTGCGGCGATCGCGGCGGTCCGCCATTGCCGGGACCCAGAGGTCCTGTCGCCCCACTCACGAATCCCTGGGCATGACCCACCACCAGGCCATCGGCGCCGTACTGTGGACTCGTAATAATGCTGCGGATGGAGAGGTCAAAGATGAGGGGTATTATAAATGCTTATTGAATTGCTCTTGCATTAAACATTTGTGTTGCAGGGAGAAGGATGCGGGTCTGGTTGGGATGTATTCCAGAGTGCCAACTACTAACCTGTGGGGTAAGCGGGTGACGCTGAGGTCCAATGTCTGGCCCTGGGGACTCGGCACCTGGGGACTGGCTATGTTGGGACTGGCTCCTGGCTGTGGACTGCCGTTGCCCATCCTTTGGGCGGTGTACTGGTTGTGCGAGGCTGGCGAATTGAAACCGTGCGGACTGCTGCTCGTCACCGAGGTGGAGCCACTGAGATCCACCGCCGGCACACCACCACCGCCCACATTTGGGGCGGGTGAGCTGCTCTGTTTGCCGTGCTGCTGCTGCTGTTGCTGCTGCTGTTGCTGTTGCTGCTGGTGGTGTTGCTGCTGCTGTTGCTGCTGCTGCTGCTGCTGTTGCTGCTGGTTCTGGTAGGCGGCGGCAGCAGCGGCTGCCTGGGCGGCGGCCATCTTCACCGACAGATTGATGGCCGAGAAGCCCGGAGGCAGAGGTCCCATGGTGGGATCGTAGTGGTACATGGGCCGCGGATACAGGGGCTGTCCTCCGTTGGCCAGCTCCTCGTGCTCCGCCTTGGCCAGCATCAGTTGCTGCTCCTGCAGATACTTCTGCTGCTGGGCCTGCATCTCGTCGGTGGTTTGCGGCAGATAGTGGTAGGCGGCCGCTGCTGTGGCCGCCGTCGCCGCTGTGGCCGCCGATGCCCTTTGACCCCCGTTGCTGGGACAGCAGACGCCGCTGGGGTCGTACCGCTCGAAGCCCGCTCCGCTGGCCGCTGCTGCGCTCACCGCATCCACTGTGAACGCTGGCGAGCTGAGGGAGCTCAGCGAGACGGGCGGATGCGGATGCGGATGCCCGGGATGGCCGGGATGCGGATGCGGATGACCGGGATGCGCTTCATAGGCGCTTCTCGGCGTTCCCGGTGACAATTCCCCACCGTTGGGCGCCATCAACTCCCCACTGGGACCAACGCTCACATGACTTTGGGCATAGCGCATCTGCTCATATTGCTGCTGTCGCTCGTCGGCCTGTTGCTGCTGCTGCTGTTGCTGTTGTTGCTGTTGCTGCTGCTGCTGCTGGTGTTCCGAGTGATAAGTGGCCGAGGGATCGGGTACATCATTACCCTCTATGAAGGGTCCTCTCTGCTGGTGCAGCGTGTGTTGCTGCTGTTGCTGCTGTTGTTGCTGCTGCTGCTGCTGTTGCTGCTGTTGCTGTTGCTGCTGCTGCTGCTGGTGGTGCCCGTGGGGATTGAGATGTGGCTGGTGCGGCGGACTCTGCAGCCCCACGAAGCGACTCAAGTGGGGGGCATGCAGGTTGTTTTCACCT
The DNA here is from genome assembly GCA_018153305.1 of Drosophila kurseongensis. NCBI lineage: Eukaryota > Metazoa > Arthropoda > Insecta > Diptera > Drosophilidae > Drosophila > Drosophila kurseongensis. The sequence goes on from JAECXX010000141.1 coordinate 2,435,591, forward strand.
CCGTTTGAGGTCGATCCTGTACCGCTCGTGGATCCGGAACGCGGTGCTTGGGCGGCGCTCGCCGTGGAGGGGGCGGCGGGGGCGGGCGCGGCCGCTTCGCCCGACAGATACGAGTGCATGGGGCTCTTATTATACTCCGATTTGATGCTGGCTACGGGACTGTACTCCGATTTGATAATCGGCATCGTCGTTGTCGTCGCCGTGCTGCCACCAAGTTTCGTCGTGCTGTTGTTGTTGTTAACGCAGCTGCTGTTGTTGTTGTTCAGATAGTGATTGGAGGCCAGCTTCAGTTTGTCCAGCGGATGCAGCTCCTTCTCGTGCTTCTCCAGATCGCCGGCTAGAGGGTGCGAGAAAAAGCAGAGCAAGACATGGAGCGATAGAACAAAGATCGGGCGGTGAAAGGTGAAAGTGAGTTTCGGATGGGGTTCGTTTTAATCGTATATTCGTATATATCGTTCACACACAGAGTCGGCTGGACTTGAGGGGCTAGAGTGTGGTTCACCTGCTGTTGCTGCTGGTGGTGCTAGTGGTGCTAGTAGTGCTGCTCCCGGACGGCGGCCGGATGCTCCGCCGGAGCGCTTTACGGCCCGCGGACAGCCGGACAGGCTGCGGTGCACGCTGCGATGCGGCTGCACGTGCCCACGACCATTGCACCCGGGCGTGGGGCATTTCAGGATCTGCTCGTGCAGAGCCAGCACTGCAAGTGCATGGGAATGGTCAATTTCACAGGTTCACAGATTCACAGACTCACAGCGGAGATCAGCGGTAATGGCACGACTACAACAACAAGGCATTCCACAGACAGGGACAGAGAAACAGAGAAGTAGAGAGACAGAGGAAACGGTACAGAGAAGAGACAGCGATCCTCTATCAGGTCAAGTCACAAACACTTCCCACTCAGTGGAAGATCTCGTAGAACCCACCCATTTCAAATGGATAGCTAATAGCAAACTACATGCAGTTTTACAACAGAAGAAAGACTCCATTACTGCGGTGATCCTTCTTGATCCTTCTAAGATCATGCAAAGAAGACAGGAGACAGTAAGAAAGAGGTCAAGAAGAAAATATAATCAGTTTTTTTTAACAGACACTACTGTGGGCTCTACCATTTCTTATCAAATAATACATTCAGATTTATATCATATTTTCTAAATTATAATTGAGATTATAATATGAAACTAAATACACCAATGCATAGGATATTAATAAAAAAAACAATTTCAACAAATTATGGAAAATATAGAGGATTACAGATTCTTAAAATATAGTATTTTATGAATTATATTTCATAAAAGGTTATGAAAAAATAAAAAAAGGAAGATATGTTTTTAAAACGCAAAAAATACGCTTCTACATAATGATTAAAGATTCTTTCTGTACGCGACTTTAAGGAAAAAAACATTAAAACTTAAAAAGAGTTCTACAATTTTATTAGAATTAGCTTTTATGGAAATATGTTTTGGAGATTCTAAGTAGAAGAAGTGGAAGACCGCACAGTCACATCGAACATTCACACTCAAGGCATTGCTAGGAGAAACAATCACAGAGACAGAGACAAGGAGAAAGAACAGGAGGCAGATTGACAGTTAGAGAGAGTTAGAGAATCGAAGATAGAAAGAGAGAGACTGAGAATCGAGTAATAGTGACAGACAGAGATAGAGCGACTACTAGGGCATACACAAGCATGCGAAATTGTATTCTTGGGAAACTTACATTCTGTGGTGACTTTATCGCGCTTCGGACAACCCGACAAACTGTCAATGGCAGATCGAGAAATATATGGAGAGATAAGATTGTTTTGTTGTGTGAGAAAAGGACGAGACTCGCAGGGGATCTATATGGACGATGGGTACCTGCGATGGTGCGAATACAATCCGGTGATATGTCCTTGGCCCGTACAATGCGGCGTGGGGCATTTGGCGCCATCTACAATTAACCAATTAACAGAAAAACTTAGATTCAACGAAGAGCGAGCAAATAAGTCAGGTGGAATGAGTGCGTGGGTGGGTGAATATTTTCTAATTAATTACATGGCAGGCGACAGCGAGAGACAAGTTGACGTAGAAGGTAGAACGTTGAACGTAGAACCCCCCCTACCCCATGGAAAAACCTTAAAAAACAGCAGTAGCAGCAACAGCAGGCAACACGAATTCTTTTACCCTAAATAATTAATTAAAATTTGATGGAAAACAGCTTTGCATTATTTACTTTAAAAAGCCCACGCACATACACACAACAAACACAACACACACATGACAGTCAGCCGAAGGGGAAAATGGGGAAGGGGTTTTCGAGACAGCTTCAAAAATCAAACCAAACCATACCATTCCATACCATACCAGACCAGACCCAAAAAACTTGGCCGCTTTCTAAGCGCAACTCCTCGAAGATAAAATGCCAGGGCCCATGATATTTTCGTGATGTATGATGTGCGTGATATGGGCACAGACGCAGGGGGGTTGGTTAATGAAATATTTTTCGAAATATTTTACTCCTGTTTTTGTCTATTACGTGGCCGGGCAAAATGTCAAACTGCAGCAGCCGGAGGAGAGCCCGAGTAAAGGTAAAAGCAAAAGGACCGACTCGTCTCTAATTAGAATTTAATTAAAATAAAGCCAACGGGGTTTGGGGGTTCTAAAGTGTTTGTGCATTAGAATTTTCCGAGTGTATGTGGTGGCGGCATCATCCAAAAAGACAACACAAAAAATAAGGTAGTACATAGGGGAAACTAAAGATTGAGAGGAGTCTGGAGAGCACACATACACACACTGAAGGGTTAAGCCTAATAAGCCACATTAGCAAAGAGGCTAAAACAATAACAATATGGCTTGCCGCACGCTAATGACTTATTACGTATACGCAGCGAGTTTTAGAGTCTAAGAGTCTGCTTCATTCTTCCTTCCGTCAACTATTTAAAAAGTCATTCAAATTATATGAATACCAAAGACATACACACGCAAGAGCTCCTGGCTGAGCATATTAATGCCAAAACATAATGACAAAATAAATATGCAAAAGTGGTTTTTGAAGGAAAACGTGCTCATAATGCTTTATATCTAATCATGCCACACCCACTTACACATCGTCGTCTGTGAAAATTGTGGAAATTGTACAGCGAAATTAGTAGAAGGCAAAGCTTAAGGCTCAGGCACTCAACCAAAAGATGTCTGTCCGTGTGCCTCAGTTTTGTGTGGCATAAAGGGTTTACAAGCCATTAGTTGTTGTGCGCTCGAGACCCCGACCCCAACCAAAAATACAAGACCCCCAACCCCCCCCCGTCGCTTACCGATCCCATTTTCATAACGACAAAATCGCTTAATGTCTTTTTGGCTGCTGAATGAGCTGCAAAAAGGGTTTTATTTTTAGATATGTGGGGTTACGGAGCAAGGGGATGTGCAAATAATAATAACAACAAAAGCCAGCGTTATAATAATCGTCATAAATTGGGTGTCTCTCTCTCGTTTTCTTTTTGTGAGGGGGAGGGGGCGATGATCATCCATACACCATAAGACTCATTCACACACACTCACTCTCTCTCTCTCTGTCTCTGTCTCTCTAAAGGGAATTAGTAGGTTGGTTTTTGGGTGGGGGGGAGAGGTTGGGTCGTTAGGGACAAGGGACTTTGTTCTGATTTTGCCAATTGAAGCGGTAAACTCAATGCAACAAGAAGTCTCGCACATCAGCCGATCGATCAGTCGAACCGAAAACGGAAACCCAACCGAACCACATCGAATCGCAGGTGAATTAACTGCTTAACACTGCACCGTACTGTACTGTACTGTACTGCATTTATTGATTGGCGCACAAGTGATAAAAGTGATAAAACCCTGCTTACATTGCTGTTTACAGAACTGTTATGGTATTATTTAAATCGAACTATGTTAGTGTTTATAGACCTATTCCTAATGGATCATATACAAGGATTTGTATAACTATTCACATCGACTTACAATACTGTTTACAACTAATTGTATTGTTTTTTACAGAACTATTTGTAATAAATAATGGTACACAACACTAAGCTGTTGAAAGCGAATGAAATAACTATTTACAACACTGTTCGTTGCAGTTTTTAGCACTTTTAGCAGTGACAGTGACAGTGGAGATTTCAGCGAATCTTAATATTTTTTTTAGTACATTACTGTTCATAGCTAATCACAGTACATTTTATAGCACTGTTCAAAGTGCGATTTACATCGAATTAAAATACTATTCTTTATACTATTCTCACCAAAATGTAGTTCTGTTACAGCAATGTTTTAGCCTGATATAAGTTATAAGTTTATTTTTAGCAAAATCACCGCACATGTGTTGCCAAAACCACAGTACAGTTTCACAAGGGGTCGCGGTTTTTCCAGCGCATCACAGCAGAGTCACAGCGAAGCCCACCAACTCATCACCATCACAATCAACTTGGGAAATTCACTCTCGTTACTATTTGGGACCACTTACCGCGATTCTGGCTGCCCGGCGAGTAACTGGGCGCCGGTGTCGAGGGAGTCGACGAGGATCCTGCTGCCGCCGCCGGACTGTTGGCCGCCGTCGACGGGGGCGTGGCCACCAGGGGCACCCCGACAACGCCCTCGCGCGACGCAATGTCCTGCATCACGGACGCAGCCCGACTGCCAATGCCCGCCGGTTGGAGGATCGTATACTGTTTGCCATCGGCCATCGGTTCCTTGGGCCGTTGCTGTTGCTTTTCGCCCAACTGGCTGGCAATATCGAAGGCGGTACTGAGTTGTTGCTGCTGTTGCTGTTGTTGCTGCTGCTGTTGCTGTTGCTGATGTTGCTGCTGACTGGCGACGGCAGCGGCGGCATAGCCGTAATAGGCCAATCCGGCGGCCGACTCCGCTGCAGCGGCCGCATTATAGGCACTATAATGGGCATGGGCGGCGGCCACATAATTCCGTTTGATGATATCGATGGGCGGCTTGAAGGCCGAGGCCGCTTGGGCATACACCCCTTGTCCCGAGGCGGAGGACGAGGTGTCCTCCAGTTCGTGATCCTCCAACCGGTCGGGCGACTTCTTGCCGCGCTCCAAGTGCACACTATGGACATTGTGGACATTGTGGACATTGCCACTGGCATTCAGACGCGCCTGGTCGTTCTCCTTTTGTCTGTGGAAACGTGAGAAGAGCGTGGGATTTGTGGGATTGGTCGAGCTGCTGTCGATGGCATGGCCGATGGCCACATACTTTTGCTTCTCCTCGAACAGATTCTGGAAGGGCGGTGGGTTCTCGTCCTGTTCCTGCAGCCGATAGAGGTTGCCGCGCGAATCGGAGGGCCAACTGCCAGAGAGGCTCTTCAAAGCGGCCTGTGTCTCGCGGATGAGTGCCTCATCGTCCTGATCCGCATCCGTGTTGCCTTTGCCGGCGGATGTGGGCGTGGCTGTGGGAGTGGGTGTGGGCAGCAGGAGGGAACCGCAGGTGGGACTCTCCGGACTATCGGCAATGTGGCCCTGTTTGCGTTTCTTCTGCGGCAAGTTGTTGTTGTTACTATTGCTGTTGTTATTGTTGTTCGTATTGTTGTTGTTATTATTGTTGTTGTTGTTGGAGCTCAGATTGGAGTCCTCGTCGCGACTGCAACGCTTGCGCCGCTTGATGGAGGTCTCGTGGTCACCATTACCGTTGCCGTTGCCCGTGTGGTTCCCATTGTTCTCGGACAAGGGCGTGTCCTTGGTGAGGGGACGCTTGGACAGCGCCATCTTTCCGGTGGCTTTTCCGACTTTACGGCTTTTCAGCTCCGCTGATCAGGTGAGAAGTCGAAACGAAATGTAAGTGTTTTGAGGGCAAAAGCAGGACCTGCTTGGTTGTTTGTGTGGCAACTGCGTGGTTATGCCACCTTTGCAACATCGTCATTATCAGTGTGCAGCAGCCGAAATCCAATCGCGGTCGCTTATGGCGAAATGTTTGCCCACCAGACTAAACAAAATCGAAACCAAACCCAGCTACCTAATAATAATTATATTATCATCGCAAGTTTGCCTTTGAAACCAAACACTAAATATACATAAACAAAACGTTTTTTGGCAGACAATTATTTGAACAAACTGTTTTTTGAGACTTGACCAAATCGAAACCAATACCGTGTGACCATTTAACCATTTTCTGCTACGCAGCTAGCCAATATTAATAATGAATTGTCGTAAACTACATAACACCTGATAATCTTAAAAAAACACAGTTAAATGAAAAGAATATCCTAGGAAAACACATGGATTATTAGCCCCATTTAATCTTTTTTTTTTTTAATTATAATCTAATAAAGATTTAACAAACAAATAAATATATTAATTGTTTGCCAAGGGGTTAATGGATTGTTGTTATAAAGTTGTTGCTCTCCACAATGGTGATAAATTTGTTACGTTTTGTTTTTTTTGCTCAGTTTAATGGTTCTATAAACTATAAATAAAGTTGTTAAATGACAATAAATACGACAGTTTTGTGACACCTTAGCTTTTAAAAATATTGTTATTGTTAGTTTAAACTTTAATCTAGGAAATTTATAAATAAATACAATTTTTATTAAGAAAATAATAAAAAAAAAACTTAACAATTCTCGCTGCAAAACTTCCATGGGTTAAAATCTGCTATATAAATGGGAAAAAATATAATCATCAGTCAGAAAAGATACGAGTTTTGCCCCACTTTGCAAATGATCCATTGGATACGTTTGGCAATTAGATCTAAATGCTTGGGATGATTATCGATTCTCGATTTGCGTTAGCTTAATTTTCAATTTTGTTTGTCAAATTCTCAATGTGATTATTCTTGTTGCATTGAATTTCTTTTACTTGTATTCTATTGTTTTTGTTTCCTGTTTTGTTTTTACTCATTGGTTTGTTTCTCTCGTTCTTGTTGGTTTTCGCTATAAATCTATATATATTTGTATATATTTTCAAATTTTTGCCTTCACAGGGGCAGGGGGCGGGTCTGGGTTAGGATCAACATGGTATATAGTATATACAATATATATATATATGCATATGTATATATATAGACTGTCAGTATTCAGTTCGATACAAATAATTGCAAGATCTAGTGGGCATATTACAAGAGTCAAATACTTATATGTGAACTTTACCTATTTGGTGAATTCTGTTTCTGTTTCTGTTTCGATTTTGTTCTCGATTTGGTTGTCTTAGCGATTTCGATTTCGTTTTCAATTTGTTTGTATTTAAACACTCAGCACTTTATTTGTTAGCCATTCTTATGTGGCCTTTGTTTGTTTATTTTGATGATAATGCTGTGGCTGCTTGCTGATTATGCTGATGTTGCGATTTGTTATTCCACAAACACTCCGATTTATATAGGATGTATATCATCACCAACACAAAAAATAAGCCAAACTAAAACTGGGTAAACAGTAACAAAAAACAAACAAACTCTGCAACTCACTTTTTGTCAACGCGACGACGACGGCGGTGATATTTACGAATGAATGTTTAGAGTTTTGGTAAACTTAAGCCGGCTTACGAGGCGTATACTTGATATCAATTAGACCACGCACTTTTCAGTATTTGTTTATTATACTCTTGGGTTTCTCTTTTTTTTGCATTGCATTGCACTGGATTTTCTTTTTATTGTATTTTGTATTTTGTATTTAGTATTTTGTTTTTGGCTTTTTGTTTTTAAAGTGGGGGGTTTCGCGGCGGCGGCGGTGGCGGCGAAGTTTCTTTTAGTTTGTGGCGCTGCCGAACAAAAACTTTTGCACTTTTATGCCGCGCTCTGGAAAAAGTTTGTGTCCGTCTTCAGAAAGTTTTTGGGATCTCCGGGCCTGACCATGGAATCTGTACCCACTCTATATGGCAGTCGCTGCAATAAAAGTCTGTCGTCGCAGCGAGGCGGCGGTGAAGTCCGGACGTCCAAAACCCGACTGCTCGATGCGTTTGGGGTAATAAAATTTTACATCGTCGCCGTTTTCAGTCGCTGTCGACGTCGACGCACGTTTTCCGAACCCCCCAAAAAAAATAACACGAGGGAAAACCTTCGTTCGGGTTTTCCTATCGATGGAGCTGAGGGCTGGCGGGGTTGTCGGAGGGGGGAACGGAGTGTTCCGTTCTAGCCTGTTCCGTTTTCGTACCGATTTTCCAGGCGGAACGTGTGCGTCTCTACCTGTTCTAAGTTCGCTGCCAACTGACAGTTTTCCAAAGTTGTCGAACTTTCGAACGCACTGCAAAATTGCAGTCGACGTCGCAGTCGCGCCGTTTTTCGGAGTGAAAGCCGAACGAACTGAAATGCCTTCTCACCCCCAGTGGGTATCACAGTATAACAGTTCGGCGAGTCGGCGCACTGAAGGTCGCCGCCCCGCGCCACCCCCTTTTCCGAAAAAACCCGAGTCCTGCGAAGCAAAGGGCGGCTTTTTTCGGACGATATTTACTCGGAGCAGCGACGCCGGCAGCACAGCCCACAAATGACTTTATCCCGTCGACGACTCAAGTGCAGGGATTTCCTCCGTGGCCAGCGGTCCATCGTCCATCGAAGATCGCGCCAGATTCGGATCCAGATGCAGATGCAGACGCAGCACTCCTCGACCAGATTGAGATCCAGAGCTGTACCTCGATTGGCCAACTGACGCATTTTCCGGCTGGTGATTCAGGCCAAATGCACTCGCCGATCGAATCGAGAACGAGAATCGGGAATCACCTCCATCATCGCTGCAAGTCGGCGTCATCAATCATCACTGCAAGTCGGAATCCACATGTGTGCTTTTTGTGTGTTTTTTTTTTGTTCAGTGATTAAGATACGCCAAAGTCGACGAATGGGACTTATTAATAGGTGATTTCTTTGAAGAGTGTGTGGGCTTAACAAAACATTAAAGCTAATTTTAATTTTTGAAGTATTTTATTTTGTATGATCATATATATTTGTGTTATTTAAAATCTGTAAAATCAATCAGAACAGTTTATATTATCAAAAGGTGGTTTATTTGTTAGAAGTCGAAACAATTGACGGCGTTATGATCACAATAAAATAAAATTTCAACTGCTTTAAAAATATAAAAAACTGTAAAAAAACAATTTGGTAAACTTTATATTCTTAAAAATAAAATAAAGTACAACATTTCGTACAATTGTCTTGCCAAATTTATTAGAGAAATTAATTATTCAGGGTTCAAGTCTGCATGTAGGATGCATTTCAATAAAAACCACGCAATCATGGTAACTTACTTAAAATCTTAAATTCAAAAAGTCTATATTAATCATTTAAATTTAAATGTATAATTTAATGTTTCATATCTTTAACTTTCCATAGTTTGATTGGTTTATTTTCTATTTATTTATGTCCAATATGTTTTGCTTCTATGTTTAAATGCGTACTGAGTTTCCTTAAGTTATTGTTTTTAAGATTTTTCCTTGGCAGGATACACCAAGAAACAAAACTGATACAGTTCAATGGATAATGAAACAAAACCTCAAAATCTGCAATACTTTAACACTACTAGTAGTTTGGGCTTTTAAGCTAGGCACATTTCATTTGGAGAGTCTCAAGTTGAGTAAGGTGAAAAGGATGGGCATACGGGTTCTTTGAAGCAGTTCCTGGGAAAAGGGTTTCCGGTGGGGAAGAAGGATGAGCTGCGGAAGCTGCTTGTGTGCACTGGGCCGTAATTAAAATAATTAAATGTGGAAAAAAGTAATCACAAGATTGAAAAGTAATTTACACATGTAAGCAAACACCACGCACACACACGCAGGCATGTGCAGCTTAAACAAATACAGGCGCAAACAAAGCCCGCAGGATACACGCAGGATATTCGGAGAAAACGCCAGAAGACGCCAGGTTCAAAGAAAGCAAAAAATTAAAATAAGAGAACGGAAAAGAAAACCCACTGAAGAAGCGGAAAAGAGGAAAAACCAGTGCCAGAAATTGCCAAAGCAAATGGAAAAGTCAACATGACAAGGAAGAGAGCACCAAGCCGATGGAAATCTGCAGTTCGGGATCAGGAAGGACGGGTTCTATACTCCATGTACTTGCGAGGGAACGGGGGTTCCGGGGGATTAGCAGCTCGGAGCCCGTGTCTTACGTAAACGCAAAAACGCAAATGATTTCTCTTATTTCCAAGCGGTCGCGGTTATCGCAGGGGCGGGGTAGGCCCATCTGAAGAGGGGGTTGCTAAAAGGGCGGGGGCGCCCTTACCCCTTTGGCATCAGTCAAAATTTGCGTGCCTCAGTGTTACACTGACCAAAAAAAAGTATATTATTTCAGCGATTACTATTTCTCATATTAATTTGTTTTAATTTTGTAATTGTATTCTAATTTTTAGTAAACTTTAGTAATTATATTAAAAGATTATCCTGTTCCTATGTAGGTTTTTAGTTTTCGTTTTTTGGCCTTGTCCTTAAGAAACTCGTACAAGTTTTTTGGGGAAAAAAAGAAACCGAAACTCCTATTTCACTGGTTAAACATGTTGGTTTATGTTTTAATTCTCTTAATATGTATATTTTAATTATATAACCATCGATCACAAATATATTCACGTTTAGTCATTCACTGAAATAAGTCTACAACTGATGTACCAATTTGTTGACCTTGAATAAAACCATTTATTGCTAGAAAATCATAAGGTTTTATGGGTTTCGATTTGGGGGACCCTATTTCCTGTACTAGTTTCATGTTTTCTCTCTGCAGTTTTCAGTGTTCCGTCTTCCTAGAAATATGCCACAGGCAAAGGGTAAAAAATATATATACTGGGAGGGGGGGTTGAGGGTTAAAAATGAGAAGGGGGTGAGGCTGCGGCTGAGCGGCCACAGACGTTGGTGCAAATCTAAGGACAACAAAAATTAAGTGGCAACAAGAAAATAAGTCACTTCTTGCCCAGACCGATGGGCGTCTGAGGGGGTGGGAGGGGAGGAGGGAGGCGTCTAGGAGTGGGCGTGGCACCGGTAGGCAGACAGCCACTGAGAAAGTAAGTAAGTTCCTGGGCCAAGGCAACGAAATGATTGACAGCGCATAATTAAATTAATTGAGTAATCCACTGGCTGGCACACACACACACCAAAACGCGGGGGAGGGGGTTGAAAAAGGGGTTATGTGCGGGGTGAGGGGGTTTTTTTTGGGGAGTAAAGGGTTAAATTCCCAGCGGCTGCGGCAGCAGCACTGCACACAAATGTGCCGCTGATGCGAGGACTCGCGGTTTCCTCCAAGAGAAAGACATTTCCCGTACCCTTGACACCCCCACTCCCTACCCCTTATCCAATATCCCCGAATTTTCCAGCTTTCCACCGCCGAACACGAAAAATTCATTTGGGGCTAGTGGTGGCCTTGCTAAAACTCAGATCCCTGATGGAAAACTCGTGTCCAATCCGGACTTATATATTATTGGAGCCGGCAGAAAATGTTTCAATAGTTTATTTATTACTAGCCAAAAGCAGAAAAATTTTAAGTTAAAAACTTTTTATCTTTTCTGTTCAAAACGTTTTTAGATCACTATAAAAAAAACGAACCTATCAATTTAAGGAAGAAAGGTTTTTTGGATGATCTAGAAATATATAAACGCCAAGAATATTTTAAAAATGCCTAGAGTAACTGCCTCCCATTAACACTTTGATCTTTATTAATAAATAATAATAAATAGCCTTATATAGCGATTTGTGAATGATGTCACTATTTGGAAACTTATTTTTAAGATTTTGAAATAAAAAAAGTATTATATTCATATATTTTGTAGTGAAACTTAGAAAGGAAATAAACTTGAACTTCGAATAAAATATAATAAATAGCTTTTTTTTATCTATTGATTCAAATATTTATCATAGGTGCTATACTTTTTCCCAGGCATTTTCTCGGTGTTTTCCACTCACATCTTTAGCGGCATTTTCCAAGCTGCGTTGTCTGCATAATGAGAAACCGCGTCGCGAAATGAGTGAAAACCGAAATTGAAAGAAATAAGCCGGAATGCTATGTGGCAGGCCCCAGTGCTCAGTCCCTTAACCCCTTGTCGCCCCACTTTTGGGGGGTTAAGCAGCGGGTGCGGGTGGGTGGCGGTGGCGGGTTAAGGCGTAGGTGTAGCCGTAGCCTGTGGTTTCCTCTTGATGTGAGCCTTTGTCTTGTGATATCGAGTTGCGGCGTCTTCGCCGTTCACCCAACCCACCCCCTCAAAAAATGAGGGGGGGGGCGACGACGCCTTTGTCTCTGGCGCTTTATTAAAATTAGTAAAAATTGTGGAAAAGGGGTTTCCGCGGGCGGATGATGGCTGTGGCAGAAGTGAACCACTCAAACCACTCAAAGCACCACCATCCACCGCGCGAGGCCAGTGACAAGTGGCACAATGAGATTGCCGCGGGCAATTGTTTACGAGTATATCGCAAATTAAGTAGGGCTTAAATTTTACAAGCATTTCGCCTTTAAGAGTTAAGTGCTTTTCTGTTTTTGAGCATTCGGTGTTATCGCCACACAGTTACCCCCCCCATCCAACGCCCCCCGTTTTTTGTCGAGCTTTGTGCGGATTTCGGATTTGATTGCCAGCAATTCGCCCTGGCATCCGTCTTTGACACTCAACACTCTTAGTTGACATTCCGCCTCGGATTCCAGTTCGTGTCCTGGCGCCTGCCTCCCATCTTCCGTCTTCCAGCCTGAGTCCATCTAAGTCCTTGCCACTTGATGGGGTTATTTTTGGGGAGCGACTGTTTGGGGAAAGGTGGGATAGGAGGTAGCTATACATTATTGAAAAACGTATTGGCCATTGTGAGTGAGTGGTTTTTAATTTTTAAGCAATGCCTTTACAAAAGTTACGATATAAGTATTAGCCCAATGTTTAAGAAAATGCACTTTCCCTTTTAGATTAGAGGGCTTGTTAAAACGTATCTTTCTCATTCAAAAGGAAATAAACTATTTCATGGGCCATCAGAAGATAAACAATTGTTTGTTTAAAAAAATGTACCAAATTTTAAAATTGGTTTAAAAAATGATAAAAGTTGTTTTTGATCAAATTAAATACAAAAGAAAAGATAAGAAACATTAAAGAGTCCATCCTTTTTAAAATAAATTAATTTGCAATTGTAAGCGAGATAAATAAAGTTATTCCCCATTACGATTGAATCTTAATGCATTTGCGTTATTAACTCCTTGATAGACCAATTCCCAAAAACCTCAACCGTTTCGGTCGCCCCAAAAAGTATGCTACACAAATCCACATTCGGTTGAATGGAATCCATTTTCGCCTAATGAAGTGGGTTTTCTTGGTTTTTCGGGGTGGAAGGATGGGGCCTGAGGTTGGGGACTTCTGAATACGCCTGATTCGTGGTTAATAATATTTGTGGCTTATGGCCATTTCCCACAAAAGTGACTGCAACCGCAGTGGTTTTTGGCGAACGTAAGGAAACAACTCCCAGGGCTCCTTTCAACTCCTTGCAAAAAGTCTTTTTAATATTCCGTTGATGCTGCGTCTTGACTCTGCTCCCCATCCACCATTCCCCACTGGATTTGTCCTCTTCTTTTTATCTGACTACCACTTTCTCCCGCACTTTCTTTTCCTTGCTGACTCTGTAATTACGCGTATAGGATGATGATTAACGCTCACGCAGTAGACAGATGGGCTGGGACTTTGCCCACCTCGGTGGCAACTTGATTTTGCATTAACTGAAGCAAAGCTAATGAGTCTCTGCATGTGAATCCGCATCAGAATCCGAATCCGAATCCGAGTCCGCATCCAAAGGATTTTTGTGTATTTTCTTTGCAATTAGTTTGTCCTCGCCGTCCGCCAAACACTCGAAAAAATGCTTGATAGCTGTGGAATAATAGCTCTGAAATAATACAAAATTATTACAATGCCTGGCATATATAATTAAGATTGAAAACAAATGATGTACAAATAATTGTTTGCTTTCTAATAAAAATAAAGAGTAACCCAAATAATATGTATATAAAATTATATATATTATATATAAAATTTTATTGAGTAATAAGAAAGGTTTAAGCCTAGTGCCGGACATTTATTTGAAACAGACTACCGTTTTGCTTTCAGTGCACCCATTTATTCCCCACTTTCTGACTTAGTTATGAAATTAGCAAACGCATTTTTATGGAAATGAAAGCGAAAAGTTGTCGGTACATAAACACGGAGATTCCATAGGCCAGTCCTGCGTCCTGCTAGACTTTTTCAAGGACACCGGCTGTTTGGCTTTGGCTTTTGCTTTTGCAATGTAGTTAAAGCCTTTTGCCGCTGCCGCTGCTGCTGCCACTGCCAAAAACTTTGGCACACCCCCACCAGCCAACTCGCTTTCATTTCCTTTCGGCTTGGCTTTTCCTCGACTTTTCTTGGCGGCGTTTTAATCAGGCAAAGTGTGAAAGTACGACAGAGGCGGCCAAAAGTTTGTGCTTTATACATATTTTTAATATGCCAAGCGTGGCCGAAAAGCTGGGGAGTTTGGGATTGTGTCTGCATCTGTGTCTGGGAAGTCGTCGCAACTTTCTGGCGCAGCTCCCTCTTCGATTCCCAGTTCCCAGCACCCAGTTCCCAGTTCCCAGTGCCAGTTCCCAGTTCAAGGTTCTTCTTCATCGGGAGTGGGCGTTGTGCTGGAGCCACCGCTCTTTAATTAGTCCCTCGGATGCGGGCTGGTGTACTCCTCTTAAAGCCAAATGCCGGTTAATTGCAATTCAGAAACTGCTGGCAACACCTTCGCGATTTTACCCATTGGTTTTCACATCACATCCCCCCCCCCACATTAGTGTCATAAACGCTAACGTTAATTGCCAGCAACTATGGCGGAGTCCTGCCATCGAGTGCTTACATTTGCCAGGATCTCAATTGCTTTTCAATGCGATACAAAGGCTGTCAATACACTGCAAGAAAGTTTGTGGCAACTGGCACTACCAATTGTTAAAGGCATCGATTCTGACTTGAAAGAAATTATCTATTTTTCTCAGTTCCATTTTTGGACTCCTTTAGAAAATGTAGATAATAAATCTGTAAGGGAAATAGTTTATTATTTGGAATGAGACTTAGAACTGCACTCTTTAAGGATTGCATTTTTTTCGCGTGTATACATTTACGTACACGCATTCATATCTGCATCTAACACACATCCTTCATGCGTGTGTGTGTGTGTGTTCTAACTGTATCTATGTACTTTTAATTGCCGGCAATTAAAACTTAAATACACCTCAGTCGAGGGTGTATGTATGTTGTTGTTGCTGTTATTGTATTCCAGTACACAGTACAAGTATTTGTTGGTGCGTGCCAAGTTTCATTTAGTGCGTTCGCCAGTGCGGTTAAGTCACCAAGGTGCTAAGTGCCTTACGAAAGGGGGGGAGGGGCACTATGGGGTTAAGGTTCGGGGAGGGAGGACCCTTAAATAACAAGAAAATTGCGTGGCAAGCGCAAATACAATACGCACTTAAGCGATTTCGGGTGATTGAAAAGCGATAAGCTGCACTTTCAATGGGGGAAAACTAGGAGGGAGTGGGGGGATCCAAGGATAAAGGACTCAGGACTCATTTCTCGTAGTGTGGGGTGGCACATATATATATATAGCACCAGGGTGGCTTGGACAACCGCAGACAGTTCCCACGAAAATATAAAAAAAAACTGTTCATTACAGACAAAGAAAAGAATCGCGCTTGTCAGCCACAACATACTCATAAAAGTTAAACTGCCATTAATAAGTAAAAAAGAGAAAAGAAAAAGCGGGGAAGAGGGGAGCAAAAGAGAGAGAAGAAATTGTGGGTGGGGGGTGGTGACCGCGTCCTTGCTGCGCCTCACGCTAATTAAATTCAATTAAACGACAATCAAACAATGTCAAGCGGAAGTCAAAAAAAAAGTTCAGCGATTACAAATAAAAAATGGAGGAGAAAAAAACGAAAAATGAGAAACTCAACCTGTCCAAGGCAGACCCCCCTTCCCATTCTCGTCCCCCCTCCTTCTACAATATAAACGCGACCATGCCCCATTTTTGGAGTAGTACGCCCACGCAATTGTCCACGCAATGCATGGAAATCGTCAAAAATGTGAAAAGTGAAAGCTGTAGCATAACATTCAAGTAATTATTTTTATTCCTCCAATTGTAATATCATTACCCTCATTTAAGGTATATCACTTGGATGAAAATCTTTTATATAAGAATCTATAAGTCTTTTATATAAGAATGTTTTAACAATTCTTTATATAATCCCCAATATATATTGGGAATTTAGTATGGAGAACTATTGATTTCGGCTTAAAATAAATTAAAGTCTTAAGAGTTTGCGGTTCGAAAATTAAACTTTTTATGAAATATAAAATAATAATTAAAAACCCCAAAAATGTAATACTTCTCAAAATAGCTTAAAACTAAAACTTCTTTAATAAGGATTATTAAATCTTTTTCTTTATTTCACATTATATTTCTTATAAAAAGAGTAATCCAATTCGTATATCAAGGCTTATACCCTCATTGAGTTGAATTTTTTCGGCGTTCTGGCATTCATTTTTTCGTTTTCACTTTGACTGACGACTTTTGCTTTTCGGCAGCAATTGACACGCGATATGGCCGACTGTCCACCCTCCGTGACTCCAATTCAAACCGAAAACAGATTCAAACTCTGTTGTTTTTTTGGGAGTATTTTCTTTTTTGTGCCTACGTATTTTTATTCTGCTGCTGTTCGCGTGACTCGTCGTTTGAAATGTTAATGATGACGATGGAAAGGACTTGAGCCCCGGCTCCTTGGTTGGTTGGTCCTTCCATCAACCTGTTGACATTTTGGACCAACTTAAGCGAGCGTGTCACATGTCCAACAAAAAAGTATAGGGGGGCTTAAAAAAGGCGTAGAGTTCATCGAGTTGGCTTTACCCTTTCGGCGCATTTCATTAACGCTTCTTCCCCTGTCAAATGGCCACTGGTTACACCTTTTTGCCCAGCTCCTTTCACCTTTCTCCTTTCTCCTTTCTGCTTGCCTTTTCTTTTTATTTTAATTGTGGGTTATTTCGGTTTTTATTACTCCGGGCTTATTTTGCATGCAGCTCGTTGAGCGGGCATATATATATACTTTTATATTTTTTAATGCGTCGGTTTACTTGCTGATGAAGTGAATCAAATTGAGGCGGGAGCCGAGGCCTTGGGATACTCTGACCGGGCCTGTGTAATTGCATTTTTATTACTTGGCCAGGCCAACAACTTCCATCTCAAGCCTTCATTTCACGAACTCCGCATCTCAGTTGAGACCGCCACCGCGACAGTTTGTTAAGTGCCCCGGCCAGAAGGGAAAATAGGTTGAAGTATTAAGGGGAAAAGTGGGAAAACAAAATTCAAAAGGGTTGCACACAGTGGCAGCGGCACAAAAAATTCATCATCAAAGGTGTAAAAACTTTTAATATGTTTAATATTCCACCTATTCTTATAGGACCTTTTGAGAAGAAGATATATAAAGCACGGGTATGTTGGACTGTAGAAAAGGTATAACCCTTGAACAATAGATGGTATAATTATAATAGTATAATATAGTATTTCTAGAAACTGTTACAAAAGTGAAATAAAAAGCCTGAAGTATTCTTTGAATGTTTCTCATCTACATCTACAATTGGCTTTGGTTATATTTTCTATTAACCACTTTATTTATATACAATCTGAAAAGAAATAAAACAACATATTTTAACAGTCTATTGTAGTGCGATTAAAATACTTTCCAAAGTATGCACTTTGAATATCCTATATCTCATGCTTATTAAGTAATGAGTTTCCTAGATATTTATGAAGTCCATCAGGAGTGCAACTCTTGGTTATTTTTTCCATAACTGCCGAGTCCAGTTGAGTGAAGTTCATTTGAGGAGCTCTTTTGATGGCCAGGGGCAAAGGCAAAGGGCTTTCTGCTACCGACGGTGGGTGGCTGGGTGGGTGCTTAGGTGGGTGGTTGTCCTGACCGCACGCAGATTTAGCTCCTCGACTGGTGGGCCATAAAAGCCGCCTCGCCTCGCCACGAAGATGGCTCAGGGTCTTTGCCACTTTTGAATAATTTTAACCCAAATAAAAAATGATGTGAATTCCTAATTAGGCACAAAACAGCCACGGCAGTGGGCAACCCACAAGGAAATCAGCGCCGTTTGTTCGCCAGCCAGCGAGGATATACGAAGGATATCCACTGGGATGGATGGAGAGGCAAGTCAAGTCAGGTCCTTGAGCTTGGGCTGGCGTTATGATGATGGCTAAATGCCAGGACTCTGACTGTCACGGCCACGTGGGAATTGAACGCTCCAGCTCCAGACTCTCGAATATGTCTCTCCTCTGACCACGCCTGACTAGTTAAAATGCAAGGATTTCTATTTTCCTTCGCCTCTGTTTTTTTTTTCTTCATTTTTACAAGCCGCCCCGCAGCGCCGCATTGACAAATTGATATTTGCATTTAAATTGAAAATTTACATTTGTGCCAACGATGACGATGATCGAGGGTCTCGGTTTCGGTTTCGGCTTTGGCTTTGGCTTTGGTTTTGGGCACTGCAATCGCCTTGTGGTCACAGTGGTGTAATTCCCATTAAATACCACATTTTTCTTATTTCTGCCCCATTTTCATATCCTTCGTGGCTTCAATTGGACGTCACTTCATCCGCTTGACATTCGACATTAATACCATCTCGCCCCGTCTCAGGGCAGAAATAAAATAAAATAAAATAAAAGGAGAGCACAGACACAATTTGCATTATGAAATAACATTTCTTTTCTTTCATTGCCGTGCGGGCCCAAAGCACTCCTTAGATTGTTACTGGGCCCAAAAGCATCTGCTCCAAGCTCCTTTGGAGCCAATCTGTGTTTATTACATTATGCTCTTGTTTTCTTTTTGAGGAAAATTCTGGGTTTGGAATGGGGGACAGGTAATTCTCAAATGGAGCAATGCGGAATCCTTGGGAGTGGACTCTCCACTGGATTCAATCAATCAAAGGTCGTTGCACAACCACGACAAGGGTCAAGTGTCAATCAATGAGTTACATTTTGGTGGGCTGAGGATAATGGTATGCTTACAAAGTGTTAAGGACACTCTTTATGGAGTTAGATCCTCCTAAAACACATTTTGTATTAGCTTGTTTTTAAAACTACTTACTTACTAACATAAATTCAAGGAATTATAAACATTGAGGGTCTTCTGTTAATGTGTCTCACGCTTAACAATTATGTTTGGTGTTTTTTGATTGAAAAGAACTCGTAAGAAAAGAGTATCCCAATATTTTCAATAATAACAGAAAGTATTGGAATGGGAAATGCTACTACTTTAAAGGGTTCATATCTAAAAATAAATAATAGTGTTATTATCTTAAAAGCTATACCACTTTAAGATCGGGTTAAATTTGGTAAAGTTATAGACTATAGATGTCCAATTGTGGGTCACCTTTTTCAAGTCATGGGAAACTTAGAAATAACTAACATGAAAATGGCAAATGACAAATAAAATGACAAATTTGAATGCAGACTATTAGAGAAGAAAATCACAAGTCCTGAGAGGTACTTTTATTATTCAGGCTGGGCATTCAGAAGTCTGCCTTGCCTTCTTGAACCCAAGAAACTTTAACATATTCATAAATTTTGCAGTTTGTTTAAACAAATTTTTTTGCTGCTCCTTGGCAGGCTGTCCAATATTATTTATTTGCCTAAGTGGCAGCAGGGATCCCGAGAGTCCTGATTGGATGTGGATGTGGAGGGGGAGACGGGGTTGGGGTTGGGGATGCGGGCTGAGGCTGCAAAAGGGTTACCGGCCGGCTAAACAAAGCCTCATATGCGGGTGCCAATATTGGGATTCAAGCGAGTGGGTGGTGGGTGGTGGGTGTGGGTTTCTCCGCCTGCGGGTCACGGCATTCGGTAATGGTGATAAAATATGCTCAAATTTGCCAAATATGAAAAGGTAGCAGGGGTCCAAGGCAGGGGGATTACCCGCAGGCCAAGGGTTCGGACAATCTGAATACGGAATCTGGATCTGAATCTGATTCTGATTCTGGTTCTGAGGCGGGAACACTCGTACGTTATAGATGGAAATCAAGCGGTCCGAATCTCGGCGAAATGAAAATAAATGCGTTCGCTAAAACGAAGCGATTGATTTTAACCTACCCACCCAGAAACCACTCCACATCGTATTTTTTTTGTTGTCCTTTGTCTAGCAAGGACCGCAAGGACCTTTCGCTGCAGTTGCCAGGCGAATTTTTTATTCATACGAGCATAAAGAAGCGACACAAAAAAAATGTGTATGTAAAAAATATGAGAGGAGGACATTGGAAATGGAATTTCGCACAAAAAAAGCAACGCCGCATGTGTATGTAACAAAAAGCCCCGTCCACTCGCTGGTCATTCATGTGTGTCAAAATGGCAAACTGAATTTGTATTCAAACATTCAAATAATCCCACTCCCAGTCGGCGATGTTTGCCGACGTCGCACATGCGTTAATATTTCCGGGCGTAATGTCGGCTGGCCATAAAAAATTGAATAAAATATATCCAAATAATAGAAAGCCAGGTCAAAAAAAAAAGAACCGACACTGGAGGAAATGGATTGTAGAAAAGGAGAAAAGCTGGTGAAAAACAGCCTAGTTGGGTTTATTACACTGATATTTTTTTAACCTCTTTATTTATAATCATGGTCGTTAAAATATGGTCAATCCAAATAATTCTAAGTGGCCTCTCTACCATTCTTTTCTTTTTTTGTATTACAAATTTGTTTTACGAATCATTGCTAAGCTTTAAAGTTTTTTTTCCAGTGCCAACACATACTAGCAACATTTTGCGACATTGCCAAATTGTCACGCATTGAAATATTTTTGTTTGGTTTGCGCACAAAAAAGAATGTGTGTGTGGTGAAATGATAAATAAAAATAAAAAATACAATTTGCATTTTATTCAATTTTAGCAACATCCGCCCGGGCCTTCGTCACTCGATCGCCACTCGCATTGTTCTGGTTATTTACGAGTTTGTTAAGTGCGCAACCCGCTCCCAATTTTTCCCTTTCGCCAAGTACATCCCTTGACCTATTCGAACCCAATGAACCAGCAACCCATGACCGGACATGGCCGGCAATTTGTAGTTGCCAACCTATAGTCGGATCTTCAAAATTCAGACAGAGAACGGGTGAATAATCCACACAGATCCACAATAACAATGGTATAACTTGTGCTAATCGACTTAAAAATCATTGGCACATAAAATAAATCAGAAGGAAATTTTCTCAATTACCAAGTGAATAATGTTAAATCGTGACGCTTTCTAGATTTATTTATTAAAGAGTGGGCAAGATATAATTCTTATATTAATATAGTTTAATATAAATACTGTGTTACATTTTGTTGGACATCGTGTACCAGGTTCCCCTTTGCAAATAAATTTATTTATTAAATAACTTACTGATTCTTTCCTGAACACATCCTTAAGAGATCGTGAAGGTTATATAGTAATATAAAAAGACACAATAAATGAGCCATAAATAATGTTGCAAGGGAATATTTAATATTACTGTAGATCGGCGCAACAACGTGATAAAATTTAGATGACGGAAACAATGTCCTTGTTGCACCCGAATCCCGATGACATTACCATCGAGAAATGCGCAGGTTTAATTAATTAATTAATGATTTTATTAA
This sequence comes from Drosophila kurseongensis, assembly GCA_018153305.1. Taxonomy (NCBI): domain Eukaryota; kingdom Metazoa; phylum Arthropoda; class Insecta; order Diptera; family Drosophilidae; genus Drosophila; species Drosophila kurseongensis. Next base: position 2,457,114 of record JAECXX010000141.1, read on the forward strand.
ATCATTATTCATTACTGTTCTTTCTGCGAACCGGTTTAATTTCATCCTCAGTTAACCGGGCTTTTTGCAATCATTTCATTAAGATAAACTGGCAGCCAGATTTAATTGGATTTTCAAAATGCGTTCGAGGCGGAAGGGAGATTCCATGGTGTGCTTTTCCTGGTGTTCCGTTGATGGCTTTCAGTTGGCGTGTCCTGATCGACCTTGTTGCATGCCAATATTAATAACAACAATGGCAATAAAGCCTATTAGAGCCGGCACACATTCGGGCCATTAATGAAATACATTGATTTCTGTGTCCCCGTCGAATTTATGGTAACAGCAAGAAGTTAAGGGTAATGTGCAAGGGTTTAATTCCAGTTGCCCATCAAATTGGCGGCGGCAAAGGAGGCATTTTCGGTGACATGTTCATGTCCTGTTCCTGTTGGCCCCTCTCCAAATGCCAGTAGTCTGTGCCCTGGTCTGAGTCCCAACCTTGCGTGTTGTCACGTTATAAAAACCGAAACGATCCCCGTGGCCCCCCTCACCCGCAGGACATTTGTTGGTTCCGCTCGTTACCAGAAGCGCCAACTCAGCACGAAATGACTGTGATGAGGACAACGTCAACGGGCTTGCACAGAAAAAAAACAAATATAACTCCCTTTAACCCAAGAAACCATTCAAAAACCATATTTTTAGAAACGATTTCGCCAGTCAAAGCCTTACAATCTTGCCCCGATGAGTACCAAACGAATGTTGACCTGACAATACGATCTATAGTTACGACTCTTCTAACTAAAAAAACATTATCAATGTGATAACACTGATTTAGGGTATTAAAAAGTTTTAAAATCTTTCAGCTCTATATTAACGCAAGCTTTGTGTGCATATCCATCACTAAAATTGAATTAAACAAGTAAAGTCCAAACGCAAATTTGGGGATTTCATAAAGTTGTGTTCAACTTTTTGCGGAAGTAGAATAAAATTAATTAAACGTTTAGTGCGCTAGTTTTGCAACTTATTTGTGGCGGATATTTAATATTTTAAGCGGCATTATAACAAATAACAATATAATTTGATGGCTTTATTAAACATTTCAAAGTGAAAGAGAAAGGTACAAGGAGCCGAAATGTTAAACTAAAAGTTTCATGTAACTTTTTGTGGTGGTAAAACAAATTTAAGGATTATGTACTAGTTTGGAAGACTTATTTTGATTGAATTTCAATTAAGATTGTTCTTGCTTTAATAAATACAAGTTAAAGTAAAGGCTAAGGTAAATGTGGGAGTTTCAAAATGTTTCCAATAAGTTTTTCGTGTTGAAGCATTTTATAGCATTTTTTCCCTGTGCTGCTGATCCTGAATGAGGTTGGGGTTAGGCTGTTGCAATCTCCACCCCTCAATGGCAGGTTATTAATAAATCTTTAACCCTTTGCCTTATGTTTCTGCCACTGTTTCTGTTTCTGTTTCTGTACTGGCTCTGCTTCTGTTTTTAGTTTCAGTTTTTTGGTGTGCGTGCCGGGGCTTCCTGTTGCGGAAACGGAAACGCAATGCCGACAGGGCTACATACGAGTATAATCGATTAATTCAATATTAGATTGAATTTATGGGCCCTTTTCGCTGGCCCCTCTTGGTTCTCTTGGGCCATTGCACCTGTCCACGAACGGCAATGAACTGAGCGGGCAACTTTCCACAAACGCTGAAAGTAAAAGAACTTTAACTTTAAGTTTTAGGCACCCAAACACATTCAGACAGTGCGAAAGAGAAATTAAAGAAAAGTCGCGCGCCAAAGTTTGCCATCCCAAAAATTGTTCCGGATAACTTTCGCCTTGGCCAAGCAACTTTTGAGGCCATAATTGAAAATTTTGGCGCCCAACGAAGGGGCCTTAAAGAGGGGCCTTTGTAGACGGGAACTTTAAGATCGCCTTTGGTTTATCTGGAAAGAGGTTTGCGCTGCTGCCGTGGCAGGTTATTAATTAATTGGAGCTGAACCAGCGCCCGGGCAAATATCAATGATGACGGACTGCGACTGCAGGCGATTGCAGGTGATTTTTTCTACTTTTTTTCTGGGGAGTGAGTGAGCGAGGGGGGGGATGTTGGTTTGAACTGCGTAGTGTGGGGTTAAGGCTGCTTTGATGGATTGCAAAAAGGTATTTTATGTAATAGATGAATGCAGAAAGAGACGGAGCGAAGTGTGCGCTCTTATGTACAGTGAACCCCCGGTAGGAATTGCAGGCGTGGCAATCGCCTCATAGGCGCAAGCGTTGGAGCTGCCAGCACCAAGAAACTGGGGCCGCCTCCCAATGGAAAAGCGCGGAGGCGTCGCCAATGTCGGGAAATCGGCGCATGCGCCGGTTTTTCCTTCTGCAGTCCATTCAGTCGGTGGAGCTCCCCAAACTCGGGGTAGTCCGAATCCTGGGCGCTCCCCAACTGTTCTACTTAATGCGCCGCTTTCGGAGAATCCAGCTCAGTGGCCGACGGACCGGCATTGAGCAGATGTCTGGGGCTCCTCATTCTTTTCGGCTGGCCTTCCTTTGAAGGCCGACGCAAGACTCAAAAGTAAACATCGTAAAAAATAGAAGAAATGGCAAAACAAGGGGATGAATAATTAGATTTCTCAGTTCCACAGTCCCCTGGCTCGGCCTAATTTCATTGTTTTTTCAGTTATTTTGAATGATTCCTGCCCCTCACTCTCACCCTCTCGAGAAAACGTCAAATGAAATGAACAATTTTCCCGAATTTCTTTCCCCATTTCCCTGCCTTTATTTTTTTTGTCTTATTTTCATTTTGAATTTTTTTTTTAAGGTTGGCTTTCTGCTTGTGTTTCTTATTAAGTTGAGCGACAGTTGTTTTTATTATTTTTATTGCCCAAGCCTCCCGACCGTTCATGTAAATCAAAACTGACTAATGGCATGCGAAAAACAATAAAAAACCCTAAATGAAATAATGAGCCAGGGGACTCCTGATGGGCCAGGACCAGTGCCAGGACCTCTGAGGTGGAGCGAGAGCGGAAAAGTCTGGGGCAGTCGAATTGGCGGGGGAAGGCATTTGATCGAGTGGGTCTGGCCCCCCTTATCTATCGGGCATTGTTAGCCAGCAATTTGCCAATATTTTGCTGTCCAGATAACGGACAAAAAGGCAACTTCACCCTGTGTCCATTTTGGCGCGGATTCGAGTATTAGTGCTGTCAAAAACCGGACGGATCGAGAAAATGAAACATGGTTTTACTTAAAAAATTTTAAATAAGAAAATTAAATTTAAAATAGCTAATTTAATTAATAATTTTTTGTAGACCTCATTCAACTATCACAACTTTGGTCATAAGCTGATTAAATATATTTATAATTTAGCTAATTTCAATACTCCTTTATATTAGCCTTATTTGGTTTTTAGTTAGTTACTAACATAGAAATAAATCATTTGTTTTCCATTATTTTATTACCTTTTATGAAATATTTCTATGTTAGTATATCTTTGGCTTCAAGAAGAAAACACATTGCCGCCTTACTTTAAATGCAATTATTTGTAGTAACTGGGTGTTCCTTGGTGCTTTTCGGTGATCCGAGTGAGTAAGACAGTTCCCTGATAAAGATGCCAATTTGGCATCCCTGACTCGCATGGATGATGCATGGCGACTGGGACAAGCGCCCTTATCTGTCAACGATTCCCAGACTGGACACTCGGGTGCGGGCATTCTGCGAAGCTCTCTTTTTAATGTGATTATCTTGTAGCGTGCATGTCCATGTCGCATGTCTGCCGACGACTAACCTCCCCTCCCCCCCACCATCCTTAGTCAGGATTTTTGGACACTGGTCTCCGGATCCAGGACATCTCTCTGTGCTCTGGCTTATCGAACAAATTGACAGGCAGTGTTCGAGGGGTAAACTGTTATTCCAGCATCGGGCGATGATTAAAATGATGATGTCAGAGCCGAAAACAAAACAAAACAATGCTCGGGTATATGGCGTATATGTATTTCTGGGGGACCCGGGACCGGACAAGTGCCAAAACTCAACTTTTCACTTGACCACTTCAGACGGAGGACGTGGACCCTGTTCCTGCCCAAAGAGTCCTGCCACATCCTGCCCTCGGGGGAAACAACGAGCAGAAGGAACATGGCGACACAGACAATGGGGCAAATCACTGGCCAGCAATCGAATCGAAACGAAGCCAATCCCACGGAAAGCAGTCCAAAATCGAGATTCAAGTCGAGAGCACTTGGCCATAAATTTATGACATTCATTAGAACGTCAGATTAAGAAATCTCCAGTCGAGCAGCTGACGCCAGCAAATACAAAAAAAAACCAGAGGTGGAAAATAGAAAAAAAACAGGTCTATTGCTGCATCACCCTCAAACCCAAGGGTATTGGGAAACCCCCTTTTGCCTACGCCCCTGAAGTGGATTCGCATGCCTTGTTAAGCAACAGGAGGGGTCTTGGAATAGCTCAAGAGCAGGGTAAAAAAGCATAGGCAAGTATGCAGTTGGAGATCAAACTCTACTTTTCAATAAAATATAATGAATGGAAATATATGATAAACAAAAGTTAACTTTAATAGTGAGTAATTAGCTCACAAAGGCCTACGAATGATATATAGAGCCTCACTCTGATAAAAAAGATAGAAAATGTAGTGTTTATTGGTAAGAAATTTAATCTTATAAAAGTAACTAAATTGATAATATTTTACAAATATTTTTTATTAGATAAAAAGCAGGTTAGTTTGACTGTTATTAATATTTCTTCACATGTTAAAAAGCGCAAGCAAGACAATGGGTCTTAATCGATGTGTTCATTAGAAAACAATTACTTATTAAAAAGAGAACCGATTTCCACTTATTTTTAATAGGATAAAAGTAAGTTTCAATATTTGTTTACAATTAAGTCGAGATAAATGTTAGAACAACAATATATTTCTGGCAGTGTTTTTAAGGCCTCGCTAAACGTGCACAATTGGAGTTCGAGATATTGAAAATGACTTTAAAGTCAGCCACAGCTGCGTCCTTCTCGGCTGGGGCTCCCTGCTCCTTGGTCCTTTCGCCTTATGCCGTCCAGGTGGCTTTTGGTCTATTCCATTCCATCGGCTTTGCCTTGCGACTGGGTCTTCATAATTAAGTATGCGGTTAGCACGCACACCGATGTGCAGCAGGATGGGCGTGGGTGTGGGCGAAAGCAGCAGGACCAAGGACCAAGGACGAAGGACGGAGGACGAGGGCCAGGAGACGTACACAACTGTCACCGCTGCCAGTGGCAGTGCCTTTGGGACAGCTCGCGCCAGGATTTATGTGCACGACAAACAAACGACCACCGCAGGACAAGAAAGCGCTTAAGAAGTGCCCTTGCAGGGGGTGGTGGTGGGTGGCTTGGGTGGTGGGTGGCCCTTTTCCAAGGCGGAGGAGGAGCGGCGCAACAATCCAAACAGCTGCGAGAGACAACAACCGCACGACTATCGACCAGCGACCAAGGTTGTTTTGGAAAACCAAGTTATTTAGCCACGAATCGAATGAAATGTCGCGAACTCCCCACCAACCCCCCATTCCCCCAAACCCCCTTAAAAACCAAACCCCCCTCTGCCCATCTGCAAATCGTTTGCGGTACCCGCCCGACATTTGGGACACATTTAGCAAAAACATTTTACGTATTCAGAAGGAAAGTTTTGTTGCTTCGCGTTTGCTGGCTGCCACCGCCAATGCGGTTGTTGTCGACTGGCTAACTCCCGTTCCTGTTCCCACTCCCCTTCCCAACTCCCCCCTTCCCCAACCCTCAGAGGCACTCGACCCCCCAAAATACAGTAACCCCCAGCCCCTGGTACTAACCCCCACCGCATTGTGTTTGCATTTCGCATTTGGCTTTGCTGCTGCGGCAAGTGGCAAGTTGTTGTCTTCATAACGCGTTGTCGTCGTCTTAGTTGCCGCAGGCGGCGGACTGCCACCACACCAGTTCATAGCGAAACTTTTACAACAACAGAGCTCAGGGAAAAAGAAAGCAAAAAAGAGTCCAACTAATCGACCGAGGAATACCCTTTCCGAGAGCATAGTCCTTCAAAAGCCCCGTATTTTTAGTTAATTGTTTGAACAACAATAAATAAAAAGAATATTCTAAGTAGCTCTTAAAATAATAATGATACATATGATATATGTATTATCATGATTATTTTACGGTTAAATTGTATTCATTTTCAATAAATATTTTTAAAATTTCATCCAGAAGACTATAAGTAGGCTAGAAAACTATTCAGAGCCTTTCAGTTAACTTTAACATATTCAATTATTTCTTAATTCTGCTATAACAATTTTCGAGTTTCGGCTATCATAAGATTATTAAATATTATTCTGAATACATTAACTTTAATTCACACATCTAGTAATCGAAACTCCCACTCTAGGGTATGGAAAACGGCAATTCTAGTGTAGGAAAAGTGGGAAATTGTCGGCGCAGGAAAATACCCACTGACGTAGGCCATTTAAAGGCGAGCTGGGCCAAAATTATGTTACTCGGAATTTAACAAATGACAAGCGAGCGTCTCAATTAGCCAGACAATTCCAAATGGAGAGAGTTGTTGCTGTTATGCAGATTTGGTTCACGATGATGTCTATATGCCAGGAAATACATGCGAGGATATGTAAAATACAGCAAAAGCAGGCACTGAAAAAAAAGCTTAAAGGTTCTAAGTTCAAAAGTAATGACATATAATTCATTTTTCTTTTCCGATTAAAATTTAAGAAGGTAGATGTATTAAATATTTTATTTAAACTAAGAAGTAAATATAATTAGCTTATGTCAGAATCTCAGATGAGTTGTCATAGATGTTACAAAGTATTATTTATAGTGTACGAGCGAGAGGAATTCAAATTCGAGAGCGGGAGGAACACAGCTCACACGCGGGCACACACAATTCAAAATACATAAATAAAATATACACACAAATACGCGTAACGACCTCATTAGCATAATAACGGTAAGTAATGGAAGAAAAATACCATTAAACAACACTTTATGACTTTCTTTCGCTGCCATCGCGCACATACGACTTGCTTAAGTGTTGGTGCGGGTGCGTGTGTTCCACGCGAGTGTGTAAATCTCAGCTTTTGGAGGCCAAATCAACAGAACATTGAATTTAAAAAGGACTCGAGGGGGTGGTAAATGGAAGAGGGGGAAGAGGAAGGAGAAGGGGAAGGGGAAATATATAGACCCAGAAGTCTTAAATTGTTATTTCCTCGTATATAAAAAGCAATACCTCATTAAAGACTTTTGTTTTTTAGAGCAAAAATAGCAATCCCTGATTTAAGACTATACTTTATTGTCAATGTGAAATCACGTTTACACTATTTCTTTAAACGTTCCAAAACTGACGTTATAAGGTTGAGCCTCAATAACACTGGTTGGGAAAACTTTAAAAGAAGCTTTTCTTTTAATACTACTTTAATTAAATCTTTATTTCCACTCACTTAATTACCAAATTCCCTTTAATTATTTAATCTAAAGCCCTCCACCTTTTATTACCTACATTTTTATGGTGAATCGCTTTTTTTTTTGTCAAAAAGTGGAAATTGCTTAATTTCCAATGGAAATTTTACGCTACTTTTTCGTGCCTTTTTTATTTGCATATTTCCCCATTGTGTTATTCACTGTTTTCTTAGCGAATTTATGGGATTTGTGTCGTTTTTTCTCTGTTTTTCTAGCTCTCCGGGCTGCAATAACATGTTTAAAGTATGTTAAATGAGGCTGCGACCTCGGCGAAACCCCCATTGAAAACCATCCCACAGGTCTTAACCCCATACCGCCGGTCCCTTTAGACAGATAAAAGTCGTGCGCCCCCGAACCAAAAAAAAGAAAACCCCCCTGCTTTCCTTGTTTATTTAGGTCTGAGCTAATAAAAAGGCTTACCATCTCAATAAAAGTATTTAACACAAGCGTTTTACTACACTTGAACATTATTTTTTCTTTCTCAGCTGTCCTTTTTTCAGCACAAAAAAAAGGCGAGGGTTTCTTTGCCTTTGGTTTTGGTTTCATTTGCTCATCTTTGGGGCAGCTCTCTGCCCGGTTCTTTGTCTTGGAACCCGTCTGGTGGTATATCGCTCGCAAAGGAGCTGGGAGGAGGTAGTCTGGGTAAATCCCTTAATCTATGGAAATGCTACGCAATTACCACGACAAGCCGCTCCATGTGACGCGCTCTGGATGCTGATTTTCCGACCCGAATACTTCCACTGACTGACGGATCCTGACCCTTTCTTTCCTTATACTTTTTTTCATCCTTTTACGGTCGCCTTATTTTTTTTACTTTATTTTTTCGGAGTGTTTACACAACCAGTTACAAAGTGCAGAAGCCACCCGGCTTCGACCATTATTTAGCTCTTTCACTGTGGGACAGACCCTCACGTACTGGCCAGGCCAACAAATCAAATTTGCATACCAAGTATTATCGGTATCAGTCGCCTTCTGCCAACTCGATTGGCGATATGGCCCCCGAGCTATGGGATCCCTTTATATGGGGGGCCGGCCGACCTTTGACCTCTCGGTACTCGCTTGATTTGGAGAGGCGCCGACTGACAACTAGTTCTATTCAAACCACTCCACTCGGCTAAAAAATAATAAAAATAGTATTCTTGAAAAAAGAACGTTTGAAAATACCCACAATGAAAGCCTTGATTTGGTAAAATGTATTTTTTTTTTATTTTTGAATTTTTCCGGATTGTGGTCATAAAAAAAAAGTATTTAAGACACATTTTTTCAGGATTTTTGGTTGTAACTTTGCCAAAATAAGCCGCACAGCCAAAATAATGACTGTTTTGTGCAGCTGGGAACATACACAATCCATTCCAGGAGGATTTGGTAAATTTTATTTTTTGACCGATTTTCGCATTTTTCATAAGGGGTAACACTTGATTTTTTTCCAAATTTGGGCCGAAACAAAATTTTTGAGCTGAGAATACCAATCGATTGGAAATTTTGTAACGAATTCAACGAGGTATGCCATTCCAAAATCTGACCATTATTTCCAAGGGTTCTAATTAAAAAACTGAAAAATTGAGAGGCATTTTTCCGGATTTTGGCCATAAACAAATTTATTTAAAGACACTTTTTTTAAGCATTTTTTGTTGTAACTTTGTCAAAATAAGACGCACAGCCAAAAGAATGACTGTTTTGTGCAGCTGGGAACATATACAATCCATTCCAGGAGGATTTGGTAAATTTTATTTTTTGACCGATTTTCGCATTTTTCATAAGGGGTAACACTTGATTTTTTTCCAAATTTGGGCCGAAACAAAATTTTTGAGCTGAGAATACCAATCGATTGGAAATTTTGTAACGAATTCAACGAGGTATGCCATTCCATGATCTGACCATTATTTCCAGGGGTTCTGATTAAAAAACTGAAAAAACGAGAGGCATTTTTCCGGATTTTCGCCATAAACAAATTTATTTAAAGACACCTTTTTTAAGCGTTTTTTGTTGTAACTTTGCCAAAATAAGACGCGCAGCCAAAATAATGACTGTTTTGCGCAGCTGGGAACATATACAATCAATTCCAGGAGGATTTGGTAAATTTTATTTTTTGACCGATTTTCGCATTTTTCATAAGGGGTAAACTTGATTTTTTTCCAAATTTGGGCCGAAACAAAATTTTTGAGCTGAGAATACCAATCGATTGGAAATTTTGTAACGAATTCAACGAGGTATGCCATTCCAAGATCTGACCATTATTTCCAGGGGTTCTGATTAAAAAACTGAAAAATCGAGACGAATTTTTCCGGATTTTGGCCATAAACAAATTTATTTAAAGACACCTTTTTTAAGCGCCCAAATTTGGGCCGAAACAAAATTAAAAAACTGAAAAATCGAGTGGCATTTTTCCGGATTTTGGCCATTACAAAAATTTATTTAAGACACATTTTTTAAGGGTTTTTTGCTTTGTTTGCAGCTGTTTTTTTTCAAACTTAGCAGAAATACTGCGCACAGCCATCTCGTTGCCATCTCAAATAGTGTTCCCGGGAAGTATTTTTAATGAAGTTAATGCACTAATCACCTGGGGAAGTGGCCGGGGTTAGGATGGCTCCATCCATTAGCCAGGATACTCGTCAGTTGCAATTTGCGAGAAACTATGCAACAATAATTGCAATTCACTGTAATTATGATTGATTGATTCCGAGATGTTTGGGTGGTGCTAGTAATTGCGGAACTATGATGAGGCCGAAGGCTTCATAATCTTAGTCCCCCTGAAATCATCTCAACCCCCCTGCTGTCAATGTCCGGCGCTAATGATGAACTGGAAATGTGCCGCAAATGTGATTGAATCTACTTTTTTTCTGAGGTTGGCAGGCAGCAACGCAACAAAATTAAATTAGAAATAGGAATATAATTAGAGGGCGGGGGGAGAGAAAGGGGAAGCCGCCCAGGAATTGCCATTGAGCAAATAATTAAATAATAAGCGAAAGCCGAATCATCCCATTGGCATTGGCAACCTCCATCTCAAACTCCTTACTCCAAAACTCAATGAAAGTCGACAGAAAGCCCCTCGCGGTTTTACCTGAAACGTGCTCCTTATTACTGCCACTTCCACTTCCCTTGGCACTTGTAATTATGGCCAGAAAACGAATTCCATTTTGGCCAACGGAAGCTGGATTTTGGCTTCTGGATTCTCGATTCTGGTTTCTGGTTTCTGGCAAGGGCACCTCAATAACAATAAATCGATTCAAGTGCCCGTAATCGGGCAAATGTTATCTAATAATAAAAATAACAGCATCACTTCAGGGATTTTTTTGGTGAGGGCAATTGCATGACAATAAAACAGATCCGGAAAAGACTATATAACATTGGGGAAAGCCAACATGTTTGGCCAACTAAGTGATGCTCTTTAATTATTATAAGGTTGTGAAATCCATTTGGATTGGCTGCTTTACATTAGAAAATATTTCAATTAAAATAAAATACAGAAAAATACCCTTAAGTTAGAATAACATTTTATCCACAATATATAAGCAAAACTACAGCTTTTCCCACAAACTTGAACTGTTCTAATCGTAAAAAGAATCTTTGAAATCAAAGATAGAAATCCCTTTGAATCGGTGGGTTGCAAAAAAAGGGATTTCTAAATAAAAACAATAAACATCCCGGTATACTTCCTCCAAAGGAATGCTACAAAAGGAATCCTTAGGCTGCTATTGTCAAATCGAAGGGATAACTCCATGTAGAAACATATTCAGGCCTATTTTGATTTCAATGAGTAGCAAATCAAGTGCAAGACCATTTAATAAGGACATTTTGGGTGGGGGAAGCAGGGATAATCCACGTCGCAGAATAACGAGCCCATTAAAGCCACTCACCTGTGTGCCGGAAAATACGGAAAATTCGGAAACTCCGAGCGCGACGTCGTTTGGCAATTTGGGCAATTTTGCGACAGTTTGCCGCCGTCATCAACAAGAGATCAAGTTGCCATTGAACCGCTGACGATGAAAATGAAAATGACGACGACGATGATGATGGCGACGCACTCAAACGGAAATCGAATTGAGCAATTGTAAATGTGTGTTCCAACCCACCCACATATCAAGTGATTTGCTTCCGAATGATTTCATTTCAATTGACTCGAAATCATTGCGAGCCGCAGTCACTTCCCCTCGGTACACCTCCTAATATCCACTTGATTTCTTTTTTCCGCCGTCTATTCAAGTTTGACTTTTGCGACATATTGTTGCTCATTGTGCCGCTTTTGTTTACACACACAAGGAAACATATTTAGATTCAATCGGTTTATATTCTAAGAAATCAGAGTTCAAGTTTTATATTAAATAACAAAAAGAAATGAGTTACATTTTTTAATCAGGAAATAAAGCGTACATAGCCATTTTTAATTGCATACTTTTGGGCAGCTGATCGCTGCGGTACGGCTTAAATATTTTGTATTGCCTACATTTGGGGCTGCTGAGTTTTGAGGTTGCGCAGCCGTCTCCTAGAATTTATGTTTATGTTCTCCATCTTGCGATCTTATTCCTCTTTGGAGAAATTAAAAGTCGGAGACCTACTAATGCTTATGTTCGCCTGGTACTTCAAATCGACAAATCCATCAAAATGGAGCGATCAAACCCAATATTTCCCAAGCAAACAGCCATTTCTAATTAGTATTATTATTAGATTTATTTTATTGAATATATACAAAATGAATGTACGCCAATTTGTCATCTTGTCTCATCTCGAAGCAAACACGAGGCTAGAAGTTTAACCTAGAAGAAAAAAAGAAAAGGATTTGTTTTAATTATATGTAAATAAAATTTTCATTAAATCTGGACTTAATTAAAACGAGGCTAATTCCATAGAAACATATATACATATATTATATGCAAAAGTTATTGTCATAAATGCATAATTTTATACCATATTCACAACATAGAGTTTTAGTTCAGATAATTAAGTACTTATTTATTTATTTATTAACAGCTTTTGGTTCTGTGTATCGACAACCGCGAATTTCAAACGCGTCGTGGCCTAATGAATTTCATTTCAATTTGCCAAGCCAATTTGTAAGCTGTGCGGCACACACACACACTCACACCTAGTTGAGGTGTTGTTTATAGTGTTTGCGGTTAATTAATTCACATTTACACCTGTTGGCGGCATGCAGACTTTGAGAAACAGCCTCTTTTTATGCCCACCTCCCCAGCACCACCCCTCGTTCATTTTCATTTCATTTTCCGTTCATATGCTGCAAATTAACTTTGCTGAGAATGAGACAATAAGGACAACAGCACTGCAGGATACTAAGTTGGGTCTGTAAGTACTCTCAACTAAAGAGACACGAACGAATGGAACAAAACGCAGGTAAGTACATGGAAATCAAGGTGAGTTGCTTGAATTATTATGACCGCAATTGGACCTAATCGATTTACAATTAAGCTGTCTTCAAGTTTTAGAAAAAGGTTTGAGTTCTGTTTATAATCGATATTTTAGTAAAAGGTAAATTAATTAAATTAGTTGAATTGCCAAAGGCTTTATAAATGTATTATTAATATTATATATTATATGTTTACTAATCGAATTATATGTTTCAAGACTTTTCGACATGTGTTTAAAACTCTTAATAGACAAAGCTCTGAATTTCCTTCCTTTGGCTTAACTGCTATTCCCGGCTAATGACTTGAGGGCGGGGGCGTGGCCGTGGTGGCAAGGTGTTGACAGTTCTCGGTTGAACGGACGCAGCACAACAGCGAAGGGGCGTTGATTAAGAGCGGTGGCGAGTGCACAAAAAATAAAAGGGGGCAAAGTGGGTGTCCCTGTCAACGTCATTAACGAGAGCAAGGAGCAGAGGAGAAGCGAGTACAAAGGCTCGTCGTCAGACTCCCACATTAACCAGCCACCCACCACCCACTTCCCACCGCCATCCACATGTGTGACCCCCATTGAGGTTGACCCCCACACCCCCCATCAAATCCCCCTCCTAGGGGCACAAAAGCGCAACAGGCGACGGCGGCAGGCGTTAATTACAAAATAAACTCCTGTGTGAATGTGACTCGGACATGGGCGGCGGTGGAGGGGGGATGTCATTATGGCTGCGAATGACCCGCCCAAAGCACACATTTGCGTCGCCTCGCTGACCAGCAGGAAGTGCCGGGACAAAATGCAGACCAGGACCTCGAAAAGTGGTTAAATAGACCTCAAGATACCCAGTAATCAATGCAATTTAGACCCCAATTGTTAGTTGGAATTATTATCCTTATATGTAGATATTCCCAGCAAATTACTTGTTCCTACCCTAAAATCTCTGAAGGCTTGTGTATTTCTATTTTAAGTTGCAATTGCATATCTAGCAATATAAATAATTTGGTTAAGCCTTTCTGTATTCAGGACTCCAATATCATAAAAGCATTTCCAAAGAAAATTGTGCAGAGATATAAAATCGATGTTTAAAGAGATGTCCTCGGTCCTCTTTATATTCCACCCTATTAATATGAATCCCCAAGGACACAATATACTTTAAAGCATTCGAAAGTAGAGGGTATAAGGACCGACAGCAGGACGTGCTTCAAAGCGTTCACATATGCCGAAGTACGAAGTGCGAAACTTTGAGGGAGGGGCAACAGTGGGAGCTTCACTGCCCAGCGGTCGCCGCCATTTAACGGCGTGATTTACTGCGGTCAACCAGAGCGCGCGCGACCTCCAGCCACCCAGGGCGCCCCACCACCTACCTGCCACCCCCTGCGGCTGCCCTCAAATGACCAGCCTCCCCTAGCATAATAATGTTTAATTTGAGGTAAATACGTTTTTTGTTTTTCTTTCGCCAGTGGCGAAAATCGCCCGCTGCGAGCGGAAAAGCCACTGCTGAGTAGTGCATTAAAATACAGCTGCCTTTTTTTGTGTGTCCCAAATAAAATTAAGCACTTGGCAAATAAACACAGCAAAAAAAGAGGGAATTCCAGGGAATTCCTGCCAAGAAGTAAAGCAGATGCCTTCGACTTGGTCAAGATGCGTTGGTCCGCTAATTGAAATTTGTTAAGCCCCCATTCGGAGTAGAACTCGAAGGCCCATCCCAATAACCTGTGTGCAGACATTGTCAGCAATTCCCTTTGTCCAATGCTGTGAAAAGGCTTCAAAAGGCACACAGCACAGCGGTCCAAGCCGAAAAAAAACGCAATATAAATACAAAGAATTCCCTGGGACACAGGCTAGACCGTCAAGGATCGCAGCTATTCGGAAAAGGAAGCGGATGTCGCGTTGGCCAATGTTTCTGTTTCTGTTTCTGTTTCTGTTTCTGTTTTTCGGCTGCTGAATGGAATCCATCAGGGAATCTGCAAACTGGACAGGGTGGAACGGTAACATGGCTCCGAGTCGGGCGAACATGTTTATTGTGTGTCCATCGGACTGGACAACAAAGGATTCGCTGCAAAGTTGGGGGATTTCATGGATATGGTCACCTGAATGCCGAATATTTTTGCCTGGCATCCGGATGAATCGGTGGAGGATATATCTCCATTGATAAAATGATATCACTAAAACTCTAGGTATTATTATATTTATTTTTCTGTTTTAATGTTTTCCAAGTAATTTTCAAGCCCTCTTTAAAATTTTTACTTTTAATAAGAAGCTAATTAAAGAGTTATTTATATGCAAATGTAATTTATAAAAAACTGTAACTCTACCAAAATAATAAATAAAATATCCAAACATATTAAATGTTTTTTTGTTTAAGTTTAAAGTGTGCAACTTTTTATAATTCTTGCTGGTGAAACCTGAGGAGAGTTCACTTGTTTGATTTTCAAGAATTTTTCGGCCTATGTGAGGCACTGAAGCCAATCAAAAGAAAGCCAGGATGACAAGGACAATGATGAGGATGACAGGTTTCGGTCCGTTTCGTTTTCGTTTATTTTAATTTAATTATTTAACAAACGGAAAGCGGCAACAGCTGAACAAACAAATCAAATCGCAGCCCAATTGCCCCGCGCCTGAAGCCATATCCTCGCACACACACACACACACACACACACACATGTCCTTAGACACCCACATGGGTTACAACTACAACTATGATGGGGCTAATGGAGCTAAGGTCGTCCTGTTATTTTGCCGCCGCCTGCAATCGCAATGCCAAAATCGGAAAAGGGCAAACGGCAAACGACGGAAAAATCGCGACGTCGATGTCTGGATCTCAGTTTTTCATTCCCCAGTAAAGGGTAGCAAGGGCATGACCCGAAAGGTTAAATCGAACTCCCTGCTTTTCCAGCTCTTAATTAGGTAATAGTTTTGTTCTTTAGTCGATCTCCCTGCTTTTGGACTAAGTATAATCGGAAATGAGCATTAGAAGATCAATGGAAAATCCAATGTAAATGGTTAAAACTGTAATTAAAATTTGTTAAAACTTAGTATTATAATAGCTTTACTCCCAAAAGCTTCAGTTGGTTGCGACGTAATTGTTTAATTTTCGTTATTTTTAAAACACATTGCATATAGTTATGTGTTTTTGCGGGGTATTCAAAACTTCGAAATACCAACCAACGACCTTTGGCCTTTCTTGGCCAATTTGGCAAAGTGTTTTTGGCCCGAACCCGCCACCTTTGCAACCGTCATTCCATCATTCCGCCGTGTCCCCATCGACGACATGCAACAGCGGCTGAAAATAAAAAACAACCGAAAAACCAAGAAAAATACAAAATATTCGCAATCGACAGGCGCAATAAAGTCAGTTTTGGCGTTGCCTGTCGGTGCCAGGCACTTGCGGCTGGACGGCCACAAAAATGCGCTTTACCGCCCCACAATATTGTTAATTTGCGGTGGGCGTGGCAATGATATGCAGGTAATTGGTTTCGCCTTTTTGTTTCTATTTAGCCACTGCCTGGTTGCCCAGGACAACGGGGCATGGGCACAAGAATAGGGAAAAGAAAAGGAAATGCTTTAAGAAAAGGGATCCACGGGCTCCACTTGCCATAAATCTGACACGCACTCAACCTGGCCAAAGTCCCCAGGACCTCGCCATCTCACCTCCTGGCCACCTGTCACCTGGCGGTGTGTTGCAGTCGAAAAATGCAAATGAGCGGCATAAAACTGAGGCAGAAGCTGCAAAAGAAACAGCGACGCACAGACAGCAAAGATCCTGGATCCCAAAGGCCTTAATGAAAAGCAACAGCGGCAGAAGGGCAAACACACTCACACACACACACGTTCGCAGGACGAGAGTCCTGGATCCATAGGTAAAACCTCCAGTTGGAGATGGAGCTGGAGCTAGAGCTTTGCCTTGTCGGCGCTAATCCTCATTTAATTTTAAAGTTCGAAGGTGTTGAAGATAATTTTTGCACCACCCACACCAATACACACACACCTAAATGCTTTTCATTACACTGCGTGAAAATTCGAGATAATTAGTCGGCACCAAAAGAAAAATATTATTTTCTGTGTAGACTTATTTTAAATCTCCTTGGATAGTTGTTTTATCACAATATATTCTATAAATTAAAATGGTACAAATATTAATGAAATCTAAATGAAAACGTTTCTTCTTTAAGTTTGGCTTCATTGAACGATCAATTAAAATGGTTTTACCACTTTTGTCATTGGTTAACTCATTAAGATATTTCATGAAAAATTAATTTTATTTATTAAAGATCTGGACTAGAATTGTAAAATTATAATCAGACTAAATTCCGCCCTAGAAAATCTCGCGAACTACTTTTGCTTAGTTCTAGAATAAGTCAATAGTTAAGTTTAATGTTTTTTGTTAGTGCATTTTGCATTTACTTTTTTTTTATCAGTGTGCAGAACAACCGCAAAGAGCAACGGTAGCCAAACGGTTACCGCTGCCAGTTTCCCAGCTTTTCCCGCATTTTCCAGCTACCATTTCCCCTTGCGTTTTTCTCAGTTTTCTCACCGGTGGGTGACTCCAACACATTTATAGAGTGTTCGCACATAAAAATATTTTATGGCGCTTTCCTCTCGAGAAAGGATTGCAGACGACGGCGTCGGGTTTTCCTTGGGTGGTTCGGTGGGTGGTGGGTGGTGGGTTGGGGTGGCTAAGTGGCGTTACCGTTACCGCACATCGCCAGATAAAATAACGGTGCCAGACATTGTCTTATGAATAAATTGTTATGGAAATCGAATTAATGAACGCTGTGGCGCACAATGGAGGCGACCTCCAAAAGGGGGAGTTGAGTGGGCGGTGGGAGGCAGGTGGGCGTGGAAGCTGCTCCTTCGGCTTCCGTCTGCTGGTCTCTCTCTGTGTGTGTGTGTTAGCGTGCCAGAGGTTAATACCTGAGCTTATTTGTCTAACTCTTTCGCCTTGCCTGCTGCTCCTCTCGCTGCGTAATTTAATTATGCGTTCACTTTGCCGGGGATTCCCCCCATCATTGCACCACCGATAGACCCCCCACCCCCTCCCACCCGACGTCCTTCTCGGGCAGGAGTTCTTATCTCAAATGTCGAGTGTCTGCACCGCAGTCTCCCTATAAGTGTGTGTGTGTGCGGCATTAAATTGCAGCATTTAATCGAATTTTCAACTGATGCCTGGCAGCCCAAAAAGATAGTCCCTCATAAAATCTAGCTTTAAGCTAAGCTTACAATCTCACATTATAGCTTAATTTCACATCCATTAAAGCCACATGGATTCGTGTTCTATTTTCACTGCTGCTTCATTATCGAAAATCGTATGCGAATATTATTGTCTTAGCAACATAAAATATATTATTTACAATGAAAAATTAAATTAATATTTTGGTTTTCTTAATGAAGGATAATAAAATGATTTAAATATAATTAAAGTTTTAGTTATTTAACAAATTAATTGTTATCGGACTAACAATTTTGTTTCCGAGTTAAGATATCCCCCTTAAAAGCCAAATGAATGAAGACCGTTCTTCCTTTACAAATTTGAGTTAATTACGTGCAGCAATTACTTGAGTTGAGGGAAGAATTTAAGGGAGGGATCCAAACGAACCGCCTGGTTGCATTTAAGCAACCAAAGGACCTTCAGGTGTCATCGACAACAAGAGCATTTCTAAAGCAACAATATCCTCCCGGCTGAAGGATGGCCAACAAAAGGCATTGATATCTTGAGGACATCAAACTTCCCCCCCTCGCATTCCTCAATTTGTTGGCCCTCAAAGGCGAAAATGAGCTCAGACTGTAGAGACGGCTCCCCAAACTCCGACCATTAACCCATTTTGTGCCCAGTCCACCGCACCTGGCACTTGAGCAGATAAAGGACTTCCCAATGATACTTTGAAATCAAACACGACGATGTTTAAGGCGATAAGGCGAAGGATAAGACCGAAAACCGAAAGCCGAAAGCCAGGAGTAAGTGAGCAACGAACTGCGACCCATTTGACACACGGCTGGAAATTAAAAAGCCAGCGAGAGGACGTCTCTTTTGAAGTTTCACGCCGTAATTGTCACGGCCTCGTTGCTAAGGACAACGCACACTTTTCCGGAGTGGGAGGTGCCGAGGTCTAATGAGCAAACTAGAACACTTTAAGACACCTTATCTTAAGACTTTGTTAACACTTTTTACACTGGCCGACCGTATTGACTTTAAATTATCAAGATATACTTTTGATATCCATACGTTTTGGTCATACTTATAATTAAGAATCTCTTTGAAATAATCAGTACCACATTTTTTGTCATATTGCTCAACCCTTAAGCCCTAAAAGTGGATTTGCAACGAGGTTACTGAAAACAGTAGTTCTAGAGACTAATTACTTGACCATTAGGACTCTGATTTCAAAGATGCATACCAATAAAAGTTTAATATCAATGTGTCTGATAAAACTAATTTCGCAGTTTTTAAATTGCCTTTTAAATACTAAGCAAAGTTTGTAAATTATTTTTGTAATGATGCTACATTTTTATACCCGTTACTCGTAGAGTAAAAGGGTATATTATATTCGTGCAAAAGTATGTAACAGGTAGAAGGAAGCGTTTCCGACCCTATAAAGTATATATATTCTTGTTCAGGATCACTAGCCGAGTCGATCTAGCCATGTCCGTCTGTCCGTCTGTCTGTCCGTCTGTCTGTCCGTCTGTCTGTCCGTCTGTCTGTCTGTCTGTCCGTATGAACGCTGGGATCTCAGAAACTATAAAAGCTAGAAGATTGGCATTTTGCATGCAGATTCTAGGAGTTCCTACGCAGCGCAAGTTTGTTTCAAAAATGTGCCACGCCCCCTTTAACGCCCACAATCGCTTATATACGATTTTAAAAATTTATATATTTTGGAAAAGTAAAAATGCAGTTTTATTGTGTTTATCAATACCTATCGAAATGTAGAAGAAATTTTTCAAATCGGACCGTTCGTTAAAAAGTTATGCGTGATCAAAGTTTCTATCTCCATCTCCCTCGCACTCCCTTTACCTGAGTAACGGGTATCTGATAGTCGGGGCACCCGACTATAGCGTTTTCTCTTGTTGCTTTTAAACTTATTGCAAAATCGACCAACAATTCTACCAGATTTGATCAGTTCCCAATAAGATGAGATTTGGCAAGTAAAATGAAACAACGGTCTTATTAAAGTTATGTTTAACAGAAAATTGTTTAGTTTGGTGGCCTCAATTTAGATTATAAGAAGAGTGGAATCACCAAAAGTACCAAGGATACCACTTTAAATACCTCATACACATTGAAGTCGCGGCCCTGGAATCCCCGCGAATCGCATCTGCATTTCAGCTGGGCCCACTTCATTCCAGGATATATGTGCCCGACTCCTTGCCAGGATATCGGATGTTGGAGGCGAATGCGTGTGCTCGGGTTAAAGCTAAATGGCCCGTGGAACACGGCAGACGATGGATGGATGGGTTGCGATGGTTCGCTCTGGGTTCGCTTGCTTCTCCTAATGCAATTGATGTGCGGCGGAAAATTGGGGGAGTGACTGAGGCATTGAGGCGGCAACCTAATAAAAGGAACGAAAACAACTTGTTTTCCAATTTTACAATTTAACAAGTTGCCATTAGACGACGTCGCCTGGCGCAAGTCGTTAGTCCTTGGTCCTTGGTCCTCAGCCATTCGCAATCCTTTTGCCTGAGCCGCCAAAACCAAACCATTACCAACAACAACAACAGCAGCAGCGAGGGCGAAAGAATTTCAAAGAAAATCGACTGCTATTGGATTCCAGGCTCCCAGGCTCAAAGGCTTACCGGAACAGAGAAATAAAATAAAAAAAAATCAAGCCAAAAGGCAGTAGAAACAGAACCAGTACGACGAATAAAGAACCCCCTTCCGCCCAAAAAAAAAAACACCAGAGCCCGAAAATTTTTCTCGGGCAGAGCGTACAAATTTTTCGAATTGTTCGCTAGAGACTAATAAAATCAACGACGTGGAACTTTAAGCCGTTCCCATGGACCAGCCCCGAAAAAAATGGGGGCAGGGGGATGGGGAGCCAGAGACAATGAGTCGTCGTTGGCGGCACCGGCGACGTCTCACATGCAGCACCCGCAACCGGAACCAGTCGCCAGGATATGGATCACTCACCGACCATAACATACCCAGTACTCACAGTTCTACATCACTGTTTTTGCACCACTAATAAATGGACCAATGCTTTAATAGCAATAATAATAGTAATAGTAATAGTAACCAATGTTACATAGTAGTTTTCATTTTCATTTCATTAAAGTATGTTTGAATTGATCATTCCCCGACCATATATATACCCAGTAACCAAAGCTTGACATCACTGTTACAATAGATAACTAACTAATTTTCGTATGCTATTAAATGTTTATATATGAAATGAAAAAGTATTTACATTACCAAAAATAGAATAAATAGCCGAAGCCAGTAATCATTAATAAAAAAGGTAGAAATTCTTATTTATTAACTATACCATACAAGAAAATATTGTGTATTGGAAATACTTGAATAATTTATTTTTTGGACTAAAGTAAAGCTGATTTTTAATATTTGACTGCAATCCAAAAAGTGATAATTAAAAACTTTTAATAGTCATTTCTAAGTAAAGGTAGAAAGAAAAGATATATGCTGCCATATATGATTGCTGAGACAGATCCTCCTTTACTTAATATACCTTGTCTATCTAGGAACACAAGGTATTTGCAGGACCAAAAGCAGGACCGGCAGGACGACCAGAAACAGGACCAAGAAACGAAGGCCAGCAGAGCCCGTGAACCAGCCGAAAGTTATTAAACAGTTAAGCGGCGTCGCACGTCGTCGCGTTTTGGTCTTTCAAGTCTGAGATTTGCCAGCCAACCCACACACATATTTATCCGTCCGATTTATATACATAATGTATGTATATAGACGGAGATCCACGTATCCACGGCGAAGGAGTTAAGTCCTGGTCCGGGGTCTTTGTTTGTTGCCAGGTCGGAGAGGCAGCCAACGTTGTCTAATTTATATTTAGCAACGATGCCATGGGTATGGTCACGACTCAGCGGTTAGGGGGGCTCCAAGCACAAGGGGACTGGGGGACCACTGGGCTTGTAGGCCTTAATCAGCCGGCCGCCATTAATAAATCAGAGTCATTAAAAATGCAGCTGCCAGTGAATGGAAAAAAGGCCAGCGAACAAAGTAATAGAAAAAAGCACGAGCATCGCGGAAAGTCGAAGAAGTGCAAATGCTCTATAATTTATTGATCTATTTAATGGATGCCTGTTGCCCATAAATAATTAAACCAATATTAATGCAATTACTTTTTATATATTAACAATATTTGAAAACATATTCTATTAAGCTACGATAAAAACAATTGCAAGTTTTTAAATAAAACACTCAACCAAAAACAAGTTAATTTTTTAATAAATTTATTTTACATTATAGATACGATATATATATTTGTTTTTGTCTATACAACAATTCAATTTTTCAAACAAAATAGTAAGTTTTATCAGCAAATATAGATAGCCAGAGTAGAGGTAAAATACAAATTGGAAATCGAATGAAAGGACGACGGTCGCCTTAAGCTGTGGCCAGATTTCTGGGGTCTTTCAGGAAAGGCGTTCGCATCCGCGGATTCGCGGGACGCGCAGGATTCGTTCATTAAGCAGCCGGAGAGAGAATCACACAAAGGGACACTTTACAGCCGAATGAATCTAATTAAAATGTAATTATAAATGTAACCGTTAAGCGGAAGTATCCGCGGGATACCAGCCGGCCAAGGAGCCAAGGATATCTGGATCTCAATCCGAATCTGGGACCAACAAAAAAAAATGCGAATAATGAGAACGAAAATAAAAAATTAAAAGCGACAAGCAGCAAACCCCTTAATCATGACGCCCTAGCGCCCTCGATTTATGCCTTCCCCTTTTTTTTTCCCCCCGTTTTCTTATATTTTTCTTGATTTTCTTAAAGTTATCTTTAAGATGAATTGATGCTTAGAGGAGACTGGGGAATGGTATGCAAACGAAGGGACAGGACACTGGATAGGACACAATTTGCTGTTGGCTTGTGTGCAATAAAACTAAACTTAATGAAATTTAAAACCATTCGAGACGCACACACGTCTTGGGCAAAAGTTTGGCAACAAATACCAGCCAGGCAGCCAGCCGAACCAGCTGGGCAGGAATCCTTAGAGTCCTGCGAGACCTGCGAGTCCTTAAGACTCCATCCCCAGATCTCCAGTCTTGAAGTTTCTGGGTGGCCCAAAACGTTTGACCTCCTGCACACCCGACTGTCCTGGATGGATCTCCTGGTGGCTGGCTGTTTCTGTTTCTGTTGTCCTAAGCCGGCTCTAAGTGCGTGTCCTGGTCATGTAATCGCATTTCAATTTAAAGTCATTCATTCAGATGCTGGCCAAGGAACAGGCGATGGCCAAAAGCGCCCAAGACGCACACACATGGCTTGGCTAAGAAAATTGAAAAATATTCCAGCAGATTTACGTGTGTGTGTGGCTCTTGCTCTAAAGATGGCCAAAGTCGGAAAGTCGAAAAAAAAAAAACTATCGGGAGTAAGTCAAGTTTTTGAGTTGTTTTGAAAGTATTTATGGAGCTGAACTAGAAAATAGCCAAGACCATGTAAAACTCTTTTCTTAGAAGGTTAAATATAAGTTTGGCGAAACACTTTTACAGATCTTTGAATTGGCTTAAAAATAACTTATTTTAAAGTAATGGTTGAAAATAGTATGGAAATCAGAGGAATGATTTATGATTTTACTTTAAAATACTATATATTATAACTAAGACTTTAGGAGTAACATATAAATTATATGTTTTTTAAGGGCTGCTACTTCAATATTAATTAAAATGTTATCAAATAATCGATTGTCTTGCTAAACTTTTTCAGGAAATTTCAACTTTCTTGCCTTATTGTTATGAATAAATAGTGTTTCTCATTTGTTTTCCATTTAATCCCATCTCTATCTGAACAAACACACACGAATTTCTGCACACTCGTTTGCATGGGCTCCTATTTGAGTGTGTGGGAATAGTTTGACACTTGCAATGCACATAAATTTTGGACACTGTCACTGCTGCTGTTGACCGACCTCTTGACCCCCCAAGAAACCCCCACCAAACCCCCTTTGAAAAGCCATTCCTTTTCAAAACCCCCCGGAACCCACCATTTTTCCCATCCATTCTTGGGCCAAAAATGCAGCAAAGTCGTAAAGCGCTTTTAAGCACACAAATTAACCACAGAACATGGCAGAGCACCACCCATTGACCCACCACCCACCTCCCATCTCCCACCACCCCCTTCATTCACAGCCATATAAGGGGGCATCCATTCTGTTTGTCTATTTCGTTGTTTATTTGTTTTTGTGTGCACTCAAGGATTTCTAAGAACTTTAACTTGCCAAAATGTGCACACACGCATGTGTGCGAGAGAGTCCTTGGAGTGTTTTTGGGTGGACCCAAGATTCATTTGCACTGCCCCTGACTTGAAACTTAACATTGCGCAGTGACCATTAACGAATTTTCAACTATGTACATTCCGCCCACTACCACTACCACTACATCCACATCTACAATCCTGGTTGGTAGCTGTCCAGGACACGAAAGGACACGCATGACTGCCCAGGGAAAAAGTGTGTGGGGGGAGGGGTGGGAGGATTTGAGATTTTCCTTAGCCTTGGCTTTGTGCTAAGATCGTTCGAGGAAATTAATATTCCACTTCTGGCACTTACTTACGCTCCGTAAATGCTTGAGCACCCTAAAGCGGTAGTCCCATCCAAACCATATTTATATATATATCTATAGCCCCGCCAGTCCACTGAAAAATGCATAATCACTTCATTAGCGAGGGGCAAAACCAGAAATGTGGAGAGAAAAAAAGCAGGGCGCGCAAGGAAACCCAAGTAAATTACGCGTTTCCCACAGCGGCGCCACATCAAAGTGACCAATCTCCTAAACCACCCGAAAAAACCATCCTCGGAACCCCCCCTCCTCGGTGGTGCATTCCCCAAAGAACTCGGCCATCTCACAATTAGACGCACAAAGTCAAACGTCAACAAATTATAGCCACATGGGCGGACAGCCCAAAAATCCCTCCCCCTTTTTTATTTTCAGTGTTGGCTGGGGGAGGGGCGGGCGGACTTTCGCAAATTAACAAACAACCATCAAGTGCAAAAGGAAAAGCTGGCCAAAGGAAAAGGCTCCAGCAAAGAAAATATCAGAATGTAAAATGTAAAAAATAAATAAACACTGGCAAATAAAAATTGCAAGATAAAATAATGTTAAAGAAATATTAAGAACTTTTATGAAACAAAAATATTTTAAAGAAATTAATGTAAGCTCTTGGGAATATGAGACATTAAATAATTGAACTTAAGGTTTATTTTAAAATAATTTTCTTTAGGGAAAACATTTTAATATTTCAAAATTAAAGTAAAACCATTTATAATAAATAACTTCTATGTAAAGCGAATGATTTAGGCATCCAAGTTATTGGATAAATGTATAAATTGTAAATGTATTGTATTGTTTCTAAGATAAAATGAATTCAAAATCGATTTCCCTCAGTGTATAGAGAAAGCAGAGAAAGGGGAGGGAGATAGAGTACATAAGACATGGGCACTGATTTGCATTAATGAACGCTTGAGTGATTCCACCGCTTTTTGGGTCTCCGGTCCAGCAGCTGTCGACCGAGGGCCTTAATTAATTAAGTTCACATGACCAGAGGCAGGTGGGTGTTTTCGGTGGGTGGTGCAAATGGGCGGGTGCAGATGGGTGGATCGAAGTGCAATCGATTGATGAAGGCACAAATTTGTCCCTCATTACACGCAAATTACTTTGTTTTATTTCACTTTTCCCTTAACCACCCGAATGGCAATTTTGGAGTCATCAAAAAAGAACTAGCAATAAAAGTGGAAGGGTTCTTTTTTCTGGGGGTTTGAGGGGTAAAAAGGGCTGGCCGACCCACAAACCAAATGGCAACTAAATCAGTCCGGCGTCCGAAAGTCTAAGGTCCGGAGTCCACAAGAGCAACCCCTTGCAACCGTTTTTTTGGAGCTGACCAAATCGCCGGACACGGCAACAGTTCTTTTTCTGGACCCAAAAAATAGAAACGGACTTTGGGCTTGGCTTTTTATTATGCTCAGAAATCACATTAAAAGGCAAACTCAAATATTTTAATCAGATTTTTGCAAAAAGGACAAACACACCCGTTCGCTTCCCCTTTTCTCATTTCACACACACATATGCATTTAAAACAGCAGCTTTCGCTCCTGTTTTTTTGATTTTTATTCCGGGACATTTTAGTTTCGTTACCTTTTTAAAATTGGGTATACTGTAATATGGACTTTAAAACCATTTTATATAGATAAAGAAGCCTTAATTCCAGACATATCTTTCACTATAAAAACAGAGTTTCTCAAGAATGATTTTGAATAAAAAACATTCAATGATTAGATAATAGCTACTGATGATAGACAATTTTTATCCTGAAAATTCAAGCTTTGTCGATTAAAAACTAAAAGGTATTCCCCAGTCGATGGTACACTTCTCATTTTAAGTCCTTTCTTTTTAAGGACAATGTGTGTTAATGTGCGGCAACCTCATCCATCGTTCATTGTCCTTCGCTTTTGGGATGGATGATGTTGTTGAGACCAAAAGCCGAAAGCCGTCGAAAGGAAATGGCCACAGCTGTTCCATTCATGCATTCGCTCGTTGTCTCGTTTTGCCCCTTTTTCACTTGGAAACCCCAACCCCCCTTCCCTTTTTCCGCCGCCTGCACCTGCATCCGTTTTGGGGGCGTGGCAGGTCCAGCTGTCCGAAAAAGAAGCAAAAAATGCCTCTCGTACCCCTTCAGCATTTCGCCATCCCCTCAATCAGTTTCGACATGACATCCACTTTAAAGCATAAGTTGCGGTTCCACCGAAACGAAAAACTCATTTTCATGTCATGACTGATACACAGAGATTTTAGAAATGTAAACAGAGACGAACTTCAATAACGCGAACCACTCATAAAACATTTAAATTATTTATAATTCTGTTTTTCAATAGATTTTTCAATATATTTAAAAGCAGCATCGCAAGTAAAACTAGGTTCGATCATAAGGATTATAGAGTTGGTATATTCGTTAAAAAATATTATTCCTTTAGGACTATCAATTTAATTCCAAAATGCTCCTACAGAAAAGCGACTAAATTACCTACAAAATGTAGTTACATTTTTTTCTGTGCAAACCACCCCTTCTCCCATTCTTTTTTTTACCACCCCCCACCTTCAGTTGGCCACAGACTTTGGGTTAGATTGATATTTACTTTGCTGTAGCATACTTTTTTGGGCCAGCCCCAAAACCGGACAATATGTGTCTGTAAGGGTGGGGGGGTTTTTCACCACCCCCACACTCTTCCCCTGAGCCTAGTTTAGTGTATAAGAGAGGGAACAATGCTGGCGGCGAAATGAAAATCATACCACAGCAAATTCTCCAGCGACATTTTCAACAAATTGACACAATTTTCAAGATGCTTAAACGTGAAAATTGCCAGGAACCCCGGGACCTTGGGCCGAATATAAGTATATATTTTCCAGAGGGCGGGGTTTTTTCGGTATTTGTGTGAGAGTGCGGCAAGTGTCGGCAAACTCAATGACGCTACACGACACTTGGCGCCTTTGTTTTCACACGCCCCAAAAGGCACTAAAGTGCCATTTTAGGCAGCTCAAGTGGCGACCCATCCAGAATCCAGCAGCCAGCGTTCAAAGCACTTCAAAGTTGCAGTCGGCGACAAATTAGAATGTAGAATGTACACTTGAAAGAAAAATGGTTATCAGAAATAACAAAAATTGAAGGGATAATCTTGAAAATGGCAGCTTGAAAAAATGGTGTTTCTTTCTTGCACTTCTAATACAGGTTTTATAACTTAATTTTTCAATTTGGGAGGCATTAAACTCTTTTATTCTACACTTTTCTTCAGGATATTTTTT
This sequence comes from Drosophila kurseongensis, assembly GCA_018153305.1. Taxonomy (NCBI): domain Eukaryota; kingdom Metazoa; phylum Arthropoda; class Insecta; order Diptera; family Drosophilidae; genus Drosophila; species Drosophila kurseongensis. The sequence goes on from JAECXX010000141.1 coordinate 2,484,878, forward strand.
CTGAGTGCAGAAAGGAAGGTTTCCCACTGGTGTCCCCTTACTTTTTGGACTGCAATCGCCCCAAAGGGGCGTGGCAATCTGCAGAGTAAACACTTGATAACGAGAACGAGCGCATCCCTAAACGATGCCAACGCCCTACGTCCATTGTTGGTGTTGTTCCCATGACGGCCGTCGATTACCCCCCTTAGTACGCCCATGGCACCCCCTCTACCCCACCGCCATCCCAAACTCGCGGCCTCTGCAGCAATTGAAGCGATCAAAGGGCATAAATTTATGCAAATTATTTTCACGCCTTTTTAGATATGCGATTTTTTCCAAGCACGTTCCACTTTTCATTTTTTTTTTGAGCAGAGGGCCATTGTGTGTGCTCATCGCAGGAATTAGCCAGATATGTAAAGTCGAGATTGGGAGTCGGAAACAGATGGAGATTAGCGGGCACTAAGCGGGGTAGAAAATGGTTCAACAAGTAGAATCTGTTATCTGCGATTGGTAGCATTCGTCTATAAGACTTGTTCATAAATATGAAAATTTATCATTGCTACACTTCAATTTTGTTTACAAATGGCTGAATTAAGTTTAATTTCTTGCTAAGCTCGAGGTTAAGGTTGGTTATAATATTATTACTCAACGAATATAAGCTTTCGCAACTGAGTTAGTATTTTATCAACAATTATGGAATAATATCCAAATTGTGAATAAATATTAAGTTTCTCTAATATAAAATACGAGTTGTTTATTTTAAACGCTTTACAGGCCATCCCGAGATTTTGAAACATAATTCAGCTGAATAAAAACAACTGGCACTCACCCGGAACCCCTTTTCCCATTTTCCCAGCGAAAAAAAGGCAGATTATAGCGGCTCGCAGCCGTGAAATAACGCGATTTTTGGACCAGATGCTCGCTCGCGTCACCTGAGCCACCGAAAAAGCGAGGGCCCAAAAAAGCTCGGCCAATTAGCCAAATTGTTTTTATGGCCAGAAACCGAAAACGTAACCGAAACTGAAGTTGGGGGGTGGGCAAGGGCAAGGGCAAGGGCATGGGAATGGGAATAAGCTTAAGGATGAGGGTAGATGATTCCTGATAGTCGTGATAGCCGCCTGCAATTCCCCGGGAACCAGCTGCACCCACATCAAGTGGGTCGGACCACCGGGACCCAAACCACCGTCCTTAATTTTAAGGCGCAAACGTGTGAGAATTTTGCGTAATTGAGTTTCAACTTCAAAGTCCGCCAACCGCATGCACTCGTCGGGAAACGGAAATGGAAATGGGTATGGAAATGGGGCCCTAACCGAGCTGATTTGCATATGCGGTCCCACCTTTGGTGGCTGCCTTCTTTTTTTAACCCCCTTAAACACACGAAAGGTCAACGCTGCTGGCCCGTGTTTGTGTTTTTGGGATCCGGGATACAGGGATTCACGGGGATCCTGGGGATCCTGGGCATATTTGAGCTGTCAACACCTCCCAAGCTACCCCGGAAAAAGCAAAAAATTAGCTTGAGTTTGGGGGTTGAGTGTGTGCCAAGTGAGTCAAATTAGTGCGACGGCATATCCAATCCAATCCAAACCAATCCAGTTCGGTTCAGTTAAGATTAGCTTAGCTCAGCGAGAGTTCAGGCCATGGATAAACACTTAATTTATCAAAAACTTTGGCTTGTTATGCTAATGGAAATAGCAGACAGCCAAAGGGGGTAAAAGGAAGATGTAGCCGGTTGGATAATTCCCTCGGCATTCATAATTTGAATGCAGGAGAAGCACTAAAATTGATTCATTTAATAAGTGCACCGGAAAAACGCAAAGAACTTAAGGTTCATATTAAATAAATTAAGCAACTAAAAATTTAAGGTAGCCACATACTTTAAAGTGTGCACTTCGATAGACAAAATAATGAATTTAATTAAACATGCGTTTGCTATTTTTATTCTACTTAGTAAGCTTGACAGGAGTCCATTTGAAAACTAGGAATCCAAGGACTTCATGCTAATGCTGGCTGGCTTTTATTAGCTCTCTCTTCCGCTGACTTATATAAAACTCATATCTAAGGACGACTAGTGTTGGCATAGATGTTATGACCCTAACCCTTTCCGAAATCCGTAACTCCTTGCCCATTCCCCTCCGTAGTTCACTTTTTTGGTGTGTTTTGTCTGGCGGGCAAAGTCATAACTTCACTTATCAACATTAGCTGTTGCCAGGGGTTTGGGAAGGGGGTTTTTTTAGGGGGAGGGGGAAGGCGGAGTAGGGTCAGGGGCAACGCTTGAGATATTCATACGTTTTAATACGCTGTTTATATTTTATGAAGGCAAATGAATGCACAAGGAAATGAACGAAATGGGTGTATGTGTGGGTAGCCAAAAAATTCAACACCAAATAAATGAGTGTGTGTGTGTGTGTGTGTGCTTGTGTGTGTGTCCCAAACGCAGACGAAGGCAAAATCTTGGTATAACCGAGCAACCTCGCTTCGAGCTATAGACGAGTTTACAGTTATCAAGGGAAAATTATCATCTGCCATGAATCTCGATAAAATTCATATTCATATGCGAGCCAAAGGGGGGTGGTTGTGGGTGGAAAAGTGGGTGGTGGGCCAGTGTCCGGGGCCGCATTGTATCTAACTGGTAGCTAACCACACACACATATAGATACACACACACAGATACACACGAGCACACATTCATTACGTCGCCTGCGTCCCAAAATGGGATAGCTCCCTGAATAAACAATTAACTCCAAACAAATAGCACTTTAAAGAATCCTAAAAGTAAATGGTCTATATAGACATTGTTAATATACATGATCAGTGTATATTGTTAGTCATCAATATACACTGATCATGTATATACATAAAAAAATAAAACGTATCTGTTATGTGTTATAGCATAAAAATAGCATTCAAAATTCCCAGAATATTATATGTTAGATCTACAAACCGAACGAAAATTAAAGTGTTAAATCTTTTCTTCATTTACAAGGTAGAAAAGGTATTTTAAATGTTGTTCTTATAAAAATGGAAAATGGAGCACTAAGTTTAGTTTAAAAGTTTTATAAATATCAGCTTTTTCAAAAGCTAATTAAAAAATGAAAACTTTGACAAAAATTTATATTTTTTATGTAAACTCAAAACTGAACATCAGTGGATTTGGCCGAAGGATAACAAATTAAACAATGATCAGTGCTCTTATGCTGACCGCAACTGTGGCCATGCATGGGTGTGTGTGAGGGTCACAGGAAGCACAGGGACGATGGGCCAGACACGTTTGCCAGCAACAACACGAACAACAGAAAAAGGCAACAACAAAGCAACAATTGCTTGTGATATGGAAAACGGGCTCACAACTAATTTTTGGAAACAAATGACTCTCGTCCTCTCGTAGTCGAAATCACCACTACCCATCCCCACCCCTGTTAACCCTCACTTTTATCCATTTTCCCCAGCACATTAAAGCCGCCTTCAAGTGGTTTTTCCTGGAAATTGGCTTTTAAATTTGTAACTTCATTCAGTCTTTTGATAATCTATGGGATAAGTGATTGGCAGTAAGAAATGATTGGAACAGTCACACAAAAGGATAATCAAATTTGAGTTTAAGGAGAAAAGGAGGATAAATTGACTTTAATCATCAATAAAGAGTTACTGAAAAATTAAAAAAAAAATTCATTTGAAATCTCATTCATACATTTCGTTCATACGATTCTTAAATGTAAAGTATAAGGCAAGAAGTGGCACAAAAAATAAACGCTTATTTAAAAGATAATACATTCAGGGATATGCTCTAAAAGACAGTACATACCCCTACAAATCTTGACAAAAATTATCCTCGATCCACCACTGAAAGGATTCTCGATCTTTTCGTTAATTTCTCCATGTCGATATTCAATTCAAAACCTACAAAAAGTAATTTAATACGTTCGTGGTTTTGAATTATGTTTGGGATATATTTATAAGTCAATAATTTATAACAAACATTTTAAGCTGCGATTGGGAGTCAAATTTAAATGGGTACTTAAATATAGTAGATTAAAGCTTCTTTAGTTTATCAAGTATTTTGTGGTCTATTCCCATTGCATTATGCACATATTTAAAGTGTGTATTTTCGAAGAGTAGTTTACTACCAGTGAAAAATACAAAATAGGCTTCGCTAATGGTGGAATCAGCTTTGTGCCCATCAAAGGATGGCCAGGTAATTAAGTAATTCCAGGATGCCCAGGACGTTCTCGTTCAGAGCACTTAAATATTTACATTTATATCTGCAGTTCACAAGATAAAAGTGCGCGTGCTGCCCAGAAAGGCCAACCTCCTTGGATCCACCTGCCTTTGGGGGTTCGGTGGGTGGTCTCTTGGATGGGTAGTGGTGGGGGTGGAGGGGGTTTTGGTGGCCTCAAGTGAACAGCGAGTTCATTAGCTGGCAAAGGGTTTAATTACCTACTCTGTTCATTTAGCGCCACTTGGCTAACGCGCTGTTGAGCAATGCAAACCGAAAACCGAGTCAAACAACCTCGACTGGGCGTTGGGTGGTTTAGAGTGGGTGGTTCAGTGGGTGGCTCAGTGGGTGGAGCACCTGAGCAGCTGCAGCCGGGAAAATGCGTCGCTTTTCTGCTTTTTCTCTCTCTCTCTCTGGCAAACACAATTTTACCATGTACACGGTTAATTAAAAAAAAAATGGGAAGAAAAAAAAAACGAAAAAGAAAGGAAGCAGCTCAAAAAGCAGCGGCCTCAGCTGGAAATGGAGTGCCTGCTTGAGTTCGCGTTTCCCGCTTTTCCACTGCCACTCTCAATTCACAATTAATGTGAGAGATACACGACAAAATGCGCTGCACTGCGAAAACAATTATATACATTTTTACTGAATAATAAAAAGATACAACATTTTAAAAGTGTATTAAACAAAATTAAAGAGCAAGTACATTTCAAAACGGATATAAGCTAGTCCTTTGTAAAATACATTTTATCTGTTTTTAGAAAAGTAGCTACTAACATATATTTTATTTGTTAAGCTTTGTTACATTTAAAAATATCTCCCTTTTTATTATAAAAAGTAATAGAACGTGCAACTAAATATTTAAATGTTTAAAATGTTTTTTTTTTTTGAGTACATTCCTTCGACAGGGAGCCCAGGAAACGGTAAATCGAGGAAGCTGGCAAACTGCGAACATGAAAGAAATTAGCAGCGTGACCGAAACTCCACTCTCTGACCCAAAAAAAACCGAAAATCGGGGTCCAGAATTGTGAATCTCGGAATCCCGGGACACAGACCCGCCCCAAAAGCCACTTGAAGGCGTACTTATTACACCTGAGCTGCAGCTAAGTATGTTTACAAGATGTTCCGGCTTGGGAGCGGAAACTCCAAACCTGACTCGACTTCCGGCCGCCTCCCGTGCCGGGCGTTTATTTTTTAATAAATTTACACAAACAGGATGCGGGCTGTAACCCAGTTTGGTCTACTTATAAATCCTTTAACTGTCGCTCGTCGCCCCGCCCCATTGCTTTTTTTTGCCAGTCGAAGAAGCAAATAAATTTTACCCAAGGGGGTAATCGACAAAATATATTCGATAAGAAATTTGTATCACCAAAAACACAAGCACGGCACAAACACACATAAGATGATGTAATCATCGATGGGGGTTTGGGTTCTGGGAGTTGGTAGTGTCCCATCTCGAGGCACTGATTGCCACTCCTCACCCGCACTTACCATCCATCCAATATCCAATGGGCCACCTGCTGTTCCGTGCTGTTGTCACTCGGCGAATTGCTTCGGAGACCTCCAACGTGACTTACGGGCGCCACAAAGGTGTCGTCTGGCGGAATCGGGGTTTCGGTTAAGGATTTTGGTCCTTCGAACCGGATATCAGACGCTACATCCATCCAATGACAGCGGCAGCTCCATGCACCGATTGCTTTTTAATCGATTCCATTTACAAATAAATTGCTTCGGCTGGAAGATTTATGTATTGCCAAGTGCAGTGCGTCGACAGAAATATATGGATAAAGACCGAAAGTTACCCTATATATTGAATCCTTAGTACATGCTTCCATTGCTAATTGATGGTTCACCATCTTTTCCTAATTCGATTTATTGATTGATGCAGATTAGAGACGGACATTGTAAAAAGTTTTACCTAAATATTTCGGATTTTTAAAACGTAATATGTTTGTGGAATATTTATGAGTGCAGCCTGGAAAATATTGTATCTTTAAGCACTTGCGATTTGGTTTAATTCAGTGCTAACATTGTATCTTCATTAGGCGGGCAGTTTGGTGGGTCCTTGGCTAAGTACTTTGCCTAAGACCGGGGCTAATGACGAGGATCCACCTGCCTGCTTTATGGCGCATCGGACGTCATAAAATCCGCAGACAATGCAAACTCTGCTTAATGAACTTACGCGGCCCCGTTGGTTGGGGAATAAAATTCAGAAGAAAGAATAGAATACGGTCGGGGGATTTCCCTTCGTTTTTACGACTATGCAACATGTGCCTGGGATTGTGCTGAAATAAATGAAACCGAGTGGAGAGAAGAAGGCCCTTGGAGTGGGTGCCTCATTGATTGGGCTCCTTATTTTTGTATTTTTTTTTTTGGTCACCGACGCTGCCTACTTTTGCTCATTTTCCCGGGGAAATTGGGAGTGGGTAATGGAGCAGCGGGTGTAGATGGGGTGTACGCACTTAGCTCTGATGATGGCGCGGCCGGAGAAAATAACAATAATAATTCGAAAATTATGAAAGCTATAAACGCATAAATTTCCTGACGAGGCGCAACCATCGCCATTATATACGACATTTTAATAATTTTCCACACGCCGCCGTCTCGCCGAACTTTGGGAGCTTTGATTCGGAGAGGGGAAAAACTCACATATACAGAGAGAGAAAAATGTTATAGAAAACATGTCATGCTAGCTATTTTTAAATTTCCGGAGGTGACCCAAGACTGCGCTTCTAAAGGCCATAATTGGACAAATCAGATGCCAAGTGGCATATCTCTAAAAATGGATCTTCTAATGCTTTAATAATCTGCACTACATTGATTCTTTTGGAAGTTCTTGACAGAAACCCTGTAACTAAATTTTGTGGCCCAAGTCTCTACCAAAAACAAAGACAGATTTTTGCTGCCTGTTCAGTATTTTCTTCCAGTGCACACACAGTGAGAGCCCAGACAGACACAAATATAGACAGGGCCATAAAATGCCTACGAGGAGAACGCAAGCAACACTATATAAAAATTCATAATGCAAACATAAATTTTCATTTGAATATTTCGCTGTCTCCTTCTTCTTGGCGAAAATCCCCTTTTGCCAACGCGAGTCCTTTTGCTACTTTTGCTCCTTTTGCGTTTCCAATACGAGGCGGTCCCAAATAAATGGGCGCCGCTGCATTAGGCTGACGGCAAAAAAGGATGGCAAGGATATCAAGAATACCGCCGCCGCCTTCCCCGCGAACGGTGGCAATCATATTTTTGGTGTTGTAAACATTTTCCAGTCGACATCATATGAATTATGGGGGTCGTACCGCGAAAAGCTTTTATAATCGTGCGCAAATCGCGCAAAGAGTGAAAAAAAAAACGTGAAGAAAATGATGTACATGCACCGCGCTCAAACCCCGCTGTGTGTAAACTGCAAATGCCCGAAATATGTTTGCATTCCGCGGTTTGACAAGTTAATGCGAATCTGGCTACGGGGCAAAGCCAGTATAGCCAGTATACCCAGTATAAAATGTGTCAGGATGCGGATGGGGAGCCCAATCGATTGCACATCCGCGGATAGTTGAAGTTGGGAGTTGACTGCCAAACGGGCGACCCCACTTGATCCCACTTTAAGGGAAGACATTTCCTGGGCATAAGATGTGTAAGTTATATGCCACATTACAAGCAATGGTTTACTGGATTTTAGTTGGATCATTAGAGAGACAGTCCCAAACTTTGAACCTTTAAAGATTAAAGAAGACAAATCAAGAAGCTTCTATTTAGGAATAATATAATAACAAAACTATTTCATTAAACACTTTTAAATAATTTGCTTTGGGTATAATACATACTAATTGATTTAAAGACATTTCTGACATTTATTATTCACTTAGATTATACTCATATCTTGCAGAAAAGTATTGCAAATTTGATATAAGGGTTATGAAATATAGAAATAATATGTGTTTAATCCTTTATAAAAAACCACTGTGCAGAGTTCAAATAAAATTCCAGTAACTATTATTAATTACACCTTCTCATTCCCGATAGAGACAGTCATTTTAAACAATAAAGATAGCCAAATGCAGTGATTTAAATGCTGTCTGGCAACATAAGTCAACTGGTCAGTGGGTGTGTGTCATCGGAGCCATTCATTTATCCGTGGATGAGCTGGGAATTAGCATTCATTGGGGGCCAACTCCACCTGCCGGCGACCTTTAATTGAGTGTGCACACACCCAGTGAACCACAGTGAACCTGAACCCACTTTCGAGCCACTTTGAGCCACTGGGGAAGGCACTCCAAGCGCGTTGACAAATGGTGTACACGCCTTCTGGGGATGAGGGGCAAGCCAGGGGGGCAGGAGGAAGGAGCAAGGCCGCCGAACAACAAGTGAAATTGATGACTGGCCATCAATTTGCCTGCGCGATAAACCCCGCCCACATGACCTTGCGCCCCCCATTCAAACCAGCTACATGCCAATAAATGGTCATCCTTGGTCCTTATCCAGCTGCTCCTGCCACCGAATCCTTTTCCAGCCCCCCTTTTTTGGCCTGGCACGCGGTCAACAGTTGAAAGTCACGTTTGCATGCATGGGAAGTCCTTCGAAAGGATTCCTCCTGCTCGTCCCGCTCTTCCTTTTCCTCCCCCCTCCCCACAAACAAAACACGCCACAGGAATTATTAATGGATCTCTGTCGCTATCCCAACTGGACTCCATCTCTCGATGGTTTTGCGGTCGACTCTGGGGGAGCCAGCTGTGATTGATTTCGAATCGTTTTTCAATTGGCAGACCGCATTGGGTTTATTTGGCTATTTGCATTTGACAAATTGATGGCTTGTAAATTCGGCCATAACATATATATACAAATATAAAGGGGGTTGGATGGTTGATATCTGCCGCAATCGCGGTAATTACTCAAAGAGCACAATTTTTGGCGGCGAAGTCAAGGCTTCGTTTTCGATTTTGGTTTCGGTAATGTTGTGCAAGTTAATATCCTGTTTGTTATTGCCGCGACCAACGCCATTTCACACACATATGTAGGCAGGTTGTGTCTGATGAATTGATTAAACAATTTCCTACCCTCGTTGTTGGTTTTTTATAGAAGGTATTTGAGGTGTTTCGGGTATATTGGTATATGCAATGGACTATTTCCCAAGGCGGTTATATCGTTAGGCAGCTTTACGGTTTTTCGAGTTCTTTATTCGTATTTTGTATTTTTAAAGTTATTTGTTTTATAAAAATATAAGCTTTAAATTTATATTACCCTATAATTGTAGAACTAAAAAAAACTATTTGAAATAATATTAATAAATGGATAGAATATTTGAAAAGACCTATCGAATTAGAGTAAAAGATTGCAATAAGAAATTCCAGAGCAGATAGAAAATAACAACATATTAATGAATCCAAATATTGGGTATTCGAAAATTAAAGATATATTTTTTGAAGGGTAGTGGGCGGGGGTTAGTGGCTTTTGGGGGCGGGGCAGAAGCATCGTTGGCATTGGCAACAAATCACTTTAGTTGTGCGTGATAAATTGAGTTGTTGTGTTTGCGTTAATTGGGGCAATTTCCAGTGAATCCTGGAACGGCGAAAAGAGGCAATTGCACCTCTGTCTCCCCCTTCACTTTTATATACACATGTATGTGTATACACATGTGCTGGCTGTGCCAGAGTCGAAAATTAATATTGTAACAGAAAGCCCGAGTTTTTGGGGGTCTGTTGACCAACGTCAAAAGCTGACCGCCATACTAAGAAGTCCGAAACATGCGGCGCGTGTCAAATGTCAGCCAAAAAAGTCGCAGGAAAAAAAAAAGAAAAAAATCGAGACTGAAAGTACCGCTATGCCGGTCACGTCGCACGTTCCAAATGCCACAGATGTTAACGGTGACGCAACAAGATGCTGCTCCACTGCCAAAAAAAAATATTTTAAAATATATTTTAAAGTTAATGGAATGGAAACGTATCGCGTTTTTTTAAATTATTTTGATTGTTAGCACTAAAAAATTAAATTAATTAAAATTCTTGAAATGAAACAATTTGCTAGAAGATTAAAAAAAATTGGAATTCAAATTCTTGAAATGAAACAATTTGCAAGAAAAGAACAGTTTTTAAATGTTTGTCGCAGAAATCTCCGACGCTTATCGAGACGGTTGATTAAAAACAAAAAAAGTAAAATTCCCTGACAAATTTTTTAACAAATCTATTTTAACAGAATTTTTCCACAGTGCAGGGATGCGCTGAAATCTGTGATCTGTTGATGAGATTGTGTCAGAGTTGCCAGTCGACGAGCGACAGCTTAACTAAGGTTAAGCCCTGGGTTACCCTGACCCCGCACCCACACACTTCCATATACACACACACAGCACCAAAACACACACAGGCACAAAGAGGAAAAGCGGGGTTTGAGTGTCAATGACAAGAGTACTTAAGAGATTTTCACATCGTTACAAAGAGAATTGGGATAGAAATTAAAATTAATGCTTTCTGCTGCCTTATAAACAGCCCCCATCTCCGACTGCTCCTGCTGTCCAACTTTATTCATCCTCCACTGATTATGCTTTTGTTCGGACCACAAAGAGGTCAACGGAATTCGAGGAATTCCTGCCCTGGAATGGCTATGAAAATGGCAAAAGTGGAGTGGCAAACGAAAATGTACTGCAATCAAAACAAATGTAAATTGGTACAAAATCAAAGAAGACTTGGTCAAAAAGGGGAATCCTATATGAAATACCAAAAAAGGGTTCCTGAAAAGGGAGTCAAAATAAAAGAAGCAAAGAACTTCTTTGAAAGTACACAAAAAATGATTAAATGTAATTACAAAGAATCTAAAAAAAGAGTTACATGGCCGACTAGATTTAGCTTGTTGAAAATAAAGAAAATTACGACAAAATAATACTACCAAATAAAATAAATATTGTATTAAATATGAACTAAAAAATTATAATTTCCTTGAGCATTCACTTCGTTTTACGCTTCTGAAGTCGTTGGAGTTACCTCGAACCGAAACAACCAATTGGCAAATTTTCCACCCACAAGCCAAACCAAACCGAAATTTGGCAAAAATCCTTTCTATTCCGCTGGCTGAGTGGAAAATTTTGGAAACGATCACAACATAAGCCACAACCACATAATAGCGTTTTATTTATATGCCACCGCTGAGGAGGTCCTTCCTTCCTTCCTAATTTTATTTTTTTTCTTTGATGGAAGGAGAGCGCAGACAACAGGATTAAAAAGCGCTCGCAAAATTGGCAACATGTTTAATAATTATATTTTGTGAATGTGCTTTTGTTGTGCGGATGCGGCTGCCACAGGACGAAAAGGACGAAACCTGCGGAGACAAGGCAAATATGTTTTTTTGACAAAACACAGCACCGAGCACACATGTTGACACCCCACAGCCATTCCATTCCATTTCCATGGTCTTCAAATCTCCCTCAAATGGCATAAAACAACCGCAGCACCGCAGCAACATTTGACTATCGTCAAACTCCCCGTCTCGTTCGCCACCCCTATACCTGTCCCTTTCGCTGGCTGGCTGAGTGACAAGCGCCTTATCATTAAGGTAAGCAGCGGCAGCAGTTGTCATCATCATCATCATCATCATCATCATCAACATCAGCATATAGTAGTCATAGTCATCGTCGACTCTTGGCGTCAACAACCTCGAAAATTCGTTGTTGTCTGTGTTTCTGCTACCGCTTTTGTCGCAGACGTTGCCAACAAAATTTATATAAAAAATATTAAATAAAGAAAAAACTCGAAGGACTACGAGATACCCCTTAAACCTTATTCACAGCCAGCTTCATGACCCGAAAAATTGGTTTATAATAACTCTATAACTATGCTCACCAAAGTACTTTTCTCTACCAAAAACATTTTCTTTAAATTTGAAATACAGTTTATTATCATTAGCCGATCGCTGTGCATTTTTTTAAGTATCTCTATTTATGAATAGATATACTTAATTTCAAGCAAAAACAGATTATTAACCTTTTTTTTTTACCAATATTTAAGTTTTATAAATTAAAACCCAAGTAAACCCACCTTCAAGGAAAACAACATACCCATTTAATAAACTAGTGCCGGGTATAAAAAAAAAAAAGAAGGGAGCAGCACACACTCACACACACCTGAGGAACACACTCACACATGCGAACAACACACGTGAGGCACTTATGCAAAAAAGGCAGAAACAACAATTGACGTGCCGCATTGACAATGCCAGACGCTCTGCATCTGTGTGTGTTGGTGTTGGAGTGTGCAATGACTGATGAGCCAAGTCTAACACTGAGAAAAACAATTGAAATATATCTTAATAACAATCGAAAATATTTAAACTTCAAAGATATTGTTAAGCAGATTTTTAGAGAATTAAACTACAACCATTTAGAAGTATGCCACTTTGAAATCGGATGTTGGAATTCGGATGTCTGCAAGAAAAGTTATGGGCTTAGAAATGTAGTTTTTTTTACACTTTTCTACAAACCCGTTTTTCGAAAATTGAAAATGACGAAAAATCGACCCAAAAATATAAAATAAAGGTGAGACACAATTCTTTAGAAAATTAAACCCCATTCATTTATAGGTATGCCACTTTGAAATCGGATGTCTGTAACAGTTATGGGCTTAGAAGTGCAGGTTTTTGGACATTTTTCTGCAAAGCCAGTTTTCGAAAATTGGGAAAGGGGTAACATCATTAAAATGACGAAAAATCGACCCCAAAATACAAACCAAGTTAAAAACACAGATTCTTAGAGAATTTAACCACAATCATTTAGAAGTATGCCATTAGTAAATCGGATGTCTGTAGGAAAAGTTATGGGCTTAGAAGTGCAGATTTTAGATCACTTTTTGCAAAGCCATTTTTCGTAAATTTTGAAAATGTTCGTAATGATATGAAAACCTCCCTTCCTTAAAGCCAACTAATTTTGTAGACTTCTGCCAAGTTAGGAACCCTACTATAATGTAAACAAAGAAGAGTACCAACTGTCAGTTAATGGATGTACCACCCCGAACGACCAAGTTTACTTTAAAGAGTGTGTGTGTCCTAGGAGTGGGAGGATGAGGATGTCGGATGGACGCTAGATAGCAACACTAAAAATTCCGCACATGTTTTCATTTCTTCTTTTTTTTGTCCCATTGACCATTTGGAAAAAAAGAAAAAAAAAATAGGGAGAGCTGTTCAAACATATTGTTTGTCTCCATTTGGCCTGTTATTTGCTGTTGGTTGGCCTGTCTATTTGGTGCCTTTATTGCCAATAAATCAGAATTTATTCGCAACAACAAACGAATTAAAATGTTCAATAAATATTTTCAAGAACCCCCCCACCCGTTTCCCAGCCATTAAGTGTGCGATAGTGTGCGTGCCGTGTAGCCAATAAGTCTGCTCCTTATCACAAACACACGTCCTTGTCTACACTGAACGGAATTCACTTTGAAGGCCGCTACGTGAGGCGCATTTTTGTGACGCTCTTAGGAATCGAGACTTCCAAGACATCGAGATAAAAAAAAGAGTAAGGGGCGGAAAATCTATTAAAAAATTATAGGTTAATGCTCTGCAATTTATGGAGCGACGAAAGTTGTTGCCAAACAAATTGTCCACACGTGAGACAATCAAAGTGGCATAAACCAGACTCGGCTAATAAAGAGCCTGAATTATATATATATATATTGGTGGCACACCCACCATTTCCATCGATGATTTGTGGCCAGGCATTTTTGGTCCTAACGTATGCGCCCCCAGGGTCCCATCGATAAAATCCAAAAACCCAATTGGTGTGTGGGCATCCCAGGGAGGATGACAAAAATTCGAAAATTCCATTTATGCAGAAGAATCAGCAGCCACGACAACAACAAGCAAATGCAAATTCACTACGAATATGTTGCAGACACATTTTTAGCATCTCCCCATCCCGAGCTGATTTCGCATTATATTTGCAACTTTATTGTATCGACATTTGCCCGTAGCTGCTAAACTGGCAATGCCAGACGAGGATTTAGCAGGAGTTGGGCCACTGGCTGAAAAATGGTCCAATCATAAGTCACGGCAAGGGGATAATTGATGGGTTGAGATGGTACCCTGTACTGTTGACTTTGTTTTATTCATTTTATAAATCAAGCATCGATATTTTGTTTTGTAAGATCGCAATTGCAATACTTCGAACATAATCAACAATTTTTAAAACATTATTCTAGTTTAACTTATATATATAGAGTAAGAAGAGAGATTAAGAGCTCAAAACTATATATTTTTCTTATAAAAACACCTTGAAAAAATTAACGATATGACTTGCCCTTTAAAAAACCCAATTCGACCAGATATCCAAGGAGGCCTTTCAATCGGAACCGGTCTAATATGCCCAACAAAGTGGAGAAAAGACCCCCTGGACTCCGACTGACTGATGGCCACTAATTAACTAAGCCGGGATCTCGCTCCGGGTTGCCATTTTCCAGTTGCCGGTTGCCGGTTGCCGGTTGCCAAACAAATTGCTGACATTGAGCTGACCCCGAAGTTCAGCGGCGTGGGAACCACTTGAAAATCAAATCAAGCGTTCAACTGTAAATCACAATAAATAATAAAAAGCAAAAAAGCAAAAAGGGAGCGCAGGCATTCCGTTCATCGATACACGGAATGGTTTACATGGACGCCCCATCATATTTTTCACTTCATTGTGTTTCCGGCAAATGACGACGACGACTCAATTCTAGACCCTCCCACTCATCCCCCGGTTTAATTCGCCCGATTTCGTTGTTTGCCCGCCGCTTTTGTCAAATGTCGAGTGTGTCCAGCAGCCAGGGAAAAAGACGAACAAGACTTGGAAATCGGAAAAAGGAATCACAATAAAAAAATATTTATAAAGAACAGAGATATCTGCACGAATAGCAACTCCAAACACCCTCAAGAGTTATGAAATATACTTGCGAATAATTGTTTTTGAATTCAAGGTGTAATAATGAAAAAATATTTCTTAAAAAAAGTATAATCTGTACATAAATTGCAGATTAGTTAATATAGTAAGGCTATTATGGCTTATAATCTAAGGACTTTGTTGTTTGATTGCGATTAAATCAGTAAAAACATAAGATGACATGACAAAACAACACTTGCTTTAATTCACAGATCCTTGCTAATGCCCAATAGATTTTATGTGACACTTTTAATATTTTTTAAATCAAGAAACTACCAGCAAGTAAGGCTAAGAAATCGAAATAGTCCCTGTAAGGGCACAAAAACCTCGACATTTCCCCCGCAGATAAATATGCGAGTGGAAATGCCAATGGCAAGCGAACAATACGAATTCATCGATATATGAGAGAGGTGGAGAAGGCATTGAATGGACTGAACAACAGTTTATGACGCGCCGCTTACGTAATCTCTGGACCCCACTCTCCCTTTTTTTTTTTGCCTGTAAGGATTCAGAAAAACATCAGCGGGACATCAAGTCCTGAATCGAAAAGAGAAGGAGAAGGACATGGACGACATTGACCATTTGGCTGTGTGTGGATCCATTCAATTGGTTCAGATTCAATAGACACTCTCGAGTCTATTTGCCCGCCAAAAGCGAAAGCGAAGCCCCAGATAATCGCCCCTCCACATTCTCGTAACTCGTTCGACTCCCTTTATCGCAGAAGGGGAATTATTATTGTATTTTTGTTATTTTTTCAGATTTTTCCATTCCCCCATCATTTTTTCCGGGTGACACATATATGGCATAGAAGATGAATATGGAAGTTGAAGGGGGAAAAGCGAAAACCCTCATGAGCTTGCTTATGGTTGGCTTATACAATCGCTGCGTAATAAGACGGAAATAATTTGTATTGTTCTGCTACAGCTTCTTCTGCTCCTGGGTCCTTTTGTAGTCCTTTTGTTGTCCTGCTGGTGTTGGTTTCTGGCAATTCGCACAAATAATCCCCGGGAAAAAATTGAACGGAGGGGGAAGGGAAATGCAGAAGGGAATTCCCCGCATATTTTCACACCCAATAAGTTGCATCGCGTTTGTTGTCTGGCCTGCAGATATATGTACAATTTATGGGGGTGGCATGCTTAGATTTATTTTTCTTGACACTATTTCAATTGAAACCAAACTGAAGAGGATCTTTACTAGCGTTTAATTTTTTGTCTTGTCATTATTTGATCTTAGCCGTTTTAATAGTCTATAGTTTTAACCGATTTCAATGAATTTTACCGAAAAGTGAAAAGGAAACCCTAATTAACAATTCAAAATAAAATACATTATTATCTTAAACTATTTGTTTTTGTCAAATTAGGAAATATCGATCTATTGTAGATCTTGCTTTTAATAAAACTCACATATAAGTTTTAAATCTCGATTAAAACTCGTTCTCCCAAAATTTTCAACCATCATCTGGTTCAGTTTTACCACAAAGTAGTTCTTCAATGTCAGTTTCACAACTTCATAGAATACCCCGAATAACCCATTATCTATCCATATTGCCAACTCGATTGCATAAAGAGAAACTATGCAACTTCTGGCTGGGCCAAAAAAAGTTTGCCAATTCATTTGTTTCGCACTAATTAAACGCTTATCGGAATGCACAGGCGGAGGACTCGAATTCGGGTTCGGTTTTTGTTTCAGGGTGTGGTCCCTATATCGAGGGACCGGCGCATAGGGCACCTACATTCAACAGAAAAGAAATAAAAAATACCAACCATCCACACACATGGCTTATGTACCCGCTTTATTTCGGTTGAAATTGTTGCCAGAACCAGAGAATTTGATTTGCACTTTTTTGAAACTCGCATGTGCGAGTGTGAAAATACAAATAGAAGTTGATTGCTTTGTTGATTTGTTTGCGGTTACAGCAAAACGCGGGAAAACCCGTATATCAGGAGGGAGGGGAGGGGATGATGGTGATTGTGGTGGGTGGCGAGGGCGTGGCCGAATGTTAGACGCTTAGTTAGCAGGCCCAAAATGCAATCAATGCGCACATTGATTCCCACCCGAAAGCCCAACCACCAGTAAGCCTTTTTAGACAGACATCGGGCCACATTTTGATTGCCGAAATCGAAAATCTGACGGCCAACTACAATTAGCGTAATACAAACACAACAAAAGAAGAATCAAAATATTAAATGTTGGATCGGAAATTGTTACAAATGAAATATAATTAAACTTAAAGAAATAGCAAATTATAATATTTTAAGACATTTTTCTAAAATTGTTATACTAAATTTATCAGGAAATGTCTTCATTTGAAATAATATCATTTTTGTTTTCCATGTGTATCAACCCTTCTTTTTTTTGGGGCCATCCCAGCAAAGAAATTATTTATTGAAATTTAATAAATAGTGGGATCAGACAACGAAAATTAGAGTCTGGAAGCCGAAAAAATACGGGCCATGTGCGACGGCGAGTGTGGGTGTGTGTGAGTGTGTGTCTTTGGAAAAGGGTAGCTAATTTCCAACGATAAGCCTTCGTGGCACGACACTAACCCCGAGTCCTTTGGTCCCCCCAAAAACTAAACCCACGGAAGCGCTACAGTTTTTAGTTTGCCCCAAAATGTATGCTACACATTTGCACACATCCAAAATAGTACAAAATAGTAGTGGGTGGATATGGGTGGTGTTTTGGGTGGGTGGTACGTCGCCACTATTGTTGTTATCTGGCTGTGAGTCTGGCCTTCTAAAAACGGAGTGAGGGCGGCAAAGAGGGGGGTCGACAGGTTCGGCCGGTCTCGGTCTCGGATATTAATGCATCATGGGCATTGTAAAATGTTCGTTAAGCTCTGCCACGACTTGGGTTTTTACCAGGCGGGGGAAGGGGGTTTTCCAGGATAGTGGGTGGCCATAAAATTACTACGACGATGAGGACATGGCGACGGTCGTCGCGCTCATGCGGTTTCTGTACAGTTGTGCCCAGACCAGCAGAACCATGAAAACCAGCAGAAGGAGCACAGGATAAGCAAGGAGGAGAAAACAGGAGATATACACTCGGGAAAAATAACCTACAATATTCCAAATCATTAGCGACCTGATTACTCTATGGTATAAATAACAATTTTATAATTTGACTTGAAATATCTGTTTCTTGGTTGCTGTATTCCAAATCAAAATTGCTAATTGCATTTGGGAGTATAATTTTGTTGAGTGCAACACTAAAGGACGTATAGTAATATAAGGAGCTAGCCTGCGACCCAGAACTGGGACCCAGACAGCGGGAGAGGAGCATAAAAGCAGCACAAGTTGGCCAGATTTAGCACCCGGCCAGACTTGACTCCCTCTCCCCCACTTTGCCAAAGGGGCAGTCTTCTAGACCCGGACCTCAGACCTTTTGGCCAAAACTGCCATTACAACTACTTATGGCCGTCACTGTTTTAAAATCAAAAGTCGGAACGGTCGGCAACGGCACGGGGCGAAACGAAACGGAACGGGTTGGCGGAATGGAACGGGCCAGCAGGACGAACTGAGTGTCCTTAGCTCGCTGAATGCACCCTGTAAGTTATATAAGAAAAGGGATATTAGTAAGGAATAATGTAAGGATATACTATTTAAATCATATTTTGGGGCCCAATTTCTCATGGAAAAATGATTATATAGAATTTCACAGTATACAGTAGTGTGAAAAATACTTAAATCTTTTCTCCTAATATCATAAAAACATTAAGTTCGCTTTAAAAATATTACCCATGCTACCCAAAAACGTCATATTTAAGAAGGAAGAGGGATTTGACTATTGAAGTAAATTAATTTTAGTAAGGAATATTATCATAAAATATATATTAGTATTAATCCTAGGTATATCCTATCCCTTAGTCGCTTACAACCGAATCACTTGAAAATCTAACTGGTTTTTCAGTTCGAATGGAATGGGTGCAGTTTAGGGATTCGGGGTGGCAGAAGTTGGGGTGCCATGTAGAGATGGTCTGATCAGCACTCGGCTTAGGACCGCTGCTGCTGCTGAGGTTTTATGAAAATAAATTGTGCTTTATGCTCGATTATTACCGTAGACTTATTGGGTCCTGTGAAGCGCTCTAAATGCCCCTTGTCCTTGTCCTCGTTCTCGTCCTTTCTGGGATTTTGGGGGTCTAGGAAATCCGGCCAGTTCACCTTTTTACCATGTGTGTGTGTGGGTGAATGTGTTTGACTTTAACCCGTCTTTGGCTGCGCTTTTGTAATTGTTAAGATTTGGTTACTTAAATTTATTATCGTTCCCCGAATTTTACGGCTGGAGTTTGGTTTATGACCCGGGCACCCACCAGGCAATTTGCATTCCAATCAAATGATTCGTGGTGATGGGAAAAGTTTTGAAAGGCAGTTATCTATTTTTGACATTCATATTCAAAACCTTTAAGTCCTTGGTCACCTGAGGTATCCACTCACTCCATCGATTTATGTTCTACTCCTATCCACGGGGGCCATGCACATTAACCCAAAAGAAAAACAACAAAATAATTAAGCCTTAACCCTTATTTTTTACTCCCATGGGCCACGTTGAAAGTACAAAATTAACAACTTCATTGATAGGCGGCAGCCAAAGGGCTGCCAAATCAAGTGTTCCGGTCACTCAGGACTTGGGTTGACCCACCTCCACCTCCAACTCCTCCCTTCTCCCCATCCCCAGTCCTATGTATACGTATATAGATATATATCAGGGGAAAATGGGGTGAGGGGTCAGCGATAATGGTGCGTGACCACGCATCAGAAACGATTTTGTCAGGGATTCCAGGCAGCGCAACCACCTGACTGACATTTAGCCGAGCTGACGAGTTAATAACCCTTTTTAGCGCCCCTGTGAGAAAGGAACTCCAGTGGACCAGTGGAACCACTGGACCTCCGCCTACTTTTGTCCAAGGACAGTGGAGCAAATATCTGACATATGGCAAGTCAAAATAATAATGTTTTGTGAAAAATAGTCATTTAGTTTTAGTTTTAATTAATTAAGTTATAATAACTATTTTCCTTTTCTGTTTAACTACATAGTAGATCTTCTTTTCGTAACTTTACAGATAATACTCTGAATTCCCCTTCAAATATATATTATATAAATGGGAAGACACAAATTAAGCAACTATTTTAAAACTTTATGATTTTTAATGAACATGTTATTTAGTAGCCACAATTAATCCACCGATTTTAATTTACAAAACTCTTTGGTGTATATTATTTTCAGATAGGTCCTTAAAAATTAATCAATTTTGCCTAGATCTATAACCACAGTTAGCGATGGTCGCGTGTCCTTTGGCCGCGAGTCCTTTGGCCATGGTCAAGATCCAGGGGCGGAGGACCAGGCCACGAGCTTAAGTGGCTCGAACGCCCTTTAGCATGTGAATTAGGGAAGGGTTCTTCGGCGGGCGCCGTTCGTTCACTTCCAATTAAGTTGCCCAGCCACTTGGACTCGTGGATGGACTAGGCGATATCCTGATATACTGGGTGCCGCAAATGAAGGGGACGACAACTCTTTTCGGCATCGGTTAATTGAATCAAGTCACGTGATCGGAATAGGTAAACCATATATTGGCAGGCCGTTCCTTCTAATTGACAACTGGACGAATGAAGTTCTTTAGATGAGTCGCCATATGTGTGTTTTTGGTTGTTTGTTTTTGGCGGGCCTGTTCAGAGGGTTTCTTTAAGTTCCATTCACGTTTTTAATATTGCATGAAGTGCTGAAGAGCCGGACTTTCTATATATTTGCATTTGCCGTCCAGTTGGTGACCCACAGCAACCCACTTTTCATCAGGCCCACCCCCTTGTCTCGTCGTCAAAGCGACCGCAGTCGAAGATCTTAAAGAATTTTGTAGGAAGCCTTAGGTTGGATGGGTGAACGCAGGGGACAAACCATCCACAAAGCACTTCAAAAACTGCAACTTGCGGCCGAACCAATGCCAATCTGCCATCTCTGGCCCCACACTCCACTACTTCTCATGGAAAAAGCCTCAACTGGATGGCTGGCAAGTTTTGAGCCAAGAAATCCAAAACCACACGAAAGACTCTAAAGATGCAAAGGACCCGAGGAATATGTATTTTGGCTTTGGCTTTTCTTGGGTTTCGCCTCTCATCTCTCGTTTCTCCTTCTCTCTATTTAGCATGCAGTCGCCTTTTGTTTTTTCTACTGGTCCTTGGTCCTTCGTCCTGGCTCCTTTTCCCACCCATCTGCGGCCAGGGGCCTTTCATCATCTATTACGACACCAACCACACATTGGATGACAGGGTTGGGGGGTGTTTGGGTTTTCTTTTGGGTTCTAAAGACATTTTTAAGGGAAATCCGGTGCGGTCTGAGATTTGCCGTGCAAATTGCAAGGATTAAATTTCATTTCAATTTAACAAATTGTTGCCAGCAGTCCAGTCCAGAGTTTTCCATTGGCTGCACAGATGGTTTGGGGTAGATATGACACATGGTCGGGGTTTGATGGATTTATGGAGGCAGGAAGATATGACTTGAGGGATGCTACCAATTCATTTCAGAGCGAATCGAATTAATTTCGATTTGTAAGCGGAATTAGTTTCAAGAGTGTTTTTTTTTAAGTGGCTTTAGAACGAAATTTATTTGGAATTTTATATGTACTAAGCCTGAATCCTGCTTTATTTGTGATATTAGAAATACGTTTTTCATGAGCAACCTAAATAACTTATTGATTATTTTTATTATTATTAAAATTATTTTTTTTCCACACATATTTCATTCGTTTGTGCTCATTTGGATTATTGAATCGAAATGCCTTAACCGAATCAGGACCTTAATTTCATTTCAGCACCCCACTGACGCACAGCTGTCAGTAGCAGGATTCCCCATTTGCATGCCTTCAAGGACTCAAACCGCACACAACTCAATAAAACTGATTATCGCGAAATTCGCAAATTAAAAATAATATATGTATGAGGGGATGTGCGGAAATGGGTAGGTCGATTTCACGCATATGTGGCCAGATTTGATTTGCACTGTTCATAACTCTCCGACTCTCAAGACCTCCCTTCATCGGCATTGTTTGTCGTTATTAAATTTGCCAATTTGCTTTTTCCGCTAAGCGAATTAAAATTCAAACACACCAAAGAAGAACCCGAAAAAAAACTGAATTACAAAACGAAAACAAAATCGCGGTTAACGATTGCGGGAGGATAAAGGCGAATCAGTCGAAAAAGGTTGGCACTGGTAATTGTCGAAAATCCAATACTCTTTAAGTATAAGTAAACCCATAATCAAAACAGCAAAGCAAGCATTAAGAAAATTTATATATAATTTATATATATATACATTTATATATAAAATAAATGTGTAAACAAATAAATAATTGCGACTATATAAATGTATTCATATTACAAAATCACAAAAAAGATACATCATTTAGTTCGGGCAATTCAATAAACCAATTGTGCCTATTCCCAAAATCCATTGTTTTTATATACTTCGATGTCTACCCCTGAAAAGTCAACTGTTTGCGGAAGAGTATGGCTAAAAAGCCGCAACCTGCAGACCGCTTTCCCTGGGGGATGGATGTGTGTCCCTGTGCCTGTGTGCATGTCAAAATAAACAAGTTTGTGTCACTGCAGAAATGTTCATTTAATTTGCTCAGCGATGACGAGCACGATGAGGACAACGACAACACACGGCAGCCCCAAGGCAGCAAGGACCACCTGCCCCCGAAGTCCCTGTTCCACCAACAAAAAAAAAGAACAGAGCCACCCATTCCCAAACTAAAGGACCCACCGCCAAACAAGGACACATCGCGGTTGCTGCAAAAAAACGCGAAATTCCGCCAGCGAAAAGGTACGCCTGCGACCCGGAAGTTGCCCAGCGGAAGCGGAACAGCGATGGAAGGCGGCTACTGAACCTGAAAAGTGGTTAAATTACAAATTATCCACGCCAGCTGGGCACCCAAGGTGGCACCAGGATGAGGGTCAGGCTGGAGGATGGGTTTGGTTATGGGAATAGGAACTGCAGCCAGTTGAGAAGTTAAGCACTCGAATATGAAGAATTATGCGCAACGGGGGACCCTGCCTTTCCAAAAGGCTGCGAAAAAAAACTTAAAGTCAGCTAAAAATCTACGCTCCCCCAAATCTCCAGAACCAAAAACCCACTCCCTTTTGGCCACCCATGGGCCATAAATCAAGCATAGACAGCGGTAGCAGCAGGCTGCTTACCAAAATTCAAGGCGAAGGAGGAAAAAATTGGAAGAGGACGAGAGGATGTGGTTACACTGGGAAATACTGTGCTGGAATTAGTAGAAAATGTTTGGAACTCTTTCGAAAGCGCACATATTTGTATAATTCTTTAAACCCACTACCCCAAACACTTCAAATCGATTTTACTAATTAAACCTAATATGCATTGTAAGAATACAATCAACATTTAGGTAAGTGCCTTAGAACCACAAATATTATTTTCCATAGTTCACCAACTTTTGCTCCAGTGTAGCTGTGTCCTTTCCTCATTTCTAGGTCCTGGCACAGGTGCACCTTTCAATTTACACATGTGAATTAAGGTTTTAAAATGGCTTGACAAAAAGGAGCCGGTCCGAGGTCCCAGTCAGGGGCATCCCCCCGCCCCCTCCCAGCCGTAAGTCATTGTCATGGCCATGTGGCAGCCCCAGAAAAAACGGGGGTATCGTGAGAAAGGAATGCCCGTGGCAAAGATTAACCAGCTGAGCTGGCTCCTGGCCCCGCATTACATAACACAAGGAAGTCGCCCTAATACACTCAACCGACCTTCTCCCACTTTCACCGACTCTCTCCAACACACATGCACACGTATCCCACGTAAGCGCTTGTAATCGATTTTTGATTGAATATTGCGCCAGGCACCCTTCTGTGCAATGTCCTTCACCCCCCTGGTCACCCAAATATATCCATACCATATCCCATAGCTAAAAGAAAGGTTGGATCGGCATGTTGTCACACACATGTCGCTCGTTATAAATTTTCCGCCTTTTCAAATATCAATAACTGTAAATATTATGAACACGTTCGCTTATGGGCTTAGCCATGGCTTTCTTTTCCATACCCACTTTCTCTCCTTTCACATTTTGCACACTTCCTTCCCTTTTATTTTTTTCTCTTGTTTTTTTCGCCATTTGTTTGCCCCTTTGACATGCCAGCTTCGTGTCCTTTTCCCGCTCTTACAGTGGGACCATTTAAGAAAAAAGTACAAAGAAAAAGCTATAGTTTCATTAATTCGAATGAATAACTTCTTAATTAGAACCTTATAGATCTACTCTTAAGGTAATACAGCATACCAAACAATTGTACTCGGTTTTTTAGGATTTCTTTATCTATAGTAAATGTAGAAATTCATGTTTACCTTCCGGCTGTTTTAAATTTAACTTGAGTATAAAGTAAAAGTAATTATTCGTCGTAAGGACTAACATCTAACATTACTGGTAAAATAGTTTTTTTTTAATGGGTAAGCCCACTGTGACCACTTGGCGAACTCCCTTTAAAGAGCTAATCCCAATGCCGGCTCATATGTGGGACACCCGTGCGACAGGTTGGCTTATATCCTTAAAGCCAGACTCTATTCGACTCCTTTTCCGCCTTAGGCTGTACTGCTGTGTGGCCGCATAAATCCAAATATGATCACTTCATAATTTGACATTGATAGATGAGTGCGGGAGGTAAACAAAACAGGAATAAAATAAAACACAAAATCCAGGACCGAAAAAGGGTAGACGACGACACTCAATCACTTTCAGCACGGGGAAGAAGTAGTGGGTTAAGGGTAAAGGATGGCTATGTGCATTTACGGTTAACGTTTTGTCAGGGTCCTGGCATAACGGTGCTTTGATGGTTGTTTGATTTCTTGTTTTCCAACGATTGATATTTTATCGTTTTTATGGCCTTTTCCAACCCTCCCCACCCCCTCTTCACCGCTATTTGCTACCCATGTGGTAGCTTAATAGATTTTTTATGATCTGTTTTTCTTGGTTTTTTCCCCCCGTCGAAAAAGGGTTATTTTCTTGAGGCCAAAGGTACCTCATTTATTGATATATTTCGCGTGCATGTAAACAAGCAAATAACATTAATAATCCAATGTCTTGTGTGTGTGCGACAAGTGTTGGTATCAATAATAAAAGCACATTATCATCGTAATCATCATCATCGTTATAGTCGGGGGAAAGTTAAGTGTAACTGCAGGTCAAACTCGTGCACCCGTTTAGCCTTCGAGAAACCCTAACCCTTTCCCCTCCCCTTTAACCCATGCAATATAACCTCCGGGCATCACACACGCACTCATGGGGAACATACAAATGGACCCCCACCGAAAAGGGGCCAAAGGGTTAATGGCAGGCATACGAGAAGCCCCAAAAACAATGCAGGCACAACTTCGTACAGGTATGGGGGGAGGGGGGTTGTGTTCCTGGGGCTTTCAGGGAGTTACAGGTCGTGCCAGTAGCCCTTGAGCGCCATAAATTAACCCTTTTGTTAATTGATACAAATACAATTAATGTGCATGTGTGTTTGTGTGTGTGTGTGGCTACTTAACGGTAACGGTAACTAAGCAAACATAACAACAACAGCAAGGCCTGCAACCGTGACGTTACACTAAGAAAAATGAGACATTTCATAGGATTCAAGTTATTGCTTAAAATCTAATTCTAAAGCTCCCCGAGGACATACGAAAATAATGGTACGACACCGATAAATAATGCCACCTTCGATGCCCAAATTGTCAAATAATGATACATATAATGATATATTATTAGTTGCTTTAACAGAGAATTGTCATGACCCTCTAAGCAAATCGATATTGATTATTAAGATATCAAAAGCCAAAAAAAATTACGATATTTGTATAAGTATTTTTCAAAGTAATTCTTCTCGGTTAACACAAAAGTTTTCCAAGTGTAAAAGGCTCGACAGCACCATTTGATTGCAATCCTAATTATTGCTTAAAACAATTAACATTTGAATGTGTAATACAATACAAAGAACACACACACACAGACAGACACGCGGACAGAAGGACACGAGGTGGCCACAGGATATGCATAAATGCAACAATACGACGGACCCTTTGGTCAGTCGGCGCGTGCAGCTGTTAATAGAGTGCGCCCCCAACAAAACGGACGAAGGACACAGGTCCTTAAGAAGTTGGGGGCATGTTTGTAGGCCCGGCACTTCGGGCACAGCAGTTCCGCTGGACAGTGGTTCACAATTAAGTGAATACTTTAGATTAAAATCAAAGCAAAATCATTACAGAACTAATAAATAAAGTAATAATCATAAGCAAGCAAGAAAAATTAAGTGTTAAACTTAGCTGTAAAATTGTAAGTTTAGATCTCCGTGGGACAGCTATTGGAATACTCTTTTATTTCAATTTTAAAGCGCATATATGGAAACAATATAAACAAATTTGAACATTTTTTTGACTAAAACACTCTTAAATCTTTTACGATTAAAACTGTATATTATTTTCTGCAATTGCATCAGTTTAAACCACAGTTCCACAACGGGTCAAAACCGGACAGGAAGTGCCGTAACCCCGCACCGTTCGCTGTTCGATATCCTTGTCCGTGTATCATTACACTGGCCACTTCGCTGCTCCTGGCGGAAGTCGTAATTACCCGTGGACGAGGACATCATGCAAGGATGTGCATGTACTCGTATGTAAATACAAATGGAAATATATGTGCGAGTGCGAACAAAACGTTGGCTGCCGGACAGCAAATTTAATGAACTCAACGCAAATTTACCTCCACACAAAATTAAAATATTTATAAACATTTTACTGAACGAAAATTTAAGTTTAAAATTTACATTTTTGGAAAGAGAAATGCTTTTTCTTATCAAACTTTTTGTTTATTTGCCTTTTTTTGTCTAATTCTTTTTTTTGCTATAATTTGTTGATATTTTTTTTGTCTGTATATGCAGACCACAGTGGAGGCGTGGCATGTTGACCACTTTGTTTTAATGGGCGCTCGCTGAATGCTATTATTAAATATAGACCGCATCTGATTATTAACTGTTCATCGTTCAGTTTGTAATGTTTTTGTGGTCTGGAGCGTACTTCACTAGGTTCTCTGTTGGAAAAACCCCAACCCTAATTACAGGCTGGTAAACCATTAATCTATTAATGCACAGCAACTTGGCCAGAGAAAAGCCCTCGAGAAGCTGTCGCTCTGTCTCTCTCTGTCTTTCTCTCTCTTTCTAGGCCAACGCATTTCCGTTTCCGCTTCAATGGCAGGACACCCCCACCCAACCCAGAAAAACCCCTCCTTTCTTTTCGGAACGAATGGCGGTAATGACTTTTCATTCTCGCCCAAGATAACGCCAACATTTTTGGCTCTTTCGCTTTTTCGGCATTCAGTTTTCAGTTTTCGAAAATAATCAAAGGCAGTTTTTCCGGGGGAGGCACAATATGGGGGCTTGGTTGGGTGGACAGACAGTCAGTTAGCTATCGGTTGAAAGTCTTACCTCCTCCCGAATAACTTCTCCTGCCCACAGAGTTTAACCCCCGGGTAATGAACGCAATAAACGCAACCGAAAAATTTCAAACTCTCACACGGCGAAACTACGAAACAGCAAGAGAAGCGCCCGAGGGGTCGGGAGATGGTGTAATTTCGCCCGGGAACGGGGTGTACGATAGTGTCCTGGTCTCTGGGACTGGGTTTGGCATTGGGTTTGGGTTTGGGAAAGGAGTAAGGCAAGCAAGGAGTAAGGCAGGGACTATCTGCGCCATCAGCGAACGCGCTCGACCAGAAAAAAGGGGCACCACCAGCGGTACAGTGGGGCAAAAACACTCATTTCCAGTAAGAAGTACCTCTACTAAACTCTTATAAGATGACAAAATATGAAACATATCAGTTACATCAAATAATAAATGATTAGGCGTACCAACCTCTCTAAACTCTATCAGTTAAATATAAATAAAAACGCATTAAGGACCTCTTTCCCGAAAAGCCTCTGCTGACAGATTTAAAAATTTAGCATGATTTAGTAATTTGTATGTTTTATTGAAATGTGCTGTGGTTTTTCCACACTTTTAGCCACCGTTCGCGACTGCAGTTAGTCATAAGCAGGCGCAAGGAACCAGTAGTGCCACTAGCAGGACCCTCACACACACACACACCCACACACACATACATACTGTAAGGAGGCGAGAAAGAGAGCGCAATAGACAGAGGCTGGCCGTCGGTTTGTAGTGCGTTTTGTTGCCATTTCCGGGCAATGGGCAGCATTCCGGACGTCGGCGCCGCTGTCTGTTCCAGCTGCCAGTCACCCATCTTCCCCCTGCCACACCTCCACCGCCCACTTCACCCCCTTGCCGACCCCCTTTTTTAGTTGTTGTTGTGTGTTTTGCATAGACAGCAAAGACCGTCGACAACGTCGACTAATTAACTGCGATTATTACGGTCATTACGTGGGATTTCCTTTGCGTAAACATCTTGAATTTTGGCGCTCTCTTCGAGGAGAGGAGATAGCCGGATACCCAGTCCTCCGAAAAGGAGTTATATGCGGACTAATGGTTGTACCTACCCCCCTTTTCACAGACATTAAAGCAAATTATCCCTCTCCCGAAAAACACCGAAACACCAACCACGCCCCCTTTTCCTTTGGCAGCCGCAAAAGTCATTTGTTGTGCAATGTGTTCCATGTGGCTGGCAGTTTAAAAACCAAAACAAAAATCAATACAAGGAACGCAAAAAGGATCAGAAAGGATTGGTGGAGGGGGGAGGAAGGGGGCTTTCAGCAGACAACTTTCGCCGTCTGATTAGAAAGAGACACGCCAAGGCTAAGGGGCTAATGGTTATGACTGCGGTGGCCAAGATGACAGTGGCTTTGGCTTCGAATTCGACATTTTGGCTTAAAGACTCAAAGAACCTGACGAACCCCATCCTATTCACCACATCTTTGCCATTTTGGCCAGGACCAAGCAAGGACATCGCCCGGACTAAAAGGTAAATGTCTACATTCAACCTCAAGATTACTCAATTAATGCACTTTAATTTGACACAACATGTGAGTGTTTGGGGATGCGAAGAAAGTTGCTTTTCGGTTATATCTTCTTCAAGACCAACTATTCCAATACTTTATCCATTATTCAAAAATTAAATTTAGTTAAATGTATAATTTAATTATTTCTAATGACTGAAGATTCAATATACCATTTTAGAAAATATATCTCGAGTATAATCTTTAAGTACAGTGAATTGTTCACTCCCTTTAAATACAGATTCAATTCCAGAAAGCAATAATTAGCACGATTTAATTTAAAGTTCACAAGAAGGTCAATCAACGTGGTCTGTAATTTTAAATTGTATTAAAATTGTATTTAAGGCGTTCCTTCTTTGAGCCACATATTGTCTTGGAATAGTTACGATTGGGGACTCAACTCAAGACTCAGCTCGTAAGCAATCAATCTACAAAGTCACAGTACATTTTCCAGCCGAAAATAGAGGAGGAGAATGAAATGAAACGTGCTCGTTGGCTGTTGGCAGGACTTTGTCTTTTACCGGCTAGTTTTGAGCTGTAATCTAGTTTCGGGCTCCGACTTGGCAGGCGAATGGAATTCAATTAGCCCCGGCATCTTAAAGCAGCCAGAAGAGATTGGAACCTTCATCAAGGCCCAAGCCCAACCCCCTTGAAAGTAATTCTGCAGTGCAACTGATATGAATTTCCATATTGACAGCCGGCGACGGCTGTCCCTTCATTGAAGTCGAAGTCTGGCAAAAAAGTGGAAACGGGAAACTCGGCGCACTTGTGGCTGTTCAATTTCGGCGGCCGTTGTTTTATGACCTCCCCGCCTCCTCGGTTTTGCCACACAAAAAATATAAATAAAAACATTTTTTGGCCAGCCCACACATTCAATTTTTTAATAAGCCTCGCCAAACGGGCCACGGAGAAGTACAAAGCAAATATTAATAACTTGCAAGGCCCTGACCATAACCGAAAAGCAGAAACAACAAGAAGAAATGATAAAGAGAAGTGTTGAGACTATGAAACACCCAGGGTTTGATAGTTCGGGAACCTAGTTGGACTATGATATCCTTAAATTACTATTCTGTACAATAATAAATTCTCGTTTGCAAATATCATTTATTTTATCATCATGTTTACTTTATAATATTAAAAACTATTATACCGAATTTCAAATGTTAAAATAAAAACCATAGACAAACGCCTTAGCTGTTGATCACAATAAATATTCAAGGAATTTGATATACCCTAATGCCATTAAAATACCGTGTTAAAAAACGAGACTCGTAACATCTTTTTTTTTTGGCAAAACCCCCCACTCCCTTTCGATTTTTGGGGGGTCTGCGGCTTGGAGCACCAAGTAAATATCAATATTTTCCATGGGGTAGTTTTTTTTCTGGCCAAGATGGTTTGAGGAGAGGTCTGCGGTCAGGACATGCATCATAAAGTGCAGGGACCGGGGTTTTTCCACTCTGGTCAGTGGAAAAATCAAGTTAAGGCAATTAATTTCCACAAAACAACCAATTAGCCAGCAAAGTTTACCTTAAGTGTCCAAACAAGGGGTTTTCCGATGGGTGAAGGCTTTTTCGGGAGGACCCCAAACCCGTGGACAACAAAAGGTTACTTGATTTGACTACTTTGAATGTTTGACACTTTACGTAGGAGGGGGTGGGATGGGAAATGGAAAATGGTAAATGGAAATGGCCGGATGCAAAGGAGCGTGGCCGAGCAGCTTGTTTTCCTTGTAGTGTCACAACACATCCTGCCGAAATAATTTACCCCTACAAAAGCTAGAGTGTAAAAACTGAAGGCGGTGGTGGTCCATTTGGACAAGTGTGAACAAGATGTTTTAGGCCGGCGGGACAGAGTGGACAGACCTTTGTTGACACCAATGGCAGCATCCCGGAGGTCCTGGAAAGCCAGGAGAGCCAGGAGGAAAACTTCAAAGTCACAGACGATGACGGCAACAAGGACATTCACTGGTCCTGCTGCACTTTTGTTGTTGCCTTCACCGGTTTAGTTTGTCGTTTTCATTCAGTCATTAAAAACCCTTGTCAAGTGCTGGCAGGACATCCTTTGGATATATCCCCTGGCCTGTCCTGTCCTGACCACAACAGACGGAGTCGTCGGACACCTGCAAGAAACGATTTTCGTAGTCCACTTTCGGTCGGCATTTAAATTAGCTGCTCAGCCAGAGCCTTTCAGCCTTTCAAACCCCCCCCTCCCCGCCATCGGAAAAACCTCCGGAAAATTTGCATTCCACTTTAAGTGTTTCGTCTTAAAATTACTGTCTCCGTCTGAAGGGTTAAAGCTTGGGGTTAATTGAATTGATGGATTTGTGCCAGGAACGTGGCCAAATAGGCTTTAAGATTTTGGCCTGGGGGCGATTAACATATACTAAAATGGGTTGGGGTTGAAGAACCCCCCTCCTTAAAACGCTTGGCACTCGCAGCCCATTTGAAATTATGAAAAGTAAGCCATAAAATCTTATTTTTACTTCCGCCACTCCAAAGTTCTCATTCCCCCCCAAAAAATTCTCAAAACGGGGTGCTTCTCGGGGGTTTAAATCTCAGGGCTGAGGGGTTGGAAATTTCGGATACAATTTTAATTATGGCAACCGTAAGCTTTTGGTTGTAAATATTTGAGAATGCCCGATAACGTCGACGATTTTCATAAATAATACAACCCGTTCTCTCAGCCTTCCCATTCCCCCAAGCCATCATCCCCCCTCCACCGATTTTATATTGGAGGGGGTATAGAGTGCCTGCTGCCCCGATAAGGGTTATGCGTGTGCCTCTCCAGAATTGCCAACGTTTCCAGCTCCTGTTTGCTGTTTAAAGACAAAAGGATTGGCTCTTTGTTCGCGAGAGCCTCCTGCACTAAGCGAAAAATATAAACGAAATAACAGGAAAATAAGCACATATAAAGTTATAGATGATATGCTAATAAAATACAAAATGAAAAGTTAAGTTAAGCTAGTAATAATTTAAGGCGTTTAAGCCAAGTAAAATTAACATTTTTAGACAGATTCTTTTAGGAACACATTTTTTCTTTGCAGTGTATTCCGTCTGTTGTCTGTGACAAGGAGTATCTTTATCTCAGGCTGCGGCTGTTTGCCAGCCTTCTGATTAGACCGCCAGACGAGGCCACTGCCCCCACTCCTCCACCACTTTCACTCCTTTCCATGCCCCCTGACCTCCCCTCGTGCCCCCTGACCCCCTTTTGCACCCGCACGAGTACCCGCAGCAACATTAGCGGCATCTCAGCGTCTGATAAGCGACAAGCGAGCATAAGGCAAACAGGACACCCCGTATTCAAATCCTGCCCTCCCTTCACACAGAAAAAATTCCTTCATAATTAACCCAGCCATTCTGTATCGAAAATAAGTTTTATCTTTTAAATACAGCATGAAATTCTATTTAAAGAAATGGCGTTCCCTAAGCTTTAATTGTTTATCAATATAGGATTAAGATTCAAGTATTTTATGAATTTGTAATTCTAGAAACAAATTAAAGCATATTTATATATTACAAATAATTGCAAACTAATTTTATTTAAAGCATTTTTATATATTACAAATAATTGCAAACTATTTTTAAAAGAAATTTCTTGAAAGCAAATACAAATACAAATACAAATACATATACAAATAGCTACAATTAATTGAAAATGCCAGTCCCTTTTTTAGGGAAAAGACAGCCTTTAATATTAATTTGTTATGAAATAAAAATAAAAACCGAAGAACGAACTGTATTGAACTGTACCTTTTATTTCTTTGTGTATTCATCTCAAACCCTTATACTGGCACGCGTGGCCGCAACCCTTTTCCCCCAAAGAAGACGCGAATTGCCTCCCGTTTCCATGAGGAGCTGGAGACTTTCAGTTTTATTCTCATCTTCATCTTGAGCTCTTGTGATCTGTGATTTGTGTGTGATTTTCTTTTTGCCTTCGCCGTTCTGTGTCTCTTTGGCCAACATTCATCATCAATGCCTCAAGCCCGCATCTTAATTTTCCATCCAATGCAAACAACACGCACGCCTCATGCGTGGGCCGTGCCACGCCCTCCGCCCATATCTCACCGCCCCCTTTTTTGGGAAATTTCCTCTGGGGAATCCTGGGCAGACAGTTTTTGACGAGCACTTCTTAATTTATGATAAGGGTTTTCTGAAAATTGGAAAATGTTAAAATGTGATGGGAGGGGTGGGGTGGAAATTGGGGGAGGGGCTCTTTTTGGGGGGCATGAACGGGTTAAGGCTAAACGAACCTACGGGTCTGGGCGGAATTTTCGGGTTTTTGTTTTTTTTTTTGTTCGCCTCCAATCCCTCATCACTTCCTTTCGTAATGAGCTGCAAAAGCATTTGAATTATTTTTAACCCCGACGACATTATGCCCTTGAGATCAACACACACACAAACACACGCGCTCCACCACCCCCCTTAACCCTTGTGCTCTAGCGAAATTTGATTTAGGATTTTTAATTTTGTGTGTGTGCTACTCATATTTTTTAATTATGCTGAGTAAAAAAGGATTTACAGCGCACACACATACACATGCGAGCTGCCTTTCGAAAATTAATTAAATTTGCACACATTTGCAGCTGCCCCATATGCAAAACCCCCTCCCACCGAATTTCCTGGCAATTAAAAAGCTTTTACAGCAATCAAAAGTTAAAATGTGCGAAGGTTTTGCACCGAGCTGCGTGAAATGACACTTTCCAAGGCATCCGGTAACCGTAACCCCCATACCATGAGCCATTTAACGACCATCCTCTGGCCACTGAGAGTCCCGATAAGACCGTCAAGCTGTTTATAGTTTTAAACGCTTTGCCATTTGCATATGCCTCTCGAAAAAAAAGAAAAGAAACCCACTCCACCCGGAATTTACTTCTTGCCTTAAGTAACACTCAAGCAGGCAAATTCCCATGATAAAGAACAGTCAATGGAGATGGGGGAACCACCACTCCAGTGTCCTCACCCCAAATCCACTCTACATTTGACCGCCGGGCAGCGATTTAAGTGGAAGGAGCAAGGCACAAGTAAGGACAAGTCAGCCCAAGGCAGTTCGTACACTGAACGACACTATTATCAACTTTTGCTGTCTTTGAACAACATACTTATAAACGATGGTCGTTCAAATTTTTTATTTTGGACAAAACTTCATAGCATTTATTGTGGTTGATTCTTAAAATAGACTGTCAACTATTTAGTGCGCACCCTTTCAATATAATGCTCTGTTCAATATTATTAACAACAGAACCAACAAAAATATTTAAATTTTCGTTTCCTTAAATAATGTAAATAGGTCTTACGGTTTCCAGAATATTTAAAAAAATAAATTTATTTGCTTGATTTATGTAAACTGCATTTGTACCTGGATTCATAGTTAATACCTTAAGCCTATAACTATTAAATCAATTATTCTCCTTAAGAAACTTATATTTTTCATAGTGCATCCATGACAAAGCAACCGAAAGGCAAAACCCAAAAACGAGAGGGCGACTTGGTCATGTGTCTTACGCTTAAGCGAATTATGAAGTGACCCAGTGCACATAAAAATTTATTGCCACGAAATAAAAATCAGCGTAAAAGTCTGTCCAGGGCGAAGGAAAATTTTTGGGGGCGCAGAGATCTGGAATCAGCATGTGAAAAAAGATATGCTGGTCGCCCTCCTCGAAAGTCCATCGAATCCAATCCCTCATGCCCGCCAGCAGCAAACGGACAGGGACAAGAAAGTCCTTTTAATCTTAACACATATCATCATGATAACAATTTGGTCACTTTAAGTGAGGCAAATTTATTTATAAGCCCCATCCCTGTACAACTCCATATCGCTGAATCCCCAACCGCCAGCATCTGTCCATCTTTATTGTTGTAGCTCTATCAAGGCGCCGCCGAATGGATGCCTTTTTTATGCTACAGTGAACTCTTTAGGCAGAAAACCAATATATTTTGGAAAATAAATAATATTGGTTTTCGTAAATTATCATATAACTACAAAACAAAAAGAATACATACTTTTTCAAAAAGAATAACTTTCCACAAAGGATTTTTACATTATTCAATAAAACAAAAAGCATACATTTTAGAAGATTTGAAGAGTTGAAAAAAAAGTATTTCCCATTATGTGATATAAGCGTATCCTTTAGATTTTAAAGGAATTTGTAAAAATATTCAAGCTTATCGAGCTTGCACTGTAGTTGTATTTTTTATGAACATTCTTTTCCGCTTGCCCTTTTCTTTCTGGTTGAGTTGTTGTTGTAT
The DNA here is from genome assembly GCA_018153305.1 of Drosophila kurseongensis. Classification (NCBI taxonomy): domain Eukaryota; kingdom Metazoa; phylum Arthropoda; class Insecta; order Diptera; family Drosophilidae; genus Drosophila; species Drosophila kurseongensis. The sequence goes on from JAECXX010000141.1 coordinate 2,520,173, forward strand.
CTGCAAGGCTCATGTTTTTATTGTTGTTGATATTGCTGTCGTAGCTTCTGATTTTCCTCCGTTTTTCCTTTTTTACCCCATTGTTGCTGTTGTTTGGTGTTTTAGTAAATTGAAGCAAAATGCGCTTTGATGTTCTTGTTACACGATGTCCACCCACTTGGCCACCACCATCCCTTTTTTCTTCATGTGTAATCGTGCTTTATGTAGCGTTACGCACTCAACTTTCTTATCCACTCTTGTGGTTTTTTTTTTGTTTGCCCGGAAACGAAATCATGTCCAGTGATTTTTTTATTAGTCCGAAATCTTTTGCCCCCAGAAACGCTCATGTGTGCGGATTGCGTGTGCAAATATTTGTAATTTTATTACGCACTCAAGCACTCATAAATAAACAATTACATCAGTTTTGGTAAGGAGAAACCCCCATTTCGACCGCATTCCGATTGCCAATTATTTATAGTTATGTTTCCTATTAGTTGCAGCTAATGGCAACGGACCCCAACCCACAATATTCCACCCGACTTTGTTTCTTCTAATCTCGTGGCGTTTTTTGGTGCAAAAATGGCTAAAAACGAATTTCGTGTTTTGCATTTCGCTGCTGTCAAGCGAATAAAAGTGGGTGGTTTGGGATTAGTTGGGTGGGGTGGGAAAAGGGGTTTTTTTCGAAGCGGTGTACGAGTTCTGTCTGCACTGATTCAAAAGGTTTTTAACATGTCTGAGCACGCAACGTAATTTTAGTTTAATTGGGTAATTATGCGCATACAGAGCGACGTTTTCTTAGGTGTGTTTGTGGGTTCCTCGGGAGGATATGAAATCGTGACTCGTGATTTAAGGCGATTTTGTAGTTTAGTGCGGATTAAATATGTTATTAGGCAGAGAGGTGTTAAGTAGTTGTCTACCAAAGTTCAACAAAACAGCTTATAGGTATTCACAAAGACATCTTTAAGTCTGTTTTGTTTTAACCAAAAATAGAACATATATTCAAACTGAAATAATTGTTAAATCGGATAAAACTGTATCCTTTTTTTGGATTTTTATGATTTTTCAGTTCATTAAATCTTTTTGAATAAAAACATAAAACAAAAACAAGTAACGACACCTCTAACAATAGTGATGGGATCGTGTCCTTCACTTCAGTAATGAAATTGTAATATACTATTAAGGAACAGAGCATTGCCTAAGCTTGAATAAAACTTGTACTAAATCAGAGCTTTTTTTACATTTTAATCAATTTATTTGCACTTATGATTTGGATCAATCATTCCAACTAATAGCGGGATCCACTCACGTCCCACCACTAGTTCCAGAGGTGGTAAGTAGCTAAAGCAGATACAAAATTTGAACAGTTTGTTTGCTCTGCATGCAAATGCAACCTATCCAGACAACCGGAGAGTGGGAGCGAGACAACAGACGCCATAACTAACGGTAAGATGAATCCGCTAACGGTTAGCAGGTGAAATTAGGGGGGAAGGCGGGCAAATAGGGATGGGGCAATTGTGCAGGATCCTTGTGCAGTCACATTGTCAGCGGAAACGGAAGTGCAGTTTCGAACGGGGGGCAAAGCGGAAGTTGTCGTTTTGGTGCAGGAAGCCCATTCCAAAAAGGGGGATTTACCAGAACTTGGCGCTACGCTTGGCTGACTTTCGCCTTGGCTTCTTGTTAATTTATGTGTGCACAATCGGGGGTTCAAAAGCCCTCCTCCTTATTTTATATACGTGTGTGCTAACTTTAATTATGGCACAAGTAGCTCTATATATGCATAATATTCCAACGACGTCGAGTCACACACATCAAGGAAATCCCGGCCAAAACTCTTTAAGGAAACTCAAATTTTTGACCCCGAAAATTGGGCCAACAAGTTGGCGCGACAGAGATGGCTTGAGCACATCTAAACTTTGCCGCTTATTCTCCCTTTCTCTCTATCCTTCTGTCTCTGTAGTGCTGTCTCTTTTCATTGTTATTATTTGCCGGCGCGAAAGTTTTAATTTTTATTATTAACTACGAAACTTTTGTCGAAAAGGCGCAAAACTTAAAAAAGGCGACAGACAGAAAGAGACAGAGAGAAGGGGGCCGTGGGAAAGAGATGGTTAGATAGACAGCGGACAGACGGAGGTAAAAAGGGGTAAAAGGGGGGTAGGGGGAGCGTCAAAGTTTTAAAGCAAAGTTTTTCGGCGCTTCCCCGATTCCCCCCGCCTCACTTTTGGCCGCTTTAAACGCCCGTAAAGTATAACTTTGTTTTAGGTTTTTGGGGTTTTTGCCATATGAAAGCCGCTTCTTCTTCTTGCCACTTTAACTTGTTCTTCTTGTACTTGTTCCCGGTTCTTATTCTTAGACTTTACCATAGCCCAAAATTCGGGCAAGGTCAGGGACAAGGCCTCCGTTCCATTTCCCCTCCACCCTTCAAGTTTTCGGTTTGGTTTCGGTTTGCTTTGCTTTTTGGCTCTCAAGTTTCCCAACTGCTTCTTCTTTAAGCCAGACATTTGCATGACATTAAAGAGCTGCAGAGCGATTATGATTAAAATCGATTATCCACCAGATAATAATAATTAAAGTGTCTGGAACCTTGGTAAGATTCCAGATGAAAGTTTTCAACGAAATCACTTTTGGTTGCTTTGTAAGTTTATTAATGCTTTAAAAGCATAAAAGCAGACAGAATTCGTATTATGAATTAAATATCGGTGTACTTTCGAATAAAATTGCTTATAAGCATTTTGACTAGTAGAAAAATATAAAAAACATTTTTACGAAAAGTTTAATTATGCAATGAATGCAAACCTCAGACCAAAATGTAAGATAACTAAAAACATAAATACATTTCAGATATATTTTTTAGCTTCCGTGTTGCTTTCTACTTTTTTTCGTTCTAAAAAAGTTATACTTGAAATTGATGTCAGCTTAGATTGTGAGGACAAAAAAATAGTCTGAAAATAAGCAAGTTTAAAGACAAGTTTTTCACCATTTCCACTTTTTTGGGGACTGACCTTTTGGCCGGGCGGGCACACGCACATTATTTATGCTGCATTTAACTTTGGTTTCGGCCTGAACCCCTCCCCAGCCCCAACCTTAACCCCCCGCCAGTCCCGGGGTTCTGGGACGGGGCGCCACTGTTTTGCGGTCGAAATCCATGTTGGTCAGTTTTGCTGGGCGTTGTTGGAGGCACATAGACACAAATTAAGTAACACTTACAATGCAAACGGAAAAAGGAGAGCCCTATTCAAATTCGCATTTCATTCCAGTTTGGGACGCACGCAGCGTGTGGTAAAATGGGAAAATCAGGGGGAGGATGGTGTTTTTTTCACTGACCGAAAATTGAAAAACCGCCTGCAGTTGTGAAATGTTCAGGCGTGAAAACCCCGATTGAGGTTGGGTTTTCCCCCTCTCTTTCTCTCTTTTTCCTCCGTAAGCCGCACTCATTTATAAAAGCCAAAGTGTAAATCTGCCTTGCTGCCTCATGTGTCTGGCATTTGTTTTTCCACACACAGCCACACACAAAATCCACTTGGAAAACTTCACATTTCCCCCAGACCTCTGTCTCGTTTTCTGGGATTCATTAACATTTTTTCCATTTGCGATTTTCACGCACGTTTTTTAATGGCATAAATCCCGTACATATGCACATACACATTCGGTTGCCAATTTGAAATTATTACCAAAAACGAGAGCAGGCAAAACAATCTTCAGACAGGTGGTGCCGCATTCTAGTTCTTGTTCTTGCTCTTGATTTTTATTCATTTGCATCTGCTTTGTTTTCCCCACTTCTCTCGCTCTCAAGGAAAAGCCAGGAGAAAGAAAAACCAAATTACCGCATTTGAAAAATAAATACCTCAGCAAAACGCGGATTAAGTACAGTGGCACAAAGAAGGATACAAAGTCATAATAAATTTAAATTTATCAAAATGTTTATACCAGTATACAGTAGTTAATTCGTGGTGCAAGTTTTGAAAACTTTACCCACTAATATATACATTTTTTCATTTGTTAAATGTACCATTGTGCCAGGCTGCAGTTCAAATAAAAGAAGAGGTTTTTAAATCTTTTTCAAGGATGTGTTCTAGTGTGGGTGCACAAGTGCTATGGCAGTTACTTAAGGACCCCTTTCCCCTCTTTTTTTTTGAGGACTGCCACCGCTTATCCCGCTGCTAAATTAATTCAAATTAATTCACTCGCGTCGCAGATGTTTCGGCTCAAATTTTATGCGCGAATTTCGTTTTACACCAAAACCATTTGGCGGCCAAGGTGGAGTCAACAAATTTGGTTGGGGGTTACCTTTTTATATATATAGCATGTCAGGGGTGGCTGCCCTGCATTGAAATAACATTTACCATTAAAGGCTTTTTTCAATATATTCTATATTAATATTGCCAAAGATACCCATAATATTCTTTCTATACAATATTGAGGCTTTTTAGTTTTACTACTATGGACTTACCGATTTAGTACATAAAGTAGTTTTACAGCGGTGTTATAAAATTGTAGGCACTTATTAGCTAATGTTATTCGATCCAATTCAGATGGATAATTAAATTCCCATTCATTTGACAAATCTAATACCTAACACATACTTTAAAAGAAAACATTTTTTTTAAGAACTTAAGTGATTTTTCTTGGATTCATTGCAACCGTAGGGCCCACCTTCTTGGAGTCTTTTTTCCTTTATTGGCCCACTATTGTTCCAATAGGCCAACACGCCCCGCGTCAACACCGAAAATAAGAAAAACAAAGGACGAAGAAAGAAAGTGCCGCGAAAAAGAATAAAAACCAAAACAAAAGCCGAGGCGTAGAGGAAAAAATTCCGTTGTTCCGAAATTGAACTTCAATTTCAATGAATGACGCAACAGAGAGAATAAGGGAAATGCGGAAAACTTGGGAAATTTTGATGGTGAGGGTGGTAGTGGCAAATGCGTTAATTCCATTTTCTTAATTAAATGCACAAACAAAATCACGGAAATGAAAAATAAAATCCAAGTCTTTTACACTCAATGATTTGTTTTCATTAAAACAAGAAATTCTCATTAACAATGGCAATGACAGCGAACAGAAATGGACTGAGGGGGTGTGGCCTTGGGGGGCGGAGTGGTTGGGTGGTGGGGGAGTTGAGGGGATGGTTGGGTGGTTGGGGGTGGTCTAACCACCGATGGGCGACGGCGAAAGCAAAATTCACAAAGATTGCCTAGCTTCTTCTTGTCCATTGTCCTGCTTATCGCCGCTGCGTTTATTGTTTTTATTTTTTTGGTACACTGAGAAATAAACAAAAAAAATACAAGCTATAAAATCATCTATGTCTAGTCCTTTCATTTGGCAGATATTCTGATTAAAATTAAATGAGTTCTAAAAAATTATAAGCACAAAATTCGAAGAAAAAACTCCTTAAACAAATATATAAATGCCTTACTCTTTCGATAGGCTCTAATTTGTATTTTTTTTATGAGTAACTAAAAAACAGATTATTAATTATCCTTTTTTTTCTGTGTAATTTTTGTTGGTGTCCCAAAAGCGCGCCACATTTTAATTGCCAGCAATTGTCGTCGCTGTCGTTGGCGCAGCTGCTTTTCTGGCCTGGTCCTTCGGCTGGCCTTAGTTATTATCCTTATTGTTGTTGCCAGGAACCCCTCTCCCCATCCCCCAAAAACATATCCAGCCTCTCGAGAAGCCCCTTATTCTTTTAACCCCACTCTTGTTTTTGGTGAAAGCGTCTGAATTTATGACATACTTTTCAGCGCAATTGTTGGCGCGATTTACGCGCCTCTGCAACCCCCAACGCCATGCCCCGTCTCCTTTTTTCCGTCACAGTTGGCGGGTCAGGGGGCGGGGCCACTGGGCATTTCCACTTTTCCACCATAACAATTAGCTCTTTGGCAGCTGCCGAGTCAATCAATAAAATCACAAGAATTTTCAGCAATTGCCATGGCTTACATTTCGGGGGTCCTTAATTGTAGTTGCTCGAATTCTGAACTTTAAAAAGTTTCAAAAATGACTTAAAATTAAGCTTAGTCGAACGAAAATTGCAATGCAAATTAAAAATTATCATATGAGTTTTTAATGTTTATTACTATACAATTCCTTAGTAAGAACCAACATTTTTTGATATAAAAAAAAATTATGTACATATATACCAGTAAAGTTAAAAGGTCAGAAAAAAGTATAGTTAAGACCAAGTTTAAAATATGTTTTCCTTAAAATGCTTCTATGGTAGACCCCTTATTATTATACCTTATTATTATTACCAAATTCAGGCCGATTTAAAAGTGGCCTACCTCAAAATGATTGTGTTTTCATTCTCTAAAAACCTGTTTTTTTACTTTTTTGTTTTTTTTTGGGTGGATTTTTCGGCTTTTTTAAAAAATTGGAAATTCCAAATTTTCGAAAAATGGGTTTGCAGAAAAGTGTAAAAAAACTGCACTTCTAAGCCCATAACTTTTCTTGCCAACATCCGATTTAAAAGTGGCATACCTCAAAATGATTGTGGTTTAATTCTCTAAAAATCTGTGTTTTTACTTTTTTTTGGGTCGATTTTTCGTCATTTTCAATGAGGTAACCCTTTTCCAAATTTTCGAAAAATGGGTTTTCAGAAAAGTGTCAAAAAACTGCACTTCTAAGCCCATAACTTTCTTGCCGATATCCGATTTCAAAATGGCATACCTCAGAATGATTGTGGTATAGTTCTCTAAAAATCTGTGTTTTACTTTTTTGGGTCGATTATTGAGTTAAAACAGGATAACTCTAATCTGTAATCTTATTATAATAAAATATAAAAGTTTGTATTGGTTGATTGGCACTCATATTATAGTTGGTATACAAATAATCCCCCGCACTAAGCGTGCGATCATGGCGATTGTTTTTCAATTGTCAAATTTTTAAGCTTTAATTCCATCAGCCCAACTCTCTCTCTCTTTCTGCCCCCTCCCTAATTCTTATTCTTATTCTGCCTCTCCTTTCTTTTTTTTCTTTTTTTCATTCCTTTTACTCCTCTCTCTCCACTGCAATTTGCACTCAACCACTGCAGAAAAGAAATGGGGAGCAAAAAAAAAAGAAAGTCAGGACTGTGGAGAGAACTAAAAAAGTACCGCTAATCGTACAAAATGGCGGCCAACACGCCCGTTAAGAATGAGAGGAAAAAGGAGGCAGAGGGATAAGAAAGAGGGACCTCTAGAGCGAGATGCCCAGCTTCATTTTTTCGAATTCCACTTGCTTTCCATTATTTTTTTTCCTTTTTTATACTGCTGACGTCGCTGCTGCTGCGATGGCTTTTCCTTTTTCTCTTTCCTGGCTTTCTCTTTTTTTTTCAAAATATGGCTTTTTGTGCATTTCCCGGCTTTCCCATTTTCCCGTTGCCGTGGCAATGGACCCGCCTTCTTTTTCTGGCCTCGCCTATCGTAATACTGGAAACTTTTGGGCCATTTGCCTGCAGCATGCAGTCTAGAAAGAGAGGGGTGTAGGGCGCCAGACAGAGATGGCAACTTCGTCTGCAGTTTTCTGCCTTGCTCTCTCTTTCTCTCGTTTTGCCTGCAGCTCGCTTTCCCTCTCACTCGCTCTCTTTGGGGGGCAGGTCTCTCTTTCGCTCTCTCTGCCTTGCTGCATTTCTCCATTGCTCCACCTCAAATGTTCTCCTCTTTCTCCTCTGCATTTCATTTAGTGTGTGTGGATGTGGGCATAGCTTTTTTTTTTAGTTTATTTGATGCTTTTGTTGCGCTTTGCTTGGCTTTAAATTTGATTTCCTCTGCAGCATTTTGTGCGCACACACACATCCCCACGTGAAAATTCACCTATGTATGTTGCAAATGCATGTATGAGTGCACCGCAAAAAACTGGTTACACCAGTCACAAAACTACTTAAAATCTTATATTTGGCAATGGCCTGGATTTGTTTTTTTTTATTTGTATGCTATTTCATTTTTTTTAATGTGTAACAATTGCCATAATTATTATCTACTAATCTTTTTAACCACATATATATCATATTATAAAAAAAATGTTGAGGCCACATTGCGTATGCGCAATATATTAATATTATTATAAAATTAAGGCGCTTTTATTTAAAATTTATCACATTGCAGATATAAACCATGCCTTGATTTGTATCACTTATATGTATGGCAACATTGCGTATACGCAATATTTTACTGCAATTTGGCTTAAAAACAAGTTACTGAAAAGTAAGAATAGCTATTAAGATGTTCGGATCTCACTATACTAACTATGCAGAACAACTTAAGTTCCCAAATCAGACAATATTTACTATTAACTATATCTTAATATTTGATACATTAATTTATTTGTTGAAATAAAGAAACTTAAAAAATATTTAATTTTCTGGCAGTGCTCTTTGTATCCATACCAGACCTCAATTAGACCCTGCCTCCCGGCCTCCTCCTGTGGCAGGATAAATAATTTGCAACTCATTTCGTAGATGGTTTTTATGAATTGCCGTGCAATTTTTAATGAAATTTATCGCGCTTATCTGGGCGCATTAATCAAAAACCGTAGGAATGGGCATTATCAGAACCGCGACCTCCAACAATAACAACAAAACAAGCAGTTGGCGGTGGAGTTGGGTAAATATATATATATATATTTCCGGAACAGACTGTTGCTCGCCCCTGACGGAGGTCGCTAATTTAAACCAAATGAATTGGCACATTTTTCACTTTTTTGCCACTTCCCCTCTTAAAAAGCCGAACCCAAATGAGCAGCGGGAATCTCCTGGCAAAAATCTGAACCCAAAATCCGAATCCGAAACTGAAATATAACCTGAGTCCTGAACCTGAACCAAGGAGCAGACAATGGTAGTCACTTAATCCAAGGCAGGGGCGATAAAAATCTCGAAAATCCAACTTAAGTGTTTGGTAATTTATCTGCGCCCCACCCAATTTCCTGTTTTCTTTCTGTGTAGCCATACGCGACATTATTTTTTGCGTTTAAGCGCGTTGAGGGATCCATCCCATTCCTTCAGTCATCGCACCGCGGGTTACCACACACCCCCAACCACAAATAAACCACCCAAAAGGCACTTCCCCAACCACACAGCCACTTCCGGTGGCATCAGCTCGTTGTCAGTCATTTTGAGTTTGGCTTTCGATGAAATGATAAATGATGAAAAATGTTGCCAAAGATTTAAAATTATCCTAGGAAGCAAATCAGAGGGGGCGGCTCTGGTCCTCCTTGGTCCTTGAAAATGAGCTTGCAAATACAGAAATGAGATAATGCCAACACCCCAACCCCAAAAAGGTTCCCATTCCATATTTGCTGGTACTTTAAATTGCAAGCAGCTGGGACGAAATTGCCAAAGACAATGTTCAGTCTGAGATTGGAAAACTACATTTGACAAGGTGTGAAGTGTCAGATTAAAGGCAGGAAAAATAATTAGGGCATCCCATTTTCGTTTTCTAGCTTTTTAAGTCATTAAATCTCTAAGAAACTGTATTAAAACGCAGAAAAATATGGAAATATGGCAAAAATTATTACGAAAACATAGACAATTTTGCAATCAGCTGTATCGAAATATTACTTTGTTTTTGGAGTTTCTTATGTAAGCAATTATATAAATGAATTCTATTTATAATAAAGGCATTTAATTACGCCGCTCCAATCTTTTTTTGAGAGCTCTCAGTGATTTTCCTCAGAAATCCATTAAAATGGTCCAAAATGTTGTGAAACTATTTGGCTCAGGATCTCCATTCATATTTCATATTTCCGACACCCTCATCTCACTAAAATGCAACCAGGGAAAAGATTTTTGAGTCGCTCATTGTTTGCACGCATTTGCTGGACTGTATTGAAAAGGAGTGGAGTGGACAGAGGATCCTGTTGGTCCTGATGGCCAGCAACCCTTGCTTGAAAACAACATCCCCTAGCCAAACCCCACCCACACCCCCAATATGATTTCAACAGTTTTTCAATTGAGCAAACTGAACGCAAATGAGAAAATTGCTTTCTTATAGTTTTTGCTTGCTGGATGGATGGCTAGATACACCAAAAAAAAATGATGCCAACTCTGCTAATTGTTAGAAATATTGTGAAAAATAATCGGTAATTGCTTGCAAAGCCTTTATGATTAATTTTTATAAATAGTCAACATTTAATAGTTAAAGAAAAAATTGGAAATTTTATAAATACTTCTGCTTATATTTGGTTTATTAGTTAAACATTTTTTATTTATTTTTCATAAACGTTATAAACTTATATATGATCTATCCTTTTTTTTATCGGTGTTCCAAAATGTTCAGCCAAATCGGGAACTAACTGTCGAATCAGTCGATTTCATCCAACCACCCCCTAGGGCGGGCAAAAAGTGGGCGTGCTGGGGACGGTGGTGCAGGAGGGAATTCGAAGTTTTAAATAGCCATTAGCGAAAACGCTTATTAAAAATTTACATTTCATTCCACTTTACAGCTGAGCGAGCCAGGAGATGAGTTCAGTTCTAGGGAAAATTCAATTCCACACCAGCATCTAAAATCCAAAAAGCAGCAAAACCCCTTCACTCCCACTCCAAATGTCCTTCAGCCTGCAGGTCCGCCCACTTCCTGCCGCTGATGGGGTTAAAATTTGTGTTGTTGGATCTTTAGGTGTTCATGCCAAGTTAATTTAATAATAAAACTGAAATTTAATTCATTTGCGGATAGGCCAGGCCAAGTCCGGTCCATTTTGTTGAGTGAGGAGAGAGCAAAACTCCTGAGGGATAAACCCAAGCCCAACTCGAACCCAATCTAAATTGGCGCCTCAGCTCCAGTCTCGGCGTCTTTTCACTCGTTTTTAATAATATTTTCCAGTTATCTGACCTTTTTCTTCTCGCTAACTGTTGGCCAACGCTGGAGCTGGCTACATTTTCAATTGCCCGCGGCCAAATAGTAGAAAAGAAAGGGCTAAATGGAGGCGGGATGGTAAAATGAAGACTCTTATCAAGCACTTGGGGAAAAAATCTGATTTAATGTTGAAATATTTAATCAAATTTCAGCAGCAATAGTTTTGCAATCTGAAAATGAAATTTTTTTCAACTGTTCGTAGAAGGTTTTTTGTTTTAATAAATCCTTCGTTAACCTTTCACGTACATGAGCTTTCTATATTTTTAGAATACTGTTTTTTATACAAAAATATTTTCCCTGAGTGTACGTCGTTTAAATAGTAGCCAAAGAAGCCCTTTAAGGGGCCAACAACTAACGCTGAGATACACTTAAGAGTGCTTTAAGCGGACTACCCCATAGAAGGCTCCCTTTTGCCTGTCGTCTTGCATAAATTTCGGGTCCCGTAGCACTTGCAGCCAAATTGAATTGCGTAAAACTAACCGCCGAATGCGCGCCGCACAATTAAGGTTGAGGTTTTATAGCCGCGCTGTCGATGGGTGAAACTCATTCCGCTGAAGTCCTCCCCCCGAACAGACCCCGAAATGCCCCCGAAAAACACCGAAATACCTCCGAAATACCCTCGAAAAACCCCTGCCTTTGGGGATCTGCGGGTGGCAGCTGTCAGTGCGTTAGTCAGTCGCTGTCAGTTTCTCGGTTCCCCGGATCCCAGGTTCTCCGCTTCGGTCTCGGTTTGCCATCCCATTCCAACTTGCCTTTCGCAAAAACATATACAAACATGTACACCTTGTGTGCATCATGCTACCTGATCAGTAGTGAGCAGCCAAATAAGATTGCCAAATGCGAGGGCATAAAACATATTCTGCACCAAAATATTACACACAACCGCAGGTGGTGGAAAGGGCAAAAGGTGAGTTAGTTAGCTCAAGCCCACGTATGCAAACTGCACAGGGAAACAAATGCTATTTAGTTGGTGAAACGGGGACTCGAACCACCGCGTACCCAGGAATTACAACCTAGAAAAGGCAGGGAAAATATAGGAAATACATAAAGGAGGTATTTAGAATATTCATTTGTCAATAATAATAAATATAATTAGATAAATATACTGAATATCTCTGCTTTTAGGTAATACAATCGACAGAATAAACTATAGTAATAAATGTTAATAATTTTTACTAAATGAAAATAATATCATTTCTAAGTTAAGAAGTTTAAAAAGAAATCAAACAAGAGAGAACGCTATAGTCGGGTGCCCCGACTATCAGATACCCGTTACTCAGGTAAAGGGAGTGCGAGGGAGATGGAGATAGCAATTTTGATCACGCATAACTTTTTAACGAATGGTCCGATTTGAAAAATTTCTTCTACATTTCGATAGGTATTGATAAACACAATAAAACTGCATTTTTACTTTTCCGAAATATTTAAATTTTTAAAATCGTATATAAGCGATTGTGGGCGTTAAAGGGGGCGTGGCACCTTTTTGAAATAAACTTGCGCTGCGTAGGAACTCCTAAAATCTGCATGCAAAATGCCAATCTTCTAGCTTTTATAGTTTCCGAGATCTCAGCGTTCATACGGACGGACAGACGGACAGACGGACAGACGGACAGACGGACAGACGGACATGGCTAGATCGACTCGGCTAGTGATCCTGAACAAGAATATATATACTTTATAGGGTCGGAAACGCTTCCTTCTACCTGTTACATACTTTTGCACGAATACAATATACCCTTTTACTCTACGAGTAACGGGTATAAAAATGTATACGAGTGAAATAATAGTTTTCTTTTGAACAAAAGTCGATCCCCGATACCCAGTGGAGTTGCCAGGATGGGTTTTAAAAAGCCACAGCAACTAGCAAGAGCGCCAGGACAACGACCAGGACCCAGAAAATAAGGAGTTGCAGGAGGGCGGGCTGGCTGGCAGCGTAGCAAACGCTTTTTGGCCGCACAACAAAATTTGATTTGTATTTCTGTGGTTTACCTTTGCCCCCGCCTCGACTCGCCACATTTTACCATTTCCCATTTCCATTTTCCCTGGGATTGGGGGAAAATCGGGGAATGGGTTTCCCGGCTGGGCGTTATAGTGGAGACAGTAGTGTCAGTGGCACCTGGACGCCGCTGCTGTCGTAGATGCTGAGGTTAAAATGTAAAATGCACAGAATGGATTGTGCGGCTAACCGGAACAATTAAGGAATTTTCCCCGGACCTCGGAACCCGGAACTGTCCTCACGGAGCTGCAGTTACCAAATTACGAATGCCACATGGAACTGAACCGAGCTGAACTGTCTGCCCCATTTGTCCCAGCCCAAAATGCTATCCACCATCTGCGGGCTCTCCTCAAAAATGATTAAGTAGATTGCAATGACTAAATTCTGGCCAAGACGACAAGCTGATGACACGGCAACAGGACAGCAGCCAAGACGTTCGAGGCGATAAAATGGAAAATACACAGGGAAACCACTATGTCCTTTTCGAAATATCCTTTCGTTCAAGTTTAAACTTCAAAATATGCCTTTTAGATTAAATCAAAATATTACAAAGGTTCTGAATAAATATCGATTAATATACTTTATATTGTTTAAGAAGGTAAACTTTAATTATAAATAATGCTAGAACTGCTAAGACTTGTTGCCCTCTTTTCTTTTGCGTGTAAGGGGCTGGATATATTGTCCCGTTTGGCTTTTGTTTCTTGGCCAAATATGTCTTGCATACGAAATTTCCATAAGCCCGGCGATGGCTTCTACACTTTTGCCTCGACCAGTTCATCGATATCAGTCGGTGGCTCCTGGAAAACTCAACTGCAACTTCGAGTGGGACATTTTGGGAGGTTGGGTTCAATGGTGGCTCAACGTGTCTACCTCACCGTTGACGTTGGCACGGAAATAATTGAAAATACGTGTTTGGGTTTTTGCGGACAGCGGCATTTGCGAGCCAACAAAAACAACAAGGAGTGGACCTGGCCAAAACGGACCGTTCCCAGCCGATTTCCGTCCGCCTTGGGCCAAAAGCAGTACCACATTTCTGTTTGACAAATTTAGCTTCAGCTTTTCGGCCCGGGCATAATAAATTTTGTAATTTCTTCAAATGAATTTTGAAAATCAACAAAATAGCAGAAGGCTTTGCGGGGAAAAATTGATGGTGGGTTAGTATCCCCATTATCGAAATGAGCCAACAATTTGTGACTGCCACACTAAAAAGGGGACCTAGGAAAACTCCCTTCACTTTAGCCCCAAGTCCATAATTTTCTTTGGAAATGATGGAAAAGCAAAAACAATCAATGGAAAATTGAACTATGAATGGATATTAATAGGTTTTTGCTTGGATCAAATGTAAATAAATGGCAACTTATGGCCAAAACAATGCATAGTTGATTGTATACTTCAGTTCAATTAAAGTATCTTAAACAGGTAGTTTATTCAGTTTGTTAAGATTTAATGTACATATATGTAGAAAATTGGCAGCTATTATGTTTAATTTGCCGTTTAAATATTTTTTCTGTTAAAAGAACTTGGTACTTAAACTTAATCAATTGACCAAACCCTAAGATTTTTCTTTGAATTTTCTGATAATAACAAGTACTCTTTAAAGCCATTGACTCATTTGGCTTTAAGAAAAAATTTTAATTACAACAGAAGCGACAAAAGAAAAACTGAAACCAAAAGGAGGGGAAAAACTCTTTTTGGATGGAAATTAGCTGGCAGAGAAAATCAATTAGCTGCCTTTGGAAAAAATTCACATAGAAATAAAAATAGCAAGATAAACAAAAGGTCGTTGGATATTTAGATGATGAGATGCTGCGATGTGGAATGGGATGGGCTTTTTCAATGTGGCTCGGCTCTTAAATCAATAAATCATCTGCAAGCAAATTAGTTGGGTGACGGTTGTGGGTTGTGGGTGGAAAAAGGGGTGGTGGGTCAAAAGACCGACCATTAGTCTTGCTTGGACACGGCTCGACCCAAGTTGTCCTTGCCAGCACTCTTACCCTCAAGATTTGTATTCTTTTTCCGGCCGATAGCCGAGCTAAAACCACGTGATTGGCTTTTAGAGAATATCCCTGGCCAAATGGCCAAATGAAAACCATTATATTCATGCGCAACAAAAGGCTGAGTTCCATCGATGACGACGGAGGACGGAGGATGGAGGACGGAGAACGAAGGACTCACGACGAACATAAAAAATTCATTAAAAGTAATAAACTAATTCCATTCGATCCTATTAAAAATCATTTTCGAATTAAGGATATTTGCATATCCTTAATAAAGTTTTACCGGACACAAAAGCCGACTTCTGGGGACGAGTCGTCCTTTGTGACATTTTGCTCAGACAAGTGGATGAGCCAATGCCTTTGCCCCACCTGCCCGGCATTATCATCATCAGCGCCTTTGGTGGTTGATGCCCTGCTGATGAGCCGAAGGACGAGAGGGCCGAGAAGGACTCCCGGGGAAAATCCTGTTTTTATTTGTTTGTTTACCGTCCGCAAAATGAACGCCAGTCGTGGGGGTTCGGTTTGCTATATTTAAATTTTATCACAAGGACCCCTGATTGCCTTCGGATTTGCTGGCCGAGGACACTTTTTAGCTCACAGCTGCCAGGACTCATCAATCAGCTGCAGACTAATTACATAATCTCCTCTTGATTATGTTGATGTTGTTTGGGGCAAATGGAACTTGTTGAGTGGAGCATGGCGAAAATGTCGCAGGACACCGGCGACAGCCACAGAAGCTGAAATGGAAAAGCCTTTGCTTTTCCAAACATGTGAATGGCGATTGAAAAGCGGGTGTAAATAAGAGCGGATTTAATGTTCCCCATTCAGATTCCCCATAATGTCAATATTTTTCCATCATATATTTAACTATTTTTTAAGAACCGCCACATTTATGTACGTACGTATTTCCACGTCAGTACAAAACTTCTCTGGAATATTCACGGCGTTTCGGGAGAAAGTTGATGATGGTAAAAGTTGGATGGGTTTGGGTGTTATAATGCCTCTGGTGACCTTGATCCGTGGTACCCGCAAAGTTTCCGCCTTTCTCTGGATTTGTTTTTGCTACGCATTTAATGAGTAGCTGCAACAACAACAAAAACTTTGGAATGACCTTGACACTGGTAAAAGTAACTGTAAAAGAAAAATCCCAAAGAACTTTGCGTATGGCGGCGGCCAGCAACTAAACTTTAAGGCGTGCCAAAAACCCCTTCCATACCGCCCACCGCCTACCGTCCCATCCCCGCCCCCTTTTCGTCGTAACTTTTGAGTGACTCACTCTTTGGGTGCGAAAAAAAGAGAGAGGCTGAGAATGTGCGAGCAAGATGGAGAGAAAGCGGAAACTTTGTTCTAAAGTTCTTGGGCAAGAAAAAATTAAACTTACGCCAGTTTTAAGCAAAATTTTATACAAAATAACAAAAAGTACCAACGACCGTCGCGTCGAGCATTGAACTTTAACCCCGCAAAGTTGCCAGACGCAAAAATAAAAATACCCCAAAACCGAAAACCTTCGATATGATTAATCTCCGGTTGGTTTAAATAGAATTTATTTAAAATATCCAAGTGGAAGGTATTTTTAAAATTTATAAAAAAAATAAATTACATCAAGCTTAAAATTATATGATATATTATTCTTTATATTATTCTTTACTTAATTTCTTTTTTCGTATCTAATCCTAAACACTCTACTCCTTTTTCTAGATTTAAGAGTTTTTTAAAAATCTGATTTTAAAGACATTTGTTACATTGGGATAATTTTAATATTTTTTTGATTTGCTTGAAAAGGTATATTGAACCATAGTTTTTTAAGGACCTGTCGAAGGCGCTTTTACATATTTGTATGTTATATTACGGAACCATCTTATTTAATAAGCCTATTAGAATTTAATAAATTATATCAAAAAATACTAATATCGCCGAATTCGGATAAAGACTTGCACTAACACGAAATAACAGCTGCGATAATGGTAAAAGTGAAAGGCTTTAATGGTTCTTGTTTCTTTACCAATCCGCCCAACATCTTCATCTTATCCCAGTTCCAGTTTCCCCAACGACTGCAAACTTAGTTTGAGACAAAAGTTTTGTCTGGGGTCACCCTTACTATAACATCCCCCCTTATATTTGGGTAATGTTCCATTCGGTTTTTGCGAATTCAAGCCGAACCTAACCCAAGCGAACAGCTGTTTAGCGATACCAAAAAACCGCTGATCAGCTGATTTCCATTTCGGTCGCTTTAAAAACTTCAACACACTCGGTTTCCCCATATTATTATTAGGCCGAACCGTCGCCAAAGTTCCCAACAACAACAAGAACAACAAACTTTTGACAATACCTAATTGCAAACTTTTTGATTCCATAGGGGGGAGGGGGTTTCCGAGAGGGCGTGGCTCTTTAAAGAGTTGCGTGGCCTTTTTTTTTTTTTTTTTTTTTTTTTTTTTTTGATTCTATGCTTAGCTTAGACGCCGCCGTGAACAAAACAAGAACAGCAACAAAAATGATAACATTTAGTGCGTCGCAAAAGTTTCGCCGCACTTTTTTTTTTTTTTTTTTTAACTTCTTCAGCGGCGGCGACGGCGGCAATGGTTTTATAGACCTCAGAAGTTTTGTGTTTGTGTTTGTGTTTTTGAAAAGTTGTTCAATGTGCCTCAAACTCGACGACTCGGGCCGAAAACTCCTGAAAGTGGGCGGCTAAAGATAAGGGGGCGTGGGCCGGGAAAGGGGTTTCCCGGGAAGGAGACCGGCAAAAATCGATGAAAGTCGACGACTTTTCGGAAAGTGCGTAAACTTGGGGCGTCAGAATGAGTAATTTAAAATTAAAGCGGTTTTTTAATTAGGTTTCATTTCAACAATGCTTTAGTTGATTGTTAAAAGAAGTAAAACCAGATTTATGAACCGGTATTGCTTTTGAATCAACCTATTTATTTATTCGGCAGTGGTTTTAAATATATACTCATGCCTATATAAATTTAACCCATATAAATTATAAAACCACTGACGAAAAAGTGAAATGGTTTAAGTCATCTAAGGAAACCTATATGGACATATTAAATGCACAGCAACATTAGTCTCATTTGAAACGGTTTTCCGAACTTTTTTCGACACATTTACCAGGTTAAATTGGAACTTACTTGCGAAGCATTCAATATTAAACACGTTGGTTAAGTGAATTCTTCAAAAACTTTCATGCGAAATGATATTTCGTGTATTCCCAAACTACAGATTACGTTTCCATTTCCCGGTTGATCAATCACTCGCTTTCAATTTCCTCCTACACACACACAAACACCGTAAAAATCAAGAAAAATCATACATGTGTGCCGCACCCTCGATTAAAAAAAACCCCAAGACCTTCACATACATTGTAAATCCCAGGGAAACGACAAGGACTCGCCACTTAGCGGCTAAAGTCGCTATGACAGCCTGTGGCTTGACTTATATTTCATTCATGATGCTCCTGCCGAATCGCCCAACCAACAATTTTCAATAATTTACAAGGTTCCAAGGGGAGCGTAGATCCAGGACAAAAAAGTCCGGAGCTCCATGTCAGCAGTGGCTGGCTGAGGCTGTAAAAAGAATGACAAATGATCGTGCAAGCATTTGGCAAATCCACGATTTCCATAATGAGGGGCACACGCGCACAGATAAATATTATGGCATAAAACACTTTGGCGGTGAGCAAAAACAAAAACGATAACGAGAACGCCACTTGGCGCATTATTTCATGAGGTCGTTACAGTCAACGCGTCCCGGCTTTTCCCTCCCCCCAAAAAGCACCTTACTCCTCCACGAAATGGACTTACTCCAAACATATATAAATAACAACAACAGAAGGTCGACTACAGAAGAAAATGGTAGCGATGGCACTCGGAAAAAATATATGTATAACAGAATTTGAATTATATTCAATTATTATAATCAATTATAAATGTGTCTTACAGTATAATACGAAATATACGAAATAATAAGTCCGAATACTTTTAAACTCTTTTAGAGAACTTCCAAATCACTAGCGACTTCGGTAGCACCATAGAATACGACGATTTCAAGACAATAAAATAGAGATGTTTAATATGTTGTGATAATATATCAATTATCCCATATTCTCCTTGAAATTTTTTCAGTGTAAAAAGTGAGGAAAAGCGAAGCAAGATGAGCGAAGCGAACTGCGTAAATAATGCCACCTGTGCTGTGCCTTCGATGTGGATACGAATGTGAGGCTGTCTTGGAGTGGGTGGCAAGGTGGAATTATGGGGGAGTGACGAAGGAGCTCTCGGTCGGCACAACCGCTTGACAAAATTATGACTTCACTTACAAGAAAACATTAAAGTTTAACATTAAATGGCATGTCATTTGGGACGAAACACGACGAAACTCCGCCAGCACACATGACTAACGGCATGTCAGGACCACATGCGAATCCATGCGGTTATGTCCTTCCGCTTTTTGTGTGTGTGTCTTAAATGGTTTTCCTACACATCATCAAATTCGACTAAATTGCATTTTGAGCTGGCTGTTCGAACTACGATTGGAAACTACTTGGGAAAAGGGCTCTATGAATGCCGTTGACAGGTTGCAACATATAAAAGGTGGCTTTTTATGCACTAGGCAAGTGCACAACAAAAAAAGAGATATACAATTTTCAAATAATAATGGATAGTTTGCTAGCCTTCATTATCTTGATTCTCCCAAAAAATAAAATATATAAAACGTTTAAGAGTTTTAAAAGTTTCATTGTATTCCTACAATTTATATAAACTTTTATATTGTTTTTATCTATTGATTGATGCCAGTAAAATCAGATTGCCATTCATCGATGGCAAAACTTATCTAATAATGAGCAACGTGTGACTGAAGCTAGAATCTACACAGAACGAAATAAAATTATTTTAGGCCAGAGAATAAAATTGGTTATAGTTGGGAAATGTTAAATATACCTCTTTTTTTCTTTAAATAATCCATAAACGTTTAAAGCTTATAAAGTTACTAGAAATCTAGCAGAGATACACAGAAATATATATCAGGTATATATATATACGATACAGAAACTTTATGTATGATACATCCAATATGTCATTAATCCTATAAAATAGTCGAATTTAAACTTTTATTCGTAGTTTTTGGTTTTACCTCATAAGACATTTAGAAGTACATCTATATGCATAAAATATATCATGCAGCTACCTTTAATATGATTAATCAATTTTTCATTTGTCTCGAAATATATATGTATAAAAATACTATCATATGATTATTAAATAACCGCATTTACATTTTCCCTGTGTAGTTATATCTTCGCCGTTATAATTGTTTTATGCATGGCAAAACGCCATAAGGTCATAAATACAATAAGTCAGCTCGGGGAAGATATACGACCGATGGGGGCGAAGAAGGAGGACGTTTTCGAGGGGGCGGGGCTGCTTGGCAGCGACATCGGTTAAAGGCAAGGCGCTCATTAGGATAATTGCAGGCAATTAACTAAATTGCCGCCGCATTTGTCGCTCCTCGCTACTCGCGCGCATCCAAAAACCAGCTCGGATCGGGGATTTTGGATTGAGGATTCCTCAAGCTGGCGAGGATGGGCAAGAACACTTGGCGCTGGCACAAAATTATGGCTCATAACTCGTGCATGGGTAGTGTGACATGCCACCGAAATCCAGACCCAAACCCAAACCACCACCACCCAAGTTCGAAATTTGAAACAGTTTTGGCCTTTGTAGAGACATTTTGCAGGCGCTTTAGTGCGTTTTAATTAGCTGGCAAGGTAACGGTAAAGCTATATATACTTTATATATACTCGCTGAAGAGGCGGCACGTTCCGCTGGCGACCGACGTTCCGTTCGTGATTAGATGACCGCTGAATTGGTAATCAATGCCGCTACGCTCGTCGGGCTTAATAAAAGCGTACGTGACGAACGGATCTAAGACTTTTCGCACACACTTCGCCCTTGCACAGGGTACACTGATAAAAATACTCATAAAAACATAAGCGATTCATGTCGAAGCTTGGTGGATCGGTTTTTTCAAGAAATTAAAGGTTAATTTGTTCTCTAACCTAAATAGTAGATCAATTTTTTTTCAAACTATTACTAATAATAAGAAATTTTAGGGAGAGTTTTCCTAAACCATACAAAATAAATCCGAGGTGTCAAGGAAATCTTTAAAGATTTGTACAACAAAGTATTTTAAAATCGATGTCCAATAAGTGATATAAGTGATTTAACAAGTTCTGATTTGTACAATCCCACAACAATTTTGTATATTTACTTAGACCATTGTTTAATATCAATCAATCAGGCCATACCTCTCATTGCAAGTCTCTCAGTTTTCTAAATTTCTTACAGTGCGTAAGTGGACGTGTCTGGTAATGAAATCATTTCCTTTTGCTCTTTTCAAGTTTTCACCAGGATTATCAGCAGTGACCAAGGGGCCAAGGCAATCCGAACGGCCATCCGAATCGCAATCCCAGATACCAGTTACCAGTCAGTAGTTCCTGGACCCCAGAATCGCACCTTGGGTTTTTGGTGCATGATCGCATTAAGTTCGGTTCGTGCCGAATGCTCCGTGTATTTTTGTTTGTTCGTGCTCCACTTGTCAGCGATTGCCGACGGAATGCCAAATTAGTCTCAGTGCTCCTAACCCCTAGGCCATTATCCACCAAACCCCCGCTACTATACCATTCATAGAAGACAAAGGACAACTATTGGTACCAGAAACTTGATACTTTATCTCTTTACCAAGGATCTTCGGGGGAATTTTAAACCAATCATTAGTAGGGTTTTAAAAACAACAGACGGTAAGCTGCATTCTCTAATAAAGATATCTGAAAATAATACATTTTACGCCCTATTTGGAATAAAATATATCATTGCATAATTTTAGACCAATGAAAAGAATATTATAAAGCTTAAGACAATTTACAAATGATTTAAACAGCATTTTTTGATGTAACATAAGTCTTGATCAAATAATGAATGCTAAAAATACGTTCTTTTTACATTGCTGATTTTGTTTTAGTTTAAAACTTTTGAACATTAGCACAACACTTAATCATTTAAAAAACAAACCACTGCCAAAATTAAGCTTTAGTCCGTTTTAGTGAAATGAAAAAGCTTTGGTTATTAGTTAAACTCTTCTCATCTTGACACTAGCCCCACTGAAAGCCTTTTGTGATGAACAGGAAAAGTTTGCAACTTTGATTAAAATAAAATAGCATGCCATTGCGGGATGTTTTATGTTTAATTTCATTATGCGCCTTATATTATTTTTGTTGGCTACAAATCAACTAAATGGATATGAAAGCAGAAGTGGGCGAGGGAATATGATGGCAACTTAAGCCCGAAAACGGCATCGATTTATCTGTTCTATTGGGCGGGATGGAGGATGGTAGGTGGAGGAGCCCCCCTCCTTAATTTCCCACACACACACGTCAGGGCGGAAGGACACCCCTTAACCCCTGGCTTCCCAAGGGGGTGTAGATCCTATATACCACACGCGTGAGTTGTACATAAGAGCGAGACCCATACAAATGTGGGTGGAGCCTCCGAGTGGCCAGGATATATGCATGGGTGTGTGTCGCATGTGTGTGGGTGTCGCACTGATGTATCCAATCAGAATTGAGACACACAAACACAAACACACACACACGCACCCAAAGTAGGGACTTTGAAGATCCCTCTTTCTCTCAGTTCGTCCTTTTCTCTCTCTGCCGCAGGATATGTTTGTGTGAATGACGAAAAAAAAACACACACACACACACAAAAAAGAGGAAGGAAGGTAGCCGAGGGGCCAAAAAAAAAGAACGAAGAGAGAAACGAACTGGGGACCCAGTCAGCTAGAAATCAACAAAAGCCTGTCAGGATAATGGGTATAAAGGGGGTATGGCGAGAAAAAAAAGCTGGAAAAGAAACGAAAAATTGTTAAGCAGCTGGAAAAACCAACAAGCGAATGTGGATAACACTGATGGCGATGCAGTTCAAGTGGCAGAAATGGAAATGGAGATGGAAATGCGAGATGCGAGATGCGAAATGCAGTCGGCAGATGGAGCCCAAGGACTCAAAGGATAAACATATACACATGTGCACACAGCTGGAGGTGGAATGGATCCTACTTGTCTGGCAACTTGAACTGTGCGAAAAAAAACACAACTTTAAATTATTGGATACAGCTGGGGGTGCTATTCACTCAACTGAATATTTGCATATCCATCGCCCAATCAATTGATTTAGGTTGTCTATAAATAGTATGCCAAGGAGGAACTGGGCACAACTGCCAACTTGTACACTTTTAAGTTGTAATATATTCAAAATAATTAGACGCAAATTATATAATGCTAATATGATACTAAAGGTGATGGTTCAGTATTGTTTTTTCTGACAACAACTAGTCAATTAGAAAGTTCAGACTGTAATAAAACATATATTTTGCCTTTAGTTTATCGTGCAATAGTTAGCAAATGGCAAATAGTTTCCTAATAATATAGGAAATGGCTTTTTCTAAACATGGTGAATTACTTCTACTACATTTACATACCAGTTTATAACAAATTCTAATACATTTTACTACTCTTGCCATCTAAGGACATAATTTGGCGCAGGACATCGTTTAACGACCGCCCTCATTGAAAAGTATCTCACCTTCGTCCAAATGGCGCACTTAGGAATCCCAAGGATTCAAGCTTTGGCTAGGACCCCATTTTTGAAAGGGAAGAAACACACACACAACGCGATAGCAAGAGCGTGCGACTTTTTGAAGGTGGCTGCGATTTTTATAGCCTTTTGCAGGGTATGCTCATCGCGGCAATTTCGGTTGGTATATACAGTATGTCATTTGATTTTATAAAAATCACATAATAAATGTTCTAAAAACTCTAGAATTATTTGAATCATTAGACACATTTTTCGAAAATGTTAAACAAATGTATCATCATTAAATACAACAAGGGTGTAGTATTATGTAGTATTATATGAAAATTGTAACACTAACTTTACGAACTTCATGTCCTTAAAATCAGAAACTAAATCATGCTATGGGCTCTAAAAGTGCCTTTTGGGGAGACTTTCAAATAAAATGCGCTTAATGAAGAGCATTCAAAATTCGTTTTTCAGGTCGGCTATTGCCATTATTTTCCTCCGCTGTTTTCGCACTTCGCACTTTCCATCTGCAGTGAAGGGTGCGAACTTTGTCACTCCGTTAACGTCAAGGCCATGAATACATCATCCGCTGCCCCACCCACTGGGGCTGCGATTCCAATTGGAGCCGTTCGCTCGAGTTGGAGTCTGCAATTGGGAGTTCGGTTTCTGCGGGTGTGGGTTTTTTTTAGGGGTTTTGTGCGGATTGCACAAATGCCATGTCTCCATGTTTACCATCATTTGAACCCGAAAAATATTTCACACCTATGCACACACGTACAGGAAAGGTGGATATATAAAAATGAACACACAGTAGCGGTGAGGAAAATAGCAGTTTGCTGTGTTACATATCTTATGTTATGATACGACAAAAAAAATGACTAATAAATAAATTGAATTGGATATGTTTTTAAATTAATTATTTAATTATTTATTTTAAAAAGAATAGGCATTGAAATAGAGGATTAAGCCCATGGGGAAACTTGAATTAATTTATTGATCTCCAAAGGGTTAGAATGGTTTCTACTAATGTTTTTATTGATAAATAATGTGTAGTGCTACTATGTTGCCCTTAGTTGTGTGTATGTGCTTTAGTGGATTGCTCGTTTGGCTGTCACTTTGCGCTGGCACTTTGCAGTTCGCAGCTCGTTGAAATTCATTATGGCAAGGCGAAGAGGAGCGGTTGACATCGAGCGGAAGAGGCCTTCGGTGGGACGAGGGGCGGGGGCGGTGGGCGGACAAAAGGCGGCGTGACAAACGTAACGTAACGGAAGACAACAGACGGACGGACATACGGACATACGGACGGATAGACGGACCCGTGTGACTGAAGCAGACATGCGGATGAAAAGGAACGGAAAGGAAACGGACCGCTGTACATATCACTGTTCCTTTGCACTCATTATGCTGGTATGACACTGACTTAAAAATAAACCAAAAAGCATTGCTTTTAATCGGATATTCCAAAAGAATAATTTATATATTTTTTAAATTTATATAAATTATGTTATGAATCTAACAATTGAAATAATAAGAGTAATATTTTTAACAAACAATTACCAAATAGTATGTTGGAAAAACAAAATTGCTTTAAGTGACTTTAAACTCGAGGACTTAATTCGGATGTACCCTTCTTAATTGGAGTTTAACCGTATAATACAGACATATAAGTTCGGTAGTGCATTTACTTAGATATTTCACTAATTGTACTTCTTATATTGTTATTTCTAAAAATGTACCACCACTGAATTAGAGGTTTTTCAAATTTAGCAGTTTACCTTCATTACAATATCCTCTCAAAAGGTAACATATCCTAGTTGTCGTGCCATGTCATATATGCATATATCAGTCCAATGCTGCTCCTTTTTGGAGCGGCTCCATGTCTAAATGTCGACGACAGGCCATTTTCTATAACTTATCTGATTTTAATTGCTTCAAACATGTGCGTGCCACATCATTGTCCTTTTCCCCACACCCACACTCACTCGCACATCTGTCTCTCAACCATATATATGTTTATAAATACATATATGTGTGTGTGTGTGTGTGTCTGGCATCCTTTTTGGCGCTGTCAACATTATTTCACGTTGGGAAAATCGGGGAAAAGGAGCTGGGAAATAGTCGCCAAACGCTCACGTCGTCACTCCAGACAAGTTGATGACCTCCACTACCCAACTTATAGTATTCCCCCATCCCGAAATCGCTTTTGTCCTCCTCCGGAGAAGTCTCTCATGTGAGCTTGTTTATCTCGCCAGCTCTCTAGCTGCTGGCTTCTTTTTATGAGCTTTGTCGGGCTTTGATGTTAATTACCCTGTAACAACGACGACGTCTTCCTCTGTCCAACCACCCCGCACCGAAAAATCCCCCAACCCATGTCTTCAGTTTGGTAAACAAAACAGCAGCTATTCTCCATTCCCCCAAATTTTTCTATCTATATATGTGTGTGTGTGTGTGCTTGCCACCGAGCTGCCCGAGATTATCTCCAAGGACCTATAAATCCAGTCATTAAAGTCAAAGTCACAAGACGCTGCTGCCTTATCAGCTGCAGGGGCGAAATTCGAGCGAAAATCCCCACTCTCGCTTTGGTTTTATAATAAAATTAAGTAAAATTCTCAAACACACACAAGCAAAGGGAATCTCCTTTGTGGCAGTCCTTGAGACTAGCATTCCCCACACAAAAAGTCTTTATGGCATATGGTCTCGCGCACCTGCCCCTATGTTTAAAGTCAAATATTGAACTTGCGAAATGTACTGGAGTTACCTTCGATGAACTTAGCAAATGTCTTTATTAACCAATCATTTTGGCGAGACTTCCAAGTTGCAGTGTCAATAGAGAATATACAATGATGAATAAATCTTGTAACTTATGCAACACTTCTAGGTATGAATGTTTATAATTCGATTCACAGCATGTATTTTACAAACAAACTTGCTTAAAAATAAAAACACTTTTAGCCAATTTAAAAACTATGTTTTAAATACATAAGCTTATGGTTAGTATTTTTTAGATTGTTATTTTTTAATTTTTAAGGAAATCCTAGCTAGTGAATTAGGATCAGTGGACACTTTAATGGTGCATAAAAAGTTACATCTTGTAAGACAACAAATGCCGCTGAAACACACACACATCTCGTGGGTGCCACTACTTTGATCCCACTCCATTTTTAGTGGCCATGTGAATGGCGCCAGCTGCCATTGACCAAGTAAAATCAGGACTTCGAAGGGCCTTCCAAATCTCTCGATAGCTATCGACAGCAATCGAAATGAGTAACGGGCATGAGTTATTTATGGCTTTTAAGTGACAGCCAGATCTGCTCCGAATTGGAATCGGCAACAAGAATGCCCCCTGGATCCCAAGCCCAAGCCCATTCCCATCCTGAGCTGTCATCTTACATATGGAGATTTATTTCAGCTGCTAAGCGCATTTGTAAGCATTTTTAATAGAGTCCAAGTCCAGAGATAGCCGGAATCCGAAGGATACGGTGGGGGTGGTTCAACTACAGTGGGTTAAATGGCCAAGTGGAGTGAAGTGGGTGCTTTACGCCCGAGGCAGTCAACAAATTTGGCTCAGATTTAACGCCGAGATTGTCGCATAACAAGATTTCCACGGACACTTTATAAACATAAGAAATAGGGGCGATTTTTTGAATTTCGGAGTTCTTTAGATGTTAACTTATAGAAAATTGTAAAGGTGTTTAGATTATTGCATAAAATCGTTAGAATAAATCATTCTAAATTGACAGCCGCTTTTAAGTTCGTCAAATAAAGAGACTTTAATTTTGTACTTTTTCATCATTTTAGTCTTTAAAGACTAAAAACCCCATTCCAACTTTTGGACTGATTAAAAAACACTAGATATTTTTATTGAACTATGAAAGTGTAGTTTTATACAATGTTTTTCCCACGTATTTACCTGGTTCTACAAAATACCTTGCTGTCAAATAACTGGGCTAGAGCTTTTTAAGTTGTTTTTTTTTTAGCTGCTGCGTGACATTATTGCCGGCTGGGCGTTCGGAATTAACTTGGTTAGTGAGGGGAATGGAATGGAATGGTTTGGACGGGGTGCTCTAGTGGCAGTTGTGATTTCACTAATTTGTCGTCGTGTTGACTGTCAAATTGGATGCCATGTGTGGGTGTCATTAATGCCAACCCCCGAGAATGAGACGCAGAGACACAGAGACGACTCATTAATGCCACTCATCAAAACTATAACGAATGTTGAAGGGTCCACCATCCCCACATCACCCCCCTATTTGGGAATGCGTGAGAGACACATGAATACTTATATATCCTGGCACTATAAATTTCGGTTGGGTTTACCCCGAAAAACACAGAGACAGACACAGACGGCGGTAAAATGTGTTTTTGTGTGCTGATGACGCTGCTGATGGCATTTGTCGCCGTTCTCTGGCCATTTCCATTCCATTTCCACTCCTTCCTCCTCGTCCTCGTCCTAGTCTTCTTCGTCTTCGTCCTTTTAGCCCCGTCAAATAGGCATTCAGCTATTTTCGCGTAAATTGCTGCTAATTTTGTTTATCGCAGGACAATTATCCAAGCGAACGAACTGACAAATGAGCCGCACACTTGCCGCCCCCAAAAACAAACGTACACACACACACACATCCTCCCGTAGGACAACATATGAGTGTGTGTGCTGAGTCCTTTGTTTCAGCTTGAGGCTAAGGTACTCATGCTCTACGGATATCGATGCTCTCCGTTACCGATTTCCCGAGAAATCGGTATTACAAATATTCATAATCTGATAAAAATGCAACACTTTAATGTGAAGTCTATGGAAATAGATCTTAATGAGTTGAACAAAAATCCTCAAACAAAATTAAAATAAGTGTTTACCAAATTAGTTTAATGGCATAACTTTACTTTCATTTCTGGAGATCTCAAACCTTATTTCGAAATTTGGTTTTAACAACACTTTTACCATTTCAACATTTTGTAGTTTAACAACAACATCAACGATTCTCTATGTATTTTAAATTCATAATACATATTGCAATTGTGGATATATCATTTGGACTTGCAACAATGGACATCCCCCTCCTTTATTTTATACCCCACCCCCCTACACATTTCTACCAGCCGTTTAACACTAACTAAGCTGCTTACTTTTCCTGCGACTTTCTAATATAACAAAAGAAAACCGGCCCGAAAAAAAGAAAAGAAAACGATGAAACGAGAAAAATAATGCCCTGTGTCCCTGGGAGAAAAAAAAAGGGAATGTGGGTGGGTGGGTTTTTCGCTTGTTCGGTGGTTGCAGAGGCGGCCAAGTTAAGAAATCAAACAGCTGACATAAATAACATTTTAATTTAAATACGGCAGGACACAACAATATTTTTTTGCCGTTAAGGTAAGCAGAAGGTACAACAATAACAACGATGGGGACAACAAGGACAGCGGGTGAAAAAAAATACATATTTAAACAGGATCTCGCCTGAGAAGCAAACAAAATTAAACAGCAAAATAAGGAAGAGAAAACGCAGTCAACAGTGGGGAAGTAAATTTTATTTTAAAATAAATTTATCGCCTTATCCGTTGTCCACGGCAGCCGCGGCACGAATATCAGGAACAGAAACTGAAACAGGAACAGCACCAAGCCAAGTTGTGTCATATCCTTACAAAAGGTATTACGATATTGAACACCGGAATTTAATACCCATATTGACCATTCTGAAGTAATTTATGTTGAATTATTATTACATATTTTGTGAGCAATCAATTAACTTAAAGGCATTAAGAAAAATTGTTTGTTTATTTAATTCTTTTAGTTAATTATTTATTTAATATAAATAATATATATTTAATATTTAAATTTGGTTTTTGATCCTTCTCAAACAGGAATGTGGGGCAAATCGGACCCCCTCTCTACTGATCAAAAGATTTAATACAAAACATTTTAAGAAAGCAATTTGAATCCTTGGCTAGCCACCAATGTTTGCTTTTCATTTTATAGGCCAGAAATTTAAATAACGAAATAGCAGAGTATTCAATTTATTGTTTCAGAATTTTTAAAAATTTTTTTTGTGTTTTGTTTCCTTTGGTTTTGGATGCAATGCCCCATAGCGGCAATTGCCGGACAACTAAGGAACACATGAGACCTGGAGGTGGGTGTAAAAGTGGAGGTGGAAGTGGAAGTGGACTAGCAAATGCCACCCGCTGGCAGCTGGACAAGGACGAGAACGCGAACGAGGACGAAGACACGGATGCGGATGCCAGAGCGGAGTCCCAGCACGAGAGCTTCATTTGAACGAAATGAAATCATAATGAGATTTTTGCGTTCGTTTTTTGTCGCCGCATAGGGAGGAAAGAAGCCTGGGGAATGGGAATGGGAATGGAATTGGGGATTGGAAATGGTAATGGGATGGTCCGAGGGCAGTGCCAACCGACGGAAGCAGCAATTGCCATTGCCATGGCCATGGCCATGGCATCGCGTAATGACAAAAATTCATAATTGGATAAAGAAGCGGACGTGTGCTGTCCCATCCATAAAATACAAGCCCAGATTGAAATTCAACAACTTTTAAAGTAAACCAGCTAAGCATTAGCCCTACCAAATGGCCAATCAAACTGTGACAATATTTCAAGCTGATTAGATTAAAACAAAAACTCACACTAAAGGATTAATTATTTATATTTAGCTCGAAAACTATAACCACTTGCCTAGTACTTTAATTCTCATTTAACTTTAGTTTATGGGAAATAACGCCAAAACATGTATGGTTTGTGAGTTAAAGGTGTCTTAAAAATGTATTTATAAATGACTATATTACGCCCATTAATAGTTCCTCTCATTCTCATTAACATCAATCAATTAAAGCATAATCAAATATTTTGCCACCGTAACATGCCAAGGCATATTTGATGGTAAATCAAACCAAATTGCCGCTCATAAACCACAATTTAATGGGATTCCCAGTCTCCTGGACTGCGTAGAGCCCCCACTTCTTCGACCTTATGGCAATTGTGCACTTGATTGTTAGCGGCTTGTTGGGCAGCCAACAGGGCGGATCATCCCAGACCGCAATCCGCAATCCGCAATCCCCATTCCCCATTCCCCATGCCACATGGCCAACAATATGGTTGTTGGCCAATTGTTGTGATTCTTGGCAATGCAAAATGCCAGGCATTCGGATGCACTGGCGCGTAATCCGCAGCCGGCAATCGAGAGAACGACTTGAGAATGCACTTGACTCGAAATGAAAGAATCTGAAAAGAGCACAGCGAAACAAATGAAAAAAAATATAAAAAGGTTGGGCCCCCTGGCAAAGAAATAGCAGGCACATTAAAAAAAAAGAACAACCATCGCCCACAAAAGCAACAATACATGTTGGCTTTTATTGTTTGTCCCAGAGAATTGCTCATTTTTTGCAAGGCTAGTGAAATTAAATTAATAAGGATTCATACCAAAATCTACCTAATATTGAAAAATATCAAAATTTACAAACATGAAATAAACATCGTGCATAAAAGAAGTCCCTAAGAAATTGCTAATAATCTAACATTATATTACCTTTACGATAACAAGCCCAAGTTGTATCTTATTCATAATAAATATGCAAAATATAAAAACTGTCGTTTTATTTGAGTAGTGCGTTTTTTAAGTTACAAACAAACGGCTTTGTTGTTCCACATATTCATTTTGCTATATAGACTTAAAAAGACTCTTCTGCCATTGCGAGATGCATTCGATTTGTTCTAAACCAAGCTGAATAACTAGATTTGCGCCTGTCTGACGTTGGTAATTGCATTAACTACACATGTGCCGGAGTATCAGGATATCGGGAGTGTGGAGCATCAGCTGCCACAACTAATTAGCCGGGGCCCACATGCATAGGCAAACTGCGTTAATGGAGTGCGTAATGGGTTAATTTTGGCCTGGCAATTCCGCAACACCCACTCTTTTTGCGACGACACCCACCCATCCCTCTCGTTAGCCGTCTGTCAATGTTTGCACTTTTGTTTAGCAGGGACAGGAGGAGGCTTGGGTGGTGGCTTAGTGGGTGGTGGGTGGTGAGTGGTGCGACCCACTGAAATGGGTGGGTTCGCTAGTGAAGCTGCGTGGAACGTGTCGACGTCACAGTCAGCGGGAAATCCAAAGTCGGATTCAGATTCAGAGTCACCGCGTTGACGACAAGTTAATCACATCGTGTCCAATCAGGCGAGCTAATCCCTCTGACAGGCTTCGACATCCACATCCACATCTGAATCTGACTCCGAATCCAAAGCTGCTCTTTATTTTGATATTTTCCTTAATATACACTTCCCATCGAAAGGGTCAAATGAATTCAGAAATCATATTGTACACCTGAATGTAAGATATTTATTGGATAATATTCCGAGACCTAGACTGATTTACTTAATTTTTGCCATAAATATTTTATCATTAAATATTTTAGACACCTTTCTATTTGTATTTGAAATACAACAAACTATCCTGGTTGAAAACAACCCATTTATCAGTGATTTTAAAACTGTTCTGTAAACATTTGCAACTATATCTATTGAAATATTCCCAATTATTCCCATGGAATTTCTCGTTTCCGGTGGTAAGCGTATTCAAAGTTCTTCTTGACTCACCACAAACTTTGCCTGACCTCTGATTATTATTACTATTATGGATGTAAACCTGGCAACATCTGCTGCATATCAATTTGTTGTCTCCGACTTGGAACGCTTAAACTGATCCATGTCAGGTCGCCAGGACCTAAGCCCACAGTCAAAGTTTTTTTTTTTTGGTTATTGGACTTAGGCGGCTAAGCCCGTTCCGGACATTGGCAATTTGCATTTCCCGATTCAACATCATCGACATTTCCTAGTGGCCAATTATCGCTTAAGCTCTCTGTTCGGCTTTCTTTTTTTGTTCGGAGGCTTTAAAGTTAAAATGATGGGCAGGGAAAATCGGGGGTGAGTGGGAACTTGGCCTGTTTAAAAATTCGTTTAAATTCCATTGCCGAAAGTGGCTTGTCCCTTGTTGGAAAAGTCAAAAGCAAAGTGGAGAAAATAAAGGCTGGGAAAATATGCAGCAACCGCGAAATTGAAATTTTGGCTTCGCCTGCCGCGGCGGCTTCTTGGCATTGTTGGTAAAAATCGGTGATGCTATGGGGGCTCACCACCTGATCCTAAGTAAATACAAGGACAAGCCGAGCCGGGCGGCAGCCAAAAAGGACACCCAGATATCCATGCATGTGACTGGATATTTATATTCCCTTTTCCTCCTTTTTTATGATATTATGCCTCGCGAGTTGGCTTTTCTTTTTAATTAAATGAAACCAGAGGAATTGACCCAAAACGCAGAATAAATAAATATTTAAGGAAGGGATGAGGGTTCGCATCTGTTGTTCCATGTTTGCCGCTTGTTTTTGTTAATAATTATTTCACTTTTTTTATATCGAAGGCGGTGGAAAGAATTCAAAAGATGCCGCATAGCCATTGTTTACTGTGGAAACAAAACCATAACACAACAGCCCAACAATCGTACACAAAAAAAATTGGAGCGAAAAACAAAGAAAACAACAATAAATATTTCACCTTCAATAAATCATTTTCCATTTCGCTGTTGGGCAGCAAAATCCCCTTTACACCTTCGCTGCAAAAAGGGTTTCTTGTCAACCCCAAGAGTTTTCCCCGTTTTGTTTACTTCAAATTCAACAAATTTAATTTCAAAATATGTTTTAATATAAACGAAAGTGCCTTGAAATCATGGACGTTTTTGGGGTAAAATTATGAAAACCGGTTCTAGGTCAAGTGGATAGATGGTTCAGGCGAGAATGAATTAAGCTCAGTAAACTGAGTGAAAGAAAGTTAAGAAGGTAACAAAAACAGCTATTAATAAGAAGTAAATTACTGATAAAATATTTTGTATAAGTACACTTATCTACACTATCTTCTAAAACAAACACATTAACCGCAAATATTAATATTTTTATATATATTTATATAAGGTCAGAATGGAGCTTATCATAAACCGGTTGAAGATATTTTTTAAGGAAGCCCTAGCCAGACGAACCGGTCAACTACCAGTTTTATAATTGGTTAAAGAGCTTTTTATTGTATTTCTTTGTGATGGCAAATGGCCCTTCTCCCATATGGAACCAGATATATAGATATATAGTTACATATCAATTTGGTTTGGACATCAGAAGTTGTTTGTTTGTTCGCCGGCTGATAAATTGGCACTCAAGTGGATTAAAATTGTTTGCAGCTAAATAAATCTGTGTGTTTGGCCTGGACATTTGTCAGGATGGAAAAAAAGTGGTTTTGGGGTGGTGCATCCTGTCTGTGTCGCATATAGTTCCAAAAAAGGTAGCTTGAGGTCAGGTTATGAATTAAAAAAAGGTCCTTCTCCCCGCATGGAAAGTTGTGAGCCATCCAGCTCTATTAGAAATTCCCCAATTCTGTACTTTTTGTTTGGCTTGGCTCATCGGCAGCTCTCTTTTGCTAACTTCAAAGGGACCTATTAGCTCGACGGCATTTTTACGGCATGCAAAGGCATTTTTTAAGAGCGCTTCTTCATCTCACATCGCATTTCATCTCGCATTTTTATTCTGTTTTAACAACTTTCAAGTTTTCGGTTTTGTTTTGGTTTTTATTTTGTTTTGTGGGCTCGACCCTCTGAAAATATTTCTCATGCTCATGATTATGCTCAGATGAATTCGCAAAATTTTAAATTAGCATATTACTTAATCGATGATTCTCCCTCTTTTTGGGTTTTTTCAACACCGAAATATCATTAAAAAACAACTTTTAAGGATTATATATTGAGAATATGAAACCGAAAAATCAACTCCAAATTTTAAAGTGAGAACTTTTCTAATTATTTTGGATTTTGTCGAAATAATCCTCGCTTTTTCTTAGTGTTTACATATTTTGTTGATTCTTTTTTTGCAGATTCAAGCGATCCAAGGCCAATGATACGATCGTTATAACACCATTTCAAACGGGGGGAATGCTGTCTGCATCTGCTCAAAAATAGCAGGTAATATATTATAGTTGTAGTATCGGTCTCGAACTCTCGACTTTATATGCCTTGTCATTGACAGACCAACGTTGGCCAAATTAAACCATTAAAACGCGAACAGTGTGTTTGGAGAATTAAAAAAATATTGAAAAATTAATTACCCCAACAATAATAAAAATTCTTTCAATATAATCACACCAGGAAAATAATATTTGACATAAATGTTTTCAACCAAAAGGTACATTTTTCTATAAAATCTAAATCATGAATTCGGAATTTTCAAAGCGTATATAAAAAAATAGTCACTTACCCTTTCCATAATATGTGATATCCGTGTCTGCATTCTATCAAATTTCAAAGGATGTCGCATTTAAATCCATCTATCAATCAAATCGAAATTAATACAAAAAATTGACTTAATAATACATTTCAAACCACGGTTTTCGGCTTGATTTCACCAAATTTGCGCAGTGTTCCAAAACGAAACTTAAACATCTGAAATTGATGTCGATGCTTGATGTTGTGCTGATGGTGATTTTGCTGCTGATTACGACGCTAAGTGGACAACATTTATCGATGTGTGCACATTGGCAATTACATACACTTCCTTAAATAAAAAATGATTGGTCAAACATTAAAATGTACGAGAATATTTTGTTTTCAAGTTCTACTGAATAAATCTTTAAACAAAATTTGTCAGAATATAAAATCGATTTTAAAGAAACGGCTAGCTTTGCCCGACAAGAGGTAAGATCGTTCATAGAGCTTTTGAACAGCTTACCATATTTAAAATACTCCGTTGAGGGTATGAAAAATAAGCAGAATTAATGAGCTAAGAGACGGGCGGCTAAAAAAATTCGGTAAACAAGTTCGTAGACTATTCAGCAAAGACTGATGATGTTGTAATCTTAAAACTGAACGTACCGTGCAGTCGCGAAATCAGTCTGAAGTCGGACCTCAAGCGCGCATACGATGACCAGAAACGCTGGCCTCCGGTTGATTTGGGTGATTCTGTTGCTCTGCATTTGCGTCCAGTGGTGCCATGGGCGGAACTCGCAGTGTTTGCACGTGCGTTTATCCCACGGTGGTTGGTTGATTGGACGCCACTTGACCACCCACAGTGGTCGGCACATGCGGGCATTTATGGGGGTTCCGTATGCGGAGCCACCAGTCGGGGGTCTTCGTTTCCGTCCACCGGTGCCGATGGCCGCCTGGGAGGGCGAACGCTTGGCCGTCAAGGATGCACACATCTGCCTGCAGCGCGATCCCTTCCGCCGCGACATGATCATAGAGGGATCCGAGGACTGTCTGTATCTGAATGTTTACACCCCGGAGACGCCGGAGGTTAATGGTTCCTTGCCCGTCATGGTGTGGTTCCATGGCGGCGGCTGGCAATGTGGCTCCGGAATCAGCAGCTTCTACGGTCCGGATTTTCTGCTGGATCACGACGTCGTCTTGGTTTCGGCGAACTTTCGATTGGGTCCGCTGGGTTTCCTCAGCACGGAGACGGTCGATTGTCCCGGTAACAATGGATTGAAGGATCAACTGGAGGTGTTGCGCTGGGTACGTGCGAATATTGGATCCTTTGACGGAGATCCAAATAGTGTGACGGTCTTTGGCGAGAGCGCTGGAGGCGCCAGTGTCACCTATCACATGCTGTCAGAGAAATCCCGCGGTTTACTGCATCGTGGTATCGCCCAATCCGGAACCTATTTCAATCCTTGGGCTCAGCCCGCTCATAAAGGAGTGGCTGCCAGAAGAGCCACTAAATTGGCCAAGCTGGTAGGTTGCGACTCCGTGGGCGACTGGCCCCAAAAACTTGAGTGCCTGCGGAATAAGCCAGCCGAGGACATCGTGGCCTCCTTATACGACATGTTTGTACGTTTTTTTAATCCTTTTTACTTCCAATCTATTGACTTAAAAAATTAAGATTATAAAGATCAGAGAAGCATCATAGAAAATTAAGAAACAATACCTTAAAAGTAACATATTTATTTCAGATAATCTAAATTAGATTGTGTGACTTTGAAATTTTACAAATAGGTTATAAAGTATAGAAACTTATAGAGATTTTTTAATAGGAGGTCGCATAGACTTTCATCTTACTTTACTGGTTTGCTTCGAACTAAATTTGCAAGCTGTGATAATAAAAGCAATATGTCACTTCACAAACTATTTTCCATCTTAAAAACTTAAATGAGAGCAAAACTTAACAAAAATCACAACAATTAAAAATACTTTTGTTATAGTTAACAAAAAAAAACAAATGTGTGCCTTCGCTATGCTTCACCTTGGTAAATTGTGTGCCAAAAGTTGACCAACAAGAAGTACAATGCAATTGTTAAACAAATTAGGTGAAAGGAAAACCATATCTAACCTCTGGCTTCTGTTTTTTGAAGGTCTGGGACTTTGATCCGATGATACCTTTTCCGCCGGTGATCGAACCGGAGCACGAGGACGCCTTCCTTACGGTTCCACCGCGCAAGGCGCTGAAACCTCATGGATTGGAATTACCTCTCCTTGTGGGCGCCACCGCCGAAGAGGGACTTTTGAAGACCGCCGCCCTGCTCAATCTTCCCCAACTGATGTCCGAGTTCAAGTCCCAGTTTAGCCAGGTTCTGCCGGTCGTCCTGAACTACGATCACCACGAGGATTCCGTTCAGCAAAGGATAACGCAGCGCATCGAGAGCTTCTACTTTAAGGCGGGCCATGACTACGATAAGGCCAACCACCAAAATCTGACCGATGTAAGTGGGGGGATTCCAAATCTAAAAGCATTATAAGCAGTAAAATAGTCAGTTTATCAGTAAGAAAATGAAGTTTAAAACTTAATCTGGGATTTTTAAATTTTTGCTGGTTTTTATTTCCTATTGGGAATGCTTATAATTTGTTATCTTTACTTATTTATTTGGTTTTATGTGGTCGACTCGCAAACCTGATATTGTACAAAGAAACAATCATCTTGATTTTAAATCAATATAGTCAAAAATGCATTTAACCCTAGTCCTACTTCGTCTGTCTGATAAGGAATGATAGTTTGGTTCCCCAATTGATTAGATTACCTCTCATTAATTTACGTTAGATGGCATAATTGTCAAAAAAAAATATTACATCCCATCTTTCTAATCAATTATAATCTAATTTGGGCTATGTGTAACCCATGTTTTCCTGTGATTCGTACCCTTTCTAGCTTATTTCGGATGGATGGTTTGTGGCCGGAATCGATGAGTACTTGCGCCTCCGGATGTCCCAAGGGGGCGTGGCACCCACATATGTCTACCTTTTCGATCACAAGGGTGCCGCCAGTTTTACAGAGATTTTCAAGGGCGGCCGGAATGAATTTTACGGGGCATGTCATGCCGAGGAGCTCCAGTATTTATTCCCCATTGGGCGGGAGCTATTTGTGAGTGCGGTGCCGACGCAAAAGGATCTGCAACTCCGCGAATTGATGCTCCAATTGTGGGTTAGCTTTGCGAAAACCGGGTAGGTGTACCTTCAAAAATTTGGGCTGTTGAACAGAAAGTAATGGTTTTAATCTCTTACAGCAATCCTAATCCGACGAATGCCAGCTTCCACTTACCCACTTGGAATCCTGCATCCAGTTATCCTGTGGAATACGCCCGTTTGGGCACCAAAATCGAGGATTCCTCAAACATTTTTCGCTTAGAAAATGAATTAATGCAGCAGCGTGCCGATTTTTGGAGGGAATTGCAGCCTCATGTGCCCGCCAGTCACGCCCACAACGAACTTTAGCACACAGAGTCATTATCCCTGTGAATTCTTTATATTATTTAATTTACAATGTTTTACTCCAAGATAAAACAAACTAAATGTTTCCTACTTTTTTGGAATATCGCATTTTTACCGCTAATATAACGGGTCCTGGGTGCTGCCGGACTTGGAAAAGCTCTTTCGGAGTTGCTAGACTGCTGAATTTGAGAAATGTAGCGACATTTTTTTGGCTAGTTTACGCCATTTAAAATAGCCAATAAAAAAAAAGTTTTCATAAGACATACAGTTAAGTCAGACTTTAGAATTTTTTTTAAATATGTGCAAGGTAGCGCAAAACAAGCCCAAAATAACTGGATATTTTGTTTTCGTTTCCAAGACGTTTTCATGTAACATCTATATCAGACATTAATACAAAATTTCAAAAATAGATCAGAACCATTTTCCTCGACTTCTGAAATCAGGTCTTGAGAATGCATTTAACAGCTCTTAGTGTACATAAATACTAAATATTTTAACCAGTTAGTTATTTATTTCGCAGATTGTATTTTCTATTTAAAGCTATTTTTAAATATTTTTTGATCTGGCAGCACCAGAGACAGTGTTACCGCATCAATAGAAAAACATTACAAATTTGTAAACAAATCAATGAAAAAAAAAGGTGATGAGTCCAGAATTAAAAAATTTTAAATGGGCAAAAAAATTGTAAATTTTTCGTTAAACAAACAAGTGAAATAACATTAGAGGTTCTCCCCAATTTCATTGACAAAAACCGTGCAATTTGAGAAGAAACGCAAACGAACACTTGCATATGTATACCTATAGTTAAACAGCTGATGATGTTTATTTATGGTCAAAATAATACTATCAGCGGAATGCCATTTGAATTTCATTAGATTAGGCATGTACGTCGTGGGCAAAAATCTGCAGTTGCTTTTGTTGCTTTTCTTATCTTTATGAATAAATGATTGCGCGTCAGTGATTTAAAATATTGTCTTTCAATTTCCTATTCGAAAGGAACAATAACTCTGCAACCACGTGCTCTTCGGGGCCTCTGGAGATCCGGAATAAACCGATAACAAGTTGGCCAAATACTACGGGCACCTCGGTCTGTTAAATTAACAGTGTTAATGCATTTTCTGTTAACGCCGTAACGTAGCAAACTAGTGCGGTGCTCTGCTTTTTAAGTTTGTTATTATAAAGTCAGACATGACCGCGAGCGGAATGGATCTCCCCACGATGACCACCCACTGCCAAGAGAGGTTCACCTCCCTGGACGGGAGCATGCCCCTGGCACCACCCACCCTCCCAAGTTCCACGATCCAGGATGTGAAGGAGGTCCGGGTGAAGGTCATCTA
The DNA here is from genome assembly GCA_018153305.1 of Drosophila kurseongensis. Taxonomy (NCBI): domain Eukaryota; kingdom Metazoa; phylum Arthropoda; class Insecta; order Diptera; family Drosophilidae; genus Drosophila; species Drosophila kurseongensis. The sequence goes on from JAECXX010000141.1 coordinate 2,559,645, forward strand.
CACGGGCGGAACCATCGGGATGGTGCGCAACGAACGGAATGGTAAGCGTCCCAAAAAAAAACATATTTATCGGGATCTGTCAGTTTAATTTATTAATATTTAAAAATTATAAATTCGTATTTTAAAAATCACAATCAAACAAACATCTAAGTGTAATTTTATTATCTTAGAAAAGTATACAAACTATATTTATTTAAAAAGCCCTAACAATTATAAGTACTGCCATTTTAAAACTAAACAAAAAATTCTAGCATTACAATTAGAACCTTTAGCAGGCGAATTCATTTGTTATATACATATAGTGAAACTAAAAAAAAACATCAAATTCTTAGAAATAAAAATTTACTTTAAATGATAGTGATAGTGATACAAAAAAATTAAGAAAAAATCGTTAAATTATTTAGTTCTGAAAGGTATTTCAATAATTCCAAAAATTAGGATTTACTTTAATGGAAATATCACTATCATTTCTTTTCTTCTTCCGAAGAGAGTCCCAAAAAAAACCCCAGATAAGATAAATGATAAAACATTTGGCTATGCTTTTGAATAAAAGTTTGATTGAATATTGTTCCCCATTAAGTTTTGTGTACCTAAGCATTAACTACTGCAAGCGTTATGAAGTGCACGTCTGATGACGTTATTGCACTAAAAGAAAGGGCACTTTTTCAGACTTTAAACTTAATTGCACTTTATAAAATTTATTTATTACACGTCGTACATATATACAAATAATCTTTTTTGGAAAACAAGCAATACAATAGATTGCGTCTTGTTGAATTTACACCCTATTGTACTTTATAAAGCCCTTAAAAAAGAGGGGACTTCCTGTTTACTTTAAGCTTTATTGTACTTTAAGAAGCCCTTACCCAGGTGTTTGAAAATTCACTTGAACTGTATAATGCCACTTTTTGCAGACTTTAAACTTTATTGCACTTAATGCACCAGGTATCGAGAAATTCACCAATTTATCTTTTTACGAGTCGTTACAAATAAGCTTTCTTGGAAAGCAAGCTATCTACGTTAAGCAACAGATTGCTTCTTGTTGACTTTAAACTATATTGCACTTTATAGCGCCTTTAAATCACCAGTTGTTGGGGAGATCCCCAGTTTAGTTTCCATCACATGTATTTACACGTCGTATTTACAAATAGGCTTTCTTGAAGAGCAATCAATAAATATTAATCTTTGATATCCTCTTGTTGATTATTACAATAGCTACCTTATAGTATTTATTGGTTAATTATTCCGTGTTCTGATTCGCGGAATTAAAAAGACTATAATTAATAAGCACTGGCTGATCAATAGACTTATTAGAGGGATTAAGTTATTTATAATAATATTAATAAACAAGTAATGCTGATGGCCCAGGATGTGAAGGAGGCCCGGGTGAAGGTCATCTATGTACACGGGCGGAACCATAGGGATGGGGCGCAACGAACGGAATGGTAAGCACCCCAAAAAAAAACATATTTATCGGGATCTATCAGTTAAATATATTAATATTTAAATATTTAAAATTCGTATTTTAAAACTCACAATCATACAAACTTTGGTAGGCATTTAAATGTGATTTTATTAGCTTAGAAAAGTATGCAAACTATATTTTAAAAGGCCTAACAATTATAAGTATTGGCGAATTCACCGATTTATTTTTTTACACGTCATACATATATACAAATAGTGTTTCTTGGAAAGCAAGCAATAAAATAGAATGCGTCCTGTTGAATTTGCACTCTATTGTACTTTATAAAAGAGGGCACTTCCTGTTGACTTTAAACTCTATTGCACTTTATAGCACCTCTAATTCGGGGAATTCACCAGTTTTTTTTCAATTGCAAGTATTTACTTACACTTCTTATTATCAAATAAGCTTTCTTGGGAAGCAGCCAATAAATATTAATCTTGTTGACACGTACACTTATAGTATTTATTGGTAAATTATTCCGTGTTCTGATTCACCGGCTTAAAAAGACTTGATGAATAAGCACTGGCTGATTAATAGACTTATTAGAGAGATTAAGTTAGTTTTACTAATATTAATAGACAATTAAAGCGCATGTTTTTGCAAAATTTAAATTTTAGGTGATCTCAAAGCAAAAGCCTTAATACATTTATGAAAATTGTGACCTAAATTGAGACCAGAATGAAAAGCATTTTGAAATTGCAGAAGGACACGCAAAAATGTGATAAACAAGTCCTTAAAAAAATGAAAGTCAGTTATTCCCATGAATATAACATATTTTGTATTAGCATTTTTTAAACTAGAACCTTAAAATCTATAGAAAAACGCTCTTAAAAGTGAATGAGTATTTTTTTTGATTTAAGTAGTAAACATATTAATATTTTTACTATTGCAGTGCTGGCTCCCATTCCCAATGCTCTGGTGCGCAGCATTCGGAAATATCCGAACCTCCACGACGAGCAGTATGCGTCGCGTCGCTTTGGAGCATCTGCATCGATGGCTCCGCTGGTTCTGCCCTTCGTACAGGGCTTGGAACGCAGGATTATCTACCAGATCGTGGAGTACACACCTCTACTTGACAGCAGCAATATGTCGATGAACGAATGGGCCCGAATCGCAAAAGATATTCAGGTAGGGATTGGAAAATATGCCTACAAAAATATATAATGAAATGAATTACAACGTCTTCAGGAAACCTACGAGTTCTTTGATGGCTTTGTGGTTCTTCATGGCACCGACACACTTTCCTATACGGCCTCTGCTTTGTCCTTCATGCTGGAGAATCTTGGCAAGACGGTCATTATTACGGGCTCCCAAATTCCGATTTTCGAGACGCGAACCGATGGCAAGGACAATTTTACTTCGGCTCTTATTATAGCCGGTAGTTATATCATTCCGGAGGTGACCATCCTGTTTGGGCACAAGTTGATGCGCGGAAATCGGACGGTGAAGGTCAGTTCGAATGCCTTGGATGCCTTCGACTCGCCAAATGTTCCACCGCTGGCGAGTATCGGCATAGATGTGAATGTTGACTATCGCCTGATCTTCCGGCCGTGCACCATTGAAAGGTTCTGTGTGCAGTTGAATCTGGATGCGAATGTCGGCTTGCTGCGCATCTTTCCGAGCATTTCGCCTTCGACTTTCCATGCGTTTTTGGCTCCACCCATACGAGGAGTAGTCCTGCAATCCTTTGGGTCCGGAAATATCCCATCGAACCGTACGGATCTGATCGATGAACTGCGGGCGGCCAACGAAAGAGGCGTGATCATCATTAATTGCACGCAGTGTCCCAATGGAAGCGTCGCCGAGATCTACGATACCGGCAAAGTCCTGTGCGACGTGGGCGTGATTCCCGGATACGATATGACTCCCGAGGCGGCGCTATCGAAACTTGCCTACGTCATAGGCAAGAAGGAGTGGTCACTGGAGGTCAAAAAGCAGGTGAACTTTGTATCTTACGAGGATGTCGTTCTGTGCCTCATTGAACCATAAATTGTGATATGTTTCAGATGATGCAGTCAAACCTGAGGGGCGAACTCACCTCGTTGAAGGTACCCAAGATGGAGGACTACGACCTGGTGGATGCGGTGGCTCGATCCATGCACCTATCCTCGCCCCAGGAACTAGATCAGCTGGGTGAGACCCTATTTCCAGCGATGATCAATGCCGCCATCGCTGAGAGCGACTTAAAGAAGATCTACAATTTAAAGACCTATGGAGCTAATCTGTCGGGAACGAATCATGATCAGCGAACGCCCTTGCACTTGGCCGTTCAGCTGGGGAACGTGGAGATCGTCAAGTACCTTCTACAGAACGGGGTGTCCGTGCATGCCCGGGATCGCTATGATCGCACTCCGCTGCTCGAGGCCGTATCAACCGATAGCCACGAGATCATTCAATTGCTCATCAATTGCGGAGCCCATTTGACGGATTCTTCGCGAGCTGTGGGCGAAGAATTGTGTGCGGCAGCCGCTCGAGGATCGATGACGCGTTTAAAATCCTATGAATATGCCGGTGCCGATCTTGCCCAGTCGGATCCTTCGGGCAGGACGGTCTTGCACGTGGCCGCACTCCATGGTTTTCTTGAGATAGTGCAATATGTTCTACCATTTTTCGAGAATCCCGACGAGAAGGACTTGCTCGGTCTGACCGCCTTGGACTATGCCGAGCGCGGTGAACATGCCTCCCTCATAGAGGCTCTTAGAGAACTCGAATAGCTCAGAATCTACCCTATCTATCTCTTTCAAAAACGATGACTCAGATTGTTCCTTACATTTATACTTATACATTTATACCTATTTAAAAAAAAACGTTTTTTTCTCAAAATTTTAAAATTTTTTTCTGAGTTTTTGTATGGCTATCTTATTATATTCAATGTTCAACATATAGTTAACAATTATTTCTTCTTCGATGCATTTTGTGAATCCACTTAATTCAAGTATATTACTAATAAAAATTAACGTTTAAGTACTTAAAAACGCAACATTGTTAAAAACTTTTTTAGAAAAAGTTAAAAATTGTACATGAAAAAGTGTTATGTGAAAATATAAAAAATATTTGTATTTTAAAAATTTGTTTTAATATAAGATTTTAATTTAAATGGGAGTTATTGATATTAAAATCAAGGTTATAAATCTGGTTATTCAAAAATGAAATTGGTTAAAATTTATAAATATTATAAATCAATGGAAAAAATATTCATAAAACATTTTAGATATGTGGGTGCTTGATTTATTACCTAACTCTGGCAAATATATATGTAATTGATACTCTTATTTTCTTTGTGCTAGCTTGACAATAAGCTTGTTCATCACGGACATTGGTAGTTCAAATGTTGGAATACATAATTTCAGTTAATTCAAATCAAAATAATTTATTTTAGCACTTATGCCCCCAAAGTTACCCAACACTAAATAAACTTTGCCATTCACAGAGAACGCAGCAGGGTTAAATATATGACTTCAGTTGTTTGCGCAGCCCTGGTTTTGCATTGTTTTTACGCTGGCATTAATTAGAATTGGTAAATATACGTTTGTCAGCGTTATTATATAGAAGTTCTTTCGGCAAAATCGAGTTGCCAGTGAATTAAAACTCTATAACCAACTGGAAAATCGGTTTAAAACGGCTGCGAAAAACCAGCAAACAAAACACACGCACAGGGATACACGCAAACATACACACACGTACACACACACATGCAAATGCACACGTCAGTGCCACGAATTCCAAAAAAAAAACAATATAAAACTCAAACTCAAACTTTAAGTTAAAGATAGTCCAATCCGATTGGAACCGGAAAATATATGCTAGCTACATGGTTAAACCTCTCTCATTCCAGTCAATGTCGATAGATAGCGCTGCGCAGGCACCGTGGATATATAATCGGTCCTTCAGATAGCCAGTCCGCATATATATTCCCGATCCCCCGATTTCTGTTTTGTTTTGTTTTTGTTTGTTTTCCTATTTTTCTTTCGGTTTTTGAAAACTAGATAGTTAGTATTATTTTGTAATTGAAACGACAATGGAGGAGGATTCGGCTGCTTTGGAGAGTTCCTACGATTTCTCCATCGTTCAGGTGAGTTACCTCTGGATTCCCCCAAAGGGAATGCATGCATCAACTGACCACGACGACTTTTACTCCTTGCAGCCCGAGGATCACGAGTATGGCGAGGCGGATATACGCTTGACGGGCAGCTCCAACGATCTGTCCTTGTTACAGGTGAGCAAATCCCAGTAAGACCCAGGCTCTTAGATTACTTATGATGAAGGATTATGTCGATATATTAAAGTTAAGGGTTTCAGGAGGACAAATGCCTTTTTTATGGAATTAAAATTTAAATTTGTATGAGTTACGTTGAAGGATTGGCCACATGTTGATCCCAATATTAACTACGATTACCGGAAGAAGCGTTTCTACCATTATAGAATGGTAAGGATCGATTAAGGATTACCTTTATGTGTTATAATTAAAAGTTATCAGAAATAGAATGTGGGTTTTGTTAAGAACTAGTAACAAATGAGCCAAGTGAGAAAGGAATGGTGTTCTTAAAGTTAAAATATATACATTTTATCAGGAATTAAACGAGAAGGAATTTATTTGCAGCAATCAAATGGAATTTAATTAACAACACATTTTACCATCTGTTTCGCCTCTTTTATTTTTATAACATGCATAAATTCACAAATATTTAGATGGAATTAAAATGTGCATTTTAAAAACAGTACTTTCTCATAGAACATAAAAGTTAAATAAATAAATGATTGTGCTTATTGCCAAATAAGTTTGGCTAATTTATTATATATAAATTTTAAGGTTAATGTTAATTTGAGTGAATTCAATATTTAAATTGGATTCATTACTATTATAACCAGTTGGTAATAGCTATTATGTTGACAGACTCACAAAAAGAAAAGGTATAAGCGAATAAGACTAATTTATATGTGTTTAGTGTTATTGATTTTAAAGCTAAATGTTTCAATTTATAAATAACCTGCATAATCCATTTCAGAATGTATCCGCCAGCACAACGAGAGGCACCGAAGGCAAGGGCCGTTTGGACAGCCTTAAAGAGAATCTGTACAAGCAACAGGTAGTCAGAAATCCAAAAACTTTAATATATAAATTCTCAACTAATCGGTAAACCCCTCTTTAGGAACGCCTGACTGCCTTAAGAAAATCGAAGGATGGGCGACGCAAGCCCAGCATGAGTGACTCCATGGAGTCGCTGAAGACGCTGGGACAGAAGCTCACCGTGCTGAAGGCGCGTTCCGGCGGCTCCTCCACTCCACTGGTCACGCCCACGAAGGATACCGCCCCAGCAGGATCAGGAGCAGGAGAGGTTTCGTTGCTCCAAACCAGCGGCAGTGAGAAGCTACTTATGCTCACCCAGCGCACCGAGCAGAATCGCGCTTTATTGGAGCAGCGCAAGAGGGATCTGGCCAAATCCCTGCTCTCCGTGAAGTCGAATATTGGCCATCAAACTACCGCCGAGCTGGGCTCTTCCATGACGGATCTGCGGCAGACTATGACAAGCTCCAATCCGCCCGTTTCCCGTCACCGTTCCGCCTTGGATTTGGAGGCCCAGGGTCAGGAGCCGCTCGACGAGAGTCGGGTAAAGCTGCTTAAGAGTCGCATGAAGTTGACGGAGCTCAAGCAGGGTCGCCAGGAGCTGGAGATGCAGGAATTGCGCACGGAACTGGCCAAGCGCGCCAATCTCATCGAGCAATTGGAGCTATCCGGTGCTGAATTGCAGCGCACGCTCACTCAGCGAAATCAGGAGTTGGAGCAACTGCGTGTGGGTCAAAAAGAGGCAGAGACCAAGAAGGAGGAGGTAGAGGTGGAGGAGGAAAGCCTGCAGGAGCAGGAGCATTTCCGCCTCCAGGGAGAGGTGTTAGTCCTAAGAGAACGACTGGCAGAGCTGGAAAACATAAACGATCTGCTAGAGACGACCCGCTGTGAACTCCAGGAAGAGCTAACCACTGCACGCGAACGGGAAAGGCAGCGGGATCTGGAGCTGGAACTGGAGCACGAGAAATCTTCCAGCAGTCGGCAGTCGGAGACGGCGGCCACCGATGCCCAGGTAAGCCTGGAGCTGGCCAAACAGCTTCAGGAGCTTACCAATCAACTGAGCGAACTGCAGGCTACCAACGAGGAGCTGCGTCAGGAGTTAGTCGCCCGAACGAAGCTCCAGGTGAGCGATGAGAGTATTTCTGCCCGTCTCGAGGAACTTGAAGCCACCATAACAGCTCAATCATCGCAACTGGAGGAGCAAAAGTCCGCAATGGCTGGCCAAAGTGAAGAATTAGCTGAAAAGACCACGGAACTTAATGTGCTCAATGTGAATCTTCGTCTGCTGGAGGAGAAACTGGCCCAAAGCAGTCGCAGTAAACCCCTGTTCCTCGACGATCATCTGGAGGACAGTGGGGCCAGCAAGCAGCTGCAGGAGGAACTGCAGCAGCTGAAGCAGAAGTTGGACGAGTCCAACAAGGCGAACATCAAGCTGAAGCTCAAGTGCAAGCAGACGGAGAAGCAGCTGCAGAAACTGCAGTCCCAGGATGGCCAGCAGCAGTTGGCCACGCTAGTGGCGGATAACGAGCAGCTGCAGCAGAGGATCACGGTTCTCGAGGACGAGAAGGGCCAGTGGCAGTTGGCCAACATGCAGGAGGACGAAGAGGAGAAGGAGAAGGATCGCGAAGAGAGAGATAGCCAGAAGGAGCAGACGGCAGAGTCCAATCCCATGCAACTGGAGGCCATTCGCCTGCTGGAAGAGCAGAAATTGGAATTGCAGCAGGCCCTGGAGGCACTACAGCAAGGTCACGAGTCCGCCCGCGTCGAATCCGAACTGAGCGAAGCCCAACTGGAGGAGCAGCTGACCCAACGCGTTCAGCAACTTGAACAGGAGGCCCAGGAGCAGCGCCAGCAGCTGGACACCCTGCAAACAGAGAAGGAAACGCTGGACAAGAAGCTAACGCACTATATCAACGAGAACATGGAGTTGCTGGACAAGCTGGAGAAGCTGAGCTCGTCCAGTTCGGCGGAATCCATTGAAATCGTGGAGCGGCAGCAACTAGAATGCTTTGGCCAACGACGTCCGGCCAGCGAGGGTGATGCCCAGGAGCAGAAGCAGGTGGATCCGGTCCAGCAAGTACCCAGTCATGTCAGCGAGCTCACCCAGACGGATCAAACGCTGGAGGAGGAGGAGTCGGGTGGCGAGAGCCTATCCCATCTTAGAGAACGCCTCGAACTGTTCACACAGGAACGCGGCGAGGTCTTGGACAAGCTGGAGCAGTTGTCCGCCGAGAATTTGCAACTCCAGGCCAGATTAGAGGAGAGTTCCAGCTCCCTGCAGTTGCTGCAGCGTGAACGTGAAAAGGATTTGCTCTCCTCCACGTCCACCTCGTCGAATCTCTCCCAGGAACTCAGCTCTATGCAGCGCTCCTCGGAGGTGGTGGCCACCTTGGATGCCGGCGAAGGTGGCCCTGTGCTCTTCGAGAAATGCGAGAAATCGCTGAGTAAACTCAACTCGGAACTGGAGGCCTATCGCCGGGCCAACGACCGCCAGGCCAAGTTCAATGTGTCCAAGAAACTAGCCAAGGAGGCCAAGAACTGTCACACCCAGTTGAGCGAGCTGCTGCACAAGGTGAAGGAGGCCAGCACGGCAGTGGAAACTGTGACCGTGGTGGAGACCGTGGTGGCCGTCACCGCCCCCAATGGCAAAGCTCTGGCGGAGTACGAGCAGCTGAATGCCCAGAATGCGGAACTCAAGGCGGTAATATCGCGTTTGCGGCAGGAATTGGATGAAATGAGGGATAGCTATCCGGAAGCAGAGGCACCGCCGTTGGCCATTGTTAGTTTGGACAATCAGAAGGAACAGGAGGAGTTCCTGCAGCTGCAATCGCTGCTCGAGGACACACGCTCCTCGCAGGCCGAGCAGCGTCAGCAGATCGAGGAGCAGCTGGAGCAGATCCGGGAACTGCGTCAAAACGAGGCGGATCAGTTGCAGTTGGTGGCCAGGCAAAGTGCCGAGATCACACAGCTTCAGCTGCAAGCGGAGCAATTCGATCAGCTGCTGAACGCCAAGGAAATGAGCCACGAGAAGCAACTGGAGCAGCAGACACGGATTCGCCGAGAGTTGGAGTCACGTGGCGAGTCCCTCGAGGGTGAACTGAGCATCCTACAGGCTCTGGTGGCCGAGCAGAAGCAGGAACTCATCGAGAACCTTAGCGAAAGTGAGCACACTCTCAACCTAAAGCTGCTGGAGCTGCAGTCCGCCCAAGAGGAGTTGCGGGAATTGAGGGCCAAAGAGGATCCGGATCAACTGAGGGAGGCACTGCGCATCAGCAAGAGTCTGGCTGCCCAGCAGGTCAGTGAATTGGCCTCCAGCCAGGAGACGATCGATGCTCTGAACCAGCAAATCCAGGAGCTTTACCAGGGCGTGGAGCATGCCCGTCAGGAGGAGCAGCTTAAGACCCGTGAATTGCGCGAGAAGCTCAAGAAGTATGCCCTAAACCTCAAGAAGCGCACCCAGGACAATGCTGAACTCGAGCAGAAGATCCAGGAGCTGACAAGTCAACTTCAAGAACAGCAGCAGCAGGTGGCCAAGGAGCCCGAACCGCTGGTGGATACCCAACAAGTGGAGAAGCTGCAGCAACAGGTTAGCAAACTCAACGAAGATCTCAAGGCCAAGATCCATGTGAACCTCGAGAATCGCGATGCGCTGCGTCAGCTGAAGCAGCAAATCCAGGAGCAGGAGCAACTGATCGAGGCACGCGATGCGGAGCTCCAAGATGCCAACCTGGTGAACAAGGAGCTGCGACGCGAGCGCCAAGAAGCCGAGGAGGAGGTATTCCAGAAGGGCCAGGAGAGCTCCAGGCTCAAGCAGGAAATCTCCCAGCGGCAGCAGGAAATCCACAATCTCGAACAGAAGCTAAGCAATCAACCGACGGCGGCGGTCGAGGATTTGCAGCGTCAATTGGAGCAGAAATCCAAGAAATTCGAAAAGTCCAAGGAGCTAATAAAGCATCGAAATGCCACCATTCAAGCTCTGCAGCGGGAACTCCAGCAGTTGCAGCAGGATCAGGCCAGCGAGGTGGAACATGTGCGCACCAAGCGAGCTGCTGCGCAGGAGCAACTGCATCTAGAGAAAGATGAGAAGGTTAGCTTGCACAAATGTATTTTTAAAATTTTTAATCGTATAAACCCCCCGCAAAATAGATTGCCTCCCTGCGCCAGGAGATTGCCCAATTGCTGGAGAGCCAAAGGATTAGTGCCGTTGGCGAAGGCGATGTCACCATTAACAAGACCACACAACAACCATTGGAAGCACAATCGGTGAGTCCAGCTGTCATATTTCATAGTGTGTGAAACTCAGTTGTTTTTAAGCCCTTTGCTTGTAAAGTAATGTTTCTATTTCCTAAATTCTTTCAGCTCCAGCAAGCGGAATCCCTGCGAGCGGCCGAGAAGGAGCACCAGCACCTTCGTGTCCAACTGACGGCGGCCCAGGAGCAGCATTCACTGCTGGCGCAGCAGTATGCCGGCGATAAGGCCAACTTTGAGATGACCATCGCGCGCCTGGAGACGATTCACGAGGGCATTCAGGCCAAGCTGCAGGAGGATGCCTCGTACATTGAGTCTCTGGAGGCGCACAATTCTGAGCTGCTGGCCAGGAGCGCCGCCCTCGAGGAGCAGGCCGCCAGCCAGGCCAACAAGCAGGCGGCTGCCCAGGATCACACGCAATTACTGGAGCAACAGCTGCAGCAACGGCGCGAGCAGGAGGAGCAGCATCGCGAGCAGGATCAGCAGCTGCAGGAGCGTCTGTACGAACTAGAACAAAGGGAGCAGGCTCAAAGTCGCCAACTTGAGCTGGCCACCGGCGAAGCGGAGGAGTCCAGGCAACAATTGACTCGCCTCCGCGCGGAATACGAGTCCCTGCTATCCAAACAGGCTCAGCAGGCAGCCGCTGCCCAGGCAGAGCGGGAACAGTTGAGCAGCCACACTCAGGAGGAGCTGGCCGATCTCCACCAGCAACTGGCCGCCAAGGAGGCGGATCTGCAGCGTCAGCGACAGGTCTACGATGCCAAGCTGGCCGCCAAGGCTACCGAACTTGATGAGCTCGAGTGCGACCTCAATGGTCATGTGGAGCGAGCGGCTGCTGAGACGCGAGATCTTGTCCAGCAGCTTGAGCGGTCCCAAGAGCTGGTCAGCCAGCGGGCGGAGGAGCTGCAGCGACTCAGCGAGGAGTTCCAGGAGGTGGAGCGCGAGAGATCGGCCCTGAGCCGCGAAGTGACGCTACTGCGCTTGCAGCAGGACAGTGCCGAGCAGGATGTGCTGGAGCTGCAGGAGCTGCGCATGCAGGCGCTGCAGGACAAGACCGAAATGGACAACCTGCGCACCCAGATCGATGCGCTCTGCGCCAATCACAGCCAGGAGTTGCAGGCCCTGCAACAGCAAATCGCCGAGTTGGATACTCTGGGCCAGAATCAAACGGACGACCAGGTTTACATCGAGACGGAGAACAGGCGGTTGGCCGAGCAGCTAAGCGAGCTGCAGGCGCAGTTGGCCAGGCAGCAGCACCACCAACAGCAACAGCAGCATCATCATCACCTTCATCCTGTGGTTCAACAGTCTCAGCAGCATCCTCCTCCGGCTTCCCTGTTCTTCGGCGGTGATGCTTTGGCCGCACCCTCGCCATTCGATGAGATTGCGGCACAGCCCTTAAGGGTCTCCTCATTAGGTGCATCTGTTCCACCGCCACCCATTCCCACGCCACCCACCATCGAGGATCTGCAGCGGAATGTATCCGACCTGGAGAAGCATGCCCAGGATCTGGAAACAAAGCTGCTGGCGCGCAATCAAAGTCTGTCGGAGCAGGAAGAGCGACGCCTGCAGTTGGAGCAGCACCTAATGGAATTGGAGCGCCTGCTGAGGGAGCGGGATCAGCAGCTGGCCGAGATTAAGTCGGCCAACGAGGAGCGTGAACGCCTGGCGGCGCTGGAGAAGCTCATCCAACCGGCGGCAGCGCCCACACTGGACATGTTCTTTGGCGGACAAGCTGCTGGGGAAACAGTGCCCGATGCCGTGAGTCACCATTTGGACCTGGGCTTGCCGCAGGTGGAGCCAGTGGAGGAACCTCTAATTCAGCCCAAAAAGGCATATTTGTGCCAGCCGAAGCAGGAACACGTGGAACAGCAGCCTATAGATTGGGGCATGGACGAGGATCCGTGGGCAAGTGCCGCCACCGAGGCGCCGCAAACGGATGTGGAACCCCTGCACGCCAGGATCGCCCAATTGGAGCTCCAGTTAGCCAATGCGGAGCAGCAAAAGACCGAACTGCAGACCAAGGCAGCCAAGCTGATGAAGCGCCTCAAGGAATACAAAACAAAGGCGACAACGACTGTGGCCGCCACGCCCACATTGGCAGTGGATAACGATCTGGATACGGCCATTATCGAGGAGCTGAAGCACCAGCTCCAGTTGCACGAATCCCGTCAAGCCAAGGCGGATGAGCTAGCACAGCAGCACGCCCTGGAAAAGGAGAAGCTAGCGAAGCGCATCGATGTCCTGACCGCTGGCAATGAACGCATGACGGAGCTAAAGGAGCGCCAGGACATGGATGTGCAGATGTATCAGGCCCGCATCCGGGAGCTCCAGGAGAAGCTCAGCCAACTGGACCAGTGGGATGTGCCCCCTACTCCAGCTCCTGCTCCAGCTGCTCCTGCGGCTGTCTCCTCATCATTGAGCGGCGATGAGGTGGCGAGGATGGAAAATCTACAGGCGGAGAACCAGGATCTGAATGCAGAGTGCCAGGAGCTGCAGGAGAAACTGAAAGAGGAGAGACGACTGGTCCATTTGGCTGAGGAAACCACCGCCCAGGTTCAGGACCAAAAGGAGACCCTGGAGGAGCAGCTAAGAGAGCGTCTGCAGGAGGTGGAGGAGTTGAGGCAGGGACAGGCCAATGTGGAGGAGTTGCAGGCTCTTAAAGTGGAGGTGGAGTCCCTCAGGCAGCTCCACGGCGAGGTGGTTCAATTAAGGAGCCTTCAGACCGAAGTGGAGCACTTAAGGACCCTCCAGATCGAAGTGGAGCACTTGAGGAGCCTTCAACCCGAAGTGGAGCACTTGAGGAGCCTTCAACCTGAACTAGAGCACTTGAGAACCTTCAAATTGCAGCAGGACTCGTTGCACAGCCAAAATATTCAAGAAGAACAGCTACAGAGTAAAATAATTGAGCAGGATCACCTGGAGTTCCAACGAGTAGAACAGGAACACCTGCGGCAACTCCAGAGTAAGGTGGAGCAACTGAAAAGCCTACAAACGGAGGTGGAACACCTAAGGAACCTTCAACCAGAATTGGAGCACCTGAGATCCCAGCGGAACAACCAACAACTGGAGTTCCAGCAACTGAGCCACCAACTCATCGAACTGGAAGCACAACGCGCACGCGACCAAGCCGAATTGGAGTCACTGCGTCGGATCAGAAGTCAGGAGCCCGCGGTGGATGTGGACTCCAGGAACGATGAGCAAATGGTCCAATTGCAGGAGAAGGAAGCGGAGATTGTCCACCTGAAGCAGCGCATCGAGGAGCTGATGCGCGAGGACCAAACGGAGAAGCTTGTCTTCGAGATCCTGACCAAGAACCAGGAGCTTCAATTGCTGCGCATGCAGGTCAAGCAATTGGAGGAGGACAGGGAGGATCACCAGAAGACAGCTGCTACTTCTGTAGCTGCGAATGATGGGGAATCTGTAGAACGGCTGCGTGTCCAGTGCCAGCAGCTTCAGCAGGAAAAATCCGACATGGAGGAGGAGCTGCGTGTGCTTAACAATCACGTTCTCGGCAGCCTAGAGCTGGAGGATAGGATGAAGCAGACGCTGCTTCAGCTGGATACGAAAAACATTGAGATCACCGAACTGCGCCGCACCCTCGAGGTTCTGCAGTGCCAAAATCTTGCCCAGACTCCCAATCCCAATCCCACACCCACAATCCCTCAGCAAATTCCCGATCTGGCGGCCATTAATCAGCAGTGGGAACAGTTGGTGGAGCAAAAGTGTGGCGAGGTGGCCAGCATTTGGCAGGAGCATCTCGCGCAGCGGGAGGCGGCCTTCAAGGCGCAGCTGGAGGAGATTGGCCAGCAGAGGGAGCAGGCAAGGGTGCATCAGCCATCGACGCAGCAGCCAGGAGAAGCCAGCGAGGACATGATGCAGAAGATGCAAAAGGCCCTGGAAACGCAGGAAATGGAGATCGTCACGCTCAAGGAGCAGCTGGCCATCCGTTCGGCAGAGTATGCTCGGCTTGCAGCCCAATACGATCCCTTCCGGCTGCAGAATCGCGGGGGATCCGGTGGAAATCTATCTCCGTCCGCCGGTGCCGCCTCAGCTGGTGGACCACCACCATTGACTGCCAACGAACCACTGCCCGAGTATGTGCTTAAGGCGGACCTGGACTACGCCCTGATGATGCTTCACCAGCGGGACATGCGCGTCGAGGAGATGATCCTGGAACTGGTGCAGCTGCTCGAGGAACGTGACCATCTGCAGCTGAAGCTATCGGACACGCTGCGCCAGTTGGAAACGGAGCGCAGTCGCGTCAGCGATGAACGTGAGTGGGGTTTTTCTTTCTATTCTGCCTTATAGAGTCGATCCTAACTTATTTGTATCCGCAATTATATAGCCGCCTGCGCCACTGCATCCTCATCGGCCGCCTCGGGCAGCAGCCCCAGCAAAACCAGCAGCGCCGGCAGCAGCAGCGAGCTCCTGGGAACCACAACCAGTGCAACCAGTGACCTCAAGCAGAAGTGAGTGCTGACAAATAAATAATTCAAGTTGTAAACGATTCAGCGGTTAGATCGGTAAAAAAGCATATCAATATATATGATCCAAAGATGGTAAAGTGGTAACAAAACAAATTAAATTTAGTTTACAGTTTTTAAACATATATATTACATATTTATAAATCAATATAATCAGAATATTGAATTAAAATTTGTTACACATCTCATATCATTCGCTGCGCCATTTACAACTATGTGAGGAATATGTTGTACTAATTATCATTACACTTTTCAGGCTCGCAGAGTTGCAGACGGTTAAGCATTCCAAGGACAAGGCCATTGTAGACGAGCGCGAGCTGCGCCTGCAGCAGATGTTCCAGCTGCAGAAGGACATGGCCAAGCAGCAGGGATCAGGATCTGGACAGGGATCAGTAGCGACAGCCCCTTCCGCACCACCATCAATCGGCGAGGATCTCTGTGAGTGGAAGCCACCTAAACATCAACATGTGATGATGTCCTAACCAAAATTCCGATACCAAATCCAAATCTCCAGCTCAGTCCGCATTGCGCTCGCCATCGATGATGCTCATGGACTGGATACTGGGCAACAACAACAAGGAGGAGGAGACCTCCGGCTAGCCCTTTCCCATTCACCGGCGAGGACAAGCACGAACCCAAGATGCCTTCAGATGGGCTCCTACGACTAGCAATTTGATAACGAATCATAACTTTAACCCTAATTCTGGCCTTCCTTGCGCGGACGATGGCGATAGCGATAGCGTTAGAATTCTTTATACGATATTATGTACCTTGGCTAGCTGAAAGGCTGGCTCCGGAATTCCCGATTCCCGATTTTGTTCCAAACGCGTACGTTTTATGTTGTAGATATGTAAAAATTGTATAAAACAAAACGAAATGAAGCAAAGCAGAAGCAAAAATAAAAAAAAAAACGAGAAAATTTAACTAAAGAATTTAAGAATTAAACCAAAATATATATATTTGTGCTTTAAATGGATTTCTTTTCAGATAAACCAAGTCTGTATTTTCTTATGTCTATGATAACTAAATCATAAGAAACTTGTAGGTATTGTTTTTTTGTTTGAGGGCGAAGTTATAGATTACCAACGAATCGACCATCGCTTTTCGTTTTATTTAAATTTATTTCAAATGATATTTGATGTTTAATTAACAATGTTTCATTTTATTTTTCCTTTGAGAAAAAAACACTTAGTTTTTAAGATTCATGCTGTAAATATTATAATAATTGTTTTTCTCTTGTTTGTGTTGCGATCTTCTCCTGCATTTCCCAATCTCCTCCACCTGCGACATCTTATATATTCCATTGATTTTGCGGCTGATTTACGAGGAGACTTTTGGGCGTGTGTAGAGTGTATGTTGGTTGAATCCAATTAGGTAATGCAATTCAATGTTGTTAAATGTACCGAAACAATTGTTAAATGTTAAGTTCCGTTTCCACATTTTTTTTTATTTTATTATTATTATTATGTTTATATATATTGTGTTTTTCTTTTTGCTACAGCTGACATCAAGTACATTTTGCTTATGATTTGCTTGTTTTTTTTGTTGTTTTTTATTTGTTTTTACTTCCACTTCTCTTTTTATTTATTTTTAGATTTTTGTTTTCTGTATTTCTAGTTAAACATTTAAATACGACTTTCCACATGCCTATGAAAATACAGCGATCATGCATGTCAGCGAATATATATTCATGTATAAATCTATATACCCTTTTTCAATGCTTTGCAAACTATATAAAAAAGTCGTAACCACAAACAAATGCAATGAAATATGTGAGGCGAAATAATAATGGTGAAAAACTAGTTGCATCGCCAGTCGCCAGTTACCCGGTTTTTACAAGTACAAAGCTTGTAACTAGAGGGCGGAACGGAAGGAACCAAGTGGATATGGTGGATCTATGGATCCCTGGATCTAGTGTTAACCATCAACAAGTCGTGTGTGTCTGTTGAGTCAAATGTTTTTAAAAAGTTGATTGATTTTGCTGCACCTATTCGGTCATATAAATATATCGTATCAGAAATAGTTTATGAATTTTCGCAATTTCGCTGCTAATTAGGCTAAGGAATTTTTTCAATTCGGCCTTGGCAAACAACACAAATTACATAAAGGTTTGCTTATAGAAATTCATTATATTCGTACAATATATATATATATATCTAGCGTTCATTGAGTGGTGTGTGTATGTGTATAGTAATGTAACCACTGAAATGACTAAAACGAAACGTAGTAAATGCAAATGCCAACCAAAAACAATAATGATTTGTTTATATATCTATATAATTATATATAGACCCGCGTTCGATCTCATTTCGGGATTTAGAAAGGGACAGACAAAAAGTGTGTGTGAGAGAGAGAGATACGACGGGGGGTGAAGCAACTTTTCTTTTAGAGAGCATCGGCCTTGCAGAGCATGTTTTCTTTTTGAAGCTTTTTCATTGATTGGTTTTCCATACAAGTGTTCTTTATTTTTTTCTTTTTGTATTTTTGTTTTGCATTTTGCTCAAGGTTTTTTTCTTGACATTTGGTTTTCATTTTTCGATTTTAAATTTTACATCTAGGTCTTGGTGGTTGAAAAAAAAGAAAATAATTTTTAAACTGAAGTTAATTCTCGCACTCACGTAACAATTTTATATTTATATTTTTAATGTTCGTCGAAAATATATTATAAATTCAATTTAAAAATAATTTTGGTTGTTCTTTGAAATACTTCACTTTTTCCGTTTAAAAATGCATCAAAAACGAATAAAAAAAATGGTGAAGCTTTTTAAAAAAATCTTAAATATTAATAGCGAAAAAGAAATGCAATTGAAAATCTGAGCAATATACGTATGGGATCTTAGTAGGTGTAGTTTTAAATATTTTTTAAGAGATTTTCCCATTTGCGAATTTACGATTTTTTATGTCTCTCTTGTTTTTTCCCTTTCTCTTTCTCTGCTGCTATCTTCCTTTTTTTTTTGTCAGCTTTGTTTTTATCTCTGGGTTTTCTTTCTTGTTTGCCGATGATGGAATTTAATGCTTCTGCTGCTGCTGCTGTTGTTCATTCGTTGTGGTTGCTGTTGTTAGTTGCTGCTGCTGTTGCTGTTTGATGGTGTTGCCGCTGTTGCTGTTGCTGCACGTTGCATGTTGCTGGCGATCGTTTATGGCATTCAGAGAAAGAATTTGCCCAGCAGGAGGCTAAGAATGGCCGCAGCAATGGCAATTGCAATGTAAAAGACCGGAATCTGCTTCTCAGCCAGAACTGGAGCATAGGGCTCATTCACCTGCTTAATTGCCGGCGAGCTGCGGTAGCGTGTGATTTGATCCTGAAAAATGAAGAGAAATGAAGACAGGTTAAAAATGGTACTTTTAAATGCCTTAAAGAGATAGCAAATACAAAAAAAAACTAATTGAAACACATAAATATGCATTTAAAATGGTTTCGAAATGATTCGCAACTGAATTTATTTATACCTTCAAGTGTAGATTTTCTTTTCGCAGTTCATTGTTGGACTCACGCAGCGCCTTAATTTCAAAGGCCAGCGACTCAATATTCTCACACGTATCGGGCAAATTCGAGGGCTATATTTGGGGAATACATAGGTGTGGCGTTATTTAATTAACCATTATTGGGTGTTAATCAAGGAAAACCCACCATATCCTCGCTGGAGAGCTTCTCGAGCTTCTTCTCGATAGCCTCAGCGATGCCTGAACTGGTGTTGACGCCTCCGCTTCCACCTCCGGCACTACCGCTTCCTCCGCCGATGGCACCGCCACCGCTGGTATTCTCCGCATTCGCCTCGTTGCTGGGCAACTCAAACACGCACTTCAGCTTGGCGTCCATCAGCTGCTCCGGTTCTAGTTCCTTCCACTGCAGGAGAAGATTACAGGCAAGATTGATTAGTTAAATAGTTTTAACAGTTTAATTCATTTTAATTCCCTAACTTTGCGCAAACTAATATTGTAATAATTAAGTGGATTATTATACCTTATTTATGATATAATTTATTTATTTATTTATATAAAGCTAGCTTAAGTTTTAAAACTATGAACTAACTATAATAAGAGCATTAGCAGCTGAGGCCTTCCGCTCGTCTGGGGTTACAGTAATAATTTAATTTAAAGGGATGAGAACAATTTTACATTTTGTGAATGAGTTGGGCTTTTTGAAGAAGTGAAATGAATTTTTTTATGATATAATAATATCGATCTAATATTCTAGTAAATACAATATGATTTATATCATCCTTTCTTTTCCTTACCAATTTATTTAAATCGGTCAGATCAGCATCCAGGGGTGCAAGGACGCTCTGCACCATAAACTTGTGCTTATTCTTCTCCTGCTGATCGTAGATGAATGGCTGCAGGCAGACTATGTAAATTGAAAAACGATTAAATTGGCTGATATATAAAAAAATAAATGCAATCATAATACTCACTCTCCACCTGGGTCGTTCGACTGGGCAGGATCTTGCCGATGTTTGGACGTACGCAGTAGCGCTTCGGGGCGGTTGTCTTGATCTTGAAGACCAGAGGCAGAGCCGAGTTGTTGCGCAGAGTCATGATTGTGACAACGGGTCGGTTGAAGGGACCTGCAATTGTGAAGCAATAAAAAGAGAATTAGAAAAATCGAATGCTTATACAAAATATTAATAAGTTTAATACAAAAAAAAAAACATTTTTTAAGATAATACCATAGGTAATAGGTAATCGATATTTAAGTATATTTCGATCTGATATGTAAATATCAGGTTTTATTTGACATTTAAATAAAACAGGCGTTATCGCACTTTTAGAATATCCTGCAGGCGTTATCACACTTTTTATTGAATGCACCATTCTATTGACGATAACCCCACCCAGGGAAGCCAACCCACTTTCGCACTTTCCCTGCTCTTCTCACTTTGCCACTCTCCCTGATTTTTTCGTCACGTCACGCTCATTGCGTCATTGGCCAAAGCAAGTTCAAATTAATTGAATTAAAAGCAAAACAAAAGCGAGAAACTAGCACAAAAGCCGAAAAAATAGACCAAACATCGGGGAGTCGTGTTTTGGGTACTCTATAAAAGGAGTTTTGAGTTGTCATAACAGAATAATATTAATC
The DNA here is from genome assembly GCA_018153305.1 of Drosophila kurseongensis. Taxonomy (NCBI): domain Eukaryota; kingdom Metazoa; phylum Arthropoda; class Insecta; order Diptera; family Drosophilidae; genus Drosophila; species Drosophila kurseongensis. The sequence continues at coordinate 2,579,990 of JAECXX010000141.1, forward strand.
ATTTATATATTAAAGTTATTCAGAAATATTTTGAAGATCATAAAAACGGAATTGAAAAAAAACTTTGAAACCTATATAATATAATGCTAATATAATCTGTATATTCCATTTTTCATTCTATAAATTATAAATCGATCGTAGAACTTACAAATTCCCAAAATACTGCTACCATTTTTATCATTTTCCGAATGTTAAGTGGCAACAAAAACACCAAATGAAACAGTAACACACGAATCGGTGTGTTTAACATAGTATGTGTGTTTATTTGATTTCAAGAAAATTTCATTAGACAAGTCGCGTCATGCATGTGTTTTCCGCCCTCTGCCTCCCACACCCTTCGCGATTTAACGCTAAACGGGGTGGTGGGGTGGCAGGTGGTACAAAAGAATGGGGCTAAGGCTCATACACACACGCACTCACAAATATGAAAATATTTGCGCATAGTGGAAATGAAAGTTAATTTATTTTTATGAAATATTTTTAAAGAGTAATTACTGACCTTAGTACGTTTTTACCAATAAATTGAGATTTAAAATATTCATTATTGTTTAATTATTTCCTTTTTTTGTGTTTGAAGCATAGACTAATGTATTGTCTACCATTAATAAAGTTCAGTTAAAAGATACGAGTAACCGTTCTCTTCAGGCATTTCTAGCAGATTCATTGATCTTTTTTAAAAATAATTTATGAAAATAATAACTGCATCATCATTCTCATTTTAACGTTAGCCCTGCTTTGTGTGCCCACTGTGCGAGCTCTTGCTGCCATATTGCATTGTTGTTACCGCTGCTGTTGCGTTTGCTTTTTGGCCAAAATTCAAGAGTAAAAGACAAGAAAAAAATGACCCATGACAAGTTTTTGGGTATAAAAATAAAATGCTAGCCAAAAAACACAGGGCGAGCAAGAAAGAGAGACGGAGAATCAGTGCAAGTGAGAAAAGGAGCGACGCCAGCTGCCGGCATAAAAAAAAATACAAATCTTGAAAGAGGAGCAAAGAACAGATGAAAAAAAAAAAACAATAAAAGGTGTCAAATAAATCGTACGCAAAATAACAACAAAAACAACGGAAATTATTGATAAGCAGAAAGTCAAAGAAAGTGATAGAGATAGCTATATAAAACAGAGTGTGGGAAAGACGGGGAAAGAGAGCGTGTGAATGTGTGTGTTTAAAAGAGAGCGAACTTTGCAGTTTGCTGTTTGCAACAACAAATTGGAGGTGAATTGGCTTTTTTTTATTGGTCGATATTAAGAAGGCCTTGCAAATATGTTGAAAAGGGAAAATTAATACCCAAATAAAATAAACTTACCCACAAAACGTAATTCATGCTCTGGGTCAATGGTCAACAGATCAAAATGTTGTTTGCTCATTGTGTTGCTGTTGTTGTTGGGTCTACTATTCTTGTTGTTGTTGGTTATTTCGCTCTCTCCTCTTTACGACTCTCTTCTTCCTTTTAATTTTTTGTGCGTCCTGTTTTTCGGTTAGCTTTTTGTTGTTTTTGTTTGCTGTTAAGGAAATGCACACGGAATTTTATTAAAAAACTCACACACTATATAAGAGTGATTTTTTCGCTTACGTTTGCGTTTTTAGCCCAATATTTCAACGGAATTCGCTGTTTTTTCGGCCCTCTTTTTTTTGTCTTCTTTCGTCTTTTACGCCCGTTTCGCTCTCACAGACGAAATATCGGTAAATTTATGCGACCAACACACACACGCATGGACAAAAAAATAAAGGAAGAGCGAGAGAGAGAGACAATCACTCACACAATCACACGCACGGGTTTTTCTTTTTTTGCAGAAAAATGTCGAGAAAAAAAAACTACGATCAACGTGCGCTTTTTCACCGACTTTTCAGCTGCTTTTCTTCGCGATCTTCTTTTCTGGGTGTAATTTGCACGCTTCGGATTCTTCAAAAAACTCAGTTGCAAATGCAAAATGCAAAAATCCAGAAATTCTGTCAGCAGAAAAAACCGCTTGTCAAACGCATGCGTCACTAGAGCTGGTAGTAAAATCGATTGGCCGTTCGATATTAATTTTTTGATATCGATTAAAGTCTTTTACGATAAGCAAACTTCCATAAACGTTTAAATATATCAACATATTTAAGAATTACAATGTTTTAAAGGTCGTCTGTACAGTAAATTTCAAAAGAAGTCAAGGCGCTTCTAAAACTGACGATACATCGATAATTTTTATTTATTTTTATGCTGGATATACTAAAAACGTTAGTGGCAAATCACCGATTACACATTTATTTTTTTTATAAGCCTACATTTTTCGTATGGAAAATGTAAGACTATGAGCGTTGGGCAGAATGTGAAAATATGTCCCATTGGAATTCGGCTATTAAATACATTGGTCGCGTTCAGCAGAACAACATTATCACTGATTACTTATAGTTAGTGAACGCGTATGATCACTTATCAGGGTCAGCAAAAAAGGAGCATAAAATAGGACGCTACATTCTCTTAATACATACACACATGGGTTAACTATCGAAAAAATAAAAGAAAATGAGAAATAAAACACAAATATTTATTGAATCTGTTGTTATTTTTTCACAATATGTTGAATTTGATGGTGTGCTTGGTACTTTAATTTCGGTGGTGCACGACTTGGGAACACGTATTTTTGAGAAAATGGATAGATATTTAAATACAAATTTGTTGCGTTTGTTACGACGATTCGGCCAGTTACTTTTCAGGTGGCGTAATCTATGATCAGCGTTCAGCAGAAAAACTTGATCACTGATTATTGATCCATTATGTAATCATGTGTGCTGAAAACGACCATCAATTCATTATTTTTCAATAAACTACTTCCTTTGAGTTTGTGTTTATAAATTTTAATTTATTATTAAATTACTAAATTTATTAAAATACCGTTTAAATTTAATAGTATCATGTTCAATTCATAATAAGGAATCCAAATTAATAACCACAAACTCCAAGGATATAACTAATACAAAAGCTATATCCTTGGAGTTTGTGGTTATTAATTTGGATTCCTTATTAAATTACTAATATTATTTAAATATCGTTTAAATTTAATAGTATCTTATATATTGTTTATGTAATAATTGCATATTTTTAAATTGTATTTTCTTTTAATATTATTAAAAAATTATAGGTTTTATTTATTTTTGTTTATTTTCGTATTTAGGTGAACAGGCGTCTTTACACACTTTTTCTGTCAAAAATATTGATGCTTTAACAACACTTTAATCAAAAAACCAAAGCAGGCGGTGACTTTATATTGCACTGGTTTTGCATAAAAATGAATAGTTTGAGTTCATTCAGCGTACAAGTCGGTCGTCAACTCTTATATCAGCTTCAAAACTGTATCGAGTCGAGAAATTAAACAAGTAAAAAATATTACAATTTTTTTTTACAAGTCCGCGATTCAAATAAAACGAAAGCTATTCGTCGAGCCATCGATAATCAATATCAGCAAGTAAAGTAAAAACTGACAGAGCTATCGATATATTTAAATTTCAAGGAAAGAAGAAAAGGTGTTTAATTTTTTGGCAAAATAAGGAATTTTTAACGCTAGATAGTGAAATTCCGGTTTGGGAAGCATGATAATCGAGAAGCAGCATCCGCTGGACAATTGCCAGCTGTTTGTCCAGCTGAGGAGGACATTCCAGGACGTCGGCGGAACCAACAAGAGTCTCAAAAGCATTCTTTATTGGAGCGGTAAGTGTATAATATTGGGAATTAGTCCCAAATAAAGTATTTTTCGGCAGGAAACGAAGAGCATATTGCTCTGGTTTGCGACCGGGTGGCGGGGATATTGCTGGAGCACGAGCTGATCGTCCAGGAGCCGCATGCCCAGCGACCGGAGGATCTGGTGGCCCGACCAGTTGGCCCGAAGGCCATGAACCACCTGCGCGGCCTACTCGTCTACCTAGTAGTCAATACGGCCAACGAGCAGCAGGAGGAGCACTCCCAGTGGAGCGAGCACTGCTTCCATTTGTGCGGCCTATTGCCGGCTATTCCGCAATTCCTGACAATTGCCATAGCCCTGAAGTCTGGCCTTCAGCAGCCGCTGGAGGAGTTCCTCGCCTGCGGACCGCGCTGGCTGACCTCCCAATACTTCGATGCCTTCGACCAGACTCTGTCCCACGTGCACAAGGATCATTTAGATGCCCTGCCATTGATCTTCGGCGTTTTAAAGGCAGCCGCTTGCGCCATGGTTTATCACAATCTACCCGAAGCCAATAAGAAGTTACTGTTCCAGATGTCCGGGATTCTGCACCATCATCTCGTGACCTCCGAAGAGCGTCTAAAGAGGGAGGTGCCTGCGACCATGCGCGGGATTTACCTGGCTCGGGCCACGAAACAGCTGCTGGAGCTTCTTGTGGATATCCTCGGCGATTCGAAGGGGCGCCATCAGCCCAAGTACTTTACGATCTACAGCCAAATGAGCATCGATATCAGTGGCAGCTACGCAGCTGATATCAAGAAAGATCTGCAACACTTTGCCCAAGTTTTGTTGGACGGATTGCAACGCGTTTTGCAGCCAGTTAGCGTTTATATGTATATGTTCTGGCTGGAAATACCATCGCCGCGTTTGCTATACAGCTACCAGGAGCTAGTCTGCTGCCTGGCGGCCGAGATGCTGCCATTGGCCCAACAGCATAAGGATCTCTCTCAGCATGACGTCTGCAAGCAGCTGAAGAATTTCGCGGATGCAGCAAAAAGCTTTGAACAACGCCTTACGGAGCTGACAATTGGTGAACTGTTGTCCTTTCTCGACGGTGATCTTGGCAAGGCCACCAATGAGCAGCTGCTGGCTGGACTGGCCAATCTCTTTGGCCGCTCCATAGCCTATGGCAACGATGAATGCGTGGAAACCATGGATAAACATTTAAGGTTGCTCACCCCGCTGCATGCTCAGATGATACTGGCGCATTTAGGAAACGTGGTGGAAGCCAAAAAGATGACGAAAGAGGAAGACGTGTCTATTAAGACAGAGCAGCGTGACGAGGAGGAGGAGACCATGAACACTAGCGAGGACGACAGCGAGGAGGATGAGGAGGAAGAGGAGGAGGGAGAGTATGCCAGCCTTTTGAACCTGGTCTTGCGTCCCCTGTTCCTGCAATTGAGCTCGAAAGAAAAGATCCATTTTCTGCAAACGCGGGATAAACTCGGTGTGACGACGGGAGGCTTTAAGTTTGAGGCACCGGATCATCAGGAGCGGCGTGTACGTTTCTTCAATCGTTTAGAGATTAACAGGACATTTCCGCTTGACGATTTCCTAGCCCTGTGCTATGAGAATCCGGAAAAAACGTGGCTGGATTTCGCCATTTTGGGTATGGCACACCAGCGCTTTGGAGCGCTCTTCTGGCGCGTTGCTCGACATTGTCCCAACCATGCTGTCCACCAGATGACCCACTGTGCCAGGGAACTGTTGCGAAACGGCGAAATACTGATAAAGGCGAACGCCCCCCGCTTTTTGCTGTCTTTGTATGGCCACCGGCAGATCCTCAACGGTTTGCATTCGTCATCGCGCAAATATGTTGTTAGCCTGAAGCACGATGCCTGCATGTATGACAAGGAGCAGCTGAAGCAGTCACAGGACGAGTTCCTGGAGGGCTGTGCCGGTGGTCTAGCCGTGTTCAGTGAGACCTTAGACTATACCAGCCTGCAGCGCATCCTGCGTTTGCTTCTCCAAATGACAGTGGCCGAGCAGCAGCTGCAGCGTTTTGGCTGCCAGCAGATGAGAAGCATTCATAGGAAATATGGAAATCCACAGGGAGGAGGAGATGGAGAACCAGAGATTGTCCAGATCGCCAAGCAATACCTAGCCATGCACGAGCTTTTGCCCGAGTGGCGCCAGGAGAATATCAAGCTGATCTCGCAGCTGATGTTTACCATAGATGCTTTGCGCTGGGACTTGACCACTTTTGTGCAAGCACGCGTGGATGCTCTGGGCCTGGCAGTGCGCTATTGGGGCGCGAATCTTCCCCTCCTGCAGCTCCTGAACGAAGGTGAGTTCTCCGATTCAGAGGATACATAGAAAGACACGTTAGGTTGCCTGCTCTAAAATTTGATTTTTCGCAGAATTCCGTCAGAAAATCGTTGATTTGGTGAACCAGATGAAACGCAAGGACTTTTGGGTGGTCACACTAGAAGAGGGAAACTCTAGTTTCAACCGTCGGTTCATTAGTTTGGTGACCCAAGCCAGTGGAGTGGAGGCCACCAAGCTTTTCGCCCATACTCTGAAAAGTCGCATCGATAGCAAGCTTATGGGCGAATTAAGCGAGGAGGTGTTGCTGGCCAACTGTCAGTCGGCTTTGGAGGCCTTCAAATTCCTTTTCCGTCGCTATATGGTCGCCTTCCGTCATCATTTTATGTACGGAAAACTGAACCGCAGGCGCCGCCACTGGGATCATTTAATGGCCGTAGTGACTAAAACTCCGCTCTCAATTCGCAACGAAATTATGACCGAAGCTCGCCAGGGTTTCTATTCGTGTTTCCGCAACAGTCCGGCCAGAAATCCTGTCCAGGAGCAGGCCAATCAAAGCCCCGTGGATTTGGATTCGGGAGAGCTGCATTTTTAAAAGGCAGCTATCATATTTTGTACTCAATTCAGCGCCACCAGTCTAACATTTAGAATAGTGTGAAGCGCACAATAACTTTATCAAGACACGTACATACACTTATGTATATTGTTTCTTGAATCACTAAGATTTAATATGTACAATCCTGCATTTTTAAAATGCAGCTATCATATTTTTTTACTAAAATCAGCGCCGCCAGTCTAACATTTAGAATAGTGTGAAGCGCATAATAACTTTATTAAGACACATAAGATAACACTTGTAATTATGTATTTTGTTTCTTGGATCACTAAGATTGAATATGCATCTTAGAACTCGGGAACATTCTTATAAAATATTGTAAGCGGATGAATTTTCGAAAATAACACACATTCTTAATTTCCCAAACCATAACCATAATGGAATCTCTTTATTTACTTTTTAAGTCCATGTTGTGGCATTTGGAAAACAAATTTTATTTGCCATGCGCAACAAATAAAAACTAGTACAAAAATACAAAAATATCATTTTATTTCTTAATTTTTACAAATCATCTCTGATCATGTTGATCCGCTGAACGCGGTTAATTATTTAAATCACGGTTTTAGCTATTCAAACAGAGACGGCGACACCAGCTGCTCGCTGATAGTCGATAGTAGTGCGGTGGAGGCGGCGGGCGATAGACGGCGGTTGCCTATCGGCCGGCGAAGCAAAAGCCTTTGCTTCACTAAAAAAATATTACAAATTGAAGATAAAAGCGAAATAGATAGGCAAAAAAGGAGGAGACACCGTCCAAGGAAAAAGTGAAACTGGGTCAAGACCATGCCCATGCAACTGGCCAAATTAGTTGTAATATTATAGGCCAAATCATCGGCAGAAGTTGAGGAGGAGGCTTATAAATTATGGAACTACGCGAATTGCGCGGTGGAAATGGAGGAAATGGAGGAGGAGCAGGTGCACCTGGGACACCTGGATCCCCTGGAAATGGAGCCCCTAGTCCCGAGCTCGGTGGCATTTGCATTGGAGGCGCCGCCGGTGGCCAACGAATGCCCACCAAGGCGGATATATTCATGGAGCAACTGAATGTGACCAATGCCAAAAAGGTGGCCCTACTCCTGGTCCTTGGATTCATCGTATACCACGGCCTGCTCAACTGGAATTACGGTTGGTCTAATATCAAAATTGTCCACTATATACACTCGAGATCATATTTCCCCGATTCTGCTACTATATCCCACGAAAAATCAGAGAAATACTTAGTTTTAATTTGGTTCGTTAAGATTTTCGGGTGAATCACAAGTATTTTGGTGTATGAGATTGATCACCGGGGTTATAATAAAATATTAAACACATCCTATAAATTAGAGCCATTCTTAGTTTAAATTAATACCATATTCGATTTGTTGTATTTCATGAAATTCAATAGATAATAGATCGCTTTACTATACATAGCCCCTGTTCCAAGTATTAAGAGAAGTTGAGCAAAATTATTCTATACTAATTATAAAAACTTTAATTTAAAATTGTGTATTGAAACCAAAAAGTTTATTTAACTTAAAAACTTCATAAGATAAGCTGAGATTTCTGTTTTGGTTTTTTGATAGTTACCTTAAACGCTATAGTTATCATTTATTACTTAAAAGCAGGCTTATATAGACTATGTTTTATAGTTGTCATAAAATGGATGAGTCAGCAGAGATAAACAAACAAAACTTGAACGAATGGCGTATATAAGTATCTATCTAAATTATCTCTTGTGTATAGATAATCATTCCAAACCGCATAAATCATAAAATTCAACTTTGTAGAGATCTTACTAGCTTAATGAAAGTCTTGTTCCTTTATGTTTGTATACCCACGCACATTAAACTCATATAAACCCTCTTCAAAGATATTCCAGGTTGATTTTAAATTGGAACTAACAGCCCAAATACTCCATAAAATGATTGCAAGTAGTGATAGATAGTAGATAGGTAAATTAAACAAACGAGATAATCGGAACATGTTCATACTCACTCCCTTACAAATATTGATTTATTCCGTTTTCCCGTACTCTCGCAGGGAGTGACTCCTGCCAGTGGCTGCTGTCCAAGGGCCGTTTCAAGGGCGACAACGAGTGGCAGCCGTACGGTTGCATGGTGCACAAGTACTCCCTCACGTGAGTAATCAACATGCCGTGCCCGCGGAGATAACCCATAACCCAGTTCCCTATTAATGACTCACCCTAACCGAAATTTTTATTATTTACAGCGATACTAGGCGCTGCCTGCGTTACCTCGCCTTCTTTGACAACAAGAACAACTTTGTTTTCATTGGCGACGAGAGTATTCGGCTGCTCTACGAGCGCTTTGTAGAGCAACTGCGTCTGCCGTTGGCCGCGGATGAGGTGCCCGAGGAGGAGGACAACAACGCCTCGGTGGCGGATGGCTCTGCCCGCTTCGAGGACAAGAAGCTGCACATGCTGGCCCAGTATATTCGAGCCGACGAGGTGAGTCCAACGCTGGTGGAGCATCTGTACCGTCTGGAGGCCGAGAAGCAGTTGTCCTCCGTGTATGTGGTGGGCCTCACTTATGCCGGTTTGCTCGCCGGCAACACCACCGACGATGTGCTGCGGCAATACGCCGCCAATCTCACCCTGCTGGTGGCTCCTTTCCATCGCCTGGTGGCGCAAACGTCACGGGTCCTCTGGAAGCTAGCCGATCGCGTGGACGAGGAGAAATTGCCTTCGAATTGGAAGCTACTGCAGAACGAACACATCGATCGCCTAAACCATGTGGCCAGGGGTGTTTTCCGTTACACGGAGGCAAGCGTTTGGGAATCCGCCTGGCACATAGCCAATGGCCTGCTGGACAACGCCGTGGATGGCCATCAACTGTGCGCCCATGGCCAGCGGCTGGAGGTTCAGCTACTGTGGAACATGTACTGCAATGACTACATGAACTACAATGATGGCACCTGTTGCAGCAGCTCCGAACCGCACACCACGCTGCAAATAGTGGCCTATGCCCTGTTTGGCGTCTGCATGACCCTCGTGTGCGGCATGTGCCTGCGCAGATGGCTGCTCCACCTGCGAGGTCAGACTTTGTATGTGCCATTGCAGCAGCAGCACCAGCACCAGCAGCAATCTCATGAGGGCGCCAGAGGAGGAGCACCTAGTAATGCCTTATCCGCCCTGATAACCGACTATGGCACGCCCATGGTGGCGCTATCACTGCTTGGCCTTATTCTGGCCTATTTCTACCTCTGCGATCGCACCAACTTCTTTATGAAGGAAAACAAATACTACTCGGAGTTCAGCTTCTGGATACCCGTGGGCTACGTCTTCGCGTTGGGTCTGTTCTTCACGGAGGACTCGCGGTTCACCAAAGTGCTGAATCGAGATCAAACGGACGAGCTGCGTGGCTGGATACTGCTGGTGGTGCTAATATACTATATGACCGGAGCACAGCGAGTGCTGCCCATTCACATGCACATCAAACTGCTGATCTCCGGATATTTCTTTCTCACCGGCTACACGCACTTCACGCACCTGTGGCAGACCGGAGGCAATGGATCCCTGTTTGTGCGGTTCTTCCAGGCCATGTTCCGAGCGAACTTCCTCAGTGTGCTGCTGTGCTTCTGCATGAACCGGCCGTATCAGTTCTACTACTTTGTGCCACTACTCTCATTCTGGCTGTGCGTTGTCTACTTTGTGCTGGCGCTGCCGCCACGCATTTCGTCCGCCTCGGTGGACGCCAACCCGCTGCACTATCTGTATTTGGTGTGCAAGTGCATTGGCTGTCTGGGCGGCATCACGGTGCTCTTCATGTCGGAGGTGTTCTTCGAGCGGATCTTCGTGACGCGTCCGTGGAAGGCGCTGTTCGTGACGACGGACGATGACCTGCACGAGTGGTGGCATCAGTGGAAACTAGACCGGTATACGGTGGCCTTTGGCATGATATATGCCGCCTGCTTCCACATCGCGCAAAAGTACAATGTGTTCGATGACAACAACCATGGGAATCTGTTTTCGAGGAGAACCTCCATATCGGTGACCCTGCTGGCACTGCTGGGCGTTGGGGTGTACACCTCGTTCTCGTTCCTCTGCCGCAACGTGCAGAACTGCGAGGAGATCCACTCGTACATCCTGTTCATCCCGATTGTCGGCTATGTGGTCCTCAGGAACATTTCGGGCATCCTGCGCACTCGGTACTCGGCGTTCTTCGCATGGTTTGGCCGCATCTCGCTGGAGCTATTCGTCTGCCAGTATCACATTTGGCTGGCTGCCGATCGACACGGTGTTCTGGTCCTGCTGCCTGGCTTTCCCACGCTCAACATGATCATCACGTCGTTCATCTTTGTGTGCGCCTCGCACGAGGTGCACCGCCTCACCCAAATCCTGCTGCCGTATGCCGTGCCCAGCGACTGGCGTTTGGTCATGCGCAACTTCGTCATCTTTCTCATCGTACTCATACCCGTTGCCCGCTCGGACGGCATGTTCTGATCCGGTCCTGAGCGATCCGCAATCTAATTGCCGCCCAGGTAGTGACCCCAAAGTATTCGATAGATAGCAGCCCATTCGGCTAAAATAAATAAGTGCGAACACAAGTGTGCAACTCAGGGTGGATCGGTTTTTATGCAAGCCTAAAGTTTTAGAATTCTTTTGCAATATCTCCATTCTTTCTAAAAGATATTATAACATTAAGACCATAGGTCTGATATTTGCATTCATTTTTTGAAAAGAAAACCACATGTTGATGCAAAATCTTGCAATTCTTTTTTATTGTACACCCTAATATAATTGTTTTTCTTAACACGTCCATAGAGCAATATATCTAGACAAGACAATTGTTACATTTGTTACTGTTAGTTCAATTTGTTTATTAATTGTTTACTTTTCATTACCAAATACTCTTCTATATGCATCTAATAAAATCGAACCGCCCTAGCTTGTATAGTGCGTATCATAGCTATAAGAAGATATTTGTAGCGAAGTCTCGGAACGAGAACCATAACTTAACTTAATCAAATCGCCATTTGCTATAGCGCATTCGCTAACGAATCCAAATCTTTACATAATTTTATTTATTTTAAAATTTAATAAGAACTTAAAACTTTTACTAAAATGTATTTAGAAAGAAAATTCAAATCTGCCCTAGTTGATTGAACTTACTCGAGACTTAGGTACCTCAATTTAATTTAATTTATAATATGATAGCTCCCGAATATTCTTTGTATTTTTGTCAAGCAACTTTGTTAAGGGAAACATACAAATTAGGGCCTTAACTTAACCGCTCAACATTCTTATGGTTCTGAAACGCACTGTATGCACACATTAAACTATAAATATACAAACACTACACATATAATAAATATATAGGGTTAACTTAGCTTTAATCAAATTTTGCACAAATTACTTAACAACTCACCCAAACACACTCACTCAAACTCAAGCAGCGGCAAACCAAATGTATGTATAGAGCAAGAGAATAAAGCAATGGATATATACTTATTTGACACACTGTTAGCCACTGTTGGCGGAAGCCATTGTCTGGCAAATTTATAAGCACCAACTTTGGACTGGCGGCCACTGAACTGGGCATCCTCAAACGCGGCCGCGGCGCAGGGATTGCGCTAATTGACATGTTGCAAGCAACCTGCAAACCTAGTCTAAGCTGCACCGAGAAAAATTAAGGGATAGGTTATCCACTAGATCAAGTAAATAGTAAGACCTAAAAATCATTAATGCCTAAAAGTGTATTTTAAAAAATATACAATGTTTTATAATTAATATAGCATGAATAATTCAATAGCTCGAATAGTTATTCCTTCTTATGTCCGATAATTTTAAATGAGTTTAAGGCTTGTTTAATCGGCTTGTATTTCATGTTTATCTTTTTTTCACTTAATATTTGTTTCAGTGTAAAAGCGCAGGTGATGGCGGTGTATACTTGTCATTCACAAAAAACATTCATTCAACTCGTGAAAGTAAAAAGAGTGGATTCCCCTCAGGATGTGAAAGTGGATAAGGAAAAGGAAGGGTAGGAGCAGTAGGATTGAAACTGCGGCAGTTCCACGCGCCTTCAAAGGTACATATTTGCATACATAAGCAGGCACACTCTCAGTTAATGAAGAGCTTAATTCGCATCACAAACAGAACTTTTTCCCGTCTAATTGGAAGAGGATTTGGGTTTTTAGGTTTTAGGACTTGTCTCAAGAGAAACGCAGTACGGTATATATTCGGCCATATTCTAACGTCAATTAATCGAATAACGCCTTTCTTAATTTACGGCTTTGCCAAAAAATGACCCAAAACCTGCACTTCCAAGACCATAACTTTTTTATCTGAAGTCCTCTTTCAAAATGGTATGTCTTAAAAGGATCGTGTGCTAATTACGTAAAAATCTGCATTCAAACTTTGGTTTGTAATTTTAGATCGATTTTCTTTACATTTTCATGATGGTTTCCACATTTCCGAAAAACGGCTTTGCCAAAAAATGACCCAAAACCTGCACTTCTAAGTCCATAACTTTTCTATCTAAAGTCCGATTTTAAAATGGTATGTCTTTAAAGAATCGTGTGCTAATTACCTAAAAATCTGCATTCAAACTTTGTCTTGTAATTTTGGATCGATTTTCTTCACATTTTCATGACGGTTACCCTTTCCAAATTGCCGAAAAACGGTTTTGCTAAAAAGTGACCCAAAACCTGAACTCCCAAGTCCATAACTTTTTTAACTGAAGTCCGATTTTAAAATGGTATGTCTTAAAAAGACCGTGTGCTAATTACCTAAATTACATTCAAACTTTGCTTTGAAATGTTGGGTCGATTTTTTTGACATTTTCTGGACCGGTTTACAGGAAAATGACCCAAAACCTCTACTTCTAAGGCCATAGTTTTTCTAATTGAATTCCGATTGTAAAATGGTATGTTTTAAAATGCGTGTAGGGTAAAAACCTAAAAATCTGCATTCAAATTAATTTTTGTATTTGTTTGTGGGAGAAGCCCATTAAGCGAACAACTTTGGGCTTCGGTTGGCAAATGGAAAGCTTTCGGCTGGCGTCAACAAGTGGCTTTTCGACCGCTTTTTCGCCCCACATTCGGATTCATGAAAGCTATCGGTTTTCCTGGCCGCGAACCAGGTCAGTAAGCCGCAAAAAAACGCTTTTGAGTGGGAGCTGCCAAAGCTTTTCCGAGTCGCCTGGACTCGGGATTTTTCGATTTATACAGTTATGTGAAAAATTATAGGGATGTCTGTATTCATACAGTATCTCCGTGCATAAATACAATTTAAAAAAAGGCCACCAAAACCATCAATTTTCTTACCAGATTTTAATACAATAATAATAATAGGATGGTAAAACAATTGAACTTTTATTTATTTTTTGTTTTCTGATTCTGTCTTTTATTTTTTATCATTGCACTTTGATGTTTCACTTTCGATTTAGGAAGTGAAAGCATTAATAAGTTTACAAAAATGAAGATACTATCAACGTTTTTAAGAATAGTAATTTTATGGGTTTTTTCTAGGATGTTTCACAGTGTCCTTATTAATTTGTACATGACTGTAGCTCGTCGGGCAAAAGCCGAGGGCAAAAGGTTTAAATTAAGGCGCTCGTCAGCGGTCGCTCCCAGTCATCGGCCGAAAGTGTTTGGAAACGGTTCGTTGGCACTCCCACAGGACAATCACAAGCCACAGCAGCCCCACCACCCAATCTGTTGGGCGCCAAACTAATCAGTTAGGCGCCAAAAAAGCAGTACAAAGTTTTAAAATTATACAATTTGAATTACAAAATTGGTGATAAAAAAGTGTGACTGCTGGGGTTTTTAAAGAGTTTTACTTTTTTTGGCTGTGTTTTAAGTGTCAAGGAAGCGTTTTCAGTGCCTAGACCGAAATGTTTTTTTAAGTGTGTGTTTCAATCAAATTGAAATAGTTAATCTCTTTTTTTCATGTTTTTTCCTGTGCCTGCAGTTCACATATCAGTTAAAACATATGTACTCACGAAAATACAAAGTGCAAATCATCAAAATGGAATCAAAATTTTGGATATCGACGTCGAAATTAACCAAAGTCTTTGGCTTTCAAATTTAAGATCAGAATTTGATCCTACCATCCTCTGAATTAACATTTTAATCTTTTAGCAAGTATATATTATATATTATCACAGAATTAATCGAATTATTGGTGTGAATATCATATCTAATCTCAAAACAATATATCTTAAGTTAAGTCTGCAAAATCTTTATGATCGAGGCTATTAGAGATCAAAGCCGATCATTATATACAAATATTATTCAAACTTTATTAAAACTTATTCAAGAAAAACTATAAATATATAATTGTTTTAAGTAAAAATGGATCCAAGAAAATCCCTAAAAAAATACAATCAATACAAACACGATCACTGTCTAAAAATTAAGATCAAAATTTTAAACAAGTCGAATGATCAAGAGTATTGAAAAGACACACCAAATCCAACTTACTTCTACACGATCACATATAACCAATTAATCTAAAAAAAAACATTTGAGGAAAGCTATTGAAAATACGCTGAAAGAAACACCAAAAAGCAGTACTTAAGATAATAACTATTTAAATGTAAATATTAATTTACATTTCCCTTACAATATTATTGAAATAAATGCATTATCTAAATCGGCATAGAAATGCATCCTTTACTAGACCGATACTACAGTGAGCGCTTTCAGATCAAACTGATAACCCGATATTTGATTGAGATGCTTCGATTAAGAAAGAAGAACAAGCGCAATTCTGAATTGTCAAAGTAAAAGTTTATTGATTTAGGTACTCCACCATTAATCCAAAGATATATGAAAGCCTAAACTCAAAAAACCTGAATATCGAATTAATCGATTAGAACTATCGAATATACTTTAGTCGAAACCAAATGAAGATATCAATACTACAATCAACTGGCATTATAAAAATGCCTACTTGAAGACACCCGATAAGAGATCCCAGAACGAACACAAACCAAATCGAATTTAACAAATACAAACTGTAAAAGCCAATCCAATTAAGACGATCATTAATCGAAAAAATCGAAATCGAACATTGTAAAACCAGCCGCTTAAAGACAATTAGTCCGTGATCTTGTGCCGAAGCTAAACCGATGTAGGCTAAAAGATGACTTTGATATCTGAGGACCTGAAGCCAAATAAATGCATAATTAAGGCTCAGAGCCGAACAGAGCATGTGATCTAAGGACATCACAAATAGCAGGTGAGAAGCTTTTGGACCAGTGAACTCAAATTCAATTCTGTTGTCATTAAGTTGTTGGCACTGCCATTGCTGTGTTGTTGCTTTCGTTGTTTCTGTTGTTATCGTTGTTATCATTATCATTATCATCGCTCTGTAGCTCTTACTTATGTCATTCGCAATTACAACATGCTATTGCGATTACAATTAATGTACAGTACACGAGCGAGACACATAGATGCAAAGGTACACACAGCCATTCGCGCGGGTGAAAGTAAAGCGGACACTTAAAGAAAGCTTGCTCCTTAATGCCTTTCACTGCGCATTAGTTAACCAAAGTACTTAGGATACCCTTCGCACACCGTTCGCTAGTTGGGCCTTTTGTTTTCTGGATCTTCGAGGCTTCGATTTAATTTGTGGATTAAAAACGCAGACTCGAGCGAAAGGCCACCCAATCCACCATCCATTCCCACTTGGATGTGCAAGTGTCCTTGTGTATCTGGCAGTTAATTAGAATTGCGTTGGCCCGGTTGACGGCTTCTTGTTTTGATTGTGCCAGACAGACGCTTAGACAACTCACGTCTTTGCCTACAATTTGGTCTTTTCTACCCTTACGTTCTATACCCACACCATACACTGCGCAAATAAACCTTCAAAATTCGGGACTCTCTCGAGTCAAAGACAATACCTTTTAAGGGTCAGCAGACATATTCTGATATATAACTTAAAATAGAAGTTCAGCAAAATCAAGCCGTAATAAATACCTACAAAATGACAGTTTACCAGGACGACTAGAAAACGGGACTAAGTTATTATTATCTCTTTATTTTGTTGAACTTAGATTTTGGGTATTTATTTAATATATAAAATATGAACAGAAATTCCGGATATAACTTCGATAAAATGTCGTTATTAACCGAAAATATTGTATAATCTATATAATATGGAACACATTTATACTCTGAATTCTACATATTTCACAAATAATATATAATTCAGAATTTGTGAATGTGATTAATTGTCGCTGTAGGTATTAAAACTGAAATATCGTTAACACGATATTGATAAGTCGATATTTTTCCTATGGAAATCCTATCCAAACTCAGATTCCTAAACATTCTCCAGTATAATTTGACTTGTGAACTATGATCCTGTAGTTTTTATCTGTGCACAGTCGCATACACAGTTTGGTGCGGCCCGAGGACATCGGTGTCCTTACATTTCGCTAAGAGGGTAACATCTGCCTGGTGGCCTCCCTTTGTGCCCATCCTCCGCCCCATTTTCCTTGGCGCCCTTTTCGCTTTCTTCTTGTTTGTCACGAGTTTATTTTTCAGGGACTTGGACTCGTTGTTTTCGTTTTGCTTCTGTTGGCAGAATCATATGAATTTGATTGTTGCTTTTCGCCTGGGAATCGGTTTGTAATGTTCAAGTTTCCCTGAGCCAAGTTAGAAGTTTCGTTTGAAAGTTATTTGTTTATTTGAAGACCTCCAGTTCCCCCTTCTAATTATAGTTGTAATATTATAGTTAAAATAGAAGCTATAGAAGCTAATATTATATTGCACTGTTTTTTTATGACCTAGGAATGCAATTAGAATTCTCAACTTAGTTTTATTCAGATTGAAATATATTTCTGTAATTGCAACCCCATTAACATGTAAATAGTATTTTGATTTTCAAATTTGCAAATGCATTTCTGGAGTTCCCTGCCTTTGAAGTGTTTAGTTTCAACTTTTTATATATCCACCCACTTTTGGATATATTGGCACTCCAGACCCTCTAATGTATGCTACACTTTTGTTTTCTCGTTCGTTGTCATTTGCCCCGGGAAACTGAAAGCAGAGAAAAACGAAGAAAATATGAAAAATGCCAAATGTAAACAAAATCAAAAATGCCGGCCATGTCCTTTGGCGTTTTGTTCCACATATTTTCTTTGTTGCTTCCCCCAAATATGTACAAATATTTTGATGGCAGAGGGGCAAAAAATCTGGCAGATGGGTGAGCCGAAAGTGGGCCCGTTTCGAAATTGCTGGGCCTGTTAATTTAATTTTCCCCACTCCGCCTCTACTACCGATTTCGTTGTCAGATGTCCTGGTCTTTGTGAAAACGACATTGCGAATGAAAACAAAACTAAGGGGAAGTGGCTTTTAGTCGGCCCAACTTATTTATGATTTCACTTCGAATGAGGTTTGTAGAAGTTTTTGGACTTTTTGTATTTGGTTGTAGCCTTTGAAGATGCATTGAACAAATTTTAAGGACTTATAGCCCTGCGATCTTGTTTTCTTCTTCTAAACACATCTTTGTTTTTTAGAATACCACTTAAAAGTATTTCCAAATAAAACTTTACAAATTGAACTAGAGTTTAGGGAGCTACATAAGTTCTCATTTAGAAAACTCATTGCCTCGCAAATCCTTAATATAAAGAGAAAATCATTTTCTACCAAAATCTGTTGGTTCACCTTTTATTTACACAAACAAATTCCGTCCATTTCCCTTGGTTTTTTTGTTTGGTATTTTCCATTGACATTGAAGCATTAGCTCTATGTGATATCGTTTCATCTTGTTAAACACTTGTTGTGGTTATTTCAATACATATTCAATTTTTAATTATATTTTGGTATTCACTTGAGTCGCATGCAGTTAATTTCATATTTTTTACCCAGTTTGGCGCTGTCTTTTTTTTTATTTCGCCATCCATTTTGCTTGTTTGCTGTTTGTTTGTTGGTTTTTCATTATTTATAACTGAAATTTAAAGGCTGTTGTTGATGCCGACGGCGCGGCCTCTTGTTGTTGTCGTCGGTTTTTTTCTATTGTTTAAATACATATATTCTATGTATATTGTATTGTATATTTGGTTTATTTGGTTCTGGAGTTCTTGTTGTTGTTGGTCGGTTCGAGCCATCTTTGTTTGTTTTGCGTTTCTGATGTCCAGTTACGCTAACGCTTTCACTTTCCCTCTCTGGTTTCCCACGGAATGCTTTATCCTGCCACTGATTTCCTTTTCCCTCCTTTTATCTTTATGTGATTTAAGCGTTAACATTTTATTCGGTTTTTTCCCAGTTTATTTATTGCAATTTGAGCGGAGGACATATATATTGGTAACATTATTTATTCCCCTTTGTTATAGCTATTTAAATTTTCAGCAATCAATATCGGTTGAATATTGTTCTGTGAGTTATCTGAGTTATCTTATATTTGATTATCTGTTTTATGATTACATGATTAACTAACTTTTTTTTCCTGTGCAAAAATTGAACACAAAATCCGAGGTAACAAGATTTGTAGCTCGTATGCTATTCCGCGAAATGGAGATGTTCGATAATCTCCTCCAGAATTTCCTTCGTTCCTGAATTCCTAACCAAATTCCAAAGAGTCTTTTCCGCCGATTGACCCACAAAAGGCGCTTAACTTTTTTCACCCGAAAACAAAATGTGGAAACAACGGAGGCAAAAATGGGGATTCGCGGATAGGTACATATCACATGGTCATAAAGCATGAAGGTCTCCTTCAGCCGAGTTTGTTTGTCTGTTTTTTTTCGGGGGGCTTTTGGTTTTTTTTTTTTTTTTTGGGTGAGCTCATAAAAGCGAGCGATAAAACGATCAATCTGATTGAAGTTTATTAAGAGACTATCGTAAGCGATAACGATTCTAATTGAATGGCTGAACTGATTACGGAAATATTTATATTAAGAAGTGACTCATTCGTATCTCAAACGTAAGACTGGATCAGAAGTCGTCAGTTAAACATTTATCTTTAGTTCTGATGAATTTAAATGTATGCCTAGGCTACTTTTAAGCAATGGTCCTCCTCTTGTATTCCGCTTGTTACATTTCAAATCAAAAGTGCTAGGGAAAAGTCAACAAAAATCGGAAATCATTGTCAAAAACGGCAAGTAAATCAATAAACAACTCTGATTTAAGTGGCTGCTGCAACTGCATTCTCTGCAAGAAATGGTATCTTCAAGGATAAGGAAAAAACAGTGCCTTATTTTTTCTTCTGTTTTTTTGGTAGCTGTGCAATCGCATTAAAAGTCTTCGCCCACTGGCAAAATTAAAAATTACTCACGTTCGCATACGAAAAAGTACACAAGACATGCTGAATTTTCATACGTTTACACAGGAAGAATAGGAATGGGAAAACACAATCACTTCAAGCTCCTTTTTTCCAGAGCAGAAACTTTTATATTTAATTAAACAAGAAACACAGTATTTTGCCTACCTTTTGGCACAATTTAATGGTTACTTTTTGAAGTCAAAATGGTTCGATTTGTATAACTTTTGATTTATAGCATGATATTTAGAATGGGAGAATTTTCCCTTTTGTCTACCACTTAATGATACAAATCACAAAATTTGTGAATTTCATTCTCTGTTGGCTAGTTCACCGAAATAAATTCAAAATGACTGTTTTTCCCTGTGTGCTTATGTATAAGTTTATATTGTTTCGGCATATGTATGCCCGCACCTCACTTGTGTCTGTCTGCCAGAATGTTTGTGTTGAGGATGGCTGTCTGAAAATTCATTCTGCTTGACGCTTCTTCTTTGGACCTGTGAAAAGTCGAAAAATGTTGTCGACGAAAGTAAGGGCGAGGGGGGAGAGGGAGCCGTGGGGAGCATATGTATTTTATATGCTAATGCGTTTAAAATCATTCAAATCGTGTCTATATTACACACCACACACGAATGTAATTTGCAAACTTTTTCCAAACTGTCGTTCTTCTCTCTTGGCAATATGTGCAAATGGCAGTCTGTGCGTATAAATATTTATGTCTCGCACTGTGTTACTTCATAAACAAGTGTGCGATTTTCAAGTCAAACACAAACTTTCAACTCAAATGGGCGAACAAATAAAACAAACATCATCAAATGAATCTTTGCGTATGAATTTCAAACTAAAAGAAAGGCCAAGACAAACAATTCTGAAATCATTCAAATCCAATCGTCTAAAGACTGAAATAAGATTGTTAGGATTTTTAAAATAATGGGAAGCTGCCAGAAATATTATATTCGGAGTACCAATAATATTTTTAACTGCAAAAGTTTCGGGCTTATACATGCTTATACCATGTTCTGCATACATTTAATGTATTTCTTCTTTAAGATTATTCTCCTAAAGAAAGATTTAAATCTGGTTCATGGATTTATATGGCCGATGGAGCTGTGAACAAATTAGTATGCTCTCTGTTAGGTCATTAAAACCAGGAGCCTCCCCCTGAAACCGCTTGCTTAAAAACATTTCCTTCGAACAACTGAGCAAAGTGAAATAAGATAAATGAGCCAATTTGACTTGGCGTGCGTGTCCTGGCCACAATAACAAATACCGAAACAACGTAATACGAAATAACGAAATAACGGAATACCAGGACCACCCACAAAAACCCACAAAAACCCAGAGAACCCACACCTGTGCCATTTAATAGGCCAATCCATATGCAGTCAAGTCAAGCGTCGAAAAAGGCGGATTCAGTTTGTCAATCACAGCGGGCAAAGCGAATTTTTGAGTGAGATTTATTTATTTATTTTTTTTTCGCTTTGGGTCGTGTGCGCTTGGAAATCTTCAAATTGGTATTGCATGTAATAATTGATTTTTGAGAAATGACAGAACTCTGTATCTTTTTTGCCAGTTTAAGAAAAAAAGCATGAAAAAACATACAATTTGAGTTTTGGTTAGTAATTTAAAACCCCGAGAAACAATGGTCAAATGTTGAAATGGGTTAATTTGTTGAAATCGTTATAAAATTTCCAGTCGATTGGCTTACAGATTTAAATGTTCTTAAGATTCTTAAGTTAGCTTCAGCTAAAGGTAATAGTAAATAAGGTTTTTCCCTCACTGTACCATTGTACTCCCTTTTTTTTGGGAGTTTTTTTGTCCCATTTTGGCCCAGAATTTTGTGATGCGTGTGTTTTGCTTATTGTTATTCGCCTGTCTGTCGAATAAGCGCGTTCATGTGTGCTGTTGTTGAGCGTTTTCCACCATTTTCCACTGCCATTTTCCACCTAGCGCCGTCTGCAGAAATAAACACAAGAAACAATTCAACTCGACTCGACTCGAGTCGAGTCGACTCAAAAAGCCATTAAGGCGTCGAAGTCAATGCACTCGAATGATGGGGGCCAGCTTTTCTTCAGGCGCCAAGTGGCCGGGATAGCTTCGCTGGATATATTTATTGACATTTAAATGGACTTGCAGCGCAGGTATATGCTATAAAATTGAAAGATTTCCAGCTATTTTTGCCTCTTGCTTTTCGCTTTTCGATGCCTGCTGCCTTCTGTTATTGATCTAATATTTATAGATTAATCAATCATAAAATTAAGCCCTCGAACTGTTGAAGGTACTTTCCCGCTGCGGCACTTGGCCATTTCCGGGGGCCTTGTTGTTCATAATTAATCGGGGGCCAACGGAGCGCATACTTAATGGGCTCAATCAACACACATTTCGATTTTGCCACCCGCCGATACAATTGAAAATACCTCTGCTGATCGGCGATAAGAGTGTTTCAACAAGCAGCGCTTAAATGGAACCCACTTAAGTCCATCCCCCCCGTATCGTCAAACTAATTATGAAGGTCCTTGGACCGCAGCATCCACCTAACTTCGCTGCCCCATCCTCCGAATCTTCGAACCCCCGCCAAGCCAAATCGCTCAAGTACATCGCTTCCATCAACACCTATTCGCTGGGCGGAGAACTCCATCTGTATTGTGGAATAACGTTTTCATTTGTCGATTTGTTGGGCCCCAAAAGCACCACTAAAACAAATACCTACAACGAATATAGCAACGGATGAAATTTCTGAAAAAGATAAGGACAAAATCTAATTCATTTAAATCACTTAAGATCATTACTAAAATCTTTCTTTCATTGAAAACATCTTGAAGAAGTGTGCAATAGTATGTTTTTTGGGTTGTTTTTAACTAATAATTGTTAGTACATTTTGCAAGTGCTAGTTTTTAACATTAGAGCAATTTTAAAGTTTTATGGCATCATAAATAGTTTATTATTACTTTACTCTCTATACATTTAAATGGTGAATCCTTCTCAAAATAAGCTAAAATAAGTCTCGTTAATCGGGAATAATAATGTATTTTTGACAGCTCGTATTTAGTCTAATTAATTTCTTTCTCTTGATTATAAGTTTCGAAAAAAAATCCTTTATTTAGGCAGTGTAGGTGGAACCACTCGTGCGCTGGGAAAGGCAATGGTTTGTGAATTGTGTGTATATCTTATCTTTTGGCAGTCAGGCTGGCATTTTATCTAAACCAGAAACTCGAGTGCTCAATGGAAGTGGGAGGGCTACGATTCGGGTTACGGGTTACGGGTTACGGGTTACGGGATATGGACTATGGGCTATGGACTATGGGGATGTGGGTGACACATGTAACCTATTCTCCGACTCGAACTCTAGATTTTAGTTGCCGGAAACAAAACAAAACTCGCGCAACTCGGGAGGAAAATGGAGTTGGGGGAAATTGTGGATGGGGATTTTGTTAACCTTCCCGTAGTAAAGTGGCTTCCAGCTGGGGGATAAAGTGGTATTGGGCCAATACTTGCCCCAGGCAAATATGAAAACACGGTTCGACTAATTACGCGCTTTAACCCTCGAATAAAATAAAATAGTAGCTGACAAAAATTCAGCGGTGAATGGCCCAAAAATATCGCAGTGACTCATTGAAGCCGTCGGGACTTAGGTCATAATAACAGCCCATGCGATTCGGGTTCATTTTCAATCACACTTTGCTTAATAAACAGTTAATAAACGTGCTTAAAAATAATTTATTTTATTATATGGTGAATAGCTTAGTGTGTAAACAGAGTTTGAGGCTTTGAGCAAATTAACTTGATGAGGTAGACAATTCATTTTACAGCAAACTGATGGAAACAAAGCAACGTGTTCTGGAATTAAATTCAAATCATGCTTTATGAGCAACTAACAATTGGTAGAAAGTAAAGTTCTTAGGGGTACTTGGTTTTACTGATAAAATACTAATTAAAGCAGTTTTGCAAAAATTAGCAAATTTAGACCCGACTAAATGACAATTCCGAGGGAATTCAGGCGACTAAATGATAGGATATTCGGAGCCTGAAAGCAATTACAGAATCATCAGTCAGTGCGATAATGAATCCTTTCCGTGCTGTCAAGATGAACAGCCATTAGCTGTGTATTCAGTTGATAAATGCCAGTTTCGCCTCAATTAAAATCATTTTAACACCTGTTTCGCAGATTTGCTTTGACTGCAAATTGAAATACGAGTGTGACAGGGAACAAATTAAAATGCGTGGGCCCAACGGCAGTGTCAAATCGTAGGTAAGAGAGTAAATTTCCTGTGACAGCAAGTGCAGTGATGCGGAAAAAAGAAATCAGATCTCTAATGGCTGGAAAACCATATAGATATGGATTTTAAATGTGGATGTGTCTACACTGCCAAATGCATTTCACAGCGTAATGAGAAGAACATAACGTGTGCTGTCTAAAACCCCTGAAAATTCGTAGGAACTCGTGTAATTATGAAATGTTATGCTGTCAATTCCAGACAATACCCACCTGCCATCGTGATGCATAAATTGAAAGGAACCGCAGCCAAAGTCCAATTAATTGGTTAACCACTTGACCAGTCCGCGAATCAATATTTATTACAATAAAATAACTCAATCAAGGCCCATTTTCATGGGCATGTGTGGCTACCGTTGGTTTGGCTTCACAAACAAGCCTCGAATGAAAACTAACATTTTTGAGTGAGAACTTTTGACAGGCACTTGCAGAAAATTCGATTAAAATCTGTGCATCGGTTGATTTGGCCAGATTCAGCGTATTATTTACGCCCTATTGTTTATTTTGTTTATGCCAAGTCCGCCTCGCAGGCCTCACAGGCCTCACAGTCCTCGCCTGATTTTAATTGGGGCCTATTCAAATTCCACTGGCCACCTACCTACCTTTTCGCCATTTACAATTCCGCCTGCCCAAAATTGATGTTTCCGTCGGTGGGTGGGGGGTGCGAGGACTTCACAAAAGCGTTTAAACTAATCAACAAGAGCATTTTGGCTGGTGGCCTGCCATCTGAATTAAATATGAGTGTGGGAGTATGAAATGCGCACAAAGACAGCCTAATGGAGGACAGGTTTTTCCTTGTTTTATACCCTTGCATAGGGCATATATACATTTGCCTCAGCTTCGAAGCTAAAGACTTGAGTCTTTCCAACTCTTCTCGTCATATGTGTAAGCAGATCAAGTTTTATTGGACGTCTATATCCTATAGCTTGTTTTCGAAGACTAATGCCTTTATATCTCTCTTTTTTTTTTGTCTAACCCTTATGGGTTTTATTCTATATATATATATATCTACGGTTATACACAGTACATTCGGGCAGTGTAAGCTGATGACTATTAAAAAACCTACCGATCGGGAATGATTCAGCCAAACTCACTAATTACCTTAACATAGGGTATTAAAACATCACCTTGCCAAAGTCAGCTTCTGCTCTCGTTTTTTCCTACTCTTACATTATCTTTTTTGTGGCTAAGCTCCTTTCCTTGGGACTCCATTTGCAGCTTCAGTTCGCTGGCACACACGGGCAATATCGATTTAATGTAATTAAGGTAGAGCAGCACTATAATAAAAATGTGTCGCCAGGCAGCACGCACCCAGATACATCAGCCAACATACTTAACCGCCTTGTCCACGTCTTTCGACCTCCTCTTCGACGTTTCTCGTCCTGCGGCACCCGAATAAAAATCAATAATTAAAGTTACTTTCTCCCAGCCAGTTGATATTGTGTCTGGCTTAGCGCTTGAAGCTTAAAAAATAGGAAAAAAACCAAGTCAAGTCGAGTGAGTGTCCTTTTTTTACACTTCGAAGTGATAGTTCTCGTTTGAAAAAGTACAATACTCCAGAGACAGTATGTGTTCTTGACACTTTCGAAAACTAAATACTTTTGACATGTTTTTCACAATGCTTCTTTATATTTTTAAGAAAGTACAGATGCGCAGTAAATACTATACACTTATTAACAACTTATGAAATGTTTAATGTTCTGTTGTCTGTCTTCTGTTTTATTTTACCTGAAAAAAGTGCTAAGAATTTCATTTTAATATGATAAGCTGAACGACATTTCAAAAATTATACCAATTAAGCATTCTTTTTGTAAGAATTTGATTCCTTACAATTTAGCAAATGATTCATGCAATAATGCTTTCAAAGTCTGAAATTTCCAAGAAAATTACTCGATAGTCGCCTTGCACCTGTGCTAACACTATCAGATTCGCCAAATTAAACTGACAGATTGCAAGCCATTCATCTCGTGTTGTAAATACTTGTAATTGGCAATAATATTTCTCTGCTCTGGCATGTGTACATGTTTTGTAAATTATCACATTTTAGGCAAATAATCAGTTTGCATTCAAATGTCAATGTTAAGTGCGGAAATATGTTTTTGGCAAGATAGGCAAGCAAAGGGAGTGTGGGTGATTGTCAGATGGCCAAAAATGATGACCAACAGCGGTACAGTGGGCAATAAATCATAGTTCGCAAATCCCTTTAGTCCTTCAATATCCGATTAATACGATTTTAAGTCACTGTACTCGTGGAAAAGCAAAGAAAATCCCGTAGGCGTCGCATTGGTCTAGTTTAATGGTGATTAATGACCCAATTTTTGACAGGGACAGCAGAAGCGAGTGAAAAACAAGCTAAAGTAAAAGTGTAATAATGTTTAATGTCTGTCATGCAAAGTAATAATATAAAATCATTTGTGGGCCAAAAGCAACCAATCAAAAAGCGGACTAATGGATGGGACTCCCATTTGAGATACATATTTTATCCCTCATATACATTATGTAGTAAATCACTTTAGCTCGAGCTGACTGCAATCTGTGTCTCGGCATAAGATATCAGGTTTATCCAATATTATGTTACCTAAAAGCCATTCCAACGTTTTTATTAACTATTTAATTTTAAAAAAATACAGCAGCTATCAAAGATTTCGGCAAGGAAAATACAATTTAATGAAAGTTGAAGAGTTGTTTATTAATATCTTCTAAATCCTCGGGCAATGTCTTGAAATAAAACTATTAAAATGTAACTTTAATATTTGCCACACCCTCCAAATCAACTGCACTTTTTGACTGTTAAAAGTCCATTTATTTTGTTTTATTATTTTTGTTTGGTGCACTGAAGTCGGCAGTGTTCAGTTGGTAGACCCTCAAGGGCTGGATCATTTGCATGAACCGTTTCCGGATGCTGTCGTTGGTCCTTCTGGCTTTTCCCAGTGTCACTGTCCCGGGCTCAACGCACTTGGTGGATCAAAACAGCACCAGGAAGGCAGCCATCTGCCGCATCCTTGGCTTCGTCCTGGCTTCGTCCTGGCAATGGCACAATGCGAAGCACCTGCAGGCGCATTGCGGCTAAGTTGATTTTTAAGGAGCGAGGCCTGGTATCCACATTTCCATTGCTAAACCCCACTTTTCCTACCTCAAAAGGAAGGCGTCCAGGCATGCTGTCGGCATCCTTCGGCTTCCATCTTTTACACAATGACAAAAAGGGCTTTGAGTAAAGTGGGTTTAGCCTCTAACTCTGTAAGTCTATTAAAGTTATTATTATAAATAATATCCAATCAACTTGCAACCACAATTGGAATATTAAGCCCCAAGAAATGGTTGTTAAAGAAATTCTAAGATAGGTCCAAAAGAAATTTATTTAGTTTTAAAGTCATGTTCAAACTGAAACCATTACCTTTATTATTTTTTGATAATACATTTTGTAAGATATGTATGATAAACAGTTAAGCATTAGCTCTTTGAACTGAATGGTTTTCGAATTACATCTAAAATTACAATAGGAAATAAGAAATCACACAGAAGCCAATTGGTTTTCTAAGTGTACGCTGAGGAAAATTGCACGAAATTGTTGCGTGCAATAAAAGTAAGCCGTGAGTCGGAGCTAAAATGCAACGTGGCTGATGTTGTTGGTATTTAAATGCCGATGGGGTGGTTGTGGGTGGTGGTGGTGGTGGTGGCAAGTGAGGAAGTGGGTGGCAAACAGTACAAATGAAGTGGCACGCCAGCATGACAGTCGCTTGAAATGTTTCACCTACCTTCTGCACAACTCCGCTCCCTCGATAGTCCCCCAGCAGTTGCCTCTTCAACTGGCGCACTTTATTATGTGAAAATAATTTTAATTAAAACAAGAAAGGAAAGCTAACTTCGGGCGGAGCCGAAGTTGAAATACCCTTGCAGAATATTCTGTAAATTATATTCTCCAAAATTATTCATATGATGCATTCTTAACACTCATAAAAAATCCCAACTTCCTAACTTTACAAACACCAAAGTTATGGCATTTCCGATCAATCAGTAATATGGCGGCTATAGGATATAGTCCGCCGATCCTTATGAAATTTTATTGGTCGGATTGATTGGCCAAATATAAAACCCATAGAAAATCCCAACTTCCTAACTTTACAAACACCAAAGTTATGGCATTTTCGACCAATCAGTTATATGGCAGCTATAGGATATAGTCGGCCGATCCTTATGAAATTTGGTAGGTCGGATTGATTGGCCTAATATAGAACCCATAGGAAATCCCAACTTCCCACCTTAACAAACACCAAAGTTATGGCATTTCCGATTAATCAGTTATATGGCAGCTATAGGATATAGTCGGCCGATCCTAATGAAATTTGGTAGGTCGAATTGATTGGCCAAATATAAAACCCATAGGAAATACCAACTTTCTAACTTAACAAACACCAAAGTTATGGCATTTCCGATCAATCAGTTATATGGCAGCTATAGGATATAGTCGGCCGATCCCGGCCGTTCCGACTTATATACTGCGTGCAAAGGATCGAAGGCTGTGTGCAAAGTTTCAATTCGATATCTTTAAAACTGAGAGACTAGTTCGCGTAGAAACAGACAGACGGACAGACAGACGGACAGACGGACAGACGGACAGACGGACAGACGGACATGGCTATATCAACTCAGGAGGTGATCCTGATCAAGAATATATATACTTTATAGGGTCGGAGATGTCTCCTTCACTGCGTTGCACACTTTTGACCAAAATTATAATACCCTCTGCAAGGGTATAAAAAACACACGCTTAAACTCCTACAGATTTGAATAGTTTCCTGTAATGATTCAACAGAATTTCAAAGAATTTGTTCATTATCTCTAACGATCCTAATGATTTTTTTTATACCCTTGCAGAGGGTATTATAATTTTGGTCAAAAGTGTGCAACGCAGTGAAGGAGACATCTCCGACCCTATAAAGTATATATATTCTTGATCAGGATCACCTCCTGAGTTGATATAGCCATGTCCGTCTGTCCGTCTGTCCGTCTGTCTGTCCGTCTGTCCGTCTGTCCGTCTGTCTGTTTCTACGCAAACTAGTCTCTCAGTTTTAAAGCTATCGAATTGAAACTTTGCACACACCCTTCTTTCCTTTGCACGCAGTATATAAGTCGGAACGGCCGGGATCGGACGACTATATCCTATAGCTGCCATATAACTGATTAATCGGAAATGCCAAAACTTTGGTGTTTGTTAAGTTAGGAAGTTGGGATTTTCCATGGGTCTTATTTTTGGCCAATCAATCCGACCTATTAAATTTCATAAGGATCGGCCGACTATATCCTATAGCTGCCATATAACTGAACGATTGGAAATGCCATAACTTTGGTGTTTTTAAAGTTAGGAAGTTGGGATTTTTTATGAGTATTAAGAATGCATCATATGAATAATTTTGGAGAATATAATTTACAGAGTATTCTGCAAGGGTATATCAACTTCGGCTCCGCCCGAAGTTAGCTTTTCTTTCTTGTTTCTATTTTTAAAATTCCTTGAAAGCAAAACAAAAGCAAATATCGATTAGTGAAAAACAACAAAACGATATGCTTTTCTCCTTCCACTCGTTGACCTTTGCTACATCGAAATCCCTACCGGATAAACCCATTATCTCTGGGATATCTTGAAGGTGGCCAATAAATACAATTTCGCATTTGGCATAGAAATCGGCGGCGGGAACGTGGCGATAATGATCCGGCCAGCCAAGTTGACAGTGATGAAGCCCTCGGCTGACAGCTCTTGGCTTTTGGATGGGGCACCAATGGCCTGACAGATGCCTGACAACTGATTACACACCCCACTTATCACCCCTTCGACTTTGGCTAGGGATGGGGGGCCCATAGTAAAGGTGGCACCCTCCATGCCCAGCCAGGTTCCCCCATCGACACCCATCCACCATTTACAATCCACCATCCCGATGGAAGGGAATACATTTTACAATCAACACTTTGGCTGCTTTTGTGTTCGCCGTCGCTCTTTTGGATTATTCAATGTGCTCGGCAGTCAATCAGCCGTGTCTGGAATGCATTAAGATGGTAAAAAAAATGCCTTTGGGGGAATGGTATCGGTATCGGTATCCATTGCAGTCTGATCCGATCGGTCAGTGTGCGCTGTGATTTATCGCAACGGGGTTCCCCGGATTCTTTGTAGCTTCCTTGCACTCGGGCTTTCCCATTGTTCCATTGTGTTTAACACTTTATCCCTTCAATGCAGTTCTCCTTTGACTTCCAACCTGGTTTTATTTTGTTTGGCATTCATTTTCACTTAGTAGGCAGCAGATTTTCGCCAAACAATTGCGCAACAGGTGGACACAATTCCTTGTAAAGGTACAAAGAAATTAAAATAGGCCGAATATAACCTTGCAGCTGTTTCATAAATTAAATGTTCGTTATTTCGATTACGATGCTTAAGAACAAACATTCTAGGGCGATTTTCCGATACTCCTGTGGGAGCTATATGTGATATATGTACAGAAACAACAAAGTAGTAATTTTATTTCCTTTTTTTTCGATTATTCCTCTGTGAGCCCTATGATATAGGGCATAATGAGTTTAATGAGAAAATTAAAATCAAGAGCTGTAATTATTGGCATATTTATTTGCATTTCGGTAAATGAATTCTCGATAAATGTTGGGCACTCAAAACTTGAATGCATAACTTAATTCAATGTTTTACCTTATTTATTGGGGGCTTATGTTTGATAGATTCAATATCTCATTTTTGGCGTAATAGTTTTGTATATTAGAATAATTTACAAGATACGGATTGTCAGGTTTAATGAAATAGAAACTCAAGTATATATCAAAGAATTGGATATTGGTAATATGCGTTAAAGTTCAATCGTCCAATTAACTCCTGTGAAGCCATTGAAGCTGCATAGCAAATTATCATCCCTCACTGAGTTTTCGCATCCCCGTCCATGTGTTCAATTACATCCAAAGGCATCTTAATGCGCCCCATCGAAACCGAAGTGTCTGTAGTGGAATCAATTAATAGCGGCAATGGCCACCAATTAGCGTCTGATTAATTGGAATTGGTTGGCGGGCTGATTGGTAAATGCAAAATGAGGAAAGTGCTTTTAAAGATGCTTCAGGGGGTCAAAGGTTGCAAGTGGGAAAGCACCTATTTACGGTCGATCCTTTCCCATCTTTTAGTCTTTAATACAGATTCGAGTTATGTTTGCAATTTATTTTTTTTGATTTACCTGTGAGTTGAGGAAACATTTTAAATAGCGAATTTTACAGTCAGATAAATGAATAATTGTCAATTGATATCTTGAATTTAATGGAGCAAAGGTTAAGCTGGATTTGACCTCTGTCATCGAAAGATCCGGTACAAAGGTTTGCGTCCGTTTAAACTATTTTTAGTCATGGTGACCCACTTGATGCCGTCGGCACATCGCATTGGGGTCACCATCGGAAAGACAGTTTTTCAGCCATCAAACGGAAAGCATCAATAAAATAATACAAATGCGAGTGGCCACTTCCCGGGCCATCGGTGTCATTATTATTCCATTGGCCAATTTATTTGCAGTCCATTTGACATCGTTTGCATGTTTTCTGCCACTCAACAATAAAATTATTATTCTCGGGCCAGTCGGCAGTGCTTAGGTAAGCCACTTTCCTCCGCTCCATCAGAAACTCCCATTATAATGGTCCTTACTTGATTTATTGCATTTGATTCTGAGAAATTCGTTGCCTCCTTTTATTTATCCTTTGTTAAAAGCAGAAGCATTGTTGGCAAAATTGCACAATGGAAAATATAATTGGGGCTTCGGCAAAATGATTGCAACAAATGTTGCAAATTGCAACAAATAATGGCAATTCAATGGGAACGTTGTCTTTATTAAAGCGCTCGTAGTTGATGTATCAAAACTTAAGCCGTATTTTTATAAAATCAACAATACGAGAAAAGCAAAAATATTTCAATAAATGGCCAAATAGTTGTTTAAAAAAAATAGCTCATACAACGTGTGGGCAGAGTCAACATAATACTGAACTAATAAACATTCGCATTTATTAAAAACTTATTTTAAATGGAATTTGTGTCAAAGGTTCAGTTTCCGAACCACTGCACTTTTTCAATTTAATATCATGGATGTGTATTTGCTTAAAATGACTTTTTCGTAGCTGCCCACTTGACATTGAACCCATTTCGTAGACTGTTTATTTACTCATCTCGATTGCCGGGCACCAAAAGTTAACTTCTGCAGTTCGTTTGACTCGCAACTTGAATATTTTTGTATAAAAGATTCGTTGATTGCTCTGTTGGCTGCAGGCCTTCAGTTCTACCTACGAAGCATCTGGATTATGTGGGTGGGTTAAGGATATGGCACGGAGTCGCCTTGGAAATGATGAACCGAGAAATCAGTGGAAGGTGAAAGCCAAAGTTTCCCTGCCCGGTGGCTGTTGTCATAAAACTTTATCCCTGTCATTACAAACGCCTTAACAGCTAGATCAACAAGCCGCAAGTGGCCTTTTCCCTGGATAAATATCCACCTCCCAGTTTTCGAGCTCTTTTTCCTAGACGAATGACGAGCAAATGTAAAAAAAGACTCAAATTCATAGAAAAGCTGGGGTATGCGGGGAAGCACTCTAAAAAAATACTTATTATACTAAATACTTCAACTACAGGGCTTAAAGGTTATGATAAAAAAATGCAATTAACTTAATTGGACAAATAAATTTGAATAGCATGAACAACTTAAATTAATGAAAGATATTCCAATCTTAATAGTTTAAAAGCAAGGTATTTACTATTAGACAGAGATAAAATCAATTCAGTATTCAAGTAGACAACAATTTTTGGATTATAACAAAGCAGAAAATTGATAAATATTTTCATAAAATATATAATTGAAGGCAATTTAGATTTTTTTTTTCCATTCGATTTTTTCTTGTGTAGATTGGAGGGAATGTGTGCGTAGAGCTGTTTGTTCTTTTCTGTTATTCTTTTTCTTCCCCATAATTTTTTGCCTGCTTTTCTCTTTCGAATGATATGAAAAGGCGGCGGGAAGAGGTTTTGCTTAAACATTTATAAGGCTCAGGCCCTGCTGTCTGCTCCCTTTGCCCCATTCATTCATTTCATTCATTTCGATGGAGCCCATTCATTTTCCCCGCACTTTCCCCCACACTTTCACCCACTTTGTCCACTTTCTCGTCATGCGTTGTAGTTGTGCAAATCCAATTTCATGCGCCCTTTTATTTATTTCTGCTTCCTTTTGGCCAGTTTTATGTTTTGTGTTAGTTTGTTGCCCAGCGCAACGTCCACTGTCCAATGTCCAAGTACCACTCCACGTCCAGTGCCTTTTTTTCGTCCATCCACTCGAAGACATTCCTTTGCGACCTCTCGATTTTGGGTCAGTTTGGTATAAATTATCAGCTCCAGATGGGTTCGTTCCTTCAAGAAATTCGCATACTTTCGCGACCTATGCAAACAATCAGCAAAAAGTTTCGATACGAAAATGAGAAATACTGCGGGGAGTGAGTTGAAAAATTGGGTGAAGTTTTCTTGGGTTTGGGGATGGCCAAAAGTCAAGTGATCCCTGTGGAATTGACAACAGTACGCAAAAATCAACTATACTCGTTTTAAATCACAGAAAATTTCTAAAAAATTACAATACAAATTATTTGTAAACTTTAATCATTGTTTGCAAATCGCTTTAATTAAAGTTAAAACAAATAGGATTTTCGTCTTAAAGTGTCCTGTATTTTGGAGTGTCCTGTATTAATATATTATTGTAATATAATATATCAACAAGTCTATTTTATTTTACTTCTCTAGAGAAGATCCTTAACATTTTGTTTTGACTTTAGCTTTTATTTAATATTATTCAAGTTTATTTAAGCTGGAACTTTTATAGGTATTTTACTAGTGGAAAAATTAAAATAAAATAGACAAACCTCTAGTGTTGTGCACACACACTCCCAATACTCAAGTGCTGGGAAATGGTTGGGAAGTCAGAAGTAAAAAACTGAAAGAGCGGTTGTTTATTTGCCACTAGAATTGATTGACAAACCGTGAAATTATATAAGGGAATGTGTATTCGAGGACTTGCAGTTGAGTATGTCAATGAACTTTTGCATATTCACTTTTTTAATAGTTTGCTTTTATTGGGCACAGTTATGAATTTACAATGCGGATGGGATGGATTTTGAATACAATTTTTCTTGATATAGTTCTTGATATTTTCCAGGCATAAGACCTAGAAAAAAATGGTTTTAATTTTGTCATAAAGTTTTTTACTCGTTTAATAACCGAATCTCATTTGTGTAATTAAGAGGAAAATGCTGTCTCAAACGTTTTAATTCGCTAGCTAATGATTCTGATGTGACTATTCAATTCCAATTAATTTGCTGGCCACCGAATGCTGCATTTGCATTGACCTTAGTCAAAGGTCTCAAAATTCCCGCAAGACCCGCAACCACCTCATTTCGGCCCTGAATCTGGCAGGTACTTAACCTCCAAAAAGCGACCGCTGCAACATCTTGGCCCCACCTTTGCCATCGTTTCATATGACTGCCCTTGTTCTAGGAGCCCTCAATTGGCTCACATCACACGCTGTTCCCCTCCCACTTTCTTCGGCCCATCTTCCGCCCCTTTCCTCCCTTCCTCACCCCTCATTCACCTCTCTCGCGCCGCAGGCTGTGGTTCATTTGGCGTTTTGTAGCATACCTATTTGGGCAGGCCATAAATTCATACACATAGGCATACACCTGCGGTTAAATCCGTACTACACAGGATTTTAGGATATTTTTATTTTTCTTCAACGAATAACAGAAGCTTACATTGATTATAAAAACCAGAAACAGTTTTCTTACTGTCAAAATTTATCGGACAGATAAAGTTCCTTCTTTGTTTTTTTTGACTCGACAAAAGTAAGATCAAGAAGATTCAATCAAAGCAACCCTTTGTTTGAGCTTCAATTCTATGGTTAACAACACTTGTTCAAATAAATCACCGATGTCGAGAAAACCGATTTACTTTTACGACAAGTTTATCTGGTCGTTAACTTTTTCGGGCAGATAGTTAGTTGTCTGAAACTTTAAAAAGGACACGAGCAACCGACCCTTAGTGCTGTTAGTATAATAGACCATTGTAAAGTTATAAAGTAACTTCAATAACA
The DNA here is from genome assembly GCA_018153305.1 of Drosophila kurseongensis. NCBI lineage: Eukaryota > Metazoa > Arthropoda > Insecta > Diptera > Drosophilidae > Drosophila > Drosophila kurseongensis. Next base: position 2,615,188 of record JAECXX010000141.1, read on the forward strand.
TTTTTAAACAGTATTTTGCTTAACAAATATACATTTTTGTTGTACAGTAGCAATATAATATCTCAAATTATTAATAATTGAAAACTGTATTTCAATTAATTTAACTTCGAAAACCACATATTATACATGCAATGGTATCAAATAACCATGTCCTTCCAGCATTCTGATTTTTGTATATTAATTAAGGAAATTTGTACATGTGTTTTCAATTATAAACTGTAGCAGTCTTTGTTGCGGTTTGGTTATTGTGCTCTGCCAATTACATATAAATTTATACGTATAACTTTTTACAACATTGTACAACTTTTTCCGAGATATGACTAATTGTCTTTATTAAAAATACTACAGTGCCAAGTGTCACTACAGTTTTAACCGCAACTGTATGCACAAACAAAAAGCTGGATAGGTGAGTAGGAGGACTGCAATTTCCGACTAAAATTGGGGTTTCGTTACCTTTTTGGCCCAATAAACTCTTGTAGCCATGTTCTCCACATTCATTTAATATATAAACGACTGAATAAACCATAAGACAGAGAATAATATGTTGCTGCTAGCCTTCTACTAAAAGTCTTCTCCTTCGTTTGGGCGAATTTACATTTGGCTTGCTAATTAAAAAGGCAGCAGGGATATGCGATCCTGGGATTCTAGGCCATGGAGGCAGGACGGCGGTGCATCTAAGGTATGCTCATATATTTTTTTGAAACGCTGTCCTTGTTTCCGTACAATCATCTGGGGACACTAAACGCTTTTGCAAAACGACCAAGCCTATCCCCTTATCACAGTATTTTTTACTGTGAGAAATAGGAACAGGAATATTATTTCACTCCAAAACAAAACTACAATTTGTTCATGGAATTTTCATATGAAAAATTACGTATGCTCCAATACTTGATAATTTGTTTGAGATTAAATGGATTATTTTTGTATTTTGACGGTCAGAAAAATATTTGGCTAAGTAATGATATCAAAAATTCGTAATGAGAGGATAGTTTTGATAATTGTCGGACTAGTTTTTACAAAATGCTATAGTTTCTAACACTTCTCTAAAGCCGTAAACGAGTTCATATGCCAGGCCTCACATATGTTGTAGACAAGCCATACATTTCTCTCTGTGTACCCACATACGCTCCCCCAAGAGCCATTCACTGTGTCCGCAACTTTTTAATAAGCCCGACGCGAGAGTCTGGGCCAGGTTCCCACTTGACATGGTTGAGCTGGGGACTTGACGAAAGAGGCTAACTTTTTTCTCGTTGTTTTACAGCCACGAATGTTTCAGTAAAAAAAAGCGGGAGTGAGATAGCAAAAGAGAAAGAGAGAGAAAGAGGACGGTTTCCGCCAACGCCTCGCAAAACGCCGGAGGGGAGTTTTTATTTTTTAGGGGGGCTTCTGGACCCACCCAGTCCGCTTAAACTTTTCCCACTGCAAATTAGCAGCAAATTCGAGGTGCAGTGGAAAATTAGAGGGCATTATGGATATTAGTTATTATAGCCCGGCAGCGGTTAGATCAAACGCTTTTGCAAAGCGGATTAGGTTAGGAAATCCCCTCATTAGGCAACCTTCTCCCCCATACACTCGAAAATGTTTTGCAAACGTGTACAGAGAATACAGTTTTAATGTATATTTTAGTCAAAGAACAAAATAAACTTGTCAAAGCTTGATGTTCAATTAAATTTAAATCTTATTTAAATTAATCGCTTAACACTCAAATCAGTTTGTAAATTATGGCAAATGACTTATACTTTTTGCAATGCAATTTTTTCTAATGTAATTCCGTTCGAGTTTCCTATAATTTGTTGCATTTAATTGTTGAACTCGACCGATGAACTCCATGAGGAACAACATCTTGGGCTTGGCTTTCCCGTCTAGACTGCAATGGGCCCGCCCATAATGCCAACATAGAATAATGGTCACGCCCAGGAAAGCCAGTCAACTGGTTGAGTCACTAAATTGGTTACTCCTCAACGGATGTCTCTTTATTAAGGGACTCTTCAAAGTGCACTGCGTCTACTTGCCTCGTATTAACTTCCAGTGGCTCACTATAACTGATATTTTTTATTATTACTCAGGTTCTGCATTTACCTTCTTGTCAACAACTTGACATTTTTCCCTCTCAATTTACTCACATTTTGTACGTTAATATTGTCCTCGAGTTGCGTTTTACATTTCATTATTCTGTTTACCGTGAAGGATGCTCAAAGAATAATGAATTAAGCTCCATTCTATTTATTTTCTCTTCTCAATGTTATTTATTTGTGCTATTCTTTTCCTATACGTTTGCCTTATTATTTGTTGTGCCATTTAAGGAGTAAGGAAGGTAGCTCTTTTATATTATTTAAGTTTAAGTTAATTATTTTGTATAATTTATTAAATTTTGACTTTGACTGCTTTTTTGACTCTGATAAAATGTGTCTAAAATCGGAGACGCGTTGAATTGTGCCCAACGTATTTCGCTAAAGTTGCAAAGTAAAAACATTTCTCGTTTCCTATTTTTTGTTGGTTGGGTCGCACATCTGCACTTCATTTAAATTTACATGCCCGAGGGGGGGTATTTTTTTTGTTATACAGAAGTGGCGGTGGGTTTAGTCCATTTGCAGTGCATAAAAGTTGAATAAGTTGTTTGGTGTCCAGTCTGAAAAAACCGCCATTAAAATAATTTTTTTCCCATGTTTTTTTTTGTGTAAGTCTCGAGATGGGGGTATATTTATTTCTTCCGGGAATATATATACATACATTGGAGTGACACCTCGAACGTCAACAACTTTAACATCAGTTTTGCGGGCCGCGGCGGTCTGATAACTTTTCAAATTTAGCCGCTCGGAAAAAGTGTGTGTGGAGGCTCGAGGAGGAAAAGCCCAAGATGAGAGGAAAGTTGAATGGGTGACGGCAGACGGGGATGAGGATGAAGGGGTGCCGAAAAGTATGCTAAGTATTTTGCCCACTCCCCCCCCCATCCATTTTCCACCCACTCACTTACCCTTGAGTTGCGCTTGAAAGAAGTTCGCTTTCAATTAAAGTTCAACAACTTAGAAACTTGGGTATTGGCCTTAATCTTAATCACAGCGACCCTATAAAAGGTATGGATGCGATTGCTGAATGAATGTTTGTACAAAGCAAACTGGATTTTTGTGAACTAAACCGGCTTTGCGATTTACATTTTTTTTGGCGGCGGCGTATTTGCATTTAAATAAAGAAAATATAAAGCTGTTTCTCTTAAAGGAAGTTTTTTATATGTATTTCAATTTCGCCTTTGGGTGGGTCTTAATTATGTGTTTGCGTATTATAAATTGTCGTTTTCTATAAATACGAATGGGAAATACTTTGTAAAACCATATTCTGAAATCTTCACTTTGGTAAATGGCATTTCATTAAGGGAATATCGTTCAAAAATGTTTCCCAGAAAAGCGTAATTTCCCGGCTGTCGTCGTGATGATAAGGTCAAGGATTATAGGGTTTTTTGGATCTGCAGAGGATGAGCACACCTGAGATTAAAGTTAAATTTTTATGTTGCATATCATTTTGTATTATTCTATTTCCGCCTGCCCTCTATCGCTTTCGCTGTCCCTCTCTAACCCACGATGACTGTTCTCTTCTTGCATGTTACTTGGTCTGCATCGACGACGGACCAAAAAAAAAAAAATAAATGTGTTTTCATAGAAAAAAAAAAGAAAGTGAAAGTGTGAGAAAAAAAAAGTAAATAAGAATAAGGACAGTGAGTTGTAGTGCCATGGATACCAAGTTGGAGGCACGTGGCCAGTTTCCGGCCTCGTTTCCGGACACGTTTAAGAACTTCTTTGCCATGATGAACGAAGACGAGGATCATGTGGGGCTGTTTGCCAATCTGCTGGAGGATAAGGTAGCCCCTAGCCCCTGAGAGACCCTCCCATTGTCTGGATAAGTTTCCGCCTGCGCGCGCATGTCCTTTAAATTTCATGAGACGATATTATAATTATGTGTTTGTTTCCGCTCTCCTTACCCCTCCCCCCTCCACCGGCACTATTCCAGGTGATTCCGCGCCAGAACAGCCCCGTTCAACCACAGCGGCAGCGGTACGGCGGCAGCATGCGAAGTCACAGCGGCGGCGACCGCAGCGATCGGCGGGATCGGGCCGATCGGGCGGACCGGCAGTACTACCAGCAGATCCAGAATCAGCAGCAGCTGCAACCGCTGCAATCGCAGCAGAATTCCCCACAGGTGAGCTATTGCAGGGAACATGTATAGTAAGCAGATCAGGAACAATACATATTCACATGTCTTGTAGTTTCTTCATAAGGAAGATACATATTTGACACATTCTCACTAAATCATTTTGATTTGAATCCAATTATCAAACGACTTATTTTTAACTAGTTAAATTACAATTTAATATTATAGTTTTTAATGGCAAAATTAACATTTTGTAGGTAACACTTATATTGGCTTTTGTATTTAATAAAATATAATTCAAGTTGTTAGCTTAAACAGAAATAGAGGTAGATAACCAGTTGTAATTCTTAAATTGGTACTTTTACAATTTATTTTGAGCTATTTATCACAGCTTTATATGCGTTTTTAGTAGGTCATGTTTTAAAGCTACTTATAACTATTATTTATATTTAGCTTATAATTGTTTTGCCCAACTCTCTTTTGCAGCAACGCGCTTTTCAACCGCGCACCCGCAGTGGCAGTGGCAGCAGCATTGACCTCTATGCCAACCGAAATGTAAGTTTCACAATCAACCCCACAAACCGGGTCGGTTCGCTGCGAAGGAACCGGTCGCGAGGATCGCTGACCCTGAGCAGCAATGGGCTGAACGCCCTGGGCCTGGGACCCGTGACCCTCGCGCCCAACGTCAGCTCCAGCAGCAGCGGTAGTGTCCTGGACCTGACCCTGCCGGATGCCCATGTTGCTGGTGGGACAGGTGGTGGTCCGGGGGGTGCTGGTCCAGGAGGTGCTGCAGCAGGTGGTGGAGCAGGTGGAGGAGCTGGTTGTGGAGCTGGTGGTGGCGCTGGTGGTGGAGCTGGTGGTGGAGCTGGCGGTGGAGCAGGTGTTGGTGGCGCTGGTGGGGTAGCCGGTGGTGGTGGAGCAGGTGCGGCAGCTGGTGGGGCAGCTGGTGGTGGAGCTGGTGGTGGAGCAGGTGGTAGCGCAGGTGGTGGCGGACAGAATCTGTACGCACCACCTTCGAAAACGCACCTGAAGCCGGCCTTGAAACAGCCCAATCCGCCGGCGGAGCATTGCTGTGACCTCCTCTTGGGCGACGATGATCCCTTCAAGTTCTGTTGTCTTCATCATGATCATTCCACCGAGGGCCTGCAGAATCTACAGCAGCTGCTAAAGCAGCAGCAAAAAACCAATCCCGGCCAGAAACACGTGACCTTGGCCTGTTGCGAGTGCGTTTATGGCAGTTGCAAGGCGCCTCGATCGGGTCCCGATGGCGAGGACAATTGTGAGGCGACCAACCCGAAGGGATATGCACTCGGCGGAGGCTATGTGCTACCGCAAGCACTTAAGGTCCAATTGAACACATCGAGCACCATCACATCCGCCGAAATGGCAGCCTCGAAGAACAAGGATCTGCAGGAGCGACAGGAGCGGCAGGAAAAACGCGGATCGGTCATACTCGAAAGAGCCTTCGATTTCGGTGAGTGTTTACAACAAATTTTAACATATGATGATTTGAGTAGCAATACCTTTTTATCCAAGCTTTGAAATCACAAGGATTATGAATCAAGTCCAATATTAGAGTTCTTAAATACCTATTACTATTTATATTAAAAATGATAATTTTGTACAACAAAAATCTTCATTTAGTGTTAAAAAATATTTAAAATAGATTATTTTAAACAAATGCAAGGAAAGATATAAAAGTGCCCAACCCGAACTTAGCTTGAATGCGGCTAAGCATGCTGAACTACATTTTTAAAGAAAACTACTTTAGATTCACATAACTTGCTCCTGATTAAGTATCCGCCCTGTGGCTTCTTATCACTTGACAGTGTTGTAAAGCGCAATCAAAAGCGCACGCAATGCGGATTTTTTCGCAGCGGAAAACTGAAATCTCGGCCATCTGGCTTATCGCTCCGGAAATGCAGGCTCTGCAGGGGCTGGCGCTTGATTAGGGAATTAGTCATCTAGTAACTGGGCAGCAAAGGGGACCACAAAGGGGTGCACTTTTGCCCAGGGAGGAGGAGGAGAAGGCGGAGCTGCCACGAAGTGTGTCGGAAGTGCGTGCCATGGGCGGTGACCCCAATTGCAGAATGAGCTGACTGTTTGCATGCTGCACGGCCATCGCCTGGCAGGTTAATTAAGACTCCCGCCTGGAACTGTTTTCCAGGCACAAAGTGACACTTTACGGCCATAATAACATGGGACACACTCCGGTCTCCAGACTCCAGACTCTAGACCCCCAACTACCGACTCCAGATTCCGACTAACGAGGCCGCAGTCACCTGTCGGATTTTGTGGCTGCCACGTTGATGCAATTGCGGCCGTTTTGTGGCACCTGACAACAAGCCAAGAGACAAGTCCTGCGCAGCCAAGTCCTTCTCGTCCTGTTCGAAGCACTTAGCTCCGGACACCCATTACACTGGCTTACAGATGTTGACTTTCTCGAGACCCAAACTTCACCCATCGCAAACCAATTTGATGTTTGTGATTTAAATCTTTAATAATCTTCAATAACAATATTCTGTTAAACGTTGACCATTTCTGTGTCAACGATTTCCTAGTATCCGATAGCTGGAAGGTGTTCTTAAACTTAACTTCTTAAAACCTATTTTCGATAAGTTGAAGCGAAGGTTCTAAAAGTCTTTTTATTTGACCATTTATATACCGATTTTGTGTTCTGAAAACTAGTGTTATTAAACTCAACCGCTTGCTTAGAAGCCAATGGACTAAAAATGATAGTAAAGGTTGGTCAAGTCGACCTTCCTTGTAGACAGCTGTTTAACTTAATTCGCTTGTGAATCAGCTAAGAGCATTAGCTTTCGTTACTTGACTTTAAGAGATGATTCTATTTTAGCCGAAAATGGTGTTAAAAAACGTGTATCTGACAGAATTCAGAATAGGAAGGATATGCGCTTTAAATTCGGTTTAAATAATAAAACGGAAAAGTCAAGGCCGCACCAAAGAGCCAACAAAAACGAGCCGGAAGGGAGCCCAAAACGAAAATTAAACATCAACTTAAAAAGTGGCAAATGAAGAGTATAAAGCGAAAAAGGTCCGACATTTACCCGCTGTTTGTCCTGAATCCTTTTTCATTTTGGCCAACAAAAAAGGAGGCGGGTGACATTGACGGGTTACATGGATAATCGGGGTGTTCTGTTTTTTTTTTTTTGGGCGGACCATCGTCAGGTGAAAGGATGGCAACTTAAAGATACTTTCTGCCTTTATTCACTTAATTGCATTTGGTAAACTGTTGAATGGAGCCGCTCGATAAAAGGACCGGCGACTCATTTCTATAATGGATGGCCCTTCATGGTGATTAATTCGACTGAATGCGGCTGTGTGAATGTTTGAAGCGAAAAGAGCATCAGACATTATGATTCATCGGCGGGATCCACGGAATTATTCCTTGGAATCATGCCCTCAAATGAACAAAAACAAGGGACAAATGCCCCACAATGGCAGACTCATAATTAAATGATTGAACTGCAAGTGATACTTTTGTCTTCAAAAAGACCCATTTAATAGACTCTCAGCTACTGTTCGCGAAATTTTAAATGCGGCAGGCAGAGTAATAAAATTCCCAAGCTCTGCTCGGCGAATAATGTGCCACACGCTAATTAAGAGAAAGCACCCAGAAAGTTTCCTAGACAAACTCGGTGCCATGAAATTTAATCATAAATATGTTGAAAACAATTTTTATGGCCACCCATTGGACATGGCTGAACATTCGGGGGTATATATTCCCCGGAGAAAATTCAAAAATAATGAGGATGTAGATTGGTGAGGAAATTGGGCATTTGAAAACGTTTCGAATATAAGACAAAAGTATTTTAGTCTAGAATTTAGCTTTTTTCGTGTTGCATTAGATGATTTTTATAAGCTTTTGATGTAATTATATTGAATAACAGCTTTGATTAAACTAAAATAAATGCCTCCTTTTTTTAACTTTGATTTTAGCATGTTTTTAAATTCTTGTGTTGGTTGAAGGTTTTATTTTGTTAATTTAGAATCTATTCAATAATATGCTTGAATATTGGCCTGCTGTCAAGAGGTTTTCTCAAAAGTGTCACGGGTTAACATCTCTTCAATTCGCCACTTTTGAGTGTCAGGATTCACCTAAAATCAACTTAATTATTTATTGGGTATCTATAGGGTCGAGTTAGTTGGCCTGTCATATGTGGCCATATTTTTAGCGATGCTCCGGGTCTAACCGACAATTTTTATGGCGCCCACCGACGCACAAAGAGCTAAAGTTTATTAAATTTTTTTTCTTTTAGCCCAACAAAAGGAAACAGCAAAGAAAACTTAAGCTGGGCTATAAACATGTAAACAGAAAAGCAAACACATACATACACACGTACAAAGTCGTTAGGAAATGTCTCGGAAAAAGTTTTCTTTTTGGGTTCTGGCAAAACATTTTCATATTTGACTTCAACTTGGGGAACATAATTCCTGGGAAAGACACACACAAAGAGAGCGATATATAGACACCCAGGTGCAGGTGCCCCAGGTGTCCCATCCCGTCACTCCCACATTTTTGTTTTTTTCACACAGATGAGGTTGAAAAGTGGAGAGAATGTCGGCTAGTCCCTCCGGAACTGGCCACATTAGTTTGGCCCACAAGGTTGCGGTTTTATTTTCTGGCAACTGGACGTTGGACAACCCAATTAACAATCTGGTTGACGAATTTCGTTCTGAAGTGCTGAGATTATAGTAACCTAAATATTTATGATTTTAAGTCCAATATAATTGATAATCTTAATCTTACTTCAACTTAAGCTTAATAAATAATAAACATTCAATTTTTGACTGCACACAACCAACAAGCAACTCAGATTATAGTTTGGTTATATTTGCAAAATACGAAGGTTATTGCAATACGAAGGTTATTGGGTCCTGAAATTTACCTTTGACAGGATTTCAATAAGCTGGCAGGACATGGATATGCTTGGCTTCTCTGGTCTCCTACTGTGATTTCTGTGATTTCTGTTGTACCATTGGTATTTTTACCATTGTGCATATTCAGTATGCGTTCTGAATTGCTGTACAAATGCTATTACTTGGAAATCTAAACTACGGGTCTAACCTGATGACTTGGGCAAACTGCACTGGTACAGGCAATATTTATGAAAAATTGCGCACTTTTGTCCTTTGACAGAAATCTAAGGGATGGCGTACCATGTGTGATTTTATTGTGCTTATTGTTCTTTTGTTGTGGGATTTTTGGAATTTGCGATGCATAAATACAGATTTCCATGGAAGTTTAATATTGAAAAGAACTGCACTAAAGTAACTGAAAACATTTTTGAAAACTTGTTCAAGTTAGTGAACACAAGATATTCTTATTGAAGCTGCATACTTATAAATATAAATAGATTTAAACTTTTTTTTATGTCAAGTGGAATGTTTTGTATCTGAAAGGCTTCGCTGGAAGCAATACATATTATTTTTAATGAGAGAATCTGATTTTTTATTTAATACAAGTTGTTTCGATTTCTTTGTAATGAGATATACCCATTTATTTTTTACGTTATCCTGATTGCTGCCCGTGGTTCCGGTCCCCGTGCTCAGATGCCAGCTGCGACGAGAGCGACAGCATGAGCAGCGGCACCCACGGTTTTGTGCCCTCGCCCGCTCCCCACCAGCCGGCCTACAATGTGCTGAAGCCGATCCTCAAGCAGCCGCAGCTGCAGCAGAAGCCGATGTTGCAGCAGCATCAAGGGGCTGCCCACCAGCAACATCAAGGGGTTTCCCACCAGCAACATCAGGTAGTTACCCACCAGCAACATCAAGGAGTGACCCACCAGCAACAAAAACAGGTGACCCATCAGAAACATCAAGGGTTGACATATCAGCAAAATCAACAGGTGACCCATCAGCAGCTTCAACAGATGGCCCAGCAGCATCACGGAGTAACCCACCAGCAACATCAAGGGGTTACCTATCAGCAACAGCAACAGCAAAACCAACAGGTGACCCAACAGCAACTTCATGGAATTGCCTATCAGCAACATCAAGGAATTGCCCATCAGCAGTACCAGCAGCACGAAGATGTGATCCAGCAGCAGTACCAGCACGCTAACTTGCAGCAACATCAGGGGGCAAGTTACCAGCAACTGCAAGGGGTGAGCCATCAGCAACAGCCCCAGTTGATCCATCAGCAGCCCATGATGCAGGTGCAACTTCCGGCCGCCGTGCATGTGGGCCACCGCCTGTTGCCCACTCCGCCCACCCATAGTAGCTTGGGGGCGTACCACACCCGTGAGACGACCTTGCAACGGGTGCAGCAGCAGAGCGGCATCTACAACCAAGGGCCCAGCACTTCGGCAGCCGCATACGGCTATGCCCAATCCATGGAGCCGCAGCAGATGCAGCAGCATTTCCAGTACGATCAGGATCTGCTGTTCGAGCAACATCAGCCACTGCAGCAGCATCAGCAGCAGCATCAGCAGCAGCATCAGCAGCAGCATCAGCAGCAGCATCAGCAGCAACAGCAGCAGCATCAGCAGCAACAGCAGCATCAGCAGCATCAGCAATTTGAGCGGCGGCAGCAACGTCAGCAATTTCAGCCGCTTCAGCAGTATTCGGACGATACTGAGTTGGATTACGACTCGGAGTGGGAAACAGATGAGGAATTGGTCCACCAAGAGGCACCACCGCTCTCCACCTTTAACGACTTTCTCAACGCGGCCCAGAATCCAACTGGAAGTCGTGTAAGTATCTCTATTTTAAATAATCTAAAAACACTTTCAAAACACTAAAATATTAAAGCAATTTTTTAATGAGAAATTAGAGTAAATTACACTTCAAGTAAATTTAAATAAACTTTTATTTAAGCCTCTTTTTATACAATTACAATATATAACTATATTTAAAGCTACAAATCTTTCGAAAAAGTAGGAAAAGGTTGAATGCGAAATGCCAGCATACACTTTAACAACAATTAATTTAACCTTTACCTAAATGTTCATATTTCATTAAATATTTACAGATATGTAAACATTAAGTTTTTTTTCAGCGGCACCTCTAACTTCTTTCTATTTGTCTGTTTATTTTTGATCATATCACCATTCATAGCAGAGTCTGCGGACCCAAAAGTCCCCGATTTTGAACAGACGTCGCGCCTCATCGATAGCTGGAAATTTGTTGCACTCGGACTATACTTACACCCGGAACAGTATCGGCGGAGCTCCAATTGACTCCGATTTTCAGCGCATTTCGCACAGCAGTAGCGCCAGGTGAGAGTTTTTATTATATATATTTATATATATATTAGGGTATGTGCTGCTTGCTTACATTTGAAATAGGTTTTCCTTTAAAATGTTAATAATATAAAAGACGAAAAATTGTATTAGACTTTTCTCACTTTTCTGTAGAAGACAAAGATGATGATAAAGTAGCAGAAGGCGTCGAGTCATAAACAAGAAAAAATGATAATTAAAAACTTTGCAACAATGCCCGGCAGGTGGGGGGGTGAAGAGAAGGGCCACCCTAATTAGGTGACCCCGACCGCCTGGAGCCTCCTTGTGGGCCAACGACTTGCCATTGTCTTTGGCGTCCCAGCGCGACCTTGGCCCAATGGGTTTTTGAGATGGAAGCTGCAGATTTAATGCCAAATGGCTTTACAAATGTTTTCTGCCTTATTCCATTCTCAATGCACTAGCAAATGGCTTGTGGAACTTTAGACACAAGAAAATAAAATGCACTTCTCCAATATTTCATTCCGGAATTTTTTAATAAGTAACAAGTTTGCTACATTTCTTGCTTCCCGCCATAAAACCACAAGAATCTCTTGCCTTTCTTGGACTATTTCAGCTATTTGCTTAAGGCACATACAAAGGCGAAAAATCTTTAAATTATAATTCTATGGAATGTAAAATAAATTAATCAACATTCTAACATGAATATGAATATTCCCGTCAAAGTTTTTGCCTGCCCAACTATACTCGAAAAATCTTAATTGATTTAATTACTGACTTATTTCTCCCGCTGAAAATCCGCTGTCCGGCCTAATAGCGGTTAATTGCACTAAAAGCCCACGTGTCTGGGCACTTTTCAATCATTTTTCATCATGCCACGCTAAATGTCCTGATTACGAGCTGAAATGAATTATACATTAAACTATGAATACGCTATGGATACTAATACTATTTGTCCTTAGATGCAGTTTTATAGAACATATTTATATTTATTTATTTTTTAGTATTGAAAGTACAAATTTGTTAGTGACACGAAATAAATAGATAACAAACTTTTTCAAAATGTTATATATATTAAAAATGTTTTAAAATTTTCCCCATGTGTTTAGGGACCGCATGTCTCAGGCCGGAGTCCTGACTTTCCAGCAGGCCATGTCCGGAGCTGTGTCACCACAATATGGCACTGTGGGTTCGCTGAATCATCCGAACACTTCCGGTGAAAATAGGGCGGATAACTTGGGCAGCGGAGGAGGTTTGCCTGGTGGATCTGCCCACAACCTAAACTTGACGGTGGGATTGGGGTTTCTCGGTGGATCGAGCACCACCTTGGCTGCTGTCGCCGAGGTGACTAGTGGTCCGGATGGCAATGGCGACTCCACCGACTCGATATCTCCGGTCTCCATGATCCCGGGCAAACAGCAGCAGCAGCAGCAGAAGCAGCAACAACTGTTGCAGCTGCAGCAGGATCAGCAGCATCTGCCCACCCATTTGCCAATGAAGCGGGAGAGGGGTGTGGGCGAGTCCTCCGGAGCGAGCACATCCGGCACCGCCATCACCGAACTGGCCGCCTCCGTGGTCCTGGCCTCCCAGTCCGGAAAACCCATGACCGACAGACAGCGTTTGAGGACCTCCAGCATGCCGGCGGAAAGTCGCAGGGTGAGTGATATAAATGAAAATATAAGCTACAAATATTAATATTTTTAAAGACTGGTAATGAAATAATTCGAGGAAATGTATTTAATTAGATTATTGTTATTATTTTAATATTTTTATCTTTACCTGACAAACATATTTTTGGAAACGAAAGAGCTTCAATACTTACTTATTTATAAACTTTAAAATAATCACATATTCGATCGATTAAGATTTGAAATATATCTTTTACAAATAATGCATACATTATTTAAACATAAGCGAGGGGAAAATAACTTTACCAATAAAGGTACATATGCATTTAATATTCGAGTTGAATTTGGCATAGCCTGCCAGAAAACTCTTCCGTCATTGGAACTATTTATTTTTGCCTAAATTTGGCCACCGCCCAGTCATTCTAATCATTCGACGCGGGAACCAGTTAAGACAGCTCAAGGAGCAGGCTCTCGGGGATTATCGCACCGACATGGGATGACAAGTAATTGAAACTCGGCCCGGGGAACAAAAGCCATTTAAGGACAGCCATTAGCACTCCACTCAGCAGTGAAATATTCTTAATAGTGGCACTAGTCCGAAAAAAACAACAACAAGAGGAAAAACTAGATATAGACAAGACGAAGAAACCAAAGATTACACATGTATCTGGGGATGTGTATTTCTATGGGTGTGGTTGTGGGTGTGGGCCAAGTTTTCAGCATTCAGCATGACTGAGCATTTGATACATGGTTCTACTTTTGGCCCTCTGCTCCCGGGTCATTGGCTGCCTGAGTCGTTTTTTGGGAGGAGGAGGAGTAGGGGGAGGGCGGGACTGGCAGCTTATCATGTCCCGACTTTCACCTTTCCCCCAGTGGCCAAACCCACTTGTGCCACCTTGTGTTTTCCTGTATCGTCTTTGGCACATTTGAAAAATCGCCATAATCAGCGGAAAAGCTAAGTGCTCACCCTCTGGCCTTTACTATCTTCCTTACGGAGCTATTCTCAGATTTTTAGGGTATTTTGGGCTGTAAATGAAAGTATTAAACTCGAAATAGATAGATTTCTATCTTTCTAAAGAAGAATTTTTAAACAAGATACAGGTATTGCTGCACTCTATAATGCCAAGCTAAAGAATTTACATATTGAAGTAGACTTAATATGTATTGAAAGGTTTTTAAAAATACAATAGGTATTAAAAAGTCGCGTCGTTCCATTTTTGTCTATGGCTGTGTGTCATTAACGTGGATTTATGGCTGCGATTGTGGCAGTGGGAGCCATAATTCCCACGCTTCTTTGGCCGACTTGCACTTGTCTAGTCGCTGCAGCTAATGTAATTAGTTTGTGAAATTGCTCGAGTGAAAATTGTGCAACGCGTGCTGCGAACTACGTGCCACGTGGAACTACGTTGCACCTGCCACAGTCTCGAAGGACTCAAAAACGGCAAGAAACTGGAGCATTTGAGGGCATTGACCCGAGGTTTTCATCATTTTTTCCGTCTAGAAATTGATTCCAATGCAAGAGGGCTCGCTGGTTGCAATTAAAGTGAGCGAGAACCTTCAAACGGAATCAATGGCAAGCAAAGGGATTGGAATTGGGAGGGGGACAGGTATTGGGATTGGGAGTGGGATTGGGCCAATCCTGAAGTCTGAAGTCTGGGGGCAGCATTAAATGCGGAATAGTGTCAAGTGTGTGGCGCTCTCCAAAACCGAAAGAGGAAACTTGTCGACTGCAGTCCCAGATCCATTCACACTTCACCTCTTCTTCAGCGAAAAAAAAAATAAAATAGAAAGGCTGAAACCCTGAAGGCAGCCGAAAAAGTGCAGAAACTTTTGTGCCATCCAAAAGGGCCAAAAGGGCCAAAAAGGCCAACCGCAAATATGTATGCGCTGTAAGCCCATCGGGGGCCATCGGCCTGCAATTGGCAGGAACAGGAACAGGATCCGGAACGCTGCCGGAGTCCTCTTAAAGCTGGTGTTTTCCGCTTTTCATCGGTAAAGGCTTTGTTCACACCTGGTTGGACCGCTCAAACGAAATCAAACATTGTCATTCGGCCAAATTGGGTTTCTGTGCAAGGACATTTATGTGTTTGTCAAGTTTTGTCCTTTTTTTTAGGCAAAATGATTTCATCAAGGTATCCCCACTTAAATGATATGAAAATTAATTTAATTGAAAAGTAAATGTTCAAGAAATTTTATTAAAAAGTCATCGTGGCGTATGCGTAATTTTAAAATGCTTGTCATTACATATACGCTATCTAAGGGTTGCATAGATGTTAAAGCTAACATTGCGTATACGTAGAATTGTTAGTCAAAATGATTTCATCAAGGTATCCCCACTTAAATGATATGAAAATTAATTTAATTGAAAAGTAAATGTTCAAGAAATTTTATCAAAAAGTCATCGTGGCGTATGCGTAATTTTAAAATGCTTGTCATTACGTATACGCTATCTAAGGGTTGCATAGATGTTAAAGCAAACATTGCGTATACGTAGAATTTTTTTTTTTAAATATGGTAAATCTGAAAAGCGATTTAAATTCACTGATTTGAAAAAGCAATAAAGATAAATATTTAAAAATATTTATTATGCTTATTTGAAATTGGAATTTTATATTTATCATTTGTAGCCTCGTTTGGCCGAAATGCGACGCTCGGCGATTCATACCGGCGATCCGGACATGACTTACTACCGTTTGCGCAGCTTCAGCATCACTTCCCATGGAATTTGCAACTTGGGCGATTCGCTAAGGTAAGTTCTTAAAGTCCTGATATTTACTTCAGCCTCTGGCATTTTTTTTTTGGTATTTTATTTGCAACAGAAGCCGCAGGTCACGTTCGATCAATTCCGTGACATCCACGGGCACTTCAAACAGCGGCGTGGATCGACACAATAGGTGAGTTCAGTGGCTCACTGTTCGGTGAACAAAAGTGGCTGGCAATAAATTGTTTATGAAATGACAGTTCACATGGCGACAACAATGGGAAACGTGCGGCATTTTCACGTCTATATAGTCCGACTAATTTCATACAATTTCCACACCAAACAATTTCCGCTGCCATTAACAACGGCAGATGGAGGGTAAGGGACCCAAAATGAAGATGAGTGGTAACAATGCCGAGGCGTTTTCCATCTCATTGTCAAAGGAAACGGCGTCGTCCTTGCACAGTGGGGCAAATTGCTAGTCTACACTAACATTTAGAAGGTTCAATTACAGTCAATCTTTTGTAGCAATTTTTCTTTGCATATCTCTGTGCTCAAAAAGGGGTAAAAGAGGTATTTTAGCTAAACTTTCACTTAAACATTAAATTTAATTGCAAAGTTCAAGTATTTTTTTTAATATGTCGTACACAGTCTAATGATATATCTTTTTTGATAGTGTGCTACTTGTAATTATTCAGTATTGTATTTCCCTATTAAAATGCGGTTTATTACCAGGAATTATGAATTCAAAATTGCTTATTGTCTATTTCAACTATTTTAGTGATGGTGGTCGGTACTATATTGTTCTTAGCTTTGAAGGTATTTTTTGTATCAATCAGTTATTGGTTAAATCCCAATATTACCCACTGTGCCACGTTCTTTTCGCTCACTGTTGTTATTGGCTTTGTCTTCGTAGCAACGCATCGGGGGCATCGGGCGAAGTCATCGACGGGGATCCGAATGTCCCGGCCTACAAGATTGCCATGCTCGGCGGCTCCGGAGTGGGCAAGACCACCCTGACCTACCAGTTCACCACTTCCGATTACATATGCGCCTACGACCTGAGTCTCGGTAAGTCGATATTTATTATTTATCACACCGCTCTTTTTCAATTGGCATTTTTTAATTTGGCAAATGTAAAACTATACTTATCAGGCCTGCTACCGATGACGCCGTCAGTCGAAAGAATACATTTTTTTAACCTGCACCCATTGTACAGTCCGCATATCAGAATATTGCAAATTTTTTTTTGGATTATACAGTCCGCTAAAGCAAATATGGCAATTGTATTTAATTTGGTAGTCCCTTGTACATATACTCTGCACATAAAGCAATTCATTTGTAGGGCTTTCGTTCAAAAGTATGAAGTTTTAGAAAAAAAACATACATTTTACGGTAGTTTTGGTATTTTTAATATCCTGTTTATTATATCATAATATTTGCATATAAAATATATATATTTGATATTTTATTCACTGGTTCCTAATTTAATTTTATAAAAACTATGCAAATGAATTAATCATATTAATTATTCAAATTTGTAATATAGGCACGTTCATAGTATGCATAAAACATTAAAATATTTTCCAAGCTTTAATTATATCTAGGAAATTTATGACAACAAATGGATCTTTAAAAGGTATTTTAATCGATGGAATTTCAGGAAAGTTATTGTTTTAAACTGTACCATTAACAACAGTTACAATTTAAATTGTAAAGCTTTGTATAGATTTTTAAAATATCAAATTAACTAAATCAATATTTGGTCGAAGGCGAGCCAACTTATATTTTGGGGATATCGCAGGATTTATTTCGACGAAGTAATTGAAAATGAAGTCGCTTCTCCCATTTCATGCCCTGCTCCCTTACTATGCGGCTTTTAATCAAACACATTTGCATTTTAATTATGGCACAAAGTCATAAAATATGAAAAGCGCCAGCGCTAATTTCATTAACTTTTGCGACCATATCACCGTCCGTGGAGTGTGGGAAAAGCTAGAGAATATGGGCATGCTGGCTTCCACCCACTTTTTGATAACCGCTTTGGAGCTTTTAAGTGGATTTTCACAGTAAAGTGGAGAATATTTTGACATCAGCTTAATGTCTTTTCTTCCTTGTCCAGAAAATCGTATTAGGCACAAATCAACATGGTTGAAAAGTTACCCGGATAGGTACTCCATAGTTCCTTGCTAAAAAGTCTTTCTTAATTTTTGTATCAACGTATTCCAGTATCGAAAAACCAGTTTTCTTTAGTCAGCTTTATTTATTTAATAATATTTAATATTTAAATAGAATTTTCACTTATATAAGTGAGAAGGCATTGCGATTAAAAGAAGCTGCAAAAAATGGGGGAAAATATTCCCTTTGTAACTATATTTTTATTGGTGAAATTAAAGCCTGCTTTGTGAATGCAAATACAAATAGATTTACTAGATTTGTAGTACCTTGTCTATATACATATATAAAATACTAATGGAAAAAAGGGCTATAAAAGTCTGTGTTATATGCCTATTTAACTAATTATAGTGTGTTTACAAACTCCAACACATCGATAATCTTTTCTCAAGCAGGAAAGGCCAAATGTGCGTGGCTCGAAAATTGGCTTAATTAATTGGGAGACGAAAGGATGCACCCACCTGTCGGCGCCCTGCGTAAATTCCACCTTACACTGGCCTTTTTGAATTAATTGAATTGCAGCACTATCGAATTACCTTTTGGGCAGCGGACTTTAATGGACCACACTGAGTTTATTAGGTCTGGGATATTCTAGCAAAAACGGCCTGGGTTCTGCGTCTGAGTTTGAGTTTGAGTAATTTGATCTGGGGAAAAGTTGCCGAAACGCAATATTTCATTGGCAACAGATAATTGCAGTTGCAACTGGAGTGCATTTTGTAAGTTGTTGGTATTGATTTCGGGTATTCGAACAGATTTTATACATATCATATCGATATTAAGGACATTTTAAAATACGACTTAAACATTTTGGTGCGCTGGTAACTGGTGCCTGAAAAGGTATTACAAATCATACTTGTTTCTTTCTGTGCACTTTATGGATTGCGTGTGTTTCATGTACATGTCATTTCTAGTCCTCTGTTGGCATTTTCCGGCATAAAATCAGGCTTTTGGAAACAGGATCAGGCCCAAATGCCAATGGTTTTACCATTGGGTTCACGCAGTAATTCTCTGCTCTTGTGGTCAAGATAATACAAGTGTGGGTTTTAATTAACCCGAAGGCAAAGGCAAAAGGCAATTTTATGACAGTTGTGTTTGTGGGCTTGAGTATTTGTGTGGTTTTTTTGCAATTCTCGAGAATTTCCGTAGACGAATGGTCCTGCAACTGCTTCCTTGCTGCAGGATGTCCACTGCTTGCACTGCTTGCCCCCTGCGTGTGTGGCTTGTCCCTTTGCCAGATTTCAAATGCCTTCCTGCAGGACACGCAAATTGCTGGGAAATTTTGCGTGTGGGCGTCGTCTCTTAGCCATCGTCTCTTAGCCATCTTTCGTTAATGGCCGTCAGCATTGCATGACCACAAAAATCCGTGGGCGGCGTAAATGCCTTGACCACACCCCCAAAAAGGCAGATGTGAAATTTATTACATGCCATGTCCGCTTTAAGTAAATCTAAGTGTTTCTGATTTTAGAAAATAGCCCAAGCGTTTTAGTTTAACTTATGCTGACGCAATTAAGCGTGTCTCGCGCACGATTTTAGTTAAGTTCTCTAAGTCAAGGGACTGGACTAATAAGCCAGAATTGCCATCTGACATTTAAAGTTTTACCATCCTTAAATCCTAAATACTTAACACAACCAAACGTTCGTCTCTCAAGCTTCGTCTTGATGGATTTTTGCCACTAGAATATTTCAGCATAAGGTGCACTTCTTGGGACTACCCACTTACCTACTCACTTGGCAAAACTACGTTTTGAAATTGTTTCCCTTATGCTTAAGTGATTCAATAACCCGAAACCATTAAGATCTAATAATCCTCACTAATTTCAAAGACCACAACACGCCTAGTTAGGACTAATAATATAGCCCCCACAAAACCACAAACGCGCTTTGATCCCCTCGAAATGATTTGTTTTCAAGGACAGCCACAACCGCCCCACGTGTAATCCCACCAAAATCAGGGGGGTTCCCCGAGCTCGGTTCCCTGAGCTTGTGTTTGCACAAGCATTTGTATAATTGCATTGCGATGACTTCGCTTTCGCCGCTTGTCAATGGCAAGACTAATCGGCTAAACCGGGAGAAGTAGGACTCAGTCCCATTAGGAAAAAGGCATCTGGAACACACTCACACACCCCCCCCCCTTCCACAACTACAACGAGGAGAAAATACGGGAAAATAAGGCAGTACAACAGCGTTTTCTATTCAATTTGTGCGGAACCGCCCACTCACGGAAAATTACTTGCAACATGCAAATGAACCGCTCGAAATATGGGTTTTTGTCATTGCGACATCGGGTTGGGGCTTTCGGGATGGAGCTCCTGGGCCTCCTGGATGCGGGTCGACTGGCGTCTAAATATTTGCCACAGCTGAATGCAAACAGAGTTGGACGCAAACTGCAGTCATTGTCTGCTGTTGCGACTCCTTACCAGTTCCTTTCGTCCTTTTTCTGGCACTCCTGCCATCCTGTTGGCTCGTGTCAAACTGCTGACAAAGCGTGTATTGGACGGTGCTAGTGCACTGAGCAAAACAGTGTTGGCATACATTTTCGTTTCTTTGTATTAGTTAGAAAGTTTTAATTCAATTCGGCTTTTAAATCGTAGTATTTATTTGTCAAACATAGTGTTCTTATTCTTCTTCCGCTTAAATAAAAATTTATTTTATGGCAATCTAAAGAAAATGACTGATTTAAAACCTATACAATAATACCATACCCTACTGTAGTGTAAAAGTCTTATTAGTTTTTCAGTTTCAAGATATACATTTCTCCACTTTTTTGTGGCAGTGTGGTGGTGACGTAGCGCTTTTTATGTGCACCGCCGTAGAAGGGCTTTACGAGTCCGAAGTCCCGGATCCCGAGACCCGGTCCCCTGCACCCCGACCCCCTCACCCCATATACTTACCCTGTCTGCCGCTTTTTTCCACGTTTTATGGTCTCGTCTGAAAAAACGAGTCAATGAAGTGAAGGGAGGAGGAAAAAGGGGGAGCGTCAATTGCGACATTTGCTGGGCAAATAAAATCACTTTGATTACGGTTTTATGGGCAACACGCCCATCAACGCCCATGCAAAGGTTGTCGCCGCCTCTGCTGCAATTTGATCGATTTTCGACCCTTGGAAGTGCATTTCGGGACTTGGTATGGTTTTGAGCCAAGCACTCAGCGTTGTTTTTTATGAGGTATAGGATTTGCTTTTTTTTTATTAAATACACGCTTGAATAATGCACTGCTGCTTGGGTAGTTTGATAATATATATTCATAATTAATTTTTTAATAAAAACCTATCCAGTAAGATTTAGAGAATTAAGGGAATGTCTGGCAAAAGGCTACCCTCACTTTTTGTTGGCTGTGTGCTTTTTTTTAGATGATGATTATGGACAGAAGACGGTGTCGGTGCTAGTCGACAACATTGAAACGGATTTGGAAATAATTGATCATCCCGCATGCGAGATGTCGGTGAGTAAGCACAGCAAGTAGCGGTAGCATCTCCCAGAAAGTAGTGGTGGAGCACCACCGACCCCTAGCAAACTGCCCCCATTCTCCAGTTCAGACCCTCCTCATCCGGGGACTTTCCGATTTTCCCGCAGTCTGGCTGAGTGGGTCAAGCTGTGGGTTAAGAGCCATCTGCCTCTGACACATTTGCCAAATGTCATTAACACTTCTGTGCTTTAAAGAAGAAACAAGGTGATGGGATGGGATGGGAATGAGTGTAGTCTGGTTCACTAAGGTATGGTATTGCGCCAAACAGGGTTCCCATTAAGTGTTAATTAAATGTTCTTTTGACTTTGCGTATACTTATTTCAAAGCTGGTTGTAAATATCCAACCAGTTTAGTTTGATTTATTACTTGTAAATGTGAAACCTATTAGAAACATATGTGTAACCGTATTTTAACATGGACTATTTAAAAACCATTTCACTGGGTCAATCTTTAAAAGGGCTACTTCAGAGCTTTGACATTAACAATTTTATTCTTTCTATGTGAATTTAAGCGTACACCAACATTTTGTACAACAAACTATCTACAATAATTTCTAATGTTTTAGTTTTGGGAAATCGGTAAAACAGTTGTTTCAAATGGTTTTGGAAAATATTCAAAATATAAATTTAGAAGGGATTGAGTAACTAATATAATACAAAAAAACCAAAAACATACTGATTAAAGCTGATTTGCTGAAGCATTTAATATTTTCTATGTCGATATTTAACAATTGTGGTTGCAGCTGCCTCACAGGTAACATTTAACATATTCGGCCCGCTAAATGTGTTGACTTGCTCCTCGCTTTAAGTCCTTAATCTGACCAAGGTCAGCTGCCTCAGCTGTGGAAGGCGCTCAGCCAAGCGATTAACGTGACTTGGGGGCCAGGCTCATCCTCGAATGGGTGGCTGGTTTTTTACCCACCCCCCTTGCCTCTTACCAACCATTTTCCACCACCCCTCTCCCCGCTTGGAAATTTCATTAGAACGATTTTGTTGTAGCCCACTTTTCTGCACCATATGGTTCATCTCCGTCTTTTTGTTTTTTCCCCACCATATTTGGTCCGCCCTCCAGACGGAGGCTTTTTGTGCCACCTACAACATCGACCTCTTCGTGGTGGTCTATTCGGTGATAGATCGAAATACTTTCGCAGCAGCCGAACGTGTACTGCAGTATCTCAAGGAGAACGAGATGCTCTTGTCCCGTGGAGCTATTTTGGTGGCCAACAAAACGGATCTGCAGCGGCACCGCGTTATTACCCGTCAAAGTAAGTAGTCTCCATTTTCATTCAATTATACTTCCTCTCCACTCTGCCACAAAAACAAATGGATTTTTGACAGTTCACAAACATCAAATCGCAAACAAAATATACTGCAAGAGATATAATATTTTTATACCCTTGCAGAGGGTATTATAATTTTGGTCAAAAGTGTGCAACGCAGTGAAGGAGACATCTCCGACCCTATAAAGTATATATATTCTTGATCAGGATCACCTCCTGAGTTGATATAGCCATGTCCGTCTGTCCGTCTGTCCGTCTGTCCGTCTGTCTGTCCGTCTGTCCGTCTGTCTGTTTCTACGCAAACTAGTCTCTCAGTTTTAAAGCTATCGAATTGAAATTTTCTATGGGTTTTATATTTGGCCAATTAATCCGACCTACCAAATTTTATAAAGATCGGACGACTATATCCTATAGCCGCCATATAACTGATTAATCGGAAATGCCATAACTTTGGTGTTTGTTTAGTTAGGAAGTTGGGATTTTCTATGGGTTTTATTTTTGGTCAATCAATCCGACCTACCAAATTTCATAAGGATCGGCCGACTATATCCTATAGCTGCCATATAACTGAACGATTGGAAATGCCATAACTTT
The DNA here is from genome assembly GCA_018153305.1 of Drosophila kurseongensis. Taxonomy (NCBI): domain Eukaryota; kingdom Metazoa; phylum Arthropoda; class Insecta; order Diptera; family Drosophilidae; genus Drosophila; species Drosophila kurseongensis. Next base: position 2,638,372 of record JAECXX010000141.1, read on the forward strand.
GGTGTTTTTAAAGTTAGGAAGTTGGGATTTTTTATGAATATTAAGAATGCATCACATGAATAATTTTGGAGAATATAATTTAAAGAGTATTCTGCAAGGGTATATCAACTTCGGCTCCGCCCGAAGTTAGCTTTCCTTTCTTGTTTTAAATAATCTTTCTGAGGATACAACTTTATTTTTAATTTTATAAGGAATTGAATGAGGTATGACAGTCACACTTTCGACCACTGAAGAAATGGATTTGATAAAAGAATCGGAGCGGATTTTGGCAAAAATATTTTTTCCTAAGGGGTTCCCTATGATTTTTTTTCGAAAAATTTATTTTAACGATATTCTTTGTTGACAATACAATACAACTTTTTTGAAAATTTTATAACGAATCGAACGAGGTGTTTGTTTTTACTAACATTTACATACTTATATTTTTTTATGGTCTCACACCTTTTCACAACTTTTCTACCCCCTTTCCCGCTAACTTCCTTATTTTCAGTGGGTCGCAAGGTGGCCAAGGAAATCGCTTGCAAGTTCATCGAGACCTCGTCTGGATTGGATCACAATGTGGACGAGTTGCTGGTTGGGATTGTGGCCCAGGTGAAGCTCAATCCGCAGCGATTGCGATTGCTAACGGAGTTGGAGCTGCAGCGTTTAAATCTGCAGAGTACTATTCAAAAGCATCGTGGCATGCACTTGCAATCACGTCGCATGGTGCGCCAGATGAGCATGTGGCAGGGCGACGAGGAGATCTTCGATGGCGGATTGCAGGAGCAATTGCCGAACGTCGACGCCAACGATCCGGACGGAGTGCCGGGTACATCGAGCTCGAGTCGATCGCGTATCGAGAATCCCAATCGCAAGCCCTTGAATTTGGAGAGCATACTGAAGATGGGCGAAAGCGAAGTCGACGAGGACGAGGATGTCCCGAAGTCGACGCAGTCCGTCCAGCTCAGCAAATTCAATATGCTCGCGGCCACTATTCGTCATCGGCGTCCGTTTCGCAAGCGTCGCTCGTTCGACGGCGGCGTTTCCACATCTGCGGCAGCGGATGCCGCCGCCGAACTGCAGCGGCGGTATCAACTCCGCGCCCAGGATGATTTGCAGTTGGAGCGACGGAAGCAGGGAATGGCGGAGGAGGAGGATAGGATCGGCGGTTTGGCGGATGATGGCGAGGATGAGGAGGGAGAAGGGGGCGGAGGACGCGGAGGAACAGAGTTTGAGGGACGGCGGGGCACCTGCAATCGCAAGGTGGTCAAGAAACTGACCGCCCGCACCAAGGTATTCATCTCGTCGGTGCTGCGCTTCAAGAAGAACATCAGCCTGAAGCGCCGCAACTCCTCCAGCTGCAGCGATCTCTTCGTGATTTAAGCGGCCGGGAGGAGCAAGTATTGGGAGTAGGAAGTATAGACTGAATGTATATAGAAGGGAAGACACAGGAGGAGCAGGAGGAGTGATTCAAGGGGATCCGGAGTACCAGGAGAGCAGGCACAAAAAAGCAGCAGCGCAAACTGAGATGGATTGGAGCACGGAAGTGCAGGGAGTGCAGGGTTTAGAGGACGTCGTTAGATCATGAGGAATTTGTCAGTCCCATTTATTGTACCACGAAACATACAGGGACATCAGCCGTTGACACGATCAGCGGTCTAGATTTTGCACATTTAGATGGCAACAAGCAAATGCTACCAATTTTTAGAGCAAACGCTTTTTGCCAAAACAAACTCGAGAGTTTTCAAATCACTTAATAGGGTGGCTTAAGAAACTAGAACGCCGTCTTCCGGCATTTATCCACCATTCTAAGTGATTTTACATCTCTAGAAACCCCCATTTTATCAACGCAAGAGCTCTTGGCAACGAAATCTCAAGAGTTTTACAATCACTTAAGAAGCTGTCAAAAAGTATGCTTTAAATAACAGAACATCGTCCTTCGTTAGTAATGCTTGCGACTTTCGAATAAAAAGTATATCGTAGACCACTTTTGGACACTTTTTTAAGTGATGTCTCTCTAGAGAATTCAGCAGGACCCTCAATTTAAAGAAAACTTATCACCGGATCAACAAAAAAAGAAAAAAAGAAAAAAAAAACCACCCCTCACAACCGGTAGGTGGCGCTGCAATTGCGGACAATAATTTTCTTTTGACAAAATATATTGATGAACAAATTTACAAAGTCAAAAATCCAAAAAAAAAAAAAAAACGGCTATATCCACGATTTAAGCAAACTAAATCTTATCCGCCAAAAAATTAAATAATGCAGCAAAGAGGATCAACAAAACAACTGGGGCTTTAGTTATGTGGCACACACACTATGTAGAAACAGGAAACAACTGCAAAGGCAATATATAAAGAGATACGACATCAAATTACATACACTTTATTCTGTTATTGCGTTTTTTTTGTGGTTTCTTGTCATAATTGAACGCGTGGTTTCTGGCGAGTTTCAAGTATGTAAAGAATGGACTTAATTAAATCAAGAATAGCTGAACATGAAAAGGTAGCAACAAGTATGGAAGAACCGTGCATAAAATGGAAACGATTTTTTTCTTGATACCAAGTCAAGCATACGAATAAAAAAAATAAATACTGGCAAAAAAACAAACAAAAAAATCAAACAAACAAAAAGAGCAGTGCAAATTGCTCCACAGAATTGCAAACTTTACAACCTTTTTTATGTCGGCGCGCTTTTTAATGAAATTCGATTTCATGTCGCCAACGGTCCAGCTTAAATGCTCAAATATTTAAACTAATAACTCCTTTTACAATGTTGGATACATTAAAATAGATTCTTTTAGATTTGTATTTCTTTGTGATAGTCTTATAATTGATTCTGTTAAGAACCTTCCATTATTGTAGGAATATATAGTTTTTTCAATACGATCAATTTACCTTAATTACGTTACCTTAATTAACTAACTATAAATGCAATGTGAGAGCTTTTTGTAGAATTTGCACATTTTTAAAAACTGCTCGTTTTGGCTATTGCTGAACTACGCTATATTAAAAGCATAATTGTCTAGCGCGATTGATAAATAACAATTTTTTGAAGCGCTTTTAATCAAAGAACATATAATTATTTTACACTTCTAAATGTTGTGTGGTTAAAAAATACCGAAAAAAAATAAAAAGTCTTCAGCACTACAAACACAAATACAGAACAAAAGCTTAGATGCAAAAAAAAAAACATAATTGATGTGTACCAGGTCAACCCGAGTGCGAAATCCTTGTGTATTTTTTTTGGGTTCCTCATAATATGTACTAGCTTAGTTGGTATAAAACCTTCAACTACCGCGAAATATATGAGACAATGTTACGGACAAAGTCAAACAAAGAAAACTTGTAAAATGAGTGCACAGTGCATCACATAAATGTAAACACTTATAAAGGAATCCAAGGCAGTGAAAAGAATTAAGAAAGGGGAGTATAGTTGGCCTGACCTGGGCTGCAAACAACACACACAATATTCAATATTACCAACTTATTAATGTATCAAGCGATAGCATAAAGCAAAATCAATGGAAAATCACAACTATTTGTATCAGTTTAAGTCGTTGGGGGCATGGTGGAATGGTAAAATTACCTCCACGCCCCCAAAGTTAACCTGCCTCCCAATTTAATTCCGGCGGTCGCTGGAACTCAAGGCAGTCGAGTAAAAACCATAATGAGCTTAACCAAAGCCTGCAATACCGTGGCAGACCTAAAAAAAATGCCATGGAAATATGGATGCAGAAGAGTGTTCGTGGAAATTGCTTCACGGCTAACACATTTACAGGCTACGGATAAAAAGGTTCTTTGGGAAAAGGAAGATTAACAAAAAAGGATTTATGATTATAAATTAAGTCAGTTAATCATAATTTAAAAAACAAAATTACCTTTATTTTATCGTTTGTCATTCGAAATTGCATTATTTATTTCATAATTGCATTATTTAAAACATTTACTTTGCATCCTTCAATTGTTTAATTTTTAACTTTGGCACATTCTTTCCAGAAAAACTTACAACATTTTTTTCGTTTTTTTTCAGTTTACTTACTTTTAATTGACAGTAGCCCAATTAGGCAATTAACATATATTTTACGTCTTTCTTTTTGAGATGGTTAATATCTTCGTAGGTTTTGAATGGAACGGGAAAGGCAGGTTAAAATAACCAAAAACAAAAAAGAACAAAGAAGCTTACACATTTTTTGGGCTGTATGCACAAGCGACAGCAACAACAAAAGTCTTTGGTAAACAAAGTCAACCAAAAGAAACTTAAGCAAATTGAAAAAAATGAACACACTGAGCTACAAAAAACACCACCACACCCCCCCCCGCCACTCACATACTCACGTCAAACAATTGAAATGCAGTCAGAGAACGATGAATTGTATTGCTCAAATCGAAAAGACGTTGGACGTATTTTGGGGAAGAAAAAGAATTTGACTTCTGTGGCAAGTAAGTAGTTGGCCAAACTCGGACTAAATGGAAAAGCCATAAATGGACAAATAATTAAAAGTGAACGGAACAACGAATTGTGAATGACCTACGGTGGGACGTTGAATGCAAATGAAACGATCACAAATGATACAACACTCACCACACAAAGATCCAAGTCCCTTTCGTCGATTTTATTCGGATTGATCACAAAGTCAGCAAATACTAACAAATAACAGTATTCTTTTCTGGCCATATTATTTGCTTTAATATTATAATTTTACCTTCTAAGAATGCATTGATTGCACCCATGAAACTATTTTGTTTACAATACAATTGCTCGGCCTATACTCTCTCTAAAAAGTTTTAATTTAGTTATTTTATGCACAACCTTAACTATAAAATCAGCTTAAAGTCCTGTGACCTGGATGCTTTAGAAATGGAATAAACTGGATGAGATTTAAAGAGGTATGCAAATCGAAGGACATAAAGCTGGATGGATGGAGAGAATCCAAAGGCCTAAAGACACTCAGACTTGGCACACTCAACGGACAGAATCACTTCGGTACTCAATCCACTACCTACTACTTCAAAATCGAGACTGATTTTACTGCTCCCGCACACAGCACACAAAATATACACACATCCCAAAAGTCCGGAAAAAGAAAACCGTGACGACCTGAATTTCCATTTCCCCAACCCATTACGCATTGCTTCACTAACACGATAAATTAAGATTTACAAATTATTGAACCTATCGTTTGGATGGGGTTGCATATACAAAACTACTTATATAAAAATATATCTTATATGGAATTTATATCCCTATTATACATATATGTATACAAAATATATACGATGGAATATTTACACACAAGTTTTACTCCGTGCCATTTGGGTGCGATAAGTTAAGTTGAACCAAACTTTATACGAATTTCGGACAAGTTCAGCGGCATTTTTATGGAAATCCATTCGACTAATGTTTAACTTGTTCTTATATATCATTTAAATGTGATACGCGAACGGAGGTTTAGTTACAGAAATGAAACCGGAGTCCACTACCTTTCTGCTTTTTATAGTTTGACCATCCCATTTTCACTCCGTTCGAATCAAATCAAAAAGCAAGAGAAAAACATTTGAACTTTAACCCAGCTGAGAATTCACTTTTTTGACTTACAAAATTGTTTACAAATCAAAAGATACTGTAGTTGATTCTATTATACACTAATATACACGATAAATACAATTTTTTGATGTACGTTAAACATTTATATATGTGTTGGTGTGCAAGAAGGCTCTAGCTTGTAAGTTTTCCCGTAGTACCCATATGCGTAGTATCCAAAATTACATACATATATATATATATACCTACCTATATTGAACGACAATTTGCTCTTTCCCGAATTATTTTCATGTGATTTAAAAGATTCCGAGCAAAGCAATTGATTAGGTAAGCAAAGGCAAAGAAGGTTCCAAGTGGAGAAATATAGTAAACCACAATTTAGTACGCATGCATAAAAGCATTTGTAATTCTTAATTTTTTTTGTGAAACAAACTTTCAATCAAATTGAATGGTAACTTTTTACCATGAATAAATATTTTGCTCTATGTGTACATACAATTACAGCTTATATCTGCATTAACCCCACCAAGTATTTGAATGGGAAGTGGGGAAATCTTTAGCAGGCTGCCCCCGGCTAATTAAGTCCCAAGGACTCGGGGTGTCTTCCGAGGACAGTATCCATCACGCCTCGCCACATAACTGCAACGCATAGTTTCCAATTAAAAGTTACTCCATCCGGAATTTGACAAATGGTCCGGCACTTAATCAACGCAGCTCCTCTACGACCTCCAAAAATGTTGTTTTCTGCGGCTCAGTCGAGATTCCCGTGTTCGAAGTCCTGGGAAGGGACGAAAGGCGAGAGTGGCCCCCATAAATGACTAATCAAAATGCCATGGATGCCGGGAATTCCGGGGACTGGGATGGCTGGGTGGAACATTAATTATGCTCCTTCGATGGTTGCCCTCCTTTAAGGACATTTATAGGATAGCAAACGGAAGTAAAAAGCAGAAGTCATCCTTAAGGTTATTTTTTAGGGACTAGGGAACGGAGTAAATTTACTTTCAATTAACACAAAGCTAATTAATATGTATGGACAAAGACCATTGAAATGATTATGAGGGCTGCTAAGTTTAAAGTGTCGAATAAAGGGCTTAAGACGTACAGATTTTATAAGATCAGCAGATATACTTTTTATTTTAAATACCATCTGTTATCTGTTTCAGTCACTGATAATTTTTTGTAACCCTTTTTGATTTGTGGTGAGTTCAAGTTCTGGCCAAGACATATTTTTCTTAACAACTTCAGTCGGCCTGCGGCTAATTCAGAATGCAGCTGCAATTTTGATGCAAATAAATTCTAATCAAAGTGGAGGGCCCATGTTGGGAAAAATTGCAGCTCGAGCAAAAACAGTAGAGACTGTGGACCAACCGCAATCAAATCAGAAATTTGGCCGCAAAATGTGCGTGTGCTAGTCGTTGTGGTACTGCAAAAACCAAAAAAGGCCGGTGCATTCCGATTTAGATGTAAATGAAGCTCGAGGGTATGAGGTATTTTGCAAACGAAAACGAAGCCGAAACCGAAACCGGAACTTGAACCGATAACTAGCATATTGTATGGGTAGTACATTTTCGACTTTTATTCGTTATAAATTTAAAATAAATTAATGGATCGAATAAATAGGAAATAAATAAGTGCAATTTTCAGAGGGACCCTTAAGTAGTGCTTAACTCTAATTCTCCGACGGCCAGCTGCGGCGGTACAAGGTATTTACACTGTTGCCCAGCATGTTGGCAAACTCGCGCTGGCCGCTCAGTTGAAAAAATCCAGGATGCCGTTGAGCAGCTCATAGGCGAATCCTGTCTCATCCGTCGCCTCGGCGGCGGCCTTCTTCTTCTTGTTCTTTTTCGCCTTCTTCGACTTTTTGGACTTGGGCGTGGTGGAGTCGTCATCGGTGGCGGGTGACGGGGTCACCACATCTCCATCGACGGTGGCAACTGCAGCCGCGGCAGGAGCAGCATTAGCAGCAGTATCGCCAGCGGCCGGAGCTCCTGAATCGTCCTTGCTCTGCACCTGTTCGTTGGTCGATGTCGATTGCGATGTCGATGTCGAGGTCGTTTGCCCATCGGCAGCCACATGTTCGCGGGTCTCATCCACGGCGGCCACCGCCGCTGGCTTCTTCACCGGCTTTTCGTCCTCATCATCATCCAGTTCGTCGAGCAGTCCAGCCAGGCTGAAGCCACCGTAGTCGGCATCCTCGGGCGCCTCGGCCTCATCGTCGTCGGCATAATCCTCGGTGTCGTCGTCGTCATCGGTATCCGCATCCGCATCGTTGTCGCTGTCATAGTCATCCTCCTCATCCTCATCGTCGTCCCCACCAGCTGCAAAATGGATTGACATCGATAATGGTTATTGTTTGTTATTGGTTAGGTTAAAGTATAGAAAACAAAAATAACATGACAGAAATTAAGATAGTAATAAAAAAAATGTTTAAAAAAAACTTTGTTTCATTTAACATGTAAAGTTATTTAGTTGGCGGTTTTTCCTGGTTGCTTTCCACATTTTGGTTACATTTTATTAGCGCCTATAATTTGGTTTTAAAGACTTTAATTCGAAAACTTCTGCTATGGAACCATGTAAAAAGGGCCTGGTTTGGTAAGTATTAAACCAATTGCAAGACAGTGTTAGAAGGGCCTTTAGTTAAAAAAGTTGTTTATCGAAAGCTGTACCACAAGTCGAATACGCAATATCACAAGCATAAAATTAAGCATACGTAGTTAAAGAATAAATGCTTAGAATCAATTTGCGCTTTGATATTTCCGACTACAAATAAAAACTCAAATTAAGTTAATACAAGGCAAGTTCTTAGATTTTTGTGTCCTTTAGCGCTTATAATTTGGTTTCATTAGAAAACTTCTGCTATGGAACCATGTAAATAAGCCTTGGCTTGGTAAGTATTAAACCAATTGCAATGCATTGTTAAAACAGCCTTAACTAAAACAAAGTTGAATCTTAGAAGCTGTACCACTAGTCGAATACGCAATATCACAAGCATAAAAGTTACGCATACGTAGTTAAAAAGTAAATGCTTAGAATCGACTTGCGCTCCGACATTTTTGATTCCAAACAAAAACTCAAATTAGGTAAATATAAGTAATATAAGATTTTCGTGTCCCTTAGGGTAGTAAAATTGTACATTGGACGCCCCCGCTCACCGGCAAATCCGAAGATGTCATCGTCGTCGTCATCATCGTCATCCGAGCTGGGCTTCACGGGCAGTGGCTCCGCCTCGGCCACGCGGAGTCCTTCCGGACCGAACTTGAAGCAGGAGACGCGCAGGGAGGCCTCCACCTCGTCGTCGGCACGCAGCTCGAAGGCCAAGCAGGCCTTGAAGTCCTTGGCGTCCTTGGACCGGGACAGACCGTAGACCTTGCCGCAGAACTTAGAGTAGCCGCCCGGCAGGCCGACGCAAATGGGACGGGCCCGCTTGCTGGAGATGCGACGGGAGGCCAAGGTGATGTCGCCGTACTTCAGGGACACGCTCATCTCGTCGTTGCCCAAGTAGGCTATCTTGGCACAGCCCTGTCCGCTGGGCAGCAACGGCAGTCCAAACTTCCGGCAGCAGTCGCAATGCGACTCCGTGCACTTGCAGAACTTGCTGATGGGATTTTCCGGCTTGGCGGTGGTCGGAGCAGCAGTGGGCTTGGGCTTGGCGGCCAAGGTAGTGGCCACCGGAGCAGGGGCTTCTGGAACGGCAGCTTCGGCAGCCTCGGCAACCTCGGGAACGGAGGCCACAGCCGCATTCGGTGTCTCCACATCCCCGCTGGCGATCTCATTGGCACTCTCGTCGATCACAGAGGCCGCAGTCACTGCATCGGCCACCACCTCCTCCGCCACATCCTCCACCTTGGGCGGTTCGGATTCTGGGGGCGCCACATTCGGGTCGATCTCCTCGGGCGGCAGATCCAACTGCTTGAAGTTCTCCGATATCTTGTCGGTGCGCCGGAAGACGGTCTTGGCCTCCAAATGGACGAGGCAGGCACTGGCCACCAGGAGCAGCATCAGCAGGATGTTCCTCGAGCTAGTCATCTTGTCGCGGAACTGCAAAGAAGGTGGTAAATCGAAATAAATAAGGCTACCATACAACATTATTATTTAAACTATGGAAAACCCCACTTTTCTTCAAAACAATAAAGCATAAAATTGCCTTCTTTAGCTTTTTCAAAAAATAAACTAATAAAGAAATTTAAATTTTAGAAACAATTTTAGCTACAAACAACCATTAATTCAAAACATTAAATTTGTGTTTTTTAAGCAAACCTGCAAATGAATTGATTCGACTTTTAATTTTTCATAAATTTAATCCATAAAATATCTGTGATTCGACATAACGAAACAAACTATTCATCTTCAATAAATACAAACACGAGAACAGAGGCAATTCGTTTTAATTTCCTCTGCGTAGGCAGAATCCGAATCGGAATTCGAAATCGAAATCAAAGTGGAGCGGTTGAGGAAGGTGGGAACAGAAACCGAGAGGTATTCCAAAAGTCAACAGCTCGGAAATCGCTTTCAAGTGGCCAGCGATTAAATTTCACCGCATTCTTCCTTCTCTTTTTTTTCGGCCGCCTCGTATTTTGCAAAAGAAATGAATTTAAATAAATATTGACATAATTTCGTTCACTTCTTTTGCTTCTCGCTTCGTTTTCATCTCTGGCTGCCCTCATCCAAATGCAAAGTAAACAAATTACCAGCGAAAATCAATGGCTTTGAAAACTAAAAACCCGAATATAACAACAGACTGCGAAGAGACAAAAAGAAAACGAGAGTGAAATCTCGCTGCAAAGTTATTTAATTGACGAATTGGGTTAGCCACATTAGAATAGCCCGCATTTACCAAGCCGACCACTCCGAAATTCATTCATTTCCAAAGAGCCAACAAGTTGGAGCTCGTTGCCAACTCAAACTTATATCTTTTTTTTTTTTTTTTTTTTTTTGGGTGGCAGGGGGAGTCACCGATGGCAAAGTGAAATTTCAGCTATTGACTCATTTACCTCAAGTGCTTGGCGGCAGGGGGGAAATTTCGGAGCGCTCCAAGATGTCCAAATCAATTAGCGGCTCTTAACTGGAGCTCAACTGGCGGAGAAACCCGAATGGTTTAGGCCAAGAGCAGAACTATTTAAAGATAAATATGTATAACGGTTGAGCCAGAAGTTGGATGGGGCCAAGACATTCTAACTGGAAGATATGTATTCATCTTAGGCTTAGCATTTGAAATTCATAAGATGATATTTCGCTTTAATCCCGAAATATACAAAGGAAAACAATGTAATGAACATCAAAGAACAAAGAGAGAATTATAAAACATTGATTTGAAACCTTCATTTGGAACCTAATTGAGTTTGTATTTTGTTTCTGAACTTTTTTATAAAGTAGCTGTGCGTAGCATTGTATTCTTGTATATTTTCTTACGTAACTTGCATTAAGTAATTAAATTCCGCGAAATAAAGTCCGAATTTATCGACTACTAGCCAAATAACCACACTATGTGCTGTATTGTTTTTCCCGCCGCCAGCTTTATTCACTGCAAGTGCTATCATCTTTCACATTGCATTCAAACGTCAGCTTGTGCAATATGAAAGGGTTCCCCTCAGCGAAAAATGCTTTGTCCACATGGAATGATGGTAATCTACTCTTCCATAACTGGCTTATTACCGAGAATTATCTGCGTTTCTTGCCCATCCATTCTAATGGTGCCCATTTCCTTACATCATTCCCACTTCCATGTCCATCATTTGTCTGCGAACGGTAAATAAAATACAGAAATCCAGAAATCTGAAAATCTCGACCAGCTGAACCTGCTCCATGCTCCATGGCCACACTCTGTTCCACTTTCATTTTTCTGGGCACCGCCTCCTTGTTTTGGGCCCTCTTTCATACCGAATATGTATAAGCGTGTATTTGGTACGTGGCTCACAGCGTGATAGGTGGTATCTGGACATTCCATTGATGACCTTCCGCTTGGGTGGAACCACAAACACCATTTGTGACCCAGTTGGTGGCTATTTGGGTAAAGAAAGTGTGGGCCTAAATACGGCTGTGGCTGTTGCTGTAGCCGAAGCCTCAATTCGATTCCAGTCCGAGAACAAATGCTCGTAATAATGCCAGTGGCATTGGCAATAGCAATATGTGTTCACAGCGGCCAATACCAATACCAATGACAGTAGGTGGTAGCTTGGCCACAACTTGGTTAAGATTCAATAGGCAGGCACACAGTTGGGATTCTCTTACGTTGAAACCAATAAAGTTTGCACTTTTCAGAGAACCCTTTTGAATGATTTCTATGCGATCACGTAACTAAAGGGCTGTACTTTAAATAGTTTAATTTGATGGCTTAAGAAGATAAACATTAACCAATCGAAATTACTTATAAAAAAATTCTTAGTTTTTTTGTTTTTAGCTAATTAAAATAATTATAAACGAATTCTCAAAAGCCGCTTTCAATCTTTATAAATCCTTGCTATTAACATGGCTTGTTATTCTGTTTAAATAATATTGATTATCAAATTAGGGAGTACTATGTTTAATGTAGGGAGGACCCACTGTACCCACTGTAGATGCGCTTTGGCAGGCATTTCTTCATGTCTGGCCATGGAAACTGCATTGTGATGGTGCACTAACTTCCTTAAAATTTCACCAGAGGCCGGCCAAAAATTCCGATACGTAATCGCGGCCCTCGAAAGTCCAATTTCGGGGCTTCATTTGCATGTGGCATTTGGAAACGGGCCGAATAAAATATATAAAATGAGCCCACGTGTGAGTGCCCTCTCCTCACTCCTACTTTTTTGTTTGTTTTCGAACATTTTCGAATTTTGTCAATAAATTATAACGGTTGTGAAAAGTTATTAGCATTAATTAATTATTAAACGCATAGGAAAATAGAAAGTGAGACAGTGTGTAGTGTTTTTTTTTCTTTTATCGGAAATTATCATAACACAATCTGTTTTTGTTTTGGGCGAGGAGGGTGGGGGGTTCGCTCATCGAAATCGAAATCGAACTGTTAATTATTCAGTGAGACAGCGAAAGTGTACGAGTGATGCAAAAATTCCGAACAAAATTTCTTTTGATTTTGATTTTTTTTCGGGATTCCTTATCTTGCCTCGTTTGCCCATTATAATGGCATTTTTTTTTCTTTTTTGATGCCATGGCATCTGTGCTTCTAATCCACGCTCGGTGATTACGAAACCAGCGCGCTTCGATTATGCTAAACAGTTTGTCAGACTTTTACATCCTTCGGTTTGGTTTATATAACCCCATATACACACACACTCGTACAAGCCCAAAGAAATTTGCATAATTTTTGTTCGGCCTTTGTTTTGATTTTTGTTTTTTTTCGGCTGCTGTGAGATTTCTGCTTGATTTGTATTTTTTTCTTGGCCCTCCGCGTGTGTGTCTGTGCTTACCACTTTCTTCTGCCTGTGTGTGGGTGAAATCGGTGGGCAACAACAATAGCAACAACACAAAGCGAAGAGGAGGTAAAAATCAAAGTTACCATAATAATGATGGCCATGTCGAGAGACCTATGCCAAAATTAAGGTTAAGTTCTTTAATGCAGTCAACGGTGAAATTTTCTGTTTGCCATGGGCGTGGGAGGGGGCCCAAAAAAATACATGGAAGGCGGGGGGGATATTTCCGGTCGAGGCTGATCCGATGGACCAGAAAATTAGCCCGCTTTGAGCTGGGAAACCTTGGATTTCAGCGCTTAGATCGACACAAAGGCCCAAAGAGCTAATGGTTAATGCTGGTATTGCATTGAAACTTATTAAGATGAAATTAAACTAATAAAACTTCGGCTTTAGTTAGTCTTAATTTTTAAGAAAATGTATTTCCCAAAATCAATTTTTTATAGTGCTGACTTTAATGGTTTTTAAGAAGAACTATTTTGAAACTCCTAACTCCTTTTTTGGCCATAAAATATTAAGAACATTGTTTGTCAAAGACTATAAATATACAATTTTAGAGTTATAAAAAATAAATTTTAAGGAAATACTCTGTTGTCGTTTAAATCGAAAATAACAACTGTTTAATGTAAGGCTAATTAAAAAAACATTTTTAGATATTTAAGGGTATAATAAGTGAAGATAGTCAATATAAGATATAAATAATAAAGTTTAGAATTCATTTAAAACCCTTTTCATTTCTATATAATAAGGCGCTTTCTTATAAAGAAATTACTGATAAAAAATTAAAAAAACGTGCTCTTTTTTTTGGAAAACACTAATTCTGTCATAATACAACAATTTTCTTAGAAAAACGGCTGCCTTTTGAATGGTTTTTGGGAGCTGGCCTTGATCATCAATTAGACCCACAGCATCCGCGAATTTCTTGCCCAAAAGCCAGCCACCTGAGCCAAAAGTTGGTCTCAGACAGACGGACAGTTCCACTTTCTAGCACCTGAGACTGTGGACAGCGGACATCGGACAGCGAAGAATGCGACGGTGATGGTAATGGTGATGGCGATGGCGATGGGTATGGGTTGTAGAAAGTAAAACGAAGAACTCGAACGAACGCTCGACGCGTTTCTTTTGTTTTGCCAAATTCAAATAAGTTAATGACAAGGAAAAGAAGAACGCACAACGGCGCAAACAGAAGCGGATGGCCAGCTACGTAGATGGAGATCTGGAGAGTTAGGAGCGGCGGGTCTTCGAGGGGATATAGTGGGGGCCAAACTGGTTGACACAATTCCACACCAACTGACGACTGTCGACCGACGACTGGCCACTTTTACGTGCAATTGCCTCTTTGGCTTTGGTTTTTCCAACTCCAGTGCTCAGTGCTCATCATTATTGGCCCACTTAAGTGTCGACCGCATTTCACCTCTTCGTATATCTTTACCTATGAGTTTGGTATCCTGGTATCCTGTGGGCTATATATATGTATAGCTGCTGCCAAAACACACTTCCGTATTGCACTTGGAACACAAAAAAAACTATAGCACTCCGTGTAAAAAAAAAAAAGAGTATAATTTGAACTTGGCGCGCGTGATGGTAGATGGTATGGTATGGTAGTAGATGGTTGATTTTCCCGCTTAGCCAGGAAATGCTGCAGCTCTTTATAAGACTGAACTCAACGCTCGGGGACGCGGAACTCGACTGCGCGGACTTGGAGCCACCGGCCGAGTTATGGGCGATTCCACGGGTTGGGGCCCCCAGCTGATCGAACCAACAACAGCAGCTTTCTTTTCGCATCGAACGTGTTCGGGGCTCTTTGGCGGAGGTTCGTTCGCTCGTCGCCGGCACCTGCTCCATAGAGTACGCACTAGGCCAACATCCAAAAGCTGTGGCCAGGCCTAACGGTAGTGCGCCGATCTATGGGCACGTAGCACGTAGCCCGCTGCATGCAATTAACCCACGACACACGACACACAAAAAAAAAAGGTGAACCAAATGATCATCAAACCCCATTTTCAGCACGTCACAAGATGGTTAAAAACAGTCAGTGCAAGGAATTTTATACCTTCCGGATCTCGGCTCGTTGAGTATTAACATCCATAATAAAAATCATTTACAATTTCTGATCCATTTTTTTACTTTTTATAAGTAGTAACATCATTAAAATAGTTAACAAACTGTCCAAAATTTAAAAACAAAGTTTTAATGCAGATTTATAGAGAATCAAAAAACGAACTTTAAAAGGTATGTAACTCTGAAATCCGATATCATGTGGTGAAGTTATGTGCTCAGAAGTTACCGTTTTCCGAAACTATATACATTTACAAAAATAAATTGGCAAAAATCATAAAGATTAATGAACTCCGAATTTCTAATGTAATTAAAGAATTGAACCACAAATTCAAAAAATTGGAAAATCTATCCAAAATATTGTGTTTTCCAATTTGATATAACATTTTTACGGATTTTTGTTCTGTGTGCACGCAGTGGCTCTTCCTCTTCCTTGTGTCAAGTTGGTTACTTTTTCATGAATATGCTGATGGATTACGAATGAAGACTCCTTTGTCTAGGTGAACAATCCCCCGATGAGTAATACTGCATTGGACACACCCTGAGGGTATGGAAACCTTGAACTCCGCCAACAGACAAAGAATATCCTTGGACACTCCTCACAAGCCTACGTGATTGAGGCCTTTTGCATGCTAAATTCCAAGTTTTAGCGAGATCAGTTCCATTTGCCTTCCTTATGAATGGTGTAAAATATATAAAGAGAATCTGACACAGGCAGTCATTATAAATCATTCAGCTTTGAGACTTTAATAAGTGACTAAAAGGGATTTCCACCTAGAGCTGGAAATTATAGTAAGTACTGGTACTTCCTCTAAAAATCATATAAATATGTTACAATAAAACATCAAGAAAGTTTGCTAATATACCCTCATACTGACTTACAACTAATTTATATCTCATAACGCAAGATATATGTATGTTTATCACACATTTTTCGAAAATGAACAGCTTCAAGTCAAAGACATCAAAAAATATGTAAAAGAAACTAAATATTCATCCTGCTGAAAAGCATCTATAAAATTTAAACAGAAACATTTTTTAAGGGGCAGTAGGTGTGAGTAAAGTAAAGCTTTCTACGGCAACAAACTTCATATCATTCGATGCCCAAAAACTGGTTTGACGTCTTATCCAATTTTTATGTAACCCTCTAACGACCCGTGATTATTTGTCCAATCGAATGACATCTTAAGCTTTGTCTAATGAAGCAGCCAAGAGACTTCCAGACTAAGAGAAAATATATATTAAAGTAAAATTGGAAGAAAAATGCTTATAGATTATGCAAAAACAATCAAGAAAGTTGGTATCAGAGTCGGTCGCTTCACCGCCAACTATATAACTGGGTTTTGGCTATACTAATGCATTTTGAACATGCAGAAATACACGGGTTGCGTTTTACAAGATTCTCTACAAGCAAATTGAAAGCAAAGTTCCGCCTGTTTATGGGAAATTCGGAAAATGCACATAAATAAGTTATTAGACAGAACCGTTTAAGGGAATGTTTGAAAACATGTTTTAATAATTGATTTATCATTCACATATGTAGTTTTTGTATAAGTATGCATTTTCTATATAGTAGTTAACATATGGTGCTGATGCTTTCCTTTTTCTCTACATTCAATTTGAACTGTTTTCGTTCCGTTCGATAATGATACATATGTACACAAACACGAAGCCCTGAAGGGACACAAGGGGTCTCCCGAATACATATTATAGTTATCTATTGGGGCCAATGCTGACAACAATTGGGGAAGGAGCGAGGAGCGGCGGAATCGGAGAAATTTGGCTTTAATGTTTTGGGTCTGGGTCTGAACACTTGACAAAAATTTGCCTGGGCCGGCAATAATACTAGCAAACAAAACTACATACAAACATACAGACACAGTATCATAATATAATATACATTAAACAATTGAATAACAAGGGTATGGGGACAAACAAAAAAAAAACTCATATCGAAAAAGGCAGGAAAAAAAAACGTATAATATTATTTGTATGCCAAATGATTAGCCATCGGCTCTCGCGCGCTTAGAAGATGGGTATGTAGTTGTCGATCTTTGCGCGATGCTTCTGGGCGACGCACTCGGCAATCCAGACGATGTTGCGGCACTCCTGCTCCTTGAGCTTGAGGTACGCGTAGAAGACTCCGAAGTGGAACTGCTGCAAGAAGGCGTACACGTTCAGCTTGACCTCGTGCTCGAAGAACTTGTCCTCAAGCGTCTTGTCGCCGGGATTGTTGCCGGATCCGTCGAACAGGGCGGCGTACTCTGCGTAATACTCCGCCACGGTCTTCACCTGCTCGTAGTCGTCGGCACGAGCCAGAGCAGCCAGGCCATCGGGGTACATCTTGCCGCAGTTGGGATACAGCTTGGCGCGGTCGTCCTTGGACAGCTCCGTTCCGAAGGAGTTGATGGTGATTATAATCGCACGACGATCGGCCTCGAACTGCAATGGTAAGTTATAATAAGATTATTCATAGTAACAAAATAAAAAAGGGTTCGCCCTAAATATCAATATTTTGTAACTTAACGAAATCATTTTGATTTATGACTGTACCAAATCTCTTTTAAAAAACAATGTTTAACGGTTTGAATTTGCCAACACTTAGAGAGTGCTACTGAGTGCCCTAAGTAAAAATACTTCAATTGATTTGTCTAGTTAAAAATGTGGTTCATATCCAACTGCTGGCTTTGAACCGAAAACAAGATATATGCGCAGTGAAACCGACAAGTCTTGTACTCTGTAGACTTAGTTACGGCTCATTTTGTTCATCAAAAAATTTCGCATACAATAACTCCCCGGAAGAAAACGAATGGGTACTTACAGCCAGGATCTCGCACATAACATCGGCGGTGGCGCCGCCCATGTTCTTGCAGAAGTTGTAGAACGCCTCCAGATAGGCCTTGTAGAGGGTGTTGCGGATGATCTCAATGTTCATCTCGTCAAGATCCTGCTCGGAGATGCAGTCGACGAAGAAGGGAGCCAGGGGCGTGTCCACCAGGACGGCGTTATACAGCTCGGCGGGCGTGGACGCCACATGGATGGCCTCCATCTGCTCGAAGCTGCCCAGCGGGTGGCACTTGGGGATAAGCTCGGAGATGGGGCGCTGGTGCAGCGTGCCGGTGATCAGCAGGATGATGTTGTCGATCATATAGCCGTAGGTGATGAAGTCCAGGAAGTTGGACAACGGCTCCACGGCGTGGTTCCTCATGTGCTGGAACTCGATGACCAGCTTTTCGCGCAACTTGTCGTCGATCACGGACACCGACAATGGCGAGGGCTCGTTGGCCAGGAAGCTGCCATAGTCCGTTCCCTGCAGATGCAGCTTGAGATCTGTAAAAGCCAGGGAAAACAGGTTAACATATTATTTTCATTTCTAACTATTTTACTTTATAATTAAAGTGTTATATTAAAATATAGCCGTTTTTTCATAAGTAGAACCTTTATTGTTTTCCAAACGACAATCTTTTGGAAAGATTGTTTCTAATAAAAAGATCAGATAAAGATAAAAACTAATCAGTTTGATCAGACAGTTTGAATCAGTTTTAATTCAAGTAAGATATTGTACAAACTTGGCCAATACAAGCTGAAGTTGGAAAAATGGGTATCAAGAGAAAGGCACAGGTGATTCAATCGAATTGAACAAAACTGGGTAGTTTTTAGCAAGATAATAGAGACAGTCCCAAATGCGAAGCCTTCTATGACTCCAATAGGGTATTATGACGCTGCCAAGTTCTTTTCTTGTGAGATCTGTGAAATCGGGGAAAAATTAGTAAAATCCTTGGAAAAACCAAGCAGAAACCATTTAAAAAACGTCAACAAATCACAAGACAAGCTTACACACACCGGCGCAAAGATATATTAACAGTCGTATGCATGTATACACACACGCACGCCTCTGTTATCGGCGGTCATGTGACCCAGGGGCGTGTGGGAAAATGGGGTTTTCGGGGGGAGTTGCAGGGTCTCCAGGCCTGGTACTCACCCTCCAAGGTCTCGCACTGCACCAGGTTCAAATAGTCGGCCTGCTTGAGGATGCCGCACTTGAAGCCGCGGCACAGACCCTCCAGATATCCATTATCGATGTTGAACATAAAGCCCGAGCTGTTCATCTTGATGACACACGACGCAGACACACAATTGGAGTGAGAAATAGGTGACGAATTCCACTGGATTCCTGGATTGCGGATTCCTTTCTATGGGACTGCTCTCGCTCGACCGAAAGTTGCGCGAATTGTGTGGCAAAAAGCGTGCAGTTCGAAACGGAGCGACGGTGAAAATTCAACCTTTTTTTTCTCTATCGATCGACAAGTCATATGATTTCCACCTCTTCCTCTTCTTGTTTTTTTTTCTCGCCCAACTGTCAGCGCAAAAGGTCCTAAAAATGGCCAAATGTCAGGTGACATGCGCTTTACAGCACACTGTTAGCCTCCCGCCAGTCTGGCAACGCCGTGCACATTTGAATTTGAATTTCGTGCTGTTAAATTTCTTATGTTTGCTCATGGCTGGATTATTGAAGCGGTAATATTGATTTTTCCACACAATAACTTTAGTATGTTCTCAGGTCGCAAGATAGTTATAAACCTACAAGTTAAACTCATTATTATTAAAAAAATGTTTTTGGGTTTTCATTTAGGTAAATGTAGCTTACCCTTTATCCCTCAAAAATTGGTTATAAACTGTTTTTTATGCTGTAGTCAATATAATATTTATTTACGTACATAACACAGAGAAGGTAATTATAACTATTCCATATATATCCATCGCCTTAGTCCCTCTTGAATCGCTCGTGGTCCTGCCATTTCCGTTCCCGCTCCCGTCGTCTAGCCCGCACCCTCTCGGCGATTGCGGCCACCTCGTCGTATGGCTTATAGAAGTAGGCCACGAACATGAAGATCAGCATGTCGAAGAACATGAGGCCGGCGAACAGGAAGAACTCGCTGGCCTGCGACGTGAAGAACTTCAGTTCGGCGACCACCACCACGATGATGTTCCCGAAGGCCACCGTCAGCAGCCAACAGGCCTGCATGACACTCTTCATGCTGGGCGGCGATTGGGAGTAGGCGAACTCCAGTCCGGTGACCGAGAACATGACCTCCCCGAGGGTCATCACCACGTACTGCGGCACCAGCCAGAGCACGTTCATGGAATTCGGGGCGGTGACCTCGATCATTCGCGATACGAACGATCCGTTGCTCTGGCCAACCAGCAGGGCATAGACACCGCCGGCTCGCAACGACAGCTGGGTGAGATTTTGATCCGCCACCTGGACTCTGTATACACCTGTGTTCAGTTCGTAGAGATCGTGATTGCGGGCGGGCAGATCCAGGGCCACGTTAGCCGTCGAGTCCTCCGTCCAAACCACTCGGGTGGTGGCCAGCAGATTGGCCAGGGTCCGCACAAAGGCCCAGGAGCGATTGGACTTCTGCACCTCGTCCTCGTACCAGTACTTCACAATCGCGTGCGAAGGTCGCAGAAACAAGGAGTGGGCGGTGGCCTCGTACAGCTGTTGGGTTCCACCCTCCAAAGCGGAGCAACCTAACGAGTACAATAATAAATAATAAATCTTAAATTAAATTTCTGCCAAAAATCCGAAGAAAACCGGCACTTCTAAGTCCATAACTTAAAGAGCTTGTGAATGAATTCCACAAAAATCTGCATTCAAACTTTGGATTAACATTTTGGGTTGGTATTTTTACATTTTCATGATGGTTACCCTTTCCAAATTTTCGAAAAACGGCTTTGCCAAAAAGTGACCCAAAACCTGCACTCTTAAGTCCATAACTTTTCTAACTGAAGTCCAATTTTAAAATGGTATGTCTTAAAAAGATCGTGTACCAATTACCTAAAAATCTGCATTCAAACTTTGGTTTGTAATTTTGGAGCGATTTTCTTCACATTTTCATGATTTCCAAATTGCCGAAAAACGGCGTTGCCAAAAAATGATCCAAAACCTGCCCTTCTAAGTCCATAACTTTTCTATCCGAAGTCCAATTTCAAAATGGAATGTCTTAAACGGATCGTGTGCTTATTACCTAAAATCCTGCATTCAAACTTTGTCTTGTAATTTTGGATCGATTTTCTTCACATTTTCATGATGGTTACCCTTTCCAAATTGGCGAAAAACGGCATTGCTAAAAAATGACCCAAATCCTGCCCTTCTAAGTTCATAACTTTTCTATCTGAAGTCCGATTTTAAAATGGTATGTCTTAAAAAGATCGTGTACCAATTACCTAAAAATCTGCATTCAAACTTTGGTTTGTAATTTTGGATCGATTCTCTTCACATTTTCATGATGGTTACCCTTTCCAAATTGCCGAAAAACGGCATTGCTAAAAAATGACCCAAATCCTGCCCTTCTAAGTTCATAACTTTTCTATCTGAAGTACGATTTCAAAGTGGTATGTCTTAAAAGGATCGTGTGCTAATTACCTAGAAATCTGCATTTGGTTTGAAATTTTGGGTTGATTTTTTCAGGACTTCATATGGGGGAACTCACCTTCAGTTAGGCTCTCGACGGTGTAGGTTAACTTGTAGGTGCCATCGATGCTCGTGGACACACTACCCGAGTAATAGTAGTCCAGACCCTTCAAAGTGAAGCTCTCACGGGCCCCGAGGTTCGTATTAAATCGGTACTCGCAGTCGGGAATACCGCTGAAGACCCGAAGCTGGGTATTACCACTACTCGGGATCAGGGGATAGGTGTTCTGGAAGATATATGCAGTTTCAGAGTTGGAACTCCTATTTAAATTACTGTGAGAACATTTCGTTGAGAAAACCACTTCAATTAGGGATGTTGGAAATACAAACTTATTGAGGACTACTTCAGAATTGAATCTAATTATTGGACAATGGTCTCTATTGCTCATTGAAATAGGGACTATCAGACTATACAGAGTGGTACACAAAGCACAGTTCAGATACAAAGAAATATTCTAGAGATGTGAACAGCAGACAGACAAAATATATATAGTAACAACACGCAGCGGGTTATATCAATAGTTTTCTTTTATTAGATTAACTAGATGGATGTCTTGACATATGCAACAACTCACTTACACTTAGCTTGGGAATGGACAAGAGCCACTAAGGATTCACATATACACATCTACAAATACATATAATACACAACGCAGGAGCGAATCGAGTTCAGATCGGGGCTCGGGGATCTACTCGCTGATGTCCTTGCCCTTGTTCTCGACTCCGCCCTCGAGGGGCTGGATCTCGGCCTTGGCGTCGTCGCCCGTCAGGGGCTGGGCCTCCTCCACCTTGTTGGGATCGTTGGGCACGTAGTAGTAGGCCATCACCATGAAGAGCAGCATGTCGGCGAACATGAGTCCGGCGAACAGGAAGAACTCGCTGGCCTGCGATTCGAACAGTGCCGCCTCGGCAATGATGACCACGATGACGTTGCCGAAGGCCACCGTCAGCAGCCAGCAGGCCTGCAGGACACTCTTCATGCTGGGCGGAGCCTGGGCGTAGGAGAACTCCAGTCCGGTGACCGAGAACATCACCTCCCCGAGGGTCATCACCACGTACTGCGGCACCAGCCAGAGGATCTTCATTGAGTTGGGTTCCGTCACCTGGACAAGATTGGTCTGGTATCCTCCGGTGCTTGTCGTACTGATCAGCAGAGTGTACACTCCACCGGTGTGGACATTGAACTTCCCGAGGAGCGTCTCATCCACGAAGACATTGTAGTCCGCCGAATTGACGCGAGTGAGTGACGTGTTTTGGGCTAACTTCTCGTAGGCCACTTCTCCCTTTGAAAAACTCTCCCAACGGATCGTCTGGCTCTGTGGAATATTGGCCACGTTTCGGATCAGCGGGCGGCTCTCGCTGGGCTTGTCCACAAAGTCCACCTCCCAGTAGTGGGTATTGGTGACATTCTGGGGATTCAGGAACAGCGACCAGGCCTTCTTCTCAGTCAGGGTTACGGTGGTATTGCCGATATCCGCGCATTCCGCTGTCGTGGACTTTAGGGAGTATTGCAGGTTCACCGAGCCGGATACATAGAGGTCCTTGTTGGTATAGGCATTCAGTGCCGGCACCACCACGCTCTCCACTCCCGTCAAATTGGATGTGAAGGTGTAGGCACAGTTCTCCGTGTTGAAGACGCGCAGCTGGATATTCTGGCTGTAGGGCAGGTCGGGATAGGTTTTCTAGCGACAGCAAGGCGTGCAACGAGAAAGAATGGAAAGAATAGAAAGAGGGGAAAGGTGCAGGTACAAATACAGTACAATACAATACAAGAAAGCGAAGTTAAGCTATTATATAGGGCGATCCTCGGGTTGTTAATGCCATTTTCCATTTCTTATATAAAAAAGTAAGCTATTATTTGGGGAAACCTAATGAGAAATTATTAAACAATTCTTAAACAGATATGCCTCGTTTTTGGCTAGGAGTTTTGCTTTTTAATTCAAGTCGCGATTATCTTTAAGAAATTTCTTGGTGCCTCAAACTGCTTTCTATTCAAAAACCTTTTTAGAATCGGTTGCATTTAACACACTTAACTTCCACCCCTTTAGCTTAATAAAACTGAAGTTTTCCAGACTTTTCAGAGGACCACCCTACGATTTACAGCCACTCACCTCCAGATTGAGCTCCACCACGCCGGAGATAATGAATGCAATGCCAGCCAGAATGCCGCCCATGGTGAGTTTCTGGAGGGGTCGTCGGATGCCCACGAGACTCAGGACCGGATAGAAGGCCACATCGTACAGGGGGATGAAGAGCAGGATGAGCAGGGGATTGAGCACTTGCAGCTGATCGGGCTTGATGTCCCAGGAGCCCATGTCGCCATCCATTCGAGTAGCCTGGAAGGTCCATCGCGATCCCTGCTGGTCGAACAGTGCCCAGAAGACGGGAAGCGGCAGGTAGAGGAACAGCACGCGCATAAGCACCTTCACATCGTCGATCAACTGGCGATCGTACTTGGCATCGGCATAGTCCAGCCAGTGCTCCCGGGGATTGGTCTTCTTCTCCTTGCACTTGGTGGTCAGGGCCGTCCAGATGGTGCTGCTGACCAGAACCACCATGTTACCCGCCGGCGGCTTCATCTTGTACAGCGATCGTCCCAGAACGAAGACGACCACCGAGACGACCATCAGTACGGCGGGCACTCCGAAAGCCAGGGGATAGCAGTTGATGTCGTTGAAGCAGGACACATCCTCGCGCAGGATCGGGGTCACCGTGGTGGAGATCAGCGAACCGGCATTGATCGAGAAGTAGAAGAGCGAGAAGAACGAGGTGATCTGCTTCACCTGCTCCGGCACCTTGAACTGATCGCCACCAAAGGCCGCAACGCAGGGCTTTATGCCACCCGATCCGAGGGCAATTAGCGCCAGGCCCAGCATCGTGAACGTCTCCACGGGCAGGTTAAGTGGTCCAATGGCTCCCAGGGTCAGCAGCACGGATCCGCATATATACACCATCGATAAGTACAGGATCGTCTTGAATTTGCCCAGCCAGGAGTCGGAAAGGATGGCACCGAAAACGCAGAGGAAGTACACAAACATGGTGAAGACGTGGAAGACCACGGTGGCGGTGTCATCGGAATAGCCCAGAACTCGACTCAGAAACAGGACCAGAACAGCTGTAAGTTGTGAATAGGTTTAGTGGAGATTCGGTATACTTATATCCCCAAGGATTCACCCACTTCTCATGCCATAGTAGTTGAAACGCTCGCAGAACTCGTTACTGATGATAAAGAACACGGACTTGGGGTACGGCAGTTTCTGGGGAAAGTAACAAGGTTAGTTAGGGTTCACTCTTAATAAGAACTAATGAAGGATTACCTTCTGCTGACCCTCAGCCTCGGACACGTTCTTAAAGTCATTGGCCTCCTGCAGCTCCTTGCCATTTGACTCGAGCTCCTTGCCATTTTTCGGGGGTTCCGCGGAGATTTCGGGCAGCTTCTTGGCCTCCACCAGTGCCTTGCCGTTGGTCTCGGCGGCGGGTTGGCTTTCCACAGGTGCAGGTGCACTTGGGGTGAGGTCTTCCACTGGTGCTGAACTCGGGGTAGAGTCCTCTACAACCGAAGCTCTGGGCGTGGAGGCCTTTCCAATCGAAGGCGTTGGACTCGCAGGAGCAATCTCTGCAGCAGGCGAAGACGCTGGCTCAGCCGCAGGCTGTATTTCTGGGGAAGGAAAGAAGGTTCCAGGTCAGAAAAACAGGACTCTAGTACGCGGATATTGGGAGAGCCCACCCAGCAGTGGTACTTGCTCCGCCGGCCGTTCCATTTCGTTTGCCCACACAGTTTCGCCAGCGTTCTGTTAGATCAGCTATCAGATTTCATCAGAACAGGTAAACCGAAACCGAGACTTGTGGCCTTGTGCTTGACACCTCCGCGGCAGATAAGGACTGCTCTATATTTGGCCAGGCCATGCTTTACCCTCGGGCGTGTGAATTGGGAGGCCCGGCATAAATTACCCAGCATTAGAGCCGTAGAGGCGGCTCCCCGAGTTAACGTGCCAAAAAGATAACCCAGCCAGCCAACAAAGATAGCTCTCTCGGGGATCGCCTTTTCTTGACTTGACTTTTGCCAACTTGGCCGAGACTATGGCTCTCCAGTCCATAAATCACATGCTGACTGCTGACTACTGACGATGCTGCGTCTGAATGTCTGGTCGGGCCTAAATGGTCATGTCCAAAAGGATTCAATGGTAATTGCAGCGAGTGCCATGTTCGGATCTGGAACTGGATCTGTTCCGATCCGTTCCGTGGATTAGGAAACGATCGTCGGGGCGACTGGGAAAGTCCCTAGTGACGTGCTTTTTAATGGGCCATATCCACAGTCGGTTCTGTTCGGTTCGGGGCTAATCCATCGATGCTTTATCAGCGTTTATGGCCCCTCATTTGAGGCACAGGCAGAGGCAGTAATGTAGCCATCACATGGCACCATAAAGCGTGGAAACAATGCTATTGCACGCACCACACTCCACATCAAACATCCATTAACATAAAAGCCCTTATCGCACACAAAAAGTGCCAGACGTGTACAGCATTGACCCGCTTCGGTGGCCGTTTGAAATCGGGAGACCAGGTTTGCCTAGTCAGTCACCTTCTCCACTCATTCATTCATTCATTCCCAGTCGTCCATGGTAAAGTACTAGATTTGGGTCAATGTCGCGGAGGATAGCGATCGGAATGGGACTTCAAACAGGAGTGCTCTTCGATCGAACGATCGATACGGGAAGTAGAGAGTTACTGTATGGGCACACATCTATTGGAATCGCTGGTATGCCGGAATTTCAGCAAGGCAATTCAAAAATAAATATAATGAGGGCTTTTTCTATAAATAATAAGATAAGCCTGGCATGTCTGTTATGTGAGCGCAGTTGTAAAGAGACGAGTGTGTGAAAGTGTTCTCAATTTCACTTTCCCAAGATTTCTTTTCCAAAAGCTTTTAGGGTTTGGGAGGAATAGATTGATTGTTGAGTAGATTAATAGGCAGATTTGGATTGGAAATCAAATCGTTGGATAACTTAAAATGTAAATGGTGACTAAATCGAAGATAGATAAATGTCTGCCAGCCTTTTAGCAAAAATGATTCCCACCAGTAGCTTTATACAATCCCATGTCCCAAGTTGAGTTAAAAAGCAAGTGCGTACGTGCCTTTATAAGTACTTGGTTCTGGATGACATTGCAGATCGGATCGGGCGGTACTACAATGATGACTTTTCCAACGCTATCGGCATCGTTATCGCAGTCGGTGTTGTTCAGAGATTGGCCATCGAATCGGTTGTAAATTTAGCACCGACCCAATATCGTAATCGCCATAGATGGCGGTTCCGAAAATAGGGTCGGCAGAAGCCCTATCCATCTGATTAGGTCGAGAGCGGTTTATGGGTAATGATAAGGGGCGTTTCTGCCCAGTCTTAATTACAAATGTTTTTCTGCAGCTGTGAAGAAACAGAATTGTTCAATGGAAGTTGTCAGCAGTGAGTGCTGGTGCCAGATAAGTTCGTGTTTTTGGTAGCGCGCAAACTTTGATTGTCTTGTTCCGTTCGAAACGGCAATTACGGCCCGATATCGCTACCGCCCCAGCCGTTTCGGCCAAGTTCTGCCCCGAAACTAAAACTGAGCAGCTAACCGATGGAATGCCAGGCAAATTGTTTACTAATTGCAAGTTACGCCAAGTACAGGCATTCTCCAGCTCTCCCAGCGATTTGTCAGCAATTGTTCGCGTGGGGAATACCAAACAAAATCGCATTCGCAATCGTAGTCATAGTTTTAAACAGCCGCAATGGCAGTGTCTATGAATATGCAAATGAGACCGGGCCTGGCATTGAAATGCAGGCACAGCACACAAATATACAAATTAGAAAATGTATATGTATGGTATATAATGTAGGCAATTCGAGTTTTTATATAGGCAAGGTCTGTGTCCGTGCCAATTGACCAAGTTTGGCAGTTCTTTTTTTTTGGGGACCGGCAAAAGCGAATCCGACACATTTGGGCCTGATTGTTGTGATGGAGCCCCAGCTCAAGTGGCTAAAATCCGGGGCAAGATTACCGATTACCACCACTCGAGGTACATACGTTATCAAAGCGATTAGATTTGCCGTTTGCACACGCTGAGCCAAGAGTTCTGGGAATCGGTCCTCGCTTTGTCACTAGTTCCAATAAGTGTCCCCAGATATTCCACTAATCTTTACAACTTGAACGTTACCCAACGGCCTATATTTAAGACGGGAGGGCGGGGTTCGGATGAAAGGCCCGCCATAAATTGAATAAAAGTGCCACCACTTTCGTTTCGAGGGCAATCTGGGGCAAGGGGATTTTTTCCGTCGTATAAATTGCATATATAGAAGAGGAAACGACGTCTCAAATCCTGAATTCAAGTGCATACTAACACCATGCAACTATTTTTATTCATAAATAAATGTACATATGTTTATAGAGATAAGGAACCCATTGAAATAAATCGCATATGTATCTCCCATATATATAAATAAATTACTTCAACATTATGTAAAGCTATTCATCCATTTAAGTTAAAGACTCGAAAGTATGTCCCATAAATCTCGGTTCAGTGATTTGTATAATTACCACCCTGCTGTAAAAAGTATAATAATGCTATTTTGGTTTTTGTAACTCATAAATACCATTTTCTTTATCCGTCATGTTGGGAATCCGTAGTTCGCTTTACATCCGTTACGCGTCACTTGAAAACGAAGAGAGATATGGAATTTATTTAAAAAACATTACGCTATACAAGTATAATATGTGGGACAAGTTGCATAAGCTGAAGCTTTCTTTTTGATTGACAAACCAATTTAAACTTCTGTCTTGGTTTTACATTGAGAAACGTCAGGTACAACAAAAACAATATTTAATAATCCTTGCCTGGGGTTCAATCAACCGAAAAAACGGTCATTAAAAATGGCGTTAACCACAAGTTGCTAGTCTTGAAAATCAATTTAAATAATAATTTACTTGATCTTGCAATGCACGGAATATATATTTTTATCAAGCAGAAATAAATATGATCTCAATTGATGTTGAATGCGTTATTAATTCATTGCAAAAGGAAATTTAACTGAGTCATTTCTGGGAAATGCATATATAGTCGTCAATAAAATTTGTTAGTGTCACGTTTTATTATTTTTAAAATAGTATTCAATGTTAAAAATTTAGCTTTTGCAATGAATATTGAATTTTTTGGGTCGAACATCTCTTTTTACTTATTCAAGACAATATTTGAAACTGTTATTAAAATTTCCACGGGCTTATTTGTTTAAAAAATAACACTTTAAACTGATTCTGCACTTCTACAAACAAACTAATACAAAATTGATATATAAAATATAAGAATATTTCTGTTACTGATTTAAATTAATACTTGTAATACTATTATTAAGAAGACGAATCCTTAGAATAAATCCTTGTAGTTATTTTTATATTTTTACATACTAAAAATAATATTTTTTGATGTATTTTCTTAAATGAATTGTTTTAACTATGCCACATAAATATTAGGCTTTAAGGCAATGACAATTTGTCGAGCGTTGTATTTTTTATCATTTTTATGGTCTGTTTCTGAATTCTCTGGGAAAGTTCTCTGCCATTATTGTTATTGCTGGTTTTGTTGATTGCATTTCGCGCACTCGTAACTCACATTAAAACATTTAACAACTGCAAAAAAATATATAGCACGTCGGAACGGATCGGTTCGGATCGGTTTTGAATCGGGAGGTGGGTAACGTCCGCCAGCGGCGATCAACAGCCTCAGACTGAAGTCGACAGCCCGCGAACTTTGCTAAGAAGCCGTTAACGGTTTCGTTTTTCTCCGGCTCTCTGCCCGCTGCGACTGCGCGCTAGCTTTGCTGCCGCCTCTGCCGCCGCCTCTGCCTCTGCCTGCCGAGGGATAACAAAACAAGTGTTAAAACTAGTGATAAGCCTAATCGCAGTGTTATCGACAGGCCAGTGGAAGTATTTACGGCCCGGTGTTCGCCTACCCACTATGAATGAAGCTCTCGCGGTACTTATTTATGACAGTCCACCCACTGAAACTACTCCTCCTCGACCCCAAATCCTACCCTTTTACCTCCCCTTACCTAAACAAGACCCTCCTCCCCCCCCTACTAACCACCTGTTAATTCCAGATCATCGTGCATCACAATTGCTTTGTCAACTGCTTCATTTTAGGGCTGTGCCTTATCGCACCTGCCACGCCCCGTCTGTTATAGTTGCAATTGCGCCCAGTCATTAACTAAATATTTTCATCGTCCCAACGAGTTATCTTTGGGCATTACTTGCAGATCTGTGGGATGGGAGCTTCCCACCTTCGACGGCCATAAGTCATGAATCGAAAATTTGTCTAGTATATGGTCTAGTGATAATGATTCAAGAAGCTACTACGTCTATATGCTGATAATACTTCAAAATAGAAAAGATAAAGAGAGTTAAAGGAAATTTGGAGGTTAAAAAATACAGATTTAACAATAGTGATAGATTATTACTGAAGAAATAAAATATGGACTAGAAAATCAAGTATGTATATAATTCAAATGTTAATAATTAATAGTTTTTAAAAATTCGAAAGTACTCCAGGTATTATTAAAGCAGTGAGTTGAGTATTAAACAAACATGACTGGCGTATAAACCAACAATATGACTTTTCACACTTTTCAGTGAGTACATAATTTACGTTAAGACCCAAATGATTGGCATTTTTTGGAAGTAGTACCATAAATTATAATAAGCCCTTTAAAATGCTTTTAATGGGAAAAGTAAAATATTGGGAAACTATTTACTAGGTTAATATAAATCATGCGCAACGTTCACTTTGATTAGTGATAATACTATGACAGATAATGCTATTAGACGATGGCCATTTCTAACTTAATATCTACAAGGTACAAATACAAATTCCTTAATTCAACCGGTTAAATAATGAGTGACTATTTAAAATTAAAGGTGCTGCCAACAATAGAAAGTAGTGTAGATATTAGTAGTCCAAAAGGGCGAAAGTGGAAGAAGTATTCTTCCGCAAGTGAAATTTCCGATCAGCTCAGCTTAACCCCTATAGCTTAACCCCCTTTGGGCCCACCGTCATTGATTGGCATCTAATCGGACGTGTTCGCAAAACTTGTGGCGTTTTTGTTTTATGAACTTAATCGCTGCGTCGATAGCTGCGAATAGTATTTATGACCGCCTATCATTATAGCCATGCCCAGAAACAAGTATAAACATCTATTGGCCATAGCCGATTGCCGATTCCTGATAGTCAATGGCCAATAGCCCATAGCCGATACTGTTATTGTTGTTGTTAACCATTATTGCTCAACAAGGGGCCCTGACTGTGCGACAAGTGAACTTTTTGTTTTGCTTCTTGCTTTCGATTTTACGATTGTCGTTTGGCTCAAAATTGCATGGTGTCTCGTCTTCATAATGCGCGCTATGCGATCGATTGAGTAACACTTAATTAAAGTCATCTCTGTGTCGATTGATCGATGGCGATATCAATTTGGTGGTCTACCGACCAGGTCTCTCCGATTAGATCGTACCTAATCGATGGGCTAATCCGAAATCGCACGAGCTTGCCAAATCGCACTTTGCACCGATTAAGTAACAGGGCTTATATGTCCTTGCCTGAGATAGGTAGATAACCTATCGAAGATACCCAATCTATTGATCTCTTGGGAAAGTGTCTCAAGGGGCTCAGATAAGGGCACTTGTGGAAGACCCCGATATCGGTGCTGATAACTGATAACTGGTGGATTGTTTGCTCAATTGATTGGAATACACAGATACAGATATAAATGATTTTGCAGAGTTGCTGTTTTTATGGATATCTATTTTAATACTAAGGTTGGTTTTAAAATGGAATCTATTTTATTATAATCAACTTTTCGCCTTTTTTTGGGAATGTCCATATGTATTTTATCATCAAATTAACTTAGCAATCTAATTATCTGTATATATTTTCTTTGCCTTAGTTGTCAGAAATCCAATTTGGAGTTCAAATATGTATTACAGGCAGCGGGATCCAGAGTTTTCCGGCAGTTCCAGCTCCCTCTGCAGCTCCAGTTCCGATCTGAGTCGTCTGATAGCCGGATCGCACTTCAGCCGAGGTAAGTTCATAACGTTCATCCTGATGACTCCTATCCTCAATAATTCCTGCAGTTCGACAATATAGCCATACTCGTCGAGTCAAGCAAAAGCGGTGTAAGAATGTCCACTATAAGCTAGACGATCCGTATGACTTCGAAGAGATGGTGAGTTTAAAAAGTGGTATTACTAAATTGAAAATGAAAACCTTTTAGACATGCCTAAGTACATCTGTATGTTTGCTCTTCCGTTACCGCCCAACTTAATGATACACCCCGTGAAAAACCTCGGTAATCTCGATGCGAAACCATTGCTAATACGGATCGTAAATCTTTACAGCTGGATAGATTTATGGCTGCCTGGGAAAGTCCCACAAATTACTCAAAGCCGTAAAGAAAACAAACACAGATAACAGGCACTTGGCACTCGACCATTTTGCACGGCCAGGGGGCCAATCGCTAGATAGGAATAGGAATAGGAATGGGAATCGGAATGGGATCGAATTGAGATAAGATCGATCCAGAGTTATCAGTTGATTTGCTAAGCGTAAAAGAAAACGACAGGAATAACATGCTTACTCAATTAAAAATGTAAAAGGTTGCCAATAAATATGGTGTCAGTTTGATCAAAGAAAAGATATTTATTTAACAAGATTTTTAAACCTTCTGAAAATCTAATACAAGACAATATACACCTTTAAAAAAATGTACCTAAGAGATGTGAAAATTGAAATCTGATAGAAATTGTGCAACAATGTATACATAATTGCATTTAAAGTATTTTAAAACCAAGGATACCAACTATATAAACTTTGTAACAGTTACCAAAACAATAGGCTATGAGGTGCAGAAAATATATAAAGATAAGCTAACATATTCCAGGTTTCTTTAGTAAATTCAAAGATTGGAATCCGTAAACCTCCTGGAAAAAAAAGTAATCTGGTCGACATACAATAAACAGGTAAGCCATACAGCTGTTTCCATATCCAATGTACTTAAGTCATACAATTCGTGGACTCCTAGCAATAATGTCAATGAACTAATTCAGAGGGTAGTCATTCCAACAGCATTGAACTTGAATGTCTAAAGCTTTTCGGAAAAGAAAGGAGAGGGTGGGAACACCCCTAAAATAAGAAAAAAACGTTGCATCTTCAAGGATCTCTGAAAAATGAGAGAATGAGGAACACCGAAAAAACCATTTCATATCTTTAGAATTTTTTAAAATGAAAAATTACAATTTTATTTTGGGCCATTAGATATCATTAAAGCTTTGATTGGTTTGCCAAATTCCTTTATTTCTTATTAACAACATACTGTATTCTGTAAAATATATATTCAAATCGTTATATCAGGCTTTATTATATGTATTTTTAATTGTAATATTCGGACTCGAAAGTAATTATAATTTTGCTGAGTGTGGAGAGCGCAGCTTAAAGCGAGAGCAAAGCTTAATTCGCCGGTGCTCTTCTCTCATCCACCTGTTTATCTAAAAATGTAATTTGATTTTTGTTCTTGCTCGATTTGTGTGTTTTGTTTTTTGGTTTGTTTTGCCTCTGCCGACGTCGACTGAGCTTGGGGCTTAAGTTTAAAAGCGCAGCTTGCAAATGGGCAGAGCATCATTTATCGTCGGCCAGCGACGACGATCGCGTTACGGTCCCCACCGCCCGCCCCTTTTACCTGTTTTTTGTTAATTTGTTTTATATTATTTTTTTGGCAAATTAAATCAGTGCAAAAAACCTTTTTGTCAAAACGTGTGCGTGTGTTTTCCGTTTCTGTGGCTGTTTCTCCGATTTTCGGGGGTACTTCGATAAAATTCCAAAGTGCCCAGCGTTTCGGAGACTTTTGTGCACTCATTAAAGCGCAATTAAAAAGTACCCAAGCCAATGCCAAAATGGCAAAGCAAATAACCAACGGTAAAAACGGACAAAAAGAGGAGCCCAATTCCCAAAATGTGGTAAGTGACGAAAAAGGGTTTAAAAAAACGGTAAACGGAATGCCAAATAAGGGTATATAAAGAAATTAATAAAATTGTACCAAAAAGGGAAGAGGAGAGAATGCAGAGAACAAGAATTTTGAATCGGATATATGGATATATCCCATATAGACCTGAAATTAAAATTCTGTTATCCAGTTATCTTTCAAATGCCCCTTACTTTTCTTTCGGTGTAAAGAGAAAAGAAAACGGAGAACAGCTACTTATCACTTTCAGCTGTCAATTGAGAAAGTACAGTGCATACAAAGGCATACACATTAGTGCACTTGGAATGGTCGCTCGAGAAAAAGAAAAATACATAAGAAGCTGCGAACTCACGAAGTTCCAATGACTTTTCTTCTGCACATTCTTCTCCATTTTCTTCACTTTCTTCTGCCCCAAGGCCATTGATCGCAGTGGCAGCGCAGTCGACCTTGAACGCCCCCCAGCCATCAAGAAATGTATGTCAACCGAATCGAGATCCTTTTATTGCCCGCAAATTGATTAAATTAATCGTCGAGTGTCAGAATCAAAACCAGAATCGAAGACTCTTGAGTTCCACTGAAGGGTCGACAAGTGAATACCCTTTTTAACCTTAGAAATAATAACGTTTGGAGATTGTATTCCCAAAACTAACTTTAATATTTAAGGTTAATAAAAACAGAGAACACTATTACCTTCTTATCAGTCAACCATAATGCTTGACATATAATAGTATAATTAAATATTGATTATATCATTTTGATTACTCTTAAATTGTCGCATTATTTGAAATTATTTTATTGCGTTTAATTTAAAGTGTCATAACGGGCTTTAATGGGCCGCTGATTAAACTAATAGTTCACTATTAAAAAACTCAGCTGTAAAATTTGGTTAACCTTTTCAGTTCCTGATTTAAGTTTGTCTAATTTAATAGAGCTATTCAGAAGGTGTACCAATATATCTCTAAAGCGACATTTTAATCTGTTCTTTATTTTCAAAGTGTTTTATTTTGACAAACAGTTACCATGGCTATAATAATATACCCTTGCTTTTAGAGGGTATTTAGTCGATGGTGACCCACTTTGGTGGCCGGGCCACGCGAATGCATTTACCCTGAGCTTTGTGATCGCCCTTCGCCGTACTCCTTTTCCAGAATTCCCGGCGATACAGTCTAGACAAGCCCAAGACAATCAGCTGTGGCTTTGATCTCATCATCTTAGGCATCCCCCTCCCCTGAGTTCTCTGCGATACCAACCCCTTGGCTCTCTCTCTACCGATCTGATCTTCTATTGTTTGTTAATTTATTTGCCTACGCCTAACAACTGTTACTGCCTCAAGGGGGGCGGGGCAGGGGCCGGAAGAAAGGGCGAGAAGAAAGACGGGTGGCAAATCGAACTTTAAAGCTCGGGGCTAGTGCCGGAGAATTCTTAGTTCGATACCGAACGTTGCCTCCGACAGACGAGAGCTCAAGATCTGCGGGGATCCAAGTGAAGTGGGGTCTTAAGTGAAGTTCCATTGGAGTCTTGGCCAGATTCGAATTGGGGTCTAAGCCCAAACCAAAATTAAAAAATAAAAGCCACAGCTTCAGCGTTACATAAAGCTAGTTATGGCATTTGTCGGCAATGCAGTTGCCCCGGAGAATTGCAAATCAGCAACGGTGAGTCTTCCGAGGTGCGAGGAAATCGGTGATCGGGGATCGCGCGGGGGAACACCATATTGGGTACTTGGCCTAGGCCGTGGTGTGCGCAGAATTCTCAATCATCAATGGATCACTTACCCAATATGCCTGACAGATATAGACACTTGTTGGCAAGCTTTGCCCGGAGAAAACCCGTTTGCATTCCGTTGCTCACCTTGGCCAAGAGACGCGGCAAATCAAAACAAAAAGCAAACATAAAAAACTAACTCAAAAGCCAGGCAAAACAAAACAACCGCAACTAAACACAACAAAATCGAAAGCCAAAATGAAAACGAGACGTAGTGACGACAGAATGCCGCATTACCATGAGAATGTCTATAGAAAAGACAAACAGAAGGGTATCTTAACTAAACGAACCCAGAAATACCCTTGCCAAATGATCTCATCAGGTCATTCCGAAAGTTCCCCTAAGCCGAGATCAATTAAACAAATTGTTAGAGTTCCCCTAAAGTAATAGTCATGTTCCTCAGTCTACTTCCAAGACACTTCTATAACACACTCAAGATTAAAATTGTGAACTTTTTTTCATAATTTATAAACTTCCCTATTATAATTTTTTCTTTCCCCATTAGTAGATGATTAAATATTATATATGTTTCCCCTTTTCATAAAATAATATTTATTCCTAACCGTAAAACCGGTAATCTTAGTTATAAGTGAGTAATATATATGTGCAATTCTTTCTATATAATACTTTTCTCAGCACTTAAAACCTATAACTTTTTAGCCGAGCTTAACAACACAATAAATTCATTACAAAGAACATTTTTGTAAGGTTTTGTTATCATTCTCGAGACTATTATAAGCATATTAAGAGTTACAAGCCCCACATAATAGATTTAGTTTACGACACTGTCCTTTGTGAGAACTCAGAGAATAAGCTATTTGGCTATTGAAACCAAGTTAACTGGCAGTGAGTAGAAAGTTTTTGCGGCCCCTCCGTTCCGAGACGATGGAATGTCTGGTCTGACAAATCTAGTATGCACCCAAAATCAAAAAAACCTTTAAGGTTACGAGTGTTTTATGAGTTTCAGCAATGTACATTTGGTCTGAAAATTGCCGTATCAGTCCATGAGATGGCATATTCTCAACAGTTGAAACATCGATAAAGAAATGCAGAGATAGTGTTCCGATCTGATAAAGAAAATGTGCGACTTCGGGCCAATTAGATCGAGATAGTTGGATTAATCTGATTCTAATCTTCTTCTTTCTAGGTACCTATTCCGTATCCCAAATCGGTGGCGTTTATTATCAGCAATGAGTTCTGCGAGCGCTTTAACTACTATGGAATGCGCAGTGAGTAATGGGGATGGGGGGTGGACATCCTTATCCTGGAAGTGACTATCTAATAATCCTGTAATCTTTTAGCCATTCTGGTGCTGTATCTCACCAACAAGCTGGGCTACAATGAGGAGACCTCAACGGTGCTGTTCCACACATTCACCATGCTGGTCTATATCTTTCCCCTGATCGGAGCTCTAATCGCCGATGGCTGGCTGGGGAAGTACAAGACGATACTGTATCTGTCGCTGGTCTACAGCGTGGGCGCCATGGTCGTGTCCTTTGGCGCCGTTCCACTCACTGGGATGCCGACCAAGTGAGTATTATATAATGTCATCTTTGTTTATAATAATAATATCGTACTTAATCCCCTTTCAGAGCGGTGACTGTGGTGGGACTCCTGCTGATTGCGATCGGCACTGGTGGGATCAAGCCCTGCGTTTCGGCCTTTGGTGGCGATCAGTTCTCGCTGCCCGCCCAGAGCCTCCAGTTGGCCAAGTTCTTCTCCCTCTTTTACTTTGCCATCAACGCGGGCTCCCTGATCTCGACCACCTTCACCCCGATCCTGAGGGCGGATGTCCATTGCTTCGGCGATCAGGACTGTTTCTCGCTGGCCTTCGGAGTTCCCGCCGTCCTGATGATCATCTCGGTGCTGATCTTCATGGCCGGCAAGAGGCTGTACAGGTGCCAACCGCCGGCCGGGAACATGATCTTCGGGGTGTCGCGGTGCATTGCGGATGCGTTCAAGGGATGGCGAAAGCGTAGACACTCGGAACCGATGGAGAGCTTCCTGGACTACGCCCAGCCGACGGTGGGAGCGAGGATGGTGCGGGAGACCAAGTGCCTGGGCAGGATCCTGCGCCTCTTCCTGCCCTTCCCCGTCTTCTGGGCCCTCTTCGACCAGCAGGGATCGCGATGGACCTTCCAGGCCACCCGGATGGACGGCATGGTGCTGGGCTATCAGATAAAGCCCGATCAGATGCAGGTGGTCAACCCGCTGCTCATCCTGGGATTCCTGCCCCTCTTCGACTACCTCATTTACCCAATTCTGGGGCGCGTGGGCATCAAGAGACCGCTGCAAAAGCTCACCATTGGCCTGCTCCTGGCAGCCATGGGATTCTTTTTGTCGGCGGCTCTGGAGATGAAGATGGAGCAGGCCGCCTACCAGGCCACGCCCATGGAACCGGACACCGCCCATCTGCGGCTGTACAATGGCATGCCCTGTCGCTATGAGTTTGAGACCAAGTTGGCCGAAAAGATGGACGGCGCCCCGCACTTCATAGAATCCCTGGAAATGTGGTCAGATCTTGCGGTTGCGGTGCCGAAAGCCAAGGAGTACGCATTTAAGGCGCGACCCGTGAATGGAAAGTGCCCGGAAATCACTGGAAAACTGCGTCTGCAGCCGGGCAAGTCCACGGGTTACTTCCTGACCCAGGGCAAGTTGGTTGAGTTCGCCGACGGACTGGAAATGCCAGCCAGTCAAAGCAGTGAGCCCTTGGTGCGGGCACTGCTGAGTACGCCGGAGGGAGAGGGACCTGTACTGCTGCTGAGTGGAGCCACCCAGGGATCACCACTCTCGCTGGACAACCGCAATGTGTCGATGCTGCACAGGATTTCGCCTGGCCTCGCCGAGGTGAACATCAATGGGCGGAATGCGGCCAGCTTCGAGGCGAAGGGCGGAGGACTCTATAGCCTCCTGGTGGCGGGCAATGCCCGCGATGGCTACCAGTACAACATGCTCGAGGTGGTGGCCCCCAGTGCCGTGTCGATTCTGTGGCAACTGCCCCAGATTGTGGTGATGACGGCGGCCGAGGTGATGTTCTCCGTGACCGGACTGGAGTTCTCCTACTCCCAGTCGCCGCCCAGCATGAAGAGTGTCCTGCAGGCCTGCTGGCTCCTCTCGGTGGCCATCGGCAACATGATCGTGGTGGTGATTGCCGAGTTCAAGTTCACCAGCACCCAGTCCGGCGAGTTCACCCTGTTCGCCAGCCTCATGCTGGTCGACATGCTCATCTTTTTGTGGCTGGCCCGCAGTTACCAGTACAACGACCAGTGCTACGACGAGGACAATGATGAGGTCGTGCAGTCGAAGCCCCCGGCATCTACAGTGGAGCCTCCCCTGCGAAGAAACGGGCATTTGGAGGCGGAACCGGGTTACGGGGCATATCGCAATCACGCCTACGACAACGATTTCTCGGAGGCCTGAGTGTCCGTACTTGTCAATCATACCTCTCAATCCCATTCGCATTTAGCCTTAGTCAACGCTGGTATTTATTTTACTTTTTCGCATTTATCTGTAGAGTCTGTTGTAAATACGCTCGTTTGCACGAGTATTATATGTATGCATTTTTTTACCCAATCGTTTTGTAAATACATTTTATACGTTTTATTATAGATGGCATTTTAATTATCAGTTACTGGAGTTACAAATTAGAGTCTAACTTGTTCTATAATGGAATTTTGGTTAATTAGTATTTACAAATACTAATAATACAAACTTAAGATGTAGGAGCAAACGGAAAAGACAAGCAATATTTCAAATAGATTCTCATAAGTTATTAAAATACGTAATTAGAGTTGTTAAATGCAAAGTTAAAATCCAAAACATCAGTTGTAGATGCAAATTCAAATTGGAATTGCGATTTACATTTTCTGTTAATGTTACACTGCAGCTGTTATCTTCAAGAGTACATAACTAAAGTTGGTCGGCGTTGCCACGCCGCTGGAAAAAGATACAGTGGTGGGCAGAGTGTAGTGCGCACTACCTGATAGAAAATGTATCTTTGAAGTTGAAAATTGAAATGTGGAATATAAAAAGTGATCCGTTAAGTTAAACTATTTGAATAAGTTGTTAGCACATAGAAAGATGTTTGTAAGCCCAGTTAAACAACGGTTTAAGTAATTGTAGACCAGGGTCGTGGGAAAAGTGTGCTGATATAAAAAAGCAGGGGCGTAGCTTAGATGGGGGTGTTCGCCTTCGGCTTTCGACAAGTGGCAGCCCCAATGGCCGTCGTTTTTTCGCCGAGAAGCA
This sequence comes from Drosophila kurseongensis, assembly GCA_018153305.1. Lineage (NCBI taxonomy): Eukaryota > Metazoa > Arthropoda > Insecta > Diptera > Drosophilidae > Drosophila > Drosophila kurseongensis. The sequence goes on from JAECXX010000141.1 coordinate 2,677,872, forward strand.
TTCAATGTGCGTAGTCACCGCTGAAAAGTCGTAGAAATAGGGCCTGTCCGTACAAATTGAATTTCTAGGAAGGGAAAAATCACTACAAATAGATAAAAAGCCAACTACAGTTAGTAAAAACGTGGATTCATCAAAGTGATCGCTTAAATTGCATAAGTTCGGGGTATTAAATCACAGATAAAGCGGCATGTAAAAGAAAATTCATGGAACGGCATTGCCAGCACTGCGGAAAATTCCAAAGAACGAGGCGTAGAGAAGCCATTTAGAATGCATACCTAAAAAAGGGGCTGCAGCTGCTGCATTTCAGAGTTCTGGTTATAAAGTAGCCTTGAGCCACGAACAAAAGAACCCCTGGGAACCCGAACCCAAACGACTTATAGGGGTTGGAGTGGACTGGTCTGGACTGGACTCAGGTAGGCGAAAAACGAGGAAACCGAGGCTACATTCTCGTCTCCGCCGCTCAATCGAACATCAGTCGTCGGCGGCATGGCCTAGTGGAAACTTCTCGTAAGGAACTCTTCCTCAAAGAGTTCGAAGTGTGCATAATTTTTTTTTACATTTTTTTAAAGTGCTATATTTTTTGAAGGTGAAATCAGCTTAGAGAGTGAACTGCAACCCAGAGACCCAACGCAACTCGACCGAGATGTGTTCCATCGGGCAGTGGCAACTTCTGGGCCCAACGCCCCCCCTCCCCGCCTTAAAAACCCCACTTTGTCCCTCAATATCTGTGACCAGTAACACAGCTTCAAGTGCAGCATCGCCACATAGAGTCATCAAGCTATAAAGACCGCAAGAAGCCCTCAAGAAGAAGGAGATTCTCCTCGTGAGCCGCAATTCTTCCGGATGGCGTCTTCCCTTTCGGCGAAGACGCGGCTGTCTTGAAGAGCGTATGTGGTGCGAGTGGTGCAACATGTGCTGCGGCAAGCCGTGTGGATGGGCCCCCCATAACCAAACCTTGCAGTCCTACGTAGACCCTATGGTCCCGGATTAGAGGAGTACCACTCCCCCGGAAGAACAAAGAAAACTAGAAAACGCTTGCGATGGAAAAGTCTGACCGGATCGAAAGAGCACCAAAAATCCCCAGAGCGTCCGCTTGGCGCCACTTGCGTTTCGAGAAGACGCGTACGCATACCTCTATCGGGCGCACTTGGCGGCACGCGGATGCGAGCGAGACAACTATACTGTAGGAAGGAGAGACTGCTCTACCTCTCTCTCTCTCTTTCGCGCCCTTCAGGCGTTTGCATCGCAAGCGGAAGAGCGAGACGGCCATAGGGCGGACTGCAAGGCCCGAAAGAGAGCGGTAACGCAATACAAACCCCCTATAAACAGTAACGAACGCATCGAAAGATGCGCGTATAACACATGGGCGTCCCTCGGTGAGCACACACCACAGACCGCACTCACGAATACCACTCCGTTCTGGAAAAGCTGGCCAAATCGGGAAGAATTGCTCGGCCAGGAGCGTGGAATCACGATAAACCAATCCAAAAACTGCTTAGGCAGCTATAAAACCCACCTAAACGTATAAAAGCGAGAGCTATGCGCTCTTTTAATACCCCAAAAGTGTCATCGTAACGTTCACCACTTCACAGTTCATAAAACTCCATTTCTGGTCCTTGCAAAGCGATATTGTAGAGGTTTAAGAACCACCCCCCTCGATGACATATATTTGAAGCTTAGTAGTTATCACTGCCCTAGGAACTCATCAAAAACTTGGGATTGGGAGACTACGGGGTGTTAGGGTGTTAGTTTTAGGGACTTGCAGAGTCAGGAGCCATGCCGTTACTGAGATCCCAAAGCCAGGAAGCTACGCCCAGAAGAAACTGCCTCTGCAGAGGTTCATAAAGAAAGCCAAAAGCCATCATAAGTAGATTTCCATCGATTAAGGGACTTGTAACGTATTAAACCTTTTGAAAACCCAGCATCGTTCAAAAACTCAAGCTAGCCCACAAAACGAACTCATCAACACAGCCACCAAAAAAAAAGAACAACTCAAGAATCAGTATAGTTTAGCTACTCCATTAGTAAACCACACAAGCAGTGTCTAGAAATCGCCTTGAACTGGCTTTTTGATTTTACTTACCTACTTGCCTTTGTTTTCGACTAACCAAAACATTGCTTACAGACAATTAATCAGTTTATTAGCTGAAAAAGCCTTAAATTAACTGCCAGGAGGTGAGTTTTTGTCTTCGATCCTTGGAAAACGTTGAGTGGGTGTGCCCAACTAGAGGAGACAGGCCAGGAAAAGCCTGGATAAAAAACCTATAAAAAAAGAACAAGTACAACTAACTAAATGAAAACGTTATACAAGCCTATACTGAGTTATGCGAAAAAAGAAACAATAAAAGCGTTAAAAAATGCTCATAAAACGCTCTATAAATCGGGCGCTTTGTGAGCAAAAGAAAATACAAATAAAAAGCAAATTAATTGCTGGTCAATCGATTGACCTGCAGTCGATTTATTTATGACTGAAAAAGTTCGCTTAAACTTAGGATAAAGCTTGTTAAAAAAACGAAATTCCTTCTACTGGGCACCGGCAAAACGTTTCCACCAGGGAATAAAGCAAAAGCTATTTTTGTATTGGCCCTGATTATTAACCTATTTCTATGCTGTGTTTTTTTCAGATGAGTTTTGAGCAGAGACGAAACTTGGAGCCTCGCGGAGCCAAAGTTTTCAATTTATTTTCAAATTAGTTGCCCTTTTTTAAGGCGATTTCCAGCACTTTTTCAAAGACAATCTTTAACATTCCCTGGCTACTTCTTGAACTTGAGTTTCCATTTCAAAGTCATCTTCATTCCGTTGGTGAATTGCTTGAGCTAGAATGTTGTGCTAAGTCTATTCTTCTGGTCATCTAAACCATTTGTATGCATATGTCCTGCAGTTTAGGTAATCTCATTGAGGCTAGTGCTTTCTTCTGAATTTGATATGCAAGCAGGTGTAAATATCTAGCCTTTGAAATCCAGTCCATTAAATCCAGTCTATTAAAAGGCCACAGCCACGAAGCTCCGCCAAATTCAAGAGAAGATTATATACACTAACCAAATATTAAATTGACTTTCAGATCCGCCATGGAGGATATTCTGTTTGTTTTTGTCTGTTCCAGAACCTAACCCCTTCTTTTTTTCAGTATCCTTGCTCTGTCCAGACTAATATCTCGTCAATTGTGCTCCTCCACCCACTTGAACCCCCGTTTCCCCATCGTTTCATTTATGTGTGTATAACCCCAGTATTTTGAGTTGTCAAAGTCCTAATCCAACCTTGATACACTTGCTGTGCATGTGCCGTGCTTTCACATAACTCCGACCTAACCCACTCAGATCCCAGATCACCAGACACAACCCCCATACGACACACCTTCGTCGACCTAACTCGGTTCGTGTTTCGGTGAATGCGTCAAAAAGCGCAAATTTGAAACGTTTTCCGAAACAGGAACCAAAAAAAAATAAATATATATATATATATTCTCGAATTGCGTAGAACGAATACAATGAACGGTACTGAAAGCAGTCGCTTTGAGCACGGTTCAAAAAAAATATTGAAAAAAAAAACAAGAAAAAAAAAAAAGAAAATAACTAATACACATTTACTAACAATAGTATAAGAAAAACTTGCTAGTCAACGTTCTACGTAATTCTCGAAAAGATGTATGATAAATGAAATAAACACAAAAAAAAATGCAAGTAAAATGAAAAATGTGTGGAAACGTTATACGAATCTTCACCGAGGGCCCCAAGAATAAAATGAATATAATGGAACCGTTATACGCCTGAGCCGATTCACAAAGAAATAAAGTATGTTTATTCTGCGGAGCCCAACGATCTGAATTTTATGTGGATTTCTTTGTGAATCGGCATGGGATTCAAGTGAACGATTACTAAACTCACAAATTAAACAAGTGATTTAAATTAACCAAAACAACTGTCTTTTATTGGTGTTGGGAAATATACATATGTGCGGGTTGCACTTTCATTCATCGGTTACGACTATATATATGATCTACTATAGAAATTAAAGGAAAATATCATTAAAAGCTCTAAAAGGAATCTGCTAATAATTAAACATTTCTCTGAACTCATTAACCTGATTGGTTCAATTCGAAGAATATGCATTTGTTATTTATAATTATATGGCCATACAAAAAAAAAGTATCACTTTGAGCTAAAAACAAGTGTAAAACCTCGTATGGAAGAAATGTTCTTCAATAAACGATTTGGAAAAAACTGCTGCAAAAAAAGCATTAAACAATAAGTTTACAAACAAACAAAAATATAAGACAATGCTATGATCGATTTTTGAAAAATATCGCATGTAAGCGAACATGCTGATGATGTTATATCAAAACTCAACGATTTGTACAGCTTTGTGAGCTGAAAATACTTTGAATGTCAACAAGTATTAAGGAAAGACATTCCAAAACAAGAATTTGGGAAACAAAATAAAGAGAATCACATTTGATTTGAACTAATGCAACAAGCTGTTGTTCATTCAGATTAATATAGTTATACCACATTTGGCCAGATGCCATCAAGATTAACCTTTTACCTGTGAAATTAAAGGGATATATGCAGCAAACAACTCAAAAAACGGTACAAATTGGGAATGTAATACAAAGTTTAACGCGTTGAAAAATGTTTCAATAATTTAGCATTTACAGCTGAAAGCCACACATAACAGTTAGCTCTGCGTCTTATTTTGGCCTAGTTGCGAAATGTGATTATTTGAAATGGCCCAAGTTATGGACTACTTTTCTAACTGGAGTCCGATCTTAAAATGGAGTGTCTTAAAAGGATCGTGTGCTAATTACCTAAAAATCTGCATTCAAACTTTGGTTTGTAATTTTGGATCCATTTTTCTCACATTTTGATGATGGTTACCCTTTCCAAATTTCCGAAAAACGGCTTTGCCAAAAAGTGACCCAAAACCTGCACTTCTAAATCCATAACTTTTCTAACTGAAGCCCGATTTTAGAATGGTATGTCTTAAAAGGATCGTGTGCTAATTACCTAAAAATCTGCATTCAAACTTTGGTTTGTAATTTTGGATCCATTTTTCTCACATTTTGATGATGGTTACCCTTTCCAAATTTCCGAAAAACGGCTTTGCCTAAAAGTGACCCAAAACCTGTACTTCTAAGTCCATAACTTTTCTAACTGAAGCCCGATTTTAGAATGGTTAGACATATACATTTGACCAGTGCCTCTCAAACTGAGGACTGTACACCGCTTGCTCGCATTGGGAATTTTCGACCTTTTTAAAGCAGTGCATAGCGGGCTCACATTTTGATGATGGTTACCCTTTCCAAATTTCCGAAAAACGGCTTTGCCTAAAAGTGACCCAAAACCTGTACTTCTAAGTCCATAACTTTTCTAACTGAAGCCATATTTTAGAATGGTATGTCTTAAAAGGATCGTGTGCTAATTACCTAAAAATCTGCATTCAAACTTTGGTTTGTAATTTTGGATCCATTTTTCTCACATTTTGATGATGGCTACCCTTTCCAAATTTCCGAAAAACGGCTTTGCCAAAAAGTGACCCAAAACCTGTACTTCTAAGTCCATAACTTTTCTAACTGAAGCCCGATTTTAAGATGGCATGTCTTAAAAGGATCGTGTGCTAATTACCTAAAAATCTGCATTCAAACTTTGGTTTGCAATTTTGGATCCATTTTTCTCACATTTTGATGATGGTTACCCTTTCCAAATTTCCGAAAAACGGCTTTGCCTAAAAGTGACCCAAAACCTGTACTTCTAAGTCCATAACTTTTCTAACTGAAGCCCGATTTTAGAATGGTTAGACATATACATTTGACCAGTGCCTCTCAAACTGAGGACTGTACACCGCTTGCTCGCATTGGGAATTTTCGACCTTTTTAAAGCAGTGCATAGCGGGGTCTCAGCCCACGGTACAAGTCCTTGTTATGAGCTTAGCGCAGACTCCAACCAAGCAATGTGGTCTATTTTAAAGAATTCGTTACCAATTTCAATTTTAAATTGAAATAAACCCAGCTCTTGTCCCTTGATTTGCCCATAACATTTCTAAGTAAAAACACCGCATTTTTATTTTATATGTATTTATTTAGAAAAAATAATTGTTTACCATTTTTGTGGATGCTTGACATCTCTTTTCTCGCTGCTTGTATGCTGCAAAGAGAAATCTTCTTTTATAAATCATTATAAAAATATATATTCTTTATATAAGTATGTATAGATTGTAAGGGTAGTATTAACACTATAAATACACGGAATCGTTTAAATGCATAAGACACAAAAAGTTTGTTTACATATTCTTAGTCTAATTAAGTACGAAAACTTTAAGAAAAGAATAAATGCTACAACTCATTTAGAGTACAACTAAAAACTATAAAAAATATGAAAAAAAAAAAAATTGGAATGCGAGTGTCGTTGGACAACAGCACGCACAAGGAAGCTCAGCGACTGAGTTTCGAACTGCTGGCGTCACACACAAAAAAAACGTATTCCTTAAGCGTAAATAAAATATGTAAAAATCGTGGTCGAAAAAAAAACTCTTATGCGATTAATAGGAGCGAATGGCGGACCACCAGGTATTGTGGGCGTTTTAGTATCTGGGAATGCGTTTAGTCAAGCGATCGATGTCCAATGGGGCGACGGGTGGCACTGAGTTGGCTGCAAACGATGCAGCGGCAGATTCAGATTCAGATTCCTTCGAAACGGAGCCACTGCATCGTGTACAAACCGCTCGAGTCCTGGGCAAGTATATGTGTAGGTGCGGATGGAAGTGTACAATATGCTTGTGTGCGTGTGGTGCTGGGGGACATTGACATTGGATGGTGGGTGGGTGAGTGGGTGGCACTGATGGGTGGGTTAACTCTCACAGCGGGAACTTCTCATGTGGAACCATAGAAGGACTGTGTTCCCCCTCCGTTTGCGTTCCGCCTAGATCCCTGATCCCCGATCCTTGATCCTTGATCCTTGATCCTTTATCCTTGATCCTCGATTCGCCTGGCAGTCCGCTCCGTCCGCTCCTCTCTCCTTAGACCTACGTATTTGTAACCATGCTATGTACATCCTTGGCGGATCCTTATTGGCGACGTGGCAGCATTGCATTGCTTGAGATTAACAGGTTCCATGTACGGCTAGAAAGTTGCACTAGAGACGTGGTCCAGCGAAGATCGTCATCATCTGCGCTGGTTCAGCATCTGCAGGTAGTACTCGCAGTTGGTGCAATACACCGCCGGTGCAATCACATGTCGTTTGCGGCACAAGTTGCATTCAACAGCCTTGGCCGAGGCCTTCACGATGGCATTGTTGTAGACGCGGGTGGGTATGGCGGTGATGGCGGCCGTGGCCGTTGCTCCTGTTCCTGCTCCTGCTCCTGGAGATCCCAGTCCTGCTCCTCCCGCCTCGGGTAATCCGTTCTGCAGGGCCAACTTGGTTTGGGGAGGCGGCGGTGGCGGGGGCAGGATGTCGGCTTCGCCCTTGGTTCCCGGCTCAAAGCTCACCTTTTTCTGCACCGGCTTGGCCATCAGCTGTTGCTGCTGCTGCTGCTGCTGTTGCAGTTGCTGCTGCAGTTGCTGTTGCTGCTGGGCATTGGGCAGTGGGTAGTAGCCATGTGGCAGGGGCACTCGCTGGTAAGGCGAAGGCAGAGGCACTTGCTCGGAAGTCGCCACATTGCCATTGCTGAAGTATTCCAAACTGAGTTGTTGCGGGGCCTGCTGTTGCTGCTGCTGTTGCAGTTGCTGTTGCTGCTGTTGCAGTTGCTGGTGCTTCTGCAACTGCACGGAATAGCTTTGGGCCAATAGCTGCGGATGATGCAAGGGACGTGGCATTGTGGTGTACTGTGCGTCCATCTGTTGCAAGTGTTGCTGGCTGGCTATGCCACTCATGCTAGTGCGATGTTGCTGCTGCTGGCGGTAGAGCTCCTGCTGTTGCTGCTGCAGTTGCTGTTGCTGCTGCTGTTGCTGTTGTTGCTGCTGCTGCTGTTGCTGCTGTTGCTGCCGCTCTTGCTGTAGGTGCTGATAGTTCTGCTGTATCCGTTGCACATATCGCTGCATATCTGTGGGTGTGGCTGCTGCCGGTCTGCCCAACATGGGCGATGGTTGCTGCTGCTGTTGCTGTTGCTGCTGGTGCTGCAACTGTTGCTGCAGCTGCTGCTGCAACTGCTGTCGCGGCTGCGCCTCCGTTTGCAGGCGCAGCATGTTCTGCTGCTGCTGCTGGATCATCTGCGCGGTGACCTTCTCGTTGGGATGCTGGGCCGTGCGCAGGACCCGCTCCAGTATGGGATTGGGTATGAAGTCGTCGTCCTCCTCGTTGCCGGCGGTGGCCACCAGGATCACCTGGTCGCAGAAGGAGACGCTCTTCTTCTTCACCCGCTTGGGCGGCGCTGCAGTGGCTGCAGCACTTTGGCCCAGCGTCTGCTGCACCATCGTGTTGAGCAGCTCCACCTCGCGGATCTCCTCGGCAATCTGCGACTGGCTCATCTCGTACTTGGGCTTGGGCAGCATCTGGTGGGCGGGCAGGACACTCCTCGCCGCACAGTCCACCTCGTCCACCTCCAGCTTGGCACTGGGCAGTCCGTTCATCTGGGTGCGCAGCTGACCCGTCGGCTGACCCGGCTGGCTGAGCAGCTCCTGCGAGGCATACGACCGGATGGAGGGCTGCTCGAAGCGGTGGGCCAGATCCCTGACACTCGCCGGCGAGGATGCCTCCAGCTTGCGCTGCATGGCCCTCAAATCGTTGGCCTGCTTCACCTGCAGCTCCTTCAGCCAGGTGGCATCCTGCGGGTGACTGGCCTGCTCCTTGCGCATCTTCAGCAGGTGCTGGCGCTGCTGCAGCTGGGCCAGGATGCTGGTGGTGCCCTCCAGGGAGTCCAGCTGCTGCCGCTGGTGCTTACTGGCCGCCTCCAAGGCCTGCAGCTGGCTCAGCTGCTGGTTGAGTGGCTCCAGGTCCAGTTCCGGCGGCGGTGGTGGCGGGAAGTCCTCGCTGGCCTGTCGCGAATGGCAGGCGGAGTGCGGTGGACTCGGATACGGGGGCAGTTCCATGGGCAGTGGCAGTGGCAGGGGCATCTCATCCTGCCCGGCCAGCATCTGCAGGTCCTTCAGCGGACTCTGCTCCGAGTGCACCTGGGCGCACGTGGTGATGATCGTCTGGCAGGAGTCCTCGCTGATCGAGGTGTTCGAGCTCATGGCCGAGAGATTGGACAGGTTGGCCTCGTGGTGGTACTGCTGCTGCTGCTGTTGCTGCGGGGTCAGGGTGGAACTGGTGCGCATGGGCGGCGGTGGCGCCACCTTGGGCACCATGGTCAGCTGCCTTCCACTGCCGTGGAAGCTCTTGCGCATCAGCTTGCTCCGCTCCAGATTCGGATTTGGGTTGCTGCCCGCTCCGGACTGCGATCCCACCCCAGAGCCAGGGTAATCGAAGTGGCCCTCGGATATGTAGCCACTCATGCCGTGCCCGTGCTTGCCCAGGCCCACGGCACTGTCGTCCACGGAGCTGCCCAGCAGGGCTCCTCCGGAGTTGGCCACACCCCCGGCCTGGGCGGGATAGTGCGGATGGTGGTGGGTGAGGTGGCCCATGGCATTGGCAGCCACATCGTCCACCGCCTCCGTGAGATCCGGCATGGAGCGGTTCTTGCGGCGGATCAGGCCACCCATCAGCAACTTGCGCCTGATCTTGTGCTGCTTCTTGCCGCTCTTGTCCTTCTCCTTCTTCTCGTCCTTGTCCTCCTTGTGCTTCTTCAGCGTGTCCTTGGCGTTGACGAGCAGCGTCTCGGTGAGCGAGAACTCGCGGGTCAGCTTGTTGCGATCCTCGCTGCGACTCCGCTTCTCCCGCTCCTTGTCCTTGTCCTTGTCCTTGCGTCCGAACAGGGAGCGACTCTCCCGCTCCGGCTTGCCAGGACTGCTCCCGCTGCTGCCGCTGGTGGCCACCTGCTTCTCCTGCTCGTACTCGATGGCATTGTCATCGCAGGTGGACGCCGCGGCGGAGGCCAGTGCCTTTAGTGGACTCTTGCGCTTCGGCAGCGTGGCATAGATCTCGATGCTGGCCGGGATCTGCTGGTGGATCTGCTGGATCTGTTGGATCTGCTGGATCTGCTGGAACTGCAGCTGGTGCTGCTGCTGCTGATGCTGCTCCTTCTCCAGCGTGCGATCCTTGCTGTTCTGGCGCACATGCTTCACACTGCTGATGCTGCCCTCGCGCATGTGCTTCAGCTCCGGCATGGCCTCCGTCTCCGCCCCCTTCTCCACCAGGATGCGGCGGTGCAGGCTCCTGGCCCGCATCACGCACGTGTTGTGCTTCATCCGGGCGAAGGTCATCGTGTGCGGATTGCTATACGGGGCATCCATGGCCGCCCTGGCCCTTCCCGCCGCCGCATTGCAGAGCACCAGTGCCGTCTCCAGGTCGTGCGACTCCTCCACCAGGCGCGACTTCTCCAGCAGCTGGTCCGCCTCGTGGCAGAGCTTCTCGCAGTCCCCCGACAGGGCCATTCCATGACCATGTGGCACCATGCCGCCTCCTGGGGCACCACCTCCTCCATTGGCCGCCTCGGGTATCTTGGCCAGCTGCGGATTCAGGGCGTGCTTCGGCGGATAGGAGTCCGTGGAGCTCAGCGAGAAGGAGTCGTAGCCGGGATCGTAGGGCAAACCATGACGGGTGGGACTCTGGGGCACTGCCGCCACGCCCCGCTTGGCCACCATATACAGATAGGGATTGTCCAGCGTGGTGGAACTGGCCGAACTGGCGCTGTTCCGATCCCCCGACCAGTTGCCCGAGTCCCGACGACGTGGCTGGTTCAGGTGCTCCGGCATGGTCAGCCCATCGCTGGGCGGGGAGCTGCCATTGGAGGAGGAGGCGTGGCCTGAGCTCGACTCCGCACTGTGGCTCCGCTGGAGCTGCAGGTGCTGCCTTCTGGCCAACTGGGCACTCAGCACCGCCTCAATGGGTTTTCGACTGAGGAAGCCCCCATCCTTGTCGGCGTTTTGTGGGCCCACACCATTGACCGCACCGCCAGGGCCGCCGCCGCCTCCGATCTTGTCCTGAATCACACTCAGGTTCTGGTACTGGGCACTCAGCACGTGCTCCACCGTCTTCCGGCTGATGTAGGCATCCGTTTCGTCGGTGCCCGGAAAGATGTTCTTCTGGATGACACTGAGGTTCTGGTAATCGTTGCTGGGCGAGCGCAGCGGAGTCGGGGTGATGGCCCTCCTCGTGCTGCCCAGACAGGGCTTCTCCGGACTGGGGGTCACTGCCCGGCGGACCACCGATCCGTTGATGGGGGCCACACTGGGGGGCAGCTCCACATGGGCCGGCACACCATTGATCGCGGGCTGCTGGGGCACCGCGTAGAGCAGGAGCAGCGGCTGGTACCTGCCCCGGCTGCACTTGTCCACCACGCCCTCCCAGCTGGGACCCACCTCCTTCACGTTGGCGTCGTCGAAGTAGACCCACACCTTCAGCTTCGTGTGGAAGAAGAAGGTGGTGTAGTGCTTGCCGTAGTAGGACACGATCCCCACCAGCTCGTGCTGCGTCTGCTGGGCCCACCGCTGTTCGCTGACCTGGTGGAAGACATCACCCAGGCGCAGGCTGGTGCCCACTGCCTTGAGCACGGCGTGCACCTGGTCCGCCGCCGGTCGCTCCGAGTCCCAAACGATGCCAATGGACACCACGTCCGGTCGGTTGAGCAGGGCCCGGCAAATGCCTATTTTGGCGCCGCAGGTGTTCTGTTTTTGGGATTACAATATGATACAGATTAGCTGGGGTGCCTTTGGCTATATATTTGGGTATTTGACTACTCACCGGACAATCGCGTATGTCGCCCATATTACCGGCCGCCCTCAGAAGTTGGCCGAAACTGAGCTGCTGGTGCGATTGCAGGGCCAGGCTCTTCTGGGAGGTCAATGCCGAGGCGGAGACGTAGTGCACCATCTGTGGGAGATCGGGAATCAGAAGTCAATTAGCCAACTGCGGAATATGGTCAAGACGGAAGTGGTACGCCCACGAGCCCAAACCGAAACCATTGACGTCACCGACCAGACTACACCATCGATAATCTGCCCCCTTTTAAGGGACCAACTGGTCCGACGGCTTTGTTAGCTGCCAATCTGCATGTGCATGGCCATAACCCATAACCCGTTCTCCAGCACCAGGTACCACATCTAAGTAACTGTTCTCGGACGGAGAGACAAGTGGCAGACAGTGGACACACGGCAAGTGCAACGCCGAGTGCTGCAGGTGTTCCGAACTGGAACCCACGCCGCGATCTGCGATCGTATCTGCCATCCAAGGCATCAGTCGGGGTACAAACGAGTTGTCTACACTGGCAGAAAAGTTCAGGGACTTGAGATTTAAGATACTAAACAACTGCTGGCCAGCATTACTCAGCTTCTCAAAAGCTTTTGTAGATATGAACAACATTTTATCAGCCTCTGCAATAACAGTTTCTGGTTCTCAAAAGTAAGTACTTCTTCTTTATCTTTTATGAACTAAACCACATCAAGGTAAATACATATCGTTTGCAAACAATTACTTGAGTTTATTTTGGCAAATTAAGCTAAGCTTAGACCTAAGCTCACTGCCAAATATAAATCGGGCTCATTAAGTTGAACAATTAAGATGCAAATAGTATGCAGAGATAAAACAGAAATAGAGAAACCAGTCGGGTGGGTATTTAAAATGCAAAACATAACCCAAAACGGGCCAGATTCAAGAACTTTCCATCTCTTCCGCTTATAAACTTATATATTTCGTACAATTTGAATTTTAAATTTCATAAGCTCTTTATTTTGAGGTTTCTTTTCTAACTCCTTTGGTATTTCTAATTCTGAGGTTAATGTTTTGATTTAAGGGGATCGATCGAAAGAAGTTTGGTTGCTTACAGTGGTAATGCAACTTTAAAGTCATAACCCAAAGTAAAAGTGGTCAAGGTTCTTGGAGCTCGAATAACTTGAAGTCTGGGTGGGCCACGACCATGGGGTTTTGGGTGAACTATCCCTGGAATCCCAGTCCCAGCCAGAAACTCACCTGGGTGAAGGGCAGCTGCTCCGAGTTGGCGCCGCACTTGCAGACGCTCTGCTCGATGACCCGCATGGCGAATCTGCGGTGGGCGATGCAGGCGGAGGACTCGCAGGAGTCGCCATCGTCCGGCGAGATGTGCGAGTGGACGCGGTGCAGCAGGAGCTCGAAGCACTCGGCGGCGTCGCCCAGGCAGCCCAGCGGGAAGCGTCGTCCTGCCAAAGGACCGCTGGCCAGAGCCCGACGCAGTGGCTCCGGACACAAGGCCGGCTCCGAACTGGTCTGCAACTGCTGGAAGAGTTCCTGTTTTTCGGAGAAAGGAAAAGGTTTTTATATATTTACTTGGCCAAATTTATCTTAATTTTTTTTTATTTATAAAAATTAAGCTAATCATAAGACATTGCTGAGTGGTTTTTGTGAGCTTAATTTGCTTAAACATATCTCACATTAGCTTATTTTAAGCTATCTGCGGTTACGTGTTAACTGCAAGAACTGAAAGCATTTCCTACTTTACACTCGTAATGTTTGAGCTGATTATCATGTAAGTTTAAAATCAAAAAGAATATCTATTAAAAAAATATTATTTATAGACTTTATACTTATGTGAGTTATTTTTGTAAAACTGAAAGGCATCTGTTAATTAAGTAGAAAGCTTAAGGTGACTAATCTGTTTGTTTTAGACTTCAAGTTTTTTTTGTTTACTTCTAAACTAGGTGTGCCTGTAAATAACTTGGTCTTTGTATACTTTATGATTATTAATACGCTAATAAATGTGGTATTTACTTTGCGATTAACTTATAAGTTCCTCGGAGAAATAACAATTTGAAGGCTTAAAACATTTAAAACTAAGAGCTACATAAATATTTTCTATCTTTCGTGTAGGTATCTTATATCAACACTTATAAACGAACAATAAAGCCATAATTGAGGTATAATGAGGCATTATTATTATTGTATATCCTTAGCTTATATTATGTATTCCCTGGACTTACAATAACCGCATTGATGCAGCGATCCCTCTCCGAATTGCCGGCCAGATTGTTGATGCTGCCACTGCCATTATAGCCCATTACGGCCAACTCCACGCTGCTGGCCACTTTGGCCAAGGCACTGACCGACTTCTGCTTGGTCTGCTGGCGGGTCAAGGTGGCCGACTTGTCGGCTCCATCCAGGATCAGCTTGCGAGGACTGCTCCGGGGCAGGGTGCCTCCATTGTTGCTGATCAGGTGGTTCAGCTGCGGATGGTGGATTGGCATGGGAACCGCCACGGGTGTGGTGGGGGCTGGACCATTGGCTGTTCCTGCCCCTGATCCTGGTGATCCCGATACCGATCCGGATACTCCAGTGGGAACTGTCACGCCCACCACATTGGTGGGTTCTTTCCTCTTGTAGCGGAACTTGATCATCTTGCTAGTATATTATCCGATAATCACACCTTTAATTCGTTCTTTCGACCAACATGTCACTGTGAAAATTATTTAAATACAAATTTGCTTAGCTTTGCCTACATTTTTGTCCACTTTTTTAGCTCTCAAGTTTTTGGCCAGGCCGGGGTGTTAAGTGTGATATTCTCTAGTCAGCACGAAGACACAAAAAAAAGGGGAAGTCAGCCAGCGGAAGTGCTAGCAAAGTGCAAAGTCAGCCCCCAAAAAAACAGGCAAATTGCAACCTGCAACCCCCAGCAATTAAGGAGGAAGGCAATTAAAGGTACGAATACGGGTATTTCTTGGGGTATCGATGGCAGCTGCGACAGGTTTTTGGACCATCATTTGGCAGCACACCCTAAGACTGAACCCAAGCCCAAACCCAAACCCAAACTCAACTGGACTTGACTTTCGCTTTTGGCCTGCTCTCGACCTCATTTGCGGCCAATCGAAAGTTTCGCCAGCAAACCGGTCCATATAATCCACCGAGACAAAGTTCTCCCAGTCGATTCAGCAAAACTACAATAACTTAAAAACTGAAAAAAATGGAGGAAAAAAAAAAACGCAAATTGCATGTGCAGCGGTAAAGCGGCAAAGCGGTCTAATGTTGCCGTTGCCGTTGCCGCCTGACAACCGCTGACGCCTTGAAAATGAAGTGCCACTCCATAGAACCCGAGACTCCAGTCGATCTTAATGGCAATCCAGGGGATATAGGGGTCTTGGGGGATCGGAATGACGCCATGTGCGACATATGGCCGAGATCTGTAAACGCCTTTTGCCGTTGCTGCTGTCAATTACGATTGTTTGGCCCAAACAAAATGGCAACACGACACGAACAACGAGTCGGCCTAAAATGCGGGCTGATATGCACAGAACACAATATTTTATTGTTTCCAAGAAGCAGGAAAAAGAATTATGACCATTTTAAGCAGAAAATGTCGATAAATATCAATAAGATCTTCCAAATCTTCTTCAACTTTGAAATCCTATCGAATTACCTTATACGTATATCATTAAAACACCAGTAATTCCAAATAAAAAGTGCACTAATGCAAAGGCCATTTATGAACAATATTAAACAAGTTAACAGCACAAATATGTATTTAATATTTAAATTGGCATATTTTTCAAGTGCTTGTATGCTTATTACCTGAGTCCCAATAAGTACAAGCGAAAGTACACAAGTACTGGGAATCGAATGGGGACTGGAATCGGCACAATTAACACTTGTCAACTGTTTGAGTTTCTCGACAGCGGTGGGGGGAGGAGGGAGGGGCAGGGTGCCAGTTGTGAGTTCATCAGTTCGCAGTTGCCTACACTGTGCAGCATGAGTGAGTGTTCAAGTTCAAGTGGAGGAAAAATACACAAAGTAATCAGAAAGCAAGCGGGGTGGCAAGGTGCATTAACGATCAATAAATATACAAAAAAGCTATTAAATTTATAGTAATTGAATAAAAACATGAACTACTACTATATCTACTATCCAGTATTTTATCTTCCCAAAATCCTCAGAAGATCCCTCAAAAACCATATACAAAGGGTAAAAAGCCCGTTTAAAGACCCATAAACTTGGAACATATTTTATAGTGCCACACACATAAAGGAAATTGGAAACACTCCACTGGAGTTGAGTGCACTTTGGGTGACAATTCTGGATTTTATGGCCGAGGATCTGGCCCGAAACATAAAATGTGTTTAATAAGCGGAAAAGCCGCCGTTGGCGAGCGGAAGTTCGGACAGGGAAAACCCACTGATTTCCAGTTGTTTATTTTTGTTGTTCTGTACTTGTTTGTTGAATCCCCTAATTGTTTTTCCAGGTAAAGTGCAGCAGTTCCTGCCCCCCTCCGTGTATGTTGTATAATTGCCCATTCATTTGACAAAACAGTTGCATGCTAATTAGTCTGGGGCACAAAATCAAACGTCACGCTCTTTAATTCCCGCTTTTGGGCCGCAAATGAACCACTGGACCAGACTGTTGCCACACAGCCAAAAAAAAAAAAAGAAAAAAGAAACTGGAAGTTGGCGAATCATTTAGGCCATGTAATTAGCCGGCAATTGGGCAACGATTTGCGCCAAGTGCGCAACTGCAAAAGCCCAAGGGATTGATCGTGAAATGCGATCAAGACTTCAAATGGAATTACTTGGGGTCTTCATCTCCTCTTAGATGATAATTGTTGGCCAAATGTGTGGTAACTTAAGTCATTTCAATGGAATAATTACTAATTGGAATTGAAGTGATATCATACTGGAACTTTGAATTACTTTTTCAGCTGAACTCATCTTTTGGTTTGTTTAATAAATGGACATGTTGCATCCATTATCGAATCTTTATTACTTTAAATAGTTGTTTAGTTAGTTTTTAGTTATTTCAATTTATTTTTCATCCCCTGACTGAAGTGCATCGCAATAGTCTGATATTTCGCACTCCATTCTGTGGATCAAGTCTCGAGACTCGAGTGTGATTGCTCTTTTGATTTGTGAGTCGAGTCGCGAATGAGGCGACACTTGGCGGGGAAACCGAACTGGCAGTCCTTGAGACCCCAACCGACACTATTTATAGATCTGGGCTTTAGCTTTGCACACCGATCGCAGATACACAGATACACAGATACACACCGGAGTTGTTAGAGATACAGATACAGATGCAGATACATTTACAGATACAGAAACATATTTAGAGAGCTTTGGAGAGCTGTTTCTCAAATGCAAAACAAGTTGGCCTGCAGCTAAATGTTTTCATTTACTATTATTACTTCTTATTATTGCTGCTGGCTTCTGTTGTTGTTATATTCGCTTTTTTTTGTTTTTGTTTTTGTTTGCTTTTTGTTTTGCGAACTTGATGATTTATGGGCTTTAATTGTTAAGCCACAAGCGGGGGCCTAAACGCTGGCTTTAGCCGAATGTATTCTACTTCCGCAATTACAGCGGCAACAAAGACCGCAACTGACCTTTTTCTCAGCCAGATTGAGACAAAGAGCGAGTCTACCTGAAGTGCGGTGAAAAAGGTAAAATCTGGGAACCTGCAGCAACCCACCAGCAACGTGCAACCTGCAACTTGCAACCCATGTTGCAGATGTCCCAAGCCGAGAACCCAGCAGCGAAAACAGCGATGGCAGGCTGATAAATGAGGCATAGAAATAGAAGCTACATGGCAAGAAATATTTCAATGTCTTAGATATCGGAATAATGGGAAACTCTGACAACAAGAAATTATTTACTTTTTATACAAAACTAGAGAATAAATATAAATACTTTAAAAATTGAGAAAACTATTAGAAATTTATCTAACTATTATCTTTTTTAACTTGTGTGACTTGTATTTACGTATTCTGTTTTTCTATTATATTGAATTGTTAAGGGGGCACCTGAATAATCCTAATTCCCCTTTGAAAAACTCAGAATAATTAAATATTAGATATGACACCCTGTCATGCCCAAAGTGTACGATTATTAAGGTGTATTTCTGGGCACGGAAAGGTGAAAGGGGAGTGTTGCAGCAGCAGCAACCTGTGGCAGCGATTTGCGCACGTGAGTCGCCTGCCAAATGGCGGCTAATGGCTGTCTTTTTGTCATCCCCACATATTTACATATGCCAGACAGGCGTCACAGGGCCAAGAATTAACCATAAATACACAAATCTGCCGCTTAATATTCGACTGGGGCAGAAGAGTCCAAGAGTCTGATGGCCATGATAATGATGATGATGGTGACATATTGCCGGGGCCGAAAGAAGGAACCCGGCCTGGGTTGATGGCCCGCATTTCAATTGGGCGAGTGGAGTGTCCAAGTCCATGCAAATTGAAAACTACGACTGGAAAACACTCCTCTTGGCTACAAAAAAAATCGCACTTCAAGATCGCGTGATTCCCTGGACTTTCCCTAGGGAAACAAGCCCACGGCTCTTGAGAAATAAATATACAAAAAAAGTGTATAAAGAGCCTGCGTGCCGCGCACAGATTAATCTTTAATAAGCAGCATAAATGCATTAGGCGAGTGCCCACTGTACCTGTTCGTAGCAGGTTTCCACGAAGGCTGCGGGCTGCCAGGCATTTACATACCAAAAGATCTTCACAAAAGGTGAGGGAAAAACAAGTTGGTGGTTGGCGGTTGGCGGTTGGCGGTCTTAAGCCATTTGGACCGCTATGATTTTTGAAGCGGACCCACATGCTCCACGCAAATCAAAGAATCAATAACCAAAAACAACAAAAGTGAACAGGTAATTCCATGTGAACAACGCTGCGATCTTTTTAGAGAACTAATCCTAAACTCCTTTGTTTCACTTCTAATAACCAAACCCAAAAAACTGGCCAAAAACCTGAGTGTTCTGTTTGAGCTTTTGCTTAAGTTTTCAACTTACGCAAACATTTTTGTTGTATTTTGTGTATATAAAAGTATTCCAATGGTTTATCTTGATTTTAGCACAGCTCTGGAGCTCTTTGTTTGATTTGTTTTGGGTAAACTTTTGCAGGCACCAGAAAAAAATGAGTTTTATTTGAACTTGTTATTTTTTTTTTTTTGTTTGCCGCGCGCGCAATTCTTCACTCTGGTTTCAACTGAGATTGGATTCTGGAGGGGGATTTATGGGTAGAGCGACCGACCGCCGATAAAAACACGTCCGTCGACTCGGAAATTTGCCTCGCAACTGAAACTCGTTTGGCCGCTTGGCTTTTGGCCATCCAAAGAGCGGGAAAAATGAGCCAAGAGCGAAGAGATATAGCCTCTGACTCTCTGGGGAAACTGGTTTTCCAGGGGAACAGGCAGAACTTCAGTTATATCAACAGCGAACTCACCTGAGCAAACCCAAAAACCCGAACCGAACTCAATCCGAAAACGGGGGAGTTTGTCTTGTAGTAGGCCAAACAGGTAAATGCCTTGGCCGAGCAGGTAAACGACGCTTCTCTCTCTCTCTCCTCTCGAGAATTCTCAAGTCTCTGTTTCTCAGATTTCCTCACGCAAAACACCCTGTACCTTCTCAGATTTGTACCTCAATGCAAGTGACAAATGAAGTGAAATGAAATGAAATGCAAGCGGTATAAGGAAAAGTCCAAATCATGTTGCAGCTTAGATAATGGTAATACACCAGAATCGTAATATAATAGACCAAACCAGTCTTGGAGTCTGTGGCCATGGTTGGCTTGGCAGATCTTCAGATCTTGAGATATTGAGGTCTATGAGTCAGCCTGTAAAAACGGAAACGCCAGCAAAACGCGTGCGCATGCGCAAACCCTACAAATCAAAAAACAAGAAAATAACCAAAAATCCACGGCGATTCCATGGAAAACCTTAATAAATTCAATCGTCCATAAACCTTGTGGCCCAAATAAAAGAGATTCGAAACAAAATGAAGGGGATATCTGGGGTTTATCTCGGTTGTAGGTGAGTGGAGTGGTAAAAGTGAGGCACGTTATCGTGTCATGAAGATGCTGCAGTTCTAAAACAAAAACCAACAGAAAAGGGGGATAAACAAGGGGCCTCTTTCTTCGCTGGGTTCAAAAGTTTAGGACCATCCACCCGCCAACGAGTTCATGACTCAAAAAGAAGCCGCAGTTGGAGTTTCGAAACCGAAATCAGAGAGTGACTCATGGAGAGACTTCGACTGTGTAATACCAGTTGATTGATTGTGTCCAAAATCAATTGCACACTTAACTGGGATGCAGCAGTGAAAGGAATTGCATTTGAAATATTTACATAATATCGGATTTAAGAAAATATAGTAAAGTACAGAAAGCTGGAGTTTCAGGAAATGTCAACATAAATAAACATTAAGGTATCACTATCCTTATATTATATTAAGTACTAATAATAAAATAAAGAAAATTTAGAAATTCACCAACTGTAAAAGCCAACTAATCATTGTTTAAAATTTCTATTCCTTTTACCATTTTTCCCGAAACAAACAGAAACACAGACCTGATCAATCAACTTTGGCTGAAACGTTTTGACCATTTGAGGAGTATAGAAATCGGATGGCATAAAAAAACAAAACACCGACCATTTTGATGGATGAACACGCTGAGGGTTCTTTTTCTAATATGTCAAATGCAAAATTAGCTAAAATATCAAACAAAAAGCAAGAAAACTATTCAATAATTGATGGATTCTCCGTTGTCGATTGACTGCATTTCTTTGTCAAGGCGGTGCGAATGAAAAAAACCTTCATATCGCACGTCGAACGAATAAATTGAAGACATACATAATAAAAACCAGAAAATAAAACAAAAGCCGAAATAAAGCTTAACAAAATTGAAGCGAAAGAGCGGCAAAGTACATGGGTTTTTTTTTCTGTTTATCGCGACTGAAGAGTGAATCACGCTGATTGAGATATGACGATGATGGAAATGGATTTGTCTTCGCATCTCCGATTATCACCTGCACTTCGCCACGCTCGTGCCCTCCGATCGGCCCTACCCACATACCCTATATACACTATATAGTAATACCAACACCCCCCCCCCCTGTTTTTTCCATGTTAATATCATCGCTTTTTATGGCTGGTCTGGGCAAACAGCGAACAAAAAACCCGAAAGGCTGTTTGTTTGCACTTAGTTTAGATGCAGTCGAGATTAGGGAGTACCCGAAAATCCAAAATCTGGAGTATCCATGTTTGGAGGGCAAACAGAGCTTGGCGATGATAAGTGGCACACGATCAAGGGTCTGCGGTCTCTGGACTTTGGATAGATCTGATTTTCCCGGTAAAGAGGACATTGTTGTCTGGCTAGCCGCTCTAATGACTTTGTCCTTTGGTTTTCCTCTTACTTTTTCTCTTTGTTCTGGAAATGCAGAATGAAAAGTCAGCGGCCTAATGGGAATTGTGCATTGAGGCGGAACGGCAGTCGAGACGATTTTTCATCAAGAAGTTCAGTTCCCGGTCGCCGGGCTCTTAACCCTCTTATACCATATACTAAATATAACAATCAGCGTGGGGAACGGTCAAAATGCGATCGCAATCGTGGGAGTTTCCCAGCCCAAAGAGGCCAATGTCTTCGGCGACGACGATTTTCATAATTAAATAGTGTGTTCTTCCCGCGGGATAGGTGGAGTAAAAATTAATTTTAGCCGGGGCTCGTATAATTAATGCAAAAAAGCGAAGACAGGCCCTCTGCGCTTTGGCCCCTTCTCGTTCTCGTTTAATATGTGGCAGCAAACAAGTGGGCAAGTGGCAAGTGGCAGCCATGGTTACGAGGGTTTCGAGGGGGATACTACATGGAGGTATGGAGGTACGAAGGTGCAGAACAGTCAAAACAAAACAGTCAAACAAAAACAAACCGGAGAAGAGGCACCAACACTTTCCACTTCGTCGTCATCAGTGTTTGAAGAGAGGGAAAACCAGAGAGGCACGGTGAACACCCTGTATCGTGGCCAGAGCGGAGTGTCTTGGCTCGAAAAGTACAGTCGCGTACAGTCGTTTTCTTGCCTTTTGTTTGTTGGAGTTTTTCCCGAACGTCACGAGTTTGTCGCTTGCCCACAGGGGTTAGCACGATGGAAGATGCTTCTCTGGGTTTGGGTTTTGGTCTGCGTTTGGACTTGGGTCCTCTTCTTCTGGCTAATGATCTTCCTGCTAATGATCACCCAGATAATGACGATGATCATCCGCTGGTCTGGTTTGTATATGACACCAGCCGAATGAGAGGGTGATCCCCCCACTGCTTACTTTTCTCTACTCAGTTTTTCCACTTTATGGAAATTCTCGCTGCAAAGTCCCCTTGCTTTTTCACTTCGGACAATTATGATCTCTTTTTGATGACTGGATGATATTTTCTTTGTTGTTTAATAATGCATTTTCTTAAAATTAAAAGGGGACTCAATATAGAAGTGAGGTTTTGATTTATCTCGAGTGAAATATGAACTGCAGTTGTGCAAATGGGAAATCCCTTACAGAGCGATGAGATTACATAGAATGCGTTTTATAAGCTTTAGTAAGATTTAATAAATATAAGTATCTGATCAAATTTATAACATTTTTCCAAGAAAACTTTAGGGTATAGTTAAATAATGGGGCTTGCAGCTTTGATATATTTATACCAAGTGTTTTCACTAATTATTTGCGCTAATACTAAATAAATACATTTCAATACTGTACTTTGTCTCAGGAATATTCTATTTCTGTTTACATTTATTAAATTTATAGGATTGCGATCTTTTGTTTTCTAATTTGGAATGTATTTTTTAAGGACCGTGGAGTTTATTGACTTCCTCTACGATTTCCAACGGACATTTGCATAATTGCGCCTGACTCGAGTTTAATTCGTGGTTTAACGAGGTGAGAACAGGACAAACGAGCCGCACTAAGGTCGGTCACGCTAGAGGGTCCTGCAAGGGTCCTGGAAGGCGTGACCAGTGCCCCAGGACTCCAGGACTAAAGGACTTATCCTGGGCCGGGATCTAAACACCCCTGGACATGCCAACTTCTGGTGGAGGGGGTGTGAACCTGCCAGGTAGAGTCATTCAATGTTGCATTTTTTCGGGATTGCCGATTTAAGGATTTCAACGTTTTTTCCCGGGATTTCTCCAGGCCCTGGGAAACTGAGAAATTGGACTTCAAAAACTCATAGAACACAAAGCCTGGGGAAAAACACAAAACGCACTTGAGCAGCTGAACAGATGAAAAGATGAGAAAGGGGCTGCGTGTGAGCAAATGATGATTTTTCCGGAGACGGAGACAAGACAGCATGTTGGCAATTAAGGTGCTGCCAAGCAGTCGGAAATCGGGTGCGGAAAATCTGGAAAAGCCTGACAGACGACTGGGAAAATTGACCTGACCCTGGCGCTTAATTGCTTTATTTGGG
The DNA here is from genome assembly GCA_018153305.1 of Drosophila kurseongensis. NCBI lineage: Eukaryota > Metazoa > Arthropoda > Insecta > Diptera > Drosophilidae > Drosophila > Drosophila kurseongensis. The sequence continues at coordinate 2,701,068 of JAECXX010000141.1, forward strand.
TCTTCGTCTTAGCCAGGCAAACGAGCGAAAAACCTGAGAAAATTAAAGACACTATTTCTTTAAAACATGGCCATAATCCTCAGTGGCGCCACCTATCTTCGAACACTTTTGGTACGACCAAAAGTATGCTTTAGTTTTATAAATAAGTTACCAACTTTGAATTTATATGTTATTAATTAGCTAGTTATTATAGACAATAATTGGCAAAGGTCATGGTTATGTTATATATCGCTATCTTATAAACAACTATTTTGAAGTTTATGACTTATGGTGTAATAATATTAGTTCTTCTTATTTAAATTTTGTGTATGATAAAAATATTAAATAATGTTTAATAATGTTAATGTTCTGCTAGTTAGTTATACATATTTATATAGATGTTTAAAGTCATTAACTTATGCGAAACTGTTCCTAGCAGCATCCTTCACTTGGTTTAAGTCAGGGCTAAAGTTTTAAGTCTTAAGCAAAGCTAGTTTAGTAGTTTCAAAATTATCTATATGATTCTGTTTCTTAAAATTATATTATTCTTAATAGCAACAAAATATCTTAAAATAAAATGATGAGTTTAAATTGTTAACCAAAAATGAATCTGTACTCAGCAACGTCTTACGATGTTCGCATGGTTTGTGTCTTGGATACCGAATTTCGAACTTACCTTTAAGGCGCAGAAGATGCAGTCTTGGCCACCGCAAACGTGCTGATTTAGGCCGCGAAACGATCGTCGAAAGGCGTCCAAGTGCCACAAGACCTGCAAAAGAGAACGGACGGGCATTAACCAACTTGGCTAACAGAGAAGAGAGTCAAGTTTTGGGGCTGGAAAGAAGGGGCTATAACAGACCACAGCGGGCTATCTCCATCAAATCTCTGTGTGTATAACAAAAGAGAGGCCCAAACCGGTTAAGACGACGCCATCTTGCCAGCGATATCTTGTGTGTGTGTTCAGACAAAGGCTCAAACACTGAACGCTCAAGAGAGTTGCCCAAAAGTCGCGCCACAAAGTGCTGGCCAAAAACCAGTTTCGTACTCGGCCACAGCCACCGCCACAGCCACAAAACTGCAAATGGATAAATGGCCAGCCAAAAGCCAGCCAAATCTTGGACTTCTCAGACAGGCTTTTGAGACTGGGTGGCCGGAGCAGACCGATCGAGACTGGAAAACCCGTCTGGAGTTTCTCTTCGATCTCGACTTTTGGCGGCCTTTTCGTTTTTCGTCTTTCGTCTTACGCTGTTGTTTTCGTTTTGAAGTCAGAGTTCACCTGGGATGAATATGAATCACGGCCCCCAGTCGTCGATCTATCAATTAAGCCGTTCCAAGGGCTGTAATTAACAATCGGCCAAGTGAAAGCCCCGCTCCCTTCTAATGCCAAAAAGAGTACGATTCAATTTGGAGCAGCTCCAAAAAAAAATAAAGCCGAAAAACAAAAATAAACCGGTCAGCAAACAGTTAGAAAACCTAGGCACCCATAATGTCCAGTCGGAGCAGCTGCCTTACCCATAAGCCCCCAAGTCCCAGCTAAAAAGTTCGGAGCACGAGCCTGTTTTTTGGCCAACAGAAAAGAAATGCTTGGTCAGCCGAAAAAAAAGGTATTAGACACCCAAGTGAACACCGATGTGTGTATGTACACCAAAGTAGAGGCTTAATAAAAGTTTGCGGATCAATCTATCAGAAATGGTTCCAATATTATTATACCCACAATTGATTGACAATCACATTGATCCCATAAAATTCACCAACTTTGATTTTATGATTAAATCAAATATAAAATTCATAAAACGAAAAATAGACAGGTAGGCACAGAATCAAAACGAAACACTGGGAAGAGCTGATAAAAAGGGAAAAATAGGAAAACACTATGCACAAAGCGGAGGAAAGGAAATTATTTCCTGTCTTTTTGGGCATTTACAGGCTAATTAATCCACCCATCGATGGCCAATTGACAAGTTCACCAAAATAGGAAGTCATCAGTGGGCCCCCTTCTTCCTCTCCCTCTCTCTCTCTCTTTCTTTTTCTCTATGTCTTTCTCCCTCTGATAACTGCCGGAAGATGACGCTTAGCGCGTGCTACTGAATCTACTAAGTCCACTGAATATACTAAAGCTGCTGACCCACGCCCAGTGGCAACCCACACACATCTTGACCATAACAATGTAAAGTGAACCAATTAGGCGGGAAAAACTAAATTCGAATTCGAGTTAGTTTAAATTGCCTGCGATACACTTGAATGTGGGTGGTTCCAGTGGTTAAGTGGTTCGGTGGTTCGGTGGTGCAGCCCACGTGTTTCCCCAGCGGAAGTGGACTTTGTGGGTGTCCACAGGTCATTCAGGCGGTGATTTATAGCCACTGATGGATTCACGACAAGTGATGGATGGGGAAAATCGTGAGAGGTTCTTCTAATGCTACCAAACATAAACTAAGTTAGTCAAGGTGGTTAAAATATATGGTTTTAATACTGCTTAATACACTGATTGTGGTTAATATGCTGATGTACTTATAATATTACCATCGATAGTCTAAGGGTGCAACAATGTGCTGAATTTGAATGCCCTTCTTTTTTTGCAGTCTACTTTAATGAATAGTTCATTCAAAACCTTTATAACTGCAGGTTGTATTCATGTCAAGCTTTTTACAAATTCATATAGATTTTTAAAGAAAACTGCAATGTGCCTAAAGTTGCAATGTATATGTGCTACTTTTATCAAACCACCTATTTTTGGTAACACAACCTTACCAACCTTTGCTCAATCTTTTTCCCCCTTTTTTTGTATCTCCCGCATCTCGGCCATTTTTAGGCGAATCACTTAGTCTTTTGCCATGACTTGGCAGTCTGATTTTCGGTTACATAAGCGGCTTTAGTGGGCCAGCAGCCGAAAGATGGGAAAGATGAGGAAGAACTTGCTGGAGGAAATGCGAAGCCAAAGACGAAAAACCAATGACTTAGGCGACAAACTGCCAGGGAAATCTACCACTCCCTCCCCCTTTACCCAGCACCACCCATAATTTTTCTTTCTGCCACTTTTTTTTGACCAACAGACGAATGAATAAAAATGTGCTTGTGAAAGTTAACAAACGAAACCAGCCAAAAAATGCCCAAAAAACAAAATTTCCCTTCAAAGCAATAGCAACAACTACACGGCCATAAGTCGGCCATAGAAGAAGAAGAAGAGGCAGATAAATTGAAAAAAATGTTAACTTTGATCATAATTTATGCTCAACCTGTTGCTGCGGCTTCGGATGTTTGTTGCTGGTTAGCTGGTTAGTTGGATAGCAACATTGAGATTTGTTCGATCGCCGCAGCTGCGCATATTTGCAGTTGTTGTTAAGGCCCCCAAACCACTATATATTACTATACACATAGACAAAATGTATTCAACTCGGGATTTGATATGACAAAAATACATATCTAATTTAATTTGTGTACTTTTATTTGCACACAGTAGTTAGTATTAACTACTTTTAATTTACTATTTTATTTGGCCTTAATAAAACTAACTATTCTTTAAGTATTGTACAAGCGTTTTGAAGTAGAAACAGTATTTTATATATAAGTTATATTAAGTCAAATAATAAATTTTTATTTTGTGTTTTATATTATTATTCATATCCAATTTTATTTGAAATGAGAACATTTTTCTAAGTCGATAACAATTGAAAAAAGTTTTCAATATTTTAAGGATATATGATTTATTTAGCTCTGCGTTGATTGGCAAGTAATATAATCAAATATAATCGATTTAAAAAACTTTCAGTGGATTTATGTAGCTACTGATCGGCAAGAGGTGTATGATTTTTTTCTGTGTTTTTTATAGCACCCCCTCCCCCTTGGCGTATCAATCGCAGCCTCATTCGAATTGATTAGCATACTAGTTTTATTTATGTGGAATTTCTTTATAGATAAATGTGAAATATTTTCATGAGTGAGGTGGCTGTAGGCTTTGTCTTTAGCTGTGTGTCACTTCCGCGCTTTAACGGAGACAACAAACCACCCACTCTCGAAATCCCCAGCTCCCCAAAAAGCCGCCCCTCCCCAACCCCCCTCTCTTTCCCTACGCCCGTGTGAGTCTCTTACTCGAGCGTAAAACAATTGCGGCACGTTAGGGTTAATGCTTGCAACGCGCTGACTGACATAATTAAGTTAAACAGAAAAAACAACAAGAGCACGTCGGCGGAGGAAATTCAATTAAATTAAAGCGAAATGTTTAACGAGACTTGTGACAACATGAGGAAGGGAAACTGGAGGGGGGAGTTGAAGTTGAAGGGGAAGGGAATCGGGCAATGGGCAACAGTTGCACAAGCGTTTAGATATTTCCCAGGATAAACAACAAACTGGAACCGTGACAGGTAGAAGAGGAAAGCAGGTACAGCTCTACAGATATAGATCCCTTTCTGCGATCTCCCAGCATTATGGTGTCACGCTCACACAAAGCATTGCACACTATCGAGCAACCCAGGAAACAAAGGTCCGTGCCGGGATCTCATCTGGGGTTTCCATCTCATCTGCGGCAGGCTCAAGTGCCGTCCTGCTGAGTGAGCCAGGATATAGCCAAAGCCATCGATCAACCCCTGGCCTTTCACACACACAGAAAAACTGAAGGTCCCTTTTTCCACTTTTTCAATATTTAATATATCGGCTGTTTATGTCATTTCGTGCCTGGTACCAACACAGAAAATATGTGAACGCACTTGTTAATAAATTATTTATCTATTGAATCTATGGGTATTTTATATTTTTAGATTTGAATAGTTTGGTTTTAAATATTAACCTTAATAATTTTATGATAAATGGCCTATACATTTCATAGAATGAAGTAATATTAGACTTTTCTAAAATATATGCATTGCTTGTGGGGTCAGGATAAAACCTCTATTTTAAATAAATTTTAAGGTTAACAAATTATTGATTTTAAATACCATATAAGCCCCTGCCATATTAAAATAAAGTTATAACATATTGTTGGTGTATGCTAGTGATAGTACTTGTTACAGTCACAGTTATAGTTATACTCGCAGTCACCGTACTTGCTTTTTTCGGTTATGTAAGACGCGTAAATGGAACTGGTCGACTTATAAACGCCTCACTTTTCGCCGTGTTTGTTTTTCTTTCACGGGTTGCAAGTTTTTGGGTGGGGTTGTATAAGGTCCACCGTTACATGATCATCTTATGCGACACATTTGCACTTTGTGCCACCGCTCGACAACCTTTCCATCGAATGGAGTTTCGAGTTTAATGGAGCTTGGCACGTTTATAACAGGGGATGATCGCATGAGATGGGTTTTTTTGATAGCTTGCTCATCACAGATCATCATTGGCTCAATTTGCCCGATAATCGTCTGAGATCGAATCGTTTTCATCTTCATTTGGCAATCCATTTGGCACGTGATAGGTGCAATCATAATTTTGGAGGAAAGCTATAGTTTTCTTTTTATTGGTCTTATAAGTTTTTCGGACTTTCTTCTTTTATCTTCATAGAATTTTCTTGTGAACTTTCTATGAAAAGTAGGTAGGTTCCAACTTATTGTGATTAGGGTATAGTACAATTTTACGACCATCTGCTGTAGTGTTTAAGATTAGTCTAATCTCTTCTAGGTTTTCTTTGCTGACTTATTCTTTGAGCCCTTCCTGAAAAAGGATCTTTCAATTCTAAGAACATTTTATGGTTTCGATTCCCTATAATAAAAAGAAGAGATATATTTTGATGACTGTATCTACGGGTACCCCATGGCTATTAATTCTCGGCTGCCGGATCTTGTATATTAGTTTTCCTCTGGAAAACCTTTACCTCGTTCTAAATCCACCCCTCTTTAACATGCCCTGTTGCCCGCCACATTTTTTTGGGTGAGAAGGGGACTTATAGAGACAATTAAAAGTGCGCCCACAACGAAAATTGTTACACTTTTGTGGCTTTTGTCAACTGCAGTCGCGTTTTAATTTCTTACTTTTCTCAGAAAAGGGAAAGATAGAAAGATAGATAGAGAAAGAGCGATATTTTGTGTGGCTTTAATGGGCAAGTTGACAATTTTCATTGTCGGAAAATGTTTTTTATGGTTGCGTTGTTTGCGTTTCGAAGTTCTGGATTTTTTTTCTTGGCTGACCCCAGTTGACCTCTTTTGTTGAATAAACATTTTTTGCTTCTTACCTTGCAGGTCTGAAAAAATGCGCCAATATTGTTGTTTTTGGCATTGATCGCTGATGTTTGGGCGTTTGTTGTTATTGTCTGCTGAGGTTGTTGTTGTTGCAGCAGCAATTGTTGTTGCTGCCCCAGTGGGGCATGTGGCAACGAAGTCTTAATAGCCACCGTATCCATATTGAAGGTTATTTTTATTTAGCCTGAAGAACTTTTCAGCACATTGTGTTTTGTTTTGTTGTTTTTTTTTTGGGTTCTTCCACAACTTCCGCAAAATGGGAAAAACAAGAAAAAGAAGCCAGCAAGGGAAGTTGTCGCAACCCTTTTTGAGTTCTTAGGCCACTTCTTCGTTATCTTCTCGTACGTTTTTGTACTTTTCGCACCTGTTTGCGTTCACTTAGCTGGGTTTTTTTTTGTTTTTTAAGGTTTTTTAGCTTTTCCACAGCTTAGCTACCATTTGTTGTTATTGTGGCTCTTTTGGCTTTAATGTCACGCTCACAAACACACACACATACAGAAACCCAGACGGCTTTAAAGAGCAACTTGGCTCTGAGAGTATTTCGTTTGTGATTTCCCTTGATTAATCTTCTGCTAACACTTCACTCAATTCACAGAAAACAATTGTTTCTTTCTTTCGGTTGCACCACAAAATATTGTTTTGTTTGTTGTACTTGTAAAAAAAAATGTTTTGTTTCTTGGGTTGGTGAAAAAATATTGTGTTTGTTGTTTGGCCAAAAAAAAAAAATAAAGTTTTGTTTGAAGCTGAGACGGCGACTGAGCGAACGTCTTTCGATGTTGAGAGCGCAAACAACACTAAACATTAAGTTCCAAGCAACCACAATTTCCCCGCTTCGAAGTCGGCGGCTCAAATGGGAAATTCCCTCGCTCTTCTGGGGAATTTTCAAACTGCTGAGGGAAATCAGCAAAATCATTGCATAATTTTGGGTGCTGAATCAAAATAAGGATTAGGCTAGGCTTTGGGTTTGGTTTTAACCGCAAACTGATTGGCATCTAATGATGCCAATATAATTACGAATATCTTGCACGATTTTTTATACGAATATAATTTAGAACAGGTATATTTTAATCAATATTATTTAGAATTTTATAGTCCCATTTGAAACTCTTTTAAAACTGTATTCCTTTCTTAATTTACTTTGTACTTTTAGTAAGATTTCTAGATATTTAATTGACTATGAAACCTGTCTATATTTAAATGGAATAATTCTTACATTTTTCAATTTTTATTGACTACTTCTTTGGGTGTACATTGAATAAAAATTATTTTATACAACTGCCAAAACCATACAAATTTCCCATGTTGAGTTTAAGCCTAAGCCAAGTTCGAATTTCCAAGTAAAGCTTAAAGTAAGCTGAGAAAATTACCCAATACTAAAGGCAATGCTCTCTTTCTCTCAAGATAAGTTCGAACTTCTCTCCTCTCTCAATAAAAAATTCCCCCGGCAAATGAACTTTCTGACCAAGCTTACTTGGAGCTGGTTCCAAAGCCAAACTTAACGCAAACCAGAAATCTTGGAGTAGCTTGCCCGATTCGAGCCACAAAATGGCGGCCGTTAAGATCAGCATAGAAAACGAAAAACAAGAAAAAACGATAAAAACAGAAAGACAGAAAAATACGTAAATGAGAAAAAGGTACAGAGCGAACGAAAAAAAACACGTTTTTCAGACTTAACGAGTTTTGTCGCAGTCGCTGTTCCAAAATCAACGTGCAACAGCAGCCAAAAAGGTAGAAAACGCGAGAGAAACGCGAATAACAACAACAGCAGCAACAAAAAATATTGTTATTGAGGTTGCCAAAGTGGGCTGTGCAAGGAGGGGGGCGTGGCAGTTGCGGGGGCAGATGCTGGTGGTGGGTTCCTATATAGCGAGTATATAAGTAGGTATAGTATGATCGTGATGCTGCAGACCTGGAGGCTGAGGTTGCTTCTTTATCATCATCTTCTCTTTTTTTTCGTAATTCTCCTTTTTTTTGGCTTTTGTTCATGGCCCATTAGCTTTTGTTTTGGGGGCCAGTTTCTCCAGGGCTCTTCGCGATTCTCGGGAGAAGCCTTGTTTATGTGGCACTCGGGGCAGTCAGGAGAATATTGCGCGCCAAAAGCCTCGAAAAAATCGAAAATCGAAGCCAAGCCAAGCGCGCCTTTAAAATGGAAGCTTATCATTAAACAAAAGACGCGAGATGGCCAAAAGCCGCTTAGGGACTGATCCCCCCCGCCCCCTTCGATCCCCTCTTTTTTATGGGTGCAGAGTGAGGAAAATATATCTCCATGAACTTATCATAAACTGGCTGTATTTTATATATGACACACTTCTTCGGTTTAAATCAGAATTTACACCTTTGAAGTTATGCTAATCCATTTGTGAATAAATATATTTTATTTATACAAGTTAATAAGGTCTTGACCCCTTTTTAAAATGATTTTTGGGACCAGTAGCTATGTACATAACTAAAAAAAAGTGTCTTAGAGAAATTACTATTATTTAGACCAGATTTAATTAGCATTTAAAATGCCATTTATTTACAGATTAATTACAATACATTTTTCATATCTTCACTATAGATCAGACTTCATTTTGACAAACTTTTGCTTGTTGTATGTTTAAGCTGATTCTTCTTGTAAATTTCTCAGATACTTCTCCATATTATAGTTGTTTTAAGTGACTGAAAATCTTTGGCAAACACAGCTGACAATTGCGAATTCGGCTCAAACGTTGAAAATTATGATAATTTTTGTGTGTACTTGCTGGAGTCGTGCAGCAGCCGGCAACAAATTGTGGCAATTACATTGGCATTCCTTTGGCTCACACAAAAACACACACAAACACCTGCTGTTTTCTGGGTTGGCTAATTAAATTGAAATTCATTTGCCGCAGCTGCCGATTCGCCAAAATCACTTGTCGCCTTCGATTTCCCCCCAGCAAGACCCAATGGCCAAAGAAATCCAACATCAGTCACTTCTCCCCCGTCATAATAATTTGCAATTTTCCATGCTGCCAACCGCTAACGGCCAAAATCCATCAGCTCATTATGGCCAGTCCGAAATGGGCGCAGTGGGGGCGTGGCCGGTTGAAAATAGGAGGATAGGAAGGTCGCCTCCAGTCACCGCAACTCCGCAATAGTTGATCTACATTAGTCGGTTGCACAATCGGATCGGTCTCGCCTGGTTAGCAAGGCAGGTGGGGTTAGATCCGAGTAGTTGGCCAAGAATGGGGTGGTCAGTGCCCGGGGATAGACACCCAACGATCCACTCACGTACCCACTAAACATACCCCAAGACGCAATGTTGCAAGCACAAGTTTGGGCCAGGAAAAACAGTTCAAACTATATGCCATAATTGGCTGGGATTTTCAAGTAATTTAGAATTCTAACCAGACTTTTGAGCTATTTCTTCCATTTAATTTATTTTGTATGCCCCAAAAAATACTCACATATTTATTAAATATTTTCAAACTTAAGAAAGTAAGTAGTCTTTACCAGAATGCACTTTAATACCAAATATTTTTAGTTATGTTAACTGCAATTTAAGTGCAACATTAATTCCTTTTCTCTTAACTTTTTACTTTGTTTTAAAATACCTGGCACGTTCTTTGTACTTGTTTCAATTTTGAAAACCATCTGCAGTTTAGGACTAAAAAGTCCTTGCAGCTGAAATTGAAGCCCGAAAAAAAGGGCAGCTGTCTGTCTGAAGTCTTAAAGATAAAACTGGACATGTGATCGGGAAAGCAGGGGGATATAGGACTCGGTTATAGAACTTGGCTGCCAGCCAATTTATGTGCACAAATTAACAAGCGAAGAGAAAAGAAGACAGAGAGAGAAAAAACGGCAGCATAAAGGCAATCAAAAGGCTGCCACATAAATTTATGAGCTGCGTCAGAAGAAATCCCCGCTGAGGCCGAGAAAGCCGTCGAAAAAAGCAGGGGGTATCGGAGGATATCGGGCCTATGGACGCGTGCTGATCCATAAAAGGGGTATCGAGAAGTTCGAGGGGGCTTTTAGAGGGGTTTTCAAAGGGGGGGGGCAACGAGGGATCATCGCGCGCGCGCTCATAAAACTTGAAACCAGGAAAAGGAGCCAAAGCTGGCCAAACTGGTTCTACTTGCGAGGAGTGGGGAAGGGAGGGGAGGGGGAGGTTCCTTCTTTGCCCCGCGAAAACAACAAGCAAACCAACATGTCCTGCTCCTCGGCTAAATTTAGCACGAGCTGGCCATCAAGCTCAGCTGGCTGAAAAGGGTTAAAGCCAAGTTAAGAGAAGAACTCCAGTTTTTTGGACTTTGTACGCCACAGTTTGTTGTTTGCGCGCCATTTTTCAGCCGCAAAAAGAGATAACAAATAGTAAACAACAGCCACACAGCCAAATGCAATTGCAGTTGGCCATCTAAGTACCGCAGTACATGTGTGGAGTCTTATATGTATAGGCATATGCCCAAAGTTGGACATTGCCCACTGAGGGCAGTCACATCGTGGGGTTAGAAGGAGCAATCATAAATCATGGTATAGGATTGGTAGAGAATTACAATTAGTAGGGGGATATAATATGAAACGTAATTAATCAACGAATCGCGTTTTTATTTTTAAAAGAATTTTCAATTCGATTTTATTCGTTCTAAATTTGATAAAATAAGAAACATTTACTTTGGAACATTAAAAGGCAGACTTGATATATCTTAAACAAAAACGCGAGTTATTTATATAAAATGAATCATAAATTATAGATATAAAAGACAAGTATCAAGTAATGTTGTAATTTTGTTTGCTATTATATTAAAATTTAGCATTGGAGTAGCATTGGAATAACACTGGGGTAACATTGTTGGATCAACTGATTTATTCACGCCTTTTTCCCAAACTCAGCGAACAGCCCTCTTAACAAAAAACTGAGCTCAAAGTCGTTTGGGCCTTGTTTGGCCAGTTGTTGTCGCCTTTTGGCCAGGCTCCACTCGATTCGGATTGGATTTTGTGAGTACTCGTTCTCGTACTCGAACTCACATTGGATTTGTTTGTCCGCTGGCCTTTTATTTGTTTGTTTGGTTCAGTTTGGTTCGGTTTGGTTTGGTTTGGTTTGGTTCCTTCGTTTGTTTGTTTATTTGTTTTGGTCTGCTTTTGGCGCGTGTGCAACGCGGCCAACTGTACCAAGATCAGCAGCAACATCAGCAGCAACAGCAACAACTGCAGCATATATTGCAGTGCTGCAATGTTGCTGCTGTGCAGGCAGCTTAATTGACACGGCAGCAACATCGTCAGCGGCGGCAGCAATTAATAATAGCAGCCGTCTCCCTTTCTCCGCTTTTCTCTGGGGACATTGCCGGCGTCGCCAGTCGCGACAAGCAGCATAAATTGCAGTTGCCGTTTACCAGCAACATCAGCCAACTGCAGCAACAACAGCAGCACCAGCAACTGCAACTGCAGCAGCAACATCAACAAGTCAATGGCAAATTTATGTTTGACTCGTGCTCAAGTCAACCACTAAAGACTTGGCTTCGAGTGAAAGATAAGTTGCAGTCGGAGAAAATCGAGAATATAATAAAGTAGTTCGCCATATCTGTCAAAATATAACCTTCTTAATTCCAAACTTCTCCTGAGTAGAAATGTAATATTAGTTTCTTGAATTCGTATTATTACATTTAGTAAATATTTTTTTTGTAATTTAATTTAGTCAAAAGTATACGTGTTCATAATGTTTCTTTGAGATAATCTTTTATATTTTATAAAAACTGCGTAATTTACAAAACTACAGAGGGATTTTAGATTATGATTACATATTTAGGAAACTGTTTGATTTGAAAATAAATTTGTAGATCAAAGAAAGATGTGATATAACAAAATTGTTGTATCTAGCATATCAACATTTTTGAAAGTTTCTACATAGGGCACAATTTTTTTTAAGTGTGGCCAGTTATTAAGAGTGTGGCCTGCCTGATTGCCTCCTTCTTCGCATCAAAGATCCCTAAATGAAGGAATGTGATTGCCTATCAAATTACACAAAAAAATCAAGAAGCGAAAAAAGAGGATCGAGAAAATTCTTTGGGAGTCATCCTTTGTTTAGCTTATCCGATTTCAGGTTGCCCAAGGGTTTTAATACCCATACAAAAGATTAAAGTCAACGAATCCTTAGCTTTAATCCTATTAGCCAGGACTGGTGTTCTTAGAATCATTGCAGCATTAGAAATAAATCTTGAATCCTCTCAGGAAAGAATTTTATTATGCATAATCTGCTTAAAAATTATAGATCGAACAAAGAGATGCTAAGGTCATTTAAGAAAGGAATTCTTTTTAAAATTGGACATCACATTTTAACACATACCCAAAGAATTAAGAGCTCAGATAACTTTGTAACTTTTAATTATTCCTGTTTTCCCGGTTTTGCAATCGCAACCTTATTAACAAAATTAACTTATAAAGCATTTGCTAAAATTTAAATCTAAGAATATAATGTTGAGGTAGGTGAAGAAATTTAAATTTAATTTTATATTTTGTATATTGATCAACTAAGACAAAAAACACCAAAAAAAAAAGAATAATTCTTCTAAATAGTGACTTTAAAATACAATACGTCAACGCTTTATATAGATAGCATGATGTACAAAATATGAAACCGCAACATTTCTCCCATTAGAATGCCTTTTTCCGGATTAGAATGGGTGATCGGTGAGATCATCCTCAGGTTCCTTCTCCTTCTCCTTATCCATTATCTCCTCGACTTGGCTAATTACGAGGCCAATCAAAGCCCGCTGCGAGTCAATTAAGAGATTGTCGCTGGCGATCCGTGATCCGGGATTGGGAGCTCGCCCCGAGGATCGGATCTCCTCCTCGCTCCTCTTCACTTCCAGCAATGACAATTGTTACCTGACCAGGCGATCTCCATATATATATCGATATATATACGTACATATATGTGGAAGGGAGTCCGGGGAGCTACCACTTTTGGGTGCAGCTGGCCAACCGGTTTGGCGCGTGCTCCTCGTGCTCCCTTTCTCCAGTCGCTCGGTCCGTCTGTCTCTCCAACTGACTTGTATTTTTGCACAAATGAATTAATTAAAGACGACGACGGACCATTAACGACCAGTTCGGGGGGCACTGAGCTCGGAACTCTGGAGGGGGTAGGGAAGTAAAGATCGGGGAGACAGCTGCCTCTAGAAGTACTCCTTCCCCAGGCGAATGCGCTCCTTCGATTTGCGCCGATTGGACACGCCGTCCGACTCGTCCATCATGTCCTCCAGCATTCGCTCCTGGCGAGGATTCAGGGCCGCCAGGTGGATGTCCCGAGTGGCCCGAAACTTCCCGCAGTTAAACAAGTGCTCGTTCTCCAATCGCACGTAGTTCCAAATGAAGCGCCTGAGGGGCAGGGGCAGACTACACTCAGCAAAAACGGGAGCGCTGTTCCACCACTTTGACTAGTTTATTGGAAAAACGCTTTCAACTTTTTTGGAATCTTGGTTTTTTTAAATTTCAAATTTAAGGTAATTAGTAAAAAGGTTGCAAATTGGTTTCAAAGATATATTGGTAACTTGAAATTATATATATGTTTATCATTACAATAAATCTGCATTTAAACTATGAAAAAAACATTTTACAGAAGTGTTTAAACAAAAAAAAATTAAGAACTTAGATAAATTAGTTCAACTGATGTTTTTAAAATCGAAAAAACATTTTCAATCTTACAGATCGATAGAAAATCGTAAGAAAATCAAAGAAAACAGAAATGTATATATTAAAACTTATTAAAAAACTATCTCTTCAGAAATAAATTTATCCAAATTAAAAGGCGTTGTTCCAAAACAAATGGTAAGTGGTTAAACTAAAGCGCTTGGCCCACTCCCCCCGCTCTCACCTAGTGATCTCCAGGATACTACTGATGGTCTTGATATTGTAGGGAGTCATCAGATTGTGGTACAGGATGGCAAACTCGAGGACCCAAAAGAGCCGCAGCACCAGATTCTCGACGATCACAAAGTAGTAGAAGGCCTGCGGATACACGAGTTGCTTCCGCAGGAATATGTGCTCACCCCTCATGATTCGGAAGAGTCCAAAGTCCCGGATCACATCCCACAAGTAGCAATAGACGGTGGCCACCACACAGCTGGCGAGGAATAGCCAGGTGTACGGATTGCTGAAGGTATTGGCGTACCCACCTGCGGGCGGGGATGTCGGGATTTGTGTGATTCAGTTGGGTCACCATTCAAGGGACTACTACTACTACCCTCCGAATTCGTGCGCAGCGTGGAGAACAGCACCACCAGAAATGTGGTGGCGTACTTTCCGGCATTGATCAGGTAGCTCACCGACTTGGAGCCACTGTCCCGGAATCTCCGCAGGCACTGGGCGAATCGAAACCAGCCGGGCAGGCACATGGCAATGGGCACCATCACATCCGGCTCGAAGCAGTTGGTCACTCTTTCGTAGCGCAGCCAGCTCGTCGCATAGAATCGCCCGATGTAGTAGTGGTCCACGATGCAGGTCACCAGCGAGTTCAGCTGGTCGCCCATCCAGAAGTCGGCGAAGCCCACGTAGTGCAGCGGTGCGGTGATCACGCGACCCACCAGCTTGATGGTCCACCACCTGGCCGGCCAGTTCATGATGGGCAGCGGCACCACCAGCAGCCCCACCATGATCAGGATGAGGGCCAGGGGGAAGACATAGGGATCCGCAATGCCCATGGCCGTGTGGTGCAGGAATCCCAGTATCGAGAGGGCCCACAGAATGCCAAAGGTGGAGGCGATCTCCAGGAATGTCGCCGGCTGCAGATGGCTCCTCGGGTCAATCTCGAAGATCAGGATGTGATTGACCCCGGCCTGCTGCCAGCCGGCCACATTGGCCGCCATGTAGAAGTTGAAGATCACCCAGGTGAAGGGTCCGCGGTACAGGCGCATCAAGCCCGGTAATTTATCCTTGGTCGGACGTAGTTTCCAGTCTACAAAAAGGGATGGGATGGGATGGGAACAAGAGGAATCAACTTATATCCCGGGATTTGTTCTACATATGCCCAGTTTTCAATTGGCTAGGATCACCCAGTAAATAGGTTTTAAGTCGGAATATCATCCAGTTTTCTGCTATAGATTAGGTAATACCCAGTTGAAAGGTGGTTTGAATTGGAACTTAATATTGATTTCTGGTAGAGATTAGTGAAGGAAACTTGAAATCATAGTATTATATTGATTTCTTGAAGAAAAAGAAGTTGGTTTAAAAAGGGAGACAAATATTAATTTCTGAATGAAATTAGATGACAATTCTTCAACAATATATAGATATTAAGCCATACTTCGCAAAATGTTTAATAGATTGCTTGAATGAGATGATTGTATCCGATTCGAGGGAATTCTAAGTAAGAAAACTTTAAAACCGGACAAAGGATTATATTTCTGTGAGAGATAAGCTTAATTACTGGGCATTAAAGGATTTGGGAAACCCATAGGATAAGGACGATAAAGTCAACCTACAGCTGATCGCGGTGGCCAGGAGCAGCATGAGCAGCATTCCCAGGGCGATTCCCGCCCGGAAGACCATCGCCGGAGGAGTGGGCTCCCCGAGTGGTGGCACCCGTAGCTTCTCCATGGCCAACGACCGATCCCCGTCCGCCAGATGGGCCGTGTACAGATCCTCCACCTCGATGGTCATGCGCTGCAATTGGCGAACCTCCGTAAATGGAGCATCCACCACATTCTGCTCGAACCATCTGCCCGCGGCTCCGGATCTCAGATTCTTGTCGTACTTTTTGCAGATCTTCCGGAAGCCCGTTTCGTTCAACGACTGAAAGTTCTGGATGAGCACCAGACTGAGATAGAATTCGGCATAGGCATTCCTCAGTTGGCGTCGGGTCATCTGCCTCTTTTTATTCTTTCCCATTCTCGTGGGCTCGGTTCGCTGGGATTGGGATTGGGACAGGGCCTGCGACTGTAGGGAGATTTCGCTACCCGTGTGTCCCGGTTCCCGGGAATAGGCCAAAAGCTGGAGCTTCAGGTGGCCATGCTTCCGGCGGGCCTCGAGCAGTTTCTCCAGGAAGAAGTTGTTCACTCCGGTCAATTCCGCTTCCAAGGCGGTGAGGAAGGTCTCCTCGAAGGCCCTGTAGTAGGCCTGAACCTCGTAATCGGTGGCTGTTAATGGCGAGGGGGCATCCTCAACGCCTTGCTTGATCAATGCCTTTAGGTCCTTTTTTTTTTGTTGATGGAGGGGGTTTACAGACATGAGGGGGCCTGGGAAGCCAAGTTATCCAGCTTACCGCATATCGCATGTACTGCTGGCGCCACTCGATCGTCAGGTGGGACTCGAAAGTCTTGCCAAACTTCATCCTCGGCACGGGCACGCACGCCCCCAAGGCGTGGCTGCTCTACGGCTAAAACTAGCTGGATTCGTCAGGCTCTACAAATTCTGACATCTTTCTCCTGGCAGTACCTTCGCCTAACTACCAATTCCCATACAAATAACAATGGATCCCAAAAAAAATCTGATCTATTTCACATTTTTTGATTGAAGTTAGAGCCCCTACCTTTTACACAGAATTTCATGGAGTAAATCGGCTTCACAAAAAGAAACCAAGATAAAACATACTTGCAAAAGAAGAAAAAAAGTACATAATAAATAAATTCTATTAAAAAAATGCATATTTAATAAATATATTTATAACATCAACATATAACATCTATAAACTTAAAGATATATAAAATATTTATAAGCCCTGATTAACAGCTGCTGAAATTCCATTTTGAAAGCTATATAATTTTTCTTTTATTAATATTTCTTTCTGAAAACAATCTTTCTTAAACAATACTATATATAAACCATTGCCTGTCAACTTTCCCTATGTTGCACTCTTATTGAAATCATCTCATGAAACTAATAACCATAATTAAAGCTTCAAGATAAATAACAATTTATTTTTAAAGCAATAATTAATGCCTGTAGCATTTGTCTTTGTGACCGGGTGTGTTGTCTTAGTAAATTAATCCAGCCACCAGACCTTTGTGCAAGTTCTGGTTCCCCAACTTCCCTTCTTGTGAGTCACTTCCTCGATCTCATTATGCGTTCGCACGCTGTTCCTCGTGGCTCGTCTTCCTGTCCGTCAGAAAATCCCCAACCAGGTGAGTTAGTTGCCCAGAGAATCCGCAAAGAATCCACTCCACCACTCTTTGCGAACTGGAGTTCCCGTTGAGCGAACCCGAATTTGCAGGCAACGCAGCGAAGCGATAATGCCCACGATAACAATGCCAAACTCACTTATCAGGGGCCTTGCGAAAATAAAATTAAATGGAGTATTTTTATTTGTTTTATTTCTGGCAAAAAAAAGGAGCTATCGACTTGGGCTCGTCCGGGAATTGAACCCGGGACCTCTCGCACCCGAAGCGAGAATCATACCTCTAGACCAACGAGCCAAATTCCCCTTGTGAAAGTGTGCGGCCAAATAGCCCATATGGGCTCCAGCTCTGAATCTGGAATGGCGAAAGCAACAAGTACTTGGCCAAAAAGAAAGGCCAAGAAGAATTCTTCGCTCTTGATTCTACGGTTCTTCGGATCTTGTGGGGCTTCCAAGGGCCGCTCGAGGGTGACGATCAGACGACGCCTACGACAAGAGTGCCGCTAGAGTGACAAACCGCAAAATATACAAAAACACAATACACAAAAATACAGAAAACAAAAGAAAGGCTAAAGATTCTCAAGAACTCTTCATTGTTGTTCTTGTGGGTACTATTACGCAACTGGGGCTGCCAGATCTTATGGCTATGACCATTAATTTATAGCCGTAAAACAATTAATTGACAAGAAAGAACAAAAAACGGCAGCCACCACAAATCGATTTGTTACTTTTATTCGTACCATTTAACCCGAAGCCTTTATAAGAACTTAATACACTCTGATTTCTGATTGGGGTCACAGGGTAGCGCCCCTTTTGCGGCCAATCGGAATTCCAGCTCGAATTCGTTATTAATTAGCCGCTTAGGCGAGGCCTGCAGCTAGACAAATTGTTCAGGGGTTTGGGTTTGGTCTGGCACCCATTCATATGGCCATCGAATTTTTGTACCCTGTTTAAACTTCTTCCCAAGCTTGGGCGGGGCACAAAGTAATAATCAGTTTCGGAAAATAAAGAAAGGCCTGCTTTTGTCGCTAAACAATTTATTGAAACCAACACACTTCCTAGGTCAAGTACATTTAACTTACATTTTATAAATCATGAAAATGTCCAAAAAATCGACCCATAAATACAAACCAAGGCTTGAATGCAGATTTTTAGGTAATTAGCACACGATACTTTTAAGATATACCATTTTAAAATAGGACTTCAAATATAAAAGTTATGGACTTGGAAGTGCAGGTTTTGGGTCATTTTTTGGCAAAGCCGTTTTTCGGCAATTTGGAAACTGTCAAGAAAATGTGAAGAAAATCGATCCAAAACTACAAACCAAAGTTTGAATGCAGATTTCTAGGTAATTAGCACACGATCTTTTTAAGACATACCATTTTGAAATCTGACTTCGGATAGAAAAGTTATGGACTTGGAAGTGCAGGTTTTGGGTCATTTTTTGGCAAAGCCGTTTTTCGGCAATTTGGAAACTGTCATGAAAATGTGAAGAAAATCGATCCAAAATTACAAGCCAAAGTTTGAATGCAGATTTTTAGGTAATTAGCACAAGATCCTTTTAAGATATACCATTTTAAAATAGGACTTCGGATAGAAAAGTTATGGACTTAGAAGGGCAGGTTTTGGGTCATTTTTTGGCAAAGCCGTTTTTCGGCAATTTGGAAACTGTCTTGAAAATGTGAAGAAAATCGATCCAAAATTACAAACCAAAGTTTGAATGCAGATTTCTAGGTAATTAGCTCACGATCCTTTGAAGACATACCATTTTAAAATCGGACTTCAGTTAGAAAAGTTATGGACTTAGAAGTATAGGTTAAAGGTAATTTTTTGCAAAGCCTTCGTTGCAAGCTTTTGACTTCAATTTTAATTCCCTCTGAAAGCGTATACAAATAAATGCAACCGTAAGAGAAATCAACCGTCAATATCAAAATTACGAAATAAACAATAAACATTTATTGTGTAATTCAAATGGTTTATTTTAAATACGTAATGATAGTAATTAGGAACAAAATAATTAAATGCTTTTGTGTAGTAATTCTGTAATATGCGTCAGCTATAAAACCACTAATAATACTGATAATAAGAAATAATCTGTGCGGAAAACAAAAGGAAGCCCATCTTCACGCACTGGATGACAGGTTTGTGGTGTCCATGGCTCCTCGATTCTTGGCCAGAAAATCCAGTTGCTGCAATTTGTGCAATCAATCAATTAGGTGGGGAAGATCGAAGATCGCTTCCTCCCCACCTCGCGAATGGCGCCAAAACGGAAGCTATAGCATCCGATCGACGATCGATTGGGGGGCAAATATATATGTGTGTGCACACATAGGTGGCTATATTATAGGTGGTTGTACCAAGTGCTCCAAGCGGTCCCCACCCAGTGCCAACTTCCGTTTTGATTGAGCCCACAATTGGCCAGCGAGTGCTGACAGAGCATTACAATCTTGGCCAGAACTCCGCAACTTGTGCAACTTCCGCGCTCCAATTGTGCAAATTATGGCATCGCTCAGGTGTAATTACAAATGTCAGTGCCTCGCCAATTGCCAATTGGCAATGCGTAATTGGCTAATTGAATTGCCTGCCATTGACGGTTGGATCGTTGATCGCTGATCGTTGATCGTTCGATTGCCTCTCCGAAGACCAAGCCCACATCCACATCCGATCATCCATCTTGACTATCTGCCTGCCAAATGTCCCTCATCAATCATCCGATTTCCCCCCAAAAATCCAGAATCTCGGCTCTTTACCCGGGTGGTCTGCTCCAATGCCCTCTGATCCCAAATGAGCTCCATTCTGTGGGTGGCTAATAGCCTAAAGAAAAAACACAAAGACCACACATTCTCTCTCCGCTTCTCTCGCTTTTCCATTTCCCAAGAAAAAACACACACAATGCGATGCGGGATGGGGAGTTCGGGGAGCTATGAAAACCAAGTTAAAGCTCGGATTTGCCACTGGATTCCAAGTGGAATCTAGATCAGGACCCCCGCAGGCTGACGAAATATTTTCTAGATCGCCTGCAGATCATCAGTGGGTTAAGTGTTTGGGAAAAATACCAGGCCTATAAACGATGTTCCCAAAAATCAGTGGTTAAGGCCCTAAAGTCATGGTTGATTTTGAAAACAATTTTCTGCCAGAAACTAAACATTAAAATCAAAACCCCATTTAACAAGTACCTATCAAATGCATACAAAATTTAAATTAATTGATTTAAAAATGAAAGTTTAAGCCAAACTAAGCTTTGTCCGGAAGCTAAATTGATGATGCAATACAAAAAACAAAATTAATTAAGCTGCGCATGTAGCAAATTTTACCAAAAATATATTTCTATTAACCAAATAAAATAAACAAGTTTGTTATCCACAAACTTAAATGCTATTCAGAAAAATGAAAATTAATATTTATTTAGGTAACTGATGATTATAATAATATTATATTAAGTATTTTCCCAATTAATAGAAAGCCCATTTCAATGAGTGAAACTTGTACTTTTCGCATACCCCAATAAAAAATTGGGCAACCGGTTCGACGCGTTTATGATTATGTGGCCGAAAAGCGCCAAAAAGAAAGCAAAACACTACAGCAAATTAGAAATTGAATTAGAAGTAAGTGAACATGACAGGAAATGGGCATTATTCTGGGCCCGCAATAACAATTACAACTGCCATAGCCATTACACTTACAATTACCACCGAAAAGAGGGAGAAATGTAGAGGAATTTCTAATCTTGCCGCCGATGTCGACGCTTTCACCTTTATTTTATCTCCAAGTCCGGGTTTTTGGATTTCTGGCCGAGATTCAACGTCTGACCACGGAAATGTAAATGGAAATGTAAATGCCGTGTAAATACAAAGCGGCGAGCGGGCTAATTGAAAATGCAACAATGGCTCAGCGGAAGTGCAGCGATCGCCCGTTTGAATTCGAATCGATTTTGGTTGCCTTGTGATGGATTGTGTCTCAATTAGAGCCAAATTGCCCCAGCTGTGACAACTCAGCACAAAATGGGAAAAAAAGCCAATGAGATTTGTCTGATTCGGGTCTGGACCATCAATCGATTAGCTAATGAGATCCAAATGCGTTTGGATACTTTGAATTTACCTCGGAAATGACGAAAAATGTTGGTTTAGTGCGGGGTCCAATTCTTTCAATTTAAAAAACCCAAACAATTAAGTTGAAATGCAATGAAATAGTTTCACATATAGAGTTAATAAAGGTATATTCGGTAGATCCGTTCTCAATCTCTTTAGAACTTCTCTTTATAAGTTCTCTCCCAAATATCCTTCGCACTCCCACCTCTCTTTACACTCATCTCACAATTAGACGTCATTTGTCATTTCCTCGCTGTGCTTTTCTGCGGTCGGACTCGTCCCCGTTATAATCGCGATTTTATTTGATTTTTGCCAATTAAACATCAAAAATAGTGAAAAGTCGTGCCTAAAACAATGTAGTAATAGTTTAAACACCTGTGACTAAGTGAGTTGTGCATAATTAAGTAATTAAAAAACCTGCGGCTACCGAAAAATCACGCCCGAGTTTTTCACGTGTGTGTGTGTGTGAGCGTGGAACATCAAACTTTATTCATTTTCAAGTTAAAGAGGAACTCGCACACAAAGCATAATCGGTCAATAATCGTTTTATCTATGTTGTGCAACCTGTAAAATCAATCCACATTTAAATATAAGTGTTTTAATTCGTTTTTACTTGCGCCAATAGAAATACATCGGGGTCCCTCGTTTGTGAGTGTGTGTGCTTGTGGCCGCGAATACGCCGTTTTCCACTTCGCCGTGTTTAATAGCATCACTTCCAGAGGTGATGCTCAATTCGCCGTGAGAATAATTAAGAAGAAAAGAGTGCGAATGTCACTCAACTAGCGGCGAATAATCTTTGGCGCCATATTTAAATACAATAAAATTATGAACAAAAAAATGGAAATAAAGTCTTTATCAACTAGAACCGTTCCATCCAAAATGAATAAAGGCTACTAGAAAAAATTAAGGTAAGTTTAAACGTAAGGTATTAAAAAACAACAATAAAAAAAACTTTTTAATTAAGGATATTTAATAGACTTATTTTTTAATCATAAATATTTTTTTAAATTTTAGACAAATTTTTCAAATATGAAAAATGTTCCATGTTTTTGTTTTAAGAAAACTATTTCTAAAAAATATACATTTTTTTTAATTTATAGAACATTTTAATTTTATGGTGAGCTCTCAGAGTTATGCATTTCCAACCAATCAAAGATCTTGAAAGAAACCCCAGGAAATGGCAACGATAAATATGCATGAGCCCTACAAAGTAATCTTTAATGGGATTGCAATCAGAATTAATTTCCCGTTCTGTGCAACTTCATTAGAAGACTAATTGAGACATAAAATGGGAAGAGGGGAAACCCGGAAAACACTTTCCATTTGGGCTACCGTTTTCATGTTTCTAATTTCATTTCCATTTTACCATGGGCCACGCACATTTCCACAGAAAATCAATTCCGAAACAAAAGACTTCAGTCACGAACTCAAAACGAGAAATGGTAACAGTTTAAAAGGTTCATTGAACATGGACAACTCATGGACAACTTTCGAATGGCCAACAACATGATGTTGCCGTGCTACCACCACAATTACCGAAAACAAGATCGAAGAGGTTGGTTTCCATTTGGAATACGAAATGCGGGTGCTTTACCACCTCAACATTCGCTTTCTGGCCCTGAAACAACAATGCCGACCATGATGCTGGCCAAAAATAACACATCGTGCTCATGACTTTACATTTGCTGGCAACAATTACCAAATTTAAATAAAGTTTGTCATTTTTTTGGGGGGCGCTTTGATGAGTTGTGAACAACAATTAACGAGCAAAGTCGTTTTAGGAAAATATACACAGCAAATATATGCGGAAGATGGCTTTTCAAGTACATACATTAGGGGGACACTTCTAATGGATAAAGTAAATAAACAGAATAAGATAATTTTATACTATATATATAAATATGACTATATACAAGAAAAATAATATCTTTCATAAGAAAAACTTATTTACCAAGTGGCGGAAACATAATTTTGTAATTTTAAATATAAATTTCCTTATTGATTCTTTACAAGTAAAGTTTTCATTCTTAATTTGCATAATACCTACAATTTAAAGTGTATTCCTCGGTAAACGAAATACAAAATGCCTATTAAGAAACTAAATCACATTTTGCGGTTAAATCGTAAAACCACAGAACGCATACCAAATCCGACTGTTGAATTTACAACGCATATTCTCTTTTTTAATAACAAAATGGAAATACCTTCTGAGAGCATTATAACCTCTATCAAAACAGTTTAGTTCGCGCAACCTGTCTTTCATTTGAAACCCCTATTCTGGTTGTCGAGTTGCCTTCTTGTTTAAACAGAGTCATATATGTACATGCATAAGCCCCAGTGATCTGGTCAGTCTTTTTAGAGGGGAATAGACCGCTTTTCGAGTTCTCTTTATAGCCAGAAAGGAGTCGAGGCGAAGACGTTCTTCTTTTCGGCCAACAGAGCTCTTCTTTTCACAGGCAGCGCCTTGGAGCGGAACCGTCTTGGATCAACTTTTTCCTGTTCGCTTTTTTTGGCAGCTGCTCCAGCGACAGGTGTACCTAAATCCCACATATTTTCTACAGCTGTGTCCAAAATAATAGTAGTGGGGTTAAGTTAAGATCCAAAAACCTATTTCATTAACATTGATCATTAATTTTTATAGGGGTTTTATTTTCTTACAGATTCTTAAAATACTTTTAAATGTTTTCACTTAACGTAAAGAAATGGTTTCTAATTTCGTTGAGTTTTTCAATAATTGCAATATCTAAATTATGTATTAAAGCAACTAGATAACTTTTAAGAATAAATTTGTGTTTAAGCATGCAAGTAATACTTTTATTTAAAAAGTAATATTATTGAAGGAGTTTTACGGACAAACGTATTAGTCGCATACCCACATATACTTCCTATTTCATAACTATATTTTTTGGCCACCTTTGGCACACGCACTTGCCCTGAACGTTTTCTCACATTCTTAATGACAGCCAATGGACGCAGCGGGGAAATCATCATTTGCTTTTGGCCATAAATATCAAATTCATATTAGTTGCCAACCAAGTGGAACCCCCTCGATCCGCCGACCCGTTTGTTTGGCTTATCGTGTGAACTAATCTAAGGGGAGTCTCAGAGTCTCGGAACTGGAGTCGTAGCTGTGAAATGATGTGCGAGTCTATGAGCATAATACTTCCCCCACAATACCCTTTTCCCCTTTTGAGTGCTCGGTCTATATCATGAACCGATTGTTGACCGTCTACGCTGAAATTGAAGCCCAGGAAAATGGTGCGACTGGAAGTTGTTTGCAGCTACTTTATTACACTCGGCACCACAAAAGACTCAAGACGTTCGTCTGAAGGTTTCCCTGCCTGATATATACGTATACATATATATATACGAATATCTTTTTTGTCGCCGAGGGTCTCTGTGTCTCGTTGCAGTTGAGTGCCCCCGAATCCGGCAAAAGAAACACATTAAAAGCATATCAAGTGGAATCATCGGTGTGTTCTCAGAGTTTGTCAGTTGCAGGTTGAAAGTGGCTAGTTGCAGGTTGCTAGCTGCAAGTTGCAGGTCGCTTGTTTTAGCGGAAGCTACTGCCGAAAAAAAAGCAAGAAAAATGTCTTGACTTTGACCAACAATCTCGAAGAAAGCCCAAAACAGTTGAATCACTTTGTTTTAAAGATCTTGCCTAGACAATGAATCTCTGTAGATGGAACCGAAATCAAAGCTGGCATCTGTCAACAAATGTTTTTTTTTGGGCTTGGCCCACGCGATTTGGCCACATTTGATTGCCATTGTCTCGCGTTGATTTGTTTCCATTACGTGGCATTGTCTGCGTATACAGCGGGTTGTGATTTGTTTTGAGGCTGACTAACTTTAAAAAAAAGTATTTATTTTTACATTTTATAAAACTTGTTTTTGAATTACTTTACATTTAATTGTAAGTTGTTCCCAAAAGATTTTACTTTCTTAGCTGTTAGCCAACGTAAAATACTACCAAAATAGGACATTTTAAAGGGTATCCATCCATTATGAATTACCAAATTGTAAACCGCTCGACACATATCGTGTCGCATGATGCCACGCCTTGGATTTCGTCTGTTGCAAAAGCAGCAGCCATGTAAGAAAAAAGTGAAATAAGAGCACAGCCGTCCGTGCAATTAGTTTAATGTTAGTGGCCGCACCTAGGCCTCGCCTCGCCCCGAGATCTCAAGATCCCAACCCGTACCCCCAACTCCTAAATCTTAACACTCATATACCGACTCGCAGCTTCCAACTCCCATTACAACTCGAAGCACTGACGATCCCATTCGAACTGGTCTGTTGGAAGGGGCTAACTACTGTATCTGGCTGTAAGTGAGTCATGGCGATATAGATTTATCCAATCGATAATTGAACAGCAACGCCCGAAGACAGTTACACAATAGCAGGCCATTATCGGATGTGTGAAATCGGTGTGAAGATGATCAAGTACCTAAACACGACTATTGTTGACTAATTTGAGAGATTTAACGCTGCCAAATTAGACTGGGAAGTTGATTAAGTTTTTGGTAATGATAAATTCATTTCAATCAATAATATAACGTGTTATTTATTTCTTGCTAAACATTGTCTTTTGTCAGTTTTGTAGGATAAAGATCCAAAGTCCGCAATAAAGAATCCAATTTAAATTACCCAAGTTATATTTACACCAAAGAAAATTGACTTGTGCTATCTTGAGGAATCTCTTTGCAAAACGTGTTACCGATAAGTGGGAAAGTTTCTGCTTGTTTTGAAATTTAACTAGGGCTGGGACCCCTTGTCTGACATCCCATTTCTTGTTGCAATCGGACTAATTGTTGTACGAACTCAGCTTTTGCATAATTCCCCCGTCATAACCCCATTTTCAAGGAGGGGCCGCTGCCGGGGCAATCATTAATATACAGATTTATGTTTATTAACAATTGCTCACTAAATTTATGCAACTGGGTGGCGCTCTCAGTTCTTCGAAGAACTAAAGAACCACTCCGCTTTGGGCCAACCAACCCAACAATTGGCCATGTGAAAAGTTTGCCTTGACTGAGAATTGAAACGGAGACAGTGAACCCACTCAGGGGAAGATTGAAGATTGAAGACTGGAGACTGAAGACGAAAGAGTGGGTAACCACCCACCTTATATGGTGCATTTGTGGCGCCCACATCGTCGACTTGACTCACACACTTTCCAGCAAAGCTCAGCAGCCAATTAACACAATTTCGGCTGATGATCTTGAAGGTTGCCAAATATCAACTGGAGGCCATCGGTAAATTGGTGGCCTAAAGACAAGGTTACCTATAGTTTTGAGTCAATTTAATAGTAATAATTAAAAGGAAGTTAAATCAACGTTGACTTGAAATGCTTTAAATTGGTTTCCTAAAACAATTTGTAACATTACTATTATTAATCCTATTTAATGTGTGATTTTATACCAAATATTTGGATAATTGCATTTATGAATATATATTAAAGCCTACCTGTACGGCACAGTTGAGGAAGCAGTTGTTCTGGCCAGGTCCATTGAGCAGTCCTTTGGAGGAGGGTTCCAAACTGGGCGAGGTCAAACTGTTGGGGGCTCTCAGCAGTTCCAAAATGCGATTCCGTTCCGATCCGTTCTGGATCGAGCCAATGGCATATGGCTTGGGCGGCTGGGCATATTGGCTGTTTGTGGGAGTGGCAGGTGTGGCTGCACCACTGGCCAACCGATATAGTGTGCCCGGAGTGGTCATTCTGCGTCCACTCCTGGTTGACATTCAAAAATTGTGCTGTAAGACAATGGAACAAAGGGAGAAAGAGCTTAGAGACAAGTGTCACTCATCATTCACATATCCCTCATGACAGCTTGAAGCTGACCCAAAACCAAGGTGTCCAAAAAGTCCACATGTCAGAGGAGAAACCAAGACTCCAGATTTGAGATGTGGTTTCTGAGATTCGAGATTCGAGATGATGTGGGTTGGCCCTGACGTGTCGCCGGCAATTAGTCGCAGCTGTGAAAATTTCCTCATGCAAAGCAGAAGCGTGAGCACGAAGGTGGAATTCGAGTACTACACGGAAACCCCAGATGAGCTGGGAGGTCACTAAGTTTGTAAATTGAAAAAGAATCTACATCTAAAACTTTGAAAGCCACCCAGAATTATGAATTTATTAGTTTCTTTCAAACAAGAGAGAACGCTATAGTCGGGTGCCCCGACTATCAGATACCCGTTACTCAGGTAAAGGGAGTGCGAGGGAGATGGAGATAGAAACTTTGATCACGCATAACTTTTTAACGAATGGTCCGATTTGAAAAATTTCTTCTACATTTCGATAGGTATTGATAAACACAATAGAACTGCATTTTTACTTTTCCGAAATATTTTCCGAAATCGTATATAAGCGATTGTGGGCGTTAAAGGGGGCGTGGCACCTTTTTGAAACAAACTTGCGCTGCGTAGGAACTCCTAGAATCTGCATGCAAAATGCCAATCTTCTAGCTTTTATAGTTTCCGAGATCTCAGCGTTCATACGGACAGACAGACGGACAGACAGACGGACAGACGGACAGACGGACAGACGGACAGACGGACATGGCTAGATCGACTCGGCTAGTGATCCTGAACAAGAATATATATACTTTATAGGGTCGGAAACGCTTCCTTCTACCTGTTACATACTTTTGCACGAATACAATATACCCTTTTACTCTACGAGTAACGGGTATAAAAACACGAGTTACAATTACGATATAGTTGTTTCTAAAATGTTACTTAACACATTTTGTTTTATAAAGCAGTATTTGAATTTTAGAAGTTCAGAAGTTTATCATCATATAATATTA
Organism: Drosophila kurseongensis; assembly: GCA_018153305.1. Taxonomy (NCBI): domain Eukaryota; kingdom Metazoa; phylum Arthropoda; class Insecta; order Diptera; family Drosophilidae; genus Drosophila; species Drosophila kurseongensis. Next base: position 2,729,167 of record JAECXX010000141.1, read on the forward strand.
ACACAAAAAGCATACTTTACGTAAAAGCTTTCTTATATAGAAAGCTTTATAATATTATATATTCTGCTTACTTTTTATTACAAAATATTTTTATAAAACTGCATTGCTAAATATTTTTATACCCGTTACTCGTAGAGTAAAAGGGTATATTGTATTCGTGCAAAAGTATGTAACAGGTAGAAGGAAGCGTTTCCGACCCTATAAAGTATATATATTCTTGTTCAGGATCACTAGCCGAGTCGATCTGGCCATGTCCGTCTGTCCGTCTGTCCGTCCGTATGAACGCTGAGATCTCGGAAACTATAAAAGCTAGAAGATTGGCATTTTGCATGCAGATTCTAGGAGTTCCTACGCAGCGCAAGTTTATTTCAAAAGGGTGCCACGCCCCCTTTAACGCCCACAATCGCTTACATACGATTTTAAAAATTTAAATATTTCGGAAAAGTAAAAATGCAGTTTTATTGTGTTTATCAATACCTATCGAAATGTAGAAGAAATTTTCCAAATCGGACCATTCGTTAAAAAGTTATGCGTGATCAAAGTTTCTATCTCCATCTCCCTCGCACTCCCTTTACCTGAGTAACGGGTATCTGATAGTCGGGGCACCCGACTATAGCGTTCTCTCTTGTTAAACTTAGAGCAATTAAGTCTGACAATTTAAAAGAGATTGAATTCTTAAAAAGCGTTTAAAACATTTATCAATGAACAGTTTGACATAAACTTATACCAAATCAACATAGTAGTTTAGTGGTTATTTGTGTAAGAGAAGTGCGGCCATAAATATTAATGAAGTGAAATCGACGGCAAGAATCCTTAAGAACTGGATTTTCTGTTGAGTAAACGCATACGAATTCTCTTCTACATATCTCTTCTTTTTTACGTGGTAGAGTTCTGCGAGTGAAAGTCGCAAAGATTGGTTAAAATATTATATTCCTCTGAGAGCCATAAACATTTTGCGTGAAGTGGCTTGTCGTGAGTATTTGTGTCACTTGGCGGAAATGGCCAACTGGGATTACGCAACCGTTAATTGCAGGCCAGCCGTCGTCATTCGCAATTCATTCATCAAATTGCACGGCCCGACCCAGGCATTTTTGTATCTTTTATGCTACCATTTCGTTTTATTTGCCCACATTTTCTGCTTTGCAATGCGGGCAGAAATAGTTGAGCAAACCAGATGCCAAAGAAACTTTCTCAAAGATATATATATATATTTTCAAAAAAAAAAAGCTTGAAAAAAAAATTTTATTCCAAGGTTCCACCGAGATTTGAACTCGGATCGCAGGATTCAGAGTCCTGAGTGCTAACCATTACACCATGGAACCCACATGACGAGGGTCGTTCAATATTTTGTTTAGTTTTTACATCCCCATTTATTTTACCTAATTTTAGGTGCTGATAGCGATATTTAAAAATATAAATGCTGAATCCGTTTAATTCTGGACTTAGCTGGAATTATTGTTTTATATTCAAGCTATGAATTAATATACTTATTATTCCTGGAATATATTAAAATTTCAGAGCTGCAGGAGGGTATGGTAATTTTGGCTATTTGTCAGCATTATCTGAAAACTGCATACAAATATAAATGTTGTCCTCTAATTTATTATCAGGGAATGTTCCATATGTTTAACATTCTTGAGTATATATCGTACATTTAATTGGAAAGGGTATAACAACTTCGGCATAATTTATTTTTCATTAAATATTTAATCCGTAAGCTTTCAAATTTCCAATTCCGAACGCAAATCAGTTTGATAAATATGTTTTGGTGAACGCCGAACATTTGAATATTAAATTTCAACCCATTTCGATGTTGGTATTGCCCTAAATTCCGAGAATATATTTTCAATTGGAAACCCGATAGTTTTGTGCATGAAAATGAAAATGAAAATCGAGCCCAGAAGCCGAAAGATTTTCAATTCCCAATGGTAAATTTGGGTTTTATGCGACGAACGTTGCTAATTGATAAATGCTGCCCTATAGGGCAACAGTTCACCTTACCCGATCCGCTGCACCCTAATTAGCATAATCTTCCCGAGCAGTTGCACCTGCAACGAAAACAGTTTTGCATATTAATCGAGTTGGTTGAAAAAAAAGGAAAAGAAACAGAGAGGCATGGGAGCGGCATTTCAATTGCTGTTGCGTGAAATGCAACAATTTGTGGCAGCAGCCAATCAACATTCGACATCGTCTCGCTGTCAATTCAATTTTAGGATCTATCATTGGGCCATGCAACATCATAAGTGCGGATAAACTTTATAATTTTCCACTCCTCTTTCTGTTTTTTTCGGATAATTAAGAAATTCTTGTTAAATTACAAAAGAAGCAGACAAAAAAAGCGGCAATGCAACTCACGCAATCGTAAATGTTGTTTCATGAGTTTTCTCTTTTAATCGAAATTTATTATTAAATATTTCGTAAAGAGATGAGTTATTTAACAAGAAATTGAAGTATGATAGCATGTAAACGTTCTTTGTTCAGTTAAAAATAAAACAATGTATAAAAAGTATAGCCCGAGTTCAAGTTGCTTTATTTTAAATTAAACTTCAAGTGGACGAAAGACAAAGAATAAAGCTGTGTAATTCAGCTGTTTTGGGTATACAAAACATATTTTCATCACAGTAAACGAGCAGAAACCTCCTTTCTCTCCAATGGGCCACACACATTTGCACTTATGTATATATACTCCTCTGTTGGTCGGTCACGCACTCGAAATTTTCGCGACAATTACGCAGACTTTGGACTAATGGGTTCTGGCCACTCATTATGCTGTAGTCGGCCGTCTTGGCCGAAGTCTGAACCCATGTCTTAACCCATGCTGGCGCCACCAGATCGGTCCATTAGTCATGAGTGGCCAGTGGATAGTTCATATACCGGCAAAGTGGATAGTGGATGGTGGAAGTGGATCGACCTCGCTGGAAAAACGTGACATAATGCAAATCAGACTGGGGACAGATAATAACCCAAGTTGTTTGCTGGCCAGTGGCCACATTAAGTTCAAAACGAAATGAATTGGTTGAAATGGGTTTGGTATACAGTTTCCTCTTTGGTTCCATATTAAACATTAAATAAGCCTGTTTACCAAAGTAACAACAGGTTGATCTGTAAGTCAAACAAATGTATACTTCTTATATTTAATATCTTTTTTCTAAATTGAAGAACAAATAAAAATTAAGAATGCAATTTTAAGAAGAAATAAACTGGTATTGAGTCTTTTCATAAACATAAAGTCTTCACGTATTTAAATGCCTGGATCTCTATTATTTGTGGATTGGCTGGAATACGGATTATGAGCATTTGCTAAGATTGAGGGAACTTTCTTCTGTCTGCCACAGATTCTTGTGTTTCCATTATGGACTCCCTGCATTTTCCCCGGCATGACTGACAATTACAATAGCTCAATCAAGTACACAGCCACCTGCCTTGAAAGTACCCAGTTCCGAGACCGGGCCTCATCTCCATGTTCCCTCGGTTGCCATAGTTGCTCCGTCCCGATGATTAGGCCCCAATTGCTCTAGAAACTATGCCAAGAATGTTGAGCACCTGTTGGCATCATTTCTGCAGCAGGCAAACGAGCGGCTTGTCTCCGACCCTGAGAAATCAATGCAGTTTCTACTCTTTGCCTTTGTTTATCGACTCGGCTCGACTCGAATGAAACGGTTGAACGTGTCGGAGCTGGGAGCTAAAAGCTTGGATCTCCTCCATAGCCACCCCATATATCTTGGCGCTTAAATTGACCAGCTGCTAAGCTAAAGAAAAAATACAAAAAAAAAACAAAAGTGGGAGCTGAGTGCGCCCACGTGTTGCTGCCTTCTCCACGTACTTAATTTGACAATTTAACGGCCAGCATTATGTTTCGGAACTTACTCCCACACAATAGTAAACTTCGAGATAACGCGTTTATCTATTGAAACGCCACCCACTCAACGCCCATAGCACCTCAGTGCACTGAGAACAAGACTTTGCAGAACAAATGTACACTCTATTCATTTAAAAAAGTCTTCCCCTTTAAAATAAAATGATTGTTGGCCTTTTTCGTATATTGTTAAAAAATGTTAAACATTATATAAATTTTCTCCTATTTTGTAAAAGGGTCGATGCCTCTGAAGAAATTTCAGAAATTTAAATTAACTTTATCTTTTCCTGTGTATGCACACCTTGCACAGCCAAACTGAACTGAAATGCAGTCAAGTTAGGCGAATTAAATCGAACTTCAGCGGACTGAATCCGAAGTCCGTTGAAGTTGGCACGAGTTTGGAGCGCTGCCAACAAATTGTGGCGCAGTCCAGTTGCAAAAACTCAGGTGCAGACATTAATTTGGCATTCCCGATTGTCGCGCATCAAATCGAAAAGATTGCCTTGCAGCCACAATGATGAACCAGGTGATTCGGTGCAATATAAAAATATGTAAATATATAAGAACATTGTTTTATTAAAATGAGGAGTACAAAATTGCATTCATTATTATAAACTCAGAGGACTCTTCTCCAATTTCTTCCGTAGGTATCAAATTTAATATTTAGAATATGAGTTTAGCAATTAATTTAAAATTTCTTATTTACTGTCATTATTTTCATGAGAAATCAAGAATAGCTTATTAATTTGGTGCACCGAACTACCTTAAAACACCCTGTAAAAATATAAAAAACCCATCTTACAGTTCAGGAAAAAGGGCGTCTCTGTGCGGAAAATTTCAACGCGAAATCGGTACGACATAAATGCTTGCTCTGGAGGGGATTGGAAGAAAAGGGGGTACTGTACTATACTGTCCCATGGCGACCGCGAAATCGAGAACTGCCAAGACAATGGCTGATTGTGACTGACAGCATAATTTATAGTTTTGCGATTTGAACTGCGTCGCAGCCGGGCATTTGACTTTGGTGCCGACAAAGAGTTGCCGAGAGTTCCGATCTCTGGATCCATCTCTATGGGGCTGGAGATGGAGATGGAGATCTGCTGTTCCAGGTCTTGGCTCCCAAACCCCCAGTCCATCTATGGTATGTGTCCACTGTGGCGTGAGGAGCCAATCAAATGGAAACGTAGCGAATCGGAACTTTGTGTGTGGCACAACCGCAGCTGTCAGTTATGACCGCGGTCATCTCGGATCTTGGATCTCGAATCGCCAGCCCCATCATCATTATGATCATCATGGAGGTATGCAAATTGGCCGTGGAGGCCTATCAGATGTAGGACTCATTAGTGAATCGGTTTGGCACTGCCATTAGCAACACCTTCGACCAGTTAATTATGGCACTGGCCATAAATCCGCGATAGATGCGCCTAACAAGATCCCCAGTCGGAGATACAGATACATCTATTGATAGGCATGGATCGATGTTTTTGTTTTGTTTTACTAGTGGGTGTGTTATGCAAATGCCACGCATAATAACTCCAGTGACTACAAAAAAAAACAGACAGATACCAGCCCAAAAGCACAGACACAAACACAGCTTGTTGTCTTATAAACGTATTTTGTGGCTTTTAGCCACGTGCGGTTCTCTGCCGTTCTTGCGCTCTGTAGACGGTTTTATTTTATGGAAATTAACATTTTTTAATGGGTTTCTTTTTTCAGGCCAGGCCCGACCGGCGCACACACATTAATTGTTTGTCGGAGAGCCATGTCATGCTGCATGAGAGATTTCTTCTACACATGTGTAGCGGTGATTTCCCCCAGCCAGGCAAGAAAAAAAAAACCGAAAATGCTACAAGTTGCGTGTAGCTTTGAGGAAAAGTCAATCGCCGATCTATCGATTTGGACGGGTTTTTGGGCCACCCGATTGCATTTAACCGGTGGCCCCCTAAATTGATCCGATGTGAAAGCTTTCGCGTGTGAAAAAGAACTTGGGAACTGTTAAAAAATACACCAAAAATACCTCTTACTTTGCTACTAAATTTGGCACTGAAAGCGTAAAAACTAGTATGATATTATATTGGGTTATAATAACAATATATTTTGAACGTTCTTAGTTTTGTTTTAGAATTTGTTTTATATTACCATTATATTTCTTTTATTTTACTCCATTTAAATTATTATAGGGCAATTAGAAACAAATAAAATACATAAGTTATTTTTATGTTCAGTCCAGTAAAAAATAATCGACTTGAACATTTGGAAATACTATACCCACTGATTAGCGGATGCGTCAAAAGCTCAAAAGATAATCAATCAATCAGAAACACAAAGAGCTTGATCAAGCAAATCGGTAATGTAGAAAATTCTTCGAACAGAGATACTCCTAATGCTAATAAGGATAATTCCCATCAAGATAATGATCGTTTCAGCATGGAACACACATCTCGAGGCGTGTCGAATGGAAAAAAAATACTCAATTTGTATGCGATGCGATGGAAATGTGCAACTGCAGTTGAGTGCACTTGAGAAGACTGCATTTTCGGGAAAACGGGAAAATGCATCTCAAGTGGACGGGGGACAAGTGAAGCGATCGCGTTACACAAGGACTATCTGGCCAGAAGGAAAACCAGTACCGGCTATCTCAATCAATCGATCGTCAATTTAAAATCGATTAACAGAAAAGCAAACGGAGAACGGGAGGGAAACCGGGTCGACTCCTTCCTCGACTCCTGACCACTTTTCAGCTGAGATCTTGTTGAAATTTGAAAGCCCCGAGCGGAATAAGCCCAAAAAAGCAGAGGGACACGCAACGATCGAACATAATTACAAACCGGGTGCGGAGAAGCCCCCAAAAACGGAAAACAAAATCGGGGAGTCTTTGACGCGTCTTGAGTTGGGTTCCCGTTCCCCCTCGTTCACTCTAATTCCGATTCCGAATCGGAATATGACGCCCACAAGATGACAAATGGTCGATGGCAACGCCATCCGCAGATGGATAGATAGATACCGTGGTATGGTACCATAATATGGTATTGTGGGAGATGGAAGATGGGAGATGGAAGATCCGAATGGCAGACAATGCCCTGCCACGGAACCGCGGAGCCACCAAGCAGGTTCAATGACAGCCCCAGCCAGCGATAATCATGATCATCATAGCCGGCACTGTGATAATTCATTAAAATTTTGTCGTTTCGCCCTCGTCTTCTCTCTGCATCTCTGAAGTAGAGTCTTGAAAGCCTTCGATGGGTTTGTCTATGGCGAAGCACCACCCAAAAAATATCAACTATCAAAAGGGGAACTTTTCTGAGCTATGCCATAGTAGTGCTCAGATTCTTTAGTATATCCAAATTTAATGATGAATCCTACAAAGGATATTCATAAATGCGTATCTTTTTTCCATCTAATCTTATAGTTTTCTTTGAAATATTATTTTATATTAAAATATTCCATATTCTATTCTATTTGTTATATTTTTTTATCGAATTCCTTGATATTCAGTGCCCTTATTTTATAAAATGAATCTTTTCAATCTCAAATTAAACAAATCTGGCAAGAAAGTGAACTCTCGAACTCCGAACTTCATTCTCATTATTAGAAGAAAGAGGAACGCCACTAGGGGCCATTTCCTAAGTACATGCTATGCATACTTAACTTAATGCCTGCAGATCGGAGTGTCGGCACATAGATACACACAAAGCCAAAGACGTATATATGCTCTATATATGTATGTAAATATATATATCGTTATGCACTGCACATGTGCAGCAGTAATCAAAGATCTGTTTATTGTTTACAATGGCCGGCAGAACCAAGATCCCCGATCATTTTAGCTGGCCAGGCACGTGCCCTTCCCCCAACCTCCCACCACCCTTTAACCCCCAGAAATCCAGCATCCCAGAGTATTCCAAAAGTGCTGATTCGGATTTGGTTTGGCTTCCTACAATTTTTATTTGATTTAGAGCAAAGCGAAAGTCGATACACAGGAAAATATTATAATATTACAACTATTATATTTACATTTAATAATTAGCCATTTCAATTGTTGTTTAAAACATTTCTTTACTAAACTTTTTAAATTATTTATTAGTATTTTGTTCTTTTAAACATAAGATTCTTTTTCAGTGTAGTTTAGAAGAGGCTAAAAGGGTGATTGAGTTGGTGGGAGTCTTGTTGCACTCAATAATGCTGTGGGATTTTCGTTTATGTTTTATAGGCCGTTTATAAAGCGGAAATCCAGAAGCTTTTAAGTTTTCCAGAGTTTTTTCAAACTACTGATGGTGTTTATGTCTTTCTATTCATAAAATACTTTAACCCACTCTCTAAAAAGAACTATAGTTCCATTTTCTGTTGCAGATCTTTAACTAAATATATCAAATGGTTATATTTTCAAGACTTCTGCCACTTCTTAAATAGCTTTTTCTGTTTTTCTTTAAGTTTGGTTCCATAATTCCCCGAATTTCGCAATTGTTTGAATCCACAATTTCTTTATGCTTCGGTTATAACTCCTATGGTTTGGCATTAGGTCAACCGCCTCGACTTCAACTCGTTTGAGTCTCACGCAATTTACTTTGAACAATTGCTAAATTGACATTTGTTTGTGTGTGCCGGCATATGTGTCTTACTTGTTGCTCCAATTCAAAATAGCAGCAATAACTTGAACAGAAATGGCAAAACTTTGCCTAAGGAAATTTTTCCTCTACTCTCTCCTCGGGTTTCTTATATGAGATTTATATAGAAAAAAGAGGTATATTGCAGTCGATGGATAGTTTTAAACCTACAGAAATAAATGTATAGTATAGTTTTATTATAACAAATTTGTTTAGTAAAAATGTATAATTTTGAACTAGCCAAGTGAGAGCATTTATAAGACCATTTTTAATGCAAAGCATTTTTGGATAGTGATTTCCGGGTATCCCAAAGTCGAAGCACATCGTTCTTATTTTTATATTTTTTTTTCTTTTTCGCCATATGAAATTGGTAGGCAACCTACGATGATTGCTGATGGTTTTTAATTACATGGCAGTTCGCAGACTGCGCCCCTTAGCCCCCAATGCCCCCAAAACTACGGGTTTGGCGACCACAGCGGCAATTAACAATCTTTTGGCGGCGACAACACTTAACGGGACAGCATTTTGCGAAGTCGAACGAACGCATCGGTTACCTGAACGGAGATACGCACCTAAAGGCGTTGCTGAAGCAGGTGAAAATCGGGGGAAAAAAACAGAAAAAAAACTCAACAAAATCTCAGACAGCAGCTACGCAAATTTTACGCAATTGGGGACAGCGAAAAAAAAAACAAAGTGGGAAACTGCCACGGGCGGTTTTCCCAACATTCGCGAAACTTTATATAAAAACATTCAAAAAATTCAATAACTAAAGCAATACCTTTGCCATCAATCAGTGGCTCTTGAAATATGGCAAAAATACCCGTTCATCACGTATACGATCGCATCGAGAGTGGCTGACCCCGAAAAAGCCAACTACTTGTCTGAATGAAATGACAGCCAAAGAAGCCGGAGCAACAAAAATCAGCTAAGCAAACATTACAAAAAAGCGTTTGCCAAAAATGTGAAACAAGAACAGGCCAAAATAAGTTCTCCGGCAAAAAATTGACTGAGAGAATCGGTGTAAAGAAACCTTCGGAAGCCATGAATCTGTTTTAGCTTTTTGTGCATCTGAAGGCTTTCATTGCGAATCTTTATTTTGGTGTCAAAATTTGAACCGAGCTCCAAATTTGACTTAAGTTAACTAAAACAAAACCCCTTCTACAAGTGTGTGACAAGACAATACAAATTAACAACAATTGCACGTAACCATACTTAGACAGATTTATACAAATTTCTTTATCATTTTATATTCCTACACTCCAAGAAATATTTAGTTTTATGAACTAATTTTCATCAGTAATCAGAAAATTGGACGGGAAACCCTGACCACCAGTCAAGTAAGACCTCTCCAAAACCCATTTTCTTTCCCCTTTCTCTAAAGTTCTCCTTACAAACCCAAGAAAATTACTTCCCAGGCGGATCAGCGATTGAGTGAATGATTGATGGATTGGGTATCCACATTATCTCGGATCTCACATATCAAAAAAACCTAATCAGATTAGTTCGATGTCATAACCCGGCATGGTTAAATGTATTCACTTACCTGTGATCTACACCTGTGGCTAAAATGATGATGATAATAATGATGAAGGACGGAGGCTGCGGCGATGCAACAATTGCGGTTGCATGTTGACCGGAAGTTTTGGGTTGGCCGCAAGGCAGGATATGGATATCGCTGGATTGTCGGGGTCTTGAGTTTACTTGCCAAAAGAGAGCCAAAAAGAGAGTGCGAGAGGGCTTCGGCCCCGAGTATTGGCCACTTTTCACACGCTTTCACTTGAACAAAAACTCAAAAAAACTCTCAACAAACACAAACAAACTCAACTCGGTCACTATTTGTTTATTTCCTTCATCTTTCACGATTGCACTGGCGATTTAGTCTTTTGTCTAAATCAAACCCAAAATAGGAATAAGCATCCAGCAACAAGTGATTTTAGGTTCACAAATGCAAACAAAGTCGCAAAGACACACGCGCACGTCAACAAAAACAATTGTGTGGCAACGGCGCAAACTCAAATGCAAAGATAATAGCAAATGCAAACAAAGTCAAAATCAAAAAACTAGAAAACCGGGAGCAAACCACGTCTGTTCGCTTTCGAGAGTTAAAAACGACTGAAAACTGAAATTGAGAGAGAAACGTTGTTTTGAATTAGCTTTCGCGGCTGCCGGCAGGTGGCACGTTGGCAACTGATCGCAAGGCGCCCTCTAGGCGGGCAAAAAAGGTCGACTGTATTAGCCATTTTATGGCTACTTATAGCCATCAATTTTACCGGTTCTTGAGAATGACTGTTTTCTGCGGCTTGCAAAGATCGATTCTAGGTTGATTTGGAAAATTTTGTTTTTTCATCATCATGATATTTGGCGAAATTTACCAAAAACGTTCTCAAGAGCTTTTTGTTTTTACTCCGCCAAAATACGACACACAGCCAAGAGATTGACTGTTTTGTGCAGCAGAGGACCCAAACAATCGATTCCAGGTGGATTTGGACAAATTAATTTTTTTATTGATTTACGCATTTTCCTCTAGATAAGGTGTGAAAATGTACCAAAAAAATAAAAATTTTAAGATGTGAACTCCACTTTGTTGAAAATTTTATAACAAATTCAACGAGGTATGACATTCCAACACTCGGCAACTATTTTTTTTGAAAAATTCGTTACACGATATTCTTTTTCTGAGAAATTTTTAAACGAATTCATCGAGGTATAACAGTCTAACATCCGACCAAAACTGACAATTTTAAATATCAAACCTTTAGCTATGCTGTTTACCCTGTTTTACAACCATCTAGCAATTGGATGTTGTCACGACTAAGGCAGCGATTTTAAGATACACAAATGCAGATACAACCTTAAAATTATTAAGCACTTATTTATTTATTTATTTTTTGAAATTGTTTTTCTCAAAAAAAAAGGTTTATTTTACCATAATTAATAAAGCTAGTTAGGTGGCAATAGTTCTACTAGGATAAATAGCCCTTGTTTTGTTAACATATTAGAGAGAGGAGATCATATTGTCAGTTATTATTAACGAATCTTTCTGATTTGAATAAACTTATTATAAGCGCGTTAATCCTTTTTTAAAACCAACTAGCAATTGGATGTTGTCACGGCTGACTATTTTAAGATACACAAATATCGCAGATACAACCTTAAAATTCCCAAGCACTTATTCCGCATCAGATAAAATATATAACCCACAGAACTTTATCCTTCTAGTAGTACACAGGATTAGAGACGCTTGTACCCACAAGTGGCTTTAGTCTTTTGTCATTTAATTTTTAAACCAAAAAAAAAGTTGGATCAAGTTGTTTTCTAAAAAATAGGTTTATTTTGCCATAATGAATAAAGCCAGTTAGGAGGCAATAGTTCTACGGATATAGGTAAGGATTGGGCTCTAGGATAAATAGCCCTTCTTTTGTTAACATATTAGAGAGAGGAAATCATTTTGTCAGTTATTATTAACGGATCTTTCTGATTTTAAAAAATTAATTCTTAGCCTGTTTATCCTTTTTTACAACCATCTAGCAATTGGATGTTGTCACGGCCGACTATTTTAAGATTTACAAATATCGCAGATACAACCTTAAAATGCCCAAGCACTTATTCCGCATCAGATAAAATATATAACCCACAGAACTTTATCCATTTAGTAGTACACAGGATTAGAGACGCTTGTACCCACAAGTGGCTTTAGTCTTTTGTCATTTAATTTTTAAACCAAAAAAAAAGTTGGATCAAGTTGTTTTCTAAAAAATAGGTTTATTTTGCCATAATGAATAAAGCCAGTTAGGAGGCAATAGTTCTACGGATATAGGTAAGGATTGGGCTCTAGGATAAATAGCCCTTCTTTTGTTAACATATTAGAGAGAGGAAATCATTTTGTCAGTTATTATTAACGGATCTTTCTGATTTTAAAAAAATAATTCTTAGCCTGTTTATCCTTTTTTACAACCATCTAGCAATTGGATGTTGTCACGGCCGACTATTTTAAGATTTACAAATATCGCAGATACAACCTTAAAATGCCCAAGCACTTATTCCGCATCAGATAAAATATATAACCCACAGAACTTTATCCATTTAGTAGTACACAGGATTAGAGACGCTTGTACCCACAAGTGGCTTTAGTCTTTTGCCATTTATTTTTTAAACCAAAAAAAAGTTGGATCAAGTTGTTTTCTAAAAATAGGTTTATTTTGCCATAATGAATAAAGCCAGTTAGGTGGCAATAGTTCTACGGATATAGGTAAGGATTGGGCTCTAGGATAAATAGCCCTTCTTTTGTTAACATATTAGAGAGAGGAAATCATTTTGTCAGTTATTATTAACGGATCTTTCTGATTTTAAAAAAATAATTCTTAGCCTGTTTATCCTTTTTTACAACCATCTAGCAATTGGATGTTGTCACGGCTGACTATTTTAAGATACACAAATATCGCAGATACAACCTTAAAATTCCCAAGCACTTATTCCGCATCAGATAAAATATATAACCCACAGAACTTTATCCATTTAGTAGTATACAGGATTAGAGACGCTTGTACCCACAAGTGGCTTTAGTCTTTTGCCATTTATTTTTTAAACCAAAAAAAAAGTTGGATCAAGTTGTTTTCTAAAAAATAGGTTTATTTTGCCATAATGAATAAAGCCAGTTAGGTGGCAATAGTTCTACGGATATAGGTAAGGATTGGGCTCTAGGATAAATAGCCCTTCTTTTGTTAACATATTAGAGAGAGGAAATCATTTTGTCAGTTATTATTAACGGATCTTTCTGATTTTAAAAAAATAATTCTTAGCCTGTTTATCCTTTTTTACAACCATCTAGCAATTGGATGTTGTCACGGCCGACTATTTTAAGATTTACAAATATCGCAGATACAACCTTAAAATGCCCAAGCACTTATTCCGCATCAGATAAAATATAAAACCCACAGAACTTTATCCATTTAGTAGTACACAGGATTAGAGACGCTTGTACCCACAAGTGGCTTTAGTCTTTTGCCATTTATTTTTTAAACCAAAAAAAAAGTTGGATCAAGTTGTTTTCTAAAAAATAGGTTTATTTTGCCATAATGAATAAAGCCAGTTAGGTGGCAATAGTTCTACGGATATAGGTAAGGATTGGGCTCTAGGATAAATAGCCCTTCTTTTGTTAACATATTAGAGAGAGGAAATCATTTTGTCAGTTATTATTAACGGATCTTTCTGATTTAAAAAAAATAATTCTTAGCCTGTTTATCCTTTTTTACAACCATCTAGCAATTGGATGTTGTCACGGCTGACTATTTTAAGATACACAAATATCGCAGATACAACCTTAAAATTCCCAAGCACTTATTCCGCATCAGATAAAATATATAACCCACAGAACTTTATCCATTTAGTAGTATACAGGATTAGAGACGCTTGTACCCACAAGTGGCTTTAGTCTTTTGCCATTTATTTTTTAAACCAAAAAAAAAGTTGGATCAAGTTGTTTTCTAAAAAATAGGTTTATTTTGCCATAATGAATAAAGCCAGTTAGGTGGCAATAGTTCTACGGATATAGGTAAGGATTGGGCTCTAGGATAAATAGCCCTTCTTTTGTTAACATATTAGAGAGAGGAAATCATTTTGTCAGTTATTATTAACGGATCTTTCTGATTTTAAAAAATTAATTCTTAGCCTGTTTATCCTTTTTTACAACCATCTAGCAATTGGATGTTGTCACGGCCGACTATTTTAAGATTTACAAATATCGCAGATACAACCTTAAAATGCCCAAGCACTTATTCCGCATCAGATAAAATATATAACCCACAGAACTTTATCCATTTAGTAGTACACAGGATTAGAGACGCTTGTACCCACTAGTGGCTTTAGTCTTTTGCCATTTATTTTTTAAACCAAATAAAAACCACCTTAAAATCCCCAAGCACTTATTCCGCATTACATGAAATATATACCCCACAGAACTATATTAATTTAGTAGTAACCAGGATTATAGACGCTTGTACCCACAAGTGGCTTTAGTCTTTTGCCATTTATTTTTTTAACCAAATAAAAACCACCTTAAAATTCCCAATCACTTATTCCGCATTACATGAAATATATACCCCACAGAACTATATCAATTTAGTAGTAACCAGGATTAGAGACGCTTGTACCCACAAGTGGCTTTAGTCTTTTGCCAATTATTTTTAAACCTAAAAATAAATGTTTGGTCGAATTCTTTTAATAAAAAAAAGGTTTATTTTGCCATAATGAATAAAACCAGTAAGGTGCCATTAGTTCTACGGACATTGGTAAGGATTGGGCACTAGGATACGTAGTACTTTCTCTGCTCTCTAGCCCTATTTTTTTTAACATGTTAGAGGAGAGGAGATCATTCTGTCTTGTATAATTTACGGATATTCGGCTACATGTAAAAACACTTAACTATATTCGGAGACGAGAGCAAGAGCTAAATTATGTATGTTAGATCTGCAGATAGATACATAGTTATACGGATACTTAATGCTAGCATGCTACTTATAGGCTAAGTATTCAACTAAAGTATTGACAAAAAAAAGGGGAATAGGGCACATTGGTACACTCAAGACTAGACTATACATAGGGGCTAATTGGTAAATGGTAAATGGGGGTTAGGTGGTTACATGTATTAGAGTTGTTTCGTTTTTAAGTGTGACTAGTATTCGTTTAGAGTTGGCTTATGAGTAGATCGGCTACAATTACGATTGTTTGTCATGGCATGGAGCAGGATCGTTCGAGCAGGATATGTTTTCAATTGCTTGGCTGAGCGGGAGCTGGAGCTTGAGGAGCTGTCGTTTGTTGTCTGCGCGGTCAAGCGACAATATCGCTTCCGGTATTATAGCCAAAGTAGTTGAGGTTGAACTCATCGCTGAAGAGCACCTCCTCCTCGGAGGGTTCCACCTGGTGCGACATCTGAATGCCCAGCTCCATTGGATCAATTTCGGTGATATAGTACTGCGAACTGCCTCCGCCCATGTGGCCATTTCCACCCAGATGATTGTTACTGCCGCCACCCAAGTTTCCATGTTGCTGCCGAAGGACACTTTCCGTGACCACCACATCCTTGTGTATGGGATTGAGGTAGTCTTCTGGTTGAATAAAGAACACAAACAGGGTTATTTCTCCTAACTTTAAAATTTAACTAAGGTGTTTTTAACAAAATTAAATAAACATTTGTACTCGGTCATTAAATGTCATATCTTGTTCAGTTTGGTTCAGATTAACTTTAATTTTAAAGAACAAATTATAAAATAGATAAGCTTCTACAGTACTTCTACATTGCAATTACAATTAAACAAACATTTGTATAGTGTTTCTAAAAAGAAGAAATCGTGAAAATATAAATTTATGATATGTCTAATTAAAGTTCAACGGCCTAGTACTCACCATTATCCAGCAGGACATCGTGGTAAGTGCTGATGATGGAGTTGACCGACTGGACTTCCACCTCGCGATGGATTCCATTCAGGATCTGACCCGCCGTCTTTCGCAACTCATCGTCGCTCAGCAGATCGTTGAAGGGCAGCAGTCTTTGGTGGTGATGATTGTGGTGGTTCTGGTGGTTGTGGTGGTGCTGCTGGGATGCCTCGCTCCCACCGCCTCCTGCACCACTGGACATCATTTCCTGCGTGAGAGTGGCCGCAGCCACCGCCGCCTCATCGTACAAGCAACTGCTGGCCTGTGTTGCATGTTGCTGCTGTGTCGCCTGAAGTGTGGCATGTTGCTGCGGCGAGTGTTGCTGCTGCTGTTGCTGCTGATGTTGTTGTTGCTGATGTTGTTGTTGCTGTTGCAGTTGCTGTTGTTGTTGTTGTTGGTGCTGTTGTATGCGCTCCCGATTTATGGACTCCATTTTAAAAAACAAGTCCAAGCGTTGCTTCTTCTGCAATTTAATTGGTATTAATACAAGGTTATTGAAGGGGATTTAAGGTTTAAGGGATAGCACTCACATGCTCCCAGGCCAGGACATTTTCCGCCGAATCACCGCTGGAAATCGCCCAAAGGTGACCGGCTCCTTGGGGCGCCTTTACACCCTTTCGAAAATGTGGGTTGATCGAGAGATTGTGTCGCACCGAGTTCTTCCAGCGGTCATCATTGGATTTGTAGTACGGAAAGCGATCGCTGAAAAGTTATTAACAAGATTTGAATTAGTTAGGAAAAAGTGGAAAACAAGGAGCTTAGTAAGACCAAAAAAAGTATAAGGAATATGCTACAAATGTCTCGACAAATTAAAATAGGTTAATATTAGCAAAATACATAGCAAGCTTCACATTTTTTTCAATTTATGATTTTATCTTCTCTTGTTTTAATTCCTTATTAGGCAACAGGAAATTGATAAAATTCTAGTCATTTCTAAAATATTTTTAAAGACATTCTGTGACAACAACAACAGCAATTATTCGTAGTAACTTATATTGTTATTAGTTTACTGTTCTAAAAAATGTAGTTTAGTTAAGTACATAAAATGCAGCCAAATATTTCAGATTTTTCCTTCTTTTTCGTAATCAACAACTTAAATACCTTTCAATAGAATGGATTTATAAGGAGTCCCTTTGGGATTGGCTGTTTGATGTGAGCACTCACCACTGGCCAGTTGACCAATTGCTGGTAAAGTTTCAGCCCCCTTTTTTCGACCAGCCAATCCGGAACGGAAGCTAGGCAATTTCCATGAAAACACGTCATCACAGCACAGCACTGCGGCAGACTCACACAAGTCCGTTGAATACTTGAATGGGGAATACGGACATGGACATGGACACGGACACGGACTCGGAAAACGGAAAAGGACATGGACTGGGACACTGGCACAAATTATGCGTCGTTTCTTTCCTTTTTCCCTGGGCTCTCGCTCGTTTCTGTACATTTGCAAGTCAGTCACGAACAGGCGATTTTGGAAGGTGGATGGAATGAATAAAAAGTAAAAAAAATGGAGTATGCCCCATGTCTAGCAGGTGGAAGAACCCGCAATCAGCCCACTACCACTTTTTAGATGTAAAGAGGAAACAACGACGACCGGAAAGGACATCGCGTGCCAGGATTCTTCGCTGGGTTTTGGGAGGGTTTTTTTTTGGTGCGGATTTTGGTGGGGTTTTTTGGCGGACAACAAAATGGAAAGTATTTCAAATTACGACACACAGGCGGATTGGAGTGGGTGGATGTGGGTGTAGATGTGGATGGATGGGCGGCACGCGCCGAGGTGAAAAAACAACCCCCGAATGGGTCAGGCTATGTCATTGGTTAACTGCCACTGCCCCCGGGTTTTCTCTTCAATATATTTTCTACGCCCACGTTTCAGCTAGAAAGCAATCCAAAAATTTCAGCACGCGAGCCAGAAAAAGAGGAGCTAGCCCCCCATCCACCACCCCCCTCATTTCTTTCGCTTTTCCGTATTTTCCTTTTCCGATTTTCCTTCTTTCGGGAGAAATGACGACTCATAAATGGAGTAGACTATGAAATATGGAAATTCCAGCGTTTGCCCCCACCGAAAACGAAGTCCTTAATGACCCCTCGCAAATGTCCTGATAACTGCGATGTGTGGGATGTGTGGATCCCCCGTTTTGAAACGGGCATATATATGGACTCCTGCGGGGATTTGGCACGCAGCCCGTCATGACGCATCAACCCATCATGTGGCACTTGAAATTGCCTTCGCCGAAGTCGGGACTTTGGATACCAAGCAGATAAATGAATTCAACTCCATTTGCCGATGACTTGGCTGGTTTAGTTTTTGTTTTTGATGAAAAGAGTTGAGCAATTGGTAGTGGAGGCGCCAAGTGTGCAGAGCATTCTACATGTACATAGGTGGTAATCCGGGCAATTCCAGAAATCGTGTTTGTCGTTCATGCCTACATATTAAATACCTAAACATGAGAAAGATATAAAAATGAGCTAACGCAATAAATATCTTTGGCTTTTTTTAAAGGGTCTACACTTTGGATCTATAACGAATTCTATCAGACACTATTTAAAGGGGCCTTAAAGGTCCGAAAGATTACTGTGGTTTTTTAGGAACCTTTGTGTTTTGAAATAATTTTAAATTGTAATACAGAAAACGACAAATTCTTGAGCACTTGTCTTGTTCTTGTACATCCAAGTCCAAAAGTTAATGCCAAACTCTTGCAATTTACATGCGCCGCAAACGCCCACAAAAGCCTCTCCATTTGCGGCATGCACTTGTAAATTTGAAAATATTAAGTCAGCCATTGATAGTCCGGATGGGATAGTTTATGTTTATGGGAGCTGCATGACTGTCTGGGCTTAATCATGCACCCAGTAAAATCGATAGCAGCGCTTTACATATATATACAGCCAGCCCATCTATCTGGTGGAAAAGGTAAATTATATATGCAGGTACAAGTGTGTATATCATGTTTTGTCTGCCGCACTTGTCGAATTGTCAACGTGGCTTCAAGCACGTAGCTCTCCACTCGAAGGGGAATTATATTGTGGGGGCGAGTAAAAACCACCCACATTTTAGGTGGTTGGGTGGTTTGGGAGTGCCCTGAGTGGCTTTGTTGGGCTTGGTAAAAATCAAATACCCGCTATCAGCGTCGTCATCGTTGTCAATGAATTTGACTGACTGACTTCGCCTCGGATTTGAATTCGGGTGACTTCCAAAAATGGAGAAGGACTATGAAGGGCTGCTTTGAAATTGTTGAAATACATGGCATGTCCGCCCAGTTTCCACCCGTCCTGTCTGCGGATAATAACTAATACGTGTTTTTACAAATTCGTTCTAAGTTAAAGGTATAACAAACCATTTTTTTAATAATTTTAAAAGGGAAACTTCTTTACTTCTATCTTATTTACTTGCTTAGTGATAATGATAACGTTTTTGTTAGTATAAACTTTAATGCGTGGGCATTACTTTTTAATTTCTAATGGAAGTGGTTTTGTAAACATATTTTATTTTTAATAGTAAAATATACAAAAGTATAATTTCGGAATTATTTTTAAATAAAACCTGTTAAATATTCCATATATTTTATATGTGTAGTATATACATTCGGGCGTACGAACATAACGTTTTTCTCTTTTTCCATGTACTATTTAAGCTTAAGTTGAAAGGTGATTGCAATGGTTTTTCCATCTACCAGTGGGGCTGTCCAGCCCTATGGCAAGTGCTATGTAACTGACTATCCAATCCAGTCCCACTCCAATCGCCTCGCCTCCAAGGCAGCCATTCCGGGCCGTGATGAGGTCTGATAGGCTGCGATGGTCGCTCGGACTAGTTGGTTGGCTCAGGGGTTAGTGGTTCGGGGGATACAGGCTAAAGGCTAGAGCCTAGAGGCTAGGGACAAGGGGCTAGGGCTAGAGGCTAGAGGCTAGGGCTAGAGGCTTAAAGACCCGGAGGCCCAAAGGCCCAAATGGGCCGGGCCGTGTCTGGAAGTGCCTGGCACGCAAGCCACCTCAAACACACTCTGGCGCTTCATTTTTTTTGACATGGCAGCAAGGACCGGGCCACCAGACTGGGCAACTACTTCTGGCCCCGGATCCGTATTTATATATATATATATATATAAATATATATATATGCGAAATTTTAGTGTATATCTGAACGGACGGGGGCACACACATATATTTATTGCACTGCGCTAGTCAGTTCATAAATTGTTGCGGCTCGTTGTTGGCTCTGCCCGGCCAATAAAAGAAATTGCCTGGATTTATGGCCAAGAGGAGAGTCGAAAGTAGAAGTTGCCTCATTTCGGTTGGGCAAAATGAAAAACTTTTTAATGGCAATTGCCAATTTTTCTACTTTTTTTTTGCACTCTCTGGGCGTAACTGTGCCCAGCCACGCCCCCCGGAAAAAAAGCCTGTAAATCGAAAGCCAAAGTTATCCCAAGAACATCGGACTCGATCTTGGTTGATAGTTGAGGCAAGAAAACAATTGCCATTCGGTGAGTTTTTGGTTGTGGGAGGAGAGGCCTTGGTCCCGAGGAGGAAATCTTGTGTCTTGTCACAACAAAATTTGGTAAGGACAAGACCGAAATTGACCTTGGTTTTTCTACAACTATTGATTAGCAAGGCAAATCTGATTTGTCTTTAGTTTAAGGACTAAAGAAATCAAATTTCAATGCATTTTAAAGGAAGTTTAAGGAGTACTTGGGAAATAATAAGAGCTTCTTAATACTCATTATATATTTTAAGTGAAAGCAAAATAAACAGTTAAATTGAAAGTAATTTATGCCTAAATTTTAGTGCCCTTCAAGAATTAAGGAATGCATTGTCGGAGGGTTATCTTTTTGTGAGGGTCACCCATAAATTTTGATAGTTATCCCAGTTGCGGTTGTCGGAGAGGGAGAATCCTGTGGATCCTGCCACATGTCCTGGTCGATCGAGCATGATCCGCATCCCATAAACACTCAATATGCATTCGAAATTGACCGGAAGAAGAGATGGGGGCGTGTTGCAACCCCCGCTTAACCCACTTAACCCCTTAACCCGCGCCCGAAAACCGAACCCCGAACCCCGAACCAGGTAATTGCTGAATAGTATTTGGGCATAGGCATGGGCATGGGCATGGGCACGTCAAACACCTGATCCCCGGGATGCAATGATGCATGTAAAAGGTGTAGAAAAGCCGGAAGGACCCCGACTTGCACCCCCAACCCCCGCAATTAATAATTATTGTGAGCAGTGGAAATTTCATGGGCAATTGCCAGGGCGAAACCATTCAGGTGGGGGTGGGGGGGATTGGTATTGGATGGAGGGTTTACGTGGGTCGCGTGGGCGAGTAAAGTTCCGTAAATTGCCGTTGGAAAAGAGGGATTTTTGGGTGGGTGGCAACCCTGCGCAGGCGCCATTATTGCCTTGACTGCGCGAGGACATGGCCCTGGAAAAAAGAAAATCCCACTCTACAAAACCAACCCCCCTTATACCACCCACTTGCAACTAAGAGCCACAAAGTAAATTTGTGAATGGTTAATGAAAAGTTCCCCAAACTCCAATCCGAACCAAACTGAACAGAACCGAAACTTCTTGGACGGTCGCTTCATTACATTAAATGCAGGGGAGGTGCGCAGGTGATGGGCAAATGTCATAAATTATTTGCCTCCCCCCATTCCAAATGGGGTGGTTTTATATGTAAATTTATATAGGATATTTACACGCAACATTCTCGGCTGCGGCTTCAAATATTTACACTGATTCCGCCGGGGCCCCGAGCAGAAAAAAAATATAAAGAACAGGTGAGGAGTCCGGGGGGGGGGGGCGGAATGCCAAATTAATGAACCTTGAAAAATGTGTTAAAAGTTTTCGTTTTCTTCGTTTACGATTCTTGTCGAATTGATATTTTCCGGAAAAGTTTGTGGAAAATAAGTATGTGAGGGGGAAAGTGGGTGGTCTGCAAAATGTAGGTAATGACAAAATACAAAAACTGAGAATAGAAAGAAAAGGCTAAAGAGTTAAAAAAAAATTAGTCTATGAGCCGGAAAATGTTGTCTCTTCACAGACCAATAGTTTGGGCTAATATGTTTACAACTTTATATTTACATTTCATTGGTTACATTTTAGATGTTTAATATTATACATCCAGTTTAATATTTTGGAAATCAGTGGGGACAATAAAGTATCCTGTATTAATAGAAATTAAACAAAATAAACGTTTACAAAAACAATTTTAAATAGTTTTGTTTGTTAATATCAATACAAACGGAAACATATTAAACTTTAGAAAAAAGGCTATCAAGAAATAGGATACCTTCTTAAATATTTGAAAAGTAATTGTAGAAAATATAAAATGATTATGGTAATATTAAATAAACGGAAAAGGCTATCACAATATATATTAGACATGCCGATTTTGCTGAGCATATAAAATAAACCTTTATTTCTGATAACCATTAAACAAACTTTACAGAAGGATATCGTTCCAATTAAAGAACCTTCACCATTATCTGATAAATAGTGTAAACAACTTGTTGAACAACCCGCAAATAGTTTTGTGTTACAACATTTTTTGCTCCTTATGTGAAGCCAAGGAAAATGCAATTTTCCAGCCCATAAATTTGATCGAGCCGCTAACTTTTGGCACTTTCATTGTTGCCGTTGTTTAGTTGTTTGGTTAACAACCAAGGAGCAACAACACAACACAAACAACTTTTTAAAGGAGCGAGCAAATCAAATGGCCAACAGGAAATGCCCAAGAAAAATGCTTGAGATTTGTTTAATTGCATCCGGCTGGCGCTTTTTGCCCTCAACAATAATAAAAGGAAAACACTCTACAAAATGGCGTCCATCAAATTGGGTGGTGGGTGGTTCGGTGGGTGGTTCAGTGGGTGGCTCAGTGGGTGGTTCAGTGGTTAGTACTTACGATATCCATTGGTATATGCCCGACACAGTCAGCTCACCCTTATCCTCGAGGGCGTATTCGATGAGCTCCGTGTAGGTGAACGGTGGTTTCTTTGGCCTGCTTGTTTTGCGGTGGTTGGTTTCGGGTTTCAGAAAGGTTGGTGGGTGGTGGGTGGTTCATTGGTTGGGTCGTGGAGTTATTGGGCGGTTCGTTCGTTCATTCATTCGTCGACCAAGTGGGTGGGGTAATTCGTCGTCGGTGGCATCGATTGGAGGACGTCGGCAAAAGCAAATGGTGAACGCACAATTTGAAAAGAAGAGTTTACCAAATATTAGAAAAAATGTCAACATTTCTTTGCTGCTCTTTATCTTTCATAAATAAATTAACATATAAAACTAAATTAAATATACAAATTCAACAACACTAAATGCTGCGTGCATCCTTTTTAAATTTGTTTTGAACTATTAAAATCATTAAAAGCCTAGTAAGCTAATTCAATTTAAGATATTAGTTAGTAAATTATTTAATAATTTACGGAGATTACATTGTATTTCATTTTCTATTTACCTTTACAAGGTTATTCCATAATGAAATTGCAACATAATACCAAAAACAGAACGAATTTCAAATTATTTGTTTTAGTAACAACAACAGAATCAAATAAATCAAAAAATCTCGCCAAAAACCCAATTGAGTAACAATTCTTATAAACAAATAAGAGTTTCGGAAAAGGTTAGTTGGACATGATGTTCCCAAGCAGAAAGAACAAAAAATGAGACGATAACAATGTAAATTTCTATTTGACCAGTTGTCTGTTTTTTTTTTGATCCGTGCTTGTAAATATGTTATCCTTGGAATACTCACGCCTTGGAAGATGTATCCTCGACGACAACGTGCTCGGCGACGATCATGTCGTTTCCGTCCAGCTCCGAGGTGACCTCCATCACCAGCTCCTCGAACTTGCGTCCCGTCTTGGTGGAGCCGCCTGAAGGAGCTGGAGCTCCAGAGGAGCAGCCTCCTCCTCCGCCGCCCGTTGGCATCGCCCCATTGGAGCAGCTGCTCTTGGGCGATCTGGCCCGTTGATCCATCATCCCCGATCCCAGGGAATGATTCGAGTTCGTGGCGGATGCGGCAGATACGGAGGCGGATGTGGGCGAGGCGGAACTGCAGGGCGATGTGCTAATCGCCGAGGGATTAGGAGGATTGGTAGGAGGAACACTGCCCTCCGGCAAATTAACGGCGTGTCCATGAGCCTGGTTGTGCGGCGACAGGTGCGGGAACTCGTCAAACTTGAAGTTGAGCAGCCAGGACAGGTTCTTATCCTCGAAATCCGCCTCCACGACTTCGTTACCCCCACTTGCCGAACCGGAGGAAGTGCGTCGGCCGGCCGACAATATCCGCTGCTTCTGCGGCACCAGGAAGTTTGGATTATTCGGGTTGGGACTGTGGCCAGGATTGGGGTTTTGTTGTGGGTTCTGCTGTGCGTTGTTCTGCGATGACGGAGGCGGCGGCAGAGTGGCATTCAATTGGCCCAACTCCGCCTGCAAGCCGGAGTTATAGCGATGATCCAGCTCCAGGAGCTCACCACCCGTCCAGCCGCCATTGTCCTCCAAAGGAGCACTCGATGGAGGACAATGCGAATAGCCGGCGGCAGCGGGCACCAAAAGACTGCTATCGTATGCAAACAGATCGTTGATAAAGGACGTTGTGGATTGGGCAGGTGGTTTACTACTACTGTTTCCCGGGTTCTGTTCCAGTTGCAAATGGAATTGCAGATCCCCGGCGACATCGTAGTCCAGGTGCCGTTTCTTCCAGGGATTGCCCTCAATGGGCTCGTAATCCTGTGCCAGGGCCAGTTCCTCCTGATCATCGTACTTGCGCTTCAGGAAATTATAATCACCATTATTAGTGGTATTATTATTTTGATTTGTGGCGTTGGTATTATTATTGTTGTTGTTGCTGGGATTCGATGTGGGGCTGGATGCACTGCCCGTGCCATTGACGGGCATGTTGACAATCATGATGTCCTGGTTGTCTCAATTTCAATCAAGTAAGCCAAACAAAACACAAACACACCAAGTGGGAAACAACGGCAAAAAAACACGGTAAAAAAATTGACGTGTATTGGGTGAAGAGGATAAAGGATAGTGTTGTTGGTTTTCTGTTGGGTTCAAGTCAAGAGAGTTGGTCCGACCTGGCTAACCGTCTCGCGCTGCGACTGGCCACGGAATGCGATGGGCCGCCAGGAGCCGAGACGAACTCAGCCGAGCTGCGCCTGCGCAATCCTCCGCCTCCTCCTCCGCCTTATCCACATTCACATCCACATCCACCACCCCTTACACTCAGTCATGCACATAGAGAACGCGGCTATGGGCTATGGGCTATGGAGAGAGGACCCCGGGCCGTACTCCAGCCCCCTCCGATTCAGTTAGGCCCAGAGTCCAGGTAGTGAAGGCCCAGGTACAACTTGTTGTACCGTCAAATATGAAAGAAAAAACAATTTATATTTCTTTTGCATAATATGTATTAATATATTTTCATATCAGTCACATCTATGGTACAACTTAAACAAGTTCCTTTAAATATACAAAAGAGAATATAGAATATAGAATATTAAATAGATATTTACATTTTTAATATATTTTCGATTCAATAATCAATATGATTAACTACAATACCTGAATAAGATAAGCTAGTAATTCAAAATAGATATGCGCTGGTATAACAGAATTAAAACAAAACAGCTAGTTTTATCCGTTAAACATATTTCCAATGTTTACTTACAATATATACACATATCTTTAATCCTAATAACTGAAAATTGAAAACATGTACCTAAGTTTAAAAAAAGAAAAGAATTAGTACCTGAAGGTACACCCACCCAGTTACTTCCCACCTCTGAGGTCCAAGTCATGTGCCTATTGTTCTGCTTGGTCGCCCGATTCGGCCATAATCGAACATGTGCGCCGAGCTGTCCGTTAGCCAATTTCGCGCTGACAGGGAGCTGGGTGAGGGGTGAGGGGTGAAGGGTGATAGGTTCTGGGCTCTGAGTGCAGGGTGCAGCCATTCAAGCGTCTAATCGACGACGTTTTTGTGCACTCCATGCACCCAATGTACCCCATGTACCCCCGTCCCCGCACAGGTGTTGCACCGGCTGGCTTTCAGGGACTACGAATCCATCTGTGCGACCTGGTCAAAAAAAAGAAAGCAAAAGTTATGGCATATCTTAACTTTTTGTGAAATAATCCGAAATCTTACATCATTCGCTTTTCCCTGCCATCCGGAACGTAATTAGACATTTTAAGTTATTAACTTTGAAAATATCTAAAAAGTTCAAGAGGTTTTATAGTATCACCAAAAAAAAACATTTTTGTTTATTTATTTTATTTACAATATTTACATTTTATGAAAATAGTTATTTTTAGAAATATTATCTATTTTTCTAATTGTTAGATTGACCATAGCTATGTTCTTAATAATTATAAACTCAAAATTATATGAATCTGTTTGAAAACGTTCTAAAATAATATTTATTATTATAAAATAAAATAAAATTGTTTAAAAAAAAAGATAAAATACAAAATCTTTTTACCTGGTGAAGTGTTTATGTAAAGAAAAGGGGTAATATCAAATCAATTCAGTAGATTTTATACTAGGATGTGGTTCGACTTCAAGAACAACGTTCGAATGTTATGTACCTGAATCAATTGCTTAAAACATTGTATATTCGTTTGATTTGGTCCATTAGTCACAATACTGTTGATATTAAAATACAATTGTTTTTAATTAAACAAACCAATGCATAGTTTCTAAAAAGGTGCAGAAAGGTTAATCAAAACTGCACTTCTAGAGCTGATAACTTGACTACTTCGATTGCGACTTCAAAGTGGCATACCTGTTAAAGTTTTAATTTAATGTTGTACAACCGCATTTCTAAAACGCATTTCTATCTTAGAAATTGTTTTTCAAATATTTTGTATGACTAAACATTGCTTACAGAAAATTTGTATGTTTAAAATACTTACTTGTCTTTGACCCATGAACCAATAAAACTTTATTCTCCACTTAAAAAATAATACGATTAAATTTACCCGTTACCCAAGAAAAGGGGACATTAGCACTTCGGATTCTCGTTTATTTAATTCCATTGATCACGGTTGAATGAATGTTCGACATATGTATGTATGTGTTTATGAATATGAGTGGGCGAATGTTTTCTTTTCGAGTGGCTAAATGCATTTGCTTAGTACAATATTATTCAAATCCTACTCAGTACAATTTTGTTTGACAAAATGGTGTGATTAGTTTTTGTTTTTCCATTTTTCGGGCTGTTATCTGATGTCTCCGAGTATCGTTAATTAAGGCTAATTATTTAACATATTTTCATTTCTTTTGTTTTGGTATCTTATCGAGCTTTAGTTCAACTAGATCGATCGACAGACTTGACAATGACTTGACGTTTAAATGTTAGTAAGGAAACATCCGTAGTTATTTTCTTTACAGGAAACATTCTGATCTTTTTGTGAACTGATAATGGCGTAGGCATATGTGAATCCTTTTTATGTGAAAATTGGAAAAAGCTGTTTAAAGTATTTTAGCTCTTTGTTGTATTTTCTTCTTTTATGGCCAATAAAAAGCTGTTCAAAGATGGGTTGAGTGAGCCACATCCACCTACTCTATTTTCTTATGTTCTCATCTGTCTTTTTGAATAAAAGTTACTTATTCTTCTGACTGCGCGTGTGTATAGTTTTTCTTTTATTTATATTTATTTTCTGCTCTGCTGACCTTTCCTTTTTTATGTGATTTAAGATAAAGCGTAGGGAAATGTTCAAGTTATTTCTGAGCTGGAAAATGTGTAAGGCAGCAGCTTCCCTCTTTTCCTAGTGTCTTTCTTTAACCTCCTCTACTTCTCTCTCTCTGTTTCCCGATTTTTCATCTCGCTCTATTTCGTGTGTGTGGTTTGTTAACTTATTTTCATCGCTGCGTGTTTCATGTTTCTTATCGAGTCCCGATCCCTAATCCAAGCCATCATCCACGAAGTCGGCGGATCCCTTCTTGGTTTTCGGCTCGCTCGGCTCTCCCGATTTCTCCTCTGCTTGGGCAAAAGCAGCTCCCAAATCTCCTCCGGGCACGAACTTCTTGATCAGGTTGAAGATCTTTGGATTGGACGCGTACTTCGTGATGTTGGCCGGATTGCCAAGGATGTCCTGTGAAAATAAATTATTACATTTTAATTAAATTCAATTTAAATTAAACGTTAAACAAAACATTAATTCCTATTTAATTTGAATACCCATAAATAAATATAATGTATCTTAATCAGTTTGAATAAAAAGTGTTGCAGTTGTATCAGAAAGTTCTGTTAATATTAGTTGATAAGATTCTCTTAGTACGAAACAGTTTAAATATATAACTTCATAATTCTAAAAATCCTACCTGCATTGCGGCGGCCACCTCGGGGTCCTTCATGGCGCCCATCAGATCGGCCATATCGACGCCGCCAGGCATGCCCGGCATGCCACCGCCCCCACCGCCAGCTGCGCCGGGGAATCCTCCAGGGAATCCACCGGGGAATCCGCCTGGAAAGCCACCAGGGAACCCGCCGGGGAATCCTCCAGATGAACCGCCGCCGGAACTGGCGCTCTGCTTGGCCTGCTCCTTGCGGGCGCGCCTCTGAGCCCGCTGGCGCTCCTTGATCTTGCGCTCGGCCTGGCGGCGCTCCTGCTTGACGCGATGCTGCTCGATCTTCTTGGCATTCGGGGTCACCTCCTTGAGCCACTCGTCCGTCTCCTCGTCGAAGTCGAGCTTGCACGCCTGCCGCAGATCCTTGGCGGCCAGTTCAAAGTCACCGAGCAGGCGACGGGCACGGCCTCTAAACTTGTAGGCGGCCGCCGAATCGCAGTTGAGTTCCAGGGCCTTGTCGCAATCCCGGATGCAGGCATTCGGCTTCTTCAGCTTGAGGAAGGCCTGGCCACGTTTGGCGTGGAACAGGGCATTGCCCGGATTCAGTTCGATGGCCTTGGTGTACAGGGCGATGGCCTCGTCGAACTTCTGCTGGCCGTAGGCGGATGCGGCCTGGGCACGCAGATCGCCCGCCTGGTCGACCTCCTCTTCGGTGGGCTCCTTGGCGGAGTCGCCCATGGGCTGGGCGGGATCGCTGTCCGCTTCGATCACTCCTGTGAGGGAGATAAGGTAGTAGATACTTTAGTCATTCACCTCTGTGGAATAACAATAACAATACCATTTGTAATTGCAATTGTAAACCTACATGAAATCATTTACTTTAGAACTGTGTACCTTAAAAATTCTTCGTTTCCTAAAAAGGTTTCCATCCTTTAAATAAACTCTTTGAGAAAAATGATAATGAAAAGGTCTTGTTATAACAATTAGACTATTCTTATTTAATATTAAATTCAATTTAACATTGAATACCTTTTCTTTTATTTTAGACAGCTGTTAACAAGTTGTGATTTTTTTATTTTTATTTGATATATGTCCATACTTTTTACCCAACTTAAGAATACAAATCAAACCATACATATGGTTTTATTTAAATCAGAAAAGCATAGTAAATTCGTTAGCCGTTCTATGATGATATGATAAACATTAGTTTTTTTTTTATTAATGTTGGCTTCTAATGATTCACTGGATCGACCGTTTATAGAATCCTAGTTATTCACATATTGCAGTAGCTATTATTAAATAACTATTGTCGAAAGTTAAATTGCACGCTTCCAATTCAATTGAAGCTAAGTCAGTGAGAATATAAGAACGAACCCATGCAAAATGTGTTCACAGAACCGATTCCGAGGGTTGCCAACAAATCGGCGGAACAATCGTACCCTTGTACCCCAGGGTGGTGACCCTTAATGACCACGTGACTCGGCAGAAATTGGCCCGCTGCAAATTAGTTGACCCCCGAAATTCCCCGGCTTGCACTTACCCTCCATGTCCAGCTCTACGTCCGACTCGGGCTCGGAAAGGGACTCCTCGTCCTCGCTATCTTCAGGGGACTTCTCGGTGGGATCGGCGGTTCCGGAAGCCGGCTTCTTGGCCTTTGCACCTGCATCGCCACCAAATGGGCACTTCCTAAGGTGGTGAAACCAAGAAAAAGCGTTAGAAAAGGGCGTTGCTGGTGTATATTACTCGGTATAAATGGGGATATATACATATATATTTGGACAACTTACCCTCCGGCGGAGGCGTCGGGCATCTTGAAATCGCCAGCCGGCACCGTTCCCCCGAACTTCTCCACAAAATCCTTCACGAACTGCAGCTGCGGCATGTTCAAAACCGTGGGATTGGAGTCCACAAACTCTATAAAGCTCTTCAGCTTCAACAGATCCTCGTGTTGCATTGGCGCTGCCATTATATCTCGCTATATATTGCTATATATTTTCGGTTCTGATGTATTTGCTTTTGCCCTATTGATTGCTTTTGGATCTGGTAACGCTGGTCGCAAGTGTGACCTCGGAAAAGTAAGAAAAATATACCGTATTCTAAATAGTCATAGGGAAAATGACAATCGATAACCGATAATCAAAACCAAACTATAACCAACACTAGATTTTTGTTATTCAAATATCCCACGAATATATCGTTGAAGTACAGTAGAGACTTAAACCATATTGGGCAGCCTGGTACTACATAACCCAAAAAACTTGATTTTAAAACAATTAGATTTTTCGTAATTTTTATTGCTGCAAAAAAGTGTCATAATACTGCACATCTCCGCCCATCACTTTTCTTATATCTGATTTGAAAGTGGCATACCTCTTAGTGATTGTGATTTAATTCTCTAAAAATCTGCATTCAACACAAAACTTTCTAACCGCAGTTATGGCTACCCTTTCCTAATTTCCAAAAAAAAGGCTCTGCCAAGAAATGATCCAAAACCTACACTTCCAAGGCCATAACTTTTCTATCCAAAGTCCGATTTCAAAATGGTGTGTCTTAAAGGGATCGTGTGCTAATTACCTAAAAATCTGCATTCAAACTTTGGTTTGTAATTTTGGATCGATTTTCTTCACATTTTCATGATGGTTACCCTTTCCAAATTACCGAAAAACGGCATTGCCAAAAAATGACCCAAGACCTGTACTTCTAAGTCCATAACTTTTCTATCTGAAGTCCGATTTCAAAATGGTATATCTTGAAAGGATCGTGTGCTCATTACCTAAAAATCTGCATTCAAACTTTGGTTTGTAATTTTGGATCCATTTTTCTCACATTTTGATGATGGTTACCCTTTCCAAATTTCCGAAAAACGGCTTTGCCTAAAAGTGACCCAAAACCTGTACTTCTAAGTCCATAACTTTTCTAACTGAAGCCCGATTTTAGAATGGTATGTCTTAAAAGGATCGTGTGCTAATTACCTAAAAATCTGCATTCAAACTTTGGTTTGTAATTTTGGATCGATTTTCTTCACATTTTCATGATGGTTACCCTTTCCAAATTGCCGAAAAACGGCATTGCCAAAAAATGACTCAAAACCTACACTTCCAAGGCCATAACTTTTCTATCCAAAGTCCGATTTCAAAATGGTGTGTCTTAAAGGGATCGTGTGCTAATTACCTAAAAATCTGCATTCAAACTTTGGTTTGTAATTTTGGATCGATTTTCTTCACATTTTCATGATGGTTACCCTTTCCAAATTACCGAAAAACGGCATTGCCAAAAAATGACCCAAGACCTGTACTTCTAAGTCCATAACTTTTCTATCTGAAGTCCGATTTCAAAATGGTATATCTTGAAAGGATCGTGTGCTCATTACCTAAAAATCTGCATTCAAACTTTGGTTTGTAATTTTGGATCCATTTTTCTCACATTTTGATGATGGTTACCCTTTCCAAATTTCCGAAAAACGGCTTTGCCTAAAAGTGACCCAAAACCTGTACTTCTAAGTCCATAACTTTTCTAACTGAAGCCCGATTTTAGAATGGTATGTCTTAAAAGGATCGTGTGCTAATTACCTAAAAATCTGCATTCAAACTTTGGTTTGTAATTTTGGATCGATTTTCTTCACATTTTCATGATGGTTACCCTTTCCAAATTGCCGAAAAACGGCATTGCCAAAAAATGACCCAAAACCTACACTTCCAAGGCCATAACTTTTCTATCCAAAGTCCGATTTCAAAATGGTATGTCTTAAAGGGATCGTGTGCTAATTACCTAAAAATCTGCATTCAAACTTTGGTTTGTAATTTTGGATCGATTTTCTTCACATTTTCATGATGGTTACCCTTTCCAAATTGCCAAAAAACGTCATTGCCAAAAAATGACCCAAAACCTACATTTCCAAGGCCATTACTTTTCTATCCAAAGTCCGATTTCAAAATGGTATGTCTTAAAGGGATCGTGTGCTAATTACCTAAAAATCTGCATTCAAACTTTGGTTTGTAATTTTGGATCCATTTTTCTCACATTTTGATGATGGATACCCTTTCCAAATTGCCGAAAAACGGCTTTGCCTAAAAGTGACCCAAAACCTGTACTTCTAAGTCCATAACTTTTCTAACTGAAGCCCGATTTTAGAATGGTATGTCTTAAAAGGATCGTGTGCTAATTACCTAAAAATCTGCATTCAAACTTTGGTTTGTAATTTTGGATCGATTTTCTTCACATTTTCATGATGGTTACCCTTTCCAAATTGCCGAAAAACGGCATTGCCAAAAAATGACCCAAGACCTGTACTTCTACTAAGTCCATAACTTTTCTATCTGAAGTCCGATTTCAAAATGGTATATCTTGAAAGGATCGTGTGCTCATCACCTAAAAATCTGCATTCAAACTTTGGTTTGTAATTTTGGATCCATTTTTCTCACATTTTGATGATGGATACCCTTTCCAAATTGCCGAAAAACGGCTTTGCCTAAAAGTGACCCAAAACCTGTACTTCTAAGTCCATAACTTTTCTAACTGAAGCCCGATTTTAGAATGGTATGTCTTAAAAGGATCGTGTGCTAATTACCTAAAAATCTGCATTCAAACTTTGGTTTGTAATTTTGGATCGATTTTCTTCACATTTTCATGATGGTTACCCTTTCCAAATTGCCGAAAAACGGCATTGCCAAAAAATGACCCAAGACCTGTACTTCTACTAAGTCCATAACTTTTCTATCTGAAGTCCGATTTCAAAATGGTATATCTTGAAAGGATCGTGTGCTCATCACCTAAAAATCTGCATTCAAACTTTGGTTTGTAATTTTGGATCCATTTTTCTCACATTTTGATGATGGATACCCTTTCCAAATTGCCGAAAAACGGCTTTGCCTAAAAGTGACCCAAAACCTGTACTTCTAAGTCCATAACTTTTCTAACTGAAGCCCGATTTTAGAATGGTATGTCTTAAAAGGATCGTGTGCTAATTACCTAAAAATCTGCATCCAAACTTTGGTTTGTAATTTTGGATCGATTTTCTTCACATTTTCATGATGGTTACCCTTTCCAAATTTCCGAAAAACGGCTTTGCCTAAAAGTGACCCAAAACCTGTACTTCTAAGTCCATAACTTTTCTAACTGAAGCCCGATTTTAGAATGGTATGTCTTAAAAGGATCGTGTGCTAATTACCTAAAAATCTGCATTCAAACTTTGGTTTGTAATTTTGGATCCATTTTTCTCACATTTTGATGATGGATACCCTTTCCAAATTACCGAAAAACGGCAATGCCAAAAAATGACCCAAGACCTGTACTTCTAAGTCCATAACTTTTCTAACTGAAGCCCGATTTTAGAATGGTATGTCTTAAAAGGATCGTGTGCTAATTACCTAAAAATCTGCATTCAAACTTTGGTTTGTAATTTTGGATCCATTTTTCTCACATTTTGATGATGGATACCCTTTCCAAATTACCGAAAAACGGCAATGCCAAAAAATGACCCAAGACCTGTACTTCTAAGTCCATAACTTTTCTAACTGAAGCCCGATTTTAGAATGGTATGTCTTAAAAGGATCGTGTGCTAATTACCTAAAAATCTGCATTTAAACTTTGTCTTGTAATTTTGGATAGATTTTCTTCACATTTTCATGATGGTTACCCTTTCCAAATTGCCGAAAAACGGCATTGCCAAAAAATGACCCAAAACCTACACTTCCAAGGCCATAACTTTTCTATCCAAAGTCCGATTTCAAAATGGTATGGCTTAAAGGGATCGTGTGCTAATTACCTAAAAATCTGCATTCAAACTTTGGTTTGTAATTTTGGATCGATGTTCTTCACATTTTCATGATGGTTACCCTTTCCAAATTGCCGAAAAACGGCATTGCCAAAAAATGACCCAAGACCTGTACTTCTAAGTCCATAACTTTTCTATCTGAAGTCCGATTTCAAAATGGTATATCTTGAAAGGATCGTGTGCTCATCACCTAAAAATCTGCATTCAAACTTTGGTTTGTAATTTTGGATCGATTTTCTTCACATTTTCATGATGGTTACCCTTTCCAAATTACCGAAAAACGGCATTGCCAAAAAATGACCCAAAACCTACACTTCCAAGGCCATAACTTTTCTATCCAAAGTCCGATTTCAAAATGGTATGTCTTAAAGGGATCGTGTGCTAATTACCTAAAAATCTGCATTCAAACTTTGGTTTGTAATTTTGGATCGATTTTCTTCACATTTTCATGATGGTTACCCTTTCCAAATTACCGAAAAACGGCATTGCCAAAAAATGACCCAAAACCTACACTTCCAAGGCCATAACTTTTCTATCCAAAGTCCGATTTCAAAATGGTATGTCTTAAAGGGATCGTGTGCTAATTACCTAAAAATCTGCATTCAAACTTTGGTTTGTAATTTTGGATCCATTTTTCTCACATTTTGATGATACCCTTTCCAAATTGCCGAAAAACGGCATTGCCAAAAAATGACCCAAAACCTACACTTCCAAGGCCATAACTTTTCTATCCAAAGTCCGATTTCAAAATGGTATGTCTTAAAGGGATCGTGTGCTAATTACCTAAAAATCTGCATTCAAACTTTGGTTTGTAATTTTGGATCGATTTTCTTCACATTTTCATGATGGTTACCCTTTCCAAATTACCGAAAAACGGCATTGCCAAAAAATGACCCAAAACCTACACTTCCAAGGCCATAACTTTTCTATCCAAAGTCCGATTTCAAAATGGTATGTCTTAAAGGGATCGTGTGCTAATTACCTAAAAATCTGCATTCAAACTTAGGTTTGTAATTTTGGATCGATTTTCTTCACATTTTCATGATGGTTACCCTTTCCAAATTGCCGAAAAACGGCTTTGCCAAAAAATGACCCAAAACCTACACTTCCAAGGCCATAACTTTTCTATCCAAAGTCCGATTTCAAAATGGTATGTCTTAAAGGGATCGTGTGCTAATTACCTAAAAATCTGCATTCAAACTTTGGTTTGTAATTTGGGATCCATTTTTCTCACATTTTGATGATGGATGCCGAAAAACGGCTTTGCCAAAAAATGACCCAAAACCTACACTTCCAAGGCCATAACTTTTCTATCCAAAGTTCGATTTCAAAATGGTATATCTTAAAAGGATCGTGTGCTAATAACCTAAAAAAAACCCAATTATCATTAAAAGCCATTTTGTTTTAATCATTTTAGTATTTTTTTATTTTCAATGTTTCGTCTTGTTTTTTTCTTTTTCCTCTGCTTTTTGTCTTTTGTTTTGTCGTTTTGTTTTTTTGTTAGCTTTTTTCGTTTTTGTTCTGGAATTAATTTATTAATTAATCTTTATGTTTACTTATTGATTTAGTATCTTCTTCACGCCTTTTTCCTCTCAGTTAGCCGCCCCCGCGGTTTGCGACATGGCTTCATTTTTTTAGCTCTTTCCGCATTTGTTTTGGGGGGTGGTGGGTGGGCGGTTGGTTCAGGGTCAAGGGGTGGAAAATGGGGGAAGTTGGGGTGGGTTTTGGGTTTTCGGTGAGGGGGCGGTGGCGTTGGCCAATTCTGAATGCCTTTTTCCTCTTGCTCGCTCGCATGCAATTATTTTTTATATCCTTTCACTTTAAATAATTTTTTAGCATAACTATTAAATAATTTGTTTATATATAATATATATATATATATGTATATTCAGTTTTTTTTCGCATTTCGTTCAATTTAAATTTTTTAATTATTATCGTAATTATTACTTTAATAAAATACTCAACAAATAATTTAATGGGTTTTGTTTTTCTCGCTTCTCCACCGTTTTTCATGCTGCTGCGTCTGCTGTTGTTTCTTTTTTTGTTAATTTTTTTTGTTTCTTTTTTTTCTTTTTAAGTATTTATATTTTGATTCGTTTAGTACTATTTAAACACTTAGTAGGTATTTAATTTGTTAAGCTTTATACGCTTGCGTGTGTGTGTGAGTGTGGCAACTTTCCTATATGAATAACTCAATAAAATCGAATCAAAGACACAAATAAATAAAAACATCTCTTTGTGGGTTTTTTTTTATCAAACATTTCGCTTGTTTATTTTGTTTCTCTTGTTGTTGTTTCTGTTTCTTGGTTGTTGTGGTTTCGCTGTGGATCGAACCGAAACCGTTAAGTGGTAATAAAAAATAATGATAATGGTAATTCATAATAATAATAATAGTTTGTTTTAAATATGTATAATTTATAATTTAAAGATGTGCATTTTACATAATTATATTATAGATAGATTCGCTCTCATACTCCATGTATCTTCTTTATCTTCACTTTCATCTTACTTTCCTTTTATCTTTTATCGAATTAAATCAACACACGCTCCATCGATATACACACACATTTATATATCGACCATTATGGGCTAATTCTAACGGTTTACATTAAACGGAAAAAAAAGTCGGAATCATTATCCTCATATCATTATTCTTTATAGAGATGAAAAAAAAAAACTTACAAACTGATTGGCTAAAATTAAAGGAAAGTACGTACATATACAAATTTGCATACAAATCTGAAATGGTTCTTCTGGTTTTTATGTTTGTTTTGTATTGTTTTTTTTTTACGGATTTTCCTTATTAATTTTATTTTAATTAGGCATAAATTATTTATATAAATATTTACAGTTTTCTTTGCTATTTTTTTTAGGGAGTTGTTGCTGCTGCTTTTTCTTCGACTTGTTCTTCTTGCCGTCCTTTTCCAGTGCCCATTTGCTTTCTCTTTTCCGCGCGCTTTGCCATTTCTCATTTTTTCACTCTAAAAACTAATTTCCGTTTATTTTTTATGCTTTCTGTTTTGTAAAGACTAAAGAAAAAAATGGTTTTCGCTTGTGAATGAATCCTGCATTCTCCCCTTCCCGCTCATGCTATCTCTTTTACTCTTCGGATCTTTCCTCTTTCTCTTGTAGTTTTTTTGTCTGGCTTTAGGCAGATTCCATAGCGGATTTACATACATATAGATCTACATATTATTGAAACATTTAGCTTGGTAGTTCATGTTTTTTTGCTGTTTTTATATAGTTTTTATATATATATATTTCTATTAATATGCCTTGGATATTAATATTTAATACAATGT
Source organism: Drosophila kurseongensis (assembly GCA_018153305.1). Lineage (NCBI taxonomy): Eukaryota > Metazoa > Arthropoda > Insecta > Diptera > Drosophilidae > Drosophila > Drosophila kurseongensis. The sequence continues at coordinate 2,766,407 of JAECXX010000141.1, forward strand.
TACGCATAGTGCATTACAAATATAGTTTAAAATAAAAAAAAAAAAAACATGTATATATATATATATATATATCGGTACATATATATATGTTATAATTTTAATAAAAACTATTACATTAGTTTATTATGTAATTAGAAGTAGATTACTTCAAATGGGTTTATTTTTCTTCTTTTTGATCCGATTTGAGTCCGATCGCAAGCATTCCCTTTTTCAGTTTCCCTCGCTTTTTCCTCATTTTCATTAACATTTTCTTTGTGGCATATTAAAAAAAAAACTGTTATCTGGTTATCTGATTCTTTTTTCTCTTGGATATTTTGGAATTGCATTCGATTTAATGAAGTTTCTAGTTTTTATCGCTTCGGTTTTTTGTTTGTTGTTCAGATACGAGTATATACAAATGTATATGTGTGTGTGCGTGTGTGTATGTGTTTTATATTTTTTATTTTTAAATCAAATTTCTTCTGGATTTTGATACAAAACAAAATTAAAGTAAAATATAAGTGTGTTTCATCGTTCGTTTAAAAGCTTTAAAATTAAATGTATGTGGGTGCATAAAATTATAAAAAAAAGAAACATTCGTGGGTAGAATATGATTTATGTATATATACGTGAATACATAATATTAAATATGCATGTATACAAAATGGAAATTGGCAATTAAAATAAGTGTTTTTTTTTTCTTTCTTGTAAGGCAATAGCAGTCTGCAGTGTCTGTGTATCTGTGTTTTGTGTGTATGAGTGAGTGTTATTGTAATAATGTTTGAACTACAAACAAACATAACCCAATAAAAAAAAGCAAAACAAGAATTTGTAATTTCCCGTTGCAAATGTTTCCTGTTCTCTGCGTCTTTATGATCCTTCCTGTGTTTCTGCGGTTTTTTACGTTTCAGTTCTCTATACTGTGTGCTTTTTAGCCTACGCTAATTTGCTATGGTTTTTTACGTTAACCTTTATTATTATTTAATACAAAGAAAAAATAATTTTCTCCTCCTCTCATACGCATTGTTCTTGGGAATCTGGTTTTTTGCGTTTTTGTTTTTTGTTTTTAGATGCCACCCTACTTACTAATTTACATTTAGCATTTAATTATTAATTATTTTATATTAATTATTCTGCTTGGTATTTATAGTTAACAAAAAAAAAGTGTGTTTATAGCAGCCTTTATAAACAATTTCTCAAGCTTTCTCCTCTTAGCGATTTTTCTCAGCTTTCACATTCTTCTCTATCCTCTTTACTTCCGGTTTCTTTTGCTGCAGCTTTGCTTTTTCCCTATCTTCCGGGTTTTGCCCCTTGGTTGTTCGTCTTTCTCCTGCTGTTTTTGCTGCATTCCTCTTGTTTTCTTTTCTTTTCTTTTTTTTTTTTTGCTTTACGCTTGTTTATCACATTTAATATATATATGCATATATATATTTATATATAGTTTCTTTAATTTAAGTTTTTGTTGTTTTTTTTTTTGCGACTCGCTGTGGAAATTCTTCGGGTCTTGTTGCTGATGGTGTTGCTGTTGCAACAGCAACATTAGCTTGGCTTGGCGGCAGTGTTGCAGGCAGCTCATTCTCGTTAACTCCCTTTGTCATCTCATTCCTATCAAAACATCATCATCGCTCACATCAATCACCCATATTCTTAAACTACAGCAGTTCTTGTTGCAACAGCAACTTGTGTTGCTGCTGTTGCAGTTGAGCCTGCTGTTGCAACTGTTGCTGCTGCCAGCGCTTGTATTTCCCCTGATAGGTTGGTGTTCCTCCAGATCCTCCTCCTCCTCCTGCAGCAGCAGCATTAGCAGCATTTGCCGGCATTGTCTGCATATTGTTGTTGATGATGGTACTATTGTTATTATTGTTGTGGAAGTGGGCTGCATCCATTACGGTCTCGTAGCAAAAGGCCGCTGCATCGAGTAGCGTAGCCGCATAGTTGCTGCTACTGTTTTGCAAATGGAGTTGCTGATGCTGCTGGTATTGCTGAAGTTGGAGTTGCTGTTGTTGCTGCTGCTGCTGCTGCTGCTGCTGGAGTTGCTGTTGGCTGGCAGCTAGAGTTGCTGCTGCTACTGCGGCGGCGGCGAATTATGAATTGGAATTGCGCTTGGTTGGCAGCTAGGACGAACTCGACTGATTCATATTGCCAAACATGTGGGCAGAGAAAGATGTCTGGCCAGTGGAATTGGCCTGCGACGTCGACGACTGTTGCTGCTGCTGTTGCTGTTGCTGCTGCTGTTGTTGCTGCGCCTGCTGCTGCTGGTTGAGCGAACCGCGCCCGTGTTTCGGTATCGGCGGCTGGATGTACTCGTGCCTAGCCAGCGCAAACACATCCATGCGGTCCTCCTTTCGATAGGCCAAACAGCCTCGAATAAAGCTCTGTTTTGGAATGATACAAAACACATAGATTAGGACAACTGCTTGATATTTCTGATATTAAGATAAGGACTACGCACCTTGGCCTCATTAGAAACGGTTGGCTTATTGGAGAACTGCACTTCGGTGGCCTTCAGAATCGTATTCTCCTCGAGGATCGTGGCCTGCGACTGATTATGACCGAAGGGCTTCTTGCCATACAGGCACTGGTAGAAGATCACGCCCACACTCCACACGTCCACCTTGGAGGAGATCTTTGGCGGATTCTTGCCCACCACAAAGCACTCAGGTGGCAGATACCTAAATTGGTCGAAAAGAAATATTCCATTTAGTTATTCTTCACTCGGAAATTAAAATAAACTTAAATGTCTATTTAAAATCAACACCCACCAGTAAGTGCCGGCTCCCTGGGAGGTCAGATCCATGCCATGGTCGGGATTGTAGTTCTCGTCGTCCATCACCTTCGACAGACCGAAGTCAGTGATCTTGATCTCGCCGCAGACATTGCCCTCGGTGAGCAGAATGTTGCCGGGCTTCAGATCGTAGTGGATAACTGGAGGCTTAATCTCATTTAGATACTTGAGTGCAGATACAACCTGATGGGAGAAATTAAATAGTTATTATAAGAACTAAGTTTTAAGTCTTAGCGGTATGGTTACTAACCTGCATTATTATCGAGCGCGCTTCACGCTCGGGTATAGTCTTATGTTGCTTCAGATAGAAGTCTAGATCGTGTCCATCGCAGTATTCAAGAACCGTGCAAAAGGAATTCGCATCGATCTCAAAGACATCGTAGAGCTTGACGACCCGAGGATGATCCAGCGCCTTGTGGATGTTGTATTCTCGCAAAGCGTGTCTGATTTTTTGAATATTTAGTGGGGGTTTCAAACGAGACGAGACTTTAGTAAATTGTTTGCAATGATTACGACCCCACCCATGTTACTGTGGCCTAAGGTTTATGCTTCATTTGATTTAAAATAGGTTTATAAAGGCTGTTTATATTCCTAAATAAAAGCCTACATTAATCCTGCTATATTTCAGTAACATAATGTGGCTTGCAAATAAATGTATCCTTTTCGTTTAAATCTGATCTAAAAGGTTCCGGGATATGCAACCCCATCATTTAATAAATGAGTTTTATAGTGCAAGAACTGCCAACTACTCTATCCTATTGACTTTACCCCCAATGACTTCCTGCTCCTCTGTTTTACTACTCACTTGATATAATTAGCTTTCTTATCCTCCTTCCAATCCTTGTTTAATTGGTGCACCTTACATGCGACATAGCGTTGCTCCTTGAGGTCGAAGGCCTTGTGAACCTCTGAGAAGCCGCCCTTGCCCAGCAGCATCAGCAGAAGATAGCGATCGTTCAGCACGGGATGGTTATTGAAGCGGGACTAAAAGAGAGGTGGTAATCAAGAGATAAGCATGTTAATAAAATTTCCCAAATTTCAATCTTTTTCTAGACTGCGGACCTGGTCCTCGTTGAGAATCCGCTTGAGCTCTCGGATGTGCAGATTGCGCTCCCGCTCCAGCTTCTCCATCTCCAGCTGCAGGTCGGCGTCCTCCTTCTTGAGGGCATTTTGGCGCAGCTTGAGGATCTCATCGTACTCGTAGTACTCCTGCGCAGTGTATGCCCCCGATACGGGATCCGGCTTGAGGAACGTGCCCGAGTCGGAGCAGCTGCCGCTATCGTTGCCGCCGATGCCGCCGCCTCCTCCTCGATCCGACAGTCGATCGCCAACGCCGCCCGAATTGCCAACATTGCCGCCCGATCCGCCGCCGCCGTTGTGCAGCAATTGAGCCTGATTGGCCTGCGTCGAGTTGCTGCGCGTTAGACCACGTCCTCCGCCGCCTCCGACGCCACCAACGCCACCGCCGCCAACGCCCCCGCTTCCAACGCCACCGCCAACGGCTCCGCCACCGATTGCGCCCGCATTATTGCCGCCCAATCCGCTGTCGACGCTGACGCCGCCGGCTGTGCCGCCAAGGCGATCACTTCCAGGTCCGGTGACAACGCCGCCCGTCAGTTGCGAGGAATCGTTCGAGTTGGAATTCTGCTGCTGCTGCTGCTGATGTTGCTGTTGCTGCTGCTGCTGTTGGTTGTTCTGGTTGCTGTTGTTGTTGCGCTTGCGTCCGGACTCCGCCGGACGCTTCTTCATCAGCTGCTTCTTCTGCCGGTCAATCTCCTCGCGCTCGGCGGTTATCTCCTCCTGCCGCCGACTTAGCTCCTGGAACGCATAGCCGTCCGTCCAGTTCTCCTGTAAATTTAGACAAGTAAGGTGAGTTAAAAAATGGTAATGACTTAGAGAAGAAACAGCAAAATTAACTGGCTTTATAAATATATATATTTATCTTTATTTCATTGCGAAACTTCGGGGGGAACAGCTGTTGAAGGATTTGTAAACGTTGCAGCGGTTGTAGATGCAACCCCTTTTCCATCGTTTACAAACACCATTTTAAAACTCTCACCTGGAATGTGGCACCCACTCGCTGGGTGACAAACTGGCCGAGTCTGAGGCGATTCTGCATGCACTTCTGTCGCGCTTCCTTCTTCTCGATGCTGCTCTTCTCCTTTAACAGCTTCTTGACCACATCAATGCACTTGACAATGTGCGACTTGTGCTGATCAATCGTCTTCTGATTGCCAACAATCTGGCACTTTTGCTCATCGGACAGTCGGGTCATCTCGTCCAGCTTCACCTTGCCCGATTCGTGTTCTGCCTCTCGTTCCTGCAGCTCATGCAGTGACACCTCCGTTTGGGTGGCCTTACTGTACGTTATGATTGCAGCCTGCATGGCCATTGGTGGTGGCGGTGGCAGTGGTGGTCCCACGCCCACATTTACACCCACGCCGACACCTACGCCGACGCCCACACCGACCATGCCCACAACTCCCAGGGAGCCAAGTTGATGCGGATGCGTGGGCACCACGGATGCCGTCGATGTGGTCGGTGGCCCCAATTGCTGTTGTTGCTGCTGCTGTTGTTGCTGCTGCTGCTGTTGCTGCTGGGACAGGGGCGTCTGTTGCTGGATGGCCGCGAGACTGAGGGGATGACCACCCAGGCCGACGACCACGTGTGGAGGAACCATTTGATTGGAAGTCTGTTGCTGTTGGCGCTGCTGCTGCTGCTGCTGTTGCGCCTTGCTGGAGTTGACATAGTGGAAGTCAGCGGCTCCCGGTGGCTGCTGCTGCTGTTGCTGCGGCGTCTGTGTTTGGGGACTAGCTGGTGGATACAAAGCGTAGGCGCTGCTCGTCTGCACTTGCACCTGGTTGCCAGCGGCTCCTCCTGCATTGCCGCCCGTCGCAACACCGCTCGCCTGTTGCGCCGTCTGCTGCTGCTGTTGCTGGGCGGATGAGGGTGACTTGCTGCCGCCTCCCGTATGCGATCCTCGGAGTCCTGCTGTGTTTCCGCCCGCACCTCCTGGCACACCAACGCCGACGCCCACGGCCGTTTGCTGCTTATTGAAGTAGTCGTTGATCTTCTTGTTGTCGTTGACGGGCAGCATTAGGCGGGCGCTCTTGCCACCGCCACTTCCGGAACCAGAACCGGCACCAGAGCCTCCACTGCCGGCGCCACCGGCTCCTCCGCCACTGCCCGCCGATCCACCAAGGCGATCACCTATATTTAGGCTCATATTAACCTTGGGCATATCACGAAAGGCCAGGGATTTGCCCTTCAGGCTGCTGTTGTTCACCACGGTTGTTCCTGCTCCGCCGGAACCACCGCCACTCCCCGCCTCATCCGCACTGGTGTGCGGCATTTTTCGCTTTCGTTTCCGTTCCGCTGGCGTTCGAGGTTTACCCACGCCCGCCGTCACCGATGCCGTCGTGGTCGTTCCGGCCGTCAAATAGGCCATCTCTCCACCATTATTGGAGTGCTGTGGAGGGGGCGGCGGTGGCTGTTGCATTCCCAAAGCGGGCGGAAAGGCGGGATGTTGCTGCTGTTGCTGTTGGATGGCTGCTGCTGCGGCTGCTGCTGCAGCTGCTCCTCCTGGCGTTGCTCCACCGCCACTCAGCATATCATTGACATCCTTCTCGCTGTGCGAGGAGCCAGTGCTCATATTCGAATCCGGATTGCTGCTACCCTGATGCAGCCCCTGCAGCGATTGTTGCTGCTGCTGGTGGAAGTGTTGCTGCTGGTGGAGTTGCTGTTGCTGATGCAGTTGCTGTTGCAGCTGATGCGGATGCTTGTGTAGGTGCTGCAGATGTTGCTGCGGGATTATCTGCTGCTGTTGCGCCTGCTGCGGATTCTGTTGCTCCTGTTGCTGCGACTGTTGGTTGCTGTGATGGTTAGCAAAATGCTGCTGCTGTTGCGGAGGCGGGGGCTGCTGCGGCTGCTGCTGCGGCGGTTGCAACTGCTGCTGCTGATTGGGATGGTGATGACTTAGGGCCGAAGTGGTCTGCGGGGCCATCTGCAACTGAGCGCCAGCGGACATCTGCAAAAGATAAAAAAAAAATAAACAAAATTAGTCAAAATCTACTGCAGTTTGCTATCCAAGAAGAAACTAATGTTAGTTAAATTCCCACAACATGTCGCACACTATCGTCCGTGGGACGGCTTTCACAACCAGAACTCTTCTTACTTATATAAAGTAGAAAGCAAAGAATTCTCGGATGAAATTCAAATATGTTTCATTGATTTCTTTTATAAACTTTTAGATTGTCTACTGTATACGTTGTCATTTTTTTTTAGGACTACTATATTAAACATTCCCAGATTGTAGCCTATTACTCAATTAAAATTTGTTAATTTAATCTTTTTTAAATACAGTAAAAAATATAAATATTTTTCGTTATTAAAAATATTAAGTATAGTTAAAAGCTGGAAACTTTGCTTCAAACTCGGCTTGCTATACTTCATTTCTAAATGTTTATTTTTCCCTTTAATTGCATTTTAAATATTTTTTTTTTCGCGAATGGCCAATTTTTGTATACTTATTCAAAATCGTTAAGGCGATTTTTGGCCTTTTACTTATTAATAAAAAAACGTTAGCTCAAATTTTTTTTTTTTTAGATATTTGCTGACACTTTAACTTTTCCAATTGTTTATTTGTCGACTTTAATGGATTTTCTTTGCTTAGCCTTTTTGATATTTTTTACTCTTCACTCTTCTCCCACTCTCTCTGTCCGCTTTATGCACTTTGCAACACTGACGCCGCTTTTGTTTTGCTCCGCTGCTTCTTTCTTTTCGCATTTGTTTTTGCGCCTCTCTTTCGCTTGGGCGAGAGAGTGCTGCCACATGCGCGGCATTTGCGACTAGGTGGCAACCCGGGGGCGGTGGCAGCAAAAGAGACAGCAAAGGAGAATGTGCAAAATATGCGAGAACGAGTGCGAGCGAGACGAAACGACAAAGCGGCATGCGTTTGCGAGAGTGTGAGTGCAAGGGAGACAGCAACAGCGACAGAGAGCGAGAATGCAGTGGCATGTGTAAATGTATGAGTGTGTGTAATGTTTTATCAAAAAGCAAAGCGTAAGACAATGAAAAAAAAGAAAATGTTGAAAAATTTACTAGAAATGAAAATGGCTGACTTAAGCTACTTTTTTTTTAATTTCCTTTTTTTTCTTCGCACAAAATTCACTTCCAAAAACTTTGTATTTTAAATAAAATTTGTTTTGTTGAAAATTTTATATGTATGGTCACAAAATGCCGTTCACCTTTTTTAAGCGCCGCATATTTTTCTGCACACACATACGTGGCTACGGGTGCGTGGGTATGTGTATGGGTGTGTGTGTATGTTTGGATTTTCACATTCTATTACAATATTATCACATTTGGTTCTTTTTTTTTGTTTTTAGTCTAGTTTGCACAAATTTTTCACATTTGCCTTAATGAGTTCCTTGATATATATACCGTATATATATGTGCATATATATTATAAACCGTGTTTATTCCGATTTTTTTGCAGTCGCTCTCATCGTGCGCGTGTGTGTTTGTAAAATGGTAACGAGCGGAGCGAAAGAAAGAAGAAGAAGGTGCAAACACACAAGAGAGTTAGCAAAAGCCAACAAGAAGAAGAGCGGCGAGAGCAAGAGAGCAAAAGAGCGAGTTGAACTATTCGCTCATTTGCAAAAACGAAAAAATAAAACCGAAACAAAAAACGGACAAAAAGTACACTAAAATTAATCCGATTGCTTTTCCCTCTTTTACTTTATTTAGTGTTATATTTTTTCAGTGTTTTTATGTCGTCTTTTTGATTGATAAATATATTTTTGTGCGGAACTTCCGCGCGCGCGTTCGTTTAAAACAACAGCGAAAGCAAACTACACACGCCGCCAAACTACAACTACAACTACAAAACGAGCGTCGCGGCGTTGCAGCTTCTTCTTCTTTCGCTACTGCTGCCTTCCATTCCATTCCACCGAACTGAACTTCCAATCCAAAACGGAACGGATAGCATAGCAGCTGCTGTTTTGTAGGAGCGGAAGGGAGAGGGGGAGAGTGGAAAGAGAGGAGACAGAGAGAGACAGCCGGCGTCTTTGTCAATTCGCGAGCGGCGACGCCGGCAGAGGGCGCCATTGCCACAACACCACAAACACACACATATCAGCAACAATGGTGCTCTCGCCCATAACATAAAATAGCTAGAAAATAAGAGCTAGATTAAGTTAAAAAAATTAATAATAAACAAAGGAACAGTTATCAACAATATTTAAATTCAAAATTATTATTTTTTTATTTTCTCAAAATATCTAATTAAATTTCCATATTAAGCAAAGAGTGTCAACTGTCAATTGCATATTTCAAGCTTAATGATAAACCAAACATTTTACTGAATAATCTCTACATTCATATTTTAGTTTTAATTAATAAAACTTTATTAGCTTTTTAGTAACAAATAAATATCAGTTTGTTAAATATTTAAAACTTTGACGACGATTTTTTATTGTTTTGCGGTCTTTTTAGGAAGAAAGCTATAAAATAGCCATACATTCAACTCTAAACTCTAAAATATCATAAGGAATTAATTTCGAGTGGAATGGGGGGAAAAAAGTAGTGCAATGCGTTCCAATGGGCAGTTAATTGGTTAGCAAAATAATACAAAGTACAGAATAGGAATATATTTTGAGGGGGTTAGAAGGCAGACGGGGAATGAATAAGTTAAATATAACGCTGTTCTGGGTGCTTCTGTTCGATTCGTAAAGCATTTGTGCATTTTAATACCCCTAAAATATACGTACATTTCGTTGTGCAAACACACAATTGGGAAAAAATAGGATGTAGTGTTTGAAGATATGGGAACAACACTACAAAGGAATATTTTTGTGTTCTGTAAAAGTATTATGCTCGGAAATATCTAGATAATATTTAGTGAGTTTAGAGTTAGGAACTTTATTATTAGGCGTTATCAGTAAAAACAACAAAGTTAAAAATGATTAGTTACAATTTAACCACTTTTTTTTTTGTAGAATGAGCTAAACATGTTAATGCTGAGTGGATAGTTCATGATAGTTTATGATAAAAAAATACTTCTTTATAGAACAAGTTTTAAAATATAGTGTTTTGCTAAGTTATGGCGACCTAATTTTTTTCTCAATAACAAAAAAGAGCGTAGAATTAACAAAAACAGATATTTCGAAAATAATGGAGTTTAGATATTTTCCTAATATATTTTAAAAGTTTATGTTAGATTCCTTATCGAATTTTTTTCAAAAGATAAAAAATAAAATAAAAAGTGTATAAAAAATTGTAGAATAATTCGCTGATAATTATAGTAGCTTAATTAAGCACCGTGGTTTTTATATGCTATTACATTTGGGAGTTATAGAATGGTTTCATCGTAGGTGTACTTGAATTATTATGTACATATATTCAGAAATGAACATTTGATTTTTATGTAAAGGGCTTACAAATTCTAGGATTGTATTTTTACATGTGTTCCTTTTTCCTTATCCCCTTTATTTTTCATCTATTTTTCCCGTTTCTTCATTTTCTTTTTGTTTAGACAACAGCTGTCGCATGATTGCCCGCTGCAAAATGAGAAGGGGCAAAAGAGAAGAAGCAGAAACAAGAAACAGAAACATAAAGAAAAAGCTAAAAAAAAAGTCTTGCCAAACATGGCCAGAGCATGAAAATTGTAACGGCCAGCGAAACACGAAATTGGCAACACCGAGAAACTGAAAAAGACGAGCAAAAGGAGGGGACGAAAGAGGGACTAAGGGGGAGAAAAAAACGAGACGAACGAAAGGCCAGACAATGAAATGAACTGATGATAATAAGGGGAGGGGGAGGGGGAGGAGGAGGAGGAGAATGGGGAAAGAGGGGCAACGAAGGAGCAGAAGGAGGATGGGGAGTAAAAGGAGAAGCGCAAAGCAAAGCGACAAACGACGACGACTTAATTTTTGGGCCTTGCCTTTGACTCACGTGCGCGTGAATGAGATAAATCTATGATGATGATTATGCTCCGCTGCAGCGCGAAAGGGAGAGGAAGAGAGGTGCATGCGAAAAGAGCAGAGGAGCAAATGTGGAATGGAAATACGGACCGAGATGGAATGAAATGGCACACAAAAAAAAAGGAAGCCCCGAATAGCTTATTCTGAATAATTCTACAAATACAACTCTTAAATCTTTATATCAATAACATATTTATTTATATTTCTATATTTAAATAATGGATATTATGTTAGAATTTAATTTTTTTCGTTTTATAATATTTGCCATTAGATATGTTAAAGTTACAATTTTGTCCTGTTGTAAGAAGAAACATATAAGCCCAATGCACTCACACTAAACCGAATGAAAATCCGAAAGGTAACGTGTGAGAATATCAATTTGGACAAAAAGATTTCAAGTATAATCGAATCCATTTTGCCATTTGTACATTTTTCTCTGTGCACAGCATAAAATAGGGGATAGAGGAATAGGGGTCTGGAAGGATGACAAAGCGAAAGGCAAGAAGGAAACAGAAGAGCGGAAGAGAGACGCAAGTGGGTGGGTGGGCGTTGTGTGGGTGTGGCACGAAAACCAACGGAACTCACATGCATTACGCATATGCATTTCTTATTGAGAGAAAATCTCACGAGAGAAAGAGAGAGAAAATAAGAAGAGATGATGGGGAGAGACACATTCCAATGGTGCTTGAAAAACAGTTTTACGCTTCTTTTCTAGTAGTGTTCTGCAATTTACAGTACCAGATCCATAAATAAAAAACATAATTTTTTATAAAAACATTAAAAAAAATTCAGATAAAAACAAAAATGCAGGAATTGTTCCTTAACAAATAACTTAATTTCATCAAGGGTTAACATTACGTGCGATCGTATTCATTTTATTTAAATGTAAACATTCTTCTTAATGGTTTCTTTCTATGCATCGTTTGCTGTATTTTGGATTAAAGAAGTTGAATACTTCTGTTGTGTTGTACTATTTGTTGCCTCCAATAAAAGTGTAGGAAGCTTCACTGTCCAGTTGCACTTAAAAGAAAATAATAGCAAGCAAAGCGAACCATTTATTTTTTTTGGTAGTATTGTTGATAAGAAGAAATTTGTAAGCGTGTAAACGTTTTATTTTTTAAACTGGTTTGATGTTAAACGAAAAAAAACAAAAATAAAAGGCAGTAGAAAAGCTAATATTTGAAACATAACAGAAACAAGTTATTAAAAACTGAACTAAATAAAAAATTAAACAAAAAATATTTTATTTAACATAAAAATAATATTAAAACAACAAAAGAAACGGAAACAACAACACAAAAATAAAAAACAGATTAGATTGAAATCGAAACAGAAAAAAAAAGCACTGTAAAAACACATCGAACCGCAACTCGGTTCGACTGCGACGCCGACAGCGCTGCGCGCGCTCTGCTTTGTCGCTTCTGCTGGCGTTTTAACAGTTTAACAGTTCACGTCGATGAGTCAAGGTCGAGAGACGTCACGCAAATTTTCGTTTTCATTGCCTTTTGCCCACAGACAAAAAAATAACCAGCAACAACAAATACCGAGAGAGTGTACACACACACATTCACATGTAATCGCACATGCTGTTTTATTTTTAGACACGAACGACAAGCCGAAGAAGAAACGAAGTTGCACGAGAGAGAAAAGATAGGAGAGAGCCGAAAAGAGAGCGCAACATCTGCTACAAAAATGAATGAATAAAATGTTCGGTCTTGTTGTTGCTTTAAATTCAGGCTATTGAAAATGGTTGGCAATTTAAATATAAACATTATCTAAAAAGGGGGAAATGAATTTAGTGCTACAATAAAAAGCACTTGATTAACCCCATTTTAAAAGGCGGGGTATGAGAACAATTTGAGAAAATTCAAACATTTTTAGATACTTTGATTAATAGCAGAATTAATCGGATAATTATTAAGGTTTTTCTAACGATTTCTATATATTTATATTTATATTATTTTTTGATTATTATCAGTTCATTTTTCTAACCACAAATTTGTTTTATTCGTTCTTATCAGTTTTGGGTTTCACTCGAAACATTTTTCAAATCCCCAAAAGTTAATGTATGAATACGAAATTTATTTGTATATCAATCGACTAATCATTTCAATTAAAATTGATTCTCCTGATTCTGCCACTGTTTTTCTTATCGCTGTTTCTATTTTGATTTGAGTTTATTAATTCCCATTGGGTTAACATTAACATAGTTTAGTTTTCGTTGTTGTTCGTATTGTATGTGGCCCAATTTTGCGAGCGTCGCTGTTAACGCTCGGCAGCGCAGTCGACAAAGGCTGGGCGCTCAGCATAAAGCGCTGTTATTCGCTCTCTCTCTCTTTTGATCTGTCGCTCACACATGAATAGCACGTGCACGGGCGAGAAACCGCTTAATGTAAACAGAGAGAACGAGAGAAAAAAATAAATAGAAACAACAACACTCACGCTTTTCGTTAATTTGCGGCCGCTGGCCGTTTTGTTGTTGCTTTTGCTGCCGTTACTCGCGCTGCGACTGCGTTTTCTTGCGGCAGCAGAGGCTAACATTATGTTGTTGCCGCTGTTACTGTTGCTGTTATTGTTATTGTTGATGTGAATATTATAATAGTTGTTGTTGCTATTGCTGCTACTGTTGCTGCTGTTGTTGTTATATGTTATTGTTGTAGCACCTCTTATTTTTGTTTGCTTTTGATGCGCAGTCTGAAATTGCTGTATTTGCTGAATTTCTGGTATTATCGGTAAACGTTGTTGAAACTGTAACTGTTGTTGTATTGGCTGCAATTCTGGTATTTTTTGCTGACTTTGCAAAGTTATTTGTAAAGTTGGCATATGCGGTAGTTCATTGATTTGATGATAATTAAATACAAGCGGTTGTTGTTGCGGTATTTGTTGTATTTGATATGCCCGATTTTCTGGTACTATTTGTAACTTATGTACTTCTGGTATTTGCTGAACTTTTTGTATTTCATGGCTACTATGCTGTGATTGTGGTATTTTCTGTGTTTGATTTGTTAGATGCGGTATTTTATGTATTTCTTGTATTTGATGTGGTATTAATTGCGGTAATTCTTGGATTTGCCTTAGTTGTTCGTTCCTTCTTCTTTGTTGCTGTATTTCTTGAATTTGCAAATGTTGCCTTTGCTGTTGTATTTCTTGTATTTCCAGTTGTTGTTGCTGCTGTTGTTGTTGCATTGCTAAAGCGAATGCAGCACAAAGAGGAGACGGCGTGCAAGACATAACATGTTCGCCCTGTTCAAAAAACTTGTGCTATCTCGCTCTGTCGCGAAACAGCTGACTCTTGCCGGCTAAAATCAGCTGCTCTCGCTCTCTCTCTCTTTGTTGTGCTATTCCTCTCTATCTCTTTGATTCTCTTTGTATTTTCGCACACTCACAAACACACAGTTGCACAAAAAAAAAAACAAGTCTCAGTTTTTAGACTTTTTTGTTGTTTATTTCATTGGTTCTTATTTTTTGTTGTAGTAGGAAGTTATGTGCGCGAATTTTTTTAGCGACACGTCACGTTGCTCGCTCTTTAAGTTTAAGTTTGACACTGAGAGCTAAAGTTGGCTAAAATTGGCAAAACCGAAGCACACACAGGCAAACACACGCCACGCACAAAAAAAAATGAACGCTACTCAGCGAACGTTGTATTTTTTTTTCTGGTTTCTTGCATACAGATATATGTGTATGTGTAATGTCTGCTAACCGAGTGAACTTAAATTGTGTTTAGCAACCGACAAAACCAAAACGACACCGACACCACCGCCGTCTGCACTCGAAATGCCGCTGCTCTCGCCCGCTCTCTGCTCGCTCTCTGCTCTCGCTGCTCTACCACTCTCTCCTCTCTCGACTCTTCGCGATGCTTCGCGTTTGTTCTTGTTGGCAAGTCCAACGACTGCGCTGCCCATGGCGACTGCGACGCCGTCTGCGACTGCGGCGTTAGAAAGCTTGCACATTTGTTCAATGCATTGTTTTTACATCTTTTTCTATTACCCATCTTTGCCATGCCAACTTTTAACTTTGCCTTACATACATACACATGTACATTTTGAAATATTTTCTCCTGTTTTTTCAAAGCGCACATATTTTCCAAAAATTTCGTAGCTTAGCTTATTTTATAAGCAAATTTTTTTAATTCAATTATTTTCTTTTTTTTAAAACAATTTGTTCAAATTTTGTTTCCAATTTCTTTCAAATGAAACCAACATTTTAATAATGCTTATTATTTTATTTTTGTTATGTTTTTTGCAACGCACAACCAACAACATTAATATGCAAATGGTAACACCTTTAATATTTTGTAATCCAAAAGTAACCACAACAAATAAAACCCGATGACCTCGTATTAATTTGTTCAAGTGCTGTTTAATTATAATTATAGCCACAGGCAAGACCAACTAAAAAGGGTTGTTTATTGCTCAATAATTGGGTATTAAAAAGCATATTAATCAAATTTATGTTTATATGTAAATAGAAATAATTTAATGGAAAATCAAAATAGGTATTTTTAGATCTAAGGAACAATTTTTTTCATGGGAATTTTCCCAACAAATATTAATTTCTTATTTCTTTTTGTTAAAAAGATATGGCCTGAGATGGAGTATGCGTTAGTGCCTTTATGTGACCGATTTATAAAAGTTAACAGTTGTTTTGCAAATGGTAGGCTTTCCAGCCAGATTGAAAAGGATAGATGGTCAGAATAATGAGACAGAGATAATATACTAGAAGCAGATAGATATCAGAATAAATATATTTACCCTTTAATTAGTTCTGTATTTTAAAATTAATTAATAATTAATTACAGTTTTTAATGAAATATATAATTTTTTTTATAACTCGAAAACCCTACTATAAGTTTAACCACAGTTGTATGCAAATGAGGCAAAATCAATTAGGCACAATGAAATGAAATTCAAGACGAAAATAAAATTACGTGCCCATACACAACAAAAGTCATTGGCATATGGGAATGACGCGATATATGTATGTATGTAGTATGTATGTATATATGTTCATGTATCCTATTATACTCACTTTTGCATATTTTGGTTTTCGGTTTTCAGCAATGAACATGAAAACCAATTAACTCTCTGGCCAACAATTTTTACTGGTTTTTCGTTTTCTTTTTTTCTTAAGTTTTTCCAGCGATTTTTCCTTAGTTTTTAATGGATGAGTTGAGTTTGAGAGTTGCATTTTTTTTTGCGATTCGTCGTTGATTTTTCTTCATTTGATTTGTGCAACTTTCCCCCGAAACAAGCCAACAACACAAATGT
Source organism: Drosophila kurseongensis (assembly GCA_018153305.1). Taxonomy (NCBI): domain Eukaryota; kingdom Metazoa; phylum Arthropoda; class Insecta; order Diptera; family Drosophilidae; genus Drosophila; species Drosophila kurseongensis. The sequence goes on from JAECXX010000141.1 coordinate 2,782,420, forward strand.
GCCAGTGCCAAGTGATTAACTTTTTTTATACACCTCTACCTATTTTTCTTTTTTTTTATTTTGCAAACGGGTGAGTTAGTTAGAGAGTGTACATACATTCATATGTATATACATATGTGGACACATATGTATATGTACATATACTTTCCCAGGTCCCAGAAAAATAAAAACCAAATGTCAGCTGACGTAATCGCGCAGCATATCAAACAAATAAAAAAAAATGAGAAAAAAAAAAGATTCGGTGTATAAAACAAAAGTTTTGTGAATTGGGCGCGCGTGTGTCGTCGTCAAGTTGAGTCAATCAACAAATACAAACGGACGGCTATATAATCGTCAGAAGTGCACACAAAACTACAGTAAAACTTTTCAAAGAGAATCCAACTTAACCTAGTTCTTTACAAAAAGAAATTAAAAGCTTGACTAATTTTTCATTTACTTAAACGAATTTATCTAAATTTATAGTTTCAATGTACATATGTACAATTAACATACAATGTACATAATTATGTACATTAATGGCTTTTTTAGGCATAAGCTGACACAAATATTCAATACTTGTTAAAAGTTTTTCCGGACTCCCAAATATTTTATAATGGAAACTATGTCCAATAATCTTTCTTTTAAGATTCAAAATATTCTTTTTTTTAATCCTTTTTTAATCTAATTATACAAAAATATATACATACGTTATCCGAGAGTTTACTATTTGTTAATACATACAGACATACGGACATACATACATACATAATTGTAAATTGTTAAGCAGTTGTCGCACAATCAGAAAAAAAGAGCAAAACAGAGACACTAAAAGACGAAGAAGACGAGGCAAAGGAGAACGAGATAATCGCGAACAAACAAAAAGAAAATAAAAATGTTGTGAAGGTGTAAAATTTGCTAAATCTAGAAATCTGTGTATGCATGTATGTATGTACATTTTTGTCGATTTCAATCAACTAGGTCAACCGAAAAAGATAAGAAAAATATAAACCACAAATTATCGGAAAATGTTGCCCAATTTTTATTTTTCAACATTCCTAATTGGACTTTAATTCGCTATTTCCGATCAGAAATACTAAACAATCTCGTAATCATTTTAGAATTTATTAAACTGTGTAAAAGCTTTGAAATAAAGAAAAATTGACAAAATAAGCGACAAGCTTTTTTGACGTTTTATCGGTTTGTCTTTGTTTGTCGTTTTTGCCTTTTGTTGTTTCCCTTTTGATAACGAACGGCGAGTGAAAAATAAAACAAAAGAGATCACCACAAAAAGCAACGAGAAACAACAAATTAACATGCCGCGAATGCTTAAACAAAACAATGACGAAAAAACATAGAGAACTTGAAAAAGAGCAGGGAAGAGAGGGCAAAAACTGTAAAAAAAAGCTAAATATCTGGATTTACAAAAAATCTGTAAGTACAAAAACCTACTTATTGCATTTTCCTTATTGTATTCCGTTTTAAATAAAAGTAATAGCTTTCGTTAAGCTTTTGTAAATTCTTTGGCTAAGTATACAGCCTAAAATGGTTTTGTGTCCAAAAATAATCCAGCAAAACTAATTTCCAATTGTCTTTGCACCTGCCATTCAAAAAAATGCCAGTTCTAGCGGGAAAACCGCAGGGCGGGCAGTGCTATTACTCTCGCAAAGTCGCGAGAAATCCACGGCGTCTAATTATGCTGCACCAACAAATACAACTAAAACAGGAACAACAAGCATCGTGAGGGCGAAGGAGAGAGAGCGACCCAGTCAGTGGAAAAACAACAACAACAGGCGACGACCCACGACAACAGAAAACGCAACGAGTGACGACGAACGAGTGCTTTCGCCCCCTCTTATTTTCCCATCCCCCCCTCTTGCTAACACATTAAATACAGTTTAATTTACTATTTGAGCAAACGCGAAATGCAAAAACAATGATCACACACACACATAAACACTCGGAAATAAAGAAAATTGAATAAGGAGGAAAGTGTTGGAATAAAATAAATAAAAGGCAACTGACGTTTGACGATGTGTCGTCGTTTTGCTTTCCGTTTTCTGCCCGTTTCTTTACTTTTTTCGCTTCTTTCGTTTTCCCTTTTTGGTTTGCGCTTCGTTTTGGCTGCGCGTGTTTTTCGTTTCAGTTATTATTGAGACTAAAAATGCGGCGTGAGATTTGATTGTGAGTAAGCGCAACGCAAAGCGCAAATCGTCGAAAAGCAGCGACGCCGGCAGAGGCAGTGACGTGGGCAGAGCACAGCTCACACTACAACAAAAAAAACATAGTAGTAGTAATAACAATAAAAGGCGGCGACAGGGAAAATTCACAAAAGTGTAGCCCAAGGAAGGCGAACTAAAAAGCAGGCGAAAAGTTGAATACCCTGGAAAAACAATCAAATGATACAGAGAAATTATAATTTTATAAATAGTTTTTAATTTAAGCTTTCCTTCATTTTCTTAAATGTTCCTATAATGTAAAATTATATATGTATGTATGTACATAATTATGTATTTGCATAATAAAACATATAACAATTTAACAAAAATTAATCATAAAATATTACACTCTTGTAATGGTAAATTTCCCAAGTCCATGATTCTATTAGATAGAATCGATATTAGCACAACAAAAATAAAAACAGTTGAATTAGAAACCAAGTGTTTACCTGGTTAAGAAGGTAAAAATGATTTTTAAAGATCTTAGGCTGTTTTGATCTTTTAGTTTTACTTATATTGAATAATAATCACAGTAATGATAACACTATAAGGAAATGTTAATATCAATAAATCGGCCTATGCGAATGAAGCCAAAAATTCATTTGTATGTACCTTCCATTTCTTGTTTTTTTAATAGAGTGCAAAAAGGGTTTTAATCGAAAAAAAAGATAGAAAGATACCAAAAATATCCCGGAAAATTGAAGCTTAGAAACCGATCTGGCCATAAAAGCCAGACAAGGGGCGTGGCATACAGCCATTGCCGAAAAAAACCGTCTCAAATTCACATACTCCTTTTTTTCGGGCTGTGTCAACACACAGCAAATATTTCATATGAGGTAATCGACTTTGTCGACGTGAACCATTTTTCTGTTTATCAAAAATTTATAAAAATACCCGGGCAAAACAAAACAAAACCGAAAATCGCCAAAAAGTCAGACAAAGAAGCAACAACAAGAACAAGAAACATTACCGCATCTGTTGGTATGAATAATACTCCCTATTTTTTTCTTATAAATACATACAAACACATATACATATGTATGTGCATACATATGTACATAGGTGAGAAATCTTGACAAAAATTTCACTTCTCAGGCGAATGGAATTTTTGAGGACTATTAAAAAGAATAAAATTAAAACGAAAAACTGCAGGCGCTGGGGCAATTAGTTTATTTTTAGAATAGTTCAAGAGGGCAGGAAGAAAAGATCTGGTGTAACACGAAATAAATAGGAAGCAAAGAAATGGTTGGGGATAATAAATATAGTGTAGTTGGATGGTAAATGTGGCATATACGGAATGGGTCTATGAGTTAACTTCATTATTCTTATCAACGACAAAATGCCGGGGATACTTACATATGTATGTACATATATACAAGTGCAGTCGTATATGTGAAAACAAGTACATTATATACGCAAATTGTGGTTGGGGAAGAAAAAGATAACGAATGCAGAGGAAGCGGTAGGAAAATTGGGGGAACACGGTAAAGATTGTGGTGGCTTCTGTTATACGAATTCTCGGAACCACATTCTCGTTATTTTATTCAGATTATTACAAAAATCTGTATGTACTTTATTAGTTCAGTATTACTAGTAACCACTTTTTAGTTTACTGAAAGCCTTAAAAAGGAAGTCCTGAAGTCCTTGTGCGTTACACGTTTAAGTTTACTAACGGTCCATTCCCTATGAAGTGTTATACAGAAGCCTTGAAAGGTTTTTAACTGCTTTTTAACATTCCACCTAGATTGGCAATCAGTTTCCATATAAACCCTTAATCGATTTGTCATTGAAACTGCTGTGTAGAAAATGAGGTACAAGTTACGATGATTTGGAGGATGAGCTTATTGTTCAAGTATGGAGTATGGAGGGGATGATGACTCAGTGCCCCGCGATTTGTCCGATTCTTTGGTGCCCCATCTTTATCGGGAGTTGCGCTTTAATCGCATTTCGCTGTCATCATGTGACAGTTGGGACAGAAGGCCAGAAAAATCGAGAAGACACAACGAGACAGGATAGCCTTCGATTGCCTTTTGGCTGTGGGTTAAACGCAACCCGTTTTCCTGTAAATCGGTTTATACTATACATTTATGTATGTATATATGTACATATGTACATATATAACACATTATGCATGTATACTGTATACGCATTATTTATTGATCAGTTCTGCTTCGCTTTGCATTTTTTTTTGTATTTGCGTCTTTCCGAATGCCTATTCAGTTATTGATTTCGATTCCTATTTTTTGTGCCCCCGGATTCTCCTCCCCTTATCTTGCAGTTTTTTTTTATGTAACCATATGTACACTATTATACGGGAGAATCTATAGAGGTGTGCTCTTTATATAGCCTTTGCTTTAGAACATTGCCCTCAACTTTGCTGTGTGCTCGCTGAGCTTTTGTGATTTTTTTCTTCTCTATTCAAGTATTGCCATTGAAATAATTTGTACTTAAAATTGTTTAGATAAGATTTAATTAGAGCAAACAATGCAGTAAAAGCAAACAGAAAGCTAAACAAAAAATGGAAAACCAAAAACACACAGAGGAATAAGTTGGAAAATCAATTTAAGAAACATGATCGGTCTTTTAAAATATATTTTCTTTAAGAAGTGGATTGATTTTTATATACATATGATATTCGCATATTATTATTTCACTATTCTCCATTAGTTTTTATGACGATTTTCTCGGGGAATTAAACGCGAATTTCAATACGATTCCCAAGCTTTTCTGGTTTCAGTTTCTGTTGAAATTTTAATCAAAGAGCAACTCGTGAATATTTATCAGCCAGACTAATTGTGACATACTTAGTCGTAAATAAGAGTAAGCATGTACTTGTGTATATGGCCGATGTATCGGGGGTCTCCTTATATATCGGGGCACTATATACAGCGACCATAATAACAACAACAATGAACACAAGTTGAGAGGCAATGGCGCACTTTAATAATAAAAATCATTCATACGTAATTTCATTGGAATTTCACGCTGCTCTTTCTCTTCTTTCCGCCTTCTTTTGACTTCTTTCGCTGTTTGCTTTGGCCCCTGCTTCCATTTTTCGATTCTGATTGTGCCCCCTGATTCGTTGGACATTTTTTCTTGATTTTTATCCACCAAGAGTAAGCTTGAAAAGCTTTTTTTCCGACCCAGCCAGCAGCTTCTTTTTGAATGATGAGTAATGAATGATATATACCAATAATTATCTCTGAACAAAGTTACTACAAGTCCATTTTCCTATTTCATTTTATAAATAGTCGATTCATCTTGGAAATCAAAATGGTATTTTTAGTTTGCTTCGGGTACCAAATAATATTTATTGCTTCGAAATAAAAACCTAAAATATTTATCAATTATTAATTTTTATTTGGCCTACAAATTTTCAAACCATTTAAGTTAGCATTAACTGAAATTGCAAGTGAGTCAACCAAAAAGAAAATGGTGAAATTAATTGTTTTAATTATAGAATTTCAAAATGTTTTTTTCTAGGGTTTTCCTTTGTCGACGGGGCGTATGCGTGATGCTTGTGTTTGGTGCTTCTCTGTAGTTTGATTGGTGTAAGCCATCATCATTGGCAGTGGCTGCTATCCCAGCTGGTGCACCACCAACTTAACCCCTCTCCCCCCAAATCCCCAACATCCTTTTAAACCCCAAATCCCCTCTCCGCACTCCTTTTTTGAGTTTTGCTCTCGCCAAAATTTGCAGCTCACTTTTGGGTTAACGATTAGTGAGTTTAGCATGGGTGGGGATTTTAAAGGGGGTGGTGAATATATATGTATGTATGTATACTTGGATTCCGTTTTGGTACACAACTGCCATTGGCATTGTTTTTCGTCTCGCTTGCACTTTTAGCAACAACATCTGAGTGCAAAACTAACCAAACAACAACAAAAGTGAATGCAAATCAGGGGGCGCCACACTCAAAGAAATGTTCTACATTCATTTAAAATTGATCTACAATTTTTAGGTAATTCAAGATTAACAACTGAGACTTTTTCGAGCAAGTAGTATTTTCGATACCATATTAATAGTGAAGTGATCATTTGTTCCATATCTTTTTATTCGAAATACAATTTACATCCCAAGTGCATCAGTTGAAGAAAGCAGTGCAACCATCAGGAGAACCTGAATAACTAGAGGAGAAATGCGTGGAAGGAGGCTGAAGTGCTGGAAAAGTGGGTGGGGCAAAAAGGGGAGGCAGAATGGCCTGCCAAATACACAGAGGCAAAAACTGAAGCCAAAGCAAATATTTCAAACTCGCCTGGAAATATGGAAAGATTGTGTGCGTGTGAGTTGCGTGCAAAAGCATTGGTGTGCGTATAGTTTGTGTGTGTGCGTGTGTGTGTGCGGGATTTGAGAGCATCTAAGTGTGTGTTTGTGTGGTGTTCGTGTGCTTTGGGCCAAATGCATTCGGCGTTCCTGCACCTGCTGCACTCTAAAATCCACTTTTACCCTACCCAAAAATTGTAGCCACCCTTTTTTCTACACTTAGAAAAACTATCAATTATATTTATATGATTTTACATCAAAATGTCTTCTATTTTTCGCATACATTAAGTTTTATATATTGTTCATGTCGAAACCTTATATCATATATGATATATATATATATTATATTATGATAAACTCATTGATAAAAACATTTGAATTTTAAAAACTAATTTTTAACATCACAAAATCATGCGGGTTTAAATATTAATTTTACATCCCAAAATTATAATTTTTAAAATTTTCAAATTACATTTTGTAAATGATTTGGAAGCACAGTTTATCGAGATTTAAAATATTATTAAATATTCTTATTTTTGTATCACATATTTCTTTCTGTGGACCCGTTTTTCATGCCACCTCCCCCTGTTCTCGCTTTTCTTCTTAGCTCTTTTTTTTGGCTGTGTATCAATTCCAAAATGGCGGAGTGAATGTTGCCACGGGGGCGAATGAGGGGGTGGAGGAAGTTGGAAGGAGGTGGGAAGTAACCCCCACCCCACAACATACATGAATGTGTGCGTGTCTCGCGCTATTTGGCGGAAGTCACAAACTTATTGGTTAGCAACGGACCAAAAAGAGTGGCGACCAGGGACGTAGAAGCGGGGGAGGAAAAAAAGGGTAGGGGAGGATGGGGGGCATAGGAAAACCCGGACAAAATGGCGGACATGGCCTAGAGACGTATAAACGAAAGCAAAAACAACAATAAAACCGAGAAAATTCTGCCAACGATTGACATTTTCCAGTTTGCAAGTATTCCACGAATGTTGCAACGCTTTTCCTGCAGCCAACGAAAATGCTTCCGCATTTTCCCCAAGGATCACATAACATGTTATATAGATGTAAAAATATTTATATCATTTGCAAACCCCTTCTCAATCAGAATCATTTAACCAGAGGTTATTATATTTGCATTACCCACAAAAAGCCTGCCTTGTTTGACTTGAATCATTTATAAAGTTGTTTCAAAATTGCAAACACAAAGAATTGGCCTCTATCATTTCTTTTAATACTCACGTAGGACATGTACATCGCTTTGCTATATCCATAAAAAGTATTTCAAGACACAAATAATAACAAACTTTATCCTTACCTGAAAATAAATAGAAGTGTAAAATCAATTAGTATTGTATTGTAAGATTTTATATATAAATATAATTATTCTCACTTATTAACCCTGAATTACTACATTCAATTAAAGCCAATTGGGCATTACAAAGCTATTTCCTCCAGTTAAATATCTTGCTTGCCTTATTAAAACCTTACTTGGCCTTGTTTAATTAATTTCCAAAGCATTAGCTATCTTTCCTTAAGCAAAACTGTGTTACTAAATGAAATTATATTGTAAATTTCCATTCCCTTGGGCACTCTCACACACACAAACACGACCAAAAATCATTGTTAAAGTTCAGGAAAAATGTTGCGCAGCAAAATATGCTACAAAAACACCCATTCACTTCATCTATTTTTCGGCCCACCCCACCCCCTCCCAGCCCCAACCCCTAAGCGGAAAAACTAACTCAACATGACTCTGATTTCAACACATGGAAAACCACCAACCCACCGAAACCGACACCCCCACTACAGATTTTTCCATTCGACACTTGTAACTCACCACAGGGCCAGAAAGTGCGGGGGAAAATGGGGAAAATCATGGGGCGGGGTTAGCGTGTTAAATTATTTAAAGTTTTCCCCAACAAGATGATGGAGCCGCACAGACAGCGGGGAAATGGGGGGGTGGAGGCGGGGAAAAGCGAGAGCGTAAAACAAAAGGTACGAGAAAATATGGAAAGAAATATAAAATAAGTGGGTGGAAAAAACATAGAATGAAAATTGAAGGCAAAAAAAAAAACAAGAAGAAAATACAGGACCCAAGAACGACACACGCAGGCGTAGGGATTTTCCAAGAGGGGTTTTCCGGGGGGCTTTTCACTGCTTTTGGACATCGCATCCTTCGTGTCGTCGTTTGTCGGTTTTATGGTCTCGTCTCATCTGCTTTCCCTGCCCATTTTCTCTGCCCATTTGCCACCCACCCACATTTTCCTCCCCACTTTCCTCATTTTTCCTTGCCTCGCCATGCTTTTTGGTGGTTGGTTAACAATTTTTCTTCAGCTGCTTATTATATCATCTTACTTTTCGTTGGCCAAACAATCCAAGGAACAAACAATATAAATAAACATAAGGTATACAGAAAAGTACAAACAAATTTAATTGTTTTTGAAAAATACTAAAGAAAATTACAAAAAATGGTATAAAATTATAAAATTATGTTTAAAGCGATAAAAAAAAAATAGAAAACCAAGAGGAGCGAAGAAATAAGCTTAACCCTCACTTTACAGCTTGTGTTTACTTTCATATCTGCACAAAAAAAATATGTGCAAACATGCAAAACTTATATACATTTGGCCTCGAGTTATTAAAACGATTTCAAGGCATGTCACGCGATTCAAGTTGCGGACAATCGGAAGAAGTAAAAGAAAGAAATGTGAAATCTCCAAGGACAGGAAAACAAAGAAATGTGTTAATTTTTAATAACAATTCATATAATTTGCACTTAAGGCTCTGACATAAATTATTAATTAAGCAAAATAAGGCAAGAAATTCCTCTGCAACCCTTAAGCTATATTTTCTGTTTGCCCCATTACAATCCATGTCAATTATCACCACACGGCTTCTGGCCCACGCGGCGTATGAATTACGTATTAAGTATACGCCTAGTTAGCCCCCGCAGATAATGTTTTTATAAGAATGTAGCAAAATGGGGAAAAGGATATATGGTGAAATGTTCGCATTTCACGAATTTATTGAAGCGAACCAAATTAAATCAGAATAAACGAAATGAAGACTATTGAAATTTAGTTTAGGACAAGATAAGTGGAAAGGTTGTCACCTCTCTACACACATTTGGCAATGGCATTTCCTTTTTACAGATTACATGTTTTCCATCTCGGGTCACCTTGTCGAATAATTAATGACCGGTGTGTGTCTTAGAAAATTGAAATGCAAATGTAAAAAGGACAGTTGGCACTCCCATTTGGCAATTTATTTAAAATGTAACAATGAAATCAATAAGTTATATAGCAAAATAATATCAGAAAATTGTAAAAACGAAGTCAATGGAAATCTAAGACTGCAATTTTGAACACAAGCCTAACACACGCAAATGTTGTTCCAAATCAAAGGTTAAAATACTCAACTTATCGACAATTTGTTTGCCCAGCAATTATTTCACTTTCCAACTTAACTCGAGTGCGAAATGAATTTTGAACTTTAAGCCAAGAGTGGAATTTGGAAGTCGATTTGTGAATTACACTTTGACTTTGTGCATTATTTATCTACCCTTCTCTTTTGGCAAGCCGAATAAATCGATGTGGAGCCATGCTCACTATATATAGATATATTTTTCTATATATAGCAACCGTATAGAACAGTTGTTGCTAGGGCCTAAAGTTGTTGCTCTGCAAAATGGGCGAATGCCAATAAAAAATATCAAACAAACAGAGACAGGTATTCAGGGAGCGAAAGAGAGGCAAAAACTGAAAAAACTTGAGTAGTTTAGCAACTTTGTCATCGCAATTTACTTCAAATGGAATGGAATTTTTAAAACTAAGTAAGCAAGTTAAAAGAGCACAAAAAAAGGAGGCAAGTAAAGAGGCAACAAATGATCAAGTTTTAAGTAGTTTACGTTTTTTATGTCCTCTACACTGCTATGAAACAAAGGGTAAATAAATAATAAAACCCACATGCACCTTATGTTGAAATAGAAGTAGTTTTTGAACTTAGAAAATGTTTCGAATCTCGAATAAGCAGAACCAAAGGTTTCCTCATTGTCATTAAATTTGTTTTACAATTTAAAATATCAATATTTAACAAATTAATTATTATACAATGTGATTATAGTGTGATAAAATGATTCACTTATGTTATATCGAAAAAGTTCACTTAGGTTTAAATATCTCCAACATTTATTTAAGTTTATCTGCAACCTGAATTTGACAATGAATTCTTTGGAAAACAATGGAAATTTTTATAGTGAACACCTTAAAATAAATTAGTTGCAAATTGTAAAGGAGATTTTAACAAGAAATCAATGGAAACAAATTACATTTTGTTTTACAAGTTTTATTTTGTTCGCTTCGTGTAAAGTGCAATTTGTATTTTGTATTATTTTTTGTTTTTGGGTGCGAGAGTTCGATTCGATTTGTTTCGGTTTTTGGTTTTCGGATTTTCGTTGTTGTTGTTGTCGGTCATTGAATGCAATGGCAACAATAACAACAACAACAACAACAACAATCTTTTTAGAGAGGCAATTGCAATGTACACGAGTGTGTCTGTATGTAAATTGCTTTGTTTATGGGCCAAGCGAACAAAGCAAAAGCGAATAAATCGGCAACAGAGAAGTATATATATATAAAGTAGTATAGTACATACAAAGCGTATGTAGATGCCTCCGATTGCATAAATACAAATTTCAATTGAAAGTCGTTCAAGTGCAAAATAAGAAAAAAATTTTTTTTTTTAACGAAGAGCACATTTGAGCTGAAGACGAATTATTAATGCTCTAAATGTTTAACAGATCTTACTTTTATTGACCATAAATATAAAATATGTAAATATATTCAATTTTGTATGCTAATTAGTTATGAAAACTATTTTAACTATTATTGGGGTCATTACTATATACTTTAATACCATTGGGTTATTAACTTTTAATGTTCACAACCTAATAAATTGTGCATTGTTCAATTCAATTTGAGAAGTCTTTGTATATGTCGTTGAAAATTGGGATGCAAAGATCAGTGACATATAGTCACAATAATGCCTGTATATAGCCGTAATTTCTCTGTTTGCTCAGTTTTGATGGCGTGCAAACTGCAACGAAATGTAAACAAAACATGTGAAATGAAAACGTCTAACGAGCTGCAAAGAATGAATGCGATTTTAAAAAGAAATAAATGAAATAGAGAAATAGAAATGGTCATTTCAATAGTCATTTTTTTTGTAATGTACAAATTGAATTGAGTTAAAAAAACAAGCACTTGTGGACGAAGTTTTCTAAAACGCTTTTTAGCTGTTATTCTATAAAATTAGATTCGATAAATAATCCGATTTTCTTTTGCCACCATTGCTGTTTGACGATGAGAAAGAAATTTCTCTCTGTATATGTGTCTTAGATCTTTTTTAATGGAAACATCGATTCATTGAACTGCGCTCACATGGGTGCATAAATGTATATATATCTATAAAGAGTGGGGCGCAAAGGGGGTGGCGTTGGAAAAACCAGTTTTCCGTCTCAGTTTTTCGTCGCTCGACTTCAGTTGAGTTCCAATTGCAATCGCAATTCCACAATTGTCAACTGCCTTTCTCGACGATTTCTTTTGATTTGAATGCAACCGATATAGGCACACAAATGCATATATATCTATATGTAATAGATAAACACATTTGAAAGATACACAGACAATGAGAACCAGATCTGCACTGCTTAAAAATGTTTTACCCATGTTTGACCCTCTTCAAGGGAAAATGGGTCAACAAATTGATCAACGTTAAAATAAGAAATTGTAATGCAGATTTTTAAAGAATCAAGCCACAAGTCTTAAGAGGTATGCCGCTTTTAAATCGGCTTACATTTGGTAAAGTTACGGGCTATGGAAGTCCAATTGTGAGAAATCTTTCTAAAACTCATCAGAAACATAAAAACTGAAACTGGCCAACAAATTGATCTACGTTAAAATGAACAAGAGAGGCAGGCTCAAGTTTATATACCCTTGCAGCTGTAACTGAAATTAAATATTCTATATTTCGATTTCGATGATCAGAATAAGGTCAGGCTGGAATAAGCCATTTTAAACAGAATTTTCGATACGTCATTACGTGAATTGCCGTCCATAATATTAATAATAACATAACATTTTTTAGCTTTCGATTGAAATGAATTAGACTGGAAATTTGCATTTGGACAAAAATAATGAGGCAACAGGCAGTGCCCACAACCTGTGCACTTCCTCTATAAACCAATAACCAACAATACACGCATAAAATATACTGCATACTGCAAACATAAACAATAAAATAAAGGTAACATGCAACACGCCACAATATACAATATAGAACATACAACATAAATGCAACATTCAACATGCAGCATTCTACATGTAACATTCAACATGCAACATGCAACATGCAACACGCAACAAGCAACATTCATCATTCATCATTCAACATGCAACATGCAACATGCAACATGCAACATGCAACATGCAACATGCAACATGCAACATTCAACATGCAACAATCTACATGAAAAATTTAATATGCAACATTCAACATGCAACATGTAACAAGTTACATTCAACAATCGCCAATCAACAATTATCAATACACAGTCAACAATCAACATTGACAATTAAAAGTTAACATAAAACTTTGTAAATGTAAGATAACATAAATGTAATGCTAATAAAATGTTAATGTAAATGTTAATTGGCTCTGTCATCGTCACTAATAATTTTTACTTTTCGCCTGTACTTATAATTCCCAACTAGTTCTAGCCAAAAAATTACGACCTATGGGCTGTGGCAGCCCATTAATCGGTTCTCTCGGATGTCAGAAAGTGTGAGTGTGTGCTTTATGAGAGGATCCAGATGCTTAAGGGTTATACCATCAGAGTTGGATTGCCACCAGGATGTAGGATCAAGGACCTCCTTAAGGTACGTAAATTATAAACTTAATAATTTATATAAATTATAATTCCAGATCATGTGTGTGTGTGTGGGTGATTGAGGAGCGGTTGCAGAAGGCTCACAGCCATACCATCTTACTTTGACTGCAGTGCATCAAGGATTTGACTGAGTATGTACTATTATTATAATAAATAAAACGAAAACGTTTTCCCAAAGACAGAAAAATTCCATTTCATAATTCACATTTTGAATGTGGGACTCAATCGACTCAAAATTGAAAATTAAACTGAAAACACAGCTTTTTAGAGAATTAAACTACAATAATTTTGAGGTATGCCACTTTAAAATCGGATGTTTGTAAGAAAACCTATGAGCTAAGAAGTGCAGTTTTTTGACACTTTTCTGCAAAGTCCTTTTTCGACAATTTGGAAAGGTTACCTCATTGACAAAGACAAAAAAAATTGACCCAAAAATACAAAATAAAGTGAAAACACAGACTTTTAGAGAATTAAACTATTGTCAGTTTGTTTTGAAACCGAATTATTTTTTAGTTTTGCTCAACTCCCAGGATCTTATAATCACACTCTTATACGATTTGGTGTTCCAATTGGCATTTGCTCTCCCTCTCACTGTCTCTCCGTCTTAATCTTTCTCTTTCGGATGTCTAATTGGAAATTGTGACTAGTTGGAAATTGTTCGCTGGCCGCCTTCTCAATGATAATCCAATTAAATTACAACAGTTATAGATCTACGAGAGTACGTCTGTGTGTGTCATTGGGAGGGGGTGGGAGAAGGGGAGGTGGTTATATAGGCGCTATATGACCATCTCCCTCGCACCCAAACATTGTCATTTACATTCGATGTATCTGTATCTTTGAGGCAGGGAATCTGTATCTGTAAATGTAACTGTATCTATTTGCAGTCCAAGTGCATTTATAAATCAAATAATCTCTGTGCTGACGTACGTTTCTGTTTCCAACTTCGATTTGCTCGCCTTTCACCCTCATACTTTATCGCCGTCTCCGCTTTTCCCCATAAACTCCCAATGACGTCAACGTACTGCGTTGGCTTCACATTCGTAGGTTTTATAAAAATAGGAAAAAAAAATAAAACACAAGAAGTGAAGTGGCAACCAGAAACAAACAGCAATTCATAATGGATGCACGGCAAATGGAACCAAAGGGAAAAACTTGCCAAATCAATAAAAAAAATAATTTAAGCACTCGGCCAAAATTTGTTATTTATTTTACCCCTATTTCCATAAACTGGGACAATTCGAATCAAAATCCTTTTTTTTTTTTTTTAAATAATTAAGTGATCAGGTTTTTGTTTTTCAATTTATTACTTACTTATAAATTTAAGCAAATGTGTTTGGTCAAAAACTTACCTAAAAAGAAAAGAAAATTAAGAAAAATTAGTTAGAGATATTTGTAGTTATATGTTAATCATGTGGTTTACTTCTATAAAAAAGCGAAAATCGGTCAAGAAACGTTTTTTCAAATCAACCCAGTTTTGAAAGGAAGCAAACTGTTTGTTTGATCTGCAGGTTTTATACGAATTGCCACAGTTGGACCGAATTTACTACAAATTATTCAGGGATGTGCAGAAGATTAAAGTCACAGTTTTTTTTATAATATTTTTAATAAATTTTAGATTTAAGAATTAATTATATTACTAAGTGTGTGTTCTTGTGTTTTTTTTGTGTTCCCCTTGCAATATTATTTTTGTGACCACTGGTGTCGCCGCACATGTAAAGCCGAGGGTCTTTTATGAGTTTCATTCTCCGACGTTTCTTTGGGAAATAACTTACACAAATGTTCAGCAAAGCAAATTACGTAGTTTATTTCCCTGTGTTCAACAGCAAATTTTAATAATAACAATACTACTACACATAAAGTGAGCAAACAGAAAACTGACGCAATACCCAAAGTCCACAAAAGACAACGTTACACCGAAAGAAATGCTGCAACTTTTATACAAAAATGATTTACTAAAAAATAACATAGAAACAAAACCATAAAAATTGTATTTTTATTTTAATTGCTTGATTCCAACATCAGTTGTTATTATTAGCTTACATTTCCATTTGACTCGGTATTCTTTTTTCTGTTCAAGATTGTTTTCTCTGTGTAAATGAACAAACACACCCCAGGTCAGAAAGATGCTGGTGTATTAGGAGATGGGGCTTAAATGGGACAATTGCCGCATCAGTTAGAGATTTTCTTTCTACCACCTCTTTTTCTTTTCATGACGCATTAACTGAATAAAGAGGCGGAGGTAAGTGGGGGTATACAAATAAAAGAGAGGTGGCATGGTCCAACTCATTTGCACAGGTACAGAAAATTATATAAATATAACTCAAGCTTGAGTATAACAAAAATAAAATGTTGTTTCTTTTTGAGTTGATTAATTTTTAGATCAATTAATTGTACAGCTGTACTGTAAAACATTTTTAGGTACTTAAATTTGTTAATATATGACTCGTATATATACATATTAGATATTATCGAAATTTCTGATGACTTGCAAAAAGGTGAATCAAGCTGAAGCTCCTGAAAGCTTGTCCATTCGAATTTCAAATCTACATTAAATGTTAATACTGCCCTTTTTTTAAATGTATATTTTTGAAAGCCTTTGGCTTCTTACATGGACCTTATATTAATATTCTTCGTATTTTCATGCAGAAGGGTTATTTCCTTTCTAGTCGGAGAGGAAGGATTGAAGGATATGAAAAAATGAAAAAAGAGTGGCCTCGTGTAGGTTCCCCTGAATTCAATCCATATAAATACACCCTATGTATTCCGCATTGTCTCGCCTCTTTGTACATAAGCATTTTAATATGTACCCATATTTGTATCTCAACTCGACAATTGGCCGTTAGTTGTGGGCTGGAACAGAAAAAAAACAAAACAGATTCTCCATATACACACAAAACAATATAATATCATTTTGTGTGTATATGCACCTTGGACGAGGTCAAATTCACACGGAATGTTTGTCGAACTGGGGAGGATAAATAAGTGCCTAAATTGCTTATAGTGGGTGTTGTGCACACAATAAATTTAGGAGATAAGGGATTATATATTCAACACTTAACTAAATTTGAACTAAATTTGTAATCTTGCAAACTTTTATTCTTTTAATTGGTAAATCTATAGGTAGAGTATACTATTTACAATTAAAGAGTAGAAATTCAATAAAATATATTTTCTCAAAGCGTATTTTTACTCTATTTATGAGCAAATAAATTGTTCAAGTGTTAAAGCTTGCCTTTTTTAAATTTTAAAAACCATTAGCAATAGATTTAAGAATAATTCTATGGGTGATAAAAAAGTGTATATGTTTTATTGCGGCGTAACCTTTCGATGTCGACTTCACCGTCAATGTCATTTCTATCAATGGACTAGAAGTTTCTGAAAACGACAACTACATATTTGGATCTGGGGTTGGGAATTGGAAGAGGGGTTGGGGTAAACCACGTGGACTTGTGGAAAATATCAACAACGCAGAAGAAATTGATTGAAATGCGCAGTTTCGTATTATTATTTCATTTTTTGTTTGATTGGGATGAGGAACTGGAAATGTAAACCCTCTCACATTTAATGCGTAATTAACATGTTACAGACGAAACGAAAGAGATGGCAAGACGTTGACAGAAAGAGAGAGAGATAAAGGATATGTAATATATTTTTGCCCTTTATCGGGGTTGCAAATTTCGCACGATTCTTTTCAGAGTTTTAGGACTAAACAAAAGCGAAATCGTTCATTCAATTATCTTTAATGCACACTCAGACCACAACAAAAAACACCGATACAAATGAAGATAGAGGCACAGATACACGTTTGTATCTAGATACAGAATTTCCGTTTGGGCTCTTGTTTAATTTCCATAATGTTCCATGACGTTTCTTGACTGCTACCTCTCTCTGAATTTCCCTATTTCTCTTGGTTTTTCTCTGGATAATTGGCAGGCAGGTGATAGACATTCTACACTTTTCTATAAAATTCCAAATCGAAACAGAAGGTTTATTCATCTGAGGTGTGTCTTTAGCTAATACAATAAGATTTAAAATCAAATTTTAACACTGTATTTTTCTTTGAACTTATTCCTTATTATTTACTTAACACAAATCCATGGAATATAACTTAAATTCAAAAGTTTAAAATCCTTAAATTACATTTTTAACACCTGCATTTCATAGCATATCAAAAAATACGTCCGAAAGCTATTCCAATCAAACACAAATATTGTAAAATAAATACAATTTTTACACCTCGAGTATCAATTTCAATTTACCTAAAATTTAGGTAAACAACAGATGAAAAAGATTTATTGTGGCAACATGGTGTTTTTTAACCAAAAAATACAAACCATTTTAAGTGCATGAGCAAAATCCTTTAGAAAACAAACAGTGTAAAATAAAAATCAAGCGAAAAAATGTACTGCGAAAGCTTATTGAACATACACACACCGTATAAAACTGAACTGAATCATATCGAAAACATCGGCAAGCATTAGTATATAAGGGGTTCTATAAGGTTCTATTCCCCCAACCAATTCTCACATTATATGGAGAGTGAAAAAAATAAATGCAACCAAAATGACGCATTAGTTTGGCTAAATAAACAACAATAAATGCGATATGGATAGGAGTCTCTACAATGGCGTAAAGAATGTTAGTAATGTTGTGATTATTGGGTTGATTAAAACAAATGCGCACTTACTAGGATTACAAAAATGTTTTCTTTTCTAAAGATGAAAAATTCATTAGTCTACAATTCTTCAAAAAGAAATAAATTTCTTTTTTAATTTTCTGTACCAAATAAATAGTACTTTTATCCATTCAATTTTTTAAAATATCCAAAAACTATTTGTCAACAGACATCAAAAGACCAATTGTTTAATCGTATTGAAAACCGCCCTATTTTTTCGACCGCTCATGTTTATAGAACCCCCAGATACACCATATAATAGACTTTATAAGGCCAGAGAAACGATGTATTGACATTGACATTGAAATGCAGTTTTCTGTGTGAATTTATTTGTGCTACCTCCACAATTTAGCGTTATATAAATAGCCATAAGGGTTACAGAGAGATGGCCAGAGATATATACTTATATAGACGAACAATATATGAGGGGTAGATAAACGTATCCTTAGGCGTTTCGATGATCGAACAGAAGTAATAATATTACCAAAGGGGGGTAATTGGGGTTGGTTTTTCGGTGACTCATTACATGGTTTCACCTCACGATTGCCTTATGCGATTCATGTCATTCCGAGTGTTTCACCATTATGATGAACTCAGCTAAATGATATTTCCTCATTTCCAACACAAGTTGAACTTTAGATTAGGCGGATTAGTGAGTAATGGCGAAAGATCAACAAAAATATGCCATATATAGTGTAGATATCATACATAATTGAGTGTAGATAAGATCAGATAAGAAGTGTATGACTAGAGCGATTTACCGCGTTGGGCAAATGTATGTAAAAGAGACGATAATATATTTTTACACACATAAAAACAATTTGGATCCAAAAAAAACCAATTTGATATATATATTTTGCAGTGGTTGCTAAAATCTTTGGTGATTTTTCTAATATTCGTTACCATTTGTGGTTGAAATTTGAAACTTACATAAAAATCTTTATAAAATAAATAATAAACATCGTCCTCAAGATTGTTGTTGTTGTTCAGTAGTTGTTGTTGTAGCTGCTGGTTGGTGTTGTTGTTGTTGATATTATTATTATTGTTGTAACTATATTGATAACTGTTGTGACAACTATTGCTGCTATTATTGTTGTTATTTATTTGATTGTTACACACTAGCAAATGTTGCTGCTGCTGCTGTTGTGGTTGTTGTTGTTGTGGCAATAACAAAAGTTGCTGCTGTTGTTGCTGCTGCTGTTGCACTTGATGTTGTTGGTGTTGTTGATGATGTTGTTGTTGGTGTTGGAGATGATGATGATGATGGAAATGTTGTTGATAGCTGGGCGCCTGCAATTGCCAATTTTGCATTGCACACACATGTAGATAAAACCGCTACACATAAATATATATCTATTTTATATATATCTTTTTGGTATATTTAATTTTGTTTGATAACTGCCTGCGGGAAAAATGCACAAGAAAAAAAAAGCACACACAATTATAGCGGTTTTTGTTGGTATAAATAATGAATTCTTTAGATTGCTTTATCGCAATGGGTTCTTATTTGTTATAATGATTTAAAATTATTGAAGAATTTTTTAAATTTCGGATACGGTTGATTTTTTTGCATGTCATTTATGGTTTTCTTATAATGTTCTTTATAATTCATTTGAATTGCTATTATGTGATCCTATTGACATTATTTTTGCGGCTTTTATTTAATAATTTAGATAGAGCTTATTGCATTTGCTATGTATTTATTTATTCTTGCCATGCGTTCATTTTCGTTTGCCTTTTCTTCTTACTTAATATTTTATTGCCTTCTTTTTGCGTTTATTTGTTTTCTTCAATTTTCGCTTCTTATTGTTTCTGGTTTATTTATTTTTGTTTGCTTATTTAAACTTGAAATGAGCTCAAGGTAAAAAATTTGTATCAACGACCGCAGTGACGTCAACGTCGACTGCGACGTCGGCAGAGAAAAAAACACTTCAAAAAAATCGAGCAGCTGTTAAACACAATTTTAGTTCTTCTTTTTGACCACACCAGTATAGAGAAACTGATAACACAAGTGGCTGTTACTATTTTAAAACGTTGTTCTCTGTTTTTTTTTTGTTCACTAAGTTAATTAATATGCGGTTTAATGTATTTTGTAATCTTTTGTTTTATTTTTAGCCCGCGCCGCGTGTTTTGCTGTTGTTTTGTTTGTTTTGCTTTTTCGACTGAAGAAAAAAATAAATGATGACGATCTCTGCCGACGTCGGCAGAATGCACTCACACACACAGAGACACACACACCGCTACATTCTCACGTACACTGATAAAATAAAATAAAGAGAATACGCAAAAAAGGCAATGAGAGCAAAGCAACAAAAACTGTTCATAGGGCAAAGGAAAAAAAAACAAAAAAAAACCATGAGTACATAAGGCACACACACACACAAAGATACGTCACACACACATACGCACACACGCAAGTGCAAAAACTGTAGCAAAAGACAATAACAAAAATGTTCTAGCATAACTGTTCTGGTTACCCACCCCCCTAACACCCTCTAAGCCACCTCACCCCCTCTCCACCCATCCTACTTTTTCTTCTCCTCCTTCTCCGCCTCTTTATCCTCTTCTCTCCTTCTTCTTCTTCACATTGTTGTTGTTAGGCGGAAATATTGTGTATGCCAAAAAGCAATTGCAATATTTGGACATGGACGAAAAAGGGGGTGCAAATAGGGAGCGAAAAAGGGGTGGTGAAAAGGGGGCTTAAAAAAAATGGGGAAATGGGCGTACAAATAGGGGGAAAGAGGAGGGTTGCAATACTGCAAATTTGTTAAGTAATTGTATAAAAACTTTGTATTTTTACGAAAATTTAAAAGGCAAAAAATGGTTTGAAATTTTTTACATATTTATATTCTCTTAATTTTCGTTATACATACATAAGTGCAAAAAACATAAGAGGATCTAAGGATTTTTATTTTAAAAATAAAGCTAAAATTAATCTTAAGCCCAACCCGAAAAGTGTCACATTTTGCCCAATTAGTTCTGTCAATTTTTCGCTTTCAGTGATATCATGTCCTAAGCAGTGTAGTGTGTGGGGCATTATCGAATTATAATTAATGCCCTCAAAATGAGTCAACTGAAAATTCGTCAGTCTTCTTGACTCTTCTTCTACTGTCTCATACAAATTGTTTTCATATCTTCTCATCGGCTATTTGTGACTCACCTAAAAGTCAAGAGTCTAGGAAAAATCGAATTGTTATAAATTTTCCTTTGAACTTCTTTCGTTATTTGTGTAAATACAACATTTTAATAAAAAGTCCCACAATAAAAAAGAATTTTAGATATTAAATTAAGCTTTACAACTTTTGGTCACACTGAGAATTATGAATTTTTTGACAAACCGACTTAAACTCTATGTTGTTAGTCGAATATTTTGTAACCATACACATAAATACTTTGCCTTGATTTCTGAACTTTTAGAAAAGTTGTACTTAATTAAACAACAAATTAGCAACCCCTGAAAGTTTTACCGTTTGCTGCTTTCCGCATTTTATTTTTATAAATTAAACGGGCAAACAGAAACGAAAAAAAAGAAACAATATAAATGTCAAATGAAATTGGGGAAAACGGGGAGCATGTGCAAATGAGTGCATGAATAAATGATGCATAATGGAATGAGGGGAAATTGAGTGGGAAGCAAAAGTGCCAAAGAAGAAAAACTTTTTTCTGCTATAATAATATGAGAAACGGAAAGAAAAAATATATAAATATATATATAAACATATATATATATATATATCTTTATAGATATGTGTGTACTTTTCTGTGGGTCTGAAAATGAAATGGTAAACTGTAGGCATCAGAGTGGCGACTCAAACCGACTTCGAGACTTGGTCTCTCGGTTATATCGGTCTGTATACATACATTTATATACATATATATATAGACTTGTAGGTATATCTGTCTGTACTGCCGTATCTGTTTGGCCGCAACAACAACAACAATCGGCTTGTGTACATAATGTGTATCTGTATCTAAACAAGCGACAAGAAAAAAATAAAGAAGGAGGAGGCGAAGAGCTTCAACCATTGAACCGGTTGAAGTCATATTTGCCACTGTACAAGTCGGTGCCCACGAAGAAGAACAGCCCAGCTAGCAACACCAATAAAAAAAACAAAAAAAAACACCAGAAACACCAACGACTTTAGAGCGATAAGCTTCGAAAACGTTGACAGCCAAACCAAAAGTCTACATATACTCATTGAACTCGAGCTTCTTTATTTTAAATAAAAAACTGGAAGAAATCCTGACTCATATCCTTACCGACAAGTTTTCAAAATCGAAGGCTAACATTTCCTTTGAAATAGAAGGAATCACGGTTTTTCTTAATTGTTATTATTAAAATGAAATTTACAGTTTCCGCAACATTTATTTGATATTATAGTTGTCATGATAAATAGCATAACAATCACATTACTTATCATAAATACCCTAATTAAATATACTTTAAGGTCGAATTTGATAAGTTGCCTTAGTTTTTAAACGTAAGTATTTTAAAGTGTTAAGTGTAAGCTTCTATTTAAAGAACAGTTATGAATGAAAATAATACATATTAATATTAAAATTAAGTAAGTTCATTTTAAAGCAGATTCACATCCGCCTTAAATCAGGAAGCAAAAAATGTCAGCGAAAAAATAAAGCAAAATTGCAAACACTTGTTTCTATCTATAAGATTACCATCTTAACCCAATTTTTATAAGACATCTTGGACAACTGGAATCTTGAATTTCTGAGCAGCAGAAAAATGTTAATTAAATAAAGCGACAACACAGTTGTTCCTTGCTTTGACTTCAATAACAAACAGAAAAATTATGTATACTCCAGCGAATCGGTGGTTTATGCCTGACATATGTGCTATGTACATGGGTGCGTTCCGATATATTGACGCATAAATATATAATGTACACCACTATACATGTACATACATATATCTTTATGGGTTTGTGTGTACTCTGAAGGCAGCGACAAATTTCGGTTGTTTGGGTTTTATTATTTTTGTTTTTTTTTTGTTTTGTGTCCATCGGTCGCTCGATTAAACCCCTGCACCCCCGAACCACACACCTTTCTGATAATTTCTCGCTCATTTTGCGCCGAGTTTCGGACTCGAGTCGACTTCGAATTAGAGTTCGAGTCTCGCCACGAAGGCAGCGAAAAAATAAAAAAAATATTGGAAAAAATATAAAGAGAGACAAAGTCGGCGACAGAGGCAAAAGACCAAGCATTGAATTTAGTTCAAATGCCCCCAAGCACCCCCACCTCTCCTTTCCCTCCTTCCTCCGCCCCTGAATGCCCCGCCCCCTCATGAACGACGCCCCTGTCCCCCTTTTTGTGTATCCGGAGTTTTGTGTATTAATTCTAATAAGAAGGAAAAAAGCATCTGCAGCAGCAGCTTCGAATGAATGCCTTCAGCACAAAGTACAGTGGACACTCGATCGGTAAAGACAGAAAAATCTAAAAAAATTATCGAAATCCATTTTAAATTCTTTAGTACCAAGCGGTTGAAGCTGTCCTTAAGTTTGCTAGTGAATCTGAAACTAAGTCAACCCTATGGTACTATGGTACTTTAAAAATTAGGATAAATTTTACTGTATCTAATATCTATTATTAGGTGGACTGAAGTGGAGCTTTAAAAAAATGTGTATTTTAAATTAAAAAACAAACTTCACCTGCAATAGTATTGAAACAAAAACAGTTAAAAGTAAATATTATAATAATAATGTATTTTTCAATGAAAAAAAAAATTTACAATTACTTTTAGATATTGTCTTTTATGCAGCTTAAGCGAGTGACCACTGTAGCATTGACAGGCCGACTGTGTATTTGTGGCCTAGCTGACTGTTTGCTGTTTTTCCTTTTCTTTTCTCTTGTTGAAGTTGAGTCGTTGCTTTGGTGGCTATCTCGTTGGGATTTAGCCGTCTTTTTCTTGTTGTTATTATTGTTGTTGCTGGCAGACGGTTGACAACAATGCCAATGCACCACCACCAACCAATAACAGCTACAACAAAAACAGTAAAGGCAAGAAGCAAAAGAAGAAGAAGTTGGCCCGAGAGCAAGAGCTACTTGGCCATGTTAATTGCGGGGCAATATCAATTTCTGTGTGTGTATCCATCAGATTCGCGATTCGCGAGATACTTTTTTGCGAGTCGAGATCGCCGAACCGTTATCTCTGGCGCCTGAGCACCAGCAACAATAAAAATCGGAGAAAAATACGTGATTTGTTCAAGACATATACAAAGATACAAAAAAAAATGAAAAAAAGATATACAGATACGCGAGATACAGATACAATTTACATATAAGCAATTTTTTTGTGAAAAAAATAGCACAAAGTATATACAAAGCACATGATGATGAAAACGTGGAGAGAAGCAGGAAAATTAAAGAAGAGACGGGGGAAAAAAGGCAAAGGCAAACCAAAGCAAAGCTTTGAAAAAAAGACATTTTTGCTGCCCATTTTTATCGTGAATTTTGCCACTTCTTAGGGATTTTCCTTTCCTATGCGGAAAAAAGGGTTTCCTATTTCTTTTGTATGTTCAAATTTTATTTCATTTTAATTTCCCCTGTTTTATTTTCACCCTGCCGCAGGGAAAGTGGAAACCAAATTTTCGTCCTTTGTTGACAGAAAAAGCAAACAGATTTTTTCCCTTTTAGCCAACAGCAATTTGTATCTAAATTCGTGAAATGTGTTTGTAGATTTTTGATTAATTTTATTTGTTTACTCAATGTATTTGTGATTGCAGTAATTTTTAATTTACATTTACCAACAATATTTAATGTTTTTTAACGAATCGATTACGTTGCTACCTATTGTATGACTTATGTTAACTTAATCAACATATGAATCACTTATATTCAATTAAGAAAATTAAAAAAGTCTATAAGATTGATTAAGTAATCAATAAATTTGTGATACGATATGTTTGAAAAATCTTATATATTTTGCATTTTATAAATATTTTTTATAAACGAGAAAAGATTACTTAAAATTTTGTTTAAATATTAACGACGTAAGCACATGCTTAAAATGTTTGCAAAAATCAGACACGATTTAAATAGATTGAAAAATAATTATAGAAAACTAAAGAAAAAAGTAGGAAAGCTCAAATAGAAACGGTCCATATCATTGATTTCCATTCTTGTAATCCTCCTTGTTGCCATACTACTTAGCCATAATCTATGACCATATTTTTCCCCTATTTTCGCATTTATTTTTCGCTTTGTTTTGTTTTTTGTTTGATTCAATTTTAACTTTTTGAGTATTTCTATTTGACTCTCACAAAAATAACACACACTAACAAAAAAATAGCCGCTCTATGCTTACACTTGTTTGTCTTGCTTATTGTGTTTTTCTTTTATTGTTTAAAACACTGGCACTGAAAAAAAATTCACATTTCATGGCAGCAATTGAATTTTATTGGTTCCC
This sequence comes from Drosophila kurseongensis, assembly GCA_018153305.1. NCBI lineage: Eukaryota > Metazoa > Arthropoda > Insecta > Diptera > Drosophilidae > Drosophila > Drosophila kurseongensis. Next base: position 2,807,913 of record JAECXX010000141.1, read on the forward strand.
AGGAGTTTTTGGTGCTTTCGGTTGCTGTGTTGTATTATCTACGTTTATTTTGCATTATTTTTAATTGTTATATGTATACATTTTGTTATTACTGGTATTTGTTATGGCTTTTTTGTTATTGCTTTTGTGCTTTTTGTTGTTGTTTTTTCGATACCGTTTTGATTTTGATGGCGTTTGAATTGCGACTGAAACCGAAACTGAATTGATGCTGCCAGCCTCTCCCTCTCGCTCGCTCTCTCTCTCTCTCTCTCTTTCTCTCTGTCTCGCTCTCTCCCCTCTGCCGACGTCGACGTCGACTGCGCTGCTTGCTTTGCATGCAGTCAAATGGGGAGTGAGCGAGAGGGGTGTAGTGGGGGTGGAATGCGGGGGGATTCCCTCTTCGCCTAGCAGCATTTTCAATTTAAACGCACTCGTACACATACACTAGCACTTACACACTCACACACAAGAGTGCAGCGACGTCAACTTAGCTAAAAACTTCGAAATGCGTAAGCTACGCCGACTGCTCTGTCAACGTCGACGCCGACTGCTCTGCCCATGCTGACGTCGTGGCCCATTCGCGCACACACAATTTTTTTTTCGCAAACTGTTTGGCTTTTTTTTCGTGTAGGTCCAGGCCAAACAGCAGCAGTCAATAATATATGGCCAATACAAATACTTGTTAAATCTACAAAATATTCTTAGTTTCAAACCGATACATCACATTAAAAACTAGTGCTATTAAATAAGGTTATATCGACTTTCAAGGGACCGTCGATTTTACGTCGTTATACCCGGAAGACGCACTAACCATATAAGTTTGTATCATAAAACTTTGTATGGGTACCAACCAAGCCATCGAGTTTTCGTCGCAATAACCGGACGGACACTATAAGCGGAGTCGTTATAACCGGATTCTACTGTACTTAGTTGTTAAGATATAGTGGCTAATTTAATATTTTTAATAATAATAAAAAAATAAAATAGAATACATTAGAATTCGGTCATCAAACTTAAGTTAGTTAGACTCAACATTTATGTGAGTCTGTTAGAAAAAAGTAAATAATCAAATGTTTTATTAATGGTTTTATAAATAATAAGCTTTAAAGTTGCTTTATATACATATTCATGGCAATTTTGTCCAGCTTAACTTTTCTGAAATTATATTACGATTTTCTTAGCACTCAGAAACACCTGTACCATTTTTGTGGTCCGTGGTGTTCAGGACAGCCTCGAAGCAACCCTCTTCCCCTCTCTCTCCCCCTTCCCCGCCTGCAAACTTTAACCCTCCAAACACGAGGCTTAACTCACTCATTTCGCATCGTTTTCAGTCAGTTTTCGTCGCCAGGTTCGCGGCCTCATCGTGGTCACCCTGCCAGCACCTCCCCCCCGCGCCACCTGGTCTTTGGCACCCCTTTTAGCATCCATCTTGGCCATATACACCCATATCCGCATCCACATCCACCTCATCCATCCTTTCGACTCGCTCTTCAGCGAAGGAGCAGAAAACAAGGTGGCAACAATTGCGCTGCAGCCCAAGGACTTCATAGATACATTCATTTACCGGGTATAAATTACCAAAAAGCTCGAACATCTCGGTTACTCTTATTTTAGGATACACTGGTATGTTGAAGACATGTTGGGGGAATCCTCTTTAAACCAAGGATTTATATTTTAATCGTAACATTTTAAAAAACGAGAATTTAATATTAATAAACTACATTTTATTTTTTTAATTTGAAAGTAAAATTGTTGTATCTATATAAACAATATAAACAAATACTTTAATTAGCAGTTCATAAAGGAGTTATTAGGATATTCCAGACGATTATATGTTAAATCTAAGTTATTATAAAATAGTAGACTTAAAATAATATATTGTTTTGTAACAGTTATAAGATTGTATTGCGAAAAATGTAATAATCTGCTGTAAATGGAAAATGAAGATTACATGAGGTGGAACATGCCCTAAAGTGTAGGGCATCAAATGACCTCTCTCAATTAGGAGTTATTAGTTTACTTCGAGACTTTGGCCACCCAAGTTTTCATCATGCCATTGCCATTCCGTCACTTTCGAGGGTAATCGAAGGAGCGAAGAAGCAGAGGCCCAGTGTACTGTGGTTGCTGTTGCTGTTGCTCTTGCTGTGTGGCCATCAAGTGCAGAGCGACAGGACAGACAGAGAAAGGGGAGCATACAGCGCGCATACAGGACACAAGTCGTCCTTTTTGTCGGCCGAGAGGTCCGGGGTCCTCTGCTCTTTGTTTTAGCCAACAGCCTGTTCCTCTGCTGCCGATGTGTTGCTGCCGTGCTGTTGCTGTTGCTGTTGCTACTGCTTTTGCTGCTGCTGCTGCTTGTCGATGATGAAGTGGCCGACAACGACAACCACGAGACGACGCAACGACAACAGCAACACCAACAACAGCAATAGCAGCAACATCAGGAGCAGCACGGCAGCAACGTCGTCGCATCGCAATCGCGGCATGCGTCGTTTTATAGATGGGATTGTGTGTATATATTCCCCAAAACCCCCTCCATTGCCCCCTCCCCCAGATATATATACACATAGATCTGTGTGTGTTGTGCGCGGCGCATAATATTCCGCACGCACATACAACAACAAGATGTTGCTGCCACAACAACAGCAGCAACACACGGCGGCAACAAGCGCACTTTAAGTGTAGCAAAATGGACTGCAAAACTTGTGTACAGTACTCGTGGCATATGTACACAATATATGCATGTATGTCTATATGTACCTACAATTGGAGGCATACATACATGGCCCGATAAATACATGGGCATGGGCACATAGACCAAAAACCTAAGGGGGCGACCGGATTGCTCAGATTTTCGGAGGCTGGTGTTTCGGCTAATTATAATGCCAAGACAGTTCAAAGATGCCAGGAAGAGAAATGGTGCTGTAGGATATAATTAATCCCACATCTATATTAGGGAGAATAAAAATGTTGAATCAAATTTGCCATTTCAGATAACCCGAATATTTGCAAATCATTTTCAAACAAATTACCACCACCTTAAATGTTTGGCAAGAGAAATCGTACAAGCTGAATGGAATTTGCTAAATGTACTCACACAAGCTGAGAATTTAATTTTAATTAAATAAATTGTACTTAATTGCTTCAGATTATGAAAGGTATTCATAGCATCATGTGAGCCTAAAGCTCAAAAGTATTACCATTAATAAAGCTTTAACCTTTATTAAGGTTAATTATTATGGTGTCAATTATAGTCACTCGATGCAATCAATACGTAGTTATAAATTATGTTAACCGAATTTATTGAACTTAAATATTAACTTGTTATCAAATCGATTTGAAATAGCAATTTATGAAAACTGTTTTATTTTGTATGATTCACAAATAATACAAAACTTTAAAGCATCTTTTAACTATAAATTGATCGTTATTGTGGGAATGGGAATTCCAAGAATGGGTTTACGGTAGACTTTTCCATTTTATTTGGACTTCAAACTCCATTATTCCCTGCACCTGTTTGATATGGATTATATGCATTCCCTGCAGGCTGAACAAAATGTAATAAAATATGAAGTGCATGTGTATTTATTATTGGGCAATATCCAAGGAAGTGCAAAGAGCAAAATACAGCAGAAAAAATAAAGAAAAAAATAAAACAGAAAAGGGTTACACCAACCAGCAGAGTGAGACAGATGCAGGTCAGAGAGAGAGGCCAATAGTTGCCAACTGCAGTCAGCCAACAGTAACCAGTTTTGCAATGCTGCAGCAACAGCACCAACAGCAGCAACATCAACGCACAGCAGCAACATCAAGTCGAACAATCGTCAAATACACAAAATCCACTTTGCAAATCATCAGCAATGGCGAACTACGGGCCCGGGTAACAAAATCCGGGTCCGGGTTCGAGTTCGGGTCAAAAATGGGTGGGGATCGGGGTGCAGGGGTGTAGGGGTCTCGTCCACACACGCGTGCAACATGCACCTTGAGAGCTTTTCCAGCTCCACATCAGAGACATTTTCCAGTGCGAAAAATGAAAATGCAGCAAGAAAATCCTACGGTATGTTTTCCATGTTCCAGCAAAGTACGAGTACTAAAAAAAAACAGTACTAGTAAAAAGGAAAGGAAAACACACAGAAATTATATACACACACCCAAATGCCCAGCCACCACGCCCACTGTGCTACGCCCACGCCTCTGCACCGAATAAAATTGCATTGGAAAATCGGCAAAGTCCCGAGAACTGGAAAATGTCTGCAGCTCTACATATAGATGTGTGTAGGGGGATTTTTTTTTGGGGGGGGGGGATGAAAGGTGTTTAAAAGGTAACAACGCTAAAGCTCAAACCGAAAGTAAAGAGAAGCCAAAAAAAATAAAAAGATAGACAACAACAGACACACACCGAAAAAAGCTCAACAAAAAATGGAAAAGTAAATGTGTCAGATAATCCATATTTATATAAAACAATGGGAATAATTATTTTACACTTTATGATTGAATAAGGAAATAGAAACAAGTTTTCAACTTAAAATTTTGTGTGATATTTCTGTGTCTTAAAAAATATTACTAATGGTTTTGAACATATTTTGTATACTATATTTTTATCCTATCATGACATTGCTGTTTCTTAATATATTTGATGAAAGACCATCACTTTTTTCAGGGAAAAAAGGAATTATTTAATGACTTCATTTGGCCTGAGGACTTTTACATACACTCACTCGCATATCTCTGCGTACACCCCAAAAAAATTTCAAAATCTAACTTTAAACCCTAGCTGTTCGGCCATTTATGCATATATTCAACCCATTCTTTTTTTTAAACATAATTATAATTTATTGTCTTCATTGACGTATTTTTTTTTAAATTATTCAACAGTGTCTTATATTTTATTTTTAATTTAAAACTTAACACTACCAAAAAATGTACCCGCAAAAGTCTGCGTACACCTGTTTAAAACACAAATAATATTATTTTTAGTAACTGGTAGGGTATTCTTTTCTCTGCAAAACTTCCGTAAGGCGTCTCGGGATGGAATCCACTTTTTTTTTGTCTCATTTGCAGTAATTTTCCCCCACTCCTCGAGAATCACATTCTTGAGCATTTTTTTAGATGTTATCGTGTGTCTTCGGATTTTCCTCTCAAGAAGATCCCAAAAATGCTCATTTGGGCTTAGATCAGGACTTTGGGGAGGTGTTCGCAGCTGATTTATGACGTTATACAGCAGCCAAAGCTTGGTATTCTGCGCCGTATGCTTCGGGTCGTTGTCTTGTTGGAACCAACATTCACTTTCGAGCCCTAATTTTTCAGCACTTTCTTTTAAATTGTTTTTTAATATGTCAATATAGATTTTCTGATCCATTATTAACTCGATAAATACCAATTTTCCAACGCCACTTGCTGCCATACACCCCCACACCATTATTCCGCTTCCTCCTTGCTTTACTGTGCCAACCAAATTTTCTTAATTTGAGGCTTCTCCGCTTTTCCTCCATACCAAAACCTTTCCCTTGATTCCAAATATGCAGAATTTAGTTTCGTCGGGAAATATAATCTTATTCCAGAAGTCTTGGTGTTTGGAAATATACTCATTAGTAAAGGTTAGGCGCTTATGTCTATTGACTTCCGATATGAGAGGTTTTTTGCGGGCGACTCTGCTATGGTAGTCAGCCTTTTTTATGGTCCGGCGTACAGTATCTTCGGAAACTCTTTTGGAAAATCTATCCTCGACCTTCAGCTTTGCCTGGTGAGCTGTCGTCCTTGGGTTGAGCTGAATAGATTTGATAATATTCCTCTGCTCGCGGATTATAAGCAAAGGCGGACGGCCAGAACGAGCCTTTGGCAAGATACTTCCAGCCGAGTTGTAGTTATCTATCACTCTTTGGATGGATGAGTGGGTTCTACCAACTAAAGCACCAATTTCTCTATAAGATTTTCCATCCAAAAAACCTTTTAATATAATTTTCCACTCCTCAACAGAAATTTCCTTGCCTTTTTGTTCCATGTTGCAATATGCTCGTTATTATAATGAAAAAGTTTCATTTTAACTGCGTAATGTCTATTTTTAGGCATTCTAAAGTAGATCGGCGACAACAAAATTAACGGAAATCGCACAATCCTGCATTCCTCGAAGTTGAAAACTGCTGTACGCAGACTTTTGCGCGTACACTTTTTCGTAGTGTTAGGTTTAAAATTAAAAATAAAATATAACCCCCTGTTGAATATTTCTAATATTTCTACGTCAATGAAGACAATAAACCATAGTTTTGTTTAAAAAAAGAATGAATAAAATACATGCATAAATGGCCGAACAATTAATGTTCAAAGTTAGATTTTGAAATTTTTTTGGGGTGTACGCAGAGATATGCGAGTGAGTGTATATGAATTTTTTATGGGGAAATTTGCGACACAACCCTTTATTTAGCGAGTGCCGTGTCATCCAATTGGAATGAGGATACCGCCGCCTTCCATTTAATCAGCGAGTGCCATAACAGAAATGATGGACCCCGAGAGCTTTAATGCCAAAGATGGAGGGAAAGTAAAGAAAAGGCAAAATAAGGGGGAAAAGAGAAAATAATTGTTGGCAAGAGGGTGAAGGAGGCTTTTTGGGATAAAAAGCTGAAGAAAGAACAAAATTCGAAAAAAGAGAAAAACAAAAAAGAGGAAAAAAAGAAGAAGACAAATAAAGCAATAAAATATTAAAACAAAACGACAAACAAAAAGAAACCTAAAGTTTGCACATCAAACACGCGAGCACAACTTGCAACAAGTTTGAAGTCGCTGCTAGAAATAAGACCAAAACCCCAGGAGAAAAAGAGAGAGACTCCTTTCTCCCCCCACCCTACGTTCTTTCTTTCTCTTCTGCTCTCTCGTAAGAAGCAAAAAAAAAGTGATACGACAGTGATTACGCGATTTTCCATAATAAATGTTGTGGTAAAGGCGACCTTCCGGTTATGGCAGTCACACCAATACACAGCCACACTTTCACACAGACGCACACATACTATCACCCGAGACTCTCATGCACACACACCCCAGAAAAATAGCAACACATATACGAAGACGAGAGCACTTGTTCGGATTGCCGACAACGAAAAATCAACAACAACACGACGACCTTCCTTGCTGCTCTCTCTCTTTCTCTCTCTCTGTCTCCTCTAGTCTCCTTCTCTTTCTGCACCCCTCTCTCCACCCACAAAATTGCAGACACTCTCTCTAGCGGAAAATGTCGGTAAACAGTGCAACCGGTTTTTTTTTACCCGCACATGGGAAAAATGGAAACATCACGGATAAGCACAGTGGGTCAAAATCACAAAAACTTAGCATACTTATTGGGGTTCTAATGGATACTAAGGAAACAATGTTTTCAAGGATATCATAAAAACCCAATTATTTTCAGTAGCAATTACATTCGAAATGTTCATTGTGGTTTAACTCTGATTGATTGAATACCAAGTAAAAATAATTTTTCAGCTTATCTAACAATGTTACAATAGCATACTTATTGGGAATCTGGATAGGTAAACCAATTTTATTGTATATCCCAAAGAAAACCGACTCAAAGCCTTTTTTTCGGTGATAGCTCATATATATAAATTATAATCTTAATACAGCTTCATACTTTCAAATTTATACATTACATACATATTTAGAATAAACATTCAGATACTCATATTGAACGCCAAAATGGCGAGATTTTAGCCCACCGTGCTGTTCCAGCAATGTCGACGCGTTTGGCTCGACTCTCCACGAAGTCCAAGTCCCCAAAGCTTGGATACCCCCTCTTTTTTCACCCGAACCCCTCCTGCACTGTTGTTGGTGGCTGCCTATGGCTCGTTTTACTAGGCTAATCATGTGTTCTGGTTTTCGGATTTGTGTGAGAGACTCTGACTTCGCTTGTCAGCTCGTGCCTGTGTGAGGGGGGCTTTTTGTGTGTGTTTGAACGGACTATGTGTGTGGGATTATATTGGTATGGGTGTTGGTACTTTGCCGTGTGTTTTGAGCATTCATTCAACGCTCAACGGTGGCGTCGCTTTGGGGGCGCGCGCACATTGAATTCAGTTGAGAGCTTTGCAATTTTGTCGGTTTTACTTTTTTTTTGTTTTTGTTGCTTCGGCCGTTTCTCGCTGATTTTTCGATACGCATTAATAGCAGCGAGGCAACAGGGTATGATGGGGACGTTGCAAACTTTGGATAAATAATAAATTTATAAGTTTTTGCATTTTGCAAACAAATATTGATATTTTTTCTTACTTAAAGAGACAATTTATTTACTATTCCCAACGTTTAAAAAGTTTATTGTATTGCTTAGTTTAATCAATAAAATAATTATCGCGCTAAAGGCTTAACTGTTTCGTTTTGGAAAAAAATATTTTAATAAATAGATGTATTTTCAATTGGAAAGATAACTAAGGTAAGAATATAACCTTACTAAATACAATAATATACTTTTTATTGTCAAGAAAGCAAAGAAATTTTCTGGGTAATTTGCATTAAGCCACTCCAGGGTATCCCAAAAATCGTATCACCCTTGGTTGCTTATGTAGATCTGTGTATAGGAAACATTTCACACGCTGCTTTTTGCCAAGCACTTGACTGTTGAGTGGCGGTTGTTGTTGTGTTTGTGGCTACTTGTTGTTTTTCTTGTTGTTGTCGAAAATGTTGGGGTTCGTTGCCGTTGTCGTCGGCTATAGTTGTTGTTGCTGTTTCTGTTTCAGCTTTTTCTGGGTATAGTATAGCCCCATTTGGAATTGCTCTGTTGCCAGTTGCTCGCGTGTTTTGTGTGTTATCAACTTCAGTTGCTGGCTGCAAGGCGCGACGATTGCACGTCTGTCTGCCAGAAGTCTGCTGCCCGGGATATAATATCTGGTATAGGCTGTGTAGGTACATGGAGCGGGGTGGTGGCGAACTATACTACACCACCTCTCACCGGGGTAATCGGTTTGAGTTCATTTTCATTTAAATGGAATTAAATATGGTAAATGATGAAATCAAGGCGGGCGAGTGAGACAGCAGCTGTCGTGTGTGGTGAGGTTTACAAACATACATATGATGTATATAAATATGTACATGTGTATATCTACTCTATACCCCTATATGTACACCGTATTATACACAGAGATATAGAGATGTGGTGAAGGTGAGTGCGACGACCGACCGATGCGAAGAATTCCAGACCCGTCTGAAATTTTTGCACTCTTTTTTTTTTTTGAAGAGGCACTTTTGTAATCCATATAATAAATAAATAATTTTGAAGGCAGGCAGCCAGGAAGGCTTTGTTGGGGATGGGTTTTTATGGGTATGGTCTGCGCGCGGGTATAGTTAGTAACAGAATCTCATCGAAAATCGAGATTCGATATTCGAGGGAAAGAACAGGCGCGCAGAAAATAAAGATAGCACCAGAAGCAACGAGAAGGGAGAGCAGCGAGCGAGAGCCGTTAAAACCTTAAAGCGAGAGGAGATGGGGAAAAAGAGAGGGCAAGACGCCAAGAGAGTGAGAGCTGGAAAAAATCGATAGACCTGCCGCTGATAAGCAGACCAAAAAAAAACAGACAGAAACAGGGAACAAATTAAAACCAGACAAACAACCACCGCTGAGAATAGAAATAGGAAGCGTCGTCTCCACCAAAACGCTGCTGCATCCGTGGCGGATACGTGTTTTCTACCTGACGCGCGCGTCTAACCGCCAATTTAACAGGCAAACAGCGAGAGAGCAGGAGAACCGAAGAGCGAAACGTTGACCGCAGCAGAAACACTCGCCGGTTGTGGGATGTGGGCCAGCGAGCGAGCGAGACAGGCATAGATAGACGGTGTGAGACAGAAAGAGATAGTAAATTGGCGAGAGCAAGAGAGAGGGAGGTGGAGAGAAAAAAGAGTTGCCAAAACAATCCAGTTTCATTTCATTGTGCATTTTATTTAAATGTTATTTAAAGATTAAATAATTTTTTTTGTTGATCGATTAGATACATTTCCTTACAAAGGCTAAATTAAAGACAAAAAGTATTGCATGCAATGCAATGCAAATACAAAACTCGACAGCCCTAAACATTCTTTGCACTCACTCCCACGCTCAGTGGCTCTCTTTCCTTTTCTCCCCCCACAAACACTGTTATAATTTGCTCGGCAAGTGGTTTCCCCTCTCTCTCTCGCTTCCCTGCTAAACAATCTATATCTACTATCCCTCTCTGGCCGTGTTTGGGTTCCGTTAGGAATACGAAGTAAGCTCTTAATGACAAATGTCGGTGGGGAAAATTAAACTCTTTATGTTTCGAACGATTCGGTATTTTATTTTGTCGGTTTACAACTAATCCCCGGCATGAAAATCAGCTAATATTTGCCTACACCCGATTTATGAGCGATTTCGCATGGTATTTGTTGTACGTTGCAAATGCGAAATACCGGGTGTTAAGAAATCAACAGCAGGCGAATATCTACCGAAAAATTTCAAATATGCCACCGAGCAGCGAGTGAAAATAACAAACCCAAGATAATGATGGCAAAATGTTAAATGGCCATAATGCAACGCAAATATTCTCGTCGAATTCGAATTGAGTAACCACGAATTGTGTGATAAGTGTGTGCGGGTGGGAAAAGTCGGAAAATGAATAGACACAAAAAAACGATATTTGTATAAATCATGTTAATTGGCTTGCCAGAAATGACATATTTGTCATCTGTTATGCGGTTAGCTGGCACTTGCTGTCTTTTCCATAAATCAGATGAGTACAGTGGCAACCCTGTAGAAAATAAAGGAAGTGTTTATGGGACTTTCTTTAAAATACTTTGGTATAATACTTATTTGTGTTTCTGAGCAAATACAAATAATCAATTACATTTAAAACAAAATTCAGATGTTTTAGTTTCAAAGAGACTATTTTTTGTATTAAAAGTTTTTTTAGCAAATTTTACAAAATTCTTAGCAAAATTTGGAGTAATATTTAATTGTTGACAATGTGTATTACATTAAATTCAGATTGGCTTTTGATTATAAAACTATCAACCATCCATGCTCATTAAATTTTAAAGATTTTTTTAGCAATTAAAAATTGAACTTTAAAATTTTCCCTCAGTGCTTTTCTTAGAGCCCACTGTTGAACACTAGTTTTATAGACTGTGGGAGCCCGAGTCGCGTTAGGCAAATTAGCGCCCTCCAGCGGCCAGTAAAAACAATCGGCTGCTGCTCTTCACTGTATTGCCCTCTCGCTCTAGCGCCGAGTCTTTAACTGTGTGCGTATCTGAGTTTGTCCACAGTTTTTTTTTTGTTAAAGTTCGTTGCGGTTTTTCGCCTTTCGCTTTACGTTTTACTTTTACGTTTGGCGTGTCGCCGCACGTTTTGTGAAATTGGAATCGTAGTTGTTGATAAAAATACCAAAAAAAGATTATTTAAGAAGAAAAAGAAAAGGCAAGCGCCGCTGCAATGACGCTGCAGTCTACAGAAAGTAACAGGCGCCCAGCGAAGGCAAAAAACGCCAGACAGCAGCTTGAAAAAAAGTAGCGAGTGGCTCTCGCGACCTCTCGCTCTCCGGCTCTCTCTATCTCTCTCCCCAACTCGCTCCCTCTCTTGCGCATGTGTTGGCTTGTGGACTAAACTCCGGGGGCGAGAAAGAGATGCAAGATACTACTCTTTGGCTGTCTAATTATTAATTTCTGGCATAGAAATGAATGGGATTTTTGTTGTTGTGGACTCTTGATTTAATTTGTAGATTTGTCAATGCAAACAATAAGAAATTTGGGTGAAAAGTTTTCAATTGAAAATCAATAGGTTATTATTTATATTTACTTAGTTATCATTGATTAGATTTACATTTTTGCTTGTTGATAATAAAGAGGTAAAAGTAGGAATGTTAATTTAATTCAATTAAACTTAAATTCGCTTAGATATTTTGCAGCAAATTAACTATTTACAATTTGTTGTGGAATAGTTTTGATTACTTTTACCATTTAGTTTAAACTTGTTTTAAATAATTTAAGAAGTACCCTTTATTTTAAAATTCAAATAAATTGGCGTAAGTTATAATTTTGTAAAAATTTAAACGCATTGGTAGAGCCTTTGCTAAATTTAGTTAAGAAATATCATAGATAAGAAAGACATTGATGTTTTGATTAAAATAAGTATGAGCCTTTAATTATTAATTATTTTATTTAAACTTTTCCATTTTTGATCACAAAACTAGGTGAAGTTTGGCGTTTGAGTTCATATTTATTTAGGGCTTTAATTATGTTTTTGATCATTTGGTTATGCCTCCTAATGCTTCCCAAGAAAATTTGACATTCAGATTTTTCCAAAAATTAAAAGGCTAACATTTTAATGTTTTTCTTCTTCGATACTCTTTTTAGGTATTGTTAAATGTAAACTATTTAATTAAATAAGAAAATTGTATTAATTGAATGCCATTTCGTTCATAGAGTGATTAAAAAGTTTAAAAGACTATACCCGTACATTAAACAAAGACTTGATTAATATCTGGAACACATACATATCTATAATTTCCCTTCCTGTTCTTGTTTTATTTTCTTGAAGTGCACATAAACATGTTAATTTCCCTTTAAATTGCTTATTTTGTATCTTTTTTCTGGTTTTAGATATTAGCTCACCGATTTTCCGCCAACAATGCAGGTGCGCTGCAATAGGCCCAAATCGCTGGTATTTCGTTTGCTGCGCATTCTTCGGCTGCTGATTTTCCTCGTTTTTTGTTTTTTTTTTCCACAATTTTCAACAATCGTACACACACATAACAAGCTGGTTTTTTTCACTTGAGTTACAAATTCGGAGTATGAATGTATTCCTCTTTCTTGTTTTGTTTAAATATTTTATCAGAACTAAGTAAAGTGCACAGAAAAAAAACAATTGGGGGGAGTGGGGCGGCTCAGGGATACCTCTCCCGTTTAATGGATGTAACACAAAACAAATCCCTTGCCTAATACTATTTAATTTTCCAAATACTCTGGTTCTGGTTTCTTGTGCTGATTTTTGCTTTTTTTTCCTTGCTTTGTTATTTTTCGCTCTCAAAATTCGCGACGCACCGCCGCAGAGATGAAAACCATCACTTCCGGAGGCGCTTCAAGTACTGAGGAATGTAGTAAATACGTGCGTCGGTATTGGTGAGTATCTGTGAGTGCCCCAACCCGCGTGTGTGTGTGTGTTGTGCAGCGAAGTCGACGTCGACAGAGGCGTCAGCAGAGCGGCGGCGACAGCAATAGAAAGAAGCCAAAGCCAAAGCCAAAAGCACAAGAAAGCAAGAAAAAAGCACGCTAAATAAAAGGAAAAGCGGTTGGGGCGAAAAATAAGGAATATGTGTGTGTGGGGGGTGGAGGGATGGAGGGGTTGGTCACGAAGGCAGAGAAATTGAGCAAAATGGGTGGCCAGAAGAGAAGGAAAGGACTCTGTTTATACATTTTCCAACGTTGGTCACAAAATCAGGTTCTAATGCGAGAATAACGCTGGTCACACGATTGCGGTGAAGAAAATAGCACAGCCCTTGAGTTTTCCAGGCCTAAAACATCCCGAAGATTTGAAAACAATCTTTTTTGTCAATAGAAGGGTATATTATTAAATGTATTTTTGAATGCCTACAATTTTTCACTATTAAATCACTATAGATACAAATAACGAAAGGTGTCAGGACTTCAAAAAAAAGCTTACAAACAGATTTAAAAGAAAAAATCGCATTTATAGTTTCAAGCGAAGTTTTAAAGTAATATGAAAAATAACATGGTCTAATGGTCTCAAGGACCCTTCTGCTATCCCAGTATATTCTTGAATCCTTAGTTTATGCTCACTGCTGTTTTGAAGTGGTTTACTTTACTGCGACCATACTAACAGAGGCAAGTCTCTGGGCAAACCCATCTTCAAATGCTCCTTTCATAGGAAAGTGCCAAGTGTCTGTCTCTATCTGCAACTCCAGTTTCCTCCCTTTGTTGCTCCGACATTTTCCTGAACTTTTCGCCACGCTTTTCGTTGAGTATCCCCTTCCACCCCATGCCCCTTAATTTTCCACACAACTGGTTCTGTCTGTTGCAAGCAAAAGCAACTCTGTGACACAGTTTGGAAAGCCGATGTTGCACGTTGCGTGTAGCATGTTGCATGTTGCACGTTGCAAATGAGCAGCAGCAATCAAAGCGTAATCGAACGGCAGTCAATCATTATTTGAAGTGGGGTTAGGTTGAGTTAGGTCAGCATATTTACAATTTACTAAATATATGAATGTAGGTACGCATTGCTCGACATCAGAGGTTAAAGGCTAATTTCAATTAGCGTTAATTTTGACTTGGGACTACAGCTGTAAGTTCCTATTTATAAGTTTACATTTAGATGGCTTTTACTGAACCTACAATGTCTGTATTTTTTTAGTCAATAAAATCTAGATTTGTATTGTTTAAAAAAACCATAAACTTAACGAGTTATTTCTTGCGCTTAATTTTATAAAACAGATACGCATATACATAATTCCAGATATACAAATATTATCATTAGCCATAGCCATATACGCAAACATTTCGATATGAATTGTGAATTGTTTTTGAATAACTGCTAGGGAATGGAAATATCGGTTGATGTCTTTAAAAGCCTCATCACTAGCCACAATCTAGAGTTTTACCACTTGTTGCTGGACAATTCATTAAGTCAATCATCCATCTATACACACACACACACACACTTAGTCACCCACAACACACACACACACTCTTTCTAATGCATACACTCTCTCTAAAACTTTGCAAGTAAAAGTAAATTTGGTGTGTTTTTGGTTTTTCTTTGTTTTACTTATTTTTGGTAATTAATATTTACCAGCAGATTTCTCAGTATCATGAAGTCTCCCGTTTTTTTTTGTTTTATTTTTTTGAGAGAGACTCCTTTGTCTTAAGGCGGCTTTTCCGGCTATTTTCTTTACTGCTTGTCTGTGTGTGGGTGTGTTTTCAGAGTGTGTGCGGGTGTGGTGGTATATGTACGTCCGTAGTTGTGTGTGTCTTTGGGATACCGTTAACCCGACAACGACAAACGACAGCGAACGGTACCAACTTAAAGTGGCAACAACTTCTGGATGCGAGAAAGCCTTTCTCTCTCTCCAGAGACTCTTCCGCCCCCTCTTCTTCTTCTGTCCCTCCTAAAAGAGGGACGGCAACAGTGGCCGTGCGAGCGAGAGGGGGCTATGCCGATGCGGAAGGTGCGAAAGAGAGGGGTATAATAGCCTGACTGGGTAGTTGCTGAGTTATGGACACACACAAAATAGAATCAGCGCACAATTTTTGGCTCGTGACAACGGTAACGAACGCAAAACCGAAGTGCAATCCCCCCCCACCCCACACAAACTACACCCAAAACGAAATGCATGGGAAAAGAGTGTTAAAAATGGGGAAAAAGGGGTTTAAGGGGCACTACCTTCATATCAACAAAAATATTTTAATAAACACACCCGACATCCAGAAAATAATGGAAAGGTTTTTCATGTGTAAAAATCGGAGTAGGTGGGAAAAACAATAAGAATGGGAATGCCTGGAGTTGCAACAGCTGCCCAAATGCAATGGACGGTGCAAAAGCGAAAAATTGCAGGGAAAATGGACCGAAAAAGTGGGAGAGGAAGGTAGAAAAAGAGTAAATGGGATGAAAACGGGAAAGGGTCAAAACTGAATTTTTCTAGACTTGAATGCAGATTTTTAGGTAATTAGCTCGCAAGCAGTTTAGGATATACCATATTAAAATCTGACATCGGTTAGAAAAGTTATGGACTGAGAAGTGCAGGTTTCGGGTCATTTTTTGGGAAAGCCGTTTTTCGGCAATTTGGAAAGGGTAACCAACATGAAAATGTGAAGAAAATCGATCCAAAATTACAAGACAAAGTTTGAATGCAGATTTTTAGGTAATGAGCACACGATCCTTTTAAGACATACAATTTTGAAATCGGACTTCAGATAGAAAAGTTATGGCCTTGGAAGTGTAGGTTTTGGGTCATTTTTTGGCAATGCCGTTTTTCGGCAATTTGGGAAGGGTTAACCATCATGAAAATGTGAAGAAAATCGATCCAAAATTACAAACCAAAGTTTGAATGCAGATTTTTAGGTAATTAGCACACGATCCCTTTAAGACATACCATTTTGAAATCGGACTTTGGATAGAAAAGTTATGGCCTTGGAAGGTTAGGTTTTGGGTCATTTTTTGGCAATGCCGTTTTTCGGCAATTTGGGAAGGGTTAACCATCATGAAAATGTGAAGAAAATCGATCCAAAATTACAAGACAAAGTTTGAATGCAGATTTTTAGGTAATGAGCACACGAGCCCTTTAAGACATACCATTTTGAAATCGGACTTTGGATAGAAAAGTTATGGACAGAGAAGTGCAGGTTTCGGGTCATTTTTTGGGAAAGCCGTTTTTCGGCAATTTGGAAAGGAAAATGTGAAGAAAATCTATCCAAAATTAGAAGACAAAGTTTGAATGCAGATTTTTAGGTAATTAGCACACGAGCCCTTTAAGACATACCATTTTGAAATCGGACTTTGGATAGAAAAGTTATGGCCTTGGAAGTGTAGGTTTTGGGTCATTTTTTGGCAATGCCGTTTTTCGGCAATTTGGGAAGGGCAACCATCATGAAAATGTGAAGAAAATCGATCCAAAATTACAAGACAAAGTTTGAATGCAGATTTTTAGGTAATGAGCACACGATCCCTTTAAGACATACCATTTTGAAATCGGACTTCAGATAGAAAAGTTATGGAAAGAGAAGTGCAGGTTTCGGGTCATTTTTTGGGAAAGCCGTTTTTCGGCAATTTGGAAAGGAAAATGTGAAGAAAATCTATCCAAAATTAGAAGACAAAGTTTGAATGCAGATTTTTAGGTAATTAGCACACGATCCCTTTAAGACATACCATTTTGAAATCGGACTTTGGATAGAAAAGTTATGGCCTTGGAAGTGTAGGTTTTCGGTCATTTTTTGGCAATGCCGTTTTTCGGCAATTTGGAAAGGGTAACCATCATGAAAATGTGAAGAAAATCGATCCAAAATTACAAGACAAAGTTTGAATGCAGATTTTAGGTAATGAGCACACGATCCTTTTAAGACATACCATTTTGAAATCGGACTTTAGTTGGAAAAGTTATGGACAGAGAAGTGCAGGTTTCGGGTCATTTTTTGGGAAAGCCGTTTTTCGGCAATTTGGAAAGGAAAATGTGAAGAAAATCGATCCAAAATTACAAGACAAAGTTTGAATGCAGATTTTTAGGTAATGAGCACACGATCCTTTTAAGACATACCATTTTGAAATCGGACTTCAGATAGAAAAGTTATGGAAAGAGAAGTGCAGGTTTCGGGTCATTTTTTGGGAAAGCCGTTTTTCGGCAATTTGGAAAGGAAAATGTGAAGAAAATCGATCCAAAATTACAAGACAAAGTTTGAATGCAGATTTTTAGGTAATGAGCACACGATCCTTTTAAGACATACCATTTTGAAATCGGACTTCAGATAGAAAAGTTATGGACAGAGAAGTGCAGGTTTCGAATCATTTTTTGGGAAAGCCGTTTTTCGGCAATTTGGAAAGGGTAACCATCATGAAAATGTATATATAATAATATTTAAGACCTATGGATCTGTTCTTATTTGGGTTTTAACTATTTTTCATTGAAGTGGTTAAAGACTATGATTTACCCCAACGAATTACCGATGTTAATTATTCTTTTGCACTTACCACTTGCGAGGACATAAAGGACCTGCTATATGCATCGCCATTTATTTCGATATACATATATATACACATGCAGATGGATCTGAGGGTCCAGTGTTGCCGTGATATTAACACAAAGGCAAAACCCAAAAAGCGACGACAAACAAAACCAGCCAACCGAAGTGGAGTTGCGCTCGTCATATCGTCATCGTCATCGTCGTACCCATCGTGTTAATGGGTTGGCGGCTGCCGAAAATTTTCCACGATTTTCCACCAATCCTCCAACGATTCGCCACCCCTCCATCCCAATATGGCCCCGCACCCCATTTTCCGCCTAGAAATTCCTGATTGAGGACCATCGTCGTCGCTTGTTCCTTGAGCTTCTCATGTCCAAAAGTGTTTGGGTGTGTGTGTGTGTTCGTGTGTGTGTGCAGCGCGCGCATCCTGCACTCATGCAACTCACGCATCCCGCACACACACACACACACACACCTACGCCAGGATATACACACACACACAGAGCTACACTCACAAATACAAAGATACAAACGACCTGAGTGTTCCAACATTTCAATAGTTTGGCTTACACAGTCAAGCTTAAAATAATAGTAGTTAAAATAAATTAACAAAGATTATCGACAAAAAAAAAAGGAAATTAAAAAGCATTGATACAATCGATATCTAGTATTGTTTATCAATCATTTAAAAGGCATGTTTGGGATAGACACAAATTAAACGATAGTCTATTATAAATCTACAAATTATTTTAGGTGGAAAGATAGAGAGATAGTAAAAAAAAAACAAAGATCGTTTAGTGAAACTTAATCATAATAATCATTTCGAAAAAGAAAAAAAATAATATATATCGATCTTAATGTTTACAAGGCTCGTAAGCATTATTAATGTCAATGATTTATATTCACTGTATTTATTTATCTTTAAAATTTGTTATTTTAAAGCTTAAAAATATATTTTAAGCATTGTTCATCGCTAATATTTTGGGCATAGCTGTTAAAAGCCGCGCCAGAAGAGAATTGTGATTTCTGGGTTAGAGCAAATATGATGGTACTGG
The DNA here is from genome assembly GCA_018153305.1 of Drosophila kurseongensis. Lineage (NCBI taxonomy): Eukaryota > Metazoa > Arthropoda > Insecta > Diptera > Drosophilidae > Drosophila > Drosophila kurseongensis. Next base: position 2,826,611 of record JAECXX010000141.1, read on the forward strand.
GTATTGCCACGCCCCCTTTCCCCATCAAACAATTATGGATACTTCACTTATTAGCCAAACTCTCGATGTGTGTGGGTGTTGCCAATTTGCTGCTGGCCCGCTCACGTTCTTTCGCCCTCTCTCTCTCTATCTCTGTCTCCCAGGATTTGCCCTTCTCCCTCGCACATTGTAGCTCTTCTAGAACAAAAGATTTCGACCAAGAGGAATTATGAGAAGCTACCCAACATCGTGTGTTGACTGGGAATCGAGTGATTATGTGATGCCCCTCGTTTGCTTAGGTTACCTGAGTAATTCCCAATGTTCACCTAAGGGAAGGCCGGCCTTTAAAGGGTTAAGGTTGAGGGTGTTAAGCACAAGAATTGGATCACAGTCGTTAAGGGTTAAAGCTTATGTTAAGGAGGATATCCAGATTGAAAGACAAAGCAGCCAGCGGTTGGAAGAGGTAAATGGCCCATTAATTTCTGAGGCTGATCAAAATACCCATGGGCTATTTACCTTGATTCAAACCAATCGAAACGCTAATTAATGAAAAGTAAGTACAATATGTAATAATTAGGGATCAGTTTTAGAATACTTTTAAAAATCTTTTAAGAAATTTCATATAATTTTCTGGTTTTACAGAATTGGTAGACCTTGTTTATTTCAACGTAGTTTTTCAGTATTTATATTATTTCTGAACCCCAATGTTTAAGTCTTTAATTGTGTTTTTTCTTAGCTTTTTTTTAAGCTTCTGATGTAAATTTTACCAAGCCTCATTAAACTTATGGTACAAGTCTTTAAAGTAATATCTTTTACTGTTCAGCAGTTTTTGGAAATTTTACTTTATTTGATTTGCCTGAAAAAATGTTGCGAAATCGCCGATGGACTGCGAGAAGGTTTTGATTTATGTATACCCAAAAACTAAATTAAGCTCCCAGGGGCGGCGACGGCGGGGGGTCAAAAAGGGGTCCACAAATCAAAGTGCCCCCAGGGGGTAGAGGGGGTGGAGGTGGTTTATAAAAGGGGGTTTGGAGGTGGGGAGTGGGGGTTATGGGGTAGTAGGGGATTTTCTAGGGCGAGGCATTGCCACCGTTAGTTCGTCATCATGGTTGTTTGGTTGCATTCGGCTTACAAAAAGAGGGGAAGGGGGGGTTGGGATGGAAATTTCCAAGGGGGTTGGCTTTGGGGGAGTTCAGGAATGGTGCGAGGGGGATTACGAGGGGGTTTTCTCTGTATGTAATAGACACAAAACCGAGGCTCTGAGGCTGTTCGAAAAGCTCTGTGTTGAGTTTTGAGCCCCTTTTGTTGTTGCAGGTTGCAGGTTGTTGGTGTTGCAGGTTGCTAGCTGCTGTTGCATTGGTGTTGTTGTTGCTGTTGCAGTTGCAGCAGTTGACTGTTGCCTGGAAGTGGGAAAACTAAACTACAACAGCAACAAAACATTTTGCTAAATACACACTGGAAATGGCAGTCTCCACTTTCCACCTCTACCTCTTTCTCTCTCTCTCTATCTATCTGTCTCCCTCTCTCTTTTGCACTGTATGACCCCGTCTCTCTCTGCCACAGATGCTGCATGTTGCACATTGGAAAACTAAGCCCGCCATGAAAAGTGAGAAGGTAGAAAAATCGGGGGAGAGCTCTCTCCCCCACCAGTTCTTCTTCTTTCATTCAGCGAAATACAAAAAATACCCAAAAAGGAATGACAAAAACAACAATAAAAGTTGTGCAAAATTTTCCAGAAAAAAAGGTTGGGAAACACAGATAGATACGAGCAGAAAAAGTAGAAAGCAAAAAGTTGATAACGTGGCTAAGATGTGGAAAAAAGAATCATTCCCAACCCTCACCTTGTTTTAATGTTGCTTATTCAAGACAAACTAAAATTCAATTTAATAATATTTTATGAAACCGAAATCTGACTAAATGGCTTACCAATATGTGGAAATAAATCACCTTAAATTTGGTTTTATATTTTGGTATTGGCACACGGAAACTTACCTGCAAAAAACGAGATGAAAAGTAACAATTAGTATAAGTCTAAATCTATAAATATGTATGAAATTATAGTTCTTGCTATAAAATAAATCATGCTATTTTTATTTTTCCTTAATTATTTAATTATTTTAAGTGTTTTATACAGTTTGTATTGTTATGAATTTATTCTTATTTATAATAAGTTTGTGTCTCAATGTCTCACGAAAAAAATTATTGTTGGCCAATTTTTGTACACTAGATTCCTAAATACCCCAAAAAAAAAGGAGTTATACATGAATTTCAAAAAGTACTTGAATACATGAAAGAAATTTTGTACCTCAAAAAGAGTTGAAAGCCAACTTTGCTTGTAATCTTTTTTTTGCCAGATGAACAATGCGAAACTTTGACTTGGGGAGGGAGCGAGATGGCTGCAGGGAGGGAGCGAGAGGGCCGGAGGTGAGACAGATGACGGCGACGACGACAGATGGTCAAGAGGAATGTATCTGTATCTGTATCTGCATTTGCGGCTGCTTTTGCCTCTGGTTAGCCCATATGTGTGTTTGTCCGTGTGTATCTACAACATAACACAAATCAAAACTTGGCTAAAACTGCAGGCGGAGGCTGCTGATGTTGCTGCTGCTGCAGCTTGCCCCATCGACAGCAGCAACAGCAACAGCAACAACAACAAAACTTAACTGAACTGAACTGAAGGCTGTGGAGGCACATACATAACTAATAGATACATAAAGCCGTATCTTTTGGGTGAATGAACTGTAATGAGAATGTGAACCTAGGCAACAACAACTAGCAACCAGCAACCAGCCAGCAGCAACTGGCAACTAGCAACCGGCAACCAGTGATGTTGTCGTCGTCTCAGCCGCACCAGCAGCAACTGCAGCAACATCAGACCATTGGAGATGTTGAAAATCGCAACGCAAAGTGCGCAATTTAACGTGTTGTTGCTATTGCTGTTGCTGTTGCTGCCGCTTGTTGTTGCTCCTGTTGTTCCTTATGTTCCTTATGTTGCTGCTGCTGTTTCTAGAGTGTTTGCTGCTTTTGTTTATGCTGTTTTTTGTGGCCATTTCTACTGGTGTTGCTGTTGGTATTGCATATTGTTGTTGCATTTGTTTTGTTGTTGGTGCGATTTTGGTTCTTTCGTATTTCTTATGTTGTTGTTGTTGCTGTAATTTATGTTGTTGCTCATGATATTGCTGATGTTGTTAAAATTTTAAGCGATGTTGTTGGTGTTGCTGATACTTAAGTTTTTCGCTAATTCTAGAGTTGTTTTTGAAAACTAAACCAATATTATTTTAAATAATGATGACGTTGTATCTAGCTGCTGATTTTGCTAACGTTTTTATAACTACTTTTATTTCAGTTTCATCTGATATTTATCCTATAGTTGCTGCTTTATTTCTTAATACTTTTACTATTGTTGCAATTGCCGTTGCCCATGTTGCAACCGAAAAACTGACCGACGCAACACAAACGACAAAACAGGCCAATGACCAACCGTAATAGTCACAAAAAACAAAAAGGCAGCACAGCAGCAACATCACCAAGAGCAACAGCAACATCACCAAGAGCAACAGCAACATCGGATAACCGTCGGCAGGTAAACTGAGCAAAGTAAACCAGCTAAAATTAGTGAAGGGTTGCACCCGATCGAAAAACTGGGAAAAATTAAAGCTCTAAACGTTTCAAAGATAAAAAATAAAAACCAGATACTAAAATCAAAAGACTTTAATAGAAACTAAAAATGTCTATATATTTTTGTAGAACCTCCTAATATAATTATAATTATTTAAACAATTTACTTCGTTTAATTATCCATAAAATAACTAAACATTGTCTTATTTCCAAAAAAGAAAGATTTTCTAGACGGTTTCTTATTTAGTTTAAAGATTTTACAAACTTAAAAAAAAATTAATTTGCCGTAACATTAAGAAAAACTTTTTGACAATTAGTGACATTTTTTTAAAACAATTTTCAGTATTCTGACTTTTAAAATTTTATTTTTTAAATAATGCTTCGGTTTATTTCCATTGTCAGCTGTTTGTTTTGTGGGGCTTTCATTTCAGCAAATACAGAGTGCACCTAGGGTTGCCACACACTCCCGAAAATACCAGAAAACTTCGCAAAACAAAATATTGCAGGCGTGGCACATACACACGCATATGGGCAAAGTACTACGGAAAAATACACACAGCAGGGGAGAACAAGAAGAAAGCACAAAGCAGAGGCAGAAAAATAAGGAATAAATAAAGGTGGAGAGAGGGGGGTAGAGAAATTGGTGAAGGGTTTTTGAAAGCCTGGAAAATGTGTAAGGGTTATGAGTTGCCATCCTCACTCTCAATTATTTAACATATTGCACAAATGCACGCAACATCAGAAAATGTTGCAAAAAGGGGGGAAAATGGCAAAGGGTAGGGATAATAAAGGCGAGTCCTTTCTCATTTTTAGAAGGTAAGGAGACGGGCAGTTACATTGCGAAGTGCAAAAGTTTCACAACAAAATTGAATTTTTAATTCGCTTTGTACGCAAAGAAAACAAAAGAGAAAAACACAAAAGAAAAAGTAGCAAGAGAAAGTTTTAAAAGTTTAAAAACATCAAGAGCAGATGGTACATAAACAAATATTATACACAAGGATTGCTATTGTCGATATTTGCAGGGCACTCGCAAAACTAAATAAACTTAAAGAAAACGAATTGAATAAACATGGGAAATTGAAAAAAGAAAATGCGAAAGAAATCTAGACATCAACTTAATTTCCTATTTAAATGGGTGATTCAATGCATTCCATTGTTTTTAAAACACTGAATTATTTATTTAATCTGTTATCCCTTTTTTATGATGAAAATGTTAAATTTAAATTATTGCCTCAGTTTTTTTTAAAGCATCGCTTTTAAACCATAAATGAATTATTGGCAGAATACATTTTAGAAAAGACTGAGTTTGATTTAAACTAACCGAAGAAGTATTTAACCTATTTAATAAACCCAGTTTTTTAATCGGTTTTCCATATTATAGCAAGCCAACCCAATAAGTATGCTCACAAAAAAAAACTGGAACCACCAAATCAGGGAAAGCTTGTCGCGGAAAAGTGAAAGAAGGAAATGCGATTGAGGGAAAACTAACAAGGAGCTGAGCTGCCGATACATGGAGGATACACACAGAGGCATAGATGTGCTCTATGTACCAGAAACTCCGCCGCCGTAGCCGCCACCAAATACATATGTATCCCGCCATCCGTATATCTGCATTCTGCACTCTGCATTCTGCATCCGCATCTGGAGCCGAGAGTCTGTATCTGTATCTGTATATCTGCATCTGTAGCCGCGCCACGAAAAGGGGCAGAGATCGGGGCTTATAACTATGTGCAAAGTGCCGGGGAAATGGGAATAGCCAGCCTGGGCAATGTTTCGATGGTTTTGGACCCCGCCACCTATGTGTCCCGCCCACAATCCATCCATCCTATCCACCCGCCCATCCCGACGTCCCAAGTTCTCTGTGCTCTCAAAACTAACTGGTTGCCACTGGAGGCAGCCGGCTGAAATGCGTCGAGCTGCGTTGCCATGCAGCCGGGCAAACCACCGAGGCACTAAACCACCCAGCCACAGAGCCACCCACCCACTGAGGCACCCACTAAAACACCCACTGAACCCCCCACTAAACCACCCAAACACAGGACACTCGGAGATGAGCGCGAGAGTTGACACAGAGGCCAAAAAACATTGTGGCAACACTGACACAAAAATATACAGTAAAGATTCCACAACTCGAACTAACATTTTCCATTCAAAGCAAATTCGATATTTACAGAAACCACTAGAGATTTCAAATCACTTCAAACAGTACCCAAATATAGTTTAAAATATTATTTATTATTTATTTTCCTATCCAACTAGTTCTACTTAAAATAATCCAGATATATATCTCTGTTTCTCCATTTCTTTTCAGCTTGGATAATTCCAAATTTACTATAGCTTCTGTGGAGGGTTACCCAAAACTGCACTTTGTAAAGCACATAATAATTTCGTGACTTCCCCTTACAAATTTGGGTCTTTATGCCCCAAGTAATCTGACTAGCTAATGATACTCTAAAGTGTTATCTAAGATGAAGTCTCCCAGAAGGATGTGGAGTAAGCTCTTAAGATTGGTGAACTCCTTGACAACGATGAGAAAAAAAAAACAACATCCCATTACGAAACTATCAAATTGTCATGTACATCCTTTTGTAGAACATTGCAAGAGCTTGTGTAACAGCTATTCAACAGCCTCTTGACCAGTAGAACACTTACATATGCTCCCCAACAATGTTCCTGCATAACAATGATAACCATTTAGCAATAAATACCCCGAAAAACCGCAACGAATCCCCTTGAAATCCCCTCGACGCTACACAGTGAAGCCTCGCTGAGGCATCAACAGCCCTAATCCGCTAATTTTCAATTGCCAAATCCATGCGAAAATCGTAATCTCCGTGCTGTGAATTTAACTATATATATATATGCGTCTGTTTCAGGGGGGTTTTATGACTGGCAAATGTTGGGCAAACATTGAAGAGACCACAGAGTTATACATACAGAATGAGACACAGGCGGCGAGGGGCAATTGTGCAGTTTACAAATGAATAGTAATAAAATAAAGTTCACATATAATTTTGTATATTGTTAAATTGAACTGATTGCAGGGGGAAAGTAGAAACATACTTTTGTAAGAAAGAAATACAAGAAAATATCGACCGTTTAAATTAAGGGAAATTTAAAAATGTAAAATTTTAATTTAATTTTCAAGAAAACCTTTTGTAAAATAACAAGTTTAAAAACCGCCCTCGCCTCATTATAAATGTGTGCTTCTGAGTGTGTGCACACACATGTATGTGGGTGTGGGCACATCCTTTATGAGCAAACAAAATGCAATTATATAAATATGTATAATGCGCTGGCCAACGGTTCTCATTATACAAAAGCCACACTTACACACATACCCACACACCCGCTTGAATTATGGTGTGTGTTTGTGCGTTGAGCTGCATATACTTAACGCATATTATATTAGTTCCTGGTCTATATGCAAGCGCCCCGATTTATGTATACATATAATATACACCTCAAATTATTGCTGGCAGCTTCTAATCTGGTCACAAAACCATTTGTACCCCCTTCTCCGCCACAAAAATGCAAATTAACCAAATTAAAAAGTCAAAAATATTGGGTTGTAAAGGTATATGAAATTACAAGAGAATTAGCCTGCCACCTTCAGCATATTAATTAACTGCGACTAAAACGTCATGAGTAAAATAAATTAAAGGAAGCAACTAATGGTTCTATTATATATTTTTTGAATTTGATTATTTTCAATTTGAATTAGCTGAAGTTTATTTTCATGTGAAAATTGTTGTAGGCAAAAACAATATTGTTTACTCATGAACAACATAACAAAAATTTGATTTTATGGAGAATGTATTGAAATGGGACAAATAAGCTTAATTTGAAGCCACCATCTGCAAAAATTTCCTTCTAGATTCACAGATTATTTGCCCCACACAACGTATACTTAATATTTCATAAATAATACATTAATAATTGCGCATACGCCGCGTGTGCAACAATAACATATTATTATTATACAGAAGTCTCAACCAAACTGTCTTTTCTTCTGCTCCCCCTTCCTACTACCCTACTGATTCCCCTTTAAATGAATTTACACTTACATGTTATTGTGTGGCCACACACGGCGTATGCGTTATATTAATAAAACACCTCAAAAAACGGAAAAATATAAAAAGGGTGTATATTACATTACATTGACGAATTTAGTCCCACTAGAGGTCTCTTTTAAACGCTTCAAGGCTAATAGATTGTTGCAATTTTTTATTTGCACAGCACCTCATCGCCACCTAGCGCCGCAAGCCTGCAGTTCTCTTTGTTAAATAAATTAAAAAATATAACCAAATAGGAAAAAAATCAGCAGTGGAAAACAGAAAGGATAACAAAGATGTGTGCGTTGGCTGCTGGAAAAGTGGCAGGAAAAAATGGGAAAATAGGGAAAATAAGGCTAAGGGTGTTATGCGTGGGCAGCCCTGCCCCTTCTTTTTTACCCTCCCACCCAGCTAACGCCCACTCGAAGTATATAAAAGAGAAACATGCTGAAAATGCTTACATAAGCACGAAGAGGAGGCTCTCGAGGGGGTTTACGAGGGTGTGCTTTTGCGCACCACCCAAATCCCCTACCAAAAAGAAGGAATTTCTCCCAGTGTATGTGTGAGCTGCATACATTAACAACAACAACAAAAGCAACGACAGCCACCGTAAATATTGAAAAATTCCATATCCGTTGTGATGTCAACTCATAAAAAAAAAAACGACAGATGGCGGCACCTACGATTGTACCCTGAAACCCCCCTCTCCCCTTTAAATCCTCTCTATAAAAACCCACCAGCCAACGCTCCCCTCTTATCTCCTTTATTTCAGCACAAGAAAAAGAGAGAATAAATAAAATAAACCGAGAAAAAAAATATATAGACACACACACACACCCATACACATATCGCATTGTCCTCTAGGGGGCGCCAGTGAGCCGCAGTTGTCGTCGCCTTTTGTGGGCATCAAAAGCCTAAAGTCTCCCGAAAACCCCAACCTACTTCTAGGTTACATATTCCCCACCCACTTTTTCAGCCCACCAAAGCTCGTAAAACAAATTTCACTCAGAACGAGACACTTTTCCCTGATTACAAAACATACTTACTTATAAAAATCGTTAATGTAATATGCAAGCTTAAGAACCAGTAAAGTGCCTAATTTAATCAAAAGTTCCATAATTTATTAAAATATTTTTAACATATTTAATACTGTTAAATTAAACTTTTAAAAACCCTGGAGCTTAAATGTAAGTAATTGATATGTGTGTGTAAAAAGTATCCTTTTTCTGGTTGATCTAAAAGTGTTCTCAATTTATTTTAAGTATGGAATTATGGAAAGTGAACTTTAAAATCAATAAATGCAATAAAACGAGGAGCATTAAGTTAAGTTAAGTAAACAAAGTAAAATATAAATGTAACAATTTCATTTGGCCCACATTCTAAAATTAAATCTTAAAACTACCATCCGATTATCATTTAATTTTTCACAGCTGTGAACATTTTTTCAGCATTTAATTAAAATTTTTTTTTTGCATAGACTTGAACTCGGTCCCTTTTTGGTTTCTCTTTTTGGTCTCTCTTTTTTGATGCCAACTTCTGTTAAATAACAGTCAATTTTGGAGAGACGTGTCGTTTTAACAGCTCAAACGACAGAAAAAAACACTTTTTGCATTTTAGGTCAGGTCGGAGTCGCAAAAATCTATGCAGCAGCAGCGACGCATGACTAGTTTTTTGCCTTTTCCACTCCCTTCTTTGTCTCCTACTTTTCCCTCTTCTTTCTTCTTCTCTTAGCCTTCATCGCCCCCTTCTTTGGCCTTTTCTTCTGTCGTCGTGAGCAGGCAGCGTATAATTTTCATGGCAAGTTCATTGAACTTGCGAATTTTTTTTCTACTACCAGTTTTTTTGAGTTGTATTTGATTTTTTTTCTACGTTGGGAAGTCCAAGTATTAAGTGGCCAAAATAAGAAGAAGCCGAAGAAGAGGAAGAGCGAGAGAAAAGAGAAATTAGGTTTTCTAGGTGCGCCACTGAAAAATATTGGCGATTTGTATCAGTTTTCTTTTGTAAAAGAATTCGTTGGTAAAAGCAAATTTTAGATTATTTTTTAGGTATTTCCAAACATGAATATGTTTAATTTATCTAAAAAATAAAATATTTGATCGGATACTAAATAGAAAACATTTTTGCTGATATTATCTTGGACCTAATCTTGTTTAATATATTCATTTCTAGTTTATATATTTATAGACTTATTTATAAGATTTGTAACTTATTACATTGTTTTACTTTCTCTTCAATTTTGTATAAATAAATAAATAAATAAATAATAAATATTATTAACAGCTCAAAAAAAAAAAAAAAAATGTTTTTTTTCTCACTCTGACTATATATTGTTTCCTTGTTCGTTTATTTTTCATAGATATTTTCCGACCACATTTTTCCTTTACATTTTTGCAGTTATCTTTTGTATTAATGGACTAACCTTAAAGCGGCTCATTTTCCGCTGTTTTACTACGGGCATCTCGGTAGGTTTTTCTCTCTTTTCCTCTGTCTGTCTTTCTCTCCGTCTCTCTAGCTATTTTTGTTTTGGCTTGTGCCTTTTTATTTGCAGAATTTTTGTTTTTTTTAGCTTAATCTTCTATTCCAGATTACAAAATATAATTTGAATTGATTTATTAAATATGAACTTTATTTTATTTGATTTTATGATTGTTTATGTTTTTTATGATTTTCATTTCATAAAATATTATATTGGCGGTATTGGTATTTTATTGTTTTAGTGTTTTACTGTCTTGTCAACATAAAATTTACTATCATATTTGATTTTGTGTAAGCTGTATATTTTTTATTTAATTTGATTTTGTATGTCATTTATTTTATATTTAATTGCTTTATGATTATTTGAATTTACTTTGGTAAAAAAAAATTTTGTAAAAAATATTTATTTCATATTTTGGATTATATCTTTTTTCATTAAATTGAACTACATATCTCGTAGTCTGTTTTTTTTGTTGTGGTTTTGCCGTGGCACACACTTTCCCAGTTGTTATTTTTAATTTCTTATGTTCGTCGTTAATTTACATTTTTTGTTTAAACAAATACAAATTTTAAAATTTTTGTTTAGCACTTGCAGCACTGCACGTAAAAAAATCGTAAAAAATATTTAAGAGAAACTTAATTTGTTTCGTTCTCTTTAGTTTTTCTCGTCTCTTGCTCTCTCAGTCGCGCCGATGACAACAACAAGCGTTGATGCGATAACGATAACGATAACAGCAGCGGAAACCGCGAATGTGCAACGCCAACTGAAACTCCATTGAAACGCGTGGAAAATTGAAACCCGCTGGAAAAACCGCTTTTCCGGTTTCTCTTCGTTTTTATTTTCCTGTACGTTTTATGTGCCTATTTTTGCTGAATTTTTGTAGGTCTTTTTCAGCTTTTTTTGTTTGCTGCTTCTGCCGGCGTCGCTGATTTTGCTCTGCTTTCTCTCTTTGCTTCTTCTTCTCTCTTTTATTTTCTCCTTTTTTCGCTTTCCTGCTAAGCTATTTGTGTTGTTGTTGTTGTTTCAACTGGCGATAAACGACAACGACAACGAACCGCTTACAACTGCCGGCGAAAACGTCGCCAAAAACGCAGCTTCGTTTTCCGCTGCCGACTTCGCTGCTGATGCCAGCGTCGACTGCGGCAGAGGCAGCGACGTTTCGCGGATGCTGCCACCGAAATGTTGTTCCTTTTTTTTCCTTGAAATAATCCTTACCCTTCTTTAAATTACGCAACTTTTATGCCTGTGACTTACAGGTGCGTTGAAAATAATAGCTTTTCTTATTTGTGAGCTAAAATTGCTTTAATTTTTGTCTTTTATTTAAACAATGTCAACAAAAACTTTTTGTTTAAGGTTTGTTTTTTTTGTAGCCATTTTTCTTCTCTTGCTTTTGTTCAATGAAACATTTTTTTAATTAATAATTAAAAAAAAAATTTTTCTAAGTACTTTTTATTTTTATTTTATTTCCTGGAAAGAAAAAAGGCAGAGACGTCGGCAGAGCGAACAGCGCCCGACCTACGACATTAACAGAGAGAAAGAGAGCGCGAAGGAGAGCTTAGAAGAATGCGAAGAAGAAAGAGAGAGCCGGCAAAACTGTTAACTTTTTTCAGAATTAAATGAGAATATTTGCTTACAAAAATTCTCTTTCTGTTAACATGCGGAAGTTAGCTGTTTTTTCTATTATTGCTCTCTGTTTACCCACTGTTATCGTAATCGCAAAAAAATCTAAATAAAATTTGATCAAGATAATTTTTTAAAAAACATTAAAAACTAAAAAAAATTAAATTTTCCATCCTTTTAAACCGATTTTTCCTTGAGAGACGCCAAAAATGATAATCACAGCTGGTTTTTGGTTTAATATTGGATTACTTACACTTGCGGCCAGCAAAATAGTAATAAAAATTATATAAAATATTTTAGAGATAAAACTTGTGTATTAATATCCGGGAAAATCTTTTATAAACTTTCAAAGACTACGACTAAAATCTTAATCTGATACATTATCTTTTTTTGGAATATTAAACAAGATTAAACAATGTAAACTATATTTTAGTCAGTAGAGCTAAGAACATAAATACATATATCGTTAATATTTAGTACTTATTTGGCAATCCGGCAGTTTGCAAAATTGTTTGCTATCTTCCCCCGATTTTCCTCTTTCTCATTCTACTTTTGCCGCTGAACGTTGTTGCTTATCAGCTGTTCTTTTATTTGTACTTTCATTCCATTACACACGAAGTGGAGGAAAACGTGGCAAAATGCTTAAAAAGAAAAGCAACCCAACCAACATAAAAAAATACCAAAAATGGGTGATTTCAGGTGGGTGGTGCAAAAATGCCTATCTGTGTGTGTGTGGTCTTCTCCTTTATGTATTTGTATGTACTGCTGCGAGTGCCGTGCATTTATGTATTGACCGTACATATTTGCCAAAAGTGTGTGAGTGACGAGATGTTGACAACAACAACAAGATGAGGGCCATGTGTACGTTTGTGGTAGTGCTGCGATTAAGTCTTACACTGCAAAAATAATATTCCAAACTCAAATTATATACCATTTTTTGAACTCCTAAATGAGGTTAGTTATTCAACTAATTTTTAACGATTTACATATGAATAAACAAAGATTTGCTTTCAGAATCTTGGAATTAAAATAGTTTTTTAAATATTTCCTTATTGAAAAAAATTTAATTTTAATTAGATAACAATATATTGACAGGTAAGCAAATTGTTGGTCACATTTTTGTTAGTGTACATATGTACCAACAAAGAGCAGCTCCGAAGTGGGTGGGAGATAGGGAGATGGAGGCACCCACCTTTTCCCCCCGTTTCCTCCCACTTACACTCCCATATACACACACAGACTCATCTTTGCATTTTCCCCGCAATTTCCCTCATTTTCCTTCCAATTTCCCCCCACTTTTCTCGTTCTTCCTTTTGCCAATGCTAATTTATTTTCGCTTTTTCCACATTTTCATACCTCTTCTTGCGCTTCAACAAAGCGGCACAAAGCCAAGAAAGAAGTGCAAAAAAAGGAAAAGATGGAAAACGTCAAGGGGGAAAAAACTTCGGAAAATCATCTGCAACAACAACCGCATCTGCATGTGCATCTCGACGAAACAACAAAAGATCCAAAGTGCAATAACCGTTTGCCATTAACCCTTCGATGGCCCGGAGGCCAACACATTGACAGCCAATCGCCGCGACCTATGCAAAACCATACACAGTAAGAAAATTAGTGAATTTTCCAACATATAAAAAAACAACTTTTTATAAAATACCCCATGACAGAAAAAATCTGAATAAAAGGATTTTGAAGAATCTAAATGATAAAGGATTTTTATAAAACCGTTTTATATTGAAGGTCTGAAGAAGTTTAAAATAAATTCTCATTTACTCTTTCGTTCAATGATTTCTTTAGAATAGTATTCTAATAAAAAGAATTTTTTTAATTAATTCAGTAACAACAAAAGAAAGATCTTATCAAAGTTTAACCCATATAAAGAAATTAAAAAAATGATCTTATAATGTTAAACGTAGATTTTTAAAATTTTAATATTTTTATATTTATTTTTTCTATATATATTCATTTTTCGACTTACCCTCACTCCAATGAACCTGGCCTCCAAAAGCTCCTGTTTTCGTGGATTGAGCGACGTTTGAAATTGATCCATTATTGCTTTACGATTATTATGTCCGATACGAATTTTTGGTTTTTATAAATTCAAAATATATCAGTTTCTTTCTAAAATTTTGTCTGGTATAAGTTTTTGAATGTTTTACTTATTTAACATTTTAATGGTGATTTTATAATCGATTGCATTTGTCGGCAATAAATGCGACAAGATTTGTCAGAGCCCTGGCAATAAAATGTTAAATTCATCTGAAAATAAAATAAAAATTAACAATTTAGAATTGTTATATTATGCCATATATTTTTGGCCCACAACGTGTGACTAATTAAGGCCTTATCTTAAGCCATTTTCTTATCAGCAACATTTGGGTTTTATTTATAGCACCAAACAAATAATGGTACGTAAATACCAAATCAAATCGTGTTTCAGTTAAACGTTTTAAGAAATATTTGTGAGTTCAAAGATTCAAAACTAAAAGGAATGTAAGCAAAAAATTATTCTTATCAGAATGAATAAAGGGTATAAGAAGGTTAAACGGGTTTTTCCGGAAATGATGTTTTTTAAATCGGATACCAAAACTAATCGAAAACGTCTCTTCATTTCACAGGCATACAAAATATTAGAATATAGTCTATTAGTCGTTAGATTTTTTTTGTTAATGTCCGATTTATTAAATTTTGAACTTTTAGACTGACCCAATGTGTCAAAACGATCTTTTTATGCAAACATTTAAATGAACAGTTTAAAAACAGTATTTGTTTTCGTTAAAACAAATTTATCAACTCTTTTTTGCCTTGCTAGTGTTTATTGTGACTTTATTTATGCCATTTATTTCCTCATTTGAAACCTTTTCAATATTAAACGTAAAGTCGGCTCAAACGACAATATCTAATAGCTGCCAAACAACTTAATTAAAAGATTCCAGGCATCCTAGAGCTTTATTAAAATAAATCTGAATAGTTTAAATTTTAGAATTGAAACCAACTTTGCAAATTAAATGCCTATGAAATAATTTTTAACGGTAAATCCCAAAAGTTTTAAATTTTCGTAAAAACTAAGTATTGCTATTAAAAAGTTTTTTGTCTTTCGTTGGAGTTAATTTTCAAAGCTAAAATTCAAAAACAAACATTTTTTAAACTTTAATTTTGTAATAAAAGAATTTATATTTAAAAATATTTAATTTGTTAAACAGCACATGGTCCCCCTAAGGGTTAATCCTCCAAGCTCAAATCACAATTGGTTTTTTGCCTGAGTCTTCTTCTTCCCCATCTTCTTTTTGTTGTTGCGTTGCCTGCACACGAGAAGAATGAGCGAATCAAAGAGGAGAAGATAAAAAGCCCAACTAGACCTACTAATTGGGATATATACATATATCCGTATATACAGCCACGCCTCTAACTGCCCCCTAAGCACACACACTCACATACATGTACGTACATTTCGTTGCTTTTTTTAATGCCTCCTGTTTTGGATTTTTTACCGGTATTTTTTTGATTTTGTTTTTGCGAGTGTATTTATTTGCTTTATTTTTTTACTTCTTGACAGCGTGTGTGTGAGAATAAAATCGCCGGTTGATTAAAACAATAAAGGTTTCTACAACAACAATAATAACAATAAGACTTTTCACTCGATTATCGCTGTCCTGCTCGCACTCGCCGACTTCGCTTTTCGTTTTCTTTTTCTTCTCTTTTTTTTGTCGTTTTTGCAAAAAAAAAAGCGCTGCGAGGTTAAGTTTGCAAATTTTGCGAATTGTGCGATTTCTATGGCTTTTCCGCTTTTCACACAGCCACTGCCGGTACACAAGGGCTAAGGGCCAGTCGCCATTATGCGTAATTTGTGTTTACTTCGGTTTTCCACAGCCGATTTTCGTCTATTTTGTCACAGTAAAAAAATATTCACAAATATTTCACACGAACGCACACACGCAATTCGTCGCTCAGCTGGTATTTAGTAATATACCATCATTTATTTACAAAAAATACCGAATCTGGTTTTGGAAAGGCGACATCTTGTGGCGGAAATCGGAACTACGAGTGCGCTAACATACACAATTGTGCATGTTAAAATAACAGCAACTGTTGAGGAGGCTGTTTTAAATCACTTGTTTATATTCCTTTTAAAATGCGTAAACAAAAATTATAACAAGAAATTACTGATTGTCTTTTAATAAAACATATGTACGATGTACATACATACAATCTACTACATATTTTGCGTGGGAACTTAGCTTCAATTTTAAACATGGGTCAGCATATTAAAATAAAGAAATTCTTTTTAAATTTGAAATGCGCGCCTTTCACTCTCGTGCTGGTCACCAAATGCTGAGATTTAGCCAAGACTGCAGACTGGTCACAATTTAACGGTTTACATTTTCCCATTGGCAAATCATCAAACAGACTCTGCAGTTAGCGGAGAAATACCCCGCAGTTAGCGAGTACACACTCCTTTTTTGGGTGAGATAACATCGATGACACAGGAACTGGAGTGAAATCTAACAGAGTGCTTAAGAACTGGAGTGGAAACTAACAGAATGCGCAAGAACAGGAGTAAAATCGTTAACAGTGCGAAAGAACTGGAAAGCAATCGTTAACAGTGCGCAAGAACTGGAGTGGAATCGTTAACATTGTGGTGAGTTTTTCGTTAGGTGGAAAAACACCGATGACGCCCTGCTAAACATCGATACCGCCGATGATTTGAAAATATCGATAACAGAAACACTGATGTCTCCCACCGCCGACGGCGACGGCCACACTAGTTTTTTTTTCCGACTCAAGCAAATCCATTCCTTTTTATTGCGGCGTGCGGCAAAAAGAAAAATCGAAAGAAAACCGAAAGGCAGCCAACCTTATTGTTGTGATCCGATCCCGATTCTCCCCAGTCGCGATCCTAATTTTTTTGTTTAGTGCAACGCGGTGAGGGGCTTACACACCGACAACAAACGAAGCGGCAGCCCAAAGCGGACTCGCAAAACAAAAAACGAAGTACGAAAAAAAGGAGAATAAGAGAAGCAGCGATTTACAACTACACCAAAATAAAAGTGATTACGCACATTTCGTATGTTGTTCTTGTTGAATTTTGGAGTGCATTCATATATCATTTCTTCCATAAAATTGTTTAATTTGCTAGAAAGGTACATTAGACTTTGTTTTAACCACAACATTTGTAAAGGCCGCCAAAAGTCGCCTTCCAAAAGAAAGTGTGCGTGAGAAGGCAAAAAAAAACCAAGCCCAAAAGTGAAATTTCTCTCGGCATTTTTTGTTGGTTTTTTTTTTTGTGTGGTATGCCTTGTTAAATATTTAAATCTAAACTAAATAAAAGGCACTTCGGCTTTTGTGTGTGCTTCATTCAGCAAAATAAATTAAAGAAGAGGAGAGAAAGAAGGGAGAGGGAGAGAGAGCCTTTTATCAACGGGCTATCAGCGAAAATATTTGTTGCCGCACCCCGCTTGACCTTATTCTCTCTCGCTTCCTCCGTATCCCTCTCCCTTTCCTCTCTCTTTATCACCCTCTCTTTTTGCAAGGTGCAGTCCGCCCGCATTTTGCCCGTTGACTCATACACACAAATGCCAGACACGCACACGCCCCTTCCCTTTTCTCCCCTCTTTATCCCTTTTTACTTTTTGGGATCGTTTTGAGCCTCTCTAAATACAGTTTACCGGATTTTGCGGTATTCTCGCCAAAACTAATATTATTTACTTTTAAATGAATGACAAAAATGGTATTTTTAGCTAAATTGGGATGTGGAAGTAATAATAATCATAAAAGGCTCTGCCTTAAATACCGGTATTAGTTGAAAAACTTTCAAAATTTAATTTTTCATATTTCGCAGTATTTTTAGGAAAAACAATATATTTTTGCTAATTTCAATGTTATCTTTCAAAGTTTATAAATGCCAAATTTATATTTTCACAGAAATTTTTTCTAGTTTTTATCTAGAGTAACTAAATATTTTTTCCCAGTATTGTGGCAGCTGTATCGACTTATAAGGTTAATTTTGTATCATACGTGTTTTCTTCTTCTTTTAATTTGCGATTTGTAAGAAGATTTTGTTGGATTTTTATCATTTAAAATACACGAAAATTCTTAGAAACCGTATTATTTTAATCTCAGTTATTTTGTGAGATCGTGTTTTATGGTATTCGCTTTGGCTCATTTGTCGCATTTTTTTTTAGCTCACTATGACCTGTTTTCCGCTTCTTCCCCTTATCCCCATTTTTCTTAATCTTCTCGAACGTGCCAATTTTTGGACTTTGTTGCTAATCAGAAAACCACTTTGACATTAGCGTTAGATCATCATGATCGTAATCGTTCGTCGCTTCAACTTATCCGCATTTTCATGTTCCATCTTTTTTTCATCACGTTAAAACCGCTAAAAAAAAAATGTAAAAAAAACTGGAAACGTGACATGGAAAAATGGTTTGAATTCATGTTTTACAGTTTTTAATTAAGCTCAAGTTCAAGTTCAATTTGTGTGCCTCCTGGTTTAAATTTAATCATTTTTTCTTCTGACTCACTCCTTGATAATTCCCGAACAACTTGTTTTTGATGTGTGTCACAACACCATTATATCTCCCCTCGTCCTCAAGTTTGCTAATTATTATTTGTTTGTTTGGTTACCAAGGGGCGTCAAAAGCTTTCAGCAATAAAACGAAAACCGAACGAGGCGAAAAAGAGAATTATGCAAAATAATGCGTTCTGAGTTCCCCCAAAACTGAACCGTCGAACGGTTGACATACGGGATGGGAAATCGGGGGACCTCGGGGGGTCTTGGGCTATTGAGTTCATTGATTTTTAAATACCCCCTATTTTACAGTAGAGCATCAGGTAATTTGTTTTCGCACCAGGGGTGTAATATGATGAAAGAGCCCCCTAATTTAAAACCTCTTAGGTATTTTTCGGTATTAAAAGTCTTTTTAATATTAATAAATAAATGGTATGAGGGCTTCGAAACATAGTTTTTTATAAACTTTAATGAAGAGCATTTTGTTTGTAGAAAGTTGATTTATTAGTTCAAGTTCCCTAGAAATGATTCCATGGCAACCAGGCTATAAAAAATGAGCCACATTTACATTCAGTTTGTTTATTTATATTCCTACAAATTGAATTGCTATTAAACTCCTAGAAATAGAGGTATACTTTTATGACAGGCAGATGCAGATAAAATAATCTGATTTAATATAAAGTCCCAGTAAAAATCTATCCTAAATTCTAGAACATGAATTTTTAACTTGAACTTATGTTGACCTCTTTGCTTTTTACCTCTGACCTTTTTCTAATATAATTCTTTGTCAGGTGAGAATAGATTAACGACAAAGTTAGCAAAAAAAAATAGAATAAAAAAGCCACTGACTCATGATCTTAACGATCTCTCGCAGTGACACAGTTTCTATATAATTTTTTCTCATTCTTTGTTCGGCATCTCCGGCAGTTGCTAACTTGGCCCAAAGGCAGAGATAGCGCAACTTGCCATCTTAGCCCAATTGATAGCCATCAAGCTGTGATTTGCTCTAATTTCAGTTCTAATGGGAGTTCGTCAGGGCAGACAAATCAGAGAAATGAGTTTCTTTTCAAGACTCTATTATGGCCACATAAAAGTTTGTTTTTACTTTGTTATAGATGTTGGCCTAATGCAGGGTTGATGTACACTTAATTTACTTTGACAGGAACGGAAGAAAAAGTCCATCATAATGTGATTTGCCAAAGTGAAGAGTTTGTTTTAATAAAAGTCTGATTAATTGGGTTTTTATGATGCCGGAATTTGGAAGTCAAATGTCTGTGAAATACGTTTTAATACCCTAAGCTTGAGTCGAATGTGGTAAATCGAATTGATGCAGATTTAATAGGTATAATGGATTTATAAAATAAGAAATTTATTTATCAAATTTGAGTGGTTTTTCTTTGATGTTTATTAAAGAATGTGACAAATGATAGATATAAATTGCTACTTACAGATTTTAAATTTGTTTATTGAAATAAATTTCACATTAAATGATCATTTGATTGCCACTCTTTGATCTTTAATTTCCTTGTTAATGCATTTAACCTTTACAGATCTTCTCGTTTGTTTATCTTACGATACTCGACAAATTCGCGTAATCATTTATTTGTTTGCCCACTTAAGTTTGTTACATCATCGTATCAGCATCTTCAAAGTTCTCTACCATACATACCTTATTCAGGTTTTATTTTTGTTGTAAATTTGTTTGTGTTCAGGTTTTCAAGTGTTTCTTCATGGCTTTTGTTGTTGGCTTATCGCATTTGAACATCTTTTATCACAGCTGACTATGCCTAGGTTTTAATTATGCTCTCCTCGCTTCAGAAAACACTTCCCACGCATTGTTCGTATATGTACCTACCTAGTTTTTTATATTCCACTCCGGTGTGAATTAAGCTTTTATTTTTTCTGTGTGTAGAGTATAGCTATCGCTATCTCCAAAGGAGATCAAACTTGTTCGGCCAAATAAAACACTTTGTTCATGGCTCTGAGCCACGCATTTCGCTTGACAAGTTTTCCTTAACTTGTCCAAAGAAAGTTGTAACAAAAAGTGTTCAACAAATGAACAAGTTCCCCAACACTTTCTCAGGGTAAAAAAATATAGTTGGCAATTTCGGGGAGGGGTCAGAAAAATGAACAATAGTTCAAAGTGACAGGGCCGCAGAAACAATTAAACAAAACATTAAGCTGAGAAAATAATTAAGAACAATTGCAGTATTATCAATCCTCAAACAAATATATATGTATACATTCAATTTTTCTATCATTTGGTATTTTAAACTGTTATATTTTAAACCCCAAGATGTAGAAAACGAGTACTAAAAAATAAAATGCCAAAGATATATTTAATTCCAAATAATAAAAAAGTATGAGGAATTACATTTTCGTTTTAAATATACGATTTTTAATCATAATTATTCTTAGTAAATAACATCACGAAATGTTAGAGCATACATGCGAAAAAAATGTGAAATAATTTGTTATCTAAAAATATTTATCAACTATGATTTAATGTCTTTCAATATATTTTTGAGCTATTTTTTCTTTGTGTAGAAGCAAAGTTTCAACTTGACATTGAAAGCATTGTACACGACTGCGCAGCGCCGTCGAAATCGTTGACTAAATGCAAATTTAAAGTGTTTTTGTATTTGTGACTCAGCTAGAAAAAATTTCAATGAGAGTTATTTTCATAGTCAATTCAATCGAGAATGTGGTTTTTTGTCCATATGAGTAATTATGTGCTCTTAATGTTAAAATGTTTTTGAATGTGTCGACGATTTGGTGTCATTTTGTTTGCCTTTTATCACACAAGTACATTGAACTGATCTAACGGAGAATGAAATGGGAAAAGTTCACTTGTAGATATTTCTTCTGCTTTATTAATGCACTCTGTACTCCAATGCCATCTCTCTCTTACTATGCCACCCCATCTCTTTTCCACTTCTTTTGAGTACTCAGACCTGCATTTAATGATGTACAAAAAAAAGAATAGGAATAAATAACAGATTGTACTGCAAAATTCCCACACAAAGTCAAAGAAGTTGATGACAAGTTGGAAAAGAAACGAGTATAAAAAGAGACAGTATTATGCGTGCATTTTCCTATCTTTTTCCTGCACATATGCACATATGGCAGTTTATTGAACTTAATCTTGTGCGGAAGTTTTACTAAATCACGCCTCTACACTTTGGAGAATGCAAAAAAAGTACAAATAAATTAAAATAAAAAAGAAAAGAAAAGCAGCGACAAGAAATCGCGCGCTGCACTTGTTGTAAATTCTACAAATGGCGCAGCAAAATAAATAAAAAGGGGGAAAAGGGGCAAAAACTTGGCAGAAAATTAAACGCCATCAAATAGCAGCCAGAAAAATAAGGAGGCGTGGCATTTGAAAGGGATTTTAGCATTTCAATTGCTCAATTACGCTCGGTATTTCGTTTATCTGTTTTAGTTTCTTTTTTTTGGGCTCGAAGCAAAGGAATTTTTTGCCATAAAATCGTTCCAGTAATTACCATAAGCTTATAGGATAGTCTTATAAACATTTTCTGCGGTCTATAAATACTGCTCTTTTTCCCCATTCCGCATTAGTGCACTCGGAAAAAATTCGGCTAAAATTCGAGGCAATTCAATAAGCTTTGGTTAAAATATATTTTATTTCATTTGTCTATGGAAATAAATAACTCCGAAACAATATTAATAATATGTTTCATTGTGTAATGCAATTTTGTACAATTATATTTAGATAAATTAAACTTAATGTAGTACATTTACAATCAAATAAAAAAGGTTAACTGTTTTTAAAATTTAAGAAACAAAATATAGAAATGAATGTGGTTCCCATATTTTGCTCTCTGCATTAACTGTAACTTTGTTAACCACAAAATAGCCCCAAGGTTATAGCCAACAAACCACAACAGCACGGGGGCAGTCAAGCAACAACAATAACAATAATACCATAACAACGCCAACAAGGCCTAAAGTAAACTAAATAACTAAAAATATATTCATTAATTTAACAGTTAGGCTTGAAATGGAACTAGCAAAACAAAAGAAAATAAGAGAAGATATAACAGAGCAAACATGGAACTCTGACACGATTTTGAAAAAGCACACGCAACACGCATCCGAAAGATGGAAAATTGTTGGCTTAAAATATAGTAACTAAGGATAAAGACCCTTATAATACCCAGGCAAAAAAAAACTTACGAAAAAATATGAAAAAATAGGAAAATAAATACAATATTGGGCCTTAATTGAAAATGAAAAGAACCTTACAAAATCACCCTCAACATTTTGTAAAACTAATATAAATCTTGGGGAATACTAGAATAACCTTTGGGACCCTAACCCTGCCACCTGATGTATGTACATACATATGTATATGTATGTGTACTTTTCAGCTGTCATTAGAGCAACCACCCCCCCACTAATGCTATAATGCCAACATAAAGGCGAAGGAAATTAAGGCAATGCCAAAGGCCAGAAACACGAAGAGGTGACAAAGAGATGAAGAGGGGGAGCAAAGAAGGTATAAAAGGCACGTTTTGTGGGAACTGGTAATAGCGGTAAACTCGTAGACTTTCGTGCACTTTAAGCATTATAACTAAACTCTTCGAGTTGCACATGCCACACATCACGCTTGGATAACCACCCATGAAAAAGGCTAAAAAATACGGTAAACGCTTGATACAACGAATCAAGGATAGTTATCCATCGGTAGTTTCGTTTGTCTCGATGTTTTTGATTTTTTTATAATCGATAACTTTATTCTTTTTAAAAACAATCGAGACCAATTTGTGATTTTCGTTTTTTTTTGTGAAATGTTTATTATAAGTAGAATTAAAGCTTTAACGTTTTGTGAAAGATAGTACAATTTTTGTAATTATTTATTATTATTATTTTTTTTATTGTCAAGCAAATATTTAAATAAGACATAAATCTGTCATTATTTCGACAATTTACATACCAGGGTAGGGCTCACTGTAATAATAAAAATAAAAGCAACCGTGGCTAAAGACCATGAAAAGGCACCAAAAACTAAACTCGAAAAGGAGAAGACGCTGAAAACTGACGTCATTGCAACCCACCACCAAAATAATAAAAAAGGGGGGATAAATGAACAAGCCGAAAAGAAAAAACAAAGGAAAAATCAAATCGAAATCGAATGGGAAAATAAGCGAAACCATAATATGAGTAATAAACAAATCGGACACCCAACGGAGCCGGGAGATTAAAAAAATATATATAGAAAACTATAGAAAATGTGCAGAGAAATTGCGAATTGGAAAAACTTCATAAATTCTCGCGATCGTCGATTTTTTCGGTCTGTTCAAAATCACTTGGGACCAAATAAATATCGGCCAAGCGGTTCGATTATTCATACTAAATAATTGGCCCAGGGAAAAGTTCACTCCAAGTGTATCAATCGGGAAAGGTAGTTTATATATTATGGGGTAAAAGCGCAAACATTGTTGCCGATGAAAGTACTATAGTTTGTGGGCTTGTTCGTGCGAAAAAAGGTGAAAGGAAATTTTATTTTCTTAATTAAACTAACAAGTCTTAGATCTACTAAAAGATTAATGCCCAGTTTAGCTAATGTTTTATGATTTTTTGAAAATATAGAGCAAAACATAACAAGGAAAATGATTTAATTAAGATTTCAAAAGAATCAAGAATGAAAAATATTACTTAAAACGTTCAAAGTAAATTTGTTAACAAAAACAAAAAAATACATTTAAATACAAATATTTTAATGAATGTTTATAATAAAATGATTGTATTTCTAAGCCAAATCTAGAAAGTATTTACAATTTCCGAAATTAAAAGCTCAAATAACATAAAAAACGGCAGAAGACGTTTGAAAAATTATGTTTGAAGTACAAATATCTGACAATGATTAATGGGCTTATAGAAAAATGAAATAATAACACGTTGCTGTCTTTTTTTTGTTTTTTAAATTGTAAAGAAACATTTATCTATAAAAAAAGAATATACAAATATTTCACTGTACCAAAAAATGCAATAAAAGTTATTGAATTTTTATTGTATTGTTTTTCTCTTGTATTTGATGTTTACAAAATCTTATTTTTAAATGAAATTTGTATCTATTTTAACTTCAGATGATTTTACATTCGAAACAAACGCTTCAGATTATTGATGAATTAATAAACAAAACAGAATGCACGAGTCTTAAAATTAATATTTGATGAACATAAAAGAACAGTTTATGTTGACACACCAAATAAAGGAAACGAAATTCCGTTTTTGTTTAAAATGCAAACAAGAACTTTTGCTAATTTATGCACAAAGCTGGCTGACTTTTGCGGGGGTGGTGTTTGGCACTAGGATAAACAACTAGACAATGACGTCATGGCAGGTGAAATGACTTTTAGTTGTATTGTTTTCATCAAAAGGTAACAAATGATATTTCCGCAAAACGCATGAACCAAACACAATTTTGTTTGAATTTTTCGTTTTCCGTATAGAACACACATGTGTATAGATCTCTGGTACTTTTATTTTCCAACCCGTTCTATTTTTTGCCCGCCTTAATTAGGGGGAAAATTATCTTTTATGTCGCCATTAAAAACTAAAAATTCATTTCTGCTTTGTTTGGCTTTTAATTATAACAATTAAATTGGTTTTTACGATTTTGGTTTAGGAAACACATATATTTCCACCAGCCAAATGCCCATCGGCAAACAATCTAATCAGCAGAATCACCACGAATTTTTGATATTTTGCTAAGAAAGCCAAAATGTTGTTTGCTAATAGCAAATGCACGAAGTAAAATTTTCAGAATAACAAATAACAGAAGTAGATCAAGTCAAGGGAAATTATTAAGAAATGATTGTATGTTGTCTTTAGCTCTTAGCAGTTCACTTCATGTGATAGCTTCGAGTTCTTCAATTACATTTCATAACCGGTAACCGTTTGCTTTGGGAACCATATCTCGTTTAACTCGACGGTCAAGTCAACTTTTTCTTGTTGCAAAAAAAAGAGTCTTTATCGAACGCCAATATTTCAATTGAAAATGGGAAATTCCTAGGTGCATATGTGCAGCCTTAAAATTTTTTTTTATCTCAGCTATAAATTCGATTGGTATGCACATTCCGCTTTTTGCACCATAAAATCTTGGCCGTAATGTTAATTTTAGAAAAAGTGCAGTTGCGGAGAAACTCGGTCTTCAAGATCGTAAAAAGTTTTTTGGAAATATCATTATGATCGTTTTATGTGCCTCCTAATTGTTCTGCATCTTTAAAAAAGTTGCAAAGCAAATTGTTGCCAATAAAATTTCTTAGAAAAGGAGTTTTTAAAATATTTTGCAAGCCATTTAACATTTTTTTTTAGGACATTTGATAAAGTTATAGATCTCTTAGAAGCTATGCAATTTTAAGAAAAGAATCAAAATTTACAAAAACCTTTAAAAAACATTACTTTTTTTTTTTAAAAAAACATTGTTAAAATAAATAATGTATTTTTGTTTTTAGTTTGGTTAACAATAAAAAAGTGAAAGCTTTTAAATTAAACTAAAACATTATGAAGAGGTATTCAGGAACTTAAATACTCTGCAGTTTTTCATTGGTCACCAGGTATTTCCACTGTTTTTGCCTTGTCAAGCGTTGCGTATGAGTAATATGCAATTTAACAAGTTTGCTGCCGCTATTCCCAGGTGTTGCTGTTAGCAATTGGCCAACAATCCTCCTTGACAATTCAATTGACTCAACAACATGGGTGTGGGAAGTTTTTTCCCTCCACTTTTTAGAAAAAATAAAAGGCGCTATCTCTTTCGAGCAAAAATTGATTGACGTGCAGCTCTACGTTGATTACTCATACGCAGTGGTGCCCCAACTGGCTGCCTGACTGGCAATTGTTGGCCGTTGTTTCATTTGGCTGGCTGACTGACTTGTTGCCTCCGGATTGATTCGACAGCAGCAGCTGCCCGCTTTCCATTTAATTTTCCACTTTTCCACCGTCGCGTCAAATTGAAAGGCAGCTGAAAAAAAAAAATGGGAAAAGGCGGAATAAAAAGATATAAAGGGAATCGGCTTATTTTTGGAATACCCTTTGGTTTCTTGGGAGTTTATTTGGAATCTTTTCACAACTATTGTGGTGCAACCAGCTTGTTTAAAAAAACACTTTCTGTTTCAAATTGTCTGTCTGAAGTCTAGACAAGTGTTTGGATATTCTACAAATATTTTATAAGAGTTCGAAAAAGACTTTATTGTAAACAAAAATGTAGCTGTGTTTAAAAACACATTTGTTCTTCTGCCTTGAAAGTACTTCAAACATTATACATACATATAGAAATATTTTAAATAATTTTTTAATAAATCTATCATTCTCACTAAGTGAGATATGTGATACAACCCAAACATATTCGTTCAACTAGTTTGTGACCATTAAAAACCAGCCAACTTATCTCATGTAACAACCATGGAAATATTTTTCGTGGCGTTTGTATTTCGATGATTTCAATGCGGTTAATATTTTTCTTGTGTCATTTTTAAATGTATCCAATTTTGTGGTTATTTTGGTAACTTAAATACCCTGGTAACCCTGAGTCGGTTGCGGATTAATAACCAAGCTAAGCTGGAAACACATACAGCTTAAATTTCCCACTTTTAGCTTGAATGTTTGAACTCTTGAATGAAAATTGGCCAACTGCCAAATGGCCACGTGTGCCTCAATTTATTTTTTGCCCATTTTGGCTCATTTATAGGGGATATATTCCCCCAATGCGTAGTTTACAATGCCTCAATTTATTGCAATCGATGACGCAGTAAGCGAATAAAAAGGGGTCGGGAATAGAGGGGAATGAATGGTCACAAAAGGCTAATTGCAAACGGCAGCAAAACAAAAAAAAACCCCCCAGAGTCATTTTGGCCCGGTCTGCATTATGCTGTTATATGTTGGCCTTTATGTTGCCGTTGTTGTTGCCCCGCTTCGCCATGTGTAAATAGTTCAATGAACCTTTCATTTTATGCTTCATTTGCGACTCGAACAACGCAAAAGAAACGAGTCACAAAATTCACAACTTGGAAAGTCGAAGATGGAATTACTCTAGTTGTTTATAGAAAAACTATAAAAGTAATAACAATTTAAATACTTGTCTAAATCTCATTGGAAAATATGGTAAAACCTTTACGTTTTTAATACTTATGTTTTTCAGTCATTATCATTTGGAGCTCAAATTAAAAACATTATTTAATAGCTTAATTAACAAACGAACTTTTAAAGTGTTGATCACAATTGATTTAATTATTTAACTATCCTTCACAAGTAGTTGTTGTAATTTATTTATCAAAGAGCCTTTTAAATTAATATCATAAAAATCTGAAAAAATCTATTCTTCAAAAATATTTTCTGTGTAATATTTGTATTGTCTAGAAAATATCTCTTGGTAGAGTATTGAAAGTGTAAAAAGTACAATGGCTAGTCATTGACGGCTTTTCTTATTGCCGACGTTTGTTACGTAACCCCGAGAAAAGCTGAAAAGCCGAGGCAAAAACAATCAGCAAACCTGTGAGCCGACGTTTAACTTGACAGCTCCAATCATTTTTGGGGTAACACAAATACGATCGTGGCTTCCTTTACAGTTGACCATTCATAACTTGCCATTTACATATACCCATTCACACCTTATATGTATAAACTGCACCCAAAAAAAATGGCAAAACAACAACAAGAAATATGCGTTTATTTTTTGGATTTGCTGACAAACCAAACAGGAAGCACCTATTTATTTATTTAATTATTTATTTGTGTATTTCTGTCTATTTCCCGCATTTGCAGACAGAGCGAGAGTAAGCGAGTGAGTGAGCAGATCCCGCCATCATGAGCAAGAAGCCGACAGCCGGACCGGCGCTCCACAAGGTCATCATGGTGGGCAGTGGCGGCGTGGGAAAGTCCGCCCTCACATTGCAGTTCATGTACGACGAGTTCGTCGAGGACTACGAGCCCACCAAGGCCGATAGCTATAGGAAAAAGGTGAGCAAATACCATTCTCCGGGGATCAAAAGTCATATAATTATTGGAGATCTTACCCAAACCTCGAATCGTACATCAACTGCAAGTTCCTTTAACAGTAACTACTATCCAAATCTAAAAGGTTTTCTGTCATTTGCAGTACGGATATCCAAAACAATTTGACTCCCTTTATTGACATTTAAACTAATTACCCACAGGTTGTGCTGGACGGCGAGGAAGTACAAATAGATATACTGGATACGGCCGGTCAGGAGGATTATGCAGCCATCAGAGACAATTACTTTCGAAGCGGCGAGGGATTCCTCTGTGTCTTCTCCATCACAGATGATGAGAGCTTCCAGGCAACCCAGGAATTCAGGTGAGTGTGTCAAGCGGCTCTTGGTGTGCATTTTCTTCCTTGTTTTCCCCGCATTTTCCTCATTCCACCACCTCTTTAGCATTTTTTCTGAGGTCTTTCGAGAGTCTCGCGTTCTGCGTTTGTCTCAGGCTGACAAGTGTCGCGGTTTCATTTCTCACACAGGTTTACATTTTTTTGCATCTTCTTTTTTTTTTTTTTGTTATTTTGCGCTGCTAATTAGTCACACAAGTTCTTCGGTTGTTTCCCTTTGCTTTTTTTTAGGATGTGCAATAAATCTTTATTCATTTCTTGGTCTGAGTTTTCCATGAGTTAATTGTTTAAAAATGCTATGGTGCTGCTTGATTGTTTTGGGATGTCATTGTATTTTATTTTTATATTCCACATTTTCCCTTTATGTGTTTATTTGTTTGTTTTTGATGAGTTACTTTGTAATAAATTCCTATTTATCGGTTAAGAATATATCTTTTGTTTGACTTATTATTCTTGCTGAAAACAATGTTGAAATGGTAAGCTAGTATTTAAGTAAACTAGTTCAAACATATTGGTTGATTTTGCATTAATTAATTAATTTTAAAATGTTTTAAATTTTACTGTCTTATAATTCAAACATTTAGTATGCCCAAGTTAATAAATCGACTGCCATTCCTCTTTATTTTTATACCCGTTACTCGTAGAGTAAAAGGGTATATTGTATTCGTGCAAAAGTATGTAACAGGTAGAAGGAAGCGTTTCCAACCCTATAAAGTATATATATTCTTGTTCAGGATCACTAGCCGAGTCGATCTAGCCATGTCCGTCTGTCCGTCTGTCTGTCCGTCTGTCTGTCCGTATGAACGCTGAGATCTCGGAAACTATAAAAGCTAGAAGATTGGCATTTTGCATGCAGATTCGGAGTTCCTACGCAGCGCAAGTTTATTTCAAAAGGGTGCCACGCCCCCTTTAACGCCCACTATCGCTTATATACGATTTTAAAAATTTAAATATTTCGGAAAAGTAAAAATGCAGTTTTATTGTGTTTATCAATACCTATCGAAATGTAGAAGAAATTTTTCAAATCGGACCATTCGTTAAAAAGTTATGCGTGATCAAAGTTTCTATCTCCATCTCCCTCGCACTCCCTTTACCTGAGTAACGGGTATCTGATAGTCGGGGCACCCGACTATAGCGTTCTCTCTTGTTAAACCTACCCTAAGTGCGCCATATCGTTGTCATAACTGCAACTTAAACCGCCCTTTCTGCATCGACCCAATTGAGTTATTCAAACTTGGCAGCTTAATAGAGCTGCAGGCAGATAAATATGACTGAGAAATGCTATTGGACGTCGACTGGCGACAGGGTGGGACCTGCCTGGGATATATTCCCCCTATATTTATTTATTTCCTAACATTTATGCATGCCCCTGTCCGTCTCAGTGTGTTTACATAAATATATCTGTTTTCCTTCTGGCTTCAAGTGGAGTGACACACGGACTGAGTCATTTATTCTGATAAGCCTTTATCTTTTAGGTCTGCTTAGGTTTTTATTCTCACATTCGCTAATTTAACATGTATTTGACAAATTCTGTTAAATAGAAAATAACTTAAATTATACAAATCAATATAGGTTGTTTAGTTATTAATACAAAAACGCAATTTCTTTATTTCTTTTAATGATAGCCATAAACAGTGATTTCTGTGAGTCATTGAAGATCTTGAAATTCACTGCGAATCTTTTCCTTCCTTGAGTTTTCAGTTCTGTTTTCCTGCCTTGTTTGCCCTTTTAATCGTTTATTTGTTATCTGTATATCCTATTAATGTAAATATTTTCCATCTGCCAGAGAACAAATACTGCGGGTGAAGAATGACGAGAGCATACCGTTCCTGCTGGTGGGCAACAAGTGCGATCTGAACGACAAACGCAAAGTTCCATTGAGCGAGTGCCAGTTGAGGGCGCAGCAGTGGGCGGTGCCCTATGTGGAGACCTCGGCTAAAACCCGCGAAAATGTCGACAAGGTGAGTAGTGATCCCGGCAGGAAAAATTGTTATTTTTCCCCCGGAGGAGTCACCAACCTAAACAATAAAATAAAAAAACTACTATCCATCTGCGAAGCAGAAGAAAGCTCTTTTTGGAAATTGGCAAGCTAAAAGGTTTCTCGAACAAACAAAAACTGCACACAGTTTTTATTTGTTTAACTAGTTTTCCTACATAGTTTTTTTAATGTGATTTGTTTTTCTTTGTTTCGCTCACAAAACGAAAACGTCACTGTGTATTTTGAACGTTCTTGCAAGCAAAACACTCATTTTATAGTGTGCATTCCAATCAAGTTGTTTCGACTCTCAAAGTGTAGAGCTAGTTTGTGATTAGAACAATCAACAATATCCCACTGAAGCTTTTATTTATGGTTTCCTTTCCTGGTGCATTTTAAGCGACATTAATAATAAATAAATGAGAGATAGATATTTAACACCAGTCGATCAACACTAACATTTTTTTTTAAATCTTCCCGCATAGCGACAATTTTATGGAAGTTTAAATGAAAATTTTTTTGTTATTCATATCCCAAACAAGAGTACACATTAATTCCCCATTGAAAGCAAGTTCTTATCTCTCCAAATACAATCTGTCTTTATAGTTGTACACTCAATTCAAGGGTAACATTTCAAGCGTTTTAAATGAAACTGATAAGTGGGCGGCGTTCAGATAACAAGTAGAAAATAAGTTGGGAAGCAAAAACTCATAGGAAAAACCTATTGATAAATTATACTGTAATGGGAAATATATGAAAACCGGAAATTATTTTAGCTTTTAAATGTATACACTTTTAAAAAACATTAAAAATAGTGTCTATACAGCTATTAAATATTTTAAAAGGGATCTACAATTAAATTAAAAGTTGTTCTATCAAAGTGGTATAAGCAAATTTAGGGGAAGTTTAATAAGCATCCCACTGATTAGGAATATTTAATATTAAATGCTGAAAAGGTAACTGAAACGGATCTGTTTAAGTTTACTTTATTCAGATCTCATAAATAAAAAATTCAAAACCACTTTTAAGAAGCTAAATCGCCAATTTTAAGTCTTGGGAGCTCGGGGCATTTCAATTGCACTTTATAAGTAGCCACATTTCGTAGAAATATAGTTTTAAGTACCCCTTTTTATTTAACAACTTTAGTTTAAGCTTTTAGATAATGTTGCAAAAAAGAATACCTTAAATAAGCTCTGAGCAATTTATCTCTAATTGCATTATATGAATTTATCTCCCCAGGCACACATACACATAAGCGAACCACACACAAGATACACACACAATCACACAGCTACAGCAAAAAATGCACTGCTAAAAATCGTATCCTAATTTTACCAAGCTTTCCAAGTTGTGGCTTTTAACAAATACATTTTTTATATATTTTATTTTATAATTTTACTGAAAAATGACAAAAGCTAATAGAGCTCTATCTAAAAAAATGTGTGTGTGTAATTATGTTGGTTCGATCTTTGATCCATTATTTATATATTAAATTTGCGATTACTAATTCTGATGCTGACTCTGTATATGACTTAATTCCCAATCCACAATTACAGGTATTTTTTGATTTGATGCGCGAAATAAGATCACGAAAAACCGAAGATTCGAAAGCCACGAGCGGGCGTGCTAAAGATAGATGCAAGAAGCGGAGACTTAAGTGTACCCTACTTTAGGCATTAGGTGCATACAACTCTTCCACTACCAAATACGATATATAATATGTATCCTATATATGAATATATGACCACACCCACTTAACCCGTAGACACTCTAGTTCGTTGCTTAACCCCCAGCTTGATTACTTTCGGCACTCTCTCTATCTCTTTTACTAATAACTTTACCTTGGTTGATTTATCATATAATTTAACTATATTTTTTTTCAATTTCCGCTTGTTGGATTAAATTATATTATATTTTTATTTATTTTTTGCCAAGACTACACAAAAACCTAACACGAGAGTATTTAAAAAATGCATTAACTTTTACCAGAAAGCTTTAATCTAATCAATAGAATGGATACATTTCGGATAGAGCTGGAAAAACATCGATAGGAATTTTAATAGTTGTCGATTGTGATTCGATGAATGTTATACGAATGTAGAATTAAGATATACATTTAATATAATTATGTATGTAAATATATATAATCCAAATTTGTTCTGTGCCTCCGCTTTAAACTTAATATTAATGCCCCAGGGCCCGTATGGTAATCTGAAAGTAGGTTTTTAACTAAGAAAACGTATTGAATTTAACAATTAAAATATTATTTATTATCAATGGTTTTCCAGCTCTAGTGAGGGGTTATTTACTTATAAATGTTTGAAAACATTATTCAAATGGTTAAGGAATTAGTGACAGCTTAGGTTTTGTTACAATTTAAGAACTTTTACATTGGGTTTCTAAACATAATTTCTGAGTTTTCTAAAAAACATATTCCAGTTGACGCTAACACTAACACAAAAAGAAACACACAAATGTACATACACGCTTATACAAACACTTTTCTAAAGCAAGATTGTTATTTGAAGCATTTCAATTTTTTGTTGAATCTGCTTTAGATATATGCCTGATATTTTGACTTCATTTAATTCGGCTTGGTTGTAAAGTTTACAAACTTTCTTTTGGTGTATGAAAACTACAAGTAAAACGCAAGGAACAGGGAGATTTTCAGCTAATAAAATATAACTTTATGGATTATGTTTAGCACTCTAATTTTTCTGGAACTCATGTTTTATTAGTAATGAAAAGCCCTGTTCTCTGG
This sequence comes from Drosophila kurseongensis, assembly GCA_018153305.1. NCBI lineage: Eukaryota > Metazoa > Arthropoda > Insecta > Diptera > Drosophilidae > Drosophila > Drosophila kurseongensis. The sequence goes on from JAECXX010000141.1 coordinate 2,859,975, forward strand.
TGAATAAGGAAAGTTTATGACACTGTTTAATCTTTTTTTCTTTTGATCTTTTCTACTTTGGTTTTAGCAACTTTTCAAAATTTCTGTATTTATAAAAAAAAAACAATTTAACCCCACCACCTAAACAAATATCAAGGAACACTTTTACAAATATAATATAAAACTAATAAACCAACTTTGTTTATCTAGGTATTTTATGATCTAATCAGGGATATTTCATCGCGTAAAAAACAACGTCAGACGGACGTGAAACAGCCGCCGAAGCCCAATTCTCATTGCTGCCAACTGCTGTAGGATGAACAACAACAACCGACAACAACCATATGATGAACAACAAAAAACTGCAGCAGCAACAACTTGAAAAACAACAACGGCCACACGGATAACACCAACCACAAAATATAAAAGATGGAGAACAGAACCAGAACGATATGTTAATATATAATTAACTTAGAGAACACCAGGACACACAAACACTGCTGAGAATATCTAAATTATTTGCCACACTTAAAAATCAAACACCACGTACTCCAAGTTAACTTGCATTGTAATATACATAAATATATTATTTAGGAAACCAATTTCCCCAAGAACATCAAATGAAAAGCACATAAATTCTGTCATTTAGTTTTCGTTTTTCCTCTTCAATTATCGATTTTTGTGTTGCCCCCAACCGTACAATAAAATGTTAAACAAAAACTAAAGCTTAAACTTATTAAATATAACCAATCTTAGAAACCTAAAGAAAACAGTAATAATTATGCAATTTAATAAATGCTATAGATATTTCTCTTGTTTAATTATACATATGCATACATTTTTTTGTAATATTTTAAAGTTTAATAGAGAAATGCAAACAACACAAACCAACAAGAAACCACACAGAAAAGCTTTTTATAAATACATCTAAATATATATATTTAAATATATTAAAAATAGTTTAAAGTATAAAACACTTAAAATGCTAGAGAAGAGAAGAAAAAGCAAAGGAAAACGAAAACAAAAAATATCTCCAATTATTAATTGTAAACGAAGTGAATCGAAAGAAATTTTTAATGCAATTTTTGTAATTTTCTAAACCAAAAGCAAATGAGTAGGAATATATAAAAAAATACAAATGAAGAATGGGAAACTAGCGTTTGTGACAAGCTTTGGAGATTTTTTTTTATTAATGGTTAATTTTTCACGCTGAAACACATCCAATATATATTTAGCAATAACTCCCGATTGATTTGCTTCTTTGTTTACTTTTGTAAAACTGCATTCTGTATTGTAATGTTTAAGCTATTATTATTATGATAATTATTATTATTAAATATATAAGTTATATATGCAATTAATTAATGGTTGGTTTAAATGTTGTATCAAGCATTTCCCTCTATTCCCCTGTGAAAACTGTTGTGAAAAACACGAAAACATGGTCACAGATAAAACACTCAACCATTTATTTTTCTCCCCACGGACACACGCATATATCCAAAATAAAATCAAGCAACAACCCGCATTTTTTTTAAATAAATATATATACATAAATTATTATTACGAGAGTTAAAACAATGGCGATTGAAGAGTGTACGTTTAGCTTGACTCAGAAATAAACCGAAAAATATAAGAAATAAAAACTATTATTTGTACTTAATGTATTTAAACGCGGTATGGCATTTTGGGCAAAATATTTTTCATCAATATTATAACCGAAAAATATATTTATTTTCTGTGAAGGTCAGTTGATTGGACAACCCAAACTTTAAAGCATTAGTTTCCAGGATATTGATTAAAAAAAATGTTTAACACTGCCTAAGGATTATGCATTGTTTAGAAGCATTTGTGCTGCTTCTGTTTGATGACCGCCAAAGCTTTGCATACTTTTGGGCAGTGACCACAAGTAAAATCGGAAATGTCGTTTACAAATTTCCCGATCGGAATCGTGAAAGGATATGAAAATCGTAAGCTAAGGACCATATACGTGCGAAACGTCATAATTTGGACGGTCCGGTTTAATCGAGTTCCCCTTCTACCATATTTTGTCTTTTTTCATAAGCACAAATACTGAAATTGGCCCAATCCCAGAAAATAACACATTTAAATATTTTTGCTTTGAAATCTCTTTTTTATTTTTTTTTGTCGCATTTTCTGTTTTCTTTACACATTTACATTTATATAATATATATATCATTCTTTATATATATCCTTTTTTTACGCATTTTATTTCTAGCCATACTTTTTCGATTTTGTTGATTTTTTTGTCGTTTATTTATTTTTTTATGCATTTAGTTTAAAATTAATTTTACAAGTTACATTTACAGCTAAAAAAGGTTTTCTCTCGTTTTATTTTTTTGTTTGAAATTGTTTTATTGTTTTTTGTTATAATCTTTTCTTGTTTTTGTTGTCTGCTTTCTCTATAAATAAAATTTTTTTGTTGAGTTTTCTCCTTTGTTTTGTTTTTTTTGTAAATTTAATGATAATTATAATTTGCAATACTCCCGATTTGTTTTCAACTTAAAGAACAAATTTGTTTTAACATTATTAATTAGTTAAGTTAAGCTTACATTTCTAAAATGAAATCGTTTTGTTGTTTGCTGTTTTCCTTGTTTGATTTTTTTAGTAAAAATTACACAAAAAAAAGTATTATGTTCAATCATTTGTTACTTGTCTACTTACAAAGGACAATTAAAAAAAATAAGAAAAAACATTTTCAAAAAGTGTTTTTCAGTTATAATAACAAAAAAAACATAAATTAAAGAACATAAAAGCTACTTTAAAATTTAAGGTTAATTCTTCAAAAGTGTGTGTTGCTGTATTATTTTTGTACATTTTCTTTTATGATTAGTAACAGAAATAGAATTACAGACACAAGCATATATAACTATATAGTTAATTCAATTTTATCTTTCAACTTACTTGACTAAAGCATTTTACATTCAAACACATTTACACAGACGTTCCATACACATATATATATATTTCTAGCTTATAGATTTCGATTTTGTATGATTATTTGTTTGCTTCTATCCTTTCATGTAAAACTCTTTTGTGTGAAAATAATTTTTTGATTTGCTGTCCCTTTGGTTAAAAAAAAACTTTAAAAAAAATTCCCCCGTGATACAAATAAAAAACAAAACATCGACAGTTTCCCACTTTCTTTTTAAAGTATTTACAAAATCTATGGAAAATTTCACGCTCATTTTAGTTCGTGTATACAAATATATAGATAGATGATATATAGTTTCATATTCATTGCCCCGACGTAAAAAACTTTCAAATATTAAGGGGAGTAGAAAGAGACGACCTGCTCTTTCCATCTCTCTCTGTCCTTTTTTATTGTTCAAGAGATATCTTTTGCTAATACTTTTATCAATCGTCCTTCACTTTCTTTCTAGATATATATATGTAATATATATGCTAACACATACACATTGAAAAAAATGCTCCAAAATATAACATTCAGTTTTGTGTTGTTGCTTTTTGCTAGATTTTTTTTCTTATAGTGATAATTGTGTTTTCTATTTCTAAGCTATTTTCGTTCTTTTTTTTACCCTTCCTTGTATATAAATATTTTTATAGGCTTCTTTTTTGTTTTGTGGTGTATCAAATTTTGGGGCCTTTGTTGTTTTCTTCTTACTGTTCCGTTTAAATGGCGTTAAGGCAGGAATTTAATTTGCAAGAGAAGGTATGGTTTTACGCAATCACTACATGTTATATGATAATGTCTTATATGCGTGTCTTTCCAGAACAAGATCAAAATAAAAATTCTCTAAAAAATTGGGTTAAATTGGGGGAAGTAGGGCGGGTTTGGGTGTGGCTTTTGTTAGCTTATTGCACTATTACACATTTTTCCTACGATGTTTTTTTTGTTTGCTTGCTACATTAATATCTAATTCAAGTGGGTATTACACATATACAACATTATCTCGCCAGATTTTCTGTTCTTAAGTTTTACATGCTATTGGTTAATGTTTTGTTTGCAAACACACACATTCTTGACTTACAAACATTCTAATTTGATATAATTCTATTGATTTGATTTTTGCTTCGTTTCTGTTTTTGTTTTTTTTTTGTTTTTGTGGATTCGCTTTTGAATGAAGAAGAAAGTATATCCAAAAGAAATTTTTTATGGTTCAGGTTTTGGTCAAGAAAAGGGACATCAATCTGTTTTCGTTTTAGCTTTTTTTCTTTGCCACATCAATTTTGGAAATCCGGCTTTTACATATTTCTAATTTATAATCTTCTTCTTCTAAGTTATATATATATATAGATATTTATATATATATATTTATAAAGCGTTACCCATTGGTGGTTTCTGTTTCAACAGCGCATTTTGGTTTTGTTTTTCTGTTTTACATTTAAGTGTGCTATCTTCTTGGTGTTTTTTTCTTTTCTTTTCTAGGCTTTACTATAAAGTAGTACAATTAGATATATAATATATATAGTATATATGCATGTTGATGGGCCTGTGTGTGTATGTTGTAGATTATATTGTTGTTGTGGGATTTTAAGCTGTTCTTGTTGAATGCTGCCTGTTGTTGCTGCTTTATATTTAATTAATTGGTCTTCTGCTGTTGCTGTTGTGGTTGCTGTTGGTTGTTTGCGTATTGTTGGTGTTGTTGCTAGCTTTTCCTCCCGCGTTTTTGTTGTTTTTATAAAATTATTTATTAAAAAATAATTTTCCTCTTCATTTTTGTTTGATTTTCAAAATCGATGCTAAGTGTTGGGCGGAACTGTTTGATAGCTTTTGTTTTTCTTTTTGTTTTACATAAAAAATTACAGCTTTTTGTTTGTTTCTATTTGCTGTTTGATTTTTGCTACTGCTGTTGTTGTTGTTTCAATGTGTGCGAAAGTGTGAAAAATACGCAATATTTGTTGTATCATATTTTAAGAAAGAGTTTTTTAGAGAACCTTCTTCTAGTTGTTGTTACTTTTTCGTAAGGTGGGAGCTGTTGCACACAATTCAGTTGTTGTTGTTGTTGTTTTCATTATTGTTGTAGGTGTTTGTTTGTTGCTGTTTTTTCGTTTGTTTTTTGTTGGTTTACTGTGCGGTTGTCCCAGCACTGAGCATCAGGAAATTGTAATTGCGATCCTTATCCGCCTGATGAAAACCTGATCAAAAATTAAAAACAATATTTTTATTAACTCGAATTTTACACATTTTAGTGTCAACTCCACTGACTTATATTGTGATTTGTTAAACTCTTGTATTTTTTAACACCCTACGTATACTATAGCCATATCCACATCAAAACCAAATCATAATTAGCTTAAAAGCATATTTTTCCAGCACAGTAGATATAGTTTTGATAGTCTACTACTAAATTGAAATGTTAATGAAGTATTGATGCGTCATTGCTGAAAAGATGATAAGTATTTAATAATTAAATCAAAATAAAATCATAAATACTTTTATAAAAATTTGTGAATGCATTGAAAAAATTAGAAATCTCAAAATCAATTAGCCATTATTAGTTAAAAAAGTCCCCGTAATACAAAATCAATATTTGTTAATAATATGAACGGACAATCCTGCATCACTATGTACATTAAAAAATAAATTACAAATTTAAGTCAGTGGATTAGTCCATATTTTAAGTGTACCCCTCTCACCATTTGCTGATCCACCGCCAGTTGGCACAGCAGCGGCCACGATGGTGGCACCGCCATTCAAAGCGGTGGCCGCACCGCCATGGAATTTCAGACCAACGTTGCGGGCGCCCACCAAATGGGCGGTGGCCGTAGTTGTGGTCTGTTGTTGTTGCGTGGGCGACGACGAACTGGACGACGAGCTGGAGGATGAAGATGACGAGGAAGAGGAGGATGACGAGGATGATGAGGAGGAGGACGATGAGGAGGAGCCACCGCCCATAAACGAAGCCGACGATGAGACGCCACTGGACGAGGAGCTTGGCGACGGCGATGGAGTCGATGGCGTGGGCGAGCCACGTATAATTGTGGCTCCAGTTGCTCCTATTGCCGATGGACTACCCGCCGGGCTACCGCCGTTCTGGCTCTGATGCAGTTGATGCTGGATCGCTGTTGGTGAGATTGCCAGTATGTTGTTGTTAACGCCATTGCCGTTCTTAATTGTCATGATCCCCATGGCCGGAGTCAGTGCGGTTGGTGCTCCTCCTGCTCCTGTGTGGTTGCCGTTGTGTCTGCTGCTGGCTGCGGTTGCTCCTGCTGCTGATGGTCCTGCTGGTGTGGCATTTATTTTGTTTATCACAGTTGTAAGCTGCTGCTAAGTGCGAAAAAATAAAATTATTAAATATAGCTTGTGGTTTTTGGTTGTTGCCTTTTGAGGATTGCAAACTGAATTTAGATTATTACAATAATACCTTTGTTACGCATTAAAATTTATATTATTTTAATAATATTCGTTTGATTTATAATTCGTGTATATGTTGCTTTAAGAGCGTGATCACTAATTTACTTGTTCCATTTAAAAATAAATGTTTTCCCCTTTAATACATAAATATTAATATACCATATTTAAATAACACTATTCAGTTAATCCTTACCGAAAATGGAAATTGCAAATAATTATTTAAAAACATAGTTCGTTCATAAATAGTTGCCCTGCATTTACATTTATCTAATTTACTAGCAGATGATTTGTCAATAATTTCGATTTGGCGACTTAAAATCGGTTTAAAAATCTCAATAAATTCAATAAAAATTCAATTTACAGTCCACTAATGGACGGCCATTATGTTTCGATGACTTATCCTTACCCCAGTGGCACAGGCGTTGCCTGCATCGAATAGAATCGTGGTTCCATTGCGACCACTGGCCGCCGTTGGTGGTGCTGGTGTGGTTGTTGTTGCCAGGCAAACAGCTGGAAATAGAGAGAGAAAGAGCGAGATTAGCGTGTACAAGTGGCTAAAATCGTATTTCGAATGGAAATTGCATAACTTGAAGGTCGTACGACTCTCAAGCGTATGCAAAAACTTGATCCACATTAATCCATATAGATTGTAACTCTAACCTTTGTCGGCCTGTGGAATGCTTTGCTGATCAGTGGGTGGCGTTTCCCTCCTCAATCCCAATCGCTTCTGCCGCTTCTGCAGCTCGATCTTCTGCTTCGCCAGCCGCTTCTGCAGCTCGATCTTCTGCTTCGCCAGCCTCTCCACCTCCGCCTCCTGCTCGCGATCAAGCTGCGTCAATTCCTGCAATACATCAAAAGGGAAAGGCTTGTTAATTATATATAAAATTTTGTAATTACAAAAACCTTTTTATCGTATTTATTCAGTTGAAATTTTAATTCCCCATTTGAATTCCCCAGATTACATTCCTTTCTTTTCTGCAGACATAGTTTATTTCCATAAAATTGCCTTAAATCTTTCGGGAACTCTTTCAACAACTTGAAACTTTCAGAATTTTCTTGGACGCACTTACCTTGACACATTTGTGGGCCGTATCGAGTATTGTCAAGTTTGAGGTCTTCTTTCGGTCCTCATCTCGCATGGGAAGCTCCTTTTTGAGCAGGTCGTAGCACTCCTTTAACTGGGCACGTCGTTCCTTTTCCAGCTTATTGTGCACCTCACGGGTCCCCGCTCTGAAATTAATCATTTTTGGTAATTAGTTTATTTGAATGGTGACCAAAAAAACAGAGTCATTAGAGATCGGAACATTATGCTGGTCCTAAACAATGCATCAGCAGCCTTACAGCACGTGTAAATGTGAACCATACTATTTTGATTCACTTATTACTATCAATGCTGCCTAGGACAGCAAAGTCGGCATAAGAGAAATAATTAATATGATTGCTTTTTGGGTGCAGCTGATGCACCGTTTCCAACCAGCTACAGAAACAGAAGTACTGTGTTGTAACTCACCCGTTGCTGTTGGAACTGGTGGTGCGCCTGCGACCGCCGTGTCCCGTGTGGTGGTGTGCCGTCAACTGAGATCCCGCCGCTGGCGCCGAGGAGGCGATGGTCAGGGCCATCGCTACCGCTCCCGTTCCGGAAGTTCCGGATGCTCCGGAAGAGTCCAAAGAATCCGCTGGCACCCCATAGACCACTCCGCCATTGCCGCTTCTCACATAGCTGAGATGCTGCTGGAATTGCACATAGTTGGCATTGTTATGCTGATCCTGCTGATCCCTGGGTGCTGAAAAGGTATTGGACAGTGAGAAGGAGCGGATCCGCGAATTGCTGGTGTCCACTTTTCGCGTGGCGGTGGGCGGTGGTGTCAAGGAGATGTCCCCCGGTCGCAATCTACCGAAGTATGGATTGAATTGCTCTCTGCGCTGCTTTGGCATATTCTGGTATATACTGATCGTTGGTATTAAGGCATTTAGATTCGTGTCCGTGGAATTGACCTTGACATCCGCTACGAATCGAAGTTTGGGCGGTATCTCGGCGATGGGACTCAGTTTGTGCTTGGCAGGATTAGATGTTGCTACTACTGGCACAGTTGCAAGTGCAGCAGATGTTGCAGTTGCAGGTGTTGCAGTGGTTTTCGCTGCTGCTGCTGCCAGTAACATGAAGGCAGAGGAGGCAGGCGAGGGGGTGGTATTTAAGGGGGTGATTGTGGGGGAGTTTGTGGCAGGTGAGACTGAATTTCCCATCAACTTTGTGGTTGCTGTTGCTCCCGCTGCTGTTGTTGTTGCTCTCCCCGCAGCAATAGGTTGTTGTTTTGGGGAGTGGGTATTGTTGTTGTTCTTGTTGATTGAGGAATTATCATCCTCTAAGAGTAGCCGAAAAGTAAAGAAGAAATAGGAAAAAAAACGAAATAAGAAGACAAATCATATCTAAGAAAAAATAGTGGGTGATGGCATAAAAAATTAAATGAAAATGATAGGAACAAAATGATGCGAGATGAGTGCAAACCTAAAGAGGTACATTAATTTGCCCTTAGAAAACGTGAAATTAAAATAAAGTTACCCCAGATCAATTGATGTGTAACACACATATTAAACAAATCAAACGGCAATTAAATCTGAATTCCATTATCGTTAAAAATCAATTAGAGGTAAATAATGTATATTTTATCTGCAAATCATAAATTTTGAAGAACTGCAACTCAACACATTTGATATATATTTTTGGTATCGTAAATTAAAAACGTTACTACTTGGTTACTGTACGTCTTTGCTCTCTTTAATAAAATATAAGCGCTATAAGTGAAATATACAAATTAAACTAGCAAACTAAAACCTGAATTCCTTTTATTTACTCATTTATTTTTCTTTTAACAATCTTTCCAACTGGTTAAACAGATAAACCAACTTGGCAAAGTATTTTAATTTATTTTCAGAAATGATTTAATTTATTTCAATCTAAACAAATACCAGGAAAATGGCCTGTATTAAACTAAATAAAAACTTGGGCTGAAAATCAGAGCACAAAGCGGCGGAAAAAAGACAAAAGCGGCGTTTAATGAATGCAAATTAATTCGGGTTAAATACAACAGACAACAACAATACAGCCAACAGTCGACAAACCAACAATCAGTGGGCGATGAAGGTCCTTCGGTGGGTTAATTATATATGATTGAGTGCGGGGTGTATGTTATAGCAATGAATTAGTTACGCATTCGTGGAAAACTCGCTGCGAATTTCCATCGAATTGCGTCCGAAAACAGCGGCCAACGGCAATCGCATTTATTATGCATTATTAACGATTGGTGTTGCGGTGCTTTTCTTAGGTAAATGCGGTGGGCGGTTCTGTAGATTTTACTACGGGGTTGTTGGGTGGTAGGTATTGGGTGGTTAGGTGGAGTAAGCCGAGACACGTGTCGCACGTTGACAGACACAAAAACCACAAATGCAGATCGATTTAATGGAAGTAATGGGGATAATATCAAGTAACAACCCTTTGATAGACACAGCCCCAGAACACATTTTCTGTATATTCAATAAGCCGCAGAGCATCTTTAAATTAAGTGTTGCATTGCTTAATAACTAAATTTCATTAGAATAAATCTATCAATGAAATGGAACCTTGTAAATGAATATAAATATTTAATTTAAACCTATCTCAGGATTTTTAGTTATGTAATGTCAGCGATTGCATTGCACTGGTTTAATCACTTCAAGTTGCATACTGAATTTCTTCATGCCTGCAACTTATTAGACCAACATTGAAATAATTTTTAAGAAAGTTTTGTCTTATTTTCAATTGTCTATTAATATTTACTTATGAAAAAGTTGGAAGAACTTCCTTAGAACCTAGTTAGAATTTTTAAAGAATCAATATAAATACTTAATGCTGTAATAAAACTTGCACTATTTCTTCTATATTAACTTGTAATGCTAACAGCATTTTACATTAAAGGTTTTTGAAATAACGTGATATGGTACCCCTTCTTTGGAATAGCATACTTTTCACAGATTAAAATTCCGGGCCGGAATATCAATGCCCCCTTTTTCTCACTCTCTCTCTAAAATTTCTCCTACTCTATTCTTTGCACATGTATTCTCCCCGTTTTGCCCTCTTACTCTACATTATTTAACACCCACATCACAATGCCACGTGACGAAAGCGCACGTGGCCTGCAACAACATCGGTTGCACACTTATTAACCCACGTTATCACACACGCACACTTGGGCTTCATACAGAGGAAAAATAGGCTTAACTTCCAATAAACTTAAATTAATAAGTTTTAGGCTCAATGTGAAATTGATAAAATCCAAATATTTATTTAGAATGACTTACACATTACACAAAATTAGTAACACATTGATTTTGATTCCTTACACATTCATTTCTTTTCATTTTTCTAAAATCGAATATTATTTTTTAATTTAACGTTTAAGTCAAACACTTTTCCTCTGTATGAACCTTAACCATAATGAGGATATATCCATTTCTTTGCGTTTGATGTTGCTGTTGCGCAGCAATATGTTGCTTGAACTTCAGTAATCTTTGCAAAGCACTCAAATCACATTACCTCTACGATAAGTTGATTTTGTTGTCGTTTTGTTGCAGTTAAGTAAAATTTATCCACTGAAACACGGGAGGAAAATGCAATTTTCCCGTCCGCGACAGAGTGATAGAAGAAAAATAAAAAGTCCGGCACAGGAATATTAAAGAATCGAAATCAAAGAGTCACCGGAAATTAGCATTTATGAGAAATGCAAATCGGATGGAAAACAGACAACATCCTTTTTCATATTATCGTGATTCACCAAGGAAAACGGGGAAAAAATAGATTTGCATTTTATGGTTTTCTTTGAACATTTTAGAATTTGCCTGATTTTATGGCCCGCTTTTTTTTATTATTTAAGGCTTGAAAATTACAAATATATTTATAAGTAGGAATAAAAAAAATTTAATTCAGTACTATATACTAATATAATGTTAAAAATTATTGTATAAATTCTTTTGATTGCAACATATTTTTAACAATTATAACTGTAAATGTTTAAATACAAATTTACATATATTTTGGAAGGAAAGTGCTTCATTTATTTGCTAACTTCGGAATTATTCAGTAGACCACTAAATGTAGTTGCTCACACACATTTGAGCCAATTAAAATGATAAGCCTTAAAGGCCCTGGATTTTCGGGGAACTTTCTTAGCATAAAAATAGAATTCCCCAAAAACAATATCTGGTTGATTAAAACAATATTATTTAAAAAAAAAAAAAAAGAGAAATTGAGTAAAAAAAAACAACAAAAATAAGAAACTAGGAAGAAGAAAAACAAAAAGAGGAATAAAAAAGGAGACGCCAAGAAGAGAGGAAAACAAAAGAGACAGCTGTCAAAATATTACACACGCAATACAGAAAAAAAGAAATTAAAATTTGTAAGTGTGAAGAAAACAAACATAAAACATAAAAGCATAAAGAAAGGCCAAAATATAATATTTAATGGGTACGAAAAAAAGGCAGGCCGACAACAACAAAAACAACAACAATAACAAAAAATGCGTACAAAGTTCATTGACTTTGTTTTACACCAGCAGCCAAGAAGAGAGCTCAAAGTGACAAGAGCAAAGAGAGTGGGGACAAAAGAGTAATTTTGCTGGTAAAGTAGGGTGAACTTAAGAGAACCACTGCTCACGTGGAGTCTTTTTTTCTGTGAGCTATGACTAATTTTTTAAAGAGAGACCAAAGCAAAAAAGGAATAGAGCCGCAACATGACGTGACCCCAAACAACAACAACAGCAACAAGTACAAGCGTACGTGCGAAAAAATACGAACGAAGCGCATGACAAAAGCGAAAAAAAGACAAAGAAAAAAAGCAAAACAAAAAAACAGATGAAAAAAAGCCAAGATGAACAACAAAAACTACACACATGTTGACAAAAAAGCGAAAAATCCAAAAAACCGAAATGAGCACAGCAAAAGCCAAAAGAAAACAAAATACTTAATACAGTGGTAATCTTTTTTAACGTATAATATTATTGTTATAATACAATTTTCTGCCCAATTTGGTTGCCTTTCGAGCTTTTTTTTATTAAGAAACAGTATTTTCCAAAGTTATCCAAAAGTATTATCACTGTAATCCTAAAAAAAAACATTTTTTAGCTTTATGCCCTATCTTAGTTATATTGAGGACATTTTAAATCGTAATTTTATTTTGACACTCATTCTGTTAAGTATATAATTTTATGAGATCCACATCCACAAAGTCAAATATTTTTTTTTAACAATCTTTTAAGTCTTCAAACTTTTTAAAAGTTTGTGTACGCGCAATTTTCTAATGACTATAATTTTGTTTTTTTTTTTAACCAAAGTATGTTTGAAGCCAAGCAAAGCTAGTTAAAAAATTATACGCTTTTTTCAAAGTTGATTTTAAAACTGGAATATTTGACAAACGTATATGTTGCTATATTTTTACTGTATTTTTGACGCTGCAAATTTTTGTATCCGATAGTCAAGGCAAAAACAAAAACAAAAGGCAAAAGCAAAATGAGAGGCAAACATGACAATTTAGCACATGCCAATTGGGCAGCGACGCCGGCAGCGACCAGGGCAGCGCAGTCGACGTCGACTGCGAAGCAAGCAGAGTGCTAAAAATATAACAGTACCTGCTGCTTGCCACGCTTGCAACCTGCGCCAAAAAGAGATCGAAAGAGTGGGGGAGAGCGCTTTGAGGTTTTATTTTATTCAAAATTATTTTTTTTTGTTGGGTACAGTGCGCGCCCACGCAAAGTGCAGTCGGCGTCGACGTCGGCGTCGCAAACAAGGTCAAAACAAGTTTAAATGCAGCAAAAGCAAATGGGTGAAAAAAAAGAGCAGTAACAGTTTCGTTTTGGAAAGGCGACAAAAGTGTCTATTTCAAAATGGACAAGCGTTACGAAGTTGAACTATTTTATACATATGTAGAAAAAAAATCCAGGTATCCTAAAATCCAATTATCCTTGAGTAGGTTTTAAATCTGTAGTGGGTAAACATTTTGGTTAAACTCCCTTTTTTAGGGTCATATTCGGATTTTTACAAGACCTTCCAAAAACATTATGGTAAGATTGGTTTCAATGCAATAGTAGATTCAAATTTGAATACTTTACATTTGTTTCGTTTTTTTTTTAGCTACAGTCGAACTTTCAAAAATTTAACATTTCTTGTACATCATATCTACAGTTCTTCCGAAGTTTGAAAAATGTCTGTGGTACACCCAAAAACTGTCCCAATACCCAAACTTATTTTTGCGGCAAGTCGGGGTGGCTCTGAAAGCTATGCAAGTTTTACCGTATATATTTATTTTTCTTGTTTATATATGTATCCTAATTGTTTAATAGGTTATCGCCCACAATCACCCTGTTGCCTACACCTTCCAATCATAATCAATCAAGTTTAGAACAGTGCGACGTTATCTGAGATATTTTTATCACCCACACTGCCGACCAAATAGACGACAAAATTAATTTTCCCAGGCATTATATAAAATATAATTATTTTTATAAAAAAAACAAGTCGCCGGTCAAATATGTTAGCATATTTGTATTAATAAAACTGGCTTACAAAATTAAATTTACAATTTGCTCTTTTGTTTTCCTGAAAAGTTGGACTCCCTGATTAAGGAGCAAATTGTCGAATTAACTTAGCCAGTGTTATTTATTTTTGCTTGCAAATTTTTGTCGCCTTACGAAAGACCAACTTGACTTAACAGGGGAGCAGACAGCTGATGTTGTTGCACTATAAAAAGTGTTAGACGACTTTCACACAGCAGTGGGCAATTAGTTAGCAACACCGTGACACTTACAATTCGAAATGATACGACGATGAGTGATAAGGATTTAAATTTAGTCAGAGTTTTCCAAACAAAATTAATTTTAAAATTTTGATTTTAATTTTTAAAAATAGGCTCATAATTTAAAAATCATGGCTTTTATAAAATGAATACTCTAGCTTTGAAAACCGATTGTAGAGTAGTATAATTGTATAAAAGCGCTTACAAATTTAATTCGAAATGTCTAAGAACTCAAACCCGATTAAATAGGTATTTTCAATGAAATTTAGTCTAAAAATTTAAAAACATCTGTTAAACTTAGCTATAATTATGAAACTTCAATCTCTAAATCTCAAATCCAATTATTTTGTGAAGAGTAGCGTAAGTAGAACTCAAGTGTTCACCCATGGGCGCCAAAAACATAATTTAATTGTGATGGGAAAACTCCGACTAGTGAGCATGGAATGGAGGTCAAAGGGGAGGAAACTTACCCGAGATGAGGGGGCGACCTTCGCTGTGTCCGTTGGCGACTGCGCTGCTTACGGCGGTAAACTCGTAGTCGTGGGCAGCGGCGGCTAATTGACTGCGCGGACTGCTGTGACCGTTGCTCAGACCGTTCCCGTTCGCATTGACGTTAACGTTGCCGTTCACGTTACATACGTTGACGATCCCGTTGCCATTTCCGTTCGTGAACGGTGGCGTTGCAATAATCCCGTTACTGCTATTTCTATTGTGCTGGCTGCTATTGTTGTTGTTGATAATGGAGATGCTCTTGCAGTGTAGCGACGACTGTTGTTGCTGCTGATTCTGGGGCAGGGCCACGCCCACACCCTGGCCGACACCGCCTCCCGCCTGCGGGAGCGTCCCATTCAGCTCGATAAACTCAGCCGCCTGGATGAGCACCCCGATCCCTGACATAGCATACACAAACTAGCGCACTCCCTCTTCTCGCACACAGGACACACTCGCACGTGGCAAGGACGAAAACGTAACACAACAAAAATATATGTTGGAAAAAATAGTACAACACTCGTACACCAATGCGAAATAGGACGAATACACGCGAGAGAGCAGGACAGAGGCAGCTTTAAGTCCCGACACCTTTAAAGTTATGGCGAAAATTGTTACCAAAATTTTTGAAAAATGTTTATATTTTTTCGGAAAAAATGTGTTTCTAAAGAATGATTTTTTTTTTATAAATTGTTGGAAATAAATTGAGTTGTTGGTGAAAATTGCTGTTGAAACTTGAAACTGCTTTTAAAATATATTTTTTAAATTTATTGGCGTTTTTGTTTCTATGTGCCGATTGTAGTTTGTTGGGTTTGATCTTGTTGGTTGTTGAGTTTTATTGTTCAAGTTGGTGAGTTTTTTGACGTTTTTTATGTTGTTGATTATTCGGTGGTTTTTGCTTGAAGTTTTTTTTTATAGTTGCTTATTTTTTTCTTATATTTTTGTTTTAGTTGCATAAACTGAAAAGAGAAAAATAGGATCTTCTTGTTAGTTTTCAGAGTTTAAGCCATAGAAATAATTTAAATAAAAGATCAGATAATTAAAATCAAAATTATAGCATAGACTAAGTAAGTGTGCTAAAGTTACAGAAAGGAAATGAAAACGTTTTTTGAAAACCTGTTTGCCTAACATTATTTCGCACGCAACGTCACATAAAAAGGTTATAAAAGAGGGCATTAAATAAGGTTAGTTTGACATCTATAATTGGTAATAAGTTTAACTACATATTTTTTTTGTTTTTGTTCCCTCTGAGCAGCGCTGTCTGCGCCGACTTCAGCAGCTGTTGCGTTTGCGCTAATTGTGCACAGCTGCGTGGCAGCAACACACACACAGAAAAAGAAAAACAAAAACAAGACTGAAAAAATAACAAACAAAAAGAGAGAGGGAGAGAGCCCCAACCAACAAGTTGCAGCTAAGGAAAAGGGACGGGAATTGAGGGGCAAAAACAGAATATACAGTATGCCATCGACACGGTGGACCAGTTCTGTAGAAGAACTAATGAGTTTCTTGAAGAATATTATGCTCAAAAACAGCCCAAAAGCAAAATTAAAATTTTCAGGTAAAATTTATATTACAAATTTTTGGTAATTTTGTTTTTAATTAAAAAGGTTTTTACTGTTAAAGGGGAAGTCGAAAGGAAATAATAAAAGAGGAGGAAGAAAAAACTAAGATTGGCGCGTGCGCGCAGGCTGTGCTCTTTTGTCCCCATCCTTCGCCCTTCTCTTACTCCTTTTTTTCTTTTTCATCTTCCGTCAGCTGCTGGTTTTTCATGTGTGCGTTTTACGTGTGTGTGGTGTTTGGGGCATTCAACTGAGCGGCATTAAGAGAAACTGATGTTGCATTGTGTCTTTGTTGTTGTCATATTTCATATAGAAGGTCAAGGGTCGCGTGAATGAAAGAGATGGCTTGAAAGAAAATTGCAGCCGGCTTTAATGCTTTTTTTTTTGGCAGCTGCTCCCTCTATTTCGCTCTCTATTACTCTCTCCTTGAAATTGGGAAAAACAATTGAAGAGAGCTTTGCGAAAAAAGTCTTTTTAAAAGACGCTGCCTTGACATTAACCACGTTTTAAATGGCTATCCCACCACTCAAATGGCCCCTCTATCTGCTCCACCTCTTACTCACATTATCTCACTACACCCACATTGTGCCTTAATTTCTATGCTTATAGAGGATATAATCATTTTGAGCAGGGTTCAAATTGTTTGACAAAAATTATTCTAATCCAAAGTCACTTTGCAATAAATTAAAAATATAATTAAAATATATTATATAATTATTAAATCTCTAAGATATGGTACAAGTACGTGTAAATAGTACAAATTCAATTAAAATATGATTTTTATAATAATTACAGATATTCTATATCTGAAATTACTATTTCCAAGAAAAAGAGTATAAATGTAAAAGCACTGAAATATATACATATGAATATCCAAGTGTTAAGATGGTAGAATATAAAAAAATGTAATTACTAGGGTACCAAAAGCTTTGTTCCCATTTTTATACCCTGGCAAAGGGAACTTTGATGTTTTTAAAGTTAGGAAGATGGGATTGTCTATGGGTTTTATTTTTGACCAATCAATCCGACCTACCAAATTTCATAAGGATCGGCCGGCTATATCCTATAGCCGCCATATAACTGATTGATCGGTAATGCCATAACTTTGGGATTTGTAAAGTTAGGAAGTTGGGATTTTCTATGGGTTTTATATTTGGCCAATCAATCTGACCTACCAAATTTCATAAGGATCCGCTGACTATATCCTATAGCTGCTATATAACTGATTGATCGGTAATGCCATAACTTTGGTGTTTTTAAAGTTAGGAAGTTGGGATTTTTATGAGTGTTAAGAATGCATCGTATGAATAATTTTGGAGAATATAATTTACAGAATATTCTGCAAGGGTATATCAACTTCGGCTCCGCCCGAAGTTAGCTTTCCTTTCTTGTTATACCACGATTTGTTTTGCTTTACGGGGTGACATGTTAATTGTCAACTAGGGTGAGAGGAAAAACAAAGGGAATGACGATAAAGAGAGCCAGGATAGGAGAACTAGGAGAGAAAACCTGCGGCGCGTGGCAAATTCTATTAAATATTCAAATCGAAATCGCTTTAAATGGCACTAAGAACGAAAAAGAAAAAAATCGCAGTAATTGACGGAGACACCCACGCAACCTCACACTGCATCTACAAAATTCGGGAACTCAAGCACACAACTGAAAAAAAACATGTATATCTTATAGGTAAGTTGTACCTGAAAACGCAAACCAGAAATCGACCCCAAACAAAAAAGGGAATGAAGGAAGAGAAGCCGAAGAGAGTGGGTCAGGGGAAGGCATATTCCACCCCAAAAGGTCGCAGCTCGAGGGCCAAGGGTCGTCATCATATTTCCCAAAATACCCTATAGGCTATATTATAGCCTATTGTCAGGCTTTCTTCGCCAGCTTTCATGGCCAGCGTGTGAAAGAAATCATAGACAGTCGGGCCTGTCTAACACGAATAACCGGAGAATAACGGAAAATTCGCTTGAAGAAACAAAATGAGAATTTGGTACTAACTTTTTACTTCTAGTTGCTTCAATCATGCTTAAAATTTACAAAACATTTTAGAAATTGTTTTTAAAATTTTTTAGTTAAGTATGTCCTAAAAGTTTTAAGAATTCGTTGTTTATGTAAATAATAATACTAATATTTTGCTTTCTAAAATTCACAAATTTACAATTTAATTTATGCTGTTACTGCTTTTTCATAAACATTCAAAACTGAGTTATGGTGAGTATATTCAAACAATTTACTTTTTAAAGTTTAAAGAAAATATACATAAATAAGAATAAATCTAACTGTGATAAGCAGGAAAAAACCTTTCATTTGAAGTAGTTTTTTTGAAGTTTACGGGAAAATATTTCTACCAAATTCGTGTTTTGAAAGTTCATTTGTAGCGAGGTTCTCCTGTGCATGTAAAAATCGAAAGGGAATATGAGAAAATCAAAGGGAAACCTTCTTAATGGGACAAAAACCGGAACAAGACTTAAAGAGGGGTTGTTGCACACACGAGAAGATATTGAGATTGAGATTCGGATTCCCCATTCGATAATCACATAAAACACTGAACTGAAACTCAAAAGTCAAATGCAAAAGTTAAAAAGGTAAAGGGAAAAATGAAAAAGAAGCAAACCAATTAATTGAACATTTTGCGGTTCATTTGGCCGAAGAAAAGAGATGTCTGTAATCTGAGAAAACGTCCTGAGGAAATTTAATCCTTTTTGGGCAATTTTTGGTAAAAAAAAAAAAAGGAATAGAAAAATTTGAACAATTTTTTTCTACTTTAAATCCAAAAATAAACTTCACTTTAAAAAACATTTAATCGTTTTTTGGGAAACATTTTTCAAGCACTTTATGTAAACAATAAAAATACATTTTGAAAGAAAAAAAGTACTGAATAAAATAAAAAAAGCTTTCTGGGAAAGTAAAAATCAAAATGAAGGAAGAATATAAGCAACAGCCAAACAATAACAAAAAAAAGTTCCTATATCCCCTGTGAATTTCAAAGCTCTCTTATGCCTTTCTCTCTCTTTCTCTTTATTGCTCTCTCCCCCTTCACGCAATTTCTTTGAATTTCCGTTTTTCTGGCGGTTTTCGTCATGTGTTTTTGTTGCTAATTTTGAAATGAAGAGTGATGAAGCGTGCAAAAAAATTCCTTTTTGCCCGTTTAAAAATAGCCAAAAATTAAAAAGAAAAATCTCTTATTTGTTCAGTGAATTATTTTTCTTTAATTTATTGAGGTTCCATAATATGTTATAAATTTGTTTTTAATTTATAAAGGATGAAACAGATATGTTTATTTTTAACATATTTTTAAAATTTCTTTTTGAATTTATATAAATTTTTAAGTGCTTACAAATAAAATAAAACCTGTTGTTTAAACAAATTAAAATATTAAATTAAATATTTTTGGAAATTCTTTTGATATAAGTGATTTTTTTTTGTTCAATTTTTAAGAAAGTAAACGAATAAATTCGAAAACCAATTGGACTATGAACGTGTATTTCTAGTTTTACTTGGTTTTTTTCTTTGAGGTTTCGTATTCATTCTTAGGGGGCATGGCAACCCTGTTTTAGGGGTTTATTTGTATTTTTGTCATTGCTTTAGTTGTTGTTTATGCAGATTTTAAACTATGAAAAATAGCTATAAAAAAACAGACATATCCCTTTTTTGGTTATTTTGTATGTTAATTTTTTGCAAAGCATCACTTATTGTTTGTTTTCTTAATAAAATTTAACAAATTTAATGTTTCATTAAATAATACCAAACAAAATCGCACACACGCAAATTTATAGTTACTACATATATGAAGAGCTGACGAGCTAGCACTAACACGCATACAATTTTTTTCTTATTTTTTCTCTTGTATTTCAACATACTTTATAAACTTTTGCCATGCACTTTGAACAAACTTGGTTGCAAACTTAAAAAAAAGAGCGTAGTAGTACTTGTTTCCTTTTTTTAATATTTATTTTAAAATTATTTTTTTAAATTTTTTCGTGAACTGACGCAACTTTTAGAGTGTGACGTCTGCGGCGACGGCGACTGCGACTGCGACGCGCACGCTACGGCTTAATAATGTGAAATGAAAATTGAGAGGGAACGGCAACGAAATGCCAAGGCAGCCGAAGAGAGAGGCAGAGCGCAAAAAAAGTATGACTACAGAGCAAGGCATATGTTTTAAGAGCCATTTAAGAGAGCCATAATTATGTCTGTGTGGGCGAATGGCGTGTTTAGCGAGACGCAGAAAAAGCACGCGCTCCACTGTTAAATTGTTCTTGTTTTTGTTATTATTGTGTGCATGGCAGATGGTGTGGAGGCAAGAAAAAATAAAACCCCACCCTCTCTCTCTCTTTCTCTCTCACAAAAAAGGGCACATGCTAAAAACAAAGCCAAAAGCAAAACAACATAAAAAAAGCTGAAGAACGGGTCTCCCAAAGAAAAGAAACATCTAAAAAAAAAAACAAAATGCTATATATAATACACAAAAAAAAATGTAAGTTATGATGGTCACATTTGATTGTTTTACATAATTTTTTTCCACCAGCAATTCAACTTGATATTTATAATATAAGGTTTATCGAAATGTGTGTATTAGGTTAAAAATATATGTTAATTTATATCGCACTTATAAAAATGAAGAGACAAATATGTACATTTTTTGAGTATTAAAATACAAATGAATAAACTGAAAGTTATGAATAGTGTAAGAGTAAAAACCCTCAATAAAATGTAAGAGCAGCGTAAATACGTGCAAAAATAAATGCATGTACATAAATAAAAACAAACGCACACATTTTGAGAGGTAAACGCAAAGTGAAAAGAAATAAAACTAAAACACAGCATAATTAAATCAGAACGAATACAAAATTAAATTGAACAAAATAAAAACACAGTTGAATAAATTAATGCAATTTGAAAAATGAATGCAAAAAATATTAGAAAAACTTAATGCAAGTCAAAAAAAATACCCACAAATATTATTTCAAGAGCAAAAAATAGCACCAGAAAAAAAATATAAGTGCAAATAAAAAAAAGTTCACCATGAAAATACAGATGCAAAGCAAATGGAAACAAAACAACACACACACACTTGCAGAAAACTTTTTCGTTTGCACTTTACACCGAGAAATTTCGCTCACTATTTACCGTTAGAATTATTAAGCACTTTGCTGCTGCTTCTCTGCTCCTTTCTTCTTCTTGTTTCTGCTTCTTCTTTTTGGTTGCACTTAAACGTGAAAAAAATAAAGGCAAGCTGTGGTTTTTTTTCTTCTTATTGTTAATTTTACTAGATTTGTTTTTGTTTGTTGTTTCGGTTTCTTGTGTGTTTTATGGTGTTTCTTATTCTTTTATTCTCGATTCTTGTTTCTTGTGATTCCTACCCGCCGAATGCAATGACAGAAGCAAACTAAATGCGGCTGCTCAATTTTAACTTTAACTTTTTGCCACAGCGACTGCGCTGCCTCTGCTGCTGTCGGCGTCGCTGCCGGCGTCACAGTCGCAGCATTCGCAAGGCAACAACAACAGAAGCAAAAGCAATGGCAAAATGCAGCCGCAAGAGAGAGAAGAGAGCGCAAGTACAGCATCGGTCAATATAATAGAAAAATGTTTTTATTTTAATATTCATATAGTTATTACTTCAAAGAGAAAAGAAACTTTAAAGTTAATATAAAAATATTTCCAGCTTAAACCATTTTTTAACTCGACATGTTTCTGACAAAACCGTTTGTATTAAATTCAACAACAATGAAAGCTTTATTTGACAAACCAACGTTTTAATACTCTTGCAGTCATTCTATATCATTGTTATGTGTATAATCTTTCTTTAAGTTAGGCAGATATCTTTATCAGTTTTTCATAAAACTCATGGTATTTTTCCGAAAATGGAATAAAAACATATTTCACAATACAAGCAAATATATCAAATATCATATCATATCAATATGCCACTATTTTATCAACCGCAACTGTCTACCAGCACGCCTGTTTGGTTGCTGAACGTACATATGTATGTATGTACATATGTAGGTGTTGTTGTGACTGTTTGTTCGTTTGTTGCTGTTGCCTTTCTTGCGCTTGTGCATAGCGAAACAGGAAGAAAATAACAATAATAACAACAGATCTGTGTAATTGTCGATATGTCTGTGCAAGAACTTTAGGGCGGACCAGAGACAAAAGACTTCCACTAACACCAAAACTTTTTTTGAAATAATTTCATCAAACATCCTTTTTACAGTTGGTTCAATCGCAGCATTTTACAGACCAAATTTAGAGGAATCTTGGCTACACCACTGACTGTATTCATATTTAAAAAAAATTGTACATACATATGTTGTTTTTTTTACATATTTTTAAGCACCACCTTAAGATGCTGCAGAAGCTCTTGTTTTCTTCTTTCCTGGGCTCCACATTCTCTTTCGAATTCTCATCGTGATTCTCATTCGCATTTTGCCGCTGTTGCTGCGTCATTGTTTCGTCCACGGCAACTTTTTTTCTGCTTCCTATACCGCCCCCTACTCTCCTCTCTCTCCAACTTTATCCGCCCCTTTACCACCCTCTTAGGCAGCCTTTTCCTCTGCCGCAGTCGACGTCGCTGCCACTGTTTATGCACTGCTTCATGCACATGTACAGTAGACAGTGGCTATGAAAGAAAACATTTTGATGTCTAAAAGAAACTTCTTTGGTTTCGCTCTACAAAGCATACATATAAACCTGCCTAATCGGCGTTAAAAATTGATAAGCAATGACTTTGACTTTATTTATTTTAGAGTTAATTTCACCCCTTTCTCCCTTATTATAGATGAGCCTATTTACAGTAGCTTTTAATTAAGCATTGCGTTTCAAAGTTACTAAAAAATTGTATGTTATTGATAAACTCTTTTTATAAAACCTAAAATTTCGATAGTCATTTGATTGACGGTTTTGCCCCAACCTCTCTTATTATTGAGCATGTAAGGAAATATCTACTGTAGTTTCATTGGCTTCCAAATTGTTTGCTCGCTCATGCTGCTCTTGTTGCTGTTGCTATTGCTGGTGTGTCTGGTTGGGGCTTTTGTTATTGTTATGATGCGTCGACGTCGGCAATTTCGAAACGTGCTGGCATTTGTGTGGGACGGAACTTGTTTTGATATGCATGGGCAGCTCTCTGGCTGTCCAAAAAACCTGGGCCCCGGGCAAAAGTTGCAGCGTGCCACAGCAGCAGCAACATCATCGTCGCGCACAGCAGCAACATTGCCACAGCAAATTGTTTGTTTTCATAATTTTATTCTTTTTCCTTCTGGAAGAAGTTGTGAACTATAGGGGAAAAGAAGGTGGTTGGGTGGCGCGGGGGTGGCGGCTTGGGCGGGGCAGCAACAATGTTGCCGACGCAGCAGCACTAACAACAACAACAGCAATTGTCGGAGGGTTCATTGTACTTTTTTGGGTCTCTGCGTTTTTGTCTCCTCTCCCATTTCCATCCTTCTCCTCCCCCATCCTCATTCATCATTCTGCTATCTGCCCCACTGTTTTATCATCTGCGTTTTGTTTCGACTTTTGTGCGTTCGCATTTCTAGGTCAAAATTAACAATTTCGGATATTTTTTTTATTGTAGTGCATCTCTCGGGAGGAAGAACTTAAAATAAAACAATGTTTAGAATTTCATTAGAATATTAAGTGTTTAATTGTTATAACTTTTCGGTAAAAAGCATACATACATATATGAAAGGTCGCAACATAAAAAATATTAATATATTAATTGAAAATCTAATAAAAATTGTGTTTTAAAAAATTCAGGAATGATCATAAAGAATTACAAATTAGGATTTCCATAAAATTTTAAATTAAAAACTAATGTATAATCCGAACCGTTTTAATGCTAAACATAGAAAAGTCCCAAAGCTCTACCCAGATCGTCTTCAAAACACTTTAGTCTCATGCCAATAACATAAAGTTTCTTATGCGACTTACATTACAAGTTCAGCGTAATTAAAACATCTCTTTAAACAAAGGGCAATAAAAATAAATTTTACTGTTCTTAAAGCGTACACGTGCGCATTAATATTTAAGGCAAATATCACTTTTTTTGACTTCAACTTGAGCTTGAGTAAATTTCTAGTCTATTATTGGAAACTGGCTTTATTTGAACAAGCCATGATTATTTATACCAGGACACTTGTCGCGATCCAAAGGGACTATATATAATGGGTTGGAATCGCCTGTTAAGTATTCAGTTCGGGGCTCAGCACCATCCAGTGGAAAACTATCTAGCTAAAGAATCGGGTCAGGACCAAAATGAAGATCACCATTGGCTTTCTGATTGGTACTCAAACTTAGAAGTTCTATCATACGTTTTGACTAATTTTGTTATTATGTTTCGGTTAGCGAGCGTCCTGCTTATCGGCTGTTCGTCTACGCCTTGTGAAGAATTACCACCGTCTTGTGGAGCACCACCGGCTTGTAATACACCTACAACCCACAAGCCCGTCACCACTAAAAAACCAGGCACCACAGCAAGGACCACCACACTTAAGCCCACCACCAAGAAAGCTACCACAAAGAAAGTTACCACCAAGAAAGCTACCACGACTAAGGCCACCACCGCACCACCTTGCACCACTGTAAAAACGACAACTAAAGCGACAACTAAAGCCACCACGACTAAGGCCACCACCGCACCACCTTGCACCACTGAAAAAACGACAACTAAGGCGACAACTACAGCCACCACGACTAAGGCCACCACCGCACCACCTTGCTCCACTGAAAAATCGACAACTAAAGCGACAACTAAAGCAACAACTAAAGCAACAACTAAAGCAACAACTAAAGCAACAACTAAAGCAACAACTAAAGCCACCACGAAAAAGCCCACCACAGCACCACCTTGCACCACTGAAAAAACGACAACTAAGGCGACAACTAAAGCGACAACTAAAGCAACAACTAAAGCAACAACTAAAGCAACAACTAAAGCCACCACGAAAAAGCCGACCACAGCACCACCTTGCACCACTGAAAAAACTACAACTAAAGCGACAACTAAAGGAACAACTAAAGCAACAACTAAAGCAACAACTAAAGCAACAACTAAAGCAACAACTAAAGCCACCACAGCACCCACAACTAAATCCACCACTACGGCACAACCTTGCACCACCACGAAACCCTCGAAACCATGCGGTTGCAAATCATGTGGACCCGGTGGTAAAACTTGCCCAGGATGTCCCTCCCACGACAATTTGTGCCAGGAATTGTTAAATGACATTAAAAATCTGGATCGCAAGGTCCGGCAATGCGTCTGCGCAGAGCCCCAGTGGATGTTGTAAGACCTAATCACATTTGGTATCTCAAACCATAAAAATATAAGTCTAGTTCTTAAATCTACTTTCCTCCTCCCTAATCCGCAAAAAATCCTGTGAAAGATGAACTCCGAACTCGACTGATAAACATGAAAATTCTACTGCTCCCCTTTTAGAGTATTTTTTTTTTTGCTGTTACTTATATATTAAAATAAACATTATTAATGCATTTAAAAAGTTGGGTTTTGAATATATACATTTTAAAAAATTGTACTTTCAGAAAAATTTGTCAGGACACAAAGGATATTTTATAAAACTAAATGAGACAGTTGCGTTATCAACCATAATTTTTACAAAATATTTCTTAGGTTTTTTTAGGAAATTTTTAAGTACGAAAAAAAGGCTCATGGTTTCTTGCGTTATCAACCACAACCATAAAAACATCAGTTGCATTATTTTTCAACACATTGAATATTCCTTTAAAGTTCAACCAACTTACTTAATTTTTATTAAATACCGATGAAGAATTATTTCTCAGGAATAACTAAATGAGTACGAAGAGATAAAGACAGAAAGCCCACAATTAAAGATACATATGAAGGATGGGAAGAATCAGAAGGAATAGGAGAATCACTGAAGGCGCACATTTGTTTTTCTTTCCTACTGTTTTGTTTTGTGATAACTTCAACTGGATTTACTTGGACTAGGACAAGAAAAGGTCCTAAAACTTGTTTACCCTTACTCCAATTCTTCTGCTCTTCCACTTCTTCTGGAATCTTTCTACCTCTCTACAATTCTTCTCATCCCCTCTAAAATTCTTCTTACACCTCTCTTTAATTCTTCGCCCCTCGTTTCGTCCTTCTGGTGTTTCTTGTTTCCTTCAGAAGTTAGTGATGCAAAGGAGGAGTTTGAAGAAAGAGGAGGGGCAGGTGCAAATAAAGAGGGAAAGAGTTCAAAGTGCATGTCGGCGCAAAACGGAAATAAAGTCCAAAGGGAAAGAAGAGGAGGGGTAAACCTAGTTGAAGGAGGAGACGAAGCCAAGGCAAAGGAAGAAGAAGCTGAGACAAACAGCGTGGGCGATTTTGAAAAAAAAAAAAAAAGAAAGGAGCAGAAAGAGAAGAGAGCTTGCAGAAAACCGGGTGAGAGACCAAAGAGAGTCAAGCAGGATGCCGAAAGAGAGTGCAAAGTTAAAGTGCGACGCAAAAAAATAAGGCGCAGGTGCGATGCCAGGATGTTATGGTATTAGTGTGCGTGTGCAAAAGACGTAGAAGAAAGTAAGTAACGGAAAATAAATAATATAGTCAAATATATGTACATATGTACATACATTAACAATATAGTAAAGGCAGAGCAATGATTTAAAAATGTGGGTCTTCTTACTAAAGACACAAAAAAGATACATAATTACAATACATTTTCGTTATAGAAATTTTCAAGATTTTTGTTTTTAACATTTGAAAAAGTTTATGAAAATGCCATTTAGGTCACTAATAATAATTTCGATATCAAAGTTAGTTAGTAAGAATTGGATTTACCAGAAAACTGAGTTATTTATTAAAATAGTTTGCAAGTAAATTTAAAGGGTATCAGGAAACAGGAAGATATAAATAAATTTCGAAACAAGCTGCAAGTGGAAAAAACCGGAAGACGAATGTTTAAAAGCGACGGCGCAGCAACCAAGAGTGAGCGGAGAAGGGAGAGAGAAAGCGAAGGGGAGCACATAGCGGAGAGAAAAACCGGGCTCAAAGGAGAGAAGACGAGCGAACAAGTGAATGAAAACAGAAGAGACAAAGTAATGAAAACAACAATAGCAGTGCAACAATTTGTTGCCGCAACATGTTTACACAACGATAGAGAGAGAGAAAGGCAGAAGAGAGAGAAAAAGAAAGAAAGCTGCCCTGGGCTTCCTTTTCGCTCATGACTTACATGACTTTTCCTCCCAATTTCTCCACCACCCCACCCAACCCTTTTACAGTTGCGCTCAAAATATTAATAGTAGACATAACTATAAACTAATCTAAGATTTGTTTTTACACAATAAGAGTTAAATAATAAATATTACTACTGTATTTTAGTTTCTTACAAAAAATAAACTTATTTACAACTCTCAAATCTAAAAATTTAATTGAAAAACTTTGCATATTTAAATTAATAATTTTTACTAATAAAACTATATTTCAATAAAACTAACAGTTTTGCTAGCTATGTACATATATAAGATATTTCGTAAAATAGGCTTTAATTATTGCGAACACAGTTGTGCATGAGATTCCTGCCAGCTTTATAGCTCCTGATTTCCATCCCTCTTGGCCCTTCTATGGCATCGCAATTAGAAAGCGCATTATGAAAGCCATCTATTTGCATTTGGAGCCAAGGGCTAATTAGTTGGTTTCGGGATAAAGGATAAGGTTATAAGACGGCCAAGATGCTGCAACATGCAACTGGGGATAACCACACGTGTTTTGTGGGTGAAAGCTTGAATGTGGTCAAAAGGCAATTAGGGACATTGCAAATGGAGGTGAGCTCATCCGGGGATAACAACGTACTCTTAGCAATGTTAAGTTGGGGAAGTTGGGGAGAGACAGGAAGCAAACTAAACCGTTTCACAGCCGATTCATCAGAATGTATTCATTTTATTTATCATTAATTATATTTGAACTGTTTACCGATTCTAACCCCTTTATTAAGTGGCTTATACTATTATGCTTAAATTTAATCACGTTTAATAACTGATTCGTAATAGTTATAGTTATTCCGCCAGCTAACATATGTATAAAATTT
Source organism: Drosophila kurseongensis (assembly GCA_018153305.1). Taxonomy (NCBI): domain Eukaryota; kingdom Metazoa; phylum Arthropoda; class Insecta; order Diptera; family Drosophilidae; genus Drosophila; species Drosophila kurseongensis. The sequence continues at coordinate 2,888,202 of JAECXX010000141.1, forward strand.
TTTAGTAAGTTTACACCAGTTTGCAAATAATAAGTAAATTTATTGATACCAATATGGAAAAACTCTTTAAAATTAAAAGAATGGGAACACATTAAGGTCCGTTTCTTTGTAAGCTAAACGTAGAGAAAACTACTCTCAAACTATTACATCTTATTTTTGGTCTTCCAAAATAAAATCTTTATCGATTGCTTTCAAGGCAACCTAATTTGCTATTTTACGTAATTGAAATTTGTATAACATTTGGATGTTTTATGATTATCACTCAAGGTGCCAGTGCAACTCAAATTTAGTCTTTCGACCCCCGCAATCACGTCAATCCCCTTTCAGCCGTCAATCCCTTGATATAAGCCCACATAACGACTGACTGAGTCAAAAAATAAAAGAGCACACATAAACAGTTCAGTTGGCAACAAATCACACAAAAAATGCGTGCCAAAAAGCGTTGGACTAAGAAAAAAGTAAATAAAGTGAGCGGCTGCATAACGTGGCGTATGAGTAATGCAACCCTTCCTCTCTCTTTTGGTCGCCCTCTCATTTTAGTAGACCCCATGTACATACATATATAAAACCCAAACAAATGCAGGCGAAACAAGTGCCAGGTTACGATGCAAGTGTTTCAACTTCTGGCATTCCAGAGAATTTCAATTAATAAACAAAAAACAAGAGCAAACAAGAGTGACAGAAAAGGTAGCCCAAAAGCTTGCGAAATACCCTTTAATTGGTGATTTGAGAAAATACCCCATTTATAATTTCAATATATAGGAAAAAATAATATGACTATAGAAATAGAAAACTAAACAGAATGAATCGAAAGTTTATGAAATTAATTATATATATGTACATATGTACTTTAATCGGATTTTACAAAAGGTGTTATAGTATTAGTATAACCGATGGTTAAGGTTCTTTAGTTCAACCTGACTTGTTAGAGTATCTAGAAAAATACGTTAGCCAAGAAACAGAAATGTAGGGTGAGCCGAAAATCGAAAGCAAAGAAAACTGGTCAGAAGAGTCGTCTACAAATTGGCTGTTCTCCTGCTTCCTCTTCTTTTTCCTCCTCTTCCGACAGCTGTAATGGGGAAAAGAGACGGAGAATAAGTAAGTGCACATGAAATATTTACAAGTGTAAGCAAACACAAAAAACAGGAGTAACCAAACACTTTTGATAACCCCCGAAGGCGACAGCTGGTTTCAAGTCTTAACCCCTTGGCCACCAAAAACAAAAACGGGAAATGAAATTTAAATTGAAGAAGCCAACAAAGATATCCCCAAAAAACAAAAAAAATAACGGAAACCCTGCAAATCCTGCTAAAAAATTGTTTTTAAAAGGATACAACAAATAAAGGCAGGGGCGTCAAAGGGGTTACACATCAATCAGAAGTGAGAGCTTTGTAATCGCAGCAATCAATCAACAGAAAATACAAATTTTGACAGATTTCCCGATTTAATCTTTAAGATACTACAAATAAGATAAGATTTTGTGAGATAATGCAAGCTTGAGCTTATTATATCAGATAAGCATAATAAAACAGGGTCAATATAAATTATAAATAACGTATTACACTATGAAGGTCAAACGTTTATAGGATTGTATTACTATTGTAAATAAGTATATTTTTTTTATATACTTATGTATGTTATAAATGTATTAAGGTTGAACGCTTATTAACTGCAATTTTGAAATTGCAATAATAACATTATGGGAAGAAATAAATAAAATGTTGAAGTAACCGATAAGCAGGTATTTTAAAACACCAACGTTTTTATACCCTTGGAGAGAATATTGTAAGTTCAGTCAAAAGCTTGCAACGCAGTGAAGGGCACATTTCCGACCCTATAAAATATATACATATATTCTTGATCAGCATCACCAGGTGAGTTAATTTAGCCTGTCCTGTTCGACCGTCCGTCCGACTCAAATCTTGCACTTCTAAACCCATACATTTTCTTAAAGACATCGGCTTTCAAAGTGGCATACGTCAAAATAATTGTGGTTTAATTCTCTAATAATCTGTGTTCTCAACTTGGTTTGTATTTTTGGGTCGATCTTTCGTGATTTTTATGATAAAACGCCTTTCTCAATTTTCGAAAAATGGCTTTGCAGAAAAGTTACCTAAAACCTGCACCTCTAAGCCCATAACTTTTCTTACAGACATCGGATTTCAAAGTAGCATACGTCAAATTAATTGTGGTCTAATTCTCTAAAAATCTGTGTTCTTAACTTGGTTTGTATTTTTGGGTCTATTTTTCGTTATTTTTATACCCTTGCAGAGTCTTATAATTTTAGTCCAAAGTTTCCATTGTATTTAAGCATCAAAATGAAAAAAAAAATTTACATTTTTGTCACAGCATTACAAATGAAAATGTCATGAAATCCGTGTTGGGGCTCTTTTAAGTACGAAAACAATGTGGAATATGACTGATAAAAATGGGTACTTGCACATTTTAATAAGCTTAAAAAGGCAGTACATTTTAAATTATTTAGTGGCATATTCTGCCTGGATTATTTAGCTTTTTGCCTCAAAATTATTCCTACAATGCGAGACTTAAATTGAATGCAATGAATATCGCATGAACTTGACAGGTCAACTTATTCGCCGTCTCTTTCTATCCCCCAACCACCAAAAGTATTACCGTCCCGCTCTGATCGGCTCTATAGTGTGTGTGAATGCAGTTTTCGAGACTATATATAGCTGCTTGATTGACGGACTGACTGACTGATTGCCCAGCCACTAAGCCCTGACTCTGACTCTCCCGACTTTGATTATATGGGCTTGCCCCATCATCAATGTCTGATTGTTGTTGCTCACGTGTTGTTGCTTTCGGTACTATGAGGGCCTACGGCACATTGGGCCACGCTTGTAACACTGTTCACACGAAACTATTTGATTTTATTTAATATACCTATGTTTTTAAAACTATTTGATGTTTATGCATTTTTAGCTGAAACATATATTTGAGGCGTTCGATTTTATTAACTTTTAATATACTGAATAAATCAACCCATTTTTAAAATATCTCCGATATAATGCCAATAACATCGATTCATTTTGGATAAATTTGTAACGATATTAAACAAGATATGTACATATTTAGTTCGATAACTCATATTTAATTTAGATATGTAAGAGAATTTTGAAAAATGTTAATCTGATTTGGAACTTACATATATTTTGATGATAGAATCGTAGTTTTTTTAACCACTGTCCCAGGCGTATTGTGTATTGTACTTGCTATGTATTTTGTTCTTGTTGCGTTTTCCATTTACATTGCACGTACACATGCACATTGGCGAATGCAATCACCTTATGCATGTGTGCGTGTTTGGACATGTTTGTCGCATATGGAGAGAAAGAAAGAGAGGGAAATAGAGAGATACGGAGAATCGTAGAGGAACGAAATGCAACTTTTATGCCACATTTCATGCATAATTTTCGTTTCGTTGTATGCATTTAAGCCCCCTAATTCTCCACACATATGTATATCAGCCCCCCCCCATTTTTTTAATATATTTTTACAACGCCCCTGCATTTTTGCCACTCTCCCTTTAAATTAAGTCCGACTTTTAACATTGAAAACGAACGTTGACATAAATGCAATCAGCACGCGCTGAAAAATACGAACGACAGATAGAAAATGGAGAAGAGCGAGAGATTTAGATAGAGAAGTAATGAAACGCTAGAATGAGGAAAACGCAACAAATTGGCTCGATTTCATTTTAATTTTTCGGCTTTCCACGTCATTGCGATTTGGTTTATAATTTTCCAAGTACGAAAATTATCGAACCAATGAACCAATGAATGAATTAATCAGTAATTGAATAAATACGAAATAAATATAAAAGAAATGTGATCTGTGATACAAAAAGAAAATTAAGATATTTTTTCAAAATAATGTATTTAAAGATCTAATTTAACTGGGGAAGATTCAGAGCATTAATTTAAAAAGATACCATCGACGTTTAATTTATAAGGTATTCGTTCCAAATTAAACAAATGTTTAAAGTTCCAATTAAAAAACAGTAATCAATAATCGTGATTTGCTGCTCAGTTTGCGATATCAAGTCCTGCTTATCGATAACAAACTCTAATTAAAAGGGCTTGGCCGGAAAAAGCGTTGCAAAGCGAAAAGATGAGATGAGAGGAGTCTTAACTTAATTAAATTCCTGTTAAAAATAGCAAAGTCGCAAGAAGAAAATATAAAGAGCTGATACTGTTTTTATGCTGCTCTTCTCCTGTTTTTTGTTGTCTTCTTGAAACCTCTTATTCTGGTTCTGCTGTTGATGCTATTTTTCTCGTAGTTTGCATGCATAAATCAATCAGGCTGAGTGTTTGCACATATATGTATGTACATACATATAGCAAAAAACAAAAGGAGGAAAAAAATGGAAGCCAACACACATCCCATTCCACTTTTTATATACAACCTCCCACTTTTCCATCCCATTTTCCCCCTTTTGCACTCTAACCCGAATGACAAAAGCGTTCAAGTGTAAAATGCAGCGCCCACTTTTTGGTTATCCAAGTGAACCAACGTCTAATGTCGATGACGATGGGTGCAGAAAAAATGCACCCTCATTTCTTGGTATGATCTTTGTTTTACGAGGCGTTTTGTCAAGAACCAACATTTATATCAAATGAATAGGTTCTTATGTTAAATTAATTCGATTTATGATAGTAAAACTCCAAAGAATTCGGAACTATTTTAGTAATTTTGGAGAATTTTAATATATTTTTGATATTCATTCGTAGACCACCATTGTCTACATACATACATATGTTCATACATATGTAGTTATCCAAATCGTTACAATATAAAACCAAACCAACTTCCTAACTTTAAAAACACCAAAGTTATGGCATTTCCAATCGTTCAGTTATATGGCAGCTATAGGATATAGTCGGCTGATCCTTATGAAATTTGGTAGGTCGGATTGATTGGCCAAAAATAACCCATAAAAAATTCCAACTTCCTAACTTTATAAACACCAAAGTTATGGCATTTCCGATCAATCAGTTATATGGCAGCTATAGGATATAGTCGGCCGATCCCGGCCATTCCGACTTATATACTGCGTGCAAAGGAAAGAAGGGTGTATGCAAAGTTTCAATACGATATCTTTAAAACTGAGAGACTAGTTCGCGTAGAAACAGACAGACGGACAGACAGACGGACAGACGGACAGACGGACATGCTTATATCAACTCAGGAGGTGATCCTGATCAAGAATATATATACTTTATAGGGTCGGAGATGTCTCCTTCACTGCGTTGCACACTTTTGACCAAAATTATAATACCCTCTGCAAGGGTATAAAAATAAGAATTTCAAATTTAATTTTATTTGATTCTTTCTAATTTTAAAACTTAAGGTGAATATTGCATATAACAAAATTTAATGTTTTTTATACGAATAATATTTTCTGTGTGTTCGTTGTTTCTTATGTAAATGTTTCTCTTCTTAGGATTTAACCCCCTTATGTTTTTATTTTGTCCTGTTTTTTTTTATACAGTTTTTAGCATGACGTGAGCAAACATTTTTCCCTCTCTTTAAGTTGTTCTTGTTTCTTTGTTTTTATCAACAAAGTATCTTCGTTTTTTTTTCTTTTTCCCACAAGGTGAACGTGTGTGTGTGTAATCAGAGTGCCGCACTCTAATTAGCAGCAAACAAATTTCAAAAGTGGCGAAACCTTTAAGAGGGGGTGGAAAATGAGGGTTAATTGCGGATGAGGGTGTTGCATTTTGAGCTGTTTTGAACTTTTCACTTTCAAAATGCTGTCTCGGCTGATGCTTCTTCATTGTGGGCACATGATATGGCAGGGTAGGCCCACAGTCTATCGGCTACGTCAATCTATTTCAAAATTTTTGAATTTAATTGTTTGCCATCGACAATTATCGATAACATTTGATTTACACAATTCAACATTTTTGGAGAATCATAACTATCTAAGACCTTTTGGAATTCTTTGACTTCTTTCGGGTTTTGATATTATTGCGAGGTTAAAATGGATACGTGAGATACGTGAGAGGAAATATTTCACTATCTTGTTTCTAGCATTGGCGATTTAAAAAAAAAAGCTGTGCCTTTTATTTTAAATAAAGTATAAAGTGTATTTATGAAGTCTACTTTGTGATTTTCCAATCAGAATGCATCGGGGTTTAGCTTCAGCTGATCCACACGCACACGATTAAACAAACTGCAAATACACACAAGAAAAACAAAAACAAAGACAAGAAATAAAATGCAAACACTTATCAGGCGAAAAAAGAGAGATAAAGATAAAGGGAATAAAAGAGAGAAAAAGAGAGCTGAATGAGGGCGTATTTTTCCTTCTACTTCAGCTTCTTCTTCTTTATTGTCTGCATCTCTTGCCTTTTCCTTCATTTTATTTTATTTTTTTTTATTTCAGTTATTTTTTGTTGCATTTTTTTTATATTTATAGACGGAAGGATAATCAGCAGGCTGTGTCTTAGATGCTGATGTTGTTGTTCTCGTTGATAAGACAGCAAAAACAACAAAAGGGGAGGTGGGGGACAACAAGAAAAATGGGCGGAGGAGATAAAGACCATTCAGAATTTTTCCCCCTTTTTCTTTCATGGCCAAAATAAAAACGAAAACTTAAGAACAAAAGCTGCAACCCAAGAAGAACAAGAAAAAATACAAAGTGTGAAGTATGTACATGTAGTTTGGCAATATAATAAATTTACCCTTTAATTCTGGAAAAAAAACCAAAGTATAGAAAAATAATTAAACATATTTGTCAAAAACTTTGAAAATCAAGAAATATAATGTTACTCACTTTAATCTAGTAAACCTACCACAAAAATAGTTTAGAATAATTTATAAAAAAAAGCTAATTAAAACATTATTCTAATAAAACATTTTATTACATACGTATATTTGTACATATGTATACTCCATAAACTAGGGTAGCATTATAAGCCAGGCCAAACAGAGCAAAACTAAAAAAGTTTACAGTAAACTTGGCTTTCAAGACAAACTGTCTTTGGGCCAGGGTTTTTATAAATGGTTGGATAGGGATGGGGGTTACTGTGGGGTAAGGACAGTGGGGAGCCACTAAAGTGCCCAACTAATTGGAATTTGGCACGTTCAACCAGTTTGCCACTTTATCGAGTTCATTTTCTTATTTCTTCGTTGGCATTTCTTTATTTTCCTGCCCTCCTTGTTTATTTTGGTGCAAGAAGAACAAGTTTAAAAGTGTTTGCGAATTATAAGGTGCTCTTATCTTTCGATAAGAGAGGAAATCGATGGTAATCTAATTTATTTTATTTTGTCAAGATTTGGACGAAATTTGGATAAGCACATTTATTTCACCTTTTGTTTTGGTTAATTTATTTTTAAAAAAATATTGTTTAGCCTCGAATAAAGATTATAGAGTTAATGTTGTAACCTAGAAAATGTGCGTTTAAAAGAATGAATGCATTGTTTTTATATGTATGTGTATACATACGTACTATGTAAAATATATCTTATTAAGAAGTAAAACATTTTCATTTATCGCAACCCACACAATTTTGTACATTAAATTTATGTTTCTACTATCAGTCCTATTCATTCTTTTTAGTTTTTACAATTATCGAATTTGTTCTAATCTTTGGAAAACAATAATGGACTACCTTAATTATGTACATAGTTGCCTTTTTTATCAATGTTCTTTTTTGACTTCTTTGTCGCAATTTCTGGATTTCTAATTTGGACTTATCAGTTCAGTTTTGATGCGACTGGAGTTCTTTGTTTAGAGTTCTTGGGTTTGTTTTATGAATTAAAGAAATTTGAAATGTATGTATACATATGTACATACGTACATATGAATACATAAAGTTAAAATCAAAAAAGAATTAAACAAATTATTAAATCGGTACAAAAATCTTTAAATAAGGCAAAAAACAAAATACTAAAATTCCGAAATAGAAAAAAATGAGAAGAGTAAATAAATAAAGGGAAGATAAAGAGAGACATTGACCATGATCAGGCGTAAAATGAAAATTAATTAACTGAGACGCATGAAAAACAATAACAAAGTGCAGTAGCTGTATTCATCTCTATTCCTTGCCGTTCTCTTTTTTCCCCATTTTCTCTTTTTCTCCCACTGCATTTTACATTGCGCATACGTCACGTTGATACCACTTCCAATTTATTTCCCAGTTTTCTATTATCAATTTGTAACTTATTACTTAATATGGAAATTAAAATTTATATTTTTATGATAACTTCGTATTTTATATGAATTTATATTTAAAGTTAATGAAGAAACAAAAATTTAAAGAGGGAGAGAGAGGAGACAAATCGGAGCGAGAAAAGAGATTTTGCTTTTGCCATTAAAACCAATAACAAACGTTTTACGAAAGCCACACAAGCAAAACAAAAGTCTCTCTCTCTTTCTCCCTGGCTCCTACCCCTTCACTCCCACTCTCTGCCACCCACTCTCTTTCAGCTCCCTGCTTTTCCCCTTTTCCCTTCTTTACCGACAGACACACTGTTAATTACAGAGCGTTAGCTTTGATTATGACAGCGGTTGAAGAAGAGGAAGCAGCAGGGATAAGGGAAAAAGCAGAGCAGTTTGAAGCGGACATTGTAGAATTTATGAATTCTCTACAACTTAAAAAAATAATTTCAAATAAAAAGTTTAATTTGAAAACTAAAAAGATTTTTCAATAATAAATGGGAATACAGGGGAAAATAAAAATCAAACAGTAAGTTTTTCCATTTTCTAATGTATGTATTTTTTTGCCCAGAATAAAAATATGAATTTATCACATTCATTATTGTGATAAATTTGTTATCCAGAATTAAATTATATATAAAAATGTCAGAACGATATTTTATCTTATTTTCAAATGTCAAAATTATATTTTTAAGGTTAATTTATAACAAACGGAATTTGGACAGGATAGGATTTGAATACAAACTTTTTTTACTAAACATTACTCAAATTTCTATAAAAAAATCGTACATTTCATGTTGGTGTGCATTATTTCCTAGAAGTAAACTAGGAGTTCCGTACCCCTATCCGTATTATTCAGAATTCCAGCATTATGCCTAACATTTTATCTGGTATAATTTATTTTGTTGTCAGCATGATTCATATGCGGGTTTTGAGAACACGAAAAAATTCAAGAAGCGCATTTAACTTGTACACGTAGCCCCAAAACACAACCACACACACTAACAAAGGCTCTCCCGGGCCCCAACTCTGTGTTCCTCTCTCGCTCAGTCCAAGTGCAGTCATGTGCATGCATTTATGACCTACAATAATAAGCGGCGGGCAATGGCAGCGAGTGCGAGCGAGATGGACATTCTACACAGCTAAGAGAGAGCGGGAGACCGAGTGGGTGGTTCAAAGAGAGCGTGGGAGAGTAGGGGAAGGTGAGTTAAGCTTGTGTGTGCTCGTGTTATCGCTGCGTTGTCTATACCGCTATTTCGGATTTGCCTCAATCACGCGACACAAAAACAAAAACATTCGCGTGTGTGCATTTTGGGGTGTTGTCATTGCAAATGCAAAGTGCACATGTGCATGTGGCTCTCTGGCTTTCTCTTTTGATCAGCTTTAAGAGAAGCAATTCATTTTGCCATGTTTTTTTAGATTTTGTAGATTTGACGATAATTTTAATTATGTTGTATTTTTTGTGCGTTTTTAGATGTGTTTTATTTTACAGTATATTTTTGTTTGGCTATAAAGCTTTAAGCCTCTGTCATTTTAAATTACCATCTGTTTTCTCTTATGTAAATACGTATGAATATTTTGTATTTTGTTTTTTTCAAAATAATTTTGATTAATTACTATTATTTCCTATTATTTCTTTTATTTTCGATTTGATTTAAAGAAAATTTAATGAAATTAAAAAATATTGTGTATTTCTTTTGACACTCTCTTAACAGCCCAGCTTGCACTCTTTGAATATCTATCTTTTACCACTCACTCTCTTTTACTTTCTCTTTAGAAAATCTCTTTCGTAAGCTCACGTGTCAGTTTGCTTGCCTTTTTTTTCGCCAAATCCAAAAGGCTGCCACGCAAACGACTCTCTCTCTCTTGCTCCCCATTTTCCTGCTTCTCTCCATCTCTTTCCTTTCGCACTGTAATTGCTTTTACTACTAGCCGGTTTTTTCCTACTCTCTCGCTCTTTTTTTGTGTTCAATGACTTGGCTGAGCTGACGTGTTTACGTTTACTGGTTTGCTTTTTCTTGTTGCCTTTCTTTATTTTTTTCGTTTTCGATTTTGTTTTTGCTTTGCGGGCGCACGTTGCTTTGTTATTGTTGTCGCTGATGTCAGATACGAAAAACACACACATCCAAACAACATGTGCAATGTGTCAAATAAATATACTCTCTTTTTCTCTTACTCTCTTTTGGTCTACGAACAAAACAATGAACGACGATAAACAGCAACAACAAGTTGATGCAAATAATTCTATAATAAAAAGCAAATAAAAATACTACTAAAAATTAAAAAATAAATAAATAGCACCAAAAACATGTCACAGTAAAAAACTATAGCAGCAACAAAATCTGAAAAAAACATATGTACAGTGACAAACTTAATTATTGGCACAGCAAGCATGTTAAACTTTAAGGCTATTTTTCGTCTTCTAATATGCTGATATTAAAATAAAACAAAATATTTTTAGATAGAATCATTAATTTTATATTAAATTCAAGTGACTTCATTAATTTATCTTTTATAAATAATTTATTAAACATAAAAAACCAAAGAATGGACCAAATTTCCCTGAACAAAATTATTGGCACACTTGACACACTTTTAACTATTTTGTTAAAACTTTATCGATTTGGCCACTTTTTTTTAATTATCACATTTGCCTCTATAATCTCAATGGTATAATGATTAATTTTATAGCTAAAATTGTTTTAGTGCCTTAAAATAAAGGAAAAGTTGTTTGATTTTACAAGGTAAAAATAAAATCAACCGCATGTGTTCAAAAATTAAAATTTAATAAGCAGGATCAATGCAAATCGAATGTCAACATTGGGGAAAGGATGCCCAGAATCCATTTTCCCATTCGGAGTCCTTTGCGACATTTTAAAGGACCCACGCAGTTTCAAAATGCAGTGCACACTGGCTAATCAATGGCCTTGAGAGGCCAGGAAAGCTTAAGGATCGTATAAAAGGATAATGTCAACCCCCAGATCTCCTCAACACGTATCAAAGTTGATGATAAGAAGGACTTTGGTAAGGATATTCACCCAACAGCCTTTTTTCAGGCCATGCATGATGGTTTCTACAAACGACTTGCTGCTAGAAAAAATCAACCGATTTGAAAAGTTAACTAACACAAGCCTTTTACCTAGGGAGAGGATTACTATATCATATGAGAAGGCTAAAAGGACCCAAAAGTCAATTGGCATACTCAGATTTTGATTTCGCTATACTAAATGGTTGTTTTTGACATTTAAAATCGATTAATTTTTTCTAGCAGCAAGTCGTTTGTAGAAACCATCATGCATGGCCTGAAAAAAGGCTGTTGGGTGAATATCCTTACCAAAGTCCTTCTTATCATCAACTTTGATACGTGTTGAGGAGATCTGGGGGTTGACATTATCCTTTTATACGATCCTTAAGCTTTCCTGGCCTCTCAAGGCCATTGATTAGCCAGTGTGCACTGCATTTTGAAACTGCGTGGGTCCTTTAAAATGTCGCAAAGGACTCCGAATGGGAAAAATGGATTCTGGGCATCCTTTCCCCAATGTTGACATTCGATTTGCATTGATCCTGCTTATTAAATTTTAATTTTTGAACACATGCGGTTGATTTTATTTTTACCTTGTAAAATCAAACAACTTTTCCTTTATTTTAAGGCACTAAAACAATTTTAGCTATAAAATTAATCATTATACCATTGAGATTATAGAGGCAAATGTGATAATTAAAAAAAAAGTGGCCAAATCGATAAAGTTTTAACAAAATAGTTAAAAGTGTGTCAAGTGTGCCAATAATTTTGTTCAGGGAAATTTGGTCCATTCTTTGGTTTTTTATGTTTAATAAATTATTTATAAAAGATAAATTAATGAAGTCACTTGAATTTAATATAAAATTAATGATTCTATCTAAAAATATTTTGTTTTATTTTAATATCAGCATATTAGAAGACGAAAAATAGCCTTAAAGTTTAACATGCTTGCTGTGCCAATAATTAAGTTTGTCACTGTACGTAAATATTTTCATTTTTTTAAAATTTATTTATGTACATATGTTTTTTTTCAAATTTTCACACCAGAAGAAAATGCTAAATAAGCATTCCAAGGAAAAAAAATATATTCCGAAGGAAGCGTACAAAAAAGCTAAAAAGAAACTGCACCAAAAATAAAACTTTAAGATTTCATAAGTCACGCACCGAAAAAACACAAGCAACAAAAAATAAACACAACAACACGGAACAAATTTGAAACAAGGCAAACACGTACGAAAACAAAAAATACTCGTAAGAAAAAACAAGGAAGAAAGTGTTATAAGAAACACAAGAAAAAAAAAAAAACGAAATTTTGGTTCACTCTAGAAAAAAATAACACCAAATACAAGCCATACACATGAAAGGTTTTTTTTTAAATTTGACGCAAGTCCAAAAAACAGATATGAAATTCAGAGTGCAATAGCCAAAAACAAAATTCGGGAGCAAAATTGTGTGCTGAAAATTGTATGAACACGTTGACATTGAAAATGTGACAAAAATAATTATTTATAATTTTCGGCCTTTCGCTGTTTTGCTGCTGGTTTTGTTGATTAATATTTAACAAGAGTGTCGGAAAATGTAGGACTTTGTATTTGCTTTGAAGTCTAATAGAAAATAATTTTGTCGGTTAAAAGTTTCCGTTTCGTTTTTTCCTTTTTTACTTAAGTATTTAAATTCTATTTACTGTCAGAGATAATTTTCGTTTTAATTGTTAAAATATTATTTATTTTCAAAATAAGTAATTCTAATCAAAAAATATTATTATTTTTCTAATGCTTTATTGAGTATACAAATTCTTAATTTTTGATCACCATAGATGTATGAATTTTTTCCTCCAGTGTATCTTTTTTCATTTTTCTATTTTACGCTGCACACATTTTTTATTAATCAAAGTCAATGTGCAACCTTTAAATGAGCCAAGTTTGAAATGCATTGGAATTTTTGCGGAGCAATTTCCTAAGAATTGTAGCTATTTTTGGCCCTTTTTTCAAATATGTACATATATTTTATTTTTTTTTACCGACACCTGCACTTTGTCGCTTTGGATTGTGTGATTATTACTCACTTCTGAGCTTATCAGCCTTTTGCTTCGCCTTACTTTTGTGCTAGCCAACGGAAGGTGGAGAGAGGTGCCCCAAAACCCCCTGACCCCTCCTCTATTTAAACCACTCTATTTCCCCGCTTTTTTTTCTTGGGAGCGAACAACAAGTGCCATTTAGTCTGTGACTGTCCCAAGTGACTAATGCCCCCTTTTTCCCGAAACCCCCATAAAATAAAACTCTGTTATAGCGCTGACGTCAACCGAATAAGAAAAAACGACTACACATGATGAAATTGCAACCGTTAAATTTATGAGAACAATTCTTAAGCTTATTGGTTACTTTTAGTTATTATTTAGGTAATTAACAAAATCGTCTGTCGAAATGAATTAAATCGTAACGTTTACAGAAAAAAAACTACGAGTATAACACGTACAAAAACTAACCCGGAAAAATAAATGGTACAATTATTATATATAGGTATACAACAAAGATCTTGAACTCAAAATAAACTAACATGATTTATGGCATTAAAGTAATTCAATTTCAAAAAATATCTAAATAGTAAAATGTTTAAAAATATTAAATTTACATTTTTTTAAGTTTCTGGTTTATTTGTGAATCCTTACAATTACATTTCAATATAAAAGCAATGAATACATTATTAAAGTAAAATAATATGTAAACATATATTTATAAATAAATACTTATAAATTATGCATATATCTATAGCGCAGTAAAATCGGTTGTCAATTTACATAAATTAAAAAAGAGGTAAAAAATTTATACATCACTTATAGATTTTAAAAAATACAAAATATGTTCAACTAAGATATGTTTGTATATGCCCATATTACCAATCTACTTGATAAATAACTTTTCTAACCCTAGGTAACTCTAAATAAAACTATAAAAACCTCAAAACAAAACTACAAAAGTTAGGGTTATAAAAAAACAATATTTGTGCAAATTCAAAGAAATGAATTTAAGCTTTAAACACAAAAAACACGCGCACGAAATTAAGTATTTGTATATTTGGGCATTTATCGGGTCAACACACATTATTATCTACTTCCTGGGGACCATATAGTGTATATGGGTAAAAGATATTTGGCAAATGGCAGAAAAAAGATAGCAACATAGCCCTAAGTTCGCACAAATTAAAAACGAATTAATTTTTGCAGCACCCAAATGTGATTTAATGTGGAAATAATTGTAATTGTTTGCCTGAAAAAAACTGGCTTTATTTGTTTTTTTTTGTTTATTTTGACTTACTTGTATTAAATTTTTTTGTCTCAAGGTTTTCTGTCTTCCCGTTGGTTACACAATAATTGCAACTGAACTTGCTTTTATTCTAAAATGAGACGTATGTATTTGTATTACTAATTTGATTAATAATGTAATGTCTTTAAATATTTTTTCAAGAATATTAAACCGTTTAGAGAAAAATAGTATGAATGAAATTATAATGTCTATTTAAAAATAGATTTTGCAGTCAACCTATTTGTTATGTAATTATCAAAATTTAACTTTTTTAAGTCTCCTATGTGTTTTTGTGTAGCTCCATCTGTCGGGAATCTTGAGTATTTTCACTTTCACCACCCACAAATCGCAATAAATAAAACGTTTTTATAATTTGTTGTTTTATTTTGATTGCTACTGTTTGTTTTGATGTTGTTTTTTTATTTTTGTCCATGCTTTTCGTTGCTTTATAATTGTTTTTACACATTTATTGAGGTTAAGGCCTTCTTGACTGGCCATCACCTTATGTTTTTATTTTTTAATTTATGGTTTTTATTGCTGCTTCTCGCAGATTTATATATATATATACTTTTCTTTGTTATTTATTATATATTTTCGTTTCTTTAACTTGCCTCTGTTTTATTTTGAAAACGTGCAAAAAAAATGTAACAAAACCGATTTCTCTTTTTGCTCTGATGAGGGCGTAAACATTGCCAAAAGTAAAAAAAAAAAAATTCCGAAAAATATGAATTTCTGCGGGCCATTTTGCATTAGCAGCTAACGGTAAATAAAAAACTTAGTTATGAACGCTGACAGGTAGCATAACACTCTCTCTTTCTCTCTTCAAAGAAAATTGTTGCATTTAATGTATGTATGTATGTATGTACGTTCATACCTTCTAGCTAGTTTCGTATTTTAATATCATTTAAATACGATTTTAAATTCAATTTATTATGTATCAAATTTGAGTGAGTATTAATTTTTTGTAATTAATGTTTAAAGATATATATTAATATATATATATATTAACTTTATATAATTAAACTGCCGATTTTGTTTCTTAATTTTTCTTTTCTGTCTTTAGATGCTCATGTACATATTTTGTATGTTTTTTGTATATAAATTTCAGACTGACTTTATTTATTGCAGTGTGTGCATATTTTTCCATTTAGAATTTTCCCATTTAACCAGCAGAATCGCTCTTTATTTGTTTTTGTTCTTGAAGAAGAAATTTGCTCTTGCTCGTGATTTTTTCCCCCTCATTTCGCATTGCAGGCGTCGCAGTCTTCGCCTTTCGCGTTTTATAGAATTTTCAAGGTCATCCGCGAATGCGAATTATTTGTTTTGCACTGTTTTTTTTTTTATTTTGTTTGTGAGTGTGTGAATTTTTTTTTCTGACAACATACGAAACAAATGGGGGTTTTAAAGGGGGAGGGAAATGGGTAATAAAGTTGAGCGACCCTCCTTAGCAACACGTGGGGTGTGCCATCTCTTTCTAGTTATCTAGCTGCCTCTCTCTTCAATTGTTTGCACCTGTTTGCAGTAGGTATTATATTGGCATTTTCAATGGTAACAAATGCAAAAATTATATAAATAATTCTCAGTCTTAGAGTTATTATACCATCCATTATAGACATATATGTATAGATACACACAAACGTTTAATTTAATTTATTTTTTATTTAAATAAATCGAAGCTAGATTCAATATGTGCTTATCCATGAATCGAGGTACTTATATAACATGGGTAAATGTTTTCTTAAAAATTGAAAAATTATTGATAATAATGATAAAATGTCATAATTAAATATAATTTTTGATGATTATTGTAGGCAACAAAAACAAACAGATAAAATGATCGCCCTTATACACTGAATCTTTTAATTTTAAGACATGTTGCATATATGCAATCTGCACTGTAATTGCAAGGTTTTCTCTCACTTTATCTTGTTATTCTCATTCATCTTCCTCTTCTTTGTTTTGCACTTTATTTTGCCAACGTGAGCCAAGTCGCGTTGACTAAATCGAAAAAAAAATAATGAGCGGAACACAAACAAGCAAAAACCATTTTATTTATCATTTCAGTTTTTTTATTGCATACAATTGAAAACAGCTAAAAAAAAACAGACAAGAGCGAAAAAAGGACAGAACTGATTCGATAACTAGAAATTGAATATGGAAAATACGTAAAATAAAACCCTTTAAGATGTTTTCACGTTAGCTTTTAACCCCAATCATTTCACGGCGTTACAATATTTTGAATATTTAACGTTCATATTTAAATAACAACTATGGTTTATAAATTCCAAAACTCGACATTTCGGGGTAAGAAAGTATTTTGTAAAATTGAAACCGAAGAGATCTCTTTGTCGTCATTTATTTATATACGTAAATAAGTATTCATATTTTAGTTACATAATTAATTTCCTCCCCTTTTGATTGGTAAATTTTTGATAATGACTCATAAAACTGCAGTGGTCTTATTCTTCCAGCTGTTGATTAGTATAGGTTCATGCTTTTGAGGTGACCTTGAAAAAGTTTAATAACATTTCAAGTTTTTTTTTGGCGTTTTTCTTTGCTTGCTTTTTCTATGCGATTATTTGGCTGTATGCAATTTTGTTGTTGCTTGTTTTTTTTGCCACCCCCTCAACGCCACCTTCTCTCGTTCTGTCGCCTTCCCGCTGACGCAAATTGAAAAAGAGATAGCGATACAGGTACAGTGTAGCTTCAATAATTCACCAACAAACATATTTAGAATTATTTTTATCACTTTAAACATTTTTTTATTGAGCTTTGGATTCCAAATTTAATAACACCAAATTAGTAATTGATATTACTATTATTAGTAACTTAACAAATAACAAATTATTAGGTATTATAAGGTTTTAATAAGGCATTATTACTATGCGAAAATTTAACAAATGTTCATTACGTTTAACTAATAAATATTTTAAATAGGAAAAAACTTCATAACTTAATTTTTTTTTGACAGTATGACTTATGGAGACTCCACAGTACTTTACTCGCAAATTTCTAGGTTATGGTCAAGGCGAAATCTTAGCAAATTTGAAGGCTAAACACAATCACGAAAAAAAATTAGAAGAACGAAGAAGATAAATCGCATGTAGTGATTTTTATACCCGTTACTCGTAGAGTAAAATGGGTATAATAAATTCTTTGAAGAGTATGTAGAAGGAGGCGTTTCCGACCCTTAATGTATATATTCTTGATCAGGATCAAAAGCCGAGTCGATTTAAGCATGTTCGTCTGTCTGGCACTGCATTGCGACAGATGGTGCTACTTAAAATAGTCGAAACGTGTCATTAAATGCGCCGGCTAGTTCTTAGGCGCATGTAATTAAAGCATATATCTATTTTCGTATATAGATAACAACCGGATATATTTAACCTGCCAAATTTTTTCCACTTGATTTGAGCAAGTAAAGCTGCGGGCACCCTGCTAAACAAATTGGTAACAAAATTAAAAATGGATTCCCATTGCAATAGGTGCATTCTTCAACACTGGTCAAAGACGAGCTGTTCCCGGCCTCTGCTTTAGGCGTGATTTCCTTCCAAGCGTGAAAATGTGCATTTTGCAGTTTATTTAAATCCTTTGAAACGGAGCCTAAATAGGAGGAAAAGCTGGACCCAACTCACTGGACAGAAAGTAAACCCAAAAAGCAAAGGAAAATGCCCGAGAACGACGCAATGACACTTCCCGGAGAAGGTGGCCAATCATCCTACGACAGTCTCGATGAGCTGCAGGCGGCGGGAAGGGTAGCTGGTTCCAGCGGACCATCGGGCCAAAGGGCGTGAGTATGGAATAGGATAATAGGATCCCCCACTAACCTCCACTTACTACCCCTCCCCAGCAAAGGGAAAAAAGGCAAGCCCAGTGGCCAGCTAGTGCAGTTCAAGCTGAACAACAACTACCGATTGCCTCTCAAGGTCATTTCTAATTCAACAACCCAGCAGCGGGAGAGTGCCACGGCCATTCCGCCGAGGAGCCCGGCTAAGGCCACCATGGATGTCAACCAAAACTACCAGCGGAGACAGGCGGGCGGAGGAGTAGGGGCTCCGGCTGCTCCATCGGCCCTGGAGAAACCGCCATTCCTGGGCACGCCTAAGTCGACACGGACCAAGAGCCATATCATGACGCGATCCTTGTCCGCCTTGTTGGCCAACGATGATTCCAAATTTGGGGAAGTCGCAGGTAGGTGAAAATGCACTAGATTGGCTCCATGAAAATGAATTACTAAGTAAGCTTTCAAATTGTTCTATATGAGACTGTAGTTGTGTTTTTAGTAAGTTTATTTGTCGATGTGAAGAAAGAAATTAATAACTGATTTGTATGACTGCAGTGGAAACAAAAGCACGATTTGAATAATACCAATTTTTTTTGAGAGATTTATTTGTTAAAATGTAAATTTTAACATTGAATGCTTAACTTCCAAATTTATAATCTCGCTTTGTACCATTATAAAAAAGCCCGATTTGGTAATGCTTTTACTTGGACCGCAAAAATGTATCTGTGATAAAGCTATTACTGTAGCACATTGTAAGTCGATTTGAAAGAGGAACTAGCTTATGAGATGGGTCTTGCGGGAAAGCTTTGACCAGAAACTTGGCTTAATAACCTATTTATATCCGTTAACCTTTTCAGATGCAGCAATTTTCAACAAGGAGAAGCTGGTTATAACATCAAAACATCCAACATGCAATAGCTCCAGCAAGCCCGTCACTTCTCTTGAGGACAAACCAAGTACCTCAAAAGGGCCTAATGGTGTTTCCCAAACACAAAACAAAGTTAAACCCCAATCGTCCCTGCTGAAAAGGGTTACCACTCAGGCCATTGCTAAAGCTGCTCCTTGGGATACCTTCTCCCCAGTGGCCGGTCGTACACGCAGAGCCGCAGTGAAACCCAAATCTGTGGAGAAGAGGGTAACCACTCAGGCCATTGCTGAAGCAGGCGATGGTAAGAAACCGAGGACGGCTTCTTGGGATACCTTCTCCCCAGTGGCCGGTCGTACACGCAGAGCCGCAGTGAAACCCAAAACTGTGGAGAAACCGCAGCCAATTGAATCTCCCGCTTTACCCAAACTGGTGGTGTCCAAGCTAAAGCAGCTAAATGCCAAGCAGAGTGATGTGGAGAACGCTAGTCCGGGGAAGAAAAGTTCGCAGGAGCAGCGGAGCAACCAGGAAACTCGATTGCGCAGCAAGTCCGCAAAAGTATTCGATCCAAATCCGGCAATGCCGTCGAATAATAACCAAAAGATCACAAAAACCAAGGCTGGAACCTCCCCCAACTTTCTATCCGAAGCTGGGCCAGATCAACGGTTGCAAAGCCGAAGTCAGAAACCCACTTTACTGGGCATTCAGCAGTTGGAAATGGTGCAAAGGCCAAAGGACTTTGACGGGGTAACAGGTATGCCGATGACTAGTACCCCCATATCTAACTATCCTGTGACCCGTTATTGCGCTAATTGGAGCACCAATGAAGCAAACCGCTTGCGGAAAAAGTTTGGTTGGATATAACCATAGCTTCTCATTTGGGGCGTCGAACCAAATGCGGCATTACGGAGGATGAAATTGTATCCTCTGATTTCTGTTTTTATACTTTTTTTGTTTGCAGTGATTTGAATTTCCTTTTTTTGTATTTCATACTTATTTTGAGTCCAACAAATAATGTACTTTTTTAACATTTTGAATTCGTTTATTAATCAACAAGTGCAGTTTGGCAAATGGCGCCACCTAAAATTGTCGAAGAGCGCCTTCAGCTGGAAGCATTTTTGTTTATTGGTTAGCTGAGTAAAGGGGTATCTTATGGCCGGGACACTTTCTTCTTGTTTTTGTGTAGAATTCTTTTGATAAATATTGTTTTCTTTTTTGTTGTTTTTCTGCTCCCCTTTTTTGTAGCCTTTTTCGTTTGTTTACGCCTCCGCAAGATTAGACAAAAATTAACGATAAAGGTATGTTGAACTTTTAGCAAAGGTACATTCAATATATTATATTTATTTTGGTTTTTAGCTAGCAGTGAATCTGTTTGTTGTGTGTGTGTGTGCAGGTATTTTTTATGAGCTCTTTTATATTGTATTTGAGACGCTTTCAAAACAAACAAAATCGCTCTCTTTTTTTTTTGCTGTCTTTCTCTTTTTTACTCTCAGAATTTTTGCACGTGTATGCAGCGATTTCTTCTTTTTCTTAACACGTAAGCTTAAGCGAAAGAGAGGGAAAATACATAAATTGACATGAGTGCGAGTGAGAGCGGCACTAAAAATATAAAAACAAAACCCCGATTTGGCACTGACGTCAACTAAAACAATACAAAAAGTATGGCTAGTTAAAAAACTATTTCATTTAATATTTAGCAAATATTTCTATATTGTCGCTTACCTTATAATTTTATCTTATAAATAACAATGCAGCTGCAAACGCATTCGACAGAATATCTGGTGCACTTTTATATTTATACCGCACTTTTTTTGTTATTGCACACACTTTTTTTTAACGCTTTTCGTTTAGTTTTTGTATTTAAAAAAAATAGAGAGTAAATAGTAGAAAATTCTTGTACCGATTTGTTGTTGTTTTCGCTGTTTTGGTTTTTTTCTACCCGGTTCTTATTTGCCACTCACATTGCAACGCATTCAGTGCTGGCATTTTTTTCCTCAAGTATTTAAATACTAGATAAATTCCACATGGAGGTGGCCAAACTCATGAGCGCCAAAGTTATTATCATTGGCCATGTTCAGCAGAACAACATGATCACTGATCACCGATTAATCAAAAAAGTGATCAAAATTGCGTACTATTTCTATGCTACTGTTTTTCTGATCATGATGCAAGAATTTTCACCCAACTATCGTTCGAAATCCATCAGTAATTAGTTTGTCCTGCTGAAGACCATTACTACTAATGTACATTTTGTTGAAAATGTTTATTACTGTTATGTAATTGCTTAAATTAAAAGAATGTTAACTAATTTATTTAATTTAAAGCATAATTTAAGTTTTTCCCGACCCTTACATGGTGTGGTTTTATGTAAATATAAGAAAAGCGCCATGCTAATTTAATAAGTATGAGGTGCACTTTTCCCTTGAATTCCTATTATTCTTAAAAGTGCGTATTTTTTATTTTTGGAATTTATATGTTTACTTCATACCAGCCTGAAAATGGACTTCCCATAAACAAATTTATTTCCGTACTGCGATAGCTTGCATAACTATCGCTCATCCCTAACAAACCGGCCGGCACGGAGTCTGGTTACACTTGCTCCCGTATCTGACAAATTGGATTTTTCGAGCGGAAAAACTGGAAAACTTAAGTATTTAACCATTTTGCGAGCAATCCATCGGATTTACCGATTACCGGCACATAGTTGTGGAGCAAGTGCATCGCAGACCAACCGACTGGGCGATAGCATTTGGTATAAATCCGCTAAAATGTCGCAGTCACCGGATGGCGGGATTTCCAAAATGGAAACGGAGGAGGAGCCGGAAAATCCGGCGGACCCCCTGCAGGAATCCTGGCGTGGAATGCCTATGGAGGTCATACATCGTCATCTCCAGCCTTTTGAATTGGAACACTTGCCATCCGTGATCGCTGGGAATCTTCACCGGGTGATGTATCAACTGCCCATCCGGGAATCTCCGCCACGCCCACATAAATCACCGGGGAAGTGGGATTCGGAGCATGTTCGTCTGCCATGTTCGCCGGAGTCGAAATATCCCCGAGAAAACCCGGATGGCAGCACCACCATCGATTCCAGATGGGGAATGATAGAGAGAGCCCTACTTCAACCTATAGAGACCAGTGAGGAGCTCCAAAATGCGATTCTATCCTACAATACTACTTATCGGGATCAATGGCACTTCAGAGCGCTTCATCAACTGTTTGACGAAGAGCTGGACGAGAGCGAATCGAGGGTTTTCTTCGAGGATCTATTGCCCCGCATCATTCGGCTGGCATTGCGACTACCGGACTTGATTCAATCCCCGGTTCCGCTGCTCAAGCAGAACAAGAATGCCTCGTTGACGCTGAGTCAACAGCAGATTGCCTGTCTCTTGGCCAACGCGTTTCTGTGCACCTTTCCTCGCAGGAACACTCTGAAAAGAAAGTCCGAGTACAGCAGTTTCCCGGACATCAACTTTAACCGGTGAGCAATCATTTAATCCCTAAATGCAGACAATTTAATCCCACTCACATCTCTTTGCAGGCTTTACCAATCTACGGGTCAAGCGGTTCTGGAGAAGCTCAAGTGCATTATGCACTATTTTCGGCGAGTGTGTCCCACGGAGCGGGACGCAAGCAATGTGCCCATCGGTGCTGTGACCTTTGTCCGCCGAAGCGGGCTGCCGGAACATCAGGTCGACTGGAGCCAGAGTGCGGCGCCGTTGGGCGATGTGGCATTGCATGTTGATGCCGAGGGAACGATCGAGGACGAGGGCATCGGACTGCTGCAAGTGGACTTTGCCAACAAATATCTGGGTGGCGGTGTCCTCGGACACGGTTGCGTCCAGGAGGAGATACGCTTTGTGATCTGTCCGGAGCTTTTGGTGAGCAAACTCTTCACGGAATGTCTACGACCTTTCGAGGCACTGGTTATGCTGGGCGCCGAGCGATATAGTAACTATACGGGATATGCTGGAACCTTCGCTTGGTCGGGCAACTGTGAGGACTCCACGCCGAGGGACAGCTCTCGACGTCGGCAAACGGCCATTGTGGCCATAGATGCACTGCATTTTGCCCAGTCGCATCATCAATATCGCGAGGATCTGATGGAAAGGGAGCTGAACAAGGCGTTTATTGGTTTTGTCCACTGGATGGACATGCCACCTCCAGGTGTGGCCACCGGGAATTGGGGATGTGGTGCATTCGGCGGAGATTCCTACCTAAAAGCCCTGCTGCAGCTCATGGTCTGCGCTCAACTGGGCAGACCATTGGCCTACTACACCTTTGGTAACACCGAATTCAGGGACGATTTTCATGACATATGGTTGATATTTCGAAGTGAGGAGACTACTGTGCAGCAGCTTTGGGGTATTTTAAGGTCCTATAGTAAGTTAATGAAGGAAAAGAGCTCCAAGGAGCCGCGTGAGCAAAAGGCAACTAAAAAGAAGCTATACGAATTTATAAAAGAAGAACTGAAGAAAGACGGAGATGGGTCCGAAGAAGAGGCACCCGTTGAAGCTGGAACATCAAAATCCGGATCATCAGGATCGGGAGAAGCAAAATCGGAAGCAAAACCCTCGACAACATCGGCGAAAACATCGCCAGAACTTACCAAAAAGCCGGCCCAAGCGAAAGGCACTTCTACTCAACAGAGTCCCGATCTCTTTCCCCAATCGTCGCAGGATGATTCTAATTCCTCTCAAGAGCAGGCCATTATCATGCTGTCCGATGATGAGGAGACCAATGCCATGATGGAAGCCGCCAGCTTGGAGGCGAAAAACAGCGAGGAAGCCAGCAACAGCAGCACACCGGCCAAGAGCAGTAGCTCCGCCACGAAATCAGGAGCAACAGGTGGAAGTCGCCAGTTGACCCTGCTCGAGATGCTGGACTCTCACTACGAAAAGGGACAGCCCTCGAAGAGACCGCGAAAAGCGGCCAAGGTTGAGGGTCAAGCAAAGAGTCGCAAGGAGAACGATGTGGAGGATAAGGAGGATATTGTGGACTAAGTGATATATTGCCCTAGATTTGTACTGCCCTAAGAAAAAAGTTTATAACTATTACAAAATAGTTTTAATCTAAATGTTCCCCTATTCTCGGAATTTTCTAGACTAATCTTACAAAGAAATGACCTGTATCAAAAATTGTATTGTATGCTGATTCTTTATATAATGTGAAGTATGTAGTTAAAATTAGTAAAGAGTTTTTTTTTCGAACCAAAACAAGTTTATTTTCAGTAAGACTTTATTTCACCACAACAAGAACATCAACAACAACCACGAAAAAAAAGCGAATATATATAGGGATTTATATATCTAAGCAGATCCAACTTTGCTGGCGAATCAATAGTGATTGCGTCGTTTGTTAGAAGGACAGTACTCGGCGTATTCCTCCCAAGTGCAGCCCGCCTTGGTGCAGCATTCATTTGAGATCGATGGGGCATGACCGTCCGCGCGCCGACTCCTCAGGAACATGTTGGCATAGTTCACATGCAGCCAGGTGGAGCCATCAGCTGGCAAAGTATCAGTTATCATTTATAATTTATACAAATTATAATAATTTAATGTTTGAACTTACGGTCAATGGAGCTCTTTTTGATCCAGGCCTCATCATTGCCTGTCCTTTTTTTGTTGCGCCGTGTCAGGCGGTAAATGTCCTTCTCGCAGGCCCAATAAAGCTGACGGACGAGCTTGTCCCGGCAACGGGAGTGCGTCTCCTGGTGCCACACGTTCTCCCAGTCCGATTGGGAGCTGAAAAATACTCGAATATGTTTTATATTTATATCTTAAATTCTCCAAAATGTAAAGCGAATGTATTGTACATTTCTTAAACATTTTCGTCGGAGCAAATCAACTCTTGAAAAGAAGTGGTTCCACTCTAATGACATTTTTAAAACAAAAACATACAAAAACACATACAAATCTAGAACAATTAATAGTTTTTCTTTTAAACATTAGTATTCCGTTATAATACATCGGACCCCTAGTTTTTGTATCATTATCACCACTTAAAACTTCCCCCTAGTATGGAACCACCTCAAGTAACTCATCTCCCATTTAAGCTTTTTTAGCCAGAGAGGTGTCAAATTAAAGGGAGCTCAACTCACCGCTCGCGGAAGAGCATCTCCAGGCCCTCCTCCGTGTGCTGCAGTGCCTCCGGCGTGGGGATCAGCGGCAGGACAAACAGGAGGACAGCGCCGCACAGCGTCCAGCTGCCCGAATTGGGTAACATCATCCTGGACATACTAGTCCACAATATTGGAGGCTCGGATCCTGGATCCTGGTGTGGTTCACACGGCGGACGCGTGGCGACTGAATACTCTGGCCGGTGTGTTGTCCGGTTTTGAAATATAACCGGAGCTGGGCTCCGTCCGGATTGGCGGCCAACTGTCGGGCGACGGCGGCATAATTAAATCGGTTGGTCAGCGCTCTATTTGAAGTAATGAGGGCCGGTGTCCTGGTCCGGCTACACTTACACTCCTGGTCCAATCCAATCTAATGAAGAGCAACGGCAGCAATTGCGTATGCGGCCCGTTGCCCGCATTATTGCCTTGTTTATCTGCGGGTCCAAATTGGACCCACTTCTCCAGCCTGGCACCTGTGATTCGCCATCAGGCCCACATGCAACCTGTTGCCCGGTTAACAAAACATCATAAAATCCTGCAAGTTACGCTGTTTGCCTCGTAAAAACATAGCGAACGCCGGGCACTTGTTTTTATTTCGAAGTTCGCATAAATTTTCCAATATTTGCACGAATTTCAACACGGCCCATGTTAGATAAACAGTGGGCCAAATACTCAAAATACTGGAAAAGTTACTGTGGTTTTTTATTTTAATGTATAGCATTAGGTGCATTTGTTATATTTTGATTTTAATTGGCTAAATTAGGCTTGAATTGGATTTCATTAAAGTTTGTTTGTTTAAAGATCGACTTACTAAAAAATGATATTAAATTAATTTAAAAGATTTATGAATCCAAGAATTTTGATTATTTTATTGTAACAAATCTTGTATTATTTTCTAAAATGTCCCTTTTTTTAATTTTTTTAATATATTTATAGTTCCTTAACCCACTGTGGACATTGTGTGTTCCCGTCGCCCACACGCAGACAATAGGTTTAGCTAAATAATGTCACTGTTTACACGTTCTGGGCGAATTTATGATGCACCTTTCCTGGCCACAATGTTCCTCAGGTTCCAAGTCCAAGACCTTTTTCGTTTGCTTGTTTTTCGAGCTCAGTTCTTGGATGACTTTGCCGGTGGCTGGTTGCTTTTGAGGAGCGTTATTTTTTCTGTAATTTTTTGTAAGTGTTTGCCAAGCTTTAATTTAGCCAAATACTAACGTTTGGAGTAGTGAAAAGGCTCCAAAGGTGCTATGTTTATGTTTTAATGTGCTAATATATCAGTTTAATTTTAAAATAAGTGCAAATGCCTTGTATTAATTTCAACCTGAATTACTAATTGTCACATTTTACTACCTTTCCCATTTATTTTGGGTGAACAGACAATCAGTTGGAATTAAATAGCAAACAAATGTCAAATTAATGCAGAATCTGTTTTAATCTTGTTTGCCAATAAAAACCCAGGTTTCGCTTTAATTAACTTAAATACAAATACATTATATAAGTTGGACTTAAATAATTTATTTGTATCACGTAACATTTTTTCTTTTTCCTAAAAAGCTTTTTAAAATTCCCTTCCACGCCCATAAACAATTGCGGTCATATTGTGTACACAGAGTCATCAATTTTATTTAACACAATGAACAAATTTTATTGTACATATACATTCATATATAAATACAATAAGTTCTGCTTTTTATCTTACGCTATTAAACTATTTGCTGCATAACTGGAAATAAAAAAATTATGATTACATATCATAATGCATTTTTTATTCGCTAGTTTTGTTTCAATTTTTTCTGAGGCTAGGCGGCTAGCGAATACCCTTCTGGGTCCACAAAAAAAACTTGTTTAGTTTTAAGCTTAAACTCTAGAATATTTAAATTTTTGCCTCTGTTCAATTTTGACGTTTTTTTCGGTTGTTTCCTTTTCTAAATTCAAATATTGTTCAATTCCACAACTGTGCTAGGAATGCAGTAGAATACATTTACAAATACAAATATAAATACATAAATATGCATTTATGTTACTATATATATAAATATTCATTTGATATATAGATACAATAGTTATACCCGTTACTCGTAGAGTAAAAGGGTATATTGTATTCGTGCAAAAGTATGTAACAGGTAGAAGGAAGCGTTTCCGACCCTATAAAGTATATATATTCTTGTTCAGGATCACTAGCCGAGTCGATCTAGCCATGTCCGTCTGTCCGTCTGTCCGTCTGTCTGTCCGTCTGTCTGTCCGTCCGTATGAACGCTGAGATCTCGGAAACTATAAAAGCTAGAAGATTGGCATTTTGCATGCAGATTCTAGGAGTTCCTACGCAGCGCAAGTTTGTTTCAAAAGGGTGCCACGCCCCCTTTAACGCCCACAATCGCTTATATACGATTTTAAAAATTTAAATATTTCGGAAAAGTAAAAATGCAGTTTTATTGTGTTTATCAATACCTATCGAAATGTAGAAGAAATTTCTCAAATCGGACCATTCGTTAAAAAGTTATGCGTGATCAAAGTTTCTATCTCCATCTCCCACGCACTCCCTTTACCTGAGTAACGGGTATCTGATAGTCGGGGCACCCGACTATAGCGTTCCCTCTTGTTTTTTTTAAATACACTGGCTATTATAAAATGTGTACTGAGAAGGGAGCAGGTGTTCTTGGAAAAGTTAAGAAATTTAACAGCAAAGTGGCTTTATTTATGGTTTTACTGTTTTCAATATTCTTTAAAAACTCCTTATGTTAATATTATTTAGCTTTCAATTTAATTTAATTTTAATTTTATTATTTTTTTTGCGGAGTTTTATGGTTTTCTGTGTTAAGTCCCAAAAATTTTGTTTCGACACTTTTTCAACAAACAATTTCCCTAGAATCCTTTACTCCCATTTCCGTAAATTTTTGATGCCATGGTATAATTTATCTGTATTTTTTGGTTACATTAAATTCGGCAAGGCCGAAGCCATGCAAACGAAAATGTCAACAAAAATATTAATATGTAATCGATTTGCCTTATCTAATAGTCAAATGTTTATAAATATTGTAGTGTGTATTTAATTACAACGTGATTAATTTATCTCAAACCTAAAACATTTAGGATGGCTAACAATGGGTAAATTAATGAATTAATTGAGTGTAATAGGAAATGGTGGGGATTTTAGTTGACTTACGGCTAACCTTTCTTTAATTTAAAGGCTAAAAACATTTTTTATGTCTGCGTCATCAATCGGGTTTGGTTTTAAACGCTTTATTGGCGAATTAAAATCTTTTTGCTGATTGATTAAATTAGCATAATGAAAAGGGATGACGAGATATAGGGGCTTAAACATGTATGTGCCATTCATATTCAATTGAGCTTTGCTAGTATCAGAGATATTTTATTTTTCCCTTAAATCGATAATGAATTACTGAAACATTTACCTGCATCTAGAAATTACAGCATTGTTAACATCGATTTTGCCTTAAGTGTTATACGAATTTCAGTAATCGTTTTGTTACTCTTCCATATAATTTATTTTAATAGGGAATGCAAGAAACAATTAGTTTTTAAAAATATTTCAATTAAATTCCAACATTCCAACCTTAAAATCCATTTGTTCAATCTGGTCATGTAATATTATAATAACTTTTGTTGTGGCCTTTTTGTTTTGTTATATAAATTTCAGCTATTTAACGCTTAATGACTAAATGACACGTATGCATATTACACAAAAATCTACACATTGTTACAGGAATTCTGTTTATTAATCCTACTCATTAGTTTTTTTTTGTCGTCTCTCATCAATTAAATGGAAATACACCATATCTGTTTCAGATTTTTTTTGTTTGCCATTTCTTATATTTTATATGCAAAATTTCATTTTAAACAATTAAATTGTAAGCTTTTCTTTTTATAAAATTTAAATTTATGTTAAATTCTTAAATCTATTAATTTGTTTATACTTTCTAGGTCTCAAACGAAATTCACACGGCGTCTATAGTTAAGCAAAATTAAAAAGATAAAATAAACTTCCTACGTTTCATTGAAAAAAAAAATTGTGTGTCTCTTTTAAGCTATCAAAAACAATCACATTTTATAATTCGGAAAATTATATTCTCCTTATAGACATATATTTGGAAATAATATATGTATATAGTTAACTTATATGCGCCGCGATTTCATTTTAAATTTAGTTTTTTGTGTTGTTTGTTAGCTTTAAATTCACATTTTCCGTTTTGAGTTTGAAAATCGCCTTCAAAAATGTTGTGACGATCCCCATTCATTCATTCTCAAGAACTGTAAAGAGAAAATGGTTGTTTAGCTTTAATAATGTTTTAATAATTACTTTTTAAGGTACAATTTATTAGGAATTGAGATTATAAATAATAAAATGAATCATCTTTTCTGAAGTGGAAAGAAATAACAAATGTTTTTAGTATTTTTATAAAGATAATTTGCTTTAAATTAAAATTAAAAGTTTCTTTTAGTGAAAAAAATTAACCTACTCGCTTATAGCATTTCAATATTGGACGTTCCGTTGCCGGTTGCAGTTCGCGTGGTCTTGGTCACCTGTTGATTGGTCATCAAAGGCGGTGGGCTGCCACACCAAACCACCTGCGAATTCATCATTATAAATGATTACACATCATAGTGAAAAATTGTGAAAACTATCAAGGATACTTACCTTGCGGAATGCCTTGCGAAAGTTGTCGGACAGGAAGGCATAGAGTATGGGATTGATGCAGGAATTTGTGTAGGCCACCACATGAGATATAATCTGGATGATGACTGATGAGTGACTGCCGCCGTAAAGATTCAGCGCCTTCAGCACAAGGATGACCTGGAAAAATTGTTTTAATAAATTGTAATATGGAAAATTTAGAATAGTTTTTAAATAAGAATTTGTCCTAAATTTAATAGGCTTTTATTTAAAAACTTTGCTTATGCAGAAAAATCACCTAAAACCTGCACTTCTAAGTCCATAACTTTTCTAACTGAAGTCCGATATCAAAATGGTATGTCTTAAAAGGATCGTGTGCTAATTACCTAAAAATCTGCATTCAATCTTTGGTTTGTAATTTTGGATCGATTTTCTTCACATTTTCATGATGGTTACCCTTTCCAAATTTCCGAAAAACGGTTTTGCCAAAAAATGACCCAAAACCTGCACTTCCAAGGCCATAACTATTCCAAATGATGTCCGATTTTAAAATGGCATGTCTTAAAAAGCTTGTGGGCTAATTACCTACAAATCTGCATTCATTTCGTGTTTTCTTTTAAGTCCATAATTTATCTTAATTAAGTCAGATTTTAAAATGGTGTGGGCTAATTAGGTTAAAATCTAAATCTAGCTTCGTTATTAACCGAAATCAAAATATAGAATACTTTTATTTTTTGTATCAGCTGCAATGATATAGAAGATCCGGCTTTCCAAAGTTTGCTTCTTTTCTTGTTATTAATAAAAATAAGATTATACGATTTTGTAATGGCTTCAACAATAGGTCCTATATTTATAATCCCTTTCCTCGATATAAACCTATAAAATTAAGCAATTCAAACATGAATGCCATATGGCTTGCAATGACAAATGCAATTCGCACATCTTGCACATCAAGTGTCTGTGTAATTGTAATTTCGTTTGTAATTTGCGAGCGCATTGATTTTGTGCAAATACTTTGAGTGCTGGCAGCTCAAGGAGCAGCAGCTGCTGGCTTATTAAACATTTAAGCAAATAAATGGGGGGGGGAGGTCCCAAAGGGGGCCGGAATAGCGAAGATGTCAATTCATCGCAACTATCCGCTGTGTTTGCCAACAAAATCTGCCAGCAGCTGTTGCTGATGCCAATTTTAGCTACTTCAATCGTTGTTTGAACTTTAAGCAAATCTATTATAAGAAGTTGGGGATTTAATTTTTAGTGTTATTGTCATTTCCAGCCCATAAACTATTGGTTTATATCTTTATAGTTACGTTCTTTAGGTGACGCACAAACTAAAATACATTCGTTATTTAAACCGACCCTTAACCTTTATGTTCAAATTTACAGTATTTTGGTTTTTCAATTACCGATTTTCGATTCTCAATGTTCAATGCCAATCATTGTTAAACCAAAAATACATGAGTTGATTTCCTGGTTGCCTGTCAATTAAATGGCGAATCCCACTATCAAAAATTGCGAATTTGACACTAATGACCTGATTGGCAAATTTCCAAAGTATAATTTTAGTTTTAATTATGATGGGTGGTTTACTTACATGAATGGGTAGCCAGCAAATCGCAAAAGCCAATACGACAACAACAACCATTCGGGTCACGCGTCGCTTTCCCTTCCTGCAAAAACAAAAACAACAACGGAAAATCGGAGAGTTAGTGGGCAATATATTCTATATATGCAAAAGACATGGATCCGGGGGTGCATGTTTATTATGCCGCAGTTCAGTTTGTGAATTTTGCATTGCCTGCTGCTCGGTGATTTATGAACTTTGCGTGCGAATTGCAAACTCGTCGCAACTTCATTTTCATTCAAATTTAAAATGCAGCCTAAAACATAGATTTCCACAAGATATATGCGAAAAGATTGTGGATACTGGATGAATAATATGTGGGTGAAAAACCAACGCATTCGATTGCATATGGCTTAAGGTTACT
Source organism: Drosophila kurseongensis (assembly GCA_018153305.1). NCBI lineage: Eukaryota > Metazoa > Arthropoda > Insecta > Diptera > Drosophilidae > Drosophila > Drosophila kurseongensis. The sequence continues at coordinate 2,920,099 of JAECXX010000141.1, forward strand.
CACATTTAATTTTTTTTTAGTTATCTAGTTTATTTACTTGACAACTATTGCGTTTTATTGCATTTCTTGCATAATACTACTTTTTGTTTTCTTTAACATTTTATTGATTCCTTCTGAAAGTTTTCTTCGACTGAATGTGAGTACAATTTAATAGTATTCGATTTATGATAAAACCAAAGTTTGCCAAAGTATTTACCAAGTTTAAAGAAGCTGCAAGTTCTACTTGAAATTGATGGTTGGTGACCCCGAGCACGTCTGAGTTACTTGGGTGACTTTACTTTTTACTTTAGCCTTAAAGCATAATTTAAGTAACATTGATGCTTTTACTATAAAGTTTAAGTCTTCTGAATTAAAATGCTACATTTTCGAAAAAGTTAATAATATCTTGGAATCATAATGCTTACCAAAAAAGATTATATGAAAAATATAAGGACAAATATTTATTTCAGTAAGCTCGCTCAAATTGTATTCTAGATTTCTTACAAATTCCCAAAAAAATATAGTCATAAATTCTACAAAAATTCATCTTATAAGTTTTGTGCAAAGTCTAGCTGTTTTTGGCAAACGATTTCACCGAGTTTAACAACAATTGCTCAACAGGACCTTGTCACTCGCTTTTTTTCCTGAATCCTGCGTGGAAATGTCGGGGGAATATCGCTCACATTTGTACTTATGGCTCGGTTTCGTTGACCCGGCCACTTAAAAATGCATGAGCCAAAGCTCATGAGCTTTCCTCGCAGCCTAATAAAAAGGCATTCATCATGGCAGCAGGTGCGTAGCTACACAACAAAAAACATAGCCTGGAAAATTCCCTCGCCCACTGCGTATACGCGATATTTGTGTGCTGGGGTTGTGGGGATTTTACTTTCAGCAGCACTACATAGTATATACTCACCGTGACTCGGCGGAAGGTTTGCAGCCGGGAGCACTTTTCCACAGACGGGCCAGCATTCCCATGTAAAGGAAGCAAATCAGCGTCAACGGAGCCACATAGGATGATAAAAAGAATGAGACCTGAAAAGGATACAAAAAATAGGGAAAGGAAAATAATAAATAACTGCTGAGTTGGGTTCAGGCTAACACATATTTCGACCGGCTTGAGAATCAGCATAAGATTAAAGCTTAAACTCATTTGCTAACATTTGTGTAAATATTTCAAAAATCATCAAAATATGGATTGTGTGAGGTATATAAAAATCGAAAAATGACGTTACTATATTTATATTTAATCAAACAAAAAAAACCAATAAACGAGGTAAATTTTTCAAATTTCTGGTCTCAAATTTTCAAGTAAGGAAAGACACAATCTTGACTATTGTATCGATCGGTCCACTGCAGTAAGTATATATTGGCATTGCTCTCAATGAAATGTTTTAATAAAACCAACAACTTGCTAATTGTATGTCTTTCAGTTACTCTTAATATATATTAATTTTAATTTTTTTGCAAGGCTGCTCTCATTTTTTTGCGACTGCTTTCGGTCGAAGGTTTTTCCTCTGCCATCTGCTGCCATGTCAGCGGCTTTTGTTTTTGCATGGAAATTGTCAGAAGCGCTGACCCGTAATGCTGACCAGATACCAGATATGAGTACCAGACACTTGCCAGCCTCCCAGAAATCCCCGACAGCCCCCGAGAAACCCCATTTCCATCCACCAGCTGCCGCTTAGCCGTATTCCAAACAGGCAAAAAGATATATGCATTTATATCCATGAAATACGCGTGTGCATGAGATAGTGGCGTTGGAAAAACTGGCGGAAAATACTCGCAGTTATGCTGGTTTTTGGTTGAACATCCGTGCATTGTTTGGTGGAAATTCCACGAAAACGAATTGGTTCGAAATTGCCTATAAACCAAAATAATGAATACTCCTATTAAGAGGATAACCAATCTGTTTAGGCCGATGGGTAATGAATTGGGTTTATTTAGCTATAAACTGTGTGTTAAGTGGAGTATTTGGCTGAGAACAAATTGCATTAATTGAGGGAATCAAGTTTGTGAATATATGAAGGTTGCCTTAAAATTATTTTTAAATCCCTTTTGTTTATTATATAAACAACTTAAATGTAAGCCAGAACTTTGTCAATTAATTGAATATACTTCCTATCAAAGGTCAAATTAAACACCCTTTTTGGAACCACTTTACAAACCAGCTGGGTGGAAATCAACTTATTAATTTGCAGTAATTCCTGCCCTTTTATGAACTCGATGAATTGTTGAGCTAGTTGGGGCTTTTACCAACTTTCGAGAGCCGCCAGCAATTGATATTTAAAGTATTCAGAGGCCTGAATTGAGTTGGGCTCTTCGGTTTTTCTGGGGCCGTGCATCCATTTTTGGGATATCCAAATGAGCTGCTGGCTTAAAACTCATTTGGCGGCGCCCCAAACTTTTGAGTGGATTCGGTTTTCTTTGTGGGCGCCAGCCAGCAGCCAAGTGTAAGTGATTAAGGGGCTTTCCCCTTGCCGGAAAAACGGAAAACAGGCAATGAGAACCAGCCAAATATGCATAAAGGTGCAAGTCAAAATATATGTAAATATATCAATTGTGAGCCAATGAATCGGAAAAAGAAAGAAAACGCAAAAAGTACACGGAGGGAAAACATCTTAATATTGAAAACTGGTAGACGATGTATTTACTTCTTGTTTAACTTAAAATAAAACTGATCTTAAATTAAAGTAGTATATGCTTAGCGTTTTTCCATCAGACTTCGGTTTTAAACAAATATTTTATCATAATTTTAGAAACCTTTCTAAGTGATTTCAAAGCTCGGAATTGTGTATATATTTTGGCCAGTGCATCGATTAAATCGCGCATACCGCTATGGTTAATAATCGTTGCCACGCCCCCACATTCATATTCCGGGGGGCGGTGGCGAATGCCTGTCAGCTATGGAATCGAAATCACTTTGTTGGGATTTACCCATGGCCATGGCCAATGAACATGTCGTTTGTTATCGACAACGAGAACGGCAACACAAACAAGGACATCACGGCGCGGACGAGTGACATAATCCGCGCTGACACTTCTCCGGATCCGGATCCGTATCCGTATCCCCGAATCCGACTCCAAATACGAATCCGGGTGCGCATTCTGGGTCCGGAATAATGATGCCCGAATATCGTCTTCGGCACTCGCCAGATTTTTCACCCATTACTAAAGGCATGTTGGATTTATATGAAGTAATGGACTCCAAGTAATTTTATTTCAATACAAGGTAAGTAGTTATCCAAAAATGTAAGATAACTAGAGTAATAACAGGTAAGTAAAAGTCAACATAAACTAAATAAATAATTTTTAAAATGCATTAATAAATGATAATTTAAACAAAAACTCAAAGCGATTTGTAATTATACTCATTTAAGTTATGGAACGAGTATATTAACCTAACCTTTATTTTTATAAATATTGCATCCATTTGTTGAGATCTGAAAAATGAGTATTACTAAATCGTATATATATTGCTTGCATATTCCCTTATCTTTTTTTTTCTGATATGAAGGAGGATTACTGATGCATTAATTAAAGTGTTGATTGCAAAGGAAATTGTTTGTAATGCGTGGCAATGATGTTAACGATATCTCGACTGAATGCTGCAATTTATGACACATTCGCAAGACAAAGGGATTTATTGTGAATATTATTGGCTCCCTTTCTCTTTTCTCCTTTCTCCTTCTTTACTTGTCGTTTATTGTTCGAGTGGTAAGTGGCACAATTTGATTGCTACAGTCAGTGAAGCGGACTATCGAAAACTTTTTGGCCTTGTGGAACTTTTTCGAGTATTGGAGAGCCTGTTGTTTAATGTATTTATGAAGCTTAAAATGTTTTAGTCGACCTTAAATAAAACATTTTAATTTTCCAGTTTATTAAGGGCTACTTGAGATTGCGGAAGAAAGGTACTGGCCAACATATAATATGATTTTTTTCAGTTTTCATTCAACTTAAATTTCTTCAACTCTGGTAAATCAAGATAAAACTTTCTTCAAATGAAAAGAAGAAACTTTGACTTAAACAACTTTTCAACTTCTCATGCTCACTTTAAAATTAAATAGTTATCAGCAAAAACTTGCGCCAAAAACGGTCCCAGCTGCTTTTGGCCAAGTTGTCGTCCAAAACTGAAAAAAAACAATACTGAAAGTCATTTTCTCGGCAAATGATTAGCAAACATTTTCAAATGGGTTTTTTTTCGGGGCCCAAGTGCATTTTCAAATGGATGATCCAGTCATTTTGTGTTGTCAATGGCCCGAAACAAGTGTCTATAATATATCTCGACATCTGAGGAACTATAAACTTTGCCATGCAGGTTATAAAACTTCCACTTAGGAAATAGAAAGATGCAAAATGTACTAGAAACAAAGCTACATAGATACCCGAATCGATGGATATCCACCATGAAATTTTACAGCACCATCGCCATAAATAAAAGTTGCCAAACTTGAGCGAACTTTTTGTTTTGTTTTGGCCAGCCTTTAAACTTTATGCGGGTCCTAATAAAAAGCCATAAACTGAAGTGTGTGCCGTATGATAAATGGTCGGGGGCGTATACTTAATATTCGGCATGACCTAAAAATTGCGCCTGGGATTTGTCCATAAACGCAACTTGACACTCAGCGAAATTAATCAACTTGCCACAGGCTCTGATGAGAATTCCCCTCCCCTCACCAATTTCCCTTGACTATCCCCAGGATATATATGTATACCAAAAAAAGATGATTGAAATTATGAATTGGCTGCGAAATTGGGTATATAATACGCTGGCACTTTTAACAACAGCTTTAATAACGTGGAAAAATGATTCTTTTAAAATTTCTTATAATATCTATATTGAATTGAAATCATTTGAAGATCTTGTTTATTCATGAGTATTAATTGGTATCAATATAAATTTTTGTTTGCCAGATTTTGGTTCATAAATCTTTTGAAAAATGTAGCTTGAACATTGTTTAAAGTTAATTGAAAGTCCAGCCTTCATCCTGTTCATAAGACTCCTTAAATATATAGTAAAAATAACAGAAGTCAACTTTAATAAACGTTGTGAACATCTCAAAAGCCGTTATTTCTTCTTTTTTTTGGGGGGAGTATTGAAAGATAAACACTATTTTTACCGTCCCCTTCCAGACTATTTGTTTCAGTTTTATGAGTTCTTTACGATGACAACAATTCGGTCGTTAGTTTCGCTGTTCGTTTTGCTTTGACTGATGCGTCGCACAAGTTTGATCCATTTTTATTTTATTGCCAGACAAGGCTCGAACTAACGCACGATATATATATATATATATATATATATATATAAATATATATTGACCCTGACAATGACTATTTCCAGGGGCGGAAAATCAAATTCGAACTAAAAATGAGATTCCTTTTTCAATAGTCAAACGATGTGGCAGATTCGATGCTCTTTCGAGTGGAGTAAATAGTAGAAATTTGTATAAGTAATTGATAAACTTGTAATATAGTTAAATAACTAGAAAAACAGTTAAAATGATGTGTATATCCTAAAGTCCTTTAGCCTTAAGCAATTTTACAGTTATAAAATTTCCATAATACCTTTGAAATCCTTGATCCGCTTTAATTGCCAAAGTTTTGATTGTCTACGAGAAAATCCCTTAAAGAGCATTCACACTTTGTACTCAGCACCCAAGTTGTGGTTTCCTTTTCGTGTTTTCCAAAGCAATTGCGATTTATGTGCACAGGCGACAGGGGTGTGGTGTGGCAAAGGGGGCGTGGTGCCACCCGGACAGAAGGACGAAGGACATGTCCCCGCATTCGTATCCTTATCCATGTCAGTGTCGGAAAACCTGGAGCGAAGCGAACTGTGCAATTTGCCTGGTGCCAGGTGGCTTTGGAGTGGAAAGGTGAGCCGTGGAAATTCGGGGGGGGGGGAGGAGGACGAGTGTCGAGGAAACTTCACGGGTGCATATTAGCTGAAGATACCGAATGGCTCTGGTAGTCAGTCAGTCACTAAGTCACCTGGACACACTGAGCATACCGCTACCGAAACTTCTGGTCTTATTGTTGGAAAACCCATTTTCTCTTCTAAGCTTATTTTCCTGATACCTCTTACTTTTCACTACACAAATTATTTTATATTTTAAGTTTTACAATTAATTTGGAAAGCTTTTTTAATCTGGTAATTAAACTATTATAAATTTTTAACCATAGTCGCATGAAAAAATGCTATACAAAGTGTTAAGTTGTTGAGTAAATTATATTTTTAAGTTAAAATTAGTAACATTGAAAATAAAAAAGCACTTTTCCATTCAAATTACATGATAATGTCAAGAATCAGCATATTTCATTCTCTTTTTTCTTAGTGTAGCTATTCGGGGCGTCATTCATTTGTTCTGTGAATGGAAATAGACGACAAAGCTCATTCATTCCACTCCCCTTCATTTGGCGCCCTTCGGGGCCAAAACAACTGTGGCTTTTCCGGTGTAACATCCTTCCGGCATGAAATTACACTCGAAGACCCTCGCAGTCCCCGAATTGATTAATAGACAAAAGTTCAAGTAATAAACATAACAAAGTTGGGGGAAAAAATATGAGCAACTCAAGCGGACGGAAAAGCGATTTGGGGTAACGCTGATCTATGAGGGGAAAAATAGACCCATAATGATGATGGAATTGTGCTATCTTTCCCCAATCCGAAAACTGGCGAATAATTGCAAAATTCAGCACTGGACGCACTCTGCAGCTTGGCGTTTTGCTGGATCTGAAAGGATTCGTTCGTCCTGGCCCAAACAAAAATGCATTGTGTGGATGGACAGTGGTTTAATCAAGTCAAAGGCATTGTCTTCACTTTTGATTGAGAGCTGGAAAAGTGCTAATAAATGCGCTTCATATATCAGCGGCCAAAACCATTGGTTGCCGTGAAATGAATGGGAAAGTGTGGAGGGAAAATTCGCTTTGATTGCGGATTTTGGGCTAACCTATTTTTAGAGCCAAATTTTCTATATCTGCCCGCCGCCTTTGTGGCAGAAATAATTAAATTCGTGGTTTGTCTTTCTGAGAGAATGAATTTAAAATGAACGCCATTTGCCGCACCGAAAAGAGTCTATTTATTTCAAAACAATAGTTTTGGAGAAGTCCTGGAGTTTACAAACCAAATTGTGTGTGAAAAATAAATATTTTTGGATTATTGTATTTCTTTGGTTTAATTTTGCTTTCAATAAAAATATGAACAGCACTGCGTATGAGCGATTAAGTTTTATGCTTTGCTAAACATTTATTTTTTCCACATCATTACTTAAATTTCAATTGAAAACTTAAATATATAAATCCACTTTAAGTTAAAGATTTAAAATCTTAACTAAGTTTTCAAACATGATCTTTGTTTATTGACCCACTGTTCTTGAACTAATATATGTTCCCTGGTTCTTGGGTTGCGCTGATATGTTACACATCTTGACAAGTTGTCCTCGCATTTCGGAATAAAAGGACTAAATGTGGGTGGGAAGCGAAGTGAAGGAGTGTCCTTAAGTAGCAAATATATTGCAGTCTTGCCGGCCAAGCACTGGAAAATATGACTTGATTTCAACAATAAGCGATTTCTCGCCATTTCACTCGAGCTTTGCGCACAACAAAGTGGGCGGATTGTACACAGAAAAAAATCTACTGGCTTGAAATTAAATGATGGATGAAAAAGAATATACTACCGAGCGATCTAATAATAAACCAAAATGTTCATATTAATCGATATTATCGATAAATTATATGTCTTGGCTAATTTTATAGTTCGTATTATTGGAATAAAATAAATTTTGGAATTTCATTTTGCTATTTTATTTCTTTAAGTAATGTTGCATTCTTTTTAGGTCACTTCTGATTTGTGAAAAAAACGTATTTGAGTTTAAAATACTTGTTTTTCGGTGTAGGGGGAGGAACTAACCTGAAAACCGACAAGGCTCCAGACCTCCTCCTCCGTGGAAAATACGCAAGCGGTGCCGGCATTTCCTTGGTACTGATAAATTCGCACCGAGTGCGAAAGGGCCACCGGAATCGCAGTCGTCACAATCGTTATCCAGGCGCACATGATGGCCCTAAGGGAATGAAGAGAACAATGTATAAAAACGGGCAGATATAAACGGGTTTCAATATATTTCGGACCTTATAATAAAACCGGGTAGTCACGGAATCTCTGGTTCATAAGTGTCTTTAAACAATATTTACTTAATAGCAAAAAAATGTAAAACGAGGAGCTTCTGTACTTTTTATTTATTTTGTTCGATAGTTAAGTTTTAAATAAAGAGCACATGTTCTTTTTATGCCAGCATTTTGTACTATTTTTAAAAAATTACTTTTTAAGCCATACTCTTCTTTTCCTACCTCGAATTTCTTTAGACACGTTGCAAGTTTTTTAATCAAGGAAGCTGCCAACAAAGTTTGAACTTGTTTTAGGGGAAAAAATTTCTACGAGATATCCGGACGCTTTTTGTGGTTTTTAATTTCTTGCAAATCTTTCTCAGTTGGCCCAGAAATTTGTTGACGACTTTCTTTGGCTAAAGTTTTTTGCTGCCTTAAAGGTTTTTCGTCTGTTAAAGATTCCATTGTGAACTTGAAAGCGCTATCCTCGGACATGTTTATGTGACAAAGACGAGTGACAGGAGACAGAAGACAAAAGGTCAGAGGTCAGAGGGAACAGGACTTGCAGGTAGGCAAAGCTAGCTAATTACAAAGCCCGGACAAATTGATGCAATTACTCTAGATGATGTGGGATACGGGGAGCAGGTGGGCTACACTTTAGAAAATGTATTCTTGAATTTATAGTATTGTCTCCTTGTCAATAATAAATTTCTTAACAAAAAGAACGATGGAAATCTGATAGAAACTTGTTGAATGTTTTAAAAAACTTGCAAAATTTTTTTTTTGGCCTAACTCGCTAATAATAATTTAAAAAAAGTGAAAACTGCAATGATTGTGCTTTTGGTAACACTTTTATTTTATTTGGAAATTGTGTTACTATAATAATGATTAAGTTGAATTGAATTTCAGGCTTCTTTTTGATTTTGTAAAATTTTTAAAGACACAATTTTTGTTTAAGTTTGGTCAAATTTATTAAAAAAACTGGGTCACACAAAAAATTTCCAATAAAGTGAGTTAGAATTGATTGTACTAAGAGCTAAGTGTATCTATGGAAGTTTCTTTAAAGGAGGCACTTACAGTGTGGCATTGCGCTCCGTTCGCAAGGACATGCTCGTCACGGGATGAACGACGGCCAGGAAGCGATCAAAGGACATCAGGACCAGCGTGTAAACACTGCAAGTAACAAGCCGGGATATAGGATATGGGACATATGCTTATTTGGATATGGTGGGACTGGGGCACACCCACCTGCAGTGGCACGTAACCACAATCATGTACTGGACAAACTTGCACCACACATTGCCAAACGGCCACTCGGGCAGCACGTAATCGGTGGCCGTGAATGGGACGCAGAAGATGACGAACAGAATGTCGGAGACGGCCAGGTTGATAATCAGCAGGTTGGTGGTCGAGCGCATCTGCTGGTTGGCCACAACCACTGCAAGGACATGCAAATTGAGTGGTTTATTTCAGGCACGGAACTCTATACACAATTACATTTAAATACTTAATCTTGATGGCCAAAACTATATAAATTTATCAATTTTCTAGACGTTCGATTTTATTTGGATATTTGAAAATATCCATTTTAAATATATCATTGTGGTGAAATGGATTTTTTGTGAAAAGGTTGTGTTAAACCATGAAGATACATATTTTGTTATTATTAAAAACTTAAATTACCCAATATCAGCGCAGTATATTTTTAATGTCGTCTTTATTTTTAGATTCTGTAATAATAATGAAAGAGGCTTTTTAAATTTAGCCTAGCTTCATATGTTCAAGTCCCCATTTTGGTGTGAGCCCTCTTCCCATTGAAAATTGTTAAATAAAATGAAAACTCAAATTGCTAAGAATCTCGCTGCCATGGCAATGGTCCGGCTTTCACTTACTGCAGTGGGTGGAGCTCCTCCAACAATTTTCCGCTACACAGCCCCCCTCCCCCTTTGGAAAACCCCCGCCCCTGGCTTTGCCCTTCAAGCTTTTCTTTTCCACCAATTACGCGGACAAAAGGCAGCAAACAACGCACACTTCTGTAAAGGATGTTTGGGTGAGTATGTGTGTTTGTGTGTGTTTGTGGGCGGGTGTGAGAGTGTGTGTGTGACATGGGTGGAGGGCTGAATTCCGAAAAAAAGGGGGTGGCGAAAACAGGAGTCTTTCATTGTTACTATTTGGACTCTTTGTTGTCGCTCTCTACTTTCACTTTTTTTACTCGCTTTCCCCGAACCCAGCTTTCTCTACTTTCTTTCAATTTTCTCCTTAGAGTCCCCCTTTTCTTCTTTAAACCTCTCTATTTTTTCAACATTTTTTCTTATATTTTTTTGCTCTTGGCCAAAGGAGCCACTTGCAATTAGCCAACAATTTATGTAGCTCCACACAAGAGAAGCGTGACAAAGGGAAAAAAATATAGAAAAAGTGACTCCAAAAAGGGGGTCACAGCGGTGTTGAACTGTAACAAAATGTTATTTGACCCAAAAGAAGATGCCAATGGATTGATGTGGGCCACGAAGCCAAAGGAAATAAAAAACTCGAAAGCACAACAATCATTTAAGAGTAAAAAGAGAGGAAAAGTAGAGCAATTCAGGTGCAAAGTCAAAGGAAATGGAAAATGTCGCGCAGTACACTCAGAAAACAATTATAAAGAATGTCAAATAATACAAATTCAATTTGTATTATATACATTTGATTTCTTTAACATTTTTTTTTGTTACTTAATGTTATAGTTTGTATGTTGGCAATGTTCCTTAAATAAATGAAACTTTATACTTCTATCGACTAAAATTTTCCCAGTGCAAAATCAGTAACAACGAGGCGCGCCCGCAAATCAATTTCCTTTTCAAATATATATTTAGCACAGGATGTTTCAAGGTAAACAAAAAGCGCAAAACCTCCCAAAAAATAAGAAAAGAATACAGAAAACAGAAAACAGGCAATAGAGTAATAAGTAGCAGCAGGAAAAGAAATATGCGAATCAATAGTAATGGCAACGAGAAAAACCGGTGACAATAATACAAAATTATTCGGGTTGCATGTAAAAATATAAATATATATAGCAAAATTTATGTTATATTTTACTGTATATGTACAGGAAGACAGCAGCTGTGCGCCATAAGGTGCTTCAACTGTGACCCCGTTTAAACCCATGCCAAAAGTTTATTTCCTTCATTGTTTATTGCTGAATAGTTTTTGGCAACAGACTGGTAGCAAATTTTTGCAATTTTGGCATGAGTATTTGCATAGAATTGCCAAAATATGGCAAGAAAATTAAATGATATTACCTACAAAAAAACTAGGACATTAGATGAGCCAAATAATCTGGCTGTAAAAAAAAACTTCTGAAGAAATGTTAATGATTAATTAGTACAATTGATCTCTGGTCAAATATTTTAAGATAAACTAAATCAAATAGTTGAATATAAATTATTACATTTATGGTTAAAATTTCCAATTTAATTTAATTTAACCTCAAAAGGCTTATAAAGATACAAAGAGAAGGTAAGTTTTATGAATTTCATCAACTCGTTATTAATATTTATATATTTTTGTTTGCCACTCAAACACAAAATAACAAAAGAAATTCCATATTTTCCGCCCATTTTCGTTTTCATTTTGCTACTTTAAAATGGGTTCAGTTGGCAACTTTGTGCCGGGGCTTTATCAATTAACAAAAGGCGGTACAGACCACTAGACACCCACTAGCCCTTGTGGTTAACCAACTTTTTGCGGGCACTGTTGACACACGAGAAGGATTCACACAAAAAAGGGTCCGAAAAACGAGTTCGGTGGCAGGGAGTCTGGGATTTTTGTTGGGGCATTAACTTTTTCCCCGCCATTAAAGGGAAAAGTGTGCCAGTTTTTTGCGATCTCCTTGTCTGGCTGGCATTTTACAAAATAATAAAGTGTAGCATAATTTATGGGGCACGGCAGCAAAAGCGGCAAAAGTTCTTCAAGCGCAAAAAACGCTTGTTATTTAATGCCAGGCTGCAAAAAAATGGGGGCGTGTCAGGTTGGCTCCGAAGCAGCTTACAAATAAACAAATAATCAGCCAACACACACATGAGTGTGTGTGTGGGTATGTGGGTGTTCTAGACAGGATTTCCTGTTCACTCGCATCGGGGGCATAAATTCACTTTTATTGAACTTTAATGTCACTCTAATGCCCGCCCATTTCCATCGCCCTTCGTTAGCCCTCTTTTTGCCCTCTTCATCCTGCTTTTCACTTCCTCTTTTAGCCTGTTATTGATGCACTTCAAGTCAACACGGCGTATACGCAATTTGAGCCCTGATTTAGTAGGCACAAGTGTGGAAAGGTTTTAACTTTCAGGCTAAAGTTTAAGTAATAATGCTTTCAATGTTTTTAGAAAAGCTTGTTTCATTCCTTCGACTTATAAAAAGTAATATTTTCTTTTATTTACTACCCATAACCAAAAAGTTCGCACTGCTTATAAAATTGTTTTTTAAATGTAAATTCAAAATATTTATTAAAAGCTTTTCGTAAATAAATAAAATTTTTTATTTGGAATTGGCATGATATTAAGGAAATTTTCGATCTTACTAAACTATAAACTATTCTCTTTGTTTATTTTTAATTATTTATAGTTCTAATAGTAAACTTAAAAAATATCATGCTTAACCTTGCGATGAAGCTAATTGGCCATCGCTTATTGAATAATTGAAAATTACCGACAGCTCAGAAGTTAAGTGGGCAAATTCCAGGCCCCAAGTGCGCAGCGATTTAATTACTGAGGACTTGACTTAAGTTCCTGACTCACAGGATTTCCCCAGTAATCAGAAATTCTGTTGTTATTTTGGAGAGCCGTAAATTGAGCGGAGTAATTTACGAGTTTTAAGTCCATTGTTTTGGGGCATAATGAAATCACACTGGCTGATTATTTGGACACGACTCATTACGAGAGACATAATTTTAATGGCATTGAATTTTATTCTCAATTAAAATTTGCAGTCTCAAAGTTACAGTTCCGTTCGAGCTTAGATATTCGGCAAAGGCCCCTGTTTTATGATCCAATTAAAGTCGGCCGAGTGTGTGGGTTTAAGCCCTTGCTGCTTTTGGTTAGGACAATTAAGTGCATAAATGATGGCTTCTAGGATATGCAGGATATGCAGGAATATTTTGAGCCTGCAGTTGTTGCCATGGGAAAACACCCAAAATACAGGCCCTTCGACTATGGCAATTAATTTAAATTTTAATGCACAGCACAGACAGAAAGACATCCTGTTTTGGCACATGAATATCCGGTTACAAAGGACCCTTGGTCCATTGTCCTTTTCTTGGTCCTTCTGCAATCTTCAGACTCTCTGGAATCGGCGGTGTCCAGCCTTCATTATTTCTGTTTTGTTTTCCCTTCTTTTATTTGCATCATTTGCCAGCCTATACAAATACATATTTAATGCCAGACAAAAGGAAAACGGAGTCGGGGCGAAAAACCCGGATAAATCAGAAAAAGGAAGAGGACATTTTCCATGGAAAACTTGGCTAAGGGCAGATTGGATTGAGCAATGTCGTCTTGTTGGTTTAAGTATTTTAAATGTATATCATTTACAATTGTAAAGAATTAATAGAACTATAGGATTTATTTATTCACGATAACTCAAAGAATTATATTTACAATAGAACATTTGATTAAAAGCTTAATAAATTACTTACAAATTATTTATTAAATGTTTTGATACTTGAATTTAAGGGCGTATAGTGTTATTGTTTAAGGATCAGAATTCTAAATCTTTACACTTTGATTTTCATTAAGTTTAAAATCACACATTTGAGCTCAACACTAATTATTTGATTTGCATTTGTAAAATGTCACAGTCGTGCCATTGTGGTCTGTTAATTAATTTCAAAATAAATTCCCAGCAGTAAATGGCTTGTGGACATTTCTCTTACGTAGTGTCAATCATCAATCAAATTACATTACTAATCCAATCAAATGCATCTTGAATCTTGAGTTCATTTAAATTAAATTGAACAGCCTTTGGGCAGTAAATTAAAACGTCCTTCAGAATCAAAAGATTCATCAAACGAATATATTGTTTAGACAAGCTCAAGCATTTTCAATTAAACTGTTTTGTGGTAAATAATTCCAAGCATCAACTTCATATTTTTTAATCCCCAATTGATCAGCATGCAGGCCTAATATGAACTAAAACTCTAAAACTTAAAGCAGCTGCAACATTCTGGCTGGAGTCTACATATATTTAAATACCTTGGCACTTGAATGGCCATATAATATATGCCATGTATGTATGGTAAATGTACTGTGAAGAAGGGACAGACACTTCTGTTTAACAAAGCCATTTTACCCTTTACCATGACAACAATGGCAGCGGCATGAAAATCAACATCAACATCGTGGGGCATCATTACCATTGACAAACAAATGTGAATCAATCAATCAGCAGTCAGTCAATCATGTTGAGAAAAGTGCTTTAAGACTGTGTTTAATTTTTTTTTTGATGGGAATACTCAAGAATTTCCACGTTTCTAATATTCAAACTACAAAATGAATCTTCAAAATGACCAAGTTCAAAATATAATTTTTAAGGCTGTTATTTATTATTTTAATTTAAAAATTTAACATATAGATTATTTAAAATAACATAAAGTTTTACTTGTACTTAAAAAATAATTTCGAGTAAAATGAAGTGGAAGTGGATAAGTAATATGAAATAATATATCTGCAAGAACATTTTTACGAAATCCCGCGAAAAGCTTGCCTATTTAAAATAGTTTATAATCATTGTTATTATTTTAAAATTTTAAAGATAACAGTGTTCGTATGTTTAGCAAGCAACTCGCTTTTCTAAATCAGCCGAAAAGTGTGTCTTTTCATTGTGTTTCTCTTCTTATCATTTTTTTTTGTATTTCACCATCTCGTCTTGAGCGGCACTGCATTGTTGGATTATTGATGGGATTTGCATCAGTCAGTGGACGAACAAAAAAATCTATGGCCACTTGCCAGGGGGCCAAAAAGCCCAAGGACGACCAGGGATGCGAATATGGATAAGGACGAGGACGAGGATGTGGCTGTGGCTGTGTCTGTGTCTGTGGGATCTGGGGACACCTGACCATATGGCAATATGGCCATCATGGACGCATATGTGTTGACAAGAGTGCGCCACAAGTGTGTGCGAACGATGGAGACATCGAGGGGTCGAGAATAGGGGTGAAAAACGGGGGCGAAACGGGGATGGGAAAGCAGAAAGGACGTGGGGAAATGCACACAAAAGAGCTGGTCCATAAAAACTAAGGGAAAGAGTTCACAAAAACAAAAGCGTCTCAAAACTTTTTTAGGAGATTTCAAAACATACATATTATTGATAAAGCAAACCCTAAAAATCTTAAAGTAATGGAAAAACATAATTATTAAGATATTACACATTTATAAATAAATTAATTTGTTTATCTAAAATTGAAACTAAATTTAAGAACTTACTACCCTGCGTATAAATAAAATTAGTTTTACTATTTCACCAAACAGCATAAGAAATAACATTTAAAATTATGGACTCTTACTTTGTTTGAGGTAAGAACAAGTTTATTTAATATCTCAAGATAATGTAAGCCGGAAGGTCCAGACTTTATGCATAAAGCTGAAAGACAAACTGCTGTCTGGCATTTAATACCTGTTTCGCTGTCTTTGTTCACCGAGCGAATCGGGTTTTGGGGTCCTGGGATACACGTGTATTCTGGTATTCAGTTGGTATCTCCCCTTTTTCTGAAGTCCTTATAAACAGTTGTGAACAAATATATAAAACGCGTTTAAAGGAAAACATTTATTTTCCTGTTAAAAAAGTCTTGTGCAATTTTTATAATTTTACTCATAGTAAGGGTTTTTATTCTAGAAAACTGAATGCAAATGTTGTATGTTTTTATTAAACTTTGGAATTATTTTCGTAAGCTCCTTATGAATAACAAAAACAAAGAAATCAAATCCTATATAAAGTAAAAAAAATTGTATACATTATAAATGAGTTTTAAAGTACAAGAAAAATAAAAATATTTCATTGATATTTAAATAACGTTGTAAAAACGGCGTACTATTCTTTTGACCACAGCTGTAAAAACATATATATATAAATTTCGAGTGTGTGTGTGTGTGTGGCAGGCCCCAACAGACATTGCATTGAAAAGTAAAACAATAAAATTGTACATGGCCCATAAAAAAGCATAAATATGACGAATGTACAGAGAGGGGAAGGGAGACAGATATAGAGTGTCCTCTTCACCCACGCACAATTGCCCCTGTCTGTGTGTGGGTGTGCTTATGTGTGTGAGTGTGAGAGTGGCCCACTTGGGCATTGTTTGTCTGCCTGTGTGCGGCCGTGTTTGTGTTTGTATTGCCCGCTTTTAGGCGCTGTACTCAATGCTGGTTATAAATTTTATCACTATCAACGCTGGATAATAAATTCGTACGCCTTGTGGATTTGTGTAAATTTACCCAACGCACACACACGCACAGCCGTACACCCGTACACCCTCACACCTACACACATGTAACCATATGCCGCTTAAATGCTACTTTCATTGCATACTTTTGTGCGTACGTTTTTACGGTGCTTCACACAAAAATACTCACATGTTCCTTCAAATTGCAACTACGTGCAGCCTGCATCACATCCTTCAAGTAGGAAAATAAAAAAAATGAAAAATATGTGCTTTCTGCAGGGAAAATGTGAAGCTCTCGAAAGATTGAGGCTTAGCCCAGGAAGTGAAGTACACGGCATCCTTCGATAATAAAGTGTTCGAAGCATAGAAACAGGTGTATCCTGTGCATTAGGACTCGCCAGGTGCACAAGCCTATCCCATTCCTGTATGACTGCTTTTATGATCGAGAATTTTTCAGAAAATAATGAAGCAACAAAAACAAATTGCCTAAATATTTTTCCAGCTACAATATGCTGGAAGGATGAGCTAAAGGAATGAAGGCCAAGGGCTAAGAGGTTATAAAGACATATGTATATTTAAGTTCCATACTTTGTATAGCCTTACAACCGTATACCATATTCTATAGCAACCTTTATATTATTGTAGGGCATTTTAAGTTTGCCATTCAAAATGTATATGGTAAATAATTTTAAAATATGTGTTTAAGAAACCTATACGAAATAAAACATAAGAAAATATAAGCTTATTAAGACATTTAAGATATTGAAAGCATTAAAATATTAAAGAAAAAGCAAAGTGTTATAAAAAAAAATGATTTAAACGTGCGATTGCAGCACTCGTGTTGTTATTTCAAATCCTGTGTGGCCTCTTTAACAATTTGTTTACAGTAAACCAATCGAAAATTCCGCCAGCAATGTTTTCATGCAATTCGAGAAGTAATGGGGACGGAGGCCACCACGTAAATGGGTGAAATGGTAAATGCATTTTCCAGCGAAAAGCCATAATAACAATGGCGAAAGTGCAAACAATTTATGGCCGGTGTCCTTGGCGTGGCCTTCACAGGTTCACAGGATACCAGGATGCAGGTGGATAAACAGCATTCGCAACTCCCACACTTCATGTTGTCATCGCGCAATCCATCCCATCCGTAACCCTTTTGGCCATATCTACCCTGAAATTGTATTACGCTTTCATTTAAGTTTATTTTGCGGTTCCATCTGTCCGTTAGGCGAATCAAAAAAGGATAGGGTGCGAAACGAAACAAAAAAGGACACTGCGTCGAATGAGAAACATGTTTTGGGTTTGGGACCAAATCAAATTTGCCAGCCCCCGTCAGGACAACAGAAAAATAGAAGTTACCAGGCTACAGTGGGGTCATTCCAACTAATATGTATCCTGTATTTTACAAATAAAATACCATTTCAGGAAAACAAATTAATAAAACCAATTCTTGTATGTTTTCATATTAAAATGTCAATTCTTGGAAATAGTTTTATAGTTATTTCCATAAAAAAAAAATTATATTCAAAAATAACATAACATTTTGCCCAAAGACTCGTTTATTTTCCTTTTTGAAACTTGTCATTAAAATTAGTTTGTTAAGAAATTCTAGTTTGCTTGCCGACTAATTGTGTTATGCAAAATAAAAAACTTTGGTTTTTTTTATTAAGGTAAATTGCTAGTTTTTTTTTGTTTAAGCACAGATATTTTTCGTTTACTTTCATATAGCCTTTCGGGTCATCTAGTGGGAATCGGAAAGACAGGATAATGCTTGGGGGACAGAGTCACGTTTCTGTTCGTCTCGGCAATTACAATTTTATAACAGAATTTGTCGGTCCCCAAAAACAGATATATATATTTGACACTCGGCTGGATTAAATCCAGCAGTAGAGGGGCCTAAAATCGTGGCAAAAACGCTGTCAAATGGAACCGCTCTCTGACAAAGGCCAATGCAAATTGAAGTGACAATGCGGCCCCCGAATATTCTTGAAGCATAAATTATAATTAAACATAAAGGATTGTGAGTTTTGGATTCGTGTTGCGGTTTGTTGCCTTTGGCAGATTTACACAAATTGCTGTTGACAGTTTGTGTCAGAGTTTGTGGAAACTTATGCATATATTTGCCGAATATCGTGTTGTTTCATTTGAGTTCTGGGAAATTGCCATAGTTTTGCGGCGATGGCAATGCTTATTAAATAAATTTAAATTTAATGCCCACGAAGGGAAAGCCCTTCATCTATCAATGTGTCAAGTGTGTTTGGGTTGTGGAAATTGACTTAGCTGCCATAAAATGCAGCACCTTATCTCTCACATGGATAATGTTATAATAATGCCCACGATGATGATGATGTCAGCTGGCTTTCCCTTTTTTTTTGAACTGGCCATGTGTAATGGCATTTTGACAAATTATCTTTCCATAAGCCATAAATAAACGTTTGCACTTTGCACCGTAGGCAGCTAAATCTTAAGATGCCACTTCTGGATTGTGGCGTCTATTGAATCGAGTGTAAATCAGAAACTTAGTTTAGTCGGGCTTGAAACTAAAAATATACCTTTATTTTATTCCTTTGCAATTATATTTTAATACAAGCTTATATGTTTAAATTTCAACATTTTAAAAACTTAATCGGCAACCATTTTTATTAAAATATTACAAATGATATTACTATTTGAATAAAAGAAGTCACTACTGAATTATACATAATTTGACATTTTAATAAAATATTTATGAAATCAAAATTAACCTTGTTTTATTCTTTTAATCTTTTATTAAAGAGAATAAGCTAAAGGCTTTTTGGTTTTAATGGTAGATATAAACTAATTCGTATATATTAATAAGAAAAACACTGTAAAGTTTTCGAAATAAATATCAGTTGCATTGTTAAATCCTATGGGTCTTGCATATGTTTCTTCCGAACACTTCAAATCCAAGAAACATCCCCGAAATCTTGCAGAACTTTCAGGGTATGGATATCCTTGAAGCCTGTGGCTTTGTTTTGCACTCGAGTTGTCCTTGCAGCACTAGACAAACTACTAAGTTCTCCCACTCGAGTGGCTCTAATTTTCGCCTTCATAATTTGCCATAAAATCCACACGTTCATTTACAAATCATTTATCATAATGCCGCCAACGCAGCTGACAAAGTGGCTTTTCCACATAGTAGCATTTTCCCGAAGAAAATTGAGGAGGATGCTAGGAAATTGTGGGCGGTTGTCGTGGGCAATCGGATGCCACTTGCGACTTTAATAAAACTTTTCCTTTGGCCTGACAGCGCCGAGAATGCGATAGGAAACCGGGAAAAGCGACATGGAAAACACTTTTCACTCGGCCTGAGTGGGCGTGGCTAACCAACGCCTGCACTTTGACCCCCACATTTGTTTCTGGGATAACTTTCAAGGGTCCTCGGATATATTTGTCTCCGGCTGAGATTCAATTCCAGCTAAGATAACTAAAGAAGAGTATATCTTTTTTTTTTTTTTTTTTTTTTTTTTTTTTTATTTGTTAAATGGGTTATGTGTTTTAAACTAGTTTTCTGCTACCTATGGGGCAGCTTAATCTAATTATATATTGGGGGAAACAAAATTTAGTCCTTAAGAGTTACATTATATCTTATTATAGTTACATACAAGTTTTGTTTTAATTTAAATATTTATTTTTGTTTTTATATAATCCTGGAAGGGAGATCCGTTGGGTAGTACCTTTTAAGTCTTCTCTTTCTGGGTTGTATCCTGAGATGCCTGGCAAGCCCATTCGGGTGACTTGTTAGTCGTCGAACATAGCTGGCTGCATTTGTTTGAAGGGCATCGCCTACCTTGGGAACCCGTAGGTCCCGTTCAATGTCCCTGTTCCTCATGTACCAGGGAGCATCGCATATTTTTCTTAAAATTTTTGTTTGGGCAATTCTGATTTTATTGATGTTGCTTTTGGCTGCAACCCCGTATATCTGGAATGCATACTTCCATATTGGGCTTAGAATCATTTTATAGATCGCTACTTTGCTGTGTAATGACAGTTTATTTTTGGGAGCAAGCAGCCAAGCCATCTTACCAGCCTTCGCCAAAACTGATTTCTTAACCATTGTCGTATGGGCTTGAAAGTTCAGGCGTCTGTCCAGTAATACGCCTAGATACTTATGTGAGGTCATGTGCGCCAAAGTGGAGCCCAGCATATTGATGCCTTCGCAGGATAAGGGTCTAGTTGTAAAGGTGACACTCGCGCATTTGCTGCTATTTATGCCTATGTTCCATTTCTGCGTCCAGCCCTCAAAGCTACATACATATTGCTGTAAGGATTCCGTAGCTAACTTTACGTCTACACTTCTGGTCAGTATCGCCGTATCGTCGGCATAAGTGGCAATCAGTACGTCGTGATCTTCTAGTCCAGTTATTACGCTAGAGCTGGGCATGTCAGCAGTATATAACGTATACAGAGTAGGGCCAAGGACGCTGCCTTGCGGAACTCCTGCACAAATTTGGCGTTCAGATGATTTTGCTCCATCTACGACAACTCTGAAGCTTCTACCTTTTAGGAAACTGCTAACTAGCTGGTAGAACTGAGGTGTTAGAATAATGCTCAGTTTAAACAGCAGACACCCTGTCGAAAGCTTGCTGAATATCCATGAAAACAGAAGCTGTGTACATTTTGCGTTCCATTGCTTCCCGGCGTGCCGTGTCTTGGCCTAAAACCAAATTGCCAATTTGGAATTCTGCTAGACACAGAATTTAGCTGCAGAATTCTGTTCAGAATCACCCTTTCCAACATCTTGCCCAGTGCTGAGAGAAGGCTGATTGGCCTATATCCATCTACTTCGGTATGCTGTTTACCTGGCTTTGGAACCATTGTGATGAGTGCTGTCTTCCAAATCATAGGAAAGTGGCCTATCCTAAAAATGCTATTTAACAGCAGCACAATAAAAAGTAGAGCTCTTTTGGGGAGGAGTTTAAGGGTCCGGTTATCCAAGAGATCTTCACCAGGAGATTTTTTACTTTGAAGCTTTTTAATTTGATTAACCACCTCTTGCAATGTCACCGGGTTCGCAGGAAGGGCCATTTGAAACGGCATTTCTAATTGATCTTCAACAAGTTTTCTTATGAACTCTGAGGAAAAATTAAAAGGCTTAAATCGTTCTTCAAGGCTATTCGCAAAAACTTCCGCCTTCTCCTGACTGGAATAGCACCAACCGCCTGCTGGGTTTTTTATGGGGCCTTTTGGAATTGAAATTCTTTTAAAACGGCTAGTTAGTTTCCAGAGCGAATAGTTAAAAGATGCTTTCGGCTCAGCGCTCTCCAGAATGTCATCTATTTTGCCTTGTTTTATTTTGGCAAGAACTTTGTGAAGTCTGTTTGATAACCTTTTATACATCTGGTGAATACGCATGTCACCTGTTCTTACATATTCTTTTCTGACTCTTCTCTTCAAGCGTAAGAGCGCGTCAGCACTTTGCGAAAGGCCAGATCGTCGGTGTTGGTTGGCTGAATTCTGGGACGTAGGTTTGGCAGATGATGCGGCCAGCATTATATTATTCATGAACAGTGATATCGCATCTTCTATATCTTCTGGACTGTTTATTTCCAAGTTGAGGTTTATTTTTCTATCTAGTTCAGATTTAAAAATATCAACATTGGATGCATGTGAGAGTATAACTTGCCTCTTCGGTATAAATTGCGGTGCTTTGTACAATGTGGCTACAACTGGTAAGTGATCCGAGGAGAGCTCATATTTGATTTCAACAGATAGCTTATTTAGATCAATCCCGTTCACAACAAAAAAGTCTAGAGCAGAGGGTGTAAGTCGAGTGTTATAGGAATAAAACGTTGGCTCCCCCGTAGCAAGAATTTGGCAATTACTGCTGGAAATGGCCTCTTGCAAGTGCTTCCCTCGAGAGCATGACCTAAAGTTTCCCCACCATGGATGCTTTGCATTAAAATCACCACCTGTGATGAACTTGTTGCCAAAGGATAACAATAGATGGTCAAAATCAGCTTTACTCCATGGCTCATTTGGAGGTATATATACAGAAGAGATTTTGAAGCATTCACCATTAGTAGACACACTTACACTGGCAGTTTGTATGCTAGCGCTGGAGGTAGGTTCATTCTGGGAATGGACAATGACTGAACGAATCAAAACTGCAGAGCCACCCTTGGCAGTACCACTCGGATGATTAGCGTAGTATTGATCATACCCTGGTAAATAGACTTTTAGGCCAGGGCGCATGTGGGTCTCTGTAATTAACATGATATCAATTGAATTCGCGCTGATGAAAAGTCTGAGTTCTTCATTGTTTCTGACCAGTCCTCGTGCGTTCCATAATCCGATTTTAAAAAAGGATGGAATCATTTTGAGATTAGTTTATGTACCAGGTCTCGAAAGAATTTATTTGTTTCCATCGTTTCCTGAATTAGTTTGTCCATTCTTGTAATTAGGTCGTGGATTGCATTCTCCAGCATATTAATTTTATTATTGACATTGACATTGTGGTTTTGGGAATGATCGACGGATCGCAACCTATCCTGGGTTGTGTGCCCATTGACTTGTTTTCCTTCTTTTGGCCTTACCATATCAGCGTAGGAGAAGCCGTTTTTCACAGTAGCATTCGAGATAAATTGTGCTTTGTCTACTTGATAAGCGGCAGAGTTATGTCTGTTGCTATTTGGCAATCCGTCTCTTGGCAATCTTGCGTCTGGCTTGAGCTTTTTTGTCAGGTTAATTCGGACAGGACAGCCCTTAAAGCTGGAAATGTGGTCTTCGCCACAATTAGCACAGATCGACTTTTCATTACATATTAGCTCACATTCTTTAGAACCCGTGGTATGGACACCAGTGCATTTGCCGCAAACTGGAGCTTTACGGCAGTAGTTCCGAGTATGTCCGAAATCTTGGCATCTGAAGCACTGTACTAGCTCGTTATTAGCTCTTGCCTTCATCACAGTTACTCGGTGTCTTCCTATTTGCGTTATTTTAAGTGCCTCTGCAACATTTGGTGTCTTCTGAAGGTTAACAAAAAACATGTTTTGCCGGGTCTTTGTGTTGTTGATTTCGTCATCATCCTCCTCATTTATTTTAATATTTCGCCAGTCAGTTTTTCTAGGACAATACATATTTAAAAATGTGAAGCCCTTGTCAGTAAAGGTGCGTTCAATTACTTGTTTCGGAACATTTGGGTGAATATCTCTTATCACCAATCGGAATGGTGCCTCTTCCCTCAACTGGTGATGCCAAAATTCGCATTTGTGATTTGTTAGCAAGGTAACTACTGTTCGAAATGCATTGGAATTTTTAGCATAAATACGTGTGACTCCAAATCTGGAAGTACGTAATTCATATTCATCAGCTGGAATCACAGAATTAAGCGTCTCTTCTAGTTTGGACATTTTGTTAACTTGTGGCACACAAATAGCTGGAGGCTTTGGTGTCGTACGTCTTTGCACCTGTCTACCAACATTTTGAGGGCTGACTTCCGAATTATCGTCTAGTTCCTCATCGTCTGTCTCCATAACAGATTCGGCTTCTTCGGCTAAGGCTGCGAACCTGTTGTTTCGAAGTGCAACCGAGGGTGTGGTGTCAGTATTGTTGATTTGTCGCCCCTTTGTTGACAGAGGCTTGATTTTTTGAATTGTTTTCAATCCCTTGTCAGCTCTTTTCTGCTTTTTAGAAAAAGAGACCATTGGCATTTGAAATGCACAGCTGTTTAGCTGAGTCGAGTTTGGAAGTGCGCTTGTTTTACTTAGTGCACTGCTTCCGATGCTAGGTAAAGAACACACTCCGCCAGATGTTGACATTGCTATTGTGTAGTTTGAATGACTACTGCCGTTAGTGAATGTTATAGTGCTAGTTGTAATAGTACTTGTTGTTGCTGCTATCAAATTATCACTATAATTGGGTCGCCCAATCGACTTGTATATTCCTTTGGATAAACCAGCACGCGACTCTACAGATGAGCCAGCAGTTTGCCTCAACTTCTCAATCTCTCTTCTCTTAAGCTCAGCTAAGCTAAGGTGATCAAATTCGTCGCTATCCATTCTTGGTCAATTCGCAATATTTGTTTTTTTTCACAAATATGCAATTGCCCATCGACAATTAATACGAACAAAGTTTTGCCCCTCGGCTCCCGCAGAGCTGGGGCCGTGGCTTGCCCGCTGGACAAGAGCTTCTGATCTCACTTTTTGTCTTATCTCGTTTTGCCGACACCGCGGAGCAGTGTCCAAAAATATGTTCGGGTACGCGAGAACAACACGTGAATGCAGTTGAATATTGATTAGCACTTATTTGCACAGCGATACGTCCGTCATCAACGAATGCATGGGAAGAACTGAAGAGTATATCAAAATCAAACTTAAGGTATACACTTTGCCAAAAAAATGTTGGTTTCTTCCTGAATTAGCCTATTTATTAAGTGAGGCCCTCTTACAACTAAAAAATAATTCGAGTACAAAAAATATTTTAATTTTAGATGATAAAATTTGTAATTAAATTTTCTTAATTGTTGCTCTATCTATTTATCTGTCAAAATATCTTAAAATTTTAATAGTTAGGAGATTAAGAAAAAATATACTGATTATATTCAGTCGATGAAAATTTGTTGTAAGAAATAGCCCTAAATATATTGTACATTTTTGAGAATATAATATACAAATATTTTGGGAAGGGTATAACAACAGTTGCGAAATCTTTGAGCATTTTTGTAGAGCCCAAGTTTGTTCTTAAATATTTACAGAACTCTATGGTAGACAATTATGTTCGTTCTAATTGAGTTTTCGTATCTTTATCACTGCAAGTTGTTTTCATTTTCACTTTTATGGCGAAACCGAGCTTAAGGGAAAGGCTTGAACGGAAGCTTATAGTCAAGAGGTGGCTGGTGTAAAAACTATATTCTTAGTGCTTGACGTCAGGGGTTTAGTTTTACCGCTACACTTACAGCAGCCGCCTCTTTTTTTTTAGGTTTTTTTTTGCCTTGCGATTTTCTTATTTTTAGCTTTTTTCTTCGAGCTGTTTGAGCTTGTTTCCCTGTTTTGTTTTGCTTTGTTTTCTGGGCGAAGCGGGTGGGCGTGGCCAACACCTGAGCACACACACCAACACATGCACACCTGTGGAAATTCCAGGTGAGGCAAGATGGCCTCTGAGAATTTCACACCAAGGTTGCAACGAGGAAACAACAAAGCGTAGAAAAAAAGTAAAAAGATTGCATGCAAAATGAGTTTGCCTGTTGAGATTTAGTCTGCTGCGTCTGTGATAGAGCACACACACTTGTGCACTTACTCACACGCACACATAAAGGCACTCAAGTGTTTGAGGTAAAATTCCTTCTTTGTCTTAACCCATTTTGCTCCCTGACATTCTTTCATTGCCTACATTTTGGGGCTGAGAAATGATTCAATTAAATTAGACGACATAAAACGTAGCTTTATTTTGAGGCAAGTAGTAGAAGGTTATTCTCATGTCCTTTAATCCCAATGCAATCTAGCCTTAAAATGTATTTAAACAAACAATTTTATAATTTTTGAACGTTTTTTTTTTGTTTTTAGAAACTATTTGAGGGAAAAAGAAAGAAATTCGAAATCAGTTATAATTCTATACTACTTCTACTTTTAATAAGAAAGATGTACTTAAGTCACCCGATTTATTTTGTATGATCATTAATTCAAATAATTTATTTAACAATATTTCAGCGCATTGAATATCATATTTGTTATTTTTAATTCAATCCTCTGAAATAATTTCCTTTTTATGAGTAATATATTTCTTCTGGTTAATTAAATATAACTGAAACGCACTGTTCTATTTGGGATTTTCTGTTTTTGCTCGTCTATTAAATTTCTGCAATACTTGCAAATTGCAATCTTAACGATCCCAGCCTCACACCTCTAGCCATTTGCCCCGTCCCTTAATGGGATATAAAAAATCAATTAGCTTCCGCCTGAATGCGCAGCACTTGCAGGCGTTTTTATGTTTTTATGGCTCTCCAGCACCTCATCCTTATGGCTCCTCGTCCTTTGCAGCTTCATTTGCAATTATTACGCATAATTTGCCAGAGGTCGCTAATGAAAGCGTTTCGCTGGATGCGAATCCCAGTTTTTATGGCGAGAAGGGGGCCTACACTGTGGAGAAAATCAGAAAATCTTTTTACAGATGTAAAAAGACTTAGAATGCGGTAACAAACTTTATTTTTGGTCAATTTGAATTTTATGTTTAATTCCAAAGTAACTCTCAGAAAGAAGATGTTTTAGCATATGTCTCCTACATACTTTAAAATATTATTTAAAATAGAAATTTGAGCTCACACTTTTTTTAAGTGATTTTTTTGGGAAATATGTTTGTAAATCGGTAAACCCACATAAATCTATAGAAGCTGTAATAAATAGGACATTGTCAAAAGGCATTTATTGTTATTATTTATATATCGTAGTGTACCCTTTTAAGAGGTATTTTTGAGATGTAATTATTATTTAGTTTTAAGATTTTCTGTAGAGGTAAACTCACCCAGTATGACTAGTCCATTGCCCAGGAGTCCGGCAAAGCCGATAATGCCGAAAAAGACCGGGACTATCGTGGATACGATGCGTTCGAGGGCCACACTCTCCGCATCGTATTCCATGGAGTCGTTGGCGTTGTGGTCAGAGTGTTCCGAGGTGAATGCGTAATTGTTGCCACTGCTGTTGCTGGCGGTCATAATACTAGCATTTCCTGTGGCTGCCAAGGAGGCTTTTGGCCAACTGCTAATTAACATGGCTAACAGAAGAACCACCGACCGACGGTCAGCCATCTTGGCAGATATTTCTATTCGTTTATATATATATTAAATAAATATATGCCTCCAATATCTTGCTCGATTATGTAGGGGCTTTTTAATTGGCTGTCTTTCTATTGTTTGTTTCGGCACGCCCACGGCCACGCCCACCTCGGCATTTGCATATCCGTGAGTTATATCGCCCTGAAAAAGACAAATTGAAGTGCTGTAATAAATATTTTAGATATGAACTGGCAGATGCAGATACGTGGGCATAGGGCAGTGAATAAATATACATCCATATCGCCCCCATATCGTCGCAAAATAGATGGACAGTCAAGGCCGTCGATGTGTGGGCGTTGTGACAAGTTTTCCTTTTTGTTTCGCCCCAATAAAGGAATGTAAAATGTGTTGCACAGTGGGTCTAACGAATAACTTTCAAATTCTATGTAAAATTTACATTTTACGGTTGGGCAAGGAAATTCTTTATTTTCTTTGTTAAATACAAGAAAGCAAAAATTTGATCAACGCTTAAATGAAAATTTTGAATGCAGATTTTTGGAGAATCAAATCACAAGTCTTTAGAGGTATGCCACTTTGAGATCGGATTTAATTTGATAAAGTTATGGACTCCAGAAGTCCAATTGTGGGTCACCTTTTTACAACTCATAGGAAACCTAGAATTAATTAAAATGAAAATGGGTCAAAAATTTGATCAACGCTCAACAATCATTTTTATAATATTTTTTCATTTATTTATATATAGTAAGAATGGTGAAATCAAGGTAATAATAATATATTGACTTGCATTTTGTGAATATGTAATGTACCACATTAAAAATGATTTTCTTTATAAAGCTACAGCGTTTTCATAATAATCTTTATTATTCATTTTATATATATATGTATATATAAATATAAATCCAATTATAGTTATTATTTAGACATTATACATTGAAATATCTAAAGACTTTGTTTTACAACTGAAAACATAGTTACATAGATATAGTTTAAAATTGGTATTGTGGTCTTATTAATTTAATCTAAGTTTCACTGTCTGCTTGGCAAATGAAATAAGACAAAATGTAATTAAATTGAGTATACATATAACCGTTACGTATATGAACGTGGTCCTTTCTTCCTCCCGGAGAGGGATTATAGTTCGCCCAATTCAAATACATTGCTTTTTCCCCAGAGGCAATGGAGACGTAATTGCCTTCTTTGAGGAGATCGTTAATACCAAGCCAATAATTGTGATGTAGTTCGAGTTTCGCTATAATGGCAACATACTCCTCCTTGTCTTTAATGGACGCCAAGTATCCACCCTTCTCACGACAGATGGATTCAGCCTGGTTCCATGGTACTTTAGTTTTTTTTTCTATGTAAAAGAACCTCGAACCGATCTGCTCGAATTGGGCTGGGATGGTCTGGTTTCTGCTTGTGGGAGTCATCGGGGTTTTATCGAGGATCTCTTTTACTATTGGGTTGGCTGCAGAATTCTTTGTGGGATGTGTTTGCTGGGGGGCTGCTTGAAGTCCTTCAATTTTGCTCAGAATCGCCTGAAGTTGGCCATTCATTTCGGAACGAATCTTCTCTAGTTGAGTATCCATTTTGGCCTGGAACACGTCTATGTCTTCTTTCAAGGACCTTCGTTGGGCCTGCTGCTCTCCTTCAATCCTATCCATCTGGCTCTGGACTTTAGGAATAACATCGAGGGCGGTCAAACAAAAAGTGCCACACTGGAGGGGGGCATTTTGCAGGACGCACACGGTGCCGTTTTCCAGGGTTTCAGCCAATTGTCCTTGAAAATTCAGCAAAATTAGGGTACACAAAAAATATATTGGCAACTTTAGCATTTTGAATAACTGCTCGAACCGAAATTTCAAAACGAACTGAATAACATCGATTTGATAGGGAACAACGAAGACCATGATGTTGTTGATAAGAAGCCGAATTCTTCCAAATAGTACGTGGTCCTATAGGAATACATACGTTATCATTGGAATGACTTCTGGGAATTGCCAGGTGACTAATGCGAATTATCAAATATATATTATATATTAAAATATTTATATACTTATATATTTTCACTAATTTAGCTGCCCTAAGCCACACTTGATTGGGATTTACTAGGCTAAAATAGTTAAGTAATCTCTGGGGTTATTTCAGGTAAAAGTAAACCCATTTAAGGCACTTTACCATAGATATTGTGTTTGCTTAAAAACGGATTTGGTTTTATTTATTCCGAAATTTAACCTATATAACATTGCATGTTATGTTATTTCTGTACATAAGTACAACATGACAAACTTTGCTTGTTGAATAGCTTTAGAATATATTGGTACCCAAATAATTCCACTGTACCATAGACCATCATCTGCATGACCGTGTACAAATTATGCAAAATTAATTTAATTCCATTACAAGGAAACAAGGGGAAAATTTCGGAAAACAGACAGTGGACCTTGGTAGCAATTCATCAAATTTGCATAGTTAAATAAATAACATCGATGCCAATCATCCTGGATGGGATATAGCGCATACGCCACGTGCGCAGCATCAATTAGCCGCCTAAGGATAACACTTGTAAACATGTAACTCGCTTTTTTTACCATGTTTCTTTTTTTTTTGCTGTCCAATAGCATTACACTTTAACTACTAATCGAGGAGACATATGTGCTGTCATGTCGTGTCTGAAATGGCACGCACCCTTCGCTGACAGTTGGCTTAAGCTGTCAATTAACATATTATTAAGCGAGCAACACAAAAAATTCAGCAATCTAAGGAACAGAGGGCAGAGGGGCAGAAAAAGAGGCAAAAGCTGGGGGATTGACAAACGGTTACGACATGGAAGGACGAAATGGCATAATTGAGTGCGTCTGAAGATCTAGGAATTCCGTTGACAGAGTTCCAGAAACCCTTAACTCCGAAAACAACAGTCGAGTGCTTCCATAACTTTATAAATAAGATTGCTTTTATAAAAAAACTATAGGGATAATATTAAATAAATACAAAAATTTCATAAAAGATAGTATGAAATCAAATTTGAAATCAAATGTTACCCTACTAAAAATGTTACCCTAAAAAATTTTATTAAAATTGTTAAATACTTCATTTGGCAAATTAAATGTTAATATAAAAAATAGCTTTAACTAAATTATTAAATGTGTTATAGATTTGAATGAATGATTAACTGTGGAGCTATGAAAAGCTATCGAAATCTAATGTTTTTTCAACAGAAGTTTGTGGCGAGAACACTCTGTTCCTTGGGATTAAATTCCAAAGACGATGTTGGCGGAATATGTGGCAGACAGAAATAAATATAGCAGACGGCATCAAATTGGCATCGTATGCATACGAATTTGCGAAGGGCAGACCCATCCAATAAATTGCCATCTATAAATTATGCAGATGATATCGGGGGCACTTCTGTGATTGTTGTCACAAATTGCCTGCGACTGGGTGAATTATTTCCGCAGTACTTTTAATTAAATCAAGCAATAATTATGAACTGTTTGTCTCTTCTTATCGGCGATATTATTACTCATTTTTCGGCGACTCAATCTGTGATGGGGAATTATGGACTGGTAAACGCGATTTAATGGTTTACGTCTTCTAAACTCCACGATTTATGTTGAGCATTCTAAGCTGTTTTGATTTACGGCTTTCCAGATAAACTTCGCTTTGTGGCAAACTGTTTACGGATTAAGAGGCAAATAAAAGAGCGACCGGAAGTGGCTCCTCCTTGAGATTTTCCCGGCCTTTTCTCGCTTTTTCCGCTGCCCGACAACGGGGCTGAGTCATCGAGGGCAAGCGGCCATGAAATTGAATTGGTTAGTTCCACGAGTGAAAAGTGTCTAGTTATTTGTAGCAACGACACAAAAACTTTAAAATGAACCACTGTTTTATTCACTATTGATATGATATAATATGTTGGCTACTACAATTTATTATTATAAATTATATGAAACTTAACTTCAGATGGGGAAACTAAGTAGCTTAAAATTTTTTTTTAAATTGATGTTCGTAAAGACAATGGAAATAAGACTTCAAATGTATTGATTAATTGGCAGTCACCCAAAAAGGGAAAGCAAGACCATAATTGTATTATCCACAAACTACAATTGATGTTCGTGAGTGTAGTAGCTGCATTTAATCCACTTATCACCCATCACTTGTTAATGAAATCGTTGTCGCACAGGAAATGGGGATCTTTTTCAATTATCCCTTTTTGGTCGATTCATGACAGCCTATGGTTCTGAATAAATGGCAACGCAATGCAATCGTTACACAAGGAAAAATTATTAAATTTTTGCATTAATTTCATTTCTACTATTGGTTTTTAAAAACAATAAATAAAGTATATAATAAAAAGCGAATAGCGGATATCTATTTTGATATTGATTCGGAAAATAAAGCTAAATAATTTAAAATTTAATAATCTAATATATATATGCAGTGTTCATTTTGGTAATTTAAGTCAGTCGCTTGCATTGCTGATTCACTTATATTACGTATACGCAGTGTTGCGGAGAGTGCGTATACGCGACGTTGTTATCTACATGCAGAGCACCCCTTTGGCCATGGAATTCCGCACAATGGCTGTGCACCACAAATGCAAATTCCCTTCGCCCGGCTGCGATTCCGGTTTGAGTCAATTATTTGTGAGCCGCTGATTATTCAATTTATTTCAATTAGAAGAAAAGGGGGACACCGCTCATGTGGCGTTCAATCTAATTGCGTTTTTATGGCCCGAGTGCGAATCATAAAAGCCAGCCAAGCAAAAACATCTGAAGGCAGGCGGCAAAACAATAACATCATCATTAAATTAGAAGCCAAACACAGGCAACATCTGCCTTAAATTAAATATTAATAATTAATTAACTCTCGGTAAAAGCAGCGGATGAAGCAAGCCAAGTTCAAAACAAAACAAAAAAAACAATTTTAAATTTGGTAGCGTATGAGTGTCGCACATGACTCCCAGCAATTTGTTTGTTTTCCTTGGGCGAATATGTTTAGTCCATTTAAGGGTAACCAACAAGTTGAGTGAGAAAACAGAAAATATATTAAATGGATAGCATGGTATAGAAAAAACTACTTTATCTGTAAAACATGAAGTGAATAAAGCAACCTTAAAATTTAAGAAGAGAAACAGATTGTGTTGGCTTAAGCTATTTTACACCTTTAGTTAAATATAAAATTGCAATGTACAACAAAGGCAAAAATGTTTTTTTTGTAATTCATTTGTTCAACAAATAACTAAATTTAAACAATATACCGCACTCAAGCTTTGACTGCTCTGATAAGCCCAGTGAAATGGCAGAAGCTACCTCTTCTATTGACATTCCCTGTCCTTATTTGCCTGCCATATCGAATATATTTACCACGTACTGCTCATTTCCCTTCGCCCTTCAAACAATTTTGCATTTAGAGGAAAATATCGCTTGTGCAGTGCAGTGTGTGTGTATAAATTAAATATGTTTGTCATTGAGCTATTTGCATAGCTGGGAAAGAGCAGGAAAAGGCGGGAAATTGCAGGAAAAGGCGGGACGGGAAAAGCGGAAAGGTGTCTGTCGAAGGGCGGGCTCTCATGGCGTATGCTTGATATCGTTATTATTGACCGTATTTAATTTGTGCGGAGAGGAGTCCCGGCTTTACTTGCTGTTCAACTGTCAAAAGGATGCTTCAATCAAATTGCCTACGGAATGGTCAACGGCAAAAAGCCACAAAAATGTAATTACAAATTAAAGTCCAACGCTCTGATAGCCGTAAAATGCAACCACTGAATTCATTAAAATAATAGAACAATTCAAGGTTGGCACACAAACACCCACTTAATATTCATCCCGATCAAACGGATTACATAATTTGCTTTGGTAATGTCCTCCATAATTAAATGTCAGAAAGGCAATGAGAAAACTGATTTTCAGTCAGCAGAAATGTTTGTTAAAATATTAAATCATTCTTTTATGGCCCAACCCACTATCATTAATTAGCTACCAAAAATAAGTAGTAGTTGACATTTAAAACAAAAATTACGTTTTAAATTCACTTATCTACAGTCAGTCCATTTTGCATTTCTCTTTTTCTTCAGCAATCAATACTCCAATGGGTAGTCATTAAAAATAAATTAGTAAATGCACAAGCTTACTGCAAATTTCGTTTTGATTTAAGAAAACTTTCGACTAGCTGTAATTAAAATCAAATTTGGTTTATGTATATACTTTTCATTTGGGCCCTCTTTAATTCTTTCCCATCAGCGTGGTTCTTTCCGGCATTGGCTTGGTTTTTGGGTTGCCGGGAGCACAACTTTTTAATCAAATATGTGTCAACGCGGATTTATGAAACTAATTGACTTTAAAGGCGGCAACAACCCTCCGGTAACCCCCGCTTTAGAAAACCAGAAACCACCGCCCATGCTGGAAAGAATTAATTAAAAAACTTAATCTGCTTCTCGGCTATGGCAACAAATTCCCAACGGTCGTTGGTTTCGCTGGTTTTGATTTTGGATTTCCATCTTTGCCTTTCAAAATAAACTGTAAGTTTGTGTTACGCGGGCTAAAGTTACAGTGGCTGTTAAATTGAGAAGAAAAAGTTCGAAAAATAGAGTAATTAATAAAAATGGGATAATTAAAATCAGAGGAAGTGAGTGAATTACCCCGGGTGGGATTATTAAATGTGGAGCAAAAGGTAATGAAGTGAGTAACGCATATAGAAAACTCAAGAAACAGAGGTATGAATAAAATAATTTCTTAAATAAAATAAACTGAACTCTACGTAAGTGATAAATTAAGAATTCTCAAACTAATAAAAATATGTGTCAAAAATAGTTTATAAATATGTAAGTAATTTAATAGGAAAAACAAATTTTAATAGAAAGCCCAAGCTGCTTTTTGTTTTCGAAGTTATTACTAATGCCTAAATCACTTTAGCTGTTCGATATCTTTGCGGAAACTTTCTGCAAAAACTGGAGCTTGAAACTAGTATAATAAGCTTTATGGCTTTGCCATTTAAAATCTCAAATCCCTGCGGTTAAGTGAGCAATTGCCCCCAATAGTTTGTTGGCTTACATATATATACATTTTTTATTAGTTCTTGTTTTAACTGGCTGAAAGTTTGAAGCATTTCCATTGATTTTGGGGAGACGGAAAGTCGCTCGAAGCCAACATGGCTAATGATCGTTGGTTGAACTTTAAGCCCGGGGGTTTTAGCCCAGAGTTTTGCCGGGCATTTCGTTGTCGTTTTCCCGGTGGAAAAGGCAAAGTTCCTATTTGTATTTGTGTTACTGCTGTTGTGGCAAACACTTTACACAAGTAATTTCCTAATTGGTTAAAGCGCAGCACAAACACCCGCCAACCAAAAGCACACTCACCCTCATGTGAGCATTGGGAAAATTGTAGGGAAAATGTTAGGAAAAGCGGGCGGAAATGCGGAAAAGCGGGTGGTCGAGTGGTCGAGTCCATTCATAACGGCAGCCATATGCGCCGCAGCCACCATGGGCGATAGCCCCTATAAAGTGCACAAATTTGCAAAGCACTTTGCCTAATTGTTATGATAAAGAGTCGTTGAGGTCCTCAAAGTTGCCCACTTCCATCTGCTTTTCGCATTTTCACGATTTTGGTTTGGATATGTGGATATGACTTTTGTCATAAAACCAAAAAGCCTTCGGCGATTGGGGATCAACTTAATGGCCATGATGAGAAGTCGCTTTTGGATATGTTTGTGGGGTAAATTATTGGTTTAATGGTTCAATGAGAACTTATTTACAAAACGTTTTATTGATTTGCATGTTTATTTTATAATAATAATTAAACATTACGGTGTAATATTTATTGAATATTATCATCTTGATATGTGTGATTTATCTAGATATGTAGAAGTGACTTATTAACACAAATTTAGTCAAGATGAAGAATGTGTTCTGTATCTAGAGATGTAAAGTTGAGTTATTAACACAAATTTAGCCAAGATGAAGACTTAGTTTAATATATTCCTCTTAAATACTACAAACTGCGGAAGCTGTGGTTACAATTTAATATTTTTTTTGGTACACATCTGCCAAGTTGAGCACTCGTCCCAAAAAAGTTAGACGCGATGAGAACGTGTTCTTTTTCCTTTGCCCAATTTTCGCAAGCACGGCTTTTGGGGGAAAGTCACTTTCGCTGGCAAACAGAATTGGAAACGTGGCGGGAAAAGCGGGGAAAGAGCGATGGTAAAATCAAAGTTTCTGCTAGGATGGTAACCCTACTCCCCAGGCTCCAGGGTTGTCGTGTGTGCTCAGTCGTGCGTGAATGGCAGGATGAATGGATGCGGCGGTCTTCCTTCTTTTGATTTTTACCCCATGTATATATATAGATCCTTTTTGCACTTATCGCTCGTCTTCGCAATATTCCGACTCCTTGGCCGGCTTTTTTATGTGGCTTATTCATATTGAGTGGCCGTAGTCCACAAAAAGGATTCCATTTATTGGGTTGCATTTCAATTGGTTGCATTTCGGTTAATCGAAGGCCTTCAATCCGCACAAGATGTGGCCAATTGGTTTTGTATTGTGAAGCGATAATGGCAGTGGCATATATATATTTTTACTTAAATAAATAGTTATCAAACTATTATAGCTTGAATTTTTTCTTGTCAGAAATTATGTTGGCAATCTAATTTCTTTATTTAAGGATTTAAAATAATATTAATGTATTGTTAGTTGTGTTGGCTTACAATTTGTCGATTCCTAGAATTGTATTTAGGGCTGAAGTAATTCAACAACTTAATATTTTTGTATTTTACAAACAAATTAAGAAAATTATATGGAACTTCGTATTTGTCCTTTATTTATATGATATTTGAATTGGCCAAAATTATAAGGCATCCCATTTAATGGCTGCCAAAACTATATCTCCCCGAGTTCCAAATCAATTTGACCTTTTCAGTCGAATGGGCAACTCCATGTGGGAATTTTCCGTACCCCAATCGCTCAATAAAATTGGTTTCTCAGCGAGGAGCGGCGGGGTGTTCTATTTTTAATGCATTTCCGAGTGCTTTGGCGAACTTGTTTGATTTTCCATGAATTTTTTTTCATTCTTTTTCACTTATATTTCCCTGGCTCAATCGCAATTCCCTCGTGAGGAGTCCTGTCTGTCTTTCGTCATTCAGTGTCTGGGAATCCTGGACATGTCCTGGCAGTCCTGGCAGAAATGTCATCACATGCAGCTTAGGTTTTGGCCTGCATTTTAATTTGGACCTGCCTTTGTTCCCTGTTCTCTGGCATTTCTTTTTTTTTTTGCCAGACAATGGACCACGAAATGTGCAGATAAAATGACCAAAAAATGTAAAAAGGCGAAGACTAAAATGTGTCCGAAAGGCGAAAACGTGCAAGGAGTTTTGATTGTAAAATGCCATCACAACGGATATGTATTTCTCGACCATTGTCCTTTTTTTTTGGGTGCAGGTGCGGTGACTAGAAATTGGCAAATTAACTTTTGGACAAAAGTAAAAGTCACTAGACAATCACATATTTTGTGAAATAATTTCCCAAGCTTGAGAGAAAATAAAATGGGAACTTCAAAGAGATGCTAATTATGTAACATTTTATAATTGATGACTACTCAGTTTAACAATTTGCTTGGTAAATACACATTGATTACAAAATGTAAAGCTTTCTTATGAATTTTTTTAAATGTTCTATTTTAAATTGAAATATTAAAATGGAATACTAAATTTAAAAAATTAAAAATGTATTCTTTGGGTTTAATATAGTCAACGATTGCCTATAAACTGACCTGTCTGCCTATCGATTCCCTTTGATTTGAAATGCCTTTTTCAGCTGTCAGGCAAAGTGTCAAAAAAAACAGTAAGTTTCACCCAAAAAAAATTTGAGAAAAATAAACCGAAAACCAATTTTTTTTCTTGACCTGCAGTTAAACGTTGAATGACGTTCTCAACACTCAATCAATTGCGGCGGAGACGAGAAAAACACGAAAAAAACTTTACCGGACAACTACGAAAAAGGCGGAGATGGAAAAGTTTTCTGTCTGCTGACAGTTTTGCGGTTACCTGTTGAGGGGAAAGGGCGGGGGAAGAGCGGGGAAATGTTTGGGCATTGGGTGGAAATTGTGGGGCTATTGTGCCGCTATATTGGAAAAGTTTTTTTTTGTGTCTGCCCACTTAAATGTAACAAATCAAATGGCAACTAAACGAGCAGAGAAAAATGCGGGGTGAAAATCGAGGATGCGGTTTTTGTGACGCGATGGGGTAAATGTTCTTCTTCAACGGAAATAACAAACAAAAGGAGGCCAAATACGACTCTCATTTCTCTAGACCTTTGCCCATTCCACAGACAAAAATTCAGTAAAACGATTAAAACTATACAATATTAGATTACATACAAAAATATAAGTAAGTTTAATATAAACTTCTTGGGTTTTAGTGTAACTATTTGTTTCTTTTCTATGATTAAAATAAGTAGGTTATTCCCTGTTGCATTTATATGTGTCCTGTATTAAGAGGTGCTAAGATTTGTTATAAAACTTCCTAACTCATATTTAAATTTATTGAATTTTCTTTCTGTGTCGTGCAATGTCTGATTTTAGTTCTGGCCCTCTGACTTTGGCGCCACACAATTTTGTGGCCACATTGATGTCGCCCACGAAATCGGAAAGTTTTACTTTCATCGCCCTTTTCTTGCCCACTTCTCCAAGCTCAACCTATGACCCCGGTTTTCCTCTCACACTCCACCCCCTTCCATCTATTTTCAAGCCCTTTTTAACCGCACTCCATCTCTCTTACCAACAAACACTTAGCAGCTTTAAAAACTTTTTAGTTCTATGCATATTAACATTACGCATACGACATGAAGTTCATAAGTTCGAGCAGAGACAGATATTAGGAAAATAAGCTAAGGAGCAGGATGAGGATAGTGAAAAGGGAAAACTAAGAGAAAATTCTTAACTAGGTGATGTCCAATCAAGCTGATTGAACTTTCGATTATGTACGAGTGGTCTAAGCTTTTTCGGGTGACATAAAACTTTTTACACAACATCCTCGCTGGTAAATCTTCTCTTTTATTTGTGCGATAATGTCAAATCAGTGCCATCCATCTGAAAATATGTGAAAAATAAACCCACACAAATATTTTGCCAAAAGCAAAAGTGGTGGTTTATCCATTTGTGTGTTTATTTTACTATTTAATTCGGCTTAACATTCACAGAGCAATGATCAATTAAATACACCTTGAAAAAATATAAGTATAAATATTATTAGAAATTATCATCTCTCTTATCTAAATTTGGTTATTTCAAGGTGGTTCTTATTTGAAATATATGTTGGATATAAAAGAAAAGATTTTGTTGACACATCGTAGGCATTTTTTCCCAGTGTAAACTCAGCGTTTTGTGTCTCCTGCTGAGTGTTTTCACCTTTCCGAGTTCGTGGGCCTTGCGCTCAACTTGTCAACGCATATAAATTTTCCAACGCACTAGAAAATGGTGAAAATTGTGTTGGAGGTTGGTGGTGGGTGATGGGGGTGGGGGGGTTGGAAAGTGTGGGCGGTAGGTAGGCGTTACACCTACACACGCGCACGCTGAGCAGCTGCAAAAACACAAGTCAAAAGTCGGCCAGGGGCGTTCTTTTCCTGGCAGCCCAGGCAACCCCCCTCCCCTTACTCACCACCCATGAAGTGCCACCCCCGACTGAGCCCCCTCACCCCTCATTGCCGGCAGCTCTCAGGCTCATCTGTCTTTTTGGTTTATCGTAACTCAGCACAGTGACTTAAGGTCTGGAAATATACAAATATATCTCTCACATTTGTAATTTATTTAAACAAGAACAAAAACCTGAAAAATATTGTTTTTAAATTTTATGTGTTATGCAATTGTATTGTATTAGAGTTACTTTGCTTAAAGTTATTTAAAACACATTATATTGCTTAAAATGTGATTTGAAAAGAACCCCAAAGCCATACAGTTTATTCAAGCAATGCTAAGTTTACTCTAATTTGTTTGTTTAAATATTTAATTATTTATATAAATGTAAATAAAATGTTTAACAGACAAGACAACCTTAATAAGTTTGCAATTTAAATGGTTTCAAATAAACTTACTATTTAAGGTTGAACCGATATTCTAAGAGCCTTTAAAAATTCATAAATTGAAGCTGCTATCTTTGCCGTTATTTTTTTTTTGGACCCACTGTGCCGTGGGGCTACGACTGTTTGTTTTCAATTTCAATTTTACAATGAGCGAGGCGAGGTAAACCGGGGCTAAAACGAGCCGCCTTCCTGGTCTAGGCCAAATGGCCAGCTACGTGGATATATGTGCTATATATAGGCCTGTTTCGACTCTGTGTATACATATACATATATAATGAATAACGGCACAATTTCACACTTCCTTTCATTGGAAAATTACAGGAAAGGCAACGATTGTTCCGCCTTTTGTTTTGGCTGAAAGCTTTTTAATAAGGCAGCCCCATGTCTCCCACATCGCAGATATTATTGCCTAGATTTTTTTATATACCAATTGGATTTGCGGATAAGTTGGCGCGGCTTATGGACGACCTCTTCTTGGCCTGTTTAATTTTTGCTTCTTGTTTTCACACACTGCGCACGTTATTATTATGGCTCTGCAATGACCCATCCATCTCCACTTTTATCCTGGTCGAAAAAAAATCCTAGTGGAAGATAGCAGAAGTAAGAAACCAATGACCCATTTGTGTCATCAATAAAAACAAACAGAAAACGGGAGGGAAAAAGTTAAAGGGAGAAAGAACTCCGCACATATGGGAAACAAATAAAATGTCTTTTTATTTGCTTTGGTTTAATTTTTCTGGTCTGTTATTTACTCAAAGCTAAAGTTCAAATTTAAGAATTAAATACGTGGGGACAAGGCTACGGTAATATAAGACGTTAGTTTATATCAAAGCAAATTAAAAGAGTAAACATCAAAGCAACGAAAAGGAAAGAAAAAGAAAAATAAAACTAAAGCAGACTTTGTAAGGAATTCATGTTATGGAACTAATAAATTATATAAAATTTGTTTTGGAAAGAATTCAAATTAAACTTTGTTGCTTTTGTAAGAAATTCGATTTAAACCATAGATGCAATGGCCGCGTTAAATGAGAAAATAAAAGTCAATTTTTAATGACATTATTATTTATAGAAATCAAATTTTAACAACCTATCTGTTAGCCGTTTTCATAGAAATATTTCGTTTTATTATTATACTATCCATAAATTCTGAAAAAATTAACTAATTTTCTTAGCCTTAATCAAACATTCCATTCAACTCAACTCAGGTGCATTAAGGATCCTGAATGATTCGCCCACCAAATGAATAAATCAGTGGACTATTTATCCAATTACCATAAACAGCTAAAAAAAACCCCAATGCGAAGCATAAATAATGAATGGGAAAAATCTCTTTTGCAAATGCAAAAATCAAAAAGATTTCGCGACCTTTGGCCAAGCGAAAAAGAAGGCAAATAATTTCCGCTGCTTGAATGCGACTCAGACCCGAACTTCTGATACCCGACCCCATAGCCCTATAGACCCATAGCCCCATAGCCCCATAACCCCAGATGCCCAGATATCATACCCCCCAAATAGCCCCTATAACATCCCCGGGCAGACAGGACAGCACAGTTTCCGTTTTCCGTTTCCTGTGCAAATATGCGAGCAGGGAAGCCAAAATCCAGGGGCGGAGGGCAAAAGGATTGTAAAGTGACCGGAATCGAAGGTACAAATACCTCGGCAAATAGGTTCTTTGTGAAATTTGATTGCCATAGGATTTGCTTATGATATAACTATGTATAGTTGTATATGTTTTTAAGTAGAAATTATTTTTATTTACTTGATCTTATCCCAAGATCTCTTCTCCAGATGTATTTAATGTTAATATATTATTATATAAATATAAACTAACAACTGTTTTTTAATGAACCTAATAACCCATAAATACCCATTTCCAGGGTATCAAAACATGTGGGCGAGTTCTCGCATTGGTGGCCTAAGTTGACATGATTTGAGCCGGGTTCAGTTACGGTTGGCAGCCGGTCTAGTCTAGGCGGCTTATTGGTCAGAGCTTGTCGATGATGTCGATGGTGTTCATGTGGAATGTCCATGTTCGAGGGTTTCCTTCTCGCTCCCTTTTTTTTTACTGTCTGTCTGCGTGGCCAGGTCTTTTTTTCATGCCAGTACAAAGGCTTTTGCAATGTCAGACAGTAGACCTTCGACTCTCCACCTCCTCTGCCCATCACTTCAGCAGCTTTTGGGTAAACATTTAAAAGCGGGAAATCTGTTTTTGTATATGGCAAATGGAGCACCAGGACTAGCACAATTTATTACACTTAATTTGGCATTGAACATTTTTTTAATTGCCCATGGTATAGAATTTAAAGGGAGTTTCATATTTTGTAATATCAATATGGATGTTAAGAAACACTACAAACAAAAGCATTAATAACAAAACATTTAAGTAATGAATAAAACTCATTTAAAAATATATGGTAAATCAATTCATTTTTGAAGGGTAAGCCTTGCATCGGTTAGTTTAAATTCAGTACTTTCAGGACTTTCCCCATTTTCCCCAAGCGCTTTCCCAGCTCTTTTTCCCGTCTCGTTTTCCCCTCTTTTATGGCCTCGTAAACAGCACATAACACTAAAGAGCCTGCTTAAGGGCGGGTTCTAGGCCAGAAAAGAGAAACATACACAAAATATAGAAAAATAAGAAGTTGTCTTCCGGGAAACTGGGCGTAATGTGCGTGTGTGAATAAAATAGTTTTCGAGTATCCATTTGCATATTTAAAAGGAGGAACTAAATGTTTTCCTCAGCCTCACAACTCCATCCGTTTCTGGCCCTCCTTGCTAATGGCTTTCCTTTCCACAATTTGCTTAGCCACTTGTCGCACATGCCAAGTATTTGTATTTAATTTTGCATGTGCTTTCATTAAATAATAGAGAAACGCTGGACTGAGCTGCAAGCAGCTGTTGTCCTGCCAGAAAGAAGGACGAGATTCCCCCGCCATCAACAAGTTTCTGGTCCCTTCGGTGGCCAAGTTTATTTAGGAAAATTCCTTTATACGAAATCCAAAGAGGGAAAGCTTTCGGCTTCGATTGGGGAATTCCAAAGCCTCACACACCCTGATTTCCATATATACATATATATGCATAAATATATATTTATCTTGAATTGAGTTTTTAATTAAAGCGGCATCTCTGCCAGATCCTTGTCCGCCTTCAATGAGTTATATATATAAAACGGGTATCCCCATCAGACAGCTTTGGAATATTTTTAACATTTTATATTAGTATCCATTCAAAGAATGCCAGCTGAGTTCTTTCGCCTTTGGTTATAAATTTTCCTTTCATTCCGTCTATTTATATTCCGTAATCCTCGGTGAAAGGTTTTGACCCTGGCATTGGATTTGGTGTGTTTTTTTGGTGAATGGGATATTCAGCAGGGGAAAATGTGGAAGTACTGGAGAGGATCCATCCGAATACTTTCACAACATATTCTGCGGCACAAGAGTGACAGGTTGAACACTTAAAAAATTGTTGACATACTAAATGATATGGTATAAGTTACAAATGTGTTTAAAAATTTAAAATACCATGGAGACTCTAGTCCATGTTAATTTGCTATTTATTTTGTATTATTAAATACTATTAATTGAAAAGATGATGGGAGTAGAAAAACTCTATAATTTAGGTTCTATCATTGTTTAAAAATATAATATATTTCTTAATAATAAACGCAATTATGTTAGGTGTAATTTATTTTTTTATTTTTCGAAATATTTTGTTTTAATTTTTAGGTAAGGGGAAGAATTTTTGAAAGTGATTTCTAATGCCTCACCTGTTTTGTCAGAAATGGGATTTGGGGGAAATTAAAACACGAGTAAGCTCAAATTTCATTTTAGTGTTGACATTAATTTGGCAATGTTTTTGTGGCAAGGAGCTCGTTGAACTGCCCAACTATTTGGACAGCTTTTAGTTTGTGCGGGAAAAATATTAAAACGACGTTGTAAAGTTGCTGGAAAAATGTGGCGCAAAAATTTGGTGGGGATTTTTGGTGGGGTTGGGTGGGTGGAAAAACATAGCGGAAGGTCACCATTTCATATGCAATTCCTGTGTTGATTGCAATTTCTCCGGTTTGGGGCAAATGTAATTTGTTTTGATATTTCTATTTGCCGGGATTCTGGCTTTTGGCCTCCCCACAAAATCTGGTTGCAATAACACCACGAGAATTAAGCACTTACATGGTGGGGTTTTAGTTTAAATCCATACTACACTTGGTTATTTAAAAGGGTTGTTGTTATTAGTTTCAGTTTCCTAAATATGTAATTTTTTTAGATATTATTTTTGCCTTTTAAATCATTTTACTATAAATATTAAGTGTTGCATATTTAATTTAATTTGCACTAATTGCATTCAGAGCTGGGTGCTAGCTAATTTAATTTGCCCGTTTATTTAAACGCTTTTTGTAAATGTGGGTTGGGAAAAGAGTGTAGAGCTTTAACACCCAGTTGCCACTCATTTTCTGACCTTGTCACCGAATAACGAATAAGGCTAAAGGGTCATCGTCGTTGGGGCATGCTTAAATGGAAATATCTTCTTACAACTTCTCCCTATTTCAGAGGAACGATTCCAGGTTGTCGGCCATTGTCATTTATTGTGATTA
Source organism: Drosophila kurseongensis (assembly GCA_018153305.1). Classification (NCBI taxonomy): domain Eukaryota; kingdom Metazoa; phylum Arthropoda; class Insecta; order Diptera; family Drosophilidae; genus Drosophila; species Drosophila kurseongensis. The sequence continues at coordinate 2,963,975 of JAECXX010000141.1, forward strand.
TATGGTGCACATGGTGTCCCTGTCTAATGATGCCACCATGTGGCGTCTGTAAGCCCCTCTCTTTCTGCTGACCTCCCTCCGTCTCTTTCACCCTCGCATTGTTGCACGTCGCAGGTGTCAATGGCCTTTGGAATCCAGATTCTTCCATATTCCCCCAGATATATATAAGTTGAAAGGGATTTAGAGGAATTAAACTTTGCGTTTTTTACTCTTGTGAAAAGAAGAAGGGAAAATCACAGTAAGTTTTTAATTGAAAATATAATTTAAAATCTAAAACACAAATACAAATTTGATTAGTTGTACATTTAAAGGACCTACAACTTTCGTTATTTCTTAAGGTATATCTAAAAATTTATTTGATTTATGAATAAACCGAAAGGAAAGTAATTATAAAAATTTGTAATGAGTTAATTTCTAACACATTTTATATTTTTACCTTAAGACTTGCAATTAATAAATTAAAAATGATCTTTGTTGTATTAACTAGGATATCAGGTGTTCGGGCTCTAAGCAGGTGTTTCCTGTTTATTTTTATTTTTATGTTATTTTTTCATGGGACCCAAGGCCGCTTTATTAGCCCTCTTTTTCTGCCCCTATCTACCTGTCTCCCTCTCTCCAATTGTGCGCCCTTCTGCACAGTTAGGGACATTAATTTAATCGGCATGTCATTTCATGTTCAAAGTTTTACACCTTTGCGACAGGAGGCAGGATAACCATAAAATGCCTCTTGGCTTTGTCCTCATCTCAACCTGGATTTCCCCCTTTTCCCGCTACCACTTTTCCTGCCTTTTCTCGGCTTAATTCCCTTGTTTTGGCCGTGTTAAATGAGCAGGGACAACAATGGAATTCAAGGAAGTTTCCCAGGGAAAAATGAGTTTAGTTTCGCTCACTCACCGCCTAATTCGAAATCCGTGATTCCAGGCACCAAATGAGAAACGTATCTGTAATCAGAATTGGAACCATTTCCACAATTATAAGTCATTTATTTATTCATAAACGCGCCCAATCAAAAATTTACCAGATCGCTGATGAAGTCTGTGAAAAATTGATTTTCGTTTAATTGCGCGTAGCATTTGCCAATCATAATTGATGGTGGAAAACGGGGTGAAAAACCATCAATAGTTTTGTTGGTAATGGGTGAAAAATCGAGTCTGGTAAATGAATAATGACCTGGCTTAAATAACAAATCTAGTGTGGGCAAACATGTGGATATACATCAACTAAATGAACTTCGGAAATTGAGGTGCCAAAAGAGAAGTTGGTCATAAATAACTAAACTGAAAATCCGTTTGAGATATTTTATTTTCAATACAATGCTCTGTAAATGCATTTTCTTGTTGAATAAGTTAAATTTATTAAAAAGAAAAAAATGAATAGGAAAAAACGAATTTAAAATAAATGAAGTGTTTTGCAAAGACTTTTCACAATTAAATCACTTAAAAACATTTAAATATTTCTTTAAATAATAGTTTTTGATATTGTCTTTACTATATTTAAGAACCAATTTAATTTTGCCAGTATTACTGACATAACTGATTGTGAAACTGATTTTTATTTTGCTGGTCCCCATAAAGTTTTGCGAAGCCAACTTTCTCCCAAATAAAAAGAAATTACAATTAAGCAGCGAATTTAATATTATTTTTTTTATGATTCTCGGCATAAAAATTCGGATTCTCATTTTTGGTTTATCGCATTCTCGGTCTTTTTCTTGGGGGCATATTATCGTTAACATTTTTCTTGGCTTTGTTTGGTCGTTGCTTGATTTTTATGAGTTTTATTATCCAAAAGCACATGGTTGGCAATGTTGCTGTTGTTTTTGCCCGCCCATTGTTTGTTATTTATTTTGTTGTTGCTGTTGGCAGCTTGTTGTTTATGTTGTTTTCGCTTATGTTTTTATTGACAGTTATGACAGCCATTTGTGCTCGTTGTCATTGCAGTTTTCTTTGAAATTGGCCGGGCGAAAAGTGCGCAGAAATTCATTTCGATTTTCTCGGTTACAATGAAAACGAACTATCCTTTAATGACTGAAAATTATACGACAGCTATTTACTTATTGCTATTAAGAAAACGTCGCTACTTTGTAATTAACTTTATCCCACTTCTATTCGGGACACCATTGGATTTGTCTTTAAGTAACTCTTGCATTAACTTAAAAGGATTGAAAGGAACATTCCCAGACATCTAAGTAGAAAATCCTTTCAGCTCATAAGTAATTTTGCTTCCAAGAAGTCCTATTTGCCTCTATAGTTTTAGTGCCATTAAAATGCAACCGCAATGATATCAAATAATAATAATATGAAATGCGCAATAGCGTTTGGTGTGTGGGCTCAAAAGATGGCAAGTTGGAATTAAGCGAAACTAAGCCACAATTAACTGATGTTCTTGCCTCTGTGGGTGTTATATATGTTTGTATCTACATGTACGGCAACAATCTTGGCCGCATTTTGTGGCTATGGTAACGATTGTGCAGCTCATTAGAATGGAGAGAAAGTGGGAGGTTGCAGCCGCAAAATTCCATCAACGGATGCAAATGAAATGCCAATTTTCTGCGTGCTCACACAGTGATGTTCAAAATATTAGTGAACATCTACTACTGCATATGTTTTTAAATTTTGTAATTTAATAAGCTTGGAAAATAGCTAGTATGTACCTATTTTAATAGTATTTTTCTATATATACCATTATGATTATTAATTAAATTTTTTCTCAGTCAGCATATATGTATAATAATCTATTTCATAGATAAATGTTAACCCCTTTTAAAAACTTAAAATAGCCTCTATTATATTGAGTACAACTGTATGTGATTGCTGGGTTGCTGGTGCTTTTTGGGGGCGTGGCTGGCAAGTAGTTGCTTCAATTAGGCGGCAAATTCATAATGTACAAACTCGAGTCTGGCAAAAGCCACTCAAACAAAACGAAACGAAACGCAATGGGGAAAGTTGCCCTGGCCAAAGATGCGCAGAATTGCCTAAAAATGTGTTTTTGGCCATGTCCGTCGAATGACTTGCACACGTCGTCCTGTGAATTATCCCATATCCTGCCAGGACCCCCCATGATTAGAATAAAATGTGGCAGCTGTGAGATATGAGTGCACGTACAAGTAGAGTCCGAGTGAGCAGGACAATAATGAAGGCCGGAGGATAAAGTGCAGGGGCGTGGCAGCTGCTACACACACGCTTTTACACTGGCAGAAAATAAAAATATAATTAAAAAGTTACCAACAATGCCGGTTATTTTTAGAAAAATGTGACTAACTTTTTTTTAATTCGGACTATGGTGGGTGGAGATTAGTCTCTGAAAGTGCAGCTTTGGTTTGCCTTTTATATTAACTTTTTATAAATTTTGCAATTGAAAATTAAATGTATTTTTTCTGTGCAGCTCATGGATACTAAAGTTTTTTGCCAGTCACCCCGACCTCCATTTTCGCCCCTGACACTCTAATGTTATTAAAATTGCTCGGTCTTTGTTTGCTCACTTGGAAGTTGGTCCCATTGATACCCGTTTTAGATCCCATCATCTCCTCTCACTTTACATTTTTCGCCCCTTTTGAGGGGATATTTTCAGAAAGCTTTCAATATATTTAACAAAATATTTGCGCCTGACGAAAAAGTGACAAAATGCAATTGGCAATACAAATTTTACCCAAGAGGGTGAAGGCCAAAGTGGGTAGCACATAAATGATGAAGGCAAAAATATTGTTTTTAAAGTATAACTAAAAGCTTTAGTCTTTAAATAGAATTTCTTTAAAGCAATATATTCGCTCCATACTTGTATTCAATTACTTACCACACCAAAGTAATTTATTTATTAGTTATTAATTCTTATTTTTGTTAGGCTTTTGTGTACGCGTATTCGATTGAAAGCTGAATTATATAAAATTCACAATTTCATACACAATTTTCTCCAACTTAAATTCAATTTTCGATCAAGTACTTGCCAGGTTTTATGGGCCTACCTAATATCCCAAAAGGTAACAAAATATTTCTGCCTATGTCATCAGAAAAGCGAATAGAACAGGGAAAATCAGGCCCTTCATCGGCTGTTTCATTATTTTTTATGCCCTCACATTTCGAACAGAGTCTGGAGTCTGTAGTGTGGACTAATCGAATCAGTCGAACGTCTCTATATATATTTGAATAATCAAAGCGACTACTCTTGCCCGTTTCCCATATTTTCCTGATGAGCTGTGGGAGAGCCAGATGAAAATGGCCAAAAAGGGGAATGAATTCTTGGCCCCATGTGTCTCAGTGCTGTCAACAAAATATTAATACGATACCTTTTAGGGGAAAAAACATTTAATAAAATAGGCAATATTTTTCATTATTTATCAAAACCATGTTTTCGGTATTTCGTATAACATTTATCAAATATTAATTATGACATGTAAGGTATCAACTATTAAGCAGGTGTCAAGAAATAAAAGGTAATTATTTCACAGTATTCATATTTGAAACAAATATAAGAATAAGTTTGACATATTTTCGGGCCAAGTGACTTGGAAAATTCCAGATCTGTTGGATCAAGGATAAATTGGCACCACTGGTCGCATTCCCATTCACATTTCATTTCGATTCGCCTTTTTCGCTCCAAGTGGCACTTGAGCCACTCAAAGTGGGTGCGATGGGGGATATGTGTGGATAAATGAGTTGGACCTGGGTCCCCAGGGTTATTTTTACCCCCTGAAACCTCCCAAAGCCCCATGAAACACCACCCCCCACCCACTCCAATTGATACATCGAAGTGCGAAAATCCGGGCCAAAGGCAAATGAGCAATCGATAGGGGGAAAAAGGGCTTCAATTGAATATGAATTGACTGTCGGATTAATATCGCTTAAGCACCCCCTGCTTTAATTTGTCGCAACAAACTAAGCGAAAATGGAATGTAAATTGCTTCGACAAAGGGCCATATCTCTATTCTAGTTTAGTTCCTTGGCCCGTTTTTATGGCCTTCAATATGCGGACATAACCATAAAATACAAATACCCAACCCGAACCCAATAGAAGAAACAAAGGAGGGTTTTGATATGTGGAGAGCATACATATGTGCCGCTAATGCCCCGCAAACGATGACGCGGGGATAAGAAAAGTCAACAGAAGTTTTCCCGGGAGTCGACTCGCCCGATGACATCCCAGCGATAAACTTAAGTTTAATGGAAATCGAAAAGGGTGCAAACAGCAAGGGGTTTCCCCGTTCGAATGGTTTTCGCAGTTTAGCGTTGCCCTGAAATTGCTAATTTAATTAAAATATTTATTTTAGAATTACAGCAAATATTCGAAAATCGCATTTAGTAGTCACTAACAGAGTGGCTAGAAATATGCTTTTACATGTGAATGTGCTTTTTCTTTTCAACAGTTAAAGCACAATAAATCTTTATTAATTTCTATTAGGAAATTATATTAATATGTAAGGACAATAGGTTCTTTAAGAAATTCCGATTCAAATTTTTTATAAAAATCTCTGATAATTCTTAAAGTTTTTTTTTAATCGAAAATATTTAAACTATTTTATTGTATTCTTTTGTCTTTAAACCGTAAATAATATTACGATAAATCTGAATAATTAGTTAAGTAATTCTCGCACTACCATTTGGCATTTGGTTATTTTTTATTTCAAGGACTTCTTAACCTTTTGAGCCTTATATACCCATTGTCTATCTTGGCCGGCATAAAGACAAAAGCAGACAAGTCTTAAAAATAGAAAATATATTGCCAATGCAGAGAAAAAGTCGGAAAGGCGAAGGGAAGCGGGGTTCGAAATGAAAGGAGGGCACTTTTTGTTTTGGCGCGATAAAAGAGGAGGAAACTGGTGGCTTTCTGACCACAAATAATTACAAAAAAATTGCAGTAGCCTCCGTTATAGGATTTTCCTCGTCTCCCCTCGAATCTTCTGGCTTTTTCTCTGATCCCCATACAAATGATAAGCCCTGGAAATGAACAAAAATAAAATCAAATAAAATAGAAGCAACCCAAAAACCCAAATGGAAAATTGCCAAAAGTAAAAAAAAAAAAAACCTAGCAAAAAATATGGCCAGACAGGGAGGCGATTTGGTAACCAATTTAGTGATAAAGTTATTCCCAGTTGCGAAACAATTGCAATCTGCGGGAGTTGATAAACAAAATTTTGGAGGCGGAAAATGGCCACATCTTTAATAGAATCGGACTCGAAGAAAAACACTCATTAAAATGATTGAGTTGAATGAACTAGAAAATTGTGTTGACTTTAATGTACATTTCTTCCCCTCTTTTTTTTAGTGACGAGTCCTTGACTTTGACCAGCTTCATTGATTAGCCACTTTGATGGTTTGATTGATAGCCAAGCAGGACACGTGCCGCCAACACAATACAAATACCAATTACTTAGTTTACTTCATCCCAATATTTTTCCATTTATTTTTTTACCTCGTGTTTGGCTGACTTTTGTTCTTGTTTGGCTTCCATTAAATTCCGTTTTCTATAACTTTGTTTTTTAAAGGCAGTTTACAACAATGTTCACAATTTTTGATATTTTTTCAAACAAATTAAAAATGTTGCTTGCAAGGAAAATTATTATTACATTTTTTCTCGAAAAACTTATGATTGAGATCAACAGCAGCCAGCTAAGAAATCATTTTACGAATGATTTACAAAGTGCTTTTTTCTCTCTGTCTGGCCCCATTAATACTGCGGCTGTCGGAGCGAGAGGACGCAAGAGTAAGGTACTCGACGAAAATGGAAAGCTTACGGCTACTTAAACCAACTTAAAAAGTGAAGGACACCCAGAAGGAGGGTCCTTTAACCAGGCTGTGAAGCTCAGTCACAAAGATAAACAGGCAACAAATTAAAATGAATTAAAATTGTGTAAAGTTGTGAGCGAGAGTCTCTTGAGCGATGAGAGCGGGTTAAGCGGTGGGTGTTAAGGGGTTAAGGTCAGGTATATATATATATACATATATAGAAGGAGTATATAGCATCCTTTGGCTAACTAAGATTAATGAGCTGGCCACGGACGTCGACAACTTCGAGGCTAATGCCAATAAATGTGAGCCTCCCCTGTTTTCCCTTTTTTATATTTTAATCCGATGATTTATAAACGCTTCGTGTTCTCTCGCTTTCCACAAAATTCAATCATGAGTAAATGCGGCTCCTTGTCCCCCTTTTCCACCATTTTCCTCAACTAACCGCTGTCAGCAGCAGTTAAACAATTGAAGCCATATTTAGTTAACATTTTGACTAATGTCCCGGGCCAAAGCCAAAACTTCACTCAACTAAACTCGTCGACTGACTGATGGACTATTTGATCGATGGGTCCCAGGGAAAATAGAGAAAAAGAATAATATATATGTATGGGGCAACAGCTTGGAGAAAAATAGAACAAGACGACAGGGACTAACTTTTCTACCCTCGAAATTTTGCACGAGAACGGAATAATATTTAATAAAATTTAATTATCAACTTAATTGCAATGTGCGCAATTAATGACATTTAAATGTTATAAGATCATAATATTTTCTTAAGCATTATCTAAAATCAATACTATTTTAAAATCTCCAATTTACAGCTAAGTCCGGTTTTTAAATTTCCGGGTTTTTAATAAAAACTATTAGAAATAGTGGTCGAAAGTTGAAATGTCATACCTCGTTCAATTCGTTATAAAATTTTCGATCAAACTGTATCCTCAGAAAATTAATATGTATATATAAATAGGAAATAAAACCATAGGAAATAATGTTCAAATTTTTCAATGTCATGTCTAATATCTTATCTAATAGTTATCTATTTTATTATTAAACAGTTGTTCTTTTTTTAGTTCTAAGTTATTAAAAGTCACTTCTGGCAGTAATTTTGAATTGAATAATTTAATGACTTTCATTCGCCATTTTTCATTTTCAGTGGTTTATGACTGTCATTAAGCTGATTATTCAGGTGAGTCCAAGTCATAAAGCGATAAAAAATATTGATGATCAGCATTATCCTTAATGCAATGCCACAAAAACTGTTGATGGATAGGGGGACAAATGCATAATAATTTAATATGCTGGTGTCATTTATTCATGCTTTTTTTTTATATAGATAAGTTGCGAGACTTTTGAAACTGTTCACGGCTCAGTCTGTCTCTTTCTGGTCTCGGATGTCTGGCCCTTTCTAGCAATATCGCCGACGGCGAGTCATGAATTTTATTGAGTGAACTGTGATGAGAAAAATCCAAAGAACAGCCAGAGATGGTCAATTGTGCAGTCACTTTGTCTTCTGACACTTCCAATGATGCCCACCAAATGCAACCCTATCCCCGTCTCTTTTGTCCTCTTTATTTCCGTCTCTTTCTGGCACAATCGTCCCATCTCTTTCCGACCAGAGCTTCCATTTAAATTGTTTCGTTTGTTAAGAGAGCACGCACAGCATTTAATGCGAAAATTCACTGGAATTTCGCACACAACGCAAACGGATCAAAAACTTGGGGATGGCAAAATGTTGGGAGGAAAATCGGGGAAAACGGGGAGAAAGGGGGGCTAAGTATGCAACATTTGTATGCAATCCTATTGCCCCACAAAAAATGTATATAAATGCAGAGCAGAAATATCCATTTGTGAATTGAAGAGGCAAACTGAGGCAAATTGAGTGAGGATTTGAGAGGCAAAACGGTTTGCGAAAATTCCCAGAAGAGCTAGTGTTGTAAGTCCTAAACCAGTAGTTGGTTCTGCACTAAATCCTTCTATTGATATACTTTTGATAAGCACAACAATTATTTTTCATGGCTACGGAAGTATCGTTTTGTTCTACTCTGCAGTTTAATTTAGTATTTTCCAATTGCCGTTTTATTGAACATTTATACAATAATTTAAATAATTTTCATGTTCTATATTAATTTCCTATTTAATAAAAAATGTACATTTTCTTGTACATTTGTTTTTCTTAATATCCCTCAATTTGAACTGCTCTTAGTTATATTGATATTGATTCACCGGCAGAAAAAGAACAGAAAAATGGGAAAATAAAGAAAAATCGCCTAGTCAACGTTCATTGAAAGCGAAAAGCTTTTAACATTTCACGAGCACCCTTTGCTAAAAGAAATGCCCCCCTTTTGAAGGGGGGTCACCCATCTGCACGCCCCTGCTCCGCGAAAAACCTGTGAAGGATCTGCAGGATGCCACTTCGACGCAGTTGTCAGTCGAGAAGTGAATTTAAGTGACAGCTGTCTGCGGCAACGCTGGGGCGGGAAACAGGTGCCACGCCCCCTGGACACCACTCCCTGTGTTTACCACACCCTGTATACGGCACCCTCCACTGTTTTTTTACACTGGGGAAAATATAAGGTATCTGAAGTTATTTGTAACTTTACATTCACATTTCATTCAGATTTTTAAAATATTGTTAAATTAACTTTTTAATGTTTACCTTATTTAAAACCAATTGTTTGAGCCAGACAATAATATTTTATATTTTTATATTTTTAATAATTCATTGAGCACTAATGAAAATATAAAAGCCTAAAAGCTTGGTAGTATGTTGTCATTATATATTTAAAATATATTAAGTTAATTATTTAATATTTATATATATATTTTTTTTTTCGGAACAAATGTATTACGAACCATTTTGTAAAGATTTTTTCCTAGTGCCCTGCGACAGTCATCCATTCTTTGGCATCTTTGCCATTGACGCTGCGCGCGTGTGCAAGTCAAATTATGTGGAAATGAATTATGACCCCCTTCTCCCTCCATTGTAAACAGTGTTCTTCTACCAAGGCGGTGCCAAAAGCCACCGAAAATGCCCGGAAAAGCGTTTACGGCGGAAAAAGCCAAGCAAAGTAGAGCGAAGGATCACAGCAGGCGATGAACGGAGTTAGCACTCAGGCTCATTAGCTACCAACACAAAACCGTGGGTCGAAATCCATTTGCCTTAAACATTAAAAATTAATGGCTAACATAACTTAAAAAGTGTATAAGTTTCATTCCAATTCGTATATTCAATATTACAAGCAACTTTTAGCTGTATTATTACAAGAATGTATTTAAGTAAAAAAAATAAAATATAAAATTAATGAAGGAAATATTTAAACATGTTACAAAAATATAAATATATCTTTTCGTTGAACAATTGAAAAAAAAGGTAAGGTGGCAAGTAAAACAAATAACAGAACAGTAGTTAATATAAAGCTTCATGATAAATCAACATAATTATCAACGTAAGTGGATTTTATAAACTATTAAAACACATTCGGTATCACGGATTCGTTTTGTTATTTTACGATAGATCCCGCATCAGTGTGCCACCTTTTGTTGGTTGTAACAACGAAAACAGATTGCGATGAGACCAACTCCAGACTATTATTAATACTTTGGCCAACTCCATCCCCGCAATTTGTAAGCGGCTTTTTCTGTTTGCTCCGTTTCATTTTCATTTTGCACATTCACACGTTGCGCATACGCCGCGTGGCCCGCATGATTTATACCAACAATTATCAGCCGGCTTTATATATAGTTATTGTTATGCTACAAAATGCGAAATCTAATTAAGCAGAAAAACACAAAATAGCAAAAACACACAAAACAGCGGGCAGCTGCAAGAACAAAAAAAAAGTAGATCGACAGAAACAAAACATTTTTCTTTCATAAAATGCAGAAGGGAACATCAGCATCAGAGTCAGCAAACAACTTTCTGTTCAGTCAGGCGAAAAGTTGGAAATTTCAACTCTTTGGCGGAGGAGGACTAAAGGGCCACTATCAGTGCATAAAAATATATTCGGGGGAAATCCAAATATGCACGTAAAGTGTGTAAAGAACAGCATCAACAGCAGCAAATGTCGGGCAAAGTTTTCCATATCAAAGTTTGTAGTTGAGGGAGCTGGAAAATCGCGGGGGCTCTGCCGTATTTTCAATGTGTTTTCCCCCTTTTTCTAGCTTGTCGTTTCGTTTGGCTAAAATAACACTGAATAATTTAGTTAGGCAAGATTTGGGTGCGATTTGGCCGGGGTAGCAGCGGAATTCTTATTGGCTCTCTGATATTTATAAAGACTTAAAGGGTCTGACAAATAAAGTCTCCCAACAAATTATTTCTACTGCGGCTACCCTAAAAATATGTAAGTTATGCATTCAATTTTGTATTTTTGCACTGCCATTTTAGTGACTATTTTATTTTTAATTATATCTCAATTAAATTGCACTTCCTTAATTTAATTTTTTTAAGTCCTAATTTGCTTTTTTTCTGCACTCCTTGACAAAGTTGTTTAACCTTAACCGACTCAGTTCATTAGCCATTTAAAATTCTCAAGACAAGCAAAAATTGCACACAAGCTTTCAACGCAAAATGTCAATAAAACAATTTACACCTGAGGGTGGTCACAAGTTTTATTTGTCCTTTATCTTGTTTTGCTCCGTTGGCTGTCAAGTTAAAAGCAAACCGCAGGTTGAAAAAAATCAAACAGGAGAGAAAGAAAAACTCGGTTGTCAAGCTAATTTGTAACAACAAAAGGGAGGTGGGGAAGGGGGACAGTTGAGGGTTAAGCGGCCCCCTAAAACCACCCACTTAACCCCTGTTGCACTCCTTCACACTCCGGGGAGTGCAAGGATCTCACGCTCGAAGGCGATTTGTGAGTGGCGTTTCAGTCTGTTGTGGTTTTTATAACCGGCAACAAGGTGTTACACATGTCACTGTTCGTATGGGGCCTACAATCGAGGTCAACATGTTAGTGGCATTTTAAGAGGGACATATTTTTATTTTTTTTAAGTTAATAGATTTAACAAACTTATTCTGTGATTCTCAATAACAATTACAAATCATTAAATCATAATTAATTTTGTAGGATGGTTAAAAAATAATATAAATAAAAGTAAAATAAATTCAAAATATAAATTAATGTCAAATTTTAAGTGACTCTTTAAAATTTCAAGTATTTCTGTAATGTGTTTTATAAAATTCACAAATTTCCAAAATTTTTTAATACTGTCTGTGCAATGTTGGAATTTGAAATAATAGAATGCTTTCTTAACCTTGTATGTACTTGAGACAACTGTATGCTGTCTATATTTAATGGCAGCTTGCTTCTGTGTCATTCGAGTAACTTTGTCCTCGCCAACGCTGTCGCCCGTTTTCCGCTTTTCCCCCGACTTTTCCGAAACTTGTTTCATTTTCCACATACTTGGACCCATGTGAGTGTGTCGTATCTCGTTTCACGGCGCACGGAGCATGAAAAGCCCCTTGCCGCAATCATCATCATCAATCCCGACCGCTTCCCTTCATCTGCCACCAAAAAATGGCCCAAAAAAACATATTTAGTTTCGGTTTTTCGATTTTTTTTCGCTCAGTGCGCGTCGGCCAAATTAAAGTGTCTCGCAAATATTTGTTCCAAAAAATTGCGCACTTTATCGAAAAACTGGGGAACGATCAGGTGCCATCGCCCATCGGCACGTAGCTCAATCAATGCGAAACCCAAAAACCCCCTTCACACCAAAAATTCCAACTCCTCTGCTCGTTTATTGGACTCCAAAATGAAGTTGGCAAAGTTGCTCCCCAAAAAGAATATACAAAAACTGAACCAAGCAAAAGTGTAAGCATAACCCGTAAAAAATGCGAATATTTTATTCAGAGCGAAGTTTTAGTTTAGTTATTTGAAGTGGCTTTTTAATGAATTCACCCAGCAATAAAAAAGTAATTTAAAAATAAATGACATTTAATATATCAATTAACATAATAAACAACATTTTAAAAATGTATTTCTATTTCATCTATATTTTATACAACTTATTCTTGAAATTCTTTTAATAAATTGTCTATTGTTTACTCGGCCGCCATCGAAAGTTGGCAAGAATTAAAGATTTAAAGTGTTTGCCTTGCTGGTCCGTAATCAAATTGGGATCAGCAAACTTAATTTAGTCTTTAATTCAGTTGGGCAAGTCTGACTTCTTGGCATATTTGTTGTGTCTCCCAGGAGGGGAAAATGGATGGGGAAAATGGAGCATAGGTAGCCGAAGATTGCAGAAAATGGCAGCAAATACAAATATTTGCCGAGTCGAGAGGGCCAAGAAGTTCGACCTGGATCGCCGGGATTTCCACTCCTGGCCAGGCGCCATAAAAACATAATCCACATAAAGCTTTTAACCAACACTCACACGTGTGTTTGTGTGTCCGTTACGTAACAATGACAGTACGCTTAAGCTGCGAGAAGGTGGAACAAACGGGAAATCCCAATCCCGGCTTATATAAGGCCAACAAGACACACATACCTCTATTAAAAGCACCCACACATGACCACAAAATTAAACGAAAATTTTAACAAATAATAAAGAGTAGTGTCCTGGCCATAAAATAAACTTTTTGCCACAATAAAATGTAAAATATTTTCAAGCATTTGTTGACTGCAAGCAAACAAAGTTTTAATTAGAATTAAATTGTTATTTAAAGCTTTAAACAAAGGGAATTTTATAAATAATGGTTCAAAGCACAATGTGATTTAGATTTAAGTACTAACAGTAAAAGTTTTTAAAAGCAGATATAAATAGTACAAAAGTGTATGCAAATCTAAACCATAATTGAAAAAAGCAACTAGATTAATACTAATTTGCTCAAACAATAAGTGTTCGTGGTACCACAACAAATTTTAGATATTTTGAAGTATTTGTTGACTCTAAGCAAACAAAGTTTTAAATTAGAAATTATTGCTTAAAGCACTCTATGTATTAGGGTAAGTTAGAAAAAGTACAAGTGTTTAATTGCATTTATAAATATAGAAAATTATACGGCCAAATTATAACAAAATATTAGCTCAAACAATACGGTTTTGTGGTACCAATGCAAATTTAAATCAATTTATGCAATAAATGTAAGAAACTGTGAATTTTACTTGTAATAAGTTCAAAAAAAAATTACATGTAATTGTGAGATGAATACTTACTTGAAATCTTATTTTACTTGAATCGTAATTACTTTAAATGTATTTCAATTTCTAACAAAGCTTGATTTTCTCGTTTTTTCTTTTTCTTTTTCCATGCAAAGAAAAATTAGGAAAAAGGCTCAATTGAAATGGCCAAAAAAAATTAGGGAAAAGGCAGAGTTGAAATTGAATTATTTCTTTATTATTTGTGGGCAATTTGAGCGTAGTTTGGCGGCTTCTTTTGGCCGCCTTTTGTTACTACTTTTCTCGTTTGTGGGCCTGGGAAATGCGCAAAACGGGAAATGGGAAATGGGCTGGGAAAGGGACGTTCGATGAGTGGGAGGGATTAACTTTTGCCTGCCGCAAAACCGGCAAAACCTCAATTATCAACTTACAGCAGACAAAAAGGCGCTTAATTAAGTGAAGCGGCGAACGTGCCCCGCCATTTTCCGTTTTCCCCTTCATGGAAAATGCCTTCGATCAGGGGCAAGCAATTCCGCCCCCCGGCCCCCGATTTTCCGACCCCCCATTTTCCGACTGTAATCTTAGACGTGTGTCGTTGTCAGAAGTTTGCTGTTTCTCCTTTTCCGCTGAGTCAGCGAGGGAAAATGGCAACGTAATCTATGCACTATCCAGTGGCGAGGGGAGGGGAAAAACTGTGGAGAGGGTTCGGGGAAATGGGGTTTTTCAGCGAGAACTGAGAACTGTCATTTGCCATTGAGTTTAGTTGTTATTACTGTTATTATAGTTTACACACACGCATTTTCCGAATGATACATTGTTTTATATTCATGGCAAAAGTACAGGGTATCAGCGATCATATGGGGCCCACTATTTATAGAACTTGTTTGCAACTTGCCTTTACAATTTTGGAGTTTCACAAAAGTCTTGGATGAAAACTTACCTGGAAAAAAAAAAATAAAAATTAAATTTTAGTAAATCTTATATTAATAGTTTAAAATAATTTTTTAAGCCAACTTTCGTCAGATAATATTCTTAAAAATGCTGTTATATTTATAAGCTGTGAATTCTAACCATTCATATTTTCCATAATTTTCCATAATACTTGAAAACACACACATTAAAACGTCCTTTTCCGACATGTTTGCGATTGAAATCTTTTAGTCCTTTTTAGAGTATCCCTCGGGTCGATTATTTATGCTGACCCTTGGCCTCCTGCTTTCCATTTACCATTCATTTGTTGTCTGCGCTGTCGCAGCTTCTTCCCCGGTTTTTTATCGGAATTATGAATTTGAACAAGCTCCAAAGGAGGGTTGTGGGTGCTTCATAGTTATCTAAACTTGTACAATTTGTTTCGCCCCACCCATCGCACTTGGCACATTTACGCTTGGCAGTGATCTGCCTTAAGTGCCTTCAAGTGGATTAAAAACATGGCAAATACACGGTCGTGTTTTCCCTCCTCTCCCGTGTGTGTGTTTGTGTATGTGTGTGGACTAAATGGAAATGTTTTTCACTTGTTTACCGTTCGGGGAAAGTGCGTACCCACTTTCCCCAGTCCCTTCACCGTGTGTATTCCCAGTTCAAGCAAAAAAAAAAAAGGCAAAGAACAGCATTCAAATGCGGCAAAGGACTCGACTCTGTTACATCATGCATACGCCCCGTATGCCACTCGGTGACCCAAAACGGAGTGAAGTCCAACTTCTGGCTAATGTGTGTGGCCTGCATTTCCAGTTGAGGACCTCGCAATCCGAGTGGCTCATTAAAAGGCATTTCGAATCGATATGGCACTGCAGGTAATCCATGTGTGATTACTTTCTAGAAATTATGAGTGGACTTGGTAAATGGTTGATAATGGTAAACAGCATCCAATTAAATGTTAACGGCAGTTTACCAGCATTAAACAGGTTTCAGTCTTTGACTCAAGTTTTTGTATTTTCTTTAAAGAATATTGAGAATATTGATGGTAAATTAATATTTATTAGGTATATTAAATTATAATATAATTCTTTAAGGTATCAAATCTTCAAACTCCATATTTTTCCACTGAAAACAGAGTGATTGAAATATTATTTTACAATTTATTCTATTTTATTCTAACACTAAGCTTTTCTTAAATTAATTTCCCCCAACAATGCAAAGCAGCAACTTAATCCCGCACTGCCAAAATCTTTTCCCTTCCGCAATTCCTTAACCCTTTTGTGCGGAAGAGGAAAAGCTAATTAAAGCGAATCCCTTGCTCCAAGGAAGAAAATCAAAAACAAAGGCTTAAAATGATGAACTTTTCGCACAGCTCCAAATCCAAACAAATTTATTTTTGGCAATGTTTGCCAAAAGGCAACGATTCAAACTGAGTGGAACAAACAATGCGATAAGAGTTAGGATCATTATACCCGGTAATTGCCGGGTACACGTATTTATAGAATTTGTATAAAGATATGTGTTTGGTTTTTTTAAATATTAGTTTTGTTTTTGCCAAGATAAATTAACAAAAATACTTCTTCCTGAATATATGCATACAAAAATGTATAACAAGCCTGTCCTTGTATATAAAGAACTGCTTTTTGTTTCTTTAAACAGCATTAATAGAAAAAGCTTATCTTTTTTAATACTCAACAAATTTTATACATTTTTGAATATTATTTTAACATTACATGTTTTATAATTAAGCCTTATTAAGATAGGTATGCTTTATTCTGAGCTACTTTTCCAGGCTACTGTTGAAAATGATTCGATTGACCTTAGGCGTTTTTCCGCATTAATTGGCAAAGTTTCCCTAAACAATTCTCGGGGCCATGCAATTATTATTGAAATGCTTTCCTTTTAACGGCTTTCCCCTGGCTTTTTCTTTTGTTTTCCGACCAACTGTCTATCCGGTTTTCCCGGCTTCATTTTCATTTTCATTTGCCGTGGTCTACTTACAGGCAAATTGGCTCAATGGCGGCGTTAACCAAGTGTGATTACATTTTGCTTTTAAGCGTTTTGCCGGCAAAACTAGAGTGCCAAAAACCGCACTTAGTCATGGAATCCAATCAGTTTTTCTTGTTGACAAATGGCTTATGGCACGTGCCTATGCCACGCCCCCTTTCCGTCATTTTCCAGGAAAAGTGCCAGCGCCACTGACAAAGAACATTTGCCACTTTTCACAAAAGTTTCAAATACAATTTTTCCAAAAGCAAGGACACACCGCAAAACTTTCCGCGGGCCATAAATGGCAGTGAAAAATGAAAAACAACCAACCGAAAGCCGCTGGAAAAAAATTATGAAATATCCGAATTTGTATACAAATTAAGTTGATAAAGTTGGCTTAACCTAAGCACAAGGTCCCCGCGGCGGAAAAGCCCTCATTTTTCTATGTAATTTTTCAGCGAAATAAATAAATAAGAAAACTGTCAGGTGTCGGGATCACCAACAAAAAAAAAATAAAAAACAGAAAAAGAAAAACCGAGAAAAGTTTAAAATAAATCCAGTCAAGTGACCCGCACGCAGCAGTAGAAATTTGTCACCGAAAAAAAATACAAAGAGAAAATAGCAAATAAAAACAAAGCGTTAGAAGAACAAAAATTGTCGCGACATCGTCTAGTCAAATTGCAAGTGATTTGGCTCAGGCTCCAGCAGAGAGCAAAGACTTTAGAAAAAGGGGGAAAAGTCAGGGGGAAACCGTGGGGAAGGGGACGGAAAATCGGGTGGAAAATGGGGCCGGAGGAACACGGTGTTGGGTAACACTGACGGCGGGCCATTGACACATGACAATGGAAAATTTGCACGTTCAAAGTTCAAACAAACAAGTCAATTGGCTGGAAAAGCTGATGAAAATAGCGACTTTTCGCTGGCAAAATAGTCAACGCATGCGAATTGCGTCACAAGCTTAAATTAGAGTTAAAAATCATGTTTAAGTAGGCAATTGTTCTGGAAAATGTTGAAGCTTAAAGCTGACTTACAAAAGGACTTAAGAAAATACAATTTACAGAAAAATGGTAATTAGCAACAAATTTCTTTTAGCATAAGATACAAGTTTTCATTTTGGGATAATCGCCAACATTTAGTTGAAAAAACTGTTCATATTTTTTAAGCCTAATTCGTAAAAGTTTTTTTTTAGCAATTGTAAATTTTAAGTCTCTAACTCTGAGCTCGGATATTATTTCAAGTGCAGGGTAAACAACTTAATTACGAACTTAGTTGCAACATTTGAGCCCCTGATCAAGGCAAAAAAGTGTGATAAATATCCTGC
Source organism: Drosophila kurseongensis (assembly GCA_018153305.1). Lineage (NCBI taxonomy): Eukaryota > Metazoa > Arthropoda > Insecta > Diptera > Drosophilidae > Drosophila > Drosophila kurseongensis. Next base: position 2,982,013 of record JAECXX010000141.1, read on the forward strand.
ACTTTCGGAAAGCCCACCCCTTGGCTATTGTGTTTTACTTGATTGCGTTTATTTTCCAGAGAAAATTGAAATTCATACTGCTACCGAGCACTGACCAACTAATCCGGCACTTTAACTGATTTTGCTCTACCCATTTTTTCGGCATTTGCATTTTCATTGGCTGGGAAAAACCGAGAATTGCCTGCAACACGCTCCGCACAATGCATATTTTCATAAATTTATTTAAGTGCTGGCAATTTTCCGGGGGTCCTGGGGAAATGTAATGCACTCGGAACAATAAATTTGTCGCAGCTAAGCTAAGTTGCGTGCATTCTGCTCAAATCACAGCCAAGGAAAATGGGAGAGCCACAGGAAAAGCTGCAACAAGAAAATACTAGACGACTTTTTGGCAAAGTAGTAATAATAAATGCAGACGGAAGTCGTCACGTGCACTTGTGAGAAAAAAGGAAAAAAGAGGGGAACAACATAAGAAAGCCCCCCGGTTAAATTAAAATATATTAGCATTCCCCTCTGGCGAACTTCCCTTTCGTTTAACAAATTATGCAGACATTCTCACTTTCCCCGCCAACTGTTTTCCCCATTGTTCGGCTCTCGTGCAAATTGGAAAATTAAGTTGGCATTAGTTCTCGGCCCGAAAAACAATGGCAAAAAGTGGCAGGCACAAAAGCGGATGATAAAACTGAACAAGAAAATGCAATTAAGGCAAGTCACAAGCCTCTCGGGGAAAATGGAGAAAAGAGTCAGCTGGGAAATAACCACAAGCACCTGAGATTCCCTGAAATCAAGGCATGAAGTGCGCAATTAGAAGTGGGTTTAGGAAATTAAATTGAAAATAACATTTTTTTAAGGCGCTTAAAAACACAAACAAAACTAGCCGCCCTTTAAATAATACTTACAATTTTTTGGAAACAATTTTTTTTTTGTCTATTATTATTTTAGTATTTTGAGTTTAACTAAATAAAAAATAAAAGAATAGATGCATGTTTTTTATATTCCTTAAATTTTCTAAAAGCTAATAATATATATTTATTTATTTTAAATATTTAAATATTAGAGAGAATTAATTTATTGATCAACTTTACTTTATCCAATCTTATAAAATCCAGCGAGTTCACCCCATGGCATCCATTTTCACAAAACGTTTAACACTTTCCACTCGGCTTTTCCTGTCACACGGCTGACTTGTGGCGGCCCATTTTGGCCAGAAGGAAAACATTTTCCTTGGCAAAACTGCACTTAAGCTGATGCTGCCTGTATACTATTTTAATTAGCAGCCGAGGCTGAGGCAGTAAAAAAATAAAAGAGGAAAAGCTGGCCGAGATGCTAATGATTATGATGATGATGATGACGATGATGTCGTCGGCCTGCCAGCTATCTCACCACTCACCACCCACAACCTTTGTCGCTTTCCCACCCGTTTAGCATGTTGGCGGGAAAAGCAGCTGCTGGGCTAAAAGTTCATCTAAACAAGTGACGTACAGCCAGAGTATGGGTTTCCACCACACAGAAAAAAATCGCCATAAGAATATGCAAAATTTAAATTAGCCTAGCTTATTTTTAAGTTATAGTATTACTTCTCAAAATAATGAAAGATAAGTATTCCTCCTCACCCATAATTTCTCACTAATTTTCACATAAAGTTTATTACAAATCATTACATTTGTATGCACATAAATATATATTTTACTTTTTTTAAATATAAACCCAACATTAAGTGTACGTTATTTTGTTCAATGTAGAGAGGGGGTAAAAACAGAACCCACTCAACGCGTGACTCTCGCCTAAAAGCATGCCACGCTTTCTTTTGCACCACTTTCCCCGCACTTTCTTCTTGTTTTTGCATGTCACTTAAGCAGGTTGACTCTGGCAGACCACACCCACCCAACCACCTGGATCGCCACCCAAAAACCACCCAACAGCCACCCAGGAACCACCCACTTGCGTGTCCTGTGACCAAAAACATTGCCCGTTAGCGTTAGCGGGCGTGGATATTATCGTTAATTAAATTTATGAGAGAGCTTCGGGAAACGCGCCAAAAAAAAGCGGAACTACTTTGTTCCGGTCAACGCTTTCCACCATAAACAACTTGTCCAAATTTGGTTAATACAAGATTATAGTAAAAAAAACACTCAAAACTAACTAAAAGATATACAAAATAAATCGTTTTTCACACAGTCAAAATAATAACTATGATGTTAAATTTAGTTGTCTACTTTGGAACCTTATTTGAAGTCTAACCAATCCTTGAAATTATAAAAAGAATCGTTACAACATTTTAAATATATAAATTATCTTAACTAAACAAGAAAATATTTGAATCATAAAAAACGAAACTATGCTCTAAATGCATCACCTAAATATACGACCTCTTAATTCAGCACTTTTTATATATCATATATTTTAACTGTATCTAAACAGAATATTAAACTTTGTCAATTACTTTCAGCTAACTAACTAAATGCTAATTTAATTTAGCTGAAAGTTAAAATGGTCCATGGCGTTTTCAGATGATGGTGATTTTCCGGCAAAATTCATTAAGGCTAAAAGCAAAGTTAACTATACACTATATCCCCGTAATAAATTTTGTGTGGTAATTAATTTTCGACTTGTGAAAAATGACATTATGGAAATTCCAAAAAAAAAAAACAAGGACTATTCATCATGGAAAGCTGAGGCGCAGATGTAATCGCATTTTTACTTTGCAACCAAGCATAATGCCATTATTATGATTATCATTATTATGGAAAAGGGTCTAAAAAGTTTTTGCTAATGGCAAAAAACCGAAATACTTTCACTTCAATATTCTACAACTAATTAAGGATAATTACCAGCCATTACCCAAAGGGATTTCGCCCATTTCCATTTCATGGCGACAAGTTGAAAGTTCGTTTATTTCCACCGCGCCTGCGGTTTTTCGTCCCCCCTTTTTGGCCACCTTAGTTAACGTGGTCGTTATCTTTTGGCTTAGGCCGTCTAATGAACACGAAACACAGTCATTAGCCTAGAATCCTTTGAGTCGTGTGTCACTTGATATACCGCCGACTGATTACAAGTGTCAGCTAATCGGGATCAACATTACAGGATCAGTCAGGAGGTGAATACATTATTTTTTTTTAATTTGTACTATAATTATATATTATATTCATTTATTTTATTTTAAGGAAACGCTTACGAGCTCTCTGAGCTTCTCAGTTAAGAATGCACTCAGTACTTTTCAACCACTTGTAGGGCTTTTAACGGACGATGCGAATTTCTGGGGAAAAACCCCGCTCAATTTTAACGTATTTAATCGGCATTTTTGTTGGCTATTAATCACCAACACATACAAACACTTAAACACTGCCAAGGTTACGTATGAAATTAGCGTGTTAATATTATTTTGTTGGGATTTTCCCAATGTTACGCGATTATTCTTTTTTCCATGACAAATCGCCCGAACGCATGCTATAAATTTGTTATTTTTTTATTTATGTATTTTACTGCAAAAACGCATAGAAATTAAGCCACATTTATTTGGTTTTTTTTTAAGAGGGTGTCAAGTTCCAAACAAAGTGCAAACATTTGATAAGAAATTGGCTTGTAGGGGAAAAATCTGTGACAGCAAAAGGTAACCCATAAAAAAGTTGACCTCAAGCCGCTTAAAATTCGCTGGTTTCTTCGTTTTTACGAGCTTTTCACAGCAGACAGAAAACGAAAGAAAAAAGCTAAGACGACAAAAAATTCTCCTACCATTTCGGATTTCCCTTTAAGGAAAGCTCTCTCAATCGTTTGATAATAATATTATTCATAATTTTTAAAGGAATACAAATTCTCCAAAATGCAATTAAAATCCACATTGTATTTATGTTAAAATGCCTATAAAGTCAAGTTATTAGACTTTTAAATAAACGATTATAAATGTTAAATGAGAAACAAAATATTTAAGCGAAGCTCAATATTTCCCTCGAATAAATACCAAATTGATGAAATAATACTGTGGACTCTGATTTTATTTTAAGCCGCTTTGCAGTTCCACTTGAAATACTTTCTTTTGAAAAATAAATGAAAAACGTTTAAATATATATGTAGTACACGATAAAAATGCCAGGTACTACGCAAATAGCGGAACACATTGCGTTAGCCAAGAAAATTAAATAAAATTTAATAAATTTTCTTATTTAACAACAAAAATGCCGTATGTGTAGGCTCAGTTGGAATTTTCGCAACGAGGGTGGGTGAAAATTCGGTAAGAAGAGGCGTGGGGGGATGGTTACCTGGCCAACGCAACTGGAAAAAAGTAAATTCAATTAAGACCTTGCCTGCCACGCCCATACACGCCCATGCCCAAACACACTCACATACACACAGAACAGCAACAGACAGGCATCGCGAAAAAACCGCGCGTTCAACGTTGCGTATGAGTGATGCGATCCGATGGTGGCACAGTTACAAATGGGCGGGGGCGTGGCACTCCTTTGAACCTGCTTGTGTGTCGGTGTATGACAAAATGTTTGCTAAATTAAAAATCACATTAAATGCTGTGTAAAAATAAAAGGAAGCGGTGTTCCTAAACTTGTTCAGCACCTGCGAAGGTAGCCAAAAAGGTTTAAATATAAATGTAGATTAATGAGACCAAGAGTTTAGAAAAAAATAATAAAAGTAAATGCTATATTTTATATATGTGCGTTTAAATATTCTTATGTATTTTGTGTCGATTTTTTTGTGATTTTTCTAAGCTCATAACTTTTCTTACAGACATCCCATTTCAATGTGGTACACATCATCAAATGATTGTGGATTAATTCTCTAATTTTCACTTTGGTTTTTATTTTTGGGACGATATTTTCGACATTTCCAAATTTTCGAAAAATGGCTTTGCTGAAAAGTGACTAAAATCTTGCAACTCTAAGCCTGTAACTTTTCTTAAAGATATCCGAATTCTAAGTGGCATACCTCAAAATAATTGTGGTTTAATTCCTTAAAAATCAGTGTTTTCACTTTTTTTGTATTTTTGGGTCGATATTTTCGACATTTTAATGATGTAACCCCTTTCCAAATTTTCGAAAAATGGCTTTGCTGAAAAGTGACCAAAATCTTGCACTTCTAAGCCCATAACTTTTCTTACAGATATCTGAATTCAAAGTGGTATATCTCAAAATGATTGTGGTTTAATTCCCTAAAAATCTGTGTTCCCACTTTTTTTTGTATTTTTGGGTCGATGTTTTCGACATTTTAATGATGTGACCCCTTTCCAAATTTTCAAAAAATGGCTTGGCTGAAAAGTGACCAAAATCTAGCACTTCTAAGCCCATAACTTTTCTCACTGATATCCGAATTCAAAGTGGTATATCTCAAAATGATTGTGGTTTAATTCCCAAAAAATCTGTTTTCCCACTTTTTTTTGTAGTTTTGGGTCGATATTTTCGACATTTTAATGATGTAACCCCTTTCCAAATTTTCAAAAAATGGCTTGGCTGAAAAGTGACCAAAATATAGCACTTCAAGGCCCATAACTTTTCTCACAGATATCCGAATTCAAAGTGGTATATCTCAAAATGATTGTGGTTTTATTCCCAAAAAATCTGTGTTCCCACTTTTTTTTTTTTTTTTGGGTCGATATTTTCGACATTTTAATGATGTAACCCCTTTCCAAATTTTCAAAAAATGGCTTGGCTGAAAAGTGACCAAAATCTTGCACTTTTAGGCCCATAACTTTTCTTACAGATATCCGAATTCAAAGTGGTATATCTCAAAATGATTGTGGTTTAATTCCCAAAAAATCTGTGTTCCCACTTTTTTTTGTATTTTTGGGTCGATATTTTCGACATTTTAATGATGTAACCCCTTTCCAAATTTTCAAAAAATGGCTTGGCTGAAAAGTGACCAAAATCTAGCACTTCTAAGCCCATAACTTTTCTCACTGATATCCGAATTCAAAGTGGTATATCTCAAAATGATTGTGGTTTAATTCCCTAAAAATCTGTGTTCCCACTTTTTTTTGTATTTTTGGGTCGATATTTTCGACATTTTAATGATGTAACCCCTTTCCAAATTTTCGAAAAATGGCTTTGCTGAAAAGTGACTAAAATCTTGCACTTCTAAGCCTGTAACTTTTCTTACAGATATCCGAATTCAAAGTGGCATACCTCAAAATGATTGTGGTTACATTCTCTAAAAATCTGTGTCTTCAGTTTGTTTTGTATTTTTGGGTCGATTTTCGGTCATTTTAATGATGTTACACCTTTCCAAATTTTCGAAAAATGGCCTTGCTGAAAAGTGGCAAATATCTTGCAATTCTAAGCCTATAACTTTTCGTAGAGATATCCTAATATCCTAAGTGGAATACCTCAAAATGATTGTGGTTTAATTCCTTAAAAATCTGTGTTTTCACTTTTTTTGTGTATTTATGGGACGTTTTTGTGTTATTTCAGTCAAAAGTTTTTAACGCAGTGAAGGGCACATTTTCGTTATTGTTTACTTTGACTACCGTTTAATTATTTTAAGAATTCATATTCTGTTAAGCAGAATAATATATGAAACTGCCCTCGTATTTGCCGGGCTTACCTGTGGCCGCCGTCTTCACATCACAGGACCACCACTCCACCTCCGATTTTCCGCTTTTCCCGGCCATTTTCCACCATCTTCAGTCGCGCCATCGACGGCGGCGTCTCGTGCACTTAATTTAATGACCAAAGTTCGCCGCACTGGGCGTTGCCAGTTGCCATTTGCCAGCTCTAAGTTGGCAGGCGAGTGTCCTGCAGGAGCTGCTTGGTCCTGGGCTGCTTTACATAAGCAGCGCCATGTTTATTTACATTTGTGCAAATTGTTATTTAATTAAATTTTAATACGCTTCATTAAAACTTCTGTCTACGCGCTCTTCGTCTTTCCTTCCCAGTTTCCTTTGCGCTTTTCCCTGCTTATTTTTTCTCACGGATTTTGTCATTTTATTATGCAATGATAATCAGAAATCAATTTATTGAGTGTGTACACACACTCACAAATGGTCAGCAAACGCGAATCAAGTCAATAAAATTCAATTTGCTGCTCATCAGCCGTGGGAGTTTTCAGAAAGGGAAAACTGGGCGCTAATGCTGGACAATAAGGACGAGAAGGTCCTGCGAGAAAGTCGTTTGTGCGTTTAAGTAAATACAAGCACATTAGGCTACATCAACAGCCAAGAGAAAACTGGAGAAAGCGTGCAAAAGAAAGACAGACAGACCAGCCTTTCTCCAGCCTCTTTTCCCTCAGTGTACGTGTGTGGGGGTAAAAGCTACTTAGGCTGCCAGCAAATAGTCGAGAGTGCTCAACAGCTTTTCAAGGACTGCACGATTTTCCGCAAGAGCATTGACATATGGGAAAAATAATAATATGCAATGTCCCAAAAATAATATTTATAATATTGTTTTTTAGCTATTGCCATTAGAATATTTAGTCTTCCTGAGTCTTTAATAAATTGACACTATTTTAAATTTTAACGAAGTGCATAATATATTACAACAATCTAAATCAGCAATGATCTATTAACAACTTAGCTAACAAAGTTTTCTGATTTATTTGTAATTCTCTAAAATACCCATTAAACAAACCTTCAACTAATATACCCGCATCCATATCCTTTAGAACTAAAATTCAAAGAGCAGCAAGCCAAATGAACTGCCAAGTGGAGCAAACACACAAAAATACATCCACAGAAAAGCGGCTTTTGCGAGGCCAAAAGAAAAGAATAAATAAATTAGGCGGCACAAACTGAGAGAACTGAGACAAATGTCTTTATTAATTCTTTAAATGTTGCCCCCAACATTCGGAGAAAATCTGGGGGTTTCACTGATTTTTTTGTCTCGTCTTTTCTTCTTTCTTTCTTTTGGTTTATTATTGCGTGGGGGTTTTGGGCAAAATGTCAAATTATGGTTGATAATTTGCTAAGCGGCTTTGGCTGCGGCTAAGCTGAAATGGAGATGGGATTGGCGAAGGGAAATGGAGAAAAGTAGGAGAGAGTCAGAAAGGGGCGCCTTAAAAGTGACTGAAATAATTTTAATGGGGAGAACAAATGCGAACAAATTGCGGCCTTTCATTCACACATTTCCCCAGCAGCCTTTTTTCCGAACTTTTAAGGGCCTCGTTTGCAGTTCATCTCACCAATTAAAAATCCGCCAAAAACAGGAAGTTCCAAATCGAAGCGAAAACGGGAAAAATTCCTAAAGTCATTTCGCAAAATGGTCAAATTGTGAAGGGAGCAAAAAGGCATGCAAGAGACCTTTCGGTGAACTGTTGGTGGCGTATACGTGATATGGTTCACATGGAGTCCAAATCACGTATACGCTTTCAAAGGCAAAGTGCATCCTTGCACTGTAAACATTTTATACATTTTGAAGACAATTAAATCAATTTTTAAAGCATTCATTCATATTCTTGCATAAACTTCTTTCCTGCATTGGATTTTATTTAATATTTTCAAAATTAGTACAAACTAACAAGTTTATATGCGATTTCAGGAACTGTATTTTTAAAGGGGGCAAAGTGTTTGTAAATTAAAGCTCTGCAAATGTCAACCGTGTTATTTTCCACAGGATAAAATTAGCTTCCCTTCGGCCTGGAGATTAACATTCCTTCGATTAGCCATGGCCTGTTATGGGATATGTTTGTGTCCCCGTCCCCCAAATAACTCGCATTTCAATGTTGATTGGTAATCGCAGCCACAGCATTCCGTGTAACCAAACTGCCCACCTATTCGTCTGTGTGTGGGTGTGTGTGGGTGTGTGTGCATTGCTCATACGCCACGTGGCCGCATGTGAAAATGTTGAATAAAATATGCCCCCGAATTGATGGAGACGGTGGATGCCATAAATATTTCATTTTCATTGGAATTGCCTTTTCACAATTCGTTAAATCTGGACAATAATACCCGTCTTGGTCCCTTTCCTTTCTCTATCTGGTTTTAATGCCTTATTAATGCGCAGTGATGTGAAAGTTCTTCAACGCGAGGACGACGACTCAAGGCAAATGATAGAGCCATAGAATGGCTGGGTCAAAGGTTAAGTTGCTTAAAGCACTGAGGGACGAACATGGACGGGAAATAAATTAGAATCAAGTCCTTCAAGTCGGACACGTTTCAAAAGTCGGCAGAGTGGCAAGTAACTAAGATCAATATTAATCAGTTTGGTTTTCTTTTCTAATAAATCTTATTATTATACCCGTTACTCGTAGAGTAAAAGGGTATATTGTATTCGTGCAAAAGTATGTAACAGGTAGAAGGAAGCGTTTCCGACCCTATAAAGTATATATATTCTTGTTCAGGATCACTAGCCGAGTCGATCTAGCCATGTCCGTCTGTCCGTCTGTCCGTCTGTCCGTCTGTCTGTCTGTCCGTATGAACGCTGAGATCTCGGAAACTATAAAAGCTAGAAGATTGGCATTTTGCATGCAGATTCTAGGAGTTCCTACGCAGCGCAAGTTTGTTTCAAAAAGGTGCCACGCCCCCTTTAACGCCCACAATCGCTAATATACGATTTTAAAAATTTAAATATTTCGGAAAAGTAAAAATGCAGTTTTATTGTGTTTATCAATACCTATCGAAATGTAGAAGAAATTTTTCAAATCGGACCATTCGTTAAAAAGTTATGCGTGATCAAAGTTTCTATCTCCATCTCCCTCGCACTCCCTTTACCTGAGTAACGGGTATATAATAGTCGGGGCACCCGACTATAGCGTTCTCTCTTGTTTCTTATTTAGTCTTATGCATTTCCACTTCTCTTGAAATCTTCTCTAAAATATTTAATAGTTAAAAACATAATTGGCTTAAAGGCTGATACAAATAATATTCTAAGCATCCCTTTTGTTCAGAGTATAACATAAAATGTAATGTTACCTAAAAAAGAATAATAGATTTAAAAGTTCTTGTTAAAAATAAATACTTAGGCTCTAGTGTAAGCCAAAGCTGAAACAAATAACAGCTTTTTTGCCTAAACAATCTCAGTCGGGAGTTCGCCATCAATCCGGCAATCCCTCAATCAATATCCCCATGTCACGGGGGAACTGGAGGTGTATCTTTGGCAGAGGAGCTCAAAGCGACCTCAGAACTGCGTTTCAAAAAATCCAAAACCCCTTCAGGCCTCCTGTTTTACCCCCTAAAGCCCCCATTGGACCCCATATTCCTGCAATATCCGTTCTAGAACCCTTTCTGCGGTTTTTGTGGCTGCCGTCAGGACGACGCCATATAGCAGCTGCCACACCCACTCCCACACCCACACACACTGAGCAAAAGAGGGGGTGCAAAGTTATTATATCAACATATTAATAAACATAATCCAGAAATCATATATACGTCGACCCGTCAGACGATGATGTTGGCCATGATGAGGAGCCCATCCACAACCAGCCCCCGAAAAAAATTCTCCTTGGAAAATATTTTCATACTTTGTGCATATTAAATTCATTTAAAGATTTGAAACTTTTGCTCATTTCACAGTCCAAAGTAAATAACAAAAGTAGAGCCCACACAAAGCAACAAAAAAAATGGAAAAAAGGACCAGGGAGCAAAGACGAAAATGTCTGTAAATGAGTAATAAATGCGGCTGCCAAGTACTCCAATAAGGCCAAAAAAAAAAAAACGTGGAAGTTGGGGGCCACATTCTTAAGAAAGACCTCACCATGAAATTTGTTTAGGTTCCTAGGGTGGAAATTCAAGGGGCGGGAAAATAAGGAAACAAAACAAAAAGAACAGCAGCATTTTTTTTCTTTGCCAACGCCAGCTGTTTGCTTTTTAAAGTAATTTCTCAATCACCGGTCGAATCCGAACTTGCCACGCCCTTGCCGCACCTTACGCCCCTTATTGTATGCTAATTGAATGCATAAATAAATTTGTTGCCTCAATTTCGGGCAGCGAAAATGGGGCGGAGCTTTATTTACATAGTGCCAACATCTGATTTTGCACTTTTTATGAACACTATTTTGTGCGTAATTATGGAAATTGATTTTCCTTCCTTCGGGTTCTTAAATTTCTGCCTTTTCTTTTTTATCGAATTTTTTCTAACATTTTAAATGAATTCAAATGAATTTATTTTTCAAAAAAACAGTTTTTTGGTTTCTGCTTTAGTTTAACGAATAAATACTGAATATGTTTCAATTTGTGTTCCTTAATAAGTATTCATTTATATTTAAAAACATTTATTTAAAATTGGTATGGATGTGTTAGCTAGAATTTCCCACATTTGTTCTTATTTGTTATTGCTTAATTTTCCATCGGACCACCTAAAATGAGACCTAGCAGGTTTTAGTGAATGATAAAAATAAATGATATATATAAATGGGACCAGCTGCCTTTCCCATATTTCTGTCAGCCATCAGTCAAAGTCAAAGGCGATGCCAAAGGCCCATATAGAATACTCTGGACAAGGATACACGGCCTACAGAAATACGAGGATTTATGCATAACATTTGGCAGGACGAACCCATCCAAATCCACCCCCCGAACTTCATATCGCCACCTGGCAATGTTTGCTTTGTTTTCTGTGTTTGTTTGTTTGTTTTTTTTTGTTTTGTATTCCATTGTCATTCTGGAAACGGAATAAATAAAATAAAATAAAACAATAGAAGGGGCACATGCTAAGTTTCTCGGCAAGGGAAGGAGATGAGTTCAATTCGCGACTGGCACCCGGCAAAACACTTTCAAAGCAATAAAACGAGCAATTTTTACGATTAATGGTGAAATAAAATATCGTTTTGGCCCCGAAAAACCACCTCTGCGTAACCCACCTCTGGCCACCCTTAACCCACCACCAAATCAAGTCTGGATTCTCGACACGGGGAGAAAAAAGAGATCATTTAAGATATAGCAAGAAATAAATGCTGAACCTTGATTAATATTTTGTGTGAAGTCAGGAAAATCATGGCGAGTAAGTAAGACTTTAATAAAAAGATACCTGTAGGCTATTCAAGTTTTAATAATAATTAAAAAAAAGAAATCGAAAAATAATAAAGAAAAAAAAAATAAAAATAAGAAAAGAAGAAAAACAATAAACAAATTCAATAAAAAAGAATAATTTCGATTTAAGATTACAATTTCTATAAGCTGTCTAAAACCTACAGTAATGTTTATTAGCCTCATTGTTTGAAATTAAAAGGACATTTATAGCAGTGTCCTGATTGCTGCGTGTGGCAATTTGATAGGTGGCATAAAAACATACCGAAAAGCGAAACCCTAAACCAAAGCAAACGAAATCGCAACATTTTGAAAAGCAGAAACCGAGAGCAGAAGCAAATAAATAGGGGAAGGTGGCATAAAAACAGAGCTCTTGGAGAAGTGAAGATTTCGGCTGGCCTGCAGTTGCTCATAAAAATGCCAAATAAAATGGAGAATTAATCAACTGTGCCACGGCCTGACCTCAGAAATCCCCTCCATTGCCCTTCGGACCTACGGGATTTACGAGGTCCTGACCCTGACCTCATTTTTCTGATGGCTTTATTTTCGTCAAGATTTGCGGACAACGTTGTTAAACCCCTTCCATTTTAATGAGCTCCATCTTGTACTCACTTGAAATTGATCCCAAATCATTATTAGGAAAAAGGGATGCAATAAGTGATAATTAAAAGTAGCCAAACAATGTTAGCCTCGTATTAAAAAACTAGACCAACTCTAATTATATTCTGTTATCCTTGAATAAGGAATTGGGCCAACGAAGCTATCACCCTTTTTATGGTATAAAATGTTAACCTCGGAACAAATATCTTTAGGAAGAAGGGAAAAAGCTAGAGATTTATGTAATTATATATTTGTAAATATTTTATTTATTGAAAATTTCCCAAAACTATTATGTAGACAAGGATTCAATTAAAAAAAATGTAATTCAAAGAAAGGGGAAGTTATAATTTGGTTATCCTCGGATTTATTTTTAGCTTAGGTTTAATTATAAAAAATTCACCAATTTGTATTTTTTGGTTGCAAGTTTGTATATTCTTTTTAATTATTTTTATTTCATTTGATTGTTGCAAGTTTGTATATTCTTTTTTATTTTTTTTAATTGATTGTTTCCATTGATAACAATGCAACCTTATTAAAGCTTTCCTTCTTTTGTCTCTGAGGTGTTTGGAATAATTTATCTTTTGTTTTGCGGTAATGGAAGCGATAGAAAATGACAGGCAGGATTAATATCAGCAAGGAGAACCCCACTCCCCTGGAAAAAACTCTGAAACATCAAAAAATATATATATACTTGATGCTGTCTGCAGAATTTTCGTGTGCTTCATTTTTTTGTGCGGATAATTTATGATCCGTATTTCTTTTGGTTGCGTTCCTATCATCAGCACAGAAGCACAACTTCAATAAAAATTCATAAATTATTTGTTGATGCGTATTGAATTAAGCATTTGCCACGCCCATCAAATTTACACATGTCGCAAACACACAGCCCCCTCTCACATTTGTAACAAATATGTATAAAATAAAGAAGGAAAGAAACAGAGAGCCAACTTTTCTGTGATTTAAAATTTATGCATAAGGGGCGGCGTGTGGGAAAAACTTTTGCCGCTGTCAATATAATTGAAAAAATTTCCCCAGCCACGCCCACTCGCATAAACACACACACACACACACACACGTACGATGTCAAGTGCAGGATATAAAAAAACGAGGACGAATGCCTATTTGTTATTTATTGTGATTTGTTTACATTTGTTATTGTTTTCCCCAACATATCTGCTGGCCAAAGAAACAGGACATTCCTCTTGTTTTTGCATATTTTTTGCCTTTATTCTTGGCTTTATTGAGTGGCAGCGTTTTAATATGTGGAATACATTTGCTGTCAATGTGTGGGTGCGAGAGAAATGAGTGGCAAGAGGTGGCAAAAAGCGGAGAAAGGAGGAGAAAGTTGGGTGGCGGAAGAGACGGAAGCAAGTTTAAAGGAAATGCAAAGCAGAAAAGCCACGGATAATCTTCCATTTGCCAAGAAAATGTATTTCCCTCTCGGTGGCTCTTATTTCTGATACGAAAGGCCATCTTATAAGATGGTTAGAATGATAACATAGAAGTGTTGTATGTAATTAAAGTGCAGTCTTAATTGTTTTGTTAAATAGTGTTACGTTTTGCATTTTCCATCAAAAGGCTTGTATAATATTTTGTTAAGCCTTTTCAATAATAGAAATATTAACCTAATTTCTAGACAAGTTTTCTGCTTATTTTCAAATTAGACATTTTTTTGGATGTCAAAAATAAAATTAATTTGGCTTAACCCTTATCGCTCAACATGTCGTATGAGTGATATTACAGATATTTTCTACCAACAGCACCTGGGTTCGACATTTTGCTTTTGTTTTTCCCATTTCTCTCTTGTCTTTCGCTGTTTTTTTTTTCCATTTTCGGGCTGCCGTCGAAAAGAGAAAACGAAGTTAAATATTTTAAGTTCATAAGCCGCACACAAATCCCTCGCAAAATTAATTAAAACGAAAAAAAAAAAACGGCACCGAAATAAAGTTGGGAAAACATTAGAAATGTTTGTTAGCGCTGTTATCATGTGATTGACTTGACGAAGGACAACAAGGACGACGAGCTAAATGGCAGCAGCGACGGCTTATGCCTCGCATTAATTAACTTAATACACGACAAAATAAAAATGAGAATCCGAAAAAACAACAAAACGGGGGAGTGGAATAAATATGCGCATTAAACAAGACCGAATTATGTTTTGAATATGGGGGGCAATCGGGGATGAAATGAAGACATTAACATAAGGACAAACACGAGTGTGTGTCTGATAAAAAAGGGGAAAGCACCGCCCTTAATGGCAGTGCACTCAAAGCATTTATGACAAATATTTAATCAAGCCAAATCCTTTGAACAAGCTGAAATTTGTCAACCCAAAACCACCATAAAAAATGGTCAAAGGGCGGTGGAGTCTTAAACATTCCCACCCATTTATCAAAACTATCAAAAGTTTGCAGCTCTCATTCTTCACAGCTCCCAAATAGTTGCAAATCGGGGAAATCGAATTCCAGAAAAAAGGAAATCGTTTGAGCAAAAAATCTTGTAACGACGTGGAATTACCTTAACTCTTGACTTAACTAATGGCAACCAAAGATGATAAATTTAATATTACAAAAATGATGATCAGATATACTAGATTAAATTATAAAGTAGTTACGTTTAGAAACAACTCAATTCATTTTATATTGATAAACTTATTTGCATAATATTTAATAAATAAAGGAAAATCCAAACTATCAAATTAAATAAACCAAACAATTATTTAGTTTGACACTTATTTAAGAAACAAATAAATTCTTAGGCTATTCATTTAAGAATTTAAGGACAATTTAAGGTTCTGTTAACGATACTCTGGACCAGAAAACCTGTCCCAATGATTGATGCCCACGTTTTTCGCCCACAACTCTGCGTTGGCAAATCAATCCGCTCATCGAACCTAATCCACCCAAAGTTAACCGAGTTCAGGGGTCACAAGGCAGGGTATCGGATAACCCTTTACATGGTGGCCAAGTGATTCGGGAAATCTGCATATATAAAGGGATATTTAAGCACAGGCACACACACACACACACGCACCCGCACCCGCACACATCGACAGCGCCATAATTTATTGCTTCGTTTAATTTTTGACATTCGATGGGGAATGGAAAGTGGGGCGCCCAACAGTGCGTATGCTTGATGTGGCCAAACATTCGGCCTCGGCCTTCAACAACTGTTGCCGCCTTCTGGGCGTTGGCCACATAAATTTGTGCTCTCCCCCCTTTTTTTTGGTCCCCATTTTACCATCTTTTTTTCACCAACTCCTTTTCTCGAATTGCCCCAAAGGCCAGCTGTAAGCTGTAAACTGTTTAAACTTTTGCTTTTTATATGCCAAACAAACTTGGCAGTGCCAAAAAAGCGGTGTATATGAAAACGGCATAAAAAATAAACACAAATGAAAGGCGCTACCAAGTTTTCGACAACTTTATGAAAATTGCATCAAACATATAGAGTTGGGTGGGTGAAATAGAGAAAGTGTCACTTAAATCCGGAACGGGTTCATTAAGGCTTATGGCCCGGCAGAATGGCAAACATATATATAGCGAGGGAGCCTTGATTCAATTTAAATGTGAACACAAGGATAATGCAAAATAGGGGAGGCCCATAAATGTTTGCCTGCCTGCGTAGGTGTCTATATCCATATATCACCACATATATCTCTCTATCCTGGCTATGTACGTGTCTATGTACTTGCTTATCTCTTACTTAGGCTTAGAATGGGGGCCACAAAAAGATGGGCAAACGGAGGGGGGAGAAGGAAGGCTGGGGTGCAAAAAAGGAGCACATAAAGTAGGGTAGGGGGTGGGGAAATAGGCAGAGTGGCACAATGTCACTTGCCAACTTAAGACCAGTGAAAATGGTGAAGAGCCCGTACTTCAAAACAAAAAAGGACGCCTTTAATTAGTATTATTGAAAACGATTTTAATTTTCCAATTTTGAATTTTCTTTTTTGCATAGAATTTTTGACAGTTTTATGATGTTATAATATGATTGTGGTTTAGTTTAATTCAATTCTCTGCTCGAATATTATATTATTTTTAAGTTCGTTTTTTACCTAATTTATACTGTATTACCAAAATCTATATGAAGACATATATTCCTAATTAATTAAATCAAATTCAATTGTGTTCCAGCAAAACCCTTTGATTTATTGACAAAAGTGGTTATTAGGTAACCACCACCATTTTTATGGCTAACAAATTCGCAAAATCGAGCCTTTGTTCAAATTTATGGCTGTGGAGAATCCAATCGAGACGCCGGCCATTTGTCTTTTCATCAAATGGTATCAATCCAGTGGCGATCGATAGGCCGTGATTAATCGATAGCACTGAGTCCCGGCCGCAGGGGCGCTACTGAGGGGGCGTGGCAACTTGTTGGCTCATGCAATTTTGTTTCCCATTGTGCAAGGACTCCGACGACAAGGACGAAATGCTATTTGTCACAAATCGACAGCGACAGTGGCTGGCTATCTCCTTCCCACCGATTTCGTTCATCTTGGAGACAGATATCAGTCAAAAGCCGAGGCCATATTGACACGTACAATACATTAGCATCGGTTATTGTCTTAGCGGAAGTCGTACACTTAAAAAAAAATATTGTAAAACAAATATTGATATTTCACAGCTGAAATATATAATATTATAATAGGTGCTTTAAAACCTATTTTGGCCAGCTTTATATAAGAAATAAACTAATTTAAAAAAATACTTGTATTATCTATAATATAAATACGCAAAATA
This sequence comes from Drosophila kurseongensis, assembly GCA_018153305.1. NCBI lineage: Eukaryota > Metazoa > Arthropoda > Insecta > Diptera > Drosophilidae > Drosophila > Drosophila kurseongensis. The sequence continues at coordinate 2,999,245 of JAECXX010000141.1, forward strand.
AAGACTCAAATTAAGAATGAGGTAGTGTATAGGGAAGCTGTGGGAATGAATACAAATCAATTTAACTTGTCACATTTTTCTCCCAGTGTTTGCACAAGTATCGAGCAATCAGCTCTGAATGGGGCGTCGCTGGGAGGGGTTTATATTTGTTTGGGGGGAAGAGATAAAGCCCGTTTACCGTTACCGCTTTTCGGTATCTTTATCTAGTTATTTATCGGATGGGGGGACTAACATTTAGCCAGCACGTTTGGCGCCTCAACGCTTCTCAATATCGCAGCCTTTGCCACATTTGATTTGTTTCGCATGGATGGGAAATCCGCGTGGGTGACGATATACGTATACGTATGTATATGTATGTGCGCTTGGCTGATTTCCAGTGGGCCGCAGACCATATAGATAGATCTGTTTGCCTATAGGTAACAACGCGGCAAGCAAACAGGACACAAAAGTATTTCGCAGTTGCGTTCCAATCTATTTACATGCCCCTCAATAAGCCTTTTGCCACAAAGGAGGCTGAACAAAAAAAACAAAACGGAACCATTCCTGACGGATCCTTAAGGTTTTCGTGTCCACTCAATGACAAAGACAGAAAAGCAAAGCAAACCAAGAAAAAATCTATTTTAATGTTTAGCCCCTAGGCTTGGACTCGATTGAAAGAAACGTGTGCCTCGCCAGGAAAAAAAATTCAACCCGAAAAGTTCGAAAGCGCTTAGATCAAAGTTTAATCGACCCTACCAAATCCCCAAAAAAAAAAAGAAAAAAACTAAGTAAAAGGAAATTGAATGAATTGGAGTGTGCGACGGGATAACAAGTGATAGAATTCGCCTCAATTGAGTTCATTTATTTGATGGACAAGTTGAAAGTTGGTAAACTGGCGAGTTCTTCAGTAATTAGAAAGGAATTACAGATCAAAGACTAGGAAATGATATTTTTGTATTCCTCAATATATACTAAAATAATAAAATTCTATTTGATATAGTTTTATTATTATTCACAATTGATTGTCTTAAGATTTCTTTATATTACTTTATTTGAAATAATAGTACGTTCTCTAAAATAATTTGTTTTGTATTAGTATAATTTGATTCCCCATCCTGTAATTGATTAAGAGTCCAAAGCTAATCAAATTTTCTTTTTCCCAATTCATTAATCTTTATCTTTAAGCTTCTTTTTTACCTTTTCCTTTTTTTACTTTACCATTTGACACAATTTTATATAAATTTATAGCATAGAAACTAGTTCCTCGATAGATTCAAATCGGCTTTGAGCACTGAATTCCATTCATTGGCTGTCAATTTGAATATTTGCCCGGCGAAGAAATACCCAGAGGAGAATCCTTTTCAGCGTGTCCATCAAAGGACCTAAAGCAACAGCTAGAGAATTGGAGAAATGGAGAAAGGGACTTCCGGGGGGAGACACGTTGTCAGCTGTCTGTTGTCTCTTTTCATCCGCTCGACTTTCCCGAGCTGAAGGTAAAACTCGAAATTTGCTTCAATTAATTCAACGCAGAATAAGGGGGCGTGGCAGGGGGTTGGGAGTCAAAGAAAGCGAAAGTGAAAGTCCTTGTCGTCCATGTCGTTGATGTCCTGCGATGACGCTTCACTTACAACAGCGTAAGCAAATATTTAATTTGTGAGAATGACCACATCCGTTGTCGTTGGCAGACCGGTTATACACTCATAAAAATAAACCATCTATGTAAATAAACATTCACTTAAAGTGGTACATCTAAAACTTTTTATATAGAGCTTTTTTGTTCATTTTGAAACGTGCCAAGAATACAAAGATGCTTTCAAATAAAATAAATGCTCAATAAATCCGTTTAATTTAAGATAAGCCTATGTACTTTTTAAAAAAACTGTAAGAAATATTTACTTAATTTACTTTTCAATTCCCTAGGATGCGCTAAATATACTTATACATTTTATAAGTATTCTTTCAAAGCTCTTATAATTGTTAAACTGGTATTGTACTAAATTCTACTTTATTTCGCTCAGTGCATTTGTTTACCGTTAGGTCCTCGGTGGTCAACACATGCGGGTCGGAAGGTCAGGCCCCCGAAAATGAATGAAATGGCCGCTTGGCATGACAAAAAAAAAAGAGAAAAAAAACCGGCACGCAAAACCCTCCAAATGAATGAAAGCGAGGAAACTTGGAGGCCGGGAAAATCGGAGGGAAAATTATAGGGGGGAAGTTACGGGCATTCACATGCCACATTAACTTCAACCGCCGCCCGGGTTTTCGTGGACTTTTCCGTTCCGTTCCGTTTCCTTTGCCTTTACGTTACCTTTGCCCCACTAACGATTTCATTAATAAAATCAAATTAATCTTCTCTATGGGCAGAACTACTTAGTATTTAAGCAGGAGTTATGTTTAACGAGAGGGCGGGGGCGTGGCATTCAACTATTCGCGGGGCTTTCTGCCAAGTGAATTCGCCAAAAATGTGTAACAAATTTCTAAGAAATAAGAAAGTGGAAATCAGAATTGGTATTTCCTAAGAGCATAGTGTAATGCACAGTGTAGTCTAGACAGTTGTACTCAAGAAAGTATTTTTTTATAAATAATGGTTTTATTTGATGGTACAAAAAAGAGTGCACTAATACATTTACAATTTTTTTCCTACATTTTATTTTATGGACTTGTAACATTAAAAAAGGAACTTATGAAGAAAAACCACATATTTGTATATTAATTATAAGCATACATTTCTAATTAAATCATTTTCTCATGCAAAAACATTTTCAATTTAAATCAAGCTGGAATATATACTTGGTATGCCAACAATTTTCCAGAGTTTTCCCCTTGCGGAACGCAAAAATGTAACCGAAATAGCCAAGTTCTTGGTTGTTAGACACACCCACAATTACGTTGGGCCAGCCACGCCCCCACCGCCCCCGCACCCATACACACACACCTACACATACACGACACATGCATTGTTGACTTCATAATTTAATGCCAGGACCACGCCCACTAACCGAAGGATAGAAGGCGGCTGCTGCTTAGCCCGCTGGCATATTTTCACATTTCTTTTGTTCAACATATCCCCCACCCTTCCCTGGTTTTCCCCTGCTTTTCCTTGTTGTTGCTCAAGCAACCAGCAATCCTTTGTGACATTTGACTCGTCACACGCACACACCCACACTAGCTCACCCCCGCACACACATACAGACAGACCCACACAGTTGCAGAGAAGGACATGTTTGACTACTGTAACATGCACATTGCATACTTGCGGGCGTAAAAGTTTTATTACTTGGGTGGCGCACAAAAATTATAATTTTCGGCAAAAGTTGTAAAACTTTTTAGCCGCAAAAGGAAGGAGGAAGTCAACGAACATTGATCATAAATTTTAATAAGCAAACATGGGGCCGCACGTTAATGCTAAGCCTTATCTTGAGTCGTGGTTAATCATGTGTGATGGAGTCGCAATTCATAGTTGACTGGCAAAATAAAACTTTATATTAGCCACAAATTCGCAGCACATCAAGTCGAGGAACTTCGCCGAAAAATGATGAGCCAGAAGTGCTTAAATTAAGTTGTTAAAAATTAGTAAAGGGGAAGCTTTTCAGAATTTTTAAGGCGCAATAAAAAATATAATATGTCCGTTGGAAATTGTGGTGTTTTTAATTTACGTTCCACAAGAGGTAGTTTGCAGAGACTTAAAAAATGATGGTATTCATTTGTTACGTTTTTTTTAGAATATATCCTGAAGCTTTTTTATGAATACAATTAAATTCTAATAGCCTTCTAAATGGGGAAAAAAAGAAAAATCCACTGAAAATCGACGAAAACTAAAGGGAAAACAACTCACATGGAAATTTGTTTTCAATGAAAATATTTGTGAAAAAGGAAAAGCTTTACTGTTGTTTCTCATAATAAATTCCCCTCTTAAGCTAGGATTTGATTTCACTTCTGCCAGTTATGTGAGTGGGAAAACAAAGTTGAATGGAATACCTGATTGAAGCTTAAAAGTGGCAAGCAAGTGGCTAACATTTTTCTTTTGCAAAATTAAATTGAAAATTTTCAATTATGCAAACACCTTAATCTCCAGGGGTTTTAAAAAACCTTTATAAGTAAGCAACTTAATATGGTGTCGTTTCAATGCAGCTTTAACGCTTTCAAATTTTGGGTTCTTAATGAAAACAGTAAAAAAACCCTATATTTAGCAATATCAAACTTTAGAGGTCCTTGAAGGTTTTGTCTATATCAGTACAATATTGGAACAATTTAAGGACATACTTTTGGTGCCAAAAGTTTTGCTCTTAAATCTCTTCTAACAACAATCATGGATTTCCCATTTGACAAACTGCTTTTTCAGAATGCAACTTTTGAGTCCATCGATTTGTGGGACGGCCAAGAAAATCCGCAAAGTTCATTAAGTGCCCAAGTGGCTAACTACACATCATGGACTTCCTGCTGGCCCCCGGAATTCCTCGATTCCCCAATTCCCCGACACCATACCATCCGAAACTGTGTTTTCGGGTCTCCGGCTTATATAGTTCTCCGGCCCGCCAGTTAACCAGGATCCCTATCTCCCGACGGACACTGTCCGCAGCAAATTCTTAGGATTCCGGAAATGAATGTGCGCAATTTCGCATTGGGCAAACAGACAGCCGAGAAGAGAAGCAACTATATTTTCGGGTCCCCAGTGCCGGGAAACTCATGGCCACGGTTGGATGAAAAGTGAGTGGTAAAATGGTAAAATGGTAAGTGGTAAGTGGCAAATGGCAACGGAGTGGCAACCGGGTTGTGTTCAAATTAGAATGAATCGCAGCTAATTGGAATGTGTTGGAATTGAAATGAATTGGACTCGTATTGAATTTGAATTTGATTCTCGCTGAATGCCCGAGATTATATCAGGATTGAATGTAAATAGTTGTCAGTTTCTGAATATTTTGCACATTTTCGATTGACGAACTTAAATTAGGTTTGAGTTTTGGGGGAAAATTAAAAATAATGATATTTTAATATACATATTGAATAATTTTCGTTTGAGGTTTAACATATTTTCAAAACATTAAATAACACACTGAATATTGTTCAACCGGAATGTAATGCTTAGACTTATTAATTAAATTTTTAAAGAGGATCCGCCTTAAAATATACAAAGTTGTTTCAAAAGGGCTGGAAAAAAGCCTGGGAATTAAAATGTGCTGCCTTGTTATTATATTGCCAAACAAATTCCCGGGTATAAAGTAAATAAGCCCCGAAATTTGAATTGTAAATGTGAACCAGGCGAAACTTTCGCTTTCAGTCAGGGTATATATGTATATGGTATTAGGCTTTAATTACAGCATGTGTTAGATGCGAAACTGTTTGTAATTTATTAATCAATTATTTACAAGTGCGGAGGCACTTCGGAATCTCACTCGATTAGCATGCAACAGCAATCGCCGAAAGCCACAGAACAGCAGAACAGCAGAAGCTCCAGAATTACCAGAATTACCAGAAACACCGAAAACAGAGATGTGTGGAGTGGATGAGCACTTCAAAGTAACTCCAGGGCCCCTCGAATCCATTTACTTCTTGGAAACCAGAAACGCCGGGCCGGGTGCTTTCATCTTGATAACCCTGATGAGCAGCCAAGATGACGCCCGATGTGCCAGCGACAATGCGAATTTAACTTAATTAGCTAATTGTGAGGAAGGCATTCTCGAAAACCGCCCCGTCCTTGCCGCATTTCATATTTCCACCCAAAGGACCAGCTAAACTATTTCCAGGGAATAGCACTTTGCTTTAAAGGACTGCCAAAAGGCATTTCCCCAAACTATTTCCCTGGAATTTGCCGTGTGTTAAGTGAACCTCAACGGCAGTCTTCATTGTTGTCAAGTTAATTGGGTTGCCTTTAAGATATACCAATGTGAAAACATCTAAAAATACTAAGTAAATATAATTTAAATAGTTTTTAAGATTAGTTCCTTAGTTTTTAAAACTTATAGGCATTGTTGAAGGTTCCTATTGTTTGACAAATTTAATAGCCTAGTTTTTCTCCTAGTTTAATCTTGAGTATACTTTTAGCTTTATTAAGATATAAACTTAAAGAAGAAATGGTTAATGCGGATTTATAGATTACTTTTTCACCTTCAACGTATTCATTTCAATACAATTTTAAAACCTTTTTTTTTTTGAAAAGTATGCATTTCATTTTTTATGGTTCAGTTTCAGAGGTTCTTAAATAACGAGGAACAAAATTTCAAAGGTGACGCTTAGACATTTCCCAGAATTTCATCTCAGTTTTCCAAGCTTCCAGGTAAAAGAAATTTCCCCCAGACCAACCACAATTTCAGCCAATGAATTGAATTTATTTTAAATGAATTTGCGATGAAAACGTCCTGTTTCGCACACTCTTAACTTTTGAAGTGGCATCTAATCCGGGTTTAAGTGGCGAATTCAGTCGGCGGAACGACAGTCAACAGAACGTTTCGGTTTTGACAAATATTTGCATTGAAAACAAATTAAGATGTGCGTTTGTTTTTTTCTATTATCATTTTTGCTTGGCAGGCAATTCACAAATCATTTGTTTACACGCTCTCGTCCTTGTTTTTCGCCTTGTTTTCCTCTTTTATTTGGGCTGTTGTCCTTACGCTTAAGTGATGTCAATCAATTAAATTTACACACCAGGAAAAAGGAAGACAAAAATAACGGAGGCTGGGAAAACCCAGTGGCGGCGCCTTGTACATTTTTCATGATACTCGCGTGTGTCGCTCTGTTGCTTTTCCCCATTTCCCTCCGATTTTCCCTCTGCGGAAAAGCTTCGGCAGAAATTTGTAAACGTGTTTATCTTGTTTTGCCCCTGTCTTTTTGGTCTCTGTGTGTGTAAAGTAAGCTTATGAGTGGTTAGATGGGCGGTAAAGTGTGTGGAAAAGTGGGCGGGGCAGCAGGATAAGCTGGGCGGTAAATGCAAAAAAAAAAAAAAAAAGAAAACTGGGGAACCAAGGCACAACACAATAACATTTGCATTTGGCTGAGGTGTAATTCCTAAGCTTTATGGCAAGCATTATTATTACTGCCGGAATTGCTGCATTTCATTTAGTCGACTTTTAAGAGCAAATGAAACCAGCTAAATGTTTATGGCTCAACTGATTAGTCGGGAAAAACAATGGGGCTTTTCCGAGTACTCTAGCAATTGCTTACTGCCAATTGGCATTAGAAAATCTAGCGAATTTTGCTGGGACAAAGTCCAAACGTAATTTGTACATTTTATGTAGGTTATAACTTCTTAAACTTTGTATATTTTTTTTTAAAAGGTACTGCTTTTTGTTTGCATTTTGAGCAACACTGAAAATAGTTTTTTACTTTCAGGACTAAATAATAAAATAAAAAAATGACTGTAAAATTACCAAAAAGTGTTATTGTGTAGTTACCAAAAAAAAAAATTCCTTTCACGTTGTAGACTAATTTTTCTGTGTACAAATAATTTAAAATTCTCTTCAGGATTAACCCTATCACAAGCTGTTCCAATATTTTGTTTCCAACTTTCAATGCATATTGCTTTTTGACACGAGTGAACTGTCTTCTATGCATTTTTAAATGGGGCTTAATTACTCCAAATTTGTCCCCATTTTGCCTTTAACGTTCTTATTTACAAATTGTCCTTGGCAGAGACTGAAAATGTGTCTGCTTCTATCTGGCCAAATTGCACCTCAAACGTAACATAATTTCGAAATATTTTCCCGCAGAGAGGGACCTTTTGCGAGTCCCTTTTTGAAAGGGGAGATATGAGTCCGACTTTATGAACCCGGCGCCGGGCTATCCGGCTTTATTTTTCCTTTGGTGGAGGGGGTAGGACGGGGGGAAGGGGCTATGTCCGAGAAAAGGGGGGCCAATGTGGTCAAAGCCTTCGAGTCAAGTGCTTATCAGTTCAGGGGCGGTGCAAAAGGGGTGCGGAGGGAAAAGGGCTTGAAAACATCTTGACTGACTGCACTTTATGGTTCATTTTGCATGCCTCAGATGAGTCGAGGCCTGGACCCCTGGAAAAAGGGAAAATAGCCAAAGGTTTCAGTTACATCTAACCCAACCAGCTACTACCCCACTTTTCCCGCCCCCCCCCGTCTTGTGACTATGCGTTTTGGTATTTTTACTGCTGCGTTCCCATTTGCGAGCCAGAGAATTTTGAGTTGCTTTTTCATTTTTAATGCCACATCTTGGTCTCTTGGACAATGTTTGCTGGGTGAAAAAGGGGGCCGTGGGTGGGATCTGCAAGACTTCAGGACTTGTGTGCCTTGTCCTTGCCTGCAGCGTTAAATTCTTGTTAAAATATTATGGAAAACTTTTTGCACCATTCTTTTGCACTTTAAAAAGAATTCAGCCAGAGAAATCTCTCCCCATAGGCCTCTTGGATTTTTTCAGAGTTGCCAAAGGAAAGGAGCTTTAAATGAGGGCATGTCAATATAATTTAATACTTTTATCATGTTCAAAAACCCTTTTAATATTCTGAGCTATAAAAATGTTTTATAAAGAGAATAATAAATACAAGAATAGACATTCTATTTTAAAGAAGTAAGTAAAATGTAATGCATTAGCAATACACAGTTTACAAACTTAATTGCCAGTTTCAAGGTTGTTGATACATTTTTTATGAAGCACGATTTTTAGTTGCTTTTTTATTTCCCTAGTTCAAAACAATTTTCTAAGATTTTCAGCCCCGTGTAAGTGTTGCAATTATGTCAAATGCTTTAGGTGAAAACCATTGCAATTTGACAATTGAAGGTCGCAATTATTTCAGTTGATTTCGCGTGAATTGACGCGACTGCCGTTTGCTTTGAGCCAGGTCCTTAGCCAAACACTTAATGGCGAACCCATACCATCCTGGCATTTCATACCCCCCAAAACCCACGAGATTCACGGCCGTGTCGCACCTAATTAGGCCAATTAAATTTAGCTGCAAATTACACACATTAAATGTGTAAATTGGGCGGTCAGCTGAAATTGAAATTAAATGCATGTCGCATGTGGCGCATCGCGTGTTTAAGCCAGATATCACCTGGATTTTGATTTTGATTTGGATTTGGTTTCGGATTAAGCGGATGCACTAGCCGCACCCTCAACAAAAAGGGATATTTAATTCGCGGGTTAAGTGGCAAGTGCAATGCTGTCACGGAAACAATTGAATTAACTGCTGTGGGAAAGTTATAAGAGTGGATTTTCTAGTGGCAAGCTAATAAAGCTGAATTTGCATATGATTTTCCACGCAATTTACAATAATGAAACTTTCAAAATTACATTTAATAAGTTGGATGTTTGTACATCTAATAAACTTCAAACCTTAGTTGGGTAACATTTATTTATTATTGAGTTTACTATTTTATTTCTAATTTACTTTTTTTAAGGTAATCAATATTGAATTTTAGAGTATTTGTTTTACTTAATTTTCAATAGCGAAAATTTGTTATTAATCTTAAGAACCAAAATAATATAACAATTTGCGATTTTATTAATTATTGGTATAATTAAACATTGATGACTCACTACATTTTCCCCACATTTTACTTAATGTTTATAATTTTTGTTCACTGTTCATTAAGTATACAGAAATGCCAACTTTAAAAAAAATTTAACATTTTTAGAAAACACAGAGAAAAAAACTGAAAATCTGCCACTTTCACTGGTTCTTTTATATTTTTCAGGCATTTTCTCTTTATTTGAAAATCCTTTTAAGTTTCATTAATCAAGTGACGAACAGAAACCGCTGGCCAGTCCGGATGTGGGTGTTCATTAGAAGGAAAAGTGCGAAAATCCCTAGCCCAATTAAACGTTTCTTGTACGGAAAAAATGCCCAATTTCGAGACTGGTTTTAATTCAATTACCGGCTTCTTGACTCAATTTCCGCCGCCAGAAGCTTCCACTCACCTGATTTGACACTTTAAAGTCGCTGGTCAGCGTGAAACTAAAAAAAAAATAAAGGAGAAACCGGAAAAACACTTCGGAAAACTTTGGCACAAAAAGTTTTTCAACCGGTTTCGCTTTCACGTTAAATCTGTTTTAATAATTAGTTTTTCCCTTTTCTAGGTTTATTTAATGGGATAAATTGTTGTCCTTTTCGTGCGCACATTAAAAAAAAAAGAAAAATTGTTAACTGGCTTATACACTCTTGAAAAACGACCAATTTCCAACTGAAATTTGTTTGAATTGAAATGGTTTCCTAAGCCCGAGTTTTGTCCGCCACACAACCGTCGGTCAGGACATTCGCCAGCGAACTACGCGCCATCCAAAGCGAAACAGTCGCCAAGTGGGCACAAACCAAAACACACGGCCGAGCCGAAGGATCCAAAGGATCCGAAGGATGCGTCTCGACTCGAGCGTTTTGCCGCCTGCGAAAAGCACTCAAAATATTATACTGAAACATTTGACTGAATGCTGTGAGATATTTATTTTTATCCGCAACTTTCACAATTATAATATTGAATAAATGGGTAGAACATTATAAATTGTTCTGATTTTAAAATTAGAACAAATCCGAGCTTATTTATTATGACAAATTCTAATCGACCATACTCTGTGAATAAAAACTTAGGGTCGCCAATTTTTGTAATTAAAATTATTTTAAGCTGGGCATGAGATAAAAATTAAATTAAATAATAAAATTATTTTTATCAAGGCAAATATTTTTATTTACACTTTTAAATAGTACAAAATGTAATAAGAACTAATCTATAATTTGGAAAAAAATAAGCAAATGTTTTATTTTTGTTTATACAACTGGTTTGTTTTTAATCGTACCTTTAAATGAGCGAATGTTATATTTTGGAAAAAAGGCAAAGGCTCCGTTTAAGCATTTTCTTATCGATAGCGAAAAGAACGCAACAGGCGAGCATGCAAATTCCCAAAGGGAATAAAAGTATTTGTAAACAAAGCGAAATTGAGCGCAGAAGCAGAAAACCCGAACTCACAATAAGCCGGATGGTTGAACTTGAGTGAAATCTCAATTTGAGTGGCATTTTTTATGAATGAAATGGAAAGTGGCCGGTAAGATCTTAAATTTATAATAATAATATTTAATGACTGCACTTATATTTGGTTCCTCATCTTTGCATCTTTTTTAACAATTAAATCTTAATTTTATTTTAAATTTTAAATTTTTGCCGCGTAAGAGATGACACTTTTCGAATTACAAGTGTCTGCGATATATCGATAAGTCTGCGCAAACAGTGCGACCAAGACCGCTTGAACCATGTTTTCCCATCGGTCTGGCAACTCCCTAAGAGCACGCCGCATGTTTTCATTTATTATTTGTTTTGCTTTGCAATCAAATTATTTAAAAATACAATTAAGGGACTGGAAATGAAGCGATTAGCCGGAAAAAAGGACGAGGACATCGCGGAGCCCTTGGCCAAAAAGCGACTGCAAGCCAAGGCGAATTCCCTGCTAAATGCCAAAAATGTGGACATCAAAACGCTCGAGGGATTTGTTAAACTGCTGGTAAATTAGTTAAATGTTATAATTATTAATTAAATGTATGTAAACCCAAACGTATTACCCTGCAGAAGGATAGCCCTGATAATGGTGTGCCAGCTGGAGAAGTGATGAATGTCCTGGAGGTGATATTCAAGAACCTGCTTAAACGAATAACACGCGAGGACGGTGAAAAACAGGCCCTGAAAATCCACAAATTATACGAGGAAACCTGGTTGCTGCTGAGAGAGAATCTTCTAGTGGATTCAGAGGGTGCAGTGGCCCTAAAAGTGTGTATGCAACTTATCAAAGTGGAGGCCAAACATCCCATTGCACCCAGGAAAGGTTGGCCCACACATAGGATCCGGGAAATTCTGGAAACCCTCTTGAATTCCGAGGAAACACCAACAAATGCGCTTGCAAACTACGGGAAATACTGCAAAAATCTGGATGTATTGGAGATTACTCTAAAGCAAATACTGGACCTATTGCCTAAGGAGAACTTTAAGGACATCCCGGTGAAGGCAATGAACTTCCTGTCCATTGTAAACCTTCTGGATTTTGGAAAAACGGTGCTAAGCACTGCGGATTATCATGTGGAAAGCGCGAAATCCCATGCTTTTAATTTGGAGCAAAACCAGAAGAGATTAAACAATCTCTGGCTGGCTATAATGACGAAAGGCAGCGAAGTGGAAGAGAAGCTGCACCGACAAATATTGGTGGTTCTGCTAGAGCGCATCATCAACCACCTGAACGATCCCATCCAGCTGACCGACTTCCTCATGGACTCGCTGCATCAGTTTGGTTGGTATTTACCATGGCTAGTCTTCTGCATACTTACAAACCAATTTTCATTACTTTCAGATGGCCCCATCGCCCTGCTAGCCCTCCAGGGCATCTTCACGCTGATGCAAAAGCAGAACATCACCTATCCGGATGTGTACGAGAAGCTTTACAATATGTTCTATCCCAGGATGTTCTTCAACAAGTACAAGGCTCGTCTGTTTTACCTGGCCGACATCTTCCTGACCTCCACTCACTTGCCGGAGAATCTGGTGGCGGCATTTGTGAAGCGCCTCGCCCGTTTGGCCCTGCAGTCGCCCACCGAAGATGCCGTGATTATGATCCGCTTCGTTTGCAATCTATTATTGCGGCACACCGGCCTCCAGAAATTGATTCGCGCCAGTCACGCGGTCGATGAAGTCAGCGATCCTTACAACGACTCGGAAACGGATCCCGTGAAATCCGAGGCCATCAATAGTTCGCTGTGGGAGATTACGCTGCTGCAGAAGCACGTTGTTCCGGAGGTGGCCAATGCTGCCCGGTTCATCAACTCCTCGCTGCCCATCATGGAATTCGATTTGGGACCGCTTTTGGACAGGAAAGAATGCAACGTAAGTGGCGGAAAATTGTTTATATTAACCCTTATTACTTTACTTAATATATAACTATTGTTCCCCCAAAAGATTTTTGACGACGAATTGCAGTCAAAGGCCAAGCAGTTTGCCCTGAACTACGAGCGCCCCGCCAACTTGGCCCTGCCCAAAAACGAGTTCGTCACCAAGTACTGGGAGTTCATCTAGATTAGTGTTTTAATATGCTAAGTTTAAGCAGGATTAAAGTGTGGCCCGTGTGGCTGCTGATGGCCCAACTCGGCCCGAAACCAATTGGCTGGTGAAATGTATCTGATTTCTGCTGGTGGCAGGACCATCTTTGTGTTTATTTCCTGCTGCGTTTGCTGGTTGAGCTGTCGGATCTCCGAGCAAGTGCGACAGGGACGTATCAGGGCGAAGTACACGCACTCGGCAATGGAGAGGAAGCTGAAGCCCAGGAACAAACCCATGAGTCCGCCCACGGCAGCTGTAAGAATGGTTTACGAGCTTACATTTTTTTTCTCCCGGGCGATTGGGTAATTAACTCACACAAAAAATCGGAGACGCCAATGAACTCGGTCTGCTTGTTGGCCCTGAATGTGGGATCCTTGAAGTACATATTCACCACCGCCACGCTGCGCTCCACATAGGAATCGGAAAAGTTCCAGCCGCCGTTCGAGGGTGTTTGCTTGAAGCCGTCGTGGGAGATCCTCGTTGAGTAGGCAATAGCACTGAAGGTGAGATCAAAGCACGAGGGCAGGCACTCGTCCAGGCAGGATTCCATTGCCACAATGGTTCTGAATCGGATCAGCTCCACACAGTCCCGCTTGCGCAGCGAACAAATAGTGTCGTTCCTGTTCAGTCGGGGCATATAGAAGGTCACGCAGCCGCAGTGGCGGATTAGCCAGCCGGACAGGCACTCGGCCACGCAATTTCTCTGAGTGTAATGGGCAAACCATCGCAGTTTCAGCTCGTTGCGGAATAAACAGCGCCTGCTCTGGCGGTCCACATTGCGCAGGTGCTTCTCCGTCAGGATTTTCGCGGGATCTATCCGCAGTTTGGTCTCCATTCCGGGTGCCAAAAGGACTCCAGTCTCGCGCACATTGGGCGATTCATTGGGGCTGTGCAGGGCGATCTTGAAGCCAATGCTGCTGGACGAGGAGCAGTAGTAGGCGTCCGCCTGGACATCCAGCGTCAGCGATAGCCCCAGCGACTCCCCAGTTCCTTGGGCTCGTCGTGGATACAGCGGACTATCCGCATCCTGCTGGGAGCCCCGCTTGCGATATCCCGACTCAGCGTGCCAGTTGACTGACTGGAATCCATCGGGCAGGCTTATATTGCGATGCGAATAGGGAACGCTTTCGAGGAAAAAGAACAAAATAATATCTCACAAAATTGTTAAAACCTGATATCTTTTATGTATTTTTTTAAAAAGGTCTAGCCCCTTTTTTTAAAAAGCTAAAAGTAGGTTTTTAGCTGAGACAAGGATGTATTCTTAGATAAAGCTTTTAACTTGGCTTAAAGCCAATTTGACCTGGCTTAAAAATCTTATACTGAAGGATATTTAAAAGGAGGTCGCTTTTCTTTTTAACAAAAGTAGAAAACTTTGGGTTTCACGATTGGCTAAAAGTCTTTCTCATGCATTTTAATGTAGGCTTTAACCAAAAGCTGTGGCTTTTTCAAAAGCTTTGGCTGTTGGTTATAATAAAAATGAGGTATTTTAAAGCCTTAAGATAAAAGTTAGGAAAGAGTTTCGCACCTTTTCCGGTACATAAACCTCGGATGCAGCATATTGAAAACACAACATAGACCCTCGTCGGTCACAATTGGGTGGAATAAACGCCCACATTCGTAATCATCGGCGCCAAAACGACAGTTAATCACCATTGACTTACAGGGTTGTGAGATCTGTTTGCTCAAAAGATATAAAGGATAACTATAGAAAGATCGGAAAGACTTGATAAAAGTAAATAGATTCAACCAGTTTTAAGGGATTTTCTTCCTCAATTATGATGAATATAAGATTATGTATATACAATCAAAGCGATTATAAAATATTACATACATTGAGTATAAACTCCTCCCAGTTGGAATCATTTCCATTCACCATTTGGACATCCACCGTACGTCGGCAGAGCAACTGCAGCATGGCAAACTCCATGGAATCGTTGGCCAAGTGTTGGACTCTTTGGGCCAGGGCCTGATTTAAGTTGCAGATGGTTACCGCCGGAAAGGGCTCGTTGGCAATGGAAGATAGCTCCGGATCGATGCCCACTATCACCGGAGTGGTGTTCCACTTATCGAAGGCGTCCTGTATCAGGTAAATGGCGAAGGAAAGCACCGCCAGCAGGGCTATGCCGAAAAATAACCTTTAAGTAAGAATTAAATCAGTGAGTTATATTATAATTTGGCTATAACATAATTTTATATCACTGTTTAATTCATAGAAATTTTTATGGGTTCATATAAACATAAATATATTGCATTTCTATTGCAATAAATTAATGCAGTAAAAAGTAAAGTAGTATTTTAAATGTACTTATAAAAACTATTCATATTAATCTATTTTAGACAATTAATGGTCTAAATGGAATGTAAGTACCAGAATAAAATACTACGTAGGTTCGCATATGTGTTTTAAATGATTAAACCGTTTTTAAGGACTTTGAAATTAAATTTCTAGTTGATTGAATTCATTATTATTATTTCAAATTATTTAAGCAAGGAATTAATTGCATAGTTATTCCCTTTTACCTATCACTGTTCCGTAATTTGCTGTTGTTAATGTACTTCAATCCATGAATGGTGGTATTGCGACAGAACTCATCCGTATTTCTGGAAAGGATTCGCCGCCAAGTGGCCAGCGAAATGCGGATAGTTTTTGGTTGCGGCTTTGGGCGTTTTTGTTGGCTCCAAAAAAGAGCCTGCTGGCGATTCCGTGGCACTCGCATCTTCGTCTGAAACCACACTGAATTCAAAGTCCTTGGTACTTCTACTTATCCATAGCCATTGCCATTTGGTAAATTAAATAATTTGTTTATTTAATGTCACTTACTTCACTGCGTTGACACTGAACAAGCTGAATTGTTGTGGTTTTTAACCTTTGACTTTCAATTTGAAAGAGAATTGTTTATTGAGTTTAGTGACGTAATTTTAAAATGCAAGTTAGTATTTAATATAAATACTTGATGTTTGTATTTAATTTGAGGACTCTAATATCTAGATTAAAACCTAACAAGGTCTGCCTCTTTTTGTTCAACATTTTTTAAATTGACTCAACCAATCCGTTTGATTGGATTGTTGTAGAGAATCTATAAAAAGGTTGTAAATAGCTTTAGGTAAGAAATAATTAACAAGGTTTTAGTACTTACACTATTATATTATTATGATTTGAAGCAAAATATTTGTATGCTATAGTAATATTATAAAAGTTATCTTATCATTTTGAACTTTTCCCAAAAGGCTTAAAGTACCGAGTCCCCCTGTCATGCCTTTAATTAGAGGACTTTCGGGAGCAAAGGAATGCCTCATTAGGAGAATCAGAAACGGAGACCTCAACCGATACAGGAACCGAAGTGAAATCCCGGCCCAAAGTGGAGCAGAACTTCCAGTCTGGCCAAAGGCTCAAGTTTGCTACAATCAACATGGTCAAACGCACAAGCGGCGAAAGAGATGGCAGGAGGTTCGTAGAAAGAGACGGACAGAGGGCGGGGAGAAAGAGACGGGGACAGAACCACAGAAAACGACACTTGAACGAAAATCAAATTAAAAGCTTCAATGGCAACACACCAGAGGACTTGGATCCCGCTCCTGTTTTGCTCCTCCTGCTGGCCACATGTCACCACATGGCACCTGCACACACGCACCTTGTAGGAGGACCCGTCGACTCCATTGAAACAAGTTCATAAAACACTTAACCTGACCGAGCTGACCAAATGTCCCCTGGGAATTCGAATGCGAATGCGAATGCGAATGCCCGACTGAACTGAACTGAACTGAACCGAGCCGAGGTCTTGTTGACTTGTTAGCAGTTGATGTGCGATGCCCTTCGAACCACCTACGGAGTTGCCCACTGAACCCACCGAAACACCCACTGAACCACCCACTGAACCACCCACCGAACCACCGGATGTATCCGCATCGATGAGTGACCAGGCCGAAAGTTTCCCTCCGTCTGCGACTTGGCCTGCGATTTGGACTCCTCTGCCGGGCATCATCAAAAGTTACCAGCAAATTGACCTAATCTATGTACATATGTATGTCCAGCGTGGTGTTGGGCACATATGCACCAAAGGATCTCCGAAAGTACACATGGAGAAACAAGTACCTCATACAATACGGTATCGAAATCCTTATCCAGAAGGAGACCTTCTTACAGTATATTTTTGAAGAACTATAATACGGGACAAACATTGTATTTTCTTTTTGATATTATTGAGTAGTAAAATAAAATATTAATTTCCATCAATTTTAGATGGCCTTACCATAAATTATTGCATGTGAAAAAATCAACATTCTCTTTCGCAATATTTCGTGTTTGATTTTGGGGGAACTTTCCAGACTAGGTAGACATTTTTTTCCAGTGTATTTTGTGGAGGAGCTCTTCGTGTTTAGCAGTTGGAGATTGGTGAAGGTGTTTGCCGCCGCCCGCTGTGCCCCGCCATTAGAAATCGCTTAGGCCGATGGCGACGATGCAATTTACGGCGGCTAATAGCAGACAGATGTCTGCACATATTTACGGGTGTGCATCATAGGCACACATCACTGTGTTGTATGTGTGTTTGCCAAATACTTACTAATAGGCTGAAAAGAAGTCGTTGAGGTGGGAAAATGCCTTCTAACTTCCATTTATGCCAGGTTTTTTTTTAATATAAAATGCACAAGGATTGTGATAATATATAATCAAAATAATTATAATATTGTATACTTCGTGGCAATATAGTATATATATTTTGTAATTGTATAATTGCAAGTAAAAACAGTTTGAATGTTTTCAGATAAGATGTTGTTGGGTTAAAGTTACAAAATCGACAATCTTAGCCAGTGTTCACTGCTAATTTTTCGGAATATTTAAGCTGGCCCCAAGCAAAGCAAACTTCTTTTCCCGAAAGAAACTATTTCCAAAAAAGGGGGATGCGAAACACGAAATCGTCGAACAGCATCGTGAAAAATCATAATTTACCCCATGCATATACGTATATATCCAGGCGCTATGTGTGTGAGTAAAAAATCTGAAAATGATAGAAAAATGATTAATTGCAGTTGGCAGTAGTTCAGCAGTCAGTTACTGCCACAGCTTTTCCCGCCGCTGCTGCTTCTGCGGAAAATGCAGAAAATGCAGTGGGTTTTCCACACAATGGTGTGTGTATGTGTGTGTGCTGTGTGGTGTGTGTTAGCATTCATGGCCGCCCATGTATGTGTGTGTGTGGCGGCATTCTTCTTTTCCTCCGTCATTTTTCCTTTTTCCTATTTTCCAAGAGTATTACCAATTCCCTTTAAAGTTTGACAAGCCTTTCAAAAAGCGGTCTTACATATGGTTTTTTTTTATTTTATTTTATAAATTTATTAGTACAACCACAAATATTTATAGCTAAATCATAATATTTAAATTTCAAATAAGCAATATAGATTCTTCAATGTATGAAGCTATATTTTGTGAGTGAGGGTTTTCAGTTTAAACAATACCTATCTTCAGATGTATCCTAATCTTTAACTTAGTCCTAGGACGTAAGTAAAATTAAAATCTAGTAAATCTAGTACTTTCATTTATGAATTTTATATTTAGAAAAGAGTATTTTTGTTTAGTTCAGTTTTTCGCTCTTGTTTCCCATTTTTTTGCCTTCTTTTTTTTGAGCACAACAGCAGCTGACTGCAGCGATATTAATGATAGATATGCGTTCGCTTCAATGCGCTGCTCCTTCTGCCCTTTTTCCGCTTTCACTCTGCTTTCTCCTCCCTCTGTGAATTATACGATAATATTCCTGCTATTTTCTGGGAGGGCAGACGCTTTAAATGAGAGCTGTGTCATTTAAACAGCAACTACAAACATGTATCCAGACTACCAATAAACAGTGTGTGGATTACTACTGAACAGTAGATTGTAATCCCGGACAGTTAAGGAAACAATTAAATGAAATAAATAAAAATATAGATAATTACAAATGCATAGCCTTAAACGATATAAACCGCCAAGTATATAATTGGACAGTACAAGAAAAAGTAAAGTAGGCCAATAAAGTAATTAATCAAGCAACAAAGGTCGTATAATAAATTAAATGCTAAACTAGAAACTATTCAAACAAAAACTCTCATTAAAAGTAGGCCTCCTAAATAAACTATGGAAAATGCATTGGCCAGATGCTTTATTTTTGAGTACCGCTCTCCGCCGAAATTTGGTCTTTTTTGTCCGCAGGTCCTGATGTCCGTAGAAGTCTGTCCGTAATTCTGTCCGTAAATCCGTCTGTCGTCCGTTCATTGTGTGCGCATCGTTGCCTTTTTGGCACTAATTTCCATTTATTCATTTAGTTGCAACATTCATTTCGGCAGCCATTCACACAGACTCATTCACTCAGACGCAGCGCAGACTGTGGATGTGGTCAGGGGTTGTGCTGGGCTGGGGAAAGTGTGGGGAAAATGCTAGGAAACCCCTGTGGAAAATCCGGGAACGGGGGGGGGGCAGACGTTCGCCTTTCATTTATCAGCACAAAGCAGTGCAGTTTGGACCACCCTGATGAGTTGGTTAAGGACTGACAAAATGTAACTCGGGCTAAATGTGACAAAAAAGGTCATATGGCAGAAATAAAACAAACAGACGAAAAATAAGGAAAATGACAGCCAATGCTTTGCCACTGTCACTTGCCCGCTCCTTCCCCGCTTTTCCCCATTTCCCACCGCATTTTCCCCACTCCGTTTTCTGGGATGCTGGTGCCAAAGCCACGAGTCGAGTTCCCATGGGTTTTTTGTTTGTTTGCGGCTGCCTGCGAGTTGTGGGGCTGCCTGATGAAAGGGTTCAAAACTATTTTCAAACTATGTATTTAGCGTGCATTATATGTGGGGAGTGGGGTCAAGGGGTCAGCCCAGCGCCATCATCATCATCAGGAGTCGCAGTCGTCATCTTTCGGCAGCTGTTTTTATGATGTCCCCTTGGCACAGTGGGGCGAAAGTATGTGAATATAATATTACTCTACCCATAGGTTCATTGAGAAATAAATACATTTAAAAGGAATAGTTTATTGTAACTTTTACTCGATTATTTAGCATTTAGAAACTAACTTAGTTAACTCACTGTAGCTCATTGTGTATAGATCAAAAGGTTTTTAAAAATATAAAAATATCTAAGCTAATGTAATGTTATATATACACAACATTAATTACTTTATTAAACCGAATTTTATTTAATAATATTAATTTTATTTATTAATCAAAAGGTGCTATTTTCAGGGACTTTTTTAGTCAAGTGGTTCCTGTTTTTCTGATGTTTAAATATTTATTAATTTTACTAAATTGGCAGCTCTGCGGTGTTGGGCCACAGTGTCCGGACTGTCCAGCTGTCCGGCTGAACCCGATTCCGGATCCGGACTCTCGACCTCCGGACACTCCTGCCCACTTGTAACATATTTTTTGGGCAACGGCAGCGGATTAGTTGCACGTCATGTTGCCACTTGAAGTGTTTATGTGAATGGAGTGGCACTGCGGGCTTAGCATTGGATATATTACACATATATATACACATATGTATTTATCGCACATATCATGCGACACTTAATAAAAACAATGTGCTCAACATGCCGCCTTAAATGGAAATCCATTTTCACTCCTTTTTGTCCTTCGTCCTTTTCAGTTGGCTTTTGTTTGCCGAGTTATTTAAATGTCTGCATTTGGTCCTTGTTCCTTGTTCCTTGTTTCTGGTCCCCTTTTTACATCATCCCATAAATTTATAATTAATTGTTTTAAAGCTTCTCACTGCCTGTCCGCTTTTTGTGTGAGTGTCAGGGTTTATCCAATGGGACATTATATCACTTTGTGGTTTTCTATTTTCATTTCGCCCAGTCCCCAAGCTTTTTACTTGTGTTATTCTTATGACGATTATAAGCCAGGAACTTGGCTTGTTTTCTGCTGCTTAATCGTTTTAGTAATTAGTAGTTGGTGGTTTCCCCAAAATGAAGTGGATGTAGGTCATGTGGAATACCATTCGCGATGAGTGCAGTCCTTCATCAAGTAAATTAATAATGGGGAGTCTTAAGATGGAAAGCAGTATCTATAAAATGACTTTAAAAATCAATAACTAAAGCAATTCTAGTTAAAGTAACTTTAAGCTGACAACTAGACCTTTTTGGCTATATGTAAGGCTGACGTTCTCGGTTTTATTCCTTAATTTCTTATGGCTGCTCTATAATAATAACAAAAACTTAGTTTAAAATATAGGAAATTCAGTTAAGAACATCTATCAACCTTCACCTCCAAATATTGGAGACAAGCAATCATCAGCAATCGTTAAGATTATTAAGAAACTGCGAAAGTAGCGAATGGCAATAACTTTCTAGACAGAGGACCTGTCTCAGGCGAACATAAATCTGCCAGCTTTTTTGTTTTTATCGTTGGGCATCCTACGTGCTCTGCGTTGGCGAGATATTTCATTGCTAGACAAGTGATTGACTTAATGCTAATTCGCGACTCAATTGTTTCAAATTTTTGGACCAGCCAAACAAATGCAGCAACCATTGCCCCCTGAAAGCGAACAGAAAAACTGAGAAAAAAAATGTACTTTGCTTTGCTTTTAATAATTTTTCGAAAATTAAATTCATCAATTTAATGAAGTCAAATCTCCTCATTTAATTCAAGAATCTTGAGTATAATTCTATAATTTATTTTTTTGACATTTCGTAATTGCCGAAAAACGACTTTGCCAAAAAATGGCCCAAAACCTGAACTACCAAGGCCATAACTTTTCTATCTGAAGTCCGATTTCAAAATGGTATATCTTGAAAGGATCGTGTGCTCATTACCTAAAAATCTGCATTTAAACTTTGGTTTGTAATTTTGGATCGATTTTCTTCACATTTTCATGATGGTTACCCTTTCCAAATTTCCGAAAAACGGTTTTGCCAAAAAATGGCCCAAAACCTGCACTACCAAGGCCATAACTTTTCTATCTGAAGTCCGATTTCAAAATGGTATATCTTGAAAGGATCGTGTGCTCATTACCTAAAAATCTGCATTCAAACTTTGATTTGTAATTTTGGATCGATTTTCTTCACATTTTCATGATGGTTACCCTTTCCAAATTTCCGAAAAACGGTTTTGCCAAAAAATGGCCCAAAACCTGAACTACCAAGGCCATAACTTTTCTATCTGAAGTCCGATTTCAAAATGGTATATCTTGAAAGGATCGTGTGCTCATTACCTAAAAATCTGCATTCAAACTTTGATTTGTAATTTTGGATCGATTTTCTTCACATTTTCATGATGGTTACCCTTTCCAAATTTCCGAAAAACGGTTTTGCCAAAAAATGGCCCAAAACCTGCACTACCAAGGCCATAACTTTTCTATCTGAAGTCCGATTTCAAAATGGTATATCTTGAAAGGATCGTGTGCTCATTACCTAAAAATCTGCATTTAAACTTTGGTTTGTAATTTTGGATCGATTTTCTTCACATTTTCATGATGGTTACCCTTTCCAAATTTCCGAAAAACGGTTTTGCCAAAAAATGGCCCAAAACCTGCACTACCAAGGCCATAACTTTTCTATCTGAAGTCCGATTTCAAAATGGTATATCTTAAAAGGATCGTGTGCTAATTACCTAAAAATCTGCATTTAAACTTTGGTTTGTAATTTTGGATCGATTTTCTTCACATTTTCATGATGGTTACCCTTTCCAAATTTCCGAAAAACGGTTTTGCCAAAAAATGGCCCAAAACCTGCACTACCAAGGCCATAACTTTTCTATCTGAAGTCCGATTTCAAAATGGTATATCTTGAAAGGATCGTGTGCTCATTACCTAAAAATCTGCATTCAAACTTTGGTTTGTAATTTTGGATCGATTTTCTTCACATTTTCATGATGGTTACCCTTTCCAAATTTCCGAAAAACGGTTTTGCCAAAAAATGGCCCAAAACCTGCACTACCAAGGCCATAACTTTTCTATCTGAAGTCCGATTTCAAAATGGTATATCTTGAAAGGATCGTGTGCTCATTACCTAAAAATCTGCATTCAAACTTTGATTTGTAATTTTGGATCGATTTTCTTCACATTTTCATGATGGTTACCCTTTCCAAATTTCCGAAAAACGGTTTTGCCAAAAAATGGCCCAAAACCTGAACTACCAAGGCCATAACTTTTCTATCTGAAGTCCGATTTCAAAATGGTATATCTTAAAAGGATCGTGGGCTAATTACTTAAAAATCTGCATTCAAACTTTGATTTGTAATTTTGGATCGATTTCCTTCACATTTTCATGATGGTTACCCTTTCCAAATTTCCGAAAAACGGTTTTGCCAAAAAATGGCCCAAAACCTGCACTACCAAGGCCATAACTTTTCTATCTGAAGTCCGATTTCAAAATGGTATATCTTAAAAGGATCGTGTGCTAATTACGTAAAAATCTGCATTCAAACTTTGGTTTGTAATTTTGGATCGATTTTCTTCACATTTTCATGATGGTTACCCTTTCCAAATTTCCGAAAAACGGTTTTGCCAAAAAATGGCCCAAAACCTGCACTACCAAGGCCATAACTTTTCTATCTGAAGTCCGATTTCAAAATGGTATATCTTAAAAGGATCGTGTGCTAATTACCTAAAAATCTGCATTCAAACTTTGGTTTGTAATTTTGGATCGATTTTCTTCACATTTTCATGATGGTTACCCTTTCCAAATTTCCGAAAAACGGTTTTGCCAAAAAATGGCCCAAAACCTGCACTACCAAGGCCATAACTTTTCTATCTGAAGTCCGATTTCAAAATGGTATATCTTAAAAGGATCGTGTGCTAATTACCTAAAAATCTGCATTCAAACTTTGGTTTGTAATTTTGGATCGATTTTCTTCACATTTTCATGATGGTTACCCTTTCCAAATTTCCGAAAAACGGTTTTGCCAAAAAATGGCCCAAAACCTGCACTACCAAGGCCATAACTTTTCTATCTGAAGTCCGATTTCAAAATGGTATATCTTGAAAGGATCGTGTGTTCATTACCTAAAAATCTGCATTCAAACTTTGGTTTGTAATTTTGGATCGATTTTCTTGACATTTTCATGATGGTTACCCTTTCCAAATTTCCGAAAAACGGTTTTGCCAAAAAATGGCCCAAAACCTGCACTACCAAGGCCATAACTTTTCTATCTGAAGTCCGATTTCAAAATGGTATATCTTAAAAGGATCGTGTGCTAATTACGTAAAAATCTGCATTCAAACTTTGGTTTGTAATTTTGGATCGATTTTCTTCACATTTTCATGATGGTTACCCTTTCCAAATTTCCGAAAAACGGTTTTGCCAAAAAATGGCCCAAAACCTGCACTACCAAGGCCATAACTTTTCTATCTGAAGTCCGATTTCAAAATGGTATATCTTAAAAGGATCGTGTGCTAATTACCTAAAAATCTGCATTCAAACTTTGGTTTGTAATTTTGGATCGATTTTCTTCACATTTTCATGATGGTTACCCTTTCCAAATTTCCGAAAAACGGTTTTGCCAAAAAATGGCACAAAACCTGCACTACCAAGGCCATAACTTTTCTATCTGAAGTCCGATTTCAAAATGGTATATCTTAAAAGGATCGTGTGCTAATTACTTAAAAATCTGCATTCAAACTTTGATTTGTAATTTTGGATCGATTTCCTTCACATTTTCATGATGGTTACCCTTTCCAAATTTCCGAAAAACGGTTTTGCCAAAAAAATGGCCCAAAACCTGCACTACCAAGGCCATAACTTTTCTATCTGAAATCCGATTTCAAAATGGTATATCTTAAAAGGATCGTGTGCTAATTACCTAAAAATCTGCATTCAAACTTTGGTTTGTAATTTTGGATCGATTTTCTTCACATTTTCATGATGGTTACCCTTTCCAAATTTCCGAAAAACGGTTTTGCCAAAAAATGGCCCAAAACCTGCACTACCAAGGCCATAACTTTTCTATCTGAAGTCCGATTTCAAAATGGTATATCTTGAAAGGATCGTGTGTTCATTACCTAAAAATCTGCATTCAAACTTTGGTTTGTAATTTTGGATCGATTTTCTTCACATTTTCATGATGGTTACCCTTTCCAAATTTCCGAAAAACGGTTTTGCCAAAAAATGACCCAAAAAACCTGCACTACCAAGGCCATAACTTTTCTATCTGAAGTCCGATTTCAAAATGGTATATCTTAAAAGGATCGTGTGCTAATTACCTAAAACTCTGCATTCAAACTTTGGTTTGTAATTTTGGATCGATTTTCTTTAAATTTTCATGATGGTTACCCTTTCCAAATTTCCGAAAAACGGTTTTGCCAAAAAATGACCCAAAACCTGCACTTCCAAGGCCATAACTTTTCTATCTGAAGTCCGATTTCAAAATGGTATATCTTAAAAGGATCGTGTGCTAATTACCTAAAAATCTGCATTCAAACTTTGGTTTGTAATTTTGGATCGATTTTCTTCACATTTTCATGATGGTTACCCTTTCCAAATTTCCGAAAAACGGTTTTGCCAAAAAATGACCCAAAACCTGCACTTCCAAGGCGATAACTTTTCTATCTGAAGTCCGATTTCAAAATGGTATATCTTAAAAGGATCGCGTGCTAAAAACCTAAAAATCTGCATTCAAACTTTGGTTTGTAATTTTGGATCGATTTTCTTCACATTTTCATGATGGTTAAAACCTGCACTACCAAGGCCATAACTTTTCTATCTGAAGTCCGATTTCAAAATGGTATATCTTAGAAGGATCGTGTGCTAATTACCTAAAAATCTGCGTTTAAACGTTGGCTTATTATTTTCGGTATTTTTTTATGAACAACCTGATAATGTTAAATATTGCTTGTCTTTGTAGTAAGCCCAATTTCTGACAGTGTACATAGCGATGGCGCAGTCTAGTAAATTCTGGGAATGGGGAGCACAATAATGTTGCCTCGTTGCGCTGTAATCCACTCAAGGCGCTTGGCCACTTAAGGACACTGTCCTTCCGTCTGATTGTCCGTCCGTCTGTCCGTCCGCCAGTTTTGTCTGCCAGTTTGTCCGTCCGTCGCAGAGACAACAACAATTGACGAAATTGTTTTCGTGACTTAAATTTTTGCGTGCTGCTGTCGCTGCTGGTTGGGACGTGTTTGGAAAGCATATGATGTGATTTGCCATCAAATTGAGTTGTCTTGTCACTGCCGACCCACTACCGCCCCCATATCGCCCCTATATGTATTGCCCCGCCTACAAAGCCCCTTCCTTAATATATATGTGTGTGTGTGTGTGTAATCCAGAGCCCGGACTGAAATGCAATTAAATTTGGAAAAATATCAACAGCCGAAACGGAATAATAGTTTATAATAGCAGGCGAGGCGGGGGCAGCAAGTGCCTTATGACAGCCTGAGAGGCTGGGAGAAAGTGCCTGGGCTGCCTTTAAATAAATACTCGAAGCACCCGAAGAACCCCCCATTTTGCTGTGTGTACTTTTCGGTGGGATGTGGAAAGTTTGCCCAGGCTGAAACCGGAATGGAAGTGGAACTCTCGCCCAGATGCTAATGCCGCCAGAAAAGTCTTGGGCAAATTGTGCTTCTCGGCCAAGTTAAGTTGCGATGGGAATTACAGTGTGGGACGTAACTATAGGGTCAGCTGGGCCGCTCAGCAACTCTGCTAAAATTGCTGAAATATTTAAAGTAAGTTTTTTGTAAAGGTTCTGAAGCAGGTTTCTTAATGTAACCCTACTTAGTTGGAATTAATATAACCTTTCTTTAGCATACAAATATTGTTTCAAAGTTGTTTTCTTATTATTTTTTAATATTATTATTATTATAATTGAAAACTTAACTTTCTTCATATTTTTCTCGGCCTTTCCTTGGCCTTATGCCCCTGAAACGCACTGTCTTCTGGTACGCACTTAAAGACTCTCGTCTATATCCTTGTACACATTTTGTAGAGCAACTAAATTACACAATGTTAATATTTGCTATGTAAATACGCATCCGTGTGAGAATGGCTGGATAAATGAATGGATGGTTGGCTGGCCAAATGGATGGATTGAGGAGTGGATGGAAAGTGCAGTGGCAGCGCCTACGGTTCGTTCTGTTTATTTCTTATATCCACAGCCACAAAAGGCCTACACTTGACACACAGTGGCAGAAACAGAAACTGAGATGCCGAGAGGATGTGCAAGTTGCGTCTATTTAAATAAACTGAGGCAAAAACTTGCCACAATTCCAACGCAATGCTCGACACAAATGACAAAATTGCTCTGTTCTATGCCTCTCTCCATACATGTTAGCATATATAAATGAAGATATCCCCCGGGGGCAGCAAATTCCAAGGAAAACATTACCGCACTGAGAGAACGGCTTGTAAATGCACAAATAATCGTATGTACTTGGCATATATACACATATATGTGTGCTCACATCGCTCCTAACAACCCACAAAGACATTTTCGAAACAAACAAGTAAAATAACACAACGCAAATACAGGCAATTGGAAAGGGGAATCACACACGTTGGCATCGGGTCAAAAGAGCTTTCCGAGTTTTACTGTTGAGTATTTAAATGCTGGAATGTCTAGTAACTTGATTCCAATTCTAGCAACTAATCAATCTAGTTAATCTAGTTAACTAATCAAATTAATCTTTATAAAAATACTGCTTAAAATCATTAATTGCAACCAAATAATTAAGACCATTATAAATAGGAGATCATCATAGAAGGTTATAGAATAATAATAAAACACAGCCCATCTAAAGTTGTGTAATTTTTAATGACAATAGTATTTTATATACTTATTTTATAGCCCAATTGGTAGTTACTTTATGAGTGATCTAGCCCTATATTTAATGGCCATCAGATAAAGCGCCTTAGAGTTTTATGGCCAGTTCTCTGGGCCCACAAACCTTTCACACCTTTCAATCTCAGTCTTTTGGCCCTAATGAATCTTCGGCAACTTTTCCGGGGGGGAGGGAGGCGATGGAAAATCCAGTTTTCCTCCCCGTTCGTTCCACTTGCACTAAGTGCGAAGACACTTTAGCAAACAATTAATTGCCGTTAGCGGCTGCTGGCGACACACCTACCCAATTCATTTTGCATTCGCTCAGATCCCCAGTTTTCCGCAGGGGAAAATCGAGGTCCGGTGATGGGAAAAGCGGAATATCCGGGGCAGCAAGGAGGATGACCAGTGGCAGGACACAATGAAGACAGCTGCCAAAAAAGGCGTTACGTCGCCAGTTAAATGAAGACCCAGCACTGGAGGGAAAAGCGAGGGAAAGCGGGAAAAAGGGGCTCCCAAATGGGGCAAATCGGGAGGCACTGGGACAGAGGCAGAGACAGAAGGGTTATCATTACTTCCACATAATTTAATTTCGGCAGGCCAGCGACCATTTGCATTTCAATACCCAATAAGGGGTTAAGAGGTGGGCCGAAGGGGGCAGCCAGGAACATTTTAGAGCGAGCTCCGTTTGTTCCTTTTTCCCTTGTGACCAGCAGAAGGAATCCGATTTCTTTCTCGCACACAAAGTTTTGGCTGCCCTGCTCGTTGCACAAACTGAATTGAATCACCCAAATTATTATCCCCGCCGATCTCCTCATCATCCTGCAGAAGGATCGGATACTGCAGCCGAGGTCCAGCACGATGTCTTTTGCACTGCTGATTTTAATTCAAAGTTTTTGAATGATAAATATTTTGTTTTTTAACAATAACAGGATTTAATTTTAACTACTTTAAATTTCATTTTAAACACAATTGATTAGTTTAATTATAATTTCTAATTAGTCTCTAGTTCTACAACTTAAAAATAAAATATTAGAAATAACCTAGAGTTCCACGAATTAGTTTTTTTTTAGTTATGGCCAAAAACTAAACAAAAATGATTTCGCAAATAAACTGCAGATAATACACATATGTTTAAAATATACCGGTCTATGTAATTTTCCCAAGGTTTTCCCCGGCCCAGAAAATCTAATTTCTAGCAATGTAATTGGTTGGTCCATGGAAATGCTGCTTTTCCACTGCTGTTGCTGCCAGATTTTCCATCATCATTCATAACAAAAGCAGTTGGCAGTTGCAGCCGCTTCGCTGGCGCCCCTCACCCCAATTTTCCGCCCACGTAGGAACATTTTTTCAACAATCTCTCTTTTCATTTTCAATTTTTTCCATTCTTTCTCATTTTTTTTTGTGACATTTCCGTTTGCATTTGGCAAGCGGAAACGTCAGTAGCCCATTGGACAATCAAGCTGTGGACGTGGCCAGGAAAAGCTCAAGTTTTCCTTTTTCTTGTTGTAATTGTAATTGTTGTTGTTGTTGCTGTTAGACATTGTTTGGTGTTGATGGCCGCTCATGAATAACAAATGCATGGGCTCAGGTGGATATGGCCATCTCATCTTTTGTCCCATCTGGAAAGCCCTTTCCGAATACCCCTTTTCCACCTAAATGGTCTATTGATTTGTGGTCAATCGAGTGCAAAGACGTCATCCATCGTTGGCACTAAAAAAAAATATAGAGCTAACACAACAAAAAAATGTTGTGCGCTAACCAATTAAATCATTTTGAAAGCCAAATGCTGTACAAATTTGGGCTTTTGTGATTTTTTGATTGATCTCAGTCTGGATATCTGTATATCTCTATATCTGGCTTCGAGTTTGAGTTTTGAGTCGCTTTAATCAAGGCCTAAACGTCAATTTCAGTTCGGCTTTTTTGGTAATAGAAAATGGAAAGGAGAAAACAGGCCACGACGATGTCTCATTGAAATGTCAATTGCATTCTACAATGGCCTCCTTTTCGAGGACTTATCGCCCATTCCCACGGGGCCTCCATACATTGCTGCTCTCTTTTTTATTCGGCAACATCCATTGTGCCAGGACCTCTTTCCATTTATCCCTGTGTGTGTAAGTATTTCAATAAGTCCGTAAAATGGCTCAATAACTGATGGATTTGTGTACCCTTCAATGGGCCGAATAACTGGGGTATGATGGCTTCCCTTGAAATCTCTTTAATTCATATTTCCTCTGTGATCTCTAAGGGAGTTCTACAAATTTCAATGCAAATAAGTTTTCAATTATATGTTTTTTAAAATATTCTTAACTGCAAATGATGTTATAATAAATATCTCAAAATAACAAATGCTTTCTCTATAAAATTCAAATATTTTACAATTGTTGTTTAGAAATTACATTTGTCTTTATTTGCTATAATTTTTAGGTGTATTCACGAGGTATCGCCTAGTTCGCCTGACAACTTTCAATAAAGCTGCTTTATGTAATTGAGCGCATAAATGACTAAACCGCAAATCAAAGTTTCACCAATTTAATGTGTATTAATGTATATAATTACCCGATTCATTAGTCGCTTGGAAGTTTCCATGGCGACAGCCAGGCGGATACATCCCATTTCGTTCTGCAAACGCATTCTCATTGTATATCGGGCCTGAATGTAATAATCTATTGAGCCGCTTCGATTTAATAACTGGTGCGATTTGCTGTTTGTCATATTTTACAGTCCCTCTGCAAGGATAAAAAGAGGAAGCTATAGAAATTCATTTTTCTGCAATGCGGACACATTTTGTCATCGGGGAGTGGAAAAGGGGGCTCTCCATACCCATAGCCCCCCTTCGACGCCCCTGTTCTCGGCGGATCCCCAAGGAGGGGGCATTAACTAGAACCATCTGAATTGAAATGCGAATGAAAAATGTGCGCTCTGCACATTCTGGACTGCCGATTGTCAAGAGCACTAATAAATTTCCACTTGCCACCGCTCAAATGCAACTCATCCCGCCCCCTAAAACCCAGAAAGCCCGGGAAACCCGGAAAACCCCGTTCCCAGTTCCATTTCCCCAAAGCTTATTAGTCACCAGAACATTTTCATTCAAAATTAATTCGCGAGCGCTGTATAAATCATATCCTTTTTTTTTGGTTCTGCTGGGACGTTGGATAAGTGCGATTGGCATTCGCAAAAATTTGCAAAACTGTCACCTGAGTCGGCTGTTTGCATTTTGAAAATATTATGCCCATGGGAAAGGTGGGAGTGCCGGATCTTGCCATGGGAATTTCGGGGCTTACCACGAAAAAATGATTGCCTAAAATATGACAGGACTTACTAAGTTTATCTTCCTAGGCCAGGCTTATATAAACTAAATTAGAACACCAATAATGAATGGTTTAGTATTGTTAACTATTCGGAAATATCCAACAACTTTTTTTTTTTTTCCCACAACCAAGTCAAATAACAGAAAACAAATGCAGAATTCCCCAAAATAATTTGATTGATGAATGTGTTAAACTACAATTACCAACTGTTTGTAGATTTAGTTTGTGTTTAATTTAGTTTCCAAAGTTGCAAGTGGCCTTTGGATTAAACAATATTTGTGATACCAATTAAATTGGGCACGGCTACATATTATTGAAGCTTAATTAGTAGACCAAAAATACAATGCTCTGAACTTAAAGCAAAGCCTAAAGATCTAAATACCAGTTCGAGAATATATATTTGGCCTAGTAGAATGCACACAGCTCAACCCGTCGAATGTAAATCCCTGCGAAACTTTAGCCCAGACCGTCGGTATTAATTCACTTTACTCAGCAGCGTACAGTTGTGTTTGGTTAATTACTCCAGTGTCCATAAATACTCACATTCTTCGTTTCCAAGGAAAAGGATGCGGACAGGGCAGTTGAAAAGTGTCCGATTCAGGAAGGAAGCCCGAGTTCGAACCCGATACTCCAATGATGAGCCTGCCGAGCTGATGTTGGCCAAATAAACAAGCGGTCAGCACTCTGCTCTTGGCCTAAACGAAAACAAATCGAAAAAGTTCTTAGAAATTCGAATCATGTAACGAAATACAAGGCTAAAATTCAAAAGTCCCTAAAACGGACGCACACTAACAACTGCACTCGGAAAAATTATACGGAACTCGGAACTTATAAAGAAAATATAATGGAATTAATGTATCTCAAAAATATCCTGTAGAATTAAAGTCAATGATAATTTTCATATATATTTTTATGTGGAAAAAAGGAAGTAATAATCTGTAAAATACACTGGCCAGCTTTTAAACTCTCCAAGGTTTCTTTGATTCATATCAAGTATTTTTTTCCAGTGTAAACATGTACAAAATTCTTTAGACTTGAAACAAGACTTTTGTGCACCCTTCAATGTGGTAATTTATGTGTGCCAGAAAGGGATGGAAATAAGTGCAGCAAGTGCATTTTGTGTGTGCTTGTGTGGGTGTCTGTGCGTTTTGCTAATGCGTGTGTGTGTGTGTTTCGTGTGGGTGCCTCAGTGTGTGTTTTGTGTGTATGTGTGAGTGGGCGCAACATGTGCTCATAATTATGTTTTCTCTGTGCGCCCATTTAAGTTGTTGTTGCTGGCAGACACGTGCAGCCTTTGTAAGTGTTTGTGCAGTTGAGAGTGTGTGTATGCATACAAATTACGAGCACAAATACACACACACAGATATATACACTGGCGCATCTGAACAATCGGATCCCAACGAACATGACCTCAAGCTGCAATTGTAGACGCTTCATTTGAGGTCACAAAGGCAACCAAATGGCCCTGGAATTGTGGCCGAAAAATGTTCGCCAAATATCTCAAACAATGGCTTGCTTAAATCCAGAAAAGCAAGAACTTTCTGCCAAATGAATAATAATGCTGGCCAAATTTTAAACTCCTCTGCTATTCTGCTCACAAAAAAAATACACTTTAAGCCTTTAAATGATGTGAAGATTATATGAATATCACTCATACGCCGAGTAATCCCATATTTAGGTTTACTTTTTTTTTGAGGTTACTTTAAGCAGATAAAAAGTCGAATATTTGTTCTTTTGTCATCTATTAATAGACTTTTCTTATATTATTCATTGATTTGGTTTTCTAGCCTTTTCCATGTTTTTTATCTGGTTTTCTCCAGCTATTTCCTGGCTCGGACGACAATTTACACCGTGTGCCACACGCAAAACGCTTGTCACTTGCAGCAATGCCAACAAAGAACAGTTTTCCCACTTTTCACGCTTTTCCCACCCTATTTCGGGAGTGGAAAAAAGAGGGGACCTTTTTGGAGGGGGCGGCAAACAAATCCATTCAGCGATTTGTGCCAAATGTCGGCTGTTGGCTTTTGTCTTTTGTATGCGCGCAGTGACCTGCGAAAATGGCAGACGCTCATTGTGTTTCCCGCTCTCCCCCGCCGATTTTCCACACCGTCCTCTCAGTTTCTAAGCCCCCTTTGGCTCCCCAATATCTGTTTTTTCTGTGCACCTGCAACTCGGCAGGAAAATGGTCAGAACAAAAAACGGGAGGGCCAACTTAACGGGCAGCCAAGTGCGTGGTTTTTCCCGCTTTTTCTTGACTATCTCCCCTCTTTTCCTGTACTGACTTTCCTCTCTTTTCAGGTCATCTTTCCTATTTTTTGCCGCCTTCTGCATTTAATTTAATTCCTAATTATCACACTACAGTCACAGTGCGATCATTTTTTTATTGCAACTTTTTACCTGCAAATTTGTTGGACAACAAAGTTAATTCTCTTGCATAAATCATATTATTCACTATTTTGATTTTCAATGTTAAATTATTTATTAGCAATTATGATTATAATTGACACCTTCTTGTTTTTCCATTTTTTTTTAAAGATAAGTTGCTGTTTAATAATATTATCATATTAAAAAAAGAAACATTGAATATTTAATTGCTTTTATACATTCCCAATATACAATAACTCATAAAAATGTTAAGCATTTATGATTATTTTTATGAGATTACACTTAAGTACGTACCATTATTAAATATTCTAAAACAAGTTACATCCGAATGTCTGTTTCTTAGGTTCTCCCTAATTTCTCCTTTTTTTGGCATGACTGTCGCGTCTTGGCCATTTTAATGTCAGTGGCCAAAATGCTGCTGCAGTCGTTTCTTCTTCCGCTCCTGCCAGAATTTTCCTCTTGGAATTTTCCTCGCAAAATTTTCCTTGGGCTATCTCGTTTCTATGGCTGATTCTTTGTTTGCGGCCCTTTTCAATTTGGCCTTGGCAGCATAAGAAAGAGGGACTTACTTGGGGGTATATAAGGGTACAGACAGATAGCAAAGGACTTTCTATCCTGACGCAGGCAAATATTGTCTTTGCACAGTCGCATCTTTGACAGTCGCAGTCGCATTCTTAGCCCGACTTTTAGGTCCTTTTGCTCTCCGATCTGTTTGCTTTCTCATGTTTTCCGTGTGGAGTGAAAAAACTGCTGCCCCCATTTTCCAAGTATTTTTGTCACGAATTCAATAAATGATTTTTAAGCACGTTTTTATTACTTTTGCTTGTTGCTGCACTCGTCTTTTCAGGCCTTCGTCTTTGTAATTTCCACCCAGGCAACCAGAGTATTTTTGTGATATCCTGGGAAGTATTTAACAATCTTAATGGTTTTATAGCAAATATACATTTCCTTAGGATATTCTTGTATTTAAAATAGGTGTTACATAACTTTTGCTTCTAGTAAAAACCTTTTCATTAGTAAGTTTTAAAAATAATAAGATTGTTAGACTTATAAAAACATGTTATTTATAACCACCGAATTTCTTTAGAATTATTTTACTAACAAACATTTTAAAGACTGTCTAGGATACTTTTATGTCGTGAGTCGTCCACCAATTTTTCCAAATTCCTCTACTTACTTGAAAAATGATGCTGTTATTTATTGGTTAGCTTGGGATTCGACTGTCCGGAACAGGAAAGAAAATGGGTAACCGTATGGGAAGTGGAAAATGGGGAAATGTGAATCGCAATTTCCAGAGAGTTGTTCTCAAAATGCGTGTGCATGACTCATATCTAAGCGTCGAGACTTGTTACCAAAAAAAAGGGAACAAAACTGAAACAGAACCAAGGACCATTCACTCCATACAAGAAAATGCACTTTGCTAATGAATTGAATTGTCTTCTTACAGCTAGAAACTTGGACTTTTGTTGGGGAGTTGGGGTTTTCCCTATAAATTAGGTTTATTTGTTTCGAAAGGAGAAATTAAGAAATAATCATGTCAAGCCTGAGAAACAACAGAGAAATAGTCTAACAATATTATTACTATATTATTATATTAAATAATATGTGATTACAATTTTGAAATTAGCTACAGATTAATGTTTTACCAATACTGAGATTTTGAATGCCTTTCACATTATATATACAATTTCATTATTGAAACAAAAAAATGTAAAGATTACAAAAATGCAATAGTACTTAATGAGCGTAATAAAAAGGGTATTTAAGTCTTCGATCTGAGTTTCCTTACATGGTTCTTACCCTTGTGTGTGGTCAAAGTTATGTTTGTTTTCCCTCCCTTTTTGGTTGGGGTCAATTTGGAATTGTTTCGCCTGCCAGTTTAATTGTAATTACCAATGAATGCTTGGGTTAGTTCTTACTCGATTTTCCCCATTTTCCTTGCAGCAGCTTTAAAGTTTTTCGGCGCTATGTTGCAACTGCTAAATGCGCATACGTTTTGGCCACATCAATAAATCATTGAGCAGACAGCGTTAAAAGCACTCTGTGTGTGAGATTCAGTGGCGTGGCAGCCGCAAGTCGCAGCCACCATTGGGGGTTAGCACCCCCCACCCTACCCTTTCAACACTCCCCTACTACGTCCTTGGATATGGATATAGATAGATATAGACGGCACGGCATATCAATATTCCGCATAGACGGATTGTATTTTCAATATTTGCGCAGCGGCAAGAAGAATGAGCAGAAGAATAAACTCCAGTGGCTCGCGAAGGGGGTTGTGAGGAAAGGGGAAGGGGGCTGTGCCGCAGAAATGGCAGTGACAGCGAGGCAGTGTGCCTTCCTCACACGGAATTTAAAGAAAATATATTTGATCTATTAGTTGTGGTTAAGACTTACATAAAATTATGATCTAATAAATAATAATAATACTTGTATAATAATAAAAAAAAACTTTCTTTTTAAATGTCCGTTTACAAATATTAATAGTAGTTTTTTATTACTGACGCTATGAATTAAAAAAAACAAAGATTCTAAGTAAAAACTAAATTTAAAAAAGAAATGGATATAGCTTAAAAATGTATACCAAACACTAAGAAATCTTTTAGTGACTTTTTGAAATGATGGTTTAAGCTAATATGACGGAACAACTAAATTTATAATTGAAAAGAAAGTTATGTAAAAGTGTGCTTAAAATATTATATTTTTTAAAACCTATGTTCGCCATTCAATGTCCGTGTCACATAGTCATAAGCAGTGCGATATCCGTGCAGGAGATGGGCGGCGAAAAGGGGGGCAGCGGAGGGTTAAGATGGGGGTCCGTCGACAGCGGCTTTTGTTGGTTTTGTATTGCAATGATTTAGCAGTTTTTCGTCTGTGTTTACGCTGTGGATAAGGTTTGACGGCGTCGATTGTCGTGAGCTCTCTTGTTCGCTAGCCCCCTCTCTTTCTGACCCGCTCTACCCGTCTCTTTCGCCCAGCCCCCCTTTCGGTTGCATAAGAAATCAGCAAATTGTTGTGTTTTAATCGAACCCCCCTACTACTTTTTTTTCATGGTGGGGGGGTTTTTGGTGGAATTTTCTATGGCAGACAATAGACGGCGGTGCGCCAATAATCTAGCCGTCTCTCTCTGCCCCCCGTAGTCCCATCCCTTTCCCCCGTGGAACACATATTAAGCCGCAGACTGCATTGAATTGCCGAGTGATCAATATATACACAATGCAGCGATGCCTGCAATGCCAGCTACTTGTGTAAATAACTGTCAGCCAATTGTTGTTTAATCGCCAGCTTAGCTCTGTTCTGTCCCTGTCTCTTTCTCCCCTTTCTCCCCATCTCACTCGCTCCCTCTTCAGCTGGTTGATTTGAGGTTAAGTGCTGTCAATTTTTATACAAAAGTTGGTGTTCCTTTTATTATATTTTAAGTTCTAGGTTTTGCATTTTAAATTGTGTAGCCCAAACTTAAAAAAAGGCTAAATTCATTACCTCACAATCATTGCATATTTATTAAAAATATAATTTTATAAGGCTTTCTTAATGCTTAACATAAAAAATCTCGTTAATCTCTTAAATTACCGGGCATAAAGCGAACCAATTCAAGAAGTGGGCGATGGGGAAACTCTGGTTTTTCCGAAGTGGAGCACAGATCTGGTGGCTAATTAGTTGCACATTTTACATTAATTAATTTTCATGGAATATCTCCCTTTTTTTTATTTTGGATGAAAAGTTTTGTCATAAGAAATTCCATGAGGCATTAGCGACAGCCGACGCCATCGCTGCACTT
The DNA here is from genome assembly GCA_018153305.1 of Drosophila kurseongensis. Taxonomy (NCBI): domain Eukaryota; kingdom Metazoa; phylum Arthropoda; class Insecta; order Diptera; family Drosophilidae; genus Drosophila; species Drosophila kurseongensis. The sequence continues at coordinate 3,036,423 of JAECXX010000141.1, forward strand.
TCCACTTTTCCCCAAAACACCACCCACCGCCCCTCCCGAAATTCCGATCGGAGTGGCGGCTGCCTTTGATCCTGTTGCCCAGGCTAATTGGATTTAGTTAGAGCTAATAAAAACGTTTACAAAAGAATTTCATTTTTACTGCAAATTGGCCTAAAATAATTATTTTTTGCCTGGACAACAAAAGAAGCTGTCGAAGTGAGTTGATAGAATAACAACATTCCCATTCGTCCTTGGTAAAGTGTTTACTTTCCCCAAAAGTACTTGGTAATTGCGTCCGAAGTTGAATATGTAAAATATAATCTTTTGATTCACTAGAATTGATATACAAATAATGCAATTCAAACATACATTTTATATACGATATTTATATTCTTTTTTGGTTTATTGCTATTCCACTCACTTGATCTATGTCCAATCAACCACAGTCTTACAGGGTATCGAAACGCATAAAAATGACCTCCTCCTCAGCCGACAATCCACTCTCCTGTAGAGCCTAATGAACTGCCCAAGAGTGTCTGTGATAATTGCCTGGAATTTCCTTTTTTCCGAGCAGGTCGTGGGAGTTTTTACAGACCCCAAAGGATCCCACTCCATGCCACAATACCCCATCCCCCGGACAGACAGACAGCTGTTGACCATTCGAGGAGCTCAAACACGTCTTATCGACATATATCGATAAAAGAATTAGCTAAATCGTGACTGCCACTTTGAACATGTCGCTGCCATTAATTATGGCTGATGACATGACGACACGACAGTGGCGAAAATCCGCATCCGCATTTCATGCGGGTGATTTTATTAGCTGGCCCACTTTCGATTAAGTCCGTTGCCCAAGTCGTGCTCACCTAATTAAAATCGACTTTTTGCGCAATTAATGCCTCCGAAATCAAATTATCCGCTGCGGGCCACAAAGTTTTTCCAGCTCGTGGAAAACTTTGCCAGCGCAACAAGGAACATGTTTTCGATGAGTGTGTGTTTTCGGGGGAAAAGTGGGAAGGCAGAAGTTCGTACTTTCTTTGACATCGATGAATTTTCTTTCTTTTGTTTGCTTGATTTCGAACAACTCAATTTCACAGACAAATTATTTGAACAATAAATTGTGGGCGCTAATAAAATGAACTAGCTTGTCTTGCACTGCATTTTAGTAACCGATTAACGATTTGTAAATGTGATTTGAGTACTGATAAAATAATTAATTAAGTTAATGAGCCTAGTAAAAAGAGTTAAAATAATAAGAAATATAAATCAGTTTTGTTTCTAAACTGCAGTCTCGAAATAAGAAAGTCCTTAAAAAATATCCAAGCCAATAAACCAATTAAAACGAGTCACTCAAGAGTTGACTAAAATAAAAATTCGGGTGTGATTTGAAGTATGATCATCCCCCAAAAAAACCAAAATTCCATTTCATTTGCTTCCACTTGAGGGGTCAAAGTCAAACTAGGAGCATTAACCCAAAGTCGGGGCTCACAAATTGACACAAATAAAATGTTGAGTGGTCCTTCAGCCCAGCCCCCTCCACCCACCAGCCCCCTTCGCCCGAGGCCTTTGGCCAACAGTTTATCATGTCCGCCAGGAATAATTCAACTTTACTTATTTCACACTTCAATTTTGTAGGTAAACAAAGTTCTTTTTTTTCGTGTTGTTTGGGGGCCAACAAAAAAAAAAAAAGAAAATAAATAAAAATACCCCACAAAATACCCTTGAGTGGTTTTCAGGAGGTGGCGAAGGCAAACAAATAAAAATGATGAGCGGCAATATTTGTGGCTAACAACTGGGAGTGAAATCCCTGAAATCCTTGGGGCATATTTCCCCCCACCCATCGTCCTTCGGGTCTTTGTTATTCCAAAAAAGTTTGACTCTTTCGTTGGCCAAATTAAAGCACAAATTGTGGCCAAGTTGTGAAAAATACCAACTAGCCACTGGGGTAATTTTTGTGGCTCATAAGTGCCCCCGCATTTCCCCAGTCGTGTGTCCTTGAGGAGCCCTATAAATATTATCATCATCATCATCGTTGAGTGCAGGCATTTCTTGCTGTTGTTGTTGTTCTTGTTGCTGTCCTGGCCGTAACCTTTGACCCCCTCCCCTTTCCCCACCGTTGTCTGAGCAAACTTTTCCCGGCCAGAACTTTATTGAGGGAAATTATCATCTGCTTCCCTTTGATATTTAAACCTTCCTTGGGATGCATAACTTTCGGGGAGCTGAACAACTTCCTTTTCAGACTTCGGCGAACTGTTCTCGCAGGTCCTGTAATTTCGGCTCTCCGTACCCTATAAAATACTTTAATGTTTTCATACAGAAATATAAATTAAACAACAGTTAAATAAATAAAAGCCTTACAATATAGAATGTTTATTATAAAGTACCTTTTACATTATCGCGTTGTATATTCTTGTAAATTTGTAACTTCTAGTATATCATTATTTTAAACTATAGACAAGTTACAATTAAAGTAACGACTTTTTATTTATTTGGAATTACCAAATATTTTGTAAAAGTTAATTGCCATTCTGATTTTGACACCCTCAAGACATATTCCCATATCGGAACCCAAAACTGTTTCCCCTTTGACCTTTCCCCAGGCGTATTTCCCTGACCCCGTCTCAAATTCCGTCTCACTTACATACATACATATATCACACATTCCATTCAAATAAGCTGAGGCACAGCAGCATTAAAATGTCAACAGTACAAGAGATATAGACAGGCAGATATATATACATATGTATAAGACGGGGGATAAAGGACATCGGGAGAACTAACGTGGCAATAAAGTCGACTACAATAAAACACACATACTTATTAGCACTTTTTATAGGTAGCAACGTCTGATTTGTAATTCTCAAGGCTCTAAAATGGGATGTGGGGATAACAGGGGTTAAACCGGGGTGCAAATGGGGGGAGGGGGGTTAAGAGCAGGACGAAAGAACAGCCCATATCCGTATACGGAGAAGAGGAAGCGGCAGCTGTGCTCATAAAAATACACAGACGACGTTGGATTTTTAGAGTTGAACATAAGGAGAGTGCCTAAGAAAAGAATATAAAAGCTGCAAATACCCTGGAAAATTGTCTTAAAAAATATACAAGTTGAAGAACAAATAAATATAAAATAGGAAAAGCAAAATAAAAACGGATATATTAAACAAAAGAGAGCCTTTCCTAGTTTCAATGCATACTTATCTTGAGCAATGATATATATTAAATACAGCAGAAATCTTACGTATATTTTTTCAATTATTTTGTTTTATTAATGATTATATTTAGTACGATTTTCTTTTAAAATAAAGTTACCTTAACATTTTTCTAGGGTGTATTAGAATATAGATACGAAAAAAAAGATTCAGAGGAGGATGGGTTAGGGGAAAAGTCCCTCTAGACATTTGGCATAGTTCGAGGCGAACTTTTTGTCTAAAGCAGCTCGTAAAAATGCCCAAGTGAATAATAATCATCAGAAGTGGGCTTTCCACGACACCTACCCCCCCGCCAACCCCCGACCATGTGCGGGGTCACATGTGTAAGGACCTTTCCTTCCTTGGGTTTTTTTTTTGGCGCACAGAATAGCTTGTAACATAGGAAAAACTAAACGAAACGAAAGTTTTATTGTCCGTACGGATAAGACGACGGACAGAGACTTAAGGACACGCCAAAAGGACAACTAGAAAGTAAAGAAATTCCTTCCGAAGTAGGAAATAATTAAGCGTAATTGAGTTAAGTTATTTCCGCCTGCAGTTGTCTTTGGAGAATTTTCCAGGCGAGATTCGAAGGCGAAAATGGCACTGCACTGTTTGAAGGAGTTCTTTGAATTTCTGTGCAAGTGATTTATTTAAAGGATGAGCTGAAATAATAAATCTTGTGCATTATTTATAAAATATTCTTATGAGGGGCAAACTTTAAGTTTAGCACTAAGCAAAAGCAATCTCTTGTTAAAACAGGATACAAAAAACGATAATGGATTATTGGAAGGTAAGTATTTGGCAATTTATCAAAGGACGGCATAAGTTAGTTATGGGTAATGTTTCAACGGCAGCTTTTATTTAAATTGAATAATATATATTTAATATAGCAAACTGTTCATGTTATTTTTATAAATTTAAAAAAACGGTATTAACAAATTGCAAACCAATTTTCACATTATAATAGTTTTTTAGTTCGAGAAGCATATATTTTTATTTTTATATTTTATATTTCGTTTTTAGTCCTAAAACTATCCGGTACTGCAATATCTTTTCAGTGCATTCCCCATCGCTTTCTGCTGCATTTTTTGGTGAATTGTCATTGGGGTAAGTAGAAAATCATTGAAGCGGCTGTTTTGTATCGATTTCAGTTAATGCGATGCCGCAATTCTGTTTTTCTTGCTATCGCTGCTGCATTCTCCTTTTTTATTCCTCGCTTTTCCGCTTTCCCTTTGGCTGCAGCTGTCAAATTGTGTTTTGTGCAATAAGTAGCAAGCTTTTCGGGCAGGATGGTGGATTTTTAGGGGCCGACCGAGAAAACTTCTTTATTATAGTTGCCGTCTGCGGTTCTCCCTCTCTTTCCTTCGCCATCCCCATCCCCATCTCCATCTCGCTCGCTCTGTGTCGCATTTTATTTAACTCAAATTGAAAGGGAGCACCCCGCCTTTTTGTGCAATTTATTGTTTTTATGCGTTTGTCGTGCACTTTTTAAGTAGTTGGCATTCTGGGGGCATTATTAGATTTTCCAACGCAAACTTTTCTGTTCAAAATGGATCGTGCTGTTCGAGCTGATTGTCAGCACCCCCATCCTATATTTTCCACAGGGAAAAACTAGAATTAGAATATCTACAACGACTTAACTAGTTTATTTATATTTAAAAGAAAAAAAGGGGTAAATTGAATTGAATGAAAATGTTAGGTTTCCAAAAGTTATAACCTAAAAATGAATTGTGATCTTATATGATTGATTAGGCTTCTTTAAACATATATCAATTATTATTATTAAGGGCTTAAAATATATTATTCTACAGCAATGAAATTTCTTGCTGTGTGTCCACTTCCTCTGTATACAATTTAATTTCAATGGCGCTTTAAAGCGGGACGGCAACAACCAATTAAAGTAATTAGCCTCGCTTCGTTCGTCGCCACAAGTTGCAGCCTTGCAATGAGGTGACAAATGCCCTTTCACCCCGACCTCTGACCCCTGACCCTCTGCTGTGTGTTTGTCAAATACGTCAACGCTTGTCGACTGCTTGCTTCACTGCTGTCTCACATTGACAAGTTGGCTTTCGCACAGCATAAGTCATCACACACCGACACACAGCGATCGGGAAATGGGAAATGGGGGAGGCGGAAAATGGTGGGAGTGGCAATGTGGGGGCGGCACAGCGAGTCCTAACAACACTAACCAGCAATAGCAGAAGCAGTCCAGTCAACCAATTGAACCAACACCCAACTCACAACTTTCCACCGCCTAGCAACATGCAATTCCCAAATAGAACTGGCCATCTAGACAGTTCAAGAACTTAGCTTGAAAATAGCCTAGTTATTTTACAATTAAAAAAAAAATATGTTGTTGGGTTTTTTAAATTAGTAAATAGATGCATATAGGAACAAAATTTGTAATTTATTAATATTTTATTTCGGCCAGAAATTTAGAGTATAGTAAATTTGGAATAAATGACGAGAGAAATTGGTTTACCTATGTACTCTCCTAAACTATTAAACTGGCTTAAAAATATTGAAATAACTGTCGGCTAACATCCTTATTTGTTTATAGCTAACCACTGTTTTTGACTATTTGAAGTGATTTTGTTGGGGTATCTCTATTAAGCGTTTTTGGCCAGCTCGCTTCGCTTCATTCGCCTGTCAATTCGCTCGATGACTAGACAAAGCTATATGTGTCTCCCTGCCACGCCCCCTTTTACCCGCCTTCCTCCCGGGCTGTATGTGCGTGTGTGTGTGTGTGGTAGAAAATCTCTTTTAATTGCCAATCGTGTGGAAAAATGAATTTTCCATCGAATTAGTATTCTGTGGCTGAAATTCATTCATGAAGCACTCATTAGGAAATCCTCAACTGATGTTCGCTCTCGCTTTCGCCACCCATTCCCTCTTTGCTCACACTTTCCCACTTTTTGTCGTTGGGTGGAACCAGCCACTTGCCGCCTCCCACTTTTCCGCTTTTCCACTTTTCCGGGCCCTCATCACAGCCACGTTCTCAGTTACGTTCAGTTTTTGGGCTTGTTATGAGTTGAGTCAACATATTTTGCAACACTTACGGGCTGCTTACAGGAGATGGGCGAAAATACACTGGGATACAAATCAGGACATTGATTTTCGAGTTTATTCTGTTTGTTTTTTAAGGCTTTAAATGTTTATTTTGGGATAATGTATACTTTTTATTTATTTATAAAAAAACCAAAAGATATAATAATAGATTAAAAAAAACAACCGAATTAGAAGTAGTTATTTTATTACAATATATAAATACATACATACTTAACTTTATAAATAACCTATGCCGAATAAATTACCGCTTGTAACCGTAGCCGATAAAAGTTTCACTTTTAATTACTAATTTAGGAGGTATGTAGATATTTAACATTTTTTTCTCAATGTGGGGGCTCGAGGTTCTCGCCAAGGACCCAGCTCAACTACCAGCCCCCGATACTCCCCGAATACCCCCGATTCTGTACCCCCAATTCCGCAACCCTCCGGAAAATCCCCCCGCAACAGTACTTGAAATCAAAATCAAGGAAGTGACTATAATTTTGGTGTAGCATGTTGTCGGTACGTGTTTCAATATGTCAGCATCCGGTGATGAGTTTGCTACGTTCGCCCGTGCCACGCCCACTCCGCTTACCACCCCCTCACACACACATGCACACAGGCACATGATGTGTGTATGTGTATGTGCGGTGATTTTGTGTTGAGCACTCTTCAGTTATTTTATTGATGTTGTAAATTTCTGGTAATTGAGCTTAATTTTTATACAGTTGCCATCGTCTTTGTTTTATGTTGATTACGGCAAAAGAGACGGCAATATGACGCAGGGAAAGAGAGAGGGGGCGAATGGTTAAAAAGAGAGGGATATACAGGTCCATTGATTGCTTGAGGTATTTCCAGTTTTCGAATTTCTCTAGTGTTCCAGTGCTATAGGATGAGGATTGATGGGTTAAGTGGGCTGGCGTTGGGCTAAGAGTGGTGGGTCATCTGTGGGTTAAGCGGCGGTCGGGGGTTAAGCAACAGCATTTTGTCTTGTCTGTAATTGAAATTAAATACTTGCAGTTTTTCTTCGTTTTTTTTCGAAGGGACATTTAGTCTTTGACTCTTGGTAATTTCTCGGCACTTCACTGATTATTTGATCTACTTTTTGGGTTCGGTGACCCAATTCTTGGTGCTTAGAACATTCGGTTTTACGATTGCCACTTTTCACTTAACTTTATTATTTAATTATTTTTTATTGTTGCTCGAATCTTACATTATTTTATTATTTTGGATGCATGTTTCGTATCTTGCTAACTGTTTTTGAAAATTATTTGGCTGAGTATTTGATAATTTTTTATGTACCTCTTCGGGTTACATACAATCAACTATAATATAACTAAAGGATATTTATTTATGTTTATGGCCTAAGACCCCGTATAATACATTTAAAAGAGGTAGTTTTAATTGAATTTATTTGTTGTCTTATAGTTTTCCTTCTTCTTTCGATGTTTTTCCCTTTAAACTTTCTTTTTCCTCTAACTTCCCGTTCGACAGCCATTTCAATTAGGAACTTTGGCATTCAGATATGAAATTAAAATGATTCGCACACAGCTGGGCTCAGCGCTTGCATATGTCTATGGATATATGTATTTATATATTTTAGCACACATTTGAATTGACAGTGGGTGGTTTTGGTCAGCGCATAGTGGACAAAAGGCAGCTGTCATCGAAAATGACAACAAGCCCAAGAGGACCAAATAGAAGAGGGAACCGGAAATTATGCAAAAAAGTAGTGACTGAAACATTTCAGCCGCAGAAAGAAAATGTATATAAAAAAAGTAGAATTGTCTTTTTTTTTTGTTTAGTTGCAACTTTTTTACCAACTTTGGCAATTCCATTTTCACAATCATGCGTTGAACTTTGAACTCCCAGCTTGTACCATGAATGTGTGTGCATTTTGGAAAACTGCTTTTCAAAATATGTCAACAGACAGAAATGCTGGGCAAAAGTTTTCACTCACACCCATCGCTTTTCCCGAATTTTCGGTATTGTCATCGCTTTTTGCCGGGTCTCAGTTGTGGATTGAAACCCCGGACAGTAACCCCTTGACCCCTTGACAGTCCCCCTTCGAAAACCCCTCCATTTCCAATCGTTTTGGGCGTTTTTAGCTGCGGCCATTGAATGTTCAAAAATTATTGTAAACTTTTCAGACCCCGTATGTGTGTGGGAAAGTTCGAGTTCTAGTTGGGGAATCAATTAAAAACGGTTGTTGGACTCCAACCACCACTTTCCCTTTCGATCGCCCCTGCGGTTTTGTCCAACTGGTCAAGGCCTCCAGTCCAAAAAATCCCCAAACTCCCCGAACACAGTTTGTGTTCTTTTTTCTAGCCCCCAAAAACTTTCCGGAATTTCGACTGAAAATTGATACGGGCAATAATCACTCCAAAAACTGCTCTCATTAAATTTGGAATAATTTAAATGACAAATTTTTTAAATTTTAACAAAAGTCTTATTGCCGTGCCAATACAAAATGTTGAATATAAAATCACTTTGCCACCATCGATCCATAACCTATCATAACTCGAGATAATAGTTATAAAATAAAAACAAAAAAGTTCAAAAGCCTGTATGCAAACATTAAATTTTATCTTTTAAAAAAAAAACATATTTTTATAGAAATAATGTGTACCTAAAAAAACGATCGCTGCGCGAAAACGAAGAGAAGCATAAAGCAGTTCGTTCGCGATCAGACTATAATAAAAGCGCAAAAACAAATGCAAAAGAAGTGCAACGGGATGGTATGATCTCAGTCGCAAACTAGTTACTCTCCCGTTTTCCTTCTCTTTCGAACTCATCTGCTTTTGTATTCCATCTCTTTTGCATACCGCTCTCTTGCTCTCTCTATTTATCTTTCCGTTTCTTTCGCACACTCGCTTTTTCCTGTTCACTCCCCTATGAATGCTTTCTCTACGCTCTTTTCTGTTTTTTCCCATTCTGTTCATTCGCTCCCAGATTTTATATACCCTTATTGGGGTATTATAATTTCGGTACCATAGTTGATTATCAAATCAATGAAACTAAACAATATGAATAAGTATTCTATATTTATTAAACACTTATTTTAAGATAATTATCATATATCATGCCTTTTATATCCCATAAGTACCATATGAATAAATAGGTTCTTTAAACATGTAGATTACGTATACGTATTTTTAGTTTATTGCGTTCTAAGCTTACGATTCTAGAATAAATTCCCAATTAATGAGTTGAGTTATCTAAGTAGTAAAAAAAATTTTTAATGTGTTTTTAGTTTTATATTTTTTGTTTATGTGGGAAAACGTATACGTATACATAGACACTGAGCAAATCAAATGGAAATATGCAGATATTGCGAAAAGGGTGTTTGGACTTCTGTATCCAACTTTCTCGACGCTATATCTTTACTCTCAGCAAACGCCACGGGCTGTTCTCTCGTTTATCCCCAGGTTGGGTCCCTTATGATTCCCAAGTATTTATTCCGCGGGAGGTCTGTATATATAGCGCTTTTCAGCGACGTCTATCGGCGGTCGAGCGCCTCACAGTATATCAAGGGTTGGCCACGTTCCTCACTAATTGTGGCAACAAAAATTGAAGAAAATGGTTATGTATGTGTTACTACAAGGTATTGAAAGGAATATATCGTACACAAGAAGCTATGAAAACTGAGTTGAAACGATTATGATAAGATAAATCGAAAAAGCTATAAAGTTGAGAAAACAAAACACCCTGATTAAAGGAAAACGCCTATAAAGGAAGGGTTTATCCAGCGACAGGAACAAAGTCGGCGAAACGTGCGTCATTTGGTCTATTGAGACAAGAAAATATTAGTCTATTGTGAGACAAGAAATATCGGTCTATTGAGACAAGAAATATCACCGGGGCTTTTCTACCGTAGAAAGAGAAAGAGCTATGTGATGACCTTTAAAGAGGTCGACCCACTTTGAACAAAACAAGCAAAAAATCCAAAAAAAAAAAACAAGAATAACAAAAACTGTGAGGCGCGCTGGAGGGGAAGAAATTCCCTTCCAGTGATCGCTATTTTACTTATTTTTGCTTTGTATTTTATAATTGGTTCCTTTTTTTTTTTAATCAGGGATGATTTTAAATGGGTTTTGAAAAGGGTTGTCTTTCCATCGGTTCGGTTTCATCTCAAAGGATTTGTGGAGAAACTAAAAATCTTTATCTACAAACACTTTACTTTTTAAATGGAATACGTACTAGAACCATATAAATAAAATAACTAATGAATTTTAAGTACGTCTTTCAAAAGGTTTTTTCATTTAGTTTTTGAAAAATATTTCTTGAATTCACATCTGTCAATAAGAACCAATAAAACAGCCTGATTGATTTGTTTTCGATAGACATGTACCTCGAATTTGTTTTTATTTCTTGTTTTTTTGCACGCCCAACTTCCATTAACCTTTTTGCATAGAATTTATAAATTCCAGTTCAAAGTTCTTGGCCCGTACTTTTGTTGTTTCTGATTGCTTTCTAGCCCTGCAGCTGGCTTCGATTTCCCCTTCCCCTGTTTGGACACATGGCCAAGGAAAACTCGATACTTTTTCCAGCTGCCTGTTTTTCCGTATGCATGAATAAAACTCCAGCAAAAAATGAAAAAGTAAACTGCGAGTGTGGCAACAAAATTCAAATTTTAAAGCTCCGCTCATTTCACGCGTGATTTGTTCTTAAAGTGGAATCATCTCAAGGGTTTGAAATTGCGAGGAATGGAATGTAATCGCTACAATGGATTCATCAGCCAAGTACTCTCCACACTGCGAATCTGAAATGTCGGGGAAAAGAAATTACAAATCTAGGGGATCAGATAGCGGAATGGGTGAAAAAGGAAGGGAGCGAATGAAGGGGAAAAGAAATTAAATGTAATAAAATAAAAAAAAATCAAGTTAAAAACTTTGCAAGTATAATAAATAGAGAAAAATATATAAGGACACAAAATTAACAATGTACATTTTAAATACAACTACAAAATCATTCACCGTCAACACTTATAGAAGATCAACCAAACAACAAAGCAGATCCGATTGAAGCACTTCGCTTAGTAAAAAAAACTCAAAAGAAGGGAGTGACTGAATTCAAAAGAAACCAAAACCACTTTAAAGTTGGCTTAAACTTGCCCTTTGACCCGTGGCATTGGCATGTTGCAGCCACAACACCAAAAAAAGGGGGAAAAAAGTGTGGCAAAAAAGCGCAGGATAAACAAAAAACAATGTCAACAATGTTGCACTAATTGCGTGACAGGAAGGCGGCGGCATCTTCACTCTCCCCACTTCCCCACACTTTTTCCGCACTTTTCCGCCACTCCACCTGCCAACCGGGAAATCCCCATCCAGTAATTCCTTTGCATTGAATTAAGCAAAATTATTTTGCTCGCCGGTTTTTGTGCGTCGGAAAAGGACCGCCTGGCACCAAATGCATTTGCGGAAGTATAACTGGTACAGTGAAACCTGGGTGCAGTTCAATTTTTTTATTTTATACTGATTTAATTTGCATGCTTTATATATGAGAATTGATTTGCAGAATAGTTAGACCTATTAAAAGTTAACTAACATTTGTTGGGTTTAGCTTAAAATAATTTAATTTTAGATTAAGGGTAAAGTATAAAAGTACAGCCAAGTACAACAAAACTATGAATGCAACTTGATTGGAAATTTTTAAATTCCAAATTCCATTATTGAACAATTATTAGCATTTTGATCGCAAAAATACTGATAAAAGTAAAGTTTGTCACATTTCAAATTTTTCGTGAGGTTTTCATCATGATTTTTTTCGAAAATTTTACAAAAAAAAGCTGTGAATGCCTCTCGATTACAGCCCCTTTACTCTCCTACACCAATTTTTGCTGGTTTTTCTTTTACTGCCATAAAATCGCATGAAATGCCGGTTGACACTTGGCGACAACTGGCCAAAAGCAAAAATATCTGCCATCCAGCCTTAAAGCCATGCACTTTATGTATTTTCATTTGGATAATGCTTCCTGTTTTGTTGTTTTTTCTTAGCGGAAGCAAATTATCAATTTGTTATTGTTTGCATTTAACCTAATTTGTATCCATTTTAGTTATGACAAACACGTCTCCTGGACTTTGTGATAAAGAAAAAGAAAGGAAATATAAGAACAGTGTCGCCCAAAATTATGCACACGCACAGCGACAATTTGGAAAGGGGAAATTCTTGCGGCTGATGCAAATATTTATGGCACTGGGACACAATTTTAAACAGTTTTCATTGTGAAAATATTTTGGGAATTCCAAAAGCGTGTTCCCTATTGACTGTCAGTGTCTGTAGCTTTTTTCCAATAACAATAACCAAAAAAAAAAAGGAAAAGGGAAAATATAAACTCTGTGGGATTTTTTGTTATATTTCATTGCTCTTGATAGAAAATGCCATGCACGACCTTGTCAACTCCCCATTCTGCCCCTATTCTCGTTACCCACCCTGCGATTTTCTTTCGTCACTGCGGTTTCAATATGACAATGGTCAAAGGAAAACTGGGGGGAAAAAGATGGGCCAAACAATAACAAATAGCCCTTATTTAAATTTAAGCAAGGGAAATCGACAGAGAGTTACCTCTTTAAAAATATTTTATATCAATGAAATATCAGAATCACAGCTAATATTCTTTGATTCAAGGTAGCTTATTAAGTTAAAATAATACACTTGAAACAAAAAACAAACAAATGTTATTTAAAAGGGTTTTTCAATACCATAGTATTTTAGGATTTATTTACACTAAATAAATACGAACAAAGTTGCTAATGATTTTTAATTAAAATACTCTATATTCCAGGCAACCCACAATTAGAGGGTATGAAGGGCTGACCATTAGGTCGTCGGGCGTGTCATTTTAAATAGAGTACGTGGTGGTGTGCCTTCGAAGACCCACCACCCTTCATCAACCACTCCCCCGAGTGACCTCCAGTCCCCCAAGCGCCAATAAAATGCGTTAAGAAAAATAGTTGTAAAACGCTTGATGAATACTAAAATCGCTGGCAATTGAATTTGAGTGCTGGGCTAAGGATAACACTCCGATATCAGATGTACGATGTGCGGATGTACTATATCCTGATGTCTGATGCCGGACGCGTTTCGCAGCTCATTACGCATTTTCTGGTTTGTTTTCCTTTTTCTGGGGGATTTGTTAATCGCCGGCAAGGGGTGACCTCCGACCCCGGACTTATAACCCGGGCAACTGGCGACTGGTAAATGTGTCATCTGTTTGTGGGATTAAAGTTAAGCGATTAAATAGTTCGTTTTTTTACCCCTTTCTTTCAGAGGGTATCCATTACCCTGAGGCATTTTATGCTTTAGTCGTAATATAAAAATTTGCAATGAATACGAGTACATTATTTAAATAGTTTTAATAGAACCAGATTTTTCCGCCCATTTTATATATATATCGGTAAGCCTTATCCAACTGTCCAAAATATAAATATGCATGCTGGATAATCCATTCTTGCTGTGCAATTATTTCCCTTAAAGTTTGGCCAAGAAAACTTTCTTTGTTTGCTTTTTTAATCGCGCTGTTGACAAAGTCCAACAAGCGTATCGCGTTTTCAGCGGTTAAGGACTCCCTCTTTTTGCCAGGACTCCTCCTTTTGCCAAGACTCCTCTTTATTGTTTCGGACAAAGGTAAATGAAAAGTTTGGGGCCGAAACTCCGGTGGCTTAACTTAACTGCTGACGGTAAGAGCTGCACTGATATCAGCACTCGTAATTGCAGCAGTAATTAATAAACTGTCAAATTTACGAGCCCGAAAAGGGGAAATCCATGGGGCACATGTGGTGACTCCCCCTAATTGGCTCTTAAGCGAAAGTGAATTATTGATGGCTCAAGCAGTAACAAACGGTGGTACCCAACCAAAAAAAAAACAAAGCGCAAAATATGAAAGCACCGAAAATTCCTTTTTAAATATGATCAAATAATAGCTCGATGAGGGGGCGAGTTCGCGCCCTCGATTCGGAAATATTGGGGTAAATGTGGCATGGCCAAGCTGTCGTGCACTAAGCGAAATAATTTCAGCGGAGAAAAGTTTATGTTACTTTAGTTTTAATTAATAATACTGTTTTTTGATGAAAAGTGAGGAAACACAAATGTTCTGTTCTTAAAATTAGCTTGGAAAAATTTAAATCGATTTTTTGATCTCCATAATTTAATGCACCATTTCCTTGCAGAACGTTTCTTTGAATTTAATATGTTCTTAATTGTTCTTGAATAAAATGAGCAACTAAGTAAACTTACATAATATTTACATAGTATTTTTATAGGGATACTTTTTTGCCCAGTGTTGGTCCTTCAACTTATGTTTTTTCCCATTTTCTTTCCCCTCAAAAGGGACTCCTTCAAACTGGCGTCAGTCATTTATGATGGAGCAATGTGTGTGTTTTTTCAAAAGGAGCAAAAAGGACGAAGAAAAACTGAACGTATGGTTTGGCTATGTACTAATGAGCGGAATGCAGACACACAGAAGAGCACCGTGTTTAAATATTTACTAAATATTTAAGTTATATAAACAAAATTAGAAACAATATAATTTAATTTAATTAAAAAGAAAATCTAAAAATATGACAATACCTGCAAGTCACAATAATAGGGACTCTTTATATCATTTTTGCATATACATATATATATGTTATGTTACATTTTAATATTTTTTAATGTTTTAAGACCACTGTGTGCACAGTGTGCTGTGTAACATTGCATAGGTTTTTGGCGTATAAACATTCGGGGGCACATTCCTTTCAAATTATTTGCGCATTCGAGCAGCTGTAAACGATTACACTTCCAACGGAAGGAAAAAAGAGAACACTAAAAGAAAAATTGACTTTGTTTTTAATAAAATAATAAATAGAAGACGAACTAAGAGCTTTTTTGTCAATCATTGATTTTGAGCGGATTAAACAAACATTTTAAACTATTAATTTTGAATATATGGAACTAACTTTTATTAACCTTTAAGATTTTAATATTTAAGTTTGATGTTTGTTTATAAAAATAAATTGTTCCCTTCCATTTTCACATTTATATATTTTGTATTATTTGTAACCTGTTTTTTTTTTCTGTGCAAAACACAAACACTTATCGACAGGCCAAAAGGGAGTGTGTGTTTTCTGTGCGTGTTGCCAAAATGTTGCCAATCGCCCTTGTCTGCGTGGGTGTCTGTATGCTGCAATTTAGTGGGAGGGGTGGAAAATAAGGGGCGGAGGGGGAATAGCAGCAGGACCCATTACTAAGGAACTGGCATATTATTGAGCCGTCTATGCGCCACATTGCCCTACATTGCCAAAACCGAAAAGGAAAACAGCAATGAAAGTTTAAGAATATTTTAAGAATTTTCCTACACCCTATTGGTGTGTTTTAAATTTAAGAAAGATTACTGACTTTCTTTATTTTATTAAACATTTTTGTTTTGATTTGTTAAAGCACTATAAGATTTTCAATGTTTTGTATTGGAAACAGTAAAATTTTAAAAACATGTACATGTTTGCAAATATTTTTGAGTTACAAAAAAAATATACACAAATTTCCTTGTTTTGTTGTAAAATTCGTACATAAATTGTTCCCCGTATAGGTCAGCTAATTATATTTAAATTTCCATTGTTTTCCGTTCTTTCGAACTTAATATATAATTCATGCAAAACATGTTGTAAAGAGTTCAATACCCCATAGAAGGGCAAACAGTGGGTACCGAAAAAAGGGCACCGAACCACATGCGTACCCAAAATACCAGACCACTCCTGCTCCATTACTTTAGTTGCTCTTATTTCTCCAGTTATTTTTTTATGCTGCTTCTTGTTGCTGTTGGTACTTAAGTTCGACAACTCAATAAAATGTGCTTTATGGCTGCGCCAGCAAAGGGAAAATAATAACGGGGTCGCAGGCTCTGTCTAGGCCTGAGTCCTCGCTTCCAGGAACTCCTCTTCACGAAAAGGACCTCTTCTGCAGCGACACAGCTGCTGCTCCAACTTCAAGGATCCCCGGGAAAACCGGACCCCCAAATTGATTTGCAATAATTTAAGTTTTTTTTCCCTGTCCCCCTTATTTCCCTCGTGATTTCTCCTTTAAGTGAGAAAATCGTTTTATGATAACATTCTGCCCCTTTTTTTTTGTTTGCTGTTTGAACATTTGTTTGATTTCTTTTGCTCTGCTCTGATTACATTTGTTAATTTTGGCATCTGGGCGCCATGGACAAATGGAGTTTTGAAGTGTTTTATTTTAGGATTAAAGAATTTCAAACTTAAATCACTTATTTAATTATTTGGAATGACATTTCTTATTTTTTTTTTCCTTCTCAATGTAGTTTAATGAAATAAACACATTACTTAAATCGTATTACAGAATGTATATTAATTTACGTTTAAATCAAAATAAAGCACATACAAAGTTGACCTAGAAAAACAAAGTCTTTAAAGTCCCAAACTACCTAAAACTTTTCGCAACTATATTTCGAAGAATCATGAGTGATATGACAAGAAGGTATCCTGCAGGTGAGTAGCCAGAATGTCGTGGCGGGGTAACAATTAAGGAGCGCGTTAAGCGGTCGAATTCTCAGTTGGACACGTACTGTCGAGTCTGGTCTGGGTTTTTTGTTGGGTCCCGGGGAAATTAAAGGGCGGGAGGTGGCAAGTGTGGCGATTACCGTTAGCTTAAAAGTTGCAACTTTCCGCGGCACTCGCGTCGGCGATAAGAAAACTTACAGCGTCTTGTTGAACTTGAGAATTAAGTGTGGCTCGGAGATGATATTTTGCCTGCATGACACTCAATTGAAAGTGAAGGAACCATACATTTTACTTTTAAAAATTAGTTTATTATAAAATAAGGGAAACAAAATTATTACTGTACTGCTATTATTTTGAGTTTAACAAAACTTTTTAAATTAAAAAAAAAACTCTATTTATATTTCATTAAAATACTAACTAATCATAAGCCCTGATTTTTGTTTACTTTTTCTAGTCAAGAAAATAGTAAGACAATAATATCAGCCAATCTCTTGTGCTATTTATTTATGTACCACATTTCTAAAAAAAACAATTTTATAATATGTTTTGTTATTATTTTTTTAAACTGCAGTGTCATAGCTTCGCAAGTCTGAACATCTCAAGGAGTAGCGCAGACGACACGGGTAATTAATCAAATGCTCGTGATTATCGCACTCCAATCCGTTTCCAAGGACGTCGGTGGGTGGTTGTTTGGGTGGGTGGCCAAGGTGGCCATGTCACGTGTGGGCGGCTGTGTGGGTGGGCGGGGCCTGGGTGCGTGTGCGTGGCTCCGCCGGAGTGTAACGAAAGCAAATATTAAAACATATTTTAATCTAGCAAATGCTCGCCCAGAATCCCCGCCCTTTGCCGTTGGCTGGTAAATAATAAATTTATCATTTGTCAGCAGTTAAATGCCGACGCAGCCGACGTGCAGGGACTCCGATTCCGATTCCCATTCCCATTCCCTTTCCGAATCCGAATCGGAATCAACAACAGCAACACCAACACCCACACGGACACGGCTCCAAAAACCCGGAGTACAAACCCGGACCCGGGCCAACGAATTAATAATTCATTGCGTATATGAACATCGCGTTGCCACTAGTAGACAGACACACAGCAAACTGTCACATGGCATATTGACAAACACACACAATGACATGTATCCTTTCGAAGGCACTACAAAAAATAAGTCTCTATATTGATACCAGGTCCTTGGATCGATTCTCGTTTGTATTTATATCTAGGTTGTCCGACAAAAAATATAAAGCTTGTAAAATGTTAACAAAAACACATAATACCTTTATTCGGATTTTGTAATAAATATTATAATGTAACACAGTTTCACAATATTTTGTTGCAGTGTATATGCCTTTGTATATATAGACATTTTCACTTGCCAGCAGACGCTTGCCCATTCAGTTGTAATAAATCGTCAAGTTTATGTTTGAAGTGTTTATTGAATCCCTGATATTACACGCTGCGACTGAGGAAAAAGGCAGTGGCGTAGGCGGCAGGAAGGGGGTAAGGGGGATTGGCGAGGAGCTAAGAGCAATGCCAAAAGAAGTGCACTGTAATTAACTAATTCGTGACAACTCTTGCTTAATAATATCACTGATTTCTAAGTATTAAGATACATATACGATTTTGGGCTTAAAGTTACATTTTAATTTAACATATGTTTAAAATTTCTTTAAAAAAGAAAATAAATAAATTCAAAAGTAAATATATACAAACAAAAATGTTGAATAATTAAATAATTTTAATAAATTGTGCTTTAGCGATAGAATATTATTTTTTTATATATATTTACTGGGCTTTGGCTATATTTTTTCTGAGTGCTTTTGGGAACCAGGGAATCAGCTTTTTCAGCGATGACAGTGCGTCAACGCCTTTGTTCACATATGACCCCTTCCCCCCTTTTTGGCCTGGCAAATATTTATTCAAGGATGAATTGGCCTGTTTTCCCCCGCTTTTCCAGCTGTCCACTACTGACCCACACACATCACCAGTCTATCTTGTGATATTTCAACTTTATTTGTATTGTTTGGTTCTTTTTTTTTTGGCGTAAATCCTTTCAACGTGTCGTGAAAATGAAAACGAAAAAAAACGTTAAAATATTTGCACAGACTGCTCATACCGCCGCCTATTTTTCCGAGTTACTTTTGGGTTTGTTTGACATTTGGCCGTGCGTGCGAAAAAGAAGAAAACCGAGGGATATGCGGTAAAACTGCCGGCGATATGCCTGAGACAAATATTGACATAAATGCTTACTTAGACACACACTCGGAGAAAGCAGGAGGTGGTTGATGGTGGGGGAATAGGGGAGGTGGTTTAGGGAAAAGCGACTTGTGCATCATCCGCTTAAGTGTCAGCTTTTCCTGTTTGCCTTAGCAAGTGATTGCTGTTTACCTTTTCCAGCTGCTTTTCTATCCTTTTTTTTCCTTTGCAAAAATAAATGATGATTTCAATGCAACAATTGTTAAAGGTGCATTTAAGTATATTTATTTTTTTTATAAATAATAAAATATATAAGCAAGTTATATTTGTAAATTAGTATACTCATTTGTAATTAATAATTATCATTTTAGTAGACATTTGTGAATTTATTTTTTTTTAAAAAGCCATGATATCCTCTCAAAATATGTGTGCCCTTGATCAAGGACAATAAAACCAGTAGAGAAGGCTTAAACAATCTGCAAGAGTTTAGCTGCAAGAGAACGTGTTGAATGTTATTTTTCCAGCGGTTTTAGCATTATTTGTATGTTGGTTGTGCAAAGTGCATAAATCGCTGGCATCAGCTGATAGCGAAAAACCAACCACTTTCGCTTTAAGAGGGGGTGCTGAAAGGCGTTGGGGGTAAGCCTCCCCTGTGTGTGTATGTGGGTGTGTGTTTTGCGGGTGTGTTAGCTAACCGCATAACGTGGCTTAGCTTTTCCATGCTGTCCACTAGTTGTGCTCCTGATTTTAACTCCCTTTCCCGCGCTTTTTGTTCCTCTTTTTCCACTAGTTTTTTCTTTTCCTCCTGTTTTCTTTCCAATTTCCTCCCACTCATTTTTCTATTTTCCCCTGACTATCTATGCTGCTGCACCTGCTTTTCTCGCCCCTCCACTTTTCGCCTCTTGCAGTCCATTAAATGAAAACTCACTTCATATTGTTAGGCCCAACTCTCGACTCGTTGTCTCTCGGCCTGCCCTCTTTCCCCTCCATTTTCCACAATTTTCCAGCCCCCTTTGCCCCTGATTTTCCTACCATTTTCCACCCATTTCCCGCCGTGTTCGTGTTGTAAATTAAATGATTTTCACGCCGGTTGGCGAGACTCCGGAGTCCTTCGAACAGGAGCAGGCCATTTTTATGTGTTTGTTTGCGGCCAGCACTCACACACAGATACGCCACACACACAGGTACTCTCCAAGGCACACATACACACACATAGATGCAGAGGCTGTCGTGCCTTTTTGGCCATGTTTTAACGTTAATTCATGGTCGTGTTTTTATGTTGCAGGGACAGGTGGCCAGGGGGCTAGAAAGGGGGCTGTAAAGAGAGGGAGATTCCCTGGCCAAAGGGGGGCACCCAGAGGGGTAAACGGGGGAAGAAAGTGGGAAGAAGAAAGCCAGAAGAAAGGGCGAAAAAAGAGGACCTTTATTGGCCATTGGCACGCCGATGCTGAAAAGTGCTTGGTAAATAAGCAGATTCCTGTTGTCTTTAACCCCCACCTGCCGCCATGTCCCTTATAGCCCCGCCCCCCTCACTCCGACCACCTTAACCCCCTAAAAATGAAATGACTTTTCGCCTGGCTTAACTCACCTGATGCCAAATGAATTATTTAATTAAATCAGCTTTGCCACGCTGAGCTTTAAAACATTCACCTCACCGGTAAGCCACTTGGCCATCATGGGTTAAGCCCGCTAAGCCGCTAACTAGGCCTGCAAATCTTAACGCTGATGAGCAGTGAATACCCAGGACTTAAGCCGAATTCCCTTAATTTTGGCACATTTAAATAAGAGATATCTTTTCTTATTTAAATGTAAATATATACATGTTAAATAGGTTGCTTTAATAGATTTATGTTAGTTATTTTCAGTAAACTTATTAGATCTGCTTGGTTAAATAGTTATAAATTATTATTATTGTTATTTTTTAACATTAAACGTTAATCTATATAATATTTTAATAGCATTTTCCCCTCTCCACATGTTTGTGCTTTTTTATCACCTTTTACCATCTTTTTTTAAAGCTTTTTGGAATTGATAAAACTGTGCAACTTGCAACATTGCTGCAACAGCTGTCCCCAGAGGGAAAAAAGAAAAAATCAAAATGGGGACAGGCCACATGAAAACAGGGGCTGCGAGAAGGGGGCAAGAAGAGACACATTGTCAGGCAGTGTCACCAGGGGGCGTGGCCATAGCTTAACGATGCCAACTAACACGATACAGTGAAGGATCCGCCAAAAGGATAATGTTTTAGCACCCAGTTTTGTTAGTTTCCATAAAAACAAGCTACATAAAACCACATGTCATGCGAGTGAAACAGTAGGCACTCCACTATATGAACAGTTAAATAACACGTACAGAAATAAACAAAGTTATTTTAAAACTCAATCTAATTAATTAACATTAATTAAATTACATTTTAGACCTTCTGAGAACTAAAAAATAATTTTTTTGAAATGCTGTCTTACATATAAAATACACAGGAAATAAATCAATTTGTTGCTGGTCTTGAAAATTTTAAAATATCGCTGCCTAAGAATGTGTTAAGCGACTGTCGTAGCATGGGGGTATGTAAATGGGTCTGCATGGCGTGGCTACACTGTACCTGGGCGCTGTGAAATAAATCTCGCACAATAAGTTCGCTGGGCAAAAGACCGAGAGCAACCCGTTGAAGAAAAGCGCTCAGAGCACCGAAAGCAAATGACACACGAGCCGGGGGAGAAAGAGACAGCTGCAGGGCGGTGAAAGAGACGGGGCGAACGGGGGCAACGGAGCAAAAATGCCCTTATCAGTTTCCTGTTTCCTGTCGAAAGTTTTCATATTTTCGAGCGCCGCCGCGGCCAGCAACAACAATAAAAGTAAACAGCAAACGATGACAGCAATGCACCTCAAAAATATATTTACTCCAAGTTCTCCCCATGATTTTTAATTTGAAATCAAAATATATATTTTTATCTTATTGACAAACAAATGGCAAATAGATTTAAGAAAATATTCAGACTTTATGTTTTTAAAGTATTAAGCCTTAAAACTTACCATCATTTCTTTCTGTGCAGCCCACCACAAAGCAAAGCACACGGAAAGTGTTGCTATTTTTTACGCTTCGCTCCCGTTTGTTCTGCTGTTTCTGCTTCTTGTTCCACTGATAGTTCAGTTGGAGATATATATGGTTAAAGGACATTTTAGATATCCTGGAAAAACTTCAGCCTGCTCAACAGCTTTTACACGAAATTGTCGTTTTATTTGTTGTGTAAGGATTTATTTAAATAGTTGTTATAATATACACCATTTATATGCTAATCATATTCTGTTAAGTTACTTCTTATTTTCAATAAGTTTGTTGTTTTATTTTAAATATATTTTAAATAATAAGCAATAGTTGATTTAAATAGCAATAATTTTAGACTATTATCTTACTTTTCATATATTTACTAAAATTAAAAAACTAGGATACTCGAATATTCTACCCTTTATGAAATCCCTTAGTCTTCCACTTCCTGAGCTTTCTGTTTTTTTTTGTGCCACTTTCTTCATTGTGGCTCTTATTTTTCATTTTTTTCAGCTTCACTTCAGCTTTTGATTTTGCAAAAGAGAGGGAGATAGAGATAAAGTGCGAAGGGGACGGGTGGCGAATGTAACCACAATAAAAAGCAGGAAATATTTAAACATTTTTCTTTTAGTTTTGCATGGCAGGGCGGGGGATGGAAATAGTGGAAGGGGGTGGCATTTTCACACTTATTGTCAGATTTTGTTTTGTTGCGGTCTGCCCCTTCTTCTTCTTCTTGTGAAATGATGCACAGCCCAGAGATAACACGTCTGTGGGTGTAGTTTTTATGGTGCACCTAAAAATGTGGCCAACAGTGTTGCCAGGTTTTCGAGAAAAAAAGAGCCCAGAACACGTATAAAAAGACAAATCAAATATTGGATCTATATTCATTTATATATTTATAAATGAATAGTATTTAAGAAATAATTGTAATGTAAATGTTTTACTCTATTTCTAAATGTACAAATTTTATTTCTGGACTTGATGAACCGTATTTCTTCTCATAAATATTATAAATTATTGATCCCCTTGAGAGATCCTTATAACACAATTTAACTTTCTTATTTCGGAAATATATTTAATTATAGTTACTTAGTGGATTTTGTTCAAACATTTTTATACTAAGTTCCTTCAATATTAAAATAAACTTTTAAATTGCGAAAGAACTAATTTTTTTTTAGATTTTTTTTTGTAAAAAAAGCTTAATGGACAACAGAGTGGTTGAATTTTAAGAGGGGCGATACTGAGCATATGCTGTGCTCTCAATTTGTTTTGCCTTTTGTCTGCCCTGATGACGTTCTTCAATTCACAGGATATGTTCATAATTCTGTAAGGACTCACATCCACAGACACCCTTTAGTGCCACCGAGTTTTCCAGGTTTCCCCGCTTTCCTCCACAGTTAGTCAACAGGCGAACAACGCTAAAGGCGACAGTTAACATGGGAATATGGGTGCCAGATAACCGTGGCACTCATCAACGCTCAACGAGCGGTGGAAAAGCGGGTGGAAAATGGTTTGGGAAATCGCAGTCAGGTTAGTTGGTGGCGTAAAGGAGAAGCACATCCGCAGGTGACCCCAACATGTTCGCCCAGATGAGAGAGCTTTGTGTGGCCGATTTATCAATGGAGTGATTGATTTTCTTGGAATTGTCTTAAATGATGAAATTGAGTAAACAATAAATTTATAAAATACACAACTTACGAAAAAATTCAGTCAGCAATTAATTTATTCATCACTTGATTTAATTATGTTAAAGGATATCATGTTAATCATTCATCAGAAAAATATAGATTTGTTATGAAAATAGTTGAAGCCTTGTGACTACGACTTTGTAGAAAACAGCAGCTCCATAAATATGTTTTATAGGTCAACAAGAGTCAAGCTCTAACTATAACTCTTTGTTTATTGTTCTTTTTTGTCTTCGTTTTTATTGGTTCAGCGAAAGCAATCTTGCAGATAATTTAAAATTTTCGGCCATAATAAACGCAATGCCATGTGCAATTTCATTACACATCGATCCGAAGGTGTTTGAAATTCGCCGAGCACGTAGTGTCTGAAAAATATTGATATGAATGTTTGTGTTGGTGTATGTGTGTGTAGGTGGGAACTAAATTTGCATATGTTTGGGCGTGGGAGTGATGGTTCCTGTTCGTGTTTGACAATAAGTTTGTGGATCTCCTCTCCTTTTCCTTCCCTTTGTGTAATGCGAGTAACACTTATCAAAAGTTTGTCGCTAACACATGCAAATTGAAATGTGCGATTTACACAGAAGCACAGGCACACAGTCACACCTACGCAGCTACTCACACGCACATTTGGTCACACTGTTGTCGCTTGTTCGCAGTGTTGTTGTGTTTGCTGTCGCACACGTACGCGACACATGCAGCTGCTTCCTGCCCCCTTCGGTCTCCCCCTTCCCCCATCCACCCACATTCGTCCTTGTCTACATGGCCTCCAACTTTCGCCGGCTTTAACACTTAACAACCATAGAACAAACGCGTTTCTAAGCGTCCTTTTTTGAGCCAAGAAAGATACCTTTTAGTTTAAACTTATTTTTTTTGTATAAAGTTATCCAGATGTGACAAAAGTCTTATTAGCACGTTCTATATTATTAGCTCTTGATCTGCAACTGTATAGAACAATATAGAAAACTAACATTTCTTATCAAATAAAATATGGTTTATCGCAAGATTACCACATCTACGGAATGTATATACCTTGCCTCATCCTCTTACAGGATATGCCAGGATATTATAGTCGCTGCATACTTATTACAGCTCCAGCAGGTGTCTGCCAGACAAGGACAAAAGGGGGAGTTTTTCAAATTCAAAATTCACACACACCTGGCCCCATCTTCGCCCAGAATTTTCCCTTTTGTGCGGGGTACTTGGAACACGAGTTTTAGAAACAAAAGTTTTGGTTTTGGTTTCTTCGTTGTCCCAGAAGTTTTTCTGGGAAAAGTGGAGGGAAAGGAGCAGGATTAGTTAACCATGTGTGTTGGTGTGGACATATTTGTGCCCATTTGTATAGGTGTTAATAATCCCGAAATTAAATTGGGGCTTTGAAATTGAGATCTGGAAAGTCTTTTGTTTAAAATGGCATTGACTAGAAGTAAAAAACAACTTAGTTTTAACTCTATTGTAATAACATTATAATAATAATCATATTTGTATTTATTTTTTAATAATTGCATTATGTATAGAACAAATTAAAGGTTTAATGCCTTGCAAATAATTTAAGAGAAGAGAAATAAAGAGAAGAGAACCAAAAAGTTAGTTCCATAAATTCAATTACAAGGTTAAAATGTTTTTTAAGGAAACCAAATTAGGATAATCAGCATCTGATTTAAGTAAAATCTCTCATCCAACTTTTCCCTCATGCATCCTGTGATTTTCTGCTTTTTCTGTGGATAATTGCCGAAAAGTTTTCGTCGTGGCATTCAAAGAATCGCACTTTGATTTGTTGCAGCGCATTTCAGCTGATGGCGGAGCAGCTGCAATTCATTTAAGCGGATCGGGTGGTAAAAATTGCATAATGGTATAATTATGCCTTACCACTCCCCCGCTACCCCGCTCCCCCTCTCCCCCTCTCCCCCAATCATCTCCAAAACTCAGAGGCGTAATTGAGTTATTTAGCGGAAAAGTTGAAGACACTATCCACAATTTAAGATGACTGGCATTCGCTGACAAGTTAAATACGCAGCCCGCACATCCAGAATCTACCGTCTATTGGATAATTAAGCCACTTTGTGGCAGCTTTGACAGCCCTGACTTTGGCTCCTGTCACATCCTGGCCAAGGATGTGCTCCCCCAGCGGTTTGGCGACGCCTCCGAGGACCCAAAAAACTGACAGTTAAAGTTCAATTAAATTCCAGTGCAATCTTCCTATTTTCCCCGACATTGAAATATTGAAAATTATGTCAATTGGGATTTCGATTGGGATTGTGTCGCCTGCTTATCTGACAGAATGCAGAATGCAATTCGAAACTTTTTCCGCCCATCGTTGGAAAAGTTGTTCCTTTCGATGGCCAAAAGGAAATTGGGTGGTGCGAGTTGGGCGGTTGATCAACCACCGAATGTCAGCTGGAGGCCAGTTGGAAACGGACAACTTATGAGTGTTTCGGGGAAAAGTAATTGGCCATGAATATGCGAAAACCGAAAATGATTTATATAGATTTACAGAAACGTATACAGATCAATGAAATTAAACATAAATTGATTTAATTGGTAGCTATGTAAATATTTGGACAGAAAGTCCAGTGCTTAAATAATGCACAAACGATCTTTACGTTTATTTAATTTAGAAACATTTTTTATATGTACCACTTAAAAAAATTATTCGTTTTCTTAGCAGCCAATGTGGGTTTTTTTCAAAATTTGCAATTTATTTTGTTTTAATAACACAGAGACCGTTATTAAGCGCAATTTTCAATTATAAACGTCACAAAAAAAAATGGTTTTTCATTTTTTACAAAAACAAATATGAATCGGACAAATTGGAAAACAAAAAACGGATTTCAGATCATTTTAAAGACAGGGCTTCTTTTATAGAAGCTAATCAGTCAAGGTTCGGAGAAAACAAGAGCCCACTATCTAAACTAGTTACTTTCCATTGGGGTTAAAGCTATTGATAATTATTATACACCTAGCTTCTGCTTATTAGATACTAAAAAGAGGTCCTAATCAAATCTCTGCAAACAGAGTGTTGGAAAAATAGATCAGGTTACCAGCTGACTGCCTTTTGGGATTAAGGGATTTTCACAAAGTATGGATATAGCAGGGTTCCGCATTTATGATCTAGTATGCCAGCACTGTACTAAAATTAGTGACCCTACTAAATTGACCCTCGAAACTCCCGGGTCCCAGTAACCTGTCGCAATCTCCAGCTCATCCGAGCTGGCGCCTGTCATGCCACTTGGTTGTTGTGGCCGCAGGAGATTCTGGCAGGCGGTGGCCAAATGCCACCACAGCTTGTAGCAATTGTCGTACCATTTGTCAGACGAATGCGGACGACACTCCTCCTCCGAGGGACACGGCGCCTGCGCCGCCAGGACAGCCCCCCCGCTGGCACCATCGAGTCCTGCGTTCCACCACGTGCCCGCCATGTGGATCGCGTTCGGCACATGGTGGACGGCGTTCGATTCGAACATCCACTTCGACAATTGGCAACGAGCGTTCGTCAGCAGGACATTCGGGGCGCCACTTCGGTTTTACAGTATCCAACGGCTAACGGTTACGACCGTGCTTCGTGTCGCCTCGTCCCGAGTTCGTGTCCCTTCGCCGCCGACAGGACCTTCGTGTTCGCTCGTTCTGGAGGCTGCAGGATGGCCATTTCGACAGCTGCATCTTCAGTTGATCAACGTCGGCGCTGTCGGCTGGTTGAAAAACGGTCAAACGGAACTCGAATCCTGTCGCAAGCCTCTGCCAGCGTCGCTGCTTACACGGAAAACTCGCGTTGTTAAAAAATTGATTAAAAAAAATATAGTTAAAATTATAAAAACCTTGACCACACATACATTGAAGTGAATATTTTTTTGAATTTTTTCTGTGCAGTGAAACTGTTCTGTTCGCGTGCCGATCGCAAATGTCGTTACGGAATTGTTGATACCAAATGCGAGTCACGGCGAAACGGTTATTTCGGAATTCTCAACTCGCCAAGTTTGATCGGAATGGCAAAATGCTGATTCATCTGTTGGTCGTCGTTTCGCTCATGGAAGGTAAAAGGATTGAAAGTATAACGAAAGCAAAACGCAAATGTCTTCAAAAGAGTCGTTTCAAAAATAAAATAAACTCTAAACAAAATTTTGTTTTTTTTTTGTCAGCACTTAAATTTATTTTATTTTTGGATATTGTTCACATAAAATTGTTGTATAGGTCGTAAGCTGCACAAGTTACATTAAAATAAACCTTTAACACATTGTTTTTTTTTTACTCTAACAAAATAACATCAAATTGACTTGGCACGTCGTACCTCGATCAAAACCCTGCGATATGGTGGTCGAATGTTGAAATGTTATACCTCGTTGAATTCGATCCAAAATTTCTAATCGAGTGGCTTTCACAGCTTTTTTTGTACAATTTTTGAAAAAAAAACATTAAATTGGAAAAATTTGACTTGTAACCATTTTTCGCTCAAAAATATCAGTATTTTTGCGATAAAAATTCTAGTAATTGTCCATAATGGAATGCCATACTTTGTTGAACTCGTAACAAAATTTCCAATCAAGTTGCATTCACAGCTTTTTTTGTAAAAATTTCGAAAATATCATGATGAAAGCCTCACGAAAAATGTGAAATGTGAAAAATTTGACTTTTAACCATTTTTCAGTTTTTATATCAGTACTTTTACGATAATATTGCTAATAATTTCCCAAAAATGGAATGACACCTTGTTGGGCGCGTTACAAAATTATCCAAACGAGTGGCAATAACAGCTTTTTTTGTAAAATTAAAGAAAAATTCATGATGAAAAACTCACGAAAAATTTGAAATGTGAAAAATTATACTTTTAACCATTTTTCGCTCAAAAATATCAGTATTTTTGCCGTATTGTTGGACTCGTTATAAAATTTCCAATGGAGTGGCATTCACAACAAACAAATTTTATTTTTGACTAATTTCGTAAAAAATCGTTTTGTAAATGAAAAATGGGAAAATTGGCAAGCAAAAACCGTTAATATTAAATTGGCTATTAAATACATTAAATAAAGTATTGTGGCTGTATAATTAAGGGCGATTCGATTTGAAAAATCACAATTTTAAATAGTTTTTGTTGGTAATGTTTTCCTGCGGCAAAAATCAACCAGAGTATTGATGTATTTGAAGAGGACTTACGGGAGATATCGGAGGCTTATCGGGTGCTTATCGGGGCCACTCTCCGCCTGAGTGCAACCCTGTAATCAGTGTTGTGCAGCGAGGAACAGGAAATGGACATCGGACGGACGGACACATACCGGCGGCCAATTGAACGCAAACCGACTTGATAATTGTTTCGCCGTAATGTGAGTCTATTAAACCCTCTGCTGGAGAGCGGGAAAATCGGAAAATCAGGCGATTAATAACTGCTGGAGACTGCTTAATGCACTGTCATGGCTACCATTCTGCATTCCGCATTTCGCATTTTGCACATGGCATTGTTGCCATTGCCAATTGCCATTTGGCATTAAAACGTATAAATAACAAACAAATAAATAAATAAACAAAAGACAACGGGCTACATCGCCATTCAATGGCGATTTAATTGACTCACTCATTCCTTACATTCACATCCACATTTACATTTTCAGAGCTGATCCTTTTGATATCGTGATTCGTGCAAAATCGGTTCAAAGGGATTGTACTGTACAATGTAGTAAATATATAAAGCGGCTTGAAAAATATTTGATTCAACATTTTATGGTGCAAGCAATTGCCAATTGCTAATTTAAAAAAAAAAAAGTATCTTTACTGGAGTATTTAAAACTAAAGTAGATCAGCAAATATTTTTACATAATTGTATTTTGCTAGCTGTAGAAACTAGAACATAAGAAACATTAAAATTGGTAATGACTTAAGATTAAAATGTTTTACAAAAACAACGTCCAATAGTTGCATAATTTAAGAATACACTGTCTGCTCGCTGAATCGTGCGCACATATTTCCCGACTCATTTTAATTGTGTAAAAATTATGTTTTTACCTTGCCCAGTTTTTCCGCCTCTCCCCGACTTTTCCCCGCTTCACCATCACCTGGCCGGCGGTGATTGCCTGCCCGTCGTCTGATAATTGTAAAAAATGAAGTGCCAAATTGTTCACGTCGGCGCGACAATCACAAATACTTTCCTTTCCCGCATTAAATATTTACAGCGCCGTTATTGTTTGCGCTTCGTTCTAAAAACAGTTGGCCTTTTGTTTTTATTCCCCAGCGAATGCGGTTAAATCGTATCATTAATTTTGATTTGCCCGGAGCTTTCAATGCTCCGAGGTAGAGTTTCCAGAAATCGGTAGGGGAGTCATTAATTTAATGGATAGTAAACCAAACTTATTTAGAAATCAGCTACAATACAAGTCCATTAAAATTTAATAGGCAGGCCACTACTTATAACTATGTTGTTAGATCAAGGCAATGCTTGAAAGCGGAAGTGAATTTAATGGGCTAAAACTTACCAGGTCCTTGCTTTTATATACAATATTTAACATTTAATAAAATGTGGAAGCTTCTGGTTAACCATTCCCTAGTAAGCCAAACTATTTTTTAAATAGAATATTAATTTTTATCCCCAATAGTCCCCTACAAAATAAGATTAAAAATATATTTTAAAAGTTTCAAGCTCTTTGGTTCTCCGAAATTTGAATATCAGAGATAGAACTATCTACATATAATACAAAAAGATCACCAAAAGTATTTATAAATATTTTTGTTGAACGCTTAAACGTCGATTCAGAACTGATGGGAACACACATCGCATAAGCTCGCAGCTTTTTGGATCTAAATCTATAATTTTACATGTGTCAATGGGCGTTTTGCTGGCGTGACTAAACCCACTGGTAAAACCCCAGAAAGTCCGACTAGTAGCACAACTATTCCCATAAAGTTGATAATTATGCACGGTCGTGGCCCACGCTTCGTCCCCGGACCGCATAAATATTAAATACATGCAGATGTGCATATTTAAAGCACTTAAATCACGGCAAACAATAATTCCCATGCGACGATAATGCTGCAGATGGGTATGTGGGATGTAATGGCAGCTGATAATGATAAACATAAAAGTGAAAATAATTTTCAATTACAGCAACATTAATAACCGATAATAATCCTAAGCAAATATAATGTGTATGTGCGTGTTTGTTACTGTGTGTGCATATCAATGATATGCAAATTAATTGCCAAATAGGACACCGCCCGTAAGACCACCCATCGCCGCCCACTCAAATCCACCCACCGGATGTGAAATGTAAGCTAAACCGCAATATGGCCAAATGGCGGGAGCGAGATAGCGCCATTAATGGCCATTTTGTTGCTGTCCCCCGGGTGACTTAATTGATACCAACAACTCCGGCAGTAACCATGATTTTTATACTCCCATACACAGATAAAAACAGAGCCATATAAAATATCTAATGATAATTAGAACTTCACATTGTTCATTTTTGTTATGGACGCATAATGTTTTTTTGCAAGCCCGAAGTATAATAATATTTTTTAAATAGCAAGTGTATTATTATCAAATAAATAGAATATTAATAAATTATATTTTGGAACTACAACAAAAGTAATTATATATTATGAAGTAAAATTGAAAATATCATTAAGTGAAATAGTTTTTGTCTGTGTATATACATTTATTTATTTTTTTAAGTTTCAACTTTTCACTGCCTTTATCCTGCATTTGTTCACGATTTTTTCGTCGTCGGTTCTTCGGCTTTTAGCGCCTGCGGTCAGCGGCAAAAGCCGCAGACGGAGTTACTAGTTTTTTCCCTGTGATGAAAAGTTGCTCCATGCCAAAAAATGCGCGTAATTTGTAATTAATTATATGTGACGCCCAAGGAATAAGGTCCGAAAATGGGTTTGAAAAAACCAAAGGTTGAAGTTGCAGATATTCAAAAGGATTAAATGTCGAATTGGAAGCTTATTTTAAAGCGGATAAAAGCGGGAAATATCGAATTTTTAATAAAAACATAAAATTACTAGTTTTGCCAGAGAGTTAAAATGGATTACAAATTTTAAAAATGTGTTAAACACTATATAGCCCATTGAATTGTTATTGAAATTTGCAAATGCAGTCATATAATTTCACTTCCAATAAGTATCCTATATGTTGTACTGGGGAAAACAAATTTGTACCAAAAAATGTTATATTAACTAAACAAACTTCACTTAATCTTAAATAATATTGAACAATTTTGAAGATTCCCCCGCCTTCTCTGACTAAAACTTGGTCAATTAAAGGAAAACCCTTTTCAAAACACAAAAACACAAAAGTGTGAAACAGAAATCAAGACACAATTAATTGCTTGACATTTGTTAGGGGGAAAAAGGGAAAAAGGCGAGAAATTTAAATTGAATTTTTGCAGGGGGAAAAGTGAGTGGGAAATTGGCAGTAGTTTAGCCGACGACGATTTGTAAAAATGCTAATTTCAATGCCAGCCGACAGTCATTTGCAGGCATCTCCTTATTTTTTCTCCTTTTTCCTTTCGCCTCCAAAGTCATTTGTTTGTCTTAGTCAAAACTTGGCTTTAATGCAGAATCTGGTTTCAGTTTCAGCTCCTGTTTGCTGTATTTAAGTTTGGTGTCTTTTGGGTCTCAGAATCCCACACTGTTTGCCTTTCAAATTTGCCATTATCACCTATCATTGGTGCTTTGCAACTGGATTTGTGGACCTGTCCAAGTGTGAGGCCATAAAAAACGGACGGCCAAGGAAAAGGTGACACCGTACACTGAGCTAAATTCAAAGATAATGCAATGCTTTCGAAGAGCTTAGACTCGCCATGTATTCAAAACACAAGCATAGCTTAGCTTGATATAGATACATTAGATATATAATTTTCAGACCTATTAAAACCGATTTTAAAATGTTATATCTCTGGCTCTCTAATAAGGATAATTTGTGTTGCCTAATTATTCATTCTTATTTCTTGTCGCCTATGTCTAAGTTCCCATGTTCTGCCGAAAGGTGTTCCAAACTGCACATTTAGAGCCCATAATCTGAGTTATATGTTTACATTGGAATGCGTGAATAAACTTTTAATAAAGAGCAATATAAATTAGGTTCCTCGTTTTAAATTAAACTTTTCTCGGAGTGCAGAAATCAGAGTTTTCGGTCGCCAGTCCCCACTGTCATTCCCATGCAGATTGGCATCTTTGTATCGCCCGTAACCGAGTCGTGTGTGTGCTTACCTTGCCACCCACATATATAAGACACCCCAAAAGCCCAGCCAAAACTAATACGTTTCCTTTGCTTAACTTTTTGCCAATGTCCTTAGCCATAAATTTGCTTCGGCAAATCCTCATTGTCGTTGTGTGATTTAAACTTTTCCCCGAGTAAATGCGAAAATGCGAAAGGGAGCCTCGGGATGTGAGCCAAAAATTGACAAGACTCCAAATGGTGGAGCCGAAAATTGAAATGAAGGCGGAGATTTATGAGGCGGGGGACCTGGATTTTGAGTGGACCAAAGTCGGGGGTTAATTGACTCTGGCTTGGCTTCGGAAAATGCCAGGCAGAAAGGCTCCAAGGAGGCTGACCCACGACCAGAAGTCAGGCCAAAGTTCACAAACAACCGGGTGGATTGGGGTGTGGGAGTGGGGGAGGGTGGTGTGGGGGCTTGAGGACCAGTGACAAGTTCATTGGGATTGGCACAATGCTGGAGAACATCTTCGCCTGCATGCAGACTCTACGGCAGATTGACAAACAAGCCGCAGTCAGCCAAGCAGCAACAGCATTTGCCATTTGCCAGGGGGACGGGGGGTTGCCGCAGGCCAGGCTTCACTGTACAGTCCGCACCCACAACACTGTGGCTTTGGGGCGTCACCTCCCCGCCCGCCCACTTGATGCCAAATCTCAGACTTTACTATTCCATCTGCTGCACTCAGAACTAAGTCCAATGAATTTATTAATTTAACACCACACTAAATCATTTTCAAAATTATTTAAACATTACAGCTAAATTTCAGTTATTTCAACAGTGAATCTATAATTTTCTAAGCATAACAATTAAATTAAATTATTTCCATTTCAGATTTCTTTCCTTAAAAACTTAACATAGCACTAAAATTAATAATTAAACGAATAAATTTTGTAGCCTAAACTCCTTACCACTTTGCCTGATTGATATTGTATTTAATATAATAACATTTATAAAATTCCACTGGTCAATAGTTGATTTCTAAATTGTATTGTTTATTATGATTTCCAAAAGTCCATAAATTCAGCAATAAAATCTTCTATGAAAGGCAACTATTGGCCGCACACTTTAAGCGTGGCCATAAATTTAGTTTGTTAATTCAGCCTTTGTTCTTTATGGTAAAATCAACATTGAATTCGCCAATAAATCAATAATGAATTCAATCAATTCGATCATGAATTAAATGCATTGCAGCAATTAATTCACCAATAAATTTCTTCGCTCGCCCAAATAAACTTGCCGGAATATATTTTTAGCTTGTGGCCGACAAGTGGATTATCCAGATTATCAACTGTAGAAGTAGAAGTAGAAGTAGAAGTAGAAGTTCCTGGGACTCCGTTTTGCATTTGGCAGGCACAGGCACACAGTCACCGAAAGTGCGATAAATCATGCCTTTGGCCAATTGAGTCAATTCAGCACATTCCTCAGCACAGCACATCTCGTCGTGCAACTTATATACGCATATATATTCCTACACACAATATTCGCCCCCGATTCCCCCGAAATCCGTTCGTGAGCCAACGGTACTGTCTATAAATATTTAAATTTCAAGTTTGCCAAAAGTTTTTAGCATGCATTACGATGATGTAGACGTCGGTGGAAAGGGGGGATCGGGGCTATTCGGGGGATTTTGCGGCCAGGACAGCAGTCGTGCGTGGCTGCTGCTGTCTGGTGAGACCCTCGATCCACTCCGCCCATTATTCCCGCTTAACCTCCTTCGGTTCCATTATTTTTTGCATACCCCTCAAAGAGGTCACTTGGATTCCGCAGGAAGTCTATTACATTTTTCTTTCTTGCTTTTTATGTTTAACAATATCTTAATTATCCTAGAAATTTATGAAGTTCTTTTAAATAATTTAAATTTAAGGATAATCAAGAGAACACCGAAATATTTCTGCGCTAGTTCATGTATAATTTTATTTAGAGAAAGTTAAATATCTTAAAATGTTTATTCTAATTGTTTGTATTTACATAAATTACTATATAAAGTACAATAAATTACTAGGCTACAAACCTGGAGATTACAGATATTATTAAAATGGCAACCGATTCTTTTCCAGAAAAAGTAGAGTATTTTCCCGGTTGACTATTTCACTACCACTTCCGGATTTTTTCCTTTTTGCGTTTACGGCCTGGCAAACTTTTTTGCAGCACTTGCAAGTGAAATGTTTGATTTTCGATGATTCAATAAATTATTTATATTTGCGTGTGCCCCGTACCACTAGCCGTATCCGTATCCGTATCCGCAGCCGTAGCCGTAGTTACACTCTTGCCCGGACTCCGGGATTCGATTCCCGCAGAGTCGGAGTGCCGTAGTCGTAGGGCCGGATGTCGATCTTCAATTAGCCGCCGCGGCTCTTTAAATTGTCTGCCGCCGGTCGTCTGGCACAGTTAAGTTGTTGGCAAGGCCGGAATGCAGTGGGTGGTGGGTGAGGATGGGTGGCTTTGGGTGGTTTTGGGGCACATTTAAAAGCGATAAATCACGGACTTTTTGGCAGGCGCAACATGGGAGGTGGATGAGGGATTTTAGGGGGTTTATTTTGGTGTGGGGGGCCTTGAATGCATTGCCAGTGAACTGGCGCGATATCATTAACTGCCACACACACACACACATACACACACCGATGCACTCTAATCTCGCTCCTTTTTTTCGTCCTTGCAGCAATTGGCGCCTTTCAGCCGGAGTTCGTGGAGACCATTTCCAACGTGTCCGTGGCCGTCGGACGCGATGCAACCTTCACGTGTCACGTCCGACATTTGGGCGGCTATCGGGTAAGTCAACAGTAAACGGCACTACACTGCAAGAAAGCTATTTAACTTTTTAAAGTTAATAGGTGCTTAACTTTTTTGTATTTAACTTATTTTAATTAAATTCTTCTAATGATTCCACATTACCTCTTTATACATAAAGGCTAAAGTAAGTCAAATATATTTTGTACATTTTCAAAAAAAAGAACGTGAAACATCTTTTTGAAAGCTATATTAAATGTATTACAATCCCCTCATTAATTTTTACTGTAATACGTACTAATAACTAAACGGAATAATGTTATTTATTTAATATTTAGAACCTTTAAGTAATTT
This sequence comes from Drosophila kurseongensis, assembly GCA_018153305.1. Taxonomy (NCBI): domain Eukaryota; kingdom Metazoa; phylum Arthropoda; class Insecta; order Diptera; family Drosophilidae; genus Drosophila; species Drosophila kurseongensis. The sequence goes on from JAECXX010000141.1 coordinate 3,072,339, forward strand.
TATTTTACATATCTTCCTTTAAGGTGGGCTGGCTCAAAGCGGACACGAAGGCGATCCAGGCCATTCACGAGAACGTGATCACGCACAATCCGCGAGTCACCGTCAGTCACTTGGACCAAAATACGTGGAATCTCCATATAAAGGCTGTTTCCGAGGAGGATCGCGGGGGTTACATGTGCCAACTTAACACGGATCCTATGAAAAGTCAGGTGAGGTTATAAGTTATTACTTATTATTTACGCTTACTGTGTATACTTAATGTGAGTTCGAGCTTGGAAGTAAATAACGCATACGCACTGAAAGTCGGTATATAAAATGGGATAAGTAAAATTAAAGAACTAAAATGACTACATGGGCCAACTAAACAGGGATCCTATAAAGAATCAGGTGAGGTTATAGGTTATTACTTATTATTTGGGCTTACTGCGTATACTTAACGTGGGTTCAAGCTTAGAAGTAAATAACGCATACGCACTGCATGTCGGTTTATAAAATGAGATAAGTAAAATTAAAGAATTAAAATGACTACATGGGCCAACCGAACACGGATCTTATAAAAAGTCAGGTGAGGTTATAAGTTATTGCTTATTATTTAAGCTTTCTGCGTATACTTAACGTGGGTTCTACTAAATAACGCATACGCACTGTGTGTCTAAAATAAGATAAGTAACATTAAAGAATTATAATGAATGCTCCAAGTGTCGTTCGCTTTTAAAAGTGTTAAATTTTTGTCCAATTGTTATGCCTTTTAGCTCTGCCACATTTAGCAACGCCAAATTAAATCAGTGGAAACGATTAAATAATCTTCAAATTTTCCTCCAAAAAAAATCTTCAAAACAATATAGTTCTAATTTTGATTAGTTTTATGCCCAGCTTTTCGATTCATATTTTATATTCATAATATTTGTGCGACCCCATTGCTTTTTGCACGTTGTTGTGAAAATGTTTTTCCTATTTTCCGATCCATTCTTTTCATGCAGCATTAAACGGTGAAGGAAAATGCGAATGCATTGAGCTGTTGTACTTGCCGTTGTTATTGTTTGTTTTCCGCCATTCCCACATATTCCCCCCTCGATTTCCCACATTTTCCACCCACTTATTCTGCTGCTTGTTGGGGAAAAGAAAGCGCAGCAAATCGAAAGCGAAAACTATGCGAAAGGCAGGGGGGAAAAAGGAAAATGTTGGGGCATATAAATTGGCAGCATCATGTACGCACACATACATAAATTCCGTATGGCTGTGCGGGTGTTTTTCGGCCGTGTGTGTGTGCGGGTGTGTCCGCTCACACGTACACTCGTGTGTCCAGCGAAGTGAAGTTTATGGTGCCAATAAAATGTATTTCATGCTTCCTTAATTTTTATTTGCACTTTTACGCTTTTCACAAAAACAACAACAGCAGGGTCAAAGTGCACCGTACTGCCCGCCCCCTTTGGTCGCCCACCCCGCTTTTTGTCCCAAACTATTCACCTTGGCTTAGTTTATTCTTAGTTTATTCGACATCACTTCGCTTTGCACACCAGTCGCCATATAAAACACTTTGCCGTTACTCCGCCTTTACGGGCCACTTGCATAATCAGCGAATTTTCGCCAAGTGTACACAGGGAAAAAATCTTAAGGATTATCCGGAGACTCCTCTTTGTTTATGCTTAAAGATATAATATTATTTAATTTTTTTAGTTATTAGACATGCCTCATACAGTTCTATTTAAATTGAAATATACCTATAAAGCAATCTACCTTTAATTAACTATAAATAAATTAATAAATAAACTTAATTTACAATTAAGTTATAAGCATTTGTTTTTTCAAAACAACTCTTACCAAAATATTAAGAAGGGCTTAGTTTTTCTCCAAGTGCACATTAGTGTGTATTTGTCCCCTTAGCAATTTGTGATAATTTAAGTAAGTGAAATGAAATCCGCTGCGTGCTAATGTTTTTGTGTCTTTCTCTCTTATTTTTTGGTACTTGCAGATCGGCTTCCTGGATGTCGTGATTCCACCGGATTTCATCAGCGAGGACACCTCCTCCGATGTGATTGTGCCGGAGGGCAGTTCCGTGCGATTGACATGTCGGTGAGTATGTACCGTGTATGGTTTTAGCTTCGGTTTTTATAATCCCGAAAACGATAAACGTTTTAGCAAACTGAAGAAGAATTTAAAAGGTTTTTTGTTTATTTATTAAATAAATGTAACACACATGTCTACGCGCTGAAAATCATTTTAACCTTGTGCTTTTACAAAAACTTTACAAAGTCAAAAAAACTTTTAAACTTATATGGTTTTTGCTAATTATAATGTAAAATAATATATAAATTTATATATTCTGCCTTAAATCTTATTGATGCTCAAACGCCACTTTTTGCAGGATGTAAAATAGCAGAAGAAAATATGTGAACAATGCCCCACATTAAAGTAGGATTTATTTGCTGAAAGTTAAGAAATACCAATTTTAGTTTCGACTTCGAGTGTTAAATGGCAGTTTTCTTTTTGCCGTCCTCCATCTTTCTTTCTCTCAACTTTCATTCTCTTTCGGTGTAATAATGTCAACAAATTAAGTGACACTTCATTTCTCTTGATTTAGCACCGAAACTCCTTGACTACCCTGGTGTTCAATCCGCTGGGTATGTTAGTTTTTTGAAGAAGTTAAGTCCCAGCAGGGATTTTACTTGGATTTGTATATGTATTTTAAAGATAGCTAGCCCTCATGGCCATTTTCCAAAGTCATTTCAAGGGGTATTATGGCATTAGGGTATTACCAAAAAGAGTCTCTAATTTGTGTTTGGGGTTTTAGAGGGTGGTTTTGGTGGCTGTTTTATGAACTTGACCGCAACCACGAAGTGTTGCTCTCTTTTTTTTAGCGACTTAACCGCAAAATGATGAAACGATGGCGATAAGCGCGCTTTCCCCGCTTTTCCATGTGTGAATGTGCGAGTGGGGAAAGCTATTAGAGGGCTTGTCTGCGAATTTGCTCTTTGTTTTCTGTTCACTTTTAATGCCACTTAGTGCAAATCCCTTAAAATGAATTCAACTTTAGCGTAATGCACATTAAAAGCATCAACTAATAAACTTTAACAAAATGTAAGCCTTGCTTTTGGGAGTTATATATGTAAAAATATATACCTGAATGGCTTATACATTATACATTTGCTATGCGATAAATACTTCTACTCCACTGACAAAAATTTTATGTATCGAAGTATCTGTGTTGATCATTTTTTTTTAACCCCAACTGACCATTTTTTGATTCCAGACTATCAGTAAAATATTTATAATTTTTTCTTAAGCAGGTCATCTTTAACATAAATTTTATGTTTGCCAACAAAATTTTAGCTAAGAATAAACTTAATATTCTTAAAACGCAATTCAGACATTGAAATTTCTTGCTGTAAAGTTAAAGACAAAACGAACCAAAGAAGGTCACTCAGCGAGGGCTTCTCTATGAGTTGTTGAATTAGTTGTTGGCCAACTGAAGTTTGCTTTGTCTGGCCGTCTTTGGGCCATGTAAATTGCATTTCGTTGGGCGAGAGAGGGACTGTCTTGGCCCGTCTAAACATGGCTAAGAAACTGCCGCTGACTGCTAACTGTTTTCCACCCACTTGCCATTGTGTTGGCCATGTGGGTGGTTGTATTCGTGTGGGTGTAGCTGTACGGCAGTATCTGTGTGCTAGCTGGGTTTCTTTTAGCCATTTTGCATCTGTTTGCGGCATCATAAAAATTTACCACACCCGTGTCTGGTTCGCTGTTGAACAACTGCTGTCTTAACACGCATTTCTCCTCGAATACCCTCTGTTCGAAAAGAATATGGGGTATATTGACGATCGCCTAGCTAAGCCCATCTGTTGCTCTTTTTGCTCTTCACCTCAGTAAAGTAAATTCAATTATTCATATTTATTTATATGATTTGAAAACAATCTTTTAACAATACTATTTAGTTTTTAAAATATCAATCCCTAAATTTAGAGTTCTCTAGTTCCAATTATTTAAACATTCATTGTTGTATATTTTAAGAAAAAAATTAACATTAAAACAATAATAACAATAATCAAGTTGATTTTCAGAAACATTTCTGATAAATCAACTATCCAAAGATTACTATTTTTTTGGTTTTAAGCCCACTATTTTGAATTTTTCTAACTGCTAAATTAACTATTAAATTTCCAAACATATAATCTTTAAAATGAATTAGTGTTGTGTCGTCGATCAAATGCTTTTTCCGCAAATTTTCCAACTGCACCACACACTTAAGCGCCTGCTGGCTTCAAGCGTTTTGCCTGCCTGCTTTTCCGCTTTTCCACTTTTCCGCTCTGCCTTTGCATTGCATAAAAGTTTTTGCCCCAACTCGGGCACAATGGAGCCCTCGGCTGAAGCATCGTCATATTAAATTTAATAAGCCACTGAACTTGAATATTTCCCATTTGGCATCTCGGCACTTCCATTTGGCATTGGCCATTTTCCATTTCCCGTCATTATTGAGGGGGCGTGGCCAGTTGGCTTATAGTTTATGGGTTCTTAAATACTTTCCGATCTCTGCATCTCTTTTAAGTATCAGTACAAAATTCAAGAAAATGTGTTAATTGTATTAACTTCACAAAACAGTAGCATATATTTAAATATTTTCTAAAACAGTTAAAACAGCTTACTGATTTATACTGATAAGTCTTTGGAAACTAATGCTTTTCCACAATGATAACTATTCTACACAGGTGACCAATTTAAAATGAATATCTCCTTATAAGTATATTAGCTGTATTTGTCGCCTAAGTTTGTAGAACCAAAGCATTTATCGAGCCCTTACTGTACCTTTGCTGCATTTCATTTACAGAGCCCGTGGATATCCGGAACCGATTGTCACCTGGCGGCGCGAAGACGGCAACGAGATTGTCCTGAAGGACAATGTGGGCACCAAGACCCTGGGTGAGTTCTCGACCGGCACTTCAGCGCTTTTCCGGTGGAAACTGTATTTGTTTTCCCCCGCCCTTCCGCCTTCCTTTTGCAGCGCCCTCGTTTCGCGGCGAAGTGTTGAAGCTGTCAAAGATCTCGAGGAACGAGATGGGCTCCTATCTGTGCATCGCCTCCAATGGAGTGCCCCCATCGGTTTCAAAGCGCATCTCCCTCAGCATACACTGTGAGTATTTGCCCCCTCGTTCTGGCACTGCGCCATTAATTAGAGGAGCCTGCGGTTGGTCAACTCTTTTCCGTGTCGCTGTTGCATCCACATCCGCATCCGCATCCCCATCTCCATCCTCATCCGCATCCCATCACCTCATCTTCGCCATCGCCATCATGAACATCAGTCAACCAGCTTGGTTTTGGCCACGGCAGCTGTGGCGTTTATCTTACATTAAGTTCACACACTGCGAGAAATTGCGGGGAGAACTACCTTTTATATCTCTCTTTTGCTCATAACATAGTATACGATTTATTTATAAAATATATTTGCTTTTGAGACATAAAAGCTTATATTCAATAGAGCTAAATTTAATTTACATTTTTTTTCACATCAATTTATTAATAAATAAAATGTTTTATTCTTATTTATCAAGTAAATTTATTAAATCAAATGACAAATTTTAAATAAATCTTTTCAATGACTTGCGCTTGAAGCTTAAAACCTTTCGACAACAAATAAACATTAGCTCCACTTAAATACAAATATTTGAAAAACAAATAAGTGTTAAATGAACCAGATTTATTTAATTCATAGACAATTGAAAATAATTTATTATAATGCTATTTAATAGAAGTATGGTTAGCCAAAATGTAAAGATAAAATTTAGGAAAGTAAAAAGCTTATTTCATTTGAAATTGTTTTCCTCGGTGGACAGGAAGTGCTCTCCACCCGAGAAAATGCCCCGCAGCGCAAGGAATAATAGGGAAAGGGTTGGGGGGGGGTGTGGTGGTGTGCCAAAAGGCAAACGGCAGAAGACAGAAGACAGAAGGTAAACTCGGGTCCTATGCTCTATGTGCCGTGCTAACTCGATTGTCCTTGTTGTAATCCGTTTAAATCCTGTCACTGATACCGGGCATTACCTGCTCCGACTTTGCTTGTTGTTTTTTTTCTGAGGGGTTATCTAGAGGAAGTTTTTTTTTATTTTTCGGGTTGGGGAGGTGATTTTTGGTGGGCCACAGCTTTTTTGTCAAACTGTCTGCAGCACGTGCTGCTTCTCCTCCCATTTTTCGCAGCCCCCTTCTCCCAGTTTTAAGCCCCCCTTGGCCCCCATTTCCTTGTTGTTTTTTTCGCCCTCCGTCTCTGCACTTTTGACTCTGCTGCCATGTGGCAGTTCACTCAATCATCAAGGCAGCCAAAAAGGGGTGTGGCAATGGGGGTTTTTTGGGTGGCACTGCGTTTGTTTGTCCTCGCCCCCTCCCTCTCCATCTTGCATCATCCCATTTGTTTTTTGGCTCGTTTGCCAGTGCACCACCCCTTTTTGGGTCCACCCTACGAGTTAGGTGGCAAAATCACGCCTTTTAACATTTTGACATTGTGTTAATGCGGTCTTTAAGTGGCACTACGTCCAAGTGTGAGGGGAAACTTTAACCCTGAGGGGAACTATGAAAAATAAGAGCAATTGAAAATTGATCTAAAAATACAGCCAGCCTTTTTGTGTTATTATTGAACTATAATATTTTATTATCACATTTTTTAAAATTAATTTACACTACAGGAAGGTGTCTAAAATGGGCTCTCGTGTAGGCCATAACTAGGCCAATCTAAATGTTATAGATAATGTTTAGTATAACTCACACCTTTCTTTTCGCTAATATATATAAAGGTTTATCATTTCTGTATTGATTTGCAATATCAATAAACATTTTTTATTTACTATTGTTTTTACGGGGTATCACCGTGTGTGCTAACATTTGAGTTCAACTTTTCGGACCGCTTGTCAGCAGTAAACAGTTGCTGGTTAGCAGTTATCTTCGAGGAGCAGCCGAGGTGGAAACCTGGGAAAACTTTTTGATCAACTCGAGTGGCCCCCGCAGCTTACCCTTGATTTTCCCCAGCCCCACTTTTCCCACTTTTCCCCGTTTCCGGTGCGTGTTTACTTTTCCTGTTGCCATTTTGCAACAACTTCCTTGCAATTTGTTTGCCAAAGAGTTGCTGGGTGCTCTTTTCCCGGAAACTTTTGGCGGAGTCAGTTGCACGAGATGGTTCAGTTGCAAATGGCTCGCCGCTGCTGCAAGTGGCTGATAAAGGAGCACTGAAAACAACTAGGGGTATCAAAGGGAAAATTACAAATTTTTTAAGCCGAATCATTTAACTTTTTTAACTAGCAAAGAACATTTTTGAATTGTGAGTTATGGTTGAAGTTTTGTTAGCTTGTATTCAAATTTTAAATAATTATATTCTTATCTTTTGTCGATCTTCTTTAAACTAAACCTACTCTAGATATAGTTATCTGTAAATACATTATTTTGGGTTTAAATTTGAGTTTTCTAAAATTTAGAATTTCTAAAAAATGGTGACTCAGACATCAACGTCTGGATAATTGGACAAAATTAAATCAGATTCGGGAGGCGGATACCTCTTAAAGGTTGTGGTTGAACTCTCTATTAAACTGCATTAAAAATGGCTTAGTTTTTTCTGGCAGTGCACTAGCCTGCCACACTCCACATTTGTCGCTTCCGTTGCACTGTGCTTTCCGTTCGCCGCCCCATTAGGCGCTTCCCCTAATTAGCTGCACCTATGGGATGTGCAACAGGAACTGGTGGCGCTCCACATCCCGCCAGCAACATGCAACATGCAACATCCCGCGAGCAACATGTCGGTCGCCAGGCGAAACACTGCATCTTTAACCAGTCCGGAAATGCCGTCTTCATCTGCATTTTCACTCTTGGTCACGAGGCACGTATGGTTCACTACCTGCCACGCCTCCCTTTTCCTTCACTGCCTCCGCCATGGGTCGTAAATCGAACACACAGAAAATAAATGCAGCAAAATGAGAAAAATCACGTACGTGCGAAAGCCACCAAAAAAATTCCGGAAAGGAAATGAAACCGAAGGATTTTGACCACTTCTCTTAGAGATCTGTTATTGTGGGGTTAAAAAACAACTAACCCTTTAAACACTGTGTTTCAGGGTAAAAAAAACACTTTTAAGCTCGAAAGCGGTATTAAATCTTTAAAAAAAGAAAAACAGTTTCGAGGAAGGAAAAACTTTGAAAAACAAAATAAATTAAGTTCATTTATAGCTAAGATTGTACAAATTTAATTATAATTAGTTAACTTATTTTAAAGGTAATGAAAAGGTTATTTAAATACTGTTACTTAGCATTTTTCATCAATTCTGTGCCCTCATTAAGGGGTCTTAAAGCCTTGGAACCCTATTCCTCTATCGAGCCTTGTCACTCTGGCAGCTCAGGCCCAAAACTATGCCCATGAAACGCACTGTACGCCGACTAGCAGCTTACAGCACGCATGAGTTCAGACTTTTTGTCACCTTCGACCAACTCAAGCTCTCCAAAAACAATTGCCCGAAATGCGAGTCTGCTGCTGCAGATTGCTGGGAAATTTTTGGGTGAAAACTGGATATGCGGGGAAGGGCGGCTGGGCGGCGGGGCGGCGGGGCGGCAGGGCAGCAGGGCAGCAGGGGGCGTGGCAGGAGTGGCAGCAGCTGACGACGTCATTAGTGCATATTTGTGGCTTTGTTTGCCGCAAAACGGAGCGAGCTACAGAGCAAAAGCACCTGGCCAAATGGCTGAATGGCCCAAAGGTGAAAGGTGGCCGTTGGCCAGGCAGGAACATGCTCAGAATAATCATTGCAAAATTGCAAATAGCCCAGCGAAAGTGCCGGGGGACTGCAGGTCCTTTATCCGGCATAAATGCACTGAGGATAGACCCGAAATGTGGCAGTTTCTAGGGAACCTTTCCCCCGGTTCCGCGATCCACATGTGGATTAAACCAGGGGCAGTTGACCAGCACGTCAGCCGATCCGAAAACCACCTCGAACTCCAATGGACAGTGGCATCTTTGCCTCCTGCACTTAGATATTTGATTGAACTGCATTAAGACATTCGAAATCAATTGTTAACGTTTATCAAAATACGTTTTTAAGTTACATTTTTTACTAATATACAATTCAAAGCCTTTTATACATTAATCATATAAAAATGCTCGCACAAACATTAGTAAATGTCACTAATTATTATATTGCACAACTTTTAATTAATTTAAAATATATTTATTTTAATAATTAAAGCATGCAGATAATAATTTATTGATAACTTTTGAAGTGTGTCGAGCAAAAAAGCAAAGTCGCCTCGTTATTTCATATGCATAAATGAAGTTTAAGAGTACTAACCACAAGCGGCATTAGAGATAGTTGATAGTTGGTAGTTGATGGCTGAGACAGAGCGCAGTCGGCCATGGAAATCAATTAAAATCCTCCGGCTGGGAAAGTCCTGTGCCAGGACGAAACACGGAGTTGCTCGCTGCAGGACCTGCAATCAACTATCAATGCACATGGCCACAAATGTCTCAAGGGCGGGGGAAAATAGAAGGAGACAATGTGCAATCTGTAAGCTGTGAGCTGTGAGCTGTGAGCTGCGGGGGCAGGGTATTCGGTTTTCGGCTTTTGGTCCTCCGGCTGGTTCTACAAAACCACAAATTTTGGTCAGGACCTCCCCCCAAAATGCCAACCCCCTGAGCACCCGGCCTAAGTGACAATAAATACGAAAGTTGGGCCATCGGCAAAAGAGTTGTCAATGCAGCGTCCGACGCTCTCTGCATGAACTGCATTCTGATGAGGCCAGGAAAATGAGTGGGGAAAACCGGGGGTCCTTCGGGGGAAAGCGGGAAAGCCAGGAGCGCACACCATCAAATTATCCCACAGTCAATTGGCCTTCAAGTGCGCCAGCCAACTTTTGTTCAGCTCTCAAAGGGAGTCCTTTTTGAATGCCCAATGGCTGCAAAATTAAAAGGTTCACAGATGTAGTATACAGAAAAAAATATAAGGTGAATTGAATTTGCAGTCATAAATCTTTTCATATACTTTTAACAAATTGAAGTAGTATTACAACAAAAGTATATATGTGCACTTTCTTTAACGTAAAGTTCTCTTAATATATTGCAATATTTTTTGATTTAATTATTTAAGTTCGTTTAGATTTCAACATCCCTAGATGAAACAATCTAATCGTATATAAGTAAACTTTTATTAAAACCATTAAAAAAATTCTAAAAATGTTTTGTCCTGTGCTCCATTGTCTGCCTGCCATATAGATTTGTTTCCTACCAGTGTCGCGTAATTTGGCACAGAAGAAAAGGACAAATACACTCTTGTTAAAATAAGAACTGGGTAGAAACCCACATTTGCCGATTCATTTCAGCCGAATTTTTGTTTTGTAAATCGCCATGAGATTGAAAATACGTGTACTAATGGGGGGTGCTAAAGTAAATAAGGAATTGAATTCGTACACAGTTTTTGGTTTCACAGATTATAATTGATATTTCAGAATTTACAGTGTGAGGAAGAACAAATTAATCTTACAAATAATTTCATGCTTATGTGTATAATATATTACATTTAATACATTTGGCAATGATAAATAGTAATTTTTGAACAGATGTTACAGAAAGAAATATATTTTATAGCAAATATTGTATTAAATATATCCAACTTCAAGGCTCTATTTAGATTTAGAATTTAAAAGAGCGTTCATTTCATTTTGAACAGATGTTATTTAAATGACCGCTTTGGTGAACGGTATAAAATTACAAAATATATAGATAACGTTGCAACGCACAAAACATCGTATTTGGTGGAGGGGTGATTTTGTAGGGCGTGTGCTGAATATTGGGGATCCACTTAATCCTCCAGGTTCTTAATGCGACTTGGGCACCACATTCCCGTCGTCCATGTCAGCCCCCTCAAGGTCAAGCTTGATCGGCGCCCCGTTCCGCACCTTGATGATCCCACGCTTGTCGTCCTTGCGACCACGCCCCTTCAAAGACTTAACCGTTAGGCCCAGGACAACGCAGGCCACGGTGGCCGCGCCCACGCACATCAGCGCCTTGTGGGCGGGGCGCAGGTTGCCCAAATTGTTGCCCAAGTTGCTTAGGTTGCCCAGGTTCCCCAGTCCTCCGAGTCCTGAAAATCCGCTGGTTGAAAGTCCCGGCAGGAGGCCCAGCTGATCCGTCAAGTTGGCCAGGAATTTCGAGTAGTCCGACATCTTGAAATAAGTGATCAATACTGCCGAAGAAAACAATTTTTACAAATTGGAATATTAGTATAGGTACTATAGGTACTATAAAATGTAAATTTGATATATACGGAAATATAGAACAATACTTTGCCCTCAAGCGATGATATATTACTTAATCAACAACCTTCTCCCAAAGGACTAAATTTTAAAGAAGCTCAACTTAAAATTCTAAAAAAATGTAACAACAAATTCCTTTTTTTGTTATATATATCATTACAATATTGCAATACTTATTTACCAAAATAATTAGCTCTAAACGTTGAAAGATATTTAAAAATATAATTTTCAACTAATATTTTTCCGATAGAAAAGTATTTTGGGTAGAAAAGTATACTTTGGCAAAAACCCCGACAGAATTTAACTGCCAGGATTATTCTATATTCAAAATGGCCCTGATTAGTTGACCCAAGCGGCCCAAGAACCTCTGGGTTTCGATGCCAACCTGAGCCAATGGCCGATCGGCTGCAACATTTGTTTTATTTGGACACCTCTCAAGCCCCTTCCCTCCCCTTTCTCCGTCTCGTTGCAGTTCATCCGGTCATCCAAGTGCCGAATCAATTAGTCGGCGCACCACTTGGCACTGATGTCCAAATCGAGTGTCACGTCGAGGCCTCGCCCAAATCAATTAACTACTGGATTAAGGACACGGGTAAGTGTGTGCGAGTGGAGTGTCGAGACCCGTCTGCCGATATATATATATATATATATATCTATATATGGGCAGATATGTGGGTACATATATCTATGCAGATGTCGGGCTTCGGACCGAACGCATCATTACTTCAACATCGATTCGAAACGAATCGCTGGCATTGTCATTAGTCAGTTGTCAGATTGCGGCACGTTCGCTCGTTGCAGGTGGTGCAGTTCGGTGTTGCAAGTCGGGGATCTGGGGAAGCCCCTCTGCCCCGGAATACACTAAATTTTCAAAGCCCTAGTATGTGTTTTTTGGGCCTCTTAGTCGTAGAATACACTGACATGTTGGGTAGTTCGGTTTTAAGAAAACCAATATTTATCAGTCACTTCAAAATATGGAACGCATTTGTTTACTTATTACACAACCAAAATTCAAGTATTGTTTAAATATGTGTAAGGTAGAAATCGATGTCTTTAATAATTTTTCACTTACCCAATAGCAGAAGAAAAAATCAAGTTAAAGCGAGTTAATTTCACGGTAGAATTTCCTAGGGGAAATTTTTTTACTTTTTTTTATATAGATTTTTCGAATGAAACTGGTTGTGATGTGAACTACAGGAGAAAATATAATGAAATGAGCTCTCTGCCTTGTGAGAAAGGTTGACGTTTGTCTGTCTTGGAGTCACAGCCTGCTTTATATTTACAATATGAATTTTTCTAATTTTGAACTAGGAAGGCTGTGAATTTTATTCAGGAATTAAAAAAAAATATAAAATAGCTTCATAATTAGTAGATGCTGACCTCTATGTACGTATATCTTAACCATCTATTAGGTGAGATGATTGTGACATCGGGAAAGTATCATGTCCAAGAGAGTTCGCAGTCCATGTACGAGACCAAAATGTCGATGATAGTCAGGAAGTTCCAGAAGGACGATGTCGGATCCTATCGCTGCATAGCCAAAAACTCACTGGGCGAAGTCGACAGCAGTATCCGTTTATACGGTGAGTTTTTCAGCCCCTCAACGGATCAATGGGTAGTATTTGCGGGGCCTACAGTTGGGGTCAAGAAAATGGTGTGTCAGTGGATGATAAAACATGTTATGGACATATCAAAACTGACCTACAAAGAATTCTTATGCCGTCAGTGATACAAAAACATTAAATTTTTATATTTACAACTTACGAATTCATTTAAATTAAATTTTAAAAGGCTATTTATTTAAAAGTTCTGTGAAATCAATTTCTGTTTTCATGGCAATATAAATTTTTAAATTCTTATAATTAAAATATAAAATAAAAAGCAATACTATTGTGTATAGGCAAATTTTAAATTAAAAACAAAAAATACAAGGATATATTGTATACAGTATATTGATATATTTTGACAAATATAAGAAATGTTTCCCGCTGACTCTGCTATTCACCCGACCTCCGCTGTAGTGCCGCGAATCCGCGAAATGGGACGTATTTGCACCTTTGTTTCAATTACATTTTCTCATTCGCTCCTTTGTTTTTCCGCCGTTTTTCTCTGTTTTTTTTCCTTGCTGCCTTTCAGAAATCCCCGGACCGAATCGTAATAAAAATCCGCTGAACGGCGGCGGAAAAGGGGGAGGGGGCGGATCTGCCGGCGGAAGCCTGGATGCGGATGCCAATGACATTTTGAAGCAGAAACAACAAGTCAAAGTCACCTACCAGCCGGAGGATGAGGAGTTGCAGTACGGATCCGCCGAGGATTTCGAGGCGGAGGGCGGGGAGAACGGCGGATTGACACCGTTATCGCCGCACGTTTACTACACCAGCGGCAATAAACCGGCCACACATAAGCCGGGCAACTCCGGCGGCAATCAGCATCAGCATCAACATCAGCAGCACCACCATCACAACCACCACCACCAGCAGCACGGTGGCGGTGGGCCGGGGTCACCTGGCGGTGGGTCGGGGTCACCAGGTGGCGAAATGGGCGGCATCACACGTAAGCCCCCGCCCTATTACGGCGGCAATACGGAAGTGCGCGGCCCCATCGAAAACAACGAAATGAGCTCCGGCTCCGGACTGCGTCGGGGTCACCACTCGCCCCTGCCCCTGCCCCTGCTCCTACTCCCCGTCCTCCCGCTCATCCTGCCCAGGAGTTGGCACTGTCGACAGCCGCTCTTAATGGGCTTGTCGACGGTGTCTGGCCTCCTGCTCAGCCTCAGCCTCTTATAATACACAGTCTAATGGACTCTACCCAGCGCATTCAACAACAGACTCAACAATACATGGTCGCAACGAAGGAGTAGGTGGTCAGAAGGACTCTACAACAGGACACTCATCAACAACACGTTGTAGTGTTAAATACTCAGTTTAAGGATATCAACAACACTTACACCAACACACACTATCAACCAGAAAAAAAATCAAATATGGTGGTGAGTAAAATGCAGTCCAAGGGGCTAAATGCATTCGCCAATCTCTAGGCAACATGTTCACCAACACTTTCCCCGAAAGAGGCAACAAGACATTTTTTTATTGGTAAACATCAATCGAAATAATTTCAAATTGTCGAGGAAATAAACACACATTACGAGGTTTTTAATTCAAAGTCCAAGGGACTTTACAAACACTCTACAACACATTCACCAACAGTCTCCAAAACACAAACTGTCAATCATAAAACACAAATGTTTAAGTGTGTAACAGTCCAAGGGACTAAACATTCAATCACACTTTCACCAACAGTCTCTGAAAGAAGTACTCTCAGCCATAAAGTGACCCAACCATTAAAAAAACACATGTTGTAGTAGCAAATGTTAAATTGTTTATAACATAAATGAAAAGCAAAAAAAAAACAGGGATGGTGTTTGGAGGCATCCATATTTAGTGAATGTATTAAGCGCATGAATTTCTAGTGTTACTGAAACATTTCCAAGGGGGTTGCATAGTTAAGTAATCACAGCTAGCTTAAGGTTAAGCGGTACCCAAAAGCATTTAAAGTGTATCGAACACTGAGCAAAATATTAGAGCCCAATTGGGACAACAGCTCGTTTTTTTTATAGCATAAATATGAAAGGGAGTTTTACGAAATGAAGGAAAACATTTGATATGTATTGATGTCTAGTTATCAAGTCTACAACTTCCACTTGATTCGTTATTAATCAACCCTTTTTGCGGCCAACTTTTTGTTGACTTTCTCATTTAAATTTTGGCGGCTGACACACCTTTTTTTTAACAATTTCCAATTTCCCAAACCGATTTATACAACTTTCGAAAGGTCAATTAATATGAAAAAGTAACACACAAAAACAAAAGAAAACTTTTTTGATTTGTAAAAAAGAAATGATTTCTCTTACTTTTTGTTTGTTATTCGTTAATTTGGGCTACTTTTGGATAACTTCTGTTCATTTGTTCAACTTTGATTGACATTTGTAAGGTTCAGGAAAAGAGGATGGGGTTATGATAAATAGGTTTTGGAAAGGACACCCCTTTTATAATTTATTTTTTCAACAGATTTGTTAATTGTGTTGCTGTATGCTGTGCCTTTAAAAATAATTAAATTTCTCATTTTTATGCAAATTATTTGCACACAAGCTGTGATGCCTTTTAACCCCTTACCCCGTCCTCCCTCTTAACCCTTTCATATGCTGCTCTTAACCCCTCTAGCCCTGCGCTTAACCCCTGTTGTACCAACTATTTCTTGGTGTTTGCCAAAACTTTCGGTTTCCTTTTTGTTTTATTTTTCAAGTCCTTGCAGCGGAGTGTTTTTATTTATTATTTTTATTTTTGTTTTTGTTGCAACGTCTTGTCTTCGCAGCTGAGTAAGTGTGTGTTTTTAAATGTATGTACATGTGTGTGAGTGTGTGTGTTTTTTTTTAAGTGTATGTGTGTAGGCAGCTGTGGGGCACAAGTTGTGGACACAGAAAACTCTCGGCTCCCATCTGCGTTGCATTTGCTTTTGATGAATTACTTGCATGTCAGTTAACCACACACACATATCACACCCACACAGCCACGTTTTTAATGAAATGAAAACTTTTTGGCAAAGTGAATTTCATTGTAAGAAGCAGCCACCCGACCCCAAACCCCCGAAAAGCCCAAAACAATTCTCTGCCAGAACTTAAAACTAAAATAAAAAAAAATAACGAAGACAGCTACAAATATACAAAACCGCCAAAAGCTGCCACTGATGATGATAATAAGACGCTGACAACCGCAGCAACAGCAACATGAACACAGCAGCAACATCAGCAACAGCAACAGCAGCAACCCAAAGAAACATGTCAGCAGGGGCTTTAGTGGGTTAAGGAAGGGGCCGAAATGTGGGGGTGTTTTAGCCACGTTGACACAAGTGTTTCAAATTACACAGACCCCAAGAAAAGGAAGCCAAGCAGCAACGTACAACATCGAGAACTAGTCAACCGGCAGCAACACTTTTCCTGATGTTGCAAGTTGCTGCTGTGCAAGTTGGTGTTGCTGCTATTGCTGCTGCAGTTGCTGCCGCCATTGTCCGTTGATGGTGTTGTTGCTGCTCGTGTTAATGTTGATGTTGCTTGTTTGCCAGTCACCTCATGTTACTACAGGAAAAGCTCTGCCAAACATTTACATTTTCTTTTAATATTTAAAAGATTGCTGCTTCAAAAGGGCTTTCATTTAATAACCAAAATGGGAAAACAGCTTCTAAAGTCAAATGTGTTAATTTGACCCTAAATAACAGTTTTGCATTTCAAATGTTTTATTTAAAAACATAACATGAGCTGAGCTTAAATTAAACTCTGAAATCCTATTTTAGTATTTCCAAATTGCCAACTACTTCATTTTAGTGGGTATTTCTATTATTATTGCAGTTCTTGCCACTTGAGCTAATTCTAAAGCTGATGTTGCCGCGGGGATGTTGCTGCTGTTCATATCACTCGTGTTGTTGTTGCTGCAGCAACTTCTTTTGTTGTTATCCTTGTTGCTGCTGCTGCCACATTTGCTGCCTTTAAAATCGCGCATCCTTTGTTGTCCTTTGTTGGATTGCGTAAATGGCACAACAAATATAAATACACAGCAGCAATAATGCCAGACAAACATGCACAAAAAGGACAATCACAGAGGGAGAAATATTTATTGATTGTTACCGAATTTATATTTATTCTGAAACGATTTGTGCCGCTTTTAATATTCTATCTTTTAAAATAATTAACATAGTACAAGATATTTTCAGCATTCATTCAAATTTGTGTTTTCTTAATGATTATCTTTTCATAATAGCCTGTCAATTATATATATTTTATAAATTTAAAATTATTGCTCTATATTTTTTGAATACAATAATAGATTGTGCATTTTGGGTGGCTCAAAGCCTTTTTGCCAGTGTACATGTGCATTTTGCTGCTTATGATTGTTACGGAGCCGCAGTTTGAGTTGTTTTTTGGGGCTTTCCGCGACACTTGTAATCAAGTTTTCCCGAGCACCACTGTGTCTGTGTGTGCGTGTGCGTCCTGCTGTCCCTTTCTATCCAAGTGTTGCCTACTTTTGTGGGCGGGGAAGAAGCGAGGCGTTGAGTGGGTGTGGCGGGGTGGAGCGCTTAATTGCTCTATTTGATGCCGTCAAATTGTATTTTAATTTCGCATTTCCCTTTTTATCATTCCTCGCTGTGACTGCTGTCTTTAAGTTGCTTTTGTTTTTAGGCCAGGAAAAAAGAGAAAGCGTGGGGAAAACGGTTTTTAAAAGTAAGGAACATGGGAAAACGGTACAGACGTTCCTCCTAGTCTTTAAGTGCTTTTCGTTAGAAAAAAATAGTAAATATTTATATTATCAATAATGTTGTATCTTAGCCACAAAAATTAAGATCACTAAAACTATATTGTACTTTCATTGATTTCCAAAGACTTTTTAATGTTTTTAAAGTATATATTTTTTAAATCGAATTTCAAATTTATACACAAAATACTTAGCAATTGTTTTTGTATTTGATTAGATCAAGTTTCTTGGCTAGCCATCTGAGATAAAACCGAACTGTTAGCTTATTGACTATTTTTATTTTTATCTCTTTGAATTTTCTTGTCTTTTCTTAGTAATGATTTAAACATTTTTATTACTTATTTGTTGTTCTGGTTACCTGAGATTCGCTTCCGAAAGTCTTCAGATATACTTTCCCAACAGGACGTTTCTTGGCCATCCTCAGCCTGAATTATATCCTTGCTCTCCTTTATGCTCGTCATAATTTTCGTGGCCATTCTTTTGGCGTATTTTTTTCCAACCGCCTTTGTTTTACTGCGGTTTATTGTGTTATGCAGTGTGGCGAACTTGTATCTATTTAAATTTTGTGTGTGGCAACATGTTTATTTTATAACCCCAAGGCAAGAGGAAAATGCAGGGGGAGTTTGGGAGTTTGCTTCATGTTTGACGGAAGTTTAATTGAATACACCGCTTACTTGACGTTGGGCGGGCAGGGGGCGTGCCAGGGGGTTGGGGAAAATGTACTTGTGTGCGTGTGTTGGCCGCAAAACATTTTCCGCATTTTCCGGGGAAAAGACGGGACAGCAGCTCGCTAAAACAAATGGCAATCAAGTTGAATTGTTACACACACATAAAGGGGGCGGGGAAAAGCGAGCGGGCGTGGCAGAGGGATAATACGTAGGGGAAAATGAGAGGAAAATATAGGGAAAATATGAGCAAAATAAGTACGGGGTCTGTCAGCCGCTGGCTAAAATTTACTCAACTTTTTTGATTTAATAATGAAATGAGTGTTGGCTTGAATATTCCTATAAGCGTATGGCACTGAAAGTGTAGCAGTGTGAGTGTGTTGGTGCGCAGTAGGTACACATGTGTGTGAGTGGATCCTGGTGTCCTGGTAAATGGCTTCGCTTTGTAATGTCTCAATGGCTGACAAGCAGTTGTCCAGCAACAGCTGGCTCAATAAGTGAAACACTGCTAAAAAGGTTCGATCAAAATGATTGAAATTAGTTAACATTAAGAACATATTTTTTAATTGCCTAAGAATTGGGCAAAAACTGAATAATGAACCATTTATGTTAAATGTATAAACTTCTATTTAAAATTCGTACCTTTTTTTAAAAAATCTCGGCATGCAAAAATATTTATTAAATCCTTCACATATGTAATATATTTTCTTTCTACCACTTCCCCTTCTACTTTATACACCTTTTAAACATTTGTTTGAATTGACTGTTTTTTTTTCTGTTTTTTTATTTGGCCATGGCAAATAACCCAGCTTGATCCGAATTCTTGGCTTGCAGTCGTATCATTTCATCAGTTGATGCAGATTGCCGGGCGGCCGAGCGAGAAATAAAATTAAACAAATACGAGATAACAAGCCACTCCAGCAGCAGAAATTCAATTAAAGCTGCTTCAGGTTGCTGGTTGCAAGTTGCATGTTGCTCGTGTGTGTGGGCAGCACTCGAAGGACGCAGGACGAAGGACTCGTACTCAGTAGTCAGTATTCAGTAGTCAGTACTCGGAACTTGGTACTCAAGACACTTGACACTGGACCCCTCTGGCCACATGCTCGAATTGATTTAATTGAAATTTTATTCGAGTCCTGCTCAGCCCCATTGTGCAACAGTTGTCCTGCTGCAGGATCCTTTGTGCATTTGTTGCGTTTTAATTAAGAGCTGCTTTGTGCTGCCGCTGCAACAATAAAACCAAATCTAGCCACAACATCTAAGCAACCCCCTACGCATATATATATATATATATATATATATATATGTATGGCGATACAGTTGTGTTCAAAATAATAGCGATGCCTTAAAGGCCACATAATAATACTTAATGATTTCGAAATTGCGTCATCTTTTCAAGAACTTAAAAAACATTTTAATATTAATTAATTTATTAAGCATTAAATATTTAGTTAAAGCATCTTCATTTTTAATGCTTAAACAATTTTAACCTTTCAATATCTAAAATAAATGGTAGTAAATGGTATACAATAATCAAAAATAAAGCAGCGTTTTTTTAAATAACTACTTATAGATTTTTTCAAAACTTTCTTATAGTCCTATTTTTTGAACACAACTGCATATAACCAGTTTGTTTGGTTCGTGTATAAAGCAAAATAAGCAAAAGATAAATTCGTAATGGAAATTTGTAAAAAAAAGACATATATAGAAATGGAAATCATAGTTATACAGATGGACTCTAAAAGAATCAGAGCCATTAAAGGTTGTTCATATGCTAAGCGGGATATATCTCTCTATATGGTACTGTACTTATATCAAAAAAATCGAAATACACAATAATATTATGTGCCATTATTAGCAGACCTAAATGCTGAACGAAAATAAATAAGAGAAACTAGAGGAAATGTTATAGAATCCTGGTATCCTTCGACTTTTCACATTCTGTATATAGTTTTGTTGTGGCTAAAAATCCATTTAAATGTGTAATAAATTAAGTTCTCATTGCGTTGCTTTTAAATTACGATTACTTTAAGCCTAAGAATTGTATATAAGACAGCTCATAAACAAAAGTTAAAGCTAAAAATAAAATGTATATAGCCAACGAGGATAAACTGTAATATGTATTTAGGATGGATTTAAGGATCGATCACACAGACGTTCACCCAAAAAACAAACTGAAGCTTAATCAAAGTTCTCTTGATAACCCCCTGAAAAATGGAGAGCCGCTCTATATAAACCAAGCAGTAAACGCATAAAGTACAGTATAACTAATATATAATAAATAAACAAGCATATATATACAAGACAAATTATATATATTATATGGTAAACGAACAAATTCTACAAATAAAGGACAAAAATATATTTATTAAAATTAATCAGAAAGTTTAAATTGCCAGGGTTTGGGTCGCAAGTCAAAGTTTGAGCCGAGGAGTTGTAAAAGCAGAATTTTGCATATGGCGAGGGACGGTCGAGGGGTTTTCAGCTAACAACAGACAAGACAAGGCGTCGGACCAGCTGCACCAACAACTTTTCACGACCCCCCGCCTCCACCCACATCTATATCTATTCTATATATACTCGTACATATCTGGATCTCTCACTCAGAGGCAGGATATCCGTTTCTGCGCCGAGCGGAAGTTGTTGTGAAAATAACACAGCAAATAACTTTTGCCACCGCAATGAGCACTGCTCCACCCACTCCTCAACCCCTTCGGAAAATCCTCCGAATTTCCACACACCCCAGTACATATATATTTTACCATAGGTTTGTCTGCAGCTGCATCAACTGCGCTGACATTTATCGCAATAATAAATGGTCAACAATGGTCAATATGAATATGAGATCCCATATAAATTGTCCGACCTGATCCATTTCTATTAAAAGTTCAGAGATAAGACATCTTAAAATTTCTGTTTTTAATTACATATTGTGATTCTGTGGGGTTTTTTTGTTCTAATTTGTTCAAAATAAAAGGCACAGCTAAACGACTTACTTTTATGTGCAGCTGACGGCACTATCTATCAATTCCTGTTCGATTTTGGAAAAAAATATTTTTTAGCCAAACTTTGCTTTTTTCAAAGGGGTACCCCTTGCATTTTTGTGAGAAATGGTCAAAAATACATTTTTTTAGCTGAGAATACCAATAGCTTGGAAATTTTGTAACGAATTCCACGAGGTTTGACACTCGAAGATCTGACCACTCTTTCCAAGGGTTTTGATAAAAAAACTGAAAAATCGGGCTGATTTTTCCAGATCTTGGCCATCAAAAACATATATTTTAAGACACATTTTTAAAGGGATTTTTGTTGTCAAAATAAGACGGACAGCCTAAGGAATAACTGTTTTGTGCAGCTGAGATAGTTTTTTAAATTATTAAAGCAACATAAAAATAGACAGCAAACTAGCTTACAGTTGGTAGGTACTAAGCTAAGCTTTTATATTCTTATTAATTAAGTCGAATTTTGATCTTTAAATTTTCCACTTTAAAGCAAAGCACACCTCGACCTCGATAAGCAAATTTTCTAATCATATTTTAAATACTTTCACTTTCAATCAGTGCTTTGCTCAGCCCCAACCCCCGCCCGCCGCCGCCTTAACCCTTGACAGCCGTTACGGAACTCAATGGGCCATGACCGACCGCAGCCGTTGGCCAGAATAAAATGAAACAAAAATTATGCAGGGCAGAAGGAGAAGTGGCGAAAAAGGGTTGAAGGTGCACAGAAAAAAATGTAAGTACTAGTTGCAGCTGGAAAAATATTCTTATGTACTTTTGGAAGGTTCACCTAATTCTTAAATTGCTTGCACATTCCCATAATAAATCAGGTCGGAAACATAGTGAATTCAATTGCGTCTTAGTTACAGTATTAAGCACTTATTTAATCTTTGGCATTATTTCATTTTAGAAAATAAGTAAAGAATTGCTGGAATATCATTAATATTCCTTACAAATTTATACTAGATTATTTTGCTAGTTTATATAAAATACTTGTATTGAACAAATACATTTTTTTTTACTGTGTAGCGCCACAGCATCTTCGCTATCAGAAATTGACTTTTAATGAAAACAATTGAAAATTCTCGGTGTCTGTGTGGCGGTCCCAAAATGTTGTGCCATGCGAAAGCCACGGGGTTCTCGTTTCAACTGCCCAACTGGCCAAACTGGCTGCGGTTATTAATTTCAATTAAAGCATTTAACCGGAGAGCCGCCGAAAGTCAGCAATATGCCTTTGTTTACCCAACCGGCCCGCCCACCGAACATTAATTAAGGCGAGAAAGTGCCGGAGTTTCTGGGGAATTTCGCAGGCCATAGGTGGCTGTCTGTTATTCAAGGCACTAATAAAGTTGATTCGAGCGAGATTTTCAGGGCCATCAAGCAGCAGCAAAGGAGCCGAGGATCTGCCAGCTTCCTGATAATATCGTATTTCACGAAATCATCAAATTAGCCAGTCAAGAGCAGAGACTGCAGTGCCATCAGCATTTAAAGTCCGCCAAACAAACGGGCAAATAAACAAACAGATGCAGGGCAAACTCTGGATGGGGGAAATGCAGGGTGGAAATTCTGGGAGGGGAAATGCAGGAGGAAAATTCAAGAGACCATTTATAGGAAGCAGACAGCAGACGGCGATAAGAGAAAGAGTCTGGTCTGGTCTGGCTTTTCGGTTTTCACTGGCTTGGGCAGCAAACTAATGCCGGGCACTGTATAAAGTAAGCGGATACTGCGAAAAGTAGGTGTCATTTATTCTAAATTTCTAGCATTTTACTTAGATTTTTTTTAGTTTATGAGCATCTGTATTATAAATTGTATCAAAAGAAAATTAGTTCTTGAAAAGTAATGCGCCCATTACTTATTATGTTTTTACATGATTTATATATGTATTGGTTAGGCATGGCATTTTGCTAATAATTAAGTATTTTAGAGGCTTGGTATTGATAGAGGCTTTTCAAATACGTACAACATATTCTTTATACGGTTTAGTACCACATTTCTTTCACTTTCCCCAAGTATTAAAAGGTTTGACCCATTCAACATTTTTCCTCCCAGAAACCCAGGTGATAACTGTAAAAATTCTCACTATTTTCAGATTGTTCCAGCACATTCCCTTCGCCCCCGAAAAATAATCGAGAGAAGAGAGCGTCGAAAAACAGAGTTTTAACCTTTAACCTTTGCTTTTGGTTGCCCGGTAACCCACACACATACATGTACACGTACACAGACACCAACACCCGCACATTGTAACTGCTTTATCGATATCGTTTGTTTTGTTGTTGGACGGCAGGACATCGGCGGTTCAGTTGGCAGGAGAAATCCGGAGTGTAAAGGTCCTTGTTAGAGCAGAAGAATCGTAAGAAAGAACAGGCAGCAGCATGGTGAGTAATAAGTTGTTAAATCAGCGTGGCATCAACGAAGCAGTGCATCCTCGTAAGCCCGCACTGCTTGGCCAGCAGCTTCCGCCTCCTTCCGATTTCCGATTTCCGGTCCCGTTTCGCTGCTCCTTTCGGTCTCAGTTTTTCAGTTTCAGTTGCACTGCAAGCGGCGCATTCAATTTTTCATGCCAAGCCAGGCTGTTGCTGTTTTTGCATATACAAACTGCACTTTGCGAATGGGGTACAGTGAAGCCTGGCTGGTCAACAGACTTGACAACGAGCGCTTAATACAGAATTAACCCAGGCACTCGAAAAAAAGATATATAGTTGATAACAATTTTGTATTGTTCTTTCTGATTTTAAAAAACAATTCTAAAAAAGTCAAGAGTTTAGCATTTATTCAAATAACAATTAATATGCACCTTTTGAAATTTGATAGGTTACAACTTTTTGTAAGTGCCAAGCGCTTGGCGGTTTTCTGTTACTGTGGCTCTACTTTACATTTATTGCAGCCAAGCAGGAGTCCTTTGAGCCCCCTCGATTCTCCTTCTTTCGTTAGTTGTCTATTTTCGATCATTTGTTTATGTATAGACCTGCCCCCCAACATATATCCGCCTTTTTTCCGTCCGATACATATATTTATTTATATATATTTTGCGCCTTTGGACATGGCGAAAGCGCGGTCGCCGGGCGCAGGCGGCTTCGAAAATTTTTGAATAATTTGCAGTCATAAAATATGCAATAAGCCAGCAGCCAACAGCCAACAGCTGTTGCGAAATTGTTTTGAAAGCCGCGCCATCACATTATTTAAAGCGACGATGGCAGCTCCCCGCCTTTCTCCCACGTGGAAGGAATCGAATTAAGCGTTGTTAAAGGATTTAAAGTGCGAAAAATAGTTGCGAGCTGCAGACGACAATTGCGCAATCCCCCATTTTCATTTTCCTGCGGGGAAAGCGCATACAATTTGCATAGACAAATGTGGAAATTCTTTGGGGCAAGTTCAGCGGCGACTTTAACTTGAGATTTGAGCTCAGCTCAAAGACCCTACAATTTTGATTGTTTTTTCGGCATTTATTTTACTTTGTTTTTAGGACTTACAGGTTGTTTTTTAAACTATAGTTTGTTTTCACATTTTATAGGCAATATTTGCTGTAATTATTATATTCCATTATTTGAATATCATACAGGCTAACTTAACAATTTTTCTGTATATATTACATTCCAAATATATATTTTTCTTACAGCCGCCGAAGGGGAAAAAGGGCAAGAAGGGCAAAAAATTGCCAGGTAAGTAAATCTCAATTTATTTATTTTTAAATAATAAATTTATATTAATTATATAAGGGGCCATATTTTAAAGAAATATTTTTAATTATTTGTATTCTTATAAATTATAATTTGCTCATCGACTTTTGACTAAAACAACACATTCTCCTTAAATACATCCAGCTTTAAAAATGCCATATACAAATAATGGTGAACCCTTTACGCATAGCACTTGAATATCGAATTAAGCTAGTTATTCCAGAATTCGTAATGTGTCCTCTTTAAGGACGCCGGCTGTTAAAGCCTTTCCACGAGGAGCAAACGGAACAAGGACGAGGACTGCCTGGCAATTCATTTTCGGAACATTAATGGCAGCAGGGTGCCACTGGGTTCCAGGATATCTGGGCAGCTGGAATGGCGGACATTGGTCATTCAGGGCAATTTAAAAAGGCCAAGCAAAACAATTAGTAAATAACGATAATCTGCGTGAGGAGAGGTGCGGGGGACAAGGGGGAAATGGAGGAGCACTGCGGACAAGAAATTCCCGATGCAATTGCTTTGGCGGAGTCTTGCAGCCCAAAAATTAAGAAGAAAAAATGGGGGCCAAACTGTCCACTTAATTTCCACGAGTGAGCCCATTGCATTTGCCCCTGACCCCTGACCCCGCCCCTTCCCTCGCTCCAAAGGACATCTAACGCACATAATTGTTTCTATGCGTTCACTGAGAAAAATCAATTGGTCTTCATAGACCATTTTTTTAAGGATTCTTTAAGCTGCTAAATTTGATAACAATTTAACAAAAATTAGTATTTTTGGGATCTTAAAATAATTAACCATTTAAGTTTCCGATGGCCTTAATCCAATTTACAATCTTTTGAACAGTCTTTGGGTTTTGTACCTTCGTTTTTCAAAGCTGCTGAGGTATTTTTTTCTTGTGTGGTTCTAGTTCTAGTCCTAGTAGTCCTGGTAGTCCTAGTAGTCCTTCCTAGTTCGAGTCCTGGCACCAGCCGGCCAACGATGCCAATTACAGAAAACAATTACAACACGGTCTGCTGCTGGGCCACATATGCGGGCAGTGGCTAAGAAAAGGGGGCGTGGCCGGGGTAAAAATTGGGAAAAGGGGAAGAAAGGGAAAAAGGGGCTCTTGGATGAGGGGTAGCCAAGCGTGCCGCTCTCATTAAATTGCCATAAAGCCGGGAACCCCAAATATGTGGCCAAAGTTCTCACTCACTCGCTTAAAAGCTAGCTTTAAAAGCGGGAAACGCTGTCTTCGGTTCTCAAAAATATAAAAATATAAAAACTCACAAAAAACATTATAAACTGATCACGGTCTATTCAGCTTCACCCATAATTCTACTTCTAGAATCCATAACTTTACCAAATTTAAGCCGATTACTAAGTGACATACCTCTAAAGACTTGTGGTTTGATTCTCTAAAAATCTGCATTCAAAATTTTCATTTTAACGTTGATCAAATTTTTGACCCATTTTCATGTTGGTTTTTTTAAGTCTCCGATAAGTTGTAAAAAGGTGACCCACACTTGGACTTCCACAGTCTATAACTTTACCAAACGTTGTCCGATTTCAAAGTGGCATACCTCTAAAGATTTGTGATTAGATTCTCTTAAAATCCTCATTAAAAATTTTCATTTTAACGTTGATCAAATTTTTGACCCATTTTCATGTTACTTATTTCTAAGTTTCCGATGAGTTGTAAAAAGGTGACCCACACTTGGACTTCCACAGTCCATAACATTACCAAACGTTGTCCGATTTCAAAGTGGCATACCTCTAAAGACTTGTGATTAGATTCTCTTAAAATCCTCATTCAAAATTTTCATTTTAACGTTGATCAAATTTTTGACCCATTTTCATGTTGGTTTTTTTTTAAGTTTCTGATTAGTTGTAAAAAGGTGACCAACTATTGGACTTTCACATTCCATAACTTTACCAAATTGAGTCCGATTTCAAAGTGGCATACCTCTAAAGACTTGTGATTAGATTCTCTAAAAATCTGCATTCAAAATTTTCTTTTCAACGTTGATCAACTTTTGGACCCAATTTCCTCTCAGTTATTTTCAAGTTTCCGATACTTAAGACTTGTATATATTTTGTTCTATTGTATATAATACATTTTGCTGATTACATACCACATCCTTAGTGCTCATCGATGGCGTGGACACCTCGGCGATGACCCGCGACCAGCTGGAGGCCTTTGCCCTCCGGCTGAAGGCGGAAATGGATCGGGAGCGGGAGGAGCGGAACTACTTCCAGTTGGAGCGGGACAAGATCCGCACTTTTTGGGAGATAACTCGACAGCAGTTGGGTGAGTTTTGGATTTGTGATGATTAATGATTCTGATAAAGCATCAAAACAATACGTGTTTTATTTGTATCTGTCCAGATGAGACGCGCTATGAGTTGCAGCAGAAGGACAAGGAGATCGAGGCCACGCAGGACCTCGCGGACATCGACACCAAGCACGTGATGCAGCAGATGAAGCACCTGCAGTTCGAGAACCACAATAAACTGGGCGAGGTCCGGGCTGAGGCGATGACCCAGCTGAAGCTGGCCCAGGAGCACCATGTCCTGCAGGAGAACGAACTCCAGAGGGACAAGCGTCAGCTGCGCAGGATGCTCCGCGAAAGGATGGAGATGAGCGAGATGCAGCTGCGCCAAATGGAGGCCCACTTCAACGAGAAGCTACTGTGGGTACCCCCTGAAAAACCATAGTCCCAGATCGATTTGTTAAGCCCAACTGGCCAGCCAAATTTGCAGTTTCTATTCTAAATTGTCGAAGACTCTTGAAAGGAATATACATTTTTCAAAATTCAGAATAGTAAATCAAATATTCAATATTTAAATCCAATCTTTCTTGAATCATTTCTTGAAGTAATAATATATATTAATTAATTTAAGGGATACTATTAACATAACCCTCACATTCAATCGTTTTAGTCATCTTTTCTACTGACAGGGCTTCGTAGTTTTGAAATTCATTTATTTTGGGTAGAACATATTCTATATAAATGAATGTTTTACGTTATACAACCCTGTTATATGTTTCCAAATCTGGCACATTTTTAAAACCCAGTTAATATAACAAAATTAATTGTTTTTCGATCCTGGCAGGGAGCAACGCATCACGTTCGAGCGCGAGCGCAAGGACAACGAGATGCTGCACGAGGAGAAGATGATCGAGCAGAAGGCCAAGCTGGACCTGTTCTACGGCACCCAGATGTTCGAGGTGGAGGAGCGCAAGAACCAGCAGATCAAGGACCTGCAGGACCACCACGATCTGGCCTTCAACGACATGAAGAACTACTACAACGACATCACGCTGAACAATCTGGCCCTAATTGGCAGCATGAAGGAGCAGCTGGAGCACCTGCGCAAACAGGCGGAGAGATCGGACAGGATCGCTGCGGACACGGCGGCGGAGAATCGCCGACTGAAGGAGCCCCTGGAGCATGCCAACATCCAGTTGAACGAGTACCGCCGCAAGCTGGAGTTCTACGAGCGGGACAAGCAGCAGCTGAGTCGCCTCAAGGTGCGCAACACTCGGCTGGAGAAGAAGGTCAAAGGACTTACCTGGGAGGCGGAGACGCTCATTCTGCGCAACGACTCCTTGGTGGCGGAGCGGGAGGGACTCAAGGAGCGGTTCAACGACGTCATCGTGGAGCTCCAGCAGAAGACCGGCTTGAAGAACGTGCTTTTGGAGCGCAAGATCGCCGCCCTGATGCGCGAGGACGAAAAGCGCAGCATTGTCCTGCACGAGACCATCGCCACCTGTGCCCCCAATTTCGCCGAAAAGCTAACCAGCCTGGACGAGCGGGTGGGCAACATTGTCGACGAGAAGAACAAGATCATCCTGGACCTGCGCTACGAGGTGGCCAAGGCCAGGAAGGCCCACGACGACCTCCTTGAGACCTACGAGTGCAAGCTGAAGCAGTATGGCGTGCCCACCGACGAGCTGGGCTTCAAGCCGCTCAGGGATCGGGACCAACAGCAGCTGTACGTCTGCGGTCCTGCGGGAATAATCACCGAGAACAAATAGGGAATAGAAAAGGATCAAAAATCAAAAGCGTAGGAAAGAAGGCGAAACACAATTCAATACTCAGGCCCAAAAAATATTTTAGAATAAAAGAGAAAACAAGACCATTAATTAGAAGCAAAATAATATTATATCCCAATAAGATTCAATATAAGATATACAAAATTAGCAGCATCAAACCAAATGTTCAAGAGACTTTATTAAAAAAAATTTAAAAAGAAAACTGAGGATCAAAGATACAAGCAGATATTCAGAAGATGGAAATAGCAGACTGCAGATAGCTTAAATTCAACAAATTAGAAGATGAAAAGATGAAAATTTAAATTGTTAGTACTGCTCGGATCATTGAGAATTAATTCATTCTTTGTCTTGATTTGTGTGCAATCATATGTATTATTTAAAATCTTCTGGGACATATTTTTGGAAACAAAATAAATTAAATTTTACCAACATTAATAAAAATATTTATTTTATTTCCATTGCCAAAAACGTAACCATTTTCCTTTTTGTTTCTCAGTACCTTACAATCTAGGATCAAAAGTGAAAAGATTATAAAGACATATAAACCACCCAGTAAATGCAAATTGCGAGTGCTGTTCGAATCATTCAGAATTTATTCAACGTTAGCCTAGATTAGTGTATAAGAAGTATGTATACGTTTATGTATATGCTTATAAAAAACCTTCTGGAATACGTTAGCAAGGAGTTGAACATTTTGGGAATGCGCGTACAATCCGAATTTCGACTAACACTACAGACAGAAAGAGATAGAGTGAGAGTGCGGGGCGAGAAAGAGAGAGATAGAGAGTCAAAGTCGAGCCATGTAATTTGCTGATGTGTGTGTTTTTAATACTCAATGGGTCTGAGGTTCAGGATCTTACGTAACTCTTCAACGGGAAATGATAAAAATCATCGTCTTTGTCTTCGAAACTTCGCTTTCTGAACGCTTCGTGGCTTTAGGCTAATTTTACTATATTCTGCTTTTGTTATGGTTAGGGTTTCTTCTCTTTAGTTTGTCAATTGATTTATTTTTGAAATAGATATCACATGATGTTTTGCTTCTTGTTGCTGTTTTACTACGGATTTAATTCAATTCGTTTCGTTTCGAGTCGATTTCAGTTTTAGTTTTCGTTTTTAGTTTCATTTAAATTGATTTGATTTGATCAACAACAATAATTTTCCTTATTTAAATTTCCTCTAACTGAAATGTGTTTCCTTGGCATTTTATTGTTTAACTTCTTTTTCACGGTTTAACTTTTCGGTAACTTTACTGATTATACTGTTTGGTTTGAGTTTCTGTGTGGGATACACTTTACAAACTGAAATGTTCCTTTATATAACTTACATAACGATTATAAAGTATTATAAAGTATTGTGGTTTTATGTCTAATAGTACAAAATTAAGGAATAATATTCAAAAAGGAATGCCAAATTCATACGTCGAGATTTCTCTTACATACATCTAATTCGGACCACAAATTTTGTGTGCTTAAGCTAAACAATACATTCTCCAAACTTAAATTAAAAAATGGATGTGAAACAAATTAATGAGGAGAGACCTCAAATTTGGAAAACCAAATGTTTTTTCTTGGGTCTCTCCAGATTCCTTATGGTAAATCCCCTTTTAAAGAGCCTTAACGTTAGTAACAATAAATTCAAATCTTTGCAATTGTTCAGGTCTTGCCTCAACAATCTGTAAAGTGTATACATTCTGCGGTAGTCCGTAGATCCGTCCTACCATTCCTGCTCCTTTGATCAACCTTATCCTGGCGTTTTTCCAGGCATCGCGGTTTAGTTGAATACTTCTTGTGTAGTTCTGATGGATTTTGGAGTTCGATTGGCTGGCTCTGCAGTATCAGCATCAGTTTCAGTTTTAGTTTAGCTTTTTGTTGTATAGGTACTTTTTCGGTTACGCTCCTACTGGTTTCCATATTTTGAGTTCACAAACTATATAGAATAACTTATAGCTTCTTGTTGCGGTTCGTATTTTGTATTCAGTATTCAGTAGTTTGCAGTTTTGTATTTATGTTTTGTTTAAATCAAAATTTAAAGCGATCACAACGGTTTAATTCACAGACGCGTGTGGAAACATTTGGTTAGAAATGTCCGTGGAAATATTTCCTATTTTCTTTCGTATCGTTTCGATTTCTCTGTTTAGTTAATTTTCGTTTTTCGATTTCCCTATTTTCGGTTGGCTTTTGCTTATCTTCCAAATTGGTTGCTATGCTTTCTTTACAAGTAAATGTAATTTAATCGTAATTTGAGTATAATTTCACTTAACTAATTTTAGTCAAATTGGTAGCGTTTGCTCGTCGTTTCGTTATTGTTCTCTATATGGTTTCGGTTCGGCAATTTCTCACAATCCTAATAAATATACTGATCGAGTGTATGGGGGTGTGTGTTTCTGTGTTGTGTGTATGGCACATTGGGAGTTTTCATATTAATTTACTATTTCCTTTTCTTCATCTTTTTGCCTTGTACGCGTTTTGACTATTTAGCTAATTCGATTCTATTCGAGCACAACATAAATCTATGATCGATCTGAGGCTATAACTGGATTTGCTTAGTGATTGGTGATTATTGCTTTGACTTGGACTATTTTAAAGTTACGTTTGATTAATATTCAATACATAGGCCATATGATTAGATTACATTTAACTTTAACTTTATCTAAATGCCATAATTTGTGTTTCAGTTTCAGTTCCAGTATTCGATTTTTGAAAAAGTCTAAACTAAAATGAAAGTTTTACTAACATTTTTGTTTGTAAGGCAATTTGTTTGTTTTTTTCGGTTTTTCTTTCTTTTTTTTGTTTGTTTGTTGTTTGCGCTTGCGTTTGCTTTTGCTTTGAGATTGTTTTTAATCCAAATTGAATTTAGATTGAGTTCAGTTCAGTTGATTCAGTTTGATTTGAAAAAATAAATCCACCAAATCTAGTACAAATACAAATACGAATACAAAGGTGATTACACAAAACGAGCGTTAAAAATATCTAACTAACCCGATTGCAATTGTGGATTCCGGGGTGTAACTATTACCGTTATTAATACATAAGTATGTAGCATTAAGTTGGCCTGGATCTACGACGATTGTACGCCAGGGACCTATGTATATGATACATGAAAGCTATTTGGA
Organism: Drosophila kurseongensis; assembly: GCA_018153305.1. NCBI lineage: Eukaryota > Metazoa > Arthropoda > Insecta > Diptera > Drosophilidae > Drosophila > Drosophila kurseongensis. Next base: position 3,104,387 of record JAECXX010000141.1, read on the forward strand.
ACGCGATTGGGACTGGGTGGATCGAGCGCCCTAGCGTCTATGAAAGCGAGAGAGATGGCCGATGGCAACGAACCGGGGGCCATCGTCCTTCAACAAATGGAACTGCTTTGCGCTGGCAGCTGTGCGGTTAATTGGGAATCTTCGGTGATTCGATGGACAGCTCCTCCTCCTCTCCAGTCTCCGGTTTAGCTGCTTCTTTAGTAGAACTTTCTGCGGACAAACGCGTTGATCAGCTGCGGCGTGTGCTCATCCAGGCTGCACAATTCCAGCAGGTTCTCGTTGCGCGTGCCGGAGTACTTCATGGAGCCGTGGTGTTGCCTTAGGCTCACCATAACGAACCTGCGGAGAGTCGAGATGTTAGTCAACTGCACAAAGGGTGTCCCCAACTTAAGATATAATACAATTCCTATCGCAGCTTAGTTTAGCAGAGTTAAGTAAATATAGCGGTCACATGGTTCCCCATAGCGTAGGTAAATATTTAGGATCAGGATAGCTTAAAAATTACGTTCTGCCCTCTGCCCTACAACTTAACTTTAGAAAATTAAACTGCTCTGAGAAGAATTCCACTTCGAAATGGTCTTAAAAATGGTTTTATAAATCAAAAACAAATAAAGTTCTTCATTAATAAAAAAAAGGGTTCAACACTTGTAAGTGGATGAAATCCATAAGCATGTTTAGGCACTTTTAACCCACAAATACTCACTTGGCATTGGAGCTCCGCTTCTTGCGGTAGTCGTCCATTAGGGCAGCTAAACTTGTTGAACTATTTCCCGGGTTTCCCCGCGCTGCCCCCGGCACCAACACTAAAAACACATCGTACGTGTTCTTCTCATCCTCCAGCGCTCTGTCCAAAACATCCGTCAGCGACTGCTTGATCTTAAGCACCTGAAGTGGTCGTGGGTAAGTACAGGTTCGTTCTGTGGATTGTGCCAGCTAATTACCTTCTGGTTCTCGCAGCAGGCCGTAGCCTCCGCCACGGACATCTCCTTCGTCCAGGGTAGCGTCTTCAGCTGGCCACTGCGGTCGTGCCAGAACTGCACCGTCACCTTGGGATCGCTGCGGAAATAGCCATAGGCCAATGCCACGAGAGCATCAAGGTATTTGAGCGAACGACAGCGACCCGAGAGGTATTCTGAAGGGAATTTAGAATATTAATCGGTTGGAATTATACCTGCAATTGAAGACCAGTCACAAGCCCACTTACTGCCCAAGTAGAACTGCTCTAGATTGAGGGTGATGTGCAGCCGCCTGCCGAGCGGCTTGTTCTGGCCAAAGGATGCCTCGTATACTCCGTGCAGGAAATTCGCCCTTTGCGTCCGAGTTGGACACTAAAAAATGTAAATTTGGTATAAGGCATGGTCCAATGGGTTTTAAGGGTCTGGGACCCGCGCTCACCACTATAACCACCTTCCTGGGCATCCTCAGACGCATGTCCTCCAGCAGGAGCCGCACCGGTGCCACATTGCCCGCCTTGAGCTTCTTCTCGTCCATCAGCTGCTCGGCGAAGGGGCGCACCTGGTTGTGCAGTCGGGAGAGGCGTGGCCAGCACCGGAGCAACTGGTCGTAGGTCATGCGTGGAATGAGGTACTTGGCCAGCCCGGGTTCGTTGAACAGCTGGAGCGGCACATGCTCCCAACTCAGCGATAGCTTCTTCACAATGGGCAGAGCTTCCTCGGGATCCTGCAGGAGTCGCAGCTTGACCACCCCCTCGATTATCGTGCGGCAGTTGCTTAAGGGCGTGAGGAAACTGGGCCACTGGGCTAGCTCCTTTGGCGGCGATGAGAGCAGTCCCAGGGCAGCCATGATTTGGGGTGGAAAATCGGCATCTCGAAAGTGGCAGCGGTGCATCAGATCGCGATGCGCCGCCCAACGAGTTCCATCGCCCACCGACCACAAGTGGAGCAAGCGGTCCAGCGATTGCTTACCGTACCAATCCAGGATGGCCTTGCGCACCGTGCGATTGAAGGGCGTCTTGCGATCGAGTAGTTTCTGGACTCGCTTCACCAGCTGGACAAAGAGGAGAAGGTCCGATTCACTGGTTATCAGATCGGGGAATCTACTCCGCACCAACTTGCGCTGCTTTTCGTCTTCGCGCGTAGTAAGAAAGACGGCCAGGATGAGGAGTGGCTCGTCTGGACGCGGCAGGTGCTCCGCATTCGGTCCGCTGCCCAGGACACTCGACAGGCATTCGGCCAGCTCGGCATCATTCACTTGGGCGCAGAGGTTCTGCAGCGATGCGAGGCTGATCTCAACGGCGAGGTCCAGCGTGGGCGTGGCATAGACGGGTGCGTCCGTGCAGCCAATAAAACAGAAGCGGCGCAGCTTGTCAATAGCCGAAATGGAGGTTATGGCAGTGGACTCCTCCCTTAAGGACTCATCCTTCATGGGTTCATCTCTCAAAGGCGCATCCTTCAAGGGCTCCTTTTTCTTTACTGCAGCTGGAAACACGAGATTGGAAAGATGAATGCTATTTTCTTGTCTAAAATTAAAAAATCATAACTTTTAAGTTTAATAACTTATTCATATAGTTTGCAAAACTAAAACAATATTGGTGTTGCTATTTTCTAACCTCTCTTTTGTTTGCAGATTTTATAGAATAAATAAAATTTTGTTTAAATCATAAGTATATTATATTCTTTAAAATCTCTTAATAAATAAGCACCATATCATTATTTGTGGTGCTTATTTTTTTGCCCTTCGCTGTGTTTGTATGGGAATGAGCACATGTACCGTTTTGAAAGCTTTGGTTGGTGTGAGAAAGGGGAAAAGGGAAGGAAGGATGTGCGTCGTACTCACATTCCTTGACTGCCAGAGAATCCTTTTCCTTCGGCTGCTGCTTCTTGGAGTTCTGAACCACCGATGACCCTGCTGATCCTGAGGAGCTCTTGGGCACCGAGATTCCAGAAGATAATCCCCGGGATAATCCCTTCGATCCCAGGGAGCCCGATCCCTTGGCCTTTTTCATGGCAACGATTATTGCATTTTACGCTCACGTCTCACTTTCTGGGGATTGGGATATGAAGCGTTATATTTCGATTCGCCACGCCCTATTTGTTACGATTTGCCCACATTTACCTCTTTAAACTTCTCGCTTCTGGGTTTATTTTGTTTTAACAAGTTTTATACATAATTTTGCAGAGAGCATCAGCGATAACACTATCGATAACATCGGTGGCTTCCTCCTTGAAATTTTTGCAATATCCATCGCTTACCTTCAATTCAATCTTCTTATTAAGTCTTAATATTAAATAAATAATTATAGTTGGATTTATGATTAACAAAGAAAACACAATAAATACAACAAAATATATGGGCACAAAGAATATAATTAAAATAACAAATAATATAATTATAATCCAAATAACTGTGAAATGTGAAAAATTTGACTTTAACCATTTTTCGCTCAAAAATATCAGTATTTTACGATAAAAATGCTAATAATTGTCAGATAATGGAATGCTATACCTTGTTTAACTCGTAACTAAATTTCCAATCAAGTTGCGTTCACTGTTTTTTTTTTTAATTTAAAAAAAAAATCATTATACTTGACGAACTTGTTACACTTCATTATGGCAGAATCCCCCCAAAAGTTAAAGTTTGTCTGCGTATACAATAAATAAATAAATATTTAGTTGTAAAAAAATAATTGCAGACAAGTATACAATAAATAAATATATATTAAGTTGTAAAAATATAAATGAAGTGAAAAATAAATAAATATTTAGTTGTTCAAAAATAATTGTTAGGAGTTCATATTCTGAGAAGATTAAATAAATGATTTTTAAGTTAGGATTCAACGAGGTTTAAAAAATTAAAATTTGTTTGTTTAAGAGTGTGCTTAGTCTTCTGTTTTTATATAACAATTTCAACTAGTAGGCGTATCCCTTCGTGATCTCTGAATCAACCGAGAAAATAGTATTGTACATTGCCTATCGATATGTTAGCATCGCCCGCAGCCCTGGCAGTTTACCGCCAGCCCGCCTACGGTCACACCGAACAGCTGTTTTCCCGCACAGTCTATTTGATAACACTAGGATTTCGATTCCACCTGGTTTTTTCCAAATTGATCACTGAAAACCCGCTGGGAGATGCAGTTCCTCCGTGTGGGTGGTCGTATATCGGCACTGCGCCAAAGACTGGCCGACAGGTTTCAAATGCCGGAGCGCTTCAAGGACACCTTCGTGGAAAAGTGGGTACAGTACTGGAATGGATTGGTGCGGGACTATTCCGAGGTGGCGGTGGGCGTGGTCCGGGAATCCTACACCAAGCCCAAAAAGGCGTTGCTCTACGGGACCGGGATGCTGTTCTTGTACCAAGCGGGCTTCAATAATCCCGACGAGGAGGCCTTTATGACTCTACTAAGGAGATCCACGAATCGGATGATCACAGTGCCCTTCGAACTCCAAAATCCCGAGTCCGCCGATTATCTTTTGACCCTGGAGCGGGCCATCAACCAAAAGAAACTGCGACTCCTTTCCTTGGGGATCTGTACGATCCTTTGGGTGGATCTCTACGATGAGGACGACTGCACATATCCAGCCATCTGTGAATACACCAAAGTGGGCATCCTCAACTTCCACGAGAGGATCATCGACGTTGGCTTCTGGAACCAGTACTGGCGACTCAAATGGAAGATGCGCAATTACGATGTCAACTACCTGTGATCCTATATTGATACCTTTCGTTATTCTTAATACCATGTTGTTTGATCAAGGGAATACAATATATGTATGTTTTTAGTACAGGAAGACGTTTCCATGTTGATATATTCTGGGGTTTTTTTGCAGTCCTTTTTTGCTGAAAATTCGCAGCAAGCATAGTAATTAGCAAATATAATTACGGCGGATATAGCTCCCGATGTCCAAGTTCTTTATAAAGAGCCAATGTTTATTTTCGAATATAAATGTTTCTTAATACCATACGAATATTTTATATTGGATGGATCACTACCGAATATTTCTTCATTCCTCCAACTCAACTTCATTTGCAGGCGGGGCCTCTACGATCTTCTTTGGTTTGAACTGTGCCTCCAACAGAGCCTGGCAGTCCTGCAACCGCGACAGGTTGTTGATCTTGCCCTGGAAATTGCCCTCCTTGCCGTTTCCCTTGCCCTCCAGAAGTTCCACGATCTGGGGACCCAGTTTCTCGACTATTTCTGGGTCACCGCGCAGCACCAGATGTCCTTTAGCACTGCTGCCGGCGGAAACGCCCTCGGAAACTGTGAGGAAGTAGAAGATTCCCTCGGGCGCCATCCGCAAGAATGTGTTGATAAAGTCCACCTCGATGCCATCGCGTCGATGGAGGGCGAAGTACTTGGGACGCTCCTTCTTGGGCAGATCCTCCAGGCGCTCGGCCTCAGCGGTGGCAAAGTCCTTCAGCAGCTGCACGAAGTACTTCCGACTGCCCTTCACATTCTGCTGTAGCTTCTGGACAAGCTCCAAGTGCTGACCCGGACCACCTCTGAAAAATACAAACATAGTTGGTTCGTTTTTTTCTCTACAAGTTTTCTAAGACATGTGAAATATACACTCTAAAATTGTAAGTGATTTCGATGTAAAAGGGAATAAACATGGCTAATACTTAAGGAACTCACTTGAGGGCTTGGGTGAGCTGCTGTTCGCGCTGGAAGACTTCGCCGAGCTTTCCGAGGACCCTCTCGCCGACCACGAAGTGGACGAAGATATTGGTCTTAACCTTCTCGGCGAAGAGCAGCTTGATGCACTGCAGTTGGGAAAGATTAGAGACGTGGGTGCCGCAGCACATGTTGCTCTCGATGCCCTCGATCCGGACCACCCTGGCCAGACCCTCGTGATCCTTGGGCAGACCACGCGGGGCTCTGGCATCCTGGAACTCCTGCGCCACCTCGGGATCCACTAGGACCACACTGACCTCACGGCCCTCCCGAATCAGATCGTTGGCCTGTCGTTCGATAAGGTCCAGCGATTCGCGACTGATCAGATGGGGCGTACTTAGCTGGATGTGCGAAACACTGGAGCCCAGGGACCAAGAGGTCGTGTCGTACTTGAACTCCCTATCGAATAGGGCAGTTATTAGATGCTGTCCCGAGTGCTGTTGCATGTGATCCAGCCTCCGTGGATAATCGAGTGTCTGGAGAACCTCTGCATCCTGCTCGAAACTAGTCGGGGACTCCACAAAATGAACGGCCGTAGTGCCCTTTCTCTGGACATTTTTCACCGGAAATCCTCCGAGAGTCCCGTAATCGCAGGGCTGACCACCGCCCTCAGGAAATAAAATTGTATCCTCGCAGATCACATTGAAGCCCTTCAGTTTCTCAACTCCTCCATGGGGTTTCGTCCAATCCAAAGTCGCAAACTCGCTGCTCACGATTTTCGTCTTAAACTGCCACAAATAAGGTTACAATTACGTAATTAGGGGATTTTGCTGTGTTCTAGAAGCCTACCTGCTTCAGGAAACTGTCCTCCTGGCACTTGAACACCATCTTGTCATTAAATAAACACAATTCGCACTGCGCTTATCGAAATGATAAACAATTTATGAGAGGTACCATCAACAAGTGTCCAATGATCGACTAGTTCACTTTACATTATTGCCAGTTCATTCTAGAGATGCGCAGATATTCACCGGGAAGAAGTCAGAAGTAACTAGCGGAAGATCAATTTTTATACATTTGTATCCGTATATATGTATAAATGGTTACTTTACATAATATGGAAAAGTTTTCTTTACGACATTTGTCAGCATCTTAACCCTATGTTTTTTTTGTAGAATACTTTTACAAAATACTTGTAACATAATTGCTACTTATTAAAATACAGAGTTTAAAAAAAGTAAAGGATTTTATATAATTGTTGTCACCCGTTATTTTGTTTATTTGTTCGGCATTCACTGTTTACATTATATTTATTTGTAAACTTATTTCGGCGCTATGCAACACTTTTTTAAAAAGTAGTTGGCATTGTGGGGAAAGTACTAACGCCTTTAACTAACGACAGTTGGCACTGAGTGAAATATTTAAAAATGTATTAAAATTTGAATGTTCAATAAAATAGATAAAATTAATAACTGCATTTAACGTTCAGTTTTAATACCTCATTTCTGGTCTGAAAATGTATGATAAGAATCAGCTAATTTTCCAGTTAATTGGCTTTTTTGTTGTCCCATTTCCCTCCCTATTCTGTTTACCATCTTTCCTCTCGCTCGAATTCGCGTGCCGCCATCTCGCTCGCACTCACGCAATGTGAAGCTGCGTCTGCGCTGCTCTTTTCGCGTTTTCCGCTCTCACTCTCTCCGCCGTTTTCTCCCGCTATCGCCTGTTATCCATTTTCCTTTTCGTCTTGCCTTTCGGGTGTTACGTCCTTTACTGCTCAACAGTTTCCTGCCAACGTCCCGTTACGACACACCGTTACGTTATTCCAATCAGTATCACGGGATAGCGAAAGGAGCGCAAGGAATCGGTCTCTAAATAGGTTTAAATGCAACCACCTGCCGTTGTTAATCAAAGGATATTCTGGTAATAGCCCCCGTCGTCCTTCACCGTTATCGGTCGGACCCCCGTTGTTTGTTTAAGTGCGACTCCATTTTTTCGCGAGTGTTTTCTTCGGTTATATAAGTGAGATTTTGACGGTTAGCAATCTTAAAGCCATTTAAGGAGTATATTCCTCGCCAAAAAGGGCAAACAAAGTAAAACTGCCCCCTTAAATTATCCTTAAACGCATGGTTATATAGAGTTAAAAAGTAGGTCTCCTTGACAACGTTAAAAACTGCACTTCACCTGATAAAATACCCTCCATTGCCCCGAGAATCATAGCCTGAACTAATTGTAGGTCAAAAAAGAAAGTAAATTCCATTACACTGCATTAGTGAGTGGGCGGAAAAATGTTGAGGAGGCGATGGGGGGTTCAAAAGGACTCACCGTTGATTGATTTATTGTGTGGACTTAGACCCAGTCACGCAAACCTCATAGATGTCCCAGTGTGTGTGGGTCCTTTCTTTTTGCATGATTTGATTGATGGCAAGCACACGTGGAAAAAATATACCAACTATCAATATTAAATAAATTATCACGAAACTATAGAGCACTTGGTTTTTAAATGATTTGACATTATTACTCATCAAAGAACAATCATAGCTTCGGTATTTTTTGTTATCAAAAAAGTACAAAAATAGAACATTACGTATATTTTAAATAACTATCTTATTACTTATTACCATCAATTCGGCAAAAATTTAAGACAACAAGCACAAAACCTATTATTTTTAAATATTTTTAGATCTTAAATAAAATGTTTAAAATATTGCCTCTAAACTTATTTATTTTTGTTGTCAAGCATACTTTAATATACCAATTTCTCTCTGTGCATGCATGTTGTATACAATTATTAGTAATACGTATTTCACTTAAAAACAAACAGCTAGCGGCACAGCGATGGCGTCTACTACTAATGCACCGTTATCACCTGCAATTAAGCACTAACAAAATAACAAAAGCACCAAACCACATTAAAAACTGTAACACAAAACCCAAAAATAAACCAACTAAAACACAACCGAAAGGGGTTAACATGCGATTTGTTTAGCCACCCAGAAAAGTATGCTACGAAAATGTCCAGTGAGTTGCTAGTAACCTGAACGCAACACCAGGTGGCGTCAAAAAAGTGAAAGCTGAGCAAAATTTTGTGAAACAGAAAACGGAAGTGATAGAGCACACTTAGGCGTCCACACACACTCATACCCACACAGCACCCTCGCACACACAAATCTAATACTCTGTAATAAATCGAAATAATAATTAAACGCAATCATGGCCAACACAGCTCAGTTATTGCGACGCCAAAGCTCCCGGGATATAGTCCTCAAAAGCCAGAAGAGCATCGATCAGCTGGAATTGAGGGTAAGTAAAGGGGGATTATGTATTTAAGAAGGTCCTTAGACTGTTATTTTAGACAAAATATAAGCTACTGAAAATCCAGGAAAGCCCTAAGGCTTAAATTAAATATATTTACTTAACAGTTAGTTTTCGACATTAAAGGAACTTATTATTATAAAATGTTTTTTAGTATTAAATGAAATGCTGATCAATTATTTCATGTTGCTTTCTTGGAATAAGGGTGCCACAGAAAATTTCTAAGAACTTGAAATCTTGTTCATTTAAAAGTTTACTTCGAAAACTGCTGGGAAATGCGATTATTTTGTGTCCTTGTGCTTCTGCAATTAGTGAACCCAATTAATTTCCCCAGGAACTGCGAGGTCGCCTGGTAACGAAGGAGCATGGCGTCAGCCACCACCACCACACATCCTTGCACCACCACCAGCCACTTTATGGGGCCACCAACCAGGGCTTCATGTCGGACGCCTTCGACGAGTCCTCGGAACTGGAGCAGGACCCGCCGCCCTTCGGCTCGGAGGCGAGCACCTCGAAGGCCAAGGCCGAGCTGGTGGCCAACGCCTCCTCCGCCGCGGATCAGCAGGACATCGTCGAGGGCGAGAAGGAGGGCGAGGAGCGCGAGTCCTGGGACAGCAAGATCATGTTCCTGCTGGCCACCATCGGGTGCGTTCTTACAGCTTACAGAGATTTCCTGTATTCATGCTCACAACACACCAGTTAAAACTTTTATATCACTTGGATTAGAACCTAAGGATCTGAGCAGATTTTGAATTTTTTATAGACTTTAGCAGACTTTAAATATTTATAAAAGATCTACAAAATATTAAAGTTTCTTGGCATTTTCTATGTATTAAAGACCATTTTTTAAAAGTTATAAACAGTATGCTCGACGAATTATATATATTACCCAGATCGATTGCTCTTTTAATTGTGTTCATCACTTTCCCAAGGACTTAAATTCTGTACAGACTTTATATTTTTAGTGATTGAGTATCCGTAACTTTTGCACACTCTTTCCGATTTCTGTGGAGTGTACTCTTTGTACTGGCATTTAGAGAGCATGAATACAAGGGCTCATTCTTAGTTACAATATTATGGCGCCACTAACTAATTTCCCATCCACAGCTATGCCGTCGGCCTGGGGAACGTGTGGCGCTTCCCGTACTTGGCCCAGAAGAATGGGGGCGGGGCCTTCCTGGTGCCGTACTTCATAATGCTGTGCATCCAGGGCATCCCCATCTTCTACCTGGAACTGGCCATTGGCCAGCGGCTGCGGAAAGGAGCGATTGGCGTTTGGAGCCAGGTGTCGCCGTATCTGGGCGGGATCGGGATCTCGTCGGCGGTGGTTAGCTACATAGTGGCCCTGTACTACAACACGATCATCGCCTGGTGCCTGATATATCTGCTGCACAGCTTCGAGTCGCCATTGCCGTGGGCCGACTGTCCGACGAGGCTGTACAAGAACTTTACCTACGATCATGAGCCGGAGTGTGTGGCCTCGTCGCCCACGCAGTACTACTGGTACCGCACCACCTTGCAGTGCTCGGAATCGGTGGACCTACCGGAGAACTTCAACTACCACATGGCCATCGCCCTGATCGTCTCCTGGTTCCTGGTCTACATCTGCATGGTGCAGGGCATAACATCGTCTGGAAAGATCGTCTACATGACCGCCATATTCCCTTATGTGGTGCTCATAATTTTCTTTTTCCGGGGAATCACTCTGAAGGGAGCCGCCGACGGGGTGGCCCACTTGTTCACGCCGCGGTGGGAGACCCTCTTGGATCCGGTGGTTTGGCTGGAGGCCGGCACCCAGATCTTCTTCTCGTTGGGCCTGGCCTTCGGCGGGCTGATAGCCTTCAGTTCGTACAATCCGGCCAACAATAACTGCTACAGGGACGCTATCCTCGTGTCGCTGACGAACTGCGGCACCTCCATGTTCGCGGGGGTGGTGGTCTTCTCGGTCATCGGGTTCAAGGCCACCGCGACCTTCGACCGCTGCACCGAGGAGCGCAACGGACTGATAGCCCAGAACAAGACGCACAATCTGCCCATTTGCGATCTGCAAACCGAACTGGCTAATGTGAGTTTAAGTTCATTACAATGCAATACCAATAAAAAAGTAGAGATAAGGTATTTCTAGGGCAGAAACGAAATGCGAACTTGTCAGAATCTCGCGAAAAGATTGTAATTGAAAAAATATATTTCATCTGGATATATATTTTTAATTGTGGACCACTTGACGTATGCGTAATTTTGGAAGGGTATTAACCTTAAATTCCTTAAAAAATACGCATACGTCAAGTGGTCCACAATTAAAAATATATATCCAGATGAAATGTAGTAACGTTATAAGAATTAATAAGCTTATATCTGGGTATGTAATATATTATATTCTATTAAGTTTTATTGCAAGCGACATTGAGGACCACTTGACGTATGCGTAATTTTTGTAAGGGTCTTGACCTTAATGCCTTACAAAAATTACGTATACGTCATGTGGTCCTCAATTAAGAATGTATATATCCAGATGAAATGAAGTAACGTAATACAAAATAATAGGCTTATATCTGGGTATATGCCATGTATATAGTTTATATAGTAGTTACTACTTATATATAATATGTACCTTTGCAGAGTGCTTCGGGCACAGGATTGGCCTTCATTATCTTCACGGAGGCGATCAATCAATTTCCGGGTGCCCAACTCTGGGCGGTTCTGTTCTTCCTGATGCTGTTTACCCTGGGAATCGACTCGCAATTCGGAACTTTGGAGGGCGTGGTCACCTCGCTGGTGGACATGAAGCTATTCCCCAATCTGCCAAAGGAATATATTGTGGGGGTAAGAATTTCAGAACTAGTTATTTTCAAATGAAATATATAAAGAATATCAATATCCTGTTTTGTGTATTTTGTTAAATAAACGTTATGAGACTGATTCTAAGAATAAACTAAAATTTATCTTTCATTTATCGCAGGGCCTCTGCTTTTCCTGCTGCCTGATTTCCATGTGTTTCGCCAACGGAGCTGGCAGTTACATTTTCCAGCTGATGGATAGTTTCGCCGGCAATTTCCCGCTGCTGATCATCGCGCTTTTCGAGTGCCTGTCGATCAGCTACATTTATGGGGTGCGGCGATTCTCGGACGACATAGAGATGATGACCGGATCGCGGCCGAACTTCTACTGGATGTTCTGCTGGAAGTATCTGTCACCCTGTGCAATGGTCACCATCCTGCTGGCCTCCTTCTACCAACTCCTGACCGAGGGAAGCAGCTATCCCGCCTGGATCGGAGCCAAGGGCGCCTCCGAAAACCAGGAGTGGCCCCACTGGTGCATCGTCGTCGCCTTCTTCCTGATCCTCTCCTCCATCCTGTGGATCCCGATTGTGGCGGTGCTGCGGTGAGAACTTAAATATATATACAAAAATGTTGACTGTGGGATACAGAATTTTTGATTTATCATATATCCATCAAGATTAATACTTTCGAATAATTTCATTGGCAAATTGATTTTGGATATCTCATGTGAAAGAACCTTTTCTAAAAAGGGTTATGAAAAGTGAAGTGTAGATTAATCTTTAAAATATGTATTTAAGGTTTTTCCAGTTAAAATGAAAAATAGGTGTGGGTTGAAAAACCAATTATCTTAAATGATATTTTTTACCCATTTTCTGGATTTCAGTTTGTGTGGCATCAAGGTGGTGGAGGACTCGGATCCCGCCTGGTTTCCCGAGGCAGAGCTAAGGGAAGTCCATGGGATCGTGCCCCACGAACCAACCGAACTGGAACGCAGCATTTTCTGCTTCAACATGGATGGAACGGAGGGCATGTGCTGCCCGAAGTACGGACTTCCAGAGAAGTCCCTCGAGGAGGAGGAGTAGAGGCCCAGAGGATCCCCGAGGAACATACACAACAACGACAATAAAACAGATCAAAACCAAACGGAAATAGCAACGGAGGAAATATAACGAATCTCGATGTAAATATGGACAATAACTAAGCACTCACCGATGTTAGGCGGCGTCGATATCAAAACACTCCTATATGGTCCCAAAGACTGTTCGAAGATAAAACCAAAAACAAATAAAGCAAAGCAACCACAACAAGGAAAATAGGAAAATAGCAATAGTAGGTAAAAACTCGACGCTGGATGCGCGGTTTCATTCAAGCAGAAAGCTATAGAAAATCAGAAAACATAAAAACGAAGGCCGTAATCAATGGAAATATTTCCGCATAACTTCATTACCATGTGGCCATATATATGCGCGATTATTATTATTTCCACTGCCTTTTTCTTCTGGGTTTTCTTTTTTTGAAAAGAAGAAAAGAGAGAGTGCTGAGTTGTAGTATGGCCACCCTTATAGGGTCCACATATCCGATTTCGCTAGCGAAGAGAAACGCACTCTTTGCCACATCCACGACTTGCTGACTATATACGATATAACTATATACGATAACTACGCTGTATTCTAGACTTAATTGTTTGATTTGACCATATCATGCGAGCATGGGGCACCACCTATAAGAGATATATAACTATATAGTGACTCTATACCTACCACAGCTCATTCTCTGTTGTGATCAGCTCGGCTTTCTGTGTTTACTGTTGTTTATCGAGGATAATGTTGCTCGTGCAGGCGAAATCATATCACATCCGAAACTATGCTTAAAACTTTGAAAACCACTTTAACGTCTCAGTGTTATTATAGAGAAATGGGAAGGGAGATATATTGGACACGTGTTATGTTTTGCTCTAATCGAAAGTTTACGATTCAAATTACTTGTTGATAACCGATATCATCGCCATAGCTCTCCACTCCATTGTACTTATGATCTACACACTCGAGATTATATAGTGTATCCGTAGCTATATATTATATATTTACATTGAAAGTAACATTAACAAAAAGCAAACGCAACCGTTCAACTAGGTGGAAAAGGAACTCTATATACATATACATAACTGGAGAAGGCAGCTTAGGGTTTAATGACTCACGATATCATCGCATTGAAGAACTATTATTATACAAATAACGAATATAAATAAACATATATTTATGTGTGTTGAAATGCAGCTAATGGGTGTGTGAATTCGTCTTAAAAGATCACGTAGATGTTTTGGGTTTTATTTTCCAAAGAACATGGACGGTACTTGGCCATTTTTAATATCGAGCAAAATAGAAAACTCTTTTAAGTCAATTCACTCGCCCAAAAAGCCATTGATTTCACTGTATTATAAATTTTACATTTATTTATGGTATATTTACATCGATATATTATATACATCTATTTAGAGCGAAAGGAAAAACATATATTATACATGTATTAAGTGTTATTGATGTTGACAATAAAGAAACCCCTACGAAACGAGTTTTAAACCAAAACGAAACATATACGACCTTCTACTACCCGAAAAGAACACACAACCCACAGTTTGAAAAAATCCAAATGGAGTATAATGAAAAAGCATAAATATATTTACGTCGAAGCAATAATTATATATACTCGAGGAGATTCTATTATTATTACTATATTGTTATCATTATTTTACTCGCTTTCAAGGGTCTCGTAATTGATGTAAAATTCACTCATTCGTACTGAACACATGAAATGATGATAAAGATAATACAACGTATCATAATTTACTAATGTTTAATTCGCAACTGATAAACCAAAACGAAAATTCCAACTAAACGACAATAAACAATACAAAAATTAAGTTCATATTGCATTTCAATTGGAACATTGACATTTTGGGCTTTTAAAGTCTTTGGTTTTTATTGTTTGCATTGGGGCTTTTTTATTTATGTTTAAGATTTTGGCTATAATTTATGACTAATACCGAAAAAATCTTATAATTTGCTTAAACGTTTCAGTTACTTTACAAATCCTCAACAGTTTCAGAAGTCATAACAACTTATGAAGTTGAAACTTCTTCAAATGCTGTGAAGCTTGGATAATTTCTTTCCAGTAAGTAACTGTGAGTAGTACGCAGAGAAAAATAAAAGCTTAATTAGTCTTTCCAATGATTGTTAGCTATTTAATGGATGTTTAATCTTACACAATTTAATCAATAAAAATGTTGCATTTACAATAAATTATTTTTCATAGCTAAAAAATAGATCGTTTTAATATCACAACTGAAAAACTAATCTCTTTGTATTAAATAATATAGAACACTGTGAACTTTCCAACTTTTTTACATATTTTACTTTTTCTTTTAAGAAAATATAATTTATGGGAATCTTGTGGAGGTTAAATCACCAACATTTTTATGTTTTTAATTTCCGACATTCTCTTCTATTTACTATTAAACTATTCAATTTTGTAAAGCTTGTTTTTTTTAGTGCATTTGTGTGTGTGTGGGCATGTGCAACGGCAATCTGCATTGGGCAACGCCTGCAGCAGCCCTTGTGATTTCAGCGGAGCGCAACAGGCGGAAACAAACTGGCCAAGTGACCGGCCACCGAGTTGGGCGGGACGGGCAGGAGCGGTACGGGGGGATGGGCGGCACGGGCGGTTCATAGTCGTCATCGTTGGACGTCTCACTGCATCGAATTAGCGGTAAATTACAAGCTGCAATGCCTGTTGCATGTTGCTGCTGCACTCGTACTTTCTGCATACTCCGAGTTTTACATTCCGTTGATTGCACACACAAATTCGAGGCGTCTTTCTTTCGGTTTCTTCTTTTCCTTTGCATAAACACTTTGGTATTAAATATAATTAAAAGCACAAATCCATCGGCAATTGTTCAGCCAGCGGAGCCGCATGGAGGAAAGTTGTTGCTTGTATTTATATTTTTAAGCGGAAATTTCGGTTTTTTACCAATAAGCAATGGTTCCATAGACCTTATGTTTTTGGCCAAACTCTTCCGTTCTCGATCCACTCAATGGAAATCCAAGTAATTAGCATTATTATGAACTGTTATGATTCTCTTAAAAAATTAGTCTATCAATATATCGAAATACATTCATAACCAGAAGATGAAATTTGATTAATATAGTATTTAAATTGTGATATAAATCAAAAATAAGCCAGCTTTTTATCATTGCGTGTGGACTACCTTTATTGTTATCTTAAAAAATGCATAAAAATATCAAATGACTTATATAAGTTAGTTTAGTTTTAAATAAAATAGTTTATTGTTCATAAAAACAAGTATTTCATCCAATAAAGTTAAAACACAGATAATACTGTGCCCTCTGCAAGGGATAACAAATCATAAATAACAATGCACTCAACTTTGTCAGATGAAAAGGCAAGAAAGAGAGGCAGTAAGAAGAGGGAAAGAGTCAGCAGTAGCATAGATAAAGATAGAGATATGCATAGTTAAAAAAAATGAAATAGCTAAGCCAAAAAAAAAGTAAATGCAGCCACAGAAACAAAAAAAAAGCAAAGACGTGTATGCGACCGCCAGTGGCATGCACAGTGGGCTAAAACGCGTGGGAAGTGGAAAGATACTAGGTCAAAATGCAATATTTATTACGAAAAATATTTGACAATGACAACCAATTCTATTCGTTTCACAAGTATGTGAAAGAACTCACTTTAATTCTTTCAACAACCTGTTAAAGTTTATCTCAGTAAAGAAAAAGTTCGTCTTGTTTTAAAATTTGAACTGTTAGAAAACATGAAGAATAAATTTATTTATAGAACAATGCTTAACGATTGAGAGCTCTTAGAATGTATTCATTGATTTTATATAGTTTTCCCGAAAATACTTGACCATCATATTTAACCGTTTCGATAAATAAATAATAATTTTAAATAAATTAAATTGAAAAGAAAGTTCCTTAACAGACTCGTCTTAATATTTCCTTTTATTGGCATAACACCATACGTTTGCATACTCAGAAAAATACTGATTAATAATTCCTTTTTGATAAAACATGTTTAGGTTTCTAGCGGAGTCTCTAAACGTTTCCTATATTCATAATTCTTGGTTCGAACTCGACCAATCTTACCTGTGAGTTGTTTTGATTGCCAGCGGAATTCCTGCTCCGGAGTTGAAGTCTCAATCGCGGCATCGTCGCACCTGAGCCCCTAAAAACTGAAAACCAGTTTGAGGCCTTGCCACATTCCATTCGAGTGCCCACTGTGCCCCGCACTTTTCGATGTTCCACTGTGCAGCTGCGGCAGCAAACAATTAACTTTGGCAACAAACGAGTACTGCGCCACCAGCAACACTAACAACAATAACAATAATAAAGGCGGCGGACAAGTGCCGACGTCGACGCCGGCCGAAGCTGCGACTGCGGCAGAGGCAGAGGCAGCGACGTCGACTGCGGCTGCGCCTGCGCACGTAAACAAATTCTCGCACCGCATTTTTGTTGTACTTGTCGAAAGGGTAACCTGAGTTTTTCACACAATTTGTCACATAAATATACAATACATTTGTTTTACTAATTATTTTTTATTTTTAAGAGATAAGGGAATCTTTGAAATTCAATAATATAGAAACACTTTTTTTGAGGATTTGTATTTAGCTTAAACAAATTGACTTACGATGGAATATATATATATTTTAATATTATATATTTAATATTAATGGTGATCATTTTAGTTTATAATATAGTTTCCAAAGCAAACAACCTATTTTTTGTTCTCTAATTTTTTCTTAAACTTTTATCTGGTCACTACTTTTCGGGTCTTGAATTATGTTTTAAGGATTATGTTTTTAAAGAATATTTCCAGGTGGAAATCAAATGTTAAAATATAAATGAATACTTATCTTTAATCTATGTTAACTCTGTATATAAAATGTCTTCAAGCCACAATTAAAAGGGTATTTAATGCTTCGCTTTGCGAAAGTGCAGCTCTCTTGTTTTTGTTTCAGGTAATTTCTGCGGCTGCTGCTTTTTTGTGAGTTTCTTGAAAGCAAAAATTAAAAAACCACAACAACTGGCTTCAGAAAGAGATGGAGACTATGTGGCAGAAAGAGAAGGCGCTAGACGAAGAAGAAGTAAAAAAAAAACAATCCCTGGCGAAACACGCCAACCCAAAGCGACTTTGTTGCTGCGGTTTTCAGTTGCCAGCGCGATTTTGAATGAGTTGTACGCGCGGCGAGTACTGAAAATATTTCCAAACCGATCAATTTCATATATCAAATAAAAACCGAGAAGAAAAACAGCCATCGTGCGTGTGCAATATATGGAAAATATACCCCAATAAAAATCTCTCGAAGTGCAAAACTGTTTTTCCGAATTTTCTGATTTTTGTTTTATTTTTCGATGTGTGTGTGTAATGAAAATTGTGTGCAATAAGCGGCGAATGCAGGCCAGCAGCAACAACATCAACGGGTAAGCGCCGCTTCAAATATTTCCAAACAACGAAAAAAAAAACGAAGAAATACCAGGTTCAAGTGTAACCAGTTTCCAGATTCCAAACAGAAAAAAAAATCGGAAAAAACCGAACAAAAAATGCCGCGGGCAGAGCGCGCCCAATATTTCAAGTTCCCCAGCTATTCAAATGTAAATCCCGACTTGTTCTTTACTGCGAAGAACATTCCCTGTCGATCCCAAGAAGTTACTGCACTAATTGATACGGCTTGACCCACTGTCATTACAATGGGTGTCAAAGAAGCACAATTTATAAAAGAAAATAAACACAACAAGTCTAAAAAAAACAGACTTAGTTTTTGTAGGAAATAAATTGTTATGCCATATGGGAAACCGAATATTATGCGATAATTTATCAATTTGTTTACAAAGAAGTTTGAAATTCTAGATTGCAATTTATATTTCTAAAACACCTGCTATTGTGAAAATTAAATATTGCCTACTTATAGTTTTTAAAAATTGCTTAATGTAAATAAAATAAAATAAATATTTATAACTATTTACCAATAATAAGAAATTGGAGGCCAGGAGATTCTTCAAACATGATATCTAATAAATTAAATAGAACCAGTTAAGCTATTTCTTCAATATAAAAGTTCCTATCACAGAAAATCACATACCACTAGATAACGACACTTTCTAAAATATCAGGGTATTTCAGGGTCTCGACTCCCTTTTGGTTTAATGGCATTCTTCTGCCGGTTCTGTGTGCTTTTTGTGGTTTCGTGTTTATCATTATTATGATTATTGTTTTTTCTGGTTTCCCATCTGTTTTTTTTTGTACGCTTGCAAAGCTTTTAACATTTATTCGGCATCATCTTCGGCTTAAATGTCAAGCTCGTGTGGCGGCTTACACACTCAGAAATATATGACCCCAAAATTAATTATACTTAAAAGATGCCTAAGATGTGTTTGTCTATTCAAAGCAGCTTTAAAAAATATTCTCTGCGTTTAAAAAAGTTAAATAAATAATTATGCTTTCAAACATTTCATTATGTATATTTAAAATATAATTTCTTAAACAATTCTTAAACAAGATTTGACTTTGGGGTGATTTGTACAATCTAATTAACTGATTTTTATAAGTCACTTTTTCCTAGCTTATCGGAACAATGTTTCGGAAAATACAAATCTTTTTTTATAGCCTTTTTGGATTGTTGATTTAAATTTTTGTGAGTGTCTCCTTAACGCAATTCTGGTTTGCTTCTTCTTTGCAGCAGCAACTGCAACAGCAAATGCAGCAATCTACATGCGGTCGTCTAACTGTAAAGCACTTGGCAACGGTCAGCAGGAAAATCAACAGCAGCAGCAGCAGCAACAAGTGGAACGCACAGCAGCAACATCATTAGCCGGCATTTGATTGCATCAACTTGCAGCCATTAGATATAGGCATTTGATATCTGAAATCGGATAAAGCCAAACCAAATGCTGTAGAACCATGGCGGCAATTACTAGCAATGTCTCGCGATTGGAGCCAATGCGCGGTATTTCCATAATCATTGAATCGCCAGAAGTGGCCACAGCCACAGCAGCAACAGCAACACCAACACAAGTAGCAGCAACTGCCAAGAGCAACAGCAACACTGAAATGTCGCTCAAGTCCCAGGCTGGCATGTTGCTGGCATTTGGCGACACAGCAGCAACAACCAAAGATAATTTGGAAACTAGTTACGACACAGCGGCAACATCAGCAGAAGCAGCAGCAACTGCGGCAACAGCAACAGCCACATCACCAGCAACAGCAACAGCGGCAACACCACCGACCACCAAAATCTATCCACAATTGCTGCTGCGCATTGGCGGAGAAATTGCCGGTGCAACAGCGGTAACATCACCGACCATAATCAGTTGCAATGGTGAAATTGCTGCCAGTCAGCCAGCAGCAACAGCAGCGGACACAGCAGCAACATTGCAACATAATAATACGGTGAAGATTCAAATTGAAAGCCAGGGTCAACCGCGAGTACTGGGCAAGCAGATAAGTGTGGTAAAACTGAACGAGGAGGAGATGCAGCAGCAGCAGCAATTGTGCTATTTGGTGGACACCAGTGGTCAATACTCGCCATGCGAAACATTGGACAGTGGCACGGGCAGCGACCTGGAGGGTCAGGGTCACCAGCAGCAGCAGCTGCAGCAGCAGGTGAGGTCACCGCAGCTGGAGTTGCATCTGCAGACCACCAGGCTAAAGGTCAAGGAGGCGGACAACCTCCTGGTGACCCCGAGCCCCAATCCCCCGAGGGCCTACAGTCTCACCGACGACAGCGAAGAAGGCGACGAAAGCAGCAACTCCTCGCTAAGCTGCGACTCCTTGCACTCCGGTGGCCTTCTGCCCACCACTCTCCTCCGGGACATTCGACTCAGGGAAAGGGAGTCCCACAGTGGTCCCCTGGTGACCAAGATCGATGGCAGACCCCTGCAATACGAGGCGGATGGCTACTACACCTTCCACGTCCACGAACACGATAACTTCCGGAGCTTCAACTCCAGCTCCTCGACGGAGTACGAGGCGCCGACTTTTCCGGAGGATCCGCAGGACGAGGACTTCGCCGGGTATCGGGATGTCCGGACGGAGGGCAAGCACTCCTCCAACTCCACCATCAGATCGGCCAAGGGAACGGTGAGGGGCGTCAAGAATCGTGTGCGCAATGGAGTAGCCACCTTCTTGCAGCTGCAACAGCCCAACGTCAAGGTGAGTTCATCAACTAAACAGTTGGGTAAAATAAAAGAGATGTTTGGCAGTTATTAGTCAATAGATTTGGGAAACTAAAGGGGGTTTGGTTACCTCTGTTATGATGGTACAAATAAAAGTAAAAGAGCATTTAGGCTTGAGAATACAATTAAACAATCAACCAGATTTAGGTTATCAATAATTTTCATAAAACAAGTTAAAGAAAATTACACAAAGTACAAAATGAATGAGACATTTCACATAATAACATAAAGATAAACAATATATGACCTTTTTTTTATAAACGAATGCCTTTAAAACAAACCTATTAAGCAATCAAAAGTCTGGGAGAAGTGCAGTCTGCAAATATATTCAGTGAATGTCTACACCAAGTGTATTTATTAATTGCAAGTGAATTACTTTGTACATATCTTTGTTGAGTGAAAAACATTTCAGCAATGAAAGTAATTAAATTCACTTACATTCACCGCCAAAGAAAGAAATTCATCAAAAGTGTCAGTAGTCAAGTTGTCAGATACATTTTCATTTTCTTTTCTGTTTAAACAAAGTCTACTTTTTGTATCGTTTTGATCAACATTTTAGAATGTTAATTTTGAGAAGCCTTGACAACTGCAATTAAACTTTCAGTTAACTCAAGCAATTATATGTGTTCCAAAATGAGTGGGCTCAATCAAGTGTTTAAGTCTGTGGTTATTTTGTTTTAATGTATAGCTACCATGTGTTCAATGTTTTTAGGAAAGGCTTTAGAAGTCTTAAAGGAAAAATTCTAAAAGATTTTTAAGCAATTGTATAGCTTTCAAACATTTCCTGGCCATACAATGTTGCTAATTTTAGTATGATTTGTATTATTCATATAAGTTAAGTATAAGTTTGCATTGAATTAGCACATGGGAAATTTCCAAGCCGTAATTGAATAAAACCAAATATTCAAACTGGCCAGGTGATTCACACAAACACTCATTCAATCGCATGTGGGTGTTATTCATTGAGAAAGTTTTCGGTTTCGTTATGGATTTCTTTTTATTTTTTGTGTGCGTAATTTTTAGCATTTTTGTTTTTATTTGTTAAACTTTTGTCTTTGGGTCGCTGACTTTTCGACGCCCACACTCGCAAAGATACAGATGCAAAGATACAGATGCAGCCGAAACTAAGATACAGATGCAGTCAGACGGCATTATGTAATGCCGATATATATATATATATATATGTGCGCATACATAGTTGCATGTGAGGACGCGTTTGTTGGCCCGTGTGAAAGTGAATCCAGACTTTTCTGTGATTCATCGGTCTTTTGATTTTTTATTTGTTTTGGGTCTTCATATTTTTTATTTCATTACGATTATTTTGAGAAATTTCTTTCTCGAAACACAATTAACACCTGACTGCCGCTGTCTATTTGCGGAGCTTGTTGTTGTCTTGATTCGCCGTTAAGTGGCTTAATATGTCACATACGCCCTTCATCTCTATATGGATCCGAGATCCGAAAAGGCAAAAGAAAGCTGACGGAAGTACGAACTCAGATAGTCGGCTAGATAAGTTAGATAAATGCCGGCTTAAATGGTCCGCCACTTGACTAATTGCAAGTGTCTTTTTGCCTCTTTGTCTCTTTTTTCCCCCTACTTTTGATTTCAGTTTTCTCTTTTGGGAAAGTTCTCTTCTGACGGGGGGCATCCAAAATATAAAAAACCGAAATTAATTGACCCATTTTTCGGTGGGGGGAGCGCGTCGAATCGCAGTTTTATTGAGCCCGAATTGGCTACGCTCGCGCCTTTAAAAACACACACTAGACTTTTGTCCAGTCATCTGGTTGCTCGGTCAGTGATATTGTATTTCGGGTCTTGAGTTACACATTGGTTTTTTTCGAACGCCCTTTTCGTGGGATTTTGCGAAATCAATTTACCAGACTGGGGGTATCGAATTAACCCTGCAAGTTGGGCAACATCGACAACTATCTAATACTCGTGTCCGATCTGATTGGTTAAGTGTAATGGGATCAGCATAAGTGCTTAAGTGCTTCGGAAAACCAGAGTAGCTTTGAAAAATGTATAAAAATGTTTTATCATAATCCAAAGTATTTCTAAATTATAAGGAAATTCCGCAATGCATTTAACTGACTTCATGGTTTAAATTTGTATTTTTAAATTGGTTCAAATATTGTAATATTCTGATTCTATAACCATTTGTAATAAGCATTTGATATTTTTAGATTCAATACGAAAAGTTACACAAATTAGCCTGCTTTACATTTTATCTTCAAAAGCTATCAACAACCTTCACGAATTTAATTAAAATTCGACAAGTATATCATAGGGCTGTCATCTTCGATGACCCCTGAATTCATTAATTTTTCATCCGCAAATTCAATCAAAAGTTTTACTGCCTCATCAAATCAAATGTCAACTTCTTGGACGACTCAAAAGTTTTTGTCTTGTGATTTTTCTTAGTCAAATTAGCAAAGCCAACCTTGAAACCAAAATCAATATATAATTATTGCCAAAAAAAAAAAAAAAACCGACATGGAAAAAACGAAAGAAACCAAATTATTTGGCTAAAAACAGCTTGCATAATGTTTCAAGAAACACACAAATTATCATAATAAAGAGCGACTAATGCGTTAATTATGCAACAACAACAATCGGATATACCAAGCAGACAGATCGAATTATATTTTATGGGCCGCAGTCGATTCCTTTTGGCTTTTGTTTCAGAGACGAGTTTTTTTGCGTTTGGAGTGGTGTCATTAAAATATCATTTAGCTAATTTGAGTTTAAGCACAGGCATATATACGTATAAATGCGCATTCGTGTCTAAGTTTAAGCACTAATAGGTATTGCCAGAAAATGAAAGTTTATCTGTGTGTAATGACCCGATGACAAGCCCACTTACACACGAAAGTCCCCTTCCAAAAGATTGAAATTTAATAATTTTCCCCTAGAAATTGCACTCGCAAATAGAAACAAAATGTAGGAAAAATCACCCTTCAAGTTGTTTTCTCAAAAAGTTAGTTAAAAATTGCTGACCCTTTTTTACCAGTAATCCTCATCTTTCTCATTTTTTTAATTGCTTCAAAACATTTTTACTGCCCCCAATTAAACGACTAAATTTAAGGCAAGCAGAAAAAGCTGCGAAATAAAACAAAAACAAAACCCAAATGACAAAAATAAAGATCAGCCATAAAACTGCAATATTTGATGTGCCAAGATTAATGCTTATGACAGCAATCTAAAAGTATTTAGACGTTACAATAAGTAGCGTCAATTTGTAATCTTTGACATACAAAACACCTGTTGATTTTAAATCGTAATGTGTGCATTGAGATTTTAAGATTTTCTGTATATGGTATACAAAAACATTGTGAATTAAGCAGTCGGATATTATAGAATATAGTTAAAACCAAAACAAAGCACTGAAAATTGAATAAGACCCAAGTAGAAATACCTTTTTATGGAAGCAACAGTCAAACGAAAGTGAAAATGAAAACGAAAGATTTACGTGACTGAGGTGCAGATTTATGGCATTTTTCGGTCGATCTTTTACATTGTACGAGAGTACAATAAATAAAGATACATTTCTGAGCGAACAATTAGGCAACAAAGGTTCGCGGGGCGTTAGCTGCATTTTAATTTCAATTTGCATTCAGGGCCAAAAGAAAGCCGCGAGAGCAGCCTGAAATGGGCTTATTAAAGTATCCAATTATTGCCAAATTGAAGCTCGTTCAGGGCATGGCTAAAAGATACAAAAAATACCAAAGTCTTATAACTGAAAACTGAAAACAAAAAACCAAACGAAACGAAACGAAAGTGAAATGTTTCCACTGCGCTCACGTACGTGTGTGAATTTATGCAAAAAGAAAGGGGCATTGATGCGGGGGGGTGGCTTTATAAATATATATATTGGTATAGCTGGGTGTGAGAACCGACTTGCAGACAGATCATGGCTTTACCTTAACCGCAAAAGTCGACAGCCACACTTCAATACCAAATAGCAAGTGCTTTTACAGTGCGTTTCGGGACTAAAATTCAAATGAAATATTTAATAGGTTGAGCTTTATTGCCATATTTGTGGCATATTTGTTGTATGTAAACATGTTAAGGCATGTACTTCAACATTAAGAAGATTCTCTATTGACAAAATCTACCAAGACTCTGAAATTTCTAAAATTAATTGAAGTTTAAATTTATTTTAAGAAATCTTTAAAAGAAATTACATTTTTGTATTATTTAAATAATATTTAGATTGATTTCAAGCGTGTTAAATTCTTATAAAAATCCATGCAGAGATATTTTCCCATGCATTACGTATGTAAAAGACAGCCGGAGGCCGGCTTAAAATTTATTCCCATGATTATGTGGCGCTGCCCAAAAGGCCAAAAGGAAAATAAAACAAAAATCCATCGATCGGCATCGAGAAACGCACTTTCTGGCCGTCCCGTCCGAAAGTCTGAAACAAAAGGCTTACGCAACGCCCGTGTGACGTATTAATTGAGATTTTTTTTGGTGGGCATAACTTTCGGGGCTCCTTGGAGTTCCAGATCAAAAGCTAGCGATTGCCAATCCCCTCCTTTGCCGAACAACTGACCTGCTTTCTCTTTCGCAGCTCTTAAAAAACTGCTGAAGATGCTGTTTTTTCAGTGTCTTTTTTATTATTTCTTTGGCTTGTAGTGTTTGTTGTTCTGCAGAAGATGGCCAGATTTTGGAGTTGTTATTTGGCCTGCGGTTCACAGTTCACAGCCTTGTTTACACTCATATTCATATTCATGCTCATAGCCCCCCTTTTTTTTTTTTAAAGTATTTTTTCATTACATTCAATGCACAGATTTTTAAGTTATTTGGCCTGCGGTTCACAGCCTCATTCATATTCATACCCGTTTAGTTGGCCATCTTTTTTATAGTTTTTATTCTCATGAACATGTTCATTACATTCGATGGCTTTGAACTCTCGTTGGAGGGGCGACAAATGACGCTTAATGGCAAATGGCAACTATTAATGTACCAGTTTACCAGCCTTACATTTGTTTACATCTCTCGCGAGCGGCGTTATGTTTGGTTATGATATGCCATATATTAAATAACCGCCACCTGAGGCGCTGCCTCCATGTGGCCACCTGCCAAGGGGCCGGGAGGGAAGGGGGTTGGATATGCGACGTGGACTTGCAACTTATGCAAGTGCAATGCGCCCATGCAGGTCGTGAAAACGGCAAAGTAGTCGACGGGCAGATTCCCTAGGAATTTTCAGTTTTTCCCAATTTCACTTCCATTTGCCACAATATAAATCGGATAACTTATTATTGTGGGGCAGTTAACTTAAAGAAAATGGTGTACTTTATAACTATTTAGTTAGAAAACATATTCAAAAAATGTAGCACTTAAGTGAAGTCTAATAAAATGTTTTAGTCACTTTTGTCAATTTATTTGTCCTCAGATTTAAGAGTCTATTAAATTTAATTGTTTTCATGAAAGTTCGTTGAAAATAAACTAATGTTAAGGGGCATTGTTAGCTTATAACTAATCAAAACTATACGTTAATAGACTATAAAATATATTGATTAAGTAAGCAATTATTAATGTAAGCAATTATTACTCATTAAGATAGACTCAACTTGATTTATTGTTTTATAGTTCATGCCAGCTGATTTCCTTTTGAAAGGTTATTAATATTAATATAATCCAAATAGTGCACTAAAATTTGGAAACCTGTTGATGTAGTTAGTGAAATAAATGGCTTTGATTAGTTATTAATTAAGACCTGCTCGGTTTTTTATGCCATTTGGATGGTTAATGCAAACCAATTCCCTTGCGACAGCGCTCGAAACGCGAGAGACACAATTAATTTGATCCCATTTCTCATGTTCAGATCACATTTCACCTTCATAACTCTCTGGATAGTTGCCATATGTCCTGCTCTATTAATTTATGTTTCTGTTGCCGATAAATCTTGGAAAATTTGACAACTCACTGCGGCAACTATTCGCCGCGGGAAATTCGATCGAGTTTAAGGTATCGTCTGTCTTCGGCGATGAAAATCTAGTTAATCAGGCTGACTAACGGAAGAGCCCCCCCTCTCTTCTCCTCGATGAAGAAAAAAACAGGTCCCCCGAATCGAGAAAAATAATTCGCATTTCGCATTGTGCAAAGTTTTCACTTCGGACATTCATTTGCCATTTACACAAATTGGCAATGTGTAATTTTCAATTGGATCCGTTGTGATTGGAGTGGGCTCATGCGGTATGGGGCATCAATTCAATGGATAATGGATAATGGATGGCACTGAAAGAACCCGTCTGAGAGAACGCTCTGTTCCCCGATCCTAAGTGCGATCCGCTAATGAGTCTGGAAAACAAACCGGCTCGGTTTCGTTTAACAAGTATTTCGCTTGGCAATTAGCGAGGCGAGCGATTTGTAACCACAATTCTCCATGAGGCTCAAGTGTTTCGGCCAAGGCTGTTACCATTTTTCCCGCTCCGTGGGGGGAAGGTTAAACACTGAAAACTGACAACTAAAAACTAAAAACTAAAAACAGAGGCGATTGAGCAAGCCGAAGATGCCCTCGATCTATTGGCCAACCTACAAGTTGGCTTATTGTAACAAACATCTCATTTCGGGGTGTGAATCAGCGATCGAGTGCCAGATATCACACACAATTGAGTTTACGAAAATATCTGTGTTTGCATATCATATGAACCCTAGCTGAAATCACAACAGACAAAATTGAAATCATTAAACTTTATATTTTTTCCAGAATGAATTTATTTTTTAAAAATGGAACTGATACTAAAAACTATTTAAAGTTTGGGCAAAGTAAAAGGCAAAAATAAATTTACAGAGATTTAGTTGTTCAAGTTAAGAAGAATACAAATATTGTACTGGCCTTAAGTACTAGTACTACTACCCTAAATGTTTTCTATTTCTTAACGTTTTTTATTACTTATATTTATTTATTTTCTAAATTTGGAACTAAATATCCTTAAATTGCAGAACTATATGGAAAAGGACTTGGGCAAGGTGGTCTTGTACACCACCAGCATGGGAATCATCAGGGACACTTACGCCAAGTGCGCC
This sequence comes from Drosophila kurseongensis, assembly GCA_018153305.1. NCBI lineage: Eukaryota > Metazoa > Arthropoda > Insecta > Diptera > Drosophilidae > Drosophila > Drosophila kurseongensis. Next base: position 3,132,337 of record JAECXX010000141.1, read on the forward strand.
AATGTCAAACAGATCCTGCGAACTTTGCTAATAAAATTCGAGGAGCGAGACGTCTTCATGAGCGTGGAGTACCAGCAGGAAATGCGGGAAAGGATGCACGATGAGACCATTCGGGTGCCACAGCTCTTCGTCGAGGGCCAGCACATCGGGGTAAAATATTACAAAATTATTAAATAAATGTATCAGCTAAATCAAGATTTATTTAATCACAGGATGCCGACACTGTGGAGCGACTGAATGAAAGTGGCGAACTGCGACAGCTGCTGAAACCGTACAAAGTGAGCTGAAAATATAAAAAAATATTACCCAATTTAGTTTTACTTTGATTTTATTTGGGTTTCTTGTTTTGCAAAGATTTTCTGTAAATTCTTAATAATCAAATTTGTTGTAGATAAAAGCCGTTAATATATATTACCATATATCTAAAGCTTTTAAAAGTCGTATAAAAATATTTTAATTTGAAGTTTTATATTTCTTAAAATGTATTCTGATATGTCCCAAAAAAAACAATTTGTACGAATGGGCTTATCTATTTTTTCCTGCTGAAAATTATTTTAAAATATTCTACTCATTGTTCTACACTATTAGCAGATTTTAGTATATATTCCTACCAATTCTCTTACCCAGTTCAATCTCAATAAAGTGTTGTTTAATTTTTTGCAGTCGATCGCCACTGCGTATACGTGCCAGACGTGTGGAGGATATCGCCTTTTGCCGTGTCCTTCGTGCAGCGGATCCAAGAAGTCGGTGCACCGGAATCACTTTACGGCGGAGTTCGTGGCCCTGAAGTGCATGAATTGCGATGAAGTTGGACTGGTCAAGTGCCCCAATTGCTGAGGAAAACAACGCTTTCCACGTTTTTTTCTAGCTGTAGTGCTTTTTTTTGTATCTATATCAAAATGATTTTTTTTTTGTGCGCAATTCTTGTAGTCGCTTATTATTAACAGTTGTGATATTTGAGAGCAGTTTGAGCCGGAAACGAGTGGCCGAAAAGGGAGCAAAACGAATGGAATTGGAACGGAAATGACATACACCCACACAAACGAAACAACCTATTCATATGTGAATCGAAGAGATATCGAATAAAATCTAAACCCTATTAAATGATGTCTGATTTGTTTCTTGGTATTTAAAGCAAGCTTTTGGGCAAAATATTTTTACAATAGAAAATCTTAAATTAATACCCTTCAAATTCGTAGCCTACTTTCAGGAGCTTAAGTTTTCTATTAAAGTGAAGAAGATGAATAAATATCAAATAAAGTTAATTTATAATTTTTTCATTTACTGGTTTAAATTAAAAACTTATGATTATGCAAATTAGAAACTGCATTTTTTTTTTGCAAAAACTAGTTTTGTTAAGACTAACATATCTAATATAACATAGTACATTAAGGGCAAAGAATACAAAAAAGTCCTCGCAGAAAATAATATTTAGTTGCCCCTAAAAGGATACCACACAAACTGAACTAAAAAAATGAACAATATACGCATCTATTGGATTATCAGAAAGTCTACAAAAATGAAACCTAAAACTATATAGCTGGTAATATAAATGATATATGGTTGCTAAAACCCAAACATATTTTAATTATAAGATTAAGAGTTTAAATTTAATGCTCACTATGTTTTTTTGTATGTTAAAACTATAATCTAAATTGCCAGAAGAAAATCGTTAGGATCCGGATTTTACTTCAAGCAGTGATCAGTTTAGTTTATTTATGTCTTTTAAAATTTAAAAAAGAATATATTATGAGTCAGATTACCCCGGATCGTTCAGTCATCATGGTTGTACTTTCAGTGTCATTACAATTTTCGTTTGGTTCACAGTAAGTGTGTGGCTTCTGACCCAAAATTGGGCAGTATTGTGGAGGAGAAAAACCAAATATAGAAATTGCATGACGAGTCACAGCTCTGCCAGTGCCTTCCTCCAATATCTGGACAACTTTTGGACCTTCTTTTGATACCAAACCGTAGTGTGATAAGGGGACTCAATGGAGCCGGAACTGGACCTATCCTACCAACATGTCGACTCCCAGCTGGAACTGCAGTGCGATCTCGATCTGTCGGAGATGCGGGGCAGCGGTGGCTCGAATCACTACTCGGAGGGCTCCGAGCCAGACCTGGACCGCTCCTGCTGGATATGCTTCGCCAACGAGGAGGACAACCGGCGGGCCAAGTGGGTGCAGCCGTGTCGCTGCCGTGGCGCCACCAAGTGGGTGCACCAGAGCTGCCTGTACCGCTGGATCGACGAGAAGCAGCGTGGCAACCACCGCGCATCGGTGCTGTGCCAGCAATGCCAGACGGAGTACATCATCGTGTTTCCCCGGATGAATCCCGTGGCCGGAGCGCTGGAGTGGCTGGACTACACGGTGCGGAGGACGTGTCCCTATTTGGCGGCCGGGGTGTTTATGTGCTGCGTGTACTGGACGGCCATCACCTACGGGGCCATCACCGTATTCCAGGTGGTGGGCCAAAGGCGCGGCCTGGAGCTCATGGAGAACGAGGTCTTCCTGCTGGTGGGTCTGCCCTTCATCCCGGTGGGCCTGGTCCTCTCCCGGCTGGTCAGGTGGGAGGATGCCGTACTGCGGGTCATGCGGAGTAGGTACAACTTCTTAAGGAAGCTGCCCTTCTTCAGTTGGGCCGGCGAACCGGAAACGGATCTGGGTGCTCTGGGCGGCAGTTCCAGCAGCTTGATACCCCTGCACAACATACCGGCCATATCGGAACCCATCAACATCTCACGACTCTTCTGCGGAGCCGTGTTTCTGCCCACCGTGGCCACCGCCATGGGGAATCTGTTCTTCAAGGGAATGGAGGATCCGCTGCATCGCACCATCCTCGGCGGGATCTCCTACATCGGGGCGAAGGGCCTCCTGAAGATCTACCTCCGCCAGAAGCTCTACGTCCGTCGCCGGAATCGTCGCATTGTGAACTACACCGACGAGAATGTGAGGATCTACATGGGTGGCCAGGTGAGGGAGGCACCTGCCCAGGGTCCCCAGAATCCCCAGATCCAAGGTAATCCAAACTCCACTGCGGAAAACCGCCGACAATTCGCCGGCTATGACGAGCACTACGAGGACAGCTCTAGTGTGGTCACCACGGGATCCGAGGGTGGTGACCCCGACAGCGAGAGCCCCGTCGTAATCCAACCCGATGGGAGCGTTCGCATCGTCGTCCAACTGGAGGCTCCTTCACTGGACTAGTCGGAGTCTGAATAACATATATACACAGCATTCCTTGGGCTAAGGTTACCCAGAATCAAAATTTTCGTGTAGCAATAATGTTATAACATCATTGGGTAAATTAGGCGTATCTATACCTTTTATTCAGGTTAATTTTTTGGAATGCCTTCAATCTGGATAAGTTAACCCAAGATTCCACGAAAATTTATACAAAACAATCGACTTGTTATCAAATTTGCATGTTATTAAATTTTATATTTTTCGTTAAGCTCGTTCAAAATAAACATTAACAAAACGTTTGTATTTATTAGTTAAGTAAAAAAAAATTTCTAACATAACTTGCAGAGATTATTGATAATTTTTTGATATATGTCATTTTCTTTTGGTAAGCTTTTTGATTGAAATAAAAACTAACAAGTTTAGATCCACAAATTTTAATAAATTAAAGTATCTTTTGATTTAAGCGATGCCAAGACTGGTGCTTGCAATTGATTATATTTTCATTATATGCTGCTCAATGTATCTGATATTGGTGTTCCGAAAATCTTGGTAAAACAAAAACAATCTCTGGATTATTCGCGGGGTAAGCGCTGGTCCCAGCGCATCGCTTTGCGGTAGATGGGCGGCTTGGGGCAGGTCCGCTTGCAATGTGGGCGGAACTGGACGTCGATGCAGCAGCGGTACGAGTACCAGTACTTGTTCGGCACGAACCGCAGCTCGTCCATGAACTTCTGGCTGTGCGACTGCAGGCGGTGCAGGATGCGCTTGAAGGACTCGAAGGTGAGTTCGCGGTGGCGCGGGCAGCGCGTGTCATGGTGGTGCGGCATGCCCCGGCAGTATGTCCAGTACCGCTCCGGTATCTTGTTCTGCTTGTACTTCTCCAGCAGCCGCTGGACCGGCTTGCCCTTCTGTCTGGACCGCTGGCTGTTGACCATCATTGCGTGGCAGTACTGGTTGCCCTCCCAAAGCCAGTTGACTACCTGTACAAATATTAAGTCATTAAAATACATTAAAAAATCAAGCAGCAAATACATTAAGTACTTAAAAATCATTAGCTTCATGTTAATATTTTTAATCCAAGTTGGGGTTAAGATAGACTTACATTCTGTAACCCCTCTCTTTTGAATTATTTTCAAGCATTGTTATATTACGAGTTTTTTTTAATCATTAGGATTACTTTAAACTATGTAACTTCGATTGCAAATTCTTAAGCTTCACTTGTTCAAATATACTCTTTAAATTTACTATAAAGCTAATGTTATGGTGAGTTCTTCAGCTCCATATGTTCTAATATAAGATTTTCGCTAAGCCTGCTTTAGGTTGACTAGGATAACACTTTCACATAACCAAATTAAGTTTTCAATTAATCACTAAACTAATATTTACACCCACCTGCGGCAGCCGGGCAAGCTCTCCGATGTGAGCGTTCTCCGGAAAGTTGCACAGGGAGCGGCGCAACCAGGGTGAGAGGAGGGCGAAGCGGATCTTGGCCAGCAGATGGACCGCGTGCTTCTTGCGCTCGGCCCAGGCGAAGTCCACCCAGTAGATGCAGGCGAAGAAGACCTCGTCTTCGGTGTTGACGCACATCATGTCCTGGCGCAGGAGGCAGGCCACCTCGTTGGCATCGAACTCGAGGAACTCCCTGGAGGCCACCAATGGCAGGAAGCACTTCCGCACCCGCGACATCATCAGGGCCATGGTGTCGGGGCACCGGAACTCCCTGGCCAGCAGATATGTGTGGAAGGCATTCAGCTCCCACACTTCACTGCGGCCACCCGGGGAAAAGGCGTTCCAGTACTGCTGCACCAGCTTCCTGACCCCCAGGAACTTGGCCGCCATGATGAAGGGTATTAGGTCGTTGCCAATGGGGAACCCCTTCGCTTCACCTAACATCCAGTTGTAGATGTGGATCATCAGGCTCATCTGCACCTTCTGCACCGGAATCTGCAGAAAGGATCCCGAGCAGCCGCGGAAATTACGGGCGAAGTGGGTGAACAGGAAGCGGTCCACGTGGTAGAACTTCGACTCGATCTGGATCTCCAGGTCGTCGTGCAAATAGTTTTTTATGGCCTCCCAGATGATTTCATAGTTGGCTGGAAAATAAATTGTAAAAAACTGGTTTATATCTTTATATCACTAAGAATATCACGCCAGTATAAGTCGAAAATGATGTCCCTTTTAATTGCTTTCTTCTGTAATTTAAAGTAAGAAGTGAGTGAAGCAAATTTCAATTGACTATGCCAATTAAAACAAGAAAGGAAAGCTAACTTCGGGCGGAGCCGAAGTTGATATACCCTTGCAGAATACTCTGTAAATTATATTCTCCAAAATTATTCACGTGATGCATTCTTAATACTCATAAAAAATCCCAACTTCCTAACTTTACAAACACCAAAGTTATGGCATTTCCGATTAATCAGTTATATGGCAGCTATACGATATAGTCGACTGATCCTTATGAAATTTGGTAGGTTGGATTGATTGGCCAAATATAAAACCCATCAAAAATCCCAACTTCCTAAAGGGCTTTTTATACTACTTATCTCTGCGGTTTTGTGGTTTTTGTTTTAGTAATTTAATTTGCATTAACAATGATTTATTGTTGTCTAATGTCTATAAAAAAAGTGATTTGCAATCACTAGGTTTCAAAGCTTGTTTATTAAGAACTATAACTCCTTTTGAGCCGACTGGCTAGTACAACTTACCCAACTTTCGATCTGTCTTTTCCTGGAGTGCCTGGGCAAAGGATATATCCGGGTTGGCGCTATCCGTCCTCCAGATGAGCTCGAAATCGTGGGCGGTGACCGCATCGGTGAGCATGGGATCCAGGACAGGAGGTATCGGATCGGGAACCTCCGGCTTCTGCTCCACGATCTCTATAAGAGCTGGCTTGACGTGCCCCTTTTTCTTTTTCTTGTTCTTCTTCTTTTTGGGTAGAATCTTCTCGATGTCAAAGGTGGTGCCCATATTTCGCAGGAGTCTTTGTCGGGAAATGGTAAGAATGTCATCGAAATCGGGATTCATTTCATTCGGAAACAATATCGGCGGCGGAGGACACGGTGTTTTTATACCACTAATCGAACTGGCGGCCAGGAAGCCACTGGAGTCCATCATGTTGAGCTTGGAGCTGTTGGACAGAGGTGACCACATCTGGGGATCGGCCACCTCCACCAAAGGACGGGCCACTGGGGGCGGTACGATCTGTTTGTTTATGTACCGCGTCCAAAACCAGTTCGGAGTTAGCAATTTGCCGGGATCCTCCAGCAGATTGACCTTCTTCACGACATTCTTGGCCTTTTTGGACTTGGATTTTTTCTTTACCATTAGCATGGTTTCTTGTGCAAAATGTAGAAAATTGTCTTACAAAATACAAAATTATATTTACGAAAATCAAAGCGTGTTATATTCAGAAATCAATTTGAAAGGTAATTGGGGGCCAACTTTGTCATATTTTTACATTTTCTGACTTTCACAAATAACATTTCAATTTTATATTTTTTAGTAGGCATTGACTTTACCTTTGCCCTTCAAGATTGTCAGTACTCCGGTTGGAGCATTATCACACAGCTCGTTCAACGTTTCGGTCGACACATTCTCGAGTCAAGCTGAGGCACTATTCGTAAAACCAGAAAAAATTCAAATTTTAAAATTTATCCCTTCCGTTCTTAAAAACATTTTGCGTTATCCCTCGATGAAATTCCATTTAAAAGCCCAAACCAAAACAAAACCCACAGAACGTAATCAAGAAGTCTTCACCTTGCTTGAAAGCAACTAAGCACAAAAGTAAGTTAGCAAAAGCACATTTTTCCATCCGCTCACTTTTGCAACCAATCAGAGAAAGAAAAAAATCGTTGGTCTTCATCTTGCTCATAAAGCAACGCTTTGGTCCTCACCTTGCTCATAAAGCAACGAAGCAGTAAAGCAAATCGACAGCAAAAGCAAGGGTTCAAAAAATCCCTAGATTTATGGGAACCATTTAAGAAGTTTATTTTATCACTAAAGCAAAGCAAGTTACAGATCTGTGAGAAAGTTGCAGCATAAGAGTTTTAGCAATTAGTAAAAAGCACAAAGCACAAAGCAACCTAGCATAAAAGCAAGAAAGCTAGTTTCTTTCTGATAGAGATCTATTAGGAAAACCACCAGGATGTCGGACAACACGGCTGTGAGCACTGTGCTCAATGTTTTACTTTGTGGAGCCACGGGTTTTGGCTTCTACAAGATCGGGCCCAGTGAGCACCCATATGCCTTCACCGCCTGTGTGATTGGGTTCTGCCATGGCCTCTTCGGATTGGTAAGCGGCCTGACCGGCGACGACAATGCCAAGAAGGTGACGGAGACGACCACCTCCTTCATGGAGATCATCCCACTGCCGCTGGTCAACGTGGATCTGTACTTGGGCGCGGAGAGCAACAACATCGCCTTGGGCCATGGCCTTTTCATAGTGCCGCTGGCCGTCAGTGTGATTTTGAACCTTGTGAAGGGCGAAGGCGGCGGCGACGAGGGCGAGGGTAGTGTCCTGGAGACCCTGAAGACCCTCACCGTCCTGGGCAACATTACGTCGCTGCTCTACCTATCGATCAACGAGAGCAGCTGGAACCTGGCCGGAATGGCCATCCTGGCCTTCATGGCCAAGTTCGGGGCCCAATTCTGCGAGGAGCAGGTCAGCGAGGGCAGCGGTGAGCCCGTCACGTACGTCAGTTGGTCGGGCTTCTTCTTCCTTACCGCCTTGGCCGTTTCGGGAGAGAAGTAGACGGAGGTCCTTCCACAGTTACGAGATCCTGGCCAGCCTCCAAATCACCCGGACTTGGACCCTGATCCCTCCCCTTTCTTCGAAGCTTCACAACACTTCCTGGAACCCCCAACTCAAGCGACCTTGGACGAGCAGAGTGATGAATAAATTTTTGGAGCGATGCTACCGCGACTCGCAAATATGAAATTATTTTGGCTTGTAATTTTAACAAATACATATATTTTGGAGTGGGAGCCTTATTTTTTTATGTATTTATATAAGACGAAGGCCATTGGTATTCAGTTTTATATTGGGCCATGTAACGACGACTTGTTAGTTTTAGATTATTATACCCTTGCAAAGGGTATTATAATTTTGGTCAAAAGTGTGCAACGCAGTGAAGGAGACATCTCCGACCCTATAAAGTATATATATTCTTGATCAGGATCACGTCCTGAGTTGATATTAGCATGTCCGTCTGTCCATCAGCCGACTATATCCTATAGCTGCCATATAACTGAACGATTGGAAATGCCATAACTTTGGTGTTTTTAAAGTTAGGAAGTTGGGATTTTTTATGAGTGTTAAGAATGCATCATATGAATAATTTTGGAGAATATAATTTACAGACTATTCTGCAAGGGTATATCAACTTCGGCTGCGCCCGAAGTTAGCTTTCCTTTCTTGTTTTGGTCTACAATTTTAACAATTTAATGTGTATTTATATTAATTTACAAGCCCCTTTGGAATTTCATTTTTTTTGTTTTTTTTTCGAGCCAATGTTGAATAGAACCTTGGCAAGAATTCAAAAGTAAAAGTTTTTCAGAAGATCAAAGTAAAGCCGGCAAAGGGTTTAGTTTTCAGTGTGGCTTGCCCACAGAACCTGGAGTTGCTGCATGGGTACCTAATAAAGAGCCACCACTTTTAATTGTCACTAATTCAATTGTTATGGCATTGCATTCCGCTCGAATCGATTCGCTCGTGGCCGGGGGCATTACATTAGGCAACCGAAATCCCATTGGCCACGCCCCGGGGCTTGCCTCCCCCCCAAATAAAAGCAAAACAAAGGCCTACACCAACCGCTGACAATAAGAACTAATAAATTTTAAGACCTAATGTCAACAAATCGCCGGTAAGTAGGGGCACGCACAATCCGGACAGTGAAGCCCGGCTACCAGGGCAGCCTCCCCTTGTCTTAAGGCAAAAAGCGTGCTCAATGAGCATGACAGCCACAAAACAAAAAGACCAAATAACCAAGAAAAAAATAGAGAAAAAAAAAGAAAAGATATAATAAAAATTGTTGTACATTTTGGGCCGTGTCTTGTGTCTTGTTCATTGTTATTTTTATGACTTAGTGCCAATGGGTTTTCGGTTTTTGGGGTGGGGTTCGGCCCGAAGTTACGTGCTAATTTCTGGCCGACTGACGAAATCGAAACTGAAACTGAAAACTTAAAACTGAAAACTCGGCCCGAGAACTGGTTGTTACAGAAATATTTGTGTTATCGCCGGTAATTGGCTGGCATTGTCTGTTTTTCCTTCGCTTTTCCCCGCTCCAAAAGTCGTGGCATTGGGCGAGTCTTAGAGATCAGGGACTATGGGGGCTTTACTATCTGCCGATCACATCCGCTTGCAAAGAATCGGATTGGTGAAGGAGAAAATCACCTTAGATTTACGAGTTCAAGTAGACTCTTTACCTTTTATCCAAAGATTTTCAAGGAACGCGAAAACGATTTGCATTAATTCAAGTTGATTTATTTTTTTGTAATAGTAATGGCACTATTACCTTTAAATAAGTTTGTAATGCAAGGCTGAAACTTACATCAAACTGGTATCAGTTAAAAAAGCCCATTAAATACCAATAACAAATGATTGTACAAATGACTGAATGAATATTAAAGTTAAGACTTAAAGTTCAATGTGTTAATTAATTTGAAAGAAAACAAAACAAGATTTAAATGGAACTAGCTAATAAAATTTACTTTATTTTACGATTTCTAAAATGCTTTATTCAGAATGCTAAAATTCCGGGTTCAACAACTATATATATGCCTTATTTGCATTGTCTAAAAATTCTTGTCGCTCATTTTCTGGTCTGTTTTTTATCCAAAGCTTTTGAATATGAATTGAAGTGCCTTTGTGGAGTGGAGATATGGCCAGTAAGTTGATTGGTTTTTGTGTCCGCATGTGTAGATCGATCGATTGGCGGCTGCTCTCGGGGAAATTATATTTATTACACCAGGCGATGATTAAGGGAATTTGTGGCAAGTGGCAAGTGGCACTCCAGATGAGCCGGTGGCCCCTTCAACAACTCCACATGCCAAATAAAGCACTGAGAAAATCCTTATATCTAATACTTATTTTCAAGAAATATATTTGTAATTAACCATTAATAAATGAAAAGCTCCAAATAGCTTGTAAATTAGACAAATTATAAAAGTTTTATGATTACAGAAAAACAACCATTGATCGGCATTTAAACCTGTACATTTTTAAGTTGTTAGATATTTTATTCTTTAAAAATATTAAAAACTAAAAAAAAAAAAAATCAGCAAGAAAATTCAATAGGGAAATTTATAACTATCTTTTCCTATTTTATTAATGTATAAATAAGTTTTCAATTACGATGGAGTACTTACATAAAGTTCTTGTTGTTTAAAATCAACGCTTAAAAGTTCTGTGCTTTTTAAAAGTTGTAATTTGAAATCAGCCACTTTTCGCTAAGTGTAGGCGTACTGCTTTGTGGTGTTTCCCACAGCATCGGAGCAGGAGTATGAGCCAAAATCCGAATCTGAATCGGCCTCAGACATCGGCTATGTTAATCTCTTGTTATTGTTGTGGTCTAAACAGGCGGCGGAGATGATTAATCGCTTTTCGGCAGCGAAATACTTCGAGTGGCGCAGCCATTGGTTCTGTCTATCAGCTGTGGGCCTTTTTCGGTAATATTTATAGCACTGCCCCCAGATCATATCGATGTCCAGCCCGTTTCGAAATCCCTACCCCTTGTGGTCTTATCGCACCTGCTACAGGTATATATAGTGCCTCCTCCGATACAGCTGTCAACGCCCTCTTGGGCCCACAAGTTATCTATATTGTATCAACCATATATATGTATCAACCGATACAGAGCAACTTTCTGGGGTCTGTCGAAACGTCCACTCAACTCTATATAATAATAGTTGTTACTATTCAATGAGAAATAGTTATACAAATAGCTAATATTATTTTAAGAAAATTTTTTATTATAAAACATATACGCATATCATATATATTTCTATTCCAACTTTAAGCAATAAAATAAATTGTTCTTTAATGGTTGATTTATTTTTCTGGATTCACATAGTCATTGAAGTACTTAATTTCTCATACTGTCTACTTACCTATCTTTGTTACTTAGTTTGAATTACAATTTCTATTTATTAAAATAGGACTTGAATGTAACTGGCGGCTAACAATTAAGTTCTGGTAGTGTCATTGTCTTTATTTTATCCACGCTTCCCAGTTCCTTAACTATTCATAATGGTTGTCCACAATTAAATATTTAATTTGTGCCATCGATTTGGCCGCCTTTTCGAACTCCGATCGATAGTTGTGTTGTTTTAGTTGGGAATTCTTTTAAGTTTTTCATTTATGCAGCTGCACAGGGAAAAAATAATTATACTAATTTAGAATATACAAATAAATGTGTTTAAATGATTCATTTAATGATAAAATCATATTTATGTTTTTGAATAGCCATACAAGTTGTTGAAGTGAAAAGCTTTGCCAATTTTAAGAATCAAAAAACCCATTTGAATATAACGACTATGGTTTTTGGACATATCAGTTTCAAAGCCAGTCACATACCAATTTTCATGTCATTATCCCGCCGATAACAACCATTTTCACGCGGAAAACGGCAAAGTAATGACCGATTTTGGTGATACTTTTATTTTGCACCGTGCCCGCTTGCATAGGTTCACACACATACATATTTTATAGGCCGCCCGAGGGGGAAATTGGCCAGGTACGAGGTATTAGCATTAGCATTCATCGGGCATTCAGGTTTTGGCCAAGAAGCCAAGAATGCCGGCCTCCCCCGCCGCCCCTCTCCCACATATCGGGGTCTTGGTATGCGAATGCTGGAACTTTTGGAATTAGAATGTAAAGTGAAAGGAGTTCTACGGGTTAATGCCATGCCAAAAGTCCATGCCGCGTCTTCCGTGTCCCCCTCTCCAGTCTCCAGTCTCCAGTCCTCAGTCTTCAGTCTCCAGTCTTCAGTCTCCAGTCTTCGGCTTCTTCTGCTGCTGATTCTTCTCCATTCGTCGCCATCGTCTTTCTATCTTTCTTCTGCGGACGCCATGCGACGCTTTAATGAATGAGGAATGACTGCATGAAAATTACCTCGGCACGATACGTTCAGCAGTCAGATACATATACTAGGTACTGGGTATACCCATATGTTCGGGGGGCAGAGATGCAGAAATACCTGCAGAGAGACCGCGATCGAGACCCAGACCGAGACCCTTGGGCTGACTGTGCAAATATCAGCCATTGCGGTAAAGTAAAGCCGGCAGGCAAATTAACGCCGCTCGGCTAAAAGTCAGACGGAGCCTCAAATGGGTCGCAGTTTCCATGGGGACACGGATGTGAGATCCGGAAATTTGTTTTGCAAACAGCAACCGATTTTTCCAGGCGGGAGGTATAATAATACTACATACCACAAATATTTAGCATAAATATTTATTATTAAAAAAATGTAAATATATTTTAGAAAAACTCAAATTAGCACAGTCTCATTCCTGTAAACAAATACTTGTTCTGTTGGTTAAACTATTAATCAAATTAAAATTACATTCCATCTCTTATATTTAATTAGAATCTATTAACTAAGAACTATTTTAGTTTATCAACACACTTATGTGCCACCAAATTGATGGACTGGACATAGTTACTTAATAGTTGATTTGTGGAACTTTAATTCCTCGGTACAGGCACCAAAAATAAAAACGAAAAGTAAATTCCAAACAAATGCTTCCCCACATTTCAGCAAAACAGAATAATATATGCGACTTTAATCCCACACTTTTCCGAGGTAAGAGAATATATCCAATGGAGCAATTTGGATCGGATCGGATCGGATCGCATAGCTATGAGTTGCGGATGCAGATTATTAACACCGAAATAGTTTTTCGTGTAGGATTAGTGGGGAATATTTTTAGGTGGACAGGCAGACAGATCCGAACAGAAGCGACCCGTCGAGGAGGTGGAAAAGAGTGGGCGGGATTGGATGGATGCTCGGATGAGACGCGGAGAGATGAGATGAAGACGTCGCCTGACAACCGAACACACTGCGAGAAAAACCATCTACAGAATTTAAAAACAATCTTTGGGTTTTCTTTTCGAATTAAAAATGATTTCTAACAACCAGTCTTATTTAAAAATCTGATTTTAAATAATAAATACTTATTTTACATTATTTACTTCCTAATTTACAAATTTAAATTAAACTTAATTTGTGTTACTAATAAATAAGATGGTTTTCTAGACTACTTTCTTTTATATGTTGACTTATTATGAATTTGTTTCGTAAAAGTTTTTGGAAAATATTCAAAAGGAAATTTTCAAAAATGGTTGAACTTTTATATTCAGGATTCTTGATTTAATTCTTTTGATTTATATTTTATAAACATTTGTTGAGCTTTTTTTCGAGTGCAGAGAACCTCTTCGTTCGTTCTTCCGCATGTCTGAGTCTATTTTTAAGGCAACTAATCGCCCAGAACGGTGACAACGTCGCCAAAGGCCGCCAACGCAGTCGCAGTCGTTTTCCATTTTACATTTTCCACTCTCCATTTCCCGAGTCGGAATCCACTTTTCATTTGGCCGAACTTCAATCTTCAGTTGCCCAGGAAAATGTCTGGTTGCCATAGGACGCACATAAATTAATTGACATTTATGGGGACGATTCTCTTATCTCGGTGGCGGCGGGGGGGGGTTGGGAAATTCCGCCGCGAGGAAAAGCTAACATTGCCCCAAGTTTATTTTTACACTTGCATGGAATTTTCTATTTGTCAGCGGCGACATCTCATAGATACACCTCTCAGAGAGATTTCAGCATTGGAAAATGGTCTATTTTATTTTTATACAGCCAAATATTTGTACGAAAACGGGGCTACATTTTCCTCCAATTTTTTTTAGAAATAATTTTATGGCGCCTTGGAATACACTGGTCATCAGGGCTGTTAACTAATAAATTAATGAGGGATATTTCAGGAAATTAACAAGAAGTGTTTGATTTTGATTTTCTTACATTTATTTTCTGTATGTTTGGGTTCTTATTTGAGGGTATATTTTAGTGTGTGATTTAAATGTTATTAATCAAATGTTTTAATTGTAGTTACTTTGATTTATGCTGTTTTAATATTTTAAGATTTTGAAGAAGTTCATTTGGAGTTTTAGTCTTGCACACAGCTTTTTTATAAGTTTGTATTCAAATTCGTTGAAATCATTCATTTTGAATCATTTCTATTGAATCCCAATTAGAAAATGACAGACTTCTTTCTGTTTGTTTTATTTATTAATGAGCAATTTATTGAACATTTTCTTTGCCGTTTAGTGTTGCGTTGTTTTGGCACTAGTTTTGCTATGCTGGCACTTAATTATTGCCACGCCCCCAACTCAGGCCCGCCTAAACTTCTTGTTTTTGTTTTGCGATCAAAGTGCACTATACTTATGTTATTAAATAATTGCTGAGCATTTTCAGTGGAAAAACTACGACGTGACTTCCGTTGCCATGCGAAAAACTTTTTCCCCCACTCCCCCCTGGGAAAATGTGGGGGTTGGAAAATGTAGGGGGGAGGGGGAGGGGGTCCGCTGTCAACAGGATATGTCTGCTACGTCGTCGTGGTCGTCGGTTTGCTGATGGCATAATTAATGCCTTGCTGTGACAACGACTGCAAATGCAATACGGTATGTTTTCCACCCCTTTCAGCTTTTGAAGTTTTTCCTATTAACACACGCTTTTCCGGTTTGGCCCCAGCGCTTTCCATTCCAGTGGGAAAGTGTCGGAAAGGGGGGGCATATAGTGAAACATTTAAAAGAAAAATGCAAGTTTGATTGACAGCAACCGAGTGCTGCCCACATTTTGGCATGCCAAGTGCGACTTCCAGGTTTCCAGCAATTTTTCAAGAATTTTCCCCATTTTCTCACTTTGATATCCGAGTTGGGCAATCCAAAAGTGAAGATCAACATCAAGATGGAACTCTTTGTGTTCTAATTTGGAAGGAGCGTCGGGCATTTTTATGGAATTTCTGGGACTCTGGCGGTTAGCTTTTAAAAGTTACAGCCACAAGATTACCTTTAAAAACTACAGTATTATTTGAATACGTATTTAATTTAAATTACATTTTTTAAACATATTTAAAATGATAAGATATTAAAAGTTGGTTCTGATTAGCATACGCTTTAATGATTGAATAATTTTTAATCGTATTTTCTCTTACATTTTTCATTCGGTTTTCAAGAAAAACATATTCTACATAAACATTTAATTTTTTTAATTTTGTCATTTTGATTTAAGAAACTTCTTAGAACGTCCTGAAAATTACATTTTTGTATAATATTTCGTAACTTATTTGTAACTTACCTTGACAATTCCTGGCGAAATTTCTCTGGCGAAAATGTTATTGGCCCTCCAGCATTATCCAGCATTTTCCTGCATTTTCCTGGCCAAGCCCCCGTTGAATTTTCCAGCTTTAAGAAAAAGAGGAGGGCGAGGCCACCCACAAAAATGCCTGCGGGCCGTCGAAAGTGAAATACTTAACCGACCTGGAAAAACTGTGCGGCATAGCGCATAATAAACATATTTTCCAATCCCCTGAAAAACCCGTTTATCCGATTCGATCCGTCCCAGCCGATTCCGTTTCGTTCCGTGCCATTTCGTTCCGTTTTCGACCAGACAGCACGTCTGCGGCAATGCGGATCCTGGGAGCGAAAGAGACGGACTTAACGAATAGAAAGAGCCGGCTATAGCCGGGAAAACTCAATGAATGGCAGTCACAAAATAAAAAAGTCACTAGCTGAAGGCTGCCTGCACTAAAAAAATTCGCGGGACCTAAGCTTAAATCAAATAGCGAACAAATATTAATTACAAATATCAATGGGATTTTTTTCCTGGGTAGAAATTTGGTTTACATTGAATCCAAACCATTTTATTATGTTTATTTTATTGATACTGTTTTCACTTTTTACCTAGATAACAGGAGGAATAAAATATATTGTGCAATATTTTTTCTTTCTGCTTATTAAAAACCTAAAGGCAAGCAATGCAACTGCCCTTCTTGCATGTACAATATGTCTCTTACCCAAAAAAGCCAATAAAATATAATAAATTTTCACTAAATGTGAAATGAACATTTTTTTTTGTGTGTAAGCCTGCATATTTGTACGTAGGCAGCGACCGAGGATCGTAGACAAAAGCGCCATGAATTGCATTGGCCTGTAGTTGCGATCGCTGTTGTAGCTGTTGTCTTTCTATATTTTTTCTTGGCATCAGATAAGTTAATTGGCCGCTTTGGCCCAAAGGGAAACGGCAAGACTTTGGCCGCTGATGTTGCTGGTTGCAACTGCAGCGACGCTGTCAAAACTTGTTGCTGCCGTGCCTCTCAGTGTGCAGCAGCAACATTGTTACACCGGCAACATCAACAATTGCAGCGGCAACAGCAATGGCAAATAGCAACAACAACAGCAACAGCAACAATTGCCTCCAACTCGTAACCCAGTGACACAGTTTTGATTGAATTGAATGGAATGGAGTGGAATTGAGTCTGTTTGTGCAGGTTGTGCCCCTCAAAAACCGATCCGATCCGATCTGATCGAGTGCTAGCCGCATTTTAAGTGTATATTTTTAAATGTAGCGGTAATGGTTTCCTAAGTCCAATAGCTGCCTATTAGACTTTTAGGAATTTTCAAAGTAAATGCTTGGGAATTGTCTTTGGCTTACTATAGAAAACTATTTCAAAAGTTCTCTCTTACAATATTATATCTACAATTATTTCATTTCAAATGTGTATCTTTTTGAATATCCCTTTTGGTACAATTTGAAAATATACTTTATCTTTATCACACATCTGTAATAAAGACACAAAATAAAAGTAATTTTATTGAAAATATTAAAATACTAAAATATCAAACATACTTTTGTTGGAAATGCATTGTCCAATATAAATCGCAAAATGCATTACATAATTTTCGCTAAATTTTGTCCCACATTTGTGCCATTGATGCTGATGCACTCTATGTTTGTAATTTAATTAATTTTCCAAATGAATGCCATTTCCCATCGGCCTTTTAAGCCACGAGTTTTTCTTTTTTAACCCATCACAATGTACACCGGCAGATTCATTCATTTATCTGCTCTAAAATTCCCCGTCCCTGAGTGCGATAATTTAATTAAGCCGACATGACAATTCACAAAGAGATAATTGCTAAATTATAGTCAACAACAATGGCAACAACAACTACAATAACCACCACAGAAATAGCAACAAATGCTATGAAAAATGATTTCAATAATTGCCCGAAAAGGTAAACACAGAAAATTTGTTTGAGAAATTAGTTAGCCGCATGCAATTGCATTGATCGGGAAACCAGAGAGCGTATCAACCGATGTCCATGTGTGGGTTAACAGCGGCCACAAAAGGGTTAAGCAAAATGGAATGCTTGAAAACACACAAATTTTCCGAGTTTTTCTCACCGGCGCCACATTCATTCATAAAATCGTTGAATTTTCATCCACTTTTGCAGCAATGTTTTTAATGCACTTTTTTAACAATTACAATTATTTTTTAACTTTGTTCAACATATCTAATTTAATACTTTTAAGCCGTTTCTTATTTTATTTGTAATATCTTTTCTAAAATTTTGGTATCTTTAGAAAACGAATCATACATACATAATTACTCTAAAAACACTTAGATTTTTCTCTTATTCACTTAAAAAGTAAAATGTTTTTAAATAAAAATAAAAATGCAAACAAATCACAGATTTTCGATTTAAAAACCCCTTTTAAAGTGTATCGAAGTTTAATGATTGAAGTGCCAACAATGGTGAGCGGAAGTGACGTAACGACAGCACTAGGACCGTGCGAGCGAGACAGCGCTGGCGGTGTGAATGGGACAGCAAGAGACGCGCGCCGCAGATTTAACGCACCGCTGATTTCGAGTTTGTGGCCAAAGTCTTTCGTTTTCGTTCCCATTCGTGACCTCGCGCTGCATTTTCAGCATTTTCAGCTTTTCATCGGCTCTGCGAGGGGACTGGAAAATTACAGGGGTGGGGTGCTGGGGGAATGCAATTGTCAACAGCATGCAAATCGGAGAGAGAAGGCACGAGTGCCGCCGACAGAGACGGCAAACTGGCCATGCAACCCGGCTTGGCCCCCTTTTTTCGCGCGGAATACACTTCAAAGGGGAATCGTAACTTCTTTCGGAATTTTGGCATCACATCTAAAGAATATATATTCCAGATACGCATCACTAAGAATGTCAAGCTATCTTTATATATTTAATTAAAGGAATAGTATACACATTTGGTTAATGTTTCTTTAACAAATTTATAATTCGGAAAGTAATTTGTATATATTTATGGCCGGTTTGTATGTGTTACATAATCTTGCTTGCATTTTTTTTAAAATAAATTAATAAATAAATTATTCCAATGTTTAGAATCTATTATTGAAAAAAGGGTACTAAAATCCGCCGTCTTTGTGTCATTTTCATTTGCAGTTTGCTTGCAGCGTGACTCGCGATGTAAGTGCACCGCAAAGGAGGCGGCGGCTTGGTGGGGGCGGGGCCAGCGGTTCATTGAGCAAAGTGCGCAAATGTCACTTGGCTTTGACACATTGCCAATGAATTGGCAACTGCAGGTACCATCAATGAGCAATATGCCAAGGTGAATTCGCGGAAAAATTGCATTTACGAAAATGCGGTTGTGGGAAAATACGTAATCAGCACAAATTATTGAACATTGAAGAGGCTTCTCAAATATTCTACAATAATAAAAAGAAAGAAGATAGAAAAAATCTTAAAAACAGAGAAACTATTTATACAAAAATATGTTTCAAAAATATTTGGTAGGTATGAACTGTTATTGCTTTTATAAATAGTTTTGAATAAACATGTGCACTAATTTTAATTTGTTGTGCAAAATGTAATTCCTCTCCTGCTGATTCATTTAACCCATATTTTATTTAGGATGGCGACCACTTGGCATACCACATCGTATCGGTCGCATAAATAACTCTTCGGGCGCGTTCAATTGCAATTATTCACTGCTTGCATTCTGGAATGTCGGTATGCTAATCACTTTAAATGGGTAGAGAAGGGTGTCAGTCCCACATTTTTAAATCGAAGTCCAATAGCTTGGGTTTTGAAACAATTTGACAACAACTTTTTAATCTATGTCAAAGGTAGTGATCCACAAGTTCCAGTCACGGACTGTATTTGCCATTAATGTTTCAAATATCATAATGTCATACCCCATTGATATTAAATATGGCAACAAAAAGAATAAAATTAGAAATATCGTATTTTTGTAAACGTCAAACTAATTTTCTATTAAAAATTTCTGATTTTTTGGCAGAATATGTCAGACCAAAACAATGCAAAACCTTTTATCAAAAATGCGAAGAGGTATTTAAATTTCTAATAGATAAGATATTCTTGCCAACAATTGTTCCAGCAACATGTTGCTAAATAAATTTAAGCAGCCCACTCAAAAAACAAAGACAAGGCAAAAAACACAGAGAAAACCACTCAAAAGAGCGAGAGAGACTGAGAAATAGTGAGAGACAAATAAAGAGTAAGAAACAGAGAGTGAGATATAGAGAGAGAGAATGAGAGATTAAACAAGGCAAAAGCTTACCCGGCAAATTGAGCTTTTCAAATTTCACAATTTGGCGCGAAGAACACGAAATCATCCCAAAAATTCTAGATTTTACTTAATGAGCTCAATCATTAATAATGTAATAAAAAGGTACCATACAACTTATACATGAATACTTAATTTTTTGTTAATTAAATACTTAAGCGTATAATATATGTACATATGTAGGGAATACTAATACTTCTTATTTTTAAATCCCAAATGAAACGAAAATGTTGTCCATATATTGTCTTTTTTATCGTTTTGATGACGAATTCTAAAATTATTATTTTAAGTAATTTACGACCGGTTCATATTTAGAGCTACTATTTTGCACACTATAGTATTTTTATCTTTTTGTTGTGGTTGGTGTTCAGTAACGTAGTCAATGGGGTTAGAAGGGGGACATTCGATTGTTTTAAAGTATAATTTGATTTTTTATATACAAACTAATATTTTAAACACTTACATATATGGATAGCAAAAGTAGATGGAATTTTCATATTGACTTTATGTGTATACTTGATTTTTTAAGAAAAGAAATTTTACCATATTGTTGCGTATAGAACGAGTAACTGGAAAATTTCTATTGGGGTCTTAACCCCTCTTCGCCTACGTCTGCGTTTTGCCCACGGGGTGGGCGTTGTTTGAAATGTCTGCGAATCCCTCGCTTTTCCACCCGCTTTTCTATCGGACGTGAGTGAAAGGAAAAGTGGTTGCCGTTTGCCATCACCGTTACCAACATAATGGCCCCGAAAAAAAGCAAATAAAAATAAAAATAGGAGAAAAGCGGAAAGAGTAGGGGAGCCAGAAGAAAAAGAAGAAGAAGAAGAAGAAGTCGAGGGACCCAGACAAATTTAATTGCGGCGGCGACCTAAAATCGGAAAACGGGAAAGACGGAGATCTATTGATTTTTCCGCGACTGCCACGCCCATTTGGCTGTGCGAATATTTATGTTACAGCCCGGATAAAGATACCGATCGGTGCGTCGTCGTAAAACTTGTCTAAATTTATAATTTGACATTTATGCATTCTTTATGATTATTTATTACGTTAATTTTTGATTAAAACTGGCGTCGACAACAACCCCTGACTCGTCTGGTCGTCTCCCATATTCCCATCCACCCCCCTAGCCTCCTAATTCATTTGCGACATTTATGGCTCCGCTTTTTTGGACTCAAGTAGATGAACTCGGGAGGGAGTGATGGATGCAGTTCGTGATCTTGAAATTGATTGAAGGGGTTTCCACAGAAATTACCACAATTACACGATTCTGTGGGCTTCATTTTCCCAATTGTCTTCGCTGGTACGTTATACATAACCATCTTTTGTTATAGTTTATAAAACAGAGAATAGGCATCACCAAGAATGCCCCATTATTCCATATCATTTTGCCAATAAAAATATTAATTTAATTTCTACTTTATTTATATTTAAATGAATACGTATGAAAATAAAAAATAACCGCAAATATTGTTTGGCTTTCTATTCAATTATTTTTTTACGATCTAATAAATTTTAAATTCTCATTAATTACTTTGAAATTCTTATGAATTAAGCAGAGAATGAATATTTCTATATATTAATATTATTATTAAATATAAATATAAATGCTCAAAAGTTTATTATCATTTTCCCAAAAAAAACAGTACATTCATTTATATTTTATTTATATTTAAATGGTATAGTTATGTAAATAAAAATACCAGCTAAAATTATTTGGCTTGCTGCTGAAATATTTTTTTACGGTCTAATAAAATTTAAATTCTTATCAATTAAGCAATAAGGAAATGTGATTACTCTTCAAGGTACTAAAACCAATGAGATCAGGATTCCGAGGGCATCTAATATTCTTAAAGCCACACGTGCTTCCACTTTCCACTGATTGCACGCCCAGTTGGCACTATAAAATGCGAATAATTATACTATATTTCCGAGTGGCGATTAATTGGAATTTCGCATTTGGCTTAGAGACAGAAAAGAAGAGCCCGCCGAGTGCGAAATGTTGCCGGGTGAGGCGGTCATAATCGCAAGCATACATAAATTACACAGACAAATGCACACCAGACATATACTAAGTATATACGCTATATGCCATATGCCGTATTCTATATGCTATATACTAAAGTCCATTATCGTGCATTCGAAATTCGAGATTTCTCCCCATTTTCGCTGATTTACTTTTTTTTTAATTTCACATTTCGCGTACATTTTGCTGTTCGTTTTATTGCCCGTCCAACTTCCGTCCCCGAACTTTGTCAACTGCAGTTAAAATTAATTTTATTTTATTTGATATTTCTCGGGGCACGAATGCTCCTCTAAATATGTAAAAAGCTCTCTATAAAATTAAATACCCGTATAAGTTCGACGCGACTTTACATGCTGTGAAACATGGGAAAACAAGTCGTAAAGTTTGTCTAAAAACTCGGAAAACGGCAAAATTAAAGTGCCAATAAAGAATATGTGCACGGTTTCTGTCGTCGTAAAAAATTGCGAGTGACGCACAGAATTTGCACACTCGCAAATCGTGCCCTTGGCCCTCAAGTCGAGCTAAAGATTATGATGCTATGGTTAATGGGATTATGTCTGAAGTTCATCAGTTCCGGGATCTAAAAGTGGGATACGGCTTATACATGCTAGAATACTTCTACAGATGGCATACAATATTGCCTAAATTTAGAATAATAATTGTGTCCGAAAGATGTTTTGGTATTACGTCGATATTACGTCGGGATACTTTCGCTGCTAAATTAAACGATGACAATTAAAAGTCGGGGTAGCTTCCAGCACTTTGGTGGAGTAATAGTCACAACTCAACAGGCAGAATACTAATACGACATTTCGCAGATAAGATTACAGATCCAGAGAGATAATGTTTTCAGATAGAAGAACTAATAAAGATGAGTGATAGGTAACTACGTAAAAAGTAGAGTAGCAGTCGGTTTTGATAGTTATATAATTGGGAGTACTTCACTTGATTGATTGAAATAACTTACTTATTACTACACTTAAAAAGTATTATATGATTGCAATAAAATATAATATAATACTCCTTAAATCCTGGTTCTATCTTCAGGTCCTGTAAGCTTTTTGTACATATATTTTAAGTTGTGCACTGAAAGCGATTAGCACAAATGGATGATCTCATACTGTCGGAAGCAGTAAATCCGTAAATAAAACATTTCAAATCTGCAATTACTGATTTCCTATAACTCATGCAAAAATATACGTACACACGTACAGATACAGCTTATCAATATATTACCAGAGTTCGAGGAAGTTACACTCAAGTTTCTGCGTTTGTTATTATTTTTACTCGCCAAATCGAAGGCACAATAAAGATCGGTACTCTCTGACATTTGATACACCCTCCAGATGTTTGTTTACTTGTTTTTGCTGCAGTTCGTAGTATTATTATTATGTCTTGGCTTCGTCTTTGTTTATATTTTTGTTTTTGCCCGCCGCTAGCTATTTTCTATTTCTACTTGCAGCGTTTGTTTAGCATTTTTACGTAATTTCATTTCGCCTTCTACTTTGCCCTGCACTTTGTCACCCTCTATCAGTCGCTTTCTGTTTTTTTCCTTCTATTTTCCCACTTTTTTGTTTTTGTTTTTTTTTTTTTTTTTTCTGTGTGCATTTGGCAAATTAGCTTCGCTGCGACCCCCCTTTTCCCCCGGTGTAAAATGTCAACACAAGAGGTGTACCTATCGTAAATTTCTGTTTGTTTTTCTCGACACCCATTTATTTTGATTCTAGCTCTGAGAATTTTGGACTAACATAAAGTAATTGTTATTTGTTTTCATAACTTTTTTTGAAAATAAAGTATTGGTGAAAAACAGTTTTAATATCTAGAAATTCAAGAATTTCTTTAATAATGACATTTATTAAAAATATTATAACAATTTTAAGTTGTTTTTTATCTAATGCCACTATAAATTAGTTTCAACCAGATTTTTCATTATTGCCTTTTATACAGGTAGTTATTCTCTTATTTTTTCCAGGGCATCTCCCAGTCGCATCATTAGTGTTTGTTTTTTTTTTGCACAGGGATACGTTTACGAAAACAATGTTAGGGTATCTCCTTACTGGGGACTCATTACTTGCATTTTTCCCTTTGTTTTAGTCGCTTTATCAGCATTTCAAATGTGGGAACCACAGGCAAGCCCCGCCCACTTCTCCCTTTGATGGGCGTGGCGACAGTGGGACGCCAAAACAAATTCTGGGCCAAAACAAATTTCTCACAGCGCAACAGTTGACACCTTCCATACACGGAGAGCTAAAATGCATAGAAAAATTTAAAAATCTTTAATAATCCACATAAATGATATAAACAAACTGCATATTAGGTTAAACCTTAATAAAACCTTAAATCTAAATAAAATGATAATGAACAATATTTTTAAACCAAATTTAGGTAAACATAAGCTTTCAAAGATTTAAAATAAATATGCAGATTACTTAAGCCCTAAACAAATTTTGGCTAATGTAATATTTGCTGGTCAAACTTGCAAATAATATTTATATTTATGATTTTCCGGTGAGCATTTTCGTTGGTTCATTTTTGAGAAGCTTTTGTGATGTTGCTGTGTATATTAAGAAGCAACAGTTTTCTCCCAGTGCAGGTGATAAGTTTTCTCCCAGTGCAGGTGATAAGGCCGCCGTGAGAGGACATCTGTTAATTAGGCATGCACGTGGCTTTTATGGAGCGTTGGCATGGCGCCTGCTCTCATTTGAGGAGCGCGGGCTTTTCGGACCCCCTTAACCCTTAGGCGCCCCCCTAGCCAGTCGCAGTTTACAGTTGCGACGATAAGCTGCAAGTGCCAGGTACGAACCGCTTAATAATCGCATTTGTTATTGCATTTGCACGAGCAGTTCTTGCTTTTTTGCACATATGCAAATGCGAATGCATATGCATGTGCATAATATGCTCGCCTAATCGCATGCAAATGCCGCTTTCCAAGCAATATGAAAATTAAGTGTGCATGTAGGGTACACTGAAACCATTCACTCGTAATTCTTATCATTTTCCTCGGACGTTTTCGGTATCCAAAAAATGTTTTGTTAATACACACCATGAAATGGAAATTACAATTAAATAATTTGTTTTTTAATAAAGCTAACATTTAGGATATTAAATTACTCGTGACATTAATGTTATTACAAATTTGATAACGATTTTTCTATATTTTTCTGAGTGTATGTACGCGTTTTTGTATAAAATGTTTACCGATAAGTTAGGTTTGTCCATGGGGACTATTTTCCCAAGACATCTCTTCCGTTTAAGTTAAAATTCGGATGATTTATGGTCCATTTTTTGTTGCTACCAAATTTGTACATTCAATAAACATATGAAAGCTATTAGGGGAATTTAAAATAATGATTTATGTATATGTTGAATTTAGGCTTGGGTATGAATATTTATATATGTATATGTACATATGTATATGCATATTCAATTTCTCTAAATAACTTTTATTTTAGTCTGGATTTTGTTTTAATTATTAAAAATCTATTTAGTGGGCCTCATTTCCAAAAGTCTAAGATTCTTGGATCTTTTTGGGCTTACAACCACAACAAAGAACGACTATTTAAACGGGTTTGAGAAAGAACCGTAGTTAAAAAGGTTACAATATTTCACTTTTTTGTTGAATAAATTGCACATACGCTTTATTAAAACAACAAATTAAAAACATTTTTAAAATTCCGTTTTCGCTGCTACAGGTGCTTTTTTGTTTCCCTTAAAGTTTTTCCTGTTTTTTTTGCGTTTTTGCGAATAGGAAAACAATTTGGCAAACAGCATTTGACTACTAATTGCTGATGCTTTCGCTGCTGTTTGCTGTAACTCTTTTATCTCTAGGCCAGCACAACACAAATAGAACCAAAGTCAAGTTCATAATTTCAATTTTCAAGGTTTTTGGTAAACATTTTTCAACAAAAGGGGCAAGACAAAGCGGAATAGCAGAAAACAAAGTAAACAAGCCTAGTAAAATAGCGAGGAAAGAGTGCAAAAAAAAGTGTGCAAAAAAAGAAAGAGTAATGGGGATCGTGGGGGAACCTGGGGGGGGTAAAAGTCGGTGGTCTGTGTTTGTATTTTATTTGACTTCTCTTTTTTTGCCGGCTCCCCACATTCTCCACTCATTTGTTTTGCTTTGGCATTTTGTTTACGAGTGTTTTATGGCGGGCCAATAATTGGCCCTGCACTCCCACAGTGACTCCTCGATATCGCCGATCGATCTGTGGATCGCAGATTAAAAAATAATTACCCAGTATCTGATCGGACTCAAGTAGGAGCGAATAATGAAATCGACTCACTTAACTCAGATGTGCAATGCAATTACTAATCTTTTTTATAGCGATTGCCTTTTATTATTAGCTGTCAATTGAGTGTGATCCTTATCACTGTTTTTATTAAATAAAAAATATTAGCTAAAAATACTTTCTTACTGCAGGTCTCAAGTTAAAAAGGTAGAGCATTTCGTTTACAAAGCATTTAATTATTACAAAATAGTAATTTTATGATCTAAAGATTTAGAAGACCTACATATATCATTTAGGAAACAAATAATCTGGTTAGTTATTATTACAGAACCTTTAGTTGAAATGGGTACAAATGTTCCCATTCTGTTATATGTATTTTAAAAGACTGGAAATCCTAAGCGTAGAATTTATGGCTTATCATTTACATTTCTGTGAGCGATCGTTTCGATAGTTTCTGTGATTTCCCCGCGAAAGGTTTTCGTGGAAACTACTTTCCTAGATAATGGAAACTGGCGCCTGTGTTGCCGACGGTTTGCGATAATTGTCCGACAAGTTGAGGTGTGAATATAGGAATATAGTAATGCCGGTTTACTCACTGCATTCCGGGGAAAAACTCACACAATTAGCGGTTGGCTCCCTCGAAAAGCTCTTTGAACCCCGTGTGATATGCTTAAGTTGTATTTGATCGGTCTAAAGATAGATTTATCTACGGGGGGATAGGCGATTTAGCTGTAAGTCGACAATATTGAAATTCCCCTTAAAAGCTGCCAAGTCAGTGCCTTGCATTCCGTCTAATAAATGAATGAACGGACTGAATGAATTATGGGTAAATATTTGCATTCACATGACTTTATAAGTATGAGCAAACCTCTTCAAAAAAAACAGCGATTTTCACTGTTCCTAATTTATTTTCGAGGTAAACTTATTTATTTGGAAATATTTCAATCGAAGTTCAATAGAAGGCACTTATATTTATCAACAATCAACTCCGACGATTGTAAGTGCCTGCTAATTATATTACAACTTAAGATTTGGTTGCATATTAAATTCTGTAAATGTAAATAAAAATACTTAGTTGTTAGTATTTACGTTAAAATTAAAGCTTTTGGGCTATTAAAATGAAAGGTTAGTTAGTCATAAAACTTAAATAAAAATTGATGAATCTGTATATGGCTTAGAATGTTAATATTTTAATTATTGAACGCTGTTTGTAATCAGTACGGCCCATGGCTGTTATCTCCGGTTGTGTTCATTTCAGCGGGACCTCTCACCTCCGAGTACTATGTATTACAAAACAGATGCTGAGGCTATCGTTCCTTCCGTTTTGCATTATATATAGATTTCTATAATAATCGATGCGAATAGAAAGATAAGACCTAAATGGCAGATGGAAACAAAAAACGGGTGTCAGCGAGGGCAAATTATATGCTGTTCGGTATTAACTCACTATATAGATGTGCCGTTTAAAGTGGGAAAATCAAATGGGTGTCCAGATGAGGTGCTATATCGCTTCCACGATCCAAACGCTTAGCGGTCAATTTCGCCCATTCATTTTAATTGCTTTAGTCACTGACCACCGCCTTTCTTCCTCATTCTTTTACTTTTTTCGCAAAGTCTTCGTCGTCTTATCAAAATTAGGTCAAACTTGATGTAGGCACTCTTTGCTGATTAGTTACCGGTAGAAACAAAAACAAGGCGCACGCAGGTTATGGCCGGGCTGCGTATACTTTGTTGCCATTCGCTTTCGAGCGGGACGGTTGGGGGGGGGGGGTCGCCTCTCCTCACCGAATGTGATAAGAACGTACCTCTTATCAGAACGCCCAACTACAAAAACGAAACAAATCAGTTCTCCTTGAGCGGATCCGAGTGGTTGCCGTGTGCGCGCCAATCAGCTCTGCACAGAAAAATAATATTAGTCTGTATTAAAATTAATTCTTTTTTCATAGCCACAGGTTTTCATATGTCTAAAAAATATGCCCTGAAAGGAGTTTTAATAAAATATCGATTCTAAAACATTGTATTAGATACTTTCAAATACACATTTAGCCCAAATCCAACATAATAGTTATACCATGGAATAATATTTAAAATAAATCTCTAAATTTTGGTTATTGGTGCACAAAAAATGTAGTTTTAGGACTTCGAAAAGATTTGATTAATTATAAAAATATATTGTAAAGAAGTATAACATTACAATACGCATTAAAAAAATGTTTATAACATGCTTGCTAGTATAGTAGTCTAGTATTCGGTTTAATATGTTTTTAAAGTTTTTGTTTTATATTTGAAAATCATTTTTTGAGTGTACATTAATTTAGTGAATTTGCTGTGCTTGCAAAAAAAAAAGTTCCTTAACATTGAAATTGTGATAGTTTCTGTGTGCAGATAAAATATTTTTGCAATGCGCCTGCTAATTGAGATAACGGTATAGCTATAGTATAGTATTATTTATAGGCTCACGCACACAGATAGTAGTCACATGGGTCTTGATTGGTGATCATTTTCCGGGCCTATAAATCTCGTGCCAAAGTCTGGGATTTCGATTTCGCATTTTCGACGTTTCCTTGATTTGGTTTTTTATGTTTCGCACGATAACCTTAACGAAGGTCAATACTTAGCACTACCACACGAAAGCTTTCTAGGATTTCCAAAATATAATTTAAATAAAATTATATATATTTCGACATTGTCAAATTGATTTCTGGAAATTCATTTTTAAATAAAAAACGAATTCCTGGAAATGATTGATAGTTCTTTTTAATTTGGCTTGGTCTTAGTTTTTTTAAATACTTAGCAATTATACATAAGGTATAAAAGTGGTATTGGCATAAACTTAAAATTGTAAATCATTTTACTTACCCTAATGTCTTTCTATTTTTTATGAGGGATCTGTTTATCCTTACAAAAATAAACAACATAATATTTTTAACTTCTTTGTTTATTTGATATTTTTCAGTCAAATATTCAATGTAAAATATTAAAATCTTTTTTTAGACGACTTTTTTTTGGCGTTTTTGTTAGTTGTCTTGCTTAAAATCAAGCTTTGCTATTGTTTTTATCTATTTGACTTAAGACTTACATTTTACTTGTTGAAAGGCTGTCCGATATACAGATTTGAAAAAAGAAGGTTCATAATTGGGGTTTTTCGGACATATATGATATTTAATGTCAACTGTGCGTATGATTAATTTCAACTGAATGCATCATATGATTAAATTTCGAGATTAAGCAGCATAGAGCCGCTCATATCGACTCATATCCGGTGGTCAGCTGGACAATCTGCAAAAAAGTATTTACGGTCGTGCAGATATGGTTGCCAGGGCGACTTTTCGGACCCGTAACCGCCGTGAAAAAGGCCCCCGGATAGTTATAGTTATGGCTCTTATCGGATGAGAGCCACACGCTCCTTACCAAAGTCTTGCGACTTCCAACCGACCGACAGACCGACCCACCGACCACTAAAGTGTCAAATCATCCACAAATAATTGTGAAATTCCTCCTTCAACTGTGGTGGCCCAACAAAAAAAGTGGTAATATAATCTTGGAGCCAATTTATTGTTGGCCAAGTTAATCGCGTGCCTCAAGTGTTCGGCCGTCTGTCAAATTATCAGCTGTTCCCCATTAATTACATGCGCGCCTATCGCTCCCAATATACGGAATCGAAATTTCCTAATTTCTCGTTACTCATACGCACCGTTGCCGTGCCAGTAAAATTTTCGTAAAAGGGATTGATGATTACGTTACGCACAAAAATCTACGCACGGGTACGCGCAAATAGAATTTATAAAACTAATCTGAAGTGTGGAAGAGAAAGAGGGCCGCTTGCGTAAATATTTCAAGTGCCTCGGACGGCTGATAACGCAGGCAGCTGATTATAATATAATTATAATTCCAGTCTTGGCAACCGGCGACAAGATGGGAAAAACGTCACCGCCTTCTGGCGCCTATCCTCCCACTCCGGCACCACTTTTCCCACTCGCACAATTTCCAGCTGATTGGAGTTGATCTTGATTTATCTCGAAAAGGGTAAAACTCATCCCCTCAGATACAAGACATGACGATGTGAATATTCAACTTAAATAAATAAGTGAGTAAAAAAGGGAGAAACTTTAAGTTTAACTTATTGTAATTGTGTGATGATCCCAAAAAATATCAAACTTTTTTAATTTATAGCAAAAGCAATAATTGGTTTATTATTATTATTGTTAGTTTATAATTATATTAAAAGGTATTATGTTTCCTAGAAAATTCATAAACATTTTTTGAATTCACATCAGACTATTTTGTTAAAAACTATTAAACTATTAAAAAACCCTATTCTTATTAAATTAGAAACCCAAAAACTTGTCACAACTTACCATAAACTATCTTATAATCAAGTGATATAAAGAAATGTCTACCTATTTTATATTATTGATATTATTTTAAAAATAAATACCGAAGAACAATATTTCAAAGTATTAGACACTCTTTTTAATATTTTCCATTAAAATTAATATGCTAGTCATTTAGGCTTTTAAATTAGAAAGCATTTTTTAACAGATTCAAGAAATGTAATAACATTTCATTTTCACTTTTAAATTACAAAATTAAGTTCTGATGGGTGGCTGAATGTTTTTGTGTTATCTAGGTTCTCCCTTTTAAAAACCAAAAATCATTGTAGGTCTCTAACTATTTTGAATGTCTCATGCTTAATCTTCAAAAATTTCCCCAGCTGCTCTGTGATTTTTTGGGTCTTTAAGGTGGGCGGTGAATTTCCCAGCCACGATCGGTGAATAATGTTGAAAGATATAGCCGAGTGGTAAGTGATAAGCCATTTGGCGCCATTTGAAGTGGAATTGCGAACGCTGACGGGTGCCGAGATTGGCGATTACAACATGGGGCAATTCATTGGCAGTTGGTCTTTGGATTCTACGATTCTGATTCCGATTTCGATTTCGATTCCCATTTCAATTCGGTAATGGTATGTGACCTCTGGGTCCCACGAGTCTCAACACAGATCACATGTGGCTCCATATCTGTCACTGCTCTAATGCATGGCATAAATCTCATTGCAGCCTAATTGAAATCATTTTTTTTTCGGACTGGCGAATTTGAATTGCGGCAATCGAATGTCGAACGGATCGAGGGTCGATAATGGGGCTGATAATGGCACCCTGGCCCCATAGTATACGTATATATAGTCAGTCTTGCCCTTCATTCTTCTCACAGCCATTGAATGGGTATCAGTGTGAATGAATCCCTTTTACAGACTCTTAATGAACTCATTACTTTAATCTCGTGGAGAGCAGTGTTTACATATAGTCTTAAAAGGCCATTCAATATTATTTATTTTCTAGATGACAGCCAACCATTTCCGATGCTTTGTTAGCAACAAATAATTTATCTAATTGATGTTTTTATATATCTCTCTCTTGGTACTGAAAAACACTTATGGGTGAATTAAAAATAATTGCAAATTTTGTCCATTTTTTTTATCAAATGTCCAAGATATATCTATCCTTTTACTATTGAACAACTATATTAATTATGATTTAATTATTTTCTAGAAATTAAAAATAAAAAATATGCGTAAACTAAAATTTGTATTGTTAATAAATGAATCTTCCTGACTTAAGTGTTAATGTAAGGCTATATATATTTTAAATATTAAAAAAAAATGAAAAATTAAATTTAGTTAGAAACTGAACCATTTTAAGGGTATTGGGTAGTCTTCATTATTATCAACATGAAACAACATCTGCTTGCACAATCGGCGCTTGTTCTTATCAGCCTGACGACTCATTTGCATTTACTCATCATTTGTTGCTAATGCCCACCTCCCAGTTACAACAAATTACAACAAATTACTATTGGCGATAGGGGAATATAAGCGACATTGCTCATACGCCCCATTTGCGGCGCACTTGATACCGATACGCACTTTTTCAACGGATCGGACCATTATACTTACTATATGTATACATATGTATATATAGATTCGCCACCTCTTCAAAGGGATCAGTTGGCCTGACGCACGATTCTCGAGAAGATCGCCAACATATATCCTATATCCTCGATATGAACTAGGGAAATGGAAATGAAAATGGGAAAGAAAACTTAAGTAAGGAAAAGTAAGAGTGAAAGCGAAAGAGGGGCACACGAGTGACCCAGTTTATTTTCTATAATCGCCAGCACCTAGCCCGGTGTATATATACACCACTTATATAGAGCCCATAAATAAGATTACTGATTACCGCCGGTCGCCAGAATCGTGGCTCGTAAAGAAAAGAAAAAAAAATGAAAATGTCGCCGTCTGCCTATGAAATTCAATAGCTTCGGGATAAGTGTGTGTACCCTATTTGTAGTATCGCAGGTCTGGACCCGAAAAAGACTTTCGATTGTCGCTTAAGTGATTTACGCCGCCTTATTGGGAATCGCTTAAATGCCTCACGAATAATCTAAAAGATGGCATATGGACATGAAGTGCTGTCATCATCGACGGTAAATAATCGGTTATTGAGGGAAACTTTATTTAATTATAATCAGTATGGGAAGTTATTATACACACTTTCAATGCTAAATTTATTACATCATGACGAACAAATGATGGTAAAATAAGAAAAACAATTAGGTATGGTATAAAATCGAGAAGTTTGAAAGTCCACCTAGAAGTTATTTAAAAACTCTAACCGGAAAAATCACATTTCGCTATGCTAAACTGTTTGAAGGTTGTGGCAATTAAATGACGTTGTGGGCGTGGAAAGGTTACCGAATGAATGCTATTGTTTGTTATTTAAATATTAGCTCATTACATTTATTCCATTTGTATAATTTATATTAAATTAGTAACTCAATTTTAAAGTATTTGTTATATAATATAACTTGCATTTAACCTTCTAAACATAGAATCCTAGCAACCTTAAATAAAAGAATCAAATTAAACCCTGCAACATGTTCACAAGGAGATGGAAAATCGTAGAGAAACCAATCAAAAACCACTATTTAAAGGTCGATTAATAGTCAAAGACGGACTTCAGCTTGCATTTAACTATTTTTTGATTAAAGTTTTTCAAGAAGATCTCTTTAATGAGCTATCGTAAATGATAGCGATTTGTTTTTTAATCGTTGCACGATCAAGCTGCGTTTGTTATGTCCGTTTAAAGTGCATACTTATCGTCGGATAGATCAAAAGATCAACATAATTTATGCCGGGAAACACCCACGAAAAATTGCATTGTGATTAATCGAAAAGCCATTATAAATGGATGAAAAACATACAATTTCTACGGGTACTCATTCGAATAAGCAAGCGAATGACTAAGTGACTAAATGACTGACTGAATGGATGAGTGATTGCGAAACAGCAACGAAAATTACGCGAAAGGCGCCTGTTTGCCCTATTTGCATTATGCTAATGATCCGTAAGAGCCCCCGATCCCCCAGAAAACCCCGAACCCAAAACAGAAAACCCCCGAGGCTCCCACCATTGGACTAGAAACAATAACACAAGAGTCGTAACTGTTACAACAATTGCAACTGCATAATTTCAGTCTATTCTCCGATGCTTCTGCAACCCCATTCGCACTTTTAGTTACGATACTAGATTATAGAATAGAATATATAGTGGGATTTGATGTTTGTATCATTCTAATAAATGAAACTGTTTATTTTTAAGTTAAATATTAAATTTAACTTTTATTGATTAATAATAAATAACAGAGTGCAGTTTAATATATTTGTAATATTTATACATTCAATAGCTTGTATTAACAAATTATTATTTCTTGTATTAAGATTTTTTTGTAAAATAAAAACTACAATTATTTACAATTGTTATATAAATAAATAATTTATTAAATATTTATTTAACTTAATTAAATATATATGAATTAAGTTATTTACCAAAACTATATTTTTTTCCATTTTGGCCATTATATTATTAATGAGAAAATATTATTGAAAAATGAAAAACAGAGAGCAACCAGAGAATATGGGCCTTCGACCCAGTTGTCTAGCCCCTCGTTTATGTTTATTTTCCCCATTAAATGCAAAATGCGCGGCAAATGGGACGCCGGCTGCTGCCTCGCATTTTATTTAGCAGTTGTAGTTGTCGTAGTTTTTGTTGTAATGTGGTAAAGGTCTCGCACGTGTAACGCTTACATACACTCGAAGAAAACTCGCATTGCACACCCACAAGCAAGCGATTGCGGAGGCAGTGAAACTATTTTAAATACTTTAGCTTACAAAGTTGCTGGTTGGAAACTGCGTAAAACATTTTTAATCGCACATGCCAGTGGCTCGTGTTTGGCATTCGTGGGTGGGTGCTTGGTTGGGTGGTGCAGTGGGTGGTTAGTCGAGGTGAAGGGGGTTGTTGGTGGGGCGGGCGGTTCCGTCCATGTTTACATCACCCCGACATCGCCATCAACGCGTGTGCAAATATTTTTTGGCGCATTATCGAAATTTATTATTTCTCTGAGCGGCGCGAAATTATTTAGATTTTAATCAATAAAAATATCCATTTAAAGTTTCCAAAAATATTTATCATATTAAATTTATATTTTCACGCTTACATTTAATGAAGTAATTTTATATTTTACAAATAAAAGTAACACATTTTTAAGGTAATGCCTAATAAACATATTAAGTGTATCTTGAGAAACATTCAAATTTATATATTGGTTAGCTAACTTTTTGGCATGGAAATTTAATTAAATGTTCCCTATAGCCCCTAAATGTAAAATATTATATTAGTATAGTTATTAAAATTGTGTTGTCTGTTTTTAAAATAATCATTTTTTATTTAGTAACTTCTTTTTTTTTGTCCGTCAATGCCAACGACTTTTTGATTATGTTGAAAGTTTTGTTCGCTTATATGGCACGCCACATAAATATATGTATGTTCCCATACCGACATCTCCATCCTCGGCATCATCATCATTTTTTATATTCCTGCCAACTGTCATTAGCTTCCTTCAGCCGTGTTATTTATCTGACGGAGTCGCGAAGTCAGATGCATAATTACGTATTATCAGCGTTTTACATTGACATTCTGTGCATTTTTAATGACTTCTTTTGGGCCGAAATAAAGAAATCGACTGTCTCACTGTCTTACTGTCTACTGCCTGCCGAGACTTCCAAATGCAGGACAGACTGTACCGGGGATACAGTCGAAGATAGCGAATAAAAGGCTTAAGTGTACATCATTGACATTTGACAGGCAGACAGACCATCACATATATATATATATATATATGTATATATATAAATAAATACATATATCTCACCACCCCCACTGCTTTAATTTTATGCAGCGTCAAGAAGCAAATTTTCGGCGCTTTTTGTTTTTATTCTGTCTGCCGAACCCAACTCAAATCGCTCATTTCGATGGTGGAACTTTTCGGTTCTTTGTGCCTTGCACTTTTGACAGATACTTCTGTCAAATTAAGAGGGGAAAATGGCAGGGGTTCTGCGATTGCTAAGAATTTAAATTATTTGCTAAAATTCAGATTTTACTAATTAAAAGCATAGCAGCAACATCGAAATCTAGAACACCGACTGTTTCAATAAAGAAAATATACGAAAACAAATTTTAGCTGAATAATAGTTGAACTAGAGGGAATAGTTTTCTCAATACTATAACTTAAATTAAACAAATTTAAAAAATTGACAACTCCCATTTATTTTAATATAATCGCTCTTGAGAAATACAAATTATTTTAAAATTAATTTGATTCTATTACATTAGAAAAGATTACAGAAACGCCGGCTTTTGCCTTGCAATCAATACAAAGTGAACACAACGCTTTTCTTCACGATCCTAATATTCGCAGAATTTCACTCTCACAACTTCCGCTTCGACCCACAACAAGACTTCCTGGAAATGGATCTCCGGGGCACTTGAACTATATTTTATGACCGCCTGCCATGGGAACTTGAATGGGGATGCCGAGCTATCCGACGCCATAAATAATCAAAATAATAATGTGTCAAATCTTTTGAGCAACCGACAAAGCGAAATAAATCAAATCAAATGCGAAAATAATGCCCCAAAAATATCTCAGTTTTTATAGCGCCATACACATCCGCATATTGTGCAATTAGGCTAGAGGCAAGCCCATCAACTTGAAACCAATCTTATTGTTCGGTTAATTTTGGTCTCAAATCTGGCACTATATATCGGAAGATCAGGAAGATTCCCCAATATGGGATCACTTTGGACGGTAGTCATAGTAAAAATAAATCTAAAGATGCTACAAAAAAATAGTTTTCAGAGAATTTTATAATTGAAATTGTGAAAACATATTGCAATAAGGACCGGCTTTTAAAATAAAAAAATAATTTCTTAATTAAACTTCACTGTTTTCGAGGCAAATAAAAATGATGGCTATTTGTTCTTACTTAAAAAATACTTTGCCTATCATAAAGTATAACTTTAAATTTAGTTTCATAAATAATCACTTTAATTTAATAATAAAACAAGAAAGGAAAGCTAACTTCGGGCGGAGCCGAAGTTGAAATACCCTTGCAGAATATTCTGTAAATTATATTCTCCAAAATTATTCATATGATGCATTATTAACACTCATAAAAAATCCCAACTTCCTAACTTTACAAACACCAAAGTTATGGCATTTCCGATCAATCAGTAATATGGCGGCTATAGGATATAGTCCACCGATCCTTATGAAATTTTATTGGTCGGATTGATTGGCCAAATATAAAACCCATAGAAAATCCCAACTTCCTAACTTTACAAACACTAAAGTTATGGCATTTCCGATCAATCAGTTATATGGCAGCTATAGGATATAGTCGGCCGATCCCGGCCGTTCCGACTTATATACTGCGTGCAAAGGAAAGAAGGGTGTGTGCAAAGTTTCAACTCGATATCTTTAAAACTGAGAGGCTAGTTTGCGTAGAAACAGACAGACGGACAGACGGACATGCTTATATCAACTCAGGAGGTGATCCTGATCAAGAATATATATACTTTATAGGGTCGGAGATGTCTCCTTCACTGCGTTGCACACTTTTGACCAAAATTATAATACCCTCTGCAAGGGTATAAAAACACCAAAGTTATGGCATTTTCAATCGTTCAGTTATATGGCAGCTATAAGATATAGTCGGCCGATCCTTATGAAATTCGGTATGTCGGATTGATTGGCCAAAAATAAAACCCATAGAAAATCCCAACTTCTTATCTTTAAAAACACCAAAGTTATGGCTTTTCCGATCGTTCAGTTATATGGCAGCTATATGATATAGTCGCCCGATCCGGCTCGTTCCGACTTATATACTACCTGCAATAGAAAGACAAGTTTTGCGAAAGTTTCAAGCAGATAGCTTTAAAACTGAGGGACTAGTTTGCGTAGAAACGGACGGACAGACGGACAGACGGACAGACGGACGGACAGACGGACGGACAGACGGACATGGCTAGATCGACTCTCCTGGTGATGCTGATCAAGAATATATATACTTTATAGGGTCGGAAATGTCTCCTTCACTGCGTTGCAAACTTTTGACTGAAATTATAATACCCTCTGCAAGGGTATAAAAAATGTACATACCCCGTGACGTCTTTGATGCACTGCATCCGATCCAAGTCCAAGTAAGATGGTATCGATGGTCCGTCGTAACCTATTCACAAACACAAGCACATAAGAAAAAAAAAAAAAAGTACTATTTATGTATTATTGATTATCATACTTCGTCACAAAATTTGAAGGTTTCAAGGTGCATTCGTCACCTCGTTGAAAAGTGTTGATGTTTGATGTGGAAATGGCGCCCATTATTAACCAGTTAAATTTAAAATGATCGAGCATTTGGATGATTAATTTGACAAGCAGAGATGTTCTTTTCCTAAGTCCAAGAATTATGTTTTGGAGATAGCTTGAATTATACCTAGCTACCTAATAGTTAACATTTTATTTTTAAGTCAGTCCAGTAAAAGCGGTGTGCTTTCAGTTGTTGTTGGATGATTCTATTTGACATTTAAATGAAAAAGTTATTTTGTGAAGTAAGCATATTTATATCAAATCAATTAAATCACTCAAAACATCAAAGAGCTCCGTGCATAACACTGAAATTAATCTTGTCAGCTATTTAAATTGATTAATGCTTATGCTTTTCTTTAAGTTTAATTCGAATTCTAAAATTGCTTATACTCTTAACAACATTACCATGATTAAATTAAAAGAACAAATTACTAATCAAACACTACATGATCATAGTTAAGAGTAAGTAATAATTATTGAAAATAAAATAATATTAATCCAAATATTTATATAAGTGAGGCAATTAAGTATCTTATTTTTGGTGATATAGAATAAATTAAAATTGTTGAACATTTATTACCTCTGATGTCACCTGTCTTATGCCATTATCATTCAGTACAAACAACTACATATTATCCATCTGATATAATATTTATCAATATAATTAATATGAAAATGTACAACGCTAGTCTGTGAATATTAATTAACAAAATTATAGTTTAAATTTTTACACCCACCTGTATAATATTGTCTGTTAACACCATTATCCATCTGATCGCACGATCTTCACCGCTTTTGGACACACTTTTCGGTGTCAAATGGTGTTTTGTATTTCTTGTAAGTATTTCCTTCGGCAAAACCCATTCTCCCAGCAACCGAATGAGGCAATCTGTATGTTGTATATGAATCACGGATCGCTTAGATCTGAAAACTTGTCCGGGGCATTTGCCATAAATCAGGCGGGGCGACAATCGTGTACAAAGCCATGTTGTACATGCCTCGACTTCGGTTTGCAGTTGTCAAAAATTCGCACATTTCTGCGTCGGTTTTTTTCTGCCTGATTTCTGATTTCGGATTTCTGACTCGATCGGCCTCCAAAAAGTGCGTGCGCTGGTGTGTTGTCATTGTCATGTAGCCGGCAATTAAAATTGGTCCCCTTCCGCCGGCCACCGCTCCGCGAAACCCCCCCCGAAAGCCCATCGAAAGCCCCCTCGAACCCCCTTAGAAACCCCTCGAAACCCCCCAAAAATTGGCAGGGCAGCTGTTAAATAATTTATGAAGTGCGTAGGGTTTCTGGCGCGCATTTCAAGCAGCTCGAGAGCCCCCAAACGCAACTCATTTCATTTATTTCACTTCCAAAACTCCGGCCAAATATTTGCGCATCGCTCACGCACTTTTTTTGGGCTGCCCTGTTCAATTTGGTCGAAGCGTCTTCTCTGCAGATACCCTACAAATGGAGGGTATCAAGGAATTGGAGAGCAATTTAAAATATTGAAAAATAAAACGAAGTGATTTGCAATTCTAACAAAATGTTACTACACGTTCACCTGGACATTAATATAAATTTAAAATTAAATAAAGAAGTTTCGGTATAAATAAGTTTATTTGAGTTATTACCAGTTAATTCAATTTGGCTAAAAGCTAGAGTATTTTACCCTTCAGTTATTTCATTGATTTAAACTTGTCCATTTTTTGTTTGGCCCGATTCGGTTCGCTTCGATTTGGTTTGCTTTTGTTAGCCGGAAAATATTTGGCCACGCAGGTTTTTTGTCTTCGGTGCGTTGCTCATTAAACATTTTGGCCAAAAAACTTAGTTGCGATCTGCATGCAAATGCCGCTGATTAGCCGGGGCGCCGAGTTGGCCATAAATCAATGGGCCGCCTTTGCTGCCACACGAGCCACAATTCCGTGGGGCCACAAGTGGCAAATGGAAACTGGAACTGGCCCAGAACGGATTCGAGAAGTCGGGCTACGAAACACCACCAGCTGCAGAGGGTCTTCGTCGGGTTCCTTTGGGTCGGGCTCTGCACTGGTCTGGTCTGGCATAGTGGGGTTTAGTATGCTCTATTCCCCGCCAGCTCCCGATCACGAATGCTCGCTCAACCTTAGCACTCAGTCAGGAAAGTCCGTTGAGGGTTCTCCCTGCACTGCCACAAAATTGGTGATCTTATTTCTGGCAAGGAGAATTAAATACAGTACATTACCAGATAAATAATTGTTGGTTTCTTAGTTCCTGCTCTTTACGATCTATTTTCTACCTCATAACTTGTTGCATTATTAAAATACATATTCATTTAATGTCGATTGTAATTCTTACTACCTTAAAACCTTTTCGAACTCAGTATATAACATAAATATTTCTATATTATTCCTTACTATTTGAAAACTTGAATTTTCCCTTGCTTTGTCATTTCATAGCACTTTCAATACCCCTTTTCGCGCAGTGTGGGCGAGGGAAGTGTTAAGCTCGCCACAGAAAGTGGAAAGAAGAGCCTGATTAATTATGAATTGAGTGTCTGAGCCGAGTTGCCTGCACTTGCACTTGTGTTTCACTTTTTGCACTTGCGGCACTTTTCATATTTTTACGCTTGCGGAGTTCGCCTGCAGACTTCATATTGTTTAATATTGTCTGGGTGGTGATCTCGAGGGGAGGGGCGACTTCATCCCGTAAAGGGGCGGGGCCGGGGTCAAGGGCGGGGCTGCAAAGGGGGAGGCATTCGAGCAACAACTTTTGTCACGCCACACAACGAAGTCGATAAGGAGCGCTTCAGGAAGTGCCTAGAAATTCATTTCCTTGGAAATGTTATTTCAAGATTGCAAAAAAACTTCAGAAACTAATCTTTACGTTAGTAATATTTTAATATTTCAGTCCCTTCAACTTTTCACAAAACATTTACATCAAGCTATATTTAACTACTTTAAAAATATGTTAACACGAATTGACTTCAAAGGTGGTAAGGGTTGTAAAGCAAAAAACATATCCATACAACTATTCTAGGGAACTTAACCCCTGATCCGCCCCTGTCCTCTTGGATGCACTTGCCACTTCACTTGCAACATGCACTTATGCTCGCGGCACGTCCCAGTGTCTTTATCATATAAACGGTGCGATTTAAATTAATAATTAAAGCGGACTTGTGGTTGTGGTCTTTGGTCTCTGGTCTCTGGTCTCTGGTCTCTGGTCTTTGGACTTGGGACTTTGGGCCATCTGCCGATCTGCGGCAGGTGGATCGCAGGTGGATGCGAGTGGATTAAGCTGCCCACCCTTGATGCCATAAATCAACGGGGACATTGGGCTGGTGCTCAGCCAGATGAGAAGTTGCAGAAGAATCCATTACAGCACAAAATAGCAGGCCCAACATGTAGGACTTTAGAGGTTCCCTTGCCATGCTCACACTTGAAAGCGATTTATTCTTCATTTTTATCGATTCATTTGGACTCGCTTTATCCAAATCTTAACTAATATCAAGTTTATGTAATGAAATTTATGCATATAATCTTAATTAGGCTAATTGGCTCTCATCACCAAAAGATACTTCATTCTCATTATCAAATGACTATATCGTGCCAGGTTTCTTAATTTTTAATTTTAATTTGATTAAATTAGTATAGTTTTTAGAATTTGGTATATATTTTTCCACTAGCTAAATTGTATTTTGGCTTGCTTGTAATTTTATGAGTGTTGTTGAAGACTTGCCCTGACTTTAGTAAGCTCTGCTCCTTCTGTCATATAAAAGTGCCATTGAAATGGGTTCTAGGCGAGTTGACTAACACTAAATTTGCCGTTTTCGCAGTCGAAGTACCCAAATCAGAGGGCATACTATGCCAAGTCGAGGACTAG
Organism: Drosophila kurseongensis; assembly: GCA_018153305.1. NCBI lineage: Eukaryota > Metazoa > Arthropoda > Insecta > Diptera > Drosophilidae > Drosophila > Drosophila kurseongensis. The sequence continues at coordinate 3,174,007 of JAECXX010000141.1, forward strand.
AATCGGTGAAAATTGAAGGGACAAACCAGACGAGGACGAACCAGAGATGCTGCTGATGGACGCCCTGTTCAACAGCCTTTTGGTGGTCAGCTCCGGCTACGGCCTCTACACACTCCACCCCCTGGACACGCCCTACGCCTATGCGACGGCGGCCTTGAGCCTGGTCCACGGCCTTCTGGGGGTGGTGCGGGCGGCCAGCAACGACGATGATGAGTGCAACCGAGTGCGGCTGATAACGTCGGGGATAATGGAGATAGTGCCGCTGCCGCTGACCAACATCGAACTCTATCTGAAGTCCAGCAATCCCAGTTTGGCAATGGCCCACGGCTGTTTTGTGGTGCCATTGGTCTACGACTTGATGGCCAAGATGGGCGACAACGAGGACACCTCCACGGAGACTTTGAAGGAACTCACCCTGCTGGGCAATGTGGTATCGCTGCTCTTCCTGGGGGTCAATCAATCCAATAACCTGTACGGCGGAATGGCCGCAATCGCCTTTGGAGCCCGCTACGGATCCGTGATCCTCGATTATTATTGGGAGGGTCTGGGCGCCGACTTCACCCTGCTGGCCCACTCCCTGTTCGTCGTCCTGATGACCATGACCCTCTCGGCCAAGTGAGGATAGAGCCCCCCAAGATGCAGCCCAGCCAAGGCCAGCGGTTCGTTGGCCCAGCTCAATAAACTTGAAATTAATGTTGGCAAATTAAAATGCAAAAATAAACATTAATTGTTTTGTCACACTCGCAGCACGACCAAAAAATTAAGTGTCTTCATCGCCATTCTTCCCCTTTGCCTCTCCACCACGACCTCAATCATCCGGAGATCCAGAGATCCAGAGATCCAGCTGGGGATAACATTTTAGCTTCAATTTACAACGTCAGCGGCGGGGAAACGTTGCCAAATCGACTGAGCCCCACTCAAAGCCAACCAAAAAAACTGGATAAAATGCTTGCTTTAAGATGGCCGAGTTCCCGAAATACTCAGTTTAGAACACAGAAGCATTATTAGATTTTTATGTCACAAAGACGCTGATTTTTGGCTGTAAATTAGCTTCACAACAATTTTACGATCCCAATAAAATGAAATCGATTTGCATTAAAAATATAAAAAAATTGAGAGCGAAAGAAATTTTTATAAAATTGCCTTGGAAATAGCTACTCTTTTAAATTGTTAAAAATCGGGGACTTTCAGAAAATGCCTTTACCTTTGATTTAAAATTTGTTTTTTGTTTGCTTTATAAAGATTTGATTATTACAAAAAGTTAACACATATATTAAAAAATTTGTTTGAATAGATCAAGTGTTATAATTGTAAATAAAAGAGGAACTGGTCCATTACATTAATTATAAATATAAATAGGTATACAAATAAAAAAGCCCATAGTTTTTTCGGTGAAGCAAATACTTACAAATGGTAAATGTGTAATACTAAAGTTTGTGCTTTTGTGATACACATAATACACTTACTAGCGGTATTGAATATAGAAATATAACAAGAATGTTTAGGTATCTCCCCAGGAGCGGCTCAAGGACAAGGCGGGTAAAAGAAGGCCTACTTTTGGGCGCCGCAAGGCGTGAATCTCGGTGGCGGACTGCTAATGAAACGGCGCCATTAAAACGACCAACAAATGTGCGGAAAAGAGCCGCGAACACGGCGGATGGGCAATAATTTATGCATTTTAATTAATTGCCTGTTGCGGGACCCCGTCGCCGGGTTTTTATGATGGCTCTGAGAGATCGGATCGTACCCCCCTCTGAGAAACCCCCCTCCCTTGGGGCTAATCATGTCGTCATTTGCATTTCACGAGGTTACGGGGATTAAGGGGATTTGGGGGAAACCGGGGGGACTATGCGGATGTTCGGCACAACAGACAAATTCATTTGTGCATTTAAAAGACGATCCATTTATTTTATGAATCAAAGCTGTGCGCTGCAAAAAAGTGAAAGAGGAAATATAGCAGATAACGCCAAGGAAATACAGTAGGCAAACCAAAGAAAAATTAATATTTTAGAACATAATATAAAAACATAAAAGCCTAAGTAATATTAGATTACATTTTTCTATTATTGATTTGAAATAAAACGTTTAATTGGCACCGACAACATGGAATATGTTAACACTGCGTATGCGTAATAAATTAAAGCAACTTCTAAAAACGCTTAAAAATCATATTCCCATGGTAACATTTTTGGTGTGTTTTTTATAATAAAACGCGTATTTTTACATTATTTATATAAATTTTTAACAATTCGCTTTTTACAGTATTTTATTGAATAAAAAATGTGCTGTTAATTCAAAAATGTATAGACTTTTTCATTTAATAATTACTAAAATATTATTGAAAACATTATTTTCATAGCCAGAAAACCGCTGGTGTATCGAGAATATTATTTTTTTCTGCCCCCAAGGAATTCCACTCTATCGATTGAGCCCTGTGTTTAGACGATTGTAACCGCTGAAACATTTCAAAAATGTCTTTAAAAAAATCCAAAAAATCAACAACGGCGAGAAGCAGCAAAACAAAACAGAAACCGCGGAAAGGAAGCGGCCTAAAAAAACCAATAAGAAAAAAGCGCGCGCTGGAAATTGCACGCCGAATGCGCCTGCGCAGCGATTTTAGCAAGTTCAAAAACCTGCAGTGACTCAGTCGGCTAAAAAAGCCGGCCGGCATTGGCGCAGTCTCCGCTTTTATATTCATTCCTCTTATTTTCTTATTTTATTTTTTCATTTTTTCCGCTGCTGCCGGCGCTGCCAGCTTTTGCTCTTTTCTGTTGTTGTCTTGGCTTGTTTATTAAAAAAAAAGTAAAATAAAAACCGATCGGCAGACAGCGGCGTCGTTAAGCAAAAAAAAAAAAAGACGAAATAAAATAAAAAAATAAAAAAAAAACCATGCATGCAAAATGAATGCGGACATCGGAGAGACGAAAAGAGTGCGAATACTGCTAATGAATGCGAAATGGAACACAGAGTCCACAACGCACAGCAACGCACTTAAAATACTCTGTTGAAATACAAATAATTTAATAGTTGATTATTTACAAATTCATTTAAATCTACTTACTATTAAACAAATAAGAGCTCCAAGTGTTTACTAAAACATGCAGTTGCTTTGAAACTACAAAAAACATGGAACTGATATCCAATTAAGAAATATATATCTTTCACAACTTATTAAGATCATTAAAACATATTATTTTATTAATAAACTTCTTAAAAAATTATTATTTTTTAAACCACTACCTTAAATTGGTTAATACTTTTACGGTTATATTGCATCACTTTCAATCCTTCACAAACTGAACCCGATATTGAATAAGCCCCGACTCTTCCTATTGTCGCCGCCATATCATTAATGAGTGCCCGCCAATGTGTTCGAAAAGAAACGGTCAAAATGCGAGGCGACGCCAACGCAACCGGCATCTTTCGATATGTACTATATCGCCATATAGTATATATACTCGATCGTATCTGGATGCATACACATGCACGTTTGGCAACGGCGCGAAATTCAAAAAAGCTGCGCGCCGACGCTGCTGCGCCTGCGCATTGTTGTTGGACGTGATTTGTTTACGAATCTTAACAAACTGTGTACACAAAATATTTTAAATTACCACGAAAGGCGTCGTCCGTTCAAATATTGTCCGCACACACAAAAACGCGGCTCGGAAATCACAGTGCTCCATCTATTTGCACTGGCAAAATCAATAATTGCGAAATGATCGAGATGCACTGAAAAAAACGGCATTTAAATAAATTACTTTACTTATTTGGTTACAAAAATAACAAGATCGCAGGAAACTATTACGAAAGACTCTTTTTCAATCACTTATACACAAAGAAATATTTCAAAAATATTTCTTAACATCTTTTTATGTACAACGATGGGAAAAGTAAAGACACCTTAATGCAAGCACTAAATTAATTTATGATGGTGCGAATTTAATCACACATTTTCTCGCAGTGCTGAAAACCCGTTACAGCCGCAATGACTCAAACTCACACACATTCAGATATTATCGGCGGCGTGGGAGAGACCAAAAACTAGAGCTGCATTCGTATGAATGATGTGTGCCATATACACTATATATGCGAGTGAATCACTCGATTCGCAGAACCACTAAATGCAGCTAAATTGATTGTCCGATCACGATGCCGGCAAACTGGCAATTGCAAGTGAATGGACACTATATAGTGGCTATATAGGAGTGTGTGCAACGGTTTTCGGGGGATTACTTTGGGCTGTGAATGGAATGAGAATGCGGCGGCGAATGGGTCCAATTCTGGGTCAACTAACTTGACCGATTCGATGCGGCATTTCTGACCCTAGAATCGGACGTGAGTACTTTATAATAATTCACTTACTTATCAATATTATTCTAGATCAGTAACTAGCACTCAAATATTCCGTATTTATTTTTCACAATTTATATGATCCTGTCCCTTTAAGCTGATTCAAGTAAGTTTTTAGCTTATTTCTCTAATAATCTGCATTTTAATCTAATTACATTTTTGTACCCATTTAAGTCATTAGCTATTTCTAAGCTTTCGATGGCTTGCAGAAAGGTTATACACAACGTTACTTCTAGAGTTCTTTACCTGTCCACCACAATCTCGATTTTGAAGTAGTTCAATAAAAATGTGCGAAAAAAATCAAAGAAATATTTAAATGGAATCTATTTACAAACAGGATGCCTTTTGCATTTATTTAATATGCTAATATTGTACGGCATAGAACGATGAATCAGAAAAATTTTCTGAAACAGATTCGCTCGAATTGTTGTTCGAGCTGAATAAACAACAACGCGAAATGGTTCTAAGAAATTCCAATCGACTTGTTACACAGCGCCGATGAATCAGATTTTCTCGAGATCTCTGGGCCCCAGAAATCCAGATATCCAGATACTCGATACTTTGGTCCTTGAATGGCGATTCCCGAACCCAAAAACAAAGGCGCAGAGCAAAATGCACTGCCAATTAGCAAACGAGTTAAGTCCGGCAATAAGAACTTGTTAATTGCAATCTCCACTTCGACTTTGGTTAGCAAACATTTCCGCCGCTCATTATGAGGGGCCTGTTAACGAGGGAACACTGTGCCGGACAAACTAGGAAGTTGAGCAAACTGACACCGAAAAACTTGTTTCTAAATTAGTGCAAATCATTTGCATTGATTAAACTTAATTCATATCTGAATGCCTATTTGATTTGGCCGCACAAAAAATCTGCATACGACTGCACAGGAAAAAAATGGGACTAAATAAAGCAACACTTGGGAATTTCTTGTCTGTACTGAAGAAGAATAAATCTTTATTATTTTTTTTAAAAATAAAGATATATCTGACAATCTTTTATATTTGTTCAAATACAGTTGTTTAAATATATTTTACGAATGATTTTCAACACATAATATTTCCGACTAGCTGACACCTGGTCTATTATCAATTCAATCAAAAAAATACATCATTTTTCTCTAAGTGTACCAATTTTTTATATGGAGAATCAACAATGGCCATGACGTCATGATTATGGGGATTTGGGATGGGCCCTGCACCTGTCGCCAAGTTGGCTTCAACTTAAACTTAAACTTAAGCATATGCTTGAAAGTCGGTTCGTCATTAGATGACCACAGTTAGCAAACGAGTTTTATGGTTTTATAGTTTCATAGAGATATCCAGTTTTTTTTGGCCACATCTTCGTGCCTGCATATTCATCGCTTGTGTGTGTATATAATTACAATAATAATCGTTATGGTTATGCATTAATTAAATTAGTTATCTCGCCACGATTGTCACATTAAACATTCTGACCCGACTTTGGTATGATTTGGGATTAGTCTTGGTTTTCTCTTTGGCAGACAAGCCTCTCAAACGTTTTAATTAGCATATGTGCTGCATTTAAGTTTTTAAAATTTGTGAGAGGGCCATTAGCTTAGATTAAATCTTAATTTTTGCTGCCATCCTCCTGGAGCTATAAAATATGCTAGTCTACAAAGTGGCCATACTTTGTTTCTAATTCAGTCTTTTTAATTGTTTGTTCTGGTAGAAAATTAGAATAATTAAAAATTAAATCCTTCCACAAAAACATATACCCAATTTTAAGACAAAAATACTACGCTTTTTATTGAATTTGATTAGTCAGCAAATACTTAAACAAATATTTCTATATACTATATGCGCAAAAACAGTCTATTAATAATTTAATGAATGCAAATTAAATATTTTGATGAATGGAAATTTTAAAATTAGCACTTTGCTATTAAGTTAAGAAGTTAAACAAATTTCATTTTATTACGTTGTACGCATGCTTTAAATATCTAAAAGCATTTCACAGATTCTCCTATATCTAGACGAATTTTCGCGATCATTTTTCTTTTTTCTGGACGGCACTATATATGGCAAGTGACTATATAGTGCTTCAGACCGATCTTCTGTCGCTAGGCGTTACACAAATGTCGTCTGACACATTTTCGACTCGCCGGCACTTAGAGAGAAACGAATGTGAAAAGCGGAAAAAACGGAAAAGCGCGCTGGGGGGCGGGGAAAACATTTGAAAAGCATTTTCAGTTGTCAGTTTTGTGGGTCGCGGGTATAATACAGAATAATATGTGGAATAATGTAGAATAATATGCGTCATAATGGCAGGCCTGTGAACCACTCTTCTCGGCGATCCCAATCAAAAAGTTCGTGGCTGAAATTCAAAACCCGAAAAACCAAGCCAAACCGAAAATCCCAAAAAAGCCAAGACAAAGGCTGGCTTTTTACCTGTAGAACTCCGTAGTTGAAGTGCTCCTCAAAAGGACAAACTTTCATTGAGGAGGCAAACAATAATCAAAGCGTAATGAATGGCCCGGGAAACAAAAAGATTCAGATTCGGCAAAAAGGTGGTTGAACCCCCTTTTTTCTTAAAGAAGAAGCTTGTCCTTGTACCCGAAATATGGAAAACAAGAAGTAAGTAGTACAAAAGGAATCCCTTTTGCCGGTACAGTCCTATCAAAAGTCCATAATATCGGAACCACTTGACGGAGTGACGTGGCAAATATTTGCGCCGGTAGCCATTAATTTGTCTTTGGTTAGTAATTTATATATTTATATTCCTATACGGAATGAAATCTATCAGAAGATTAGTCGAGTGTCGAGTACCTATCGCATTCCAAACGAAGAATGGGACGCTATTCTTGTAGTTTTTACGTTTATCACAAATTAGACGATCGATAGAGTGAGGATCCCATAAAGAACTCACTAAATTATATTATTTTGGCAGAGCTCGTTAGGAATTTAACCTTAACAATAAACTTTTAGCTTCAAACTTTTGAATATTTTTGACTAAATAAATACAGTATAACGCCTTTTCTGAGGTACAATTATTTATATATGAGTATTCTCTTCCAAACTGTTTTTGAATAAACAAAAATATGAAGAAGTAGATTTTGGGTAATAAATATCTTTCAGAAAATCTTAATATTTTGAATACTATTCCGCTTAAAGTAATGACTTACTTTTCTTAACAACTCAATGCATTTTCGTTAATGATTAATCCAATTGAAGGCCCACTGTAGTTGCAATACAAACCTCAACTGACCACTTCTTTTCGAGGGGCCGTTGTAGGACTTATCGCCCCAGGCGATCAGAAGTGTAAATATTACCCAGACAAACTCGGAGGGTGGCTCCCAATGTTTATGGTAATGGCCATAAAATATATATGAAATTAAATTTAAAATAGTTGACGTCGTTTATCAGTGAGTTCCCCCGAAAATGATATACAAATATTTTCTTATTTACAGCCCGAAACGTTGAATGAAATCGGGGCAGATAGCACCGATCGAAGGGAAACTCGAAACTCGAAACTCGTTGCACTCTAGTGATAGAAACTTTGTTTGTCTAGATAGGTGAACATTATATAAGCCCAGACCCAAATATGAGTATTCCTGATAAAGAAACCAATTGCACGATTTTCTTAGTAATTCTTTCAAGTAAAAATAAACGTTAAGCAGTCGAACGAATAAACATGCCGTTTGTTTTACAGAATTATATTGAAATTGGCATATTTTCAAAAATTCAAAAATCATTGTATTTCGCAGAAAACCCCTTTTCCACATTTTTTGGATTGCTTTTTGAATCAATATTGAATTGGTATTGGTATTGGTATGCCACACATTTCTGCATTTCTGTCTGAAAGAAATTCACCCATCATTGTGATATTTTTACAAATAATCCAGACATTTCCCATTGCATTACATGACGCAATCCCACTTGAAATGCTAATGACCGTCTTTAGTATGGGTCGCTGGATCGAAGAGAATTTTTATTACCCTAGACTGGTGGAAAAGAACGTGCTGAATCAGGAATTCAATGGGTGACCGTGGGGCCCCAAGAAGTGATCGCAAAACCCATAAAGCGTCGAAAGGGGGCTATGATCAGGTGTAAATATGTTGAGGTGCGTGCGGCCAACTCGTTTTCGATTTGTCAATTTTTATGTTTCACAGTTACGTGTCTGAATTTCGTGAGCAGAAACCCTGCTGTTTTTCAGTTAGTCGTTTTTTTTTTTTTTTGTAAAACCAGATCGGCGGCCCTAGAATCTCGACCTTTTGATAATTCAACGCCCTGATTTTGAGCGGGGTGAACGATGATGATAATGGGAAGACAAGAGAAAAAAGGCTCTTATTGCGACGCCATAAATGTAATTGTAATTGTCTGAATTTTCAGAGGTTCTCCCTTTTGGCAACACAAGTCTTTACCCCCTATTTGATTACCACTTTTATTTGGGTTACAACGCAATTGCAGGAGCCAGACATAATTGTTAATTTCGGTTTGAATACAGTTTAATTGATGCGCATAATTAACCCTTGTCAGGGCTCAGACATGTCGCAGCCTGTTGCTGTTTTCTTCAAGAAGGGTGCCGCGAACAACCCCTCGATGCACACCTGTGTTCAAAAAAATAGGCGTAAAAGGGTGCTTTCGTAAATGCCATCCGGTTACCTCATTGTTTCAGAACCTTTTCAAAATGATTGTAAAGTATATATTTACAATTTACTACATTTTGTTGAAGTTTTTGAAGATTATAAATCTTAGGGGAAACTTTTGTTAATCATGACCACTATCAAAAGTTTAACAAGACTAGAGCAATTTCTATAGTTTATGCTCTCTGGTAATTGTCTATACATTTTGAAGGCATTTTACCCAGGCTCACTGCTAATAAGTTGGACCCAGTTGTATGTAAGTATTTATCTCAGGGGTTTCCCTCGCGTGCTGTTTGCATATATCCCGGTTCTGAGGACCTCCCCTAAGTGGCATCTTGAGTTTGTTGTACTTTTCGCTCCTGCAGATCCTCACCCCAGCCAAAATATATCAAAAGATTTGGGTTATCTCGTCGTTTCGATCACAGGACCCTTTACAATTCGAGAGTCATACAACGAAGCACATAAATATTTGAAGAAGAAAAATTCAAACAATAAATAAAGGAAAAATGAGCATACAATTCGATACTCTCAAGACTTAATGGTATACTATTTTTTATTACCAATTTTCATTTCTTATTACTTATTTATTTATAAAACTTCTTGAAGTAACAGAAGTTCCAATAAAATTATAGAAATGAAGGCGGTTATAAGTAAAGAAATTTCCTTAGCTCTCAATTGATTTAATTCAATTTTAAGTCCAAAAAGGATCTTTAAAGGAACAGTCTAAAATTAAGCGGCTTACCTAGCAATTAAAATGACTTATTGAGTGACTCATTTGCTGCTGAAATTTACCCGGTTTTTATGGTGAAATGCATCCACAGACATCCACGAGGACACTCACTAGAACATCCACTAAATCGCCCACAGAGGACCTTGAACACCCACTGGGATGACGTCCTTGGCTCCTGCATGCAATCCGCTCTCACTCTCTCCGATGCTCTCTTGCGTACACATGAAACATTGTATTAAAAATATACAAACTCAAAAATACATACATGTGTATATTAAACATTATTTTTAAGTTAATTGTTTATTTTTTAATTGCTTTCAATTTCTTTAAAAGTTCTTTCACCAACTTCTTAGATTAAATACTACAAAAGTTATTTTGACTAAAAGAAATTATTAGAAGTTAATTAGTTAATTTGAATTTGTATATATTTTTAATTCTCATCTTCAAGAAATAATCAAATAATCAATAAGACTTTGAGTTTTATTTTCGGGATACCTAGACTTCTCCCCCTTTTTTTGATGACCCTTTAACTTTAAGCCCCCTTTTTCGCCGCGTGTACTAACCCCCATCTGAGGCCTAATGAGAGTGAGCGAGACAATGCGGGCTATTTATAGAACTGGAGGCCTGAGCCTCTCTCCATCTCTCTCTCTATCTCCCCGATTTTCGGTTGGCTGCGATTTTGCAGCGCTGCAATTATCTGGTTCTATGGTGTAATGGTTAGCACTCTGGACTTTGAATCCAGCGATCCGAGTTCAAATCTCGGTAGAACCTGCAGAAAAATACTTTTTTTTTTTGGGCTTTCGGACATACCTTTTTCTGAGGGTCGCTTATCAGATGACGGTTGATTGACAGCGGCTTGGACCCTCTGCTCACATTCAATGATGATATTCGACCAAATAGTTGGGCAGGCGGACGGGGGAGTATTGGTCAATAGTCGGCACTTCATTGCTCATTATCTCGTTAATCAAGTCGACAAACTTGTTCGTCTATTTGCACAATTGCCATGGGCCAACCCCGGAACCATCTCCCTTTTCCCCGGGCGATGGAAAACCCATTGAAATGATTCCAGACCGACGCTGTTTTTTTTTTTTGTGACTGCGGTGTGAATTTGATTTGTGTCACGTGATATGACAGGGGGCGAGATATGACATCTTTGTGAGTGGTCATCGTGAGAGCTGGGAATCGAACGGAGTGTGGCGTCGATCCAGGGCATTAACCCAGCCAGATGGAAATGATACCGAAAAGTTCATTGAGAAAATTAAATTCATATCGCTTTCCATCATTGAAATACAATTATATTTCGTAATGATTACATACGATATAAGCTATTTTTTATTAATTATACATGAAAAACTAATGATGTCTGATTTTGAGCAACATGCCTAAATTCAGTTGAACTAGCAATTAATACTAATAACGCAATTATTTCTATGTACTTTAAAAACTAAAACTTTGAATGATGTGAAAACCAATAAGGGTGAAAACATCTTAAATGAAATATTCTATTAATATTTCAAGTTTTCTAATTTATAATTATAATAATTAAAAAAACTTATACTCAAAGAGTTATCCATTACCATACCAAATATTCATTTAAACAGAATTTCCAAATTCCACATTGTTTTGTGACAAAATATACAATCCGATCCCAACTTGTGGATAATAAACTAGATTGTTTGAGGGCATCCAATATTCGTTTATAAACGATTTTAGCTTCCTTTCGTGTTTGCTTGTCAAACAAAAAATTTTGTCCGTTCATTTAATTTTTTTTTTTGGTTTTGGCTCCGTTTGGAAATCTGCGGTTCCGTAATAAATTTTGTTTCTTTTTTTTGTCGGCCACACGCGCAAATGTTTGGGGCACAGTTAAGGCCGGCCTTCACTTAGGCTTTTTCTATTAATTTTTTTTCTCGTTTTGCTGGCTTTTAAGCGGCCCTTTAATGGTGGCTAACTCGACGCGCTTGGCAACAGAGGCCCATGAAGGGCTTTGCCAAAAAAAAAACCAAAACCAAAAAAAAAAAGGTCTAAGAAATGAAATTGTAGAAACGAAAAAGCGAAAAACCAAAACTGAAAAGTAAAAGTTGCCTGATTCTACAGATGGCCAAAAGCTAACACTCGGGCCGGAAATGTTAACACAAATTTTCACAAGCGATGGATGAATGGATGGATGTACTGCCAAATGGACGTGGGGTTAAATATATATTTTTTTCTATCTTTACGGGGACTTGTCGCGGCTCAATTAGCGAAATGCCTACGAGCTGCTTTTGGCAGTTGGTAGAGCCCACTGGACATGGACATGGTCGTCATTAAATTATGGATGTGCCACTTACTAAACCCCACGAGCACACGTCTCTTTTCGCAGGGACATGATAAACTGTGGTAATACCTTGTAAGCCCTATATACATATCCTGGATAATACAAATATAAGTATAACATTTTGCAGTAAAAAACATACTTTATATTATTAATTACTACATATTTTATGATTAAGTAAATCTAAACCGAAGACAAAATTCTTATTTTAACACAATTACAAATTTGTTGAGTATATATTTATTTACTATCATTATTTTTACAAAAAATTAAGATAGCTGAGCATATTCTTTTCTAAAATACATCCACTGGATATCGGATAGAAAAACTGGATCTGGAAAACTAACAAATGGACAGCAGAAGCCGGGGGCAGCATCCCCATTCCAAGTCCCAGACACTTGTTTTTTGGTCTCGAATCTTTTGGCCTTCTTGCGAGACAATTGTTGCGCGTGTGTCCACTCGGCCCCCCTGTCCATTTAGGCCCCCTTCGGTGGCCAGTGGCGTCTGCCCGTTACAATGTCCATTCATTTATAACGAATTTCAACATTGAAATGTTTAAATTTGTTTTAGCAGCCAGGAGGAACTGGCAGCCAGGCCTAAAACAAATCGTTCGTGTGTCTCTTGCCTCATCCACACTCATTCACACCAACTGAAATGCATACAGCGGTGCTCGAAATATTAGGAGTGAGCAAAAGAAGCAGTAATTAAATTATGAACTTAAGAAATAGTAAGCCATGCAGTGAAAAGAAAGACATATAAAATACATAATTACATTTCTAAAAAAGTTCGTAGAATACTTTGAATTGTATTTATAATTTAAATAAAGTTAGCAATGAATTTCAGCCTATTTAATATTTGCTTTTAGTTCCCTTGCTATAAAATATACAAGACAATACAATAAAGTTATAACTTTAAATCGAAGTTCTTTAAGTTTGAACTTAATTTCAATTGCTGTTATCTTGACCTCGGTTGTCTATGTATATGGACTTATAGTCATGTCGTCTGGCTGTCTGTCAGGGCCGGGTATACTGGTGTCTAAAAGACATTAGTTCGTAACTTAATTAATGTTTTTGTGTTAATTGCCGGCAGCAACAAAATTTTAGAAAAACTCGAATATGTTCGACAACACGAAAAAAGTGGATACAAAACTAAAAAAAAAAAAATTAAATGGAAACTAAACAGAAAACGGGGAGGGGGGAGCACTGGTGTGGACATGAATGAAGGCATCGGGAATTAAATTGTCAGCCCATCGAGGAACAAAAGCATCCAACAACTGCCCAAAAAATAGAGATATCGATCGCAACAAGACGGAGATATTCTCAGAAAGGCCTACATGGCCCACTAAGTGACCCAAATGGCAAAGATGATCCAAACATGAAGATGGACTGCCCAGATAGGAATTCATGGGTGTTGTGTTGTAGTTGGAACCGAGTTGGCCAAATTGATTCCTAAATAGATATTGTTAGGCGCCGTGATTTAAGACCCCACTTCCTGTGAAGATTTTGGGGACAAAGTCTTAGTGGATCTCTCTGCTTGTCACTTGATTAAACACTCCACTTAAGACTCTACTAGATTAGTTTGTATTCTGCTCATAAATCCTTGGTCATTTGCCATTTTATCTAGGCCATAAATGTTCATACTAAGTGGATGTTATCGATCAACAATAAAAACTCGTTAAATGTTTTACTTTAAAAGTCAAAGTATTAGCCCCTTGGCAAAAACATTATCATACAGACACCAAGCTTCACAATTAAAGCATGAAAACAATCCCAAAATATAGTTTTAATAAACCTCTTTAAACAAACTTCTAAATTTAGCCCCAGAAAATGCATAAAATTGATTGCTTTAAACTCGAAACAAATCATTTGAACTGCCTTGAAAACGGCACGAATCAATCACAGGTTTTTGGGGATACCTCGGGCACTTTGACACTTCTTCGGCGGACGTTTCAATTATATGGCCAAAAGCCCCAGACAAATTAACAGATGCATAATTCATAATGTGGCTGCAGCGTTAATTTCCAAAAAGCGAATGGCGAATGGCACCACTTATGGATAATTTCTGAATTTTGGTGGCTGACCGCAGTGGCGACGGCGCCAATTGTCCGCCCGATGGTCTCGCTTTTGGACATTGGTGTCATAATATTCGCAATGTACTAGATTTCATTTCAAAGTTTTTTTTGTTATTTCGGGTTTTTCTGTGGTCTAAAAACAGATTTAGCGAGCGGGAGAGCGTTGATTAGAAGCGGCCAATTAGCCGATTCAGATATATTTTTAATACATACAAACCATTTGCTCTGGCGATGACTTTGCAATTCAAACAATTTGAACTGCAGGCTGCCTACACAGTTGGTGAACTCGCAGCGAGTCATTGGACAAGTGACAATTACAAGGGGTCGATCGAGTGATACCCAGTACTCTTCTTTGGGCAGAACAAAAATATACATAGCTTTAAAGGGCTTTATTACTTAAATTGGGTAAAGACGTAAGTATTTTCAAATTATATATATTTTTAACTTAAAACTTCGAAGTCTTTTAACATCCGATCAAAGTGAAAACTTTTGCAAGCTAATGAATAGAAAATAACCATATTTGATAACAAGAAATTTATGGTAAAACAACAAATCGATGATAATGTTTTGGAGAGGATTCTAAGGAATTAGAAGGAGACCTTAGATAACTTTCTCTTGGGTTACCTATTGCCGATATACCCCTTGAAAATCTAATGGAATGAATACCCTCTGCGAATATCGATTCAATGTCCAAAGTCTGACTAAGCCGGCCGGTGGCGTTGACGCTAACGATGACGCCATCTGGTGGGCAACTACGCTGTCACCGATTTTTCCTTGGCCCCCGAAATGCCCCTTCCCCCTGCCTGACCCCTTCCCAATACCCCCTGTTATAGACCCCTCCCTACCCCCTTGGGGGAGAGGAGGAGGGGGCACTAAAAAGCTGCTTAAAGACATCGTTGTCGACGCATTTGGCCAACAACGTCTGCGTTTTTGGCCTCGGCCCGGTGTGCAGGTTTTTCCTTTTGGCCAGCCTCGTGAAAATGCATTAGCCGCAGCCTATGATTCATGCCCTGGCAGTCGCAGAAAAAAAATATACAAAGGCAAGGAAAAAAAGCTAAGAAAATGCCAAGTGGAAGAGCCCCCGGCATATGGATTTTCCCATTGCCAGTGCATTTGGCCCCGATTCGCCGGCCAGGCCCAAAATCCATGTTTGTTTCTCGAGTCGAGTGCTTTATTGTCTGGCCGGAGTTCAAGTGGATGTATCTACGGAATATCTAGGATTGCGACCGAAAATGGGTTTGGCAGTGGCGCCATTCTGCAACTTACAGGGTATCTACAGGCTTGTAGTGTGGGATAAATTGCTTGAAAAATATTTAAGCAATCGAACTATTTATGTACATTATATTAAGACCTTTTCTTAATTAACTCAAAGTATATGGAATACCCATTTACTTGGCAGATTTGTATTTTTGTAACTAAATATTAAAATTTTTTTATGTAGACTTCTACTCTTATATAAAATTTTATTTACAAAAAAGTAAGTAAACGTTTCTCGGACTCACAAAAAAAATCTAAAAATGATTTTTGAAGCCAAGTCAATGGCAAATGTCCACGAGCAAACCCAAATATAAATTTAAAATGTTTTCAAGACCATTGAGCATTGAAAACCTCAGGGAATTTCATTCAACTGCGAATGTCTTCACGCTCGTTTCGCTGAAAACTGCGAGTTTTTTGGAGTTTTTGGCTGAAACGCTTTTCGCGAGAAAAGGGCCGAAATAGATTTGGACTTGATAATGCCCCTGCACGTAGCAGAAAACACGCTCCAACTTCGAAAAACGAAAAACGAAAAAAAAAAAACCGGGCCTGTCCGAGTGTCCCGTGTTTCTATAATTCACGGGCAATTAAAAAAACAACACAAGCCGGTCCGCTGGCCTGGCAACAAGTTGAAAAATTAGAAACTAAACGTTCAGGAACTATCCGAAGTCTTGAGTCTGATGTTCATTAGGGGACGCATGCGCAGGTAGGCCTACATTTAATGTAATTATCAATGATTAATGAATTGCTTGAGCAAACATTGTGCGAACGAACCGATACCTACATATGCATATATAGCCTCACCGAACACCCAGGCCGATACAGATATAGGGAGAGATATGGCCAAAGATGGAGCGGCGAATCTGTGAACTAGGCCTAATGACCAAAGAGACCCGAAACAAACCCGAAAACCTTCAGGTAGCACCCGGGACCTGCAATAAAATAGAGTAAAGGTAAAATAAAATCAAATCGAGCTGGGCGAGCTGAAATTAACACAAATCCTAGAGACGAACCGCTCTAATTTCCCCTGCTACAATTAGCAACCTGGCACTTTTGCCATCGTCTCGAGATTTCCCAGTTACTTACTTCATTTATGCACTCAAAGAAAAACCCGGGGAGGTCCGATTTATGCAAACAAAAACGTTTTAGTAATTTACCTATTAATTTATTAGGCTTTCAATGCTTTAAACAAACAGAATAAATAGAAAATGTAATTAAAGAAATAAACAAATAAATTGAATATCTCAAATCTTTTAATCATTTTCAATAAATTCTATTAAAATATCTTACTTCTTTATTTCCCTTTCAGTTTAAACTGGAACTTGGGTTCCTTACAATTATAAGTTCGAACAGCACCTTTTTCGGAACTTTAGCAATTCGTTTTTTTGGGTGTATATAGATCGGAGGAGGAGTTGCCCAAAATGTCTAAGAAACGCACAACTAATGATTGGAAAACGATTTCTTCGGCGCAGTTATGGAAGTCAATTAAGCGGCGTGTGAATTTCGAGACGTTAACCGGAGTGTCTGGCGTTCACGCCCCTTAAAACCAAAATCCAGACTTAGGTCCAGACCCTAAAAACTAACCCGGTGGCGTCATCCATCCATCCATCCGTCCATCCATCCAATTCCAACTGCGGGTCCAAACAGCCGGCGGCACTAGACGAACAATCGTCTACAATATGTACGGTATATGGGAAAGCCAATGATTTGAATTTCAAATTGCCCGGGCAACACCTATTTATCTCCGCCTCCTCGCGACACGCGTTCATCTAAAAAGTTCGATTTGTCAAAAACCGAACACGATTATTCATCATTAGGGGGAAGGGGAGGTCTCCTCCATAAGTCCCCGAAAACTCTGTCAATGGCCTAGGAGTTGCATAAATTACAACGGAATATAATAAAATATGTTAATTATCAATGAAATCCAAACAACAAATTAAATTCTTCGAATATAATTCAAATTGCACAAATGATATATCTTATAAAAATAAAGGAATTAGAAAATATCCCTTTAATGATTTATAAGCCAAACACGTAATACATACATATAGTATTAAAACTCAATTCATTACAATGCATCATTTTATTACAATGACAATACTTTCCAGTCCAGTCCAAAACTATCATCGAAAACCTTTTCTGTGGCGAAAATTACAATGCCCTCGAGGCGCGGGTATCAAAATTATAATTAAATTAAAAGAACAGAACGACAAAAAAAACCTATTAAAAATGCCACTTACAATTAACAAAAGGAATAGGAACTGCGTAATGGTTACTGGTTACTGGTTACTGGGTTCTAAACACTCGTGTACTCAGCTGTTCAGAGCCAAAAAAGAGACAAAAAGCGAGAGCAAAAAGGCAAAAGAAATACAATCTATCTGCGCAGTTACATAAATTTCTGTTGAGTAGATTGGCTTGCTCCATGAATGGTTCCTATGGGTCCAAACGGGATTCGAGGGGATCGAGGGGACTATATAGGCTCTGTTTCCCTCTTGGGTCTAACGATTTGAGTTCTAACTCATCGATGGAGGCGACAAAGCTGTCACAAGCAAGCTGATGAGTAAAAAGAATTAGTTGATAAAGGTATTGGTACAGATTAATCCAATTCAAACATATATTTTACATTCAGATACATTCAAAGGAGGTGTCCATGAGGCTTTCATCATGATTTGCATGATTGGAAATTTTGTTACGAGCTCAGCAAGGTAAGCCATTCCATTATTGGACAAATATTGGCGTTGTAATCGTAAAAATACTGATATTTTTGAGCGAAAAATGGTTAAAATCCCAGTTTTTCACATTTCACTTTTTCGTGAGGTTTTCATCATGATTTTTCTCAAAAATTTTACAAAAAAAGCTGTGAATGCAGTTCGATTGGAAATTTTTTAACGAGTTCGACAAGGTATGAGATTCCATTATCGAACAATTATTAGCATTTTTATCGTAAAAATACTGATATTTTTTAGCGAAAAATCATGACATTTGGTAAACAATCTAAGTTCACATTTTTTATAAATGGAAACTTGGAAATATAAATGGAAACTTAGTTTTCCAAGAGTGGCTTGGAATTATGCAATTCGTAATAAATTTGATAAATGAATGTTTTCCAAGCTTTATTATTATTTTGACAAACGATGTCTGCCTTGTTTGAAGTTTTTGGAAAAATAAGAGCCAATAATGACTTGGCTTTCGTCAGTTTTGTCGCCTGTGGCCAGAAACAAAGTGTGAATATGGAAAGAATGTGCGTGTTTGAGGTAGCCCAACATTCGGAGGCAGTCGGCAAATACGCATAACAAACGCAATTAAATTTTATAAATATTTAAAACACCCATTTACATACTCGACCCACACATAGATCGAACGGGGTATCTGAGAGCCCAGGGGGGTTGGATCGTTTGGACGGTTCGGATCGGTTTGGTGGATCGTTTGGATGGTTTGGATCGGTGACTTTGTGGCTTGGTGGATCGCTGGGGGTCTCGGGATCGTCATGTGGCCACCACGAACATGGCCAAAATCGAAAGGGGAAGTCGCACAAGCACTGTGCGTATAAAAGACTTTTTATTGCTTTTGAATTTAATTTTGTTTTATGCGATCTTTCGGTTTCTGCTGGAATGTGAGCCAACTTGATTTGTCAGGTTTACGCATATGTGTATGTATATGCGTATGTACATACTCCTATATCTATATATGTATATATTTATATAGGGGACTAATCAAACGACAGCGGGTTGACAATGAAGGGCTCGATTTTTGGGCTCGACTTTGGGCCTCGAGCTGTGTTTCCCCCCTTTTTTTGACTTAATTATTTATGTATTTATTATCGGCGACAAGCGAGCCTTAATACATAATTATATGGACAGATGTTGTGTTTGCTCATGTTTGTACACATTTCCAAATTGTTTTTTTTTATTATTTTTGGCCCGAAGGAAATTGAAAGTTATTTGCGTTCAGAATTTAATTAGAGAGACTTCGTGCTGAAAACCACTTAAAGTTGATTTGTGGCCATGTGGATTAACCCACTTTGTTCCACCATTAGATCCGAGCTTAATGACTTTGAATGGCCTAAAAGATGCTCAAGGGTTTGTCTGGGAAATCTAAACATCTAGGGAAATGCTTAAACAAGAACTATTTAAAAATCAGCAGAAATCAATAAATCAATTGATTAACTGCTAGCCATAAAAAGACTCAAGTTTACAACTTTACAGCTATGAAGGTTCGAAAATAAAAATATTCCGAAATGTTAAGCTCCCATAAAAAATATGGAGTATTTAAATTCAAATAAATCTGTACAACTTAAGTAAGTTACCAAAGCCTGTTTTGCTTGTCTTAGTTTTACAATAAAGATTCCTCGAATTTTCTTGTATTTTCTTTTCCATTTTAAAATTAAAATTAAAATTAACTTTAAGGATTACTAGCTTCCTCTGACACTCGCGTTTATTTATGGGGCACAATTCCTGCGCGAATATTTCGGGCGAAAAAATGCCTGTCTTCAATGCAAAGTGCTCTTCATTCACAGAACTCCCAGGTTTTATTATACCCGTTACTCGTAGAGTAAAAGGGTATATTGTATTCGTGCAAAAGTATGTAACAGCTAGAAGGAAGCGTTTCCGACCCTATAAAGTATATATATTCTTGTTCAGGATCACTAGCCGAGTCGATCTAGCCATGTCCGTCTGTCCGTCTGTCCGTCTGTCCGTCTGTCCGTCTGTCTGTCCGTCTGTCTGTCTGTCTGTCCGTATGAACGCTGAGATCTCGGAAACTATAAAAGCTAGAGGATTGGCATTTTGCATGCAGATTTTAGGAGTTCCTACGCAGCGCAAGTTTGTTTCAAAAAGGTGCCACGCCCCCTTTAACGCCCCCAATCGCTTATATACGATTTTAAAAATTTAAATTTTTCGGAAAAGTAAAAATGCAGTTTTATTGTGTTTATCAATACCTATCAAAATGTAGAAGACATTTTTCAAATCGGACCATTCGTTAAAAAGTTATGCGTGATCAAGGTTTCTATCTCCATCTCCCTCGCACTCCACTTTACCTGAGTAACGGGTATCTGATAGTCGGGGCACCCGACTATAGCGTTCTCTCTTGTTTTTATTGTATTTTTTCGGGGCCCTTTGTGTTCTCAACCTGGTTTTCTTCAGAGCCCCAACAATCTTTCCTTAAGCCTCGCTCGCTGCTTAACGTCTTCGTATTACTTAGCAAATTAATAACCATAAAAATCTTAATGCCCAGCTCGCTGAAGAAACGAAATCTTTAGCTTGCCTGTTGAATTTCTTATGAAAAACGTTTCGCGAAATCACAAAAAAAGCACAAGAGACAAGAAAAAAGATGAAATAAATAAAACTGAAGAGGTAAAAAAGAAAACAAAGCAAAACAAATTCAAAATAAATACAAGCTGTAGAAGAAGATTAACAGAAGTGCCGCCATTTAAATTTATTTACTTACGAGTGTGAACTTTATGCCCGTGGCGTTCGACTTCTCTTAACCCCTTGTTGGCCCCCCCGCCCGTCCATTCTCAACCCTTTTTCCACGGCGTGGGTTAAAGGGGTTGGGGGGACGCCACCGTTGTCAATGCCAAAAAATGTGTGACGGTCGCCAGATCCCAAAACTCGATCTTAGTTCGCTTCCTGCCCCAAAAAACACAAATTTAAGAAAAAAAACTAAGATGCCCAAGCTCGCAACCTTTTTTGTTTCTCACATGATCGGCGAAATAATACGGCCTAGGTAGATCTCATTATGGGGTTACCGAGAAATACTCTTTTACCCTTTTTTTTTGGCAAGCCAATAGAAACTTTCACTTTGTGAAAACTTGGCACAAAAAAGGGCTGGTTTTTACGATGCTGCTAGATTTTGGTATTGTGTAATATCAAAATATGAAACCATTATAGGAAAGTCCCTCATTGAAATGTACCTTTATTTATAGTTTAATTTAAACCCTTTACATTATTGGAAAAAATCCTAAGCGTAAACATTGTTCTAGTACATTGTGCAGCATTCCTTTTAAATGTACCATTTTTCGCCAGAACCTTTAAAGTCAGTTACTCCTTTCCCACAATCTCCATTTTGATACGCTCCATTCACAATTTTTTATTTGGCGACTCGCCGCTGGCCCTCATCATCGTCTTCATGATTGTCGTCGGTTTCGTAATTTGATTCCAGTTAAAATGAAATGAAATCTTGTTGCCCTAAAAAGCAAAAGCCCCCAAAAACCAAAAAAAAAATAAAGAAGACAAAACGCAAAACTCCTCGCATATCTTTCTGGCGTTTCCTTTTGAACTAAAAGACAACGATGCCGCGGCTGGAGGCTTTTAAGCCCAATATTTTCGAGGACCGCCGACCCTTTTTCGATACTCTGCAAATAGGGTTAAGCAGTTACTGCACTATATATGCCATAAGGCAGGTATGTAGATATGTGGCATCCATAGAAGTTCTGTTTAAATAGTTTCTTAACTAATGAATAACATAACATTTTCAGTTTTAAGACTACTTAAACAGAATTCGTAGTGATTATCTACATATATTATCATTGCCTTTTCATAGTTAACTTTTGCATTTATTCTTTATTTATGTATTATCAATAAATTCTTAGGTGTTTCAATAATAGAGCATTAAAATTCTCGTGTTAAACTAAGAAGCAGATTCTTTCCTGCTTTTTATCACGACTCGCTTTTTTTTGTGTGTGTTCTGGACGGATTTTATGAGAATTGTGGCAACATTTCGCACATATATCTTGGGAGCAACTTCTTTTGGCCTACGCAGAATGCCAATTTCCCCCGTAAGCCCCCGAAAAACCCGTTTCGAGCCGCACGTGCTGCTGCTATGCGGTCAGTTAATAATATTTGAAATCTCTTTCCGCTCGTAGTTGGCATTTTATGCTCATAATTTATGCGACGCCTCAAACGATTCATTTGCATACGAAATGTTTGAAATGGCATTGATTTGACAACAGCCAGACACGAAGACTCAGGTGGATCGAGTCTTCCCCAGAAGACAGAAGACTGAGGCCTGAAGACTGAAGACTAAAGATTCGAAGACCCCATGGCAACAACAACTGGGTGAGCATATCAGGCGACATCGCAGCGACAGGCATTCAAACACATCGACTAATTAATGAAATCTCAATCTAATCCAAACGATCGATGCCGAACGATTTGAATTAAGGTTTTTTTCTTTCTCTGCACAAAACAATACGAAAACAGAGGTGGCATCGTGACACGATCTGCAATTGAAAATGTTTTCAATCAGGGGACAAATATTGATAATTTAAAATTTATATTTTTACTTCAATAAAGTTATGATAACGATTTTAAATGTGTACCACTAAATGAGATTGGATGCCAAAATGCAAAGAAGTTTCAATAACACATATTTATGTTTACATAATACATATAATTACATATTTTAAAATATTTTTAAGCCTATAGTTTTATTTTTAATGTACACCAAAGTTAAGTTATTAAAAGTGATCTGAACTTGTAAGCCTCTGTAATAGTTTTATTTTGGATCGTGGCCCGAAAGTCACGAATTACGAATGGGTCATATTTTGATATGAATATTTGGACACCCCTAGAAATCGAGTTCAATGGAGTTGTGCCGACAGAAGAGCCAAACCCGAACCTGTTGCGATGAATATGTTAATCGTATGCATTGACATTCCTTAATTTGCCTAATAATCGGCCCGTTAAGTTGGCCTGGCAACAGCTGAGATCAAATCGGTCTGAATTCGATCTGAAATTGGTCTGAAATCGGTCCGAGATCGAGGTTCGGATCGAGAGCACGGCGCTACGAAATAAAAGTGGCTAAAACAACAATCGCATATCGCTTTAGACACGGTTGGCAATCAGGGAATTAATGCGTATTTCTCTGGCATTTGTCGGGGGTGAGCAGCAGTTCACAATTGCCAACTAATTGTTGGGCCTAAGTTCGTTTGGGCCGCAGCGAATTGCTTTTGGCCATATCTCTCTTTTTCGACTTTTGGCTTTTTGGCCAGGCACCGAATCAAGTGACAATTGTTCCAAACTTCGCAGTTGTAGTTTCTCGTTTTTGATTGATTAATTGCCCATTTGATTTGATTTTCCTCTATTTTTCGCCGCCTTTGACAATCGCCGAATTCTCTGATAAAGACTTTTGGCGACTCACAAGATGGCAGAAAAAATGAATAAAACAAATCAAAGAGGCTGGGTAAAAGAAATACATAACAAAGATCGGCAATTATTTCACTTTATTCGATTTGGGCACATGGGAAAATTATACTCGAGCTGAAATTTATCAGTAAACGTAGTAAATTGAGTACAAACTTATAAATACAAAATTTATATTTGGTTTAACAGACTTTCATAGCTCACAATAATATTTTGTTAAACATTATTAATTACAGCAATATGAAGCAAGAAGATTTAACAGTAACAATATGTATTTAAATGTTTCAAAACGTTTATCTACCCTTGTAATTTACACTTTACATAAACACCTCAGTTAACACATTGTAAAGGCCTACAAAAAATTATTATCAGTTCAGGTCGGTTAATAATTTACCCAATAAAATAGGCCACACATCGATGGGCATAAAGGTCACTTCAAAGCCTGCCACTTGGGCCGTATTCTTACAAATGTTAATAAAGTAATAAATGCTTGTTGAAAAATTAAATGCGGGTTTGATTTCCTTATCAACGTATAATTACAACTCAAATAAAATGAAATGAATAAACTTCTTTAAAAAACTTAAAACATCTTTAGAAATGGCTGCGAAAAGATTTGAAGTTGACCAGGCCAAACAAAAAGTCGGCAAAATCTGAATAAAATATTTCCCAAGTTATTTGAAAAATTTTAAACAACTTAGAAGACAAAGCTATCGCTAGAAAATTCCAAATAATTTCTTAGGTAAGCCCCAAAACAAAAAAACTTTGAGTTGGGTTCACAGTTTGAGCTGGAAGTGATCACTCCACCTCCTCCACGTTCTCCGGTTTTAAAGGAAGGCGCAGAAGGTCCGAAAAATTTAGAAATAAAGGGAATCCTATTAAGCAGGCAAAACGTAAGCGGAATTTTAAGTTCGTTTGCCCAGCAGAGCGTGCCTCGACTTTCATATCATGATTCCTTTATTCTTTTTTGCGGGCTTAACTCTTTTTCCCCGTTGATTGCCGCTCTATTTTATTGGCAGTGGACGATCACTTGGCTTTTCTAAGGGGTTTTTTAATTTAAAGCTTATCGAAGCTCATGAAAAACTTTAAAAGTATTTGAATATTGTATTTTAGAACCAAATGTAGCTTATTTTTAAACTTATTCTTCCGCTAAGCAAAATAAAAAGGCATTTAGCATTGACAAACTGAACACGAGATTGAGTGTCAAAAAGCAGCAGCATCAATGGCTCCATTAAGAGCCAGGCGTTTATTTCTGGCTGGGATCTCTCAGTATTGGTCCCTGGTTCGTCGCCAAAGGGAGGTTGCAACAGGTTGCTGCGAATGCCACGCCCCCCTGGGGGCCTCCTTGAATTTCTGGAATCGTCGGGGTTTTAAATGCACGGCAGGAAGAGTTCCTTCACTTTGTATTCACAAATTAGACACAAGTTAAACATTTTTACGGTTTGTGAAGTGGAGCCGACGATGAGCGATGGACTCGTAGACACTGCCATGTTGATGACGATGATGATGTTGTTTTTGCTGACTGCAACAGCCAAAGCACTGGAAAAAATTAATAATACTTTGGGAAAGCCAAAAGCCTTAATCAATAAATGTATAAAAGCTACAGGAGGTTTTATTACTCAAAAAAAATTGCTGTTTTGGGAGAATATGTTTTTCAATATTGTTTTTTCAAAAAAAAATTTATACCAAATGAAACTACTGTGTTACAAAAAAGCAACATATATAAACATGCGACCACTAAGTATAATATATTTTACGAATTGATTCCGAACATATTGCTACATTTTTAAGCAAAACATCGTATTATAAAAGTAAAGTAAGAAGCGATAGCAAATAAATAACTTATACCAAAATAAAATAATATGTTAAATTATTATTTTACGTTATTTTAATGAAGTACGTCTCAAAAGTGCAAAACTTTTTTCCGTGTACCTATTGAGTCCCTTTTCATTCCAGCGCATCACTCAAAATTTACTTACCATGTAAAGCATGACCGTGTGAAACGATGCCGCCATCGTCTGTCTCTTTTGCTCCCCTTGGCACCACCCCCTGGACCCACCACCCCCTCCTTCTTATCCCCTTTGCCAACCCCCCTATCCCCGCCCCTGTCTGCTGTCCGAGGATCCTGGCCGCCCGGTCTGCCCCCCCAATTCATTACCACACATTGTACTTTTATGGATACGGAATAAGTTCCTTGCTGCACCACCGGCAGCAGAACCACTCCGCAGCCTTTTGGCCATGTCTGCGTCTGGTTGCCCCACCCAAAAAGGGGCACAGTGGTGCAGGGATGCACGAAATATCAAATTTTTATTTCTGTATATGTGTTAAAAAGGTATACAATCATTTCTTAAATTATATTTTTGCGTAACAGCTATTTTTACTTTTAATTTTTTTGAATAGAATAGAGCTGCGAAAGGATATTGTTAAAAAAGGACGTTTTTTTAGTTATTTCAAAAAGTATCTACTTTAATAAATTTCAATATTCATTTTTTTTTAAATATAAACCTTTTAAAGTACCTAGAAAGCTATTTAATAATAGTATAATAGTATCTCATTCATGAATTTGGTTTCAAAAAATGGGGAATTTAGTCATTCGTAGAATCCAAAATAGATTTATTATTTTATTGACTTATTTTTCATATTTTAAGCTGTGGTTTTCCTGCAAAATTAGCAGAGTCAAGAATTGTGGTTCCCCGTTTTGTGCAAGTGTGCGTTTGTTTTGGTGACACTGTGTGCTGAACTTGCGAATGTGTGTGTTGGGTGGGCGAAGGGGGTGCTGGGCAGTCGGTGGGGCCAGGAAGGGGGAGACTTCTCCCTGTCTCTCTCCCCCTCACTCCCTTTGTTTTGTTGTTGTCTACTTGAAAGTCTGCACGCAATGCGTTTTGAGGGGAATGGGGTAAAAAGGGAACGATGTTAGCTGCTCAAATGGATGGAGCCACTTCCAGCTACACTGAGAGTAAAATAAAAATTTGTATTTACAATATCAATAGGAGTGTGAAATTATATCCAGGTAGAGTTAAAATATGAGAGATTTACCATAAAAAAAACTCATTTTAATCTTGTACTACACGTTTAAAATTAAAAAAAAAAAAATAAAATAAAAAAAACCGAAAAGTGGAAATTTTCCGGATTTTGGCCATCAAAAACATATGTTTAAAACTAATTTTTTAAGGGTTTTTGTTTAACTTTGCCAAAATCAGACGCACAGCCAAAAGAATGACTGTTTTGTGCAGAGGGGAACCTATACAATCAATTCCAGGTTGATTTGGTAAAATTTTTTTTTTGACCGATTTTCGCGTTTGTTCATAAGGGGTCTCATCATAATTTTTTTCAAAATTTGGTTCAAAATACAAATTTTTAGCTGAAAATGCCATTTGATTGGAAATTTTATGACGAGTTCAATGAGGTATGACATTCCATATTTTTACCCCAATTACCTAAAACGATATGAAAAAAACGAGTTGTAGACCGTGTTTAGAAATTTGAAATGTCTAAATTAGGCCTTTATTAACAGTAACGTTTTTATTTACTTTCATATATGTATGTATGTATAAGACCGTAAAGTAGCTCACGGTCATCAGAAGATGAAATGTTTAGTTGGTTGTGGTCCATATTTTCTCCAGTGTAGACAACCGCACACTGGGGAATGTGGACCCCATCCCCCCGCCTCCAATACCATGCAATGCCACCCACCCCCGCGCCCTTTTATCTCTTTCATTTGTATGTAAGCTTTTTTGGCGAGTGTGTGCGTGTGCTCCCTCTGTTGTTGTTGGTTCATTGCCCGCCAAAATTTTTTGAAGGCCAAAATAATATGAGGTTTTTTTTTGTTCGCTCCGCAGTTTTTTGGTTTTTTGTTTCTTTGCTTTCGGCTGCTGCTTCTTTTTCTTTTTATTTTTCTCTTACTTCAGTCATTTCAGGTTTTCCCTTTCTGGCAAAATTTGCCCCTCCCACCCCCACTTAAGCCGAAAAAAGTAAAACAAAAAAAATAAATAAATAAAGAACAGCGAAAAACCAAACAGAAAAAAGTTTCACATACTTGACTGTCTTTCCTTCTCGCTCACTCCCACGTTCTGCTGTCTCTTTCACTCTACCCTTCTACTTTGCAATTCACGCACTTTTTTTTTGTTGACGAAAAAAATGCGATTTTTTCCTGGGAATTAGAGAAGCCAGAAAGATTTCCGATCAATTGAACTTCAAGCTTCGATTGGTTTTTCGAATCGCTGGTTAGATTATGTTGAAAGGGATTTAGGAGTTCAAAGGGCGAGCCCCCACTTTTTTGTATTTTCAAGGCTTAATATATAATATTTAGGGTTTTATGAAATCTTTTCGGCTTTCACAATATTTTTTTACTTATTGGAAGATTGGGTTTCAATGATCTGATATTATGAATGAACTTGAACTTGCCATTACTGATTTGTAAACTATTTGAGAATCATTCTACAGAAATCCATTCGACGTATCCAATTTTACAAAACTTTGAATATTTTTTTTTTAAATACCTTGTGTATCCTGTTTCAAAATTCCCGAATTTGATTAATTTCACCTAATGTATACATATGCCATTATTTCGGAACCCTTTTTTTTCCCGACTGCCTGCTATCTGTGTAGTTTTTGGGGGTTTCCAAGAAACCATCCCCCTCCGGAGATGAGGAATTTCGGTCTTAATTTTGAATCGGCGGTAGAAGAATGGTTTCGCGGAGGGGGTTGGGGAACTACTCGTTGGGGACCAACCATTCAACCATCCAACCACTTGAACAAAGCTCCGAGAACTGAGAACTGAGTATCTCATGCTTGTTTTTGTTTTATTCTCTACAGAACCCGCGTTGTTAGCCAAAAAACAAGCTCGAGCACTTGAGCGATCTGTTAATAGAGCTGATAAACTGTTCGATACAATTTCGTGTCTCAAAAATTCGAATTCGCCATCGCACACAGACCGAAAAAAAAAGAAACAGTGTCAAGAAACTCTCGAGTATCTAATTATATGGTAATACCAACACACGGGTGTACATATAAATTACTCTTATTACACACACACATCGGGGGAAACGCTTACGCAATACGCGATATAAGTTAACCACCCGTCGATCTATTACGCCATCGAAATCGTTTAGTTTGTCTGTTATTCCCATTCGGATTTCGTGTGTTCAAGGGGTTGATTAGTGGGCTAGTCAGGGGTCTTTCAGCCCACCCATGTTTCCATGTCTCCATCTATACATACATATATGTATCTCTTTGTCTTGGCGGCTAATGATGATCACTCGTAAGTGATCTCATCCCAGAGGCTGGGTTCTGTCGGCTTTCTTATTGCTCATTTCTTTTGCGGAGAAATTAATATTCCCATGTCGATCTGGGCTAAATTGGAACTTATAAATGGCAATTAAGAGATCTGCATCATCAGTTACACAAATTGAATGAGCAGTGTTAAGTATTTGGGATGTATAACGAATTTATCATTACAATCTTACAATTTTTTGTTCAAGAACAGATTGTTAAACAAAAACTTTTAATAAACGTATACAGGGATGTAAACATACTTTAATTGATAAGAAAATCGTCACTTTTAAAACTTTTCAAGCATTGTGTATTTATTATTTAAAACTCCCAGATTTTGAATCATCTTTGACCCTAAAAACTTCACACGGCAAACTCATCAAATAGTTAATGAAAATTTTAGGAATTTCCACGCAACTGTAAAGGTAAACGAACCTCAAATAGCAAATTTCTGAATTTCCTTCAACACCTTATTAGCATTGTTTGGAAATAGTTTTTGATCGGGTGAACTAATTTAAAATCGATTTGTGTTTTCTGAATAATTGGAAAAATTTTTCGCCAGCATTCCATCAAAATGGAATAATCAAGCCAACAATAACCGAGGCGTTTATCTATGGGAATGTATCTGTATCTGTGTCTGTAGATGGCAAAGTATCCGTATCTATCTGTGCCTCGCCCATTTGTGAATTTCATCAGATGCCATTTCTTTGCCCCCGGGGTAATTCATTCACAAAAAATATGAGAAATCAACTTGTGACAATGCGTAGACGCACACATGAGATGCCACATGATCCCATCATCATAATCATCGCTTACTACCGCACATACGCACTACTTTGGACCCCTTAACCCACTCTTAACCCCCCAAAGCCCCCTTTTCGATCGGCGAGGCGACGAACCAAGCCTAAACGCAGCTTTTAAATTACGTAAATTGATCGCAACGGATCCGAACCTTATCAAGAAAAAAAAAAACGACAGGCAAATAGAGTGAGGGGGTACTTGGGCCCCATAAATCCCCCTGAGACCCCAGCCCCCCGTTCACCCACTCCACGGATTCGTTTATTTTGATTTCCATTTTGAGGCCTCTTGGCAACCCAAGCCAAACGGCGGCAACTTGTTTCTTATATACCCTCGAGAAGGGGCATAATGGTATTTCTGTCCCTTTGAAAATAGTTTACTTTGAACACATTTTTAAGACTTGAAATTAAACTCTTGTTCTTTTTCAATTTACATTTCAGTATCTTTAAATGTTATCTGAATTATTATTTATGAGTTACTCTTTTCAAATATATTTTTTCAATGACAGATGATCTTTTATTACCTTTATTTTGGTTTTTTTTTTTGTATTTGATAGATATATTATAATTTTCATGCGATTTGTTATAGATTTTTAAGATTAAATGGGTTATGGGGACCAAATTCGAATCGTAATAAAAATGTAATTTTTAAACTCTATAGTATTGGAAAGTGTACACAAACATTCGTTGGGTTTTTCAAAACCCTCTCCTGGTTTTGATTTTTTTTTTTCGTTTTTTCCGCTTATAATTTATATGCTGCTTATTTTGATTTGTTGTTTTGAGGCTTTTGTGTTTTGATTTCTTTTTCGGCACGCACACCAATGCGTGTCTAGATCTGGTATTAGTATTATTGTATTATTGTTTTGGCCTTCCATTCCGGGAGCAATTTCTTCTCTATTTTGATTACTATTTTGACTTTACATGGCGTCGTACACCTGCCCTGTGGATACACCTATTTATTCTTGTTTTGGGGAGCCTTCTTCCTTTTTATTTTGCTTTCGACGTTCTTTTGTCTTGGGTGTTGGGTCAATGGGACAATAAAAACAAAAACAAAAATCAGAGAAGAAACACAGAAAAACATCAAATAAAATGTACATAATTACACGAACAATGAATGGGCCAGAGACTTGGAGTTTGTCTGGCTTTTCGGTCTTGGTCTTGGATTTTTGTTTGGTCTCCGATTGCATGTGGGCTTCATTCACTCACTCACTCACTCACTCATTCAGCTTTTGATTCATTCATTCATGTTCATGAGCAACAAGTTTCCAAGTTTCGTGCCACATGCACACGATCGCGAACTCGAACTCGAGCCCGAATCACTCAACCTTAACCAACTCGATCTCGGTCTAACCCTTC
This sequence comes from Drosophila kurseongensis, assembly GCA_018153305.1. Classification (NCBI taxonomy): domain Eukaryota; kingdom Metazoa; phylum Arthropoda; class Insecta; order Diptera; family Drosophilidae; genus Drosophila; species Drosophila kurseongensis. The sequence continues at coordinate 3,204,888 of JAECXX010000141.1, forward strand.
GTAACTAACTCACCATCTCAACAAGTCTGTACACCGAAAACAAATATCATTATTTAGTGGTTTCATGCGACCTTTAGTCAGAAATGTTACTAGCCAACAGCCAAAAACTTTTCTTGTATTTTTAATAAATTATTAGCTATTATTTTCCTATTATACATTTTATTTTGGATTTTTATTTAAGAAAGTCTTTCCCAAGCCAGTTTTTTTTTTTTGGAGACCCATTTGCTTTATGACTTTTTATATAGTTTTTCTTCCAGTCCTAGATAAAATATTTCAGAAATAAATTTAACATTTGGTTGCCTGTTTAAACATTTAATTGAAAGAGGTTGTTTCCTAGTGCTGCAAGTCCCAATTAAACACGTTCGTCTAGCATATCTAAGAATTTGTAGCTATTTTTAATTAAATGAGTAAATTAAAATTCATATTTTTTTAGTGAACAGCTATATATGACTGTTTCTAGCCATTGTTGTGGGAGCTTTCGTTTAATTATTAGAGCAGCAGCCAAATCGGCCGAAGAAGAGGCCCAAATTTAACACCTACGCTGTCCGCGTCTCTGTTTCGACCTCTTCTTAACCGAACCATTAAGTTGCCGACGCTCCTTTTATGTGACTTGGTTTCCCGAGCTTTGTCTGCCTTTTGGATCTATGGGAACCCACACAGCTGTGGTCAAGATAATAGCAACCGAGAGTAGCTAATGGGAAATAATATACACAAGTATTTAAAACGTTTTGAAAGTAATATTTGAGCACAAAACTATCGTAACATAAATATCAAGTATCAATATTCAATTTTTCATTCTAATTAATTTTCTTTGTCGTCCTAATATTATTTAGACTACATCTCTTTATATATATGAAAAATATTATGTTTCTAACATGTTATTAATATTAGCAAAAGATAGAAGCTTTAAACTTTGATTTGCGGACCTATTTATGTGACCACATCTGTTGCTGTACACTCATCTAGTGAGTGGGAGTGAGTGCCTTGGTCTAAAAGAGGGAAAGGGATCATCATTTACTTTCCCACAACGAAAGCTGTCACCCAGTGCGAGGTTTTACTGTAGTCGGCCGAGCCCCGGCCAATTTGTCAATTTAATTTGATTTAATGCTATTCTATTTCAATATCCACGCATTGTTTAACAGAACATATTGTGACTTCTATTTGTGCCTCTATTATTTACGCTTGGAGTTTGGACTGCACAATAAAATACGCTTCCTTCACTCGATTCATTGATTCATTCATAAATCAAAGTAACAATCCAAATGCCTTTTGCTTATTTCTCCCCTTTCGCTTAATTATTTAGTACCCTAAGATATGGCATTGCAAAGGTGTTTCGTATTTTAAAAGTGTTAATTAATTAAATTTGATACGATTTCTTCCACAAAGTTGTTTTGTCTTTATAATAATACACAAAATGTAGTGTTCTTTTTTTTTTTTTTGCTGAAAGTTGCGTTCTTGTTCTATCAAAATGTACTTTGTAAGTTATGCCTAAATTGCCATATACCAAAAATCAAATCGCCAGGTATGTATAAGTCGAAAGACTTTACCCCTCGATAACCCTTTCTTTGAATGACTTTATAGGTGTATTTCTGCTGCCGGCGTTATATTGAAATGCGGAGCACGTGACGTAGTCGCAGACATGGCTAAAATCAAAATGCGTGGTCAAATCTTACGAACATTGGCCCCAACTTGAGTGTGTATTAGTTGGAGGTGGTTGGTGTGCGAGAGCCCACCTGAAATGGCCACAACTTGAGCCGCTTTTGGACACGATTCTGCGGCTTTTTGGCCTTTCCGCTGCGCGTTTTGCTGTATGTAGTGTGTAGTGTGTAGTTGGTGCCAAATTGTTTGCCCCCACACAAATTGTGGATGACAGCACCCACAGCAGCACCACCGCACCATCAGCACCACCATATCACACCACCACCGTAGACGCTCCCCAGAAAGTGGATGTGGGCGTCCCCGAAAATACAAACTTCTGGCTTTGACATCTCGATGGGATAAGCTGCCACAATAAATTAAAATTGTATTTACATTGTTTCGGTTCAGTAAAAGTTAGTTTAATATTGTGTTTGTAAACTATTTACCTTCAAAGAAAATAAGCACAATTAAACATAAGAACAGAATGCTTATTTTACTATGAATTCAATATAGAAAACAATGTAAATGTGAATGTTAGGTTATTTTAATTGAAAGGCTTTTAAGAGAAATTGTGTGGAATAATATCCTTGTGAATAATAAAAAAAAATCTTGAACATGACTTACAACGTTAGTTAACATATTGTATTGATATTCAAGAGCTAACATTTATTCTATTCTAATTCTATTAAAGTGGCTTAACACTTTATGGTCATGTTTAATTAATCTGAAAGATTTATAATCGAATGACTAGAGAATCTTAATGAGAACCGTATAAGATGCGAAAAGTATAATAATCAACGGATGACGGAGTATTGACTTTCCTCAAGGTATTTAACGAAGTCGCTTGCTAAAAATAAATTAAGATATGGAAAATTTAAAGAAACCATCTGGGGGCTTTCATCCCAAGGGTTTTCCCCGGCTCAACTAATTCTGGAGGGCGATTTGCATAATCCCATCGACAGCCGACGTCCGACCCCTGTTGATTTTCGATTTCATATTTTTAACACGTTTGGCAAATGCAAATTACTCGGCTCAGAATTCCAGCAGCCAAGAAATGGAACTTTTTGTAGGCTGTCAACTAATTTGAACGGATAGAAATGCCTGAAATACCCGAAAGATTGCATAAGATCGATCTGCTGCCAGCTGGATCGGAAATCGGAAATCCCCAGTCCGCACTTACACAGCTATGATTAAGGTAATAGTACTCGTGTAAGCCAAAAAACCAACTTTTAAGTCTATAGTACATGGTATAATTCATTTTGTTGTTAAAATAAAAGATTACGACATTCAAATATTATGTATACAAATGGTATTCTATAAATAAATATCGGAATATCTACACAATCCTTTTAAATCAGTTATTGATCAGCAAACATATCTAGATTTGTTGCCATTTAGTATTATCACCGAGGCAGTTTAAAACGGTAAGGCAAACAGCTTTGTAACCATTTTTCCAACATGCAAATGCAACTATTATTTTAAACACAGCTGTATTTATATTTATGTGGCTGGCTTCTGCGAAACGTCTATGAATGGACGGGTAGTAACGAGTAAATTGCTGCAACTGACTTAAAAATGAGAAGGGGCGTTGTCGATGGAATGTTGTTAATAAGTGGCAGGCCGACTCACCTGCTAAAAATTTAAGCGGGGAGACACCTAAATTGGCATTTGACACAATTTGTATTAAATAAATAGATCAGTGATCCCATGCCTCATTTAATTGCCTGGTTATAAAAAAGTAACCAGATAATTGCATATAAAATAAATTAAGCAAAGTAAATTGGCTCACACCATTCCCAATAATTAAATAATTAAATATATATACCATTGCCCCACTACAAACATAAATAGGTTAATTTATATTAATCTGTTAGTTAGAATACTCAGTTCTAAACAAATAAATGTTTACATATAAATGCCCGGGCGATCACAGGTAAATTAATGAACATTCCGTAAAATAAATTGATTTCATGACCCATTTAAAAACCAGACGTAAATTAATTGATGTAAAGATTTTTATTTCGTTAAAGAAATAGCAATAAACGAAAATCGCTCTCCTAAGAATGAATACCTGAAAAGTTATTCCCCATTGCATTTAATTGTTTATGGCCCATAAGTGTCTAATAGTTTGCAACCCAGAGAAAGTTTCGCCATCGAACCATCGACCTTCTGTGGGTGATTAAAGTTCCTGATCTACCATCGAACCAAATTGAATTTGGCAAATTAGTGGGCTATCTATTGGGGATCTGGTTGGACCACTCTCGAGATTCCCAATCCCATTCCCATCCAAATTCGAAGGCGAAAGGCGGCGGAATACTGAAACTGCTGCGCCATTGATTGCGTATCAGCTCACTGCGACTTATCGCCAACTTGTAGTCGGCCAACTCAAGGCTATTGGCTATAGTTTTTTAGTGTTTTTTATTATGTATTATTATTATTTTTGCTTAGCCGCGAAAGTGCGTCGCATTTTGTTTACCACACATACAGGTGGAACAAAAAATAATGCGAAAACCAGAGTATTCATGGTGGAAAATTTGGAAAGGAACAACGCAGTTTTGTTTGATATGATGGGATTAACAATTTACGTTCTAGCATTGACCAAACAACTATTGTTTAAATAGTCATTGCTTAATAAAAGAGTGCATTGCTGCAAAAGAGTGATTTAAATAAATATTCCAGTCAATTTTTCAATAAGATCACTTTTTCAGAATAACAATCAACCCAACAAAATATTTAATAATACTATTTTGACTGTTTCTTTACAACCCCTGGCTCTGGGTGATATTCTTTAGAATATCTCCTAACTAGAATTTCACTTACCTGTTGATGATATTACTTCCTATTGGGCCACCTATAATTATCTTTGCATACGACTCAATCAATTAGGGCAGTCAGAGAAAAAGAGGAAAGACACCTGTGACCAGTCAAATTATCCTAAAGAGTTTTTAATCTACGTGGGTATTGTCCGGTGGTTAGTGGTTCGGGTGGTTGGGTCTTGTCCATCAAAAGGTGGCCAATTTCATGCGTTAATACCTACGCAATGGACACGCGCCGTTGGCTAAAAGTCAGAACCACGGGCCACGCATATTGAACGACTTCCGCTTGATAACTGCCATCGGTTCCGATCCGGGTGGAAGTGATTCTATATACATATAGTATGTCCGTTTGATGTCCCCCTAATTGCCAGGTCAACCCACTGCATATATGACACTCTAGCTAATTGCCGCTGGCCAAAACTTTGCTCTTGGCCAAAAGCCAACAGGTTGATTTATCAGCCAGCACAGCAAATGATCGGTGGCCGCGACCATTATTATATATTTATGAATTATCATTATTCATTTATATTAATAAAATCTCAGCTAAGCAAACTTTTTAGCAAAGCCTGCAAATTTTAACAAATCTGCAAAGTGACCATTTGACATTGTACAATGCAGCAGTAAGTTAGAATTTACTAAATTTGTTTGTTGTAAGAAAAAATTTATATGAAACTAAATAAATTAAATGCTTTTTAATCGTCGAAACTTACATATGTTCCCTTCTAAAAATTGCTTACATATATTAAAAACCGAAAAATAACCACAAAATGAAATCATCTGTCAGTGATTGAATTGCCAAACTATGATGAATGCGTCACATAATCGATTGTATATGAAAGATTCAATTTAAATGTAATAACAATTGCCTAATATGATCTACAATAAACGAACACAATTCGATCTCTGTACTTCGATCCATTTATCAAGGGTCCCCCATTTAATTGTGTTCACAAAACCCATATAAGATGTATAGATTGAGCACATTGTTTCATCATTGCTGTCAGCTCCTCATCTAATTGGGCAACATTATTCGATTTGTTCGCTCCAATCGCCATACTCTTCCCAGGGGTATCCCATCAACTTGAGGAAATGTAAGTCTAAAACACTTCAATATTTTAATCTTAAGATAAATTATATCCATATTCGAAAGGGTCTCCGATTTTTATAAAAATACATGTTTAAATTATTTTATTTATTACAATCGTTGGTATAAAGCGTAAGATGAAATGCTATTGGCAAAGAAACATCAATAATTTTTTTTAGTCGTTTAAAATATAGTTTAAATAAAGATATATACCAAAAACAAATAATTGATTGTAGAATAAAAACAATTGAGATTGAAAAAACATCGATAATGAAACTTAAAAATATAAGTGACGCTACTTTCATGTACCACCTTTTCTAATACCTGTATATTAGTTTGCTGATTCGCCCTTTTGATGTCTTTGTCTTGTAATGCGACATTTTGTCAGTGTCATGCGGCATAATTGCTGTCGCATTTTTCGGATATTCCCAAGAATCTTCGGGTTCTAAGTAGCTATACCCACCCATACCCCTTTGTTCGCCGCCCCTGTCTTTTTGCTACCTGACATGCTATTGTGATTTGCTGGGCACTGAATTCTCAGTGTGTGGTTATCAGCGGGGTTGGGGGCACGATTTAATAGCAAACTAGGATGAAACACCCCTTATCAGTATTTTAGAGCCCCCCTTAAAAGCATACCTCCCCCGCCAGTGGCGCCATCTACTATCAGTGGGCGTAAACGAATGAGGAGCGTGCGCAACATGCGACCATGAAAAAGAAATTAAATATATACATATACATATATTATAAAATTCAAAAAAAAAAAAAAAAGCAAATGAAAAAATGGATGATAAAACTGCGAAAAAAATGATTAAAAAACATGAGGAAAAAAACCGTAAGAACTAATCTCAATTTCTGTTCTGTTTAAATACATATATTCATGTTTTACAATAGCCAAAAGAGAGAAGAGTCCATAAAAAGAAATCAATTAAATTAAATTTATTAAGACTGCGGCAGCGGGCATTTCTTGCAGACAGGTAAAGTGAACACTCGACAATTAAAATATTATAATTTCGCTATTATTTAAATTGATAAATATTGTTGTTATATAATAAATATAATGGAAAAATATTCTAAATATGTAAAATACTTGAGAATCAAAATGGTTTTTTCTAATTGGCCCCAAGTGCTTGCATACTTTCAAAATTCCACATTAAACTGTGTTTCAACTGTGCTTTCTAGAGTAGTATTCTTATCTATAGTAGACGTAGTAAAAAGTCTCGTGATGATAGCAATACAAAAATGATATAGTAATGCCTAGGCATATACATACCAGCCAGCAAATGTTCTTGTTTGTAACTCTTATGCATTTAGTTAAAAATCTAAATAGAATATTATAACGAACTGTTTTATTAGAATAATATTAGAAAATATTTCAAATATTCAAAGTCAAACAAGATCAAAAATATATCATTTGAGAAAACAAATATGAAATAAAATAAGGCTTTTAAAAAAAAACATTTGTTCTAATCAAGTTGATCAAAATGTATAAATCTATTACTCATTTATTAATATTATCCACCTTAATCAGTCTTCACTGTGCCGTATAAGTAACGCTATCACTGACCTTGCCAAAAGTTTTTGCGTTTTTTTTTATTTTCTGATTCTGCTTGTTGAATTTTTTATGCGCACAGCCCCGAAATCAAATTAGACAAGCAAATACTAAATTTCCAAATTATGCAGAACGAATAGAAAGGTGGCTAAAATGGGGTGGGGCAGGCGATGGGTGGTGGAAGGTGGGCGGGAAATGGGCGAAAAGTGGGCGGAGGGTAGCGACGAAGGTGTTGCCAAGCCAGAAAAAACCAAAACGAAATCGCAGGCAGCGCTGCCGACGTCGGTCGGTTATCAAATGCGGAAGTTTTTTGCCGCAACAAACTAGCAAATGTTCGCCCCCAAAAAAAAAACCCCCCACTCCAACCACCGTTCACCCGCCCCTCCTCTTTGTCCATATGCAAATTACTCTTTTATTTCTTTCACACAGAACAAAATAAGATCACTTCAAACTTTACAAATCTTAATATAGTCTTAATTAGGTATATGGTCCTAACCTTGTTAAATTGAGGTACATTTTTAATAAGATAAATTAATATTTTTTAATATTTAATTCCAATTAAAGAACCTGGCTTAAGATTACATTTTTAAACATATTTATAGGACCAACGTTTAATACTTATTTTAAAGCAAGTTTTTATTTTCATAATTTTTAATGTGCGACAAGACGCAATAATTCTGCATATTTTTTTAATATTTGAAACGAGACTTTTAAAGTATTATAAGTTCAATAAGTCTTATGACCCTAAATTTTAATTTAGTTTCCATTTCATTTGGTACTTATATAATCATGATTCATTTTTTTTAAATAAACGTATTGGAGCAATCAAAATTGATTGCTGTGTAGGCTTCCATGGATTCCTTTGTTTATATAGAGAGAAACTTGGTCGGTCCTCCAAGTGAAGCTCAAATAAAATACCATATACATATCAACAAAAGGGAACGCATAAAAAATGTGGAAGACAATAAAACGAAAAGTAGAACAGAGAAGCTTCACCTTTGTGTGGCCAATCAACCTCTGAATTCGATTGAATACGATTTGAAAGGTTCTTCCTGAACGCGATTAGTCCATTTTGTTCGGGAATCGCAATGTAATTCGGCGAATACCGAATCTTAAATATTTTGTGGATGGAAACGTTATGAATTTTGAATTGCATGTGCTGCTCATATTAAATATATTAATGGTTAATAAAATGAGAGCCAACCGAATGGAAAATGACAAGAGAACATATGTCAGCTTGAAATTGTTTCTAGCATTTAATATATGTAAGGTATATGTAAAACAAAAACAAGCTAGTCTAGAAATATCTACATAATTTTCAGAAAATGTTAATTAAATTTCTCTTAATATTAAATAAGGTTGCATTACACACAGTAACATTATTTTAATCTTATTTGGGAAAACCAATTCCTGAGTAGAATTGCATTTGGATGTGTGTTATTGCTAAACGGAATCCAGAACCCACCTTTAATCCACCAACCAACCATGGGATTATGCCGGAGAACCCAGAGATACTTCAGATACGAGCGATTTCTTGTGTGTAGACTGAAGTATCTACACAACATCATCCCAGTTTACCATTCCACACAAACACTCTGCAAATAACCCAGGCAAAGACCAAAAACAAAAAGGTCTCCGTTCAAGGGCATTCCGACTTCAACTAGCCATAAATCCCCGGCAACATTTTCCACTCGACGTGACGCGATCTTTTTTTGTCGAACTGCGTATCTCATAGATTTCTGATTTCGGATTTCGGATCTCGGATCTCTGTTGCCAAGCGATCGTGAGCAGTGTAATGACAGCAGCCGCAGCAGCAGCAAAGATCCCAGATTCGGATCCCACATTTCAGATTTCAGATCACCGATCCAATTAACAATAGCGATCAAGCCAGGTAGTTGGAACTTCAGACGGCTCGAATCGGATCGGATGGGATCCCTAAGCCTTGGTAATGGGATATGACCCAATTCGGTGCCACCGATACGGAAGTCGATCGGTAACTAGCCAGGATATTGATATGGCCACCGACACTGCGATCGATTTCATTCAATTGAAGGGAAAGTGAAACTGTCAGGCGATCCGATCTCCGATCTCCGATCTCGATTGTGGTTGATTTTGGGACAAAGAAAAGTCCCCAATTTAATCTATTATTTATGGTGGGACTTGAAACTATTGTGATTGGATTTTTAGTGACTTGCAAAGGGAATTTAATTTATTTTGATTTAATCTTCAGAGGATCATAAAAATAGTACTGTGATATGTTTACATACCATTATAAATAATCAAGTTAAGCAGCTAAATTATTGTGGTACTTGCAAATTATAGACTTATAGACTCTTTTTCTGCACCTTTCTTATACTATAGAACCTTACTATACCCAATTCAAGTCGCGACTAATTAAAGAAAGCATTAATTAATTAAAACGTTTCAGCTAGGAAATCAAGTGCTTAAATGTATTTCCATTAACTTGACCCCTTTTGCAATGAGCCGATTTGAAAAGTGCTGGTACAAAAAAAAGGAAATAAAACGAAACCGTGCCAAGGAATTTGAATACCATTTCATTTCTCGCTCTGATCGAATTCGTTTTGCTTGAAGGCAGTGTTGATATAGGTTGGAATCGAAAGGGGGTTATGTTACGTGCAAAGAAAAACACGAATTTTCCTGGAAAATCAAGCTGCAGGGCATATGTAGGTAAATATGTTTTCCCCGAACATTTATGGCCACTCGTAAATCTCCTGCCGGCGTTTCGCTCAGTGTGTGCGGTTTGATTGATTGATGGCTTGATTGATAGGCCCATTCGACATCAACCCCTCGGATCATCCAACTGTCGCCTATTGCCAGGGGTTGTCGTAATGAGCGTAATATACAAATTGTGTCTTGCGGCAAATGCAATAAACGAAGTTCAAAGACAAATTTGTTTGCCATTTACATTTAGCGATGGACTTTCATTCAGGTCACGCAGCGAAAAAAAAAACAATCACGCACACGGAATGACTTACAATCACGATAGGGATCTCATATAGATCTATAAATGTAAAGAGGGTTACGATAATGAACTCACCACTGATGAACTGATTTATACCTTAATTTTTTATAAAAATTAAAGACTTAGCCAATTGTGTTTATTAAAAGATTATTTTGGGATGCTCTCTGTACGATATAATTCGATTTCCATATTCTGATTCCCTTATTACATCTGCCTTATAAATTTTGAAAAAATAAAAATAATTTAACATTCTCTAATATTTAGTACCTTACTAGTTTTCATGAGGTGTATTCGTTTCTTAATCTACAGGACCAATTTTAAAGATAAAATTATGAAACAGCATAATATATTTTGGTACCCTGGGTGCTCATCTCTAGTTTACATGAGGTACATCCCTGATGTATCTGTATCTGCAGGATGGCCAGCTGGCCGGGCAATTACGCACACATATGGACTGCACCTTGCTAATCCGATCGGCCCTTGGAAGAGCTAATGGTTCTGTTTCCATTTCCATATCCATAGCCATAGCCATACCCATTCCGTATCCAGGTCCATATCCGCATCTGTATCTTTAGCTGTATCTACACCATATATCTTTCGCTTTCGCTAAAAATACCGTTCTCTCGCTATTTCAGCGCGTGTGACGGGCATCCGTGTGTTTATTCAAGACGGCTTCTATTTATTTTTTATACGTATGTTTTAATGTTTGCATATTGTACGATCTGGGCGCATAGCCCCCCATGGTATCCATTCTATATCTATTTAATTTCGCATTTCTAATTTTTCCCCTCGGCTCGTAGGCGCTATTTTCGTACCGCTTCAAGCGATATGTGCGCGCCAAAAAAGTAAAATAGAATAGCCCCCAAAGAAACAACGCATTTTATACTACTAAAAATTTAGTACGACTGGCAAGTGAGTCGACCAAACGGATTCCTTTAGTTTAATATTAATGAGTAAATTTAATCTCAATGGAAAATGTAATGTAACGTATTTAATGATACTTAATATAGTATTGAATAATTGTATGTATTAAGTACATTTAAATCAAGAAGTCAACCAATCTTTATTTTGTAATTTTAAAAGAAAATTAACAGGTATAAGTTTGCAATTAAAATAAATATATGTGGGAACTTTTGTAATATATTTATTACAAATTAACTTACTGAATTGACTTTGGTTTATTTATACCTTTCCCCATGAATTTCCATTAATTGTATTTTTATCTACATTTAAAACGTATGTTGTTTACTTTTCCAAATTACCTGCTTACCCCAGAAAGTGATTAGATTTAACATATAGATGTGGAAATCCTTATGCCCCATCTATATACCTCAGGCCCCATCGGTTTCCCCGATTTGATTGGCCAAGAAGAAGAGTTCGTTTATTTATTAGGCGCGCTACAATTTTAATATGAACCATCAAATGTAGAAGACGGTGTGCAAAAAAAAAAAAAGAGTAGAAAAGAAAAAGAAAAGAAAAGAAAAAAATTGGGGAATTGACGGAACGTGTAGAAAATAGGTCAAATCTATTTCGAGTGAGCGAAAAAAAGGCGATAAAAATAATGGGTAGCAGCAAACGGTTTCCATCTCCTATATAATACCTCCCCGGTTTTCTCTGTTATTATGCCGCCAACACCTTTTCTATCTTTTTCTATGCTGGCGGAAAATTGTTGGTCGTGTTGCTAAGCCACTGCGAATATAGCAAATTTCGATCACGCCACGACCCCATAGCATCTTTTTTTTTGTGGGATTACACCCAAAAAAAATTAAAACATTCCGTAAAAATAGGCATACATATTAAAGATTCAAAAAATAATCTAATTTGAAGACCTATTTATAGTCTTGTAGTCTTATTTATGTTTTCCACGTATTATAAAGACTTTTTTATAGCTTTTTTTTTTAAATTTCCTTAAATGTCAAAATGATGTGCAAATTAATTAAATCACGTAACCTCTTTTTTTAGCAGTGCATCATCTGGGTATCGATACTTTGCCAATGCTTCCTCAGCTGGCATCTCATTATGATTAATGGTCTTGAGTTTGGGAGTTGGATAAAGTTTTGTTTGTTCTACAGAAGTTCATCCATATGCGCATCTTAAAAGGGTTTTTTTTTATTGATTAATAGTATTTTAAAGGCACTGCCCCTAACTAACTTTCGGAAACTTTCAAATCAAATACAACGCCTCTGGCTTCGAAATCGAAACATCAGCTGTGGATTATCCTCAAATCAATACAAAAAGTGGGGCAAAAGTATATTTTTGGTTTCAGGGTTAAAAAGTTCCTTTAAGCCCGTAGTAATATCTTTTTAAGTAGAAAAGTTTATAATTTATATTGATTTGAATTGAAATCTCTGATAAATGTCTTCACCAGACTTCATATGTGTAACCATGCTTACTTTATTTAAATAAAATGCGACAATAGAAATACATTTCCTGTAAAATTTGAGCACCTGAGTACTTTTTGTTTTATGTGAATAACACTTTTCGTATTGTTCGTTTACTTTCTTAACAACTTTACTATTCTAAACAACTTTACTTTTAATTGATTGCCAGCAATCAACTACTGCCAACTTGACCACAAAGGCAGCAGTTTCCCAAGCAAATGCAATAGAGAATTCAGTTAAAATCTAGAGCAAATTGCCAGGACAACGAATCCTTGGAGAGTCCCTTTGATCTGGGTTTTCCCGGAATGCTGATGGATTTTCAGTCTTTATGTCCGTCGACTTTTATTAATGCCAGCCAACAGGAAACGCTTTCTTGGCCAAATTGCACTTGTCATGCTGCCAAGAAACGTTCCTCTTTGGACCTTTCAATTGACCAGGAGTCGTGACAAATCGAAAATCCCAGGGACCCGAGACCTTAAAACCTGAAAAGTGTCTCGCTCGAGTCAACAATGGAAACCGTCCGCATCATCGGGCCATCAATGAAATATTGAATTCGTTGAATATTGAGAGAGTCGTATAAAGTTTTCTATGGCCCAGCCGCCGGCCCGCATGAATCAGCTTAGTAAAATAGTGGAATACTGGCAATTAAGGTCGGCGAAAAAAAAAAAATAGAAAATAAAACAACCAAAACAAAGTGTCATTAAAACCGTAAGCGATGCGATGGCCCACGCCATGTTAAGCAGGCAAATAGAAAAATTTATTAAACAAATAGAGCCAAGGGAAGGGGATTTTCGAAAAGGGGCGGACTCGGGTCTTCAATTAGTCAGACTTCCATCCCGGTCACTTCCACCCCACAGCAACTGTGGCGAAACTATCTACACACTGCAAACAAAAACTGCTCTAAAAAGCCTATATCTATTAATGTGCCTTTAGAATCGAAAATCGACTTTTACATTATTAATTTTTATATTTAACCATGTTTTATTCGGTACATTAATATAATGGTCAGATCTAGCACAGTTTAAATTTTTTAAACAAATAATTTTGAAATGGTTTTACTAACTGCGTCAAATTAAAAATGGCATTCCAATGTAACTGTTAAATTACCTAATTTCTCTCAGTGTCCGCGGCGCGCAATTACCTCTAGAAAAAATATTCGGGAGAAGTGGCGGGGTCCGGGGCATTTCAATATAATAATAATTGTGCTGTACTCACTCAGTAAGCTGATTCATCTCATCTCCGCCCCGGGAAAACACCTGCAGATACTTGTACACACCCAGAGAACATCGGACAGGTAGTTCGGGGTTAAGGGATGACATATCTGGCATATAGGAAGGGCCTATTATCATCGTCTTGGGCCTAACCGAAAAAGTGTTTTACGATCGAGCACACACTTTTATGGCAAATGCGCAGGATGTCGCATTTTTATGGCACTTTCACCTTCGACCTCATCTGCAGATTCCCACCGAGCGAAAAGAAAGAGTATGAGGCGCCATTAAATATATATATATATAGTTCCAAGAACAGCTTGAGATAATGCCATTATCAGGCGAAACTATCAGGTAGGCATCGCCATAGGCACGCCTTCCGCATACTGAAGTTGTTTAAGTTTTCCGGATTGATTTTTTCGGAAAATTTCAAATGCACCCAACAAAAAAAAGCGATGAACGTCAAATCAAGAGGTCTTAAATGTTTTGTAGTTTACCTTTGACAGCCATATAAAGCATTTCCGGAGACTACAAATCTCAAGTAAATAAATGTGTTTTGAGTAATTACACCCTGCGACAGTTAGCCTTTTTATTTTATTAGCTTCAGTTTCTATCTTTTTTAATTGCTTCAATAAAAAAGATTGAAGGGTACCAAAACATCAAGTGCAAAACACCTTTCCATACCCTTTCCGAGCGTATTAACTTGCGACACTACAATCTTAAAGTCCTAGAGTACATAGCTTTACAAAATATAATCCGATCTCAAAGTGGCATACCTCTAATGACTTCTGATTTAATTCTCTAAAAATCTGCGTTCAAAATTTTCATTTTAACGTTAATCAAATTTTTGACCCATTTTCAGGTTACTTATTTCTAAGTTTCCGATGAGTTGTAAAAAGGTGACCCACACTTGGACTTCCACAGTCCATAACTTTTCCAAATTTTGTCCGATTTCAAAGTGACATACCTCTAAAGACTTGTGATTTGATTCTCTAAAAATCTGCATTCAAAATTTTCATTTTAACGTTGATCAATTTTATTGTTTCGTTATAGGAGGTGTATATTTTCAGTCAAAAGTTTTTCTTGTTAGGAATAGTTTTCATTAACTTTTTCATACAGCCACCTTTGGAACTACCGTCAATCGGATCAGTACAAATTTGGATCTTCCGTCAAAGTAGTTAAATCAAATCAATTGAACAACCAACCAAAAAAAAAGACATTACCCGCTTGAAAATTAGATCTGCCTAAATTCAAACCAACCGAAATGTTTGAGGTTCAGCATATAAACTGCCGGGTCCGCCGGATGCTAAATAGGATTTTCCAGGAGCGCCGCGACCACGCCGCGTACTCGATCTGGAACTTCTGCCCGATGCACCGCTGGGACCAGGCCAAATCGCTGCTCCAGTCCTGCAGCGTGTGCCGCACCGAGTTGTTTCCGGTCGTCTTCTGGGCGGTGGTGCTCCTCAGTCTCTGCGGGGCGGGGACCAACTGCTACGAGCTGATGCAAGTGTGGAGCTGCCCCTGCTGGAAGCTGAACATGTGGCGCCAGCGGCACTTCTACGTCCTGAACTACTGGATGCTGCGCAAGGCGCGACTTTTGGGATCCAGCATAAACCTGATCGCGTGGTTCATGCTCGTCTACGGCATCTTAACGGTGGGTACGCGAATTCTTCAGCCTCAGGATTGGTTGGACATCGAATTCTTCAGCATCACAAAAGCATAGATATAGGCATTAAATGTGCTTTGAATTGACTTGTAGCATCACATAAGTTTATGTAGGTTTTTTCTTAGTTTATTCACTTTACTTTACTTTACTTTTAAGAAAACGCGAATTCTTTAGCCTCAGGATTGGTTGGACATCGAATTCTTCAGCATCACATAAGCATAGATTTAGGATTTTAAAGTGCTTTGAATTGACTTGTAATTACATAAGTTTATATAGGTTTTTTCTTAGTTTTTTTACTTTACTTTTAAGAAAACGCGAATTCTTCAGCCTCACTTAGTCTGATTATCGACTCCCCAGATTTCCCCCGCAGCAATGTCGCCCTGGATTCTGGTGACGAGCCTCGTCCTGTCCGTGGAGTGGTTTATGTGGTCCTTCGAGGTGATCACCGGCCGACTGGCGATTAACCTGCAGACGCTGCTGTCGCTGGTGTTGCACGTGTTCTTTTTCGGGATGGTGTGCTGTGTGAAGAGCGTGTTCGAGGTGGCGCTCGGCGATCACATGGAGCACTCGCTGCGGATCATTTGAGGACGGGGCACGCTGGCCGCCGAATGTCATCATTAAGTAAAGGTGCAGGACCGGCATAATTGTATTTCAACCTGCATTAAGCCCAATTAAGTTGGCGGCGGCACGCACACCATCTCGCCCTAATCAGTGTATACGATGCCTTTTTCATTCTTGTTGCATGTGAAAGTACTCTTTCGTTCCGAAAAAAAATTCACCGAGCTTTATCACATATTTGTGTATGTTTTGTAGCGTTTTATAAACCAAAAGTCTGCACTAGATCTTAATCAAATTTATAAATTAATAAAGTGTAATATTATTTGAAATCATTTTGTTTGCTCGTCAAAATTTTTCTATATTCTTTACGTATTGCTTAAAACAATGTAACATTATTTTGTATTATTTAAATGTACAAACTACCATAAATTGCATTAAAAATAAACAATATTTAGTTGACTTTAGTTTAACCGCGAATTATTAAGCATCGCATGATCTGTACATCAGTTTCATGGTTTCTATGAAGTAAAAATCAATGTAAAAGTGAACTGAAATGAAACTTTAAATAGGTACCAGTGTTTTTGGTTACCAACCTCTATATATCGGAGATATAACCGCTGCTCAAGTTAGGGCACAATTATAGTTCGCCTTCATTTCAACACTGCTAACTTCATCGATCGACGAGTTGCACCTGTTGCAACCCCAGCCTTAACCCCTCCGTGCCTTAACCCCTTATTGCGAACCTCTCGCAAGCTGCAAGCCGCCGAAATCTATACATAATTAAAAGGAAAAAAGAAAAAAGCACGCACAAGGAGGGCAGTGCGTTGAAAGTTTAACGAGATGGCCTGGCCTTATATCCTCGTCCGTCCAGACCAGTTATGTGACATTCGAACCCCCGGACAAAGGAGCTACAAAAAGGAGAAAAATATAAAGGAAAAAAGTTACAGCTGGCCCCTGGACGACGCCTTCGAATGCATCTGTCCGCCGAAGAAAGAAATCTGCCAGGAGAACCAGATAGCCAGCGAACATGTACCCCTATACTTAGGCGAAATGAGATCCCTTAGGCTAATCAGAAAATAAGGAGGTCCAATTGGGACGAGTAAAAGGATATTTCGAAGCCATTTAAAATAAGAAAAATAAACATGTTGTTAGAAGTTACAAATTGATGATGTAAGCTAATAAATAAATATACAATTTATTTTTCGAAAGGCATAAACACATTTCCTTATTTTTCATGTGAACCCAATAAATCGTTGTTTGTTTTATTTTGTAATAAGTATGTACCAATGTTTTAAAGTATACTTTTCCCTTCTAATTTTAAATTCAACAAATAAAACTCAGGTTTTTGTGTGTGTGTGGCTCTTCGCTGCGCTTTTCTTTATTCAACTTTCTCCACATTTTCCACAAATCCGTTTATATTTTGTTCAATATTTACTTACAAAAGCTGTCTTTTTTTAAGCTCTGCCTTTCGTCCTATCAAATGGTTTGATGTTGTTTAATTACGTATACGCCTCGCCTTCTTACAAATTTGTTTAAGTTCTATTTATATAATTTGTTGTTGTGTCTTTCTAAATATATATAATTGAATAATGTATAAGTATATGGTGTATATTATATAATATATATTTTATTTCAAATAATTGGTAATTTTTATTAATATATTGTATTTTTTTGTATATTATAATTATGCATGTAAAACACATTTATTAAATATTTTCGAAAAAATACAAAATTTACAAACGTTTTCTCTTCAATTCTCGTATTTGTTTTTTAGTTGAACTATTGAAGCCTGTTAAATGTATTTTTTGGTTTTCGTTTAAAGCTGTCTATATAAGCAGATTTCAGTGTTTATCTGTTGGGATGTTATGTGCCTTCGTTAATTTAACATATATTTCTTGGAGTTTCTTTTTAATTTTCTTTCTGTCATTATTTACACTCTTGATTCTATGACTATTTTGTACTTTTGATTTTGCATTGCCTTTTTGTGTGTGTGTGTGTGTTTCGATGTAGGTGCGTGTGCATATGTGTGTGAGTGTGGAATGACCTTGAAGTCCAGCAAATTTCCAGTTCTCGAATAACATTAAGGCAATAAATTATCCAAATATACGCTAAACATTGACAGAAATAACTTAACTCAAAAAGAATGAAAAAACTGCCTAAGCGAAATAAATAAACCGAACTGCGCTTTTAGCAAAGGCGTTAAATTTATGAATTAAGCGATATATAAAAAAAAACTAAATATACAAAATTGTATCCAAATAAAAATGGAGTGCACAGAAACAAAATGTAGCTTGCAATTGGAATCTTTGAATCTTCCAAGCCTTTAATTCAATTATAAAATGTATATTATAAGTCTACAATTTTTGTTTGTAGTTCGTAATCAGTAAAAGTAAAATATTACTATATTTAATATTCCTTTTAAAAGTGATTTTTTATTTATTATTATTTATTTATTTAAAAACCAACAGCTTAATAGCCAATTTTATTTGTGTAAACCAAAATGTATTAAAACATAAATAATTTATTTTTCTCAAAAATTGGACCGGTGTACAGTCATTTAGTAAATCAAAAAAGGCGAATAAGCAATGCATTTTAAGTCAAAGCTTATTTTAAAGCTTATTTCTTAATTCGTTTGTGAATAATACTTGATCAAGATTATTTAATTTAACTAAAATTGTTGATGACTCCCAGTGACATTTTTTTGGAAGCAGAAGTCAGAACAAGCTGATAGAAGGCGCAAAAAATGAAAACCAAAATAAATAAAGATAAACAGAAGCAGCAGCAGCAAAAAAAAAATAAATAAAAATAAAAACAAAAGGCAGACGCAGTCGCAGCGCAGCCGGCGTGACCTTCACCCAATAAAGCGACCGACCGCGGTCAGAGTGTAAAAAAAAATGAAAAAAAAATTGTTGCTTGTTATTTTTTTGTTTTAATTTTTTTTTTTTTTGCAGTTAAACAATTGTGCACGCCAATTTTGTTGTCTCTGTTTTGCTTGGCCCGTCGCCCTCGTTGTGTGTGTGCGAATTTGCCGGCTACTTATCTGTCTACCCTTTCGATTTTTAGGGGTATCACTACTTGCCAGTTGACTTTCCATGTAAACAAAATAATCATTAAAAAGCCAACGTATTTTTAAAGTGATTTAAAATATTAAAAAAATGGTAAGAAATGATTATGGGATTACCAATTAAATAAATTTAAAAGTTCAATAACCATAAACTCTTAATTTAAGTAATACACAAAAACCTTATAAAAATATCAGTATATATTTTAAGAAAGGCATTTTAAAACATTTTCACAAAAAAATAACAATATCCATTTATTAATAAAATTGATCACAAGCTAACTGAAAAATATTAAATATTTATATTAAAATACATGTCAAAAAAAGAGAATCAGCGAATTCGATCGGTTCACTTCAACAAATTTCCCTTTCATCTTTTGCTTTGTTTTTTTTTTGCAGCTCAATTCACTTACCAAGTAAAAAATTAAAAAAGAAAACAAAATCAACCAACGAAACCGAAACTGAATGATTGTAGTAAAATAATAAAGAAACACAAAAAAAAAACGTGTATAAATGAAATGTTATTTTATGGCTATCGTGATCGTTGTTATTGTTATGGCGGTGACTGTCTCCCGGCCGGCTTTTCTGCTTCTCCTTCTAGTTGCTTTTGTTGTCGCTTTGATTTCATTAAAAATTTTGCCGGTAAAACAGCAAATACAACACCAGTGAAACAACTCTGATTGAATTAACTTAATTTGTCTGGTGGGCAAAGGGGGCGTGGCAGCGACACCCCGGGCGAAAAGCGAAAAAATAAACGCTGAACTGCTTGATTAGAAACGGCGACAAGAGTAATTTTCCCACCCACAAAGTGAATCATTTCAAATGAATCACTGCGAAATGAAAGTGAGAATAGTAGATAATACCATAATACTTAAAAAAACAAGTACAAGTTATTTTACTTGCTAGGAAAAGTAATGTTACTCGTGGGAAAAATCTATTTTACTTAATACAAATTTCTTAAAACCTTACATTTGAATAAAAATGAATTACAGATAAAAACTGATGGTCAAAGAAATTAAAGATACTATACAACAAAGAAAAAGTAATTTTAATTTATTAAATCGAAGATTTTTAACTAGTTACGCAAATAGGGATTTTTAGGAAATCAAGAAAACAAATTGTAACACAGCTGGAAAATTCCAATACTCCCTAAAAAATAAAACAATCCAATATAAACAGGCCATTTAGAAACTGCAACAAAGTTGCACGTTTTCCAAAAACGAAAATGCAAATAATCAGAAGCTACAAAAATCTGAAACAGAAAAACCTTGTACCAATTGGGAGGATCTGGAAATCGTCAATACAGCATAAAAACCAATCATCAAACAGAAGCGAAGAAATAAAAACAAAATAAAAATTGATTTCTTTCTTGGTATGTTGAAATATATTTATTGTATAATTCCATTATCATAAATTTTGAAAAAAAAATATTTAAACGGTTTGTTTCTATATATAGTAGTGTATGTGTGTGTGTTGTGTAATATATATAGTTTATATATGTAAAAGGTACATAAAATGTAATTTATTGTGTTTACTTTTCTCATTTTTTTCGCTTTCAATTCGTTTTTCATTAATAGGTAACTACATAACGAGTTAAAAATTATTAGATAATATATTAATATAGGTATTTAGCTTGATTCGCCAGTTATATTTATATTATTTTGCGATGTTTTAACATATTTAATAAGCAATAACCAAAGTGAACAGAATTTTCCATAACTTCTTTTGTCATTAAATCAAAAATAGGTTTTTCAAATATATAGTCATAAACATATGCAAAAAAAAGTGGTTTAAATATACATGCAATAATTCAATTATGTTCGTCTATACTTTCATATTTTTTCGTTCAGTGTGTTAACAGTTTTTTTTTGCTTTCATTTCAATGAGTTTTTCACATTTTTTTTACACAAGTTTTTACATTTGTTATTTTTCTTCAAATAATTTGCGTTTTGTTTAAAAATAAATTTTTAACAACTAATTCAAATAGTATTTTGTGTATTTATAATATAAAAAATTTCATAATCATAAAAATATATTTAAACTTAAAAACTTTTATTTATTTTTATTATAAATGTATTTTATAAGAAAAAAAAGTAAAATGTTTTTTTTTTGTTTTGTTTGCGAGGATTTTGGTTTTGGTCATAGTTTTAATATTTTTTTTTTAATAAAAAATTATGTTTAAAAATGCTCTTTCACTTGAATTTGTTGTTTCGTTAATAAATTAATTAAAGGACTAAACAAACAAAAGGTTTGCTTTTCGTATTTTTTTTGTTTCTTGTCATTTGTTTTTTAGTTTATTGTATCGTAAATTTGTACGGTTCTTGTTTTTGTTTGTTGAAATTATAAAAAGAAAACAAGGTGTTTTTTTAATTCGTTAAACTATTTCTTGTTGTATGTACTATAGGAAAATAGGTGCATTCGTTGTGTGTTTGTGTTTGTGTATTTTGTATATGTATAGGTGTGTAGTGTGTGTGTATTTGTTGGTTTATTGAAGTTTTGTTTTTGTTTCGCGTTGTACAATTCGCTTAAGTCTATTGCTTTGTGTTTTCTCTCCGGGTTTTTGTGTTTTCTATAAAAATAATTCCATCTCTTGGGTTTTGGGTTCGCTATTTTGTAGGCGTGTGTAACTATTATTTAACGAGATTGCTATTTACAGTGTGTACACATTTTTTTTGGTCGAAACAATACAAAAAATATACTCCTTAATTGTTTGTCCACGTATATGTAATATTTTTTTTTGTTTTCCATTCAACAGTTTTTTTTTAGTATAGTTTAATTATTCAAAAAATAAAGAGTTAAGTTGCTTGTTTTTTCAAAAAGATTTGCGGCGGCGTAATAAAAGAAAAATATAAGATACAAAATATTTCATGGGTTCGAACGTAAAGCTAGTAGTAAACAGAAAGTATAAGAAGTATATGTATTTGGGTATAGATATAGTAGCTATTAGCCTAGAACTCACATACAAAATTTCGTTGAAACGTCGCCCTATACTATATAGAAATTTACGCGTTATATATAACATACCTAAATAACCTCCCCCGATCTCATTCAATTTCTGGTCATCATATATCATATATCCATATATATCATGCGTGTTTTTTTTTGTGTCTAAACCTAAATAACAGTTGACATTTCCTTAGAATCGCGTTCGTGCTTCCTACATTTTCTCTCATGCGCTTTTTACTTCATTCGCATTCGCTGTATGTCCTTTAGTTTAGTAGTTTAGTTTTTAGTTTTAGTTGATATTTAGATGCGTGTAAACAATTGGTATAATCGTTAATCATATATAACATATTGCCGAGAGGCAATAACTTATTAGCAAAAAATCGACAGTTAAACAGCTCACAAAAGTTTGAGTTCTCTTGGGTCTTGGGTTCATGGGTGTATATATCTCTCTGGGACTCTCGTAACTCCAATCACAAACTTTGCAGCCAATTTCTCCACTCTTTCGCCCTCTCTCTCTCTTCCTATATATATATATCAGCTATTCTCGAGAGGTTTTCGTTTAGGTTTAGTTTAGCACTATTATATAGTTTAAAGTTTTTCTTGATTCCTTTTTGTTTTCGTTAAGTTTTGCGCATTTCATATGCATAGTTATCAGTTAAAAACTATATATTTATATTCCTAAGTGTAGCAAAAAAAATATATATAGAAAAGATAATATGATTGTAAAAAGGTATATAATATTTTCATATTTGAATCTTCATTGCAAATAAAATGTATTTCTCAATATAGGCAGTAGAGTGTTTATTTTTGGGGTGTATATAAAAAGCTTTTTCACTTTCATCTTCGCGTCGTCGTCTAACAGATTTATATATATTGTTATATATATGGGTTATGTCAGGGGTCTAAGCAAAAGCATTGAGGTGTGTGTATGCATGCAGATACAGTTGGGATTCTCTTCTGCTCCAGGGATGCGCCTTAAAAGACACAGGACCCAAAAGCGCATGTAAAAAGATGTACCCATAGTTTAAGAGGTAAGTCTAGGTGAACTATCGAACCAAGGTCGAAATATGGTGTTCCGCATTGCTTCGTCAAGAAGTTTGGAACCATTTGAAGCCGGCTCTTTTTTTGTTGTTAGGGGGTGTCAACCAAAAGTTCTACTTTCAGCTATAATAATTCCTATATATATCTCATCGTTCTCACTTCCGATTTTGTGTGCTCTATCTATCTCCTCTTTGTGGCTCTTTCGTTGTAACTTTTGTCTGTTTTCCGTTTCCGTATCCGTTTTTGTTTTCTTTTTGTGTTTCCCTTTTCGTTTGTTTGTGTTTCTCCTCTCTCTCTATCTTTCTCTTCACTTTCACTTTCACTTTTCATTGTTTGGTTCTTTGTCCTTACTTTTTTTTATCGTTTTCCTTTTTGTTTACTTCATGGTTAAGTGGCTAGTTCAAAAAAATAACTATCATAGAACCTATATCATATGTTATATACAGAGACCTAAACGCTAGCTAAGCCTAATCCTACGTCTAGATTGTAATATATGCAGCGAAAAAAAAAACACTTCAACTTGATTCCATAACTTTCGTTAACTTCCTTGCCAAATGAAATCGAGCGGAAAGAAAATCATATATATATCACATTAAAGAAATCAAATTTGTTAAATCACTTGTACCTCCTCTCTCCTCTTCTCTCGAATGGTACAACAAAGTAAGCAAATCTTTAAACATAACCTACTAACTGATATTGAAGTTCTCCTCAGAAAAAAAATCATATCTATATATGTGTAGCTAGCTTAAGGTCAAGAAAGTATTGAATTGAAAAATCGCAAAAAATAGGATGTTGTTCATCTATATCTATGAAAAAAAAATATTTATAGGGGGAGGAAAGGGGGGTGGTGTTGGATTCCTAGCGCTACGCCGCCGCTTTAAGCAGATAGTACTAGACAACACTATCCACTGACCGAGTGCGCTTCGCTCTTGACCATCCTATAGCGGGCCAGGATCTCCTGCTGCTGCTTGAGCTTTACACTCAGCAGCTGGCGCTGCACACTGAGCTCATGCTCCTCCTGGGTCAGCTGGGTGCACAGTTTGGCCGCCTCGCGCAGGATATTCACCTTGGGAGCCCGCTCCTTGTCCCTGATAGTGGGGATCTGTTTCTTCAGAGCCTCGAAGAGGTTCTTCAAGCCAATGCGCCGCTGGCGCTCCATGTCGTTGTGCTGATTGCGCTTCTCGATCGTATCGGCCTCGTCCAAGCCCAGGCTGTACTCCTTCCGGAGGACACTGGTGCAACTGGGGGCCATGCTGGGTGCGGCACTGCGTCGCTGCCAATTACAATCCATGGCATCAACATCCTGGCCAACCGCCGAAACCGGCGATATGCTGCCCGACGTGGAGGCCAAGGAGCTGCTGCTGCTGCTCACCACCACCTTCTTGCCGCGACACTTTTTGCTCGTCGTAATGCCATGGGCCACACCGTTGGTGCCCGGCATGAGCATACTGGAGGTGATTCCACCACCCGGAGCCTTCAGGCAGGACCGCTTGCGTCCCTTGTTGCCCGAAATCGAGCTGAAGCTGGACTGTGAGCTGGAACTGGAGCTCGAGCTGACATTCGACGAGTCCACGGATAGCGGCGAGTAGGACGGCGAGGCGGAGGAGCAGTTCTGGTACGGCGTGCTCGATGGCGATGGATAACGAGAGTTGGCCACCGACTTCACTGGACTGCTGCTGGCCGGCGTGTACGGTAGATTGAAGTTGTTGTTGTAGCGCGGCTTCTGCTTCATGTGATCAATCGATATCTTGTGGGCCATCTTGGTCTGCAGAGCACCCATCACGTGGCACGAGGGATTCGTGGGCAGCTTCTTGTCCGTATACGATACCACATCGATTTCCTCATCTGCAAATGGGAAATAAAAGGGGGAGTTTCTGGTTAGCCTGGTGCATCTATAAGAGTTAACTATACTGTGATTAAATGTATCTGAAGGGAATTGATATGCCAAATATTAGATAGATATCTTTCCCATCTATTTAAAACAAACCCAGCGTTATAAAATTCGAATAAATTCCCATTGGAATCTTCTATATGCTATATAGATATCAATATTTTATTGTTAATGTGTGCCAATATAATTATGCAACGCACTGTGCTGCAGCTCCAGCTTCTTCTTCTTTAACTTCTGCTTCTTCTTGGTTCAATGGTCGCAACGGAAGCGGTAAATTAGCGAAACGGAAGAGAGTACAGAGCAAAAGCTGTGTGATTCGAGCCCAACCCCCCAGCCAATATCTCTCTATCCCTATGTATCTCCGGCTTTCTCTGTTGCCAGGCGGAATTTCGTGGGATGTGGGGTAAGAGAAATGGAATGGAATAAAGCAAGGCAAAATAAAATAAAATAAAATAAAAGAAGGCAAAACAAAAAGGCAGAGACAGACCAATGACGTCAACACAAAAGGGCGTAGTCGTCGTCTGTCTGTCGCGACGTCGCCACTTGAAATTGAAATCCGTGCAAATCTATTGCTTCCTGAAGTCTGATACACGAGATACTACTTTGCGCAAGATATATACGACCGACTATAGTGGAGAAACTATACCCCCCCAAACGTTGACACACTAATCCGCTTTAGCTGTTTTTGTTCCTTCTTTCCTTTCTTTTTTCCACGCCCACCTAAGTCATAATTCTAGCCAAGCAAGGGTCAATAAACTTGCGCTAAAAGAAAAACATTTGCGGGGCTTTGGCTTCGGAGAGAACGAACAAGAATTGCATGAGGATAAATGGCCTGGAATTCGTAATTTTCATAGCTCTCACGAGCTCTTAAATTGTTGTCTGTAAAAATAATTCTTAGATAGTTGTTTTATTTATTTATTTTTTTTCGTTTTAAATTCAATATTTTATGGTTTGTTTATTTTTCAGGTTTTTTAATTATCCAGAAATTTAACCTTCAATTGAATCAAATTTCATTTAAATTTCGGTATTTATACACTACGAATTGAAGCCAACTGATTAAACAATTCTTTTCGCTTATTAAAACAAGCAACTGTGCAAGCAAGCGAGCAAGAAGAAAAAGCTGGAAAGAAGTAAACTTTGCGCTTGGCAACAAGGTAAATAAGGAATTGAAGACTGGGAAGGGGGGAGGAGGAAGGAAGGAAGGGAAGAGGTAGGACTGCTGACAAGTGCAACAAGTTGCAAGTTGCAAGATCAAGTGCATGGGAGACTGGCAAAAAATAAACATTAAATAAATCCCCAACTGAAACCGCAACGAAATCGAAACCTGCAGAAGAGATGCCTGAGTGGGCATGAGTCAGATTCTTTCAGGAGAATCAAGAGATAAAACGCGAAGAAAAGAAGGAGCCAAGCGGGTTCTTGGTTACTTTTTTAGTTTTTTTTTTTTTTTTGCCAACGTCATCATTCCACTTTGGCTAGACAACCAACAGACCACCAAGATCTTCCCCCCTCGACAAAATCTTGGAATGCAGCCCCTTCGACGGCCATTTTTCCTTATAAAAATAAAGTGCAGGAGATGATGAGGAATGAGCTTCTGACTGGACAACAAACTCTGTGGAATGCCACCCCTTATCATCAGTTATACTTCATCATAAAGAAGGTTTATTAAATAATTTCTAATGAGTAAACCTAAGCAATCGAAGTCATGACATAATAATAATAAATAAACACAAATTCACTGGAATTTTTCAGACAGAATTTCTAGTGAAATGCCATTAATTGCCAAAAACAAACGCACGACTTCGACTTAAAATCAATAAATGCAAAAGAGAAATAAATCACAAAAACTAAACAACTGAACTGGGAAGCGTGATTTCCAACGAACAGCTTTATTTCAATATCGAAAGGGGAATTTCCAGACTGAGACCAACCCCACAATCACGTTTAATAGACAATGAATGGGATGGTAAAATAAAAATAATCAACATAACAGAATTGCAATCCTCCCATTCGCCCCCCGTCCGTTGTTTTCATTTTTATCATCAAACTGCATCTGCTGCCCCGGCAAAACTGCATTCAATTCAGTTATTCAGTTATTCAGATGTTCAGATATAATAATAAAAATAAAAACTAGGGTTGTGCCGGGAGCTTTTGCCTTAGTTTTACTAACGGTTATTCCGCACAAATCGGATGCTGCTGATGCTTCTTCTATATATCTCACATCTCTCCTCTCTCACTGAATAAAAAACAAAAACCAGACAAACTCGTTTGCTGCATTAAAATACAAGAAACCGACTGGAAGAAGCAGACAAGCCAAACAAAGCAACTTTTATTTTGTTTTTTTTTTTTATTATTATTTATTCGAGACGGCAACAGCAACTTTTGTTGCTAAGCGAACGAATCCAAGATCAAATCGTAATAATAAAGCAAAAAAGCCGAGAGTTGAGGAGTGAACAAGGATGGCTTTAAGACTTTACGATACCCTTTTTATCAATTGTTATGACATTTATGGAAGCTATGTATCTTAGCCTTGGTAACCCATATACCAAATTTAGTTGAAATTTCTCCATAAACTACAAAATGATCTGCTTTTAGACTTATTTTTAGAGATCATATATTCTTTTGACCGTGCAAAAACTAAAAACACATCATGGTAAAAAGCTTCACGGAAATAGGGATTCTAACTTGGGTGTTTATTATAAATTTTATCAACAATTCTCCAAAAAATGTTGTAACCCCTCTTTAGGGTATCAAAAATGCCAAAGAGGAAGCTGTCGTTGATTATAATTGCAAATAAAATGCACACAAGCCGCCACATGTTGCGCAACTTTAGTGCAGGAAAAAGGGGGAGGCGGTGGGTTGGATTGGGTTGGGTTTTCCTTACCCATGCATACGTACTATACGAATATATGTACAGCGAAGTGTGTGATAAGCAAAGACGCCTTTTGCCCTATAAAATTTGCATAGGGACACGGGGGTACGGTGAGATGCGGACAGACAGTCGAAAGGGTAAGCCCAAAAACATAGAAGTATAAAAAGGGGACAAGTGCATCATCATCAATATAAAAGGCGCATAAAACAAAAAGCAACAACAGAACTGCAGCAGAAGAGATGCTTCAGATACATATTATCATACGCGAGGGTTAAATACCCCATATCTTTGGGTTGGGTCGTCGAGCAAACGAAATTGAAATGGAAATGGCAATGCCAAAGGCAGCATGATGTAATACGGACAAGAATTTTTAAAAAGCCTATAAAAATAAAAGAAGCAAGCGAAAAAAGCAACGATAACTCAGCAAATAAATTACAGTGGGATAAATTAAGACCACTTGGACTTAGTCATCATACATCGATGTGGGACATTAAAATCAATTAAGATTTCACACTTGTGGTATTTTAATATTTGATTTTAGGCATTGAACAAATAACAAAAAAAATTATAATTTTTCGAGACAAGAAATTGCCGTTTCTTTTGCCCATTGATTAAGCAAATTACTTTTAAAACGACATAATTGTTGGATAAATTGTTAAGCAACTTTTTCGACCACTGTGCCAAGTCGTAAAATTAAACAAATTCTCGGAGACGATTTCCCTCCCTTCCCCCTTCTTCCCGCTGCCCTTGTAAATTTGTTTAATAACAGACGCTGTTGTTTATTTTCCGCGTCTGCGACTTTTATGACACATCGCAGTACCGCGCAAATGAAAACTGCAAATGCTGGGCGGGAATACATCAAAACAAATGATTATTTAGAAGAAAGTTCATTGAGGGAAAGAATTTGTGTTTAGATCATCGACCAGCCAGCCAGCAGAGTGATTTCATACTATTTTTCGCGACCTGCACTTTATATCTGTTTACCATCTCGCACATTTAACGATTCTTGCGAATTTCTAATTTCATTTCCCGAAATTTTCAAGAAAACCGTGAAATAAAGAACGTAAACATATAAAATCGCACGTGGGCATGGCTTCTTGCATTTTCCCACGCCATCCACCCTATATTATTGCGTTGGCATTTCGCATGAAAATCAAATAAATTGCAACAGCAACACATGTTGCACTTTTGCCAAAGGTTAAGAGACGGAACAGCAGCAGAAATTGCATCTGCAGCAGCAACTGCAACAGAAATTGCAGCCGCAACAGCAACATCTGCTGGCAACATGTCGCTCAACCACAACTTGCCACACCGATGGCCAGCAAAATAGGTCAGACGAATAAAATGTTGAATAAACATAGTTGTAAACATTAGGTGTTGGCGGTAAACGTGGAAGAATTAAGCAAAACTAAGCAGTAAAACGAAAATAAATAAATTAAAACCAGTAAATCAAAAATTAACAAACACTGTTAAATCACTACTTGTATGAAACTATATTTCACATTTATTCAATCTTTTAGAAATTGAAAAATTCGAAACTAAATAAATTCATATAAAATTATCCACAACTGTTTTTGAAACAATAGCGGAAAAACAGTGCTTCCGCTGCACTGGCAGATTTTCCCACGCGCATTTCTTGCACTTTTCCCTCCATTTTTTTTCGTTGTCCCCGCCTATTTGATTTTCTCGGCTTTTCCTTTTCCTTTTTTGTGACGTAGTCAGTGGGAATTTCATCATCGGAGGAAAAGCAGGATGTGAGTCATCAAGTTAAGCCTTTTCCGATGGAAACCCCTCCCCAAGAGTACGAATATAATGACTTATGTTGCACAACGTCGCAATGCGACATATCATTTAAGATGGTACTTCTATTTGATATAGTATCCATAATACAATATTGTAACTGGCACATAAATTATGAAAATGCGTCTGGCAACATTTCCCACTTGAGTTTTTGGCAACATTCTTGGGCGTGGATACATCTTCTTTATATATGTATATGGAAGTATGTATATCAATTTATATGCACATACAGGAAATCTCTCATAAACGCCGAAAGGGAGGCTCGTTTGTTAAGAAAAAAAAAAGATAAATAAATAAAGCTGTACCAAGTGCGTGAGACCACCGAGGGGGGGAAAGCTTTGCTCTTTATGGGCTTTTGGTTTTATTTTTTTTTTTTATAACGCCGACGTCGCCGCTTTTTTGCGACCTTGAGCATAACAATTTATTGCTACTCGTGTGCGAATAAAGCAACAACAAGCCAACAACTACGACGCAATTCCTACATCGGACAGAGATGGCAATACCAAAAGAGATAAGGATGGGGAGAGAGACGCCTAGCAACAGCCCAAAAAGAAGCCGTCAAAAAAAAGCCTCAAGACCCGGCCGGAAAAAACATACGGCCTATTGTTAACAGGGCTTTTTTGGGCCCTTACAAGCGGCGTCTCTTTTCTGTTATTTATATTTTTAGTCTTATTTCGGATTACTATTTATGTATCTATTGTGGTACGCTTTTTTACTATTCCATATGTTTTTATTTTATTTTCTTTTGGATATCATAATGTAATATTGTTTAATATTTATAAGTTAAGTTATAAGATAATAATTTAAATTGCACAATAAAGCGATGAAACTAAAAAAATTAAAAATGGTTCTGAAGATTAACTATTCCTATTTAATTTTTTAATTGAGAACAACTTTGATTGTATTATGAGATAACTTGTTTATCTATTCACTTTCAATTGTTTACTTATTTGTTGTTCACTTTTTCTAAACGCATAAATTAAAGCCGCAGAAATCAAAAGTGAAAAGCGAAAAGAAGACCGAAAAGGAAATTTTTTGCGTCGACTTGGAAGTTTGTCTGGCCATAAAAATTGAATTTGGTTTCTGGTTTGTTGTTTTTTTTGTTTCGCCGCCCCCCCATTTCGTTTTCTACGCACTTTTTCCAGCGATTTGGTTGACCTTGGTTCAGTTCATTAACATTTTACCAAAACCCGCACACACAATCGCAAGGTGCGAAATGCCAAAAAGCAACACGCACTACCAAAAAGTAAATATATATATGTACATATATAGGCGCCAGCATAGGGGCATGTGGCATCTGGTGTCTTGCTCACACCCGCGTAAACCTTATCTATTTGCCGAATTTTGTGCGTTGTTGCCAACCAGCCTTCTCAGACATCTCGCTCGCTCTCACGAAGAAGCTTTTATACTAATTAGTAGACTGCAGCATAGCGATAAAGAAAGTCCCATACCAAAAAAAAACTCAAAAAAGAAAGAGGAAAGAATTGATATTGATACAAGTGCGTGTCTTTGGATATTGTCGTCTCCCTCTAGCAGGCGTCACAAGGTCCGAGTGCGAGCGAGATGCGAATATAAATTTGCTAATCTGCGGCACGCACCTGATTTCTTTTTCCACTTCTTCTGCTATTTCTATTTCTATATCTATTTCCAAGGAGAAATACGCACGCAAAAAAAAACTAAAAAAAATAATCTCGAACCACTTGTGTCAAGTTTTTAGTTGCTAAATTAGCAGTGGAAAAATTATGATGTGATTGGGGGGTGGATGACTTTCGTCACCAAAGTATAATGATGATATGCTGATATTTTATACACGTGTGCCTATAGTTTTTAATGTTCAAATTGACTTATCAATTCAATTTTTAATTTATAGATGACTGATAAATTTCTTTTCTTACTTAAGTGATTCATTTTTGCATAAACTTAAACTTGTTAAATGATAAATTTACAGTTATTACTTAGGAATTTTTTTTCAAAGGAATTTCCGCCTTTCTAACTTAGTCTAAAGAACTTTTTAACGATGCATGGTTAAAATATATAAATGAGACCAGACGTGGGCGTTTTTTTCTTAATTTATGCTAAGCTCTTTGCATATTTATTTTTTTTACTACATTTTTCTAATTTGTGTTCTATTCTTTTTCGCAGCGGGAGAAAATAAATAAATAAATATGTGGAGCGCTTGGCAACAAAAAATAAAAGCACAAAATAAAACAAAAGCACACAAAATGCAAAAGCAGACAACACCCCAAAAGCAAAAGCGCAAATCGCAAAAACCAAAACAAACGTGCTAATATCGTTGTTGCTGCAATTTCTTGGTTTAACTGCACTCGGCAAATTGCAAGAGAGGGAACGAGAGCGAGCGTAAGTATTAGAAAGAGAGAGAGGCATATGGCGCCGTCACAACAAGTTTATTGCTTTTGCTTTTGTTTTTTTGATCTTTCCGATTTATTTTTGCCAAGTTCTAAATGTTTAAAATTGTTGTATTTTTTTTCTTTTATTTTACCTTTGCGTTTCTGTTGTTAATATTTTGTATTTTTGCTTGGCAAAAATCAGTAAAGCTTGCACTCACACAAGCTTCATATCATAGTAGTAGTACATATTGTTATGGCCATTGTATAGTAGTTGTAAAAACAAATGCACTCGTAGTTGCCCTTGTAGTTGTAGTTGTAGAGTAAGACGTAGTAAAATCTGGATGATTGACGTGACGTAAGCTTGCGAGGGTTGCTCAATGGATAGCGTACGATTTGCGCGCCAAAAAGAGAGAGGAGACATTGAACTCGTCCGCAAAAAGGGCAGAAGTCGACTAAAAGCATACCCTCGACAACTAAATAACTGGCTTAAAAATATAAATATTTTATATAAAAATACACCAATATGGACTTGAAATTTTAAACATAATATTATTGAAATTATTATTTTCTTTTATATTAAAATCCAGTCTTAGTTAGCTTGTAAATACTCTTTATATTAGGGATATATTTCAGTGTTTTAGGGATTTAGGATTCCAAGACCTCTAGGATTATTTTTCATGATATAATTTTTGTTTCGAAAGACCCAAAATATCCAACATTTTGTGGTAGTTTCGAGGGTACGGAAATTGCCGCCAAGGAGGAAGGAAAATTTTTGGGGGCTGTCTGCCACGTGGCCGGTGACCAGACATCCTTGAAAAGCGCACAACAATACAGCCACAGCCCGGCAAGGAAAACGCGAAGAAATTTGGGGTGTTGGCCCAAAAGAGAGAGAGATTCCTATATATATATATATATATATATATATATATATAAAGGTTACATTTTTTATTCTGGGCGTAGTTCTGCGCAAGAACATCATCATCCCCCGGGTGATGGGTGGGTTCTTCGAAACAGAGAGAGAGGATGACGCCATGGAGCAAGCAAACACAATGAGCCATGAAAGCCACGCGCCAACATTTTTCCCCTTGTGGGTGGGAAAATTCATAAAGGAAAGCCCAACGGCAGCGCAGCGAAAAGCACAAAAATCAATGGAAAAACCATCGCAGACAGACGCCGGCGTCGCGTGGGCGTTTTTCTCTCTCTTTTTTTTGGTTTTTTGTTGGATTGTATGCAACGTAACAAGTTTACTACGTTTGCTGTTGACGTAGGCGTTTTCCGGCGATCGATTTTCCGGTTGCTTTCAGTGTATATTTGTGTACTTGTTCTCTGGCTGTTTGTGTTTGTGCCTGTGCTTGGGCGTTATTTTGCACCCACACGAAACGGAAGTGCGAACACTAGTTGAATGTGCAACACCCAAAAGTGTGTGTGGGAAAATAAATGGGGGGCGGGAAAAGCGAAGAATATTAATCAGCCACCCCACGAGGTATCCTATTTCTATAATTAGTTTTGCGTTATAATACTTTATACAAATGGTGCGGCGTAGACCAAATTTCAACACCATATAGCTGTTATAATCCCGGATACCTAAATAGTTTATTTAAAGATAAGAATTATTTTTGGGTGTAGTGTCTTAAAATAATATTTACTTTTTAAATTTTTTACACACAAGACTTTGTATACAAAAGTTTAACTTTTTATTGTTAATAGAACCAGAGATCTTGAGCAAGAATTTTAGCTAGAAAGGTTTAAACTAATATTTTAGTTAAACTAACACTAACATCTGTTTGCATACCAAAATTCAGCACCCTAACTAGAAGTTCTAATGAGTTATGGACATGTTTTGAAATTTACGGATAAACACAGCCCTATTTTACAAGGTATAGTTCAAAAAGAAATTTCTTGATTGGTCACAAACTCACCGGAATCGGAGGGGGTCTCGAGATTGGGTCCATCGTCCACCATATCGTTGCAACGTGTGTAGCTGTGATCGCTGATGTGCAGCATGTGCAACATTCCGTTGTTGGTGGCGTTGTTGCTGCTGCTGCTGCTGTTGTTGCTGCTGCTGGCCTTGCTGTTGCGATGATGCCGCAGTCCATAGTTAATGGAATCTCCATCATCGGAGTCGCTGTCCGAACCGGTCGTCGGCGGAGAGTCCACTGTACTGCATCCAGTGGCTATATCGATGGCCTGCTGCTGTTCGTCAATCTGCGCTTGGCTGACCTGCTGATTGAGCACATCGAGGACTTCGTTTATCGTTGGGATGGGGAAGCGATAGGCGATTGGATCCTTGCTGGCATTCTGAAGATCCCTGCTTATTAGATTGATGCAGTTGACATCGCCATCGTCGCTGGTCAGCGAGATATTGTTGCTGCCCATCACGCAGGCCCTTAGATCCACGTTGTGTCTGAACTCCGGGGCGACCACCTCATCGGTAAGACTGTGTGGTGTATCGGGTCTCAGGTATTTGCTGCTCTTCACCTCGCCCACCTTGCGGAACGCCATGAGATTGGGCAATGTTATTGGGTTCCTCTTCCGCAGGAGACTTCCGCCGGGAGGTATCAACTGGTCCTCATCCTGGATCTGCGACTTCTTGTCGCCACCACTCAAACGCCGGCGCTTCTGACTGATCGTGTAGTCCATATCCACCATTTCCTTCTTGATGATCACTGGCAAATCACCGGGATTGCTTCCCTTCTGTTGTGATTGGATGCCAATTGGATAATCTGTAGTCTGCGATTGCTGATATAAGGAGTAGGGATTCGTGGAGCCGGAAACCACGGCCAGGGATATGGCACTGGTTTCACTGTACGACGATGCTGCGCTGTTGCTCCCAGTCCCAATCGCACTGCTCATGGTATTCAAGCCGTTGGCCATCGCCGGCCACATGCAATCGCCATTGCGAATCTCCGGCTTCATGTCCTCCCCGATACCATAGTCCATAAAGCTTGCATCAACATCGATCTTCTCCAGATCACTTTGGATACTGGCCACCTTTTCAAGTTCGTCGTACAGGTCGCACTCCATGTCGAAGGGGAAGTCGAAGTCTTCGTGCAGCAAGGTTATTTCATGACTACGGCAGTCGTCGGGTAGAGCCATTTTGTGTCTGTGTCTGGGGATTCCTATATCTTAGTTCCTGAGTTTTCGTCTGTCTGAAAGTAAGGTAATGCGGAAAATCGTAGTAGGATGGGATGCACAAAATATTTTTTTTTTTTTTTCCTCAAAAGGTTCTCTTTCGAGAAAAAAAAAAAAAAATCGCTTGGCTTGTCATATCAAGAATATCATATTTTGATTGACTCAAATTTAAATACATTCTTCAAACAAAAGCTGAACATTCCAATAAAGTTACAATTTAATATTAATATAGGATTTTAAAATAAGTTCTTTACATTGAAAAATGTTGTTTTATTTTATTACTATTATTAAATAGTATAACATAATTACACAATTTTTTTTTTGATTAATATTTTGTTCAGTTTTGGACTGCCACAATTTCTATATTCACTGACGTCAGGCGCCGTCGAGAGTTCAGCAAATGTTATCAGAAGTAATTTAATATATGCTATTCCTTTATACACTATTTACGGTTCCCATTTGCCCCCAAAACCACGATTATCCGCACTCTTGACAACAGCTAAAATAAAAAAAAAGTGCAAAAGGGAGAAAGAATATTCGTATTCAACTGATATATTCGTATTCCCAACTGATATTACTGCTAGACCGACCTTCAACTGATAAACTCAGATCTTTAAGCTTTTGTCTGTGTTACTATTTTGCTTTTTCTTAGAATATAATCCGTTGCATTTTCAAGCGGTAAACAAAAGACAAAGAATACGACCAAAAAATAACTGTGAAACGCCTTTACAAGATCAATAAAAAAAAAACCGTACTGTTTAATGTGATCTTTAAAAACGAATCTCAATATTATTTAGTTTGATCTTAAAATAATGTATTAAAAAAAGCAATGTTAATAAATTAATTTTTTGTACGACAATTTTTATTGTGACAGACACTTTTTTAATTCCTAAATAAAAATCCTTAAACTGCCAAAATTTAAGAAGATATTTCCAATTTTTACTCGTTGAAGATTTTAAAATTAAAAACGTAACATTAGTTTTCTAAACACCTCTTTAATATTATTTCTAAACTTTTAACTTTGTGATCATTTACTAAGTCATTTATTTATAGGATTCTATAGAATTTCATTGTGTGAGTTTCATAAGTCGAAAAATGGTCTAGAACAGATTTGTGTATTTTGCAATAGAACAAATATTTATTTTATATTGTCTTGAGAATATTTTTTTATTTTGTTTTAAGCACTGTGTTCATTTTCTTTTTTGAGACTAGTTCCTTTTAGATTCAGTTATGTTATTCTCGTTGGTGTGCGTAAAAGAGCGACTATTTTGTGATTGTATGGGTTCACCGTTAAAAGTTGTGTTTTTACTTTGCACCCGAATTTCTTTAAGTTCTTGGAAACTTCCCCAATTTTCACCGGGCACTTCTTAAAAATGTACTATACATATATCTTTGCACTCACCTCTTTGAACAGCGGTTTTATGTGTTTGTATCCGTCTATTCAATTAATTGTAATCCAATTCAGTTAGATTCCAGTCGGCTATATCATTTCTATCCCGTTTCCGCCTTCTCACAAGTGTTGTTGCGCACTTATTGCGTCAATTGAGGGAAAACGGGGAAAAAAACCACCAAAAAAAGGGACACCAAAAAAAATTCTTCCCGTTTATTTTTTGCACTGGCTGTTTTTTTTTATAGTTTTAGTTCACAAGTTCCTCTTCTATTCGAAGAATACAATATTTGCGCGGTTTTTTCTCAGGGATCTTGGGGTATTTCTGCGATTTTAGCACTATGGTAACTTTTATGTGACATTTTCCTGTTAATTGTGTAGTATATATTTTAGTAGCGTTTGGGTTCGGTTTTTAATTGTGGAATAGCCTATATATATTATATAGTTTTTTGTCGGGCGGAAAACAGCCAAAAATCCAAATCCACAAAGCGAAGACAGGACAGATAGAAATCGGTGAAAACGCGGCGCACAAATGTCAGCCACTAGTTAAGCCGGTTGCTTTTATAAGTTTTTTTTGAATTCAGCCAGCCCGCGGAAAAATGCTCTCTTTCCTCTCTCCCGCTCTTCCACTCATTTTGAGTTATTCTCTTTTTTAAAGCAAAGCTTTTTAATTCCGAATTTATTGCATTTTGCAACGTAATGTAAATACGCAAGTTCTACAAAGTTCTTCGATGACATTTGGCTATTTCATCACGATTTGTTTATACCTATTTTATTTTATTTGCGTAAATAGAAACAAAAAAATGTAATTGACTCGCTCTCTCGCTCACGTTTTTGAGTGCTTCAGCTTGCCGGTATTTGCCGGTAGAGTGAAAGAGAGCGAAAGAGAGTAGATTTCTCACTCTCTGAGTGGTGTTTACAAATAATTTGAGCCAAAACTGAGCTGAGCGAGATCTCTCACTCTGAAATTTTACCGGGAAATACGTTCATACGTAATAAACATAAACAATCAGTTAAATGTAAAACTGAAGAAATGCAGTTTAGATTTAAGAATTAAAATAAAACTAAAAAACAAATGTTTATAGTAGAATTTAATAATAAAACACAAATATTAATACAAATTTAAATTAGAACAAATTCAAACCGAAATAAAATAAATTTAAACTCAGAAATAAGAACAAAATATTACCAAATCTTGAGATAATATACATAATTGTCTGGTGACAAAAGGTTATAATTTTAAAGAAAGTTTAATTTTTCTAAACAGCTAAATTACAATTCATGAAAAGACTCGCAAAATTAAAGATACATATATCCGTGGTAATGCCATTGTTCTGTTAATTTTTTCTTCTTTGTTGCTTCTATATATTTAGAATCTTCTTATAGTTTTTCTTTCACCTCCTTTTTCCCGCTTTTTTATTTAGCTTTTTCCTGTACTTCATATTCTACCGCTTCCCTTACTCCCCATTGCCCTCTCCCTTTTCTATTTACTTTATTTACTTGAGTTCTTGGTGTGCGTGTGTGTAATTTAAGCTCCTTGTCACCCATCGCACTATCTCACTCGCTCTTTAACCGAACTCCTATTTTGTATTTGTTTTGTCAAGTTGATTGAACTGTGAACTTCTTTTAACACCAATGAAAACCAAAAACAAAAACAATTTTTTTCGAGTGTGTATTTATTTGTGAGTCTGTGTCTGTGAACCTACCTCAAGTCTAATTAAATTATGCCAAGCAAACTTTAAAAGAAAAGGCAAAACACTTTGAAAAGAGTAAAAAGGAAGGGGAAGGAGGACGATATGATGAAAAGGAAAGAAAAGAACAAAACTTCCAATATTGCCACAAAACTTTCGCGGGAAACAGAATTTCGAATGAGAAATTAATACTAAATTCACTCAGAAAAATTAATCTCAAATTTAATTTCAAATGATTGACATCAATGATGATCAAAATCGGAATTTTTTCTAAATTTGCTGTCAATTCTCTAAAAATTATTCGTGTTGGGTCATTTTTGTGGAGAGTGTAAACAAACCATCTTAAAAAACCATTTGTAATAAATTGAAATCAAGTAATTTTAAAGTACAATTAAAATATTAATTAAAAAATTATTAACATTAGAAAATGTATATTTTATTTTCAAACGTTTTATAAACTATCGTAAACGAGTTAATTTTGCAGGATTAATCATGTACATATGTATTTGGAACTTAAAAAGTATTCAAATTAAAACTGTTTATAAACTATGTGTTCTTGTTCTATATTTCTAGTAAAGCAAATACTACTATTGCTTTGAACATATTAACATACACAGCTGTAGACACAGGTAAATATTATCCATATAGATGGATAAATACATACATACATACATATGTATATACATACATATGTACATATCCAACAAAAATCGCTGATTGCTAGAATTTTTCGCCCTTTTCCGCCGATTTAATCATCAGGTGGTTGCGACGCAAAGTTCTTCCCGCTTTCGCCACTCCGTTGATTTCGTTACGTTTCGCTTTGATTTCCATTTCCACAACTTTCCCCCTTTTCCGTTTTTCCCCGCCAATTTCCATTGCACTTTTTGGCGCGTGCATTCGCCGTCTCTATCGCACCCTTGCACGCTTTGGATTTTGTTTTGATATCGCAACACAACGACACAGCGAAAAAAACGTCACTGACAACTCGCCTAAGACATACCCTTTAATTAAAATCACGCTAATGAAATATAAAGATCTAAAATAATATTTATGTATGTTTTTATTTGTATTCAAGAAGTTATAAATTATTATTACTTTTATAAATATTTTCATAAAAACGGTCGGAAATTGAACAGGAATATCAAATTGTTTTTCCCTTGCATATTAAGTAAAACCATTTGCAAATTGTTTTCATGTTATCTACTAATGTGGGATACCCTTTCCCATTCAACCGTTACAGGGTACGACTGCATCACTAACAAAAAATTGGCGCGCATTTTGTGAGCTTTTTCTCGCCCCTGCACTTTCCCGCTGTCAAAGTTCGATTTCAAAAAATTTTGAAATATTTTGGGTGGTTCGATTTTTGCGCAATTAATTTTTGCGCGTGCTGCTATTTCTTGTTATATTTATTGTTGCCTCGTTTTCGTTCGGGGAAAAATGGAAAGTGTGGAAAAGGAGGAAAACCAACTGCGTAAATAATGGCAACAAGTGGTTGCCGGGTTTCCATATCAAGTTTGACAAGAATTTGCCGAGCTTTCAAAAAATTGACGTAACGTAACCGGCGCACTTCACTTGCATCATACTCGTAAAAATTATCAGAGATAGCACCGATTCAACCGATTACAAAAATCTATACAAAGAGATACAAAAAATCGCTTAAAGAGAGTTTCATTACCTTATTTCCCATATTGATAAGCTTTTTAATTACCAGCGCTTTACCTACTAAGTTAGTCTAGTTTAGTAAACTTTTCTATCTTTAATAATAAATAAATAAAATTAAAGAAAACGATGTAGAAAATCATCATCAATTGTTAAAAATAATAGCTTAAATATGAGTTTTTTTCTTAAAAATAATGTGATTTATTTCAATATAAATTTTGGCAGACTTTAGTAAAAAAAAATATTAGAAATGAATATTATTTACTGATGCTTCACTTAAATTGTATTTATAATGCATATCGCCCCATCTCTATTTTTAGTGGCATTTGACTTGATATTTAACGGTCTACGCGTGCAGCAACAATGTATGTAACTTAGACGCCGTCGACAGGTGTTCCTGGTGTAGTTGAAATGGCATTTCGAATGCGATAAAGTCGGGGCCCCGAGCTATAGTTATGCTCCCCATAGGCCAGAAACTACTGTCTCCCATTGATAACGCGAATAATCGTAAATTGCATTGCGCACTAAGTTTTCCTTTGGCAACAATGTCGCTATCTATTTATTTGTTCTTAGCAGCCAATATTTTATATTGTGATTTCTACTACTGAAAAATTCAACTAAAATTTGATTAGAAAAAGTCGAATTCTTATAATTTTGTTATCGTTACGTAGGTTAGTCATAAAATATACCCGGAATCTTATATAATGAACTTAATTAGTATTTTGTTAAATGAAAACTGTGACGAAATGTAATACCCTTCCAAAACTCTTTATATTTATTATTACTTAAATTTGTCTTAATCATAAAATAGTTTAAAATGTCATTATCGCGAATAAATCATAATCTTAATGCTCAAATTTAAACATTTTATAAATTATAGAGGTCGTTTAGTTTTTCAAAGTGTATCTATTTATTATTACCGCTTTTTGGCGCCACCTTTTTAGACGCCTTTCGTATCAGAAGATAACGCCTGTGCAAACCTTCAATTATAAATTATTTGAGGAGCTCAAGACTCGAGTATTTTGGCATAACTGATTCATAGGCGTAATTATAGAGGTAAACCCCATTCGAAGGTCACGATTGTAAGAAGAGAATTACCGTTAAGCATGGTCTGGCTTATTGTTCGCGTATTACTATTTACATATATTGAAATTTAAGTAATTTTTGTAAAGTGTACAATTTAAAAGAACGTGAATTTAATAACAGTTTTGCTTTGAGATTTTGCCAGCGGTTTCCATATTTATGAAATACATTTTAGAAAATAACTATTGTGTGCTATTGTGAACTATAAAGTTTTCATTGCGTATAATTTGTGATCTTTGCTGTTAGAAATCGAGTCGGTATTGTTTAACCCCAAGAGTCGACGATTATTTACGAGCTTCTCTGCTTTTCTTCGCTGTTGTTTTTTGCATTTTCTTTGGTGTTGACACATTTTGCATGTGGATTCCGAAGGATGTACGCAAAAAGGTGTTAAGCAGACACAAATAAAAATAAATGAAGGTGTATGGGAAGGAAGGGAGAAGAGGAAAGACCGAAGAAGAAGCAGACATGGCAGCTGCAAAAACAACAAAAAGCTCAGACACGATATAGAAGAAGAAAACAAGACGCCGGTACAGTTGCGCTCACATACACACATGCAAAGACATGCAAACACACATGAGAAATTGGCAAAGAGCGTAAAAAGCAACAACAAAAAACAAAAAAAAAACTGCAGCGTGGCGCTTTTATAACGGAACCCAAAACAAAACAAAAAAAAACAAACAAAAGCAAAACAGCACTCAAAACAAAACGAAGGATAGAGAACGAGAGGAGTAAGCGGAAATGAGTGATTTTGCTTTGAGTCTTTTTTTGTGTGTTTTTTGTTGCAGCAACATTGTGGTATAAACAAAACTAATGTTGCGTCAACATTGTTGATAAGTAAAAGGACTTGCAGCACTTTAACATTGCAAGACAAATGTTCGTCGTTTTAATTATTTTAAGTTTATTATATACTTTGAATAACCTTTGAAATATTATGAAAATATTATATTGTTTCATATTGAATTTAATTTTAATATGAAAAATGAGGAAATAAATAAATAAATAAAGGAAATCTAGTGTATACTATTAGTATGTAGTTGTTTATTTTTCGTAAAAACCTCAATATCATGCTTCACGTTTTCTTTTTTTTTCTGGGAAGTGCTTTTTGGAGTCAAATTAATTACGCCAAAACGTAAGGTTTGTTTTCCACGTCAGACAAAAATAACATGAATACTGAATTCAAGTCGATGTGTTGGGTGAATTGGGTCCTTCTTTTTTCGTTTTTTGGAGGTGTGTTCCCTGTAGCATAATGCCTCCCCCGACACCTTTTTATGGATCCCCAATGCCCATCCCAACATTCACTTTTACTTTCTTTCCATCCCCATCCCCAAACACACATTAAGTTTCGCACAGTGCCCAGCGTGGAATTCAAAATGTATGCAACTTACTTAATGATTTTCTCACTCCAGTTTTAATTAAAATGTAGCTTTAATTAAGGTATGCCTAAAATTGTATCCAATTGAATAATTTTCTATATTCTTTTTGATCCAATCCTACAAAAATAGTACACATAATTTTCCGATTATTTTGTATTTATTCAAAGCGGAAAAAATGCGTTTTTGTAAGTAATTAGTTTTAAATAACATTTTTGGGGTCTTCAAATTATTTTGATATTTTAAATGTAGATATTTAATTCTCCTAAACGACATACATATGTGAATTGTATGTTTATAAAATTTTTGTTTATTTTTAGTTATTGTGGATCTATTTTCACCTCACAAAACATCCTTTATCCTTTGTTTTTTTGTTGGCTTTTTCTTGCCATTTGCGGCTGTCTGCGTATTTGGCACAAATTTCCACACGGCTAGGTGGGCGTGGCATAAAGGCGCCGACAAGGGAAATGGGCGGGGGCGTGGCGCTGCTGTCTGCGACCTTCAAAACGATAATGAAACCCGGGCGAAAAGCAAAACAAACTTGTCAGACGTTCGAAAGGACATTCAACCGCAGAAATGCGAAAGTGGGTGGGCAGTTTCGGAAAATAGGGGCGCCTTTTGGCCCTCCAAGAAAAGCGGGGGAAAGGGGGCGTGGCAGAGCCCAGACAGACACTTCCACATCCTCTTCAAGGGCTTCTACATCTTCTTCTACATGTCCTGCGCAATCAAGAAAATCTCTAAAGGATTCCGCGATTTCGGACGGACATCATCCCTCCTCCCTTTATTTATATTGCCTGTGTTTTTTTTCCGTGTATGTGTCTCATTTTTTGCGTTGTATCCTTTCAGGCTGCAAGGTCACGGCAGGTTCAAGGTCATTTCGGGGGACAGGTTAATGCGACGTCTGTGCGTCTGAGTCGGGAATTCGGAATCGGCATTGCAATTCGAAACGAGAATGGGATGGAAATGGGATTGGAATTTGAAGATGGGGTGCGAAAAGGAAGTGGCTGAGGTGGAAAATTTATGCCGAGCATCGTTCTCCAGGTAAATGTAGATTTAACCAATGAATTGGTTAGATATTAGGTAAAAAGACTAAACGATAGCGATTGAAACTCAGATTGCGCATCACATTTGTAGACAACAATATTTAGTAGTGAATTCCCATGTATTTAAAAATTATAACCTATGTAATTATACCAATTTAAAAATATAAACTTATATTTATCAGATTTAGCTACATGTATTATTTAACAATTCAACTGCGTTTAAATAATTATAATAAGGATATTTTCTAAATATAAAAATGATCTCTAAATAGTAAAGCATTTCAATTTAAAACCATACCTTTTTTTCTCAATAATTTCAATTACATTTTATAGTGTCAAGATTTTTAAATGGAAAAGTAGTTAAATATAAGCTATAATTTTTTTTTTTAATTTTAATTTGTGGAAAATTAAAATCGTATTATTGTTGATTATTCTTAATGATATTCTTGATCTCCGACTAATTTCGGGTCCCATGAATCAAAATTGGTGGGGGAAAATCCATAATTTTCCCATTCCCCCGAGAGATGTGCACTTGTGATCTCCGGGTAAGAGTGCCCGAAAAGTGGTGCACACACAAGTGGCACAGGGCAAAAAAAATTGAAAAAAGGACCCACTCGACAGAAGTTACTCGAGGAGTTCCAAATTGAAGCCACGGGGGAAAACATTCAACACCAAAAAACATCAGAAAAATAATTATAAGGAAGCCAAATGGGAATACTCGACTAAAAAATACCCACAAGCATAATACCATTTCATAATTAAATAAATGAAAAATAAATGAAATAACAATAGATACAAATAAATTTATAAATACTAATTTTGTATTAGTTATATATCCCAATACAGTCGCTAAACCCTAGGCAAGTGCAAAACATCCCGAAATTAGGCGCCTAAGGGGTAGCATA
Organism: Drosophila kurseongensis; assembly: GCA_018153305.1. Taxonomy (NCBI): domain Eukaryota; kingdom Metazoa; phylum Arthropoda; class Insecta; order Diptera; family Drosophilidae; genus Drosophila; species Drosophila kurseongensis. The sequence goes on from JAECXX010000141.1 coordinate 3,248,997, forward strand.
AAAAAAGCAGAGACCCCAGGGGAGAAAAGATTTGGATGGGGGATCGCCGGGTGTACCTGCTACTCAGATACTCCGATGCTTAGATACTTCGCCACTCCAGACCCCCGACGTCTCGTCAATGTTGCACTTGAGGTTATCGTCGGGGAAAATCGTTAAACACACGCACGATAAGCGGGAAAATCCAGCTCTTCGGCTTTCCACCAAAACTAATATTTCGCCGTCTGTGTGCCGAGATAATTTTCTTGTTTATTTTCGGATAACAGAATTTTTCATTCGCTTTCCATTTCTGTGTTTTCCGTTTGCTCTCTGTCACTCACGTCTGTCACTTGGCATCGTGCCGTCTCTTTCCGGCGCATTATAGCCGTCCTTTTCTGCCCGCCAAGAGCGTGACCTTTTGCCGCTGGCAGACAACAAAAATATATATCAGCAAACTCCCTAAAACAGCACAACACCAAGAAACACTGAAACTATATTTAAATACATATATAGAATAACTAAATTTAAAATATTTAATTTTTAGATTTTAAGGTTACAACTAAAGTATAGAATTCAATTTGTAATGAAGCCCTAGAAAACTCCTAGAAACTCCTAGGACAGAAAAAGTTCAATGTCATATAATTTATTATATTACATTAACAGCTATACATTTTTGGTAATTCAAAGCTTATTTTTAAATATATAGAATTCAAGCACGCCTTTTTCTCTGAGTGTTTAGAGATACAAAGCTACGAGATACAGATAGTGATGCAAAGATAGCTGCACTATTTTTGGTCAGCCTTAGACGGGATTTTTGTGTCCTAACAGATTTAGAAGCGTCAGTTTCTTGCCACCGAAAAACTTTGGGGCTATGTTAATTTTAGCCCCACCTGGGGTCGCTCCTTTATATATCTCTCTATATAGCTCTCCGAATTCCCGAGTTTGAATAGGAAGTTGAGGGAGATATTTAAGTCAATCGACCAAATGTTAGGCTGAAGTTCAAGTCAAGGGATATTTATTTTCATAGATTAAATTTTATTTTTGTAACTTTTCTTAGCTGGTTATTTATTAAACAAATTTTATATTTTGTCCAATTAGATCTATATTTTATTTTACATGCTTTTCCAGCATTAAGTGTATTTAATTTGTGTTTGCTTTTCCACCGCTTTTAAGATTGCAAATTATTTTTCATACCTGTATGCTTTTTTTTTGTTCTTCTTAGAATGTTTCTATATTTCCGTAGATTTTTCTCCTACTTTTTGCATATATACTTTAATGCATTTTCCCAACAAATAGCGTTCCTGAGTGATCTTTTTAGAGTTCTTCCTGCTCTCAGTGCTATCTTAACGATCCTTCGTTTTCCATTTCTAAATTAGATTTTCCTCAGCCACCTTATAGGGGATCATATCCGTCGTTTCATCCGGCATTCTAGAAATATCTCCCGAAATATCTCTAGAAATATCTGGGGAGCCTTTGCTGTGATTTCCCATTTTAATCAGTTGCTAATTAAGTTTCCCCGATCTCTTAAAACTTGAAAAAAAGACCTCCCGTATCTAGAATCGTGCGTATATATAGTTATACATTTAGTTGGCAGCGCAATATCTATATCTGGCCGAATGGAATCTTATCAATTGTCACACACTTAAGTGTCGTAGTATAATTCAAACTAAACTTAACTAATTTACTATCACATTTTCATTTTGGGGAAATATTTTCTTCGTTTTTATTTGTATTTTTGTTGCCGTTTCGAAGGTCTTTCTCATCGGTTGCTAAAGCAGCACTATAACCAAATATAAAATATATATATGTAGTTGGGTTATCAATCAAGGTCCGTATCGCGCGATTCTGCAAAAGAAATAAATGCCGCGTTAAGCTTCAAGCAAATGCGTCTTTTTTTTTATTTCACATTTCAAACATTTTTTTGCGCCTCACGCATTTTATTTCGCACTTTTCCACTCACAGTTTTTAGATTATATTAATTATGTGGGGCCATAAAACAGCAGCAACAAAGAAATAACTATAAATTTTGCTCAACGCAGACCAAGGTCAGAAAGAACCACTAAATGATACTATATAGTAGACATAACTTAGTCACAATCAAGTGCGGGTGTTATCAACGGTTTACTGCCAACTTAACCGATCTTGAGTTAATAAAGATATGCAACGAAATTTACTAGATGATGTGGCAAGGAAGTAGATTAGATTGGTCCCATAAAATATGCAAGCAGATCTAGAAGAATTAAAAAGGGGTTAAGGAAATCACTTAAAGAGAAGGCAAAATTTATGAAAACGTATATACAATCAAGGGATATTCGGCAAGGAGTAAAAATATAAAACAATTAGTAATAAGCCATAACTGTTATTATAAAAACCATATTTTATGGAAAGAGAAAGGAAAAGGATGCAATTCAAAATCAAAAGCCACGATCTTCACCCAAATATAATCGCTTACAGGGAATCTTTCAAGCTGCTTAGGAATTATGAATTTTATGATTTTTTCCAAATATTTTTTGTTTGCCAATAACCTTTTTTGAACCCTCTTTTATTGCCTCGAAGAGGCCATAATCATATTGACATGATCACTGGGATTCCAATCCATTTATTCCACTGGCGAAAGATGAAATTCAAGAAAAATTTCGAGTAGATAAAAGACCAAAACGAAACTGCTAATTGGTCGAAAAAGGGAATTTCGCATGCCACGAAAAAAAGAAGGAAAGATGAAAAAGAAGTTGAGTGGAAGCGTGCAAAATATTGCAAAAAAAACTAAGAAAAGGCGACGTTTAGAAGTTAATTAAGCAAATTGGAAGAACAAAGGCCCCAAAGGGAGAAGGGGGTTAACCACTCAATATGAGGCAAAAGATTAATGGACATATCGAACTGAGAGCCCCAAAAACCGAAACAAAGACTCCACATAATGATCAAAATGAACAAGAGGCCATGGGAAATCGCGAAAACCCAAAGGGAACTGAATACAGTGGGAAAATATAGCTAATTAGCTCCAATAATATTTTTGGTTCAACTAGCTTCATAATGATATATAAAATTATTGTAGAACATTTTTTTTTTATATTATACCTCTTTGTATTTGTTTAAAAAGTTCCAACAAATTGCCATTTACAGAAAAAAAATATCATAAGAAAAAATGTTTCGAAAAAATATCATGAGGGTAATTATTTTGGCCAAATTCAGACGGATTTTCCGAATGCTGGAACGCCATTCCTCGTTCAAATTGTTTTAAATTTTCATGCAAGTTGTAGTCTCAGAAAATGAATATCGTTAAAATAAATGTTTCAAAAAATATTTTGGCCAAAATCAGCTCGATTTTTCGGTTTTTTAATCAAAACCCTGAGAAATAGTGTTCGAAAGTTCAATTCGCTATAAAATTTCCAATCAAGATGTTTCATCAGAAAAAGAATATCGTTAAAAAAATAAAATGAAAAAATCATGAGATATTCCATTAGAATAATAGAAGAAGGCAGAGGATTTATATTTGGGTCGCCGATCCAGAAGGGCGAGTTTTGAAAGCTTACGAATCTAAAAGCAAAACAAAACAATTGCCATATAAAAAAAACAAAACAAAGGCTTTGTGCTTAGAAAAGTAAAGATAAGAAAAATGAAAAAAAGATATAATCAAGCTGAAGGTACAACTTAAAATAAAAAAGAAAAAAAACTCCGATGTGGCGAATGTGGAGGGCAAAAGAAAGAACGCCAAATAAATTAAAATATTACATCGCTGACCCTGAACCTCGACTAACGTGTTGTTTTTAGTACCATTTGTTGCTAGCCAAACGTATGAATAAAGCACAGTGGGCCAAAACAATTTCTCAGTGGGACTTTCCAATTTTTATTTGAAATTGCTTTATTACCCTGTTTAAATTAAAAACATACATTAAAGTACTTTTGGTTAATTATTTGATTCTTTCGATACTATTATCGTTTTCAGATTATTAATAGTTGTCCAAATTATTACAAACATGAAAAGAAAAACATTATTGAATTCAAGCTTAAAAGATTTGATTTTTAACGTGCTAGAAAAGTATGTATGTATTGAGAATCGATGGTTTGGCTCCATCACACAGTCAGAGAGTGTTATATTTTTCGGGAATTATTTCTTAATGCCTAATCTTGCAAGCCTGACATACATACGTTTCCTGTACTTCTTGTTATCTGAATTTTAAGCTGGATATGTTAAAGATTTCCGAATAAATTTCATATCGTTAAGTGTTTTTTAAAATTGCATGCACGTGGTTTGCTAATCTCAAAGAAATGCTTTTGATGCGATAATTGTGGTTATAATAAATAAATTGAAACGACTATAAAACGACTTAAGAAACACTTTTGCTTATTATAACATTAAATTAATTAACATAGAAAGGATCATTCGAAAGTAATGCATTGTTTATTCTTAATAGGGCTATAATTTCGTTAGGCTAAACTAATTTTTAATTAATCATTTTCGTGGGGTTTCCAGTGCCAATTTGACCTTAGCCACAGTGGCCACCGCAATTCACACATTCCCCGCTTTTGCCACCACTTTTTACCTCCAACCCAATCCATTCAAAGCGATCGCCAGTTGATCAATTGAGTGTGGAGTGGGCTCCAGTTGCCTGGTGGTCCATTCCGGTTCGAGGCCCTTCACAAAAGCTACACAATAAAACAAATTGTTAGTCGCCAGATTGCATATGGGAATTTGTAGAAAATAATTCCTGATTGTCTAAGTTTTCAATCAATGAATGAAATTTTAAATTCAAGAAACAACGTTCAAATTGTGCTCAACATATATAAAAATACAGTAGACTACAACACTGTTATACAATTTATAAATTAGTTTTAATATTTCGAGTGAGAAAAAATAACCTATTTTAAACAAATAAAGAATCATTAATCATTCAGAAAAATATTAAATAATATTTATTTAATAGAGAAAATAATCAACAGAGTGTTTTGGACATTACAAATGTCTCTAGATAATTTGATAAGGAAAAATATATAAGTAATGCCTAATAAATAATTGTTTCGAGTAAAAAATAAGATTGTTAAAGAATGTTTTTTTGTGTAATATCTGGCGATCGATGGCGCATGACAAGTGTATGGAAATGTCCAAACAATCAAAGCGAACCGAACCAGTCCGGATCGACAGCACCTGCCCAGTAATAGCACCACCGGCACCACCGGCACCACCAGCACCACCGAAAAAAAACACCTAGCACCACTCTTCCGGGTGCCAGTTGATTTTTTGGCTCGTGACTTGAAAAAGTGGCAGATATTTCCCTAATTTAATTAGGAGAATTTGTAACCCGACAATATGTTTTAAGTAAAAGCTGTAATAACACTTTTAATTATTTTGGTAATGTAAGTGTTTGTTGGGATTTGAGTGGATTAAATCCTTTTGAAACAACCAAAGATAATTTTATATATTTTACTTATTCTTGACTCTGTTTGGGCTATACTAATTTGGAGAACATCACTTTATTTACCTAAGAATTAGCTCAAAGAGTATAAGTCTTCTAGAGAAGGGTAGCTAAAGTTCATATATCGTAACATTTAGTTTGTCGTTTTACGCCGTTCTGTTTCCATTTTATCTAACTTGCTGTAGCAATAAGAAACTGAACAAAACACGAGCAAAAAACTAAAACGAAATAAAACTCTGCGGTTGAGTTTCTATTTTCCCACGCGAAGGAATATGGGAAAAAAAGAGAGGGGCAGATAGGCGATGGAGGGTTAAGCATTTGCCGGCTTTTATCACATTTGTATTTTGACAGCTTTTCCACGCACACACTTGTCCGATTAACTTGTAAGAAGTTTCACGCACTTTGCCCCACAACCTTGACACGCATGACGGATCGGCAAAAGTTAACCATTTATTTGGGGGACTTAAATGCCACCCACTTTGGCCAAAAAAAAATCTGGCTTTCATGTCCCATTGATCACCCGAAATAGAGCAACCGGATTTGGGTATTTAATTAGGAAAAGGAGAAACGAATGTCAATCCAAGAAATAAAAATAACGATGACTGTACATTCCTTCACTTAGGTAATCAGGCATTAAACTCTGAAAATAAAACTGAAACCAGGAAGAAACACTTGGAACGTGCAGAAAATTGTTACGGCCTTCCGTTAATAATTTGAAAAAAATGCCAAAAAAGAAAACTCATGCAGTCAGACATTCCGGGCCACTCAAATTCACTTCTTGAGAACGAAGTTCCTACTCTAGAAAATCGTTTTTAATGGAAATTCAAGACGCAACTTTTTTTTTTTTTGTCTTTATCGGTTTCAAGTGCAAAGCTATACGAATATGGAAATATATGCTGATAGATCATATCGAAAGGGAGCGGCAGGGGGATTGTAATGCGCCACTTGAAATAATTGCGAAAAAGAAACAAAATAACAAGGGCCAGCGAAATCAAGTAGCTTCATTTAATTCACTAGTTTTTGAACAGTTTTATGTGTTTTTAATTGCAGTTCTGCATTAATAATTAGAGACCTGAAATTCTTTTCAATAGAAATTATCGTAAACTTTTCATCTCGAAATTTATTTCTAAACCAAAAAAAAAGTTATTTCAAATTAATTATAAATTTCAAAATCATACAGCATTTTTAAGTGAATACTAACTTTACTACGCAAATGTTTTTAGATTTACAAAATAGTTATTGATGCCTAGAACATATTTTTAAATTCATGATAATATTTTTCGCAGTTTTCTTTGCGTAATACAATTTTCATTCAATTTCGCTTTAAATACTTTTGCACTTTTTTTTTGTTTGTTTTTTCCTACTCAGCTTTCAAAATATAGAATTACGAACTTGCAAATTGATGTTTATGCATTCAATTAATAACTGCTAAACAATATTATTATTGTTATTGTATTACAGAGCGCATAATCGGTTTCTTTGTATACTTTTCTTTTTCAATAATCAATAAACCCATTTCTCAACTGTTGTGAGAAATTGAATTTCGCTTGAGTTTGTTGAATTTTTCTGCATTTTTTGCGGTTTGTTGAACGGAAAAAAGTGTCAGCTAAAATTGGCCAAAATAACCAAGTCGCATAAACTGCGCCGTGGGCACAACAACCCCCCGAAAAAATATAAAGAAAATGCTTCGAAGGCCGTTTCTGCAGGAAATGTCACCTTATACGACACGAGAAAAAATATTCGTTGACATTGCAGAATAAGTTGAACATTTCTGTCATGGATTTGAATTCGACATCTACGCAGTTGCCTCAGAGTTCAAATCAATATTAAAAAGAAACCGAGTGGCATATGCTAATACATAATTCAGAGACTCCAGAGTTATTTTTATACACGTTTCAAAAAAACACAGCTATTTATTTAGGTACTAGCAAAATTGTATTTCATTTGTTGTTTTGTTTAGTACCATTGAGTTTAAATTTTATTATTTTCGTTTCATTTTTATGATTATAAATTTATTTTATTACCTTTTTTAGTAAGAAACTATTGTTATGCATTTTCTTTTAATTTTTAGAAATAATTTGTTTGACGCTATGAAAGTAATGCACAATAACCTTATTAAAATTTAAATTGTCTCAACTATTAAAATAGGGTTCATAAATGTAGATTATACTTAAAATGTTTCCAAATGAGATTTCTTTGAAGAGTCATAGAAAATAATGATCTACTTGAGAATTAATCAAGCTGTTTAATCTGGAATATATGAGTTGGTCGGAGAACTGAAATAGATCGGGTTAAAACTTGTTCAAACGGGAAATTTTCCATACAATAAAGTAAAATAAATACAACATAGAAATAAAAGTGAACCCAAATTAATGGCACGTGTTGCTGAAAGATAAGCAAAGAAAAATACAAAAAATGCCGAGACCATTATTTAAAACAAAAAAAAAAAAAACAAAAAACAATTGGTGGAATTGTGCTGAAGACCCCTCTATTGCACCTCCCCCTTTTTTCGCCTCCCCTCCAACGCCCTTCACAAAACTGAAAAAAAAAAATAAAATAAAACACAAAGCAGAAGCAGAATGTCAAAGATAAAAAAATTAGCATGAAATAATAAATTTATCTCAAATGTGGTATCCAACTGTTGCCAGAATTAGAAAATAAAATAAAATTATTACAGAGCCGAAAAAGTCGTGAAATCTTTTTGTTATATCTGTTGTTGTTATTTTAGTGTGTCTGTTTGCGCTGTTGTTGCTATATTTTGTCTTTGTTCGTCTATAGTTTCGTTCTTTATAAGTACGATACGCTACGCGAAAAAGGCGCGTCTTTTATGGTTCTTCAGGGAGTGGAAAGTTTCCCTTTCACCCAAGGAAATTTTTGGGAAATAAAGTCGAGGAAGTGTTCTAGAATTACACGGCTTTATCTTTTGCAGATAAATTTACATAGTGGTCGCAGTGATAGCTTAAGCAACCAATCATAGAATTCAAAGAATTTAAAAATAATTCAAATGGTAAATTCAAATATAGATTCCGCTGCAGTGGAATAATTTTAATAAAATGGGTATCGTTTCAAAATATTAAAAATTCAATTTTAAATTAAGGAAATATACAAATTTGCATAAAATGTGTTTAGAAACACAACCGATCGCTTCAAATATTCTTTAAAAACAAGTAAATTACTATATTCTACTGTGCATCCATTTTTTTTAAACATTTTCAGAGGAAATTTACCTGTCGCCTAAGCCGTTTAAAATCAATCCCATTTGAATGTTATAATTTACTTAGTTTTTTTCCGTTTCTGTTTAGTTTTTGTCACTTGACGACTAATTTTTAGCTTTTAGATCATGGGCCCACCTTTCTCCCCCGCAAAAATGTTTCTGTGACTCGAAAGTCTTTAAAACTAATTTACGAGCAAGCATTATGAATTTCGGCAGCCGAAAGGCACAACAAAAAGGCACAAGCTATAAAAATAATTGAAAGATAAAGAAGAAATTCGCAGTCGAATGTTAATCACCGATAAATGTTTGAAGTCCCACGAAATCCAATGAAATCAATAAAAGAAGGGGATTAAATAAGGTGGGCGGAAGTCACAACTTTACATGGGTTAAAGTACGGCGACATTTTGTTTGGCGGCAAAAGAGATTTTCTCTCTGTTTTTAAACATATTTATTCGGCGACTTTTTGGCATCAAATCAAAAATTCGTACATAAACTATTTTTGAGGCGACGGGCCCCAAAAGGGGGCGGGGCCAGGGGGAAAAGGGGCGTAGGGGAAAGTCGGCGGCTGGCGACTAAAACGTTTTGTTTTGGATTTATGCGATTTTGATGGAATCACTCGCAGACAACGGCGACAGCGTCCAAAAATAAGTGTAACCAGGAAGCAGAGAGAAGCAAAAACGAACGTGGCCCTGGCCACACTGATGGACATTCATAATTACCTGGAATCTCACATCACATAGATATATTCAAGTAATTTAAATGTATGACCTATTGATTTAATTTTCCTTTTTAACTTTTATTTAAAAAGTGAACTAATGTAATCAGCGTTCAAAAATAAGTGTAGCCAAGAGGCAAAGCAAAGCACAAACAAATGTGACTAAAATTGCTATACTTTTTTACCTCTTTGTAATTTTTGTTTATTTTATCTAAGTGTTTTTGGTTTCTTTGTAGATTTTGCTGGGCCGAATAAGTATACCCCAACTAGTTTTTTAATCGAGGGCATTTGGAACGCCTCAAAATTAAACAGCGACCGAATGGATGGAAAAACTACCCAAACGTACGAGTTTTTCCATGTTAAATACTTAGCACGGGCTAAAAATCGTTCCGAACAATAGATAAATGTCATGCAGCTGGCCTTTGGTTTGCTTTGGATATGTGTCTCTAATTTGTCTATTCTAAATATACGCTAAAAACGAGAGGAGTCACAATGGAACTGACCACCTAATTTGGTGCGAACCCCTGACAAAAAAGTCCGGATTCTTTGTGGCCTATGTGGACTAGATTTCCGAAATGCAAACATCATTCTCTTGGCGTTTACCATAGCTATTATCTATGTACACAGAGCCTGAGGATGCCGATTATGACGGTCTCGTGCGCTCCATAAAAACCGTGCCATCGTCAACATTTGCATATCACTTTCGTTTCGGTTTTTGGTAATGGTAATATGTAACAAGCAAACATTGTTTGCGAGAAAAGCAACATTGGCTAACATCGTCGAGCAGTAATCATTTGTATATCATTTACATTTGATTTAGCATTTAGTACGTTAGGCATTTGTTTCAGAAATTAAACTTGGCTAGCTTTATAAATAATTAAAATAGGACTTACAAAAAATATAGACCAATTTTTTTTAATTAAAAAATAAGTAATATATCTTTAACATTATTTTAAAACACATCTTTATTAAAAAACGAATATTGTAGGAACTTGATTCTTACAATCTCGTATTACCTATAAGCTGAAATTGTTATCCTGCCATCCTTTAATTTGAAAATCACTTTCAAAATATTGTGGTTAAACTTAAAGAAGTTAGGAAGTTGTATAATAATTCCTGGGTACTGATGAGATCGGGATTTTTTTGGGTGTGAATGATACAGTCTTCTCAAGTTGTCCGGTTGCCTTATTTCTGATTTCAAAACCATTTTCCTACCTATCGGTCGAAAGGTAAATCTTGGGTGGATCAAATAGCTTCTTCTTCCCCCACTCCCCCACCCCTCCTCTCTTTTCCATCTCCTTTCCTCTTCTCGTGTGCACTATCATTATCATTATCATGATGATCGTTTGTCGTTTTCGTTCCTATTTTTTTTCTTCGTTTTATTTGACAGACGTGAGAATTTTGTGAGCAAAGAAAACGGACAAACACACAAAGATAACAGAGCATATCTGGGCACACACACCGATGGGAAAGGCACACACACTTGCGCATTTGTGAGTGGAAAATGTTTCAGTGTCGCCAAGATATATCTGTAACTGTACAAAAAAAAAAAAAAAAAAAGACAGTTGCAACAAGACCCAACAAATTCGGGTAAAATTCACTGAACTGGATTTTTTACAAGCGGCATATTATTTAAACATATGGTATTGAATACATCGCCAATAAAAAAGACCATTTTTTTAATGAGAAAATCATTTTTGAAAAAGGAGTTTTCTTAATTGGTTTGCTTTTGCAAAATTTTGTTTTCTTTTTAACTCTTTTGTTTGTAAAAATCTGACGTCCATGAAAATATTTCAAAAATGTTAAACAGAAACAAATATAATTTTCCATTGCTTAAAATTGCTAAATACTATTTAAGCTTTTTAAACACATACAAAATAAAACTTGAAGACTTTAGAAACTGAGCGATTGAAAGGCTGGTTTTCTTTTTACCTGGGTTCCCATAATTTTATTTGTATATCCCCGCCAACAGCTGATATCACACAAAATCGCTTCGATGGGAATTCCGACCTGCAGTAAAGACAAATAAAAGCGTGTTATCTCATAGATATTTCCGAGTATCTCATACATATCAAATGTGGCTCACACAAACACTGACTCCGTGCTCTAATTTCTTGATTACACTCGACCAGAGGCTGCACTGGGCCAAAAACGGCATTTGTCCAAGGGATTAGCATTCCAAATGGATAACAAACATAGTGCAATGCCACACTGGGATTCTAGATTTTAACTTTTAAAAAGCCGTCTTTACCAGATTTTATTCATTACGACTATTTTAACACAATTGTAAGTATTAAATATTATTTTCATAATTAAAATGAGGTAGTTTTAATATTCTTTATGATTTTTCTATATTAATTTTAGATGTTTCTAGGTCTTATGCTAAAGTTGATAAACGTAAAAATTATTTTTTTTTATTTTAAAAGATATTTGACATTTTGTGAAAAACTAGTTTTTGATAAACAAAATTGAAAAGGTAAAGTAGGTATTAAATTTGTTTGTTTTTTTTTCAATATAGACCTTCCCCCACCCTCCTTTTTTTTGGTCTGACTATCGGCCTATCGGCTTTGGTGGTGATGACTATCGTGATGTTGATTACACAAGTGCGATGACAACCAAAGGTACGAGTATCAAAGAAAATGCAAACATAGAATTGTGTGTAAACAGAACTTGATAAAAGAAAAAAAAACAAGAAACGCAGATAGAAGAAATAAAACTCAGCTGGATGAAGTGGTGCGTGAAGGAGCTCAATGAAGTAGAAACACCCAAAACACACAACGGATTCTAGTTAAATTCATTAAATATTGGCTCGATAAACTCCACGACTGCGTCAGCAAATCGTAAAAAAATAAACACCAAGAAAAATTGAGAACTTCTTTTTGTGGGGGAAAGAAAGAATCGAGGGAGAGTCGTGGGTTTTAAGAAAGTTTTTCAAACAGTAATGCTTTGAGATAATGGATAAAAATAGAGGTTTTAAGCAAATGTTGAACTGAACAAATTGGATACATAAATTATAATTTGTTATAGAAATATTATAATCAAGAAAATAAACTTACATTTTTGTATACATATGTTTAAAGATTACTAAAACGATACATAATAAATTCTAATAAAAATATCAATGGACTGGGTTACAAGAAGCATTATTTGCAAGCTTTTAAAAATACAATTAAAATCTATATAAAATCTATATCTAAATATCGCTGTAGAAAGTTTATGGAAAATAAATTCGTTACTTAGAAATGCAAGCTCATGTTTTTATTAGAAATAGAGCGGTTGTCGATCGTTTACTGTATCTTTTTATTAAGAAATGGGGGTGACTGTTATTTCACGCTTTACAACTGGAAAACTCTTTCCTTTGTGATCGCTCCACTAGTTTTAATTTTTTATGATTGATTTGTGTGCGCTATTAAGATTGCATATCGATATCAACGGCGACACGAGTCTTAAGAGTCAAAAGCCCACCGCCATAAAACAAAAGTCGCTGGAGGGGGTTCTACTCCTATATATATGCGTATAGTGTATAGTTCAACAGGTGCGTATCGGGTTGCTAGGCCTACGGGCCACGACCCCCACCTACCCCCTCGAAAGTCCAATTCCAATCGGGTTTTTGGTTTTTGTTTTTTTTTTCAGTCGTCTGGATAGTTTGCCTACGGTCATGATAAATTAGGTTTTAAGCCCTTTCGCTTTACCAAATACGTGTTAGTTTCTGGTTTGCCAGAGATGCGTGAAATAAAATGTTAAAAAATAATCTAAATAATCTGGGTGAAATAAAAAATAAATAATTCAGCCGACTTTCAGTTGACTTTCACAATTTCTGAACTGCCTTACAGTTTTTCAAAGTTTTATATGCAAAGAAGACAATGATTGCTATTGAAATTTGATTAATCTTTTATAATGCTCTATTATACCAAATACTATCCATATTTTACAAATGCTGAATATTCAATAATTTAAGGAATTTAAAAATAGTTTTATCGTATTTTATTTCGTAGTTCAGATTAAGTTTATTATTGACATTAGAATAATTAAATATAAACTATTTGTATTATTTGGATAATAACTTTTCTACAATATTATTTGGTTTTGGTTGTCAGGTGTGAAATCGTATCATTAATCTGATGATTTATAGTTTAATAAACAGGTCAATTTGTCAACAAGATTATTTCATATAAATCTTGTCGCTTAATTTGTTTTTCCTTGATCTTTAATCCAATTAACAACTAATTAGATAAGGTTTGATGTTGAATATTATTATATTCCTGCTATACCTAATATTATTTGAAATATTCTATATTTTGTACTAAAACTAAAAATATCCTTTTCTTAAAAATATACTTTAGTGCTGTGAAAGTTATTAGAATTATTTGTAATTTTATATCATTTGACATCATTTATTTTTCAAGGAGTTCAATACTCTGCTCGGATTTTCCATTGCTATGCGTGGGCTTCTGGATAATTTCACCAGCCGAAAAAAAGAGATTAGTTTGCCCTTATACTTAGCAGTAAAAAGTGAGGAAAGCTGGACTAGTTATCGCACGTCCATGTGATTGGGGGCCTCGAGTGCGAGAGTGACTGGCCACTTATCCCCAAAAGTCTGTCCCCTTCAAACTATACCTCATCGATCCGGATCGAAATCGAAGGAAGGGTTCAGCCACACTCTCTAATCTAATCGTGCGATTCCGATGACCTCGCCTCGGTTTAAACTATCGCTCAGAATGTAATGAAAATTAAAAAAAAATTTAAAGTACCCACACACAGAGGCAGTGGAGTGGAACATATGCTATGTTTATGCCGTGAATTTCATGAACTACAGAGGAGTTCATGAAAAGATATTAGTGAAGTGGGTAGATGTGCTGTCTGGCTTATGAAAACAAAAACAGTATAATTATTTTATTGTAATTGCAAACTTTAAATAAAATTCATAGTCAACTTTCGTGTGTGAGCGAATACATGAAATAGTGTTTATGAAATAGCTATTGCATAAACACAGCTATAGTTTCGGGTGGAATTGAATTCATTGAACTGCCCGTAATTCCCTTGGGGCGACCGCAGATAACCATAGAGCCAGCTAGCTAGCATTTCTTGATTAATTTTACGACTCTGCCAGTCAAATGTCAAGGCGTATTGCATAGTGCTATTATGGCCACGAACCGAATACTGCTTATCTGAAATTCGATGGGACGAATACTGCCAGTGCGATCTGTTCTCTCGAAATCTGTTTTATTTCGAAACGGAAATATATCCGATGAAAGTAAAGTTGAGCTTAACTTCAAAACGGTTTATCCGCGGGCACTTTAACGTAGTGTGCAATGTCTGGAGAAACCACTATATCTATGCGAATTGGATTTCTACGGAACGACAACGAACCACTTGCGATTAGGCTGTGAGCCAGTGGCCACACACATATGGCCCGATAGTTCATGGGAAACGCATTTGAATAATTTCGATTCAGTCCAGTTTAGCACGCGCAAGGCGCTCGAAATTATGTATATAATACCAACCCACCCCCCCTCCCCATTCACGAAATCAAACCAAAAGCCCCTTGGCGAAGAGAGGAATACCAGAAATGCCGCGAAAATTCCAAATTGCTAAACGACACTAATCTAAGTTTTATTTAAATGACGAAACGAAAAACCGGAGACGTAGAATAGGATTGTATTGGATTTGGATGGCAGGGGATGGAGGCCCTGTGTACCTGTTGCCGAGAAGTCGGCCTATACAGGTGAACCTGCACTGGGAGAAACTCTATGATAGTTATTTGAAATATAGGCTGATCTAATTAAATTGAATACTTCCTTTAACGTGAGTTTCTTCCATTTCATTTATTAGTAATTGATCTATCCATATATGGATACTATACTATACTATTGTATTTCGTAATTCAGATAAGCTTTGTATGAATGCTTCAATAGATTAACAAAATAACATAGTTTGAACCAAAATATTTTAAAGACCATCATTACAGATCTCATATTAGTATCTTAGGTGTTTTTTTCGGCAGTGCAGCATCCATAAGGTGACTCTCCCTCGGAGTCTTTGCATCTATTAGAATGTTTCATTAGGCGACCTTTAGCGGCCCCTTTTTTCCGATTCTATTTCTTTTCTATATCTGGCGTCCATTGTTGTTGCTTTTGGTACCTGTTCTCTGATCCGAAATCTGGTGTTCAAACAGAATTTAGCCGACAATTAATACGAGGCTCGGGGTTCGTTATTTTATTTATTTTTTGTCTCCTTTAGTTTTTTTTATATTTTTATTTGTATTTTTATTTCCATCTCTACCTCGGTTTCGTTTGGATTCGTTTTGTCGGGCTGCACAGGTTTCGTTATGAGCGTTATGCTTATGAGCGCAGGGCCGAGATGCCCAGATACAATATCTTGTTTTAGTGGCCGGTGTATAAATTTAATGAATGAGTTAATTCCCCGTTTCGTAGAACTGCCGATGATAATATTTAGTAGCCAGGGAGCATTCACCTGTTGGCTCTTTCTCTACCACAAAAAAAAAAAAAAGAAGGCACAAAATCCAGAAAACTTATTAAGAGAATTTGGTTGTGGGGGAATCGTTGTCCTCGGTTCATAAATTCGGCCGTAAATGTCATGCGAATTGTAAACAAAATGTTTATATCCGCAAACAAGCCCCGAATAGTTGGCCTAAGGTAACCCAATTTCCCATTTCAAAATTTCCATGGCTGCACTCTGTAAATATTTACACGATTTCGCTGCAGCTGATAGGCCGACATGCATTTCTCAAATGATTTGGGATCGCGCAAGGTTGGGTCGGTTTATTTTCGGTTATCTTAAATATCACAGATCATAATGTAACGCTTCCAAAATTTGTAATTTCTTATCTATATGTACTTAATCTTATTCTTTTGAGCAAGTATTGACAACTTGTAAATAGTATATGGGTGAAATCTTGATGAGAATGGAAACTTCTTTTATTCATTTATTAAATCGAATGATTGTTTAATAAATAAGTCATTTTAACCTAGTACTTATTAAGTTTAGTATTGAGTAGATTTAAGCTGTTTAAAAATAAATAGATGCAAATTAACCTTTTTAGAATGAATCAAAACGTTGTGTGTGTATTATAATTAGTTGGCAAACGTTTTATTGTACCCAAAAACAGGTGATTAATTTGCGACCTATTGAATTCAGAATCGCTTGATCGCTTCCCCTATAAATATATTCCCTAGCCGATTTTCATTACCCCTATTCCGATTCCGATTCCAATTCCCCAAGCGATCTGCGACTGAAACCAACTCAAGTAACCGATTCACTTGAACTTGGAAATAAACTCAACTTTGTTCGGAGATCTGTCAGAAAAGATCATTGAATCGCGGGCAATCGCAGTCTATTTTGGTCGAAAATGTTTCTGGGTTCTCAACTGTCGTATGACAAACTACTTAAAAGCATACAAAAATTCCAGATGTCATTGCCCCCGCACCCCCCCAAAGACAAAAAAAAAAAAAACAAAAATCGTGAGTGTGTGTGCTTTGATCTCCGATTTTTTTTGGACAGTCATCGCCGAGATCTTCGATCGTTTAACAGCAACTAATTATGAAGCAATTCCTTGGCAATCCCAGTGATCTTCGCTCTTTTTACGTTTTTTTTTCTCAAGCTGATGTTTGCTCTCAAACAAAATAAACAGAAATGTATGCAAAAAAACAGAAAAAAAAAACGAAATACTTCGCATAGATTTTACATTTATAGTTTCTAGTTTTCGTGAAGGTTGCCTTTGTTGGGTTTTACGAGTCTTTCAAACATTTTTTCGATTTTACGATCTGAGGCCAGTCGTTCGAGCATTTGAATGCTGAATGGATCTTGATTGGATTTCGCTGAGTGAGTTGTTTTATTTAGAGAAGCGATATTATCAGCCGGTTTTTTGGTTCGAAAGAAAGTCTAATTACTGAAACCTATTTAACATGTTTTATTTTAAAAGAGCCACACAAAAATGTTAAATTAATTAACATTAATAAATACAAAATTAATCTTATTGATTTGAATTTCAAATTTTTGTTCTTTAGATTACTAAAATAAATATTAGTCTGATTAAAAGTGTTTCATTTATATATACAAAACGCTGAACATGAAGAATATGTTTCACTTACAATTTGGGTCTCAATTTAATAAATTCTATTACCAATTAAATAATGTTTATTGCATAAAGGTTTTGTCAGGTTTTTTTATTTAATAATATGTGCAACTAAAATTAGAGTTATTTTTTTGTTCTGCTTGTGGTTTTATCAAGTTAAGAAATAAATGGATTACGTAACACAACCGCGAATTTGCAAGATAAACTCATTCATATGAGAAATGCCCTAGGGAAGGCAGTTAATATCAGCCGAATCCCGGGCTGATATTGCGCTCAAAGATTAATAATGCGGCGGAAATGCGACTTTTCGGAAACTCCCCAAGGAGTCAGATTCAGCAAAGCGACGGATTGGCGGTTCTAATCAGGGCTGAAGTAGAGGACCTTATAGATAAGCCTTAAGAGCTCAACATCCGCAAAAATCATGCTCCACTTCAGTCCCACTGGATGTTTGATATGTTTAGCTCGAAGTGCGAAAAAAAGGAAAGGAAAGGAAGGGAAAGAAAACGGAAACAAAACAAACAGGGGTTCTTGTGCGTAGCCCCGATTTCCGATACTCCCCTTATTGGACCCCCTTTGGACCCCTTTTCGACCCCCCATAACCCCCCTATAAAACCCCCCCTTCGGACTTTCGCGGGGGTCGCCTTGCGGTCGCAGTTTGTTATCCATTCAAAGCAGGCGTTTCCGCTCATATTTGCAATTACAATTAAATAACTTATAGCTGGGGACCTCAACATACTCTTTTCGATTCTTAAAAAACTGCCTAAGACTTAGTTTATACAAATAAAATAAATATTTTTAACTATAATGGTAATCGTAAGACGAAATGTGGATATTAAAAGTATTTAAAACCTAACAAATGGATAACTGTCTTAATTTCCATTAAAAACATATGTACAATGCTTTTAAATTTTGAATTGTGTACATTTCAGCAAAAACCCAAGTATTTTACTTTTAGTATTTGAAGTGTTATTTTAACAAAGGTATTTGGTTATTCTTTTATTTTTTTTTGTTGTAGTTATATAAGTACATTGTAGATTAAACAATAATAAACGAGAAATTAAAGTACAATTATGCATTTACTTTCAAAGTAAATCCTTGTATCATTTAAAATTTGTTTAAACAGTTGTCATGTTGAATTGAATACGCTCAATAGATTAAAAATGAAAGAATGTATATTGTTTAGTTAAAAAAAGTAAATATTTGAAAAGAAACTTCTTTATCAATCTGCTTTGGTACTTTTTAGGCCTCACCGATTTCTAGAGGTGCCAAATAACGACTGTGGCTGGCCGTGGGTTAGGGTATAATTACACGCGATTGCTAGGGGGCCACAGATACATAATAAGAAATACCAGAGAGCAGCCCACACAGAGGCCTTATTCATGTTCTCAGGCTTCTTGTTTGGGCCCGTCAATGCCAAAAGTCAAAGTCTGGATTAATCATCAATCAAAGAGCTGAAAGGCTGAAAAGGCAGTGAGACAAAGCCGAGACGGCATAAATTAATCGCGAACTCTGCGGAGACCCCTGGTTGAGTTCTCCTATCCGGATCTTGGGAAAGTATCGCAGTGGAGCCACTGTCCCCTGACGTCACACTATTGGCCTGCCTTATTGTCGGGGGGGGGGGGCGTGGCAATAATGAATATCACGCCGAATAGCCCCATTCAATGGGCCCTTTCTGTGGGCAGTACTTCCGATCTGCTTTTGATTTGGGATCAGAGGTCTTTATATATGGCTTGGAACCTGGCCCACCATTCCAGTCCATTTGGAGACCTCTGATCTCTGCTGCGGTAATTATTCGTTCAACGGGGAATCTATGTTGTAAATTATTGGCCCATTCATGACAGTAAATCAAACTAAGTTTAATGATAAATAATAAATATAAAGTTAATAAGTACATAACAAATATTTGTAATGAAACTTATTAATCAAATAGTTCCTTAGTTAGTACATTAGTATTTTTTTGGACAACTAACTTGTTGCTCATATTAAAACTTTTAAGATCAGTGATTATGATATTTGTTTAATTTCTTAATGTCAATTTAAATGATTCTTTTCAAGGATTATGCAGGTCACTCGTTAATATTTTTCACTCAAAAATTTCACATTCTTCGTCTGTTTCCCTGCGGTCTTTTAAAAAAGTGTTGGATTTGGATCACGATTTCGACTGTGCGAACAAGTGACACTCGTGAAGAGCATGCTCTAAAAAACACAAAATAAATAAAGGAACCCTCGATCGTGTCATAAGCATTTTGCGGTTTGTAATTAAAGGAGAGTGCGGGGCTTTCTTGAAGAGGAGCAGACAGTAAATGAAAAAGGAGTCAAAAGTATATACATTGAAGCTTGGAAAAGGGTATAATTTTCAAAATTGTGTAGTCGCAAAGAAAAGATATATTAATAGTGAGTAGGATTAATAAATAAGAACTAGAAATCATTCAGAAAAAAATATAAAGTTATATATTTATATAAACATATATGTAAGGTTATATATAACAGCAAAACTGTGTCTATTTCTATTTATATTAGAGAGGGATTTACCTTCTTACCCTTTATTATAACTTCTTTTACTAAACTACTTTTAAGTACTAGAAAAATAATAATAGATAACTTTGAACAACAATTTTCTTTAAGTCTTTAGTTTTTGAATGTGGAATTTATTTATAGAATTTAATGTTCTACAAATACTTTCAGCTATAATAAAATGGCAAGGGTATTGCAATTTTCGATCTTTAGACGGGGTCATCCTTTTTCGTTGATGTTGCTGCCGTGCCGATGTTGCTGCTGCGCTGATGTTGCTTTTGTGTTGCGATGTTGCTGCTGTTGCTGTTGCTGCTGTTGCCTTCGCACATAATTGAAAGGAGTGAAGTGGCTTATACGTGCGCCACATGCTTGCCATATGCCAAAGGAAACTGGCGACCAATTTATTTTCAACAACAAAAATGCAGGTCACGAAATGTTTAACCCGAAAGCCGAAAGCAAAGGCAAAAACAAAACAAAAGCATACAAGAAATGGGAAAATGAAAAGGCAAACATGCAGAGACATCGAAAGAAAGTCATTCATTCAGTCGGTTAGTCAGTTGGGGAGATTCGCCATAGGGGTTTTCGGTATTTGGGTTCAGGTTTGGGTTTTCGGCAAACGTCGCATATTTTTTATTAGAAACTTACCCCCGGAGTACCGAAATTCCCCCCCTCGCCAGTGGACAATCCCGCATGGTTGGGAAAACGATCCCTAAAACGATGGCCATGCGATGAGTAGACCAACATCGCCAGGAGTCTAGGGGCGCTACAGTTCGCGACGAGCCTATAAGGCTATCAAGGATAATAAGACTTCCCTATGCCAAAAAGTAAATAAATTTAATATTAATATAATTTAATAAGAAGTTTCTTAGAATACTAAGCACTTTCATTAAATATTTTTAAATTTCAAAAATTTATTTAATTTTAAAATGATTTATGTACAAAATATCAATAAAACTAATTATAAAATGTAACAGAAAAACATTTTCATTAAGTTTTGTGCCATTTTTTGTGCTACTTAAGTAAGTTAATGAAGTTTTGTGAAGTAGCCTTGATGTTCCTAGCCTTATGGCGCGCACTGTGCTCCCTGCATTGCATAATTACCCTAATGGAAGCCCTATTGCAGTCCCCGTCCCACCGGAATTACCCCTGTCCTCGAAAATGGTTTTTATGAATCATAAAATGCTTGTTATGCTGCAATTTACGTTTATTTTTGATACGACTATTTTACGAGTTTTTAATTTTAACACGCGAAGGGAATAGTCGGCCATATGTAATTGTATATCTGGGCATATATCCCCCGGCACTCGCTTGATTGCCACTTAATTGGCGAAATACTTAACGTCCGTAGAAATTACTGCATTCTTTTTTTTCTGTGTTTTTCTGTTTATTTTTTGGCCATTTTGGCTAATTATGCGAGTGGACGATTTCCACCCTTTTTCCATTATTTTTGGGGCTCATCGAGAGAGGTCTTCGACCCCGGGGAATTAGTCAAATATGTCAAACGGAAAAACGCCAGTGGATTGACAGGCAGCGGCAGAAGCGAAAATGGAAACTACATAATATAAGCACTACATAATATATGTGCTAAAACTCAGGCCAACTCATTTCTGCCGCCTTTTTCAGACCAATTTATCAATCGGCGCCGGCGAAAAGGAAAGTCGTGCCAAGTATTGCCGAACTATATAGCACTTAAGACATATAGACATATATCCAAAGCCTTTTCTACCTGATTATACTTCGCCAAAGGGGCGTGGGCAGGTACAAAATGAGTAATGATCGAAAGTACTCGGGATCATTTGTTACAAAAAGCTGTTCAAAGCTAAGTAACTATATGTATTTCTACATTTGTAAGATTCAAGCATACACAAGTAAAACCTTCAACAAATTCAAGTGTTTAAAAACCAACCTATGGGACAAAAAAGTTGTATAACCTATGCTATTTTATTGGCCATTTAATATATATGTTCAAACTAACTGTGAGATTGGAATTATGTATTTATTGTTAAATGTAATATATTCACTTCATAAATATGTTATTAGCTATAAAATCAATTAATAATAATATTAATTTTAATATTATCAGTATACATTTTTTGAAAAACTTTATTAGGTATTTACCTAATTTTATGAATATAATTAATACATTTTTGATATGCTTGAATGGAATTGTCTAAACCTTTTATGATGTTTAATTACTTTATGCGATTTCGCGCCAAACTTTTGGTACTCAAATCAGTAGATCACTTAACTTATTGGGTATCGATTTGATTTTCCTCGCATTTCGTTTGCTTTCACGCTTTTCATTTTTTTGTATTTTAGTTGGCTGGCTGGCAATCAGTTGATTTGTGTCAAAGAAAAAAACCGAACCGCCGAAAAATCGTAAGAGGAACATGGCAAGAAAGTGATAAAAGACATTTTGTGTGTACTTCTTGGGGCCCCCCTTTAACCCCCTGCCCCCCACACCCCTTTGACTCGTTGGCTCTTTCAATATTTCAATAATTTTTGGTAAGGTTCAATGACTTTTGCGGCTGCGACACTTTTTTTTTT
The DNA here is from genome assembly GCA_018153305.1 of Drosophila kurseongensis. NCBI lineage: Eukaryota > Metazoa > Arthropoda > Insecta > Diptera > Drosophilidae > Drosophila > Drosophila kurseongensis. Next base: position 3,271,469 of record JAECXX010000141.1, read on the forward strand.
TTTGTACTTTCTGTGGCCGCCGCTTTCGTTGGCAACGTACGGTAAATTTAATCATCATTATCACTATCGCAAGTCAGCTGTTTGCCGCACATCACTCAATTAACAAGACAGCCACAGAATAATGTATCTCAGCGCTACACAGATCCCCCAGGTTACCCCTCCAAAAAACACAAAAAACAAAAGACCAAACTAAACTAATAAAAAGGCAGACGATTTACCAACGCAACGACAAAAAAAAGGGGGCCCCGAAGAAAGTCTGAACTTCGGCCCTTATAAAAAAATCTTGGGTGGGCAGGGGGATATATACATATAGTGGAGAGGTCAAGTTACAAGTCGGGGATCAGCGTGCTAATGACCGGCAATTGCAACAGAGATGCCGCCTTCTGCGGCAGCTGCCAACGCAGAGGTGCTTCTATAAAACACTCCACAGATTTATCCACTAAGAAATAATATGAGTGAAATTAAAAAAAATTTGGTTAGTTAATATTTTATAATAAATAGGTCTGCGCTAGAGAAACTGTGTGCAAATATATATTAAATGTATATATATTTAAATATAGATATGTATACATTTAAAATTAATAAAGTTCACAAACATGTATGTTTGTAAGACAACAGTCTTCAGATCTTTAATAAGATCTCCGGAATATGTTAAAATATCATTTTCTGCCAAGTTTCCTTAAAGTTTCATGGCGATGATAAATTTGGCATATTAGTTCTGCAACATTTCCAAAAGCAATCAAATTATAAATTGTTTTAGCTTCTGACTGCCATGAGACATTTTTAAACAAGTCATTGACATTCCTAGTTTAGTTTTTGTTTCAAACATGGTTTAATTGTTTCTCTCGTTAAAAAAAGGACAAGTTCATGGACAGATAATGTGTTTTTCATTAATTTTCCCCAGTGTATGCAAAAGAGTAAAGATTACAGAGCGCAACAGCTTAGGGTGTGGATCGTGTAAAGAGGGAGTCTCTAAAACATCCCGATGTCCTGCGGTGAGGCTCCTTAGGATTGTGAAATTTTCTCTACACCTCTGGCTGCTAATTACAGTCACACTTCGCTGGAGAAGACCGCAATATTAGTTGGGATCGGGACTGCCATTGGGATTGGGTTTTTCTCGACGTAACACCTTTGTTGACAACTTAAGTAAGGCGACACCCCAGGTAAAAACTCAGGAACTGGTCTGCTCTGTTCTGGAGTGGGCTGTCCAGCCCCTCGGACTCGTCCTTTTATCATTCCTGCACATTCGCCAAGATATGTGCGGTCCTCATAAATATGCACACACTCACTAAGAGAAATAATGGCATAAAATACCAGGAAAAGGTGGAAATACTTAAGATAAGTTTTGATTATTTTATGATTATTTTTGTTTGGCAAAGGATAGCTATTAGTATTACCAAACTAAATGGTACTTGTAAACATACGTATATTAGAAATGTGCGCATTCTAAGATCTTATAAATATAACTAACTAGAAATTTGGAGAGTGTAGGATAGATAGTGTTTACATGATCGATGGCCCTTTGATTGATCGTCTCTGAGAAGTGAAAACTCTTACTCTTGAGCGCTCCCTATGGGGGATCTACCAGGATCTTTGACTCGTGTCTCTGCAAACAAAACCGTCTGTTTGTTTTGGCACACATGAAGCAGCTGTCTAAAAAAAAGGGATAAAATCGGGATTAAGGGAAGAGAAAGGTGGTAAATGGCAAGAGAATTTAAGACACTTATTGGCCGAAGAGGGGGAAAAACAGCCTAAGTACCAGTGGGTTAAACCCATCACAGCTTGCGGTTTCTAAGCCTCGTAATCCCAGAATTATTCCCTGCTCAAAAACAAATCAGTTTTAGTTTTGTCTTGATTAACAGAGTTTGTGAGAAAGAAAGAAGTCAAGGAGGGAAAATAAAGGATAAGAGACTTAATTCCCGACTTATAGGGGATGTCGGAAGCCTATCTGAATTTGATCAGCTGTTGCAGATAAACAGGGGAATAAATCTAAATGTGAATACCCACAATTGACCGAATAAATGCACAATTAAGTTCTTTTTGTGTTTTCTTTTCTTTATTATCCTTAAGGTGTTCCTATAGGTATACAAAACTTAGGATCATAATCTTAATAAGAGAAGCTAAACTTAATTTCTATTTTTTAATCTAAATACATTTTTTATAAAATATTTTAAGGAATGTATAAACATATTTTATAGACTTACTCCTAAACGTTTTAATTTATTGAACTTGTATCTTAATTACTTATTAATATATACATAAGTAAGTGAAATAAGACTTAGTTAAGTTCCATATGTTAAACTTATTCGAATATTTTCCTAATTTCAAGTAGGAATTCCCCAATCAGTCCAGTTGCGTGTGCCATTTATTCGGCAATCTGCCGGATTTATTGGGCAACTGTTTTCGCCAACTAATTTTTCGGCAATCGTGCTTCATGGCAGATGATTACGATGGGGGTCCTTTGATGTGAGCGGTGGGCTAAGGGGCTTGGCTTGATGACCGACTAGTAGCCATCTGGGGCAGGACACACGCACGTCGAGCGGAGCAATTTGGCCAGTACGGGATGCGAGTGCGGATGTTCCGAGTGCGGAATGACCATCATAATTTGGGCACACGAAACGATCCGACATCCAATAAACGTCAATCGGTTCGGGGCCATGATTAGCGGGTCTGGGAAGGGATGTCTGGACCTCGGGACCTCGGGACCTCGGGACCCAGGGACTCAGAACCCAGGGACTCCGATCCCTGATCATAAACTCGTTTTCATCTGCGGGCGACAGCTGTTGTTGTCGTCGGCACCCGGTAATTGCCAAGTGCCAGGACCTACTGTACTTGTGCCAAAACGAACGATCTGATGCAGATCTTTGGCATCATTTAGATCTGAAAACTACAAGCTTATAAAAAATAGCCGAACAATTAGCCCACAAATTCCTGACACTTTAATAAGTTGTTAAAATTAAATTAAGCTGTGTTATTTATTTCTTGTTTTTATACAAAATTGCTAAGCATTTCGGAATTAAAACTATACGTTGACTTATATATTACAAATATTAAGTTGATTATGGAAAACATAACTTTTAAGCTTAGATTAAGACCAACGATGTTAAAGATTTAAATGCACATATATGTTTTTACTTCTATCTATAATATAGTATCAATCAACAAATTTAAAAAAGGAAAATTGTATTACATATTTTGTAATGTTAAAATTAAGTATCAATGAATTACTTTCAAATTTAAATATCGATTTACGAAATAGTTAGCTCACTTGTTTTGGGCGCACTTTCGGTGAACAAACTGTAGCACAGTGAACTCCTTTGGCATCCTTGCCAAACAATCAAAACTGGTACATAAAGGAGATGGGTATTAACCCAGACGACTGAGTGTGTTCCTGCTGGTTTGTTATTTGTCTAAAACAGGATTCGACTCAAAGGACTCTGGGTTCCAGTTTTCAAGATCTTGTATATTTTTGTGCTTTTGTTTTGGCTCTTGTTTCTATACTTCGGCCACGCCCCCTCGCAGCCGCCCTGCCCCTTTTTCGGCTTCGTGTTCGCAATTCCCCCCTTTCAGACTCTACTGTACTGACTCATCGGCGCAGACGGACGAGGCTCAACTGTACTTGCCGCTGACGCTATAAATTAAAATTATGTTGTTAGCCCACAGCCACGCATGCGCACACGCACTCGCAGTCGCAAGAACAAAAACAAAATAATAAAGCAGACAACAGAGTCCGGTTCCTCGGCAAAAAAATAAGAATAATGCGAAACTAAAGAAAAGAAATGCAAACACAACAGAAAGCAAAACCAAAACAAGCCAGGAAATCGCAGGTCGGAGTCTTGAATACCCTATCGAAATTCGAATAAATCAAAAATGTAAAGGAACATTTTGCTTGGAGATTAATGCAAGGAAATTTAACACCTTCAAATTATTACTTTTATTTAAAGAACATGTATTAAAAGCACTGAAATTAATATATGTGACAACGAAATGAGTATATGATGTTATATAGTTATTTACATATATTTTGGTTTTAATTGCAAAAAATTAAAAAAAATTAAGTCATAAAATTTTAATTAATACATTTAGTTTAGTAGAGAAAACATTTATAGTAAGCCTTAACCCCTTATTGGCGAATAGGGTAATGCAAGCAGAAGCAGATGAAAAGGAAGAAGACAACGTCTGCGACGTCTCTGAAAATTGCAGCTTGCTACATTAACATGTTTTATGTGCCACAGATCCGATCCGATCCCATCCAAACCGATCCGAACTTAAGTCGAGACTCATGTTGCACAGAAACAAAATGAGATCAAAGATCGAACAGATATAATCAGGGGTTAGGTTTACCCTTTTGGAAGAAACTCTTTATGCAATTTATTTAAGCTTCTAGCTGTTATCATATCATATAATTGAAATAATCAATATTGAAATTTATAATTATGCCAATTATAAATGTCAACAAACCATGATAAAATTAACAATATCTGATTTATACAACTTTGTATTTACTACCATGAAGGTTTGACCGATTTGTGTGGTATTTTTCTCTGTGTTTCCGATCTCTGGTCCCAATTCAAAACGAGGCAGAGCGGTTCGGTTGCCTCTGATCTGCGTATGCAGGCTATTTAAGAGGGGGATACGGGGGTTAGGGCTTTCCCTTTTTATGGAGGAAGTCGACTGGTCTCCTGCGGAAGGAAGTCGCGCCTGTTCCGCAGTTCACTTCGGACAAAAGAGTCGCACCGAAAAAGATTCGCATGGCATGAATGCAAATTATTGCAGAAATGTTATTGAACTTCTCCAACATAAAGGAGATGAGGGCAAGGATCTTTGTAGAGGGAGGATCAGCGGGAGGGTAAGTAGCCCACATGTCCACTGGAATCTTTTCCATGTGTTGGCATTAACTTCGTTTCCTCTTTTGTTTTTTAGTTATTTGGCCGCTTCTGAAACGCCCACAAGTGTCTGTTTTACCGAAGCACTGAGATAAATATTTGAAATTGTGCTAATGAGCAATTACAACCAAAATTTAAATATTTCATTTGAAATAAATGAAATAATTAGGAGATTGAAGATTGTTATTGTTATTAAAATGTGTTCAAAAAAATATGAAAGCAATTGTACCTCTACATCTCTATTATTTCTGACTATAAAACAAAAGAAAAAAATATAACTTAAGCCTGAGTTACTGCTGTAAATAGAGTATTTAATATATTATTTTGAAACCATTTGAGACGAGATATTCCCCTGTTTTTTATTGTGCATGGCAGCGACAGGGGCAGTGACAAAAACACTTTTAATTGCTTTATTTTCCAAACGTGCCAGGCACATGGAAATGGAAATGGGATCGAGAATGAGTACGATCCTTCTTCTTTATTTATTGCAAACAAATGAGAAGTATCCACTTACAGTGCATCCAATTGCCGTTGCAATTGTAAGTGCCCCTGCCCCTTAAATGTTGCCCGAAAGTCATTGAGAAGTCACAGATGATTTGACTTTAACGATGGTGTTGTACCCACCGAAGTGCGGGTCTGAGTTCTCGGGGGGTAGGTTAATGAAACATCGACAATTGAATGGGAATTTTCGTGTTGCAAACGGGGGAAAACGCGGCCGAAATCTGCGAGCAAAAATTGATGGCGTTGTTGTGGGTATATTCCCGTTTTTTTGACTACCCGTGGGATCTACGAAGAGATCTACACACATCTGCAATCTATGTGGGTTATACCTTTTTCTTTTGTACTACATTTCGTGAATTACCAAACAATGGTTTGTATATTATTTTAGAATAATCATTGTAACAGAAATACTTTAAAAAGTGCTTAGAAAATAATATAAAGAATATTTTGTTAATCAAGAACTATAAACCTCTGTAAACCTTCTGTCATGTGTTAAATGATTTTATTAGCTTTAAACATTTAATGGAAATTTCTTTAAAGTTGAGACATATTTTGTTGTTTAACATACTTGTAATTATATAGTTTTCTTATCGTGTAATATTCCTTTAAACATTGACTAGTTCTTACTATTAGAGAATTGATATGCTCACACCCCAATCCAAGCCATTAGAACCCATTACAATCGCCAGTGATCGCGACCAATTTGAAATGTCTGCCCCACACGGAGACATTACAGCGTTTCAAATAACGAAATAAGGACGAAAACGATGTGCGTACGTTGTGGCAGAGCATTTACACATGTAAATCGGGGTCCACGGATCTCGTAACCCCAGCCCAAAACCATAACCCCAAGGAAAACAAGCCGAGTGACAACAGAAAAGGCACAAATTTATATGTAAACGATGGAAAACTGATCAACATATATAATTACCGAAATTTTCCATGGGTAACGTGTGAACTGGGAACTGAAAACGGGAACGGGAACGTGAACGTGATCTGTGGTTAGGAAGGGGGGGAAAGCGGAGAGGGGCAGGGGGGAGGGACGGTCCGCAGATAATGTGGAGTAGGAAAACCGTTGACAACAACGCGGAGATTATGAAAATCTTTGGTCATTGGGTTACGGGGAGAACGGGGACAAAAAGCGAGGGATCAGGGGTTAGTTTCGTATTAACATAATCAATGGGGTACAGTGGACACTCGATACAGGGACCCTTTTAAATATAATGCAGGATCTAAGTTGTCATTGTCTTTATTCTTTTTATTTTTGAATAGCTTAGTGGTTTACCTAAAAGTGTTTTGTGTAATTGGCTGTTATATACTATTATTTTAGCTTACAAAGGCATTCAATTGTCTATGATCGGGGGGAAACTCCTCTGGATTCCTTTACTCCCATCGTCCACTGTGTTCTCTAAGGGTTCAACTTAGTATCTACTTGAATGCACTTACGGAAAATCTCCAATCAGCAGCCACGACCCCCTACTGATGAGAGTTTCTCGGTCTCGGTTTCTCCGATTTTTAACGGCATGTGAGCCCCGAAAAAAAGGGAAAAGATACTGAAAGACGAACGGACTTGATATTTGAGCGTTTCGGGGGAGGGGGTCCCGAAACCTGGAAACCTCGGTGAAGTGGCAAAAGCGACGTGAAACGTTTTCCAAAAAAAGGATAATAACAAACGATCCGGCCGGCGAGCACTAACGCATATCAATGGATCGGCAGCGAGGAGGTCGAAGGAAACGTTTAACGCTAAACACTTGAGAGACCAGCCCGAAAATCGAAAAAAATAAAAATAAAGGAGAAACCCGAAAAAGAGCGGAGATGCATACTTATGGAGGCATGTCTTATCTGCTGGCACATAAAGTGCCAAAAATTATGGCAAGAGGAAATTGAACGCATTGTCTGTCAAAGTCAAGAGGCGACGTGAAATCTTGGGACCCGAATCGCATTGCAAGTACCATAATGTTGTGCACTTTAAAAGCGTATATCAATCAAAAGTCATAGTGAATACTAACAAATCAAAATTAAATGACTATTGGCTATTTCGCCTAAATTTGCTGGGAAAAACCTGTACCTAACGAAGTAATATGTTTGAAATTTGTTTTTCTTTAATGCATTGTATAAACATGTTTTAAATGTCGCTTAATTCAAATTAAAGGTTGAATGAAATTAAAAATTAATTTTTTTTTTTAAATTAATAAACATTTTTCAGAGCTTATTATTTTAACTTTACATTGACATCGTGAAAACATTGAAACCGCAAGCACAAAAAGCGACATCTAGCGTCGTCCAATAATACTAATTACTTGACACGTTTTTTACATTGTTGCATTATACTTCACTCAATTCTATTAAAAACTAAAGGCTGTGTTTTCATCTCGGCTTTTATTTTCGATTTTTCGTTTTTTCCTATGATGAAACCCCTTTCCAAATTTTCAAAAAATGGCTTGGCTGAAAAGTGACCAAAATCTTGCACTTCTAAGCCCATAACTTTTCTTACAGATATCCGAATTCAAAGTGGCATATCTCAAAATGATTGTGTTTTAATTCTTTTAAAATCTGTGTTCCCACTTTTTTTGTATTTTTGGGTCGATATTTTCGACATTTTAATGATGTAACTAACCCCTTTCCAAATTTTCAAAAAATGGCTTGGCTGAAAAGTGACCAAAATCTTGCACTTCTAAGCCCATAACTTTTCTTACAGATATCCGAATTCAAAGTGGCATATCTCAAAATGATTGTGTTTTAATTCTTTTAAAATCTGTGTTCCCACTTTTTTTTGTATTTTTGGGTCGATATTTTCGACATTTTAATGATGTAACTAACCCCTTTCCAAATTTTCAAAAAATGGCTTGGCTGAAAAGTGACCAAAATCTTTCACTTCTAAGCCCATAACTTTTCTCACAGATATCCGAATTCAAAGTGGTATATCTCAAAATGATTGTGGTTTAATTCCCAAAAAATCTGTGTTCCCACTTTTTTTTGTATTTTTGGGTCGATATTTTCGACATTTTAATGATGTAACCCCTTTCCAAATTTTCAAAAAATGGCTTGGCTGAAAAGTGAACAAAATCTTGCACTTTTAGGCCCATAACTTTTCTTACAGATATCCGAATTCAAAGTGGCATATCTCAAAATGATTGTGTTTTAATTCTTTTAAAATCGTTTAAATCGTGATGTAAAATTAAACGCAGTGAAGGGCTCTTTTTAGTTGATGCTGATTTGAGGACTGCCTAAAAGTGGGCAATACATTAGTGATCATTAAAAAGTGCCTGTGCGCAGAAGTATGCTACAGGAATATCAAACGTAAGGGCGCGTTAAGAAAAAGATTCAATGTTTTGTGTATATTTAATAGTCGTTTTGTTGGAAAAATCTTGAATGAAACGTAATTTTAAATTAAATAAATTGCAGAGGAAAATTTGCAGGGAATATGAGTCCATATCGCTGAAAAAGAAACTTTTAGAAATAAACCAACTCGTATATTTTTTAAATATTATCTTTTCATTTATTTAGATTCATTTATTTTTCATTTTCATTTCTCGTCTATATTCCATACTCATTCAAATCTGTTCATAATGCCATCTGCTCAATGTGTTATCATTTATCATTTGCCATGCGGTCTTGTTTAATGCCAAACAGAGTGACTTTTGTTCTTATATTTTATTAATGTTACTTACTCATTTGCATGCAATTATGTATTTGACTTTTGGTTTTGAGGGTAGATTTTCATTAATTTCATAAATGATTACGTTTTTCACATACATAACTACATAATGAGGGAGGCGAAACATAACCGAAACAATAACGAAACAACGAAAACCAGCTCGTAACTATATTTTTTTGGGTGACTTAGCCTGGGTAAGCCCTCTATGGTAAATAATTAGTCGATTTTCCGCTTTCATTTGTTCCATATTTCTGGCGTTTCAGTATTCACCGTTCGAAATCCCAAGAATTTTGACCCAGCTAATCGCTTTCCCTTTTCGCTTCTGTGTGTGTGTCTTCTTTTGTGTGTGTGTGTTTCCTCTGTTGTTGTTGTTGTTGTTCTGGGTGAGCTCCTTGTAAATGTAATTGTATAAATTTCCAAAAAAAAATGCCTAACTGTTTGCCCAGTAACGCCAGCGTTACGTGATCTATATGTATATAATATCTCCCGATTCTCCACACAATTGAAATGCCGATTTGCGAAGCGAAAGGACTCGTTCAACTTCGGCATTTCAAGTGGCATGCTTTTTTCTAACAACCGTCGTCGCCAGCGCACATTTTATGGTATCTTTTTTAGTATCTTCTCAGTATAGTTTTTGTATATTTTGTTTTGTGTTTGGTTTCATTCTTTTTTTTTGTTTTGCCTTCGTCTTTGGTGTTTTCTCATTTCATTATAGTACAAAAACTTGCCATTTCAATATCGTTTGTATTATTTTCTCTCTCTTCTTTTTATTTTTTGGTATTTTTTGTGTTTTTGGTATTTTGCCAAGTTGTTGGTATCTTGTTTTCTTTTTTTTGTTGTCGCCTGCTTTATATAGTTATAGATACATGTAATACGTAATATATATTTTTATGTATAGTTATTAAGTTATCTCAAAAAAAAGTTCTCATTTACGGCTAACAGCACAAACAAACAGTTTTTCATTTGGTTTTCCTTCGGCAACTTGTCTTGTAATTCCCAAAAAATTTGGCCAACCTGTGCTACAAATGCTGATCTCTCGTTACCCATATAAATATTTATTTGCGTTAAATTTTTTGTTTTCATATTCTGTATTTAAATAGTTATATACACTGATATAATTGGCGGCACGTCAATAGGGGAAAATCAGACAAAAATACAGGGGGGAGCAATTCGCATCGAGTGCCTCTACTAGACGTTTCAATTTCAGTCAAAAATTGAGTGGGGCTAAGGATACAGGATATAGATAGATGCCTATATAACTTGCTGGTATCTTTCGGTTTTGCTTGGCATGTTTCTAACAATTACATTTAGATACTTTTCGATTTTTAACTATAAATTGCTTTTTCTTATGGGGGCTTTTTCTCCGGATGATTTTTATTGGGGACTTGGACTTTAAGTTCTTCGAATTACACATACACGTACAACATCTGGTTAGGTTAAGTTTCAACTCGAGTATACATCAAATGTCCGTTACTGCATATATGCCTAGTATATTAGTGTAAATGTTCGGTTAATACTCTGGTAAATTACATAATCGTATAGCTACACTTGTACCAGTATCTCTGTTGGGGAATCTCTCTAGATTTATTTTTTCCGGCTCTATGGTTCTACGGAAAGACTTCACTCGCAGGGAAATTCGTGTTACAAATACAATATATAGTAGTTCATTTTCTTCGGTTTCTTTTTGTGAGAGGAGAAAAAAGTCATTTGGTTTTGTTTGTTTTTTTTTTGTTTTTCTTTCTTTTATTTATTTCACTCAATTTGTTAAAGTAGCTTTTTGTTTTTTTTTTGTTTAAGTTTGCCATGGACTTGCCGTCATTTTTGTTTTTTTCGCAACTATGGTTTAATTAATAATATATGTATGTAGGTAATATATCTTGTTGTATTTGCTGAAGGTTGATTAAGTTTCGAAAAAAGTAAATCTGAAGCGCACATTTACAATGCTGCTTAAATTGCTATAAAGTATCTTGTTCTTCAACTTCTCTGCTCGTTTTTTTGTTTAATGATATTTTTAGACCATCAAGGTTCCATTTCATTTCATTACATTTCATTCACATATCATATCATATATATTTGTTAAAAAAAAACACTATTTTATGCGCGGATCCTGCCCGCTTTAACACAAAAAAGAAATAGTATAGCACTAGGTCTGAAAAAAATAATGTTTTTGGGTAATAAATTAATAACAATAAAACATAATATTAAACAATAGTTAAATTATGCGCGTTTAGAATTTGGCCTGCCACATTGATCGATCCGCGCACCAGCGCCAGTATCGTGACTTTACAATATGCATATAGTATATATATAAGGTATAAATAATCGTATTATAGCCAATGACTTTTTCGGTATATATATTGTGTTTTTTTTGTGTGTTTGTTTTGCGTTGCTTTGGTTTTGCATTTGGAAAACTAAAAATTGCTTGTGCTTGAAGAGTCTTTTCTGGTGGTTTGTGGTTTGTAAATTGTGTGTATTTCGCCAGTTAAGTTTGTTCACTAAATTCATCAATGCTCCCTCTCTTTCTCGTCCGGTTGTCTTGTCTCTTTCGTTTCTAAATTGTGTGGTTCAGTAAGTAGCTTAGTAACTAGTAAATAATGATATAAGTAATATATAGCGAAAAATATTTGCGAAGACAGCGTTTGACATTATTTTCGGTTTCTCTCTCTCTATTTTCCTCTCCTTTCTCTTTCTTTCACTGGAAGCAAATTAAATTGCAATTCAAATTTAAAATTGAAATGGAAATTCTTTAGCTAAGTGTACAATAGTTTTTTCTTTGACTCCTCTTCTCATCTCTTCTCTTACTTCCTTATTTATGTGTGTTTTTGGCTTTGTTTTCATTTTAGTTTTAGTTTAGCTGCAACATTTGCTAGCTGCTTGATTTAAATTCGAGTCCAACATTTAAATTATTTACAAATAATATTAAAAAAAAATATTTATATCATATATATTACTATACAACTACAGTCTGGCTGTAGACTGTTTCCTTACTTTTTTGTTTTGTTGTTTGTGGTTTGGGTCGGGGATTTCGATTTAGATTTAAATGGTTTCAACTCAGGTTGCTTTCAATTTTGGTTTAATTCACTGGGTTCTTACACTTTACAGGGTTGTTTTTTTCGCTTCTCTCGCTTGGGGTCTAAATCATAAAAAACTCCATATGTGTTGCTGTTATCGTTTATGGGTTATCAGTTAGATCTAACGTTATCAATCGAGTAAAATAAATCTGTTCGGGCATGCATAACATTAAAAACTTAAAAACTTTTCTTAAGCTAAATCGTATTAATTATTCCTTTCCGTTTGTTTTTTCTTTGTTAAATATTTCACTTTAGTCAATGGTTTAAAAGAGGAGACTTGGGTAAGGGGTGTCCTCCGATTGAAGTTCTACTCCAGATGAATTTAACAAAAATCATTTGCCTACACATGCAACAAAAATCGTCTATATAATGGGGGGTGTTTTTTTTTTGGTTAAAAGGGGCGGGAGTTTTGGTATATTCTTAGTATTACTTATCAATGGGGTTTCTCATTATCTTTGCTTTGTCTTGGATTTAGTTTGTGTGTGTTTAACAATATATAAGATTTCTCTTAGTTAGCTCTTCTCCTTCTCCTTTTTTTCAGTGTATTCAACATCAATCTCGGTTTTCCATTAAGTAAATTTCTAATTTTCTTTTTTCGTTTTTCTCTAGGCTTTATAAGTTAAACGGTACTTTTGCTATTGCTGTTTGGATTTTTTGTATGCTTTAAACATCTGTTTAATATTTCTTTACTTGGCTTTTTGGTTTTTTTTTTTTTTTTTTTTTTGCATTTTTCCAAGAGTTTTTCTTTGTTTTTTTTTTGTTGTTTTTCGTTTTTGGTTTTTGTTTGGTTTTTGTGTTAATAGTAGTCACTAACGTAATAGGAAAAAGTTGTGAGCCTTTTCCTGTAATTTGCGATAAATTCCCACGACTCTCCGTCACATTCCACCGTGTTGCTGTTGGTTTTGGCAGCCACCCGTCCTGGGTGCCACGCCCCCGCCGGCACCGCCACCGCCCCCAGCCCCGCCCAGCGCGGAGGCGGCGGTGGTTCCAGTGGTGCCGGTGGTCGTGCTCTCGCCACCACTCTCGTCGCCCTCCTCTAGTTCGGCGAGGTTCTCCTGGTCGGACTCCTCCAGGGTTACCTATTTAATGTAAAAGTAAAACAAAATTAGTAAGTGTGTGACTTTCGTTTGATGTTGCTCTTCGAAGTGACATGGCTTATCAACGCTTAAATGGGAAACGACTAATGAAATTAAAGGAACTTATTTCGGTGAATAAATAATTTAAAACCATTAAAAGAGTTACATTTAACAGGAGTAGCATTAAACTAAGGCGAAGCTATTTCTTATAACGAGTAATGCAAATAAACTTTAAAACACTGTCATTATTGCTTTTACAAAACTCTTTGCCAACGAATGTTGATAAACTTAGATGAACGTCAAATTTATTTAAATAATTTTAAACGGTTTTATATTTCTTTGGCAAATTGAAGTTGAAGCACTGCTAAACATCGGGTATAATTTTACGCATGTCAGTGCGGTGATTATGCTGTATTATCTGGGGCTCACTTGAAAGCGTATCCTGTCCTCCTGCGGATTCTCATCGACCCCCGACGGCGGAGGGGAGGGCGGTATCATGCTCTGGTAGTAGTCTCTGTTCTCTTCAAGCGTGTCGAGTATGTCCTGGGCATCCGGGTGCACCAGGTCCGCCCAGGTCTCCCAAAGTGGGTGGACGATGTAGTCGATGAAGCCCACCTGTGACTTCTCGATCGTGGCATTGTGGCGATCGCACATGGGGCTAATGTCCATTCCGTTCTCGCGTTCCTTGTCGCCCTGCAGGAAGAACTCCTCCATTAGGAGCGCCACCCAACGCTTGTAAAGCGGCAGCGGCTTGGTGGGATTGCTCAGATCGGCGCAATGCACCAGATTCTCGAGCACCTAAAGTGGATTCATAAATATAGATTAGTAAGTGGATCGACATTGGCTTGGTTGTAACACAATCGACGTACCTGTATGCGATCGGTGTAATTGTCCAGCAGCAGGACTCCAGAACCGGCTACCTTCTTGGTTTCCACCATTGTCTTCAGGTCGGCCAGCAAACTCATGTGCTTGGACATGTCCGTGGACAGCACAATATCAATAACCATTTTCCTCAATGTTTGGCGTTGTTTCCTGGCAAAGAACGGTGAATTATTAATATTTGCAATTTAGATAGTACTATTATCTACATTTACTAAAGCCACCTTGTTTATAAGTACTCACTTTTGCATATTACAGAATATATCACATCCTTGATTTTGCAATAATTTAAAGGCAACAGCTAAATGATGATTTTCCAAAACAGATTCGTCATTGTACATTAATGCTAGTTCGGAACCTGAGGGAAAAATATTCATTTTATTAGTATTTCGTTCTGACAATCAATTGGCATTGATAGGACACCCACTTGAGTTAACCAAGAACTGGTTGGTTAAGCCGGGATGATCAACATCGTGGATGCAAGCGGCGAACAGTGCCCCGCCCACCTCGAGCGGTGTGAATACGCCCTCCAGCGCCGGTGTATTGAGTAGCACATTGGTGCTCTGGGTCACGTCCGCGGCGTGGAGCGAATTGTGAAACGGATTGTCTTTGACGTAGTGGTCCTCCAGAGTAGTCATAAAGTTAAGAAAAGTTTTCGGTGGTATCATAAGACTGGTCAGTAATTCTCTACTCTGTGGGGGCGAAAAGAAGAACACAGGGGAATATTAGTCAAATGTATTTTAAGAACTGCTGTTTTTTGCTAAATAATAAAAGTGTTTATTTTTCGAATAAAATTTTAGGTTTAAACTGGACTTTACCGAACCAATGCAAGGGTTTTTTAAAGAATTCAATTGATAATAAGTACTCAAACTTAAGTTCGATGTATGATACATTTTTAAACTACTGAGTATATTACTTTTTTAACTTAAATATTATAACTACTACATGTGAGCTATTAAAGCTTATATAAAAAGACAAAAAAGTGTTTTTGGAGACCAACATTTTAGAGAAGATAATTAAATACTCATTAATATTAGATCGATTTAATTTCTGAAATAGCCTGTGCACAAATGGTTTTCCCATTGGCATGTACCCACCTGAAATATGGTGTATGCCACACAGGTGAGCGGGCGGTTGACGCTGAACTCGCCGATGCTAAATATCTGGATGCCCCAGGTGTCCAGTTCGCCGAGGAGCGTGCCCAGCTCGTTCTCCCTGGGCGTTTCCACCCCGAAGGTGGGCAGCCGTTCGCCGGTGAAGCTGTTGGTGTGCGACAGGGGCCGCTTCACGCCGCTGATCTGCGACATGGGTGGGCCGCGGGGCGAGCGGGAGCGGGCGTACTGTCCGGCGGACTGCTGGCCGGCGGCGGCGTTGGCGGCCACCAGCTCCGGATTATCTTCCACGCGCAGCGACGGCAAGTCGAACTCCTGCTGCTTGTCTGCGGAAAAGACAGGCAAAATCACAGAATTAAATGGAGATCCCAAAAAATATGTCCTTAAAATGTTAGTTAAATACTTATAAAAATAAAAAAGCATTTTTTAATATTAATTTAAATTAATAAAAACTTGGATTGGCTAATAGTATGCTAGAAAAATAACATAAAATGTTAACGAGTCAACAAAATGTATACCTTATATTATTATAACTAATAATTTATTGATTAAAAGCATATAAAAAAGAAAAATTTAAATTAAAACAAATAGTTTTGATATTCCTTTCATCATGCATTGACGAACTTAAATTAGCATTTATAATGTATTTACTCTGCTTATTTAAATGGTTTTGGGAATGAGTTGGAAACGCAATCTATTATCTGGAAATCCAACTGAAATAATAAAAACTATTGCGATGTTCTGGCAGCACTATAATGTAGTGAGTACCTCAGGAAGCCAAGATAAACAGGCATAATGTACAACAACGCCTGCCACAAACACACATGTGCCAGAGCATAGCCTCCGGCTATATCCACATATATATCTATCTGGCTATCTGAATGGCGGGGGTGAGGTGGGTGGGTGAGGTAGAGATGTGGAGCAGCGACCCAAGTCCTTCAACTCGCATTTCTCAGGGCCTTCTTACTCGGTGCTTAAACAGCCATATAAATATTCAAGCGTTTGACGGCAAACAAGCAAAACTTTTGCAGTTTCCCATTCAAAATTCCATTGCCTACATTTTGGGGCCGCACCCTTAACCCCTTGCTGCCCCACAGCCCCACACACAATTGTTTGTTTGACGTTGTTTTTGGCATGGAGAGCAAATTCAAATTGCCTGTGCATAAATTGATATTCATTTCAAATTCTAAATTGCGTTGAATTCTCGGTTGCCGGTAAAAACTAACACTACACATGAAACATAAATAACCGGGCAAAGCAAAAAGGTTGCACTGCCGGTTGTTTTTACATGCTATTATTATTTGCCAACATATGCCTCAAAAGTGGCAGGAATTCGTCCATTTAATGGTTGTAATATTTTCTTGTATACATTCAACTGTTGCACAATTGCAAACATGAAAGCCTTCAACTTTAACAAGACTTTAAGGCATTTAATTCCGGTTTAATTAAGCTATTTTACTGAATTGGCACAAATTGGTTTCTTATTTAGCTGTAAATTGTTGACTAATAAAAACTTTGATTAATAGAAGGATGGAATATTGGCGAATTCTTTACATATCGCTTAAAGTCAACTTAAAGTTCGTTTTCTCCCTCCCTGAAATTTCTTGAAGACCAAAAAAAAGTGTTTCTTTTGCCAACTCTATCAGCTTGACAGAGCATAAATATTCTCAAAAATTCTTGAAGTTTTTTCACCCGACGGCGAATGTTTTCTTTTTGTTTTTGTTTTTGTGTTGGTTTTTCTTTTTCCAGTTTTTACGACTCTTTTTCGCAGGGTCCAGATTGCTGGGGAAATGTATTCACCTGATGTGTGTGGCAGCATCTTGTTTTGCATATGCTTTCTTCACTTTCTCCTTTCGGATTCCCATTGCTATTTCTTTTACCTACGGCGATATTCAGGTGCTGAAATCTGTTTTTGTCCACCATAACTTTTCGGGGGAATTTCCCCCTTTGTTTTTTTTTTTTGACTTTCGAGGTCGAGGCTTCTGTTTCAAATGAAGTGTTACAAATGGACATTAGGCAGTCGTGTGTGCGTATGTCTGTAATGTGGATTTTTTTTACCGTGTGTATCCCCCAAATGCGATTTTATGCTTGATAAACTACGGCAACAACAAGATAGTTGGGTTAGGCCTGAAAATTGTTGGGAAAAGGTAGCCTTAGATCCCGGGAAGGTCACTTTATCCCCAGGCTTACCCACTATAGCCCCCCCACCCCTTTCACTGGCTGCCCAGTGAAGCAGAAATATGGACAAATGTGCAAATATGCCCGATATCCCTTCGCTCCTTTTTCCCCTTTTGCCCCCTTTTTTCCTGCGCTTCCAACTGTTTTTTTTTTTTGGTTTTCGACTAGGTGCGGCCCCTTTGTTTGGACACGCCTACTGCCCAATTTTCACAGAAAAAATTGGAAATTTGAAATCTTTTTGCCTCTAGGAAATTACATTAAAAGTACGCAAATATATGTTTATTTTTGGGAAACCCGCATTAACACCAGCATATTTGTTTTTATTTAAAATCGTACTTTTCTGGCAAAAAAAACTTATATCAAGTCACCAAAAAAAGAAAATCATAAAAAATAATTCAATTAAGTAGTTGTGCATAAGAACAGGATTGTGTTAATATTCTATAAATTGTTTTTCATTGTTCGCTATGCTTAATAGTAAACAGAAAAATAAAATATGAACAAAAAACAATATAAATTAATTACAATAACAATGTTTTTGAGCCGTGCACTCGCTTTTTAACCCTCGAAAAACTCCCTTTCCCGCACAAAGTGCCACGAGAGTGGCTTTGGTCTGGACAAAGACGGTAAGTGAAAAGTGGCAGGGGGAAAATGGGTGGGAAATGCGCCAGGGGAGGGGAAAACTTTTCGGGGACATTGGGGGACGCCAGTGGGCGTGCTTTGGGGGCTTGGTTCGCAGGTTAAACAATGAAATTTCCACTTCATCTGTTTTTATGCTGCTCTGCATAATTTAATTTTGCACTTTCAATTGGAGAAAGGGGGAGAAATGCGGAGAAAGAGCGACATCGACTTGTTTATCTCCAGCAAATGCCCCAATATTATTCTTTATCTTCTCCAGACGGATAAACTGTTATTCCCAAGACTGGATTTATTAGTTTTGAGATTTCGATTTTGAGCCTTAAAAATATTTTGCTACTCTTTTAGAATTTAATGTTAGATAATTTGGGCATTATGATTATTCCATGTTTTACTAAAAATAAGGTAATGTACGCATTTGACATAAAATATAAGGTGCATTTAAATTAAAAAGGCAAATTTTGACATTAGTTTTAATATATTTAAAAAGTTTACAAAGCCAATTCCATAATTATAAAAGACAAGCCTATTAATTTCCTCCTTATTCTAGGGTATCGTTTTCGCGACCTTTCTTTTCAGCTTGCATTCCCGATTTGCATAACTTTTGCCGGCATTTTTTCGCCCTAATTTGTTGGCTCTGTAGATTGAGATTGAGATTGGGATGGAGATGGAGATGGATGGCTGGTGGTTCAGCTACTTGAACTCTATTCTTTCGCCTTTTCCCGCCGCTGTGGTTAATGCGATTTTATTGCATACTTTGGTGAGCCGAGCAGCTAGGAAAACTGCGAAAAAAAGACGAGCAGGAGGAGCCTGAAACAAATTGCAGCCAGCAAAAGTTGAAGCTGCCAAACATCTTGAATAACTTTGGAACGCGGGGCGTTAGGGGGTTAAGGGGGTCAAGAAGGTTACGGGGGGTTAACAGTCATAGTTTCTGGTATTGATGACGAAGCGTATTGTCAAATAAGGGGTAAATACAATTGGAAATCCAGAGGAAATGATTCGAGTGTTGGGATTGTTGTGCATAGTGTTTGCCATCCATCTTAGTTGGATCAATTGAGGATTGAAATAATGCGATTGGTAATGATTGTTTGAAAAAGTGCTATGAAATGCTAACAAAGAAACTTGATTTAGGTTATTCCCATAAAATCTGTAAGTCTGTTATACTTTTAAACTTATACTATTTCTTATTGATTAACATAAATCCAACAATCGTTTATAATAAATAGACTTAAATCGTAATTAGTACATTAACATACTAAGTTATAATCATTTGTGCATTGAAACGTACCCAAAAATGTGGAACAAATGTATTCTGAAATCTGATTTCCCGATCTGCTGGACTCGCTGAAGTGTGACAGCTCCTTGTTAAGCATGCGTTTGAACTGAAACACGAAAAACATTTAAATTTTAGTTATGAATTTGTTAAAACTTGATACTAACGGCCATTTTCTATAACTTAAACTTGGAATAATAAAATAATCCTAATATCTTTAGTGGATATTAGTTTAACGAAACATTATAAGAGTAAAAATACTTTGAAACACTTGTACTTATATATTGTTTTAATAATGGAATACATCAAATTCATTTAAATATTTTTTGTTTATTTCATATTAAAATTGAGATTTATAACTTTCTTCAAAATCAGTTTTTAATATTTGAATGGTAAAAAAATCAGACAATTGTTACTATAATCATAATATCGATATACAAATGGTACTTCTATCTTTTTTATCTTTTATATTATCATATTATATGTCATCATCATATTAGATATCATACATACATTATAATTTGTATTTACATATCAAACTTCTATCTTTTTCGTCTTTTTAGTCATCGATATAAAATGAGATTAAAATACGTTCACCCTATTTTTGTTGGTAGTTCAGTTCAAGCTATGGAAAACGTGTTAAGATCGTGGATCGCGGATCGGGGACACCCACCTTGAGCGAGGCCATGTCGGAGACGCTGCGATGGGTCTGGATGGTCTCCAGCTGGTCGAGGCACCAGTCCAGCTCCTCGATGGTGTCGGTGGCCAGGCGGGTGTAGGCCTCCTCGCCCTGGGAGAGCGGGGCCCCCGGGGGGTTGCCCGATCGGGAGGCCGACGAGGATTGGTTGGGCCGCCTGGATCTTGATGGATTAATACACAGTTTCCCACACACACACACGCGCACACACAGAGAGGGGGAGGGAAATGGGGAATGGGGGAGGGGTTGGGGTGGAGGGAGGTTGGATTTGCAAATACAACAAACAAACAAAATCATCAGAATCAACAAACAAACGAAACAGCAAACAATCGAACAAACATTTAAGGGAGCATGGTAGGCAAATATGAAAATGAGGGTGGAAAAATAAAAAAAATATATATTTTTAACAATTTTGGAAATTTTGGGAAGTGGGGAATATGCGGATTATGTGGATTATATGGTGAGGTGTGTTAGGTGACGTAGCATGGTGTGGGTGTGGTGAAGAGAACACAACATTTAGATTTGTGGTTTTGCAAAAGTATCGGTGACACACATAGACACATATGCAAAATGGTTAAGATGAGAAGAGAGTAAGAGAGAGAGAGAAAGAGAGAGTCCGAGAAAGAGAGCGGAAGAAAGAGAGAAAAAATATTTATATTTGTGAACTTTCGTAATTTCTTTAGGGGGGCGGGGCGGGCGCTGGTTTTTAACTTTATATTTACAGCAATCACTGCATGTCAGGGGTCGGGTAGTTTTTTGCGGGCCTACAGGGGGTTAAGGTTTACGGGTTAGGTGTTGCGTTACGTGCTTTAACCCATTTTCTCCTGGCAAGCATTTGCTTTTAATCCAATACAATTTTATACCTCATTCTATAATTAAAATACCCCATTACATTTTAGATTTAGAACCAGATTTTAATTTGAGATCAACAATATTTAACACACCTTAAGCCATTGTAAAAGATTTATGGATAGGTCTAATCATATTTTAAATAACCGATTTAAAATAAGGCTCATACATATATCGGCATTTTGAGCACAGTTATCATGCAACGTCAATTTTTTAAGATATTTTTTGGAGAGTACTCCAAAACTTCAAAAACGTACAATTAAGACATATATTATATATATTAATCAGAACCCCTTGCCTTTTGAGTTAGAATATTGGCCAAAACCAGGAGAAAATAGGTTAGACCCCAGGATTTTAGTGGTTAATCGCATATCAAACAACCAACAACGAGCAGCAATCGACAAGACAACAATTTCCCGGTTGAACAACCCATTTGCAATTGTTCTTTGGAAAATCAACTTCTCATAGCTCAACCGAAACGTTGTTCTCTAAATTTAAGTTCTGCGGCATTGATATATTCCGCGGAAAAAAGTCGTATAAAATTCTTTTTCTGTCCCACTTGTTTTTGGCGATATACATACGTGCAGTATTTTTGGCACATTTCGCGTCATTTCGGCCGAAGTATGGGGTTAAACGGACGGGGCACCTGTGTGTGCACCTTCAACCTTTTGTAGGGTTTTATTTATATTTTCCATCTATTTATATATATATATGTATTTTCATGGACCGACCATCAAAAGTTATTGTTAGATGAGAGTGGGATTTTGTTTGTTGTCATTGTGGTCGCTGCTTTTGATTAATTAAAGTGTGAGACGACAAAAAAACACACCAAGACCAGAGAGAGTGAGTAGGTTAAGGCGAGCAGAGAGCAGGCAGCACACACATAGGGGTTAAGGGGGGTTCAAACAGAGTGAGATTTCATATTTTTTCGGGGTCAAGTACATCGCATATATAGTACACAACAAATTGAGTGTCTCCGGGGGGTTAAAGGGGGGGTGGTTAAGAGAGGGGCAATGGGGCGGGGCCTTGTCAAGGTCACAATACACTTACTTGTTTGATGCTGGAACATTTGTCAGACTTAATAAATTGTTGCGCACTGAACGTAAGCTGGCTAAAATTTGGGCGAAAGGCGTCACAATGAGATCCTCGCCATGGCTGTAAAAAATGGAAAAGAATTGGGAGGAAGAGAAGAAAGAAGGGAATAAACGAAGAATATTATTAGTAAGATATTTGATTATTTATCTAATAAAAATATTTCGTCAAAATAAGCAAAAAAACCAAGAGAAGAGAAGCCGTGTATGAAACATGCATATACTACAGATAAGTTACCCTTCATAAATAAAAGCATTTGACTACCGTTAGTTATTAAATATTAATCTGTGCTTGTTTTAATTTTTAAATGGTGTTCTAACACTTAAACACTTAAAATGATTTTTATATAACTAGAAGGTCAGAAGGCACAGCAATCAAAGTATTTCTCAAAAGTCATCCCGAGTTAAGTATGTTTATGTTCATATTTCATATAAATAAACAATATTTTGTAGTATTTTTCCAACGATCATAACAAATAAACACGCCTTAAATATGTATACATTTTTGGTGCATTGCTAGTGGTTTTGCAAGAATTTTAATAATCTTGTTGGGGATGTAAGAAAACACCTTTTGATTAACTATTAATGTTTTTCCCATTACTCTGGGATTCGGTACAAAAGTGTGTTTGAAAATCTATAAAAGTCGGCCAGCCAAATCCTCTTACATCGTACAAGTTTTGGAGGGTCTTTGATGCATTGCCAAGAACAGCGCAAACAAGACCATAAATAACACCAAGAATTTTAAACGAAAATTTTGCTAATTTATTTAAATATTTTTTTTTTTTTTCTTGCTGTATTTCATCGAAACTATTTAATTTGTGTGGCATTCATTTTGAGTAGAATTTAAATGGGAAAATGTTGTGGAAATTGGAAGCGTTGCTCAAAAAAGGTCAGTGAATGTCCTCATTGCCCAAGCAACCAAAAAAAAATATAAGAAAACAAGCGAAAAAAAGGACGCCATGACGACGGCCAAGTTTCAGTTTCTATCCTCCGCTATTTTTTGTTTTTTTGGCAGTTGAAAATTCCACAGGAATTGTGGAAAACATATAGGAAGATCCGGACTGGGAGGACATTGAGGGCGGGGGCTATGGCGGGGGGCGTGGCACATGGTTCGGACTTTTCTCCTTAGCCACTTGGCTCGGAATTTTCACTGTGTGCCAAAAATAAAACAAAAGAAACCCGAAAATAAACGGAGAAAAAGCGAAAATCGAAATGGGCAAAAAACGAGAAGAAACGAAAAACGTTGACAAACAAAAAATGGCATAAATTAATAATAATAAAAAAATAAAACGCTAAATACATATGGACAGATGTATATCTATATATAAATGTACAGATGCGGGGGCGTATACGTCAGTGACGTCACAAATTGGGAGACAAATTAAACGCGGAATACGCGGACCGGCGCCAAAGAATTAAAAAAAATAAATTGAAGGCAGAAACTACAGGACGGACAAAGAAATGTTTTATTTAAATTTTTTTTGAGTGGATACTTGGATTAACTTTGTTGTCTAATAGAAGCTCATCAATCTATACAAATAAATTACGGGGTCGTTGAACAGACCAAGTCGTAAACAATCAGATTTCTTTGTTTACAATTGTGTATTTTACGAAATCATTATTAATCATTTAGATTATGCATAAAGGACAATTGGCTACTATTTTATACTGAATGTTTTGGGGATTTTAAACGACAATTTCGTCACTCATTTTCCACTTAGCCGAATTGCCAGACAATGAAAATCGAAAAAGGCGGCGAGTGAAAATAAATATGAGCATGAAAAATGCCATTGGGGGGGCATTTTGGCATTTCGGTGTATGTAAAATTGACCTCCTTTGCGGCCATTTCCACAGCAACAAAAACGCAGCCAAAGTGGCTCATTTACAGGCTCCGTGCTTTTTTCTTTGTGGTTTGAAATTCACATTTCACATTTCTCTCATCGCCTGTCTCGCGCGCTTTTGCCTGACTTTTGGCACGTCGCATATAGCGTGAAAATCGGCCTGAAACCGTGTCAGACATTATCCATCGAAAACCACAAACGATTCTGGAAAACGGCGGGAAAACTGACCGTCCGAATTGCCACCCCCAAAAAAAAAAATTTAATTTATTTTGTCTGCTTTTGTACTCGAAGAACTTTTTTTGTTGACACTGATTTGTCATTTCGTTTAAAGAAATTCTAGGGGTACGTCCACCCCTGAACATTTATTATTATTTTTGCCATCTCCCCTGCTATTTTGGTTTATTAATATTGCGACGCATTTTCAACACGCCCCCAATTGCCAAGAAATCGCCTCTTTAGTTGAAAACACAGCGTGACTCATCGAAAAGGTATAGTAGGTAAATAAAAAACTTAAATATAAAGTGACAAAAAGACAACAAAAATTATAGTAGTCTTTAATTAAGAAGGCTTTCATTAATGATTTAAAAACTATTAGTATATATTGCGCACCTCTACATCACTTAAAAAAACCAACAAAAATCCTTAAATAAGTATTTATCAAATAAACAATTTAAAAATGTTCAAAAGTTTACCCATAATCACTTTATTACAATCACTTTAAACACAATATCTAAAGAACAGTGACAAATCAAGACAAATATTTAAATTGGACAACTCAGAATTCCATTAAAAAATAATTTTAAATTTGACACATGCTAAAAGCCTAATGACAAATGTATAGAATTGTCTTCAAGAATTCTTCAAACTCAAATTCATAATAAAACTTTGATATATTTAAGCCTAAAAAGTTGTGAGACGATCGGAAAAAAATAAATCAAATTTCTCAGAATTTTGTGACAATATTTTTGAAAGGTAATGACATTTACTCACAGTAAGAGCTTTTTGCCAAAAGGTAAGAGGGGATACCCCCAGTACAAGGCAAATTAGTCTGTTAGGTAAATTAACTCAATAAATTTTCTGGGTAAATCCAAAAATACCAATTAAAATTTAAAATAAATACAGCAGATACAATAAGTATATGGAAAACTAAAGACCAGCCAATATATTGGCATCGAAATATTCGGTAGGAAAGGCTGAGAACCATAGATCATAATTAATGTAGGCATATATAGAAGACACGCGGCTTGTTGGATGTCATTAAATTGGAATATAAATATGTGTATTTAGTTATTTCTTGTATTTTCTATATCTCTTTGGATGTATGTCTGAAGCGAAGGCGAACTATTTCGAGACCTGGCCATAAATGGCCCTGAATCAGGGATATATAGGGATATACCTGCGCTGCGACTTGATGGAGAACATATTGTCCCGATCGTTCAGTATGGTCACAGCCAGATCGTCCTGCATTATCGAGGGTATCATGTTGAAGAAACTGTGCACTCGCGGCAGCGACTGCGACGATGCTGAGTTTTTGTTCAGCATTTTGGTAGATTAATTCACAAATTACAAAACAACAAAAAAAAAAAACAGCACTATGTTTATAAATAAATAGTTAATTAACTTTTGGCCCACATGGGCCCACTAGCTGAGAATCTGTTTGATGCTCTTCAAGAAAGTCTTCAAGTTAACTCTTAAATTAGTTTTTATTTGATTGCAGCAATCGGTTTGCTGTTTTCCTTTCGTTGCTGCTGGTGTTTTTGAGATTTCCGCGGCTTGTTTGAAATTTTTCGAAATTTCCACGAGCAACCGCTAAACGAGAATGAAGCGCGTCCCGCGGCAGAAAAATACAGAAAACACAGAGGCCAAACACACAGGTCCGCAGAGGCGAAAAAAGAAAAATTGTAGTAGACGAGTCTCGCGAGAGCGGAGCGCACAAATTATATTCAACTTACAAAAAAAATATTTCTACTCGGCGCTCGTGAGAGCTTGTATTTTGTTATTTTCATTTCGCGTAAGATTTCAGCTTGCTTTTCATCTTCATCAGGCAACAGCATTTGCTCAATTATCGGAATACAGGGTGCGAGACTTGGCGGTATTTAAAAACGAAAAGGGCAAGTTCCTTTAATTAAGGCTATTTAATAAGCATTACAAAAATACTACGTATACTGTCTAAGTATATTATTAAATACTTACAAAAAATATAAAGCTCTCTTTTAAAAAGCTGTGACCAAGAAAATAACATCCCATGCAAGTAACCAAAGATTTGTTAAATAAAATATATTTATATTTACATTTAAAATATAGATTTTAATAAATTTAAATTTTAATAAATTAGTGCCTAGTACACCCAAAAATACCCATTTGTTTTAATTAAAAAGTGTCTCAATATTACAAATATTTTTGGACTATTTTGGAGCACCCTGTAGGGAAATACGTCCTTGCCTGGCACTTCATCATCATCATTATCATCGGCGTCGTCATAGGCATCGCAACTACAATCATCATCGCAACGATGATTATTCGGAATGAGAAGAGATGGCTGACGCTCAAATAATTTAATTTTCATTTGCAGAGCACCCCTCTTTGCTCTGCCCCCCCACTTTTCCCATCGCACTTACCTACGCTAATGTTTAATAAATTCCCCCTCTCTGTTTGGCTGTTGTTGCCTTCAATTGCTGGTTAGTATTAATAGTATTAATATTCTTGTTGTTGCTGCTGCTGCTGCTGCAGCTGTTGGCATTTGATTAACGCTCATTAGCGTCAAGAACAACAACAACGAGCCCATCAATTTTTAAATACGCCAATTATTTTAATATCTTTCGTATGATAGAGGAAAAATATATAGAAAGCAATCGAGAGCATGCAGAGAAATTCTCTGACAAAAAAAGAGAATAATTTTACAAGAATTCTAATAATAATTTGGGTCTAGCAAATTTTTTTTAATTTTCGCCCACGCATCACTTGAACTGATAACTGGGTAATATGGGCCGCATTGCTCATACGCAGCGTGCGCCGAAATGGGACATTGTTTAGTTATGCATTAATTGCATTGATTGAGCAAATGATTACATAGCTTTTAGTTCCACGGTTTCTAATATGAAAAGAAATGGGAATTTTTCTTCCGGTGCATTCATAACAAAAGCTCACTCTAGTCGAGTGCCCAAGCATTTCGAATAAACACTCTCGTGGGGAGTTCTTCTCTGCGGGCTTCAGTCTTAATCTGAACGCAGCCAGAGATTTATGGGATTTATGCAATCAAACAGTTGCTGACCACATTTCACATTTCGAATAAGCTGCCTTGAGAACTAGTCAACTATAACCGTTTGAAAAGCCCATTAAAATGTATAAGACTGAAAGAGCTTTTGCCGGTTTTAATGCGTTGAGTGCGACTTTGTAATTACACTAGAAGTATGTTTTTTGAATTTAACATTCTAAGTCTAAAAGTAAAAGCGTAGAAAAATATTTATAAGGAAGAAGTTTTTATATAATTTTATACACAAAGATAAAAGAGATAATCTACAGTGGATTGCCATAAAACTGATATTTTTTAGCTTAGTAAGTGAAGCTCATTTTATTTGATAATCTATCGGTAAATTATTTGTTTTTTGTTTTTATTTATTAACAAATATTTTTGAAGGTATATAAAAGAACAGAATGGGTCTGGGCAGTAAGCGACTGTCGATCGGGGAACTAGTTTATTTTGCTCCTCATTCGTTTTGGCCATATCATGGAAGACTGCACTCCGAGCTGCCGATATTAAAGCACTTAATTTGCATTTCGCTTTTGGCTCAGCACAGCCATTTTCCATTTTCCCCAGCGAGCCTGCCATTTCCATGCCACACACAACGTGCTATAAAAAGGAATTTCTATTTTTTTCGCCGCTGGGTGTGAATGACAAATCTGCAATGTGCAATGCATTTTTCCTATCCATATATATATATATAAATATGTACATATAGCCTTACATATATGTGTATAAAAGCTAAAATTATGTGCCCGCAATCACGAGCACTCACAGCACTCACGAATCATATTCAGGCACTCACAGCTTATACGTTTTTTCTTCTTTTTTTTTTTGAGGCAATTGAGGCGCTGCTGGCAGAGCAAATTTAATGCACGGGAAAAATGTATTTTATTTAGTTGAAGCATTCCTCTTCTGCTGCCTCATCTTGAGCCATATTTTATGGGTTTTTCGCTTTGGTTTTGGTCATGTTTCGTGTGCCAGCTTTTCTTGGGTGTCACGCTGCGTATGAATAATGTGAACGGGAACGGGAGCGCGCATTACGTATACGCCCGGTGCGACGGCACTGCATGTGGCAACTAGACTGCGACCACAGCGGGGGATTAGCGAAAGAGAGTTCCCCTTGATTGACTTCTGCCAGCAATTATTCCGTTTTATTTATTTTCTCTATATACTATTATTTTGTTGGTTTTTTTTTTGTGTTGGGGCCTTGGCACTTGGGGACAGGAAATAGGAAATGTTTTTCATATTTAAATTAGCTTGGCCTGCACTCAATAATACCCCAGATGTCAGCGTCATTCGGTGCGAAATTCCTCTGCAACTCGTGACTGTCGAAGACAAATTGAAATGACTCAACGGAACTTAACATGACCAAACATGTGAGCGTTATGACTCGAAAGTCGCATTTTTGAGACAGGAAAAGTTCAGAGTTCACTGAACCGAGGATAGACAATGTATTTTCGGGTTTCTAGAAAATAACCGATGTGAAGCGTATATCTCAACGTCTAAAACGGCCACAAACAATTAATAAATATCAAAAAATTTAAATAGCTCGCAGAAAATCTCGTTATATTTGGAATTGCATATTAAAAGAAAAATTTTAAAAATAAAATCTGTATAAAAATAGGTTTTCCATAAATGGCTCTATCTATATTGCGATTTTTAAAGACCAAAAGGTGAGTTTTTAAATATATATAAAGTAACCCTTATAAGTTAAGTTCAAAACTTGTAAATTGTTTTAATATTCTAAAATAAGAATAGCAAGATTTATTTAACAGATAAGTACTTAAGCCCAAATAATTGTAAATACAGATTAATACTTTTTCTTTTTTTAAATTTTGTTTCATACATTAAAGTTTTGCTGTTTTAAAGTTTTAATTTATGATACCGAATATATATGTACATCATGATTTGTTCTATCAATGGTTTGCGAGCATGCAAAATAATTAAATAAAAATTGTAAAAGGCCGCCAAAAACAATAGCAAACCGATGAAATGCGAGTGCGAGAGTGGATTAAGTAGCGACAAATTACCCCTATAAAATCACTAAAAATTTCGTAATATTTTCTATAATTATCGGGTGGCAAACAGTGAAACGGAAACCGCATGCAAATCACAAAATGCAGGGCGACAAAAAAGACAACGACAACAAACATACAAACATCAAATGCAAAGGCAGGCAAGACATAACGATAGAGATAGATAGATAGATAGAGAGAGACAGAGAGAGAGAGAGAGAGCGATATAGGCAGATCAGATCTCTCGGCATACGTACGATCGGTCAACGAGTATAGAGGCTTCCTGTTCTTTAAACCTGGAAAAAGGGTTACAATCTTAATAAACAACGATAATACAGACAACAATCATAAGAAGTTCACTAAGTATAGTAGGGAGAATAGAGGGGAAAATAGGGGGAAAACGGGGCAAAATATGGGGGGCAAATGTAGCTTACAAAGAACTTGGGTAAGGGAAAGGGGGGGCTTAAGGAACAGCAACAACAGAAAGTCAAAGTCAAATCAAAATCCAAAACATATAGACACCAAATCAAGGCTGACCAAAAATAATACACATGTTTATTTATTTGATAATATTTAGGGAAATCTTAATTTGCATTAGGCGTACAAATTTGTAGAATTTTAGTATATAGTTCTTAATCCCCTCAATTTTCTTAAGTATATACTTTCATATAGCTTAATACCTTGTTATCTTTCAACCAAAAATATGTTGTAATAGGACACAAGAAAAAACAACAGACAGTTCGAAATACACAAAAAAAAGCATATAAAAAATGGGAAACAATCTAATAATGTTTAGAATATGCAGTAACAACTTGTTTGTGACTCAGTCTTCAAATACCTGTTTTTTCTGATCATTTATTAAGTATTTCAATTTTATAAAGGTATTTTTTAAAGGCCTTAGCAATCATTATAATGTATAAATAAATTAAATGATTCAATTTGTTGTTTATCCCTTTAAAGAGAAATCATATTAAACTTAAGTGACACTCCACTCTAATGTGTGGGTTTATCTGCGTGTATTTCCCCAAATGCCCAATTGATGCGTCACGTGCAACCAAATGCTAAGTGGGTGTAGTGTGGCGAAAAATGGCAGGGAAAACGGGGCGGAAAAGTGGGGTGAAAACCCCCGGCGACTTTCGCTGACGCAGACAATGACCCCCGTCGCATAGATCAGTGCAAATCCAGCGTCATGACGTCATGACGTCATTCCACCACGTCACAACAAACAAACAGACAGACAAACAAATTGGAGAAGGAGTACAGCTGGGCTGTACAAAAGTCGAAGTTGAAGTGTTGACATTTAAGCACACGGCCAGAGGACCTCCGACCTCTGACCCCCGACCCCGCCCCCTTCTTGGCAGCGGACTCTGTCGCCCATTTGTCTCTGCATTCACAAACTTAGTGTGCAAATGTCATTGGGCACAAATAAAGGGGCGTGGCAGTGCAATCGCCCTTTACAAAACTTGGGGTCAGCTAATCGGACCCCAATGCAAAATAACTGTTTACTTTACTTTACTTATTTATCCAACAAAATAACGATTAATGTGAACTCTTTGACAAATATATATCTTATTACCTCTACATAAAGATTAATTTATTCATGTTTAAGTATGGGCCAATTCATAATACAACATAGTCTTCAAAAGTTGTTTTTAAAAGGCAAACTTTAACTGCTTTAAAATTCCCATTACTCGAAATTGTATTTTATAACTGCCTTCAAACTGGTTTAATGTAACCCAACCGACTTGATAAAACTGCAGTTAGCACTCCATGGCCAAATGAAATTGTCGCCCATCTTATCTGTCACCTTATTCAGTTTTCCCACACCTCAGTTAACCCAAATTAACCCGAAACTAACCCACAATCACCTCAGAGAACCCGAAACACAACGAACTTAACCCAAAAATCTAGTAAGGATTTTCATGGCAACTCAATTAAAAGGATTCAACTTTCCCTCCTGCAGCTCCCTCAATTCCAACTCTGATTCCAATTCGGATTCTGTTTTGTTTTCTGTATTTTGCAGCTTTCGGTTCTTGGAATTGATGGCAACGCAAGATGCAGCCAACAATTTCAACTTTCCCAGGATGAATTTCAAAAGGAATTTACATGGTTGGTTGGACAAAACTTGGGGCGACACCTGACACAGTTTTGCGGTTAAATTAATGCCCAGGCCTCAAAGTTGCCGACTGGCGGAAAGAGGACTCAGATGAGCCTGGGGATTAGGATTAGTTTCCATTCCCGGTAAAACAAATCTCCGAATTCGGGGAAAATATTCGTATTATAAGAGATCTCAAAGACTTTCCACAGTTTTATAACAATTCCAGTAAGTAAAAGCTCTGAATGTATATTTTTTTAAGTGTTTGTTTTTTAAAAGTGTTGTATTACTCACAAAATTTTAATATTACGCAATTTGTATTCCTCGAATTTAATAATGAATAAGAATTTGGTTTAGCGTTAAACATTTAACAATCATTTTATTTTTCTAAAAAGCTTTGGTAATTTTATTCTACACTAGATATATTCGGGAGTGTAGGAAATCCTACCCCACTACAAGTATTGTTTTTCCCTATTTTCCGTTTGAAAAAACAATTCCACTTAACTGCATCTATTATTGTTGCCATGATTATTTTCTCGTTTTTCGGGGTGGCTGTCCGAAAATGTGAGAAGGAACATCCCGGGATGCCGACAACAAAATATTATGACTAATTGTGAGTTGTTTTGCTCGAATGACGACCTTGACATTTACAGGGAAAATAGGAAAATGGGAAAGTAGGTGGGAAAGTGGGGGCGTTGGTGGTGTATGCAAGACAGCCTCGGACAGTCGGCTAATTATTTGTTATTAGTGTTGAAATCTTTATGAAACTTGGTCGTCAGTCAATGGTTTTTGGTTCTGTTTCGGCTCAAGACCCCATCCATAAATACGTGTGTGTAATTGACAGCTCATCAGGAACATTGTTTGAAAGTGGCAGCCCCTAGAAGTCTTCCAACTTGATTGAAAGCAAACGCAGCGTGCGCTGAAAGGTGGAGATTTCACTCCCCCCCCTCCACCCATTTTCCCCTCCTTCACGATTGACCCACGTTTTCCCTCGAGGGGAAAATGGGAAAAGGGGAAAGGAGGGACAGTTTGGCAGGCCGAAAAACTTTGAAGGCAGACAAAAGTTTTCGGTTTCCATGCCGCACCGAAACAAATGCAAATTGCGTTGCTGTCGCCTGCCAAAAACATTTGACCGTAAAGGGAAATCTACAACAACACCTGAGGAAAACCACAACAACAAGTTGGCCAAGAAGGTCGAACGACTGGGGAAAACGAAATACTTGTTCGAACTAAAATTGAGTTGGTTTTACTTAAAAAAACTTATACAACAGATACAAAGACTAGGAGAATTTAAATGGTAATTTCTTTGGGCTATTATACGATTTTTTATTAATTTATTTAATTATTAACAAATATTTTTGTTTTTGTACTAAGAGTTTGACTATGAGAACCAAGAACTGGTAGTTTAATCAACAATTTTTCGTTTAATCTTTTAGAAAATTTTTAATTTCAAATTGGTAATAAATATTAAAACTATCGGTTTTTGAAATGCACGTGTACAAAGATTGTGTTAGGAAGTTATCAGAAATATTTAAAATTACTGACAAAAAAATCCTTAAATTCAATCGGAAATAAAGTCGTAAATCATTTCCTGGGATTGAGTTTTCCTCGCCCCGATTCGAGTCTTTAAAAAGTAATGAAAATCTTGTTATTTCCGCAGTCGTAAATATTCTATTTACTTTGGTTTTCGAGAGGTCTCCCCGCAGACTCTTAAGTGTTTTTTTTTCCGGGCGAAATATTTTGGCTTTTGTAATTTTTGCAGCCATAATTTGCACTCTATATTTCAAAAGAGGGAAAACTAAAGGGGGACAAGGGAAAGCTTACTTTTGGCGCTGTAAAAATAACTGTAAAAATGTAAATATTTTGCCAGCCTTTTCCCCTCAATTTTTCCCCGCTTTTCCCCATTTTCTCTTCGTCTTGCCCATTTTCTCCCCCCACCCCGCCTTTCAACTTTTCCACAGCTATATTTCCATCTTTTGATGGTGATCATCAACAGCCTCCTCCTCGTTGATGTTGTTGTTGCAACTGCATGTGTAGTTAGGTGTTATTGTTTTTGTGCATAATATGTACATGTGTGTGTGTGTGAGGGTTTTTCTGTATGTATGTATGTATTTTTTGTTTGTGTGTGTGGCCCCATTGCCGCTGCCAAAACGTATAAAAAAAAAATTGTGGGTGTGCAGGGAGATGCACTCAAAAACACAACAGCCAAAAGGCTTGCCAAAAAAAAATCACACACACACAGTGCTATATAAACAACAACAAAAAGGGAAGCCGAAAAAAATTGCATTTCCGGCCTCAGTGTTGCATAACGCGTTTTTGGCCATGCATGTGTAATGAGGTCTTTTTTTGGGGAGACTACTGTGACTAACTAATTGAAGTTGAGGCCTTAGGCTCTGTGAAAACTATGGAGAAAATATGCCCAGCATAAAACAGCAGACACTGTGAGAAAATAAAGAAATATTTATCTTAAAAAAAACGAATTGACCAATATTAATTTCATTATGCTTCTCATTTAGGTCCTCATATCGCATATATCATAGCAACATTCGTTTTAAATTATAAACTGATTTTTAACGAATTTTTATTTGCATTTGATTTTATTATTTTAGCAAAATTTGTATATCTTTTTGATTCGTACCAAATAAAAGAAACCATTGTAAAGGGTTCATAGAATAAATCAAATACATAAAAATAAAACCATTTAAGAAACACAATGGCATACCAATGAATATGGTTGAATTTCACATTTACAGAACCAAATAAATATAACTTAGCATTTATAATTTGTTTCCTTCTTTATAAAGGTTTAAAAATAGGAAAACGTAAAAGTTCTTAACGTATTACTTGGGCTTAAATAAAACTATGCAAAAATCTATTCATGAGATTCAATTTAAAAAGTTTTGGATTCCACATTTTTTAACAATTACGTTTTCCATAGTGCAGAGCTTTGCATATTTTGAAAAGTTTAACGATGAGGTAGGGAAAATGGGACGGGGAGAAAGTGCAGTGGGAGAAGTAAGCCCCCGGCAAAGTCACAGAAATCCCACAGAGTGACAAAGACTACACAGCCAGCAGAGGAGAAAGCACAGGAAAAGCTGGGAGGCAGAGAAAATATGGCGGGGAAAGCCAAAGAGGAAAACTCTGGAGCCCAGAGATGCCTTCAAAGTTGTTGCAATTTTCGCATGTGTGCGTCTAGGCCCCCCCCTCCAAAGCCACTTCCTCCCTTCAGCTTCGCACCACTGATCCCTCCATATGCCTTTTCAAATTGTTCAAATATCTATGACCAAGTTTGTTTTTGTTTAATGTGGAATAACGAGGGAGCACTTAAAAAAATATAAACACATAACGCAAATGCAAAAAAAACACCAAATTCAAAATTAAAGTTCGTTGTTACAGAATTAAATAAAAACAAATTGACGTAGTATTTTTAATCAACATTTCACCTGAACACCTTAAAACGTACAACATAAAGGGAAACTGATTAAATATATTTTCATAAAAACTATTTTCACTGTTGGTAAAGACCGCAAATAAAAAGATTTATAATCATATCAAACCAAATGTTGAAAAAGAATTCAGATATAAAAGAGTGGAAATGGAGAAGCAGAGCCATCAATAAATAAAATATTTCCATATAGTTTTGATAAAGACAAAATAAAGAAGGAAAATCAGAGAAAAAATGCATTAAACTAAGAAAACCCCCTTAAAGAGAAACAGAGAAACACACGTCATGAAAGGAAAAAATTGTATCGAATAGTATAGGTAATAGTGAAGATAAACACCACAGAAAACAACATTAAACGTACTTAAAGAAGTCGTACCAGAGGAAATGGCACAACAAAGCAAAGGAACCATAAGCGAAAAACCATAATCAAAGCAGTTTCTTGGGAGGAGGAACCACAGACATGGAAAAGGTGGTTTAAATAGCCAGCATAATCATTATCTGAAACCCAAATTATACAGGTGAATGTTTATGGTTAGCATTCACAAAAATAAACGGGGAGAACTCAGTTTGAAAATCAAACTCAAACACCGGAGATGAACTCAAACTTATATTGTACAGAACTCTTTTCATAGATGGGGAATATGGGACATTGGATATTTAATTAAGCTTTGGGGAACACTTACCTTTCGCTAGCGATGCTTGAGTTTCGGGACATGGACTTGGGCGACATCTCGAAGTCGGAATCGGAGCGATATAGAAACGATTCGCGACGCTGCGGCAAATTCTGTAGAACCAAACCGGCGCTGGGAGAGCCGCCCTCGAGCGGTGATCGAGCGCCCTGGCCATTTTCTACATCGAAACTGTAAAAAAGAAATCGACGAAATCAAGTTAGTATGCGCTTTAGACAGTAAAAGATCCAGAAATGTATAGGCTGTCAAATAGGAATATAGAAAATTATATACTAAATAGTTTTAATCCGTCAAGTTTTAAGAATTGTGAGCCCTTTACCTTTATATAAGCATTTAGGTATTTTTAAAATTTAAGAACATTGTTATATTTAAAAAAAACTTTTTCCTGTTTTTTTTAACATCATTGCTCTAAACATTATTGTCTTTAAAATAATATATGCAAAATATCTAGATAATAAATACATATTTCAAATGCCGTAAACACATTAAACCTATCATTGACCATGGAAAAATGCCCCAAAATATGAAGGCAATGCCACCGGAAAAGGAAGCTCGCCTAACAAGGCGCATTTAAAGTTTCATTTCGTTAGTCATCTTTCGCGTTTTCCTTTTTTTCAGCTCGCCTGTCTGCGGCAAAAAGTTTTTTCTGGCTGGCAGAATTCTTGTAACAAGTCCACTCCCCTAAAAAAAAAAAAAAAAAAAGGCGAAAGCAAAAGTCACTCCACTCCGGCCGAAAATGTGAAAGGAAAGTTTAGTCAATTGTGGGCCAAGCCCCCGAGTTTTCGGGGAGTTGGTGAAAATAAGAAACTTCCATAAAACTGCCAGCTCATCTTGGCCACTTCAATTTGCCGCTAGGTGGCTGCCTTAAACTTATAATCAGGCTTCTTTAAGCCGCAACTTTTGTTCATGCCAATTTAACCTGGCATAAAGCCTATACACATAAGTGTACACACATAAATGGTTGTCTGGGACAAGTCCAGAAAATACATGTATGAATACACATATTGCTTATCATAAAAAATATGTAATACCATTTGTAAAATCATTGATTGTATATTATTTAGAATCTGGATAAACTTTTAGTTACAGGTTAAGAAAATGCATTTTAAACTTATATTTAAGAATGATTCCCAAAAAGAGAATTAATATGTTTTGATCACAAATCTTATATATAGATATGTGTATATATAGTATATTTTAAATAATTAAATAAGTAATATTTATAGACTATCTTATATTACTATGTTCGAGTCGAAGTTTCATAATCCAATAAGAAAATATTAAGAAGCATACATTTTGATACAACTTAAGTGAAAACTCACTGACTTGGTAATCGAAAAATATCAATTGGAATGGAAACGCTTGGCTCAGACACTTTTCCGCAACTTTCTTGCCACACACAGCTGCGTCCCCACCCCACTATTTCAAACACCTCCTCCTCATTTTCCTCGCAAGGCTGAAGAAACGTCGTAAAGAAAAATGATGTTTTAAGTAAAATTTATACCGGGGTCATTAAGTAAACTTGGCACAAAGTTGTTGCCGCTTGTTGCTACTGTTTCGTTTTGGGCGGGGGAAAAGTGCTGTGAAAATGTTGGGATCCAGAAGGGGGCTGGCGGAGAGCAACAATGTAGCCAGTTTCCCTGGCATACTTTGTGGCGTTTTTCCGCAAAAGTTATGGCAACAGCAGCGGCGGCGACAAACTGTTTTTAGTTCGGTTTCAGTTTCCAGTTTCGGTCATACATTTTCCCGCTTTTCTTTTTGTTGGTTTTTGTATTTTTAATGGTGTTATGAACACTCTTTATTGTTGTTCTACAGTTAAGAGATACTTTTCTTTTTTTTTTTTGAATGGTCAAAATAAAGGCGAACGCGAATGGGAAAACTCCTTCTTTGTTGATTTGGTTTTCAACTGGGATTCCTTTTTATTTGCTCTACTGGGATTCCTTTTTATTTGCTCTAAAGACGAGCTAGTTGTGTACACTTTATGGGATGCATTTTCATTGAGGGTTTTTGTCCAGCTTTGTTGCATGAAAAGCGAATTATTTTCTATTAATTAAAATT
This sequence comes from Drosophila kurseongensis, assembly GCA_018153305.1. Lineage (NCBI taxonomy): Eukaryota > Metazoa > Arthropoda > Insecta > Diptera > Drosophilidae > Drosophila > Drosophila kurseongensis. The sequence goes on from JAECXX010000141.1 coordinate 3,308,760, forward strand.
CATGGCCAAACAATCTGGAGGAAACAGTATTCATGTTTAAAAACATCAGCAAATACGCACAGCTGCGGTCCTTTGTTAAATCAGTGAATGGAAATCTTTACAAACTTTAAATAATTATTCTTTTAAGTTCATTTTATTTAAAACAATTTGTTATTCATTAAGCTCTGAACTTGCACACAAATTTTATCTAAATCCTTGTAAAATGTTAAACTTGTAAACTTATTTTATTCAGACCAGCTTTAGCCAGTTACATTTAAGTTATTAAACTAGTTAACTGCCTATTTATTTGTTACTTTCCTCTGTTACTCACTTATCTGCCTGTTTTCCCGCCCTTTTTAATCCTTTCCTAACCAAATATTTACTTATTTACTTTGCAATGCACTCGTGCATTCATTCCCCCATGAATGCAGCATTCATTCCCTTCAAAGTCGCCGAATACTTGGCGCCTGCTTATCCTGACATTCCAAGGACCTGTCGTAACACTCGGGGAAAAACTCACAGAACATGGGGACAAAAAACAACACTCAAGCTCATAAAGCGTCCTGTCACAGGCAGTGCACAAAAAACGCAGACAAACCAAACAAAAAGCGAGAAAAGCGTGAAGAATAGAAACAATAGATGAGCGAGCAAGACAATAATTCTACGAGTGAAAGGGACGGGTAGCTGCGCCGGCGAAAGAGACGGCAACAATAGATAAATTGCCGTTGTTCAGTGGCACAAAAATTGGCGAAAAGTGGTCAGCACTTGGAGAAACATGGGTTTCGAACGGAGTAGTATATCCTCCTTATGGAGAAACACCAGATTTGAGGAAATTTTAAACCAAACACTAGCCAAAGGGATTTTGTGGGCGCCATGGGGGCGTGGCAAGAACCACTCAACTCTGAGCCGAATAACCCACATGGAAATATATATATATATATATCCACACCACTCCGGTTGGCCTCATCAAGCCATCTGAAGCCTGGTGAACCCTGCGGCAACTTGAGTATTCTCTACACTACCAAAATTGTTTCCTAACTAACCAAATATGTACTTCGAATCAGTATTCTTACCTATTTTCTTTTTTAAAGGTTTTATATTAGAATATGTATTTTAACAATAAATCGAGGAAATAGCTTCGGCATTATTTTTGTTGATTAACTTAACAGATAGTACTTAAAATACTAAAATATATAGTTTAAGTATTAAAGTAAAATTTGCTAATAATGTCTGTCTTTCTATCTATCATTTACTATTAATCCATGCCTATTTCTAAGCTAGGGTATTTTCATCTCCGTCCTTTGAACTCCCAGACTTTCTTTATTTCTAGTTGCATACTTGCAGGCGCCCTTAAACACAATTACATATACAAAAAGGGGGCGGAGTGGGTGGTGCTGTTGGGCGGGTGGTTTTTTTTGGGTGGCCCAGTGGGTTTGCCTTCATTTAAGCCGTGACGTGCTTTAAGCCACACAGTCGCACTCAAGCCGGATGAAGGCGAAAGTAGCTGGCTGGCGGAAGATTCTCATTGTTGTGCCAGGAGAAAGCGGAGAAAGAGGTGGAGAAAGCGGTGGAGAAGGCAGGGGGAAGGACGAAAAGGAAGTGGCAGGACGGGGGAGTCGGGAGGAACGGAAGTGTGCCCGACGGCAGCTCTTCATGCGCCTAATTATATGTGCAAATAAATGAACGACGCATGCTGATTGTGTGGGTGTAGGACTACAGTGTGTATTAGTGAGTTGAGACTGTGTGTGTGTGTGTGCTTTGGGTTCGTGTTTATATGTGTGCGTCATAGATGTTTGCCCTAGACAAAAGGTTGCCTCTTTCGACTAAAAAAGAGCGCTAAGCTCAACGCTCAGCGTCAACTTAATTAGTTTGTTAAACTCGCAGCTCACACACACACACAGACACTCACACACTCAAAGAGTGTCTGTGTCCTTTGACAGAAAAATACCGTCAAAGTCCTGGAAAACACAAAGGAAAAGTAAGGCATTTTGAAAATTTTCTTTATTCAATTTATACCAGCACATTTTGAAGTCTAAATTAGCTCATTTTATTTTATGCTTTTATTATAGACTGTTTTTAATTAGGCAATATCGATGCTTAAAATTGGGCTTATCGAAAATATTTTGAAGATGAGGAATCAATCAATAATTAATAATTATTTTATTCCTAACAAAAGATTTAATGAGGCCAAAATAAAAGCAGTTAACACTTTCTAAACATGATTGTGTTTAACTAATTAATATATAATTTTTGTAAGTTTTCTAATAAAAACGATTTAAGTCTTGAATTTTCGCCATTTTTTCGTTCACCTATATTTGCCATTCAAAAATCCTTTTCCAAAAATCTAAGAGCCAGTCACACACACATACGTGCGTCTTGAAGGATTCCACTTAGACAAACACACACACACTGCGACACACACACATCGAGGGCAAGTGGTAAGTGGCCTCTCACTCCCACAATACATGCACTCAAATACCGCTAGTCGGGAAACCTTGAGAGCAAATGGAAACCCGAAAAGAATTCGAAAAATAGAGAAAATAGGGAAAATACAACCCAAAATCCAAAACCAAAGCAAAGTGCAGAGCCGAAAGAAAAATGCTGGCGAAAGAGACAGAACAACCGATTGCAACTGTGGGTGCGAAAAAAGAGGTGAGAAGTGGGTGGAGAGCCACCCATTCTGGGGGGAAAGAAAAACTGTCACAAGGCCATTAACAAAAGCCTGAGACTGACTGCCAGGAGGTTGGACGATGATGGAAGATGCAGGCGCAGTGGGGGTAAAAAAACCAAATTAAAATTGCGAGGCGAAATGAAATCGGCACAGCCAGCCATAAAACACCCACTTTTCCACAGAGAAAAAGTTGGAAAATAAAGTTTTTAGGGTCATTTTAAATATAAGCAAAAAGGGATCTCAACATTTTATTTTTCTACACTACGATAATGTTTTTCCAAAAGTTTAAATAAATATTTGCATAAGCTATCACAATCTAAAGAAAACCAAATTTATTATATAATATATTAAAAAATAAGGCACTTCATCCATATTTCAATATGAGTGTACTATTGGATAAACTGGATTAATTTGGAATATTTTTAAGCTGCAGAAAATATATATTATTCAACTTTATATAATTATTTAACAATAATTGCTTTAAAAAGCCAAAGGAGATGTTAATTTAAAACTGACATGAGCTTTTTTCCACCTGTGTTAATGTTTTTAAAGGCAAAATGAAATGGAAAATGCGAGAAGAGGGCGGTGGGCTGATGTATTGCATAATTTCACATGAGTGGGCGTGGCCCGTAAGCGTTTGTGTGTGTCTGTGTGTACGAAAAGGATCCGCTGATTTTCATTTCATTGCGTCGTGCATTTGATTAACCATCTGGCGGCGACATCTCTGGTCAAATTGAGCATGTTGCCAGCTCTTGGCAACAAATTTCGGAGGAGAGGCTGGGGAAAAGCGGGTGGAAATCGGGAAAACTCTGTGCAAAGGGGCAGGGGGGGAATGCACAACGAACAATTAAGTGCACTAACCAATTGAGAGGGCTTAATTGCGACCAACTGATCCGGCAATTTGCGTGGCATGAAATTGGGTTAGTTTAGGATTTGCTGGGTAAACATTACCCACAGTACACGTACACAGTGGAAAATATCACATTCTTGAATACTTCTGGGTATGAAAATTTAAAACTTAACTCATAAATATTTTTAATTAATCAATTGTTTACCTTTATTATCCACAATTTTAGTAATTTTTAAAATAAATTAAATCATACAGTTACTTATATACCCCAAGAACATTCTTTTGGTTGCGTTACTGTATATTTTTATTGTAAGTAATTTGTAATTTGATTAAACAATCAAATTTAATTTTAAAGCTGTTTAAAACTCAACTAATATAACTTGTTTGTAAAATTTGTTTTAGGGTTTTCTGTTTATCCCTCTTTATTAAACTTTATTAAGAAAATGAGTGTTCCCTTTCTGGGGTTTTTTTGATTTGCTTTCCATTTTTAATAAGCACACGAGCAGATATAAAATCCTCAATCCCCTTAGCTTTTCACATCCCCCTTTTTCTCCATTTCATGCGGTTGCCAGGGAAAATGTTAAAAAAAAAACTAGGAAAACCTGTAACATGGCAACACTTCGTTATGACAACACAATTAGTGAAAAAACAATTGCTAGGAAAATCAGATTGCCAGGAAAACTTCGTCAGATAGTTGACAATAATCCAGGAATTCAACACAATCGAGAGTACAAATCATAATTTCCCACTTGCTCTCAGATTTTTCAACGGAAAAAACTACAAAATGAAAACCCAAGGAAAATACGGAGTGACAGCCACGGCAGCTGCCCAAGTTCTCTGCGAGGATGTGAGAAATTTCAGCACACGTCGCCGCAATATTCTCTATCTAATGCATCGATATCTGGTGGAGAATGGCTTCTATTCGAGTGCCGAGTCCTTAAAAACTGAAGGACGTCTCTCCGAGGAGTACGAGCTGTGCGACAATATCGACCTGGACGGCATGTACCTGGAGTATGCCAGCTTTTTCAACATGAAGTTCGGTAAATACCCCAAGATCCTCAAGAAGGCGGGTCCCAAAATCAAAGTGGAAATGGGCAGTAAGGCGCAGGAAAAAAAGGAGTCCAAGGAGCAGCCAGCAAAGAAACCACAAAACCCAGAGGCTTCTGTGGCCAACTGGCATTTGAGTGTGGGTGCGGCCACAGCAGCTTTGAGTAATGAACCGCTGCAGATCAAGAAAATGGAAACTACCACCGCGGTCGAATCGAACACACAGGAAAATGCCTGTGAAATAGAACACGGTCATTTGGGTTCGGATGACAATCTATTTAGCTCGCTGGACTGGCAATCCCTGGCGGAATTGGTCAAGACCTCGATACTGCAGGAGAACATAAAACTGCGCTGGTCGGATGTCTGTGGCAATCAGCGGGCCATCGAGTTGATCAAGGAGGCCGTGTTGACCCCCATCGAGTTTCCCCAGTTGTTTGCCCACGGCTTGAAGCCCTGGCGATCCCTACTCCTCCACGGACCCCCCGGCAGTGGCAAAACCCTTCTGGCCAAGGCCCTCTACTCGGAGACCCAGGGTCAGGTGACCTTCTTCAATATAACGGCCAGCATAATGGTCAGCAAGTGGCGTGGTGAGTCGGAGAAAATCTTGAGAGTGCTCTTTCACATGGCCGCGAAACGGGCTCCGTCCGTCATTTTTCTCGACGAGATCGAGAGTTTGACCTCCAAAAGAGATAGGGCCACCGATCACGAGAGCTCCAAGCGCTTTAAGAACGAACTTTTGCAGCTTTTGGACGGCATGGAGCACACTTTGAACGGGGTCTTTGTCTTGGCCAGCACCAATTTACCCTGGGACATCGATGAGGCCTTTCTGCGGCGCTTCGAGAAGAAATTACTGGTTCAGTTGCCCAATGAGGCGGAGAGAAGTTGCCTGATCAGCCGTCTTTTGGGCAGCAGTGTCTCCCTGAGTCCTAGATTACTCGAGCATCTGGTGGAGATCTCGAATCAGTTCACTGGAGATGAGATAAGGCTGGCCTGCAAGGAGATCAGTATGCACCGGGTGCGTTGTGCCACCAAGATTTCAGATCGTTCGACTGGTCCACTTAAGGAATCCCAGGCCGTCATCGAGGCCAATGTGGAGAAGGCCTTTCGGCAGGTTCGTCCTTTGGGCCAGAAACTGTTGGCCAAGCACGAGCAGTGGCAGCAGGAAAATGGCTCCTAAGCTGGAACTACAGATCAATTACTTTGCAGTTTAATATATATTTTGTATAAGCCTCTAATCGACAACTAGTTCAAGCGCTTTTTTTTCTAAAGTAAAGCAATATTAAAATGTATAAATGATGTTTTATAATGGGACTGTTTGAAGTTTTCACTGTTAATTATATAAACCTCAAAAATTGTCGAAGAATTAATCAACGTTAATATGATAAATTTGAATGCAGATTTTAAGAGAATCAACCCACAAGTCTTTAGAGGTATGCCACTTTGAAATCGGATTAATTTTGGTAAAGTTATGGACTGTGGAAGTCCGATTGTGGGTCATCTTTTTACAACTCATCGAAAACTTAGAAATAAGTAACATGAAAATGGGTCCAAAATTTGATCAACGTTAATTTAAAAATTTTGAATGCAGATTTTTAGAGAATCAACCCACAAGTCTTAAGAGGTATGCCGCTTTGAAATCGGTTTAAATTTGGTAAAGTTATTGACTGTGGAAGTCTGGTTGTGGGTCATCTTTTTACAACTCATCGGAAACTTAGAAATAAGTAACATGAAAATGGGTCCAAAATTTGATTAACGTTAAAATGAAAATTTTGAATGCAGATTTTAAGAGAATCAACCCACAATTCTTTAGAGGTATGCCACTTTGAAATCGGATTAATTTTGGTAAAGTTATGGACTGTGGAAGTCCGATTGTGGGTCACCTTTTTACAACTCATGGGAAACTTAGAATTAAGTAACATGAAAATGGGTTCAAAATTTGACCAACGCTAAATTGACAAATTTGAATGTAGATTTTTAGAGAATCAATTCACAAGTCTCAAGAGGCGTGTCACTTTAAAATCGCCTTAGATTTGGTAAAGGATTTAAAATAGATAAAGGTACTATTTTGATTAATGGGAATTGAGAGCCTGCTATTTCGTTACCTGCCCGTGGTGCGTCTCCTGGCACCGGCGATCGTCATTCGGGACACGTATCTCCGGATCCTGCCGCTCGACCTGCGCTGCGTGGTGTTCCCGGTGGTCACCGACTTGACGCTGTACTCCGTGGCCGTGGAGCTGCGGCGATCGCTGGTCATCAGGTCCGAGCACATCGATGAGGACAGAATGGAGGCGGCTGATCTTCGTTTTCCTCCCGTGAAGGTTCCGCCGCCACTCGAGGATGTGGTGGTGGCGGAACTATCAGATCTGGAGAACAGGGAGGACCTCTTACTGCGACTGGAGGAGCCCGTGCCCGTCGCATCCTGGATGTTGCTGTAGAACTCCTCCGTTTCCCGGTCGTAGGTCTCGTCCTCATCGTCCTCGTCCATGGGATCCTCCTCGAACTCCTCGGCTTCCGCCTCCGTGGCCATCGTGTCGCTGCGCTGACTGAGTCCCCGATGGGCACGGTTTCCATTCGAAAGGGACGAGGATTGCTGCTGCAGCTGGTAATACTCGTGGCAATCTCCACGGGAGCCCCGGGATCTGCTGCTCCCACTCAAGTATCGATAGGGAGCCGAACTAGAGTTGCTGGTGGTGCTCAGGGAGTGACGTTTGTTGGGACTTATGTCGAGGGCACCGCCACCATTGGTGACCTCAGCGCCATCGCTGTCGCCGCCGCCCACACTCCCACTGAAGGTGACCTCGTGGAATTTCGAGGATTTCCGGCGTGTCCTGGGCGCCATTCCCTCGCCCCCACTGCCGTTTGCTAGGGAAATCGAGGGCCTCGGCCGATTGTTATTCTCCCCCTTCTGATCCTGATCACTGCTGCGATGATCCCGATCAGCGCCCTCTGGCATTAGAGTCAAGGCCAAGGCGGGTCGACCTCGTTTTCGGCTCCAGGGAAATGCCCGAATAAATGCAAAGATGATAAACAGCGTGGCTATCATCTTGGTACACACACAATCTCAATTGCTATCTCTAGAGAATCCTTGTTCCCCTAGAAAATCGCACGCACATCCTTTGGCATTTTCGTCGTCGTTGTTTTGAGTTTAAGGTTTAAGGTTTTAAGTTTTAAGTATTTATTTAAGTTCTTTTGTCACTTGTTTGATGTTGTTTTATTGTTTGCACTGGCTCGTCATTTTAATTAGTTCAATTTCGTATTTTTGGTTTTTCGATTTGGTTTTCTATTTTGCACAAAACAGAGAGAATGCGTGAGTGAATGTGTGTGTAAGAGAGAGAGAGAGACCGGAACCGGAAGTCCTGCTGACAGGAGGTGGGGTGGAAAAAAGGGGGCTGCAGTTGACAGACACGTGGCCCGAATGATGGATCAACGGTCAGTGCTGACAGCTCCCGGAAAATGGGAAAAGCCAGCGGGAGAAAATATCATTTCCTGGTGGCAATGTTGTAGTTGAAACTTATTTTGGAATAATGTGTGTACCCACAAAAAAAAAACAAAATACCGATCACAAAAAAAACCAAAACAAAATATAGTAACGTCATGGAAACCATTTTAATAAGTAAGAAATCCAATTAATTTGTTGTTATTATAATTTTAAAAATTTTAAATACAATATAGTATTAATCATAGTTTGAAAAAAATGTCTGAACGATAGGTAATTATTGCAGGCATACAACAATTTTTTTTTTTAGGAGAAATTCTTAAATTTTTTGCTTTAAAGCACTTTAAAAAACCCCACATTTTTCTCCAAGTCACAGTGAAGCAGCAGTCACCGCTTGGCAAACATATTTAAACCCACTGCAAATACATTTTCCACTCACTGTGTGTTTGCCCGTTTCCTGATCTACGCTTCATTTGCTTTTTGTTTATCTGTTTGCCACTGCTTCATGTATATATATATATAGTATAAATGGTATGGCGTATATGTATGGATGTGCGAGTTTCGTTCCGATTGACTGACAAAAAAACTGGGGGGATAAACTGATGGATAAACTGCTGGATAGACGGTTGTCTATCTAGCTGCGAGTGATTTTTATGCGCAATTTTGATGGCGCTGCGAGAATATTATGATAATCAATGCACAATTATTGCACACACACATGCACACACACCAGGATATGGGATATGGCGCATAAAGGACTCTAAGTGCAGGGCAACTTTTCTCTTCCTATTTTTTATTTCTTTTTTTTTGGTACTCGAGTAGCATTTTAGCCTTTGTTAACGTTCCTTTTCCTCTTATTTTGCCTTGTTAGGAACACAACAAAAATTGTCCAAGTTGTATAGAGAGCGCAGGATAGCACCAGCAACAACAAGGGGCATTAAGGACCCTCAGATGAGGTTTTGTTGTTGCCTGAGCGGCTTACCCAACTGATGATGCTCTTACTATCTCTATCTCCTCCTCCATCATCCTGCCCACCCATGCTGTTGACCTAAACTATCTACTTTTTAGTTCAACCATAATTGAAATGATTTAACAATGAGCCGGCGATACGGAGAAATGATGAGACCGGAGGGAGGAGATGAGGGATTAGGAGGATGGGGATTTTCCGGGCTCGGAATACTAGGAAAATTGACCACAACAAGTTGTTCGAAGAGTTTAAGTTGCCAATTTCGAAGAGATCAGAGTTACAAGCCCTCAACGTTGGAATCATTTTATATCCTGGTCAATGCAGTTTTTTTGTGTACCTTTGATCTTATTAAAACTAAGTTTACCAATCGTAGTTATTTGGTAATGTTTGTACGCCCATCTCCAATTAAGGATTTAATTGGACATCTCGGTATAAATTTAACTGAATTGTAAATAACGTTTTATAATTGGTAATTGTTGTGTTGAGTAAAAAATGTAATGTAATTCCAATCTGTAAGCGAGTAAGATTAGTTAGCCGACTTTTTATCCCCTTTCATGTACCAAAAACAGGAATTATTCAGACAATCTTAAACCAACTCAATTGCGTTTAATTAAAGTTATCTAAGGGCAACGAGGGCAGGAAGCGTAACATATTCTAAGGGAGGGAGAAGATGATGAAGCTTCTGCAGAAACCCTTGGCAATTTCCCCCTTTTTCGCCTTCGGCACACGCACTACTTTTTAATTTGTTTAAATTGCATTAAAAAAAAGGAAAAACCGAGAGGTAAAAACTAGAAACAGCGACCAGGAAAACTTGCCATGAAGGAGCAAAAAGGATGCGAGAAGAAGTACCATCTAAAGTGAATTAAGCGCAGTAAAAACGCTTTCCTTATTTCTATTGCTATATATATGGCTATGTACTGGTGAGGGATGTCTAAAGCTTGGTAAATAATTCTAAGCAAAATGGTGAAAATATAACAAAAAGTTCAATTTAATTAGCCAGAGAACTTTACCTTAAAGTAAATTAAAAATCCTAAAGGATTTGTGGAGTGAAGTCCAGGGAAATTTGAGGGTAATTAAAATGGATTTGATGAATGAATTAGTGATGTATTTTGTTATTTGTAGTAAGTAATTATATTTGAATTGACATGGGGATATAAATATTTTACTCTTATTTTTACAAGTCCCCTAAGTAAAATTTAAAAAATATAATGAATTTAATTTGTAGGACGAGACATTACGAGTAGGAAAAATGCCTAACAAGTATATTTTTCGATTGCCATTACAGCGCCATCTAGCGTCAAAAGGCTGCAACACAGGTGACACTGCAATATCCTTAGAATCTTTGGCTCTTAGAGTTTTCTCAAGCCAACCCTCAACCTCCACACCCACCCCCCCATGATTTCTCAAACTCTTTATCTCTTGTGGCCGGCTTATCGCCCCCCTTTTTTCTCTAAGTGTTGCTAAACAAGCTGGAAACAGGGCCGCGCTTTCTCCGCTTTCTCTTTCCTCTTTCGAGGAATGCCTTGGGTCCTTTTTGCTACTTTCACAGCGACTGCGTCTTCCACATACAAAAACACACATACACTGCCAGTGGCCCACACACAAACAAAAACACACACACAAATATTTCCTTTCAATTCTTTTCCTTTTTTCCAGACCTCTGTTGCTTTTTCTGCTTTTCTTTTGCAACTAATTCCACTTTTGCTAGGCGCATACTTGGACAGCAGAGTTCAATGGTTTAAAAACAAAAATGCATTTATAGAAAACAAATTAAAATTATACAAATATAAATATATACTTTGTATTTGAGTTTTATTGGAATCATTTTTATGTACTCATGTACATATAATTCTATAAAAAATATATATCATATATTGTAAAAGGTATATTTTAACTTTTTTTTAAATAAGTAAAGCTTATAAACCATAATGTAATAGTATTTAATTATTTTCGTTGTTATTAATTTAAATGGATTAGGCATTTCGATTTGTATCCCTAGTATTTCTGTTATCCTGACCGCGACTGTGTGAGTATGAGTGACTCTGTGTGTGTGTGTGCAGCATCCACCTCCCCCTTTTTTCACCCACCTCTTCCTTGCTGTTGTTGTTTTCCTCTCGGGGGCTAAATTTAAGTAGCAACAAATCACTTCATTGTTTGCGTGTTTACATAATATTTATACATTGTACTTGTGTGCCTTGCCTTGCCTCTTTGCCTTTCTCTCCCTCATTCTCTCCCTCTCGCTCCCTCCCGGAGTGTTGACACAGTGTTTCATTAATAAAAATTCTGTCCCACAAAAAAAAAGAAGAGAAATCGAAATGCGAATCCCGTCAGACAACAAGAAAAACTTTCAGACTGCACGGCGCCGCCACACAGAATAGAAACAAAGCCAAAAAAAAGGGGAAAAAGTAGAGAAAAGCTGACCAAATCGAAGCAGACATTCAAAAAAAAAAAAAAAAAAGAAAGAACGACGAGCTTAAAAAACACAGGCTAAAAACTGGCACATTCTGCCAGTTAGAAATGCACTTTATTAAAAAGAACATAACTTCAAACTGCACTAAAAATGAATACATTAAGCTTTTAGGTGTGTGTGAGTTTTATCTAGAATCATTTATTGTATTATACGGAGTTTTTATAATTGTTTGTGCTTTGCATTTTAAATCTTTTAAAAATCCGCATAAGAGTATGCAATAAATTATTTTTTATCAGTAAAACCAATTGCAGCATAGTTTTAAACACTTGGTTAAGAGATTTCATACTCTAAAGAGCCTAGAAACATAGGAAAATAAATTAAAATGCAGTCAGTGCCAAAATAGCTAAATCAAAATTGATTTAAAATTACTTTGCTCAAATGCTGCACTCTACTTAAGCCCTGCGAAAATTCCTAAGCCCCACTGGAACACCCATAAGCCAGCATCCATCACTTGAAATTTAGTTCAAACTGCTTGGCACTTTAAAGTGTGTGCAAGTTGAGTGAAGTGTAGTTCCATTAACAACATCATCAGCGCAGCGCGGTCCCATCGTAATCATAATCGCCATCGCAATCATCATTATCATCAGCCCTAATATCCGCTGCCAGCGACGTCATAAATAATGCTACCCCTCTTAATGCAAAACATCTTTCAAAATATGCGCATAGTTTCCAAAGGGGGGAAAAGCGATGGGGGCAAAATGCATGGCGTAATGGATAAAATATTTGGCAAAGCGTTTAAAATCGGGGTGAGAAGAGTTATTCGGCAACGCTGCGTATGCTTAATGTGCATGGGAAAACCTTCAAACTTCAATGATTGCGTTTCGGATTTTGGATTTTGGATTTACTGCTTGCGAAATATTACAATTTCATGCAGGCAGGCAGGCACACAAGCACAAATCTCTCTTTGGAAAAATTTCAGGAATTGCATTCACTACGCACTTTTCACATGAGGTGATTCCTCAGGCATACAGAGCATTTTTTGGATGAAAAGAGCTGAGGGCGAGGCAAAAAGTGTAAGAGGCAGAAAATCATTTCCCAAATAGGCCCAAGGGACTCCTTTCATATTTCGCCTACACTTGCAAATGGAGAATAACAAGGAAATTGTAATAAAAAAGAATTAAAGAAGGAATTTGCAATGGAATCTTGTGACTAGATAAGCTAGCAGGGAAAGAAGTTCGTAGAAAAAATATTAAACATTAAAAGGAATTAGTAAATTGAGTTTTGTAGAATGTTTTTTTTTTAAATGCTTATCCAACTCAACAGAATAAGTTCATTGGAAGTTACATTAAAAATCTAGTAATTTCAAAATGGCTTAGTTTAACCAATTGTTTCCACTGTCTATTTTTCGGCACTTGAAGCGTTTGCCTAGTCACACCCAGTCTACTGCCTTTTTGGCCAGCTAACAAACCTCAGAATGGCCAGGACTGAAGGTCCCAGGAGCCCCCCGGATCCTTAACCCTCGAATGACCACCGTAGGCTCCATCATTTCCTGTTCGTGTCCCTCCGATGTGTCAGTTTGTTGGCCCAGCTGCAATTTGAGGCTTTTGTGATGGAAAAGGAGAGGGGAAAGGGAAACGCAAGGTGGAGGGGGGAGAGGGGAGGGAATCGGGAAAAGGTGATTGGAAATGGAAATGCAAATCATGATAATGCCGATATGCTGATGATGGAATCGATGATGTTCACGATGGCCTTTGGCGAATGCCATTTTCAATGGGTCTCAATGCAAATGCTGACCAAATTAGTGTCAAAACGTATTGACTACACACACACACACAGACAGGGATAGAAACACGCACACACGGACAGTGCTTGTTAATGGCGTTGCAATTTGCATATGTGTGTCAAATGCCTGCTCGCTCTTTCTCGCTCACAGAGAGAAAAATTGATTATATGTTCCCTTTAATATGCAGTATATTAATATAGTACTTTCATTTTATCCAATTAAAGGGTTTTTAAATATTTATAAATCTTATAAAACTTGAAAAATTCATACATACTGCTGACTTATTTATTCAAGTAGTTTAGAATACTATGTTAACTTATCAAAATATTTTTAAAACCAGACTTCAGTTTTGTACAGTGCATATTGACACTTATTTAAATGATTTCCGGACATCTTCCGACATTTCATATTAATTTAAAATGAATTAGGTTTTCATAAATGCTCATTAACATATAACATTATATAATAAATGTAACTCGGTATAACCAAGGGCCAACATGCCATAACAAAATTATTTGCTTAGCAATGCATTTACATTGTGTTTGGTTTTCACTGTGCATCTCTCTGTTTGCCATGAATTTTCAGCTAACACACTTAACCCACTTGCCACGCCCCACTTGCCACATATAACCTACACGCCCCTTTTGCCCCCTTACCCTTGCATAATTCACGAAAAATGTTTTTTGCACTTTAAGGAAAATACACACGAACACACACACACACTCATCATCTACTATGCTGAAATAAAATAAAAAGCAGCAGAAGAGATTGCAATTAAATTATGTAGAAATATAATTAAGACTAAAAGTGTTGGCAAATCGGGTTAGCAGTGGACAAGTGTGTGAGTGTGTGTGTGTGTGTGTGAGAGAGTTTTAGTTTGGCCTGCAAAATTGTGTTGCCTACTTTTAAGCTGATTTAGCCGGAGGCCCAGAAAGTTTCTGAGAAATTTATTACATTAAAGCTAAATATGAAACTCAATAAAATTACGAGCTAACCCAGACCACTCTTACCCATCATCGATTGCCTTTCATCTCGCTTTATGAGTCGTACTTCCCTTTGTCGCTGCAAATTGAATGGCAAACTGATGACGTCAAAGCGGACTTCTCGCCCATTTCTTGCGCTCTTTTTTCCTTTCCTGAGAAGTCCACCGTCAGACAGCTAAATTATAATGCCCTTGTGGAGGGTATTATATTTGTGAGACATTATGACATGCTGGGTTTAAATTTGAGCCATGAAAGTGTGCTTCATATGACCCTTTGGATGATGCTTAAGAATTCGCGTATGCTTTTTTAAAATCACTGAACTCTGAATTATTAAGATTAAATTGAGAAATATTTAAATGAAATACAAGCTACTTACACAAGGAATTGAGCATTTGATGGTTATGGAAGGTATTGTTTTACCAGGGACTTACAACATTGAATTAGAATAATAATTTTGCCCAAGAGACTGCCAAAAATTGAAGGGTATTCTTGTTTTGGAATCAATGTCAGTTTTTCTTTCTTTTTTCCTTGACTAGGTGGACAGACAGCTGAATTTGTTCCTTGTTTTTTTCGTAGACATGGGAATAGTCATAAAAATTGCTTGGTTCGCAGTAAATATCACCACCTTTTTTGGCCACACCTCTGGTGAAAAAGGAAGAAGTCTTTTGACAATTAAATGATGCCAGCGAGAACAATGAAGAAAATAAACTGGAAGAGGGTGAGAAACTGGGACACAAGAGCCGCAGCTGAGGCATCTTAAAAATGTTCATCTGGTGGGAGGGTGCCCTAAATGACGTTGCTTTTAGCGCCAACCGAGGGAAACTCAATTAAATGTGACAGTGAAAATGCCGCCTAAAAGTATGCTTTATGTAAAAGCCAGGGTATATAAAAGGGGAGGTCTCTGAAAGTCAGGTGTATGTATATCTTTGCGAGTGGCGTTCCATCAGCGAATTTTGCTTTAATTTCATCAAACGCCCAAAGTGTTGCTTACTTTTTGGACGGAGTAATAAAACTATGACTACAACTTTTTTTGATATTTTAAATCCCTGGCGACAATAAATCTTTGAAAATTTGACACTTCAGAAACTTTATCGTGTCAACCGATTCACGAAATAACGCCTATTTATAATTAAAGTACTCATTTTTAAGTTATACTTTCAGAAAGTTTTAAACGACTAGTGAAGCTTTTTAAAACTTTTAGACAGCCCAACAGAATAGGCATAACCAAACTGGTCTTAAAGTACTCCTGTTTTTCGGCTTGATTTTTAACGCCGTGTTAAAGCGAAGATTCTGGAAAAGCGGGCCATAACATTTCCCCTCTCTTTCTGCCACCCCGCTGGCCGTCTCTTTCGCACAGTTGCGCCATCAGCGTTTTCATCTTTATCGTTTGGAAATGGCAGGCAGCAGCTGCCAATAAGCAACGATTATGCTTGTAGCTACAATCGACTGCCTATGTGTAGGTGTATTTGTATCTGTGTCTGTGTCTGTTCTCTTCTGTATCTGTATCTGTGTGAGGGTGTGTATCTGTGTGTGTGTTTGGATGTGTTGTCTGACTGACGACTGATGTCTGAATGTGTGTTGGTACTAATGCCCGAGCAACAAAAATGCATGAGCACTCAAGTCAGCCTCAAAGTCAAAGCATTCTGTCTGTGTGCGTGGTTGTATATGTGTGTTTCGGTATCTCAGTGTGTGTTTTGGTATCTGTGTGGGTGAGCACATTGATAGCACTTGTGAGGCGTTATAAACTGCAAGCAGTTACAGCCATGGAAAAGGCTGAAAATAAAAATGTTGGCGAAAAATATAATATGCACTTCGAAAACAAGAACGTGATTTCCACATTTACTTTTATTAATTTTAAATAATTTGGCATTTTTGAAACATTTTTAAATATGCCTGAAAAAAGGTTGTGGTTTGACATAAACAATACTAAGATTTTGAAGTCACCTGAAAATTGTGTTCTATGTATGTAGAATATCTCTTTCTTAATATCCTATAAAATGCCTAAGCAAAGCAAACCTTTACTGAAATAATATTTTTTAATTCACATAAACATAATATTTCCAAAACAGATTTTCTCCCTGTGCAGCAGCCAAACTGACCCAAAGGCATTTTTTCGCCAGCTTTTAAAGCGGGAAAAATATGTATAAACAGAAGTGAAAAGGGAAATTGTAAACTGTAAATAAGCTGGGGAAAACGGCGAGAAAGGAATTTCTTTTGCAAATCAACTTTGTTGTTACATTTAAATTGGCGCAAAACATGTGAAATAGTTGAGTTGGAAAAAGCAGCAGCATAAAATTCTTGTTAGAAAATAAATGGGGAGAAGGATTTCAACAGGCTTACAGGTTCTTTTTTATTCTTTTGTAAGCGATTTTACGAATGTAAGTTAAAAAGTCGAAGAGCTTGCAGTTTAAATACTATTGATTACTTTGTATTTAATGTTGAAAGGCTTAAAGATTCGTATAGATTTATCAATTGGCGTAAATAAATAATAATTAAATAAGCCGTTGTTATTATGTTTTTATTGTGATATATATATTCAACATTAAAAAAGAATCCATTTTTATGCTGAGCAGTTATTACTTTTAAAGTTCATTCATTGAAAATGATTGCAAGTCATATTTTTCATAACTCAATTCATCTATATTGTTCTAGCTATTTTGCTCTCCTCTGTAATTTGATTTCCCCGAAGGACTGCAGTTTATTTATTAAGTTATTATGCAACAAAATTGAAACCGTTTTGTGGTTTTCAATTGCTCGCTGATCCAGGCAACTTAATTAGTTGATAATCATTTAATGCACTCGCCCACTGAGGTTGCCTGGTTGAGTGGGTAGTTGGGTAGTTGGGTGGTTGGGTGGTTTCTGGGTGAGATTGGGTGGTCTCGAATGGCCAAGTGGATGGGTGGTTTCTGCTGTGCGTGGTGTGCGGTGAACTGAGATGCGTCGAGCAGCCACAAGGTGGAAGTGATTGTCAGTGTGTGCATAAATTAAATTAAAATTAAATGTTTAAAATGCGATGATGACGACGACCTTGGCGGAAAAAAACAGGGGAAAAGCCGGCGAGTAGCGAGAAAAGCTGACGGCTCAAGTCGGGCGAAGGAAGTTAAGCCAAGCCAATTGCCTTTTACCTTCGGGCATAATTAACCCCGGCCAGGTGATTACATATTTAATGCACACACGCATGTGGATGCGGCTTAAAGCCCTTAATTGATCGTTATGGCAACACTATAGGTGTGGCCAAAGTCCCAAAGTATGCTTTAAAAGCAAGAGCGCGATGATTTGTGTAAGCCGCTGAGCATTTATTAAAATTAAAAGCAACAAGGGAGCGACGTCTAAAAGTGGGCCAGTGGCAATCTCTCGCAAAATCCGTTAACAGACACAATAAAGACCATTACACAACATCCTCTTTGCCTCATCCTGCTTATGGCTTTTTATATCACGTTGATTGCTGGTCCAAAAAACGAAAAAAAAAAACGAGAAAAAAATACCAAATAACGAAAATGAAAAGAAATTGAAAATGCCCGGCGAGCAGCAGAGCAGAATGATATGATGAGTGCGAGTGAAGTGGACGGGGCCTTCTCCCCGATAAGTAGGTGAAATCCCTGCAGGATTTCGCCGCAAACATAAAAGAGTTGCCACCACACACAAAAACACAAAACAGGGCAGACACACAGTACAGTCTGCGCCAAAAGGCTTTTAGATAAAAAGTGAATTTTAGTAGGTTTGGGTATCAACATACAATAAAAATACACAGATGTGTTCGAAATAATAGTATTGGTCCTACGCAAAAGTCCAAAAACATATGTAATTTTTATAATTTTGAAATTTTGCACCAGCTATTTTTTGAAAAATAATTCCAGATACTATTAATTTTAAAATATACTTTTCTTAAATGGCTTGCAGAGTACAGAAAATTAATTTACTGAAAATACTTTTTATCATCGTTTCTGTTCCCCAACAAAAATGCTCTTTACTTCTTATATTTCAAAGACAAATCGATTTGGCTTTCCATTCACATTCACATCATCGCAATTTTGTTTGGCCATATAAAAAATATCATATAAAAATATTTCAACCGCCGAGGAAAAGCGAGTGAAATGCGTATGAAAATGGCATTAGAAATACAAAAAGCGAGGGACGCAGCAATAAAAGGAAAAGAAGCCAAACAAAAAGGGCCAAGAGAGGCTGTTAAGGAGGCGAAACAGGAAATAAAATTCCACTTTAAGCGTTTTTAATACAAATGCAAATACGTGAAAGGAGCAAAAGAGACAGCTTGACAGGCGTGTGAGCGATGAGGGAAAGAGAGGGAAGCAGAGCAGCGAGCGAGACGGGAGACGTAGACAAATGCGGTCACATTGAGGTATATTAATATATATTTCTGTTTGAAGGAACACACTTCAATGAAAGGGTTTTTCACCCACTCACATTTCAGCAGTTTCTTTCTGGATGGGTATACAAAATAAACACTGGAAAAACAGGGGCCATTACTTCACATGATTTCGCTGAAAACACTTAAATTTATTAGCAAATTTATTTTTACAGATTTCTTTTATTTTAATACATTGACTGAACTTGAACATTTTTATTGGATTTATAGAAAGTAGTTTATTTCGTGGCGTACTAACTTATTTATTGGAAGCTTCTTATATACAAGATAACCAGGCTTAGATTCCACCACCTTTTAATGTCAGTGCCTGCTTGTCACACATGCAAACAGTCGGAAAAGCGACAGACAAAGAAGCTGCCAAAGGCTCTGGAAAAGGGAGAAAAGTGGAGAAAAAATACAGCCGCAAATAAAGTGGCAGTCGCAATCTAGCTAACAATATGAAAAATAAAAAAAAAAATAAACGGACACGGGCAGACAAGTGCATATCAAAAAATCATAGCATAGTTTAAGGCGCTCCCACACAACCAAAAGCGGAAAAGCAAAAGAAAGTCGCTGAAATCGCAAAAGCGGAAGTGTAATAAAGTGCAAAAGTGCAAAAAGCACAGATAGAGCCCAGAGTCAAGTGAGATAAGAACAATGCGAAACAAGAAAAGTCAAGTGTAAGAATTGTCACAAGTTGTTAAAGGGAATAGCGGGGAAAGGCGGGGGGAAACCGGGAAAAAGAAAAGAGAGCCGGAGAAAGGTGAAATGTGAGATGAATTGAATTGAGCAGATGCAAAGCAGATGAAAATTTACAAAAGCGTACGACACGCGACGAGCTAATGGAATACAAAATAGAGACAGTCGGTGGGGAACATTTTAAAAAGTAGAGAAAAAGTGAATTGACTCTGAGGAGACTTAAAAAATATAACTTGAAGAGTCAAAACCCTCAATAAATTACTTTTTGTAAATTCTTTTTATCTTTACAAATGTCACCAAAACATTTTTTAGTTTAAGAAAGAAACTTAATTAGATTTTTCAGTGAATCGGATTTGAAAATTATAGAAAATACCTTTTCCAGATGAATAGATCTAAAAACATATTCAAAATTCCTTTTGAGGTACATTTTTCTTTTTTTTTCGATATAAAGATTATGGACTTAAATAATATTTGGTTTTATTAAGTTATCGCCGTAAAACTCATAAAATGAGCAGCCATAAGTTGAGGAAAATTCAAGGTAGGCATAACTATCGCTTGAAGATGTGTGTTTTTTTTGCCTTCGTGTTGATGACCGTCCATGTGTGTCCATGTGGACGCACACACTCAAAGAAAGTGTAAAAGTAGAATGAACGGAAACGTTACTGGCACAAGGACCTCGAAAAGTATGCAACATTAAGTGTTGTCGTTGGCTCGACGTTTGCTTTTTTTGTCCTGCACCTCTTTATTCTCCTTCAGCCCCTTGGAAAACCCCCCTCCACCTGAAGATCTGGTTCTTATGTGCCATTTTTGCATAAGTTTCGCTAGCTGTCAATGTCCTGTGAAAAGTTGGGGCATATCTATACTAAAATACAAGTTGTCTAGATTACACCAAATGTTTTGTTAGGGAAATATAACAATAGAAAAAATTCAGACTAAAGACTTTTTAGTTCTGATGCGATATTTTGTCTATCTTAAAACCTCAAGAATATCCTTTCTAATAAAAAAACACTTATCATTATGATTTTACAATATCACAAAAATCAAACCTTTGACAATTCCAAAAATTCCTCTACTCATAATGACCAATTGTAAGAGCATTCCGCAGCCCTTTTGTCAAAGAAAACTCAAAACTTTATCCACTTCCTCTACCTTTTTCCTTTATTTTCCAACAACTCATTAACAAAAATGCGCAAAAGAAAATAAAAACATCAAGTTGAAGGGGAAAAGAAACAGCAACAAACGTGCTTGAGCCTCTCTCATCTCAAAAAAGGCTCTTGAGAATAAACGAAGAATGTCTCGAAAAGAATAGAGGAAAAGCCGGGAAAAGCGGGGAGAAGTAAGGAGATCCAAATAAAAGAATAAGAAAAATGGAAAACAAGTTTCCTCACTAATCAACTTTCAAATGAACTGCAAGTCAAGTGTTGTTTTATATACTTTTTTCCCCCCTTTTTTGGGAAAGAAAAGTTAAATTATGACAATGTCAAGAACAATATACATGTGTCATATGTGAGACCAACTCCCATACAAGCGCACGCATATATAAATGAATAAATGCCAAGAACAATTTACATAAAAATATTTTTGCCAAAAAGTTTTCAACATACACAAAAAAGAGAAGGGAAAATTTCCATATGAAAACCAAATGAGTGGGTTTAGTGGGTAGAAAAAGTAGGGTGTTTTTGGGGAAAGTTTATCAACTGAAGCATCGCCTAATCAAGAACCCGGGAAACCCGGGAACCCGAATCGCCGACCGCACAATTTACAGCTTTTCACCGCCACGCTAAAATCCCTTAAGTCCCCATTCTCCCATTTAAACTGTGTGTGTTCTGTATTTCCTCAAGTTGAAATTTTCAATTTGAGCACACAAAACTCATTAAGAGACATCTTCCAAACCCTCAAAAAATAACATTAAAAAGGGGCACAACATTTTAGGATGAAAGGAAATTATCACAAGTTGGCTTAAATTACAAAGCAAACTAAGGATTACAGAATTATTTGTTTTACAATTAAAAAAACGGAAATTGTAATCATTAAAATTTAGTAAATTTTAATGATTACAATTTCCGTTTTTTAATTTACTAAATGTAAGTACGATATAAAGGGTATTTTCTTGAATTATTCTTGACCTTGAAACAGATATGTCTTTTACGTTAATTGGAGCTGTTTGTTATTTTTTTGATAAATTTGCAGTTTTGTTAATATTCAATATTTTAAATTTCATTGAAGAAAACTTGGCCAATTTTTCCCTCATTTTTGCGACGGTCACGCACCCATCTCTAAGCCTCACGTAATGCCTCACGTAATGCTCACGAGTGCGCTCGCTTTGCGCTTTCGATTCAATCAATTCTTGATGTCTTTATTAATATTTATGCGATGCTGCCGACAATCTGCGTATCTGTGTGTGAGCTTTTACGTCAGAGAGCTCATAACGCAGCCCCCCCTCCCACGATCTACTTTCTACTGCTTTTCCCTGCCCCAAAATGTATGCAATGAAATTTTTTTAAGTGCTTTAATTTTATATTTTAGGGGGGTCTGAGTTACGCTTCTTTGGCTCGTGGATTTTATGTAATAATTCTATTGTGCTTGGGCAAAAAGCGAATGTAATTTGGCCTATCGCTGTCTCTTTTTATGTTGCCTTAATTTGTCTTTTAAAGAACAAACACTCGACCGCTTCTAATATATATATATATTCTTTTTTTTTTGGCTAATTCGCTTTGCAACCATTAGTGGTCACGCCTCCCACTCTTTGCCATATCACCTTTTAATAAGTCGGCTCACGTATTTGGTCATTAGATCAACTTTAATGCAATGCAGTTCACGTTTTTATTTACTTAGATCTCTTGCTCTCTCGCTCTTGCCTTCCTTCGTCTGTCTCTGTCTTACTGAACCGGAAACGAAAGGATAGTGAGGGATTGCAGGTGGGAGATGGACAAGGCAAACCAAATTGACCACCAATTTAGGCTTTTCAATAAGTGTACACATCGTTAAAGGGGCAATAACGAAAAATAAATGCTCTAAATATATGATATAGTGTTGGGTAAACATTATAGGGGTTTAACCCAGTGTTGAGTACGCATTTAAGAGTGAGTAATTATCCAACACCCTTTAAATATTATAATATTTAATAAATTAGGTTGAAATTTTTATGGATGTAAGGTTCCATTCTAACCGAATTTGGTTGGAGAAAAATCCCGAATTTTTTGTGATTGTACTTTTTACAGCCCTCTTAGCCCTCACAGTTTTATCGTGAAACCCTGCTCCGAATCGAATTTCCAGTCCTGCTTCTTTTTCCGAGAAATGAGGGGGAGCAACTTTAATTGAAATCTTTGCTCTGAAAGCGACTTTATGCAATTTCAAAATACTTCCTGACCCAGGAAGAGAAAAGCCAGTGGCGTGGGGCCAAAAGGGGGAACTTCACTTTGGCTGCTGTGCAAAAGTTTTGCCAAACAACTTTGGCTCAAAGACAAAAGCACTGTAGCAGTGGCAAAAAGAGACGAAGGGCCAAAGAAAACAAGAAAACGAGGGAAATGGCAAATGGAAATTTGTTTTCCTTTCCCATCCAGCCAAAAAAAAAACAAGCAAATAGAGCGGGCCAGAGTGACAGTTGTTGCTCTTTAACACAGATTGATGGTCCCCCAAGTAGGTACAGTTGCGCCCAAAGGTTCCAAACTCACCTTTTGGCGGCCGCATCGCGTCACGCTATATCGATAATTGTATATTGGGCCACAGATATATGGCAGAAATGATCGGTCATTAAGCCATAAAGATCGGGCAATTAACTCGGATCGGATCGTAAAACGGCAGCCGATGAGCCCGGCTAATTGGTCGCTTCGCAAAATTGGTTCAACAATAATCGTAATCGCGCCTTACAGTTGGTAAACAAATGTCAAAAATTAGTTTTTCCATAACTGGCATGTTTGGGTGCTAAAATAACACCAATTTCAATTTTAATATTTATGGTGAGAAGTGATCACTGTCAAGTTTAAACAATAAATGGAGAGATTTATTTTTAAAACCTTTGCAAAATTTGACAAATACGAAAAATATATTAATTGGGGGAATTGTGTTCCCCTAAGTTTTGAATAAAGAACATAGGGTTTTTAAAGAATTAAAACAATATAATTTTCAAAATATCAAAGATAACACATTCATATATAAGGCAAATATACCAGCACAAACAGTTCCCTCCAAAACAGACCTTATAAATAGCATTTATGGGGGCTTATGGTTTTTCCACGGCCATAATACTCAGACCAGGTTCATAAATGGTGTTCTGTAAATTGCGTCGTTTGTCTCGCGAGTTCATTTTCATTCTCTCGATTGTAAAAACTTTACAACATTGGGTGCAGATATGAGGGCAACTTACTTTATAACGATCATGAAAACAACAACAAAAATTAAGTAACGAAAGCCAATGAAAGAAATTTATCGAAGTCATGTTTTATGGATTCAGTAGCCAAGAAGTGTCTGGGTATGTGGAACCAACAAAGGTTTGTTTTGCTGTTAGTGATACAAAAGCTATTTTTATATTTTGTTTATCACTACAATTTTGCTTTTCAAATCAACTGTCCTTTTGAGACAAAGACACATCCGCTGCAAAAAGTTGAAATCTTTGACATTGATATGGATTTTCCAAGCGATGTCATGTGACGGAAAACGGAAATTAAAATCCGTACCACCCATTGCGTAGATAGAACCATGTACTGTACTTTTATAGAATACTTTTAGAACATTTCCTCCTTAAAAGTTAAGTAATATTAAGCCCTTGAAAGTGATTAAAGGCTTTCCGGCATCTATTTGAATATTCCTTTTATATCTCTGTGTTTCCAGCGATCTTTCTTTTTTTATGCCCCTGGACGATTCATTTTCATTTCGCCAAACAGTTTTATGGCTCCCCAGGAGGAGCACATACACGCGCGGCAAAGGAAAAAATGAAATGAAAACTTTCTTTTCCACCTGAGCTGTAGCGGCATAAATTTCTCATCCCGCCAAGGAAATGAGGAAAATAAAGAAAATGGAACATGCCGAAGGCGACCTAGTTTTTCCCACCCATTCTTTTTTGTTAATTTCGTAAAGGAGCAGCAACAGGAAGCCATTTTGAAAATTCTCTTAATAAACAAGGGCCTCAATATACTCTCACATATTTTAAAATTAATTTGGTCCAATTAAATTTATTCCATAGTCATAAGTAGACGCCTACTATTTTCCCCCTGCGTATGACAAAATGGAATTGACCTAGCATTTTCTTTCACATTTTTCACAACGCCTTTTTCTTGGCATTTTGCAATTATTGCTGCTTCTGCGTCTTCGGAGAATGTTGGGAAAATTCTACTTGTACGGGAATTTTCAATGTAAATAGTGCTTCAGAGAAAAATCCGTGCCTATCAAGGGTCGAGAAAATGACAAAAAAAATTCGGAAATGTAAGCTATCAAAAAACAATTGAATTTAATTATGTTCGTGAACATGGACTAATTAAATACCAACAAATTTAAACTATATATTTTACTCCTATATGCCCACATAAACACTTTTTTAATTAATTTGAACTGCATTTAAAAAAAAACTTTTGTATGGACTTTACTCGTATATTATTTGTAATCTATTTAATTTAAATTTTAAGCCTCTCAAAACTATGGTGCCTATTTTCTCCTCCGTGAATACATAACCTTTTTGTAACCCCTGTGACCTTTCATCGAATGCAGCTATCGCATCGAATTAATCAAAACTTTTGAGTTATCCAATTAGCGCGCGTCGAAAAGTTTATCACCTCGCCCATAACATAACCTCAAACCTTAACCCCTCGGTGCCGCAATATGGAGTGAGTCCCCTATTTGCCGATGGAATGGGCATCATAAAAGTGAGAAACGAGCGAAAGAGAGGGCCTGTGCAGCGGGTGAAAAAGAGGGGCGAATGCTTGCGGTGAACTTCATACAACACGTAATTGCTCTACGCGAAAGAGACGGGTATATTGGCACTAGAAAAAGACGGGTATACAGATGCCCAATGCTTACCGTTATGGAGATTGAAGATGCGAATTGGGCGAAAAAGTGGGCGGTTGGGTCGTAAAGTGTAGCAGCTGTTTAGCAGGAAGGAAAACATAAATGAAAATCAATAAATAAAAAATTTATCGCGCGTGAGGGGGAGCAGAAAAAAAAAGCAAAAAGAGGCTTAAATTAACTCACGCACACATTGCAGAACGAAATGAGAATTCGTTGGAGAAATGGAGGAGGCAGAGTTTTAGAGCCAAACTGCAAAACCGCCAAACAAAATCGATAAATCTGCAACCACACAGTGGGCGCCAAAAGAGGACGGGATGCTAATGCAATTGGCCAATAAATCATCGCATAAAACTGCATAAAAATGTCGGGCCAACATACAAAAAGTGCGACTAGTAAAAAGTGAAAATGCTTTGAAAAAAATGGTTTAAGAAAAATGTATGTAGTAATTGTGTATTCAAAAATATATTCAGTCATTCTGTATTGCATTCTAGTAATTGTGGATTATCTTTTGTTATTATTTAAGTTAAATGAAATGTAACCACCCAAAAATCAAGAAGATTGGTAAACTTTCTGAAATACAAAGATTAATGCAAAGAATTATACATAGATACTACAATTTAGTAACAATAAAATTGGTTCATAAGATCCTATGTATTGAACTACCAGTTAATCGTATATAAATGTATTGTAAACATAAATCGTTATACCTTCCATAATCGCGCTCCCCAGTTTATTTCTCCCAGTGCACAACTAGGAAGAAAAAAAACCCCCACGGCTTAGTCAATCACAGCTGAGTGCATCCAGCCATCAATCAATTAATCAATCAAATAAATGTCCAACAACGAGCGGCCCTCAATCGTTTACATCAGTCAGCAATTTGCTATCAATTAGATAATGGCTTATCGGTAGCGATTCTAGTGACGAAAGCAGCTCACACCCTTCACGATTTTTTTGCTTAACCCACTGAGCACACTTTAGCATGATTTATGGCTAGAACGAGATAGAGCTAGTGTTAACCTCTCGAGAAGCCGAAAAGTGAGAGCTACCAAAACAATCGCTACGACACATATTAGCCATAAATCTGTATAACACTCGCGGACATAAATCAATATTCCAAATGCTAATGGAAAACCACAGCGATAATTAACCATAAAAGGCAAAAACACCGCCGATAATCTCGGAGGTCTGAAAAGACTCAGACGGCGCCAAATAAAACAAAGCGATCCAATCAAATCGAATTGGATCTGATCCGATCTGATCCGATCACTTGAACCTCGCCCTTTTGGTTTTCATACCATGTGATGGTGTAGTGAAATTCACAGTGGCGGCCACAAGTATATAGCTAGCTAGGAAATAAATTAAGCTCAAAAATTTGAAGATTTATCTTATGGATTTTAATTTCAAACGCAATAATAAATATTCCTAGTATTGCAATAATTTCTGACCAAATTGAAAACGAAGTTTGCCTCAAGTAAATACTATTTATAAATTCATTTCTCGCGGTGCAGTTAACCATAGAGTGCATAAAAATGCACTCAGCCAATATTGCAGCTATTTATAGACTTTTATAGCTTTATAAGAATTTAATGAATTAAAGAAAATACATAAAAGCAGCAAATAAGAGCATAGTCATGGCCATAAAAATATAACCACTGCATGATGATCGAGGCTGCAGAAAGGGGAGAGTGCTGAAGCCAAGACGCTTTGGAATTCCGTGGGTTGTCTCGGGGGTTTATTAATAGCGGATACGTGACTGGAAGTACGACTTGGAATTATTGCCCATTTCGTATGTGAGTGACAGAGCAGAATATTATTCAACGTTCTATTGGAGAGGCCACCCAAATGGAATTGAATTTTCGCTTTACTATAACATATCTTAATTTTATTGTTATTTATTTTTTTTATAAATTTAGTAGGGAGCGAATAAAAAAATGTATAATTGAATGGAGACCACAGACGAAAATGACAAGGAGAACTCATAAATTGAATGTTATTGACATGATAAAGGAATAAATAAGCATAGTCTAACTCTTAGTCAAAAACGAATTACACTGAAATATTCAAACAAAACGCCTGTATGGTATATAAAATCATAAATAAAGAATAACTTTAAATGCAAATTAAGATGTACATACATTTTTCAAGAGCAATCAAAAGTTGGTAATTATAATTTGGATTTCGCTCAGTGTCAGCGGGAAAAAACTTTTGATTTGTTTAGGCGGAAAGTTGTTGGATTTTATGCAAAGCAGAATGTTAACTCCGGATTTTCTGCCGTCCGTTTGTTTACAATTTTTGCTTTGATTTCGATTTGCACCGGCCAAGCCAAGCAGCAAATAGAATTTTGGCTCGAAAATAAATAGAATAAATGTTGGGGGCGTGGGCCTTGAAAGTCGGGAAAATCGGGAAACAGGAAAGGGACCCAAAACCCGGACCCGTGCTAAATTACATTTAAGAAATCAACGCGCGACGTTGATGGAGTTAAACTTTTCGCAGTGAAAAGCAGCAACGTCGCCGGCAAAAAGAGACGGGTATAGGGCGAAAAGAAAGAGAGGGAGGGAGTCTGAAGGATCCCATTCAGTGGAAAACGGGAGCTGAAAATTCAATTTGATTTGATTTGATTTTCGTTCTCGTTTTCGTTTGAATGCACAACAGGAGTGGAAGCAGAGCAATAAGATGATATCAAATTAGTTGGAATAGAAAATAAAATCAAGTCGAAGAGACGATGAAAGATACAGGAAGGCCAAAGCAAAAACTGTAGCAGATCGCATGGCGGTCTATCTAACTATACATATGTGAGGAATCTTACAATGCATTACTTGATCAGTATGAATTTTCGTGTTTATGTTAAACTTAAATAATATGTCTTATTTTGTCGAAGCTAAAACAAAAAACCCTTAAAAATGAGTTTTAAATGTATGTTTTTGATGGCCAAAATCCGGAAAAATGCAACTCGATTTTCCAGTTTTTTAATCAAAACCCTTGGAAATAGTGATCTGATCTTGGAATGTCATATCTCGTTGAGTTCGTCACAAAATTTCCAATTTAAGCTGAACAATTTTATTTTCGGGCAAATTTCGCAAAAAAATTAAAGGCGGAATTCGGTCAAAAATTTGTTTTTTAATTCAAGGGGTATGGTATAAATTTCAATATAAATATTTTTTTAAATTTAAGCTATATGAATTAGTTAATAGCTGATAAATAACATTTATTGTGAGTTTTAGAATAAGTCATATTTATATTCCAACAATATTTATTTCAATTTATCAAGGGTGTACCGAATCAAGTAACAATTAATGCTCCTTTACTTATCATATATTGTACCACTCTTTTAACACTTCTTATCGGACGCACATAAAAAAATAAAAAAATAAACTGTTCGCGTGTCTAAAAAAAAAAATAACTAAACATAAAAACATTTGTGTGTGGGCTTAAAAAAAGATTTTCCATTTGACTGTTTGTGTGTTATATTTTTTTTTGGTTTGCAGTTGTTGCGCTGATAAAAATCAACAGTCGCTGCTCTGCTGACGTCGACGTCGACGTCAGCGTTGTTTTGTGCGGCCGGCGAAAAAATGTTTTTTTCCTTTTTAGTTTTTTTTTTGTTTGTTTGTGCTTTTGGTTTTTATCGCTACTTTTAAACTGGGCCGCCGCAATTAATTGAAAGCATTAAAATTTGTCAGAGGTTGGGTGGGCTTTTTATTTGTTTTTATGCTATTTTGTTTGTATTTTTACTGTATTTTGTTTGATATTTTCCCAATTAATTGGAATTTGTATATTTTATATGGGTTTAGATATGGTTTTATTTTATTAGCTTTTGCTGTAATAATTTTCTAATTCATCAACATTGTTTTTTTCTATTTATTTAGTATTTGTTTTATTTTGGGTTATTTTAAATATGTAATTTATGAATTCTTTTTGAACATATTAGTTTTTTTTTAACTATTCTGTTTTAGATTTGTCTTTATTGCATTTATCCTATTTGTTTGGTTTTACCTTTGGTTTTTTTTCTATTCAATTAATTGAATTTAATTTTTGTTATTTGTTTTTCCCAATTAATTTAGATTTGTTTTTGTTTCTCTTGCACTATATTTGCTTTCTTGCTCTCTATTTCTTTCTCTCTCCCTCTCACCGTTGTCCTCTCTGTTTTGTTTATTTGTTCCACTTGTTTTCGCCCCCCTTTTCGCCCCCCTTTTCCTATCCTTTTTCACCTTCACCTCCTTCACGTCCTCCTCTCCACTGCTTCTTCTTCTTCTTGTTCTGGTTCGCCTTAATATTATGCACACACTTCGATTTCGCCGTTATTCTTTTGTTTTTCTCCGATTAATCCGCGGTTTTAGGCCGATTTTCGAGTTTTGCGAATTGAATACGATTTTCGCGATTTGCGTTTTGCGATTTTTGCGGAATTTTTTAAACGCAAATTGTGTGTGTGCGGAGCGGAGAGCAGCGAACGACGAACGTTGTTATATGACGGAGACGATGAAAACGATGAAACGATGGAGGCGAAAGCGAAAACGAAACCAAAATCCGAAAGCCTCTGCCGGCATCGCAGTCGCCGCGGGCAGAGCAAGGCAGTGGCGAAAAACGAACCGAAGCGAGGCGAAAAGCGAATTCGAATTGAGGCGAAGGCGAGCAGGCAGATCAAAGCAGCGAGTGCGAGCGAGAGGGCGAGTTTCCACTAAGAGAAATACTTTAAATTCGAATCTAATGTATTTTTTAATAATAATGATAATAACAAAATTCTCGACTTTAGAAATGTTCCAAAAGAATGATTTCGAACGAGTGGGAATATATTTAATTTCGTTCGTTGAAATATTGTAGTACATAATTACCATATATTACCATAAATATAAAGCTTATGACAAACATATATTAATAATCCTGACTATAGTATTTGTTTAACCTCTAATGTTTGTGGTATTTAATAAAAGATGGAACTCTTTTTTCTATTAGGTTACTTAAAAGCAAAAGAATTTGAACTATATTTGACCTTAGTAATTGTAGTCCTTAAATTGGTGTTGTAAAACTTGAGAGTAACTTCTTCTTTTTTAATACGATTAAGTTAATTTTTTCCAGTGTAGCCTAAAATAAGCGCCATGCGTGAGAGCGTAGATGCTTGGCCTAGTGCGGGAAAGAGAGGGCGTATAGAAGCAAAAGAAGCAATTGAAATTGAAAGTTGTAATGAGACAGCGACTTGAGATTCATCATTAAACAGCTGCCGCTAACTACTGCCCTCTCGCTCGCTCAGTAGCACCCTCTCTTTCCCACCACCCTAAATATTGCCCTCTCACTTCAACAAACAGCGGAAATCCAATTACAAGCAGAACGGGCAGACAGAACGTCGTCGTTCCTTTTTTTTTCCTCAATTATTTTCCTTTTTTAACTTCTTGCACAAGTACAATGACTCAAAAAAAAGAAATGCCGGAAAAAATTGGGATGTGCAAAAAAGTCTGGCGAAAATATATAGAAAAAGAGGGGGACTTTTAAATTGTTGTTCGGGGAATTCAAATTCAGACACATGTAAAATCTGCATACACATGTAAGTACACATGTGTGATTTATGCAGCCATAAATTCGGTGTCATACTTTGCCAGCTTAATAAATTAAGCCATTTTCTGGTTCCTGCAATCAAGTCAAATGTGCAATCAATTTAATGGCAATTTTTCTAGTTTAATTGACTGTCAAATAGTTTTGCATGCCAGTACAGAATTATTAGATTGGAATGTTTGTTGATGGGTTAGAAATACAAATTTAAGTTTCAACAAATAGTTACTGGACAAAGTACAGTGATTTTTTTTTCAAAATAAAGAATAAAATTTAAATAATTTATCTGATACTAATTAAAGTCGAGTATAGAGTGCATACATTGTTCTCAAAAATACAAATTGTAGGATTTAAATCCTATCCTATCAACTGGTTGGTTTATACTGTATTTGTCGCTAATCTTTCGGCTGATTCTCCACATTCATTTATCACATGTGATAAAAAGTAAAAACGACAATAGCCTCGAATTTATTTGCTTTTCTGGGGGGCTTTCGTTGGATTCTACAAAGCGTGCCGACTCGATGTGTTTTCTTATCAGGCAAAACTCTTATCATTAAACGAAAATAAAAAGCCACAAGAAAAATAATGCAGGGCACCTGTCCGTTTAAGAGACCGGCCCCCAACAAATATTAAGATTTTAAATTTAAAGCAAATAAATAGAGAACAAATAGTAGAGGAAGCCAACCAATTAAGGCGGCACTCACACTAAATCTCATATTAATACTCATCTTTAAACACTGATTGCTTATTGTTTATAATTAACATAAGTTCCCAAAGTGAATGACCATAATCTAAAATTACCCATTCAACGTGGCGTATACGCAATAATCGTTTGCAAAATCGGCTTATTGTTTAGATTTCATATTGCTTTGTTTTCGTTTGCTGATTCAAATAAGCTTACCGAAGTTGTTCGATTAATTAAAATGAAGGTAGTGCACATAATCGACTTACCTGCAAAGACAAAAGGAAGTAAATAATTAATTAGTTGGGCTTACAAACTTTGAAATGGTTAACACAAGCTAAAATCCTAAAACTTATCAGTGAATATTTGATACGTTTTTATATTTCAAAGAAGGCCTCAGCCGTTAAATACTTCAACCGATTTTATATTTAAGCTGATTGGTTTAAATTTGATGACTTATCCAATACAATAAGAAAAAACATTTTATGATTAGAATTTTTGTATTTGATTTTAAATAACCAACCAAGTATGTTGATTCCCAATATACTTTGAATTTGTGTAAAAATTGTATCTATTAAATTATTTGCATTTGGATTATTATTTAAATTGTAGCATTTTCGAGGAACCACTGTATATCATCAACGACCTTTGAAGTTCTCGAGGAGGCAGAGAACGGGTGGGTGGCTATATGCTCAGCTTCTTATTGGATTCGTGGGCTGCTTTTGCTTATTTTGGTGTTCGGGTTTTTGAGGTTTTTGTTTGCCTTTGTTGTTCTTTACTTTATTTCGTTGACAAGTTCAGCAGATTAACATTTTACGCAATTAATACGAAAGGAAAATAACAGGCGTTAAATGCTAATTGCCAAATGTGAAACAAACAGATGACGACAAAAAAATAAACAAAAATAGGAGTGGGAGTGGGAGGGAGACGGGGTGGGGGTTGCAAAAAATCACCCCCGGTTTTTTGTGGGGGTGTGCAACCTTGAACTTTGACCTCGCAGCATTCTAATCTGCGCCTAAAATTTGATTGCTCCGAATACAAAACAGAAAAAAAGAACAGAAAAATAAAGAAAGACGCTTTTCGCTTCGTTTTTCGGGTGGCGACGTCGCTGCCTTCGTCGCAGCAGAGGCACCTGAGCAGAGCCCACATCGTCCCTCTCTTTTCAGGCATTCGACGACAGTTTCCCCGTCTCTTTCTGTTGATTTGTGAAGGATATATGGCAGGATGGCCAAGTAATAATTAGTCCCAAGTGGATTTCACAGCAAGCAGCTTACCGATTGCAGAAAACCGAAAATGGGCGGGGAAATTGGGAAGATTGGGGGTGGGCCGAAAAGGGGATAATGGTCAGCAGGATATTATCCCTCTGATTGGAATGCCTTGAGTCGAGTATTTGCTTGCGAATCTCCTCGTAATTGAGTTATTTCATTAATCCACATATCCATTTGGTATTCATTCGACAATCACTTAAATTCTAACCCTTCAGATCTGCATCATCAAATTTAATTATCGATAATGTTGATTGGAAATACATTAACGAGGTTTTTCGTTCACAATGATTTCTGTTGATTTACTTGTAAAATCAACGAAAATAGTGTTCAATGTTTTAGCTCTATAACCCTTTATATTTGCCTCATTGCATTCAATTTTACATTACAGAAAAAATAGAACGTTTTTATTATTTTTGGAAAAATTCATTATCGATTGATTAATGTGGATAAAGGATGATGGGATTCTATTCATAAATTATTACCCTGAATTTAAGTCTTTCTAAATATTTTCATTTTTAAAACCGTTCTATCTCAGTACGTATAGATGAAAGTCTCGTGACTCCTTTGATTGGTTTTATCAAGGGTCCAGAATTTCGTTGAAACATTGCTCACTAATGAATATCACATGCTCTGATTGATCCCCTTGGTTTATTCAGTTGAACGTGTGGTCTTCATCGCATGTGCCAGCAGATCGTGCTATCAAAATTGCCTGCAATTTGAACGTAGTTTTTTATTTTCACTCATTGCTCAGTTCTGTTTTGCTTTTTGTTTTCTTTTTTTTTGCGGTTAGATAAGCTTCGCTTTGCATGGGGACCCGGTCATGCTTTATTAAACAAATGGCACAACTCGCGGGTAGAAGTATAGTTTATGAATAGAATTCTAACAACTTAATTATAGATATCGCTGGTAAGAGATCTTCGGGGAGGTTGGAACCAAGGGGGTATATCAGCACAGCAACTTTCAATATAAAGCTATCAAAATGAATTGCCCAGGGTATAGAATCGAATAAAAATTAAAGAATATTAAAAACCACACTCAAAATCCGGAAAACATTTTGTAATTCATAGATCAAGCTTTAAGAATTGACAATCGTCAGAATTTCAATATCCATCTCCATGTCTCAATCTTTCTTGAAAAGCGAAAGAAACATCTCAACTAAATTTATGCAAAGCATAATATACCATATCCAAGCCATTCACTATATTTCAAAGCAATCGTTTGAATTTGGATAACTTAACAACAGTCTTATTCTTATATCTCTTTGTCAACTAAACTCAAGATAACTTAAAGAGATCATTTATCAGTGGATGGCATAATATAATATCGATCTTGAACTTCCGTAATTAATCGATAGACCGCTTTCTTTTTGTGCAATAATTGCTTAATTTTAGATAGCTTATGGAAAGATCCAATTTCCCAACTAATATTAGCACAAGTAAAAGCGTTCAAGATATATGATATAGATTCTCCCTTTCTGTTCAGAATCGCTTGAATTTCGATAACTTATCGATAGACCGTCTCTCACCTAGATGGCGAATTGCGAAAGTTGTAGCAGCAGCAGCAGAACGAGCACACCATATACACAAGGAAGTTGATGCTGCCGCACCACGTCGACGTCGAAGTATTACCGCTGCAGCCGCTGCTGCCGCCGATACCGCTAAGCGTACCGCTCGAGTTCTGCTCCTCGCTGGCGGTCGCTCCGCAGCTGCTGCTGTTCAAACCGCTGGCGGTCGCTGCCGCTGCCGCTGCGATTATCGATGCCGCTGATGATTTGCGACGCTGTCCCGCCGCTGTCGCTGCTGCCGTCGCTGCTGACGTTGCAGCGCTGCTTGTTTCGCTGCTTTTCTGTCGCAAAAAGCGTCCCAATCGGTGGGGGGCGTGGCTCTCGAGGGCGGGCGGAGCGCTGCTGGTGGAACGTTTGCGTTCTGCCGACGTCGCTGCTTGCTTTAAACGCTGTTGATCGTCGACAAATGAGATTTGCTTCCACTTTTTCTTCTTTTTTACTTTGGCGGTGGCTTTTAGAAGATTTCGCGATCTATATGTTGTTGTAACAGGTGTTGTTGTTGTTGTAACAGGTGTTGTTGTTGTTGCAGGTGTTGTAGCTCTGGTTGTTGCTGTTGTTGCTGCTGCTGTTGCCGGCGGCGTTGGACGCGCTGCAACGGCGACGTCGGCGTCGTCGTCACTTTTGGCCGCCAGTTCAGATGCTCACACGAACACACACATTAGGTACTTGGGCGCACGCACACACTCACGCAGGCAGAGAGCTGCGTCGACGTCGCGGCGGCGGCGGCATTCTAGAATTTTATGAGAATTTGTAATGATTTTTTAAAACCAAAATTCTAGTATTTTATTATTTTTTGTAAATGTTCTTTTTATCCAAACGGTTGTCTTCTTATCTGGATTGGTCAAATTTTAATAAATTGTTTAGTTTTTAATAGTTTTATAAATCGAATTTTCGTTTTTAAAGATTTGCTTGAACTATTGGAATTTATTTGAAAATCGTATTAGTTTTATTGTTGAAAGAAAATTTGATTAAAATTTTAAAGAGTTTTCTAGAGTTGTTTGTTTTCAACACAAATTTTGTAAATTTTTGTTATATTTTTTAAGGTACAAATTTGGGAATTCTTGAAGTGATCTTACAAAAATTTAAGAAGTTAGTTTAAAAGCTTTAATTATTTTCAATTTGTAATTCATTTATGGACCTTTTTTTAATTCAAACATCTTGAACTTAATTATTTTGGAAAGGTCAGACATGTTTAAACCTTTTCTTAATTATCAGATGAAGTTTATTTCCACTTTTATTTAAGAATGATCACCACACGAATTTTTTCTTCATATTTTTTATTAGTCTTTTTTTAATAATTTTTTTATAGGGATTAGGACTTATTTTATGATGAGCATATATTTTCTATTGGGCTTATGGATTTTAATTTGAATACTCACTCTCATTTACTGTTATCTTTGATTTGTTTTGATTACTGGTTTATTTTTTTCTACTCGACTTGCTTTATGTGAATTATGCTATTTACTAATTACTGTATTTTGTCTACATTTATATTTTTAGTTGCGGATACTGTCTAATGGTTTAAAATATTGGTTTCTAATGGAGCATTTTGATTTATTGTATTTTCACTGAGGAGTTTTATTGTGTCTCGTAGTTTTATATTTGGATTAGTTTTTATTTTGCAACTTTGGCAATTTTCTTGGCTTTTCGATTTTATTTGGAAGAAGTTTCAGTAGTTTCTGGGTTTTTTGCTGTTTATTGTTATTTTTTGTTTTTTATTGTGCTTTGCGAGCACGTTTATTAGTTTTCTTTTTTAATACTTTTTGATGCCGCCCTTTGTTTGATTTTTGTTTTGTTTATTTTGCACTAACTTTTAAACGACTTTTTGTATATATATTTTTTGTAATTACTGGCGTTATTTTTGGTGTATTTTTTGTTGCTTTTTTTGTCTGCTTATCATTCCACTCTGTTATCGCTTATCTTTATTTCTGCCGCTTCTTTTATGTAATTTACAGCTTCTCTTTCTTTTCCCCCTTTTCGTTTTGTTGTTGTTTTGCACACACGTGCGAGGGGCACTTGAAAAAAAAGGTAAAACACAATAACAAAAAATACACAGGCAATGCTGTTTTGTTTACCGAATATTTAGCATTTACGATTTTTACGCGTAGTTATTGTTTATTATTATTATGATTATGGTTGTTTTTTTTTATTTAGGCGGCGCGCGCGCACACACACTCGCACCCACACACACACACATACACGATATGCGATATGCGATGCGATGCGATGCTCTCTGCTGCAGCGACCGCACAATACTGCCGCAAAAAGCAGCGGAAAAGCAGAGAAAAAGCAGCGAAAGGCGGCAGAGCAGCGGCGAATTGCGCCGGCTGCGACGTCGACTGCGACAGAGGAGAGAGCACAAAAGAAAGAAAAGAGAGAGTACGAAGTTGAACAAAACGAACGCGTGCGCGTAAGAAATGAATGAAATGTTTTAAATTTACAAAAAAAATCATTAAAATACTTGCCAAATTAAAAAAAAAATATGGAAATCTTAGCTAAAAATATAGGGTTCAGTTCTTGCTATTCTATTTTACTCTTACTTGAATCTCCAAACATAACATTATTTTTTAAGACTTTCAAAATATTTACGAAAAAGAGAATATTATCATATTTTTACAATCAATATCAATATGATCTGGATCTGCTTTATAATTCCTTTAAGTGAAAGATATAAGATATAAGATAAAATTATAAAGAGGTTTGAAAAACACGAATTACATTCCACACGTCGGAATACTCAAGTCTTTCAATTATTTAATTAAATATTTTGGTTTCTAGTGCCGAATTCTTTATAAGGGTATTTAGCAATTGAGTGCAATTATGAAATGTATTTTATTTTTTATAGAACCCACTTACAGGGCAATTGAAATTCGTTGAGACCGTAAACATATTTTTCCACTGAATGAAGTGCGCAAAGTAGTAGTAGACTACTCCAATAAGAGCACACAATTCTCGGGACTTAACTCCAAACTTTAGACCAACTTTAGGAGATTGTTCAAAACAAAAAAAGCTTGCCAACTTTCATATCGCCGGAGAATAAGTTCCTGGCTATTTATTAGTGTTGTTTGTTTTCCACTATTAACTATTATTTACCGTTTGCCGGAGAGAGCGGCAATCTCGAATTGCTCTTTTGCGCAGAAAGCTGCGCGCTCTTGATTCCAATCAGCCCCCTCTATCGCCGTGCATTCTTATCAGAATAGCTCTGCCGACGACGTTGTTTTTTGTTGTTGTTTGCACTGTTGTTGCGCACTGCACTTGAAAACTTCATTTACGCATCTTTTCTCTTTGGCAATTTGCATGCGAAATTTGCATTTTGGATATTGGCAAGACCTAATAATAATAATAGATAATCTCGGGGTCAAGTGATGGGCGCGGCGGCAGCGACGTCGGCAGCGACGCCGGCAGAGGGGCAACTGCAGCGACGGCGAACTCAAGTGGTTGACGTCTTCACTAAGCACTGGTTAACAGGGTTTCGGATCGATCGAAAGTCTATGTATGTTCCCAAGGGATTTCATTTGGCACGAGGCCAATTCTTAAAAGGAATTGTACAAAATAACTACATAAACATTCAATATTAATATCGACATAATAATGTTGTTTTGGATCAATAAAAGATGGGAAGAAAGGACAGAAATAGACGAAAATCCAGTTCTAATTAGACTCTTGATACCGATATAATAATTATATTGATACAGTAAATCTACTTATGGATATCAGTGAAGGGTTTTGTTAATATCTTTCATTTGCAATTTCTTTAAAACAAGAAGTCTCTAATACCGTATAAAATATGTGAACATAATTTACCGACAGTTAGCGATTGGATTTGAAGTAAGATTAAATAAAGTAATAGTATTTTTAATTTACTAATTTGCAGATAAATCCGTTGCATTGTTACTTACGCGTTGCACTATGTAGATTATCATATGTAATGTATCGATTTTCTCGCTTAGTGGGCATCTCTACTGTGTGGTCCAGTGTCTGGAGGACACGAGGCGGTTTTGATAGCTAGATTAGTTGACCCCGCCACCACCACCACAACCACATCCACCTTATGCTGCACTCATGGCCGGCATTCCGTTATTAGCTCTTAAGCTGCCCCAGGTGCCTCAAGGTGCTGCAGGCACAAACAAAATGGGAACACGGGGCCGAGGGTCGAAAGTCGAGGGGGTCGAGGGTCGGGGGTCATCCAAAAGTTTCAAATTTCTTTCGGCCCAATAAAAATAAACAAAGGAGCCGAGGGAAAGTGGCCTGAAATGTGCCCCCGGCTCGGATTGCAATTATCCTGCGAGAGTTATCCATCAAAGATGCCGCTCGCCACTTGTTCTAATGAAAATTTGCTGCCATTTTCCAGGATGGAGATGGGCTTTCGCAGAACAGGTGGAACGGAAACGGAGCACCTTTCGCCATTTTTCGGATTTATGGTTATGACCGCCCCGAACCAGATGGTATCGCAGCTCTACGGTCTTTTGCTTTAAACAGCCGAAAGGAGATCCATCAAAATGGGAATTAACCGGCCCAGCGAGGTGTGTTTTCAAAATTCATTGGACTCCAACAAAGTTGATAGCTTATCGACCAAGATTTAATATCATATAATAATTCAATAAGTAAGCAAAATTGCTAGGGATAATTGTATACTTGTGTTCATGGCATACGCAATGTTGAACTTGTCCAAATTATTGATAGTATATATATCAACAGATAAACAATTTAAAATCCTTAGTAAAATTTATAATACTATTTGAAATATTCTGATATATGGTTGATTAAACTCTTCAACATCAGTAGTATTCAATATCCATTACAGAGGTGAAAGCCACAAACCAATTAGGAAATAAAAAAATCCCTATTCGCACCTCTGTGTGATTGTCAACTTTATTTTACAAAAATGCTATTTATACCCCCTGTTTCAAGGAGTCCCGTTCCTCCCTCTCCAAAGCCCCCCTTAATCTATATCCCCGCTGGCCTGTGTCCATTTTTGCTTTGACAAACAGCCACAACAATAAAAAAGGAAGAGGAAAAAAAAATGGAGAGGCGGTGGAAAAAACAGAAAACTAATGGATGGGCAATGGCACCCAGGGGGCTGGCTTTAGAGATAGGCGGGTCGGGGGGGGTGGCGTGGCAGGGGTCCTGGGGATCGGAGGGATATATACGCATATATAACACCCGGTGGAGGGTGCTCTTGCTGTTTGTTTGAGAGATTTTTCGGGACGGCCGTGAGTCAAATATTTGCGACAAAAACGTTTGTTTTCTGTTTTTTTTTGTTTTTGCTTTCACCTCGCTACTCGGGAAACTCCAATTTCATGAGTGTTTTTTTCAGGGACAAAATTACCTGAATTGTTTTGGTGCTCGTTACACTTCTATGCTGGTCGCATTAAAGCCGACTTTGAATTGTGTCAGTGGCGAGAAGTGTTTGCTTTTGGTTTAAATATTCGTTAACAACTGGGTGTGTCAAAATAATTGACAGAAATGCAAAGGTTGATATTTAACATCCAATATCATTACTTAGTTTTCCCTCGAATATTACCGGGTTTGTTCAGTATTTTGCAACTGATTACCGAAAATCTTGGGGATTTCCTTCTTCAAAATATAAAAGCTAGTTTAAACATTTTCATTATCTTTTTAATGGTATATTTTTCGTGCTTAATATTTTTTAATTTCCTGCTCTTTGAGCTTCGGTTTCGTTTGAGATTTTTGCCCCGCCCGCTGGGCGTGTGTACCCGAAACCAACTGCCACGCCCATGCCGCCCCCTTTGGCGCACAGCTAACGGTACTGCCAGCGGGCGGTAGGCGGTGGACGTGGGGGGCGTGGCTGGCGGACAAACAAATTGCATGCGTCTCTCATTTCTCATTTCGCATTTCAGTTGCCAGCTTTTGTAACAGTTGCACTTGCAACAACGCCAGGTGGGCGGTCTGCCACGCCCCCGAGCAATACGCATCGCCCCCGCCCCCTACTACACTTAAAACAAAAGGTAATTAGTTTGTAGGCAACACAACTGCTTTAAGTTGCTAACTAAATAGTGACCCGTTTCAGGTTTTGTTCAAATCATATACATATATCATATTGTTAAGTCAAAATAAAAGTTATATATCATATATCATATATATCATACCATAATAATATGTTAATCATAACTATATTGTTTAAAAAACATGAGAGTAAGCAATTCATATTCATATCCTAATAATATCACTTGTATTAGAATTTTTTCAAACATTTCAAACCAAATGGCATCGTATCATTTGATTATCGAATTAAGTCAATCTTTATCCCTTGCACTCGCTATTCGGACATTGTTTTAAGTTGTTATTTTTTTCTCAGTGCACCAGCTCAGTTCTGTTGTCTAGCCACTGCACATACCGAAAAGTTAATCATAAAAACGACGACAGAAAATGCCAAGGTTCAACGTGTTGCTGATTGTTTTTTCTCCTGGGTGTCAAATTGTTAAAACGTCGTGGGAAAAGGGGTGCGGGGAGGGGGAAAAAAAGGGTGAAAGGTTGAAAAAGGGGGCGGATAGACACTCCCACCAACCAGTTGCACGCTGCGTATACGCAATAAACGCGCATACAAAGCCAAAAGCTTTTTTATCATACGTTTAAAGTTTACCAAAAAAAAAAACAATATTTTGGTAACAAAATAAAGATGCCATCGAGCTTACCCAAGTCGTTTAATTAATCAAAAAAGGTAGCAATTTCACATAACCGACTTACCTGTAAAGAGAAAGAGGTAAAATGATTAATTAGTAAGTTACAAAAACATTTTTAGTGAAACTTAAATACTATGAATATATTAAAAATTTTACTAAATAGCCACATTACTTTTATACATTCCAAATGGTAACCATCTGTGAAATGAGGGAAATCCTTGAATACTTTTTTCAATGCTTGAAATATTTCAAGAGTACTTTATTTTAAAATTGTTGTTACTTAAACAACTTGGGTATATCATTTCCATTAAATTTAAAGTATTTTTAACAAATAAATAGTTGTCTTATTTTGATTGTTTTTGCATTTACCAAGTTTTCCATTTCAAGTCCTGACCTTAACCAACAAAATTCGTATTAAGCGGTTTTTCACTCGTGAACTTTTAAAGCTTTGGCCAAAAGAATAGCTTTTCCGGGCAAAAAGTTAAGTGTGGTGAAAAGTTGCGAGGAAAATGTTTTCACATTTTCCAAAGCTTTGGGTTTGCTGCCCAGCTAATAAGCTTTCTACGAAGTACATAATTTTCTTAAGATCGATTATGTTTTTAGTCGTCATATTTTAAGTTTCATTTTTTCCTTTCTTCCTTCCCTTTTTATTAAGAAATAAAAATTTGTAATAGAAAAATGTTTCTTAAATTATTTAGTTAGCAGCGAGCTGCTGTTCAACTTGCCCTCGATTTTCCCAAAGTTTTCCATTTTTTAATCACTTTTTTAGCTTTTGGTCAAAGCCCAACAGGGATTTTAAGCTAAGCAGGAGAGCAGCTAAAACATGAAGGAAAACGGAAAATGGGAAAGGGAGCTGGTCAAAAAGTCGGCGGTTAGCTCAAAAAAACAGGCAGTCAAAATCCTGTACCATTTCACAGAAAACTGTGTTGCGTTATTAACGGGGAATTAAGATGGGAAACAGAAGTTAAAAATAAAGAAAAAGTTCTTTATTATTTTTCACTTTATATATTTTCAAAGATATTTGAGTAATTTTTAGAAATTACCCTGAACTTTGTGATGAAAATAGCTGCCGAAATGCTTTGCATTTGTCAATTATTTCGCGGCAAGTTTTCTCTTTTTTCAATTGAATTCTTCTTTAATTTTTGTTTTCCCATTCCCGAAAATGTATATTAAATTCCCCAACTCTTTTGTTTCTGTCCTTTTCTTTTTAATGGTTTTGTGTTTATTATCATTCCTTCTCATCCGAGGGCTCACCTTTTGTGCCTGCTTCTGTTTTCCGCTTTTTCTCAGCATTTTCCCATCTCGGATTGCCTTTATCTTAGGGATATACTTCAAATGGCCATCCGAGATGCCTTTCCCGTCCCTTTTCCTCCATAAGATGGCCTTGCAAATGTCACACGTGTCGTATGCGTAATATTCGTAATGTCAGCATTTAAAGCGGAAAAGGGTTCACGAAAAAAAAAAAATGAAAACATGCATAAAATCAAATTGCATTACGTTGCATCGACTCGTGCAATTAGCTTAACTCACATTTCATTTTCATTTTATTTGCTTTGCTAAATATAAACCATTCCAGTTTTTGACAAAGTTAGGTAATTAATTAGCGCAAAAAATGGCTAAGGGGCGTAATTTATAGTTGATTTAATGCCTCCTAATTAGCATTTATGTTTGTACGGTAGGCCCTTTAATAAGTCCCCCGGTTTTTGCTCGCCCATTTATTAAAATTATAGGGGATTCCATTTTGTCAAAGAAAATATAGCACCAGCAACTGCAAATTAGAACAAATGGCAAACAAATATTCAAAAATATAGCTTACGCAAGTTTATCTGAAATTTAAATCAAAATAGCACCAAAGCTTTTTTAAAAACTTGTACATTCTTTCGTTAAATCTTAACAAAGAGATGTTATTACTTTTTAACATTAAATTCCTAATTTAAATACAATTGCATTTATTTGTTTTCAAACATAATTTGAAAATAAATAGTTCAATGGGAGTCAACCTTTTATGGTAATTTAATCTGTTAAGTAACTAAACAGCTTGAAACAGAAGCATGAATAATTAATAACTAACAACAAAATTTCAGTTGGAGCCTATTTAAATCAAACAGCTCCATCAAATTTATGAAGAAAATGAAATGGACCACTGGATGAAAGCCTAGATTACGGAAACCCACAAAATTAATGAGCTGCGTATAGACTTTCAATAATATCCTGACTAAATTGAAGGACTTGCTGGGCCGTTTTCATCTCTTTAGCTGAGCAAATATACCTTCATTAGCGCCTGGAAGTATGCAATACTCGACTGAGAATATGGAGAGGGGAGGACGAAGAGTTCCCCTCCCGAATACAATATGCAAACAACGGCACGTTTTGGCATGCGAACACGGCCCATCTCCTAACTCTCTAAGTCCCTCTTAACCACTTTCTGCCCACACTTTCTCCCGCGGGAAAGTAAAGAAAAGGCGACTGCCAGCATCTTTCGCACTTTCCGAAAAAAGGAAAACTTTTCAAGCCAAGAGGCTCTTTTAGGGAAACGACTGTCAGATGACCAGGACACACCGAAAAATTAATCAAGGGTACTTTTAAAAGCAATAAATAATCAGCAGAAAAATGGGAGTTCTTAAATATTAATTTCCATTAATGATAATGTAAGTTATATAAATATCATACTAGTTTTAAGTCCTATATGATTCAACACTTTACTCTGACTAGATAAATTAAATTGTTCATCATTTTTCCGTGTGTATGTAAGTGGTTGGCCTAATGGATTAACTGCAAGGTTAAATTCAGGGTTTGACCGACACGAGTTTAAGGTTGAACAGTTTAATTAACAATTTCTTAGGAAGATTGATTGACAGAAATTCAAAACAATTTTGAGGCCTGCAACAGGCAAACAAGACCCAAAAGTTAATGGCAAAGTGCTTAGGAGACTGCCATCAAACTGGGTATTGATTTACAACCTTAAATTGCCTTGAGGCCTTCGTTTGGGTAATGGATCGAGGGATTTGTTACCATTTAAAAGTAATAACATTATTGAAGGCATTGCAAATGTAATTTAATCTCTCTTAGAACTAGTTTTAATTCCAATTCCAACTTTGGCACTCATCACATTTGAAATGTTTGCCACTTTACCAACATAACTTTGGGCCACTTAAATCATTTATTGCACAACTTTTCTCTGAAAAATCCCCCAACGCCTTTTAACCCATGACAAACCCGACGGCAAACCGAAATGGCCCGCTTTCGTTGGGGGAATACCCCTTTTAAAGTTGATAAAAATGCGGGCTGCGTCACCGAGCCGATCCCCTGATAGCTTAAAGATTGGAGTATAATTTATATAGACATTAGCCTGGGCTTGGGGCGTTGAAATTTTCAATTCATTGCGAGCCA
Source organism: Drosophila kurseongensis (assembly GCA_018153305.1). Taxonomy (NCBI): domain Eukaryota; kingdom Metazoa; phylum Arthropoda; class Insecta; order Diptera; family Drosophilidae; genus Drosophila; species Drosophila kurseongensis. Next base: position 3,353,034 of record JAECXX010000141.1, read on the forward strand.
AACCACCGACTTTGACATGGCATATAAATGAGGAGCACCCCCAGGACTTCTCGTCCTGCCCCCAAAAATCCCAGAGAAATGTATACATTTTGTGCTGTGTTATTTTCTTCTTCTCGTCTTTTTTTTGTTGTTTCTGTTGTTTAGCCTGTTTGACTGGGGCAAACAGCAACAATAATAAACATTTCTTCTCGGACCATTTGTCTGTGTGTTTTTAATAATAAATAAACTGTAAACATAAGTCACGCATACAGAGAGAGAAAGTTGAGCCTTGAGCTTCCCCTGGATTTATGAGAGGGGTCAGGGGTCATGGGGGCGGTTGTGGCCAAAGCTATGCAAATGTTGCGGCCTGCCTGCGAATCTGTCTGGATTCTTAAGGGCCCCCCCTCCCCACCATCCCCTCAAAACAGACACACACACAAAATTCCCTACGCCCCCCACTACAAAACTTCACTTTTTGGTTAATTCCTAAGGGAATTTTTGATTCGGGAATTAATGTTATGACTAAAGTGGGCGACCGACTTGTTGGCCAACTGATAGGAAGCCACAGCAAAACGGCAGGCTCATCCCAGTTCTCAAAACGATTTATTCCATTTTATTCACTGGCTTCGGAAGACCAAATAAATAACTGTGTGGCTTAGTTTTTAGCTGGTTTTCTTAATGGGAAACTGAAAATACTCATAAAACAATACACAAACAAAGTTGTAGGGAATTCTTATTGAGACTTTTGATGTGAGCAGCAAAAGTGACCCAAATCTTGCACTTCTAAGCTCATAATTTTCAACAAATGGCTTTGCTGAAAAGTGACCCAAATCTTGCACCTCTAAGCCCATAACTGTGTTCCCACTTTTTGTTGTATTTTTGGGTCGATATTTTCGACATTTTAATGATGTAACCCCTTTCCAAATTTTCAAAAAATGGCTTGGCTGAAAAGTGACCAAAATCTAGCACTTCTAAGCCCATAACTTTTCTTACAGATATCCGAATTCAAAGTGGCATACCTTAAAATGATTGTGGTTTAATTCCCTAAAAATCTGTGTTCCCACTTTTTTTTGTATTTTTGGGTCAATATTTTCGACATTTTAATGATGTAACCCCTTTCCAAATTTTCAAAAAATGGCTTGGCTGAAAAGTGACCCAAATCTTGCACCTCTAAGCCCATAACTTTTCTTACAGATATCCGAATTCAAAGTGGCATACCTTAAAATGATTGTGGTTTAATTCCCTAAAAATCTGTGTTTCCACTTTTTTTTGTATTTTTGGGTCGATATTTTCGACATTTTAATGATGTAACCCCTTTCCAAATTTTCAACAAATGGCTTTGCTGAAAAGTTACCAAAGTCTAGCTCTTCTAAGCCCATAACTTTTCTTACAAATATCCGAATTCAAAGTGGCATACCTTAAAATGATTGTGGTTTAATTCCCTAAAAATCTGTGTTCCCACTTTTTTTGTATTTTTGGGTCAATATTTTCGACATTTTAATGATGTAACCCCTTTCCAAATTTTCAAAAAATGGCTTGGCTGAAAAGTGACCCAAATCTTGCACCTCTAAGCCCATAACTTTTCTTACATATATCCGAATTCAAAGTGGCATACTTCAAAATGATTGTGGCCTAATTCTCAAAATCTCTGTTCACGGCTTGGCTTGTATTTTAGGTTGATTTTTTGGTATTTTATGAATTCCAATATCATATTAAATATTATATTTACTTATATAATTTTTATTTTAAGGGTTTGTCCTCAATTTCTCTTGAAATTTGTTTGCGTTTCAAAAATAAATATGCAAATATTGAGCAACAACTGTCAACTGGCTAATCCCCTCGATTCCCGCCATAATTTTTTCTTACGCATCAGTTATTTTGTGTTTGACCATTAGCGCGTATAATATTTCATAGCGATTAATTTTCAGAAAGTACACACACACGCACCATTTTTTGTATGGCCTTATTGGCATTTCGTTTTCTTCGCCTGCAATTAAATTTAAATACATCTAATGGACGTAATTCCAATAATTGTTTAACTTTCCCTTTCCCAATTTCCTTTTGTGCTTTAAAATTTCATGGCCCGGCAGCTTCAATTACCCCGCCACATCCTTCGTTCCTTTTCGGGGTTCATTAAAATTATTCTCTTTATTTTCGTATTATTTTTTTGTGTGCCTGCTGTTATTAATATATATATATAGAGTACATATATAAATGCTGTCGCTGCCAGAAAGAGAGGGTGGCAGGCGGCGGGAAAGGGAGAGGGCGACAGTTCAGGGTACGAAAAAATTAAAAACATTTAAATTTAATTATACGACTATGACAAACAATTTTGGCATTTTGTCAACGTTTTTCGGGGGATGAAGACTTTTCTTGTGACATTCTCTGACTGATGGAAGCCCCAGCCACCCACCTTGCCACGCCCCCAAGCGGCTCGCCCCCAGACAATTTGCAACAACAAGTCAACAATTAGCAGCGAGTTCAATGTGCCATCAGAGTCCAGGACATGGACAAGGATATAAACAAGTTCATTAGCAAAAGGGGGTTTTGGGTGGCAAATCAAGGGGGTTAGAACAAGGGAAAGGTCAAGGGTCGAGTTGTCCTTTGGCACGGACACTTTTAGCCAGCTCAACGGACATATTTTGAATTTAGAGCAAAGTTGGCGGAGTGTCATAGAAATTTAGTTTATTAAATATCCTGTTAAAAAACACAATTGTGTTTGAAGTAATTGTTGTGGGGTCTTTAAGGGCCAATTTCTCAATGTCATGTAAAGCTTCTAGTTTGCTTTAATTAAATTTCTCAATGTTATGTTAAAAATTCGAACGACTTATCTTCACAGGGTCACACGAGAATGCAAAAAATTTGAACTGCAAAACCTGAAAAGGCCAACTTTTTATCGTCATTTTCGTTTTGCCGATTAACACATTTTAACTACAACTTTGCCTCTAGTAAAAACTTGACATGACTTTGAGAAATCGATCCTGAAAAAGATATTTTTATGAAGTAGTTTAAACACTTTAAATTATGGTTTTTAAGTGATGAACTTTGGGGTCTCTATGAGTCTTAATACATTTGTAAATAAATTAAATATAAATAAATAAAATATAAATGAGAACCCGATAAAAATTGTATCATAATTGAAGGGCCTTAATAAATGATAATTGGAGACTCACCCAAAGAGGTCCGAATCGCTGCCTGGGAAGCTGATCCTGGGCGAGAGGGGCGAGCGTCCTTGGGCCCTTTTGAGCATATCATGCAGGCCCGGCGGCGCATGGATGGGACTCAAGATGGTGATCTTCCGGCTGCCCGGCGGTGCCAGGAAGCCCCCACTCAGGGTCAACTGGGTGCGCATGCCGGCCGACGAGGAGCTGCTCTTCATCTCGATGGTCTCCGCCGACTTGGAGATCAGAATGGAGGAGGACTGCTGCAGTCCGAGCTTGCTCATCGACAGCTGCATGGATCCGCCGGTGGCCGAGCTGTCCACCAGGCTGCCAGTGGAGGCATCCACACCGTGTCCAACCCCACTGCTGCTGCTGGGATCGTCGATCTGCGTGGAGGCACTCCGGATGCACTTCTCCGGCCTCGAGGATCCGGAACCGGCCACCCCGGCCGCCGCCTCCGAGTGCGCCGATGTGGAGCGCACGAACTGCCGCACATGCTTCTGGTGGGCAGTGAGGAATCCATGGTTGCCCTCCGGCTGCTGGAGGAAACTCTGGAAGCGGGTCTTGCTGCTGGAGTTGCTGCCCGAGTTGGAGGTTCCGGCGAGATTGCTCGAACCGCTGGCTATGAACCGGGTGCTGCTGCTGCTGCTGGTGCTCGTGCTGGTCCGCTGCTCGCTGCTGGTGATGATCGAGGTGGAGCTCTGGGCCTTCAGCTGTTGGGCCAGGGATGCGGCCGCCGCCGAGGTCAGCATTTGGGTGGCTCCGGTCGAAATGGTGGTGGCCTCGCCCACAATCGTACTCGACTGCAGACTCTGGCTGCGGGTCGAACTGGATATGATCTTCTGTTGCACCTGTTGTTGAGTCAGGTTCTCCTGCTTCTGTTGCTGTTGTTGGATTTGCTGCAGGCCACTGGTGCTGCTGCTCATCGAATAGGTTCGAGTGGCCACCTTGGTGGTGGAGCTACTGCTGGAACTGGAGAACTTCTGGCTCTGCACCAGCTGCTTCTCGGGGGATCCCAGCTCCAGGTCGCCCATGGAGCGCACCTCGTCGGGATCCACTTCACTCGGTGTGGTTATTATGTACTGTGGCGGTGGTGCTGGTGCTGGTGCTGGTGCTGGTGCTCCTGCTGCACCACCATTACTTTTCTCCTGGGACATTTTTCTAAAATTTATTTGTTTCCTTTTTTGAGCGCGTTTCTAGGGAACAGAATTTATGCTTTTAATTTGCCTGCGCGAGTGACAAACACTCACACTCTTGCCTCAATGCATTGCATACTTTCTTCTTTTTTTTTTTTTTTTTTTGGGGTCACGGATGAATAGTTTTTGGGCAGGGATGTGTTAAAGCTGGGCTAATTAAATGGCACAAGTGGAATCTCTGCGTGTCACAAATGTGGTTTTTCAGGGGGGCAAATATGCTCCAACTTTGTATTAAAACATGAGAACAGAGCCAAAGCCACTGCACAAAAGAGACAGATTTTAATTAGGGACCAGAAATTCATTCGAATTTTGGCTTTGCATTCATTAAAGAATTTCACTGCACTCCCCCTTGTAATTCATACATTCAATTCTTGTGAAAAGTAATTATCTGGATTTATATTTAATTATAATAAATATGAATCACAAAGACAAAACCATTGAGCAAAGAGAATAGGAATTTTTTAATAAGAAGACCAGAAATTCCTTTGGAAATTTACAAAGCACAAAGTTTGAAAATATTTACTTATGCTTAAATGTGGTTGATATTTCCTTCCAATTTGTTTAACATCAGGACACAAAGCCAAAACCACCGAGTAGTAAAGAAGACATGATTTAATTCTTTCTCAACCAACAATTTACTAAAATATTCACAAAATATAATCTACTTTTCTTTTGGCATCACATAGAAAACACCAAAATTCTTCGGAAACGTATGCCACTAGCTTGATAACTTTATATACCAGAGAATATGCTATAATACTTGGCAAAAGTGTATTATAAAGAGCATCATTAGCTGGTTGAGTTAATTGGCACTAAGTTTGCACCGATTTTCACACAAACCTATATGAAATCATTGCGGTAAACCTCATTAACGAAGTTCGTGTAGCATTTCCCCAGTGGCAAAAGTTTGCTTCGAACTCGAACGCAACATGTAGTGCTCGCCCGTTTTCCGCCACCCCCCCCAATTTTCCCCCATTTTCGCCTTTGGCGAATTTTTCTTGTTTTCATATTCCTTCTTCTTTTTTTTTTTTTGGGTGAAAATTTTCGTTTTCCCTTTTTTTTCGTTTTGTTCCAAGCGTTGTTTTTGTACTCTTTTCGGAGCGTGGCTTTTTTCGCTGGTGTGCCTTAACAAGCTGCATAATTAACCTGTGAACCGTGACCGTGACTCTGGCCACGCCCCCTTGCCAATTTAGCCGCCCCTGGTTTTTCGGTCATCCCCCGTTAAGTTCCAAGTTGCCATTGCACTTTGCAGAAAAATTGGAACAAAATATTTAAAGCTTTTCTTGCAAGTAGGTATTCAAAACAGTTTATAATCTTGCAATAGCAGCTGGTCAAATATTCATTTGTATTTTTATCCATTAAATAAAAATAAATAAAAGGCTATTTAAAAAAGTTCCAAAGCAAATTTAAAGAAGTTTTTAACATTTTTATTACGTCAAAGGAAACCATATTCTTTTTCAGTTTTTCATGTACAATATAAGTAAATTTTCAAGCAATTAAAGCGTGTTTGTTACTTTAAAAAACGAACTTTGCCCTACTGCTAAAAGCGTTTTTTTTTCGTTTACTTTATTAAATAAAATGACTTTGACTGCAGCTGTGATTTCTTGCATCTTCTATTCCGGTTCTTGTCCATTTTCCTCAACCTTTTGACTTCTCTTTCGATTTAGATTGAAGAGAAACAGAAATGAAAAAAAGGAAAAGGGGAGAAAACAGGAATTAAATGCGATTTTTCAGGAAATTTCCGCGGAGCTTTATCCTTATCCCTTTTTATTTTCCATGTTTAACGGGAAATCCAATCATTTCAATTTAATTTCATAAGCGGAAATACATTTACTATAAAAAGGACAATTGGGGCTAACTGAAAATCATTGGTGGGGTCCTTATATTTGATTGAGAAGCACAAATATTTTAGTTATAGATTAAGTTTCAAATACTATTATTGCAGCTACAAATAAATGTCCTTAAATGATTGACTTCCGCCTTCAAAATGCTAACTTTAACCTCATTAAGTCACCGATTTGCGTAACCGTTTTCACTTTTTCGGCAAGTCACCTAAATTCCCAAATTGTCGGACAATTGAAGGTCGGCACTCGCTTAGTTGCAATGTCTGTCACATAACAACAAAAAGGGCAACAAAAGGACACAACCAACATCTTGTGCAACAGTCACGCACACACTGACAAATCGCATGCAACACACACACACACATACACACACACACAGAAAAGGATGTTACAGCAATTTTATGCAAATGGGTACCTTTGGCTTGCCTAGTTGCCTGAGAAATGAACGACAATAACGACAATTTACACTGCGAAAAATAATTTTTCCTAATCCATAACCATTTATAAAAATTACAAAGTTGTAAAAGACTTTTAATTAAGAAATACAGCATCATTACAATAACATTACTTTACTTATGGTAAAACTAATTTTAATAAGTTAGTTTTTTCAAATTTTTAAAATATTCTAATAAAAAACCTACATATACAAATGTTATTTTTCAGAAAAGTTTTTAGAAAAGATGATTTCATATATAACTATTTTTCTTGACAGTATTTTATGCCTTATTTCGCTTAGTGCAAAAACTGGAAAGGAGTAGGAACTTGCCATAGGCAGAATGCTCGTCTCCCAGGATTTTTCGTCCAACTAATCTTTCTCCTTCTCGTTGACACTTTCCATTTTTTTTTTTTTTTGGGGCCGGGGCACTTTAAGTAATTGCGATTCGAGCGGAAAAATGAGGGACAGGAGAGTCAGGCCAGTAAGTTTACTGTGATTCGATCAACTCAATTGCCCGCAATCGCCCGAGTTGCACCAGATATTGCCCCCCACATAATAACGCTTTTGCAATCGATGCGATTGTATATTACCTAGTTCTGTTCCTCATTCGCAGCGTTATTTATTACACCTCATAGAGTGCATATTTGATTTGATTTGCCCGCTTCACTCGTTGCCTTTTCCGCCGCCAAACAATTGAGCCGGTTGGAGTACAAAACAGAGCAACAACAACGGCAACAAAACCAATTTGCATTTACAGCAAACAAGGCGAAAGCAATAAGCTGCATGTGTTGATTGCCACGCCCCCACCGCCCCCCATTCGTGGCGGCGAATGTGTGTGTGTGAGTGGCATGGTTAACAAAGGCTTTCCTCCGCTTTCCCTTACACCCATACACATGTCAACATCATTAGCCATATATCAACTTCACTTTCAATGCTTGCCCAATGAATTTTCTTAACGTTGGGCGCCAAAAAAAGGAGGCCAAGCACAATGGCTTTAAATTTCCAAAAGTTACGACATCTTGACTTTGAGTCGCAGGTAAAAAATGGATATTTCCATTGTTATATTTCAAATAGATTATATGTATTAAACTCAGGCTCTGCATTAATTCTGTGATTAATAAAAACAGACACAATATCTTGAGATAAACTAAACCCCATCCCAATATAATCTTTATATTTTAAAATATTACCAAAGGGATAAGGTCTGGATCTTTAACTTCTGAATAAATCAAGCACAACTAATTAAACAGAGAGTCTATTTTATTTTGTATTTTTACTGCCCCATCCATTTTGGCCGAAAGATTATGAAAGAGCTGCTGAATGGAAAGAAAATTATTTAGCCTTCAACCTGGTGGCATTTTCTTTACATTGGATGGGGAGGGGTGTTAAAGTGGGTGAGGGGGATGGCTTAGAGGCTGCATCGCTGATATTTACCAAATGAATTTCTCCACACACACACCTGGCCAAAAGCAATTCGCGGCCAAGGTCAGCGGTGCTGACATGCATTAAAAATAAAACCACTTTAAATTGACTTTGACGGCGGTGTCAACCGAGAAAAGTGCATTATAATGTACTAAAAACTGCGGAACAACCCACGGTTGACCTTTCTAGAATTCATTGCCTACTTATTGGGTAAGCGGGAAATGGAAAATGGGAATTGGAAAATCCATCCCTTCATCCATCCGACCAACTCAATTAACGTCGTCAATAATGCACTGTAATTGGAACAATTTTCCACTGGCGTAATTGATACGGAACGGTTATTATGATCGAATTGCATCGAATCAAATCAAATCGAATTAATGTAATGGCCCAATGTTGTAATGGGTGGAAAATTTTAAATTGCTTATAGTCCAATTAAATATCTGAAGAGAATTTTAACTCGATTTTTAGTTGGTTAGGAAATTGCGGCGTAGCTAAAGTTCACAAAGTTTCATATTCACTCTAAAGTGTTATGAAAGATAGCCATAAAACTGATTTAACTCATCACTGGTTACAGAAAATTAGAAATTTATATTTTCCACTTATATTTTGAGAGTAAGTCAGCAAATAATCCAAACACAATTTGTCTCTATTTCGTAATAAAAGGACTTTGTGTCTCCTTTGGTCATTGAGTTAGGATCAGCCGCCGTATTTCGCTTTGCCCCGCCCACTTTTCCGGGTTTTCCCGCCCATCCCCCGCCGGCTTATTGCATCATTGTGTGCTCATCATGTCGGACTAAGTGAATTTGGCTGGTGTAAGAGAATTTTAATGCATTTTCCACATAGCAATGGATGGATGGATGGGCGGATGGCATGGAGTTTCCACCTTTATTCTAGCGGAAAATCGAATTTTCCGAGGAACAGGCAGGTGGAAAATATGGATGCCGAAACGGATGCACCACTTACAACGGCTAATTTGTGTGAATCTGTCAGCATGAAACTTTTTTTTTTTGTTTTGGGGTAGAAACTCTGAAAAAAGAGCTAAGGGAAAAGCGGGGAAAATTCGGGACGATGCAAAGTGGCAGTCGGAAAAGGTCAGAGAGAGGCTACTTTGTGCTGGCAATTCAATCAAACTTCCATTAATAATGGAACGTGGTAGAAAGCACTGAAATGTTAGAGGCTTGAAGTATTTTCCATTTCTCATAGCCCCACAAAACTTCACCCACCACCCACTTCCGGCTACATTACTTAAGCCTATTTAAGCTGCCGGGGGGCGGGGGGCGTGGCCTGGGGTTACACGACAATCAAAGACACAAGCCGAAGACCAAATTCAAAGCCAGGAAAAGAATTAAAGACAAGGAAAGCCGAGCGGAAAAACGAGATGCGAGACGGGAAAGCCGTTTTCCCTTAAGAACTTGGTCTAACGTCTAAGCCAAACAGAAATCAACACGCAGCCACACACAACTTCCACCGGGAAAACAAAATAACTAAATAATATCACAAAGCCAGGTATAGAGAAACAATTTAAATACATATCACTGCGGAAAGGTGACCCCAAATTGCTCTCATTGGGCCCAATTTTGAGGTTTAATTTTATAATAGTGTGCATTGCATTTGTATACTGGTTATTTTTAATGATTTACTATGATTTACGATGATTGACAGAAAGGTGACCCAAAATAGAACTTCTGAGTCCATAATATGGGTCATCTTTATCTGATTCCAAAGCGGCATGACTTAAACCCCGATTTCAAAATGGTATACCCCAAAAAGCATGTGATCAAATTATCTAATACTCTGCCTTTAAATACCAACACACTCACAGTTTATATCTTGGGATAGCGTTCCCGGAAAAGCTGGCAGCAAACAAGGCCCCAGGCGAAGTGGCAAGTAAAAGTGGCGAGCACAAGATGTGGTGGGTTAATGAGTGGTTTCTGGGGTCGTCGACAGGTTTTCCAGATGGAGGACTTCGACTGGGTGGGTGGTTCACAGGTCGGCTGGCCATAAATTTGCTTAATTTATTTGTGCGTGCCCTCGCTTTAAAATCGACAAATTGGAGGTTCGAAGACAATGAAGTGAAGTTGCCACTGGGTCGCAACCGAACCGCAAAACCAATTTGATGATGATAAGGATGGAGTTGGGGTATTTCTGGCTCGAGGGTGGTGGCTTTAAGGTCGACATCAAATATGGGAGGTATTTCTCAGAATACAATACACAGTGTGGTATATAGTCAAAAGACTACGCTTCTTGCCAATGACACACGCCAAAGTTCAAAGTTCAAATTGCAAAATCGGAAAATGGCATAAAAATGCCAACATGCATTTTCCATTTAGTTGTGCCCGCGAGTGACAAAAAATATATTAAAAACCACTTAAATGTGGTTCTGTTTTTGGTATTTGGTCAAAATGAAAAACTGCCTTTTCGGACCATTATTTATTGTTCTTTTTCTGGCTTATACGTATTTGCATTTATTCACCGCGATGGATTTTTTTTACCCCCCGGTCGTTTGTGTTTGTTTAAGGGTTAATGCTATCAAAATGCTGAGCATCAAAGATATATATCAAAATGAATAATAGGACAGAAGTGTAATTAATTTAAAGTCAATTTAACAATTAGTTTTTATAAGATGCCATTTGGTGAAAAGGGCTTAATTGATTTCCTTTTTGGGCGTACCCAAGTTATGCATTTGGATACCCAATTTTTAATTAAAAAAAACCAAATCGTTTTAATTAATTTAAATTTATTCGGTGCCTGCCAATCGATCTATAGCCCACTTGCCGTTCATGATAGTTGCCATTAATTTCCATAATAGAAACATTTGCGAGCGGCAAAACAACTTCTTCACACGCAACTCCCCCGCCTCCTCCCCCCGGCCAACCACGCCCCTAATCAATCAGTCATTCAGCCAGTCAGTCACCCATCCCCACGCCCCCATTTTCCAGCTCCATCGAGTTTTTCCGAATTTCCCCCACACAAAAAATGAGTTGAGTGAGAGGTGAGGTCACAACATGGCATGCAACATTTCTCGGCAAGCAGGTTAACAATTGAGAAAAGCGGCCGAATAAGAATACAGCTACAATCACAAAAGCTGACCCAAAAAAAAAAAAGTGAGTTTTTCCGGTAAGGGTGTAGGGTTGGAAAAATGCCGAGAAAAATGCAAAATCGATGGGCGAAATTTGGACTGAACAAGAGCTTTAAAGAGAAATCGGGCGGTTCAAGTTCGCCGGGGGCATGTGTTGATCTTTCCCACAAAAAGGGGTATAGCTAAGGGGGATATCTTGTATCTATCACACACACACATTCACCCACACATACACACGCTTGCCCACACAACAAACCCTGCCACACACACACATTTGCAGGCGACGCATTTCAAACATTTGCCTTGCGAAAGGCAGAAAGCGGTCTGAAATGAAAAGGGGTCAGAGTCAAGCCTTTGTGGCAAATTGTCCCATGTACAGTAAACACCGCGCAGTAAAGAACAATCTTTACAAATGCTAACATTTAAGACTAAAACTCACTAGGAATGGAACTATTGTTTTTCAAATATGCTTAACAATATTACAAATTTAAAATCCCTGATAAACAAAAAATTCTCACACCCGTTAATTTAAAAAAAAAATCGATGTTTTTCAGTTTCTGCTTAGCGAACAATTTTTTCCTTCAGAATATATATATTTATTACTTTTGCCATTATCTGACAGGTGTATACTTTCTCATTGTTATATTATAGCACCTCCTATAAACAGCTAGTGCTTTTAGCGAGTGCCGCCTGTGGTGGTGACCTTATCAGGTGGCTGGTTGAGTGGGAGCCTGGACAGGTGAATGTCTGCCTTTGGCTTTGCTCATTTTTCCAGTTACTGCTATCAAAATATTTATAGGCACTTGAAGCTCACACATACAGGTCGGTAAATTGTTTGGCAGTTCTCTCATTTTTGAGGCGATTTAACATTTTCCCCTTGACTCGAGCTCGGACTCTCCGGGGCTTTTCCCGCTGCCTTTCGAGGCAATTACATAGTAATTCATTGAATAACAAGGAGCTGAGCAAATATAAATATGAAATGAAGAAAATACCGATTTCCGTTGTTTAAAAGTGAGCACAATGCTGTTGGAAAATGCGCAGGTGATGGGCGGAGTTTTCCCATTTTCCCCGTATGCTCCACTGGCCAAAAGGCGAATGACAAGCGGTCGGGCGAGATGAAAGCGAAAGGCGAAGACAAAGAACGAGACGGCAGAACGCTGCCACGGGGAATGGCGAAAGGTGAAAGGTGAGGGAAAGTTTGCTCTTGTTGTTTTTCCTCCTCTGCCACGTTTGTTTGCTTTTTGTTTCACTTGAAGCGCTTGGCTTATGACCCAAGTACAACTTCCTGAACTGATACTGTTTCTTTGTTCATCTTGTGTTTTTTGTGCTCACTCATGTTTCATTCAGGGAGTTGGCAGCCCAGCTTTAAATCTGAATCTGAAAGGTAAGCACTCCTAAAGTTTTTTTTAGGCAAAGGTTGAGAAAGGCTTTAAAAAACATAAAATGGAGCCCCTTTTGTATGTTTTATTTTTTCCAGAATCCAAAGAAATTCTTCTTTGCTTATTTTTATCATGCTTCTCGTAGCGAGTTGGCAGCCCTCACTAACGAAAATATCTTATTCAGTATTAACTTGCATAGTGTTTGGTAGCAGAAAAAGAAGAACACATTCCTATTTGTTTATTTAAATTTAATTAATGAAGCATTTATTCAATTTAAAATATTTACAAACCTTAATTCAATTTGTAATGCATTAAAATATTCTTTAAAGCACAGTGCAGAAAGCCATTCATCTAAGAAATCCTTAAGAAATAAATATCGAAGCAAGTCTACCGACCGGAAAATTGAGCAATTATATTTATGAAAGGAACTTGAACAGATTGTGGAATGGGATCAAAATAAATGTGTGGAAAATTCACGTCCAACTTCTGCATCTCCATTTTACCCTCAAAAAGAAATGAGATTGTTTGTTTATTTTCATTAGGTTTCCCTGGCAAATGCTACCACTAGAAGACTGCAATGTGATTTCGTATGAACAAATTGGAAGCTTTTGTGTAATATATTCGTCTTGGACTTTTTTTCATCCCGAACGTTTAGTTTATTTTATTATTTACCTTTTGTCATATTTTCTCCATGGTTTATTGCATATATGTATAGGTGTGTCCTTTTTTCTTTTTTTACTTCTCTTCTTTTATTCCCACTTCACATTGTCTTAGATTTTGTTCACTTTAATCCGCTTTTCCATTTCCCCGCCTCAAATTTAGTTTTTTCCCCTCTTCTTTTCTGTGGCAACATTTCATATTCTTGTGCTGTCTGGTTTTCTTCTGCTTTTCCCGTCCTCTGTTTATGTTTCTATGTCAGTGAGCGGAATTTTCATTTGCTCTTTGGACACGCCCCCATTTCCCGACCTCCTCTTTAACCCTTGAGGGAAATGGCTCTTTGTCTTGTCTCTGGTTTTTCTTGTTTGTTCTTTATGTTATGTGCGTGCTTCATTTAAACGTGAGTGGGATTTCTTTTTATTGGAATTATTAATTGCTCACCTTTTTTTGCCCGATAAAACCTAGTGCCAAAAGATGAATCTAATAAGTTAAAGAGCAAGTCACTTGACCAAAATCCATTTTCATTATTCATCTTCGTTATTATCTATATTTTGTTTGCATTCATTTATTTTCTGTACCTCATATCTTTGCCACCTGTTTCTGCAATCTGCATCGCAGGTGGAGAAATGAGAACGAGGCTGCCAGCAGTAATTAAATTATGAAGTGTTTCAGCCACATTTATCCATGCCTCCTCGTCGGAACCACTTCCTCAGCATGTCAGGGAAGCGAAACAATTCCACCTTTTCTACTAAATGTTAGAAATTCTTTATACAAATATTAACATTTATAAAACAAAAATACAGTATGTGGTTAAATGCTTTTTAAAAGTTTCAAAATCTATGTCTTGAATGTATTGAATTGGACGTTTAAAATGTCCCTTTTCTAAAATTCTTGGATGAGTTTAAGAATGTAGAACAACATTTTTTCAAAAGTAAAAATATGTAATGTAAAAGTAGGTATTGTAAATAAGATTTCCTAAGATTTCAGTTACTTTCGAACAAAATGTTCAAATCCAAATATTAAAATATTAACCATTAAATACTTAAAATATATTTTCTTAAAATATAATCATTTAGATTTTGGCCAGTGTGGCTGCAGTTGTTGGTGTAGTTGTTATTGCTTGAGTGCTCAGCGAGCTGGCAACACTTACACATCAGACTTTTTCGCCACACAGAAGCACAAACAAAAAAAAACCAGAGAAAGGCGGAAACGGAAGCTGTTTGAGCTTTGTTAAGGGAAGTGGCAAGGGTTGCAGGAAACGCGGGCGGGTGGAAAAGCCCGTGTGAGAGCACACAAGCACCCCCAAAATACACAAACAAAATATTCATACAAATTAGGAGGCAAATTAAATTCACACACACTCTCACACACACACACACGCTCGAGGGTCAACTAACGGACCCATTAGAAGGGGGTGGGTTGGCAAATGGAAATGGAAAATGGGGCCCTGGGAAAACAGGTGGAAAGCCCAGGGGCCATTCGACAATATGAAAACTGATTTGTGCTCGTTATTGTTAACGATGTTCATTAAAAAAGTTATTGTGTGGCCGGGAAAACGCAAGAAAAGCTAACATGAAGAATTTTCCCGGCCTTTGGTGATATCATAAGGAAATATGAAGAGTTTACAACCGGCTTAATGGCTCAGAGAAAAATATGAACGACAGGTGTTGGGAGGACGACATATATCCGCCATATAGAACATTTTGTCAGCAAAAAACTAAAGGGGGAAAATTAATAAAATACTGTAAAAATCTTTGCCAAGAATTTAAAAAAGACTATGAAAATATTTATCATTTGAAAATGTTATAAAACAAGGTTTTTATCCTACAATTTATATTTAGTACATACAAAATATTAATAAATATATATTAGAACAATAATACCCCTAAATATAGTACAAATAATCTTCGCCATTTCTGCAGTCAAGAAAACCCTACATTGGTTTTGTTCTAACTGAAGTTTATTTGCCATCATCTTTCTGCCAACACACAAAGGTTTTCAAAAGCCAAATATGCTGGCGGCTATGTTGGTAGACAACCTGTTGACAAAAATTGCAGGAGCATCCTGTTCCTCTTATACATAAATACCGTTAGCCCAGTTTATTCGAAGCAATTTTCCCTCGAAATCAATATGATGGCCAAGGGAAACCCGCAACAGGCAGCTTAAAATAACAAGTGAAAGGACGAGGCGAAAATACCCTGAGGTGAATTAAAGAAAAAATGAAAATAAACCTGAAATTGTTATGAATAATGTCTCAAAAATTCATGTGGCAACACATCAAATTTTCCCATTTTTTTTTCGCGACAACAATGAAAACACGCATTATGCCGACATGAGCTCATTTTAGAATGTTTTATGTGAAGTTAAAGCCAAACCAGAAACACAAATAAAAAAAGTTAAGAAGATGAACAGGGAACGGAAATATATTTTAAGGAAACTAAACGAAAAGCCCCTGTTAAGTTATAGAGTAAAATATAAAAATATTCTATTTGTTATGAAAATAAAATGGATTTAATTTATAAAAAATAGCTAAAGCCCCAGTACCTGAACAGTATTTAATATAGTCATTAAAGAAATGGTTTTCCACTGAAAATCAAGCCGCGACCCGTGAGCAAACCGTTTTTTCTTATTGCTTTTTTTTTAATTTCGAGCGCTGTCATCTGGATCCCGCGTTATCTGGCCAACTACCCGTTCCCTGCAGCCATCAAAGAATTCTTGTCAACAAATTCCAGCTGCGCGGAAAACCAGCTACCACCCACTATCCCCCCCGCAATTTTCCGGGCAACTGTGACCCTCGGTAAAACGTGTAAAACTTGATTAGCTGCCAGAATGCAATGACAGCGATAGAGAGCCTAGGGCTCTTGTGCTCACTCCTCTTTAATGAAATATGCATCCTTCGAGAATGAATCGGAAAAGTGATCTGGTTAAAGGAGTATTCTTTTGCCATTTGATATCACCATTATAAATATTTTTTATAATTCTTTTAAGCAGTCGCAATATAATATTACGAAACGCTCTTTTTTTAATAGTTATAAAAAATTCCTTTATGCACATTGAAGCCGGAAGACATATGTAATCCCATCAAACGGGGAGTGCAACCAATGGCATTTGCCACGCCCCCTTTGCTACCATGTTGAGGATTTGACGTCCGTTGAATGTGTTTTTTTTTTATTTGTTTTGCTTTTTTTCCCATTGGCATTAAGTTGTCAACATGGCAACACAGTAGGAGACAATGGGGCGGAGAGCAAATATTTTGCATAACTACAAGCAACTGGAGGGGACAAACAGGAACAGGAACAGGACCAGAAACTGGGACTGGAGCTGGGACAGAAAGGGAAACATCAGCAAGGACGACGGTCGAAGGACGAAGGACGAAAGACGAGGGAGCATCGAGTGACAGCCAGTGAAACTGTCGACTTTCTGTCAATCGTGGCCAATTCGAGACTAAAAGAGAAAGGCTTATAAACGAATACACAAAAACTAAAATCATAAACTAATTAGATCATTTGTAATTTTAATATTGAAGGTAAGAAGTATAAGTATTAACCAAATTTAATTTAAGAATGGTAAATTTTCATGATTTATTAATTGAAGCAAAAAAGTGACTTTGGTAATGTGGCAAAGCTGCCATCAATACATTTGTATATTGATTTTGTTGCATATTTGATATGCTCACTGCTTAAAGCCAATAAAAAGTAATTATATTAAAAAATATATTTAATGTAAGATGATATGAAACTTATGTTTTCAAACAAAACTATTAGAAATAATCTTTTGATATAATAATATCTGATAATTATTATTGTTCTTTATCTCAATCCTGGTTGTTTTTTATTTGAATTCAGCATTTTTGTGAGTGTAGCTTCGACGGCGGCGCTTGACATTTGCCAGGCATCCGCCGACACACACTCTCACGCGCTCTTTGCGAAATATGCGATAAGGATAATAAGCACACACATAAATATAATGCGGCCAAAGGATTGCCGCGTGTGTGCGTGTGGGTATCTGTGCGAGGATGTGGCCATGTGTGCGTTGGCATTAAGCGCATCAAAGTTAATGGCTCCAGTGGAAAGCGAGAGACTCACGGACTCACGAACTCGCCCACTCTGAAACTCCGGGCAACAGTCAGCAAGGACATCGCATCGCCTCGCATTCGAGGAGCTTAGTGATCCCAGCTAGGAAGTGGACACTTAAAGCGCCCCCTGGCGGCGGCGCCGGGGTAAGGACATCCCCGGGCGAAACGAGCACTTCGCCATTGACATTGCGCCGCGAAGCAGTTTTCGAGTACGCTCAATATCACACATACGCACTGTGTGCGTCCCAAGAGGCAAATACGGTTATTGTTGCCTGGTTTTCTCTTTTTAATCACTTACGCTTTGTTTGTCCGAAAATAGATTGTAAACACTGTTTGGAGTGGAATACAAAATCTATTTTGTTTGGCTTTCTTAAGCAAACAACTAGACACTGAATTATTATTTATACAAAAATGATTTCGTTAAGATTTTCGTAACAAAAAGAAAAAATTATACAAATCCCATTCACCTTTTACTATTTATTAAAATGATTGACTGAAGAAATTTGCCAATCCATTGGCATATAATTACTAGCAAAACCAATTATCAGCTAGTTTAATAAATTCGATTTTACAGTTAATATTTCATCAAATCCCCTTATTGAGGCTTTTAATTTATAATTGCCAAAACAAACAATTGTTTTATAAGCCACTTTCAGAGACCAAAAATGATTTCTCTAGTTATCAAGAAGGTGGTTCTCGCAAATCTCTGGAAAATATAAGCCACACATTAATTTCGTGTACATTTAATTGCCAAAATTTGAGTCGCAAATGGAATCGCTTTACCGCACAAGTAGAGCACATTCGGACCGCCTTTCCCCCAGACTTTTCCCGTCCTTTCCTTGGATTTTCCTTTATGCCCGGTTAATTTGTTTGCCGTACCACTTCCAAGGTCGCAAACACCATGGTGGCGGCTAAACTTTTCCACTGGTCAGGCAAAAAGCGACTTGATTAGGCGACATAAAACAAGTTAATGACAGCGCTCATTATGCCGTCGCAGCTGCTTAAGGAAAATCCAGCTTTTCCACGGGTTATACACACGTCATTAATCATGTAAAATATATGCTGTTGCAGTACTTTAACTACTTTTACGCTCTTTAATTTTGAAACCAGTATCTCTTGGAAAACGAATGAAAAAGAACTTCGAGCTTTTAAGAAAATGAATGGCAAGCACAATAATTTATTCATTTTATATTTGCCACTTATATAAAAAAAAACACTTTAAATCACTTTAAAACTTTTAATGACTGACTACTATAAAATATATTTTATTTTTTCAACACACAATGAAAAAAAACGAACTTTAAAATTGAGAAAAAAATACACATGACTGCACAATAATTGATACCATTTAAATAGCGTATTAATGCATCAAGATAAGCCTCCATGTAGCATTATTTAAAAATCGAAAGAATTTTCGTTAAAAAAGGTAATTTATGGATTGGTTTCCCGCAAGAATTGATACATTTTTGAATACGCTGCTGGCAGCCAAATATAAAATAAAAGAGAGTTGGGGGATTCCCCCAACGCAACCAAATAAAAATGATGAAAGACTTTGTGTTGCGTTGCGTATACTTGATGAAAGAAAGCCCAATAAAATGTCGGCAGAAAGGCATAAAAGCTGCTCGAATAAACAGCGTGAGGCGATGAGCCAATGAGCAGTGGAAATGGGAAATGGAAAATCTAGACATCGGGCGTTGGCAGAACCGAGAAAAGTTTCCACCTCTTTGCGAAACTGCTGCAAGTGCCATTCATTATTAAATCGAATTGACACGCGTCCATTTTCCTCTTATCCACCTTTGCTGCATTTTCCGGGCATGATCGATGAGGTGAAACCAATGCAATTACACTTTTGCCGTGCGAGAAAAACTCAAAAGTTTTATTTCGGCTTGAGATGGGCAAAAACAAAAACTAAAAAAATAAAACCCCCTTCAAATGCATTTTTTAACAGCCCTCGCTCTTTGGCATTAGAATCAGGGAAAACTAAAAGTAATTTGCGGCTGGCAAAAGTTTTGTTTTCGAGTAGTTGCAAATGGAGTTCATTTATCATAGAAGAAAGGCGACCAGAGTGGCGAACAGCATTTGCTCAACTTATTTGAGTTTTTGCTTGGTTAAAAACATTAAGTCTGGCAGTGGTGGATGTTTTAGAGATTGCTGAAAGCTATTCGCAACTATTTCGGAGTAGGATAAAATGTGTGCTTAAGTGGGCTACTTCATAACATTAACTTATCCCTATCCATTTTAATTACTTTCGACTTTAATTCGAAATTTAATTTATAAATTCAACAACGTTTAATTAAAACCATGTGAAAGCAATTTCATTAATAATCTACTTGAATATTTATTTAACATTGTGAGAGCTTATCATCAAACAAACATATCTGTAGTAGATGGTTGTTTAAAAACAATTAATTAACAAGCATGGAATAAATTCAAATTCCTTTCCAATATCAAAAAATACCTATTCACCTATTTTTCAGTGCGATTTCCCTCCAACTGAGTTTTTAATGCTGCCCTAAAATATTAAATAACGGGGAATCACCCGCTGATCAAGCTGCCTTGAAAAAAAACGATTTTTATCGAAAGGCCAATAGGAGACCATTATTGAATTTGATTGGAGTTCCCTTTTGCAACTTTCCTCGCTTCGAAATTATAGATGCCCCATGGGGGGCGTGGCAGTGGGCGGTGGGTATGGGGCGGTTGGTAGCATAGCAATCATAACGTAACATGCGAAAGGCCAGCGAGACAATGGGGCACATTCGACCCCCTTTTAACCCCCGACCGACGGTTTCGATTGACACGTAAACAGGGCTAAGCGAATCCACTCGAGCAGAGTGAAGTTGTCGACGTGTGGTTGCACCACCCAGTGCACCACCCACATCCATCGCACCACCGGCTGTCTGTAATTGAACGCCGGGAAATTGCTCGAGACCAAAGCTCCTGCTCATAATTGCCTTTTCGTCCTGGCACGTAAGTTTGTGAATATGCAATACAGTGGGGCGAGAAAAATATTATCGCAAAATTAGCAATGATTTTCCATATATTTTATTCAATATCTCTTTACTTTTTTATACGTTTTTCTTCTCCTGAAACTATTAAAAAATCGCTTTCTTTTTGACATTGGCTTAGTTATGCTTTATGGCATTACCTAACCAGATTATTTCGTGTTTAGTGACAATGTTAAAATGTATTAATTTGTTGCCAAAATGTCGCTGCCCAAAAGTGTGCTAAGCAATTTATTTGACTGTCACGAACAAATGTCCAAACAAAGTACAAATATTGCAACTATCTAGTATTTGAAACTATCTGGCAAAATAAACAGCTGTGCTTATTTAAAAAGAATCGATTCTATGTAAAATTCTCTTCTTAGTAATCGAACTCTACATTATTTAAAATTGATTTAAGTTAAAATTTTTAAATAACGTACTGATTTTTTCGGCATTTTTCCTACTTGGTTATTAGGTTTATCTGTGGCAAAAGATATACTTCAAAAATATGTTCCTCACCAAAATAAATCTAGGAAAGGCAGTGATAGCAGATTATTTTTGAAAGTAGTTAGAATAAGGCAACCGCACTGGGTAAATAAAATTGTTTAAATTAATATCATTGTGCATCCAGTAACAAGTGCCAGTAAAGAGTTGACAAGTAAGTTGGAGTTGGTCAGTTGCTGCCTTAATTACATGACCAAAGTGTTATTTTGTTGCCACCGGCAACGAAACGCAACGGCAACTTTAACATTTTACATTTTCCATTTTCCATCTGGCACTTTGCCGCATTCCTCCACCCTTTCTCGATAATGCAAAACTTTCGCTTAATTCAATTAAAGCAGGAAAGTTGCACTCGACTTTGTTGCATTCACAGGACTCGGGATGCCTTATCTGGTCTCCTTGTTTGTGGCTAAAACTTGGCAATTATTTGCATCACAAAAGTCGAGATCTACGCCCACCACTTAACATGTCCTGTGTGGCCAGGATACGGGAACAGTGGAATGGACTTGCCACATCGATTGATGGAAAGGATAAATATGGATTTCGGCCTGATTTATTGTCCTGAGCAGTTAAATTAAAATTCGAAGGAAAAACGTACGATTTCCATGGAATAATCTATATTATTGAAATGCCTCAAAAGGATTCTTGAGTCATAAATAAAAGAAGAAAACAAATAATAATCAGATATTTAAGAGTACATTTAAGAAGATTAATTTGGAGTAATTTAAATTTTAAATTGACAAAACCAACCTTAATTAAAAGAATCAATTTTAAAAACTACTATTTTAATTATTTTGGCTAACTTAAGTGGTTTAATGTTGCTCTAATGTTTATAAAATTTCAATAGTTGCCATTTTCGTTTTGAATACTTAAATATTGTGAATTAATAAAGTATTTCATTAATAAATAAATTTCTCTAAATATAGTAATATAACTGAATAGTTCTTAACTGGTTTATTTCCATCATGATTATACAAAACATGAAACGTTAGTATATAAATGTCTTTATAATAATCATAAGCCGATTGTCAATGCTCACACGTTTCCGATTAGTTTACAATTATTTGAGTATTTTTATATTTTGTTCTTCTTTTTTCGGTCTAGCGGCGATAAGTTTATGGTGTGTGTCCTATAAATCACAATCAAAGTCATGTTAACAAGTTATTTGTACTCGTTGCTTCTTTCGCAGTCGCAGTCGCTGTTTTTGGTTTTATTTTTTTTTACAGCCCTTATCTGTTTATCAGTTTATTTGGAGAGCAGCCGAAGAAAAAAGGGAACGATGTGGGAAATAATAATAATAGTAGTATGCACATCAACTGGCTATCGCATATGGGCCAAAAAGCGAGGGCGATAACTCTTACTGGATTAGCTGTCGTGCGGCATTATCTCTTCTATAATTCATTTCCAGTGTGGCTTTGGATTTCACATGGCTATTTGTCGCCATAATGTTGGGTGAAATCGCTGGAAATTCTGTTATTTTTAACACATTTTTTCGGTTTGCAGTCTACCTTGTTGTTATTTGTTGAAATAATTCCCCAAATAATGTGGGATGAAAATAATCTGTTGTTTTTATACATGCGTATTTGCCTTGGGTATTTTTCACACAAATGGTAAAATATTTTATAAGTAAATTGAATCAAAATAAATCTATATTATTTCAGGGACACAACAACTAAAAAATGTTAATTATTTGTAAAACTTTTTAATAAAATATTGGCAAACAAATATACGATTGATTTTTGTTATATTTTTAGTTAAATGCCTAATTTATATGGTTTTACTCTGCCGGCAGTTTTTATTAAAACATTCGTTATTTGTCGAAATTACTGCTTAAATATTTGCAGACGGAAAACTATAACTTCCGTTGTTATAATTTCTATTTGCATTTTGTTCAGAACCCTTTGAGCGTAATGCAATTTTATTTGCCTGCCCACTGTTTGCTGTTTACTAACAGGAAAAAGTTCGTACCGATCAACTTCAACCTAATTAATTATTATACCAACTTTTTCCAACTTTGCAATATGCACGATATATATGTTTTCGCATATATCCAACGCAGCTGACCATAGGCAAAGTTGGCCAACAGTCTGTGGTGGGCTGAAACTTTTGAATTCTATTACAGTCTTGGGCTTATGTATGTCGAAAGCTAATCAAAAACTCATTCAAAATTCATATACAACAGGTAGGAGGCTATAGACTCTTTAGGGTGAGTGAAAGCCAAATCAAAATCCAAGTTAGCAGGAAAAAAAAGGATGACAAAATTTGCCCAGAAAACAAAAGGGAATCCAAAATGGGCAAAAGGGAAAACCGGGCTTTTTTCCTCAACCAGTCGTAAATTTAGGGCAAAAGTTTATGCAAAACAGGGGATGACATTAAAATACTTTTAAAGATCTTTGCGCAGACCTTTTCCCCCGAAAAAAAATGTACTTAAATTGTAATAACTTAATAGGAAGAGCCACTTAAATTACTTGCTTTGAACGAAAACAAATTACGGTCTCTACAAATTGCCATAAATTATTTTAATTGAACTTACATCATTTGGCGGAAATGCATTTCAACTTTCCGCCATACATTTTATGTGACATAATAGCCATTGATGGATGGTCGCACGTGTTTTTAATGTCGTTATTTAGTATACTCCTCGTTTATTATTGCTTGTTTCACATTGTATTTTAGGCAAATTAATCGTGCAAAAATTGCAATAAAATTTGAATTTAAATATGTTTAAACATTTTGCCTTGATCTTTTTTTTCTTTTTAATTTGTATAGATATTCATATCTATAAAAAAATCAAAAGATAAATATATGTAGATGGACCTTAAAAGTTAACAAAGAATGTTTCATTTACTAATTAGTGAAAAAGTATCCGTTTACTTCCTTTAAAAGAAACTTTTTTCTATCAGTTCCATGGAGAGAGCTTAAAATTTTTTTAATTAGCAAACTCGTTTGAAACTCATAATGTAGTTTGAGAAGACAGTCCATCAGAATTCCTGACAATTGGCATCCGAATTACTGGCACATCCCCATCATCATTTTAGTTTCGGTCGGACAAATCCATTCTCACTTCGAATTCCATTCGGCCTTTGTGGGCTTAAGGTCCAATGCGAAAATTGAAAGGAGAAGCCTCAGATTCCAAGTCCTGGTTCGATGATGATTACGTTGCATAAATGCAGATTATTCTGGCCACAAAATCAGACCACAATTGGCCAAATATGCGTCTCCATACGACAGCTGTGGTCCGTTGACATGCTCACAGGTTCGATTATTAATTTCGACCGACAACTGCACATGCTTTTGGCAGGTTTTCTCCCCATAAACCATTTGATTAGGCCTGATATCAAAACCAAACCACCCGGAAATCGCCCCAACCAAAGAACCTTTAATTAGGAATCGGCCGGGAATCAAAGTCCTGAGGCCACAAAAATCCAAAATGCGAATCTGAACGAAAAATCCCACATTCAACTTGATAAACACATGTGTCACATTGTCTTTTTTCACCTGACGGGAAAATAATGAAGAAAAGGGAAAAAATCAACATAAATTAGTCATTTTCAATATACAAATTACGATTTAAATTTAACATTTTCTAGCTTCGTTTATATCAAACGTATCTGTTATTTATTTCATAACTTTATTATCAATATAAAATTGATACGATTGTTTCTTGTTATTAATTGGAAACAGAGCTTTACTGTGTCCTCAATAATTTTAATTTTCGCCACATTTTCTGCTGTTAATAATTAAAATCGGGCCAGAGTCTAGTGACATGACCTGCAATGCACGCCAGTCCGCCCGCGAAAATCCCACTTTTATTTCTCCTATTTGTTTTGGGCGACCCAAAAAAAAAAAATGAAAAAGAAAGTGGAAAACGGAAAACAGAAAACAGAGGAACAACTGAGGCACAGCAGCTGGAAAATCGAAAATCGATGGCTCAAGTGGAAAGCAAATTGCTGAGGGCGGCAAAAAAAAAAATAAAAGTTGTACGTTGAGAAATCGATTGCAAAGATTCTCGGCACTTGCTGTAAAAATCGCCATTGAATAGCAGATGGCAAATCAAACAATCGAATTCAATTATTTCGTTAATTCAAGCAGATAACATCTCGTATGCGCAATGTCAGCTGGCAATCAAAACGGAAAACACTCGATAAATAAGCATTTCGATATTTGATGGATGGCCACTTTTCGTGGAATATAAAATAACGACTTGCTTATGTGAGCATGTTTTTACACACACTTAGGCTTTTGATTAAACGTTTATTTTCTTGACTTATTACATGCAAATTCTGCCTTTAAAAGTTTTAAAAATAGTTATCCTAAAAAATGGTTTGGTTTGTTTTATTTCATATTTGTTTTAGGCAAGGCAAACGAAAAGTTATTTATATATCTAAGTGGTTCATAAAACGTGGCCAAAATTGTTTTAATTAAATGCTTATTATTCGAATAATGATTTTTTATTAATGGTTGTTTATGTTTGGTTATACACAAAAGATAAAAGACCTAATTGTTTATGGATGTTTATGTTTATGCTAATTTCTGAAAGATGTGGAGAAGCTGCGAAAAGCAATTATAGTTATATTTAGCTTTTATTTAAAGACTTTAAATTAGCTTTGACAAGTGATGTTTAAAATTTTCGAATCCATGTTCCTTGCCATATTCAATTTATATATATTTTGTTTGCAGTTGATTATTCACAAGATGTTTCTGACCATAATTATGTATTTTTCGAGCACTTAAAACCCTACTTTGTGATATTAAATCACGATTAGAAGGCCATATCATGCACAATTCCTCAGAATCCTTGATTTTGGGTTTTGGTAATTGTATTTGGTATTTGGCATTTGCCAAAGCAATTGCAAAACCCATCCATCATGATGGCCGTTACAATTTCCTTGGAAAATTCCCATGCCAGTGGCCAGTTGACACAAATTGCGGGCGTTAATTTTCACCTTTAGCCAGGGCCAAACGGAAACGATGGCCGACAGTTTGTCAACATCGATTTGTCCTTGATTTTCTATGCAAATTTCCCCATCGATAACGGCCATAATCAATATGGCACACAGCCTGTTGTCTTGGCCAACGGGAAAATAGAAAAACAGGGCGGCACAAAAAAAACAAAACATAAAAAATGAATGTCAATGATTGATTGAACTTGTCACCAAGTGACTCTTATCAACGCATTCATATTGCTATTTAATTACAAAACTTTTCAACTGATTTGAGGTTAAACAGGGCTGTGTGAATTCTGTGGTCTGGCAATTAATGTATATAGAAATGCGGATCTGTAATGTAATTCCCCTGGCGTGTTTAATAATCTCAGATAAGTGAAAAACGAAAGAAAAATCGGTGAAGGGAGAGCGGGAGGATAAAGCCGAGGAGGGTACTGAAATAAGTGCAAATTGAAATATAACGTATACGCACAATTGCACACGCACACATACTCAGCAAGGGCAGGAAAATTGCTAATTTTTTTCTGGAAAGGGACAGGGATACTCTTTTAAAATTGGAACATAAATAGGAAACCTGTTCTTAAATTGAAGTTTGGCCGTTATTTTAATTAAATTTTTTAGAGCTTAAGTAGATACTTATTATAAAATTACGTATACGCGATATACATACACAAAATAGGGAGTAATACTAAATGACCATATCTCAACTTTTAGCTTGAGCACTTGGTTTTTAAGAATGTTTAAATAATAAATGTTTTTTTTACATTTTAACTAATGAATTTTCGCGACGCCTCAGACTTAATCACAGCCTCATCTATAAAAATTAAATTTCTTGAGTTCAGATGTTCATCAATTTAAATTAAGAGTCTTCTTGCCCCAAAAACCTTATTAAAATGTCACCCCAAAACGGGTTCCCAGGGTCCATAAGCCCAGAAGTAAAAGCTTATCATTTCGTGGAGGGTATTTTAAGTCACCCCCGTCATGTTGACAAAGATTATGTGACAATAAGCTTAGATAATTCATTTGCTACGAGGAGCACATAAAGCAGCCTCACCACCACACATTCAAGGGGGAAATTCGGCGGGGAAAAGCGGTGAAAGGGGGGCGGAAAATGTGCGGGGAGGGTGGGGTCACAATGGGCACTGAACAGAAGCAGCTGTCAATTGTGTAAATATTTTGTGGCAAAAGTACAAATAGAAATGCTGTCGATAAATCGAAGCACATGACTAGCCTTGCATTAACAGCTGCGACTTGTATCGTCGATATCTGTGTGTGTGTGTTTCAATGTAAAACGGGGGAGAAAGTGGGTGAAAGGGGGTGAAAGGGGGTGAAAGTAGGGGTGCTCACTTGAGAGGGACTGTCAATTACATTTCAATCATTTGGAGTTCGTGCCGCCTGGGAATGGGTGTAAATGAACCATCAAAATGGCGAGTGTCTCATCAGCGAAATAGTTTAAGAATGAGTTCAGCAGGAGGTGGTAATGGCATGGTAATGGCTTGGTAATGAGTGAGTAATAAGTGAATACTCGTAGAAGATGAGAAAGTTATATGAAGGATAAAGAGTAAAGAATAAATAGGTAGGCATTAAGTTCAGTAATCAAAATCATTAAGTGTTCAGGAGAAAAAGAATAAATTAAATTTATATTAAATTTCAAGTGGAGTAAGTAATGATTATTTAGATATACCCAAAATAAAATCCAACTGAGACTATTTAAACAGCTGTTTCGATAAAAGACAGTAATAAAAAAAAAATGTTTAATCAAAACAAAACCAAAATTTAATTTTATGACATAAAAACCTAAAATGTTATAATTCACATGGTGCTGTTTACCATTTATTGAACTTATTTGATCACTTCAGAGCTTAGTACAAATACAAAAACATTTTATTAAATGTTTTCTATAAAGTCCGACACTTAAACTACTTGTCACACTGGCAATTAAAATATTATGCAATAGCCAAGCAATCATTGACCTCTTTGGGAACCCTTGAGTTCAATGATTGCAATATTTGGAAATAAAATGAAATGACTGGTAGTGAGTATCTCATTTGGGAAGCATTTCCATCCAACTGCAAATAAATGTATTGCTCGGCGAGAATATTTGCCTTGCAAATGTGACTCATAAAGCCAAGAAATGCACGCACATAGAAGTTCGGATCGAACATTTCTACTTTTTTTCCATTTAAATGTAAATTGGAGACACATGTGCTGGCATTTGGGGTTATAGCATTTCTTTTTTTTTTTTGTTTTCGACAATTTTCCTGTGCGGTTTTCGCCGCAGACATTTGTCTTAATTTGCCAATCAGCTTGAAGGGCAGTTCGGAATCCTTCGTTATTTTAAGGGGCACGAATGCAAATCCTTTAAGGGCCTGGCGAAACATTTAGTTGTCAGGCTGATAAGTGTGTCGCCCGATGCTCGGATAATCTACATCTATATCTTCGGCTATATAGCCATATCTAATCGATCCAATCGGCAAGATTTTTATAGGCTCTTTCGATTTTAAATAAGGTAAATAAATTCCTATCGACTGCCCAGTCGCAATGTCGCCGGGCAAATAGTCATACGTCAATCAGTTTTTGATCGAAGTACAGTGGACACCCGGTTTTGTCACACGGCCGGCTGGGCTTGGACACTTCAACCGATTCCCCTGGCGTTATCTACCGTGAGAATTGTATAATATTTTTTTTTTTGGTTTTTGGGCTTGTAGAGCTCTTGTCCCCGAAATACCTACTTCAGGCCTTAAGTCGTCGGGTCTCTATCGCATTTGGGGCTTATCTTATCGACTGCCCAGCGACCACCCCCATCCATCCACCCAACCACCGATCCATTATGAAACATTTCGCATTTCTGCTTCGTGATTAATTTTGAATAAAATAGCCGCTGCGAAGTAATGGCGGATTTAAAAATAAGCCCAGCCACTCAGCAAATGGGGGTATTTAAAAAAAAAGCGATCAGAAAAATGGGCGCCAAAAGTCTTGATTATAGTTAAAAATAAAACTGGCAAAGAATACAAAATTTCAGGAGGTTTAAAGAGACAAATGATCCAATTTAAAAATATCTGTAATTCCCTATAATTGTCAAATTGTTAATTCATTTTGTGTGAATTTTTGAGAATGTTTGATTGACTTAAAACAATTTTCATTTAAAAAGGACTACATTTCTTGGCTCTCATCAAGAATTATCTGGTGCGGGCTTTTAGCAGACACTGTGCCGATCCATCAGCATCTTCATCATCGGCAGACATTGCTGCAGATGCATTTCCCGGATAGGCCTTCGGGGGCGGGGATGGGGCTCTTGTTGCAGGGGGGCGTGGCAAGGGGCTGCCTCAAGAGCCCCTCATCGAGTGGCATTCGAGTGGATCCGTTCGAATGAGCAGCATATATTCGGGCAATTAAAATCAAGTCTGGCGTTTGGCCCACAGGCAGATGAGCTTTAATATTGATGAACTGCTAGATGGCATAAATGCTTAATTAAACAGCATAGTACAAAGAACTTGATAAAAGGCATTTTCGAGGATGCAGAATGTTGAGCGAATTAAACAAATATTAATTACTGCCTTTGCAATACCTCTTACAGTTAACAATAAATGCAAATGAAATTGACCTTGGTTTAATGGCTGAAATAAAAGCTGATCAGATATCGTTTGGCATCAACAAGGCAGGTTATCAAATTTAATGACATACTTGTCCCTAGCATTTATGCCATTAATCGTTTTCATCTAGTAATTTAACAATGAATAAGCCAGCCACAGAAAGTATTACTGATTTAATGCCTAAAATTTAAATTTCTGAAATATTTTAAGATCGTAAAATAAATATGCCTAAATATATTTCGAAGTTATATAACCATATTTACTACGGATGCAAATAAAGGCAATCAATTATTATTGACACATTTATAAGCATGACCTTTGATAACGAAGCACAGCCCTTTAAAAACCCTTTCAATAACTCATAAATTTTGCAGGGAACCCAACCCTTTGAAACACGTAAAGACAGAAAGAAAATGTTATGAAAATCGCTGCAATTAAATTATACAAAATTGAGGACTAGTAAAGTATGCTAAATTAATTGCCGAGCCTCTGTGAATATTTGCAGCTGAAACTAATCCGATGAAATGCATTTATTATTCCCATTCTACTTTTGGAAAACAAAAAAAGCACGCTTAACAAGTTTTGGCTTTGTGTTTGCTTTGTGTAAAAGAGGAATAGCACTGAATCGAATCGGGCATCCCTAAAAAGTCAAACCGTATTTAAATACGCATTCAATTCCGTGATTATTATTGCCGAAATTCAACGGAGCCTGCCAAAAACAATGCCCCAAAGGCATTCATACAGCTGTGTTTCAAATAATAGAGCTTTAGAAAAAGTGCGAAACTCATTTTTATTATCCCTTTTATTTCTGTTTTGAATACAAAAATGTACAAACATATTAAAAATTGGTTTTGAAAACCAATTAAAATATTATTGGTTTATACTATATTTTTGTTTTTCTCTGTCATTGATTTGTATCAGTGTCAGGCAAATATTAATATTGTTTAAATATTATTGTTTACTTTTTTGAAAGCCTTTACGGTTTTGAACACATCTGTATTATTCTGGGCAAAATTTGAACCGCAAATCGAATCAAATGCAGTCGACTGCAAAATAATATGCGATTCAAGGGGTATTTATTAGTATTTGGGTTTTTTGGGGGAGACAAAAAGTATGCGGCAATGAGGCAAGATTGTTTTTCGTATGAAATATTAATTAAATAATTCCTGGTTACCTTTTGGGGACGGTGGGTCCTGTTTCCTTTGGATCCTGGTGGTTCCTCGCTTTCTTTTTTTGTATTTGGTTTTTATTTCGGAGCTTTTCTCCGGGGGACTGGGCTGTAAGCCCACCGACCTGACTTACGGCACAATTTGTTTTAATTGCTTTTTAGCCTTAGCTTTTTTCTTCCGTTTCTCTTGAATTTCTGGACGTTTTATGTATTTATCTCTGCTTCTGTGGAAATTAACGCACAATGCTAACAAAAGGGAAATTCAACATTTTCAAAATATATTTTACACCTTTGTGACTTTTTGTGTTTTTGCGTGTATTGTTTTTTTTTCATTTTTTTTATTTTTGTTGGTGAAAAACAGTTTTGTCTCGTCCGCCGTTTGGCTTTTGGTTTATTTTTATCGTTCCGTTCGTTTCAGGGCCCCAAAACAAAAAAAAAAATAAATAAAATACGGGAGCGGGCAGAAGGAGCGGCATATTCATCCACTCGACTGCTCAGTTTTATAAATAAGTTCTGTGTTTTCGGTTTTGTGTTCGCCGCTATACTGTTGCCAGCGAAATGAATTTTAAGCCAAGCTAACATGATGATTATGTGACCCCCATCCATCCTCTGAGAATATTTCTGCGAGATCCGAGGAGATCCGAGATCCGAGATACCAGATACCAGATACCATATACCTTATAACATTTACTAGACTCATGTTCAGCTGCACTAGGGAATGCGTTAATTATGCGACACGAGCACTTAGCCAACAGACCCACAAGCATTTCAATTTTGATGAATTCCTTTCGCATCCGGGAATGCGTCTGTTTTTTTTATGTTTTTGGCTTGGGGCATCTTGGCTTTCTCACTGGATTAGCATTGAACTTTCTATTTTATAATTCTCTTAGCGAATTTCGGGAGAAACATATATGTGAAAATTATTCTCAACAAGCTATTTAATTTAATTTTCAAACTTTAAAGCAAATGCTTACGAAAACTGTGTTGTTAAATTTTATTATAGGTCTAGTCACCATTTTATTTTGGCAACCCCAAACTTATTATAGGTTAGTCTAATCCCCGAATTTGTTTAAGATTTTTAAAATGAATTCAAGTAAATAAAATAAAATGTATCCTAAGGCTTCATAAAAATTAAGTTTTTTAGCTTTAGAGTCCTAAGTAGAATTTTTATTTCAAAATACTTTTTACTACAGAAAAATCCAATTAAAACAAACTTGATATTTTGTTTTTTTATTTATTTCCTTATTCATAATATTCAGTTTAAGAATTTATGATTAAAGTGTATGTGTATGCCAGCAAACTGAAACACCCAGAAAACAAAAGAGCACTCCAACTTCGTTAAATTGCAGGTGTCGCATTTAGTTTTCTAATTTTCTTTTGTCTGGGGGTAGAAAGACACATTTTTAAATTGTTTTGCCAGCCGCACAAAAGTTCGTCAAAATGTGTTAATTTTCGTAGCCCATTGTGTGGCATTGTTGTTGCCATTTGCCATCGGGGGGCTTTCTATATGGGCGACGTCTAATAATTTTGATTGCTGCCAAAAATTCTTAGACAGACGGCCGCATTTCGCATTTCGTTGTCTGACTAAGTGAGGGCAAAGTAAGTGAAAAACTATAAAAACAAAAACAAAAAACAAAATAACAAAATCAATTTAGAAACAAGAAACAGAAGCCACCAGAAGTGGACGACTCGGTGACTAAATGTTACACCCCCTCACCCGATTTCCCCCCCAGATTTTGGTATCCGGGTCTAGAATCGACACATTTTTATAAACTTTATGCGTTTATTACGCTAATTGTTGTTGCTGTTTTGCGAACGATAGCAAGTGATATGAAAACTTGGACTAGTTTTTTTTTTCTTTCTTTTGTTTGCTTTTTAGCAATTGTGATTTGTTTGACTCATCGAAAGTTTTGGTCGAAGTTTATTGGGATCAAAAAACCCGCTCAAGTTAAACCCACTTTGACTGCAGGTTTTTTCGCTTGGCAATCTGTGTTAGTAAGCAATTTAGGAGACAAGATAAGAAATTCGCTGTAGGAACTGAATTGAAAATTGCTGGAAAAATTAAAGCCACCGCAAACATAGATAATTGCAGTTTATTGCACAGACAAAATGTTCTTTGAAATAGGTTATAAGCTTATTTAGATTTTGATAATGACGTTTTGGCATGAGCCTCTAATTGCAATTGTTGAATGAAACTCTGCTCCTCAAGTAGTACGAATTGTTGATACGTTTTACATTTTTTACATAATTTCTAAACTAGATCTACTGAATTTATTCGGTATTATTTGGGACTGTCTTATTGTTATTATGAATAATTAAAGTGTAGTGGTTCCACTTAGTTTTTTTTCCTTAGACATGCTTTTCCCTTACCATACCCTTTCATTCGAAATCTCCTTTAGGAGAGCTGTCTTTAAACCTTTCCCCCCCCCGCAGCATCATTAATCACCTGCCACTTCTTTTTGCTTTCTAACAACAAATACTCATGGCACGTCGATTAATCAGCACATCGCTTATAGGAAACTGATGATAACAATCTATAAAAGCGATTAATTGTTGTTTTTTTTTAAATATATTTTCTTAGGTGCTTTTTATGGCATTTTGTCATTTGGTTATTCTTGATCTGGCTTTGACAAAATCGACGCCCCCGCTTTATTTATTTTTTTTCCGGAGCTACCTTTTAAGGGTTGTGCTGTGGCCCTGCAACAAGTTTTCTGGTTTAGATTTAGTCCGGGTCTTAAGAGTTCCTACGCCGATCACTTCACTTCACTTAACAGTTGTGCACTTTGATTTGCTTTTCTTTCGTAGTATAGCTTCATTTTTGTGACATTTTTTGTTTGAATTTGTATTTTGCTCAAGCACTTTTGCACACACGAAAAAGAAAAAAGTAACACTTGGAAAAAAAACGAGTGCTCAAAATGGAAACGCACTTGGGGCACACGTGCTGATGTTGCTGCTGTAATGTTGATATTGATGTTGATGTTGACTCTGATGTTGCTGCTGCTGCTGCTGCTGCTGCCGCTGTGCTGTTGCTGCTGCTCAGAGGTCTGATTTGCAACTGGCAGGGCGATGCGATAAGCCGCTTCCGACTCGCAATCGGTGGTTGCCTCGGCCGCGACACGAACCACCGACGCCCAACCACCGCACCACCAACTGCCGAGTGGTTCGGGTAGTTGGAGTGGTTCGAGTCGAACATGTTGGGGGCCGGGAAACATAACCAATCCGGTGGCCAAAATTGGCAGGCAATGTGCAAAGGCAATCAAACAAATAAAACAAATCGAAGGGATAACTTGACAGTGGTCTCATCGCTGTTACATTTCTATAACATTTTATTAAATTAAGAGGACTAGAAAATTTCCTAAAATCTGAATTTATAAAAGTGCCCCTTGATAACTCTTAGGCAGACTTAAACCTAATAGAGTTACCTCAGTTACCATCAGTTTGTATATGGTTTGAAAGACTTTTTCTACAAATCCGCTATAAATATTTTTATTGTAGAACCAAATTACGT
This sequence comes from Drosophila kurseongensis, assembly GCA_018153305.1. Lineage (NCBI taxonomy): Eukaryota > Metazoa > Arthropoda > Insecta > Diptera > Drosophilidae > Drosophila > Drosophila kurseongensis. Next base: position 3,386,965 of record JAECXX010000141.1, read on the forward strand.
GTATCTCAGCAATAATTTAATCTAAAATTACGCCTTAAAATGAATAAAGAAGTAAATGATTAATTAAATTGTAAAAAACATTTCCCATTAATATATCAAACGGAAACTGTATTTAACTGTGTAAACATTGATTTCCGGTAAATAAATGAAAAAAAGTTGTATATTATGCCAAATGGCGTTTGCACCACTGTGCCTGTTCAAATAGCCCGGGATCGAGCCAACATGTTGTCGGCTAGTTGCCGATGAACTGGGCTAACATGTTGGCCAGCCGGGCTTTAAAAACCCTCGAAAAAGTCGGCAAACAAAGGCTACAAATGCGGCGGAAACTGCAGTTGGAACTGCAAATGGTGATGGGATTCTCATGATGGAGGAAGAATGCTTTCAGCTTACTGGTAGTGGAGATTCCCCACGGGAATCGGCAGACAACAATGGGCCCAACTTCGGTTTGTTTCATTTCGGGGAGCTGGGCAACGCGGCGTATGATTAACGGAATTAGCAAACATTTATCAGCCACTGCAGGGAATCCAAAATCTGGCACACGAGATAGAAATGGAAAGTTGTCACAACATCGGGCACACTTCCGTTTTCAGTTCTCCCCCAGCTCTCCACTTTTCCGCTTTTCCACCTTCCATTATGCAGTTAAAGTTTCTAAGTCAATTTCGGTTCAGAATTCGAAATTGTTTGCCTCCTTTGTTGGCTCTCGTTCTTTTCATTTCTTTTATTTCCATTTCAATTGGGTTTGTGCAAGTGTTTCACTTTGTTTAATGTCAATTAACTTGGCCAGTTGGGCAAAGTTTCGTAATGAACTTAAGTTAACTTGATAGATTATGCAAGATTATAGATATATTTAACATAGAAAAATCGAATTACTAGAGCAAGATTTGAAATTATTAGTTTTACAAAAAAAAAAGACAAAAAACGTAATGCAGTTTAATTATTAATTATTTGATTATTAAGTACAAAACACTGTTGTCGGATTTTTATTGGCATTGAAAGCCAGCGAAAACTTAGAAGCCAAAATGCCAAACTAAATTTCTATATCTTTCGACTTAAACGTGGATCTCTTTTATATGCATAACTTTTCTCGTTCAACTCATCTTCATCGATTGCAATTGCACTCCATTTGATTGGCTTTGTTATGTTTCATCCGAAAAGTGGAATTCATCAACTTCGATGCATTCTTTTTTTTGCTGCCACAGCAAAACTAACGTTTTTCTTGATTATAATTGCATACTTTTAATATACCTATAGATAATATGAATCCCCTTTTATCAACTGCATAGTTAGCATAAGAAAAAGTGGCGAGTAGCGCTAGAAAATGCCAGTTAAATTGATTGAACATGTCGAGAGAGGACCTTTAGCCCCCAACCCCGCCCCTTTGAAGACATTATCCCTTTCCGCCTTCAATTATAAACGGACTGACGTGTGGGACTACAGGAAGAACAGAGGAAAAAGCTGGAAAAAACTTTAAGCAGGGTTGGCAAGTCCCTATTGAACACTGGTCAGAAATCATTAGGCTTAAACAGTGTTCTTAACTAAAATATGTATAACTTTGTTGCTACCCTAGAAGCGAAAAAGCAGCTGAGAGCCTATACAATTAATTCCAGGGTGATTTAGAAAAAATTTATTTTTTGACCGATTTACGCATTTTTTATAATGGGTAACCCCATGATTTGGGGGAAAAACAAAATTTTTTAGCTGAGATAACCAATGAATTGGGAAATTTTGTAACGAATTCAACGAGATATGACATTCCAAGATCTGACCATTATTTCCAATGTTTTTTGATCCAAAATCGAGTTTTTTTTCGGATTTTGGTCACTTTGTTTCCCCTCTTGTTTAATACTAGGCTTAATGGATATTTGTATACAAAACACTTCAAGGTTCATAAAAAATTATAAATGCTATTAACATCATCATAAATATTTGAATGTAAAGAATTGTAAACATAATATTTTCAATAAAATGGCACCACATTAAATTCCCATTCACATTTTTATTTCCCACTTGTGGCAACTATTTTTAATTTTCTCTACTTACGATTCATCTACTGCATTAAGTATATTAAAATGCTGTCAAAACATTGAAAACTCACCTGAAAAGAAAGGAAAGAAGGCGGAATAATGGTTATTAATTCAATTGGCTTGGATAAAGAGCAGTAAAGAATTTCCCAAGAAATGCTTATGGAATTCGAAAAATATTTGCTCGACTTCCAGACTTCATTACGTATGTAAAGTGGGGACAAACAAATAACAATTGCAGATAATTGAGTCATGAATGCGAATATATGTACTTATAAATACATATTACATGCACCTGCATATTTAAGAATTTTTTTTTTTTTTTAATTTGGTACAATACATTTGTAAATATTTGTTTTTAAAGAATTTTAATTCGTGCTTAAAAAAAAAACTAAAAACTATAGTCCTGCTATTTTAAAATCAAATATTTGACTGTGCTCCCCGTTTATTTTTACTGTATTTAAAAGTATGTTCTCAACTAGCTTGTAAACATTTCCTCCACGTTAAAACATCAGAGTTGTTTGAGTATAAATTAATATTAACCAAGAGCGACTTCAATTTCCGGCTGTTAACGCAGCGCAAAAGTGGTTTCATAAGTAAACTTTACTTTCATATCCAGAGTGCAAGCTTAATGCGTTAAGGTAAACTTGAACTTGATATTTGTAAATTATTTTTGCAGGAAGACCTTTGGCTTATTCTGCCTCTCCAACCACAATATCCTGTTCTAGCCAAGTTACCTGGCAGCTGACAACCGCAGAGCTCACTGTCCACTCAAAAGTGAGCACAAACGGAGAGGAATTTCCCACATTTCCTGTGGGTAACCTTTGGTTAAGCACAAGTTGTAAATAAATACACAGCAGAGTTCAAAACATTACAACTGGATTTTGTTATTGCCTCAGAAACATGAGCTTAAATCATTATTAATGATTAACTGTTTGTAGTTGATGATAAGCGTTATCATCAGCACAAATTATAAGTGATTTTTATTGGAATTTAAAAATAAAGGAAGGATGGGGCCATTGGAAATACAACTTTTTGTGAGTCTTCTTTACAGGGAAGAAAATATCTTACGAAATAGAAAAAAGTTGTAAGTTTCGCAACACTCCTTTTTAAGGTCTATAAATTCCTGGAAAATTGGCCTCTATCAATTTAATGAAAACATGACTTAAAACTGTTCTGAAACAAACTTGGCTTAAACTACCAGTACTACTAATTTTTTGCACACGACTGTCTATCGTTTACCGGGAAGAATCTTTCTATCTGACAGGCTGCGTGGTTGAAGTTCAGGAAAGGAACCTTGAGGTCTTTTGATATGTTGCTTTGTAACCTGCGATGTCGAGTGCAGCGATTGCGATGACCTTGAATCCGCCGCAAATGTCAAGGGTAAACTTGTTTAGATTCTTGGGAATCGCCACGGGATCGCAGGACATATTTTCGTAGTGGAATTTGAGCTTTAAAGCCCAAAAAAGGACTAGGTTGTAAGCTATGGAAGTCTTAATGGTACAAATATCTGGCTATGGTGAAAGCTTATTTTTGGTGAAAGTTTGGTTTTTGTGGAGGTGAAAGTTGTAACACAACTTTTAATCAAGCTTATATAAAGCTTTGTAAGTTGCTTTTATATTAAAGCTTTTTTAAACATCACAAAGCTGGCGGACTTAGCGTATACTTAATGTTTAATACGAATTTAGTTTTTGCCGGCAATATTGCTTTAGTAGTTTATAAAATAAACTACATTATGCTTACATTTTAAAATGGCGTATTTAATAGTAGCATTATATATTTAATTAGCTTATGTTAAATAACGTTTATTTGCATAGAAAAACTTTATACAGCAGGCAAAAACTAACTAATATGCTTAAAATTTATTTCCTTTTAAGATATTTGGTAAATTGCGCAAAACCTGACTTATGCAAAGTAGTGTTTTACTTTGCCTCTCAGCTAAATTAATTTTAATAAAAGATTATAAAGATGTTATTAATGCCAGTATTTTTATTTAAAAATGAAATGAATTACAAATTCAAATTATTGTTTAGGTCCAGGTCAATACCATTAATCTAGTGTATTTTTATACCCTTGCAGAGGGTATTATAATTTTGGTCAAAAGTGTGCAACGCAGTGAAGGAGACATCTCCGACCCTATAAAGTATATACATTCTTGATCAGGATCGCATCATGAGTTGATATAAGCATCACCGTCTGTCCGTCTGTCTGTCCGTCTGTCTGATTCTACGCGAATTAGTCTCTCAGTTTTAAAGATATCGAATTGAAACTTTGCACACAGTCTTCGATCCTTTGCACGCAGTATATGATTCGGAACGGCCGGGATCGGCCAACTATATCCTATAGCCGCCATATAACTAATTGATCAGAAATGCGATAACTTTGATGTTTGTCTAGGATTTTCTATGGGTTTTATGTTTGGCCAATCAATGCGACTTACCAAAGTTCATAAGGATCGGCCCACTATATCCTATAGCCGCCATATAACTGAGTGATCAGAAATGCCATAACTTTGGTGTTTTTTAAGTTAGGAAGTTGGGATTTTTTATGAGTAATTATCATATGAATAATTTTGGAGAATATAATTTACAGAATATTCTGCAAGGGTATAACAACTTCGGCTCCGCCTGAAGTTAGCTTTCCTTTCTTGTTTTAAATTTATTTATTTCTATTTATATTGCCAAAAAAACCAATATTTAAGCCCTGTTCGTGTATTGATTAATTGCGAGTTATTTCGGGATGGCCAGGCTCGAGGCCCCTCCCTTAGCTATAAATAATAATAGACAAACACCCAACGCCCACATTTTGCTGAAGTTCAATGACTAGCAACAACGGAGCTCCACTCAGGCGTGAATTATTGTGAGAGAGCCCATCCCCAATCCCAGTCCCAATCCACAGCCCAATCCACAGCCCAATCCACAGCCCAATCCACAACCCAATCCAAAACCCAAGCCTCCATAATGTCACAAAAGAGTTGGATAATGCATGCTTCGGGGGTTAAGGGGTCATGGGGATAAGGGGTTGTGCGCGCAACAGTTGATTGCCATCAGGGAAGATTATGTAAATCAAATTGTCCAGGAAGAATGTGCCATCAAATGGGGCACACAATTATGGAAGCAATTAAAATGGGGCAAATATATGCACATATATGCAAGTGGGGCTCCTGGGCAAAATGCCAAGTCATTACTTATTTTCGAATCATTGCCTTCTAATTGAAATTATTCGCTCGGATTGGTATTGGAAAAGAGGGAAGGCATTTTAAAAAATGCAAAGCATGGATGATGGAATTTAATATAAGTACCTAAAGAATACTTTGCTGTATGCCTTACATTAATAATTTGAGAAAATAATTCTTTAACAGATAAAAATAATATATCCAGCGAACATATAACAAAAAAAAAAAAAAATGTTGGTCACTAACTGTTTTATTTGCAAGAAATAACAGATCCCACTTTTAATGAAATTTGCTTTTAAATTCGCCTAAAATGATTGAGTACGAGTCAACTCATGGTATTCCTGTGATAAATTAATACAGCATTTTCCACTCATTCGTACACACAAATAATATATACTAACACACAAGCTCACGTATGGACAGGATTGTACACTTAAAGAAGTTAATTAAAGCGTCCTCAAAAACGTTTAGAAATTCTTGTTATATTCCACAAATATTCTGCGTTTTTTTCCATTTGAGATACTCATTTTTAAAATAGGGAAATAATATTCGAAAAATCAACTTTTGAAAATGTTTTTTTTAAGAAAAAAGTAGAAAAAAAGTTAAAAGTTATATACGATATTTTATATGCGATATTTATATATTAATATTTGGCTAACATATTTTAAAAAATTAAACAACATTTGTTGTACAATTTTGGCCGTGTACAGTTGTGTGCATTGTCAGCAAGTTCATTTCCGCGGTGGCCACACAAAATGGCGTGCAAAATGCAGAAACAATGGGCGCGAAAGAGAGGACCTGTGTCGGCGGGACAGAGAGGGCGATAGGTGCTCTCGTTGATGGGCAACATTAACGCACGCGATGGTGGTTGTATGGGATCTGTGGGTCTGTGGGATCTGTGGCATTGTCAGCATTCTGGGACTTTGGACAGCGACAATTGCATGTGTAATTTGTGTTTAGTGGGCTGGATATAAAAGTACCTCTCAACGCCCCCCGTTAAGTGGGCCGAACAAAAGAATTTCAGGTGAAACTCCGGCGCAGAAATGTTTGGCTATTCGCACAATAAAGCAGACAATACGGTTCGCCTCCGGATATAGGCCTCTGAAAGTACAGCGCTTTGGTTAAAGTAACTTTCGTTTTAAATATTCAAGTTTGAATCTGGTAAAATTCTTGTTCGAACCACTAGAAGTTCGAAATCTCCTTAAATGGTATCTAAAAATACCAAAGCCTTAAACTGTATATTGATTGCAAATCGCTAAAGATTATTGTGGGTAAAATATCATGTTTGAAACCATTATAAACTATATAATGATTTACAATTGATCACATTTTCACCTTTTAATAAATTTAAATTACTATAGAATGCCAAACTTTTAGAGCCCTAGGATAACCAAATCTTTCTACTTGAAAATTGTTTTATTCCAATATTTAACTACAACTTTATATTATTTTTAATATTATATTATTTCAGTTGGATATCCGATGAAGAAACATAAATATAAGTTCCAAGAACACTATTTAAATTACAATGAATATATTTATTAGTTTACGTTTATTAAAAAAAAAAAAACATTTATAGTACCAACATCGTTAACACTTATAAATTTATAAAAAAAACATATATAATGGACCATTCATATTAGTAATGCCATCTCGCAGTCATTTTCCTTTCAGCAACAACGATTCTTGGGCTGGGGTTTCTGGGGTTTCTTGGTGGTTCCACAAGCCTTTGGTTGTGGCTTTTGGGTCTTCTTGGTGGTTTCACAAGGTTTTGGTTGGGGTTTCTTCGTGGTTTCACAATGTTTCGGTTGAGGTTTCGGTTGGGGTTTCGGTTGGGGTTTCGGTTGGGGCTTCGGTTGGGGTTTCGGTTGGGGTTTCGGTTGGGGTTTCGGTTGGGGTTTCGGTTGGGGTTTCGGTTGGGGTTTCGGTTGTGGTTTCGGTTGGGGTTTCGGTTGTGGTTTCGGTTGGGGTTTCGGTTGGGGTTTCTTATTGGTTTCACAAGGTTTTGGTGTGGGTTTCTTAGTGGTTTCACATGGTTTTGGTTGGGATTTCTTAGTGGTTTCCCAAGGTTTTGGTTGGGGTTTCTTAGTGTTTCCACATGGCTTTGGCGTGGGTTGGGGTTTGCATGGTGGGTTCGGTTGGCAAATGGGGCACTTGGGCGGCAAAACACCGTTGCAACCGCATTGAGAGCCTCCACCACAACCACAGCTGCATCCACCGCCAGACTTAGATCCTGATCCACATCCCGATCCCGGGTGATGGTTACTTACCTTTTTGGTGGGTTGCGAATGTTTGGTTGTTTTTTCGCATGGTGGTGATCGTTTGGTGGTTTTTTCGCAGGGTGGTGATCGTTTGGTGGTTTTTTCGCATGGTGGTGATCGTTTGGTGGTTTTTTCGCATGGTGGTGATCGTTTGGTGGTTTTTTCGCAGGGTGGTGATCGTTTGGTGGTTTTTTCGCATGGTGGTGATCGTTTGGTGGTTTTTTCGCAGGGTGGTGATCGCTTGGTGGTTTTTCCACATTTGGTGGTTCGTATGGTGGGTCCACAGGGTACGGTGGGCTGTGCTGTGGTTGGTGAAGTGGTGGGTGCGGTTGTGGGGGCAGTGGTGGGAGTATCAGAGGATGGTCGCCAGGTGCTGCAGGTGGGTTCGCACGGAACTGTAGGTTTTTGGGTAGGTGGTGTGCTGCAAGTAGTTTTCGGTGTTGTTGTACAAGGTGGTGTTGTTGTACAAGGTGGTGTTGTTGTGCAAGGTGGCGTTGTTGAGCAAGGTGGTGCTGTTGTACAAGGAGGGGTTGTTGTACAAGGAGGGGTTGTTGTACAAGGTGGTGTTGTTGTACATGGTGGTGTTGTTGAGCAAGGTGGTGTTTTTGTACATGGTGGTGTTGTTGTACATGGTGGTGTTGTTGTACAAGGTGGTGTTGTTGTACAAGGAGGGGTTGTTGTTGTACAAGGTGGTGTTGTTGTACAAGGTGGTGTTGTTGTACAAGGTGGTGTTGTTGAGCAAGGTGGTGTTGTTGTACATGGTGGTGTTGTTGTACATGGTGGTGTTGTTGAGCAAGGTGGTGTTGTTGTACAAGGTGGTGTTGTTGTACAAAGTGGTGTTGTTGTACAAATTGGTGTTGTTGTACAAGGTGGTGTTGTTGAGCAAGGTGGTGTTGTTGTACAAGGTGGTGTTGTTGTACAAGGTGGTGTTGTTGTACAAGGTGGCGTTGTTGAGCAAGGTGGTGTTGTTGTACAAGGTGGTGTTGTTGTACAAGGTGGTGTTGTTGAGCAAGGTGGTGTTGTTTTACATGGTGGTGTTGTTGTACATGGTGGTGTTGTTGAGCAAGGTGGTGTTGTTGTACAAGGTGGTGTTGTTGTGCATGGTGGTGTTGTTGTTGAACAGGATGGGGGCGTTGTTTTACAAGGTTCTGGTGTTGTTGTACAAGGTTTTGGTGTTGTTGTACAAGGTTTTGGTGTTGTTGTACAAGGTGCCTTTGTTGTTGTACAAGGTTCCGTTGTTGTTGTACAAGGTGCCTTTGTTGTTGTACAAGGTTCCGTTGTTGTTGTACAAGGCTTTGGTGTTGTTGTACAAGGTTTTGGTGTTGTTGTACAAGGCTTTGGTGTTGTTGTACAAGGTTTTGGTGTTGTTGTACAAGGCTCCGTTGTTGTTGTACAAGGTTCCGTTGTTGTTGTACAAGGTTCCGTTGTTGTTGTACAGGACTCCGTTGTTGTTGTACAAGGTTCCGTTGTTGTTGTGCAAGGTTCCGTTGTTGTTGTGCAAGGTTCCGTTGTTGTTGTACAGGGTTCTGGTGTTGTTGTACAAGGTTCCGTTGTTGTTGTACAAGGTTCCGTTGTTGTTGTACAAGGTTCTGTTGTTGTTGTACAAGGCTCCGGTGTTGTTGTACAAGGTGGCTCTGTGGTGCAAGGTGGCTCTGTGGTGCAAGGTGGCTCTGTGGTGCAAGGTGGTTGTGTGGTGCAAGGTGGCTGTGTGGTGCACGGTGGCTCGGTGCTGCAAGTAGATGGTTCAGTCTGTGGCGTCATGGTACTGCAAGTGGGTCCACAGGAATCCGTAGAAGTGGGCACGGTCATGGTCGTTGCCCTAGTGGTGGTCTTCTTGGTGGTGGTGGCTTTAGCGGTGGTTGTAGTTTTAACGGTTGTAGTTTTAACGGTGGTTGTCCGAGGCGGGCTCGCCGCGCAAAGCCCAACCAGCACCACCAGTAAACCAATCAGCACGGGAAAGCGCATCTTCATTGTTGCAATCACCACCGAGAAACGCTCTTTATATACTACTGCAATCCGCCCTTGACCCACCGTTTACAGCCTTAAGTGCACTCAAAACATTTTTTCAACAGAATCAAAATATTGTTAAGCCCATGTATATTAATCACTAATTGGTTAGCACAAAATTGTAAAGGTAAAACCTTTTTCGGCTTAAAAATAATAATTAAAAACTAAAATATATTTTTTTACAGCTTATATTATGTCTTCAAAATTGTCTAAAAATACTTATTAACAAAACGAAAATAATGACTACAAAATTCTTCAAAAATTAAATTTTGTTAATTTCATAAGTTCTTAAAAAATATATATGTTTAAAGTGTAGAACGAGCAGATCTTCCACAAATATTTGCAGGATAGAAAGGTCTGTTTTCCATTTTTGGCCCGACTGGCTTGACTTGAACTAACTTAACATTAACACCAACTTGAGTTTACTTAACCGCAGCTGTTTGAGTCTTATTGATATTGATTACGGTTGTGTTAAGTTTATGTTGTCTACAGCAAGTTGTGGAAAAATTGCGCGTGCTGGTTGTGTATGCAAATCAAATGGTTTTCTGAAATTGCTTTTTATCAGGGCAAACATTTTTTTTTGCTGCGATAGTTGTTATACCCTTTTAATAAAATGAATTTAGTATTAAAAACAAGGAGCTATCAAATTTATTAAAAATTAAATTCTATATTGCATTCCAAGCTCTGGATTTTCTGCCTCTGAAGAAGTTGTTTTCTAAAATTGTTTGCTTTTGTGGGCCGTTTTCCATTTTAAAGTAAAAATGATACCCATGTTTTAATTTGGTGGGTAGACATTACTTTCTTTACCCACCTGGTAAAATCTGCAAATTAATTTCCTATTTATATATCCAAATGATCACCGTCATCAGCGGGGACCAATTACCCGCTCTATTGTTATTCCACGTTTATTGTGAAAACAGATTTTGTTTTCGTCTTGAAACTTCGCTTGGGTAAATAAAGCGGTACCTGGAGTTTTGACTATAAATTGCGACGAGACCTTAGACGATCTGTCAGAGATAGATAGCAGATATTGCCGAAATGAAGTTGACAAAGCTAATGCTGACTTTCCTTTGCCTGGGGCTTTTCGTAGCCCTGGTGGTGAGTGCCGATACGGATACGGATACAAATACGGACGATACGGACACGGATTCCGCAACTACCTCGGATGATTCCACCACGTCCACGGAGGCCAGTTCCTCAGATGATGATTCCGATGGTACTTCCGATGTGGATGACGGCACATCCTCGGATGATACCGATGCTGCTACCGATTCTGCTAGCGATTCTGATACCGATTCGGATACCGATTCCTCCACTTCATCAGTTGTAAAAAAGAAGAAGACCAATAGTAACAAAAAGAAGGCCAATAACAAGAAAAAGAAGGCTAATAACAACAATAAGAGGGCCAACAACAACAAGAGGAGGGCGACCAACAATCGTAATAGGAGAGCCAACAACAACAGAAACAAGAGGAGGGCAAACAACAACAGCAATCGGAAAAGGAACAACGCCAAAAGGCGTGGTTAACCTAAAAACAAACTCCTTATCGACAACAATATCAGAACTATATGCATAATAAATACATTTTTTTTTTCGTGATTTAATAATTCATTGCTTTATTGGTGTGATTCAACAGCGCACAACAACTTCGCATATTTTTGGGAATGCAAAAAAAATGAAAAGGTGGAGAAAAAATGCAAAAGAACCAATTCGGTAGAAATAAAAACAAGAAAACGCAATCTGTATGACCAATTTGCGGAGGTAAACAAAATGAATTCGTCGAACAATATAAAAATGTATTTTTTTGGTAAATTATTTTCTATTAAATACAAATTCATACTGAACAGGGCTTAAGTCTCTTCTTTAACTTTGAAGAGATAAAAATCATTCAACAATGGAAGTTTTCATTTGTATAGAACGTTCTGGGAAATATTTTCTATGCCACTCAAAATAAATCGTGAACATTTTATCTTTACTAGCACAAACATTTTGCAACAAAGCAGAGGCAGCTCCAAATCTCATAACAAATATGTGTGTTACAAAGGAGAGCCCAACAAAGCAAGAACAAAGGGTCGGCAAACAGGACCCATCGACAAGCTTCAATTTAAAATCAGAAAATATTATGGACACAGTGTATGGATATACTGCAAGCTAAGCAACAATATTTTTACAACAATGTGGTGGTGGAGAGCAGGAAAATGCCTGTCAAATGCTGCAACATAGGAGCAAAATCACAACAGGTGTCGATGACTTATCGATGCCTGGCTTTCAAGATACGGCTTTCAGCCACCCACAATCTGCTCAATTATCCAGGCTATAAGTTATTCAGGACCAACTGACACAAACACACACACACACACACACATACACAGAGAGGGAAAAATCAACAGCTTTTCTCCGTTGGCCAACTTCCTGCGGTGACTCAAAGTTTCTGTCACTTTAACTTTTCTAATTCGATTAAGTCGACTAACTGCAAATTGATTTCATTGTAAGTCGCTAATTGGCCGCCTTCATTGGCCTAACTTTTCAGTTGGCCGGGTTGCCTTTGGGTTTCCAGTTCGGTTTTCATGACGCATGGGTCACGTTGGGCGTTTTGATACTTTCATTTACCAACCAGTTGTGCAAACATTGCCAAAAGACGATATAATTATTTGTCGGGCTTTGTTTTCTAAGTTTGCAAAATTTTTAAGTCTTGTGGCTTTTGCTCCAATTTGCTTTGTCTACGACCTACTTGAAGGCCAACTGTTTTCTACTCTGCCGCTAAACAGTTTTTATTCTGTTTTAATGCGCCTGCTCAAGGTTTTCGAAGAGCAGGGACTATGGTACTTGCTTGGAGTATTTTTTGGAATTTCCCATTTACAATTCAATTTGATTATGATAGCTTTGAATGACTTGCGAAATTGTAAGTTCAAAGGCCTTTCGTGCCAACCGGGAATTCTTAAGCTTGCATTTCAATTAATATTTGATTGTCGATTTAAGCTGAGATACAATATTATTATAATTAGTTATATTGGTTATACTTTTTAGCTTACGCTCATTATGACTTATAAATCAGTTTTAATCTTTCATAATCGGTTGAAAGCCAGTTAAAAAATATTGTATTTTAAAATTCCTCATCTTAACAATTTAAATATTTTTGCCACAATCAAGAACTTTTTCAACCAGATAAAATTAAATTGATGGACTTGGCCATGTGTTCGTGCTTTAAAAAATATGAAAATATATATATATAATAATTTGTATTTTCTTCTTTTAAAGAATAGAGTTTCTACCAACACACTTTGGAGAAAAGAAATTGCTATGTTTTAAATATTTCAGAATGTTGGAACTGTATATTTTGTGAGCTTAAATGAGGGGTATTTAAATGTGAACTCACCGAACGTTGGCCAGCGTGTGGCGGCGGTTCTTAAGGTACCGACTGTGGTACTTCTGCAGGTCGCCGATGGACCCCTGCTCCGCCTGCATCTTGCTGGTGGGCAGTAGCTGCGAGTTGCTGGGGTGCGAGGAGGCGAGGGCGGAGGCCGACGAGGAGGTCAGCCGGTGGTGCGCGGCTACGCTGACGCTGCTGCTGTTCTGGGTGGTGGTGGCGGTGCCGCCGGTGGTGCTGCTGGAGGCCAAGGTCTCGTTCGAGTTGCTGCCAATGACAGTGGTGGCCGACGATGAGCCACCCGCCGAACCGATGGGCGCAAGGACGATGCGCGACCAGCAGGACTTGTGCGGCTTGCGGAACTTTAGTTTGATGCGCGGCGAGGGCGTCGAGGAGGTACCTGCCAGACAAAATGCATATCAATGGGTGCAGTAATTTATTTCAAATACTTAGGATAGATCTTAAATTACAACTATAATTAGTCTTTATTTTATGTACTTTTATTTAATGACCAGTACTCAAACTAACAAAATCTCTTTCAATAACAACAATATTCCATATTAAAAGTTTCTGTGTGTCAAATTATTGTATAGAGTTTTATTATTTTTAGTTTAAAGTTTGCTTTAACAATAAAACACATAAGCAATCTAAAAAAATAATTCCTTAATTTTAAGGTAAATATCAACACAACAAACCACAATTCATTGGGTATTTTTATTCTTATTGTTATTCTTATTATTCTCTATAAAAATCAATTTAATATTTTTTGCTAGTCCTAATCAAAATAGAGTCCAAAACACATGCATTACCTGCAATGTACTCCGGCGGTTGCTGACTGCCAGTGGGCACTGTACCTGCCGACGACGAGGTGGCCGACGAGTGGTGGATGCTCTCGCAGCTGCCACAGTAGCCACTGGCTATGGTGATCGGCGGCGGCAAGGCCTGCTGCGGCTGCTGCTCCTGCTGATCCTTGAGGGACGACTGGTGCTTAAAGTTGGCCTGCTCGGACTCCTCCTCCTCCTTGATGTGCGGCAATGGGGAAGTCTGAGGTGGACAGCTGCACCGCTGCTGTTGATTTTGGCCGGGATTGGGATTCGGATTTGGATTTGGATTCGAATTTGCTGTAGGGCTGGGACCCGTATTCTGCAGCTGATTCTGGCCGGGATTCGTCGAGGGATTGCTGCCGCTGTACAGGGTGACCTGGCTAAGGATGTTGCCGCTGCTGGGCACCAAATGTGGCTGCTGTGATTGCAGGAGTGGTTGCTGCAACTGCTGCTGCTGCTGCTGCTGCTGTTGCTGCACCACCGCGGTGGGTGAGACACTGGCGTCGCTCAGCGTTTCCGGTTCCGCTCGGCGGGCGACCAGACCGCTGGCCAAACTGGCGGCTGCTATATCAGCCGCACTGAGCTGCTGGTCCAGCTCCTCGTCCACGTCGTTGATGAGGGTCTTCAGGGAGATGGGGGTCGTCACCGATGTGTCGATGGTGTCCGCCAGCGAGTGCTTCTTCGTGCCGCCGTACAGATCCAGTTCCGATCCGGTGCGGTTCAGCAATAGGTCCTCCTTAGTGTTGTCGCCGCGCGCCTGATTACTCCGCTCCTGTTGCTCCCTGGGCTTCTTCTCCAGATTGTTATCCTCCGGAATGACCTTGGGCTCGTCCGGCGTCTGGGCGGGTGTTTGGGGCGGACTTGTGGCGGGGGCTGCGGAGCCGCCCCCGCGACAAGGGAGGCAACACCGAAACACTGTGCCACCGAAGCACTTTGTTCTTGTCTTTGATTTCCGCTTGCTACTCCCGCCGCCTCTGCCACAGCCACTCCCACTCCCGCCGCCTCCGCCGCTGCCGCTGCCACTCCCACCGCCCCCTCCAACGCCGTCACTGGCTGCCAGGCCGTTGGCACTGCAGCTGCCACCTAGCCCCTGGCCGTTTCCGGTTCCGATCCCGTTTCCGTTTCCGTTGCTGCTGCCGCTGCCGCGATGCTAAAAATGTCACACAAAAATAAATTCAAATCAATCAGTATTTGCATTTTTAATTATTAAAAAAAATAATTAACACCTGTTCGATTTTTTGACTTGGTTGGAAAATAACTAGGTTTGTGAGTAACTTAACTTGTACGTTCGATGCAATTTTGATCACCATAAAGTTTTATTTGAGTATATGACAAAATAAAACTTTATGAAAGTAAAATTGCATAAGACATAAAAGTTAAATTAAGGATCCAAAACCAATAAAAAAAGCTGGTATAATTACTCCAGTCCTTTTTTTCAATATGTATGTCAAAATATTTACGATTATTTGCATAACCAAGACAAAAAATGCTGCATTTTTTTTATAAAAAGCTTAAAATTAAATCCTATTCCCCCTCCACCTTGGCAGCATTTTTGTTAAACGAGAAACTCTGTGTAATTCGCGCCAAACGCATCATTCCCACTTCGATTGGGAGTTATCTGTCGCAAAAAAACATTTTTATTCGTGCGGAGATCTGTAAAGAAAATAACAGAAACAGAAAAAATATTAGCAATCGGCAAATACAAAACCATTTTATTTTAATTACTACTTTTATTTCGAACTTATAATAAAGTTTGTATTTAAAATCAAATCAGTTTTACCTGGTTTGATGTTAATTTTCATAAAAATATTAATTAATATCTTATATATATTACTTAGTTAAACCTATATATTTTAAAAAACCTTATGTTTTGGTTGAAATCCAATTAATAAAATGAAAATGCCCTTAGTAGTTTCGTTTTTGATACCATTTTCACTCAACATTTCAACTCGAATTCTTTACCGGCATTCGATGTCAATTAGCGTGTAAATTCGCATTCTACTTGTCCAACAGCTTGTGTTCCCCCTAAAAGGCCACTTATTTTTCCCCATTCCGACCTGTTCTGCCACCTGAAAGTATTCCACCTGGTTGCTTGGCTGTGCGGATGAAAGTGGGTTATTCACATATTTGCCCACATTTGCGAATAAACATCCGCTTTTACAGGGACAGACGGCAGCTGCACAAACTGACCCACATCCTGGCTATATGGCTATATGGCTATATGGCTATATGGCTATATGGTTGATGGCTAGATGGCTACATCGCTGTTAAATCCACTTTAGTTCCCTTAATTAGTACATCGTCGGACATCGGAGGAACCACTGTTGTTTCGAGAGCGAAAGATAATGGAATGGAAACTGCTGCTGACAGTCCTGCCCTGGCTGCTCATCTGCAAGATACTCTACAAGGTCGAGGACTTCACGGAGCCGGATGTCGTTTATCGCAGCCTGGACTATCACCCCGAGGACTATATCGATTCCTTTACCAACCTCCAAGAGTATGACTACTTTCAGTACTAAACAAAAAAGAAAATACACTACTATATTATTTGTTTTTTTTTTCTGTTCAAGTGCCTTTAATAAATCACTGTGAAGTTATTGTGTTAGTTTTGTGCATATTTTACAAAAGATTGTTTTATTTTGATTGATGGTATAGGTCATTGATTGGGTCACAATGAGTATGGCATATGTATCCTTCAACCAAAAACTTCTTTCTTTTTTTGGAATGGAAAATGATGATGATGATAAAGAATAAATATGCTTTATAGAGTCGGAAATGTCCCCTTCTAATAAAAAAAAATTCTAATACCCTCTGCAAGATTATAATAACTATAAAAAATTGGTCTCCGTTAAATTTATAAATTTGAATACAGATTTCTAAAATGACAACTCAAAAGAGGAATGTCACTTTGATATCTGATTAAATTTGGTAAAGTTATGGACTCTAAAAGTCCAATTGTGGGTCACAATTTTACAAGACATCGGAATTCATCAACGTTAAAATACAAAATTTGGATGCAGATTTTTAAAATTTCAATCCACAAGTATTTAGAGGTATGTCACTTTGAAATTTGATTAAATTTGGTAAAGTTATGAACTCTGAGAGTCCAGTTGTGGGTCACCATTTTACAAGTCTTCGGAAACTTTGAAAAAACGAACATGAAAATGGCTCAAAAAATTGATCAACGTTAAAACAAAAAATTTGAATGCAGATTTTTAGAAAATCAATTCAAAAGTCTTTAAAGGTATGCCACTTTGAAATCGGATTACATTTGGTAAAGTAATGGACTCTATAAGCCCGGTTGTGGGTCACCATTTTACAAGACATCGGAAATTAAGAAAAAACTAACATGAATAAATAAATTTGAAGGCAGATTCTTAGAGAATCAATCCACAAGTCTTTAGAGGTATGTCACTTTGAAATAGGAATACATTTGGTAAAGTTATGGACTCCAAATATCCAATTGTGGGTCAGCTTTTTAAAAGTCAACGAAAATTTTGAAACAGCTAACATGAGAATGGTTGAATTGATCAACGTTGAAAGCGGTATAAGCTTGACGATTGAAAAATACTATTTGTTTTGATCCTTTTAAATTAATTTAGATGACTTCATTTTCCATTTGTCCAGTCGAAAATGATTAACAAATTTATTAAATATGAGGTAAACATTTATTAATTAACTATTAAATAAGCAAAATATTTATTGGAAAATATTGTAAGTATTGTGTAATTTGTGTTATTTCCGTACAACATTTTCCAGCCGAGTTGAATTTATACTTCGCCACAAAGCCAAAGTGACTTTAAACAAGAGGAAGAGAATGTTAGAGAATATTTTTGCATTCAAATAAAATTGACGAACAATAAGTTTCAAATATTTAAACAGTTGACAAAAATCCCAGTGGAATTTAAATTTGTTAGCTAAGACATTCGACTCGAAAATAAAGCAATATTATATTCTAACAAAAGTTTTGATTGTGATATTTGTCAAACTCAAGTTTTAATGCTATTAATACAAAGGGAAATAATTAGAAATGACAGAAGCCCTGAGAACATATTTCTGCAGGATGAGTTTTTAATAATAAGATATGTTAATGTCTTAACATTTTTCCCAGGCTTAAAATGTCTTGTTCTTATAGCTCTTAAGAAAATATATTTGTAATTGTAATTAATCTTAAAAATATATATTTTTTCACAAATGGCTGATTAATTTAGTATTTATAAAAAGGGCACATTCCCCCCTTGTATGTCTTATGTTCAACATTGTCATTCCAAAATATAATACTCATCGCTGCTCAGAGCTCGTACAAAATTTTAAAGAGCATTACTAACATGGCTTTAAATTGTTTTGTTTTTCAAGCGGGATTTCTTATTGTTTCTGCCAACTAAAAGTCAAGTCACATTAGCTTTGAAGTTCAATTCAGAACAAAGCACAGACAAGGAATGAATTTCGCATACAGTTTCTTCACAGTTTCTTTAGTTTAGATCCTTAGCCCGCCCTAAGCCCTTCTTTACTAGAATATTTAGTTGTAGTATGATTTCTTATATTTGTATTGATTAACTAAGATAATGGACTATAAGCAAAACAACAGAATGTGGTGGTGTAATCGATAAAGCATCGCAATTTGCGTGTCTTCACATTCCTATGGGTTGGTTCCACCTCCTTCCTGGCTAGATGGCTAGCAACAGAAGATTTTTTGGAGATCCGCCCCTGCTTTTATACCAGGTTTTGCACCTGGGTTTATCCTCATCTGCCAAACTGTGTAATCAGTTTTGGGCCAAAACAAAGATAATGATTTTGGCAAAACAAATAAAATTCGCAATTGTTCAGCGCATCTGTTTAAACAGCCAGGAAAGTGAAGTGCAAATATATATTTAAATTGCTTCTGATGTGTGAGACTTTATAAATTATATATTCCGTCTATGAGATTTTGGGGGTTTTCGCCATAATTATATAACAGAGCGATTGAGTATAAAAGGCCATGGCGGTCTGGCTGAAATCATCAGTATCCCATCCACTGGCCATCCAACATGAGGTTCACCTGTGTTCTTTTGCTGTCCACCACGGTCCTCTGCTGTCTGCTGATCGGGCAGACAAGTGGACAAGCCACTCCTCCCGCCGCGCCCGCCACTCCCCCCGCCGCGCCCGCCACTCCCCCCGCCGCGCCCGCCACTCCCCCCGCCGCGCCCGCCACGCCCGCCGCGCCTGCCACGCCTACCGCGCCCGCCACGGCCGTCACAACCACCACGCCCGCCACCACCACAGCCACAACCACGGCATCCTCGGCAAACAAGAAAATCTATGTTGTACACCATAAAGGGAAGACCCATCAACCAAAAGTAGTAGTCACAACCCATCACATACGCGGGAATGGAAAAGGCCACAGCAGGGAAGTAAGGGGCAACAGTGGCTGGAGCGGTGGCAGGAGCGGTGGCAGGAGCGGTGGCAGGAGCGGTGGCAGGAGCGGTGCCAGGAGCCACAGAAAAAAACGTCTCGCCCGTCGTGCATCCAACTGAAGGACAACCACCACCCACCACCCACCACTCTGATCTGATCCCGATGACTACATTGACTCTTTTTTTATAGTTTTTATTTTTTGATAACAATTAAGGCAAATACATAATATCGATATTAACTGGTGATGATTTTTAATGTCGATTTTTTGTCCACGCACTAGCAGCTATGGATTTAAAATAATTTAAATTTGAATTTCTTTAAAAACGGGCTAAAGACGGTTTGAATTTGCATTAAATCGATTGGGAAGCTGCGTCCTTCAGGTCATTTAGCCCCATGAACCAATTTTTATACCCTTGCAGAGGGTATTATAATTTCAGTCGAAAGTTTGCAACGCAGTAAAGGAGACATTTCCGACCCTAAAATATATTTATTTTCTTGATCAGCATCACCAGGAGAGTCGATCTAGCCATGTCCGTCTGTCTGTCAGTCCGTCCGTCCGTCCGTCCGTTTCTACGCAAACTAGTCCCTCAGTTTTAAAGCTATCTGCTTGCAACTTTTCCAAAAGTTGTCTTTCTATTGAAGGTAGTATATAAGTCGAAACGAGCCGGATCAGGAGACTATGTCATATAGCTCCCATAGGAACAATGCGACATGAAGATCACCGCAAGATCAAATTCCTCGAATGTTAATCCCGACGAAAAATTAATGACAATCCATACATGCAATTTGCTTATATCAACGCTGTAATTGTTATTTTAATAAGGCAATTCCATAACCAATAAAAAATCATACCACAACTAAACATTTTAATTTGGGAAAAAAAAGATTAAGGAGAAAAAACTTGTCTTTCCTTTTCCAGACCAGCATCAACAATCGAGTCGTTCTCGTGATCTAACGATTTGTTTTAAGCTAAATTTCAATCAGACAGAAACGCTTGGCAGAAACGCTTACTAGAAAATAGATAACGATTTCTGAAATGTTAGACATGATAAGCTGTTACGCAATTCTTACATAAATACGCGATTCTAACAGAGCTGCAAAGAAAAAAGATGTTCTCTATCTGTAACTTAGAACAAACACATTATTTCATGTGCGATCCGTATTTTTACATACATTGACGTTTGAAATGAAATCGTCCTTAAACTGGCATTTTAGACTTAACGTGACTTAACCGACAGCTTTTGCACCTGGGCTTATACAGAGTCATGAGATGCCACGCCACCTCTTCAAAAGTGTGTCACCCCAAGCAAAAAAATTCGCAACATTTAGTTTTTTGCACAATTGATTAAACAGCCAACATAGAACTTTAAAATGTGAATATGCTTGCGATATTTATTTTATTCCGGGCACAAATGAATGATGCTGGCTAAGTATATAATTCCAAAATACCTTTGTTGCTGAACGATTTGGTTTGAAAGTCCTTGGCGAAACTCCAATTTATGTTTACCAACACTAAAAGGTATTAAGTCCCTTTATACTTGTAAAATATGTGTACCGACTTAAACTACTACTCTGTAGTACGAAACAGGCTAAAAATCGGTCTTCAACAAAATAAGTACTTATAATAGTCCTCTGCTGTTTAATAAATTTTAGCTTAATTTTAAATATTATCTTGACTTAGGACTTTGTATATATTTTTGAACTTATCTTTATAATCAAATATTAAAAAATAAGAAAAGCTTTTAGTGGATGCAGATTGTTAGATCAATAAACTCAAAGCGTTTAAAGGAATGCTACTTTTAAATAGAAATTAAAATTATAAATTGCGGTATTTTTATTATTTATATATATTTAATATTTGTCTTATTAAGCTAAATATCACAGCGTTGCTATAAACATTAAATTGTGTATACGCGGTGTCCCTAATTTAATATCGGGATTCCTTCCTGAGCCTGGTTCCCTTTCCTGGAACGTCGTCCTGACCTTCTTGGTCGCAGTGGATTCAGGCAGATGGAGTTCGAGTTCTGGGGTGATCTTCATGTCGCACGCCTCTGGGTTTATCCTCATCTGCCAAACTGTGTCAGCCGTTTTGGGCCAACACAAAGATGATTTTAGCAAAACAATAAAATTCTCTATTGTTTGCTTCAGCGCATTTGTTCAAACAGCCAAGAAAGTGAAGTGCAAATATTTACTTAAATTGCTTCTGATGTGTGGGACTTTATAATTAATGAGATTTGGGAGGATATCGCTATAATTATATAACAGAGCGCTCGAGTATAAAAGCCATGGCGGTCTGGCTGAAATCATCAGTATCCCATCCACTGGCCATCCAACATGAGGTTCACCTGTGTTCTTTTGCTGTCCACCACGGTCGTCTGCTGTCTGCTGATCGGGCAGACAAGTGGACAAGCCACTCCTCCCGCCGCGCCCGCCACTCCCCCCGCCGCGCCCGCCACGCCCACTGCTCCCGCAGCGCCCGCCACGCCCACCGCGCCCGCGCCCGCCGTGCCCACCACGCCCACGGCGCCCGCCACAACCACTGTCGCCGCGGACACCACAACCACCGCAACCACCACGACGACCGCCTCGACCACTGAGGCCAAGAAGAAAGTCATAGTGCACTCGGGAACAATAACCAGACCAAAAGTTTACGTAACCAGAAGGGTGTACAAGGGGTCCTCGGAGTCCGGGGAGGGCAAGGGGTGCAAGAAGGGCAAGAAGGGGGAGAAGGGCGGCAAGAAATTCGAGTTGTGGATCTGAAGATCGCAGGCTAAATTCAATCCCTCGCCCATCCTGACACCCCTTAGCCCCAATTTGTCCATAGCTTAGCAACACTGTTACCATTAGTTTAATAAGGCAAATATAAAAATCCCAAAAAAGTACGTGTTTAAATTGGATGCTTGTCCTCAAATGCTGATTCATGGAAGGGTCAGGAAGGGTCGCCTTAATAGGACTTCCGATGAGTCCCGATCGGAAGAATTGTCGTTAAGTCTAAAATACCAGTCACATCGAGTTAAAGGACGATTTCATTTCAAACGTCAATGTATGTAAAAATACGGATCGCATATGAAATAATGTGTTTGTTCTAAGTTACAGATAGAGAACATCTTTTTTCTTTGCAGCTCTGTTAGAATCGCGTATTTATGTAAGAATTGCGTAACAGCTTATCATGTCTAACATTTCAGAAATCGTTATCTATTTTCTAGTAAGCGTTTCTGCCAAGCGTTTCTGTCTGATTGAAATTTAGCTTAAAACAAATCGTTAGATCACGAGAACGACTCGATTGTTGATGCTGGTCTGGAAATGGAAAGACAACTTTTTCACGAGACGGTCTCGATCATCAGACCTCCTTAATCTTCTTTTTCCCAAATTAAAATGTTTAGTTGTGGTATGATTTTTTATTGGTTATGGAATTGCCTTATTAAAATAACAATTACAGCGTTGATATAAGCAAATTGAATGTATGGAGTGTCATTAATTTATCGTCGGGATTAACGTGGGCTTAACATTCGAGGAATTTGATCTTGCGGTGATCTTCATGTCGCACCCCACCGGGTTTTATCTGCGAAACTGGGTCAGCAGTTTTTTGCCCAAACAAAGATAACGTTTTTAGACAAAACAAGAAAGGAAACAAACTTCGGCAAGCCGAAGCTTATATACCCTTGCAGTTATTACAAATCGACTTCATTTCGATTCCTATGGCTATATTACTAAAAACAATGAAGCTATGTCGATTTGGCGCTGCACTTCGCCATCGTTTCTATGACAGCTATGTGATATTGTTGTCCGATTTTGTCAAAACTAAAAGCGTAATTCTGAGATAGTAAATAGTTTTTAAATCTCAAAGGAATATTTTAATAAATAAAAAACACCAAAATAATTTTGATTTTTTCTAATTTTTTCGATTTTTCTTTGGGAGCTATATGATATAGATGTCCGATTTTAATTTAATTAAGACCGTAATTTCATAATAATTCCATATTTAAATATTATATTAACAAGTCCCAAAGAACAAAAAAAAACAACAAAGCTATAATTTTGTTGAATTTTTTTTTTCCGATTGTTGCAATGGGAATATACTGTATCATATACTTTTACTTTTTGCAAACTTTTGACTGAAATTATAATACGCTCTGTAAGGGTATACAAATTGGTTCCAAACTTTAGGGAGTGAGTGTTTTTATACCCTTGCAGAGGGTATTATAATTTTGGTCAAAAGTGTGCAAAGCAGTGAAGGAGACATCTCCGACCCTATAAAGTATATATATTCTTGATCAGGATCACCTCCTGAGTTGATATAAGCATGTCCGTCTGTCCGTCTGTCTGTTTCTACCCAAACTAGTCTCTCAGTTTTAAAGATATCGAGTTGAAACTTTGCACACACCCTTCTTTCCTTTGCACGCAGTATATAAGTCGGGATCGGCCGACTATATCCTATAGCTGCCATATAACTGATTGATCGGAAATGCCATAACTTTGGTGTTTTTAAAGTTAGGAAGTTGAGATTTTTTATGAGTGTTAAGAATGCATCATATGAATAATTTTGGAGAATATAATTTACAGAATATTCTGCAAGGGTATATCAACTTCGGTCCCGCCCGAAGTTAGCTTACCTTTCTTGTTAAGATTGAACTGAGACGCATGGGGCTAAATGACCTGAAGGACGCAGCTTCCCAATCGATTTAATGCAAATTCAAACCGTCTTTAGCCCGTTTTTAAAGAAATTCAAATTTAAATTATTTTAAATCCATAGCTGCTAGTGCGTGGACAAAAAATCGACATTAAAAATCATCACCAGTTAATATCGATATTATGTATTTGCCTTAATTGTTATCAAAAAATAAAAACTATAAAAAAAGAGTCAATGTAGTCATCGGGATCAGATCAGAGTGGTGGGTAGTGGGTGGTGGATGGTGGGGGTCCTTCAGCTGGAGCCAAGCACGTACTCGAGACCTCGATTTCTACGACCGCCTTCTACCGCTCCTACTGCCGCTCTTTCCGCTCTTGCCGCTCTTGCCCCTTTTGCCGCTCTTGCTGCCTTTGTTGCCCCATTTGCTCCTCTCGCCGCTTTGCTCGCAGCTGTGTCCTTTCCTGCCTCTTTTGATGTATCTTGTTCCTACTACGTTTGGTTTTTTGGTTTCCCCTTTATGGACAGTAACTTTGACTTTCTTGACGCTTGCTGTGGTGGTGGTGTCCGCGGCGACAGTGGTTGTGGCGGGCGTGGTGGTTGTGACGGCCGTGGCGGGCGCGGTGGGCGTGGTGGGCGCGGCGGGCGCGGGAACGGTGGGCGTGGCGGGCGCGGCGGGAGCAGTGGGCGTGGTGGGCGCGGCGGGGGGAGTGGCGGGCGCGGCGGGAGGAGTGGCTTGTCCACTTGTCTGCCCGATCAGCAGACAGCAGACGACCGTGGTGGACAGCAAAAGAACACAGGTGAACCTCATGTTGGATGGCCAGTGGATGGGATACTGATGATTTGAGCCAGACCGCCATGGCTTTTATACTCGAGCGCTCTATTATATAATTATAGCGATATCCTCCCAAATCTCATTAATTATAAAGTCCCACACATCAGAAGCAATTTAGGTAAATATTTGCACTTCACTTTCTTGGCTGTTTGAACAAATGCGCTGAAGCAAACAATAGAGAATTTTATTGTTTTGCTAAAATCATCTTTGTGTTGGCCCAAAACGGCTGACACAGTTTGGCAGATGAGGATAAACCCAGAGGCGTGCGACATGAAGATCACCCCAGAACTCGAACTCCATCTGCCTGAATCCACTGCGACCAAGAAGGTCAGGACGACGTTCCAGGAAAGGGAACCAGGCTCAGGAACGAATCCCGATATTAAATTAGGGACACCGCGTATACACAATTTAATGTTTATAGCAACGCTGTGATATTTAGCTTAATAAGACAAATATTAAATATATATAAATAATAAAAATACCGCAATTTATAATTTTAATTTCTATTTAAAAGTAGCATTCCTTTAAACGCTTTGAGTTTATTGATCTAACAATCTGCATCCACTAAAAGCTTTTCTTATTTTTTAATATTTGATTATAAAGATAAGTTCAAAAATATATACAAAGTCCTAAGTCAAGATAATATTTAAAATTAAGCTAAAATTTATTAAACAGCAGAGGACTATTATAAGTACTTATTTTGTTGAAGACCGATTTTTAGCCTGTTTCGTACTACAGAGTAGTTCCACATATTTATACGTAATTAGCCAACTAGTTTAAGTCAGTACACATATTTTACAAGTATAAAGGGACTTAATACCTTTTAGTGTTGGTAAACATAAATTGGATTTTCGCCAAGGACTTTCAAACCAAATCGTTCAGCAACAAAGGTATTTTGGAATTATATACTTAGCCAGCATCATTCATTTGTGCCCGGAATAAAATAAATATCGCAAGCATATTCACATTTTAAAGTTCTATGTTGGCTGTTTAATCAATTGTGCAAAAAACTAAATGTTGCGAATTTTTGTTTGCGCAAAAAGCGTTTTCTTGCTTGGGGTGACACACTTTTGAAGAGGTGGCGTGGCATCTCATGACTCTGTATAAGCCCAGGTGCAAAAGCTGTCGGTTAAGTCACGTTAAGTCTAAAATGCCAGTTTAAGGACGATTTCATTTCAAACGTCAATGTATGTAAAAGTACGGATCGCACATGAAAAAATGTGTTTGTTCTAATACTTTTTTTTTTTCTTTGGCATTTGGTTTTTTTTTAATAACATATATTTTATTTATTTTTACGTTAATCAGCCAATTAAATGGCTATAAAACGTAGGGACTAGAAAGAGTAACAATCATAACATGGAAAAACATAACAGCAGCGGTAAATCAATATGTTTTTGACTTTAAAATTAAAAGGAGTTTTTGGTGACGATCACGATTATATTTTATTTAATGGGGAAGGACCCTCGTTCTTTGCCGCCCTCCTATCCATAGGTCAGCTTGATGCCTTCTCTTTAGCCTTTTTCTGATCATCGGGGTTGCCAATGAAGCAGCTAGGTGGTTCGAGTGGGCTCGAATCCATGCATTGAAGCGACTTGAGTGATGATTGATTTGTTCCCTCACGGTGGGGATGTGAAGGTCTTTTGTTATATCCTCGTTTCTCACATACCACGGCGCATTTACAATGGTTCGCAGTGCTCGGTTTTGCAGCCTTTGTACTCGCATGATGTTTGAGTCGGACGCCGTACCCCATATTTGCATGCAATATGTCATGGAAGGGACTACTATTGCCTTGTAGATCAGAATTGTATTTCTGAAGCTCAGATGACTCGCTGCTCTAAGCATCCAATTAAGCTTCCTAAGCTTACTACGGCATGTTGCTGCTATTTTGACGGTGTGTTGCCTCCATGTGAGCCGCTTGTCGAGGATCAATCCAAGATACTGGGCCTGAGGGGATTGTGGGATGAGCGTGTCTTGGAATTTAACCCTAGGGAGGGTTTGATGCCTTAAGGAGAAGTTGCAATGTTGCGATTTATTTCCGTTTATGCTTATATTCCACCTGTTCGTCCACTCGCTGTACAGGTCCAGGAAGCTCTGGGTAATTCTGGACGCCTCGATTCGACACGGAGAGTTTGCGATGAAGGCTGTGTCGTCAGCATACGTTGCCAGGAGGGTAACCGGGTCTCTGGGATTTGGTAGGTCAGAGGTGTAAAGGGTGTACAGCACAGGACCCAAAACACTACCTTGTGGTACGCCAGCTCGTATGCATCGGATAGATGATCTTTCGCCTCTCACTTCAACCATAAAGCTTCTATCAAGCAGATATGTTTTAAGAAGGAGATGCTGCGCAGTGGGCAAGAGAGTCTTTAGCTAAAATAGCAAGCCATCGTGCCAAACTCTATCGAAAGCTTACTTTACGTCCAAGAAGATAGCAGAGCTGTACTGTCTATTCTCTAAGGCATCCAAAATATGATGAGTAACTCTGTGCACTTGTTCTGGGGTTCCATGGTGATTCCTGAAGCCGAACTGGTGGTCTGGAATTGCATCCTGAACCCTTCTTACTGCCATCATTCAGCTAAGAAATATTCTCTCGAATATTTTAGAGAATGTGGGCAGCAAGCTTATTGGTCGGCTTACCTGGACTCGGTATCATCGATATCACAGCGTACTTCCATTGTGTGGGGAAGTGGTGGATACGTAACATGGAGTTGAACTGGAGGACTAAAAACAGTATACCCTTTTTCGGAAGTGCCTTGGCAACCCTGCTGTCAATACCGTCAAATCCTGGAGCTTTACTGAGGTGCAGCTTTTTTATTTGTATAGGCTCTGCTTCTGGGGAGGCAGCATTAAGAAATTGCAGTGTGTTTTCAACGTCATCACGATTCGCAAAGTTAAATGGCTGAAAGCGATTTTCCAGTTCTTCAGCAAAAGCCAGAGAAATTTCGGAGTCCGATCTGCACCAAGTGTTGTCAGTACGCTTAATAGGTATTCTGCGAGGGAGCTGCCTTTTTAAAACTCTAGCTGCTTTCCAGATGCTAAATCCAAATGGTTTTGTAGGATCAGCATTACTTAGCAGATCAGCGAAGTAGTCATTTTGTGCAACAACTTTTTGAGATCGCCCTCAGCGCGACGATATGCCCTTTTGTCGGCTGGATCTCTCGACCGCATGAATCTGCGACGCAAGGCTCTTTTCAACCTCACCAGATCCAGAACCTCAGGTTTTAAAAGGGCATGAGTTGGATCGGATGGGTTTATTGAACCTTGCCTCCAGGTTGAGAAGTCAGCAGCGATGTGGATATTTTGGACAAAAAGCTCAGTCGCGTCGTCAATATCTTCAGGGGTGTTTAGGACCATGTTGAAGTTAACAAGCTGATTAACAGCTGCCTGGAACAGCGAAACGCTTGCGTTTTGAGGAAGGATGTGCATTTTCCGGGAAAGCTTGTGAGCAGCTGTTCTTATTTCAATCACCAAGGGGATTGGTCAGAACTTAGCTCCAAGCTTTCTGATATCTTGACTTAGGACTTTGTATATATTTTTGAACTTATCTTTATAATCAAATATTCAAAAATAAGAAAAGCTTTTAGTGGATGCAGATTGTTAAATCAATAAACTCAAAGCGTTTAAAGGAATGCTACTTTTAAATAGAAATTAAAATTATCAATTGCGGTATTTTTATTATTTATATATATTTAATATTTGTCTTATTAAACTAAATATCACGCGTTGCTATAAACATTAAATTGTGTATACGCGGTGTCCCTAATTTAATATCGGGATTCCTTCCTGAGCCTGGTTCCCTTTCCTGGAACGTCGTCCTGACCTTCTTGGTCGCAGTGGATTCAGGCAGATGGAGTTCGAGTTCTGGGGTGATCTTCATGTCGCACGCCTCTGGGTTTATCCTCATCTGCCAAACTGTGTCAGCCGTTTTGGGCCAACACAAAGATGATTTTAGCAAAACAATAAAATGCTCTATTGTTTGCTTCAGCGCATTTGTTCAAACAGCCAAGAAAGTGAAGTGCAAATATTTACCTAAATTGCTTCTGATGTGTGGGACTTTATAATTAATGAGATTTGGGAGGATATCGCTATAATTATATAACAGAGCGCTCGAGTATAAAAGCCATGGCGGTCTGGCTGAAATCATCAGTATCCCATCCACTGGCCATCCAACATGAGGTTCACCTGTGTTCTTTTGCTGTCCACCACGGTCGTCTGCTGTCTGCTGATCGGGCAGACAAGTGGACAAGCCACTCCTCCCGCCGCGCCCGCCACTCCCCCCGCCGCGCCCGCCACGCCCACTGCTCCCGCAGCGCCCGCCACGCCCACCGCGCCCGCGCCCGCCGTGCCCACCACGCCCACGGCGCCCGCCACAACCACTGTCGCCGCGGACACCACAACCACCGCAACCACCACGACGACCGCCTCGACCACTGAGGCCAAGAAGAAAGTCATAGTGCACTCGGGAACAATAACCAGACCAAAAGTTTACGTAACCAGAAGGGTGTACAAGGGGTCCTCGGAGTCCGGGGAGGGCAAGGGGTGCAAGAAGGGCAAGAAGGGGGAGAAGGGCGGCAAGAAATTCGAGTTGTGGATCTGAAGATCGCAGGCTAAATTCAATCCCTCGCCCATCCTGACACCCCTTAGCCCCAATTTGTCCATAGCTTAGCAACACTGTTACCATTAGTTTAATAAGGCAAATATAAAAATCCCAAAAAAGTACGTGTTTAAATTGGATGCTTGTCCTCAAATGCTGATTCATGGAAGGGTCAGGAAGGGTCGCCTTAATAGGACTTCCGATGAGTCCCGATCGGAAGAATTGTCGTTAAGTCTAAAATACCAGTCACATCGAGTTAAAGGACGATTTCATTTCAAACGTCAATGTATGTAAAAATACGGATCGCATATGAAATAATGTGTTTGTTCTAAGTTACAGATAGAGAACATCTTTTTTCTTTGCAGCTCTGTTAGAATCGCGTATTTATGTAAGAATTGCGTAACAGCTTATCATGTCTAACATTTCAGAAATCGTTATCTATTTTCTAGTAAGCGTTTCTGCCAAGCGTTTCTGTCTGATTGAAATTTAGCTTAAAACAAATCGTTAGATCACGAGAACGACTCGATTGTTGATGCTGGTCTGGAAATGGAAAGACAACTTTTTCACGAGACGGTCTCGATCATCAGACCTCCTTAATCTTCTTTTTCCCAAATTAAAATGTTTAGTTGTGGTATGATTTTTTATTGGTTATGGAATTGCCTTATTAAAATAACAATTACAGCGTTGATATAAGCAAATTGAATGTATGGAGTGTCATTAATTTATCGTCGGGATTAACGTGGGCTTAACATTCGAGGAATTTGATCTTGCGGTGATCTTCATGTCGCACCCCACCGGGTTTTATCTGCGAAACTGGGTCAGCAGTTTTTTGCCCAAACAAAGATAACGTTTTTAGACAAAACAAGAAAGGAAGCAAACTTCGGCAAGCCGAAGCTTATATACCCTTGCAGTTATTACAAATCGACTTCATTTCGATTCCTATGGCTATATTACTAAAAACAATGAAGCTATGTCGATTTGGCGCTGCACTTCGCCATCGTTTCTATGACAGCTATGTGATATTGTTGTCCGATTTTGTCAAAACTAAAAGCGTAATTCTGAGATAGTAAATAGTTTTTAAATCTCAAAGGAATATTTTAATAAATAAAAAACACCAAAATAATTTTGATTTTTTCTAATTTTTTCGATTTTTCTTTGGGAGCTATATGATATAGATGTCCGATTTTAATTTAATTAAGACCGTAATTTCATAATAATTCCATATTTAAAAATTATATTATATAAATTATATTATATTAAGTCCCAAAGAACAAAAAAAAACAACAAAGCTATAATTTTGTTGAATTTTTTTTTCCGATTGTTGCAATGGGAGCTGTATCATATACTTTTACTTTTTGCAAACTTTTGACTGAAATTATAATACCCTCTGTAAGGGTATACAAATTGGTTCCAAGCTTTAGGGAGTGAGTGTTTTTATACCCTTGCAGAGGGTATTATAATTTTGGTCAAAAGTGTGCAAAGCAGTGAAGGAGACATCTCCGACCCTATAAAGTATATATATTCTTGATCAGGATCACCTCCTGAGTTGATATAAGCATGTCCGTCTGTCCGTCTGTCTGTTTCTACCCAAACTAGTCTCTCAGTTTTAAAGATATCGAGTTGAAACTTTGCACACACCCTTCTTTCCTTTGCACGCAGTATATAAGTCGGGATCGGCCGACTATATCCTATAGCTGCCATATAACTGATTGATCGGAAATGCCATAACTTTGGTGTTTTTAAAGTTAGGAAGTTGAGATTTTTTATGAGTGTTAAGAATGCATCATATGAATAATTTTGGAGAATATAATTTACAGAATATTCTGCAAGGGTATATCAACTTCGGTCCCGCCCGAAGTTAGCTTACCTTTCTTGTTAAGATTGAACTGAGACGCATGGGGCTAAATGACCTGAAGGACGCAGCTTCCCACTCGATTTAATGCAAATTCAAACCGTCTTTAGCCCGTTTTTAAAGAAATTCAAATTTAAATTATTTTAAATCCATAGCTGCTAGTGCGTGGACAAAAAATCGACATTAAAAATCATCACCAGTTAATATCGATATTATGTATTTGCCTTAATTGTTATCAAAAAATAAAAACTATAAAAAAAGAGTCAATGTAGTCATCGGGATCAGATCAGAGTGGTGGGTAGTGGGTGGTGGATGGTGGGGGTCCTTCAGCTGGAGCCAAGCACGTACTCGAGACCTCGATTTCTACGACCGCCTTCTACCGCTCCTACTGCCGCTCTTTCCGCTCTTGCCGCTCTTGCCCCTTTTGCCGCTCTTGCTGCCTTTGTTGCCCCATTTGCTCCTCTCGCCGCTTTGCTCGCAGCTGTGTCCTTTCCTGCCTCTTTTGACGTATCTTGTTCCTACTACGTTTGGTTTTTTGGTTTCCCCTTTATGGACAGTAACTTTGACTTTCTTGACGCTTGCTGTGGTGGTGGTGTCCGCGGCGACAGTGGTTGTGGCGGGCGTGGTGGTTGTGACGGCCGTGGCGGGCGCGGTGGGCGTGGTGGGGGCGGCAGGCGCGGGCGCGGTGGGCGTGGCGGGCGCGGCGGGAGCAGTGGGCGTGGTGGGCGCGGCGGGGGGAGTGGCGGGCGCGGCGGGAGGAGTGGCTTGTCCACTTGTCTGCCCGATCAGCAGACAGCAGACGACCGTGGTGGACAGCAAAAGAACACAGGTGAACCTCATGTTGGATGGCCAGTGGATGGGATACTGATGATTTGAGCCAGACCGCCATGGCTTTTATACTCGAGCGCTCTGTTATATAATTATAGCGATATCCTCCCAAATCTCATTAATTATAAAGTCCCACACATCAGAAGCAATTTAAGTAAATATTTGCACTTCACTTTCTTGGCTGTTTGAACAAATGCGCTGAAGCAAACAATAGAGAATTTTATTGTTTTGCTAAAATCATCTTTGTGTTGGCCCAAAACGGCTGACACAGTTTGGCAGATGAGGATAAACCCAGAGGCGTGCGACATGAAGATCACCCCAGAACTCGAACTCCATCTGCCTGAATCCACTGCGACCAAGAAGGTCAGGACGACGTTCCAGGAAAGGGAACCAGGCTCAGGAACGAATCCCGATATTAAATTAGGGACACCGCGTATACACAATTTAATGTTTATAGCAACGCTGTGATATTTAGCTTAATAAGACAAATATTAAATATATATAAATAATAAAAATACCGCAATTTATAATTTTAATTTCTATTTAAAAGTAGCATTCCTTTAAACGCTTTGAGTTTATTGATCTAACAATCTGCATCCACTAAAAGCTTTTCTTATTTTTTAATATTTGATTATAAAGATAAGTTCAAAAATATATACAAAGTCCTAAGTCAAGATAATATTTAAAATTAAGCTAAAATTTATTAAACAGCAGAGGACTATTATAAGTACTTATTTTGTTGAAGACCGATTTTTAGCCTGTTTCGTACTACAGAGTAGTTCCACATATTTATACGTAATTAGCCAACTAGTTTAAGTCAGTACACATATTTTACAAGTATAAAGGGACTTAATACCTTTTAGTGTTGGTAAACATAAATTGGATTTTCGCCAAGGACTTTCAAACCAAATCGTTCAGTAACAAAGGTATTTTGGAATTATATACTTAGCCAGCATCATTCATTTGTGCCCCGGAATAAAATAAATATCGCAAGCATATTCACATTTTAAAGTTCTATGTTGGCTGTTTAATCAATTGTGCAAAAAACTAAATGTTGCGAATTTTTGTTTGCGCAAAAAGCGTTTTCTTGCTTGGGGTGACACACTTTTGAAGAGGTGGCGTGGCATCTCATGACTCTGTATAAGCCCAGGTGCAAAAGCTGTCGGTTAAGTCACGTTAAGTCTAAAATGCCAGTTTAAGGACGATTTCATTTCAAACGTCAATGTATGTAAAAGTACGGATCGCACATGAAAAATGTGTTTGTTCTGCTAATACTAATGTTTATTATATTGTGTGTTGTTACAGGTAGGGAATACCTTTTTCGACGCTATATATATTCATGATCAGGACCTTCATGTCAGTCTAGCCGTGCCCGTCTCAAAGAGCTAAGGGGAAAAGTTTGAGACATGGTAGAGAAAAGGTTCAAATGCGCCCTATCTTTTTTGATTGCAGCTCTAAAGAATCGGATTTTTATTTTAGAATTGTGTAACAGATATTCGTCCCTTTAGTTTTAAAATTTAAAAGCTTGTCATGCCTAACATTTTAGATTTCATTATCTATTGTCTAGTAAGCGTTGTAAGTAAGATGCAATGAAATTGAAACCCATTTGATATGTGAACAAATTTTAATTAAGTTTCAAAAGGCTCTAATCTTTATATTAATCAGAAATAAGATTGCCTTGTTCATAAGTAATTTAAAGTGCTGACGGGCATTAAGTATTTATTCGTGAAGACTTTTGGGCCTCAGAAGTTGTATTTCCATTAAAATACATTAGCACAAACCTGAACTCGGGGAAACCCGCAAAAGCCCCAAAAGGAAAATTTAGCAAGCGTCGAAATACTCGTAGGCAAAAACTTTTCTGTTCAAAAAAGGGGGTAACTCGAAAAGCTGTTGCCATAGATACCGTACATATCGTTGCATACATGTGTAATGGAAAATAATAAAAGAAAAAAACAGGAAAACTACAGCCACGATTTCCATAACAAAGGAGGCGTCAGATGGTGTGGGCTCGAATTTGAAGAACGAAAACCACTGAGCAAACTGGCAGAGACAACTCCACTTGAGTAAGTCTGTGGCTTTGCCATTACGCAATTATTTATTGTTGTTAAAATAAAGCATAGTTTACGGGCTGAGAGTAAAATAAAATCGCCCTCAGATATGTGAGAAAAACGCATGATTTTACTGCCAATGTAAAAATAGATCAAGATTTTCGTGTAGAGAAAATGTATCCATAAAATCCAGGTGCTACCACGAAACATGTTAAATTAAGTCGCAAGTCGAAATAATATGGTTTTGACAATTCTGGTTCAATGCTTTAGTAATATGTTTTGTAGTAGAAATGAAACCAAAATTGTCAAAACCATTTTTTCGACTTGCGATTTCATTTCACTTAAAATGATGCTTTCAACTATTCAAAAGAATAAAAATATTTTCTAACATAAACCATTTTATTGGCAAATGTGTTAAGTAAATACTTTAAAAATTTATTATATATTATTTTAAATATTAACATAAGCTTGCAATATTTCATTACAGAATCCCGTTGAAATTGTAGCTTTGCTTAAATAATGCTTTAATTTTTCTAGTTGTAAAAAATTCGATAAATTCCATACTTTAATTGAAACAAATCGAAAGCAAATGTCCTCAATAATTTTGGCTGAAAGCTCGTTGTCCTTTTTTGTTATACAACCCTCCTGATAGAGCCATAAAGCAGGATATACGTATATTTGTTATTGATTTTTATTGAGACATTTGCAAAATTAATGTCTACGATGCGGGACCGGAAAGCTCCCTCTACTTGTCGAATGATGAGCGGCATTAATAAATCAATAGCGTTTTGATGGCAAATAATTCGAGATCTGTTCCGGGGATGCAGCCATACGCATTGGGACATCGATGGCTCACATCCTCCGTATCCTTTTGCCACGCCCTCGATATTCCCCACCGACCTTTGCTCCTTGTGGGTGTTTGGGCCTTGATAAGTGACTTCCAATGACTAGGAGCAGTGCACACGGAGAAATATTTTGCCTTGCTTCTAGTGGAATATTTTCATATTGCCATTCATTTTCCTAATGTTTCAGTTCCTTAATACATTTTTTTTAAATATTTCAACTTGAAAAAGCTGTATACATAGTTGAAGACTATATGCTTATAGTTTAAACATAATTATTATATTTTCTACCTACTTTTTTACTGAAATTGTATTCTCGTTAAAGAAACAAAATAACTGTTAATAAGTAGATAAAATTAATAATAATAACAGTCAACGATCCAAACGTGTCCCATGAAAAAGAGAAAAAAATACAAAAATATTTCCAGATCTTTTGTAACCGTTCTTTCCGTGTGGTCATGGATCCAAAGTTGACTCCGCAAACTTGTGTCGAGTTATTTTATTGATTGATGCCCGCAAATCCAGTCGTTGTTGCTTCGCCAAAAAATAATAAAAAGAAAACAAACAACAACCGAATGCCATTAATTTTGCTGGGAGTCCCTCACAATGGATCAAATGGAAACACTGACTTGTTGTGGACGCAAACATAAAGGTCGATATGGGGATGATGGAGGTGGACATCAGTGACCTGTTTTCCAAACGAAAACTGTACTGTCCCCAAACTCGGGGATTCAACTCAAATTAAACAGATTGCTTTTTCAATTACACATTTTCAAACACTTTCATTGCTTTATTTAAATTGTAAATCAAAAAGCAGACTGCATGATTCAAACAGGTTTTATTAAACTTGGGAAAGTCATGTTAGTTGATACGGCTTTTATAAAATACTACTTTTAATATTACTATTAATAATTGCTTTGTATAATTATTATTTGTTTTCATAATTAAATAATTTATTTCTAAAGTTGAGTTGCTATTTCTTGTTGTTTCTTCCTAATACAATCCTGAAATATAGAATCCAATTAAGGAAATATATTTTACTATATTTATTAATGAATAAATAGCTTATCTATGTAGTTAAATCAACTTCAAAAATATTAATAACTTAAAATTAAATAGCAAAAAATCAAGAGAAAAATACAACAAATACTTAGAACCTTAAATCATATAAATATAATTTAATTTAAGCAGCCTATTTATTATTATGTAGAGAACAACAAATTTAGGATTGTCCCATTTTTTAATCATTGAAAATTCCAAAATAAACTGGATGTTTTTTGTGAGACATGATGTTGTAAATGTAAATTTCCATCTAGTTTCTGTCCGTTTGTTTGTTGCAATTAAATACGCAAATACGAAAATGAGAAACCGCTCTCTTGTGAAGAAATTCGAGATGATGACCCATATGGTGTGGGCGTGAAAGGGGCGTGATTCCAGGTGTTACTTCGCGCCTAATGAGCAGTTTAATTATGCACGTCGATTGATTGATTATAATCGATGAAATCGAGCAACCACGGCTCATGATTGAGTTTCAAGCATTCGTTGGTGTTAAAGTGCATTCTTGTTAAAGCCCACAAAATAGAGCTCCATTTTCCATTTGCCCATGTTTTGCACTTCCGTTGCCTCTTCTTTTCGGACGGAACAATTACTAAAAGCGCATAAATTTGCACAAAAAACAGCGAGCGAGGATGAAGCCGTTAAGAGCTGCAGCCGAATATTTGAATATTTACTCCAGAGTAATTTATAAGGCTGGGCAAAAAGCGGGGAGTTTACCAGCTGAAATATTCACATAAAGTTGAATGCGTCGGATTTTTCAACAGCATGATGAAATTTGTAGCAATTCAATTTCAAATTTAAAGCAATGGATATGTTTAACTTAGGTTTTAAAGTTTCTATGGCAGCTATATGATATAGTAGCCCGATCAGACCTTTTCTGACTTAGTATATATATTAGCTTTATATATATATATATAAGCTCTAAAACTGAGAGACTAGTTTGTGTAGAAAAAGGACTTTCGGATATGGCTAGATCGAACCTCCTGGTGATGCTAATCAGGAATATATATACCCCTTAAAGTAGAGAATATAATAAATAAAGTTAAAAATAACTTTTTGCGTAGCCCTTACCATATTATTATTGCTATTATCCTTTGAAAACAGATAAAGATTTTCTTAAGGCAATTTAAATTTAAGCTAGCCAAATATTTAAAGAGTAAACAAATGTGGCGAATAATATTTTTTTTTTGTTCTAAACAAAGTTCATGTTCAATGCCAGTAAGTTTGTTTTTCGTTGTTATACCAGTTACTCTTAGAGTAAAAGGGTATATTGTATTCGTTGAAAAGTATTAAAAAGGTGGATGGAAATTGGTAAGCTGAGTAACGGGTATCTTAAAGTCGAGACGCTTCTCCCAGTTTAAAAGCGTTTTTAATAAGAAACAGACAAAATATTTGCATTAGCTTTTTTGAGAAGACCCCAATCGATCAATGAAATTGGTGATGAAGCTACCAAAAATCCATGAATGAAGATTCCCCCGAAATAACGAGAATACTAATAGAGATCGTATAACATTGCCGAGCGCTTGCCTAATAAAATTGTGAGTTTTGTCTGGATAAATAGTTGGCATTTGTGCAAATAACTCTTAGAGCGTGTCTGTCACCGAAAATTAAAATGGATTTGTGCTAACGTATGTTGGCTTGCGGCCTTTGTTGTGGCTTCAATGACGCAGAGCTACCCCAGCTATAAATAGGGTGCGGCGATGCTGGAAAACATCATCCAGTCTTTCGCCGAACATTGAGTCAAGATGAAGCTCCACTATCTGCTTTTGGCAGTTGTCCTAGTCTGTGCCCTGGACCACACCAGCAGTACCGGCACCTCCACCACAGCCACCACCACCACCGACGCCTCGGACACCACCACCACCACCGTCGCCTCGGACACCACCACCACCACCGCCTCGTCCTCCTCCTCCGACACCGCCACCAGCAGCGACGACGACGACTCG
The DNA here is from genome assembly GCA_018153305.1 of Drosophila kurseongensis. NCBI lineage: Eukaryota > Metazoa > Arthropoda > Insecta > Diptera > Drosophilidae > Drosophila > Drosophila kurseongensis. Next base: position 3,424,639 of record JAECXX010000141.1, read on the forward strand.
ACCACCACCAGCTCCACGTCCGCGGCCGCCAAGAAGAGGGCCGCCGCCCGGAAGAGGCGTGCCGCCCGCAGAAAGCGTGAGCAACGCAGGAGGCGCGCGGCCGCCCGCAAGAGGCGTGCCGAGAGGCGTGCCGAAAGGCGTGCGGAAAGGCGTGCCAAGAGGCGCGCTGCCGAGAAGAGGCGGAACAGGAACAGGGGTTAAGGACAGCCCATCCAGCCAAGACCGCACATTCATCCTTTTTTTTTTTCAACTACCTCCTTAGAACTTCTGATTGGAAAATAAAATATAATCACGGCTATGGTATAAAATTGCATAAAAAATATTACGAGTGTTTTAAACGGTTTCGGGGGAGGTGATGGAGGAAATTTATAATAATTAATAATCAAATTTGTTTAATTATTATTTTTTACATTTCTTTTTACAGGTGATCAGACATATACCATTCAATGTCGGTTATGATATGAATTATACTATTTTCGATAAGCTCAAGAAAGACGTTAGTAGTATTTAAGTTCTAGGCAAGTGGATTTCTCTGTATTTTGAATTACGGCTATGTTTTAAAATTGCCTAAATAAGAATAACGAGTCGTGACTCTTAATCGCTATTGTTTTCCCCTGGATTTTAAGCCACTGAATACATAGTAGGATATTTGTATTGTCAATTTGCAGAAAATCTAAAGCATCTTAAACCATTGAGGTTGAATTTTCCAGAGCTAAAACTTTTCCTTTAAACAATGCCAAACAATGGGGAAATAAAACGAAGACAGCTGAGCAGCTGGACTTTAACGACGCATTTGGAGTGCACTGAATCGGTTAGCTTGATTACTCTTGTTGTTGCTCCAAGGGTGAAAGGTTAAAGTTACGCCCAGAAACGTACTCATACTCGTGCGGCAATGTGCCCATACTCGCATGAGCCGCAATAAAAAGCAACAAGTTGAAAGAGTACGCAAGCAAAAAGCAAAAGCCATCAAGGTCCCCATTCCAAGCCCATTTCCATTCCCATTCGCAATCCGAATCGGAGACCTCGACCACCGAAACCCATCAGCAATTCGAGCGCATTAAAATGGTTATAACCCAAGAATGGGGGCCTTCAGTTCCCTCCGCAACGAAGTCAAGAATACCCTTGAGAAACTTAAATTGAGGAAACTCTGCTTCAATAATAGTAAAATTAACGGAAAACAAAGGCCTACTTTTACGTTTAACGATATAACAAATTTCAATTTATTGAATTTTATTTTAGTTAGATTTGTAGTCTTTTGTAATAAGATATAATTATAATAAGTTACATATAATAAGTGATAATAAGTACTGGGTACTATAGTACCATTGCAAATTCGAGGCTTAAAATCTTTCCTTTTGTTTGCCTTATAACTCTTGTTTAAATATTTGCATTTTATTTTTGACTCCATCTTCTGTTAGCCGAAATAAAACATTTTTAGATAATACTAATTTAGAGTGTAAGAGCCTTTTAAAATGCCTCCAGAGTAAAATAACCCACAATAGTTATTTTTAGTCTTAAACAGATATTATAGATCATAAAAAAAATTTATAAAATAATAGTATTTAATATTTTTGTAATAGCTGAATATTTTAAGAGACGGAAAATTAAACAAAGATTGTTGAAATGATTTTATAAATGCGCACATGTCATTAGGAAAGTGCGTAAATATGAAAAACAATAGCGAGCAGCAAACAACATGGCAAAAGCAGTACAATGGGCACAACTGTTGCTGTTCTTGTCCCCCCCCCCCCCCTTCTTCTTCCTTTCTTTCTCCACTTTCTCCTCCTCCTCCTTTCTTTTTTCTTGTTCCCCCTCTTCTACACTGAAAACAAATGAAAGCAACACCATCAAGAGGAAGAACGAGAGCCAAAGATAGCGGGAGTGAGAAAGAGGGAGAAAGCGTGAAAGTGACATTCGTCAGAAGACAAAGAAAGCAGCATAAGAAAGAGACGGCAACATCGGCGGAAGAGGAAGACTCCACACAATAAAGGACTTGGTCTTGCATATGTGCGAGCGAGAGGTGGTTAGAGACCAAAAAAGGAAACGAAAAATATAGGGTGTATCTGGAGAAAAAAACGGAAAAAAAGCTTGAAATTTAAAAAAACATTTTTTGAATTTGGGCAACAAAAAATTAATAATATACTAAACCAACAAAAAAAATATATTTAATTTCTTTACAATAATTATAATAAATGCAAAAACTTTAGCTGAAATCAATATTTTTAATACTTTTTAATACAATTAAAATATGTTATATCAAAAGTTTACGTTATTTTAAATAAATATAATATGGGTTCTCAAAGACGATTTTTGGTAACCTTTAATTTTTGTATTTTCCTCAAAGTAAGCAAACAAATGGATTAAAATATTTTTTGTTACCAATAATGGTGGGTTCACTTGAGGGTTAAGTGAAGTTCCAGAGCCCCAGGACTTTGATATGTTCATTCATTTTATGGACATCACGGCCATTTCCCCAAGGACACCCTGTACTTATGTATATTGATATGCTGCGCTTTGTGGCCATTGATGTTGATATGCTCGACGTGACTTATATTATACGTACGCACATGCAGGCGAATAATACGAATAAATGTTTTTCGCCCATAACCCACCCACCAGAAAGAGAGCGCTATATGGGTGGGTGAAAGAGAGCGTCATACAATTACACCTTGTTTGTTCTTGTCGGTTTTTCTGTTTTTTTCCGTGGAAAGCTATCTGAAATGTTCAAAAAATCGTGCGTCGTTTCAATATCAATAATAAGAGCGCAGAAAATCGTATTGTTGTTATTGGAACAACGCACGATTCTTTGGGAATTTCAGCTTACGTCTTATTAATTTACAAACACTAGAGGCCACGAAAAATGTTTAAACACCATCAGCTTTTTAGATACATATGTTCAGGAAGCTTTATATTTTTGAGTTATCAGTTTTTTGTATTTTATTTTTTCTTCTTATTTGTTTGAGCACAATATCTGCCAACTGTGAGGCTTAAATTTGAGAGTTGACGAATGACAAGTGTCTTGATGGGGAAAAAGTAAAAAAAAAAAGAGGCGGAGCGTGGCTTAATTCAACAAGTGTGTGGATGGGACAGACAATTTCAAAGTTGACTGAATATTTCAGCGGTTCTTTTTATTTACTTTATTTAAATTCCTCTAAATGTAGGTTGGCCATACAATCTAACATATTTTTCGTGTATAATACATGATTGTTATTTGTACTCATAATAATTTAATGGTGTTCCCATAAAATGTGTTAAAAAGTACGTTTTAAAATATTTAAACCAAATATATTAGTCATAACTATAATGAACTGTATATTTTTGTGGTATTATATTTAATACATATTAGTCAACTAATTTTAGAATTGACTGGTAAATGTTTAAGAAAAAGATAAAGCGAAATATTATTATATTCTATTTGGAGTAACAATTTATATTTCCTAAATATTAAATACTTTTAGTTTTATTTCATAATCGCCTCAAATTATCCTAACATATTGTAACTTTTGTTGCGTAATTTCCTTGGTCTTTAACCAGGTAAAACAAGTCAAGTTCGAGAACATTTGCAATGGCAAACCAACTTAAGTCCTGGTATGTCAAGTTTAGTTACACTTCAGACTGCTAAAGTCGGCTAATAAAAAGTCCTGCGAGAAACAATTAGTTTAGCTCGGGCCACTTCCCCCGTCCTTTGGTTAAATTGGTTTGCCTAATTTGGTTTTTTTTTCTGGCTCGCCTTCCGAATTCGTATGCAAAGGGCGCATAAATTTAATCAGTTAGTAGGATGTTGTTTTTCTTTCGTTTCGGCTTGGTTCGTCCTTCTGCTTTTTGCACAACCTTAAGGGCGGCGATTTGTGGTGGGCGTGGCCGGGTCGTAGGTGTGGTCAGAACCCTGCGTGTTGGCCAAGACAGAAAACAGACACACGAACACGACATCGGCATCCACACACTGGCAGAATATAAGTCACAAATCGGGCATTCAAAACAAAAAAAAATATGTATTTAATTATATGTTCATTGGTATGGCAATTCACAATTCCTATCAAGTTAAGAATATAAATTTTTAAAATTAAAAAACATTTTTCAAAACATGTTGTTCACTTGAACTAAGAGCATCATCTTGTTTTTAGGAGTATTTCTTTCAGTGCAGCCTCAAAGCCCGCATGTTGTGTACATGCCAACGCAGACAGGCAAAAGGACACGCAGACAGACAGATAGACAGACAGGCGGAAATAGAGGGGAAAATTGAGAGAAAGGAAATCGAGGATAGAGGATGGATACTGAACAGAGAACGCAGTCGCAATTTCTTCTGAGGCCCATTGATTTTCAAGATACCCTTCAGCAGTCGGAAAATCAGATTCTATGAATTGTTAAATTATTTTTAAAATTATTATTTCTGTAGTTATTAAATAGTTGAATAGTTGATCTTTGACCACAACCTTTTGAAAGCTATATTAATTGCCAACGGATTTTTCCAGGATACCCAAAGCTTCGTTCAATGCAAGTTTATTTCTTTTTTTCAGGATTTCTTTCGATGTTTTTCCTCTGCTCGTCCTGTTTTGTTGTGCTATTTTGCTGGCATTGCCTATGCCATTTCCTGAATGTGCTAAACCAATAAAGCAACTTTTGACATGTCTGCCGGCTGTTTGAATTGCGTCCTAATTGTGCCACTCAGAGTGTGTGTCTCTATAACCTTTATTTTGGGCTTTATTTTAGACACCCACTGAGATTTTCATTTTGCCCTGAAAATGTTGTCGCCAAATGTCGAATTTCTGGTGAAGGTGACTCCAATTATCCTGGTATTTCAATCGATGTCAATCAATCAATCAATTAGCCGCACGCCTCGTCTATGCATCAATCAAATGCAGACCCGAAAACCCGGCTCCAATTCAATAAGGATCAATTTTCCTGGCCATCCACACTGACTTGGCTTTAATTTAATGTGGCCTGTCCTAAATTGCTGGGCGAAAAAGAGGTTGGATAGCTTTCAGCTGGGCTAATTATTCCTGAATTCCCCCTTTATCCCCAGTCAACATCATCAATCTTTCGGGCTCCCCAGCAATTTGACAGCGATTGCGACATTTACAACTGTTCATCATCAGTGGATTTAGTTTCAGATAATCTCCGTTCACAGTTCAGGAGAATAAGGACGAAACGATTCGGGGTATACAGAGAATTAAGGGGAATCAAAGAGAATTTAATGGAATAAATCATGTTTTTGTTTTACAGGCCAAGGGATAATTTCCAAGGGGACTGTAATTTCCCTAATTTCCTAACATCGTAATCATTTTATAATATTATTTATATTTTTATTAACATGGACATTATTATAAATGAATAATATTTTCTTATAAGTTATAAAAACTAGTTTAAGCTCTTTAAGAAAAATTGCTGGAGCTTATTTTAAGTGTTATCTGGCTTTTTCGCAGCAATCATCGAGTGCAGGACCCGCAAGACCATTAATTGCAGACCCGTCAATCGTTTTTCCCTCGACTTTTCCAGGCACTTTTCCTTTGCACGTCGATGGGTCAGGATGTCAGGCACTAAATGCGTTGACAGGTGGGCGTGGCACGGGGGTCAGAGGTCAGTTGGCCCTCCAACAACACCGCAACATACCCGGAGCACCAAAAACAAAGTTCATAGTCGGTTTTTTTTATTTTTGCATTTTTTTTTAAAGCATTTTAATGCACGCAACTCCGCAGACAAGACCGCAGAACTGTGTGACAAGAACAGCAACAGTTGTAACTGAAATTGGCAGCTACTCCTCTCTCTGTTAGGTTTTCCCCATTTTTCCACCTCCTCTACAGTTTTCTAAGTTTTCCACAAACAAACCACTTTCCTTTCTCTAAACGACTGAGCGATGAAAGTGCTTTGAATTAAGAAGTAAATGGGGATACCAAGAAAAAACAGTCATTTGGTTAAGTAATTGTTATTAAATAGCTTTCAATGTATAATTACAAGACACAAGAGTAAACTAATTAAAACCAAAGGAGTTTTCGAAAATCGAATGAAAAAAAACTTAACAATTTCACACCCATTTTATTTATTATGTAATATATGTTTGAAATAATATACAACGTTTTAATTTAAGAGTTAAATTTAAGAGTATAAGTTGTGACTGAATTGATCTCTGTAATCACTACCATTTTAATATGGCAGTTCTTTTATTCTAAGAAATACAAAATTTCGCAATACCTGATGCAAAACCCTCTCTGAAAATCTCCGGCAGTTAATTATGAAATTTATTATCGAATTAATCTATTAAGCGACGTCCAAGGACTTCGTTATGCTGCAAATTGACCCTGAATGAATATTTAATTTGCTTAAATAACTTCGCTCGTCGCTCTTTGGAATTTTGCATTATTTAGTTTCAATTATTTAATTAAATAATTAATGCCGCATAATGTGCAATTGAATACAACGGCATGCGTTTGTTAGAAGGATTTTCGAATTAACGTTTTAATGATTTCTTAATTGCGAAAGCTAGCCCGTCATTTTGGTCAATAATTTTAAATTGACACCTGCCCGCCAACACATTCTCCACCTGCCGTGGGTCTATTTTCGTACGCAGACCCACACACGAGGCAAACATTTCCCTGCTTTCACTCACTTTTTTCCATATTTTTTTCTCAGGTAAACCACATTTGATTGTGGCTGGCTGAAAATCAATAGCCCAAGCCTCACCCTTTTTTCCCTCTATTAATAGATCAAGCTGAACTGCTCTCTTCTGGTCATATTTCTATGGCCAGGTTTTGGGTCAAAATTAATGGGCTTCTACCACCACCCTCTTGGAAAATAAAACACAATTAAAGCGGCTTATGGACGGGAGTTTTTGCTCCCAATTTTTAAATTGCAATATTTTTGAAGAATGTTGTTTGCTAACGAATTACTAAATAAAATGTTTCAGTATTTTTCAAATATGTATTTTATTTATTTACTATTTTGTTGGACAAAAAGAAAATCTTTTTAGAAAATACATATTTTAAATTGAATAAGAAAAATCCTACATTTTTGCCATCACTTTTTTTTCCTGCTTTCCATGAGTGCCTGCTAACTATCTCTGACCCCCCATAATTATATTTCATTTCGCAATTCCCTTACAAATGGTACGCCTAATTCCACTGGCTGCCACACCCTTTACACCATTAAAAATTATATTCTCTTTTTCCGACTGAAATAAAAGCGAGATGTGTTCCAGTTTTTCCACCACACAAATTGCCCATTTTGATGAGGCAAATAATGGGCATGTTCCGACTTTGACTTGGCCTCATCAGAATGTCGCAGGATCTTGTCTCCCAGAGGCAGGCACACATGTCCTGGAAATCTAAATAAATACGCGTCGAGTGCAGTCAAACCAACAATCACACTCGGAATAAAATCCTTGTAGTTATCACTTATTTTACTTAAAGAAATGTCGTTCTAAAAATGAAAAGACAATAGGAGAATATCACAGTATACAGGAAAACATTTTAAGATATATAACGTGCTTTTTAAATAACAATTTAAAAAAGAAACAAATTATCACAGATTTTCTGAGCTAATTTTCTCGAGGGTGAGTTTTTCTCCGAGTGAAGCTTTTCCGTATGTGGAAAGCCAGTTGAAATGGGTGGGGAAATGGAAATGGAGTCGGAGCCCGGCCGGGCATACAAATGGCTTCATTTGACGAACTGCCGAATTCGCCATTCGCATGCGTGTCTAAATGTGTACAAATTTTTTGGGATCGGCGAAGGGCACTGAGTGAGTGCCACTGAGCTCCTTAACCCACTTTTCATACCAGACAACCATTTGAGTGCTTGTTTTTACTCGCCGAAGTGGTGGATTTTTTTTATCGGTAATCCAATTGCTCCCAATGCGAGATAGCAGCTAATATCAGAGGAAATGTGAAGAAATAAACCAAGGAAATGGTGGGGGACAACATCCAGACATTCATAAATAAAATATTTAAATTCGAAATATTAAATAAACCAGCTTTAAATAAAACAATATGTTCTGCTCAAAATCATACAGAAAAGATAAAGAGGGAGAATATCTAAATTGTCAACAGTAAATAACATCTATAATTTTGATTAAAGACTAATTCCCACAAGCTTAATAAGTTTAAGACAATTTTATTTTGCCATATTATATATGCAAAATAAATTTCTTGGTAGGAAAAGCAAAGCCATTTTCTATATTTACTTTGCAAACTGATTCAGTTGTCATCTCCGACCCACCTATAAAACTTAATAAAATTGTCAGCCGGCGAAATATTTCCTGCTTATCCACAATGATTGATTTCAAAATCAATTTCCTAATCTGTTCTGGAACAGGACTTGGGGTTCACCCGTTTCCTTCTTCGTGTTTTATAAATATATATATATATAAATTCCAGCTCTAGTTTCCTCAAAGGATATTCGGGCGTGTTGCTGTCGTAAAGTTGTTCCAGTTGTGTCCAAGGACGCCCGCTTGGCTTCATAAAAATAGTTGTAAATTCCCAAGCAGTCTGCATAAATTTAGTGCGGATCCGGAGTCCCGGATCCCCCCAATATATACTGTATCCCCATCTCCCCTGTCAGTAACTTTCACACGTCGTTTCATTTCTGGGCAGCAGTAAAAAGTGACGCAACTTTCGTACACATTGTCAACAGTCGTAAATTCTCCTCGCTCCTGGCTAAGCTTGATTATCCTGCTGGCTGCTCAACTAGGGGAACGGCTCTCAAGATGTTGCCCTGGCCCCATCACAAAAGGACACTCGAAAAAATAAATACTAGAAAACAGGGAGATCATGATGAATTTTTAACAAACTTGGGGCATATTAAAAATGAGAAGCCTAGTTAAACATCAAATATCCCAGAAAACCTATCCATATTTTCACTTTTAAAAAGTGATTTTATTTCTATTTGCTTGATTTTAAAAATTGAAATCATCAAAAACATTTTCATTTTATATTTCAAGCTAATTATGTTTGCCTTTCGGTGCTGGGAATTGGCGATTGTCCGGGTGTGTCGACATTCCGCCGGAATTGGACACCTGCCCGCAAAAGTGTGCAACGGAATTTTGTGCAACAGTTTGCCACAACAACACGATGTCCATCCTGCTCCTTTCGCCACTTTCCCCGCCCCCAATCCACCGCCTTTCTCCAGGCCCCAGTCTGTGTTTCTCCTTGTAATGGCATTTATGATTTACTGGCTTCCAACTTCGTTGGCTGTTCTGAGTTGAGTCGAGGGTCCACCTGCCGCTTGACAGCTGTCACTGGGAGTCCATATGTCCGCTCACACACAGAAGGATAAATAGACGTGCATCGGGAAAAATAGTCGAGCGGCTTTCCATTAAATGTAATATTTAAGATTTTATCCTAGCCAAAAGTGCTTGTAGTAATTTTAAAAGAGTATAAATAAAGATTATGTTCAATAGTAATAAACAAAACACATTCTATGAAAAGCTAGTTATCAAGAACTAAAAGAAATCTGCATCTGCATCTAACATATTACGTAATATTCGAATCAACGTTCTGCATGTTGGGTTCTTAACGCGCTTATAATGCTTTCTTTAATAAAATATTAATACGAAATATTCACAGTGTATAAACGACTGATGTATGAGCAGATATAGCCATTTGCCGGGCTGGCAATTCCATTTTCACTTCTCGACAAGAACGAATTCAATTACAAGCCAGGCAAAATGTGCATGGAAAACCCAAGGAAGGGCCAAGGAAAACTCTGTCGATGTCCTCGCACACATACATATGTTTAGCTAAAATTAAAATCATATGCATGAAATGAGCGCGAAATTGAAATGGAATGAAATAAATGAGGAAACTGGGGCGAAAGATGACGAGACATTCTGGCTTTTCCATCTTCCCTGCTTTTCTTGTATGGGTTCCAGTTCCAGTTTCAGTTTCAGTTTCATTTTCGTTTTAATGTTTCAGTTCAGCTGCTCTTTAATCCCAGCTGCCGACATTGACACGAAAGTCAGGGAAAAACTCCGGAACAAAGTTAAACGAACTCGAAATGCTCTAAACCGTGATGGAAAAACTTTGTAGCACTTTCCAAAAACTAGAAAATTGCATAAAACCTGTGCAACTAGAGTGCCAGCTAATTGGCATGTCGGTTAAATTTAGCTGGCATCAAATCCCAAAAAAAAAACAGAAATTCGTAAAATGAACCAATTGTTAACTACTTAAGAGTATTAAATATGAATGCATGAATTTTTGTTTTCAACACCCTTTAATCCTATCAATATCCATTTCTTCCAGCAATGGATGACATTTTCCCAGACCCATCTGCCCGAGAAGAAGTTCGAAGTGTGTATTCACTTTCTTACACCACCCATTTTCCAACCATTTTTCCAACACTTACCCCGCATTTCCCACCCACTGTGGTCGCATCCATTCGAGCTTTCGCTTGTTGTTTGCTTGACGCTTTTTAGCATGTGCCGGAAAAGCCACCCACCCAACATCCACACCCACCTGATGGTCATAGTCACGCCCACCTTTCACCCTCCTCAAAAGCAATACATCTCCCCAACAGCCCCTAAAACTAATTTATTTACCTAGAACCCAACTGCTGACGCCTATTTGTATGCAATTAATTTTGTTGTGCCTCTCGCCTCAGACAAAACAAAATATATTTTTGCCCAACAAAAAAAAAGGAAAACAATGTGTTGTGGTCTTTGGGGGATGATCAAAATGAATGCCCACGGAAATGCGAAAAATACGAAATAAAGACTTGCCATTATTATATTTTAAGCGAAGCTTAAGTTGTGAATTAAAATTTATTGTTATCTGTCTTTGACTTAGCTTCTGATTTGATTAAAGCAATAAACAATAAGGAAAACATAAAGAAGGAGTTTTGTTAGTAAATTAAAGCCTGAAGAGCATGAAAAAAAAAAAATGAAACATAAAAAGTGAATTGACTTAAATGAGTAGGTTAACATTCGAAAAAAAGTTAAGTAATTGTGCTTTTCACCACGCCTTTTGCTTTAAGCAAATTAACTAAATGGCCAAGGTCCCGAAAAATGCCCATTCGCCTGTCAGCGATCTAATGAAAATTGATGTTATATGATTTACACTTTTCTGTGGCCATTTTATTGTTTTTACCCCATCCCTGGCCTTTCCCCGAAGAATGGAAATAAAAACGCAAGTTAAATGAATGTTCGTGGAGTGGGTGGGTGGATCTGCCGAAATTAATTAAATTCGCGGAGCACGGAGGCTACTCATTAATTGATTGCCTGCTGGGGAAAAACTCCTGGATAGGTGCTTTTAAAATGCTTTACAGTTTGGTGGTACAAAAACAATTTTTTGGGCGCTTAAAGCCAAAACGTAATAACAAAGTCCAAAATCTCTGAATAGCGTTTGAATGCCATTAAAAAAAACCAGTCCAGGTTAGTTGTTTTTCACTCTGTTCAACCTAATATTTTAAGCTATAAGGAAATTCACTTGGTTCTTATTCAAAAAATTAATAACAATAAACTAGCACTTAGATGCTGAATATAAAATATGAATAGCAAACCGTTTTCTTGCGTAATATTGCCTTCGGACAGCTGCAACTTACCTGAAAAGACAATAAACGGAAACATTTAATAAGCGAATTGCGAAAGAGAGAAACGAAACAAATGCATAATTCAACTCCAGATGATGGCCACTTAAATAATTTTTAATGGCGCATTTTAATGCGGCTAATTGCCAGGGATATTTTTTATGATTCTCGCAGGGCAAACCCATGCCCCTATATAATAATTCCCCTTTTGTTATATAAGAGGGGGCTATTAACTGTCAGTGGCATGCATGGAGCGGCAGTTGAATGAAGGTTGCGGTCAAAGCTAAGCCACAAGCAGTCGGGGGAAATGCGAGGAAATCGGGGGGAATTCGGGTGGAAAATAGGGGAAAATGGTAGGGTCTTAGGCGGTGGGTGGGAACTGACAGGGGCTATATCCTGCGGTCAGGCCTTCGGTTTGCCGGAACCTGGACATTGGCAGCACCACCGGCCTGTTGCTTTTCGTATGCATTAATTATTTAGGCAAACGCTGCGTATACGTAATGTGGTTATATAAGGCTTTTAGGCGAAGAAGAAAAGGAGAGGGGGTAAGTGCAGGAGGTCAAAGTCAAGTTGAAAGGCAATCAGAGAGGGTTAAACTCAGCTCGGTGCCAAAGTGTCAAAAGCGATTCACGGATTATTCTTTATATTTTTTTCGCATCCCATTTCCCTTCTGCACATCAAGCAATTCCATTTGCCCTGGATTATTATTCAGTTTCACTTTGCATTTTCCTCCGCGGAAATCAACAAAGTGCAAGAGGAGCCAAGAAAAACAGAAGGATCACCAGTGTATGATAAAATGGCATTAATCTTTAAACAGTATAATCCTGAAAAAAAGTGTTAATAATGCAGAGAACGAAAGCTTGCATTATTCATTGCGATGGTTTTAAAATCTCTCACTTCAAAATTGGAAAAATAGGTCATGGTTTTTACCATTTAAACATACATATAATTATGTTATCATTTTTTTGTTGCCAAAATTTACCATTACTGTTAATAATTTTTCCCAGGGTTTTGATCTCACAGCCGAAAAATAGAGCTGATTTTTTTGGATTTTGGCCATAAAAAAAATATTTTTAAAAACACTTTTTTGAAGGGTTCTTTGTTGTAACTTTGCCAAAATAAGACAAACAGCTAAAAGAATGACTGTTTTGAGCAACTGAGAACCTATACAATGAATTCCAGATTGATTTGGAAAAAATTATTTTTTAACCGATTTCTCTAAAAAAAGGTATCGAACTTTCCCGCCGAGTATTACAGATTTTGATTCAAAGGGCTTTTTGTATTTACCAGCTGATTATTCATAAATTGTTGGGAGTTTGCAGGCAGCTCGGAAAAGTCAACCCCCGAGGAAAAAGATCAGACTTTCCGCATTCGCAGTCACGTTTCCTTGTTAGTTTTCCCAGTGACGCAGTCTTTAACCCTTCACTGAAGCAACTAAGTGAAATTCGAACGTGTCGGCGACCGATTAGCCCATTACTAGAAACTCGGTGGGGGTTAAGGCCCGCGCCTTGACAAATGTTTCACTCGAATGTCAACATTTAATTGCCACCGCGTAACAAGTAGAAATTGAAAATTAATGACAGCTTTTCCGACCGCAAAATTGACATTCGATGCAGTCGAGCGGCAAAAGCTCATTTCGCTCAATGAACGCCAATAATAAATAAATAAAACGCATATACTATGCGCCGATTTAAGTGATATCGTTTTAACAATTCACCATCGCCGCAAAGCAAATTGCATTCATATTTAAATGGAATTTAAAATAAATTTCAATTAATTTGCACCTCTCAAAAAAAAGTGATTAATCATTTCAAGATTTATGTTGATGAACTAATTAAAAAATATTTTTTTCTAATTCATTAATTGATAAATCTTTGGGAAAAACAAAAAAGTCGCATTATTTGATTAACATTTATAAATTTTTATTTGAAGTTTTTGAAACTACAGAAGCATTTTAAATGTCCCATTGTATTAAGATTGAAATACGAAGAAATGGGAATGGAAGTGGGTAAAAGGGTTAAGGTTACTTGAGTTTTTTCACGGTTTTCCACGCATTCACTGCAGAGCCTCTAATCGCATGACAAACTACAATTTTATTACAGGAAAAGCGGAAAAACTTAATACACGCTGACAGGACTTTTCGTTTACTTCGCAATGACGTCACAGAAATAAAAACCAGAGCAAAATAATAATAACAAAACAAATGAAAATGAAAGTTTGTTTGTAAACAGTTTCTGTTTTTCGCTACTTACCTCATTTATATTTAAATATTTGTACTTATTTAACATATTCAAAAAGTGTGGGTCTTGACCTCGGGCAACTGAACTGAAAGTGAAACTTGATTGTTGACAAGCGTAAAATTGTACAGGGTTTTCTTCTGCTGATTGGAAAAATTTCTTGAACGTTTTATTTTATTTGCTGTTGTTTACTACTTGTGTAACTTGGGTTATTTGTATACTTATTAAATCATTCTTGGCACTGCAATCTGTTTATTACTGTGTTAAAAAGGCATGCAAGTTGAAGCTTTCGTCTCTTAATAGAAAACTTTATTTTTAAATTCAAAAAATGTTTAATGTTTTATTGAAATGAAGTATTGCCTATTTTTGTACTTCATTGCTTTACATATATTGCATTTTTAAATAAGTTTTTTTTGCAAGCAAATATGAAAACGAAGCAATTTCGTGGGCCAACACAATTTTAAAACTGCGATTATTTTCCTTTGTCTTTGACTTTGTTATCATCTCTTGGTAGGACTTAATTTTCTTTTGAACCGTATTTTGCACGAAATCGCTTTGTTTTTCTTATTAACTTTTGCGTTTAATTTTCCATTTGTGCCCATTTGTGTTACGATGAGTTTGTCTTGGTTTTCTCAGCTTTCGTTTTTTGTATTATTTTTAAATTTCATTTTTCTGTCAGCGGCACGCAAGTGAATCCCCCGCGTTCTTGTGTTCCCGACAGAAATCCTGGGCGCATATCCTTTTAATTGAAAAATCTGTAAGGGCCCGCGGCTGACAGCGAATTCGCGGACCGACTTTATATAGTAATAATAACAATAACGATTTAAATTAAGTGCGGAGGGCTCTTGGTTTTTTTTTTTTAGTAAGTAATCGTTTTTAATTTAGCAAGTACGTGACAGTTCGGGGATTTCGGCAGGATCTCCTTTTTGCACCTTAGAGCAAAGTCACGTGGGCACATTAAGTGACAAATTTGTGGAAAATCTCAAATTCCAAAAGAAGCGAAAGCGCACGACCAAATGTAATGAAAACAAAATGCTTAAAGTTAAATGTTAATTTTCTCGGTGCTTCGAATGGTAATTGCCATTGATTTTTCCAGCAAAGTGAATGGCGGGGAGATTTCTATGGCTTTTCCTTTCATTGCTAAAGTCAGATTTATAATTTTAACACTGATACCTAGGAGTTTGAATTGACCAAAAACTTAAAAATTGTTCAAATTACAAATTTAGCAATAATATTAAGAGGATAAGAAACTAATTACCTGCATTTAAATTAAATGCAAATATGACTCCTTTTAATCGCACTAATACAAACTTTTTTACTTTTTTTACTGTTTCGATGGCTATTTTTCTACTATGGAATTTTCAATTAAATCCAGGAACACGAAGGAGCACAATAATCTGGTCCTTATTTTAAGGACGTTGGCAAGCCAAAATCAATGTTAAAAGACCCGAAATGCAAAGAAGCGTAATTTTATCGATAAGAAAGCTACCCAATAGGCAACATAGATAGACACGCTGTATAAGGGGGCTTGGGTATATATATGATTATGTTTATTCCTTCTCACTTAATTTATTGTAAAATGTTAAATTTCACGAAGCGGAAATGTTTATTAGAGCGGAAATTGTTATTTTTAGTGTGATGGGCAGGTTTGTGGTTGGCTTGGAACAAAGGCGACAAGACCGGTAAAACAGAATACAAAAGGATGCCCCGGTTTCTATGTGTGTGTATGTGCCTTTTTCTTGCTCAGCTGCCAACAATTAATTTATTAATATTTTTCGTTTTTCAGCCCACGTGGCGTATGCTCAACTTGTTAAGTATACGACAGCAAAGGGCCTCGTCTTCAGAACATTATCCGACAAACCTGCTAATTAGTTTTCACTTTTCGCTTACCTACACTTTCACTCCCTTAATTCAAAAAAAAACACATCTTTTTTTGTGAAACATTTATGATAATGTTGCCTTGCCCATTGCCCAGGTTTTGGTAAAAGTTAAGGAAAACATAGCCACCAGTTTAAAATATAATTCGATCATTGTCGTTATAAAAATTAGTTTTAGTTTACAAAAAGTAAAATTTAAATCCCTTAAATGCCGCTAAACCAAAAATTTACATATTTATTCTGAAACCATTTCCTCAATTTCCAGTGCTTGAATATTTATCGAGGCTTAGCCCGCTTTTTGCATTTTATAGACTTCTCGTTCTCTGGTTTCCCCATTTCCCCATTAGGTTTTCCAGCTGGGACCGAGACGTTCGAAATCTTCTTAAAAATTTTCTTTTAAATACTTAATACAAAATACCCGCCTGCCACAAAGAACACTTCATGGCCCGTCCGCAGCATTTCAAATTAATTTTACAGCTGCCAGTTACCAGCTTGAAGTTAGCTGTCCTTGGGCCACCTTGGGCTATAATGAAGTAGCAAATAAATAGCACTTTCTCCCGGCACTTTTACCCCTTTCTCACTCCTTTTTTCACCTCACCCACCCACACTAACAAACGGTCCAAGAAAAACGGAGAAAACAAGTCGGAAGTGCTCAAGACAAGCACGAGAGTCCAGAGTTTCTTGAAGAATTTCCTAATAAATGCGACTGGTTAGTTTGTCATTTATAATGGTCGCTGCAGGAGGGTAATTTAGTTCGCTTTATAAATACAATTTGTACATTCCGTTTCAGGTTTTTTTAATTCAGTTACAAATTTATTTAGGTTTAAAATATTATTTCCGTTAAAAACGTTTATTAATTATGTATATAATGCCTACTGGAAATGACAATTTACAAAACATTAATATGAAAAAAAAAAGAAAACGGGGTTTTTTTAATAAGTAAATGACTTTCCGATAACATACAAAATATATGATAAAATAACAGTCACTTGAAAAGACTATTCGCTATAAACTCAAATATTAAACCTTTTTGTTTTAGCCTGCACACTTCACATGAATATAGGGTATTTATGTTTGGACTTTAGGAAGTATTCCCCTAGCAATTGCTCGTTTTTCTGGCAATTCTTCACCGCGACTTCGAGACAGAGAAAAATAAACCGCTGCATACTTATCTGGGCAAAAGCGCAGTTCCCTGCACAAATTTACATGCAAATTAAATGCGATAAATTCGTCGTCGTTATTGTTTGTGCTCTCTCATCCGTGCTGACGTCATCCGCAAAGGGAAAGTTAACGTGAAAATGAGGAAAAGCGCACCGCTGCCCAGCGACTGGGCCAATTTGCATAAATCAGACGCTTACCACTTTTTTTTTGCACGGCCATAATGAAAACGCCTTAGACTGCACTTAATGCTCGTTCATTTTATTTTACTTCAAGATAAATGAGAAAAAACAAGAACCCATTAATGACCCCCCCTCATCGCTTATTCAACAATTGCAATTTGCCAGCGGGTCAAAGCAAATACCGATTATCGAGGAAATGCGGGAACTGATAGGGTCAAAGTTCGATGTGGCATGCAAATACGTTCGGCATACCACAGAAACAAATGGAAAAGTGGAAAAAAAACCACCCAGGGGAAACACACAAACCGAAACTAAATAATCCAAACAGTGGGCCTCGAAAAATAAACTACAATAAGCTCGAAAGTTGATGACTGAAAAAAGTGTGATAATTGAAAATTAATATACTTATTTGTGGCTTCTTTGCTTTGATAAAATATTCAAAATAACTAACCGATTCGTGTCAATATAAAATATTTTCGAATCGGTCTTAAATCAAATAATCAGACTTTTGAACTATTTAGTTGCACGAAGGTCAAATAAAAATATTTAATTTAACAATTCATCATTATGTTACTTTTAAATAAAACGTCGCCTGAGGTGATTTCCTTTTGTCTAGCACTGGACACAGCTCTGGCCTTTGTCCTGCCAACACAATATAAATTGTTACAGGACCAAATCACTCACGTTCTTTGATTGGTGACAGTGGGAGATACTTTTGTTTCCCCGCTGAGGCAATTATATCATTTTCTCAATGGAAATCCCCCCACTTTATTCCTGCTTCGGATTTCTTCGGTAAGGTATCCCACTGTGCGAGGAATGACAAGAAAATAAATGAAATTGAGCGTTGGCCTGGATTATTCAGAGGCAGGCCCCGCCCCCTCACGCCTCCCAATTTCACCCGGAAAATTTCCCATTTTGTGGCGGGGAGAGGAAGGGAGGGGGAAGCGAGGATGAAACATGGAAAATCGGTAAATAAACAAGACGACAAGAGCCTGGCAAAAAGTTAAGGAAAATATTTACAAACGAATTAACGTAATGAAAATAAACTAGCACAGATCTACAACTGGGCTCAAAATAATAATTACAGGCCTTTCTAAAATACGTTCTTATTGTAAAAATTGATTCTAATTTATGATTTAATAAGGTCTGAAGAACTGGTCGTGATGACCATGATGAAAGATCCATTAAAAGATAAATGCACATTACAATAATATTAAGCAATGGGAAAACAGATTTTTTTCTAATACAATTGCAAAGGATGTCCATAAGGCTCGAACAATTCCACTGAAAAATTCAGAGTAGAAGGAAAGGGTGAGGGGTACCAGGTCTATTGACCTTGGCCCACAACTCGGTGAAACCATCTGGCCATGTCAAAAGGCAAACAACCAACTTGAAGAAATATCGAAAGGGGAAACTAAATTTAGTATTTCATGCTTCTGAAAATTGGCCGGGGGAAAATGGGGGAAGACGGAAGAAACGTCAAAATGAGAATTGATGGAAAATTTTTCAAAAAGTGTTTATCTTTTCGGGTGAGACGATCATATACATATAATGTTATGTGTTTTGGCAACAGATGATTCCAGACATGGTGCGTATATCATTAATTTTATTTCTCTTTTTAGACCCGCTGACAAAATTAAAGAGTATCTGGGGTTCATATCGAGTAAAGTTTTTTTTTTAATAAAATCTTGTCTGTGTATCTTTTTGGTTTCAAGTGTTACACTTAACATTAAAGATCGTTCAATTGACAAACCAAACTTCCGTTCGCAAATAATGCTTTCAAATCGAGGAGAATCAGGGTACCCAGAATGTAGAAGGAAACAATACAACCACTTATAAAGCGGTTCCAAATAATCTGTTGAGGAAACGTCGAAACTTAACATTTTTTCTCATGTTTTTGAGATATGGAAGCTCGATTTATCGCAAAATTCAATGTACAGCATTAAAACCTCAATAGAAAAAGGGTGTATTTATCAATGTCGTGTATCTTTGTGCCCAAAATACCATAAAGAGATTAAGCTACGCTTTAATTTGTCTACACTGAGCACAAAGGGAGTGAATCAACAACACTTCAATATACTCTTAAATATCATTTTGAAATATAAAATAGTTAATATAATTATATATACAAATATAATATCATTTTAGCTGTTGCAAGACTGGAGCCACATTTGGTGGCAGCCCGCTTTTTATTTGGCCACTATTTATGGCTGTTATTGTGCTTTTTTTAATGCTTCGTATATATGGCCAAACGCACACATATCGATTGCAGGAACAATGGCAGCCCAGCCGATAGAAAATTCCCTTTGAGCCAGTCCCAAGACGAAAACAAATAATCTTTTGCTGCCGCCGAGAAAAGCTTATCATATTGTATCTGAAAGTCTAATTTCGAGCGGAAACTGGAACGGGGAAACTGGAACTGCGGACTGTCGGCCACTTTAGATACTTTGCCTACTTTGGCTACTTTGCCGGCATTAAAATTTCGTTTATTGCCAACCGGGGAGCTGTTAAGTCGTCAAACGGATGGGAATTTTCCCATTCTGTCCTATATAAAGTATCTTGTTCTGTCCACAACGAATCGGATAATACTCTTAGACCTTTTCGCCGTTGACCTTGCCAATGAAAACGATTTACGGCTCAGACAACAGGACGAATACTTCATATTGGTGGACCCACTCTCTAAATTATTTCAATTTATGTAATTTAGCAACCGATCAAGATCAACGCGTAAGTCAAAATAAAGAACAAAATCTACATTTATCTCAATTAGTCCATTATAATAATTTACGAAGAAGTTTAATACTGTTTTAAAGTTAATATATGAATATGTATATTATTAATCCTAGCAGTTTATTTAATTAACTATTTATTTACAGCATGAAATCATTATTTTATTTTTAAAAGCAAATCTTTCTAGGAAAAACAAGAATATTTAAATCTAGGTCCAGTGACGATGGGGATTATTCCCACCCAGTAAAAGTGTATGTTTTCTTAGGTTTTCTAGATTGGAATGGGGCAGCTGGTCTATTGATATGTCTGATGGGAGATGTTGGCCAGCCGTTAGACACATGTAGCAATGTTCGTATTCATTTTCATTTTCGTTTTCCCTTTGCTTTTTGTTTTGCAAACTCTGGGGATTTTTGGCGAAAGTTCACCCCAATGGGGGCTTTTGGATTCGTTAGTCAAGTTTGCCGTGTAATGAGCTCCTCTTTTCTGTAAATCCCCTGCACCAGAAAGTTCAGTATATATATCGGTACGCAATTGATTTAATTGAGATTAGAGCGCATCTGTGGCAGGAGAAAAACTATATATGGCTGGCCCCCAATTTTCCATTTGGCCCCGCACTTTTCCATCTATTGATACAGCTATGAAAATGCAAATTGAAGTGCACAGTCCACAGATGCGTTGAATGGGCGAAATGCTCTTGATGATGAAATCGGACGAGCCAGGGGATTTGAAGCTATAGTCGGCTAAGGGGGCGGTGTTACACCCACTAGACAATGCAAATCGGGTTTTAAAGGAACTCCCTTTAAGCAGGAATAATCGAGTTGAGCCGGTGCTTTTGTTACTCAAAAGATTGTAAAAATACTACAATTGAAACCCTAAGAAGACCATTTAGACTTCTCCATTTAAAGATTTATATTTTTAGCAGCTGAATTTTACTTTTAAAATCCAATTGAAAAGGTAAATATTGTGAAACAAATAAGCAATAAAAGCAACATAATTTGAATTATAGGCAAGAAACTTTTTAACTTTGCACATGGTGAAAATCAATCTATTGTTCGGAATCGCTGTTTAATCCACTTAATAACGAATTTTTTGCCCATACAAAGTTTTTGAAAATAAAAATAATGCCCTGAAGTAAACAAAAGTGAATAAAAATGGGGAATACTTAAAAAACCCCACTAGAAAGCTATCATTTGCTGCTTTCGAGTTAAATATTTATGGGGAAACTTTGAAACTCACGATTTGCCGTGTAGAATTCACCGGTGCCAACAAGTGTTTTCATTGCAATTAGCGATGTTTCACCATTTCGCAACTCGCAGCTTCATTCTCCATTATGCACAAGTTGGTTTTGGCCCACTTTTCTTGGGCTAACAGATAGACATGCCCATGACACGGCCACGCCCACAACTAACGCTTGACATTCAACGCCCCCCTTCCCAGTGGATCCTGTGAGTGCTCTGGATTGTATGCGTACACCGAGAGAAATTGCTGAATTAGTAGTGAATAGTGTTTTTTCAAATGTTCAATGCAGGATCACAGATTAAATTTAAATTTTACTTTAAAAATCGATTGTTTTAAGGTGCAGTATATATTAATCTAATAATAAAACCAGTCACAAAATCCAAAGAGTCAGTTATAATTGTATTACTTATTCTATTAATTTTTTAAGGGAACCATTACTAAAATGATATGAAATCTAAGTAGAATATTTGAGCTCGTAATTAAAGTAATTTTTTCCCAAATTAAATAGGGCTCATAATTGAGGGGACTTATCAATCTATTTTTCCTCGAGTGTTGATGATGGAAAATGAGCAGAAGGAGTCGGAAGTGCTGTCACTTTGTATGAAAAGTTTTGCTGGCGTGTTTTTGAAATTTTCCCCGACAGAGAAAAAGGGCGGAAATTGTCAGTGCACAATATCCGTTGATTTGTGCAGCATGAAAATGGGGTAAAAAGAGGGAAATCCATTGACACAAAATGCAAGTCGCAAAACCCGAAGGCCCAAAGGCATTTCAGCAAATTATGCATATTCCAAGGAAATGGATGCCACGCCCCGTTCGCCGCCGCCCCCAAGGGACATATCGCATGACCAATTAGCAAAAGAAGTTATTTTTCTCAGAGGCCCAAAAAGTTTCGAGACGTGAAAAGGGTTTTTCGGCTCGTCATTCGTTATTTACTTTCAATTCCCCAAATAACAAAGCGGAATTTTCCTATTTTCCCGCACACAAACACCGGCAAAGAAGTAAAACCCTTTGCGGTTCGTCTTGCCATTAACATAAAACTGGAAAAGGAATCGAAGGACTCGGCACATGGTGGGCCAAAATAAATAAATAAAAAATAATAACGAAACGTGGAGGAGAAAATGTCCTGAAAAAAGCTTGTTGCTATTTTCCCTCGGCCTTTCCCCTCGATTTTCCTTTACTTTTCCCAGACTCAACCCAAATCTCTTGGGGGCAAAAAGTCTCAGAGCCTCCAGGTGAATCAAAAAAAAAAGGAAAGCATACGAAAAATGGAAAATAGAAGGAATGGTATAGGGAGCTTACGGGCAGATCCACAACCATGTGGACGGCTGTCAGTCAGAAAATCGAGTTTCGAAGTTGGAAAATTTCATCTGGATGCCCTTCAGGGTGAAAGTTTAATCAGAAAATTACCTGAAAATATAATTAAATGGAAAAAATGTATTAATACTATTATAAGTTTAAACTACAAGTTGTAAAGAATATTTCTAGGCTTAAGTAATGTGGGATGACTTTAATTTCTGAGACCAAAACCATTATGCATGTTTAAAATGCATTTGCTTTAAATTGTTATTTATTCTGTGAATTCATACAATTACTTTTACTCACTGAATTTCTTTGAAGGCCATATCCCAACATAGGCCCATGCCATCGATATTTTTTCTGACATCCTATAGAGCATTCGAAGTTTGTCATTAAGGATATATATAAAATTTATATCCTCTATTCCCTTATTTCCTTACCTTAGACATTTCCTTTTTTTCTTTTCTTTTTCTTTTCCAGCAACACGTCGTCGGCAGGACAAAAACTCATAAAGTATATTAACCAAATGTTCGATTGCACTTTACCTTTTAGCATTCTGCCTTTGCTACATTGCTTTCTTTTATTTTCCCAGCTTTTCTTTCCCTTTAAGGGCCGTTGTCTGGGACCCGCCCCCTGACCCTGCCACGCCCATTCCGCCCACCGCCTTGCATGACTAACGGATATCAATATGCCAGTCCCTTACCGTTCGTCTGTCTGTCAGTCTGACTCCTTCTTTTTTTCCTTGAGTAGAATATGAAAAACAAAAAATATACTGTAATGCACAATATAAGAAAAAAGGTCCTGCCACATTTACTTGTTCAATTTTTAAAGAGCTTCTCGCCGGAAATGCGCCTTATTTTCATATTTCAGCCAGTGCAAACGTTATCTACAAAGAAAGTTGACCTTTTTGCCACCCAAGTCGAGGAAAATTGAGGCAGCCAGGGAAATTTGATACACCTTTAGCTAGCAAATTTTCTTCATCACAGATAATTGAATGAAATGCGAGTTTATTTGAACCCAAGTTAGCTGAGACTGATTTATATTTAAATTGTATCACATTCTAAGTTATTACTGGGCTAAAAGTCTTAAAGTGCTTTTGAAAGCCGAGATGGGCATTTGTGTACTTTTTAAAGAATTCTATAAAACATAAGTGATTTTCATGCAATTTTTTGTTTAATTACTGAAGCTTTTGATTGAGTTGATTTTATCATTATTTGAATTTTCGTTGAATTTTCATTCTAGTAAGGTAATTAATAGAAAATCAAGCAAATAGTATTTTTGATGAATCCATTTAATGTTTGAGTTCTTTAACTGGTATTTGGGACATCAAAACAAAACATTTAAGTTAAGTGATCGATTGAACCATCAAATAGCAGCACAATTGATTCAATCCTCCGCTGATTGATTGCACTTACCTTAAACATATTTTGTGGCTGAGCAATTTCAGCAATCTCACTTCAATCAGCCTTGTATATTAATTCGTTTCTCGAGTTATTGAATGGCAAAAATGAATTGATTTAATTTGTGGCCAAAGTGTCGCCCATTAAACTTCGATGCTAACGAACTAAAATATAGCTCCGAGCGAATGGAATGTGTGGCTGTGAGTATCTGTGAGGGCGGTTTTATCCGAGTGTGCGGGAGTATCTGTGTGAGTGATAGAATGCGAGTGTAGCAATCAAACTGTTGATTCCCGCCCAAGGGGCAAGCAAAAAAAAAAAAAAGAAAGAGAAATAATAAAAATGGCATTCGCTTTCGTTGTCCCCCTTCGCTTTTCCTCCCACTTTCCCACATTTTCCTCCCATTTTCAAGCCACCTTCGTCACCTTCTCCAATGTCTTTGGCCCCAAAGGAACGCTGGCTGGTTGACATCAGCAGGAAAATAGCGAAATAGACGGGCAAATAGAGAAAATTTATGCCAAATTCCTTTCGCACTGACGCCAGACAACCCACATTTCGCATCCACTTCAAACGTTATGGATCCACCACAAGGTTACGCAATATTTCGCTCACTTTATATTTTTATTTCGAACGCATTTCGTTTTCCAACGTCAGCAGGACTTATAGCTTGTGTCATCGTTCGTTAAATCCTTTCAGCTAGTTTTCTTTATATTGAATTTCAATGCTACAAGCCATATTTGAATAACGAGAGTGAATACCTATAAGAACTGAAAAATGAATTGGGTTTAACTGTGTACAACTTGGCTTCGCTCGTAACCAAGACAATTAATGGTATCTCTAACGTGTTCATTATTTGATTTTAAGTTCTTTAGCAACCCTTTTTCACTTTCCATTGCGTTAAGAACTTAATGAAAACTTTCTTCCTAAGTTTTAATTACAAATTTTAAGGCATTAATACTTGATTTCTCGGCTATCGAGTGTCGGAGCCAGCGGATTCCTGTCCGCTGTCCAAAATCCGGCTGTGATGACAGCAATTTTAAAGTTTCGAAAACAGAGCTCGAAAACTTTTGCCAGACAAGTGGCAGTCGAAGCGCAAAAGTTCTCCAAGGTATGGCCAAAATCGCGTGTGTGTGGGATGCAGGATATGGGCACCACGCCCCCTCAAGAGCTGACCAAAATAAAAAAATAGAACATACAACAAAAAAAGAAGAAAAAAAAACACATGCAACAGCTGACGTTGGCGTTGAGTAATCTAATTAAAAGTTTGTTGCAACTTGTTTTTTAATGATGTCACGCCTAGCGAAATTTGGCGCCAACCCCTTTTTGTAAGCCCTTTCCGAGGATTCTATTTTGCTTTAATTACAATTTATGGATGCTTCAAGTTTGCCGGTGGAGCAAAAACAAAAATACACGAATTATAAAAAGGTATGCGGAAGTCGAATGGGGTCAGAATGGCAAAAAGGTAAGAGAGAAAACGGCTCCCTTTTCTATGTAATTACACAAAAGCAACAGCAAAAGGACACTGGGAAAAATTGGCAGTAACAGATCATTCGTTGTGAAACACATGTTGTTCGCCCAATAAAATGTTGGCCTTAGTAAATTAATGATGAGTGTATACCAGTCTATCAAAATCATCTATATTTTTGACCAAAAATATTTAAAACATATGTAATATACTTGTATGTATAAGATGTTTTATCATTATAGAATATTTTTTTACACTTAACAGTATCTCTGAATATTAACCTAAACGCTTAAAACGAAAATAAATCACATAAGCTTTCTGAAATATTTTCTCTCCGTGTATGAGCAGCTGCAGCTGAGAAAACAGCAGGGGGGAGCAGGAACTAGGACAGCAACAAAACGAGAGAGCGAGAGCGAGAGGGCTGCGAAAAGTTGAGTGAGTTCATTTGAGCGTAACTCAAATACAAACACAAACAAAGCTGAGCAGCGCCGCAATGGAGCAGAAAGAGAGGGCGAAACGCCTGCGCAGTGGGAGAGAGAAAGGAAGAGGGCGAGGACGGCACAATCCTTGCGGCAGGATTACAACAGAGGCACACTGATTTCAAGTTTAGGCCTTCCAAAGAATACATACTCCAAAATGCAAAACATAATTTTAAAAAAAATTTTTAATTCAAAACTAATTTAGAGTACTTAGGACACGAATTCAAAACTTGTATTTATTTGCAGATCTAAATCATACAATTTAATAAATAATATTAGTTAAGAACAAGTTATTTTTAAGCCTTTAAAACAATTAGAGGTTCGCGGACACGAGTTCAAAACCGGTCCACCATATTTAGCAAATTGCCAATTTTCACAAGAAATCTTAAACATTCTGATTAGAGGAGATTGAAAGCCATTTTATATTTCCTAAAAGTTTTTAATGGTCAAGAATTTTGTTTTCTATAATTTAAACTGCATTTTGTCGACGCATAAACCACTGTGCATAGACTCGAAGGCATTGACATTGGTCGACAATTGTGTCAATCCAGGACACAGTCACATATGCTGGGCTGCTCAGCTGCTCGAGTGCCCAAATGCTTTTCCTCTTTTTTTGGCCAGATGCCCTGCCTTGGGTCCGAGTTCCGTCTTATGTAAGCCGGATCTGACAGCCGAAATTACAAAAAAGAATGAATTAAGCCCATTCCCGCGAAATTGCCAAGCTAAATTTGGATGTGGATTACATAAAACCCACTGACGTTGCTTTAATTGCTCTTGTTTAGGAAAACTAACCGACAAAAAAACGAAATAAAAAAGGAAACATAAAGTTGTATAAGTCCAAAGTAAAGAAGAATTTGAAGCACGCAGACACGGTCATAATTTTAATCACATAAACAATCTGAAAATTCCAGAGACGAGTTGGAAACTTGCTGGCAATTTACAAAGTTTCCCCCGGTGTTGGGTTTGTTTTCATTTTGGTAAATATTTAGAAACACCAACAAGCTGTCCCTTTGATTTACTATATCTATATGGTTGATGGATGTGTTAGCCAATAGAATTTTATTTAACTTAAATTTAGTCTTTAGTGTTTTAAAAACACACGTTTTTGTTTGGGTTTGTTGTAAAGTTGAAGAGTTTGTCTGCATTACACATGTACCATGAGCATTTTCCCCAGCATTTTCCACGACTTTTCCCATCCCTTTTGTGGGGCACAAACATTTGCCTCGGGCAGTTAACAACAGCAACAAATTGAAAGGCTTTTGGGCCGAAAAGGCAAACTATTTGATGGCTTAAATGAAATGAAAGCAGGTGGGTGGGTCAGAGGTCAGAGGGTCCTTCAGTGCCCGGGTAAATATCCGTAAGTGCTGCCTTTTCCTTTTCCTTTGCCTTTGCCTTTGCCGTCTGATCCGCCGACCAATGTAATCTGCTCAAATTTATCGCAAAGTTGCTTTCTAAAGTTCAGCTTTGAAGCATTTGCGGTTGTCCAACACGCCGACTTGTCAACTAAGAAGTTTGGTTTGTTGTGGTTTATGCTGGGCTAAACACAAATCGGATAGTTTTTCAAGATTCGAATATGTTAAGAATTGATCCAGAGCCCATTACTTGGCCCATTGGATCCCTAATCCTGTGACAGTTTATGGTTTAATTCTTAAAAATGGCTTGCATTTTTATGTTAGTTATTAAAGGCTGGCCCACAAAATAACAACGGCCTTTATAAAGGCGTATTAAACATTAAACAAATGATTTTACTTATTACATAACCGTAGTCATAGATGCCAGTTTAATAACATATATATTATGGCTGCAAAACATATTTTTATTACGCTCGTCGTTATTAAAATTTTTGCGTCAATTTTTTCATAGTTTTGACGTCAAAGCCAATATCTCAATTAAATGTTGTGGACTTGAAAAATAAAACTCTTGATGAATTTTGAAGAGCACATGGAAAAGGCTGACAATAAGCGCCTGTCAAAATATTAATAGAGCAATAATTTAAGATGATTTCTCTATTCGGTTTTTATTCTGGCACAAATTGCCGGCAATTATAGAGATGGGGTGCCTCCTTTTAATGGTTTTTTCTGTTTGTTCATGTCCCTCGCACCGAAAGTAATATTCTTTTTTTTTTTTTGAACATTTAATTAACAGTCCGCCGCGATGACTAATAAATATTTTTGTAAACAAAATTGGTTCGCTTAGCAAGAGTCAAGGCAAAAGTGACGAAAAAATTATTCAAATTTTGCGAAATAATTTCTAAATGTTTATTTTGTTTTTGGCGCAGTTTTCGGCTTGGCAAGTTACGCATATTAATATCGTTGATGTTTTGGTGTCTTTATTGTTATGACTTAATTAATGCTTTTTGATTTGAATTATTCCTTTACTCGCTATAATTTTTATTTTTTTCTGGCTCGGTCAGCGCTTTTGATTTATGCTTTTCTTTGGCTTTTATGCTCTTACAGGTGACGGAGGAAAAGTGTTTTTCTTGGCATTCCCTCATTCGTTCTTTATTATTTGCCAGCATCTTTTATGGGGCCATATGCGAGTTATGTGGTCTTATTTTTAGCGCCGGCATAAAAACGAAATTGGGGCCTGATAATTCATTGATGGCCAGGCCAAAATTTTAATGCTGGCAATTCTTTATATATAACATAATAAGAAAATAATAACTATCCAATTAAAATAATTACTATCATTGATAGCAACCAATATAAGCACTTTCATTACCATTCTATTACAGGTTTTTTAAATTTTAAATCTTGCTCTAGACAAAAAAGAAAATTGAATACCTAAGAACCCATATAAACCGAAATATTATTAATTTAAATTGAGTTAGTGATATTTATTGTTTTGTGTCACATTTACTTTAACAATAAGCACTCATTGCTGCTGTAATAAAAAGTAAACAAATTTGAATGGCTTAATTGAAGTTATTAGGAAAATGTAGTTAAATTAAAAACTGGTTAAACTGGCTAAAACTGTTAAACTCTGCATTTTAAATCATATTTACAATTTATATTATTGCCGCTGTGCTTTTGACAGTTCAGCCGAAAAAAAATGAAAACAAAACAAATGGAAAGTTTGGATGCTTTTGGCCAAATTGCAGTTGTGAATTTGCATTGGGTAAATTATGCATAGAGCCCGGTCTTCATGCATATTTAATTGCTTAATTTGCTCTCTAATACGCTTCATTAAGGCGGAGCTGGCAACAGAAACTAATAAAGCCAAATAAAACACATTTCACTCTGTATTTTTAAACCTTTTTTTTTGTTTCGCGTTCAACAATACTATCCAATCATGCGGGCTCCTACGCCCTTGCAGAGTGCACTTTCTAATTGCAACAAAATCCTTTTCAGTAATAGGAAAATTGTGTTTCGCCACCGCCACCAACATGCTCATGGCAATTTATGCGTGTCGCGCATCGCGTTTTCCCCCAGTTTCCTTGCGTTTTAGTTTCCATTTCCCTCTCATTTTTTTTTAGTTTAACTCAACGTATTCCCAGCACGATTTAAGGGGTTTAAGGGGACTGCAGGAAAATTCTAGTAAAACTTGGGGCGTGTCTGAGTAGAGCAAATACAATTAAGCGCCATTTATTAAGTAAAGCCTCGAGAAGAATTAAGTCTGTTAAATTCCAAATAGATTTTAAAATATGAACAGATTACAAATTTTAATATATTAGCGCAAATAAAATAAACGCATTTGATTTCATCAAATAACCAACCAATAACTGTGTTTGAATATATTTTCTAATAGATTATGCAATTGAAATGTTATTATTCAATAGGCGAATAATTGTTAATGCAAATCACATTCACATAAAAAGATTGCAATATAAATTATGAATAAAAACAATTTTGAAATGAAAAAATGATGAATCAACTGTGGTAATTCTACCTGCTTCAATGCTTAATGCGTTAAAAAAATAATGTATGTTTTTCAATTAAAAATAACACATTTATGCCGTAAATGTTTGAATATTTGTTTGATTTAAAATGTTTATTTATGTGCCACCTTCGAGTTGATTTAATGTGGGTAAATATGGGACAGAGCAGAGTGGCCATAATTTCTAACCCGAAGCTCGGGCAGAAACTCCATTCCATACTCGAATCGTATGAAACTGCGATAGCAATTCGGTTATCAGCCATAAAAGCTGGCCCAATTGCACATGCAGATGACAAAAATTTACTCGCCAGCTGCTGTTGCTCGAATTTTGTTTGCATTTGGGCCAAATATTTGTTCAGCTAAGATGGATAAAGGG
The DNA here is from genome assembly GCA_018153305.1 of Drosophila kurseongensis. Lineage (NCBI taxonomy): Eukaryota > Metazoa > Arthropoda > Insecta > Diptera > Drosophilidae > Drosophila > Drosophila kurseongensis. The sequence goes on from JAECXX010000141.1 coordinate 3,454,461, forward strand.
CGGGGTACTTTGGGCCAATATCTGGTGTTCCACATGTGGATGAGATTCCTTTTTGTGGTTTCATCGTTAAATTCCTGGACCTCAAACTCAACACACACATTTAAGGCCGAAAACAAATCGAGCACTTGAGCAAATAGCATTTACAGTGATTATTGTCTAAAGTGCACCAGTTGATGGGCAAAAACCATCAGGCATTCCCAAGCGTTCGGCAAACATTTGCCCACTTCAGAGATTAAAGCTGTAAAAAGAATAATGCAAACTCCAATTGTTCGCCATTCGATTTACTTTGTTAATCCACTTTATTTTTTTTGCTCCTGTTGGATGAAAATATTCACTGGTAGCCATATGGCATGAAAAAATGTCGGGCTGTGAAAGCTGTTTAAAGCAATTACTGCCATTTTGGGGAAAAAAGCGTGGGAAATTAATAAAAAGCTGACAAACATTTGCAATCTGTTGAATAACTTTAATTGCAAAAGCAAATACGTTTCAAATAAAACCACAGAGGATATTAAATGGTAACAATAATAATAACAAATATCATTGAGAAATTCTTACAAATAAATAAGTACTTGTGGTCTCAAATTAATATTTCCAATGTCGAAATCAATGTAATTTAAAGGTGACTAACATAATTAAATTATAAGTCCTTAGACTAAGAAACTTTCACTGTAGCATATTTAAGCATTTAGCTGAGGGAACAGTATGATTTTTCCTTCTCGGATTTGGGGAAAAGCACATTTGCAGCGGATTACTGGATATAGACGATGGCTATCGCTCGATGAACTGAGATTATTCCACTGCCAAGCCAATTTAGCAAATTGCTTGCGACTTTGCACTACACACAGCTGTGCTCAAAACATTGAAAGTTTCAATCTTAAGACACATTAATTTGTATCAGACATTTTCTTTATTTTAGTAATTAAATAATTAACAATTTAGGTTAAAAACAAAACAATATTAAAACCAAAATTAAGACAAAATATTTTATCATACATCTATTTGATCTTTATGCATATATGGTAATGTCGATTTGAAAGTTAAGAAATTGCTTAGCCAATTTCTTTCTTAGACGTCACTATTGAACTGAACCCAGCTGTTTAAAGAAAATGAAGGGACATAAGTAGGAACAACTTTCCGTAGTCATGATGTCACATTAGAGGCTACTTAGTTATGGAAAGCATTTCAAGCGCTCGCGTGTTTCACATATATCTATATATATGTATAGATATATATATATATGTTTATGTAAAGGCCTTGTTGTTGTTGTTGTTATTGTTTTGCAATAGTTGTAGTTGTTAATCAAGCGGTTGTGACTGCATTAAGAGCTGGCTTTTGTCTAATTGCATTGGGGCCCCATCGCATGATACTTAAATGCATTAAAGCCGTCTCCCAGTGGAATTCCTCAATTCCGAGTCGTAAGGACGCAGGCAGGATGATGGAGTGGCAGGACTCAGCATATGGACAGGACATGTCATTATACAGTTGCATTGGTAATTTAAACAGCTGAAAGGATAATCTAGATTGGCAGTTTCAAAGCCGAAGACTTGCCCAGCAGGGAATCGAAGTTGGAACAATCGATGCAAATCAAGAGATAAGACTATGGGGGGAGCCTATCAGGGGGAATAACGGACAAATTACTTTTGAGTTGTGGATTTCAGAAATTAAATATTATATCATTAAGACACAAATTAATAATTCATAGTTATTTTTATCTTCAAACCTATTTAAATACAATTGAGTTAATACTTAAATAACCACATGATTAAAATCAACACACAATTATTCAATTTCAAATGTTATTTTACATATAAATAAAGTATTTTACATTAAAAACATATTTTTTAAATATAAACCAACATATTTTTATCGTTTCTCAAGAACACAACTAAAGCAAACAAAGGACATTATTTTTCTATATATTTATTTTGATACAACACGTTCACTATACACATTTCATTTTGGTTTATAATGCACCCTTACGTCAAAGGGAATTTCAACTGAAATGCCGGCGCATCAATTCGCAATTAGACGACACTTGAAATTGTACAGGTTTCTCAGGCAATGACCCATGATGAATCATACTAGATACAGAATCAATTAGCAGTAAGAGCATTGGGTTGATTAATCAGTTTGACTATGCAGTAAACCCGCTCGTAATAGTTGGAGTGGATCTAACGATATGTGTAAGTGCCAGTAAAACAGTTGCAGATCTGCTATAAAACCTTTAAATCGATTTTAACCCCGTCTTCCACTCCCGTCCGTCTGCCTTTTTCTTGGCCTAATCCTAATAGCCTCTTTTTATCTGCCTTTTATGCTTCTCTGCATATGGCCAAGAAAGCATTTGGATATCTGCCCTTAAACTTCCCCAAAGGCACTCTTTTTCCCTTTCAGTGAGTTTCTTAAATGGCTTTTCAATTGCATTTTAACTTGGCTTCCACTCTGTCAGCCAGCCGCAGAAAAAAAATGTATGCGAAAACTATCTTGCGGGTGCATATATTGGCATTAGAGATGGCAAACCCAAAATAAATGTACAATTTCAAGCAAATTTGATAGAATTTTATGAATTGATAACCCCTCATATATATTTTTTACGTTTATTCTTACCTTTTGTTTGGGAAAACATTATGTAACATTTCCAATTTTACTTGACCAGCGGCTATTCAGTTTTCAAGTTTGCCTCCGAATTTTTCCACTTTGTTTTCCATAAATTTCCATGAATAATCAATGTCAATGTTTGTCATCTCTAATATATAAATATATATAAATACATACGGTTCTCATCTATATGGCGAAAGGCTAAGCAGCACATGACCTCAAAGCTCTTAACGATGCAATTGAAAATGGTTTAAGAGGGAAAACCCCTCTGGAAAATCGGGCAAAGGAAAATACAGAGATGGCAAATGAAAAACTAAAGACAAACACACATGTCAACTGTCTTATATTTATGTTTCATTTACATTTTTCCAATAAATTCCGCCAGGCAGCAAACTTAAGAAAAAAAAAAACGAGCATAAATAAAATTCATAATTTCTGAAAGTCGCTTTTTCGTTTTTGTGGCAATCATAAATTTCTGTTGTGCGTCACCGACAGCCGTCAACTTGTTGCACGAGTGTCCCCAAAAATTGTGAAAAAAGAATATTCAAAAAAGAAATCTTTTTAATTAAGTTGCCAAATGCTAATTCGTGTTGAAATGATCAAAGAAGAAGAAATGGAAAATCGAAATTTATGCCCAAGGGAAATGCAAATCAGGCAAGGGCAGGCAAAAATCGGGGAAATGGCCAAGATTTACGATCAATTTGTATGTGTATATATAATGCCAAAACGCCCTCCAGGGACTAAAAACATTAGTAGTTTTCAGCGACCATAAATATTCGGGAATTCTCCAAAAACAGTTCTAAATTATACTGATTTATTTGCGGCCCCTTTTCCTCTGCCTAATGGAAATTTACTCCACACATCATTGTATTTTATTCGATTGGCCAACGGTTTGAGTGGATGTTCAATTAACAAATTCACTGATTGACGGGTTAAGACTTTGATGATGAACGGATCATAAGTTGAACCGAATGGGTGAAATACGATGCTCTATTAATATACAAAGTTATGCTAAAAACAAAAGCACATCTAATTTACGAGAGTTTTACAATTATATTATTTTCCTCACAGAACGAAAACAAAATGAAAAGTTTCAAGGCACTTAATTACTTTAATTCACCCCAACTATCAGTTTATTATTTCAGCAGAATTTCAATTTGTGAGCGTTCCCATTTAAATGGTTTATATAAATAAATATATATGTGGGAAAAACACTTGAACAACAATCAGCACTCGTTGTCATCCATTTCTCTATGAATTTTCATTTTTCTACGAGTTTTCATTTTATTGCAAAATTGCATATACATTTTATTACGTTCCCCTCCCCTTCTGTTGCGTTTCAACAACGTAAACATTTCAAATTGCAATTGCAAAATATTTTTTACCCTCCTATTAGGCCGTCTCCTTAACCCTCTTTGCCCCCTTAACCCTCTTCGGCCCCTTGTTGACACTTGGCTGGATGAAGATGCACATTTTGTGGCTTAGTTGGGGCTTAGTGCAGAGTTATGTGTAAATTAAATTGTTATAAATTGCAGCTTACCATTAGAAACGAGCGGGTATGTAACTTTGGCCAAGCCAAACACACATCTCGTTTATACATAGAATGGAATATTTCAATCAGAAAAAGTTAAACGAAATATCCTTGGGCCACAAAATATAGACACATATTCGATGCGTTCATATGGGGACAGCGGTATAAAAACACTTGGCGAAAATACACATTCTTTAACACATCGTAAAGTGATTGGCTTCTGTAATTGCATGTTGGCAGTTCAAGGAGATCTTTAATTTAGATAATTGAAAATTATATTTTTTAAATATGATTTCCATAATAGAAATTCTAAGAAATATTGTTTACAATTTAATTCTATATTTGGATTAGTATATTTCCAGAATATTTATTTCAATAGACAGGCAACTATTCATATAACTAAATGTTATTATTAAACAGAATATTATCTGTACTATAGTTATATAATTCTTTTGCGCCGTGCAGGTTTATTGCATAAAATTTGTTCAACTGTTGCGAAACAAATTGCCATGGCAAAGGCTTAAGGGTGGTCTATTTTCGCCGGTTTTTTAGGGGGTTTGGTGGGGCTGACTTCCCTTACATATTCCCCTCGAGCTACGCCATTATTCCTCCGCTTTTCAGGCAACGTTCTTTTCCCGAGCCCTGTGTTCAATCCCAAACTCAAGACTGGAGTGCGAACCGCGCATCATTAACAACACCCCCAATGCATGGCGAGAATCAGCTAAATATATGTGTAGTGGCTTTCCAAACACACAGAAAATAAATTTAAGCAAAATTATATATTTGTAAGCTATTTCTTGGCCCTTTCAATGTTATGTTGGCAACAACAGACCTTAATTTTAGGCTAGCTTGGCTTTCTAAACTTTTAATAATAATAATAATAATAATTAAGCCAATAAGTATGGGATATAAATAGTTAACAAAATACATAATATAAGGTAATAAATAAGCGATTGCTAATGAATAACTGATTTATATTATGAAATCATTTCATTTTACTCATAAATTACTCATGTACATATTAATTTTGGCACAATATTGCTTTTGGAAAACATAAAACCACTCACTGTAGAAACTTGCTAAATAGTGAGTGAGTTTTACCCTATTTGGGCTAAAATAAGTGTTTATATGGGTCCTGCCAAATTATGTAAATTCTCCCTAGTGTATTTACTGGCGTCTAAGGGCACTCCACTCGCCCAGATTTCCCGAACACAAGGAAAAGCAGCTCAGGATGCTCAGGAGATGTTAAGCGCATTAAAAGGACTACCACAAGGCTAATGTGAAGGGCTGAGAATAGGGATAATAGGGCTTGTAATGGAGCGGGGGAGGGGAAATATTAAACGTCATAAAGTAGCAAACATCTTCCAAGGGGACTTTAAGTGTTTGCGCGAAAAGTGATAATACAATTTTGAGACATTAAATATCTATTCTTGACTCTATAAACATTTTTAGAAACTATTTATTTATCTGAGGCTATAAAAAATACGGCCATATTTTGATTATTTTTTTTAAATACAAAATGTATTTGGTATAACAAAGTAACTCTAATTTAAATTGTTTAAATTTTTGAAAGAATGTAACTCACTCTTAGCAATAACAGTTCCTTCTGAACTCTTTTAATACTTTTTTAATATGTATACTATTTTTTACATAATAAATACGAAAAGAGTTACAAATTTGAAATTTATCAAAGGCGTAAATAAAATCGACTTAATGAGTTGGTTAATTAATTAATGTGCATTTGAGGTACTCTGGCCGCAACTATTGGTAAACATTCCTTGACCGCAAGTGCGCCCGTAGAATGTAATCATCCTTAAGAGATGGGCACAAAGCTGCCCGTCAAGCCATTGATTATACTTGATTAACCCAAAGGGAAGGGGTCTTTTGGGTGTATCTCGAGTGTCCTGAGTGTCCTGTGTGTCCCGTAACCCCTTTCGGAAGCCGAGCCAAATGCAATTAGTTAATTAAATAGCTATAATTTGATTCGGAACTTTATAAGCCCTCATTTGCCACCGTTCGATTCGCTTTTTGATCAACCCTCTTGGCCACTTAAGTACATAGTTCCAATTAAACTAATGCCAATTTGTTTAACACGGGGGCTTGGATCAGACTTTGGGTATAGACGTGTGTATAGATATACGTAGATACATACGCTTTTGTCACACCTATATGGATGTCCGAGTGCAAAAATAAACATATCTCTCAATGAAACGCACATGGGAACACCAAATATGTGCACAGTTATATATAGTTCGTGTTTTTCTGCTTCCAATTATAATTAAAAGTGCAAAATTTATCCCCTCAACTTTGTAAGAGATCAAAGGCATATATATATAATATAAATTTGGTTAATATTTGGAGAAAAGCCAGCAAATCTCGCTAATAAAATCTAGCGACTGAATCACTAAATCGTAAATTTATGTCAACGTATTCTTACCAACTGTCTTACTGATGAAAATTTCGTCTTTTAAAAAAAGTATTTAAACAATAACTTTCATTTATCTTCACCAAAAACAGTTCAACTTTAAGTGCAATTTTTTAAAATTATACAAATTGGAAGAATCACTAAATAATATTGTTTCATGCACAGTATGCGTTTCTAGACGATTATGCACACGATTGTTGATCAAATAAAATGTATGTCTTATTATTGAAATTATTTCAGTAAATAAAAGTAATGATTCAAATGAAAAATGTTTGGCCTTCTCTTCAAGGACTCCCTGTCCGCCCAATATTCATGTTTTTCCCACTCCATTAGCAACACTTTACACTGCCATTTAGCGTTGTTGTTGTGGCTGTTATGCGATCCATCTTCATTTTTGCGTCTCATTTCATTTAAGCCAAAGAAGCTGCCAATACGCAATTTTGAAAGGCAAAAGGACCCTGGACAAAAAAAAACACACGACAAAGGTTCTTTTGGCATCACTTTCTCTGCGACTTTTTCCATCTCTCTAATGCTTTTCTCGAACACCTTGACGCATTTTTATTTTTATTTTTTTTTTTTTTGGGCTCGACACGCTTTTGCTCTTGTGAAAGGACCACCTACATTTTCTTCACCTTTCCCTGGGACTTCCCTGTTTTTCCCGATTTTCCTCCTCACTTTGGTAACTTGAGCCTGGGTTTGTGTAAAATGAAAATGCCCTCAAGGCGTCTTCCAGCTGTCGCCCATTTCCACCGAATGCAATGGCAAACATTATTTTCTTTTTTTGGAAAATCATCTTCAACCTGGACGGGCCACGCCCACGGCCACTCCTCCTTTTTAAGGCGCGCCTGCCAAGCGCCTAATGATGCTTATTTCGGGCGTGGCATATACACACGCTTACAACTGGCCTCAAAATATAAATAATTCGTATTCAAAATTTTTAGAAAACTAAATTAATTAAATAGTATGTGTTTATAATAAATTAAATGACTCTTTTTTTAAGCACAAGTATATGAATTAAAAAAAAATATACAAAAACAACCATCGTTTCTATTATCTTTTCCTGCGCTGTTTAAAATCGCGGAAAGTGCGGGAGTGGTGTTGAATATTTTGTATACTTTATTAGTTTGGCAGGGCCAGAAACCAGAAAAGAAATTGTTTTAAATTAATTTGCATGCCGAGGCACAGAAGCCGAGCAACTGTTGAGGACAGGGAAAATGGAAAAGGCAAAGGCTCATTAAGAATTTCACCCCTGGGAAAAGGGAGTTTTTCCGCCCCCATTTTACACACTCTACTTTTTGGGGTAATCCCCATTCAAAAGACAGTTTTAATTTAATAAGACTCGTTTTAACATACATTGCCTCACAAAAACTTAGATTTCTTTTCGATCTTTTTAGTTTTTTGATCAAAAACTAACATTTACTAAAACAATTTTTACATATTTGGACTATAAGACTTAGTCTTAAATATTATTTAGTATTATCAAAATAAAAAGCTGCATAAAATTTGTATTATTATAATCAAAGACTTTCCCAGAATTCCATTACCGGTAGGGTATCAAAGAATTTCTAAATTGGCCACATTTTCCCAGCTATTCATTTTCCACATCTTCTGTTCACCTTTCGAAGCCAAAATTATGCACAACAACAGCAGAGGAAACGCGAAGAAAAGCCAAGAAAGGAAAATGGAAGGGAAAACCATAACGAATACTTTAATCCCATTGACGTTTAATCAAGAAGGCAGTCTTATGTGCAATTACCCCAAAGAAAATATAAAGAAATTAAAAATAGCCGGGGAAAACAACGGCAAGGCAATCGCTTATAAATTTTCCTTTCACCCATTAAATTTTCCAATGAATTTCCATTTCAATGCGACACACACAAGAAAAAAATCAAAGCAAATTGTTTACCTGTTGATGGAGAGCCCCCTCAAATAAAATACAGGGGCAAACAAAAAAAAATAAAAATGTTTAAAGCGCTTAATAAATAATCACATTTGCATTTTCACTTGTTGATTTTCGGTTGCCAAGTTGCCAAAAGGAAAATCTTTGAATGCCAAGCGGAAAAGTGCTGACTTCGGCAGTTGGCTAAGGGTGGAAAATGAAAGCCAAAGGACATCGAAATTAGCCAGACACTCCAAGGGTCCAAGGACTCGAGTGCAGCTTGTGCGTTGTCATTGGTGGGCTAAATAAATTGAAATTAGACGATGTCAGCACAAAAAAGGTGGCCAGGGGAAAAGCGGTAAGTAAAATTCCTGGGGATAAAGGTCAGGCTCCCAAAACTCAAGGCTAAAATCTAGGCAGGAAAAATCCTGGTGGGTGGCGATACAATTGAGGGACGACAAGAGGCAGTCACAACATTGACTGGGCGTTCTCCCCCAAAAACACACAGATTCTATAGATCCTTTCAGGAAAATAGGGATATCCCCTCCGGTCACAGTGTTTAAGTGTGTTTTTCGAGGAAATTTCCGGCTGCGAAACTAAAAGTTTTCGGGCTATTTTCATCAATGCAAATGGAGCTAATGAAGCGTGGCTGCATTTTGATGAAAACTTTATCATCTCCATGGTATTAAATCATTTGCCAAAGATGAAATATATGTCTTTAAATGGGTGTAATTTCTTAAAACATAACACTGTTCTTAATTAAGTTTTAAGAACATTTCAGAAAACTCTTCAATCAATCAGAATAATTATTAACCTAATTACTTTCAGGGAATCTCATTTAAATTTAAAAAAAATTCTTAAAAAAAACTCACACCAACATTATTAATGGAATTATTTTATAGCAACAGTAGGGTCCAAACTAAACGGTTTATCAAAATATTATTTTGATACAAAATTTGTAGTTTTTAACTTTTACAGTCAACCACATGGATTATTATCCAGTCTATGCTTTTCTGTATTTTCCCTTCAACTTGTTCTTGTAAAAAGAAAACCCAAAATGAAGTTTGGCTGCGTAGAGAATGCGATTAATTGTAGATAACAATTAAATGGCTAAGGTCAGCACCTGTGGCATCCAATTTTATACCCTTACAGAGGGCATTATAACTTCAGTGAAAAGTTTGCAACTCAACAAAGGGCATATTTCCAACCTTTTAAAGTATATATATTCTTAATATTTTTACGATAAAAACGCTAACAATTGTCCAAAAAATGTAATGCCATATCTTGTTGAACTCGTAACAAAATTTCCAATCAAGTTGCATTTAAATTTGTAAAATTTTCGAGAAAAATCATAATGAAAAAAAACGTTTTAAGATTTCATATTTTGGAAAACTGTCTTTGCAGAAAAATTAAAAAGTCTTGCATTTCTAAGACCTTATCTTGTTTTACAGAATTCCGATTTCTAAGCGGCGTACCACAATCATTTGATTGTGGCTTAAAAAAGAAAATAAAATCTGTTGCTTCATCTTTCCAGCTGCAAGGGTATATAAACTTCGGTTTGCCAAGTTTTTTTCTTGATACTTATAATTCGCCCAACTCTACATTTTGCTGCCACTGAATTGCTCCGAATGTTAGGGATTTGCCAAAAATAATGTTTGTGTATGGACAGATTTATGCTGAGTATGCGTAACATTTGCTTGGAAATATTTCGGCTGCGACAGCATTTTTTACCGCCCTCTTTTCCCTAATTTCCCTTTGCTTTCTCCATAATTTCTCCCCGCCGTCTCCTACTTTCTGTGGGGTGGTAACCTTCCCCCTCTATATTACCTCAACTTCATCTGTTCCAAGCGAAAGCCAAACATTAAATCACTTAAAATGCCAGTCCAAGCCCTGGACAAACATACACGTAGAGAAATGAGGGGGAGAAAGCAGGGGGAACGCGGTGAAAAAGCAGGGAGAAAGCGGTGAAAAAACAGGGAGAAAGCAGGGAGAAAGCCGGAGAAAGTGGGGAAGAAGAGCAAAGAGCCGCCAGAGGGCTTGCGGTTTTCCCTGGCGCTAAGAACTTCAGGAATTTTTCGCACCCCCCCCCAAGGACTTTCTCTTCCTTTTCCGCCTACTATATCCCTCTCGTTCACCCCCTCAAGTGGTACATCTCGCCCTCTCGCTCTATTGTACTATTTTATATATATATAAATCAGTGTTTGTCCTGGCATTTTGACATTCGACGATGGCATTTTCATAATAATAATAAGCAGTTCTGTTTTTTTGCTGGTCCTCCTACTTTATTGTGCAAAAATATACTTTATTATACATTTTAAATATTTTTTGAGGGTAGAAAAACTATTTCTCATTTGTTATGTTTTTCTAGTTTGATAAATAACGAATGATATTAGTTAATGTCTGAAAGAAACATAATTTAAGTTAAAAATCAACTAATTTTACAAATATTGGGTAGTTTTTATAATTTAATATTATTCATTCTAGTTTTGTCCTTATTTTAGAATTACACCAGCGTCTAAAGACCTCAATAAATCACCATATTTGCGCATTCTTTAGTTTTTTACTTGGCCCTTAAGGGCATGCAAAAGTTCAGTTCAAATGTTTGTTGATTTATTTAGTGTTTTTTCCCAACATTTTCACGCGCTATTCACCACACACACAGTCGCACTTAGTGTTGTATGCAAATAATTGCTGAGTGTTCTCTGACCTCTCCACCAAGCCCCTGAAATGTCTGCACTGCGAGAAAAGCGATGGTATCCATGGGTATTCAAATTTGTATAATTGCAAAAAAGTCAAATTCAATACTAAGGACATCCGTTCATGCTCCAAAAAATGAGTTGGGAATTATTATGGAACAAAAAAGGTAGGCACAGAAAATAAACTAGATAATAAACAGATAAAAAACTACGATGCACACAAAAGGTAAAATATTGTCAAGTCTAATATATATACATATATCTTTGAGCAAATATGTAAATATATATGTCGAATTTTATGACATCAATGTTAATAACGCTTTCTTGAAAAAATATTTGTTGATTTTATAGTATATTTTTCCCCCAGTGCAGGTTTCCTTTTTTTTAGGTTCGGCACTTTCCTTCACTAATAAGCCGGGGGCCAAAGGTTCTGGCGGAGGGGGTTTCGATGAGGAGGAATTTGGGGTCTGGGGCGGAAATTTAAACAATGAACTGCCATGCCCATTAATATTACTTTAGGCCACTCGCAACTTTGACTTGGCCGCCGGTGTTGCCTTTTTGTTTGTTTGCTTTGTCGCAGAGCCAACAAACCAAGAAATCAACAAACAAACAGAAGCAGCAGCGTGTTTTCATGTTATTTTATGTTCTTATGCTCGCGCACTAAAGTTCATAAGTCGAAAGTTTCGCTGAAGGTAAAAAAAACAGCTGTGTTTCAAATAATAGTGTTAATAAAAATTACTAAAATAACAATAGTTTGTAGTTTAAGCCAAACACAAAAAACAACATTGCTATTTGTTCAAAGATTTTTTTATTAAGTGTTGATTTGACTTAACATTGTTATTTATATAGTTTAATAGTTTTATAGTTTTATAGTTTAATTTAATTATACGTTAAAATTGGATGTAATATTTTTTAAATAACAAACTTATTACTCAAATTAATAAATTTTGCAACCAACATTTCAGAAGTAAAACTTTGGCTGAAATTGCAACATTGTGTACAATGCTATTATTCAACTAGAAAATTGTTGAAACTCTGCAATTCCTAGCATTTTCCAGTTTATTATGGAAAATGCATAATGCTGTCAAATTGAATTCCATAGCCGAAAAGTCATTTTCCTTTAACTTTCGCACACACGCACAGCCAGAGGACAAATGAAGAGGAGAAAAACAAAGCCGAGTGATGGGAAAACAAAAGTTTTTTTTCGGCAGGGGCGGTGGTGGGACAAAGTTATTATTACTTTAATTTTGTGAGTCAGTTGAGTTGAGTTGAGCATGGAACTTTTCGGTTTTCTGGCGTTTTCATTTTGTTTTTTTTTCTAAGGGGGGAACGTCGAACGCGCCGCGATTTGTCTTTGGCCAAAGTCAGATGCGAAAAGACCCCTATACATTTACCATCCCCCCTCTGCACAAAACCACTCCTCAATCTCAGCTATCCAGTATCCGTTTTTGTTTCATTTTTAAATTAAAAAGTTACCCGAGTTCCGAAGAAAATGCGATCGGTTTGGCAATATTGCGCCTGCCCTTTTACGGAAAACCAACCAAAAAAAGTTACCGCTACAAACAGAATACAGAGAAACAATTTTCTATTTCATTTTTTTTAAAAATAAACTATAATTACAATAACTAAATAAAAAAAAAACAAATTTTAAATGTATTAATTTATGAAATAAACTAAAAAGGACAACAATTTTAAAATTGTTTGAGCTTATTATTTAAAGTAAGTAAAATCAAGAAAAGTACAAGAGAACTAAAGCTTAACTTTAAATTCAAAGCTTAATCCAAAATGAATTATCAAATTAACATCCGATACTGAAATTAACTTTAAAAATTTTTGGCAAATGTAAAATCGATTTTTTAATGTTTATCTGTTATTTATTAATTTCAAGATTTTGTGATATTTTAAATAACATCTTAACATTAGCTTTAACTTTTGTTTCTGTGTATCAACCGCATTTTCATGTGTGAATGTTTGGATTTTTCTGGTTTTGTAACTGTCTGAAGTTTAATATGCTCCCCAAGGGCCTCATTAGTGGCGCCCCCTGTCGGTGGTTTTCCCCCTCCACCAATTTTCCTCTATTTTCCTTCTTTCCCCTTTATTTTTCCCTCTGGTCACCATATATAAAAACATTTGCTTTACACTATTTGACAAGGTTTTTTGTTTGGCAATCCGTGATCCTTTTTTTTTGGGTTTGTTTTCCACCGATTTGTGTTTATTGAAGAAATTTTGTGGACATACAAGAGAATAATAGATGAATAAAAGAAGGAATCGCTGACCAAACTGTCGTATCAACTTTAAAGTGAAGGTCCTCTAATGAATGTTATTATGGGATTACTTGGAAATAATCCAGTGATTGGGGCCGGGGGAAAAAAAAAGGAAAAAATAATGGGAAAGTTTTCCCACCAAGAAAAACACGTTCTAAGGTTTCGCTTTGTGCTTTCAGAACAGTGAATAACTTAGTATTCAAATCGGGAAGAAACTAGGATATAATTGAATTAAGGAAAGTAGTAGATTGAAAATAATTAGAGTGAAAATAGATATTTATCTTTCAAAATGCTTACTTAAAATTCTAATAAAATTGCAATGAGTTATAATAAGAAAATTTACCGCTAATAAATAATATTTAAAATTGGACATCAATTAAAGACTAGAGGTGAGATTAGGTATTACAAACTATAAATTAAAAATAAGCAGGAAAAAGGTGATAAATAGTTTTACACCGCCCAATAATTAAGTACGCGAAGCTATAGAGGTTTTGTTCAATAATACTAAATAGTTAGTAAACTGATCGTAAGTTGGCAGTAAATTATGAAGCCTGAAAAGGCGAAAATCAATTATAAATAATTATGCAACTGGTGTTGAGTTAAAGAGGAATTATTGGGAATGGTCACCATCAAATGAAATAAAATAATACAAATGAATAAATAAATAACATATATTTTTCCATTTTTTTACAACAAAAATGGTGTATTTAATGTTGTAAATATGCTGGGAAAAACGCTAAAGTTTTAATATTGCCTGTAAATAAATCTGAATATGTTTATTAGGTGGCCCAATAAATAAGACACTTTCTTTTCGAATTAAATATTCAGGCTTAACCTTTGATGACCAAATATTCCCACCATCGAGAGAACGACATTGCCAACTAGAAAATGTGAGCATACGCCTGCATAATTATTGGTGGCATCTTTGGGATGGCCACATTCGGTCGGTACTCGTACTCGTACTATAGCTACATATGTATATCCAGAAAAAATATATATATGCTAATGCCTTGATTACGATTTCACTAATGGCGCCAATTTGTTGTTGCCGCCGAAGGAGCGGAAGTAGCGCCAAAGAACGGCCAGAACAAGAAAGACGTCACAAAAGGACGCAAAAAGGAAGTGAAAGGAAGTAACGCCGTCGAGAAGACAACGCAGTCGTAAAAAGGAGAAGGCAGGGCCCATAAAGTAGCAAAAACCGAAGACGGCAGGACCCAAAAAAAAAAAAAATAAATAAACCGAGAAAAACTGGGGAAAATGCGACCGGGAAAAGGGGAAAACTGAAAGCGAAATGATGCCAGAGCCTTGGTTAAGTAACCAGGAGAGTCGACACGGATGGGAGGTCCTTTTCTGGCATTTTTTTTTCGGATCCGGCAGATACAACACACACAAATGTGATACGGCAGGAATGCGGCTAAAAAGCAGCCAAAAGGACCCATGTGTCCTGTCCGTGTGTTTGTGTGGTAGGCCACGAACCAAAAGTCTGCACAAAAGCGGCTCAATCTTGGGAAATTCACTCGGAAAGCCTTCTCGGAAAATCTTTCCACAAATTCACTCAAATCGCGGTGAAGAATAAATCGAGCCCTGAAATCAACCAACTCAGTAGTGGCTAAAAACTATTAAAAAATATTTTAGTACTTCAATATATTTGAAGTTATTTCATATTAATAAATATTTACTTTTCCTATAACTGTAACAGAGTATTGATGTATTTTATTTCTAAAATTGTATTCTTAAAATTGAGTAAAAGAAATATAGTATTTAAAAGAATAATGAAATAATTTAAAACCTTTAATAAATTTAAAAAACATTAGTTTTATTTAATAATTTACTGATTTGAAAGTCACAACTTGTGGACAAATAACAGTGGTTTATTTATGTAAATTGCCCCAAGTTGATTTCCACTTGTTCTCCTGGGCGAAAACTCAAAGAGAATTTCGCTCAATTCTCGCTTCTCTCTATTTCTCTGAGTTTCTCTCTCCCCGAATGTTTTCACCTGGTTTTAATGGGAACTACCTACCCGAAATTGTCTCCCAAAACCCTAGATCTACTCAATGTTGAGTAACGACCGAAAGAAATCTCTCTTCAATTCGCTTTTCTCTCGCGATTTTCCCAACGCAGGCGCTTTTCTCTTCAGCGGCAGAACAATAAAATTCAATAAAAATAAGGCAGGAAAATGTTTGCCGACAGCGGACAGCCTCTGGCCCTTATTTTGTTGTTGCTCGGCCCAGGAAAATTCACCGCCCGCTAGCCAAAAAAAAAATTGTACCACCCACTTTTCCAGCCAAATAAAGCAACAACAGCTCCTCAAAGAAGGCAATGAAAAAATTTGCGGACTTTTCTTTTATTTTATTTTTTTGACTCGCTCTCCAAACGGCAACGAGCTGAGAATTTTTAATTGCTTTGAATTCGGGAGTTTGTTGTTTTTCCAGCGGGTGGTGGGTGGTTTCGCTGGGATGGAGGGAGGGGGGTGGGTGGTTTGTGGGTGGTGCCTGTTAAGGTCACTTACCTTTTGTCTCCTCGGATTCTGGTCTGCTTCTTGCTCTCTGCAAAACGCCGCCTGTGTTATTTTGTTGTTTATTTTCGTTCAAATTTTGTTTGTTAACCGTGAAAATTTCGATTTTCCTTGTGTTTTATTTAAATTTATTCACGACACTTTATTTATTTATTTACCAAAAGCGTTTCATATTTTGGTTTCCAGACACTTTATTTATTTATTTGCCTAGCTTGTTTGGTTTTCTATATAACAATTTGGCACTTTATGTTTTAAATATTTACTTCACAGCTTTTTGGTTTTATTTATGCACAAACACTTAAGCACTCAAAAAAAAAAGATTTTGCAACAATTTAGCTGTTTATTTTTAAGGATTTTATAGATATTGCTCTAGGATATTGCTATTTGCGATAGTTATTTGCTAAATCATATTTGTTTTGCGGCTTTGCGGGTGAATTTCCCGCATGCTGCTGCTGCTGCGGCCAAAGAAAACTGCCTTTTCCGCGTTACATTTGTTGTTGTTTGGGCTGCTTTTTTGTTGTCGTTTCCTATTTCTTCTCTTTTTTTTTAGCTTGTTCTACTGCATTTGTTGTTGTTTCGTCTCTTTTCCGCCTTTTTGCTCTTTTGACAGTTTTTGCACGAGAAAAACCCCCTTTTTGCGAAAAGCCCGCGATAAAAAGTGCGCAGCCGCCGCTCTTTCACTCGATTTTTACACTCAAAAACTCACCTCAAACCTTCAAGTTTCTTTTTATTATTTTCCAGATGCCGCCGCTTCTTTGTTGTTTATCAGCTTCCGTTGGCTTATCGCCGAAAATTTCAGATTTCTGATTAGCACAGTAACCGAAAAAAAAATGAACAAAAAATTCGAATTTTCTTTTCGACGAGTTCAAAGACTTCTCTCGTGTGTTATTAAATTGTAATTATTTTTTAGCACACGCTTTAATTCTCAATCAAAGTCTTTATCAACCGCAGACTGTAAACAATTATAATAAATTGCATTTACTCGTACATGTACACATACAAGGTATAGGCTATACTAATGATGAAACACACACGCCCGCACAGATAAGTGAGCTTATCGGTTGCTTAGACCCTAGTTTTACTATTAGTACTTTTTTGCAATTTTTTCTACTAATTTTTGTAATCTGTTTTGTATTTGTTTTGGATTCTTTCAGACCAAAATCGGGTATCGCGTTTCGCGTCGGCTTCTATTTTTCGCTCTCGAGATGATCGCTCAAGCACAACGCGCCAAAATCAACTGAAACCCAACTGAAATTGAATAAAGCGAACAGCCTCTGAATTGGAAATAGAAAAAATGGAAAAATAGAAAATAGAACGGCAAACTGAACGTCGGAGAGAGACGGCCGATTTTAATCGCGCACGCAAAAAAGTCATAATAAAATTGAAAATGGAAATGAAAATGAAAATGGAAAGCAAAAAGCGAAAACATCATCAAACGTGAGAAATGCAGAAGCCGAGGCGGAGAAAATGAAGCGGAGGAAATGAGAAATCACGAAGCGAGCAAATTTGAATTATAATTAAAATTCATCTAAAAGATCAGGAAAACAATTATTATTTCATGAAATTATAAAAAAACAATGAGCATTAATTTCATCGAATATTTTAAGACCGTGATATTATATGAAAAATAATAGACGTTACAATCTTCTTAAAAAATAGGTTCCGTTGTAAAAAAATTAATTATATAACTACATTACATTGTAGACAAAGTGTACGACTTATATTTCAATACAATCCAACAAAATCATTATGGTACTGAAGATCAAAATAATTAAAAAACATTTCCATTAAATAAAAAGTAACGCCAATGATCAAAAGAAATAGAGAATCATATAAAAGTCACATAAAATCAATGAGTTGGTAAAAAAAAAAATAAATTTCAAAAACGAATTCAGAAGATCAGAGAGATCTATTCTTAAGTCAACAGATCAGAGGAAGTTAAAGATCACGAATCGAAAACATCATCATCAAAGGCAGTACGAGATCTTTAAACAAATTTCCCAATCAATTTGAAGAGTCAACAAATAAAACTTAAATATTGACACAATCCAAGTTTACTGATCAGCGATCAATCAAGAAGCTCTAACTATTTAAGCAAACACACTTCACAAGTGATTGATTTACTTAAGAGGGGAACTACGTAAGTGAAGTCGATTTCGCTAGGCTGTTATTAAGGTTTAATTTCAAAGATCAAAAGTGTGGAAAATTAAAGCCATATTCAGAGATACTCATGCCTGTCCAAAGTTTTCCTATGTATATGATTAACTTTGCTAAATCATTTAAAATATTTAAGTTCTCGAATGACTTTTTTAACATCCCAATAACTTTAACGTTCTTTAGAAAGAACCAATTAAATTGTTATCAGGTCCATTAGAAGATAAAATCAACGAGATAAGTGCTCATCTAATGATCATTATAGAACATTATGAAACTTGTTTAGATAACTGTAACACAGCTGCCTGAATGATAAGATAACTCCCAGATCGAGAACGATCTTTAAGATTTTTTATATGAAAGCATATGAATTGAAAATTATTTCAAATGGTTACTATAAGGAAATGAACACTAAAAATTCTCCAATATCGAAAAGCACAGACTTTTAAAATTTCCAGTTCCGAAATCAATTGATCGACTGATAGAAAAGCGTCACATGCAAGCCACACACAAATCTGAAAATAGGGCAACAATTTGTCCGATTGCGCTCAATCTTGATTGTCGTTGTAGTTGTGGATGTTCAATGATGTTCACAATCACGATCGCGATCACGAGTTTCTTTCTTATTTGATTTTATGGCCAGACCGCCGATCTTCGGAATGACAAAATAAATTTGTTTATTGCTGCCGCTGTTTTCGCTGTCGGTTATTGTTATTGTTATTGCTATTATTATTATTATTGTTATTGCCATCGCTATGTACTGGCATTACTTATTATAATTGCAATTGAAGCGAGTAAACAAACACGAATTCGAATTGTATGTGCGGTTCCAGTTGGAATTGCAATTGGAATCGACTTGGAATCGAGTTCGAATTCCGGGCTCCGAGCAGAACAGAACCGAACCGGCGACGTAGCCCGACTGAATCTGACTTTCGACCGTCGTCGCCATCGAACCGCATCGGAAAAAGTTCGGCAAGTCGGGAAATCGGAAAATGTCAAGCCAACGTCAACAAAACGATGGGGCGGCAAAGGGTTTTGAGGGGGCCAAAAGAAATTAGAATGGAGAACCGTAAACGGATGCTCGCCCAAAAAAATAATACCCAAAATAACAGTAACCAGAACTTACAAGCAATATTTTAATAAAATTAATAAATTTTTATTTAATATGCTACAAAGAATTAAAAAAACTAGGATAGATACAAGAAAGCGAAAGCTTGTGAAATATAACTAGATTAAAAAATGAGCTTCGTTCTGCAGAGTTTAATTGCGAATTCTGCATTAATTGTATAAATAACTATGATTAACTATGAACTTGAATCTTTTAGAAATTTGTAGAAGTCATTGGTACTATATGGCTTTTTTTATTGATGTGGAAGAAATAAATTACTTCGCATATCTTATCAATTTTCTAAACATATCATTTTAAGCACTTGCTATCGGACTGTTATTAAATGGTATTAACTGAAATGCTATAAAGTGATAAACAAATAAATTAAAGTTATTATTTTTGCGCTTGTTAGCTTTATTTTTCCATTGGTACATTTTGAAAAATAAACGAAAATTAATAATATTATTTAAATTAACTGACAAACTTATAAATAATTAGGAAAATAATTAAGTTGAATAAAGTGCAAGAAATAGGTGTCATTATTGTTTTTGCTGAGTGGAGCCGAGAAAATGTGCTGCACTTTTGTTGCCATTGACGTTGTTAACGATTTTCAAATAGCGCGCGGCAATTGACACCCCTAACCCCCCCGAACCCCAAATTCACAACCCCTTTTTTCAGTGTCGTCATTAGCAACGTTGCCGGCAAAAAAAATTGTTATTTCTGTTGTTTGTTTGACTTTCGCCTCGTTCGGTTTTCGTTTTGGTTTTTTGTTGGCCCCAAACGCTCTATCAGTTGGAACTTCTGCACATTCTGATAAGAATTACACTCGCCCCCCCTGGCCATTTTTTTTTTACTTCTTTCAGGTAGTACACGTTAATTTATCGCAATCGTTTCTGGAAATCGGTCAGTTAATGCCTAGGGGCTGACCACATGGCTCATTACCAAATGCCGAA
The DNA here is from genome assembly GCA_018153305.1 of Drosophila kurseongensis. Classification (NCBI taxonomy): domain Eukaryota; kingdom Metazoa; phylum Arthropoda; class Insecta; order Diptera; family Drosophilidae; genus Drosophila; species Drosophila kurseongensis. Next base: position 3,474,581 of record JAECXX010000141.1, read on the forward strand.
ATTGGGGGCACCAGTGGGTTAAAATGGGGAGGGGCCTTCGATAAAGTTTTTTGGGGGAATATGATCGGAATTTACGTTTTCCGTTAGAAAATTCGAATGGCAAGGTCAGTTTTCTCTTGAGTTTTAATTGCAATTTAATAGGATACAAATTTAAGAACTCTACAAGTTATTTACTTTATTTATGTGTCATTAAAAACGTTATATATTCTTTAATTAACAAAAAATCAAAGATCCCATAAGAAACGTAATAAAGATATAACTAATGTGTATTCTGTAATCAATAATAATTTATAATTTTTAACAGTCATGTTCAAGATCGGAGCATATTCTGGATTCCTTCAAGACTTTAGGAGAGCATTGTCCAATCTTTCTAGATGATGGGACCTCTTTGAACCCTTTTTATTCGATATTCATTCGAAATCATTTACCTATTTTTCCTCACCTTCACCAAAAAAAAAAGCCATCCTCTTCAGATCCAATCGAGTGTGACATTTGATTGGATTTCTGCGTATACTTAATTTTTTTCGATTTTCCTATAAAAATTCAATATATATAGTCAGATATATATATGCAAAGCTCTGCGCAGCAGATATAAAATATGTGCACACAGCCACATGTATCTGCTATATCATCATTATAGATATAATTTCCACATATCGATGATATACGCGCTACACGTTTGTTTTTGCTGTTCCTATGAACTAAATGCGTCAATTAAATATAAAGAGCAATAATAAATAAAATATACAAAGCGGCGTGAGAGATACAGATCGCAAGATGCCCGTCTCTCTATAGGAATTATAAATAAATTATGATTTTCAATGACACTATAAATCGAAATACTTGCAGGTGCATACGGAAGGCGAATACAAAATAAATAAATGAAAATCGTTGCGTTAACAGATTTACAACGTAAGAAAAACTCAATACCCAGAAAATAGTTTTGATCCTCTATCCACCGATCTCTACCCACGGCATCTATATAATCCCTATATATGCATTTGAATTCCCATTTTGCGTATCTTTAATTTATTTGCAATTTGGTTTTCGGATTTTTACGAGCTTCTTTAATGACATTTTGCTGATTTTGGATGGTCAGGGGTGTCTCTTTATATAGAGGGTGCCGGGGGATCAGCTGTCTAGCTTGTTACGTGCCTCATTAAGAATTTTCGGTTTTTAATTGACAGAACAACAAAATCCCCACAGAAATAAGACATAAAAATCTGAATTTGATTTCGTTTATTATAAATTTCCAATGTTTTTTGACTGCTCATTAAATTAGACTTTTCGCCACAATAAATATGCCAGGGTCAAGCATTAGAAAATATATTTTTCTGAAGAAAATTTAATGGACGAATTCTTGCCAGAATTGTGATTTAGTTTGTAAAAGATTATGATATGTATTTTGGACAAATATTTCTTTAAAATTAAGAAATATTTTAAAGCTTTCCCTACCAACTACACTTTTTAAAATAAGGAAATTAGTTAATTACTAATTTTATTTCAAGTAGGAAAAATTATGCGCATATTTTTAGGCGGAACTATTTAAAACTACCTTTCGGTTTAAAGAAAAAAATTCAACACGAAAGGAAAATATATAATGTGCAAAAATATCAAAAATAAATTATGTAGTGATAGTTAATTAAGAGAACAAAATAAAAATAATGTTAAAAAACCGAATCAAGTTCTAAGGTTCTAACAATTACTTTATCGCCTTCAAATTTTCTAATAAAATATTATATTTGCAACCTTCTCTAGATTTCTTTAATTTTATTTTCTGTTCGATCTCTGCCAATTTAATTTAATTTATTTGTTTTTTACTTTTTCATTAACCCATTCGTCGCGACTTGTTCAAATAATTTTGTTGTCATGTTCGCGTATTTATTAGCACCACTCCGTCAAGTGGATCGTGGGTATATATAACATACCTCTCTTTCTGCCCACCTACTCCCTCTCGTTCTGCCACTGGTTGGTTTTCTTATTTTTTCTTTAATTTGTTAATGGTTAAACATAAAGTAACCAAATAAAGCACACCAAAACTGGGCTTAAAGGCATTGTCCGAACTCAGATTTAAAACCTTTTTAACTCCTGGAACTTTTTATCAAACTGGAATCATTACACCATAAATTAAAGAAATGAAAGGAACAGGGCTTCGGTGAAGAATTTAAAAAAATTTAAATATTTTGTTTTAAATGTTGCAATTTTTTAAAATAAACTATCATTGGGCACTCAAATTTTGTTTTAGTTTTAAAATTTGTTTTCGTTACAATGCCAAAAAAGTTAAAGAAGCAACAGGGCTTAAAAAATGCGGTTCATGTTCTGGTGAAAAAAACTTTTTTATTTTTGATTGTTACATTTAGTACAACTAAAAAATGGTATTATCTTCCTAATACAGATTTTTTTATTTGTTACTTTAAAACGTTAGGCTTTTACAATTGTACGGGCGTGTGCTTATGTTTTTAATACATTTTATATTTTATTATTATTATTATTTTTACCTATATTATAAGAACTGTTTCATGTTTTTTTTTTAAATTTGTTTTTTTTGTTAAGAACACTTGCAAAAAAAAAGGTAAAATAGCGGCATTTGCGTGCGAGCGAGACGGCGCGTTGCCGCGCGTGTTTACCGTTAGACCGTGTGCCGCTTTTACCGTTATTGCCTCGATTATTCAAATTCAGCCGCGTTTTGCCAAACGATTCGTCCTGGTCGACGACATGCGTGCAAATAAACGAGAAAATGTCGAGCAACGCGCTGCGAACCAGAATATTTCGACTCGTTTTTGGTCGCCCCCTCGTGCCTCCATTTTCACTCATCCCCCCCTCACCAAAAACAAAATCCCCAATTCCACTCGAACTTTTCTCCGAGTGGAGCGCCATACATAGAATTCTCTCTCTCTCTTTCGAGTTTAGACTCAAATCGCATATCGCATTTTATTGAGTGACAGCATTGCTCTTGCGCGAATCGGTCTCCTCGAAGAAAAGCTCCAGAAGATTCTTCTTCAGCAACTGATCTCCATCGAGTCTCTCCACGCCCTTCCAGTGGATCAGGGCGGGAATGCCGTCCACCGAGTAAGGGGGCTTGCGGAACACATTGTCCTTGCCCATCCAGAACTCCCGGTTACCCACGTCCACCACCAGGATCAGACAGTCCGCCGGTGCGTGCGAGCGAAAGGCACTCATTATCGTATCCTCGGCTGGAAAATAGTGGAGAAATCGGAATTACTAATGGGTCTGATCAGGAGTTGTCAGATATATTCAGGGGTATAAGCTTAAATTTGATAAGAATATGTGTTGAAGTTTTTTTTTTTGAGGGGTAACTCATTATCGTTCTCTCAGCAGGATATTTATGATATCCTTATCAAACCCTAGGCCAGAAAAACAGGATTTTTGTAAGGTTTTTAAGGGATCATATTTTCAATTTTATCATAAAATATATTGAAATAATAATGTCTTTTCAATTAATTAAGGCTTTTTTTACATCCTAAAAATAATCTGACTGCCTCGCAATAATTAAAATTTAAGATATTTCGGTACAAGAAACTATAAAGTATAATCGTTATTAAAAAAAATTGGTTCGTAAGCAGATATAGCCCTGCAAATAAATAAAAACTTCAAACAAAAATCAATTAGTGCCGAAATACTGCAAATGCCACGACAGCTACCCATCACACGGGTCGTATACATAATATTGCTTTAATAGAATACTTTAATCGGAATATCATAAAAATAAAACATTAATTATTTCTAAAGAAGGGACCAAAAGTGTAAGATATTTCGGGACAAGAAACTATATAGTACAATCGTTATTAAAAAAATTGGTTCCTAAGGAGATACAGTCCTGGAATTAACGAGGAAATTCATAAAATTGAGTACCATTAGTAAAACTAGTGCCGAAATACCGCAGATGACCACGGTGGGGCATTCGTCACCTACCCGCTACGCAGTCGGGGCACCAGCTGCGTCCCTGTTTGTCCTTCTCGCCGTAGAAATAGATGTAGATGTTGCGTTGGTTTTCGTAGAGCTTGAGGAGATTCTCCATCTCCTTGAAGCCCCGGGCCGGTACGTATTCGGGCATTATGATGGAATGTTTGGGGGTTTTCGACGTGCAAGTGACTTCCGGATGGTGCTTATGCGTGGCGGTTCCAATCGATTCTGGGGCACACTGCTTATCTGAATCTTATGGGTTACTCAGCCGGTGCTTATCGGCCATCGGGGAGTTTATCAGGTAATTAAAGGCGTATAAAATCACCGGTCTTTTTGTTGTTTTCCTTTTCTCTTTGCGGCAATCTCCAGCAATGGCGGTATACACCACACTCCCCGCAACAAACTCACCACTGCCGGCGGTGCGTGCTGTTAGGCGCACCGTGGTGAATACTGCGCTGTTAACCGTCTATCGAAATTCTAGTTTTTCGTCACCCATATAAAACACATTGTGTAGTCTAAACTGCAAATTTTGTTTTAAAACTCTTGGATTGTTGGGTTATTTCACAAAAAATTTCTCAAAATTTTGATCCAGATTTGTATTTGAAATTATATGAATTAAGCTTCGGCTTATATCAAAGGTAAAATAAGTTAATAACCCTTGAAATAGCAAAAAATTGTATTATTGTCAAAAAGAAAACAACTTTTTGTTGCTTATTTCGTACGACAATAAATAAGTTCTATTGGATAACGTCCATTTCGATTATCGTTTAGTATTAAAGCCTAGTATCCAGATCGACGAAAACCGTACGCCAGTCATGAGAGAGAGCGAGAGGCAAACTGCTGGCGTTCACTTTTCGTCGGGCCTTTTTTTCACGTCGGTCCCCTGATCGACGAAAAAAATACCAGAAAATTCCATAGCGTTGCCAGTCTGTCTTTGGGTGAACCCTAGCGAAAAGATTAAAAAATTTAATCTTTTGGCGTGCGCTTCTCACTGAACATTATAAGAAATGGAGGGAAAAACTCAAAAAACTCACAAAAGTCGATTGCAGGTGTTTACATGTGAGGACAAAATAACATTAATACTATCTGGGGTACCTCTTGTCAGAGCAAAATGTTTTTTAGGTCCAGAATGTACGAAAAAACACAATAAAAGTGCAGCTATGAACTTTAAATTAGCAAATAATTATGAGTAAATTAAAAAAAACAACTGTTAAATTTAAATTGTATTGTTTTTTAATATCTTTGTACAGCGGCAGACTTGTCTTGCCAAGGTATTTGGTAAAATCATTTAAAGGCTCTTTCCCGCAAATACGATATTTGAATTTTAACTGCTTGTCAACAAACCCAGCTGACTGACAGTACGACCGTAGCACGCTTAAATCTGATGAACTCTCGAAACTTTGGTCACACTGGAAAGATTAAAGTTTTTACGCTAGCATAATCGTTTGTCGATCTGGATACTAGGCTTAAAAAAAAAACCAAAATACAGTATCGATTTTCGCTGTTATTGGTATTCTGTTCAAGTTCTGCTAATTTCAGCGTATGTTATGAGAATACATTTTAAATAACATAAATTTAGGGAAGCTTACAAAAAAGGGGAAGTCATTATGTAAACAAGACATTATGGATTTTCACTCTCTTTTAGAAACTTCTCTTATATAAACCACCTGCCATCACTTTTTAAAAATCAATGCCACGGTGCCATATTGTAAGGTTTTTGTAGATCCATATACAGATAATCCCGGATGAGGTCGAGTCTGAAAAAAAACAATAGATAACCAAATTCCCTATCATAGATAATAATTAAATCCTCTATACACATGCATGCATATTCATTCCAGTTACTTACTGAAATGACCATCATCTGTCCCCAAAAAATATGATCATTACTTCGTAATTCAGAGATTTATAATAATTTAATAAAAAAAGAAACATTGTGTTTTGTGTTTTTTAATATATATGTTGACGAATACATGTTTTATTATTTCTTTTTAAAAATTTGGAATCGGTGATTATGGCTATTACTTTATATATTTATATATAATGAAACATATAATCGACAAGTCAAATGATATTTTTCGATTGGTCCATTTAATAAAGGGCCATCCTTTATTTTAGATGTCTAGCTTTCCTGGGCCTCAAAACTTCTCCGTGCCTCCTGCTAAGCGTTTATCTCCCTCCATTTCCAGGTATCCATTGCTTTCTTATTTTTCAGCCTCAAAACATTTAACTTGTTCTGGTACTCCGCCATTAAAGCATCCATATCTCTCTTTATCTCCTGTATATTTCCCCCCTTGGCTTGTATCAACCGCAGATTAGTTATCAATTCCAATTGCAAAGCATTAAAATCATTATTATCTTCTTGAGAATGCGCCAATGGTGCAAACATTGCCAGAACAATGGCGAAGTACAAAATGTAGGATGCTAACTTAAACATTGCGACGATAGACGACCACTCCAAGTTAAAATTTGAAAACGAACTGAGTATAATCCGAAGAAACATGGCTTGATAAGGGCACTTGATTGTCCAAAAACTATGTGGCCTTATACATATATATTATAAGTTTGTATTTTGTACTTTGCTGATAAGGGAACCCGGATGTGCAAATGCGGACTCATATATTTAAAGCTATATGAATATATTATGTGAAACAAGAAAGGAAGCCGAAGTTTATATACCCTTGCAGTTGTTACATATCTACAACATTTCGATTTCCATGCCTATATTACTAAAAACAAGAAAGGAAAGCTAACTTCGGGCGGAGCCGAAGTTGATATACCCTTGCAGAATATTCTGTAAATTATATTCTCCAAAATTATTCATATAATGCATTCTTAACACTCATAAAAAATCCCAACTTCCTAACTTTAAAAACACCAAAGTTATGGCATTTTCAATCGTTCAGTTATATGGCAGCCATAGGATATAGTAGGCCGATCCTTATGAAATTTGGTAGGTCGGATTGATTGGCCAAAAATAAAACCCATAGAAAATCCCAACTTCCTAACTTTACAAACACCAAAGTTATGTCATTTCCGATCGTTCAGTTATATGGCAGCCATAGGATATAGTCGGCCGATCCCGGCCGTTCCGGCTTATATACTGCGTGCAAAGGAAAGAAGGGTGTGTGCAAAGTTTCAATTCGATAGCTTTAAAACTGAGAGACTAGTTTGCGTAGAAACAGACAGACTGACAGACGGACATGCTTATATCAACTCAGGATGTGATCCTGATCAAGAATATATATACTTTATAGGGTTGGAGATGTCTCCTTCACTGCGTTGCACACTTTTGACCAAAATTATAATACCCTCTGCAAGGGTATAAAAATCTGTTCAATGATATTTTAGAAGAGGCATGAAAAAATATGATCATTATTCCGAAATTCAAAAATTTATAATAACAGTGAGAGTATTTAATAAAAAAGGTTACAATTTGAAAACGACTGAAAGAAGAAACCAAATACATGGCTTGACAAGGGCACCTGATTGTCCAAAAACTATGTGCCTTATATGTACATATATTAGGAACTATATTTATTCATTGGCAAAATCCAAGTACACACATCGTTGTTTGTATTTTGCTGATAAGGGAACCTGGATGTCCAAATGCGAACTTATATATTTAAACCTCATATATTAAAACCTAGATTTTCATATATAGAAACAGATCATATTTACAAATCGGGCAAGATGAAATATATATATGTATATATAGTTATATATGTGGTTTTTAAAAACAGCCAATGATTAAATTTCGGAAGTAATCCCCTTTTCTTTTTGTAAATGAATGAATTGCAATTGCTGGGTTAAAATTCTGCTTTATCGGAATTACCTTGACACAGTTTGTCGGTTCTCACAACTTGAACTTTATTGGCGGTCGCCTTAAGTAGAGAAAATAAGATCTTGAAAACTGCAAGCCAAGTGAAAATTGGCTTATAAAATGGATGGTGTATAGTGCAGAAGTATTCAGTGAGTCGGAAGTAACAAGATGGGTAAGATCTGGGTCTTCGAATTTGTATAACAAAAGCTAAACTGATAAGAGTCAGCCTTTGCTAACAAATACAGGATATAAACAATTGCTTTTATTGTAACGCAAATTAGCAATTAACAATTGGAAAAACTAATAATTATATTTTGAACCTTTGCTGGGTTATCCTTTTTAATGTATTCATTGGTCGCCTTCAAAGGATTCTTAACAATTTGAAAAGTATTTGCTTGCTAAAGATTATAACAATTGAAACGAATGTCGTTTTGTCTTGGAACTTGTGGTGTATTTCAATAGCCTGAATTTGCTTGCAGCTGCCTTTAGGAAATCCCTGCTGCTCTTCACGCTTTTGCTGGCCATCCACTTGGAGGCCTCGAAGATAGTGTACAAGAAGCCGCTCTATGGGAACAGTGGTGCCAGCACCAAGGGGAAGCGTCCAAGGAGCAAGGACACCAAGCCGGAGGCCACCACCATGAGCAGCACCACCGAAGTGGATTGGCCCGCCGCCGTGGAGTTTGTGATCGTGACCACGCAGAACAGCCAGTTGGAAACTGGTTCGGAGGGGCCCATCAATGTGGCCAGCACCACGGAATCGGTCCTCGGGAATGGGTCCTCGCCGCGATCGGTGGAAAGTCCTACCACTGTGGGCGAACCTGCCACCACCACATCGAGCACTTTGGCCAACACAATTCCATCGCCGCCGACGCCAGGATCGTCGGCATTATCCCAGCAGGACAATCTGCCGGTTCCCTGCACCTGTGGCGTCTTCCTCTCCTCGCAAATTCCCAATGGCCTGCCCACAAAGCCCCTGATCCATCAGGAGTTGGATCGAATGTTCCCCTGTGATGCCATCGGTCGCAAGCAGTGTCAGACCAAGTGTCTGGAGGCGGTGAGTACTGTACAGTGAACACAGTGAAAAAAGATCTGTACTAAATCGATTTGAAACATTATTTTTATGAAAAGTAATTGCTAAATTTCCAATCATTCAGTTTGTCGAAGTTTACCACCAAGATTTCCCCGTTTTAAAAAGACATATATATTTGCTAGAAAATTACATTTAACCTAATCAAATATTAAGGTACATTCTATAATTTACAGGGTTTTGAAACGTTTATTATTAAAAAATGTAAAATGTTAAAGCGATTTTAGGAACAAAAAGTTTCTATACCAATTTTTCCGATTCCAGTTTATAGATGTTTAAACAACTTTTTCTATTGAAAAATTAACCTTTTCTTTCTTGGATACAACAGTTTCAATATAATTTTACACGGTGCAGTAAACACTACATAAACTTACCTTTCAATTCTAGATCGTTCAACATTTGCCGAATTCCGCAAATATTGTTTGCTCCGCTCTGGGTCACGATTGCCACAAGGAACGGGCCTATTTGTTTATCAAAAACTGTCACAACCAATGGGTTAATACCAATCTGCAAGCGGGCAGGGAATACTGTTGTCGCGGTGGAAATCCCTACCGGTGTCCTTTAATTGGTTAATACTGTGAAAATTCAATAAATGATTGATACAAAAAGCAATTCAATGATATTTTAAAAGGGGCAAGTGGGAACTAATTGGGTCGCAAGTGCTTTAAAGGGTTAAGAACAAAATGGCACTTAAATTATTAACATAACATTAACATTTATGTTAAACGGCTTGAGTCTGCGAAAGATACGGCTGTAAGGTTCCGGTCTCCGCTATTTGGTATCTTCTGTTGGGAACAGTTTATTCATGGTGTATTTAAGGTATACACCTCAGCTATAACCTGGTCACGCTGTGCCCCAGAAATTAATTAGGAATATAAAAATTAAGGAAACAAAGCCCCCCTCGGACGATAATTCCCCCAGCAAGTAAGTCAGATACAAAAACTGAGAGGGTTGTATATTAATACCGTCACAAACTACCAGGGTTTTCCTCTCCCCCTCCATAAATAACACGAAGAACGATGGTGTGCGTACCGTGCTTTATCATTCCACTGCTACTATATATTTGGCACAAATTCGTTCAACCGATTTTGCTGCGATACTGGAATCCCTGGGAAAAGAAGGATGCCGAGGGCAATGTGATCAAGAAGGGTCCCGAGTTCCCCTTCGAGTGCAAGGGCGGCGTGTGCCCCTTCGTTCCGGGGGCCAAGAAATCCCCCAACGATGTCGATTCCAATTCCAAGGACTCCGAAAATCCACACACAAACACTTCAACGAGTACAACAACAACAACGGTCACACCGGAAGCGGAAGTGGCGGAAACTAAAAAGGAAATCTAGTCGAAATTTTCCAAAAATTATATCCTAATCAGTAAATGTTTTTTTTTTTTTGCTTGTCTATAAGAAAGAAAAAACGCACACAACACAACTAAAATTCAACGTCATCATCATGCGATGTGCGGTGGGCGGCGGTCGAATAGGGGGCGTGGCCTCAAGGGAGCAAAATGTTCCCTAAACGACAAATACAAATTTTAATTAAATGTACACCTTGACCACACGAAAACGCTTGTTTGTATTTATGTGGGGGTTAAAGGTTAATTTCCATAGAAATTGTGTACTGTATTAGAACTGAAGCTAATATTCTTATTTTGAGATGTCAAATCAATTGAAACTGAAGAAATCGCGTTTTGTTTTAATATTTAGAAACTAACTTTTAATATTTAGAAACTAACTTTTAATTTTTCAGAACTGTTGCAAAGTTTACCTCGTCTCATTGACTTACAATGGTTTTTTGCACCCTCCGAAAAATCTATAAAACAATCAAAACACGTATATTTTTAAAATAATTATTTAATATTTATTATTTATGTCAAAATGGTTGCATTTATGTTTTGCTGTCTTGCTGTTTAAGTTAGGAAAACAAATAATTTTACAATTTACAAATTAAAAACTTACACAAAATATAGACGATAGAAAGCATTACAGTTCGAATTAAAAATAGTTGCAAATCGAACAAAAAAAATCGTATTTGTGGTCTTCTAGTGTCTTTTTCTGTTGTATATTTTTTGAAAATATCTATTAATCAACTTAGATCATAATGGGGGCCTTATATATATAGAAAACTTGGCTGGTTACTGTCTTTTTTGTTGTTTTTTTGTTCGTTTTTTATTAGCATTATACGTTCTCGTTGGTGATTTTTGTATAACTTTTGCAATTCCTTTTGTTTTATGAACTTAAATCAAACAGTTATGAGAATCTTTTTACAGTTTAGCTTAGTCAATATGTAATAATACATAATAGTCATAATAATAATAATAAAAAAAAAACTTGGTGTAAAAAAAAGGTTTGATGCGGCATACGTCTAACAATTTTGTTTATATAAGCACTTCAGTTTCGAAACCTACAAAACTACGAAATATATATATATATTTATATAGCTTGTGGGCCATAATTAAATGTAGAATTCGATAAAAACTTAGCCTAGACTTAGGGCCTAGTGATATAATGGTCGCTTAAAACTACAAATGTCCCACCAACGTTTAATCGATCATCAATCAGAATTTGCGCTAAGTTTAGTTTCTCCTCTCTCTGGTTATTATTTTATGTTTTCGTTTACTGGAAGCTACGATGACGTTACGACAATAAGATAAGATGCGCCACAAAACGAGCTCTTAACTGGTATATCTATGAGTAGATATCGTTATATATATATATATATATATATGTATTATTATATATATATGCGATTGGCGCACTGTACAACAAGCATAAAAATAATTTAAGTTACTACAATTTATGACGCTTCTTCCGCTAGAATTGCGTATTTCGATCTTAAATCTAAAACTTATTGACACACACAAAAAAAAAAGAAGGGGGCGCGTGAGAAAATACATAATCGTAGGGATTATAGAATTACATTATATATAGCATTTTAGATAGAACGTAGCCGCGGACTCTTTAAGAGTCCCTCTGCTGTTATCCCTGGCAATCGATTTCGATTCCAATTCCGATCCAACTATCCATCCACACATCCCTTTTCCCGTCCAGATAGATCATCGCATCGGCTTATGGTCAAATGTAGATGGCCTCGGATCCCTTGTTGGCCTGATGGCCGCCGGAAATGTAGAGATTGTTGGCCGCCGGCGACTGGACGCCCTCGCTCCAATCGGAGTTGGAGCGCGGCGAGGAGGAGGACCAGTGGCCAGGCGACTCCGGCGAGGGCGTCGGGTAGCTGTCCAGCGTCTGGACCAAGTGCTGCGGCGTGTGGCCGCCGGAATGCTGGCTCGGGGGCGTTAGGTACTGGTAGAAGGCCTGCTGGTTGTGCTGCGACGACGGCGACAGCATGTTGGTCGACGGCGACGAGCCGGACATCGAACTTTGTATCGAGGGCGGATTCATTTGACCCGAGTGAAATGAGTCTGAAAGTGGGGACAGAAAACTATTAGTTATTTACATTGATCAGTGGGCAATACAGCCCCATACCCCTATGCTTTCAACCTCAAATCTAGTAATTAAATTGATTTCCCTTCCAGTTAGCCATAATTAAAAGCTTTCCCTGTCCAAATTAATAATATAATAACTAACGAATACGTTTTTCTTGTCCAAATGAATAATATAAAAAGTCAATCATCCAAAATGAGTAAGCAAAATTGTTTGACCCATTTCGCTATGCTTCAAAGCCAATGTATTATGTAAAATATAGAAAATCATTGCCTCAAAACTACTGAATGAATAGATCTAATAGGGATATTACATGTTCTGCTTTTTAAAAAATTGTAAACTGCCATAATGAATGGTTTAGTTGATGTTATTGTTATTTCTGAGTGACCTACCCGGAGATCCACAAAATCCATTCAGGTCCAATCCCGCTGAACCGAACTCCAGTCCTCCGAGTTGCTGCTGCTGATGCTGTTGCTGTTGCTGCTGCTGCTGTTGCTGCTGCTGATGCTGCTGCTGTTGCTGCTGTTGCTGCTGCTGCTGCTGCTGGGGGGATAACGTCTGCATTATTGCACTGCTCTTCGAGGATTGCGGCGGGGCGAGCATAATGCCCATGTCACTGCCCGTGGGCGAGATGATTCCCAAGCTCACAGGCGAGTTCTGTGGCCCCAGACCGCCGCCTCCTCCGACCACGCCCCCTCCGCTGGCACCGCCCAGCAGACTGTTGAGATTACTGCCACCGAACTGCTTCTGCTGTGTGGCATGCCTCATCGCCTGGATGTGGGTGGGCGAGGTGGGCAGACTGGGTCGCGACTTGGCCGGCGATGGAGAACCTGGAACGGGGAATTAGATCGATTATTATCATATCGGTAATATATAATATAATATAATTGCGTTGCTCTAAAAGAAAGTAAAATCTACTATTTAAATCTCATTCTTCGAATAGCCATTAAATACTATTAACACAGAGGATTATCAAAAAAGTTTAGCTTTTAAAAAGAATTCTTTCTCTAAAATCTAATCACATTTAATTAACATAAATTAAATGAAATTTAAATACAATTGAAATATCATTAAGAAAGTAGTTCTAATAAAATTTGTAGCATCTTATTGTGCTAATGAAATGTAATTTACTAAGCATGATAATCAAATAAAATAAGTGCTAATAAAAAACCTCAATAACAAATAGATAACCCTATTAATTATTAAAAAAATGAATTAATATCTAATTCAATTTGTTTTAAAAAGAAATCAAATTTTTTAAAACCACATTCTTGGTATTAAATAATTAAATATTGAAAGGTAATACAAATTAACAAATTTAAATGCACAATTTATAAATGTTCCCAATACCCATCCAATTATTTGCTGTATATGTTTTATGAGTAATATTAGCTGATCTGGAACTTACCCAAATAGGCGTGGGGCGAAAGCGCCAGGCTGCTTTGCACCGAGTGCGGCGGCGACTGATTCGAGTACGGCGGACTGAGTCCCTGCTCGTGGCTATTTCCGTTTCCGGTTCCGTTCCCGGTCCCGGTCAGTCCGCCCATCCCGCAAAGTCCGGCGGGCAGAACGCCGGAGATGACTCCGTTCCGCTGGCCATTCCCGTTCATCCCGAGTCCTTGGCCATTGAGCAGCTCCTGCTGAAAGGGCGAGCCCATCGAGTAGCCGTAGGTGTCCAGCTTGATCATGTCCAGACCGTTGGCCTGCAGTGATTGCAGTGATTGCGCATTCTGGAACGTCATTGGAGAAATTATTAGCATCGTACAGGCAATTGACAAATATGCTACTGAGATTTAAATTGATCAATGGATAAAGGAGAAACTCTCCATTATAAAAACTTATAAAGGATTTAGTTATAATCGCATCAATATCCAAGACACTAGAGTAAATATTAGGGCAGGAGATGCTTAAGAATTCGCGGTTTGTATCCAATATTAAAAAAATCTCGGAAATAATAAAGCTGAAGAATTCGCGGTGGGGATGAAAAAACCTAATATGTAAGCCAACTTTCTCCGATAAATAAAATCGCAACTCAAAAAAAAACAAACACCCTTCTGTCCACGATATGGCATTGCAAGCGATGCTCAAGAATTCGCGTTTGCCCTTCGACCCTCGACCTTCGACTCACCTTGATGCAATCCTCATAGCTCGGCGGCTGTTTGGCGCCCGTGTTCGGGTTGCCGTTCGCCAGCGGCGCGGCCATCGCGTTCGAGTACATGGAACTGGTGTCGTACGGACTGGGCAGGTTGCCGCCCATGCCCACGCCCACCGGGGATCCCTCCAGTTCGTGGGACATGGCCGCCACGGCTGCAGCTGCTGCCGCCGCCGCCGCCGCCTGTGCCGCCGCCGAGTTCGGAGGTGGAACTCCTCCCTGGACTCCCTGGACTCCGCCGGGTACTCCCGCCAGCTGGCCGGGATTGAGGCCATTCAAGTGGGCGGCCTTTTTTGAGGCCGCACTTGTCTTTTTTGAACTCGCCTTGCGCCGCAGACTGCCCGTGGCGTCCAGTCCGTTGTCCGGACTGCTGCCCTCGATGAGCTTGGCCTTCTTAGCCGCCTTCTGCTTGGCCGACTGGCTGCTCTGCTTCCCGGCGCCAGTTCCGCATCCATTGCCCCCGTTCCCTGCGGAGATCACCGTCGGCTGTGTGATCAGCTGCGGCTGCTGCTGCTGCTGGCCCGGCGGCGGCGATCCGATCATGGCCTGCGGCGGCATGCTGAGCATCTGCGGGGAGCGCGGCACGTGCTCGTTCAGCAGCCGGACGATGTCGTCATGCAGTCGCTCGTTGGCCACGTCGAGTGGCAGGCGGTCCATGTGGTCGGTGATCTCGCGATTGGCGAAGTTGTCCAGAAGCGCCTTGCACGTCTCGTAGGCGCCTTCGCGGGCGGCCAGGAACAGCGGCGTCTCGTCCTTGTCGTCCTGGGCATCCCGGTTGGCATGGTGCATCAGCAGTATGTTCACCGCCTCCGTGTTATTGACAGCAGCCGCCCAATGGAGCGCCGTCTTGCCGGAGTTGTCCGCCGCATTGATGTCCGCATCGGCCGTTATCAGATCCTCCACCATGCCCTCGATGGCCAAACGGGCGGCCAGAATGAGGGGCGTGGTGCCGTCGTGCATGCGGGCATTCAGATTGGTGGCCCTATTCCGCAGCAGTATCTGGAACACGCCCATGGCATCCGCTGCCACGGCCGCATGCAGTGGCGTCCTTCCGGTGTTGTCCTGGCAATTGGCATCCGCTCCGGCGTCCAGCAGCCGCTTGGCTGCATCCGCGCGGGCATGGCGGGCGGCCAGATGCAGCGACGTCTCGCCCGACTTGTCCATGGTGGCATTAAGATCGGCGCCCTGGGCGATCAGGTCGGTTATCACCTGACCGGTGCTGTCCTCGCTGCTCTCGATATCCTCGCCGGTGTCCAGTCCTCCGCCTCGCTTGGCGGCTATCATCAGCGGGGTGAGGCCGCCGGGGCCGCGGGCGTCCACGTCGTGCTTGCCGCCATCCTGGTGCGCCGGCGGCGTCATGATGGCCCGCACTTCGGCCACATCCATGTGGGCCTGCGACCAGACCCGCTGATCGGCCTCCTCGTACTCGCTGACCATGGTGTGGTCGCTGGCATAGCCACCATTGTTTCCCAGTCCCACCACGGAGCCCACGGGATCGGACATGTCCCTCTGCCGCTTGGGCATCGGCATGTCCGACTCATCGTCCGACCAGTGGACACCCGGCTGGCCAACGCCCTGCGCCTGCAGCGAGATGCCGCCCTGCTTGTTCAGGTTGCGCATCTCCTGGCCATGCGGATCGCGGCGACGACGCGACATCACCGCCGCCGGGGCACGGAATCCCTCCGGGAACCAGGTGACGCCATGTGCCCGCTTCCGCTGCGTGCTGAGCACCATGCCGAAGAAGGCCAGCACGATGATGACCAGGATGATGCCGGTGATCACGTACTTAACGTTCGCCGGCGGTTCGCCATTGTCCTCGTCGCCGGGATTGGTGATCCCGCGCACACTGTGTATATTGAAGTCATTGCGCAGCTGGTGTTTGGCCGCGGTGGCGGCCAGGAATTCGGCTGCCTCGGCGGCATGGGTGAAGCACTCGGTGCACTTGCGGTTGTCGATCTCCAGGTAGATCTGTATGCCCGTCTGGAAGACCTGCTGTGTGTAGAGGATCTTGTTCTTGCGCGCAAAGTCCGTGTCCTCGATCTCCGGCACCCGCTGGCTGTCCTTCCAGTTGATGATGATGTCGTGGCCGAGGGCGTCCTTCTTCAGCCGCACCGTCGTCCGCAGCATGTGGCTCATGTTGCGCAGGAACGAGGCCTGCACCTCGCGGAACGCCTCCACGTTCATCAGCATCACCACGGACATGGCACCTTCGGCCAGCACCGGGGACTGGGTCTTGTTCTCGCAGTCGAGGCCGTCCCAGCTGCACTCTGCATTGTTGCAGCCGTAGTCGCAGAAGCCGTCGCCATAGTGCTTCTGGCAGTAGGCGTCGTAGAGGCAGCTCTTCAGCTTCCGCTCGCAGTCGTGGCCATCGAAGTGGCAGGCCGCGTTGTTGCACTCCTCGTTGCACTTGCCGTTCTTGAACTTGTTCCAGCACTCGTTCGCCGAGCAGTTGGCCCACGGATTGATGCCCAGCGAGCAGTCGTTGCCGTCGAAGTTGCAGGCATAGGTGTTGCATTCGGCATCGCAGTCGCCGTTGCCCTGCTTCTCGTTGCAGCCCCGCTTCTCGCACATCGCCCGCTGCTGCTCCATATCGGCGGCATACCGCTCCTTTCCCGTCGACCCACCCGCCGCACTCGATCCGCCCGATCCGCCATCGTTCCAGCCGGGATAGCCCGCGTCGTAGACGTCGCATCGCTTGCCGCCCCACTTGCTCGGGCAGAGGCACTCGAAGTCGCCCAGCAGGTTGTCGCAGGCGGCGCCCTGGGCACACGGATTGGGGCTGCACTCGTCGAGGGTGTCGATCTCGCAGTGCTCGCCGATGGTGCCGCGGGGGCACTCGCAGCGGTAGCCGAATCCCTCGTCGGCCACCACGCAGTTGCCGACGCGGCAGGGATTGGAGTCGCAGTCCTGTCCGCTCAGCTCGCAGTTCTTGCCGTAGAAGCCGTTGTTGCAGATGCAGTGGTGGCCGCTCTGCCGCACATTGCAGTTGCCGCCGTTCTGGCAGGGACTCTGGGCGCAGAAGTCCACCTTGTGCTCGCAGTGGCGACCCATGTGGCCGGGTCGGCAGTTGCAGTGGTAGTTGTTAACCAGCTGGACGCAGTCCAGGGTCCCAGCATTGGAGCACGGATTGCTCAGGCACTCGTTGATGTCGCCCTCGCAGCGGGCGCCCACGAATCCCGGCTGGCAGACGCACTCGAAGCCGCCGACGCGATCGATGCAGCTTCCATTGTTGTGGCATGCCCCCGGCTTGCAGTCGTCCTTGTTGATCTCACAGATGATGCCCACGGTGCCGGGCGGACAGCTGCAGCTGAAGTTCATCACGCGGTCGTGGCAGGTGCCGCCATTCTGGCAGGGATTGGGGGCACAGTCGTCGATGTTCAGCTCGCAGTTCTGCCCCTGGAATCCCTGGCGGCAGCTGCACTCATATGCCCCAACCAGGTCGCGGCAGGTGCCTCCATTCTGGCACGGCTGCGACTGGCACTCGTCGATCTCCTTCTGGCAGTAGCTGCCCGCGTATCCCTGGGCGCAATAGCACACATGGCTGTTGCCGTAGTCCTTGCACGTGCCATTGTTGCACAGTTGCCGGAGACTGAGACCCTTCCGCTCCGCCGCATCCTGGCAGGATATCGTCTGGACGTCGCACAGCTTGCCCGTCCATCCCGCGGAGCACTTGCAGCTGAACTGGTGCTTCAGCTGGCTGCAGGTGGCCCCATTCTCGCAGGGCGATTGGCCGCACCAGTCCACGTACTCGGAGCACTGCTTCCCGGTGAATCCGCTGGGGCAGTGGCAGGTGTACTCGTCCCGCTGCTCGTGGCAGGTGGCTCCGTTCCGGCAGGGATTCGAGTCGCACTTGTTCAGCTTGTACTGGCAGTTGGCCCCCGAGAATCCCGCCAAACAGCTGCAGTTGTATCCATTGATCCCGTCCACACAGCTGCCGCCGTTCAGGCAGGAACTCTCGGTGCAGTCCTCGTCGTTCGTCTGGCAATTGATACCGCTGAATCC
Source organism: Drosophila kurseongensis (assembly GCA_018153305.1). Lineage (NCBI taxonomy): Eukaryota > Metazoa > Arthropoda > Insecta > Diptera > Drosophilidae > Drosophila > Drosophila kurseongensis. Next base: position 3,493,006 of record JAECXX010000141.1, read on the forward strand.
GAGTGGACACGTGCAGGTGTAGCTGTTCACATACTGGCTGCAGGTGGCCCCATTCTGGCAGGGCTGGCTCAGGCACTCGTTCACGTCCGTCTCGCAGTGCTTGCCATCGAATCCGTCCACGCACAGGCAGCTGTAGTCGCCGATCCCGTCCAGGCAGGTGCCACCGTTCTGGCACGGGAACACGGCGCAGTCGTCCGTGTTCACCGCACAGTCCCGTCCCTCGTATCCCTTGGTGCACAGACATCGATACGATCCCGGGACATTCAGGCAGCTGGCTCCGTTGCGGCAGGGCGAGCTGAGGGCACACTCGTCGATGTCCTCGTCGCAGTAGCGACCCGTGTAGCCCAGCTTGCAGGTGCAGGAGAAGTCCAGGAAGTTCGAGCTGGGCGTGCACTTGGCCTCGTTCCGGCAGCGATTGCTCGCGCAGGGATCCATCTTGCTCTCGCAGTCGCGTCCGGTGAAGGGCACCTTGCAGACGCACTTGTACCCGTTGACCTTGTCGATGCAGGTGCCCCCATTGCCGCACGGACTGGCCACACAGTCGTCGATGTTCGTCTCACACTTCTGCCCCGTGTAGCCCGGCATGCACTGGCAGCTGAAGGCGTTCAGCCGGTCGTAGCAGGTGCCGCCGTGCTGGCAGGGATTGCTGCTGCACTCGTCCACGTCCAGTTCGCACCGCTTGCCAGTGTATCCCGGTGGGCAGTGGCAGATGAACTCGTTGATGCCGTCCTCGCAGCGACCCCCATTCACGCACGGATTGGAGGCGCACTCGTCCACGTCGCTGAGGCAGTGGGCATCGTAGAATCCACGCGGACACTCGCACTTGTACCCATTCACCTGGTCGATGCACACCCCATTGTTGGCACACGGACTGCTCACGCACTCGTCCACGTTCTTCTCGCAATGCTGACCCGTGAAGCCCGGGACACACTGGCACTTGTAGGAGTTGATGCCGTCCACGCAGGTGGCCCCATTGTTGCACGGATTGCTGTGGCACTCGTTCACGTTCACCTCGCAGTTCTTGCCACTGGTGCCCGCCTGGCACTGGCAGTAGTAGCTGCCCACCCGATCCTGGCAGTGGCCATCGAACTGGCACGGGTTCGACTCGCACTCGTTGATCTGCTTCTGGCAGATGTAGCCCTCGTAGCCGGGATCACACAGGCACTTGAAGCTGTTCACGTCGTCGATGCACTTGCCCCGGTGGCAGGGATTCGAGTCGCAGTCGTTGATGTTGATCTCGCAGCTGGTGCCCGTGTAGCCCGGCGGACACTCGCAGCTGTAGCCGGCGATGGAGTCGTGGCAGATGCCCCTGTTGCGGCACGGCTGCGACTGGCAGTCGTCGATGTTGATCTGGCAGCGGGTACCGGCGAATCCCAAGGCGCAGCTGCACTTGAACCCATTGATCTTGTCGTGGCAGGTGCCGTCGTTCAGGCACGGATTCGACTGGCACTCGTCGATGTCGATCTCGCACTGGGTGCCCGTGAATCCAGGCATGCAGACGCACCGGAAAGTGCCCGGATCATCCAGGCAACTGCCCTCGTTCTGGCAGGGATGCGACTCGCACTCGTTGATGTTCGTCTCGCAGCGTGGACCGGTGAATCCCTGCGAGCAATTGCAGCGGTAGCTGCCCGGCGTGTTCACACAGATGCCGTTGTGCTCGCAGGGCGATCCCTGGTCACACTCGTCAATGTCCTCGGAGCAGTCCACGCCCTTGTAGCCGGCGGCACAGGAGCAGGCGTAGGAGCCGTTGATCGGACTGGTGTCGCAGATGGCGTCCGCGTGGCAGGGATTCGAGGTGCAGGCGTCGTCCAGGTGGCACAGCAGCCCCGTCTTCCCCTTGGTGCACTGGCAGTAGAAGCTGCCGACGCCGTCGATACAGGTGGCCCCGTAGAAGCAGGCCGCCTGCTTGCAGTCGTCCGTGTTGTTGCTGCAGTCCAATCCCGCCCAGCCGTTCACGCAGATGCAGCTGTAGGAGCCGTGGGTGTTCGTGCAGGTGGCTCCGTTCTGGCACACCGGGTGCTCCCGCTGGGCGCACTCGTCCACGTCGTCCTGGCAGTACGGCCCCGTGAAGTTCGGCGGACACCGGCAGCTGAACTCCGAGATCCCGTCGATGCAGGTGCCCCCGTTCTGGCACAAGTGCCCCAGGCAGTCGTCGATGTTCTGGTCGCAGTTCTTGCCCTCGAAACCTGCAAGATGATGGGTCACATATTAGGTCATAAGTTCACATACAAAAGGTAAGACTTTGGTATCCTTAGAAGTAATCTCTATATTAGATCTAAGACGTAATCATTACATTAGACCTTAGACGTAAACACTACGTTAGACACTAATATATTTCCAATTATAATTAGAACAAATTTTAATTTTTTTCCTAAAAGCAGTATCTATATAATTAAGACCCTATATCGGTTAAAATCCATCAAAGGTCAATAGATAAAATATAAAACTTTTTTTCTCCACGTATGTACTTTATAGTTATGGTATACAAATAAAGGATACATCACATATGTATGAGTTCTGAGTAGGAGGCAAAACCCAAGTATCCAAGAAGTTATAACTATATTAGAAAAAATTGATTGATAAAAACCCATAAAAAGTTAAGAAAATATAATGCTTATATAATTAGTTGTGAGTAATGATAGAGAATTTTTTCCAAATAATAAAATATATTTTATGATCTGAACAAGGATTTCTGGTAATGTATGTACATATATGTTAACCTAGATTAATAACTTAAAAAAAAATATTAACGAACAAAATTTAAAAAAAAAATTATTTTTTTTGGATTTAATAATAAGTGATTTTGAAACTTTATTTTTATTGCATTCAAATTTTTTTTCTGAACATGGACCTCAATGTGCATCTGTCCTATTTTCTCCCCTCTCCCTCGCACCCACTGAATCCAATGAAGTGCATAAAAACAGATTTATGGCAACAAAACATCATAAAAAATGCTTCAATAATAAACGTTTACAACAACAAAAAAGTGGTTGAGAGACCAGCATTAATAGAAACAGCAATAACAACAAGGGGAATTTAGCGAAGGAGACAAGCAAAAGGAAAACGACGCTTAAGATTGTTGTTTTGCAGCTGGGCTGCACATGTTTTTAAGAGCGAGAAAGAGAGAGCAAAAGAGAGATACAAAGAAAGAGAACATTTCTCTTTTCTCTTTTTTTTATAGTTTTTTTTCATTCTCCTTTTGCGCCTGCGCCTGGGCTTCGCAATTTATGCATCTGCGCATGCGTGTTGCTCCTCTGGCTACTTCCCCGCCGAATCTGGCTACTTTTCAGACTCAAAAAAATTAAGTTTTGTTTGACTTAGCTTACATTTAAACCATTTCTACATAGACAGCTGGCAGCACTGCTGCGCATGCGAAGCGAATGGGCAAACAAAGTGTAACGTGAAAACAGACAAGGCAAGGCAAAAAGCGCGCAGACGCAAACACACAGTCATTTACCAACAAACAAACACACGCGCACAGCAGAGGTCAAAATAAAAATAACTTGTGTTGAAAAGGGCTTTTTGTAAATGATTAATTAAAATTGAAAAAAAAAACAATTTGTATAACTTGTTAAACTGAATATTTCCACAGGTGCACAGGGAATAAAGCAGATATTGCGAAAAATATCTATTAAACATTTTAGTCTCATATTGAATTATTTAAAAATGCAACATTCATATTCATTTTTTCATCCAGGGCAGTAATTATTATCAAACTTTACTTAGATAATTATATTATCATTATAATTTTCATAATTTTTCGAATTGGTCAATTTGTGCTCTATTTGTGTGGCCGCTATTGTGTCAGCATGCATGTGCCACTCACACACACAGACAGCAACAACATGTCTTTCGTTGTTCTTTCCCACGGTCTCATATCTTTTGCCCCAAGCCTCTGCCGCGGTCGCTGTCGACGGCGACGCCGCAGCCGGCTTCGCTGTCGCGGTCAACTATTTCGAATGCGCGCCAAGCCATCTTTCCTCTCGCTCGCACTACCAAGCCACTTATAGTGCCATCTCTATCGCACAACAATGGAAAAATGCCGTTTAAGCTTAATTTTTTGTTTCGCTCTCTTCTCTCGCTCATTTTCTCTCTCGATCGCGTTTTTGGACCTCGTTCATTGCGCTTTTTTTTTCTTAGTGTGTGTGTTGGAGGAATTAAATCGCATTTTATGTGCATTGGTATTTTTTTTTTTATATTTTCTCTCGCTCTCGCCCACGAGATTTTTTTTTTTTAAATGGATTTTCTTGCTTGGTCGGTTTTTTCCCCATTTATTTCATGCCACAAAAGAAGGGCCTCAAATACACAAACTCAAGGAATATGCATGCGTGTGCGGCATTTATTATTATTATTATTATTATTTGCAACTGCAACTTGTTGCTGGAAAAGTACAAAACAAAAAAGGAAAGGAAAAGGGGAAGGGGAAGGAAAAAATATTAAGCAAAAAAAGATAAACCAAAAAAGGAAGAAAAAATTGTGACGAAAGTGACATTTTAAGTGTAACTCACACCATTCACCATTTTTTTTACATTTAAAAATAAACCAAGCGAAAGAGATGGAGCATAACATAACAACAACATCTGTTTTCACATTCGTAACGCTTTTTTTAAAGTCACCCAGTCACTTAGTAACCGCACTTTGAACTCTTATCCTCAAACACTTTTCAAAAACCTATACTATTGTTGAAAAAAGGACCCCTTACTTCCGCTCACAATAAATATAAATTTCGTTTAAATTATAGCTTGGTAATTAATGTTATTTTTAAAAACCTTTCTTGAGGATACAAAATATTCTCAGTTTCATTATTATCTCTATTTTGAGGTGGTTCCCTAAAAATAATTTTCGAATTTTTGTTTTAATCTGAAGTAGTTAACGATATTTAGCAAATAGATCCTAAGACCCACTCATGTTCATTTTATTTCTCCATTTCTACATCAGCTTTTTAACCTTCTGCCTTCAATTGTCGCCCATTCAGTGTTTTTCTTATTGTAATTTTTTATTCATCATGTAAATTGCTCGCATTGCATTTTAGCGCACATGTGTGTGAGTGTGTTTTGTGTGCAATTTTCAATTAATTCATTTCAATTGATGCGAATTGCACACGACAATTTACAAGCTGCACAAACTGCAGCGAGGGGAGCTAAAACAATTTGATAAGCTCTGTGTCTGGCCTTTTAATTGCGCCCAATCAAAAATTCTAATGAGGCAAACGCGAATGGGAAATTCGAAATAGATCAGATCATCTAAAGATCGTGTGAAATAGGGATACAAGCAGCAGGAATTGAACAATTATTATTATAGATTTGATGGGAAAAGCTTGTAATAATGTAAAACCAACCAAGAAACGGCGATATAACTTGGTATCTAGGAACAAGATCTTCAATTCTATTGTATCTTGGACTGCAGAAAGGGTTCTGTTTTGATTTTTGGGATTGAGTATGTTTATGGCAAATGCTTGCATTTTAAGGCACTTAATTTGATGATTTGGCATTTAAGAACCCTAATAAAAAAAAAACACTTCTATGAAATAATTCCAAGTGCTAAACAATATTAACTCGGATTGTATAGAAGTTTTAGTAATATCAAATGCTTGTAAAGATCGTGTGAAAGTGTGGCCAAAGCAGGAATTTGCAATAGTTATTGCACTGGGAAATGTTATAACGCCTTTTTCGCACTCCGTTGTTGTTGTTTGTTAAACTTAAGTTGTTGTCGGCTTATGTTGAGCAATTCCAACCGAATTACAAAAGCCAGCGAGCAACCAAACAACCAAACAACGAGCAACAACGAAACCGACACGACACGAATCGCCCTGTGGACATCACGTTGCAATAAGAGTGCAGAAAAAAAACATAATGGGAGGGGTAAAAAGGGGGAGGGGCAGGTCGGAGTTGCACTCATTATGCAAAATAAAGAAAGAAGGAAAAAAAAAAACTAAACTAAACAACGGGCGGCAACTCACTAAAGTTATTGGCTGGGAAAACAAGTTGAGGGCACCAAAAATAACAAGGGAAAAAAGCCTCCGTCAAAAATAATTATAAATAAGCAAGAAGGAAAAAAGTAAGGCACCATCAATAAAAAGGTTTTATTACTAATTAACTAGGAAAAAAAAGTTATGAGTAACATTAGTGACAGAAGGATTAAACTCTTTTCTATAACATATATATCTATCTTTAAACTAGTCTTGGAAAAAAAGGTTCTTACTTAAACATATAATGGAGTACTTTTTTTATTTTCAAGATATATATGTATATAGAATTTGGGAATTTAAGTAAGTTAAATTCTCAGGAAGCTTTAAATGTTGTATCAAATACAACTGGTAAATCCTTTGATCCCCTTAAATAGTAGTTCAGTTTTTGGCATAACTAGTAACATCAAGAAATCACAGCGAGATTGCGCCAATTCCGGGGGCTATCTTAATTCCTCCTAATTTATCTGATAACCATCATCCCCCCTCCTATCGTATCTCCATCCAAAACTTTTACCAATGATCTGCGAGGTGGAATGGATGCTTAAGCACAGTTACGCCCTAAGGAGGTCATGCAACACAATCGGAGGAAGAAGCCAAGGAAGCCGAAGAAACCGCCAGAAGAAACAGAAGAAAGACGCGGTGATGGGGCCACGATCTTTAAATTTGTAATGCGCCCGGAATGGTGGAATGGAATGAACTGCACTTCCAATGGGAATGGGAATGGGCTGCAATGTAAAAGTTGCAGTCGAAAAACTGATGAATGATGCTGGGCTGGTCAAAAAAAAAAAAAAAAAAAAGAGGAGGCAAAGGGGTTTTTAGCTGACAAACGAGTTTGCCCCTTGTGGCAGCTACTTCAGATACTTTAGCGTGGGCGACTACTTTTTTTTTCCAACCATTTGGCTCGTGGCCAGTCATGAGTCATGACTAACCATCATCGATAACTGGTTATCGATAGGCGGTGAGAAGCGTTCTCATCGGAAAGCGGCGAAACATTTTCCCCTGATTGCTGAGAACTTGAAGCCTCGGGTCGGGTTTCTGCTTCCATAGGAAATCAACCTCTAATAACTGATCTCCAAGTGGGAGTAAGCAATTGAAATTTGTTACCCGGGGGTTTACACAAAAATTGGTGTCTTAAAAATACTTTCGAGAATTGTAGTTACTTAAAATTTTAAACTAATCTATAGTCACTTGGTTGTGAGTTAAGATAAAGGTAACACATTTGGTATTTGGATAGCCTGCCTTAAAAATGTATTTTTAAATTGGATTTAGATGTAATGACTTTTACATTTAACGTGTTAGATAAAAAACCAATGTAACTAAATTTATATTGATCGTTCGTCTATTATTTTTGGTACTCAATGTACTTGCACCAAAAGCTTTCAGGAGCATTTAGTTTGGTTGAGATGTCATTAAATAATATGTAATATTCCTAAGTAACCTTGGGAAACTTGGTTTCTAACGAAGCCAAAGATATAAAATTTGGTATTAAAGTAGCCATTATTTGTACATTTATATTGTTTGTTAACAACTCACCTTTGGGGCACCTGCAGTCGTAGGACAGCCCCTTAGATTGGCAAACTCCACCATTCTGGCAGGGCGATGGTGAGCAGGGCTTGTACTTGGTGTCGCAATCCTTTCCTGTGTAGCCCGTGGGACACATGCATCTGGAACAGAAGCGAGAACAGCAATTAAACGCGGTTTCAAGTGCAATTAAATTCGGCCTGCCTGGCTACTACTATACTACTACCAGGGAAACCATAAAATCTGTCCCTGGCCCGAACTTCCGTTTTTGTTGCAGTTCGAATTCGGATTCGGATCTGGATTTGTATCTCAATCCAAAGGGGCTTAATTCGAGTGAGTGTGTGTTTGTGTTTGGTGGACTGGCTCTGCCACAATTGCTTAGAGGAGTTTCGACCGGTTTTTCGGTTACCACAAAATAAAAAGAAGGAAAACAAAGATATATAATAAAAAAACTCCAGTGGAGTATCTCTCTCTGGGACTCTCTTTTATGGCCCGGGTTTTTGTTCACTTTGATTTTGTACTGCCGCTTCTTCTTTCATTCTTATACATTTTTGTTGTTTTTTGTTGTACTTTTTGTGTTTTGTTTAATGTGATTTAAACTTAATTTGCTTGTGCCTTGTAAACCGAACTGAAACTCCAACTGCACTGGGATTCTTGAGAAATGTTTTTTCAGCCATTAAAACGGGTTTGGTTTTTGTGTTTTTGGCCGCGCCGGGAGCACCTTAAAAGGCCAACGGACAAGACCACGCCTCTTCCAGCGCTAATTAAGACCATTAAAGAGCATTTAATTAAATTAAACAATTAAAAGGCACCAGCCGAGAAGCAGCAGCAGCAGCAGCTCTTTAAATAGTCAGCATGGCCAAAACACAGAACTCATTGGGGATCCCAATTCTTCGGAGAGCCCCCCCCCTCCCCATACGCATTTCCCATCTCCCCAAAGGTTTTCGAGTAAATTACATCGAATTGAAAATTGCCGGTGCCTAACAAAGAAAACAAAGCAGAGAAACATTCCGAAAAAAAAATTGATTTTTGATTGACATGTGAAATTCAGCAGGCCAATAGCCCAGGGGCCTCTCGTTTTTTATCTCTCAAAATAAAACGAAGATTGGATTTTGGGTTCGTTGAGTTATGGGTTCTTTTTTTTTGGGTGTGGGGCTCCTAATGAGCAAGTGAAATCTGGGCAGATATCAATTATTTATATTTCAAATGGTACATTTCTTTTCTTCCATTAAAAAATAGAGAAAACTATGCTATCTGATTGCCACTTTGGTATTTTAAATGCAATTATGTTTAATATATAAAGTTATAGAAATAAAGTATTTTGAAAATTACTATTCCACTGCACTCGAAAAAAATGCAGTTAACCTTTGACCGACTCCCATGCAAAATTATTCATCCATTAAACCACTCAATATTCAATGGGCTCATTCCAATTGCCATGAATAACGAATAACGAATCACGAATACCTATTCAGTTAATTATTCGTTTGTGTTCGACAGTTTGTTTCCATTAATAAATTCCCACCAACTGACAGTTGACAAATAAAATCGCTGTCTTTGCCAAAATAAAACGAAACACAAAACCTAAAACCTCATAAACTAAAGCATGACTAAGCTTTCGGCCGCAGGTTTTAGCATAGAAACATCATAAAATCCACAAATCGAATATGAAATTTATGCAAATTGCCCTGCCAGCAATTCAACGGTGGCAGAAGATCATTTAGGCCCCCCATTCACTTCCCGATCGTAACGATTTATCATTTGGCTTTTAATATTATATTTTTGAGGCACACAAAAAGGACCAATATTAATTGCAACAAATGTTTTATGTATATATTTTAACTACATTTTAGTATTTCCAACTTTGAAGGGAAATTATTTCAAGTGTATGCTAATTGCTTTGAAAACATGGACAGTCAAACTAAACTAAAACAAACAGCAAACACATGTTCACATCGCACTTTTCGGCTCAAATGGTTTTTAGTAAAGATATATATAAATGCCCACCACACACCCTCTTCACCGCTCCCTTTGGATAATTTGTGTGTTTCAAATTAAAAATGCAAATGATTACGGACTGACACAAAAAACCAAACGTAAACGAAATAATTTAATTTACGTGGCCTGAACCAGTTCCCAAAAAAAATAAAAAAAAGGTAAAAACTTGTATGTTTCTAGACAAAAGATCGCCGGAAATTTGAGACCTTTTGTCCGACGACGACTCATTTTCTATAGGTCGATCGCGTTTTGTGTGTTTTAATTAGAGTGGAAATGTTGTTGGGCCAATTGGCAATTTGTTGTTGGCCTAAACGAAAATCAATAAGCTATGCAAATCGCTTCGAAATAAAATGCGATTTTATAAGTTATTACGCTTAAGTTGCCATTAATTAAAGGAAGCCACCACCAGCGAGCGGCCAAAAGCCTTAGATAAATATGCTAATCGTTTCGCAACGATGATTTGTTATCGATTTCGGGATTTGAGGTTTTTTTTTTGTGGTCGCCCACAAGAAAAAACAAATGAAAACGGTGCAGAATCAGACGTGTTTGATCTTTTGTCGAACAGAGAAAACAATTTGCACTTGTCAGCTGGAAGTTGAGTTATCACATCCGTTGACAATTCGATTTATTGACAATCGGCGCTTCGATTGATATTCAAACGGGGTGGAATTTCGATGTCCAGCGATTTGTTTTGTCCGGGCCTTAAGTTATTGGATGAAAAACGATGTTTTTAAGGTGTAATCGATGGGATTAACAAAAACATTAAAATGTTAATTGTGATTTCCAAAAATTTATGGAGGTTTTTTAATAAGGCTTTTGTTTTAGGCTTTTGATTTTGATGATATTAGCTTCATTTAGCTTTATTTTCAATTGGAGTTGTTCGGTTTATTAGAAGAAAAAGTTATAATTTATGATGATGTTTTAATTAATTAGTTTTATATTTTAATTTGTAAGCTCCTATCTTTGAATTTAAAGGACTAATCGATTATTGTTTTGTTTAATTTAAGTTTTATAGAAAACTTACTTGTATGATCCGTGGGTGTTGACGCAGGTGCCGCCGTACTTGCAGGGATTCGACTGGCACTCCTCGATGTCCTCGGAGCAGGTGTGACCGGTGAATCCCGGTGGGCAGGAGCAGGTGAAGCTGCCACTTCCGGCCAGAGCGGTACAGGTGGCTCCATTGCGGCAGGGCGAACTGGCGCACAGATTCTTCGTCTCGCAGCGGGCACCTGTGGAGGGATTGGGATAATAAGGATATAGTCCTGGATAGTCCTGGCACTGCCTTAAGCGACAGGAAAGCTCACCTGTATAGCCGTTGGCACACGCACACGTGTACTCCTGCAGGGTCTTCAGTTGGCAAGTGCCACCGTTGAGGCACGTCACATGATCGCAGGCATTCGGCACCGGTATTTCGCACAAGGACTCATCGAAGCCCAAAGGACATTGGCACGAGAAGCCAAAGCGACCGTTGCGAAAGGTCACCTGGCAGGTGCCTCCATTCTGGCAGCGTCTCGAGTTGCACGGATTGCGGTGTTCACAGTAGTCGCCAACATAGTGCGAGTCGCAACTGGAAAATGAGATGCAGATGGATACGGATTAGCGGGTTTGCCATTTAAATGGGTTGCAGGTGGCGGCGATTTGAATGGGAGCAATGTGGCACACACTTGGAGAAAAAGTATACGAAGAGACCTCGAAATGCACCAGTTAGCCCGATTGGTTTCCCATTTTTCCCCCAGTGCTTTCACACACATATCGATCGGATGGTAGTTTATCGACTTGTCGGCTTAGTGGACCAAAGTCAGGAGCCAGATCTGCGCCGCCTGATAAATCCAAAGCTCCAACCACTCCGAAGTGTTAAAGCTGACAAAGTAGCCCCATTTCCGCCCCAACTCTGCTCCTTGGACCACTTTCACATGGCTGAGTTCGGATTGGACAAGTTGGGGATCCAGATGAACGACAGATAGCTTATCTTTAACTTATTAAATACCAGATGTCTTTAATTTAAATATGTCGATGTAGGTGTGAAAGCGACTAGTTGTTCCTGTCAATTTCAATGTTCTAAATTTCGTTTCCCTTTCTAGCAAGATCACACAGTTTTTCATTGAGTTTTAACGAAATCGGGGCCAAAGGAAAATCGGTTCAATAAGTTTCCCATAAACCATATTTTGTGGTGCAAACAAAAGGTAAGAAAAAATACTACAAATTGGTTGAGTAATGACAATGATGAACAATATCTGCTCTTCACATTGGCGACTCTCTTTTGTCGATACTCCACTCCCAACTTAGTGTTGTTATTGTTGTTGTTGCTTTTCAACGACATATTATGCCTTGTTGTTGTTGTTACTTTTCCCTTGAGAAAACAATTTTTATGTACGGTAATTTGTGCGCGATCTTGATTGCATATTAAATTTTTTGCCGCTGCTTCTTCATCGGCTGCAATGAGAAAATTACACGCATTGCTGATGCAGTGGCAACAGCAGCAGCAGCAGCAGCAACAGCAACAGCAGCAACATCAAGCAGCACGGCAGCAACATACCGAACAACCAGCAACAAGCAATGAATAATCATTAAGGCGGCTGCTGACCAACCTGAAAAGCGATGGAGATGGAGACGATGGGATGTTGCTGGTCCAGCAAGCAAAGCAAAAGCAGCATCAGCCGCGGAAAAACCGCTTTTCTTTCGTTTTTTTATTTTTTTTTTATTGTCGATCCCTGCTAACTTCCCGTTACAAGTGTGTGAAAATGCTTTAGATTTAGCATTAATTTGTAGCAATCCCCTGCAGAGGCCCTGCCTAACCTCAAAGTCTGTCGATCGTAATCGAAGACAGCTTGCAAATTTTTAAAAGAGAATTTAGAGAGTTGGCAGCAAAAAAGGTGAAGAGTATTAGTACACTTAAAACAATAGAGAAAAGGGTTTTCCATTTGGAAAATTCCAATTAGGAAATTTTAATTATTATTTAATTAACAAATCGATATGATAAATATATCGATAACACAACAATATTGAATGATATCGATATTTTACATCTGAATTCAAAGTTTATTATACTAGCGTTCTGTGGTATATTAAAATTATAACATTTTTTTGCTAAAGAATCAATAGTCATAAGTATTATTTCGAATTTGATAAAACAAATTTTTTATTTCTGAAAGAGGAGTTTTCCCACTAGTAAATATATTCAAATGATCTGAGTCTAAACGACTTTAAAGCATTTCTTGGCACTAATTTGGCAGAGAATTCCTATAGGTATTCAGCCGATATTAGCCCACTGATAAGACCTGGCCAAAAGGAGGAATAATACTAGAAAAAGCTGGGATAAGATGGCAAAGAAGTAGCGAAGGGGAAGCCCCATTCAAATGAGGTGTCGGGCTTTTTGCTGCTGCCCAAAGAGAGGGAAAAATGTTGGATGGAAAAATTAATGTAATATAAATTATACCCAGGCCAAGCCGAGTTTTCAGTTCGAGTTCGAAGTTGTTCGTAACTTGTTTCGAGGAGGAACAGAGAGAGAGAGAGACCCGGTCAGAAAGAGAGAGGGCTAGAGCAGAAAACGTGACTCGCATTGGCAAATAAACCAAGGCAGCCACTGGGTGTGTTAGTGTGTGTGGCTGGCTTTATCTCCTTCTCCCCATTATACCCCTTTCATATACCCCCCTACCCCACCCCCTGATCTGTTTCCAAGCCTCCTTTATAAAGTTGGCCAAAAAGAGAATGAGTCACCTTTTGTCACGTGAAGGAAACGGAGTGGTAAATGGGTAAGGAATACTTTTTATAAGTGCTTAAAACCATTGATCTTTATGCAATTAAATTGTATATATGTATATATATAAGTATTTTAACATCATAAGATATCACATGAAAATGCGTTTCAGTTAAGTTCTTAATAGATCAATTTGAAAATACACTTTACTATTGTTCTTTTAAGTTTTTGAATACTCCGTTTTAATATTCAAATGAAGTAATTCCTCAACAACAAATATATTTCAAAACTATCCCATTTTAGCTATTATTCTATGTTCAAATCAATAAAACTTTGCTCGTGAGAAAAGCCAGCGCTAATCTATCTCAGATCGGATCAGATCATTGTATCTGTATCTGCATCTCTGCATTTGTATCTGCATCCGTATCTCCGCTTCCAACTCAATTTGCGGTCGGCGATCGGGACAGAAATTGTTCCCAATCATAACTGCATGAAGTGAATATGAAATATACATAGATAGATATATATACATATAAATATATATATATTTATATTCGCTTCTCACGATCGTTCGACTGAATGGGTAACCACAGCAGCTCGTATCGAATGGATTATGGATTTCTGGGCTAGATGAGGGGCATGGACTCATGGCTTATAAGCAAATGATTTAATGTCATCGCCCGATGATCATTCATCTTTTTTCGACCGCTCGACTATAGCTATATATGGCTTCCAGAGATCGAAAGACAACTCTACGTTTGTCTTTCCAGTGTCTAATTTCCCTAGTTGCAATTCACACGCCTCGTACACTGCTTAAAAATCATAATAGACATATATTTAATAGTTTCTAAGACATTAAAAAAATATTTATGTTTTTAGGTTCATATTTAGTTATGTGCAGAACATAAGTAGGGGTAAAAATAATTTTATAAAATCTAAGCAAGTGCAAATAACAATTTCAATCAGTTAATAAAATATTTAAAATTCGTTTAGTTCCGAAATTCAATTGTTTATTTTTTTAATACATTGCAAAAATAAGTTTAGAACTAATTTATTCTTGTTGAAATAAGCAATTCCCAACTTCAAAGTTTTTTGTGTGCATTGCAAAGATACAAACAACGCCACAGGTATAAATATTATTCAAGAATATATGCAGCTTTCCGCTGATCTCAGCACATTATCACAGGATCGATCGAGGGGCAAGAGGGGGGATTTTGCCTGACAACAAATAAACTGCTTATCGCCGCACAAATTTTCCCCAGACACTCTTCAAAGATCGCAAAGTCATTTCTCGTGATCCCATTGGTTTAATCAGCAGATAAGACACCAATTAGTAGTACTTGATTAACTTGTCTGATTGGGTTTGCTCTGTTCATAAAAATTATGAAAGGCTTATTTTGTAGGGGCTCTAATCAAACCTAAGCTTTGATCCCATTAAATCTGTTTTGCTAATCTGTCATTTAGGTTTATTTTTGACGCTTTTTAATGTTTTCTGATCTCTGACATTAGCTTTATCAACAAAGTTGATAGGAAATTGATCAATGGGTCATCCACATAACCAATAACTCATTGATAATTGTATTTTATATAATTTAATCTGGTTTTATACATTTATTTAGTATCAAATAATGTAACATATACATTTATATTTTTCATTATCATTTTATTTTGAAATTCAATTATATTTATACAAGTAGATTCTATAATTTAATCCCCATATTCTTCTGGGTTTTTCCTAAATATGTTTAAACTTCACCCAAAAACGAGAAACGATAAGAACAATGATGAGGATCCGTGGAGGGAAGAGGAGTATGGTATATTCAGGGTACCGAGCACACTTCTCGCATTACATGCACTCAGTTTTACAGAGTTTCCCGTTTTCGGCTTTTGCTGAGCCGTGTTTTTCACGTGAAAATGTGTGTTCGTTTTTCAGCCGCAGGTGCAACACGCCCAAAGTACATACATAAATACACACATATATATTTATATATGTATATTCCCTATCCCTGGGCCTTTATCTATCGCTTCCTTTCACCCAGGCATTTGCTGGTATTTGCTTAGCTGTTCGAGAACAATGGGAAAAGGGAGGACAGAGTGGAAAAACGAACCGAACTGAGCTGAACTGAAATGAAATGCGTGACCCCCGCTCACTAACAAATTTTACACCCAACAAATTTCCTTTCCGTTCTGTTTCCATCCATATGTACAACATATATCTATCCATCCATCCATCCAACCATTTCCAGCTGTTGTTTGTGGAGAGATTTAAGGTCTTCGGTTTGCTTTTTGTTTGATTTCCCATTGTCCGTTGAGCAGGTAACCAAAAAAAATGCATTTTCTGACACTGGTCCGTCAAATGATTTCCACAGGTTCCAGTTTCCAGGTAACAAAAAATACCTGACCATATCCCATTGCGCAACGTGGAGATATCTTTCCCCAAAAAATTTTCTTCTACAGAACTCACATTTTATGAGCTTTTATTGGTTTAATAAAGCGGAAAAACTTCTTGTAGATATGAACCATAAAAAACGGTTTTATGATGGGTCGTTTCACTTTGTCAAACTTGTTTGTTTTATGCAAATGATGATCAATCTAAACTATCGCCAATAAAAACTATCTTTATGTTGTCAGTTTGAAAATTTCAAACTTAACTGTTAGATGATAACATAAAACCATAACATAAAAGCGACCATCTGAACTCATTGAAACTTGGGTTTAGTAATCAAATTTTTGGTATTGGTATACTTATGACCATCTTATCATAAACAAAATGATTGGGTATACTTTAGAGAGGGTTCCCAGAGAATATACTTGATTCCAATAACTTTCTCACTGAAAATCGAATAAGAAGTAATGCCTAGTGAAACTTGGGTGTAAAGAATTTCTATACCTATTGAGATAACTGGGTCTTTCCATAAAATAAACTATGTGAACTCAAGGAAAATCACATATAACAAATATATTTTTGGGATGTGGCTTTCGTATATAAAAAGCTGCTACAATAAAATAAAATCACATGCAATATATACAAATTTTTAGAAAGAGTTCCCAAAAATGTACTCCCACAAGGTAAACACCCAACGAAATTTCGATATGTAATTGCCTGACTGGTGGATTTGTGTTGAAATGATTTGTCGCCGGTAGTAGAAGAAAAACCAAAAGGTATTTCCATATATGCATAATTAAGAGATGTAAGCCTGGGAAAATCTTTCATTTGAGTTATGAGAAGACAAAGCTCAGATTTATGTAATGCATCATTCCACATTCGAATAATTAACATTTTGCCTTCTACGCTTCTTCTCCTCACCATCGAACCATCCATCCATCCATCCAACCATCATCATCATCAACATCAACAACATCGTCTTCGAGTTGGTCTACCATCTTCAGTGTTTCGTGAGAATGCGCAACTTAATTGAGTTTCAATAAAACGTTTTAATTTGACCAAAGAGAGAGGCGAAGAGACCTGGCCAAAGGAATTTTGTACGCCAACGCCTCGACTGCAAAAATAAGAAGGGCACAACAAACTAAAAAATATATAAAAAATACGATAAAAACAGAGCACACAAACATACAAAAAAGACAAAAAAAAAGCGGAGCAAAAGGGCCTCGTGAAGAATGTAAAATGCAAGCGGAATGCACAATAAATATTCGCTACGCTTTTCGGGTAGCCAAGATCTCATGGGATGGGCCCATCCACTCTCTTCATCTCGGGACCCTTGTTGCTTCGGAGCTTGTGTAACACAGAAAAGCAATCAGAGCAGGTTGCAAACAAGTTTTTTCCCGAACATCCGAAGGATGTACACATATATATAAATATATATATATATATATAATAAAAATGGCGGCCGCAAGTTAAATGTGTCATCCCAGCACAGATGAAAAGTTGGCTTTTCCATTGTAATTTCCAGACCATATAGACCATAGAGCATAGAGCATCAAGCCCCATGGCCAATGTGCTTAATGATCAGTTAATTAAAGTAATTGCAGCCTGGAAATGCTTTTCCCCCTTTTTTTCACTTTTTGTGAAGAAAAGAAAAGGCAAGACAAGAAAAGAAAAGAAATGAAAAGAACAAGAACGAGAAAGAGGAGAAGGTGGAAGAAAGCAGAAAACATTTTCAAGTGCAAAGCGTGTGAGCCAAGAGTTCAAATAAAAACGTAAATTATTCCCCTGATGTGTGTGTGTGTGTGTGAGCATTTAGAAACACGCACACACACACAGGTTATGCCTTGAAAACAAAAGACTTAGGCAACGAACTTTTCTCACCCGACGGTTAATTCACTTTCTGAAGATCAAATACGTCTCACAATAATGCTTTATTTCGATTTAATTCCAGTTGTCAGATCCATTTTCAGATTACCAAGATTTGTTAATAATAAATTACATTTTAATATAAACATATTAGATAAAACATTTATATGGATTATCTGACATAAACTATGTATGTAGATAACTTCTATAATAGATTGAGTTCTAGAAGACTTACAAAAAAATAGTTTTATTTTTAATTTCATATAAATTGAGAACCATTTCTGCATTGGTAAATCAAATTTATTTATGTTACATTTAACATTTTGAATATTTATTTATAACAATTAAGATCACATTCCCTCATTAAATCTAGTTCCACTATCAATTCAACCTGATCTCTTGTTTGTATTCTAAAATAGTACAACAGTTTCAATGGCCGATCAGGTTGCCTTTTTTGATCGGCCAGATCTTGGCGTTCGTTGTAAACAGAGTTTTCTAGTTTGTCCCCCGCAATCTCTCTGTAAGAGACTACACATGTCAACCGATCCTGGTCCGCTCTTTCCTTAACTATCTTTGGGCAATTACATAAAAGCGCTTGGCTCTTAGCCTAATACTGCGATGCCAGTTAGGTATTTTTTTCCCCCGTTTTTTGTTTCGTTTATATATTTTTGTGCAGACTCTTGGATCTCGGGATCCATGCTTTTTTGCTTTCAGCTTTTAGCTCTTTCCTCGGCTTTTGCCTTGCCTTGGTTTTGCGATGATCATCAAAGGCACGATCAAGCCAATGGCCATGTGTGTATGTGTGCTGGCCTCTCTTTCTTTAAGCCATTTTTTTTTGTTTTGATTTTTTCTTTTTTTTTGTTTCTTTTTTTGTCTTTTGAATTTGGCGATAAGATCGCTTTGAACTTTTGTCTTGAGCTTGAGCTATTAGAGCTGATTTTTGTTTCGGTCTTGTGGCCAACTGATCCTCGGATCGTTTTCGGTTGATCCATGCTGATCCATTTACCATTTACCACATTGTCTTGATTTGGAATTGCTCTGGTTGTTCGCTTTCCTCTCCGCGGCCAAAATGCTTAGCTTTTATTTGGCTTTTACGATCGCTTTTCCGCCTGGCAGCTTGTTTGTTTAATTGACTTGATTGCCAACAGAGCAGTTTGGTTTTCATTTTGAGTGGACCACGACGACCATTTACTCCTTTTGCTCATGTCAAATGTCATGTAGTCTGGCTCAATTTCGTCTCTGCCAACTCAGAACAATGAGTTTGATTTATATGGCGAAATGTGGGCAAACGGTTAACAGCCACAAAAGCGGAAAAAAAATATGTTTTTCACTTGCGGTTTACGACATGTTAATGAGCAGCATCTCTTAGCCAGACCACGCCCCCTCAGTGCCCCCCTTTTGGCGGACATTTCGTTTGATGTATGAAACTGCTTTTTTTTGACCGCCTTTTTTTCTTTCTTTTTTTGATGAGTCAGTTAAACGAACATCAACAAAAATAATGGTAAATAAAAATAAATATTTTGCGCGAATTATGATAGGAGGTTTTTACAAATGCGTTGGTACTACAAGTTTTATTGGCTAATCGTTGGTTTGAATTCTCGATTTGAAACTGGGCTATAACATCTAATAGGTAGAGAAAGCTTGCGCTTAATTGCTTTTAAATATGTACATCATAAAATATAAACAAGAATTTGATTGGATAGAAATGGGCTTAAATGTTTAAATAAAGTACTTCCTTAAAAATACGCTTATTATTGTGTGTTACTTGCAAACTACAAAACTACAATACTCTTTGACAACTTCGTTTGTTTAGACTAAAACATAAAATAGATTTTTGTGTTGACAACAAGATATGATTTCCTTTTCCCACTGTTGACTCATGAAGTATTCGACAAAAGTAAAGCTAAACAAAACTGGATCGCTGGAAATAGTCGGGGCATGAGTGTGCGTCTCCACCTGGTTGGAATGCAATTCGATCTTAACTTTTTGTGTGCGTTCTTGCAATGAGTTTCTTTAATTATGCCATGTAGGTTTTTTGGTTGGCCAGTTCGGTCGGGTCGGCCCGCTTCACAGACTCGTAAAAATTGTTGACGACAGTCTGTCAAAATATATGGATATAGCCGATCGTTTCACCGACTCTCCAGACTCTCTACTATTTATAATAACTCAAACAGAGTTATGCGTTGCGTACGTGCCGTTTGTTTTGGGCCGCATTTGATTTATTGCAGAGACAACAAGAGGAATAGACAACAGCAACAACAAAATAAAGTAAGAAAGAAATAAATAAATTAAAGACAACAAACACACACACACACACACACACATACGGAGGAGGAAACAAAATACGAAAATCGAAATACGAAATACGAGGCGAGTGAAAATCATGCGAACCGGGCTAAAGGCACGAACCAGAGACTCCCAGACTCTCGTTTAGGTTCAAACCGATTTGCCAGGAATGTCGCTCGACAACGAGCCCGATTTGATTCGATCCGCAGTGGAGAGGACTGCCGAAGACCGAGGATTGCAGAGGGGAGCTGCAGAAGACTGTAGACTGTAGACTGAAGACTGGAGACCGCAGAATCGGGAGACCGAAGATTGTGCGGGCGCTTTTGTCTGGCCAAAACAACACACACAACCGCCCTCCTTTGTCTAGACGAATTTCGAGTTAAATTAAAAAGAGTACACACACACATATGTAAATCCCTTGTCCTTGAAGTAGAGCTCTTGATTGACATATGCAAATGCCCCCCCTCGCTCCAGTCTAATACTCCCTACACTCATGTCTCGAACTTTACTTACGCGCAGTAGGTTTTGCCATTGTTTTGTGTGACGCAGGTGCCGCCATTCTGGCAGCCCAAACTTGTGCAGGAACCGGACACCAACGCGGTATCTGCAAGGATAATTGAAAAAGGTTTATTATTAATATGGGTTTATAAAAGAAATTTCATGTTAAGAGGTGCGTGAATAGCATACAACCCATAAAACATATAGAAAACCGGTGAATTAAACTTATATATCTACTTACTTACTTAGGTTTTTAAAGTCTTTTTCCTAATTCTTATTATCCTGTTTTAAATTATTATCAATATACATTTCTTTCTGAATTATTGTATTATTCAGATATACACATATGAAGATCCTCAGCTCAAATAATTTAGAGAAGTATTAGATTTCTGTTTACTATATCAAATTTGATATGCCTTCCTGATGGGTCATTATTTAAAAATATTCAGTTATTACAGACCAAGACATCTTGTATACATTCTTATAGACAACTTCTCAACTGACCCGCCCCCAAAGCTGTCCGCCATATCTGTATGATCATGCTAACTTGTCGCCCATTTATGTCTACTTAACATGCCACATCGTTGCAAAAAAAGAAAGAGAGAAAGAAATACGGGCGGTGGAAAGGCGGGGGGGGGAGTGGAAAACATTCTTGTTCTGTTTGCAGAAGATCGGGAGATCGTATATGTATATGCCTTTTAAGGGCAAACGGGCGGCATGTCAAAGTCACCGTCTTCATCATCATTATCATCATTGTTGCCAATCACAGACGAAAAGTTCACTGCACTTGAACTGCCCAGCGCTGCAGAAAAGTAGTTGTATAAGAAAACTGAAACTTGTGCAATCAAATCAAATTATTATTAAACATAAAAAAAACATAAAAAAGAACAACAACAAAAAAAAAAAGGAGGCACACCAAAATTATGCTTATTCCATTGAAAAATATCTGGCACACGAAATTAAACAAACGAAGCCGCAAACAAGCAATCCCCCCAATTTCACTTCACCTCTCCAGATTTTGCCATCAAAAAAAAAATATGATTTAGTTATGTACAGATGGGTTCAAAATAATAGTAGTACTAAACCAAATTGTCTAGCCGATGTTCTAAAACATATTTATATTCAAATACAATAAAAATTGTTATCATTTCAATAGAATTTTTTAAATTTTGATTGACAACAAAATAACCAAAATTATGAAATGAATTGAAGCATTTAGCGAGAACCCTTTGGAAATTCCTTAGAAATATATTTGTTACCTACAGAAAACGAGCTGCTTGCATTTATTTATTTAAAATGCATTCCTCAGCACTTTTCTCACCTTCTTTGCTAATATTTTGCGCCCAACTGTATATATGTTTGCTAATTGGGCGTGTGGCGATTTCCTGCGCTGAAAAAACCAGAAAAAAAAAGACGGCAGAGGGGTTCCTAACTCAGCTGAACTCAGAATTCCGTGCGGCTCAGTTCATTTCGGTGCGAGGCGACGACAATAAGTTTTGATTGCCCCCGTCAGGCGGAGATAAATAAATCGCTTTGTCTGCCGAGGGGGGACGGTGGGTGGTAGGCGGAGGGGCGTGGCAGGGTGCCCACAGACACTATGAGGCACAATGAGCGGCCACTGTACCGCCATTGCATACACAAGCACAAATAAAATGCAAAAAGGTTTAAGTTTAAGCGCCAATTGAATGCACAAATTGAAAATTTCAATTTCCAAGAAAAAGAAACGTAAGTTAAATTAATAATAATATTTGAGCCTGTTATTTGCTGATTTTCAATTTAGATTTTGATACCGAGTTTAGTTTTAATTATTCAATATATTTTAATTTATAAAAAAAAACTGTTATTAATTAATTAATACAAAAATTATCCTCTTTTTAACAAGCTCAAAAGTAATTTAATGTTTTTTATTATTTAAAAATATATTTACTAATTTCGCTCACTGTCCGTCGTCTCCTTTAAACATTGATGATCGATGGCTTGTGGACAAGACGTGGCATAAATCCCAAAGATACACAAGATATATATATATATATATATATATGCCTGATTAACTGGCTAATGACAATACATAAATAAAGCGGTGAAGGAAGCAAAAAATAAAAAGAGAACTTCAAATTGAGTCACATCCAATGTGTGTACAATATTGCAGAAATTTATGCAAAAGGAAAATATTATTGCAGCATGCTTTCAGATGTTGCTCTGCATTTGATTGTCTTCGTTTGTCCGCGAGTGTGTGCGTTTGTTTGTAAACTAATTGACCTCAATTAGTGTAAAAAAAAAGATGCAAAAAAAAACCACAAATCCAAAAGAGAAACATATATAAATAAAACGCAGTGTCAGTCAGTTGTGGGTGCAGCCTCTTAAATCTGCTGATTTTAAAGCTATAGTTTTATAATTATGTATATAATTAAATAAATATATTTTAAAAGTTACTCAAAGTATTTAATAGTTCTCTAGGAATTTTTTAATTGTCTAGAATTTAATAGTTTATTTGGGTTTGTAAATGTTTTAATAAGAAAACTAAATTAGTTCGTATGCTGTTAAATGTATTTATTTACTTTGTCTACAGACGAAGAACGAAGAATAAGTGACCGGAGTTCCTACATAAAATGGGCAAATGTCTGAAATTGAATTATACAAGTTCCAGGTAAAGATCGCACAAATGGGGACAGGGCTTAAATGGGTTTTTCGAGAGGTGTGGCCGGGCTTATAACTCTGTTTAATTAATTTGCCGGCAAGAGGCGAGAAAGACAGGGATGGCATGAGCACTCAACGCTTCATCGACAGAGCGTGAAAAGATTTTCAGTTTTTCAAGTAGTTTTTTTCATTTTTTTTTTTTTTTTGGTTTTTTATACCTAAATGGGCATTTTTTTTATTGCGTGTGATTTACCGCACATGTAAAATCAACGTGGAGCAAAACTGTGTGGAATTGTTTTGGCCGGCATTTATGCGCCGTTTAAGCAGATGCCTGCACATGCTTTTCAGCTTTTCCGTTTTTCCGCTTTTCCACCACTGCCGACAAATGAGCTGTTAATTGCTTGACTGGGCCCAAACCGAGTTAAGACCTAATTAAACTTGCTCAACGATATGTGTAATAGAGATTGGCAGGGGCAGCGAATCCGGGGGATCTCTCAAAGTCACGACATTTCACAATCAACGATGAAAGCAGGCGTGACTGTGACTTGCAAATATCCGTGATATTGATCGATGAAAATGGCATGGAAACGACAGCAAATGTTGCATGTAATAAAATCGAGTTACTTCATTTTTTGTTTTTGGTTAAAATCCTATTCGGCTGTAATGTTTGGCTTTTACATTTTTGGATTATCATAAGATCTCTGAAATACATTTATAAACTTATTTTAGAAAAATGAAACTAAAAGGGTAGGTATAAAAAGCAATTTCCCTATGACACATTTTGTTAAGCAGCCAAAATCGAAATCTCTCCCATAAAGCGATCAATGAACCACTTGTAATTACCCCCAAAAAAGCCATTTACATACATCAAACCAATAAATACCACAAAAAAGGGAAGCCAAGACAATAATGAAATATCTCCGCTGGTTTTTTTTTTGTTTTTATAAATGGCGCTTATCGAATTTAAATTTTCGCATTACCACATACGAAAAAAAATACAAAAAGCAAAAACAATGAAAAAGTAGCAAACGCTATCAGCATAATAAGCAACAACACAACAGCTGCGACAACTAAAACAAAAAGCAACCACACCAAAC
Source organism: Drosophila kurseongensis (assembly GCA_018153305.1). Taxonomy (NCBI): domain Eukaryota; kingdom Metazoa; phylum Arthropoda; class Insecta; order Diptera; family Drosophilidae; genus Drosophila; species Drosophila kurseongensis. The sequence goes on from JAECXX010000141.1 coordinate 3,516,960, forward strand.
TAAAACAAGAAAAACACCAACAACAAAAAAAAAACCAAACCACGGCCAAAAATTTCTCACGCTTTTCTCTAGGAAAAAAATATAACAAAAACATATCAACAAGAATGTCAGCAAGTGGAGATATAAAATAAAATGGTAATAAATATTAAGGCTTACATGAATTCTAATTATGAAAATAGGGAAAATTGTAGAGTGAAAATTATAATGAGTTGGGCACACGTGCAATAAGAAAAATAAATAATGTATTGATTTGCGAGTGAAATCGAAACTGGGCTGAAAGACCAGAAGCTTTTCGCCCTTATCGCATATCCATGAACAATTCTGGTGGGGCGACTTCCTTATCTAAACTCGGTTTGTTCTCAGGCTTCATTCATGTTTATTCATGATTTTTATTGGGCGACTATTTCGCCACGATTTTTAAATGGATCGCAAGAAATCCGGAAGCTTCAAGCAATCAATCAAATAAATACAAATTCATATCACAGCTATCAGTTTGAAAAAGAAATAATATTAACAAGAAAAGATTATTTTATTACCGGATAAAATCAATTAATTGAATTTCCGGAATACAAATTTGACACTTAAAATTACAAATACATTGACTGCAAATAACTTTGCCATAAATGATTAATTTTTCGAAAGTCAAACACTAGTTTTCAGAGGTTCTTTCCTTTAAGTAAATCAATTAAATTCTAATCGCACAACAGTATTTCATAAACAATAGATACAATACATTTTATATGGTAATATTTAATTATATTTTTGGCTTAGCACATAACCGTTTCTTGGAACGAATCTTTTGTTATTTGCCGAAATAAATTCGTTTCAATTGCTTATTGATCGTTTACGAACGCTTAACCCCCGCAATATATCTTTTGTTTCCAATTTGGCGTTCTTCTCAAGTATTTCCATTTGTCATTGATCTCTTTTGGCTCATATCTCTGTGCACATTTTATATGACCGAAGTGTATGGCAAAGATGATAAAAGAAATTTTCATAAACAATTTGCGTCGCAAAAAAACTGCAACCACTGATGAGCTGCCAAGCGATCATCGAACGATCATTATTTCCATGGGAATTGTTCGAATGATCACAAATTGCTGCGGGGGCCAGAAATAAATAAATACTTTGCCTATATAAATGTAATGGCAAATAGAAAATTGTTTGGAAAGAAGTACAGCGGCGGAGAAAATAATAGTAATAATAGAAAATAATAATAGTAGTAAAAGTACGCTTGGAAAAGTTTTTGGTAGACATATAAAATTATCGATACTATTGATTTGATTATCGAAATAGCAATTGATTTAGAAATTACTTTGAAAACCACTTAAACGGGTTCGAAATCACTATTACTATCCCTTTGAAAGTATATTTATTTTGAAACATAAAAAGCTTCCTTAAAATGTATCGATATAATCGATAGTAAATCGATAAAGGAATTTGTAGTTTCCAATGGTTTTGCATTGGAAATCACATTATTATTGTTCTTGTCAATAAAAATAAGACACATTATTTTGGCCATGGCTGTAAATATATAGAAGATGGCGAGGGCATTGGAAAATGAGCAGCATGCAGAGGCGTTGTAACAACAGCAGCAGGCAACAAAATGCGGAAAGATTGTAAAGTGTTAATGAAAAAGTAGTCGAGATCGCTGGAGAAGCGAGTAGCAAAAGGCGGCTTGATGGAAGAGGGGGAGTGGCACAACAGGGGCGGTGGGGCGTTTGGGGGCGTGGAGCGGGGGCAAGTCGTAAAACGAATAAACGAGTGTGGGAACCGCCGACGTCAAAGAAACTCGGTCTCGCTCTTTCTTTTGGTCTTTTTGGGTTATGTGCCATGGAATTTTGCCTTTTCGCTCTCTCTTTCTAACCAACCCATCAACCCTCTTCTACCCATCTCTCGCCATCTCTTTCCTCCTCCTATCTCTATCTCAGCTAACCCCTTTTGTTAGGCCGAATCGTCTGAAGCTTTTGATAGATTAATAGGCCACACTCAACTGTCGTCGGCGATAGCAAAAAGAAAAAAAAATACAAAAAAAAGGAAGCAAAAAAAAAGTATAGAAAAATAATAAAAAAAACACAACTCTAATGCTCCTCCCAATGATAAACCCTATACCCCCGCCACTGTTTTCTCTATTCATACGTATAATTTTGGAGCAATAGGAGAGGAAGTTTGTGGTTTTTGCGGTCTACGAATTTGTTAATGCAACATATGTTGAAATAGATTTTGGATTAGTTGATTTTGTGAAGGGAGAATAACCCAAGAGGAAGTGCCTGAGAATCTAGTTTACGAATTTCCTGATTGAGTTCTAAATAAGTGGGTTAGACCAGACTGGTATCTCAATTTGTAAAGGAAATGTATTAAGCCAAGTTTGAGCAACATTTAGTTCGTTTATTTTAGTCCTTGTCAGCTATAATTCTCTTTAAATTTATGTTTATTAAATATGCTAAAATAAATTATCATCAATGTTTATTCAAGTCATGTTTCTCAACACATAAGTTTTTTAAAATTTTTTGCCTGCAAATTAATAAACTTAACATGAATAATTTGTTATTTTTTAATAGTTTATTTAAAGTAAAAACTAAGTAAATAGCCCTTATTCTAGTCGCAAGCAAAACTTTTCACAGTTGAGCGCTGTTTCCACTTGATGATCATCACTCGTTTTTCCCTCGTTTTCCACCGACTCGCATTTTATTTTCCCACATGAGAAGCTCGGATGATTAGCATAATGCTTAGCCAAATGAAAGATAATATTATGAGAATAATTGACCTACCCGACGATGTAATTGAGTGCATGATAAGAGGGGGTGGAAAACGTTTGGGCGGGAGGATGAGTGATAAACAGCCCTCAGGAAAGGACACGCAGCTGCAGTTGTAAGTAATCTATACATATATATATTTTCATTTTTTTTTTTGGTAATTGAAGTGCACTTGAAAACACATGCGACACTTTGACAAAATCCGCCCTCACTGGGGAAAATAATGTACATATATAGAGCGAAAGAGAAATATAAAGAGAGAGACAGATAGAGAGAGAGAGTTCAAAAGGTCGAGGCTGAAGGAAATGCGCGCCAAACTGAAAAAAGGCCACGCAGGCGCACACACAAAAGGGTTGTTGCTCGAAAATCCATAAAAATAATGGCATATGAGTGATATTGTATGGAGTAGTCTCGTCTCGTCTCTCTCCTTTACTCCTCTTGTGTACTTTAAATAAACTGAAGCATTTAACACTTCCGGCAGACAACAAACCAGCGTGTGAATGTTTAGTTTAAGTTTGGAGAAAAATAAAAAAAGAAAAGAAAGAAAAAAGGCAGAGAAGAGTTCGATTCATATTTACTTTTCGCGTCTGCTAATTTGTCACCAGAGAAATGCTAGTTCTTCTGGCGCCGCAGGGAATGGCCTTATGCAAATGTCGCACAGGTTGCAAGTGCTAAGGGAAAAGTCAAAGAGAAAGAGGCTGAAAATTCAGTGGATGCATCCAAGAGATATGCCTAATCAATGCTAAGTGATCTCCCGAATGAAGTGGAACCGAGACGCTAATGATCGTTGCATAAAAGATACAGCTAAATAAGCCCCAAATAAGTTGCATGGAATTTCAGATATACTTATAGACTTTCCCCTAAAAACTATCTTCTAATTATTGTAAACAACATTTTGTATATATTTCTTGAATTTAGAATTTAGCTTAAGCCTTCAAAACACGACTCTAGTTATTCTGTACTTAAATCTCTGTATTATCTTGACTTTCTAATCATTTCCTGTATTAAAAAATGCATCCTTGTCTATTTCAAGTTTCTCAATTGTTTTTGGTACCGCCAGCCATAACAGAGCACATCCTTTTTTTGTTTTTCCTTGAGACTCAAAAAGTATCTTAAGTACTTTAGAGCCAACAACTGTCAGATGCTTGAAATTTGAGATGCATTTTCAAGTGGCAGCTTGAAGCATGTGTTTATCCCAGTGTTTGTGTATCCTGCAGTTTTAGAGGTACCTTTTTATTTTTTTAAAGTATCTTTTATGGTATTTAGTTACTTTACATTGTATGTGCTACTTTTTGGAAGTATCTTACAACCATATTTTAATAGTTTTTTAGTATTACCGAAATATCTAACTCATTTTTATGGCCCTATAACCTTAGTATCCCTAGATAGCGGTCTAAACTAGTCGTTGGTACTGGCATTGCTTGTATCTTTATTGCTGTGCTAGAATCGCATCTTCACGATGCGCAATTCCTAGCTAATGCTACATGAGTGTATCTTTGAAGGTTCTTAGGCTCTTAAGACCACCATGAAAATGTATCTTTCGGTCATATCATCCCGTATCATTTGGCAGTGCGTTTTCCATCGACCATCGACCACCGATCATGATCATCATTATTATTATGCAAGCCAAAGTATCTATGCATCTCTTAAAGTCAACCACTCACTTCAGCTTGCACCGATCTCTATTTCTCCCTCTACAGATGATTCTCAAACACGCATATGAAGACGAGGATGGAGAAGGAGGCGGATAAAGAGAGGGAAAAGGCAAAAGGAGAAGAAGGAGAAGAAAAAGAAGACAAAGTCGGAGCAATTTCAGTTTCAACTTGAGAAGACGACGAGCACACGATCGGCGACTGTCGTCGATCCGCTCAAGTGTATATAATGATGATTGTCATTTTTCATTGCCTCCTCCAAAACAGGATAGAAGACGGGAAAGAGACGGACATAGGTTGAGCGAGTGAGACGGAGCGAGAGAGCCAGCTTGGCCAAGAAGTTTCTATGCCAACTGATTGCGTTTGCCCAGGAAATCGTAAATTTCTTTAATGCCCATACCAGGGCAAAGAAAAAGAAATTTTATTCAACACAGCATGTAACACCGATTTTCTAATTATTTTCTATTTTATTCGGTTTCTTTTTGACTGCCAGAAAACAAGTTTACAATTATTTTTCAATTTTTACATTGAAATAAATTTAGAAAATCTAGAGTTGTTTTATTGAACCCAATATTTTAGTTTTATTTCTTTTGAAACCATAAAATATTTATTCATAAAGTTTTAACCTAAATAAATAAAGCATTTATCTAAAAGATTATAGCCAAAAATGTCTCTATTAATTAAAAACTTTGAAAAAGGTATTTAAAAAAAATATAATTTTTACTTTAATTTTATTTAAAACAATATTTGTAAGACAATAAAAGAAAAATTTCGCGCGAATTCTTAGAATCTTTCTACGAGTTATAGTTTTATATATTAAATACTTATTTTTGTACAATATTGTTTATAAGAGTAGTATGTTAATTAAATCAAATTATAACCGCGAATTCTTCAGCATCTCAATCGTCCAGAGAGAGTAGTATTAATCAGAGTTAAATAGTTATTGAAGACGGCTAAGGTATTTTCATTAATATCGACATTTTCCTACCAATTTTCCACTTTTCGAAGACAAAGTGAGAGAGCTGGGTTTTACAAGAGATTCGGAACAGATCCCATGGCAACATAGCGTGCATTGCGAGGGGATTTGTAGGGGCGGGGGCACCCCAGGAGAGGGGGGCGTGGCAGGGGCCCAGCCTAAAAGCCCAAAAGCCTGGAAGACAAAAAGAGACCGGGTCGAAAAGCGAAGGAGAGAAACCAAACCAAGCCAAACCAAACCAAACAAGACACTTTGGGTAATATCTATAAAAATTGCTGTTGTTGTTGGTGGGGGGAGCAAAGGGGCGGGGCTGGGTCGAAAGGAGGGGTTCTTCTGAGGTTGTCAGCCTTTTTTTTTTCTTCTTTTTTCTGTTGTATCTCTCAGATACTTCTACTTGGCGATCGCATTCGCGTTCAAGAACAAGCCGCACAAAGGAGAGAAGACCAAAGAGACCAGCCAAGAAAACCCAAGAAAACAGAAGAAAAAGAAAAAGGGAAAAAAAAACTAAAAACTTGTTCGGTCAGTGCGTCCGTCTGTTTGTGTGTATCTTGTATCTCGTCGTCTTGGCTCAAAGTGTATATGTGTGTGTGGTACCTGTATCTGCTGGTCTCAACTGCACATGTGTGTGTGTTGGACTGGCCATAAAGAAAACTCATTAAACTGGCCATGGCAGAAAGAGTAAGTCAGGGCGCACTAATTCGCCCGGCCATCATTAAAAGTCAATAAAGGCCGCGAAGAGCGGAGTTGAGATTTAGAATCCATATACACAATCCATGGATTTTTCTAAGCGGATTTAATTGCAGACACCGACACATGTGAGGACTGTTTTCATAATTAGTTTGACCAGCAAAACTAACGTACACGTATGCGAGATGAAAACCTCAATTCATCGCTCGCCGGCCATTTGAGGCATTTTCCCAAGACAAAACTTGGAAAGTAGTTGTCAACAGGAGAGATGGGCTGGGAAAATGAATTTCATGTTTATGCAATGACTATGGGAACAAATAACAAATATCAGCGAAACGAAGAAAATCAGAAAAGACAGCGCGCAAAAAAAGCATTGTGGATTTCCGGAGAGCACAGCACATTGGCAAACAAAATTCTACCTGAAAGCCTTGCCAATTCTGGTTTCGAGGTGTGTCCCGAAAAACAGGATCGGCATCGGGATCGGGATCGGGATCGTCTGGAACGGAACTGCTCTGCCTTATATCCAATGCCATATCAAGTGACCAGGCAACAAGATTCCTTCTCTCTTCTCCCTTTTTTTTTTTTGTATTTTACTTTATCATTTACAGGTTTTTTTGTTTTTGGACAGGCGAAAGGCAAGGAGTAACAGCAGATTTAACACTTGAGAAATTAGCCGATTTCATATACCGTTTTTTAATTAAGTCTTCTTAAGTTACTGATGGGAAAGTTATATTTTTAAGTGATACTTTTTTTTTTGAATTCGGTGCCATCGTCGTCGGTGTCGATTAATTAATAAATGCGACAGTAAATGGTCGATAAGTGGTTGTCTCAAATTAATTGAGACGCCGAAATAAAAGAGAGACTTTCACAATAATCTGGCGGTTTTAAGTGCCGCGTCCTTGGAAAAGGGTTTTGAAGTCGTGAGAATTGGCCTGGTTTTTGCATTTTGCGTGTTACAAATGACTGATTTATTGATTCGCCCTAATTAATACGTATTTTGTTGCATTGCTTTGGCGTTTTTTATTTGTTCTTCATTTTCATTAAAACATTTATTATGTAAAACAAGTTGTTAACGATCGGTAGGTAATGTTATTAGAATGTTTGAATTTTTTACTTGTATCTTCATTGCTTTAAGAATGTTGGCAAAGCTTTTCGTAATGATCACTTAATGCATAATTTATTCTAATTTACAGCTGAGTAAGTGCTTGATTATGATTGCAATTCGAAATTAATTTCATTAATTTGCATTTATCCTCAACAATTTATTAACGATCGCTATTTATTCTACAATACTAAGAAGATGATCGATAATAGATCTTTATTTTATATATTATTTGTGGATATAATGATAAATTGCCAAGGACATAATAGGCCATAATATGCATTTCTCTTAGAGTTTCCTAATCTTTTTACTGCTGTATGCTTTCAAATGCATGTACAACTTTAAAGGTTACATTTGAATTCATTTATTTTCCGGCTATAAATCTAGGTAGTCCTACCCTCATCGGCTGGTTGAAACTCCATTTAAAGCGATATATTCCTTCAAATTAAGTGGGCTCTTCCCCTTTAATTTTATTTTCATTAAATTTAGTTGCAACTTTATGTGGATGATCCATTCCGATCATAAAATGCACATTTTACGACCCATAACCATGGGCATGTTGGTTATGCATCGCCATATACCGACTTTATGCGCATGGGTTATATAGTACTTATATAGTATTTACTGAAGTCTAGGCGAGGGCTAATTAAGGAACCGCCGTGTGCGTGACTTACGAAAGTCAAGAAATGTGTTTTTGGTTTTTATATTTATTTTTATTTTTGTTGTTTTCGGGGTGCACACACAGGATATGCAGGAAATAGCTGAGAGAGGAAGCGAGAAGCGAATACGAGGCATTCGAAAGGGAGCCGAGCAGGCAGAAAAGATACAAAAGTATCTGAAGCGATACTCGACTATATTCCCTCTCGTTCCCGCTCCGATTCGCCCTCTCCCTCGCTCGCTCACACTGTATATCGTAATTTGATCTTTGAGCAAACAGCAAACAGCAAAAAGGACGCGCATGTGCAATATGCCAGGATTCAGGGGTTGCTCCTGTTCCTGCTGTTTCACTTTTGGCTCCAGGAGCCCAGCTGTCGTTTATTCTATATGCTATGCTATATAGTCCCTTCTGCCCCGATATGATGAAATCGAATGCGGTGGTGGTTATTGGTCTTGTTGTTGTTGTTGCTGTTGCTGTTGTTGGTCCCCGAAACCGTTACGTGCCACATTAAACCTGCAAAATAAAACCCTAAACTGTTGGCTTAATGGAGGCGTTGGATCGCCGAAAGTTGAATAAACTTGGATTGGATCAAATGGGGCGTAAACTCTTATAAACAAAATTAATAACTTTTTCTCACCGTCATATTTGGAAAGGGCGTTTATTTTTGGATGTTGCTAGGACTTGTATAAAACTTGTTTGTGTCTTTTTTCCATTCAAACTTAAGAATGTTATGGATATTTTACTACATTTTGAATAATTTTATGAGAATACATTTTTTTTACTGGTGAGAGCTGACTGTCTCAACTTACAAGATCGTCCCAACATACAGATTTATCTTCCCTAGTTATAAAAGTTCAGATGCAATAAAGTTACTTTACTTTTGAATTTTCAAGAAGCGATTTTTTGGATTGAACATTTCTTTGAAAACATTTATTTTAGCAATGTTTTTAGGTTTTTCTGTACTATTGTAAAATAGGGAACATGTGCTAAAAAGAGGCGGTAAAGAACTTGGAGAGTGAATATTCCGACTTGGAAGATCAACTATATGGTCCTGGATTTCCAGATCAAAAGTGGGAATTTTGTATTTTATGAAACATGGTTTAGCATTTTTGACCACATCTTTAGCCTACCATGATCTAGTGCTTATGGTACTGATTCTCTAATATGTTATTGAGGCCTTTTTAATACAAGTATAATGGGTCAAAATTTTTCTTTCTCATGTAAATTAAGTGGACTTCATTTTGGTTTTCCTTATTAAAAAAAAATTTTATTAAACTGAGAATTTCCTACAGTTTGTTTTTTAATGTAATACAAACTTATGTTTGAAGTTTCGGGAGTTTCAAAGCCACTATATAGGGCCCCAATTATACCCGTGGATTGTTTACTAGAATTAAAGACCTATAAGATCGGCAAATAGGTATTAATCGGTATTACCAACAAGGAATAAGTTATAGTTGTTTGGGTGCATAAGAATCGCAAGTGGAACTTACTTCCTATAGACCTGTAAATAGATATAAAACCTCTAGATCACAAATTCTTTTCCATCTGTTGTTATTTCTTATTTTTCTTAGTTTTAGAAGTTTTGGTTGCACTTAAGCCGTAATTTAGGGTTCTTGAGCCCTGGAATTCCTGTTTGAGCGCCCACCCTTTTCTTTCGCGACTTGTGCTTTGTCCCCTCGTTCTTATCGGCGTCTCCTCTTTACTCACCAGTTCCGCGAACGGTGTGTGGCAAATTCGCAAACGCCAGCGTCAGCAGCAGCAGTGGCAGCGACGCCGGCAGCGACGCGACTGCGTGCATTTTGTTAATCCAAAAACAAATCCAAGTGTTTTGTGCGCGACTGCGACGTCGGCTGCGCTGCCATTCCATTGTAATCCAGTTTTCCAGTTAACCACTTTTCCAGTTTTTTACTTCTTCTGGTTTCTTTTTCTCTCCTCTTTCGGTCTCTCTTTGAGGATATATTTTTGTATTATAGGAGGATTTAATTTGTTTTGTATATATTTGAAGTGTTTAATGCGTTGAACGGTGTTTTATTGTTTTACACTTTGAATGTTAAAGCTTTTTTTTGATAAACTAAGAGGAGACGCTGTCCCGACGACGGCGACATTTTCCGATTTGAAACATTAAAAAAAATTCCAAAAAAAATAATAACAATATTTCGTTGTTGTATTTCCTTGAGGATCGAGCAAAAATTCAACTTTTCGGACCGACGCCGCACGCTTGCTCTTTCGCTCTTCCTTTTTCACTCTCTCACTCACTTTTTCCGCTCGTCCGCGTTCAACCGTTTCTTTCAACCGTTTCTTTCAAACCGATCTGCCAAACGAATGGTGGTGGACAAGCGCCGATGGCAACATCGATGACATCGCGTGTTTCAAAACATCGGTGATATCGATGGTTGGCAGGGCGTCATCGATGCTCTGCCATCTCTAACAAAGGGCGCGCAAGAACAATATACTTAAAATATACCAAAAATACCACTCAGGGCTGCAATTTAGGTCTATCGATCGCGGTTGAAGTAACGAATAAACTATTCCGGGTCTCCAACCGTCGGAGTTTGAAAAGTTAAGAAATATTGTAAATAACAATAAATAATATTATTAAGAAAAGTACATATTTATTAATAAATTAATAGAGTTGATTTAATAAAGATTGTGAGATAAAAAAAGATTGTTTTTATTTTGTGTATTTGAAATCGTATTAAAATTGAAGAAAGAAAGGAAAATGTAATGACAAAAAGTATTAATATTAGATACAAACTAATATTAAAATTGAATAGCTGTTACTTAAAAAAAAATTTTTTTTAAATAATGCATTCTGTTTAATAAGTCTACCATACTTATTTACGTTACTTAAGGCACTTGACTTATTATTACTTAAGTTTAAAAATTTCACTAATAATTTGAAAAAACAAGATCACAGTTAAAAAAAATTTAATCAGCCCAAATCAGCTTTCTTTTCTTTTTTATCTTTCTTCTGAAATCAGCTGTTTTAGTATCGAACCTTAAAAGACTTAAAGTCAATATTTTTGTTTAAACAAGCTTTAATTTTTTTGGGTTTCAGAAATAGTAATACAAGTTTTTCAAACTTGGAATCAGCAGATATTCTTTTTAAATAAATAAAATTTACGTGTACCTCGAGTTTAATCAATAACTTCAATACAATCAACAATATAATATAATGTCTGAAAATTACGTCTAACTTTTTGACACCTTTAAAAAATGTTTTTGTTTTATATTTAAAAATAACACATGTTAGAAATTGTATAATTTTTTTAGCACCATTACATAATTTCCGCTTGGCAATATTCAAGTTCCCTGGAAAGTTGACATTTTTCTTTTTACTGAGATAATCGACCCTAAGTACACCTACATACATATGTTCAACCGATCCGATCCCGTGTTTACTCAATGATTAGACAACGGCCGTTCCACATGCAAATTCCAGATATTCCCCCGCTTCACCAGTTGTCAAATAAACCCCATAAAAGTACTGGATAGGAAGTTGTCCACTCGAAAAAACAAATAGCGCTGCGAAAAACACAAAGGAAAAGTGCTGGCAAATAAATTGTTGCCTTTTGCCGACGGTAAAACCAAATTTGAAAAGGTAAAGGTGGGTTTTTAAATCTGAAAGAGCATGCGCAGTCAGCAAAGAGCGAGGTAAAGAGAAAATGGGGAGCAAACCAAGAGATTAAAACGTGAAGCGAAGGAAAAAAAACGACCACCTGTCCGAAAAATAACAACAATACAAAGCGAAGCGAAGGAAGCGGCGAAAAGGAAGCGCGGAGAACACAAGTCACAAGAGGAAAACGGAGAAAAGGGAGACAAAGAGGGAGCGAAAAGGTAGGGGTCGAAATATAGAGGCCACATTTTTAAGAAGTTTTAAAGAGCTAAATTTATTTGAGATTAAAACTCACTTGGAGGGAGATGATCTTCAAAGTTAAGATCATAAGCAATAAATTTTATAATTGTGGTTTCAACATATCACCATCCAATTTATGGTTTTGACGGTGGATTATACATTTTTATGATCTGATTTTAAGTGTTCAAGTTGACAAGATCTCTTACAAACCGGAATTATATTTTTTAAGTTTCTCATTTTTTTTATGGATTTTTGTTGTGGCTGTGAATTTTTTATTAAAAAAAGTTTTTAAAAAAGATTAAATTATCAAAAGTCGAATAACTCTTTTTACTAAATTTACACAAGTTTCCTAATATTAACGTAATGTTTTATACAATAAAGTTTCTTCTACAACTATCATTCAAATATATTGTGAGGATATAGGATATAGTTTCATTAAATACATTTTTCAAAGTTTCAAATTTGAGTTTATATTATTCAGACTACATTTTTCTTTAGGATCAAAGCTGTAGGATTTTGATCCACAATGTATCTGTTACGAAAGCATTCAATTTTATAGCACAACATTTTTAGCATGTGCAACATTTTATTTTGTAATTAGTAATGCGGTACAATATTTCAACTCCAGTTAATACCCATAAGTCTAACTGGTTTGAGGTTAACTAGCTAGTATAAATACTTGTGTATGTACATATTTCCTTGTGTAGCCGCAATTTTTGTTTAACCCGAAATTAGATTGTGTTATTTTACTCCAAATTTCAAACCTAGAAGTTTATTAAAAGAATGAATAGCCAACATTTTTATCATCATTTTAATATTTATTTGAAATAGTTATACTTTTTAAATAAAATACACTAGGCATTTTTCTGCATGCACAACTCTCTGTATGATAATTAATTGTATAGTTTTTATTCGCATTTATTTACGTTTCACTACAACTTCCTTTGGCTAATTTCTTGCAGCTGAAAAATGCAAATGTTTTGTCGCTCGCCAAGATCACACGATCGCCCATGGCTAATAAACCCAGAAAAAAAGAGTTTAGGAGGCGGAAACCCGAGCTCAGGAAATGCCCAGGTAAAAGTTATAAAAATAATAGTTCAATGATCTCCAGTTGCAGCTGTAAGAAAACAGTGAGTGTACACAGCGGGTGCAAGAATGAAGTTCCCTAATGTTCAGAAATCAGAGTTCTGGTAACGATTATTTAATGGCTGAGGAATGGCAATCTTGCATTGATTGATGGAGTGAAAGACCTAACAAATATAAACCCCCAACGAACCGCAGAAAGGAATTTAGGTAAAAGCGTAATAATTAACTTAATCAACTTAATTTCAAGGGTTCCTTGGGAATTGTAAAACGGTGACCCACAATCGGATTTCTACTGTCCATAACTTTTCCAATTTTAGTCCGATTTCAAAGTGACATACCTCTAAAGTCTTGTGATTTGATTCTCTAAAAATCTCCATTCAAAATTTTCATTTTAACGTTGATCAAATTTTTGACCCATTTTCATGTTACTTATTTCTATGTTTCCGACTAGTTGTAAAAAGGTGACTCACACTTGGGCTTCCACAGTCCATAACTTTACCAAATTTTGTCCAATTTCAAAGTGACATACCTCTAAAGACTTGTGATTAGATTCTCTTAAAATCCTCATTCAAAATTTTCATTTTAAAGTTGATCAAAATTTTGACTCATTTTCATGTTACTTATTTCTAAGTTTCCGATGAGTTGTAAAAAGGTGACTCACACTTGGACTTCCACAGTCCATAACTTTACCAAATGTTGTCCGATTTCAAAGTGACATACCTCTAAAGACTTGTGATTAGATTCTCTAAAAATCTGCATTCAAAATTTTCATTTTAACGTTGATCAAATTTTTGACCCATTTTCATGTTACTTATTTCTAAGTTTCCGATGAGTTGTAAAAAGGTGACCTACACTTGGACTTCCACAGTCTATAACTTTACCAAATTTTGTCCGATTTCAAAGTGACATACCTCTAAAGACTTGTGATTAGATTCTCTAAAAATCTGCATTCAAAATTTTCATTTTAACGATGATCAAATTTTTGACCCATTTTCATGTTACTTATTTCTAAGTTTCCGATGAGTTGTAAAAAGGTGACCCACACTTGGACTTCCACATTCCATAACTTTACCAAATTTTGTCCGATTTTAGAGTGACATACCTCTAAAGACTTGTGATTTGATTCTCTAAAAATCTGCATTTAAAAGTTTCATTTTAACGTTGATCAAATTTTTGACCCATTATCATGTTACTTATTTCTAAGTTTCCGACGAGTTGTGAAAAGGTGACCCACACTTGGACTTCCACAGTCTATAACTTTACCAAATTTTGTCCGATTTCAAAGTGACATACCTCTAAAGACTTGTAATTTCTTTCTTTAAAAATCTGCATTCAAACGTTAATTCTAAAAAGTTAAAATTAAAAACCAATTTTCAATTTCTTTTCTTTTTGCTTATTTTTAAAAAGCCACCAAAGTAAAAAACCGTTTCTTTAGCATCTTGAAATATTTTTTTTATTTCATTTTTTCTTGTATTTTTATTTCAACTAATTTGAGTTGTTCTCGACTTAAAGATACATTTTCATTTTTACCACGCAATACGTTCTTAGTTTTCGCCGCCGCTCTCATTTTCAGAATCATTTTTTCTGCACTCTGCACTTCACATATTCGTTTCTTGTAATTATCATTATTTACTTGGCTTAATAGGATTTGCATTTGAATTTACTTTTGTTTTGCTTTGTATCGTTTCGTTTTTGTAACGTCTATGTAATTGAACTCTTAATTGAATCGTTTGACAATTATCCAAAAAATGTAACACCATCTTTAAGTCCGATATTCGGAACGTTATCCCATTTAAAAAGCTATGCGCAAGTAGCCCAAGGAAAGAATAGAAATAGACTCGAGTAAATAAATCAGGGTAAATGAAGAACATTTAAAGCATTTCTGTATTACTCTAGATAAATATTTATATTTCGTGTATATGTTTGAAAAAAAAAATTAATTACAGTATTGGCTTAATGATTTAAGAACCCATAAAGGAATCATAAGGCAGCATTTCGTGTTAAAAATTTTACGCTTTACACTTATTTTGGTTTTTTGGTAGATCGCTCAAATGTTTTACAAATTGTTACTAAGCTTTTTTAATTATTTTTTTTACCTTTAAAATTGTTTACATGCACATTTTTTACGTTTATAAATAGGCTTACATCTCTAGGCAGACAAAAAAAAAAAAAACAATCATTCTTTCTAATCTTAGCTAGTCATTTATTTTAAGCGTTGACATACACATTTATGCTCTATATTTATTGATATACAATATTCCATTTGTTTCTTTACATAATTGATTTAAAGTTAAATTTCATTTACTCGCTTAAAGGCTAGACAAAAAATTGTTTAAGTTTTCACATGGATGCTGGATGCTGAGGCCTTGAAACCCGATCAAGTTTGGATTTGGGAACTATAATGGCGGCTTTTCTTTTTTTTTAACACCAATATTTCGAGATATTATCTATTATTTTCTAAGTGCTTGTGGTTTTTGGGGATCTAAAAATTGTTTTAATACTGCAACATCCCGTCAAAAAAAAATAATTAAATTAAGTCATGTGTTTTGATGAGTTGTAAAAAAATGATATATATTTTACGCATGAAAATTATACATTTCGCAAAATATTGTCTGGTTAACTTTATTTACTATGTTTTCTTTTACTTTTGGCTTTTCTTGACCGGGTTAAAAATTAAATACAGCACTTACTCTAAAAGTTTCGCTCACTGCATTCATCTCGTATTTTTCCATAAATATATTTTTATATATTTATTTAAGTCTAAAAATTTGATAAATTTTGGCTTAGAAAATTGTTTTTGCTTGCTGCTTTTGCATTTTACTTATCTTTTTTTCGTTTTTTGTTTTTTATTTACTTGGAACTAACTACAGGCATTTTATAATTATGTTTTTACATAGATAATTGAATTGATTTTCGGTTTTCGTTTAAAAATGTATGCAACTCGCTGTTTAAAATGAACTTTTGAAGTTTTGTAGTTTGTTTATTTTTGCATTTCTTTTCGATACGTTTCGTGTTTAATTGATATACGATTTTTTTACTCGATAAGTAGCTTAAGATTTGCACTAGTTGATATAATTTGCCGTTCCAAAACTCATCGAGCTTTGCCATAAAATAATTAACGCTATAAATCACAATACGGTTTTTTGTTTTCTTTTTTGTGTATGCTTTTGTTTTTCTTGTTTTACATATATTTTCATGGTTAATTTTTACTCAAGGATGTTCAGCTATTTTCTTTTTTATATAACGAGCCATTTTAGTGAAAATATGAAAAAATGTACAAACAAAAAATCAATTTTTGGTGCATAAATTTCAGCAATGATATTTATAGAAGATAGTGACTGCCTGATATATTTGTCCAGGCCTTTTCGAAAATAGTTGACACCACTTGAGTGAGAATTACGCTATTATTTCTTGACAAAAAAAATATTACCACTAGAAGTTCTGCGTTTTTTTAAATACATTTACGGGTTATGCTAATGGCTCTTCCAATGTATATATATGTATTATATGTATAGGGTGTATATAATGCCGATTCGTCGGACATTTTCGCATTTAAACGTGTGTGGCCAGAGGTCCTTTTTGCGTGTGTCCTTTGCCATTATTGGACAGTATAAATTGCCCGGACGGACTCTGGGCACACTGGCCGCTGTTTCCGCCACCGCCCGCTAGGGGCGTGGCCGCCAGGGTATTACTACTGGCGGTTAAATTCGAACTGCTGCCACTCACGCTGCCCCCCGCTGCCACGCCTCCTCCCACGCCACTGGGCGTCGAGCCGCCGCCCCCCGTTCCACTCAAATTTCCAACGGGACTCGTTGTAATCACCGCCCCGCCCACGAAATGCTTTAGGCCCCCATTGTGGGCGTGGCCGTGGCGGGCGGCATGATAGGGGGGCGGGGCGGGTGTGGCCGCCGGATTGGCGGTACTGGGCGGCGGCAGCGGGGGCAGCAGCGAGGAGTTCGTCCTTAGGTAGGGATTACCGTAGATGGCGCTAAATCGGCTATCGATGCCGTTTTGGAGCAGCGGTTGTCCTGAAAAAATAACGAAATTAGATTAGTTTTATTGGGAATCGGTATTTTATAATAAATTTATAGTAAAAAACATTTTCAGTTAACCCATAAACAAAACAGAGTGTACAAAATACATTATTCTCATCTGGTTTTAGTCTCGAATAATTTTACATTGATACGCCACCTGCTGGCGTATATATAGACTATAATTTTACATGTATATTTGGGCTAACAGGTTTGAAAACTCCTGAAATTTCTACACTATATATAAACATACATATGTATATATATATACAACCAAAATGAGTTTACAAGTATATTAAAAAATATATATATTTAAAAAACTAATGGAATTCTCAAGAGGCTTAAAACCAGTTAAACAGGTGTCTAAGGCTGTTGAAAATATATAGTTATCTTCTGGGCTATGTCCTGTAGGCTTTTTGATTAAAAATATATATTTTCACATGATTTTCGAGCAGGGACTGCAAATAATGATTAAGTATGTGTTTTTTTGAAAAATATTCACGAAAGAAAACGAGAAATGCTATCTATTTTCCACACGATTTTAAAATTTGTAATTTTTATAATATTCTATAAAAATAATGATTACTCTTGAAGAATACAAAATTGAAATCGAAAATTAATGATTATTTCTTATCATTATTATTAAACTCAAATATATTTCTTATCATTATTATAAAAACTGGATTATAATGATTATTTTGATATGTTTTAAATTAAAATAAAACTTATAAAGACTATGAAAACCCTTAGTCATATATGTTTATTGTATTTTACTCAAACTATGCAATTTACTCACCTAGAAATCCGTTGGCCTGCTGTTGTGACTGTTGCAGTTCGTGTCTCTGGTTGCGTGGCAAGCTGGCCCCGCCCCCGTTGCCAGAGCCGCCCCCGTTTACAGAGGCGGCGGAATGGGGTAGTGTGGCGGAGTTCATGCCACCGTTCTTGACCTTGCCACCGCCACCGCCGCCGGCACCGCCCACCACCACCGCCGCCCCCTCGCCGGGCGGACTGTAGTCCAGGGCGTACTCGAAGTAATGGGCATACCCGTTGGCCTGGGGACTGCCCTTGTAGGCGGTCTCCTGCTGGTTCTTCAGATTCTTGATGTGGCACTGCCGATTGTATCGATCGGCGCCTCCGAAATCGCCCGAGAATCGCTCATCGAACTTGACGGGACCGGCGAGCGGAACGCCCAGGGTGGCGCCCTTCATCTGGACATCGGGCATGGGGGATTGGGTTAGATTGATGGCCAGGCCGTCGCCGCCCGCCTCCGAGTACTCCACATCGTAGGCCTTCGAGCGGAGCTCGCTCTTCAGTTCGTTCAGCTTGTCACCGCCGCGGGATGCCTCGGGAATCACATCCGCCGGCATGGGCTTCTTGCGACTGCGACGCTTGCGGTAGACGATTATGATCATCACGATCATCAGCATGATGGCCACGCAGAACATGGAGCCCATGACGACCAGGAGCACGGGTATGTTGCCCGGTTCGCGGACCAGTGTTATCACCAGGGAATCACCGCCATACGAGTTCATCACCGTGCAATTGTATTTGCCAAAGTGCGTGGCCTTGCTATCACGGATTATCAGGGCTGCCCTCACGCCCTCCGGCAAATGGTGCTCCTCGAAGATGTATATATCCGGATCGGCACTGCTCATATTGATGATCTTCCCCTCGAACGACCAGAGGATGTGCTCCGCCTTGGGTATACTGAATGCCAGGCAATCGATCTTCACACGACCACCCACTCCGCCGAACTGCACCTTGTGCGAGGTGATTATCGGGGCCCTCTTCACATAGACCGTCGCCTCGGCCCCGATCTCGGGGAATCCATTGACCACCGCCTTGCAGAAGTACCGCCCCGACTTCTCGCTGCTCACTTTCAACTTCAGTTCGGGCGATCGGCCAACGACCTGGGAAATGAGGGGTAATATGTTCATAAGCACATCGTATACCATAAACTAAGCAATAATGGGTACTAGAGATTGAAATCATATATCTTTTCTAAAGTAATTAGCAGTAGAGGGCATATCTTAATAGCCATAATGCATGTTATAAAACAAAACAATTCAAATCGATTAAAAGCCACGGCTTCTTTAGCCTCTTATGAATTTTTCTCAATTTGATTACATTGAAATTTCCGCGAATTCTTTAGCCTTTTTTTATAAAAATGTTGTTGAATTACTATTAGAAGATACACTCATTTACAATAATCTATAACACTTTTTAACTAAAATGAAGGGAAATCAATATTGGTGCTGTATGTGCATTAAAGTAACTAACTCTGTAGCCTAATGATTTTAAACAAACATTTCTCAAATTATAAAAGAAATATTTGATCAGTAAAACAAAGACACAACATTTTTGCTAATTTACTTTGACATTGCGCGAATTCTTTAGTAAAGTAGGGCATTTAAAACGATCTCTTTTTAGGGTGAGCCCCAATTATTAAGCTCTATATGAGCATACCAAGTTACCTTATCGGAGTTTTCGCTGATCCATTCGATTTCGGGCGGGGGATTACCATCCACCTCGCATCGCATGCTCACAGTGGCTCCCAAATCGGTCTCCACACTGACGGGACGCTGCCGAAAAACTGGACCGACTAGTGGGTGAGAAGAATACGATTTGTAAATATCAAAAATAACAATCTTACCCAATAGGCAATACTTACAACTGATGTCCAGTTTCTGGCTCTCCTCGCTTTTGCCCACAGCATTGACCACCTCGCACTTGACATCGTGATATTGCCGGGTGACATTGTGAATGATCTGGAAAAGGATTATATGCCATAATTATGAGGACATTATCGAAAATACTCCACTGAGTACTCACCATTTTGGTGGTAAAATCACCGGTCATTAGCTCATCGTTGATGAACCACCGATAGCTGAGCTCATGCGGATTGGCGTCGGCCTGGCAACTTAGGATGACTTCGGCGCCCTCGGGAATTTTACCGCCCGCCAGGGCCCCACTCACCACCGAAACGGTGACCTTGGGCGCATACTTGACCTCGAGCAGGAGTTTGGCCGACCTCTCCGTTCTATCGGCCGTATTCTGCGCCTGGCACGTGAACGTCGTGTTGTGATGCTCCTTTTTGGGCGCCAGTTTCAATATCGATCTGGCTGTTATCCTACGTGAATCGGCTAGGGGTTCCTTGACGTATTCAATGCCCTTGGTGAGGACATTGCCCAGGCCATCGATCCAATGGATCTCAGCGGCGGGCTTGCCACCCGTCGAAACGCATTCGAGTTCGATCTCACGATCCTCAGTTGTCACCAGATAGTCGCCTTGCGTGATCTTGGGTGCTTCGGGTGGAACGAGGACGGTAAGCTTGGCGAACCGCGACCGTATACCCTGTTCGCCCTGGGGACCGGGTCCCACTTGGCACTGGTACTTGGCATCGTCGTCCAGCATCAGGGGATATATGTCCAGGGAGAAGTCGCCCTCCTCGTCGCTGCCCACCATCGAGTAGCGTTCGAATCCGCTGAGATTCCTGTGCTGGCCGAGGCCGAAGTCATCCTTGGTCCACTGGAGGGCACCCACTTTTTCCATTACCCTGCAGGGCAGTGTAACCCGCGATCCAACGACGGCCGTCTGATCCTGTGGCTCCATGGCGAAGTGCTGGCCACCATTGTCGCCGCCGTTCTTCGGTTTGTTCTCGTCGTTCGACGAGGAGGAGGATCCCGACGAGGAGGACGACCCCGTCGACGAGGAGGAGGAGTCTCCGTGGTGCGAGTTCGCGTTGGACTTGTTCTTTTTCGACTTGGCTTGGACGGCAATCGATTGGAGGAGCAGCGACAGGATCAGCAGGAGGATCAGTGGCAGCACCAAAGGGCCACTGCTGCGCATTCTCTTCATTTTCACCGGGGAATTGTTAACTCGACTGGAAGAAAATAAGGGTAAAAAGAGATTTGAGATTATTGTCAAGGAATCGAATACAAAAGTCTAGTTTTAAATTCTAATAATATGAATATATATATTCAATATATATAAAATGCAAATAAGACCTTGATATATGTGACATATCACTCTGCCAAAAAGTTTTTGGAAGAGCTTTGAAGGTAATGAAATTGGAATTAAATATTTTGTGAATAGCTACAGAAATATTGTTCTATAAAGTGTTTTTCAGTTGTAGCATAAATGAAAAGTAAATATCTATTGCACTTAAGATGTCGCCAAACAATCGATGTTCAAATATATTGATCAGGTTTTAGTTTCTTAAAAAATATTTCCTTTAATGACAGTTCCTCCACAAACAGCAAAATAATATTTCATTGTTTCATAACTTTAAGATACGACTTTGGTACAGTTGCTTGGTAACACTTTAATATTATATATAATATTTCAATAAACATTTGTATAACTTATCCGACTCTTGAGTTCCTTTCCTCCCTTTTTTAATAATCCCCTCTTGTTTATTCAAGTTTTTTCGCTATTTATGTTTTTCCCTTAATTGAATTACAGCTTTCAGTTTCGCAATGAATGAAATCGGGATGAAAACAGATGCCATAAAAAATAATTACAAGCCAGGCGCGACCAAAGGAGATTCGACTTTTTAAAATCCCCCTTTCCTTTCCGCTTTTCCGCCTTTCACCTTTTCCTTCTCGCATCGCAAACGAATGCAATAAAACTCGTTTTTGTGGGTCAAGTTTAAACCAAATGAAAGGGCAGAATGTATGTGCATGGAAAAAATAAGAAAAAAATCTCTGGCATTATGAGGCGGAATGTGTGGGGTTGTCAGTTGTCTGGATTTGTGCCATCAACTGCAACAACTGCCACTGCAACTGCAACTGCCACTGCTGCTAAGCTGCAAATGTAACTGCATCTCTGCACCGAAACAAAAAATAATACAGATACTTGAATATTGCCCAAAAATGAATCTTAAGTTGTACACCAAACAATACTTATTATATTTCTATTTCTGGTATCCAACTTTTAGAACGAATGAGAAAACATTTATTAAAAACTTAGCAAATCAATTAATAATTATTTTTCGATTGCTAAGTAACCTAAAGATATGGTGCCGATATTAATTTTCTAGAGACACAATCCTTAAAGTGGATTTATAATATTTATTGTTTACAAATAATCAGTTATTTTAAATGGTCTTAAGGCCTTCGAAACATTTTTTAAAAGACTTTCCGTTTTTAGTAAAATGATATTTAGCATTCCAATTTTTCTACATGTTGCCAAAATGGAAATATACTCGATGCGGACTTTGCACGCATTTCTGTCTTCTGCAGTTTTCTTTTTTCCAGCGATTTTTAACGCGTTTTTTTTCACACTTTTTGTCGCTTACTTTTTTGTATTTTCCGTTTGGCTTATGTACATTTCCTCACTTCCACTTTTCCTCGACTGAATGCGGCCCCCATAAACAAACAGGCCGCCAAACACATGTATGACATATGGGATAGGACCCCCCTCTATTTTCCATTTCATCCCCTTGTCAGTCGGTGTTTGGCCTTGGCATTTGCGGCTTTTGTTTGTTTTTCGCATTTCTTTTTTTTTTTAAGGAGGGGAAATCGGTGCTGACCCAAGAACATTTAAAGCAGAAGAAAAAATCAATTGTTTATGAAGTTGATACACATAAGTTTATTTAAGTATTTCAATATATTCAAATATTTACATCCCAAAATGACTAAACTTTTTAAATAGATTTGAACTATTTCTAAGATAAACTATGGTAACCTCATTATAATATTAATGTAATATTTTACAGAATGAGTAAATATTAATTCATGTTTTTGGCATTATTAAATAATGAGTAGTTTTAATTAAAGGGTTTATTTGATATTCAATAAGAAATCAAACAAATTTGAAATTGTTTTCAACAAGGTGTTACCTTTACTTTTGGTTGTTGTGTTTCTGCACTTGGAAGTGCCACAAACATTGCGAAACTTGACCATTTGAATGCCTGGCGAAACTCTTTTTAATTCCTTATCGGGTGTACACGTGAGAAATTTCCGTGCTTACTTCACTTGTTTTGGTTCCGCCTTATCCTTGACACTCGCACACACTCGAAACAATGGAAAATCTCCTCGTTTTTCCAGCAGTTTTTCCCTTTTCCCCTTTTCAACATCCAGCCAAAAGGTAATGCTAACGATTTCATCAAATTGGCGCCACCTTCAAAGGGCGAAAAGCAAAAAGGAAAGGAAACGTCTGAACGGAAAACAAAAAATGCGCGGAAAACATGGAAAAACGGAGCTCAAAAACGCGCTTAAAACGCTAACGAAACGCGCCGAAAGACAGCGTATATATCCCCACAATCCGTATCGCTATCGCTTTAGCTCCGGCTATAGCTATACGACTATACCACTCGCTATTTTCAGCGCTTTTTTCCGACTATTTTGATACCTCTTAAGGGCCGAGTATTTTGGCTTGAAGTTGTAGTTCTTGGGAATTTTATTTGCCCTAACCTAATTTCTATATGCACCTTTTCTGACTTATAATTTAAAATCACTTTTAAATATAAAAAAATTACAATTTGCAATGTAAATATAAAATGTATATGTACATTTTTAAGAAATAGATTAAATTTGAAGTGGTTTGTTTTTAGAACTCAATCACTATTTTCCAGGGTATCTTCAGGTGCTTTTCCGCAAATCGTCCATTATTTTCGTCCTGTTTTCTGTGTGGTTCTCTCTGTTGCTTGTTTACCAGCGCCATGATTTACGGCATTTGCACTTTGACTGCGACTACTGTGCTCCACTGTCCGTATCCGTGTCCGTCCGTATTTGGTCCGTCCCCAGAAAAGTCCGGGCATATATAGAGCCGGAAATGCCCGGCGTGCGTATATGCCAGGTGATAAAGAGAGTGGCGGGGGAAGGTGGGGAGGGGGTTAGGAAAAAGGCAAAAGGCAAAGGAAAACTGTGGAAAAACTTCGGATAGCTCCGGGTTTGCTTCGCTGGCAGCAATATGCTTGCCTAAATTATTAAAAATTATAGTAAAATTTTTATGACCATAAAAGGCCACCGAACGAAAGCCGCTTGGCTTGAGGGGAGGGGAGGGGGTGCTTGGTAGGTAGTAGACCCCCGAAACCCCCCTTTTGTGGCAGGACCCCATGGGTCCTTCGACCGAAAGTTGTACAGGAAATGACTGGACATGATTTTTCGTGCACACATAACTTTTGTTTTTAGTTGCGGTAGATTCTCGTTGGATAGTAAAAACCACTTCCCCGATAATACCCATCTCTACCACTCCTCCCCTCCCACCACCACCACTCACACCATTTTCCACATTTTCTTTTGCGTGCTTGGGACCTGGAGGATTTGAGTTTCCTTCTTCATTTTTCCCCACGACTTCAGCTTTTATGTACTTCCAGGCGAGACATTAAAATTACTTTTGGTCTGCCCTCGCTATGTCACTTGGTTTTTATTGTCCCTTAGATCATGAATTACTATAATCACTGCGATTGTCCAGAATTATGTGAAGTGGAACAGGAATAATATAAAGGTTTATTAACCTTTAGTGGTAAAACAAAATATTTGAGTTAAATGCAAATTTTTGCTGGAAAATTTATAAAAAATCATAAGGAATTCCTTTAAAAAAATTTTAAGGCTACTTTTTATTTGTTGGGTTTTTTTTTTAATCAGTAAAGCTATGGGTAAATATTAGTTAATTTTGATTGGACTCCAATAATCATAGCAAACGATTAACCAACACTTAATGTCTCGATCTCGAATAGAGGCCTTCGATACATAAAGTGATGGTTAATCGTTTGTTATGCATTTACCATGTGTTAATCGGCTGTTGACTGTACTTTTTCAAAATAAAACCGTAATTAGAGCATTGAATATTTTTCGAGACTCCACCTTTTCGTTTCCTTTTTACGAGTAACCCATTTCCTTTCTGTTGTGTTGTGTCTTTTTCTCACACCCTTTTTTCTAAATTTTCCCCATTTGCCAGAATTTGCTGCGTTTTGTTTTGTTTATTGTAATTGCGAACTGTCAGCATTGTTGTTGCCTTTGTAGTTACTTTAGTTGGGTTTAGTTTAGCTACCATTATTGTTGTTGCTATTGTTGGAAACGCACGTGCTGAAAATGCCACCGCAAAAGGAAAAGCGAAAGAGTCGGATAGTGTGGGGAGCAAAAGAGACAGATAAAAGGATACGCAGAGAAAAAACACCACATTCCTTAGGACCCCTTAGGTGTTTTAAAAATGATAATAAATTTATATTTTTTCATAGGGACAACAAGAAACCAATTTGTTTAATTATTTATAGTCAAATTATATAAATTTAATTAATTTGAAGAGGAAATATTGCCATTTGAATTATATTTTTCTAGATTTTAATAGAGATTTAGTGTAGTTTTTCGTTTTTTTTATCTATGTATTATTTAAGACATTGTTATTATATTCCAGATCTTTTAAAAGATTTTTCTTTGTGTACAGAAGCAACCTAAACCGGAGTCGGGAAAAGTGAAAAAACACATGCCACGAAAACGCTAATGACACACACAAGCAAGCACACACACACACACACCTACACCCACACAAATGCAGTGTCATAGAGATGGTGGAAAATAAGGGGAAGTGGGGGAAGGGGGTGCTACCAACATTATGTTAATTAGATCCCTCACGAAGGAATTTTCGCTGGAAATATCTTTCATTCCCAGCATTGGGTAAACAAAAGTTTTTCCTTCTCTTTGGAAAACTACGCCACACACACACTTAAGCAAATTAACACACACACACGCGCACTTACTGGATTGTCATGTGTTTATTATCCTTTTTTTTTTGTTTTTTTCGTTGGCGGAAGTTTACTTTTCACAAAGCGAAAAACTTCAGGACAAAGTGTAAAAAAAGGAGGATAAAATGTTCAAGTAACCAATGACAACTTAGGAAATTAATGAAATAAACAAAGTTAAATAAGGAAAAAAGTACAACAAACAAATGGAAAAAATAACTTTGAATTTTTATATAAATTTATAACTCTAACATTAAGCGATTAAATAACATAAAGACATAAAATAAAATATAATTTCTCTGGTTCTTGTACAGGTTAGAACGTGATTTTAAAAAGTGTTTTAAAAATTTCGCACCATTTTGAAACCCTAAAAACAATAACTGAGAACAGTTGAGGCTATACAACTGTTCCCACTGTCAGAAAAAAATGTAAAAAAAAAGGGAAAATCGTAATCAAATTTATGTTGCTCAGCTGCTGCTACTTGTTCCTCTTCTTTCCGCTCATCAGTGGCAGCCATAAATTAGTCAGGGGCGTTGAGGAGGGGGGCGTGGCCAGGCCAATAAATTCATCAATTTTTTTTTGGGCCCCAAAGAAACATAAAGCAATGGAGGAGCTAAGCAAAACTTTTCGCGCCGCCTTCGCACTTGCCAAGGGCCACGCCCCCATGGCATCCTTCGAAACCCGCCCTCACGCCACCGCCCCATTTTAGACCACTCCAGCTGAAGCCTTTTAATTGAATATTAATAACAAAATCCTGCATATTAAACGGAGGCCGGCAACAAAGCAACTTTACCATCAGGAACACAGGCAGCCGCAGAAAGGACGAAAACCTTTGTTAATATATGCACACATCTGTGTAGGTTCACTGAGAGAAAAAATTGATGTTTCCGGTTATATTTTAATCTAAGTAAAATGCTAAAAATTCAATTTAATACTTAAAACGCATGTAAATTCAAAGGACAAGCCCTTGAGCTATTTTTGAATAGATCTTAGACAGCCCAAAATAATATTTAAAGTATAAAGGTACATTAAAATCACTCTGATATCTTGAATAACGTTTTTTTCCAGTGTTTTTTAATGTATTGAAATACAAATTGGATATGTTTTCTATATATTCCCTTTAACCATTTGCGAAAATAATAATATAAATATTATTTG
Organism: Drosophila kurseongensis; assembly: GCA_018153305.1. NCBI lineage: Eukaryota > Metazoa > Arthropoda > Insecta > Diptera > Drosophilidae > Drosophila > Drosophila kurseongensis. The sequence continues at coordinate 3,543,608 of JAECXX010000141.1, forward strand.
CAAAACATTTGAGCTGAAAATCTTGTAAATTCCGATGCAGCTAACCAAGTGCCACTTATTTCTTCCAGTGTAAGCGTGTGTGCTGTACCCTTTGTTTTCTGGCACGTCCCTCCATCCTGACCAAAAGTCCTGCGCTCCTGACGATGTCAAATGTTAATGCAATCAAATTGGAACCTCATTCAGTTCGACGTGGAGTGGGAATGGGAATGAGCGCTACACTAAATTCAATTATGCATGTAGTGCGGGGAATTCGAGGATTCGAGGATCTAGAGCAGATTAAGACCAAGCCGAAAACGTGTCCTTCTTTTTTGCGCCTTTGCAGCTTAATTTCGAGGATATTAGGGTCGGTGAATCCCTTAAAGGTGCTGTGAGTCCAAATTAAAGTCACCAAAACACGAACTAATATTAAACTTACCCAACTGAACTAAGTAAATCTAGTTTAATTATTATTTTAAGTTTAATTTCTTCAGGCAGGTAAGCCAGCAAATATAATAAATAAGAAATATTGTTAAGTTCTCTCGAACATAATTATCAAAACCACAAAATAAATATTGTATATTTTTATAAATTCTCTTGAAAATCCATTTTTTTAATGATGTTAGTTAGTTAGTTAGTTATATTCTTTTCCATTAGGAAATGTAGCATTTACAATTACCTTGTTTTTTCAATTTATTAAAAAGGCAACCAGAAATTTGGTAAACATTTTTTATAATAAAACCATAATTATTTTTCTCTCACTTATTAATTGAATGACTGGTATTCAAATTAGGCGAATCATTCATTTACGTCTTTCGAATCTTTGCGTGTCGCATTCGCTTTTCTTTCAATCCGCCGTGGCTACTTTGTCCAGTTTTTTGTTGTTTTTGTGTTGTTCTTGTTGTTGTTGTCGAGTTGGATACCTCATGCATATATGCTGGGTGCCATCAGGCCCCCTTTGACCCCCGCGTGACCCATCCTGGCCCCCATTTTCCCCCTTTCGGCGAGCGGTGCGCAATTAAATCGATATTACGCGAGCCTGAGCCTGAAGCCTGCCTAATTGCGTATGACACGAAATTGTTTGCGCTATAACAATAAAGCAAAGCGCCCCGCCCCCACCGCTAGCCCCCCCTCTCCACGCCCGTTTGGCACCTCTAAAATACAATAGATCAGGGGCGTACCCAGGAATTTATCACGGGGTGTTACGATTTATAGTTATTTTTTTTTATAAGCTGATTAATTTTAAAATATGCTATTGGACAAAAAGTAATATCCAAAAACAAAAATTCAATATTGGTTGAATTTTTTATTTTGTAAGCAATGTGAATTTAAACTATTGTAAAAAAACTTCAATAAAAATGTAAGTGGATCTCAGTGCAACAAGCCCCCCTGCCTACGCCTCTGTCTGTCTCTTTCTCCCACGCGGGTAAAGGGCAAATGTTGGACTTTCTTGACCCGCGAACCAAGTGCTGCTCAATATTTACACTAGATGGCGCTGAGAAGTGATTGAGCGTTGTGAAATTCTAATTGGAAATTGATTCAATTGGAATCCAGCGAATTCCTGCGAATGAAGGAGTTAACTGTGTAATTAGCTCCAGGGGAAATATTTCATTACTGCTTGTTGACTTAAATAGTTAAGTGAATTGGGTTAATTTATTAAGGAATTTTTAATAACGTTTACAGCAGATTATGCGTATTTCATTACAGATTTAATGATTGAACAATCCATTTTAGTTACGCTTTAACCACATTATTTTCATATTATTTTATCAGTTATACAGCTATAGAACAAAGTATTTTATAATTATGTGTTGTATAGGATGGTATTTGTGTATTTGATTAAAGTTATTTTGTTTAATTAAATATTAAAGAAAATAAAATATTCAATTTAATATGTTGTTTTGCTTTAGGTAAACATAACTTCGACCAACTCTACACTCAGTATATTCCCTTCATGGGAATTTCGGAAAGAGGGACGAGGTCCTGAGCGATTTACCAAAAGGCTCACAAAATGAGTTTAAATTCCCCAAATGCGCTTAGGTACAAATTTTCTTCACCCAAAGCAACAAAGAAACAAGAAAGACAGCTATCTTCGGCAAGCCGAAGTTAAAATGTCCTTCCAAGACAAATGTATAAGGCAGACCACTTATTCCACTAGTTTCTATTTATTTTAAAATATTTTAATAAATTTATTCATGCTTTTAATAAACCAAACCTGATACGATCAAAAAATATCTTTAAGCAATTAAATGAAACCAAATGGCAGATACGCAAATGTTTTTGATGAAGAACTTGTATACTATAACTAATCCCAGTAAGACTTAACCATGCAATCTTATTTTAAGGGAAACTCTATTGAATTTGTTTATGCTTCTAATTTTCATATGAATTTATTGATTTTTCTATTTTTATTTAACTAAAAAAATAGACAGGATTAGAATCTAAATACCTTTGAAACTTGTATTAACCTCAGCAAGGGTATACAGAATGGAAAATGGAAAACAATTTAAAGCGTTTAAGCAAAGTACTGGAAAATAAAAAAAAAAGGAAAAATGATATACATGGGGAAAAGGGGAGGGGGGAGCAATTGCATGTGTATGAGCGTCTATTCATGTGCAACAAGGCGCCTGCTGTCGTGGGAATTTAGCGGAGTGCAGAGGGGGGCTGAGGGGGCGGTAAGACAAGGCGCCCAAGCGGACATGTGTTTCTCATTTTTCTAGTATTCTCCTTTTTTTTGTTGTTGAATTTTTTGTGTTATTGTTGCAAGGAGGCGAATACAGTGCAGCCTTCCGCCTGCTGCTGTATAATAAACAATTTCTTTTTTAAACACATACGGCACACAGATACACACGCACACACATTAGGACAAGACACACACACAAGTGCACAAGTAGCGCAACTTTTACATGTGAATGGCTGTGCTGAGCTGCACAACTATCGAGTTGGAGAATTTTGACATTTATGTAAGTAAAATTATTAAATATTTGTATAATTAAAATATAGAAATAAGGCAGGTAAAATGTATTGTAAAATAAATAAAAGTTTTGTTTTAAAGACTTCTATTTGATTCAATGGCTATTTCAACTCCTTCAATTTGTTTTGATATCCATTTCGTATTTTAGCCATTTTATTAGGTATTTTTTGAATCAATGATATACTTTTCCGTTTTTACAGCGGCAAATTAAGCTGAAAAGGCAACATTCCGCTTTCCCTCCATGGCATTTGATGTTTTTCCTATCTCTCCTTCAGTCTATTTGCTCGTATTATTATTATGAATATTAAGTTGTTCTTTGCTCCTGCGGTTGTTGTTCCTTCGGCTTCATCCCTTTTCTGTGTGGTGGCAGCACAAAATGGCATTAAATTAAATAAAGACCCGTATTAGGCATGCCCATGAGGGGGCGAGGAAAGGGAAAGGGGCAGTGGGGGAAGGGGGCTAAAAGGGCGAGGGGTCGAAAGTTGAGCGAGGTTACGCCCCTCGGTTAAGGTGGAATAGTCTCTCCTATATGCCATGGATCAATAATGGGCACAAAGCTCCCCAACCAGTGGCAACAAATAAAAAAAGGGTTAGACCAAGGAGGGATTTTCTAATGCTTTTATGCACTGAGCGAAATTAAAATGTATTCTAAGCTATCTAATTGATTAATTCCGATTTGTAATATACTTTTGTACTTTAATTAACTGAGGGCTGATGAGACTGTTACTTATTTTGCTTTTAAGGCTGGCAGAGTGACCTTTAATTTTGCAGACAATTTGGAGTGTGACCATGCAGTGTGCAAGAATATGAATAATCTTGAAATATGGGATTAATGAATTTAATATATATTATTTAAACTAACTTTTGTGACTATAAAATGATTATATTAAGGATCCCTGAATGTGGTTCTTGTTTTTTCCCGTGTAAACTGGGGTGACTTAGGGGTCGGGGGCTGCTATTATTGCTATTGCAGTACAGTTAAGTCAATTTTACAGCAGCAATAACAACAATAAATGGCAACAATGTGCACTAAATTGTGCAAAACTTCGTTTTCGTTGCGTTTTCTGTTTCTGTTTCTGTTTCGGTTTTAGCTTTTGTTTTGCTTAGTTTCGATTTTTCCCCCCGTTGTTCTTGTTATTAGCTCCACTTCTGCTTCTTCTTCGCTTTTTCCCATGTTTGCCCTGTCATCAATTAGGACATGCATTTGGTTTTTCTATTTTTCCCCCTTTTCTTTTTTTTGTGTACCATTTGTTTATTCTTGTTGCTTTTCGATATGATTTGGTGCAGTCGAATACCAAAAAGTGTTGCATACATTTCAGAGCCCAGCGTCTTGGGAACAAATTTAAAGAACATAAAAAGAGATAGATAAAATCCTTTAAATAATTCTGCTCAATTGTGAATAATATTATTTTAAAGTAAACGAAATACTTAGGCTTTTACTTTTTATTTAATTTCAGATCAGATAAAGTTTTTATTTGGGCTGCGAAACTAATACAATCTTTTCGGATGTAAAAAATAAAATAAAATTTCATGGGCTTTACTGCACTTTTATTTTTATTTAAACTTCTAGCTGACTTGACAGGTCTGCATTTTTTAACGATTAATTTGTAATTTTATCATTTATTTTCTGCATTGATAAATTTAGCTTGGCATAATATTTCAATAATTTATTGATTAGTTATCTAGCTGAAGCGCGCCTTCAATCAATTTGGAAATGCATTTTGTCCTTGCGCATGATTGGACGACAGGCTGCGGGGCAAGGACGTTTCGGGGGGGTGGCAGTGGGTTGTTCAGGAGGTGGTGCCGCTGCACGATGGCGATATTGGAAATGCAGTAAATAATCAAGTGCAATGGCTGCTGAGCGGGTTATATAAACCATATAGCACATATATATGCACTGGCATTCAAATCCAGCCCAATCCATTCCATTGCGAGGACTGATACATTTTATTATTATTATTATTTTTTTGGTAAATTTTCACTCTTCATTGCCAGCACGTTATCCAAAATCTTAACATAATAAAAGTTTGATCTTTTGTTTTGAGTTGACTTCAGTGGGACCAGGTGTGCATACAAAATTCAAGTGTTATAATTCCCAACTTCTCCATTTCACGATGAATATAAATGTATTTTGTGCGGATTTTTGTCATGAATGAAGATCTTGCTTAATTTTTCAGTGCACACTGAGCATGGATGAGCAGGGAAGGGGGCGTGGCTCTATGCGGGCTTATGCAAATGTCGCACAACGATATCCACCAACAAAAAATCGCGAAGAAAACAAAAGGAACCGAGAACAGGGAGGAGACGTGTGGAAAAAGAAATGAAAGAGAATTGTGCACTTGAAAAGCGGCCAAATCGATGTCAGCAGCAGAAATTCAAATCAGAAAAAAAAAGTTTACGGAAAATCTGCGGGATAAAGGCGAAAATAAAAAAAGGGAAAATCTCGCTCCTTGGCGGTTCTTGAATGGCTCGTAGAAACTTAAATGGGAACAGCTCAGAAATGGAAATGGCAAGCGGCGGGGATTGATGAAGTGCCGGACGCACAAGGATCTTTGTCCTTTGAAGGAAGCGGGCGGGAAATCCAGCAGGAAAATCCGCCAAACGAAAGTTATACGAGGTCAGCAAAAGGGGAATTGTGGGCGACTTTCCCAAGATCTCTGCTAAGCTGCGGAGAAAGTGGAAATTTAAAGGGAAGGTAGGAAATCAGCAGTGCTAGCTATCATATTTTCATTTTTCTAAGGGAACTTATGTCCAAGTTCAAGCTTCAAATTCTGTGAAAATAATCTTTAATTTCTTAAAAGCGTAAAAATAGTTTTATTTGTAACATATGTTATTAAATTATATATATTCTTAATGTAAATAAAAACATGAAGAAAATGTATATATATAATAATCTTCATAATTGAAATTGAAAATAATTATCAAGGGTCAACATGGTTTCTTTTGTCTATAGATAACTTTTTATTTTTCCTAATTATTTTTTAAAGTAGCACACATAAAAGATTGTTTCTCATTAACTTAAATACATATATATATGTGGGTTTTTGCAAACAGTGTGATTCTTGGAATGCAAAATGCAAACAACGCATTTGTATTTCTGTATTTGTCAATGCCGACGAAATAATAAAATAATAAAAATACAAGAATATAAGGTCAGCTAATAGTAGACCGTGGTTGTCCCCTTATCAGTACTATTTTCGGTTTCATCTTTTAAACAAAAACAAAGACAGATTATATTGTTGCTAGCTGCGAAGCATACATTTATGAATATAATTTTCGACTTAAAATTGGTTTAATCATCAACCGAATAACTTTAACTGATTCTTGGAATGCAAAATGCAAAATGCAAACGTATTTGTATTTGTCAGTAAATAAATCTATTTCACATATATAAGTCCACGTAGTTTTTGGACAGTCAGGTCCCCTTATCAACCATGTTTTGGGTTTCTTCGTTCTTAAGCAGTCGGATTATATTCAGTTCGATTTCAAATTTTGACTTTGAGTGGTCGTCTATCGGCGCAATGTTTAAGTTAGCATCCTACGTTTTGTACTTTTCCATTGTCCTGGCAATGTTTGCCCCATTGGCGCTTTCCCAAGGAAGTAATTCCTCGGTGTGTGTATTGCACGATGCCCCGACCCAGTGTGGCGCCTTCTGTCTGGCCGCACTAAGCCCAGTCATCGATCAGTTGGACAGCATCGATTCTAGACTAGAAGCCCTGCAGAGTTCCAGTGCAAAAGAAGAGTTCGAGGCGGGACTGGAGGCGGTAAAGTCCGAAACAAGGAATCAACTGAAGTTGCTAAGCACCAAGCTGGAGGATCAACTTCAGGAGATGCAGACAAAACTATCAGCCTTTCAGGCAACCCTTCTCCAAACCTTTTCTAAAACAAAAGTAAATCCAGGTCCTCCGCTTTTTGAGAAAATTGGCACTAGGCACTTCTATATAGAAAACGATATTAAGCTAAATTGGTTTGATGCTAAAGAAAGCTGTCGTCAAAAGGGAGGCTATTTAGCGTCGATCGAAATCCAAGGGGCACTTAAGCAGATCCGCAAAATAAGGGGGAACCAAGAATACTGGGTTGGCATTCAGACTCGTGATAAAAAATTATGTGTTCTGATAAAAAACAATATACCCTTTTACTCTACGAGTAACGGGTATAATTATTATTTTGGTAATTATGATTGTGGCCGACATCTTAATTTCATTTGCCAATTAGAAATAAATAGGAATATTTAAGAATGATTAAATATACTTCTGTCAAAATTTGTAAAAAAAAAAAAAATATTTGAGAAAAATCAGTATAGTGTAGAAGAATAAATATATTAAAAACAAGAAAGGAAGCAAACTTGGGCAAGCCGAAATTTATATACCCTTGCTGTTATAAAAAATCAACTACATTTCGATTTCTCTGCCTATATTACTATAAGCAATGAAGCTGTGTCGATTTTGACACGGACGGACGGACTCCGTTGGCTTCTTGATGCACTGCATCCGGTTCAAGTGGTAGTACCGCCATATGCCTCCAGCAGCCTTAAAAGGTCCTTGATCCTGCATCCTGCTGATCAACCCAAATAAGTAGGCATCACCAAATGAGATATCCGACAAACGCACTTACACACACTGACTTTACGTCAAATGAATGAACTGATTTTTTGCGTGCCACAGTCCCTACTCCATGAAGATTTGGCTAGAACCAGTTGGGAATTATAATCGATCGATGGTAAAAATTCTCATTAGGTATGACGTGGCAATGCCAAGGTAAACTAACATTAACATATTATTAACATGGCAATAACATAACATTAACATAACTTTAACATAACATTAACATAACATTAACATAACATTAACATAACTTTAACATAGCTTTAACATAGCTTTAACATAACTTTAACATAACATTAACATAGCTTTAACATAGCTTTAACATAGCTTTAACATAGCTTTAACATAGCTTTAACATAGCTTTAACATAGCTTTAACATAGCTTTAACATAGATTTAACATAGCTTTAACATAACATTAACATAACTTTAACATAACGTTAACATAACTCTAACATAACTTTAACAGAATGTTAATGGCCACGTCATTGTTAATTAGAAGTCCGTGTGTGTGACTGTGTTATTGAAGGTGTTAAAGATAATTAATTTTGATACCATGTTATTTAAATCGGACACCACTATACAGTCTTTTCATTAGTTTTTTAAATTCAAATTTAACATATTGTTTGTGGGTGCGATTGAAGAATTATTCTATTTATATTTTTGATTATTTTACTTAATTAAGCAGATAGCTTTAAAACTGAGGGACTAGTTCGCATAGAAACAGACAGCCGGACAGATGGACAGACAAACATGCTTATATCAACTCAGGGCTCGATCCTGATCAAGAATATATATAATTTATAGGGTCGGAGATGTCTCCTTCACTGCGTTGTACACTTTTGACCAAAATCTGCAAGGGTATAAAAATACAAAGCGCATTGTTTTCTTGAGGCCTTTTTCATTAAATAGCAAGACTCTCACAGTTATTGTAAATCTATCGATGCCAAATAATGATCTTATTTTTGCGCACACTTACCATCATTTTTTTATTAAGAAACTGGAACAAGCAGATAAGTATAAGCTTTTTTATTATAGAGTAAGGTCTGTAGGGATGTAATAGTATTTTTGCAAATTTATTAATACAAAGTAAAAAAAGTACAACTATATGATTTATTTTTATAAAATCACACTATTTAACACTATATAAGTTTCAATTTATATTAATGTTGTGTCTGTTCCCATTGAAGTACAGACAATTCTTAGTAGTTTTCTTCAATGTTCTGGGCAGAAAAAAGGAATTCAGTGGGTGGGTGGTATTTTGTGGGTGGGTGCGTTGTTGCCAACGTTAATTGCGGCAATTAAGGACTCGTTCCCCTTGGATGTCCTTGCCCAAGTATTGTACTCCTGCAAGCCCCCGCCGTTCCATTCCATTCCGTTTGTTCTATAAATGTTTTAAACATTTTAATTAGTTTTAATAAACGGCCCCGGGAGGTCGTTGAAGGGGGTTGGGGGGAAACTGTTTGAAGTGGCCCGACTTCGTCAACAGTTTCGTGTCAGGTGCTGGTCCACCCTTTCTCCCCTCTCATTCGCTCCCTGGTTTTCCCCCCTGTTTTCCTCTCTTTCGTCGGCACACACGGCTTGACAATGAATTTTCGTGAAAAGGTCGTCGCCCACTTTTTTCTTTATTTCCTTCCGCTTTGTTTGCTTCTTTTGTGGGAGCTTTTCCAACTGCCGCTGGTCCGCCAAATGGTCAGACTTCCATACACTCGCGGTTAAAACGATCTAAGAAAATGTATTTTGATGAATTATGGCCAATTTAAATGGTCACTTTTGATATGTAACCCGAGGAGATACTTTTTACTTAAGTCCATTATAAAAGTTATGTATTTTTAGGGTAGAGACAACCGGTAGTTTACTTATTTAAATTACTTACACCCCAAAGTTATAAACGAAATTAAGGAACTGCATTGACAAATTAAAAATACGAGGGGATTGAAAAAAATATTTGCTATAATTATTAAAAGCAACTATTATTGTATTATTTTTCAATCAAACTTAATTCAATAAGCTACAGATGATTTAAAATTAATATTAAATTAGAACAGGAAAATCAATAATTTTAAGTTAATAAATTATAGAAGACAATTTCTGACAAAACATTTCATCGTTTGCTATTTATTAAAGTTTGTATACTATTTTCTGGTTCTCTGCATTTTTTCCTGTATTTAAAAGACAACATTTTAAGAGATTCTGTTGGTATATTAGTGCTATTAACCCAGCCACATTTGTGGGTCAAGTGGGATGAATAGATGGTACAGTGTGTGTGTGTTTGCGCGCGGACAACTAGGTGTATGCGTAATGTTTAGTTGGCGGTCGCTCTTAACCCCCCAACGCCCCCGTTAACCCCACAACGCCTTCTCGGTTTTGGTTTTGGTTTTTGGTTCTGTTTTCTGGTCGCTGCGGCCGCTGCGAAATTTCCGCCTCTGAACTTTAGTTCACTTTTGGGTTGCGTGTTGGCAGTGCATTGTTTGCCTGTACTATATATTCCCCATCCCTTTCCAACTCTTATACCCCGTCTCTTTCCCGCTAATGCTCCCCGTCTCTTTCGTGTGTTTGTGATTGGGTCTTGCGGCCGAGCACTAAATAAGTTGACAAGACTGCGGTTCCCGGACATTTCGGGAACTGCGACGCGTCGGCGGGTTAACGTTAACCCTTGTGGCGGCGACGGTTAAAGGGGTTGCAGGGGGTCAAAAGGTCGCAAAACCTCAAAACGCTTGAATTTCGCAAATTTACCAATTTGCAAAAGGTCGGCCCGGGTTAATATTGGGTTCAATCGAGGGAAGCCAGTGGGCGGTGCGGTTTAAATCAAAGTCGAGTGTTTTGGGCGACATTTCGAGGAACCCACATATTTCGCATTACTCTCAAGGTAAATAGCTTTATTTAAGTCAGCCCTATCTTAACATAATCTTTAGCTGTATCACAGTACTTAAATCAATCGAATAACAAATATTATATGAAGTGAAATAATATAAAATGTGCCTAGAATATATTATAAACTAATTACTGCATTTCATTATATTTTACTTAACTCATCTCATTATTTGAATGACTCTCAGTTTTCATAAAAGCCAAAAAATTTAGATTATTTTACAAAATGAATTCGTATTTAAGAGGCTTATAAAATATTATATTCGAACCTCTTTCCACTTACTGTAGTTTTCCAGAAACTTAAACTTAGACCCAGCTTTATGGGTTGCCTTTAATGCCGTGCTATTTTTTTTATTATTGTGCCCCTATTTTTATGTCAGTTAGGTTGCCAGTTACCCACAAACAAGAGGAAAATTTCCGCGCTGGAGACCCGGAAAACTTGCAGATAAGAATGGTTCGTGTTGCCTATAAGTCAGGGAAAATAAGTACAGGAAAAGTCTCGCCTTGCCAGCGGAACAAATACAGCGAAAATATACAAGAAATGCTAAATAAATAAATAAATAATGAAACATAACGATAAAAAATATACCAAGCTTCATGCTATATTTTTCCAGGCCCAAAAGAAAAAAAAATGAAATGAAAAAAAAACAGAAAAAGAAAAACCATTTGCTGTCAACGCGGCGGTCGCGACAGGAAGACGATTTGCAGCCATTTGTCATGTTGAGGGCCATCGAGAGGGGGCGGGGTGGGTGGATGCAGGACTAGCGATGCAGAGGCGTGGAAGAGGGGGGGGAGTGGCTGACTGGCACGGAAGTGCTGCCGAAAAATAAAATATATTGGAAGGGGACGCTGGCAAGGCCGAGGGAAATCGTTTGTTGTTGTTTGGTTTCATTTCTCGTTGTTGTCGAATTGGGAGCGGGGGGACGAGTGGAGAGGGGGTGGGGGTTCCGGGGGGTTAGGGGTATCGTGAGGGATATCCAAGAGAGGCTGTGTCAGGTTTTTAGGGGGGTGCTAAAATATATAAGCAGTAAATAAGCTTAAAAGCCGCGTGGGCGGCTACAGCCTCTGCTCTTTTCGAATACAGTGACTACTCGCTAGTACAATCATTTTTCATTTTTCACTTCTTTTCAAAACAATTTACTTTTTGGGTGTCTTCAAAAATGTCCATTTAATTTTTTCTTAAAAAAATATGATATACCGGGTACTTACTATTTATATAATTTGTATGTTGAAACTTAAATTGAAGATTTCTTCAAATATTATAAATAATGTATGGTCTTATTTCATATTACCTATTAACATATATATAATTGTATTAAATTTCATAAGTATACTATTTCCGATTCGGACTGTACTTGTTGTTTGGCATTTTCGAAATTTATGCGCCTTGATTCTTCACACATGCAAAAAACACTCACATGGCCACCAGTACACTTTACATTTCAAACTGTTGGCAATTGCAGTACAAAAAAATCAGGCAACAAAAATGAAGGAAATGTGTGGAAAGAGGAAAAAGTACTTTTTTCCATGTTGTAAATTTCATTTTAAAGTCGTAGCGCGAAAAGTTTGGCAGCTCGATGGACTCGGAAAAAAAGAAAATCACTGCCCCTATTTCCCTCCCCCCCACCTTGTTTTTTTTTTCCAGGACTTTTCCTTCATCTTACCCTTGATTTTTATGGCTTTGTTCTTTCTGTTTGAGTTTGGTTTGAGTGTAGGTTTTTATTTATTTTTTGGTATGAGTGTGTGTGTGTATGTGTGGACGTTTCGCCCCCCCTTTTTTTTGAGTGCATATATGTTTGAGTTTTGTTTCAACAATTTATTCAAATTGAGTTTCGCCGACTGCCGGCCATAACTCAAAGCCAAGTTTCTTTGGCTGCGAAATAAATATTTCTCGCTTTGCTCCTTTCACTTTCATTCCCCCCGAATTGTCTCAGATTTTTTTTCTGCATTTTCCCCCGCATTTCCCTCGCTTTTCTCTCGTCCTAAGCAGGTGTTGATGGCTCCATTTTGATGGAGCAGCAGCTAAGCGGAAGCCGCAAAAGTGCGTGAGTCATAAAAATAAATTCTAGGCCCAAGTCCACAAAAGCCGAAAAAAAGTAAAGCCAAAACCGAAAAAATAAACAAAAGAGCATAAAAGAAAAGAAATGGCAGGAACAAAAGGGAAAGTTTGTCAGGAACTTTGAATTATTCGCTTTTGGCAGTCAATCAGTGATGTTGGGAAACTTGAGGAGGTAAGGAGAAGTTTGGCTCAAAGTAAAGTTGTTTTTGGCCGGGCTTAAAGCCAATTTATTTGGGATAGATCAGGGACGAATAAACGGCACTTATCCTAGGGAAATTATGGTAATGTAATACTCTAAGGGAGCTGCCTATTGTTAACTCGATTAGATAATAAGCAGTTAAAGATATTTAGGGATAAGTAAACAGAAAGTTCTTATTAAGTCCCACATAAATTAAAAAAAAAAGTGTAAATAAAACATATGCAATAAATCTCTATAATTATATGTCTAGAGTTTTGGGGTTTTTAACAACAATTTTAAACTTAATTTAAAGCGAAACATGAAAACCAAAAATGTAAGGCCATGCTTGCTTTCTGATCAAATATTGATACCACAAGTATGAATTTTATAATGCAATTCTTTACCATTCCTCTTATCGTTCTTTTCCATTTCTCTTCCAGTTTCAACTGCTTTTTATCTACGAATTTCCTTCTTTCCGCACTCTTGAATCCTGCCTGCTGGCTCATTTGTCACATGAACTCACATGGAGCCGGAGTCCTGGAAATAACCATAACCCTTGGCCAACTTCCCCGCTTCGGCCCCCCGCGTATACATCAGACTTATCATTAGGACTTGACTGAGAAAAAAATATTCAAAAAATATTGCTGGTAAAATGAAATATAAATATATATAATATATATATCACAAAAATTATAGCCAATTCAAAATCTTAATTAGCTGGCTGTTTTTAATAAAAAGGAAAACATAAATTGAACGATTCTGTAAATAAGTTATTTAAACAATCTTTTTTATAACCTTTTTATTGTGGAGGTACTTGGGTATGCAAAAGACTTTCGAATTTCAGCTTAAAATGTAAGGTTTTTGTTTATGCAGCTTATACATTTTTCCAGCTCTTTTCGCCCAGCTTTTCTCTTAGTGTCCTTGAGCAGACGTAGACTCCAGCTGAGATCTGAATTGGAGCTGCAGTTCGGAGTTAAGAGTTAAGAATCGCTGGCTGAGCAGGAAGGACACGTCCTGGGCTCAGCTGGGATAGCGATTCTTTCACATCACGTGCAGGCTAAGCAGACTGGGGCGGGGCTGTCGTGGGTTAAGAGGGGGCGGGGCCATAAAACGTGGCCAAGACTGCCGCCGAACAAAAGGAAAAATTCCTCACCGTTTTTAGACATTTTTTACTTTTTTTTTTTTTTTGCTGTTGGTGCCTGTAAACGTATCAATGCGATTTATGCAGGAATTCTAAAACCTTCAGCATTTCCCCCCTGGAACTCTCGTACATGCATAAGTCGCTGCAGCAAAATGTCGCGATAAAAACGAGCAAAAACCGGGCCAAAAAAAAAACACTATATATATAAAAATAACACAAAGAATATTGAAAAAAGAATTTTAAGTAGAAATACCATGGTCTGACTTTTAAATCCGTGACAGAAGTCAATTTGTGGAATCGGTAAGAATTTGTTAAGCTTGGTTAAATGTTTCTTTATATTATAGTTCTTGAGTCAACAGATTAGAATATTAATCTTAAAAAGCATTAGTTGCAATTGAAAAAAAAGATAAATATAAAACACTACTTAAAATTGTAATTTCAATATATAAATTCAGTAATATCAATATATCAATATGGAGCATGGCATAGATATTTTTTGAAACTCTTTGAAAGGGTATAAAATAAGCCGGAAGAAATGAGATGGACAAAATCACCCAAGAAAATGCAAAATAAATTGGCAGCTACCTTTGGCATGCCCAGGCTTTTCCCCAGCCCATTTCCCCCATTTTTCCTGCCTTTCCGCCGCTTTGCTGTTGCATATTTCAATGCCGCAGGGCAGAAAAAGGAAAAATCCAGTAGAAAAAGAAAAATCTGCGACAATTTCGTCTCGTTGTCGCTTGTCTCTGGCTGAGCCACAAAAATTCTTGGCAACATTTTGGGCTCTGTTTCTATTTTCTTGGCCCGTTTCTTGGCTCCTCTTTCTCCTTTTTTTTGTTGTTTCTACAAACAAAAATTCCTGTCAATTGCCGGCGAGCCATTAATCAAAGAGGCGTGATTAAAGGCAGGAAAATTTCTGGAATTGGCTCTCGGAAAAGCCATGAAAAAAACTCGGCTAGCTGTATTCAAATTGGGCAGAAAACCATTTTGAATAATTATGACAATTTGAAAAGTTTTCGATTCCTGTTGACTTGGCGGAGAGAAAAGTTGTCGGCTGTCTGGCTTCACAATTAATCACTTAATTAATTGAATAAAACCAAACAGAAGTGTTGAAGTAAATAATTCAACCCCAGGCAATGAACAAATTCGTGGGGAAAGGTCAGAGAAAACAAGAAAATGGTTGATACCAAATCTTTAAAATAAACAATCAAAAATGGAAATTAAAAAAAATAACCATTTCTGATTTAATAACATAAAATAGGTGTACTTATTTATAAGTAATATTTTAAATGTGATGTAAAAACTTGTAAAATTATGGAAAATGTTAATTTGTGATTTAAGCTTATTAAGCTTTAATCATCTTAAGTTTAAGCCTCCGGCTGATTGACTTGATAAATTATTGGCATTCAGTTTTATTTGCGTAATACGAATTTATATTTGCCAGCTAATGAAATCACTGGGAGCCTTAGGCTCTCTGATTATTTGCCACTGACTATTGCCAAATTAATAAGGGGAAAATTTGCAATAAATTATTTATCGCCAGAGGAAAAGCTGCTGGACAAAATGGCCTCAAGGTCACGCGCGTTTTCGCCTATACCCTTTATTTTTCTCTTTGGCCCTCAATTTGGCAATCAATTTGGATTTGGATTTCGATTTCGATTTTCGTTTTGTTTGTTGTTCGCTTTCGGGCCGCCGATTATAATCAATTGCCACGCCCACTTAATTAAATGGGCCCCCGACTAATAAGCGCTTACCAGTGGAATGGGTTAAGTGTCGCCCAGGGGGCGGTTGTGGGTTAAGGTGGGCGACAGTCGGCGGTGACCCGATTGAGAACTCGATTCCAATGCATTTGCCGGCAGATAAGCAGCTTAGACTACCTCAACATTCAGCGGGCACAGTCAAGGCCAGTGCATTAGTGCCACCCGAGTGGATCGAAAATAAATTTGTGATAAAATCTTGGTCAAATTGTGATCTCTGTAATGCACAATTTTTCAACTGTAAAGAAATGATTTTTTGTTGCATTTTTTTTGTTATTTCAAAGTGAAACAAGTCGTAAGCATATTTTTCAATCATCTTCAATAAATCATATATTAAATACTTTAACCAACTAAAATCCGAAATAAAAAATAATATTACTACAGGGACATTCTACATTTTTTCTTTATTTTCTTTTTTATAATTCCTATCTTTTTTTTTGGCTTGTTTTTTCTTTCTTCCTTCTTCAGCTTTTTACGCTGTAGGATTTTTCTAGTCAAAACCTCGACCGAATCGCTGTCTCTCTGCTTTTTTCCCGCCTCAGTTTTCCCATTTTCCACTTCTGTTTTACCGAGCTTTGTTCTCTGCAGCCGCTTTTCCTACTTCTTCTTGTTATTATTTGCGGTTTGCTGGGCAAAAACTTTTTGCCGTCTCTTTCCCACGGCTTATACCTGTCTCTTTCCGTTTCACCTGTAATTTTTGCAACTTTCAATTAGGAAGGCATTAAGCCAGAAAGTGCTTCATTGGGATGCTGGGAAATGGAAATGGAAAGGGGTTTTCCATGGCCAAAATGAAAAGCTGTCGCAGGAAAAAATATAAAAATATAGAAGAAAGCAGGGAAAAAATTCAGACAGCTAAAATTGTTCCACTCGAAATGAATTTGACTGAAGATGGCAAAGAAAATAAAAAAAAACGAGGGGGTTGAGGTTTTCGGTTTATATATATAACTATACGTATATATCTATGTATTCTATCCCTAGTTGTTGAATTTCGCAAGTTTTTTTGCGTGCTTTATTTTTTGCGGTGGGCGTGGCTTGTTTTTAATTAAAAATGAATTCACCTCTTGCCGCATCTGTCTTCGAAACAGACTAAAAAATTATTTAGGGGGAAAATAAATTGGAAAATAGATGGAAACTTGTGGAAAAAGTGAATAAATTTAATGGAGGAGAATGAACATTTTATACCGAGACTTTTGCATCGCTTCAGAGGCTTTTTCTTATTTTTGTTTTAATTAGAATACATTCAGTCTAACTTTGTTCAAATATCTTTGTTTCTGTTGCCATACTTTATAAATTTCACAAAATTAAATGCAAAATTGAACTGGCATTTCATAAAATGACTTAAACTTAAATTTACTTTAAATAACTTGTTTAACCAAAAAATGGCGAAAATAACTTAATTACCAAAGTACCGAAATACACTCACTTATCCAGTTTACACAACCCATTGAAAGTACTCGAAATCCCTGTTTGTCAACTCACCTGAAAATAGAGAAAAAAAGGTAAACAGGTTGAAAATCAATGTTTATAACGATTTTGTCAGCAATATTTTGTCTTTAGTTTATTTTTATTTTATTTAACGTATTTGTTTTGTTTTATTTCTGTTCTTGTATGCCATCCATTTATTTGCTTAACAGAAAACAGCCGAAAAGGAAAATATAAAATGGTAAAGGCAACAACATCAAAGCAATTGACAAGCTCCAATTACAACAACAAAATTGATTTAATTTGCATTTCTCGCCAATTGCAGATACACAAAATGAACAAAAGAACGCTTTTCGGCAAAACAAAACTATAAAAACAAAAAACAAATAAAAGAATGTATACCATAAATAAACACAAGAGGAAATTTCGAAAATATAGTGGAAAGATAAGGGGTTAAAAATTGAGTAAATAAAATTGACAATAAAGAATACAGAAATTGAGTGGCCAAAAATGAAGGGCTTAAAAAAGGATAAAGCTCAACAAGAACTGCAAATGTTATTGGCTGATTTTTCGCATAGCCCAATTATCCAATATTCTCCGTTTTCCAGGGCTGCCGAAAAGGGGGCGGCGGTGGGCGTGTCGTGTCTGATTTGACCTCGTTGTGTGCGGGCAAAGTTAGCGGCAATAAGCGAAAAACTGATTACACTGCCAGCGGCAGTAAACGCAATTGAAATTGATAGAGGCCGCCGGCCATGGGTGTAGTTTGAAGGGGGGTACATGTATATGTATATCTATATGTATATATCCTTGCCTCTTTGCAGGAGGAACGGCAGACGAGGCCGCAAAACCGTGGAAAACTGTTCAATTTTTGCGGCAAACTAATGCTGGCCATACATTTTTGCCTGTCTGGTGGGTATTTAAATCTGAATTCCCCGCTGTGGAGATTTTCGAGTCTTAGCTTGTTAATATTTCACATAAAGAAGTTCCCCATTCACTTTAAAACCTTTTCTTTTACTCAAAACTAAGTTAAAGCATTTAAACACATACTTTGCTTATGTTATTTTTATAATTTTATATACAATCAAAATTGAAGTATATCTTAGTAAGTTTTTAAGTTTTCAGAATATTCAAATTAACAGTGTAAAGTGGATAACCATTAATAAATAGTATATGCTAATATTAATAATAGTACCTGACTTTCTTCCCCTTTTCGTATATGATTTAAAAATGCTATTCAACTTCTCATTCAATACGTTATCGATTGCTTAGATGCAATCGCTAATCGATTATTGTGCTTATCGAAATACAACTTCTCTTTAATTACTGCGAATTTAATAATCGCATTTGTAAAGCGATTTTCGCTTTGTGCTTTAATTGCCCGATGATTCATACGCAAGCACCCACACTTTCACTAATGCCCAACACATTAACAACTCACCAACACACGCGTGGCCAACGTGTGTGTATGTATATGTGTGTAAATGTGTGTATAGATGAGCTGTGAATTATTACACGACACCGGGCGCATCTAATTAATAACAAAATTTTAATCGCCCAACGATAGCCGTGCATTAGGTGCCACTCCCCCCGTTTGCCACCGCCCCTTTTTCATAGCTCCCCCCTCGTAATGTCGCTGATTATTATTGTTATTGTTATTAGGGTTTGGAAATTTATGTGCAAAAATTTATTTGCTGCGTCGGCACTCAAATTGAGCATAATTTTTCATTTAAGTGGAAATTAATATTTTTACACCCTAATGCCAGGGACACGCCCCCTATATATTTTCATCTTGTATTTTCCCTTCTCTTGCTAATTATGTCACGTCGTTTCGAAGGGCCGAACGAAAAGGAAAATATTTGTCGAAGGCGAAGCCGATGGAAAAAACGCAAAAACGAAAGGAAACGATTTTGATAAATATATTAATGTGCCAAGCAAATGGCTTCTTCTTTCCCTCTTCTTCTCCCCTTCCGGTATGAAATATTAATTTTGATAGATAGATACATATACACTTAGGTATTTCGAGGGGGGTATTAAAGGAAATGGCGGAATTTGTAGCACACTTTTCGGCCTGATTAGAGGATATTGAACAGGAAATTGAATGGGAATTCGACGGCAGAGATTGTTGCCGTTGGTCAGGTAAATGAATTTAAAGGGAATTGCGGGCGGGGAATGTTCACAGATTTAAGAGGAGTGAAAGTGAAAATGGTAGATTTGTGAATTTATTAATGACACATGTTCTAAGGAATGTGTTTGTAAAATGCAATGAATGAACTTTCCTTAATTTTTCAGGTAATTCCTTTCAATGCAAGTGTCTTGAAGTTATTAACTTAAATACGGTCCAAATTATTTATTCCGTAATTATTTAAACTAAAGAAAGTGCACATATTTGTGAGATGCCTTTTCTCATTTTATTTTCATATTTTTGCTTACTATTTTTTTACGTTTTATCTTTTATAAGTAAATTGAACTTATCGAATCCTGTGTAAAGGAGACGTTTGACCGAACAAAATATTTCCTGGCCTCAAGAACCCGAGTGTTTGGCAGCATATGGTTATTCCTGCCACGCCTTCTTGTATCTCTCGATTTTCCCCCCAATATCCATGACGATTTTCCCCAAAACACATTGCTCATTGCCAGGGAGAGGCATAAATTTTCCTAAAAGAGAGAGACTGTATAGCCCACCCTCGGCCATGTTGCTCTATTTGTCAGCTCGTGAAACAATCATAACACCCCCTCTGGAAGCCCCCAGGAACCTAGAACCCCCTTTGCCCCGCCCCTGTCCTTGGGTTGCAATGTTTTTTGGCTTTGCATGTAACAAGCCGTCTCCCCATTTCGTCCTTTGGAGCCTTGCTCCTGCCCAGTTGCATACATTTGTCATGCTATTTGGCCAGGGCACCGCCACACAGAGAGAAAATGTTACACATCCAGTAGTTGTCCACTTCAAATAGGTCTACCAACTAAATTCTTTAAATTATATCACATTTATTTCTTTGAATTATTATTATTTTTTAAATTTATAAAACACAATTTATACTGGTAAAACTCTTCTGTATTAGAAGACACAATCATAATCACAAAATATAGTTCTATTAATATGATTGTTATGATATTATGATTTTTCAAAATTATATAATATTGTAATATTAGTTTTTTTTCTCAGTGTAAGCCCATATTGCCCCCCTTTTAGCTACACCCCTGTCGTGCTGTGTGGCTGTGTGAAAAATTCATTGAATCATATGACAAGACAGAAAACGCATTGCCTTTCTTGTGCGCAAAATAAGTGGGTAAGGGGATTGTCAGGAGGGGGGTGGGTAATGATAACCAGGCCTAGAACAGATAGCAGCGCAAACATTTCAGCTTACCAAACCGGCCACGCCTCCTCTGCTCTTCGCCCCGGCGTGTTTTGTGCATTACTTTCGGTGAGGAGGGGGCTCCACTGAAATATTGCGTATACGCAGTGGGGCACGGGCGGCGAAGGGGGGGTGGGAAAAATGTTTGGAAAATGGGTGAAAATCACGGGGGGCAAGAGCTATGGGTATGGTAAACTAACGATGCCCCAGCCACGACTTTAAACATCCTTATCAGCTGCAGCTGGGAAAGCGACCAGAGAAAAGCAGTCACACAAAAATGCACCCAGTGAGGGGGTGGTGAAATGGGGGCGGGGCGGGTGGTTGGGTGAATATAGAAAGGGGCCGGAGATAGTTTTGAATTTCATGAGTCCTCCGGGAGGCGGAGGCAGAAGCAGAGGCGGTGCACTAATGGCTTCAGTCTGTTCTATTTTCGCAAAACTCTAATTATTAATGAGCTTTCAGATATGTGGGGGCATAGGAATATGCTCCGCTTCCCACAAGGAAAATCAATGGAAAATTTGGGAAGCAATTGTGCAATTTCAAAACATTTACAATCGAACGTTATGCTTGGAAAATATTAACGAGGTACAGAAATCCATTTACTCTTTAGGGTTATGAATTAAATGTATCAAAAAATGTGTTAAATGTATTATTGCTTTTGTAATTACTTTAAAATAACATATAAATTCATAAATAAATATTTATTAAGATTGAAATAAAATATAAATTAAATTTATTGAATTTAAATGTAAATGCTTAAGTACAAATTAAAAAATTCTTTAAAATAAAGAATAAATCAGAAACTCTTAAATTAAATGAAAAGAAAGACCTGAAGAAACTGTCATGGCAACATATAAATGCTTTTACACCCGAGACATTTTAAAAATGTGAAGAATTTCCCAACATAATTTTGATTTGTCTAACTTGGTGACGACCTTCCAAGCGACTTAAATTTGAATAAACTACAAAATGCCACAATAGCAGCTCCCACACATGTCAAAATCAAAAGTATCGGCTCGGCGTATTTAACTTTTCCAGCTTGGCAGCTTTTGAAGTGGAATCAACCGCAGACAAAGACGCCCACAGACAAACACACAAGTAATCTTTTGATTAGCCAAGTTAAGACGAGGGCCACAGTATCAAAAACCAGGGCGACGGAAACTACGGAAACTGCAGTGGGGAGAATTGAATGCCGAAAAACATCAAACAAAGTGCCAGTAACACCTGCTGAAACTTTCCAAAAATGTAAAAGTACCACTTTAAAGGCTTTACAAAAGCTGCAAAGTATGTGCAGATATTTTCGGAAAAATAGAAATACATGTACTTAAAATGCCAAAAAACACCTTTTCCTGTGTTTTCTAAACTTTTACACCAATAAACTTGCTAATACATTTATAAATAGCTGACAAAATCCATTTAAAGCCACCTTTAATATTTTCAGGCCAATACTTCTACTAGTGCCTTGAACCCAGCTGTATTTTTGGTTAGTTTCTTTTGTCTTTAAGGTAGTTTCTGGTATTTCCTCTTCAACCATTGTTGCGCGGCAGCAACACAGAAATTGTAACATTTTTTTAAAGCCAGCAGCAACATCTACGGTGGCAACAGCAACATGTACAGCAGCAACAAAGAAGGCGAGCCCGGGCGTCAATAATACGCACTTTGTTTCCACCTCGCGACTTCCAACCATTTTTTGTAGCCTACTTTTAGGAGGACAAGCCAAATAAAAAAAGTCCAGTAAAAAGACACTGGAGAAAAATAGTAATTACTCTATTTTCTATCGGAAAAATATAAGACGTTCAAAATTACAATTTACAACAAAAATTAAATTGTATAGCAATGTTATAAAAAAAGAATTGATATAGCAATATATGAATATAAAATTTCCTTTCAGTGGAGAATAAAAAAATCAACATTTCGCGACATGGTACGCTGATAAAAATGACAATTGATGGGCGTACGTGGGCTTATTGGGGCATGGGCAATTGCTGAGTTATGTTTTATGACAAATGGTATGCTGGGGCGTAGTCCGCAGGGGGTGGTTTCCCAACACGCCCACCAATTGCCACAGATTCAGAGATTTTGTACCAGGAACGAGAAGATAGCCGAGGCAAAAGTAAAAATACATTGAAAATAAACTAAATGTAAAGGCTAAATTGAAGTTGCCTTAAAATTGAATTCAACTTGCTAACACAATTCATAAAATATATATTTAATAAGCTTTTCGGGTGACGTTGACTTTAAATATTTTGTTAACATCATCAGAATATTCTCCTTTCCACATTTTTATATTTTGCTAATAGCTTGTATACTTTGTGAAATGTTTTGTTCGCCCAATCCTAATACATTTGGGTTTGGGTCAAGGGGAAATTCGCCCAATCAGCATTTTCCGCCTTGTGAAAAGATGTGAAAACACTTCTTCTCCCGCTCGATTTTCTTTACATCAATTTTTTTTTTTTTTTTTGTATTCCCGATTGCCTCAAATTTTTGATTTGCTTACGTTTTTATTTGCCAATTTTTGTGCTGTCTTTTTATCGTGTATTTTGTATTCCGCTTGTCATTCATATTCGAGTGTTTCTTTTTCGCCGCTTGTTGTTGTCACTTTTGCTGTGGCAAGCGTTACGTGTCCTGTTTAACTAATCAGATATACCCACTCGCACATTCGCACGCCCAGGAGACAAAGCCGAAAAAACAGGAAGGGCCTTGTGAAATGGAATAAAATGAATTTCAGTTACTGTGCACCGAGAAAAAAGGCAATACCATCGTTGTATTGTAGCTTAAAACATCATAAAATTCAAACGTTTTCAAAACACTCCAAAAAGTTCTTTTAAGTATGCTTTAAAAATATTTGTTTTGAGTTTCAGTATAACAAAAATATGTTCAGAGTCTTCTTTTGTATGAACTTTTCTTTTGGATTAAGAGGAAATTTTAAATAACAAAACAATCAAAACAATATTTAAAATTAACTGACAAAGGTGATTTTTGAGGCATTATTTTTAAAAATAAATTGACAATGAATTGAATAAATTTTAAAATCATTCAAATAAATGTTTTGACAGGTCAATCAATGATATTGATTTCACTTAAATACTTAAACTTAATATGAGTGTAGTTCTTTTCCAAAAGTACAAACTTTTTCCCTTTTGTTTTTGTTTTTTTCTGTGTGCGGTTTTTGGTGGCGGTGCATCTGTGCTCAATTGTGCGGATTGTCAATCGCTTGCAATTTAAATAAATTGAGTGTTTTATTGGGTTTTCAATTTGATGCCCACCGCACAGAGTTTCTCCGCTTTTCTCCCATTGTTCGTATTAATCATCGTCGATTGTACGGCAGCGGTTTTTCGACAATTGGCAATCCCAATAAACCGAAGTTAGAATATTTTTCGGTGCGCAAAAATAATCAGCATGCGATGTGCACGTTTATGGCATGCTTGCAATTAATAACCGCCCATTAAAATCAATTTTTTTTGGCCGCCACTCGGAAAATTTGCCAAAATATTGCAGGGAATGCAATTAGGGAAAAGGTGTTGAGGGATTGCTAATCGATTCAATTGTGGTCAAATCAAATCGGAATGCGAATCAATTAATTTCCAAAGTTGAGGACTTGTTTTCTTGTTTTTTGTATGTTTCGTTGTTTTGCTAACTATCTTTCAAGTATTATTACGCTGTGTGACATTCTTTTCCTGTAGTTTTAGCTCACACCTTCGAATACAGTTTCCTTTTTTTTTGCATTTTTTAAGCAACTTCGTAGTACAACTAATTTCAATTTAAATACTCTTATTGTTGAAACTTAAAGCAAGGCGCCTTTTTCGCCCGAAATAATGTTAACTTTCGCAAAATGCAACCTGTTTGTGCAGCTAAACTCGTTTTTCTGCCACTCCCACTCATTATCGTTTACCGTTTTTGTGTTGCCTTTATTTGTAACCATTTTTTTTTTGTCATCATTTTGTGGCAGTGAAATGTGTTCAACATATATAAATATACAAATTCATTAAAACAAAACAGCAGAGCGAATTAAAAGAGAGAGATAGCAATTTGGACAGCGAGTGCTGACACAGTGCGACTGTAAAAATTGCATTTGTATTTAATTTTGCTTGCAACAACGAAAGAAAAAAGGTCTCGCTTTTTTTTGTTGCATATAATTCGGAGTAAATAAATGTTTCCACAAATTTGTTAGTGCGGGCTGCCTTAATATTTTACACGAGTACCCAGACGGCCATAAAAAGTTCATAGTATCATTATAAATTTTTAACAATTGTGACAATTGTTGTTGCCAGGACAACGCACAGACCATTGTGTCCTGCATCCTGTTTCACGTCCCTACACAGCTGCAATTTTCACACGCTTGTTTGGGTTTAACAAAAGCAGCGGTGCCAGAAAAAAAAATATATAAATAAAAATAATCATCATCATTGCCACAGCCGAGCACAACAAAAAAAAAGTCATTTTAAATCTGTTTATCTGCAGTTAAATCAAGAATTCAAGTTGACATTTGTTAAGCATATAGTGAAATTAGTAAAGCTTATTATGAAAAGTGAAGTCATTTTTAAATGGAGACCGTTCTTAAATTAACGTATACATTGTATAGGGAAGTGGCAAAAATATATATAAATATATTTGAAATATAAGCCGGGTTAAAGGAAAGTGCTCGTTCAGCTGCATAATTTTGGGGCGCCAAATGTTTGCCATCTTCGATTTTCCTTCCCACATTCGATGACCCAATGAACTTTTATATATCCTTTCCAGAGAAACCCTGGCAAATGTATACACATCTTTTTACATATTTTCCTGCGAGTTGAGCAAAAATAAATAAAATTCGAGTTATAAACAAAGGCAAAAATAAGGGGATGGGAGCGAAGGCATACGAATGCAAAGAATTGATGCAGAATTCGAATAATTTTATGGCATATTTAAGTGTCTGCATAATTTGCTCTCAAAATGCCTCAGTCCGTCTCTTTCTTCGCCAGCATAGCTATCTCTTTCTAGAGATGAGCACGTGATGGGATTACGAAATGCCAATCGCATGCGAATCGACCAAATTTCCATGAATATCCGAGACATTTCGAGTTCCCCGGGCTCTATCTATTGCATAACAATCAGATTGTTTTAATCGGGAGTAGCGTTCCTCAGAATTTTGTAAACTCAAAAGATTTGCAAAAACCGGAGCACCACCAAGTTTTGTTTAAAACGCAAATACTTCATTTATTTACTTTGAAATTGTGTTACATGTTTATATAGTTTTTTTGGCAATTTTCCTTATAAATGGCCAAGAATTTCCGTGCTTTTGGCCCCATCTCTATTTTTGCGGTTGGCTTTGCTGTGCAGTTTTGGTAGACCCCGTTCGCAGTTTCACCTCCCATTTTCCATTCCCCATTTCCCATTTTATTTTCCATTTCTATGCCTGTGGGTTTTCCACAGTGTGTGTGGCGGTGTGCACATGACATGAAGCACAAAAGGTTCAACTGACTGTAAAACGCTTAAATTGATTTAAATGCAAAGTCGACCCGAGAGTCCGAGTTCGAGTCCGAAAATGAATGAATGAGCGAATGAATGAATGAGTGGAGTAAGTGATTGGATAGTCAACGGGCAGCCCCCGCAGCATTTCCCCTTTTTCTGACTATTTTCCAGCTTTTGACTGGCCCTTGAGGCCATTTTCTTTTTCGCCCCTCAACTTACTTTAATCAAAAGTGCCAAAGAAGTGCCAAAGGTTGGGCAGCGTAATTTTTGCCAAGTGTATGCACAGTTTTGACGAAATATTAATTTCACATTCTACAAAATCGACATACATATGTGTGGCAAATTAGTTGTTTAAAATGCCATGCAATTTCATTATCACTTTTTTATAGTACAATTTCTGGTATACTATTAATATATGTGTATGCTGTTTTCCTAACTATCTTTTCTTTCCATCTGATTTTGTCAAGTCTCAAACATGTTAAAATCAAAACTGTCAAACAATTAGATGTTTTATGATGATTTATTACTTTCAATAAATAACATTAAAATGATAGACATTTTGTATCATTTGCCAATAGTAGATACCATATTTTTGTGCACAGCTGTATGTGTGCAAAACTTTGGCCGCAAAACATAGCGAGGAAAATAAAAATAAGCAAAATAAAGAGGGGAGGAAAGTTTGTTGGCTCTGCGTGAAGCTCAATGAGCTCAAAAATCTCTTTTTAATACTTGGGCATAACTAAATTAACAAAGCATAAGTACAAACTAAGCTGGCTTGTGTGTGTGTGTGTTTTTGTTGTGTCTGCTCCTGAAGTTTGGCTTCATTTAACAATTTTAGGCAAATTAAATTTCGGCCTGCCTGCAAGCCAAAGCAATTTTCCGGCTACAAATGAGCAAGAATTTTCCAAAGTGGGAGGCATTTCCCAGCCTGGCATACAAACATGTACATAAGTGAGCCTTAAAAATATGAGTTATGAGCTAAGAGAGATTTACTAGAAATACATAAGAAACAATTCATTTTTGGGTACATTTGAAAAATGTCAATACCGAGTTTTAGAAAATTCTTCACTTTTTCCCACCTTCTTTATACCACATTTTGCACCGGCAGAGTAAAACAAAATGCGTTGCGAAATAAGATGGACAGAGGACATGACCAGGATGTCGGCAAATAAACGCTTGCAGGTTGTATAAAAATTGTATATGCAAATGAAGGTAAACAACAGAAACGGACAGCGGCAGGGAAAATAAGGAAAATATAATTTTTTCTTGTGCTGCCCACTTTGTTTGCCTCTAATGTGAAGGGCAGGACTCGCTTCCTGGACGGTGTGTCACTCTGTTTTAAGGATGCCAGGACCCTTCAGGGATAACGAAGGATGAGTGGCAAACTTCTTTTTGTGCCGGCCTTTTATTTGTCCATTTCCCCTGCATATACATTTCATTTTTTTTTTACCATTTCCATTCCGCCCCTTGTTTTGTATTCCGTGACTCCTTCTCGTGACTGGGCCTATGAATTGAATTATTAAGCATGCTCTCTCGCTGCCAGGTCATTCAAATGCAGAAAGCGCCGGCAGCGAGCTGCTCGCGATTTTCTGCTCAAATGGAGGCACAAACTTCGGCCAAAAAACGAAAAAAAAAAAAAAAGCACAACAAAATCGGCAAAGAAAACCCTGCCGGAAAAAACCGGGAAACATTTTCACGGCGGTAAAGTGAAATGAAAATGCTCCCCGGCAAATAAATGAAAATTAACCAAAGTGAGACGGACTCAACTCAATCGCAGCTCAATTGGAGCACCTTTTTTTGTTTTGCCCAGGACCAGCTTAAATAATAATTAAGTAAAGTATGTAAGTATATTTTTTCGGGCTTTTCGAAGAACTCAGCGGTGTGAAAAAGTGTTAGTGCAATGCAGAAAAAGCTTTGACGACTATTTTTCCAGAGTGTCATTTTACAAGGAATTTTAAAATTGTTTTAAATAGCTTGCAGAAGGTTTTGTAGTTTTTTAAAAGAGTTTCAAAAAGGGACAGGGCTTCAAAAATTACACTTAGACTTACAAAAATCAATGAAATCTATAATCATATTAAAAAAAAGCATGAATTTAGCACTCAAAAATTGAACAAGAGTTTTTAGAGTTCTTAAAAAAGGGTTCTTAAATGAAATGAACATACAAAAATGGCTGCTTTATTCAATTAAAATCGATCGATCGCAAAAATGTACCAAAGGCGAGAAGACTGCGAAAAAAAGCGGATAGAAAAATAAAGGAAAACTGCAGTTTTGTCCACTTTAAAAACTTTCGAGTTGACCGAAAACTTTGCCCTTTTCTCGGCGAGGCTGCATAGGCGTAGAAAAACAAGAGAAAGCCCAACCTAAATGTATACATAAAATAAAAATAAAAATTACAAACAAGGACAAAACTTTTCTAATCTAAAAAAGCACAAAGGCAAACACCAGGCGTCGGTGGGCGGTGGGCAGTGGGCGTGGAGTGTAGGCCAAGTGCAAAATAAAATTATGGTATTAAATTTTCATGTCAATTACAAACGGCGTCAGCCAACAACAGCAAAAACATCGCAAAAAAAGCAAGAGCAGAAGGAAAAAATAGGTGTTGGAGTGGGCGAAAAAGCCAAGAAGCTGGCCATAATAAATGGCTCCCCCCCCGGCGAATTTCCACACCCCTCCCCTCTTGCCACCCAATGAAAAGCAGGTGTCAAAAGCAAGTGGCGCACTTGCAATTACAACAAAAAGCAGCAGGAGCCGCAAAAAGGCACGCTAAAATTTAAATGAAAACCCAAGGAAATGCAGAAATTATGGCACACTTTTTGGAGCGGTGAAAAAAGACCAGAAATTAAACGCATATTTTCCTACTTTTCCTTTGTTGGTATTTTGAATTTTGACATTAGTATGTATTTAATCAGCTTAATTAAAATAGAGGGATATGTTAATCTGCAAAGCATTTTTTAATTCAATTGTTTGTGTAGTGTATTTACAAACATTAAATTTATTTTAATTATATGTTTTTTTTGGTAAAGTCTAGAAAATTATACAAATTAGTCTTTTAAGTGCTATTAATATATTTTCAAAGCTATGTATTTTTAATTCCGGTAAATTGTTTCGACTTCAAGCTAGATTTCGCATTACTCAAGCGATAATGTTTGCTTTGCATTTATCCACTATTGAAGTTGATTCTAAATAAATAAAAGTCGAAAAAATAGCGTAAGCTTTTTTGCATTTATACCCATCGATATTGGTTTGTTAACTTTATAAATTTAAATTTTAAAGGTTGATCCTGTTGTTTTTCCAATTGCTCCTCGCTTTGAGCAAAGTTTTTGCGCTAGTTTCTTGTTTATATATAAGCACCTATATTCGTGTGTATTTTTCACTTTTTGCCAAGCTTCTTCCCGCTTTCCGAAGTAGGTAAAAAACTTTTCCGTTTCCTCTTCTCCATTTTGGCCACCTACTTTCGGCCAAAACCAAGAGCTTCCAGCATTTTTTCGCATTGCCGTTTATTTCCCTTTTATTTTGTTGGCCAATTTCCGGTAATTCAGTTTTATGCAGCAAACTTTTCTATTTTTTTCGCTCCGCTCTTCGCATCGCATTTATAAATAAATATGTTTTTTTTTTTTGACGGTGTGGGCGGTGGATGGTGGGTATTTCTGGTACCCAAGGTCATTGAGATGTGTAAACTTTTGCCCATTTGCAGTTGGGCGAAGCAACAAATGATGATGAACATTTTTATGGGGCAGCACAGTGCGTTTCACGTCGTTAAATCACTGGCAAGGGATCAGAGTTGAGAAGTCTGTGAAGTTGTGTGCACTTTTACGAATTCCATTTGGTATGGCGAATATTCGCTTTATTTGTTGTTCTACTTTTGAGTTTTGTTCATGTGTTCTTATTTTCGATTATTGGTTTGCTACAGATGATAAGTTTTTTGCCATTACATTTAATTTTAAACGCGATTCGTACTCGTTAATAATATTAAACAAATAATATTTTAATATATAATACAATTTAAGTATTTTTTAATGTTGCTAAGTTACATCATTCCAACGCTCTTACTTTTTTAATTGAACTTTCATTTTTTAATTCGCCTAAAAATATGAACAAAAATATGTGTAATCTATTTTATTGAATTCAAAATATTGTTTTTGCTAATTAAAAATTCTATTAATAATTATATTTGAAAATTCTCGGAAATTCTATGAACTGTACTTTAGACTTTATTTCTCCGCCGACTTTAGAATGTCTTAGATAATTTTCACTTTCACAGCATCTCAATGCCACGCCCCCACATCCCCCTATTTTGCCCCACTCTTAATTTGATTAGAAAAGTTTCGACTTGAAAAAATCAGAAATTTTATGACTTCACGAACGCAAGGAAAAATTTGAAACACCAGGAGGAAAAAAACGAGAAGGAGAGAAATATTTTTGGTCTGGTTTGTTGAGGTTTTCCACCCACATTTTCCCGAATTTTCCGCTATTACCCGTTCTCCCTCTTCAGTTGCTTTGTTGTGGTCTCCACTTGAAAAATTTGATTGGCAAACAAGATTTTTTGTTGCTGTTGGTTTTTGTCATTTTGGCAATTGGCTAAAAGTTAATAGAGTGGGAACTAAGAGGTGGGTTTTCACAGACTTTCAAGTGAATCGCTCGGAAACTACAATTAAATTGTGAGAGAATCTGAACCAAATCAAGTCCCAATCTGTCAGAGGTGAACCCACAAAGTTGGTTGGTTTGTTTTTTCTCCGCAAAAGCGAGGAACTCGGTACTTTTCTTATATATTTTTTTTATATTAAAGATTGGCCTTGGGCCATTTGAAAAGCTAACTAGATCCATAAAAATATCTACCAAATGTTTGGTAATAGTTGTAAGCTGGCAGATGCACATATAATCCTAGATAATATTTAATGTGCTTTTGATGTCCAGATTATTATTTACATAATAAATACTAATAATATTGGTTAATCGCATATTTCAAAGAAACCTATGTTTTTTTATTTATAAATTGGGAAATCCCATATATCTTATGCTGAACATCTTTATTAAAATGAATGAACATAAAGTAATATTTATTTTAGTAATTTTTTGTAGAAATCTGTCCAATTAAATCTTATTGAATCCTTTCGGAATTCTTCTAATAAGGTTCTTACTTGTGGGTTTTCTTTTATTTGTTTCCAATAGGTGTTATTTTTGAGTAACATTTTCTTATTAGACGCGGTTTTTTTGTTTAATTTTAAAGTAATTTAAACCCATGTTTGATTAAATGGAATCCACAATGCAAAACATCCAATTCGATTAAGTATATTTAGTATACTCTTATTAGTTTCTATCCTGCTATATTAATATTTCCCATAGGTAGTTTCGTAAAAATGCATTTCCAATTGGATATATCCATTGTAGCCAATAAGAACTATTTTTTTTTTAAATCAAACCAAACCCAGGTTTTATAAGGATAAGGCGACTAAAATTGGTCAAAAAGTACCTTTTTAAAGGAAAATAAATCATTGAATAAAGGCTGGACTATTAATTTGAATTGACAAAAACGTGTTTCGTGGAAAATTCGAGCCTCTGAGCACACGAAATCGGAATATATATTAAAGTTTAGCCAACAAAGCGAAAACATCAAAGTGAATTTGCTCAGTTGTGGAGGTCTGGCATTTTTGGTCATTCCATTAGCGAAGTCCGGAAGCGGAATACGACCTCTGATCCCCGGGCGAAAGCCGCCCACCCACATTTTTTTTTTGCCAACATTTATGACGTGGGCGTCTCTCCTAATTGACTTGAAACATTTTCACCATGTACTACCGCCACATGTACAAAAAAAGTTCCAAGTCATTTTGCATTGATTGATTGATTGATGGTTTGGCTGATTGGCCGGGCTTGGATTTCACTTGCACTCAAGCAACAGCCCCTTAAATGCAAGACAAGCAAGGAAAAGCTCGGGGGAAAATGGGGAAAATAAAGCATAGCATACTTAGTTGCATCAAATATGAAGGAGAAACATTTTTCGGTCTTGAGTCCTCAAACGAAGCTCAGACCTCTTAACTCTTGCAAAACCTTTGGGCTTATTTAGTTGACTTTTTGAAAATAAAACAAACTTTTTCGAGTTATTATATTTAAAGTTAAAGGTTAGCGATATTTTGTATAATGATATACTCAATCTGTTCAGGAATTTATAAATACGCGTACAGTCTATTTTTATGGTAAATCAATTACTTTTATTTTATTTCAATTTTACAAAAATTAGCATTGAATGTTAGTTCTCCAACTGCACTCACTTGTTAAACTTAAAATAGTGATTTTTTTAAAATGTTTTTTTACGATTACATAACTTAATAATTTAATCAAATAAAATGTCATTAATTCTATAAGTCACAAAGTAAATCATGATATTTTAAAAACTACTTGTGCTTGTTATTTTTAACTTTTAACACTCTAAAAACTCAGAGTTTTCTAATGCGTGACTCTTTTAATTACATTTATAGATATTAAACAGAAGAAGCAAAGTAATAACTGAACATCTATTTGCGTTCCAACAGCAAGTTACCTGAATCATTTAATAGGCCAAGAGCCATATAAGTTTAAGTGTAAGCATATCACTTAAGTGAGCCAACGGCTTTAAACGCAACTTACCATAAAGGAAAATGTCCAGGAAAATGTGGAAAGTTGTTCACTGCTGTATTTTCTTTTTTTGCTGTTTCTTTTTTTGCGGTCCTGCGAGGTGTTTTGTTGTGGCCAAGTGGATATCGTGTTTGGCCTTGGAGGCGCTGTATTTTTCCCTCCCCACAAAAAAACGGGTTTATGTCGCCAACTTCTACTTCTATAAATTGCCTTTTTTTAGTTGTATTTTTTTAGTTGCAGGTGCAACTCGCCTCGGATGCTGAATGAATGGGTTTGATTTTTTTTGCAGACCGGTTGCACAGGAAGTTGGCCAACACACACAGAAACACAGGCACACACAATAACAAAAAAAATGTGTAATTTATTTTTCGTTTTTATGGGATATCTTTAAGATATTTTTGAGATTTATTTGGAATTTTTTATATTTATTTTAGATTTTCTTATCATTTTCCTCATGGTTTTTATATATATAAATATTTCATCAATTCTAGGAACAAACACAGATTGCACTTTCAAAAAATTATGTTTCTGATATATTTTGGGGGTTATACTTCAGTTGTTTGTTTTATGTTATGATGCAGTGTGGAGTTGTAGTTTTTTTTTTATTTTTTTTTTTTTTTTATGTTTTTATTGTTGTATTTGTTGTTGTTTTTTGTGATTTTTTGTTGTTGCGAGCGACACGCAACCGAATTACACGACTGTCTGCAGACACGGCGGAACACGTACTAAAAACTTGTTATAGGAAAATCGCTCTTTGGCCATCGCAGTGCCGCCTCTGTCGGCGTCGACGTCGGCCGCGCTGCCGTCGTTAACAGAGGCACGCGCATGCAAAAACAATGTGGGGAAAACTGTTCCCCTTTTCCGCCGCCCCCCCTCGCTACCCATTTGATCAGTGAAAAGTGTTCCCAAATAGTGGAGTTCGCGTGCCGTCCTGCTGCTAAAAATAAAATACCCGAGCGTTGCTCCCTCTCTGTCGCACTGGCTATGCCCCTCTCTTTCTATTGCATGGTTAGCATTTTGTACTAAATTTAAGCGAACTGAAACGAAGGCAACTTCGTGCCTGAAAAGCAGGTCGTTGGCAGTCGGTTCGGATTTAATGTTAACAGGATATAACAGTTCTGTTTTTCGGTAACATAACAGCAATGTTTTTTTTTGGTGGGGGGGTTGGGGGGCTATGCTATCCGAAGATATCGGGGGGCTTAAGTGATATTATAGCCCGGCATAAATTAGCCATCGGGTCCGACGCATTAAAATCTTGATTGGTGGCCGGCAGATGCAGTTCCAAAAAGAAGAAAAAATAAGCGGAAGTGCCACACAAAAGTGACAGCAGCAACAGCATGTCCCACATCGAAAAAATATATATATGTATATATGAATAAATCTACAGCAGGTTTCAAAATAGTGGTAATATTTTCCAGTTTTACAAAATTTGTTTCAAAACTATGGCAAACTAATTATTTACATTTATTAGTCAATGGGTTTGGAACACTATTTAATTTTTGATTTGTAAATAGTTATTAAAAAAGTTTTGGTTTCGTTTTATTTTATATATTATCAATAAAATATAAACAAACTACCGAACAGAAAATTACTTACTTTATTAAATTGATAAAAAACAAATAAGACATATTTGATTGAAGAACTTTAATATTTTTACGCACAAATAAATTTAATTTACATTGTCATCTTACACAGGTGCACCACTATTCTTTTGAACATGGCTGTAAATGGATAGGTATAGCGATATATTGGAGAAGGCATCCCCCGCGGGGGAAAAGTGTTATATGGGAAAGCGAACTCTTGACATTGATAAGACAAACTGGCATAAAGAGTCCCGCTGCCACTTCCATTTCCACCGGAGAATGGGTCACCCAAATGCTGGGAAAACACAGTGGGAGTTGGAAAATTGTTCTTGCCTATCGAGTAATTTATACACTTCGTTTGGGCTTTATACTCAATAAAAATAGTGGTTAAGTAAAGTGAATTGGACTTTAAAGTTAAATTTGTTGTTTGTTATTTTTACTTTATATTAAGACATATATTAATATTATTAATTTTATAAATATATATTTATATATGTATATATTGTGATTGGGATGGATTTTAAGAAATGATTTGATTCATTGGCAGAATAGAATTTGGTGACACTGTTTTCCCTGCGATCTCGTGACAAAGCACTTGAAAAGCCTTTTCCCCGTTTTCCCCAGTTTTTCCAGTTCGAAGAAGTATTGACAATTCACGCTGCCAGCATCTCGCTCTCTTATTGTTCCCTGCGATTGGGAATGGGGTTAAAAATTTAAATAAAATGCGCATGCAAAAAAAAAGGGCAAGAGAGGTAATGTGAAGAAGACACAACAGATGTTTACAACAAAGGCCAGGCCCATAATTAAAAGCTGGCCCAGAATGCAACTGAGAACTTTCCATACTCCCACCCACGAAACGCCCACTTCTTCAACGGGCCCACAACAATATTTTAATTTTAACTCACTTTAAAGATTTTTTTCTTAACATGCTAAATACATTAAGATATATTATCATATTATCTTTAAACAATAAAAAGAATATATATTTAACATCATTTCAAAATATTGTAATTGAATTAATAATAGATCATTACAGTTCTTTTTATTAAAATTGTCATCTTATTTTCTTTTGGGATCAATATTTTATATCTTTAATTAAATTAACATTTTACTGAACATCGCTCAATATCTACTCAGAAACATTTAAAGCTGAAAGTTAAATCCTAAAAAATACCGCAATTTTGTTCAGTGCCCCATGGCTTTTCCTCCTTGATAGTGTGAAATGTTTTTAAGCCGAAATTTACGAGTAACGCCTCCTAAAAAAAAATAGAAAAAAATACCTAGTCCAGAAGCTAAAAACAACACAAGGGGGGCGTCTTTTAGAGATTTTTTGGGCCTGGGATCTCGTTTCGCTTTTCATTTTTTCATTTTTTCGATTTTGATTTCTGGGTTGTGACAGACGAATGTCAATAGAGCGAGACGGCCGATCCCCATCTCACTCGCACAGCTCAGCAGCCGTCGCATGCCCATCAACAACAAATCAATGACGACGACACATGTTGGACATCCCAACTTGAAACCGAAAACTGGAAGTCGGAAGAGATAGTACAGAGTGGGGATGACACCAAGAAATCAGGGTGCACTGAAGAAAAAAACCATGAAATTCATGCCCCAACCATATCATGGCATTTAGGAAAAACAAAATAGCTATAACTACAATTACAATTTCTTGCATGACTTCCATGAATGCTTATAAAAAATGACGAACAGATATACAAATTTACAAATAAATAAATTTACTTTTATTTTTGAAAACTTGAAGTTTATCGAACACATCAACCATTTTGAATTTCTTAAGGAATTCGTAAAGGACTCAATTTTCAACTGACACTTAAATTTGAGTTTTTAAAGGCTCTAATAATGTATAATTATAATTGAGCCAATTAATAACATATTTTTCTACAACATTTTTCTCAACCATTGATTGTAACAATAAAAAAACACCATAATGAGAAATAATTGGAATTGGTACTTCTGCTACCCAACCTTTTCTTCCAGTGTTTCGTAGGACAGCAACAATGCAAGCGTTTAAGCATTTGGAAGCAATTACCGCAGCAATGAAGCGTTGAATGAATGGGAATGAATGGCCAAGAACGGCAGATGAGGTAGTTGAGCGGTATGCCGAGGTGCGGACAGAGTGAGAGGGGCATATGGAGTTTAAGCGGTGCGACAGGGAGGGCCATATGGAGCGGGACACACGTGTCCATGTGGATCAGTTTGCTCCACCCCCCACCCCTTAAAAACGAATTTATGTACATTTTTGTGCATATTTCCTGGGATTTTGGATGCTCGTTTGGCGCTCGGTCGCCTCTTCCTCTTATTTATCGGGATTACTTACTTAGTGGAAACGACAAACGACTTTAGACAGAGAGGGGGCTAAAAGGAGAGAAAGAGACGGAGGTAGACGGAAACACGAGACGTTTCAAATGCCAATGAGCCGCAGATAAACGAGATGCGGACCACAGTGAATTCGGGATATATTACAATGAAAATTGGAACATAAATAGGATATTTTAAAAATATCTATGATAGTACTAATGAATAAGAACAACTGGATATTAATAAAAACAGTCCCATCGCAAAAGTAAACTCAAAAATTAAATATGATTGGAAATGTTGTAGTTAACTAATTACTAAATCACCCAAATTAAAATTTGATGAAGGGTTTATAATTTATATGGTTTTTTCTTGAGGTAAATTTGTCTGTAAGGAATTTACTTCTTTCGAAAAAAGTGTAATTTATTTTAAAACTAAATATTGAATATAATTTATAGGCCAAAACCCTTGTTAAACAATAATATTTGTTGAAAAAATAAGCTTTGAAATATTTTAAATTGGTGTTTGGGTTGATAAGATAATACAATTTTTTTAAAAATCTTATATTTAGTGTAATCACTGTAGTTGGGCCTCCGACTTTCGGTGCTGAAGTTGTTTCCGCATAATCGAGAGCGGAACAACGGAAGCTGCGTATAGAAAGAGATGTGCATATGTGAACTGAAAGGGACAGTACTATGTGATCACCCCAAAGGAAAGGCTTTTTTATGGGTGAAAGGGAGTGGGAAGTCTACTCTAATTGCTGCACTCCAGAAAATCCAAACGAACATTTTTGACTTTGCATTTTTATCTTTGTTCTCTGAGTTTACCCCTGCCTTCATTTGTTTTGTTGCTTTCTTGTCTTAGTATCTTATTTTCATTTTGGTTGCCCTTTTACGACGTTGTTGCTGCTTTTGTTTGTGTTCTGCCTCTTTAGTGTTGTTATGATTGCAGTTGTTCGAGTCGCTCTTGTTGTTGTTATTTTGTGGTCGATGACAGCTGAAAATTGGAAGGAAGCGCCGCCTGAAGCACAGTGGAATAAATGACTAAAAAATAATTAATAAACATTTTTAAAATAAACATACATATATTAAAACAAAAAAATTATACTACTTTTATTTTTTGAAAAGTCTTATTGGTACAAAATGGACATTTTTGGCTTGCTCTATTTAGTTGTACAAAAATGCTGCCTACTTTTGGGGACAGGTTAACGTTATTGACTGTTAATCTTATAATATTTTTAATATTTTGGGATCTTTTTTTTATTTATTAATTTTGATATATGTACAAAGCTCACATATGATATTTAAAACAATAAACAGTTTCGCACACATTTCTTAAAGCAGAAATTAGCTTTAAAAATTGATAATCCATGTGTTTCTGTGACAATTAACTAAATAAATTAAATATGGATTTAATTTAAGATCATATAAGATATGTTTTATTTTTTTTTTTTCCTCACTTATTTCGAACCACTGTACCCCAGCCTCCAATCATGGCCTTAAAAATCTGTGACGCTTGGCACTTCCGTCCCTTTATGTATTTTTTACATTTTTTTTTGTGATTTGTTTTTTGTTACCTCCTGCTCCTGTTTTTTTGTTCAACTGTTTGCTCAGGCATTTCAATAGAAAATTTTAAATATTAAAGTTTTGTGTGCTTAGCGCCTGATGCCCGTGTTATTGTATTTGCGTTTGATATATTTGTATATACATAGCTCCGCCGCTTGTTGTTGTTTGGAAATTGAGTTTCGGCGTTGATACTTCTATTTAGTCAGGCCGAAAATTTTGTTTTTATGTTCGATTTCAAGTGGGTGCGAGCGAGAGGCCCAGTGTGGGAGGGGGATGCGTGATGAGCGCTTCCGTTTCCGCCGCTAGTAGGGCAATTATTATGCTACTCAAACCGTTCGAGCGCAAATAATTCCAACTGAAAAAAATGAGGAAAAAATGAGGAAAAAATACAGAAAATCGTAGCCGACCCTTTGCTATCCATGGGATTTTTAGTCGACAGTAAATTACTTCATCTGCTGGTGAATTTTCTGCATTAAGTTTGCTGCAAATTGAGAGTGTCTATATATTTTACGCTTTATTAAATATTTATGCTTACTTTCAGCATTGGCCTAAAAATGTAGTGATGTAAATTCTTAGAAAGTTAATTCATCAATTGATTTGGATATTGATTAAATTTTTAATTAACACAATTGTGTTTCCTCAATGTGGTTCATTTATTTTAATAATTGGGGCTAATAAAATATGGCATATATGTTATTCAAGCACATATTTGTCTAGAGTTTCTAAACGACTTGTAAGTTGTTACAAAATGAAGCAATTTTGGTTTCCCACTTATTTTTATTTTATATCAGTTAGCCAGCATTCCCATCTTGATGCCAGGAATAGCCAATACTTTTAAAATAAAAGGGTACGCGAACTGTTTAAATATCAATAGCGTAAGAATGAAAAAGAAGCACCGTGACTGTTGTAAGTCGCTCATTGTTGCCTTTTTCAAGGGGCACACGTCAATAATTGCGCTCGAAAAGAAGTTAAGGAAAACACAATCAAGCGAGGGGTCCTGCCAAGATCTTAACCCCTGGCTGCCCCGCCGTCCCCTTTCCGCCCCATCGTGCAGCTCTTAATGTGAAAATCATGCAATGAACCAAATTCGAACGGAAATGATTCACACTCCAGCTGAAATGCGATTCGAGTGGCTGAGGGACCAGAACAAAAATACGAAAAATACAAAAATAAGGGGAAAGCCCCCGAGAAGGGCGTCTCGAATCGAAATTGCGTTTTCAACAATTGCTGCAACAACAGTGACGCCATTTGAAACAACAATAGCAAATGTGTTCCTTACCCCTACATGTTTTCGAGATGAGCGACTGCCACCGATGAAAGCCAGAAAACGGGGATGTGTACACTGGCAGAAAAAAATGGGAAATAAAATGAATGATGGCTGGATAAATATTGCAAAATATTAAATAGGCCTCAAATAACTAATACACCTAGTACACCAAATTGTTCTATTTACAATCTAAATGCACCAGACTAGATTTATTATGTCATTATTAATTTTATTTCCCTATTTTGCCAATATAAAATATTCTAGTTAAGGTATGCTTCCTACTGTTGCTTTAGAAATGGTACTATAAAAAATTAAATGTTCTCTATTTATGCGCACATTTTTTGCTCAGTGCACAGTGAACAGACAAACACTGTCAAAGCAATGTCAACGCAAATATTTCACTTCCTGTTCTTTCGATTTTCCCCGGCTAGCTGGAGTTTTCCTGAGCCAAGCTCCGACAAAAGGTTCAAAGGTCAAGGATTTTCACGTTTAATTAGACATGAGACGTTGCCACAGCAGCGGTACGTGGGCGGTATGGGCGGTGAGGGGGCGTGGCAGCATCAGTGGGCGCAGGAGCGGCATTTAAATTTCCAATTAGCCGCCCACTGGCGGCAAAAGCTTCAGGTTAAATACCTGAGTGACACAAAGAAGTGTTTTTGAAGCTTAAGTCGCTCGGACAGTGGAAAATTTCGGGGTGGTGCGGTGGAAAACTGGGTGGAAAAAGTGGGCGGAAATGGGGGTGCCGTCGAGACTATGTCTTGGCATTTGTTGCTCTTTAATTATGCGCCAATTTATAATTAAATGATCTTGGCAATATTTCAATACTTCAGCTGTAATTTGCCGTCTAGTGAAATAATTTTCATTTTGCTCGTTTGATTGATGCCTTTTGTACGATAATAATAAGCTCTCAAGGAATAATAGATTGAGTGGGAAATACTAGAATTGAATTTCAGGACACTTAGCTGCTAATAAATAATAAGGAATTAATTCACATTTAAGGAAGTCAATGAATTGAAATGTTTTCAATTGATAAAAGGCTTGAGTACAGGTCTGAAATTGATTTTGGAGACTATAGTTAGTTCTGTGAAGAATAATTTTATTGTTGCGAACAATTGGAAGAACATACAGTTGTTACAATAATATTTCAAATTCGAATAGAGATATTGAGAGAATCAAGCCATAAGTCTCAAGAACTTGTCGCTTTAAATTCGTTTTCAATTTGGTAAAGTTATGGATTCCAGAAGTTTAATTTTGGGTCACCTTTTTACAACTCATCAGAAACTTAAAAATAACTAACAGGAAACTGGGTCAAAAAATTAATAAAGTGACAAATTTTCGATTTCGGTGCTTAAAAACAATAAAGCTAACACAGTGAAATGTTAAATTTGTATTGACTAATCAAGTTTGTTCATGTTCCCCAAAATAATTTAATAATAAAAATATCTCTTAATAGAGAAGTGCATTTGGGCAATATTCGCTTAAGTTTCATATGTGTTTTCGGTTTATTTGCGACATCTTTGAATTGCAATGAGACGTTTGTCGCATTTCCCCCCACATTTTCCACCCACCAGCCTTTTAAGATGTTTTCTCGGGACTCGACGCATGCCATTTGCCATATTTCAATTGCATTTTAATTCATTTGAGTGTGTGCATTTCCAGTTTCTTTGCCATTTAACCCCTTCGAGCCAGACACTTTTCCCGCTTTTCCAGCTTTTTCTGGGAAAAACCAGCCCCTTGTGTCAGCGATGTAGCCTCGAGGAGACTGGCACTACTTTAGCATTTAATTATTCTGAAAGAGATATGTGCTGGCACATATTTACGTTCACACTCCATGGGGTTAAAGTAAATTTTTGGTGGCAATTTTATGGGAAACTTCGGGCTTTGGCTCAAGGGATTTGCCAACTGGATTTGTATGTAAGAGTCTACTAATATGTTAGTCAAATGTTTGCCTCTATTTAATCGGGATTATGCAATTAAAATGCACATTCACTCGGACAGAATGGGCTTAAATAAAGTAATAAAGTACCTACTGAATTGATTTATTTTGATAAGCGCTCATTTGAAGTAATATTTTTTTGGAGTCATTTATAAATATTTTTCATATCTATTATGTTTTAATATTTTACATAAGATTGGTATTTCCTACTTTTTTGTGGTTATTTCTTTTATTTCGGAGTTTTAAAATTAAAAGTTCGGTTTTCCATTGCCTCATTGTTTTTACTTTGCCTTTGGCCATTTAATATTGTCACTTGCCCGTTTCTGTGTTGTTTTTTCTGGCTTAAAGGACGCTTTTTATGGGTTTTTAATTTTCTTTGATTTGATTTCCATTTCCGTCCTCCGCTGTTCGTCTCGTCTCCTTGTCCATGCATAAATATGTTTTTCCTCGGCTTTTCCTTCTTGAGGTCCTTGCAGTTTCTTATTTATTTATTCGGTTCCGTTTCTGTTGTTGTTCGCTTTAATAGCTTCATAAAAATTCCTTCATTTGATTTCATGTCAATTTTCCTCCCTCACCCACCGAACGAAATGATCACAATAAAATAATAAAATGCAAGTAAATGAAAATGAAACGCAAATAAAATTTTATTAACTTTAAGTGAGGGACATTTTGCGGTTTGATGGGGGCGATAAAAGGTGGGGGGTTTGGCTCTTAGGGTGCGTAAAGTGTTAACACGAAATATGGCCTACATTAGGGAGTCGTAAAAGGGTTTCTTTTACCACCCATTATAAAGTGATAAAATTCTGTATATTTTTTTAAAACACCATTTTTTAAATTAATAAATTTATTTCAACAACACTTCAACAACTATGGAATTCCATTATTGGACAATTATTAGCAATTTTATCGTAATAATGCTAATACTTTGAGAGATAAATATGGGAGAAAACACTGAGCAATTACTGCAAGATAAAAACAATTAATATTTGAATGAGAAATCCGAGTTTGTTGCGATCTCAAGCGTATTTCCGCTATTTGTTTTATCTCCTCCAGTTATGGCGAACGTTCTCAGTCTCTGAAAATAGATTCTCGGTTTTTAGAAGGGACCCCCATTTTTCAGCACTTCTTTCCCCATCGCAGGACTCCAAGGAATTTCCGGATTCTGGGATCTTCCGGTTCTACGGTTTTCTTCACTTTTTTCGCAAGTCGCTTGATAAAATTAAATTTATTCATAATTTTTACAAACGAAAATAATGTATTTTGCTTGCGTTTCTCCACCCTTTTGTGGTTTGTTTTTTTGTGTTTTATTATTTTTTTGCCAGCTTTGAAGTGCAGCTCACTCAATTTCCTGGAACGATTTGTAAGCATGTTAATGGCTGGTTGGGAGCTTGGGGCTTTAGGGGGTTAAGGCGGAGCTCGCACCTTGACCAAACGGCTAGACAAATATTGACGAATTGTTTGACCACCATTCACATAGAAACGCTAAACAAGCGCAGGTCATAAATGGAGAAATAAAACTGAAAATAGAGATGGTACAGTATTACCATTCCTGATCAAGAATATATATACATACTTCACTGCGTTGCACACTTTTGATCAAAATTATAATACCCTCTGCAAGGGTATAATAAAGCGCAAATAAGCGATAAGAACATAAGCTCATTTCTATTTATATGCTAGTCCACATACATATTTGGTGATTTGGGTTTTTCCAATTGTTGGCCGCCGGATGAGAGACTTGGACGGCCACGTACTCTAGATAAGAATATATTATATTTTCTAATATTTTAGGCTTCGTTGTTTCTTCAACAACCAGGTTCATTTCAGTTTTAATTTAAATTCGTTTTGAGTAGGTCGAACAACTTAAGATGCTGGGACTATTATCCTATTTGCTTGGCTTATTAATTTTTCCAAGTGTACAAGGAGGAATTGGGTTGAATTCAAAGGATCAGTCGTCGTGTGTTCTCCAAGATGCACCTCAACAGTGTGGCTCCTTTTGCCTGGCCGCACTCAACCCTCTTTTCGACCACTCTCGCAATATCCGAAAAAGGTTGGATGAAATCGAGGCAGGGCAGAAAGCCTTTAGGATGACCACCGCGCAA
The DNA here is from genome assembly GCA_018153305.1 of Drosophila kurseongensis. Lineage (NCBI taxonomy): Eukaryota > Metazoa > Arthropoda > Insecta > Diptera > Drosophilidae > Drosophila > Drosophila kurseongensis. Next base: position 3,586,762 of record JAECXX010000141.1, read on the forward strand.
GGACAAGAGGATCTGCAGGCCGGGCTCGATTCGAGATTCAAGCTGTCGGAAGAAAAACATATGGCGGTGAATTCCGATGTGAAGAACCAACTGCAGGAACTTGGAAGAAAAGTAAACCAGATCACCACAAAAGAAGACTTCGGGAATTCAATTCAGGCTCTGAATGCGAGATTCGACAGAACGGAGGAACAACTTAGGAAGGTGAGTTACGGATGGCAGATATACAGACAGACATTTAGACTGACAGACAAATATAAATCTTAGAAATCCCATCGAAATTGCTTATCTCTGTTTAGAGGTAAATTTAATGTATACAAAACACAATAATAACAATTTTTTAGAAAATAAGTACAGTACTGCAACGAAAGTTCATTACACAAATTTTGTTCAGTTTGTTTTGAATCGACGCTGACAACGTTATCAATATTTTCTTTTGTAAGCTTAATTAAGATTTATTGCAGTAACCAACTAATTTAAATATATAAAACGAATGCAATGATTATTGTTTTAACGCCTGTTCTAAATCATTTTGTACAGATAAAAATAACAGCCGATGCCAACGATGATCTCAAAAGCCAAGTAAATACTTTAGAAGACACCATAAAAGACTTGCAGAGTCAGTTAAAAATATCCGAAGGTCAAACCAAAAGCAAAGAAGATATTTTAAAGGCGAAAGAGAAGGAAATCAAAAGCCAGCATGAACACCTTAAAAATAGAGATGAACAAATCTCTGACCTTAGCAATCAAATTAAGGCGCTTGAAAAAACAAAATCAGAACTATCTAGTCAGCTTTCTGAATTGCAGAAAACTGATGACAATTTACCTGACTCTTGTCCCTGTGGCAGTCCCAATGGGATTTACCAAATAAAGGTTCGAGGTCTGGAACCCTTTAAAGTGTCATGTGCGACGTCTCCACCTGGCTGGACTGTAATTCAGAGACGCATTGACGGATCCGAGAACTTCAATAGAAACTGGAATGACTATAAATCTGGATTTGGAAATGTCAGTAGAGAATTCTTCATCGGGCTGGAAAAATTGCATCGGATGACTGAGGCACGACCCCACGAACTCTACATTAAACTTGAGAAGGTTGATGGATCCACCAGCTACGCTCAATACGATGACTTTAAGATCGGGAGTGAGGAGGAATTGTACGAGTTGAAGAATGTAGGAAAATATTCTGGTGAAGCCGGAGACTCCCTTACAGACAGTAAGAACCAAAAGTTCTCCACATTTGATCGGGATAATGACAGTGATAGATATGGAAATTGTGCCCATGAAGTCGGTGCATGGTGGCACAAATACTGTTCACGAAGGTATACCTGTTTATTTATGCTCTTATTAAATCTTCCTTTATAATCACTTTAAATTACAGTACGCTCAATGGAAAATACTTCAAAGATGGCAAAGGTTGGCCTGGAATTGATTGGTACTCATGGAATAAAAATATTTTTGACTCACTTACCTTTGTCGAAATGATGATAAGGCCCAAGTCCTTATGAGACGCACTGTTTATATGTTTATATTTGAATATTAATAAAAAATTCTAAGTCTATTCTGTACTCACAATAGTGTCTGGTATTAATTTGATTTTATTTGATGAAATGGGAGATTTGATAAAGTGATTGAGATTATTTTACAACTAATCTGCGTATTTAGGAACATAAATACGGATAAGTGGAGGGGGTTGGTAAGCTATTTGAAGATTTTACTCAATTTGGGTTTACAGTGCGTTTTTGGGGGCTTCCAATCCGCTGGAATTCGGAATCCTGAATCTGTAATCCTGAATCCGGACCCCAGGAAACATTCATTCAACGACACTCCCTATAGAAACGTAGGGACTATAGATGTTTCCGATTTACTTTTCTTTCGGATGCCGTTTGCCATTTCTATTTAATTGCGTATTTAAAAAGTTTGTATTAAGTCAATTTGATGGGTATGTAAGAAATTATCTGGATAAGGGTATTTTCAGCCTGAAGATTATATTATTCTTGGGTCCGCACATTGGAGGTGGTTGCTACCCAAGGGGCAAAGTCAAGGCAACGATTGTCTTTCTGTTCTGGTGTTGAATGTGATTCCCGAAATCAATTCAAATACCGGAAGACGGTGTCTACAAACATACTTGCGCACAGATAAGCACTTTCAGTAGCATCTGAAGATCATTCTGCGGTTCTAGATTAGCAGCCAGCTAGACACATAAATACATAAGTACGAGACGAGTGCGATAAGCGGTCGCTTTTTATACCTTGGTGATATTATAATTTAGGTCAGGAGTTTGCAGTGCCAAACATTACCCTGGCAGTTATTACAAAACTACTATTTCAATTTCTATGCATATATTACTAAAAACAATGAAGCTGTGTTCACTTTGCGCTGCATTTTGCCATCGTTTCTTTGGAAGCTATATGATATTGTTGTCCAATTTTAATTTAATTGAAACCTTAATTTTTAATAATAATAATAATATTTAAATATTACCAAATCCCAAAGAACAAAACAAATAATTAAAAACAACAAAGTTATAATTTTTTCGAATTTATTTTTTCGATTGTTCCTATGGGAGCTATATGAAATAGTCGCCCATATATAGAAAAACAACTTTTGGGAAAGTTTTAATTAGATAGCTTTAAGGGAGGGAGTAGTTTGCGTAGAAACGGACAGACGGACAGACGGACAGGGCTAAATCGACTCTCCTGATCAAGGATATATATACTTTATAGGGTCGGAAATGTCTTCTTCACTGCGTTGCAAGCTTTTGACTGAAATAATAATACCCTTTGCAAGGGTATACAAATACGACAATCATACTTAAAATATAGTTTAGCCTTTTAAAATAGTTTAAAAAATAAATAAAATTTAAGCATAAAATATTGCTTGGATGCACAATTTTTGTTAGCTGCAATAAGTTGCGAAATTAAGTTTAAAGCTTGTTAAAGGACATGATTATTATTTGAGGTGTTCAAAATTATAAAACACATAGAAATCCAGTAAGTGGATCTTGGTAATTTTCCTGGGTTAGTTTGCCTATGACGATTGACTACTGTGAATGCAGGGAGAAGCAAATAACAGTTAGCAGGAAAAGCGAATGAAAACCGAGAAAAAATAGCGCGAGAAAGGACAAAGACAGAAGGAGGGAGAAAGAGGGAGACCACACAATAATGGGGAAAAAGGAAAGCAAAGTAGGAAATTATGATATCATCTTTATGACGCCATTATGGTCGCTGTCTTGCTTTCCCACCCGCATTTTCACCCTTTCACTCGTGTGTGCGAATGTGTGTGGGTGTGTGTGGGTTCTCTGCCCACCACCCACTCTGTAAACATGCTATGACTAACTGTCATGACCACCCCGTCTCCCTACCCCCCTCCCACCAGGAAAAACCACCTCCTGTCGAGGAAAACTGTTGTAAATGTCAAAGACCGGAAAAGCAAGATGGGGAAAATGCAACAGTTTTGCCTTCGGCTGTCTTTGGGTTAAGCCAAAAGGGTTAACAGTGCCGAAAGCCAAATAAAAAGTAGCAGATTCTTTTCGCACCATTTCAAAACCGCAACAATTTGGGGGAAAAGTTGCGAAAATGAGGGGGAAATAAATTTTCGCCGTGGTTAGTTTCAACCAAAATTCGATTTCCCTCTAAATTATAAGTATAAATGCAAAAACTTCGCTTGACTTAATTAATTAAAGTAGAACATAGTTTTTGAATGCTTGCTAATTTAAAAAACTAATTTATATTATTCCTGAAATGTATCCATTTTTTTTGTTATGAACCATAGAAATTTCTTATAGAACTCACCAAATTTCACTTCAGAATTTAAGAAACGTTTAAAGTAAGAAAATCCTTAAAAATGTCATTTGAAATAAAATTGCCTAAAATCACATAAATTGCTTGTCCATTTCTTGTCGCTTTTTGAAAGTGGAAAACTTAAACATTTCTTGAAAACCACTGAAATGTTTAGTTTTGGCCTAAGCCCCACCTGGGATAATTATGGCAAACTTGTGCTCCTATATCGGTATATACATATATCCTCCCCCCCCCACTAAGCTGCTTTGTTTCGAGCCGTTTTACGTGTTTTGCCAGGCCAAAGTCTCTCATAAATTTAATGATGTTTTTGCCTCGGCTTTTCCTTCTTGCCTTCACAATTTCCTTTTTTTTTCGTGCGTATTTTTCAGGCTTCAGTTTTTGTTTTTCCATGGGGCCCCTAATGAACGCGCTGATGAGGCGGGCGCATAAAACTCGACTTCCAACTCAGCTTCCAAGCGCGGTGTCTAACGTTCTAGAAATAACATTTGTAGGTAATAAATTCAAAAGATAATACACCCACAAGGCCTGGTGTTCGGGGTTCTATTCTGGGTTTCTTTCCAGCCTGTTCTAGGCTGCACATAACTTGCCTGGTCCTCCTTGGGATTGCTGCACTGCAAGAAAATCATGCCCAAAATGGAAATTTTTAAAAACAGGAACAAACAGCTTAACAAGGCTGTTTTAAGGCAGCTTGTTGTATGCATTTTAACCGCAAACCATTGTTATATATTTTTCTAATAATTAATTACTCGCAGTGTATTTATTGCAGCGTTAAGCCAAGTCTGGGTATAAATTTAGACGAGTGTTGGGGCGGTAGGGGGTTAAGAGCCACGCACATTGAAATATTACACCTGCAATTGGCGATGTTGGGACGGGGTTTTGTTTTCCCCACTGGGTGGGTGGGTGTTAATGAGGTTGTGTGTGTGTATGGGCATGGGAATAGGTTGGGTGGCAGGACTAGGGATGAGGTCAGAGGTTACTGCGTATAGCGATGCGTTGGTTAATGCCAGTCATCGTCTTCATTAACCAGATGTGTTAGGCCCTAATTTTATTTTACTTTTGAATTCCTCCATCTGCTCTGATTTTAGATAGCTTCATTGTGTGTCAATTCCTTAAGTAGGTGGGAAATTTCATTATTTCTTTATTTATAAAATGGCTTCTATATAAATAGCTTCGTTCACAACTAATTGTGTGTCTTCATATTACCTAAATAATCTGCTTGTATACATTTTGTTTTTTAAATAGGCCTAGGAACTTCTTTTTATTTTTTCATTAGCAAGGGACTTACTTTATTACGTTTTTTTTATTATTTTAATTTTATTCATAAAAGTACTATTTCTGAGACATGCCCTTTTCTTATTTTTCCCATAAAACTTTGATGGACCATTTGGTGGAAAACTACAATAAAACCAAATGTGAAATTTAAAGCTAGTCCTGGCAGTATCATTCGTATGTATATATAAATCCAGCGATGATATACTCCTACCTCGTATCTCTTTGGATTTTCCTCTCAATTTTTGTTGTACAACATTTTCCACTTAAGCCACAAGAAGAGCCCAAAAAACAGATTCTCCTCTTACCGAAATGGGGAAGTGGATATCTGGAGTGGGTGGGGCTTAAAGGCGGCGGCGTGTCATTAGGTTACATGCTTGTAATTACAATTCAGAGAGGGAACTCGGTGAAAAACAAGAGTCCAAGGCAACCGCCCCTCATCCCGAGTCTCGTCCTGCAGACTCCTGCCGGGTCATTGAAGTAGGGGGGACTTTTCGGGGGACCCGTAAATCCCCGTGCCCACATATGCAGATTGTCTTCTGGCTCACCTTTTTTGGGCGCCCTCGTGCCATTCTTTTTTGTGTTTCCTGCTGGTGAACAACACAAAAATTATGTCATAAAAATGTTACTGCTAATGTTGAGCACATGCACTGGGCAAAATTTAATTTTATTTTAGTTCACGATGGAATATTAATAAAAAGCATCTAATTTTCTCATTTTGTAATCTTATGAATAGCTATATAATGAATTGTAACATTTAAAGGAAAGGATCTAGAAAGAAAAGTTTCTTTTGGAACTCGCTGGAAAATATAATTAATAATTGATTCAATCTTATGAGTATATAATATAAGAAAAGAAGAGATTAAGTTCTTAAACAGAAATAAATAATCAAGAATGCAAATCTTATTTAAACTTGTAAAAATCTTTTGGAAGAAAAGGAGTAAACAAAAGGGAATCAAAAACTAATATTAAAACCGAGTTTAAATCCACAAAAAACAAGGCAATCTAAAGCAAATATTATTATTTTATTTTGTAAGAAAACATTTTTGCTGCGTGCATTTGTAAAAAATACACACTCACAAAGGAAACCGCAGCCACAAAATGCCGCATTAAAATCACAAAATATAAATACAATATGCAGGGCTTTGTGGCAGCACCCCTGCCGAATTTTCCAGCCCCCCTTTCGCCGCCCATCTGTTTTGCGGAAGGAAGCAGGGAACTTTTATGTTTATGGAAAATAACGTGAAAGGTTGTGGAGGTCCAGAAGGAAAAATAAAGGAAGGGGAACGGAGGTAAGTGACTAACTTTCGAAAGTTTGCCAGCGATAAAAGGCGCTACAACAATTCTTTTTCGATATGGAATATTTCCCGTTATTACTTTACAAACCCCCCCTCCCCACAAAAAGGAACGATAATTTAGGGATACAAATGCTGTAAAAATAAAAGCAGTCATATTAAAGTTGCACTTAATTTTATTAAAATACAACGGAAACTGATATATCTATAAAAACCTATCTATATATGTACATAACCCTAAGCAATTGTAGTTACAAATTAGATTCGAAAAACATAAATTTATCCACCCATTTTAGTCATTTTACTGCCACTTCAGCTGTATATCTTGCCTTTTGGCCAAGAGCTTAGCTTGATTAACAACCAAGACCCAAAGACCCCAAAACAAGCAGGCATTATCTCATCTTGTTAGCTGTCATCGAGGTTGGATACCAACTAAGTCTAACACTTGCTTTGTGGAAGTAATTTCGGCCATAAACTGTAATGGCTTATCTAAGAATACATTTTAACTAAATGCAAATTATGTTTAATTAACCTAAATGCCATTTTGGTATTAAAAATAATTATTTTTAGTAAATTTGTAATTTAAATTTCTGTGACTAAAGTGCTTTTGCTTTTTAGTTTATAAAATCAAATTTAAATACTTTAAGGACAAGAATTGGTATTTATAATACAGATATTTTAAATAAACTTTTCATCTGGATATTTATATTCTTGATACTTGATAGCTAAAGTTTCAAAGCTTAACAAAAATACATACTGGTTATACAGAATTCTTAAAATACATTCCATTTATTTTCCCCACACATTTCCTTTGAAACATGAAATTATAATAAAATGCAGTTATTCTTAAGCCGAGCCAATTAAAATTCAATTCCTGGCCCCCCATAATTCCACGAACTATGAACTTTGCGTACTGCCAGTTCCCAGTTTATGATCTTTTGAGCCTGCAACCAATCCCCAGTAAAGTGCCAGATGCGTGTGGGTCGTAAAATATGAGTGATTCCGTGTAGTATCCGAGGGTATTTTCATATTTTCATATTTCCCGCATCCCGCATCCCACATTCCGCAGCCCACTTCCCGTTTATCTTTGTATCCCTGTATCTTTGCATCTTGCGATTCATTATTCTTTTCCATTGTCATACACCTCAACCCCCCCACCCCATCTCGTTTTTTGCTTGGCTGGCCTTTAATGTGTCACCGTAGACATCTATTAAAACTTCATTCATACTGCGGTTTGCAGGATACACGCGATGAGCAGGATCCATCCACGAGGAGCACATTCAAATCTGATTTCGGAAATGGAATATGCGGTGAGATGGCGGATCTCAGGGGTCGGGGAATCCCCGTCAACGGCAGCGAGAACAAATACCAGAAATTAGATGAGCTCGGCTTCAGCTAGCAAGTCCATCTGTCAAACATTGTGCCCGGTGACAGTTTCTGTGGCTTTTTATTGTTGCCGGGGGAGCTCCTTTTTTTGGGGGGACGAGCATCCTGCACGCAAAACAATATTTTTTCCATTTTCCTAAGCTGAAACAAATTTGTATACCAGTTATACCTATTCAACAGTATTTCATGTTGTTAGATAGTTCAAAATTAATTCTATATCTTCTTAAATCACTGTATTTGTGGTATTTCTAGAGAAGAATACTAATAACATAATTTACATATTTGACGTTATTTTAATTAGTATTCTCTGGAAAGTATTTGATATTCAGCTTTATCACATTTTTGTTTACAAATTCTAATTGGATAAGAATTGTAATTAAAAATGCAGTAATAATTATGTTTATTTTAAAATTATAAATATATGTGGCATTTGTGGAGACACATAACATGACATAAATAGATAAATATTTGGTAGAAACATATTGATTTTAAAGTTATTGATTATGAAGCGATTTTGATTATTTTATGAGAAATTTGTTCGAGTCTCTGTGTTTTAATACAAATACAAATTGAAATAATAATTTTTCTTTAAGTGTTTGGGGGATGCTGCTTATGATGATGTTGTTGCCTTTTTGATGGTTCGCTTTATTTTTTCCTGCGTTGTTTTTTGGGGGCGGAGAACGTTAAAATATGAGCACATTTCACTCGCTTAGAGTGTGTGCTCCTGTGTGTTGTGAGTGTTGTGTAGATGGCACATGTGGCCACTTCCAGCCCCCATAATTTCGCCCTATACCATTCCCGTTCTTACCTATCCCATCGCTACCTGGCAACCATATGTGGCCTTTTATTACGATTATGATTACGTGTAAGTGCAGGAGTTGGGGGCTCACGATTCTGTCCCCGGGCTGTGGGCTCCATTAAAGAAATCAGAAACCGGCAACAGCTGACAGAATCAATATCTACGTAAATCCCCCCCTCCCCACCTCATTATGCTAATCACAATGATTAGAGCTGGTGGAGCCCAGAAACCAATCTGGGCCCCGACTCCCAGCAATTTGTCACGCCGCCTGGGAAGCCCATCGGTCTTATCGGCCGCACCAGATCTCGAATCTGAGATCCCAGATCTCTCGAAATCGTCGGAGAACGAGCCGAAAAATCCCAAAAACGAAACTACGGCGAAAATTAAAGATTATAAGCACTGAAGTTCAGATGGTAGGCCAGCGATATACACTATAAATAAATAAATAATTAAATAAAACATTGTTTCTTTGCTAAAAATAAAGCACTAATTTTGGCGATTGAAATTCAAGGACCCAAAGAATCCAAAAAAAATTAAACATATTTTTTTTGCGATCAAAATTACAAATTTCAAGAACTTGAAAATTAAATAAAATACTGCCTATGTAGATAATAATTTAAAATTCCAAGTCAGCAAAAAGAAGGAACTGATTTGATTGTAAATATTATTAACAATAACAAATTCTTTCGTTTTTTAAACTTTATATTATTATTTTTTGTTGAAGGCCTTGACCTGTATGATAAGTACCAAAGATATTTGTTAAGAACTTTTATTTCTGTCAACAATTGTTCATCTTTGACTCTAGGTTTTTGTTTTATATATTTTGGTTCCACGATATCCCTCTTTTTAAACAAATACCTGTTACCAACTTCGAGGGTCTACCATTGGACTCCTTCTCATGGCTAACGATTAATTTGTGAAAGAGGTTCGCCGGTCAGTTGGGCAGGTCCAAAGCCAAAGACAAAGACCAAGACAACGCCAAGTTAAAGGCCAAAGAAAGAGCCCTGAGCTCCAGTTCCAGTTCCAGTTTTAAGACAAAGACAAGTTCTTGTGTTATTTAATGTGGCACGGCGACGGCGTTGGCGATGTGCTCATTGATAATCATAAGCAAGCTAATGAGGCGGCAGACGATAAGCTGCACCGAGAGAAAAAGGTACATCAATGATAAAGGAATAAAATATTGATATTTTTTATTATGTACAAAACATCGCAAATAATTTTTTTTTATTAGCTTAAGATCGTCATTATAAAAGTATTTTTAATTCAAAATAAATAAATTATAAAGGACTTCTAAATTTAAAAAAAAAAAGAAAAAGGTAAGAAATATTTGCATTCTAATTAAAGGTGGGCCAAAACAATTTTTTTTTTGCGTTTCGTACCGGACTTTTTCCCCAGTGTGTGGTAGCGTGTTGCCTGTACCAATTTGCAGACCCAAAAGCTGCTTTAATGATGATATAGCTGATCGCTCCGCCGGCGAGTGACGATATCTCCAATTGGGCCGAAAACGTTCCTCCAATCCTGGCCACTTGCTACTTATCCGGGCCAATTATCTCTGGGAAGAAAAACCGATTCGCCGGCTCATCGAAGACTGGAGTGTGGACTGCCGGACTATCGGACTGCCGGACTATCAGACTACTGGACTAATGAGTGCAATTTGCTTCTTGTCTTGGCCACTAAATGCTCGCATTAGTTTAGATAAATAGCTTAATTAATACGTTTAGTCTGGCTGGCGAGCGAGAGCCTCCATGTCGGCAATTACAACAATAACGAGCGGCAATTATTAGCCTAATGGCATTGTTTGATTTCCGCACTGCACTTTTGGGCGCCATATATAGTTCGGGATCCGCTAAGTGGCCACTACTCTGGCGGGTGGAGGGGGGAAGGGGGGATGTAGTAATGTTTGGCCAGGCCAAATAGATGGATGGCTGTATTCAGTGGCCCGATTAGCGCATTTCCACACGGGGGCTTCCATTAGAGCCATTCGCATAAATGGGTGCGAGTAATTCACCGACTTCCATCGGGGGCCACTTTCGCTGATGGAAAGCCCTCAAACGAATTTCGAAAAAATCTGCAAACTCTTAGGCAGTGCTTACCGGTCTACCAAAATGTATTACAACTTTAACAAGGCTCTACTTGCCACACTGGAGAAAATATTGGTATATTTCTAATAGGTTTTTACATCTACAAATAAAATAAATTATTTCGGAGCGATCTTCACCAGGCAAATTAAATGAATTGACACCATGGAATTAAAATAAAAAGAAATAGTGAATTATAGTTCAAAGATTTTAAAACAATTTGCAATGGATTACAAGTCTAGTACGAAGATTAAAATTGCGAACATAATAGTTTATACGAAGATTAAAATTGCAAAACATAATAGTTTGTACGAAGATTAAAATTGCGAACATATGATTTTCTGGCATCTAAATACAAGTGAAATTAGCTAAGACTGAATCTTCCGGTGCAAAAGATTTTAAACACGGCTCCTATATCTATCCCAACTATTCTGACCGTTTCTTATACAACCTTACGATTGCCATAATAATAGTTAGGCAACCATCGACTGTTCTTTATAACTGGCTCATATAACCGAAAAGCAACCCGCATGTGATTATGGGCCACACCTAAAAGATGGGCTTCCGGCGATCCACTCACCGCCAGCATATCGAAATCAATTTCTCACGTTTTCGGTTTCATCGGGCGGATCGATTGTCGAGCGATTTCCCTGTGTCTAATGAATGCCCCAGTTTGGTCGTGGAAAATGCGCCACAAAGACAAAAGATAATGCCGATCCGAGACCCAAAAAGCCCATAACCCATAATCCATAACCCATAACCAAAAACTCAAAACCGAGAAACCAAGAAACCAAGAAACGCCCCCGTTTCGGCCGAAAACAATGACCGTGACTAATGCAAATACCCGAATGCCTGGCCATGCTCATAAACACCTCATCAGCGATCATTACGATGCCTTCTCCCAACGAAATTAGAAATAAATGGACAGCGAGACCATGCGGAATATGTCTCAATATGTGAGAGTAGGGGCCATAAATCGCGGCGTGGATCGCGGCTCGTTAAAAAATTAAATTAATAAAACTTAATTTGCACACAGGGCGAATAAAAAGACGAGCGAAGCAGACGCCAAATGACCAAATCAGGGCTCCAAATGAGCTGCCCACTACTTTCCACAGATCGTTCTCTCTTTTTTGTGTAATCTATGGGTTTTTAATACCCTATTAGAGGGCTATACAAATGTATCAATAAGGTAACGTTTCTTGATTTAAATGTTAAGTTAGGAAATTGGACTACCATTTCTTATTATCTTATCTTATATCACTTATCATTATCTTGTGCTATTTTAAAGAACCGATAAATATATAAATATATATTAAATTCTGTTGGATATTTAAATTTGTAAAATTGGAATATTCATTAACAATCCAAAAGTATATAACATATATGTTATAATAAATATTTTTCTATATAAAATCAAGTGTAATATAAACTTAATTTTTCTTGAGTAATGTTAAGTACAAGTACGGCCTGCAATAAAGTAGTTGTTTATAAAAGGGTATTCCAGCTTCAACCAATTGCGTTTTTTTGTTTTAGTTAGGTATAGATTTATGTTTTTTGTTGTGCTTTTTTTTGTTGTGGGGCGTTTGCGACGACGGCATTTGCTGATAATGATCGATTTGGCGCTCGAGAAATGTGTCAAAAGCAACACCAAAGTCACTCGAATGAGTCGGCGAATTTTATTGGGCGGATGATTGATGAACCAGATTGGAATCGTGGCTTATAAGGGGCTTAGGTTATAGTGGAGGGTCCGCCGGAAGGACCCTTATAATGGATTGTTCACCGGCGGGGGGCTGGAATCACCGATAATTGGATTATAATTTGCTGAGGGACTTTTATGTCCAGCGCGATTCCTAATCGAAATTCAGTTGGGCTCCGCAAACATTTGGTTTGCTAGTTTTCTCTATCACAACTATAAGCTCACAATTTTGGCCCCAATTTGGGGTCTTAAAAATAATACAACAACAAGTTTTTAAATCGTTTTAAAATAGCTTTGGCCTTGAAGTATTATTTGATTTTATTTGTCGACTGAGAGATTATCAAATCAATTAGAATTTTGCGTATTAAATAAAATGGAATAAAATGTATAATAAAAAGAGCTCGCCATTATTATGTGTTTTGTTCAACAAACGTATTGTTAATATTACCTAGGGTGCATTTTGTTTTTACTAAGCCTGACCATTTTCATATTTGTGTTTAATTTTTCGGGCAATTGACGCCTTAAATATTACCCTTCACTTAAACTGTTCAACACATTTTCGCCATAGTGTCCCGCCGATTTTCCAACTTTTTCCCGCCCCCTGGACTTTGCCACAATTTTGCCTGATTTGCCTTCCGATTTTCCCCCAAAAAACACCGAAACTCACCACTCAACCGCTGCAAATCCAATTTGTTTGCTTAGGATGCATGAACCACAAATCAATTACGCGCCCTCTTCAACAACAACAACCACAAATTCTACAAAAACAACAACAACAACAGCGGCAACAGCAACGGGAATTACAAAAACTAAAACAACAACAAAAAAGCAGCGGGAAGGAAAAACTACACGGCTCAAATTAATGAAAATCCAATGAAAAGCGCCACATGCAGAGTGAGTACACGGGAAAACTCCTCACTTTTTGGGCATCTACAGTCGTGTTCAAATTGATAATTTCAAATGGCTTTTTATTGTAACCAGATATACTATCATTTGAATACTCCATTCAATCCATATCCCTTTAAAATAACCTGGACCTTTAAATATTAAATTATTAACATAATATTTTAAGCTTAATTAAACGATTTTGTTTATTGAAAAAGGAAAGCCATATGGAAATTCATAGTTGTATATTCTTTTAATATATAATCTAGATAATCTGTAAAAGATTTAAATCTTATAATTCATTATAGTTTTGTATTAAATGTTTAGTTTGTTTTATAAGCAACGAGTATGCAAAGTGCGTAGGCCTGATTTTTTCAACACAGCTGTGTATCACACAAGCACGGTAGTTTTTTCGGTTAAAACAAATTCATTACGCAACTGGAATGAAAATGAAAATGGGAATAAGATAGCCCGAAGAGCCTGACAAATGGAGGGCCCATTTTCCGGGGGCCCAGCGGGTGTTTCTTTTTTTTTGAGGCCAATAAAGAGCCGATCGCTTAGCGTGAAAAATGCGTGTGAGCAAAGCCACACAAGTCGACGGATCTCTGTTTTTGATTGAGTTGCATTTCCTGATTTTCCTGATTCCCAAAAAGAAAAAAAAAACGAATTCGAAACTTCAACCGAAACCCAAGACGACTTCTAAAAAAAAAAAGATCCAAAAATGTTGACAAAACAAATAAACAAAAGTTTGCGGCGCAAATTCAAAGGAAAAACGCTAACAAGAATGAGAAGATAAAGTTGCATATCGCATTACAAAGGCTGTCATTATCCTGGGCTGGAACTCCAAGAGCCCCTCAGTTTTTTTGAGTCTTTTAAGTGCAATTGCAGGCATCTCTGGACATTGATTTACCCAAAGGACTCGCAGGACTCGCCCACAGGCGCCTGCAGCCCGCAATCCGCAATCCGATACTTTCAAGTGGTCAACGAAGATATATATGTATGTATTATACATATACGGCCACGGCCACGGCCCATTGAAATTTGATTTCCATGTTTTGGATGTTTGGGTTACGCCCCGGCACTCTCCATAATTTACGATGGTCATCTGGAAATACTTAGGCTCGGTCCTAATTGCAATCGGGCCTGCCTGCAGCTGTCATCCCCGATCTCCAATCCACAATCCTCAATCTCCAATTCCCAGTCGCCATATCCTCAAGTCCTCAAGTCCTCAAGTCCTCAAAGTCCTCTCAAGTGGGTGTCGACTCGGGTCTCGAGCTGCGTTGGCATTCCGAACTTAGTTGGAGTGCTCCGGCAGAGATTTGGCCAAGGGTCCCATTAGGATTGGATGGATGTCGCTAATGACCGACAAAAGTTGCTGGTGGACATGCAAATGGCAGCGGTTTCAACAGGATCCTTCAGTTATCTCGGGCTTATTGAAAACAAATGATGGTTTTTGTCAAACACTCCAATCGTAGGCGATAATATTTCCTTGTCAAAAGCACTCCGCACTGCATCTTATCAATTACAAAAAACAAGGCCTATGATGTATTTTTATTTCAATTTGTTGGTGTATGACTTTGGAAATAGTAAAATATCACTAATTTTACGATGAAATAGCCGATAATTGTCCGATAAGGAAATGCCATACCTTGTTGAACTCGTAACAAAATTTCCATTCAAGTTGCATTGACAACTATTTTTGTACAATTTTCAAGCAAAATCATGATGATAACCATTAAGAAAAATGCAAAAACCGGTCAAAAAATAATTTTTTGCACAAAACAGTTATTCTTTTGGCTGCGCGTCTTATTTTGGCCAAATTAGAACCGAAAGAGCCTTATAAACTATCATTTCGACCAAAAATATAAACACTTTATAGGGTCGGAAATGTCTCCAAGTTTATAAAAAGTATGACATTAATATATTTTCTAGGCCATTACTTTCCGGAAAATCCCTCCCCAAGTTTTCCGCTTGCTTCTGCGAAAGGTACTCTTCCGAGTGCTCTAAAGTCCCCCCATCATCCGCGCTGTCACTCCCCCAAGAAAAAGTGCCATCCCAACTTCCTCCAACTCTACCCGATCTTCAAAGGAAAGCCCCAGGCCCACCCCGAATAATGGAATTCCCAGTCGAGGATCTTGAAATCAGATTGTCAACATGGCCTCGCACGTGATATCGATGCATTAACGGAAGTGTTTCAATTGTGTATTCCCCGGGTGCCCGAAAATAGACACGGAAATGTAACAAACTTCTGGCCAAAGATCAATAATCGTCGCGCCCCCTCAGTAAAGGTATAGGTATAGGTATGTGTGTATAAAGCCCCCCGAAGAAAACAGGGAACATTGAAAAATGTTGCCCCGCGCTGGGTCATAAAAAAAAAGGTGTCCAACTTCCCCATTTCGCTTTGTTTTTCCCACTCCTTGGAAAAACCGAATCCCGAATGCCGAATACCGAAAATGACAAACAGACGCGGCAAATAAATAACGAGAAATGTTGTGTAGGGGGCGTAATGCCATAGAGCCGGGGGTATTACGGATCCCCTGGTTTCTACCCACTTAAAACAAAACCCCCGGGCGAGCGACAAATTAACACGCCAGGCGGCGGTAGTCAAAAGACCGGGAAGTACGGGAAGTACGGGAGCTTCGAGGGGATCTATTTTAAGACTCGGGGCAGACAACTCGGTCGCCTGATCCAGTAGTCATCCTATTCCATTCCATTCCATCCCCAGTCGCATCCATGTAGCACCTTTATTAATTGCAGGCGACGAGACGAGCGTTTGACATGTTTAATGCGAAAATCTGGAGAGAGGCAGGGAGAAAGCAGTGGGAGAGAGTGCACTGGGAGAAATTGTATGACATTTATATAATAATTTTTTATTTATGTTATATCGAACTTTAGTATTTTTCAGTTTCCCATTATAAATTCATCATTTTGAAAATCATTTTCAATAATTTATGCTATTTATTATCGATTAAGTGAATATGTGGATCATAAGTAGTTCTTAAAAAAATACAAATCATTCATGTACAATTGTTTTTCAATTTGATCACGCATAACTTTTTAACGAATGGTCCGATTTGAAAAATTTCTTCTACATTTCGATAGGTATTGATAAACACAATAAAACTGCATTTTTACTTTTCCGAAATATTTAAATTTTTAAAATCGTATATGAGCGATTGTGGGCGTTAAAGGGGGCGTGGCACCTTTTTGAAACAAACTTGCGCTGCGTAGGAACTCCTAGAATCTGCATGCAAAATGCCAATCTTCTAGCTTTTATAGTTTCCGAGATCTCAGCGTTCATACGGACGGACAGACGGACAGACGGACATGGCTAGATCGACTCGGCTAGTGATCCTGAACAAGAATATATATACTTTATAGGGTCGGAAACGCTTCCTTCTACCTGTTACATACTTTTGCACGAATACAATATACCCTTTTACTCTACGAGTAGCGGGTATAATAAATGTATATCCTATTCGATTTTAAACTTTAAATGATTTATAATAACACAACATATTTGAGTAGAGGTATACACTAAGTGTGAATATATAATAACGAATGTACAGAAAAAAAAAATATATATATATATGGATGAAAAAATCAAAATACTTGCTTAACTTTTAAAGGCTTAATTTGGATTGTAAAATTTTCTAGCGTATCAGGATTTCTTTTTCAGTGCACACCGCTTCAAAGTCCCGTTTAAAAGATTGAGGAACATTCGTGGTCTATTTTGGTAAACAGAATGCCAGAACGTCTCTCCCCATCGCAGGCGACGTTGACATAGGCTGGAAATTCTTGCGACTCCATCTATTTCGGTTGCCGACCAGACAGCCCAGCATTAAACAGCCTATATGGCACATATAGCCACATAGCCCATGGCACATAGCACATAGCACATCGCAATCTGCAGACAGCGGATTGCAGACTGCAGACTGGAGATCGGAGATCGGTGATCGGTGGCAAAGACAGCTGACGCCACACCCGGGGGCAAAGTCGAAAAAGTAGTGCCATGTGGGACTCCCGATCTGGAGCTCCATTCCGTTCCCCGAACGAAGGGACTCAGTTCGCATGTCTGACTCAATCCCCCGCCCTTCGTTTCCTTTGTCTGTGTTTTTATTTGAAAGGGGAAAAAACGGCAACGGCCGTTCCTCAAAATTGGATCTGAATGAATGATTTTTTATACCCTTGCAGAGGGTATTATAATTTCTGTCAAAAGTTTGCAACGCAGTGAAGAAGACATTTCCGATCCCATAAAGTATATATATTCTTGATCAGCACCACCAGGAGAGTCGATCTAGCCATGTCCACCTGTCCGTCTGTCCGTTTCTACGCAAACTAGTCCCTCAGCTTTAAAGCAATCTGCTTGAAACTTTCCCAAAAGTTGTCTTTCTATTGCAGGTAGTATATAAATCAGAATGAGCCGGATCGGGCGACTATATCATATAGCTCCCATAGGAACAATCGGAAAAATAAATTCGAAAAAATTATAACTTTGTTGTTTTTAATTATTTGTTTTGTTTTTTGGGATTTGGTAATATTTAAAAATTATTATTATTAAAAATTAAGGTTTCAATTAAATTAAAATCGGACAACAATATCATATAGCTTCCAAAGAAACGATGGAAAAATGCAGTGCAAAGTTGACACAGCTTCATTGTTTTTAGTAATATAGGCATAGAAATTGAAATAGTCGTTTTGTAATAACTGCAAGGGTAATGTTTGGCACTGCAAACTCCTGACCTAAATTATAATATCACCAAGGTATAAAAAGCGACCGCTTATCGCACTCGTTTCGTACTTATGTATTTATGTGTCTAGCTGGCTGCTAATCTAGAACCGCAGAATGATCTTCAGATGCTACTGAAAGTGCTTATCTGTGCGCAAGTATGTTTGTAGACACCGTCTTCCGGTATTTGAATTGATTTCGGGAATCACATTCAACACCAGAGCAGAAAGAGAATCGTAGCCTTGACTTTGCCCCTTGGGCAGCAACCACCTCCAATATGCGGACCCAAGAATAATAGAGTCTTTAGATCATTTCTCCAAACTCCCTTACATACCCATCAAATTGACTTAACACAAACTTTTTAAATAAGCAATTTAATAGCAATGGCAAACGGCATCCGAATGAAAAGTAAAGCGGAAACATCTATAGCCCCTACGTTTCTATAGGGAGTGTCGTTGAATGAATGTTTCCTGGGGTCCGGAATCAGGATTACAGATTCAGGATTCCGAATTCCAGCGGATTGGAAGCACCCAAAAACGCACTGTAAACCCAAATTGAGTAATATCTTCAAATAGCTTACCAACCCCCTCCACTTATCCGTATTTATGTTCCTAAATACGCAGATCAGTTGTAAAATAATCTCAATCACTTTATCAAATCTCCCATTTCATCAAATAAAATCAAAGGAATACCAGACAGCATTAGAAGTACAGTATAGATGTAGTATTTTTATTAATATTCAAATATAAACATATAAACAGTGCGTCTCATAAGGACTTGGGCCTTATCATCATTTCGACAAAGGTAAGTGATTCATAAAAAACTTCATGCCATGAGTACCAAAAAATTCCTGGATAACCTTTGCCATCTTTGAAGTATTTTCCATTGAGTTTACTGTAAATTGAAGTGATTATAGTAAGAAGATTTAATAAGAGCATAAATAAACAGGTATACCTTAGTGAACAGGCTTTGTGCCACCATGCACCATAATTATTGGCACAATTTAATTTACTATTATTGTCATTATCCCGATCAAATGTGGAGAACTTTTGGTTCTTATTGAATGTAAGGGAGTCTCCGGCTTCACCAGAATATTCCCCTACATTCTTCAACTCGTACAATTCCTCCTCACTCCCGATCTTAAAGTCATCGTATTGAGCGTAGCTGGTGGATCCATCAACCTTCCCAAGTTTAATGTAGAGTTCGTGGGGTCGTGCCTCAGTCATCCGATGCAATTTTTCCAGCCCGATGAAGAATTCTCTACTGACATTTCCAAATCCAGATTTATAGTCATTCCAGGTTCTATTGAAGTTCTCGGATCCGTCAATGCGTCTCTGAATTACAGTCCAACCAGGTGGAGAAGATGCACATGACACTTTAAAGGGTTCAAGACCTCGAACCTTTATTTGGTAAATGAAATTGGTACTGCCACTGGGACAAGAGTCAGGTAAATTGTCATCAGTTTTCTGCAATTCAGAAAGCTGACTAGATAGTTCTGATTTTGTTTTTTCAGTCGCCTTAATTTGATTCCTAAGGTCAGAGATTTGTTCATCTCTATTTTTAAGGTGTTCATGCTGGCTTTTGATTTGCTCCTCTTTCACTTTTAAAATACCTTCTTTTATTTTGATTTGACCTTCGGATATTTTTAATTGATTCTGCAATTTTTTTATGGTGTCTTTCAAGGTATTTACTTGGCTTTTGAGTTCATCGTTGGCATCGGCTGTTATTTTTATCTGTACAAAATGATTTAGAACAAGCGATAAAAAAATTTACATTACATTTCAATATTCTAATTAGTCGGTTACTGCAATAAATCTTAATTGAGCTTACAAAAGAAAGTATTGATAACATTGTCAGCGTCGATTCAAAACTAACTGAACAAAATTTGTGCAATGAACCTTCGTTGCAGTACTGTACTAATTTTCTAAAAAACTGTTATAATTTTGTTTTTTATACATTAAATTTACCTATAAACAGAGATAAGCAATTTCGATGGGATTTCTAAGATTTATATTTGTCTGTCAGTCTGAATGTCTGTCTGTATGTCTGCTATCAGTAACTCACCGTCCTAAATTCCTCCATTCTGTCCAATCTCGCATCCAGCTTGGCCTGCAGAGCCTGAATTGAATTCGCGAAGTCTTCTTTTGTCATGAGTTCCTGCAGTTGGTTCTTCACATCGGAATTCACCGCCATATGTTTTTCTTCCGACAGCTTGAATCTCGAATCGAGTCCGGCCTGCAGATCCTCTTGTCCTTGCGCCGTGGTCATCCTAAAGGCTTTCTGCCCTGCCTCGATTTCATCCAACCTTTTTCGGATATTGCGAGAGTGGTCGAAAAGAGGGTTGAGTGCGGCCAGGCAAAAGGAGCCACACTGTTGAGGTGCATCTTGGAGAACATACGACGACTGATCCTTTGAATTCAACCCAATTCCTCCGTGTACACTTGGAAAAATTAATAAGCCAACCGTTGAAGAAACAACGAAGCCTAAAATATTAGAAAATATAATATATTCTTATCTATAGTACGTGGCCGTCCAAGTCTCTCATCCGGCGGCCAACAATTGGAAAAACCCAAATCACCAAATATGTATGTGGACTAGCATATAAATAGAAATGAGCTTATGTTCTTATCGCTTATTTGCGCTTTCTTGTTTTTTTCAAATTATTTGGAAACCAAAAAAAATGGGATAATCGCATGGTTTGTATTTTGAAGATTTTTATACCCTTGCAGAGGGTATTATAATTTCAGTCAAAAGTTTGCAACGTAGTGAAGAAGACATTTCCGACCCTATAAAGAATATATATGTCCGTCTGTCTGTCCGACCGTCCTTCCATTCGTTTCTTCGCAAACTAGTCCCTCAGTTTTAAAGCTATATGGTGTCTTTCAAGGTATTTACTTGGCTTTTGAGTTCATCGTTGGCATCGGCTGTTATTTTTATCTGTACAAAATGATTTAGAACAAGCGATAAAAAAATTTACATTACATTTCAATATTCTAATTAGTCGGTTACTGCAATAAATCTTAATTGAGCTTACAAAAGAAAGTATTGATAACATTGTCAGCGTCGATTCAAAACTAACTGAACAAAATTTGTGCAATGAACCTTCGTTGCAGTACTGTACTAATTTTCTAAAAAACTGTTATAATTTTGTTTTTTATACATTAAATTTACCTATAAACAGAGATAAGCAATTTCGATGGGATTTCTAAGATTTATATTTGTCTGTCAGTCTGAATGTCTGTCTGTATGTCTGCTATCAGTAACTCACCGTCCTAAATTCCTCCATTCTGTCCAATCTCGCATCCAGCTTGGCCTGCAGAGCCTGAATTGAATTCGCGAAGTCTTCTTTTGTCATGAGTTCCTGCAGTTGGTTCTTCACATCGGAATTCACCGCCATATGTTTTTCTTCCGACAGCTTGAATCTCGAATCGAGTCCGGCCTGCAGATCCTCTTGTCCTTGCGCCGTGGTCATCCTAAAGGCTTTCTGCCCTGCCTCGATTTCATCCAACCTTTTTCGGATATTGCGAGAGTGGTCGAAAAGAGGGTTGAGTGCGGCCAGGCAAAAGGAGCCACACTGTTGAGGTGCATCTTGGAGAACATACGACGACTGATCCTTTGAATTCAACCCAATTCCTCCGTGTACACTTGGAAAAATTAATAAGCCAACCGTTGAAGAAACAACGAAGCCTAAAATATTAGAAAATATAATATATTCTTATCTATAGTACGTGGCCGTCCAAGTCTCTCATCCGGCGGCCAACAATTGGAAAAACCCAAATCACCAAATATGTATGTGGACTAGCATATAAATAGAAATGAGCTTATGTTCTTATCGCTTATTTGCGCTTTCTTGTTTTTTTCAAATTATTTGGAAACCAAAAAAAATGGGATAATCGCATGGTTTGTATTTTGAAGATTTTTATACCCTTGCAGAGGGTATTATAATTTCAGTCAAAAGTTTGCAACGTAGTGAAGAAGACATTTCCGACCCTATAAAGAATATATATGTCCGTCTGTCTGTCCGACCGTCCTTCCATTCGTTTCTTCGCAAACTAGTCCCTCAGTTTTAAAGCTATATGCTTGAAACTTTCCCAAAAGGTATATTTCAATTACAGGTAGTATATATGTCAGAACGAGCCTGATCGGGCGACTCTATCATTTAGCTCCCTAAGGAACAATCGGAAAAATTGTAAAAAATATAACTTTGTTGTTTTTATTTTTATTCTTTGGGATTTTATAATATTTAAATATTATGGAATTACAGTTTTAATTAAATTAAAATCGAACATCTATATCATATAGCTCCCATAAGAAAATCAAAAAGTTAAAAATAAAAATATGTAAAAAATTTTGTAATTTGCAGTTTTTCTGTTATAACAAGAAAGGAAAGCTAACTTCGGGCGGAGCCGAAGTTGAAATACCCTTGCAGAATATTCTGTAAATTATATTCTCCAAAATTATTCATATGATGCATTCTTAACACTCATAAAAAATCCCAACTTCCTAACTTTACAAACACCAAAGTTATGGCATTTCCGATCCATCAGTAATATGGCGGCTATAGGATATAGTCCGCCGATCCTTATGAAATTTTATTGGTCGGATTGATTGGCCAAATATAAAACCCATAGAAAATCCCAACGTCCTAACTTTACAAACACCAAAGTTATGGCATTTTCGACCAAACAGTTATATGGCAGCTATAGGATATAGTCGGCCGATCCTTATGAAATTTAGTAGGTCGGATTGATTGGCCTAATATAGAACCCATAGGAAATCCCAACTTCCCACCTTAACAAACACCAAAGTTATGGCATTTCCGATCAATCAGTTATATGGCAGCTATAGGATACAGTCGGCCGATCCCGGCCGTTCCGACTTATATACTGCGTGCAAAGGAAAGAAGGGTGTGTGCAAAGTTTCAACTCGATATCTTTAAAACTGAGAGACTAGTTTGCGTAGAAACAGACAGACGGACAGACGGACAGACGGACATGCTTATATCAACTCAGGAGGTGATCCTGATCAAGAATATATATACTTTATAGGGTCGGAGATGTCTCCTTCACTGCGTTGCACACTTTTGACCAAAATTATAATACCCTCTGCAAGGGTATAAAAATATCTTTAAGATATAGTAATTATCAGAATTACGCTTTTAGTTTGTCAAAATCGGATAACAATTTCATGTAGCTGCCATAAAAACGATGCCAAAATGCAGCGCATAATCGACATAGCTTCATTGTTTTTAGTTATATAGGCATAGAAATTGAAATTTATTCGTTTTGTAATAACTGCAAGGGTACGTAAACTTCGGCTTGCCGAATTTTGCTTCTTTCTTGTTTCCATTTCCATTCAAGTTTTAAGCAGAAACAGAAACCCCTTTCAAATCGACATTTTGAACAGAAATATTAAACTAAATAACGAATATTTGGTAAAATATTGCAAACTCTCAAATGATTTTCCTTGTTCTCATACAAAATAGTTAATGGAGGCCTTATTTTCGTTACCCTTTGGAACCTATTGATAGAGGTAGTGATTTTAAAATATTGCTGATATGTAAGAAAAAAGCATAATAAATACATTTAAATTTTAAATCTTATGACACTGCACTTCGCTTCTTAAGTGCCTTTTCCTGAGTATAGCCAACCAAGATATCCAAGAGTTTGGCATCAATTATGCAACTCTGTGTTCCCCACCTCTTTTGGTAGTTTTCCAAGCCACTAAGTACACCTTTTTCCCCCCGCCTCCACTTCTTCATTCATTTGCAATTTCCATTAAAATGTCATTGAAATTTCACTTACAAAAATTTCCCTTCAAAAACCAAACCGAACTGGAGCAAATAAAAATTGAGTAGATGGAAAAACGGAACTGAGTTTTGTATTGTGGGGGAAAAGTCGGTGGAGGAGTGGAATTGGTGGTTGGGTTTTGGGAAAACTTTAGCTGGCAATTCTATTGCCAAACGCATTTTGCACTTCAATTGCACGTGAAAATGAAAATGGAAGGGGTGGCGTTGGAAAAGTCTGCTGCGAAAAACTGAAAAATTCGAGCCTGTTAATATGCGTAAGAGTGTGAGGCAGGTGGGTGGTTGTGTGGGTGGTGGAGTGGGTGGCAGAGTGGGTGGTTAAGTGAGTGGGTGGCATCTCTTGCGAAGAATCCTGGCGTGTAGTTGTCTCTTTATTTTTCTTCTCGGGCTTCTGGCGCTGTCATTGATATGGCATTCTTTAGCCCCGCAGACCGACTGAGTTTTTGCCAACCCCACCCCCCGCCACCATACCCTCCTGAATTTTCCTAACGCCTTCCCCCTTGAATTTTCCAAGAGCTGGGACTCTTCGGCCTCACCTTCTTTCGTTGTCGTTTTGTCGCCTGTTGTTAATTGTCATTGCGTCGCTTTAAGCCGCTCAGTGGCAGGAAAATGGGAAATGGAGGGTGAGGATGTGGGTGGGTGGGGAAATCAGGGGGTGGTGGCGGATAAAGTGAATCAAGAGGAAGGCCAAGGAGCAGGCAAAGTCTATCAGACATACTCTTGCCAAGAGTCATCGAGTATCTCTAAGGTAATATACAATTTTAGGAAATGTTTAATGCATTACATAAAATAATATATATAAGTTATTAGCTTTCTTTTAATCTTCGTTTATAAATTATTCATTTACTTAAGAAAAGTTTGCCTAAACTCTATTAATTTGCTTAAGTGAAGTCAATTCACTTGGGAACATTTATATTTGAGAACATTTTTTAAATATTCTTAAATAAGATCACTAATTGAAAAATATCATTGCACAATAACCCGAAGACAATGAAGCAAAGTTTAAATAAATTGATAATAATCACTTTAAAAGTTTTCTAAACCTAGTTTTTGTTTATAAAATATTTATGTAAGCCTAATTTAGGGTTGATTTTCAACGTTTTAAAGACGATTTAAGGAGAATATTCTTCCCTTCGGTGTGGATAGTTTTTCCTTCGGCCGTTGTTGTTGTTGCCGCTGTTGCTGTTTTCACGCGCGGTTAGCGCCTGTAATTGCATTGCCAAGTAAACGACGAACCGCGAACAGTGAGCGACATTCGTATATGTCTCTCCATGGGTGTGCCGCTGCATGTGAGCGCTGCACGGAAAAAAATGTTGATCGTTTCTGGGCTTTTTACCTAATTTTTGTTTGTAGTAAAAAGATATGATGAATTTTATAAAGAAAAATCAATAAAAATAAGTGAAATTGTAAGGGGATTTACTTTTAAGTAATATTCTTTTTACATTCCCAAAATTCCATAAAATACTTTCTTGAGTGATATAATATTAATATTTGATTCTGGTAAAAGGTTTTTTTGTATCTTTATTATTTATGAGACTGTGTTTTTGACATGTTTGATACCGTTTCTTGTTTCTTTCTAGGAAACCAATCTAGGAACCAATCGTTATTTTTTTCAGTGCATCGCTAGTGCGTATGTGTGAGCGTTGGCGTAAGTGAAATTTATTTCAACAGCCCCCGCCAGGCATTCAGCCCCAAAACTGTCGGTTGGCCAACTTAGGCGAAAAATTGAGAAGCAAGGCAGCAGAGCAGCATCAACGGCAATAGAATGAAATGAGGCTGGCAAGAGGGGGTTAGCAGGGGGGGGGGGAGGGGGTTAAAAGGGGGGCTGGGAATGCCCCAATAGGGGGCGCCATCTGCGGCACACTGGCGCCAAAGTGATGGAAACCATTCCGAATGCACAATCTCACAGCGGTTGATCTCAAAAAAGAAGAAATGCATTTTGAGAGGAATGGCGTAAAGAGGGGGTTCATGAAAGTACCAAAGCGGTTTATGGGTTAAACTTTGTATTGTGTCAGTAAGTATAAGTGCTTACTTGCCACATAGTACACGTTCTAGATTTGGTTTTAAATAAATAATCATGCACTGCATATATTTCAAGTTTTATTAAAATTTATTAAATAATCAATGATTTTTGAAATTAATAATCGTGAATATAACTTATAATTTGTTAGCCATTTACAATTTAAAATCAAAATGAGGTAAAAAGTGGAACTACAAAAAATAATAATAATGGTTGAGCCTAAATCCTTTTACTTATGTTACTTGTCACTTACAGATTTCTAGGGTATATTACAAATTCAAAAGGTTCATAAAAGGTCAAAAATCTCGAACTTTTGAATCAATTGATAGATTTTATTTGTTTCTGGAGATAGCCTCATTAACCCACTGTGCCCCGACCCAAAAAAAAACCCCAACTGAGGCTGCATCTCTGCGTGTTTCTGTTGCTGATTTTAAATTTTAATTAAAGTGTGGCTCCTCGGACTTCTTGGGCTCTTTCGGATTTCGGATTTTGGATTTTGGGTTTTGGGTCTTGGGCTTCGGGTTTTGGGGTTTTGGCTGTGACCACTTGAGGTCCACGATCCGCGGCAAAGCAAACAATGGCCTACAAGTACGGGCACTTCTTGACACGCTCTTGCCACTCGAACTGGTAGCTATTGGCACTGGCCCCGGGGCCAAAAAGTGCGAAAGAAAGAAAGGCTTTCTAAAAGCACGGCATTCCGGGCCGCTTTTCATATTGGCATCTTGGCATCACCCATGACCGATGAACGATGAACGATGAGCGAAGAAAGCGTCAACTCATGGTGGGCTATAAAAGTGGCAAAAGTCTGGACATTGGCACACACAGTTCGATAGTCCCTCGTCCAGAAATGATCAACGCGATTCTTGTGCTCTGTCTGCTGGGCAGTTGGCCACTGGCGGCGATGGCCCAAGGCCAGAAGGTGGACAAGGATCCACAGCCGGTGGCCAAGGATCCGACGACCCGTTTGGCCGGCATCTACGTGAAGGATGGCAACGCGAACGGCCAGCTGAGGTTCCTGGCATCCGGACTAAATAGTGGCAGTAGCAGCAGCACCAGCTCCAACTCTGGCCTCAACTCGGCCCTGAATCAGTACATAAACAACAAGCAGGACATGCTGGAGCAACTGCGTCCTTCGGCAGGATCGGGAACGGGCACGGCAACAAGCTCGGGAACGGGAACGGGCACTTCAACGAGCTCGGTCACGGGAACTACGGGTACGGGTACGGGTAGTGGAAGCGGTTTGGTGACGACCACTGCGAACGGAGCCATCTATGTGCACCTGGGCAACTCGGGATCCTCGTCGTCGGGATCCTCCTCATCGGGATCCTCCTCGTCGTCCAGCTCCAATGCGGCCATCAACCAGGTGATCTATGGATCGTCGCCGATCGCCAGTCTTTTGCCGCAGATCGTTGGCCAGGCGGTTTCCACTCGAGTGCGTCCTGGTCAGAACAATAACAATATTAGGAGGCGTGTCCCCGCCCGCAGGCGTCGGGTCAACAAGAGGCGTGGCAGCATTAACAACAACAATCAGCGACGTCGGCGGCGTGGCAACAAGCGGGGCAAGAACAAGGCCCAAGTGATGGTTGTTCGCCCGAATCGCGGTTGAAACACACACATACACACAAAAAACACATTCCCTTAGTTAAGCAAAATTATAACTTTTTTTTCGAAGGCCCAGCTATTTTTTTTTTTTACAATGATTACTATTAGTATGCGAGAAGGCAACTTAATTTATTTATTTAAATAATTGAAAGCAATTACACTGTGCAACCAAAGTATTTTTATTTTGGGTTTGGGGGGCTCTCATATGTAAGAACCATATAATGGAATTAAATGAATGGTGTGGTAGCCAAGAACAAAATAATATAATATTATGAGATATAACAAAAAACTATTTATTGCATATTACAATTACAATTAATGATTATTGTGTGTTTATAAATCTTAAATTATTTATTTATTTATTATTTAAATTATTTTGGGAATTTGGTTACGAAAAATAGTCGGTCGTTTAAAAATATATCTGATAGTTTTTAATGCCCAATTAAAATAAGTTAAGCTTTAAACTGCTTAAAAAATCTTGGAGCTTGTAACCCTTTTTCGTTGCAAATTTGCCAACAATTGCTTCACTAATTTTCAGATTTAGCAAATATTATTAAAAGTTTTTTGTAAACGAAAGCCATTTAAATTATATTAAATAGAAAGAGTCAATGTTTTCAATTACTAGCTGTCTCAATGCTCTTAACGCAAAATCTAATGTTATTTAAAAACAAACACAGGAAAAATATATAAATATATTTAAATATAGAACACTTAAAAAGTATCTATTATAATCTTTAAATGGTGTTTGGCTCAAATATTTTTGTATTGCCAAGGATTCTATTAAGGAACATTTTGGTAGAAGCCTAAAAACACCCAATCGCTTACCTTTGGCCTAGAATCGTGTACTGCAGCTCCTCAAGTGCGCTGGCGAAACCTCAAATTTGTGCAGGCCAGTGTTGGGGGCTTGTGGCACTAATTTATGGGCCAACTGGTGTTCATGTTCAGGGCTTCAGGAGCAGCCCCCCCCCCCCATCCCTCTGCTGGTGGGCCCCTGGTCAAGTGCAAGACAAACGGTCTTCGGTCTCCGGTCGCCGGTCTCCGTTCGCCGGCAGTCGCTGCATGCGGCGGTCAATGTCTTGATAAATGTCTGCCGACTGGCGCCCGGGGAGCTACCTGGGGGTCCCCGGGCCCAAGAACCCCCTTCGCCGCCCATGTCCTGGCCGGCGTGCCCGTTTCGCGCCCCCTAAATCACCGTCACGTGTCCTGGCTGTGCATTATGTGCTCATGACTGTAATGAGCCTGTAAGTGGACCTAATCAGTGTCATAATAATAGAAATTAATCACTGCAAGGCCACGGCATGGGCGGCGACTGAAGGGGACTTGGGTATTCCCCTTACCACCCGCACCACCTTCTGCGGGCAAAAGTCAAAGTCGCGCCCTGAAACGAAAGCAACTCTTGTGCGGTTTGTGCAGCGCTTTGGCGCATACTTTGTAAATGTTTTGCAATGATTTGATTTGAAATTCATTTGAATTATTGCTTGCTTCCGGTTTCCGGTGCCTTCGAAATACTTTCCTGTTTCCTTTCCACCGCCCTCGACCCCCTGCCCCCCGCACGACCCACCCATGGCGAGGACATGGAAGGACCCTATGATGTACGACCAACTCGGTTGGCCTTTTCCTTGCGCCTCTCACTGGGGAGTTTATTAAGTACTGCCAAGAATACACTCGGGATAAATTAAATTGTGATCTGATTATAATGTCCACACAAGTCCTATTTGGTTATTATGAAGAGTTAAGTTTGCACCTTTGACATATTTATAAATCAGCATTTGCGTACAACAACCAGTTCAAAAACAAATTTGATAATATACATTTTATTTGGTTTCTTTTGTAAATAATCATAAATTTATACAAATATTAATTAATAGTTTGAGTAAAAAAAAAAAATAAAAAAAAGTGCAATATAAAAAAAATAAGTAATGATTTAAATTATTGCAAAATTTACTCCATAATACTACTTTGGCAGCCGAAGAGTGTAATGGTATATATTTGTATTTAATTCTTAATTAAGGAACACAAAAAGAAGGTTACTTCAAGGCCTACAGCCAGTTTCTCGCAGTGCATTTGCATAGACCAAATGGCAACTGGTGTGTGAGTATGCGGAACTTTGTTAATATGCAAGTGAATGGACATTTCCGGTACGGACAAAACGTGCCATGTGCCAGGCCAAAAACCGAAAGCCAAGGTCCTGGCCAAGCCCGCGAAACGTTATGGGGGGATCCGGGGCTTCCGGGGGGTTGGGCTTGCCGGGGAATTGCGGGGCCTTCCCGGGGGGGGGGGGTGGCACAGGTTCACAGCCCAAGGACATGTGCTAAAAGTCCACATCACCATGAGCTGCCCTTGGATCCATTCGCTGGCTCTCTTTGCTCGGATACATTTCGCTGCCCTATGAAAAGGTACTTTTCAATGGGTCTCAAAGCTAACTGAAGCAATTCGACTTATAAATTATATTTTGGGCTTCAAAACAAACACTTCAAGAAGATATTTTCAAGTGAATAGATATTTCAATATAAAATTCGAAAGCTAGTTGCTTAGAAGAAAGCTTACTAACAAATATCATTCATCTAAAATTACATTTCACAATATTTTTGTTAGAAATGATTTTGGTTTTTTTAATAATAATTAAGTTTTAATTAACATTCCCTAAATTAAGTAGCTTAAGCTGTTAAATGTTATTAAACACACATTTTTTATTTTAATTATTAAATGTATTTATTTATAGTTTTTAGTATCTAATAATTTTATTTATCTTCTATAAAATAAAAACTTTACGGTCATTGACGAATTTTGGTAAATTTGCTTCTATTTGCTGGACTTCATTTCAACCTGTCAAGTCAAAAACTAAAAGGGCATTGAAAGATCGGCCTTTCGATATTAAAAGCTTACTTTTTCCTTTTTGCCAGTTCCTTGGCTTCGCTCATGTGTAATTTTCAATTAAAATGATTTGAGTAGACAACTTTGAACGCTTCTGGCTGTGACTCTGCCACTGACTTGGCTTCTGATTTGGATTCGGATACGAATTTTCGGACCTGGGGAGAAGGGCCGCAGAATTCGAGGGGAATGCCACAAATACTTTTCGGGCAGGAATCATAAATCATGCAGCAGGCAAAGACACGAACCGCATTGGAAATCGACAAAGGAGACCCAAAACTCCGGCGTTGACACACGGACATCGGGGGGATATATAGCATATCCGAAAATATATAGAAATGTATATGTTTGTGTGTGCATACACCAATGGCCGGCCGACTAAGTGGGCCACAAGTTTCGCTTCACTTTTGAAATAGTTGCAAAGTGGAAAAGTTTGGCATGCAGAGTGTCCACG
This sequence comes from Drosophila kurseongensis, assembly GCA_018153305.1. NCBI lineage: Eukaryota > Metazoa > Arthropoda > Insecta > Diptera > Drosophilidae > Drosophila > Drosophila kurseongensis. The sequence goes on from JAECXX010000141.1 coordinate 3,617,449, forward strand.
TCTGTGGTCAGGAAGGGGCATAATTGTGGGGCATCCTCCGGCGGATCGGGGATCCGGGGATCCGGGTATCTGGGGTTCCGGGAATCCGGGAGCCGAGAAATGGGTGCGTGAGTCACGTGCCAGGAAGTCCCGGGATTGGCCGAGATAATCATGACACTTTGTGCGGCAAACTGACTGGAGAAGTTGTAAGAAAACAACTGAATTGCTCAAACAAATTATTATTTGCTTGTCCACCGAATAATGTCCTTCAAAAATAAGTGTCAAATTAAATAGTTTTAATTTATTTTTGCTGATTTAAATAATATATATTGCTTGTAAACTGTAGTTTTCACAATTGCTTTTCCTTTTTTTTTTTAATGCAACTTGTATGCTTATCCACCGAATATTGTCCTTCAAAAATGAGCTGTAAATTGAATAGTTTTATTTCGTTTCTGCTGATTTAAATAATATATATTGCTTATAAACTGTAGTTTCCCCAATTCAAAATACATTTGTTTAAATATTAACTCCCTTACAAAACATACGTTTATCTAATCATTTTAGATTAATTTTATTTTATTAATTGTTTACGATTTGTTTAAATAATTTGCCATTACTTGAAGTGATTATAATATATTACTAAAATCCTATTTTTAAATTTCCGCTTTCCTGTTTTATCTTACCAACTATTGTAAATTTACATCGTGATTCACGCTACCATTTCTGGTAGCTGTTCGTTTTGGCCTTTTATTTTGGGCCAAGTGGCAATGCAGCAAGATGTAAGAACCGATGAAATTCTGCGGCTCCTCTTCTTTTTTGCCCATTCTTCAGTGCTGTCTGTCGATATTTCTCGAATTCTTCGTGGCTTTTTTGTTGTATTTCTCAAACCAATGGTCAATTGACATGGCAACAACAAACGTGGCTTAGTTTTTTATCCCCCCACCGCTCCCTCTACCATCTAAGTTTGATTTTTGTTGTTGTGTAAATTTCTTGTATTCCGTTGGCTTTTAATTGCCGTGACGTGTTTGTTCTACTGCTTTTTTTTTCTCTGTGCTTTTCGGCTTGTTGTTTTTCGTGCTTGGTTTTCGGCCACTTGACGTTTGATTTACTTAGTACTTTTTCGGTCGCTCTACAAGACCAATTGTAAGCCAATTTTCGGTGGGTTTTGTTTATTTGTTTTTCTTTTTTTTGGGGGGAGAGGGAGGTAAGGCCGTCGCAAGAGGCGACCTTGTCGTTTTTTGCCTTTTTCGCACACTTGTCAAGTGCTTTGCTCTGCGGTTGTTCATTGCTTTTTTTTTTGGTAGTTTTTGTAAAGTCTATTTCGCTCTGGTTTCGCTTGAAACATTACCGCTGATTGATTGATAAATGATTTGGCGAATTAATTGCTAGAAAAAAGTGTACATACTTATCAAAGCCATGCACACCTATCTTTCAAGCATTTGATAAATGTCGCTCTACAAAATTTTTAGTTGGAGTTACAAAAAAATGTCCAGGCTGCGATTAAAGTCCAACAAAAATAAGCAAAAAGCATTAAGGAATTTAGATTTATGGTACTTCAAATCGAGAGAAGTAAATTTACACGTAACAGCTCAAAGTGACACAAATTCATTAGTTTAAAATATATGAAAAAGAACGTGTATAAAGAAGGGAAACAAGGTCAATTTAAATTATAAAGCTAAACATTTTTTTTTACTTTAGGCAGTATTTTTCACATTTTGCGAGACTAAAGGCTTAAAACGATATGCCAACCAAAAGCCATAAAGGTTTATTTAAGGTCAAATGCTGGAAAATTTTCGTCTGAATTTTGCGCCCAACCCCAGTTTTGAAGTGAATTCCATATGCATTGATAAGAAAATTAATTGATTGATGCGGAGTGCCTTCGTAATTACATCTATTGTAATAGATACAAGCGAAAGAAACCAGTTGCGAAATCACCAATCAGCTCCTGCCCATTTTCACTGATTTTCCACCCATTTTCTCCATCCATTTTCACCCACACCCTTGAAGCCGTGATTTGGCTTTGATGGATGATTGAAATTTTGCAGAGCGCGTACAAAACTTCAAGCACAGTTAATTAGGCTCAATCAATATACAAGGACAACAGGGAGGCGATTGGAAAGGGGCCAATAATTAAATCTAATTAATTTGCAGCTGTCAAAGCGAAAGAGCAGAAAGTGAGAAAAAAGCGTGGGTGTGAAAAAGGGGGGGTTTTGGCCACACCTCATCGATTTGTAGCCCCGTCATTCCCTAACACCCAATTTCATTGCACTTTTGTACAAGAGTTTGCCAAAGGGAAAAAAAGCAAACAAGAGAATTGTGCGTCGTAATGATCCCTTGCCCCGCAAATCCCCAAAATCCCACCCTGATTCAATTAAGGGTTAACGAAGGGGGTTTCTCGGCTGTTTGTTGTTGCCTGTCTTAGACGTGACGTAAATCAGCGTTTTAAGTGTTCGTTTCTTTTTTCCGGCTGATTTTGGTGCGACCTGTCAACGGCAACTTTGTTGCCCCAGAAAAAAAAGCCAAAAACAGTTAAATGGAAAGAAATTCCTCAGGCCAAAGTTTATAACGTGGTTGATATATATGTTATATACTTTGTGATCTTACAATAAAATGTACGTTCTCTAGTTTCATTATTAAAGATTTAAGGAATATAGGATATTATATCATCTTTTTATATTTTAAATATTTGAATTAACCACTGACTATATTGCAAAAACGTTATCAAACATATATTCTTAAACATCTATATAGGATATCGGACCGCTCACTTTATTCGACTTTACTCCACACACACTTAAAAAAGTTTGCCAAGAGTATCTAACAAGTCGAAAAAGTTTAGTTCTGTGGGAAAGGGCGGCTAAGAAGAAAGAAGGAGGAAACTTGAGGCAAAACACTTGAACATCTAAATCAAATTAATCCTAAGAGAAAAAAAATTGCTCGATTATGCGCTAGCCATACTGAAAAAAATGATTTTTCATTCCAGAATACATATTATTAAATATGAAATGTAAGCCAACTAAATCTGACTTTCAGTTCAGTTCATCCCGAAAAAACATTTTAAAATAATAAGAAAATTAGTTAACCTTTTTAATAGAATACATCGGAAACTATTTTGGTATAATTGTAATAGGAAAAAAATAGTATAATTCGAAATAAGAAAAATACTTAGCCAAGGAAAATATGAATATTTACGAAGAATAATAATAATCCTAAGCCATTTTAAATTACAAGGTAAATAACAAAAAGAAGCCGTTTTCAATAAGTTATGGATTTTTCCCCGTGCAGTTCTGACCAACTCTTCGTTTAGTTAGCCCTTCTCCTTTTTCAACCATTTTTTTGCTTTTTGGCAGGCATAGTTTTTGTGCTCCACTTTGCTTTCGGCTCAAGTGCTAACTTGTTAAATTTACGCAAGGATCTTGAAGCCTCGGCACACGCATACGCAATTAGGAAGGGGGTGGTGAAAATGGTTTTGGGGTGTTTTCCCAGGATTAGAGCGGTCCACGAGGGGAAGTTGTAGCTCAGTTACGCAAACAAGCAAATCAAAAAACCATTTGACGCACTTCCATCATCAACAAGAACCGGGGGGCGGAGGGGCGTGGCACCTGCTGCTGCTGACACATTCGAAACTGCCAATAAGTCGGAACCATAGCCATCCCAACCCCCCTACCCACCCAAAACTTTCACCATCCTTTTTTGGGAAAACTCTTTCCCTTAAGGAGCAAGAAATGCAAGGCGAAACAACAACAATAACGAACTGCAGTGAATGAAAAAGGGGCGGGGAAATTAGTGGGTGTACTGATAGTTTTGGATGGTCGGGGGTTACCATGGGGAGCATGTCGACCCCCCCCCACACACACACTCTCGGCACTCTAATGAGCATTTAAGTCTAAACCAAAGCTTTTTGCATAAACTTGCAATCGGTAAAAGGTCATCAAAATAAAAACGATAGATAAGAAGATTACCGATTGTCACGTTGAAAAGATATATTAAATATTATTATATTGGAATAATATACAAAATATAACAAGTCCGATCCATGAGTCTTAATAATTTTATATTAAAAATAATTTTTTGGATTTCTTTTCTTTTCTAAAGTAAATACATTCATTGTGAAAACTCTTCAATTAAAGCGTTATTGGGAAAAGATCGATAAAATTATAAGCTGTCATCGAATATATCGACTACTACTTCTTTGTTTTGGCGATTAAAAACCATTTAATGTGTAAGGCTTACCAAAACAGACAGACAAAAAAAAGGTCATTAATGGAGCACAATACTAGCGATAAATTCGATATATTCTCACGCTGTCATCGCAGTTATCGACTGGCCCTTCCTCTTCTTTATGCCCTGACTTTTGCTTGCTTGCAAACATTTTTCGGTCAAGCAACAAGAACAAATTTTCGGCTTTCCTTTATGCTACTCGCTCACTTTTTTTTTTTTTTTTTTTTGCACTTTTGTGGGTCAAGTGCTGCTTTTGATGCTGACGTAGCCAACGCTTTTATGCTGCTGCTTCTTCTCCTTTTTGGAGTAGGAATTAAATATCAAGTGTGCCGTGGTGTGTGTGTGTGTGTGTGTGTGTGAGTGGCCGGCACATGTGCTGCCTTCTCCATCACTCCCGATATTTACCTCTCACTTGCACCTAGGGTCTGGTCTTTTTTGCATATCATCATACACGTAAAGTTTGCTTTTGCTTTTTGCCTGCTTTCCTTGCCGTTGTTGTTGTTGCTTGCTTGTTTGTTTGTTTGCACGCCTCGTGTTCCTTAAAAATACCCATTAATTGGCCAAGGGTATATAGCATTTGATCTGTACGATTTTTAGCTATCAAACAAGCCAAGTTGGTTTAAATAACTGATAATTAAACTCAGTTGATCGTGATTTAATGCTCGAAACTGCAAAAATTTTTATAATTCTAAGGATTATCCATTTATTCCTTTGTATACCAATATACAAATTCAATTTTTACTTGTCGAATGATTTAAAAATTCTAAAAATCCACAAATTACCAGTGGATTTAGCAAATTGTTTTTCAAATAAAAAAAAAATTCTTTTGCCCACCACAGGGTAACAATATAGTTGAATGTATAAAATTGATCGTTGATTTTTTCGTTTTTGCTGGTGTTCAAAAGCCCACACATCACTTTTGCCCTCACACTCTCTCTTTTTTTCTTCTGCCCGCAGAAGAGGCGCTTTGAGCTCGGGCACCAACCTACAATCCTACCATCCTGCCCTCATCTGCACTGCTCAACTTGAAGTTCTTGTGTTTGGGTTAAGTGAAAAGTGATTGAGCAGATTTTTGTTGCGAATCTTTCGGCATTCTTCTTGTTGTTGTTGTTTTTGTTGTTTTTGTTGCTGCCCGCATCTCGTTCACTATTTCTGCTCCTTTTGTTTTTCGTCAGCTTTTAATTGTTGCCTTCGCCAGCCGGGCTTCTTCAGCATTTTCTGCTGATAAAACAAAAACCAAAAACTATGTGCAAAAATAGGAGAAAAAACAAAATATAACAGATATTGAGAAATTGCTTTGGTTTTTGTCTAAATTTGATTGACAGCTGCTCAAGATGCGGTGACCCATGATTGATGAGTGCGGTGAATCAATCAATCAGTTGATTTGAGTGCACCAGTGGTTAGTCAAGAGTTCAATCGAGAGGCATGTGGATAAGATTTTTGGCCGAGAAAAGTGCATCAATCGAAGGTTATTCGTTGGAATCGATTTGACTTGTTTGTTCATAGAAATACGTCATATTTAAATAAATTTGCTTATTGCAGGGAATTTATTCGGTTTCTCATATCGATTGAGAATATTTAAATGGCAGGCAAAAGTAAAAATACAAATGCATTTAATCGCAACCAAACCGTACTGTCCCTCCTGCCTTCAATCGTGCCATCAATCTCAATCATGGTAATTTGACTTCGTTTCCGTTTTGGAAACACTTTTAGGGTTGCCGCCTTCGAGAACATAACTGTAATTTCGCAATTATTGTTTGCACAATCGCACATCATCAATCAAACGAACTGAGGGAAACCCCCAGCACAATCAGCACCTGGTACAGTTCCCGTTGTTCCCCCATTTTCCCTACACTAAACGAAAAGTCATTACTTTAAAACAAGGTCAGAGATCAAAGATATTCATATCTAGATACCATGTTGGATTAATTGAAATTAAATCGAAAATATAGTGATAAAACCTGAATTGAAAAATAGCTATTGGTGCTGTTTAAAAGTGGATTGCTTGGCATTTACTTAGCTTTTTACGTACAATTTTAGAATGAATTTAATCACAGTCTATCGCATTACCAATGTCGCACTTTGGCGATTTTCTCTGGAGCATAAATCAAAAGCGGAAATGAGCACGCAATGTGCATTGATGAGATTGACTTCATTAGCAGCTGCTGGAGCAAGCTCTGATTGTTTTTTGGTTTCAATCAAATCAGCAGCAGTTGCCAACTGGAATGGGAATAGGAGTGAGTGGACAGAAAAACTGTTCCAGCCCGGGGACAATTAGTGCGAATGCTAATGAAAGCCGGGCTGGAGAAGGAGTAGTAGTGCACCCAGCTCCCAGGCGTACTTCATTAGGTTCCGCATCGGAATAGGAATCGGAATAGGAATCGGAATCGGAGGGGCCCATTCCTCAGGTCCCCAATCCTCCAGACAGTGCTCCACTGAGCAATGGGTAGCCACTCATAAATGCTGGCCCGGGGTCCAATCAGAATCAGTATCAACTCATAAAGTAGCGGCACAGTGGTTCAATGGTGATTGAACAACTTTGATAAAATTAATAATGTAAACAATATTCTACCATTGAAGTGTAATCCGAAAGAGAAGGCAGACAAAACTATTACTAGATGAAACAGTCGAATCATAGATATGTTCTATATAGCCATACATATCAAAATCATTATTACTAGGGATTAAGAATAATAAGCAATGCTTTATTTTCTGATTAGTTCATATTATAAACACTTAAAGTACATATATCTATGGTTGGTTGTTTGGGATTTCGAATTCTAAGCTTTAAAAGATATTTTTTTTAATATTAATATAAGTACTCACAACTGAATGTTATAATTAATCAAATAAATTTTTAAAATTTTTCTCTTTTGATGAATTCACTTTTGCGGCTGTTTTGCCCCACTGTTACGTGGTCGGCTAATTAAGTTTCATTTGCATTTGGAGAGCAAACTTGGGCGCCTCTTAATGTCTTACGCTGCAACTTCCATCTTCGGATATATTGTTATATCTTAATGCCGGGACTCTGTATTTATCATCGGCTCATTTGGGGTTTCTGTGTATCGGTGTCGTTTGTCGCTCTCGTGATAATCAAGATTTATGCCCTGGGTTCGCTGAGAAATTCCAGGAGTCCGTTTATCGAAAGAGTTTATGATTATTTTTAGTTTCGAAAGAGATGAATGGATTTTTAATTAGGGCTGCCCTTCGCTCGATTCGCTGCCCTGTTATTTTCCGAGTTAATTTTAATGCTCTTTGTTTCTTTTTTGGTTAATCCTGCACGGAACTCGAAAATGAAGGCATGCATTTTTGATCCAATTTGTAAGAAAAGGAAAGTGTAATCTAATCGGGACTTGGCCGGCAACAGTTGTAAATTATGACACACTCACCGAAAAAAAGAGGAGAAAATACCCCCACACTGCACTAGGCCCATAAAATATTGTTCAGAGCCCTTCCCATAATTCACTGGCCTCGCATAGTGGGTTAGTTTTCCTCCTTTTCCTCCGGTTTCTTTTCCTTTTTGCCTGGCACCAAAAAGATTTCCATTTCTTTGATAAAAGTGAGGAGGAGATGGGAATGAAAAATAGTCGACAAATGATAATTTTGATCTATGCCATTGATGATGAGGATCGCTTTTCTGTGAGTCGGATTTGGTTTTAATTGGGCAACACGAAATCGGAGACTAAAGAGGGGGCTTTTTCCTTACACACAATATTTTTGATAAGATTTATGGATGTGTAATAATATTTTCCAACAAAAAACAATTCATTAATCTTCTAAATAAGTTTAAATTTCCGAAAGTTTATATTTACCAGCTGAACAACTATAAACAAACATTTAAGGTACTTTTCATATTTATAATAACTACACTCATGTATAGTTATCTGATTTTAATAGCTAGTATATGCTTAAAAATAAGCAGTTTGAAATAATCGAATAATAATGGATTCAACTTTAGGCGTTTGTAAGAGCCTTAAAAGTCCGAGAATCTAAAATTACAGTCACCACTTCCCATCGATCTATTCTGCATTTATCTTCATTAGCAAACCGTGGTCAAAGTTGTGGGATCTCGGAAAGTCCAAGCCAAATGGGAATAAAATGTTTCAATTGTCATTTGTTGCTGTTTCTAATTCTGTGTCTGTTTTCCGCTTCTGTTGTTGCAATTGTCTGCATTGCAGCAGGTCGTAAATTTATTGCAAATAAATTTATAGCACTGGCTGCGTGGTCACCACCCCCTGAAAACCCAGTGAATCCCCGGAAAACCCCTGAAAACCCCCGAAAAACACAAGCCCCTGTCTGTCAGCTGGAGAACATGCGACAGAGAATTGGCTCAAAAAATTGAAATCCCCAAAAAGTTTGGGAATTTCCTACTGCTGTAGCCTGTGCAATTGAAAGGAACCAACGCAGGCATCCTTTTTTCTCTATCCCATGCATATTAAGTTGTCCTTGTTGCCCTTTTGCACCACAATTATTCCAGCTTGTCACTAAAGTCAGGGGCGGACTTTTGTGGGGGCTTGCAGGGGGCTGGCGAACATCTTGTGAACTTTACAAACTGAAATTAATTACTTTGCAGCTGGAAAAAAGAACTCATCGCTTTCCGTTAAATCAAAGTGCCTCAAATAGCACAAATCAATTGTTAAATTAATCAGTTAGTAAACGTAAATGTTTTGTAGTTATCAGCAGTAATAGAATTTAAATGCCACATCAGCAGATTTTAATTAGCTGCAGCAGCAAATCATAAGCCATTTGTCGGTAATCCAGTTTGACATATTTGTGCTTTCGAATTTCCAATTATTTCGTAATATTTGAGGTTAAAATTTGCTTAAGTCTCTGTGGAATGCTTGGTTTTCAATAATTGCATCGCTTCGAAGTCTGATAAGTTTCATTAAAGATCTGCTTTCACTTATTATTTCCACTGGCAAAAGGCTTTTGTTTCCATTGACTCATCCTGATGGTTTTTACAGCACTAAGAAAAATAAGTGATTTATGATAATAAATACTTATACCAATATACATAAAATTAAATATAACATTCCTAAGATTGAACGTTAGCTTGGGTTGGTTTTGCCTCACACTATCAATGTTGTTGATATTTAAATTTGATTTTAAATGAATAATTGTTTATAATAGAGTGGTATAAATACCAAATGGTTTATTTCTATATGGCTAGAGAACGAAATATAATAATCTTTTAATTTATTCAAGTATTTTTATACTGGAATAGGCGTTTATTAGTTGTTTTGCACTTATTATACCCTTGCAGAGGGTATTATAATTTTGGTCAAAAGTGTGCAACGCAGTGAAGGAGACATCTCCGACCCTATAAAGTATATATATTCTTGATCAGGATCACCTCCTGAGTTGATATAGCCATGTCCGTCTGTCCGTCTGTCCGTCTGTCCGTCTGTCTGTCCGTCTGTCTGTTTCTACGCGAACTAGTCTCTCAGTTTTGAAGATATCGAATTGAAACTTTGCACACAGCCTTCGATCCTTTGCACGCAGTATATAAGTCGGAACGGCCGGGATCGGCCGACTATATCCTATAGCTGCCATATAACTGATTGATCGGAAATGCCATAACTTTGGTGTTTGTTAAGTTAGAAAGTTGGTATTTCCTATGGGTTTTATATTTGGCCAATCAATTCGACCTACCAAATTTCATTAGGATCGGCCGTCTATATCCTATAGCTGCCATATAACTGATTGATCGGAAATGCCATAACTTTGGTGTTTGTAAAGTTAGGAAGTTGGGATTTTCTATGGGTTTTATATTTGACCAATCAATCCGACCTACCAAATTTCATAAGGATCGGCCGACTGTATCCTATAGCTGCCATATAACTGAACGATTGGAAATGCCATAACTTTGGTGTTTTTAAAGTTAGGAGGTTGGGATTTTTTATGAGTATTAAGAATGCATCAAATGAATAATTTTGGAGAATATAATTTACAGAGTATTCTGCAAGGGTATATCAACTTCGGCTCCGCCCGAAGTTAGCTTTCCTTTCTTGTTTTTATTTTGAAACCATACTCTTTGGATCTAGTTTTAGTCAAATATCATGTGTTCCTATTGGTATTATTTATTCGAGGAATAAATGTTTTTTATTTGATTTATTGGTTTTTAATATCACTTTCTATCGATATATATGTATAGTTCGTAACAAAATGATTATTAACTTTAAAACAGAATAAATTCAAGTGTTTATGATCATTTTGTTCTTCACTTTGGATAGGCAATTTTTCTCAGTGTGCCCCTCCCCTCGGCAGATTTCGGTCTTAATCACCACATGACGTGGCATCATCGACATCAGCATCGGGGCATCGGAATGGGGGAATCGGGGGAGATGGGAGAAATCAGGGGAAATCGGGGAGAGTGCGTGTTGCTTATCAATGGAAACTGCTGATGACATCGTCGGGGAGCGGGATGGGGCATATTGGGGAGTTTCTGGGAGCTTACAGAACTTTCTGGGGCGAAAGCAGGACGAAGAAGCAGGACGGAGGCGGCGGAGCCTGTTTATACACTCGTAGTTGTGCGCCAGAAGAGCCCGGCCGAAAGCAACTAAATTAAAATTATTTCAACTCGAGTGGATAGCGAGCGAAAAGAGTCTTCAGCAAATAACGGAGCCATTAAAACCAGTTGCAAAAAGAGGGTTAACCGACGGACCCGGGGACCGGAAGGGGGAGGAAGGGGGCGGGGCTGGTCTGAGGAGCATCCCTGATTTTGATTGCTGTTTTGCAGCCGCCCGACAACGACGATGTTGTTGTCGTATCAAATTATAAATACTTATGTACCCCAGACGGCAGATGCACCGAATGGACCCCAAAAAATGGGGAGAGACTGACGCAGGGAAACCGGGAATCCGAGCTCGAAGGACCCCAAGATATAGCCCTATATACACAGCCCATAATTAAATTTGACCCTGTAAAAAACTGCGAGCAATAAAGTAAAAGCTAACCACTAATCGCAGTCATAGGGTTGAAAAAACTAAATTGCTAAGGTTAAGTTCTAAAACTGTAATCATTTTATTTACTACATACAAATATATTTAAATTTCTCAGCCACTAAATCACCGTTTGGGGATTTCAAAAGGAGACTTGGTATTTACCTTTGATACAAATATATTTAATTTTAATTGAACTCTGTAAGAATAAGAATAGAAGAAAATCAAATAATATGTAGCTAGACTCAATGATTAAAGATAAGTGCCAATAGCAATCGTGAAACACAAGCCAAGTCTAAACGCTGGAATAGTTAATTGCCAGGCAATTTAAACGCATCTCGCAGATGCCCCGATATTCTGGACCAAAAAGGAAGTCAACAAGTGCAAAGTCAAACAATTAAAAACTCAATTAGCGCCATATTGAAAAGCTGCCAATCATTTGTCACCTCGCCCGCACCAGAAAAGATACAACCGACGAGCTGCAGATACCTTTGTATCTATGTGCTGGACTGTGGACTGTGTTTGTTTGCATTGTGCGCCGCAAATTGGTCAAAAGTACAAAAATATCAAAGATTTGACCCAAAACAAAGGCAAAAAATCAACAGCAGGGGAAAACCCGAACAAAAAAAAAAAAAAAAAAGAAAAAACAGAAGGAGCGAATGGCAAACCAAATCAAACAAAAGGCAAAGGCAAATAGCAAACCTCACAAATAGAGCGTGAAATTGACAAACAAAACACACACAAATAAAACAAAACACCGAAAAAAAACACTAGCTATAAAAGCTGCACAAAAACTGCATAAAGAAACTAAAATAAAAGACTGCCAAATCCGAATAACAAAAAACTAAAGGAAATATAACAATACTGACTGAACAACAATGTGCCACAAATGCAAAATAGTTTGACCAAGCCAAAAAAAAACAAAAAACGATAGGAAATTGTGGAAGAAACACCGAAAGATACATTTGTATCTACGGGTAGAACATATGACAAAAGCCCTTGTTCCGCAATTGAAAGGACCAATCGAATGGGAAAGCAGCTGGTAAAAAACTAGAAATTGTAATACAGCAGGACGAAGCCCAAAAATAAACTGCAGAATATTTAAACAAACGTTGCTAAATAAAAAGGGTGGAACAAAAACTTCTAAGCTCGAGATTTGGTTTCTTGATCAAAGCCCTGGAAAATAATGTTGGACTGACATGGCTCGTCGGATTCGTTATCAAGTTTCCAATTGGCATTCCCAGCTAAAAAAATTACCTTTTCAGCCAATTTACGCAAAAAATCATGATAAAATAAACTAAATTTTGCCATATCAGCCAGAAATTTATTGTATATTCTCTCAGCCAAACACAGCACTCATTCTTTGGGCTGTGCGTCTTGTTTTGGCAAAGTTACAACAAAAAACATTTTTTAAAAATATGTTTTTAAAACTATATTTCTGATGCCAAAAATCCGGAAAAATGCAAATTGTTTTACGGTTTTTTGAGGTCGAAATCAAAAGGCTGATCCCAAATTAAAACCAGATTAAAAACCACATACCCAACAAAAATATCGGGCTACTTGACAGAATTTGCTACAGGTTACAGGCCTTCATTCTGTTTCTAAATCAGCTTTATATCCGTTACTCGCAGAGTATTCGTTGTATTCGTTGCAAAGTATTTACATTTTTATTATTATTATAATTTTGGGAAAAAGTGTGCAACGCAGTGAAGGATACATATCCGACCCTATAAAGTATATATATTCTTGATCAGCATCACCATGAGAGTCGATCTAGCCATCTGTCCGATCCGTCTGTCCGTCCGTCCGCCTGTCCGTCCGTCTGTCCGTCCTTCTGTCCGTCCGTCTGTCCGTCCGTCCGTTTCTATGCAAACTTGTCCGTCAGTTTTAAAGCTATCTGCTTGAAACTTTCCAAAAACTTGTCTTTCTATTGCAGGTAGTATATAAGTCGGAACGAGCCAGATCGGGCGAAAATATCACAAAGCTCACAAAGGAACAATCAGAAAAAAAAAACCAAAAAAATAATAACTTTGTTGTTTAAAAATTTTTTTGTTGTTCTTTGGGATTTGGTAATTTTTAAATATTAAGTAACTAAGGTTTTAATTAAATTAAAATCGGACAACAATATCATATAGCTTCCAAAGAAACGATGGCAAAATGCAGCGCAAAGTGGACACAGCTTCATTGTTTTTAGTAATATAGGCATAGGAATTGAAATAGTAGTTTTGTAATAACTGCCAGGGTAATGTTTGGCACTGCAAACTCCTGACCTAAATTATAATATCACCAAGGTATAAAAAGCGACCGCTTATCGCACTCGTTTCGTACTTATGTATTTATGTGTCTAGCTGGCTGCTAATCTAGAACCGCAGAATGATCTTCAGATGCTACTGAAAGTGCTTATCTGTGCGCAAGTATGTTTGTAGACACCGTCTTCCGGTATTTGAATTGATTTCGGGAATCACATTCAACACCAGAGCAGAAAGAGAATCGTAGCCTCGACTTTGCCCTTTGGATAGCAACCACCTCCAATGTGCGGACCCAAGAATAATAGAGTCTTTAGATCATTTCTCCAAACTCCCTTACATACCCATCAAATTGACTTAACACAAACTTTTTAAATTTAATAGCAATGGCAAACGGCATCCGAATGAAAAGTAAAGCGGAAACATCTATAGTCCCTACGTTTCTATAGGGAGTGTCGTTGAATGAATGTTTCCTGGGGTCCGGAATCAGGATTACAGATTCAGGATTCCGAATTCCAGCGGATTGGAAGCACCCAAAAACGCACTGTAAACCCAAATTGAGTAATATCTTCAAATAGCTTACCAACCCCCTCCACTTATCCGTATTTATGTTCCTAAATACGCAGTTGTAAAATAATCTCAATCACTTTATCAAATCTCCCATTTCATCAAATAAAAACAAATTAATATCAGACATCATTAGAAGTACAGTATAGATTTAGTATTTTTTATTAATATTCAAATATAAACATATAAACAGTGCGTCTCATAAGGACTTGGGCCTTATCATCATTTCGACAAAGGTCAGTGATTCATACAAATCTTCATGCCATGAGTACCAAAAAATTCCAAGCCAACCTCTGCCATCTTTGAAGTATTTTCCATTGAGCCTACTGTAATTTTAAGTGATTATAGTAAGAAGATTTAATAAGAGCATAAATAAACAGGTATACCTTTCTGAACAGTCATCGTGCCACCATGCACCATAATAATTGGCACAATTTACATTTCTATCTCGATCAAATGTGGAGAACTTTTGGTTCTTACTGTCTGTAAGGGAGTCTCCGGCATCACCAGAATATACCCCTAGATTCTTCAACTCGTACAATTCCTCCTCACTCCCGATCTTAAAGTCATCATAATAAGCGTAGCTGGTGGATCCATCAACACTCCCAAGTTTAATGTAGAGTTCGTGGGGTCGTGCCTCAGTCATCCGATGCAATTTTTCCAGCCCGACGAAGAATTCTCCACTGACATTCCCAAATCCAGATTTATAGTCATTCCAGGTTCTATTGAAGTTCTCGGATCCGTCAATGCGTCTCTGAATTACAGTCCAACCAGGTGGAGACGACGCACATGACACCTTAAATGGTTCCATCTCCCTGAGTTTTATTTGGTATTCCGAAAGCTGACTAGATAGTTCTGATTTTGTTTTCTCAATCGCACTAATTTGTGTCTTAAAGTCCGAGATTTGTTTATTTCTATTTGTAAGGTCTTTCTGATGGCTTTTGATTAGCTCCTCTTTCACATTTAAAATATCTTCTTTGCTTTTGATTTGACCTTCGGATATTTCTAACTGATTCTGCAATTTTTTTATGGTGTCTTTCAAGGTATTTACTTGGCTTTTGAGTTCATCGTTGTCATCGGCTGTTATTTTTATCTGTACAAAATGATTTAGAACAGGCGATAAAAAAATGTACATTACATTTCAATATTCTAATTAGTCGGTTACTGCAATAAATCTTAATTGAGCTTACAAAAGAAAGTATTGATAACATTGTCAGCGTCGATTCAAAACAAACTGAACAAAATTTGTAATGAACTTTCGTTGCAGTATTACACTAATTTTCTAAAAAACTGTTATTATTGTTTTTTTTATACATTAAATTTACCTCTAAACAGAGATAAGCAATTTCGATGGGATTTCTAAGATTTCTATTTGTCTGTCAGTCTGAATGTCTGTCTGTATGTCTGCTATCAGTAACTCACCGTCCTAAATTCCTCCATTCTGTCCAATCTCGCATCCAGCTTGGCCTGCAGAGCCTGAATTGAATTCGCGAAGTCTTCTTTGAGTTCCTGCTTGAGTCTCGAATCGAATCCGGCCTTCAGTTCTGCCTTGATTTCATTCAAAGTCGTTCGCATACTATCAGAATCGTCAAAAAGAGGGTTGAGTGCGGCCAGGCAAAAGGAGCCACACTGTTGAGGTGCATCTTGGAGAACATACGACGACTGATCCTTTGAATTCAACCCAATTCCTCCTTGTACACTTGGAAAAATTAATAAGCCAAGCAAATAGGATAATAGTCCCAGCATCTTAAGTTGTTCGACCTACTCAAAACGAATTTAAATTAAAACTGAAATGAACCTGGTTGTTGAAGAAACAACGAAGCCTAAAATATTAGAAAATATAATATATTCTTATCTATAGTACTTGGCCGTCCAAGTCTCTCATCCGGCGGCCAACAATTGGAAAAACCCAAATCACCAAATATGTATGTGGACTAGTATATAAATAGAAATGAGCTAATGTTCCTATCGCTTATTAGTGCTTTAAGTAGTTGTGCCAGTATTTGTTAGTTTGGAAACCAAAAAAACAGCAGCTTAATTGCAGAATTCTTCGAAATGAAATCTACAATCTGAAAATAATCTTTTGCTTCGTTTATTTGAGGTCGTGTGTGCGCCAATATATTGATAGACACTTTCTACTGGGCTTTGCTGAATCATGGGAAATTTAAAGAGAATTTTTGATCAAAATTATTCCTGTTAATTGTCTAATTTTTAAATTTTTAAACGAAAAACAAGTACAGTTTTACCTTTAGTTTGCAATAAACAGGTAAAAATATACCTCACAATTTAATATCATAGAACATAGTGCTTGCTGTTTAAATGCCTTAATAAATGATACAGACCAGATAATTTAAAATCATTCCACAATTTGTTTTGTTTTTTAAGAATTTTCTGAATAATGAATGCTTTGATTCAATAGTATGTCTTAACGTTTTGCCAAACTAGCAAGATAACAATAAAAATCGTTTTTTAATGTCTCCCTTACAAATCTTTTGACCAAAATTAAGGTTATGAAAATTCTGCAATATAAATTTGTACTTCATATAAAGTATAATATAAATTAAAATAAATAAAGCCAGGACTACGGGTATTGATGCAAGTATTTATGCCCTTTTATTACGCCGAATGAATATGCAATTTGCCGAGTGACATCTATTCATGTCTAGACAGCAGAAATACATGAAAATGTATATGAATAAAACGCGTAGAGCGGCGGATTCAAGCATAATGTCTTTAATGTTCTTGGAGTCTCTCAGTTAACCGTCTTTTTTTCAGAAGAACGGAAAGCGCCAAGACACAAGTGCAATTATGGAAATTCATTTGATTTGTGTTTACGATTTTTGCCAACGTCCGTTGAGTGTTAAACGTGAGCGTGAAGGCAAAAAAAGGCCATATAAAAAGAATTAATTCGCAATTGCCAGAGCTGAGAGCTTTGGGCTACCCGTTAACACTTGGCTGCAAAACGCAAATCATGCGCCTAAAGATCTGCGAGACAGCAGTGCCCCCTCTTTCATCCGCCGGTTGTGGTCGATTTTACCAACTCATTGCCTCGTAATTAGTGGAAATTACCTGCGCAGTCCCCTGCTCTATCTCCAAAAAAAATACGCTCGAAAGAGACGGGAAATACACTGAAAAAGAGATGGGCAGACTCGCGGAGATTCGCCGCTTGTAATTACAATGCTCTAGGGCAGGCGCGGAGATCGCTCCTCGATCACACCTCTCCTTTCCCCTTGACAGCCGCAAAAACCGAAAGATAAAGAAATAAAATCGGGGAAGGAGGCCTATCTTGTAATCCGAAGAAGAAATGCCCTCATATATCCCGTTTGTTGCATAAAATAAAATATTTTGAACGCACTTAAAAGGTTAAACAATGTGTAACCGCGAATTGTTCACATCATCATTTGTATATAAAAAGTTAACTTTACCATCAATGCAAAATTTCTTTATGTATATTCTTAAGAATCGTAATAGCTTTAGTATGATTTCCACTACTGATTATATTGTAAATTTTAAATATCTTAGGAAATAAAAAAAAAAAAATAGTCGCGAATTCGGCAGCATTCTATTATATATAGAGCGACTATATATATATATTAAATTACAGGATTACCTGTACCATCAATAAAATGTTTATTTTTAGCAAATATGTTTTTAAATTAATATGAATCGTCATAATCATCACTGTAGTCAATTTGTTGTTTTAAATATTTCTTAGAAATTAGTGAACATTTTTTATTAGAGTATAGCCATTGGCCGAGGACAAACCGTAGACCAAAACCAATGTACCCCACCTGCGGCAGAGTCTTTCCGCTCGCAATCGCTGCACCTTCTTAAGGGCGTTCGCAAAAGTTGAAAACAGAGATAACTCAACTCTGGACATGACACGGCAATTTGTGTCGTCGGCGACGGCTTGCAAAATTAATTTGTGTCCGCTGTTATTATAAACTTTCCCCCTCCTCATGCGGCTGTTATTGTTGCAGTCGTTTGTTTGTTTGTTTGTTGTCGTTTTTCGTTTGTCTTTTTATTGAATTAAGCGCTTGTTTTTTTGTGTGGCTCACTTTCAATTTGTGACGAAAATGGCGCCCAACGCAACAGCCGACGGCAAAGTGAGAAGGCCACCAGGGATGCGATCTTGTTGAAGAAACTTTGGAGACACTTTCTACGAAGATCCCTCATCCATTAATATAATCATTTATTAAACGATTTGTGTGTATATCAAAATTATTCATTCACCCTTATCTCTCTGAAAATTATGCTACAAAAAACATACTCGACGATAAACTTGATAACTTTATTAAAATACAAATATTTTCTAATTTTCATTGTCTAAATTAAATATTTATTTTATCAGATTGTATAATTTTAGTTTTCAAAAATTAAGATGCAGATTACATTTACATGTATTTGGCACGCCACTTAAGCAATTAGTTTCTGTTTGGTAAATATTTTTGAATGTAGTTGAGTGTTACTTGATGTTACTTCTTTTGTTTCTTAGGTTTATAAATATAATTTGTTATGTTTCCCTTTATTTTTTGTCATGTATTGTAGATAAATATTATTAGGCACTTACTCTAATCTATTTTATATTTTCTCTTTTATTTTTGTCATGCCTAAATATTGCAGATATTTTATTAATTATTTACCGCAGCTTCTCATTTGGCCTTGAATTGATACCCAAAAATATCGGCTGGTAGCCCTGGTGTTTATTGTTTCTGCGTGGGCGTTTCGCCGTCTGAATTTGTTGGTCTGTCTGGCCACACGTCCGTCTTGATTTTCGGTGGCAATTGACGTCGCCGCCGCCTCTGAACACTTGACATTGACGTCTCGCTTTCGGCCGGGCCAAAAGCCCGGTTAAAACCAGGCGAAAACCAGACGGAAACCCAGCGAAAACCCATCCAAAATTCGGAACCCGCCGGCTGCGGTGGCTGCGTCTTGGGCCAACACTTCAAGCTTCATTTGAGGCCGCTGCCTGCCCAACCAGCCGGAAAGGTAAACACGACCAGGGCGACCGGCCATGTCCGGAGCAGCCTCCTCCGCAGGATGGAAACGAGGATGGGGAAAGGGCTACAACACACTTTGCACAAGTTTCGCGCTGAAGTCAGCTGCCAATAAAAGTGGAGTCGAGGGCAAGGCCTTAAATAAATAACCAAAAAGTCAGCTAATCATCTACATCTGAATGGGAAAATTCAGAGAAAAGAAATGCACTTTAAAGTGGCAGCAGTAGCAGCTTGGTTGGAAAATTAAAACTTACTCAATTGTAAAGTGAAAACTGAGGAACAAGTCCGATTTAAAGTCACACATGAATTCCTCTACATTTAGTTCATTTTAATATTACATTTTTCACTAAAGAATATTTCTTTATTTGATTTTATGTTCAGAATATTTTGAATACTACCTCCTGAATATCTCACTCAATCTATTTTCTCATTTTCACAATTTCCCTTTTGCGTGCGATGTTGCCATTTCGCTGTGGATTTTCGTATCCACGGATCCGCCCCAATCAATTAGCCAAATTGTGCATAAATTTGTGGACGCTTATCAATGTCAATATTATCATTACAACAAATATTTATTCTGTATATATATTTAGATGGGCGTGACTGCTCCCCCTTTTTAGCGCTTTTCTATTATATATGGCAAAAAAATTAACACATATTTCACTTTATAGCCAGCGAATATTATCGGAACTTTGGAGGGGGATATTGGCGATATTTGCTTCAGGTTTTCCACTCCTCTCAAGCCATTTTTTTTTCTCCAGTTTTCCCAGCTTTTCCCTGCTTTTCCCATTTTCCTATTTCCTATTTCCCTTTCCCATACCCGTACCCTCCTTTTCTTTCGGTCGTTTGCGGGCTAATACAATAAATTGCAATATCGATAAAATACACGAACGTCACGCGTCGCTCACGGCTCACGGTTTTAGTCGCCCCCGCTTTCCACAGCCCCTCCCACATTTTCCGAGGCCCCTCCCCCATTGAGCCCCCCTTATGCCGCCCCTGTCCCACTCATTCACTCATTAGATGTCCTCGTTTTATGGGCGCTGCTTCTTTCGTGTTTGGTCATAGACTTTTAGGGTTTAGCGGGGGCAGGAGAAGGTCCTGGGCTGCACTGAAACAAAAAGGCTTAATCTATATAGAATAGAGATCAGTCTTATTCGGTAACGATTTGATGTATTTAATTTAATCATTTTTCAGTTGATCTTTATGGTACATGAAATATAGAAAATGTATTTTATTTATGTATAAATTAATATTATGTTTGCAACGTGGTATGTTTAATTATTTAGTTATTAACTTATTTATCACTACATTTCTCAGTGCTATATTATAAATAATAAATGTTATAAGTGTTTTACGGACATTGATTGAAATGCTTTCACCCGATAAAGTCAGTATTTACATATAAAAATACAAATAATTTTGATCCATTAAGCGAAATGATATGGAATGGATTTTGGAAGAAAATTTACATTTCCCTGTGTAATGCAGTCTGAATCGGGGGGTCTGAAGCCCCTTTAAGACCCCCCCCCAATCCGAAAATACCCCCACTCCTCTGATATCTTCGTTGTTGTTGACTGTCTGCGCAAATGGCGCAGCAAATTGAATTTCATTTATTGATTATCCTGGCGTTTTATTTTATTTTTTTCCTGCGTCTTTTGGAAGCCGCCCAAGGACCTCGAGCGGAGAGGAAAACCAAAACAAAAACACCACGAATGGCAGAAAGAACACATCGCAGAATGTAACTTGGTTTCACTGATTTGGTTTGTATTGCCCGTGGGAGGGAGGGGTCGGAAAATGCGGGAAAAGCGGGAAAAGGGGGCGGAGCCGGTCGGCAATTTATGGCCCAACGGAAGGTGAATTCAATTTCTGTTGCAGGCCTAACGAAAGTTTTGATTCAGAGAGCGAAATCTAGTTGGGAGATGATTGGTTTGGGGGGATTATCTGATTTATATTATATTTATTCCGCACAAAATACCCGTGTTTACATCATTTTCTCCACATAATTGAATAACTAAATAATTCATTGAACGAACTTAAATAACTTACAATATGCTTTCGACGGTAATCAGGTTAGTTTTAATTTTATATAAGACTAGATTAAACCATTTAAATAAACTAAATGCATACACTTTGTGTATTGTTTTTTAAAGAATTTTAGCTTTGATTGGTTTTTTTAAATACAGCTTTAAAACAAGTAACTAATAGTTTTCATTCATTTAAAGTCGCACTAAAACAGAAATAAATATTCAACTCAAGTCTTTGGTTTTAAGGATGTTCAAAGAGTATAAAATCTCAGCAGTCAAGAAGTCTCATTGAGGTCCACTTACAATACCCATTCATCCAAAAGAGATACACGGTATCCGACAGATACAGATACACCTGCTTAATTTATGCTCGGCCAGCTACTGCACCATAATTTATCTTTATCATTCTTATAATATGATAATCTCTCGGGTCTCGTCTCTTCTCTGCCTTCTTTAAGGCCTCTCATTCAGCCATTTTTTGATGTATGACCCACTACTCACATAGATACTCGTGCCTGCGAGTGTGTGTGTTAAGTTGTCATTATGATTGACAACAAAGTCGACGTGCCTTGATTTCCTAATGGGCCACATCGATTAATTCAATTGTGCGGAGACGTTTAATGCAGTGCCACCTCTTAGAGGTTTGCCAAGAATTTTTCCAAGCCAGAAAAGAAACAAGAAGAAAGGGCATTTTAGAGCACTGAAAAACAAGTTTTTACCATAAAAATTAAATAAAAATAATAAAACTGTTCAAATAACTGAAATAATTTATTATAACAGTGGACATAGAAACACGGAAGTAAGTTTCTATTGTTTTAGTAGTATTTGTAAAGTTAAACCCTCAATTATCTAATATTTAATTTCCCGAAAATGCTAAGCAAATGAAAGAAATATAAATTTATTGGAAACCTTTTTTTAATTGAACATTCTGTAGCAGTGCAGATGGAAGCGAAACTATTTTCACCTAAATATTCGCATTTCAAATCTTCAATTATATTCAAAAACTTTCTAAATCAATAAGTTTATTCCGTTTTTCTGTGTTTGGTATTTAAAATGCCCGTCTGTTTTCCAGCAGTGTGGTTGAAAGTTCGTATGCTAATTTAGAACCTTAAAACCCCTCAAAATACTGAAATAAAAATAACAAAAACACACACAGCCCACACGCAATGGATTCTTCATACCTAAACTTATTTATTTCGTTTCGGTTTTCGGTTCGCTTTCGGCTTACAACTTCATTTAAATGCAGAAGCCGCACAAAAAAAAAACAAAAAAAAAAGGAATAAAAAAAAAGCGAATGCTCTCGAATATGAAATTTTAGTTTTTTGATCCGAAAGCATTTGACAGCCAAAAAGTTCTTTTTCATTTCCAGTCTTTGCATTTAGATGCTAATGCCAGGGGCGTGGAGAAAAGCAGGGGCGTGCCACACGCCAGCTGCATAATTGATAAGGGGTGCGGGGACGGCGACGGGGACGGGGATGGGGATGGGGATGGGGATGGGGGGAAATCGGGCGGGATGAATGCAAATCGCAACGAATGCAGATAACCTTGTTAAGATGCCAATTACGAAAATTAACTTGGCCCTCTTGCACCGGCGAACTTATTGATTTTGCATTGGGTTCCAAGCCAAAGGCGCTTCGACTTACCCCCCTTCCCCTTCCCCACCCTTCCGCCAAAAGAAGCATTTTCCTCTTCTATATCTCCATTAGAGTTGGCAAAACAACGATAGCTCAATCGATATAATTAATAATAATAATTAAGCATTCTTTCAATAATGATTTCTTTTTTTTTTTAATAATTTTAAAAGCTTAGAATAAACTAAATTTGAAATGTAGCACATCATTTAGTTTGTTTTTTGATGGGTTTTCAATCATTTTTCATTTAATTTTTACAAAAGTAGCTTTTTTAAATGGTTTTCGTTCAAAGAAGAAGGCTTTAAATACAATCCCTATTTTGGTATTGTCAATAAAAGTATTAATATAAAATTCATCGAATAATACCATCTCTAATGCACCAACTATTTTCCAGCTTAAATGTTTTTCAGCATTTTGACCCAGTCTTCTTGGCAACCTCATTGCTCAATTGGCAAATGTGTGTGCCTCCTCTCGGAAAATGCGCCCGCCATTTTCCCCCGAGGAAAACTTTATGCCAAAAGGAAATGACAAGAGGTGAGAGCGAACGGAGCGGGAAAAATGTGAGGAAATTCACTCGACGGAAGCAGAGACAGTTTGAAATAATTACATTGCACAAATCGAAGAGGTGCGGGGGTTTTCAAAACGCTTCGGCGAGGGGGAAGTGGGGGCTGCTGGGCAATATACATACACACCCATCGAACAATCGGAGCTCGGGAAAAGCATTTTCCATTTTCTATTTTCCGAACCACAGAAGTCGCTGCCAGACGGCAGACATGGGCTCAAATGCAGCAAAAGTACAAATAATTTCATTATAATGCAGGGAGAATGTGGTCAAGGGGTTGGGACGGGGGGAAGTGGCATTTATATAGGGTTTTTGTGAGGGGGGGAGGATTAGAGGGGGCCCAACAGGTTAAGCAGCCACTGGAATGAAGGGAAAAACGACAGAACGCAGAATGCTGAATGCCAAGAAAAACAGAGTGGGACGAACGACAACAGCAACTGCAACTGCAGCAGCAACAACATCGAGAAGCAGCAGCAATAATTGCTAGTGAAACACAAGCAGCAGCAGCAATATCAATATCTGAGCTAAGTGCAATACCAACTGCTGCAAGCAAAAAAAATAATCTGCAGTCAGAACAACAAACTGAAATACCCTTGTGGATCCATTCTTTTAAGGAGTATAAAAGGAGTATATAAGGTATAACCTTACCAATCGATTCGTATAGCTTATGAAAATACCCTTTGTTTAAAATACAATTCTAAAATCTATAGCTTTCCGGCAATTATTAAAAGAAGTCAATCGAATTATTCACCTAATGTGACTTACAACAACATGTGAAAATATTCCACAAACTGAGCAAATTAAATCAAAAACATAAATAATAGAAGGAATTCCAAGAGCAACGGCAGCAACATTTATGAACAACAACTTGGCCAGGTGCAACAGCAGAGCAAAAAATAACAGTCACATTAGCAGCAATATTAAGAGTTAAGGCAGCAACAAGAGCAGCAACTTCTGCGACAGCAGCAATAACCAGGTACAACGGCAACATTATGAATCAAACAGCAGCAGCAACATCTACACAGGAAACCATAAGTGTGTTAAGCTTATAAGAATGTTTAATATTATTATTTATTTTGGTTTTTCTCTTTTACAAAATATAAGCATGTAGGAATAATATATTATATATACATATAAAATCACTTTAAACATTAGAATAGCTCACAAAATAATTAAATAAATAGTTAGAAAAGTTTAACTTTGATATCATAAGTTGTTTTGCTGTAGTTATTTTCAAAATTAGTAATATTACACATGCAACTTTTTCTCTCTGTTGCAGCAACTGTAATAATTGCAGCAGCAACATAATCAACTGTAGCAGCGGCAACAGCAGCAACATGCAATATTAGCGGCCACAGCAGCAACATGAGGAACCTGAGCACCGACAGCAACATCGGGGGCAGCACGAAGGTGCATGAAGAACGGCAGCAACTGAAACAACAGCAGCAACATCAGCGCGGTGCCAACCAGCAACATGAGACATACCAGTTTGCAACTGTTTGCTGCTTTTCTCTGTGTTTCTGTGGGGACAGAGCGTGGGGACAAAGTCGTCTATAAATAGCAAATACTGTTGACAGGGGCGTGGGGCGAATGGGGTGAGTAGGGGTGTGGGGGGGCAGTTGGTTGAATATATCAGGATATAGTGGATAAGGGGGGTGCTGACTGGAGGATGGCTAAAA
This sequence comes from Drosophila kurseongensis, assembly GCA_018153305.1. Lineage (NCBI taxonomy): Eukaryota > Metazoa > Arthropoda > Insecta > Diptera > Drosophilidae > Drosophila > Drosophila kurseongensis. Next base: position 3,642,296 of record JAECXX010000141.1, read on the forward strand.
AGTCTCAGTTGCAGCGACAACGACGACAGCAAATGCGTATTAATTGCGACAGCAGTTCGTCAACATTCCACAAAAGACGGTAAAGGGTAAATGGGGGATACGAGCTTGATATAGGGAAGATATAGCAAAGATGTACCAGCAACAGCAACAACAGCAACAGCAACAACAGCAAAAACAACAACATAATTAAAACTGCCAACATGGCGCGTGATCGGCAGACATCGATAAGCGTAACTCGAGACAAGTCGATCAAAGTGGCAAGAAGTCCATCCTTTGGTTAAGAGAACATAAACATATATATATACAGAAAATACAAATGTACATATATACATATATACAAGACCGAAGAACGAGTAGCTGCGGAAGGTGTCACAAACAGAAGCCTTGCGGTCGGATATTAGAATACATTAGAAAAGATGGCGCAAAACCAGAGGACCCATAAAACTGGCATAAATGAGGTTAACCGATAGCTTGTCGGTTGTCAAAGGAAGCCATAAAGGAAAGTCAGGAGATGAGTTGGCAATGCCATATATATTATCTAAATAAGTTTAGTTTATAAGGCTTAGATTATTTAAAGCTCTTTAAAAATGCAAACAAAAATGAATACGTTTTTTCAATTAAGTCGCAAACTTGTATCGTAAAATGCACTTAAAACTAAATGATGTTTCATTTGTTTTGTTCTTATTACTTTAATTAATTAGCTATACATTGACAATGTTTTAAGCGACAGTTCAAAATATTAATGACTGTAAGATAAATAAATAATTTAATTTAATCGATAGCATGTTCAATATAGATTTTATTTAATTCTTAAATTTAAGAAATTTTTAAAAGAATATTTGAAATGCAAATCATATTATGGTATGCCTTTAATCACCATTTATACAAACTTTACACAATTTAAACTATGAAATTAGAACTCAAAACTGTCAATCAAAGTCATTAGCAGTAAAGACCTAATCTGGCTAAAATAAAATAATTATCGCAGGCCTTGAATGCCATGAATCGCTGCAAATTGACCACAAAATGACCCGGAAATTCGGTGAACCTTGATGGGGGTAAAAGCCAAGGCCCGCCAATTGGCCATCTGCAATTGCGGAGTGGCTCCGTCGTGAGGAATCCCATGACGAATGCGATGGCGATGTGCAAATGTTGCGTGCGGTATGCGGAAATCGCCGCCTGGAGCCCAAATCGCATAATTGCACCTGTCGCCTCCTACAAGAGGCAGCTGCAAAAGTTGCAGCTAACCAGCAACTTGCAACTGGCAACTGTTGCAACTGTTGCAACTGCCGCAACTGGCAACAACCACTGGCGCTACATATGATTCCATATTTGGAGGCTACAGCTTTTTCATTCTCCTACCGCTGGGACACAAACCTAATGGCAGCGCCTGATTATGAGGCGGGTTATTTATGCGCCCAGCTCTCTGATTTCTAGCTGCGATCCAGCAGCATCAATAATAACAAGCAGACATCGAAATCGCCGATCGCTCCTCGGTGGTCCCCACTCCTCCACCTCCTCAGGTTTCCCCCTTCCCCGTTCCACGCCCCACGCTCCCATTTTCCGACCCCCTTTTCCCTGATCTCAAGCCCGCGGCGCGTCACTGGATGAACACAGCCCATCTGCAGCCCATTCTGTGGCTATTCTAGAGCACTGCAAAAAAAGTAGGGATTAACTTTGAATTTAAATGTATTGCCTTTGAAATATTCGTAAGTACTCCATATGTCATTTCGCAAATTCTTTGAAGTTCATTTACTTGTGTATATATTTGTATTACACTTTTAGAAAATAGTAAAATATATCTTTAGTTGGGGAAGAAAGGAAAAATAATAGTCTTACTTAATAATTTATATAACATTTATTTAAAAATACCAACATATTAACATTTGAATTAATTTTTCCTTAAAAGGTGGAAACATTGTATTTAAAGTTGGCAGAACTTTTCGAAAATGTAATAAATAATAATGTCTAAAGCATTTATTCTACTTGATAAAAACACCTAGAATAGGTTCTTGCTATTCTTACTAATAGTGGAAATGCAACTAATTTTACTTTTTTCGAGTGTATCCCCCTACTCAAAAGACCCCTCCCCACGCCGATCGCAACCAGTTGTAACAAGCTGTGGAAGCTGCGGAGTGCGCGTGGCCGTCGTGGCGTTTTATGACTTTGTTTGGCCGGCCTCGACTTGCCCCTCCCCCCGCCCCACTCCCTCGAATCTTGGCCATCTACCCATCATCTTGGCCCGGCTTAGAAAACGGAGAACAGAAAACAGGTGCACTTCACATCAAAGCGACGCAGGCCAGCATCCAGCAAACTGAGCCCCGGCCGAAACACTCGAAACACTTAATCAATGGCAGCCGACGCCGACGCCAATGGCTACAGTGGTTCACAATGCACTTAAAAAGAACCATTCTGAATAAAAATGAAATAAGGAAATCCTAAAATATAAAACTCCCTTTAAAAATCAATTACAAAGACCCCAAATGTATAGAAAAGTTACCTATCGATCTATCTATTTTGTTAGCTGAAAATAGATAACATAAAATTTTTAGAATTTGTAGGGCTTATATTGATTAATATTTAGAGAGCACTGTGTGTTAACACAGAAACCACGAATTGTTTTTACAAATTAAACATAATTTATTGGCTTAAAACTTATTTTTTTTATGCTAGCAATATTTATATCTGAGAGTTATAATAGATGCTGTAATACAAATACTTAAATTTAAGGACATAGCTGAGTCTGATTGTTTCATTAGCACATGTTAATGCATTTTTTTTTGGGACTTAAAATAGGGGTATGTAGTTCTCTTAATAGATGGTAGGCAAGTGTGATCTTTAAATTAGTTGTTGAAGCAAATTGATAGCGTTTTTGCCATATTCTTGCCCACTGTGCACATCTAGTTCATCGTCTTGGCCGCCTTGGCATGCACGTCTAATTACCGGGAAGTCAAATGTAGTCAACATATTGCGCTTTGATTTGCGCTGCCAGCAGCAACAGCAATAACAACAGCAACAGCAAGCGCACACCAGCAACTATCAACTAGCAACTAGCAACATCGAGAGCAACTAGCAACAGGTCCCTAGTCCCCGTCCTCGGATATACGTCCTCAGGTTGGATCGGGCTGGGATTGGGAGGGTCCGCCTCGATGGTCATAGTTATGGTTTACTCGTCGGCAGCCGATGGGAAAATGTGCGTTTGGGCCCGGTCTTTTGCTCTTTGCCCAAGTGGTAGCCAATGGCCAATGTGTGGAAACGCGGGCACTTCCAACTGCTGCGCGGTACCTGCTCCTAGACCCGGTTCAGGTACTACACAGCCAGAAAAAACCTAAGAAGCTAATCGGGAGTATTACAAAACTGACTGATTATGTTACTGCACTTTAACCTATTAATTTGTAAATAATGAAAATGTTGTACAATTTGTAAGGGACTTTTAATGCTAAAAAAAAAACGACATTGAAAAAAGTTCACAAATATTTAAAAATATTTATAAATTTATTATTAAGTATACATCAAGTATTAACCAATTCATAATCCATAACTTATACATGCAAATTTCTCAACATTTTTTAACATGTACAAAAAAGTACAAAAGCTTACCCAATAATAATTAGTATAAAAAAATCCTTCCGTATAATAAGGTAATCAAAATATATTAATAATAATGATAATAACATTACATACTCAAAGAATTTCCATCCCTTTTCTAAGTAGTTTATGTTGTGTACAAAATAATTCTAATAAAAGAGCAACAAATGCCAGTCCCAATTAAACTTTTTCTGCCAGTGTGAGCCTAGACTGAACCGGGACCAGAGCCGGGGCTATAAATCAGGCTCATTTTAATGACGCAAGCGAAATGCGAGGTTTTGAAACGTGTTTCGCTTGCCCAGTTGGCTGCCGTTTTGCAATTTGATTCTGCAGTACTCTATATACTATATCCCTGCCACTGCCCCCGATTTCTCGGGGCGCACCTAGCCAGCAATTAGGTGTATCAATCATGGAGGCATTAAAACAATTGAAAAATTGTCTTTGGGAAATTGAATAGCAATTAGAATATATGCAAAGCCCAAGTTCCAATTAACTGTTGAAACGTTTTCGTTCCTTTTTCTGCCCTGATGCCATTTATTATCGATCATCGTTTCCTTGGTAATCAATAGTTTCGGTTTGGCTCTGAAGGAAAGGGCATTCTTCATAATTATGCAGTTTTCTTTGGGCGAAGATATATTCGTTATTTACGATTTCAGTAATAGCAATGTTTTTAATTGCTTGCAGAATGGTGAACCAAAATGCAAATTTATTTAGAGCTCATAAAGTTTGCGGTGCGTTTCTTCTCTTGACCCTTAACTGGTCTATTAAATGGTAATTCCAATTGTGAGCTGGGCCTAAAGATTTTTATAAACTTCTTTTGTTACAGGCTTTTTAAGCTATAAATGGACTTCAAATAGTAAGCGAAAGCTTCAAGGCTTAATTAAGTCATATTTTTATTCTGGCGGCTGGTGTTGATCCCGAATGTCATAAAAATGTTCATAAACGAGTTCTAATCTCTGGTTAGCCAAGACCGTTTTTGAGGTCAGCAAAGACAGCAGTGATCATTGTTTCGCCCCGACGTTTTAGTGATCATAAAGGCAAAACACTTCGATGGAGGAACTCGAAACGATCAAAACGCGATCTAAATATCCGTGAGAGTTCGTTGACTGATCGAGTGTGATTTTCCCAAGGCAATTCCTCAACAAATGGCGAAAAAATGTGGTAGCTTTGGCTACCAAATACCGCAAGTTTGCAAAGGAATTATGAACACAATCCGCTATCTGTGGACGAAATCTCAATAAAGGCCGGCCGATTGAGAGATATGAAAGGCCAGCGATTGAGATGACGGCATTTGGCCATATATTATGATAACTAATTGATTTAAAGACACATTTCAGCGGTTCGAAATGAGATTACATTAGGCTTATAAGGTGTTTACTATGCCCCAAGTTCGTCGATGAAATGCAAATTTTTGAGCCAGACAAACGGGGCAATATTTTATGATTCAGAACTCGAAACGTCTTTTATTTCGTTAATTTTTATGCTTCTGCCGCGTTGTAAAACGTAAAACGAAATGCAATAAAACCAAATCAAATTTAAATAGAAATGACCAAAAACAAACGATGAACAAAATCAAATCAAATTCAAAATATCAAAACACTGTCGCAGTCGTTTGTTTTGTGTTATTTCTATTTGATTTTCTTTCTTCTCGGTCTGTTCGTTCTTTGTTGATTTTTTATTGGTATTTTGGTTCGATATCGTTGGTGTTTTAATTTTTTGTTGTGTATTCATCGTTTTTTTCTTGGTTTATTTTCAGTTACGTTTCTGGGCCGCTATTGCTAGTCAAAAAATGAGCCCTTCTTAAAATATATCTAAAATACGCATGAGTGTTCCAAAGAAAATATTTATTAGCTTAACATTCCCTGGCAAAAAAGAAATTATTATTTAAATAAATATATATATAAATATATATATATTAAATAAAAAATAATATTTAATCATAACAAATCAACAACATTTTCATAAAACTACCAATTTATAAATGAAATACATATTTTTGTTCAAAAGTTTTGCTGTAGCCAAATTGTTCTCATTTTAAATGAATATTTAAATATGACTTAAATATTCCAGTGTGAAATAATACCTTCTTTCAAGCACACTTTTCCTTGAGAGTATTTCCACTTCGTTGCTCCGCTACTTTGTCGACATTTCCCCCAGTTTTTCCATTTTCCTAGCTGCAGCCTGGTGTTTCGTTTAATTTGCATGCAAATAGAGCGGCGACGGGTTCGGATGGGCACAGATATATATATATATATATATATATATATGTTTTTAGATATAGACGGGGTCAGGCCTCCAAGACGAAGACGAGGCTAAGGTGTTTGTTTTATTTGGACATCTTTCGGCTGGCCGGTTGTTGGCTTTCGTCGTTAATTAAGGTTTATGGACAAATTATGCCCACAAATTGGCAATTAAAATTAGAACGCGCACATAAATTCAAGAGCAACGAAAAACCCGACCCCAAAACCGAAACCGAACCGAAAATAATAATAATAAAGAGCATCGTCTGCGACAAAACGTTGTCACCCGACTGGTTTTATATATCCCCATTTTTTTTGTTTGTTACCCGTCCAATTTGTTGCACAACCGAACAGTCCCTCGACGTCCAACTGGTTTTCCCGAGCGTTTAGTGTTGAAACTTTGATAAACGCGGGTAATGTGGGCGTACTTGCATAAGATCGGACAACTATCGGCCTTTTGAAGCGGCTATCATGGTGTTTTTCATCCGACCTTATCTCGCTTTGTATCATATGTAAATATGGTAATAGTGTTCTTAGAGATATTTTATAGACCCGCTTGCCGATAATAAATAATATTATACTTAATTTGTCGTTTGGAGTGTAATAATAATCATAAGTAGTAGCTGAGTAATTTCAAGAAATACTGGGCTATTATATATATACAATAATTCCATTTCCTGCAACGATAAATTCTATTAACGTTAACATACGAAATATTGTGCCGACAAAGTTCCCATTAATTTCTTTATCAACATGGAGGCTTCATTAATAGTTATTCATTTTGGCCCGATTCGAACCCACTTTCCCCCCCACCCAAAACTGCCTTTATCTAAGCCAACTAAAGCCAGTATATCTAGTATCTGGAGCGTGTTATCCGGGCATCTATTAGCCCCCCACTTATCCCATCGGGATACCAATTCCGAATCCCGATACCAATCCACCTGCCCGAAAGTGAAGAAGCCTTGTCAATTACAATGAAAATTTCACATTTTAGCCGTGCCCGCTTTGCCACAATCATTTACACTAAATCACTTAAGTGTACAAGTGTCCGCGGACCGCCCAAAAAAAAAAAAAAAAACATAAGAAAAAATCGGGTAAAAAAAATACAGAAAAGTACAGAACAAAAACAAGGGGAAAAAAATGAAATGCGAAGGAAATCGCCGCCCATAGACACCCCACATACGAGTGTATAAAGGAGCCTGGGCCCTATGATCGTAAAAGTTTACGCATATTAAAAATAAACCCAAGCGGCTCGCATTTCAAATCAGCGACTACTTTTGCACAGGGGTCCGCACTAATTTAGCCAGCTCACCTGCGATTGGTCGAGAGCGCCAGGTGGTCACCGGTCTAATGCGTCCGAAAAGCCCGGCTTAATCTCCGCTCCCCAGACGATGCATCCAGTTTTCGTACCCCCCTCCCAGATCGTGTCCCCTGCGATCCACAAACTCCCCTGCGCTGCGTGAGGAGCATCCTGGAACCTGTAGAGCCAGTGCTGCTGGCTCAAAAAGAGCCAGAAACTGATTTTGGCCAAGAAAATGTAACAGTTTCTGATACCTGCTTGATGATTATGTAATATGATATAACAAAAAACAAATTACATTGCAGGAACTTAGCTAAAAGTTTTATTTAGAAGAGAGTTTAGTCTTATCTTAAACTGTTTATTTTATTAAATGCTGCTCTTTAAGGTTATTATTTATTTTTGTATTATTTTTTGAACACATATTAAAACTTTATTATGATATCTGAAACAGATTTTATTGGGCTGCTGTAATATCTTAATTTAAAGGGAAAACATATATCCTGAATACTAGGACTAAGAGGGCCTGTTTTACTATCAGCTGCACATTGAGACCTCTCTTTAAAAAATCCCAGCTATTTTCTGTCCTTTTTGGCCAAGTTCTGGCTGCACTGGACCGGCAACTTGGGCAACCTGGTCGACTTGGTCGACTTGGGCAGCTTTAGCGGCGTTTCAAAGCCTGCTTGACTGCTCCACTTTGGCGGTGTTTGGCTTTGGCCTGTCCCCATCGCAGCCGGCCATCCATCCATCCATCTGGAAACTGGTTCAATGCCTGACTGAATGGGGTCCGCATCCTCGCCCCGCCAAGCCAAACATAACGAGCTTTGCTTTTCGGTTTGATTTTGTGTTTCTGCTCGTATTTTTTCGCGCACAGGTGGCTGCGGCTACACTGGACAGTAATAAGCCGCGAAAACATTGCTCAGGTATTCCTCGGCGAGCACACTGAGCGGAAAAGTGGTCTTAAGCGATGGGAAAGAAAACATTTATTTTGATATTTATTAATTGATATTTTTTTATTCTTTGGCAAGTACCGTTTTTAAGTTTTTGGGGATCTATTCATCTAGTTAATTGAATTCCAACACTAACTTATTTATATTTTATTAATATAAATAATAATATTACAAATTTAAATATATATTATTATATTTTACAGGAAAAATTGCAACATATTTTTATTAAATGTTTTTATTTGTGTATTATAATTAACTACTATAATAATTTCTTGTACTAAGTTTAAATGTTATTATAGTTATAATTTTATTTGTAATATATCAAAAGTAGCTTTTATCAATTTATCGATTTTATTTATAGATGTTTTAAATAACTTTAAATATTGTATTTTTAACAGATTATGTAAAGTGTTGTTTTTCCAATTGAGTTTAATTGGTTATATGATGAATAAAATGGGATCTGAAAAATGGTCTTATTACAATATTAAAATAAAAGGGATTTGATGTGCAGATATGAGATGTTATTATACGATATTTTTGGGTATTTCATCCCCGATTTTTCTCCGTGCTCCCCGAAGTCGGGACTCTGGGGCAACCGGTTTTCCTGGAGCGGCACCTTGATTCCCCGACTCGACGGAGGATGCTGATCGCTCGGCGGCGATAAGCGAGCGAGGGCAGTCCAGGTGCCCCGCCCCCCCTCTGGGTAGGCAAATTATGGATGCCCTGTCCCTGAGCCTCTTCCTGTCCCGAATCCCTGGTACCCCTCCAGCCTCCAACCACGGATCACAGAACTCCGGAGAGATGGACAACGGCCGGCAGTCAACACTTTCGCAGCCCGACGAAGATCTCGCATTTGGCCCATTAATCATGGACCGCCCGATGTTGCTGCTGCTGCTGGGATGTTGCTGCCGTGCTCAGATGTTGCTGCTGCTGTTGCTGTTGCTGTTGCTGCTGCTGGGATGTGGATGTGGATGCGGCAGCCTCATTATGCCCGTTTAATTGAAATGTCATAGAGAGGCCATTGGAAAATTAACAAGCGTTTAACCTCCGCCTTCATTACTTCATTCTCATCTCTCATTATTTATTGCTTAATTTTTTGCAATAAGGAAAGCTTAATTTCTAAACTAAATAACTTTGAAAGGGAGTTAGCCCATACTTTAATTTTAATACTTTATTATTTTACTTGCAGCCTTTTCTATTCGTATCTAAATTTTGTTTTTAGTAATTCTGAAAGTTTTTATTGCGACTTAATGAAATATATTTCGAATATCCATATTTCTTTTATATATATTTTATAAATAACTTTATCTGCAATGGCCTAGATCAATTCGAGTCTGGTGAGCTGGCAAACATAGTACTGAAACTAAATTGCAAGTTTTATAAATATTTAAAGTATGCACCCCCCGACGGAAATATGGTTTATTTGATTTCACTGTTTCTGTTCTGCTGCTTGTGCAAATACCGAAAGGGAGTCCAACTGACAGTTGTGCCCCCTGGCTTAAGCCCCCCTTTTCAGCTGTCCCTGCCTCCCCTTCAGTTCACGGGGGTTAACTCAGCCGACGGTCCATAGCCCCCTCTTCTAGCTCCGAAATGCCCCTGCACTGGAGAAAAACAAATTTTTATTCTAAATAAGAGAGTTGGTCTTAGGGCTTCACAATTTATTAGTTTCGTTCTTGAGAAACAACATTTTAAAATAATTGATTACCTAATACAGAATATTTTAAACAAATAAATACATAATGTTTATTAAATTGGACTTAAATCTTATTACCATAAATTATATCAAAATTTCTTGATGATTTATTTTTAGTTAAAAGCCCTACAAAAAATAGAATACATTTTTTGGGAGTGATCCTTAAACCATATTTGTTTCAACTAATGGTTATTTGGGGCATTGCCCCGAAATATTTTGTAGTTTCTTATCTTTAATAATGATGTTTTCAAAGATTTGATTTGCAATCTACATGTTTTTGTTCTCAGTGCTCTGGGGCGAAGCAAAGGCCTCGCTGCGCTTCCGCAGAATCACTTAACGCTTGATTACACCGATTGACGTTTTGACGAGGCACTGATGCTGCACAAGTCGATGATGATGATGATGACGACACGAATGCCGCTGATGTTGCTGCCGTGCTGATGTTGCTGCTGTTGCCGCTGTCCCTGTTGCTGTTGCTGCGGTTGTCCTGGCGGTTCTGTGTTGCAACCTGCAACCGAAATATCAAGGGGGAGCTTCAAAAAAAAAAAATGTAAAAAAGAAGGAAAAAAAATGAAAAAAAACAAGAGTGTGGAATCGTTGAAAAACTGAAGCCGGCTTTTTAGACAACTGTTGAGGGCGAGGCCGCCGTTAAAGTTGCTGCTGTTTGTGTTGCCGTTGCTGCTGGCGAACAACTTGATGTTGCTGTTGGACGCTGTCAATGGTGACTAGAACGTTATTACATATTATGGGACGGGATTCGGTGGAGTGACTGGCGGTTGTCGATTAAAATGTCATTGCATTTTGCTGCTCCTGCGTTGGTCGCTGTGTTGATGTTGTTCCTTAACCGGGGAGTTGCTGCCTTTTTTTATGTTGCTGCCGGGACTCAGGTGTTGCTGCTGCTGCAAATTTAGCTATCCACACAAACTGCAATTTCACGTGATGTCGCAGGTAGTTTCAATGTTGCAGTTGCTCTGGCTATTTGGAATTTACCAAAAGTCTGCAGCCGATTTTGTAGCTTTTGATAGCTTAACGCCTTTTTCAGCTATTTCCTTTTGACTTCGAAGTCTTAAATGTTAATTAAACATACATTTTATTATTACTTCTAGTACGCTTTAACTCTAAAAGTTATTGATTTTTTGCATAACGATATTTGTATCGTTATATCAATGAAAAATAATTATTATTTTATTTGTTAAATCAAATATTCATTATGCTTTTCATGAGCAAAAATGGCTTACAAATATTTCAAAAAAAAAGTTGTGACAATTGCTGCTGCTGGAACAGTGAAAATTGCAGTAATATTATTTTCTTTCCATTGTTGCTACAGATGTTGCTCATGTTAATGTTGCTGCTGGCAAAGTTTCTCCGATTCCTGTGCTGCGTTGCAGTTGTCAAAAGGGATTTTTCCACTTGTCTTTGCCAGACTTTTTATGACGAACGCGGATTATGCCGAGCTGTCGCTCAAAGCGAGAAAAGTTGCCTGTTTGTTGTTTTTCTCCCCGGCATTTCCCCTCGCCTTTCCAATTTTCCGAGGTTTTCCCTTGAAGTGGCTGCCGTTTGACCGACCTTGTGTGCGTCACTTAAAATTGCAATTGCGCATTGACAATATGGAAAATATTGGTAAAATATGTTATAAATTAAAGAATTTTTTAAATTTAAAACCCTTTTTAATATTCAATGATATTGCTATTAATTGCAGATATTAAATAAATATATTTAAATCTGTATGTTCTTTGCTATACAGATGTAAGATGCATGCATTTCAATTTCTTTTACATTTCTTGCACTATTTATATGATTTCCAATGACTCCAAAGTGCCTTTGCCGTTCTAAATATTTAATTATAAACTATTTAAATAAGCCGAAAACTCACTTAAAATCAATTCAAATTCGAGAGTTTTTAAATCGCCGCCGGCCAAGACAATTTGGCACAATCAAACCAATAATAAGTTGGCTGGGAGACGCCAGTGAAAAAGCAGAAATAATAACAAATAACAAGCCGCTTTGAATGACTACTTAAGTTGACTAACTCGCCAAGTTGTCAGTGGCAAAAAGGCAAGGAAACGAAAATGGTCATCAACTATGCAAATTGCCAGGAAATTTTTCACTTACTTTGGCGATAGTTGTTGGTTGGAGAAAAGTCGTGGAAAAGCGTTGGTAGCGGTGGGGGAAAAGTGACCCGCTAATTAGCTGGTGGTAGCAAATGACCAAAAACATAAGCGTCATTATCAATATCAACAAAATTGTATTTTATTTCGCCTTTATTTTTCCCAAGGAAAAGCGATAGCAAACAACCATTATGCCAATCGATACATCGATTTCCAAGTTGAAGGGGCGGCAAAGTGTCACATGCAGACCAAAGTTTATGCCCAAGATGATGGCAAGTGGTGGAATTTATGAGGGATTGGGTTGTCCAAGGAGCTCCGGTTACTCAAAGGTTGTCCGTATCCCTCCATTGTCCTGACATATCAGTGCCAGACTTGCCTTGCGAATGGGGAGCATACAACATACATAAGTAGTTAAGGCATAATAAATCCGTTGGGGAAAATAAGATTGAGACTGTTGAAATAGTAAGTAATTGTAGTACCGAGATAGAAGTGCAGTTTGCAATAACATTTCAATCAAAAAATTGATCAACGTTAAAGGGACAAAAATTTAATGCAGATGTTGAGAGAATCAAATCACAAGTTTTCAGAGGTAAGTCACTTTGAAATCGGACAAAATTTGGTAAAGTTATAGACTGTGGAAGTCCAAGTGTGGGTCACCTTTTAACAACTCATCGGAAACTTAGAAATAAGTAACGTTAAAATGGGTCAAAAATTTGATCAACGTTAAAATGAAAATTTTGAATGCAGATTTTTAGAGAATCTAATCACAAGTCTTTAGAGGTATGTCACTTTGAAATCGGACAAAATTTGGCAAAGTTATGGACTGGGGAAGTCCAAGTGTGGGTCACCTTTTAACAACTCATCGGAAACTTAGAAATAAGTAACATGAAAATGGGTCTTTAGAGGTATGTCACTTTGAAATCGGACAAAATTTGGTAAAGTTATGGACTGTGGAAGTCCAAGTGTGGGTCACCTTTTAACAACTCATCGGAAACTTAGAAAAAAGTAACATGAAAATGGGTCAAAAATTTGATCAACGTTAAAATGAAAATTTTGAATGCAGATTTTTAGAGAATCTAATCACAAGTCTTTAGAGGTATGTCACTTTGAAATCGGACAAAATTTGGCAAAGTTATGGACTGGGGAAGTCCAAGTGTGGGTCACCTTTTAACAACTCAACGGAAACTTAGAAATAAGTAACATGAAAATGGGTCAAAAATTTGATCAACGTTAAAATGAAAATTTTGAATGCAGATTTTTAGAGCATCTAATCACAAGTCTTTAGAGGTATGTCACTTTGAAATCGGACAAAATTTGGCAAAGTTATGGACTGGGGAAGTCCAAGTGTGGGTCACCTTTTAACAACTCATCGGAAACTTAGAAATAAGTAACATGAAAATGGGTCAAGAATTTGATCAACGTTAAAATGAAAATTTTGAATGCAGATTTTTAGAGAATCTAATCACAAGTCTTTAGAGGTATGTCACTTTGAAATCGGACAACATTTGGTAAAGTTATGGACTGTGGAAGTCCAAGTGTGGGTCACCTTTTAACAACTCATCGGAAACTTAGAAATAAGTAACATGAAAATGGGTCAAAAATTTGATCAACGTTAAAATGAAAATTTTGAATGCAGATTTTTAGAGAATCTAATCACAAGTCTTTAGAGGTATGTCACTTTGAAATCGGACAACATTTGGTATAGTTATGGACTGTGGAAGTCCAAGTGTGGGTCACCTTTTAACAACTCATCGAAAACTTAGAAATAAGTAACATGAAAATGGGTCAAAAATTTGATCAACGTTAAAATGAAAATTTTGAATGCAGATTTTTAGAGAATCTAATTACAAGTCTTTAGAGGTATGTCACTTTGAAATCGGACAAAATTTGGCAAAGTTATGGACTGTGGAAGTCCAAGTGTGGGTCACCTTTTAACAACTCATCGGAAACTTAGAAATAAGTAACATGAAAATGTGTCAAAAATGTAATCAACGTTGAAATGAAAATTTTGAATGCAGATTTTTAGAGAATCTAATCACATGTCTTTAGAGGTATGTCACTTTGAAATCGGACAAAATTTGGTAAAGTTATAGACTGTGGAAGTCCAAGTGTGGGTCACCTTTTAACAACTCATCGGAAACTTAGAAATAAGTAACGTTAAAATGGGTCAAAAATTTGATCAACGTTAAAATGAAAATTTTGAATGCAGATTTTTAGAGAATCTAATCACAAGTCTTTAGAGGTATGTCACTTTGAAATCGGACAAAATTTGGCAAAGTTATGGACTGGGGAAGTCCAAGTGTGGGTCACCTTTTAACAACTCATCGGAAACTTAGAAATAAGTAACATGAAAATGGGTCTTTAGAGGTATGTCACTTTGAAATCGGACAAAATTTGGTAAAGTTATGGACTGTGGAAGTCCAAGTGTGGGTCACCTTTTAACAACTCAACGGAAACTTAGAAATAAGTAACATGAAAATGGGTCAAAAATTTGATCAACGTTAAAATGAAAATTTTGAATGCAGATTTTTAGAGAATCTAATTACAAGTCTTTAGAGGTATGTCACTTTGAAATCGGACAAAATTTGGCAAAGTTATGGACTGTGGAAGTCCAAGTGTGGGTCACCTTTTAACAACTCATCGGAAACTTAGAAATAAGTAACATGAAAATGTGTCAAAAATGTAATCAACGTTGAAATGAAAATTTTGAATGCAGATTTTTAGAGAATCTAATCACATGTCTTTAGAGGTATGTCACTTTGAAATCGGACAAAATTTGGTAAAGTTATGGACTGTGGAAGTCCAAGTGTGGGTCACCTTTTGACAACTCATCGGAAACTTAGAAATAAGTAACATGAAAATGGGTCAAAAATTTGATCAACGTTAAAATGAAAATTTTGAATGCAGATTTTTAGAGAATCTAATCACAAGTCTTTAGAGGTATGTCACTTTGAAATCGGACAACATTTGGTAAAGTTATGGACTGTGGAAGTCCAAGTGTGGGTCACCTTTTAACAACTCATCGAAAACTTAGAAATAAGTAACATGAAAATGGGTCAAAAATTTGATCAACGTTAAAATGAAAATTTTGAATGCAGATTTTTAGAGAATCTAATTACAAGTCTTTAGAGGTATGTCACTTTGAAATCGGACAAAATTTGGCAAAGTTATGGACTGTGGAAGTCCAAGTGTGGGTCACCTTTTAACAACTCATCGGAAACTTAGAAATAAGTAACATGAAAATGTGTCAAAAATGTAATCAACGTTGAAATGAAAATTTTGAATGCAGATTTTTAGAGAATCTAATCACATGTCTTTAGAGGTATGTCACTTTGAAATCGGACAACATTTGGTAAAGTTATGGACTGTGGAAGTCCAAGTGTGGGTCACCTTTTGACAACTCATCGGAAACTTAGAAATAAGTAACATGAAAATGGGTCAAAAATTTGATCAACGTTAAAATGAAAATTTTGAATGCAGATTTTTAGAGAATCTAATCACAAGTCTTTAGAGGTATGTCACTTTGAAATCGGACAACATTTGGTAAAGTTATGGACTGTGGAAGTCCGGTTGTGGGTCAACAAATTGATCAACTTTTAAATGTTAAATTTGAATGCAGATTTTTAGAGAATCAAACCACAATTAACTAAACTACTTTATTGCTGTGAAGTAAATAAAAACAAATCCGCATACTTTAAAATCATTGTCACTAATGTTTTGAAATTTTGTAAATATTTTAACCTTCTTATTCTACTTTTGCTGTACCCAAATTTTTGTTGCAAATCGAATTTGCAACTGTTGTACAATTTTATTTTCCAGATGGCTCAATGTTTTTTGTCAAAGACAAATGTTAGGTGAATTTGTTATCGCTGCTTGGCCAAAACGAATTTCGATTCAATTTTTGTTGGGGGGTTTATTTTTATTAGGCATTCGATTGTCTGGTTAGATAAATTGTATGGCATATATGCCAGAAACCAATTGCAATCTTCCCTGCGTCCCATGCATAAATAATACAGCAAGCACATCGAATTTTGGTAGAGACAAAGGGTGGTGAATAAAACAAAATTACGCATACGCCATGTGGGCCACGTCAAAGGGGAGTGTGTGAAACATTTTGGCATTGGCATTTGCCATGAACACTGAACACTCTCGCAGTTTTGCTTAATAATTTATTATGCCTTGGCAGTCACAAAAGTCACAGGGAAATGGAGAATCGGAGAAAGAGCGCGTGGGGGGGTGAATCGAGAGAGTTATATACAGAGGAGACATTTTGTTACATATGTTTCATTTGCGCGTCTGTTTGTGTAATTTACAGTCACACAAAACCGCAAATAAAGTTGCCAACATTATGGTTGAAGCATTTGGGTAGAGAGTTTGGGGGAAGGGGGCGGGAGAAACGGAGAAAGGGAGGCGGGGCAGTGAGAAAGAAGGGAAGGGTGAAGGAGGGGGTGAGTTAAGGGGCTGGCGAGGCCACATCAAATGAATGCGAAGACAAAACGCTAAAAAGTCAACAATACGGAGTGAGTCTCAATAAAGGGTTGCAAATGCGGTATGCACTCAAAAAACTTGTATTCAAAATATCTTGAAAGACAATACAAACAAATTTTTATTCAATTTTTGATAAATTAAATTTTTTGCAAATTTTGCAAATATCTAGTTAATTAGCTGTTTAGGCTTATTTATACAAAACGCCCCGTAAAATAATCATAAATATGAAGGCAATCACACTTAGGAAATAAAATAATCCAGATAATGCGTTTAAAAAAAGTACATTTTATCCAAGAATAAATGTTAATTTTTCTGCTAAATTTAAAAGGAAAAATAAGTGCTTTTGAGTACTATCTTTTGCTTTTAAGTTTATGCTTCTTTTTTTTCAGTGCTCAGAGAAATGGGGTGGAAAAGGGAGACAGCATACATTATGACAATAACATGTTGTTGCTACTGCTTTTGGGGCTTGGGTCTATATTATTTTTTCTAGGCCAGCGGTTTGGAGCGCCCCGACTTCGATGTGGGTTCGTTCTAGGACCGTTAACCGTTATGGCAAAGAGTTCCACGATTACGACCGCATGCCGCAAAAAGCGCAATTGCAAAATAATTGAAAGCACTCCACTGAACTCTGACCCCGCACCTTCGTTTCACCTGGGCGACAGGAAAAGGCAGAGAAACCCGGTGGCGCTGCTCACTTTATTGATTTTGTTTGACGGAGATAGTGTTTTTCCTTGGGCCGAGCGGGGGCAATAAATGTTTACCCGGCGATAAGTATCGATAATGGTGACTTAAATGGTTATTCTTTTAGTTATTTCAAGAAAAGGCACTAGAAATAGTATTATTAGTAAAATAAAAGTGTAAGCTCTATTAAACATTGTTAATATTATGTTTCATTTAATTATAAATGTATATCATTTTTTATAAACTAATCTATTTTTCAGGGGTTTTTAAAAACCGATTCACCTTTGTCAATTTTACTTTTTCATTTAAGTTGCAACCATTCCAATAAATTGTTCTTCAATAACTCGGCAATTCAACTGGAAGTTAAACAACTTTTGGCGCCCACAAGAAAGGCTCTCCAAAACTGAGTTTTCCGCACTTAAGGCATATTGATATTATGTCTGGATATATATATTTTTAGACACACTGTTGGTCACACATATAAATATATTTATATATATATAAATGTATACATATGCATGTATAGGAAGACCAACCGTAACAACAAAGGACATCAACATTTTCAATAGATTTCCGCTAACAAGATAAATAGTTCGAGTTGAAGTTAGACAAGCGGGTGGAAAAGGGGTTGGAAAGGGGGACAAAGCTGAGGAAAAGCGCGGGAAAGGCTGGAGAAAAAGAGATGGAGCTAGAAAGCCAGAGGGAGACAGAGTCAGAGGAAGTGTTCTTGAAGATACAACAAATGGAAAGCCAAAAAAGCCAAGGAATGCTAGAAAAGCAGCAACAGACGTTAGAAATCGCCAGAGAGCAAAATTAGATAGAGACGGGGCCATGCTTAAAGGAAAGAGACAGACTCATAGGGATAAGAAAGAGACGGGGGGGACTTTGCCATTATTGATATCAAATTGAAAGTGGCTTAAGTGGCTTGGTCAAAGCCAGCGGGAAAAAAATACAGAATGCCGGAAAATGTGTGTGTATGATTTTTTGCTGTACTGGATGAGAATCATATTTAGGGGAAAATGCCATCCCAGTTGCACATATTAAATATCCTGCTTAAATATCCTCCCCCCCATGTTTCCTATTGATTTTCCACCTTTCGCCTTTTCAGACATCCCCGCCCCCCTTTTCGTAGTATTTTCCAATGCGACCCGCCACATTTTCATTTCCTATTGCAATGATTTTCCTCACTAACTTTTTTTTCTGTGTTTTTCCTTTGCCGGCTATTTATTTTGGCCTTCTTTTGACACCAGAAGAAGAGCTTCACATTCGCCGCCCCTCCTGTCTGCCATCGTCATGAAGAAATTTGTAATAAAAATTCAGCAGCAAATGAGAAAAGCTCACACATACACGGGGAGAAAAGGGGGGTGGCGAAGGCTGGGTTTTCCCCTTCACTGCCTTTTACCGTTACACGTGCAAAACTATGCCAAAGCCTCCGCAGCCTCCGCCATTTCCCGGCTTTTCATCTCCGGGCTTTTCCTTGTCCTAGGTCGCATTTAATAAGATGGGTAAGGCGAAACTTTGAGGCAGCCCATGGGTTAAGGGCAATCGGGGCAGGGTTAATGGGATATGGCAGGAAGTTTTTCTTTTTGATTACCGGGATTTTTAAATCAAAACTTTTGAATAGGCCAGGCGAAAACGGGAGCTCTTAAAACTGAATAAGGCTTTTAAAAAATACATATAGCATACGGCATTACAAATATTAAAAATGGTTTTAAACATACACCAAATCATTTATAAAAATCCCTGCGCTTTTTAGTGCCTTATTTAAGTACGAGTATATATATATTAGCCTCTTTAACTAAACCAATTTCTTGACTACCCTTATTATACTTGATGGGCGCACACTGCCACATAAAGACGAAATATTTGAACATTTAAGCAGGGCGCACAAAAAAAAATAAAAAAAAGTGAATAGTGCGGACAAACGAGAAATTGTGGAATGCCATTATGACGAAAATTTAAACCGAGTATCTCCAGCGCCGACGACGAAGTGGCAGCCATAAATGAAAATAAAGTTTAAATTGCAGAAAAACATTGCATAGAAATTGCTATTTATTCAATGTTGGCCATCGCCAAACTGCAGCTGTGCCAAATTACAAGTTGAGCGAAAACTAGAAAACGAAAAGCGGGCTGCGAAATTTTTGGGCACAGAACGGGGCGGAAAACCGAAAGGAAACTAAATCGGAACCAGCTTAATGTCATTAAATTACCGCCCGAACAAATCAGCCGGAAAAGCGAGGCGAGGGAAAAGTCGCCACCATGAATTTCTCACCCCCCTCCCCACTCCACCCACACAGATGGCCCGTTTTCATTTCGGCGGAGTCATAAAACATGTTTGCAGAGCAGGAGAAAAAAAAATGAGTCACAGCGGCAACAGCAGGCGCCGCAAATCAACACGTAGACCCAGAACAAAAACTAACCTAACCCAAGCAGTTCCGATCCTAACCCAACGGATCCCATCCCAGATCCCATTTCCCATTTCGCAGTTCGCAGTTCGCATTTGTTGTGCGCCATTTCAACCCTTTTCCAGTTGTTGAGTCAACTATTGAGAATTTCTATTTCAGTAAGTAACAGATTTGCGACTTGTTCGAAGTTTTTATCACCCCTTAATTCGATTGGGGTCACCCATGGCAGAAGGTCTCCTATTTGCTTGCCCGATATGGGTATTTCAGTAGTGATTTCCTAGGAAAGTAATTTAATAAGTAAAATTTAGCAAGACTTTGCTGGCTGTTATGAGAATTTTGAATGGTTTCCCCATCATTAATTTAAACTGCCCTCATTTGTTTTTATAAGTAATAAACAATACTAATCTGCAATTAAGATTTTCAATGGGGATAGTAAACACTCGGCAGTAGACAATGTTGTTGTAAACCTTTATTATAAGTTACTATATTTTCAAATTGATTCAGATATCCGTTTGGTAATCTACAAGTAAGAAGTAAATTGTTTAATGTGGGCTCGACCATTGGCAAAGTCCATCATACCCTCGGGAATTGCCGACAACTTTCCACATAAATCACACATGTCTGGGTTGTATCATAATAACGAGCAGGACCCAAAGTTCGCGTCGAGGAAAAACGCGTGGCAGCCTTCAAGGAAAATGCGGAAATGCGGTTTGGCTTGGACCCCGGATCCGGGGATCTGGTATTTGGATCTAGGATCTGGACTTTTATTGGACGGCTCCTGGCGGGCAGGGCAGACAATTATGAAATGCTCCGAGTGGAAAAACAACACGAGGGCAACTGTCTAATGAGAAAACAAAGTCAGACGACAGCAGCGTTGACAGTTTTCGTGCGAGGGGCGGAAAAAAGGGGGGGAAAATCCGGGGAAAATTCGGATGCCTGCCTGGGCTGGGGAGAATGAAAATAAAAATAAAAATACAAATAAATAAACATAAAAAACGGAAGTGGCATAACAAAAACATGTGGCAGCATTTTCTCGTTCGCTGTCGTTGTCTCATTCTTGGCCACGCACGCAAAAATGTGTTGCCCGCTTTTCCGGTCCCAGTTCAGTTTTCCCCTTCACCTTTCGGCTTTTCCGAGTGTCCGAGGCATGCAAAAGCTCTTCTAATACCTCCATTTCCGCCCCTTTCGACCATTTTCCTACCCATTTTCCTTGCGCAGCGAGACAAATATTAATAAAATATACAACTATTAGTCATTGGCCCGCTGTTTGTGTATGTTTGGGCTTGTATTTTTAATATGCGAGACAGAATAAATATTCATAAAAGTGGCTAAGCACCAGTGGCGCTAGAGGCGGGGGCGTGGCCAGAAAATGGGGGTGGGGCGCAAACACAGGAGCGGCAAAGTCAAGGCGAAATAAGTCTAGGTCAATACAAATATTCTTGGGTGGTTGTTTTTCTCTAAAAGTGATCAGATGTTAGGCACAAAATATTTATAAATAATATTTAATTATACGAAATTTGTGTTGAGTCTCTATCTTGCTTGCATTTTAAATAATTTATTGTTCAATATTTTCCCTATAATTTACTAAGAAAGCCTATTACCTTATAACTATTAATTATTTTATTTATAGTTTATATACCAGTAAATCAGTTAGTATTTCGTGAATACAACAACACAAGGGGTAAGCAAATTGGCCCCATGTGTTATATTGTTAAGCCTTATAAATATATTTCAGCCATTTAACTCATTGACTTCTCAGTTATTTTGAAGAATGCATGTAATTTGTTAGAATTTAGGCCCAATAAATGCACTTATTATTTAGTATATATTGAAATATTTTAAAATTCTTGTCGTTGCCCCAAACAAGCAAAAAGCAAAGTGAAATGCGAGCACTTTTCCGCTGATGGATAACCCATACAGAGCGGGCTTAGCCTTTGTAAGCAAGCTTTTCCTCGAAATACCCTGGCCCAAACCCCCGCCCCTCCCACCGGGGAAAATAAAATAAACCTTCACCCACCCGAAAGACACCCACCATCCTGCGAGTCAACTAACAATAAGACTGACGAATGTTGGGCCATAAAAATAAATACCTGCTGACATTTTTCATTGTAAATATTTTGTAGCTGCTGACGCGCCAAGCCAACTGACTTGAATGTGGGCGTGTATATGTATATATAGATATTCGTGTGTGTGTGTGTGTGTGTGTGTGGGCGGTGGGTGTGGCCGCCCCATGGCGAGAGGTGTGCGTGGAAAAAGGTTTTTCCCTTCACGCAGTCAGTCAGACAACGCACAAAAACATTTTTGAAGACGTGAAAAACTTAGCTGGGTGTCGTAGACACAGAGAAAAAATACTATATATTTAAGTGCTTTTATATCTAAATAATATTTAACATTTTTAAGTATAAGCATAAGCAATTCAAATACAGTTAGTAAACTTTTTAAAACTTCTGTTCTTGCTTTCCTGGTGTTTTTGATGCTCTAAACAAATTTGCAATATCATTATACAACTTGCGCTCCTTTTCTCTGGATGTATAGTTGCGGGGTGGCATTTTCCGGGAAGTGGGGGAATTTAGCAGGGGGTTTCAAGGACGGGGGAGCTCTAGACAAATGGACGTTCGTTCGCTGGGTGTGTGCGTTGATCAACGTCATTATCATGCTGTCCGTCGCTGTCTTCTCCTTTTCATTGTTGTCCTGGTCATTACGGCCAACACCGAAAGATAGAGGAAAATTGGCAGGAGCGGCGGGGAGAACTGAGGAAAATG
The DNA here is from genome assembly GCA_018153305.1 of Drosophila kurseongensis. NCBI lineage: Eukaryota > Metazoa > Arthropoda > Insecta > Diptera > Drosophilidae > Drosophila > Drosophila kurseongensis. The sequence goes on from JAECXX010000141.1 coordinate 3,664,508, forward strand.
TGCGAGGGAAAGTGCCATGATATGTGGGCGCGTTCTATTCGCTTTTCCCTTTTCCTTCAGGGCCAGGCATTCATCATCAAGTGCGGAAAACTATGCACGGGTCAAGTAGATATACCAGCCGGAAAACAAACCTAGGTTAACCATACTTAACCCTAGGATATCAATTCCAAAATAATGATACCCCAATTTCCATGGCAGCCAGTGTTTCATGAGTCATAAACAATATAAATCAATTTCAACTGCATTAATTATTAAATGCGGTTATCAAAAAACAAAAAAACAAATATATTTCAATCAGATAAAGTTAAAATGAATAGTTAAACATTACCCCATATAAATCATAAATAATATATAAGCCTCCTAATTTACGGGTCAATTTCAAGAAGTTCAATTCAAGCGAGTTTACAGAGCCAGCAATTGTATAAATTGAAAATGAATTTTTTTGGTCGCATTGTTTGTTGTTTTTATAGGTTTTCCGTTTTGTATGTTTTAATAATTTTTGGCCGTTTGACGTTGAATTATTTTGCATATTAATTGGCTTAATTGAAAAGTGCGTGCGTGTGTTCCCTTTGTGTGGCGGTTGCCTTTCAATCAGTTTCAATAAACCGCAAAGGCGACCCTCGGTCCGCCACCCGCATCCGCGGGTCGTTTGATGGGTTTTAATTATTTCTAGTCATAATGCGACAATTATTAATAATAACAATTTGAGCGTATAAACGTATAACTGATGCTGATCCTCTTGTTATTTGTGGGCACGCGTCTCATTTAAAAGTCATTACGTCTAATAGAGAACGGCAAATAAAATCCCTCAAAATATATTCACAAAACGATGAAAAACATCAAGGAAACCTATTAAAAAAAATGAATTAAAGGCAAGTAACGGTGTTGTTATTGCCATCATCATTGCAATACTCAGCTTCAACTTCGTTAAAAATGCGCGCCACATAAATCAATTGAATTTTTATTTGATATTTTAATTGCAGTCTGCACTCAAATTTATTTAAATGTTGTATTTCCCCCTTTATGGTAAGTGTCGTTTGACATATTAAACAAACATTAATAACTCTTCTGGCATGCGGGCTGTGGCATGGTTTTTATGCAGAGTTTCGGGCTGTTTTGTAAAAATAATGTTTCTCATTTGGACGATAACATTTACTATTTGGGTTGCAAGGCTTCGGTTAAATTTATTCATTAAAAAACTGTTTTGCTTTTCGATAAACAACATTTTGAATTTGATATTCTTTCCAACTTAGTCAAGAACTAAGCACATTTCATATATCTAACACTTAATTAACTTTAATATTGGCTATTAAATATCCGTTAATAAGGGACATTTCTCTTTTCTTACATTTTTAATTACTTTTAAGGCCTTTATTTTTTTGCCATCTTATTATCTCCATTTCCGGAAATCTTCTTGCGGACGAAATGCTCCTTTAATCTCGTAAGCATTTATTAATTGCAGGCAAATCTAATTTCCATTTATTTAGGCAATCTCCCGTAACCTCCGACACCTCATCAGGCCCGAAATTCCTGAAAATTCCGCCATTTCACCATCCCCCAAACATAATTTAATGGAAATCTTTGAACTCACATGTTATTTACCTGGTTAACTGGGTTAGACGAAGTCGAGTTCTTTGACACTCCCCTCGGAAAAGTCCCCAGCATATGTTGTGAAAAAAGTGTTTGGAGTTCGGGGGCTTCCCCCCCAAAAAAAAAAATATGGAAACCCCGTAAACAACTCGCGGTAAACGGTTTTCGGCGTTCATTTCGCAGCAGTTGCTTAATTTTTGTTTTGTTTCTGCCCCCCAACCCCGCCCCATTTCCCATTTTCCCGGTTTTCTTTTCTTTGCTTGAGGCACAAGTGAAAGTCGCGATGGGCTGGGTGAAAAATGCGCGGGTGGCACTCACATTCTTTGATTTCGCAGCGTCAAAAAAAAAATATACATTGTGAGCTTGCCGTTTTGGTTTTTTCGTTTTTCATTTTCCACGCTCTTGTTGTTGTTTTTTTTTGGCGCACAGATTTTCCGCGCATTGCACTGTCGCTGGTTGTTTCCCCCTTTTTTTTTTTGTTTGTTTTTTTACCGTCGAGTGTTTTGGGCATCGCCAAAAACAAAAGGCGCGCACACACAGCACATTAAATTATGAAAATAAAAATGCCCCTTAACCCCCGACCGCCCGAAACTGTCCGCCCTTTTCAGCGCTCAAAAGGTTTGGCCATTGAATAACTCGACTCGAACGATGACTTAATGAGCGAGGATATAACTCTGGAGCAGTGGGAAAATCGAGGAATGTCGGCCCGAAAAGTGAGGTGAAATAAGAGCATCACAGTAGCCCACAATATACATGGTTTTTATTGCTTTATTTAAATAATTACGTCTGGAATTAAGTAGTCAAAAATATTCGTTTTACAAATAATACTGTCATCCAGATAACCATGTAAGATCGAATTGGGTAGGATATATATATTTAAATAGCTTTTTAAGTGGTTTTTATATTAGCACAATTGATAAATAATTAAAGTAAATATAAAAATATTAAAAAAGAGTTTCCATTAGAAATATACAGTATTGATTTGTTCCCCTTAAATGGTTTTTACTGTTAGCAGGCGGCGTTCTACCTAAGGCGAAGCTTGTATTTTCTCTTTTCTTTACTTTTTCCTCCATTTTCGGTTGTGCCAAAATAATTTTGATTTTGTACCTTGGCAAAAACATATATAATGTAACTTTTAATTAAATCGTTATATATTTTTCCCTCTTTTCCTCGCTCTTGTGACGAAAAAAAGAGGAAATTGATAATGGCTCTTGGCTGTGGTTAAGTCAGAATGCTGGAAAAAAAACATGCAAATTGCTGCAAAAGTGCTACAAAGTATTTTTCCCACTTTTCACTGAAACAGGAGCCTAATGAGGCCGAGAGTCTTGTAATTATATTGAAATACATATCTTCACTGTTGTTTTTAAAAAGGTTTTTGACTTTCTCTCAGGTCTGAAAAACTCTACCATAAAATCTACTTACCTTATAAAATAACTACATATTTCTAAGTCTTAATTTAATACGAAAATTTAGCTAGTGCTTTTTTTAAAGTCAACCACAAAGTGGCGTATTTTTCCATGTCTTAACTTATTTAATTGAAAAACTGTCGCAAAAAGCAAAGACAACTTGGCAACTCTGACCGCCTTCGAAATGAAAATGGGAAAGGGTTTTTTGGGGAAATATAGAAATGTTGAGGGCTTTAAGCCATTTCAACGAATGCAAATAATAAATTCTATTTTACGGCGGTCTTAAAACGGGGGTTGAACAGCCCAGCTAAGCCCTTTTCTTATCGATCCATAGAATCCACCAACAGCGAAAATTATAAAACCGAAACCAATAAAAGTAAAAATTATACAAAAAAGTATGGCAAAAGCAACATAAATTTGCCTACGCAAATGTTTTGTTGTCAAATTTCCACCACGAGGCGACAATCAAATTTACCCGTGGGTTCGGGGTGTTTTTGATGCCCCATAAAAATTGGACAGGCAGCGATGGATGGATCCACTTCCCACGAAAGAGTGGGGACTTCACATCCTCCGTCTGGAAATCAACAGTTAAGCCCCATTCATTCACTCGCCCCAACCGGACTTCTTCCCCCAAAAAAAATATAAAAAAAAATACTTGCACCACATCCCCCAGAAAAAGAACACTTATTGAAGCTGGCAGATTTATTGGAATTTAAAATTCCTTTGTTAGTCACCAGAGAATCGCGAAATCTAATAAACGCCAAAAAGCGACTCCAGTAAAAGTTCAAATGGGATTTTGCTTGTTTAGGGGTAGTTCGCCGGCCCAGGGGGTTGCTATGAGTCGGATTCCGGGGGGATTATCCATGCAATTAGCATAAGCAGCCTGCATATCGATTGAAAGGTTTTCTTTTTAAAACGCAAAATGGTTTAGGGAAATTTAAGATTGAAGCTTCGGCCTGAAGAAGGTTCTCAACGAATGCGTCACTCTATTTAGTTATACAGTTTATTGCACGAAAGTTGTTTTAAAGAAAATTCGACAACTTTTTTTATATTTCTTTGAACCGAACAAAAGGCTAAATTTAGATATAATAATTCAACGTTTGATTTTTTGGTTATGCAAAGAAAGATACGTTTCAAATCTAAGAAGCATTCCCAAAAATGATTGCAAATGATTTTTGAATTTGCTTTTCATCTTTTCTTTCGAAATATATTTCATTTTTATCGTATACCTTTTTGGGAGTCCACTTAACATAACGGATATTTTCATATTTTCATAAAAATGTTGATAAAATAATTTAAAAAAATAAGAACTACGGCTTATCGCTAAGTCTGAAGGAGGCTTCTTTTTAACCATTTTAATTGATTTTTGACGTTAACATTGGTTTTTTTTTTGCAGAGCCTGCAACAGACCCATGTTAACCCTCTAACGGGCCGCGTGCTTGCAACATGTTGGCCCCGGTTCGATGTTGCCTGCTTGCAATGAAAAACAACACAGGGTTAAGAGGGGGTCAAAGAAGTACGCGGACCACAGAATAGGACATGCTTTTCGCGACACCAAACTGCACAATTAATTTGCAACAAATGCGGGGTATTAAACAATCACACAATAATCGCATTTCGCTTTTGGAAAATGGAAAATTGAAAATGAAAATGGAAATTACTCCCCACCCCGCTACAAAAAATTCAATGCAATTTTCTTGGGCGCCATTGAGCGAAAATTAAATTTTGAACTGAGCAAATGTTGCATATTTGATGATTGGGTTAACCCAATTTCCACCCCGTTTTACCCCATCGATGTGAGCCCCTGTGTGTATATTTAATTAGTGTGCATGCACACACACACACACACCGATGGGCGGGAGGCGTGGCTGAGCTCCTAGCAAAGGTAAACACAAAGCGAGAACCCAAAACTACCATGGCCCAAAGTAAATTTCTTGCTAATTAAAATCCAAATATTAATTTTAAAATGCAACCCAGCACAGTGGATAAAAAAAAGGTGGAAAAGCGACTGTTGGAAAAGGGGAAAGTGGGGAAGAGGCAGAGCAGTGATGGAGCACCGTCCATAGACTCTCTATACATCTTTAAAAGAAATGAACACTGTAAAAAATGGAAAAATTAATAATAATATATAACCCTTTTGTTTCTTTTGATTATACTTAATATAATGTTTAAATAATTTGAATCTATATATTCAAACATATTGAATGAAGGTTTTAGGCCAATAGCTCGACTAAACAATGACAATTCTGGGTTTTTTTGCAGTGTAATATAAGCTTTGTGTGATTTGGCCTGCAGGGATTGGAAAGGGGAAAGGGGGAGGGAAGGTGGGGGGAAGCAAACATCAGGTAGACTTTGAGTACACTTGCACTTGAGACTCCTCTTCTCGTGGGGAAAATGTCAGTGGCGCTGGGAAACACAGGGGGAAATCGGAGGGAATTTGCAGACTGCCGGGGGCTAATACACACACATCGATACACACACACACAATCGCAGGGGGAGTACAATAACAATTGCTAACTAAACATTTGGACAATTCAGCTGGAGGCTGGCGAAGAAAGGAGAGGAATCAACATGAAACACAAAAATAATACAGGGATAGCATAATGATACGGGGCATATGGCCGAGGAAGTCGGGCGAAATGGGGGCTTAAATCAGGTGAAGACAAACAAGACATAAATGACTGAAGTTCAAGCGAAGCAGCTGCCCAAAGACCGATTCGAATCAATGATTTTGAAGCTTTAAGTAGAAACAAATCAACTTGTTTAAAATGATTTCAAACAGTTACCACAAGGATTTTACGAAAAAATTGTGCAGTTTTTCCGATTTGTGGCTTAGATCAAAACAAAAATTTATTGTTAAAAGATATATTAAGTTTTTAAATACACAAACAAATTTATAAAATTTTCCAATCGATCCTTATATGTTTTAAGCTTTTTATTTTCTAAGTAAAGCAAGTAATTTTTAATAATTTGAAAGAAAAACCTAATTAATAAATGCTTTTAAATGCTATATATGCGAAAAAAAAGAATTACAATGCTAATTTCTGTTTCTTCTATCTTTTGATTCTTTTTTTATCCCGCTTAAAACGAGGCGATAATTCTTAAGAAAAAGAGGAAAAGTGTTAATCAATGAGGAAAACCCATCAACACTTCTTGTCTATCGAGCCGCATCGAACGATCGAACATGTTGCAAGCCAGCCGCGCAGGGTTCGAGTTGGAGTTGTTGCTCCCCTTGTGATCGGCGATCAGATGAAAGAGTGAGATGGATATGGTCATGATTGAAGTGAGAGGGGCAATCGAATCGTTTTTAAATCCCAGAAGAAATCAAAGTTTTTTATGCTTATGCTAAGAGATTTACAGTTTGTGCGTGCCGAAAATGTTAATGAATTTGGCTATGCTACATTGAATTTGCCGTAAATCGCTTATAAATATATTCAAATCGAGGGGCACTGAAAAATACAACTTGTCGTTTGAATAAATTATAATATTTTTGTCATAAGCAGTCAAATAATATATTAAAAGCAGGCTATTAACATGGTAAAGTAATTTTCCAAATAAAATTTAACACAAACTAATGAAAACATATGCAATACAAGGGAAAGATCTTAATATAGTTAAAGAAATATTAAAAGCAATCTAAAATCAGAGGAATCTTAATTGTAGGATAGAATTTGTAAACCAATAATTTTAGTAGATAGTTTCAAATGCATAGTATTTTTTAAATTTACAGTAAACAAAGGTATTATAGGAAATTAATAAAATTAATAAACATGGCAAGAAATGTCCATCATACATTTTTCTCGCAGTGCATGCATGTGATTTGACTGCTGGAAATTATCTATGCGAAGCGATTCCAATTGCTTGTGACCCAAAAATGGAAAATGTTTTTGTCTTCCGTAATTTCTGTTGTTCTTGCTAATTGTGTGGGCAAACAGTTGAGGGCTATATGGATTCGCCATGGGAAGAATGGTACTGAATATCGGACAAATCGGGCCTAGAATCTGTATCACTTCGCTTTGGGCTCTGGTTTTTTCTACCCCCCGCCGAAATCAATGGCAATATTTCAAAATGTCAGCCCAGCTCTCTTGGCCACAGGTGTGAGCCACAAAACTTGAGCAGCCCAACAAGTCGGTTTCCAGGAGGGGACTTGCCACTTGGGCAGGGGCGTCTCGTTTGGCGGGGGTTGGGGGCTTCAGGGGGCTGATGCAGCATCATCCGCAACATCAGAAGCAACAGCAGCAGCAGCTGCTCCATAAAACCCATTATACCCAATCATCATCAGGCGAGCGACTCGGGTTCGAGTTCAGGTCCCCACAATCGGGATCGTTTCTATGCACTCAAAACAAAAATGAGGTATTCAAAAATATATAATACGTCTTCTTTTTCCTCTTCCTTATACTTCTTTCTTTACTCAATTCGAATTCTTATACTTTTATATCTTCGAATTAGAGAAAAAATTAAATTCAAATTATTCAGATCATAACAAGTAACCTTACTTTAAAATCCTAATAAAACTTACAACTGTTATAAAAATCATATGCTTATGTTTTTAGATTTGGTGTGGTTACAAAACTTTCTTGATTAATATTTGCTATTTATAAACTTCTATCTTACCGGCAGTAATTTCTCTGAGTGCATTTCGGACGAGGCGCAATTTTATGCAAAGAAATCACTTTTCATACGTTGGATTCGTCCGCATATGAAAGCAAGCTCACGAAGGACAGACAAGGACCGCCGAGCGGAAGACCTGGTGAGGGAGCGAGAGGGGCTGAGGGGTGCGAGGGAGACGGGGCAACTGGTTTATGCGATAACTAAACTTTTTAAAGGAGAAGCGGCAACAAACTGGCCGATAGGGGCGCATATTTGCTGCAAGCCATACAAATACAAGGCACAAAACTCAAAACACAAAACACAAGGGGGGACCAAGCGAAGTTGTTGCGGTGCTTCAATTTGCAGACTTGTGGTTGCCGCAAAGAATGTCAAAGTGGCTAGTTTCCCGTCATAACTGGCTTTACTTCGGTATAATAGATTTATTTTTAACGAGAAACCATTTCGAAAAAAAAGTGATTCAATATAATATATTTAAATTGCTATTAAAATTGTAAAGAAACAATATTCAAACAAATATATTTCACCAAGTGAGAAGTTTTTAACAAAATCATACAATACAATATATATTTTTTCTAAAAATATTCTAATAAAATAAAATATATTGCTGTATTTATGTGGGATTTTATATTTTGCTACACACATTATGATCTATTGTTAATATATTATTTAATTTTGCCTCTTCAACTTGACATCTCTGATTTCTTTGTGTGATTTGTATCGTTTACAAGCTGTGCGAGTGAGAGGGCATGTGTGCGAGCGAGAGGGAAATGCCCAGATAAAGTTCAAAGTTTACACTCTTCGAAGGCGAAGTGAAAAGTGAGGAAGTGAGACGGTAGCCAGGTGCCCGCCCTCTCGCTCCCACTCACTGATCGCACGCCATTCGCCTGCTGTGCGCGTGCGCAGCCTTCTTTTTTTACCTCAGATTTTTTCCTGATTTTTTGCCCTTTTTTATACTCGCTTGCGCGAAAAACGGCAGCCAACTGCCCACACTTCTTCGTCGTTGTTCGCTCTTCTTTACCTGTGTTGTTTTTATTATTATTTGATTTTTTTTTTGAGTAAATCTCGGCTTGAAGTTCATTCATAAAAAATGAACACACTCAAGTGCACTTGCCTTTGGTCTTAAGAGTTCATTTTCCGTTTTAATTGCTGAATTTTAACGACTTGTTTGCTATCTCCAACGCATCTTGATTGACTTTCGTGTTTCACCCAAAAGCAAAGGGCGTCATTTAAAAGGATTTACATTTAATTTCAATTTAAATGCATTTGTGATGTCTGACCATTGTGTGATGGAAGTCGAATCTAAAGTAAATCTCTGAGTTTAATGCTGGCGTTTCAACAAACGATCTTAATCAATTAAGCTGAACTGTTATCACTTTTGTCACCATTTTCTCTTAAGCACATGACAAACAAAAGCAAAAAAAAATTAGACACCATGGTAAATATAATGTAATGAAATTGTTTTTAAATTGGGAAACATTTTAAGTATAATTACTTGTGACACTTACGCACTTACACAAATCAAGGAAACAAATAAAAATAGTTAAATCAGGTTTTTGATGATATCAAAATTGATTTTTCCTTCAATATATTAAAATAGTTCATTAAATTGAAGTTAATTAATCATTTTTCCCTGTGTGCAATAACAAACATTCCACGGCTGCAAATCATTCCCAAAACCATTCCAAAAGCTGCCCTTTAATCAGCTCAAAAGATGCTTAATAGCCTCGTCAAACATTCCGAAAAGTAAATTAGCAAACGCAGTCCATAAAAATATTTCCCTTGCTCGTTGTAAACACAAAATAAAAAATATATATAAGAGAAAAACATTTGTTTGGAATGCCAGAGTTTTTTCCATGCTTCATGTTTTTCTTCTTGATGTGTGCTTGTATTTTTTTGCCTTGTGTTCATAAGCATATTTCTAATTTGGTGTATAAAGCGGCAATAACAACAACTATGGACAACCAACTGACACGTGTAAAACTGTTTGCTTGTTAATATTGTCTGTGGCTGTTCCTGTTGTTGTTGTTGTTATTGTTGTTATTGTTGTTGCTGCTGTCATGTTTTTGTCCGTGGCAAAACTTTCACTTGATTTGGCATTTTTGTGGCGCCCGAGTAATTTCCACTGCTCCGAACATGGGAAACAAGACAAGCATTACGGACCAAAAAGAAAAAAAAACCAAAAAACAAAAATGGCACAGTGGTCAGTAAATAGCGAAAAAAATAGGGAAATCTCGAAGCCACTCTAAAAGTACTAGGTTTTAATACAGTCAATCCCTTACACAAAATAAGATCAAAATAATAAAAATTTTAACAATTTTTGTTTCAGTAAATCTAGAGCTTAGCAAATTCATATTCATTATTAAAGGTATTTAGTGAATACTTTATTGACGTATTTGTACATTTTACTATTTTATTATCGTTTCAATAACCGGCTGAAAAAATAAGTATATTCTAATAATAATTTTAATAATAGCATTATAGAGCTGGACATTTTTTGGACTAATCGATGTTATATTAATGCTATTTTATTTCGCCTTCCCTTTTTCCTCTTTTCCCATTAAAGAATGCAAATCGGATAAATTTAAAGCGAAACGAATTTGCAGCGAATATTGCACGGGGTGTTTCTATATTTTCTTTTTATGGGAAAAGCGTGGCGAGGGCGAAAAAGGAAAACAGCAACACTCCATTAGTGGGGAAATATTCACCCACAAAATAGATCACACAAGGACGATGCGTAGGCGACAAACAAAAGGGGCTGGTGAGGGGAGGGGAGTTTTATGGCCATTTCGCCCATAAAAATTGCTGTAACAAAACAACAGAAACGCATTTGGTACCGCTCCAGAAACACACCCTCCCCGCCCCCTTTTTTTTTTGAGGCTGCAGCGGCGCCTCTTTTATGTCAAAGTCAAAGGCCAAAAGGCGAGCACATAAAAACGGAGCGAGATGGCGATATGCCGAGTGTCAGCGAGGGTGGACTGAGAAGTTGTCAGGGGATAACGGATATCCAATTTGTAGTCGAAATTACAATAATACCTTTATTTTATTATAGGAAATATAGATGATATTTTTGGTACAATACATTACACTTTATGATTTATATTTTATTATTATTTGAAGATCATGTTTTATGAAATAAAATGGTTTATATGTTGGTGTATTTTTGTATGGTTTTCTTACCACAATTGTATTTATCTTTACAGGCATTTACGTATTTATGTGAATATATCATTTCAGCTAGAATTTCTTCTCCCTTAGTTCTTGAACTTCTGAACCAACCCCCTTCGCGTTGCCATGGGACATGAAAGATAGTCAATCACAAAACACAAATTCGATTAAGTTGTTTAAAAACAATTTTTATTTATTACCCACGCGTTTTATTTGGTCGTTCCTGTTGTTGTTCTTGTGGTTTCTTATCGATGGGGCACCTACTTTTCTACCCATACCCATAAATGCACCGCCAGGATTTTCCGATTTTCCAGCGGAAATGCAAAGTGTCTGTCGGTTTTCTTTTGCTTTTTTTTCGGGCTCGTTTCATTATTTGTAAATTAGCCGACCGCCCTGACGCTTGATAAAAAGCTGTGATAATTGAGGGAAATCGCGGTCGGGGCAGAAATGAAAGAACGAGAAAATGGGAAACCAGAATGGATGACAATGGCACGCCAACTCAGGTAGCTAATCTATGTCCAACGAAATGGGAGGGAAACGATAGTGGAGTATAGAAACTACTTAGCATATCAATTCAGACCACGATGGAACCCGAATATGTCACTCATCACAAAGGGATGTGTGTGTGTATATATGTATGTATATGTGTGAGGGATAATGAAGGCCGACAAATTGCCTCGAAGGGTCAGATCCTGCTCTAATATCCTAATTGACGACCCTGAAAATGAATGGAACTGATACCGGGAATCCGAGACTCAGCCTGTGACTAAATCTGTGGATGTATGGCGAATTTCCAACGGGGGTGTCGTTGACAAGCCCCGTGTCAAAGGTCAGTTTCGGACGCATGCCGCGTATATCTATAAATAAGATGGGATAATATGGGTCTGGGGTTACCAATTTAAGCGTAATTGGGGGTGGAAATTTGCGGGGTAACTAGGTAGAGGAGGGTCTATGTACAGCATTGATTGATGGAGACCTATATTTATATATATGTATATTTCCCTATAAAAGTTCAACCAATTTAGTTGAATAGCTGAAGTAAAAACCAGCAAATGATAGTGACAAAGGTAAAAAATAGGTAATCTTAGAAAATGAGGAAAAAAGTAGCATATGAAAATATGACCTTAAATAGAAGTCATAGAACTAGAACTTACCTAAATAGATCAACTATTTACTTAACTTTTTCCTTGGACATAATTTGTTTTGCCATATTTTTCTTTGAGCTCTTAGAAGAAATTAAATGAACATTAAGCCCGAAGTTGCAGACTTTCCTTATTTATTCCAGTGCATGTACATACGTAACACCGACAACATTTATCACTGGCTAAGGAGCAGCCGGCGGATAAGACCGGGACTTTATAAAGGACTACTCTGAATGAGTCCTTTTTATCCAGCAGGCCAATGGAGAAGTGATGGCCCTCATCTGGCCCCAAGATGGATTCGTAATGAAAATGCCTAAAAATCGCACGGGTGCATTACTGTTTGTGCCGACTCATCGGATTCGCCCGGGGAATCAGAGAACAACAATGGAGGAAAATGAGAAAAAGTGGGGAGTGGGCGGAAAAGGCGGGCAGGAAGTTTTCCCCGGCTGGCTTAGTTTCCTTTTTCCGCCTTCGAGTGGAGGCCACTTAACGACAAATGCGAATCATTTTAAATTGTCCGGTTGCCCGGGAAAAGAAGGGATTCACTCGCATGTGGATTCCTATTCGATTCCCGATATAATCAGGGCGGCCAAAAGGTCACACATTCTGGCCAAAAGGTCGCCTAATCTATCTGCCCAAAGTGGATATGATTAAGATGCCACACCCATTTCCGGAAAAGGGCAGCCCCTCTGAAAGACATTTTCCCATTGAATTTATTTTTGTGTACTCTTTAAAATCAATTTGGCAAATATTTTTCACATATTTGGCGTTCTTATAAATAGCTTTGTTTGCATGGTTTTTAATCTTAATTAAAGTTAGAAAAGCTATTTATAATAAGATTAGTTTTGGGAAAACTATGAGGCGATAAAACATCTCGTTTTACTTATTAATCTGAAAATGCACTAGATAAAATATATTTTGTAATTTAATCATGGCTGTTACATTTCACCTCACGAAGTTGATACAGCTTTTTGAAGTGGGTCATTTCTCTAATTTGCAACTGGCGTAGAAAGTCCAGTGAATGTCGAGCTCCCAAGGCAAGGTCTCTTATATCATTTTATTCGGCTTGTCTTGCTGCAATTAAAACAATTTGCAATGTTATAATTAAACATTTGCCTCACTCTCGACCATGTCAAACAAAAAGCTGACAGCACCACATGCATATTACCACTCGGTTTCCCCCGTGTGTGGTACTAGTATATATACCTATATGTTTTTACCACTTTTTGCCGGATTCATTAAGGGGAGCGGGTCTTCTAGAGTGGGCCGCGGGCCATGTCTCGACTTCTTGCAAGTTTCTTGAGTTTCTCGACATCGGGGGGCCACAAAGTGGATTGGATTGGATTGGATTGCTTTGGACGCCAGTCCGCAGAACTCGAGATGGATTTTCGAGTGACCTTTTGCATTAATTGTCCAGCGTCCAATGTCCAGTGGCCCAATGCCAGATTGTTGGCCAGTTAAAAAGACACATTATTTTCGCATTCGATCCGACTCGTTTCGTTTTCGATTTTTCGATTTTGCCGTCGATTTCGTGTTTCGTGCCGTGTGGGCGTAGGTTTTTCCTACGTCTTGTTTTCATATAGATATTTCTTTCAAATGATCTCGCTGGCTGGACATAATTTTTCATTTGGCGCACCAGCGAAATGTTAATAGTCGACGCCAATGAATGGGCTCAAAAAATAAAAAGGCGTACCTAAAACCAAAGGGGGATAATTAATAAAGGTAAAGATAAAATGTAAGCAAAAAAGGTCTTTAAATCAAATTGTAATAATAATAATAATGCCATATATCTATTATATAAACTATCACCATTTTTAGGTACCATAATAAGGAAAACATTATTTGTCCATGGCTCTGAAATTTAAATTGTCAGTCTTATATTTAAGATGGCCCTGCAACATTTTTGCAAAGTGTACAGTTTTAAACTACATTTTTACTACTAACATTTGGTTAAATATTTTTTCGATTTTAAACTTTTTGCTTTTTAAAAAATGTCAATACTTGTGGAAAGCGATCCCTTTTATTGACGCCTCTGACCCATCAACTAAATACGGAGCCAAAGCGATCTATCTAACCGACCTGACTGGCATTTGTTTGGGCGTTTCGATATTTCTTGTGTCCGCCGCTGTGGTTTATGTAAAGTTAAAGTGAAAAATTTACATAAATTACAACAAAAGCGGAGGGAGACAGAGATAGAGATAGAGACGCCAGTCGGGCGAATGTGGATTTTCGAGGCGCCAAAGCAATCGGCTGAATAATAATCAATATAATAATGGGCCGCGGCTAAACAGCGGCCAATAAGCTTCTGATTTGTGTGAAGTTCCAGCGCGCTCGCCTTATGCAAATTCATTACCAATAATCGTAAATAATGAGACCACGAGCAGATCGTTCCGACGCGGGGAGTATTGGCCCCATTTCGCAGATCTCTTGGATCGTTTTGTGTGTGATTTCCTTGGAGATTTGTTCCCCGAGTTTCCATCTTTCCATCTTACCATCTTGCCGTCTTCAATCTTCTGCAACTTCACCCATCTTTCAGTTGCTTCGTTTAATTTGCCTCTCCGGCTCTCCGATTGTGTGTAGAATATCAATTACTTATGCTAAACACCTGCTGCATCGGAATGTCTGGCGGGCCAAGTGCAGCGCACTCCTCTAAACCGGGCCTAAACACACACCAATACAGGAAAGCAGCAGCACACCGACACAATCACACAATCACACACTTGCAGTCGCGTTTGTGCCTTAAGTCTTTCGTTATTTCTCCCTCTTGCCAGTTTTTTTTTAATGGCCTTGCCAGCGAGCAGGCGTCAATGGGTTAACTTGAATATGTCATCAGCGATGCGACAGTTGATAGGAAGTTGTTCTCAATGGTCCGTGGCCATTTAAGATTTTTTCCATTTATAGTTTGTTTTTGTGGTAGAGTTTACACAAATTTTTTTAAATACTGAATATATAAATACGTTAAATTGTAGTAAATATATAGTAAAGTAACATAAATTCTTGTTTGTCGATAAGAAAATGACCGCTTAACAAGTTACACAATATATTGACTGTCGTTATGTAAATTTGTAGTATTTTTTAAAATCAATGCAATCAATATCCAAATAAGTACAATGAAAATGCAGAATAAAACTGAGGGTTATGCAAATTGCTTTAAACGCGAAATGAAAAAGTTGTTCTTCAGCTTATGAATGCCTGTAATCATTGCAAGTATCTGTCTCTCTTAAAAACCTAGTAAGGGCATCCAGCATTCGAGTAGCCCCTTTTAATTTGTGATTTCTTGTTGGTCTCTTGCGCTTGGCCATTCAGTTCGCATCAACACGCCGTTTTGTGTAAAGCAGACCCAGCCCCAAACCTCGACTTCGTGATCGGGGCTCCTCATCGATTTGGCTTTTATTTTTATTCTTATTTTTAGCTTGCATTCCCCCAATGATTTGCGTCATATCCATACGCGCTCTTTGCAAAGGCTGAAAAACCAAAAGATAACTTGTTACAATTAATTAACTGCTGCATCAATTAAATATTTATTCGCTCCATTTCTCTGGTGCGGCGCCTTCGATTCTCCAAGGAATCGGTCCTCAAAATAAGTATAAATATCAATATATGCGATCATAATCCGCGGATCGATAAAAACTCAATTAATGGGCGCTCATAAAGGAAAGACGAACAGCTGGCGGTGGAGACCACCGAAAAGCCAGGAGGTGTCGAGGATGCTCCCGAAGAAGGTCTTCAGCAGAAGGTACTTGCACCCATTAAGTTCCCTTTTTACGATCCGATCCAAGATCACTTCTGCGCACAAGGAAAACCTATTTAATTGTCAGATCGGCATGGATAGTTTACGATGCCGAAAGGGGCATTTGATACGATATTATATTAAGCGTGCCTGGGGTTTTTATGCCCTTAAATCAAATCAGAAATATTTAAGAGCACTCACAAAATAGTATCACTTTATTGATGAAATTTTACTGTCCAATTGGTAGTATATAGTATATATAACTACAATATCTTACCATAATGACCTTTTTATATATTTAAGAATAGCTTGCTGCGGTGGTTTTTATATTTCTGTAACTTCATATATATACAAAACTAGTCACATTTAATTAATATTTTAGTATTTGATATGATTTATTCTAAAATTGACTAGGGACTTTCTTCAAACAAAGTCAGAAAACTTATATTGTCACATACTTGGCTAAATGACATATTAATTAACCGACTTTGTGTGGTAACTTCATTAACGTGAACTGGAGAATCAGTGGGGTAATTTGGGAGAAGGCAGACCTCATAAAGTGTAATTACACCCGGTGTAATTGTGAAATCTCTTCGCCCAAAATCAGACCGAGCATTTTATGTGATTTGTCGGGAAAGAAACCGAAAATCCACAGCCCAAAACAAAACCAAAACAAATAGAATAAAGTTCTCACAATTAAAATGGGCTTAAATTAAAAAGCACTTTAACAGCTTCACACCGACCGAATGCTTTGGGGGCACTGTGGGGTTAACTGTAGCGGACGTGCCCCACAAACAAATGCCTTATAATTGATATTCTAAAAACGGATAAACATCTGAGTGAAGTGAAGCCTTCACTCTATTCCACTGACTGATAGCCGAAGTTTGAAAGTCGGCCAAGGCGTCGTCATCATCATTATAATGAAATTGCCAAAGAAGCTAACTGCCAGCGGATTCCGAAATAAATCGACTGGCGATGGGCACGTGATGGGGTTAAAGTTTCCCTGCTCAATTTTAGTCCTATGTAAATGAAGCAGGACGAAAAACCTGTTGGAAAAAGTTGAAGATACGGGAGATTGAACATTAAGTAAGAGAAAGGTCTGGAAAATTAATTAGGGCCATAGCATACCAGTCATCGCAGGGAGAATTTCAAATTAGGCAAATGCCTTTTAAAATATTTCGAGAAGCTAGTTATTTTCTACAAACATAGTTTCTTACAATCATAGTTTGAAAAACATTGTAACGTATAATTGAAGTCCTTAAAAATTGATGTGTTAATATTCAGGTATTGAAAATATCAATATTAGTTAACTCACCTTCGACGGTCTTGGAAAAAAAGTCATTTCAAAAGCTATTTTATATTTTGATTTATTGTTAGCCTTGTAAGCTAATTATTGGACTACACCAATTTATATTGGTTATCAATACTTTTAAAATCGTGTCACGGTTTCATCGCAAGTTCTCGATTTTCACTTGCGCAAATTTGTTGTATTTGGCTTTTTTTTCGCTCTTCTCTGTTTTTTTTTGCTTTTTGTGCTACCGTGTGCCTAGATTTGCTCGTCAGTAATTGCCACCAGTAGATGAGCAAGAAGCGGCTCTAGATGGCAGCGGCGATGGGGAAGAGGAAGATGGAGAAAGAGAAGAGGAAGCTGGAGATATAGATGGAGATGGAGAAGTGACGGTGATGGAGAAGACGTGCGGCAACTCAATTTCGCCTTCAGTTTCGCAGCTCTGCAGTCCTCCGGTTTTGCTTACCCAATTTAAAATTAACATGTCCAGGCAACCTGAACAACTGGTCTGCATATGCAAAAAAAATGTATTTCTACACTGGGAAGAAAATAAACATCTTATTATCATTATCTGTCGGGCATGCAGTTTTTTCTAATGGTCACATGCTCATATCAATGTTTGCCCCGAGAACAAAAATGTATTCTCGGTCGAATTACACTTTATAAGTCATTGAAATTATGGTCATATAAAAAAAAAAGGTTATCTGTATTTGAAAATTCGAATTATGTTTCGATACACTCAGTGTTTTAAATTATCTTCGTGTATGTTCTCAAAATGAATTATATATCAATGTCAGCGAAATATAAATATGATCCAGTGCTTTTATCAAGGGACCCAGAGATAAACCTTACAAAAGTAATTAAAAATGTTTGTTTTTGTTTTACTTTAAAAATCATGTGATGAGGCATACAAATTTCGCTCGGTGTACATATGTGTTTAAGATGCTGTGCGAGAGATTCAAGTCACAGAGGAAAAAATAAAAAGCAGGAGCGTGCGTGAGCATCGTCAGCCGGGCTTCATTTTCCATCTTCCTGACAGGTGCTGCATGGATATTCCCCTGCTCCCCGTTTTTATTGTTGTCAATTTGGTGGCGATTACAGTGTGTGTGTATGTGTGAGCCAGGGGCGTGGCTGGGGGCGGTAAAGGGGGTTCTCGCAGGGGGTGTCCAGGGGGTCGTTGAGATTGTTTACTTTTCACCTGGGCGGGGCTCCAATGAGACCAGCTGCCCGTCTATGCGAAAAATGCTCATTCGCTGATTCTTTCAGAAGTAAGACATAGAATATTCTTAAACATTATTCTAAGGCTTAAATATTATAGTTCTAATGCAAGGTAAAAAACAGAGAGAACAACGCATAGTTCTTCGAAAGCAACAAACATTTATAAATTTCGTTTCCATGGTAGCTAGCGTTTAAAATGTAAACAATGTAGAAACAGACGGATAGACGGACATGGCTATATCAAGACTATATATACCACAACGCAACAAACCTTTGGATAATATGCCGAAAAAAACAAAAAACGATAGGAAATCGTGAAAGAAACACCGAAAGATACATTTGTATCTACGGGTAGAACATATGACAAAAGCCCTTGTTCCGCAATTGAAAGGACCAATCGAATGGGAAAGCAGCTGGTAAAAAACTAGAAATTGTAATACAGCAGGACGAAGCCCAAAAATAAACTGCAGAATATTTAAACAAACGTTGCTCAATAAAGAGGGTGGAACAAAAACTTCTAAGCTCGAGATTTGGTTTCTTGATCAAAGCCCTGGAAAATAATGTTGGACTGACATGGCTCGTCGGATTCGTTATCAAGTTTCCAATTGGCATTCCCAGCTAAAAAAATTACCTTTTCAGCCAATTTACGCAAAAAATCATGATAAAATAAACTAAATTTTGCCATATCAGCCAGAAATTTATTGTATATTCTCTCAGCCAAACACAGCACTCATTCTTTGGGCTGTGCGTCTTGTTTTGGCAAAGTTACAACAAAAAACATTTTTTAAAAATATGTTTTTAAAACTATATTTCTGATGCAAAAAATCCGGAAAAATGCAAATTGTTTTACGGTTTTTTGAGGTCGAAATCAAAAGGCTGATCCCAAATTAAAACCAGATTAAAAACCACATACCCAACAAAAATATCGGGCTACTTGACAGAATTTGCTACGGGTTACAGGCCTTCATTCTGTTTCTAAATCAGCTTTATATCCGTTACTCGCAAAGTATTCGTTGTATTCGTTGCAAAGTATTTACATTTTTATTATTATTATAATTTTGGGAAAAAGTGTGCAACGCAGTGAAGGAGACATATCCGACCCTATAAAGTATATATATTCTTGATCAGCATCACCATGAGAGTCGATCTAGCCATCTGTCCGATCCGTCTGTCCGTCCGTCCGCCTGTCCGTCCGTCTGTCCGTCCTTCTGTCCGTCCGTCTGTCCGTCCGTCCGTTTCTATGCAAACTTGTCCGTCAGTTTTAAAGCTATCTGCTTGAAACTTTCCAAAAACTTGTCTTTCTATTGCAGGTAGTATATAAGTCGGAACGAGCCAGATCGGGCGAAAATATCATAAAGCTCACAAAGGAACAATCAGAAAAAAAAAAACAAAAAAATAATAACTTTGTTGTTTTAAAATTTTTTTGTTGTTCTTTGGGATTTGGTAATTTTTAAATATTAAGGAACTAAGGTTTTAATTAAATTAAAATCAGACAACAATATTATATAGCTGCCATAAAAACGATGGAAAAATGCAGTGCAAAGTTGACACAGCTTCATTGTTTTAAGTAATATAGGCATAGAAATTGAAATAGTCGTTTTGTAATAACTGCAAGGGTAATGTTTGTCACTGCAAACTTCAGACCTAAATTAAAATATCCCCTGGGCATACAAAGCGATCGCTTATGTGTCTAGCTAGCTGATAATCTTGAACCGCAGAATGATCTTCAGAAGCTCCTGAAAGTGCTTATCTGTGCGCAAGTATGTTTGTAGACACCGTCTTTCGGTATTTGAATTGATTTCGGGAATCACATTCAACACCAGAACAGAAAGACAATCGTTGCCTCGACTTTGCCCCTTGGGTAGCAACCACCTCCAATGTGCGGACCCAAGAATAATATAATCTTCAGACTGAAAATACCCTTATCCAGATAATTTCTTACATACCCATCAAATTGACTTAATACAAACTTTTTAAATAAGCAATTTAATAGCAAACGCCATCCGAAAGAAAAGTAAAGCGGAAACACCTATAGTCCCCATTGTTTACATAGGGAGTGTCGTTGAATGAATGTTTCCTGGGGTCCGGATTCAGGATTACAGATTCAGGATTCCGAATTCCAGCGGAAGCCCCCAAAAACGCACTGTAAACCCAAATTGAGTAATATCTTCAAATAGCATACCAACCCCCTCCACTTATCCGAATTTATGTTCCTAAAATACGCAGATCAGTTGTAAAATAATCTCAATCACTTTATCAAATCTCCCATTTCATCAAATAAAATCAAAGGAATACCAGACAGCATTAGAAGTACAGTATAGATTTAGAATTTTTTATTAATATTCAAATATAAACATATAAACAGTGCGACTTATATGATCTTGGGCCTTATCATCATTTCGACAAAGGTCAGTGATTCATCCCAATCTTCATACCATGAGTACCAAATAATTCCTGGATAACCATTGCCATCTTTGAAGTATTTTCCATTGAGCCAACTGTAATTTGAAGTGATTATAGTAAGAAGATTTAATAAGAGCATAAATAAACAGGTATACCTTCGTGAACATTCATTGTGCCACCATGCACCATATCTAGAGGCACAATTTAAGTTACTATTATTGTCATTATCCCGATCAAATGTGGTGAACTTTTGGTTCTTACTGTCTGTAAGGGAGTCTCCGGCTTCACCAGAATATTTCCCTAGATTCTTCAACTCGTACAATTCCGCCTCACTCCCGATCTTAAAGTCATCGTATTGAGCGTAGCTGGTGGATCCATTAACCTTCCCAAGTTTAATGTAGAGTTCGTGGGGTCGTGCCTCAGTCATCCGATGCAATTTTTCCAGACCGATAAAGAATTCTCCTGTGACATTCCCAAATCCAGATTTATAGTCATTCCAGGTTCTCCTGAAGTTCTCGGATCCGTCAATGCGTCTCTGAATTACAGTCCAACCAGGTGGAGACGACGCACATGGCGCCTTAAAGGGTTCAAGACCTCGAACCTTTATTTGGTAAATCCCATTGGGACTGTCATTGGGACAAGAGTCAGGTAAAATGTCATAATATTTATGCAATTCAGAAAGCTGACTAGATAGTTCTGATTTGTTTTTTTCAATCGCCTTAATTTGATTGCTAAGGTCCGAGTTTTGTTCTTGCTGGCGTTTGATTTGCTCCTCTTTCACCCTTAAAATATCTTTATTGCTTTTGATTTGACCTTCGGATATTTTTAACTGACTCTGCAAGTCTTTTATGGTGTCTTTTAGGGTATTTACTTGGCTTTTGAGTTCATCGTTGGCATCGGCTGTTATTTTCATCTGTACAAAATAATTTGGAACAGGCGATAAAATAAAAATCATTGCATTCGTTTTCAATATTCTAATTAGTTGGATTCTGCGGTAAATTTTAATCGAGTTGTCTTTCTAGGTAGGTAGGTAGTATATAAGTCGGGACGACCTGGATCGGGCGACTATATCACATAGCTTCCATAGGAACAATCGGAAAAAAAAATTTTAAAAAGGATAACTTTGTAGTTTTTAATTTCTTTTTTGTTCTTTGGGATTTGGTAATATTTAAATACTATAGAATTACGGTTTAATTAAACTAAAATCTGACATCTATTTCATATAGCTCCCATAGGAAAATCGAAAAATTATAAAAAAAATTATAATTTTATTTAGCTGTTTTTCTATTTATCAAAATTATTCACTAGCTGTAGTTGTTGTTTTGTATAAAAACTTCGGATTGCAGAAGTTGGCTTCCTTTCTTGTTTCAAACAGAGACATGCACTTCCGATAGGAACGCGAAAGGATGTCTGTCTATCCGTAACTCACCGTCCTAAATTCCTCCATTCTGTCAAATCTCGCATTCAGAGCCTGAATTGAATTCGCGAAGTCTTCTTTTGTGATGATCTGGTTTACTTTTCTCCCAAGTTCCTGCAGTTGGTTCTTCACATCGGAATTCACCGCCATATGTTGTTCTTCCGCCAGCTTGAGTCTCGAATCGAATCCGGCCTTCAGTTCTGCCTTGATTTCATCCAATGTCGTTCGCATACTATCAGAATCTTCAAAAAGAGGGTTGAGTGCGGCCAGGCAAAAGGAGCCACACTGTTGAGGTGCATCTTGGAGAACGCACAACGACTGCCCCTGTGAATTGAACCCAATTCCTCCTTGTACACTTGGAAAAATTAATAAGCCAAGCAAATAGGATAATAGTCCCAGCATTTTAAGATGTTCCATCTACTCAAATCGAATTTAAAAAGTGAACTGAAATGTAGCTATAAGTGGAAGAAACAACGAAGCCAAAAATATTCGAGACTAGTACGTGGCCTTCCTTATCTCTAATCCGTCGTCCAACAATTGGAAAAACCCAAATCACCAAATATGTATATGTATGGACAATCATATAAATAGAAATGAGCTCTAAATGATGCTCTAATCTAAAAATGACCTTTAGATTAGCAAATGTATTGATAGACAACGTCTTGGGAAATTCCACGAGTATTTTGAGCTTTTGAGCGACCGACACAAAATTATTTCTGTTAATTGTCTCATTTTCAAATTTTGGACCTAAAACATGTCCAATTTTACTCCTGTTAGATTGCTATAAACAGATAAAAATATTCCTCACAATTTAATATCATAGTACGGTGTACTGGCTATTTAAATGCTTTAATACAGAGTTATCGAGCCTACTTTTATCAAATAAAATTGATTATTACAAATTCATCTCGCTCCTTGCTTAAATATTATACATAGTTAAATTTGTTTCGAAATTTCCAATGGATTGGCATTCATAGCTGATGAATTTAACTTTTGCCCAATTTTCGCAAAAACCAAAAATAATGTATCCCCATGTAAAAACATCATAATCGGTCAACAAATTAATTTTTTCAAATCAACCTGAAAACGATGGTTAATTCACAACAATAACAATAAACATATATTTTTATATAAAACAATACTGCTCATAACTACTATTATAACTATATAACTATATAACTATATAATATATAACTACTATTTAGACCTTGCTTTTTCAATTATGCAACACACTGTATTGTTTTCGTAGTCTATCCTTAAAAGTCATTGGTATTTTTAGCTAAAATATTTTATTTTAGGTTAATTTACGCAAAAAAACGTGATGAAAATGCGAAGATCGCAATAAAAATAAATAAATAAAAAATAAAAATAAAAATAAATTTTAACAAATCCACTTCAGGTTGGCTGACTTTGAAGTTTGGCAAAATTAGAACAAAAACACTTATAACAATAAACAAATGTTTTTAAAAATTTAATTTTGTTTTCTTTACTTAAAAAAATATTTTCTTTATGTTGTTAGTCTCAGAAGCCACTTCATTTCAATGCCATAATATAGTTAAAAACGTTAAGGGAATTTCGTAGATTTTACAGATATATACAGAAGTATAAAGGCTTTAAAATGTATACAGCAATTGTCAAGCAAATGCGGCTTGCAATTTAATTTGTTCTCGACCATTACTAATTGTTTTGCAGACTTTCTTGGGCCCATCCTGCGGCCAGAAGGCAGACGGTAATTTTATTTATTTGGGCCAGGCACAAGTTATGGCTGCCGCAAAGTTAATTCCAGCCCGGTATCAGATAAAGTGCAAGTTGTTTTGGGCCACAGAACAGAGAACAGAGAACACAGATAGCACAGAACGCAGTTGGCCAAAATCAAGTTGTTGGCCCAAAGTTTGCTACGATTTTGTGGCTCTGTGATCTCCGCTTCTCCAGGGGCCCTTACGCAATTTTCACATTGTTGACTGGCCAAGTTGGCCCGAAATTGCCATCATTTCCCACACCGCCTGACAAGACGTTAATCTCGGGCTCATTTCCATTTGCCATTTTTCTGTACCACGTTTTCGGGGTCTAGGACGGCAGCCTGATGGCCATAATTAATTACCATTTCAATTTGCATTTCCGAGCAGCCCCACCTGCAATTTGCCACCTATAATTTGCACTAGAAAAGCGGTCTTATTTTATTATTATGCAAGCGCCGCTAATCAGGCAGAAGGCAGCTGTTTCTTCTTATTATTATCTAATTCTTTTTTTTTTTTTTTTCCGGCCCGGAAAAGTGCAGCTTGGTGATGTGAAAATTGTCTGGACATTAAAAAAAAAAAAGTGTGTCGACAAAAAGTCAGGATTTAGATACAAAATAAACTAAGGTACAAAATTGTGCCATCGATGCAACCAGCTGCTTGATTCCACTGGGGAACTGAGAAACTGACAGATCTTGGGCCTCGAAGAGCCCTAGAAAAAGTGCTGTAAGGCATGCCAAACAAATGGCACAAACTGTCGGCAATTTGGAGCTGGCAAGTCGACTGGCTGATGCCCTAAGATCGTGATATTAAAATGAAAAGATATAGTCCTTGTAATGCACCTGCATGACTGGACATTTTGGGCAATCTAAAATAACAAAAAAATGATATCTATAAAGATATTTGAGACAGTGTTAAATAGAATGGCAAGTTGAGTTGAAATAATATTCATAATTATTTCGCTTTAAGCAGCTACAATGGCTATGCCAAATCGAATGCTGGTGCAGAGTAACTGGCCTATAACAAATATGCGGCAATTATTCGCGTTATTTCAGCCGCTGACATGCAACAGTTGGCTTAACCCCCCGCTGCCCCTCGTCATGTTCATATTCATGACTGTCTTTTGGCCCCCTTTCGCCCCCTTAACCCTGCACAGTTCGCCGTCACTCTCTTTTGTGTGTGCACTTTGCACACATAACTTATGTTTAGCTGCAACTACGGCAATTTATGTGCGTGAGTGGGTGTGGGTTAAGGGGGCAGCGGAGGGTTAAGGGGGTGGCCAAGTACCAGCTGGAACTGTGCCACATTGTAAACAATGGCCCACACTCACAAACATAACTCTAACTACATTTTTGGACGCCACTCGAGTTCACTACCAAAATGCATTTTGGTCCGAAAGATGACAGACGAAACAAGGGGGGGTGTGTAAAGGGTTAAGGGGCAACGTTTTCGGAGGGTTAAGAGTACGACGGGTTGAGTTTAGCTATTACATTTTTTCCGTATTTTTCCACTGATTACTTTCCACCCGAAAATGCTGATTTGCCTAAGGTTCGCAGAATATTTGCTGAAATTTCATTGTACAAGCGGGGAAAATAGGAAACTCCAAAGAACTTTCGCAGAGCTGCAGGGAAAATTCGATGTATTTAAACAAAAACTGAGCAGGACAATTCGTTAAAAACAATATACTGTAGCTGGCTAGCAGAAGTTGACTGGCGGCAAAGTTCTGCCGGCCAATGAAATAAAACAGCAATAAAACGTTATACAAAATTTAGGACAACAAACACGAAATCCGTAACAAGATGGGCGGCAATGTACGACGGGGGCGTGGCAGTTCGATGAAGCGGACAAGAAACAGGCAAATGAAAATGGGAAATGAGGCAGGATTGAAAATATGAAAAATGCATGCAGCCAAAATAGAAGTGGCAATTGGTCGAAATGGCTGAAATTGGTTACAAGTGCCAAATGTTTTTTGGCCAAGACTGGGCAAATAAAGGATTTTACTGGGATATAACCAATTCAACAGGCTAAAAGCGGTAATAGACCTCAAAGTGTGATAGAAATTTGACCAAAAATACAATGTGCTTAATGCAAAAAGTGCAGGTGTTAAACATAACTAAAATGTTTGTGTGCATTTGGCTTGCTTATTTAAATAGGTATTTAATTATAAAAGCTTATATATTAAGCTTCACAATGTAGTATGCTTATGCTATAATTCAATAACGAATTTTATATAATGGCAATACATTGATCCACGTAATTTTTCCTTTTCAAAAAGGCAACCGAATTCATTCGAAACCTGTGCCGAAAACGATTCCCTTTTTGCTGGGCTTCCCTTTTGCTAAAAAAAGGGAGTGCGATGAGGTTTTTTTTTTTTTTTTCGATGGAGGGACACGTGTTCGTTGCCTTCGGAGCCTGTCAGTTCTGATGGGATAGGTATATGGGAGATGGAGGATGGTAGATGGAACACGGGAGCCCCTGTCAAACCGGTTTGCGAATCTGGACACTTATGCGGAGTTCTTTAAGTGTCCCCTTTGTGTATGTAGGACCGTTTAAATGGAGCAAGGAACTTCTCCGAGGGGTCCTTTTTATTTCGAGCATTTATTTTCTATTTATTTTGACTTATTCAAGTCACGAGGTTAGATGTTCGCATGGCAACAGTGCCCAAATAAATTAAGAATACAATTAAACAATCAAAACAATCTCGTATTCAGCTCGACAGAGCATTTCATATTCGACTAATCGCCGAAAGCCTCTGACCATATTTTCGCTCATCTCATTTTGCGTTATTGAGGCCTTCAGTTTGGCCCGACTGCAGTGGGCAATGTAATACCTTAATGGCCCAAAGACGCTGGCCAAGGACGAAGGACTCGACGGCTTCATATTTCGATGTTATTTATGCAGCTTGGGGTCGGCTGCTGTTATTAAAAATATTTGTACAGCAGCCTCAATATTTTTTGCTCGCCTTTTTTTTATGTTTTATTATTTTTTGCTCTCCGTTTTTACCTGCTAAACCGCAATGGCGAAATCTTCTGCCCCGTATTTTTGGCTCCTTATTCTGGTCTGTTGCAACTTTATCCTCGTCGCCCTGTCATCCTTGAGGTCCCCCCGTGTCTTTTTTTTTTGCCCCTTTTCTTTTAATTTTGCACTCGCCATTGGTTTCGAGTTTTTCAGGATTTCTTTTTCGTCTTGTATTTTTAGCTTATCTTTCTGATTTGGTTTTAAATTTCGAGCCCAAAACTTTAATCCCTCGACGAAGGAACAAGCGAAAAGGGGTGCAGAAATAATGTTTTACTTGAAAAGGCACTTCTCTTTAAGCCTTGCTATGTCCTTTTAGTACTTAAGTGTATTTTTAAAGCTTACCTTAAATGATAGGTATTTTTAAGTATGAATGGAACTTCAAATTTAATATACACAATATAGTTTACTCCCGTTTCGTTGACACTTACATATAACTTAATCAACTTAACTTTGTATAATATGATATTTGATGCATTATAAAACGTAAATAAATCGTCTTGTTTCTTATTATCTGCAATTTTCATTTTAAGGGTTTGAAGCTTACCTCCCGCCTTTTCGATTTTCCAGCAACGGACAGTGTTTTACCGAGGACACTCAAACGCAATTGAATCAGCATATGAATATTTATTTCTGTTAAAGCAGAAATTGCATCAATTGCTCGCCTCTCTTTCCGCAGTTATTTGCATTACTCGATTTCTTGTCAGATTGCTCATACGCCGCGTAAACGTTTGTCGCACTTGGTTTTCCTTTTTCCCCCTCTCCCTTCCATTTTTGATCCGATTTTCAAGTATAAATATTTTAAATGGCTTTTACAAGTATATTTACAAATTTTTGACAATTACGATGGCAACGAGTTGGTGTCAGTATAGTATTAATAAAGTTTATTCAGAGTTCACAGTGGTTTTGAATATGTCAGAACAAATATCATATACATATATTTTTTTGGCCTGATTCTTGTTCTAAATAAAGACAGAAAAAAACATGAAATGTAATTCTATAACGATTGCTTTCCACTAACAGTTCTCTTGAAAATATTAAAATTTTAAAAATTATTAAACAAATTCAAGACTTTTGTCTTAATTTCTACATATATTTTGTAGTCTTCAATCTATCCCAGGTTATAAGCTCCTCTTATCCCTGAATTCGTTAAGCAGGTTAAATACCACAGTGCTGCCCTTTTATAATTATTTATGCATTTTTATTGACTTGTTTCACTTGGGCTTCAATTTTCCCCGTTTTGTTTTCACTGCTTTCCGCTTTACTTTCTGTTCTCCTTTTTTTAATTTAAATATTTCTACCCGACATGTGTGTGTGTGTGTGTGAATATCGAATTGATTAAAAATAAAATAACCCCTGTGCGGGCAGGATGGAGGTTGGTTGGCTATGGCACATATTATTTAATGCTATTGCATTTAATTGGAAATTTCTGCTTGAGCAGCGACACGGCAGCGAAACGATGAAATTATGAAAAATCTATATGCGCACACATATACTTTATGTGTGTGTGTGTGTGTGGCCGTGCCAATATATCGGTCAGATATGTGTGTAAATATGTGCTGAACTTAAAGGCGATTGGCTGCACAAGCAATAACAAAAACAACAACAGCCGGACAACAACAACGTTAAGATTAAATGCAGCGTAGTTGCCATTAACAATGATTACCCGAAAGCCGATTCCCAATAATTAAATGTGCAACAGCGCGCCATTTTTAATTGCAGGCCACAAAATGGCCCCCACACACTCACACACAGACACACACACACTCGCACACACTCGCACACCCATCCACCTTCGCCTTAATTTCTGTATCGTCCCATCCCTGCTGACTTTTTTTTTCCTACGTCCGGAGAGCCGCAAAAAGCCGGACACGGCCAGTTCCCCGGGTTCATGGCAGATTCCAGAGGGGGGTGAAATGGGTTTCATGCGCATATCAAAATGTTGATTCTGATTTTAATTTATTCATATTTATGCAAAAGAACAGCGACAGCAGCAGCGGCAACGACAGCAACAAAAAGCATTCAGCACTCTGGCTTGCATACTTTCTGGCGCAGCTGCCATTGGGTGTGCTTATTAATTTTGACTTTAAACCGCCTCATTGCATCCACACTTCCGTTGATACCTTCATACAAGCACTTATTAAATGCGTTAAAACCCCTTATCCGCAATAGCAAGGCCACACTGGCTGGCCCGATCTGTGGATGGTCACTCCGGCTTGCAAGATATACATATGCACGGTCACACTGTTATTAACGATAATATAAAGTCAATTAACATTCATATTCAACTTATTTAATCACGATATTGCTTGCTAGATACTTTGATTATAACTTCTCACTATTGGAAACTATTCAATTGAGAGTTATACACTTATCCATCCATAATTTGCATGTAATCGAGTACCTTTATGCATTTTTCCTCTTTGCCATTGCTAGTCTTAAATGTAAATTAGGAAGTCCTTGCTCTTCTGTATATATATATATATTTTCTTGATTGCGTAACCCTCGACAGCCCTCAGTCATATTTCAAATCCTGCAAGATGCTTCTCGGGTTAATAATTGAGTTGACTCCACAGCCTTCCAGCCATCCTGAGCCAACTAACAATAAGTCGAGCCAACCCCCTTTTTGCCCAGCCCCAAAGTCCATTGTTGTTAGCTGTTTGCTGGATGGTGGTGGTGTTCGCTTTCCATCGCACTGCTGTTTTGCATGAACCCAATTATGAATTATTTGTAATCTTATCTTTAAGTGTATGGCATAAAAATTATAATTCTGCGGCGTAGCCTGCGAAAGAAACCCCACAAAGCTGAAGCTGATGGTGGAGGTGGAGGTGGAGGTTGGGCGGCTGACGTCTACAATTTCAGTATTAAAATTTATTAAAAATATATAAACGAAGGAATTTCTAAGCCGCAAGAAGCCCTGGCCGCAGCTCAGGTTGTGGACCTGCCACATCCCCCTTGAGCTCTCATCTTCCTGGGGACGGGGACTCTGGTTCTGGGCAGGGAATATAAAACGCTTAACCGCAGCAGGCGAGGCGACGTTAGCGGGGTGGGGGGAGCGGTGAGGGGTGAGGGGGGCGGGGGCGGTATAACCCCTTCAGGGCGTCTTTGCCTCGCCATGTGAATGGCACCAAAGTGGATGCTTCAGCATGCACGGACGCCACTTGCAAAAATATCCGAACACACGCGGAAAAAACTCAATTCAAAATCGATCGAATATACACAATAATGGGTAGCAAATACATAGCCTTACTTAAGGTTCCAAATCCTTTTTTAAAAAATGTAATCCAAAAGTTTTGCTTTATAATAATACTTTGATATAAATATTATATTTTAAGATATACTCTAAGAAATGTCCTTTCTATTTTAATATAAACCAAAGATTTAAGTATTAATAAAAAGAGGATGCAGCTCTTATTTCTGGAAATATATATAAAGAATACTTTGAAGAATACTTTTAATTTGCTGATTTAAATGCTCTTCTTTTAATATAAATATAGCTTTTAAATCTTTTCTTTTATAACTTTTTAACAAGTATATTTTTTATGATTCAAAATATCCCTTAATTAAATCTTGAAATAGGATTTTAAGAGACATTTCAAGAGTAAGGTGTGCTAATTTTTCCCAGTGCACCCCATGCTCACTCTCTGGATAGTCTGGCATCTGGATTCGGGATCCAGGACTCAGGCAACTCCATCCGGAACCGAGACAGTGATGCAGTCTTGACAGATAAACAGGAAGTCGTCGTCCTGCCCAACACTTCAGCCTGTGTGTCGAGTGGGTGTGTGGGTGTGTGGGTGTACATGGGTGTGTCCTCGAGTGTGTGGGTGGGTGGGTTGGTCTTGGATGGGGCTGCTGCAGCCTGGCCTCGAGGCCCTTGCACCGCCCTTTTGTCTTAGCCTACTCGTGTTGGCCCCGTTGTTTCGGTTTTATTCATAAAATAAATGAAGTACGAGTATTTAGCCGAGTCAGACAAAAATTGCACCGCATTGTAGAGGCGGCTGGATGGTTGGATGGTCGAGTGGGTGACGAATGACCCCAACTGACTTCTGTAGTGAGCGACGGCAGTCTGAATTAGCCGCAGTTGGACAGCCGACACGAGGAAAAAGTAATGGTTACAACAGCCTCTTGACTACCAGATGAGCCCAGCCAGCAGTTCCGCATCCTTCAGATAAGACGGCGCATATATTTACAGACGATTAGCCTAAATACGCCTCGAAATCTAAATGATCTTCAGACTGTACGCACACTTTCCATTCATGAATACTAGCTTTCTAAGCAGGAAAATATTATTAAACAAAAAAACAGAAGAGTGCTTGCGAATGAATTAAATGTTATTTATTGGATTGTAGTCAATGAGCAAGTTTTAACTATTAAACAATTGTGGAAGAGTTCCAAGCAGAAATTATTTCATTTAATAAAAGTTAAGTTGTATTTTTTTAAAGAAGAATAAATTAAACTTAAAAAAGGTAGGCATGTTGTTTTGTTTATATGTTTTGAATTACTGTGACGCAACCAGTATGCAAACATTTTGCTTTTTGTAGTTGACTTTAATTAAAACAACTGGAAAATAAAGCTATGGAAATGTGGTTCATATTTCAGTCTTTTATTTTTGTAAAAGATTACAAAATGTCATTGATCCGATGCTAAATTTGTCCTTGCCTTTGAATTTTATCTTTCTTTGTGCAGTATACAATTTAAGTTTTCCTGAATAACCAACACACACTTAGTGCACACTTAATCAGCTTAAATGCGAAGAAGGGTTCGCTTTAGTATAAATTGAATATGAAATATTAATTAGAGCAGAGAACCTATTTCCTTTGTTCCGCCTTGACCATTTTCCGACCAATTTTCGTGGTGTCAATGTGACGTATGAGCAATGCGGTTTCGTTTCCAATTTCTGCAAAAGTTTCCCCCCTCCCTCCCAGTCTTTTTGGCCCTTTTTCCCTGCAGCGTCTTTCGTCTGAGGTAATTATAAATAGCTGACCGGGGCCCCAGACTCATTTGTTACCCGACACCATGGCCTACCTGGCCATCTCTATCTCCATCTACATCTGGGGTGTATATAGAGTATAAAGTATAGTGCACAGTGTATTGTGTGTAGTGTGTGGTGTACGTGTGAGCCATCTTCCAGCCAGCATCTCCCATCTCGGATCTCCCTTCCATTTCACCTGTACAGGTATTTTAACATGATGCTCAAGTGGAGCGAACGCTTGTTTTTAATTAGTTTGCGCTGACCAGGAAGGAATTCCGGGGACTGGAGGAAGGTCCTTTTGCCGGAAAGGAGGTGCCTGTGTGTGTGCTCAGCTATTTTAATCGAAAATGCTAGTCATAGGGGGCAAATATTTTGCAATTTCTACCATTTTTGCGAGCATAATTTAATGGCCAAATATCAGCCACGAGTGTAGAAAAATTTAACCGAAAAGCTGGCTTTTAAAGAGTTAAGAAGTTAATTTTTTAAATGAAAAAACAACATGCGATTACCCAGCTCCATAACTGAAACCAATTTCAAAGTAAAGAGCTCAAATAAAGCCCCATCAAGTGGCAACTGTGCTTGTGCCAAAAAATGTGGTATTAATATATATAATTATCGGTATTTTGGGTTAATATATCCGAGTCTTTCGCACTGCGAATATTCTCAGAAATCGTCGGCGAAAAAACATCTGCCATTAGCAGAAGTCTCGATTGAGAGGTGTCGGCGAAAAGGGGTTAATGTCACGCCTCGAATTTCCGCACCCAATAAACTATTCGTTTTGGTTTCGCTTTTCGTTATACTCACAAATATGTCCGCTTTCCACTTCCTTTCGCCGCTTAAATTTATTTTTACTATTAACAGCAAGAACAATCAAAGACAAATGTGGAGGGAAAAGTGAAGAAAACGAAAAGAAAGAAAGGGGAAAAGATGACCCATCCACACCTCATGCCGTGCGGATCGACCATCAGTAATGGAGCCACTCGGACATCTCGAAAATCCACAAATCCAAAACGGAGACCCTATTGGAAGCCATCAAATGAAGCGTGCTAAATGCAACCGATTTATTTTCTATATCTGCCAGAGCATATGTATCCGTATCTCCATTCGTACCTTTTTGTGGTACTGTAAAAACTCGTTAATAAAAAACTTATTTAATAATTGTTTCATTATCACATGTAAAAGGCTTACAAAATATTAATTGATATAACAATACCATTTTATCAGCTCTAATAACAATTGCTGAGTTATTAACAGATGTATACTATTATTTTTTTTATAATCGTATGCGTTAAATTTAAGCAATTTCCAACAAATTTTAATAATAGTAGTTTTCAAGTTAAGTTTTTAGCTTAATGTACTATCTTTATATTATGTTTTATGCAAGCATTTAATAATGAATTTATAAATTTTATTCTCATAGAGGAAATACAAGTTAGTATTCTTATTTCCGATTTATCGATGGCATTCTGTATCTTGTATCTGTATTTATATAGATCTCGATGCGGCAGCGGAAGACAAACAATTTCTTGGAATTGATTTCTTGTGGTTTTTGCGGCGCGTAGCCCTAAAAATGCACAAAGACCCGAAAGAGAGGTCCGCCGACATCGGTGGAATGGTGTGGTATATCTTTACGGATGTGTGCTATGTGTGTGAGTATCTGTGTGTGGCTGAGCAAGGGTGTAGTGGTGGCCAGGTG
This sequence comes from Drosophila kurseongensis, assembly GCA_018153305.1. Classification (NCBI taxonomy): domain Eukaryota; kingdom Metazoa; phylum Arthropoda; class Insecta; order Diptera; family Drosophilidae; genus Drosophila; species Drosophila kurseongensis. The sequence goes on from JAECXX010000141.1 coordinate 3,697,897, forward strand.
GAAGTGTGGCAGTGTGGATGTGGCACGGATGGATTTGAATGCATGGGTGTTTAACCCACAATGTCTCCCAAGTAAAATATGTATCTGTATTTGTATCTGTATCTGTAATTTGTATCTGTTCGTGTGTATCTCTGTGCTTCTGGCCAGGTGATGAGTTGATGGCTGACATGAACTGTGGGCTGGGATTGTCAAGCTAATGGCATCGGCTTTGCACGTAATTGATAGCAGAGCTGCTATAAATAGTCGCTATAAATTGGCATGTTCTTTAAATGATATTCCATATCGATTGGCCGATTGCACGCCAATTGCCGACCGCCATTATAAATTGTTTGATTTATTCGCAATTTGCCAAACGGATTGATTGGCATTATCGATTACCATTTCTTAACAATTCGTTATGGTTGATATGATTAACAATGTTAAATTAATTGCTTAACTAAAAGTGCCACACCTATTTAAAATGGATACCTGTATTACTTCGTTATTGATTTTTATTGGAAATCAAATAATTTGTAATTAAAGTAATTGAATCATTAAAAATGTGGCTCCAATTAAATATATAAATGTAATTTTCCTATTACCGAATAGCATTGAGTATTTTCCATCGATATTCATTTATTCTTGATATCAAAATGTTTATTTTCAAATGATATTTGTCTTTGAATTATTGACTAGCACCCATTGATAAATTTACTGTCCTCACAACAATCAAACGAATGGCCGAATTTCCCTGGCACTCTTCCTCCAAACTTAACAATGAGATTAGTGTAAGTCGACTTGGGAGATGCGTGGGTTAAGCCTTAACCCCATACCAGCCCCAATTTTCTACATTTTCCGATGGGTGAAAGCCTCCAAAACAAAGAGCGAACCGTTTGTTAAATGCATTTCATTTGTAGGAAATTTGACAGTTTTATGGGAAAGTGCGATAAAGCGGCCGTAAAACGCAGCGACAACTCTATTTTCGGGGGGAATGGGTTAAGGGTCGGCCCCCATACAAAAGATATTACGAGGTGGAGCCGATTCCAGGCAGGTGCCATAAAATTCCAAATTCGTAAATGTTCGAAAAATTGTAAAATCGTAAATGCCTCGTAGGCAATGAAAACTGATGGATAGATGATTGCCATGGGGACAAAAGGCGAATGGATGAACCAATATGTTTTGTGGCCTGTTATTCCGGGATGATTTACTCCAGATGGGTTCTATAGGATGGATTTTATGGGTAACCCATTTGTTTGGCGGTTAGGTTCGTGAATTTAATTGCTTCATTAATCAGCATGATGCAACATCAATCATTTTGACATTAAACTGTAGTCCCAAACAAATGTATAGTCAAGTGCATCAAGGAAAACCAAAGTTCTCTGCGTAAAAATGGATTACAAATACCAAGCAATGGTGGGAAACTTAAGATAAATATTAATTCCCTTTTTTAATTGAAATAAGTAAATGACTTATAAGCCTTCTATTTCGCTGGTAATTTAATATTTAGTCTTTATACTAAAAAATGGGATAGGCCAAATAAGGTAGAGAAATAAAGCCTTCAGTTTCTCGAAAGATATTTGTCTATTCAAATATCTATTTGCTGTATGCTACTTCAAACAGATAAAATAGTGCCATTTTTGTTTTGTCTACCTGTCAACCATTGATATAGCCTGTTCGCTGCGATTTGAAATATTTCCGTTTTTAATTAGAAATCAGCCTTTGTGGCCCATAAACGCAGCCAGTTCGAAAACGGCGCACAAGTCCAAAGTCGGACCGGTTGTTCGGCCAAACCAAATTGGGCAACGTCGTCGAGGCGCCAGCCATAAACTATTCAGGCCAAAAAATATACGATACGATAAATTTGCTGTTGGTGTAATTCTTTTTTTAATCATACTCAGTGATTGTCAGAGAATAGAGGGTATATATAGCTGGACAAAGGTTGACTCATTGTCAAGAATAAAATGGCAATAATACTCGAGTACATGACGTCACTTCAATCATATTATTTTATATTAATATTAAAATTTTAAAAATACATTTAATAAAATATAAAAAATCCATTTAGAAAAAATCCTTATTATTGATACTTGGTTTCGATTATCACAATTCCTAAGAACATATTTTCACAAATGTTAGTATTTTTTGCCAAGGAATTCAATGCTCACTACCGATACACTGCATATAATAAACATATAATATATTTTAGAATATAGAAATATTATAAACAAGTATCTGGCAGTCGGAAACCACGACCATGGCTATCTTTCATTACTGTTTTTCTAGCGCCATCCGGTTCTCGTCCATCCAGTTCGCATGGGGCTGGCGGGGATCTCTGGTTGGGGCAGTTCGGGGGTGCCACCAAACTTGGTAGCACTGGAGATAAGCTGCAGCCAGAGACGCGCCAACAGGCCGCTAATAGAACTATTACACATTAACGTGGTCGTATATGGAGCGTAGGCCGTTCCCATGGCATATAGATCCCAGCTCGGCTCAGGTGTGGCTCCTTCTCGAACTGAAACGCAGGATCGGACTTCGACTGAAAAGTGGCCACACTCAGCAAAAAAAGGGGTTGGGAAAGAGATTAAATATTGCTTAAAATTCTTTTCATAAACAATATTATAAGCACAGGATTAAAAACTTGTTTGCAATATTTATTTATATATTCTATATTTATTTTAGTAGCTTGGTCTTCTAAAACTTAAAACCAGGGGTTGATTGATAATATTATCGATTTTCTAATTATATGTCTTTTGTTTCTCTCAAATACATCATATATTTTTAAAGGTAACTCTTGAAATAGTTTTTATTAGTTAAGCAAAATCAAAAACCAAATCAAATGTAGTATACATTTTTTGAAATAATGCATTGAAAGAATAATCTTTGGTAAGGTTTTGTATGATGCACTCCCTTAATTATATTCAAGATATTAAGGTTGACAAATATATAAATATTTAAATAATATATAAATTTTTAACAAATGTATATAAGCTATATGGTTAACCCTAATGGGCTAGTTGCTAAGTATATTTTTGTCAGTGTACGCCTGCTTAACTGGAAAGTTGCTCCGCAGATTTATGGACGGTCCAGACTCCGTTTCAGCGCTCATATTTGGCCACCTTCGAGGCCACTCCGCCAGCAGAGTTTTCCACTCCGCAAAGATCTGTCGGGGAAAAGCGGAAAATGAGAAAAGGCCAGCACAGGTGTCTCTGACAAAGCCTATCGGACTACAAATTATTGTGAGAAAAATCAGCTGTACGCCGGTATGAACGCTGATTGATTGACTGACTGAGTGACTGACTGACTGAATGACTGACTGGCCGAGTGCTTTTGGCCAACTGACAGTCGGCAGTTAGCCAAGTTGAGTAACTGTTGTTACCGAGATTGTTTCGCCCTGTCTGCGCTGCCGTCTCGGATTTTTCCATTTTCCATTTTCCATTCGCCATTTGCCATTTCCCCGGAGAGCGACCGATAGAAATTACGCCGAGATTGCCGGTGATTATCGCCGGGACTTATGGTAAGTGCCATTGATCATTCCTGGAAAATGTCCGACAACTGGTGGGATCTTCCGAGGCAGGCATTTGCTAACCAGGCTATCAATTCCAAAGAGGGCACTCAATGGAAGTGTCACACTCAAGGAGTTAAACATGTGCCATGCCAAATAATTTAGCTAGTTTTGCAGCAGACTTTTTCTAACACATTCCTTGTTTTTATAAACAATGGATTCTAATTTAACCGTTGACAATTCTGTTACCTAATTTATTAAACCGTTTCTATGTAAGCTTTTTCTCAACCATCTGGGTCTAAATTTAATAACGATTTTCTGCGTATTTTTAGCCATTATAAAAGGTGATTTTGGTAAGAGCCATCGCACACATTTCGGCACCCGAATCCGAATCTGAATCCGAATCCCCTGCGATTTCTTTGGCGGCTGATGACCTCTTGACTCTTTCTTTGTCATTCGCCCGGCCCGAAAACTCCACTTATATAATCTCGCAGCTCCCAGCTCCGCCCAATGAAAGAAATTGAACAAAACATGGCAATTATTAGTTAAATGGGCTTCTCCATTGTATTTAGGGCCTTTGAATGGGAATCGAGCTGCTGCTTTTCATTTGCATGCATATTCATTTAAATTTAGCAACTACAATGAGGCAAATTGGCAGCCTACAAAAGGGAGCACTGCCCCATCTCTTCGTGCTTTATTTTTAATGTTTTCCCTCCTTTTTTTACTCGTTTGCTCCCATTGAGAGTTCATCCCCGTCCCCGGACTAATTCATTCACTGCCAGTCATTCATTGATCTCTTTTCGAGACCTCGTCTTTGTTTGGCCCTAGTTCCCCCATGGCCACGCCCCCTCCCATCTGTTTGCATTTCCAGCGAATCCGATTTTGATTCCGATTCCATATCATTATAAGAAAGGGAATTAAGGAACAGATCGCATTCGTATTTGGATTTTTTAGACGGCGCCTCTCTTACATGAGTCCTAAATTTCCATCATCTGTGTCTTTAATTATTCAAAGTAATTAAGTTGATTGCGCCGTAATTGTGCCTGAAATTTATGCCCAATTGGCTGTCCCTCTCTCCACTTTTTTTCCAGTGGATTATCCCATCTCCACGCTTTTGTTTCTCGCACATTTGCGCTTTCATTTTACTGGATATACCCTGCCAAATGGTAATATGTTTGTACTTTCAATCTGTGACAACTTGGTTGGGCGCAATGATAGCGATATGAAATGTAGTATCTAAATAGATTATTGATAGAAAATGCATTGTGGATCGATGGAAAAAAATTAGAGCTGAATATCAGCCAAAAAAAACACTTTACTACCTGACATAAATGTAACAATTTACTTACAATTTTAGTTTTTTATTTAATTTCGGCAAGGGCATTGAAATTCCCCATATCTTCCATTAGATTCCTCCCTTTCTTTGTCCGTCGTGTTCTTTGTTTCCATGTTTCTCTTGGGGGAAAAATGATGTTAGCATGCAAAGCTTTGTTTGATGAATTTTTTTGGAGTTTATTCAGACAGCATCAGAAGGCGGAAGTGTTTAATGAACATTAGGCAGCCCCGCCATCAATATAAAGTCAAATAGAAATCACCAAAAAAATAAACATACATAAACGCTCAAATGAGTGGATGCTTTGGCTGTGCTGTTGTACGAAAATAGAATTTATTAGCAAACAACTCGGATATCTTTATCTCTGTTTTCACACCACCCATTTGATTTTTAAAGCCGACAGGCGACATGAACAAAATCCGATCAAATCATAACCGCACTGTAACCCCACTCCTAACCCATTCCCAAAAGCTGGCTGAGGCTCAAACTGGGATTAGACCAAAAGCGTTGGACTGCCAAAAAAAATCCGACTCCCCTAGAAAAAGTTGGAGCCGTAAATACGTAAATAAAACACTGGAATGTGGAAACAATCGTTTCTGGTAAATATGCCAGGGGAATAAAGAAAAATAGAAAATTCAGCGAGATGCTAAATTGGCCAAAAGGCAGAAAAGAAAATGTGTAGAATAGTTTTTATGGGTTGGAAAAAGAACAGCTGTATAACAAATGTATATATGAATATGTTTTCTAAATGAATTAAAATGAGACACACATAATTGTATATAGTATACAAATGACCCACATTTTTCCTTTCGCCAACATTCCCAACCTCTCTCCATTCCGATCTCGAAAAATTACGCTATTAATCTTGGCTCGTAAATTGTGACCAAAGGCATTATTTTCGTGATCATCGATTGATTAAATCACCATGCAAATGGATCACAATCCTCCGTGGAATTAATGGGGAGTTGTCAGGCGGCAGACAGTGTCATATATATCGGCTGCGATCGGCCAGATATATGTGAACATATATAGGAACGAGTATATATAAAACTTGCTCTGCGCACGCGCTCAACACGAGCGCTAATTTTCGGACTCTTAATTAATGCAGAGACCCCGAGACCAAATCGAAATCATATCAATATTCAAATGAGCCTTTTGTGATGCCAAAATTTATGGGCTTAAAAGTGTTTAGTTTTGTTCGCCGGCAGCAATCAGCGGACAGCAGTCAAGCGCATAAAGATGCTCAAATTTATGCGCATTAGGCGCTGGTTGTTGGGGGTTAACCGGGGCGGCTGGGGGCGTGGCAGCCCGCCGGCCATTGTCAAAGTGCGATTTCGCGATTTACATGAATTATGCGTGCCAATTGTTGCCCCCATACCCGCAATTCCCCGAAAATCAGAATGCGCTTAAAGCCTGCGAATCCCAAAACCGAACATAATCCCCGAAATTCCCCGATTCCCCCTGAGGCCATTAACTTATCGTTGCACTCGACGAAACTGAAATAAAAATTATTAAATATGTTAGTATGGCATTAAAAATTGTGTTTAGCAAGGAAAATAAATGTCTTTTTCGACATGAATTATCACGTCTATAGGTTATGTAATTTAATATTTATTTAGTAATTTATTCTACGTACACCAACATTCCAAGGAACATGGTACATTTTCCAAGTACTTTAATAAGGCTAATTTTAAAACGGCTTCTGCTGGTCTGATAAATGTATTATTTTAATTATAATTAAAAAACAGTATTCCAACTCTTGTCTATTTTCTGTACTCCTTATGCTTGGCCCCACCCATGAACAGAAAACGCCTTTAGCTTTTTCCCACGCTAGCAAATCAAACAGAAAAACAGAGAAATACAGAAAAAAAAACACACGGCCAGCCAAGACACCAACTAAAAAAAAAAACGAACGTCGGAGAAATACTACAAAAGACAAAAATATAAATTCATACAGGAAGTTGTGATTAAAATTTGAGTGTGTGACTGTTCGCGGGATGTTAGACTTCATTTGGAAGACCTCCACTTTTCGGATCCCCCACCAAAGTTCAGCGACACTCCGGCCAACAGAAATGAAGTCTGGCGAGAAGTGCCGATCAATTATGCCAAAAACCATGAATGGAAAAGCTTATGACTCTTCTAAGCTGCCTCGAAAAGTCTCATTAACCCTCTAAAAAGACTTAAAATTATTAAATAATCAATTTCGTGTTCTAACAAATTTTAGAAAGGAGTTTCATAATTGTTAGCTGAAGAAAACTTAAGGAAAATAAAAATAGAAAAAAGGTAAAATCCAAGCAATACCTAGGCTATTATTATTTATAACATTTTTTTCCCCAAATCACCTGTTGATGTCTGACCAACGCCACTTAATGGGTTAAAATGCTCCACATAAGCGGGAAATTGCGACAGCAGAAACAAAAAAATGATTGCTTAATTAGAAAGCAACTAAGACTGGGCAGCCAGAAAATGAAAATGGCAAATGGAAGTGTGGAAATCATAAAAAAAGGCGAGAAAACTGGGTAGCTGCGCATTTTGTGGCTCAACCTGTGACTATGGCGACGGAAGAGGAAGAGGATGTGGGTGGGGCGGAATGGGATGGTGTTTTTCCGGAAAATGGGCTTCGGTTTCGGTTTCACTTGGGCTCTTTTGCCATTTGCCCGAGGTGCCATGACAACCCCTCTATTGTGGCTTTAAAACCCCACGAAAGGTTGCCCATTTAAGCCGCTTTCGAAGCCCTTTCTAGTCTGGATTACAAATCACGCATTGATTGTGGGATCTCTAATTTATATCATTAGTAAATCAGAGAAAAATCGAAGACTGCTGCCAGCAATTTCCGCGAATTTTCCACGGCCGTTCAAGCATTGACCTCAGCAAATGTCGGAAAACAATTTCACAGTCGAATTCCTAATGAAAAGCATTTGGCAAAATATCTGAAAAAATAATTGGAACTCATTTATAATTGGCGTAAATTATTGCTTATTTTGTGGAGTCTTTTGTCCATTATCTGCAGCCATGCCCAAATACTTTTTTTATAGTTCTTCAAAGGTTTCAAATGAGTAAAATACATTTTTATTAAAAGGTGCTCTTTGGTTAGGAAGCTTTTCAAAGAAATTAATCAAATTATCTTCTCGTGCTACGTTCTGGCAAAATAATTAATACTTACTATATAGGTAATTAATTGGCTTATTTCTATCATATTATTCAACTGACTTATAGATAATTTCAAAAGTCTTTCATTTAAAAATATCTATTAACAAGAAAGGAAGCAAACTTCGGCAAGCCGAAGTTTATATACCCAGCAGTTATTACAAATCGACTACATTTCGATTTCTATGCCTATATTACTAAAAACAAGAAAGGAAAGCTAACTTCGGGCGGAGCCGAAGTTGATATACCCTTGCAGAATAGTCTGTAAATTATATTCTCCAAAATTATTCATATAATGCATTCTTAATACTCATAAAAAATCCCAACTTCCTAACTTTAAAAACACCAAAGTTATGGCATTTCCAATCGTTCAGTTATATGGCAGCTATAGGATACAGTCGGACGATGGCAAAATGCAGCGCAAAATCGACATAGCTTCATTGTTATACCCTTGCAGAGGGTATTATAATTTCAGTCAAAAGCTTGCAACGCTGTGAAGGAGACATTTCCGACCCTATAAAGTATATATATTCTTGATCAGCATCACCAGGAGAGTCGATCTAGCCATTTCCGTCTGTCAGTCTGTCCGTCCGTCTGTCCGTCTGTCCGTTTCTACGCAAACTAGTCCCTCAGTTTTAAAGCTATCTGCTTAAAACTTACCCAAAAGTTGTCTTTCTATTGCAGGTAGTATATAAGTCGGAACGAGCCGGATCGGCCGACTATTTCCTATAGCTGCCATATAACTGAACTATTGGAAATGCCAAAACTTTGGTGTTTGTAAAGTTAGAAAGTTGTGATTTCCTATGGGTTTTATATTTGGCCAATCAATTCGACCTACCAAATTTCATAAGGATCGGCCGACTGTATCCTATAGCTGCCATATAACTGAACGATTGGAAATACCATAACTTTGGTGTTTTTAAAGTTAGGAAGTTGGGATTTTTTATGAGTATTAAGAATGCATTATATGAATAATTTTGGAGAATATAATTTACAGACTATTCTGCAAGGGTATATCAACTTCGGCTCCGCCCGAAGACAGCTTTCCTTTCTTGTTTTTCCGATTGTTTCTATGGGAGCTATCTGATATAGTCGCCCGATCCGGCTCGTTCCGACTTATATATACTACTTGCAATAGAAAGACAACTTTTGGGAAAGTTTCAGGCAGATAGCTTTAAAACTGAGGGACTAGTTTGTGTAGAAACGGACGGACAAACGGACGGACATGGCTAGATCGACTCTCCTGGTGATGCTGATCAAGAATATATATACTAATTTAATTTTGGCTTAGTAACAACAAAAAACACTTTGAAAGTGTGCCTTTTTTACCAAAACGTCAAGTCAAGCTTTGGTTTTTCTTATCACACCACTTAGAACATTTTTTCGGAAGTATTATTTCGTTGAACTCGTCGTAAAAATTCCAATCAAGTGGCATTCACAGCTATGCGTGTTTTTAACCAATTTAAAAAAAAAAATCACGGGGTAAGCCTTTATAAAAAATGTGAAAATAGTTTTAAAAATAAATTTGACCAAATCAACCAGGAATTAATTGTATAGGGTCTCAGCAGCAAAAAATTCAATCTTTTAGCTGTGTGTCTTGTTTCGGTAAAGTTACAAATGAAACCCTTAAAAATGTGTCTTAAAAATATGTTTTTATGACCGAAATCTTGAAAAATGCGACTCGATTTTCGGTTTTTTGATCCAATCCCGAAGAAATAATTATCTTGATCTTGGAATGTCATACCTCGTTGGATTCGTCACAACGTTTCCAATCCATTGGGATTCTCAGCTAACAAAATTTTATTTTGGGCATTTGGAAATTGATCGTATAGGTTCTCAGCTGCCCAAAACATTCATTCTTTTGGCTGTATGTTTTGATTTGGCAAAGTTTCAATAAAAAACATTTAAAACTATTTTTTGGTTTCTAAATGATTTAAAAAAAAAGCGCAAATAAGCGATAAGAAAATAAGCTTATTTCTATTTATATTGTAGTCTATACATATGTATATATATTAGGCGATCTGGATTCTTCCGAATTTTGGCCAACGGATTAGAGATTAGAAGGGCCACGTGCCATACATATGGAAAATGAAATTTCACGGGGCTTATTAACAATATTTTTGGCTTCGTTGTCTCTTCAACTTATAGCTACATTTCAGTACACTTTTTGAATTCGATTTGAGTAGATGGAACATCTTAAGATGCTGAGACTATTGTCCTATTTGCTTGGCTTATTCATTTTTCCAAGTGTACAAGGAGGAATTGCGTCCAATCCAAAGGATCAGTCGTTGTGCGTTCTCCAAGATGAACCAAGACAGTGCGGCTCCTTTTGCCTGGCCACACTCAACCCTCTATTTGACGATTCTGATTATATCCGAAAAAGGTTGGATGAAATCGAGGCAGGGCAGAAAGCCTTTAGGATAACCACGGCGCAAGGACAAGAGGATCTGCAGGCCGGACTCGATTCGAGATTCAAGCTGGCGGAAGAAAAACATATGGCGGTGAATTCCGATGTGAAGAACCAACTGCAGGAACTCATCACAAAAGAAGACTTCGCGAATTCAATTCAGGCGCTGCAGACCAAGCTGGATGCGAGATTCGACAGAACGGAGGAACAACTTAGGACGGTGAGTTACTGATGGCAGACATACGGACAGACATTCAGACTGACAGACAAATAGAAATCTTAGAAATCCCATCGAAATTGCTTATCTAAGTTTATAGGTAAATTTAATGTAGAAAAAACACAATTGTAACTGTTTTTAAAAAATTAGTACAGTACTGCAACGAAAGTTCATTACAAATTTTGTTCAGTTTGTTTTGAATCGACGCTGACAAAGCTATCAATACTTTCTTTTGTAAGCTCAATTAAGATATATTGCGAACTAATTTAAATATTGAAAAAGAATGCATGGATTATTTTTTTATCGCCTGTTCGAAATCATTTTGTACAGATAAAAATAACAGCCGATGCCAACGATGAACTCAAAAGCCAAGTAAATACCTTGACAGACACCATTAAAGACTTGCAGAGTAAGTTAAAAATATCCGAAGGTCAAATCAAAATAAAAGAAGGTATTTTAAAAGTGAAAGAGGAGCAAATCAAAAGCCAGCATGAACACCTTAAAAATAGAGATGAACAAATCTCTGACCTTAGGAATCAAATTAAGGCGATTGAAAAAACAAAATCAGAACTATCTAGTCAGTTTTCTGAATTGCATAAATATTATGACATTTTACCTGACTCTTGTCCCAGTGACAGTCCCAATGGGATTTACCAAATAAAGCTTCGAGGTCTTGAACCCTTTGAAGCGCCATGTGCGACGTCTCCACCTGGTTGGACTGTAATTCAGAGACGCATTGACGGATCCGAGAACTTCAATAGAACCTGGAATGACTATAAATCTGGATTTGGGAATGTCAGTGGAGAATTCTTCGTCGGGCTGGAAAAATTGCATCGGATGACTGAGGCACGACCCCACGAACTCTACATTAAACTTGGGAAGGTTAATGGATCCACCAGCTACGCTCAATACGATGACTTTAAGATCGGGAGTGAGGAGGAATTGTACGAGTTGAAGAATCTAGGGGAATATTCTGGTAAAGCCGGAGACTCCCTTATGGACAATAAGAACCAAAAGTTCTCCACATTTGATCGGGATAATGACAGACATAGTGTTTATAATTGTGCCTCTGCATTGGGTGCATGGTGGCACAAAGCCTGTTCAAACAGGTAAACCTGTTTATTTATGCTCTTATTAAACCTTCTTACTATAATCACTTAAAATTACAGTAGGCTCAATGGAAAATACTTCAAAGATGGCAAAGGTTATCCAGCAATTTGTTGGTACTCATGGCATGAAGATTTCTCTGAATCACTTACCTTTGTCGAAATGATGATAAGGCCCAAGTCCTTATGAGACGCACTGTTTATATGTTTATATTTGAATATTAATAAAAAATTATAAGTCTATACTGTACTCCTAATGATGTCTGATATTAATTTGTTTTTATTTGATGAAATGGGAGATTTGATAAAGTGATTGAGATTATTTTACAACTGATCTGCGTATTTAGGAACATAAATTCGGGTAAGTGGAGAGGGTTGGTAAGGTATTAACAGATTTTACTCAATTTGTGTTTACAGGAATCTGTCTTGCTTCCAATCCGCCGGAATTCGGAATCCTGAATACGTAATCCCGAATCTGGACCCCGGGAAACATTCATTCAACGACACTCCCTATATAAACGTAGGGACTATAGATGTTTCCGCTTTACTTTTCGTTCGGATGCCGTTTGCCATTGCTATTTAATTGCTTATTTAAAAAGTTTGTGTTAAGTCAATTTGATGGGTATGTAAGGGAGTTTGGAGAAATGATCTAAAGACTCTATTATTCTTGGGTCCGCACATTGGAGGTGGTTGCTACCCAAAGAGCAAAGTCAAGGCTACAATTCTCTTTCTGCTCTGGTGTTGAATGTGATTCCCGAAATCAATTCAAATACCGGAAGACGGTGTCTACAAACATACTTGCGCACAGATAAGCACTTCCAGTAGCTTCAGAAGATCATTCTGCGGTTCAAGATTATCAGCTAGCTAGACACATAAATACATAAGTACGCAACCAGTGCGTAAAGCGTTCACTTTTTATACCTTGGTGGTATTATAATATAGGTCAGAAGTTTGCAATGCCAAACATTTCCGGCCTTATACCTTATACAAAAAAGGTGCAGTTATTCTCTGATCGAAAATAAATTACACAAAAAACGAAAACAACTTCGGCAAGCCGAAGCTTATATACCCTTGCAGTTATTACAAAACGACCAAATTTCGATTTCTATGACTATATTACCAAAAAACAAGCTAAGTCGATTTTGAGCTGCATTTTGCCATCGTTTTTATGGCAACTATGATATTTGTTGTCCGATTTTAATTTAATTAAAACCGTAATTCCATAATATTTAAATATTACCAAATCCAAAATTTAAACAACAAAGTTATAATTTTTTTGAATGATTTTTCCGATTGTTTCTATGGGAGCTAAATTATATAGTCGGCCGATCTGCCACAGAAATACAACTTTTTGGAATGTTTCAAGCAGATAGCTTTAAAACTGAGGGACTAGTTTGCGTAGAAATGGACAGACGGACGGACAGACGGACGGACGGACAGACGGACGGGCAGACGGACAGATCGACTCTCCTGGTGATGCTGATCAAGAATATATTTACTTTATAGGAAATTATAATACCCTTAGAAAGGGTATAAAAACAAAACCTGCTGGCTTGCCGCTTCCCAACTTCCACTTACTCAATCATTTAAAAGTCTTGATATGACACATTCGAGCTGCAGGCTTTCAGAGAAAAATACCCCTCTCACAAGAAATGAAATAAAAAAAATGATTGATTAATTGACTTGACTCAGAACGTCAAGATACAGTGGTCACTCCTATCAAATGGCTATTTAAATACAACAGCCCGAATAACCATAATGACAATAATTATTACATGGCCTTCAAATCGACAAAGCCCCGGCGGCTTTAAGCCACAACTCAGTTCTTTAACCGGAAAATAGAAAGCAAAACGAGACTCCTCAATCGAGAAAAGCGACGATGAGTCAAGAAGTGACGGCTGAGTCCCCGGGGCCCCAAAAGTTGGTCTAATAATGCCCAATCCGTTGAGACCTGAATAACAATTTGATCTTAAGCTGATGTTGCTTTAATTTGTAAATGAAAAGATATCATTTTCCAAGAGGTAAGGATGTGGATAAGGTTCTTTATTGTTTATTGTTTATTTTTTAATGCATTAATGCCAAAACTATTAAATTTTATATTTAATTTAAATGTCACATTTGTTGCATACAAACAATCCAACTTTTAAGCGTATTTAACCACAAGGTTTTAGAGGTATACCACTTCAAAATCGGATGCATGTGAGCAAACTTATGGCCTTAAAAAAACACGTTTTAGGTCATTTTCTGAAAAGCCAAATTTCGAAAATTTGGAAAAAAAAACCAAGTTGAAAAGATTTTCAGATTTTTAGAGAATTGAACCACAATCATTTAGAGGTATACCACTTTGAAATCGGATGTCTGTTAGAAAAGTTATAGGCTTCGAAGTGCACGTTTTTGGCCACTTTTTTGCCTAGCCATTTTTCGAAAATTTGGAAAGGGGTTACGTCATTAAAAATGAAGAAAAATCGACCCAAAAATAAAAACTAAAGTAAAAATACAGATTTTTAGGGAATCAAACCACGATTATTTTGAAGTATGCCACTTTGAAATAGGATGTCTGTAAGAAAAGTTCTGATCGTTGGAGTGGAGTTGTTGGACTCTTTTCTGCAAGGCCATTTTTCGAAAATTTGCAAAGGGGAAACATCATTGAAAATAACGAAAAATCGACACAAAAACAAAAGTAAAAACACAGATTTTTAGAGAATGAAACTACAATCATTTTGAGTCATGCCACTTTGATATCGGATATCTGTAAAAAATGTTATTGGCTTAGAACTGCACTTTTTAGCAATGGAAATGTCGAAAAAATCGACCCAAAATTACAAAAAAATGTGTGAATGCAGATTTTTAGGAAATTAAACCACAAACTTATTAAAACATGCCATTCTATAATCAGACTTCAGATATAAAAGTTATGAGCATAAAGGTGCATGTCCTAGATCAATTTTCTGCAAAGAAATTTTGCGAAAATTTCAAAATTTCAAACAGACTTATAATAAAAATCCGGATATAGACAACCATTGTCACAATACATGGCAACAAGTCTTTTATAGCTTTTTTGAATGCCAAATATAGTCAGCAAATATTCTAAGGCGACGAAATAATAAAGTTAATTTATCATTGACAAACAATCCACTTGAAAAGCCATTCCAAATGGTGCCACACAGTTTTTCCTTAGTTTCCATTTTAATTGTTTACCATTTTGCAGAGAAAATAGAACTGTGAAGTCGTTTTGCCCAACTCAATTAAAGTTTATTTATTTTGGAAGCTTATATAGTTCAAGATCCCCAGTCATTATTCTATTTATTAACCATTGCCAGTTGTTTGTTCCATTCAATTAAATGAGAATTTATTTTCCGTTTTTGGCTTTAATGCGCCAATTGTTTGCACATATCGTTGAACAAATGATGGGCCATATTTTTGCCCGCCATACGATGCCAGAGTAAGGGGTGAGTAAGCGGTGCGTGGGGTGCTGAGTAATGGGTGAGCAGGAGAGCAGGAGAGCGGCTCGTATTTGTTCTATGATTAAATATAAATAAAGCATTACGAGAAAATGCCGCGCCAAAACTATTAAATGCTCGTTGGGGCGACATGGCCGTACTGGTGCCCCGTGCGGGGGGGGAGGTAAGGGGGGATAGCCATGGCATGCCATGCCATAAGGGTCATAAACATTTTGCGGCCCAATGATGTATGGACATGTGAGGTTTTTCTGCTGCAAAATCTGGGTGGATGGAGGGAGGGAGGGGGGGCGAGGAGGCGGACTGCACAGCAGGTGCTTAAATGGCGCACAATTAAAGGGGGGGGTCAAAGTTTGCCCCTGGGTGGGTTTGTAGGTGCCACAGCAGGCGGTAAGGATAATAAATTTTGGTGCTACGTTAAATGCAAACAAAAAAAAAATCAGGGAACTATAACAAAAGCGGCAACTGAAAATGGAACAGGATTCTCCGTGTATCGTCGCCACCCCCTTTCCCCCCCCCCCCTTTTCCATTATGCCCCCCTGTGTTTCCCTTTGTCCAAGTCACGCTTTTCATTGTCACAGCAAATCCGTATATAAGTGACCCCAGTACTACCCCCAACCCCCCGCCATCCCATCAGTTTTTCACCCCCAACAAAGAAAAAAAAAAGGAAAAGCTGTTGGTCAAAATAATAAATTTGTTCAGGTTAATAGAGTTATTTTAATTTATGTGATTTCATGCGGTTTTTCGTGTGGCTTTTTGCAAATGCGACCCGTTGTTTGGTTTAACCCCCCTCGGAGAGAGCCCCTGGAATTTTGCCCTCCCCTCTCCCCCTTCGCCCCTTTCACCTGCTCAATTAATGACACAACAAGGTTTCGACCCATTGATCATTTCGCTTGTGTGCGGCAAATATTATGATTTAATTGATTCAATTTCTTTTCACTTTTTTTTTACCCTCCTCTCTGGCATAAATAATATACTGCGGTACATAAATGCATTCACTCGATATTTATGGCTAAAATGTAATTGGCTTTGGGGTTCAGCTGGTTGCAAATCGAGATGAGCAGTAGGGATAAATCTTACGGCAATTGGAATTTATAGGGGGGAGATATGAATTCAGATTTGAGGCATCAAGATAATAGAAATTCATTCGTTTATCAAATTGCTAAAAACGTTCGGTTGTGTATATATCTATATAGGAAATACTAATATATTTCACAGCAGGAAATTATGTAAGTAGAAGGATGAAATACGCTTTCTGGCTGGCAAATGAGTGACTTCTGTGAGCTGACCTTAAGTGAAACAGATGACAATAGTGCCCCGCTAAATAGGGCTGCAAATCTGGCCGCAGCAAACTCACAGAAAAGCAGGCATTTTCCGGCCCAAGTTTTCAGTTTTCCCAAGTTTTCACCTGCTCGGCTGCGTAATCGCACCGCATCCTGTTGCTCAAATTGAGGGGCCATCAAAGAGCAGAAAGCAAAAAGCAGGAGCTGCAGCCAAATCTTCGGTTGCATTTCCTGTCCCACAATGGGAAAGTGCTGATGATGGTGTTGCACTGGGCGAAAAAATCTGTATTTGCTTACCAAAAAAAAAATCTAAATTTATTTTTAGTTTAATAATTTAACAAGTTTCTTGCCACCCATTTCTTCTTATTTAGAGAAGTAATATTGAGTTCCTATTCTTTAACTTTTTATGTCTATATTTTTAAAATGATGTATCTGTATCATATTTAACATTATGTGTTTTTATTCCAGCTCTTATTAAAAATGTACATATTTGTGTACTCGACTAAACAAAATATTTGTATTTAAGGACAATTAATTTATTCTTTGGCTTACATTTTATATTGCCGATAAATAAAAGCAACTAGAGGATTTAATTTAGTGAGTGTTTTTATACATTTAATGTTGTGTGCATGAGTCTCCTGAGATTACAAGCATTTCTCACCGTGTCGACACTGAAAACTGAGTGGTGGCTGAGTGCTGGGGCAACAAGTGTTGCACTTAATTTGCATGCAACATGCAGAACGCCGAATGCATCGCCCCCTCTCTTTCTCGCTCCCCCAGCGAAGATTTGCATACAATCAAAGTGAAACGAAATTGATTTGCCACTTTGTGTCTGACTGGGCATCATCATCACCCATCACCCATCCGCCCAGCTGCCCATCTGCATCCATATACAGCATACGGCATTTGGCATACGGCATACGGCATACAGATCCCCATCCATAAAGCCCATCAGCTGCTGCTTTCAATTTAGCAAATGGCACTGATGCCGTCTCTTTCAGCGCCCCCGCAGTCCGTCTCTTTCGCACCGCTCAATTATTAATTTCTGTCGCGTGCCAACGCAACGATGCGAACTTGAAAAATGATTGCGCATAATTGAAGCCGAAATGATGCCCAGCATTTTCGTTAATGTCAACGCCTCCGAAATTCCCCCTCCTGTCACCCCTTTTATTCCGATGCCAACCACCTGTTTCCACGTGTGATGAAAGGATTTAGTGACGAATGATACACGGAATCGCGCACAGAGAAAAATATTTGAAACTTCGCTGAAGGACGAAAAAAAACCTAAAGGAAGTGTTTTGAAGTAGTTTTTTTTTAAGATTGTGTTACAAATTATCTCAAACTTATCTGATTGTGTTCGCTAAAAATATATAATATTGCTATGACCATGATTATAAATTAATATATTAAATAACCACATTTTGCAAACATATGTAATATTTTTTTGTCAGTGGGCGGCCCTTGTCTAACCTTTTTTTATACCTGTCCATGTGTCAACTTCGCTGGCCCACACAATTCGTCAGCCGAAGACGGGGATTCACGAAAATAAAGCAGGCACACGCATGCATATCGATTATTTTCGCAGATCCTATGAATAGACACAACCTGACCCATAATTATAATAAATATTTCAAAATAAGCCCAGCGAGACAAGCGTGAGAATTTAACGTTCGGTGTTCGTCTCTGTTTCTTCCCTCAGGTCCGTCCGCCTGCAATTATATAATTAATTATTAAACTGCAGAGCGAAGTAAGAGAAAATTGTGTGCGGCATGCAAGCCAAATGACTCGTCTGTTGGCCAAATCGGGGCTATATCTTCGATATCCCGACAATTGATGGTCCCTGCGGAGTGCTCGAGCCACTGGATTTATTATTCCAGCATTTCGGTTGTCAGGCGTATTAAAATGGGGGTCAAGTGGTAGGTAGTTATGCACTTAAAATACATTCAAATCAATTTATATATATTTTATATTATTATCTAGCTCATGTAGAGCCACATATATTTATCAACGTCTTGAGACATCTTTGAAAGATCTTTAAATTGTCCACCATTTAATGTCTAACCTTTTAATGCGAAACCAAAAGTTTCACTTCCGACTCGTTCCCAGCTTTAATTCTGTGATGTTTTTCTGCATTAAGTTGAGGGGAAACTTTTGCAGATCGTAAATTATTTTCACCGAAATAAAGCAGGCGAGAGAAGGAAAACAACGCACTTTGTCTGTTGAAACAAAAAACTCGTAAATTTTCATAATTGCATTGGACACAACATCTCGCAATGGCTTATATACCCGGGACTTTATTCCGGGTTGGAAATGTTGGGTGGTTTGGTGGGGGGGGAGATAAGGGGGATGCACGGGGGTCATACGGGGGTTATTCGGGGGTCTTGGGGGGTCTCAAGACTAAACACGATTTCCTGCCCTCGGGCGCGGTGGCAACAACGTGTCGTATGAGCAATGTCTCGGTGCAAACTCGAGGCGGATGTGTAATCATTTTATCATATTACCCCCGTACTTTCCTTTACCCCCAAACCCCCGAAAACCCCGTAACCGTAGACGGGGTCGCCCGTTGGCCAGTGTTTTAGCCACGTTTCGCTCGTTAAGTTCCGTCGTCTCGTTGATGGCGGCGCAAATTCAATTAAATTAAATACATGGCGAGTCGTGGCGGGGCCAAAAAAAAAAGCAAAAAGAAGGCAAGTCTTGTAGTCTCGAGTCTTGGGCATTTTTCGCACCAAAAGAGAAAAGGCCGAAGAAGGCCGAGACAAGCGGTCTGTGCATTTAAATTTCCGCTGAAATGCGCTCGGCCGACGCTTATAAATCTTAATTAATTAAAATACACAAAAATACACGCAGCACAACAATAAGCTTCGACAAGCCGGAAAGTTTCCATACGCTTGGGAACTAAACACGGCCTAAGTGCTTGAGAGCCATAATCCAGAGAAGTTCATAAATATTTGCTTTTTGGTGGACTCACAAAAAGGCACTATACATATCAGATTTAAGAATAACAAGCAAATAAGAAAATATGGATGTGCGTAAAGATTTTTTTTATTTAAAGGAACCAACAATTTAGAATTGGGATAAGTGTTGTTTAAGATAACACTTTTCATTCCCTTTAACTTATTATGGGCTTATCTAAGTGTTTTACTCTGTTGAAATACAAAAATAAAAAAATGTACTCAAATTTTAAATATAATTATAAATATGGTGAAATAAAGCTTGTTATTATGTCATACAATCCAATCCATATTATTTTAAATATTATATATAAGAATGTATTTTATATGTCACTTCTTCTGGTTAAGACATAACATAATTACGTAAAAATAAAAATCCTTCACACCAAATTTCCTAACGAAATCTCCAATCAAAGTCGAGTTACCATGGGCTGGTTTGGTTTTCCTCTTTCAGAAGGCACTTAAATTTGCCCTCAATTGCGGCTGCCGTGATGACGAACTTCCTAATAAAGTTATTATGCCCCAGAGTTAACAGCAATTACATGGCCCCTCATCGTCATTTAGCATCTCTCAGCATCTGTCAACGCGGCAACTTGAACTTTATTTTATTTTGTTTTATTTTATTTATTTTTTCCCTGCTTTTTTGTGGCCGTCATCCATCGGCTCATCATCAAACGCCCCAAAGAACAGTTAGCCTCTGGTTCTGGTTGTGCCGCTGCTTTTGCTTTTTCATCATCTTCAGCGCTTTTTGTGGTGCTGCTCCTCCGTTTTTCTAATCGAAATGATTTTGCTTAATTCATCTTAATTAGAGGAGCCAAAAGGCAGAGCCCAAAGTTTGCTGACCGACGCAGCTCGCAGATCTCTTGGATTTCTCGGATTTCTCAGCTTCCATCTGGCGGCAAGTAAACATAAATAAAAAAAATAAAACACACAACATAGAACAAGAAACAAAAAAAAAGGGGAGAAGAGTTATATTTGCCAGCCGGTTGCGATTTATTTTAATTTTAATTTGCGCTTTTGCAATGTCCGTTAGTTTTTTCGTTCGGTCACCAGAAGTTCTTGGGAAAAAAGACGCAAAAAACATAATAATAATAATAAAGATAAGCTCAGCTGGGAATTTTTAACTTTCAGAGTCAATCCGAAAACGGAAGTTACCGCTTGAAACGAAACTAAATGGATTCGCTCTATATTCGCCGCTTTTTAATTTGTCAGTCTCATTCTTAATGTGAAAAGCAAGAATTTTTTTAAAGCGAAAAGGTTATTATAGCCTTGCAAAGGGTATTATAATTTCAGTCAAAAGTTTGCAACGCAGTGAAGAAGACATTTCCGACGCTATAAAGTATATATATTCTTGATCAGGATCAATAGGAGAATCGATTTAGCCATGTCCGTCTGTCCGTCCGTTTCTACGCAAACTAGTCCCTAGCTGGCCGAAACAGCTTCATTTCTTGTGTAATTAATTTTCAATTTGCGAAAAACTGCACCTGTATTGAATAAGGTATAAGGTCGGAAATGTTTGGCACTGCAAACTTCTGACCTAAATTATAAAATCCCCTGGGTATACAAAGCGATCGATTGACGCACTCGTTTCATACTTATGTATTTATGTGTCTAGCTAGCTGATAATCTTGAACCGCAGAATGATCTTCTGAAGCTACTGAAAGTGCTTATCTGTGCGCAAGTATGTTTGTAGACACCGTCTTCCGGTATTTGAATCGATTTCGGGAATCACATTCAACACCAGAGCAGAAAGGCAATCGTAGCCTTGACTTTGCCCCTTGGGTAGCAACCACCTCCAATATGCGGACGAAAGAATAATAGTGTCTTCGGGCCGGAAAGTACCCTTATTCAGATCATTTTCCCAAACTCCCTTAAATACCCATCGTAACAATATAACAAAAACTTATAAATATGCAAATTAATAACAATGGCAGACGGCATTCGAATGAAAACTTGGATAGTCCCCATCGGTTATATAGGCAGTGCCGTTGAATGAATGTTTCCCGGGGTCCGGATTCAAGATTCCGTATTCAGGATTCCGAATTCCGGCGGATTGGAAGCAAGAACGCACTGACAGATTCCTGTAAAACCCAAATTGAGTAATATCTTCAAATAGCTTACCAACCCTCTCCACTTATCCGTATTTATGTTCCTAAAATACGCAGATCAGTTGTAAAATAATCTCAATCACTTTATCAAATCTCCCATTTCATCAAATAAAATCAAAGGAATACGAGACAGCATTAGATGTACAGTAAAGATTTAGTATTTTTATTAATATTCAAATATTTCATACTAAACAGTGCGACTCATAAGGACTTGGGCCTTATCATCATTTCGACAAAGGTAAGTGATTCCTCCTCATCTTCATGCCATGACTGCCAATAAATTCCTTCATCACCTCTGCCATTTTTGGAGTATTTTCCATTGAGCAAACTGTAATTTTAAGTGATTATAGTAAAAAGATTTAATAAGAGCATAAATAAACAGGTTTACCTGGCTGCACAGTTATCGTGCCACCAAGGACCATATGTAGCGGCACAATTGTCATCACCATCACTGTCATTATCCCGATCAAATGTGGAGAACTTTTGGTTCTTACTGTATGTAAGGGAGTCTCCGGTTTCACCAGAATATATTCCTACATTCTTCAACTCGTACAATTCCTCCTCACTCCCGACCTTAAAGTCATCATAATAAGCGTAGCTGGTGGATCCATTAACCTTCCCAAGTTTAATGTAGAGTTCGTGGGGTCGTGCCTCAGTCATCCGATGCAATTTTTCCAGCCCGATAAAGAATTCTCCTGTGACATTCCCAAATCCAGATTTATAGTCATTCCACCTTCGATTGAAGTTCACGGATCCGTCGATGCGTCTCTGAATTACAGTCCAACCAGGTGGAGACGACGCACATGACACCATAAATGGTTCCATCTCCCTGAGTTTTATTTGGTATTCAGAAATCTGACTAGATAGTTTTGATTTTGTGTCTGAAGTCGCAAAAAATTTCGTCCAAAGGTCATAGATTTGGTCTAGCTGGCTTTCGATTTCCCTCTGTTTTGCATATATTATATCTTCTTTGCTTTTGATTTCACCTTTGGATATTTTTAGCTTACTCTGCAAGTCTTTAATGGTGTCATTCAAGGTATTTACTTGGCTTTTGAGTTCATCGTTGGCATCGGCTGTTATTTTAATCTGTAATATAGAACAGGCGATAAAAAAATATTGATAACATTGTCAGCGTCGATTCAAAACAAACTGAACACAATTTGTGCAATGAACTTTCGTTGCAGTATTGTACTAATTTTCTAAAAAACTGTTATAATTTAGTTTTTTATACATTAAATTTACCTATAAACTGAGATAAGCAATTTCGATGGGATTTCTAAGATTTATATTTGTCTGTCAGTCTGAATGTCTGTCTGTATGTCTGCTATCAGTAACTCACCGTCCTAAATTCCTCCATTCTGTCAAATCGCGCATCCAGCTTGGCCTGCAGAGCCTGAATTGAGTTCACGAAGTCTTCTTTTGTGATAGTCCTGGTCGTCCTAAAGGAATCCTTAAGGGCTGCCTGCCCTGCCTCGATTTCATCCAACCTTTTTCGGATGTTATCAGAATGGTCTAAAAGCGGGTTGAGTGCGGCCAGGCAACAGGAGCCACACTGTCTTGGTTCATCTTGGAGAACGCCCAACGACTGATCCTTTGGATTGGACGCAATGCCTCCTTGTACACTTGGAAAAATTAATAAGCCTAGCAAATAGGATAATTGCCTCAGCATTTTAAGACGGTCCATCTACTCAAATCGAATTCAAAAAGTGTACTGAAATGTAGCTGTAAGTTGAAGAAACAACGAAGCCTAAAATATTGCTGATAAGCCCCGTGAACGTTCATTTTCCGTATGTATGGCACGTGGCCTTCCTAATTTCTAATCCGTTGTCCAAAAATCGGAAAAAACCAGATTGCCTAATATGTATACATATGTTTGGACTACAATATAAATGGAAATTAGCTAATGTTCTTATCGCTTATATGCGCTTTTTTATACCCTTGCTTGAAACTTTTGCTGGAGTGAGAGGTCAAGATGGGTTGAGGAAGCGAAATTTCACATGACACTCGAAAAAAAAATTGTAATATAATTGTTTGGAAGGAAAAGGAGCTCGACCTATTGGTAGGATGCTTCACAGGCCTCCATCCAGCGTGTAAGCTATTATTAATTCCTACGGGAACTCTGGAACCCTCCAAGTAAAGCCAAGTCCGGTAGTCCCAAAAAATTGACCAAATCCTGGGCTCAATAAAGGCCAATCCTAAAAATTCAGCACCAAAAATACAGGAGGAAATATTTTGAAACTCAGGCAAAACAGTTCATTCTCAAACTCTACGAAATGTGCTCCACAAGGAGGGGTACAACGCACGAACACCTCGTAGAAAGCCATTGATTTCCTTGGTAAATCGAAAGAAGAGGCTAGATTTCGCAAACAAATATGTAAACAAGCCGGAATCATTTTGGGACACCGTTATCTGGAGTGATGAGTCAAAATGTAATATTTTTGGTTCAGATGGCTCCCCAAAAGTTTGGAGGAATCGCAACACGGCGTTGGAGCTTCAAAATTTAACACCATCCGTTAAGCATAGCGGCGGTAACGTGATGGTCTGGGGGTGTGTTGGGACAGCTGGAGGTGGGAAACTTGTGTTTATTAACACTACAATGGACAAGCATCTATACCTTAAAATTTTAAAGGATAACCTTAAGGACAGCGCGACCCAGCTCCAGTTGAATGAGACTACATTTTTGTTTCAACAGGACAACGACCCCAAACACACCTTCTATTTGGTCAAGGAGTGGCTGCTCTACAACTGCAAGCAATTGCATACACGTTTGGAATTTGTTGGATAAAAGGATCAGAAAACACTAAATATCGTCTAAAGAGTCCCTTAAAATAATTTTGCAGTCTGAGTGGAAAAAAATTGAGAAAAAGGAAACAAAAGTGTTGGTACATAGTATGCACCGACGTCTTACTAACAGTTATTGCTGCAAAAGGAGGTCCAACCAAATATTAAGGAGCTAGGAGCTAATTTTATCTTAGGTGTACTTAAACTTTTTTGACCATGAATCCTATCCTATAGCTGCCATATAACTGAACGCTCGGAAATGCCATAACTTTGGTATTTGTAAAGTAAGAAAGTTGGGATTTTCTATGGTATTTTCAGCCAATCAATCCGACCTACCAAATTTCATAACGATCGGCTAACTATATCCTATATCTGCCATATAACTGAACGATTGGAAATGCCATAACTTTAAAGTTAGGAAGTTGGGATTTTTTATGAGTGTTAAGAATGCATCGTATGAATAATTTTGGAGAATATAATTTACAGAATATTCTGCAAGGGTTTATCAACATCGGCTCCGCCCGAAGTTAGCTTTTCTTTCTTGTTATACCCTTGCAGAGGGTATTATAATTTTGGTCAAAAGTGTGCAACGCAGTGAAGGAGACATCTCCGACCCTATAAAGTATATATATTCTTGATCAGGATCACCTCCTGAGTTGATATAGCCATGTCCGTCTGTCCGTCTGTCCGTCTGTCTGTCCGTCTGTCCGTCTGTCTGTTTCTACGCAAACTAGTCTCTCAGTTTTAAAGCTATCGAATTGAAACTTTGCACACACCCTTCTTTCCTTTGCACGCAGTATATAAGTCGGAACGGCCGGGATCGGACGACTATATCCTATAGCTGCCATATAACTGATTGATCGGAAATGCCATAACTTTCGTGTTTGTAAAGTTAGGAAGTTGGGATTTTCTATGGGTTTTATATTTGGCCAATCAATTCGACCTACCAAATTTCATAAGAATCGGACGACTATATCCTATAGCCGCTATATAACTGATTAATCGGAAATGCCAAAACTTTGGTGTTTGTTAAGTTAGGAAGTTGGGATTTTCCATGGGTCTTATTTTTGGCCAATCAATCCGACCTATTAAATTTCATAAGGATCGGCCGACTATATCCTATAGCTGCCATATAACTGAACGATTGGAAATGCCATAACTTTGGTGTTTTTAAAGTTAGGAAGTTGGGATTTTTTATGAGTATTAAGAATGCATCATATGAATAATTTTGGAGAATATAATTTACAGAGTATTCTGCAAGGGTATATCAACTTCGGCTCCGCCCGAAGTTAGCTTTTCTTTCTTGTTTTTTTTAAATTGGTTAAAAACACGCATTGTTAGCTGTGAATGCCACTCGATTGGAATTTTTATGACGAGTTCAACGAAATATGACACCTCTTCTTCCGAAAAATTTTCCAAGGGGTATGATAAAAAAACCAAAACTTGACTTGATTTTTTGGTTAAAAAAGGCACACTTTCAAAGTGTTTTTATACCCTTGCAGATGGTATTATAATTTTGGTCAAAAGTGTGCAACGCAGTGAAGAAGACATCTCCGACCCTTTAAAGTATATATATTCTTGATCAGGATCGCCTCCTGAGTTGATATAAGCATGTCCGTCTGTCCGTCTGTCTGTTTCTACGCAAACTAGTCTCTCAGTTTTAAAGCTATCGAATTTAAACTTTGCACACACCCTTCAATCCTTTGCACGCAGTATATAAGTCGGAACGGCCGGGATCAGCCGATTATATCCTATAGCTGCCATATAACTGAACAATCTGAAATGCCATAACTTTGGTGTTTGTAGAGTTAGGAAGTTGGGATTTTCTATGGGCTTTATTTTTGGCCAATCAATCGGACCTACACAATTTTATAAGGATCGACCGACTATATCCTGGAGCTGTCATATAACTGATTGATTGGAAATGCTAAGGCATTTTGGTGTTTTTAAAGTTAGGAAGTTGGGATTTTTATGAGTATTAAGAATGCATCATATGAATAAGTTTGGAGAATACAATTTGTAGAATATTCTGCAAGGGTATATCAACTATATAAACGCCGCTACCTGTGGTAATTGCGGACTTGCAGCCCACGCAATCTCAGAAATATGCCAAAACGAAGCAAACTGCATTAATTGCACCGCCCAAAAAACCCGAAAACAAATCACCACGCCCGCAACAGAATATGCCCAATTTTCTTGTCCAACAAGGAAGTCCAGGCAATTAAGACTCTACAAAAAGTGGATTTCAAGTCAGCTTGGTCAATCTACAACAAACGGCATCACGACGGCTCCCTATACTCCTCAACAGCTAAATCCAACACAACAAACGCCAAACAAACACAACCATGAACAATCAGGAAAACAGCAAGCTTCAGATCAAACGAATTCGACCTACCCATCGCAACTGACCCTACCCAAGACCAAGAACCCATGTCATCCGGATCGAAAACACCCAGCACCTCCAAGAACGACCCCACATCAAAAAAATCTGGAAAAATCATCCAACTAATCGCTTCGAATAGGACCAAACGTCTCTTAAAAAGCGACCAAAGTTCAATTCTAACTAGAGCAAAACTTAAATCTCTTTCCAACATCGAATCCAAAAAACTCCACAACAATAATCCAAATTAATATAACACATAACTAGCTTTAATTTTATCCACATTTTACACACATTAACCCAAATCAAATGCTAAAAATTATCCAATGGAACATTCACGACTATAGGAACAATTATATAGAACTTCAAAAAATTAATTAAATCACAAGCTCCACACATTGTAGCCCTTCAAGAAACCCATTTAGCAAACCTCTCCTCACTTCCCACCCCAACCAACTTCAGACTCTACACTAGCGTCAACAACAGCAACAGTTTTGGTGGCACAGCCCTCCTAATCCATAACTCCATCTCCAAAAACCACATCACTCTTAGCACAGACTTCGACGCGTTTGGAGTTTCCATTCACTCCAAAGCCAAATTTAATATAATCTCTGCCTACATCTCACCTTCCAAAACATTTAATACAATCAAGCTAGAAAACGTCCTCGATTCGCCAAGTGACCACACACTAGTGCTGGGCGACCTTAACAGCTGGAAAATATAATATATTCTTATCTATAGTACGTGGCCGTCCAAGTCTCTCATCCGTCGGCCAACAATTGGAAAAACCCAAATCCCCAAATATGTACATGGACTAGCATATAAATAGAAATGAGCTAATGTTATTATCGCTAATTTGCGCTTTATTTTTTTTCAAATTATTTGGAAACCAAAAAAAACGGGATAATCGCATAGTTTGTATTTTGAAGGTTTTTATACCCTTGTAGAGGGTATTATAATTTCATTCAAAAGTTTGCAACGTAGTGAAGGAGACATTTCCGACCCTATAAGGTATATATATGTCCGTCTGTCCGTCCTTCCGTTCGTTTCTTCGCAAACTAGTCCCTCAGTTTTAAAGCTATCTGCTTGAAACTTTCCCAAAAGTTGTATTTCTATTACAGGTAGTATATATGTCGGAAGACTATATCATATAGCTCCCAAAGGAACAATCGGAAAAAATTTTTAAAATATAAATTTATTTGTTGTTTTTATTTTTTCTTTGGGAATATTTAAATATTATGGAATTACGGTTTTAATTAGATTAAAATCGGAGATCTATATCATATAGCTCCCATAGGAAAATCAAAAGATTAAAAATAAAAAAATGAAAAAAAAATTTGTTAATTTGCCTATTTTTCTGTTATTAAAATATTCCCTTAAGGTGTAGTAATTATTTACTATATCAGAAGTACGCTTTAATTTTGTCAAAATCGGACAACAATTTCATATAGCTGCCATAAAAACGATGGCAAAATGCAGCGCAAAGTCGACACAGCCTCATTGTTTTTAGTTATATAGGCATAGGAATCGAAATAGTCGTTTTGTAATAACTGCAAGGGTATATAATCTTCGGCTTGCTTCCTTTCTTGTTTTTAGTTTATTTTTGGCCTAGTTCTGCTAACGAGATATATTTATTCGAAATTTGTTTTGTAAACAAACGTGTTTCATATTTCAATATAAGCTTGTAGCCTAGATTGGTTTCGTTGTTTGCTAAAAAGTGTTTACACTTGATAATGTAAAACGTATTTTATTCTGATATATTTTGTAATATATTGTAATACCCAGTTCTAGTCGGCACAAGGTTTATAGCTATTTCTTAAATGCTACATATTGTTGACTAACAACGTGTTCTTATTGTGCAGCTGGGGCACAAAGAATATTTTCGATGATTTTCAAAAAGGCTCCGCCTTTTGCAGACAGACATGGCAAACTGGATCCAAGACTCAAGTGTGGCATTCCGAGTCACTTGACTGTTTGCCTTGCCACAAGATTTGTGCACTGAAACTTTGAGACAATTTGCCACAGGATAAACTTGGACTTATCGCCGCAGCCGCACAAATTGAAATGTATTTGAGGAACTTTTGGATTCGAGACTTGGAGAATTTTCCCAACATGTTGGCGCCATCAAACTGGCGCCAAATCATTCGCAAGTCTCAATGACACCTGCACGGATTGTCGTGTAACACTTTGATTTTATTTCCCCCTGCCTCCGTGATACAGACATATTTTTTATTTATTTATTTACCTCGCTGGCAACGGGTTTTCAAAAGCGCGCGAGACCACGCGACGTATACGCAACGCGCGGGTCTCGTTCGAAAAAATGTTGGTCGCGTGGGCGTTTCGTCTTCAGACAAAACAAAACAAAAAGGAAAACAAAAACAGAAACAGAAAGAGAAGAAATAAAATAAAAACCTGCCCCACAACTCTGAGGCCATAACTTTGCATTTTGTTTTTATTTTTATATCTGTTTTTTTTTTATATTTCGACTCCGGCCACAGAAAACATCAAATGACAGAGAAAAATGCTAATAACAATAACAGCAAAAACGAGCGACATCAAAACAAGTTTTCGTGTCGCCGCACACTGCCAGAAATTGCAATTGAGTTCGGTTTACTTTGAAAACAAGTTTAAAGTTTATGGCCAGAGAGTCGGGGGCCTTAACTTTTGACATAAACTTAATTTGAAAGAACTTGTTGAGGGGTTTATTTTGCATGTACTTTGGTTTTTACGTATAAATGATGTTCTTTCAAGTAGGAGCTATATTTTATCCCTTAAGTTACTGATTAATTAAAAGCTACATCTTAAAGTTCTTTGTTAAAACTACAAATTTATAAATTTATTAAAATGTATTTCCGATTAAAAAGGAAATACAATAACAATTCGATTTGTTGATTTTGGCTGACTTCCTATACGTTTCTCCGTTTTGATCCGAAACTGCTGCAAATTATTGTTGGCAGTGCTTTTTATTAATCTTTAAATTATAAAGGCATTTTATTGTGTTGCTGTTTTTAACTCGAACCAAGTCAAATTTTATCTTGTGCTTATACACTTTTGCGCATTTTATTTGGACTTCTGCCATTGTCATTTAACCTACCAATTTTGATTGCAGTTTTGTTTTTAATTTTGGCTCGAAGACTTCGGGTTATTTGGACAGAGGCAAATTGAAAATTGTAATAAATAATTTGCGGAGGCCGGCCAACAAACGTGTTAAGGAAAATCAATTATCTAATTGTAATCGAATGTGAGTTGTGGGCGTTGTAAAAGAGGCATTCAAAATATGTTAAGTCAAAAACGATGATTAAATATTTTGTATTCCTGAGTTGGCAAAATTGACTTGACCTAATTTCATTTAAAATGCTTAGAAATTTAAAATTTCTCCTATCAATAAGCAGTAAAGGTTATCAAGGGATTGAACTTAAGATTAAGTAATGTACGTCATTGAATTTCTACTCAAATAATTTTTCATGAAGATAAGATAGAATAATCGTGTTACGGGGACATTCAGTGATATTCAAAATTGGTTATTTTTCACCCCGAAATTCATTTGACTATCTGCCTCAAATAAATCTCTGAGTAGCCAAATTCAGTTGACTTATCAAACAATTAATTCGGAATATTTCCAATTTGAATGCAAATAATAATGGGGCAGAGGAGATTTATGGTTTCTATTGCTGGCGATAAGAAGGGTCCCCCTGTTTGGCGAATGAAAAAATGTTAACAACATTTATTAATCAACCACGGCAATTTGTTATATTTCCCCGGCCCTCGAGTTGAGATCAAAGAGCCCCTGAGAGCCGAGCATCTGGAATTAGTCAGTGTTCGAATTTGGCAAATGGATCGTAAATCACTCGCCAGACTCCCTGAATCAGATCCAGAATGCAAATGCCTCGGTTTCATCATAATGATCAGCGTTTTGGAGGTGATGACACATTTTTCACGCGCTTTGTTGTCGGTCTCAAGCCGATTTCAGAGACATATTTCATTTGGCACCTTAAGCCGACTTTAAGATATATTTTACTGGACCATTTAAAGTAACACGGCGACTTGTGTGGGAATCTAGGTTTATTTGTCCACATAAATAGACCAGCGGGGCCTCTTGCATTTTGCATTGTCTTGGCAGCAAGGTCGTTTTGGGGTTTTATTTTTGGTTTTCGTTTTTTCCGCGGCTTAAACGAGATTTGAATAATTGCAGTGCCGAGAATTTATGATGTGTGCGAGTGCCGGAATTAAGCTGACAATAATAGCGGCACATCCGCGGGTGAAACACTTGACAAATTGCGAAAAAATAATCACAAACATGACCTCAATTAAAAATTATTGCTCAATAAAATCTCTTGTTAATTTAGATACTAATTTTATATATCTGTCGAGGTGGCGAAATATTGCGAAATACTGCCAAGTCACTAATGAAACAATTCTAGAAGGGGAAAATATTATCAGTAGAGATGTTGTAGAGAAATAACATAATAAATTTAAATGTAGTTCAACAGAAAGATATTTTTGTCAGCCAACTTATTATTTATTGTATCAAAATCACGGTGAAGAAAAATGTTCTTATAGTAGGCTTTTTTCAACTCCTGCTCGGCCAAGCCCGGTGGTATAATATCCCAAGAAAAAGCGAAACACACTGCGCCATCATTTGTTATGCTCAACCCAAAAAGGCAAATCTTATCGGAAGACAGAAGACAGCCCGGAAAAAAAGAAAAACCCAGTGCGAACCCAACCCAGAAATCGTTCTTATCAGCGACTTGTCAGGCCCGCCGAAGACATTACCCAGAAACCGAAACTGAAACCGAAACTGAAACTGAAGCCGAGCCCGAACCCCCTGAAAAACCCCAACAAAGACCGCTCACATTTAACCTTTTTTCGGTGGCGTTTCGAAATTGAAAGTTTGGCGCTGAAACTGGTTTATTTGGCTAAAAACTAAAAGCCAGCAACCGCAGTGGCTAACTGCAACCAACTGCAACTAAAACGGCAGTCACAGTGGCCAACTTTAATTGAATACCAGGCAGATGCTAATAAAAGGAAATATATTTAACTCAATAAGAGCATTCGGGACTTGTATACAATGAAACATAATATTTAGCAATTAGATTATTTCAAGACAATTTAATAGAAACAAATTCGTTTTTTACACATTTTATTATGATGTTGGCTTATAATAAGCTAGCATTTTACGATAAAGTTTTGAATGTTAGAATTATTATTTTATACTAATTATTGTTATACTTTTGAATCCCACATTTTTGTACTTTCTTATACTAATGTTGCACATTTCCAAAGATGTAAAAATCATTTATTTAATGTAATTTAGCTTACAATTTGTTTAGAATATTTTTTAAGCTGCTCGAATGATGAATTGAATTTGTTTTCAGAAAATTCAAACCACGGCCCACGGGCCCAACCTCAATTTTCCACATTTGGGGATCTTTTCGGCCGACTTTCGGGCTTTATTTTGGGTTTTCGGTTTCGGGCCTTCAGCCATCGTATTGTCTGCGTTTTCCCGTATTTTATTCGCTCGCTTTTGGCTTTGTTTTGGCTGTCTTGGTGGCTTTTTGGCTAATTTGTGTGCACCTCTCCTGTCAGAGGCGTGTAATTGCCATGGCAGTTGGTCGACGGGGGCGTGTTGCCACTCCCAATTACCCAGTTTTTCATTTTCATTTTCATTTTTGCTTTTTTGTTTTTTTTTTCCTCTTCGATTTTCCACCGTTTGATATTTCGGGGGGCTCAGGTTGTTTGGGCAACTTTTGCGAACCGAGCCGGGACAAACCCGAAATTATTTGCAACTTTGGCCTTTGCACACAGCAATGATGACGCATGCACCTGTCAGACAACTGAATTCGCCTTATTTTTCCAGTCCGCATCCTTGGAGATTTCTGTTTTTTGGCCGAAAGTTTTCGGGATTCTTGCAAAAGTGTTAACACACAAATGGGAGAGCTTCCTGAAGGTGCCATAAATAATTACAAACAACTGGCAGAAGTTGGGTCAGAATAATTTCCAACTAAGGTTTGAGGTTTCGCAGGAAGAAAGAGCCCCATTCTTTGCAGCCGGTCAGGTCAAGTTTCTGCGGTCAACTTCTGTGGTAGAATGTGTCTTTGGTTTTGCCACTCAACTCGCAAAAAGAAGGATAAAAGGAGTTAGGACAGAAGTTACTTGCGAGCGAAATCTTTTGGCCCAACTCTAGGATTTTATTGTGGAAATTACGTAATTAGTTAAATTATTACTGGAATGAGTAAAACAAGTATGTGTTTGGAAATTTAATAATAAGTGAGTGATATTTATAATTTAACATAGAATTCATTTTCCATACAATTGAATAACATTCAACAGGGCAAAAAATGGATCTTGAAAACTATGTTATATTTTCTGTCGAGTTTTTAATTTTAAATTATGGAATTACTAACAAATTCAAAATTAATATAAAATGGATAGCTTAAACTAATTTATTTAATGTTTGGCAGAATTTCTTTATGTTATTTTAATTATTTAAACAAGTAATTCTGATTACAGTTTGATAATTCCCAGTCCATTTAGCTAAGAATTCATTTATCCATTTTTTAGCCGATGCACTATTATTTTTCTTAATGTTGAAGCTTGTGACATCTTTAATAAATTTGATAATTATCAAGATATTTCTGGCGGGTTTCTTTTTTCAACTAGCTTTATCCAAATCATTCTCCGCTTTTCCGCACTTTTCCCAGGTTTTTTGTATCTTTTCCTTTACAGTTGACCTCATCGCTTTGGCCGCATCTGCATCTTGACTTTGTCCAGCTGTCGGTGGGTCTGGCTGTGTTTAATTGCACTTTAATTAACTTGCATTGTTCAAAGCAACGTGCTAGCCCCCTTTGGACCCCCTTTGGACCCCCTCAAGCCCCCCCACCCCCTGCCCCATTCCCCATCCACTTTTTTTTTGAAAGGAAGAAGAAAGTGCGGTGGCTGTCGGCTGTTGTTTGTATTTGATTAAAAAGTGTTGCTGCAGTTGGGCTCAGTTCGCTTCAATGTGTCCGTGTATCTGTGCTTGCACTTTGCGCCTGTGTGCGTGCGTATCTGTGTGAGTTGTTTTGAATGCCAACTCAAACAGTCAAGTGTCGTGCAGTGAACTGTCAATAGAGTGTACCAACATTTCGCCCTGGCAAATAGATGAAACTCGTTTTTTCCTTGTCGCAGATGAGGCAGACAGAACAAAAAGAGTTTATATAAATGTGAAATGGATTCAACAAAAAAAAACTCGAAATAAACGAAACAGTATATACTCTATAGTAACATTTGGTTACAGAAAATGCACATTTGCTTTGCACAAAATAAGGCCAATGGATTTGATAAGTGCCTTAAAAACAGAAATTGCTGGTCTTAGAGGATATATTGTTTTAGATGTTGAACATAAATATATTTGAAATAACCTAATAGCTATTTGCACATCTATAAGTCATATTTGCTAGTTAAATATGAAACAAGTGGATCCAAAAATTGTATTAAAGTTTTATTTAAATTTGGAAGCAAACGTTTGTGGTGTGTTGCCTTGAGAAAAGATAGTTTTTGAAGTTTTTAGTGGTGGTTGATTTGCAAATGGTTGTCCCTGGTCCTTTGATTCGCTTGGCATAACTTTGAAAAGGTAAGGTCCTGTAATCGTGGGTGGGTTCCACTCAGCTGAGAGTCAGTCTGGGGCATCGCTAATGAGACCACGTCTTGGTCCTGTCCTGGTGCCTGCTCCCCATTGTCCTTGTTCCGGCTACGACTTCCTGCTTTGGTCTTGGCTTTTGTTTCCCAGCCAGCACTTTTTCACCCACTCGCCCTGCCCGCCTTCCCCGCTTTTCCAGCTTTTCCAGCTGCTGACTAATCCATTTCATTGAGAGAACTCGCCTTACTCGCCGCTCGTCTGTGATTTATTTTATGAATGAACTCGGCACTTCATTCATTCGCGCTCCGGCTAAATACTACGACTGAAAGGACGAAAAAAGCTGAAAACAAGGGGAATTCTGTGGGTGGGTGGATGGATTGTTGGGTTGAAGGGTTGATGGGTGGATTATGGGAAAACACACACATACACACACACACCCGAGGACATGCAACGGTATGCAGAAGGATATGCGCTTCCGTCTTTGGCGAATTCCTGCCGATGTTTTCCTCGTCCTGGCTGCCAATTAAAATACCACCGCCAGGCAAATGTGAGAGTGCCTACCACAAAACCCGACGATCCTGTCTAGCACAATTTGCCAAAGAAGCCAAGATGACGATGGAGGTGATGATGATGATGATGATGATAATGATGACAATGATGACGATGATGGGGTTGCCACGCGGAGGAGACCCCTTTTAATGACTGTAAATCAAGCGTACTTTGCATTTTTGCCATCCGCCACATCCTGGCATCCTGCAGGCATCCCCACATCCTGCGACACTGAGCTACACAGTCGTGTATATTCTTATTAATACCCTGGCACAACAGGTAATTCTGCCCGTAATTTACTGTCTAGTCTCGAAGATGTACATATATGTGTATAAGAAAATATACCTGTAAATGATAATTATTATATGTTTTTTATATGCTATTTATATCGTACTGATATTATATACCTATATGTAGTATTAATTCGAAATTGGTAAAGTAAAATGAAAAGACTATTATCATTTTTATTTAATTTAACTAAATTGATAGTATCTGTATTATAACTATCTGTAATTGAAGCCTCCTAAAAATAAATTATGTGTAGTACAGTGCAGCCCGGATTGGGGCAACAAACCCATGTGACATGCGGCTCGAACTTTCAAGAGCCTTGACTGACTTGCAGACTTTCCCCAGCGGTGCTGCCAGTGGTGCTGAAGCTGCTGACGGTGGTGCTGCTCTGGTGGTTTTCCTTGTGGGTGGGATGTTGCCATAAGCTTGTGGGCGGCTCGTAGGCGTGGCCAATTAGCATTTGGACAATCGACAGTTTGTTTGAAGGCAGCGCACAAATAAGGGAGAGTTTGTTACCGCGTAATGCTAACGGCTTTGAAAATACCCTTATTTAAAAACATTGAAAAATATTGGAAAACACAAATAAATTACTTTAAGGTCAGTATGCATTGCAGAGACTTAGTTTATCAGTTTAGGTACGCTTTAGTTACAAAACAAGTCAATTGCTTACCAGCCAAAACTCAAAAAAAGCAAAGAAAAATATAGTTTAAGAGCAAGATTAGATGGACTTACGTTTCCCAAATCAATCCATGCTTAAAGGGTGCACTTTGGCGACTTTAATCAAATCGTTTGACCTGGCAGAGCCAGAAAATGAGGGAAATTTGGAATACCCCTGGCAACGCAGGGTACGGCGACGCAAAGCGGTTTCCCCCGACGGCGGGCCAAATGAGTCACGTTGCAGCCACGGACCGGAAGTGAATGATGCAGAAAAAGGCAGCACGGAAAAGGCAACAAGGACACGGGAAAGGCAAAGGCAAAAGCAAACGCAAAGGACCCGGGCCAGGACAGTCCACCCCCGAAGTCAAGGAGCAGAGTTGTGACGTTGACAAATGCCTTGGAAGGGATCTGCTTTTGCGGGGGCAGGTGACTCAGGCGGTAATCAGTGCACCTGCGCCCTGGCACGCGACCCCCTTCGATACATTGTCCATTGTCCATTGTCCGTGAGTCAGCCAACCGAAAAGTGTCCTTTTTTCCCTTGCTCTTTGGGCTCAGCGTTTGATAAGGACGGAATTATGCAACCGGCGACTACGAAACACTTTCCTGGGGGAACTGGTCGCCAGTCAATCAGTTAG
This sequence comes from Drosophila kurseongensis, assembly GCA_018153305.1. Taxonomy (NCBI): domain Eukaryota; kingdom Metazoa; phylum Arthropoda; class Insecta; order Diptera; family Drosophilidae; genus Drosophila; species Drosophila kurseongensis. The sequence continues at coordinate 3,734,296 of JAECXX010000141.1, forward strand.
TCATTCATTCATTGAGTTCGCCCTCAAATGCTCCAGCACGTGGCAGACATTAGCCTTTGCGAAACCGATTGGTTTGGTCAATAATCCATAAATTGCCTGCTCTGGACACTTTTAAAAGACACATTATTTTTAAAAAATTGTACAACTCAAGAACAAGGAGCAATGACTAAATCAATAGATGTATTAATTCAGCTTTGAAATCCTTATGTTTTTTCATGTTTTTAAAGAAAAACCTTAAGGCGTGACCAATTCCCAAAATAAACCACTAAGAACCATAATGAATTTAAGTTAGCAAGCGAAAAGTATATCCTATCCAAATAAAACTAAAACAGTCCATGCATATTTTTGAAAACCGTGAAACGATGAGCTTTTGGTGATACTTTAATTAAACTTTATAATCCCATACGAGAGCTCAAATTTCGCCAAATTTTTCTGTCTACCATGAAAACAGAAAATTGCAACCTGGTCGATTTAATTTATTGTGAAAAATTTGCTAAAATCCCATCGCCCCCTTCCAAACGTTGGAAAAGTTGCAAATTATAAACCCTCAAATGGTAAAATTATTGACCAAATGCTGTACAAATTTTGCGGAAAATTCAGCCATAAAGTGAAAATTTGCAACGCATTCCAACAAATCATAATCCATCCGCAACCCCTACTTGTTTTTGGGGACCAATCGCTGACCTCATTGTCACATTACACGGCATTTGCATAAAAATGTTGTGTTTTGGTTTTCGAATGATTAAGCAAAAATAAAAATTAATTAAACAAAAAAAAAAGGCTGCGAGTAAAATGCCAAAAATATCCTTTTTAGGAATATATATGCTTGACAAAATTAATGCACTTTGCGGCATTATTATTTCAGTGAACTATGTGATGAAATGAAATACGATTGCACAAAGCAATAACCAAAGCCCAAAAAATGAGATTCCAAATTAATTTATTGAATTTTCAGTTCAGTTGAGTTCCTCGCCATTGATATAGTCATCCAGCCAAAAGAAGCGAATAATGCATATTATAAAATAATGGTTGGTTAATTACCAGTGGAGTATGAATAGTCCAAAATTAATCTTGATTTAATTGGTACTGCCGTATGGATTTAAGAATAATTATTCTTTGTTTAAGGGAAAACAATCTTTGGAAAAGGATGTCCAGACTATGGAGAAAAATCGAAGGTTATTATATTATTATAAATACTTAGGCCTCGTTTCCCTTTTTTTTACCCTCTTCGGCAGCGCTCTTGTTTTTTTCTGGGTCGGCTGGGATGCCTTTGATTTGTGGTTCCCGACTTGTTTCCATAATGAGGCGCAAAGAGTTGAGGTGAGAATTATGAACAGGTAAGCGGCGGCGGGCGGAGGAGGGCAACTCCTTCGAGAAGTGGACACATTAATTGCCGGCAGAAGGTCGCACACGCACAGGCAATCCAATACCAATACGAATACCAATCCGTCGGGATCCTACCGTCCCGTCTCGTTCACAAATTATAGATGAAGGCAAATTATGATTCCCGACGTTCGTGTGGGAAACTGACAATGACACGCTAAAGACCCGCAGATCTCGCAGATCCCATCCCGACACTCCCAATCCCGAATATCCCCGAACTGCACACGTCTGATTTATATTTCTAATCCCGAAACGGCAGCCTCACTTCTGTTTGTTAATTGCACTTGGGTGTGGTGTGTCTAGTTTTCACAGGATCACCGACGCATTCCGATTCCGGCTCACAGGAAGCCGTGTCGCCAAGGTCCCAGGGTCAGAAAATAAGACTAGAAATATTTACCTTCGCCACGGGGGGGGGGTTGCACATTACCCATTACCTGGCCACAGGTACAAAATGACTTCACACAAAACTAGACAAGAAAACAGCAATAAACACACGGTCGAAATACATTGAAAGAAATGTAGATAAAAACAAAATAAAAAGGATAAGGCAAATATTAAAAAATAAAATACTTTTATCAATTAATAGAGCAATACGTAAACGCTAACCTAAACATCCGTTTGAGAATATAATAATTAAGATATATATATATTTTAGACGGTTTTAAGAACATTTAAAGTCACAAGAAGAAGCTTAAGAATTCGCGGAAATATTTTATTACATATTTTTTTAATATTTCGCAAGATTGAATCAATTATAATAATCAAGCTATATTTGTGTGCAATATTTATTAGCTTATTAAAATGTTTGCTTGAAACTTTTTCTCGCCGTGTAGTAAATTTATATCACCAGAAGAGTAAGGACCAACTGCAAAACAAACGAGCGAAAAAATTCAAAGAAATCAATTGCAGGGCCCAACAGGCACGTCGTCTGCGTCTCCGGACTGCTCTGAATGGAATTGAGGGTTTGAGAATCGGAGAATCGGTGAAGAAACGGTCGGGGAGTCGGGGGGAATCGGGAAATCGGGGAATCGGAGAGAAGTGAGACACACGCACCAGTGAAAGACACGCACCGAGAGAAGAGGAAGGCCTGTCGATCCTGAGCTACCGGAAATGCAGCACATTGCACCACAGCAGCAACATCTACCCAGCAGCAACATCATCCCGGCCCGCCAGCAACTTCTGGGGTGCGGGGGCCTCCACAAAATCCAGCTACGAATCCAGCGGTTCGTGCGTTTGCACTCGATTTTTTCCACTCTCCCGACTTCCCCCTATATTATTTCTCCTTTTTTCTTGCATTTTTTACCCCGCTTCGGTTTGGTTTTTATTTTCATTCCCTGATTTGTGTGAGCCGCAGCTGTCTCGGGTTCCAGTGTTTCGACTATATATCTGGGGGAATCGTACGAAATCGAGCGATATTATCTACGGCAATATCGAATCATTTTCTGCGGGAATTCTATTTTTAAGAGGGGCTTTTCAGGAAGAACGGTTTTTAATTGGGAGATTTCTCGGATTGGAACCGGATCTGTACTAATTTATCGTTCATTTCTTACTCGAATTTCAATCTAATTTACCAATATAACTTTATTTGTAACAATATAAATCGGAATTATAACTATTATGGCAGTTTATACCGATTCATTTATTCGAAAAACTCTTTGGATCCATTTCTCTGCCCTAAGCATTTAATTTTATTTAACAATTCATTCGTTTCTTAACGAGTTGGGAGTTCTGTAATCTATTTGCGACCTCTTAAGCCCACTGTGCTGGCTGTTACTATTCTTTGAAAGCCAAAACTTAATCAGCCGCATTAATCGCATTACAAATTGTCGCTGGTCTGCATTTTTTCCCATCGCAAAGTGGAGCAGAAAATACTGGAAAAATGAGAGCCAAGGAAAATGTTGTAATGGAAAACTAAATGGTATAAAGTGCATTGACGGGATGCCATCATTGCACTTGTCGCACTGCTCCCTCATATTTTTTTTGCTCTTTTCTTATATTTTTTCTCAGTGTGACCTCAGACGAACTTTGAGGAGCAGCTGTGCTGCAGATGTGTTGCTGTCGTAGCTGCAGTGTTGCTGCTGTTGCTGCTGTTGTTGCTGCTGCTGCTGCCACGTTGTTGCACCTCCCGACTACGAGTGAATTTAATTGACACCCCGGCGATGGGCAGAAATCTGCAACTGCAATTAGCCGGGCCACAGATCCCACAGCTTGGAGATACACCCGGCAGATACGCAGATACTTTAGTATCTTTTCCCACACGCCACTGACTTGGTTTTTGGCCAAGGTTGCTGCTGCTGTTGCTGTTGCTGTTGCAGTTTCCGGAGCAGCGATTCGTCAGAACAACCCACTCTCCCAGTTCTCTGGCCTACAAATTATGCAGAAATGTTATAACTTTTACTGCTGCCAACGAGATCCATTCGAGGGCCCATTCTCAAGCGGGACAAGGTTGCCAATTGACTGTGAACAGAGCCAGAGAAATGGAGAATCGGAGAGTTTGTGGAATGCGGCCAACAGAAACAGAAACATTTATGTTTTGATGGATGGCCAGGGAGAACATTGTAACAAGGGTCTAACACTTTCAAATTAAAATGAATGGAATTGAATAACAAATGTGATTTGTTTCATATTTTCTTTCTGGTCCTTGATTTTTTAAATGAAACAATATAATAAATAGGCAACCAACGAAATAATGGTGGACTTTAATAAATTTATTAACCATATTAACAAAGTTCATACCATACTTTTTCGTAATACTAAAATCACAGAAATATTAAACTTTAATTTCCATAAAATGTATTTATTTTGAAGCATCTAGTGATGTATTTTAGCATTACACATTCTTGTGTGAATTAATTTGTTTTTTTAATGCTTTCTTTTCAAATTGGTTTTTGAGTCTTCTGTTATGCGATGCCATATGTATCTAGTTTTTCTCCATTCAAGTGCATTTCAAGCAGAACTTAAACTCCTCTCAATATATTTTGAAATAATATTTCACCAAAATTATGCCTAAGCAGATCTTCGCTTCCTCTTTCGCTGCCGGATTCCCAGATTTCAATTGTCATTATTTTTAACTGCTGCGGAAACTGAACGAGAAATGAGATTTCAAATGCCATCCCCCCTCTCTCTCTCGAGCCCACTACCTGTCTCTTTCGCTAGGTGTGTTGTAACAACAACAATAAACAGTGAAAGAGGCAACAAGATGGCATTTAATAGCCCCCCGGAGACACGAGGGTTAAGCGTGTGAGAAAAGCCAAATTCCAGGGAAAAGTGGAGAAAAAATAAAGGGCGGTAGGTGCACCAGAAATTATTGTAAATTTTATTTAATTACTAATGAAAATATCAAGGATTGTGTGCGAACGGGAGACCAAAAACAGAACCAGAGACAATAAAGATTCCAGAACAAGAAAAGGGCGATCATAAAAATGTCAAACGGGGCCGGAAGATGCGATCCCGAAGGCAGAAGAAAAAGAAAAGGAGGAATTCAGGGCGGCAGAGGTCAAAGGTGACCAAAACAAGACCGAAAAGGTAGATGGAGGCCCAGATACTGAACCCCCAAGTTCAGACACCCACTCAAAAACCCAACGATTTAATCGATCATTATTGATTATTTAAAAACCTTAAAGTTGACATCAAAATCATGAGAACCAAGAAAGGCTGAAGATGAAATACCCTTTGAGATTTACGGAAAAACTAGGCGTGATCTTGTAAAATCCGGATTTTATTTTCTAAACTTATTCTGTATTTATTAAATTATTAATAACAAAAAAGGAAGCAAACTTCGGCAAGCCGAAGTTTATATTCCCTTGCAATTATTACAAAACAACTATTTCGATTTCTATGCCTATATTACTAAAAACAATGAAGCTATGTCGATTTTTCGCTGCATATTGCCATCGTTTCTATGGCAGCTACATACATATTGTTGTCTGATTTTAATTTATTTAAAATCGTAACTCCATAATATTTAAATATAACCAAATCCCAAAGAACACAAAAAAAAATTAAAAAGAAAAAAATTATAATTTTTTTAAAATTTTTTTCCTTTTGTTCCTATGGGAGCCATTTGATATAGTCGTTCCGATTTTTGGCCAACCGACCAGATCTAATAGAAGTAAAATTGGACATGTTTTTCGGTCAAAAATTTGAAAATGAGACAATTAACAGAAATAATTTTGTGTCGTTCGCTCAAAAGGTCAAAAAGACTCGTGGAATTTTCCAAGATTCGGCAACTGTGTTTATTTGATCCAAATGAATCATTGGAAACTTTCGGATGGCTCAGTTCTGGAAAGTCCAGTAGACGGGGTCCATCAATATATTTGCTAAGCTAAAGGTCATTTTTAGATTAGAACATTAGCGCGTTTATATTTATATGCTAGTCCATACATATACATATTTGGTGATTTGGGTTTTTGCAATTGGTGGCCGACGGATTATAGATTAGGAAGGCCACGTACTATTTTCTAATATTTTAGGCTTCGTTTTTCTTCAAGCAATAGCTTCATTGCAGTACACTTTTTGAATTCAATTTGAGTAGATGGAACATCTTAAAATGTTGAGACTATTATCCTATATGCTTGGCTTATTAATCATTCCAAGTGTACAAGGAGGTATTGGGTTCAATTCAAAGGATCAGTCGTCGTGCGTTCTCCAAGATGAACCAAGACAGTGCGGCTCCTTTTGCCTGGCCGCACTCAACCCGCTTTTCGACCACTCTCGCAATATCCGAAAAAGGTTGGATGAAATCGAGGCAGAACTGAAGGCCGGATTCGATTCGAGACTCAAGCAGGAACTCAAAGAAAACTTCGCGAATTCAATTCAGGCTCTGCAGACCAAGCTGGATGCGAGATTCGACAGAACGGAGGAACAACTTAGGACGGTGAGTTACTGATAGCAGACATACGGACAGACATTCAGACTGACAGACAAATAGAAATCTTAGAAATCCCATCGAAATTGCTTATCTCTGTTTATAGGTAAATTTAATGTATAAAAAACACAATTGTAACTGTTTTTAGAAAATAGTGTAATACTGCAACGAAAGTTCATTACAAATTTGGTTCAGTTTGTTTTGAATCGACGCTGACAAAGCTATCAATACTTTCTTTTGTAAGCTTAATTAAGATTTATTGCAACTAATTTAAATATTGACAACGAATGCATTGATTATTATTTTATCGCCTGTTCGAAATTATTTTGTACAGATGAAAATAACAGCCGATGCCAACGATGAAGTCAAAAGCCAAGTAAATACCCTAAAAGACACCATAAAAGACTTGCAGAGTCACTTAAAAATATCCGAAAGTCAAATCAAAAGCAATAAAGATATTTTAAAGGAGAAAGAGGAGCAAATCAAAAGCCAGCATGAACACCTTAAAAATAGAGATGAACAAATCTCTGACCTTAGCAATCAAATTAAGGCGATTGAAAAAACAAAATCAGAACTATCCAGTCAGCTTTCTGAATTGCGGAAAACTGATGACAATTTACCTGACTCTTGTCCCAGTGGCAGTCCCAATGGGATTTACCAAATAAAGGTTCGAGGTCTTGAACCCTTTAAAGTGCCGTGTGTGTCGTCTCCAACTGGTTGGACTGTAATTCAGAGACGCATTGACGGATCCGAGAACTTCAATAGAACCTGGAATGACTATAAATCTGGATTTGGGAATGTCAGTGGAGAATTCTTCATCGGGCTGGAAAAATTGCATCGGATGACTGAGGCACGACCCCACGAACTCTACATTAAACTTGGGAGTGTTGATGGATCCACCAGCTACGCTCATTACGATGACTTTAAGATCGGGAGTGAGGCGGAATACTACGAGTTGAAGAATCTAGGGGAATATTCTGGTGAAGTCGGAGACTCCCTTACAGACAGTAAGAACGAAAAGTTCTCCACATTTGATCGGGATAATGAAAGTGATAGTTATAGAAATTGTGCCTCTGAATATGGTGCATGGTGGCACAATGGCTGTTCACCCAGGTATACCTGTTTATTTATGCTCCTTTTAAATCTTCTTACTATAATCACTTCAAATTACAGTTCGCTCAATGGAAAATACTTCAAAGATGGCAAAGGTTGGCCTGGAATTTATTGGAACTCATGGCGTAAATTTTGGGATGAATCACTGACCTTTGTCGAAATGATGATAAGGCCCAAGATCTTATAATTCGCACTGTTTATATGTTTATATTTGAATATTAATAAAAAATTCTAAATCTATACTATCTAGTACTATCTATGTACTTCTAATGGTGTCTGGTATTAATTTGTTTTTATTTGATGAAATGGGAGATTTGATAAAGTGATTGAGATTATTTTACAACTGATCTTCGTATTTAGGAACATAAATACGGATAAGTGGAGAGGGTTGGTAAGCTATTTGAAGATATTATTCAATTTGGGTTTACAGGAATCTGTCAGTGCGTTTTTGGGGGCTTCCAATCCGCTGGAATTCGGAATCCTGGATACGGAATCTAGAATCCGGACCCCGGGAAACATTCATTCAACGACACTGCCTATATAACCGATGGGGACTATGCAAGTTTTTTCAGAAGTTTGCAATGCCAAACATTTCCGACCTTATACCTTATACAATACAGGTGCAGTTTTTCGCAAATTGAAAATAAATTACACAAGAAATGAAGCAGTTTTGGCAAGCTAGAGACTAGTTTGCGTATAATCGGACGGGCAGACGGACATGGCTAGATCGATTCTCCTATTGATCCCGATCAAGAATATATATACTTTATAGGGTCGGAAATGTCTTCTTCACTGCGTTGCAAACCTTTGACTGAAATTATAATTCCCTCTGCAAGGGTATAAGACTATGTTATTGAAAATACAATATAAATATTTTCTTTGTGGTTGCCGGAGAAGGATGGTATTTAATAGTTGTATAAAACTTGTATAAGTTCAGGTATATGGGGTTGTAAATATTTTTCCATCCAAGTCAAAGACTCAGTGATCGATTAGAATTTGTTAGCCGAAAAAACAAGCATCCTGAACCTTTCCCCTCTCTCTTTCGCACTCCAACTATCCTTTTCAGTCACGTCGCTGCCTTTTCGACTTCATTATAAACAAATCCTCTTCGGCGCATACACACACACACCGAGATACAAGATACAAGATACAAAGATACAGACGACCTAATGATGCTCATTAGACGTCTTTAGGGCTCTTCAAACAGGGAAAACCAATTCCCAGGCGGAGACGATCTTTCGGAGAATTACTCAACAGGCAAGTTGGAAATTTTCTCGGTTTCCCTTTTTTCCTCATTTCCCGTGCTCCGTAAATTCTAGACAATTTGCAGTTATTTTTAGTTCAAGGGAGTGAGTCGGTCGAGTGTTATAAACTATATAGTCTGAGATTTTCCGGGATTTATGCGTCAGACAAGCGCGGCTTCGGCTGGCAATCGTATATTTAGACAAAGCACTTAGGATTTTTCTGTGTGTGGGGGCGGCTGGAGGGGGGAGTGGCCATATGTGGGGGTCGATGTCTTTAGTTCCCATTCTAACAACGGGATTCTCTACCTAAGTTGTGAATTTATCTCTCTTTGTTTTATTTTAATATCTAAAGGCATAACTAATTATTGGCACTAATAATAAATGGTCGTTCAATAGGATTTCTATAGGGCAGTTCAATATTAATATGCAATATCTGTGTAATAACTATTTATAGTTAAAATTTTATATCTTTGCCAATAAATACCAACAATTTATGCGCGTTTCTGAAGTAACTCCCTTTTTTGTATTTATAATCTTTATAGGCCCCCTCCGAAGTAAATCTCTTAGCTTTATCATGTGAAATTGAAACCGAAAGAGGTAAGAAAAACAAAAAGCAAAAACAGAAGTAAGACGGCATAATTACCAGGCCCCAGTTACTCTTCAAGTCTTTTTTTTCAAGCACCTTTTGCTTTGATAATTTGTGTTTTCCGAGGGGAAAACCCCCTCCCCGCTTTTTGTCTCAGTTAATTTGTTGTTTTCATTGAAACTTGCGCAAAGTACACGAAGTTTCCCAGGCCAAAAGTAAAAGCTGCACTTAGGTGTTGTTCGTCGGCGATGCTTAATTAAGTCGGTAGCAAACTTAACCTTTTTGAAAAAATATATCAACTTTTATGAATTTTTTCAGTCGATTTTTTTAATCGCCAGAATAAAGTGGAATATAGCGGTTGAAAAATCTAGGCTTTACTAGCAATGCAAAAGAAAATAAGTGACACGAATTAAATCTAATGAAAATAAAAGTTCGCCCAACATGTGAAAAATGCTAACCGATTTTTCATCATAAAAACTGATGGACAAAGATAAGACTATATATGCACATATATAGGTAGCGTGCTATAAAATCTGTCCCATCTATGTCAAAAAATTCGGAAAATCAAAACCCTTTTCACAGCTCCCCAAAAAAAAATACTGGCAGATGCTTTAATTTTTTTTGTCATCGCTTTTCAGTTATGTATAAATCTGAAATAAATCGCTGTCATTTAAAATTCAGTCAATGGCGTCGCAAATAAATCAAAAATTTATTGTAACGCATTTAAATACATGCATATTTCATCTGTAAAACCAAAGAGTGGGGTGTAATCGATGATGGGCTTCGATTTATAAACAGGGTTCTGACAGGTCAGCAAACAGGTTGGAATCCTGCCAACGGAATAGTGGGATTTTTAGTGATTTCTTTTCATGAATAGAACACATAGAATCCCCAAACATCAGATTTAGCTGTTAGGTCAATCACGAACCGAATTCTACCCTTGATCTTCTCTTGGGTTTTCCATATGTTGAACACATAAAAATTATGAGAAATGTTTTCTCAGTTCGTATGTGATTTATTTTGATTTATTTTAAGCATATGAGTCATTAAAGATATCGTAACCATAAATACAATTTAATTGTTAAGTACAATTTATGGAGAAGACTTTTTAAATCATAGAAAGGAGAGAAAAAACCCTATTTTTACCCCCAAACGAAGCCAAGCAGAACCATCTACCTGGCTAGACTTGAAAATAAAGTCGTCACTCGGCTAATAAATCTCCTGCTAATCGGAGAAAAACTTAATTGAGCACTGGGCAAAATGGAATGGAAAAAAGCGATGAAAATTCGAAAACCACAAGACAAAGTCATGCTGCCCCCCGAGCGCTTTTCCACATTTTCCATTTTCAAGTTCATTGTCACTTGTCGGCGGAGAAAATGGAAAATGGGGACCCCCTCAAAGGCGACGACCGCTAACCAAGAGCTCCGAGTTGCCATAATCCAATTATGAATTTTCACATAAATTTTTACTCAGAGTCGAAAAGAAAAAAACGAAAATGTATATGTTTTTGATGGAAACAACCGAGAGTTTCCCCCAAAATTCCCCTATCAATTGCTCTCCTAATAATAACAATAAATTTCGTGCATGAAGCGATTCAATGAAATGGGGAAAAAACAAGAAAAGAAAGGCTTGCTTAAAGACCGAAACTTGCGATACTCTGTCTCTTTCCTTTTAGTTTTTATTTTAGTTTGGTTTTGTTTTATTATTAAATATATAGGAACTTTAAAAACACTTAAAAAAAAATGAAAATCACTTATCTCCTGGTAAAAGAGTGTATAAAAAAGTAATTTTCTTAGAACCCTTTCTATGTATTACATATCCTCTATAAGCTCCATAAATTGTACAATAAATTAAAACATTTAATTTAGTTTTGAGCAAATTCAATGGCCGAGTAGCCATACTCAAATTTAAGTGTATTGAACTTCCAAAAAAACTTAAGTTGGTGACAATTTCGAAGACTGCAAGATTACTTTATTTTTATCAGTCGGTCTGCAAGAGAGAAGCTGATAATGCCGGGTAATAATTACCGCTCAAAAAAAGACTTTGCGATGGGGAATGGGGGACTTTTCTCGGAACCCACAAGGAGGAGTGGGGGTGGGGGGGTTTCTTGGGCCCAGAATTTTCTTGGGTGGACCGGGGAGAGAGGGAGGGAGAGGGGGATTGAGGGGGAGAGGGGGAACCTGGAGTTGACTCATTGAAAGTCATCAGGGCGACAACGTCAACGTCATTGTCAGGCTGCAGCCTGCAGCATCCACTCCATTGGCAACCCATCTCCAATCCAACTGCAGCCCATCCCATCCTATCTCAAGACCCCATCCCAAGTCCCCATCCCATCATCATCACCATCACCATCACCATCATCATCATCTGGGTGTCTGAGTCTGCATCTTCGTCTTCATTTTTCGCTTTCAGCTGCCCCATCAAACCCATCGAGTATGACAATTTCATTTATTTAACATGATTTTTACGGAGCTAGTGTCACAATGGCTGGGCACATACATATATCTCATATATATATATATATAAATATGTGGTATATATCCCCTGGAGCAGGAGCAAAAGGGTGAAAGATGCAGATGCATCTCAGAACCTCAAGCTGGGCAAAAGTGATGGAAATTGCTTGGCGCATTTATTTAATGATTGCCTGATTGAGGTATCTATTAATTCGATCAATCATTCATCGCACTCGAAAACAAATGATTGTTTTGGCGAGTGATTCACACGGAAAGTGAGTTAAAGGAACTCCAGTTACTTTATTTTATTTAAAAACATATTATTCATACACCTTTCGACTTATTTATTGTACCAAGAAGCTTTAAACTACGGTGTGTCCTGACTCTTGTTTATCTCTAATTTAATTCCGCGATAATCTCTCCACTTGCCATCGGCGATTGTCACTTTCGATTCCGATTCTCGAGGCCCCCTTCTCAATTATTTTTCCGACGCTTATCACAATCAGCCGACCCCCTTCGAGTGATCTGCTCGCACTTTGGGTAATGAGGATGGGAAATGAAGTGCTAAGGGAGGGGGGGGGGCAGGCCCCCTTATTATCAGCCATTTTCATACAGAAATGGAAAATCGAAGTGGGAAAAGATGAGAGCCGAGCGAACAGAGTCCAAATAAAATTCTGAAATGAAAGCCAAGTGCCAGGCGGCGACGTGGTGAAGTGCCTCGACCCTGTCTCAGCCTCCTATCCCAACCCCATCCCCTTTTCCTTTGACACCCCTGCCCCCCAGAGGCGTCTCCAATGCACGCTTTCCATTCCATCAATGGGCTACGTGCCTTTTCAGCGATTTTGCAGCCTCTTCGGCCGCCCAAATAATAATAATGAAAAACAGAAAGGCAAAAAAAGAAGAGACAAAACAAAACAAACAAATAGCCAAAAAAATATATATATCACAATAATAATATTAATACAAGCTCAGCAATGGGAAATCACAATAAAAAAGGGGCACGCATCTAAAGGATGGCAAGGTATGAACATCAAATTAAATTCAAGGGTCAGGATGGGAAATAATAAGGTAGAAACATAGGTTAACACAGTTATGGCTAGGTTTTTCTTACAATTTTGTAAAAAAAAGAGAAAATGGAAATGAGGCTTTGCTTTAATGCCTATTTTGACGTAGCGTTTTATGATATTTTTGTATCAGCAGGATATGAAATTACTTAGCCGAATTTCACCAAAATTATCAGCAACATTTTTGTTTATTTTTTCTCAATTTTTGAAAGTAAATAAAAAATCCAAATTACGAGGGGGAGGGGCATACAGTGGAGCCCCCGAGGACGTGGACGGGTGGCAACTACATGCCAGGTTTCGAGTTACAAATGAAGCGGGGCTAAAACGCTGGCAATTTTAATTACTTACATTTCACTTTTGTCAAGCGAACGGCAGCCGGTCAAGTGCACCAACCCCACCCTCCCCTTTAAATCCACTCGCCACCCGCCGCCCACTACCCCTGCCACGCCCCCCGCCCCTCGAGCGGGCTCCCAAACGTGCTATAAACCGGTGCACGCACCCCGCCCATTCCCCCCCACCAATTGGAATCCTCTAAAGACGGTCGAGCCTTACAAGTACACTGAGAAAAAGGATACGGTAGTTGTAGATAGAACATAAATAAAATTGAATTGAATTTGAATCCAGTATTAAAATATATATTACATTATTGTATTAAATATTATAGAAATCATCGCCTTGGCAGTTTCCTGTTGTAAATGAGAATAAAATAAACATTTGAGAGTTACATATTATTGGGTATTTTTCTCAGTGCAGTCACGACTCATCGAGTCGCAGTCGCATTTACAGGCAGCTGCTTTTTAACTAATTACCGTTGCGCCATTCACCTTGAGCCGCCTGTCGCTCCCAACACCCAAAACCGTATTTTTCCCCCCACTTATTTGCCAACTCTTTTCATACTCTTTTAGCAGAGGTTGCGATGGATGTGACAAGAGATTTGGAACTTCATTTTTTTTTTTCAATAAAAAACAAATGAAAAATCGTGAAAATATAAATAAATTTAAATATGTTTATATAGTGTTACATTTTTAAAAATACAATCACAATTTGTAAGGGTATTAAACGCTTCGCCAGTCCTAAGTCAAAGCAATTGGCCCCCACTTTTTTTGCGCAAAAAATTTAGACAGCGAAAGTAATCGGCAACGAGTTAGAGGCTCGGACAGATGGACAGGCGGTGGAAATTTAAATGAACTTGGGGAAAATAAAAACCCACTCGTACGCGAGGCCAATGGACGGGACGAAAATTCCCCACTGCCTGTTTTCTTTCGCGAGGGAAACAGTAAGACTTCATGGCTTGATGCAGGGGGAAAGGGGGATGGGAAAAGTGGGGGTGGCTGGGGGTAAGGTCGGTCCACCATTTCCACCAACGGCTGTTGCCAATGACCCCCAGGAATCGAAAAAGTCACTTTTCACCCGGCCTTAATAAGACCATTTCTCAATTAACTGGTGCGAAGGGAGGGATTTTGTCTGGTTGGTAAGAAATACTTCTTAAGTTACAGGCCAAAAAAGAAAAAGGTGTCGTGTGGAAAAGTATTTACTTGATGAGCAAATTAATTTAGGGATCACATTTTTATTTGAAATAACGTAACGTAAAAGTCAAAAAAGGAATGGATTCATTGACATTGGCGAAAAAAATAATATTAAAACACTTCTGCCAAAGACATTCATAAAATAGCCGAATTGTTGCATTTCTAATTATCTGAAATTATATATACAATGTTTATTTGTATAAATAAAATACGTTTCAGGGAAGTTATGTTAATAATTTTGTTTTATATCTGGACTTTAATTTTAAAACCGTGACATTGCCAGTCACAGTGACTGCTTAACCTTTGGCTTATTTACTTTTGGCCCCCATTCAGTTCTTATTTTTTTTGTCACCCCCTGCGAACTATCGCTTTGAACGATAATTACATGTCGTCTTAGGCGCGCAGAAGGGGGGTTGGAAAGTGGAGATGGCATGGACGGGGGACGGGAAAATTGAGCAGGGGGCAGGAGGGGGTGACTGGCAAAGTGTTAGTTACATTCTGGCCCAGCACGTAATTTGCTGATTTTGAATTTCGCCAGGCGACGGCGGCAAATGAAATGCTCCTCATTCTGCATTTTAATGCGCCCCAGACTGACAGCCATGAGCGGGGACTGTCGGGGGGTTGCAGGGCAGGGGAGGGGTCTTGATCCCTTTCGCTTTGCATTTTGTTATATTTTTATTTCACTTTATTTCGCTTTACTTTATTTTTTTGGGGGCTGAAAACTATTTGTTGCTGCCGCTGCTGTCAACTTCAGGGGCGGGGTGATCGGGGGCCATTGAGTCAGCATCCCCTTTAGTGTCCCCCCTTATCACCCCTTTGGCTGGAACATATTTGCACTGTCTGGCAATTTTTAAGCAATTTCAGCATGACTTGGGTGGGACATTTTCCCCCTTTTCCATACCAAACCCTGCCCCCTCCACCCCCCTGCCAGCAAATGCTGCATCCTGTTTAAATGTTTTCCCTTTCCACGGCTTATTTCCACAGCCAGGCGAAAAAAGAAAAGGGAAAATAAAACTAGGAAGAGGAGGGTGCAGGTCGCGTCGTTTAAATTAAAAATAAATTTCACAGTAAACACACATAAAAAGAGACGCTGGCATTGGCCTCAGTACCGAGGGGGGACTGTGGGGTATAAATATGTAAGGATTAGACAGCAATATTCGATCAGTGCGATGCCCTCGAAAGACAACATATTATTTGAGGCAGCATCATCATTTAAGAATAATAATCTCACAACAGTATATTTAACTTTTTAAGTTATATTTCATAGCGCATTACATTTTCTATTTACAGGTAACTACTTTATATTTTTCTTTGCCATTAATAGAATTAGTTTGGATGATAAGTAAACAAAAATAAATAAACAACAACAAATAGTATATAAATATTAGAAAATATTGCCAATGTATGATTCTAATTTAATTATTTTCATAATCAATTTCAAGGTTTAACTTTAGTGTTTTCCTGTAAATACGTTTTATACAATCAAAACCCGATTTAAAAGTTGCTTTTAATGGTGAACCGACCAAACCATTGATCATGTCGATAATCTCCTGATATTCCAGGGTGTCTGCCCCGAAAAAAAGGAAGCACAAAACACGGGAATTTCCAGGGGAACACGGCGCAGTGCAAAAAAATAAAAGGCCGGACGTTCAAAAATAGTTCGAGGAGTCTGCGAGACTCCCGGGGGAAGGACGATGGAGGTCGGAGGAAGGAGCCGACGCTTCTGGAGATTGGCGGTGTCTTTCTGCCCTTGAATCCCAAATCCCGGAGAATCGGGACCGGAGAAGCGTGCCAAAGTACAGCTGTCCGGGAGATGCAAACTCGGATGGAGGTGGAGATACAGATGGAGATGGAGATGGAGTGGGGGCTATGGAATACAGAATACGGAATACAAAATACGGGATATGGACTTCGGATCGGTGGTAGGGGACTTGTAACTTACACGTCTGAGTGCTTATATTTAGCAGCCTGGCAACAATGATGGAAAATCCGAGTGGGGATGGCAGCGAATGTCTGCATCTGCAGTTGCCATGGAGAGTTTTTCCCCCAGCCTTTCCCGCTTCTCCCCACCTTAATGAGCAGCCAAAACTGTCAACTAACAGGGAAAAACAGGGCGGAAGGTATAGCATTTTTGATTTGATTTGATGCTATGGAAATTGATTTTGTCTTCAAAAGGGATTTTAAAGACATTGTCGGGCTTACTTGCGCTAAAAATAGGCAAAGGCCTTTAAAAGCATGTCAACCAAAATGGAGAGATTGAAATCAAATGGCCATGTTATAAAATTGCCAGGTTTACAAAACAAGCCCACAAAGGAACACAGTAAAGTTAAAATTTAATGTTCTGATTATGTACAATTATATAGGCTTACTAAACGTAAAAGTACTTGTATAAAACGACAAATTCCAGAAGTTTTAGTGCCATCAATAAAATATTGAACAGCAATTTGAAGACCACAAATTAGCTCAACAAATTTTGTGTAAGGTTAAAAAACTCTTTTCGAGATAAGGAACTATTTGAAATATATAAGGACACAATATGTGTGTAAACTTACGATTTTAATTGGTAAGGCAGTGTTTCAATCTACGAAACTGTTGCACCCAAAATTCGAACAAACCATATCGATGCTGGAATTTATGGGATCCGAGCCATGATCTTTCTTATCGAAAAAGCCTTTTTGTTATTGTTCGATAGGGTGTTTATAAACAATTTTCGGTTGGGCATATTGAAGTCGAGTAGAGGAAATACCCTAACTATCCGGCGTTCAGTCTTTATCTGTCGTTTTTGTGTAAATTTAGAGCGCATTGCATTGATATTCCCATACGGCAGCCATAAATTACACGACAATTACTTGGGGAACCGGAGAAAATCAGCGGAGCTCGGAAAATCTCCCCCTCGAAAAGAAACAAGAAAAGAAAGAGGCGCGAAGAGAGCCGGAGAAGTAAGCGGAAAATTGGAAGAGAGCAGAGCCGGACACAATATGTGTGTAAACTTACGATTTTAATTGGTAAGGCAGTGTTTCAATCTACGAAACTGTTGCACCCAAAATTCGAACAAACCATATCGATGCTGGAATTTATGGGATCCGAGCCATGATCTTTCTTATCGAAAAAGCCTTTTTGTTATTGTTCGATAGGGTGTTTATAAACAATTTTCGGTTGGGCATATTGAAGTCGAGTAGAGGAAATACCCTAACTATCCGGCGTTCAGTCTTTATCTGTCGTTTTTGTGTAAATTTAGAGCGCATTGCATTGATATTCCCATACGGCAGCCATAAATTACACGACAATTACTTGGGGAACCGGAGAAAATCAGCGGAGCTCGGAAAATCTCCCCCTCGAAAAGAAACAAGAAAAGAAAGAGGCGCGAAGAGAGCCGGAGAAGTAAGCGGAAAATTGGAAGAGAGCAGAGCCGAGCCGACACTTCATCACGGCCCTCCTCCATCGAGTTTTCCATTTTCCATTTTCCGGCGGGGCCTCCCTCACACGCGTAGTTTAAATTGCGTTCGCAGCAATCGTGCCATAAATTTCCTCCCGAAACTTGTTTATTTTGGTCTTCGCATGTCTCCAGTGCCGAAATCTTCCCATCCACCAGTCCATCTTCATCGCTAGTATCTTTGTATCTTTCTATCTGCCTATCTCATGGATCGCGGCCTGTGTATCGATTCAATTATGGAGAATCTTAGAATCGACCCATCATGCAGTCGATTGATTAACAAGTCGCACTCAGCAAATGGCTCCCACAGCGCTACATTTTCGGCTTAGCTGGGCTCTATAAATTCTTAATCATACTAAAATCTATACATAACATCAGTAAATGTAAAATTAAAACAACACTTCGAATACCAACCAAAACCATATAGTTGAAATCACAATTTTAAACAATATAAGATCTAATATATACATATATCAATTGACAGTTCTCTTTGGAATATATTTCTCTTTAATAGCTTTACAATTATTAGTTTAAAAGAATTTGTTACATATAACTCAGAATGGCTTATCCCAATCAACATATATCATTGTTATTAAGATTTTCATCTTGAGATCTTCTTACATGTATTTACTATAAGAAATATATACTTTTTCGGTTCAGTGTGATTAAAATAGTACTCTCACAGTTTTGTCAAATCAATGCTTTGGTGTTTTACCCAAATTGCACTCCAAACGCTGAAGTGGACCATATGGCGTTCTTCGCAGCCCTTTTGGCATTCCACAATCCGAAGAAAGACTGCAGATTTCTACCAAAAACCGAAGAATTGTGGGTGCGAAGAAGGAAAGGAGATGGAACAGATGCTGTCCCGACAGCATTGACCTCTCGGCGGCCAATTCTCCGACTTTATCTCAATCTGCAGCTCTAAAAGGTTTTATTTTTATTTCATTTTTTTTTAATCTTCTCCGGCAACAGTTGGTGGTCCACACTTTCGGCGGAAGGTGGCGCTGCTAACAGCAAATCAGGGGGCAATTAGGGTGAGGCCAAGAGGCAGATGGCCAAAACAAGAGGAACTTGGCCAGCGGTATCCCCAAAATTGCTTGCACAGAAAAAAACCACGGCATTACCGATTTCGCTTTGTAATTTTGTAACATTGTTCGTTTTATTCAAAAGGGTACATGTTTAAATGCCTCATTCTTCTGTTTACTAAAAATTGCCCAATGAAAAATATTTATTCATTTTGTTTTTGAGAAAAAATCAGCGATAGTTTTGGGGTGCAGAAAATAGGCTGAAACATTTCAAAAAGTAAAAAGATTGGTAACAAAATGTTTATTTTTACCTATTATAATATGCTTACCTTGTTTTTGTATCTAAACCATGAGCTCAATTTAGTTTGAAATTTAAATTACTTCAGCGGACCTAAAAATTTATTTAAATAAAGAAAAAATAAATATATAACAGCGGTTGCATCGAACCGCGCTGTTGGCCCTGTTGCGCTCTGTTAACTGAGGAAAACAGGGCCTGCGACCCCAGCGAACATGTTGCGTCGCTTTGTTTTGTTCGAGGAAAACCGGCATGGCCAAAGAAGTCAGATTTTCGGATCGAGCTCGCACTTCGTTCCGTTCGCTCGTCCCGTTCGCTTCGTAGCGGCGGAAACTCCGAAACTCCGACACTCAGTATCTCACAGATACTTTCTCGAGACCCGAAGACGAGAATTCGAATTCGCCCGAGGAAAAATCCCAGACTCTCAATAAAACATAAACAAACCCGAAATCTATTCAAAAACTATTTTTTTTTTTGGTGCAAAACGCAAGCCAAAAAAGTATACTTTGGTGTGGATTACCAGTGGAAAAGTGAGTGCTAAAAATGGATTAAACAAGGCTATTAAAAATAAATAAAAACAAGGCCCAAATAAAACCAAACAAGCTAGAAATTGTCACACAACGATTATGGATTAGTGCCTGTGAAAATTCGGAAGCAGATAAAAATATATACACTGCAAATAGGACTAAGGAGCCCGAGTAAAATATACAAAAAAGTGTGAGTAAAAAATAAATAAAATACAAGTTAAGTCTCGAGAAAACCGCTTTGTGTTGGTGATTTTTTTTGTGTGCCAACTGCAACAGCTGCTCCCTCACTTTGACCTTTTCGCTTGATATTGTTTATAAAATACAGCTGCCCAAAGTCTCCGCCCCTCAAAAGTTTCGGTTTTGGCCACTTTGACATTTTGGTTACAAGTGTTTTGCCTGGTGTGTGTTTCGGTCAGGAAAAATAGGAGTTTTCGTCGTGGAATCAAGGCAAAGCTGGAAAACCTGAATAAAAAATAGGTTTTCAGTGGATTGTATTTAACTTATCTTCATTCTATTCTTATAGTTAACAGAATTAGCTGCTAACTAAAAGAACAATATAAAAATACAAACATGTTTTTGGCCAACTTTATACATTTCTTAAAATATATATGACTTGAGGATAGAATATAACATCATATATTAATTGATAAATTAAAATGGCAGCTTATTTATTTGACAACATTTTTCAGAAATATGACAAAAAAGTGTTTGCATATACAATTATTTTGAAATGAATTGAACTATAATACGTAAATAAAAAAAATTCTAAAAATCGTCTGCGTAAATTTCTAATCTAAAGAATTTTTTTCTAATTGTTTATTTATATATGTATTGAACGAATATAGTCTTAACACCAATTGGAGATCTACATTTCCCTATTCAGTAATAGATTTTCTTCTCCACCTTGGCCATCTAATTAACTTCTTCTGACCACTTCAACCGAGAGCATCTTCAGAAAAAAAGTGCTCTGCTTAACTGATTCGATCTTTGTCTTTCCTTGGTTTTGCATGATTTATGATAACTTTCAAACAAAAAAGTTGAAGACACAAGAAGTAATAAACAAGAGAACGATTAGCATTCCTTAAGTATTTGAGTTTAAAATTTAAAAAAAAAACGTGTAATATATGCGAGAAGAAAAAAAATGTTTTCCTGCACTGAAATAATAAGATTTGATATTTCATGTAAATAAGTATAACTTTTTATTAACAAATATGTAAATTCACGGTGTGAGCAGACAAAAGAGATAATGTATTTTATATGAGACTTTAATTTTCCTAAAATGTATACAGAAAATAAATTTTATATTCACAGCTAAGTTAAACAAATATGCTAAGCGTTTGCAAAAAGTCACAGTTAAATTGAATCATTAATAATGAATTTAAAAATTTAACCTCGAGCTCTTATCTAAATTATATCCAATTTAAATCAAAGGGGTATGATAATTTTTCACATTTGTGTATTTATAAGTCGTTCTTAAACATTGAATTTATTAAATGACTTTAGCCATGCATTTCTATTTAAATTTGGTGGAACTTATATATTTTTAAGTCAAGTTAACAAATTCGATACTCATTTTAATTTATCTATTTAGTTTATTGTCTTTTGAACATTTTTTGCTCTGTGTAACTAAGATATACGATGCCTCCAGCTGTGAATCGAGAAAATGTAGCTGGCAGCTTCGGTGCTAAAGACACAGATGCGAGTTGAAGAGGCTGCAGGCCCAGAAGCTTCACGCATCACACACAGATACTCACACACACAAATACAGATGCATATGTATATATATCTTAAGGCTCACGCACCTGTCCCTTGTCATTAAAAAAGCAAGCAAAGTTTCAATCGTCAGCAGCTTCTTCTCTGCCAAGCTAACCTTTTACTTATGCTGCTGTTTCCTCTTGCTCCATATATGTGGTATATATACACAGAAAACAATATTTTGACCCATGACTTAAATTAAAAAAAGATAATGGACTTTTAAAATCCCAAAATAAATGAAATAAATGTATATTAAAAGCTGATCTCTAGTTGTTTAAGTTTCAATAATGATCTTAACTTTACTTTATTTAAAATATCTAAAGGCCTCAAAATTAAATATAAAGTTTGATTGTATATGCTGGTCTTTAACTTAAGTTTCAGTACCGAGATCAACATAGTTTTTGCTCGGTGTATTTGAGAGTGTGTGTGTGCAGTTTTTGATTTTATAATTTGGCCCAATTTGCTGGCATTGCAAATTGCTAAAAACGTCTGAAACAATCGACAGGAAAATGGGGAACGGGGGGATATGGAAGGCTCAAAAAGGGGCGTTCAGGGACGATGTGGGGGGGCGTGGCAGGAAGTGCAACATGCTCATGTCGCAAGTTGTTGTTGCCTCATTTTTCCTGTACTTTGTTGTTGCATTTTTTTGCTGTGTTATCGATTGGCGAGGCCGCATTTGTTGGATCGTTTTGACGCGTCCTCGTCAGCATGTCGAAACTTATTTTTCCTTTTCAATTTCGCCCTGCGATTTTGCAGTATTTTTTTCCTGCCTGTCGCTTTGTTAGTTCTTTGCATGCCACAAATTATGTTCGGCACCCCCTTAACCCCCTTAGCCCCCTTAGCCCCCTTAACTCCCCCAACCACCTTTAACCCCCTGTTGGCCCTCCTGGTTCACCTTGAGAGCGGAGCTGTCAGACTTTTTGACAGTTTCTGCCGTATCGTTTCCACTGATTTGACTGCTTCACTCATCTTGTTGCCCCCTTTTCGTCCCCGGCCTCAGTGGGTTAAGGAAAGTTTTTCGCTTAATGAGATTCTGAGCTATTTTAGAATTTGCCATTTAATATAGCTCATTAATAGCAAGGTCTACCCCAAAATGTTGCAGGAAAATGTATTCCTCTCCAACTTTATTTTAGTTCGGAACACCAATTTGTTTTAAGTTTCTTAGAAAAGTCTATAAAATGTGTTTAGACCATAAATTATAACTATTGTTATTACTATCAAAATAGCTAAACAAATGTATTTAGAAAAAGAATGAAAATATTTATTGCATGGGATTGGCATCTTCATCTCTGTCCCTGCCAGCTAATTTCTCATCTCGTTTAAAAAGAAAAGCTACGGAGGGCATTGAAAGGCAAACAATTTATCCCTTGGTTAATTTGGTTAATTGAAGACAATTGAGAGCCGCTTTGCAGTTCATTAAGCCTCATCAGCGTTGAGAAACGGGCCCAGAATCCGGAATTCAGTATTCAGAATCCAGCTCCATTTCCATCTATATTTCCATCTACAGATCTGTTGTCTTGTCGCCAGACTAATTAAAATATTTGCACTCAAATGCTTAAGCAATAAATATTTGTCAAGCCATCATCATTAGGAGGGAATGGTGGGGGTCTATGGGGGGTGGGGTTCTGACCCCAAAAACATAGCACTCTACTTTCGAGGGTGGGGGCAAAATGGAAATGGAAAATGAAAATCTATGAGAGGCGGCATTTTTAAAGTGCGCCACTTTGGCCTGCATTTTTGATGAGCTTTAATGGCGCCGCCTTAATGCAAGTGAAGCATGCAGGGAGTGGGGGGGGAGGGAGATAGGGGGTTGGTCCACCCCCGGCCATCAACTCAGCACCCCCCTCCAACCATCGAGAATGCCAATTAATAGTCATTGATGGGAAAAGTTGGATCCAGAGTGGAAATGCAGGGAAACTGAAGTGTGCCATCGCCTTGAAGAGTCAGCAAGGGGGGAGGGGGAAAAAATTGCAGGGGCTTTTGGGTAACCTCCCCTCCCCTCCCCGCCTCTGAGTGGGGGTTAAATTGGGAAACGGGCGGCCATGTGTGATTTCATTCCCTTGACTTTTCGGTGGTTGGCAGACGGCCCAGAAGAAAAAAGGAGGAAAAAAGACCCAAGAAATTCGAATCTCAAATGGGGACAAACATCAAATTAGTCCAAAATTGAAAGAGGGTGATTTGCAGGGGGGGGAAAATAGCCAAGGACTGAGCTCAAATGGGCATAAAATTTCCTTATTGTCGGACAATAGTTGAAATAAGTAGACGGAGTCGAAAAATGTGTGCCATATGGCCCATAAAGGGAGAATTTCCAGGGGGTCGATCTATAAAAGTGTCTGAAATGGGAAGATGAATTTTATTTCAGGCCTAATTAAATTTTATTTGGGGTGAACCCAAAACATAGTACAATGTAAGTCTTATCCAAGCAGATAATAAAGTTAAATATTTGATATTATTTAAAGATTTCTATGTCATAGAAAATGTAGCTTGATTAGTTAATTTTACATTTTTTTTTAGAAAATATTGAAAGTGATGAGAGAGATTTACCCTCGACAGTTTCTTGGTTAATTATCATCATTCTACTGGAATGAGAAATATTTAAATCCTCACAAGCTTTACATTTAAAGTGATCCTTAGCACTAATTAATTTTATCCACAGTACTTGCTTTGGTCCTTTGCCAAGTCCCTAGATTTGCTCCCTCCAAGGACCATTTTCATCAGCAATTGAACGCGTCGCGAGCTGGAAGAAAAAAGCGCTCAGAAATTGAGAGAACTTATGAAAATGTTTTACAATATCCTTTTCGTGTTATTACAAGTGTACGTCCTTGTCGCCAGCTTTGTCAGAATGTCTGGCAACGCTTCTTGTGCACATTTCCCCCTTGGTTTTCCCCACCATTTCCCCCCTCACCGCCGATTTTCCCCGCTAAGCGTCTTCTTGGTGTAGAACATCTTCACTCCTTTGGGGCGTCGTCAAGTTCGCGCTGCGTTTGAATATGTCATTACTCGTTTGGCCCCCGCATTTTCCCCAACAATGTTGACGCGTTGTCGCCCCCCACTCACCCCGCCAGCCGCCCCCCTTTCACCGCCTTTCACCACCCCCTTTCACCCACTTTCTCCCGACGTGTGGGTGGTGCGGGCTTCCTTTTCTTGGCCTGACTCCGCTTGGCCCGTCTGTCGGAAGTGACAGTTGAACATTCATTCATTCATTCATTCGCTCGCCGGCTCATTCATTCAGCCAGCACTCAGAGAACCTCCTAACAAAAACCACCCAAAAGCCACCCCGCGGAAGGGGAAAAATCAAGCAAGGGAGCCGGCGAACGGGAAACATAAAGGAAAAGCGAGGCAGTCGCAAAAAAATCCAAGAAGCGCCCGGGAACCTACGAAATTTCTATGGCAATTTGGCCAACAACGTGAAAAATATCTAGAGATGCCAGCGTGATGACATCTTAAAACTTATTTACTTAGGAATGAAGCCCATTGTTAATTTTCTAAGATTTCGCGAATTCTTCAGCATCTTTCAACACGGATTTTACTGATTGTCCAATTAAATATGTAGCAAAGCTCCTGAAACTTTATAAATTGAATTGTTTTTTTTTTTTACTTAACCTTTAATCAAGCTCCTCCATTCAATTATGTTTTATTTCTTCAAAGAAAAAAAAGAAAGAAGTGAACGCGAATTCTTTAGCCCTTCTCATTAACATTCCTACTATTCAGAACTAAACTAGATTATAATATAATTTGCCATAGATCGGTTTAGGATCTCCCAATATATAATATATTCTGTATATATTTTTTGACTTTCGTGACCGATTCACGATGCCATCTCAGACGAGAAGAGAAGTAACCATGTGCGATGTCTTCGTCTCCGACTTCTGGGCGGAAACACAACGCAATGACTGAACGGAAGTTTTTTGGAAGCGCATAAAATTATTATGGAGTCGTCCGTGGAGTCTCCTCTCCCCTCACCCCGCTCCCCGCAATCCGTATCTGGATATATGTATCTTTTTGCCTTCGAGGACGTGGCGCGTCAATTGAGAATTCGAGTCCAGGACCTTAGCCTCCACTGGCACTTCATAGTCCTGCCGCAGTCAGCTTTTTATGGCTCTCCTTTTCCTTTGTGAATTCACTTTAGTTGCCGGCCCGACTGGCTATCTCTATCTACTCAACGTTCCACGCTCTACGTTCGCTTTGCCGTATTATTTTTATGCGCAAATTTAATATTTACATTTAGCCAAAGTGGATTTCGAGCTATCGCTGACTCTGCCCGGGTATTTTTATCAACTGACAACTTCTGACCGCAGAATGTTCCCATCCTCGCAGAGATGTATCTGCAAGATAAACAAGAACAAGCCAAGAAGCAGTCGGAATAAAATGGCATTTAGATAAGCCCAGAAAACTTTGGACAAACGCTTTGAGGTGGGGGCCCATGGCTTGCAAGGGAAACTATCATGTGAAATACTTGTGGTCCACGAGATGGAAATGCCGGAGCGATGATTAAAGGCTGGTCAAGGAATGGGAGCGGACTTTGTCCGGGATCTTGGGAAAATCCATTCGGGAAAACGGCCAGTCGCTTCGAATAACAATTAAAATGGTTGAAATTAACAGTTTAGTGAGTTGTTCAGGGAGTGAGAATGGCTGAAAATTCATTATCTAGACTTAAAGCCTTGTATTTGTTATGAAAAAACAAATAAACCATTTAAAACTAATTAATGGAGTGTGACTTATGTTGAAGAATATCTATTTAAATACATTTTATTTGTTCTGCTAATTACTTTGGTCCAACAATCAATAGAAAATATCGATTGCTCTCTGGGTTTCTTGAACTTTTGACACTAAAACATAAATTCTAGCATAATATTGTGCTTACTCAGCAGTTGGTGAAAAGGATACTATAGCGGAAACTTCTAATAAATAATTCATCTGGCTGGGACTATGAGTCATTATGCAACCACCCCCGCGGCTGCTCTAGTTTAAGTTTCGATTTTATTTCTTTTTTCCTGTTTTTTTTTTTTTCGGACAACCACCGAAAATAAGGAATCGCAGTCGCAGTCACAGTCACCCCGTCACACTGTGAGTCATCGTCATCTGGCAGGACACCCCCGCCGAGGATTAGCAGCTGACTTTGGTCTACGAAAAACAGCTGACAGGGTGGTTTCCCCGCCCCCAGTCCCAACCCACAGCTGGATTTCTCGATATTCCCCCTATTTATTTCCATTTTTTATCCACGCTGCTGAATTTGTAAAACATTTCCAAGTACACGAGCGACAAACAGGCAACCACTTAACGCTTGTTGCCACATTCAGCTCCGTTCCAGCTGTCCTGTCTGCGTCCTGAAGTGCGTTCAAAGCCAGGACACCACCCAAAAAACCCCCTCCCCCCCCTCCAAACCCATCAAAAATAAAAAGAAATATAAAAAAAACAGAGAGACAATCGCCTGATTCGGCTTTCGTGCCACACACGTTTTGTACTTTTTCATTTTTGTGTATTTATTTGTATTGTATTGCATGTTCCGTCTGTGTTTGTGTACCTCCGCCCCTGAAAAGGGGTTTCGCCCTCCGCCCTTCCACCCCCTTTGAAAACCTTAGGCATGCAAGGATATAATCGAGAGCATAGCCAACGGAACCCTCCATGAATCATGTCCGTCGCTTTATCAAACTAAAAAGGGGGTAAAAATGTCACGGAGCGGGGCTAAAAAGGGGGTTAGAATGCAGGGGATGGGGGGCTGGGAGTTGGCTTTTGGGGATGGGCGTGCCCCGTTATCTGTGGTTACATTTACAGGACTGCGGCATAAGGGAGAGGATTGCAACAGCCCCCTAATGCAGGCACCAATTTTTCAATTTGTTTGGCGTCTTTGCATGCCAGTCGAAAATATTGGGAATAACATCCTTGATTTAATATGTTTTCATTCCCAAAAATGTATAGCCCTAATTTGTATACTATGTGACTCGATTGTTCAGTAAAATAGTTAACTCAATTATTGATTTAACATAGATAGTGCATATCAGAAGGACTTAACAATTTACTTAGAGCAGTTCTGCCAAACTTTCCCCAATAATCTCATTTCATGCGAGAACTTTCATTAACAAATGGCTGCTGCTTCCGACCAACCCCTGTGTCAATATTTGCAGCAATAAATTTTCATTGCAACAATTACCAAAGATCATAATAGAAAATTAAGTAGAAAAGGACTGTCGCACACACACACACACACACACACACACACAACGTTGCATAAAAATGTCGATTGTTGACTTTTTATGCGAAATATGCGTGATTCCCTGCAAGTTTTTCGGCCAGGATGAGAGTAGAAACTGCGTGGGACTGCGGGTACATAATGTCTAATAAACATTTTGGGCCCTATAAAAGGGCAATGAATGCGGAAGCCCGTCGCTGCCAAACACGGCCTGTGCGTGTTTATGGCCAAGATGAAGACGAACAACGTTAGGGCCAACAGAAACATTAGCAGCAACAATTAATACGTACAGAGGCAAACAAATGAAGCAGCACAAGAACAAGAATTGAATTAATAATCTTACTTATGTTTTTCTTTTCCCTTTCCCCTTTTCCCCTATTTCCTCTTTTTGCAGATCTGAGAGCCCGAAGACAAACAGAAAAGAAAGGAGGGCGGAAAAGAAAAGTGTGAAAGTAACACTCGAGACTTGTGTTCTCTTTCATTAAAAAGGTGTTTAAGGTGAGTCGGAAAAATAAGAAAAAAGTGCTGAAATTTAATCATGAATACAAGATATATTTACATAAAAACAAATAATGTTTAATAGCTATATTTGTTTCCATTTTCTTACAATGAACTTTAAAGATTCCCTTTGCTAAGACACTTACTTAAAGATATACATACATGTTTGAACAACTTTGATATGGACACATGACTGACATTACACAATGGCCATAACAAAAACCCAACTCAAGTCGCAACCTCAAAAAGAGGAGAATAATAGAGTAAAGCCAAGAAATACAATGAGCAGTGAGATGGAGATACAAAAAGAATGGCCCACGCCAGGCCCGCAAATAGTGTGGCAACCCTGGCCCCTCGTAACCCCCTTCATTTTATCTATTTGCCGTCTCGGGTTCAGGTTCGGATTCGGATTCGGTATTGGAATCGGAATCGGGTTCGGCGTCCATAATAATTAGTTATAATCGGATTTAGTTAGACGCAAGCGACCGAAGGTGTCGCCAGTTGAAGTTGTCGTTGTCGTTGCCCGTTGTTCTCGTTGTATCTTTTGTTGTCACAGTGTGGTGCAACCACCACGTAACTGGAATATACATATGTACATATATACAGATAGATAGATAGATATACCACCCACCCGAGTAACGCTCGACCACGAGGCAATCAAATGGAAAAGCCAGCGAAAGAAAAACTGACATCCACGAGTGGGTCGAATCGGTATATCGGCAAATGTCCCAGTATCTCTGCATCTGCATCTGCATCTGCATCTGGATCTGCATCAGTATATATCTGTATCTCTGCACCTCCACTGCTCTTTTCTAACACGTTTGTATTTCCAGAGAGGGGTACGGGGGGATAACCTGTATGGGAAGGGTCCCGCTCTTATTTATTGAATTGATTCGTATTTGTGTGGAGTCTCCCTTTGGTTTTTGGGACGATTTAAAATAGGTTTCGTCTCTCAATCGCTTTCCGCTTTATTTTCTACTTTTTTCGGGGCCTGCAGTGTCATGTGGTGGGGATATAACTCAATTAGCTGCATGGGGCGAAGGAAATGGGGGATACTGACGGCCGGACAAAAGAATAAGCCCGAGATGAGGTAGCCAGGCGGAGATTGTTTATTTTTTGGGTTCGGTTGGGTTTCTGGTACCTCTGGACAGGTACCTCGAAACAGTGACAGCTGTCAGGTGAGGGTTTCACCGATTCTTTTTCTTACTTTTTTTACTTTCTTGGCCAGCCAATTGTCGTTGTGGATGATAATTTGAAATGAAAACATTGCTTATGGGAACCCGACTTGCAGTGAAGTTTGTTCAATGAAACGTGGTATGGTGTTTAGTTAGATGGTACACTTACAAGTGCGTGAAGATAGTTGTAATTGTCACTTGGCCCTAGAAAGTTGCCTCAAGGAACTGAAGTTGCTGCTTGGGTTTTTTTAAGAAATTTGGTATATTGACTTGGTAAACACAGTAAGTTGAGTATACATATAAATTAGTATAATATCTTTAGGAATTCCACTTCCACAACTAATATAAAAACCTCAAAGAAAGTTTTCTGACTAAGACTGTGTTTATTGATCAGTTATTTGTGCGATTTAAATATGTATTGATTTCAGCGAAATTCTTACTTTAGAATTTTTTGGTAGCCCAGAGTAACTCAAGTTCCAGCTGAGCTTTCGATCTGAAATTTCATAAAAATATAGACTTATTAAAAACCAATGACCATCCAAGAGTGGCTGAAAATCCACACACTAAGTCGCCCAAAAATATCTATGTTTACCATCTGAGGTCTACTCAAATACTGTCTGGTCAAGTGCCGCTTTCGAAATCATTTTTCACTCTTTGCCAATCGCATCGCATGGGCTTCTCTGGTGGGTTTTCGTTATTTTTATTTTATTTTGGGGGTTCGGATTGGATCGATCTATGTCAAAGTGGCGGCCCACACGAAAACGGAGAGAAATAAAACGAAATGAAGAAAAATGTCGGTGTGTGGGCGAACTTGGACTTGGAATGGAACTCGAATGGAGCATAAAATATGTTAATAAGGCTTAAAGTTATACAAATCTTGACTGGCTGGCTGGCTGGCCGGCTGACTGCGATCACTTGTAATACAAAACCATAAACATGAATTTGAAAAAAATGCTAAACGTAAAGTGGAGAAGCTGCTGCGGTCGCTGGGGAACCCAAAACCAAACCAAAAGCCGAAAGCCCCGACTAAACCCAAGTCGAAGCCAGCTGGCTCCCCCCGGCTTGTCATTGTTGCAGTGTCTTTCTTGGCCTGGCTTAATTTCCTGCTGCTCGACTTCAACTTGTTTTGCTTCTTCGCAGCTTCTCCCCTTTCCAGTCAGCCGAAAAAAAAAATCGAAATAATATAACCACACACACAAAAGAGCATAAAAAAAACAACAAAAAGCAACCACGAAATCAGTTAAGTTCAGGTGTTCAATTTACTGATTGAAATTCTGCTTCGATGTGGCCAAGCAACTTTCATTCGCTCTGCTCCATTCCCCAAGCCCATCTCCTTTATATATATATGTATATATCGTATGCCTGTGTATATCTCTTTCTTATGATTTTATTTGGAGTTTCGGCTGCTGCGAGTTCGTTTCATAATTTTATGCCTGACCATGTCAGGAATTATGTTAGAATTATGCTAATGAGAGTCCGATCGAGCCGAGATGCTTTAATTATACACGGCTAACAAGTTTTCCCCCCCCCCCGCCAGATATTATCCCCGCGAAGCTTGAAGAATTGATGAATAACTTAACTCGTTCTTCTGGGTGAGCTGCAGTTGGTAATTATATTAAGGCAAGACGGAGTCTCGGGTTCATTCGATTAGTGTTACGAAATCTGATCTGGCTTCAAATTTCGATTCGGGTCTATTGGTCTGAGGGAGTTTATTGCCTCAGACATTGTTGACTTTTGTGTATGATTTATTGCTAGGCAACACTGGTTGATCACAATCTAAACACTGAGGTATTAGGATCAGTGTGGTAAAGTTATAAGGCCTATTAAGACTCACGTTATAAAGTTATAAGTTGGTTGTTAACTAACACTCGGTTCTTTCTATTATATAAATTTTCAATTACTAATGTACATACCTAGCACTGTTCAACACTGCCAATTTAAAGCAGTGAACAGCACAGGTTGTCACTTTCTTTAAAGTCACTCAACGATTCGCTTCTGCCAACTGAAAACCCTACTGATAATTATCAGGGATGAGCGATGACCTTTTCAGCCTGCGTTTACTGTTGCGTTAAGTTGTGCTGACTTTGGCCAAAAACTTCTGGTGTGTGGCCCATTAATAGGCGATTTAAGTTTATTTTTTGCCCGTTGCCTTTTTATTGACATGGGGGAATGGGGCGCCCAGATCCAGATCCAGATCCTGGTGCTCCAGATCCAGTTTTGCCCCAGGACACACATTTGTCTCGCAATCGGAGAAGGCGGATGGACGGGAAAGGAGAGAGAGGGTCAATTGAATCCCGGCCAGTCACCATCCTTTGACTTTGACTTTGCCCCGGATTTCTCCTTTTGCCACTTAGCCGTTGCCTTTTAGTTGATTTGTTCGAGCAAACAAATTGTGAACAGAAAAGGAGGAGAAAATAGGGGGAGAGAGGGGAGGAACCCACACAGACATACGCACAAATTGATTTTAATTGTTAAGCATTCCCTTTTTTAATTGTCCTAATCTCTGCTGAACCCTGGACCCCGACCAATATCCTTGATGCCTTTTCCGGTTCTCCCCGATCCCAGTCCTTTTTTCCGTTTCCCTTTTCCCTTCCGCTTGTTGCCTTTTCCATTTTGTCAGCAAAAGTCCTTTAAGTAGCCTTCCTTTGGCCGAGCTTTCTTTTTTTCCTTCCTTCTGGCTTTTTTTTTTTTGTTGGTGAAGGGTTAACCGGTCCCTAAGGGCACTTGCATGTGTGTGCGAAAGAGAGGGGGCAAGGTGCGACAGAGACAGATGGAGGCGTCCTCAAGTACAGTCGACACTTTAACTGACAGTTAAAGTTGAGTTTTCGGTTTGTTTTGGCAAACTTGCAGGCTGCTGGGACAGCTTACTCAGGCAAACAGAAAGCCAAAGGATGTGTGCCACAAACTCACTTATTTTACGACGAATACAGTTGCCTTTCAAGACATATACCGCTTTCCTTATGTGCTTTCTATTTTGATTTGCATCCTACGATGTTTTTACCATCGAACCGCACTCGCCACTTTTGAAATTATCTATATTAAATGTAGAATCTTTTTCGAGACTGTACCTTTTTAAATAGCATTACATTTCTCAATTATTTTTAAGTTTTATTGCAACTGAAAAATAATAAAATATTAAAAGTATTTGTTTGACATCATATAATATAATAACTTGGCTATTTTACTTTTTTTTGCTTTTCATAAAAAAACTTTTTCTGTTATCAAGCAGCTATTTTGAGATTGAAAAAATCAAAAAAAAAAAACTCGAAAGACTCAATTGAATTTCTGTGCTTTTTTCGCACAATTTCATTCCCAGCAGATCGCTGAAAATCTTATTCGGTCGGCAGGCAGACAAAATCCGATTGCCACACCATTCGCGAAGATAATTCGTCCGATTTCGATGCCACAATCTGGGACTTAACCCCCCACTCGCTCTTAACCCCACGCTGCCAATCACTGGCAAACAGAAAACTGCGATGGCAAGAAAAACATTTCCGCTGCGAACGCTTTCCGCTCCAGTTTTCAATTTTCGCAGCTCTCCGGCAGCAAAGAGATACAGTAATTATTTTCAGGCGACGCTTATCACACATAAATCTCGACTCCCCGGCCCTCCGATCCGAACCAATCCAATCCAATCGATATGCCGCACTATATGGGGAGATGGTGCCTGTTTTGTCAGTCAGTCGGCAGTTGGAAGTCGCCAGTTGCAAGTTGCCAGTTGCAAGTTGCCAGTTGCCGGTTTCCAGTTGGAAATTGGCAGCAACTTCCCCGGCCATCGGGCTTCCTTTCTGCAGCTGCCTTTCGGGCCCCCCCTTTCTTACAATCCCCCCCCGTTTGCCAACGCCCCTGGCCACCTCTGCCGATGACCACAAGATGCAGCTGCACTTAGCCAGCGTCCAACGGCCAACATCCAGCATCCTTTAATGCCACAGCCCAAGCATCTGTTGTGATATTTATAGTTGCAACTTGCAACTGGAATCGGGGGAACAGGTGCTAAGACGACGCCCGAGATCAAGTTGTCAGCCCAGAGCGAGAAAAAAGGGTTAACTGATTTGCAGAAATATTAAAATAGCCACAACAATCCAAACCGAATGAAAATATATGTAAAAGGTGGCAAAGTCTCCCCAAATAATACAAACAAAAGATTGCAAGTCGGAAAAGCAAGCATTTAAGAATGAGAAATTAACAAAATTTATGTTTATCATATCTTTAATAGCAGATTGAAAACGAAATATAATAATTAAATCAAATGCTGTTCAATAAGTCAAACGAGTAAATTATTATCTTCTATTTTAATAAATATATACTTTTCTATTGGCTGGGTTAAGAATTCAGAGTAAAGTCATCATATTCCATTAACTCCCATATCAAATCAAAAATCTTAATACATATTCAATAATTTTAATATAAGAGCGACTTAAGCATCCCTGTCGGCGCTAATTGTTCTTATTTTTTCCCTGTTGGCCAGTGTAAGAAACGTAAACCAGTTTCCACGATCGCATTATTATCGCCAGTTCGCTTCGGTTATTAGATGCAAGCTGCAGCGGATGTGCGGCTTCCTTCGAGACTTTTGTCATTTACGGTTTATCTGCCCGCTGCCCGCTGCCCCTCCCCCTTTTTCCATTCCCCACCCTTTTTCCGACGCCCCTGAAGTTTCTACGGCTGCTCCTTCTAAGCACGTCGAAGTGGCTCTCATAAATCAATAAAGAAAGGCCCACCTGGTACAAATAACTTTGAAAAATTTATATTGAACACCCGCCTTGCTTCTTTCTCTTGCAAAAGTTTTTCGGCAGGTGGGCGGCAGGGAAGGGGGTGGGAAAATGCAAGGGGGGTCAGAGGGGCAATGGCACCCCACTTGAGCTTTAGTTTTCCGAGGGGAAAGAGAGAGAGAGAGAGAGATGCCCAGGCACTTTCCAACCAGATGGCAGCTGCTACTGTTAAGTCTCGGACTTGGCCAATGAGTGGAGTGATTTGTATTGTTGGCCAACCACCATCCATGCCACCCACCACCCCCTGCACCACCCACACTTTTCCGGGTGGATTCGGGGCAGTTTTCGTGTATGACATGCCCTGGATATCGAGACAGTGACAGCGAAATGGAGAAAACAAATTAAAAAGCCAAAATGTGAAAGAATTTCAAGAGGAAAACATGATCAAAACAGCAGTGAGAAGATAGAAAAAAGGAAAGATGTTCTAGAAACTGGAAAGGAATTTTTAAAGTCATCTTCATTTTGGAGTATATTCCTTTATATGCTCCTTATATTTATTTACACATTCATATTTGAGTATTTTCCTTTACAATTCTTAGCAAAATTATCAAATACAGAAATGTATCATAAGAAATCTCTTTAAGTGTAAAATACATGTTTCTTTTATAACAAAAAAGGTAACTAGGCCACTTCCCTCGTTGCTTTTACTAATTAGAAATATATGCTAACATAAAAAATATATAAAATTAATCAATAGTCCGTTGCCATCCTGCTGCAAGATCAGGTTTTCCCATAAATTCTTGCAGGGCAATAAAGTCAATTTCCACCATTGATACGCAGGCCATCAACACTCTTTTACCTCACTTTTCTCCCAAAAACCGAAATCTTAAAACAGATGAAACCGAATCTTTATCGGCCATAAAAGGCAGGGCCTCAGAAAAAAAAACTCTCTGCTAGCGTGTCTAAAATCGGTTTTAATTGGCTTAGCAAACGCAGTATTATCATCTTCAGCTTGGAAGTCGGTGATGATTTCGAGATTTCCAGCGTGTGTAGTTTCTCCCACAGCCTCCAGTGGATTTTGGATTTCGGGTTTTTTCTCTTTTCGGATACAACTCTAATTTTGAGCAATTTCCAAACCCTGCCCTCGGATTTCTAACCCTTCCGTTTTGTCTTTTCCATTTTTTGTTCAAACGGAAGCCCGCTAATCTTTTGCCTCCGTTTGCATCTTTTTTGGGTTATTTTTTTTATGGATTTCTTCTCTGCCATCGTTTCATTTTCTGTTATAATTTCGTTTAATTTGAGGCGCCAATTTCCGTATAAATGCAATAAAAACAAATAATAGCGACGAACTACAAGAAAACGAAATTAGACAGACGGAAGCAAACCGAAAATAAAAAACGAAAATAGAAGAAACCCTTAACTCCAAGAGAATATACAGGAATGGTAAAATAGTTGCCCAACAACTGGGAAAAATGCGTGAGAAAATTCCAAGTCAGGCGGCACCTGTACGTCGAACTGGAAAAGTGCTGGGAAACAAAGGTGGAAAAGCGGAAAAGTGGAAAGGGAGAGTGTAGTTTAGTACTTAGAGTCGAGATTGTGCTTCATATATTGTAGCTGCAATTTATTAGGCAAATCTTCTTAAACGCAACTCGAGCTGAAAGTGGGGATAGAAACTTGGTGGCTGGAAATAAGTGGTTGGCAGAAGGAATTTACCTCAAGTGATGGAAGCGATTTCAATGAATCAACCGTAATAAAGCCATAAATTGATATTGAAACGAAGATCCAGAAATTTAAGGAATAATACAAACTTTTTTCTCTATCCATTCAATATTAATTGGATATTCATTTGCTTTTACAAATGCCAGTTAGTTAATTATATTACTTTAAAAAAATCTCTAGACTTTTATTAACCATTTTTTAACTCTCATTTTAGTTTTAAATATTTTCTTAATTAGTTCTTTTTCTGGCCACACTTTTAATGCTCCCTTTTTTCTGTTTTTAATACTTGTGCTTTACATATTTGGCCCGGGCACTTTGTGAAATATTTTCGCAATATTTTTGCACATTTGGCCCGTTTATGGGCGGTCTTTGTCGTAAACTTCGGCATTGGCCCGCGGCTTAAGCCTTTTTCTGCGGTGGCTTCCCGTGCACCACTCTGCACCGCCCTGCACCACCCAGGCATTCTGCTTTGACTAATTTGAATGTAATTCGTTTTCGGGGCTCACGTACGGCTGTCTGCACTTGGAAAACATGAATAAAACCGAATAAAATGCGAATGAAAATAAAACTGGGTACAAGCACCGCACAAAAAAAAAAAAACACGCGCGCCAACAGCGAACAATAAACGAACAATAATAAGTAATAAGACCCTGAGGCAATTGTATCCCCCCCCCCCCACACCCCTTGAAAAATTTGTTCAACAAAACGCGAAACGCGATAAAAAACAAACCGAGAAACGCAACAAAGCAAAACAAAGCGCATAAAAAGCACAGCGAATAAACAAATAGATACATGTGTGCGCCAGAAGAAAAGACAATTTTATTTGGGGGGCCCCTTTATATTGGCGCCTGCTCAAGGCTTCCCCAAAATCCAAAACCCAAAGCCCAAAAACACAAAACCCAATCCGGTTTCACCCGGCCTTTTGTTGCACCCAAATCGCGGCTAATTGAAGGACTTTGTCGGTAGTTTCCTGTTTGGCAAGCGGCTTAGGAAGTATCTCTTAATGGATATAAAAACATTCAAGCATTCGTAGAATTTCATTTAATGTGGGTTCAATTTAAACATATTGAAAAACACTTGAACGAAATAAAAATAAGGTACTTGTAAGCTTCAAAATAATATTTATGAAAAGATTTCAAATATATATTAATATTAATATGTGTACCAAAACAAAATAAGTTTCTTAAACAAGCTGAGAAAGTAACTAACCATTTATTCTGTGTATTGTGTTTAATTTATTTTTGAGTACCTTATA
This sequence comes from Drosophila kurseongensis, assembly GCA_018153305.1. Taxonomy (NCBI): domain Eukaryota; kingdom Metazoa; phylum Arthropoda; class Insecta; order Diptera; family Drosophilidae; genus Drosophila; species Drosophila kurseongensis. The sequence goes on from JAECXX010000141.1 coordinate 3,771,113, forward strand.
TTATTATTATTAAACTAATCAAAGGCAGTGCTTTTTCCACCTTTCAGCAGCATGCTGGACTCGATGCAGCTGCTCCTGCTGGCCACCTTGGTGGGGATGGGGATGGTGAGGAGCTCGCCGTTCACGAGCTACCAGAACCAGCGGTTCGCGCTGGAGCCGCAGGACCAGACGGCGGTGGTGGGGGCCAGGGTGACGCTGCCCTGCCGCGTGATCAACAAACAGGGGACGTTGCAGTGGACCAAGGACGACTTCGGACTGGGCACGTCCCGCGACCTGAGTGGCTTCGAGCGGTACGCGATGGTGGGCAGCGACGAGGAGGGCGACTACTCGCTGGACATCTACCCGGTGATGCTCGACGACGATGCGCGGTACCAGTGCCAAGTGAGTCCCGGCCCCGAGGCCCAGCCCTCCATCCGGTCCACCTTCGCCGGACTCACCGTCCTCGTGCCGCCCGAGTCCCCCAAAATCACGCAGGGCGACGTCATCTTCGCCACCGAGGATCGCAAGGTGGAGATCGAGTGCGTTTCGGTGGGCGGAAAGCCAGCTGCCGAGGTGGGTGTCCTTCCTTTCCTTCTCAATTGTATTTTTCCCCAATTTTCTCATATTTATTTTACACAATTTTCAAGTTAATAGGCCTTTAATTGGCCAAATTCTTTCAAAAACTACATATTAGTATTTTATAGTATTAATATACTATTAATTTTGGTTTTCTTCTTCTGACAATATCTTAAATTTGTATCCAAAGAATGTTTGGGATTTTAAACTTACCTTGTTTTGTACTCTTCTAAATGTTTATCTATGTTCAATATATTTCACTTTCCATCTCATACATCCTTTGTTATTGCCAATATGTTAGTCACGGAAATTGTGAATGAAATATTTGGAACTCGTGGGAATATTGTCCCAAAATTGATTTATCCTTGGCCATTATTTGGCAGATAATCGAACCAACAGTTAACCGCAATCTGCATTCTCCCCTCCCTCCCGCAGATTACCTGGATTGATGGCCTGGGCAACGTACTCACGGATAACATCGAGTACACGGTGATACCGCTGCCCGATCTGCGCCGCTTTACGGCCAAGTCCGTCCTGCGGCTGACCCCCAAAAAGGAGCACCACAACACGAACTTCACCTGCCAGGCGCAGAATACGGCGGACCGCACCTATCGCTCGGCGAAAATACGTGTCGAGGTGAGTAGTCCTCCGGCCAGAAAACCGAAAAACCAAAAAACCAGGACCCCCAGCTGACCCCCCGGTGGTCGTCCTGCTGACAGGTCATTGCAGGTTTTGCCTCGGCCACTCGGGGAAATTTCAGTTCTAGAAAAGTACTGATTTTAAATTAAATTCGAGAATTCCTCTCAGGCTTTTCTACAATACCTAGGGATTTTACATGATATTTTAGAACTTAAATATAAATAATACATTTGGGGTTTGCCTATTGTAGTTCTGAGTAATATATACTAATACTTAATTATGCATAGAAACAATGTGTGTTATGGGAAAAAGTAATATATAGTACAATTTGGCTTGCATTACCGACTTATTTTCAAGGTAAAATTTACCTTTTGTAAATTTTTTCTTCACGTTTTTATTTTGGCCTATTAAACGGGCTTTCACAGTTCATATCAAGAATAATTTTCTAGGTCATTTTAAATTACTGATGCTGTCCTTTTCTAAGCTTTTTCTGGATAAACCGATTTTTTTTAAATGTATTGCCCTGCCGCAAGCCCTATCTACAGTATGAACGGGGCAACACAGAGAGCCTGCTATCAGTTTTACGTGATGCGAGGCTGCGGAAGTCCCCTTCTTTCCCGAGGACAGCTGCAAGCCGGGGATAGTATTTTTTGAATGGGCTTTTGTGCCGGACATGGCACGACACTGACGGGCTAATTCATGCCCGGACATAAAGGCGCCCATCATGGGCTCCCCGAATTCCGAATCCCGAACCCCGGTCCCCAAACTCCATCCCATTTCGGCAGGGGTGTGAAAGTGAGCAGCCAACAAAGACCTGACCTCAGCCCACTTGTCATTGGCCTGGTTTTTCGGGGAGCGGGATATCGGGGCAGTCACATGTCCATGGCGCTGACAAATCCCTGACGAAGATGTCGGGCCAAGGAGTGCCGGGATCCCCAGCTGATTGAGCCGAATGAGCTGAATGAGGGCCAGCTTGGAGCATGCCAGGACTTGGGACATGAATTCGTAGTACAACAGCCCCCAAAAAATGACTATGAATATGGTTGCAAGGCAATGTTTTTAATGCCATTAAAAAGTATTATTCACAGTAATAGGATTTTAAATCATACATATTTTAAATACTTAAAAATGTACTTAAAGTTCTTATTATGATTATTATGATATTTTTTCGAAACATTTAATACAAATACCAATAAGAAAACCAATACTTTAAAATATATTTTAAATATGTCCAATCTTTCTCTCTAATTTCCAGGTTAAATACGCGCCCAAGGTGAAGGTGAATGTGATGGGATCGCTGCCCGGTGGTGCAGGTGCCTCGGCATCTGCGTCGGCCGGTGGTGCAGGTGGGGCAAGTGGTGTCCATTTCGCCGGTGCCCGGATTGTGGAGCACTCGCTGGTGCGGCTGGAGTGCCGGGCAGATGCGAATCCCAGCGATGTCCGGTACCGCTGGTTCGTAAACGACGAACCGATCAATGGCGGCCAGAAGACAGAGATGGTAAGTGGCGCTCCTCCTCCTATTTTCCCCCGCTTTTCCATACCTCTCCCCCCCCCCACCGATTTTCCCCTGAGATTTCCTCCTTGGGGAAAAACTGGTCCACATTCCACTTGGCAGGCTGGCGCATAATTAGAGCAACTATTGCGATTAAAATGCTGCCCCATGCTGTTGTATAATGTTGGCAATTATTGGAACCAGTTAGATCGCCACCGGAAAGGCCTAACGTTCCCACAATTAACCGCAACTGGAACTCATGGATCGACCCTCTCTCCCGTTTTTCCCCTTTTCCCAGGTGATACGCAATGTGACGCGCAAGTTCCACGACGCGATTGTCAAGTGCGAGGTGCAGAATTCCGTGGGCAAGAGCGAGGACAGCGAAACCCTTGACATAAGCTGTAAGTATTCCTGAAAACATCAGTAAATTCTAAATAAAAATAGTTACAAAAAACTAGCTTATAGGTAGAACCATATTATCACCATATTAAATATAAATATGTAACAAAACTTCGATTAGTATTTCCATTTGATAAATGAAACTGAGTTACACAAAATTTGCTTTCACTCAAAAGTTTGCACCTGTCATTTCGATGTATTTACAAATCGTTGTTAATTTAAAAAAAAAGTATAATAAAATAAACAAATATTTATAGACCTAACGTAAATTGTTGACACCTACATTTGCGAATTTCCATAAGTCAACATCACATTGCTTTGGGCATCAAATTATTGGCAAAATCACATTAAAACAGTATTTTTGATGTTGAAATGAGGAGAAAACTCTAATGAAATAGAGAAAGAGAAAAATAGTTAAATTATTGTGAAAATGTATGTTTCCCTAGGCTGTATTTATTCAATGTGTGTTTTTTGTTGTATAAATTAATAGATTTATGAAGAAATGGTTTTCCATATAAAATTAATGGGTAAGGTTTTATATTTATGTACAAATTGGTAGTTTCAATATTTAAAGTATTGGCCAATGAGCTGTTACCTCTTTGTGAAATAAAAGCAGGATGGAAATTTCCATTTCTATTTGATATTTATTATTTTATATTAAAATTAATACTTAGAAACATTTTTTTGTTATTGTGAAATCTTTTAAATATATATACACATCTTCAACGAATTAGATTTGCTTTTATAGATTTGATCAATCATGAATATGTTTTACCAAGGTTCTTTTAATCGTATTTAGATGTTTTAGATTGCATTTTTGAAAACATAGCCTTACATTTTACATAACAAAATCCATCTTATAGCCATGAGTAATAAAAATATTAAAACATTTTCTGTTTCCGTGTAATTTGCATTAGTTAATATTATTCAATTTTCGCCATTTCACCTGCAGACGCGCCCAGCTTCCGGCAGCGACCGCAGTCGATGGAGGCGGATGTGGGCAGTGTGGTGTCCCTCGGCTGCGAGGTGGACAGCAATCCGCAGCCAGAGATCGTGTGGATCCAGCACCCCAGCGACCGCGTGGTGGGCACCAGCACGAACCTGACCTTCAGCGTGAGCAACGAGACCGCCGGGCGGTACTACTGCAAGGCGAATGTGCCCGGCTACGCCGAGATTTCGGCGGACGCCTATGTCTACCTGAAGGGCTCTCCGGCGATCGGATCCCAGAGGACGCAGTACGGCCTGGTGGGCGACACGGCCCGCATCGAGTGCTTCGCCAGCAGCGTGCCCCGCGCCCGCCACGTCTCCTGGACCTTCAATGGCCAGGAGATCAGCTCCGAGTCCGGCCACGACTACTCCATCCTGGTGGACGCGGTGCCCGGCGGCGTCAAGAGCACCCTCATCATCAGGGACAGTCAGGCGTACCACTACGGGAAGTACAACTGCACGGTCGTCAACGATTACGGCAACGACGTGGCCGAGATTCAGCTGCAGGCCAAAAGTGAGTACTCCTGTTGTAAATATTTAGTCGTGGCCACTAAGGCCTTTAATATGTATATAGGGCTATGAAAAAACCACAAATATAGCTGTAGATTAAAACAAAGTGTCACAAAAGCACATTCCATCGACAGGCTTTATTCGGATAGTTATGCATATTTCTGAATTTTTAAACTAATACTTTGATGCACATAGAAATTTGATTTACCTTTATTAAAAAAAACCTTGTTGGTTGAATCTTCATAGTTTTATATATTCTCACAATATCTTTAATAAATATAATAAATATAGGCACTTATCAATTTCCCTATTTACGGCAGTCAAAATGTATAAATATTTAAGATATTTTTGTTTTTAACATTTATGCATACAATTAGATAAACTTATTTAAATACTTTCATTGGTCATTTGGTCATTCATACGTTAGTTGCTTTTTAGTTTTCACCAAACTTAAGCCGAATTTCCCCTACTTTCTTGTGTTTTCACAGAGAGTGTTTCCCTCCTGATGACGATTGTGGGTGGCATTTCGGTGGTGGCCTTCCTGCTGGTCCTCACCATCCTGGTGGTGGTCTACATCAAGTGCAAGAAGCGCACCAAGCTGCCGCCGGCGGACGTGATCAGCGAGCACCAGATCACGAAGAACGGGGGGGTGAGCTGCAAGCTGGAGCCCGGCGACCGGACCTCTAACTACAGCGATCTGAAGGTGGACATATCTGGGGGCTATGTGCCCTACGGCGACTACAGTACGCACTACAGCCCGCCGCCGCAGTACCTGACCACCTGCTCCACGAAGTCGAACGGCAGCTCCACCATTCTGCAGAACAACCACCAGAACCAGCTGCAGCTGCAGCAGCAGCAGCAGGTCCACCAGGACAGGCACCAGGACAGACACCACCACCAGCACCACCACCAGGCCGCCAACCCACAGACCCTGCCGATGACCTTCCTCACGAACAGCAGCGGCGGCAGTCTGACCGGGAGCATCATCGGATCCCGCGAAATTCGGCAGGAGAACGGGCTGCCCAGCCTGCAGTCGACCACCGCCTCGGTGGTCAGCTCGTCGCCGAACGGGAGCTGCAGCAACCAGAGCACCACCGCGGCCACCACCACCACCACCACCCACGTGGTGGTGCCCGGCTCGATGGCCCTGAGTGTGGATCCGCGCTACAGCGCCATCTACGGCAATCCCTATCTGAGGTCCTCCAACTCCTCGCTGCTGCCACCACCCACCGCCGTTTAGGCGGCTTGGGCTGCACCACCGTCGTCACCAGGAACCACCAACGATGTGACCCACTGAGCCACGCTAAGACTGATCTCAAATGGAAAACGAGGCCCCGGCGGTTGCTTTAGGGGGGCATCACTGTTGGTGGTGCGTTTTTTCAGCTACCAAAAATTCGAATTGCTTAGGATTAGGCACTTAGCTCACACACACACTCACATACACACTCACACACACACACACATCTGATTATATAGACGTAATCGTAAGCCGATCTTTAGCATCATCATTTCTTTAGTCCCTAGTTCTAGGATTCTTTTTTTTTGTCGTTTTTGTGTTCTTAACTTAAGGTTCGTATACAGTAGGCTAATACCCAGTTCGATCTAGAGAGAGACTAAGCTTCAAAGAATGAGTGTTAAGCATTTACAAAACAGAAAAAAGAAAAGAAGTAGGAGGATTAGAGAGTTTTACTGCTTGTTGAGAAAACGCCTTAATGTAATGGTTAACTGATTGGTGATTTAACCTCCAGTTATAAAATTCGGTGTTCTAGTGGGTTTTTTTGTGGGGGAATCACGAGTATGCCAGAACCGTTCTGAACTTGTTCTCAGCTTTTATATATCTTTTACCCTTAGAGTCTTAATCTTGTATCCTTTAACTACATTTCAATAACGTTCTTAACAGGATATACATTATACATTTTTATATGGTGTCCTTTCAATCTACTAGACAATTTTAAAGCTTTCACTATTTTTCACAACTTTATATTTAACTTTTCCTTCCCCCACAACAAATGCCGCTTAAGAACTCGCAAAAAAAAATATAGAAATGAAAAAAAAAAGAATTCAATTATGTATACACGGATATAGTATATTCTAAATGTTAACGAATATATATACAAGCATAAAGACATTCAGTTGAATGGTTAGCGAGTAAGCGAACGAAATGCCAAAGTACCTGATAGTATTTAAGTCGGGGGTGGAAGCCCTTCAGATCGGTACCGCCCCCACATCAACTTCTTCTGAATCATGTAGCATTATCTTATCTCGCCCGGAACTCTAAGCTAGAACTTAGATTTCGATAGTGCGTTATGCGGTTAAATAAATATAGAAGCTAGATCTTGACAGTCGCCTTAACTTATGACACGCCCATACATCTCAAAACGCCCATGAAAAAAAAAACACAAAAACAACAAAAACCAAAAAAAAAAATAGAAATGAGAAGAGCGTAAACGTATTCAATTCGTCAGTTCAATTGTGCTAAGTGTACTTCTAAGTGTATAACGGTCTAATTATCCTAGTTGTAGCCTAACTAAAGATACACACGCATATTTAAAATATAGACCTAGCCCTAGTTATATATACATGCATTTTTTTTCATAGCCCTAAGCATTATATTTTGATAAGCGAGCGTATTTCATCTAAGGAATCCCAGAAAAAGTAAATATTACTCCGCTCTTTTGCTATATTTATTAGCTGTGGGTATTTTATTAGTTTCGCCAATTAAGCGCGAAACGAACAAATGTTTTTTGTTTACAAAATGCAAATGATAAAAGCAAATAAGCAGCATGAAACACACACAAAGTTAAACACGAAAAGAAAAAAAACTGAATAAAAATGTATTGAAAAAAAAAAAGAAAAGCGAGTTGGGAGTTGGACATCAAAGACGAAAGACAAATAAGGGGAATGGGGGGCAAAAAACATTTTTAATTTGCCCAGGTCGGAAGGACCAACTGTCAGCTAGCTGCAAAAAGCCAAAAATCAAACAAACAAAAGTGAAATGAAAATGTTCCACCACTGGCACCACTTGCACCACCACCACCGCCAGTCATGTGTGCTAATTTATGGCAAGTTGCCTGGGAGTTGACGGCGTTGCTACACTGCCACAAATCGGAGTCATTTGGGGAAAGTCGAAAATTTAAGCGGCACCAAAGGTGGGTATAAAACAATATTTATGTTTTTTACAAACATTCAATTTGATTAACGACAAAATTTACCAAAATGCCTTTACTTAAATGGTTTCTTACTTGGTGCCAATTATAGCATTATCTATTTTCTTAATTTTAGGAAATATATATTTCTTGCATAATTTGTTTTGAACTAATCGTTTTTTTTTAAATATTTTGTATACTCTTATTTTTCTCCAAGTGCAGTTTTCCAGAGTTGCAGAGTTGACAGTGCAAACAAACGGCTCGCTAAGCTCGACTAAAAATGCTTAATGAGAGTGCGTAAGGGTGGCCCAACCAGCTACCCACCGATCCACTCCTGACCCTTGACCCCCGACCCCTTTCACCCCCTTCCTTACCCCTTTTCGTTGCCCCCCTTTTTCGCCGCCCCTGGAGGCAAGTGTTGGCCGCAAGAAATTCTGCGGCTGTGGGCAACAAAGTCGCGCACGACGCCCATTAAACTAAATTAGTTGCCCTTTGTCACCGAACGACCCTCGCTGTCACACGTGGCTCGCTGGGGGCGTTGGGCGGTGGGCGTGGTGTGCTAGGGGGGGTTGGTTAGGGAGGGTGGTGGGGTTGGGGCTGGAACATACGTGCACTTAGCCAGAAGGAAGTTGCAATTGCGGTTGGCTGTGTTAATTAGCGTTTTTTTTTCATTGGAAAAAGCGAAGAGGAAACTCTCGAAAACTGAAACTAACGTGAGTCGGCAAATGTCAAGAGACTTACTGGGAAAAGTGAAGCCAGTGCAACTGACATAAGTTGGAACTCTTTTGAGCTCCCTTTCTGAAAGTCTACCCCTCAATAATTGCAATACTCGATTTGAGTGTCAGTTCTTTTCGCCTAATTAGATTGAATAATCAAGAAAAGACACACAATATGATTTCATATTTATGTGTTTAACTTGATCGAATTCTTGAGACTCTTTATGAAATTCTAAACTATGATTTAACTTACACTTTTTTACTATCAATCGAATAATATTTATTTTCTACAATAATCGATTTCCCATTGGTACAAATGTATATTTCATTTCCTCACCTTATGGATATATTGTTTACCATTTTCTAACCGCAACTCGTTGAAAGTGTGCCATCTCCTGCTGAAACTCCGATTCCCGTGAAGTCGTGCGGAGTTTTCCCGGCGCGTTAATCACCCAGCTCTGCGATCCAACATCCTTTCGGGCTCCCTCGGCTCCTTTTTGGGTGCCTTTTTTGTCTGAGGACGGGAGATGGCACAAAAAACGGACACGAGGCGCCCGAAGAGTTACGATTTCATTAACATGAGATATGGCTAGTGCCAAAGCTCTGGTCGCTCCGAAGTCGAGGGTTTTTGGGGGATTTTGGGTGGTGGGTGGGGGTTGGTTTACTATGGGTTATGGGTTAAGGGGACTCGGGATTCGGGGTTCGGGGCCAGGAATTGGGGTTTTTTGGGGTCGTTCCGGGGGTCGTGTTGGGCTGGTTTATGGCTCAAGTGTTGGCTTGTCGTCGCCGCTTGTGTCGCACTGCGTTGTTAATTGCTACAAAGAGAGCGGTCGAAGGAGCGACAGGGACAGGTGGATGGGTGCACTGGGAAAAATCATTGACTGACTGATGTAAATGCTTTTAATTACAGTCCACAAACCAATAACAATTAAAGTTGTGAATGGAAACGCAAGAATACAGTGTCTACATTTAATATGAATATTTATATTTGCTTGTCATTTCCATGGAAATTTGTTTCTAATAAATATATATTTTTTTTTAATATTACCAGGCTTCTTTTAAATTGGTTCTAAATTAATTAAATTAATAAGTAAATTAAATTAAATGTAAATTGAACTTCAATACCAGGTACTTAATAGTTAAACATTTCGAAAAAAAATAAAGGGACAAACACATTTTTCTATGATTTTCCAATTGCAATTCTTTTTTTTTTCAGTGCATAAAAAGAGCGGCAGCTCAGGGTCGCTTCATATGATTAGCAAATGTTTTGTTTTTCACTATGCACTAAAAACCAAAGGAAATGGGAAACGCACCAGCCAACAGCTGGTGGTTTGGTGGGCGGTGGGTGGTGGTTCGGTGGGGTGTGGGTGGTTTTTCCGCCCGTCGACCCTAACCCCAAAATGCCTGGCAAGTTTTGTGTGCGCCTTTGTGCGGTGGTGTCGGTGGTTGGAGGTTGCTTAATGTCGGGTGGCCACTGTAATTGCTGCTCTATGTGTCTGTGTTTGTGTGTTTGTGTGGGTGCTGCTGTCTCTGTGTGCGTGGCCAGTATGGGAGAGTTGGATTCCTTGAATTAATAAAATGTCTTCATTATTTAAATTGCACGCACGACCACAGAACCACCCTCTGCACCACCCAACCATCCAACCACCACTCAAACATATGTGTGTGTGTCGCTTGACATGCATATATCTCCCCCTGCGACAGTGTGTGTGTGCCACTGAGTTAATTAGCAGCTGGGGAATTGTGAAATATATTAATATTGTACATTTCGGTGGGTCTAGGTCCAAATACCCACCCGAAAGCCCCGTCAATAAACCACAACAAGCCGTGTCGCACATTCCGTTTCCCACTTCAATGGTCCTTTTGTGGTCAATCGAAAGGGAGGGGGATTTCGCGGTGGTTTCCAACCAGTAGAGCATAGATTTCCGCTTGAAACTACCGATCGAAAGTGTATACACATGGCAGATAGGAATAATCAATCAACTATATAGACTTGGAGGGAATTTCGCTGGCATACTTTTAGGCATAAGGCTTATTTGTAAAATGCTGCCCATAAGAAATACCTGTTATCATGCTGTCAAATAAACAAATACTATTATTCTAATAAAAGAAATGTAAAATAATTGTTTGAGAGGTAAATATAATTTTGTATAATAATTGTAACCTATTTCCAAGTCTTTTTATATAATTTTTTATAAATATATTAACCTATTTTCAAGTCTTTTAAGCGATAGTATCGATAGACCGAAAAGCTCTGCGATTGGGAATAAAGATCAGCACTAGATGGCGTTATTTTTATTAACAAACAAAATCAGGTGTAGTTGGCCTAAGGTCAAAGTTCTGATTAGAAACCATTTTTCTAAATTGGATTCGGTAATATGTTTTAGGATTGTAACGTTAGGAAGCCTTATACCATGCACCTTAGTAAAAAGTTGGAAAATAAATAAAGAAAACCAGTCAGATGGAGTTAAAACCCAAACAGATGGTAGTAAAATTGCGATATTTATATATTTAGAAACAAAAACTTCATTAAATGGCTGGACAAGTAAATGCAATGTTCTGGGCCCACCCCACATATGTATAGTCACTTTTCCATAACTCAAACTTGAATTGATTTCACCTGTATATATATGAAGGGTATATATACATATAAAGAACTATGTTATATATCAAGTTCTACCTAGGGAGTTAGGGAGTTTTGAGTTGGGGAAATCGGACTGCCTGTATGTGGCATATTCTTATACTCTATGTTTTCACTTGAGACCCCCGGTTACCTCGATGGCGGCCCCATTGACATAGGAGGACTGGGGGGAGGCCAGGAAGGCGATCACCTCGGCGATCTCCTCCGGCTGACCCATTCTTCCCAGGGGACAGCGCTGCACCACCTGCTGTTTGACGGAGTCGGGCACCACCGCCACCATGGGCGTGTCTATGTAGCCCGGCAGGATGCAGTTCACCCGGATGCCGAACTTGCCGAACTCCTTGGAGGCCACCTCCGTGAACGAGATCACGCCGGCCTTGGTGGCCGCGTAGTTGGCCTGGCCCACGTTGTTCATCCTGGCCACGATGCTGGAGAGGTTCACGATGCTGCCCTGCTCCAGCCTCTGCTCGATCATGGCCTTGGCGAAGGCCTGGGTCACCAGGAAGGTGCCCTTCAGGTTCACCCCGTAGACATCGTCGTAGTCCCGCTCGGGCATCTTGAGCAGATAGCCATCCCGGGTGATTCCAGCCGAGTTGACCACAATGCTGGGGGCCTTCGAGAACTTCCCGAGGGCCTCGGCCACCGCGGACTGGACACTCTGGGCGGAGGACACGTCCACCTCCAATGCGGCGGATCGCTCTGAGCCCAGTTCCCGGGCGGTTTCCTGGGCCGCTTGGAGATTTCGGTCGGCAGCGATCACCTGGGCTCCATCTCTGGCCAAAATACGGCAGGTGGCACGTCCGATTCCCGAGCCGGCGCCTGAAATATTATCATTGCTTGGTATTACAAACATCAGTTGCCCGGAAAGTGCAATCCAACACCCACCTGTTACCAGGGCCACCTTTCCCGCTAGCACTCCCACTGACATTCTGGCTGGACTTCTGCTCGGCAAATAACTCAGCAAACAGCAGTTTTCGCCTGTTCTCCTCGGGAACGTGTGACAAACCCCATAATCCCAACAAGTTATCGCTGGCCAAGTCAAACAGCTGTTCAAAAGCTAAACATAAGTGGGGGCAAGCTTTTCAACACGATCGGTGGCATAGCTTTTCGAATGGAATCACAACTAGATTTGAAAAAGATAAGGAATTCATAGAAATCCTCATAATCGCTATTACATAATATTAAAGATTTTATAATATTATTATTATTAAAATAATTGTTTCAACTATTCAGTTGAGACATTTATTCAACTAATTCTTGTTAGGATAATGTTATTAGTATAAACTCACAATCTATAAGATGCTACCAAGGTGTCAACAGTTATAAAAATAAAGCAATCTAAGCTAATACATTAATCATGTTAGTTTCAGATATATAAAGATGTGTCAAGGCAATAATAAATACATTGATTATTGGGGAAAACAGTCTTCATAAACTAAAAGAAGCGACATAAGTTTGTAGGCTCAAAAAAGTCAGTTCTTTAAGGCCCGCGCCCGAAAGTATGCAACCAAAAAAGCGGTATTTTTAGGCCTTGTGATTTCCCTCGATTCATTTCACTCAAGTGGTATGAGGTAGTACTCCTCCAGTTGGGGCACCATGTCCGAGCTCCTGACCCCACCGTATCCGACACTCCTGGCCAATCCGAACTGCCTGAGCAGCTTCTTGAGATATCTCTTGGGTATTTTCACCAACTGCCGCCGGATGATCCGCTGCACTCTGTTCCACGGACGACTTGCACCGCGGTGATCATCCTCGGGGTCCTCGAAGTCTTCCTGCTGCTGGTCTTCCACCTGGTTCTGGTCCTCCTCCTCCGCCTGATCCTCGTCCTCATCCGTGTCCTTCCGGAACTGAAGGTGGGCCAACTGCTGGACGAGTTGCTGCAACTGCCTTTCGCTCAGCCGACTGAGATCTATGGCTTCGTTTTGGGATCGCAGTTGGAGCCGCTGTCCACAGCTTTTGGCCGAGATCCCCGGAATCGAAGGGGCCAAGACCAAAGCCGCGACCAGAGCGATCAGCAATCGGAGTCCATCCATGTTTGTCCAAGGCCCCGGGCTAAACAGCAGCTTAAATACCCAAAATGTGCCCCATCATTCGCCACGATCTGATCTCTTGGGCGATCGCGGCCCAAGAAATGTGGGTCAAGTGCGTACTTTTTACAAAATTATTTCACTGCTTCTATGCCCATAAAGGCGATTGGCTGCGAATTAAGAAGCCACAATTGTTTTCAGCCTTTGTTTGCCCCCGGAGATCAACGATCTCCGATCTTCGGATGTGGTTCTTGATCGCCGAATTCTATCGCTCTGTTCAGTCGCATATGTGGGCCAAAAATATATGTGAACTATTTGTAGATTATAAAAAAATATACAAATACATCTGGCTTCAATTTAAGCAGACCGGAAAAAAACTATTCAGAACTCTTAGGCCAATATCGCATTTGAAATGATCGGTTAGAAAATGATACGATTGGCGTTTTCTGGCGGAGTGTCTTTATAACACTTTTAGTATGAGTTCGTCTCAAAGCCACAAGCAATCTTAAAACTATTATATATACATTTCAAATTGAAATGAAATAATAAAACTAATTTAAAAAAGGCTTTAGTAATGGTATAACCAGACACAGTAGTTTTGATAATGTATTTAGCATTATTTTCAATTTATGAAACTTTCTGAGCTATTAAATATTTCTTAACAAGTGCCCCAAAAAATAAAAAAAATCTTTGAAATCTATTCAAAACTGGTTTCACTAGTAATGAAACAATTTGAGAACTTTTACAATGTTTTCATTAATGGTTTTTACTGCCTTGGGAATGTAATAATATTTTTAGTTTATGTTTTCCAAGAAAACAAAATAAACTGGCAAAGTACTTTTGAAAGGGCTTTATTAAGGGTACATTCCGCCGCAGGAAGTGTGGCAGTGTCGAGTTAGGCTACAATAAATTAGAAAAAAAAAAGGTTTATTCGCCGGAGTGGGGATCCAGGGCAATGGGATCCTCCGCTTTCCATCCAGGGTCCTTAGACGGCGGTGATGCGATTGCGACGGTTCTTGTTGCGATTGCGGCGGTTCTTCTTGTTGCCGTTGCGCCTCCTGTTGACGTTCTTCCTATTGTTGTTGTTCTTCTTGTTCAGCTTCTTGGCCGGCACACGTCGGCGAACGACACGGCGCTTGGAGGCGGGCCGACTGCCGGTGTTGAGCATCACCTTCTGGCCGTTCTTGAAGTAGCGCCTGTAGCGGGGGGGGATGCGGACGCTGATCACCTGGCCGCGGCGGGCGCCCTTGCGGCGCAGACTGATGTGGTTGCTCTGGGCCTTGCTCTCGCCGGAGGAGCCGGCGGTGCCCTGCACCTCCTGACCGGTGGTGACCACCTCGTACTCCTGGGCACCCGCCGCCAGGGCGGCTTGCAGAGCCTGTTCGTCCATCAGCTCGGCGGGATAGGCCTGGGCGGCCAGCTCCGGCTCCTGCTCCTGCTCCTGGTCCTGCTCCTTCTCGATATCCTGGTCGTGATCCTGCTCCTGCTCCTCGTCCTGATCGTCGCTGCCGTAGCGGGCCCCCTTGACAATCGATTGCCGGGCCGTGGTAGACGTGGTGGGCGAGGTGCTGATGGTGCCCGTGGCCGAGGGTACCGTGCCCGTCGAGGTCAGCGTCACGGTGGCGGGGCTGGAGGGGGAGCTGGTGGTTCCGGTGCTGGTGCCGCTGCCGGTTCCGGCGCCCGTGATGATGATCGGGATCACCGGCTGGTTGTTGCTGCTGAACAGATTCTTGAAGGTGAGGAACTTCTTCAGAAAGAGCCGCCCGCTGGAGGGATCCTTGGCGGCAGAGCCGGCCGCAGCTCCCGCTGCCCCTGCCACGCCCACCTTCGTCTCCTGCGCCTCCGCCTGGCGCGACTTCTGGGCCACCTTCTTCTCGGGCGCCGCCTGGACGGCCAAGAGGCCGAGGGCCAAAAGGACAACAACGGTTTGCAGCTTCATCTCGGCGCGGTTTTGGGGTTTCTTTTTTTTTTTTGGTGGTTTTACGGGAAACTACTCTAAGCAGAGAACTTTTCGGGTGGACCAAAATCTGGGTGACTTCTGTTGCTTGCCGATGGCTGGACAATCAGGCTCTGATATTTCGATGGCCCGGCTCAGGGGTTTTTATAGTCGCTGCTGGAATGCAAACGATCGTAAAGTGCCAACAAACGGTAAAGCTGTGTACACAATTGAAATTCAATTGATCTGCGGTGGCTCAAATCGCAAATCGCAAATCGCTGCCAGCTATTTTCTATATTCTCCGCCGTCATCATCGTCAACCGGGTTCTGCCGGTCATCCCATGGGCCTTTCGACCAAGCGGAACGCCATTGGGCTTTCGGTTTTCTGGTCTTAAGGTCTTCTGGTCTTCTAGTTTCTGCAGCGCCTTGGGCTTTCGCTGGAGTGGACTCTAAAAAAGTGAAAATCCATTGAAATTGATTTCTAATTGAAGCCGCCGGGTCGAAGGTGGCCCACAGCCTGCGAAAGTGACCCACAAAGGGCCATCACTCCAGCTTCTCGATTTCGAATAAATAGGAAATCATCATTTAAAATATACAAAATATGTTATTAAGTTATCAATATTTTTAAGGGCTCTCAGTTGTAAATCGTATAATTAATTGTAAAATGGCTCATACCATTTTAGTAACCTTTATTCTAACATATTGGTAGGCATTTAATTTTTTTATTTTTATCATTCATCGTGCAGACAGCACCTAATCGCAATTTTGTTCAAATGCTTGATGACAAGTTAGTAAAGTTATCTTGTTTTAGCTCCTTTTTAATAACATTTAGACTCGATCAAAAACATTAAAAAAACAAGAGAAAACGCTATAGTCGAGTGCCTCGACTATTAGATACCCGTTACTCAGCTAAACAACTTAATATAAATATGCCTTCTTGTATGTTTTTCGCCGCTCGAATTAACACCTTGGCCAGCTGTTCCAAAGTCATCCGTTAGACGGCGCTATTGTATTGCGCCATCTACCCCAAGACATTGGTACCACGGGCCATGAAAGGCGGAAATGTAGGCGCTAGCCAGGTTTAAGCGTTTAATGGGTTTTTGGGCGTAAGAGTGGGCGTGGCAAACTTTTATTAGGCCAATCGATAGGTATTGACAAAACAAATACATATCAATTAAAATTTCCCTAATAGCATCAAAACTGTGGCCACAGCTTGTGGCTTGTGGGCGTCAGAGGGGGCGTGGCACCATTTTGAAACAAACTTGCGCTGCGTAGGAACTCCTAAAATCTACATGCAAAATGTCAATCTTCTAGCTTTTATAGTTTCCGAGATCTCTGCGTTCATACGGACAGACAGACAGACGGACAGACGGACATGGCTAGATCGACTCGGCTAGTGATCCTGAACAAGAATATATATACTTTATAGGGTCGGAAACGCTTCTTTCTACCTGTTACATACTTTTGCACAAATACAATATACCCTTTTACTCTACGAGTAACGGGTAAAATAAAAACATTTTTAAAGATTTTGTGTGTCATCAATATATTGGCGCAGATACAAGCTTAAATAAACGAAGCGAAAGATTATTTTCAGACTGTAAATTTGTTTTCGAAGAACTATGCTATTATCCCGCTGTTTTTTTCGTTTCCAAATGATTTAAAAGAACAAAAATGTTTATTTGTGGTTTTCCAAACTGACATTAATATTTAAAGCACAAATATGCGATAAGAACATTAGCTCATTTCTATTTATATGCTAGTCCATATACATATTTGGTGATTTGGGTTTATCCAGTTGTTGGCCGGATGTGAAACTAGGACTGCCACGATAAGAATATATTATATTTTATAATATTTTAGGCTTCGTTGTTATTTCGAATTACAGCTACATTTCAGAACATTTTACAAATTCGTTTTGAGTAGGTCGAACAACTTAAGATGCTGAGGCTATTATCCTATTTGCTTGGCTTACTAATTTTTCCAAGTGTACAAGGAGGAATTGCGTCCAATTCAAAGGATCAGTCGTTGTGCGTTCTCCAAGATGAACCAAGACAGTGTGGCTCCTTTTGCCTGGCCGCACTCAACCCTCTTTTCGACCACTCTCGCATTATCCGAAAAAGGTTGGATGAAATCGAGGCAGGGCAGACAGCCCTTAAGGATTCCTTTAGGATGATCACGGCGCAAGGACAAGAGGATCTGCAGGCCGGACTCGATTCGAGATTCAAGCTGGCGGAAGAAAAACATATGGCTGTGATTTCCGAAATGAAAAATCAACTGCGGGAACTTAAGAACAAAGTGGAGGGCCAGCTGGATTCCAGATTGGACAGAACGGAGGAACTTAGAACGGTGAGTGACGGATAGACAGACATCCTTTCGCACAAAGCACAAAAGTAAGAGTTTTTTTAGCCCATTAAATAATACTGCACTGGAAATATGCTATGGCATTGTGTACAGCTTTATTAGGTAATATTCAAATTTCTTTTCTAGAATTAATTTTGGTTTCGAATTGACGCTGCCATTTCTCGGCGTATTTAGAAATTTTTCGATTTTTGTTCTTTTGGAAGGACATCCACTTTTTTGTATAAGCTCAATTAAGATTTTCTGCAGTAACCAACTAATTAGAATATTGAAACAAATACAATGATTATTATTTTATCGCCTGTTCTAAATCATTTTATACAGATTAAAATAGTAGCCGATGCCAACGATGAACTCAAAAGCCAAGTAAATACCTTGAAAGACACCATAAAAGACTTGCAGAGTCAGTTAAAAATATCCGAAGGTCAAATCAAAATAAAAGAAGGTATTTTAAAAGTGAAAGAGGAGCAAATCAAAAGCAAAGAAGATATTTTAAAGGCGAAAGAGAAGGAAATCAAAAGCCAGCATGAACACCTTAAAAATAGAGATGAACAAATCTCTGACCTTAGCAATCAAATTAAGGCGCTTGAAAAAACCAATTCAGAACTATCTAGTCAGCTTTCTGAATTGCGGAAAACTGATGACAATTTACCTGACTCTTGTCCCAATGACAGTCCCAATGGGATTTACCAAATAAAGCTTCGGGGTCTTGAACCCTTTAAAGTGCCATGTGCGACGTCTCCACCTGGTTGGACTGTAATTCAGAGACGCATTGACGGATCCGAGAACTTCAATAGAACCTGGAATGACTATAAATCTGGATTTGGGAATGTCAGTAGAGAATTCTTCATCGGGCTGGAAAAATTGCATCGGATGACTGAGGCACGACCCCACGAACTCTACATTAAACTTGGGAGTGTTAATGGATCCACCAGCCACGCTCAATACGATGACTTTAAGATCGGGAGTGAGGAGGAATTGTACGAGTTGAAGAATGTAGGGAAATATTCTGGTAAAGCCGGAGACTTACTTAAATACCTTAAGAACCATAAGTTCTCCACATTTGATCGGGATAATGACAGATTTAGTGATTATAATTGTGCCTCTTTTTCTGGTCCATGGTGGCACGATAACTGTGCAGCCAGGTAAACCTGTTTATTTATGCTCTTATTAAATCTTCCTACTATAATCACTTTAAATTACAGTTCGCTGAATGGAAAATACTTCAAAGATGGCAAAGGTTATCCAGGAATTTTTTGGTACTTATGGCATGAAGATTGGGATGAATCACTTACCTTTGTCGAAATGATGATAAGGCCCAAGTCCTTATGAGTCGCGCTGTTTATATGTTTATATTTGAATATTAATCAAAAATTCTAAATCTATACTGTACTTCTAATGGTGTCTGGTATATATTTGATTTTATTTGATGAAATGGGAGATTTGACAAAGTGATTGAGATTATTTTACAACTGATCTGCGTATTTTAGGAACATAAATTCGGATAAGTGGAGGGGGTTGGTAAGGTATTTGTAGATTTTGCTCAATTTGGGTTTACTGCCTATATAACCGATGGGGACTATGCAAGTTTCCGCTTAGCTTTTCGTTTGAATGCCGTCTGCTATTGTTATTAATTTGCATATTTATAAGTTTTTGTTAAGTCATTTTGATGGGTGTGTTTTGGGGAAATTATCTGAATAAGGGTATTTTCCAGCCTGAAGACTCTATTATTATTGGGTTCGCACATTGGAGGTGGTTGCTACCCAAGGGGCAAAGTCAAGGCTACGATTGCACTTCTGCTCTGGTGTTGAATGTCATGATAATCGATTCAAATACCGGAAGACGGTGTCTACAAACATACTTGTGTACAGATAAGCACTTTCAGTAGCTTCTGAAGATCATTCTCCGGTTCTAGACTAGCAGCCAGCTAGACACATAAATACATAAGTACGAAACGAGTGCGATAAGCGTTCGCTTTTTATACCCAGGGGATATTATAATTTAGATCAGAAGTTTGCAATGTCATACAGTTCCGACAATATACCTTATACAATACAGGTGCAGTTATCCGCTGAACGAAAATAAATAACAGAATTAGATGTGAGTTTATCAATTGTGTTTCTACAGAATTTCACGATTTGTGGGTGTTAGAGTGGACGTGGACAAATTTTCTGAGAACACTGTAAATACTTTGCAACGAATACACAAACCCCTTTTACTCTACGAGTAACGGATATAAAAATGCTTTAGAAACAGTATTAAGACCTGAAGCCTGTCAATCAGCCCAGAATTTTCTTTAGCTATTTGGTTTTGGAATCTGGATTTTCTTTGAAATCCAATTCTTGACTTCGACGCTCTGGGCTCAACGTCTTTCCTAACTTTTTTGAAAAGTTTTTAGCCAAGGTATATTTTTGTTCAAACTTCGCCAAAAGAATGACTGTTTTGTGCAACTGAGAGCCTATACAATCAATTCCAGGTTGATTTGGTAAAATTTGGGTGGGAATACCAATGGATTGGACATTTTGTAACGAATTCAACAAGATCTGACCATTATTTGACCGATTATGGCAATTAACAACCTTTTTAATGGGTTTTTGTTCCAAGTTTGTCGAAATAAAACGCACAACCGTAATACGACAGTAATGCTGCTCAAGATATCTTTAGGGCTGTGCCTGCGAATCACCCCAAAAAAGTGATAAGATATTGGCATCGAGGTTCTTCAGGAATTGAACCTCTTCTAATGGTCCTTTAGGGCGGATTTTCACTCAACCCCCCCCAAGAAAGTAAAAAAAAATTGGGCTATTTTTTGATATTCGCTTTATTGAAACCATTTCGCGTACAGGTCGAAGGGCGGGGTCAGAGGTCAGCTGTCAGCTGTCAGCTCCTCAGTTGCGGCGGCGGTTGGCGCGACGGCGGTTGCGCAGGCGGCTGAGTCGGTTGTTGCGGCGCTGGCGGAGGCGTTGGTTGCGGTGGCGTTGGTTCTGGGAGCGGCGCTGCTGCTGGGTGCGGCGGTTCTGGCGGCGGCGCATCTGCTGATGGTTCTTGCGCATCCGGCGGCGGTTGTTCTCTGCACGGCGGCGGGTCTCGCTGGCGCGGCGGTTGGCGTCGGCGAGCTGCTGGCGCAGCTGCTCGTTGAGGTCCTTCTGCCGGCGCAGCTCGAGCTGGTGCATCAGCTCGGTGGTCGACAGGCCGTTGTTCGCTCCGGAACCGGAGGAGGAGCTGCTGCTGCCACGACGGCGCTGCGAGGAGGCGGACGAGGAGGAAGAGGAGGCCTTGGGTGCGACCAGATTGAAGCTCTCGTCCTCGCTGTCATCGTCCTCATCCTCCTGCTCGTCATCGTGGTCCTTCAGGTACTTCTCCTCCTCCTGGTCGAGCTCCTCGTCGTCCTCCTCCTGCTCCTGGTTGTTGGCGCCGTTGCCCAACTTGCGGGAGGAATCGGAGTCGCCCGTGGTGTAGTAGCCGGAGCTGGTGCCGCTTGTGTAGGTGGGTGCGGTGGGCTGGAAGGTGAAGTAAGAGGTGATGGGGGTTGTGCCGGTGGTCGTGTCCGCCGGCGGACAGGCGGGCTGCTTCGAGGCAAACCACTGCTGCAGGTTGCGGGCCTCGACCTGAGCGGGCTGCTTGAACAGGCGGTACTTGGTATCCTGGGCGGCATCCTTGTTGGACTCATCGTTAGAGCGGGCCACTGGGGGTAAGAGGTTGTTCAATTATAAATAATATGTTTTATAAGGAACTCATTTGGAAATTCAAACGCTTAAAAACAGTGTTTCTATCAGAAAGCTAGTGCAAATAATGTCGCGGAGTTATCCAACGAATGGTGTTCCTTGGGCACAATGTTATTGCATAAAGAACTGCAGTTAATTTCAAGCTATAGAGAGTATTGGATATATATTTTGAAAATATATATTTGTAGGAAATATGGATGCTAGAGTTCTTTATGAACTGTATTTAAATTTTTGATTTTTGAGTTATTCTTATATTTTGTTTTGCAGTTCGAAAATCTTTTAAGTTCAATAACAAGCACTGATTGGAATTCAAGGAGCACCGAGTAGGAACTGAACTCACCAGCCGCCTGGGCAATAATTGCTGTGCCCAAAATCAGCAGAGTGCCATAGAAGAACTTCATCTTGGGTATTTCCTGGGTGTTTCCTGTGGAGTGGACTGAGCCTTTGGAGTTGGTTTAACTGGAGGACTTTGCCTGGGGGAAGGTCGCCGGTGGACTGTGATATTGCCAGCGGCCAGCCGGGGTTATATACCCCACGCTCCAGTTACTGATCTAACAACAACGCGGCCCAGAATCGGCGACCATATTTCTCATTATCATTTCTTTTTCGCAAATTTGCACAATCGCTAAAGTTTTTGCATAAATTTCGCCGATCGCTCGGCGATCGTTGAACTAGTTTGACCTATGCGACATATTTTAGCCGAAGTTCGTAGTAGTATACCGCCTCGATTGGGTGGTGATTGATAAACACACAGTCTCGATTTGAAGATATTGGGCCACACAATTAATTTTCTTATTCTGACAGTGGGTTATCAAAATAGCATTACGTTTTATTTTCAGCAGTCAAAATGAGTGTAACTATTTAATCAACTACACAACTGCATAAAACATACGAATAATGCTCCCTACATAAGCCTTACTATGGCTTATTACTATTATACAGTTATGTTTTTACAAGCTTCTTTTATGTCCTTTCTGTTACAATAATAAAACAAGTTCAATAATTTGGCATGTTTTGTATAAGTGTGTCTTTTTAAAACCCCTTGGTTCCTTTATTTAATGATGAAAATATTATGTAGGTCAACGATCTTGCAACTTTCAATTTCACTGCAACATGCGAAACGATTTTCATTTACTATTTATTGGTCCTAAAAATCCATTTAGATTCCCTTTTCAAAAGGTAACACGTATATATATAAACTTAAAAGTAAAAATGACAAAAGTCATTATTTTTTAAAAAGGGATTCCCCTTTTCCCCTTTATTTTGAAAGTTTCTGGTCTCTGGTAACAACTAAAATAAAATAAAATATTACAAAATAATTTAACCCATATTTTAATTAAATTGATTCATATTTTTGTGTGACGATAAAGCTTTCAACTATTTTCGCTTTTCTATTTCAACAGAATTGCTATGATTGTTAAAAAAAAATTCATTGTTTTAGTTTGTTAAAACAATTAGTGGTTCTTTTAGATATGTTTATTGATACTTTAAAGATGTTCGTGCTGATAATTTAAATAAATAATTAAAACAAAAAAACCTTGGCTAACTGGTTGATGTTCCGTGGTCTAGACTTAAAGGTACTAATAATTGTAAGACTGCTTTCAGATTTCTTAAAAACGCTCATAAAACAAATTAAGGAAATGTATAATAAATACAAAAATAAAAGGTCTTGGATAGTGATAGAAGTTGGAGCTATGTAAATATGTAACTTTAAGATGATATAACTAATAGGTGTAACATTCCTGATCACCACAAATACTCAAGGAAGTTTTGTATCGTAGGTCATCCATAAAAGGGGTAACTCTCAACTTATAGTATTATATAAAATCACTTACCATTTAAATGCAGATGCAAGTATTGTATGGTTGATGATCTACAAGGGGGTTCTTGTAACATTAACCTCCACCCCTCCCTAAAAATCATCAAAAAAGTATTGCATCGTTGATGATCTCTTACTTGGGGTTCCAGTAACTTTCAGGTGATAAAACTGAGAGTGATAACATCCACCCCCTACCCCTCACTTACAATTTGAAGATCCCAAAAATGCTATGATGATCTCTCAAATGGCGTTCTTCTTACCAAGAGTGATGACCATCCCCCCCCTGCAGTTGAAAAATGCCCAAACAACTTTTGTATCAGTGCAGTTTATTGGGGGTCAATTCAGATCGGTTTCCGGGGAATTCCCGCCCTAGGCGGCGATGCGGATGACGCGGTTCCGGTTGGGGGTGCTCTGGCGGAAGCGGCTGGCCAGGCGCATGTTGGTGCGGCGGTTGCGGCGCTGGCGGCGCCTCTGCTGCTGCTGCTTCCTGCGGCGCTGCTGCTGGCGACGCTGCTGCTGCTGGCGGCGCTTCTGCTGTTGCAGCTGGCGGCGGCGGCGCTGCTGCTGCTGGCGGCGGCGGTGCTTCTGCTGCAGCCGCTGGCGCTGGCGACGGGCGTTCAACTGGCTGCGGCGGCTGGCCTGCGAGCGGGCCACCTGGTTGTCCTGCTCCTCCTCCACCTCGTCATCGTCATCCAGCTGGAAGCGGTTCTGCTGGTCCACCTGCTGCAGCTCCTCCTCGTCGTCCTCCTCCTGATCATCCAGGGGCTCCAGTTGGCGGCCGGTGGTATCAGTGGGTGTGGTGGTGGACGTGGAGGTTCCAGTCGAGGTGGTGGGTCCCGTGGGCGAGATCGTCTCCGTGCTGGTCGAGGGCAAGGTGGTGGTGGTGGGTGCCAGGGTGGTGGTGCTGCTGCTGCCCTTCAGGCTGTTCAGGATGCTGGTCAGCTGGGTGGCACTGAGGCGTCCCTGGGCCACGGGCTCATCCCGCTGTCGTCCGAAGACCTGGAAGTTTTGCGGCTTGGCTGTGGATCAGAGGTGGCAAAATTAAAATAGACAGTTCTTGGCTTTAAGCCCAATGGGTCACCCACCGCTGGCAAAGGCCGCCAGGCACACCACGATCAGTAGTCCCTTCATCAGATGCATCGCTTCAGATAGTTATCCTCTTGCTAGGCTTTGCTGTAATAAGTATCTCTTGGATGGCTGGGCGGCTGTGACTGACTTCTGGGGTCGAGACCCGGCATATTTATATGTAACCATGGCCCTTACAGTTACAAGAAGTTACAACAAATGGTCCTAAGGCAAAATAAAATCTGAAAGAGAGGCGAGTGGCTTGTAACGGATGGGGGGGGGGGTTTGGTGGTGGAGACAAGAGGGCTTTTAGGCCTACCACGAGAAAAGGGCCAAGAAACAGCCGCCCCGCGTTGTAAACGCTTAGCATAATGCCATAAATAATCGACGTCTGACCCGTAACCCCGGCCATCCCAGTCCATCGATCGCCGCTAATCATTTGCATATGGCTCGCGAATCGACGAATCCATTTGCATATTCATATTCGGTTCTGATTTCGGATTTCAGATTCTGATTCTGATGCTGAGTCTCAAACATGGCAACCAAAGGGCGAAAGTGGAGGCGAGGTGTCAATGAACCACTGAGGCGGTGACCCCACACGCTATTCCGCGAAGAAAGACATTAAGAGTAGAGAAAGAGTTCCAATTCGCACGTCTTCGAATGGTATTACGATGTTTCAATAGATTTTATGCGAACTTGATTGGGTCTGTAAGTAATGGCATTTAATTGCAATCATTAAATTAGCCGCCAGAGGCAAGAGATATTCATACAGAATATATTCTTGTAGCTTCAGTAATCTTAAATTATGTCTTGCTTTTATGTACCTCTTATCCGACAATGTCTAAAGCTATTAAATGGCACTTCACACCCTTTCTCATCTCAATAAATGTATTTCTACATTTATATTTAACATCTGTTATTTTCTTCTTTTAAAGTCAAAGTTCTTAGTGCTCTTTAAAGATCTTCAATGATCCTAGCAAATCTGACATGATCTTCAATAATGAGATCAGTTCCTTAATAATAACTTATTTTTATATTTGATAGTGGCTTAGAGCCTCAAATAGTTATCTACTTAGGGAAATCTACAACATCCATGGATCTTTGCTAGTGGTCTTATTATACATATTTCCTATACAGTTTGTAGAGTGCTAATTTGGTATTACATGATATAGCTCATAAGTATCCTTAAGTAGTAACTTGGTTATCTTTGCGGGGTGTTCCATGGTATAGCCTATGAGGTCTCCAATATAGCTTATAAATTTAAGTCGATCCCTTTTGGTATTCGCTAGTTACCCCATGATGAATCCTAGTAATCCACCTCCCAAAGTGAATGTAGTAATTTAAAAAAAAAGGGTGGTATTGTTTTGCAAACAAGTTCGGTTTATTTCGGGGTTCGGGTCGGGATCGGGATCGGGATCGGGGTCACCACCTTAGTTGCGGCCACCGCGACGGCGGCGTAAGAGGCGCATCAGGCGGCGGCGCTGCTGCTGGCGCTGCCTGCGCTGGCGTTGTTGTTGCTGCCGGCGGCG
The DNA here is from genome assembly GCA_018153305.1 of Drosophila kurseongensis. Classification (NCBI taxonomy): domain Eukaryota; kingdom Metazoa; phylum Arthropoda; class Insecta; order Diptera; family Drosophilidae; genus Drosophila; species Drosophila kurseongensis. The sequence goes on from JAECXX010000141.1 coordinate 3,796,657, forward strand.
GCGGCTCATCTGGCTCTTCCTCTGCCGCTGGCGCTGGGCCTTGGAGCGGTTGCGGTTGCGACGCTGGCGCTGCGTGGTGCGGCGACGGCTCTGTTCGCGCTGGCGGCGCAGTCGCTGCTGGCTGCGCTTCTCGGCGTTCCGCTGGCGGCGCATGAGCGCCCTGATCCGCTGGTTGTGCTCCCGCTGCAGCCGCTGGATGCGGCGGCGGTTGCGCTGCTCCGTCTGGAACTGGCGCCACTGCAGCTCCGTGGGCCGCACTACCGATCCGCTGGACTCGCCGGACGCCGGCTGCTGCACTGCTGCGCCGACGACCACGGGGGGGTCCACGAAGAAGCTCTCCTCGTCGTCGTCGTCATCGTCGGCATTCGAGCTGCCGGCCTCCTCGTCGTCCTCCTCCTCCTCGTAGGACCTCGCCAGCTCCTCCTCGTCGTCGTCGACCTCCTCGGGGTCGAAGGCGCCGAAGGACCGCTTCACGGTGGCGGGCGTGGAGGAATAGGTCGAGGTGCCGGTTGAACTGGTGTCACCGGTTGGGGAATAGGTCTCGACGGTGGTGTACGGGGTCAATGTGCTGTACGTTGGGGTGGAAGACGTCGTCGTCGACGAGGTGCTGCCTTTCAGCGCGGTCAGCTTGTTGGCTATCGAGGTGAAGCGGCCCTCCAGAGCAGCGTCTCCCGAGGAGCGCGGAGCTCCCAGGCGGTACTCATGGCGGCGTTCGGCTGCGAGTCAGAGAGTGAGGAGTTCAGTGAGGAATTATTTAAATCATTTTAGGTAAGGCATTGTTCAGGCTTAGTCAGCAAATCTTGTGGAGATTGTATAGCACTCAATTTAAATTAAATTCAAATATAATTTATTTAACAAATATATCGTTGAACTACTTATAATACTAATTCAGCAAAAGGTCGCGTTCTGGCATAGGTTAACAATATTATCGTTCCAAAAGTTAATAATTATACCATTATGAACACTTCTTTTTTATTTTCGAGCTATCAAATATTTTGCAATTTTTTTGGTTTTTTCTCAAAAGTAAATTTTGAATTTTAAAGATATGAAAAAATTAATATTTGTATGAATGTGACTTTGCTTGAGCGAAAAAAGCAGTGATCAGAGATATTAAGTTTTGATAACGAATGGAGGGCTTGGCTGGGTCTTTGCCTTCTTCTCCAGCTGTTTTGCACAAGGTGACTCAACTTTCTTGATAAAGAATCAGAGAATAGAGGGCTGCAGTATGTCCCTAATTTCTCGATATTTTGTAGGCAGACTTTCGGAGGACTCACCCAAAGTGGCGGATGGGGCCAAGAGGGCACAAAGGGCCACGGCCAGACTCAGTTGAAGCAGGCAATGCATTCTGCAGGTGGTTATCCTGATTTTCCTGGTTGGGATTGCTTGGTTGGGGTTCCTTGACTTTGGATCGAGGGTTCCTGGCTCACTTGTTGTCTCTGAGTTTGCACTCACAACTGACTGACAACTGAAGGCCCGACCCGGGATTATATAGCCACTTGGGAGCCCGTCCAGCTGATCGATTGCTGTCATCCGCCCCTCGTCCCAGCCCATCCCCATCACCTCCAAGTTCGCAATCTTTCGGCCAACTCTATTAGCCAAAGTTCGCCCGGGGTCAAAGTGAACCGGGTCGCGGGTCAGAGACGTACGAATTTTATGCTAATTTCCCATCTCTTTCGCCAAAAACATTCTTCCATCCATCGCCGAACAGCCGATGATTGATTGACGTCAAGTCGAGATTGACCCCCGGAATCTGGCTCAAACAGAAGTTCTGGGCTGTCAGTTCCCTGTGTTCCTTAGCCCAGTTGGTGCCTATATTTCCTCCCAAATGAGTGAATTTCAGTTAATTACTAAGTTACACGTATTACAGCATTTGGCTTAATTGTGAACAAAACTGAAATTACCCCTGAACGGGGATCGGCCCATAAAATAATAGTTATTTGCAAACAAAATGTTGAATATGGCCTTAGTTGTTCAAGAACAATTGCTGCGTTATATTTATTTCAATAATCAGTGCAATAAGCTGTTACTTTATTTATTAAGAAATAATAAGTGCACAATCTTAAAACAAATGCAGTAGTATTGTATTGTTACCATTTCTTAAAATTGGCAACAAATGGTTTCTTTTGGTCAGCAGACTGTAGTGAAATATATTTTGTTTACAAGATCAGAACAACAGATTAATTTTCAAGTGTTTTTCATCAGTATATGGAAATTATAACTTTAACAAAACGACTAAAAATAATATAGTATAAAGATGAAAATACAATTTGAGAGCCTCATACGCCTATTTCCCCAAAATAGGATGAACGAATTTGCTATCGATTGCCAAGTGATTTGCATAAATCTTGTCTTTGATTGTAAACAGTTCATTTTCCCTAAATAAAAAAGGTAAACAACCCTTTAAATTCATTTACAAATTTGCATGTCTTCGGGAAATTGCTAGCTTGTGGAACTATTTTAATTTATGTACACCAATAAAGTGTATTTATATCATACCATATTCACCCAAAGTAACTTTATACAAATTCAAAAGTATATTTTATTTCATATATTATTTGCCGCATTATTATAATGTGATTCACATACAGAAAAAAAACGTCTTTCCCTTTAGTCAAATACTATAAAACAAGTCAAAATAAAGTATTTTGAAGGAAGAATGAGCTCAGAGAGTAAATTAAAGATACTTGATTTTGGAAGCTGCCTCTTCAACGAGAATTTATTTCTCATCTCTTCTGAAAATAAAAGGTTAAACTCTCAGAACATAGATTTCTTCATTTTATTGGTTTATTGGTCGCAAACGTAGCTAAAAAGAGACATTACAAAGACGTATTACAAAATATTTAAAGTATTCATTTTGGGCAAAACAAGAATATATTGGGCAATAAAAATATATTTAATAATAAAAATAGCAATAAACTAATTAGGATATAAGCCCATTAAAAACTCCAACTAAATACAATTTTATGTAGCTGTTCGGCAGTGTGTCTTAGCTTAAATTAATATTAAGGTATTTAAGATAGATATTTTCTAAAAATCTGCATAGTTTGCATCATGAATAAGCTTAGTAAATTAAATAAAAGGTGTGTCTTCTTAAAATGATCAATTTACTTCCCGAAAAACTATTTTCGACATGAAAAACACCCATTAAAAATCTCAAATAAACAGAAATTTCATTTAACAAGTGCCTCTTATTCCAGCAGTAGATCTTAACAATAAAATTAGATATACAATACAATGCATATTTGCAAGCCAATAAGAACTAATTTCCAACCTCTTATAAATATGAATTTGTTACCGCCCAGTAAACTTTTCCCATGTCATACACCCATTGAAAATCCAAAATAAATATTATTTTCATATCACATTTTATTTGTCGCATCAGTGTCAAGTGTGTCATAATTCGTGTCCTGTTCGGCAGTGGATCTTAACTATAATACTTCGTAGAAGGGCGTTCGTGGATGGGCATCATGGCATCGTGACTCAACCCTGGAGGACGACCTGTCCGCGGCGCCTCTGGTTGCCACGCCTCCTCTGGCCGCCGCCCTGGGGCTGGATGACGCGGACGTTGCGCCTCCGGTTGCCGCCCACTCGGCGGCGACGCTGGGCGGGGCGGCGGCGACGGCGGCTGTTGTTGTTGTTGCCGCTGATGCCGCGCCGACGGACGTTGCGGCGGCCGTTGTTCTTGCGGCGGCGCACCACCACGCGGTTGGCGCGCTCCTCCTCAACGGTGTCGTCGGCGGGATCGGAGGGGGCTTGGCGCTCCATCAGGGCCACCACGGCGCCGTCGGGAATGGCGTCCAGGGCGGCGCGGGGGACCAGGAGAGCCGCCTTGCCGGTCTTCCCGTCCAGGACGCTCTGGCCCTCGATCTCGATGATGCCGTCGGGCACCATGATGGCCCCGGCCTGGTCCCGCTGCACCACCATCTGGTTCTTGGCCAGCTGAGCTGGCTGGTCGTCGTCCTGGTCGTCGTCCTGCTCCTCGTCCTCCTGGTTCTTCCGGTAGGCCAGGCCACTGCGGGCGAAGTTCAGGCCGAGCTGCTGCTCCAACTCCTCGTCGTCGTCGTCGTTCTCATTGTCCTGCTGAACCTCGTCCTGCTGGTCGACCTGATCCTGGTCCTGGTCCAGGTCGTCCTCCTCCTCGACGATCTCGAAGCCCTGGACCACGGCGCCGGCATTGGCACGACCCTTGGGGATGGTGAGGAAGAGGTAGGGGTGCTGCGACCTCTGACCCTGCAACTGGCCACGCCCCCGCACCTGCCCACGCCCCTGGAGGCGTGGCTCGGTCAGGGCCGCGGAAACGAAGAGGCACAGGGCCAGCACCAAGATGGCTCCCAACTTGGACATCTCTATCCTGTAGGCTTTTTGCAAGTGCACGAAGAAAATAAAATTATATTGCGATTTACTGAAGACCGGATCCTAATTGTAAGCAAGGCCCAAACAGAACTGTACGATCTGCGGCGGCGGCATTAGGTTTTTATGCGAAAAAGTTCTGGCCAAAATCGAGAATCCAGAACCCAGAACCCGCAAAAAGCCAATGGCAGAGAGAGCCCCGAACACTCAGAATAACATTGGGCATAATTGCGGTCGATGTCGGCATAATTTCAAGTGGCGAAATTTGTGGAAATGTAGAAAAATGTAGATGGGGGAATAGAAATGGTAAGAGTCAGTGACCCTGTGGCGGGACAAAAGAAAGAGCGCTGAATAAATCAGCAGTCCGGCGATTGCCGAGTGTCGAATCAAAAAGTCGAAGATCACCAAAGGCCCAAAAAAGCGCGGCGGTCATGCTAATGACAAAACAATCAGAGACACGCACACAATTCTGGGCCCCCGAGAACCAAAAGACTGACCAAAAAGACTGAGAAAACCCGAGAAGTCAAGGGCCGGCCCGAACTTATGATGGACCTGCTCCCCAAGTCAGCGACGCATGCGAAGTGCGAGGCATCCCAACCCCAACCACCGGTCATATACCCAATCCCCGGTCAATTCCAATGGGAGGTATTGCCAAGACTGATAGCGCCTCGTTGGCCAAGAATAATGGCCCGTTGCCGTTCCTGGTTCTTGACTCTCGTGATTAATTGGCCAGCGAAGTGGCTTTCGCAGGTGAAAGACTGAAAGTCGACTAATATTTCACATGCGATCAATTCACAGACTCCAAATGAGCTGGCAAACATTTTTTAATTTTCATACTCATCAAGTTCATTATGCCGTGTACAAGATTTTTTTATTCGGATTATGGACTTGAGAATATACAGTTCAGTGTTTGTTTATTTATTTCCACATTGACCTATTTTTGTACAAATAGTATTATTTAGCAAATAGGTTAACAGAAAATGCGAACATAAAAATGGGCCAAAAAATTGATCAACGCTAAATTGATAAATTTTAAGGAAATTTTTTTAAATCACAAGTCTTTAGAGGTATGTCACTTTAAAATCGGACTAAATTTGGAAAAGTTTTGGACTGTGGAAGTCCAAGTGTGGGTCACCTTTTAACAACTCATCGGAAACTTAGAAATAAGTAACATGAAAATGGGTTAAAAATTCGATCAACGTTAAAATGAAAATTTTGAATGCAGATTTTTAGAGAATCTAATCACAAGTCTTTAGAGGTATGTCAATTTGAAATCGGACTAAATTTGGAAAAGTTAGGGACCGTGGAAGTTCAAGTGTGGGTCACCTTTTTACAACTCATCGGAAACTTAGAAATAAGTAACATGAAAATGGGTCAAAAATTCGATCAACGTTAAAATAAAAATTTTGAATGCAGATTTTTAGAGAATCAAACCAGAAGTCTGTAGAGGTATGCCATTTTAAAATGTGATTAATTTAATTAATGATTAATGAACTCTAAAAGTTTAATTTTAGGTCACTTTATGACGCGTATTTTCCTGCAACCCAAAATAAAGTCTTTTATAGCGAAGCCGACCAGTTTACCCAGCAATTCAATTGGGAAATAAATAAGCTGACTGATGTGTTATTTCTAGCAATTAAACTTGGCTTTCATTCGATTCCCATTTCAGATACAGATTCATCATTATCATTATTCTCCGGCTGCCGTAAGGTAAAAACGATGACAAAATTGAAAAAATAAATAAAATCCCAAGTTGATAAAACCGACTACCTTTCTGATTGTATGCTACGGAGATCACTCCACGACGAGGTCACTCAGGTCCTTCATCTTGAGCCCGATCGCCGTGAACCAGCTCCTGGGGAGCAGGTGGACGATGTCCTTGGAGAGGCAGAGGAACTCGTAGCCGGTCACCGCAACGGTGGCCCCCAGGGTAATGATCTTGAGCCACTTGATCTGCCCGCTGCTCCACTCCCGCCGCGCGAATCCCAAGTTGAGGGCGAACCACTGGCAGCAGCAGAGGCAGACGAAGCCGCAGAATCCCGTCAAGCGGTGGACGAGGTGCAGCACCAGGTGGCTCAGGTGGACCAGGGCCAGTCCTGTGATCAGGGAACCGGCGACCAGCAGGAATCCCAGGAGGCCGCAGGCTCCGTGCTTAGAGGCGAAGTGGCGGTCCCGCTCCTTGGCCCTGCTCTTGGCCAGACTCTTCAGGAAAATCCCGATCAGTCCCAGCCAGAGGCCCGCCATCCCGAGGACCATGTGCAGCAGGACCAGACGCCGCCGGCTGGTGAGGTCCTTGAGCCACCAGGAGTGGCACACCAACAGAGCCTCACCCGAGCAGAAGATCAGTCCCACGGTGGAGTACACCGCGTGCTGCCCGCTGCGGGAGTCGTCCATGCCCAGCGACTTCCTGACCACCACCACGGCCACCACGGTCAGCAGGACGTGGGCCAGCAGCTCCAGGGCGATCCTGTACAGGTCCACCTCGAACAAGGCCACCAGCAGTGGCCAGGCGAACTCGTAGATCACCACATGGTCCGTGGTGACGTTCTGCACGTGGCTCATGTTTCGGGTATTGTTAGTCTATTCTAGTTTCCAGCTTTCTGATTTTCAAGAGACACTTTTCAGCAGGATTGCTTCAAAATACTACTTTTGAAGGGAATTTAATATTCCAAAATATCTGTAATTTTTTAAAACATGTCCCCCCATTGATATTTAGCAATATGTTTTTCACTACAGGCTTGTAATACTCTTAATGTAGATCGATTGTTGCGTTCGAAAAACATTAAACTATTTTGAGTTCTGCAGTCTTTGAGCTACTTAATGGCTTTAAAACGAAGAAAATATCCTATTTTGTCGTTTTTTTTTTATCTTCTATTTTAAAATGTTAAGATTTCTTAAAACTGAAATCTTAATACGGTTGCGAACAAACTTTGTATTTCAAGGGAGTAGTAATATTTTTTGATGTTTATACATTTTTTAAAGTTAAAGGAAGATGGGAGAGATAAATTAATAAAACTGATTTCCACTTATATGTTAACACAAAAAATGGCCTGGGATAGTTTAAGAAATTAATATATTCCTGACTTGTGGCATTCCTTAAGCTTCTTTGCTTCAAGGTAGAATTCATTAACAAACATGGTAGATATCAACAATGATCAAAGAAGTCAGAGGTATTTTTAGACAAAATAATGTGGTTTAGTCACTCCAAGAGTTTAGGCATTTTGCCCATAACATGGTGAGATGTCAACTTTAAATATAAATATTTATAATGCAAGAGAACCTAGAAAACGGTAGCTGGGTTCGTAAAAAATTTGCAGGCCAATTTATTGATAGATCTGGATTTTTTCTCAAAGTCGTTAGATCGCATAAATTACATTTGTTCTTTTATGAGTTTCAACTTTTAACTCTGATGAACTGTTAGACAAAACTGGGTCACCAAAAAAATATCCATGTATGGATGGGAGAAATCCCCCTAACGGTTTTAAATTTGTTTCATAAGCCGGCCAATTTATAATAGCTGCTTCCCCCCAAAAAAGAAATCCAAACGCACTTGGGTCAATTTCATATTCAAACATATTTTATTGAAGACTTTCGAGAAGTCGCAGAAAAATCCGCTTGGCAACAGGCGGCGGAAACTGCGAAAAATTTCTAAAAAAAAAAAAAAAAAAAACAATATGACAAAAAAGAAACGCCAACATAATTTCCATAAGAATTTGCCGAGGGAGAAGTTCAACGGGGTCAGGCCGCTATAAACATGGTATTCAAACGAGACAACGGCACAAAGAAAGCTGCTGTCCAGTTCGCTGTTTTTGGCCAACTCCGGCAGATAGATAATAAATTGGCCTTTGTCGGATTATGGGCTGGGCCCCGATCGAGTTGAAAGTTCATTGTCCGTTCCCCGCGGGCCTTAATTAAATGGCCAAAAGCCGATTGGGCAGGTGCTGACCCCAGCCTGGGGGAATTTATGCGATATCCGCACACACAGCCAAATCGGAGGGCAGGAATCCCAAACTCTTTCTACGGCCTTTTCTAATTTGGCATCCAGTTTGGGCCAGCTTCTCGGCCACTTGACTGAGCGTTAACCCCGGCCTTTTGTCGCGCTGCGAACAATTAACGATCGTCGGAATAATGCTGGAATAATGTTGTCAACTGGCCGGTCTGAAGTGCTCGCATGTTGGCCCAATAGTGTCCGCTCATTTTGGGATGATTATGCAAATTTCCACCTTTGGGCCCGGGGGCCGAGCCATATGGCCATATAATCGCGCCAAGAGTGTTGGCAGCCTCTCGTCGCGATCTGGGATGGGTTTGCTGGATGGGATAGCTCCAGCTCCGCTTGACTTGCCAAACGCTGCCCGGGGTCATCAAGCTGGAATGGAATTTCTGCGTATCTTATGTGGCCCAACCAAGAGTCGATTGAGCCGGCGAGAAACGTGTAAATGTGGCCTACGAGTCGCGTTTTTAAGCAACATTGTAAGAAAACGATGCTCTGGAGTCTGATTTCAAACAATACAATTTGAAATAACTCAACAGCCCATATATGGAAAACTCTCTAGATAACAACAGCAAATCAAAGCTGTCTGCAAAATGAAAAGTCAATACGACAGTTTCATTTGGAAGTGATTGAGTAATGCAGTCACATGGGCTACGAAAACAAAGATAATTTAGTATCTTACTTAACATTAGTTTTCAATAAGTACATAAATTAAGAACAAAATAACTCGTATTATTTAAGCAAGATCAAGACTGCATTTGTATTATGTGAACTATTTTGCAAAAATTCAACCAAAAAGTTAAAACAAATATTTATGAATTTCTATTAATTCTTAAAAAGCACCTGCAAGCCTTTTGATTGGAAACTAACAATGTTCACGAAAGGTTTTTAAATATTAATTTCTTTGGCTGCTGTTTATAGCATTATGCGCAGTAATAAATAAAATTAAATATTTAAACAAATTATTATACCAAATGTAAAACTATCCGATCTCTACCCAGTTTTATAATTAGTGTGGCTCAGCTTTTTTAAGTTTTAAGCTTTGAGCTTTAAGGATATAAGCGAAATTCTTGCAATAAGCTTTAAACTCTGAGATCACTTAAAGTTTTTTAAGCTCGAAGATGTCAGTATTTATCAACTCTTCTAAGAACAACAATTCCAAACAAGCTTCTTAAACTTGTATAGTGTCCTGTCATTAGGTTTATAAAAGTTCCCAGATATCTGTTGTATATCTTGATAAGGCTTCCTGCTATGAAACTCAAAAGCTGCTGTAGACTACCTAAAAACTCCTTGTTGAACTTCCTAAAATTCTCGAGAAGCTACCTGCTATAAAAGCCCTCCGCAAGGTTGCCTTCGATCGATTATTCTGCTCAAGCAACTGTGTGTCAAATACCGTTAATCGGTCAACCAATTTGCATATCTATTCGAATATAATCTGCGGAATTAATTATGCTATTGACCTCAGCAGCGAATTTCTTTTCTCGCTGGGCGAATATTAATTATGGAAAGGCGAACAAAAATAAAATGAAGCGTTAGTAGATACATATTTAAATCGGTCAAAGCGCACGGGCCTCATTAATTAGCCATTTTTTTTGATTCGAGATCAGGTTTTCTGGTCTTTCGAGGTTCATTGATCTCTCGTGCAGATCTCGCATACGCAAACTTGAACTTTCAACTGGCAAACGAAAACAATAAAGAATTTAGTTATGCTAATAGTTTTCTCTCATCTTTTTTTTTCGCCGGCTCTTCAACTTTTTTGTCAGGCATTAACACACGCAAAAAAAAAGGTAAAAAAATTTATTTCTTTGTGGTTTTCACGGGGATTGAAAATCGTTTGGTTTTGGTTTTGTTTGTTATTTTCTTTTGTTTTCTTCATTATTTCGTTCGTTTGGGTTCGTTTTTTTTTCGAGGGGGGTCTAGGATTTTACAGAATTATGCTGGAAGTTTTGACTGCTCCAGAGGTTGAGGCTCCTCCTTTTGGATCTCCTCCTTCTTGGGTTCCTCCTTTTGGATCTCCTCCTTCTTGGGTTCCTCCATTTTGATCTCTTCCTTTAGGGGTTCCTCCTTCTTGATCTCTTCCTTCTTGGGTTCCTCCTTTTTGATTTCCTCCTTTTGGGGTTCTTCCTTCTTGATCTCCTCCTTCTTGGCCTCTTCGATCTGGACCTCCTCCTTCTGGACTTCCTCCTTCTGGACCTCCTCCTTCTGAACCTCCTCCTTCTGAACCTCCTCCTGTTGGAGCTCCTCCTTTGGCTGCTCCAGCGACCTGCCGCTCTTCCTCAACGCGAACCGCCTGTTCTGGTGCAGCAGGTCGAAGTAGGGATGGAAGTCGCCGTAAGGCACGTAGCGGGCATCGCCAAAGGCGGGTTGGACATGACGGGTCAGTCCGGGCTCGTCGTCATCGCCCACCAGGATGAACTCCTGCTGGTCGGCGGGGGGAGCAGCTGCCGCAGCCACCGCCTCCGAGACGGCCATCGCTTCCTGCTCCTGCTCCTGCTTGATCTGGGTGGCCTCCATCGCGGGCTGCTCCGCCACCTCGGCGACCTCCATGGCCGGGGCCTTCTCCACGATCGTTCCGGGTCGGATGCGGGTGGGCAGCCCCAGGCCGCCGGCCTTCACGGGCTTGGCAGCGATCAGGACGGGCTGGGCGGAGATGGGCTTGGGGGCTCCCGGGGAGGGGGCTCCGGTGCGCGAGGGCGGGATCTGGGGCGGCTGGAAGATGTCCATGAGCGAGGCGTCGGCCAGCAGGGGCACTGCGGCGGGGGTCAGCTGGGGTCGCCGCTTCTTCTGACCACCGCTGGTGCTCCTCACTGGGCTGATGGCGCTCTGCGGGATGTTCAGGATGAGGGGCTGCGCCTGGAGGCCCTCGGCCAGCGAGACCGGCGACTGCTGGTCCGGCGGCGAGATGCCCAGCTGGCTCCACGGGATGGTGATGTACTGGGTGGGCCGGCCCTGGCGCCGCACGGGCACGGTGAGGGGGGGCTGGGGGAAGGTCCCGCCCACGACGGGCACGCGCTGCTTCTTGGCCTGCCCCTGGACGTAGGCGTAGGGGTAGGGCGAGCTGTTCAGTCCGAGCAGCTCGGGGGCCAGGTAGACGGTCTGTCCGTTGCGGTTCACCAGAAAGGTGGTGCCCTGCTGCGGACGGCGGCCCTGGGAGCCCAATGAGGATGGGGAGGAGGAGGAGGTCCTGCGCAGCGTGGTGCCCAGCTCGCCGGGCGTCTGGCCGCGGGTGAACTGCCGGATCTGGCTGATGATGCTCTGCTGGCCGCGCTGGATGAAGTTCGGCTGGTTCTGGCTGCGACGCGTCGACGTGGTGGCGAAGAGGGGCTCGGGCTGGAAGTCCTGCTCCTGGCTGTCGTCCTCCTGGACCTGCTCCTCCTCCTCGTCGTCGTCGTCGTCGTTGTTGGCCTCCTCCTCCTCGTTCTCCTCCTCCTCGTCCTGCTGCTCAGCGACTGGCTTCTTCTGCGCCTTGGGCTTCTTGCTCGTCGTCGCCGGCTGACGACGCTTCTGGGTGACGGCCACCTGCTCCTCCTGCTGGAACTTCCTCCGCTGCTTCTGGTTTTGGGCCTGCACTTGGGTCTGCTTCCGCTTGGGCTTCGGCTTGGGCTTCTGCTGCGGACGCAGCTCCAGGGAGTCCTCGTCCTCGAACTGCTCCAGACTCAGGTCGTCCTCGTCGTCGTCGAACTCCTCGTCGAAGCGGTTGCCCTGCAGGTAGTCGTCCTCGTAGTAGTCCTCCTCGAAGGAGTCCAGTCGGTTGTTGAAGCGGTTGGGTCGCTGTTGGCGCCGCCTATTGTTGTTGTTCAGATTGCCGTTTCCGTTTCCGTTTCGGATTCCGTTGCCATTTCGGTTGCCGTTCCGCTGGGGACGCTGCTGCACCCGCACCACAATGTCCGGTCGCTGGGTGGTGGTCGAGGTGGTGGTGGTGGTGCTGCTGCTGGCGGCGGCATCGCCGCGCACCGGCGTCTCCACCAGGCCGGGGATCTGCTGGCCGGCGGCCGCCAGGCGATCGTTGAACCAGCCGGACACGGAGCCGGCCAGCGTGGAGAAGGAGGAGCCCAGCTGCTGGGCGGGATTCATGCCGAACAGCCAGGTGGCCGGCGAGGCGGGGGCACTTGCGCCGGGAGTGGCCGGCGCCTGCTTGCCCTGGATCTCCTCCAGCGTCGCCTGGCGCGGCTTGAAGGCGATCAGGGGGTGGATGATGAAGTCGGCCACCGTGTGCGGCTGCGGGGCGGCCTTCTCCTGGGCGACGACGATTGGCTCCTGGGCGACCACGGGCGGCTTCTCCGTGGGCGTGTTGGGGGCCATCGGCGCCTCCGCTGCTCCACCACACACAAATCACACAGAAAAAAAATGCAATTCAATCACACACAAACAAAACAAACAAAACACGGCACATGAAAAAAAAGAAGAAACACAGGCAGAGATTAATGGTGATTCTGGTGGGGGGGGGGTCCTCGGTCCTACCAATCAGCGCCATGTCGGCGATGGGCGACTCCGTCGACTGCTCCACCTCCGGAGCCTCGGTTACGGCGGTAGCCATCTGGCCGAAGGCCACTAGCAGGCACAGGCCCACCACCACGAACTTGGTCATGGCTACTCGGGATTCTCGGGGCTTGCTCAGGGTTTTCTCAGCGTTTTCTCGGGATTTTCTCGGGATTTTCTCGGGGTTTTCTCGGGGACGCTATCACGCACGCGACTGTTTATCAAGCTCTCGATTTCTGGGGGTCCACTGACAGAGGTTTCTTTTGCCGAACTGTTGGGGGAGCGACGCGACCCGAGCTTTTTATGTGCCGTCTACAAACGGTTTTGGCCAAAAGCGCGTGTTGGCCGGCAAAAAGAGCGAGAGATCCGGAGAGCCGGCGGCTTGGTAAAGCTCTCTCTCTCTTTTTTTTCCGTTCCAACTCGGGGCTGTAAATCAATTTGCGGTTTCTTGACCGCTGGCCAAAAGAGATCGGGTCGCAGGTCGCATTGCCAAACGGTCGCGGTGGCTCCGAAGCATGTCCAAAAACTAGTTTCAGGGCCCAGAATCGTAAATACCATGGGCTTTGTGGCCACGCCTAGGTTGTAAGGGATTTCTGGTTTCAGCCAGTTGGGTAGTCTTCAAGATCTGTTTTCCAAAAACTAAATTTAAAAACTTAAAATGTCAAACATTTCCTATAACTGGGTTTTTCAAAAAAAATACCCTAAAAACTTAAAATACAATCAAATACTTGTGGTTTTAAAATACCACTGATGTTGCATAAGATAAGTTTGAAAAATTATTTATTTATTATTATTTAATGCTTTTGTTTTGCTTTAAATGAATTGAATTCATTTCAGTTCCCAAAGACTCAAGATTGGTTAAAAATTTTTCATGTAAACGGCTTGGGTTTCCTAAAATTTGTAAGGTAATTAATCTGGAACTCATATGAGTTAAAATATTTCCGGATTTTTATGTTCTAGTACATTTTTCTTAAACACAGGGAATTTCGAACAAATTAATTTAGGACACACACGTATTAAACAATTTTAATGAGTTTAAAAAATACACTATATTAGATAAACATCAAGCAAATCGATTGCCTCGATTGATAAGTGAATGGTCCTAAAAATTCGGACTTTTAAACTAATATAAATTAATATCAATTGATCAAAGTCATTTAAGAAAGGAGCCTGCTTTAGAAGCTTTTTCCGACGACTTTTTTGGGAAGGAAAGAAACATTCGATTAAAACGAAACTTTCAGGTCTTATTGTTATATATTTCAAAAATCTTCTTAAAATTTTTCATTGAAATATTTCTCTTATTATGCCTGGTACAAGCATTTCGTGCAGCGGGATCGCAATTTCCATCAGAAAAATAAAATCCAAACAATTTTCAATTTTCAATAGTATAGCTTCTAGTTAAACCAAAAAAATTTAACAAAAAGTGAGATTTTCTACAAAATTTCGTAACTTAAAAAAAAAAATTTTTTTAATTACTTCAGATTGTTTAAAAAGTGGGTTAATCATAACTTTTTTAAGGTTTTTAAGGTTCAACTAGAAGACAATTTAATCCCAAATCCAACAAAAGGAACTTTTCGATAGGACGTTTAATTTTTTCCCTATCTTTCCTGCCAGTTAGGAGAAATCGTAAAAATTAAAAACCGAGAAATCGCATGTCTAAGTTTTCGTATATAAAAAATCGGATACAAAAAATCGTAACGCTGACTTACTTTTTCCCCTTTAACCTTAAAAATATTTTGAATTTGCTTCTGAAATTCTAGGGACACATTCTTGGATAGTTTGGGTAGTCATTTATGCAAAACAAAAATTCAATTTTTTGGAGCCTGTAAAGCAGGCTCCCATCTTAAGTCCCTTGAATGAGTGATGGATCGAGGGGGCTAGTAAACCCATATTTTTGAAGCATACTTTTGTAGCAAATGACTTTGTGTACATTTTTAACCGAGAGGGAGGGTTGTGAACCCCCATTTCGCTCCGTGGATCCGCCTCTGACCTGAATGTAATGGTGATTTCCGCCCAGAGATTTCTTTTTGCCGAATGTGGATCATTGTGCTAATTCCGGGAATGTTTCTTAGTCAGTCGGTCCAAGAATATAACTTTCCCTACCACAGTAACTTTCCAAATATGTTGACCCCGCGAACGATGAGGTGAGATGAGGTGACCCCAAGTGGGGGGGCCAACTTTCTTCGCCACATACCCCAAACACATGCAGAAAAAAGAATCACTTTGCTAATGAGTATTTATGATTTTTTTATGCATTTCCATTAGCATCAAACAACTTGGCTCGGATCTCTTTTGCTGGTCCAGACCTCAAAGCTTATGAATACATTGCGCTGCTCTCCGCATAATTTGGTTATTAAAACATTTGTTTATGTCGCCCATAATGGGCCGCAAATATGTTTTCCTTTTTTTCCCAGGCCGCCCTCGTCATTACAAAGAGCTGCCAACGGTAGCCGTGGAAAATTTAAATAATTGCCGCGGCAATAACATAAATTAGATAAACCATCGGAGAGGCTGGCAAAAAAATGTAGCTCGAAAAAACAGAGCACATAAATTAATCATACCACCCGTGGTCAGTGGCCCAAATTCGAAATTAGATCGGACGGCGGCCATCGATTGGTTCCCGATTCTATACGTTATTCAGGGAGATTAATTAATATTCAGGCCAGGGGATCGATATCGGAAATGATTAGATTTAACAGTCCCACAGACATTGTTGTTGTTTTGGGAAAGTTTCGCCATGTTCACCGCAAACACGTGTAATGTGCGTCACATAAATGTATGCTGTCTCAACTTTTTGATTATGAAAATACCTGAGACAGAGCTATTTTATATGCAAGTCCATTTATCGTTTTTTAACAGAATAATATTAAAAATTTCTTTCAGAAGGTTATATAATTATACTACGTTGTTATTAATGAGGATATGTAAATTCAAAAACCTCAAACTATATTTAGCTTAATATTTAGAGGAATGTGTGGCAGTTTTGTGTCAGTTATTTACAAAGCTACGAAGGCAGAAAGGTGACCCAAAACTGGACTTCCAGAATGCAAAACTCGGTTTACCGGGTAAAAATGCTTGTGTTTTTATTGATTATTTTTTATATTGATGCTCGGTTTTCCAATAGCTCGCAAAATGGTAACTTAGAGCCGTATAAAAATAGTTTTTTTTACTATGTGTTCAAAGAATCAGTTCTGGTACTTGGCATTGGTCTTAGTATTTGTAAAAAAGGAAAATGTTTTCTTAAACTTATTTGTTTGGAACTGAATGCAATACTGAAAATCTTTTGACTTAGGAAACTTAAACCATAAAATATGTAATTATCAACATTCGGCTTGTACATTTCCTACAGCAAATAACGTTGGCGTCTTTTTAAAACAACTTTTAGTAAAATAATTTATGTGGCCCGTTTTATAATTTCTTGTTCCTTAATTGGCTTTGATATTGAACAAAGCTTAAGCGACAAAACGTTATTGATTTAAATTAGCAAACAATAGCGAAAATAAATAAATAATAGTAAGCAAGCGGCCATAAATCGCATAAAACCATAATCCGTCTTGCCATTATTTCGCTCAGCTCGCAACTTATAGTTCGATGGGTTAACAATTTAATCGCTGGCACTAAGTGGAACCGACTTTCAATGGGGTGAATGGCGGAGAAAAGAATAAATTTCGCACTATGGACTCGATCCATTTGATTGATTTAAACGCCCGTTGTTCGGTCCGAACGGGGAACACATGCTGGCCAGAAATGGCCAGAAATGGCCAGGCATATGAGATGTGGCCCAAATAAGCCCCGAACTCTGACATCTGGGGGAAGAACAGTGGGACCTCGCCCACTTCGGACAGTGACAAATGGAAACGGCTTGACTTATTGAGAATCTCACTTTTGACCTCAAAATTGGCTCAAGAATCGGCCAGACGGTTCTCTTTCTTTTTTTTTTTATATATATATTTTTCCCTATTTTTGAGACGACCCAAAATGCAAATTTCTCGATTTTGGTAAGAGGCAAACTGCAACTGGAAATGGAAATGGAGCTACCAAAAGTCAACGTTCTGGGATCTCTGGGCTGGGATGGTTTTAGGTTTTCGGTTGTCGATTCCCCATGTTTTCTGTTTCTGGTTTCTGTGCATAAATCAGTCGACAGACATTTGCATAGTTTAATAATTTGCCAATCGTCCAAATCCTCTCCAATTTCGCCACATTTTACTTTGTTCTGCCTTGCTACCTAATTTCTTTTGTTTTTCGGGTGATTTTTATGTGTCTCCGCTGTTTCGCCGTTTTTCTGCGGCCAGGTGAACGTTCCTCCCCTGTATAAAATGTCTTTGCCGGGCACTTGATGGACCATTTAATAGAGGCCCTCGTCCAGCGACAGACTTAAGTCCAGGTCCAAGTCCAAGTCCAAGTCTAATCCCAAGACCAAGTCCGCAGTTTCCAGATCCCATCATTATGGCAATTAAGTTGGTAGCCCTTTTGGCCATCGGCCTGGCAATCTTGGCCGTCTGCGAAGGTGAGTTGGTGATCTCAGATGATCTTTGTTCGCTTCTGCAAGTCCCATCGTAATCGAATATTCGCTCGGAAGTCGTAGTTACTGATTAATAGAAAACTCTCCATTCATCAAATCTATTCAATTTTGTTAGATTTAATCACCAGTTTAATTCCAAGAAATCTTCCTGAATATCACAGACTTTGAAGGGCTCTTTCAATTATGTATCTGTACTGGCATTCTTCTCAAGTCTTTGCCATTTGATTTGCTGTACAGTATTACAAATTCGTATTCCAATTTCCCTTTAATTTAAACCAAATATTTATCCCACTAGCCCGTCACGTGAGTGGCCACCGCAGGCAGCACTACGAGCAGCGGGCGCTCATAGCGAAGCCGCACAGTGGGCCCCAGGGACGCGTCTTCCCTGGAGCCGTGGCCATCAAGAAGCTGGTCCTGCTGAAGTTCAAGAAAATCGTGCCCATCTCCCTGATCCTGCTGAAGTCGAGCAACGAGAACGAGGCCGAGCTGGTGCCCGTCTACCCCACCGACCAGATCCCCGAGAACGTCCAGTTCATTCCGACGCCCAACGGCATCTCGGGCCACAAGGACGTCCAGGCCATCGCCATTCCCGCCGAGCTGCACGACCAGCTGCAGCTGAACGGACTGACCAACCTGGAGAACATCGAGGCCCTGCTCCAGAGCAGCTCCATCTCCTCCGCCGACAACGAGGGCGAGACCCCGGTGGGCAACAGCATCGCCGTGGCCCAGCCCGAGGATCTGGTGCTGGAGCAGCCGGAGAACGATGAGGATCAGCTGTTGGAGGGCGCCTCCGCCTCCGACGCCCCGGCCGCCCCCTCTGCCGCCCCCGCCGCCCTGCGCCGCCTCTCCGCCGACGAGCTGCTCCGCTCCGGCGTCCGCAACTCCGCCCAGCAGCAGCAGACCAGCGTGGAGGAGATCCCCCTGCTCCTGTACTCCGCCGGCGAGGGCTCCTCCTCCGGCGGAGTGGCCTCCGGACGTCGTTTCGTGGCCGCCGCCCCTGCGCTGCGCCGTCGCCAGCAGTTCTACAACTAGGTTGCAGATCCGGTCCCCCGATCCAGGACCCATCCTCTTTCCATCCCCTCCTCCTCTCGATGGCTGTCACACGGGCTTCACTGTACCACTTCCTAACACTACCTCCTACTACTACCACTGGCTATTCTTTTTTTTTTTAGACTGAACTGAATATAAATTAACGTTATGAGCGAAATGACAAAAGGGGCGACTTGTGCTTCCGGGTGGTGAAGGGTCTCTAGTGGGTCTGCTGGAAAAGGTCTACACTCGCAGAAATCAGGGCAGGCAACTGGCAAGTTCGGCAGAAAACTCCCATTAAGAGAGCTTAACAGTGCTGAAAAGTATACAAGTTGGAGGCAGGCCTAATAGTGAATGGAAAATTTCGAATATATTCATCAGCATTATTGCTTATTTCCTCTGAAAGAAAGAAACAGTCTGAAGTTGTGTAGAACAACAAATAATGGGCATCATTATTAAAATGACCGAAAATTACAAAAAATCATATAATTTACAAAGAATTCCTTATGGGATAATTCAAATGAAAATGAATTTAATCAACTGAAACTACCAGGGGTTATTAAAATCAAATTAGAATGCTTAGTTTGACAAAACTATTGTGATAAAAACAAATGGTAAATGACTAAAATATGGTCGTTCTGTAATTACATTCCAAGTTCAAGGGATTACCTTTGGGGTTGAAAAAATACTTGGATTGATGGTGAGAAGTTTTAGTCAATGGTGTCCCCGAGCTTAAAGCACTAGTACATTTTTTTCAGTGTCGCCGAGGGGGCTGGAGATCCTTGTTTGGGGCGCTGCTTATCAGGCGACTGCAGTTATCAGGCCTTTGTGTTTGGGCTTTGTGCCGTTGACGTGACATGTCCTGTCTGTGCCTCGGCCTCAGCCTCGGTCCCAGTTTCAGTTTCAGTTTCGGAGTCCCGATCCCAGTTGCAGTCCCAGTCCAAATCGCTGCCCAAAGAGTCCTCGTGTGGCAGGCTGCCAACAAATTTGAGCCAACAAACAAAGCAGCCACAAAACACATGGCACAAATTTTGCTTAGGCGCAAAAGTCAACGGCACAAGAGGCCCAAAGAAAGGCGGCCGCACAACAAAAGCGACACAAAGATGGGACACGTTAACCTGGCATTTTCGAGTTGAGACCACGACTAGGGGATGTCCTGAGATCCATTTCAGAAAGTCCCTTGCCAAGGCCTTGAAAACCACAAATAAACTAAACTAAAGCCTCTAAGGTCCTTTCAAAAAAATATTAAAATAAAAATAAGATTATTGTTGAATAGAATATTTTAATGTGATAACTGAAAAACAATAAAAGACCAACCAACATTTATTTTAAGAGCCAATAAATATACCATACTTTCTAACCATACAAGAAGAAGAAGAACTTTAATTTCAAAGGAACTTTTTTCTGGTTGGTGAGGGTATCAAAACTTTATTTCTTTCCGAGTGCAGCTACCTATATACCCCGCACACCCCCCCGGTTGCCCTGTCCCGTGTCTTATTTGCCGCATTTTTGACAGGATTCCCCCAAGCAACAAAGCCACCCCCCCTCCCCTCCCCCCACGGAGATTATGCAAGCGTTTTCCGAATTAGCCAGGCGGAGAACAAACAAAACAAAGGGATCTCACGGGACAGACATACGGTAAAAATATTGCCACACTCAAAAGCCTTCCGTTTTAAGCTTTAAAAGTACATTCTGCTGTTTTCATTTTACGAATTAATAAGTGCAATCACAATTTGCTTGAACTGAATGGGATGATGATAATTAAAAGTACTTTCATTCAAGAGAGAGAGCGTTCCAGAAATATCTATAACCAATTAAACGTAATATTTAAAGAGCACACAAGTAGGTCAAGAAATATTTGACGGCATACTTTTGGGCCTTTATGGGTCAAAAGTGTCTGGAATTTGCATCTTTATGGGGAATAGCCAATACATTCTTTAACATAGAACTGTGGTTTCATAATAACAATAAAAGTCTCTGTTTATCCGTATCCCAAGTTCCTGCAGTTTATTCTTCATTTCGGAATTTTCCGCCATAAGTTCTTCTTCAGCCAGCTTGAGTCTTGAATCGAATCTGGCTTTCAGCCCTAACTTGATTTCATCCAACGTCATTCGGATATTATCAGTATCGTCGAATATCGGGTTGAGTGCGGCCAGGCAAAAGGAGCAACACTGTCTTGGTTCATCTTGGAGAACGCACAACGACTGATCCTTTGAATTCAACCCAATTCCTCCTTGAACACTTGGAAAAATGAATAAGCCAAGCAAATAGGATAATAGCCTCAGCATCTTAAGTTGTTCGACCTACTCAAAACGAATTTGAAAAATGTACTGAAATGTAGCTGTAATTCGAAATAACAACGAAGCCTAAAATATTATAAAATATAATATGTTCTTATCGTGGCCGTCCTAGTTTCACATCCGTCGGCCAACATCTGGATAAGCTCCAATCACCAAATATGTATTTGTATGGACATATAAATAGAAATAAGCTAATGTTTTTATCGCATATTTGTGCTTTAAATATTTATGTCACTATTTGTTAGTTTGAAAAACAAGAAATGGGCTTTATTTTTTTTTAATCATTTGGAAACCAATTAAACAAATCTTTTGCTTCGTTTATTTCAGCTTTTATGTGCGCAAATATGTTGGGATTTTCAGAATCAAGAATCCAATGTTTTCAGTGATTCATTTGGATCATAAAAATAAAGTTGCTGAATTGTGGAAAGTTTAAAGAGCATTTTTAATCTTTTGAGCGAACGACCCAAAATTATTCCTGGTTTTTCTCTTTTTAGTGTTTGCTTTAAATGTACATCAATGTTCAATGAAAGGAAACGTTAATAAATAGGAAAACAAATCATAAAAACAGCAATTGTATGAATTATTGAAATTGAAACAGAAAACCATTGATTCGCTTTAATTTCCTTCTTATCGGTGGGCAATGGAAGTCGCAATAGAAGTAGTCGTAACCCCAGCCGGAAAATCATAAATAGGGGTTAAGCAAGAAGGTCACCTGGGCAGTTAACCCCC
This sequence comes from Drosophila kurseongensis, assembly GCA_018153305.1. Classification (NCBI taxonomy): domain Eukaryota; kingdom Metazoa; phylum Arthropoda; class Insecta; order Diptera; family Drosophilidae; genus Drosophila; species Drosophila kurseongensis. The sequence continues at coordinate 3,818,057 of JAECXX010000141.1, forward strand.
TACTGCCCCCCTACTGTGATGTCACCTTCTCACAGCTTAATACATCTTATACTCTATTATTTTGTTGCTGTTGGAATAAAAACAACACACTTGGCCGAATACTTTTTATTACGGCAAAAAAATGCTTTTAATTTAGCAATAAATTTACAGCAAAAGTCAAAAGAGCAGCTTCAACTTGCAATTTCACAATAAAAACTTTCAACATATATTTTTGTATAAACAAGAAAGGAAGCAATCTTCGGCAAGCCGAAGTTTATATACCCTTGCAGTTGTTACAAATCTACTACATTTCGATTTCTATGCCTATATTACTAAAAACAATGAAGCTATGTCGATTTTGCGCTGCATTTTAATTTAATTACAACCGTAATTCAATAATATTTAAATATTACCAAAACCCAAAAAACAAAAAAAAAAAAACAACAAAGTTATAATTTTTTGAATTTGTTTTCCGATTGTTCCTATGGGAGCTATATGATATATGAACCAAAATAAATATTTTTTTAGCTGAGAATACCAATCGATTGAAAACTTTGCCACGAATTTAACGAGTTATGAAATTCCAATTTTTATACAAAAAAAAACTTAGTTTTTGTTGGCGATTTTGTCATCTTTCATTATTTTACTTTTTGGCAACTAGTTTTCACTTTTTTTTAGAAATTCTTCTTTAAAACAAAACATTTCTTGTTTATGTTTGTCAAAATGCCTTCAAGTGAAACTCATGGCATTCAAATGATTTACTTTCTGTTTTATTTTATGCTTGCATTGCCAAAAAAAAAGGGACTTAAATAGAAGAATTGTGTGCAATTAGGGACTAAGAGGGCTGTATTGTATTTTCTAGCGACCATAGTAGGGTGGCGGCACATAGATGGTGACCTTCTTGCCGTCGCCCCCGCTGCTGCTGCCGTTGTTGTAAAACCGCCCACAGGGCGGTGGTCCGTAGTAGGTATATGTGCACACGGTGCAGCAGTTGATGGGCGTGGCCACCACCACCACGGGCGTTTTCTTATTGGGATAGACGGGCGGGTAGGGGTAGGGCATGGGTGGGGGCGGTGGTAGTGGTCTGGGTGGCGGTGGAGGTGGGTAGGGGGGTCTTACAGGGGCACAGCAGCTTTGAGGCGGCGGTGGTGGAGGGGGTGGTGGGGGCGGCAGTGGCGGATACGAGGGATCCACCACATAGGTCTCACAGCAGGTCTGCTTCTGGAAGGCCTCCAACGTGCAGGGCGAAACGCAGGAGTTGAAGAGTCCACTGATCCAGTCGTAGATCAAGCTGAAGGTCCGGCCTTGCCGCTGGGTACTATCGTAGGGTCCGAAGGCATCCACCGATGTGTTGAGTGGTGATTTTGCAACCTCCTCCAAGTCCTGCCTAGAATTCTCCGAGCTTTTAGGCTGAAAATCTTCCAGGCGAGACGACGAGTGGTTAAAGTACACATACTCAAAGTTATCGTTTATCGAAGAGGTCCTGGACGAAGTGCCGTTTTGGGGGCGTGGTCGCCAGCGCTGCAGACGAATCTTTTGTTGAGCACGATGCCGAACTACGGGTTGAAATGGATTCACTTTAATTGAAATGCATTTAAAGTGGCCCAATATAACATAAAACAAAACATTCCATATTTCCCCACTTTGATCTATATCAACATATAACTATATTAAATTAAAATAAATTCAAATCACAATCAACAAATACCCGTTCATCAACAACTTTTAGCCACATTTAACAACACCCAACCGCATTGAACCATATTAAACAATATTCAACAACATCAAACAACATTGATTAACATTCTACAACATTTAACATTTTTTGACAACATTCAACAACATTCAACAACATTCAACAACATTCAACAACATTCAACAACATTCAACAACTTTCAACAACATTCAACAACATTCAACAACATTCAACAACATTCAACAACATTCAACAACATTCAACAACACTCCACAACATTCAACACTATTTGACTTGTTAAACTTGACTAAGTTATTTAACCTGTTTAAAAAGTGTAATCATTTAACGCAAAGGTGCTGATGGTGTGTTTTAAATTATTAAAATGCAGTTTTATTCTCGTGCTTTTCGTGGGTGACAAAAAAAAGTGTGTGTTTGTTGCTTAAGAAATGTGTAAAACTAACGTCCGTAGAATCCAAAGCCGCCAAAGCCCCCACCGAAGGCGTTGCTGTTGGCATTGGCACCACCACCGCCACCGCCACCGCCGAAACCATCGAAGCCACCGCCATTGGCGCCGGCATTCGCGCCAGCACCACCGCCATTCCCGAAGCCACCTGCATCCGCGTTCGCATTGGCATTGGCCGACTGGCCGTTCTGGGCGGTGGCGGTGGCGCTGCTCGAGGCCGAGTTGGTCACGAATCCGCCGGGTCCCTGCTGGCTGCTCGTCTGGGCATTGGTCTGGGCGGTAGCGTCGCCCTGGCCATTGTTGCCCTGGAAGATGCTCTGGCTGTTCGCGTCGCTGGTGGCGTCCTCCCGGTTGCCCTCCTTGGTCACCTGCGAGTTGGTGTTGGCCGTGTTCGTCGAGGAGCCGAACTGGTTGTTGTTCGTCGACGTGGACCCGCTGTTCGAGGTGTATGTGTCGCGATCGCCCTGCTGCGTGTGGCCGGTGTTGGCGTTCGCACTGGAGGCCTGCTGCTGGCCGGGCTTGAAGTTCAGCGCCTGGCTCTGCGAGTTCTGGCCACTCTCGAAGCCCCCGTTCGCGGTCTGGCCCTCGTGGGTGTTCGTGTTGGCGGAGCTCACCTGTCCGCTGCTCCCGTCCGCGGCCAGGTTGGAGCTGATCGAGCTGCTGCCTGTGTTCCCGGGACTCGCATGGTTGTTCGTCGAAGCCTGCTGGTTGAACCCGGGTCCTCCGTGGGCCTGCGCGTTGCCATGCGCCTGGTTCTTGTTGCCCTTCTTCCTTTGCTGGTGATGCTGCTGCTGGGGCTGCTGACTGTAGAATTCGTTGCCACCGAACTGGGGACCACCGCCAAAGCCAGGTCCTTCTCCGTAGCCTTCACCGAAGCCAGGGCCTGAAGGGAGTTCGAAAGTAGTTTATATACAGTCTAAAGGATTGGCAAATTAACATATTTATCTTCTCATGCACTCTCAAAACCTATCCTTCCACACTGCGTATGAGTTATATTGAACAAAACGCCTGCATACGCCATGTTGACTTCAGTTCTTAGTTATCTCTGTTGTTATATTACATTGTTAAACAAGAAACTTCGAAGTTAGTAGAAAGGGATATCCTTTTAAGAAAAATTTAAAACTTGATTAACAAATTACTCTTATTAAATGGCGTGTGCACCTACTACAAATATTTGTATATTCAATTATTTTCTGAAAGGATAAGCCTCATAACAATCAATAATCATTAAATAAAATGTATATTCATAAGCAAGTTTAAAAGAAAATGGTTTTAAAAATACATTTGTTTGCATTTTCGGAGTGAGTATCTAATGCTATTATTGTTAAATATTTCTTAAGATGTTAAATGTTTTTTTGGTATTCGCCTAGAGAGTTTTGCGTGAATCATAGGTGATTTATATTTAAAATGAAGGCGATCAGTGATGTTTCATTTAAGTACTCGTATAGAGTGAGGTTCTATCTTTAAAAACGATGAGCTGACAGACGTACCACCTCCGAAGCCTTGACCGCCGAATCCTCCGAAGCCTTGACCGCCGAACTGCCTCCTCGGCCGGTCGAGAGCCAGGCCAAGGGGCCCCAGGCCAAAGGGTCCCGCGGCGAAGTTGCCGCCGGGGTAGCCGAAGGGCACGAACTGGGCCCTCCTCTTCTGCCGGCCGCCAAGCACCTGGGGCTGGCGCACCAGCCGCTGGAAGGGACCGCCGAAGCTCTGGCCGTTGGTGGCCGCATTGCCGCCGAAGCCGCCGGTGGTGGCCGACGTCTGGCCCCTCCTGGTCTTGCCGAAGGCATTCGAGTTGGCCCGTGTGTCGGTGACGGTGACGCCGCCGAACTGCTGCGTGTTCGACTGCGTGTTGCTGTTCGATCCCGCCTTGGCGCCCTTGCCCTGGGCATTCACCTGGGCCTGGGCCAGGGTGTTCGGATTGGCCACGTTGCGGTCCAGGTCGAGGTTGAGGAAGCCCAGGCCCAGGCGGAGGTCCCCATCGGCGCCGCGCTGCAGGCCGAAGCCGTTCTGGAGATTCTGGGGCGAAAGCGAGGCGCCCAGGCCCACGTTTCCGATCCTCAACTGGTCGGCGATGCCCTGCGACACCTGCCCATTGGCGTTCGTGCGGGTCCTGGTCACCGTGTTGCCCAGCTGCAGGCCGCCCAGGTCCACGTCCCTCGTCTGCGCCTGGCTCTTGGTCACCACGCGCTGCCCATTCTGCTTGGTCACCGCCCGCGAGTTGGACAGGCCCTGGGTGTACTCCAAGTTGTTGCCGAAGTCCACCTGCCGCTCGTAGGCGTTCGTGTTCGCCTTCGAGACGGATCCCTGTCGCTGGCGGGGCTGCTGCTGGAGCTGCGGCTGTTGGTAATAGACCAGAGGTTGTGGTTGGGTTTGGTACTGCCGATACACCTGCTGCGGCTGGCGGTATACCTGTTGGAACTGCGGCTGCTGGTAGGCGAACTGCGGCTGCAATTGTGGCTGGAACCCAAAGCCTCCGAACTGCGCATCGGCTGTTAAAAGTATGTACGAAAATAAAAGTTAACGGAAGCATTAAATCCAAGCTACTATTTATTGATAGCCTGACTGCTCTTCAAACCATATACTGTGTATACTTAACATTGTCGCGCATACGCCGTGTTGTCTTTACGTTGATACTATCAGAAACACTGACACAATAACCTTCAATATGTTTAGACCGAGCCTTAAAAAATGCTGTATTGCATTTTTACCACACTGTTCTTCCTTTAAAACTAAAAATCTTCCGCAAAAGACTGCGTATTAGTCATTTTATTGCCCATACGCCGTGTTGTCTTTCCCTTGATACCTTCTGGAACTCTAAAATTACAATATTTGGACTCAAAGACACACTTACATGCTCATTAAAAAATGTTGTTCTTAATTCAAGCTGACTTTTGAAACCAAACCTCCGTCATTTACTGCGTATTAGTAATAATAATGCTCATACGCCGTGATGTCTTTAATATAAACATGTTTAAACTCTGACATAATTTTTTTTATTTTTTCTCTGTAAAACACTTCAGTGGCAATAAAAAAATACTTTCTTAATCTTAAACTGAAAGCATTTCGTCATTCAGTAATTTAAAGTCTTTATTTGACCACGTATGTAAGCTTTATTTCTAATTTATTTATTTTGTTATTTGTTTTGTTCGTTTCACGAAAACTGCAGAGCATTCCAATTCATTGCTTTCTAAAACGTTTTTGACTTTAAGCTATTGTCAGTGGCAAGGACATTTCATCCTTTTCAGTTGCTACTAAAGCGATAATAAAAAGTGGTAACACACATCAGTGGAAAGTTCCACAAGTTGCCCTGACAGCAGTCAAAAGTAAACACAAATCCCTAACGCGATGCATTTATAATCTTTTCGCAAAACTTGTTCCACACATACCATTTTATTGTATTTTATTCCGCCACAGCTCTTGAGTATTGTTCGTTTTTATTTGTTAGATAGCACAGAAACGAGAGAGATGGATGAATGCGAAAAAGAGATGAAAGTGGGGAGATCTCTAACAGGTTTATCAGAAATATTTTGTTTATTTCAAATTATCTGGTAACAGGTAGTGGCAGTCAAATAGATTGAGGTTACTGTCTTCTCTGTCTTTTTCGACATTAGATTTCGACAGTCCCAAAAACAATTTTTAATATGTTTGGATTACGTTCTCAATAGAAGTTGAAATTGTAAGCAAGAGTTGAGTATGTTTTAAGACCAATTTGCATACAGATTTTTTCTTTTTAACTGTTGTATTAAATTGATTTCTTCTTATTTGTTATCTTTAATTAATTCCGATTTGAAGATAATGAATAATGTGTATTTCACAATGGAAACATTATATTTAAATATATATATATATAAGTAATTATTTAAATAATGAAAACCCATAAACCCTTTCCGCTTGTCCTTAATGGATTTTAAGTATGAGTAGTAAATACTTAAATATTGAAATTAAAATGGTTATAGAAATATTTGTTCGCCAATAATATGGCTTAAAAGGCGGTAAGAACACGGATAAGCCTTTAGGCCTTTGATGCCGCTTCTACCTCTTTACCCATCTCCTTCTTTTCCTGTATTTCCGTCTCTCTCCCCATTCGTGAAAGAACACTTTCCACTGTTTTTCTGTTGACAATGCAACGCACGTAGGCGCAAAATCCAGCGATAATTTTGCAATTATTGCTGTAATAACAAAGGACCGTGTGGGTGTGTGTCTGTGTGGGGGCGAATGTGTATGTTGTGTGTGTGCGTGGGGGTATATATCCTGTCATTATCCTGTCTATGCCCGATTCCCGGCGCCATGGCGTATTTCAAAAATATTTACCTTGCGGTTGACAAACTGCCAGCCAGCACACAATTAATCCAACAAATGCGTGTCGCATCCTGGCTGCGTATCCGTTCTCCTGCGTCCTCCTGTTTTCCGTGCACCCGTAATTTTCGTACTACCCGTACTCTGAAAATCCGTATTCCTCTGCCGTACACTCGCCGTCCTGCTCGCACCTTAACTGGGTGGCTAATTTTCCGTTGCCGTTGCGAAAACAGCGCACGCAATGAGCGCGCTTTTGGCCGCCGGCCGACTTTTATTGTCTCTCCGCCGTGTTTTTCTGCGGTCCGCTGTTCAGTTTGCTGTTCCGCCGGTTCTTCTCCGCAGCTCTTCCGCTCTCACTTCACTGAAAAAAATTATTGTTTCCCCAATAAAGACATGAACTGACCCTTAGCACTTTAACTTTTTGTTTCATCGGCAAAAACATTTCGGTTGCATAAAAACCTTCTGCATATGTTATGTGTGTATTACAGCCACTTATAAAATATGTGTTTTTTTCTGATTTATTTACCTATTATATTTACACCACCAAATAAAAATTGTTTTTCAAGGACTTTTTTCAATGTTACTGAATTGCTTGTACTTTAACTCTTATTATCTTTTATTTTGCTTTCATTATTTTATATTTTAGTTGACTCATTAAAGATCATTGCTTTAGTTGGGTAAAACATACGACCCTCATTTCAAGTATATTAGGAATTTCATATTCCTCCAGTGTTTAATATCCTTGTTAAAAAAACGTAAAAACGTAATATGATTGACATAACAAATAAAAAAAAGTTGTGAATAATATAATTTTTCTCCGTGTACCTCTCTGGATTTTTCGGGTTTTTAAACACGTTTTTGGAGAGCGCGATTGAAGTTGTTGGGCGTCGGACGTTCCGTTTCGTTCTAAGCCCGTTGCCGGTTTGTTAATCGGGCTTTAAACTAATCAATAATTAACGGCCGACTTGACATCCAACCGTCAATATGCCTATTGTTCGGTGCGACAGACCCCCGAAATAAAAACAAAATTCTGGTTTTACTCGTTTCGCAGGGTACGATAAGCAACCACTTTGGCTGATCACTTTTCGACGTTGGTTTTTTTCTGTTTCGATCACGTATGGTAAATTTTTATTTTTTGATTTCCCTTATCACTAGAGGGTTTCTCTTTGGGGGGATTTTCGACATGGAGAGAAAGGCTTACTTGATTATCCGGGTGTATATTTGAATCACTTAAGACTCTCCCGTCGAACAGAGAAAGCCCATCGGTGAAATGGTGCTTAGATAATCGATGATTTTATTACATTGATTGGTAGACATTTTTTTGTAATAAACACATGCCATTTGTTAAAACTACATAACTGTGTTCAAACAATTTTAAAATATTTCAAATATTATTCATGTTCCCAAGCAAATGTTTAAATATTTTACCAATATTTCTAAAAAATATTAAATCGTTACATCATTTTTATAATACACAAATAAATGCTTAATTTACATAATTTTTATTCATTTAAATTATTTTCTTCTAAATATTTTTACTTTTGAGAAATTAATCTTTTTGATGTGACCTACAAAAACATTCAAGTACTTTTAAGTATTATAAATTTTAGCAAATGATGTAAATGTTCTGCTAAAAGCCGTATAATAATACCTAATAAATGTATTTTGGCTGACTTGCTAACTATTTTGAATGACTCTAATTTTTCTGGGTAATTCCCCTTATCGACCTTAGCACAAGTGGGCTTTCGGACGAATCCCCGGCTCACAGTTTCGGTTTTGATTTCCGCTGAGCATCTGCCACTTCATGGTCAAGTTTTGAACTTCAAATGAACGCGCTGTAGGTCAATTGGAATCCGTTCGTTGGGCGCCACGTTTTCCCCCTCCTCCCCCCATTTTGAACATCTGCCAGCCCCGACACCCCCCCCCACCAGTTTGCCACTTGTGCCCCCTTAAAAGCCGCTCCCAAAAAAAATAAAACGGCAGCCTCCGCATTTGGTCAGCAAACAGACAAACAAGTAGAAGCATCGACCAAAACCCGTCTTAACTCGCCTCTTTTTTTTATTTGTTGATGTTTTCTTTTATTGACAAAAGTTTTTAGCGCTCATTTCGGGTAGAAGGGGCTGAAAAATAAACCCGTCCCAAGAACAAAGTGTGCGAGTGTGTGGAATAAAATTAAGCCAGCAGGTTCTAACTAATGAACTTGTAGATACATTTGTATCTTTCGGATGGGCTGCTTCCCTTTATGAATTAATTGGGTTGCTAATAGCGCACAAGCTCGAACCGTGCAGATGTGGGCCGAGAAAAAAGGTAAAATCTATCACAAAGATTTTATATATTACATTTTTAAGCACTTAAGCACTTAATGTGCCGACTGCAACCTGAAAATGTATTTCAAATTAAAATTTGTACAAACAAATATGCAATCGAAACAAATATTACTTCGTAAATATTAGTCCAATCAACCATATTTCTTTAGATTTTTATATACACAGACCAATTCTCTATCAATAAGTAATTAGTAAGTTGCAATATTTAAAACGCTACCCAATTTAAACCAAATTTGAGAAAATCCGTTTAGCTCTATTGTTATTCTTGAAATCGAAATTTTCTCGCATCCCTAACTTACAATAATTCTGTCTAATGATGTGATATTCTAGCGCTTTGGCAGAAATGTTGTTTACAAATCGAAATTTGTACACTGCAAGAAACCAGTGAAGGGTAACAGCAGCAAGGCCATAGTAAATTGGGTCAACACGCATACACACACACACAACTGCAACTTTCACCGGGGAGAAGGAGACAGAGAGAGTGGGTGTGTGTGTGTGTGCGAGAAAGAGAGGGCTTAACTTCAGTTTGGTGTTCGATATAAAAAATTGGTTTTTATTGTTATTTCATTTCTAGCGTTTATCGGTCTGGCGGCATCTTTACGCTGACGACTCCCCCGTACACCCCTCTCTTTCTGACCGAGTTTCCCCCTCTCTTTCTGGCCAGCTTTTATGGTTCTGCCTTGAACGCGTGAAATGGAGTAGAAAAATTGTTTTTCTATCAAAGGCAAAATATCGCAGCAAACTCTCAAGCCCCCCGAAAGTACCCCTTCCATTTTTTGTTTGTTTTTTTTCTCGACAATCCCCCCCCACCCCTTCTCCTTGGTTTCTATCAATTTAATGCCCACAACTTTTCTGGACACGCGGCTTTAACTTTTTTGTAACTTTATTCTATTTTTATATTTTATTTTTGGCTTGGCCCCTGGTTTCTGGTTCCATTTCCCGACGTTCATGATGCCACTTGTCCTCCGAACGAAACTGTCTGACTTTGATTTGTGCTGCTAATTGGAGTTTCATTTGCTTTCGAGGGGGAACATGCACACGGAGTACCTTATAAAGGGTACCTTCTGTAGTCCAGAACTAAGCCGACCACAGGGGCTTATTTGAATTCACTTCGGTGCAGTGCTCTGAGTGTTTTTCCTTTCAGGGCAAGTTCAATTTAATCACATTTCCACCTTAGGCTTCAACGGGAATTTCTAAGTGAACCTTAAGTTGGGTCACACTTACAGAACTAAAAATTTTGCCATTTCATTAAATTTTGCCATTTTATTAAGGCTGACGGTTGATTTATCTAACAGAATAAAAAATATTTTTTAAGGCTCTTTAGCTCTAACTAAAAATGGTTTTTTCTTGCAATTAAGAAGCATTTTTTCGAATTTTGGCCATCAAAAATTGTTGTTTAAAACTAATTTTTAAGGGTTTTGGATGAAACTTTGCCAAAAGAATGACTGCTTTGTTCAGCCGAGAACCCATGCCAAAAATGTATTTGTTGTAGCTATTTTCTCATTTTTTACAGGAGGAATTGTTTGCGAATAAAAATTTTAAAGCTGAGAACACCAATGGATTAGAAGTTTTGTAACGAATTCAACAAGGTATAATATACCAATAAATGACCAATATTTCTAAGGGCTTTGAAAAAAAACTAATAATAGAGTTGCATTTTTCTTGACTTTGGCTATCAAAAACATCTGAGAACCTAAACAATTAACTTGGTAAAATGTATTTTTTTGGCGAGATTTTCTTTAGGTTTTTGGTTTTGAAATCCAAATTTTATTTAGGATCTACTTAATTAAATTGTTGCATAATCTTTGACCGCTTAGGCGACTAGCAGTTAGGATGCCGTAAAATTAACAAACACTAAAGTGCCCTGCAAATTTCAAACTAGTAAAATTGGTTTAACAGATATTGTTAATTTTTTGTAGGCTATAATGACGTTTAGAGATGGACTACGAAAACAGTACAATGTGTTGTATAATAGAAAATTTGCTTGCTGGTATTATGATTTTATTCCTATTTATTAACGTTTCCGCTTAGTTTTGTTTTGATTTAAAAAACAAATAAATAACATTTGTTGGTTTGGAAATTAACAAATACTTTCATTAATATATAAGGCACAAATAAGCGATAAGAACATTGGCTCATGTCTATTTATATGCTAGTTCACATATTTGGTGATTTGGGGTTTTTCCAATTGTTGGCCGACGGATTAGAGATAAGGAAGGCCACGTACTAGTCTCGAATATTTTTGGCTTCGTTGTTTCTTCCACTTATAGCTACATTTCAGTTCACTTTTTAAATTCGATTTGAGTAGATGGAACATCTTAAGATGCTGAGGCTATTATCCTATTTGCTTGGCTTATTAATTGTTCCAAGTGTACAAGGAGGAATTGGGTTGAATTCAAGAGATCAGTCGTCGTGCGTTCTCCAAGATGCACCACAACAATGCGGCTCCTTTTGCCTGGCCGCACTCAACCCTCTGTTTGACGATTCTGATAGAATGCGAACTACGTTGGATGAAATCAAGGCAGAACTGAAGGCCGGATTCGATTCGAGATTCAAGCAAGAACTCATCACAAAAGAAGACTTCACGAATTCAATTCAGGCTCTGAATGCGAGATTCGACAGAACGGAGGAACAACTTAGGAAGGTGAGTTACTGATAGCAGACATACAGACAGACATTCAGACTGACCGACATATAGACATCTCATCGCGTTTCCATCGGAATTGCTTATCTCTGTTTAGAGGTAAATTTAATGTATAACAAGAAAGAAAAGCTAACTTTGGGCAGAGCCGAAGTTGATATACCCTTGCAGAATATTCTGTAAATTATATTCTCCCAAACTATTCATATGATGCATTCTTAATACTCATACAAATTCACAACTTCCTAACTTTAAAAACACCAAAGTTATGGCATTTCCGATCGTTCAGTTATATGGCAGCTATAGGATATAATCGGCTGATCCCGGCCGTTCCGACTTATCTACTGCGTGCAAAGTTTAAATTCGATATCTTTAAAACTGAGAGACTAGTTTGCGTAGAAACTGACAGACGGACAGACAGACGGACAGACGGACATGCTTATATCAACTCAGGAAGCGATCCAGATCAAGAATATATATACTTTATAGGGTCGGAGATGTCTCCTTCACTGCGTTGCACACTTTGACCAAAACTATAATACCCTCTGTAAGGGTATAAAAAACACAATTGTAACAGTTTTTTAGAAAATTAGTATAATACTGCAACGAAAGTTTATTACACAACATTTTTTTCAGTTTGTTTTGAATTGACGATGACAACGTTATCAATATTTTCTTTTTAAGCTTAATTAAGATATATTGCAACTAATTTAAATATTGCAATGATTATTATTTTATCGCCTGTTCTAAATCATTTTGTACAGATAAAAATAACAGCCGATGCCAACGATGATCTCAAAAGCCAAGTAAATACCTTGAAAGACACCATAAGGGACTTTCAGAGTCAGTTACAAATATCCGAAGGTCAAACCAAAATAAAAGAAGGTATTTTAAAAGTGAAAGAGGAGCAAATCAAAAGCCAGCATGAACACCTTAAAAATAGAGATGAACAAATCTCTGACCTTAGGAATCAAATTAAGGCGACTGAAAAAACAAAATCAGAACTATCTAGTCAGCTTTCTGAATTGCGGAAAACTGATGACAATTTACCTGACTCTTGTCCCAGTGGCAGTCCCAATGGGATTTACCAAATAAAGGTTCGAGGTCTTGAACCCTTTAAAGTGCCGTGTGTGTCGTCTCCAACTGGTTGGACTGTAATTCAGAGACGCATTGACGGATCCGAGAACTTCAATAGAACCTGGAATGACTATAAATCTGGATTTGGGAATGTCAGTAGAGAATTCTTCATCGGGCTGGAAAAATTGCATCGGATGACTGAGGCACGACCCCACGAACTCTACATTAAACTTGGGAAGGTTAATGGATCCACCAGCTACGCTCAATACGATGACTTTAAGATCGGGAGTGAGGAGGAATTGTACGAGTTGAAGAATGTAGGAAAATATTCTGGTGATGCCGGAGACTCCCTTACATACAGTAAGAACCAAAAGTTCTCCACATTTGATCGGGATAATGACGGATATAGTGATTATAATTGTGCCTCTGAAACGGGTGCATGGTGGCACAAAGCCTGTTCATTCAGGTATACCTGTTTATTTATGCTCTTATTAAATCTTCTTACTATAATCACTTCAAATTACAGTTTTCTCAATGGAAAATACTTCAAAGATGGCAGAGGTTATGGAGGAATTTATTGGAACTCATGGCATGAAGATTGGGAGGAATCACTTACCTTTGTCGAAATGATGATAAGGCCCAAGTCCTTATGAGTCGCACTGTTTATATGTTTATATTTGAATATTAATAAAAAATTCTAAATCTATACTGTACTTCTAATGCTGTCTGGTATTAATTTGATTTTATTTGATGAAATGGGAGATTTGATAAAGTTATTGAGATTATTTTACAACTGATCTGCGTATTTTAGGAACATAAATTCGGATAAGTGGAGGGGGTTGGTAAGGTATTTGTAGATTTTGCTCAATTTGGGTTTAAGGAATCTGTCAGTGCGTTTTTGGGTGCTCCCAATACGCCAGAATTCGGAATCCTGAATACCGAATCTTGAATCCGGACCCCGGGAAACATTCATTCGACGACACTCCCTATATAAACAAAGGGGACTATGCAAGTTTCCGCTTAACTTTTCGTTCGGATGCCATTGTTATTAATTTGCATATTTATTAGTTTTTATTCCCTTGCAGAGGGTATTATAATTTTGGTCAAAAGTGTGCAACGCAGTGAAGGAGACATCTCCGACCCTATAAAGTATATATATTCTTGATCAGGATCGCCTCCTGAGTTGATATAAGCATGTCTGTCTGTCCGTCTGTCTGTTTCTACGCAAACTAGTCTCTCAGTTTTAAAGAAATCGAATTGAAACTTTGCACACACCCTTCTTTCCTTTGCACTCAGTATATATGTAAGTCGGAACGGCCGGGATCGGCTGAACGATTGGAAGTGCCATAACTTTTGTGTTTTTTAAAGTTAGGAAGTTGGGATTTTTTATAAGTGTTAAGAATGCATCATATGAATAATTTTGGAGAATATAATTTACAGAATATTCTGCAAGTGTATTACAACTTCGGCTCCGCCCGAAGTTAGCTTTCCTTTCTTGTTGTTAAGTCATTTTGATGGGTATGTAAGGGAGTTTGGGGAAATTATCTTAATAAGGGTACATTCCAGTCTGAAGACTCTATTATTCCAGGGTCCGCATATTGGAGGTGGTTGCTACCCAAGGTGCAAAGTCAAGGGAACGATTGCACTTCTGCTCTGGTGTTGAATGTCATGATAATCGATTCAAATACCGGAAGACGGTGTCTACAAACATACTTGCGCACAGATAAGCACTTTCAGTCTGAAGATCATTCTGCGATTCTAGATTATCAGCCAGCTAGACACATAAATATATGCGATAAGCATTCGCTTTTTATACCCAGGGGATATTATCATTTTGGTCAGAAGTTTGCAAAGCCAAACATTCCCGGCCTTACACCTTTTACAAAAACAAGAAAGAAAGCAAGCTCCGGAACCCGAAGATTATATACCATTGCAGTTATAATCGTGTTTTTTTACAGAATTTCACGACTTGTGGGCGTTAGAGTGGGCGTGGCCAAATTGTCCAAGACAACCTGAAGCAAAATCTGCCAAGCAGCCCGATATTTTCTTTAGGTATGTGACTTTGGAATCTGGAATTTCTTTGGAATCAACTTTTTGACTTCGACGATCTGGGCTTATAGTATTTCTTAACTCTTCTTTGAAACGTTTTAGTTAAGAGTGGGTTTTAATTGGGTATATTACATTTTTTTGTTCAAAGAATGACTAATTTGTGCAGCTGAGAACCTGTACAATAAATTACAGGTTTATTTGGTAAATGATTTTTCTAAGTGCCGCTAACTAAATTCGCGTTTTACGACACAAGTAATAAAGAGTATTTTCATTTTGTATGCCATAACCCTTCCTAAATTCGGAATCTTAATTAATATATATTTAAAAGATTATTATTGACATTTCACAGGGGACTTTTTCATCTTATATACTCAAGTCTTCATTGTTGTTTTAGTTTGGCCCTCTGAGATTCTTTCCTTTTCCTTGTTTTATTTTCCTGCGACTGATGAGCATTTTATGATAATTTGTTTTGACAAATTTTTTAAGTTGCAAATTTTGTTAGCCGAAGTTGGCGAGATGCATACACAGACGGAGGCATAGATACAGTTGCGGATGCAGATACATTGTGCATTCGGTGAGCCATATGTTTGTCTAGGGTTGCCACGCACACATATGCTGCATATCCTGAAGGTCCTGTGTTTGTTTCCAGTTTACTTCTGCCGCGTCTGCATTGCGTCTTTTGTTATTATTACATTTTCATAAATGCAAAAGATACAGATACACACACGAGGGCTCGTTGATAAATTCAGCAAAGTTTTGTCTGCCATGCGGCTCGTTAGCTGCTCGTCCTTCGTCCTTCGTGTTGCGTCCTGCGTCCTTTGTCGTTGTCCCCCTTTATACGCATGAAAAATTGCCTCCAACTGCAGCGCTGAAATAAGATATTTCAATTTTGTATTGTAATTTCAGAACTTAAAATGTAATTTTTGAAGACATAAGGGAGTCCATTGTTTGGCGCCCCCTCCCCTTATCCATGCCCTTATCCTACGTTTTGTTTCCGGCTCCTTTTGGTCCCTTTTTCCTTTCAACTTGGGCTCCTAACTTCTTCCGAAGTGAACCCTTGTGTCTGCCGGATAGATGGTTCAATACATATATATATATCTATTAAAGCCAGACACAGTCAACTACAGAGAAAAAAATAAATGTATTTTATATTATTGACAAATAAAATAATTTTATTTAAAACAATGTATCTTAGGGACTATTTAATTTATAGATAAGCTTTGACATTTTGTGCCTAGTATGTTTTACAGCTATAAATAAAGCATAAATCGCATTCATGATTCTGAAAATAAAAAATGAATATCATTTGTGTATACTATTAAATATTAATTTGGTGCTTGGATTACATATTTTCTTGCTGTGCTTAACCCACCCCTGCCCTTGCTTAACCCCTTGCCACCCCCAATTGTTGCTTCTCTTTGGGAAATTATGCAAGCAGGCCAAAAAACGACGGGACCTTAGACAAGAATGAGATGTCTCCTTCTTCTCCTTCCGCGGGACTCGGTTTTTGGCCTGTAATAAAGTAGCAACTGCACCACCCAACCACCTACCTTGTTACAACTGCATAGGCGGCACTTTCCGAGCCCAATACCCTGGAATACGCCGTAATAAATATAGCTGGATTGGCCCAAGTTGTTCACCGGGCTAACATTTGCCGTATAAATAAAGCATTTGTGGTTGCTCCCAGTGGATTTTGGTGTAAAAAGTCGGCCACAGAGGATTATTTACACTACCTTAAGTTACAGAAATAAAATAAGAAATAAGAAGTCTGAACGATAAAATCCAGAAAGTATCGTTATAATACAACATTTCTTTGATTATTTCCAAGATATAAAAGAAATTAGTCTGATACAAAAAAATGTTAGATAATTGTGATTAATTTTTGGAAATGAGAAAATACTTTAAAGGTTTTCTTAAGCATTTTGGCAGTATCTTTAGTCACATATATCCCTTATCCTGTGATTGCCATCCTTTTTACTGGTTTGTTAGAGGGTCTCTTCGGGGTCGTTTCTGCCCCACTCGCAACTGTCGCACTTTAACTATTTCATGTGCGACGGGAAGCACCGGCTGAGGGCGGGGGGGCAGGGGGCGTGGCATTTGTGGGGTTGCCGCCTTAGGGTTGCCTGCACGGGCTCAAGTTTTTGGCAGCGCTTAAGAACTTAACACACAATGCCAAAATGTGCAAGCAAGAAAAGGATGGGGGACTGCCACGCCCCCTGGAGCACAGCACACGCAAAAGTTTGCAGTAGTCACCGCTTCAGCCCATTCCACCCCCGTTTTAACCCACTGAAGCCCCACCAGAGCACTGGTGACAAAGCTGGCAGCGTCGTGTGTTGTAGGAAATGAGCCAAATTATGGCAAATTGTTGGCAAAAGTATTTAAAATGAGTTTATTTTCGAAATAAAAACTTCTTGTTGCGAACTTGTGGGCGGAACTTTTGCGGGTGCGAATACCCGCCGCTAGGTGGCGCACGCCGATGATGGCATTGGTGAACTGGCAAACTGGCAAACTCGCATGAGACAATTAAAATGCCATTAGACAACCAACTGCATAAATGAGCGAATCAGTCGAGCGGCCCGGGGCTAAATTTTCGAGTCGAGTTCAGATGAATCCAGGCGAGCTGGGCTGAGCCAAATTAATGGCCAGCGGAGCGTGGAAGCTGTCGGAGAGCGGATTTAAATCATCGCCGAATCAGTCGCCAATTAAGTGCGAATGGCAGCGGACTGCATGTTTCACCGGCCTCTCTATTCAACAGAATAATCCCCTAATGGTACACACAATTTATAAACATTTTTAAGCTATTTGATTTCATGGATTTAAGGCTTGGTCAGCATCGCCTGCAATTGTCCTTGCGTCCTCGATTATAAATTAAATAAATAGGTAAATATGTATATATTTAAATCTTATTCCTGATTCCAGATGCTTATTTATTCCCCCTGCCACTTAAGTACATTTATTCGCACTTAGGACATCACTCAACTGCCCAATTACTTTAAAATATTCGCACCCACACAATAAATCCAAGGACAACTCGTTGACAAACCATTGACAAACCCATTTGGAGTTGTCCATGGGGCCAAAGTCGCCCTACCAGATCCCAATCCAAATCCGAAAACAGACACTGCAGACCACACAATTATGATTTGTCTTTGGGCGACCTTAGCTGTAAAACAAAAATGTTGAAAAGCATAACAACAGAATGTAAATCCTTTCAATTGAAATGTTACATTCAAAGGTTCTCGGAGGGGGCGGTTTCACCACCCCAGCTCGTCAGCAGATTTCCCTTGTTTGCTGGCTGTTAAGTTATTGTTACTGGTGCCAACTGGCTTAGCGACTCGACTTGGTCTTTTGGGTGGGTGGCACCACCGAACCACCCACTTTCCAGCCCCCTTCAACCCACCCACCCTCGTCCTCGAACTCCCCCCTTCGGATAGTCGTCCTGTGCTGCAGGAGTGAGTACATTGGGAAAAACTACCCATGAATGCATATATAGTAAATGTTATTTTTAAACAGAAACTTAGGTAACCTGCTAAATGTATTTGTATAATAACTATTATGATTTATTGAAACAAAAGTAATGTTTAAGAATATACATCATAGCAAAACACAATTTGATTACAAAATATTTTACACATAAATAACAACAAATAAATTACAATTTTTTTTTAGAAATTAATATTCAATGATAATATAGCCAATAATTGCCAATTTTATATTTGCATATTGGCCTTTTCTTTTCCAGTGTAGCCTTCATATTTTCTATTTGTGTGTCTCCCTGGAAGACCCTATTTGGCCCCTCTTTCGCCCCTCGTTGCCCCTCTTTTTCCACCAGCAAATGTGTGTGTGTCAACTGGCTTAAAGTTGTGCGTGGATTTGTTTGCTAATTCCATGGCAAGGCATTAGCATAAAATTGTGCACATAAAACGCCACTTCAGCTGTCACTTCCCTATCCTCATCATCTTGTTCTTGGGACTTGCTTCACCATCCTCAGTGTTTGCCAAATCTCATTCGCAGCTCATCAACAGGTGCAGTCCCTAAAAAATACAGAAAGTAACCAAAACGCGAACAGCGAAATTGGACAGCAAACAAAAGGCAAAGCAGTTAAGAAATAATCCAGAAAACCAAATGGTTAATGCCCTGAAAACAAAAAATGAAATGACTGCAATAAAAAAAACAAAAGCTTTTTTGAAATGAAAAAACTCAAAATCAAATAAGTACAATATTAAGATAAGAATATGTAACATTGAGAAGTCTTTTCTGGGCAAGCTTACTTTAATAAAAACCGTAAGTGTCTTGATGGCAGTAATTAATTTCTTTAAATTATGATTAATTAAAAACGTTAATAGTTTTGATGTGCTTTCAAGACTGTTTCTCTATTGACCCAAGAAAGCAATAGAGTATTTAGACTGCTCAAAGCAATGAGGCAAAGTGCCAAAGACAAACGAAATGAAAGTGATGGAACGAGCAATGAAGTCCAGGTCCAAGATGTATAGTATACACTGAACTTCGGTGAACAGGAGTCAAAGAATGAAATAAAATAATTCTATATTTATTAATTATTAAACTGTTTAATGTTTTGCAGTCGTCAAGAACGAAATTGACAAGTCAGTAATCTGTAGATCACCCCTGTTCAGACTATAATTATCTTTATTTGAGTTGCCACATTGACCGACATTCTTTGGTCCTGCGAACATAATACACAAATTGTAATAGTGACGTTTTCCGTATTCCTGCCCCCAAATGTTTTCTCCGAGCGTAATGCTGAATCAACAGAGCTGTCAACTTGGACAATCCTCGGAGCCATTTCGCCGAGTGTTTGCCCGAGCCTAGCGATTGCGTCCTTGTCTCCGCATCCTGGCAGGTCCTTTCCTGCTCCTTCCGTGTCCTGCTCTCCCGGCTGGTAACAAAAACCCAGCGTGAGATAGTTAATTTGTTTTCACTTCAGCAACAAGAATATCATCCACAATCCCCTGGCTGCCCAGCCCTCCTTTTGGCCCCTTTTCCCGCCACTTTCTTTGGCCCTTAGCTGCTCACCACTTTTGGCTCATTTATTTTCAGTTTGACGCCTGAGCGCTGCTTATTTGCACAACAATACACAGCAGAAAGAGTGTCGCAGGGGCGGGTGCTACAGAAAGGGGAAACGGTGAAGGGTGCACTGGAAGAAAATGTTAGGGTAATTAGGTGGTAAAGAACGTAAGCTATGGTAACAATATATTGGTAATTGAAGAGCTTATTTACAATCCATATTATTTCAATAATTATAGATAATAATAGCTAAAACAGAAATTTAATTTAACAAATTTAAAAAATTTTATCTTAATTAATATCTTAATTATTCGATGATATTGAATAATTTTATGAGCACAATGGTCGAGAATTGTATATTTATAAATTTAAATTCAAGTCAAATTGAACTTAAGCATGCATAACTTGATTTGAAATTATTAGTCTGATAAGGACAAGCACTATATTAATTGCAATTATTTTTGTGTTCTTTCAGTGTAGCCATTGAAGAGTGGCTGGCAGCGAGGGGAGGCTGAGAAGTAGCCGTTGTCAAACTTATCAAATGGCGACGCGAAGAAAAAAGAAAAGATGGCACAAATGAAGACACAACAAGGGTGTAGTCTAGAGGGCGGGAGGGGGTGTGTTGGGAAAAGGAGGCGGTTCCGACAGGCAGTTGACAATTGCGAAAATAAAGAAGTAGCAGGACGAGGACGAGGACGATGAGGAGGACGGGATGGGGGGCAGGATCCTGAGAAGTAACAGGGCGATTGTCACAAAGCAAAATTAAAAACGCAAAAACAAAGGGGGCTTTTTGGGCGGGTCCTGAAAGGGGGTTCAACTCAAAATGTGGAGCAAGTGGCTGCAAAGTTTTATGGCAACACCGAAAGGAGGCCTTCGTCCTGTCCAGTCGCAAAATTGTCACCCGTTTCTGTCACGGCTGCAAAATGTTTCAATTTGCCATTTCATCCCAGCGACAATTGTTGTTTTGTTTCATTCGGGTGGCGGGTGGTTTGCGCCTGCTTTTCGGCTGGCTCACTGACATATTTTAATTAAACTGTTTGCCGAGCCGAACGCCTTGCGAAAGATCCCCGAAAATCATCAGCACTTTATGAGTGGGATTTATTTTGGCACCGAACGAGGCCCTGGGAAAGCTGCTGATAAAAATAAGTTATAGAAGATTAAAGGACTTTGCTGCAAGGTTGGCTCTAAGGTGGGCACATAATAGGCCTTAAATGAAATAGGGTTGCCCTTGAGGAGGCCACACATTTCAAGGCATAACCCTGAGCAATCTTTATCAATATGTTTACTGTCAGCGAAAGACATTACCACATTAGTTTTTAATTTGTAACATTTGCCATCATCGTTCTAAGGCTTTCAACAAACTCTTTATCAATTGCTCCCAACACAACAGCCTATTTTTTAGACTTAAATTTAAATTTATGTTTTCGTTCTCCTCTGATTTCTGCCCCCTGTTCCCCAACTCCCTGTTCATCCCTCCATTGTTCTGTTATGTACAGTCTGCGCCATTGTTATCATTCTATCCGTATTTAGCGCGTTTTCCCTCTTCCTATTTTACAGTTTTCGCGGCCATGTTGAATAGCAAGGATATCACCTTTCCCTTTGGATTTTACCTCTCCTATTTTCCATTGTTTGAAAATACACTTTACTTTTGTTTTGCAAAATAGAAAGCGTTTGTATTTCATAATATATAATTTTAGAAATTTTTTGGAAGCGTTTCTCTATTTTTCTATGCTTGAAAATGCTTTCGTAAATGTTATTTTACCAAAAGGGTTACACAACTCTTGAGATAAATATCTCCAGCTAAATTCGCTTATAAAAGAAAAACAACCTTTGCTGTACCATTTTTAAAAGCAAATATGTTTTTCGACGTGTCCGTGCGTCGAGATCAATGAGATAAAATATATTTTATTATGTGCACAGCAAAACAAAGGGTGCCAGATACCAATTGCCTGGGAACCACAGACCCGATCAAATATTAGGAGAATTATGAGAGGTCCGCAGTTCCGCCATTGCCCCCGACTTTCCCGATTTTCACGCCCAACTCTCGATATTAATTATGCACTCGCATTCAGTGCCAAATTCGCACTGTCCAAACACTTTTCCACTTTCGGCAAACGAACAATTAAAAGGCCAACATTTCGGGGTATGGAGTCGGGGCCGGCTATTAAATTTGTTGGCTTTTGTGATTATTTGATGGGCAATAGTGTAATAAACAGCTGGAAATTCCCTCGATGGCATTTGCCAATTTTTTGATTGCCCCGACCGGCCACGACCCCCTTTGTGGTCTTGGCCAAAAACATGATAAACGCATAGTGGGCCAAAATCGCAAGCCATTCGAAATGGCTTTAAATTAGAAATTGGACTTAGGATCTTCGTTTTGGATTTCTCATCATTCATCTTAAAGTGTAACTAAGACCACCTTTAATTAAAATCCCAATAAAATATATACAAATTATTTTATTGTATAAGTAGTACATTTTTTTTTTCAAGCGGATTGCGAATTTCTGGTTTGGCTGGTTCTGTATCTGCGACTTAAAGTTCTGGGGCTGAGCCCCCGGACTCGTGAGGATAGGTAGGGTAAGTGGGATAAGTGACGAACATATCGGTGTCTCCCACATTTCTTAGGTTTTCATACCGCTGGCGACTAAAGACACGGAATTTCGGCGTCTTGGCTGTGGATTACAACATATAATATAATTTTATTAAATAACTCAAACCTAAATTTGTGTAGTCGACTTAAGGCCTTAAGATCCGGGTAAAAATTGAACTCACCAGCCGCCTGAGCAATAATTGCCATGAATAGAACCAGCAGAGCGCCGTGGAAAAACTTCATCTTCGCGATTTCCTGGAGAAACTTAAATGAACCTTGGATATGACTTGACTGGAGAAAGGTCGTCGGAAGGCTGCGATATTGAAAGCGACCAGCCGGGTTATATACCAAACTATTGAGTTTCGGATCGAACAACAAAGCAGCATCTAAGCGGCCAACATAATCCTCATTTTCATAAATATTACATTCCCCAAGCGTTTTGCATAATTTTCCGTCTCGATTTGGCGATCGTGGAACTAGTCTGACCAGTGAGCCATGTTCTAGCCGAAGCTTCCTAAGTTCATAAATATTTAATTAATTTCTAAAGCAGTCTTATTACATTTTACAATTTTAAAATAAGAAATACGAAATAAGAAAAACCACTTTGACCATTTAACAAGTGCACAAAAGGGATGAATTATGCTATCCATCTAAATTTTACTGTTTCTGTTTTTCAATCATGATTTTATATATAAATAGTGTTATCTTTGTACGTAATATCTCAAGTAAAGATAATGGTGAAAAATATATTTCTCACAATACAAAGTTGAGTTTTTATAGGTAGATTGAATATTTCGATTGGTAAAAATTTATTGTAAAATTTGTGTATTTTGACTTTAAGAAAATATCATCTTTTATTATATATAGCTATTATTTTTGTGTTAATTTGCTCACTCTAAAAATGCATTTTATACTAACAGAAAAAACTAAAAAGAAGTAATCCTATGGATAAATAATGAAGAAGGGAACGAAAGACATTGGCGACGAAGTGAGCCAGCTAAGATAAATAAACAATTAAAGACACAAAAAATAAAGTAAAAGAAACAGAGTCGAAATGATTTTCTAAGTAAGTGCAAATTGCGTTTTAATTAAAAATGTAAAAATAAAATACACAAACAGAGCGAGCCAAAAAACAATACTACAACAAAGTAATGAAAATAAAACAAAACACGAAATGAAGACGGCGAAAAAAATAATTAAAATTGGGAGAAGTAAGTTGGAGATGTTTTTCCATTTTCCCGTTTCCCGTTTTCCCGCCTGTCTCGGTGACAGCTGCTTTTCCGTCGATTTTCCAGCCATTCTTCGCGCTTTCCGCGCTACGTGCCAAAGTATTAACTCACTCTAAGCTCACAAAACGCGTAAATGTCACAATTCCATTTATTTTTCGTATTTATATTTTCTTCGAATGGCCCCGCCCACCTAATGGGCCGCCCATTTTCCGCTTTCCCGGCACTTTTCCTGTCTCTCTATCATTTGGCCGCCTTATCAGCATACCACATCCCCAGCGTAAGCTCTCGATTGGCCCGTGAAAAATTATTTGACAAACAGTTTTCCGCACGCGTTTTCCTTGGCGCTTTTCCTTCATTTTCCCCGCCGTTATTTTCGCCTGCCTTCCCTTTGGCACAACATCTTTTTTTCCGCGAGGCTGAGGCATAAAAATGCAAACTTTTTAATTGGGTTTTTGTGTGATCGCATTTGGCTAAGGCTTGCCTTAGGGGTAAGGGAATTTTCCGGGGGCTGAAAATTTCCGGGGCGCAGAAAAGCGAGTAGGGGGAGAGGGGCGGTTGGAGGGTTCATTGAATTGGTAAGTCCGCGGGCCCGAAAATCCCCGTTGATGGCAGCCATTTGACGTCGCCAACTGGTGTGCTCGAAATTTTAAGCCGCTTAGCTTGACCAAAACTTCCTCACACCAAACACGGCCAAAACCCCCTGTCCACCCCTGGCCACCTAATGAATTTGCGCAGGATAAAAAAAAAAAAACAAAAAGCTGGGAACAAAACTGGAAACGCTGACCAAAATTGAAGGCAACACGCTTGGGGGCAAAAATTAGACAGGCTCAGCTTAAAATTTTGACAGCTTTATGGACCCCTCAAAAATATCACCAGCAAAGAAACTATTTGCGAAATTATTTAAACGATCATAAAAACGTGAAAACTTGGACATACTCATGGAAATATAAATATATAAAAAAACTGCGAAAAAACTTATGGGTTCTGGACAAAATGGTATATATACTTTTGTCTGTTCTTTAATATAAAACAATTGACAGATTTAAAATTAAAACGAAATTTTCAAAAAAATTAAGCAGTCAAATAAAATTATTATAATATAAATACAACGATTTTAAAAACTGAAAGAGTCGTAAACTCGAGGGATACATAAGTTCTTGAGCATTGAATCAAATAGAGTGCTTAAGTGCCTACAACTGTGAAATAATTTACCACCATAACATGTCAATTTCTTTTGTGAATGTCTCCAAAGGGTGTATGTTCTGTATAACAATCAGTTGCCAAAGTATAAGTGACAAAGGGTGAAGCCCCAGAGATAGACCAGATCAACCTCTTGGCGGGCTGTCATAAAAGTAATTGAACTATGTATTTATTGATTAAGCAATTAGTTGAAATTACACTAAGCACACAAAAGATACATCTCCACGCAGCTAGTGCCCATGTGTGGTGTTTCAGTGCTGGCTGTGACTGTGACTGTGACTGTGACTGACTGAAGCCCACTGGCACCACTCGCACCACTCGCACCACTAGCACCACCCTGCCTTTTCAGTGGTTGTGGCCCTGTGTAAACATACGCAATGTCCACACAGCGAAAGGGAGATAGCCATGGGTCCCCACTCCGACCCCCGATTCCCCGGACTCCCCGATTCCCCGACTATATAGCCATGGCCATAGCTATAGCCATGTGCTATTTATGCCGGGCACACAGCACAAACACCAGACTAACAGACTAAAACCCGAGCCCCGCGCTGGGTGGCAAATAACTTACTCGGAGTCCACATTTTTTCAGGCGGCGAATAACAAATGGTTTATGAGCTGGTTTAGCATATGCTCTGTACGAAGGGACTTCAATTTCAACAGAGGTCGTGGAGGGCTGTGTGCTAAGATATGGCCTAGCTGGGGGCCCAGTTTAGGGTGAGGGTATGGATTCTATTTAATTAGGTTGTGCCATCCAACTAAATTAATGATTGATCAATTTCTTCTTGCATTAAGATTAAACATATAACAATAATTTATGGTCTTTAAATATCGTTTCAATAAAATGATAATATTTTGTATATTATTGATCACTGATTTTCATATTAATTAAAAATGTAGCCATGGTTAAATGACTATTAGTTTAAAGCTACTCCAATGTTGAGCATAGAGAGCATCCCGATTCCGTTTTGGCCGGGATCGTTGGCTGATTTCCTTGTTTGCATTCGCTTTGTCGGCTTTAACTGGCGGCGCTTTAATTGCTGCCGGCGGGGGAGGAGGAGGGGGGCTGCGGAAAGGGGCGGGGCGAGGGGATAAAAGCAGCAGGAGACCGACGAAGTCAAGCCAAAGAATCGACTTCCATGGCAGCGAATTCTCTTTGGCTTTTGGCTCGCATGTGTTGCCATCGATTTGGCCGTTTAACATCTATCGCCCCGGGCTTGGGGCAACAGAGGGTTAAGGGCCAAGGGGAAGAAGCAGCAGCAGCAGCAGCAGCAGATCAATATATATGTCCAGCAATTTTGCACATTTTCCACTGCGTGTCACCTGCGCAGCTCAGATAAATGGCCAAGAACTAGGATACGACATGAAGGATGCTTAACCCATTTTACTCCACGAAATCTAAGCAGCTACCAATAGAAATAGATCTTATTAAACAAACTATGATTAGAAATTGAAAAAAAAATTAGGAAATTTAAATTATTTAGAACACGGAAATTCGTAAATGTATTATCTTTAATTATGAAGATAAGAAAACTTTAAGAGTCTTTAACGAAGCTTATAAGAAATAATGGTATATTTGTGAAGTGATATCATAACACCTGCTTAATTTGCTGGCCAGTTTTTCACGGTGGGTTAAGGATTTTTAGGACAAGAATTGTCTGGAAGGGAGTGGAACCGGGGATCCTGTAACTGCCGCAAAAGTTTCGCAGCCAACGGCGATTTGTCGATTTATGTGCTGTGAATTGAAATGCAGCCAAGAAAATGCTCTAATGCAAAGCCAAGCCGAAAGTTGGAAGGGCGGATGTGGAGAAGTGGGTGGTACCGGTGTCACCTGCTAAGCCAGTGTGCTCCTGAGTTATTAAGAACCCCCCCCTCCCACACTCTTCTTCTATTATCTGAGCGGATAAAAAAAATAAAGAAATTCAAAAAAAAAAAAACAACGAGACGAGCGAGGAAATGGCAAAGCGCTGAAGCGTTAGCGACATTGTTGACCGTTAGACCCGAGTACCGCCGGCAACATGGGTTAAGGGGGCGTATTTGACCCCAGCTGGTCCGCTGGCTGTCCAACTTGTCGCTGCGATGATTAATGGCCAGCAAACTGATAAATCAACTTTGTCGCTGTTGCTGTCACTGCACAAACACGCCGCAAAATGCTGCGCCCCACCAATACACTGCGATGAATATTCCAATCAGACCCAGAAAAGTGTGCAAAATGTGAGACTCACCTGAAAGTATCTGGCTATGTTTACTATCTTCAGTAAGCAACATAAGAGTTAAGCTACGAGCCTCTTAAGATTGCCATTCAAAAACACAGAAAACAGGAAAACATTGCTTAATATTTTGCCTAAAAAGCTTCAATGAATTTTTAAACGTACTACTTCACTACTTATTATTTTTGTATATATATATTTTCATTTATTTCCACTAGTCGTATACGTAATATAAGGGAGAAGCCGTAGGGGCTCTGAAAATTGCATTTACGTATATTAAATATAAATATTGCGTATACGTTGTTTGAAGCCAGCCACCAAATTCAGCAAAAAAGGAACTTCTATTGAAAGTTATAGGAAAGTGTGACTTTTATTTAAATTTTAATATTAAACAATTGAAATTTACACAATTTGACCTTTTTTTCCAGTATGCAAGCGCTGAGGGGGGATTTTAGAGACGGGGTTGAAGGGGGGCTTCTTTTGGTGTGCCCCACATTCCTTGCATCGTTCCCGGCTGGAAATTCGATTCGTTTCAATTCGTTGCGGCTCACTTGAGTTTTAGCTAATGTTCGATATGGCCACGCCCCCGGCATACCCACCGCCACCGCCCCCTCCACCCCACGGCCGCCCCTGTGCGGCAGGAACAGAGGCGACATATGCAAACATGACCATTTTGAACGTCGTCCTGCTCCGATGCCCCTCCTCCCCTCCTCTCCACCACCCCTGCTCCTCTGGTCACTCCTTTATTTCATCCTTGCCGGTGACGTTCCGAAAAATTCGATTCTCGATTGTCCATTGTCTACCGGAAATTATTTTGCAGCTAAGCAAAGAATAAAAACGAAGCAATTCCAGCAAAATAACGAACTTAGAATGCCCTGCCAAAAAGCTGGAAAGCAGAATGATTGATCATTTTGTCTACAGAGTATTCATTTGGAATTTTTGCTTGCAAAAAATTTGTGATTGGTAATAAAGTTGCAGAAGGATAATAAATTTAAAGGGCTTGCATGTGCTTAGAAATGAATATGGAATAAAACAGGTACCCGCAAATATCTATTAGCTTTTTGGTAATTAATAAAAATTACAATTCATTTGTTTTTATCGGTCTTTCTTTATTAAGTGCTTATCTAAATATGCTAATATATTGAACAATTGAATCATTTTTGGTTCCCAATGGTAATAGTATATAAATATAAAAAATATATGAATTACAAGCAAGGGTCAGAGAAAACAAGAAGTATGCAATAAAAAGGAACACAACACTTTTTAATTAAAAAAAAGATAAGTTTTTGCAACCTTCTCCACTTTTCCAGTGTCAAATTCCGATTTTCGTGCAACTTTCTGCCGACTCTTATGGCCGTGTTCATTCGCATCGGTAATCCTCTGTGCCATTTCCAGGACCTCGCATTGGTATTCATTGCATTTCGCCATTTGGCTCATTAGACACATTTCGTTGGCAATTAAGTAAATAATTTGCAAGCCGCAAAACGTTGCAGTGGCTCGTCTGCGGTGCTCCCTCCCAACCGCCACGCCTCCCAGCCACGCCCCCGCCCTCCGCCGCCCTCTTCGGCGGTCGCGACCTGTCCCGTTTATTATGTCGTGTGGGTCAGCGGAGGGGAACCCTCTGCGGTCGCCTCCTGCGGTAATTTATGTTACTGCACCGAGTAAATGCCGCCAAAGCACAACTCACACGGCACTGGGAGAAACTGGGGGGTATAACATACAATCAGAATATAAAAGTTCGCGGACAAATGTACTCTCAAAAATATTGTTAAATTACATATCTTGCTTTTAAAGTACAAACAATGAATTAAAATAAGTGGATTATTGAACCATATGGTAGTCACGTTATACATTCTTGAAATGAATATTAAAAGCACTAGCTTTGCTCAGTGTAACTGAGTTAATCAAAGGCAAGTTCTTATTTACTTATGAATATACATTTTTGAGGCACTCTCCATTTAATCAAAATCTTAAATTTATAAAACAAAATATTATAAATATGTATATACATATTATCGACGTATTTGTTTTTGTATTCTCAACGTTTTCTTGAGCACGAATTTTTTGTAAGAATCCTAAGTTTATTTATTATTTGTTATTGTCTTGTATATCAACAAATATACCTAAGTAATTTTTCTTTTTCCAAAGACTGCGAGAATAGGTCTCTGTCGCAACTTAAGCATTCGTGACTTTTATAATATTTATGTACATATTTTAACTGAGAAAACTAGTTTCCCCTATTAATAAGCAACTGTTAAAAAGTAAATTGAAAATATAAATTTCTCCCAGTGACCGCGCACACAGTCACAGGGTATTCACTCAGCCAGACACACACAAACACACACGCATACACTAAATTCCCTGTTTGTGTTTGCGCTTTTGTTGTTCTGTTTGCCAATTGATTTGAAAATCGCAGCAACAACAATCACAGCGGCCGCGTGGCCTTCCAATGCCGAAAACATTGCGCTGAACCTGCCCCACCTGCCCCATTTACCACGCCCCCCAGCCCCTCCACCCCCCTACGACGCCACTGCTTTTTCGCACGCACTGTTTGCCTGCCCCTAAAAGTATGCAGCTCGCATATTTAAATTCTCGCTAAGCTCTCGACTTTGGCGCGTTCCGGCTGGCTCAGAATTTTGGGAGGTAGCTCCCACCCACCGGGATACCCCCCCGATGTCCTGATTGAATTTCATGGCAGTCGAGGGATTTCAAATTGAACTTCTTCAAGTTTTGTGCGTGAATTGAAAGTTAGAGAATTTTTTCCGAGTGCAGTGAGTGAAATGAAGTAAGGTTTATATCGAAAGAAATTAGGTTTGCTAAGTAACGAGCGATAGGAAGTACTGAAGAAACACGAACCAAAATATTTAACTAATATATTTTTTTTTTTTTTTTTTTTTTTTTTTTTTTACTTTGTTCTTATTTATTGGATCTTCTCTATTACGTAAGAGACTAACAATAAGTTTTCAAATCTTAATCTATGTTACGTTAACTTATGTTATTGAAAAGGGATGGGAAATCATTCCGCTGTAGACGGGAATGATAGCTTAGCCGGTTGAGTTGTCTGGCAAGCAGGTTTGGGTGATTTGATAATCTGGCTTCATATTTAATTTTTCTGGAAACAATTTCTTCTTTTACGGGATTTATATCCAGGTCTCTCTGGATGTTTGCATTGCGGATGTACCAGGGGGCTCCAGTTATTGTTCGTAGGGTCTTTGATTGTACTCTTTGAATAATTTCTATATTGCTGCTGCTTGCGTTTCCCCAGAGCTCGGAACCGTAGGTCCAGATCGGCTTTAAGCACGAGTTATACAGTAGTACTTTATATTCGAGTGGAAGGGGGGAGCGGTAGTTCATGAGCCAGTGAAGGCTGCTAGCCTTTAGTTTTAAATGGGTCTTCTTTGCTTCTATATGCTTTCTCCAGGTAAGCCTCCTGTCTAGGTGTATGCCGAGATAGGTGACTTCGTCTGCTTGTGGAACCGGCTTGTTGTTTAGCGTCAGTGGTGGGCATTTCGACAAGTTTAGTGTAAATGTAATGTGCTTACACTTTTGCTCATTGACTTTGATACGCCAGTCTGCGAGCCATTTTTCTACAGCTACCAGGTGTTCTTTTAAATGGGCTGTAGCTGTTTTTGGGCATTTTGAGCGGCTGACAATGGCAGTGTCGTCAGCAAAGGTTGAGATGAGGGTCTGGCGGCTTGTTGGAATGTCTGCCGTGTAAAGGATGTACAAGATTGGTCCAAGCACACTTCCTTGGGGTACTCCAGCTTCGATGTTACGGATGGTTGAAGTAAAGGTTTTACATCTCACGGTGAAAACTCTGTTTCTGAGGTATGACTCAAGCAACTTGTGAGTGTTTTCCGGTAGGAGGGTTTTGATTTTGTATACCAGACCGTCGATCCAGACGCGATCAAATGCCTGTGATACGTCCAGAAATAAGGCACTGCAATATTGCTTGTGTTCGAAAGCCGTGCGAATTTCAGATGTTAAGCGGTTTACCTGTTCGATAGTTCCATGCTTTTCCCTAAATCCGAATTGGTGCAGAGGGATCGTTCTGTTGTTTTGAAGATGTGTTACTAGATGAACAAGAAGCAGTTTTTCAAATAGCTTTGATAGACATGGGAGCAGACTGATGGGCCGGTACGAGGAAGGCTGGGATTTGTCTTTTCCTGGCTTCGGGATCATTGTAATGACAGACTTTTTCCATTGGTCAGGAAAGTAGCCCCATTTCAATATTGAGTTAAATATAAATGCGATGCATCTGACTGCGCATGCAGGTAATTCAATTATCATTTTTGGAGAAATAAAATCGTGACCAGGAGCCTTTTTTGGGTTTATGTATTCTTTAATAGCCTTAAGTATTGTGCTGGTTTCAAGGGTAACTGGGGAGGACGGCGACGCTAGCGAGACATTCGGTAGAGTGAATTGGTTGGATGGCGGGTGGGGCTTGAAGACGTTTTCCAAGTGATGGGCAAAGGTGTTAGCTCTTTCTTCGTCACTGCGCGCCCAGGCACCTGTTTGTGATCGAATTGGCCAATCGGGATCTATTGGTGGCTGCATGTTTGGGTGCGCTCTCCATAGTGGGAATTTATTACCCGTCGGGGATAGTTTCGCAATGTAGGCCCGTTGGGCCTGGTTCTTTTCGGTAGAGAGGGCCTTCGACAATTTTCGAGATGCTTCATTAAGTCTTTTCTTAGTAGCTGGGGACCGATGAGTCTGCCAGTCTCTGCGAAGTCTACGTTTTTCAAGTAGGAGAGACTCGATCTGGATATTTGAGCGTTCAGTTCTTAGCGGGTTTGTGGATGAGGGTTCTGGCGTAGAATGTTTGGCGGCAGAGGACATTACGTCCGTGAGGTGTTTAAGCGACTTGTCAATGTCAGATTCAGAGGAAATTTCAGGATCAAGTTCGATGTGTGCACTTACATATTTTTTGTACTTCAGCCAGTTTGTTTTGTTTGATGTTAGATGTTGGGGGCGTTCCAGAAGCTGCGGCTGTTCAGATAGACAGAGGAGAACTGGCGAATGGTCCGATGTAAGCTCTTCTAAGGTTTTTATGTTTATCAGCCTGTGCGAGACTCTTCTAATAACAGCGAAATCGATAATGTCAGGTTGTTTATTTGGATCTGTGGGCCAGTATGTAGGCCTAGCTGGTGAGACAAAGTCAAGCGCATTACCAGGAGTGATAATAGCGTTGTATAATTGGCGGCCTTTGGGGTTGATAAGACGAGATCCCCAGTGGGGATGCTTTGCGTTATAATCACCGGCAGCTATAAAGCAGCGTCCTAGTGAGTTGTAGAAATTCATAAACTCATTTTCTGCAATACTGAAGCGTGGGGGGCAATATATGGCGGATAGGGTAAGTGGGCCGCCAATTAGGTTTATACGTAGGGATGTGGCCTGCAGGTAGTTAGTAGCGAATGTCTCCAAGGGATGATGTTTTATGCGTTGTTTTATGAGTATACCGGTACCTCCGTGGGCTTTACCGTCCGGGTGGTTGGTCGCGTGGAATATATATCCGATGATATGGAAGTAGTTTTTATTAGTTAGATGGGTTTCAGAAAGTAGCATGATATCGATATTGTGGCTGTTTAGGAACTGTAGGAGTTCGTTTTTGTGCCGGGAAACGCCGTTTGCGTTCCAGAAGCATATTCTTAAGGAGTCCATTTATACAGACTTTTGTTTGATCAGCAGTTCCATTAGAAGACTCTGGTTTCGCAGTAGTTCTTGAAGGGAACTTTGAATCGTCATCATGACGTTTGCAAGAGTAGCTAGTGTAGATTCTAGACCGCTAAGTGTTTGTGGGGGAAGAGTTTGGTTTTGCTGCGTAGAAGGTTGACTTGTTGTTTGGCCATTTTGGCTTAAGAGCGGAAAATCATTTAGGTTTGATATGGGTGGCTGTGGACGCAATGCTGCAGGTTGGGCGGTAGATGTTTGTGAGATTCCAGGGTAGCGGAGTGCGTTGGCAAAGGAGACACCAGGAGTGGTTGTTGATGGGGTGAAGATGTTTGGTTGGGCAGAGTGTTGAGCCGCGAGTGGATTACTGCGTTTTTGATTTAGGCGGCTCTTGAGTTCTTTGTAGACGGGACAGCCCCGGTAGTTGGCAGTATGATTTCCCCCACAATTACTGCATTTCCTCAGAGTAGGGTCTTCTTTGTTTCCCAGGCATGCTTCAATGCAATGCAAATCTCCACAGGCGACACAAACTGGACGCAGGGTGCAGTAGGTTCTTGTATGCCCGAACTCCTGGCAGTTTGTACACTGTACGGGGCCGTTCCGCTTATGCGGTTCCTCTACGGTGATTCTTCGGTGAAGGAGATATTGCAGATTGTAAATAGGATGCACTGCATTTTTCTTTAGAGGTTTCGTCTCTGGGGCCAGCTCAATCTTAAACAGTGGTTGGGGAATTTTATCCCTGTTCACTATGTTTACGATGTGCTTAACGTCGAAGCCATTTTCCGTGAGGCCTTCAGCTATTTCTGCTACCGCAACAGTCGATTCTATACCTTTAAGTACAACTTGTAGGCCTTTCTTACTTTTTAGTTGGTAAGTGTAGTAATTTATAAGCTCATTGTCGAGATATCTTGTTACAGAACGGAAGTTGTCTTCGTTGTTAACCTGGAGTTTTGTTTCTAATATGTTTCCTCTTTTTAGGGTATTGATATAGAAGTGGTTAGGCCCGATTACTTGTTTAAGCTTATTAATCAGATCGACACTGTTGTGTTTCCTAATATATATTGGCGGTGGCTTTACAGCTTTCATGACTTGAGGCGCCTGACCCTTGTCTTCTTCGGTCTCGCCAAGTATGGCAAATCTGTTTTCGGATGTTCGTGTGTTGCCTAAAGTTTTTGGTACTTTTGGCCAATTTGAGTTTACGTTTTTTTGTGGACTAAGCTTTCTTTTTATTTGTACATACCGATCGATTCCCGTCTGTACGAGAGTATTATTCGTAAGAGGGTCAGTAAAGCAGAGTTTTACTTGTGGTGTTGAGATAGGCCACTGGGTAGCCGCAGACGTTAAAGTTGTTGTTGTCGTTGACGTTGCTGTAGTAAGAGAGGGTACAGTGCTGGTGGGCGCACAAGCCGAAGTAGTCGGTGCATCGATGAGAGAGAGAGGTGACGGGCATTGTGAACTCCACGACTGAGTAACGGCAGCGCTGCTTGAGCATAAAATCGCTGGTGACAGTGAGCGGGCTCTTTCGGTAGCGGTCAGTGACGTTAATTTTGTTGTTGCCTCCGATGAGTCAATTGAAATGTAAGCATTGTTCCGTGCAGAAGACAGCCGTCGTTCGTCTAGTTGTATTTGTTGCCGATCGCGACTTGGCTTCGTGGCTTTACCGGTTGCACTTGTTAATATTTTATTTGCGTTCGACATTTTTAATTGATTTGATTAGCTAGATCGGTTTTAAATTTAGTTTTAATCACAAGGAGATGTTGACCTTGGGATATGGCATTGCTGCCAGCGTCTTTTCGCTATTTTTCTTAGTTTTGGTGGTCACTTTGTAGATTTTTGGAAGTCTTTCAGCAGGGCGAGCAAAAAGACACGTCTACGCGGTTCGGTGGTCACAGTATAATATATTGCAAACAAGAAAGGAAACAAACTTCGGCAAGCCGAAGTTTATATACCCCGCAGTTATTACAAAACGACTATTTCGATTTCTATGCCTATATTACTAGAAACAATGAAGCTATGTCGATTATGCGCTGCATTTTGCCATCGTTTTTATGGCAGCTATATCAAATTGTTATCCGATTTTGACAAACTAACAATTTGACTTATATATACTACCTGTAATAGAAATACAACTTTTGGGAAAGTTTCAAGCAGATTGTCTTAAAACTGAGGGACTAGTTTGCGAAGAAACGAACGGAAGGACAGACAGACAGACGGACAGGGCAAAATCGACTCTCCTGATCAAGAATATATATACTTTATAGGCTCGGAAATGTCTTCTTCACTTCGTTGCAAACTTTTGACTGAAATTATAATACGCTCTGCAAGGGTATAAAAACCTTCAAAATACAAACTATATGTTAGTTATATTCTCCAAAATTATTCATATAATTCAAAGTTATGGCTCACACTCTAACTTTACAACTCTCTTATCAACTCAGGACGCGATCCTGATCAAGAATATATATACTTTATAGGGTCGGAGATGTCTCCTTCACTGCGTTGCACACTTTGACCAAAATTATAATACCCTCTGTAAGGGTATAAAAAACAAAATTGTAACAGTTTTTTTTTGAAAATTTGTACAATACTGCAACGAAATCACACAAAATTTTGTTCAGTTTGTTTTGAATCGACGCTGACAACGTTATCAATATTTTCTTTTGTAAGCTTAATTAAGATTTATTGCAGTAACCAACTAATTTAAATATATAAAACGAATGCAATGATTATTAATTTATCGCCTGTTCTAAATCAATTTGTACAGATAAAAATAACAGCCGATGCCAACGATGATCTCAAAAGCCAAGTAAATACCTTGAAAGACACCATAAAAGACTTGCAGAGTCAGTTAAAAATATCCGACGGTCAAAACAAAATAAAAGAAGATATTTTAAAAGTGAAAGAGGAGCAAATCAAAAGCCAGCAAGAACGCCTTAAAAATAGAGATAAACAAAACTCTGACCTTAGCAATCAAATAAAGGCGCTTGAAAAAACAAAATCAGAACTATCTAGTCAGCTTTCTGAATTGCATAAATATTGTGAAATTTTACCTGACTCTTGTCCCAGTGACAGTCCCAATGGGATTTACCAAATAAAGCTTCGGGGTCTTGAACCCTTTAAAGTGCCATGTGCGACGTCTCCACCTGGTTGGACTGTAATTCAGAGACGCATTGACGGATCCGAGGACTTCGAGAGAAGCTGGAAAGAGTATAAAAACGGATTTGGGAATGTCAGTGGAGAATTCTTCATCGGACTGGAAAAATTGCATCGGATGACTGAGGCACGACCCCACGAACTCTACATTAAACTTGGGATGGTTAATGGATCCACCAGCTACGCTCAATACGATGACTTTAAGATTGGGAGTGAGGAGGAATTGTACGAGTTGAAGAATCTAGGGAAATATTCTGGTGAAGCCGGAGACTCCCTTACATACAATGAAAACCAAAAGTTCTCCACATTTGATCGGGATAATGACAGTTCTAGATATAGAAATTGTGCCTCTTCATTTGGTGCATGGTGGCACAATGAATGTTCAGGAAGGTATACCTGTTTATTTATGCTCTTATTAAATCTTCTTACTATAATCACTTCAAATTACAGTTTGCTCAATGGAAAATACTTCAAAGATGGCAGAGGTTATCCAGGAATTTTTTGGTACTCATGGCATGAAGATTGGGATGAATCACTGACCTTTGTCGAAATGATGATAAGGCCCAAGATCATATAAGTCGCACTGTTTATATGTTTATATTTGAATATTAATAAAAAATTCTAAATCTATACTGTACTTCTAATGCTGTCTGGTATTCCTTTGATTTTATTTGATGAAATGGGAGATTTGATAAAGTGATTGAGATTATTTTACAACTGATCTGCGTATTTTAGGAACATAAATACGGATAAGTCGAGAGGGTTGGTAAGGTATTTGCTGATTTTGCTCAATTTGTGTTTAAGGAATCTGTCAGAGCGTTTTTGGGTGCTTTCAATCCGCTAGAATTCGGAATCCTGAATAATGAATCTTGAATCCGGACCCCGGGAAACATTCATTCAAGGCCACTCCCATATAAACAATGGGGACTATGCAAGTTTTCATTTGGATGCCGTATGCCATTGTTATTAATTTGCGTATTTATAAGTTTTTGTTAAGTCATTTTGATGGGTATGTAAGGGAGTTTGGGGAAATGGTCTGAATAAGGGTACTTTCCAGCCTGAAGACACTGCCCAAGGGGCAAAGTCGAGGCAACGATTGTCTTTCTGCTCCGGTGTTGAATGTGATTCCCGAAATCAATTCAATTACCGGAAGACGGTGTCTACAAACATACTTGTGCACAGATAAGCACTTTCAGTAGCTTCTGAAGATCATTCTGCGGTTCTAGATTAGCAGCTAGCTAGGCACATAAATACATAAGTACGAAACGAGTGCGTAAAGCGATCGCTTTTTTCACCCAGGGGTTATTATAATTTAGGTCAGGAGTTTGCAAAGCGACCCTCTGAAATATCTGTCAAACCTATCTAATGCAATACAAGAGCAGTATATTTGCAGATCAAATTACAAAATTAGTTGTGAGTTTATGAATTGTGTTTCTACATAATTTCAGGACTTGTAGCCTAATTGT
This sequence comes from Drosophila kurseongensis, assembly GCA_018153305.1. Classification (NCBI taxonomy): domain Eukaryota; kingdom Metazoa; phylum Arthropoda; class Insecta; order Diptera; family Drosophilidae; genus Drosophila; species Drosophila kurseongensis. The sequence goes on from JAECXX010000141.1 coordinate 3,855,125, forward strand.
CTGAGAAAAGTTTAAATACTGTAATTATATTCTCCAAAATTATTCATATGATGCATTCTAAATACTCAAAAATCCCAACTTCCTAACTTAAAAAACACCAAAGATGTGGCATTTCCAATCGTTCAGTAAATGGCAGCTATAGGATATAGTCGGCCTATCCGAAATTTGGTGGGTCGAATTGATTGGCCGAAAATAAAACCCATATATCCCAACTTTACAAACACCAAAGTTATGGCATTTCCGATCAATCAGTTATATGACGGCTATAGGATATAGTCGGACGATCCGGCTCGTTCCGACTTATATACTACCTGCAATAGAAAGACAACTTTTGGGGAAGTGTCAAGCAGATAGCTTTAAGGGAGGGACTAGTTTGCGTAGAAACGGACAGACGGCCAGACGGACAGACGGCCAGACGGACATGGCTAAATCGACTCTCCTGATCAAGAATATATATACTTTATATATACTTTTTTCACTGCGTTGCAAACTTTTGACTGAAATTATAATACCCTTGGCAAGGGTATACAAATGTAATCACATAATGACCTTACATAACCAGATGATTCTTTTAAAAACCGAACGATATATTTATGCCGTCCGCTCTATTTAAACAAGCCGTACAGGTGTTTTAAAGCACTGAAGTGAGAGGCAGCACAAAATTAGAAATCGAATTCCATTCATGTCCCGCCGTCATTATCATTAACCCCCAATCACCCGGGCTGCTCTTCCTTTCGGAATCAAAGGTGTCCATCTCCGTCGCCATCATTCATCCAACTAATCTGGATCCCGGGACTTCGAAGGGAGGATGGGTGCAATCTGATAGGCTCTGTGCGAATCTATAACTCTGATATGCCCAATAGTGATGCCAAGTATTAGAAACTGTGACGGGAAAAACAAATAAAAATGAACATAATTCCACAGGCCGTTCTTAAAAACAACAAGTCATATTCACAATAAACAGGCTAAACACTTCATACATAAAAGAAATATAATTGCTTAATTAAATTAAGGCAGCTTAAAGAATTTATGATTTTGAAAAACTTGTTTAACTCTTGGTTTTTATTCTTTCCCATATATGGTATAATTCCAGCTTAATAGTTGCATTCAATTTAAGAAGCTGATCATAAAAATAAATCAAATTAATTATTTTTCACCACTGAAAGTACTTATGAAAGTACTGAAACCAAAAAGTCGTTAAAGAACAAAAGAAGTGGTGGAAATCGATCATAGAATCACATTTAGTCACCGTGACTTTGGTACACCTCTGAAAAATGTTGATAAGCGCGATGGCCGCAATTCGACACATCCCCATTCCCAAACCGTCTGGTCAAGGACAATGGCCAAAATGCGATGCAGACGCTTTTCCCCCATTTTCCGAACGGCCTTTTCTTTCCTTTCCACCCTGTTTTTCCCATTTCCCATTTCCCATTCGGCGTGTCCGAGCGTGGCTCCTCCGTTATGACGATGTCGCCGTCCCATCATCGTTGGCATTGCCTCCTGGTCCTTGTTTCTGCTACTTGTTTATGCATGTCATTGTTTGCATGCAAATTCCGAGCAGCCTATGTACGACTGGACTTTACCCTCCCCCCTTCCCCCCTTGCCCCTCACCACTGCAAGTCCTTTAAAGACTTAAAGCCCATCGCCGTCTGCCGTCAACAATGTCCCCGCCAGAGCTGGGCACATTAGGAGCGATGTGGATGTGGATGTGGCTGCCTTGGACCTCGGCTGCCATTTTAATTGAATTATGGCGGCGGAGGCGACTTCAAAGCAGCCCGACAGTCTGATAAGAACAAAAGTATGCTCGCCGCATGGAATTTCCTTGGTTCGGCGGAGGGCAAAGGGCAGGATCAGGGGAAATGGCAGAGGATGGTGTGGTGGTGGCGTCTTTCAAATTATAAAACACCGGCACAGTGTGGCCAGAGGCGGGATTAAAGCTTAGTCCTTAAGGAAAGGCAGTGCTTTTGTAGTGTTGCAGAAATCTTATGCTTCTCGAAAGCATATTCATAATTTGACAAGGTTAAGCATTTTTTAATAAGCTCGTTAAAAATTTAAAACAGTTGATAAAATATTACTTACTTTTTAATGTTTTAAATAGATCATTATATTGGTTCATATTCAATACTATACATCATTTATCATTTAATTATAAATTCACAAATTTCAGAACTTCTTTGTCATATTGTTGTGCCTTTAATTTTAAAAGCTTAAGTAGTTATTTATTTAATAAATTATGAAAATTACAATGAAATTACTTTAAATGTCAACTGTAATATAATGCTTTGATTTTCGTTTACGAACGCAACTTAACGTGTCCTTGAAATTCATCCTGTGTTAATTTCGACCCACAGTGGTGTCCATTGTTTCTTCTGTTTTTTTTTTTTATTCACCCAGTCTGGTCTCGCATTTCAGGCGTGTTTGGCTACGTGAGAAACTCGAGACTTGGGTCTCGAGTTGGGACCTGTTGCAGAATCCTCCGACAGTTCGCAGCCCGCGGCCAGCGGGCCAGGAAAATGCAGTGCATAGCAAGAACAGGAAGTGGATGTGGATGTGGGTGTAGATGGAGGAGCTAGGGGGCCGGGCGAAGTCCTGCCCACAGAAAAAACGGAGGAAGGACGCGGGGAAGCACCGCAAATTATGCCAAGAAACTTGTTAAACTTATTAAAAGGAAACCTCAGCGTTAAGTTGCCAAGTGCAAATACACATGCTGAGACACTGAGATTCCTGTGGATGGGGCGAGGGCGGGGGCGGAGTGCCACGCCCAGTTCAGGATGAAAATCCGGTGGAGTAAAGCGAGAGATGCGGAAAACGGGTAGGCGAACAAAATGCCAGCGAGCGGTAAACAAGTGGGCGTATGGCATTACATGTGTGTGGGCGTGGCCCGGATAGGATATATGCGTTGGTGTATGCATCACATATATCTATATACGTATATGTATAAAGTGTGTGTGACAATTAAAACGCAAGGATAAAGGAGAGAATGAGCGACAAGTTGCGGCTTGGCGGTTGCATTGCAGCAAGAGCTATCATTTACTTTGTAGGCACACAACAAAAACTCTACAACAATAACAACAGCTACAACAATAGCAACAACAACACATGTACATCAGCAAGCAATTAAGCAACAACAACAAGAATAGCTGGTGAGACAAAAACTACAAGAGAAAGTACACCAACATTTACAACAACAAGCTTTTACACCAACATCTACACCAAAAAGCGACAACAAAAACAACGACGACTAATTTAACAAGAAATACAACAACAACAACAATAATAGCAATTACAACAATCAAACCCTTAGCTACAACAACAACTACAACAATAACTACAACAACTGGCAAGTACAACAACTGACAACTACAATTGAAGGCAACGAAGTTTTTGAGGCAAACTTTTGCCCAAGTTGAAATCTCAGCCATGTCGTAAATATCGAAGCAGACACTCAAAGACGCCGACCCCCTTTTTGGATGGAATGGCAGGGGGGTCTTTAAGACCCCCCCCCTTCATTTTGCAAAGCCCCCCCCATCTTGTCAGGATTCTTCAACTTGAGTTTTATGAGGGAACCAAACAAAAATAGAGCTAAAACAAAGCGAAATGAGACAGATGAGAGGAGCTGCTAAGATTCGCTATATCCCTGCCTCTTTCTACTCATCCAGCCCCCTCTCTTTCTACACGAAGTTCATTTGCAGCAAGAGTGGGAAGAACAAGAAGAATAATTAGCCATGAGATAAAAGTCAAGCGGGAATTTAATGAAACTCCTTGGCAAGTAAACGGATGAAATCTGAGAGCGATCTATGAAGACAGCGAAGGGGATTCATGGACTAGGAAAATATATAAAAGAATAAATATAGGTAAGTACGTGAGTAAGGTTAAGCGGGAATTGGAAATGTAGATAAGGTACTTAAAGTAAATTGCAGATTAATTGTTATGGATACCACGGCAACTTAACATTAGTAGTATAGGATACATAAATGACCATATTGATATTATATATAATTATATATATATATATATTAAAAAAGAAGATTAAAGTTCATTTTACAATAACAAACCATTGCAAAAATCATTATTAACTTGTGTCACACTTCGACTTCCGAGTATCCACAACTACAGAAAGCGTTTAAGTGTCCATAAACAAACCACTCATTTTCTGATGCCTGCGAGCCAAAAGCCAAACTTCTTTCTAATGATTTAACCCAAAATTAATTGTCTTCAGCTTGGGGCCCTTTTCGACCGCAAAGAACTTTGCCAAAAGTTTGTGGCCCACCGAAAATGTGTCGCCAATTTTCGTAAAAAACAAAATGCAAACGGCAACTATAAATTCGAAATTGAATGGCAATCAGCACAAACTTTAAACAATTTATCATTTCGATTGGTTTTTCGGGGGCCAGTATCTTCGTGCTGCCTTGGCCCAAAATGGCATTACGCATACGCCACGTGATCCGGCCCTCGTCACGTGCCCGGCCACAAAAAGATTTGTTGCGCAATGTGGTCGCTCCACTCGACTCTAGTGCACTCCATGCCAGACCATTCCATCCTATTCCATCCTCGTCTTTGTTTTGCTGCAAGTGTTGCAAATAATTGCCAGACGAAATGAATGTCCACGTCCAGACAGGGGCGGAGTGGGCCCAAAGGGGCAGGAGCGGGGTCAAGTGGCCGGGCATTAAGTTGCACAAGAGCAAGGCCACACTGGACGAAAAAAGGCCTTTTTTTTGGTATTTTTTAGATCTCTCAAACGAAAACTTTTTCACAACAGAGGAACTAGAAAGATATATAAAGATTTTAGTCGCGTCTAAGAATTACTTTAAATCAATCTTGTTTTTTTACATTTGATATAACAATCTCGTAACATTTATAAAAATACCAATTTTGAAATATATTAAGTTATCAAAGAGCCAAAAATCATCATTTTAGCTTTCAGTTATAATAGCTTGCTTAATTTTTAGATAGCTAGATAATATTTTAAGAAGAATTACAAATGAAACATCATTAATTTTTAATTAAGTCCCCTTTTCTGGCTGTGCATCCAAAGGCGTTGCGGCAGATGTCATAGTGTTTGTTGACTTTTAATGCCGTCTGGTCTCGCTTTTCCTTTTCCCCTTCCCGTTCCCCTTCCCCTTCACCCTTCCCTTCCTCATCCGTCTGCCCTCGTATTACGTAAAACCGCTGGCGGATCCGGCGGAGAGGGCCAGGAATCGATGTCATAGCTGGCTGTCGCCACATTCATTAATCAACTGGGCCAAAGGGGGGGTCAAGGGTCGGGAGGAGGTGCTGGGACAGCTGGGTGTCATCATCTAGCCAATGGCAAACAAATGAATGCTGGACATTGATGGTGACAGCTTCGTGTTTATAATTACAAAGCCCCAAAAGCCAGAAACTTTGATTTCTCAAGAAGTTGATGACATTAATGAGTTGGTAAGCATTCCCGATCCCTCATTTCCTTCCTTTGCCCGTGTAATTAGTACACTACAGACCCTGCTGAAATGCGAAGAGTAGAGGTGCGGGCACTCATACGCCCCGTTACCCGGCTAAGCAAACGGAAACTTCAATCACGCCCCTCTACCTTTCACCCTTTGGCTCCGTTGCAATTGCAAACTGCACAAAAATAATGACAGGCACTGTGTGCATTTTTGCCACTCATTTTTGGATTTTTCGGCCTCCACTTGCGTGCCTCACGTAACGAATCCGAAAAGGTATAGGAAAATCTGGAGGGGAAATGGCCAAAGGAAAAGCGAAATTCAGTAAAGTGAAAATGTTGTGGAATGGAAAATCAAGGGCCGAAACTCTGCTCGACTAGATTGAGCATTGAGCAGAGGGAAACCCAAGAATGTGAAATGATTTTATAGATTCCAATTAAAAGTGTGATGTTGCTTTGAGGTTTCTAAACCCCAAATGTTCAAATAAATGTTTTAACAAACTTTTGATTACAAAAACTAAAACAGTTTAAATTGTAACACAAATCTGAATTTATAACTTACTTTAAGGCCATAACTTTTCTTATAGAACTACAATTTCTATGTGGTTACCTCAAAAAGCTTGGGGCTTAATTCCCTAAAAATCGGTGTTCTAAACTTGGCTTTACATTTTTGGTCGATTTCTTGTCATTTTTATACCCTTGCAGAGGGTATTATAATTTCAGTCAAAAGTTTGCAACGCAGTAAAGGAGACATCTCCGACCCTATAAAGTATATATATTCTTGAGCAGCAACTCCGGGAGAGTCGACCTAGCCATGTCCGTCTGTCCGTCCGTCCGTTTCTACGCAAACTAGTCCCTCAGTTTTAAAGCTATCTGCTTGAAACTTTCCCAAATGTTGTCTTTCTATTGCAGGTAGTATATAAGTCAGAACGAGCCGAATCGGGCGACTATATCATACAGCTGTCATATAACTGAACGATCGGAAATGCCATTACTTTGGTGTTTTTAAAGTTAGGAAGTTGGAATTTTTTATGGGTTTCATTTTTGGCCATTCAATCCGACCTAGCAAATTTCATAAGGATCGGCCGATTACATCCTATAGCCTCCATTTAACTGATTGATCGGAAATGCCATCACACATTTTTTGCAATTTCGGGTCGATTTTTTAGCGTCCCTTCTGGTTTTTTAATGCTTTTCTTGTTTTGGTTGTTTATTTAGCTGGATACCTTGTCATTGATTTTTTATAAGTGGGAATCCGATAAATTCAAATGGCAAGCGCTTTTAAGAAAGACAAGCAATAAAACGGAAATTGGCTGCGTTTCCTTCCCCTATTTTCAATTAAATTCCTTACTTCACTGAACAGACATGCAGTCATTATTATTTTCATGCATTTTTGAGCAACGCTCAAGTTTGGCAGCCAACGAAAAATTGGTGAAAAACTATAAGACTCATTGTATTTATATAGTGGGACCCAAACCCTTTTGCCTGGCCATTAGGCGTAACAAATTTTCACAGGCGCAGAAAAGGAGGAAAATAAAAGGGGAAAACAGAAGGAAACACGACAGAAGCCGACAAAAAGTTGAAGTTGAAGCCCGAGCAGCAAAGGTCCAAAGGGGAAAGTGTGGAAAAACTAAAGTTTGCACTAAACATCCGGCGGGAAAAAGAGGGAAACGCCGCTGACGTTGGCAGGCATTTTCATAAAACTAAACACAAAATCCAGCCGATCGAGGGCGGCGTTCCTCAATAATAGAAAAATACCCAACAGCAGTTTACAATGTTGCGGTGATGTACGAGTCGGGATTGCAGTCGGGAAGTTCGACAAAGGGCTCTACAAAATGTTTTGGCACGCACAGTCAGTATGGAGTGGAGCCGCCGAAATCTTGACGGAATGGGAAACTTTTACGGGGCCAATTGCTCTTTAAAAAACTATACTTATGGCAAGCAAAGTTTTCCTTGACTTCTTTTCCTTTTTATCAAGTAGCAGGGAGTTTTAAAAGAACCCAAACGATTGCCATTTCTTGGTAAATTCGTACATTTTCTACATAATCTAAGCTTTTTGTATGTTATTCAATAATGTGATCTATTTTACATAACACATTTATTGCAAAAATAATGTAATGAGTTTTGAGAATATATATTTGCTATTAACACTCTAAAAATTACCCTCTTGAATGTCAAGTTGTTAAAGCATTTAAAATAATTAAAATATATGTGTAAACTTGTATTTCTTATAATCTGTTAAAGTAGATAGGGATATAAATTGGATGGCCAGTACTGAAGTACTACTACAAACCTTCACGAAATTCTCAAAACTGTGTTTTTATACCCTTGCAGAGCGTATTATAATTTCAGTCAAAAGCTTGCAACGCACTGAAGAAGAAATTTCCGACCTTATAAAGTATATATGTATATATAAGTATATATATAAGTATATATAATCTTCGGCTTGCCGAAGTTAGCTTTCTTTATTTCTTCTAATTTATTTTCGATCGGAGAATAACTTCCCCCTTTTTTGTATAAGGTATAAGGTCGGAAATGTAAGGCGTTGCAAACTTCTGACCTAAATTATAATAACCCCTGGGTATAAAAAGCGAACGCTTATCGCACTCGTTTCGTACTTATGTATTTATGTGTCTAGCTGGCTGCTAATCTAGAACCGCAGAATGATCTTCAGAAGCTACTGAAAGTGCTTATCTGTGCACAAGTATGTTTGTAGACACCGTCTTCCGGTATTGGAATCGATTTCGGGAATCACATTTAACACCAGAACAGAAAGACAATCGTTGCCTTGACTTTGCCCCTTGGGTAGCAACCACCTCCAATATGCGGACCCAAGAATAATAGTGTCTTCGGGCTGGAAAGTACCCTTCTCCTTCTTTCCCAAAATCCCGTACATACCCATCATAATGACTTAACAGAAACTTATAAATATGCAAATTAATAACAATAGCAGACGGCATTCGAACAAAAAATTAAGCGGAAACTTGCATAGTCCCCATCGTTTATATGGGAGTGCCATTGACTGAATGTTTCCCGGGGTCCGGATTCAAGATTCATTATTCAGGATTCCGAATTCTGGCGGATTGGAAGCACCCAAAAACGCTCTGACAGATTCCTTAAACACAAATTGAGCAAAATCAGCAAATACCTTACCAACCCTCTCCACTTATCCGTATTTATGTTCCTAAAATACGCAGATCAGTTGTAAAATAATCTCAATCACTTTGTCAAATCTCCCATTTCATCAAATAAAATCAAAGGAATACCAGACAGCATTAGAAGTACAGTATAGATTTAGAATTTTTTATTAATATTCAAATATAAACATATAAACAGTGCGACTTATATGATCTTGGGCCTTATCATCATTTCGACAAAGGTAAGTGACTCCCAATAAATTCCTTCATCACCTCTGCCATTTTTGGAGTATTTTCCATTGAGCGCACTGTAATTTTAAGTGATTATAGTAAGAAAATTTCATAAGAGCATAAGAGCATAAATAAACAGGTATACCTGGGTGAACAGCCATTGTGCCACCATGCACCATATTCAGAGGCACAATTAAAATCACTATATCTGTCATTATCCCGATCAAATGTGGAGAACTTTTGGTTCTTTTGGTTTGTAAGGGAGTCTCCGGCTTTACCAGAACATTCCCCTAGATTCTTCAACTCGTAGTATTCCGCCTCACTCCCGATCTTAAAGTCATCGTAATGAGCGTAGCTGGTGGATCCATCAACACTCCCAAGTTTAATGTAGAGTTCGTGGGGTCGTGCCTCAGTCATCCGATGCAATTTTTCCAGCCCGATGAAGAATTCTCCACTGACATTCCCAAATCCGTTTTTATACTCTTCCCAGCTTCTCTCGAAGTCCTCGGATCCGTCAATGCGTCTCTGAATTACAGTCCAACCAGGTGGAGACGTCGCACATGGCACTTTAAAGGGTTCAAGACCCCGAAGCTTTATTTGGTAAATCCCATTGGGACTGTCACTGGGACAAGAGTCAGGTAAATTGTCATCAGTTTTCCGCAATTCAGAAAGCTGACTAGATAGTTCTGATTTTGTTTTTTCAAGCGCCTTAATTTGATTGCTAAGGTCAGAGTTTTGTTTATCTCTATTTTTAAGGCGTTCTTGCTGGCTTTTGATTTGCTCCTCTTTCACTTTTAAAATATCTTCTTTTATTTTTTTTTGACCGTCGGATATTTTTAACTGACTCTGCAAGTCTTTTATGGTGTCTTTGCCCCTTGGGTAGCAACCACCTCCAATATGCGGGACCCAAGAATAAAAGAGTCTTCAGGCTGCAATGTACCCTTATTAAGATCATTTCCCTCATTTACCCTTACATAACCATAAAAATGCCTTAATACAAACTGATAAATTTGCAAATTAATAACAATGGCAGACGGCATCCGAATGAAAAATTAAGCGGAAACTTGCATAGTCCCCATCGGTTATATAGGCAGTAAACCCAAATTGAGCAAAATCTACAAATAGATTACCAACCCTCTCGACTTATCCGTATTTATGTTCCTAAAATACGCAGATCAGTTGTAAAATAATCTCAATCACTTTATCAAATCTCCCATTTCATCAAATAAAATCAAAGGAATACCAGACAGCATTAGAAGTACAGTATAGATTTAGAATTTTTTATTAATATTCAAATATAAACATATAAACAGTGCGACTTATATGATCTTGGGCCTTATCATCATTTCGACAAAGGTAAGTGATTCCTCCACATCTTCATGCCATGAGTACCAAAGAATTCCACCCAAACCTCTGCCATCTTTGAAGTATTTTCCATTGAGAAAACTGTAATTTGAAGTGATTATAGTAAGAAGATTTAATAAGAGCATAAATAAACAGGTATACCTTCGTGAACAGGCTTTGTGCCACCATGCACCAAGTTCAAAGGCACAATTTCTATGTCTAGCACTGTCATGATCCCGATCAAATGTGGAGAACTTTTGGTTCTTATTGTGTGTAAGGGAGTCTCCGGCTTTACCAGAATATTCCCCTAGATTCTTCAACTCGTAGTATTCCGCCTCACTCCCGATCTTAAAGTCATCGTAATGAGCGTAGCTGGTGGATCCATCAACACTCCCAAGTTTAATGTAGAGTTCGTGGGGTCGTGCCTCAGTCATCCGATGCAATTTTTCCAGACCGATAAAGAATTCTCTTCTGACATTCCCAAATCCAGATTTATAGTCATTCCAGGTTCTATTGAAGTTCTCTGATCCGTCAATGCGTCTCTGAATTACAGTATAACCAGGTGGAGAAGATGCACATGACACTTTAAAGGGTTCAAGACCTCGAACCTTTATTTGGTAAATGAAATTGGTACTGCCACTGGGACAAGAGTCAGGTAAATTGTCATCAGTTTTCCGCAATTCAGAAAGCTGACTAGATAGTTCTGATTTTGTTTTTTCAAGCGCCTTAATTTGATTGCTAAGGTCAGAGTTTTGTTTATCTCTATTTTTAAGGCGTTCTTGCTGGCTTTTGATTTGCTCCTCTTTCACTTTTAAAATATCTTCTTTTATTTTGTTTTGACCGTCGGATATTTTTAACTGACTCTGCAAGTCTTTTATGGTGTCTTTCAAGGTATTTACTTGGCTTTTGAGATCATCGTTGGCATCGGCTGTTATTTTTATCTGTACAAATTGATTTAGAACAGGCGATAAATTAATAATCATTGCATTCGTTTTATATATTTAAATTAGTTGGTTACTGCAATAAATCTTAATTAAGCTTACAAAAGAAAATATTGATAACGTTGTCAGCGTCGATTCAAAACAAACTGAACAAAATTTTGTGTGAATTCGTTGCAGTATTGTACAAATTTTCAAAAAAAAACTGTTAAAATTTTGTTTTTTATACCCTTACAGAGGGTATTATAATTTTGGTCAAAGTGTGCAACGCAGTGAAGGAGACATCTCCGACCCTATAAAGTATATATATTCTTGATCAGGATCACCTCCTGAGTTGATATAAGCATGTCCGTCTGTCCGTCTGTCTGTTTATACACAAACTAGTCTTTTAGTTTTAACAAGAGAGAACGCTATAGTCGGGTGCCCCGACTATCAGATACCCGTTACTCAGGTAAAGGGAGTGCGAGGGAGATGGAGATAGAAACTTTGATCACGCATAACTTTTTAACGAATGGTCCGATTTGGAAAATTTCTTCTACATTTCGATAGGTATTGATAAACACAATAAAACTACATTTTTACTTTTCCGAAATATTTAAATTTTTAAAATCGTATACAAGCGATTGTGGGCGTTAAAGGGGGCGTGGCACCTTTTTGAAATAAACTTGCGCTGCGTAGGAATTCCTAGAATCTGCATGCAAAATGCCAATCTTCTAGCTTTTATAGTTTCCGAGATCTCAGCGTTCATACGGACGGACAGACGGACAGACGGACAGACGGACAGACGGACATGGCTAGATCGACTCGGCTAGTGATCCTGAACAAGAATATATATACTTTATAGGGTCGGAAACGCTTCCTTCTACCTGTTACATACTTTTGCACGAATACAATATACCCTTTTACTCTACGAGTAACGGGTATAAAAATATCGAATCTAAACTTTGCACGCAGTAGATAAGTCGGAACGGCCGGGATTGGCCGACTATATCCTATAGCTGCCATATAACTGAACGATCAGAAATGGCATAACTTTGGAGTTTCTAAAGTTAGGAAGTTGTGAATTTGTATGAGTATTAAGAATGCATCATGTGAATAGTTTTGGAGAATATAATTTACAGAATATTCTGCAAGGGTATATCAACTTCGGCTCTGCCCAAAGTTAGCTTTTCTTTCTTGTTATACATTAAATTTACCTCTAAACAGAGATAAGCAATTCCGATGGAAACGCGATGAGATGTCTATATGTCGGTCAGTCTGAATGTCTGTCTGTATGTCTGCTATCAGTAACTCACCTTCATAAGTTCCTCCATTCTGTCGAATCTCGCATTCAGAGCCTGAATTGAATTCGTGAAGTCTTCTTTTGTGATGAGTTCCTGCTTGAATCTCGAATCGAATCCGGCCTTCAGTTCTGCCTTGATTTCATCCAACGTAGTTCGCATACTATCAGAGTCGTCAAACAGAGGGTTGAGTGCGGCCAGGCAAAAGGAGCCACACTGTCTTGGTTCATCTTGGAGAACGCACGACGACTGATCCTTTGAATTCAACCCAATTCCTCCTTGTACACTTGGAACAATTAATAAGCCAAGCAAATAGGATAATAGCCTCAGCATCTTAAGATGTTCCATCTACTCAAATCGAATTCAAAAAGTGTACTGCAATGTAGCTATAAGTTGAAGAGACAACGAAGCCTAAAATATTAGAAAATAGTACGTGGCCTTTCTTATCTGTAATCCGTCGGCCAGCAATTGGAAACACCCCAAATCACCAAATATGTATATGGACTAGTATATAAATAGACATGAGCTTATGTTCTTATCGGTTATTTGCGCTTTATTTTTATACCCTTGCTGTGGGTTTCATTTTTGGCCAATCAAGCTGACCTACCAAATTTCATAAGGATCGGCCGACTATATCTAATAGCCGCCATATAACTGATTGATCGGAAATGCCATAACTTTGGTGTTTGTTAAGATAGAAAGTTGGGATTTTCTATGGGTTTTATTTTTGGCCAATCAATCCGACCCACCAAATTTCATGTGGATCGGCCGACTTTGGAGAATATAATTTACAGAATATTCTGCAAGGGTATATCAACTTCGGCTCCAAAGTTAGCTTTCCTTTCTTGTTTGATATGCTGTTTTTCGGTTATTAAAATATTCCTTTAAGATATAGTAATAATTTACTATATCAGAATTATGCTTTTACTTTGTCAAATTCGGATAACAATGTCATATAGCTGCCATAAAAACGATGGCAAAATGCAGCGCAAAATCGACATAGCTTGATTGTTTTTAGTTATACTATATAGGCATAGAAATCGAAATGTAGTCGTTTTGTAATAACTGCAAGGGTATATAAACTTCGGCTTGCCGAAGTTGGCTTCCTATCTTGTTTATTTTGAGGCTGTCCTCCGGGTTTTTGGATCCTCAGTTTGGGGTTCGAGGCTAATGGGAGGGACGCACCTTGTTTTGCAGTGAGTGTGTGTGGCAAGTTGTCAAATGGCACTGACACTTGACCCCTCACTCCACGCACACTTTTATAAATATTTATATGCTCCGTGTTTGTATTTCCCCCTACATCGTGTTCTGTGGGCGAGTGTGTGGGGTGTTTTTCGGGGCTGTCCTTCAGCTCATAATCCTTTTTTATTGCAAATAGCCACGCCAAGGAGGCTTCGTGGGAGGGGGCGTGGCACTTTAGTCAGCTCATAAGGCTCATCAACAAGTTCATTTTACGGTCAATTCATTAGAAAAAAAAATAAAAGCCAAAAATAACGAAGGGGGTGAACAAGTTTTTTACTTTTTATATGTTTTCTCTCATCATTATACCCTTTATGCATACAGGGTGTTTCAGAGCAGTTCGCCTGCTAATACGTTTTGATTATTTATTTGTTTATTCAAAAAATTATAAATTAAACATGCATTATGATGAGTTGCCATCCTTGGTTTTTTCTTAATAAAATAAACATACTCCAGGGTATCTTCACACTCCATCACTTGTCATCCGATGCATTATTCTGGGTTTTTTACGTTTTATTACAATATTTAGTTGGCTCGGAGGTGTGGCACATGTGTATTGTGTGTTGACCCTCATTTGCTGACATTTAGTGGCAGTTTCAGCAACAATGTCAGCGGTGGGCGTGTTCTTGTGGGTGGGTTTTTTTTCCCAGTGTGCTGCCGTGTGTGTACGTCATGCTAAGCATGTCAACCAAACCCCTCGCCTTCGTCCACCTGATAACTCTTTGTTGTTTTGTTTTTGTGCCCTGGCGTTCCCCATTTTTTTTTTATTTATTTATTTAATTTTCGCCCGGCTTTTTGGCTTGGCTTTAATTTTATGATTATTGTTTTTTCCCCACTGCCGCGCCCACCTTTTGGGCCAGTCTTTTGTTCATTTCTTAAGTGGCGCTTTATAATGTTGACAGTTTTATTGGGGCGCAAAATGTGTTGGTCATTTTTGCCTTTGTTTAGTTATTGCCTCAGAGCACTCAAACCCAAAACACAAACTTTTCTCAAAGGTATGACAGATACACAAGGGTCTTCGGCTCCGAGTTTTTTGTGCGCTCTTTTGGCGGAAAGGCTGGCTTGTTGGTTTGCCACAGAAAAAGCAAGCGGTTAAGGTATAGTTCAGGACTTAAATCCCCTCATTTGGACAATACCAGATTTCATCGCATACTTTCGGGCCAAACTGGTTGGCTAACAAGGTCGGCAATGGTTGGTCCAAAACCGTTTGAAGTGGCCATCAAAGACGCCATAAGCTAACCAACTCGTAGCTTATCCCAAAGCTCCACTTAAAATCAATTTTCAACGACATTTGCTTTCGAATAATATCAATAAATGCTCTTATTAAGCAAGCAAATTTTACAACGGGGTACAAATTCAAATAAAGAATTTAAAATTTGTTTTATGCCCAGGCTATCATTTTGATATTAATTAGTTTTTTTCTTAAGTTTCTATATTGTTTAGATTTCCTTATGAAAATAATTTAATTTAATATTTTTACCAGTGATGTAATTAGCTGAATGATTTATCTTAACATTCAAGCAATTTCCCTTACAAAACGAGTTTGTTGATAAAAATTAAAGCATATATTACGGAGAATTTTCTGAATTTTACTTGACACTCTCTCGCTTATTTTCCCTCTTCAAATGCCGTTCTCCAGAGCAGCTTTTCCGCGGTGACAAAGTTTCCGCATTAGCAAACAGAAACTGTGGCATACATTAGGGCGCTTCATTACCCACCTTGCCGAAATCTGGGATATCAAGACCGATTCTGTTGCTCCTTATTGTTGTTTTCCCTTGTTTATTTTTATTTTTTGGTTGTATGATTTTGCGGCTCATTTGGTTTTATTAAAATTTTCACGATTTTCACGCTTATCAAACGCTTACAAGCTTTGATTGTGGCTCATCGCTCTCCTGTATTCTGCATCCTGTATCCTGTATCCTTTTTCCCCACCCCAGACATCCAACAATTTTACAACACCCCCAGTTTTTATCCCGGACACAGACATCATCCCCTATGTGAGCCTTTACTTTTATGCTAATTTCCAAAACTGAAATGAATAAATGTCTTTTCGGGTCTGGGGGCCCCGCTGCCTTTTTCGTTGCTTTTATTATTGTTATGGAAATTTTTATAGTTTCCCCATCATTTAGTTGCCCACACACAGAAAGGCGAACAATGTCTAAACGCTTTTTCAATTCAAAAGTTCCCCAAACATTTTTTGCATGGCGGCAACCTTTTTGTGTGCGGCCAAAGTTCAACATTTATTTAAAATACACACAGCTGTGCTCAAGACAATAGCAGTATTTGCTTGCTTTTAGAGCGTTTCAAAGCCAATTGACAAAATGTTTTTGTTACCTACTTCATGATAATGCTGTTTACCCATTTACTCACTATTCATTTCAATTGAAATTTTAATTAATTCTTGAATCATTCTGTGGCTTACAATTTTATAATTTTTAAAAGTTGTGAATTTACTAAAAAGCCATTGCTATTTACAATGGGTTTACCAATCATTTTAAATATAATTGTTTATTTTTTGTTTTGCACCACCAATACTTTGCGCATAGGTGTAGAGGAAACTCCCGTCCCAATTCCGCTGTCATTTGTTCTAACAGAATTGTATGCAATAAATAAAAATTACACGTTCAACAATTTCTATCTGGGGGCTGCGATCTCCTTTCAACAATGGCCGGTAGGGTTGCCACCCCGACTTCGAACCCTTTTTTCGCAGTCCGCCCTTTGTGGCCTTCTAATTGGATATGTTCAACGTTCGGCTTTCGACGTTCGACGTTCGACGTTCGTCTTTGACTTTGGCTTTTGACTTGACTCAACTTTCCTGGCCAGACAACGGCCACATTCCTTTCGAGGATAACCCAAGAATGGGGAAGGGAAAGAAAAATGTCGCTGGCAACTCTTTTTCCCTTTTTTTTTCTTTCTTTTTGTGTCGCTGCAACCCTGCCAGGGCAATCAGAACTTATGTTTACCCCAATTAAGGTGAACACGAGACCGTTTTTGCGATCCAATGAGTTAGAAACAAGATAAAGGACCCAAAGCCCGGACAATAAGCCCAGGCTCTGCTCTATCCGGGGTCCCAGTGCCCGACCCCGCTGCTTGGGATCCCACGTTTCAGGACCCAGGACCCTTCTCCTGCCCACACTGAAACCATTTTCTGGGAATTCAATTTTCAGCAGCATTAATAGTTGCATATTTGCTTCTTTTAGATTTATGAGTTTGAGAAAATTGCAGCAATTTAAGCGATGATTTTAGGTATAAATTAATGGAAATGATTCGTTAAATTCTGGAAACATTTTTTTAAGATTTTTATATATTAAAATTGCGGAACATAAATTTCAGTTCAAAAGGAAATAGCCTTAATAGTTTCCTTAAAAAAATTAAAGAAATCATTAAATTAAGAAGTAGTTATATAGATTTACGATGCTTGTATTTTTTGTGAAGTGCATGTTTGCCGCCTGCTGCCATGCATGTTTATGTGTCCTCGTCCTTCTCACAACAATGCTCCAGGATCGGCGAGGGGCGCCGTTAGAGGGGGTGGCCAGGGGCGTGGAAAGGGTTGGGAACGCAGGAGGGGCTCAGGGGCTCGAAGGACCAGCTCTGAATGCCGGAGCAATGATTAAAAATTGTGCAAGCGTGTGGCGGCCAGCGATGTCGATTGCGGTTCAACTTTCAGTCGCAAAACTGTGGCAGCTCTTCAAGGGGCAGAAAATCGAAAGGGTGCCCAAAACGGGAGGGGGGAGATTAGGGGGCTCAAAACCCCCTGCGCCGCCCCCTTGCGCACACACACAGAAAAACGCAGAGGGAGGCTCAGGCGAACTGCAAAATCCAAAAACCAAAGTCGTTCGCTTTTATTGTCATTTGTATGCGTGGTGTGTGGAGAAAAGGCAGGGCCGGCGGACGAATGCCTCTCCAAGGGGGGTTAAAAGGGGATCTGGCGGCCTAAGCCTGCCACTTGAGATGCCGGCGTGAGGCAGGCCAGAAGAGAAAGCCCCACGGGCTCAGCGAAAGTGCAGCTAAAAAAAGATTAGAGGGTATACATCAATGCAAAGTGATAATAACAAACTTGTGAATGTTGGTCGACAGTGCCTTGTCACAAATAAATAGAACATGATTCGGATCAAGAAAACACAATATATCTCCAAATCATATATTAACTATAAATGGAAGCAAAGTCTCTTAATTTTTTTCTGATAATACGTTCTCTAATATGTAGTTTTATTTAGTAGCAGTAATAAAACACTTTTAATTATTTCCTTAAAAGGATTCCCGACAGGAAATGACAAAAGAATCATATTTTGGTGCAACTTATTTATTTATTTATTAACTCACTGATTAGTGCATTCATTCATAAGACTTGTTTTGTAGCGTTAGGATAGGAACTGTTATGAATAAATGAATATTAGGAGGAGGCAAGAATGACTGTACTTGAATTGTAAGTTCCAGTTCTGAGACTTAAGTGACTTAAAAGCGAGCTCCCAAAACTTCAGGACCTGCCCTCGTGACTCACGCACGCCGCGGGTCGCTCGAGAGTTCCGTTTCCACTTCGAACTGCAGGCTTAAACCTTTCCTGCCGGCCGATAACTTGCAGGGAACACGATTCCCCGATTCGGCCTCAAAATACTCATTAGCCATAACGACCACCCCGCCGGGTGTGTGTGGGGAGGGACGCAGGACGAAGGACATGCCGGCTGTGTCGATGTCCATGTCTATCTATTGTCAACCATCAGCCACGCATGCAGCGCCAGGATCAAAGGAACGAAAAGGAAAGGAAAGGAGCCAAAAGCTGGAGCCTGGTAACTCCGCTTTGTTTTCGGCTGGACGCTGCCAGGCAATCCCCACTACACCGTAAGAAAATTATACAAATTTAAAATCCGAAATTGTGCTGGTCTTAATCCTTATAATTAATTAAGTATTAACTAGCATATCTTAACCATAGTTTTTGCTAGAAAATATATGTTTCTGTTTTTAAAAATCATCATTACCAAATATTATTTGGGCTTTAAGTGAGATAAAAGCTTTTAAGTTTGCAATATTATCACTTTAAAAGTTAAGATACATTCAAAGCTACAAAAATAAAAATAGAGTGTCCAAAATGAATGTTGGCGTGAGCAGTACACATTTTAAAAATATATATTGTGCATACCTTTCTTGCAGTGTAGATGGGACCCGGAGACGTGGCCTATCTGCGCCTTTCCACTATTTACACTCGGCTCATTTTATCTAGTTCGATTGGCAATTTATCTGGAAATGCTTTGTCTGTGCTTACCTTTATAATTGGAGAGCCGAAATATCGGTTTTTGAATCTTAATTTCTGTGAGGGCTGGCAAAAGCGGGCAAAAGTTAACTAAGCACAGACTGTACGGCGAATCGCAACCAATGGAAACTCTGTCGAGCCTGAAATCCTTTTATAATGACAAAAGGTTTCCACCTCTAAGCCGATTACAGCGACAGAAGCACTTGGAGCTCCAGACCCGAGGACCAAGTAATACCCCTGGAAGAACCTGGTATTTCGGAGGGGCAGGGGCATACTTCAGTGCCTTTCTAATTAGTTGGGGTTGCAAGTGTGACTTGAGTTTTCTTAAGTGGAAACTGGTGGGGGATTCCCATTTCACAACTGTGTAAATACAAAAAAAACATATCAAATGGGCTTGCATTTGTTACATATTTGAAAATTATTCAAATTATTTATTTAGATTTAGCGTGCTATTTATTGTCACTTTCAACAGTGCAATTGATTAATTTATAAATTGAAAAGTATTAATAATACGTTAGGCTTGCATTTTGGCGAAAGTGTATCTGTTTATTATTGTGCCAGTGTGGAAGGGCTTTGTTTTCTGTTTTCCGTTTTCCGTTTCCTGTTTTCTGTGTGTGTGTGTGTGCGGCTGGGGGTTGACGAACAAAAGTGTGGAGGTCCGCTCCTCTGACAGCCCGATCCTGCAGGCTCACATCTCGACGATATCGTTATCGCTCAGGTCCTCGGGCGCCGCCAAGGGGGGCGTGCCCGTCGGCAGGACGAAGCGCACCTGCGGCATCTGCACGCTGGGCAAGCTGTGGTGGGTGGCGAAGGCCGCGGGTGAGAAGAGGCCCCTGCTGGGTATCTGCTGGTGTACCGCTCCCAAGCCCCTGCCCCCGCCCCCGCCACCGAACGCGAACCCGCCCCCGCCCCCGGCCCCTCCGCCGCCACCGCCAGTGGACCACTGGAAGAGGCCGGACGCGGGGCTGCCCACCGCGAGCGGAGGCGCCTCCGGGGCCCGCAGGATGCTCGCCGGATGCAGCAGGCCCAGGTGGCCGGCGAGGTTGCTGACGCGGCTGGGGTGCGACGACGGCACCGCCACGCACAGCGGACAGATCACGGAGGTGCGGGCGGCGCGGTGCTGCGCCTGGCAGTGCCGGATCAGCTCCCCGGCGGACAGGCCCAGCTGGCCGCACAGCGGGCATGTGAAGCTGTCGGCGCACAGGTCCGGGATCGACTCGCCGGCGAAGTGCAGCTCCCGGGCGGCCCGGTCCAGCAGGCACTGGAATGGATGGCCCCGCTCGTGGGCCCCCGTGGCCACGCCCCCCTCGTGGCAGGCGGAGCAGAGGTCGTAGTCCGGGCAGCGCAGGCACTTGTAGCGGTAGTGGATCAGCCGCGTGGTGCCGCAGCCATCGCAGTTCACGTTCCAGTGCAGGGACATCGCCGAATCGGAGTCCGATTCAGGGTCCGAGTCCGAGTCCTGGTGGTCAAGAGTCCTGCACGAGAAGTCCTGCAAGGGATGGTGATTATTCGGACAATTACCCACAGAAAGCTTCGAAACTAGAAATAAAACCTTGCCTACACTAGTTCAGAAACTATGATCTGTTTTAACTATTTATTTATTTTCAGGACTCTAAAACTATTATTTCAAAAAAAATAGGTGAGCTTTTGAAAAAAACTTCTCTTAGAGGAAAACCTTGGTTTTACCAGTTCACCATATATCAAAAATAGAACCAATTACTTAACAAAGAAAATTCAATTTTTAATAGATTGTAACGATTAAGTCTCAACGGAGTACGGTCTAAATTAGAAAAAAAATGTGAAACCTTTCCATAAACGCAAATTCGTTCTCAACTGTTTTCAATATTTTTTGAAGATCGGTTGGTTTCCATGGCTGCCATTTACTAAACTTCTATCTTCAAGGTTGAGCTACATTACATTCAACCCATTTGAAAATATTATTTATTGCATACTGACCTTCTTCTCTTGCAAGTCTTAAATATTTTCAGTGGATACTTTTGTCGTTTGCTATGTCTTTAAAACCAAATCTTAAAAAAAAAACGTATTGTTTTCGTTTGCTTTTTCTTAACAAAAATCCTAAAATTGTTTCGAGAAAATTCGTCTGCGATCTTTTCTTTAAAAAGTTAGTGATCAAATGAAATAATTTAGACAACGAGTTACACACCAATATCAGAGGCTGCTGGGATTTCAAAAGAGTAACACTTGTAGCTAAGGTATTAAAATTATGTTTTAAGCTACAACATTTGCATAATCTAGTGAAATATTGGGGTCCAATTTAATTTCCTTCTCATTCCTTTATTTATAAATTACCTACAAATATTTCAAGGATAACATGGCACTGATTTAATATGAGAATATATTTGTGAAGTACGTATTCGAATATGCAAACAACTAAAATATCGTTTTATGCCCATCATTTTTGTAGCACAGTGTTTTCTATTGAAGGCTTCATCCGCGTCGAGTCAGATATATGTTTAGCCCCAAATCCACTCCCCCAACTCCTTGAAATACAGACTTTTGCCTCGTTTTGGTTTCGTTTGTTCGCGCTTTGTACATAAATTTCATGCAAATTGACTAATTAATTTTTGCGCAATGGATTCTTATCGCATGCACTGGGCAATATATTTGACATTTGCATAATGCACGTGTATTGGCTGGGTTGCTTTCAGGTTCAGGTGGGTTCAGGTGATGGGCCTATGGCCAACCCACGCACGGGCGGCAACACTGAAAACAATTGTTAGTTATTCAATTGAATAAAAAACAAGAGAGAACGCTATAGTCGGGTGCCCCGACTATCAGATACCCGTTACTCAGGTAAAGGGAGTGCGAGGGAGATGGAGATAGAAACTTTGATCACGCATAACTTTTTATTGAATTTGAAATATTTCTTCTACATTTCGATAGGTATTGATAAACACAATAAAACTGCATTTTTACTTTTCCGAAATATTTACATTTTTAAAATCGTATATTAGCGATTGTGGGCGTTAATGGGGGCGTGGCACCTTTTTAAAACAAACTTGCGCTGCGTAGGAACTCCTAGAATCTGCATGCAAAATGCCAATCTTCTAGCTTTTATAGTTTCCGAGATCTCAGCGTTCATACGGACAGACAGACAGACGGACAGACGGACAGACGGAAATGGCTATATCGACTCGGCTAGTGATCCTGATCAAGAATATATATACTTTATAGGGTCGGAAACGCTTCCTTCTAGCTGTTACATACTTTTGCACGAATACAATATACCCTTTTACTCTACGAGTAACGGGTATAAAAAGAATCATAGCAATAGTTAGTTGAAGTCTGTCTAACTATAAGACTGCGATTGGATTCTCTATTTATTCCCTAATAATTGTATATTAACGTTGAAAAGAAAGTATATTCTTACAAATAGTTCAATGGTATTAGACCACGTTTATATACTACAGTAGTATCTCAATAATTGAAAAATGTTTCTAGTTAAAATATGTCTTGTTTTGTGTTAATAAAATACTTTAATAGTAATAGGCCATATTTATCGAATAGCTGTTCCTTAAAATTGCAATCTGTAAAACTACCTGAATAAAATTACAAATCAAAATCAAATTTCTTGTGGGACAGATATTATTGTGATTTGACCACAATTTTGTTTCAGTGTACTCGCTGTGGCGATGCAGCTCCTCAACGGTGCGGTAAAAACAACAACCATTTTAATGACGGATATTAAGCATAACCACACAACTAAACGCATAGCAAAAGGGGTACACTGCCGGAAAACGGAGGGCACTTTGAGCGGGGGGAAATTTACAATGCTTCCGTGTTTTTCCCGCAGGACAGCGACTGACTTTAAGCCTGCCAAATATGCTGATTGCAGCAATAATGATGATTATGTTTGCGCGGCCTGCATGCGCGGCTCGAATTTGTTGGCCACAGCGGAAGGAAGTCGAAAGCATTGACAATGCCAGCGACACGAAACATGGCCAAGAAGGGGTTGGCCTGCCCCCAAAGGGGCGCCCCAAAGGGGGGCAAGTGCAGCCACAATGCCAACGACAATGACGAGCTGCAAAGGCATTTAACGACTTGCAAATGCCACCGCTCCTGCTCCTGCTCCTCCCACTTGACTACTTGACTACTTGACTACTTGACTGACTGACAAACTGACTAACTGACATCCAACAAATGCGAAAAAGAAACATCCAGCGGGTTGGTAAGCGGCAGCTTATGGAAATAATACACGACCGCAGGGCTCCACTCGATGTGCGAAATACCCTACTTCAAATAATACCACAGCGGCTGAATTTACTTTACTTAAGTCAAGTGTCTATGGATTCATTTTGAATGTATATATACTTGAAATAAATTTAGTAGAGTTATTTATTTGAATTCATTTTTGTTCCTCAAAAATGAGTTTGTTTTATTAATGCTAATATTTGATTTCTAATTTGGCTTAAAGGAGATTTATCAAAAAACAGCTTAAGAAATTGAAAAAAAACTTAATTGAGTATGTGATTTTTGCTTATTATTAAGCATTTAAAATTTTGGTCATAAATATTTATTTTTACCAACAATAAACATTACTTGATAATGGATAAGCTCGACTGCCCTTAGAGCATACACTGTGCAACAAAATTATTGCATTGCGTGCATAAACTTTTGCAGGGCCTGCGTATCCGAAACGCATTCAGCTTTCCCCACTCCTGCCCATTTCCCCTCTCTCCCACTTTCCCACTTTCCCGGCCCTCGGGAAACCGGCTTTTCTATTCCGGATGAGTCTTTGCCTGTGTGGCCATATTAGCAAAGTGAATTGGTTTTTATTTGTTACGGAAATGTGGAAAATTATTTTCAGCTGTTCGGTCGTTTGGTGATTTGCATAAGTCGCAGGTGACAGTCGTGGCTGTATTTTCCCAGGCATGGTCTTCCCCCACCCTCTTTTTTTCGGTGTACTAGACCCACACACTGATAGATGGTTTTCGCAATAAACAAAATATGGCCAATATCTAGTTTCATACTCATTGTTTCTTTAGGTTTTTTAAGTGTTTTAAAATTAAAAGTAGAAATGGGCTTTTGTTTTTTTTAATTTAGTATTGAGTTTGGATATTGATATCGAACGTAATAAATCGCATTTCCTTGAACACAATCAGTTGTACCGAGACATACTAGATACTTAAACACTCGATTATGAGACCAATTGGCTGTCATTTTTCTATGAAAAAGTAGCCCATAAGTAGTAGCGAGTACTTTTTCTCTCAGTGCCCCCGAGTGGCCCCAAGAATTTAAAGCAGCAGCTGTGGCTTAGTCCGATTTGCCTCTTACCATGCATGCCCAAAGCGGCTTAAGTGAGCGGTGGGAACGGATCGGGATCAGGAACAGGAGCAGGAGCAGGAGCAGGATTGGGAGCGGGAACAGGAACGGGAACGGGAACGGGAACGGGTACGGGTACGGGAGTCCTTCAACTGCCCTCCACTGGCGACGACTGACCGGCGGTGATAAGAATTCCCGTCCAGACTTTTCCCTTCTCTCCGCCGTTTGTAAACACAAGACAGTTGAGTGGGGCAGCGTGGGCTATTTTGTTTACGTCTCGAATAGGGCTCCACTTACTTGCTGCGCTGGGGGCGTGGCACTGGGGGCGTGGCACTGGGGGCGTGGCACAGGGGCGTATAGCGGATGGAGGATGGCGATCGCTGGCAGTGGCGAAAAACAACTGAGAACCTAAGCGGATTTTAGCCATTTGCCATCTTGTTGATTGATTCAATGCATGTTTTATTTCGGGTATTTTTTAGGCCATTCGCCAAGTGATTTTGGTATTTTATTTATGGCTCTTTTATTTTCCGCAGTTCTTTGAGCAATCATACATTTTACTTTTAGTAAAGAGGATAACAGCTTGGGGAAGAATCCATCTGTTCTTTAAAATATGGATATTAAAGATGGCGTTCTTCCGCCATTACTGAAAATATTATGGAACACTTAGCATAATATTTTGTATTCAAAAGGATAAATAAAAGACTATTTGACTATTTTATTTTTGTATTGCCTTTATGTCTATTGAAGCATTCAAAATTTAAAACCATTTATTTTTTGTTCAAAAATTCTTCGAATTATTTAATTTCGTATAATTGAGTTACTGACTGCCACTCGAACTTGGGTTCCTTTGAATGTCGTTTAATATTTATCTCGTGTATAACTAAAAATCATTTAATTCTTAATTCACTTAATCTGGGATATTCTTTTTATAATATTTGTGTGTGTCAGACCAAAAATATATACTATACTTTGGCCTGGTCTAAGTTGATTTATTAATTGATGCCAACTTGTTTCCGTTGTTGAAGTGACCGCAAAAGATTGGTATTTTCGAATTTAATTCAATTTATTTTTCATTTCAGAGCTCGAGACTCGTGACTTTTGGCTAGAGGTCCTGGGAGAGATGCAGTGGATGGATTTTCCGAGCGGCCCGATTTTCCCGCCGCCCCACCCATACACATCATGAATTTTCCAAACCACCCGGCTGCCACATTTCTCCCTTTGAGATGTGTCCTCTTTGGGCTTCCGTTGGCTGCAGGTTTTTATGCATGTGGCCATTAACTGTCGGCTTTCCCCACCCATGCTCACCCGCTTATCCACCCACTTTTCCACCCCTCCCCAAAAGCCAGGGGCGGTCATCAGCATTGCAACATTTGCTGGCTTGACTTGCAGCTGCTCGTGGGAAATCAGTTTAATGGAAATTATAGCATTCGTTTACTTGTCGAACTAAGCCTACCCTGCTTTGCTTTTCCGCCCCGATTTTCCTTAGCCTTCCCATCGCTTTTCCAGCCCACTTAAGTGGCCCGGATTGCGGCTCATCAAGGCAAAGGCAAAAGCAAAGGCATCCATGAACATGGTCTCAGTTCATCGGAGTTTTTGTCAAATGCCTAAAGGTATGCAGCAAAAGAAAAGGGGGAAAACCCTGGGAAATGCAGATGGCGTTGGATTGGAAAATCCTTCTGGTCCGAACAGGTGAGCGGCATTTCCCCCTGCCATTTGCCATTTAAGTGACAAACCAACGGACACTGCAAGTGCCCACAGAGAGCAAGTGAATTTCCCACAGATATGAGCGAAAAATGGGGAAGAAATGGGGAAAATAATATAATCTAAACTGATTATTTCGAGGAGGGCTTGAAAAAAAAGTACAAATCCTGTGGGACCCGTCTACACAATCGGAACATAAGAAAGACTTTGCCCATTTCCAATTAAAAGTGTAAACACGGTCGGTGAATGAAAATCAAACACATTTTCGGGAATGGGTAAGACACAGAAAAAAAATATTCGAATATAATTATTAAGTACAATTATTTCATAAGTCATCTAAGATGACGGTTTTTAACGATTTAAGCTTTTTATAGCCTTGCAAGACGTATTAGTAGTGACGTATTAAGTATATGTGAAGATATAAAGTATATATATTCTTGATCAGCATCAACAGGAGAGTCGATCTAGTCCGTCCGTGCGTCCGTTTCTACGCAAACTAGTCCCTCAGTTTTGAAGCTATCTGCTTGAAACTTTCCCAAAAGTTGTCTTTCTATTGCAGGTAATATATAAGCCGGATCGGGCGACTATATCATATAGCTCCCATGGCCACAATCGTAAAAAAAAGAAATATTTTTTTGTTCTTGGTATTATTTAAATATTATTGAATTACGGATTTAATTAAATTAAAATCGGACAACAATATAGCTGCCATAGAAACGATGGCAATATGCAGCGCATAATCGACACAGCTTCATTGTTTTTAGAAATATAGGCATAGAAATCGAAATGTAGTAGATTTGTAATAACTGCAAGGGTATATAATCTTCGGCTTGCTTCTAATTTATTTTCGATCAGAGAATAACGGCACCTTATTTATATAAGGTATAAAGTCGGAATTGTATGGCGTTGCAAACTTCTGACCTAAATTATAATAACCCCTGGGTATAAAAAGCGAACGCTTATCGCACTCATTTCGTACTTATGTATTTATGTGTCTAGCTGGCTGCTAGTCTAGAACCGCAGAATGATCTTCAGAAGCTACTGAAAGTGCTTATCTGTACACAAGTATGTTTGTAGACACCGTCTTCCGGTATTGGAATCGATTTCGGGAATCACATTTAACACCAGAACAGAAAGACAATCGTTGCCTTGACTTTGCCCCTTGGGTAGCAACCACCTCCAATATGCGGGACCCAAGAATAAAAGAGTCTTCAGGCTGCAATGTACCCTTATTAAGATCATTTCCCTCATTTACCCTTACATAACCATAAAAATGCCTTAATACAAACTGATAAATTTGCAAATTAATAACAATGGCAGACGGCATCCGAATGAAAAATTAAGCGGAAACTTGCATAGTCCCCATCGGTTATATAGGCAGTAAACCCAAATTGAGCAAAATCTACAAATAGATTACCAACCCTCTCGACTTATCCGTATTTATGTTCCTAAAATACGCAGATCAGTTGTAAAATAATCTCAATCACTTTGTCAAATCTCCCATTTCATCAAATAAAATCAAATTAATACCTGACACCATTAGAAGTACAGTATAGATTTAGAATTTTTTATTAATATTCAAATATAAACATATAAACAGTGCGACTTATATGATCTTGGGCCTTATCATCATTTCGACAAAGGTAAGTGATTCCTCCACATCTTCATGCCATGAGTACCAAAGAATTCCACCCCAACCTCTGCCATCTTTGAAGTATTTTCCATTGAGAAAACTGTAATTTGAAGTGATTATAGTAAGAAGATTTAATAAGAGCATAAATAAACAGGTATACCTTCGTGAACAGTCATTGTGCCACCATGCACCCGTTTCAGAGGCACAATTATAATCACTATATCCGTCATTATCCCGATCAAATGTGGAGAACTTTTGGTTCTTATTGTCCATAAGGGAGTCTCCGGCTTCACCAGAATATTTCCCTAGATTCATCAACTCGTACAATTCCTCCTCACTCCCGATCTTAAAGTCATCGTATTGAGCGTAGCTGGTGGATCCATTAACACTCCCAAGTTTAATGTAGAGTTCGTGGGGTCGTGCCTCAGTCATCCGATGCAATTTTTCCAGCCCGATAAAGAATTCTCCACTGACATTCCCAAATCCAGATTTATAGTCATTCCAGGTTCTATTGAAGTTCTCGGATCCGTCAATGCGTCTCTGAATTACAGTCCAACCAGGTGGAGACGACGCACATGACACCTTAAATGGTTCCATCTCCCTGAGTTTTATTTGGTATTCCGAAAGCTGACTAGATAGTTCTGATTTTGTTTTTTCAAGCGCCTTTATTTGATTGCTAAGGTCAGAGTTTTGTTTATCTCTATTTTTAAGGCGTTCTTGCTGGCTTTTGATTTGCTCCTCTTTCGCCTTTAAAATATCTTCTTTGCTTTTGATTTGCTCCTCTTTCACTTTTAAAATATCTTCTTTTATTTTGGTTTGACCTTCGGATATTTTTAACTGACTCTGCAAGTCCTTTATGGTGTCTTTCAAGGTATTTACTTGGCTTTTGACATCATCGTTGGCATCGACTGTTATTTTTATCTGTACAAAATGATTTAGAAAGGGCGTTAAAACAATAATCATTGCATTCGTTTTCAATATTTAAATAAGTTGGTTACTGCAATAAATCTTAATTACGCTGACAAAAGAAAGTATTCATAACTTTGTCAGCGTCGATTCAAAATAAACTGAACACAATTTGTGTAATGAACTTTCGATGCAGTATTATACTAATTTTCAAAAAAACTTTTATAATTTTGTTTTTTATACATTAAATTTACCTATAAACTGAGATAAGCAATTTCGATGGGATTTCTAAGATTTCTATTTGTCGGTCAGTCTGAATGTCTGTCTATATGTCTGCTATCAGTAACTCACCGTCCTAAGTTCCTCCATTCTGTTGAATCTCGCATTCAGAGCCTGAATTGAATTCGCGAAGTCTTCTTTTGTGATGAGTTTCTGCAGTTGGTTCTTCATTTCGGAGTTCACCGCCATATGTTGTTCTTCCGCCAGCTTGAATCTCGAATCGAGTCCGGCCTGCAGACCCTCGAAAAGTGGGTTGAGAGTGGCCAGGCAGAAGGAGCCGCATTGTTGAGGTGCATCTTGGAGAACGCACCACGACTGATCCTTTGGATTGGACGCAATTCCTCCTTGTACACTTGGAAAAATTAATAGGCCTAGCAAATAGGATAATTGCCTCAGCATTTTGAGACGTTCCATCTACTCAAATCGAATTTAAAAAGTGTACTGAAATGTAGCTGTAAGTTGAAGAAACAACGAAGCCTAAAATATTGCTGATAAGCCCCGTGAACGTTCACTTTCCGAATGTATGGCACGTGGTCTTTCTAATCTCTGGTCCGTTGGCCAAAAATCGGAAGAAACCAGATCGCCTAATATGTATACATATGTATGGACTAGCATAACATAACATATTATGTTCTTATCGCTTACTTGCGCTTTATTTTTTTTTTAATTATTTAGAAAACAAAAAACAGCGGGATTGTTGTTTAAAAACACCGTATTAATGGTTTTTTATTTGCCAAAACAGTCAAAAGAATGAATGTTTTGAGCAGCTGATAACTTATACAATCAATTCCCAAATGCCCAAAATAAAATTTTTTAGCTGAGACTACCAATGGATTGGAAATTTTGTTACGAATTCAAGGAGGTATGGCACTCCAAGATTGAGATCATTATTTCTTTGGGATTGAATCAAAAAACCGAAAATCGAGTCGCATTTTTCCAGATTTCGGCCATCAAAAACATACTTTTAAAACACACATTTTTAAGGGTTTCTTTTGTAACTTTTCCGAAACCAGACGCACAGCCAAAAGAATGAATTTTTGCTGCTGAGATTCTATACAATTAATTCTAGGTTGATTTGGTCAAATCGCATTTTTTCGAAAATTGGTAATAAACACATATTGTTAGCTGTGAATGCCACTTGATTGGAATTTTTATGACGAGTTCAACGAAATATGACACCTCTACTTCCGAAAAAAATTTTCCAAGGGGAATGATAAGAAAACCAAAATTTGACTAGATTTTTTGGTAAAAAGAAAACACACTTTCAAAGTGTTTTTTGTTCTAACTTAGCCAAAATTTAATTGTTTTTATTGCAATCATACCTGTTTGTTACCTACGGTTTCAAAATTCATATTATTCGTAAGAAACACCCTCGCCAATAATTAGTGTTTTTTATGGAACTGCATGCTTGTCCAAAAACAATTTTAGAGAAACAAGACCGAAAAATCTCGTTTGTTTGTGTTCATCCTGGGACTACGTGATGACCCACCCCGAACCCGCGTACAAGTGGCTGTGTGAAGGTCACGTGGCCGCACTACACACCCCCAAAAACACCACCCTTTTGTTGCCTGTCGAGTTTCGACAGTGAGTTTAATGAAGTGCAACGAGAACTGCAAGCAATTGAAATGCATTTGGCACTTTGCAGGGGAGTGGGGCGGTAGTATGTTCGGAAGAAAATCACATGAAGATGCAGTGTTATCCTTATTTTCAACCTTTTTTTTTGTTGCATCATCAAGGGCCGTTGAACATGCCACACGCATCGCCGAAAGGAAGGAAAAGACAGGGGTGCACCCATTGATTGTCTTTGCTGTGGGCCGTGGGGAAAAACTGTTCCCACTCTGTTAGGGCGCTGTTAAGCTTTCCTCTGCCGACGTCGCTGCCTCTGCCGGCGCCTGCGCTCGTCCTGCCAATCGTCCTTCGGACTTTCCGCTCGGCTTTCCTTCGTCGGGGTGTTCTAAAGGTTTTAGACCCCGTTTTGGGACGTGACCCAACTGGGTCTCGGATTTTGGGACTCGCCGCATTCAGCGATTTGCAGCGCACTTGAGCAGTTGCACAGGGCGTATGCGCAATCTGCGTATGCGTGATATTTTGCCTGGCCCAAAAACGACGAAATATGCGAAAGTTTGCATTGAGCCAAAAGGTAAAATCGACGGGTGACAGAGGAACAGGGGGTAAGCTTAAGTTGCAAATGCACTTGACTTGGAGACTTTTGCAACTTGGCTTCGTTTGGGTCAACTTGGCTGCCAGTTCCTGCTGCCTGCTGCCCCTCATTATTGCAGCGCTTTTGATGATAATTTCTGGCCAGTGAAGGGGATTCATCTGCAAGTAGTTGGGCCATTGGCGGGAAGCCATGGGGGAGCACATTAACTGGCCTCAACAAGCGATGACGGAATCCGAAGAGTAGCTCCTGCAAGTTCCCGGAATAAAATCCTCACTGACTGGAGTCAAAGTTAGACTTGGTAATTGTCTAGTACTTGAATGGATATGGAACTTTCGAGTTCCTGGAATTTGGGTCTTGGGATCAGATATCCAAGCTGTCAAGTTTCCCAAACAAACGGCAGTAGCAAAATTTTGAGATTCTTATGTGGGCAACAACCTATTATTGACGTGCAATGAATAATCAGAATATGAGTCTTTAAGTATTCATCGAATTAATATATTTGCTGCTTTTATTTCGTATATATGAATATTTCTATATGCTTTTCTTCATCTTATATACGAATGAAAAGCATTATAATTGTATTAAAACTATTTGCAGTAGTTTATTTGTTTAGCTTAAGCAAAGCGAATAAAATGAAATGCAACTAATGAAATACAAATAACCGAAAAAGCTGAAGGAGCTCAATAAAACAAATACGAGTGCAAATAAATTATAATTATAATAAGTAATAAATAAAAGCAAATATAGCAAGTGGCGATGAGACTCCGCGCAGCGGTTTCACACGCAATTAACATATTCTCTCTGTTGCATTTAAATTGCTGCATATGGATTACGCGGTGGCCGCTGATCCCACCCACCGAGGTCCACCCGCCGAAGGCCACCCACCACCCCCTCAGCGCCTTCCCACGCTCCTTTGCCGGGTCCTTTTTTAATTACTTGTTTTTTGCTGCACGTTTTTTATTCAATTACTTGTACAAATTGCAAACAGACAAAAAATAAAACGGCGAGCAAAAAATGAGCAAGTAATCGGCGACGTTGGGGCATCAGGTGTGCGGATAAATGTAGCAATTTGTACGATAGCCCCCGACCTCTGACCCTGCCCTCCTTTCCCCTTTTCCCATTCCCCTTTCGCACTTTCGCCCTTCACAACCCCCAACCCCAATTCACGATCCTCAACTCCGGACGTCACTTTGCAGTCGCATTAAACAATTAACAAGTGTAATTGATAAACAATTAGCGGCATTATGAGCCAGCCGCAATGCAGAAAAAAAGGTTTATTCACAAATGCAAACGTATAAACAAAGGAAAATCGTAACGAAAACCAAGAAAACAAGATCGCAGTGAGTTATACTCTAAAAAAAAGTAAGGCGTTCATTAAAGGTTACTTATTTGATGTACTAAATGTATAAAAGCTCTTACATATATTTCATCTTAATAGGCTCACTTAATCTATGTTTATAAAAAGTAAAAAAAAAACTACTTCACATCTGAAAATAAACGAACGCATGGCAACATGATCGTTAAAACAAAAAGTACATTATATATTATTATTATACATACATTATACATTATTACTACCCCCAGTTAGGGTATTGAAAATAAAAACCAGAAAGGAAAGCTAACTTCGGGCGGAGCCGAAGTTTATATACCCTTGCAGAATATTCTGTAAATTATATTCTCCAAAATTATTGGTATGATGCATTCTACTCATAAAAAATTCCAACATCCTAACTTTAAAAACACCAAAGTTATGGCATTTCCAATCGTTTAGTTTTATGGCAGCTATAGGATATAGTCGGCCGATCCTTATGAAATTTGGAAGGTCGAATTGATTGGCCAAAAATAAAACCCATAGGAAATTTCAACTTCCTGACTTTACAAGCACCAAAGTTATTGCATTTCCGATCAATCAGTTGTATGGCAGCTATATGATATAGTCGGCCGATCCCGTCCGTTCCGACTTATATACTGCGTGCAAAGAAAAGAAGGGTGTGTGCAAAGTTGCAATTCTATATCTTCAAAACTGAGAGACTAGCTTGCGTAGAAACAGACAGACGAACAGACGGACATGCTCATATCAACTCAGGAGGCGATCCTGATCAAGAATATATATACTTTATAGGGTCGGAGATTTCTCCTTCACTGCGTTGCACACTTTTGACCAAAATTAGAATACCCTCTGCAAGGGTATAAATATAATAAGCATGTGAAACCCATGTACAACATATAAATGCTTGATAAGGCGAAAATAATTTGTTTATGAAACCAGAAAGTTCTCAGAATACGCTAATGACCAGCGCAAACAACACACACAAAAAAACATATGATTATTGACACTATTTTTGGACACCGTCTCGGTACGTATTGTTTGTTGTTTGGTTTGATGCCCTTTATTAAACGAAGCGCTTATCTGTTACTCGATTAAGTTCAACAATTTATACTAAAAAAAAATCGTATAATAATACCATTTATAATAAATAAAACTATATTTATAAATAATAATAAAAATGCAAAATAGATTAATTAACCTATTGATAATAAAACAAAATAAGAAATAATACAATAAAATCAAATAATTTTATTTATAAAGATGTATAAAAGGTACAATTTAAGAATGAACAATATATTGCACAGTGAAAGCCAATTTGAAAATTTGATAAGATATTAATAGACCTTGCGACTTGTGTTGTAGGGTGCCCCAAAAAACCCCCGAAAACTAAAGAAATGTTTGAAAAAAAAATTTCAATGTATAATGACAATTTATAGACGTTTTTCTAGCGGCCAGCCGAAAAACCAGTTGTATAGCGACGCCCCCCATTTGTAGAAGGGTGCGAGGGGGTCTGGCAACCGCTAATTGCCGTCTATATAAGCAAACGCCCAGCGATGATCTCCATTTAGTTGTCGTGCCGAGGGAAATCCAATCAGACGAAAATGCGAGCTGCCACCTTGTTACTCGGCCTGCTGCTGCTGGCCACTTGCTCCACGATTCTGGCCCGGCCGCAGGACAGCAGCACCACCACCTCCTCAACCACGACCAGCACCACCACCACCACGCCCAAGCCCGAGGAGTCCACCACAACCACCACAACTACGACTACCACAACGGAGAAACCCAAATCAGAGTCCACAACTGCCAGTACTACCACTAGTAGCACCACCCCCAGTACCACTCCTAGCACCACTCCGAGCACCACCCCCAGTACCACTCCTAGCACCACTCCTAGCACCACTCCTAGCACCACCCCCAGTACCACTCCCAGCACCACCACCACAACTACTCCAAAACCCGACGATGAGGCCGCCAAACTGCTGCAACAATGTGCCGAGCTGAGCCGCCGGAAGAAGCGCGGTGGGTCGTCTTCTTCCGAAGAAGACGACAGTGGTGAGAAGAAGTCTGCGAAGAAAGAGCGCAAGCAGTTGAAGAAACTGTGCAAGCAGTTGCGGAAGCAGCAGGAGCGCAAGCAGGAGCAGGCCCAGAAATCGGCCCTATCCGAATTGGCCGATGCCCTGCGGAACTACAGCCAGAAGCAGAAGAACTAGAGCCAGCATCTCCATATTTAAAAACCAATGTTTTTCTTTTATAGAGTATTTTTTTTTAACAAAAATTAAACTAATAAAAAGGTTATTATATTAAAAAGTTCAACTATATTAAATGTCAAAAATGATTTATTGAATTAGAAGGTTCATGACGTATAGTAAATGAGTTATCAAGTATGATAAAATGATGGGTTGAGTTTGAAACCAAACTATTTCATTTACTAGAATTATATATCTGGTTACAAGCATAACTTGCGCCAGTTTCTAGATATATGTATATAAAAATTAGGGTAGAGAATGTAAAAAAGTAGTTGCTTTCTGCAAAATTCAAATGAAGCTACCCAACTTTGTGGCTTTTCAATTTTTTTCTTTTTCAAAGCCATCAAATCAAGCAAAAATAGTAGAAAGTGCAAACATATTTGATTTGTAATCAAATTCAGTATTATTTGTTTGTACATTAGCACTGCATACATCAACAAAATCATTCGAAACGTGAATAGGTTTCTGGTTTACAATCTGTGGGAGGTGAAAGTTTTTTTTAGTATTAACTATTTCTCATAAGTTTAGTTTATTATTTTCGGTTTCTTTTTGCTGATGAGGAGTCGATTTGTTATTATGTTCTATTCAAAAAATGTACACAATCCACGCTAAGAACACCACCATGGCAAACAAGTATTTGATTTATTATGTACTTCTTAAATATTTCCGCTAAGCTCAACCAAAAATAGAATCAAAAATTCAAACCCGTTTTGGTGCCCAACAAGTTTTACGCAGTTACAGCAACTTTTACAAGGGCAATTCGAATTGATAAACAATAATTTAGAAAAAACACAACTTTCCAGCCTAACATAAAATTACAAAGTTAATTGGACCAGCGTAGATCTTCCAGTAAACACGTTTCAGATTTTGTTCTGCATATTTGAACCTCGTTTGCTTTTGGCCAGTTGTGGCTTGAGGTCAATTTGAAAACGCGAGCTGCTGGCCAAGAAAGCAATTTGCATAATCAACATGTGAGAAAATCAAGCGCAAAGAGACGAGAATTTTCGGACAGCAGCGAAAATCGAAGAAGAAATATGAATGCTAATTAGTTTGAGCCATTGAACTCTGCTCGATGAGAAGGGGATGGCGGACAGTATGGGATTGGCACTAGTCCACTGAAAATAAATTCTATTATCTTAAGCATATGTAGCAATAAAGATTGTTAAACAAGTTGTATGTTATGAATTCCCATAATATTACAAATTATTCATGTAACTCCTTGAAATTGTTTAAAAACTCATTTAATCATGTAAGAAAATTATAATTACTACAATTTTTAACAAACGCAAGCTAAGCAAAAATGTCTGAATTCTTCCAAAAGAAAGGCAAACCTTATCAAAGGTTGTGTCTGTGGTTCCCAACAATATTTTTGAGCAGTGCATTCCCTGGCGAATTGGGTCGCCCCTGGCCCATTCTCCAGATGACACGCTTTGAACCCGCGAAGTTAATTATGCAAAAATCCCACGAACGAAAGAGGCCGAGGAAAGATCTTGGTCGAAAAGCCGTTAGCCAGAGAGTTGATATAACCCGGGATCGCGATCCGGAAAGCGATTCAGTCGATCGAGAAGCCAACAAGAGCTAAGATGATGTGCGGAAAGGGATTCGGGATGATCCTGGTCCTGTTTTGGGCCACGGCCCTTTCCAGCGACCTTTCGCTGGTGAGCGGTAAATTTTTTTGCCATCGACTCTGGTAGCTCGAAAGTTTAATAAATGTGTCCCCTTTTTTTCCCGTTTTCGTGTATTTTTTCCTGGCATGCCAAAGGTCAAACGGTGGCGCCGCTAACGAGCTCCACGAGTGCCCCGCCAAAAATGGAGGTGAAGCCCACGAAACCCATGATAGTGAATGCTCCGCCGAAGAAGGTGCAGCTGCCGGAGGCCAAAATGAATGGCAGCAAGCCGCTGCAGGTCACCGGGTTCATCACCAAGTCGGGCAACATCTATGAGATCGAGGACAAGCGGGGCGCCATTGGCTCCATCGAGGGTCGCCAGGCGGATCAGATCGTGTGCAACTACGGCAATGTGGTGATCTACAGCGATGTGCCCTGCGACCAGGTGAAGAACGTGCGGGTGGGCGAGGTGAAGCCACTCAAGGAGGAGGCCGTCGAGGTCACCACCGAAAAGAATCAGTCGGAGGGCGAGCAGCAGTCGCAGCAGTCGCAGGAGCAGCAGGAGCAGCAGGAACAGCAGGTCGGGAACAAGGTTGAGGAGGAGAATCAGGAGCAGGACCAGGACCAGGATCTGGATCAGTCGGAGGACCTCGAGCAGCAGCGGCCAAACCATCCCAGGGGTCAGCAGAACAATCGCCGGCGTCGCCGCCGCCCGCAGCAACAGCAACAGCAGCAGAGGCTGCAGCAGCAGCGTCGCCGCCGCCAGCAGCAACAGAAGTTGCAGCAACGTCGCCGCAACGGCAACGGAAATGGCAACAGCAACGGCCTGCGACGTCGCCGCAACCGCAACAGCAACAACAACAGGAACCGCCAGCAGCAGAGACGTCGTCGCCCCAACAACAACAACAACCAGAACAGGAGACGTATTAACAACAACAACCAGCGACAGCAGCAAAATCGCCGACAGCAACAGCGACGTCGCCGACCCAACAGCAACTTCAATCGACAGCAGCAGCAACAGCGACGTCGCCTTCGCGACGGCAATAACTGAATGGGTTAAGGAAGGCCAGCTGGCATGGGTTAAGGGTTAACCTACGACCTCTGAGCCCCTCCAGCCCCCACAACCCCCCTTCCCACCCCCGTACAACCGAATAAAGCTACAACAAACGAAAGCAACAAACAAACGAAAGCCCAAATGGAAAATTCACTTTGAGTTGGTCTTTTTGGTCCTGGGGAATCAACACGGGGCAGTAATTAAAACAAGTGCAGTCCACGGCCAGGAAAAGAAAGAGACGGCCAGCGGGGGGTTAGAGAGAGATGGGTAGAATGGCCAGCTTAAGCCAGAATAATACTTTAAACTTACTGGAACTAAAATACGAGGTTCCTAGAAGATCCAAGACTTCGAGGGCACAATTTAGATCCAATTATAATATGGAAAAATTAGTTATTAGTCTTGTGGTCTTATTTTGACCAAGTAAGTTCAAAAAACAATTAAAAAAGAAAAACAAACTTTTAAAAGTTAAAATCTTATACCTCGTTGAACGTCATAAAATTTTGAAATACGTGGTATTTACAACTAATAAAGGTTACGTTCGCCAAAAATCATAATGTAACCCCACATAAAAAATTCGAAAATATGTTTTTGATGGCCATCATCCGGAAAATGCCGCTCGATTCTCGATTTTTAATGAAAACAGTAGGAAATAATGTTCAGATCTTGGAATGTTATACCTCGCTGAATTCGTTACAACATTTACAATCCATTGGTGTTCTCAGCTAAGAGTTGTTATTTTTGGCCACTTTTGGCAAAATATCATAGTCCGACCGCAAAAAAATACATTTTACCAAATCGACCTTTTTATTACTAACTAATGCCTACTTTTATCCAATTTTTAACTATTATCACTGCCCAAAAGCACAGGGTCATCTTAGGTCATTAGTTGTTAGTTAGTCCTTACAGTTCTAAGAAATCGATCCTTTAAAAAGGGGTTTGTATGGCAAACAAATTTGCTATTTTCTTCATCAATTGTTATGTGTCTTTAATGTATTTTAGACCAACCAATTCTTAAACCATGTAATTTTATTTACCATAACGGCATTTAGCCGGTCATCCCGATTTCTTATCGTTTTTGAATCATTCTGAGGACTCCTCAAACCAATTTAAATTCAGCACAGCCACTAACAGCAGCTAGTATTTAACCCCTGTTATCCAGCTTCCCAAATCCACCCTCCATTGTCCCTTTTTTTTAATCACTCTCGCCTGAGCACGATCAAAGCGAATGCAATTTGTTTGAATTTGGTAGCGACTTTGTTTTCGGCGTTGCCAGCTTGTCACTTTAATTGTAACTAGATTTTCGACTCGACTGTGCACACACACCCCGCTGCATTCAGATATATATAGCGTATATATATATATTTATATGGGGTTTTTCGGAGGGTAAAAATTGTGGGGTCGCTTGGGGCTGCGATGTCAACGTCAGCATCAGTTACACGAAGAAATTTGCGCGCTTGGGCCCAGCGCACTTAACACATAAAACAAACAACAACACGGGGGCGGTGGGGGCGTGGCAGTAGGGGGGTTGTGCTAGGGGGAGGGGGACAAGAGTGCTGCGAGCCAAGCGCGCCAAGAAAGTCATTCAAAAGTCAACCAACTTTCTTTTGAAACACGTTAAAGAGCAGCAGCGAAAAAAAATACAGTACACAAAACGAGGGGGTGGGAGGTTAAGGAATTGCGTGGTGGGGGGGGAAGTAAGGGGGGCGGTTAGGGAGCGGACTATGACATCGCCCCCAACCAACTGCTATTGCTGATTTTCCTTTGTTGTTTGCATGCACACAGCGAGCGTAGAAAGGATGGCTGCACTTGCCGGCTTGCTTATATTCACTGAGAGAAAAAGTGTTGTGACATTTTTGAAATCCAGAAACCACCCTCTCACAACTGAACCTTTGTTTTCTACATTTATAAGAAGTCATTTTTGATCAAATGACAAAAATTTCTTTTAATGAAACAATACTTCATTTCCTAAAACAAATCGCAGTACATTTTTGGATATTTTGCATTCTCGAATTAATTTTTAAATGTTTTTTTAAGGCAAGATTATCGATGAATAAAATATATTTAACTTGTTATTTTTAACCATCTGGCCTAATTTGTTTGGTTCTTGTTGGGAAGTTTGATAGTCCCAGAATGCAATGATCTCAAAAACGGGTTAAAATTATCTGTCTGCTCTCCAAATTTTCTAGGTGTACCTGTCCTTAAGCAGAGGGCTGCCATCTCTCCAAGGAGCCATCAAAATGTGACGTTGTCGCCGCCGTTGTTGCTGCTGCTGGTGGGTATCGTTGTCATGCGTTGAGCCTGCAAGTTTATCACCTCATTGTTCTTGCACGCCCCTGTCCTCACCGCCTCACCGCCACGCCCCCATCCGCCATCCGCCCCCTTCACCCACCCCCTCCTTATGGCTGTTGCTGTTTTGTGGTTTTATCGCTGACTGTGGCAGTTGAGCGAGCGAACCGCAGCTGCAACTGCAGTAACTGCCGTTGCTGCAGCAGCAACATCAACAGCAGCAGCAGCCGCCGCAGGGGGGTGGGGGGTGTATTTCAGGGGGATAGGGGGGGCTTGCGGTGTTCGAGGACAATGGCCAAGTCATAAACGGCGACTTCACAAGACATTAAAGTCCCGCGTCGTCGCGGTCAACGGCAAAAACAATTTTCGGTCAATTAACATCGATCAGGCGCGTGTGGCGCCCCCTGTTGGTCAATCAAGAAGTTGTCAGGAGAAATTTGGAAAAGGATTTTCTTCAAGGCGAAAACCACTTATTTAGTTTTACTTTCAGACAGCTAAATCTTGACTCAGCATTTATATTACGGAGCCCATAAACAGATTAAAAAACTCTATCAGAGAAATTTATATCTGTTTATATTTATTTTCAAAATATACTCTTTAAATTATTAACTTCTAGAAGGCTTTTTGTTATCAATTTAATTATTTTAAGTACAAATGTATTTAAGAGACATGCAAAATATATAAAGCGTCAATTTTAGGTTGAAATTATTATATTGCCAAAAGAAAACCTACACTCATAGCAAAATTAACCCTAAATTTTAGAAATTCGCCTTAAAACTTTATTTTTTCTAAATCCAAGAAAAGATTTCTATTTTCAAGGAATTTTTTTCTTAAAACAAGAAAACTTTTCTTAAATCTAGAAAGTGTTTCTCAAATGTAGAAATTGTCGCCATAAACTGAGCTCACCCTAAATCCAAGAAAGAATTTCTATATTTTAGTAAAAATGGTACTTGTTTTTAGAAATTTTTTTCTTCAAATTAGAAATTCTGCCCTAAAAAATTATTTACCCTAAAAAATAGAAAAATTTTCTCAAATTAACCTTAAAAATTCGATAACCCTAAAAAATAGAAACGCTTTCTTAAATATAGAAATATTTTCTAAAATATAGAAATATTTTCTAAAATATAGAAATATTTTCTAAAATATAGAAATGTTTTCTATAACATAGGAAATATTTTCTAAAATGACCATAAAGTTGTTCTAACCCTGTCCGAGTAGCCTAGGGGTTAGAACGTCTGACCAGAAATCTAAGCACCGCAAGTTCAATTTCAGCTGCCAACATCTTTCTTTTTTTCTTTTTTTTTACTTGTGTTATAAACACAGATGAGAAGTAATGCTTAGAACGACTAAAGGTTTTACCCTTTATTGAAAAGTAATTAAAATATTTTTTTTATATGAAATATCATCTTAGAAAATTTATTTTAAATATTTCGACTTTCACAGTTGCGACTTAACGAGTTCTAAAAACTTTTTTAAACTAACATTCTTCGCAAACGCCCCATCATTTAGTCTTTGGTTTGACATGCGTTCTTCGCGCGTGACCGTGGCTTCATTCAATGTCTTTAAACTCACGCGCGGGAGACCTGGGTTCGAATCCCACCGACGGGCGAATAAAATTAAAAGTTTTTTCGGATAAGATACTTATCGGAGTATACTTGTAAGAACTGAAATAAATCATAATTGTACACAATTTCTCTCTCTCTCTCTTCCCCACAGAATTACAGTTGAAATCGATATTGGAAATTCATTAGTGCAATACTAATACAAACCTTGTGACTTTGCTGAATGAAAAGCGAAGTGCTTAAATCATTTACATATGTATACACATACATAAGTCCATAAATCCTGAATGAAAAATTACATCATGATGAATGTAGGCACATTTTTTCTAATTTTTAGAAAAAATACCCTAAAATTTATGGTTAGATGCCCTACTTTTAAGAAATATTTTTCTATTTTTTAGAAAAGTTTTCTTGTTTTTAGGGCCCTTTGCCTTAGATTTTAGAAAGGAACGCCCTTAATTTTAGAAAAATTTACCCTAAAATTTAAGGTGCGATGCCATTGAAGACAAAAATAAGGCGAATTTCTTGTTTTTAGGGTTAATTTTGGTATGAGTGTACAATACGTATGCGTAGGCAACTCTGGCCAAATGACCGATCGCTGAAAGACAGGGTTGCCATCACGATGTATGAGTGCGTCTTGTTGCATTTTTTCCTAGCTTCCCCCAACAGACATTTCTCATTAACCCAGTCATCGGGTCCTTCCGCTTCGCTCTTATTTTTCGGTGCTCGACAATGGGAAAAGGAAAAGGGAAGCAGCCAGGGTTGACCCCCCCCCACCATTTGCCAGCAGATGGGGCAAAGTGAGTTGCAACTAATTTCAGTTTAATTTGTGTCAGTTCTCCCAGGCGTCCGCCTCCGCTCTTCCGCTTTCCTTATTTTCGCACTTGGCCCGGTTACTTATTATCCCTGAGCGACGTGTAAATGCTGCTAATGACGACGTCAAAAGAAGCCGCCATCAACAGGATACAAAAGCATCTTCTATCCCGCGGACAGCCCGGCCTTAACGAGTTCCGTGTTTAATTTGGCGGATTTATTATTTTAATTTGCGCGCATTTCGTATTTCGCGTTTTGCCGCTTTCGGTTTTGGTTTCGATTTCGATTCCCCTCTTAGACATTTGACCATACCGCAGCCTTCAACGCCTGGACCAGGGTTGCCTATCCCGTGAAATGTCTGGTAATGGGTTTATATTGTACACTTTATACATTAAAAATAAACTATAAAACGTAGTAATTATTATTTAATAAAAAGATTACAATGGTTTATTTTCTTACCTTTTAAGAGCGACTGCCGTATGCATAAATTAAACATTAAATGAGAGACAATTTTACCTATAAGTGTACTTAAATGCAAATATGGTCTGCAGTGCCCCTCCATTATATACACAAAGGTATAAATAACCATTTTTGGGACCACCCCGAGGGCTTTCCCTGCTCAACTGAAAACCTGGCAAAGATTTTTGCCGGGCCATCTTTGTTTGAATGGTCTACGTTTTTGGGCACCACCAGGCGCCCATCCAAAGCCACGCCCACACGCCCGTTACCGCCCTTGGAAATCAGCAGGAGGTCAATTGAATGGTTTTGTCTTGTCTCTCGCGGCCAAAAACCATCAGTTGCTTTTGTTCATTGCGACTGTTAAACTGTTTTATCTTTATGCGATTATGTCTGCTGGTCTGTCCGCCGACCCCGCCCCCCTTGGGCACTACCCACCCACCTCCACCCACAATCAGAATCACCACCCACCGCCCACTAATGCGTGTGGATGGCCCAAAGAGAAGGACGGAGCAACTCTTTGCCCAAAGGATTTGTGTTTAACAAAGTTAAGTAGAAGACGTGCTCAGGCAC
This sequence comes from Drosophila kurseongensis, assembly GCA_018153305.1. Taxonomy (NCBI): domain Eukaryota; kingdom Metazoa; phylum Arthropoda; class Insecta; order Diptera; family Drosophilidae; genus Drosophila; species Drosophila kurseongensis. Next base: position 3,897,851 of record JAECXX010000141.1, read on the forward strand.
GTTTCCCCAGCACCACCTCCTGAAGCACCACCCACCGGGGCACCACCACCCCCGCGGCAGCACCACCCCCTTGTTCTACATTTGTGCGCTGTCAATATTAGTGGCTGCCACTCGAAACTTTGCACAATGGCATTGGGGATATTTGAAAAACTGACAGATTCATTGGCGAGCCAGAAAAGGCAAGGGAGGAGGGTGGTGAAAACGGGGAAAAAGGGGAAAAAGGGGGAAAGACAGATATGAAAGTGAAACGCCAAATATACAGAGAGAAACCACCAAAAGGGCAATGAGACATCTTAAAATAGCATGCACTTTTATTAATTCAAAGACATTTTTGCAAAATTGTCTTTTAAAGCCCAATCCTATTGTAAACTTGATTATAAACTTGTTAAATTTGTAGAACAGTTTTGAAATGTAAAAAAATGATTGCAAAAAAAAATAGTCTCTATTTACATTTGATTATACCCATTCATTGATCATTTTCATAATTTACTTACATGTATTGAAATCTAATATAAATATTTATTATAAAATAGGTTTGAATAAAAACCATAATTCAATTAATAATGGAACACAGTTCACGATTTTGGTTTGTCTTATGAATCGCAATAAAAAATATTTAAAATTCTTTAATTTGAATTCGTAATTATTCTATTAAGAACAGTCTATACATTTGAAAATGTCCTGAAAATGCGACCCTTCTTCTCACTATTTATAAGCCATCGTGGTGGAATCCTTTATTTCATTGCCAACTTGTCTGGCTCAGAAATAAAATATTTCGTGCTAATTTTGTCACGGCCTCCCTCTGGTTTCCCCTGCCCCTCCTTTTGGCCCAGCTTTTCCATTTCCCGATTTCCCCTTTGATTCGTTGCCACTCGGAGGCAACAACTTTTTGTCAGTTGTTTTAACTTGGCCTCAGGACAGGAAAATGGAGTGGGGGAGTTTTCTTTGCTGCCGAAGAAGCCGGAAAATAAGTGGGTTAAGGGGGTGGAAGAAGGGTGGGAAAGGGTGGTGGAGGGGGAGACTTCTGTGTTATCAGCAGTCAGTTAGTAGCGCAAAACTTTTTAAACGTTTTCGAAACAAGTTGAAATTTAAATAAACCTTTCCAATTTTTTGACGATGCCATTAACTCTGAGCAGTTTAGCCCCCTTTCCCTCCTGCGCTCTCTTTATTTCTGTCCCTTTCCATCTGACTCTTGCTATCTCTTTCGTATGACTCGCAGACCTTAGACAACAAAATCGCCTGAGAAATGAAACTTTGCGTGTAATTTTGTGAAATAAAAAAATTTGAAAAAGCAACTGCAACTTCGCAAAGAGTTCTTGGCTGAAGCCCCCTGGAAACCCCCTTAAGCCCGCTTAAAAAGCATCCTAAAAACCTGCTACATAAAATCGACTTAAATTTTTATTGCCGGAAAAAAGCCGTTGGGCAAAAGTAAAATCGCTAAAATCGCCTTATGGCCTTACATTTTCAACTCACCATAGTCCAGGCTGCTAAACCCACTACTGCCCATTATATAAATTATATATACAAGGCTTTCTCAGAAGATTGAACACAAAATCGGGAACTATTATTTGAAGCATTTCAAATACCTTTACATTAAATAATTAATTATTTGTTTGGTAATGCAAGCTTCGATTAATTGCCTAATAATATACATTACTCTTTCATATAGTTCACTGCTTCAAGTGGCACTTTCTTTATATATTTAATTTTTTCGTGCAACGCTCCAATATTTTTCACTGCCCTTAAAATAACTAGAGCATCTGGCCAAGAAGAAGCAATAGTTGGCCAAGAAAAAACAGCACAAGAAGCAAATGAAAAGTAGGTAAGAGACAGAAAATAAGAAGAAATGGAAAATTCAAACAACAAAAACCGAAATAGATGCAGCCCAAAAGCATTTCAAAAAGTGCCAACAAAATAATAAAAAGGAAACTTTTTACCAAGTTGACTTTGACACATTGGGCCAAACACAAACACACGGGCGCAAACAAACCGAAAGAGACAGACAACCCACTAAAAGAAAGAGACGACTAGTGACGGCGCGAAAGAGACGGGGCGAGGTGCCAAATTATTGCAAGCATGAAAATGCCCGAAAAATAAGTGCAACAGAATATTTATTTGCCTTGCATCAAGCAAAATGAAAGCGGACACGAGGAACTCACCGGAATATGCACTATATAATGCATTTTGCTCATATGGCCAGCCACTTTGAGCCCGACTGCCAAAGCGGAGAAAACGAGGAAAATTTAATACTTTTGCTAAGCCTATCCAATGAAAACAAATACTATTCAATTGAATATAAACAGACAGTTAAATGCATTCGTGTTTTATTTCCTTACTTACTGGGTTAAAAGGCTCAATAAATATAATCCAATAATAATCGTAAGATAATGTACATTTATAGTCAGGACTGAAATGTAATATTATGGAAACAAAACATTACCAGTGAAATTACCTTAATCCTCTAAAAACTTGTTAGTACAGTCTTCGGAATTTGAAAAAATATCACCTGAAGTAGTTGTATATCCTTTGCACGCAGTATATAAGTCGGAACGGCCGGGATCGGCCGACTATATCCTATAGCTGCCATATAACTGAACGATTGGAAATGCCATAACTTTGGTGTTTTTAAAGTTAGGAAGTTGGGATTTTTTATGAGTGTTAAGAATGCATCATATGAATAATTTTAGAGAATATAATTTACAGAATATTCAGCAAGGGTATTTCAACTTCGGCTCCGCCCGAAGTTAGCTTTCCTTTCTTGTTATACCCTTGCAGAGGGTATTATAATTTTGGTCAAAAGTGTGCAACGCAGTGAAGGAGACATCTCCGACCCTATAAAGTATATATATTCTTGATCAGGATCACCGTCTGAGTTGATATAAGCATGTTCGTCTGTCCGTCTGTCCGTCTGTCTGTCCGTCTGTCCGTCTGTCCGTCTGTCCGTCTGTCTGTTTCTACGCAAACTAGTCTCTCAGTTTTAAAGATATCGAGTTGAAACTTTGCACACACCCTTCTTTCCTTTGCACGCAGTATATAAGTCGAAACGGCCGGGATCGGCCGACTATATCCTATAGCTGCCATATAACTGATTGATCGGAAATGCCATAACTTTGGTGTTTATAAAGTTAGGAAGTTGGGATTTTCTATGGGTTTTATATTTGACCAATCAATCCGACCTACCAAATTTCATAAGGATCGGCCGACTGTATCCTATAGCTGCCATATAACTGATTGATCGGAAATGCCATAACTTTGGTGTTTGTTAAGGTGGGAAGTTGGGATTTCCTATGGGTTCTATATTAGGCCAATCAATTCGACCTACCAAATTTCATAAGGATCGGCCGACTATATCCTATAGCTGCCATATAACTGATTGGTCGAAAATGCCATAACTTTGGTGTTTGTAAAGTTAGGAAGTTGGGATTTTCTATGGGTTTTATATTTGGCCAATCAATCCGACCAATAAAATTTCATAAGGATCGGCGGACTATACCCTATAGCCGCCATATTACTGATTGATCGGAAATGCCATAACTTTGGTGTTTGTAAAGTTAGGAAGTTGGGATTTTTTATGAGTGTTAAGAATGCATCATATGAATAATTTTGGAGTATATAATTTACAGAATATTCTGCAAGGGTATTTCAACTTCGGCTCCGCCCGAAGTTAGCTTTCCTTTCTTGTTTTCATTTTTTTTTGTTCTTTGGGATTTGGTAATATTAAAATACTACGGAATTACGTTTTTAATTAAATTAAAATCGGACATCTATATCATATAGCAAAAAAATGATACAACAATTTTATTTTGCTGTTTTTTCTATTTATCATATTTGAGATACAGTAATTATTTACTAAATCAGAATTACGATTTTAGTTCTGTCAAAATATGACAACAATCCGATAATAGATGCCATAGAAACGATGGCAAAATGTAGCGCAAAATCGACAAAGCTTCATCGTTATTAGTAATATAGGCATAGAAATCGACATGTGGTCGAATTGTAAAAACTGCAAGGGTATATATTCTGCTTGCCGAAACTGCTTAATTTCTTGGGTAATTTATTTTTGTTTCGCAAATAACTGAACCTGTTTTGTATAAGGTAAAAGGTCGCAAATGTATGGCATTGCAAACTTCTGACCCATATTAAATCACCTAGGTACAAAAAGCGAACGCTTATCGCACTCGTTTCGTACTTATATATTTATTTATTATAGCTAGCTGCTGATCTAGAACCGCAGAATGATCTTTAGATGCTACTGAAAGTGCTTATCTGTGCACAAGTATGTTTGTAGACATCGTCTTCCGGTATTAGAATTGATTATCACGACATTCAACACCAAAACAGAAAGACAATCGTTGCCTTGACTTTGCCCCTTGGGTAGCAACCACCTCTAATATGCGGACCCAAGAATAATAGTGTCTTCGGGCTGGAAAATACCCTTCTCCAGATCATTTCCTCAAACTCCCTTACATTACCATCAAAATGACTTAACAAAAACTTTTTAAAACGCAATTAATTGATAATGTAAGACGGCATCCGAACGAAAAGTAAAGCAGTTAAATAGGGAGTGTCCCTGAATGAATGTTTCCCGGGGTCCGGATTCAAGATTCCGTATTCAGGATTCGGAAATCCGGCGGATTGGAAGCAAGAACGCACTGACAGATTCCTGTAAACACAAATTGAGCAAAATCTGCAAATACCTTACCAACCCTCTCCACTTATCCGAATTTATGTTCCTAAATTACGCAGATCAGTTGTAAAATAATCTCAATCACTTTATCAAATGTCCCATTTCATCAAATAAAATCAAAGGAATACCAGACAGCATTAGGAGTACAGTATAGATTTAGTATTTTTTATTAATATTCAAATATAAACATATAAACAGTGCGACTTATAAGATCTTGGGCCCTATTATCATTTCGACAAAAGTAAGTGATTCAAGCGCCTTTTCATGCCATGTGTACCAAGCAATTTCTCCATAACCTTTGCCATCTTTGAAGTATTTTCCATTGAGCCTACTGTAATTTGAAGTGATTATAGTAAGAAGATTTAATAAGACAATAAATAAACAGGTGTACCTGAATGAACAGTCCTCGTGCCACCATGCACCATCTTCATAGGCACAATGGTATCTACTACTGTCATTAGCCCGATCAAATGTGGAGAACTTTTGGTTCTTACTGTATGTAAGGGAGTCTCCGGCTTCACCAGAATATTTCCCTAGATTCTTCAACTCGTACAATTCCTCCTCACTCCCGATCTTAAAGTCATCGTAATGAGCGTAGCTGGTGGATTCATCAACCTTTCCAAGCTTAATGTAGAGTATGTGGGGTCGTGCCTCAGTCATCCGATGCAATTTTTCCAGCCCGATAAAGAATTCTCCACTGACATTCCCAAATCCAGATTTATAGTCATTCCAGGTTCTATTGAAGTTCTCGGATCCGTCAATGCGTCTCTGAATTACAGTCCAACCAGGTGGAGACGACGCGCATGACACCTTAAATGGTTCCATCTCCCTGAGTTTTATTTGGTATTCCCAAAGCTGACTAGATAGTTCTGATTTTGTTTTCTCAATCGCTCCAATTTGTGTCTTAAAGTACGAGAATTGTTCATCTCTATTTTGAAGGTGTTCTTGCTGGCGTTTGATTTGCTCCTCTTTCACTTTTAAAATATCTTCTTTTATTTTGGTTTGACCTTCGGATATTTGTAACTGACTCTGCAAGTCTTTTATGGTGTCTTTCAAGGTATTTACTTGGCTTTTGAGTTCATCGTTGGCATCGGTTGTTATTTTTATCTGTACAAAATGATTAAGAACAGGAGATAAAATAATAATCATTGCATTTTTCAATATTTAAATTAATTGCAATAAATTAATTAAGCTTACAAAAGAAAATATTGATAACATTGTCAGCGTCGATTCAAAACAAACTGAACAAAATTTTGTGTAATGAACTTTCGTTGCAGTATTATACTAATTTTCAAAAAAACTATTACAATTGTGTTTTTTATACCCTTACAGAGGGTACTTTAATTTTGGTCAAAAGTGTGCAACGCAGTGAAGGAGACATCTCCGACCCTATAAAGTATATATATTCTTGATCAGGATCACCTCCTGAGTTGATATAAGCATGTCCGTCCTGTTTCTACGCAAACTAGTCTCTCAGTTTTAAAGATATCGAATTTAAACTTTACACACACCCTTCATTCCTTTGCACGCAGTATATAAGTCGGATCGGCCGGGATCGGCCGACTATATCCTATAGCTGCCATATAACTGAACGATCGGAAATGGCATAACTTTAGAGTTTCTAAAGTTAGGAAGTTGTGAATTTGCATGAGTTTTTAGAATGCATCATGTGAATAGTTTTGAAGAATATAATTTACAGAATATTCTGCAGGGTATATCAACTTCGGCTCTGCCCGAAGTTAGCTTTTCTTTCTTGTTATACATTAAATTTACCTCTAAACAGAGATAAGCAATTCCGATGGAAACGCGATGAGATGTCTATTTTCAAAAAGTGTACTGAAATGTAGCTATAAGTGGAAGAAACAACGAAGCCAAAAATATTCGAGACTAGTACGTGGCCTTCCTTATCTCTAATCCGTCGGCCAACAATTGGAAAAACCCCAAATCACCAAATATGAATATGGACTGGCATATAAATAGACATGAGCTTATGTTCTTATCGCTAATTCGTGCTTTAAATATTAATGTCAGTCATTGTTAGTGTGGAAAACAACAAAAAAGGTTTTTTTTCAATCATTTGGGAACCAAATAAACAGCGGGGTAATTGCATACTTCTTTGAAAATAAATTTGCAATCTGAAAGTAATATTTGGCTTATTAAGTTGGTATGTTCGCCAAAAATTGATAGACACTTTCCACTGGGATTTCCAGAATCAAGAATCCAATGATTATTCGGATCATAAAATCACATTTGCCGAATCGTGGGAAATTCAACGAGTAGAATTGATTATTAGATATACTTAAAGTACAGTTTTTGAGAACATTGTGAATTATTAATTCTTTCATTCAATTTTGGCTTTTGGCCTGCGTGAGGGTTATTCTGCTTAATATGTATGCCTATAACTAAACAATATAACATTTAGATCCCGGAAAAAAGAGTTAAAAAATATATTATTAAAAATGTATAGTATTTCCTAAGCTACAACGCCGCAGATCTAGATCATTTTTGCGTTTCCATTCTTTTATTGTGTTAAGCCTAATCGCTTTGCACAACTGTTGCTTTTTGTGTTCGCCAAAGTGTGTATGTATAAATAAGCCCAAAACTTATTGAATAATCTGCCTGCTGGAGAAAGGCTCCACTTGCCCCATTAATTTTCCTTATCCGGGGCACGTGTAATTAACATCAGCTCTTTGGCAAACTAATAAGCCAAGTAAAGAACGTGAAGAAGGCCAAGAAAAGATATGGCCCGCGAGTCGAGAACAAGTCGAAACGAACTGAGATTAATGGACTTAATCGCGAAAAATCAGTGATAAGCTGGCGGATAAATGGCGGCTCATTAGGGGCGCCCCTAAAAAACTGGAGCTATAAAAGTGTGCCAGCCGTTCTGGTCCATTCACAGTTATTCACCACGGGTCAGAACCAAATGCAGCCTCCACAGAAGTCTCACACCTGCCTGCTCCTCCTGGTCGTCCTTCTGGGCGTAATCCCATCCCGGACGGCACCGCGCCAGGCGACCACCTATGTGTGGCCACTGGCCGCCTGGAAGGACCTGGCCGGCGGCTTCGACTTTCCGCAGCAGGACCAGGATCAGGAGCAGGGAGCCCCCTCGGAGATACCCGAACCGCGGACCCTCTATGTCAACCTAGAGGCACCACTGGAGGACAGCCAGCAGCAGGACCTGCAGCAGGTGCTTCTGCTGACCAGTGGCCTGACTCCCGCCCAGATTGTCCAGCGCAGTCAGAGTGGTGCGGTTGGAAGAGGGGGTGGGGGAGGGGTTGGGATGGGGAACGAGGCACGGTTTTTTAACCGCGGCACCACCGTGTTCGTGTTCACCAGCCCGGCATCGGGTGGTGTGAACAACACCAACACCAACAACATAGTGACCAATGCCACGAATGTCCCGGCATCGACGACCACGACCACGGGCACCCGAACCTCGGAGTTCATCCGTGCGCCCATCGGCTATCCCATGCAGTACTTCCGGAAGCGCCAGGACGACGGCTCACCATCGGCACTGTCCTATCCGGAGCTATTCGGCTGGGACGAGGCGTCCCTCTACGGCGGGGAACTGGGCCACTATGGCGGCTTTGGAGTGCCCGGACTAAACGGAATACCCGGAATACCCGGAGTGCCCCTGGTGCCCATCACCATTGGCAACGAGGTGCGGTATGTGCCCATGCAGCTGCGCATGTACCGCCACCTGGCCGGTGGTCCTGCGCCGGCCATCAGGGAGCAGGGAGATCGGCTGGAGGAGGAGGAGGAGGAGGAGGCCCCCCAACTGGAAGTGGGGGGCCACAGTCCGGACGTGGGCCACCAGCTCGGCGGTGGCGGGGCGACGGGCTACGGAATCCTCGGCCAGCGACTGAGACCGCGACCCGTGGTCAGGAGACGCCCCCTGCAGTCCCTCGCCCAGAACATCCAGAACATCCGCCGGGTGCAGTACCTCAGGAAGTGATCGCCGGAACAGATGGCCACCGTACTTAACTATTTTTTTTTTAACCACACATACGAAAGCCAATAAACTATATATAGATTGCATGAAAAGGTATTGCGGATAACCAAGTTGGTGGGAAAAAAAGTTTAAAATTTGATCGTTGGAAAAAGTATCGCAGACTTGACTGGGAAAAATGGTAGAGCTGAAATACCCAAACAATTTCGAATTAACAATAATAAATAATAAAAACTTCGCTCAAAATGATAAAAAACTATAAAAACAAGATTTTATCTTGTGAAATTCTTAAAATAACATTAAAGTTAAATAACATACAATTTTAATTGGCATTACATAACTTGTGAAATCCAATTTCATTTTCAATTTCAGCTATAACTATATTTCGAGGGCCAGTTTTCCTATTCCACATTTTTTGAACGCCCTAGCCTACAATCTCAGCCGAGTTGGCAACTTTAATTGGAATCAATTGCGTTGACAGCCTAATCATCCAAACTAGCGAAAGTCCAACCACTTCTCTTCTTTATAACAGCTGTGTTTATCATAGTAGTAATTCTTAGTTGGAAAAATTCTACTTAATATTCAGCAGAAATAACAATTAAGCCAGAACATTCGATGATGAATTTGTTTGCTAAACAGCCATCATGTTTCCAGTAAGTACTTTTCTGCGGCCACTCCTATTAATCTGAACGCAACTGTGAAAAGGAGTGTGAACAGGAGTGAAAAATGCACAACTTTTTTCGCGAAACTCCTCTCATCTCTGCGCTCTCTCAATAATATTAAGTTGATAAGTTTTTCTATTGGCCGGAAGGAAAACTTTTCAATTTGCGAGCAGAGTTTCGCTTATTACCCATAAACATTTTACATGAGCGCGGGAAAATAAAGTTTTTCAGAGGGAAAAACTCTATGAAATAGATGCGCAAACTAGATCAATTTTAATTTGCTGCGAAGACAATTTAATCAGTCAAAAATATGGAAAATTTCCGAGGACAGAGTTCTGTCAAATTATCTGGCAAATGTTTGCGGACGAAATGAAGAAAATGCCGAATGGCAAAATGGTAAAATGGCAAAATGGTAGGAATTTTCCGACCCACACTGCCCAACTTCTGAATGTGTGTCTAATTGATGGCAACATTCTGTGCTCTCAACTGTCGAGGACTCAATAATAATAACAGATGGATGTGGACCCACCTCCCACACCTCGCAGAGGCGAATACCTAACTGAGACACAATGGCAAATTAAATAAATATAAGAAGCTTTTAAGTTAATAGAAAATTCTATAATTGAATTTTATGCCAAACATCGTCTGGCTTCCAACTCTGAGGGCCGTAGACACTTGAAGATATTTAATCAGAAATGCAAGCAAAATAATAACCGAAGATGAATTCCTCAGAATATAAAACACAAACACAAAAACACAACGAGTCATTTAAATTATTGATTGGGCAAGCAAAATAAATGAAATTTAAGCAAAGCAAAATTATGATTGATTCGTGGATCTTGAATTTTTTCCATCAACCTTTCGGAATAATGCATTAAAATAGCCTCTCCAATAAATATGCAAGGGATTTTAATTGGTTATTGTAAACTGTTTCAAGGTTTTGCTTCGCCCACAAAAAAAAAATAAATCTCTTAAATTATTTATTGCCAGAATGGCCGTGAATGCGAGTTTAAATTCAGTTTCGTCTTTTTCATTATTAAGACACTTTGGTAACGCTTAAGTAAAAAGCTCTCGAAATATATAAAGACGATAGATAAACCTAAATTTGCATGTTTCAAATTAAAAAAATAAAAATAAAACTGCCAATCAATGAAAGTATTAAAAGTATGCAGAAGAGCAATTGTATTTTTAGGCACTCAGAACCTTTTGTAGATTTTCCAACCGGCAGTCAGCGATTCCTGCAACTTCCACTTGACCACAAGTGTTACAGTAGAAATAATAACGATAATAGTAAATACAAAGTGGAAGGGAACGTCGAGCTATTGACACAACACTCTGGATGATTACGGAAAGCATTTTGCGAGGCGGGTGCCAAAGTTGAGGGCCAAGGAAATGGCACCGGCACACGTAGACAAGTATCTTTGTATCTTTGTATCTTGTATCTCTCGCCTGTCAGAAGCTCTGCGTGTGCGTGCTGGCGAGAGTTTTGTGGGAAACACTTTTCAAGATTAAAACAAAAAGATTTAAGTGAATTATGCCAAAGTTATTTGCCTGGTGGTGCGGCTCACGCACTCGACACTATCCGGGCAGGCCACATTATGCCACAGATACTGGTCGTGTAATATAAATATGCGCTGGCAAATAAATCCGATACGACCGAGCTTGAAAAAATAGAAGTCGTTCTAGTAAACATTTCCCCTCAACTAGGTTTGGCTAATAACAATTATTTTTAAAATATTCTGACCACCTCAGCAGGCTAATGACTTGGAAATACTTAAAACAAATTATAGCGAAAATAATTTATTTGTTATTAGTTTTATTAGATCGCCTGATGTTCAAAAAACTTGTAGTCCACATTTTAAAGTATTTTCAAAGGGTTTAAAATATTAAAAAATTAAACTGTTTTTAATATACATTTTTCAAGTAAAACCTGTTTATTTCAGATTTAGCTTAATAAACCATTTTGATTTGCAGGGCCATTATTATTTTGAACCGAGCTGTATTTTGGGGCGGGCGGACATGAGTTCGTTTATTTATTTATACAGCCCGGAGTATCTTTGCCTTCGAGTTTTTCCCCTTTGGCCAGTGCAGATTTATGCGAACGCATGTTTATTGTCGAGTTTATTAGATTTGATTTACTGCCCGGTGGTCGGGGAGATCCGAGCTTGTCTGGGCGTATCCAGAGATACTTTCCCCGTCCAGGCCCGCAACCGACTTCCCGTTCTGGGCCGCCCGATAATTGCATGTCGACGGGGCATCACGCAAGCTGTGTCACTCTCTTTCCATTTTATTCCGGGGCGGGTGAAATTTTTAATTGCACCGGGAGCTATAAGAACGCAGGTCGTCGATCGGAGGTCCATCACTGTCCAGGGAACCCCGTCGCCATGCAGATCCCCCCGAACTTGGCCATCCTTCTGGTCGTCCTTCTCGCGCTCTTGGCCAACTGCGAGTCTCGTCGGAGCGGTGAGTTCGGATACACTAGTAAGTCAGCCTTTCAAATTTGTATTTGTCCTATTATGTTTGGCTATGGATCCCAGAGTACAACTAAAAAAAATATACATCAGATTAAAGGCTGCCAAAAAGGGTTTTGATCTTATTCAAACTTTAAATAATAGTTACAGCCCATTGTCATAACATTATTTATAAAGTTTCTTCCCGAACTGTGCTTCAAATTTAACTAATTTCCAAATCGAATAAAACAAATATTAAAAGATTGACAAATAAATACCATTTATAAATACACATTTTTAATCGTCTTAAAATGTTGTATTTCGTAGGGCTTTTTTTAATGAATCTTATGTAATTTTCGATTTAAATTTATAGTTATATAGCCTTCGAGTAATTTCACCAGAGATTATTTTTGCCAATTTTCTCCAATAATCCGTTTTAATTCCTGCCTTTCAGCGTATCGCCTACCGAAGGTCCAAGGACGCAGTGCCTCCGGCAATCCTTCGCCCCAGGATGTGGGATCTGGGCGGGATTTGATGAAGAAGTTCATGCTGATGCGTGGACTCTTCCAGCAGCCGCCCAGTGAAAATGTGATTGTGATCTCGGATCCCTCGACCACGACGACCACGACCACGCCCACTGGATCGCCCTACACCACCACCACAACGACCACAGTGACCACGCCCACAACAAACAGCACGCGACGATCCCTGCAGCGAAGTGTGGACCGAAAGGATGATGGGGGCCCAGAGATCGCAGTGACCACATTGACCGGCCGCGCCTTCGAGGATCGCCTGGACCTCCCAAGCGGAGCTCCTCCCGAGGAGCAGGAGCCCCCGGAAGTGCCGACCCATGGCCAGAAAAAGCGGTCCCAGTGGCCGAAGAAGTTCCGGCTGATGGGCGTGCCATTGGGCAGGAAAAAGAACCTGGTCAAGAAGACCCATCGACGGGTCCACAAGCATCCGCAAAAAAAGCGGCGACATCAGAAGAGAAGGCCAAGCAAAAAGCAGTCGGCAGATCAGCAGCGCAACTCGGAGTCGGCGGTAAAGTTCATCGAACCCTATCACAACGATCGATCCCAGACTCAGGCGGCTCAGTCCGCCTCCGACTCTCGGTTGCAGCGCATCTGGAGACGCCTCCAGGTGGCCAACTGAGTCAAATAGTCCACCTTATACAAACACATTTTTTTTCTATTTTCTTAAGTGCCAAAACGTGTTTATTTTTATACCAGAAATACGTGAAAACGGCAAGCATACGTATACTTAATATAAAACAGAGAATAAACGGTATTGTGGTTTTACTTTTAAAATTGCTTTGTCAAAACAAACAAGAAAGAAAAGCTCCCTTCGGGCGGAGCCGAAGTTGATATACCCTTGCAGAATATTCTCTTAATTATATTCTCCAAAACTATTCATATGATGCATTCCTAATACTCATAAATACTCAGTTATATAGCAGCTATAGGATATAGACGGCCGATCCTTGAGAAATTGGTTAAGTCCGATTGATTGGCGAAATATAAGACCCATAAAAAATCCCAACTTCCTAACTCTACAAACACCAAAGTTTGGCATTTCCGATCGTTCAGTTATATGACAGCTATAGGATATAGTCGGCCGATCCCAGCCGTTCCGACTTATACTGCGTGCAAAGTTTCAATACGATATCTTTAAAACTGAGAGACAAGTTCGCGTAGAAACAGACAGACGGACAGACGGACATGCTTATATCAACTCAGGAGGCGATCCTGATCAAGAATATATATACTTTAAAGGGTCGGAGATGTCTTCTTCACTGCGTTGCACACTTTGACCAAAATTATCATACCCTCTGCAAGGGTATACAAAAATAAGGCGCAAGTAAGCGATAAGAACATAAGCTCATTTCTGTATATATGCTAGTCCATACATATGTATACATATTAGGCGATCTGGTTTCTTCCGATTTTTGGCCAACGGACCAGAGATTAGAAAGACCACGTGCCATACATACGGAAAGTGAACGTTCACGGGGCTTATCAGCAATATTTTAAGCTTCGTTGTTTCTTCAACTTACAGCTACATTTCAGTACACTTTTTAAATTCGATTTGAGTAGATGGAACGTCTTAAAATGCTGAGGCAATTATCCTATTTGCTAGGCCTATTAATTTTTCCAAGTGTACAAGGAGGAATTGCGTCCAATCCAAAGGATCAGTCGTGGTGCGTTCTCCAAGATGCACCTCAACAATGCGGCTCCTTCTGCCTGGCCACTCTCAACCCACTTTTCGAGGGTCTGCAGGCCGGACTCGATTCGAGATTCAAGCTGGCGGAAGAACAACATATGGCGGTGAACTCCGAAATGAAGAACCAACTGCAGGAACTCATCACAAAAGAAGACTTCGCGAATTCAATTCAGGCAATCAATGCGAGATTCGACAGAATGGAGGAACTTAGGACGGTGAGTTACTGATAGCAGACATACAGACAGACATTCAGACTGACCGACAAATAGAAATCTTAGAAATCCCATCGAAATTGCTTATCTCAGTTTATAGGTAAATTTAATGTATAAAAAACAAAATTATAAAAGTTTTTTTGAAAATTAGTATAATACTGCATCGAAAGTTCATTACACAAATTGTGTTCAGTTTATTTTGAATCGACGCTGACAAAGTTATGAATACTTTCTTTTGTCAGCGTAATTAAGATTTATTGCAGTAACCAACTTATTTAAATATTGAAAACGAATGCAATGATTATTGTTTTAACGCCCTTTCTAAATCATTTTGTACAGATAAAAATAACAGCCGATGCCAACGATGATGTCAAAAGCCAAGTAAATACCTTGAAAGACACCATAAAGGACTTGCAGAGTCAGTTAAAAATATCCGAAGGTCAAATCAAAAGCAAAGAAGATATTTTAAAAGTGAAAGAGGAGCAAATCAAAAGCAAAGAAGATATTTTAAAGGCGAAAGAGGAGCAAATCAAAAGCCAGCAAGAACGCCTTAAAAATAGAGATAAACAAAACTCTGACCTTAGCAATCAAATAAAGGCGCTTGAAAAAACAAAATCAGAACTATCTAGTCAGCTTTCGGAATACCAAATAAAACTCAGGGAGATGGAACCATTTAAGGTGTCATGTGCGTCGTCTCCACCTGGTTGGACTGTAATTCAGAGACGCATTGACGGATCCGAGAACTTCAATAGAACCTGGAATGACTATAAATCTGGATTTGGGAATGTCAGTGGAGAATTCTTTATCGGGCTGGAAAAATTGCATCGGATGACTGAGGCACGACCCCACGAACTCTACATTAAACTTGGGAATGTTAATGGATCCACCAGCTACGCTCAATACGATGACTTTAAGATCGGGAGTGAGGAGGAATTGTACGAGTTGAAGAATCTAGGGAAATATTCTGGTGAAGCCGGAGACTCCCTTACATTCAATAAGAACCAAAAGTTCTCCACATTTGATCGGGATAATGACATTAGTAGATACCATTGTGCCTCTGTAGTTGGTGCATGGTGGCACAAATACTGTTCACAAAGGTATACCTGTTTATTTATGCTCTTATTAAATCTTCTTACTATAATCACTTCAAATTACAGTTTTCTCAATGGAAAATACTTCAAAGATGGCAAAAGTTTTGGAGGAATTTGTTGGAAATCATGGCATAAAGATTGGTTTGAATCACTTACCTTTGTCGAAATGATGATAAGGCCCAAGTCCTTATGAGTCGCACTGTTTATATGTTTATATTTGAATATTAATAAACAATTCTAAATCTATACTGTACTTCTAATGGTGTCAGGTATTAATTTGATTTTATTTGATGAAATGGGAGATTTGATAAAGTGATTGAGATTATTTTACAACTGATCTTCGTATTTTAGGAACATAAATAAGGATAAGTCGAGAGGGTTGGTAATCTATTTGTAGATTTTGCTCAATTTGGGTTTACTGCCTATATAACCGATGGGGACTATGCAAGTTTCCGCTTAATTTTTCATTCGGATGCCGTCTGCCATTGTTATTAATTTGCAAATTTATCAGTTTGTATTAAGGCATTTTTATGGTTATGTAAGGGTGTTTGGGGAAATGATCTTAATAAGGGTACATTGCAGCCTGAAGACTCTTTTATTCTTGGGTCCCGCATGTTGGAGGTGGTTGCTACCCAAGGGGCAAAGTCAAGGCAACGATTGTCTTTCTGTTCTGGTGTTAAATGTGATTTCCGAAATCGATTCCAATACCGGAAGACGGTGTCTACAAATATACTTGTGTACAGATAAGCACTTTCAGTAGCTTCTGAAGATCATTCTGCGGTTCTAGATTAGCAGCTAGCTAGACACATAAATACATAAGTACGAAACGAGTGCGATAAGCGTTCGCTTTTTATACCCAGGGGATATTATAATAAGGTTCAGAAATTTGCGACGCCATACATTTCCGACCTTATACCTTATACAAAAA
Organism: Drosophila kurseongensis; assembly: GCA_018153305.1. NCBI lineage: Eukaryota > Metazoa > Arthropoda > Insecta > Diptera > Drosophilidae > Drosophila > Drosophila kurseongensis. The sequence continues at coordinate 3,914,053 of JAECXX010000141.1, forward strand.
AAGTGCAGTTATTCTCCGATCGAAAATAAATTAGAAGAAGTTGTTACAAATCTACTACATTTCGATTTCTATGCCTATATTACTAAAAACAATGAAGCTATGTCGATTTTGCGCTGCATTTTGTCATCATTTCTATGCCAGCCATATGATATTGTTGTCCGATTTTAATTTAATTATAACCGTAATTCCATAATATTTAAATATTACCAAATCCCAAAGAACAAAGCAAAAATGAAAACCAACGAAGTAATAATTTATTTTGATTTTTTTTTCCGATTGTTCTCATGGGAGCTATATGAAATAGTCGCTCGATCCGGGTCGTTCCGACTTATAGATACTACCTGCAATAGAAAGACAACTTTTGGGAAAGATTCAAGCAGATAGCTTTAAAACTGAAGGACTAGTTTGCGTAAAAGCGGACAGACGGACAGACGGACATCGACTCTCCTGGTGATGCTGAGCAAGAATACATATACTTTATAGGGTCGGAAATGTCTTGTTCACTGCCTGGCAAACTTTTGACTGAAATTATAATACCCTTTGCAAGGGTATAAAAAGAGTAACACATCAAAATTTGTTATTATTGTATAACTTATCTTTATTAATTCGAACAATGTTCAAGGCGTACAAGAAATATCTTAGCTCTCATGAAATGAATATAAAGTCCTTAGCGTATTTAGCTTTTTCAAGTATTTCAAAAGCATTTTCAGTTCATCTTACTTTTCTTACTTTAATTTTCTGTGAATTTTACTATCAGTTTTATTACATTTCAGTTCCCTTTCTTCCAATTAAATTGCAGCGACATTTCCGTTAAACTCATGGGGTGAAAACCCAAGATGGGATGGAAAATAAGGGAAAAACTTGAAGAGGTTTTAAATTTCATTTTGCAATATTTTACGGCAAATTGGGCAAGAACAAAAGGTATTTGTGCACTGATAAATATGTGGGGGTATTTTATATAAACGTTTGACCCTGAAATGGTTCGCGTCGCACGTAAAACAAAATGGCGCGACTGGGAAAATCCTTTTGCCCTTTTCGAGTTCTCGGGAACAATTGATGGGCGGGGGCAAAAGGTTTGGATTAGGCCAAGTCAACGACTTGCCGCACAATTTTATATAAATAAAAGGAGGCCACCAGGGGCCAGACGAAATATGGGAACATGATATCCTGCCGCCGACTGTGGCAAGTTCAAGGATAACTGGCCCGTCCATGAACCATGAAAATAAAATAAAGCGTGAACCCAACCCAAAAACCGAATCAAAGGAGTGTAGCGTGGTACAAACAAAAATTGTATGGACCTTTTAAGCCAATCTCGATTTAACAAAATATTAATATTTGTTTTCAAGTCCAAAGACTTAAGCTTTATATAAATCGAGCATTATTTATTTTGCAAATATTAATTGTTTACTTGTTAACGCTACCTTTATTGTTGTTTTCTTATGAAATGTTGCCTTATAGTTTTATTTTCTTTTATTTTTATATATATTGTTTTATCTGAGCCAGAACTTTTTCTCAGTGCATGCTGCCTTGTTCATTTCTCCCGTCGTCTCTGTTTATTTTTTCAATACCCGAAATTTGGGCAAATTGGCAAATTACGCATAAATAGCGGAGAGAAGCAGCCGTCTTCAGGGGAATTGAACTTTTGGAGCTGACAGGTTCTCTGAAAGTATCTGCCGATCGGAGAGATTGGAGGGGAATGCGAACCGGTTTTCAACGATTAATTGGCTCGGGTTAGGGGTCAGACAAGATCAACTCAATCAAAACAAGACAAGCTTTTCGGCAGGCTGAAATGATTAGAAACGATTAATTTGGTTGCTGGACAGAGAAGTCCCACATTTTATTGAGCTTAACTCAAAGGTCAAAGAGGCTGAATGAAAGCTCCGGAAACAATGATTAAATATATTCAAGAAAACATATTTAATTCATTGTATATACTTTACATAAGTTATTATCATTGTGTGGAGCTTGAAGTATTTTATATAAGATCACACTTTCTAAAAAAAGGTCAAACCTAATTAAGTGAATCAACTAACTTGTGTTATTTGCATTTCTTCATATTTGATATATTGATTTCAAATAAAAACGTCGACCATTAAAATATGATAGCGCTAAATTAAATTTGAACAACGGGTATAAAACATTGAAATTTCGATAAAAACTGCTTTTAAAGAAGAATTTCTTTGATATATAGTTTAGTGATATATAATCGATATGGTGGGAATACGGGCGAAATATGAAGAAATAAATGCAAAATAAATTTAATTGAAGTCGTAATTGATACGCTTTCGAGTGATCGGATCAGCTGGTAAGGAAGAACCCTCTAATTGCCAATTAATGCGGCAAATCCTCGCTTTCCCGGCACGAAGTCATCCTGCTGGGCATCCCCCGCGGATGCCCTCGGATTCCAGCTGAAAGGTATCGAGTGGCGGGCAAAATCAAAATCAATACGTCGAGTCGTCTCCATGGCTGCCTTCTTACATGTTACTTCACCTTCGACCCCAACTCGCCCCGCCCCCCTACCCCCTTCTTTCTCGCCGCTTTGTGGGGAAAAGGATATTGAACAAGAGAGAACGCTATAGTCGGGTGCCCCGACTATCAGATACCCGTTACTCAGGTAAAGGGAGTGCGAGGGAGATGAAGATAGAAACTTTGACCACGCATAACTTTTTAACGAATGGTCCGATTTGAAAAATTTCTTCTACATTTCGATAGGTATTGATAAACACAATAAAACTGCATTTTTACTTTTCCGAAAAAATAAAATTTATAATATATAAGCGATTGTGGGCGTTAAAGGGGGCGTGGCACCTTTTTGAAACAAACTTGCGCTGCGTAGAAACTCCTAGAATCTGCATGCAAAATGCCAATCTTCTAGCTTTTATAGTTTCCGAGATCTCAGCGTTCATACGGACAGACAGACGGACAGACGGACAGACGGACAGACAGACGGACAGACGGACATGGCTAGATCGACTCGGCTAGTGATCCTGAACAAGAATATATATACTTTATAGGGTCGGAAACGCTTCCTTCTACCTGTTACATACTTTTGCACGAATACAATATACCCTTTTACTCTACGAGTAACGGGTATAAAAAGGCGCCGCTCGGGGAAACTTTTTTCATTTTTAGTTTGTCAAGTTGGCACAAAAGGGCGGCGACGACGACGCCAACTCCAAGTTTTTCTCTGCAAAAAGGCAGAGGGGGTGGGGGGGAGGGGGTCTACCAACTTAACATTTGCACGCTTAAAATGCCAGCAAAAAAAAAAAAAACAACAAAAAAGGAGAAAGCCAAGGATAAAGGGGCGGACCAAGTGCTAAAGTTGGTCCTAACTCCGGGGAAATCCCCCGTTTGCCACGCCCCTCGACCTACCGCCTTTGTGCCGACAACTTCACTGCACTTTCCCTGCTCTTCCCCTCCCCCCTTGCAGCACTCTCTTCTGCCGCATTTCTCCTTTCTCCGTCTTTCGTTGGCCTTTCTAACTCTTTTACTCGTTGGCCAAATCCATTGCCAACTTTTCGGCCGAAGGTTCTTGGGCGTCTGGCGCCATCTAGCGGCATCTATTCACCAAACGCTGACACTTACAGTGGTACCTGGATTTCAGCTATCTGAGTTCAGTTATGCGGTTTTGAGAGCTGACTTTCATATATTATTTCAACATTTTCAGTGGTGGTAAGATTGAAAGCTTACCAATTATTATATTTATCTACTGAACAATAATAATCGGCATTAAGCGCATAAACAGAGGTTTCACTGAGACGCGTTATGGACTTTCTCCAAGCCTCAGATATAGCTAACTAGCACTTAAAAGAAGTGTGCCACTAAAGAATCCGCTAACATTAGGATAACTTAACCTTTGACCGCGCAGCACACATTTCGAGCGCCCACTGTCGATGGATGGCAATTTAAATTTTGATGCATCTCGTTATGAATTCACGAAATGCCAAAACACACACCCACCCTGAACATCTAAATCGGTTTAAATTATGCACGAGTGCGACAAAAATGGGCGATTTGAATGGGGTTCGGGGCCAGGTGGCAATACAAAAGCCATTGTATAATTGCATTTTAATATGATGACTGCTGCAGTTTCACTGCCCGCAGCATCAGCAGCAACTGCAGCAGCAACTGCAGTAGCCACTGCAGTAATAGGCAGCAACAAATCAGCCAAATTCCGCAAAGGCAAATTAATGAAACCAGGGCGAAAATGAAACATTATGCACCCCGGATTATGTTGTCAATGGTTTTTCGGGGACTTCTCACAGTGGATAATTAAAATGCGCACTGGGAAAATGTGTTCTGTTACCTAAAGTATATTTTGCCAATGCATACTAGTTATTTTATTAAGAGGGGAAAATACACGAACGAATAGGAAAAATAGGATATTACAGTATCATTGTTAACGAATATACAACAAATTTAATTCCTAACAAATTTTACGGTTTTGATATTTTAAAACTATTTTAACACAATATATAGACAAAATAATATGGTAAATAGTCCAATGAATACAAGTACTTACCCTAAAGAGCGCTTAGACCCGGCTCAACAATTATTATCTTCTTATGAAAATAGTGCACAACCTTGACGCAGTTTCCCCGGGGAAATGCGCTCTAAATTGAACTTATAATCTCTTGAACTATGGCAAAATGCATTATAGTAAACGCTTCAGCTTGGCTAAGCATGGCCACAAATTGTTTCAAAATTACAAAAATGAACCGAGCGACAGACGGCCTTTATAAATGGCAAAGTGTTTTAATTAAATGGCAATTGCAGAGCAGCCAACTAAGTGTGCATATTTCGTCTTTCACTAAAGCTAAAAGCGATTCGAATGCACTTATTTATTATGCCAAGGCACTTTTGATTATGTGTGTGGGGTGGTTGGTGGATTGCTGGATTGCTGGCTGCTGAATAAATGCTTCATGTCTGAATTAATGCCTGCAATTAAAATGCCCAACACTCGTTGCCCCCTCGGCTGGCCAAGGATGCCCGCCCATTGTCTTCTGCGCCGCAGATACATATGTATCTGCATCTGGAGGGACGGGCGGTATCCTGCAGGACGAGCTTGCGGCCTTCAGAATGCACTTTCCAGACCGGAGGAGCACTCCTCGAGGCTCCGAGTCCGATGTCCCAGCTCCACATCCTCGGCATGGCATTGTCCGACTCCGAATCTGGTCAAATGTTGGCCAAGGCACTGGCTTTTGTTGCCGTGCCCATTGTTCCCAGCTTAGGCGCACAGTGGAAGGCATCCACTTCCACTTGGAGAATCAATCAGTTAATGGGCCCCCGCAATTAAAATATGCATATTTTTCAATCACATTCAGCCGTATTGTGATTTTAAGCCAATAGCGCTTTTTTTTAATAAAGCTTTTCATATCCAACTGCTTTTATTAAATAAATATTGCTCCATATTTTTTGGTGATTTTTCAAATTACAGTGTGAGTACGACTGAAAAAATAAACTGTGGGCCTATTTACATGAAAAAGGGTTTAGATAATTGCAAACACACTTGTAAATTTCAACCTTAGGCTTGTCTTCTGGCACATTCCAGAGATGGGTCTTCCTTCGCCATTCGATATGAATGATTCTCACATTAGTCCCCACTGTTCTGTAGCCAACTAATGCTGATAATTATAGTGCTGATGATGCATTGAAAATCTGGCTCAGAGCCCCTTTTGCCCGGCAAAAGCAATCGAGCTGACTGATGCGCTCAACTAATTCAAGGAGAGAAGAGAAGAGAAGAGAAGAGCAAGGAAAATCGACCGCCGACTGACTGAAGTTCGTCCGGAAAATCTGCCACAGACGGACGGACAATAATTTCCATGTAAATGGTGGGAAGCTTGAGCCTCGCTTAAATAAACATCTGGCCAAGCTTAAATGCTAAATGCACTCGACATTCTCCCCTGGAAATCGTTTCCACACGATGCCTCAACAAGAGCTTTAAAATGTTGACAAGTTGGCCAAAATACTTCGGTGTACATATGTTATACATATGGTTTTATAATACACACCAAGTGATTGGGAAACTCAAACTACATTGGGGCGTTTCTAAGAGTTTTTAAAAAATACCGAATAAGAATATATTAATAGACTTTTAACATCGCTTGTGATTCCTCTTGCTTTATACCTTATGTTTGTTATTATTCTTTTCAATTACCTGTATATATACTAAAGGCTGGCTTGTTTTATAGTTGCTTAGAGTACATTTTATTTCAGTTTATATTAATTTAATTTTATATTAATTGGGCCTAATTTTAAAATTTTAAAGGCAATGTGTGTCTGAAAACTGATAATGGGACAGTGGGTGTGTTAGGTTTTTGGGTGCCGAAAAAAGGGGAAGGGCGTGCTTTTAGGCATCTGTGCACTAGACTCTCAAAAGGCGCCAACAATGAAAGCCAGCTGCAATTTAATTACCGCTTCAGGGGGAGGGGGAGTTAATGTGCTGCCGGGGGGTTAATGGGGGGCGGGGGTTTTCCAGATGGACAGCTGCCTCTGCAGTCATAGTTTTTGGCATATAGTTGCATATTGCCGGATACTTTAGGGCCCCACCCACACTTTATCCCTCTTTCAGGTTTTTTCCCTGCCTATTGCGCTCTCTTTCGCACCTGGATCAGCCCTCTCGCTCTTTCTTTCGGCGCAATCGAGTGCTTTTCTTGCTGCTCTTGTTGTTGCGATTATTGTGAGAATAAAAAAAAAATCGCATACAAATTTAACTATGAGCCCCCTTTTAGCTGGACTCTTCTCTCGAAAGCACTTTTTGAAGCACCCGTTTCACTTAACCCTTTAATGTTGGCATAAAAACGGTTCCGGTTAGCCATAAATTGTTGAATTTTTTTTTAAATGCAATAAATATACTTAATTTAAATAATATACGCTAGATTAATATTTAGAAAAATCCGTCTTCTTAGCATATTTGTATATGCTGTGAGACCACTAATGCCTGATATGTTTGGAAAAATTAAAATCTCCAAAGTGCAACACTTGGCAATAAGCCTTAAATGTATTTTTAAGTAGAGACTTCAAGGGGTATCAAGGGGTTAACCCTTGGCCCACCTTTGGGGGCTTTTGTTGCTCTGGCAACGAGAAAAACGCTCGCGTTCTAACAAAAGATGCAACCGCTGGTAAGCTGCAACCGCACCCCCCTTTTACCCGCCCCCCTTTGCACGCCACCCATGACCATGCCCCCACGCTTCGCTTAACTAATTAGAGCGTGTGAGAAAGTGCGCGGAAAGCGTGGGCGGAGGGGGGCTAAAGGGTGGCTTAAGTGGGTGGAAAATGGACAAGGGGGCGTGGCACATTGGGAGGAGGCAACCGGGTCTGCCACTTCCTCTTAGCCCTCCATTTTCCTCCAATTTCCACCCAACATTTGGCCGGTTTATTCAGTCGTGCTTGCTATCCCCGTCTCTTTCGGTTTCAACACTGGGAAAAACAAGGCTTTTTTTATCTTTTACATTTTTAATTGTAGGTTTAAGACCATTTAATCTATAAAAACTTTTCTTTTAATTGCAATTGACGGTTTAAAAACCATTTTGATCAGAATATCGTATTCTCGTACTTATTACTTAATTTTAATTGGTATTTAATAAATATTAAATTATTTGAAGTTTCCAATACATAATATTCAAATGTATAATTCCATGTTAGTACACCCGCAAAATTACCAAAATATAGATAGTTTTTAAACTATTTTTTAGCTTGGAATATAATGGATATTCAATTATTAGATTTTGATTTCTCTGAGTGTAGCTAAGAAGTCCATCTCTTTCGCACCCACAGCTGTGCTGCACAACAGATTTACCGTTGGAATTGTGTTTGAATTATGTATAATTAAATTTCAACATTATTCATGTTTCAAGGCAAAAATCAGCAGCTGCCACGGCAAAAGGATTTTCCAACTTGCTTCCGTTGGGTGTAAATATACAAAAATACATAAGTATAAAAATAGCTGCACAACAACAGCAATGGGCGGCAAGTTGCAAGGTGAGTGGGTGGTGGGTAGGATGGGCTTGAGCTGTGGGTGGTGGTCAAATGTTCAAAAGCCGAATGCCATGCAATTGCAGAGATGCGATTCCATTCTTCATTCGACTGAAAGGGGTGTTCATTTAAAGGGGAACACGTAAGAAATATAAAAAATTATTAATTTAAAGACGACATACTAATAAGGGGTAATGAATTAACTCTACAAGGGTAATCCTATTTCCATATTTAAAATAAAAACATTTTTTTTAAATAATGAAATGAGTTGGTAAACAACTCCAGGATCTTAGCTCCCCCAAAATCCATCAGATTTGACGTCCAATTGGCTATCCCCGAAACTTCCAACACACTAATCCCCTTTTTTGGGGTCTGGAGTTACGCTACTCAATGGCGATACCAAACGTCACTTTGCACTAATTAATTTATCGATTTCGAGTGACAAACGCCCTGTTCTTGGATTACGGCACCCATCCGACCAATCGGGAATCGGGTATCGCGTATCGGGTATCAGGAATCGGTACTCGGGATTCGGGATTCGGGCCGACAGAAGTCATAAAAGTAAATATGTCTGGGCATATGTTAAAATATGTTTACTGTTTCAATTTCGCAGTGTGCACAAGGACATAAAGCAAATATCAATTACAGTTCTCTTTGTTTCGTCTTTCGCTGCCTTTTATTTCCCTGGTGTTTTCATTCCGCATTTTCCATTTTTTTCGCTCCTTGTTTTTGCTCTGCCCAACCTGCAAGGCATTAAGCCAATTTATGGGCGTGGCATAGGCCCGGCATATCGGTTGTATCGCTCATCGGAATATCGAAAGAGTTGGGTATCATTGGATTAGCGATTAATTAAATCTTTCCTCGATAAATTCGATACATGACACCCAATAAAAAATATTTTACAAACACAAATAACACGAATGCAGTAAAACGGCGATTTGAGGTCATTGTAAAAGGGTTACTATTATATATATACAATAATACATATGGGCTTTTATATAGTTAAATAAAATATTAATATAATTAATAAATATTAATATTTATATATTTATTTTATATATATATATAAATATGTACTACTATTTGAATGAAAAAAATAATGTTCGCAGAGAGATTAAACAATGCGAAGAAAATTAAAGCATAGAGCATTTTGTAATCCATAATTTGCGTTTCACATAAGTCCGTATTTGTTTATGCTCCGGCTTGCCATTATTTGTTAAATTAATTAAAATTCAATAATAAAAATGTTGTATGCAAACTCTTCGGATAAAGCTGCCGGAGGGGCGGAAGGCGTGGCGGATCGGAATGCAAATTGCAAAGTGGAAAATGGAAAATGTTTATTGGCATAAATAAATAATTGCTCACAAATGGTGCGCAATGGCAATTTGTTTACAAATATGATTAATAAACATTTATTAAGCGCTGTCTAAGCGGAGTCAAGCAATAATTGCATTAACATAAATGCGAACATATATTTCTGCAGCCTCTAAAAATTTCTGGCTTTTTAATGGCTATTCGGAAATAAATTCCAGTCCCTCCATACATTTTTAAATAAACGTAATATTTAAAATAAGTTTATGATATGAAAAAAGGATTTTGTTTATAATTCCTTATAAATATAAATTCTATTAAAAGAAAAAAGAAACGTAGGTTGTCGAAAACTTATCAATTAAACACAATTAATCAAAAATTGAAATGGCCTAAAGAATTAAGCAAAATTTAATTGCAAATTTATTTTGAGCCGCCTCTTTGGGCCGTGAACATTGTTTTCGTTGTTTGTGTGCATTTGGCAAATAAACTGTAATTGTAAATAAACATACATTTTAAAATTATTACCAATACGCTTCGCTTTATTTGCAACTTATTTATATGACTTTTTTTGGGAATGCGAAAGAGAAGAAGAGATAGATACAACGCGGCATAATGGATACCGACACGCGATATAAATATTATTCGCTTTCAATATTTTTTTGTCACCCTGCAAACCGAATTGGCGTCTGAATGTGAACTTTAGTCGGCCATATACAAACTGATAAGAACCTGGCACCCATATATATAGCATAGGCTTATCGCTTGATTTTAAAATAAGTAAAAATTTAAGACTTAGAAAAAAAAATAAGGATAGAACTTATTTCTTACAAAACGAAATCCATACAAATAACATACATTTTATTAAGTCAGTAACTAGTTTACTTTGATGTTCGTCACGCTCTGATTTATGTATTTTTTAGCGCATTTATGATTCGCAATTATCTGATGAAATTTGCATTTCTTCTTCGCCACCCACTTGTTTTTATTATTTGCTGTCAACGTAGCCTGGTGCCACGCCCATCGCCCCCAACGGTTGTCTGGTATTCAGTATATTTGTTTTTTTTTCGATTTTTTTATTTATTTACTTTTTTCCTGCCTTTGCCACTTTTGCGGATATCATAAATTGGTTCGGCGCGCGACATTTCCCATGTGGAAAATTGAAGTGTGTTTTTTTCGAGTTGGCCTAGAATCCGTGGCCACGCCCACCGCCCACTGAAAGGGGGCGGAGGATGACGGACGGACTCAAGAAAACAGATGCGCGAAAACTCAAGAGAATCCCCGAGGGGGATTCGCCTATGAGAATTTTCTAAATAACTTGTTGATACTTAAAGTGCCTTAAATGGGTTTACTTTTACCTGAAAATACTCCAGAAATTACTAAACTATTTAAGCCTGCTAAATGTCAATCAAGTGTGGCTTAAGTGGTTTCGAATATAAGTTCATATAAACAACTTGATAAGAATTCTTTTCGCATTAGTCATTTGGCAAAATTCAAATCCAACGGTTCCAAATCGCACTACTTCGCTTTTTTTGCCTCTCTACGAATGGAAACTCAGTCCAGCGATAACGTATGTATGTCAAGTACGAACTCGGCTTCTTATCAACAAGATTCTAGTCCTCATTGTTTCCCCATCAAAAATCTGCTATTCAGTACGTTCTGAAATTTCGGTTCGAGCTGTTAGAGTTATTCAAAATGGCAAAGTTGCCAATATATTTTTTCTGTTCCCTAATTTTGCTGAATTTTCAAGGACAATTGGCTGAAACCCTGGAAAACGGCACCGTGTGCGTCCTGCAAAATGCCCCCCTTCAATGTGGCACTTTTTGTTTGGCCGCCCTCAGCCCGATATTCGATGTTATTCCTGAAGTCCAGAGCCAGATGGATAGGATTGAAGGAGATCAGCAGGCCTTACGAAGGTCCTTGAAAGAAGACTTAGACGTGTTCCAGGCCAAAATGGATACTCAACTAGAGAAGGTTCGTTCCGAAATGAATGGCAAACTGCAGGCAATTATATTTAAAATTGAAGGACTTCAAGCAGTCCCCCAGCAAACACATCCGACAAACAATTCGGTAGGCACCCAAAAAGTAAAGGAGATCCCCGATAAAACCCCGATGAATCCCACAAGCAGAAACCAGACCATCCCAGCCCAATTCGAGCAGATCGGTTCAAGGTTCTTTTACATAGAAAAAACAACTAAAGTAAAATGGAACCAGGCTGAATCCATCTGTCGTGAGAAGGGTGGATACTTGGCGTCCATTAAAGACCGGGAGGAGTATGTTGCCATTATAGCGAAACTCAACGAAGGACCCAATTATTGGCTTGGTATTAACGATCTCCTCAAAGAGGGCAATTACGTCTCCATTGCCTCTGGGAAGGAAGCAAAGTATTTCCATTGGGCGAGAAACAATCCCATTAAGGCAGGAAGAAAGGACTACGTTTTTATACGTAACGGTTATATGTATAATAATTTTGAATTCATTATGTGTTATTTCATTTGCCAAGCAGACATTGAAACTTAGATTAAAATAATGAGACCACAATGCCAATTTTAAACCATGTATGTAACTATGTTTTTATTAGTAAAACAGAAGTCTTTAGATATGTGTTATGTATAATGTGAGAAGTATAATTGGATTTATTGATTTATTTAAAATAAAATGAATGGTGAAGATTATTTTAAAAATGCTGTGAATTTATTTTAATGTTTTTATAAAATTACGTTCAGAAAAACATAAACAAACAAGCCATAAAACGAGCTTTTACTTTTCAAAATGCATGTTCACTATATTATTATTCCTTTAAGGATTTCAACATTGGGGCTACAAATCACTGAGTGCAAAATATAATAACATAAAGGTTTGCTGAAGAGAACAGCTACTCAAAGATTTTTATACCTTATACTTACTTAAAAATTTGCATTTAAAGTTATATAAATTAATATTTAAAGACGGTAATTTTGGAAAATATTCAAATCTTCAAACTTTTTAAATTTTTTTTTGTTTTGAATAGCTAAACAACCAAAGCACGAAAATATGCAGCAGTTTCATAGTTTTTATGGCCTTACAATATTTTGAATTTTTGCAAGCCACAAATTTGCAAAATAAGACTTACTTGTTTCCTAAAACTACGCATGGCTCTGAAAGTTGCCGATTTCCTTCGCTTGGAAAATGGCCCATGGAAAACCTAAAACGAAAGCAACCGCCAGGGAAACTGTAAATTTAATTAATTTTATAATGCACTGGTGGTGGCTTTTATTTATAACCACTGCATTTTGCATTGTTTTGCCTGGTTTCTGGCTGTTGTTTTTCCGGGCCTGCGTTTTCAGTTGTGTCCGTCCACTTCGTTTTCACTAAGTTGACATAATGACCAAATAATTTTCCAGTTCGATGCGCCGTTATGGCCAACAGCCGCCGGTCCAAAATGACAGGCGAAAGGGCTTGACAGACGGCCAGCAATCGATGGGGGGATTTTCCATTTTCAATTTTCAATTTTCGCATACGTTTGACAGCCATCGAGTGGCATCACATTTAATGCTAATGCTCGATTTCAAATGCTGCAAAATTTATTGTGCATGTCAACATTAATTTGCGAAATCAATGCAGGGCCGTGACTAAAAATATATGTATATATTCGGTATAGATTCGTATATCGCGGCAATTAATCAGGCGAACGATGCAACAGCCCTGGAATCTCGGATAATTTGGCACTTAAAAAGGGTGAAGACCGTCTTCAAAAGCATTGAAGGGTGTCGCCTAATGTCGTTGTCAAGTGACGAGTCGACTCCCCCAACTGGGACTCCTTCTTCCTTATTGCAGGGTATTTTGGGGTGTATTGGGAGTGTTTATTTACTGAAGTGCCGATTGCTGAAAATGTTATGGATACGTTTTTTAGTCAAATATACTTTTAAAAGTATATATTTTTAAAAAACTCTATCTCATCAATAAATATCTCTATATCTAAATAATATTTATATATTTGAGAGGCCAAATCTAACAAAATACTTTTCATATTTTATATTTACAATTTTCAGTAACAAAATGATTTCACCTTTTCCAACTAAAAGTAAGAAAATAAATGGTTCATTATTAATGCAAGCTTTTACATTCGTCGGAAGTAATAACAATAAATTTCTAATATAAGTTTCAAAAATGTAATTTATCTCCAGTTTCCTTCTTTCTTGAAATTTTGTTGTTGATAGTAAAAAGTGAGCAAAGAAAACATGTAACATTTTTTGTTGGTAATAAAGACGCCATCAGAGTCCAGGGTAGTTTTTAGTTTCTCCGTCAATTTCGTTGGGTTTTCCTTAGATTTTTTCAGCCTTTCCTTTTCCTTTTCACTCCCCCAAGTTTTGCCCGACACTCGTTCAGTCAGTCATTGGGGACAGGACTGAGTAAAAGTTCCATTTATCAATTGATTGACTAGATAATTGCCAGCAAAGTGAAAGATAAGCGACGGAGCAGTTACTAATGATCCTGGAGGCCTAATCAGTGCTTGTTTCTCCCTTTTTTTGTTCCTTTTTTAGGAGATTCTGTACCAGGAAAAAGTGGCAAAAAAAATAAGGGTTTAAAAAGCAAGGCAAGCGCTGAATGGAGTTCGGCGACTCTTGTGACAAACGCAGGCCATAAAGCCATAAATGTCGGCCCATAAATTATGCGGCTAAGGGTGGTCAACATTGGTTGAGGGCGGGGAAAGTGGGGTTTTTTGGCCAACGGCTGACATGTGTGAAAATGCACTTTACTGTCACTTGAACTGGCGGAATCAACTGGCATTCGTTGGCAATTGAAGGTTTTTAAAGGTCTGAGCCGTCACTCCATTTATTTCGAGGGCAAATGAGGGCGAAATATGAAAATATGGTAAATTTAGAACAATGTCAAACTTTAAACAAACTTAGGTATCACCTACATCAACAAGGCAATTGACCTTAAATAAATCCAAGCCGCTGCAAATATATATAAGCTTCAGCTTTCCGAAGTTGATACTTAAAGTGCCTTAAATGGGTTTACTTTTACCTGAAAATACCCCAGAACTAACTAAACTATTTTGGACTGGTAAATCCCAATCAAGTGTGGCTTAGGGCACCTAAATTAGAGAAAATATATAAGTTACTTTATACAAATTGATAAGAATTCTTTTCCCATTAGTCACTTGGCAATTCGCAGAAGTCAGTCCAATGATAACGTCTATATTGCTATAGGACCACGTACTATTTGGAAGAATTCGGCTTCTTATCAACAACATCAAAGTCTTCGTTGTTTCCCTATCAAACCGATGCTATTCAGATCGTTTTGAAGTTTCGGTTCGAGCTGTTAGAGTTATTCAAAATGGCAAAGTTGCCAATATATTTTTTCTGTTCCCTAATTTTGCTGAATTTTCAAGGACAATTGGCTGATACCCTGGAAAACGGCACCGTGTGCGTCCTGCAAAATGCCCCCCTCCAGTGTGGCACCTTTTGTTTGGCCGCCCTTAGACCGATATTCGATGTTATTCCTAAACTCCGGGGCCAGATGGATAGGATTGAAGGAGAGCTGCAGGCCTTAGGAAGGTCCTTGATTGAAGACCAGGCCAAAATGGATACTCAACTAGAGAAGGTTCGTTCCGAAATGAATGGCAAACTGCAGGCAATTATATTTAAAATTGAAGGACTTCAAGCAGTCCCCCAGCAAACACATCCGACAAACAATTCGGTAGGCACCCAAAAAGTAAAGGAGATCCCCGATAAAACCCCGATGAATCCCACAAGCAGAAACCAGACCATCCCAGCTCAATTCGAGCAGATCGGTTCGAGGTTCTTTTACATAGAAAAAACAACTAAAGTAAGATGGAACCAGGCTGAATCCATCTGTCGTGAGAAGGGTGGATACTTGGCATCCATTAAAGACTGGAAGGAGTATGATGCCATTACAGCGAAACTCGAACTACATCACAATTATTGGCTTGGTATTAACGATCTCCTCAAAGAGGGCAATTACGTCTCCATTGCCTCTGGGAAGAAAGCAAAGTATATTCCTTGGGCGAGAAACAATCCCATTAAGGGAGGAAGAAGGGACTACGTTCATATACGTAACGGTTATATGTATAATCATTTTGAATACATTATGTGTCATTTCATTTGCCAAGCAGACATTGAAACTTAGATTAAAATAATGAGACCACAATGCCAATTTTAAACCATATCTATGTAACTATGTTTTCAGTAGTAAGACAAAGCCTTTAGATATTTCATTGTATAATGTCTAAATAATAACTATAATTGGATTTATAAATATAAAATGAATAATAATAATAATTATTATGAAAACGCTGTAACTTACACATCCATTCCATAAAATTAAAATAAAATCATATTTGCTCTGTTTCCAAATTATTACAGTTTTTATACCCTTGCAGAGGGTATTATAATTTTGGTCAAAAGTGTGCAACGCAGTGAAGGAGACATCTCCGACCCTACAAAGTTTATATATTCTTGATCAGGTCCACCTCCTGAGTTGATATAAGCATGTCCGTCAGTCCGTCTGTCCGTCTGTCTGTTTATACGCGAACTAGTCTCTCAGTTTTAAAGATATCGAATTGAAACTTTGCACACACCCTTCTTTCCTTTGCACGCAGTATATAAGTCGGAACGGCCGGGATCGGACGACTATATCCTATAGCTGCCATATAACTGATTGATCGGAAATGCCATAACTTTTGTGTTTGTAAAGTTAGGAAGTTGGGATTTTCTATGGGTTTTATTTTTGGTCAATCAATCCGACCTACCAAATTTCATAAGGATCGGCCGACTATATCCTATAGCTGCCATATAACTGGGATTTTCTATGGATTTTATATTTGGCCAATTAATCCGACCTACCAAATTTTATAAAGATCGGACGACTATATCCTATAGCCGCCATATAACTGATTAATCGGAAATGCCATAACTTTGGTGTTTGTTTAGTTAGGAAGTTGGGATTTTCTATGGGTTTTATATTTGGCCAATCAATCCGACCAATAAAATTTCATAAGGATCGGCGGACTATACCCTATAGCCGCCATATTACTGATTGACCGGAAATGCCATAACTTTGGTGTTTGTAAAGTTAAGAAGTTGGGATTTTGTATAAGTGTTAAGTATGCATCATATGAATAATTTTGGAGAATATAATTTACAGAATATTCTGCAAGGGTATTTCAACTTCGGCTCCGCCCGAAGTTAGCTTTCCTTTCTTGTTTATATATATATAAAGAAGATAATCTGGTAGCCAAATTTCCGCTCATTCGAATTGCATTGATCTGCTTTGCTCTTAAAAATAAATGATTTACTTAGCATTAACATCAAGATGGCCGTCCCCGCCTTTTCAGGCCCCTTTCACCTGCAATCCCCTCCCCTTTCACCCCTCTTTCACCCCACTCTTACCCACCTTTCACCCCACTTTCACCACAGTCGATCTTGCTCCGTGATAGAGTGCCGCGACACTGAGTAATCTATTTTGTGTGCGAGACTCGCACGCGCAGTCAGCCAGTCACCCGGCCCCCACCACCCACCACCCACTGAACCACCCACCACCCCCTCAAAACACCCATCCTAAAAAAGTGTGTGTCTCTAACACACTAATAATGGCATATAAAGTCGCTCGCACACGTCGCTTTGGATGCTGGATGCGGCGTTCGTTTTCCTCACATTTCGCCTTTTTTCGGTGGGAGGGTGTTTCCGTGTTTTCCTTTTTTCATTTATATTTTTTTTTTTGGCCGAATGGCTCTCTTTTGTTTTTGGCGTTTTTACAACATGGCCAGCATAACAATGTCGCAGCAAACGAAAAATTGCAAGTGGACACATGAATTATGTGCAGCACTCGAGTTAAACAACCGCCGGGCGTGGCCCCTGAAGCCCCGATACCTATAGCTCCCCACAGCTTCACAGCCCCGCGCTGCACTGGGAGAAAAATTGTGTTTTTTTGTGAAATTTAATAACAGAAAAACTAACAAGAGAAATTTTCTTCATCAATATAACAAGTTATTCAAGCTAAATTACAGATAAATAAATAAATAATAACAATTAAAAACGTAAAAGGAAAACACTTGTATTATCTCTAAATAATAATAAATAAGCTTCCCCAGTTTATTCAGATACGTCACTTTTTAAATCATTAGATTATTTAAGCAGAACAAAATTTTTGGAAATTTATAAACAAACAAAATAAACTGATGTTTTCAAAAAAGTTCGGGACTTTTAAACAGAAGATTCTCAAAAAAAATTCATTTGGTACTATTGCACTATTCTGAATCTATGGATGATTATTAGCCACAGGTGATTAAAGGCAACACAAGGAATAAAAATGTTTTTTTTTCAGTGTGGCCACTAAATGCACGAGTACTCAGGGCTTCCTTTCCCACTCCGCGATTCGTGGGGCTGTATTTTTTATACACACATGTGCTCGGTTTTTGTTGGCTGCCCATTGGGGACGCGTTAGTGGTCCGTGGCCGGGTCCCGGATGTGGATGAGGATATATAAGGGGATGGGGATGGGGATGCGGATGGGGATGGGGATGGGGATATCGCTGTGGATAAGGACGAAGACGAAATGGGAGAAGATGAAATGGGAGCCAAGTGAAGTGAAGTACACTGTTGACTTCGAACGGCTCTGGCTTGTTTTGGAGGTCACCCTGGAGTGGGAGCTCTCCAATGGGGAGCTGGCTTTGCGGGTATTAAATTATACATCATTTTGCAACAAATGATGGTCGTTACGTTGCCACATCCACAGAACCCGACGCAGCATCCCGAGCCACGAACCCAGCCAATCCTGTCTCATTTTGGCCAGGTCCTTCTCCGCCAATTGGTATAAGCCAAATCCAAATGAGATCTTTAAAAGAGCCGAAGATATAATTCATATATAGGACACATATATTTCTTTTAGATAAAGTATACAGACAGTATACAGAAAATCAATTTCCAAATTTTTTTCGATAAATTTAAAATAAGAGACGTAAATCGGCAAAAGCCTTGTTATTTACAAATTTACATAATGATTTCATATAATAAGGGATATATTTTTATAAAACTC
This sequence comes from Drosophila kurseongensis, assembly GCA_018153305.1. NCBI lineage: Eukaryota > Metazoa > Arthropoda > Insecta > Diptera > Drosophilidae > Drosophila > Drosophila kurseongensis. The sequence continues at coordinate 3,932,376 of JAECXX010000141.1, forward strand.
GAAGTAAGTTTTTTAAAAGACGGAGATCTTTCAATTAATTGATTTTTGAATGGTCTAGTCTTAAATTTATATATTCTTTGTCAAAACAGTCAATTGTCATTGCAAACTATTTTGGTTTCTCATACTGTACATATGAATTTAGGTACTTAGAATAGATTATATACCGTTAAAATTGCTTTATTTGGATTTAAAAAACACGCCTTCCTTAACCCTCGGCCTCAGTGATAACAATATATATATGTGCGCATTTCAAATATATAATATAAGGCCACGTACTTTCTGATCTCTTATCAGTCATTCGTGATGCTTCGTTGTTACCCAAAGAAGCACATCATATTCAGTTCGTTTTAAAAGTTGCTTAAGAGTGGTTATACATACTTCAAATGCTGAGGTTGGCTGCATTTTTTCTTTGTTCCGTGGTTGTCCTAGGCAGGCGCGGATCATTGGTAGACTGCCAAGCCCATACTCAGTGTGGCCAATGCGACGACCCTTCTCTCCATTTGCCACTCGGGTACACTCCCGAGATCAAGGACACGATGAGCAGTGTGTCTGCCTTCCAGGAGAACTTGGCAATCAGACAAGACGAACTACATGCCCAGTTTCAGAAAGGCATGACGGAACTTCAGACCAAGCTGGACCACCTGGAATGTTGCAAGAACACCATCACGAAGAAAGACTTCGACGCGTTCCAGGCCAAAATGGATACTCAACTAGAGAAGGTTCGTTCTGAAATGAATGGCAAACTTCAGGCAATTCTAATCAAAATTGAAGGACTTCAAGCAGCCCCCCGGCAAACACATCCCACAAACAATTCGGTAGGCACCCCAATAGTAAAAGAGATCCCTGATAAAACCCTCATGAATCCCACAAGCAGAAACCAGACCATCCCAGCCCAATTCGAGCAGATCGGTTCGAGGTTCTTTTACATAGAAAAAACAACTAAAGTAAAATGGAACCAGGCTGAATCCATCTGTCGTGAGAAGGGTGGATACTTGGCGTCCATTAAAGACAAGGAGGAGTATGTTGCCATTATAGAGAAACTCAATGAAGGTCCCAATTATTGGCTTGGTATTAACGATCTCCTCAAAGAGGGCAATTACCTCTCCATTGCCTCTGGGAAGGAAGCAAAGTATTTCCATTGGGCGAGAAAAAATCCCATTAAGGGAGGAAGAAAGGACTACGTTCTTATACGTAACGGTTATATGTATAATCATTTTGAATACATTGTGTGTTATTTCATTTGCCAAGCAGACAGTGAAACTTAGATTAAATCAGTTTAATACCATCTAACCACAAATACATTAGTTTAAAAACAGTTTTTACATGTGTCAATGTTTAATGTAAATCTAAAAATGACGGTATAATTAATTCAAAACAAATATAAACCGAATAAATCAAAAATAATAGAATAATTTATCCTAATTGTATTTTTTATTCATACGGGGTATTTTAGAAACTTTCAAAAGCCAAACGCACTTCAAAGAAAATGGTCTTGAAAATGTTATTAACTTTTGCGGTCTTTAATAAAAAAGGCAAACATCAATAGCTTAAAAGCTAATTCCAAAATCAAATTAAATCATTTTTTTTTAAATTACAATAAAAATATTTTTTATTTTGATGTAAAAGGTGGTATTTAAAGATGCAAGGCGGTATTATATTATTTTTTATATGGAATAAATAGAATAATCTTATAGTAAAAATCTGAATCCGTGAACGAAGTTTTTATTTTATTTATATTTTACTTTAAGTTGCGTTTTTCAGGAAGGCAAATAATCGATCTAATTACATTGGCTGTCATGGGTTAAGTGTGCGGCACACAGACACACAGACACACACACACAGGCGCAGCACGACATCCGCTGGGCGATTAAACTGTTCTGCAATCTCCGTCGTCTTCGGGCGCTTTTTATGGCTCCGAATTGAACTGCTTTGAATCGAAATCACTTAAAATGGCACTCATACACGCATACACACCATTACCCACACACACACCATCGCGAACTTTAATTATGACTGAGCGAATTAATAACAATTTATTGCGGGTAAGGCAACTTTGATTAATTCAGCTTGGAATTTCCCGCATTTTAAATATTCTTATTTTGTTGAATCCACTTATTCAGGCATTTGTATAAATTAAATTAGGTCGCTTAGGAGTTCTACGAGTGGCCTTGTAAATGCCAATGAATGGCTCATAAATTAAAAGGCAATGTTTTTCAAAGGTCAAAATAGCAAACGTATACAACTAGAAAATAAAACACAATAATAGAATTTAGATAATTGGATTGACACAGGCAAGGGTTGATTATTAATAGAAAAATGCCAACATAATGACAAAGGGCGATGACAAGGACTTTTATGATATATAATTAATGTCAACGATGAACATTTTCATTTTTTGACACTCTCTATTTAGATGTGGTAAAAGCTATTTTACATGTTGATGATTTCCTTAAACTGTACCATTCAAATATTAAGTTAATATAAATTAAAGGAAGGATTAAATAAGGGACTCTGTGTTAATAACCAACTTTTATTTCAAGTGTAAATCATTTGGTTAGCTGGGAAAGTTCCTCTCCCCGTCATCTTTTATAGAGCAACCGAAAGAGCTGCTGTGCATTATTTCGATTTTAATTCGCAGCATCCTCCATTCAAATATCGAGTACACGGACTGGATGCGCCACTTTCCCGCCCCCCTTGGCGCCCATTCTCCCCAAATTTTCGCATTTTCCCCCAGCTTTTCCACTGTTTTCCGGCATGCCGTTTGCTCCGCCATTCATTCGTTTGCTGTAATCAATTGCATGCGGCTATTTTTGCTCGAAAGCGAATGGCAAGGGACGCTGCATTGTCGCGTCGTCAGGCAACGCAGCACCACCCACTGGTGCACCACCCACTGGAGCACCACCACCCACTGATGCACCACCGAAGGGCAGCACCACCCGCCCTATATGTGCAGATAACCAAAACTCGAAGTATTCCCCAAGATTCAAGAAAATCGTAACTAATTTTCCTATTTTATTTTGTTGAAACTTTAAACATAAGTTTATTACTTTTAGACACTACTGTTTTATTTTGACTTTGCTTTAAAAAATAATGATCCATTGATATTTTCGTAAAAAAGTCTATTGTGTTTTTACAAACATTTTCCAAATTAATAAGGTATTTTTAATTCAAACAATTTGCGATGGACGTAGGTTTTGTTTTCAGTGTCGAGGAACCAACCGCTGTGCGAACCTTAAATGAAACATTCAACGCTGCAAATTGCAATAAGCCGGAACAAACCGAAAGAACACTTGGGCAGCAGAGTGATATGTCGATGGGGCGATGGGTGCTACGTGGGTCCATGGGCGGGGAATCCCCGCCAGAATGCAATGCATCCCACCTGGCGGACAGGTGAGTGTGTGTGAATGCCAGTTTGGCCACCGCCACTTGCCATTCAAAGCGTCCAAAGCCAGAGCATTTTTATACTTTCAGTTGACTCATCTGCCAAGTATCACACACGGGTTCACTCACTTTTCTAAGCAAGAAAACATGTGTTAAAGAAATTCAAAATATTTCCTAATGGCCCATACACATTGCATTGTTAAGAGTCGTACTTTAAATGCTTGTGTTTCTTCTGCTTAACTTCTCGCCTTTCTTTGCTTTTCCTTTCGTTTTTGTTCACCCTTTTCGGCGGTGTCAAAGGATCTCCTTACTTCTGAATGCAACTTGCAGACTTTAACCCAAAAACTTTTCCCGATAGTGCCGCCAATTGATAAGGCAGTCCGCCCCCCGACTTTTCCTCGACTTTCCCTCGACTTTTCCGCCCTTTTGCGAGCCGCAGACAAAGACAGACAGATGCAGGCAGCGTAGCGGAAGTCATAAACAATTTTTATGTTTTCACATTTCAAGTGAAATTCATTTCGCGTTTTTCTTTGCCCTCCTCAGTTTTTCTCCATCCTTTATTTTTGTTCAGTATTGTTATGGCTGCTGCGCTTTATGGATTTCAATTTCTTATTCCTTCTTACATGACCGAAAATACCCACATATCTCTTGAAATATATAATACATATGAACAGCAGGTCTAAAAATAATAGTAGTTTTTGCATTATTTTTTTATTTTTACGAAACTGGAAAAATCCGGAAAGCCGCGTTGTTACTACATCTAAAAAGAGAGATAGTCAAATGTTAGTCATTTATTAATTTATTTTTAAGTTTTTCATTGTCCTCATTACAAATAATTTTAACATAGCTAGAAAATTGAATTTAATCGGTGTCACCTGGCCGGCTAATGAAAGCGACTCATAAAAAGAAAATCCCTCAAAATGCAGAGCTTGCAGAACTCGCAAAAAAACGGAAGAAAAATACGAAAAGGGGAGAGAGTGGCTTAAAATTAACAATTTACCACTTGCTCAGATGGCTCAGTAGCAAGTGGCAAGCACTTAAGGTTTCGTGGCATCATTTTTTCAGCCTTCTCGGGGGCTTTTCCCCCGAAGCTCTCACCGCTTTTCCGCGCCTCTCCACCCGCCCAAATTGATGCCCGTAATGAGCTTAAATGGCTCATGACACATATAGCCCAACTAGAGGCTGCTGAAGTTGGGCTCAAGGTGCGAGAGACCCTCGAATTTGCCTACCAGTGTTTCTGCCCGCTTTCCCGTCCACCCCCTGCCGCATTTCCCACCTTCGGGTTTCCCTGCCTTTTCCTTTTCCTATTGCAATTTTCTTTTTCTTGTACATTTTTTTGGCGTTGAATCAGCGTATTTTTTTCACCTCCGCTCTGAGCACCTGGAAATTGCGTTAATTTTTTAGAAATGTTCTAAGCCGACACGTAGGGCTAATGAACTTGCGGATCGGAAGATGTGCACGGGTGGAAAATGGGGAAAATCCAAAGGAAAAGTTAGGTTTGTTGCAGGGGGAATTGTAGATGAAAAGACAATTGTTCTATAAAAAAAAGGATAACGAATAAATATGTTGTGTCTTGTGCATTAACTAATAAGTTTTGCATTCAAAATACACAAGTATAGACTAATCTATAATTTGATGGAGATTATTGAGCGTTTTCACAGTAAAACTTTGTTTATACTTAGAACTATTTTGCTTGGCAAACTTCTTGTTATTACGTTAATTAATATTTTTCCAGCTCAGCGGACACATTTACTAGCTGACTGCTGTGAAAGACGCAACTGATTTCCAGCAAAGAAAAAGCCAAAATAAATATGGAATGAAAGAAGGCGAAAACCGAGGAAAACTCTTTTGTCAACCCGGCAAGGATTCTCGTTCAAAATCCTGTGTAAGCAAATGAAAGTTGTTTGGTCATGATGTCTGCATTGCCTGCGAGGGGGGCTAGTGGAAAGGGGTCAGGGGTCAAGAGGGGTTGTCTGCCCCCTTAACCACACACACACACACACAGATAAAAGAGAGAAGTGCAACACGTTCTGCTGTAGCTCATTAAGTATGTGTCTTTGAGTCCATACATTGGGAGAAAAAAACTCTAATTAAATTTATACTCTTATTTATATACATTTTATTGAACATTTAAAACTCTTCTTTAGAAAAGAAAAGCGTACTAAACAACGAATACATATTTAATTTCCAAATATTACAAATCTTACAAATAAATACAAAAATACAACAAATTCGGATTTTGTTTCTTTTTTTACGACTTAAAAATTCAAACTTATACTAAGCAAATATCAACGTCTTACAATATTTTTGAATTTTTCTATATTATTCATTAAAATCATTAGAAAACTTTGCGATTACTTAGCTCAAATCGAGAAAAATAATGCTTAAGTTTTTTACAAGGAAACAATTTTATGTTATCGAAAATGTGCTTTTGTGTTGGTATTGAATAGCTATTTCTTTTTTTACAGTGCCCGTGCGAATGTGTGTCGTTCTGCGCCAAGTGCGACAATTTAAAACATAATGCAAACTAAATGAAAATGCGGCAACCACTAAGACCAAGGAGCGAGTACAAAAGAATTTTTAAATATCTCGTGCCCTCAACGAACCGGAGACGGGCTGATGACCAGGATGCAGGATGCTGGATTCAGGACTCAGGATTCAGGATTCTGTATTCTGGATGCAGGGCCAGGGGCTCTGTGGTCAAGGGGTCGAAGCTAACTAAGCATGCCACGCCCCCGCCGCAACACACACACTGCCGCCCCCTTTTTTTCGTCACACACTTCTGTCTTCACTTTTCATTCTTTATTCCCCGGACTTTACTCTCTTTTCCTCGTTTTTTTTTTTTTTTGGCTTGCCAAACGGCAAACGGAAATGAACTCTTTAGTAAAGTGTTTACAAGCAAGCTGGTGAAAAGCGGGATGGCGAGGGGGAAAATTAGGGAAAACTAGGGGAAACCCGGTGGGAGTGGAGTGCGTGGGGCACTGCATTTATGCAGTTAAATTAATGAAACGCGACAAGAAGACAAACCGGAAAAATTGGGGGAAACCAAGTGATAAGTGATTTTTAAATGTGGCCATGTCGACAAGTTACTGGCCATAAATGCGTTAGTTCAAAAACGGAAACACTGTGAAATCTATCATATTTTATAGGATGTTATTGAACAGAATCTCGAACCAATCAATCCATTTATTTCAGGGTGCTATCAAATTATTTAATATTAGTTAAAGATCAGCTTCAGCTTAATTGCAGAGGAATAATGTAAATCCATTTCGAAATGGTGTAACTTTAAGGTCTTTTCATGGGGGAAAAAACAGTCGTAAAAAGCATCGATATGGTCGCCCCGATATCCATATTGTTAGTTTTTACGAATGCTTTCAGTGGAGTTCTTATCTAAAAGAGGGGATTGCATCGGCCCCTCGATAGTTTTCCATTGGCAATGCATCGGGTTTTATGTTTTCTCCTTTTTTTTCGGGCTGTCGAGGAGTGACCGGTTTTTTCATCGGGTTATGTGTATTTTTATTTGAAAACAAATCAATTTAGTTAATGGCTAGCTTGGGCGAACGAGAAACTGGCGTTCGAGGAGAGGGGAGCGGAAAATGGAAAATCGTGGAAAGGGGAAAAGCTTGGATAGTAAATCAATGACAGTGGGCGCCGAAAGCCAAACAAAAATGGCGTCGCATTCAAAATGGGGCCATTGCAATGGCAGTCTTCTTTCATTCCCGCTCTTAGTTCTTTTCTGCGTGTTTCGTGCTTTTTTCATACACATTTTTGGTGCATTATATGTATTTATTTCGTGCACTGGAAAAACTGGACAATATATGTAAGGAATTTTGATTGAAGTGATAAGGCTCACTAGCCAATTAACCAACAACTTCAGAATTGTCAAAAAGATAATCATCAAATTGAGTCCTTATGAATCTGTCTTGAAGTCATCAGTTGACTTTAATTTCTCGCAGTGTGCCTTCGCCACATAGAAATTCCGAGGCCCCCACATAAAGATAAACAAATAGATATAGAAACGGATAAACTTGTTTGTGACACACATATACTTTATGTGCCATACTATACTCCATATATATATATATATATTGGTTTCTCTATCCGTTATTTATGCATGGTAATATTTTGCTTTTGACTCCATTATATATTATATTCGCATATAGATGGAAGTTCATCGATAGATATATATTTTTCCCGTATGCTGTGTGCTTTCGCTGTGTCTTTCGGTCTGTCTGTTTTTGTATTTTCAGCATAATGAATTCAATTTTAGTAAACTGTATTTATGCCAAACACACACGCACACACACAAACAGCACACTCACACGACTGAAATGCAATGCAATTTCACTTGATATTTCAGGTTCCGTTTGCGTGTGAAAGGAAAACCCAACGAAATTTTCATAAGAAGCAGTCGGAGGAATGACAATGAGGGGGTTAAGCCGTCTTTAAATGCATCTGGGGTTGTGCATTTATTCCGATATCATTCAGCCATCGAGGGAAACCATTTCAGACTCAAAGAAAATAGCTGGAATGCAGAAGAAGTTTTTAAAACAAATGGGAGCAGAAAAATACACATTCAACCGGCAAAAAATGCAAATAATACTGTTGAAAAAAAATTAAATGAAAAACAGCCTAGATGACAAACGAAATTAACATAGAAAATAAACAAGAAATGAGTCAGAAAATATATATTTCAAATTATAACACTCAAGATTAAACAAAAAATCTAAATAATAATAAAATTCGAAGAAATATCAGCAGACAATAAACAAATATTTGATTGCATTGAGCATTATGTGTAAAAAATTGAACAGAAAATGATTTGTGAATATATTGAGCTATAAAGAAATTTTGGAAACAATTCAAATAAAATGTTTGCACAATCGGAAATATTTTTAACCAGATTCCCGGACTTAACCCGTGATGAACTGTGTGAACTTGAACAGCCCCCGGCTATAATAGTAACTCAAGCGGATATTAATATGATTTCATTCCACTCATTTAACGGCATTCCGGCCCCGGTGTATATTTTCGACCCCCACGCCACTGCATTTCCCCCTTTTCCGTTCCAAATTTTCATTCATTTTCAGGATCTGCTGCTCAAATTGTTTGCTAAGCGTTTTTTCTTGGAAGCTTTTCGAGTGCTTAACGTTACCCGGCAATTGCTTTGGCCCCTTGCCTTTCACTGCCCCCCTTCGACCATTTTTTCCCTACTTCCCTGTGTGTCGCTCCTCTAATGCAGTTCGGTCCTACACATGCCGGAGTTACTAAATTCCCAGCTGGATTTCAAACATATGCGGACATGGGCGACAGGGGGTTAAGCTTGGGGGGCCAGCGAACAACTTAACCCTCCCGGGCTATAAAACTTAATATGTTTTGTATTTAAATTTATGAAAAAGCAAGCGGTAACAATGGAAGTGCAAGTCCTGTGAATGGCGGCGGGAAATTAGGGGGAAAATGGGGGGAATGCGGGGAAAATGGCAGAGAAGCGGAGAGGGGGGTGGGTTAAGTGGATGAGGGTTGAGGGGTGAGTTGTGAGGAGTGGCAAAGAGAATGGCTAAGTGAGGCAGCGGGAATAATGGCTGCTTAAGCCGCCAACATGCGCATAATTGTCGCCAGCGTCATGTACCTTCCTTCCCCCCTTTCACCGCCTTCGCCCTAGCTACACTCCATCCCGTCCCCCTGGCTTGCCCATCCGCCCCCTGGACTTGCCCTTGGTCAGCCTTGGTCAACAGTGGGCCCAAATGAATAATATTTAAGACAAACCACGCTCCTTTTAAACCTTTTTGTAGAACTTTTAGGATTTCAAAATTATTTTTAAGAGAATTGTCAATCAAAAATTTGTTTACATTTAGAATATATTTTTTTTGAATTTATACAACATTTCATTTCAGATATCGCTCAGAAATATAAACAATTTGCTTTCCAAAAAATATAATCCCAAAAATTTAATTTTTAGCAAATCTTATTATTTATTTAAAACTATTTATGTTTGAATTTTTTACTTCACTCAAATACAATTATAGTTTAAGAATGAAGCCCATTTACCTTACTTAAATATTTCTGTGTGTCTTCAATTGAACTGCATGTGGTGCAAAGCTTATACATTTTAAATCAAGGTAAATGTCATTTGGTCTTCATGGCAAATATAGTTGCAAAATATTCTGTGTGCGTTAATAATGTGCACAAATTTAAATAGGGAATAATTTAAATTGCATAACAATTATTTCCGTTCGCAGTTCCTGCCATCCGTTGACCACCGTGCTTAACGGTGAATTACGCTTTATGTCGCCAGGGCAACGGGGCGAATGCGTAATAATAATTACGCGACGCGTTGCCGTCGCCGAAGCAGTAATATTTATGAAAGGCTTTAAATTGTCCTTGTCGGTTGTACAACATATATTTTAATACATTTATATACACACCGAGAAAAAATTGTTCAGATTACCATTGTACCTAATTAAAGCAACTATAATAAATAAAAGGTATGCTTAGATTTAAGTATATTTCCATTTAATAAACAGAAAACACAGCTGTCTTCATTAATTTGAGGAGAACTATTATTCGGTATTTCATAACACGTGTTTGTATTTCTAAATTTCTTTTTTCTTACTTTTCTGGAAGTAATTGCCATTTTTGAACAGTGTATATTATGTGGAAGTACGTGTACATTTGCTCCGTTTTGGTTCTTTGTGGTGTTATAATAAGAATGCGGTTTATCACCTGGCCGAAAGGCGAAAGGGGGCGGGGCCGGTCGGCTGACAACGATTGCTAATGCAAATTACGTATACGCACGGTGGCACAGGCGACGGCAGGGGCTGGATGCCAATAAAAATATGGCCTCAACAGGATTAATACATTATTTCCGCCCCAGGCTCTCGAGGATCCCCAGAATCCCGAGAATCCCAAGAAGCACATGTGTTGTGGTGTGGCTGTTGCTGTTGCTTTGCGCTTTTATGATTATTGTAGTGGCATCGTCGTCGTCCTCGTCCTCGTCCTCGTCCTTGTTCCAGGACCACGCACTTATGGCCGTGTTTTTTTCGGCCCTCCTTCTCTCCAGTGCCTTTCGAGTGCACTCTGCTGTTTCATTCCAACTATATTTGTTCGCCATATTTGTATACAAATTCCTTTTGCCCCCCTTTCCCCCTCCTCACCCCTTTTCCGCATTTCTGCGCACTCTGCCGACGGGTTCTTCTATTTTCCATAAAGGATATTCGCAGCCCAGCTGGCAGTGTGTCCGGCTCAGGCACTCCACACACCCACTCGCCAGGATCAAGTGCTGGAAAAGTGCATATTAATTTGATGTTTTTGTCATCTGAAGGAGCTGTAGTCGAGGGCATTGTTACAGTGAATGGGGAATATTTTTGAGGCAGCATAAGAAATCGTATTTTGTTAGATTAATTCAAGGTAGTACACGCCAGCAACTGTTTTTGATAATGAGTTACAGTATTTCGTTTCTAGTTTCGAAGGCTAAATTATAAAGATTTCAATCGAAAATAATAAGAAGAGTATTGCTTATTGAGATGGTTTTCAAAGGGGAAGAAACTACTTGAAACACAATAATGATTCTTGTGCCAATTACTATTGTTTCACTTGCCAAGCAGACAACTAAATATAAATACTAATAAAAAGCTTACAATACGTTCTTGATAACCAAAACCTTCTTGTATTAATTTAATGTAATATACGATTTTAAAAAACTACAATTTGAAATGCGAAGTTAAAAAAACGAATAAAGGCTTTTGTTTGGTGTTAAGCATTTTAAATGACAATTTTTAAAATTTAATAAAAAACAGCTTGGAGTTGAAACTCGCCACGGTGTTCCCATTACGAGATCGCTTAAAAATAATTTAAAAATGCAAAAGATCTTATAATCTTGCAGAGCATTAAATCGTTAATAAATCTTTGAACACATTTCCCAAATCCAAACTACTATGAGTGGAAAGCACGCGAAATGGAAAACCACTTGCTGACATTACATAATTAATTTGCGACTCCTTGCAATTATGGTTGGCCAGAAATTTCTTATCCTCGTCTGGCTAATTGTTGGCTTATTTATTTGGAAAAAAAATAAAAACGCAACGAAAAAGAAACCGTAAGCCGGCTGGAGCGGGAAAAGAAATTAAATAAACATTTTTCGTGACCATCCAGAGAATTCTCCCCATCTCCGTTTCTGTTTCTCTTCCTAGTTTTTCGTTGCCATCTCTGTCTATTCATTCACTTGGCCTTTATAATAAAACAATAAACTGTAACAATAGCAATTAAAAATCGCTGAAAGCGGATGTCCTGATAAGGACCCTGAAGCTCGCTTCATTTGGATCGTCCTTGGCGCCGTCCTTTCCCATTGTTGTAATTATGCATTATGCCTCCGATTGTGAGAGCCCAGCATTTTGCGTTTCGCATTTCTGCCCCAGCATCCTTTTGGCCATTTTCCTTAGCCAAATTGCATTGTCGGCAATCAAGGAGCGACATTGACGAGTGGCCAAAGGACGACAGCGACATCCAGTCGCATTGTGATGGCCGAAAACCCAAATTCAAAGCAACTTTGAGGCGGACAAACACCGTTTTTAGTCACCTGTCTTCTGTTCTGTTTAGCCTGGCATTTCACTTATTCATACAATTGCTGTTTTTATACCCTTGCAGAGGGTATTATAATTTCAGTCTAAAGTTTGCAACGAAGTGAAGGAGGCATTTCCGATCCTAAAAAGTATATATATTCTTGATCAGCATCACCAGGAGAGTCGATCTAGCCATGTCCGTCTGTCCGTCCGTCCGTTTCTACGCAAACTAGTCTCTCAGTTTTAAAGCTATCTGCCTGAAACTTTGCCAAAAGTAGTCTTTCTAATGCAGGTAGTATATAAGTCGGGCGACTGTATCATATAGCTCCCATAGGAACAATCGGAAAACAAATTCTAAAATATTATAACTTTGCTGTTTTTAATTTTTTTTTTTGGTCTTTGGGATTTGGCAGTATTTAAATATTGTGGAATTACGGTTTTAATTCAATTAAAATCGGACAACATAATCATATAGCTTTATAGAAATGCAGCGCAAAATCGACATAGCGAAATGTAGTCGATTTGTAATAACTGCAAGGGTATATAAACTTCGGCTTGCCGAAGTTTGGTGCCTTTCTTCATATGATTTTTTTTCCTATTTATTAACGTTTCCGCTTGGTTTTGTTCGGCTCCTTCATGAAACCTGATTGAACATTGATGTACATTTGAAGCAAACACTAATTAGACAATTACCAGGAATAATTTTAGGTCGTTCGCTCAAAAAGTCCTTTTTGACCTTTTCTTCAAATTTTCTATGATTCAGCAACTGTGTTTTTATGATCCGAATGAATCATTGAAAACAGTGTATTCTCGATTATGGAAAGCTTACTAGAATGTACCTCACAATATATTTGCGCACATAAAAGCTGAAGTAAACAAAGCAAAAGATTATTTTCAGATTGTAGATTTGTTTTCGAAGAAGTATGCAATTATCACGCTGTCTTTTTTTGGTTTGTTAATGATTTAAAAAACAAATATATAACATTTGTTGTTTTGCAATTAACAAATACTTCCATTAATATATAAGGCACAAATAAGCGATAAGAATTTAGCTCATGTTTATTTACCATATACATATTTGGTGATTTGGGGTTTTTCAATTGGTGGACGACGGATGAGAGACTTGGACGGCCACGTACTATAGATAAGAATATATTATATTTTATAATATTTTAGGCTTCGTTGTTTCTTCAACTAACAGCTACATTTCAGTACATTTTTAAATTCGTTTTGAGTAGGTCGAACAACTTAAGATGCTGAAGCTATTATCCTATTTCCTTGGCTTATTCATTTTTCCAAGTGTACAAGGAGGAATTGCGTCCATTCCAAAGGATCAGTCGTTGGGCGTTCTCCAAGATGCACCAAGACAGTGTGGCTCCTGTTGCCTGGCCGCACTCAACCCGCTTTTAGACCATTCTGATAACATCCGAAAAAGGTTGGATGAAATCGAGGCAGGGCAGACAGCCCTTAAGGATTCCTTTAGGATGATCACGGCGCAAGGACAAGAGGATCTGCAGGCCGGACTCGATTCGAGATTCAAGCTGGCGGAAGAAAAACATATGGCTGTGATTTCCGAAATGAAAAATCTACTGCGGGAACTTAAGAACAAAGTGGAGGGCCAGCTGGATTCCAGATTGGACAGAACGGAGGAACTTAGAACGGTGAGTGACGGATAGACAGACTTCCCTTCGCGTTCCTATCGGAACAAGCACTCCTATTTATATGTAAATCGCATGTGAAGAAAGCACACAAGTAAGAGTTTTTTTAGCCCATTAAATAATACTGCACTGGAAATATGCTATGGCTTTGTGTAGAGCTCTATTAGGTAATATTCAAATTTCTTTCCTAGAATTAATTTTGGTTTCGAATTGACGCTGCCATTTCTCGGCGTATTTAGAAATTTTTCGATTTTTGTTTTTTTGGAAGAACATCCACTTTTTTGTATAAGCTCAATTAAGATTTTCTGCAGTAACATACCAATTAGAATATTGTAACAAATACAATGATTATTATTTTATCGCCTGTTCTAAATCATTTTATACAGATTAAAATAGTAGCCGATGCCAACGATGAACTTAAAAGCCAAGTAAATACCTTCAAAGACACCATAAAAGACTTGCAGAGTCAGTTAAAAATATCCGAAGGTCAAACCAAAAGCAAAGAAGATATTTTAAAGGCGAAAGAGAAGGAAATCAAAAGCCAGCATGAACACCTTAAAAATAGAGATGAACAAATCTCTGACCTTAGCAATCAAATTAAGGCGTTTGAAAAAACAAAATCAGAACTATCTAGTCAGCTTTCTGAATTGCATAAATATTATGACTTTTTACCTGACTCTTGTCCCAGTGACAGTCCCAATGGTATTTACCAAATAAATGTTCGAGGTCTTGAACCCTTTAAGGCGCCATGTGCGACGTCTCCACCTGGTTGGACTGTAATTCAGAGACGCATTGACGGATCCGAGAACTTCAATCGAAACTGGAATGACTATAAATCTGGATTTGGGAATGTCAGTGGAGAATTCTTCATCGGGCTGGAAAAATTGCATCGGATGACTGAGGCACGACCCCACGAACTCTACATTAAACTTGGGAGTGTTGATGGATCCACCAGCTACGCTCAATACGATGACTTTAAGATCGGGAGTGAGGAGGAATACTACAAGTTGAAGAATCTAGGGAAATATTCTGGTGAAGCCGGAGACTCCCTTACATTCAATAAGAACCAAAAGTTCTCCACATTTGATCGGGATAATGACAGTGTTAGATATTCAAATTGTGCCTCTGTAATTGGTGCATGGTGGCACGATTACTGTTCAGAGTGGTATACCTGTTTATTTATGCTCTTATTAAATCTGCTTACTATAATCACTTCAAATTACAGTTCGCTCAATGGAGAATACTTTAAAGATGGCAAAGGTCATAGAGGAATTACTTGGGACTCATGGCATAAAGAATGGGATGTACTTACCTTTGTCGAAATGATGATAAGGCCCAAGATCTTATAAGTCGCACGTTTTATATGTTTATATTTGAATATTAATAACAAATTCTAAATCTATACTGTACTTCTAATGCTGTCTGGTATTGCTTTGATTTTATTTGGTGAAATGGGAGATTTAATAAAGTGATTGAGATTATTTTAAGGTAAGGTATTTGCTGATTTTGCTCAATTTGCGTTTAAGGAATATGTCAGTGCGTTTTTGGGTGCTTTCAATCCGCCAGAATTCGGAATCTTGAATCCGGATCCTAGAAAACATTCATTCAAGGCCACTCCCTATATAAACAATGGGGACTATGCAAGTTTTCATTCGGATGCCGTATGCCATTGTTATTAATTTGCATATTTATAAGTTTTTGTTAAGTCATTTTGATGGGTATGTAAGGGAGTTTGGGGAAATGGTCTGAATAAGGGTACTTTCCAGCCTGAAGACACTGCCCAAGGGGCAAAGTCAAGGCAACAATTGTCTTTCTGCTCTGGTGTTGAATGTGATTCCCGAATCAATTTAATTAACGGAAGACGGTGTCTACAAACATACTTGTGCACAGATAAGCACTTTCAGTAGCATTTGAAGATCATTCTGCGGTTCTAGATTAGCAGCTAGCTAATGCATCATATGATGCATTCTAAATACTCAAAAATCCCAACTTCTCAACTTAAAAAACACCAAAGTTGTGGCATTTCCAATCGTTCAGTTAAATGGCAGCTATAGTATATAGTCGTCCGATCCGAAATTTGGTGGGTCGGATTGATTGGCAGAAAATAAAACCCATATATCCCAACTTCCCAAATTTACAAACACCAAAGTTATGGCATTTCCGATCAATCAGTTATATGACGGCTATAGGATATAGTCGGCCGATCCTGCTCGTTCCGACTTATATACTACCTGCAATAGAAAGACAACTTTTGGGAAAGTGTCAAGCAGATAGGTTTAAAACTGAGGGACAGACGGACGGACAGACGGACAGACGGACATGGCTAGATCGACTCTTCTGGTGATGCTGATCAAGAATATATACTTTATAGGGTCGGAAATGTCTCCTTCACTGCGTTGCAAACTTTTGACTGAATTTATCAATTTGATCACTTGATATCATTTCGGATCAATCATTTATATAAGCGCATTACAAGCTGTCATCAAATGAATCCTTTGAAGTATACAAGAATGAAACTATAAAAGTGTTAAGTCTTTTGAGGGCATTTAAATTAGTTAATCGATATTTTGTTTACATTTTAGTTAAGTTAAGCTTTCAAGTAGTTTAAAATTGAAATATTTCGAATTTTCAGCTACTAACAACGCCAGCAATTCCAGAACAACGTTCGAATATCAAGACTAATTTCCCTCAACGTTTTGGCAATCCTTCAATTAAATACTAATGCGGCTCTCTCAAGAGTTATTCCGAATTTGGCACAGATCCACTGCACCACTCGAGCCACTCAAAAAGGCCAAAACACAATTTGCTGCTATAAATCAAAATAGCCAGCCCCGTTGGGATGGGATTGGATAGAAAACCTGCCACATATGCAAATAAGCTGAGGATGAGCATGGGCACCATACCACATTCGCAGTGCAGTCAATAAAATCAAGGCAATCGTGTTGCAGAATGCCCCGACCGAATGTCCATCCATCCATCCATCCATCCAGGATGTCTGTCTGTCCAGACAGGCATTTGTTTATAATAATGCCCAGCAGTGTGTTAAACAATTACATTAGAAGGGGGGGAGGGGGGGGGGGAGTCCAACTTGCCAACCTGGCATCGGCAATACGGCAATCTAATTGACAGTTATGAAGATTGTCAAACATACAATTATAACACTCCAACTATCAATGCCAAACATCGATTTGCCATCTAGTTCTGGGCCCTGCATGCACTCGTTAAATTATTCAGCCAAGTGCGTAGGACGCCAGGAGTCAGGATGAGTAGGACTTATCCTAAGTGGAGTACCGCCCGCATTTGTACTCCGCCCACAAGGACATCGAAAGATGGGCAGCTTGGATTCCTGCCCGGTGGCATTATTAACATGTTAATCCAAATGTAATGAGCGTAAGGATAACTCATTGTGCCGCCTATATATATATCTATATATGCATTCAGATATGCGTATATATTTCTGAACGATGGGCATTCGATCGAACAAGCACACACACACTTATGCACACTCGTCGTATGAATACTAAATGTATTCGATTGATTGTATGCTAATTTAATTGGGAGCCGCTGGAATAATTGCCAATAACTCAACGTTTGTTCGACATGATGAATTCATTTTGTTTCTGGCCCAAATGCGCAGCTACTTGATTTCATTCGAGACTATTTTGGGAGTAAATTCTGAGAAGGACGACGCCAAACGAGGTATATTTAGTCTTTTTGAACTGCGCTTCTGGGCCCCAAAATGTTACTTATCTGCTTTTGATTTTAAAGCGGTATTGATTATTCAGCGATGGGATATCGATTCAAATTAAAAAAAAACAAAAATAATTTCAATTGTGAATCGAATAAAATATGTGACCTAAGTTCAAGGATTATCTATAATTGAATTCCTACCGAAAATACGTAACATTCTCTTGAGTTCTCCAGATGGGCAGAATCGCAATGTTTACAGGAATCATTCACACATTCACTGATAGCCCAAAGCCCAATATTCTTAAGGCAAAACTGTTAACAAGTCCCTCAACTTAACAATGCAATGCTATGGGAATGGCCTTAAAGACCCCTTCATTTTTGATTCATGCGGTTAGTTGGCTTGGGGCTTTTCGGTGCAGTCAGATGCTTCAGGACTTTTGATAAACAAATTGCGTTTGTTATTAAAACCGACCAGCTTCGTTAGCTGCCCAAGTCGCTCTAACTAATTCGTAGACAGATGGAATCCATATTAAGTAGCAGAAGCTCGGCCAGTTTATCGAAATTCAGGCGAATTTCGGCAAGCAGACTTCCACATCAAATTGAATTAATGCGGTATATATATCACGAAATCATAACACAGAGAATTGGGAGATGGATTTGGATCTGGACATTCCTCGTGTCTGTATTTTCGTTGGCCAACCCCAAACCAAATTTCTTTTGCCTGTCAATCAGTATATATATGTGCACAGATGATGTCAAAATAATAGTGATATGGTCATAGGAAAATTCATTCATTTCCCCTGTTTCTACTTAAATAATTTACCCATAATAAAATCATCAAATTGTTTTGATTTATTGGGGAATTAAGAGAAATGAATTCACAAAATTCAAAGATATTTTGTTGTTCAAAATATTATTTTATTATTAAAACGATGATAAGTTCTTTGAAATTTCCGAAAACACTGACAGCTTAAATATCTTAGAGCCTGTGGCCCATATATGTTTTGTATGTTGAATAATATTTAATGCTAAGACGATGTGTTTGAATATCCTGAAAACGCTTATGTTTTTTTGGAACAGCGCGATAGCTTAAATTGATCTGGTTGCAAGCTCTAAGCCAAATGATTTCTCTTCGAAGTATTCGATTTTGAATGGATGTTTAGCTGCTGAAGAGGCCTGAGGAACTGCTATTATTTCGCTGCCAACTGTGTTTCGTTAACGTCTTCCATCTGACTTGGCTCATCAATGGCAGGACACTCGGCAGGACATCCCTCCTCCATTTTGGCCGTTGTTCACACATCAAATTAGTTCAATTTGCGGCTAGCCCAAGTCGCTTTTAATGTGCGTCCAGGCATTTGTTTGTGTGCGTCTCAGCCTCTGTGTGTGTGTGTGTGAGTGTGTGTGTGTGTGTATTGGCCATTGATTATTGGTCATATCGGTGGACAAACAAAAGGGGGACTCTAACTCTAACCGAAAGCAATGCAAACATAATGAACTTGTCAACACACACATAACAACTCGAACGATTTTCATTTGATTTGATTTTGATTGCGTTTTATATTAATGCCAAAAACACACATCACGGACCCCCCTCCCCCGTCCCGCATACACTTTTTTTCGGGGTCAGCTGATTGGCAGCCAAAACAGAAGAGTTTTCCAAAAGGGCTGGTTGAAAAACGGAATGGGGGGAGAAATTGGAAAAATACCAGGGCCAGGGTTAGAGAATATTTGGCATCGTTTTTGCATGCTGCAAAAAGTTATGAAAACCTTGTCATGGCATCCATCAGACGAAACAATAACGAGTTCTACACCCGAGCTGAGTCCGAAAAAGAGCACTGAAAACGAGGCTAAAAACTCTGGTATTTTCATTTTTGTTTAATCGAATTTTGAATACCCAACAGACTTGATTGATTAGAGGCGAAAAAAATGGAGAAATTTATGTGAAATTTCAAGAAAATGTTTGTCAGAATTTTAATTAATTGATTGTAGTGCGCATTTTTGCACGACTCATTTTGAAAGGTTATCTCTATTAAATACTATAAAAATAATATATTTATCTTATTAATAGCTTAACTGCCATTATAAAGTCTTATTGAGTATTAAAATGGTCAAATAGTTGACTCCCTTTTTCATCGGTTTTATGATATATATTCCATGAAATATTGGGAATTTTTGTATGTCGTCAAAAGACAGAAAAGCATTTCCCGCAAAAAATGTATCAATTTTAAAGGCTACATTACAAAAATATTTCCATAGCTACCAATCAATAAAAACCATGAAAAACTAAAAATAAAAATTACTACAAATAATTATTATTAAATCAAGCATTTAATCAATAATTTTGTTGAAATTAGGAGATTACTTACGGACAATTTAAGGAAACAAAAAATAAGGAAATCTGATATTAGAGCTCGTTAGCGATCACTACAGAACAAAATATTTTTAAGTTATTTTACATCTTCTTTTTTGCTAAAAGCGGTTTTGTTCGGAATGAAAATGGCTGGGAAATTAACCAGGCCAAATCGAAACACTTACCGCTCAAAAATGCGGGCACCCAAATGTGCATTTTCAGCCCACTCACACTCACACTCAGACAAGCACTCACACACACACACGCACACCACAATCGCACTCACACACACACACATACCAGCAAATGCACACCAACACTCAGCCACAATGGAAAGCTGCCCGCATGTGTCGACATATTTCGCTTTGCTTTAGCTATTTACTCAAATTTCATGCAGAAACAACAATGGTATGTGGTGTGGGTTAAAGAGGTGGGAAGGGGGGGATGGGCTGGAAAAGAGGGGTGAAAACGCAGGGAAAGAGGGGTGATAGAGATACAGGACTAGACAAGGACATGCCCATAACCAATGAACCAAATTAGAAATCAAAAGCGATGTGAAGCAGCAGGATCTTGAACAAAAAAAATGACGATGATGGACATGTGTGGGTGGAGGAGAAAGTGGGGGGCAAAGGACGAAGGACGAAGGACACTGGACATTGCACAAATGTCAGTGACCTGGAAGAAATATAAAATAAATCGAAAGCAGATTGCAAAAATCAAAGTCAACAGCAATCAACGCCATCGACAACAACAAGCAGCTTCGCAGGAAGCTCAAGACAACGAACGGAAGTGAAAGGGAAGTGAAAAGGAAGTGGCAGTGGCAGTGGCAGTGGAGGATTGGCACAAATACACCCACATACACACCCACACACCCACATGTGTGTGGCCATCATGGCGATGATGATGACGCAGTTAAGCAGATAGAAAGATACAAAAGATAAATAGATACTTTGATAGATAGATGATGGACAGTTGGCCACATCCAGAAATGGTGGATGGTCGAGCAGATATCGGGGCGCCGAATTGGGACTCAGGGAAATCGATTTCAGTTCGATAAACGTGTGTAATCGCACCTGACCCAGCGATACATTGGGTGGGAAAATGGTGCAGGCACATTATTACTATCATATATTATTATATATTACTTTTGTAAGTTGACTGTGCATATTGAACGTTGAATGTTGCCTGTTTAATGTCCAATGCTCTTTTCGCATCTTGGCCATGCATATGTTTTTTATACGAAAATATATATATCGTGACAATATTTGATATTAGAAAATTTGGTGTGGAGATGATTTTCTTTAATATCAAAAGTTTTTGACATCTAAAGTTACTAAGAGCTCACAAAACGATTTTAAGGCTATCAGTATTAAAAGTATTTAAAGTATGGAATATTAGTTGGAATGACTATATCATCCGTCTGTCATAGAAACAATTGGAACAATCATTTTAAATTATAGCTTCTTCTAACCTTAACCTTCGAGATACTGTAATTTGTGTACAATTTCATTAAACGGTTTTTATTGCACACTAAGAGATCGGTCCATTTATATAAAATTTCAATTTCAATAAGTATGCATACAGATTTAAGCATACATTTCAATGTTTTAATAACTGAAAGGGTATTTATGCCATGGCCTTCCAAAGGTAGCTTCCTTTCTCGGTTTTGTTGCATATTTTAGAGCCTTCCATAAAATCAACTATAAAGTAAGCCCCCATTTAGTTTTGATATATTAATGTCCAAGAGCCAAAGCTGGCAGCTAAGCTCATCTGGCTTATAACTCGGTTGCCTGGCGTAATCATAATTAGTTATGATTATGATTTTTTAAGTGGCAAAGGAAAGGCGCCTTGAGAGCGCTGCCTTGAAGGTTTTTTGCTTTTTTCTGCCTTTTCCGCTCCTAGTCTTTATATACCCCCCTTTCTCTCACTCTCTCTCTCTCTCTCTCTCTCTCTGTCTCTCTCTCTCTCTGTCTATCTCTCTCTGGCACCATATCTGTCTCTGTCGGTGCCTTTGGCTCACCATGTTTTCCTGATTAACTCAACTGGCATCTCATCAACGCTCGACGTGGCCAACAAACACACACACACACACATATATATCTATATATATAGAGAGTGAAACACAGGCCACAGGCTTACAGCAACCAAACAGCTGCAGTGGCAACAACTACAACTATAAGTAAAACAACAACAACAAATATAACAACTACAACTACAACACTTACAACAACAAGGACCTAGGAAAACAGGAGCATAGCTTAGCTTTGGGCTGCTGTTGGCATACTTAAAGTTCATAAAAAAGTCAAATTAATTCAAATTGCAATGCACACACACATGCAGAGCACACTCATACCTACACAGCACAGCACACACACACTCACACACAAGCACATACTCACACACTCACACACTCACACACACTGAGGTACTTAACGCAGTACTCAGCACTAGGCAACGCTTTCAGTTGTTGTTGTCGCTTAACTTATTTCATTAGCTCCTAAATGTATGCAATTTGACATTTTTTTAATTTAACTTTCTCTTTCCCACACAGACACACACACACGCACAGTTACACCTGCATACGTGTGTGTGTGCAGCAAGGCCAAAAGCAAAACTTGTTGGCTGCCCTAATGGCCAACGGAGATTATTCACATTGTGCCAGATTACGTATACGCAGCAACTGCCAGTATTGCGTATACGCAATAAAACTAAGCAGATATACTAGAAATGAAAATATTTGAAATTCTTTAAAAACTTTTTGCCAGTTTTATGAGGCATTTTTTATGCTTGAGTTGGGTTTATTGGAATTTCTAAAGCAAAAAGTTTGCTTGCATAACAAAATTAAAAGCTTACAGGTTGAGAAGTTCAAGTGCTGTTAAATAAGATTGAATTAATTAATTAAAACCAATTAACAGTAAAAATGTTTTATCTTAGAATATACAATTTTTTAAAAAACTTTTTCTGCTTAGTTATTAATTGTTAAATCCATATTTATATATTTAAGTGCATTTTTTTAAGCTTCGTTTTATGAAATTAAAAATTATATGTCTAAAATTGTAGTTATTCTATAAAAATACCAAAAAGATAAGTCTCCAGTCAGTAGAATTATAAATTTACTTCGTATTCAAAAGCAATTAAGTGTTTTTTGAAGAAACGATAAAATTTCCAACAAGTTTTTGGTGGTACAGAGTGTTAGAGAAGTCGCAGCATGTCCTTCGGGACTTCAAAGATTCTTTTAAGTCCACCCTTCAGCGCAATCCGTTCTGGAGGTGCACGTGCGGCATCGCCCATAAGTATGCTATATAATTTCTTCATTTTTAAAGTGGATCTGTCTCACAGGTCTGCCAGGACCTCCCATCCCCCCCGCTGTGCAAGGACCTTCCCCTCGCCAGTTTTCCGCTGACAATGCATATGCATTGTTTTCTCTTAGGAAAAGGGGGAGAATTTCGGATGGGGGACCCTTCAGTTAAGCATACAAGTATCTGAGTATCTCAGCTTGATGACGATAAGGATGATGGTGATACGGAGCAGAACCAGGCGCTGAATGACTCTGGGGTAGGCTGGCCGGGATCTGTCATTTCGATTTCAATTTGCACTTTAATTTGCATTCCCCACAGATTTGCTCACACTTTTATTTTATTATTTACGGCAGCAACCCATCTTGACGAGCTTTTCCGCACTTTTCCTTTTAGTTTTCGCCTTTTTTTATTATTCGCAATTGCAGTTAAAAACTTCTGCACTTGATTGACATCCCACAATGCTGAAAATCGCTGAAAGAACGGAAAGATTTGGGGGGAATCGGAAGTTGAAACTTAAGGCTTAAGGCGGAATGTTATCTTGTTCGTTGGTTTTAGGTTCATTATTTGTGACTTTTGGCTTAAAGAAGGCCATATAATTTAGGGAGTCTTTATGGCCGGAAATCGAACAAAAATGTTTTGAATTTTCTATTGCAATTATATTTCAATAAAACATTAAATCATGAATCCAAGCTACAGCTGTGTTCACCGAAATAGCAGTGCTTACGACCTGCACGTTTAAGATTAAAAAATACTATTACAAACACTACTTTGTTAACATGTTTTTTCATAAAGGCTTAGTGTATTCAATTATAAATAATATAACAATTGTTTCATTTGGGTAACTTAAACATTTTAGAAGATATAGCTAATAACAACAAAAAAAGTATATATTATGCTGTTCATTGAAATAGCAGTCAAAGTAAACAATTAACAAAAAAATGTAATAAATTTCAAAATATCTTATAAATAATCTAATCCCACTAAAATACAATTCGTCTATGATCTAATATTTTGTTGTATAGCCTTTATTAGCTATCACAGCCTAACATCTACGAGGCATGGAATCCACCAAATCTTGAGGGGAATCTGGCCCCATGCCTCCTGCACCAATTGCCAAAGCTGCGGCCTAGAAGTCGGGGACTTCTTTGATACGTAGCGCTTGATGTCTCCCAACAAGTTTTCAATAGGATTTAAATCCGGGGACTGTGCTGACCATAGCATTTCATCAACTTTTTCTTTAATAAACCACTCCTTGGCCACCTTGCTGGTATGTTTAGGATCATGGTCCTGCTGAAATGTCCAAATTGAAGGCATCTCTTTCTCAGCATACGTCTGCATGACAGTTTTAAGTATTTGTGCATATTTATATTGCTCCATGATCCCATCGATCATATGTATGAGACCTACACAGTTGTGTGAAAAGCATGCCCATACCATGATTTTAAGGCCACCGTGCTCTACTGCCTTTAGTGTATGGTTTGGGTGGTACTCTGTATTTGGAGGTCGATGGTAATATTGTCTTGATCCTTTTCCACCAAATGAAACCAGTTTGGGCTCATCTGTCCAAAGGATAATACGCCATTTGGATAGTGGTCAGTTCAAGTGGCTTTTGGCGAACTCCAACCTGGCTTTTATATGCCTTTTACCAAGTAATGACACCTTCCGTGAACTTCGCTCATTCAAATTTTTCTCAAGAAGTCGCCGGCGAATGGTCACATCACTGATCCCCAAGCCAATCCTGGCTTTTATATCCCTAGAGGAAGCAAAAGGACTAGCTTTGCTGAAGCGTACTACGCGTCGGTCCTCTGCAATTGTGGTTTTGCGAATCCCACCTCGTTTTTGGGTTTCGGTTCATATTTTATGGCATTGGAAAACATCTTGGCAGAACATTTCAACAGGCTTAGAATATTTTTATATGTTCTGCCCTCCTTTCTAAGCCGAATGATCTCTTCCCTTTCTCGCTTGGAGCATTGAGGTCCTTTACCCACTAAAGTGAAATTTTTTGCGTAGTAAAAGTATATTGTCGTATTAACTATAAAAATGAACTCAATTAAACTCCCTTTTCACAAAATTACAAACAATTTCGGCACTTTTCGCGAAAAAAAACCAAAAACTGCTATTTCGGTGAATAGCCGAAACGATTGGTACGTGGGAAAAAATATCAAAATAACACAAAAATAAAGAAAATCTAACGAAACTTTTGCTTATTTCTTATCTCTATGTTCCATTTTACAAAATCAATGTACAATAGATCAACTAACAAAAAGGAATATTCCGAAAAACCGTTTTATAGTTGTTCTTCTGTCGCACTGCTATTTCGGTGAACACAGCTGTAGGTCTCCTTGTTGCTATCTAATACAATAATAAAATGGATCTCTTTGCTAAATATGTTTTTATTATAATGATGCACTTAAGCGTTTACCAATTGCGTCACTTCGATTCCTTAAAAACCCCAGACAGTATATCCTTTAACCAAAACGATCCTGTAGGAAATGCTATTACTGCCACAGAAACCTCGTTTACGTTGCAGGAAAATTCCCCGGTAGGCATGGGGCAACCTATCAAAACCAGAATTCCTTGGCCTGTCCATCAAGGACATCCCAGCCACCACCCCTGCCATCCGTCTTCCACCTGTAGAAACTGTCAGCAGAGGCAAAGAAACAAAAAAAGGGAAGAAAGCCGAGTGACAGAAACACACACATGCCCACACACTGGGATGGTCCTTCGGTTTCAGGGATTGCCATAAACTAGTCAGTTAATCTGGCCATCTTACTCCGTCATCCGCCGGCAGCCCCCCTTTCCCCCATTCAATCTACATGTGTTTGCAACTACTCTATTAGCCGCATTTTAATTCAGTTACTTAAGTTTAGTGTGAACACAACAATTTCATACTTGACGTAGTAGGATGGCGACAGAGATGGTATGTATACGTGTCCGTACAAAGGGGCTGGTTGGCATTTATGCCAGAAATGCTTTTCAAAGGCCCCGAAAGCCCCTTGATTTGCATTCAACTAAGTAAGGAATTTAAATGCAATCAGAAACCCTGTTAAATATAAAAAATAATGATTACATTTGATAAATAAAATTTGTAATCAAAACCTTCATAAGGGATTGGATTGGTTACTTATTTTATTATTCATTCTAAGTTCCTTTCGATAATCTATTTTTGTCCTTATTTGTCCTTAGAGAGATCGACCAACAACTTCTTCTTTAGAACGTTATTTCTTTTTTAAGGACGGCATTTTCAGATGGGTTTTTTATGCCACCTTTCTATTTTAAATGCAAAAATATTTAAGTACATATATACAAAAAACGTTAGCCATATTCGCAGCACTGATGTCCAAGAAGGGAGCGTTTGCAATGTGCTAGAATCTTGTGCTGCAATTTTGAAAATTTTCATTTTATTGTAGTGCCCCGATTCCGTCCCTCCATCAGATGTCAGTTTTCAGTCTGCCGCATTGACCTCACATTGTTGCCGGAAAGGTGGCCTTTGCAGGCCACCCACAAGCACCCAAAACCACTCTAGCCACTGCACCACCCACTCGAGCCACCTGCGGTCAAAGGTAAAAAGTTTTGTCAAATTAAAAATGTTTACTGCTCTTTGCAGTTTGGCAAAGAGTTCGGATGGCTTGGATTGCAGTTTGCTCGGGCGGCAAAAACATCTTAAATTAGATACATTTTATCGCTACACATGGCCCGAAAAGAAGAAAGTTTTGAGTGATATTTATTGCATGACACTTGATGCAGCAGCTTAGCCTTAACCCTCCACTCGGCCCCCGCCGCTTAACCCCCTAAGAACTTGAATCCTTTTTCCGGTCTCTGGTGTACGAGTATGTGTGGATGACATGTCAACAAGCATTTAATTTGATTTTAAATCTTTTGCTCGGCGAAAAGGACTTTACTTGAGATTTCCAACGCATATCGGGTTGGTGTGAAGTGGACCGATGTATGTCTTTAATCGCCAACTTAAGTTCGGGATAATAGAATGGCCATGGACTTGCAGTTGAGTTAATAAACTCGGCTTTTACAGCTGGGAAAATTTAGCTCCAACTCTTCAATTTATTCCTTTCGTTCAAAAGTGTTTGATTTTAAGCTGGAGATTCAAAATATGCCCCATTATCTGTAATATGTAAGTATAAATAAATACATAAATAAATAAACTGAAGCTGGAGAAAGAAGCTTTTATTCCCAAAAAAAAATATAAAAAAGATTTCTGATTTCTTCGACCAATTCTTTTGATTTCATCCAGATATTTCGCATACCCAACTTTATTAAAACGAATATTTCCTTGACTTCGATTAAAATTTGCCAGGGATATATGAGTTTTATTTTATATGCATTATTCTGGCTTGGTTTGCTGTTGTCTTTAACTTAAGGTACTGCAAAAAGAGACAGATAAAGAGAGGGAGGGAGACGGAGAAAGAGATGGCAAAAGAACGGAAAACAGGAAAGGAAACTTTCTGTCGCCATTGTTGGTAAAAGTTTTGCAATCGCCAGTGCCTCATAAACTTTATGCATATGCACTGATGGCCAAGGGAGCGAGGGAGAGGGTGTACACGGAGAGAAATTACAACATCCTCAGCACCATAATGCTATTAAGTGTGGGCCAAAAATAATAGTTTCTTAGAGAGCGGAACAGGGTGTGCAGAGAAAAATGAATACCTTTCAAAGATCATTTATCATTTATTTCCACGATCAAATAAAGTCCACAAAATCCGCCACTTCTTGATCGAAATTCAAAGTGTTTCCCTCAGTGTAACGACTGGTAAGTGAAGGGAATACCGCATAATATGCGAACTGGGCCTGTCATAAATGAAAGTTATGCCGTCTTTGGCCAAGCAAATGAACGCTCTGAGAATTGTGCGAACCAGAAAGCGATTCTTCCTCCTTCCGTTGGGTGGTTTTTCGGGTGGTTCTTGGGGTGGCTTTCTGGGCGGCTCGGTGGTTACACCATATGTGTACACTGTCGTCTCTAATTATTAATCCTCACACTGGCACACGGAAAGCCAAATGAATATTGAAGGACGACGAAACCGCAGCAGAATTTATTTTAAGCTAATTTTCTTATTTTACACTTAATTTTCAGCCCAACACACAAGGGTTTGCCTAAACCACTTCGCACCACTCTGCACTTTTCGTCAGTTTCGTAAGTCCCGGAAAGTCAACGAGGACTTTGCCATTTAGACTAATAATAAAAACTTAATACGGTAATCCACTTATGCCAACAGAACAGCCACAGTGGAAGAAACCGCAAGTCGCACAGTGGGCTGAATACGAGCTATATTGAACATAAAAGAAGCCATTTATGCTGTAACTATTTCAAAACAAAGTTCAATCATAAACCTTGATAAATCATAAAAATATGTGTTTTTATTAGATTTTAATATTTGTATAAAATTTTCAAAGACACAATATAATTGCTTTAACATTAAAATAAAAAAAAACATACCTTTTTTCCTGAAGCTTTCCGGGGAAAACGAATCAATGTGCATTTGGAAAAATTTGTTGCCACGCTCTTAAGTGCGTATGTGTGTGTGTGTGTGTGCTAGCTTGTATCACATTTTTGTAGTTTTTTTTTTTACATTTTTCGAAGGAAACCAAAGTTTTGCGGCGCGCTCATTTTTCGTGTTGCCAACTTAACACTTTTGCTTAGCCCACACACACTCGTACGTCATAATTTATATGGCTGTGTGTGTGTGTGTGCGAGTCAACAAGCGGCAAAGGCAAGCACTTGGCCAAAAAAAAAAGAAAAACCTCACGAGAAGAAAAAGGAAAACTATAAAGTGTTTGAAAGCCTGAGAACGTTGACTTTGGCTCAACAGCAATTCAATTTGGCATGAACTAACTATGCGTGTGAACGAGGGCGAAAGAGACAGACAGAACGGGGTGCACTGGAAAAAAGTGAAAGACCGTCTGAAAAATGCAATCGTCTAAATACGATAATATTAATATAAAAAAACAATGCATCCTTACACAAAAGATTGCAGTTTATAATTAACCTTTAAAGAGTCTTAAGAGAATGTATCATACCTTATGTATTAAATAATATATTAAAAGTACTTATGATAACCTACAAAAATAATAGCTTATAATCACTTAAAATAATTTAATATTATAAAAATATTAAAATAAATAAGTTGGCACTATTTTCTAAGCCTAACAACAAGCGATTGATCACATTTAAGATATGGCTTTCATTTTCTAGTGTCAACAATATTTAAGTGTAAATAAAAATATTAGAATGATAGATATAATATTTAAAAATGACCTTCTTATATATGATGCCACTATTTTTTCCAGTGCAGATGGTGGGAGGAGAAAATGCGTAACGGCATATTTATAGCGAGACTTGAGACGACAGCAACAGAGTTAAGCAGTGGGCCAAAAAACTCGAAAAAACACACTAAAAAGGCAAGATAAAATGGCAACAAAAATTATTTCTCTGCCAAAGAATGTGAAGAGCAGTTGGCCTCGGAATCTTGAAAAAGGGAGAAATCGGGGGAAAGATGGATAGACTGCCTAAGCTGCCTCTTCACTTAATTGCAATATTCCATCGCACACAAGGCTCAAAACTGCAAACTGAGATAAGCGCATTAAGTGCGGCAATTGCCCCTTCTCCGTATTTTTAAGTAACTATTTTCAATATTTTTCAGTTATAGAGACGACGAGTTTGGAATGGGCAAATTAATCTGCTTTCAATAAGAAGCCGCTGATAATTTATATTTTTCTGAAAGCTGAAAGGAAAATGAATACTTATAAGATTTGGTAAACTAAAATTATTATCCGATTTTTATTTATTTAAGCTTTCTCCACTTTCACTTAAAAATTGATTTGCAAGTAGGAACTCATTACTGATGGACGATGGAAGATGGAACATGGGAGAATGGGAGCCTGGGAGCCTGGGAACCTGCAGTCGATGGCTGAAGCCCCAGTACGAAAAAAGGACGAAGAACTGGAATCCTGAGGGCGATGTGTTAATTTTCTTGGCCGGCACGTCTCTGTCATTGGCACTAGTCCATGTGCATTTTGCCTGGCCTATTACCCATCCTAATCCCACTCCCACTCCCTGGGCTCATTTGTATGCCTGAATGCGTCTCTTTCGACCCACTCAGTCCCTCTCTATCGCTCCCAGCCTGTTTGCTTTTCATTTGCCAGCAGGGCGTCTCTTTCTCGCCGCAGTTCGGCCCTCTCTTTCGTTGGCATTCTCAAGCAAAAGTCAACGACGCATTGGTTTTGAATGCAAATGTCCAGAAGAAGGCGAATGGCAAGATGAGAAGCAATTTGCATGGCTTCACTTTTTTCCTTTCACCAAATACACTGACAAAAAAAAATAATGGAAGAGAGTTTGTCGATTTATTATGTTCTGGCTTAGTTTATAATAATTTTCTATCAGTTTACTGGAAAAAAAGACTTTGAAATTACCTTGTTGTACTCATTCTAAAAGAATTTGAAAGATTTTTATAATGGAAACTAAATATTACGAGCTAAATAGCACTCATTTCTTGCTCTGTTACCGAATATTTGTAAGCAAATATTTATTGTTATTAAACTTTTTTTGTAACGTAAAATGTTCAATATTATTTAGAATGATTTGGCGATTATCAGTTGTTTTGGCCAGTGTACAATACACCTATTGTTGTTTTTGTTGGTGGTGTGGCGGCGGCGATAAGGATGAACTTACAGTCGGACGGGAAATGTCGGGGCAAAGAAGCCCTGGAGAAACCCGAAGGAGACACCTTTCGCCGCCTATCGTCTTTCAATTAGTTTAATTAAATTGCAATTTTCTTATCTCGCCATGCAGCCAACCTGGTCAACTAAGCCCTGTTTATCCTTCCGCCAGTGCCGCCTCCTCCGCTCCGGGTTTTCCTGGCATTTTCTTCGTATTTTCCAACCCCCACGTTGTTGTTTCCCACTTTACTGGGACTTATTCTCTTGCCGTCCCACCTTTTCTTTTTGTTAATTCTTGATGCACTTTAAAGCGGCATCAAAGTTCCACTTTGCTGGGGCTTACTGTCCCTAAACGGATTTTTTCCATAGCCCTGGCAACAAGGGAACAGTAAAATCTACCTACGGCCAACACTTGAATGGGAAAGGCCGGGGGAAATACCTTTTGATTTACATATAAAGAAAAACGAGGGTTCGTTTTAAGAAAATTTAATGTTTTGAAAACCGATTCTTTATAAGTACCAAAAATAACTTTTGTCTTTAGCCAACATTTTGTCTACTTAATTTACATGTTGGCTTCGAAATTAGATGCAGTTTTAGTTGCTGCTAATTGAGCGACTTCTTTAATTTTTGTTTTCGGCAAAAGGCCTCCCGAATTAACTTATTTTGGAAGATTTAAGCTTCTCGGGCTTAGCAATTTCCTCTCTATTTTGTGTGGGACTCACCTGATTTTCCGCGCTTTCCCCGCTTTTCTCCACCTGGTTTTACCTATTTTTCCACCTCTGACCCCTTGCTCTTTCCCTTTTGGATTCGCCACGCGCCGCTGGGCTGCTCATTTGGACAGGCGCCAAAGTTATTTTACAAGTCCCCAAACCGAAAGGTATATCCTTATACCGCCCCGTACTCCCCTATTTGTCCACTGTGCGATGCTTGTGAAAAAATAACCTAAAAAGTGGGGGGGAAAACTGTCTAAAGTGCGACCAAATGACCTTTTTAATTCGTGGCCATGCACTTTTTTTTCGCCTGCCGTCTCCCTCTGGCGCCCTCTACCCGTCTCCTTCACTCCTCTACTTCCGTCTCTTTTATTCGTTTGGCATGTCTGGGGTCTTTTGGGTGTGAAATGAAATTTGCAGCTTTTGGCGCAGAAAGAAAGTTGCAAAGATTTTTTAAGCGTGTCGCGTGTTTCCTTTTTTCTTTTCCAAAATAATGTCTTTTCCGGCTTTTTTTGTACCTGCATGTGTGTGTTTATCGTGTAAATGTGTTAATGCGCTTTCCGCGCTGCATTACGTGATACTTGCCCACTGTCCCCAATCGTCAGAAAAACGTACTTACTTACGTACAATATTTTGTGTAAGCCATTTTATTGTAATGAAAATGGAATTCTTTGATGATTAAAGAATTAAAAGAGAAAATCAGTCCCGCTGTTTTTTTCTTACAAAGGTAGTTTTCCATTCTTAGAAAACTATAAGATGGATACGATAGCTAAAAAAATGGTTTAATAACAAAAGGGAAGTTTTCTTTCAAAAGTTTTTCTCAGGCTTGTTTAGTTTTGGTAGAAAACATATTAAGATAAATATCTGGTTCATTTTTGTAATGTTTGTGTTCCTGAAATATAACACAAATTTTCCGATTTGACACACTGTGCCAAAGTGCTCGAGAAATTTTTGCGCTCTGTCTGCAAATTAAGTCTGCCCGCGATGTGAGTGTGTTTGAGGGTGTTTGCGAGTGTGTGTGCGTCTGTTAAAATCAGCTTAAGCATTAGTGCTGGTCCAGCATACTGCACCACCCAACCACCCAACCGCCCCCTCACCTCGCCCATGTGGCTAAGGTCAAATCCATTTGACTCTCGGAGCAAATTGCAGCGCCATACTTCAGGCGACATCGTTACACCTCACCGGCCAGGATACACACGCACACACACACACACACAGTCGCACCCACACACACACGCAAATTAGTGCAAAGGAAATGGCGATGAAGAAGAAGACAGGATGTGGAAAACTGCCAACGGTGCATTTAACAATTTTAATGGATTTTTTCCCGCTGCCTCGGAAATTGAATCTTTAAACTTGACCCGCAGCACAAGATTCAACACACACACACACACACTCATAATTATGTGGGGTTGGCGTGGCAAGGACCCTTTAAAAAATATACCTGCGAATTCCAGGTGGAAAATAATTCGACTGACGAAAGCTGTAGGAATCTGCGAATGCTGGAAATTTTTAAGAAAAACCGACTCAAGTACAGTGAGAAAAAATTATTGTTTCAATTGAATGATTTCAAATTGCTTTTAGATTTTTTTATCAAGCTTAAATGTCTTTTTAACCTTATTATAATATAATACTATAATAATAATAAAATACTCCAAAATAATATCACTGCTATGTAAACATTAAATAGAGGTTTAATAATACCTAAAAATAATATATCTGTATAGTAAACATTGAATAGAGGTTTGCTATTTTGTTGCAATATTTCCTCTGAGTCAAATAAATATATTTACAAGAAGTATGATCATTTTTCTTCCAAATATGTTTTCCCTTAGTGCAAACTACCTATTTGGCCACGTCTTTTTATTGTCAACGACAAATGAAAAATTCCATCATGATGCTTTTCCCCCGCACATTTTCCCCGTGTTGTTTTCGGGGATGGGCGCACTAATAAACAAATAAGTGGGAGTGGCAGACGCTCAATTAAGGCTATTAACGTTACTACGACGGGGGAAAAGCAAAACATTGGCAGCCATTTGGTTTTATGACTCTCTCTATAAAAATTCCTTAGTTGAAATTTATTTGCACCATTAGATGGGGCATTAAGGCGTTTCCTAGGACCCGCCCCCGCACCCGGCCACGCCCACAGCCCCCCGGTCGACGACCTTCAGCCATTTCCCCCATGATGATTATGCGTTGCTCTTATGTTTTTAGTGGCGGCCTCGCAGGCTTTCTTTTATTTTCTCTCCCCGTTTAGGCAAATTCAATAAGTCAACTCAGGCCTCTTCCCTTTGAACCAATTTTCGTTTATTTATGAGCGATACAAGCGAATAAATTAGGCAAAAATCGGTCGATTCGACCTTCCAATATTCCACGACCAGCAGAGCATTGCCACTTAACCCATTCCATCGGGGGTCATTCGTCAAATTGGCCATAAAAACACTTTGGTCCAATATCACAAAAAAAAAAGAATAAATAAATAAATCGAGAACGGAAGCTAACTTCGGCAAGCCGAAGTTGTAATACCCTTCGATGATAGCTCCAATAAATATGACTGCTATAGGTTATAGTTAACTCTTAAATGGTTTTCGCAGCTCCATATAAAAAAAGCGATTACGAAAGTTGTCTCAACTCTCTAGCTCGCAAACGGCATAGAAACAGATGGACACAATTGGCTATACCAACTCGCCTTTGACCAAGAATACTTTACAAATTATTACAAATTATTTAAAAAAATCAATTCTATTTTCGGTTTTTTAATCAAAACTCTTGGAAATAATAGTCAAATCTTGGAATGTCACACCCTGTTGAATTCGTTGCAAAATTTATAATCCATTGGTGTTCTCGGCAAGGTTTTCTTTTGGGCCACTTTTCGTAAAAAATAACCCTTTTAAAAAATGAGAAAAAAAACCTTCAAATATGAGTTTTTACAAATATGTTTTTTTTGCTTGAAATTCGGAAAAATGCAATTGGATTTTTTTTTTTTTTTTATCGAAATCCTCCTTAAACAATTCGTTACAACATTTTCATTGGAATTCCGAGCTAAAACATTGTATTTTCGACCAATTTTCTCGCAAAAAACAAGAATCCAAAAACACCTTGTAAAAATGCTAAAATCGTACAAAAAAAAATTTGGCACATCGATAGTGTAGGTCCTCAGCTGCACAAAACAGTCATTCTTTTGACGAAGTTTGAACTATAAATATTCTATTATCTAAAACATTTCAAAGACGAGTAAAAAACAAGAAAGGAAAGCTAACTTCGGGCGGAGCCGAAGTTGAAATACCCTTGCAGAATATTCTGTAAATTATATTCTCCAAAATTATTCATATGATGCATTCTTAACACTCATGAAAAATCCCAACTTCCTAACTTTAGAAACACCAAAGTTATGGCATTTCCAATCGTTCAGTTATATGTCAGCTATAGGATATAGTCCGCCGATCCTTATGAAATTTGGTAGGTCGGATTGATTGGCCAAATATAAAACCCATAGGAAATCCCAACTTCCTAACTTAACAAACACCAAAGTTATGGCATTTCCGATCAACCAGTTATATGGCAGCTATAGGATATAGTGGGCCGATCCCGGCCGTTCCGACTTATATACTGCGTGCAAAGGAAAGAAGGGTGTGTGCAAAGTTTTAATTCGATAGCTTTAAAACTGAGAGACTAGTTTGCGTAGAAACAGACAGACGGACAGACGGACAGACAGACGGACAGACGGACAGACGGACATGGCTATATCAACTCAGGAGGTGATCCTGATCAAGAATATATATACTTTATAGGGTCGGAGATGTCTCCTTCACTGCGTTGCACACTTTTGACCAAAATTATAATACCCTCTGCAAGGGTATAAAAAAGACAATGAGCCCAGAGTGTCAAAATCAAGAAGTGGATCCCAACTGAAATCCAGATTCCAAAACCGCAAACCTAAAGAAAATCTCGGGCTGCTGGACAGAATTTGCAACAGATTACGGCCCGTAAGAGGCCCTCTGTTTCAAAATCAGCTTTATATCCGTTACTCGTACTCGTACTTGTTGTATTCGTTGCAAAGTATTTTAACTTTTCTCAGACAATTAGGCCACGCCCACTCTAACTCCCACAAGTCCTGAAATTATGTAGAAACACAATTCATAAACTCACAACTAATTTTGTAATTTGATCTGCGAATATACTGCTCTTGTATTGCATTAGATAGGTTTGACAGATATTTCAGAGGGTCGCTTTGCAAACTCCTGACCTAAATTATAATAACCCCTGGGTATAAAAAGCGATCGCTTATCGCACTCGTTTCGTACTTATGTATTTATGTGCCTAGCTAGCTGCTAATCTAGAACCGCAGAATGATCTTCAGATGCTACTGAAAGTGCTTATCTGTGCACAAATATGTATGTAAACACCGTCTTCTGGTATTTGAATTGATTCGAGAATCACATTCAACACCAGAGCAGAAAGACAATCGTTGCCTCGACTTTGCCCCTTGGGCAGTGTCTTCAGGCTGGAAAGTACCCTTATTCAGATCATTTCCCCAAACTCCCTTACATACCCATCAAAATGACTTAACAAAAACTTATAAATATGCAAATTAATAACAATGGCATACGGCATCCGAATGAAAACTTGCATAGTCCCCATTGTTTATATAGGGAGTGGCCTTGAATGAATGTTTCCTAGGATCCGGATTCAAGATTCCGTATTCAAGATTCCGAATTCTGGCGGATTGAAAGCACCCAAAAACGCACTGACAGATTCCTTAAACACAAATTGAGCAAAATCAGCAAATACCTTACCAACCCTCTCCACTTATCCGAATTTATGTTACTAAATAACGCAGAGCTGTTGTAAAATAATCTCAATCACTTTATCAAATCTCCCATTTCATCAAATAAAATCAAAAGAATACCAGACAGCATTAAGAGTACAGTACAGATTTAGTATTTTTTATTAGTACTAAAATATTTCATACTTAAAAAACAGTGTGACTCATAAGAACTTGGGCCTTATCATCATTTCGACAAAGGTAAGTGATACATCCCAATCTTTATGCCATGAGTACCAAAGAATTCCACCCCAACCTCTGCCATCTTTGAAGTATTTTCCATTCAGCGAACTGTAATTTGAAGTGATTATAGTAAGAAGATTTAATAAGAGCATAAATAAACAGGTATACCTTTCTGAACATTCATTGTGCCACCATGCACCGAATTTATCGGCACAATTTCTATATCTATCACTGTCATTATCCCGATCAAATGTGGAGAACTTTTGGTTCTTATTGAATGTAAGGGAGTCTCCGGCTTCACCAGAATATTTCCCTAGATTCTTCAACTCGTACAATTCCTCCTCACTCCCGATCTTAAAGTCATCGTATTGAGCGTGGCTGGTGGATCCATTAACACTCCCAACTTTAATGTAGAGTTCGTGGGGTCGTGCCTCAGTCATCCGATGCAATTTTTCCAGCCCGATGAAGAATTCTCTACTGACATTCCCAAATCCAGATTTATAGTCATTCCAGGTTCTCCTGAAGTCCTCGGATCCGTCAATGCGTCTCTGAATTACAGTCCAACCAGGTGGAGACGTCGCACATGACACTTTAAAGGGTTCAAGACCTCGAACCTTTATTTGGTAAATCCCATTGGGACTGTCATTGGGACAAGAGTCAGGTAAATTGTCATCAGTTTTCCGCAATTCAGAAAGCTGACTAGATAGTTCGGATTTTGTTTTTTCAAGCGCCTTAATTTTATTCCTTAGGTCCGAGTTTTGTTCATGCTGGCTTTTGATTTCCTTCTCTTTCGCCTTTAAAATATCTTCTTTGCTTTTGATTAGCTCCTCTTTCAGCCTTAAAATATCTTCTTTGCTTTTGGTTTGACCTTCGGATATTTTTAACTGACTCTGCAAGTCTTTTATGGTGTCTTTTAGGCTATTTACTTGGCTTTTGAGTTCATCGTTGGCATCGGCTGTTATTTTTATCTGTACAAAATGATTTAGAAGAGGCGATAAAACAATAATCATTGCATTTGTTTTCAATATTTAAATAAGTTGGTTACTGCAATAAATCTTAATTACGCTGACAAAAGAAAGTATTGATAACGTTATCAGCGTCGATTCAAAACAAACTGAACAAAATTTTGTGTGATTTCGTTGCAGTATTGTACCAATTTTCAAAAAAAAACTGTTACAATTTTGTTTTTTATACCCTTACAGAGGGTATTATAATTTTAGTCAAAGTGTGCAACGCAGTGAAGGAGACATCTCCGACCCTATAAAGTATATATATTCTTGATCAGGATCAGCTCCTGAGTTGATATAGCCATGTCCGTCTGTCCGTCTGTCCGTCTGCCTGTCCGTCTGTCCGTCTGTCTGTTTCTACGCAAACTAGTCTCTCAGTTTTAAAGCTATCGAATTGAAACTTTGCACACACCCTTCTTTCCTTTGCACGCAGTATATAAGTCGGAACGGCCGGGATCGGACGACTATATCCTATAGCTGCCATATAACTGATTGATCGGAAATGCCATAACTTTTGTGTTTGTAAAGTTAGGAAGTTGGGATTTTCTATGGGTTTTATTTTTGGTCAATCAATCCGACCTACCAAATTTCATAAGGATCGGCCGACTATATCCTATAGCTGCCATATAACTGGGATTTTCTATGGGTTTTATATTTGGCCAATTAATCCGACCTACCAAATTTTATAAGGATCGGACGACTATATCCTATAGCCGCCATATAACTGATTAATCGGAAATGCCATAACTTTGGTGTTTGTTTAGTTAGGAAGTTGGGATTTTCTATGGGTTTTATTTTTGGTCAATCAATCCGACCTACCAAATTTCATAAGGATCGGCCGACTATATCCTATAGCTGCCATATAACTGAACGATTGGAAATGCCATAACTTTGGTGTTTTTAAAGTTAGGAAGTTGGGATTTTTTATGAATATTAAGAATGCATCACATGAATAATTTTGAAGAATATAATTTAAAGAGTATTCTGCAAGGGTATATCAACTTCGGCTCCGCCCGAAGTTAGCTTTCCTTTCTTGTCATACATTAAATTTACCTATAAACTGAGATAAGCAATATCGATGGGATTTTTTTTTGTCTGTCAGTCTGAATGTCTGTCTGTATGTCTGCTATCAGTAACTCACCTTCATAAGTGCCTCCATTCTGTCGAATCTCGCATCCTGAGCCTGAATTAAATTCGCGAAGTCTTCTTTTGTGATGAGTTCCTGCAGTTGGTTCTTCATTTCGGATTTCACCGCCATATGTTGTTCTTCCGCCAGCTTGAATCTCGAATCGAGTCCGGCCTGCAGACCCTCGAAAAGCGGGTTGAGAGTGGCCAGGCAGAAGGAGCCGCATTGTTGAGGTGCATCTTGGAGAACGCACGACGACTGATCCTTTGAATTCAACCCAATCCCTCCTTGCACACTTGGAAAAATTAATAAGCCAAGGAAATAGGATAATAGCCTCAGCATCTTAAGTTGTTCGACCTACTCAAAACAAATTTAAAAAGTGAACTGAAATGTAGCTGTTAGTTGAAGAAACAACGAAGCCTAAAATATTATAAACAAGAGAGAACGCTATAGTCGGGTGCCCCGACTATCAGATACCCGTTACTCAGGTAAAGGGAGTGCGAGGGAGATGGAGATAGAAACTTTGATCACGCCCAACTTTTTAACGAATGGTCCGATTTGAAAAATTTCTTCTGCATTTCGATAGGTATTGATAAACACAATAAAACTGCATTTTTACTTTTCCGAAATATTTAAATTTTTAAAATCGGATATAAGCGATTGTGGGCGTCAGAGGGGGCGTGGCACCATTTTGAAACAAACTTGCGCTGCGTAGGAACTCCTAGAATCTGCATGCAAAATGCCAATCTTCTAGCTTTTATAGTTTCCGAGATCTCAGCGTTCATACGGACAGACAGACAGACAGACAGACGGACAGACAGACGGACAGACAGACGGACAGACGGACATGGCTAGATCGACTCGGCTAGTGATCCTGAACAAGAATATATATACTTTATAGGGTCGGAAACGCTTCCTTCCACCTGTTACATACTTTTGCACGAATACAATATACCCTTTTACTCTACGAGTAACGGGTATAAATATAATATATTCTTATCTATAGTACGTGGCCGTCCAAGTCTCTCATCCGTCGGCCAACAATTGGAAAAACCCAAATCACCAAATACAGTCATGGAAAAAATAATAGAAACGACAAATTTTTTTCGTATTTTTCAAACTTTTCTTCAGTCAATTTTTTTTTTTTTTAAGTTTAATAATTTTGATTGATAGTCAATACAATTTGTGTCAAAATATAACAAAACAATAATTTTCAAAAAGCTTGTAGCTTCGAAGCTTATTAGTTTAGATGGTAACTTTAATATATAGTTGTGCCACCGCAATTTTTAATGACTTCGGTTCATTAGTGTTGGCCCAAACTGATGGTTCAATGGAGTTTCACTCGGAATTCACTTTCTTTCACAAATGTTCCCTATTTTTGAACTTAAACCCACCAATCCTCTTCTTTATTATCCCCCAAAGGTGCTCTATAGGATTTGAGTCTGTGGACTGCGATACCGGCGATTCATCACAATAATAAGCTCGCAACATCGGTGAATTTCGACAGACGGCTTGTTAGAAAATCAAAAAAA
Source organism: Drosophila kurseongensis (assembly GCA_018153305.1). Taxonomy (NCBI): domain Eukaryota; kingdom Metazoa; phylum Arthropoda; class Insecta; order Diptera; family Drosophilidae; genus Drosophila; species Drosophila kurseongensis. The sequence continues at coordinate 3,972,363 of JAECXX010000141.1, forward strand.
AATTCCTTTCTCTCGTCGAAACATCTTAAAATTGATTTTAATGCACCGGTTACAAGTCAAACCATAAGAAATAGGCTGATTGAAGCCGATCTAAAAGCCTATTCAGACCGAAAGGTAACATACCTCGGCAAGAAAAATATCGGCAAACCTGTACATTTCGCGAAGGTGCATTTATTGGGCTCCAATTTGAAAAATGCGTTATGTTCGGACAAAACCAAGATGAATTTGTTTGGATCTGATGGGAAACCACATGTAAAGCGCCTTAAGAATACTGCCCACTACCCAAAGAACTCTATTAAAACCGTTAAACATGGTGGTGCGAAAATCATGTTGTGGGGATGCTTTTCCCAGTCGGGTTTTGGTCCAATATATATATCCAATACTATATATTAAAGTTACCATCTAAACTAATAAGCTTCGAAGCTACAAAACTGTTTACCATAGAATTAACTCAATCGTTTCTATTATTTTTTCCAGGCCTAAAAATTTAAAAAAGTATTTTTTAGTTCATTACGTTTTTTGAAAATTATTGTTTTGTTATATTTTGACACATAATTGTATTGACTATCAATCAAAATTATTAAACTTAAAAAAAAAAAAAATTGACTGAAGAAAAGTTTGAAAAATACGAAAAAAATTGGTCGTTTCTATTATTTTTTCCATGACTGTATGTATATGGACTAGCATATAAATAGACATGAGCTTATGTTCTTATCGCTTATTTTATTTTTTGTTTTTATTTGGTTTTTTGCAAAACAACAAACGTGATTTATTTGTTTTTTAAGTCATTTGGAAACCAAAAAAACAGCGGAATAATTGCATACTTGTTCGAAAACAAATCTACAATCTGAAAATAATCTTCTGCTTCGTTTATTTGAGATTGTATGTGCGCCAATATATTGATAGACACTATCTACTGGGCTTTCCAGAATCGGGAATCCAGTGTTTTCAATGATTCATTCGGATCATAAATCACATTTGTTGAAATTTCTTGGGAAATTCAATGAGCATTTGTAACCTTTGGAGCGAACGACCCAAAACTTTTCCTGGGTATGGTCCAATTTTCAAATTTTGGGCTGAAAAACATGTGCAATTTTACTCCTATTAGTTTCCTAGAAACAAGTTCTATCATAATATATGTATACTTGTAATATAATGTATACTTGCTGTTTAAATACCTTGAATAGTAATTTAATTTCATAGCTGATAAATTTAAGTTTTGCTCAATTTTCGCAAAAACCGAAAATAATGTCGGTCAACAAATAAATTTTTCCAAATAAACCTGAAAACGATGGTGCAGATCCTGCATATTGGCTAGATTATAACAAACAAGAAAGGAAGCAAACTTCGGCAAGCCGAAGCTTATATACCCTTTAAGTTATTACAAAACGACTATTTAAAAACAATGAAATTATGCAAGTATTAATATACCTTAGGGTACGTGGTAGTCTGAAAATGCCCCTAGTTTTCTTGGTTTTTTTTTGTTATTGGGCGACAAGCACACACACAAACATTGGAAAAAAAGAAAGGAAAATCGGTGGGAGGGGATGTCTGGAATGTCTGCTCGTTCCTGCCACAAAAAACACTCAAAGGCTGAAAAGCTTTTCGCTCACAAGTGGCAACCGGAAGTGTTGTGCGGCTCAAGAGCCTACTCAGCACGCACACACACACACACACACTCGCACAGAAACACACACTAGCACACTGCACTATGGGGTAAATGACCACTTTATCTGGCATTAACCCATTTTTAAAAAATGCTCCAATTGGAATAAAATTAGTGTGTACGTATTAAGAAAACATAACACTATTATGCTTTAAACTCAAAATGTTAATATTTAACAGTTTTATGTTAGCATAACAGCTGTAAAGTCAGCTGTTTCATCCGAAAGCACGCACGCCAAGTTTGCACATTTATTGCCGTGGTTTTTGATTTTCATTTGTTCGCATAAAACTTAACAAACACAAAAATCAACTCTTGAATATAGATTTCCCAGGTTTGGACTATATGTTAAATGTTATTAATTGCTTAAATTGTGCGTGTTTATACTAAATTTTGTTAATTTTATAAATGCATCTTAAGCTGGATTTTTAGAAACAAATTTCAACTTTAGATAGGATTTTAAAAAGGAGTTTTGCATTATTTTGCAGTGCGTCCAAGTGTATGTTGTAGCGTTGTCAATTCTGAGCAAAAAGCTGTTAGTCTTATTGTGCACTTTTCCGCACTATTGGTGCAATTTGAATTTTTCTCAGATAACCTCACTTTCTCCAACGCCGACTTGGTTGCTGTTTGGGATAGCGAGAAGGGTCGGCTTGAGCAAGAAAAGGCTATACAATGTTTGATGAACAAATTATTTATAATATGAGGATCATTTTTATATGTTTGTCCTGTCAGTTGCCCGTCAATTTGGACAAATTCGAATCATTTTGCCTACAAACTGGCGAATTGATAGTCGATATGTGCCTGTGGCTGCCGATGAGTTTTGAGTTTGATGGAATTTTTTCTTTTTGCTTTTGTTGCACTTATTATTATCCACTTTTATAGGCATAGAGCAACAAATTTCAGCTCCTTAAATTTCATTAATTTATTTTTAGTTTTAACCAATCGTTCCTATGGGAGCTATAGGATATTGTTTCCTGATCCGCACGATTTTCACACTATATGTGCCTAGGGACAAATAATGATGATTGGTAAAGTTTCATGTCGATATCTCCAAAACTGACCGAGTTATTAATTAATGCCACAAAAACAGGTCAAAAACCCCATAGTGCACTGGCAGGACGAAGAGCACGGACATGTCGAGACATGTTGAAAGGTGGAAATTGAGGCGATTTACTTTTCGCAAAATAGACTTCATCGCTGGCTTAATGCACTTTCCACTTCCCTTCTTTCTAATCTAACATTGTACGATATTTAAGTTTATAGGTCAGCAACTTGTTGAGGCCGGCATAAATCATTAAGGATACACCTATTGACCGGAATCAGACCCACTGAATTTTACTCAAATATTCCTGCAATTAACAAGCCTTGGCTCTTGATAACATAATTAAAATTTAAATCAAAATGCATTTTAAATTAGAAACATTTCTAGCATTCGATATCTTCCCAGCACAAAGTTGAAGATATGCTAATTAAATTTATTAGGCCCAATTTCCTTCGATGCAAGAAAACGGATTTTGTCTTAATTAATCCAAATAAACCGCCGGCTAACAAAAAGGGGCGACTCCCCTGTTGCGTCCCCCCCCAAAAAAAGGAAAATATTTATGAAAATTACTTCGACAAAGTCGTCGCACAAATAAATAAAGCGGCTGAATGGAAAGAGAGGTGAAGGGGAGCAAGCAAACTAATCACAATAATCACGCTGAAATAAAATTAATAAAAATGCGTGGCCCGTTGGCACGGCAAGGAGCATTTAAGAACATAAATAAAAATTAGCAAAACCAACAACGAGGCAGCGAAAGGCAAACAACAAGGACTCGGACTTGGTCCTGTGTGGCCGGGTAATAAAAGCCACAAATATAAAGAAATTACACAGGCCAAGAAGGAGCGAAAGCGGAAAAGTTAAGGCAGCCGGCGAATAAACGAAAAACTAATAAAATCCTTTGACCAACGTCCTGCGCAGAGGGAAAATGCTGGATTTCCTATGGATTTCCCAAGATTCGTCCTTTGAAACTAAGTGGCCGGCGGAAAAAAAAAACAAATATCAGGTGAGGCCCCGGCCACTTGTTCTAATTCCAGTCAACGATATTTCCGATCATAAAAATAATTAACTTTTAGTGCAAGGCGACACAAAGTCGTATAGTATGTTATATTTATTTATTTATTTACTAAATTAATGCAAAGTATTTAAAACCAAATCATAATTAAAAATGAGAAAGGTTCCATGAAGCTTGTCAAGCCCACAAAGAAATTTTAAAATGGAAATTTCTTATATCTATTTAAACTTAGAAATTAAAAAATAAAATGTGCCAAACAAAAACTAAGTCATGAAATTTATTTGGGGTTCTAAACTATTTTAGCTGTAAATTCCAATTTATATGTTAAAGACATCAGTTTTTTTGTCGAAGCAAAGGAAACATTTTAGCTAGGAATATACGTCTTTTAAATTCAAAAACAAAATCACTAATATTTGTGTGAAAATTCCAAGTAACCAATGGGCAAAAATTTGATTTATTTAGTCTCCTTCCTCCATTGAATTCATTGACCTTTTGGCATAAATTGCATTTAATTTATGCACGAAATATTTTCGATTCTGCACAAATTATATTTGGCCATTATAGCAATAACAATTGCCGAAATTAAAATAATAAGCAATACATACATGTGTACACACTGCAGGCAGTACATAGATCGCTCTATATTACATTAGTTTGTATTTTTGGCACAAACAATCGGAATACATTGCAGTGGCAACGAAATTTTCGCATTAATTAATCGCAGAAGGACAGCTCAACCTGATTAGTGGCCCAAAAATATAATTGTGGGCCTGGGAAAACGTGTTTTTCCCGCCCGACCCTCGATGCCAATTTCCCAGCCAATTAGAAGACGTAGTGTACGGAGAAATTTAATTAACATTTTCAAATGTTTTGCATGCCCGGACATGTTCGGCCGTAAAAAGTTTCGCCGACCTGAACTCGACACCCCCGCACTTAACCCATGCCGAGCAATTTGTCCGAAAACTGTCGTTGGGACAGGGCCTTAACCCCCACCTGCCCACCCGGGGCCTGATTACTTTGACTCCGTTTTTGTCTCGTGTAACAAAATTTCAATGGAAAATAGTTTTTATGACACATCAACTGCTCCCATCTCTCTGCTGCCCAAACACCTGCGCCACAAATAATAGTTCCCATTTAAAACAAAGTTTTGAAATTTTTTTTTGTTATTTGATAATCAACTTATCGCACAAAGTAATCCAACGTTCAATTTGTATATTTTAGCTGACAAAAATGTATAAGCGGATTTCAATTTCAATTTTAAATTGTTTACGTACTGCAAATAACAAAATTAAATAAAAGTTAATTTAATTTAAATATGATTTTTTTGTTCTACATTCATTTTAATTAAATATATTGTCGAATAATACAAAAGATAAAAATCCAAAAAAGTGCACAAATACTTTTATTTCGACCGCAACTGTACACACATATGGGGATGTGCTTAGAACGCCCCGAAGCTTTTCCTCTGTGTTTTTGTGTGGTGAGAGTGAAAAGTTGAAATGCAAATGCAGAAATGAAAATTAAATACAAAATGCTAAGTACTTTCATCACAGCAGTTGAGCACCTGACTTTTGCCAAATGAAATTCTCAAATTTGCCAAAAACAGTCCAACTGCTTGAGGTTCAACTGGCATAGAAAAATATATAGGCAAATAATTACGTATTTATCATTTAGTTTACCGGCACTTTTTGTTAGACTTGTAATTATATCAAGTTGCTGTCAATATTTTCCTTTCAATTTTTTACTTAAATTAACTGCAGTGTGTTTTTTAAGTCCATTAGACATGGAATTCCTTTTCTGTTGGTTCTGTGAAATGTTTCCAGGCGGTAGAAAAACATTGAAAAATTCTTTGCAAATATCTTGTAAATTCAATTTGAATTTTAAATTCTTTGGCAAGCTGCATTTGCGGCTTTTGTCAGAATAAAATCTTTAACCACATTTACGGGTTCCATAATTTCCTTTTAGAATTTGCGAAATTCCTTGAAAGTTTTCTTTACAGCTAAGATATTTATTTTCATAATTTGCCAAAATTTGTAAAGTTAATTAACCCCCAAGCAAAAAGAGCCTGCTCGTGGGTTGCCATTCACGTTGACAGCATCTTTTTCATTTCACTAAATTTCAGGTGTCAGATGATGAATAAAAATCCTTATATATTGATTGATTTTACATAAAAAAAAATTAAGGCTTATATATATAATGGGCTTATTTCTATTTCGGAGTTTGACTATTTCCAAAGGGCTAATTGCATTGACCTTTGCCCGCCTGTGGCTTGTTCGAATAAAAAAAAATGTGGGCGTGACCTTGGCCAGAGCCAAAAAATATCCGGTAAAATCTCATGCCAAAAACCGAAAAGCCTTGACAATCGCCAGCAAAAGTGGGTGTGCCAGACTCCTTATGATTGTCCAGTGGGCTACGTAAATCGAGGCAATAGAAAGGGATGGCTGCAAGGAAAGAGAAGGCACGAGTCGAAGAGAGCGAGATAAAGAGACACTTCCATGTGTTATTTGTTTCGCCCTGGACGCAGATAAAATTAAATTTACACAAAAGTGTAACTTTCTTTCACCATTTCTCGTTTTTTTTTTGGGAGAAACTTTTGTTTGTCTTCGCGATTTTTACCGTGCGTGTATGTGTTTGCTCGAATATTGGATTTTGTAGACCCTTGGGCTAACATTTTTTTGCCAGAGAGATATATTTGAAGGACATTTTCCTTTCACCTTTTGGGCCACTTTTTGCCTGATTTAAATGCCTCTTCGGACATTAATATTTAACATACTAAATTGATTTTTATATACTGAATGAAACACAAATTGAATCACAAAATTGTATATGATCAAATACGAATATGTTACCCTTAATGTTTTACTCTTAAAACTATATTTTTAATGGGCTACATATTCAGTCCAATAGCTGGGGAAAAAATACACCATACTTTTTTGAATACAGTTTAGTTTATGAGCTGTATACTTTTATATTTTATATTATATGGTTTTTTATATGGTTGTGTTTATTGCCGGCTTCAGTTTTAATAATTGGTTTACTTTGCCTGCAAATATATTTTTAAGTGTTCCTTGAAATTCTAGTTATTTTTCCATTGATTTCTAAGTAATCCGAACAGCCACGATTAAAATCAGAAACACAAAATATTCGTGTTTATTATGTTTTTCAGCCATCATCTGGTTGTCAGTCCGTCTTATTTCGCCCACGTTTGATTCCCACAGCTAGGAGTAAACTCCCCATTTTGTTCTGCTTGTCATTTGCTTTTATTATTATTACTGAGCAACGAAAAACCCCCATCCGATAAACTCAGCCCCCCACACAACAAAGGCTCGTATAATGGAATTTATTTTATGGCCAACAGGTAAGAAATTTTCCTTGTCCTTTTGGCGTCCTGCTAATTTCGTCCTGCTTTTACTATTTCCCAGCAATGGCTGCGAAAAGTACGGGAAACCTGAACCGACGCTGTCCATATGTTGCAAAGCAATATTATTTAATGCCCCGCCTGGAGGCGTAAAAAACACAAGAGGACACCCAAAGACAATTAAAATTTATTCAACTTTCTTCGGGGGAGTGTCCAAAAAATAAGGGAAAATATAAACATAAATATGTAATAAGCAGGGCATTCCGACGAAAATCGAGGACGGAGGACTGCTGTCGGCATTATGCGACTTACATTAGCGTGTTAATGCAATTAAAAAGTCGGCTCAAGGCGCCGGAATACCCAAAAAGAAATAATAGGTTGCCAGGACAATGAATCTTTGGACGCGAAGAAAAAATTAAATTAAAAATGCTTTCACTTTCGCAACAGTCCCAAAGGAAACAATGGTAAGGGCATTTTCTCTGTTTATAACTTGGGGAAACTTTAAGACCATGAAATACAGATGGTAATCCATGTATATCCATATCTATTATAATATATTCCTTATTTATGAGATTTTTTTTTTTGCAGGTACTTATCTCTTTTGAATTGTATTAATAAGGCAAAAAGAAACTTCTCAGATAATCCGGCAGCAACTCAAAACTCAAGAATAAAAAAAAAATTGAATATACATAACTTTGAATTCCTGTATTCAAAATGTTTTAACAATTAATGGTTACTCAAGCTATTTAATATATAATTAAAGATTAAAACAACAAATAAGAATACATAAACAATAGTCCAAAAAGCCAATGGATAGAAAATGCACATTTAAAATATATTTTCAGTACTCTTCGACTTTTCACTGTGTTTTAAATACCTTAAAACCTTTTCGCATTTATGCGACAGTGTGATGAGAGTCCGGGACCTGTGAACCGCCATCCCCTTGACCCTGTCATTTATTTAAAGCTGCTCTGGGGTCACCAAGCCCCCCTGACCCCCTCCCCCTCCCTTTTACAAAAGGAGACCATTGGCCCAGCTCACTCATAAATCATTTTCGTGCCGCGCGCTGCCGCAGAATGACACACGACTGCCGCCCACCTCCCACTACTCCACCACCCCCCCTCCCCCGCAGCAGGTGGCATACAAAGACCCCCCCACTCCCCTTGCCACCATTCCAACGGCCCCCAGGAACTTTGTTTGTTCTCATTGTTGGGTTTGTTTGCAGTTCTCGGGGTCACAAATTGTTTTCGAGCTTGCCGGGGTTCCAACAAATTGGAAAGTGTTCCACAAGTAGCACGTGCCACGCCCCCCTTCGGCCCAACGCCCCTGGTCTGTCCGCGGCCATTTAATAATAATAATAATAATAAAGAAGGGCCGGACAAAAAGGAGAAATTTGTGCCCAGAAAACAAAACTTTCTCGGGGACGAAGCGTTTTCATTATTTAAATAAAAATTCAAATTAAATAAGATTAATTCCAGTGTGGGACGGCAGAAGGCAGAGGAGCTCTTAACATAATTCCACTCAACGCCACTTGAAGATGACTAATGACAGATTGCTCAGTCATCTTGGGGACTACACTGAGAAAAAGGACTAATAAAAAAACTAAAAGAAAAAAGGATTAAATAATATAAGCAAATGGATCTTAGAAAGTTTGCACGGCAGGTTCCAAGGCCAAGAATAAAATAACTTTAATTCAAAACAATGTGTAAGCATTCGTATTAACGTTTAAATAAATCTTTTTATTTTGTATTGGTTGTAGAGGACTAAAAGCCTTAAAATTTAGTTTAGAAATAAAAAGCAACAAAAGAAAATGAGTAGGCAGAAAATAAAAACATAATTTGAAGATTAATGGATTTGTAAACCGTTAATATCAAATAAATAAAAGATTCAAATTTATTGACTATTTCAAGATTATTTTTACATTGCTATCTAGGACATCCAATTTTTTTTCTTAGTGCAGAGTGACCGGTAGGTGTTTAAGAGCAGGGTATGCCGCCACCCACAGATATGTCACATTTGTCTAGCCAACAAATACTTCATCAAACTTCCGCAGGAAAACACTTGAGGCTCCTGCGGTGATTTTTCTAAGCTGTCAACTGCAACTGGTCCTGGGAACTGGACATGGCCAGGATATCATCATCAGCAGCAGCAGCCAACCAGCAGAGATACTAATTGTCGTCCATAAGCCCCAGGCACTGGGTGTTCCCGAAACTCGGAGGCGAAAATTCAGCAGAAGATTCCAGGAAAAGCCATTGCAACATAGGCGGAAAATTGGATCACACGGCAAAACAACATACAAGATATTCAAAATAAAATGTTAAAATATAAATATTATATTTACAATTTGTGAGCTTTAAATTATAACAACATGAACTGACGAGGCTTACTAAAGTTCAAATTTTAATTCCACTGTTTAAAATATACAATTTTACTAGGTAAACACATTAGTTTGTTAATAATTGTATTAAAAATATTAAAATGTACAGTAAAATGAATTGTTCTTCAAAATTCGTAGAACACAATAATAAATGACAGTTAAATATTTTAAAGAATACTTGCAAATAAAATACAAAAATTAGCATTAAATACAAATATACTATATATCGCCATTAGCGAAATACATTTTTTTATGCACAGTTCATGGAAGAAAAGCAAATGGAAAATACTGCAAAAATGTGTGCACACATGGCCGAAATAGATTTGCCGTAACATATGCAATAGACGTAGACCTTCTGTGATTGATTGCCAAATCCCCTCGCCAGAGTGTGAAAATGCGAAAAATATTGCCCGAAATCAAATTGTCAACGCATCCCAATGAAACAGAGGGGATTTTCCACTAAAATGCAAAGCAATTAGCAGCCAGCGATGGGAAAAGACAGACGGAAGGACGGAAGAGGATTTCTTCCCCTTTGAGTTTTTAGTAAAAGCTGCGATTTTTAGCACCTTCGTCCCCTTGAGTGGCGCCGCCTGGTGGCCAGCCCCCGCAGATCTGGAGCCGCTAATGAACAACAAACTTAAGGGTTTTCCGGTGGAAAAAACGTAACGAGCAATGGCAACAAAATATCGTCAATAAGGAAAACGGAATTACAGAAATTAAATGAAATGCAATTAACCAGCTAAATGGGCAAAGCCCTCGAGGAAGGGAAATGTGAGAAAGTTGCGAGGGAAAATGGAAAAGTCGTCCGGAAAGCAGCGGATTTTTTTTACGAAGGAGAAGGAATCCGACTTGTAAACTTAGATTCAGGAATCACACTTCAGTTCGGTAATTAGCAAATGCAAAATTACAGCACACACCATGAAAAAAAATGTAAAAACAAAGCCATGAACTAAGCCACTTTGTACCTACAAATAAAACAAATCATCTTTCTTTATATGCTAATTGTGTTAATAATGATTTCAATTTAGAATAAATAAGTAAATATAACTTTTAAATTTCCAAAATATTTGATACTTTTGAAATACTTTTCCCTTAGTGCAGGGGTGGGGGAGAAGCAGCTCCTTGGGACTTTCGTTCAATTGGATGGCATTGCCGGGGGCTCATCCTTGATTCCTTGGCCATGCAAATGAGTTGGATTTATGCATCCCAGTTGCCCCTTCTTGGAGCTCCATCTTGCAGCTGCTTCCGGGCATTTTCGATGCACATCGATTGATTTCGCATCAACGCAAAATGCGAAACGGATTATTAAACTTGCCACTGGCCAGGTGTGTACCGAGCAGCAGAGCCACTGGGAAAAGCTGGCTGGGAAAGCGGCTGGGAAATGGAAATGGGGTAAACTGGTGGAAGACAATTTTGCAGCTGCTGCAATTTTCGATAAATTCTTTGCTCAAAAGATGCGCTGGATAAATGGGAAAAGGGCGGCATGGGACGCTATGGGATGCAGCAGATATTTCATTCATTTCCATAATTTTAATAAAATTGAAGAAAAATATTCAAGGCAATGCCGCAGAAGCAGCGACAGCAGCGGACGATGGCGAAATGAAAAGCGGAAAATGTGAAAACGCAAAATATGCGGCTATGTAATAGCGACCACGTCACACGCACAGTGGTCCAAAAGTCTTTGAAAAAGTTAAGTAATTACCCAAACTATATTTAATTAAGTTACATTCATAATATTGAGAAATAAACTGGGCATTATAACATTGTCCAAATACAATGTTTTAGAAATAATTGGTAAAAAGTTAGGCAGTCATCAAAAATATGGTATATATCCAATATTTCAATAGATTATTATTGATCAATAGATATTGGTGAACTGTCTAGGCCCAAATAAAACTAGAATTAAAAGAAAGTATACAAAATATTATTTAATATCTATCTATGCATTGTAACCCGATTTTTTCATCACTTTTAATGTGTGTTCCCATAGTTGACAATCTCTCTTGTCAAAAAATATATTAGTTAAAATGCTTAGCTATTTTCGTTTTAGAATTTTCCAGCCCTAGTTTCACAGTGCTTGACTGTAGCCGCTGGCATTTTCATCGTCTTCATTCCAATTCGGTTTTCTCAACTTTATTCTCCTTTCGTACCTGGCCCCGTTTGGTTTTGTTTTTCCTATTTTTAAGCTATACACATGCCGCTATTTACCCCTTGCCGCCGACGCCCCTGCCCCCAGTCACATATATATATCTATATGTATGTATATATATCTTTTCCCATGTGGAGCGATGGGGAGCATGTCAAGCAAATGACATAATTCAGTTGCTGGCAAAGTTTTTGACTGATGCCATGACAAGTGGCCCCCTTTTCCCCTTTCCCCCATTCCCCGCCCCTGGCACCACACCATTCTGGAGGCCATCTCCTCCCATGGCCTCTTGGCCAAAAGTTCAGCGTTGGATTCTGATGCTCGCTGATTGCCGACCATCTTGCCAAAGCACTCATTTTCATTCCCTTTTATAAACACTGAAAGAAAAATATAGAGCTAAAAACGATGGTCTGAAAATATTGGTCACATTTTACGGTCTTAAATTAAACGGTTCTAAATTAAAGACATAATAACTAATAGCAAGAAAAACATGGTTACATAAAGTAATGTCTTACAACTTGTAAAATATGTTTTGTTTACAATAGAGCTTTTTAAATTGGTTTGCAAAATAAAAACAGCTTTATAAGTTTTATGGCGTCTAAAATAATAGTATATTTTGTATGTTCGAGAATTAATTACAATTAATCTTTTAATTAAACAAATAAATAAGTTATTAGAAATACCTTTTAGTATGTATTGCTTAATAGAAATGACAAATTTTCTAAGTGCATTTGTTTTTGAAAGAAGAACAAGCCGAAGGAACCGAAGCCAGAAGATATGTCACCAGGTGGAAGTGCGCATTTAATCCAACCAAAAGTCCTAACATCAACAGCCAAACTGTTTCGGAAAACAAAAAACAAAAAAAGAGTCAAGTCAAGGACTCGAAGGCGAGGGGCTAATACCAAACATGTGCCGCCTCTAAACAATAAAAATGACTTTCACTGAGATGGGAAAATGGTAAAAAAAAAAATGCAGGGGCAAATTAAAATGTTCAAAAGTTTTTCAGGACAAACGGGGTGAGCTATTTGCCCCTTTTCTTCATGGCAAATTTACGAGGTCCTCCCGTAAAGCCACTTGAAAGCATCTCTCGCTCATAACTCATGATGTTCTCGGGCCTCTCCTTGGTCCTAAATCTTTTTTATTTTTCTCCTGTTTTTTTCCCTCCATTGGGCTTTTAATTACGCCCAAGCCCCTGCAACATCAGAATGGCCCGAAATTAATTTAGCCAAATCATGGGGAATCAACAGGAGTAGGCCGAAAAAAAGGACATGTGCGTGACGAAAGGGGAAAAGGGCAGGCCAAATAATAGAATAGAATGGAATAGAACGGAATGGAAAAGGGCACATGCAAACAAGGGTTAAGCAGCGCCAGCCTCCACATGACATGTGTGGGCGTGTCTGGGCCCCCTTTTTATATTTATGGATACTACGTGTTGTAGTGGGCGTGTTACGGCCATATCCCACCTTCTATTTCGCTGCCGTTTTTAGGGCCAAAGCGACAACATAAAACAGTCGTAAAATTTATTAAGTGACATTTTTGTGTATGTAAAATAAAGCAGGCAAACAAAAAAAAAGGGGAAAGAACAGGCATAACCATAAAGAAAACCAACAGAAAAATATAAAAATAAAACATCGTAAACACGAGAAAAACATTTGCTGGACAAACGTTAATTACGCAATGCTTTAATAAAAAATAACTAAGAAATATGAGAAAATCCGAGAGGATTGTACAAATGTTTGACCAACGAATTGCCCTTGGATTTTTTGCAATCAATTAAATATTAATTAATTGGCTTGTTGTCTTCTCTCCTTTTTGGCCAAGTTCACTTGCTAATTTTACATTTCCTAATTGCTCATCAGTCGCTTGATTGTTGCCCCGCCTCCTGGAAAAATCCCCTTTTTCGCGAGGTCCTGGCTCATTTAGCTGGTTAATTGCATTTCATTTAATTTCCGTAATTTCGTTTGCCCTATTGACGATATTTTGTTGCCGTTTCTCGTTACGTTACCCATAGTTTGTTGTTCATTAGCGTGCCAAAGTTGCTTCCAAATCTCGGGGGCTGGCCGGCAGGTGGCGCCACCGCGAGGACAAAAAGGTGTTGAAGGGGCCAACCATCTTTCCTTCTCAAGTTCTGCTCTTTCACTGCTAATTGCACAGCATTTATGGCCCTCATTTCAACTCCCTTGCCTTTTTACATTGTAACTTTAAATTTTTGAACAATTCTTCTGGCTTTTAAAAAGCTGAACAAAAATTTTAAAAATTTCTCAAAGCATTGAGTTTCCAACATTCGAAAAGTTTCTTAACAATTTTCACCGGAATACCATACTGGGGTTTTTCCCGGTGGTACTCCAATAATTTTGAACGCACCAACAAACATCTGTTTAAAACTATATGGTTATTTACTGGAAAGAATTGAGAGATTCTAGTTCCTTCATCTGGTCCTTCTTAATCGCTTCAATGAGATCTAAAGCATAGCGAGATCCCTTGTCCAACAGCGAATCCCGTTCTAGTATCTCCATAAAAGCCCTGAGAATCATTGGTACTTTCGACTGAATAGCTTCACTATTGGCTTCGTAGACCAGCAACATGGCTTGAGCCACCAGTCCATGTTCCAAATCCACATTTGGTATACCCCTTAAAGGTAGCAACTCCAAGATGCAGTCCAGAAAATCGTTGATAGGACAAATGGTATTGTCCTGTACCATCATTTTACTGGCCAGAACACATCCCAGCTCCCTTTGTGTTCGAGTCCAGGTCTCAGGCTCACGCAGAGCGTTGGCCAGTGGAATGGCCAAAGTCGTGATGATGATCTCTGGTTTTCGGTCTATTAACTTGACTACTTCGACCAAGGACTCGAAGCTGCGCTTTCGCAACTTCCTGTTGCTAGCCAGCAGACCCTGGGCAGTACATTTACAGAGCATCTCATAGTACCTATAGCCCTCGTGGTCCAGGGATTCCAAGCAGCGGATGATAACGCCGCAGAGGAAGTACTTTCGGTCCAGATTCTTTCGGGGACGCCACAGGGATCGTAGGTTGATCGTCTTCACACAGGCGCCAAACTTCTGGGCTCCCACAACGTCACCAAAGACCGGAAGCATTTCGCTTACCGTCTGCAAGAGGATGAACTCCTGGTGGACCAGTTGACTCCACAGTCTGGGATCACTCCAGTCCTCGGGGCCCAGATCCTCATAGCAGTTCAATTCCTGTTGGATCTGGCACGTCAGTTTGCGACGCAGAGCCTTTCGCATAATAGCGAATAGTTTGTCGGCATGTTTGGATATCTTGAAGGTCGCCATTCCGAGATTCTGCAACAGGGTCTTGCAGCAATTCAGAGCCCCGATTACGTGGCCAAGGTAGTATGTCCGCTGCATGGAGCGAAATAGCCGGGGAAGGACCCTGGAGCACAGGCCTTGGGCCTCGTCGACTTTGTTCCGCCGCCATTGGTGCAAAATAATCTCGGTGAGGGTGGAAAATCCTTCCGGCCTTAGGCGACTTGAGTCTTGAGTACACTGGAGCAGTAGGTCGGTGGCCTCCATGAAATAACGATCGAACTGATCTGGCAAGTGAACCACCAGGCTCTTGAGGCAAGTCACAGCCTCCTCCCTTTCGTCGGTCACATGGTCGCATTCCTCGGTTGACATATATTCAAACAATAGGCCCACCTCGTCCAGGTTCTGGTTTTCACTTGCCCTATCCGCCTCGGACTCTCCGTCAGTATCAATATTCGCCTGCTGGGATTTGTACAGCTCACAGAAAACGCTGTTGATTATTAGGTCAAAGTGGGCCTTGAAATCATCGGGAACTGTGGCACACAGCTGACCCAAGAGGTCAAAGGTGAACCTCGGAATGACATTCCTTTCCTGGAGAATGGACAAAATCATCTCCAAAAGATCCAAAGCCAAGGGGAAGAACTTTTCTTTGTTCACTCGACTAATCATTCCAAGAACCTATATTTCAAACAGAAAGTCTTATTATCTTCTATTTTTGAGAAACGTTGTGACTCACACTAGGTGTAAAATCTCAAATTTGTAATCATGTTTAAGGATAAGTTTAAAGCCAATCTGATATTTTTTAAATAATTTAATTCCTTAACTCACCCGCAAGGCCTGCGACTTAAGCTGCTGTGCATTATCGCCGGGAAAATAGAGGCACGGCTGGACTGCATCCACAACCCGGTCGCAGTAGGGATGCAGTGCCTCCCCTGGGGCCACCTTTCCTACGACGGCAATGCCACTCAAGGCCATCTGCCGTGCGAAAACCGAGCTGGAGCCCGTTTCCAGGAGTCTCAAGAGACTGCCCATCAGGTCGGGCACATATATGGCGACCACATCGTCGCGCAGACTCTCGACCAGGACCTCCATGGAATGAAAGAGCCGCGGGGAGTCCTCGGCCATTCGATCGAAGCACGATACGTACAGGGGCATCAGACGATCGGCCAGCTGGGTGATCTCCGGCTGCAGGTTCTCCACCATCAAGCACATCGCGAACTGGGCCGCCCGCCTGACCATCATTTCCGCCGGGTCATCCAGTCCGTTCTCGATTAAGGCTACGAGGCGTCCCAATGGCTCCTCCTCCAGCTGATCTACGGTGCCCTCCGCAACCACGCCCAAGAAGATCAGGATGCCCAGTCGCTCGCTGGCCGGGGGCTTGGTTTCCAGGTGTGAGCTCACCAGGTCCAGGCACAGGGGTACGAAGTCATCGGCCACCAGGCGGGAGGAGAGCGATCGGACAGTATCGACGGCGGGGCCCACGATGGAGTTCTCCGCACGACAGGTGTTCAGGTAATCCTCCAGAGCCCCACCTTCCGGCTCGAGAGCCACGCCAATGAGGCGGTACAGAACCATGAGCACCCCGTCCATCATCTCCAGCTCAATAATCTTGCGGAACCTCTCCAAAAGAAGACGTCTCAGAATAACCATGGCCATGATGCGCATGGGCATGGCCAGATTGTGATCCGCCACCAGAGAGACGACTTCCGGCACCAACAGACGCAACTGGAGGCCCATGGTGGCGGGCAAATGGTCCAGGAGACTCTTCACCAACTGGTAGCCCCGGCAGCAGTACTGCTCATCCGACTCATACGGCCACAGGCAGAAAAGGCGCATTATCAGGGGCATTCGCTCGATCAGGTCGCTGGAGACCTTCAAATTAAATGCATATTTCATAAAAATATATATTTAATAAATAAAATCTGTCTAAATAGTGTATTCACTAAATTTGGTAAAGTTATGGACGGTAGAAGTCCAATATTGGGAGTGACAACTCATCGGAAACTTAAAAAAAAAACAAACATGAAAATGGGTCAAAAATTCGATCAACGTTCATATGAAATTTTGAATGCAGATTTTTAGAGAGTCAAACCAGAAGTCTTTAGAGGTATGTCACTTCGAAATCGGACCAAATTTGGTAAAGTTATGTACTGTGGAATGCCGATTGTGGGTCACCTTTTTACAACTCATCGGAAACTTTAAAAAAAACTAACATGAGAAAAGGTCAAAAATTCGATCAACGATAAAAAGAAAATTTTGAATGCAGTTTTTTAGAGAGTCAAACCAGAAGTCTTTAGAAGTATGTCACTTCGAAATCGGACCAAATTTGGTAAAGTTATGGACTGTGGAAGGCCGATTGTGGGTCACCTTTTTACAACTCATCGGAAACTTAAAAGAAACTAACATGAAAATGGGTCAAAAATTCGATCAACGTTAAAATGAAAATTTTGAATGCAGATTTTTAGAGAGTCAAACCAGAAGTCTTTAAAGGTATGTCACTTCGAAATCGGACCAAATTTGGTAAAGTTATGGACTATGGAAGGCCGATTGTGGGTCACCTTATTACAACTCATCGGAAACTTAAAAAAACTAACATGAAAATGGGTCAAAAATTCGATCAACGTTAAAATGAAAATTCTGAATGCAGATATTTAGAGAGTCAAACCAGAAGTCTTTAGAGGTATGTCACTTCGAAATCGGACCAAATTTGGTAAAGTTATGGACTGTGGAATGCCGATTGTGGGTCACCTTTTTACAACTCATCGGAAACTTAAAAAAACTAACATGAAAATGGGTCAAAAATTCGATCAACGTTAAAATGAAAATTCTGAATGCAGATATTTAGAGAGTCAAACCAGAAGTCTTTAGAGGTATGTCACTTCGAAATCGGACCAAATTTGGTAAAGTTATGGACTGTGGAATGCCGATTGTGGGTCACCTTTTTACAACTCATCGGAAACTTAAAAAAAAACTAACATGAGAAAAGGTCAAAAATTCGATCAACGATAAAAAGAAAATTTTGAATGCAGATTTTTAGAGAGTCAAACCAGAAGTCACTTCGAAATCGGACTAAATTTGGTAAAGTTATGGACTGTGGAAGGCCGATTGTGGGTCACCTTATTACAACTCATCGGAAACTTAAAAAAACTAACATGAAAATGGGTCAAAAATTCGATCAACGTTAAAATGAAAATTTTGAATGCAGATATTTAGAGAGTCAAACCAGAAGTCTTTAGAGGTATGTCACTTCGAAATCGGACCAAATTTGGTAAAGTTATGGACTGTGGAATGCCGATTGTGGGTCACCTTTTTACAACTCATCGGAAACTTAAAAAAAAACTAACATGAGAAAAGGTCAAAAATTCGATCAACGATAAAAAGAAAATTTTGAATGCAGATTTTTAGAGAGTCAAACCAGAAGTCACTTCGAAATCGGACTAAATTTGGTAAAGTTATGGACTGTGGAAGGCCGATTGTGGGTCACCTTATTACAACTCATCGGAAACTTAAAAAAACTAACATGAAAATGGGTCAAAAATTCGATCAACGTTAAAATGAAAATTTTGAATGCAGATATTTAGAGAGTCAAACCAGAAGTCTTTAGAGGTATGTCACTTCGAAATCGGACCAAATTTGGTAAAGTTATGGACTGTGGAATGCCGATTGTGGGTCACCTTTTTACAACTCATCGGAAACTTAAAAAAAAACTAACATGAGAAAAGGTCAAAAATTCGATCAACGATAAAAAGAAAATTTTTAATGCAGATTTTTAGAGAGTCAAACCAGAAGTTTTTAGAGGTATGTCACTTCGAAATCGGACTAAATTTGGTAAAGTTATGGACTGTGTAAGTCCAATTGTGAATTACCTTATGACCTGTCATCAGAGACTTAGAAAAAGGGTTTATATAATAATTTTTGTCCTACCTGCATGTTCTTGTGTCCCACAGCCAATGCTCGGGTCCAGCCGACGATAAGGCCTTCTGTGATCGGGGTCACCAGGCATCCCTCGTTATTGGCCAGCTGGAGGCCATCGAGGAATATTCGCTGCGCTCGATCCATTTCGTGCAGAAACACTTCGGGCGTTTCCTTAGCAAGTTGGCTAAAAATAGTGGCGCCCAACTGGCGGTCCTTCGCGTCCACCGACAGACAATTGGCCTCCACAAAGGCAAGGATCGCGGAGCTCCACTCGCCGGGTTCCTGGGACATGGCCAAGCCCACGATGCGGACGGTGGGGCCGCGCAGTTGCTCCACATCGTCGTCAACCAGGGACTTCAATGCATCGAAGAGTAGAGCAAGGATCACTGAGCTCTGCTCGGTGGTGAGGGACTCCCAGTACTTGCCATCAGTGATCTGCGCTTCCAGGACCTTGGCTGCGTTTAGGCGGACGCTTACCGCGTTCTTGGAGCTCATCAATAATGCGCAAGAGGTCCTTGTGCCATCGCCATCGCCATCGCCGAATTCTTCAGCCAGGGCTTCGCTGGCAGTACAGACTTCCTTCTCCTGAACTGAGGACATGCTATTGAGAATGGTGATAGCCTGATCCTCGCGATTATTCATTGTGGATTGCATTTTAAGAATTAATAAACTTGGTAGTATTTTACACAAAATATGAAAATATATAAATGGAAAATGTTGTTAGAGACACGAGCGTACTGTGAGGTTTAAAAGTAGGTAAGTGAGTAAGTAGACATTTGGGTCGTACGCATACTTGACTGCCATAGTCAGAGCATTCTTGATTTGAGTTCTGGACCAGTTTCGAACTTTGAAAGTTTATCTTTGTATTTTATCAAGTTTTTAATGGCACTTATGTGTTTTAAATAAAATATGCATTTTTATTTTCATGGGGAGCCACTTAAATGTTTTCTAATTCAGTTTCTAAAAATGTTATCTAAAAGTTCACTTCAAGATCTTATAATTGCATTAATTGAATTCCAATTTTAAGGTGTGGTTTTATGTTTTAATAATTTAATTATGGCCAAGTTTTTGAATCATTTTTATTTTGGCTTTTTGTAAGTTTTCAATGCCTTGCAGAAAGGGGACCCATAACTCTCCTAATTAAATTCGGGGCTTCAAGTTGCTGTATTCTTTAATAATCAGCATTTAAACGTATTTATTTAATAGTATACAATATTTCGGACCCATTTTGGGGTAAGTATTACAAATTGTCGATGGCTAGCAGAAAATTGACCCACAACTGCAATGAAACCAGATGGCTCTAAACTCTCATATTTGCTGGTCAAAAGGCGTTTCACTTGTCGTTCAGATCAGAATTTGGGGGTGCCAGTGCTCCTGTCCCAGAAACCCATTCCTGCCCTCTGGGATCGCCGGGTTTGGGGTCCGGTGTGTCGGGTCGGTATGTGAGACCCCGGGGCGGATTCGTCGGCGGTGGCAGGGGCGGCGGGGGCGGTATCAGCGGCAGGGGGTGCTTCAAGGGCCAGGGATAGACGCCGCCGTGCCGCTCCAAGATGCCACTCTTCTGCGGCTGCCTCAGCTCGAAGGGGGGGCTTTTTTGGGTGGCGGCCAGCACCTTGGCCTCGCACTGCAGGGCGTTGTAGAGCTCGATCTTCTTGCGGGTGACCCTGTGGGTGGTGGGTGGACTGATGGCCTGGTTAACGCAATTGTCGCGCCACAGCTCAAACTCGCCGTGGGTGAAGGCCAGGTTCGAGACGTCGTTGATCTCGTGGTGCATCACCAGATCCTCGTAGCGCAGCTTCAACGCCACATTTGTGGGTATGTCCCCGACCTTGTAGCCGATGTCCAGTTCGCCGAGGCCCAGGATCTCGGCGATGCGGTAGTCGGGCAGCTCCTCCCGCCCATTGATGTTCACCCGGACGAAGCATCCCGTGACGGCCTGTTCGAAGGCGGGCCGGAGCAGGAGCAGGCCGATCCGATGGCGACTCAGGCGCAGCTGCTCCAACTCGCGGCGACTGGCCACGGGGACATCCGGAGCGGGGGCCCTCTCGTGTCCCTCCGCCCACCTCTCGTCCTCGTCGTCGATTCGCAAGGGCGAGGACCTCAATCGCCTCAATTCCCGGACTATTTCCGCCGCCGGGCGACGAGTCTGCCGGCCGGACATGGACATTCAAACGGTTTGCTCTGCTCCACCAAATGGCGCGCTAAAAGCATTTAAACAATTTTTGCTGACTTTAGAGATTTGCTTGGACCAAAAATGAAATGGTGACAACTGGATCGAGGCCGGGAAAACAGTTTGAGAAAATTCAGAAATGAAAATACGGATTAAGACTCCTTTAATTCAGGACATTATTGTTCTTTTGACATTCATTTATGTGCCATTTTATTAAGTAATACTTTAAGTAAAAGTTACATAAATATATTATAATCATTTAAATTAAATTACAATCTTAAAAAATGTATGTTCTTATCAGATAAAAAAATTAAACATAATTTATTATGAATCAGACAACATTTTACAGATAGATTTTCTCAGTGTTGTGTGCAGAATTAATTAGGCATTTCAATTGTCTTTGAAAGGCGGCCAAATTGTAAAAACGGTTTTACGAGCTTATATGTGGTTTTCTGTAAGGTATTTTTATATACCCTTTTTTTATATTTTTTCAACATAAGCTCCTAGTATTTGGATTATTTTGTAATTTAAGTTGAACCCAATGTAAACTTTCTTTGCCATTTTTGGTACGAGTGACAAGCAAAATAATTTCAAACAAAATCTTAGAAAGAAATAAGAGGCGAAAACGTATTATAATGTTAATAGTTTGATTCTATTGAAGTTTATTTTAAATGGCATTTTAAATTAAAATATTAGTAACGTAAAATTGATTACATATTTTTGCAGGGTATAGTTGGACGGGTATTTTTTATCTAGTTCATCCATTGGAATGCATTTAACGACCCGCCTCCGTTTTATGCCCTCCATAAATGCGAGGGGCCAAACTATTAAATTTATATTAATTTCTCAGTTTTTTCTTGGCGAGCATTTCACTTGGCACCCGCTGCTTAACCCCCTATTGCCCCTTCCCCCCTCATTCCGATTATACCTGCTGGAGTGAAATGGGTGGATCTTTTCCCATTTGGCAAAAGATTTATTATACAATTGCTTTAATTACAGTTGCAGCTAATTGTATGCGGACCTCCCGGGCAGATGCTACTTTTGATGCTGGCACAGAGCCCATTGAGTGGTGGTAAGGGGGGTAAGGGGGGGCGGGGGGTTTGGGTAGTGGATGCTGGGTTAATGGGTGGGTGGTGGTTGGCTGATGGAGGGGTAATGCAAAATCTTTGCATGCTTTGTATGTGAGTCTGCATAAATAACTTGGTTGTATGTGTGGCACATCGAATATGCTGCTCACGCACAAATTTTCCTTGCGTTGCTCCTCGGCCTTGCCACTCCCACTCAGCGCCCAGCCCCCAACCGCCCACCATCTGCACCACCACCCCCTTTTCACCCCAGAATCTTTGGATCCTCTGCCCCATCCTTCAGCATGCGCACACACTTAAGGGCAAACTCGTTTATGCAAGCTCAGTCATCATCATCATCATTATCATCATCGTCATCTACATCCAGCGCCACAACAGCATCGCTATCCAGGCCATATCCCATATCCTTTAGCCTCTTTCCCCCCTTCCCCCATTCCCCCGTAAGCCCCACCCACTCACAACATCCAACACCTCCTCATCTTCGATGAGCTGACCAACAGAAATTCCCTTCGATTCCGATGATGCCTTCTTTTTTGGACATACAGCGAACGACACACTGCGGATAAATAGGTTAGGCGAAGGCCACCAAGGAATATTAATTATATATAAATATTTAAAATTTTAAATTAAAATATTTTACATAAAAAAAACTACTAAGAGCAATACAAATTTATCACTAAATTTCGCCTTTTGAAATATATTTTTATTGTTTTTGGGAGCCTGGCATATTTTTCAGTGCACACATGATGATAAAGATGGAAAAAGATTTGAAGAGGATGAGAATTCGCAGCATTAGACGGAAAGTTTGGGGAAGAGATCCCAAATAAAAACCTTTGTTTTATAATAAATGTATAAATCCATTTCGTAGTCCAATACTTTTGGGAAACGCATTGAGAAAAACTGAGACATTAATCAAAAAAACTATAAGCAATGGATGGATACAAATATATGGTTTTATATATACACTTTAATAGTTTATTTAATCGTTTGTTTTTACCCTAACCTAGTTGACTGCTTGGCAATTAAAAAAGATAATTGGAAGCACCTAGCTTTATTTGATGTAGCTAAATCAAAAACTTTAACTTGGTCAGACAGACAAATGGCATGCAGTATGTATTCTTAGCTTGCTGATAAAAGGCATAATTCCTTTGCTAAACTTTAAAACAAAGCATGTTGCGTTGAAGTTATTAAAACGCCGTAAACCTGAGCATCATGCAAATAATCTAAACAGAGTGGCCATGGGTGTGAAAAATCCTAGAAAATGCTGAATGCCATGAGAACCATCCATCACAAGGGCATCAGCTGGTGAGGACCCAACATCAAGTCTACGAGGCTCAAGAACTTTTCCTCGAACACCTTTGGGCCGGGGGGCGAAGTACAGTCACCGCCACAACGGCCAGTCAGCCACGCCTTGACGTTGACAGGCTGTGCAAAAAGTTTGCGTCCACCAGGAGAGCCAGGACCAGGCGAAGGAGGAGCTCTGGGGGCGTAACCCTCATCCAGTTGGCTGACATGCCGAGCCCAGAACCCTTTTCCCCCCGCCCGACGGGGCTGTCCAGAAATGGAGACATAAGTATTTAACTGGCTGGTTTCTAAGCCTTAATGAAATGCAAAATAATACCCTTGCCGAATCATTGATTCTTTAGAAAACATGGCCACATTGCGCCTATTCTTTAGGTAGCATGGTAACATTGTCCCCTTCGTAGCGTGGCAAGGCCACACTGGCCCTTCTTTAAGGTTTCAAGGTCACCAAAATCCACCAAAAGAATATTATTGTTTCACCAGTCTAGTAATACTTACTTGGCCGTATTCGAAACGAACTCGAATTCAGTTGGTAGTAGGCAAACGCACTTACCAAAAACTCACGGACTTAAGTGCTGGAAAATTCCCATACAGCAAGTGGCGGCGGACGCAGGCTGGCTAAGAGCGAATCTAGGATGCGGATACCCATGTCAAAAAAAGAAGACAAAGAAGGAAAAGGCAACAGGAATGTGACTAGGCCAGGGGCAGTTGCCAGTTGCGAGTTGCCAGTTGCCAGTTGCCAGTGAGGCAGTGAGGCAGTCAGGCAGGGAAACTTGTTTGTTGCACAGAAACAAAAGCGCTTCCGCTTTTCATGTAAAATGACAGAAACAAGTGTTAATGGTTTTGGGCTTAGGCAAAAGGCAATGGAGCCGCCAAACGCGAAGGGAAAAGTAGGAAGGGCGCAGGATAAAGGACGCAGGACGGACAGCTGGACAATGTGCAGTCCAAGCAGATTAGATTGCACATTAGAGGTGTGGTGGCGAAGTAGTACCTCTTTCGTAACAATTTTCCCGCTTTACCAATGATCTATTCAAAAGTGAAAAAGTGAGTTTTCAAAGGAGCGCTCGATTTCTTTTAACTGTATTATATACAACACGCATATTCATGCAAAATCACTTTACATTTTACACTTAGTTTTGTGGTAATAAACTGTCATACCTTGGACTACTTTCTATATGAAAAAAACCTAAAATAAAAACCTAATTCTAAGGAAATACAAAGTAAAAGCAATGCTAATGTTAAATCATTAAGATCACATCATAAAATTGTAAGTTAGCACCCCGATAGGAATTGTTTGTTTCCTATTTTCCTTGATAATTTGATCATGATAATTTGTGGTCTTCCTTATGACAATCAACTCTGGTTGCGTGTCATGACAGTAAGCCGTACTTCCTACTTTCTCTAGGCTTTTCTCTGCCCCATCTCTTCCTTTCCCCTTTTTTTGTTCATTTAATTTCTTTTTTCCCGCTCCCCGCCCCTCAATGTTTCAGTCTGGGCCAATTTCAGTGTGAAACCACCGCAGTCTGCCCCGCAAAACCCCAAAAACCCAACCACCAGACCCTTGCACCAACTTCTCGCCCCCTTTTTTCACTCCGCCTCTGTCTGTGACGTGAGCTCTTTTGCTATTTTGAGCTGGATTTTTTGCTACTTTTTTTTGCCTAGTAGATATTTTTTTGTTTCCTTGTGCAGTTGCAGCTTTTTGCATTTTACCTCCAGGAATTTTTCGTTCCGTATGCATATGCAAATGCCTCGGCCTACATGTGTCGGTGTCTGTTACCCCGCAAAACCCCTCCCGCACGTCCCTTTTTTTTCAGACCTACCAACCTCCCCCTACCCCCACCCCCCATTTGGGGCATATGGGAAACTTTTGCCAGCATGTTGCCTATTGCAGTTCTTTTTTTCTGCACTCATTTCTAGCTGATTCCGGGGACTCCCCCTTCTCTAGTGCAGAATTACAATAATGAAAATGTATTTGCAAAACTCGCCTAATTAGTTGAATATGAGCCATGTTGGGTATTCAAATATGCACAGGCAGGCTGTCAGACAGGGACAGCCAGCAAGGAAAGAGAGAGAGACAGGGATGTGTGGCACAGATAGCAAACACGAACTGCGAGAAGCTTAAAAAAAAAGTTACTCAATTGCACTGCCTTTGTTTGACAGGCAACATGAAAGCATTTATTGCGGTGCCACTGTACTGCAACTCGACCTTTTTTAGAACTTTCTTTTATTTTAATTCGAAGAGCAAAGGTTAAAGAGGCTTCGATTTTACAGCCATGGTCTCACGTTCTTTAAATGGACACTTTACCCTCATTGTCAGGAATTGGCGTACAAATTCCGTTCGAATGCAGTCCTTCAATATTTATTTTCCAGTTCATTTTAAATATTTTTCTAATAAATAAATAAAATTATCAATATTCCTACAATCGGTATATTAAATTATACCTATAATATCCGTATTTAATAGATAAATATAAAATATATTTTACACATAATACAAATCAGACACAATATTAGTTAACTTGGCTGGAAGGCCAAAAAGTTAACCCAGGACATCAGGACTGAACATATTTTGAATATTGCAATGTACATTTTTAATGCTGTGAAGATTTATTTCAAATAATATTTGTCTTAAAACCTTTATAAAAATTTCTCAAATATATCAAAATTAGCTTAAGAAATCCGGTGACAAATTTAAGTAGAGCCCATAAACCTTTCGTAATATTAACCCACTTTTGCCAGTGGGGGCAAGTGTTAAAGTTGTCGAGAGCATTGAACGCACCTGCGACACCTGTCCTTCGACTTTGACTTTGGCTTAAAAACAAAGAATTAAAAAGCTCGAAATTATGATTTTCTTTTTACCCTTGGCTCAGTTTTATGCGTTTGGCAGCAGGTGAGAGCATAAATTTGTTGCCAACGAAAAACTTTTTTGTTTTTGTGTGTGTTTTTTTTCGGAGCCGGGGGCCTTAGGATTTAAGCTAGGAACGCAAAAAAAAAGCCTGTCAAACAAGAGCAAACATAATCGACGGGCATTGGACAAGCAAATTTACACAAATCACCACATTAGTGGGCGCTGTGGGCACAGTGGGCGTGGCAGATGGGAGCACACACATCATAATCACAACACATCAAGTGACAATCAAAACCGCAAACAGACAAACGGCATCCCAGAGCAGCCTGTAAGTGATATGTGGGGGCATTGGGGGGTTAAGGCTGGTCTGCCTGGTGGGTGGTGGTTTTCCAAAGAGGGTTGGGGGTGGCAAGGGGTGGGCACGCCCCCAGGGTCGTGGGTGTCCCACATGTGTCCGTAATGACGATTAACTGCTGAGCCGCAATTAACTGTGAACGGGCGGAAATACGCTGAATGACAGCTGGAAAAGCGGGTGGTGAGTGGGTGGAAAATAAGGCCGTAAGGTCGAAAGGGTGGCAAAAGCGGGGAAAAGCGAGGAAAAGCGAGGAAAAGCGGCATCCACCGGAAGCCGGCGCTAAGGACAGAAGTCAAGGTGGAATAAAAGGTGGCCTGCAAGTCGACCAGAAAAAGTACATAAGCACGATGTGAAGCAGACAAAACACTCACAGAAAACAACAGAATAAAAATAAAATAATATTTTATTTTTAAGCTAATTAACATATACAAAAATAAAAATTATCACCCCATACAAATGGATATAAAAGGACGCACTTGTTTTTATTATATAAGTCATACAATCAACACATATAAACATATATATGTATAAAAGGATTAATTTCCATTAAACTAAACATACAATAAAATGCTTTTATTTTAAAATTAACTTTTAATTTGTCTCGCTCATATCGCTTATAAAATAACAGTAACTTGCCTATATGGGTAAAAATATGGAACTTGCCATTTTGAAAAAATAAATTAATGTAGCTGTCATTAAATGCTTTTACTCCCGTGATCCCTGTAACACACTATAACTTGTGGGCTAATTAATAAGATAAGCTTATTTAAATAAGATAATGTCAATCAACAAAGCTAATAACAGAATTATGTATTTATAATTTAGCTAACAAACTTCGTGAGAGCTTCTATTAATCATAAAAAAGAAGTCACAAATGAATCATGTATTCGTTCAAAGAGACATTTAATCATTCCCTTCGCAGCCATATGAATGAATCAGAAGGCGATTTATATGAAGCCGAGTGAATAAATGATTCATAAATGATTTCTGACCAGAGAACTTGTACTTTCCGTACTCCCACTTCCCTGTACATTTATTAATAAAGAAAATGGAAAAATTGGAGCATATGTGAGAGTTTTTCCTCCGTTTTTCCGGGGGGTGTGAGATTTGTGATATGAATGAGTGCCGAGTAAGGCAAACAAATGCGCAAATAAATCGAGCTGGGTGGGGAGTTGTGTTATGGGAAAAGTGGGTGGAAAATTAGGGGGCTTGGGGGAAATTTTGGGTGTTGGAAAAGCGGTAGCGTAAAGGACAGCTGAGGACGGATAATGATTATGATGGCGCCCACCTAGGCACGCGTTTTGGCCCAACTTTGGATGACAATTGCAGCGCATATCCGCTTCCGGTACTCCACCCCCTCACAGACACACACAGAGCCACAGGACATTTATCCTAATCACACACACACACACACACGCAGGACACTGAGAGCTTATTTATGTGCCCAACTTCTTTTCGACATTGTTCTTTTATTATTTTAGTCCTTGTCGCCTCCTCCCCGAATCTTTGTGCCATTTTTGTCGCAATTTAGCTAAAAGCGTCGTCTAAGAGGAAGTCCTTTTTATACTCGCATTCCCCTCCGTCGCTGTCCTTAATCTCATCCCACATCGGCTGCTGCTCCTTTTGACATGCCCTCATAAAGGAAAAGTCGACGAAAAGTGGGTGGTGTGGCCGGAAAAGCGCCGGCTTACCAAAACCGCCTTTGTCCTTTTTGATATAGCATCCTCCATTTCTCGCCAGATCTCGGAAATTGTGAGGCATTTCCCAAGCACTTAATCGATTAATTAAAAACAATCAGGACATTTTACCGAGTTTCTCGTTTATTTTTCTTTCGCTAAGACATATTAAAAACAACCGTTCGTTGTTATTTTTATTGAATTTATATTGTAGCTTAACCCATGTAAATATATGAAAGCCGAATTCGTCCAAGATTCGATTTGGTAAGAGTAGTGCACTCAACCGATTCGCCTAAAATCAAGGATTTTATCATAAAGATAATTAGTACTTAAATCAAGTTGTAAAATGTATCTTCCTCATTCCCCTCACCGATTAACTTCTATCTTGTGGATTGCAATAATGCAGAAGTATCTTTCGTCCCGACATATACTTACATTAAGTCGGCCGTTTTATCTTCACCCCATTCCACCTGCTTTGATAATAATTTTGTGTTTCGGCTCTTATTTTCCGGGCGCATTTTCCAACTAAACTGAGAGTGGAAAACAGTTAAAAGTGCTCCTATTCTCGTTAAGTTTCAGTGCACGGCCGTTAGGTGTCGCTTTATGGGCACATTTTAGCATTTTCCATATGTTCTTAATACACCGAAAGAATAAATGTGACTCAAGCCAGTACTAGTATTTCATATTTAATTCTCTTTGCTGTTTCAAATGAATTTCATTTGTTACATTTTTTTTTAAAACTTTCAAGACCAGTTAGAATACCAATTGCAAATAAAAATTATTCTTTTGATTTCCTTGTTAAATTATTACACTATTTTTTTAATTAATTTAACTTTACTTTAATATTTTATAATCGCAGTATTTCTAAATCTAAATTGCCAAGTTTTTTAAAAGTTAGAATACGCTGAAAACTTAATAATTTCTTAATAAAAAATTCGTTTAACTGGGAACTGTTAAGTTTGAGTTCAAAAATACAATTAGTATAAAAAGATAGTAATTTAAATTAGTATTTTAGCCAGATAATTGTAATGTAAGTAGGGCTTTTTTGTCAGTGCTTAGTTCCAGTTTGCCGGGTTCCTTCGACTTGACTTATTACTCGCAGAAAAAGCAACACACACATGTGCTGTAAAAATGAAAATGGCGCTACAAAAATGAGAAATGAAGAATGACAACATCAAATTAGCTTCATAAAAATGTCGACTCGCTCAGTGGCACAGAGTTCCTTTTTTTTTTCTTTAAGAGAGGGTGAGGGGGCTTGTGGGCGGGAATTGTGTGAAACAATACAGTTTATAAAAATGAGAGTGCAAAAATATT
Source organism: Drosophila kurseongensis (assembly GCA_018153305.1). Classification (NCBI taxonomy): domain Eukaryota; kingdom Metazoa; phylum Arthropoda; class Insecta; order Diptera; family Drosophilidae; genus Drosophila; species Drosophila kurseongensis. Next base: position 4,001,892 of record JAECXX010000141.1, read on the forward strand.
TTTATGATAAATGACTGTAAACGAGCACGTGAAGGCAGGGAAAGAAGGGGGGCGGGGCGCTTCAACCGAACTTGGAGCCAAGGACATTCCATAGACACATAAACGTGCTGCTGTCAACCGCACACGCACATGCCGGCACACCCACACACGCACGCCCACACACACCCGCACACACACACGCCCACATAGGGACATCTATATGACAGGAGCATTTTGGCGTCGACATTGACATTTCCGGCCGCCGAGGAAAAGCGGGAAAGGTACAGCAGCAACAGTTGTCCTTTGTCACCAAAGCCCCCCCTCTATTTTTCACCCCAACCCTTGAAAATTTCACACGCCCGCAGCGACATGTGTCACACGCACACACACTGACGTAGTCAAGTTTTTTTTTCTTCATATTTCCCGACTGATAGATGGCAAGTTTGACGATCTTGTTGCCGAAATAAAGCGATAAGTGCTGGAAAAGTGTACTTTGCCCTAGCCACATGTTCATAGCTGGAATAAAACCCAGCCTTGAAACTAAAAAATGGGAGATGTAAAATAACATAGAATTTGCGTATAAATGTCAGTTGAGATTTCTTCGGTCTTCTTAAATGAATGTTATTTCCTTTCCATAAACTGCAAATTTAAGCCGATTCAATGTATACAAAATATAAAAAAAACAATTGAAATAATCACGACTATTCCATAAAATACAACATCATGTTCTAAATATGGTTACCGGTAGGATAAAAGGTAATAAAAAAGGACCTTAAATATAAATTATAAAAAAGTAAAAAAGCAATTTTTCACAGCAATTTTACTAGTTATATAACTTAAAAAATTAAGATATGGGATTGTGGGAGTTGTGAGCTCACAAGAAATGAAATAAAATTAAACTCTTTTTTGGATTGACTACTGACTCAGTTCTTTTTGGTTTTGTTTGTGTTACGTTCACTCATTTTAATGTTAGTTTTAATGGTTTCCCCAAGGTCATAATATAATTTTCTTGAACTATTCGGCACACTCAATAAATACAGCATTAATTTCGCCCTGCTGTACAGCTTTTAAGGACCCCTACAAAACCACTTCGCCATCTGTTGCGGTACTCCATATAAACTCAATATTATGATAATACCGAAAACCGTACAATTCCATTGGCAAAAGTTATTGACCGCATGCCGAAAGTTTTCATAGATTGGAATTATTTTGGCTTCCTTGCCGGTTGGCAAGTTTTGCGTGTACAGTCAACCGAAACTTATTATTAATATCCTTTAGTGTGCTGCAGTGTGGATTTTACTGCCAAGCTTAGCTCTTGCTATTTGTTTAATTAGATTTCTCAAGTGGGAACCTCAGAAACCGCACATTTTCTCAAGACTTTCGTTAGCGGAGGGCAGCGGAGAGTGTTTTCCATTGCAGGCGGGTGCAATTTTTCGAACTGTTGCTCTTGGAAAGGGCGGGAAAACCGCAAAGGAAAATCCCTCGGCCAGTCTCCCGTTTTCATTCCTATCGAAACAAAGCTATTTTTCAAGGGGGAAGGGGGAAGGGGGAAGGTGGAAGATTTTCCTCGCTGTCTCGCAAATATTTCAGTGAGAACTTTAGCATTTTGTGCACTTTAATTTGCGGTGAGCAGAACTGGCAAAGTTTTTCCCCAACCTTAGACCCAAAAACCCGAGTGACCGCATCAAAGAGCCACTGCGAGGGCCATTTGTAAACAGACAAAAGCTAATAGCTGCGGCACGAAAACTTCCACCAACAACCAGCAATGAAACTTGCATTTCCTCCTCTCAACTAATTCCGGTTTCTTTACAATATTTAGTTTTTCCATTGTTCTCCAACTATTCGCCAGATTTCCATCCGACTCAATTAAGAATTTCGCTGGGAAAAAGTTTGGCAAGTATGACGTGCCAAAGGTAAAGATAAATGAAACCTTGCATGGCGTATTATACAAATTAAATAGGTTTCGATTAGGATTCAGTTATTTGTGTCACAAGTTCATTAGTTATATATATTTTAAATATTTCAATTTATTATAATTGGTCACATAAAATATGTTATTCAATTTAAAGTACTTGAAAAATAAAGTCTGATTATTGTTTTTTTCGAAACTAGCTCTTCCATTCAATCGGGGTACTTTTTCTTGATGCTGTAAATTAATAAATATTTGATAAAATATTTAGTTGAAAATCAAATAATTCGCATAGAGGATGCGAAGGTTTCTCTAAAATTCGTAGAAGGTGGATTGGTTGCTAGAAGTTCAGAATTGGCTGTCGCCGTCTTAAACTCTCGTTAGGTTAATCGCAAAGTGCCCTAATTGAATTTCATTTCGTATTAAAGCGCCCCAGTGGGCGTGGCAGTGGGTGGGCTAACCAATCTGGGCATTATTAAATTATCCCTTAGACACCGCAATCGCACTCCCCCCCTCCCCCCTGGAATTCCTCTCACTCGGTCTTGGCTTTTGTTATTATGAGCTTTGCTTTGGCTTTTTGCCACTTTTCAGTTTGGTGCCAGGCGCTTTTCAGTCATTAATCTTCTTTGACGCGCTTAAATCACATGAATAACAAATTAGATGGCATATTAGTACGTGGCTTTACCGCCTTTGTAATATTTTTTTTTTAAATCCGACAAAATGTCAAATGTTGTGGTACAAAAAAAAAAAGTGAAAGAAAAAGGGAAACAAGGGAAAAAGAAAGCCCACAAAAAGAAAGGGAAATGAGAGTGAAAATTAAATAACAAAGAGATCTCGCTCCCTTGGCTCTATATATTTTTGCATAATTCATTGGCCTGTCTAACGGTGCGTATGCGTTATCCCCACTTTCCCCTTGAGCTTTTCCGTACCCCCCCCCCCAAGCCCACACACATATTTTTCGCCTCTTTGTGCTGTCATTTTGCTAATTAGCTACGCATTTTCATTGTCGTTAAAACTCCTTTCATATGCATATTTACCCACTCCGCCGAGTATTTATGTTTTTCGCCTTGTGTCCTCTCATTCTTTTAATGCAATTTAATTATTTTGCTATATGCTGTATGTGTCACAGACAGAAAGACAAAGCCCATGTCTTGTGACATGTGCCACATACCCCAACCTTTTTCCGCCTGCTTTCCTTCACAATTTGATAAATTATATGCATTTTTAATCTAATTAAATTGCAACAGGCGGCAAATGTCACTGGCTGCTGTTCTTTTTTATGGCCGTCGTCTTGTCATGATAAATGGGTGATATTTCTACAAAAGCCAGCAAGAATGCCTGAAAATGTCTCTCACCCGAACAGATCTTAATTCCTATACCCCATTTTCGTATATTCTATTCGTTGGAAGGTAGGTAACAGGTTGAAGAAAGCGTTTCCGACCCTATCAAGTATATATATTCTTGATCAGGATCAATTCTCTACCTGTCAGTCCGTCTGTCTGTCCGTATAAACGTCGAGATCTCGGTTTTTTTTAAAAACTCCTTAAAGACCTGGTAGAGGAAAGATCGGGCGGTACATGTCACAACCGTACCACACCAAATTTTAAATATCATACCATTACTTCAGACTTTGCTTGATATTTAAACAGTACGTTAATAAAAAGAAACGGGAACGGTAGCTTACTTCTGCAGCCAATGTGTTAATATCCTTGCAATAATGCTAAATTTGATGAGTACCACCTGCAATATGTCAATGCCCCTTTGACACCCACCAAAATGACTTAACGATAAATTCAATAAATTAAGTATTTAATAATTTAGTGTTTAATAAAGTTAAGCGGAAACTTGCATAATCCTTAATTCCTATACCCGATATATATATACGATACACCCCCAAACTCCGTTTTATTAGGGACTGCCCTTAAATGAATGTTTCCCGGGGTCCGAATTCAGGATTCCGGATTCAGGACACTAATTTAGCAAAGTCTACAAATAGCTTACCAACCCTCTCCACTTATCCATATTTGTGTTACTAAGATACGCAGATCAGTTGTAAAATAGCCTCAATCACTTTATCAAATCTCCCATTTCATCAAATGAACACAAATTAATACCAGACAGCATTAAGAGTACAGTATAGATTTAATATTTTTTATTAGTTTTAAAATATTTCATACTTAAACAGTGCGACTCATAAGGACTTGGGCCTTATCATTATTTCAGTGAACGTTAGTGATATCTGCCAGTCATTGTTATATATATATATATATATATATTTCATATTTTAACAGTGCTTTTTATAAGGACTTGGGCCTTATCATCATTTCAGAAAACGTAAGTGATGTAGTATAGTTGTAGTTATGCCATGAAGCCCAAAAAATTCCTCCAACACCTTTGCCATCTTTGAAGTATTTTCCATTGAGCGTACTGTAATTTTAAGTGATTAAGGTAAGAAGATTTAATAAGAGCATAAATAAACAGGTATACCTTCGTGAACAGGTTTTGTGCCACCATGCACCACATATAAGGGCACAATTTAAAAGAAGATTGTCATTATTCCGATCAAATGTGGAGAACTTTTGGTTCTTATTGAATGTAAGGGAGTCTCCGGCTTCACCAGAATATTCCCCTAGATTCTTCAACTCGTACAATTCCTCCTCACTTCCGATCACAAAGTCATCATAATAAGCGTAGCTGGTGGATCCATCAACACTTCCAAGCTTAATGTAGAGTTCGTGGGGTCGTGCCTCAGTCATCCGATGCAATTTTTCCAGCCCGACGAAGAATTCTCCACTGACCTTCCCAAATCCATATTTATAATCATGCCAGTTTCTCTCGAAGTCCTCGTATCCGTCAATGCGTCTCTGAATTACAGTCCAACCAGGTGGAGACGACGCACATGACACCTTAAATGGTTCCATCTCCCTGAGTTTTATTTGGTATTCCGAAAGCTGACTAGATAGTTCTGATTTTGTTTTCTCAATCGCTCCAATTTGTGTCTTAAAGTCCGAGATTTGTTCATCTCTACTTTTAAGGTCATTCTGCTGGCTTTTGATTTGCTTCTCTTTCACATTTAAAATATCTTCTTTGCTTTTGATTTGCTCCTCTTTCAGCCTTAAAATATCTTTTTTTCTTTTGATTTGACCTTCGGATATTTTTAACTTATTCTGCAAGTCTTTTATGGTGTCTTTTAGGGTATTTACTTGGCTTTTGAGTTCATCGTTGGCATCGGCTGTTATTTTAATCTGTACAAAATGATTTAAAAAAGGCGTTAAAACAATAATTATTGCATTCGTTTTCAATATTCTAATTAGTTTTTTCTGGGGTAAATCTTAATTGCGGTTAACACAAAAAGTGGATGTTTTATCCAATTAATCAATAGAAACACCTTCAAATACACCGATAAATGGCAGCGTCAATTCGAAACTAAAATAATGCAAGGAAAAAAATTTGAATATATCCTAATAGAGCTCTACATGCAATAGCATGATTGCAGTGCAGTATTATTAAATTATCTAAGACAAACTGTTACTATTGTGATTTTTTACATCCAATTTACCTATATACAAAGATAAACACTTTCGATAGGAACGCGAAAGGATGTCTTTCTATCCGTAACTCACCGTCCTAAGTTCCTCCGTTCTGTCCAATCTCGCATCCAGCTTGGTCTGCAGAGCCTTAATTGAATTCGCGAAGTCTTCTTTTGTGATGATCTTGCTCACTTTGTTCCCAAGTTCCTCAAATTGGTTCTTAATTTCGGAGTTCACCGCCATATGTTTTACTTCCGCCAGCTTGAACCTCGAATCGAGTCCGGCCTTCAGATCCTCTTGGCCTTGCGCCGTGGTCATCCTAAAGGAATCCTTAAGAGAAGTCTGCCCTGCCTTGATTTCATCCAACATAGTTCTGATACTATCAGTATCGTCCAATAACGGGTTGAGTGCTGCCAGGCAGAAGGAGCCGCATTGTTGTGGTGCATCTTGGAGAACACAAAACGACTGATCCTTTGAATTGAACGCAATTCCTCCTTGTACACTTGGAATAATTAGTAAGCCAAGCAAATAGGATAATAGCCTCAGCATTTTAAGATGTTCCATCTACTCAAATCGAATTCAAAAAGTGTACTGAAATGTAGCTTTTAGTTGATGAAACTACGAAGCCTAAAATAGTGCTGATAAGTGACTCTATACCAAATACATATAAATCTCTTATCCCGTCGCCGGAAATGGGAAGTAGATAAATATATTTGTGCTTAAAATATAAATGAAAGTTTTTGTTCATTTGGAAAACAACAAATATGCTTTATTAAATTCGTTGTTACCCCGACTGTAAAAATTGAAATCGCTTCTTTTTTTTTGGGTAGGGGCAATGCCAAAAAAATAATTTTCTAGAGGCAGATTTATCATCATTTCGCGGGATTTGCCAGCCATTAAATATATACACATGGCCTGGGAATAATTTCGCGATAAGCTCAAACCATGGCCAAATATGCATATTTATGTATTTATGTGTGTGCTATTATAAGCGATTTCGTTTTTTTTTAGCTGTATGCTTGTTATGCGATAATTGTATTTAAGGCACAAGCCGCTTAAAATCAGTTTTCTATTCCGCTTCTTTTTCAAATAAATATTCAACCATAAACGCACAGAAAAGGCAATGATACGTCCACTGCGATAAATCGCATCAACTATTAATGGAACCATATTAAAGTTGCTTATGAATTTTAGGACTTATTCTTAGCTTACTATGTTTCCTTTCAATACCATATTATAAGATCATATATTATACGATATTAGTATAATTCTATTTAACTATAAAAAATAAAATAAATCCATGTACCTATACATAAACATACATTTTGCTGTGCTTAATAAATTAATAAAATGTAAGTAAATACAAAAGATAAAACTAATAAATATAATAGTATGTAACCTATAAATTTAAAGTAAATAAAATTGAATAAATATTTAATGGGCAGCTTTACCTGCTAAGGCAACTAAAAACTAAACTAAAATAAACTAAGTCCTTTAACGTCGATATTTGTGCTCCAGAAATATTAGCAACCGCCTAAGAACAATGACGAAATTTCCTCAGTCCCTGAAACTTTTCCTACAATGCAACTTTCTGCCGCACACACACACACTGCAACAAATAACTGGTAGTTGACTGGAATTCCTGACTCCTCGACCATTGTGCCATAAAGCAGCGCAACTGTTGCACAGATGAGAATAAAAAAAAAAACAGAGGAAAACTTGGCCAAGTAAAAGCGGGAAAAGCCACTTGGAGGAAGCTAGTTAGCTAGAAAGAGAAAGGGCAGAGCCTGTTGCCACATAAACAGCAAATTTTATTAGATTACACATACGCCGGGTGGTCCCGCATGGAGAAGGCGAAAGCAACTGCATCGCATGAAAATCAGGAGGAGGAAAATTTGTGGTGGTGGGGAAGGCGAGGAAAAGCGGGTTAAACCAGCGACGGAAAGCGAAGTCAGAGTGCAACATTTTTATGACTCCCAGCGGATGTTTTGATACGTTTTTATGAGACGCGCGCGTGCTGTAAGCGAACGCCGACTTCCGCTCGCCATAGGCCTCGTCTATAACGCCCGGCCACACCCCCTTTTCGCCACACCGCCCCCCGACCACCCCGCCACTGACACTGCCTTATCGCACTGTTGAGCATTTGCTTGATGTGCTCTAATGGAAAACGGCAGAGAATTCGAAAACAAGATGCGGAAATGAAAATATCGCAAATATCTAAGCCCCTAAAATACAAATATTTTAAATCAATTAAAAAACCGTTATTAATAATAAGAAGGGTACATTTTGTTTCTTAAAAAAATTAAAAACCATCATACTAATATGATTCTTAATCAAACATAAAATGTATTTTTCACACAACGAAATTAAATTTAAAAAATATAAAGACTCAATGTTTTTTACAAAGAAGAGATTATAAAAAGTATATGATTATAGTATTCCAAGTAAATGTTTTATATTTCTTCTTTTGAAACGGAATTAAAATGATTAAAAAATACATAAATAAACGACTCACTTCTCGGGGTTTTTAAAAAGAATACATATCTTTTGTAGATAGGTTCCCTTTTTCGTACTTCCCATCAAATTTTAAGCACTGCCATGTAGAGTATAGAAAAGGGAATATATGCATGTATCTAAATATTTGCCCGACTGTCTTTCGCATTTATTGCAGGGCGACCAACTAGGCGAAGATTGAGGTGATTGCCATGAAGTCGAAATTGGTTCTGACAGGGAAATCGGCCCTTTGCATAAACAAATTCATCGGCAGTTGGCAAAAGGAACTCGAATTGATGACACATAAAAGCAAGTGGGAGCCAAATAAAATGAGGGAGTGAAAAATGGACCAAGGAGCTCATGGCATTTTATTTACCCATAAACGGGCACGAGGGTTAAAAGGGGTTGTTTAAAACCAACATAAGATTGAAACTTTTTTTTTTTAAGTTTATGTTTCAAGAACTATGTTTGCTGATCAATTGCGCGATTCTGCGCTTGAACATTTCATTTTTATGTAAATAAATTTTATTTTCTAGATAGAAAGATCCATTTTAGATTGAAGACTATTTGACACATTTGTTTATTTATTTATTACAAGCTGTAAGCTTAAAGTTATAAACTAAAGTTACAGCGGGGGTTAGCGGTCATGTCTACTATGACTTTCGGTTAGTCATATATTTATTTAAAATATTACTAAAAAACGGGGAAATGTTCTTAATAACTTATGAAATTTAATAAATCATATTTATACATTCCAGTTCATGAAATCAAACATATTTTCATGAGACCATTTGAAATCATATATTTTCTTTTGATAGAATAGTTTTACAACAAAATAATTATCAACAAATGCACAATCGATTATGGCCGATATGCTTGACATGTTTTCGTAATCCAAATCTGTACGAGCCAAACATTTCTTTCGTAGCAAATTCGAATCGTGTCCAACTTTTTGCACAGATCTCTGCTAATTTAAATCCAGTGAAACCTTGGAAAATCTTGAAAACTTTTCCCTCACATCTCTCTTGGCATTTCCCCATAAATCTCCGCCTCGATGGCTGACAAACGTTTAACTCCATGGCTTCGCCGTCATTTGGTTTGAAGTTGTGGGACTAACTAACTATGTGACCCGAACCCATAACACATTCCTCTCTTTAAAAGTTGCCCAAACTTTGGCAGCAGCCCTCTTACATTATCCCCGGTGCGGCAGAATGCCCCTGGCAAAAACCTTAGCCCCCGGAAAACCCCTTTTTTCCTTAAGGAAAATCCCACCCCCCTTTCCTACATTCCCCACTTTTCCATGGAGCATACTTTTCGGGCATGGCAAATGGCAGCGCTGATTTACTTTGCAATTACAGCCAACTGAGTGCCTGAGATGAAAGTGGGCGGTGGATGTTGGGTGGTGGCTGGTAGTGGGTGGGGCAGGGGGAGACATGGATGGTGGAGAGGGGGCCCAAAGCAATGAACTAGAAAGCTGTCTGATTAGCGTGCAGCCAGCAAAAGTTTCTCCACTCGCACACACACACAGATTTATTGAGCCCGCTGTCCGCGTCAATAATTTGCATGGGTTAAACGTACAGGAGGCAAGAAAATCCGAGGGCTAAGTCAACCTAGACCCCCAGCCCCGCCCCTTAACCCCTTAACGCCCCCATGCCTGACTTCCTGTGTCAATGGCCAGGGATTTACCTATGTATGTATGTGAATGCGGGAGAGAGTGTAAAAGCGTGTTTGGAAAAAAAAACTTTCTACGCTTTAGATCGAATTTCTTATTCTTCGCTTTTCTACAGGGTATGTCTAATATTAGAGGACTTTTGCCACACACAACATTTTGAGGGACGAAATATTGGATACCTAAATCTCTGTTATATTTATAAATATAAATATATGTTAACAGAATTGGATTTAGTAATTTATTTAAAAAATCCAAATAAATTCAAAATTTTTAATTTAAAGAAAACCAAAAACTTTTATTATTTTCATTTCAAGAACTTTAATAAACAGTTACATACATGTAGTAACTTGTATTAATTACATTTTATAATAAACAAATAGCCATAAAGCCATTTTTCAATTAAAAGGCTAATAAGAAAATTAGTTTACCGCAACTAAAAAAAAAACGTAAAAACAATATATTTATTTATGCAATTAACATTATTATTGATTTAAAGCGCATAAAAACGGCAAATCAATTAATTCGTGAAGACCTTGAGAGCATTTTATTATCGGTTTTAAGTACTTTTTCAGTAGTACTTTTTTTGTGTAGCTATTTCACTGCAGCGACAACCGAGTGACAATAAATTGTTAAGTGCAAAAAAGTTTATAGCATTTGAGTGAGTGAGTGATGGCCAACACACACGAACACAAAGTTCAAGACGGGCGAAACCCGCTTTAATATAAACTCAAACCATATCGGAGGAAGCCCCAAAAGTGCACTGAGCAAAAAACTCAGCCAGATGAGTGGAAAATCGAGACATTGCCGGTGCTTTGTTGTCTGGCTGCAGATTGCTACACAAAGAAAATCCCTCACGACTCGAACACAGAACGCACTTTGTTCCGGTCTGAGATATTGTATGAAACGATGAAAATATATGAATTCTATGCAAATAGGGCAACTGGTATAAATAAAACTACCTTTGCAACAGTACCATCGGTAGTCATTAACACAATTAAATGAACAAAGCGAAGACCAACTTTCTAAAAATTGTGTTGTTATTAATATAATTTGTATATTATGTATACCAAAATTATTATAAAGTCCTAGTCCACATTTAAGGGATTGCATAGGAAATGTTTCTCAATTTCTGAAAGTAAAGTAATAATATTCAAAATAAGATATGCTGTAATATTTCAGGTGACGTAACAATCTTTAGAGCTTAAAGGAAAATTCAAATACTTTAAAAGGACCTCACACACAAAGGCATTTTCATTGGTAATTCACTTAATCGTCGTTAGCAAATTAATTCTCGGAAATTCGGGATCTGCAACTGTTAACCTGTTACCCCATCGCCCGTGAAAATGATATTGACAGCCCCCCATTTCCCGGCCAACCGGTCCGATGATGAAGATTGATAATGTCCGGACAGCCGATGGCGGGAGTCCGAAAGTCCGAAAGTCCGGCATCCGAGATGAGGTGCTAACGATGACGACAACGGGCGGAGTTTTTGGGCGCCGGGGTACGGGTGCGATTATCAGGACTGGAGTTGGCATCATCAACAGTCGCCGGTCGTCCGATAAATCATGCATGCAAAGTACAGTGCAAACCCCCGAAATGTAACGACAACAGGCGGATTAGCACAAGACCTTTCTTATTCACGATAAGAATACGCTTCCCTTCTCTTTCTACCTAATCAGCATTCAAATAGAAGCACTCATCTATTGTGCTCTCTTCTTTTGGGGTATCATGCTATACACACTTATGAAAAAAATGTTGTTGTCTTATTAAACTATGGTATATATCATCATTACTTCCTAATTAGTTAGTTAGTTGCTTTATAACCATGGAAATAAATGATATCTTGACTTCTTCGAGCTTTGTTTTAAAGTTATAAAATGTATATAAATAGATACAGACTGGCAAGTACTTGGAAACCTTTGGAATTAGAGAAACCTTAAATTTTAATTTTAATTTAAGTTTTTCGTAATCTTTTTTAAAGGTCAACGCGAATTCTTTCTTAATACCGAAGGGTATTCGAAGTACCAGTCCCATGAGGTTCCTCCTCCGATTATCTCTCACTCGAAGCGTCATTCCACTCAAAGTCAACGCTGCCGCCTCCGTCTCTTTCCCGCCGGCATATCCCCGTCTCTTTCGCCACTGTTGTCGCTTTACCTAGCGTCAATGTCCGCCATCAGTTGCATTTTGTCAGCGGTTTCGTGACGAAGCTCCAAGCGGTTAACTCCATCAATTAAACGCAAATTCATTTTTTTTCGAGTGATTGTTTCGTGGGTGGGAAAACAGGGGAAAGTCAGGAAAACCCGGCGATGGGCCAAGAGGATCAGGAGCTGTTAATACGCGGGGGCAGCAAGCACCCATCCGCCGAGCATCTGAACAATGTGAGTAGAGTCCGTTGAGCCGCAGGAACTGCGATTGCAACATCCGCGATTTCAATCCGCAGCGTGAGAACGGCGGGCCACAAAGGTGCAAACCGCAATTGCGCAAGAAAATAAAGACCTAAAACAAAAGATGCCAGCAGTGTGATCAAAATAAAAGCGCTTTCTGTAGATTAAATTAAACCATTGAGAATGGTAAACGACAAAATATGAAAATTACGCAGAAAATCTGCTTAATAATTGTTGAATATTAAATATTCAGCAAATATTAAATGAATTCTTACTTTTAAACCAAGATATTTCATTGTTACTTTCCAGATTCCCAAAGATTTTCAAAATTTAGTAACACTTAAAATAATTCTTCTTTCAATAAAATATGTGTAAATAATAGATTACGACTAGTGATGCATAACCAGTGGGGAGCGGCTTGGATTATCTTATAGCTTATAGCTTAAGTTGGCCAACAACATTGTTGAGTGTCTATAACTCTGGGGTATACAAGATGCAAGATACAAGATACTGTATCCGTATCTGTTTCTGATTCTGTATCTGCACCTTCTACGTGATCTTAAGACCGCGTTGTTTGCCCGTCTCCCTCGTCTGAAATTGTACAATCTAGTCTTATCTGGGTCATTATTTGACTAGACGAATGCTTCAGGTTCAGCATCTGATATCTGCTATTTGGATGTGTATCTTGGCATCTCCGTATCTTGTGTCTTGCTTCAAATTCTTGGCACCTCGGCATGTATAACAAGCAAATAAGTGAGTAGGGTATTTCTTCCCCTAGGCTCTTTTAAACAACTTTGAAAAAGTCTCACAAAGTTGTACAACAGATAAGGAGTTTTTATCTTTTTAGGAAAAAGAAATTACAGCTAACAATATTATATATTAAGTGTAGCATTTGAATTGTCATTTATTGAGTGTTGCCTAAAATGGTTTAATTTTCTTAATAACTTTTTTACTTTGCAGGGTGTTGAACGAATATTTAAATTAATTAACTTTTGTCGGAATAATCTAAAAATTTGTTTCTTTTTTAATAAAAAATAAAATATGTATACTGTATATCTTAAATGTTTTTTTAATATTTTATTTTGTTTTGTTTGTTGTTGCTTATATATTTTAGAAAACCATTTTTATTTGACAAATTTTGTTTATCAGTTGATAAAACGTTTTCAAAATTGTATTTATATAAAATGTTACAAGTAGTAAATTTAAATTTGATTAAAATTAATATCTCCTAGCAAAAATATTAAATACATTTTTTCGTTTGTATTCCAATTTTATTGAGTGTTTGTGAACTTTCCGCTTAATAATTGTGCCTCCTTCAGTATTTGCATCAAAGTGAATGACTTTTGAGTGCACTCATTAGCCACTCGCACACTCGACAAGGGGGGAAATACAACAAATTGAGTCCCTTCTTCATTCAGTCATTCCAATTTGTCAAGTTCATCAAAAAAGCCTCCCATCCTCTTTCCCTGCGCAGCGCCATCTGGAGGGCGGGTCGCCCTCTATCGCCCACTTCGCCCTTCGAATTTCCTCCTTGTTTTGTAAGTAATTCAAAAATAGCACGCAAAGTAAAAAGTGAACGAAAAAAATTAAATAAAAATGAAATGTAGCATCTTTCGCTGTTTATACCCAAAAAAAAAATAAAAGAAAGAAAATGATGGGGAAAAACCAGGACAGAGAGATAAGAAAAGCCGGTGGGAAAAGGACGCTGAAAACCGAAAGAAAGGGAAAACTTTTTAATAACATTTTTCGGCCTCATTTGTTGTGAAAACAATTTCTGCCAGGTCTGAGACTCCATCCCTCTCTTTCCCCCACCATCTAGCCATCTCGCTCTGCTCGAATACGGATATTACATTTATTCGCGTCTACCTCTTGCGACGTCTCCCAATTTTTTAATTTTTTCTGGAAAAAGTCAGCCCAAAAAACTGGACACTGAGTGTCTAGAAGAATAAGCTGCCAAAGCATCGCAGCAGAAGATTAGCAGTGAAGACTCGTTAAAAAAGATTTTGGAAACTTACACACAGTCTTTGTAAGTTCTTATGTTCATAATATTGTTTTCACAATTTATAACAATTTTAAAGAGTTTTAAACTAACATTTATTTTTGTAGAACAAGTTGATTAAGCTGTATTTATTGACAACAGTTATCATTACTTTAAAAGTACAAAATATAAATTGTATCGATTTAAAAAAACCAAATTTCTAAACTATCAGCAATATTTTAAATGCACTTTTTGTTTCTCATAAGTTTGATTAACGATGTTTTTAAACCTGAAATGTAAGTGAAGTAATAAATAATATAATAATCAACATTACACTCCATAAAATACTTGAATTTTATAAAGCAAGGGCTTTACTGTAGTACGAAGAGCCAGGCGCTGAGTGCAAGGTGGACAATATTTCCTTCATTTTTTCTGGCTCTTATTGAATGTCAGCTTTTTATTTGGCCCTCCTTCTTTGGATTTTGCCTTCCTCATTTGCTTGCATTTTTTTCTTTGCTTAATTTTTATGATTATTTATACAAATTATTATGAGAGCAGCGGTGGAAAAAATGTTTTCCATATTGTGGCCATCATTTTGTCTTGTTTTTCCTTTTTTTTTTGCCTGGACGCCAATTAGTGGATCCCTGTTATTTATGCTTTGCCGCAGGCCGACGCGATGGCAAGAAACCCCACAAATGGAAAACAGAAAATTGTTTATGAAAATGAAAATATGCGGGGAAGCAGGGGTGCGGAAGTGGTGTGGGGGCGGAAAAGTGTGGAGGAGGGGGTTTTGATCTGACCATACCGCAAACGTCTTCGGTTACCGCCTTTTCGAAAGGGAAGCCCCACCTGGGCGAAAACTGACAGCTCAGTGGGTTTGGCAATCACTTCGGCCCAACTTCACCCATTAATAAATGGCAATTTTAATTTCTTGGTGAGGTTGGATTAATAACTATAAAACGCAAAGCACTCTTTCTAGCCGTCTTTTGACAACGAAAACCTCAGTGAAAAGCGATTTTAAACTAAAAAGTCAACTCATTTTCACAGTATGTTGTAAAAATCCGGTAATTCAAGTTTAATAGATATCTATTTTTCACATTACCTCCTAAGAATTTAGATATTTTGAGCATTATATGAAAGCAATCAACTTGAGTGTTAACATGAAAGACCCTCTCAGAGCATTTAAAACAACCCAACCCTTTTGGTCTATGTGCTTGTTATCAAAACTTTTCTTTTTTTTTTAACAAATTAATTGTCCCAAAAAAGCCTTGAATTTTTCATTTTAAATGGTTAATCAACTATTCGTTTCGAAGCACTCGTATGGAAAATCCCCTTTGAGAGCATATAAATCGAGTGAAAGGACTCGACTCCCTCACAACTTTTGTCAAGTAAATATTCATGGCATGACTGCCAAACTACACGTTCCACTCATCTATAAAGATTTAGATTCCGCACCGCCGACAAAGGAAAAACCCATTTATATGGCCAAGTATCCCTTAAGTTTTATATTTAATAAAAACAAAGCTGACGGAGCTGTAAGTCCCCAAACGAAAGCCAAAGATGCCGGCGATTTACACTCGCAATTGTCTTATGAAGTGGCAACATGGTGGACCCTCGCCACGTCCACCGACCAAAGCCCCGTGACCCCGCCCCCCGCCTTCTTTCAAGGCCGGCTGCGGCTTATGGCCTGCCCTAATTTGCACATTTTAAATAGGCCTGGCCTCCTCGGAAAAACTCAGGAATTTGGGCATTTTTATTAAACAGATGGGCGCCCCTTAAAAAGTGTTGAGAGGGGGGAAGGTTGGTGAAGGGAGAGGGGGGACTTGTGTTTAAAAGGGGCGAGGGCAGGGATTAGCCAGGCTAGCCAAGATTTATTTTTACGGACGAACGCCCTGAATATGAAAAGTTTTCGAAACCATTTGAAAATCCAGCCAAAACAAGTTTTAATAATCATATCTGGCTTTTGTGGACTTTTATTCTGAAAAAATACGAAATTATGAGTTAATATAAACGATGTTGACTGTTTGACATTTTGGTTTTAGCTCCAGTAGTTTTTATTTTATTATTATTTAACATTGATTCTATTAGTAAATAGCCTTGGCCAACTTTAACAGTCAACTTATTTCATATTCCTTAATATACTCGGATACATTTTTTGTTCTGAAATATTAAATATTATTATCGTGAAACCATAAAAGCATGCAAATATATTATAGTTTATATTTTGTAAGCTCGCAAA
Source organism: Drosophila kurseongensis (assembly GCA_018153305.1). Classification (NCBI taxonomy): domain Eukaryota; kingdom Metazoa; phylum Arthropoda; class Insecta; order Diptera; family Drosophilidae; genus Drosophila; species Drosophila kurseongensis. The sequence continues at coordinate 4,018,076 of JAECXX010000141.1, forward strand.
GGCCATTATGCTGTTGGCCAGGTCTGCAGAAGCAGTATTTATTGTTTAAATTTAGAGTACGGAATTGAAAACCATCTTTTTTTTTTACAGGGTGACGGAGGAGGGGCTTCGCAGAGCTGCATTAACCAGGGCTTCGGGCAGGCCAAGAACTACGGCACTCTCCGGCCGCCCAGTCCGCCGGAGGACTCCGGAGCGGGGAGCGGTCCGCTGGCGGAGAACCTTACCTACGCCTGGCACAACCTGGACATTTTCGGGGCGGTCAACCAGCCGGGATCCGGATGGCGGCAGCTGGTCAACCGGACACGCGGACTCTTCTGCAACGAGCGACACATCCCGGCGCCCAGGAAGCATCTGCTGAAGAACGGTGAGTTAATTTATATTTTGAATGGCTAAATATTACCATCATTACTGATCATTCATCCAGAGCATGTTACATTTTTTACCAGCTCAATTCAATATTTATTATATAGAGTCCGGGACATATTTAAAATAACTATTCTATCAAATATTAATCTTCCTTTTGCAATAAAACATTTTATCATTCGATTATAAAATGGTTCCAAGCATTTTAAGATTTTCATTGGAGCTATTTTAACTCTCATTGTTTTTGTACATACATCCATGTACTCCGAGATAACTGTTTTTAAAATTACGATTTTGCTTATATAAAAATCGGACGACTAAATATAGAATATTTAATTGCTATAACAGCTGCAAGGGTATAATTACATGCGCAATTGAACATATGCAATTAAAATGTTGCAGTTATTTAATTAAGTAATGCTCCAGTAAAACTATTAAAACTACTCTAAATTGGAATGGGCCTTCCCTGTTTTTCTCTTAGTTTGCGGCGTGGCCTATCCGGGTGAACTGCTGGCCGTGATGGGCAGTTCCGGGGCGGGGAAGACGACCCTGCTGAATGCGCTGGCCTTCCGATCGCCGCAGGGCATCCAGGTGTCGCCATCCGGGATGCGGCTGCTCAACGGGCAGCCGGTGGACGCCAAGGAGATGCAGGCCCGGTGCGCCTATGTCCAGCAGGACGACCTCTTCATCGGCTCGCTGACGGCCAGGGAGCATCTGATCTTCCAGGCGATGGTGCGGATGCCACGTCACTTGACCTACCGGCAGCGGGTGGCCCGGGTCGATCAGGTCATCCAGGAGCTGTCGCTGAGCAAGTGCCAGCACACGATCATCGGCGTGCCGGGCCGGGTCAAAGGTCTCTCCGGGGGCGAGAGGAAGCGCCTCGCCTTCGCCTCGGAGGCCCTCACCGACCCGCCGCTCCTCATCTGCGACGAGCCCACCTCCGGACTGGACTCCTTCACCGCCCACAGCGTCGTCCAGGTGCTGAAGAAGCTGTCCCAGAAGGGCAAGACGGTCATCCTGACCATCCACCAGCCGTCCTCCGAGCTGTTCGAGCTCTTCGACAAGATCCTCCTGATGGCCGAGGGCAGGGTCGCCTTTCTGGGCACTCCCAGCGAGGCCGTCGACTTCTTCTCCTAGTGAGTGCCATCGATTTCGCAATACTTCCATAAGTTTATTCGCTCTGGTGACCTCACTTTCCATTAATAATCATCACTAGTGACTTTAATACAAAGTAATTTTTTTTATTTATTGACCATGATCGAGCCTTTAAATCAGGCGTTCTGTCCATCCAGTAAGTCTTTACTGCTTTGCCATTAAATGTTATATATTCTCTCTCAATCATCCTAGAAATTCACACCGTATTGTCAATAAAACTTAATTTCATTTTATTTGCCCTTGCTAAATAAATAGATAAATAGGAACTTGTTGAATTTCAATTTATTAAATATCATTACTTCGAGAATTGTTTTCGATTTTCCTTAGAAGTACAGAAGATTTATTATTAATTGTACACCATTTCGTGATAACATTGATGCTATATGTATTAGATCTCTTGCCATTAGTACTCCACAAATAGTATTCATTTATTAATCTAATTTACAGCGTGGGAGCACAGTGTCCGACGAACTACAATCCGGCGGACTTCTATGTGCAGGTTTTGGCCGTGGTGCCCGGTCGGGAAATCGAGTCCCGGGATCGCATTGCCAAGATCTGCGATAACTTCGCCATTAGCAAGGTGGCTAGGGATATGGAGCAGCTGCTGGCCACCAAAAATCTGGAGCAGCCGCTGGAGCAGCCGGAAAATGGATACACCTACAAGGCCACCTGGTTCATGCAATTCCGGGCAGTCCTTTGGCGATCCTGGCTGTCGGTGCTCAAGGAACCACTCCTCGTCAAAGTGCGACTCATTCAGACAACGGTGAGTGGTTCCAGGGAAAACAAGTAGCCAACAGGATACAATATCCTAACTAATCTAAACATTTTACAAGATACTCCTTTTTGGTTTAGATAAAGAGAACATTATGATTTTTCATCAAATACTAATTGTCTAAGCTCAAAGTAATATTCAAAAGGGATTTTAGTTATTTATCGTGCTTTTCTTTTTTGACAATAAACAATTGCCCTTATTTTATGTTTATGTTACCCATCATGTTTTATAATCTTCAACAAATAGTTTGACCTTATAATTGTAATGTTATTATCGAAAGTAAATAAAATTAATTAGATCCCACATTCTTTTACAAATTTGAATTAAAGAGAAATAAGAAATATTTAATTTCCAGATGGTGGCCATCTTAATTGGCCTCATCTTTTTGGGCCAACAACTAACGCAAGTGGGCGTGATGAACATCAATGGAGCCATCTTTCTCTTCCTGACCAACATGACCTTCCAAAATGTTTTCGCCACGATTAATGTAAGTTTTTGTATTAACTAAACAATATATGTGTATTTGTAAATAACCAATCATCGTTCACCAAGAATATTTTAGTAAATATAAATTGCAATTTACCATATTTATTGTTTTAGATTCCATAAATATTATTTAAATCATTATATTTTTAACAGACAATTTCTCAACTTTAAATGATCAAATTAATCATTATACCCTTGCAGAGGGTATTATAATTTTGGTCAAAAGTGTGCAACGCAGTGAAGGAGACATCTCCGACCCTATAAAGTATATATATTCTTGATCAGGATCACCTCCTGAGTTGATATAGCCACGAACTAGTCTCTCAGTTTTAAAGATATCGAATTGAAACTTTGCACACAGCCTTCCAGGATCGGACAACTATATCCTATAGCTGCCATATAACTGATTGATCGGTAATGCCATAACTTTGGGATTTGTAAAGTTAGGAAGTTGGGATTTTCTATGGCTTTTATATTTGGCCAGTCAATCTGACCTACCAAATTTCATAAGGATCGGCTGACTATATCCTATAGCTGCTATATAACTGATTGATCGGTAATGCCATAACTTTGGGATTTGTAAAGTTAGGAAGTTGGGATTTTCTATGGGTTTTATATTTGGCCAATCAATCTGACCCACTAAATTTCATAGGGATCGGCGGACTATATCCTATAGCCGCCACTTAACTGAACGATTGGAAATGCCATAACTTTGGTGTTTTTAAAGTTAGAAAGTTGGGATTTTTTATGAGTGTTAAGAATGAATAATTTTGGAGAATATAATTCGGAATATTCTGCAAGGGTATTTCAACTTCGGCTCCGCCCGAAGTTAGCTTTCCTTTCTTGTTTTAAGATAATATGAAACTTAAATGTTTTTTGCTTAAATTCAGGTCTAACAATGTTGTTATAATATTAAAATAAATTTGATAAATGGCTTAAGCTGGTTAGACTTTTTGAATAGCTTTGTTTCTTACTCCTAAAGTGTTTTCTTACACCTCCCGTATTATCCGCCCTGATATAGTTGACTAAACTCCCATTTCGCTTTAGGTGTTCACCTCGGAGCTGCCGGTTTTCATGAGGGAGGCACGGAGTCGCCTCTATCGATGTGACACCTACTTCCTGGGCAAGACGATCGCCGAACTGCCGCTATTCCTCACCGTGCCCCTGGTTTTCACGGCGATCGCCTATCCGATGATTGGGCTGCGGGCCGGGGTGATGCACTTCTTCAACTGCCTGGCGCTGGTCACCCTGGTGGCGAATGTGTCCACGTCCTTCGGATACCTGATATCCTGCGCTAGCTCCTCCACGTCGATGGCCCTGTCCGTGGGTCCGCCGGTCATAATACCCTTCCTGCTCTTCGGCGGCTTCTTCCTGAACTCGGGCTCGGTGCCCGTATACCTCAAATGGCTGTCGTACCTCTCCTGGTTCCGGTACGCAAACGAGGGTCTGCTGATCAACCAGTGGGCGGACGTGGAGCCGGGCGAGATCAGCTGCACCTCGTCGAACACCACGTGCCCCAGTTCCGGCAAGGTCATCCTGGAGACCCTCAACTTCTCGGCCGCCGACCTGCCGCTGGACTACGTCGGCCTGGTCATCCTGATCGTGGGATTCCGGGTGTTCGCCTATCTGGCCCTACGACTTCGGGCGCGGCGCAAGGAGTAGTCGGAATAACTCCATAGTTAATGCTTTTTTTTTATAATAATTACCATCGTGTTTATTGTTTGCCCCCCACAAAAGCCATTGTTTGTATCAATAAAAGCAAGATATGACTTATAAAAAATGCATATTAGTCTTTTTGGGTTTTGTTATGGCATCCGTGAGTAAGATCTGTTTGTTACACTTGTTGTAAAACACACATTTAACAGATTTTAGTTTTAATACAATACAGATAACTGAAAGTGGTTGTTGTTTTCCCAACCAAAGGATTTACTTCGACGTACCTCACTTCCAAATCAAGTCTATTTCCATCAAAAACAAAGCAGATTTTACACCGAACACTGGAATATATTTTGTACGCTCTAATAAAAAACAAACTTTTAAATCGCGCGCGCTTTGAGGCCACACTACGGTCGCCAAGTTCACCGCGAAGCAGTAAACCCACCACGCACCCATTCACCTTCACCACCCTCTCAACTTGAACATATTTCTGTTCCGCGAAATTCGGTTCGCGTAACTAGTTCCAATTGGTTGTCGAGAAATTAAATCGGTTTTTTAAATTTTCGTTGTGTTGTTAATAAGTATTATTAAGTGATATTGATGTTAAAAGAGGTAGGGTAAGTACATCTACAGTCCTTAAGCAAGATAAATAGAATGCTGTTTTTTATACACAATTTCTTTGTTTATTTGCTTATAGTGAGAACAGTAAATGTTCAACTTTTTTAAATACTTTTCAGACTATTTTATTAACTTTTGAATGTTAACTTAATTTTTAGTTTTTTCCTTGTAAATTTGTACATTAATATTGCTTAAGGTATTTTAGATATTTGTTAACCAACTGGGGCCAAGTAAAAAGACTTATAAAAGTTAAAAATAAAATAAAATATAATTAAATTAAGTTATTTATTGATTGTTAGATTTTAATTTAAATTTAATTAAAAAAATTCGAAGGTCCGCTTATTTATTATATATGCTAGTGACTTTTGCGGAACTGGTTCGCATTCGCTTCGGCTCGCTCTTGTCCCTCTCTCTCTCTCTTCACGTGTGGGTGTGTTTTTTGTTGTTTTGCGCTTCTTGTGTTGTATTTTGCGTGTTTGGTGTCGCGGTCACACTAGAACTAGTGACCAAAGTATTTATTATTCGCCGAAGTGAAGTAAAGTATTTAAAACAAAAGGGCAGCGGAAATAGTTAATAACAAAATATAAGTCGACGGTGGCGGTGCGGCTTTTTTTCGTGCTCTCCGCGAGAACGACGGCGAATTTATTTTTAAAAGAACTAGAGCGACAAAATGTATGTTGTTGTTTTTTTTGTTGTTTGTTAATTTTCCAATTGCAAAGTCAAATTTGTTGTTTTTGGTTTTTGGCTTTTCCAACGTGGCAACACGTGTGTGTGTGTGTGTGTGTGAGTGTGCAAGTGTGTGTGTGGGTGCGTATTTGTTTGTTGGGAATTCGCGTAAAACAATTTAATTGATTTTTCACCGGTGTATTTCCTAACCCCAAAGCTTAGGTTCTTCCTCTTCTCCGCCAGCTGTTGCATGCAACAACAACAACAATAACCACAAATAACAAAACAGAAACAAACACAAAACACACAGAAAGAAAAGCAGAGTAAAAAGGGAAAACCGGCGACAAAAGCCGCAAAAAGAGTAAAACCCATAAACATGAATATCGATTCGCTGAAGAACGAGTGGGAGGAGCTCAACAAGGAGTATGCCGAATTGGAGGTAAATATAAGATGAAAATCTAATAGTAATTACTCAAAAAAAATATATAAAAAAAATATCCGAAAAATAAGAAATAGACACATGCACACACACCCACGCGGGTGTCTGGGTTGCTTTCACCTTGAAAAACCAGCTGCTTGTTTTCTTATAAATACCCTTGTCAAAGAGTATTGGATCTGATCACCAACATAATTAAACCCAATGAAATAAACAATATTTTGCAATGATTTTTTTGAGTGCTTAACAATTCCTATCAAAAATATATATTTACAAATCTTACATTACCTCATATATAAAATATTTCAAATATGAGGCAAATAACAAAATATAGTCGTACAGTCATACATTTATTTATGAACATATTTTGACAGAAAACATTCGCTATTGTTTATTTAAATACCCTGAGAAAAAGCGTTACGATCACTCCAAAAATGATTAGTAAATAATTTCTTATTTGACGTAAACAAACATGTTATTTATTAAGGATTTTAACCTTTTTACATTTACATTTTTAAAAACATTTTTTTCATAAACAAATTCTTAATAATTGATAAATAAATGTTTTTTTTATAAGCAGTGAAAATGTTGATTGGACTCTACACTTTAAAGCTAAATTTATAAATTCAACATATTGAAGTAATAAAATATGTTATAGCTGATATCGGTAATAGAATCGATTGCTTTGCTGATTTTAAAGATTATTGAACCCAAGGTTCGAATATGGCTGTTAATTGCGGTCATGGAAAGTTATACAATGTTTTGGTCAATTTAAAAACCACTTTATATTGATGAAAATTCTTAAAGATTCGAAAGGATAATACCATCTACAAACGAAATTATATTATAAATATATTTTAACTTATGTAGATCTTCAAGGGTATTTCAAACTTCGGCTTACCGAAGCTCGTGCGTGTTCTGAGTGATGTAACTTACTCATTTCCAACCCTTTATTTATTCCCACCGATCGCAGAGCTGCAACAGGCGGTACATTGAGCTGCTGGAGCAGCTGCACAGCCACCAACAAATCTGCTTCAATGAGATCAAGCATCAGCGGTACCGCATGAACCAGATAACGGCCTCTCTGCGACAGTGAGTACTACAGGTCATCAACCCTGAAAAGCCATCTTATTTCTTAACCCTTCAAAACCCTTTCACACAAAAATAATCGACCATCGACCTTTATTGGTGCGTTAATATTATAAGCAGAATAGAAAAGTTTACAACATTATTATCATTCAACATACAACATCATAATGTAAGATCAGTTTTCTAGATAAAATTTAATCCGACCCAAAGATTGTACCCAATTTTAACCATTATCAAATCGAAGTAATTTGTATAAGATAAATTGATTTCAAAAAAATTAATATAAGATTGCATTATGATATAATAATTATGTGCATTTTTTGTTTATTTAAGTAATAATGTAGCACTAAATCTTTTTCTAAAAACACAGTGCGATCTTTGCACAGGGGCATTACCAATCGAATCGCTTAGCACCTTGAAAGTCGGGGGCACTTTCCCACCCCTTTCGCGGGGATTTTCGGCTGGGCGCTCTGTGTTCTGTATGTGCCCGATTGGAATTTGACTTCAATCAATTTAGAGCCGTCTAATCAGGCGAACACACGCATTTCAGCACTCGAGCACTCGAGCTCCCCGATAAGTGGGGAGAACACAGGTCTTGCGGCAATTAGTCAGGCGGTAATCAGTTCTTATCGGGGAACAGGCAACAGTTGGTGGAATCGCTCGGAAACAGTGTTTTTACACCTGTTTTTTTTTCCTTTTCCTTTTCTTGGCCATGATAAAACTTCTGATAAACCAGAGCCTCTAGACTTTGCTCTCCGTGTACCTTTTAGGTGTACGACGGCTCCGACTATTCGGCTTTCATTTTATGGTGGCCTCATAAAAATAACAGTTTGGCCCATACGTTTGAGAAAAAATAACAAAAAAAAGAATAGAAAAAATTGGGAATGGAGCTATTTTGACGAACTGCAAATTAAACCGAAAAATGCCCAGCTGACCAGCTGACCAGATGCCCTTGACCCTCCGAGGTAATCGCACAGACACACTCACCTGCGCAACACGCAATCCCAGCAAATACAATAACACAATTGAGCGGGCACAGTGGGGCAGAGCGGGATTTCCACGGGCAGAAATTAAACGCTTTTATTTAAGGGCCTTCGCTTATACAAGAGATGGAGAAGAAATTCTTTTCAATAGCCAAAAGCCAAAGTAATTTGGCTATTTTCTAAAATGGCCCCAAATATCGGTTCATATAAACATACATATTTAAGCAAGAAATATTTAAATATGGATTATTAAAATGTCAATTCGCTGATGAAACTAGAATATTAACTTATAACCTGCTTTTTTTTCATCCGAAATTACTTTCAATTAATTACTTTCAAGCTAAATAACCCCGGGGGTGATATAATCTCATAGCGAATCGCTGTTGCCTTGCATGTCAACTTTGACCCACTGTGCGGCCAAGGCCTTTTGCTTTTTTATTTGTTTTGAGCGCGGTTTCGTAGCGAGTAAAGTAGAAATCGCTTGCATTGGCGCGCTTTTAAACGCTCTCGAATGTGGGGTATATAAATACACAATCTCCGCAATGATGAAACGTCAGATTCTTGACACTTTTATTAGGCGTCTTTTTGTTTATTTGATTTTTATATAAGTTGGATTATCGCGCGCGCTTTTCTTACTTTGCATTTTAATGTCGCGTGTTAAGCGTCACGTTGCAAGCGTTTGATGAACCCAGCGACCTCGTGAACGCATTCACTCGGTCACATAAATTATGCAATTCGTGGAACAAATAGCTAAAATCGACCATTACCATTTTGACCTGATAGGCCCTACACTTGGGAAAAATAATATAACTGTTTTTAGTCGGCTAAAGCAATTCAATTAATTTTAAGGCAATTTATACATTTAAAGTTTATTTTCATGTTTTAACGATTTTTAATTTTAGTTATTGACATTTGGTATGAACATTTTTTGTCCAAGTGTAGACATAGAAAACCTGTTAAATTCGCGCTGGTTTTGTCGCTGATTTCCTTTTTTCCCGTATTTCTTGCCGAGCCAAATGAATTTTAATTGAGACATACAAATTGGGTGCCGGAGTTACGGAATTCGCTCCTGTTTGTGTTTGTTGAAGAAAGTGTTCGAATGCAAACGATTGCGAGCCATCCAAATGCATTTAGCATCGTCATTTGCCAAGCCTCACTGACCACTCAAAAATATTGTTCAAACACTAATGATCAAATAGAGTTGGGTAAGCTCGTTTTGTAACGATTTTGTTGGCTTGATATCTCAGTCAATTGTAATTGAAGAGCTGTGTGTGTGTATCTTTTAATTCATTTGCACTTTAAAGTGTTTTTTTTTGTGGTTCCATGAATCTGTAAGACGGTTCCTGAGATACTTTTTAATCTCATTGATTTTGATAATTTATTTGTTACTTTTTGGTTAGATTGAGTGAACGATTTCATTTTAAATATATATTTTGAATAGAAAAGTGAAGAAAGTATTCCCTGATATTGATCGAAATAATCTCGATAAAGGGGTTCTTAATAGTTATGTGCTTTTGGAATTGTTTCACTGCTGGATATTGAAATCTTCCTCTATCTTACTAATTTATTTGTGTATCTTGTACAAAGATTCCCCGAAAAATCGTTGAAAAAGTCTTTACTTCTATTAATTTTGGACTCGTTCCCATGGAAATTTTTCACTATCTTAGACGAAATAATCTGGCAAAGATCGGCAAGTCATTATCCCAGACGAGATTGGCGGAAAGGGGTTGTGCTCCCATAAGCAAATGGAGCGGAAACTAATATAATCGAACCACTTTGAACGGTCACCTCCGTATCGCCGTCGTTATCTATCCATCGGCCCCAACGGGGTATTAGAGGTGTTTAAAAATAAAACATGAACTATAGAAGCGGCCTGATAAATGGCCAGCCAGCCAGCCCAGTGCCATAATAAATCTACCTTTGAAGCGCCATATAGATGTACTGAAAGCGGAACCCGCGTTTATGGTAACCGTTAATTGACCACATAAACCCCGCCCACTTTGGCCATCAATTATGTGCATCTAAATTGAACTTTGACGCTGGAAATTGCTCTTGTAGGTGGGCGACCTCTTTCCGCCCATTCTCCCCTTTTTTGCCCCGCAATAAACAAATAATTATAGGCGAATAAATTACAAAAATATGGCACAAAATCTAGCATTTGTGGTCAATCAATAAAACAATAAGCATAAATTCGAACAAAGTCCAAAATATAGTTATATGTTAATTTATGGGAAACTAACAAAAAAAAAAGTGTCCATAGTTTAAGTGCGTTAAATATAAATTATCTAATCGGTCTTCCATTTAAATCACTAGTAAAAGATTGCTTTAAATTTGAAATTAATAAATAAACTATGGAAATTAAGTATTTTGCAAAATTACAACTTGTATACCTAGTAAGAAAAAATATAATCTAAAGATCAAAGACTTAAATTATTTATTAGATTATTTCATTATTTACGCTATATGATTTTGTAAACTTACGATGTTACCTTCAATTCGCAGGAATCTAATCTAATCTTGGAGTACGTTTGTTTGCCTGTCTTTATGGCAATTTGTTTATTGTATGTTAAAACTCTGTTTAAATACTTTTCGGTTGATTAAATCCAAGTGCTGGGAAAAAATCGTTATATCACAAATTACATGTGGCTCTAACATAAAGAGTTTATCTATTTATTTGGTTTATCATGCATATTATAGATACAATTTGGTATTCCATTTGGAAATCTACATCTTTGTAATATGTCTTTTGCTTTATATAAGAAAAGGAAGAAAAGATCTTACGACCATTTAAAGTGTTATTTTTAAAAATCAATTGGAATCAATTACGAAATTGTTAACTTTAAAATGTATTATTTCAGGTTCAAAGGCCCTGTTGCGGCGGAGGACAAGGAGAAGTTCGATGACCTGCAAAAGATGACCTTGAAGCGCAAGGCGCAACTGCACGAAATCGAGCAATCCTTGCCAGCAAAATCCGGCCGCTACTTGCAGGTGAGTCCTCATTTCGAAATCCTCCCACAAAAAATGAAAACTTTCCACAAAGTGAAAACTGGGAGTAAGTAAAGTAAAAAGTTCTTTCCTGCGCGACAATTTGCGCGTCTTGTTATGGACTCTTGGACTTCAGACTTTGACTTGGTCTTGGTCTTGGTCTTTCACTTGGACCCCACTCGAGTTGACTCAACTCAACTCAACTCGACTTGACTTGAAGTTGACCCACTGAAATCCACTTGCGACCCCCTCTCTCCGACTTCAATTGCAGATAATCCTGGGCGATGTGAACGTCTCGATTCTCAACAGAAACGACAAAGTTCGCTATAAAGATGACTATGAAAAGTTTAAATTAATACTCAACGTAATTGGACTGATAATGGCCTTCTTCAATTTGATATTCAACTACAGGTAAGTGGGCCGTCCTACAACTGGCTGCCTATGTTATAATTTCGCTGAATTTTAGACTCTTTTTGTTTTGTATTTGTATCCCAGGGCCCTGGAGCTGGCCTTCATATTCCTGCTGGTCTGGTACTACTGCACACTGACCATCCGCGAGTCCATCCTGAAGGTGAACGGCTCGAGGATCAAGGGCTGGTGGCGGGCGCACCACTTCATCTCCACGGTGGCCGCCGGAGTGCTCCTGGTTTGGCCCCAGGGCGAGCACTGGCAGATCTTCCGGATGCAGTTCATGTACTTCAACGTCTACATCAGTGAGTTCTGCATTACTTGTTTCTTGGGATAGTCCTAATGCTGCTTAAATCTGGGCCTTACCTCTTATCATATCTAAAGAGTGTATATGGGGCTAAGTTTTAGTGCTTTTGAAGGTGATTTTTAAATAAGTACTATTTCTTTTGATTTTTACAATCCAATTAGTGGAAATGGTTTGTATAATTTTGGATACTATAGCTTTACGGGTTTGGCCACCAGGACTTAACTTGCGGTTTGGTTAATTTGTATTATGATTTGTGCCTCCCGTTTTGATTTCATGAAAAGTAAGACGGGGCAAACGCCTCACTTTCAATTGCAGGCATCGTCCAGTATTTGCAGTTTGGCTACCAGAAGGGGCTGCTCTACCGACTGAAGGCGCTCGGCGAGCGGCACAACATGGACATCACCATCGAGGGCTTCCACTCGTGGATGTGGCGCGGACTGAGCTTCCTGCTGCCCTTCCTGTTCATCGGCTACGGATTTCAGGCGTACAACGCCTGGACGCTCTACAAGTTGGCCTACGGTCCGGCGGATGCGCCGTGGCACGTGTCTGTGATGTCCGGACTGTTCCTGCTGCTGTTTGTCGGCAACATGGCCACCACGTTGTGGGTGGTGCCCGAGAAGATCCGCGAACGGGCCAAGGAGCGGTACCGCCTCCAGAGCATGGGCAAATCGATGAAGCTGCGCAAGGAGATGAAGGTGAGCAACCGTGGCGGCGGCGACTGGAACCTTCTGAGTCTGTGTCCCCTTCCCAACCACTTGAAAAAGCTCTTTTAGTCAAATGGATGGCCGGAAGTCCCATTGAAATGCCATTAATATGTTCCCTTTCGCAAGCAAAAATGTTAAAAATCACGACGAAAAAATCACTAGCAATTGAGACTGTGTAAAATAAACAAAGACTGAAGTACGTTGAATATTTACCACCTATATGTATTAAAATACAAGGCTATTGACTTAATTACATTTTTGCATACTTAGTATTTGGTTTTTTTTTTAGACCGCAGATGACTAGCAATTTGGATGCCGTAAAATAAACAAAAACTAAAGTGCGCTGCAAATTTCTAACTAGTAAAATTAGTTAAAACTATTTTGTTAATTTTTTTACTTTTGCTGTAAGTTTATTGCTAAACTAAAACCATTTTTTTGCCATAAACAAAAGTATTCGCTTTAAGTGTGTTGTTTTTATTGCAACGGCAACAAAATAATAAAGTAATTTAATGTATTAAGCTGTGAGAAGGTGACGTCACATTAACCCCCTGCTGCCCAGGTGACCTTCTTGCTTAACCCCTATTTATGATTTTCCGGTCTTCGTTTTTCTCCTCGATTTTTATTTCAGAATAGCGCCAGTGACTTGGACCTTTCGAGTGGATCAAAACTTTCGCCGACTGGGGTTACGACTACTTCCATTGCGACTGCGACGCAAACGCCCGCCGATAAGAAGGAAATTTAAGCAAATCAATGGTTCTGTTTAGCCTGGCATTTCAATTATTCATACAATTGCTGTTTTTATGATTTTTTTTCCTATTTATTAACGTTTCCCCTTGGTTTTGTTCCGCTCCTCCCCAACCCTCCCCTTCCATTACGTACACATAATGTAAAATTGATGTACATTTGAAGCAAACACTACATAAGCAGAAAAACAACAATTTATAGTCATAATACACATATTTTTTTTCGCCTAATTGTAAGTATGAAAATGAGAAGATGAAATATTAAATGGAATTGAAGTGACCCGTTTTTGTTTAATTTTTATGTTTAGACTAAGAATGATATGGAAGCTAAAAAAGACAAATAAAATAAAATTGTGTTAAGAATAAACATGACTTTAGCTTGGATTAATGTGTGGTGGTATTGTATATAAAGGCAAAATGTATTTTATTTCTAGCCATTAAAAAATATACAGCGGCTCTTTTGTTCTGAGATCTAGCCAATATACAGTTTTGGGCAGGACCTGCACCATCGTTTTCAGGTTGATTTGGACAAATTTATTTATTAACCCATTATAAGATTTTTCACATGGGTTTACATTATTTTCGGTTTTTCCGATAATTGGCCAAAACTTAAATTTATCAGCTATGAACGCCAATCCATTGGAAAATTTGAAACAAAGGAAGCCAACTGGAAGCCATTTTAAAACTTTGAATTATTTTTGATAAGGACTAAGAAACAATTCATCTGGAACTACACACTCAATGTTAAATGCTTATATTTTTTTATAAAATAATTTATATATTTTGTACGTTTTTTTTTCATGATCTGACTTTATTGTTCACTTTTAAAACTCACTGCAGATCTTGCTAGTTTACCAAAAAGATTGAATATATTATTGAATCAAAACAATTGTGGAATGATTTTAAATTTATGTTTCGAATCAATGTTATGATATTACTTGTTTATAGGAAATTAATAGGAGTAAAATTGGACATGTTTTTCGGTCCAAAATTTGAAAATTGGTCCATACCCAGGAATAATTTTGGGTCGTTCGCTCAAAAGGTTACAAATGCTCATTGAATTTCCCAAGAAATTTCAAAAAATGTGATTTATGATCCGAATGAATCATTGAAAACACTGGATTCCCGATTCTGGAAAGCCCAGCAGATAGTATCTATCAATATATTGGCGCACATACAATCTCAAATAACCGAAGCAGAAGATTATTTTCAGACCGCTGTTTTTTTGGTTTCCAAATGAATTTAAAAAACAAATAAAGCACCTTTGTTGTTTTGCAAAATAACAAATAAAAAAAATTTTTATAAGCGATAAGAACATAAGCTCATGTCTATTTATATGCTAGTCCATACATGTACATATTTGGTGATTTGGGTTTTTTCCAATTGTTGGACGACGGATTAGAGATTAGGAAGGCCACGTACTATTTTCTTATATTTTAGGCTTCGTTGTTTCTTTAACTCATAGCAACATTTCAGTACATTTTTAAATTCGTTTTGAGTAGGTCGAACAACTTAAGATGTTGAGACTATTATCCTGTTTGCTTGGCTTACTAATTTTTCCAAGTGTACAAGGAGGAATTGGGTTCAATTCAAAGGATCAGTCGTTGTGCGTTCTCCAAGATGCACCACAACAATGCGGCTCCTTCTGCCTGGCAGCACTCAACCCGTTATTGGAAGATACTGATAGTATCAGAACTATGTTGGATGAAATCAAGGCAGGGCAGACTTCTCTTAAGGATTCCTTTAGGATGACCACGGCGCAAGGCCAAGATGATCTGAAGGCCGGACTCGATTCGAGGTTCAAGCTGGCGGAAGTAAAACATATGGCGGTGAACTCCGAAATTAAGAACCAATTTCAGGAACTTGGGAACAAAGTGAGCAAGATCATCACAAAAGAAGACTTCGCGAATTCAATTAAGGCTCTGCAGACCAAGCTGGATGCGAGATTGGACAGAACGGAGGAACTCAGGACGGTGAGTTACGGATAGAAAGACATCCTTTCGTGTTCCTATCGGAAGTGCTTATCTCTGTTCATTTGTAAATTGCATCTAAAGAAAGCACAAAAGTAAGAGTTTTTTAGCCCATTAAATAATACTGCACTGCAATTATGCTATTGCTTTGTGTAGAGCTCTTTTAGGTAATATTCAAATTTATATCCTAGCATTTATTTTAGTTTCGAACTGACGCTGCCATTTCTCGGCGTATTTAGAAGTTGTCCGATTTTTTTTTTTGGTGTAAGCTCAAGTTAGATTTACTACAGTAATCAACTTATTAGAACATTGAAAACAAATGCAATGATTATTGTTTTAACGCCTTTTCTAAATCATTTTGTACAGATAAAAATAATAGCCGATGCCAACGATGAACTCAAAAGCCAAGTAAATACCCTAAAAGACACCATAAAAGACTTGCAGAGTCAGTTAACAATATCCGAAGGTCAAATCAAAAGCAAAGAAGATATTTTAAGGCTGAAAGAGGAGCAAATCAAAAGCAAAGAAGATATTTTAAAGGCGAAAGAGAAGGAAATCAAAAGCCAGCATGAACGCCTTAAAAATAGAGATGAACAAAACTCTGACCTTAGCAATCAAATTAAGGCGCTTGAAAAAACAAAATCAGAACTATCTAGTCAGCTTTCTGAATTGCATAAATATTGTGACATTTTACCTGACTCTTGTCCCAGTGACAGTCCCAATGGGATTTACCAAATAAAGCTTCGGGGTCTTGAACCCTTTAAAGTGCCATGTGCATCTTCTCCACCTGGTTATACTGTAATTCAGAGACGCATTGACGGATCCGTAAACTTCGATCGAAACTGGTATGCGTATAAAAACGGATTTGGGAATGTCAGTAGAGAATTCTTCATCGGGCTGGAAAAATTGCATCGGATGACTGAGGCACGACCCCACGAACTCTACATTAAACTTGGGAGTGTTAATGGATCCACCAGCTACGCTCATTATGATGAATTTGTGATCGGGAGTGAGGAGGAAGCCTACGAGTTGAAGAATCTAGGGGAATATTCTGGTGAAGCCGGAGACTCCCTTACATACAATAAGAACCAAAAGTTCTCCACATTTGATCGGGATAATGACCTTTACAGTAAAGTAAATTGTGTCAATGAACGTTGTTGTCCATGGTGGCACAAAGCCTGTTCATTCAGGTATACCTGTTTATTTATGCTCTTATTAAATCTTCTTACTATAATCACTTAAAATTACAGTACGCTCAATGGAAAATACTTCAAAAATGGCAGAGGTTATGGAGGAATTATTTGGTACACATGGCATGAAGATTGGAGTGAATCACTTACCTTTGTTGAAATGATGATAAGGCCCAAGTCCTTATGAGTCGCACTGTTTAAATATAAAATATTTGAATACTAATAAAAAATACTAAATCTATACTGTACTCTTAATGGTGTCTGGTATTTATTTGTTTTCATTTAAAGATAAAGTGATTGAGGCTATTTTACAACTGATCTGCGTATTTTAGTAACATAAATGGTAAACTTTTTGTAGACTTTGCTAAATTTGTGTCCTGAATCCGGAATCCTAATTCCGGATTATCCTAATTTTCGTTCGGATGCCGTCTGCCATTGTTATTAATTTGCATATTTATAAGTTTTTGTTAAGTCATTTTGATGGGTATGTAAAGGAGTTTGGGGAAATGATCTGGATAAGGGTACTTTCCAGCCGAAAGACACTTTTATTCTTGGGGCAAAGACAACGATTGCCCTTCTGCTCTGGTGTTGAATGCGATTCCCGAATCCATTAAAATACCGGAAGACGGTGTCTACAAACATACTTGTGCACAGATAAGCACTTTCAGTAGCATCTGAAGATCATTCTGCGGTTCTAGATTAGCAGCTAGCTATAAAAAAAGAAACGAGTGCGATAAGCGTTCGCTTTTTATACCCAGGGAATTTTATAATTTAGGTCACAAGTTTGCAACGCCATACATTTCCGACCTTATACCTTATACAATTTAATTAATTACAAAATTATAAAACTGCTGTGAATAGAAAATAAGGGCCTATAACGCTTTGCAAATTCTGTCAGCCTGAGATTTTCTGTAGGTGTTTTTGAATCTGGATTTTATTTGTGATCCACTTCTTGACTTCGACGGTCTGGGCTCATCGTCTTTCTTAACTCTTCTTTGAAACATTTAACTAAGAGTAGGTTTTAAAAAGGTATATTTATATATTTTGTTTTGTGGAGCTAAGTACCTACACTATCGATTTGGTCAAATTAGTTTTCAGTAAGATTTTCGAAATTTTCACAAGGGGTTTTTGATTCTGGTTTTTTGCGAGAAAATTGGCCCAACAAAAAATGTACCTGGAAATACCAATAGATTGGAAATCTTGTATCGAATTTAACGAGGTATGACAATCCAAGATCTGATTATTATTATATAGGGTTTTAATCAAAAAATCGAAAATGGAGTTTTATTGAAAGAACATATTTTTAAAAACTTATTTTTAACGGTTTTGGTTCTAACTTGGCAAAAATAAGACGCACAGCCAAAATAATGACGGTTTTGTGCAGCTGAGAACCTATACAATTGATTCCAAGTTGATTTGGTAAAATTTATTTTTTAACGATTTTCGCTTTTATTATAAGGTGTTTCAATAAATTGTATAGTGCTATTAAATACTTGGGTTCTACACGAAGGGACTTGTTAAATAAATATACCAAATTTTCAAATAAAATAGGATTTCAAAAAGTGGCGGGCGAAGTGGTGACAAGGCTTAGGTGATGTCGCCTTGTTTTACTGGCGACCATTAATGCGGCTCCCTGTTCGCCGCCCCTCTGCTCCACCCACAGCCCCCCGGAAGGGGAATCCCCCCGGCCTTTCCGAATGCCCCTCACATTTTGTGCAACAAAGGTTCGCCTCCTGCAATGCGGCAAAAAGCGGCGCGGTTTTTGCAGCTCCATTTCGCCATCGCCCGCCTCGACCGCAAAACCACAAGCCCAGTGTCTCGGTATGAGTGCGTTCCTACACAGAGAAAAAATACCACTTAGCTTTATATAATTACATTTCAAATACAATACAATTTGGATATCCGGACCTCATGGATACTTAAACGTTCAAAATAGCATGCAAATTAATAAAAAACATATAGACTTTTTGTTTAAAGAAAATTATCAATAATCTTATCACTACAAAAACATTGAGCATTCTTAACGTTCGACTTAAAACTAAATTGCAAATAAACTTTTAAAGTTTCCAAAATAATTATTCAAGTTTCGTTATATTTTTAAATAATTAATTATAGGGCAATAAACTAAGTTGCCAGCTTAAAAAAAAAACTGCAAGATGAATGGCAAACGGAAGTGATATTTTCGGGAAGTGTACGTGGGTCCGTGCAGTGAGTCCCGGAATCAGGATCCCGGGATCCTGGGATCCTGGCCATTTTGCTTGTCTGCGCTCTGCCGCAGCCTAATTTGGCGAGAGTTCATTAATTGCGTAAACGGCGCGCGCTTTTAATTATGTCGAACGTTGGGCGGTGGGTTGGTGCTCGTATTTTGTGCATTTGTGGCACTGTTTGCATTGTTGTTGCCGAGCCCACTGTTTCACCATCCAGCCCTCCCACCGCCCACAATCGAAAACCCAAACCCACCACCACCCTCTGTTTTTCTGCGGCAAATGGCAACAACGGAATTTACGACTTTTGGTCAACGCAGCCGCAGCGACCATCAAAAAGGAAGCGGCGACAAGGGTTAAAGAAGGGGCGTGGTTTCAAGGGAAACCCCCTGCACGATTATCATTTATTGCAACCGCATACGCTCGCAGCGTAAAATGCCGGACGGGTTATTGTAAAAGCGGGTAATTCGTTAATTTGATAAGCATACGCCATGTTGCACCGCCACCGATTGAAAATCATGGAGGACCAATTCGAAAAAACGTTGCAAATGAAGAGGGTAACTAGGAGTATCGGTCAGAAGCAGAAAATGTATAATGCCAATATAGCTACACGCGTGGGTTGATAGACAAGTTTCCAGTAATATAATATATGTTTATTTTAAGCTAAGCAATAAGATGCAATTCAGTCAAATTATATTAAATCATTAATATTGTTTCATTATATTTTATTGTGGTTTCTGAACAAATTTAATTATACAAATTTGTATGTGTCTTAAACTATTAAATATTTAAAATAAAAAGAGCTACAAATTAAAAAAATATTATAAGCAAAAAAAAAAAAACCTTATTAAAAAAAACTGAATACATAAATTTTGAAGAAAGTTCCTTTAAATGTAGATAGATTTGATTAGTTTACAATAATGTTGATTTTTATTACCAATTAAAAAACAATTATTTTCCTATATTTATTATTTTTTGAACGGCTTAAAATCTGTTTTTTTTTATTTAAAACTTAGAATAAATTTATTGGATTTCGAATTGCTAACTCAATTTGTGATTTGCGCATTGCCCCAGGGACATTGTTTCAAACTTTTTAATTGTGATATTTTGGAAAATGCCTGGCTCCAAAACTGAATTTTCCGCACAACTGCGGTTCATTGGACGCCATGACGACGAGTCGGTCCGAATTGGCCGAAAGCTATTCGCCATGGCCCAAACCACAGGACGCGTGGGCGATGACAGTTTGCTCGGCTCTTGGCCAATAATTCTGATTTAATTTATGCGCGAAAATTCGCACTTAATCAGCATTTGATTTACGCATCGCACGGCGCATAAAAAACAAAACAAGGCCTTGCAAAAAAGGCATTTTGTAATTATTAAAAACCCGCTTAACATTTTCATATGCATTTGAAACAAAACATTAATAAAATATATTTACGGGTTGCAAACTTTTCAGTAGATACTTAATAATAAGTTTCGTAAAATTTCAAAATACATTTGTTTTGCACTTCATTTAAGAAAAATAGATTTAAGAAATCTGACGATCGTAGCAAGTAAAAAACCACTTTAAATTAAATATTAAATGTATTTATTTGCAGGAAATAAAGTACACAAAAATTCTTAAGTCTTGTGTTTCTGTGGTTTACGAATCTTTCTACAAGCGACAAGATCAAGAATAATATTCTTAAGGCAAGTTCAAATACGACTAAAGCAAAGTGCCAGGGAAACCCTATTCTATTTAGCCAAGAGAAATTATAAAAATATTAATATTATATATTAAAATACAACGCTTTTTGTTCATTCATATACTCTTTGTTTGGGGATTATTTATCTACTGATTTATATTTAGCATTGCAAGTTATCCTGTGACTAAAGATGTGATTAAACAAGAGCACAAAAAAAGGTGCGAAATGAAATTGAAATTTTCAAATCAAATCAAACGAACATAATAAACAACAAGAGAGAACGCTATAGTCGGGTGCCCCGACTATCAGATACCCGTTACTCAGGTAAAGGGAGTGCGAGGGAGATGGAGATAGAAACTTTGACCACGCATAACTTTTTAACGAATGGTCCGATTTGAAAAATTTCTTCTACATTTCGATAGGTATTGATAAACACAATAAAACTGCATTTTTACTTTTCCGAAAAATTAAAATTTTTCAAATCGTATATAAGCGATTGTGGGCGTTAAAGGGGGCGTGGCACCTTTTTGAAACAAACTTGCGCTGCGTAGGAACTCCTAGAATCTGCATGCAAAATGCCAATCTTCTAGCTTTTATAGTTTCCGAGATCTCAGCGTTCATACGGACAGACAGACGGACAGACAGACGGACAGACGGACAGACAGACGGACAGACGGACATGGCTAGATCGACTCGGCTAGTGATCCTGAACAAGAATATATATACTTTATAGGGTCGGAAACGCTTCCTTCTACCTGTTACATACTTTTGCACGAATACAATATACCCTTTTACTCTACGAGTAACGGGTATAATAATAAAATAGAGGCAAAGGCAATTTGTTTCTGTTTAAAATATGAATAAAAACGCATGCAGATGCGGGCTATTAACAATTGAACAGAATAAAAAATGAAATTAATTTTGAAATTAAATTTTTGCCAACAATGGAATTGAATTTAGGCAACAGTGGACAACAATGGAAAAGCCGGAAAAAGTCATCAAAAAGAAAATTCAATTTTCAAAAGAGCCAAAAACTTTTTCATCTCAAAGAGAGAGAGAGAGAGAGAGAGAGAGATAGAGGCATTGAAAGAGATGAAAGAAATGGCAAATTAAATCGAGCAATCAAATGAGCATAATAAGTTAATCAAGAACTTGGCCAGGAGCAATGGGTTCAGTTTCTGACCCTCCTATTTGTCCTTCCTTTTCCTTCCTCGGAAAATTGAAAAGAAGAAAAACAGGTTGACATACAAGCAAATAAATAAATGCACTCAACTATGTAATACGGCCAACAACAAAAGGGTGGTGGAAAAGTGGGGTGGAAAAGGGGGGTGGAGTGTCCGTGGTCAGACAATGTCTGCCCCAAACCTCCACCCCCCCTCCTTTTTTTCCCCTGCTTCCTTCGAGCAGCAAATGTAGCGTAAAATCGTTAGTTTCGTTTTGGCCCGGTCCGGATTTTGAACCACGTAATCAGTCGCCTTTCCGCCCCTAAGCCCCCTCGCTTAACCCCCCCGTGCCCAAGGGGGCCAACACCGCCCCAGCTTGAGCCTGATTTATAGCCGACACACGATTTTCGGTTGCCAACAAAATGTTTGCAGCATTTCTTCGCTTTGGTCCGCCGGCAACAATTGAAAATCAGATCAATGCACCAAGATACAAGCGCACGAAATGGACGAGGGGACGAAAGGGGTTAAGGTTGGGTCAAGGCGCGGACTAAAGAAAGGTTTAATTTTCCAAAAATGAGAATTTATGTAGGGGGACTTTATCATGATCGTATTTTGTAGAAACGAATAATACAATATTTTAACTAACAGCAATTAAAAGTTTCACTTTAAAAGAAAAAAAAAACTATATCAATTTTTTTTATCAATCAGAAAATTGTGAATTTCAAACAGTATTATTGGGCTTGGGACTTTGTTATCTTATTTATTTTTATACCCGTTACTCGTAGAGTAAAAGGGTATATTGTATTCGTGCAAAAGTATGTAACAGGTAGAATGAAGCGTTTCCGACCCTATAAAGTATATATATTCTTGTTCAGGATCACTAGCCGAGTCGATCTAGCCATGTCCGTCTGTCCGTCTGTCCGTCTGTCTGTCTGTCCGTCTGTCTGTCCGTCTGTCTGTCCGTCCGTATGAACGCTGAGATCTCGGAAACTATAAAAGCTACAAGATTGGCATTTTGCATGCAGATTCTAGGAGTTCCTACGCAGCGCAAGTTTGTTTCAAAAAGGTGCCACGCCCCCTTTAACGCCCACAATCGCTGGTATACGATTTTAAAAATTTAAATATTTCGGAAAAGTAAAAATGCAGTTTTATTGTGTTTATCAATACCTATCGAAATGTAGAAGAAATTTTTCAAATCGGACCATTCGTTAAAAAGTTATGGGTGATCAAAGTTTCTATCTCCATCTCCCTCGCACTCCCTTTACCTGAGTAACGGGTATCTGATAGTCGGGGCACCCGACTATAGCGTTCTCTCTTGTTATAATTATAATCCTGGTGTTTAAATGCATTCCGCTTTTGAGTATCAAATAGAGTTTTTGTTTTGTATATAGTTTCAAGTTATTTATTTTATTTATTTACAGTTCATTATAATTTATGGCTTAAAGATATCAGTCAAATGGCGGTAACCATTAACTTCGGATTTGGAATCTCTTGATGGCATTCCGAAACCAATTATAATCATGGTTTCCGCTTGTGAGTGTCAGCCCACGTGCCCCTTGACCCCTTAACCCCTTGCTGGCAAACATCCTGGTCATTTGGTCATTTCCCCCTCACAAGACCCACGAATTCCCAGCTTTGGTTTGAACAATGTGTCGCATTAGTTGGTCTTTTTTGGCGTAAAAGTAGGGGGAGTGTGATGGTGGTGGTCATTGGATGGGCGGTGGCTGTGTTGAGTAATAAGGGGGTTGTAAAAAAATGGGGGTTCTAAAAAACACTCCACCTTGCACTCGCAAAACTTTAACACAAATTGAATTATGCAGTCGCCAGTCGCAGACACAAAGGGAAAATTGGGGGAAAGGGTTAAGCGAAGGGTGAAAGAGAGGGACGGCCATTAGGTGCTCGGGGATGGTGAATGCCCACCCACCCAAGGCCGCTCCGCCTGAGTTTGCCAAATGTAACTGAAATTTATTGAAATTTGTTAGCAGACACAAAACCCGCCACAAAAGACCGCAGCTCCTCTGCGCCACAGAACCACTCCTTCTATAGTTCAAAAAATAAAAGGGGAAAATAAAGTTCGGACACGCTTTTTGTCACGCTTTTGCTGTCCGCGGTCAAAAGTCAGAGGCTTTCCTCCCCCCTTCTATATTATTTTTTTTTTTTTTTTTTTTTGATTTTTTGGAGGGGGTTTTGTTAGGGTTGTCGCAGTTGGGAGTCATCTAACGACAACCCTGCGGCACTTATCGTCAGTTGTCGGTGGCCCTACACCATTTTATGTATCCCTGAAGTCCCAGTGCAATTTGACAACAATTTGAATTAACTCTCAACAACAGCCTAAATAAAATGTAGAATATCATCGAAGATATATATTTATTTTATTTATTTTACAAGATTTACACTTAAATATGAAAGCCACATATATGTGTACGTAATAAGTATAATACCTTATTACCTTTGAAAAAAGCTTTGTTCGATTAGTTTTAATTCTTTGAATATAAATTTATCCACAAATCTTAATGAACCACTTTTTTATTTGAATATGTTCTTTATAAGGTAAATGAATAAAAATAAAAAACCAATTCAACAACTTTCTTCATTAAATACTAGCTGGTTAAAAATTATTGTTATTGGTGTTCGATGCTTAAAATCGCGTGGGAATCAAGAAAATATTTTTGCCGGTAGAGTGTTTTTAATGTCGCCGATAAAGGGCACTGCACTTTTAATTGCTGACAGGCTTTGGTCATGACCAGGGACAACCCACTGGGGGCCACCTTTTACAACGCCCCCTCACACACAACATTTTTGGGTTGGGCTCGGTTTTTTCTCTTTTTTTTTCGGTGATGGTAGGGGGTACCCAAAAAAAGTTTGCCAGCTGCAACGTTTCGCGGTTGCATGCTAGAAAGTTTTAAGTGCCCCGCTCGACCAGCCACCACCCACTGTCAGAAGCTTTTCCGCCCGATTTTCCCAACCCTTCTCCACCCTTTCATTTTCCCCGTGCTTTCCCGTGCTGCTTCCTCCCATACGCTTTAGTTTTTCTATTAGGCATCCCAGGCTCGTCTCATTTGTTGCCTATTTGTCCATGGCTCCCTTGCTTTTCCTCCACCTCCATTTTCCCCCTGCTTCCATTTCCCCCGCCTCCCCCCAGCCACCATTTCCCATCCACAGGGACATCGTAAAAATGCCAATGAGCCGACCTGAGCGAGCGGCGTTAAAAACTTTTCTCATTTATCAGGCGATGGAGGGACCAGCGAGGTGACCTTTTACCCCCGCCCCCGCCCACTCCCGCGGCGTAGGGCCGCCCGGCACGCCCACTTCTCCACTGGCGTCAGGTAAATTGATTGTCGCCGCCAACGAACTTCCACGGTTGTTGGTCAACTCACCTCAACTCAAACTGAAGGCGCAGGCACTGGAAAATGCGTTTTTCCAAATCAAGTACTCACTCGAAGTATTTGCAATATCATATGATCTTATTTTAAAGCCGAATATGTATACAAACAAGAAAGTTTTTAAGCTAATAATATTTTTATATTTTAATTTAATTATGTTATATAGCCTTGTTATATCGTGTTATCTGCTGTGTAGCCACCGCCTTAAAGTTTTCGCACGCCCAGTATTTAATTGCTGCAGTTTCGCCCGATATTTGCCGCCGTTCTCGGCACTCTTTCACACTCATTCTGGATTTTTAAAACGACAACAATGGCCAGCAAGTGGCAAAAGTTTTTGGGTCAGCTAGGGGCGTCAAAGGGTTAAGGGTTTCGAAGGGGCCAACCGGAGTGCAGTTGAAGTTGAAGCCGGTTAATGGCCAGGCAAATGAGCAAACTGGACAAGCGGCTAATGAGCAGCCGCCAAAGAGTTGGGCGAACAAATTTATACACAAATACGAACAAAAATATTAATCCCAGGCAGACATCATAAAATGGGGGGAAAAAAACAGCGAAAAAGTTCAGTTGCACCAATGAAACAAAAAATGTTTAAATTAATGCCCTTGCTATTTAAAATGTTTTTATTCTTTAAACACCTGTATACTTTGATTTTTATGATAACTATTTTTAAAACAATGAAATCATATCCATTTTCCAATCAAACATACAGTAGATTATGAAAATAGTTGTTTAAAGTTATATTTAAGTGTTTCCTTATTATTAAAACTTAAAGAAAAAGTATCATACATACTGCAATCTTAATTATTTTTGATTTTGATAAAAGAAATTCTTTTACATAAACCGCTTAATTAATTTCAAAAACTATTGAAGATTATTGTTTTTCCTCATGTTTTTATTCATGTAGTTTTTGATTTTATTTTCCACTTTATACTTAAATTTGCTAACCCCTTCTGACGTATTTCAATTAACCCACAACGATCACTTCTGTGGCCATTCGGTGGGGTTTTCTGCCCGACGCCAATTCCTTTTAATAAATATTCGCACATTAACGAAAACTCATCGACATCAATTCTGGCAAAAGACCCTTCCTTGCCACTTTTCCACCTTCGCTTTTCCGACTTTCCACGCATTTGCGCAGCGCTAATGGCAAAAACAATAAATTTTCCAGCCATCCCATCGATATCCCTTCGATCCTTGTATATAGTTCGTTATTTTGGGCGTTCCTTTTTTTGTTTTTTTGTGAGTGTTTTTTGTTCTTTTTTTTTAAATTACTTGCGAGCATTTAAAATGCGGCAAAATGAATTGACAGCGATTTCCGTTGCTGAGCAGACGCCTTTAGTTTAATTATTTGTGCAGTTTAACCCGAGGATAAAGGATAAAGGAGCCACTGCACACATGTGTCAATTAATTATAAAAAGTATTCACATTTATTCCAGCGCCAAGTGGGAATGGAGCAAAGAAAAACAAACGGGGAAAAAAGCGGCTGGCGCCAGGATGTGCCAGGATATACGAGTATGTGCATATACAGACAGCCGACTCGCACACATTTTCATAATAAAGCGTTAATCATGTTGACGCGCCTCTGCTCGCCACGCCCCCCCATTTGGGCGCGCCCCCCAATCAAGCGAGCTCCAGCCCAAACTAACAAGATTTGGTGAAAAATGTGTTAAGGCCTTGAGATATATGCACAGGAATTAATTCCCTTCCGCAGGCCAAAGGGATGGAAAGACCCGGCCACTTTAAGGATCTTTAAGCAGAAGTTGGTGGATTCGCAGCTCGCTTTGGGGCACTCAAATGTTTAATACATTTCACGCAATGCATAAATTACCCGTTCTACATTTAACCAGTACTTTACTAATTCTAAACAATTTTAAGTGATGTAAAAATGCAGTTAATGATTTGAGTTTGATTTTAGTGCATTACCGATTGCCAGCCTGATTGCACTCGATAAATACATAATAATGACTGCCACTTACTTACACAACATTTTCTACAGACATTCTGAAGATGCGAAACGCAAATTAAATAAACATTTATTAAGGTTCAAAGCATAATTATTATTTATTACACTGAACATAATGATTTTGCTTTTAGAATAATGATCCATTGACCTTAACTGAAAGTGATGAAAATCTGTTGCATTTATGTAACAAATGAAGGTCAAAAAGATTAATAAACATTTGTTTTCTTTAAACAAGAAAGGAAGCAAACTTGGGCAAGCCGAAGTTTGTATACCCTTACCAGCGCAAAATCGACATAGCTTCATTGTTTTTAGTAACAACTGCAAGGGTATATAAAATTCGGCTTGCCGAAGTTTGCTTTCTCTTCTGTTAATGCTTGAAATCGGGAAAAATGCAACACGATTTTCGGTTTTTTTTTATCAAAATCATCCTTTCTTAAAGAATTCGTTACAATATTTTCATTGGAATTCCGAGCTAAAAAATTGTATTTTGGACCAATTTTCTCGCAAAAAACAAAAATCCAAAACGCCTTATAAAAATGCTAAATTCGTAACAAAAAAAAGATTTGGCACATCGATAGTGTAGGTCCTCAGCTAATCATAATAATAATCATTCTTTTGACGAAGGTTGAACCAAAATATATAAAAAACCCTAGTTAAAACCTACTATTGTCTAAAACATTTCAAAGATGAGTAAAAAAGACAATGAGCCCAGAGTGTCAAAGTCAAGAAGTGGATCCCAACTGAAATCCAGATTCCAAAACCACAAACCTAAAGAAAATCTCGGGCTGCTGGACAGAACCTTTACACTTATTAAGATCATCCCCAAACTCCCTTACATACCCATCAAAATGGCTCAATACAAACTTTTTAAATGAGCAATTTAATATTTTTTATTAGTATTAAAATATTTCATACTTAAACAGTGCGACTCATAAGGACTTGGGCCTTATCATTATTTCAGTGAACGTTAGTGATATCTGCCAGTCATTGTTATATATATATATATATATATATATATTTCATATTTTAACAGTGCTTTTTATAAGGACTTGGGCCTTATCATCATTTCAGAAAACGTAAGTGATATAGTATAGTTGTAGTTATGCCATGAAGCCCAAAAAATTCCTCCATAACCTTTCCCATCTTTGAAGTATTTTCCATTCAGCGAACTGTAATTTAAAGTGATTATAGTAGGAAGATTTAATAAGAGCATAAATAAACAGGTATACCTGTATGAACAGTCTTTGTGCCACCATGCACCATAATCTTTGGCACAACTTTCTGGAATATTGTCATTATCCCGATCAAATGTGGAGAACTTTTGGTTCTTATAGGATGTGAGTGAGTCTCCGGCTTCACCAGAATATTCCCCTAGATTCTTCAACACGTAGGCTTCCTCCTCACTCCCAATCATAAAGTCATCATAATGAGCGTAGCTGGTGGATCCATCAACCTTTCCAAGTTTAATGTAGAGTTCGTGGGGTCGTGCCTCAGTCATCCGATGCAATTTTTCCAGCCCGATGAAGAATTCTCCACTGACATTCCCAAATCCAGATTTATAGTCATTCCAGGTTCTATTGAAGTTCTCGGATCCGTCAATGCGTCTCTGAATTACAGTATAACCAGGTGGAGAAGATGCACATGACACTTTAAAGGGTTCAAGACCTCGAACCTTTATTTGGTAAATGAAATTGGTACTGCCACTGGGACAAGAGTCAGGTAAATTGTCATCAGTTTTCTGCAATTCAGAAAGCTGACTAGATAGTTCTGATTTTGTTTTTTCAATCGCCTTAATTTTATTCCTTAGGTCCGAGTTTTGTTCATGCTGGCTTTTGATTTCCTTCTCTTTCGCCTTTAAAATATCTTCTTTGCTTTTGATTTGACCTTCTGATATTGTTAACTGGCTCTGCAAGTGTTTTATGGTGTCTTTTAGGGTATATACTTGGCTTTTGAGTTCATCGTTGGTATCGGCTACTATTTTAATCTGTACAAAATGATTTAGAAAAGGCGTTAAAACAATAATTATTGCATTCGTTTTCAATATTCTAATAAGTTGATTACTGAAGTAAATCTAACTTGAGCTTACGCCAAAAAAAAAATCGGACAACTTCTAAATACGTCGAGAAATGGCAGCGTCAGTTCGAAACTAAAATAAATGCCAAAAATAAATTTGAATATTACCTAAAAGAGCTCTACACAAAGCAATAGCATAATTGCAGTGCAGTATTATTTAATGGGCTAAAAAACTCTTACTTTTGTGCTTTCTTTAGATGCAATTTACAAATGAACAGAGATAAGCACTTCCGATAGGAACACGAAAGGATGTCTTTCTATCCGTAACTCACCGTCCTAAGTTCCTCCGTTCTGTTCAATCTCGCATCCAGCTTGGTCTGCAGAGCCTTAATTGAATTCGCGAATTCTTCTG
Source organism: Drosophila kurseongensis (assembly GCA_018153305.1). Lineage (NCBI taxonomy): Eukaryota > Metazoa > Arthropoda > Insecta > Diptera > Drosophilidae > Drosophila > Drosophila kurseongensis. The sequence goes on from JAECXX010000141.1 coordinate 4,047,427, forward strand.
TGATGATCTTTATCACGGATTCCTGGAGCCCAGTGTACTGGCTCTCCAGTTTGTTCCCAAGTTCCTGCAGTTGGTTCTTCATTTCGGAGTTCACCGTCATATGTTGTTCTTCCGCCAGCTCGAATCTCGAATCGAGTCCGACCTGCAGATCATTGAAAAGCGGGTTGACAGTGGCCAGGCAGAAGGAGCCGCATTGTGTGGGTGCATCTTGGAGAACGCACAACGACTGATCCTTTGAATTGGACGCAATTCCTCCTTGTACACTTGGAAAAATTATAAAGCCAAGGAAACAGGATAATAGTCTCAACATCTTAAGTTGTTCGACCTACTCAAAACGAATTTAAAAATGTACTGAAATGTTGCTATGAGTTAAAGAAACAACGAAGCCTAAAATATAAGAAAATAGTACGTGGCCTTCCTAATCTCTAATCCGTCGTCCAACAATTGGAAAAAACCCAAATCACCAAATATGTACATGTGTGGACTAGCATATAATTAGACATGAGCTTATGTTCTTATCGCTTATTTTAATTTATTTTTATATTTGTTTTTTTTTGCAAAATAACAAAGGTGCTTTATTTGTTTTTAAGTCATTTGGAAACCAAAAAAACAGCGGAATAATTGCATACTTGTTCGAAAACAAATCTACAATCTGAAAATAATCTTCTGCTTCGTTTATTTGAGATTGTATGTGCGCCAATATATTGATAGATACTATCTGCTGGGCTTTCCAGAATCGGGAATCCAGTGTTTTCAATGATATATTCGGATCATAAATCACATTTGTTGAAATTTCTTGGGAAATTCAATGAGCATTTTTAACATTTTGATCGAACGACCCAATTTTCAAATTTTGGGCTGAAAAACATGTGCAATTTTACTCCTATTAGTGTCCTATAAACAAGTTATATCTGTACTATTGTGCTAGTGCTTGCTGTTTAAATGCCCTAAACAGTAATTTAATTTCATAGCAGATAAATTTAAGTTTTGCCCAATCTTCGCAAAAACCAAAAATAATGTCGGTCAACAAATAAATTTTTTGAAATCAACCTGAAAACGATGGTGCAGATCCTGCCCAAGTTATGGCATTTCCAATCGTTCAGTTATATGGCAGCTGTAGGATATAGTCGGCCGGTCCTTATGAAATTTGGTAGGTCGGATTGATTGGCTTAAAATAAAACCCATAGAAAATCCCAGTTATATGGCAGTATAAAAAATGGGGTATAAAAAAAACACATACATAGTAATTGATTATTTTATGATGGTGAATATCTAGTAATAAATATTTCAGCACTTCCAGGTCGGCTTAAAGTGCGAGGCGGAATGCCAGTGTTTCGTGGGCCGCCAAGGATCTTCATGTCCTGCAGAATGCTGTATAATCATTTCGACTGGCCCCTTGAAGTATGCAATGTTGGCAAAGTCCTGACATGGTCGCAGAGGGGGGTGGAAAATGGTGCGGAAAATGGGGTGGAAAATGGGGGGCTGTGGCAGATTCAACGAGCCAACGAGGACAGGCGGCAAAGCAAACAAACAAACCAGCCAAGCAAAATGAAAACAAAAACAAAACGACGGCAAACAGAAGCAACAACTAGGAGCACACACGAACAAACACACACAGACAAAGGCCCGCATTTTCCTGAAATGGCATTTGATGGACAGGGAAAATTGGGGGGAAAAGCCGCTCCAAGTCCCAGACATTCTCCATATCCTTGTTCAGGTGACAGCCGCCTCTCGCACAAATGATAATAACTGGGCAAGCAAAATAATGTACAAAACAAGTTGGCAAATAAAAGGTGCAAAGGCCAGAAAAAAAATGCTTAGTGGGTAGACACACTTAAAGAAAAATGACACACATTGATACTTTATTTAAATTTGAAATGTGTCAAGCTTTTGATTCCTTGATTAATTCATTTGCGATACGTTTTCAGCACGCCTGAATCGTTGAATCGTAAAAGTAAAAGACAACACTGCGTATGAGTGATGTGCATCTGAGCATACAGCACTAATACGCAGTGTTGTCTTTTACTTTTACCTTGCCACAAAAAATACACAGTTTTTTTTTTAACTAAAGTTTAGGGCATAAATATGTATTTATCCCATTAAATATTGTTAATAAACTAAAACTTTTTAAATAGATTTCATATTGAACTTAATTCTGTTGATAAAATTGAATCTAAAAAATAACAATTACTGTTTTAAACAATTTCTAGCCCTTTTCATTTTTTGTTCAAAAATAAACAAATATTTTGTCGCTCTGTGTATTTTTTTTGCAATTGTAGTGGTTATTGTCTCTCGCCTTTCCATCTCGAGTGCGCCAAAAATATAAATATGTTCCACGCCTTTACGCCATTTTTATACACTCTCCTCTAGGATTCACTTCCTTTTCTCCCTCTAATCCTTTTTGCACCTCACTTCCTTTTATATTTCTTCCCCCCTTGTTGTTTTTCACATTTTTTTCGGCTTTGTCGCGTCGTGTGTTTCTCTGTGTTTGTGTCATGCAGTTGACGTGCGCTTATTTTCTATTCCGCTCCATATGTCACACTCACACATGTGCGCACACACGTACAAGCTGGAAGAAAGCAGGAGAAAGCAGGAGAAAGCGGGGAGATATGCAGAAGCGTCGGCGCTTTTGTTGTGCATCGCTTTAATTTTTTTGCCGCTTCATTTTTATACTCCTTTTTTGTTTGCCTTTAAAAATATATCCATTTTAAAATCATTAAATTGTTATAAAAAAACTAATATTATTATAAAAACAATTTATTTTTGTCAATATAATAAAAATGTTTTTTAGGCTAAAAGGTGATAATATCGTTAAATAATAACCAAATGTAAAAAAAAGACAGGTCCCAAAAAAAAACCAATTCAAAATATTTTAAATAAAATTTTATAATTAAAAAACTATGAAAAAACTTACATTACATTTGTAGTATTATTTAAGACATCTAAATTATCTATAAACATAGTACAAATATTAAAGCATTAAGTAAATATAATTTCATTAATATAATAATTTGTAATTGAGTAATTTATCTTGCTTTGTTCTTGAAGATCATTTTTATATCTTAAAAATGAAAAGTAGAAAATCTATATTGAAGTTAACTTAATTTTTTTAATTTTTTATTTCGAAATCTAATTAAAATAAATATAATTGCAATAAGAGTATTTCAGATGCATCCTTCATGAGTTTCTTAACGTTTCTTAGAACTTTTGGTTGCTGAGTGTGTCTGTGTGAGTTGCATGTGTGTGGATTGCATATGTGTGCGACTGTGTCTGAAATTTTGTTGTATAAATTGCGTTGGGAATAAGAATTGAGTTCTAAAGAGATTTAATGGCATATTCTGTCTTGCTCCCTCGCTCCCTTCATCTCTTTCTTGCTTTATATTACTATCTCTCTCTGTCTTGTTTGTCTTCTATCTCTATCACTTGGCTATGAAACATCTTACTTGACTTCTGCTCTTTCTCCATAGCAAATGGGTCTAAGCAATATGTGCTTATATAAAGCATTTTGGCTTTGTCAATTTTGCATTTCCATTCTCATAGTTTGTAGAAACTAGGGGGAGGGGCAGATGGAAGAGAGGGGCGGGGCCGTAGGTCAGGGGATTTTGGCAGCCTGCAATTCTGGTCAAATCACTCGAGTCCCCATTTGTGTCTCCTATAAATGCACTGTGTTTTCGAATTGTTTCTTCTTTGTGTCAATAATAAACGCACCATACCTTAAAGAGGCATTAATTCAAATAGTTTTGAATTAAAGAATTATATACAACAATTTTAAAGGTGTAAACACAACGGCAGCATTGTTTCTGAAAACTATTTCAAAAGAAAAAGAATTTCATTATATAAAGGATATTGTACAAATTTTAAAAGGGATGTAGAGTCAATGTGAAATAATAAAGATTGCAAAATAAAAAAATGACTTTCTAAATTTGTAAAATGATTTGTCAGCTTATTCTTATTTTCTGGTTATTAATAATAGTTTAACCTAGGAAATTGCTCTAAAAATTATCATCACTCCAAAAGCTTGGTATGCGAACTATAATCTATAATTGGCTAGGAAAATTTTAATTTTTCATGTGCAGCGTTCGGTGGAAGTCTTTAAACCATTTTTTTCCCGCTCGAAATGCGTTCAACGAACTCTATGCCATCAAGGGGTTAAGGGGGGTGGGCGGACAAAGAGGGGTGGTGGGAGGGTTGGTTAAAATCGCCTGCAGTTTTTCGAAAGCCTGGTAATATGAAAATTGCACTGGCTGTTAACCCTATTTGCAGTTGCTTTTGTGCCATAAACGCAGTCCCTCCTTAACCCCTTTTTTCCCTTCTTGGCAATACGCCCCTGCTGTTGTTGTTTTTGTTGTTGTTGTTTATGCTGATTTCGTATCATCAGAGATTTCAGCTTGATGGCCTGTCAGGCTCCTGGCTTTGAAATGAGAGCTGGCAGAGCGTAAAGGAGCGAGAGGTAGCCATTTGTGCACTTAAAAAAAAAATTAATCCAATTTTAAAAATTTGTTGAGCTCAATTTTATTTGATAAAATTATGCCTCGCAAATCAGTTAAACAGCAATTATTATATACTTTGAAATTAAATTAGGAGGTATATTCATTGCAAACTAATAGGAGTAAAATTAAACTTGTTTCTGGGCCCAAACAATTTTTAAATTATGCACTTAACAGAAATAATTTTGGGTCGTTAATTAAAAGTTTAGAAATGCTCTTTAAATTTCCCAAGATTCAGCAACTGTGTTCTTATCATCCGAATGAGTCATTGGAATTCAGATGGCTCAGTTCTGGAAGTTCAAGTAGACGGTGTTTATACACATTAGCGAAGCCAAAGATCAGTTTTAATTTGGAACATTATCTCATTTATATTTATATGGTACGTATGTATGATATTTGGTGATTTGGGTTTTTTCCAATTGTTGGCCGACGGATGAGAGATTTTCTAATATTTTAGGCTTCGTTGTTTCTTCAACTAATGGGTCATTTCAGTACATTTTTATACCCTTTCAGAGGGTATTATAATTTTGGTCAAAAGTGTGCATCGCAGTGAAGGAGACATATCCGACCCTATAAAGTATATATATTCTTGATCAGGATCAGCTCCTGAGTTGATATAAGCATGTCCGTCTGTCTGTTTCTACGCAAACTAGTCTCTCAGTTTTAAAGATATCGAATTGAAACTTTGCACACACCCTTCTTTCCTTTGCACGCAGTATATAAGTCGGAACAGCCGGGATTGGACAACTATATCCTATAGCTGCCAAATAACTGATTGATCGGAAATGCCATAACTTTGGTGTTTGTTAAGTTAGGAAGTTGGGATTTCCTATGGGTATTTTATTTGGCCAGTCAATCCGACCTACAAAATTGCATAAGGATCGGCCGACTATATCCTATGGCCGCCACATAACTGAACGATTGGAAATGCCAACTTTGGTGTTTTTAAAGTTAGGAAGTTGGAATTTTTATGAGTGTTAAGTATGCATCATATGAATAATTTTGGATCATATAATTTACAGAATATTCTGCAAGGGTATTTCAACTTCGGCTCCGCCCGAAGTTAGCTTTCCTTTCTTGTTTAAATTCGTTTTGAGTAGGTCTTAAGGTCAACTTAAGATGTTGAGACTATTATCCTGTTTGCTTGGCTTATTAATTTTTCCAAGTGTACAAGGAGGAATTGTGGTTAATTCAAAGGATCAGTCGTTGTGCGTTCTCCAAGATGCACCCACACAATGCGGCTCCTTCTGCCTGGCCACTGTCAACCCGCTTTTCAATGATCTGCAGGTCGGACTCGATTCGAAATTCGAGCTGGCCGAAGAACAATATATGGCGGTGAAGTCCGAAATGAAGAACAAACTGCAGGAACTTGGGAACAAACTGGATGGCCAGTCGCTGGGCTCCAGGAATCCGTGAGTAAGATCATCACAGAAGAAGACTTCGCGAATTCAGACCAAGTTGGAAGCGAGATTGGACAGAACGGAGGAACAACTTAAGACGGTGAGTTACGGATAGACAGACATCCTTTCGGTTCCTATCGAAAGTGTTTATCTGTTTTAGATAATTTAATAATACTGCACTGCAATCATGCTATTGCATGTAGAGCTCTATTAGGATATATTCAAATTTCTTTCCTTGCATTATTTTAGTTTCGAATTGACGCTGCCATTTATCGGTGTATTTGGGAGTGTATCTATTGATTAATTGGATAAAACATCCACTTTCAATTAAGATTTACCCCAGGAAAAAACTAATTAGAATATTGAAAACGAATGCAATAATTATTGTTTTACCGCCTTTTTGTACAGATAAAAATAACAGCCGATGCCAACGATGAACTCAAAAGCCAAGTAAATACCCTTAAAGACACTATAAAAGACTTGCAGAGTCAGTTTAAAATATCCGAAGGTCAAACCAAAATAAAATAAGATATTTAAGGTGAAAGAGGAGCACCTTACAAATTGAGATGAACAAATCTCTGATCTTAGAACTCAAATTAATGAGGTTAATAAAACAAAATCAGAACTATCTAGTCAGCTTTGGGAATACCAAATAAAACTCAGGGAGATGGAACCATTTAAGGTGTCACGTGCGTCGTTTCCACCTGGTTGGATTGTAATTCAGAGACGCATTGACGGATCCGAAAACTTCAATAGAATCTGGCATGATTATAAATATGGATTTGGGAATGTCAGAGAAGAATTCTTCATCGGGCTGGAAAAATTGTATCGGATGACTGAGGCACGACCCCACGTACTCTACATTAAACTTGGAAAGGTTAATGGATCCACCAGCTACGCTCATTATGATGACTTTATGATCGGGAGTGAGGAGGAAGCCTACGTGTTGAAGAATCTAGGGAAACATTCTGGAGAAGCCGGAGACTCCCTCACATTCCATGAGAATCAAAAGTTCTCCACAATTGAAATTTTAGTGATTTTAATTGTGCCTCTGCATATGGTCCATGGTGGCACAATGGGTGTGGATACAGGTATACCTGTTTATTTATGCTCTGTTTAAATCATCTTACTATAATCACTTTAAATTACAGTATGCTCAATGGAAAATACTTCAAAAATGGCAAAGATAATGGAATTCATTGAGGCTTATGGCAAGGCTACGACTATAATATATCACTTACGTTTGCCGAAATGATGATAAGGCCCAAGTCCTTCTAAATAGCACTGTTAAAATATGAAATATAAAAATAAGAAAATATGAAAATACAAAATCTTTACTGTACTGTTGTTGAGTCAAGTTAAACATTGGAAGAGGGCTTCTAAGAGGGCTTCCTAGATAAGCACAAACAGTTGCTGCTGAAGATCATTCTCCGGTTCTAAATTAGTTTTGGATGTGCATAAATTTTGTTGCATCCTTTGAGTTGACTTCTGCCGTATACAATACAGTTACAGTAATTTCTGGATTCGGGAATAATATATGTACTCATCAAATTCGGTTTTACTGCAAGGATGTTGATACCTTGACTTGTTGAAAACAGAGTGACGAGAATATTTAGGAGATGTTGTGATATGCAAAAATATTACTTTGCTATGATTAATTGTAATAAATATCCTATTATGTTAATGATATTTATTTCAGGTTAAAGAATACAGTGTTTTTGCGAAATTCTGAAGACATTTTTAGAGGATTAAGGTTATTTTTCTGGATATGTGGTGCATTTTTCAATGCATTATTTCGATTAAAGTTTTGCGAGTGTAGTGATTGGGGGCAAAGAGTGTAGCATACTTTTCAGCGCTGCCTGATTATATGAAGCAGAGCCTTGCTGGCGGCCACTAAAAAAAAGGGATATGGTGGGGGGGATGAAGAGGTGCAGCAACTGTGGTGGCAGGTGGGGGGGTGTGATGTTGATATGGTTTCTAGAGGGGGCTCCAAGGGGTTATGATGGGGGTGGTGTACAACTGCTAACCAAGCAAAAACTGAGCCCCAGTAGATAGCTGCTGTACAAGGGTGTGTGTGGGGGGTGTAGGGTTTGGGTGTTTTCTGGGGTAGGGGGCGACACACATGCGTGCATCCTTAGACCCACCCCCCCTACCACCCTCTTCGACCACCCAACTCTCGTATTATCTTTGGCCAGCGGCGTGTAAATCATTTTGTATGCATTAAATCGTCTTCCACCTGCTAGGATCCGCCTTCCCCCCCTGCCTCTCCCTGCCCCCCCCTCAACCCACGTCCTTGAGCCAACTCATTTATATACATGGATTCCTGTATTCCTAGCACCCCTCTTTTGTCTAAATTGTTGTAGTTTTTATCTCTGCTTAGTTTTTAACCAAATCCAAATTAGTAACGCATGTGTGCCACAAAATGCGAATTTCCGCTAATTACTGACCTGATATACAAAACCTTTTCTTGCTCAAAAAACCCCGAAGCAATGTCAGAAACAGTGTATTTTTAGAGAACATTTATGAAATGGTAATTATACGATGCTTTTATGTTAATTAGATGTATTCCCGGTAAAAACATATTTTATATTTGTTTAATTTTTATAATAAAAACGAACGTTTTATATACTGGCAAAAGTTTTTCGTATACTCGTATTCATGTATGTTAAGATATACATCATTTATGTGATATAAATTCTTAAACATAATTTAAATCAAATACAAAGAGTTTTTACAAGAGTAAGACATACTCGTATTCATGTGTGTTAAGATATACATCATTTATGTGATATAAATTCTTAAACATAATTTAAATCAAATACAAAAAGTTTTTACAAGAGTAAGACATAAGTATGTAGCTTGAAACTTTAACTTTCTTTCTATTATCCTCTAAATATTTTTTAAGTGAAAAGCAAGACAACTGAGATATTAGTATTTTAATACACTTAAAAAATTCAAAGTCTGCCTTAAAATACATTTCTTTTCCCGACCTTAAAGACTTTCAACCCAGACAATCAGCAGTTGGCGAAAATACCCGAAAACCCCGACCTGCGGAGTTTCCACTACTTCCGGTGAAAGAAATGATTTCCACACTCACATTCGCACCGGCACTTTAATAAAGACAAATGCCAAATTGTCTGTGGCAACATTTTGACCCGAACTTCCGGCGGGGCGGAAAATGCCAAAGGAAAACTCCCAGTGCTGGCAAATTTATTAATGTTTGACCAAAGGAACCCGAAGAAAACGCCGCAAAAAACGCCAAAAACATTTGCGGTGTGCGTGTGTCAACTGCTTTTGCTAATTTGTCTCCAAGGAAATCATCGCTGGGTTCCGGGAAGTTTCTTTTATTGGCTTTGTTTTGAATATGCTCGCTTTTTATGGCCCGGAAATTTTTACCAGCAAAAATCATTATAATTTCGAGCGAAATTTGTTGGAAAAGTTGGAAATTAATTAGGTGAAAGGAAAGGCAGGAGGAGAGCACTTATTCCGTGTCGTTGATTTTGTGTTCCGGTTCCTTTGGATTTGCTTGGTATGTTTTTTTTAATATGCCATGTCTGCTGTTTTGGCCGAACCAATTTACACAATAAAGCCGTATTCTTTATATTAGCTGTATGTTTTTATATATAGCAAGTAATCGCATTTCAGCACGGAAACAGATTAATTATTGGCAAACAAAATACAAACAAGGAATTGTAAGAATATTATATTGTTGTACTTATTATTGTTGCCAACAACAAAGCTTTCTTAAACAATTTTGAATGGCTTGATTAATTCTCTTTCTTAAAACAAAACACACCCCGGATGGATGACCACCTGACCTGAAAGGCCACGTACTTTTTGGAAAGACACAGCCTCTTATCAGCAATCTTCTAGTTCTCGTTGCCCCAGCAAAATGCTGATAATCAGTACATAAAAAATGTATATAAGAATAACATGTATAAGTATAAGGTTTCGCAATCTTTTATTTTGTCCAATAATGACACTCATTTTGAAGGTCTTGCAAACTGATAATTTAAAAAAGCAGAGCACGAAAAAGGAGGAGAATCAGAGAGATCATTTAATTGAGCCAAATTTACAACAACTGCTTGGTCATTTAAAATTCCCAATTGCTTTTCCTTTTCTTTAACGATTGTTTGCTTCTTAAATTCTTAATTTCCTTATTTTCTTCGTGAGTTTGCAAGCGTTTGTGTTAATTACATGAAAATTGGAAAAAGCTTTTACAGGGATTTTTCGGAGTTTGGCCAGTGGTCGCATTATTTATTCGGCGGCTTTTGTTTTTTGGTCGTCCCTTTTGTTTCGCTGAGTGTAACGGGTCTGTGTGAGTTGAATCAATTTAAATTCATGTGCCAGTGTGAGAACTGCGCCTTTTGTGTGAGTGAGTGAGGCCAGCATTCGTATGCATATTTAATGTTTGGCGGTTTATTTATGAGAAAACGTTTATACAACCGCTGCTCGGTGGCACACCCTGCCACGCCCCCTCCCCCTCGACGCCCGGAAAATGGTACACAATCGGACATGGGCATAGTGACACTTTTGGCCTTTAAAATACTTGACCGCCGGTTTTCCCGTCACTTTTTGGCATGTTATTTTGAGGGGAAATTCTGGGGGCAGAAAAATCGAAGTAGAAAAATGGGAAGGCCGGTGTTTTGCAGACTTAGAAAATTGATTTGCCTAGACATGTGTTGGAAATAACAATTAAGCTACAATCAAATTTATAAACTTTTTACAAAAGCTGTAGACCATTATTCAATTGCTTTAACTTTGCTGACATTATTTAAGAACAATTAAATGGTACTTTAGGAGTATTTATAATTAAATAGATATTTTCAATAAAAGCTTTAATTGATTTTAAAAAAAACACTTAGTTTTAAACCGTTAAATAAAGCAGGTATCTTATAATAGCTAGTAAAATATATTGTCTTATTCAAATGCCAAATGTAACCATTAAGCAGCTTAAAACATTTTATTATCTCAATGAATAATCTATATTTGTATGGTTTTAAAGGACGCCATTGAAATATTTTAATGTATAAGACAGTTGACAATTTATGATCAGCTCGTGGTTTTAAGTTTATAAGTAAAAATAATAATTGCATTCCACAAAGGCCGTTCAATATCTTCTGCTGTTTTGCCAGATCCTTTTTACCTGTTTGCCAGTGAACACGAACCATCCATCGAGGGAAGTTAGTTTTCCACACGTCAAGTTAGACCAACAGCCTTTTCGTGTGGCGTGTTGAGTGCCTAATAAAATCATAAAATAGCAGGTGTTTAGCGCGCCACAAAACGCCCAAAAGGACAACCCAGGACACGGCCCGAAAAAGAGACAAAGGACGAGGGGGAGCCGTGTGAGAGGTCCTCCATATAATGGCCGCCCAGCGTCAAATTTGATATTATTAATAACCCTTTTTCTAAATGAAATTTTGTGGCAGCAAACATTTCGCTTGTCATTTTGCCAAGGCGAAACGAATGACACAAGTACAACACACTGGCGCCCAGACAAATCCCCATATATATAGAGGTTTATATACACATATAATCCGTCCTTATGATACCCTATAGTCATGTTGCAGGACATTCTCCAAAATCGAAAGTATAAATTACGTTATTTCTTAATTTTGAAAACTAGAATCGTGCCATTATGTTCACTCAAGAATATATATATAAAAACTAAATTTAAATAATATAAAACAAAACATTTATTTTTGTTTTCCATTTTTTTCTGAAAGCTTAATCGTTTTAATAACAGTTCTTAACAGTTTTTAGTCTATAACTCCAGGGTGTTCCCCTCTTCGAGCTGCGAACGGTGTGATTTTCCCTTGTCTTCGTCGGCTGACTGTTAGTTAGTTAGTTAGTTAGTTAGATACCCTCTGATCCCCCCACTCACCACTTTTTTCCCTTTTCGACAGGACGTTTTTGGCGCTTTGATTCGAAGCGCTGCGGTGGTGGAAAAGCGGGGGAAATGGCTGAAAGCCTATGAAAAATGATGTGTATCAGGTCGAAAGGGGCCACCCCCCGAGTGGGCGGAGGGGCGTGGTTGGGCGGAGGTGCCTGGCACCGTTTCTCATGTCGAGTGGCTGCCATGGCTGTATTAGTGAGTATCTATGTGTGGCATGTCATACATTTTTCGTTCGTTTGTTAATTGAAAAATGTTGCCTACCCGAGGGAGTGGGGAGGGGTGGCCATAAAGGGGGGATATGCCGGGGCACACATCGTCAGAACTTGTCAAAGTCACACACCGACCCCTGACCCCTGAACCCAGCCCCTCCACCCCTCCACCCCTCTACCCCCTAAAACCACCACCCTCGCTATGTGCCGAAAACATGTCTTGGAAATTATAATTTATAGTTTGTCACTGGCCCGCCTTCGCGGCGGCTTTTAGTCTGATTTTCTTTTTATAGGACACAATACTCTACCGAAAAATAATAAAGACACGAGAAGTTGGCTAAATCATAATAACGAAGGTCACAAAAAATGAACTGAATTGTCGGCACATCAAAATATGTTTTTACTTCGCTTTTTCGAATATTTGTAATATTTGTATATGAATAAATAACAAACTTGTATTTGATGCGATTAATTATAAGTTATAAAGTTATTTGATTACTATAATTTTGCATTGAAAAACAAGTATTCCGATTGAAATATCTAAAATTTATATTTTGGAGGGTATCAGCAGGATAAATAATGCCATTCAGCATTTCTTCTACTTAAGACATGGCTGGAAATTGAAAATTTGCATAGGTGGTTGCCTTGTGTGTGTGTCAGTCTATTTACACGGATTTATTTATATATGTATACTCCAGCATGCAGGTTAATTAATTAGAAATATGCAACTCAGCAGATTGGCTGGCAAAAGAACAGAACCGCAGCATCCTTGAAGCGTCCTTCCACCTGCCACCCATCTTCCACCCACCAACCCCTCTACACTTTCCGGCGTTTTAAAAACTGCAAGCTGCATGTCACTAATATCTCTTCTTGCGTTAGAGCGAGATGGCCGATACTACACTGGGAAAAAGGGCTTTGTTTTTGTTTTAGGACACGTTTTTTACACATTCCTTAATGGTTTCTTGGATGTATATTTCTGAATAATTTACAATTGGAATTATTGACAAAGCAACTTAACAGTTTGATTCATAACTTGAAACATTTCATGTAATGCACAAACTAAAATTATTTCCTTATTTTTCCAAGCGTTTTTTAAAACGAATTTAAAACGTGTTTGACATTGTTTTATAGTTTTCCTTGGTACTGGTTTCTATTGTACACTACCAAAATAATTTTTTGTTTCATCCTGTTTTTCTCTGTGCTTGCTTCGTTTTCCTCTGTGTATGTTTGTGTGTGTAGCCTGGAAATTAATTAGCAACGGAAATTGCGCTAATAAACTAACAAATTTACGAGCTACATTCACGCCAGTCCAGCCCACCGCCCTCCGCCGCCCCCCTCCGCACCTGCCACGCCCACTGATGCTGCTGCCAATGCCGATGGCTTTCCTTTTGGCTTTCCCCATTGCCTTTGCGCTTTTCCACCGCTGGCAAGCGGAAACACTGAAGTGGCCATCATTAGGAGGCAGCAAAAACGGGAAAGCAATGTGGAAAAGAGCGAAAAGTTTGGTGGAAAAATCGAATTTAGTAATGCGCTTTAGTCTAGGAGTTATTTAAATTTTGCCCAAAACAATTTAAAAACTTTATTTGTGTACGATTTCAACTAAGCTTACATTATTAAAATTAAACTCATAGTTTTCTTTCTTTTTTCATTTTACAATTTTATGTGTTATAATGTGTTGTGATTATAAAATGTTGGAAAATTCTAAAAGGCTGGACTTATAAAATAGATTTAAAAAATATAAGTTTAATAAAAGTTTTTTTTGTTGATTATTAAATAAGAATTTATATATTTACCAATCGAATGCGATATATTTTAAAATAACATATTGGAAAAGTTTTGTGAGTTTGTTCTGAACAATCCTTTTGTCAAAAATATCAGCTTAAAATTCAGCTTAAAGCTTATACGCTTGTTTTTCTTGACAATTTCATTGTGGTTTGCTTACTTCTGCCGAAATTGATAAGCCCTCCCAACTTGGGGTAAACAAAATAAATAAACAGAAAGAATGCTAAACGAACAAAAATAAGATTTTTAAAATGAAGAAATCCAGCTATGCTGGATATATATATATTTAGTTTTGTTTGTGCTCGGAAAAAATGTCGGCCAAAAAATGGGCAATATAAAATACTAAAGAGGAAAATAAATAGCTCGCCCACAAAAACGGAAATCAAATAATTTAAATCGCATTTCCGCTTTGCTGCCACAAACAGCCGCAGCACAAAAGCTGATCAAAAATAAAGCCAAAACAATCAAGGGCATATAAAACTATTCATATATACAGCTGTGTCCAAGAACAAAGGTATTTTAATTTAGATTAATTCGAAATTTACAAAATATGTCAATTAGAGTTAAATGAAATCAATCCCTAAAAATAATCAATTCCAAACTCGATTGTAAATAAAAATAAAAAACAATTGATATTTACACTAAAATATAATATAATAATATATATGATTTCTATGTATTTTAAATTGACCGACTACCATTTTTTTAACCACATTTGTATATCTGTAGCGGGGACTGGAAAAAGTGAAAACAGTACGCTTATTTCATTGTTTTCTGTATTTTGTCGTTGTTTATTTGGGTTTTTCAGCTGCCAGTCAGCAAATTGTCTGTGCAGCGAGTCCTGGCTCATGTGCCACGCCCCTTTGGGCAGTCACCTGCTGACAGCAGCCTCAGTGCAGCGGGAATCCTTTGCAGCATCAACGCATCGTTGACTTTAAATGGTCAGGAAAAAACAAGAAAGTCGGTAACAGCGGGAAAATTCGGGAAAATTCGAGAATGGGGAAGGGGGAGAAGGAGAAGGATAACGCGCCCAACACAATTTTAGGGGCGATGATTAGGAACAATTGAGAGTGACAGATGTTAAAGGTATTTGCCAGCGGCTGAGGGAAAACGCAGAAGAAACGGAAAAGGCCGTGCCGGAAAAACGGAGTAAATATGAAGACAGCGAGAGATAAAGAGAGAGATACAACACTGTAATTAACAAAACAAAAATATATAACCGAAAATTGCGATCGAAAGAAAAAGCATATTTAGTCATTTACATAATTATTTATTCGGTGCAAAATCGGTAATTTTTTAAGAATTTGTATTGGTGATACGGATAGTCTCATCTCAATTTTGGGTTTTGCCATTTAAACAACATGTGTGAATTTTTTCATCGAATTTTTTCACTTAAAAATTGAGTGAGATACAGGCAATCTCCTGCGGCGCCTCGAAGAAAACACGAATTGCGGTGTACATGATAACAGGTCACGGAATCATCTGAAATAAAGAAATCAAATTGCATTAGTTAAAGGACAATTTTCCTCAGGTAACGCTGTAGAGTTTTTATTTATTTTTTTTTTTTTTTAAGGCACTTGAAAGTCAAAAACCCGGTTTTCGCCAAAAAAACGTCGAGCTATTTGTTGCTCTAAAAATAATAAGTTAAAAAAAAACAAGAAAGGAATGCTAACTTCGGGCGGAGCCGAAGTTGATATACCCTTGCAGAATATTCTGTAAGTTATGGCATTTCCAATAGTTCAGCTATATGGCAGCTATAGGATATAGTCGGCCGATCCTTATGAAATTTGGTAGGACGGATTGATTAGCCAAATAAAACTCATAGGAAATACCAACTTCCTAACTTTACAAACACCAAAGTTATGGCATTTTCGATTAATCAGTTATATGGCGGCTATAGGATACAGTCGGCCGATCCCGTTCCGACTTATATACTGCGTGCAAAGGAAAGAAGGGTGTGTGCAAAGTTTCAATTCGATATATTTAAAACTGAGAGACTAGTTCGCGTATAAACAGACAGACGGACAGACGGACATGCTTATATCAAGGCAAAACAAAATGTTTAATAATAAACAACGAAGTAAAAATTTTTTGATTTTTTTTTTTCGATTGTTTCTATGGAAGCTATATGATATAGTCGCCCGATCTGGCTCGTTCCCACTTAAATACTACCTGCAATAGAAAGGCAACTTTTGGGAAAGTTTCAAGCAGATAGCTTAAAAACAGAAGGAATAGTTTACGTAGAAACGGACAGACGGACAGTCCGTCCGAAACAGTTCTTCTAGAACCGCAGATGGTTATTCTTATCTGTGCGCAGATACCGTCTTCCGGTATTAGGATCGATTTCGGGAATCTCATTCAACACCAGAGCAGAGCAATCGTTGCCTTGACTTTGCCCCTTGGGTAGCAACCACCTTCAATATGCGGACCCAAGAATAATTGTCTGTTTAGGCTGGAAAGTACTCTTCTTCAGATCATTTCCCCAAACTTCCTCACATACCCATCATAATGACTTAACAAAAACTTATAAGTATGCAAATTAATAACAATAACGGCATTCGAACGAAAAGTTATGCGGAAACTTGCATAGCCCCCATCGTTTATATAGGGAGTGCCGTTGAATGAATGTTTCCCGGGGTCCGGATTCAGGATTCCGGATTCAGGACTCAAAGTTAGCAAAGTCTACAAAAAGTTTACCATTTATGTTACTAAAATACGCAGATCAGTTGTAAAATAGCCTCAATCACTTTATCAAACCTTCCATTTCATCAAATGAACACAAATTAATACCAGACAGCATTAAGAGTACAGTATAGATTTAATATTTATACCCGTTACTCGTAGAGTAAAAGGGTATATTGTATTCGTGCAAAAGTATGTAACAGGTAGAAGGAAGCGTTTCCGACCCTATAAAGTATATATATTCTTGTTCAGGATCACTAGCCGAGTCGATCTAGCCATGTCCGTCTGTCCGTCTGTCCGTCTCTCCGTCTGTCCGTCTGTCCGTCTGTCTGTCTGTCCGTATGAACGCTGAGATCTCGGAAACTATAAAAGCTAGAAGATTGGCATTTTGCATGCAGATTCTAGGAGTTCCTACGCAGCGCAAGTTTATTTCAAAAAGGTGCCACGCCCCCTTTAACGCCCACAATCGCTTATATACGATTTTAAAAATTTAAATATTTCGGAAAAGTAAAAATGCAGTTTTATTGTGTTTATCAATACCTATCGAAATGTAGAAGAAATTTTTCAAATCGGACCATTCGTTAAAAAGTTATGCGTGATCAAAGTTTCTATCTCCATCTCCCTCGCACTCCCTTTACATGAGTAACGGGTATCTGATAGTCGGGGTACCCGACTATAGCGTTCTCTCTTGTTTTTATTAGTATTAAAATATTTCATACTTAAACAGTGCGACTCATAAGGACTTGGGCCTTCTCATTATTTCAGTGAACGTTAGTGATATCTGCCAGTCATTGTTATATATATATATATATATAAATATATATATATATATCTTTCATATTTTAACAGTGCTTTTTATAAGGACTTGGGCCTTATCATCATTTCGTCAAAGGTAAGTGATTCACTCCAATCTTCATGCCATGTGTACCAAAGAATTCCTCCATAACCTTTGCCATATTGAAGGTATTTTCCATTGAGCGTGCTGTAATTTGAAGTGATTATAGTAAGAAGATTTAAAAAGAGCATAAATAAACAGCTATACCTGTATGAACAGAGTATGTGCCACCATGCACCATATTCAGAGGCACAATTTCCATGGGTATCACTGTCATTATCCCGATCAAAAGTGGAGAACTTTTGGTTCTTCTGTCGCGTAAGGGAGTCTCCGGCTTCACCAGAATATTTTCCTACATTCTTCAACTCGTACAATTCCTCCTCACTCCCGATCTTAAAGTCATCATAATGAGCGTAGCTGGTGGATCCATCAACCTTTCCAAGTTTAATGTAGAGTTCGTGGGGTCGTGCCTCAGTCATCCGATGCAATTTTTCCAGCCCGATGAAGAATTCTCCTCTGACATTCCCAAATCCAGATTTATAGTCATTCCAGGTTCTATTGAAGTTCTCGGATCCGTCAATGCGTCTCTGAATTACAGTCCAACCGGAGGGAGATGACACACACGGCACTTTAAAGGGTTCAAGACCTCGAACCTTTATTTGGTAAATCCCATTGGGACTGCCACTGGGACAAGAGTCAGGTAAAGTGTCATCAGTTTTCTGCAACTCAGAAAGCTGACTAGATAGTTCTGATTTTGTTTTTTCAAGCGCCTTAATTTTATTCCTTAGGTCCGAGTTTTGTTCATGCTGGCTTTTGATTTCCTTCTCTTTCGCCTTTAAAATATCTTCTTTGCTTTTGATTAGCTCCTCTTTCAGCCTTAAAATATCTTCTTTGCTTTTGATTTGACCTTCGGATATTGTTAACTGACTCTGCAAGTGTTTTATGGTTTTTAGGGTATATACTTGGCTTTTGAGTTCATCGTTGGCATCGGCTATTATTTTAATCTGTACAAAATGATTTAGAAAAGGCGTTAAAACAATAATCATTGCATTTGTTTTCAATGTTCTAATAAGTTGATTACTGTAGTAAATCTAACTTGAGATTACACCAAAAAAAAAATCGGACAACTTCTAAATACGCCGAGAAATGGCAGCGTCAGTTCGAAACTAAAATAAATGCTAGGAAATAAATTTGAATATTACCTAATAGAGCTGTAAACAAAGCAATAGCATAATTGCAGTGCAGTATTATTTAATGGGCTAAAAAACTCTTACTTTTGTGCTTTCTTTAGATGCAATTTACAAATGAACAGAGATAAGCACTTCCGATAGGAACACGAAAGGATGTCTTTCTATCTGTAACTCACCTTCCTAAGTTCCTCCGTTCTGTTCAATCTCGCATCCAGCTTGGTCTGCAGAGCCTGAATTGAATTCGCGAATTCTTCTGTGATGATCTTTATCACGGATTCCTGGAGCCCAGTGTGCCGGCCCTCCAGTTTGTTCCCAAGTTCCTGCAGTTGGTTCTTCATTTCGGAGTTCACCGCCATATGTTTTTCTTCCGCCAGCTTGAATCTCGAATCGAGTCCGGCCTTGAGATCCTCTTGGCCTTGCGCCGTGGTCATCCTAAAGGAATCCCTAAGGGCTGTCTGCCCTGCCTCGATTTCATCCAACCTTTTTCGGATAATGCGAGAGTGGTCGAAAAGAGGGTTGAGTGCGGCCAGGCAAAAGGAGCCACACTGTTGAGGTGCATCTTGGAGAACGCACAACGACTGATCCTTTGAATTGCACGCAATTCCTCCTTGTACACTTGGAAATATTAGTAAGCCAAGGAAATAGGATAATAGCCTCAGCATCTTAAGTTGTTCGACCTACTCAAAACAAATTTAAATTAAAACTGATGAAAGGGATGAATTAAATAAAACAACCTTTTCAGTTGAGTTCTGTATTAAAACTGAATTTTATTTTCTAAGTCCCTGCTTAGGAAACTTACATGAAATTCTTATTCTGGTCTTATCTGTGGCCTACGCAGAGGCCGCGTACGCCTGAGCGGGAGAGTTATCATTTGAGCCCCGCACAGGAACCCTTGGTGCAGTGTGAGAAACATCTCAAGTGATTAGCTTCGGTTAGGCTCAAGTGGCCTGCACTTAAAGATTACAAGTGCTAACACTGCTCCCTTGTAGGGTCTAAAATTACAGATCATAGTTTATGGCTCTGAGTCGATTTACAATTGTCACATGACAGGCACAGAGCTCATAAAGTATAATATTTTATTTTTATTAGTGTTCGTCTGAACAACTGAAATGAACCTGGTTGTTGAAGAAACAACGAAGCCTAAAAAATTATAAAATATAATATATTCTTATCTATAGTACGTGGCCGTCCAAGTCTCTCATCCGTCGGCCAACAATTGGAAAAACCCAAATCACCAAATATGTATATGGACTAGCATATAAATAGACATGAGCTTATGTTCTTATCGCTTATTTTAATTTATTTTTATATTTGTTTTTTTTTGCAAAATAACAAAGGTGCTTTATTTGTTTTTTAAGTCATTTGGAAACCAAAAAAACAGCGGAATAATTGCATACTTGTTCGAAAACAAATCTACAATCTGAAAATAATCTTCTGCTTCGTTTATTTGAGATTGTATGTGCGCCAATAAATTGATAGAGACTATCTACTGGGCTTTCCAGAATCGGGAATCCAGTGTTTTCAATGATTCATTCGGATCATAAATCACATTTGTTAAAATTTCTTGGGAAATTCAATGAGCATTTGTAACCTTTTGAGCGAACGACCCAAAATTATTCCTGGGTATGGACCAATTTTCAAATTTTGGACCGAAAAACATGTCCAATTTTACTCCTATTAATTTCCTATAAACAAGTAATATCATAGTACATAGTGCTTGCTGTTTAAATGTCTTAAACAGTGATTCAAAACAGAAATATAAAATCATTCCACAATTGTTTTGATTCAATAATATTATATATTTAATCCTTTTGGTAATCTAGCAAGATCAGCAATGAGTCTTAAAAGTAAGCAATAAAACAGCTAACTTCAGGCGGAGCCGAAGTTGATATACCCTTGCAGAATATTCTGTAAATTATATTCTCCAAAATCGGATCGGTTGGCCAAAAATAAAACCCATATAAAATCCCAACTTCCTAACTTTACAAACATATATAATATAGTCGGACAATCTGACCTACCAAATTTCATAATGATCGGCCGACTATATCCTATAACTGCCATAAAACTGAACGATTGGAAATGCCATAACTTTGGTGTTTTTAAAGTTAGGAAGTTGGGATTTTCTATAAGTATTAAAAATGCATCATAGAGAATATAACATACAGAATATTCTGCAAGGGTATATCAACTTCGGCTCCGCCCGAAGTTAGCTTTCCTTTCTTGTTAGGATTTCAATTGGTCAAATATAACATATACTTTTCTTCATTTAAAATACTATTTCTTTTCGATCAAATCAAATAACTTTTAATTTATGCATTTTCAATATGTACTGAGACGCTTGTACGAGGACATTGTTGTGGACTTCCATTTAAAATTGCTAAGTTTTGCTTCCAGTTATTTAACAGCAAGTCCAAAAATTGTTAGTTTTTTAGCAGCGCCCGTATTTCAGATTTTCACGCAATTTCCATCCCTTTCCCCGCTCATCTGCATGCACAAATGCAATTTCACATGCATTCGAAATTTCATTAATTCGTTTTCTGGTAATACGCTCCAGGTTATGGATGTCAATTTTCCCCAACCCCCCGAAAACTTTCACTTTTTTAGGCTTACAGGGTTGCGGAAAGTCAACATAAATTAAAATCAAAATCAAATTAAATGAAGTGCATGGAACGACGAGAACATGAAATGAAAACCAAATTCACAATATAGTTAGAAATCTAAACTAAATTTATGGTAAAAACTATTTTAAATTAATGTTTTGTTTAGTAAATGATGGACCAAAAAGAAATATTATAAATATTGGTCAAATGTGACCCTAATTTGACTTTTATTTTTATCCAGTCCTGATTTTTGCCCTGCCCCAGTTTTAAATGTCTCTGCAGAAAAACAACAACTTCATATTATGGAGTAAACATCCCAATCGTTTATACAACTGTTGCCAATCTGAGCGGCATTGCCAATGACATTTCCGCCCAAGGCAAAATGTAACCCCCCCATTTTTTACCGCCCGGCCACCCATGGCATTTGCCCCGCCCACCCCGCCCCTTTTCCCCTGTGGATCGCTTCAATCACAAAAGCAAATCAATTTTTTATGCCATGACGTTGTGTGATTTTCGTCATGTCTTGTTGTGATTTACTTTCCATTTGCGTTTACATTCCAATTTTGGAATATTTTTGTTGCATTTTCAGATGAATCTTTGAAAACTGAACTCAATACTTATTTGTTTTATGAGTACCTTAAAGGTTTTCAAAAGTTGGAGCATTTAAATAAATATTACAGATCTAAACTCCAGAAATTAGTTGCATTGCCGTGTAAGCCCATACGAAATACCAAAAACGAAAAACCTAAATGTCCTTGATCTTCCTGTAACAATATAAAAATGACGTTCAAATAAAAAGTCGACTCGGGTGCAATATACAGCGGAAAATTGCCTATGAAAATAGTCCAAGTTTTTCTTCTGCTCTATCGCTGCTGTCATTCTCGTCCGTTTTCCGTCCCCAAAATCTTTTTTTTTGTTTCTTATTACGTTGGCAATTTGGCAATTGCATTGGCAGGACAAAAGGACTCGGAGCAAGGATTGTTTGCTCACTTCGTTGTCAGCGATTTGCGTATCGTTGTTTTGTTATTGCACTTGTTGTTCTTATTCCTCCTCTTCATATTGCTGCCATTGTTCGGATTCTTATTTTACTTTATACACTGCTCTCAAATTCCTGTGGAGATTCCATTTAAAACAGTTTGATACTCACAATTTTATGTGAACCACCCTAACATACATAACTATATATTTTGTCCTTCCTTTTAATTGATAAATAAAAACAACCCTCTATAAATAGCTTTTCTATCCTTTTTTAACATTTTATTTTTGCCCAATTCGCTAATATTCAAATGTGGCCCCTTGGAATAATGAAAATAATGATTGCAAGTTTAAAAAATATATAAATATCAACAGTCCAGAAAACTACTATGTAATTATAATATTTTTAAAATTTCTTATTGACTGATTAAGTAATATTTAATAGGAATCCTTTGTGAAAATTAAAATATTAATTAGAAACAAGAAAGGAAAGCTAACTTCGGGCGGAGCCGAATTTGAAATACCCTTGCTGAATATTCTATAATTTTATTCTCCAAAATTATTCAAATGATGCATTCTTAACACTCATAAAAAATCCCAACTTCCTAACTTTACAAACACCAAAGTAATGGCATTTCCGATCGTTCAGTTATATTGCAGCTATAGGATATAGTCTGCCGATCCCTTTGAAATTTGATAAGTCGGATTGATTGGCCAAAAATAAAACCCATAGAAAATCCCAACTTTCTTACTTTACAAACACCAAAGTTATGGCATTTCCGATCAATCAGTTGTATGCCAGCTATAGGATATAGTCGGCCGATCCCGGCCATTCCGACTTATATACTGCGTGCAAAGGAAAGAAGGGTGTGTACACAGTTTCAAGTCGACATCTTTAAAACTGAGAGACTAGTTTGCGTAGAAACATACAGACGGACAGACGGACATGCTTATATCAACTCAGGAGGCGATCCTGATCAAGAATATATATACATACTTTATAGGGTCGGAGATGTCTCCTTCACCGCGCTGCACACTTTTGACCCTCTCCAAGGGTATAAAAATACTGTACTCGTAATGGTGTCTGGTATTAGTTTGTTTTCCTTTGATGAAATGGAAGATTTGATAAATGGAACTGATTGAGATTATTTTACGACTGATCGGCGTATTTTAGTAACATAAATACGGATATGTGGAGAGGGTTGGTAAGGTATTTGTAGACTTTGCTAAAGTTTTGTTAACAGTCTGTTAACAATCTGTCAGTGCGTTTTTGGGGGCTTCCAATCCGCCGGAATTCGGAATCCAGAATCGGGACCCCGGGCAACATTCATTCAAGGGCACTCCCCATACAAACGAAGGGGACTGTGCATGTTTCCGCTTAACTTTTCATTCGGATGCCTTCTACCATTATTAATTGCGTATTTTAAAAGCTTGTGTTAAGTCATTTTGATGGGTATGTAGGGAAGCTTGGCTAAATGATCTGGATAAGGGTACTTTCCAGCCTGAAGATACTAAAGTCAAAGTCAATTGCACTTCTGCTCTGGTGTTGAATGTGATTCCCGAAATCGATTCAAATACCGGAAGACGGTGTCTACAAACATACTTGCGCACAGATAAGCACTTCCAGTAAACATCTGAAGATCATTCTGCTGTTCTAGATTAGCAGCTAGCTAGACACATAAATACATAAGTACGAACAAAGTTTGGAAACTTCTGACCTAAATTATAAAATCCCCTGGGTATAAAAAGCGAACGCTTATCGCACTCGTTTCGTACTTATGTATTTATGTGACTAGCTAGCTGATAATCTTGAACCGCAGAATGATCTTCAGAAGCTACTGGAAGTGCTTATCTGTGCACAAGTATGTTTTTAGACATACATTTTCGACCTTATACCTTTTGGGAAAGTTTCAAGCAGATAGCTATAAAACTGAGAGACAGACGGACGGACGGACGGACAGACGGTCATGGCTAGATCGACTCTTCTGGTGATGCTGATCAAGAATATATATACTTTAAAGTCTCGGAAATATTTCCTTCACTGCGTTGCAAACTTTTGACTGAAATTATAATACACTCTACAAGGGTATAAAAAGGGTTATTTGTTGTTTGCTTATTATTTTACTTTTTATTACATATTATTTTTTCAGTGCATCAAGGCAGCCGTTGTTGTTGTTGCTGTCCATGCAGTAAACAGTTTTATTGCTGGCCTCCATTTGCGCTGTGGTCTCCCTTTCTTTCGGCCACATATAGCCCTCTCTTTCCAGCCACACATAGCCCTCCCTTTCTTGCTGCGGCATCTGCCTTTGTCTCATCATTTCCGCATTCGACGGTAGACGTGACTCAAAAATGTCTGAGGAGGGAAATCTGCTGTTGCCAAAATTGTATTGCATAATATGCCTTGACATCAGCACAAACACAACCTCAGGGAGTATGGAAAATGGGGGCTGGTGTATTTTCCGGGGAAACCCCTTGCTGACTGCTGCACTTCCGCTTGCAACGTTTTACACTTCAATTATCTTCAATTTTGCTGGGCAAATGTCTCAAGAACAATGGTGCTGCTGATTGGAATTCTTTAACTCGCTGCATGTGCTCGGGAAAACCTCTGCCGCTTTTCCTCCCATTTTCCGGGGTGTCTGAATGTGTCTGAGGGTGTCTGAGTTACAAATGCGACAACATTGTTGCCCTTTTGGACTAAGCCAGACTTTCCACAAACCCATCTCCCTGCAATTTTCCCGCCGCCTCAAGTGAAAATGGAGAAAAACGAACTGACGCAATGGCGTCTTGCTGATGGCATCCACTTTATTTTCGATCTCACATTGTTTTTTTGTGTCCTCCGCTTGTCCCATTTTGTGTTGCAATTGTGTGCGAATTTGTTGCAATTTGATTTTCTATTATCGAATAATTTGTCGAAATTTTTCCAAGAAAAAGACCAACAAGAAAAAAATGAAATTTGTTTTAAAACGAATTTATGGAGCTTTAGTTGGTCAAAATTATCTACAAAATTTTGTGAGCATTAAATTAGGCTTATAAGTTATCAGTTATTCATTTTTGTTACAAATAACACCAAGTAATAAATAAAGCTCAATAAATATTTAACATTGTTAAAAATTGTTTTCGTATTTTTTAAACATATATTTTAATATTCAAATTTGGTTCAATTTTGATTATTTGGCTTTGCCTTACTCATTAAATATTTGAGCTTAATGAGGACAGTGATTTGACTACTTTCTCTGAGTTTTTGACTTACTTAATTTTAGTTAATTTTTTTCAAATAACGTAGGGCAAAAAAACACTGTTCATTTGGCTTGTTGCGATTGGCATTCCGCTCCTGTCAACGTCATTAAAATGCCAAGTCAAATGTGATTTCACTGGGCGAATGGAAATTGGAATAGGAGTGGCACTGAGGCAAACAAAGCAGGACCAAGCAATGAAATCTCTGCAGCAAACAAAATCAAAAAAAAAAAAAAAAGAGTTAGGACCGGAGGGATCAAAAAAAAGGAGAAAATAAGACCAAGAGGCCGCCCGTGGAAATTGACAAAAGCAAACGAAATCAAAAAGCGAGAGACAATGGGCAACAGTATTGCATATTGATTGCGAGCGGCAGCAGACCTGAAACTTCCCCTTTACCCCCGCTTTTCCCCATTCCCCATTCCGCTTTTCACTTTTTCCCCTTTCCCCAACACACACTCTAACCCCTGGCAAATCAAATTGATTTGGAAATGCTTTTGGACGGCAGCGAGTGCAACAGAGAAAAGGAGTCGCAAAAATGGAGTTGGTGGGCGGTGAAATAGTGGGGGAATGCACTTGGAAAACTAAGGAAAAATCTTTTAATTTATAGAATAATTTATATAGTTCAATAAAATTTATATACATATAAATAACAAAATGAATAGATAAATATTAGTAAATATTTAAAAGAAATACTATAAATGCGTAGCTCTGCAAATCACTCTCATTTTTCGTTTCAGATATATTAATTAAAAAAAAAAGGCTTAACAAATAATAGAGAAACAATGAAAGTGCTGTTTGGGTTAACGATAAATATGATTGACGTATGATCAATGAATAATTTTTTTGGCCACCATTTAATCTCAGTGCACAACTATGGGGGCATGCAATGTCATGTCCCTTGACAACTGGAAAAATGTCTAACCATTGTTGTTGCTGGCTGCTCCGCTTCACTGTGATGTGATTTTTGGGCATTGCAATTTTCTAAGCGGCTTAAAGGTGTTCATTCCGAGTCATTGACTCGTCAGCTTCCCCACCCACTTCCCCACTTCCCCCCGATATCCCCGAACTTATGCAATTTGTGTAGCTTAAAGCAGCAAAAAAAAAAGAAAAACAATGTCACACAAACAGCAGGAAAAAAGGGGTAAATAAATGGAGGTAACATGGTTTTTATGCGTTTCGATCTGTACATATCACGGTGGTTATGTTTTACGGACTACAGGGTATCAAAGGTCCATGCGAACAGAGAGAAATAATGAAATATATTTTAGTGACTTTTCAAAAATATATATATAGAGAAAATGACATGTAAGCAACAGCCATTTAATATTGCCTTACCAATTTAAAACAATTATAATTCAAAGCAATAAATAAAGTTATGGGCAGGCATAAATCAGATATTTGATTATTATTTGCTTTTTCCAATAATTGCAATATTAAATTTATTATAACCCTAAACTTTAAATTTTCTAGTGGGTATAATGTCTTCGTTTATAGTTTAGATTCATTTTTTTTGTTGTTGTTTTTTTATTGCTCTTGTTTTCCGCCCTCCGATTGACCGCAAAAGTATATTTAAAATACTGTAGACAAGTGTAAAAAGTGGCAAAACGTTACGCGGTTGCATTCAATCGTTTTGTGGTTTGGTTTGTGTTATCCACTGCACCGCCCACATTGTGGTTTGACAATTTATGGAGCTGCCCATACATTTACCAACACCCAAAAATATGTGGAAAAAAAGACGAGTCGAGGGAAATTTCTGTTGTGAAAAATAATTAGAAAACTGTCTTGCAGGCCCACAAAATTGTGTGTCTATGCATTGCCTATTAAAACGCACAGATGTTCGATTTCAATGCGGCAATGGGGCGTATGTGTAATATTTTAATAGAAACAATTCAAATGTTTTCCTTTTCGTGGCTAACAAAGCTCTGCCATATTGCAAAATTATCTTTTGAAGAGAACCGGTTTTTTCTGAACTCTGAAATTGAATTTCTTTGAAACTAGATAGAAATAATAACACGTAATTAATTAATTAAATTAAAAACTCTAAATTTAACTAGCAATCAAACTCTACTTATTTTATTTACAGTTCACAGTAAATTCTTACAAACACCAAGTTGTAATGGCTTCGGAATGTAAAAAGTTAAGACTAACAAGAAAGAAAAGCTAACTTCGGGCGGAGCCGAAGTTGATATACCCTTGCAGAATACTCTGTAAATTATATTCTCCAAAATTATTCATATGATGCATTCTTAATACTCATAAAAAATCCCAACTTCCTAACTTTAAAAACACCAAAGTTATGGCATTTCCAATCGTTCAGTTATACGGCAGCTATAGGATATAGTCGGCCGATCCTTATGAAATTTAATAGGTCGGATTGATTGGCCAAAAATAAAACCCATGGAAAATCCCAACTTCCTAACTTAACAAACACCAAAGTTATGGCATTTCCGATTAATCAGTTATATAGCGGCTATAGGATATAGTCGTCCGATTCTTATGAAATTTGGTAGGTCGAATTGATTGGCCAAATTTAAAACCCATAGAAAATCCCAACTTCCTAACTTTACAAGCACGAAAGTTATGGCATTTCCGATCAATCAGTTATATGGCAGCTATAGGATATAGTCGGCCGATCCCGGCCGTTCCGACTTATATACTGCGTGCAAAGGAAAGAAGGGTGTGTGCAAAGTTTCAATTCGATAGCTTTAAAACTGAGAGACTAGTTTGCGTAGAAACAGACAGACGGACAGACGGACAGACGGACAGACGGACAGACGGACATGGCTATATCAACTCAGGAGGTGATCCTGATCAAGAATATATATACTTTATAGGGTCGGAGATGTCTCCTTCACTGCGTTGCACACTTTTGACCAAAATTATAATACCCTCTGCAAGGGTATAAAAACAAGTCAAGTTAATTGAATAAAATAAAAATAATATAAGATAATATAATGTTAATTAAGAAACAGTCATACAAATGTCTTTATGTCTCCATGGTGACCCTTGTGCGTCTATGTAGTTTCGGTTTTATTTTAATCCACTTTTAGTTAGTGAATTATCCTAGTACTCACTTCAGTTATTTCTGGGCGGCATATTCAATTCGCTTAAAAACTACCATTAAGCGTTAAGAATTTTTGGGAATAGTGTGGGAAAACACTAAGCTCGCTAATTATTCAAAGGAAAAAGTTGTTTGCAAATGTTTGTCGCAAATAGATAATTGCAGTTGCGGCAAGGGGCGGGGGTCGAGTGGGGTCGAGTGTAAATGCTGTGGCAACTTATGCCGCACACGTTCACCAGGACACTGGCTTAATATGACATGTGGGCGGGCTCGTTCCGCAGAAGTCCTGCCGCAGACGGAGAAGCCGCAAGTCAGCGGCAGGAAGAGCTGAAAGCAGCCAAAAGGACGGGCGGCAGGGACGATCCAGTCCTCACTCGGCTGCCAGGACACCTTTTGCATGTGACAGCCACCCGCAAAACCCCTACAAAACCACCCAAGGAGCCCCCTCTCCCCCGCCACCAATCTCAAATTTCCCTCTGAGACAACCTGGATTTTTTCCACGTAAAAGGACTTGTCACAAAGCTGTCACTTAAGAATCACATTTTAAATGCCTGCATTTTTTTTTTTATTGTACTTAAAATATTAATAGTTTTTAATTGATAATATAGTTGGTTAAAAGAATTATAAATTATTGTATGTATTACTCAAAATGACTTTAATTTATTTTCTTTCAATATTATGTCAAGTAACTTTGTCCACTTAAGCACTACGTTAAAAAGAGCAATATCTACCAGAAAAATAAATCCCTTTTGTAATTCTTTAAATGTGCTAGACAATTTTGAAAATATTGCTTTTGGGCAATAACTCTAAAAATTCAAAGATATATGCTTCTTTTTTCAGGCACTTAATTTGAAGAGATCCTAAATTCGGGAGATATGCCCATGTTTTTCTGGTGAAGCTAGCAAAGCTTTATGCTTGTTATTATTATTATTATTTTATTATTATTTTTGTATACCTGAAATCGTGGTAAACTTCACCCATCAAATCAAAGTCTAGGCTATAAACGAGCTGAGTACTCAGCACCCACATCTCCTGCTGCGTCATGGCCCCCTCTCCCTGCCCCTTCCGCTCCCCCTTCCGTGGGGCCAGAACCACCCCGAAACCCCCCATCCTAAACCCATCCCCCCCCCAAGAATCCCGGGATCTCGGGTGCTCCGCAGTCGCTGTCGTGGAGGTGTCGTGTTGAACATGTTAGGTGTCTTGTCGCTTATCATGTTAAGTGGGTGCACCCACGACTACGTGCCCAGTATGTGGCAGTATGGGCGGGGAGGGGGGCGGGTCGGCGGCCATGTGTCTATGGTAATTTTCATAGAAAATATGTAAAATTTCTGAGACGCACAGACAGACAGACAGTTAAAGAAAAACAAAAAAACAAGAGCAGAGCAAGTGGGAGAAATTAGCAGCAACATTTGCCACTCATCTTGATACCAGTAGCACTGGGAAAAAAATTAAATAAAATATTTACTACAAATTTCGCTTAAAAAATATATGTAAAATCAAGTCATTTTGTCTCTATTTTTTAAAGACAAGAATTAACCAAGAAATAAAATACTTATTTAGTCATCAACTTTATTTAAGTAAACCAATTTCTTATAATGCAATGTTATTTGCTAAATACAAACTTTGCACGCCTATAACTATATAAAAAATATAAATCTAAAAAAACTGTGAATAAGAAAATTAAAAAAAAATAAAAATAAAAAAATTACACATGTTTTCATATTCAAAGAATTCGAAATACTACAAGTCCAGGGCAGTTTCAGTGTACTCTTGAGCCAGGTGCTCCTTGGATCCTCTGCCACTTGGCCTACTCCTGGCAGCTAATTTCTTTTTAAAGTGCGCGACTCTGGCTCCTTGGGCTCCACGGTGCGATGCTGATGCCGGGACAAGCTCATTTGCACCTCATTAAATGCTGCCACTCGACCCGATGACGACAACGAGTGTTACAAGAAACGACAGCAGCTAAATCAGTGCCCAAAGAATATCTACATAACCCCGAAAGGGGGCGAAACCTGAGCCAGCGCTTACATCTCGCGGGCTAATGAAGACCTCGTCCACATCCCCATCCCCATCCTCGTGTCACACCAGAATTGATGGCGTTTTTCGACGTGCCCAGAACACGCATACATGGCTACAGAAAACACTTATTACTTTGAAATAAATATATCTTTTTATCAAAAATAATTCAGGCTTTCTATACATATATTTGAGTTTTGAGTCCCACGATCTAATGGTTTTTAACTGGGTAAAACATTGAAAACATTGCAAAATGAAAACCAACGGAAACAAGCTTGAAAAACATAACAAAAGCTTAACTAAGTTACAAATTTCGGTGGATAACTGATGACAGGCAAATGCTAATTCTTGAAAACATTTTTTGCTAATTCTTATTTCACAGATAAAACTATCACTGTCAAAACTAATATGAAGGAGTAGATCATTGTGAAATGAAAATGCATAAAGTAAATAGTATGTATGTAATAGTATAGTATGAACAAAGCTATATACGAAAACATTATCTCTCAATTTAGGTGTCTACAAGGAAAGTGTTTAAAAATGTTGTATGATTTAATATGAAGAGGGAATGTGAATTAAAGGATACTCGATGACAAGAGGGATGGAATGCCGAAGCCCTCGAAATAGAAGTCGTCGTCAATTAGGCCACGTTTTAATTGAGCTGCATGGCGGGGCAATTGAAGGGCTCGGCTCCCCCACTACAGCACACACCCCTCACCCACTCACTGTGGAACCCCAGATCGCTATTATTATCCGTCAGCCGGGCTCGAGTTGCCCATTAAATCAAATTAACTTAATTTGCCGCACTGCGCACACAATAACGTCATCAGAGAGTGCCATCCCACCGCCCTCGAGTGTGTCTGAGCACTGCTAATAAACGTCATCGATGCATTGATGCATGCCAATTAGCAGGAGGAGCTGTAAACTGGGAATAACCATCATGGACATGGAGCCACTCCCACTCCCACTCCCACTTCCACTCCCCCTCTTGGTAATGCTGCATCATCTTTGGCACAAAAACTCAACTGCAATTGCCGCATTAATTGCAACTGTCAACCGGCTGTGACCCGCTTAACCCTTGGCTGCCCTCCTTCTCTGACAGCCAGCATCCTGTCGCCCCAGTCGCCTGCATCCTTCCGCCCACGGAAATCCCCGCGGCCGGAGTCAATCATCCGGACAGGCAGCACGGTTTTCAGTACAGTGAGCGACCGAAGAAGCGCAGTAATTATGGCCACGTTCCACAGTGCGTATGAGTGATGGCGCGCAGATATATCAATAAAGGTCTATGGGAAGGAACGAAAACGCATTCTAGACAAAGAAATGCAATCAAAGTCGCTCCAAACTGGAAATAGATGTAAGGTTTACAAGAACCACAATAAAGACCACAGTACGTATGAGTGATTTTTTCCAGAAATAACGAAAACAAGAAAGGAAAGCTACCTCCGGGCGGAGCCGAAGTGGATATACCCTTGCAGAATATTCTGTAAATTATATTCTCCAAAATAATTAATATGATGCATTTTTAACACTCATAAAAAATCCCAACTTCCTAACTTTACAAACACCAAAGTTATGGCATTTCCAATCGTTCAGTTATATGGCAGCTATAGGATATAGTCGGCCAATCCCGGTCGTTCCGACTTATATACTGCGTTCAACGGAAAGAAGGGTGTGTGAAAAGTTTTAATTAGATATCTTCAAAACTGAGAGACTAGCTTGCGTTGAAACAGACAGACGGACAGACGGACATGCTTATATCAACTCAGGAGGTGATCCTGATCAAGAATATATATACTTTATAGGGTCGGAGATGTCTCCTTCACTGCGTTGCACACTTTTGACCAAAATTATCATACCCTCTGCAAGGGTATAAAATTATGTTTTTGATGGCCGAAATATGGAAAAAAGCGACTCGATTTTCGATGTTTTAATCCAATCCCAGAAATAATTATCTTGATCTTGGAATGTCATACCTCGTTCGTAATTCGTGACAACATTTCCAATCCATTTGAATTCTCAGCTAAAAAATTTTGTTTTGGGCATATGGGAATTGATTGTATAGGTTCTTAGCTGCTCAAAACATTCATTCTTTTGGCTGTCTTGTTTTGGCAAAGTTTCAATAAAAAACCTTAAAAACTGTGTTTTTAAAAATATGAACTTTGCAACTATCCCGCTGTTTTTTGGTGATTTAAAAATAAATAAAGCGCAAGTAAGCGATAAGAACATTAGCTCATTTCTATTTATATGCTAGTCCATACATATTAGGCGATCTGGTTTCTTCCGATTTTTGGACAACGGACCAGAGATTAGGAAGGCCACGTGCCATACATACGGAAAGTGAACGTTCACGGGGCTTATCAGCAATATTTTAAGCTTCGTTATTTCTTCAACTTATAGCTCCATTTCAGTACACTTTTTAAATTCGATTTGAGCAGATGGAACATCTTAAAATGCTGAAGCTATTATCCTATTTGCTTGGCTTACTAATTGTTCCAAGTGTACAAGGAGGAATTGCGTCCAATCCAAAGGATCAGTCGTTGTGCGTTCTCCAAGATGCACCTCAACAGTGTGGCTCCTTTTGCCTGGCCGCACTCAACCCAATATTCGACGATACTGATAGTATGCGAATGACGTTAAATGAAATAAAGGCAGGGCTGAAGGCCGGATTCGATTCGAGACTCAAGCAGGAACTCATCACAAAAGAAGACTTCGCGAATTCAATTCAGGCTCTGCACACCAAGTTGGATGCGAGATTGGACAGAACGGAGGAACAACTTAAGACGGTGAGTTACGGATAGACAGACATCCTTTCGGTTCCTATCGAAAGTGTTTATCTTTGTATATAGGTAAATTGGATGTACAAAATCACAATAGTAACAGTTTGTTTTAGATAATTTAATAATACTGCACTGCAATCATGCTATTGCATGTAGAGCTCTATTAGGATATATTCAAATTTCTTTCCTTGCATTATTTTAGTTTCGAATTGACGCTGCCATTTCTCGGTGTATTTGGAATCAATAGAAAGATTAATTGGATAAAACATCCACGTTCTGGGTTAACCTCAATTAAGATTTACCCCAGGAAAAAACTAATTAGAATATTGAAAACGAATGCAATTATTATTGTTTTAACGCCTGTTCTTAATCATTTTGTACAGATTAAAATAACAGCCGATGCCAACGATGAACTCAAAAGCCAAGTAAATACCCTAAAAGACACCATAAAAGACTTGCAGAATAAGTTAAAAATATCCGAAGGTCAAATCAAAAGAAAAAAAGATATTTTAAAGGCGAAAGAGGAGCAAATCAAAAGCAAAGAAGATATTTTAAAGGCGAAAGAGGAGCAAATCAAAAGCCAGCAGAATGACCTTAAAAGTAGAGATGAACAAATCTCGGACTTTAAGACACAAATTGGAGCGATTGAAAAAACAAAATCAGAGCTATCTAGTCAGCTTTCGGAATACCAAATAAAACTCAGGGAGATGGAACCATTTAAGGTGTCATGTGCGTCGTCTCCACCTGGTTGGACTGTAATTCAGAGACGCATTGACGGATCCGAGAACTTCGAGAGAAACTGGCATGATTATAAATATGGATTTGGGAAGGTCAGTGGAGAATTCTTCATCGGGCTGAAAAAATTGCATCGGATGACTGAGGCACGACCCCACGAACTCTACATTAAACTTGGAAAGGTTGATGGATCCACCAGCTACGCTCATTATGATGACTTTAAGATCGGGAGTGAGGAGGAATTGTACGAGTTGAAGAATCTAGGGAAATATTCTGGTGAAGCCGGGGACTCCCTTAAAGTCCATAAGAACCAAAAGTTCTCCACATTTGATCGGGATAATGACAATCATAAAGAAAATTGTGCCAACGATCGTGGTGGCTGGTGGTACGATAAATGTGTTATTAGGTATTTCTGTTTATATATTTCTGCTCTTATTAAATCATCTTACTATAATCACTTCAAATTACAGTGCGCTCAATGGAAAATACTTCGAAGGTGGCAAAGGTCATCTTGGAATTAATTGGAGCTCATGGCATAACTACGACTATACTATATCACTTACGTTTTCTGAAATGATGATAAGGCCCAAGTCCTTATAAAAAGCACTGTTAAAATATGAAAGATATATATATATATATATAACAATGACTGGCAGATATCACTAACGTTCACTGAAATAATGATAAGGCCCAAGTCCTTATGAGTCGCACTGTTTAAGTATGAAATATTTTAATACTAATAAAAAATATTAAATCTATACTGTACTCTTAATGCTGTCTGGTATTAATTTGTGTTCATTTGATGAAATGGGAGATTTGATAAAGTGATTGAGGCTATTTTACAACTGATCTGCGTATTTTAGTAACATAAATGGTAAACTTTTTGTAGACTTTGCTAAATTTGTGTCCTGAATCCGGAATCCTAATTCCGGACCCCGGGAAACATTCATTCAAGGGGACTCCCTATATAAACGATGGGGACTATGCAAGTTTCCGCTTAACTTTTTATTCGGATGCCGTCTGCCATTGTTATTTATTTGCATATTTATAAGTTTTTGTTAAGTCATTTTGATGGGTATGTAAGGGAGTTTGGGGAAATGATCTGGATAAGGGTACTTTCCAGCCTGAAGACACTATTATTCTTAGGTCCGCAAGAAAGGAAGTTAACTTCGGCGAGCCGAAGTTTATATACCTTTGCAGTTATGTAAATCGACCACATTTCGATTTCTATGCCTATATTGCTAAAAACAATGAAGCTATGTCGACTATGCGCTGCATTTTGCCATCGTTTCTATAGCAGCTATATTATATCGTTGTCCGATTTTAATTTAATTAAAACCGTAATTCCATAATATCTTAATATCCGCAGAACAAAAAAAAATTAACAAGAAAGGAAAGCTAACTTCGGGCGGAGCCGAAGTGGATATACCCTTGCAGAATAGTATGTAAATTATATTCTCCAAAATTATTCATATGATGCATTCTGAGGGTAGGTCGGATTGACTGGCCAAACATAAAACTCATAGAAAATCCCAACTTTCTAACTTTACAAACACCAAAGTTATGGCATTTCCGATCAATCAGTTGTATGGCAGCTATAGGATATAGTCGTTCCGACTTATATACTGCGTGCAAAGGAAAGAAGGGTGTGTGCAAAGTTTTAAATAGATATCTTCAAAACTGAGAGACTAGTTTGCGTAGAAACAGACAGACGGACAGACGGACATGCTTATATCAACTCAGGAGGTGATCCTGATCAAGAATATATATACTTTATAGGGTCGGAGATGTCTCTTTCACTGCGTTGCACACTTTTGACCAAAATTATCATACCCTCTGCAAGGGTATAAAAAGATATGAGCATAGAAGTGCGATTTTCCATAAATTTTCGATCGTTTCTGTGGCAGCTTAATGATATAATCATTAAATGTTTATTGAACTAAAACTGTATACAGGAAATTGTTAAACAAAAAAAGAACTATATCACAGAATATATTATATTATATTATATACTTATATTATTGTATTATTAAGCCGATGCGGCGCGTTTCGTAGAAACGGACATACACTTTAGACTTAAATTATAACAGCCTCTTGAAGGGTATAAAAATGTTATTTTTTAGTTTTCCTAAACGAATTTAGCATTTAAGGAAACTGAACACATCGTCTGTCGTGATTTATTCCATTTTTGCTGGCTGTCCCTCATTCATCTGGACAAGTTGACAATCTCCGCTCTGGTTTTGTGCCATCCAGGCCGAGGATGAAATGAAGATCATCCATCAGCAAATCATTGACCATCAAGGAGTTATTGTCCGGGCAGAGATTGTGCCTTACTTTATGTCCGGGCCATTTCTTTGCCATTTATTCCGAGCCGGGCTTTAAGTGTTTTGCGAAGGAGGAAAAGTGACATGGAGAAGGAGGAGTGGGAAAGCGGGAGGGGGGGGTGGAAAACTTTCAAAAGCAAATTTCCCCGAGGATCCAAGGAGCCGGAGCTCCGGCTGCCGTCGACTATAAACGTCATCGGAATTCCCCAAAGCCATTAAGCGCAAATGTATGCAACACCCAAGCCAACCGGAAAAAGAGGAGCTGGAACTGAAATAACTGAAAAATGTGAGCTGGCATGTCCCGCCAATATCTCACGCCCGATCCCGCCCTCCAATCTTGGCAACACTTCATTAGCAAGCTCCGGAAAAAAGCGCCAGGACCTCCTCCGTCCCACACTCAATAATTTCATTTTGCAACACTATTGGCTCGCCTTGAACTAAAAAGTAATTTCATTGATTACCAGCGAGTCCTCGCGCAGAAAGGATAACAAGCCAAGCCAGCTCCCAAACGAAAGCCATACACTGTGCACAAATGTAATAAAATAAGTCACAGTTTTTATGAGAGCCCAATGAATTAAAAAAAAGAATTAGCTAACATTTTTGTTTTTTTAGTTTATTAATGTTTTAAGATGGAATAGAATAGATACTTTGTATTCAACTATTTTTGGCTGGCTTAGAGAGATATTGTAAAAACAATATGATCAAATATTGGAAACACATAATTTATTTTAAGATAAAAATAAAATGAAAATGATGCCCGAATAAGAGGGATTTTGTCGGGGCAGTGTAATCAGCCAAAAGCCAAGCCATAACCAAACCGAAGCCAAACAGAAGCGAAGCGAGCAACGACACCAGCCACTTGGGATTTGGCGGGGGGAATGGATGTTGGTCCTGGTCCTGGTCCTGGTCCTGGTCCTGCTTCTGTTCCTGGTCCTTCCTCGTCCTGGTGTTGGCATATTGGAGTGGGTTCCAGGACGCCAACTGCAGCAGGACTGCGGTTATTCGGGGGCGGATGGGCCACCGACGTGGCATCCATTGTTGCGCCGTAAGTAGCACTTTCATAAGCAAACACAACGAGCGCAAATCAAAATCGTAAAGCGTTCGATTTCTCAAGTAAATCAAATAAAAATAAAACAAATCATCTATAGACTTTAAATAGACACTGGCACATTGGCATCATTTCAGGTTTAAAAATGAAATTTCCTTATTGCTTCCGACTGAGTATATTTGCTTAAATGTATCTACAGAAATACAAAGTGAATAAGAATAACCACATAAGTACAGCACATATTGTTGATTTATTTTAAAAATTACAACATGTTGGCAATATAATCATTTCTGTACGATGAGTTGTTCATTTGTTGTTATTCATTTGAAAAATTACATTATGTATGCTACATTCTGTTCAAAATTGTTAACTTAATTAGTACAAAACGAACAGAGATACAAATTTAAACTTTTATATCATATATCTCAATGAGATTTGAATAAATCAGTTACAAACTTTTTTATAAATATTCCGATTACGTAAGCTCGAAAATTTATTCAAAAATGCATTTTTAAATGCTGTTTGAATAAGGCCAGCCCACTGTATTGAATGGATGGATGACTGACTGTCAGCCTTTGTCTGTCGGGTGATTTTCCCATCCTTTTCCCACTTACTGGGCAATCAAAATGTCCTGCCCTTCGACCCCTTACAGAAAATGAATGATTGGATCAATGACGATGAGTGACTGGATGGGGGTTATTTTTTGGAGGTCAGAGGGGCGAAGGTTGAGTCTTTGTAACTTTGAATGCCCCCAGTTTTCCCCCATTTTCTACCATCCGCACAAAAGCGCTTTAATGGCTTTGTTGAGTCCTTTTGGGAGTCCTTTTGGCTGTGTGCGCCGGCCAAGGAATCGTTTCCAATGCCTTTAATGATAAGCTGGCTGGGTTCCCGGCTCGGTTTCCCCCCTTCTAACGGGGAAAATTAACTTATCAAACATACATTACCGACCCAGAGTTAACATTTAACAGCATTAACGTTAACACACAACCGGGAACTCAAGTGGGGATTCCCCTCATTTCACCTCTTTTTCTTACATTTTTTACACAGAAAATATTTGCAAATACATATATAGGTTATAAATTCCCCTATATATTTAAAACCAATGAATTACAATCTTTTAAAATGTAAATGTCGATACAAGAATTTATAATTCTATATCAAACCCAGAAAAGTCTCTTTTGTGTAAACTTTTAAAACAATGTAAGCCCTAAATGAGTATTTTCTTCGAGTTTATTTAAAGCTATATATTATTTATTTTTCTGTGTGTGCCTGCTCTTCAGCCAATAATAGACCTGAACTTTAACTAATGGCGGAAAACGTTCACTTCGGATTCCCCAAACAATTGAAAGTTGCCGAGACGCTGCGCCTGGCAGGTCCGGAAAATGTGGAAAAGGGGAGTCGGAAAAGCGGGAAAAGAGGAAAAACGTACACATAGCCTCGAGCTGTTGTTGGTCGCTGATTGAGTTGGAACTACATTTAAGATGGATAATGGATAATGGGTATCGGCCCCGACCCAGAAATATACTTAGGCGGGATACAGAATCCCATCTTAGTTCAAGAAAGCCCTATTTATTATAATTAACAGAACATTTATTACATATCGGATATTAAGTTTATTTTTAACCACATATATTTCAGGCTATAATTTACCTAAAGCTAACATTCAGTGACATTATTATTGTTTTTACGGCATTCGTTCGTTTTTAGATTTTAATTAGAAACAAAATGTATAATAAATTATGATTAAGTTCGAAACCTTTAGATTTTGAAACAGAGTTAAGAGAAATGTTTAGAAAATGGAAACAAGTAGCAGTGCAGCATATGGAAGCCGTCTTTCCAACCCGAAAGCAGTAAAAGATTCCTCTGCGTTTTGCCTTATGCTCACCATCTGTCTGCCGTCGAAATAAAATGATTTAGTGGCCAAGGCCCGAACAATGAGTCCAAGTGCGACCAAAATGCCAGCAGCACATGGACGTGGTTTCCTCGCCCCCATTCCTTTCCCAAATCCCGATTCCACGGACTCCATTCCATCCAGCAACAGAAATTATTGGAAAATTCATTAATAAGCGAACGGGAAATGGGAAAATTGCGCGAACGCAGCTAAACAACAGAAACGCAAGGCGACACACAGTGCACTGAAAACAATTGCCTAAGCTGCCATTTGTGTTTTCGAAGTTTTCATACAATTTCATTTTGAAAAAAAAAATTAATAAAATTTTGAAAATTTATATTTGGCAAGACAAGGCACAAACAATTGCCATTTGAACACTTTAAAAAATCCTTTAAATTTGAAAATAAAAATTAATTTGTATTGTATTAAAAATAAGTCTCCAAACCAAATGACCATTTTTAAAATCATCCGATTACTGAATTGTTAATTAAAAGACGAAATCAATATATAATATTTAAAAAACTTTGTAAGTCTTTATTTAATGTTCAAAAATGATCAATATATTGTTTTGCCTTGATTTGTATCTAAACTTCATTATCTGCCTGGCAAATGAAATAAGTTTTAGAGTTGCAAAAAAAATCATGCATTTCTCCGTTGGAAAGCCAAACGCAGTTCAATTTCTGTTCAAAGTTTTTGGGATATCCGGTATGCCACTTTAAAAATTTAGCTGTCTTTCCGGAGGCCAATGATTGGAAGTCGCCACTTATGCCCCGATCATGGATGCCAAGCCAGTAATAAGAATTGGGATTCAGTTTGGATGCGATGGCCTCAAGTTCCGATTCATTTTGGATCGACGCCAAATAACCGCCTATTTGGCGACAGGTGGCTGCAGCCTCGGTCCATGTTTGAATATGACTTGTTTCTATATAAAAGAATCTCGAACCGATTTGCTCGAATTTCGGCGGTGGAATTTTGGAAAGTCCTTTCTGAGTGGTTTTGTTGAGGAGCGCTTGTAGACTGGTCTGTACCGCCTGAAGTTGGGTATCCAGCTGTGCCTGCAGGTCCTGCAGTCTCGTCTCGAGGTCCTTTTTGGATTCCTGGGCTTCTGTATTCTGCTCCTCAATCCGATCCAACTTTCTCTCGATTCCAGGAACCATATCGATTATCGGATGCAGTTTGGTGAGACAAAATTGGCCACACTGACTTGGAGGATCGTCCAGTAGACACACGGATCGGCCATTATCCTGGCAATCAACCATTGATTCAAGCAAGTTAAGGGCCACTAAGGCTCCCAAAAAATAGGTTACAAACTGAAACATTTCTTTAACCGATCAAAATGAACTGATTTGACTATTTCGTTCAAGAAGTTTATAAGCATTTAAATTATGCGAAATTCATATGCATTTATATTCAAATTTAATCTGTAATCGCATGTTTTTGTGGTTTGACAAAATTTGTCTTTGTCTTAAAGTATTAACCAATTTTAAAAACATTGCTCGTTGAAAACAGTGATTACAGTGCGGTTGTTGCACTTTGTTATGATAAAGTTAGTCACTTTTGTGCAAAATTGCGACGCAATAATATTTTCAGAGAATAGTATATCTTTTTGCATTTTTTGTTGAAGCTTTTCAAAAGTGAATTTAATATTAAACCAATGTTAAAAAAAAATATATTAAAATATGAGCTAATCTCAATGTTTACCGCAACAAACATTTCAAATGTTGAATTACGAAGCTTAATTGCTATGCAACTGTTCTTGTCAGGGTTTTTATATCTATATAATTAAGATACTATTTAATTAAATATAAGCACATATTGAAACAAGTAGGACGTTTTTTTTCTTTGTGTGAGATGGCGGAAACGGAGATGAGATGAGGATGCCAGATGGACGGACAGACAGTTTCGTTTAATTGCACCCACATGGACTCTCTCACACACACACACTCCCTCACACCCTCACACCCTCACACACACACACACACACATTGGCAGCTTCTGTTTTGTGTTTAGGCTGCATGAATAATTGCCAAACTGGCTTCGCAGGCCGCGAGGTGCATTTCACTGGGGGAATGGGAAGGATACGGGGGCTGCAGGATCCCGCAGGATTGCCGAAAGTCGAAACGGCACTTAAATCATCAATGAATGAACGAGTGACCAAGTGAGCAAGGGGGCAGAAATGAAATGGGCCCAATGAGCAGGCAACTGGCAAATTAACGTGAAGAATACAGAGTAAAGGGAAGAGGACTTCAATAGAAACTGCTCACTCAAACAC
This sequence comes from Drosophila kurseongensis, assembly GCA_018153305.1. Lineage (NCBI taxonomy): Eukaryota > Metazoa > Arthropoda > Insecta > Diptera > Drosophilidae > Drosophila > Drosophila kurseongensis. The sequence goes on from JAECXX010000141.1 coordinate 4,088,844, forward strand.
AAATGTATTTCATATTTTATTTTATATCAAACTGCAGAGAACGAAAGGAAACTAAACAAACATATGCTCAGTGTAGCTCGTTTAATCAATATTAAATGTGGCTAACCACATCCTAATCACTGCCACTCAAGAATGAATAACATTTGGAGAGAAACAAGCGAAAATAATATTCATTAAATGATAAGCAATCAAATTTTATTTGTCTTTGTTATTTCAGCAAATAAATAAATTCGAAATGAACCGACATTTTATAATAAATAAACACAAACATATTACAATCGAGCATATCAAAAGAAATATCAGCAGAAGTGGCTAGTAGATATTCAAGAATCGTGTACAATGAGTAATAATAATTTGGTGGAAAATGTGGAAGAATTGCAATGTTAAAGTTAAAGTTAAATGAATTGAATGGGTTGAAGGAATCGACCAACTGGCCGACTGGACCACTGACTTCCACTGACCCAGACACGGAAAATGCCCCACTGGCACCTCAAGTTGTTGCCACATTCTTTCGAATTAGTTGCCAGTTTCTGGCCCGAAGACGGAGGGCAAAGGTCACGCGACCGCACAAGTATCACAATCCCCAAAAGCTGACCACGCCAGCGGGTTCCATTCGGCTCGGTCTGGTTCTCCGTCTGACTCCGGGGACTTGCCCCCATCCCGAAGCCAAGGAATCCACAACTGACTACGTGCTGCCACATGATACACTCACAAAAAAAAAATCCAAACACTACTAAAAAACTTACATTTTTCAGGTATAGATTTTTAAAATAAAAAAAGAATTTATGTTAAGTTAACTTCAAGTTAAGATATATTAATTATATAGCTTCAAAGTTTAATTTAAATCCTTTTATAATATAATATTACAATAAAATATAATTCCCAATCCAAGTAGATTTGCATTCATACGATAATGGATAATTTGGTTTTAAATTAAATATATAATTACAATTAAAAACCAAAAAGCAAACACTTGACTTCGAAATTCTCAGAGTGTGTCTTTGCCGCTCGACTGCAGATACTCCTCTATATATTTTATTTGGTTTTATTGATTTTATAAAAAGGTTATATCTATGACTCGAACAGGGAACGTTGGTTGATCGGGCGAAGGATATATATATATATGAAGAGGGGTGAGAGGGGTGAGAGGGGAATTGGGAGCGGCCAAGTTGAGGCATTTTGGCTTTTAATTTCAATTTGACAAGCAAAACAGTTGGCACTTTTTCTCTTTCGTCGACTACGTGCAAATCGTTTGGGGAGTCTGGAGAGTTTTCCGTTTTCCCCGCTTTTCCACTGCCACTTTTCGCCCATCACCGATATATTCCCGTCCGCATTAGAGTCGCAATTGAAGAACTCGACGTTTTACAATAACTCACGGCATTTGATGACGGCTTCTGGCATTCCCTATCTTTCTGTTTCACTGTAAGGTGCGGTACGGGAAGATATGGCGAGAAATGGAACAATTTTATATTTATTTATTTACATATATAGTAGATGAGATTTAAATAATCAATAATAATATAATTAAAATTCTTTAATTTTCAAATTTATGTATTCAAAGTCTTGCTAAAATTCCTTCACGAAATTTCCGCATCACTTTTAAAAGCAATAACTTAGTTTAAAATTTACTGTGATAAATCGCTTGCGACAAAATATATATTTTATTTTAAACAATTAGCATTTTTAAGTGCTGTTTTCCTATTAAATATTTTCGGGGAACTATGAAGTGAGTGAAACGCACCTTCAGAGTTTTCCTTGGCCCCATGTACGTGCGTTTAAATCTTCGATAACTTTTCTGTCGGTACGTGACTAAAATGCAATGCGACCTATAGAGACTACCAAATGTCCAAATGGCTGGGATATGTGTGTGTGGGATATGATTTCGGAATTTTCCAAAAATGAGCAAAAGGGAGGATTTTTGTGGGGGAAAGGAGGAGGCTAAGGAATGGAAAAAGGAGAACGATAAGGTGGTGGGAAAACCGGAGTTGAATGTCTGTCCCGGAACCTTTGTTCCTGCATCCCGATATATTCAGCTTTAGCTTTCGGTTTTCGGTTTAAAGTTCCCACAAAATTAAGTGCAAAATGCCTGCGGAATCATAAAACATTGATTTTTAGTGTGCGGCTACAAGATATTACATTACTCTGTCGCCCAATAAAAGCGATTGATAAACGTTCGCAGGTGAAAGGTGATTAAGTGAATGTGAAAAGGAGGATTGGGTTTTGCAATGCCGAGTGATTGTAAATTATGATTGTATTATCATGTTTCCTTTCCACAGTCTGCCTTCTGGAAATGTATTGAATTTTACCAAAAATTAAATTAGGAAAACATAACATTATCTAATTTCACTTCCACAATAATTCCATAATTAATGTTGTGATATTTGCTAAATTTACTTTTGACCACGAATTAAGTGTCAGCATATTTGTACTAGTTTTAAGTGTTTAAGAAAGCTTTGTTGGGTTTTACATTGCACCATCAATTAAATTGCACAATTACTACTTGTATTAAATTTATTTTTTGAGCTTTTTCTTTTGTTTTTACAACATTTTTTATCATATTTCTAAAGTCTAAAACTTAGTTTTTTCCAAATCAAGAAACATTATTTAGATAATAAACACTTTGTATTTTTTGCAACATCTAAGCGGTTTTTTCATAAATGAAAAATGTTTTGTTCTAATTGACTTCATAATCAGTTAGGTCATTATTATTATTCATTCCATTATTTTCAATAAAATTGAGCTTTTTTCATATCTAGTCATTGCCTAATAAATTATGTGAAATATGTAACACACATTGTGTGCATTACACAAACAAGGATTAATTTAAATTAAACTTGTGTTTGCATCGTTTATCTAATCAATCAACGTTAGCAAATTATTATTTTGTCGGAGCAAAACTCCTTATTGAAACATGCACTTAAAATTCAATTTGGCAGGCCAGAGATAAATCATAAACATTAATTTACACTAGCCCCCAGCTTAAGGTGTTTGGAGTTTGGGGAGATGTTACTGAAATGCAGTAGGTTTATCAATAGACCGATTCTTGGCATTCCTGGCAGCCACTTAAGTCCTTTTGAATTGTGGAAAGGACATATGTTTGCAGCTAAAAAGGCACAAAACTTCCGTTTTCGAATCGAACATTTTTCGTGGAAACTTTTCAACTTCCTAACTTGTTTCCGGAACCAAGGACCATCCCCCCTTCGCCCTCAAACAATTTTCTGGACACAGCTGGCCATTAAATGCAATGTTCTTCGTCTCTTTTTTTTGGTCATCTCCCTTTTTTTACACTGCAAAATATGTATTGTAATAATGCATACTTCTTATCTGTTTTACAGAACTCATTTTAAAATGAAATTAGTACTTATATACTTTTATATGAAAATAATCAATAAAAGTATATTTTATATTTGTATTTTCTCTGGAATAAAATCGCATATATCACATATAAATAAAATTATTTCAGTTATTATTTCTTGTTTAAAGTTGAAACAAAACAATGATGGATGTAATTAAAAAGCTTGCGCTTTTTCCCAGTGCATTTATCCTGGCCAAGGAGCAAAACTATTGAAGATGGCCTGCAGCAGATGTGGGTGTTGACATCTCTGTCCTTCCATCTGTGTGTATTTGAGTGTGTTTGTGTGTGTGGGTGTTGCCTGTGGGAAAATGTGCAAGGAAAATGCAATGACAAATAGGCGACAAAACGAAATGAGAAATATCCAAGGAGGAGCAAAGCGGAGAACTGAAGAAATGCTCGAAGAAGGCAATGTTCCAGCTGAGATTAGAAAAGCATTTGTTCCAATCAAAAAGCCAACAAAAGGGAAACACAACAGAAAGAGAGGGGGCGATGACGGTGCGAAAGGGACGGGTGACAAGGCCACCGAGGCGGCGTGTCCTTTGGCCCGGCCAAACAAAATGAAGGAACAAAGGACAAATGTGTGAAGATAAACTGCCGAGGCACGTGAATGTGGTTGACTCGCTGATGGAGGGCCCAGCAGGGTGGGGGGTGGTCTTGGAAAATGGGTGAATAACGGATGGAAAACGAGTGAACATCGTGGGCAAAGGGAGGGGGCAGGGGGACAGAGGCAGGCGTAGGTGTCAAGGCAAGGCCAAGTTTCAATTAGTGTTGCAAAACTTAATTAAGCCATAATGGCCGCAGCTATTTCACACTTTTCCCAAGCCATTGCATAAATAACAAGGACGGAAAAAAGAGGAAGTGCTTAAAAAACAAAAGGAGCTTCAGGCACTCTGAATACCTTAAGATGGATTTCAATAACAGCTACAGGAAAATTAGCTAGAGCTTAAATTCTAAATAGAACAAAAACTATTTACATATACAGGGATGCCACAGAAAACAATAGGATGTTAAAACAATATATTTTGAGTCCAATGGATTTATTTAGAAATACTACCCCTACTTATTTTATTATTATCTAATTATCCGCGGGATATCAACATAAAATAAGTAACATTCTGTGTCGAATATTAACTTTGCAATTTCAATACATTAGCCATTGAAAAGGTAATTTCAAATTAATTTGCTATTGTTATTTCTCGAAAAAAAAAGGAGAATTCAACAAACATAATTTAAAAATTTGTCAAAAAGTGAATGTAAGATCTATTCCTGCAGCTTGAGCCGCCGCTTAAAGGGTATATGTCCCTCAATCCATTCAATCAATAGATGAATGGCCAGCTGACTGGATGACTGACTGGGTGAGCAAGTGAATGGGTGACTGAGTGGATGGGTGGATGAGTGAGTGGCAGCGGACAGGATGCGGCAGGCGGTGTCACTGCCACTCCCGGTCGCAACTGCAAGTGCATCTGCATCTTGGCGTCCTCCTATTGTTAAATGCATGAAAAATTGCTGACATGGCGGCGGATCCTTCAAGGATGTACGGCTGGCTTTTGGCTCGGCTCCTTGGACCAGGTGCCGTAACTCATACGCCGCGTTGCCCGTTGCGATTTATGGCCACCGACTGCAAATGAACAAAGCCGACAGACCAAGCCACCTCCCTGCCCCCTCACCCAAATAGACTTTAAAAACATGGATAATTTTAATCAAGAGTTAAACTTGCCTCAAATTTAATATATGAAGAACTACATTTGTTCATTTTTTATATTTTGTGGTACCTTAATACATTCAAATAGTTCTGTGGCATTGCGGACCAAAAATATTTTTTGAATTTTTTTTTTTTTAGCCCAATAAAATGTATTATCAAATATCTATGTTTTTGCAAGAAGAGTAATACAATAATATGATAACTTGCAAAACATTTACATACCTTTTATGCTTATGATGGTTTCAAGAATTAAAACATTAGACAGAACAAAAGGAAACTTTCAACAATATTTCACAAACTGTGAATTACTTTATTTTGTTAAGTGTAGCGATTAATGGGCAGGAAAATGGAGATGGGGGATAAGGAGGCGTGGCAGGATGCTCCAAAGGAGGTCGCCTCATCAGCTGTGGCATCCACTACTACTACTTCCATGGTCAATTGCCTTTAATTAACCAAGCGACCAACGAATTAATTAGCTGTAATACGAAACCTACACTGTTCCAAAAGATGAACCAAAATGTTAGCTTTTATTCCTTTTTATTACTTATAATAATAAATTGTAGTCCAAATCTAGTTTTAAAATCTGTTTTTAATATCTTATTTTTCTATTTGCTTTCTTTACCAAGACTGAAATGTATTTTCAAATTTGATTTTATATTTTTCATTCAAAATTATTATATAAGATGATAGATTGTGGTTTTAAGTTGATCAATTTTATTAAATAATAATAAGCTCTTTAAATGTTGATGGACATTAAATAATCTTAACCTTGCCGATATTTTATTACACATTTTATCAGCATGCCTTTATTTCAAAGCCGCCTTTTGTAGGACCGTTTTCAGTGTTTACCAGTCAAGAGCTCCTGGCAGCAGAAACGCCCACTTTCTTGTTGCTCAAATCAATTTGCTTGGCCTAACACGATGTGAACTATAGCGATTTGAGTTTAATTAGCGAACTCGCCTGCTCGAGGGGAATCGGAGGAACCTCCATGGACACAAGACGCCTCAGGTGGGACAAGAGCCATTTGCATTTAATGCGCCACATTTGTCCGTGTCTGCTCGCGTGGCCAACCCGATGGAAAGATGGATGCGAATAATGTTAAGGACTCAGCCTACGGATGAAGGATGAAGGCGGAAGGACGAAGGACGATAGAACAAGATCCTGGCCAGTGCCCACTGCAAGGGCATAATAACTAACATGGAAATGGATCAATTGATCAATTATGGATTCTAGAAGTCCGTTTGTGAGTCACCTTTTTACAAGTCATCGAAAACATAGACTTTTGTTTTGTTTATTCGCAAATAAATCAGTTAAATAAGAGTGCGGCGGAAAGGAAAACAAGGCGAATACTATGGGGTAATTTAAGTATTTAAATAGTAAATAAGCGCCTTTTTTAGCAAATGCCACGCCACAATTGCTCATTGTTTTTGCCCACGATTCGGTAATATATCAGAGGTCGGGCCCGACAGTATGACTTGGCTCGCTTTTCCCTCTTCCTAATTTGCACACCCCAAAAAAAAACATATAAAATAAGAACAATTAATTGCTTAAGAACAAATTGACCCGAATAAAACATACTGTGGAAAACTAGTATTTATTATATTTTTGCAAAAAACATTTACTTACAAAAATGGAAAAATATTTCATTACTTTAGTGTATGCCCATTATAAAAAAGAAATTTATAAAATAAATCTCAAAAAGATGTAAGGAAAATTTGAAGTTCTAAAATGCATTTTAACAAACTTTATTTAATATTTCAACATGTAAACAAATCTGGCCGATATATTTGTATTAATTAATGCAATACAGGATACATTTGAAATTGAATACTTTATTTTTTGGAACAGGTGAGCGGGCATAATAAAAATATTTGCACAAATGTTGGTCAGAAAGGTGGAGCCGCGCTGATTGTGTGCGGCTCACGTAGTCGAACCGCAATAAATATTGATGAGCACACAAACACAACATTAAAACATTGTGCGTAAAACGGTCGAGGTCCTGGCAACAGGACCTTATACACCCACACGAAGCCCCTGGCTTCCCCTAATTTGTCTGGCACCCGCAGCAACAGTTAAAGGCAGTAAAATTTAATAACAATAATAATGCTAGTCCAGGAAATTCGAGGACTTCGCTTTATTTTTATGCCAATTGCCGTTTGGGCGTGGGGCTTACTCCCCGGAAAGGTTAGATGCTAAGGTGAAAGCTTTACGGGAATGGCCGGGGAAATATATTAAATATTTACAGCCACAAAGAGGGGAATATGTCTTAAATTACACTCCGGCCAAATCATAGCAAAAGTGGGCGGCTCCATGTGTTTTGAGCATTCATTTATTTGTATGTTTACATTTTCTAGCTTCCCATGGCTTGAACAATAGTGACACAGAAATATACCTATACAGCCCATAATTTTACCATTCTAATTTCGATTTTGAATGACTTATGTCTATATATTCTGCGGTAAGTTCTTGATCCACCCTCGCCTGGCAGAGTAATTGAATTGACCCAACTCAGGTGTGTGGGTTTTGTTTGTGCTTAGAGGTTCATTTAGTTGGCAATTTATCTAATAGGTTTACACTCAATCTACGGGGCCACATGGTCCACCCTAAAATGTAGCCAAATCAAATTGCGCCGAAAAGTAGACAGCGCTTTTTTGTGCTCCTTCAACTTGGCAGGATATCCGGGACTTGCCCTCCAAAGATAATACTGCTGAAAATGGAGGGGAGTGATAGAAGAGCTGGCCACAATTAATTTGCGGCCAGGCTGCAATTGATAATTATCGAAATAATTGATGTAATTGCCCGCGTTTGACCAAATCGAATCCCACAATCAATGTCGCCCCAACCGCACGTGGTGCGGCAACTGGAGTCGTCTTATTAAGTGCACCGAAAGAAATATTTGGGTGGCTTACTACATAGGTGAAGGGCCGACACACTAAGAGAAAAACAGTTTTATTTAGTCGTGGTAGAGTAATGGAGGTCCCAGGAATATAATGATGAAAGCTGAACCGTAAATTCAATCCAAATGGTTTCCAAGACAAACGATGAATTCATGATTGTAAAAGCTTAGTTTTCTTCAAAAACTAACATACCAATACACAATTTAGTCAAATTTTTAAACAAGTTTTTATATTATGTTTCCCCGTTGACTGAAAAGTTTATTTAATAGATTTTTGTTTAATATTTTTCCAGTGTAGGTAAAGGGGTTTGCGGGTTAGCACGGGGTCTTCAACTGAACAGCATTTCGATTTGATTCTGCTTTCTCAGCAGTCGTCCTAGTGATACAAGCGGTAATCATCGAAGGCTGGGGGTATAGGGACTATATGGCAAGTAAAAGGACCCTGGCTCCCTGGTCACACACTCAACATTCAACTTGCGGTCGGTTGACACTTGTCTCTGATGTCTTAAATAGAACGTGAAGACTGGATTAAGACACAAAGTCCACAAGTGTCAGAGTCAAGCATAATTGGCCAGTCGAATGTTGGTGGTCAAGTAAAATATTGGGTTTCAAGAAAAATAAAATTGATTTATCCATTCCAAAATATAATATTTATTGTAAAAACTTATACTGAATATTCACACACCTAAACGGAAATTCATTAAATTTAAAAAGCAAGTGTGTAACTATATTGACAAATGGGTCTTAAAATGTATTAGGAAATCTTAAAAACCAACTTCGGTTTCACGTTGACATTTTATATGAGTCAAAAAGCATTTCCAACCTCAGTTGTGAAAATCTGCGATAAATCCGTCGGATGCTCTTCAATTTTTAAGCTGGCAAGTGCAATCCTTCGCCCCATCCCATCCTTGCTTAAATGCATTTTCCAGCATTTTCCTCTCCATATGCGAGTGATTTTCCCCGGCGAGTAAAGCAAAATAAAAGAGATTTCAGTTAACAAGTTTTAGTCTCTTCATATGCTTTGACAAATCCTTTGGCTGTGGCAAGGACTAAGAATGAAATTTGTCTTCGGACAGGACAATTGCTGGCCCAGCCGGCAAAATAAGGAAAAATCAGGGGCTGGAGGTGGCAAAGGCATTGAGTGGAAAGACGTGTTGGCCAAAGGGTCCTTTCTCAGAAGGGGGTTAAGTGTGGCAGCATCAGGACAACATGTTCTTGCAGCACCAAATCCTGGGCTCTGATTACAAAGTAAGCCGTTTACTTTGCTGTATCCTCGGTTGTAGTTTTGCTTTATACAATCAACTTGCTTCGAGGCCACCATAAATACAGTCTGCCAAAGGAATAAATAAAGTCTAATGGGATATAAACTGAAAGGTTACAAAAAACGAGATTAGGAACACCTTTTTTTGTTGCTCTGCTTAATTTAATCATCTTTAATCCCGTTTAAGAAGGAATTGTTTAATTATAACTAAATTTAATTTGGCAGGCAGGCATTTAATTTATCTTGTAACTTTCATTTATCGCCTTAGCCAACGCCTGAGTTCTTCTGTTTTAATCCACCTTTAAGTTTCTTTTGGTAGCCTTGCAGTTCATAACGCAATCCCTTGTCGTCCTTGTCGATTTTTCCCAGGACTACGAGTATCCATCGGCTTGGCGAACGTGTCACTTCCTGTCGCCGTTCATCACCGCCCCGCATCCTATCGGCGAAGAGTGCTTTGTTGTCCTTTTGTGACTTTATTATAAACAAATAGGAGTACAAATTTCCTTGGCTCTCAGCGAGCTTCTATCGCCTGCTGACAATGACAAGGCAAAACACTGGATGCACACACAAAAAGAATGCACCGGCAAAAATTTAAAAAATGAATTTGCATTACAAAAAAATATGTTTAATAATGTAACATTAATAAAAAGCAATAAATGTATGCGAATTTGAAATTTATTACGTTTTTTTTGCAACAAACATGGAAAGACATATGATTTTTTGCGATTTATCAATATTCACCTACATATGTACGTATTTCCAAATCTTAAAATTTATATATTTTTATTTTTTGATAAATAAAAAAAAAGCTTACAACGTATTAGGGATATGAAACGAATTGAACAACATTAATGGGAAAATTGTATTACCCTTTGGTAATAACATTAAATTTAGCTATAAAATATTTTTCAGTGCGTGGCTAGTGGTTGGTGGCGGGGGACGGGGGTCGGTGCCAAGGCGCTGAGATGGTGCAGGGCAAAGCAAAATATTGTCGCCTGCAATAAATGCCAAGCATCCGCTGCGACAAGGAGAACCGGAGCGCCGACGGAACGACGACAGGAAGCGACCGAACCACCAACCGCCATTATGAATGCAGCGCCATTTTGTTTTGCCCCCGTCCGCTCTATCTTGTCTATGTGTGTGTGTAGGTGTGTGTGTGTGTGTGAGTGTTATACCCCCCGTTGCGTACACGATAAATAATGCCACTTGGCAATTTTCATTGCCTGCTCTGGATCTTATGCCTTTTTTGGAGTCTCAACTTTAAGCCACTTGCCACTTAAAGTTTTAAGAAAGTTACACTGTTTAATATCCTAGATCTTAGGAAAAGTATTATATAATACAAATACAATTTCCTTTAGAATATACGAATTTAAGCCAAATGAAATAAAAAAGAATGTAGCGAAAGATAACATATCTAACATATTAGGCATACGCACCGTGTGTCAGTCTAATTTCCATAACAACACTCAATTCTATTGAACTTTTTTCTATAAAATTATAAGGTTTTTTGCAAGTAAAATTATTTTTCCTTAGGGGAGAAGTAACTAAAAAAAAACAAAGAATACACGGGATTTGTGGATATATGTCACAGTTCGCAACACTCATACGCCCCATCGGTTCATGCAAAACCCAAAGAACTATGAATAAAATCCACCCCCGGCCTTGTCACATCCAACAAGTTTAATTAAAACATAAACTAAGAGCATAAACAAATGAATAATTCACATTATGATGAGGTGCACGCCCCACGTGAAGGACACTCCGCTGAAAACCATCGAAACCAAACACTTATCCTGACCGCAACTAGACAAAAATTTGCATTAGTAACACAAAAAAAAAAAAAACCAGAAATAAACCAACATGGAAGTGGAAGTGGGAACTTTTGGTTTTTGGTTTCGTTGGTGTGACTTTTATGCAAATGGAAAAGAGAAATATGAAATTTCGTTGCATAGTTTTGGGCGCGCATTTAAATTGGTGCGGATCAACCTTCTCATCCTTTTTCCCATCGTCCTGCACTTACAGTATGCCTTAAAGGCTTTAAAAGCAATTTGTCTACAGTTTTTTTGGTACGTGAAATGTTTGGATATATTCTGCTACCAATATGGAGAGTATGATTGGGTAGTTCGACACATTTGAATAGGGTCAAGGTGGTGAAAATATTTATATTAATACTGCAATGTAAATACCAATTTAATTTAATTAAATTTATTATACTTGTATAATAAAAAATATTTTACGTACAACTTTCTTGCCCATCTTAAAATTGTATGTCAATTTTATATTTAAATATTTCTTTAATTTAAAACTTATTTTGTGTTACTTTTCAAAAGAATACACCAGAATAGCAGGATGTCTGCAAGTCCAGTCCATTCTACAAATGTTCAATTATTTATTATCCTTTTTTGTATCATTCTACGTGGCCATATACACAAATATATATTTTTTTAGTTTTTTGACGCTTGCGAATTTAATCAAAAGTCAAAAAGCGCACACACATCCTCCCTCGCCACCCCTCTGATTTTCCCAAGGCTATCGCTTTTCCCCATCTCCTCCACTTGTTCCCCGAATTTTCATTTCTCGTTTTGTGCGTGAGCCTCTGACCCAAATAAAAACAAACAAAAAATAACAACAGAAGTGGTAACTAAGGTGGGGACAACGCACAAAAAGACTCATCAAAAACTCATAAATTTGCAATTTTCGACACATGACAAAATAAATTGTAAACAAAAGGAAAGCGCGAAACCCGAGAAAACTAACAAAAAACCAGGACAATAAACTTGACTGCCTATGGCAATATTTCCCCTTTACGGGCCTCCTTGTTTGTAGTTAATCAATGAAACAATGTGCAAAAAGATGTTAAACGTGAAGTTGGCAAGAAATAGGGGATCAGGGGCCAAGAGGCCGGAACTGTTCTAAGACGTTGTCACTTTCTACACATTTATATTAAAGAAGAAAAAACCAAAATAAGTTAGTTTAATAAAGTTTAAAAAATAAATGCAAAATATTTAAGATGACTATAATTAAATGAGAAAGGAAATACATATGGTTAATCTGTTATATAAACATGAGACTCTATTGATAATAACTTCACAATTAAAAAAAACGTATTATTAAACTGGTTTTAACATTATTGTATTGTTACTAAATAAATTTAGAGCCACCTTTCCCAGCCGAATGGATCCCACGGATTGATAAAAATGAACAGCTTCTATGGAATTGCTTTATAAAGAATTTCTCGCCACTCTACTTAAATTGAATTTAGCTTTGTTAAAACTTTTTGTATTTATAAAACACATATACATACATACAAATATGCACATATATATGAGCAATATCTCCATTGAGTCAGAGGTGTTTACATATGTACATATTTATGAATTCACGACTTTCGAGCAATTTAATGACTTTAAATAATCGGAGATGAATCGCTGAAAAAAGAAGCGAGCGGGGTATTACCCATTGGTATTTCCCAGGTAAATGACATTTGGACGTCACATAATACTTTAAAGAACTTAATTGATAAGCGATGGAAGGTTTAAAATTCCAACCATGGGTCAAGATTGCAACTTGAACTTGTTAAACTTTGAACAGTGCGAAAAAATGACTAATAATATTTTTTTAATAAAAATGAAGTAATATTTTGAGTACCCTAAAGCTTACACATTAATTACATGATAGAAACCATACCCGTATCTTTTGATTTAAAAATAAAAAAATTAGTTTTAAGCCACACAAATATTCCATTTAACTTTAATTTACAAAAATGAGTATATTACTAATTCGCATAGCTCAATTTATTTTTATTAATTGATTTAAATGTCTTAACCTTATGGCGGTACATGCAATACAATTCAAAGTATCAATATATCACGTTTACTTACTCTTTTTGTAGAATCATTAGAGCGAGACGGATTCCCGTTGCTATTCTTGTGTGCCATCTCTTTCTATGGCATGGAAACTTGAGAAATGGAAATTCGCAACTGTCTGGTGTTGATGGTTTTATTTTTTATTGTTGTTGCTGACGTAGTTGAGGGCAGTTCATAAGCTTCGTTTTTCAACCGCAATTGTAGAAATTAAAAAAAGAGGTTACACTAGGAAAATACCCTGTAAGGAAACTGTACTTTGTAAAACTTGTACGTGTACCCCACCGCAGAAAAAAATAATTGTTTAAGTTCAAAAATACTAAAAACTTAGAGTACATACAATTATAGATTTCAATTAAAAATAATTGCTTTTCAAATTTAAATTTGTACGCAACATTTAAAGTGCTTTGGTATTCAATTAAAAAGATAATACTGCAGTGATACTTAAAAATATTCGAGTAAATGTAAATATTTATGTATATTTATTTAAAATCTTGACAAAATGGCGGTTGTAAATAATTTACTTTAGGTATTATTTGACATAAGCATTTCCCTGAAAATGTGACAATGAATACACCCTTGACCTACATCAATTCCACCCGATGATACCCTGTAAAATGCATATGAGGGTATTATAGCAAGCAAACAGCAATAGAAAAAAGTTCAACTAATTAGCGCAAGTGACTTTTGAACGTTGTTGTCGCAGGTTTATTTCTATTTTTCCTTTTTTTCAATTGAACAGCGGCATGGAGCGTGAAAAAAACTACTATAACAATGGCAGAACAATGTTGAAAAATTCACCATACAGCAAAGTAATAATAATAATAAAAACAATTAACACATTTTTCTCCGCCGCCAACCAGTTTTCATTTCGGGGGCAAAAGACGATTTATTCATTTTATTCGGAGACAACAAAAAATTTAGATCGTAACTAACTACACATAATATAATGCGACTCTCCATCTTTATCGCTCTCCAGCGAAATCACACGAACGTATGAAAAACAGCTTTGTTCAAAAAAGTAGTGGGTAGTTTCTGCTTAATTTAAAAAGAATACAAATAAAATATTGGGTTTTTGTAAAGAAACAATTTGTAAAGGAAAACAGTTTTCTGAAGATAATAACCAGGTGCAACATTTTTAAAAATGATTTTTTCCTTTCAAAAAAACTAAATAAATGGTACTAATTAAAGTTATAAAATAAGTTAAGTTTAAGCCTGGATTTTTATGAAAACGATAAAAGAAACTTAAACATGTCTTTATGAATACAAGGTATACAAATAATAAGAAATAGTTAGTATTATTTTTGCATGTTCATATATGTATAGATTGTATGTATGTTGGTTTTAAAAAGATCATAAAAAATGTTTTGCAGATAACTACTATTAATATGAACCCAGCTGTACTCACAGTGTTTGCTGTCTTTAATCTTTTTGAATTGAAAGAAATCTCAACGCGACTTGGAGGCTCTGCGTTTTTTGTGCCGGCGTTTTAGTTCGAACACGAATGCGGCGCGGTCAACACAAAGGAATCGATTTCAAATAAATTGAATGGCGGCAGAAAATGTAGCGGAATAATATGTTAAACATTTTTAAAATACAGAAAAGTAATTTTCCAAAAAATACATGTTGTTTTATGTGTGTGGAAAAGTGTGGTGAAACGAGAGAAATAGAGGAAACTGAGTGAAAAGAGCGGCAAATAAATGGCAAAAAGGTGATAAGTGATAGTAGGGGCTTCGCTCTCTCTATCACTCTTACAATACCCCTCCCACTCTAGTTTGTTCACCCCTCTCTTTCTCTTTGTGAAGGGCATTCCGTAAATATTTAGGTAGTCCTTATCAGGCCAGCTGATAAGCTTTGATAACAGATAAAGTGACAAGTTTCGCTCTCTTTTTCACTCTCAATTCTAGTATTTCCATTCGCGAACAGCTGTTGAAGGCAACAACAACAAAAAATAAGAACAAAGCTCAGAACCGCTGCAAAAAATAAAACGAACATTTCGAAACGCATTTAAGGAACTACAACAAAATATCTCAACAAATTATTTAAAAGTTAAAATATATTTAAAAGCACATAAAAGCCACTCCAAGAAGCAAAAATGGGAAAAGACCGACTACCTGAGCTTTTGCAGGTAAGTGAAGCAACAATAAGAAAACATTAGATATGTGGGCGGTTGTGAGGTGTGGATGAGGTAACTGCTAATTAGCTTGAAGCACAGTGGTTAAACAACATTAAACAATAAATTTGAATTAAAAAAAAATTCGATTTACTGTTTACAACCACCTATTAATGGATTTTTGTTTAGTTTAGAATGTGTAAAAAACGAAATTATCTAATAGATGTATACCAATATCGAAAAAATATGATAAATTCACTAAGGAAAAATACTAAACTCTACTATATTTACAAATGAATTTTATTAATATTTATATTTAGTCGTACAAATTTAAACATGTTTAAAAACAGCAAGAACAGCTTCGATTATAACGTTCAACAGATCAGAAGTTCTCTAAGATTTCTGTCATTCCTGATTTGCAAAGACATTCGGAGGGACTTGAAATAAATCATATTGTATTCAAGAAGCTTCTTAATAATAAAACGTGAGATATTGAAACACATTTGGTTTAGTTTTTACCACCGTTTTGCGTTTTCTTTACAATTCGCTCAATTTCTCACAGTTCTGTGGGCACTTTTGGCACTATTTCGAATTGAGAACCAGCGGAGATTGGTGGGGGTTCTCCATGGTATTTATCAGATCGGCCAGAGATAACAGCGATAATGTGGCTACACATCACACTTACGGGGCACACACACGCCCTTCTGCCCCACCGTCCCCTTCCAAACTTTTAGCACTAAGTGAATTTCAGTACCGAAGTCATTTTTATTGTTCATTTACACCGCGCCAGATTGTGAACACACAAACGTAAATAAAAACTCAACCAAAGTTGGTAGTTTCTATTTAGTTTTTTCTCAGTTTTTCACTGCAGTTCGTTAAGATCGCATGGACCTATATTGAATTTATTTCGGAATTTTTTTTTTGTTCCAGCGCTCGTTGAGCACGAACTCGAATTCATCGTCGAACGGTTCACTGCTTTTGAACGTGTACAGTGGAACCACGGAGTTCATCATCAACAACACCGGCGGCAGCAACAATAGCTACAGTGTCATCAGCCAAACCAACAGCAATAATAATAATATTAATAGTGAAACGAAGGATCGGCTGAGTTTGAAAATGACGCAGTATGGATCGAATGTGGACGATATTCTCAATCCGGTGAGTATCTAACAAGGATTTGTGATATATTCAAGCATCCGCAAGTGATTTAATTTTATTTAAAAAAGTGTTAATTTTTCAATGTTGCATTCAAAAAATAAAAATACAAGAATTAAATGTTAAACTTTAAATTTAGTAACTTTCGAACCTTAACCTTCTCTTCAAGATTAGAAACTAAAGTGTATCTATAAGATACATTAATGTCTAGAAAAATAATAATGTTAACAACCTGCGTTAATATCCAGTTAAGTAGTATAACATTTTCTCTCTATGAAAGTTTAAGAACAGAAAGCCAGAGAGGGAGAAACCCTCTTTTTTTTGTGAAGGCTTACATATGAATCAGATGTATTACTCAATCGCAAAAACTCGTGATAAGTGTAGAATATAACCGTTTCTTCATTAAGTGTGTGTTGTTGTGGTCACGGGAAGTTAAGAGAGCAGTGTGGAGAGAAAAGTCCCTCCCACTTTGTTTTAGGGGGTTTTTCAACTCTCCGCCAATGTAAACAAACATTTCGCACTCAGCAACCGGCAGAAATTGTTGATTTTTTGGGTTTCATTTTAATAAACTAAACTTTATAAAATATTCACATGTTTACATATACATAATATTTTCATTTATTAATTATATATTTATTAATTTATGTTTAGAATACAATTTAAAATCCCATAATAAAATAGAACATATCTGGCAGCTTGAATGGTTTACTTTTATTCGAATTTTTACTCTATAAATAGTTAAACATACATATTTATACACTAGGGATAGAAACAAAATATACTGAGGTTTTTAAATTTTATAATTAGGTTTTAATTAGGATTTTTTAAATTAAGGGTCGCTGACAAGATGGAAAAGGAATTTTGAAATAAATTAAATTTTAAATTATAAATCAGCAAGCCCGAATATATACATTACCGTTATTATATAAACTATTTTCTATCTTCAGTACACGGAGATACGACAACAACTCGCACAGATAGCCGCCAATTTGGAGGCAATGAACCGCATGTCTCAAACCATTAACCTGCGAACATTCAACGGTGAGAATGGGTTCTGAAAAAAGGTTACTGTCTTTAACACTGACCCAAATCTCCAGAGAACGAGATGGATGAGCTTCACAGCAAGAACCTAAGGCTGGGCAATCAGCTGATGACCCGATTCAAGGACTTCAAGACTAACCTGCCGGCGGAAAACGATTACAGTTTGGAGGCGAGGATGAAAAGGACACTCTTTTACGGCCTCCACCAGACCTTCATAAATCTCTGGCATAAAAACGAACTGTTCCTGCAAAACTACGAGACAAAAGTCAAAAAAAATCTGAGACTGCATTCAAAAATTAGTAAGTGCAATTGAAAATAGGGACAACATAATGCTCTTATTCAATACAAATGAAGGTTTTTGATATTTTTAAAAATATGAACTTCTCCCACTCTTTTAACTTTAACTTTACTCTTTTTTTCTTTCCCTTTCTCGTTTTCAATTAAATGTCAAGCGAATTTTTTATCATTTGTTTCTTTTTAGTTAATTCAGAAGCCAGCGAACAAGAAATCGAGTTACTCATCGAAAACAAGACAACCAAACTCTTTGTGGATAACGTAAGTGTAGAATACATTTTAAGAAAAATATAATACAATAGCAACATCTGTTTGATATTATTGTTGTTAATCCACATTTAGAAATCTTGTAAAAACATGTAAATCTGCACATGCTTTTAAACTGAATTCTAATAGGTCAGACAAGTTTTTAATTTCGGTTTAAATCACAACTGTAAAATAATTGACACACATGTATTTTACAACATTTGTATTTACAATACTTTGAATGGGAGAAAAAGTTTTTATTCTGAATTTTGTTTGTAATTTTGTTGAACAACTTTTATTTCATCTCCATAATAAAATCACTAAACTATTTTATTTTAAAGTGGAAGATTTTCATGAAATATTTTCCTTTCATTATTTTTTATTTTATATTAATTTTAGGGGGAACCCAAGTTTGTAGGGTAACCAATAAATAATATATTTGAATATTATATTTTATATTTAAGTCGGTATATATTTTTAGTTCCTCCAGGAGACGGAGAAAGAGCGGCAGACGCTGCGCGAAATGATGGACAGGTTCAACGAGCTTCGCCGCCTGGAGAAGTCCATCGAGGAGGTCCACGCCCTGTTCATGCGTATCCAGACCTTGGTGATGGAGCAGAGCGAGGTGATCCAGCGGGTGGAGTTCCACGCCCAGCAGGCTACCCTTCACGTGGACAAGGGGGCGGACGAACTGGACCAGGCGGAACAGCACCAAAAAAGGGCGCGCAAGGTGAATAAATATCAAAATTGCGAGATTGCCGCAAATTCAAATGAATACCTTTCCAATTGCAGAAAAAAATAATGCTCATCTCGATACTTGTGGCCGTATTGTTAGTTTTACTCTTTGTTGGTATTTATTTGTGATGCATGTAAGACAATTTTTTTTTTGCATATTTTTAAGTCTTAAATCTAAGAAAATAAACTGAAATACATCAAGAAATGGTACCACGTTTTTAGTGACTTGTAAACTGGTAAGCTTAATAAATGTTGTTTTAATTTTAATTCACTTCAATACGAATGAAAGCATTAATGTACTAAAAAAAATATTTAAAATATAATAAACACTCTGTTACTGATTGCTCATAAATTATTCATAGTTTCTTAGAAGAAATTTCTTTATTTAGAAAAGTTTTAGATTTCTTATCTCATAACATTTGTAATACTTCTCGGAACTTTACCATCTGCTATATATTTAAGTAGATTAAGTTAAGGAAGGAAGAAAACTATTTTTACTGATGCACTATATTTTAATTTTTGTAAAACTCTGCGTATATATCGTTGTTTTTTTGCCTAAATTTATGGTTCAATATGATTTTGGATCCACCGCTTGAGTTGGTTAAATGCTATAGCTGTAATATGTATATTCGCCCAGAGCACGGCTGTCATTTACTTTCGGTAACTTTTAATTTAATTTTCATATCTAATCATTTCTTAAAGATTTGTACATTATATTTAGGTGCAATTCAAACCATTTGCAAGCTAGCGAAAAAAAGCCATTAAACTTAGCCAACGTTAACTTTAAACGTTATCTGTATGCAAAATGGCTAGAATTAGCTAGAAAATCGCTCAGCGGTCAGCACTGGGAGTAAACAAAACAACTTAACAGCGAGCGCTTTGCGCCGAACAGTACGCATTTCGCTGTTAACGGCACACTGTAAGCCCAACATCAACATCCCTGGCGTCTCGTTAATAACTTTTTTTATATAGCCATATAGCACCGATTTTCCATGTCCGATTTCTAGGTGAGTGCCCCCCGGAGCTAAGCAGAGGTCCGGGCTAATTTCGGTTTTGTGGGAGAGTTACCCGGACGCACGGTTCGGCGACAATAACAAACAATCCGCCACTACGGCGGCGGCGAGCGCCATTTTCCCACTCTTCCCGGAAGACTACGCAGTTTAATTGATATTAATATTGGTAATCCTGTCCAGGCGACAAACGGATGTGGATTGGCCAACATGGAGGACCTGTGCAAGCCGCCGTTAGCCGTATCCATCGAGGAGCCCTTGCCAAACGCAAATGGCAAGGGTGGAGTGCACTTGAAGACCACTCTGCCCGAGGAGGAGCTCCTCGGCTCGGTGACCACGCACAATTGCCCGGGAACGCGGGCCAGTGCCCGGGTCATCCAGAAGATGAAGCAGGATCAGACTCGACCGATGACACCGCCCCCCAGCGAGCGCGAGGTGAGCAAAAAGGAAGAGAAGGCCGCCCAGAAGACGCCCAGTCAGTTAAAACCGGGCAGTGGAAAGACCACCTGGACGAATGTGGAGCGCAATTGCTTCTTTGACGCCCTCAATGAATTTGGCAAGGAGTTCGAGGCAGTGGCCAACTGCATCAATGCCAAGCTAAAGCGGCGCAACGCCAGCAGCGACTATAGCTTCAAGACCAAGGATCAGGTGCGACAGCACTACTACCAGACCTATCACAAGATCTGCAAGTACGTGCGTTACTCGGAAGGTAAGGGTGGTCCAGGAGTCCCTGGCGCATAAAGCATTCCAATCTGTCCAAGGCCAAGAAGCTTTCAATGACAAGCTGTTTCTCACATATCCGAAAATTAGGTCAACAAATCAAAATATCAGCAATATACCAAAAAAAAAACATATTTAATAATAAGAGAAGAATGGATTATAATTCTTATTTTTACACGGTATAGCCTTTTGAGTTTAAGAGAATCGATCAATTCTGGCAATTTTTTTTCGCTTATATTTCCTTGAACTTTTAGCGATCGTCTTTCCCTCGGTATTTGCTATAGATTTTCTGTAAATTTATAAATTTGTAGAAATCGCATCCAAAACAATATCCTTCACCATTTAAAAAGTATTGACTTGCAGATTGAGTATA
This sequence comes from Drosophila kurseongensis, assembly GCA_018153305.1. Taxonomy (NCBI): domain Eukaryota; kingdom Metazoa; phylum Arthropoda; class Insecta; order Diptera; family Drosophilidae; genus Drosophila; species Drosophila kurseongensis. The sequence continues at coordinate 4,109,608 of JAECXX010000141.1, forward strand.
AAGTAAAATGTATTTATAAAGTGAATATAACTTTAAATCATATTAATGTTCTTTTCAGAACTGAAAAAGCCCGCCCAGGAGTTGTACACACTGATAAACTACGGCGAGATGCGGCGCAAGCTGCAGTTTCTCACGGAGAAGCACTTTATGAAGCTGAAGCAACTGGTTTACCAGGGACAGATTACTGTGCGCTGCAAAGGCAAGAACATCCGCATCAAGACGCCATCGTGCAAGGCGCTCCGACGACTCAATCAACTGGATGGTGAGTCCTTTTTTCTAAAGGTCTTCCTGATCCAATTTTGTAATGCTTGCCCGTCGACAGATTCTCTCGAGGACATCCGTCTGCCCAGCAAGGTGGAGGTGCTGGTGACGCCCGCCAACATGGAGGCCTTCGGCCGGGTGCAATCCCTGGCCCAGAATCCGCGCGGCAGGATCATAGTTCCGCTGCACAAGAAGCTAATCAGTCTCATCAAGACGTTCGAGTACAAATGGCGGAGTGCCAATCAGCGTCTGCACGAAGAGAAGTCCGTCTGCTTTTCCACCAGCATGGCATCCTCTGCTTCCACCAACAACAACAACAATGAACCAGAGGCACTTCAGCCGGCTCCGTCATCACTCGATCCCTCACTGTGCTTCCAACCCAGGCCGGGAGTGGCCATCCACCGACCTTTGCTTAGCATCACCGCCTATTTAAGCAGCATTAATATCTGCCTGACCGCCTACGAGGAGCGCATGGGCTTCAAAGTGCGCAGCGAGACGTTGGGCAACCTGCCCGGCATTCCGGTGGCGGCTAGCAAGAGACCCCGAACGGAAAGCGGGTCGGAGAAGCGTTCGCCGGAGTCCAAGAAACTAAAATCGGGTGCTAGTCCGCCACTGGAAAAGAGTTTGGATGATGTGCCCCTGGAGGGGAATCTAGTTAAGCTGGAGAATAGCAGCGGGGATGAGCTGGGCGAAGAGATTCAGGACTTCCTTGTTGACATAGTGGAGGCCACGGTTCAAACGCAGGGAGCCACGATTCCAGCTCTTCCAACGACACCTGATGAACAGCAACCAGCCCTTGCTGTTGTGCCCGAAACTGCCACTGATCCAGCTCCTCCGGTCACCACCGAACAATCTACTTCCTTGGGAACCTCGTCTCTTTTAGCTCCTTCTGCTACCGCTCCTTCAGCTACTCTGGCACCTGCAGCTGGTCCTTTAGTGGCTCCTCCGGCAGCTCGCTCCAAACGCAAGGAAGCCAAAGAGGCGGCAACGGCCCGAAATTTTAAGCCCCTGCTCAGCGACGAGATCCTCAAGCGAATCCGCAAGGGATGGACGGAGGCCAATGCGGCGGATATAACCATAGGCGATCTGTATGTGGTTTTTGGCCAGGATTCCAAGCTGGAGCTGGAGTATTACTGGTGTGAGACGGAGAGCTCGATGGCCATGGCACCCAGCACTTCATGCAGCAACTCAGTGGCAGCCGGCTCCTCATCTGTGGCTACCCAAACAGGAACCTCCACCTCCACCGCCAGCCAAACAATCGTATCTTCCAACTCCTCCGTCGTCACCTCGAGCACTTCGCTGCCCTACAATCCCAACGACTGTGATAGCGTGGAACGCGTCAAGGCCGTCACCACATCGTCGGTGAGCAACAAGCTGAAGCACCTGCTGCTGGTGGCCAATCTCAGCGAGCGTGTACGCAAGCGCCAGTGCACCTGCGGCCACACCTGCGACCGCAAGCGTGATCTAATGAGCAAGGCGCAGCAGCTGGCGGAGGCGGCGGCCGCCGGCGGAGCAGGCGTGGTGGAGGGCAATTTTCGCACCCCGATGCTGCCGGTGAGGCGACCGATACCCAACATCATCGATCCCGTGCGCCAGCTTTCAGCGGTAAGTTTTGGCGCTAATGGCGTGGCCTAGATCCCTTAATCTTAAATTCGCAATTCATTAGCTCACTCGACAAAAGATGAGTCGCCAGGTGCTCGTGCAGCGTCGTCTCCTGCCCCCCGCCTCCATTGGCGGTCGTCCGTACGATCTGCTGAGTGTGCGCCAACTCCACAGTGGCCTCTTCGAACCAATCGATCGCCTCGGCGGCACCAGTTCCAGTGGAATCAGCCCCGGATCTGACTCCAGCGTAGGTGAGGCGATGCCTTCACAGTATCAGCAGCAGGTGGACCAGCAGACGATGCAATTCTATGACGAGGGAACCGCCCAGGCTGCCGCACGAGATATGCCCAATCTGGACATCTGTGTGGCCACCAGCACTACCGGCGTCAGCAGTGTCCTGGCCGAGGCGGTCCAGGATGAGAGCACAAGTAGGATAATATATATTCAAGCCTGGTTTCGGTTTTCGCAAGTCTTGCTTTTGAGTTCACATCATTCATCTTGAAACGATATCATGTTTTTAGATTCTGTTTGAGCAAAGCATGTATTAAAAGCATTTTTTTTGTTGGATAAAAATATTTTGTTTGTTTTACATTACATTTTACTTTTAATGCAATTGGATATCTATAAATTTCGATTAGACTCAATTTTATACCAGAACACAACTGAAAACCTTTCGCTATTAAATGTTTTCTTTTCCCTGGCAGCACAAAATTTCTTCCATGGCAGCGTAAGCCCGATGCACTTGCTCAAGGACTCGACTTCCAATGCGCGCTGGCTGGAAGACAATATCAATGATTTCTCGCTGACATCGCTGCTGGGGCATCTGGACGAGATTGATGCCACCAGGGATATACTGGTAAGCCTTTACTTCAAAGCGCATTTCTGATAAAAAGATTTACACTTTATTTCACCCTTGAAAGGATCCATCGTCGAGCATGTCGGTGATCAGCGAGAGCAGCGTGGACTTCCGGCACAAGTTCCAGGAGATCGCCGCCCTGCTGCAGCAGCAAGAGAAGGATTAGCAGTGGCAACTACGGGAACCCGGGCGAGTCTCCTTCGTTTATTTTTGCAAATCCGGACCCTGAAAAGACGGGAGACAGGATAGGGATCAACGATGTGGGAACCCATGTGTGCCTCCAAGTCTCATGTCCCATTTTTTTTTTAACTTACTGATATTATTCATCCCACATGTTATATGGAACAAACATCTGTTTTACGCGACTCTTTGTGATCTATTCTCATTTTATGTCTGCCAAGTATTAGCAAGCACTCACATTGTCTAAACATATATATTTATTTATAAATTAACTTTTTGTATCACGCGATAGAACGCGAAAACTCCCATATTTTAATTCTCAGCCTTTATGTTTGTCCATTCGCTCGCACACTCGTTCCGCACTCCTCTAATTGGTTTCTAAGTATGTAAGATCGGTTCAAAATAGTTATTAAGCATACAACACCAATTTTAATCGGAACTTCCAATTCGCCGTACGATAGAGTATAAACCCTTAAAACAAAATTCCCGAAAAAAGACTCGAAAGTTTTACAAGTCTGGAAATGTTTTTCCTTCCATGCCCCCGCCCCTTGTTAACCATATATATCTCTATATATACACAACACATAATTTAGGTGAGAACAAAGGAACAACATTTAATCCTAGAGCGTATTTTGTAACAGTAACACTTAGAACTTGTTATTATACAAAGGCAAATACCGAAAATAAAAGCAAACTAAACTAAAATGTTAACTACTTATGATCAGCTGGATAGACAAGAAATAATAAAAAAAAACAGATTTTTATTTATTTATTAAAGAAACTTATGCTCTGTGTCGATCACGCATAACGAAGATCATTGAAAGTGAAGAACAAACATTTAACATCAGGTTGTTTTTACAAATTGTATCCTCTGTTTTTTTTATGAAAATGACTCGTTCTTGGTAATTAAAACTAGATAACCATTTAGTATATCAAGAGATTTTCAAGGTGTGTACTAAGTCTGCGATCAGGTCTCTTCGCGGTTGTCCTGCTTCTTCGGCAGGTTCTTCACTTTCCGATCACCCTTCCGCTTTCTGCCGTCCTTATGCGTCTGCAGGTGGATGTCTAGGGACACCTGTCGCTTGAACGTCTTGCCGCACTCATCACAGCTAAACGGCCGATCACTGCTGTGGACGAGCATGTGGCGATTCAGATCGGACCGACTGCCAAAGCTTCGCTTTGGACACACTTGACAATAGTGGGGCTTCTCCTGGCTGTGGCTCCTCTTGTGGGCAATCAGGTTGCTCGAGTACCGGAAACTCCTGCCGCAGATGTTGCAACCATGCGGCTTCTCGCCCGTGTGGGTAAGCATGTGTTTCTTGTAGCCGGACTTTTGGGTTAACCTCTTGCCACAGATGTTGCACTCGAATGGCTTGATTCCGCTGTGGATCAGCAGATGAGTGCGGAGCGAAGAGGCCTGCCGGTAAACCTTGGAGCAGGTGGGGCACCTATTTGGATTGTTCGGATCGTGCAGCGTCACATGCCCGTCGTAGGCGTTGCGCGTCTTGAAGGACTTGTCGCAGATTTTGCAAACGTAGGGCGTAGCCGTGCCGTGGAGCTGCATGTGGTACTTAAACGAGTTGTTAGTGCTCAGTTGCTTCCCGCAAATCTGCAATGAAAATGGTTAATCATCTTTGGTTTTCAATATTTGTGTTTAGCCAACTTACCTTACACTGCAGCGAAGGATTATGCGGTTTCCCTTGCTTGCTCCTGCTGGCCAAAGGCTTTTGTGTCTCCAGGACTTGCTCTGACTCCTCGACAATCTGGTAGAGTTCGCCACTAGCTTGGGTCTGCAAATGGGGCTCTATGTGGAGAGATTCCTCAATGCTGTAAACTGTGTTTTGTGTGCTGTTCTCTTGGGAATTGTTATAAGCACTATGGAGATTTACGTGGTATTTGAAGGTTCTTTTGCTGCTCAATTGCTTGCCGCAGACCTGCAGACAGTAAAGATGCATTATAAAATTTCCTAGTTCTTTCTGATGCAGCCCAACCCACCAGACACTTGAGCGAGGGATTAGGAGTTTTCGCTCGCCTGCTTTTGCTGCCCAACGGCTTGTGTGTCTCCACTACAGATTGCTCAGTAACGTCGACAATAGCGTATAGATCTCCCTTGGCTTTGTCCACCAATCGGAGCTTCTCCTCAGTGGTATGATTATGCTGCTCTGCTGGGTGCTCCATCTCCGCGAATACCTCCTGGGCTTCCAATTCCAGATCCAGGGTGTCTTCATGCAGCCTTAGCTCCATCTCCTGACATTTCTCTTCCTCTACTTGAGATTTCAGATCGTCCGCGGAATCGTCTGTCAATTCCTGGTCATCAAGGACAAAAATAAAATCCTCGTTGATTTCAGGCGACATTCCAGCCTTGGTTTTCAAAATATTAATCCTTTGGTTGCGGCAAAATTCCACATGGCTTTGCCTTAGAATTTTGTCCATCAGGTGGACACTCCTCTTGAACTCCACCGCTAGCCGCAATTTGGACACGCAACCCGGGCACATGTGGTGGGGCAGGAAGAGCTCCGTCTCCACGATCTCTAGCCCGCAGCAGTAGCTTAAAATGTTGGCCAAGGTTGTTAGTTCTTCGGAAATTGGATTATTGAGCGGCTTAAAAAGCGGCAAGCAGAGTGGCGATGAAATGTGGCAAACGCGACACAGGGCGTCCATCGGAGATTGGGGGCTTAGCAAGGGGCTGGCCAGCAGCTCCAGCGAGTCATCCAGCGACATTGTAGTTTTTAAAAAGGTACCTATTTTAGCGTCCTAACTGGCCAGCTTATTTTGTTGTTGCTTTGTTGCAGCTTATGGGAAACCAGAGTTGCCAAGCGTTGTCTAACATCAGCTGACGCACCAGTGTTGGTAGATAAAAAATAAATGTCAACAACAGCTTATAAATAGCCAGCGCATTTCAAAACATGAAGCTGAGAACCTTTACAATCAATTCCAGGTTGATTTGGTAAAACTTATTTTATGACCGATTTTCGCATTTTTGTAAAAATTGGCTTAAAATGAAATTATTTTTATAACGAATTTGACAACAGTATTCAACATAATTAAAAACAGGACAGATCTGGCTTGAAAACATCCGATTCATAGCTGGCGGGCACCACGTGCTAAATGTGCTAACGCCTTTTGGCGACAGGCAGGTAAAATCCCTAACGCCATCGCAGTGCCGGTGCGAGGTTGAAATTTTTATTGGAAATTTTGTAAGAAAAAAGTCGCTGCTAGCGGGCAGGACTCGTAACTAGCGCAAGGACACAAAATCGGGAAGGGAAGCATGACCATGGCACCGGCCACCGTCCTCCAGATGCTGCGCAACATGAGCTCGCCGCGCGTTCTCAACCGCATCCACCAGCACCGCGCATTGGGTAATCACCACCACCACCGTGCTTCATCGCGGCTATCCCACTCCACATCGCTGCCATCGGCTCCACCGTCGCTGTCCCCGATCCTCCACACTGCCCGCGACTACAGCAGCACGGCCAGTAAGTGACCCGCACCAGAAGTCTACCAAGTTGTAGTCCTATCACATGATATTTCCATTTGACAGAGCAGGAAACTGGAGGAGCCACTGGAGCATCCGAGGCTACGCCCACCTCAAGTGCCCCACTGCTGGCCAAGCTCTTTCCCCAGACCTCTCCGGAGGTGGACAGCAGCGCCGAGCAGGAGCGCCAGAAGCGAGAGGAGGAGGAGGCCAAGGAGAATGAGCGCGCCTGGAAGCGCATGAAGCTGGGGTAGGTTCTCGACAAGATCTGGCAATGAATAGATGGTAATAGGCCTTTGGGCTTATAAATTGGAAATGAGAGGGTTAAACGCCTACGGTTTTCAATCCTCTTAAAATTCAATGGGCTATGTGTAAATCACCCACTTTCCCATTGTAATCCTTCATTCCGCACAATTACTTACCCAAATTGAAAACCGTTTACCTCCAGCTTCGCAGTCTTTGGCGGTGGCGGCGTTGCCGCTGGCCTGTGGGCTGTCTACGAGTTCGGGAAGCCCGAGGTGGATCCCAATGGGCAGACCATCGAGGACGAGTTTACACACAAGCCGCTGGTGCAGCAGTATGTGCAGCGCATGTGGAAGAGCATCCACTACTATCAGCGCATGATCCAGGAGCCGTCGCGGGCCAAGCTTCTGCCTGATCCGCTCAAGCCGCCGTATGTGCAGCCGCGTTATACGCTCGTTCTCGAGATGAAGGATGTGCTGGTGCATCCGGACTGGACGTACCAGACAGGCTGGCGCTTCAAGAAACGCCCGGGCGTCGATCACTTTCTGGCCGAATGCGCCAAGGACTTTGAGATCGTTGTCTTCACTGCCGAACAGGGCATGACCGTGTTCCCCATCCTGGACGCTCTCGATCCGAACGGGTACATCATGTACCGCCTAGTCAGGGATGCCACGCACTTTGTGGACGGACACCATGTGAAGAACCTGGACAACCTGAATCGCGACTTGAAAAAGGTTTAATCTCAGACACTACGTTTTTGTCACAGGAAGGTCTAACAACATGGATTTATTTTAGGTGATTGTCATCGACTGGGACGCGAACGCCACCAAAATGCATCCGGACAACACATTTGGCTTGGCCCGCTGGCATGGCAATGACGACGACGGCCAACTGCTCGACCTTATTGCCTTCCTGAAAAGTGAGTTTCGCCGTAAATAACTTGGGTCCACTCAAAGTTAAATCTTGTGCCCTTTACTCGCCAGTAATTGCCCAGAACAACGTGGACGATGTGCGTGAGGTGCTTCACTACTACCGCCAGTTCGACGATCCCATCAATCAGTTCCGGGATAATCAGCGCAAGTTGGCCGAGCAAATGCAGGAGGCGGAGCGCATCGAGCAGTCGAAGACCAAGCCCATGGTCAAGCAGTGGTCACGCAACATTCTGGGGCGTTAGGAGGCTGGCCATCCCGCACACCCCGTTCCATATCCATACCTTAACCTTCCGCCTGTCCCGAACCACGCCCAGAAATCAAGACTAGCAACGAAAACTTCCCCTGGAGCAGCACACTGGCCATATTTTTTGTCGATTAAGAGTAGGAGTAGTAGGGTGCAGGAAAGGAAGGCACGCTCTTTTTGTTATCCCTTTGGGATACGATAAGGCGAATGTTTTTGTTTAAATAAATAACTAAACTTGCTTGTTTTTGTTGTTTGGCAATGTAATCATGATAATATTATTATAAACAGATGACCTAAAAGCGAAACCAAAAACAAAACCAAACCGATGTGTTTTATTACAAAACAGAAATGCATATTTTAAAAGCATTTAATGGTTGCCCATGGAAAATATGCACTATCTTATCAAAGAAACTGGATAAGAGTGGTTGTGACTTCCGAACAGATTATCGTTGTAGGTACACAAAAATAATTGACAAAAATGATTTCCTTCAAATTTGATTAAAATAAGTTACGAACGACATATGTATCAGACAGTTAGGAGATATATCTCTTGAACCAAAACCCTTTTTTTAAGTGTTTTTTTATACAAAATCAAAGTTAAATATTATTAAATAATCATTAATTGCTTAAATCCTTTATCTAAAATACATGATAAACAATGTATATGATGAGTGCGGTATATTTAAAAATGTATTTGAATAAGAAATTAAAAGTTAAATGAAGTATGGGTAAATTCAAACGAAAATGTTGATGGCAAAGTATTTACATATTTAAATTAGCATTCAGTACACTTGGCATATTTACTCCCACTAGATTAAAAGCAGTCTTTGATGTGGGTAGAAAAATACATGTACATGGTACAATGTCATTAGTGTTTATTGTGTTAAACTGATTCCCAACAGCTCCGCGTAGTCGTAAATGTAAAAACCTTAGGCTAGTCTTAGACCCTAGAGCCGCACCCTCAGCTCGGCGCCCGCTCAGAGCACTACCACCACTTTGGAGGTGGACACCGGCTGCTCAGGTACTTCGGTCAGGTGGAGGCCAGGCGCTGTTCCGCCCCCTGCTCCTCCGGCCACAGCGCGCCGGCGATGATCGATACCGCCGGCGGTGGCCAACACCGGCGTCTCCTTGTTGTGGACTCGCAAATGGCTATTCAGCCGCTTCTTCGTGGGAAAGGCCTTCATGCAGACTTCGCACTTAAACGGCTTTTCGCCGGAATGCAGACGGACGTGGGCATTGAGGTTGCTGGTGAAGGTGAAGGCCCGTCCGCAGATGGGACACTTGTGCGGCTTGGCGCCGGAGTGGACCAGCATGTGCTTCTTGTAGCCCGATTTCTGGGACAGCCCCACGCCGCAGATCTCGCAGGTGAAGGCCTTCTCGCCGGTATGGCTAATCTTGTGCTGGCGCAGGGAGGACGAATCGTAGTACGCCTTGTCGCACAGATCGCAGGCGTAGGGTCTCTCCCCCGTGTGGGTGAGCTTGTGGCGTCTCAAGTGATCGTAGGCAGCATATCCCCTGCCGCACTGATCGCAATTGTAGGGCTTCTCCTCTGCGTGCGTGCGCTTGTGCGCCGCCAGGCTCGAGGTGGTGCGATAGAACCGGCCGCAGATGTTGCACTGGTGCGGCTTGACATTGGTGTGGGTCAGCATGTGCTCCTTGTAGTTGCGCAGGTGCTTCAGCCGCTTGCCACACTCCTCGCACTCGTAATGCTTCTCGTCCACGTGGGAGCGCATATGCTGGTTGAGGCGACACTGCTGGCGAAACGCCTTCTGGCATACGGTGCACACATGCGGCAGAGCGTCGCCCGCGGTCAGTTGCGTGGAGTCCAGTGACTCCTCCAGGAAGTCCTCCTCGCAGACATCCTCCGTTTCAGCCAGCTGTGGGTGAAGAATTGTGGATAAGTGGGGAGCGTGTAGGCTATACCAACGACCACCTACCAAATGCTCTTCGCGCTCGTCCTCCTCCAATTCGAGGGCCTCCTCGCCGATCACCTCATCCATGGCTCCCTCCGCGGGTATCACAATCATCTGGCCGTCAATTATCTCGTCGTGTGCTCCGGACTCGTCCATGACCTCGATCTCATCTTCCTCGGTGACGATCGTTTCGAATTCGTCCTTAATGGTCACGTACTCAACTTCGGCGGGCTGAAACTCGTGCACACTCTCCATGGTGATGTGCTCCTCCTGGTTGCCCGCCAACACGTGCTGCTGCTCCTCCTCCGTCAGCTCCTCCTCCTGCTCGGTCACTTCCTCGATGACGAACTCTTCCTCTTCGTCATTGTTTGAGTGCGGATGACGTTCCGCCTCGGCATCTTGTTCTTCCACCTGCAAGAAAGCAAAGTCATTATAGGCTTTGTAGTGGAATTCGTGTTTTTAACTAATACAATCACTAGGTTTATTAGCCATCACTTTTAAAATATACTATAATGCTAACATAAGGTTTTTAGGAATCAGAATCGGACGAACATAAAATTTAAGTTTTCCCAAAGGACAATTTTATCTTGGTGCCGTATGAAGGATAAACTGATTTTATATTTGATATTTTAAAACTTTTGCTCACTAGAAATAAAATTAAATTGTTTTTTTCATCTTAGAAGAACAATTTGCAATTTACAATTTTACTTGCAGTTCTTGACTAGGAGCATCAGTCTACTGAACATCTGAATTAACTTCTAAGGCTCTCATAAAACAGGCACAAGTGTTCTGCCTTATCGCCCATTCGGCTTTATACCGACCTACCCCATTCTATCTCAAAGTATCCCTTTATGAGAGGGTTTTGCTGTGCCTGGCGCATTCCTCTGTGGAATTCGATTAATAATGCTCTGACAAGGGGGACTACCCCCCCGTTCAAAGTTAAAAAAAGCCCTGTCTACTAGTTATTTACAGTGCATGGCTCCTGCTCCTCGTTGAGCATCTCGATCATGACGTATTCCTCGCTAGGATCGGCGGACTGCTCTTGTTGGTGCTGGGGCTGCTGATTCTGGTGGTGGTGCTGCTGCTGATGCTGATGTTGGCTGGTGCAGTGCGCCTCGTCCAGTCCCAGGCGGAGCAGCTCGTCCGAATCGATTACCATGCGCTTAAAGTTGAACGCCTGCTCCAGCATTTGCAGGCAGTTAAGGCAGATGTGCTGCGGCATGGCGGCGCCGTCCTGCGGCTCGAAGGAGAGCCCGGCGCAGTAGTGGAGCATGCTAGCCAGCGTGGTGCTGCCCTCAGGGCCCAGCTCGATCTCCTCCTGCAGCGGCTTGTGCTGCTTGCAGGCACGCGTGCACGTCCGGCAGTTGAGCACCACCACCCCGCCCGCCTTGCCATTCATCATCCTGGTCCTGACCCTGTTCGTATCCCTGTCCGTGTCCGGGTTCGCTGTCGTCGGATTACGCCGTATTCGCCGATCAACTGACGTTTGCCTTACTTATTTGAAAAATAAAAACTTTTGATGCACTGCACAGCTTCTTCTCATTTCCAGAGTGACCGTTGTGGAATTAGGTGGAAAATACCGCATTCGAGGTGGCGCACGAAAGTGCAGCTTGTGACGTCTGAATGTTAAGCAGAAGGTTGCCACCGGTTTTCCAGATTCAAAGGAAAAAAGCTTAGTGTAGGGGTAAAAACTATAAAATCAAGATTTTTAAGCAACAACTTTTATAATTACAAACATTTTAATCAATACATTTTATTGAATTAATTCTTTACAAAAACTAACCAAAGTAAAAGAGGCAATGCGGAGAATGTCCGTTACAAAATGTTTTTTTATTAAGGCGGAAAACACACTGGACACTCAGAAAATAAATTCAAAAGTAGGTATTCCAAATAAATAAGATGCTTTGTAGATGTCAAGATGAAATTAATCGAAGTATATCGAGTACATGCTATCGATAAGTAGTCAAATTTCGAACTTGTGTGTCAAAAACATATTGCTCGGTCATTTCGTTCCTGATTTCCAAGCGGAGGTGACTTGCTTTTTTTTAAGTGGGTCCTTGGCCATCACACTCGGGATTTGTTTATTTTCTCAAGTGCCTGTTTATTTCGGATTTAAAAGCGACGAATCGGAGGAAAAGCGTGCCACAAAACAATGAAGAATCTTGAGGTTCCCAGCTTTACGGTCGAGTCTCAGGGCTCCACTTTCACCTACGCCAGTCCAAGATCCGGAGCAGCTTCCATGGACTTTGTGGCAGACACAATCAGAGCAAAAGACCCGAGCACCAGCAGAATTGTTTTGATATGTCAGCAGAATTCCGAGGCCGACCATTTGAAATCGGAGCTTGGCATTCGTAATGTCAACACAATTCGCCTGGCAGCAGATGACCCAATGGTCCACCAAGTGCTGCTCCTCTGGTCAAAGGGGGTAAGTTTCGAGTCCCAGATTTGAACAAGCCCATAAAAAACTATTTAAAATGGCCCCAAAAGTGCTGCTGTACACAGCAAAAAAAAAGTAATACTGAAAAAAGACGTTAAAAATTGTATTCAGCTAAGCTTGCAAATAATATTTGTAATTAATTAAACTTTATTTTAAATCCAGCAAGACTTGTCTTAAGTTATTTAAAAATATTTATTTAAGTAATTATTTCATCCTATTAAAAATTGAAAAACAAAAATGTCACTTTTGTAATATTCTTTAAATCTGACCTGAGTCAACTTTCTTGGTCACCAAAATGCTATAATCTCACAATATTTAATTATATTTTCAGTACATTCAACAAGCTTTGATCCTTTGCGATGGCATGCTCAACTTTCTTGAGGGGATCGAGGTGAATCTCGGGATCCATGCTACGCTGCCTCCATTAAAAACGTTCGAGGAACGTTTGGAGATGCTGAGCAAGTCGGAAACTAAAGCCGATATGCTGGTTATAACAGGCCCCATTGAGGAAAATAATTCAGGCAGCAATATAAACAAGCCTGAGCCAGAAATGGGGGATTTCCCCAAAAACGACGTAAACCAAAACCCCAAAATGGTGGTTGAATCAGTGAAAGAAATGGAAAAATCTATGACGGTAGAAAAAGCTCAAAATATCGAAGGTATAAAACCTATGGACTTCGTAGAACCCACATATTTTAAGCGTGGCTCGCCCGTTAAATCTTCCACAGATTCCCAAGACTGTGAAAAACCAGTGAAAGTTCCAGAACTTCAAAAACCAAAAAAGGGTGCCATTCCGAAAGCCATTGGTAGTCCAACCAGTCCTTCGATTACTATCGAAAACCATAGACGTGCTTTTGAAGTCTTTTGGAAACAGTTCGGTCTTAACCAGAATTCTGAAAATTCAGAAAGCTCTTCTGTTTCTTACGAGACAATTCCAACACCTCTAAATCTTTTCGAACTTGAAGACCAAGAGGATACACCATCTATCGATGTAGAAGATATTTTGGAGGAGGTCCTCAACCGCAGCCTTGTGGGGTCTACAAATTCAGATAGCTCCACTCCTATTTTGTTTGGGTCAGTCCCAACATCGCAATCATCTTTAGAAAAAGAGCAACTTACTGAGAAGCTCGGACAAAAACGCACAAGCCAGATGCCAGAAGACTCTTCCGTTGAGGATCCAATTGATCTCTACACAAGCACCTCGCCGGAGTCGTTTCAGAGCTTCGAGGAGTACGACCTTGCGGCCAATCCTGAGGATGATCCGCCTCCAGCGGAGGTTTTCCCCCATGCACTTGAAACTACCCGGCATCACTTTGGCGTGCTGGCCTGGAGTCGCCACGTGCTCATCCCCTGCTACTCCTTGAGTGGAGTGTCGGACATCAGCACCCCCATCCGCAGGGCCATGGAGCAGCTGGGCCTGGGCAACGAGCGGGCACGGGGCATCCAGAGGTTCGCCTGGCCACATGTCTCCTCGGGGAAATCCTTGATGGTCGTTGGCAACATGCAGAGCGGCAAGACGTGGTGCTACCTGCCCACCTTGTGCCAGCGTAGCCACGAGATTCTGCAACGCCGGCCAGCTGATGGCTATGCCTATGGACCCGCCAGCATCTTCGTGTGCCCCAATCAGCTGCAGGGCAACCAAATTGAACGCTGGGTGAGCCAGCTCCTCGGTTGCCTGGATAATGATGTGTATATGGAGCGAGTGGTGACCCTCTGGGAGAAAGGCAGCGTGGCGTATACCGCCTGCCGGCTCTATCAGCCCGTGGGAATCCTGCTGACCACTGTGGACTTACTGCTTCAACTGATGACGCACCATTCGAAGAGGAATCCCATTTTCGATGCCCGAGCAGTGAAGTACATTGCCTTGGACAACTTGAACGACATGGTCCGGCTGCTGCCGGTCACCACGACGAAGTTGCTCAAACGGTTGCCCGAACTCTTCGATTTTAGCCAGGGCAAGTGCCAGCTCCTTGTCTCCGGACGCACCTGGCATGATGACCAGGTGATGGACCGCGTCCTTTCGCTGATGCCAGATGCCCTGGTACTTTTTGAGGACCCCCTGGAGGCCAGCTTTTATATGGGCGCTAAGCTGGAATTCAAGGTCCTGCCGGAGTCACAGAAGTTGGGCCATTTGGTGGGTCTGATCAGGGGGAGGAATCTCGCCGAGGAGCGTATTGCTGTGGTCTGTCCAAACCAAGCTGAAGTTCTACGCCTGTCCCATTTGCTGGCCCAGATGGATGTGAAAGCCCAGGCGTGCTTTTCGGAGGCGGGCTTCTCCATGGTCGCCAAGTGGCGAGACGAGTCCAGGGCCTCCCTGCTCTTGGTCTCGGATGATGTGGTGCCGAAACTCAGGTGCGGACGCATCGATCTGCTCATCCACTACAGCTGGGCCAGCAGCTGGATGCGCTTCAAGGTCCGCTTCGCCCTGTTCTACGACAACTACAAACGGTTCTACTCCAAGCTGAGCGGCCAATCCGTGGTCTTTGTCCAGGAGACCGATGTGGATAACAACTGGCTGCTGGCTGACTTCGTCCTGAAGCACTTGCTGCCGAGGCCTACCGTCTTGCTGGACATCCTGGCCCATCGTCGCCTGGCAGATCAGCCTAACTCGCAGATGCAGAAGCTCTGCCGCCAGCTCATCGCCTATGGGAATTGTCTGAGGTACCGCTGCAGGTACCGCCATGTGATGAGGCAGGAGGAGCTGCTGCCCCCGGAGCACTTTCCCACCAAGGGCGAGATTCGGTTTACGGTCGTGACTGTGAGTATCCTAGAAATATTCTCATTTTAATAGGTTCTTAAATTAAACAAGTTATTGGTATTCTTATATATATCTAAATGTATGTGCATTAATGATACTAATAATTGTACAACTAGTAATATTATTAAACAGTTGCATTCTCATAATCAAATATTTCGGCTTGGGATCTTCTTAGTTTTTCAACTTATATAAAAAAGCGGTTTAAAGATTAGAATGATAAAGATATCGCAATACACATGTATAAAGGATTAAATTCCAACTCACCTTGAATCTTTTTTCCAGTGCGCCAGCCCCGCGAACTTAGCAGTTCGTCTGAGCGACCATTTCCCCACGAAGTCCTACTTCCTCGGCTTTCCGATGACCCAGCTGGGCGAGCAAGTGCAGCGGCACTACGAGGTGGACGGTCACCGGCGCCAGCACCCAAATCCGAAGCCCGGGGAGAAGGCCGTAGTGAAGAATCTCAAGCGATACGAGCGGGTGGTCATTGTGGACGTGGAGAAGAATGATAAGGTCGTGGTCCGACTGCTGGACTCGTCCCTCGAAATTCTCACCTACAACGCCAGCAAGGTGTACATCTGTGAGGAAATATTCAAGGTATTTACTGATGTCTAAATAATATCACAAGGCTCTAATGTTTGATTATATAGTATTATATATTTATCCTAAATATATATCACATTAGATAATCCACGAATTAAAGTACACATTATTATTGATCAATTCTATTGAAAACTTTTTAGAGTATATCTTATTGGTAAATTATTTCTAATCAAAGATGGAACTTAGCAAACACTACTTTTTGGTTCTTAGCATAATCCCTTGTCAGATTACCCTATCAAATCCACATTGTGGATCATATAGATCCGAAATACTAAATAATATAACTGTCATATTTGAACTCTTATGGCTAAAGTTAACTGATTAAAACTTAAACTATCCACAGGATCAACCCGAGGAGGCGATGGAGATACGGATCCTTGGCCTGGAGCCGGGCAACCTGGAACGCATCTGGGGCGAGGACGAGCGCCAAGTGGTGCGCACCCAGTTTTTCAGTCGGCTGCAGAATAGGCGCGGTCGCCAGTTCACCGCCTATGTGCAGTTCGCCATTCATGACACCATCTTCGTTGACAACGTCTACGATAATGAGGGCAACGACCTGGTCCGCTTCATTACGGACCGCTTCATCTTTTACCAGGAAGATGATTGCCTGAGCAAGTTTAACAAGTTGACACAGGCAACCGGACCCTGCTAATTTGATACTGGAACTTACTTAACTAAACATTTCCTTACCATTGACAATTGTCATCGCTTTTCTTTTATAATGATTTCATTCAAATCATTAAACAATAATGTTTTCACTCTTAAAATTGTTAAATTGATCTCACTAATCGTGTTTTTAAAACAAATTGTCAAGACAATGTTTGGGTATTTCTATATTTCCAACATGGTTTATTTAAACTTTCTATGCAAATATTTTATTGTGGAATTTATTTAACGATTGTATTTCATATTACCAAAATATTCACGTTTTTCTGTAATATTCCTTTTTCTCATATTGTATTATCCATTCAACCATAATACTTAATGATTTTTTCTCAAGCTTTAAAAGCGATTTGTAATTTGTTTCAATATATTAATAATAAAATGCATAAAAATTACTCAAACAGGTTTTTCATTAACTAAAAAAATAATATTCTCATTATCACCATTAAACATAAAATATTCAACAAAGGTTTTAGCTTAACCAAATAATAAAAAAGAAGTCACTTAGTTTTTGGAATTAAGTTTGCATTGAATGTAAAATCTTCACTAAAACATATTAGATCCTATAAAATTATTGTTTATTACGAAAACTTGTATTACTATTGCTCAAGGAAGAAGTGAGTATTTGGACAACAAAAACCATCGATATAAATAATACTAATTAACCTATAGCACTATATTTACCATATCTAACTAAAGAACCGCTGCATTAACTTGTGAGTGTATGTCCATGTCCATGTCCATGTGTAAAAATCGAAACTTTCGCAATTGATGTCTTTTTCCAATGTCTTAACCATGCGACAGCCCGATGAGGTAGGCTGCAATAACATCCGGGTATTTCCCGTAATGATTCCTCTCGTTTTCCAGGGCAAGTGCCACATTTGCAAGCGGGTTTTCTGTTGCGGCAACTGCCGCCAGAAGCATCAGTTCAAAGCCCACGCCATTGCTGTGCGGGAGCCATTGGGATTGAAGGCCTCCAGCGGCGGAGTCGCGGAGCACCGCCATCAGATGGAGTCGGGAGCGACCACCATCTACGTATTCTGCCCGATCTGCGAGCGGCGGCCACTGCTGCTCCGCGAGGAGATGCACGACGAGCTGCTGGCCCACATCGAAACGTGTCACCTTCCCTTAAGATGCCGCAAGTGCCAGCGCAACTATACGCGCATCGATGATCTGCGGGAGTTCAGCAAGTGTGTGGATCAGCAGCAGAGCTGCACGGGCACCGCCTGTAATGATCTCACCGGCGACACGGAAGCATCCAAGGTGACGGTGAGGAAGGCATCCAATAGCACCGCCATCTCCACGCAAACGTCCCCGGGCGTAACGCCCATTTCGCTGATCAACATGCGCTGGAAGGCCAAGAGCCGCATCACCCACGAGGAATTCATCAGCGACAGCGTCTCCTCCATACGCAACCTCTCCTCCATCAGCAACAGTTCGATTCGCCGCTCCATCGGCCACCTGGGGGTGAATCCGCCGGAAACTGTGGAAAAGGGAAAGGTCATACGATCAACATCAACGCCACTGCAGGTGGAATCGGTGTTCGCCAAGCCCAAGGAGCCGATTACCTTCAATGCCTCCAATGGCGGCCATGTTTCCAGCATCTATCAGGAGGAGCCCAGTCCGGCTTTGGAGAGCAATCCCGTCCAACAGCCGTTCCAGCAGCGCACCTGGAAGATGGGCGCC
This sequence comes from Drosophila kurseongensis, assembly GCA_018153305.1. Lineage (NCBI taxonomy): Eukaryota > Metazoa > Arthropoda > Insecta > Diptera > Drosophilidae > Drosophila > Drosophila kurseongensis. The sequence continues at coordinate 4,127,458 of JAECXX010000141.1, forward strand.
CGCCATAAAATGAGCGCCGCAACGCCATTGCGCCAGGTGATGTCCAAGAGCATTCAGAAGGCCTTCGTGGAGCATGGTGGCATGCTGGTCAACCAGCCCACATCCGGCGTAATCCAGCGTCGCGTGCGCCTCGATCTCAGCGAACACAATTCCTCGGAGGCGGCCGGATCCTCAGCTCTGGACCTGCGTCTCTCGCCAGCCATGCGGCGTACCCAGAGCGACTCAAGCACTTCGGATATCAGCGGCTCCTCCACGCAAAATCCCGATCTCTACAAGCGGCCGTTCCTGCTGTCCGCCCAGAAACTCACCACCGAATCGATCATCATCACCCGGATGAACTCAAATTCGCGGGAGAGCTCCTCCACGGTGTTCAACTCCTGCGAGAGCGTGGAGATCATCCGCTCCACCTCGGAATCGGCCGAGGTCCATGTGCCGGCCATAACGCCCATCCGTGTCACCGGCGGCGTCGGGATCAACAAGAAGCAGATTAAGTTCGAGACACCGTTAAAGAGCGGCCAGCAGTTCGTGGTCAGTGGCGAGGGGGAGGGTGAGGGCGAGGGCGACGTTACCAAGGATCAATTCTTTACACCTGATCCTGGGACTCCAGAACGACCGGAGCGGCGACGCCAGGCGATTGTGCCGCGCCAGCTAAGTGGCGAGTTTTCGCCGAAGAAGGACAAGTCCAAGGAGAAGGAGCCGACGGTTCTGGCCCTGGTCTCCCCGCCATTGCAGCGCCCCAGGGCTCGTCCTCCGTTGCGGGAATGCCGGCAGAAGAGAGTCTTTAGCGGCGTGCAGGACGTGGGATGTGAGCCGGAGGACGAGGATGAGGAGGACGAGGTGTTTCGGCCCACGAACGCCTCCACGCGGAATGACAAGAAACAGGAGGGCGCCTCCTCCGGTCGCCTGTGGTCACTGATGAGCTCCATGATGCGGCTGCCGGCCACCCTGCGTGGTGAGAAGGACAAGGATCAGGAAAACAAGGAGAACGCTGGATCGGGCTCCCTCATCCGCCGATGCGCCTCCATCGCCGGCTCACTGGTGCGTCCGGGCGCCAAGGAGTCCTCCATGGAGGACAACCAGAGCCTTAAGCGGAAGCGCACCCAAACGCTGGACAACCAATACTGCAGCCCGCTGTCGCCGTCCAGTTCCTCGAAGCGGTACCGCATTCGGTCCAGGGAACCCATCGAGCGCATGCGTCGCCACTAGAGTCTAAGTGTTTAATTGCAAATTTGTGTTTTAATTGTGAATTTAAATTCTTTTTTAATAAATGTTTGGTATTGCATTCGCCGTTATGCGTGATGTTGCCACCTGGGCGCCAAAAAAAAGCCCACAAGACTGATCGTGTGAAGGGCTCTATTCCGCCAGAGTTGCCAGCTCGATTCAATGATCCTGTGGTAAATCCGGGCGCAAATAAGGATTAAACCCAAAATCCACTTACAATCTGGATGTCCAAGTCGAGATCTGGGCGCGATCAGGCGGGAGCCTGCTCCTCCGGGACTCCAATGGGCGAACCCGAAGCCCACAAGCTCTGGATCCACTGCAACTGCTGCTGCGAGCTGTTCGCCATAAAGAAGTCCGTGTTCTTCCTCCTCGCCTGCCACCACGTGTCCTGCCAGCGGTGCATTAAGGTGGCCGCTGGACGCACACCCAGCGACGCCCCCATCTTCGGGTGCCCCACCTGCAAGCAGAGTGTCCGGGGCCGCCAGGTGAACAACGCGATGCCCAACAACTTCAAGCACTTGTTCCACCCGGAGCCCTACGGACTGACCAACGACTTCGTCGAGAAGTTCCAGCGGGGCAACCACCGCCACTTCGACAAGTACAAGGAGAAGAAGGTGCGGGTGAAGGATGTGGAAATATCTCTCAAGTATCCCACTATTTAGGAATATTTTAAGTTAGCATTCCAAATGTATGTCACAATTTATGATTTCTAGGACATCTTAAAATGTTTGCCATCTTTAAGGACAAGCACAAGGATAAGTCCCACCATCCCTTCATATAAATATAAATTAACTTAGATAACTCAAAACGCAGATATACAAAAAAAATGAATGTTATGTATTTTTCATGTGCCTAACTACGCAAATTTTTCTGTCGATAATTTTCAATTTACTTCCTTTTGGTTACAAGTTATAGCATAAAAATGTAGTAAAATCGTTTGTTTTTGCAGGAAAATGAGATAGACAAATTGTACACGGACATCGATCTGGTGAAATCCGTGTGCCAGAAACGCTTCCTAGAGCTGCAGATGATTCGCATGGAGCGCAAAAGGATGGTTCAGCGGTCGCGGCAATTGAAAATGCAAGTGGCGAATGAAAAGGCGGAAAAGCAAAGGTTTGAATTGTTATCTTCCTTTACATTATACCCTAACGACATTTACGGTAGAATCAATTATTTAAATTTAATAATAGTAATTAAATACAGTCCCGATACATGGTAATGGCAAAGACCAATATAATATTATATTGGTCTTTGGTAATGGCAAAGAGATTATATTGGTCTTTGGTAATGGCAACATGAAAATTAATATAAAATTTATCAACAATTATGTTCATTTACAAATTTTAAAACAGATTTTTAGAGAATCAAACTAAAAGACTTAAGAGGTATGTCACTTTAAAATCGTTTTAAATTTGGTAAAGTCATGGACTGTAGAAGCCCAATTGTGAGTCACCTTTTTACAACTCATAGGAAACTTAAAAAAAACTAACATGAAAATGGGTCAATAGATTGATCAACGTTAAAATCAAAATTATGAATGCAGATTTTTAGAGAGTCAAACAAGAAGTCTTTAGAGGTATGTTACTTTGAAATCGGCTTACATTTGGAAAAGTTATGGGCTGTAGAAGTTCAATAGTAGGTCACCTTTTTACAACTCATCGAAAACTTAAAAAAAAATGGGTTAAAAAATTGATCAACGTACAATGATCAAATACAAATTTTGAATGCAGATTTTTAGAGAGTTAAATCAGAAGTTATTAGAGTTATGTCACTTTGAAATCGGATTAAAATTGGGAGAGTAATAGACCCTAGAAATCCTCTAGTATATAAATAAATTTAAATTACAAGCTACAAGCTAGGTAAAAATAAGACTCATTGGAGGTAAATATTTAATTAATTTATTGTACTTACGATCTTATAAGATGGACTGCAATTAATTCGTTTATTGTCTATTCCCATTAGGATTTCTCAGGCCAATAAAAATTCCACATTCTTCGCACAGGAGTCAGTCCTGAGGTGCGCTCGTGGTGGTGGAACCTCGCAGGTCTCAACAAGACAACGGAGTTCGAAGGAATCGGGCCGAGGTCCTTCGGCCAAACGCAGAAAGGTCACCAGCTTCATCCACCAGCCGAACCATTCGTTCAACTTGTAATCCTAATTGATACTTAAAAATAAATTTATTTTTACTTGCTCGAATTTGGACATTTGTCACAAACTGCGCTTATAGTTTTTGGCTTATCTATTTTGTTATTTGATTCAGTCTTTAATATGTTTTTGATTGTGAATAATAGTCTTCCTTATTTAATAAAAGTTCTTGTAAAGTTTGTTAAATATGAGTACAAATATAATAAACAAAATACGAATCCTAAAGAAAAATATTTTTTCAAGAAGAATAACAACTTTAATTTAATAGAACAGTTTGTTAGTTGCAATGCAACTGTGACTTTGAAAGGTTTAATTTTATTTATTAATTTATTGTTAGAGAATCTTGTAAATAACAACTAATCATTTTAATAGTGGATGGAAAACAAACACTTTTTTAAAAATATTGTCAATTATTATTTAAATACACTTGAGCCCGTTAAATTCTCTGGCAACTCTCTATCTAACATTCTGACGTCACAAGTTAGAGTGCCGTGCGACACCCCACCAAAGAGTAGTCACCCTGCGCTGCTGTTTTCTTAACATTCGCATGAAATAATTCAATTTGCAAAAGTGCACGTTCCATTAGCCGAATTACACATAGTTAATCTTAGTTAAGTTAAGTTAACGCCATGCTGGACAACGACTCCAGCAACAACAACAACTGCAACCCACTAAAACTGCCGCTGGGCGACTTGAAGTTTGCGCTTTCTGGAAAGGATGGCGTGCGTAGGAATGTTCCGGCACTGGTAGGTGGTCACCATGGTCTTCCCGACTGTATGCTAATGTATATCATGGCAGGACGAGTATTGGGTGCGCCGCGAGAAGCCCTTTGGCAGCTACCCATGCCTGATGAGCTCCTACGGCCGCCTGAAATCCGGAGCTGCGCTGGAGGAGTGGACCTTTGCGGCCAACAACTGCCGCCAGGACATGGAGTTTTTGCTAAGCCTGAGTCAGCACGAATTCTGGTCCTATATGGTCTATGAGGAGTCGGCCATGGCGGCCATTGTCACATTCCTGCAGCGCGCCAATCCCTACTACAAACAACCGGAAGCCATCCAGGACAAGGAGTTGGAACTGGCCGACTTGTTGTACGGGCAGCTTCTCGATCTCGTCGTCCGTCTGGTGATGCGATTGTGCACCGCAGAGGAATCAGATACGGAGTGGATCAGCCCGCAGCAGCACAGCAGCCTTTTGTACAGCAACTACCTGATCTCGGTGCCCATGCTCTTTGACCTGCTCATTGCCGTGGGTGATGCGGAGACCAGCAATGTAGAACTGTTGCGCCAGATCTTCGAGAAGGTGCTGCGACTGCAGCCGGAGTATCAGAAGGATCTGAGGGAGGCACTAGCCTTCTACGAGAGCGCCTTCCTCAGCATGCAAATCCAGGTGGAGAACGAAGGGTGTGAGGGTGCCGGAGGGGGGGCGCCATTGGATACGGACTTGGAGACGCCCTACGACGATGTGGTGCTCTTCGCCATGGACTGCGCCTACACGCTGCGCCTGCTGCTGCTCCTCTGTCCCGATCTGCTGGAGAATATCGAGCAACTGCGCTTGGCCCAGAGGTGAGATGCGTTTTGAGGGCTTCCGCTGCATGTGTGATCCCATTTGGCATCTCTTTCCTTTTCGCAGCATTGCCAATTTCTATGATATGACAGTGCCCATGTTGTACAAAAACATCTACATGGTTAACCCGGGGGCCAGCTCGCTGCGTTGGCTAAACGAGACGCGCCAGCAGTTCCTCTTCGTCATCCGTCGCGTGGTCAGCCTACAAATAGATGCGGGACGCGGCCAGCAGCTGGTCGAACTGCTGCAGGAGTGCCTCTCCGCCCAGACCTTCGTGGTGGACTACCAGCGGCAGTTTCCCCTGGAGCACGATATGGAGATGCTGCTGGAACGCTGCCCGAACATGTGAGTTGCTCTTTTTTTTGTTAGCTTTAATATATTTTATGCAACCTCGGCATCAACAGCAAGAACTACAAGGTGGACTTTGTAATAGCCGGCTACCAGAAGGCCCTGAGCAGCTGTCCCGGCGGCATCATGGCAGACGACATGGTCAGCAACCTGGACACCGAGGAGGAAGACGACGAATACGAGGAAGAGGACTCCTCGCGCACCTCACCACTACCGTGTCCGGCGGCCAATGGAGCCACCAGGGACATCGATTTAGAGGTGACCGCTGTGCTTGACGTGCTGCCCGACCTGGGCAGGGGCTTCATTCGGCGCCTGCTCACCCGCTACGAGAATAGCGAGCAGGCTATTGCCGCCATTCTGGACGACAATCTGCCGCCGGATTTGGCGCAGATGGATAGGCAGGAGGTGTACGTACCGCCCGATCCGCAGGACAAACTGCAACGCCAGACGGGCGTGCGCCACTTCAACGTCCACGATGGCGATCGCTACGATGTTCTGACGCGGGATCAGCCGGAGTGCATCATAAAGCAGGGCAAGGGCTTGCCGGGAGCGCCGCGCAATGCGGAGCAGCTACTGGACGATAAACGCGATCTGGAGCAGCTGAAAGAGCGCTACCAGCAGTATGCTATGGTGGAGGAGACGCCGCTGGAGAGTGGCGAGTATGACGATGAGTACGACGACAGCTACGAAGCATTGAACGAGGGTCAAGCGCCGCCGGTGAGCCTCTTACGGGCCAGACTTCAGGGAGCTGCCTCCAATTCGGCCTACGAGGCACAGGATCAGGTGGAAGACGACGACGAGGAGAGCTCCGGAAGCGGATCCGATACGGAGGCGGCTAAGCGTAACGGCAGAGACTTCTGCGAAAATCCAGAGGTGATTCGCGCTCGTTACCAGCAGCGCCAGATGGCCAAATACGGTCAAAAAAGTGGAGCAAGCGGGGGAGGTGAAAGCGGAGGTGCTGGACAACAGCCTGGCCCCTCTGTAGTGGGAGCACCCAAGGGCCAGGGCCAGTCACAGCAGACCCAACGCAACCGTGGGCAGAAGGAGGCGCACAAATCCTCGCGTGCCAATCACAATCGCAAAGCCGGAGCGGCTTTTAAGCGCAGCAAGGGAATGATGGGTTAACTTAACACAAGAAATCCAGTTGCAAGATCAACAAATAAATGTATTAATACCTAATATATTTTACACATCGGTGTTGACTTTGCTTTGGATAGCGTTGAATATAAACTATCATATCGAAAATAGAAAGCATCAAGTGCTTGAGTGTTTTGTTTTTCAAAGTGATAACCTCGTAAGTAAGCTATAAATGATTCCCCTTTAAAAGTTGTAATTCTAAGTCTAGACAATCTAGACATAAAAACTAAGTAACTGCACCAAAGTAATTTATTAGTGTTGTTTATTGTGTTTTAAAGCTAAATTAAGTAGCATTTACTTAATCGAAGACACAGTTTGTATTAAATAATAAATATGTCACAGTTTATTTCACATTAGCCGCCTGCATTCTTTTGGTGACCCTACAAATATAATTTGACGTTCGCCATTATATATGTATAAGAGTAAGAATAAAAAATATAAAACAGTTGAAACGTAACAAAGGGTTTGTCCTCTAACTGTTTGGAGCACTCATCTTTGAATACTCTTCGTTGAGCAGTCTCATTTTCGAGCTGTGCGTGGCACCTCCCTCCTCGCCCAGCTTCATGTAGTTGTCGCGGATAAAGGACTTGAATGGGGTCATCGCCGGATCTGGCCGGGCGCCATTGAACATGTCGGCCTGGCTATAGGGCTTTACGCCCACCGCAAACTGGCAGTAGTGGCAGCGCAGCTTCTCCTTCGGGAAATCGATCCTGCCGTAGGAGCAGCGGGCGCACAGGGTGCAAGTATACTTTAAGGTGGCCTGGCAGTCTTCGATCGTCGGAAGCTCCGGCATGGCGTGCTTCGCCTGGTATGCCCTAAGAAATGGAAAATAATAGGGGATACCGGTAAATAAACTTTGCAGTTATTTAATAAATATTAATATTTGCCACTAAAAAACTTCGTGGCTTTATTGGGTTTTAATCGTAAGTAATTTAAACATATATACACAAAACAAAATAAAAACTAATTAGTATCCTAACTTAAATGTCAATTGAAAAAAAAAACTTATTGGTAAGCGGTGATATGAACACAGATTAATAAGTAATTACACTAATACAAAACTATAGTGTTTGAAATCTAAAATTATCCCTAAATATCAACAAAAATATTTTCACAACCCTTTTAACAATTTAAACACGTTTTAAATAAACAGAAAAATAGTTTTAGATTAAGGATTCATGATCTCGAGCTTACCACCTGCGGCAATTATCGCCGTGTCCCGTCTCACGGTTGAAAACGAAGGCCGCCACATGGATCATCTCGTGCAGCAGTGGCTTGATGAGCATGCTTGGGTGACTGATGCCCTTCCATAGTAGGATGCGGGCAGTGCGCTGCCCGGAGGCACCGATGGCCAGCTCGCTTTTGCAGGGCGTGCTCATGCCGCGCTTCCAAACGATTCGCGCCAGGAGGCCGCAGTGGAAGATAGCGTGGTTGAAGATGTTAAACAGCTGCTTGGCCATTGACACTTTGCAGTTTCCAAAATTTTTTTGACGGAAGTTCAGCGCCAGCGGATGGCAAAAGTTGATCGAGGTCGCCGCTAAAAAGGCAGAAGGTTAGTGTATCAGCGTTTGCTTAAATGGGACATACAACTCACGGTTGAGCGACTCTACGAATCTGTAGAACTGCGGATGATTCTCCAGGTAGGGAATGCAGCCCTTGTGCCCACGACATATGGCCGCCACCTGCCTCTTATTGGGCAGGTCGCTCAGATCGATGGGCTCCTTGAGGAAATCCGGCGTCTCCTCCTCGAAGGAAGTTGCATTGGCCTGCAGCACCATGTTGTCGAACATCTTCTTCTGCCGCTCCTTTAGGGTGGGCGGATTGGGATGGGATAGGTTTAGGGTCGACCAAGTGGAAGTCGGCGATGTTGGCGACCCAATAAGAGGCATGGTTGATGGAGTCGGTGGCTTCGCGGGCGAGGAAGCAGAAATGTTCAGCAGCCGACCGAGCGATAGGTTCGCCACTTTCTCATTCTCCTCCGGTTCTGGATCGCAGTTTTCATCGGGATTATACAGCCTGCGCCGGGGCGCCATCAGACCCAGAAACTTGTGCACCTTTGTCTTGAGCTCGCCATCGTCTTCCAGGGCGAGATCGGCCAGTGGCTCGTAGTCCACGATGGCTACTGGTTTGCCCAACACTATGTAGATTGTGGGAGGCATTGACTCCGGCGAGGAGTGGCTGCCATCGGTGCTGCAGGCACTGTTGCTGCTGTTCCCAATGCTGCGCCTCTTGGAACATGACCACTTGGCCTCATCAAAGTCGACTGTCTGCTGGTAGTCCTCGTCGTCGGTTTCCAGCGACGGATCATCGGACTCCTCCTCGTCATCATCCTTCGATTGCGAGGATGAGTAGTCAAACTCCTGGTTCATGCGCAATACAACCGCACGTCCACTGCGGGTTACGACCGAGCGATTCGAAGGGGTGGCCATCTCGTCCAGATTGCGATGAACTGCGTATTCATAATAAATAATGGCTTTCTTTTAATAAAGGTTATTGTATTATGTTTGGGCGTTTGCTTAATACAGTACTTTTCTACTTAAAGTTAATAACTTAAACTAATTTCTCAGACACAACTTTTTTTGGTCTGTCAATCATTTCTTTTTCAGAGATTTGAATTTGTACGGAATCCAAATCTTGAAAGTTATATGACATGATTATATATATATTGCAATTTGTAACTATAATATTTTGCGATGAAACCCACCTTATGTGTATATAGAACAATAGTGGAGAATAAAGATGCAAAATAAATTAACTTTTGACAAATTTAAATACGTAGGTATATTTTTGTTCTTGAAAAGATTTCTTAAAAGTGGATAATGAATTCGCTTTAAGGACTTGAAGGCGTTCCAAACCTTTTGCTCTTTATATCGCAGCATTATTAGAAATTATCCATAAAAACGAGTTAAAAGGCAATGGCATAGACATAACAATTAATTTGGTCCCCAAATCCCCACATTTCTTTACCCGGTATATTTTCCAACTTTCCAACTCACATTTCTTAACCGAAGTACCATTCTCACCGTCGTTCGAGGACCTTCGCTTCAATTGAGCACTTATTGACGACACAACGTGGGCGGCCGCACTTGTACTGGGACCTAAGGCAACTGAAATATTTCCTAGGAATTACTTTATTATTCATTTAAAAGTTATTCTTCCTGCACGTCCTAAAAAGGTCCAGTGGTTTGTTCAGTAATGCCAAAGCCTAATGTAAATTTAACAATGCAGTGTGCTCAAAAATCGTATATACCCAAAAAAAATGTTCCCTTAACACATATAAAACAAAATTTATTAAGATATTGGTTTATTTTTTTTCTGCAATTACTTCATATTCATCTGAAGCTCCACCGAAAGATAGAAAAACTTTTAAAATGTACCGAAATGGTAAAATCCAGAGTTTTTCCATGCTCTTTAGTAAGGAACCTATGCACTAATTGTGGTTGATAAGCCTCTGTTTCTCATTCAGATATAAGTTAGGACTGCCTTCCATAATCTTATTTTAGGCCTTAAAAACGAATTATTACTATTTTAAGTTTATAAATAGAAAATATTGTTCGGGACAGTAGCAGAGTATTGTTAAGCTACTGAAACACCTCGAAAATATTCAATATTATTCAATGGATTAATATCACAATGTTTACACATTTTAACTTTAGACATTAAGGAAGGTATACTATTCTCGTCCTCATAAAACTTTTAAAGTAGGTTTTAAACCGAGAAAATGTACATAATTTCGCAGTTTAAAACCTACTTTCGGGCTACCATGAGCACAAGAAAGACGGGCCTAGGGATTACAGATAGCAGGACTATGGATGCCAAGAATTCACCCAGATGACCTCGGCAAGAGGATATCCGGCTACCCACTTACACTTTTTGATCTCCAGATCATCGCCCACAGGATCTGGGGAGTGTCGCTTTAATCGGGAGCTCGTGTTCATGCTGATGTCCGTGGAACCAGGACCTAGGATAATCGAAATGTGGCTTACAACCGGTTGTTATTGTCTTGCGATGGAAACTCACGACTGTCAGCCAAGGGATCCTCGCCGTCCGTGTCTGTGGTCTCTTCAATGGTAATCGCTCCCTGGGACACTTCCGAGGAGCTGTTGAACTGTGATGTGTGTAAGTAGCTGACAACCGACGACACCGAAGTAACGCTGCTGTTGCAGTCGGCGTCCGTAGATGAAACACTGTCGTTTGATTGGGCCGCCTTGCACGGTGGGATTGGATTGATATTAGTGTTTGGTTTGGTCTCTTCAATGGTAATCGCTCCCTGGGACACCTCCGAGGAGGTGTTGAACTGTGATGTGTGTAAGTAGCTGACAACCAAAGAATCATTCGACGACACCGAAATATCGCTGCTGCTGCAGTCGGCGTCCGTAGATGAAACACTGTCGTTGGATTGGGGCGCCTTGCACGGTGGGATTGGATTCATATTAGTGTTTAGTTTGATTTGGATGACGGATGACTGAAAAGTCAAAGCTTACCTGCACGCCATTTTTGTCGTCTAGCTGACATTCTATGAGCAGGGCCGTCAGACTTTTGTCGGGATCAGGATTGTAATTAGTTGGGAACGACATCGCATCGCCAATTTCGTCTTGTCTTTTGCGGCTTTATTCAACGAACAGTGATGAAAAACGTTTAAAAGTGCTGGGTCTAGGAATCAATGTTAACAACAGTGTTGGGCAGCATTGGCTTATAGCGGGTAAATTAAAAGCCATATATATACGTTTTCAGAAAAAATAGTTTCTTTGAATGTTTTATGCACTTGAATTACAAAAGCTTATCAAGTTGCGATCAACAAAGTAGTGGGATTGCTTAAATAATATTTTATGTATACGTTTTTTGTTGTTTCCTTGTTGGAACCTGTAGAAAGAGTTTAAATGAGAAAGTAATAAGAAACTTCGAATTGCTTGAAACCTCTTTTATTTTTGTATTCCATCTGTGAATTGAATTTGCGGTAGGGTACGCAAGTATAACCTAATTGCCTAGATCGGAATCAAATCCATAGCGTTTACTTTAATACAAGTTCAAGTTTACACCCGTAAATATGTATTGTTGGGCAACCATATTATAAAAGACACGAAATATATGAACTATGCAAACTGATTGGCAGGAAAATTTTTCTTATTATGTAAAAGATTTGTACTTCACGGAATTTAATATTTTCTGTATAGACTTAGGAAAAAAAGGCAGACAATGTTTGAGTAAGGACTCTTAATAAAAAAATGTTTTTCAAATCCACAAGAGTTTGCAGTTATCTATATACATTTGTTGACCTCCATATAATTTTGTTTTCTCCTTTTGTTCATTTTCCACTAGTATGTTCAAAGGCTCATGTTTTTTCCAAATAGTTTTTAGCTGTTTTCCAATAGTTTTTAAAGTGTCTACATTTAACCACACTAAGCAGCCGACGTTTTCCAGCACTAGAATAGTGTTTATTTTTACTTGGCCAAAAAAACGCCGCCGCTAAGGTTTAAAGCATTATTTTGTTAATTTGCAGCCATTATAATTCGCCGGGAAGATGGGGCGCCGCTCCATCAACACCACGAAAAGTGGCAAGTACATGAACCCCACGGACCAGGCGCGTAAGTACAATAGGTAACCCACGACGAAATGTTAAGTCCACCAGGCGCATTCTTTTAGGCAAGGAGGCTCGCAAAAAGGAGCTCAAGAAGAATAAAAGGCAGCGCCAAATGGTGCGGGCGGCGGTCCTGAAGAACAAGGATCCCTCACAAATACTCGAGGAGATGGAGAAGATCGACGAGATGGGTGGGTAACCGGGTAAGCAAGCATTTAACCAGCCACTGATGGAGTGCCTCCGATTTGCAGAGTACAACGTGCTGCAGCCGTCTCCGCTTAACGAGAAGGTGCTGCGGGACAAGCGAAAGAAGCTGAAGGAGACCTTCGACCGGGTGATGCGACTCTATGTAAGACTGGCCAAGTAGCTGTTCAGATGGAGCTCTCTTAACCACCCGTCTCTCTTCCAGCACAATGACGAGCCCGAACACTGGGCGGACCTCAAGCGCAAAGAGGTGGAGTACGAGAAGAAGCGCCTGAAGAAACAGCAGTACTACGAGAGCGTCAAGCACGCCCAGAGCGTCCAGATCGATGAAATTCCCCTGCCCGCTCCGGTGTCAGCGGCCATGCCAGGCGGTCCTGCCGGTCCCGCTGGCGGACCTATTGTTGGAGGATTCGGTGCCGCTGTTGGCATACGTCTTCCCCCGCCGCCGATGACAATGGCCCTGCCGCCATATGCCCCCGGTGCTCCCCCAGGCGTGGCCAAAAATAGTGATCAAACGGCTAGCGAGACGCAGGCGGAGAAATCCAAGGAAGACGAGGAAAAGGATTGGTTGGGTGTCCCACCGGGACCGCCGCCAGATCTGTTTGCTCTGTCCGAACTCGATTCCGATGCCGAGGGCAATACGGACTATGATGGCGAGGCCGAGGAGGAAGAGGAGGAGGAGTCGCTAAAGAAGAGCAACGACAAAGACAAGGATGCCGCCGAACCGAATAACCAAAACATCGATGATTTCATGAAGGAAATGGAGCATGTGCACAAGCGCAAGCATCGCAAACTGGCGGCCAAGGAGGACGAGGAGGATAAACAGCGAGACGAGGACGATGACGACGAGTCCGAGAAGCGCCAAGAACGAGACTCTAGCTCGGATAGGAAATCCGTCAGCAGTAGCGACAGCGACGACGACGATGACGATCAGAATGAGGATGAGGAAATGGCCGAGCCACCGGCCAAACCAGCGCCAGTAAAATCGACTTCTGCCGCGTCATTGCAGCCCATACCAGCTCCTCCGGCGGCGCCAACACTGCCCACTATTCCTCTGCCACCAGCGTCGGCAGTTCCAGCGCCACCACAACTTCCCCAACTACCGCCTATGCACAATCTTGGGCCACCGGGCATAATGTACAGACCGCCACCCATGCGACCACCACATGCGGGCTCCGGTTTTGGCCTGCGCATGCCGCCTGGACCGCCACCCGGAGCCAGGCCGCCACATGGCCTGGGGCCGATGCCCCGAATGGGCATCAGGATGCCACCGGGACCACCGCCGGGCCTGCCACCTCGCCTCGCCCACCATAACAAACAGGGAGGCGGCGGAGGTCCGCCCAAGGAGTCCGCCAAGGGTGTCACCACCATTACAGCCAAACCACAAATCAGGTTGGTTTCGACGACCCTTATTTGATATTCCGTATAAAAAAAATGTTTTTCAGGAATCTGAGTGCGGATGTCACCCGCTTTGTGCCGTCCACGTTGCGCGTGAAGCGCGAGGATCAACGCCGGACGGCGAGGCCCAGACACGCGGCGCATGATGGCCATCACGCCCCCTCGGAGGCGCACAGTAAGCCGCCCACCAAGGATGACGCCTATCTGCAATTCATGAACGAGATGCAGGGCTTGCTGTAGCCCTTTATGCGAGTCCTGTAAGCTGTGTAGTGTAAGTCCTAGATAAAATGAGTCATCCAAACCAATATCTAAAGCGTTTCATTGGTAAATGGCAAAGGATAAGTATTTAGAAACTATATTTTTTTTTTTGAGGAAATATTACAAAGAAAAGTCAATTGATTACGAGATTATTACAAAAGGCTAAAATTTCATTAAGGTTTCAATAACTCTAAAATTAAATATTTTGCATACCTAATTGAAAAGTTTATGTATATGTATTTAGTTTGTTAACGAAAAGAAATATGTATATTTTTTTTGTGTATATTTTAATTTATGTTTTATTAAGAGTTAAGTACATATTTCATAAGATTTAAAAACATTTGCTATATTTACATGCTTTTATATGGGGTTAAGAAATGATATATATGTAGTTACCACAAAAAAAAAGAAAAAAAAGCACTTGGAATCACTAGTTGCCATTCGTCTGGACTGGATCGGAGGATCCTGCCTTGACTGCCTTTTTGCTAAAGGGCCGCATTTCAACTATGTCCGCCTTGAGGGCCCGGAAACTTCTCCGCAACGAATCAGATACCTTTTTCGTGTAACTCGTGCTGTTGCTGCACTGGGAGAGCTTGTCGTCGCCATGTCCATTACGCAGATCGCCGGCCAGCGGACGCAACTCGTCTTCCAGGGGAGTTGAGTCGTTCAGTGTGTTTCGCAGATATTTCCGGTTGAAGTGCAGCTGCGGAGTGCCCCATTTTCGCTCGAGTTCCAGACCTCCGGAATTATCACCTTCAGCATCGCCGCCGCCGGCCACCGCATCGTCCTCCGAGTCCGGAGTGGCCAACTCTGTCTTGGCCTGGGCAACCGCCTCGCCGATGGCTTCCTTATACGTGCGCGTAATGATCATCCTGGTCGGCACGCTCTTCCCATTGACTCCGCCATTTTGAGTTTGCTCCAGGTCCACGGGATGTGGCAGACTCTGGCGAGGTGGTTTCGCGCGGCGCGGGGACTTGACCGCCAGCACACTCACACGGTAGTGGAGAACCTGCTTAATGGCAAAAGGAGTTGGTAAATCTAATTCGTGTTTAGTCCTTATAATTATTTCAGAATGTACACATATGTATACGCAAATAAAATAATATAATATGTACATATGTATATTATATTCGATTCGGGAATTCAAAAAAAAAAGTTCTTAGAATTATTTAACAAATTTCGTATATATGTGTAGCGGTTATAGAACGGTTATTTTTTTTTTAAATTCGATGTTGGAATATTTTTGCTGAAAATGTCCATGTTTTGCTTTTTAAAAACGAAACACCAATATATATTTTTTGTCTTGTATTCATTAATTAATAATATATTTTTAATACATTTTGTACGCGAATATTTGGCTTGCGTCTATTTATATATATATATATATTTATATTTTATCTTTCATCTTTTTTCGTTAAATTGCCTAAATGCTTTCCGAAGCTATTAAAATAAATTGCACTTACAAGTGCAGATAAGGTTCGATCACATATTCCAGCTAGTGGACGATAAGAAAAATTCGGGGAATTCTGGTCTTAAAAACCAAATAGAAACCACTTTCAAAGAACTAAAGTAGTAAGAAACAAAAATCTCACGAAATAACCCCGCAATCTTATTCAGAACTCACCTTCTCCTGGTCCAGGAAGCGGTTGAGCTCCGTCAGCGGAATGCTGACACAGGTGCCCTCCATCAGGATGTCCTTGTCGTACTCGCTGTGCACGGGGAACTTCTGGGTCATGGACAGAGCCTCGTTGTCCGGCTGGAGCACGGTCACCTCGTAGGCGTAGTTGTACTTACTGTCCCGGCGGTTCGAGGTGCAGGTCATGGTGAACAGGATGCGCTGCCGGTCGTGGATCTCGTAGAAGTTGAACATCTCGTCGTGCGCCTGGAAGACGTAGTAGCCGGTGAGCGGTTTCCGCCGCGTGACCAAATTCCACTCCAGATCGGCGCTGCTTGAGCGGAACAGGCGGTCGTCATGCTGCTCCTCCAAATGCTCCTTCCACTGCACCTCGCGTCCCTGCCAGCGGCAATCGCCCCACACGCGGCCCATGAAGCACTTCATCGGCTTGTACATGCACTGCTGTTCGTGCCACGGGAGGAGGACCACCGGCATCCGTACCTGGCAGCCGCCGGATGCGTGTCCGCACCGGAAGTGCGCCTTGGCACAAAGCGCCTCCACGGTCAGCGATCGGGAGGAGGTGAAGGGCTCCTGAAAGAAGAGGATATTGCATCATTAATGGAAAATTATATGTTATATATTTTTAAAGAAAGATCTATACTGTACTTATTGAGAGATCAGACTTTGATAAATTATTATAAGTAAATAATTAAAAATAATGGAAACATTACTCTTATAAAAGCCTTTTTGACTTAATCTAGTTTTACCAATACATAACGAGTTTATGATATACATATTTCTTCTGAAGAAATCAGACAGCTTTATCTTATATAAATGTCTTCACTCAGATAACAAGTTAAAGAATAAACTAACGAAAATAATTAAGAATTGATTATTAAGAATTTAAAAATTGAAAGGTATGGTATCTAAAAGTTATATTTTTAATTTCAGAAAGCAGTAACGAAAATAAGATACTAACGGAAACAAACTTAAGAGAACTTTACAAATACATCTTTTATAATCATTTGTTTTGAAAACCCTGATAATATGGCACATTTCTCGAACGGACAAGCGGACAAGGTGTATTTATACTACTTTATAGTGCAGATAGTGGCTCCTCTTGAGAATTGATTAGAGCACCCTCCGTAAGGTAATAAAAATAATCGCAACTGGAGATCACTCTGTCCTGCGCCTGTCGATGATGGCAATCTCCGTCTAATTTCTCCTTAGTTTCTACCTGTATTTGCACGTCACTAGATAAGAAATATATGGAGGGGATATGATATTGATAACCGAACGTAGACGGGGGCTGACGTCAATTTGTACCTTGCACAGTGGGCACATGAGCAGAATGCGGGTGCACTGTTCGCAGACACTGTGTCCGCTCTTGCAGAGAAGAATGGGTGCCTTCATGGCGCCGGCACATCCGGGACACCGCAGCTCCTCGATGAGTCCCTCGTAGTGGCGGGCGGATACGGTGGTTGGTGCTTCTTCGCCGGGAGTGGTAGTCGGAGACTTCGCCAGCGAGTTCGACTTGATGGCCCCTTCGGGAAAACTTTGGCGGATTAGGGATTTGTCGGACGGGAGACCTCCATTGCTAACGGCGGGGCTCTTGCCATCGCCGGAACCAATGCTCCGGGTGCGACCCAACATGGGCGGCTTGGGAGGCGGCGAGAGCGGGGATCTCAGGGTCACCACATTCGGACTTGGCAGGGTGGCGTATTTCACGTTTAGGGTGAGCGTATTGGGGGGCTGTGGCTTGGTTTGCTCCACCTTCTCGGTCGTTTTGTCCAGCTCCTTCTTTGGGGTCTCCGCTGGTTTTGTCTTCAGCTCCTCCTCCGCGGGCGTTTTCTTCGTCTCCGGCTCTTCCAACTTCTTCAGATCCTTCTCCAAGTCCTCCTCCTGGGTGGTCGCACCATTCGAGCCCTCCGAAACCTCCTCGTTGATCGTGCTGTTGAGGAATATCCGGCGCTGCTCGTTGATCTGCTCGATGGTCTTCAGTTGGCCCAGAATTTTCAGATCCTCCTCCTGACCTCCATTAGCGAGCGCAGACATTTTCCAGAATTTTTTTGATAGGTTGTATAACCGCCGGGAACAGTTGCTCCAAGCTCAGGGGCCAGAATGTGCTTTTCTTCTAGCGGAATTCTCCGCAAGCGTTCGCCACTCGTACTCTCGTATCTTATCAGAGAGACGCCTAACTAAACTAACTGCCCCGGCAATCGATTTGGACTTGTGATATATGTATGTATGTACATATACCCAAAAACCAAACCAAACCTAACCGAACCCAAAGCGACACACACATATCAAGTGCACGCCCCGTTGGCCTGTTCTTAAGCCTTCTCCGCCGTGGAAACAAGTGTTTCCGGACACCACCAATTGAAATGTTGCATTTGAATTTGAATTATTGGCCATTTGTGGTTTCCTCTGTTTCGGTAGCTTTTCCATTTCCATTCCCAATCCTCGTTTTCCGCCGCTTCCGTTGGCCAAATGCCGCAGTAATCAATGTCAAGGTGTTGACGTGTGGCGAGGGTCTAGGGCACAGCACAGTATGCCATCAGTGGGCTTAACCTTTTGGTGCAGAGAATGTTTCCATAATTATTGTTTTTCAAATAGGTTCAATTATGTTTATTTAATATTTTATACTCTACTTGAAAGATGATGCATTCATATGGTTAGGTTTTTTGGGTCTATATATGTACATACGTTTGTATGTAAGCATTGTTAGCAATTTAAATTTAATTTAATTTGTTCACTATTCAGTTAACAAATATTTCCCTTTCGCGAGCTTACTGTACATGTTTGTGCATGTTATAAGCTTGAACAGAACAACAAAAAGCAACAAGCAACAACTTCTAACGGTGTAAGCAAAGGCCGTTGCACCGATCGATATTCCTGTCAATCGTTTCCAACCACACAAATCGAAGCGGTTTTAAGATTAATGGAATTTTTAGTGGATTACAGAGTGATATTGACATGTAATGCAATCCTTGACATGTAATTGAGAGCATTGTTTACCCAATACTATGTATACTAGTTTTACAAGACTGTAAAACAGCTGTATTTTATGAGACAAATATTGTTAAAATTTAAAAAAACATACTTTAGCCAATCATTTAGCTACCATTTTTGAAATTATTTCATTACCTTAAGTGAACATTAATATCGAACTAGTTCCTTTTAATTTGAAAAACATTTTGGAAGATTCGAGGATTATAATGTAGTGTGGATAAAATATACAACAAAATTAATACTTAATTACAGGTAAAAAACAATAAAGTAGGTATCTCGTTTGACAGTTAATATTAAAATCGATATTTCTTATGTACTTATGTATATCGAACCAGCTAACGTTCTATTGAAAATTCCGTTAATTTCAAGCAAATGTTTGAATGAAATTATTTTTTGTGGGTAAAAAAAACAAATTTTACATGCAACATTATTATAAGTCACCCTTTAATGACTAAGACATAACCTTCAAGATAAAAGAAAGAAATTCACGTTTGGTTTTTAGATCAACGATAACTAGGAAGCAAAGGGAGATATTTTTTAAGTTGTTTTAATTGCTTTTGAAGATGATAAGACTAGGAAATAGGCATAACACGCGTCTTTCATGTCGCGTCCCACACAGAAGAGGCATCTATTTACATACGAAATCTTATCGGACGAGCCACTCAGCTCGGTTCGCTAAATCGTGTAATAAAAGATACTTAACATGAAATGTATATACATATTTCAATGGCCGAGGAATCGGGGGAACAATGTCAATGCGGCGACATTGAAGGTTAAATGCCGGCGAAGGCAGTTAGTCTGCTGTGGAATTCCAATGCGCGCGCAACCAGCATCCGTTCATAGTTAATATATAGCCTCGCGAAATCGCCTATATCCATGTCGCCGCCACGTCACATTTTGAAGCTGAGCCTGGAGGAGCAGCGCCAGTTCATCGATTCCTTCGACCTGGTGATCAGCGACTGCGATGGCGTCGTTTGGCTCCTGGTGGGCTGGATTCCCAACACAGGACCCGCCGTCAATGCCTTGAAAGCGGCCGGAAAACAAATCAAGTTCGTGTCCAACAACAGTTTCCGTTCCGAGGAGGGCTACATGGAGAAGTTCCGGCATATAGGAGCCAATAATGTCCAGGAGGACGACATCGTGCATCCGGTGAAGACCATTGTCAGGTACCTGAAGAAGCACAAGCCCGGGGAGCGGGTTTTCTCCCTCATGTCCCTGGAGGCTAATGAGACGTTGCGTAAGCACAACATCGAGTTCGAGTCGCTGGTAAGGCAAAATGGGTTACTTTCGTCTTGCGCCAAGAAGCAAACAGTAACTTAATTATAAGAGCTTTTCTATGACTTGCAACTTTAAAATGTAGATTTTCCTTAGAACTTTATATCTTTTGAATACCCAACATTAAAAATTTGTGTACAGACATACAAACATATTAAATATTTAGTGTTAAATTCATTAAACAATATTATAGAATGATTTTATGTGAAAATATACGCAATTCAAGTCAAATTTCTTAAAGTAACAATTGCACTTTAATAATTTAATAATTAAATTTTGTTAGTTATTTATAATATAACTAACTAATAATTTAAATACTTAACCTGATTTCTGCCTCCTCTTCCTTCAGCAAGTCAAGGAACACCTGACCGCCGCCTCGCTTGTGGATCACCTGGCCATTGAGAAGCCCGTGGGAGCAGTGCTCTTCGACATCCACTTGGATCTCTCTTACGTTGAGTTAGCCAAGGCCATCAGGCATCTGCAGGAGAACGAGGACTGCCAGTTGATAGCCGGTGGCAGCGATGTCATTATGCCCCTTGCGGAGAATCTTAATGTGGCCGGGTTCTTTGACTTTTTGGAGCATGTAAAGCGTTACACCCAACGGGAGGCAACCTTCCTGGGCAAGCCGTCGCCCATTTTGGGCGAGATGTTTGGCGAAATGTTCGAGATCCGGGAGCCCAAGCGCTGCATTTTTATTGGCGACACCCTGGTGCAAGATGTGCAGTTCGGCAAGGCCTGCGGCTTCCAATCCCTGCTGGTGCTTAGCGGCTGCCTGACCAAGGAGGACATGCTGAATGCCCCGGTGGAAGCCCAGCCTGATTACTATGCGGATAGCTTGGCGGACTTCACCCAGCTTCTTGAAAATATTCAAAAATAGATTCAAAATCCAAGATCTTATCGAAATCAAACAAAAAAAAAGCTACCTGAAAGAAACTATAAAATCATAAGAGTGGAATGTAATGTGTTCCTAAACCGAAAACCGATCCACCGCATTGTTTGAAAAAAAATTCAATGTTGTTAAACAAAAATCTATTTGTAACTATTGCTGTTTTTCAATATAGGTATTTACTTTCGAATGCGCATAAATAGAATTTAAAGCGAGTTTATAAAATATTACTATCAAAAAGTTAAACTATTTTATAGCGTTGTGAAACCGAAGTTAATTAAAATTGAAACCGATCAAACTAAAAATGGGTATGTTTCTAAATCTTTAGGGTCAGTGTTTATTAATCGAATTTTAGAAAAAAATGACGAGACAAACTCGATTTCAAATCTCCAGGTCCTCGGGATGATACAGTTCCGTGAGTAGGCGGTACACATACGAGGGGGCATGGCCGCCGCTAAAGGATAATATCATATATACAAAAGGTTCTTTGGAACGAGAAACGCAATCACAACTTACGTATTGGATATGAAAAGGGTTACCAGTTCCGGTGGCACGTAATCGAACATTGGACTGTAGACCTTGGCCTCTCGGGCAGGAATGGAATCGTAGGGGATCACATCCTCCGCACAGCCTACCATGTTAAAGGCGTCCTGTTCGCACAGATGCAACGGGGACAGTTTGTACATGGGCGCCAGAACGATCACCGGCACGGAGTAGTGTTTGGCGGCCAGTGCCACCGTGTAGGCTCCGCAGGCCGCTCTCAGTCCTCCGTTGGCCAGTACGCTGTGTGTGCCGATGATCACCTTGTTGACTCGCGACATCATCGCGAAGATGGCTGCATCCGGGATTACAACGATCTCCACATTCTTCTCGCCCGCCAAGCTGGCAGCTAGATTGTGACCCTGCAATGGGAATAAGAAACTTAGTAAGGCACATACATATAGTGTGGTACAGGAATATGGACAGGGGAATCAGTTTACATTATCAAACCAAATTCCCTTAAATTGTGCATTTACTTTATACTCTCACTTTAAGATAACCAGAAGAGCACCCCTTTAAAGTCCTTTACTATTACAAGACCGAATCCCTTCGGAGCTCCCAACTCACCCGACAGGCTGGGGCACACTCGGCCACGATGATGGTGAGGAACTGGCGCTTCTTGATCGCCCGCTTGAGAAAGCTCTCGACGCTGCGCGAATGGCCCAGGGTCAGGATGATCTCCGACGAGTGGATGTGTTCCTCAGCTTGCACGCAGATGTTTTCTGAGCTGGTCTCCAGCTCCGTCTCCACCTCCTGCAGATGGTCAAGCAGCGCCTCCCGCAATCCCTGCTGCGGTACCGAGTAGTCCACGCTCACATTGCTCTCGCTAGTCTGAGTGACCAGTTTGTGAAGCGACAGCGAGGCTTGCGAATCGTCGGCGAAGTGCTGCACCTTTGCGTGCAGCAGGTCGAATTCCTCGCGCGTCAGCTTAAGGATCCTCCGGGCTATATTTGAGGTCACCGTCTCCTGGGGCAGAGCTGCCTGCAGGATTTTGCACTGGGCGCGCACAATCTGCATGAGGGCACTGCAAATGGATTTGTCAATGGGTTATCCTGACCGGGGTACATTCTCAACTCACTCGGCGTTCTGCCAGCTCTTGCTCATGATGATGTACTTGAAGATATCCAGCGTCTTGTTGGTTATGCTGTAGGATCCTTCCACCAGCCTGCAGAAGATTGCCCACTTTAAAACTTCGCCAGAACATATCCCCACCGTCTTACCCCACTTTTATGGCGTGGATCAGCTGGGTGACCTCCTTTAGTGGCTGTTCCCGCATCCTGGCTTTTCTGAGTTTCACAATTTGCCAAAAAGTTACCAACTTTTCGTAAATATGCAAACCGAATCGCCACACGGGTATGTGGTATCGATAAACGGGCAGGCGAAAGCACTCCCTAGTGATGAGCAGCGTAATATCGATCACAATCAGCTGCTTTATGTAAACATAAAAAGCTAAACCAATAACAACGGCCACACATTTAATTTGTATTTTTTCTTGCGATATGCTTCTACTTGTACATTTTTATACATTTTAACTGTTTTTATTTGGTTTTCAATAATTATTTCAATTGACTTCACCCACTGCCGCTTATGACGTATGTATAGCACCACCTGAACAAATAAAAACCAAATACGTTTTGCTTTGTTTTTTTCTAAGCTAACAACAATGAAAAGATACTAAATACACATCAAATTATTTACCAATGGCTTTGAAATTGAATATTATGAGTTTGTTGTTGTATTTTCATGGATGCTTAAAAAATTTCTACTCGTTTGTCATACTTGATATACAATTTTCTGATATGCGACCCATCTGATATTTAATTTTATACATTTTTTTCAAGTTGGAAAAAGAAGATAAGAATAAGAAGAAAAAAGCTGCTCAAATGCACTTTGCCAATTCTGGCTATTTTTGAATGCACCGAAGATTCCCGCCCGCAAATCACGCAGCACTGCCATCACTGTGGCTATCGAATAGCCGGCCGCTGCCGCAAAAGCAACTATAGCAACAACCACATGAACGGGGCGGCGATAAAAAGTCGCCGATGGCAGAAGCTTGGGGCTCAGATTGTTGTTTACGTGTCCGGTGTCGTCTTCTTTACTCGTCCCCTGGCCAACTTAAACGGAGCGATCCGCCGAACCAAACGCTCCACCGACGACTGAACGTTCTTGGCCAGAAGCAGAAACGGAGTCTGTAGCCCAGGCAATTTGTACAGCAAACTCTGGCATTTGTTTGCCTTTTGGTTTCTATTGGTTTTGGAGTTGGGAAAACAAAAGGGTTTGAATCGGAGCAGCATGAACATACACAGTGAGTATTTGGCCTTTAGTTGAGTGGCGTTCCTCCAGCCGTACTGACATGGCGCTTCTGCCTGCACCCGTCACCTATTCCTATTCCTATCGGCCAGTGAACGCCAATACGCTGAAGTACATCAGCCTGCTGACGCTGACCTTGCAAAATGCTATCCTGGGCCTCAGCATGCGCTACGCCCGCACCCGGCCCGGCGACATCTTCCTCAGCTCTACGGGTGAGTAGTTGTGCCCCCAGCAGGTCATCCGGTTCATCCAGTTTACCAAGTTCATCCGGTTCACCCGGTTTAGCGGCAGTTCCACGAACCCTCAACGTGGGTCTGTCCACGCAAGCAGCAACATCAGCAAAAAGAGCAAAAGAGAAGGAGGAGGTGGAGGTGAAGAAAAAGTAGGCGGGGAATGGCCGTTCGAGTAGATGTGGAGCGGCCGAAGAAGCTGATAAGCAGCCGCTTCCGCATATGGCACCTATTTAGATAAAAGTGGTTTCAGACTTTAAATGCCGAGGGTTAAACAAAATTGTAGGTTTACTATTGAGATTATAAGTCAAAGCTTTATAAATGTTACAGTTATTAAAAGCCATTCTTGATCTTCTATCAATCACAAATTTTGTAATTTAGTTGTGTTTATTAAGTTTAGAGAGACTAATAGTTTTAAATA
Organism: Drosophila kurseongensis; assembly: GCA_018153305.1. Lineage (NCBI taxonomy): Eukaryota > Metazoa > Arthropoda > Insecta > Diptera > Drosophilidae > Drosophila > Drosophila kurseongensis. The sequence continues at coordinate 4,151,599 of JAECXX010000141.1, forward strand.
GGTATTCCTTGTTTTAGATATCAGTTCCAATGCCGCGTTTTTTAATGATTTTTCATTGGTTTTTATCTGGGTTTTTCCAATTTGATGTGAGAGACTTAAGAAAAGTATCAGAAGTTTGTTTTTAATAAGTTGCAAACAATTTCGCATAACCTTTTAAAGTTCTAACGTAACTGATTTTTTTAAAAACATGTTGTTGATTTGCAAAAGCAAAAATTATTTCTACAACCTTTGCCGAAATTTTACTAATTTCTTTTATCGCGCTCGTTTGCAGCCGTGCTAATGGCCGAGTTCGCCAAGCTCATTACGTGCCTGTTCCTGGTCTTCAACGAGGAGGGCAAGGATGCCCAGAAGTTCGTCCGTTCGCTGCACAAGACTATCATTGCGAATCCAATGGACACGCTGAAGGTGTGTGTACCCTCGCTGGTTTACATCGTCCAAAACAACCTGCTGTATGTGTCCGCTTCCCACTTGGATGCGGCCACCTACCAGGTGACTTACCAGCTGAAGATCCTCACAACGGCCATGTTCGCGGTGGTGATTCTGCGTCGCAAGTTGCTCAACACCCAGTGGGGTGCGCTGTTGCTCCTGGTTATGGGTATTGTCATGGTCCAGTTGGCTCAAACGGTGGGACCTTCGAGCGGTTCAGCCGGTGGAGCTGCAGCGACGGCTGCCTCTTCCGCTGGAGGAGCACCCGAACAGAATAGGATGCTCGGACTGTGGGCAGCACTGGGTGCCTGCTTCCTTTCCGGATTCGCGGGCATATACTTTGAGAAGATCCTCAAGGGAGCCGAGATCTCCGTGTGGATGAGGAATGTCCAGCTGAGTCTGCTGAGTATTCCCTTCGGCCTACTCACCTGCCTCGTAAACGACGGAAGTCGGATCTTCGACCAGGGGTTCTTCAATGGCTACGATGCGTTCGTTTGGTATCTGGTCCTTCTGCAGGCCGGCGGTGGCCTGATCGTAGCCGTAGTAGTCAAGTATGCGGACAACATACTCAAGGGCTTCGCCACCTCGCTGGCCATCATCATTTCGTGCGTGGCCTCCATCTACATCTTTGACTTCAATCTCACGCTGCAGTTCAGCTTCGGAGCTGGCCTGGTCATCGCCTCGATATTTCTTTATGGCTACGATCCTGCCAGATCGGCGCCAAAGTCGAGTATGCAGGGTCCTGCCGGCGACGAGGAAAAGTTGCTGCCGCGCGTTTAACTCTGGAGGAACCCGGATCTGTCAACAGTATTTGTCTATAACCCGGAGACCGATCGATAATTGCATCTAATGTGATTGATATTCCCCACGTTGTGTGTATATATGTTAGGGTGGATGTTAATGTCTGGACAATTCGTAGCACTTTCCGCTTGGAAACGATAGTTCTAATGTAAAGAAAACTAATTACGTCAAAAATACTTAATTATTTATATAAATTAAATATAACTAGGGTATTCACTAGCTAAACTGAAGTATAGATATTAAAATGATAAATCTGAAAAACAAGTTTTAATATATCATTTTGATAGTCACTTTATAAAGGCTAGGGAATGCCAAAGATTGCTGGACAGAATTATTTTTATTACCTAATTTTGGACTCGAGATTAGTTTCTTGGGCAATTCTCAGCAGTATTATTCATTTATCATTAGTAATGTTTGACTACATGTTTTTTTTCCAAAGCCAAGTATGTTGTTAAAATATTAGTCTTCTGGAAAAAGGCTTCGAATTGTCCAAAGTCTTTTTTTGCGTCCCTATAATATTTACTTGACCAAATTTAAGAGCATACTTGTTTATTTTGGTAAAATCATATTTTTGGGCTCTTCCCTGATATTTTTACTAAAGTCGAATTACTCGCCAGGCGTTATAAGTGCGACTCCATATCGAGTCAACGCAACTCTCAACATTTTGTAATTTTGAATAAATCAAAATAAGTATATAACTTTGGGAATTTATTTTAAATACGCAAGTTTGTATTCTTAAATACTCGATTTATTGAAAGCAGTTTAGAAGATAAAGAGGAAAGGTATTATATAGTTTCAACTAAAGAATTTCTGTTGACTATACTTAAATAATCGTTACTTTTTAATGAGACCGTCCCAAATGCGTTTTTAACGAGGTTAATTGCCCACAATAGTGTCACGTGCCTTGGTTTATCTATTTTTTGATAGCTTCCCGTCAATAAACCAGCAACCCTTTGGCCCTCCACTCTAAAAAAAAAATGATTCGAATAAAAAGTCATATAATTATTTGCAAATATAGCAGATATCATTTACAAAGTATGTGCATTTGCAAGTGTAGAATTACAGAAGAACATCTTAAAAACTGGAGCGCAAGTAAGGTCATCCGCTAGAAGACTTAATATAAGCTGTTATTTGTTGCTTACGAATGAGCCATCGCTCCAGATGAGAATATTAGATTAAAGTTACAGTGTCGCGCAAGGTTCTTAGGTGCTAAGGAGGTGGGGACGCTACTCGAACCAGGCGAGTCTCACGTCGTCGGAGCGACTCTGCAAGGACATGACGAGTTCAAAGACGCGCAGCGCCGGTCCTAGCTTCAGGCCGAATCCGTTCATCACATCCTGGCGGGTGAGCAGCAGCAGGGAGGCTCCGTCAATGTCCTGGTATCGGAACACGTTCGCCTCCTTTGGATAGTGCCTGGCCACAAAGCCAACGACCTGTTCCACGGACCAGGAGGATACCGGTTGGCCTTTGATGTTCACGGGGCTATCTACAGCTGCAGGTGGCGGTGGCGTTAGACGTGAGGGAAACGATTCCAGATTTGGCTCTGGTTCTTCCCGAGTCTCTGGCCGTATGGGCTCTTTCTCCTCCTTTTCCGTCTCCTTTTCCGTCTCTTTTTCCGTCTCCTTCTCCCTGTCCTCCTCATCCTCCACCTTCTCAACTTTGACCACCACTGGCTGCTCCCGCTGCTCTTCTTCCTCATTATTTTCCTTCTTTTCTTTCTTTTCCTCTACTTTTAAAGGTGGACTGCGTTTGCCCAGCTTCTCAATCTTTGCTGGTTTCTCCTGACCCGTGGGGTCGGATTGGACGCGCTTCTTGCGGCCCGCATTGGATTTCCTGGCCGCCACTGGCTGGTCCTCGCGGCTCGCATTGGATTTCCTGTTCCCCGTCTGCTCCTCGCTGGAAGGGCTGGTGTTATTGCCGCTATTACTCGCCTCGCATCGGAAGCACTTCCACTTGGGATTAGTTTCGACGGATTTGGTTTGCTTGATGGTGGGATCATTGCAGTCCGCATGGTAGGCATCCACGCAAGTGCTGCAGATGGCCAGATCTCGGCCCCTCACGTTGCACACCTGGCAATAGCGACACTTGTTGCACTTGTACCTCTTGCGGGCTAGGCTCTGGTTCTCGAAGGTGATGGGCAAACAGGGAAAGTGCCCTAAAAGAAGATAGAAAACAGGTGGTGATTACGATTGTGCTTGTTAATATGGTTATAAATGTACAAATCTTTATCCAACATTCATATTACATCTTGTTAACTTAAATTAATCAGTAATTATTGGAAAATAAAATAAATTGACATAACATAATGCAATTGCAAGGAAGTTTTTATAAATAACAATTTTGTTAAGTGACTATGGCAGTTCAAAATGGGACGAATTTTTTATTTATTATAACACTAACATGGGGGGTTATAAGATATACATTATACATTATTATAGCTCCAAGCCTTCCCCATGTGGAATAACTGATTGCATAAAAGTGTTGTAAAGTGGGGTATATAGATGACACTGCTTGTTAGTGAATGTGCTGTCTGTATGTATACTATTTATTTTTATCCATTTACTGAAACTCTTTAGTTTGCCTTTTACAAATGCATATGTTTACAGGAGCCTAGGTGTCTAGATATGTATGTGGTAATTGGTAAACCTGGAATATGCATGGTTCATGTTATGGGAAAGACTTTATTTTGCGAGAACTACTAATGGCAAAGTAGGGCGAGCTAGGCCTTCTGAAAGAGTAGCAGGACTTGAGGAACAAGACTGTATTGCAGAACTGGACGAATATATTTAGGATTTTAGGAACGATGCATTTCTGGGGAATCTGTAAATGTAGCAGAACAGATGGGGAATATTTACATTTTTGCATGCAGCCCTTGCAGGTGAGGAAGTTGCTCTTGTGGCCCGATCCCCGCTTTGGTTCGCTTTTGGCACACTTTTGGCACGTGTCGAAGTTACGATTCTGCGCCGGCTGCTGCTGCTCGGAAACGGCCGGACTTGGTGTGGAGTCCTGGGAATGGGAATCGCCACTGACCACCTCTTTGGCAGCCTCCTTGGCAGGCGACGACTGCTGGACACTAGAGATGGCAGCCACGGCTGCTGGAGCGGCTCCTGCTGCGCCGAGGGAATTGCGATTGCTGCTGGCCCGGGACACATAGTTGTCCGACGGATCGTACACCAGCTTGGGTTTCTGCGGAATACGAATGCGTGAGGATGGTGAGACGCGGGGTTTCGGGACCTCCATCGCACACTTACCTTGACGCGTCCTGTCGTGCGAACGGAGGCTCCGGCTGCCGAGACATCCGGAACAGCGGATGCGGATGAAGTGGCCGCCACCGGAGATGTGGCGTCGTGGCCGTTGCTACCGGCGCTGGAATTGTGGGCCGCCGGTTGGGACGGCGACTCTTCCTTGTCCTCGTCTTTAATGCGCTTCATGGTCGCCGGTATGTCCTCGGAAAGCGAAAAAAAAAGCAAAACAAAAATCTTGTTACTTGCGCGCTCGGTTGTAAAGTGTGACCGTCGCCCCGAGATTTAAATACCAGCCCGTTTTCGGTGTCGCCGCATTCTGTGTGCTGGTATTTCTTTGCTCCCCTTTAAATGTTGGAAGATATGGTGGTTGGCAAAATCTTTTCACACGCTCCTTACGCTTTCCTGGCCACTCAAGGCCATGTATCGGTAATGTCCTTAAATTTTTCAATTGTGAGGGTCCTCCGAAATGCCACAAACCAAATCCGCTCTGAATGGTTAAAGCGGCTTCAGGGCATCCTTTCCGTACTCTTACGAATTGCCTTGATCCTGTTTATAAAATATTACTTTTTTTCCTTTTTATTTGAAACAACTCGAATTAAGCTTTAAAATGTATCATTATCCCATTCAGAGTACAGAGTCAAATGGTATTGAGCAGACGAAAGCAGCAAAATTTGAAGAAAATAGTTAATAGTTCATTAAAATCCTAGTTTATTAATAATGTATTTTGTTTTTTGTTCAGGGAAATAAAGTCCATTTTGTTGTATTTTTATTTTTCATAAATTATTTAAAAAAGATAAATTAATGAAGTCACTTTTATCAAACAGTAAATTGGTCATTCTATCAAAAAATTGTTTGTTTGATTTAAATATCAGCTTATTATATATAAGAAAGCTGACCCAATATGCGGACCCAAGAATAATAGTGTCTTCAGGCTGGAAAGTACCCTTATCCAGATAATTTTCCCAAACTTCCTTACATACCTATCAAAATGGCTCAACACAAACTTTTTAAAGAAGCAATTTAATAGCAATGGCAGACGGCATCCGAATAAAAAGTTAAGCGGAATCTTGCATAGTCCCCATCGTTTGAATGAATGTTTCCCGGGGTCCGGATTCAGGATTCCGGATTCAGGACACAAATTTAGCAAAGTCTACAAATAGCTTACCAACACTCTCCACTTATTCATTTTTGTGTTACTAAATTTCGCAGATCAATTGTAAAATAATCTCAATCACTTTATCAAATCTCCCATTTTATCAAATGAATACCAGACAACATAAGGAGTACAGGATATATTTAATATACTGTATTAATATTCAAATATTTCATACTTAAACAGTGCGACTCATAAGGACTTTGGCCTTATCATCATTTCAACGAAGGTAAGTGATATCTCCCAGTCGTTGTCATGCCATGAGCCCCAATGAATTCCTTCAAAACCTTTGCCATCTTGGAAGTATTTTCCATTGAGCGTACTGTAATTTTAAGTGATTATAGTAAGAAGATTTAATATGAGCATAAATAAACAGGTATACCTTTCTGAACATTTATGGTACCACCATGCACCAAATGAAAAGGCACAATTTAAATCACTGGTATTGTCATTATCCCGATTAATTGTGGAGAACTTTTGGTTCTTACTGTATGTAAGAGAGTCTCCGGCTCCACCGGAATATTTCCCTAGATTCTTCAACTCGTACCATTCCTCCTCACTCCCGATCTTAAAGTCATCATAATGAGCGTAGCTGGTGGATCCATCAACCTTTCCAAGTTTAATGTAGAGTTCGTGGGGTCGTGCCACAGTCATCCGATGCAATTTTTCCAGCCCGATGAAGAATTCTCCACTGACCTTCCCAAATCCATATTTATAATCATGCCAGTTTCTCTCGAAGTTCTCGGATCCGTCAATGCGTCTCTGAATTACAGTCCAACCAGGTGGAGACGACGCACATGACACCATAAATGGTTCCATCTCCCTGAGTTTTATTTGGTATTCCGAAAGCTGACTAGATTGTTCTGACTTTGTTGTCTCAATCAATTTAATCGTATTCCTTAGGGCTGAGATCTGTTTATCTCTATTTATAAGGTGCTCCTCTTTCCCATTTAAAATATCTTCTTTTATTTTGGTTTGACCTTCGGATATTTTTAACTGACTCTGCAAGTCTTTTATGGTGTCTTTCAATTTATTTACTTGGCTTTTGAGTTCATCGTTGGCATCGGCTGTTTTTTTCATCTGTACAAAATTAATTCCAACAGGCGTTAAAATAATAATCCTTTACAAATAAACAGGAATAAGCACTACCGATAGGAACGCGAAAGGATGTCTGTCTATCCGTAACTCACCATTCTAAGTTCCTCCGTTCTGTCCAATCTCGCATCCAGCTTGGCCTGCAGAGCCTTAATTGAATTCGCGAAGTCTTCTTTTGTGATGATCTTGCTCCCAAGTTCCTGCAGTTGTTTCTTTATTTCGGTATTTACAGCCATAAATTGAACTTCCGTCCGGTTCAGTGTCGCCCCGAAATCTTCTTGTGCGCTGGTCTCCTTTAAAGAATCCCTGATTTCTGTATGCTGGCCTTCTATGTTTGTCTGGACCGCCTGAAATTGGGCATCCAGGTTCCTCTGTAGCCTCCGAATTCCGTCCTTGAAGTCCTCTTGCGACATCGTCCTTTTGCAGGACTCTTTCAAGGCTTTTTGGATGCTAAGAGAATGGTCAAAGAGCGGGTGGAGTGCGGCCAGGCAAAAAGAGCCGCATTGCCTTGGTTCATCGTGCAGAACGCACACCGACCGATCCCGAGCATATCCAAATGATCCCTGGAAAGCAGGGATAACTAGAAAACCGAGTAAAAAGGATAACAGTCGCAGCATTTTAATTGAATTCAACCATCAAAGAAGAGGTTTGAAAACGAACTGCAATTAAAATGTTCGCTGAAGCCACAACGAAGACTTTAATATTGCTGATAAGTAACATAAGACTTTACCGTTGATAATAAAAGGCCATACATTGTTTATACATACAAAAAAACATGTTAAATCAACAATTTAATTGTTAAAACTGTCCCAACCAATGGAACAAGGGTTTTCCTATAAAAATAGTTTTATTTCTATGAAATGTTAATGGTAATTGCCCTAAGATCGTCATTTTTCTATGAAAATTTTACTTAAACTATTAAGAAAATGTTAATTTAAATGTTAATAATTTTTTTTATGATTGTGATATTACTAATAAAGTCCCTAAAAATAAAAAACCGTGAAAAAAGGCCAATTTGTTTGATACGATTTTAATTGTGATATTACTATTTACCTGCCCAAGACATAAAACAACAAAATGCATGAGAAATCGGCTTGCTACATTTTAATTGGTATTAAAATATTGAATGGTCCAAAAAATAAAACAACAAAATACATTAAAATGTCGGAAAATAGTCAAGTAACAATTTTGTATGCTTGTTTTTCATGATTTTTTTTGTGTGTATTTTGCATTTCAATGATCCATTTTTTCCATATGAAAATATCATTTCATGATTACTTTTTATATGTACAAATACATACTTGTATATGGCGCACGATGTAAAGGAGGTCAAAAACCAGGAAAACATGATTAGGTTATATAAATATATATGGTCAGCCCCCAGTATATTTCTAAATATACATAAAATGATTGCGGTTTCTGCATAATTAAAAGTTTTATAGAATGCTATAAACGTAAGTCAAAATGTGATTTTCTTGTATAGTGCTTAAACCATTGCTAATTTATAGTTTAAATAAAAATAGTTGTCAATCTTGGAAAAAGGATTATGCTTTAGTGGTGATAATTGGTTATGATTCAAAAGGAAACAGGCGTAAAAGCGTCTCTTAGAGAACTCTAATTTATAACCAAAATTTTTTGATTGATTTTTCGACTTCTTTTTTTATTAAATTTATTATTTTAAAACGAGAATAACCAAAAATGGACAATACAATTTATGGTTTTCGAATGAAAACCTACACAAAACCACTGAGCAATACCACAATCCCTCAGATGTTATTCACTTATTTAGAAATTTGACTACTCTTGCGCAATAAACGTATGCATTCCTTGTTAATAAAAAATTAAATGTAAACAGTAATCGTTGTCTTTTAATGCATGTCTTAACAATAGGTAAGCAATCAAAGCTCTACAAACACTCAATAAGTACATAACTTAACTTCTGAATTAATTTACAATTTTCAACTATGTATAAATATGTCATAATTTCTCGAGCTGTGCGTTTCATTGAATCCATACGGGAAGGCCCCTACTCGATCTTAATGCGGCGGCCATAACGCCAGGCCAGTCGCACCAGATCCCGATGGGCCAGCGCCCAGGACAAAAGGCAGGCGAGCCCAGCCAGGACACCCACGCCCAGATGTGTGGCAAGGCCAGAGCTTTGGTACTGCAGTGGGTAAAGGGAAGACAATAAATACCATATTTTGAAGCGGTGTTTTGTCCTTATACTCACCCAATAACAGACGATCCCGGCCAGGAAGAGCGTGCCTCCGAAGAGTTTTCCCGGCCAGAGGCCCAGCAGCGGATCCAGCGACAGCGGTCGGTACTGAGCCCTGATGTAATAGGTGCTGTATAGGATTCTGCCCATCATATTGATGCAGTTCGCAAAGATGAAGCCCACCGGCCCGAAGATCCCCGTCAAAATGTAGGAGAGGACCAGGAAACTGATCGAGAAGATGGCCATCAGATAGTTGTACTTATCGATATCGCGACTGGTGTTGGTGGCGAACATGTAGCCCTCGCTGATCCCGTTGACGGCCAGCAGATAAATCGCCAGGCAGTGCCACTGAAGCAAGCTCTGCGGCAATCCACCGGCTACGAAATCCGGACCACCATAGAGCAGCAGCACTGGATACGAGTAGCTCTGGCCGAATGTGAACGCAATCAGGCCAATAGAGCTCACGCCCAGGAGCAGATTGTTAAGGACACTGCCCGCCTGGCGGACGCGCTCCTGCGGCTGCTTGGCCAACTTGATATCCCGGGATAGTGTCTGCGTGAAGTAGAAGTACGAACTGTCCTCGATGGGACGGAAAATGAAGCGGGCGGCCATGCTGCCCAGATTGTTCACCACATCGTAGGTGGCCTGCTCCCCGAAGCTCAATACTGGCGACACGGACATCACGTACTTCTCGCCCTCCGTGAGGATTTGCTTTAGCACGCCCTGCTTCACGAAGCTCAGGGTTAGCGTTTGCAGTTCCCGGTTGAAGTGCTTTTCATTCGGATTAAACATTATGCCAGGCAGAAAGTCGTTTAGCTGTTTGAAGGGGAAATCATCCATGTGCTCGTACAGGGATACCTGCCAGGCTTTCGCAGCCGGTGGCTTTTTTCGCGTCTGCTGGGCCACAAAGTCCTTGAAGCCCTTGAGGTAGAAGTAAAAGAAGCCATATTGGCCCAGGACAATGGTGACGGCGCTGGACAGTTGGGCCACTGCAAAAGCATTGATCGCCGCACTGCGATCGCTGGTGACGATCCACAGGAAGATGACCGAACGCACCAGGATGTGCAGCGTATTGAGCAAGATCTTCAGCTTCACAAAGCAAAAGACCTGGGCCACAAACACCGCTGACTCAGCCAGCAGTTCCAAAACGCAGGACAAGGCCACGGCATAGCAGGCGAACTCGTACTGGGAGGCGTAGATGGCGTCCACAGCCGAAAGCCAATTTAGCCAGATGTACAGGCAAGGAGCACACAAAACAGCGCAGATGGGCACCCTGAAAAAAAGTACAATTAGTGGGCAATATAGTGAAGGATTACCAAGATATGAAAGCCGACTTTTTCCTGTGCAATGCTAATTTTTGCTTTTCTAACTAAGAGGTTTTGTTTATACTGCAAATTAGGCTTTAATTTGGATTAGTACATTTTCGTATCCAAGTCAATTTTTGAATATGAAAATAGTTTTTACTTTTGCATGCGTTTTGATCCTAAAAAAATCTTTTAATTTACATTTTGTTCGCATAAAACACGGAAACGTGATATATAAAACCTTGAACATTTTGCTCACTTGCTACACTTTCAAGTCATAAAGATAAAATGGAGATGGTAAGAGCTATACATTTTCATGGCAAATCAAAGCAGGCTATGGGGAAGGTATCTTTGAACTATGAACCCTTCCCTAAGAATGGTAAGAACTGTAGTGGTGAAACTTTCGCAGGAGGTCAAGGAGGACACCGTGAAGGTGTCCCCATCGTTGCCCTGGCACCTGGCTACCCTAGGAGCATGCAATCGGCGTGCATCACAGGCCCATCGTGGCGACCTGTCCCCGGTTATTTACGTGAGCCACATCTGGTTGATCAGCTGCGCCCAGGAGCAGCGGTCGCCCTGCTGGGCATTGGCGCTAAGGGCCGCCCGGTTGATGGCCTCGCGGGAGAGGAAGAGCAGGGTGCTTTCGAGGAGCAGCAGGCGCACGTTCATGATGCCCAGCACCTCGCGGCCCACATGCCGCACGATGTACGCGTTGATCCCGAAGGTGAGGAAGCGGCACAGTATCTGCGGGCGATAAGATCAGGTCACACGGCGGATGAGTAATGCCCGGGCAGAGGATGGACTGGGAGTGCGAATGGGCCTCACCTGAAAGATGATGCTGAAGCCGGCGCCCAGCAGGCTGCTCTCGAGCACATTGCGCGCCATTTGACCCCGCTGGCCAGGCTCCTCCGAACCAGGTCGCAGTGCTCACCTCCAATTGGCCAAAAAAAACGGTAGAAACAGGGCCTAATTAGTAGGCCAAAACAACTAAAATTCTCTTACATCTGGATTTGATTGCTGCCTATCGATATACGACAGGTCGTGTGCGATATCTTCGGTGCTCGAAACAGCTGCAATATTATCGCATTTCGCGCCCTCTGTTATCGATAGTGTTCATTTGAAATCTCATCTAACTACAAAGAATAGACTTGCAACTTTTCATTTTTTAAATGTGTTTTATGTATTTTTTTTATTGAGCTTATACAGTACATTTATGCAAATGACATTCGGTTGGAAACATTATTTTAGCTTCTGATCATTATTCTTCTGGGGTTTAATAAAAACAAACCGAAAGTGGATTAAATTGTTTACAACGTTGGCAACGAAAATAACATATTTTAAGAGTTTGTTTTTTTATGTAATATGAATGCTATTCGATTGGAAAAACATTTTATCTTACCAATTTTTGCATTATTTATAAACGACGATTTTTTAAAAAATGTTAAATAAATAAAACTTTTAAGTTGTGAACGCCATTTGATTGGAAATATTATGACAAGTTCAACGATGTTCGAGATTTTTCAACTTTTGAGCATTACTTCCTAGGCTTTTATTTAAACTTAAAACCATTTAAGTATTTGTTTTTTAAAGAAAGCCCTTAAAAAAAGAAAACATTTTTATTTTAAGCTACAAAATGTATAACTCTATTGGCCTGAATTTTTGATTAAATAAATCACATCTTTTAGAAAACAATTAACCCAGTGTACAGTTTTTACAATTTACTAGTGTAATTCACATACTAATGAAGCTTTTAAGTCGGGACACGGGCGGCGTCGCATTGATGAGACTTGGAGACCTGGAGACATGGAGACTGACGCCATCAGACTAGTGAGATCTGCCAAAGATCAAATCTTGACATGGGAGTCACGCGAAAAATTACATAGACACAGCCACAGCTACGTCCAGGAGAAACAATGCTAACAGCACGGGTGACGGACAGACGAGCAATGATGTTGTTCCAGTCGCTTGGAGCCGCCGCAGATACAAAGATACAATATCTGTTTGCCGGGGTGTGTGTGTCGGGACGGACTAACGCACGATTCTGTTGGATCGGTGGGATCTGTGGGACCTGGCTCCCATTTGGTCCCTGGCCACCGGCGCCACTGCCTGCGTTTCAGGCTTCTGTGGGTGGCAGCGTGATACGTGCTAAGGATCACATTATTCGATAGTTTTGTAAAATATAATAAAAACATAGTACCGGGATCAACGAAATTACAAAATATTTTATTTATTCCCTAACATCATTATCTTGGAAATAATAATCATCTTTATTGGGAATAATTAAAAATTATGTTCAGTACTTTTATTTAAACTTAAAACAAATCAAGTTTTTTTTAACTATTTACTTCTTGCTCCTTATTCTTATTTCTTTGCTTAAAACACTAAAACTATACCAAATTTATAAACCTTTGAATAATGTTTAATGTATCCTTTACTATACTGCGCGGATCCTAAAGTTACTATGATCATAAAATGAAAAACGTTTCAGAAAGAATGCATTTCTCAAGCGAACCATATATTATTTTTATTAGATTATTGTATTAGACATTTGTATTGACTGTCGGCTTATATTGTGGGTCCACCTCTAGAGCGCACCGCAACCAGGTAATCAGATAAAAATATATTATGACGTACCAGACCGACTTTTCATTGTTAATTGAGCGGCAGCTACGTAAATGTAAACCTTTCCCGGAGCCCGGCCCTGAATGATTGAGATTGAGACGTGCTTGATATCTGTTGGCATCGCTGCGGCAGAGCCAGCGATACACTGGTCAAAAAATACCGACTTTCCTGTCCTACATATATCCATCTGATAAAAATATAAATATCTTATTTAGTTTTTACCAGCGGAAGTATCCCAAAGATATAAATACATACATAAATTAGATTTATATCAAAATACACTAAAAAAAACCCATTTTGCTGTTATACATAGATTTAGCCTGTAAATGTATCTAAAAGATGTATGGGAAATATTCCTAGTGACATATGAGGCTTAGAATATTTTCTTTTTTCGAGTGTTCAGCGATGCTGCGTCTTCGTCGGCGTCGTTGTTGTAGTTGTTTTTGTTGTCTGGCGTCTGTTGGCTGTCTCTTATCTTGTATCTCTATCTTGGCTGCTCCCTCTCTCGCTCGCTCTCCTTCGCTTTTTTTCTACTTTACCTTATCTCTACTGTATCTGCTGCTCATGTGTGTGAATGTGCGCACTGAACAAAATAGTACACAATTGCAATTAAAGATATATTTTAAGAGAAGTTTCTATAGAGAAGACAAGATTCATTGTATACTAAATATAGTAATAATAAAAATAATAAGAAACAAAAAATATACAAGTGTTTCAATCCCATTACCTTCACATACGAATTTCGAAAATTCAAAGAAATTCTTCATATTTCAAACAAGAAAGTTTAATTTCTTTTCAATATACAAACTATTGCATTGACTCTTTATATTACAAAATATTGATGTTAGCATTGACTAAAATGTTGATGCGAGTTGTGTTTATTTTAAGCTTTTTTTTCGAAGTTTTTTTAAAACTATCTAATTTTAAGTTTAAACACTGTTACATTTTAAGATATTTAAACATCAATAATGTAGGGATGTAGCAAAGAGAGTCAGCCCCAACAGAGTGTATAAATCACATGAAAAGCTTCTTATTGGGCATAGTCGCAGGCTTGATAGATGAACATCTTACAATTTTTTTTGCGATCTCAAATTGTTCTATTTTCGGGCAGTGTACGGCTGAATGCTGCTGCCACGCTCCAGACGTGTCGCCGCAATTGCAATTTGCAGCCAAACGCCGGCGACATCGGCTTGGCGCCTAAAATCAAACGGGGGCCGAACGAAACGAAAAATTTTAAAAATAACGTGCAACAACGACGGCGGCTAATAATGTGATTTGTTTCGTACCGTCTTCGGTGGAGAAGGAGCACTTCCCCGGCTTCCCTCCGCTCCTTGTCTCCATCGCATCCTCGCGGCGTCTTTAGTATGTGATAATTTTAAACAATTTACTCCCCTTTTTTTTAGGAAGGCCCGCCGGCAATTGTCCGCGTTTAACGGTGTGTCCTTGGCGGAATACGCTGCCCGATCTCCATGGACTCCACTCCCTGGATATTTCTGGAAGCATAAGCATCTATAAGATAAGTCAGCCAATTCTGTAGATCGACGCCATAAAGCAGATATGCATGATACGATTATAATTATACGGCAAACACGCATGGCAACAGTCTGCGATGCCACAGTGAGAACTGGCTATAGGAAACTCCTTTTTAGGCGTTATCAAAATTGTTAAATATATTGAATATATGATATTTTAAGTGCCTTTTCTTAAAGATTTCTATGAGATTAAGCTCAACCCAAAACATTAAACTTGAAATCTTTATATTTCATAGGCCCCATCAATAAATTACAATTATTTGCCTACTTTTAAGCATAGCTTTACAAACTATATGGGTGTATAAAATAAATAATTTTGGACACCAAAACAAATTCATTGGATAAAAATTAAATTGCTTACAAAAATTGACAAAATCAGGTTAAAATATATGAATAAAATTTTCGCAAATTAGCAATATTTGAAAAGGATTCTGTTTCTACTAAAAAATTGGGAAATAATGATGGCTACCAGAAGAGTTTTCACCTGGTGGAAATGTTCACTGCGCCTGAGTGCACTATATAATTTGTACCTGGTCAAGAAGGGTAATCTGTAGAATTTTGTTGATTTTGTTGTTTTGATCGTAAACAGAAATATATTTCCCAAATCTGTTCTTATTTTTGCTTAAAAGCCAAGAGATAATGATTTTTTATAAAATTTGATAAACATCAAAGATAGTTATATTTTACAATAAAAAGGGGAATCAATTTGTTGAGCTTTTACAGCCAATTTTCTCCCAGCTGTTCAGCCAAGGACACATGCGGATAATTTTCACTGTTAACACGAAGAGCTCTCTCTTTCTCGGCCAAGCCGAGTTCGACATCGAATCGGGCTCGAACCTGTTGCGAGAGATCGAGGCAGTGCTGTCGCAATCATGCCTACTAACTACTAATGCGGATAAATGAAATAACAAAATCCTTAAAAGAAATATGCACGAACAAATATATAAAAATAGGGTTTTACATATATACAAAAATTGGGTTTTACATATATATAAAAATGGGTTTTACATGAGCTTACTAACAAAAATTGAAAACATTTGGTACTTTTTTCAAACCAAAATTTATTTGTTGACTATTTTCGAGCCAGTAGCAAATGTTTTAAAAAAAGAAATATAGTAACTTTCTTATAGGGATAAGCAGAAAAAAGTGCTAGATCGGCATCACTGAATCAAGTTCGACGTCGAGCCGGCAGGTTCGAACAGATCGAGACGAAAATCTATTTAAGCAACACACAACTCTCGAGACTTTGTATTTGCACGATATCTTTTCACCCGCGTTGCTTGTGCCTCGTCACGCTTTCCATAAAGAACCAATAAGAAAACATCACATAAAAGCATCGAATATCATCCGATAAAACGCCGGAATAAACAAAGTATCTTGTGAGAAATATGGATAATATATGGTCTTAATAGAGTTTAAACCGCGTCTGCGCAGACCTCTCTCTTAAACCTAGAAATAAATGCACATTCAATATATGTGTGTATTTGTGTGTATAAAGCCCGTGCTCCTGTGTGAGTGTGATTGATTCGAATCGCATTATCTGTGTTTTCAAAAACGCGCTTTTTTTGTTGCCTTATTTTTGGTTTTTTTTTTTTTACCTGTGCCTGTGAACCGAAGTTGGCGACTTGTGAAATCTTCGGCCATTGTTGTGAAAGAGCGGTTGGGTTCTCCTACCTGGCGTTATAATCGACGCCCCTAAACAAGCTAAACTGCTGCCGTCGGGCTTTTGATTTTGATTTTTATTTTGAGTTTGCTTTTGCTTGCGGTTAAAATATTTGCGGGCTTCATCAACGGCGGCTTTCGGAATTGGATTCGAGATCGAATTCGGAATCGGTGAGTCGCGGCATCCGAGAAATGTAATATTTATCCCCGTTTCTGCGATGGTCTCAGATACTTTTTTCGGTATTACCATTTAGAGAAGCTATGAATTATTACATTTTTTTCAAAATATATATATTTTCTTAACATCTGACTATGTTTAAATCAGTGCCTTAGCTGTTCAATTCTTTACTGAAGAGTTTCAAAAATCCTTTTGACTGTGAATTGAATATAATGTAATCATAGAAAATAATATTTGAAATCATGTTACAATAATTAAATGTAAACGCAGCCAACCAATTAGTCATTTGTAATTTTAAAAATTTGGTCCAAAGTCAAAAATTTGACTTTGCTTAAATGTTGCTGAACTGTATAGAACACATAAAATTAAAATATATATTATACATTTTATAAGCTGTATAAATATTATATTAGGTTTGGTTATCTAAATAAATCAGTAATCACAAATTAAATGAAATGTTTTAAAATGCAATATTTATTTGGATAAAATAAATCCTGTAAATTACTGTCTAAATGATCATATAACCAGCCAAAACCCACTACATCTCATTGTATTTGGTATCATATCATATCAACACCATCTATCTTTGGCTTTTGGGGCATTTGCTATTCCCACTTCCTCTGCCTTTTTCGCTCCACAGTCAATTTCCTGTGTGATCTCAGCATGGAGACAAAAAACAAAAATAAAAACACACACTTTTATCCCACAGACAGAGCCGAAAAAAAATAAAATAACAAATACGACTCCCAAAAACGGTAAAAAACAAAAAACAGTCAGTCATGTATGGTCAGAAGCAACGAGATGGCAACAATGTCATGACAAATAAACTGAAATTATATGATTTGCTCTGAAGTATTTTGTATTTTGGCCGGGACCAGTTGGCCCATCCGATCCGTCGACGGTCCATAAAAACAGAAAGAACATCCCAAGAAATGCTTGTGCAAAAACTGAGAATCCAAACAAAAAACAAAAAACAAAACAGATAAAGATAAAGACTCTGTTCAGCAGACATGTGTGTAATCGCTAATAGCAGAAACAGAAAACAAATGAAATAATAAATCGAACGACGTTGCCATAAAAATACATTTTCGGCCCACATGCGAGTGCGAAGCCATAGAGATTCAAATGTGCCCCGAGATAGGAGCGAAAACATCGGAGCAACGTGCGATCCGGCGAGGGCGGGGCCCCGAGATAATAGCTAGGGGGGAGGGGGTTTCAGAGATCGCGGATCGGGGATCGGGGACTACGGGGAACCAAACCCAGCCGCAGCCGCAGCCGAGCGAGCAATATGGAATCGTCGTTTTACGTGAAAAGTTTCATTTCATTCATAAAAAAAACGCCATAAATGAAAAAGAAACGAACAAGAAAGGCAACTTTGGGCAAGCCGAAGTTTCTACACCCTCGCAGAGTTGTAAAAAATTGATTGAAAACTGAATCTGCATAAGCCAACCATATTGGGCCGCCGTTAAAAAAAAATCATACAAATTAGCCCTAGGAAGACTATTGGATATATGTTTTGGTTAATCCAACCGAAAGTATAATAGATGAGGTTTATTAGGATTAATTATATTATTTTGAACAGAAAAGACAGTATTTTCAAAATATTTAGAAATGCCTTTAATAACTTAAGTATCCTCAGATGCAAGGTTATTTATATGTAATATTCTCAAAATTGTTATAATTTCTGAAATATTTGTATTCGACATGTTAACTTTAAACTCAAGCAGAAAGCCTCCAAAATATTATTAATGGAGTCTGGAAATAAAACTACGATAGCCTCTGGAAAATTTTCCAGGGCAATATATTCCTTGGAAAATCCTAAGTAGTTAATATAGCAGTAATACCTCTATTAGAGGGTATCGAAAAACTGAAACCGTGTGCCAGCTCCATGTGTGTCTGCCTGAGTTTCTCAATGAAACTACAACGCATGAATGGCAAAACATATGAATGGAGCTTCCAGCCAAAGAGGCCTGCTTTGCTCCCCATCCACATCCACATCCCCATCCCCAGCCCCGATAACTCCACAGCCATCCAACTCGGATCCATTTCGGTCCGGTCCGTGGCCTAGTCTGAATCCAAAGTCTTGGATACTGGGGCCTGGGGTCTGGGGTCTGGGATCCGATCTGGCCAAATTGTGGGCGTACAAATAGCTTCGCCTCTCGGCTGGAGACCTCCACAAAGTGAAATCGGAAATTCGCCAGCCAGAGGGTCGGTGTTTTTCTGTTTTATTTTTTCCTTCTTAAATGTGGTCGTGGCCGCCAGGAAAGAGGAGGAGTACGTGTACCCGGTCTTGATTCGGCCTTTCATTAGCATAAATATTCGTCACCGATGATCGATGGTTCGCTTGACCAAAAACCAAAGGTGACAAGTCTTGTGATAAATGTTGAAAATCGACCAAAGACAGAAATAAGCCAAATAATAAAACGCCAACGGCGGAAAAAAATAAAAATGGGAAATGCGGAGGATGGGTGACAACCTTACCATCTGAAGGAAATTGATATTTAATTCAAGTGAAATTTTCGAAACGAACCCACCCAATATGGAGAAACAAAATCACATGAGATCATGCCGCGTTTGTAGGGTGACAGTTCCAAGAATTTCGATCACGCCTCTCGAGACTCTCAATGAATTCTGCCATTAAATATATGTTAAGTTATTCAACTAAGTCAGTTTTTGATGGTATCGGGTTTTGGGAATTTGGGGAAGTACCTCGAAATCAAATGAAAATCTTTATCAAATTGGGAAAGTTATATACATATATTGATAATTAGCTCTTTTCTAAAAAGAAATTATCAATACATTTTGTATTGGAAAATGTAATTTTATTTTATTATTAACTCACAGATCCTTAAGACTTCAAAAGTACACTAAATCATTAAATACGCATTCAAAGTAAAAAATGAAGTTTGTGATGCCAAGAATATATATACTCGATAAAAAAAGTTTTATTTTCGCAAAATTGTGTTCATAAAATTTGTCAAAAATGGTTTTATTTCAACATAACAATTTCATAATAAATTTGACACATTTTTGTAATAACTAATAAATATCTTGTTGAACACAAAATTAAATAAAATGTTTTATGTTTTCAATTTTTTATATTTTTGAAGCAAAATATTCTTTTTAAAGGAACCTAAATTTATAAACATTTCTATGTCATTGCTGGTAAGCTATGTTTTTCTTAGTATCTGCACATTTTTCGAAGATTGATCGTATCCCCAAGGAGGAGTCTTCGTCCCGTTCCAAGATCCCAATCAAAATGCAGCCAGCGAAGCGCCAAGGAAGGGGAATAATGGGGGCTACTACTAGGTTGGGATCTATGTATATATTAATAAAGATCGGGGCGGGTCGGAAAGGGAAGTGAGGGGAGTGGCAGACAGTCTGCAATCAATTGACTGACATTTAATGGAGGGACCCGTCGGGCGGCAGTGATTGATTGATTGATAATTAAGAGTGGCGCCTACTGGCATCCACCATTCAACCAGCCAACCGGCGGACTGGGAGGCACTGCAGCATAATGGGACAAATGGATAAATGGACAAGTGGACAAACGGATGGATGGACAATGGCAACATTTTAATATACGATCATGTGGCGCTTGCTAATTCAACTGGGAAGACTTTCAAGTTTTGCCGCGACTCGAATTCGATTCACAGAATAAATATCGAAACAGGAATGGGAGTGGGAATTTCGGGTATATCCAATATTTAAGCGCATATTTTATTGCCATCATTATGGCCATGATGAGTTCACATTGAATTCGGAATTAAGAACGGCACCTGCGGCGGAGGCGCCATCGCCAAGGTCATTGTCGTTAGATATCATACGAATGCTCTTTATAAATCGGTGGGGTAGCTTCGAATATCTGCTCGTTGTCAAAACATAGATGGGATTCTATTATTCAGTAGCCAAATAGTGGGATTTCTGAAAACCTAGCTCGTAATATATTAAAAAGATCCCTTTTATACTTCATAAAACTAAAATGTTTAGTATATTTAAAAAATAAATATCACTCCAGCATGATAAAAAATGAAGAATTTATGTTTAAATGAAATACTAAACCATTTAAAGGTGAACAAAAAACACTGATAGAAAGATTATTTGCTTTTAATAATTAGTAAGTAATTATTACTCCTTGTGCTATCCAAAATGAACCATATCTTAAGATTCGTATCTAACAATTTTGAGATCTTTATACTTTGTATATTTTTGATATTTAAATTGTCCGAAAATGACTCCTTGAAAAATCATATTTCGAGTACTTATTTGTGAGTAATTGGTGATAATTGTGATTGACGCAGAGAAAATGTGCTAATTTTGATTGTGCCTGGAATGCGCGACCATTGGCGTCATTTCATGATAGTAGTAAGTACAAATTAGAATTTGTGAGCCAGACTTCAAGATCTCTTAAATTCACCCATTTTCAGGGTATGCGACTTTCTTGAGTGGCAAGGAGTCCGATCTTTTGCTTTTCCTTCGACTGCAAATCGGCTTTGGAGCTAATGAGCTTTTGTTTAATTTTATTAATGGAATTGCCAACATTTATCATAAATTACAAATCGTGATCGTGATAAGAGCGCCGTTGACTGCGTCAATCTTTTGAATAATTAAGTTGTCGTGTTGCTTTGATAATGACCAGACAGTGTGGTTGTTGTTATTATAGTTATGGTTGTTGCTGTCTTTGAAGCGCCGCATTCAGAAAATTTGCTTAATTTTATGGCCCGTGTCTTATTTTTTGGTCTTTTTTTGTCTTTTCGGCCTCACCATTGTCTTCGTTCCATCTCGAAAGTGTTTGCCAAAAAGCCAAAAGGCAAATCACCTTTTATTTATTATATCTGGAAGTGGTCTCTTTCTTTTTATGGCCTCTATATGCCATAATAACACGCATTCAGAGTTTAATCCCAGCCCAAATAGGCCGGTTCAGATCGGATTAGATCGGTGCGGATCGAGGTTTTAGATTGCTTTAACAACAACTTGTGGGTTGGATGGAATGGCGCCAGGTCCACGTCGAAGCCACAATGATCGGCGAAAACCACAACAATAGACGCAGTACTTCAAGATTGATTGCCTCATTACTAACCAAAAACCTGAGGCAATTCAGTATCACAAATTATAATCTTCAGTTTGCTACTGTCAGAGGGATTGCTATTTAACTTTGATAATAATTAATGCGGTTAAAATATTGAAAACTATGAAAACAAATATTTCGCTTTATTTCATTTTTTAGAAAGACAACATAACATTTAGCGGTTCAAAAAAACTTTGAGAAGGGCCTAAAAAATAACGACATTTTATAACATTATATTTGAAAATATATAAAAGAAATCGTATTTATTTCATAATTAAAACCTCGAATCGATCTTCAGCAAAATGTCTTCCAGCTTAAGTAATTATTATTATTATTATTCAAGAGAAAATAAATGTAATGGCACTCTATAAGCTCTTTCCCATACTTGTTTCCTTTCTTTTCTAATATAGTTAGAAATGAATGGGTTATTTTTGTAAAAAGAAATAATACTAATAAATACTAATCGCTAAATAGATTATATATAAATCATTTGATTTTCCCAATGGACTAACAATGTGGCTCCCTTTCAGCCAGAGCCGATCCTGACCAGACCAAGATCCGTAGTATGCGATCGCTGCCATGCTGCTAAGACAAAGCCTGGACAACGGCTAAGGACCGGGATTAGGATCAGGATCAGGACATGGTGATGGACTGCGACAGGATGCGGGTGGGGAGTCGTTGGATGAGCCTGCTGCTCTGCCTTTGGCTGGTCGTGGAATCACCGGGAAGGGCGAAGGCGATTGGAGGAGCGCTGAAAGGACTCCATTCCGACGAACTGGTGGCGGGCGAGGGGCAGCTGGTGGTGCCACGACGAGTCCACCCCGATGGCGAGTTTATGAGCCACCAGCTGGACTATGCCCACGATCGGGACCATCGGCGGCATCGCCAGCGGCGAAGTCTGGGCCGAGATCAGGATTCGGAGGCGGCAGACTTGCACCTCCAGCTGCCGCTGGCGAATGAGACACTGCATCTGGAGCTGACGGCGCACAGCTACTTCCTGGCCCCGAATCTGGTGGTGGAGCGCCATCGCCGGGATCTGCGCACGCGGTCACCTTTGACCCCGCGACAACTCAACTGCCACTTTCACGGCAAGGTGCGGGGCCAACCGGCCACCAATGTGGCCATCTCCACCTGCTCCGGACTGGTGAGTTGCCCAACAATGTTATCAACATAATTATCCCAACTAATACCTGATCTTCCCTGTTTTAAAACCATTTTGGAGTTCAAGCTGTTTATTTACGCTAAATTTTATAAGAAACAATCGATCCCCTTTTCTTAAAATATTTTTTAAAGTAATTAAACTGTCATTTAATAATCATTAATTGTGCTTGAAAGCTTTGCAG
Source organism: Drosophila kurseongensis (assembly GCA_018153305.1). NCBI lineage: Eukaryota > Metazoa > Arthropoda > Insecta > Diptera > Drosophilidae > Drosophila > Drosophila kurseongensis. Next base: position 4,174,243 of record JAECXX010000141.1, read on the forward strand.
AAGAGCCAAAAACCTGCACTTCTTAGCCCATAACTTTTCGTATAGATATCCGATTTCAAAGGGGCAGACTTCTAAATGATCGTGGTTTAGTTGGTTTGTATTATTAAGTTTGATTTTTTGTCATTTCTTTAAGGCGTTACCCTTTCCAAATTTTCGAAAAATGGGCTTGCAGAAAAGTGCTACAAATCTGCCCTTCTAAGCCCGTAAATTTTGGATTACTTCTAAATGTTCGTGGTTCAATTCTCTAAAAAAATGTGTTCTCAGTTTGGTTTGTATTTTTAGGTCGATTTTTCGCCATTTCTATAAGGGGTCCCTTTCCAAATTCTCGAAAAATGGCTTTGCAGAAAAATGACCAAAAAATTGCACTTCTAAGCCCATAACTTTTCGTAAAGACATCCGATTTTAAAGTGGCATACTTCAAAATGATTGTTGAATGAATTATGAAATGGAATTTTTCTGTTCTTTAGGAAAACCTCTGAGAACTTAAAAATAAATTACCTTTTAAGGTGTACACTTTGAGTTGTATTTATTATAATAATAGTACATACTCAGTTAAATCCTTGATGCACTGCATCCGGTCCAAGAAAGATGGTATCGCTGTGAGCCTTCTGCAACCGCTCCTCAATCACACACACACACATATTTGATCTGGAATTTGAATTTGTATAAATTATTAGGTTAATTTATAATAAAATAATTTACGTACTTTAAGAGGTCCTTGATCCTGCATCCTGGTGGCAATCCAACTCAGATTGTATAACCATTAATCATCTGGATCCCCTCAAGAAGCACACACTCCCACTTTCTGACGCCCGAGTGAACTGATTTATGGGCTGCCACAGCCCATAGGTCGTAATTTTTTGGCTAGAACCAGTTGGGAATTATAATTCCGAGCGAGAGTAACAATTTACCTTGACGTTGACGTGGCCAGTTTAACATTTTCTTAACTAACATTAACATTACATTAGCATAGATAAATGTTATTTAACATTTTCCAAGTGTTATGTTGACTGTTAATTGTTAATTTCTTATTTATGATTAATGATTGTTGATTATTGACTGTTGCTTGCTTAGTATTGCCTGTGTATTGATAATTGTTGATTGTTGAATGTAGGTTGTTGCATGTTGCATGTTGCATGTTGAATGTTGAATGTTGAATGTTGAATGTTGCATGTTGCATTTTACATGTAGATTGTTGCATGTTGCATGTTGCATGTTGCATGTTGCATGTTGCATGTTGCATGTTGCATGTTACATGTACAATGTTGCATGTTGCACGTTGCATGTTACATGTAGAATGCTGCATGTTGCATGTTGCATGTTGCATGTTGCATGTTGAATGTTGCATGTATGTTGTATGTTCTATATTGTATATTTTTGCATGTTGCTTGTTGAATGTAGCATGTTGCCTTTATTTTATTGTTTATGTTGTATGCAGTATATTGTTGTTTATTGGTTTATAGGGAAAGTGCGCAGGTTGTGGGCACCACCTTTTGCCTCATTTTTTTTTGTCCAAATACAAATATATAAACTTGGGCCTGCCGAAGATGGCTTTCTTTCTGGTTTCTTATTCAGCACACCATAAGCATCAAATAAAAAAGGACTTAAATATGTTTGGCTTCCCCCAAAGTTTGTGTGGTAGTAAAAGTAATTAAGGTTGAAAATTAAATATTTATTGGCTAAAATAATATATTTACAAAGAAAACATACAGAAATAGATATTAAGTTGCTAATTAAATTTCGAGAAAACAATTGAATGTTCGCACTTTCTAAACTGATTCCGTTTGGCAGGTGGGTCACATCCGGACGGCCAGCAATGAGTATTTCATAGAGCCCTCCAAGCAACACGAGCCGCATCCCTCGAATGGCCATCCGCACGTGGTCTTCCAGCGCTCCTCCGTAAAACCGAAGGTAAGACGGGGAAATCGATACCATTGGATGCCAACTCTAACAGTCGTTGATCACATAGCATCCATCAAGGAAGCGGAACAAGCGCAAGCGGGGCGGAGGATCGGGGGGATCCGGAGCGGAGGTCAGTAACTGCGGAACTCGGGAGCCCCGCCGCCGGATGGAGACAAGACTGGAGTGGCAGTCCAGGGGCAAGGTGAAGATCCAGGGGGGCCGCCAGATAAGGCGACACCACAAGCACCACAAGTACCACCACCATCACCATCAGCCGAAAACCCGGGTGCCCCACACCAAGTTCAAGTACGAGACGCAGTTCCAGGCGGAGCGGGATCAGCCGGAGATTCCCCGGAGGAGGCGGTCCATCAGCAGTCCACGGCATGTGGAGACCCTGATTGTGGCCGATGCCACCATGTCGGCCTTTCACAAGGACCTCAATGGCTATCTGCTGACCATCATGAATATGGTGTCCGCCTTGTACAAGGACCCCAGCATCGGCAACTCCATCGAGATCGTGGTGGTGCGGATCATCCAGCTGGACGAGGAGGAGTCTCAGCTTCAGCTGAATCTCACCCAGAATGCCCAGAAGAACTTGGATCGGTTCTGCAGGTGGGTCTATAAAATAATATTTCGCAATTTTAGCCTTAAGTTTATTTGTTCAAGAAATATCACAATTTATATGTAATAATTTGATTTTGTTGCTACTTATATTAGGTTCATTAATATATATAAACTATATCAAGACTTCTTCAAGAGTAATTATAACCAAAAATCGATTTGAAATTAAACAAGAAAGGAAAGCTAACTTCGGGCGGAGCCGAAGTTGATATACCCTTGCAGAATACTCTGTAAACTATATTCTCCAAAATTATTCATGTGATGCATTCTTAATACTCATAAAAAATCCCAACTTCCTAACTTTAAAAACACCAAAGTTATGGCATTTCCAATCGTTCAGTTATATGGCAGCTATAGGATATAGTCGGCCGATCCTTATGAAATTTGGTAGGTCGGATTGATTGGCCAAAAAAAAAACCCATAGAAAATCCCAACTTCCTAACTAAACAAACACCAAAGTTATGGCATTTCCGATTAATCAGTTATATGGCAGCTATAGGATATAGTCGGCCGATCCTAATGAAATTTGGTAAGTCGAATTGATTGGCCAAATATAAAACCCATAGAAAATACCAACTTTCTAACTTAACAAACACCAAAGTTATGGCATTTCCGATCAATCAGTTATATGGCAGCTATAGGATATAGTCGGCCGATCCCGGCCGTTCCGACTTATATACTGCGTGCAAAGGATCGAAGGCTGTGTGCAAAGTTTCAATTCGATATCTTTAAAACTGAGAGACTAGTTCGCGTAGAAACAGACAGACGGACAGACAGACGGACAGACGGACAGACGGACAGACGGACATGGCTATATCAACTCAGGAGGTGATCCTGATCAAGAATATATATACTTTATAGGGTCGGAGATGTCTCCTTCACTGCGTTGCACACTTTTGACCAAAATTATAATACCCTCTGCAAGGGTATAAAAATTATGAATGATTTGACATGGTTACTTATTGATAATTTGACTTAACATTCACATCATTAATAATTGTTTTCAGTTCGTGGTGAAGAGTCTTTAGAAAACCCCTAGAATACATTTAAGAAAATCTCCAAATGTGTAATTAAAGAAATGTAAATTAGTTGAATTAAAGTAACCTATTTTCTTGGACTCTCCCAAGCTGGCAACACAAGTTGAACAAGGGCAGCGAAGAGGATCCGCACCACCACGACGTGGCCATCCTGATCACGCGCAAGAACATCTGCGCCAACAACTGCATGTGAGTCCTTGTGGGAACGGGGGATATGGGGTTCGTAAGCTATAACTTCCCGATCTGCACCTCCGCAGGACCCTCGGCCTGGCCAATGTGGGTGGCATGTGCAAGCCGAAGCAATCCTGCAGCGTCAACGAGGACAATGGCATCATGCTCTCCCACACGATCACCCATGAATTGGGCCACAAGTAAGTACTAAGTACCCGTACTATGGTATTATATTTCTGGTCGGTTCTTCCATGGGTATCTTCGAATTCCATATTTGTGTCATTTAAAATTGAATATGAATTCAGTTGTTTTTAAAAAAGGTATATGTTTTGAGAGATATGAGATATTATCAATTTAAAAATCATATTTCATTCAAAAAAAAAATCAATGAACGAAATTATTTTTATCATTTACAAATATATATATATAGGAAATTATAGAAAATATTTAAAATATGTAATGTTAGTGAAAAATATAAAAAAACATTTCCAATTTAAATATGTAAATGCAAATTATCTAAATGTTTGTAAAATAGAAAAACAAACAGAGAAGAGCATTAAGACTGGAAATAGGTAAATCTTTTGATTAAATTAAATGAAGAGAATCATTTATCTTCAAAATAAGCAAGTGTATTGATCACTTATGGTCTTTAAAGTATAGTAAAACAAAGTATTGAGCCAGGCAACTTAGACAGGTAGCCGGCAGCGATTCGCATGGCCACCTGCGGCGCCAGACGTTGGCCAACGCATGCCCCATCGATCCCCATCCGCAAGACAAGATTTATGGGCAGCCCAGTTTAATGAATGAATCGAATCGAATCGCCTGCAAAATACAACCAATACAACCAACCACGACGACCACGATCTTGTTTTCAGTGAGGCGGCTAAGTGGACACGACGGATGCTTTGACACCTGCGTGTGCTTGTGCTTTTCTGTGACAATGATCGCCTGCGTTGCACGCCCACTTTAATACCAATTGCAATTGCAGTTCCACTTGCCAGTGGATAGTCGATAGTTGCATATTACCAGTCGCAGATTCAGATTCAGATTCAGATCCAGATCACCACTCAGTGCCCCAGCTTCCTGCTCGATTCAAACTCAATTAGTCGAGCGAGACATTAAAACGCCAGCGGAGATGATCGCCCAGTCACTGTGATCTCGGGGTCACTGTTTCAATTCGATCCAAACGACTCACAATTCATTTTCTTACACTCTATTGCTTTCAACAACTTAATTCCCTTGAAATTTTACAAAGAGACTATCTGCATTTCCTTAAACATTTATTATTTAGCTGTCTGCAATGTAAGAAGTTGACTTTCTTTAATTCCGTTTCAAATCATTAAAACATTTGGCCAAAAATCATAGCATACTTTTTGGCCAGCGATTGCAGTGATTATTTAATACTACGATCTTAAAATCAGATAATATATTGATTTAGTTTTTGACCCATTGGCAATTATTGCGGAAAACTTTAGTTTATGTATCAAAATTTAAGAAACTGAAATCTTCAAGTGATTTACAAAAAAATGACATACTAGAGAAACAGACTTTTCAACTAACCTATGAACCTTAGATATGAAAATGGTAGGGCAAATTGCTTGATTGCCCACAACCCATTCCCATTGACCCTTACACAATATCATAAACGGGGAAAATGATCTATTACCGGCAATTACCTGAACCCGAGTGATTCACCGTGATCACAGCATCGGCGCACCCAGACACCCAGTCACCCAGACACTCCGACTCACTGGAACTCACACCCATTCGACAGCCGGGTCCGGTTTTTAGTTGGCTTATCGGGGGAGCTGCGGACTTGGATCGGAATGGATCCGATCGCATTGGATTGGATTGGAATGGGCCGATCGTTCGATGTTCGTGCCAGACTGCCTAGTTTTCAAGTTTCCAAGTGGCTGCCTGTGGGCCGCCTTCTGTGCAAGTCCACACTGTGAGAAAATTAGGATGAATTGAGGAATATTTCAGTTGTATAACTCACTAAATCTTTTATTTTCAAATAGTGAGATTGCCATAAGATTGGTACTTATTTTTGATTGGTTCATAAAAATGTTTAGTACCATAGAATTTATTATGTATTTTTTGTAAAGCAATTTTGTATTTTATTGAGTTATATATATTTCCTGATATCATTGTTATTATGACTTTTTTGCCAACTTTTCTAAAGTGCTAGAATTATAAAGATTTCGCTTATTTAGAATACAGTTGTTTGGCGGTTTCTTTGTTTAATTTGTTGGAATCTTTGGCCACATATTTCTTTCGAGTGCAGCCCAGTGGCCGTCAGTCAGTCTAGCGTGCTCGGTCCGCGATTGACTCAATGCCCCCCCTCCTTAGCTCCGATCTCTCCGATCGACCAAGATATAGTGGCGATGGGTTGTGTAAGCCGACCGGAATCGGAATCTCCCTGGGCGGGAACAACAGGTGGTTTGTTTTGGTTTTGGTTTCGGTTTTTGTTTCTGTTGCTATTCGGATACTCTGATACTCGGGTACTTGTTTATGTGCTTTTAATCGGATATATCTGTTTGTGTACAATTGGCTATTATTCCATTTAAATAATCAGGTTTTGGCGAGAGGGGGATTTTCTTACTGACAATTTGCAACATTGTATCTACGTTTCTTGTTGGGGTTTCCTTCTCCCATTTTGTTCAATAAATATGTGTGTTCATTTGTGATTAAGTCAAATATTTGCTCCACAGCTTTGGGATGTTCCACGACACGGCGAAAATCGGCTGCCATCCGCGGGTGGGTCCCATTGTCCACATCATGACGCCCACTTTTGGGGCGGACACCCTGCAGGTTTGCTGGTCGAACTGCAGCCGCAAGTACATCACGCACTTCCTGGAGTAAGTATTACATATCCATCCATATGCCAGCTTTAAGAATATTAAACAATACACATTTATCATTTGACAGTTGTTGATCATTTACAAAAACTCTTATTTTGATGTGTCTCTTCTTGTCAAAAGCTAAAATAGTCGAAAGTATTTAGATGTCATGTGAATTTCCAAATTGAATAAATATTAAAAAACACTGGTCCCAAATTGTTAAGTAAAAACCTTTTTCCTTTGTGATATATTTTAATTAAATTTTTTTAACTAACTTACGAAAAATGGGTTTGAAATAAAATTAGGAGCTTTGTAAATAATATTAATAGTAATTCCCATCTAGTATATGATAACCAGGATTTTAGGCAAGAGTCTGAGACATGAAAAGGCCCCTAGGAATTTTCTATTCATTTTCAACTATTAGCCAACTCTTTTTTATAAATGTACATATATCGAATAATGCAACGAAACCACCCGATTTCAGCCAGGGACTGGGCGAGTGCCTGGACGATCCGCCGACGCCGCTGGACGAGTACAACTACACGGGCGAGCTGCCGGGGATGCGGTACAATGCCAGGGGCCAGTGTCGACTGCAGTTCAACCTGACCACCGACAGCGAGGTGGGCGCCTGCTCCGCCCCCCACGAGTTCTGCTCGACGCTGTGGTGCAAGGTCAATGGCGAGTGCGTCACCCACATGCGGCCCACCGCCCCCGGGACGCTGTGCGGGCGGAACAAGTGGTGCCAGAACGGGCGGTGCGTCCGCCGCGAGGAGCTGGCGGCGGTGAGCGGGGGGTGGGGGGAGTGGAGCGAGTGGAGCGACTGTTCGCGCAGCTGCGGCGGGGGGGTGTCCACCCAGCAGAGGGAGTGCGACAGCCCGGTGCCCGCCAACGGGGGCGTCTTCTGCATCGGCGAGCGGAAGCGGTACAAGATCTGCCGCAAGCGACCCTGTCCGCCGGAGGAGCCCAGCTTCCGGGCGCAGCAGTGCGCCCGATTCGACAACGTCAGCTACCAGGGGGCCACCTACAAGTGGCTGCCCTTCTTCGACAAGAGTGAGTCACCCGTCACCCAATCCTCGATTACCTCCTCACGAATAACACTGAATAAAAGCCCCATAAATCTTACAATCTTAGAATTCCTCATATATTTCAATCTTCTTACCACCTTTTTTTGAAATCTAATAACATTCAAATCAAAGCCAATCAAAGATATTCAGTTAATAATTCCAACCTATTTAATTGTTATAGTCCCAGTTATCCTAGAATTAGCAAAAGGTCAATGAAAAGTGTGAAAACAGAGATCTGTTTACTATGTATATTTGAAAATATTTAATAACAAATAAGAAAGATTATTAATTGAGTTTAAAGTTATTTTAGATATATTCTTTATATACATACATATTAATATTACCAATATATTAAATAGGAAAGTTTTGTAATTGAATTTAAAGTTATTCTAGGCTCTTGAAAAAAGTCAACAAACTATTTTACAAAAATTGATATGCGTAACTAAAAAATATTCATTTAGAATTTAAAAAAAGTTACTTTCAAAAATGATATTCATCAGATCGGAGTGATTTAATACAATATATCCATTGGTACTCGTATCTAAACCATTTGAATTTGACTTTGAAGTTAGGCCAGTCTATGTAAATGGGCTAAAAAGTTATTTTCAAAAATGATATACATCAGATCTGAGAGATTCCATATAGTGGTAATAATATATCCATCTATCCCCCAGATAATCCCTGCCGGCTGTTCTGCAGCGACGTGGACGACACGATAATCGCGAACTGGGGCTCCACGGTTTTGGACGGGACGCCCTGCACGCTGGGCACGAACAACATGTGCATCGACGGCATCTGCAAGGTAGGGTATCCCATCTCCCATACACTCGATAACTGAGCCCTGAGCCCGAATCGCGTTTTGTTCAGAAAGTTGGTTGCGATTGGCTCGTCGACTCGGAGCTGCAGGACGATCGCTGCGGTGTCTGCGGCGGTACTGGCGATCAGTGCCAGCCGGTGAGGGACACCTTCGCCGACCCGTTCGCCGCCAAGGACGGCGCCTACGTGGAGATCGTCACCATCCCGGCCCGGGCCAGGCACATCCTCGTCCGGGAGCAGGCCAACTCGCCGCACTTCCTCGCCGTGGCCACGGCGCAGGGCGACCGCTTCTACCTGAACGGGGACAGCCTCATCTCGATGCCCGGCGAGTTCGAGATCGCCGGCGCCGAGAGCCTCTACGATCGCGTCGACGAGCAGGAGACCATCACAATACCTCAGCCCATCCAGCATTCCATATCGCTCTATGTAAGTGGCTTTTTTCAAGCATATTTACCCTTTTACCTCAACTCAAATACAACATGTGAGGGCTTTTAGAACACATATATTTTTTTAAGGTCTGAGTTGAAGGATCTCAACCGATTACTTCTAGTTATATTTTACAAGATTTTTAAGATTTTCTAACAAAGAAACCTTAATGAAACAAATAGAAAGGCATTTTCTTTGTAATGCTTAACATTGCAAACGAACTTTACCGGTACAAATTATAAGCAATTTTTTTTTAAAATATTTTTAAAAGGATGATCGTTTATATGTTCTTTTTTACGTTGTGATCATAAAAATGTGAAACATTTAAGCTACTCAAATTCATTACCTTATTTTCAACAATTTGAACAGAGAAACTATAGATTGTAAAGTTTCTGACAATTAAAAAAAATAAATATTATTCAGTCTTCATAATTTCCACTTACTAGTTTTTGATAGTCTTATGTGGCCTTATCTACTCCAATTAAAACAGAGAATATTAAATATCCAGAATTTCCACAATCTTTGTGGTGTTCTATACCTCAAAAGCTGTATACTTAAACAGGGGAAAAATGTGTTCTTTAGCTTTTATATAATACAAGTATAATCGGAACATTCACCCATTTTCCCTTTGGTTTTCCAGGCGATCGTGCGCGGCAATGAGAGCAACACCGGCATTTTCTACGAGTTCACGCTGCCCGCTCTGAATGTGAGTGCCGGAAGGCAGTTCCTGTGGCGGCTGAGCAACTGGACCGCCTGCTCCGCCAGCTGTGGCGGCGGAGTGCAGCACCGGGAGCCCGTCTGCCAGGAGAGCGGCAAGGGTGAGTGCCCCAGGGGCAGTTAGATCCGCATATTCATAATACCCAATTCCAGGACTCCTGGCCGACACGCTGCCCTGCTGGACACACTCCAAGAACAAAAGACCCCAGCGGCAGTCGCGGGGATGTGGCGAGGAGCCGTGTCCTGCTCACTGGTGGCCAGGTCCCTGGCAATTCTGCCCCCTCACCTGTCGCCCGCCGGGCTCCTCCGCGGCCACCCCGCTCCGCCGGCGGTCCGTCGTCTGCCTGGACCAGCACGACGTGGTGGTGGCCGATGCGGAGTGCGGCCCCCTGCAAAAGCCCCCGGAAACGGAGCCCTGCGAGTCCCCGCTGCCCGACTGCAGGACCAAGTAGCCCACAGAAAAGTAACCCTATTTATTGATGGAGCATACATATTTATTCAGCGAGTAAGCGATCATCCCAGATGTACTTAACTAATCATACGGACAAACAAACAAAAAAAAATATGGAAATTACATAGACTAAGGATAACGCTTAAGCGCTAGCGATAAGGCATCTTATGTATTACAATCGCGGGCTTATCGATATATATATATATATAGTATTTCGTGTTTAGTATTTAGGCTACTCAATACAGATAGATGTATGTGGAAGTGCCGGCTCTCTTTCGGTCATATCACATGGGTTGCGGGGCAGGTGGATGGGGAGTCCTAGAACCGTGTGTTATCCGGCATCTTGCGGAAGTAGGCGATCTTGTCCTTCGGCACCCGGTAGCCGTGCATCCAGCGGCTACCCTTCCGCAGGGATCCATCGATGCCGTCCTTCCACACGCCCTGCGGCAGATAAACTGAAAGAAGGCATTTATAAATACAAAATTAGCCCAGTTTAAAGTTGTTTTATGGAATTGGCAGATCCAGTCCACCCCGAAATCGCCTATTTCCGCCCTCATAACTTGGCAAATAAATGTGGTAAGATATTAAATATTTTAAGACTCAGGCAAAGCCATTTTTCGAGAATTTGGAAAGGGGTTTCATCATTGAAAATGACGAAAAGTCGACCCAAAAATAAAAACTAAACTGAAAATGCAGTGTTTTAGAGAATTAAACCACAATCATTTAGAGATATGCCACTTTGAAATCAGATATCTGTAGGAAAAGTTATGGGCTTAGAAGTGCAGGTTTTTGGTCATGGCAAAGCCATTCTTCAAAAGTTTGGAATTACAAATACAGGGCCTAAAAGATTGCTGTAAGCCATATAATTTGGGACTCACCCTCCCGCTCCTCGCGGCCTGCATGGAGGATGGGGGCCACGATGAGCTCCTCGCCCACGGAGAACTCGTCGCTGACGATGAGGCAGGCGGGATCGTGGGGATCCATCATCCAGAGGGGCCTGACCAGCGGCAGGCCCTCGTTCATCGAGGGACTGAGGTACTTCTTGAGCAGGGCGATCACCACCGTCTGGCGCACCTCCTTCAGCTCCTGGGCCACCCGGGTGACCAGGTCGCTGCGGTACTCCGAGGGCAGGTGGCTGAACTGCATGGCCGGCATGAAGGTGGCCAGCTGGAGCCAGCGGATGAAGAGTTCCGGATCGGGCAGCGGTGGCTGGGCCATCGAGTAGAAGGAGACCATCTTGGAGAGCGGTCGCTGCAGCAGATAGTCGCCCCCGATCACTCCGGGCAGCACGAAGGGATAGCCAATGACCCCGTAGTTGAGCACGGCGCCCAGGGTCTCCCGCAATCCCTCCCAGGTGGCATTCGCCGGCGGAGTGCTGAGGAAGGTGGGCGGCTTGGGCACCACACTGGCCGTGGAGACCGCCATCAGGCCGGCGCCCTCCAGACTGGCGGTGAACAGCCTGGCGTACGTGTCCGGATTGTCCAGGGTCTGGCGGCACTGGTAGTAGTGGGGCAGATTGTATCCAGTGCCCAGGTCCAGGTAGAAGCTCTGCACCCCGTACTCATCCTTGAGGCGCTGCAGCTTCTCCAGCAGCCAGGGCACCGAGGCATTGTTGGTTATGTCCAGCACGCCCGCACTGGAGCTGCTCTTGTACCTGGTCAGGGCGGGAATGCTCCGCTCCGAGTGCCTCTCGTAGATGAGGAGCTTTCGCCGCACGGCATCCTTGAAGTTCGCACTGTCCGTGCTGATGAACGGCTGGATGGTGAGGACCACCTTGAAGCCGCGGCGGTGCAGGACATCGATGGTGTCCTTGAGCGTGGGGAATCGGGCCTTGTCCACGGTGAAGTCGCCGATGTTCTCCTGCCAGAACTCGTTGATCACTATGTGGCCCAGACCCATGGCAATGGCGCTCTCGGAGTAGTCGCAAATGGTCGACTCGTTGAGGGAGTCCGCGGTCTCCGAGTGTGGTATCCGCCACACGGGCTCCTCGAGCAGCGAGTGCAGCACCTTGAACTCCTGCTCCTTGAGGCCATCCCACAGGCTCTGCTGCGTCATCAGCATGTGCAGACTGCGCATGTCCTCCGTGGTGCAGATGCGGTAGTCCAGCTGGGGCAGCGGGGTCAGGTGGTTCACGAAGGTGAACTCATCGTTGGCGGCCCGCAGGCAGAAGCGGTTCTCCGTCCGGTTGACGCCCAGTTGCAGGGGCGTCCGCTCGCTCACCTGCATGGCCACGCCGATGGAGTTGATGAAGTACCTCTTCACCCCGTTGCCAAACTGATGGATCTTGCTGTCCCCCGAGGCGTACGGCGCGAAATCGAAGTTGGCGTAGCTGAGGGACCACTCCTGACCCTTGGTGACCCCGCCACCGAACCACAGGCCATTGTCCCGCTTCAGCTCGTAGCAGTCGGTGGGCAGGAGGCCCGGGGTGAGGGCCTGCCACTGCAGCGTGTAGCAGCGGAAGACCCCCTTGTCCTCGAAGTTCAGGTGCAGTCGGGCTATCCCGTTCCACTCGATGCACACGCTGCCATCGCTCCGACGTTGGTCCTCCAAGCAGTGGAACGGGGCCGTGTCGAAGCCCAGCGTGGTGCCCAACTGGCCCGATATCACCTCCTTGTTCTCGTGGCTCAGGATCCGGAAGATGCGGTCGTGCGAGTTGAACTTGATCTTCTGGAAGTAGCTCTTCGTGAGCACCTGCTGGTGGTAGGCCACATAGGCGTAGCCGATCTGTGGGAGGGGGGTATATATAAGCCAGTGCTTTCTGGGAGGATAATATGTTTGAATAAATGGGATGTTAACTTCTTTGATCCCTAAAACTGCCTTTATGATCATGGACTTTAGAGATCTTAGATCTTTCAGTTATCTTAGTGATATTAAACAGACTTTGGTTTTAATTTATTTTACGTAGATTTAGGCAGATTATTACATTAGTGATAACATGCGATGATTATATAATAGTTAATACCTGTAGTAGCTATCCTGTAGTAGTATTTTTCAAGGCATAAATAAACTATGAATGAACATTAAAGGAATTTCCACATAGATTATATATTTAAATGCAAAAATCGTGTATGCCATGTCGTTTTTATACCCTTGCAGAGGTTATTATAATTTTGGTTAAAAGTGTGCAACGCAGTGAAGGAGAATTAAAATCATAATCAAATTAAACAAGAAAGGAAAGCTAACTTCGGGCGGAGCCGAAGTTGATATACCCTTGCAGAATACTCTGTAAATTATATTCTCCAAAATTATTCATGTGATGCATTCTAAATACTCATAAAAAATCCCAACTTCCTAACTTTAAAAACACCAAAGTTATGGCATTTCCAATCGTTCAGTTATATGGCAGTTATAGGATATAGTCGGCCGATCATTATGAAATTTGGTAGGTCAGATTGTCCGACTATATTATATATGTTTGTAAAGTTAGGAAGTTGGGATTTTATATGGGTTTTATTTTTGGCCAACCGATCCGATTTTGGAGAATATAATTTACAGAATATTCTGCAAGGGTATATCAACTTCGGCTCCGCCTGAAGTTAGCTGTTTTATTGCTTATTTTTCAGACTCATTGCAGATCTTGCTAGATTACCAAAAGGATTAAATATATAATATTATTGAATCAAAACAATTGTGGAATGATTTTAAATTTCTGTTTCGAATCAATGTTTAAGACATTTAAACAGCAAGCACTATGTACTATGACATTACTTGTTTATAGGAAATTAATAGGAGTAAAATTGGACATGTTTTTCGGTCCAAAATTTGAAAATTGGTCCATACCCAGGAATAATTTTGGGTCGTTCGCTCAAAAGGTTACAAATGCTAGATAGTATCTATCAATATATTGGCTGTATGTGCGCCAATATATTGATCAAATAAACGAAGCAGAAGATTATTTTCAGATTGTAGATTTGTTTTCGAAGAAGTATGCAATTATTCCGCGGTTTTTTTGGTTTCCAAATGACTTAAAAAACAAATAAAGCACCTTTGTTGTTTTGCAAAAAAAACAAATATAAAAATAAATTAAAATAAGCGAACATAAGCTCATGTCTATTTATATGCTAGTCCATATGGCCGACGGATGAGAGACTTGGACGGCCACGTACTTTAGATAAGAATATATTATATTTTATAAATTTTTAGGCTTCGTTGTTTCTTCAACAACCAGGTTCATTTCAGTTTTAATTTAAATTTGTTTTGAGTAGGTCGAACAACTTAAGATGCTGAGGCTATTATCCTATTTCCTTGGCTTACTAATTTTTCCAAGTGTACAAGGAGGAATTGCGTCCAATTCAAAGGATCAGTCGTTGTGCGTTCTCCAAGATGAACCAAGACAGTGCGGCTCCTTTTGCCTGGCCGCACTCAACCCTCTTTTCGACCACTCTCGCATTATCCGAAAAAGGTTGGATGAAATCGAGGCAGGGCAGACAGCCCTTAGGGATTCCTTTAGGATGACCACGGCGCAAGGCCAAGAGGATCTAAAGGCCGGACTCGATTCGAGACACAAGCTGGCGGAAGAACAACATATGGCTGTGAACTCCGAAATGAAGAACCAACTGCAGGAACTTAAGAACAAACTGGAGGGCCAGCACACGGGGCTCCAGGAATCCGTGAGCAAGATCATCACAAAAGAAGACTTCGCGAATTCAATTAAGGCTGTGCAGACCAAGCTGGATGCGAGATTGGACAGAACGGAGGAACTTAGGACGGTGAGTTACGGAAAGACAGACATCCTTTCGGTTCCTATCGAAAGTGTTTATCTATGTATATAGGTAAATTGGATGTACAAAATCACAATAGTAACAGTTTGTTTTAGATTATTTAATAATACTGCACTGCAATCATGCTATTGCATGTAGAGCTCTATTATGATATATTCAAATTTCTTTCCTTGCATTATTTTAGTTTCGAATTGACGCTGCCATTTCTCGGTGTATTTGGAATCAATAGAAAGATTAATTGGATAAAACATCCACGTTCTGGGTTAACCTCAATTAAGATTTACCCCAGGAAAAAACGAATTAGAATATTGAAAACGAATGCAATTATTATTGTTTTAACGCCTGTTCTTAATCATTTTGTACAGATAAAAATAATAGCCGATGCCAACGATGAACTCAAAAGCCAAGTAAATACCCTAAAAGACACCATAAAAGACTTGCAGAGTCAGTTAACAATATCCGAAGGTCAAATCAAAAGCAAAGAAGATATTTTAAGGGTGAAAGAGGAGCAAATCAAAAGCAAAGAAGATATTTTAAAGGGACAGACAGCCCTTAGGGATTCCTTTAGGATGACCACGGCGCAAGGCCAAGAGGATCTAAAGGCCGGACTCGATTCGAGATTCAAGCTGGCGGAAGAAAAACATATGGCGGTGAACTCCGAAATGAAGAACCAATTTCAGGAACTTGGAAACAAAGTGAGCAAGATCATCACAAAAGAAGACTTCGCGAATTCAATTAGGGCTCTGCAGACCAAGCTGGATGCGAGATTGGACAGAACGGAGGAACTTAGGACGGTGAGTTACGGATAGAAAGACATCCTTTCGTGTTCCTATCGGAAGTGCTTATCTCTGTTCATTTGTAAATTGCATCTAAAGAAAGCACAAAAGTAAGAGTTTTTTAGCCCATTAAATAATACTGCACTGCAATTATGCTATTGCTTTGTGTAGAGCTCTTTTAGGTAATATTCAAATTTATATCCTAGCATTTATTTTAGTTTCGAACTGACTCTGCCATTTCTCTTCGTATTTAGAAGTTGTCCGATTTTTTTTTTGGTGTAAGCTCAAGTTAGATTTACTACAGTAATCAACTTATTAGAACATTGAAAACAAATGCAATGATTATTGTTTTAACGCCTTTTCTAAATCATTTTGTACAGATTAAAATAGTAGCCGATGCCAACGATGAACTCAAAAGTCAAGTAAATACCTTGAAAGACACCATAAAAGACTTGCAGAGTCAGTTAACAATATCCGAAGGTCAAATCAAAAGCAAAGAAGATATTTTAAGGCTGAAAGAGGAGCAAATCAAAAGCAAAGAAGATATTTTAAAGGCGAAAGAGAAGGAAATCAAAAGCCAGCAGAATGACCTTAAAAGTAGAGATGAACAAATCTCGGACTTTAAGACACAAATTGGAGCGATTGAAAAAACAAAATCAGAACTATCTAGTCAGCTTTCGGAATACCAAATAAAACTCAGGGAGATGGAACCATTTAAGGTGTCATGTGCGTCGTCTCCACCTGGTTGGACTGTAATTCAGAGACGCATTGACGGATCCGAGAACTTCGATCGAAACTGGAATGACTATAAATCTGGATTTGGGAATGTCAGTGGAGAATTCTTCATCGGGCTGGAAAAATTGCATCGGATGACTGAGGCACGACCCCACGAACTCTACATTAAACTTGGAAAGGTTGATGGATCCACCAGCTACGCTCATTATGATGACTTTAAGATCGGGAGTGAGGAGGAATTGTACGAGTTGAAGAATGTAGGAAAATATTCTGGTGAAGCCGGAGACTCACTCATATACCATAAGAACCAAAAGTTCTCCACATTTGATCGGGATAATGACAATCATAAAAAACATTGTGCCAACGATCGTGGTGGCTGGTGGTACGATAAATGTCTTATTAGGTATTTCTGTTTATATATTTCTGCTCTTATTAAATCATCTTACTATAATCACTTCAAATTACAGTGCGCTCAATGGAAAATACTTCGAAGGTGGCAAAGGTCATCTTGGAATTAATTGGAGCTCATGGCATAACTACGACTATACTATATCACTTACGTTTTCTGAAATGATGATAAGGCCCAAGTCCTTATAAAAAGCACTGTTTAAATATGAAAGATATATATATATATATATAACAATGACTGGCAGATATCACTAACGTTCACTGAAATAATGAGAAGGCCCAAGTCCTTATGAGTCGCATTGTTTAAGTATGAAATATTTTAATACTAATAAAAAATATTAAATCTATACTGTACTCTTAATGCTGTCTGGTATTCCTTTGATTTTATTTGATGAAATGGGAGATTTGATAAGGTGATTGAGATTATTTTACAACTGATCTGCGTATTTTAGTAACATAAATGGTAAACTTTTTGTAGACTTTGCTAACTTTGAGTCCTGAATCCGGAATCCTGAATCCGGACCCCGGGAAACATTCATTCAACGGCACTCCCTATATAAACGATGGGGACTATGCAAGTTTCCGCACAACTTTTCGTTCGAATGCCGTTATTGTTATTAATTTGCATACTTATAAGTTTTTGTTAAGTCATTATGATGGGTATGTGAGGAAGTTTGGGGAAATGATCTGAAGAAGAGTACTTTCCAGCCTAAACAGACAATTATTCTTGGGTCCGCATATTGAAGGTGGTTGCTACCCAAGGGGCAAAGTCAAGGCAACGATTGCTCTGCTCTGGTGTTGAATGAGATTCCCGAAATCGATCCTAATACCGGAAGACGGTATCTGCGCACAGATAAGAATAACCATCTGCGGTTCTAGAAGAACTGTTTCGGACGGACTGTCCGTCTGTCCGTTTCTACGTAAACTATTCCTTCTGTTTTTAAGCTATCTGCTTGAAACTTTCCCAAAAGTTGCCTTTCTATTGCAGGTAGTATTTAAGTGGGAACGAGCCAGATCGGGCGACTATATCATATAGCTTCCATAGAAACAATCGAAAAAAAAAAATCAAAAAATTATAACTTCGTTGTTTATTATTAAACATTTTGTTTTGCCTTGATATAAGCATGTCCGTCTGTCCGTCTGTCTGTTTATACGCGAACTAGTCTCTCAGTTTTAAAGATATCGAATTGAAACTTTGCACACACCCTTCTTTCCTTTGCACGCAGTATATAAGTCGGAACGGGATCGGCCGACTGTATCCTATAGCCGCCATATAACTGATTAATCGGAAATGCCATAACTTTGGTGTTTGTAAAGTTAGGAAGTTGGTATTTCCTATGAGTTTTATTTGGCTAATCAATCCGTCCTACCAAATTTCATAAGGATCGGCCGACTATATCCTATAGCTGCCATTTAACTGAACTATTGGAAATGCCATAACTTACAGAATATTCTCCAAGGGTATTTCAACTTCGGCTCCGCCCGAAGTTAGCATTCCTTTCTTGTTTTTTGTAAAACCGTTGTCAAGATGTCAAATAAAAACAAGAAAGGAAAGCTAACTTCGGGCGGAGCCGAAGTTGAAATACCCTTGCAGAATATTCTGTAAATTATATTCTCCAAAATTATTCATATGATGCATTCTTAACACTCATAAAAATCCCAACTTCCTAACTTTACAAACACCAAAGTTATGGCATTTCCGATCAATCAGTAATATGGCGGCTATAGGATATAGTCCGCGAACCTTATGAAATTTTATTGGTCGGATTGATTGGCCAAATATAAAACCCATAGAAAATCCCAACTTCCTAACTTTACAAACACCAAAGTTATGGCATTTTCGACCAATCAGTTATATGGCAGCTATAGGATATAGTCGGCCGATCCTTATGAAATTTGGTAGGTCGGATTGATTGGCCTAATATAGAACCCATAGGAAATCCCAACTTCCCACCTTAACAAACACCAAAGTTATGGCATTTCCGATCAATCAGTTATATGGCAGCTATAGGATATAGTCGGCCGATCCCGGCCGTTCCGACTTATATACTGCGTGCAAAGGAAAGAAGGGTGTGTGCAAAGTTTCAACTCGATATCTTTAAAACTGAGAGACTAGTTTGCGTAGAAACAGACAGACGGACAGACGGACAGACGGACAGACAGACGGACAGACGGACAGACGGACAGACGGACATGCTTATATCAACTCAGGAGGTGATCCTGATCAAGAATATATATACTTTATAGGGTCGGAGATGTCTCCTTCACTGCGTTGCACACTTTTGACCAAAATTATAATACCCTCTGCAAGGGTATAAAAAAAGCGATGTGATAAACTGCTTAAATGGGGGCTTAAATCATCAAAATATATTTTTGAAAACCCATAAAAGCCAGTTGGACGTAAGGCATAATTGTTATCTAAGTGAACAAAATACTTTTATCTTGCGAAGCCAGTTCAATGCCTTGAGTTTGCTGTGACAAGCTTAAATCAACCTGGAAAATAGCATGAAGTCATCGTCTTATTTCTACTAAAAGTTCTTCTATTGATTTCCGTCTCTTGGGAATCTTCGAATGTTTTTTTATTGTTTTCAGTAATAAACATTGCTGATTACTCCCCATCAGGTTTATGATCTCGGACTGCTGCTATTCACTCATTATGCTAGTGATCTGAATTTACTGGGTGAATGATGATTGAGTGAACAGATTGCTAGATCAGATTTAGTCCGCTTACCAGAAATATGATGATGAAAAACATAATGATGACGAATATCTTGATTTTGTAGTCCTTTGTCTCCCGCTTCTTTTTCCTTATCAGCTGTGGAAAGGCCTACGGATACGGATCCAGAGATACAAGGTAGTTATTTTCAATTGACCTTTGAACTCTCTATTATCAGAGATTAAAGAGTACCCACCTGCATCTTCTCGCGAAGCAAACTGGCCAAGGAATTGACGCTGGTGATGGAGGCCTGGTTGGAGGCCAAACTGTGGCTATCGAAGTCACTGGCCAACATCTCCTTGCTGTTTAACCGCAAAGCGGGCAGGGGGGCAATCGAGGCACGTCTCCGGCTGCGGAAACGATCGCTGCAATTACAATATAGATTTACAATAAGTAAAGGCAATCTTTTATTGTTACCATATGGTGTAGAACTTATAACAACTAATAACTGGTAGCACTGCAAGCCAATAAATAAAATAAATGTATTTCAATCTAAAGCGCTTTTTTTTTAACTTTTCGTAATATTTTTCCATCTTTTAAATATATGATTCTCCTCTTAAAAACTGTAGACTTTGAACATAAATATTTTATTCATATTGACATAGCAAGAAGACCTACGCATTCTGTCTCTTTGATATACATATACATTTACCTATACCTATAAAAAGTACAACAAGTGTCGCAGAGATAGGACATACATTTATTACGAGCCCGATAAGTAAAGCTGTCGTATATATTCCAATGTCAGCTGATGCGTTGCACATGGCAAAAATATCTGAATGAATTGAAACATAAGTAAAAACTTGGCACATAAGAATAACAACATAATAACAATCCATTTAAAAGACAAGTGCATAGCAAAACTATGGTTTGATATGTATGGTAATGATATCTCAACTTTGGAATGATTCCTAATATGTAATAAAAACTAAAACTGAATATTTCTTTGAATATCGAAATTCACCAGTTCAGAATATAATGCCATGAAGAAAATTTGTTTTGTTCGTTAGATTTTTTCCGTGCAGCGGTTGCGACATGTCGAAATCCGAATAAGATAACCAGAGGGGAATTATACAGACGAGACGATGCACCCCCGTGAGTCGTAAACCATGGACCCTGAACTTGCAACGCGATCGGGGCCAGCTTATCGCCCTTATCGGGGACGGAAGACAGTCGTTAAGCGTATTTCTCGGGGCCCAGAGTAATTTCTGTTTGCATAACGCACACTTTCTGCTCCGTCGGTATGCAAATCGCGCGTAAACAAATCGCACAACCAAAAAATGGCAAAACAAAACACGAAAATCTGGGCGGCTGATATTGTGCTCTATAATTATATATACATATATATACTTGCTTGGCCTGATTTATTTACAGTTGATAAGCGGCTTGGCAGCTCTCGAAGTCGTAAACACTCCCCGGGGCCTATAGCCGATAAATATATATATGTATATATGTGTATATATAATTGCAACTCGAATAGTTCGAGATTGAGATACTTCCACTAGTATGCGGATGCTATCACGCCCAATCACAGTCATCAACTGAGCCGAGATCCGTTTATGTCGCCATAGCCCAGTAACAGATACAGATACAGATACAGCTCCAGATCTGTAGAGTCCGGGTCGCCGGAGCTTCCTCCAAATTAACTTATCATCAGCAAGCAGATTGGAGACCCGTTACCGTCTCCGCCTGTAATGTGCTTAAGCACTTAAATTGCCCTCATCGCGTGTGTGTGCTGGCAATAGCTGTATGACACGGGACTTTGGAGAGATCTCGGGGAGATCCAACTGTAGTTTTTAGTTTTAAGCCGAAGGCTGTATGACACAATACCTCAAGGATTTTTTAGTATCTTTAGAATCTTTGAAAATTTAAATACTTATGTGGCTTTAGGTATTATCGAAATGGCATTTATATCTTTGGAAAAAACTTAAGGCTGTATGACACAAGACCGTAAAGAAATCTCGGAGCGGTTTGGCTTTTTATTTATTTGGTAAATATGATAAAGCTTTGTTATCTTTGAAATAATCAAAAAACTGTATGACACGGAATTGTGGAGAAATCTTGGATAGATCCATTAATACTATTTGTATTTTCAAGAAATCTCTCAGTATCTTTGGGACTTAAGCGAAATCTCAAAAAGCTCCATGTGAGCTAAACGTTATAGAGTTTCATTTGTTTTTTTAAGAATTAATGCGAGAAAACTCAATAACCCATTTTTTGGTATTACTGAAATAGCCAAGACTTTGAATGCATTATACCTGTATAACACTGAACTTAAAATCAACCAAGAAGATGTTGTACAAATAGTTTAAACTGTTTTTATGTTCAACAGAGCTTGTAGTCAAAAAAGGGTTAACTACTCTTCAATTTCCTGCATTTATTTAAGATGCAACCTATGAGTTCCCATGCTGATTTTTAATCAGCACTCGAAAATTTACAATGCAATTAGAGATAAGAGAACCAAAGTATTGTATTAAAACAGCTAGTTTGAACAGCTTTAAGTCAGATAACTAATCTGGAAATTAATATATGTAGTGTCAATAAATCAATTCTTTCAGGGGGATTTTCATTTTAAATTGGATGAATTATTCAATAGAATTAAGAATCTAAAATTACACGGCAAATGTTTTGTTTTAAGATCGGCTTAACATAGATATTCTTATGTATTCAACTGTGTAAAAGCAATACAAATATATTTCGCCTATCATTAGTAACCATTTGCAACTGCCATAAAATAGGCACAATGATCAGTTTTGTAGTGATCTATATTATTTTTCCTTTTCGGAATTACCTTACTAAAAGGCGATGTTACGCCCCGTGTTTTGGGATCTATCTCAATTTTAATGACTGTTATTTGGCCAGCAGTTTCCCGATACCAATACCAAATAGGCAATCAGAGGAATTCACAGCGCAACTTAATTCAAATTGCCGAGGCGGGGAAAAATCGAATGAAAATCACCATTAAATTAGCATGGAAGTGGGCAGTAACTGTAAACCATACTTGGAATGGGGTGGGGGCTATGGGGGCTTGGTGTTGGAAATCGGGCGTTAATATGGGCGGAATGTTGGGAAAGGCACGTTCCACTCAAAGTCGACGCCACAATTGAATTACTGTCGTTCGGAGACAAAAGGCAGCGACTTTCAATTAATTAATCTAATTGCCCGATGAATCAAATGGGAAATGTGCCGAATGACAGCGTGAGTTCAAATTAAAGCATCCCGATTCTGGATGGTAAATGGCAAAGAATGGAGTATCCTGTCGGTGGCCTTTTATCTTGAAGGATCTAAACAGTGGCCATTTAGGCTAATCATCATTATCATGAACTGACTCACTATTTGTTTAATACGAATTTGCACGCATTGAGTTACTTTGCTTTGCGTTTGAAATATCAATTAAAGAATAATGAAGTTGCAACTGTGCAAAAATTTTAATAAGGAATAAATTTCAGCAGCCTGGAAACATTTTTTAGTCAAGTCCATAAATCGTATGCCAATAACTCCAAAAAATAATGATCATACTCTAGTGCAACAGGAGTATAGTATAGTATAGTATAGTAAAAACAAACAAATTTTAAAGGTAAAAGGAAAGTTGCTTGCATATAATTCATGGGTTTTATGGGCTTATATGAGTAGCATCAGTAAAAAATTAAAAAATGGGGTCTTAAAAAATGGCTTGAAAATATTCAAGAGCCTTTAGAAATAAATATAAAAATACAAAAATAATAGAAAAGAAAAATCTTACTTAAAAAAGTGATACACAAATGTAAATATTAAAAGCATAGAAATACTTGACAATTATATATTAATCATATTAAATCATTATTAATCATATTAACAACGACATTTTAAATGGTATTTAAAAAGATTAAGCTGTAAATGATTTGTGTCTATAATTATGTTAAAAATGTGTACTAAATTATAGACTTTAATTTGTTATATATATTTGTGTAACCAGGACATATATGTATGTATGTCTAGCTAGGCTAACCACTCACCGGTGAACTGGTCTTCTGGCGTTCCCGAACTCGTCATCGCTGTCATCGTTGGCGTTGGCGAAATTGATGGCCGTACCGCTGACGACCTTATCCGGCGTATTCGCCGATGTCGTCGGCGCCGTAATTCCCGGAGTGCCCGGAGTGGCCGGAGTTCCAAGGCTGGAGGCCGCATCGTCGGCTATCTATACATATATATATAAAACAGGAATTTATATGGCCAATAGTGACTATTTCCCTTTTTTTTGTTACACTATATAGATAAAGCAAACGGTAAACAATTGTAACCGAAAGTGTGGGATTTGGAAGGGAGGGGGGGGTCTACTGGATCGGTTCTGCTCGGGGTGCTGGGCTTTTGGCACCTGCCTACACTTGGGCAAGGTGAGTGCAATTAGCACGAAGGCGTCACCGCAGCAGAGAACCTCGTCAAGGTTCCTCAATATAACCGCAAATAATAGTAATATCAAGCACTTGAACACCATATTTAGCTGTTAGCCACACTTAGTACCTGCCTTATCCCTATCCAAATCCGCACTGATATCGAGTATTATGTCGGTGTCCTCATCCTTTTCGGGCGGCTGATCCTCATTGGAAACACTCGACAGGATGAAGCGGCTGTTGGGTGAGCTCATTTTTGGCACTCAATAATTATATCACTCAACGTTGGTACTTTTACACTTTTTTGTAATGTTAAATTATCATATTTTTAATATAGTTTCTAAAATGTATAAAAGCTTTTATTGGTAAGTCGAATGTTTGTCTCAAACATATACGCACAATTTATTAAACCACAGAAAAAAACAATAGTATTTTATAAATTGATAAGATATTTTCTTTGTATACTAATTTTTGAACAACACATATTTTATTATTCTGATTCACTGAAAATTAAAATAGGCCAGAGATCCGATTCAGATATCTTGGTAATTTAAAACTCCTTAATGGAAAAAAATATAGTCCAGAATAATCTCAATATTTTGTTGTGTTGTTAAAACATAAAAAATATAGGTCACCGATCCGAACGCTATTGATGTCGCGATCGCACTGTTAACCGTTGATAATTGCTGGATTGCTATTGCCTGAATATTGTTTTTGAAGCCTCAATTTATGCGTTTTAATCGCTCTGTCTCTGCCTCTGCTACCGCCTCTGCCTCGGCCGCTGTCGACGTCGACGTCGGCAGCGCAGTCAGAATGGGGCGTTGAGTGGGAATATTCACACCCACACTCAGAATAACACTAACCAAGTTGACTCGACCCAAAGCCAAGTGAAAAGCCAAGCGAAAGGCCGCGAGTGAGTGGGAATTTGATTTTGATAGAATTACCCGGCAGTCGTAAATTAATTGTGGCCAGCCTGATTGGTTATGTAGTAAGGCTTTAGCTTTTTAGCGCCGAGCGGTGGCGCTCGATTTAGCCTTTAATCGTGACGGCTGGCCGCAAATAGATACACTGCGAATAACGCATATTATATAGGTACAAAATAATAATATTTCGATTAAGCAATATTTAATATTTGGATTCCTAAGCGTAAACTCAAAAATAATAAGAAAATAAACAAGGGCCAACACCTAATAAAAGAATTTATGGTATCAGGAGATCAAAAAGGTATTTTGTTTTCCAATGGTTTAAAAATTATAAATAGTTTTATATTTACTTTTCAAAAGCCTAATACAAATGATTTTATTGATTGAAAAAAAGGTTAACCATTTTTTTCCTGTGCAGGTTTTTGTTATTGCAGTGGCTCGGAGTCGACTAATTTTTTGCATCTGAACTGATGGGGCTTTCTTTATGGGTGTGCTCCCATTCTGTAACCGGTTGAAAGACACGTTAACTGAACCGCTTAACATCCAGCTAGCACCCGTTTCGAGTTGGTTTTGGTCGGTTAACTTTATTTAACTTATGCAAAAGCGTTAAATAAACATGAGTGTTTATATATTTTTAAGACCTAGTTACAATGAGTATAAATTAAAGGTAGAATATAACTCTAATTGACCCTGCTTGTGACACTTATTTGTCCCTTTGTGTATTTATTTATACTTTATTTTGGGGTCTCTCTTCGTGTAAAAAGCAGTAAGTTTCCTGCCACCAAATGAAAGATGAAAAACCATTGCATACTTCCGGGCCGCCTCATCAAAGACCACACTGCGTATGTGTGATTTTTTTGTGTATGACAGTTGATTGCTTGGGTACATCACACATACGCCGCATTGGCCGGACCACGCCCCCTTCGCCCGCGCGACGGCTTATTTGCAGCTCTATAATTAGCGCAAGTCATACATCGCTTCTTTCTGACATCAGTAATGAGTTTGAGTGTTAACACATCAAAAATAATAGACAGCATCTCCCACGGAAAAATAATACGGGATGCGCTAATAATTCAAGTTAGATATTCTAGATGGGGTGAGGCCGGAATAATATAAATATTTGTGGGAAAGATCAGTAATCAATCATAATTGCATCACTTCGATCAGTACACAAATATAATTGCTTAAAGCACAAATATATATATATATTTTTTAAAGACCAATGAACCAGTCTTAACTTCTTTTAATTTGTACTGAATTAATTGTTTCGGATTATAATATCTTGTTAGCATAAATGTTTATGCTAATTTTAAAATCACTCGGAAGCTATGAATTCGTATTTGGAGCACTATGCATATATTAATGGTATATTAATTTGGTATATTATAATTTTTGGTGGATATTTAAACCTCTCTTAAATTAGGGCCTTTCGATATCTAGATAATTTATGCTTTCAATCATACTTTTCATTTACGTTTAATTGCATGAAATGTACATACATATATTAAATTACTTAAATTGTTTTGTTTTTGATAATCTATGTTATTCTTGGGGCTTAACCAAAACAATTTGTAACCCTTAAATTTCAAGCAAGAGCAAAAGTGATTAATTTATAACCATTATTCGAAAGGGGTTATTATAGTGTAACCCAGCAGATGTATTGTATAACTAAAGTGCTAAAATAATGGTGACCATTTGTACCTTAGGACCATCATGTGACTATTAACTGGATTTCGGGCTTTTGTCACATGTGGATTGTTTGCAAACTTCATATAATTAAAGCTCAATTAACGGTTGGATATTATTTTGTGGAATTTTCTGTAAGCCAGCGAGAATCGCCGAAAGCGAGGAATCAGACTAGAGGCGATGACGCTTCGCTTAATTACGCATTGTATTTTAATTTTGAGTGGGGCTCAACTGCTTAACTGGTTTGCTGCAATTATATATTTAAAACACAAAGCGCCTATGCGGAGTGACCGAACTATAATATACCCTCCACTAACATTTCATTTAAGGAAGCATGTAAAAAACTTAAATTGGCTACATTTTTTTAAATCTAGATAGAAAGAAATATCTCTAAAATCAGACAAGTCTTTTTCTAGTCATATCTTGGAAATCACCCTAAAATATATATCTACCTGAAACTAAAAATAAATTTGTTGAGAATCACATGTCTTATATATATATAATATAATATATTTATAGATCTTTACATTTTTAAGATCTTGATTTGTTATTGTTTAAGAATTTATGTTTTTTAGGGTGACATACTATACTTTTGATCGAATACAAATGTACTTTTTTATCTATAAAATATGTTTTGGAATAATATTCTCCAAATTTTACGTTATGTTCAGACTTAAAATGAAAAACACAAAGGGACAAATATTGTTAGAGTAGATGTAATAAAACTCACAATCTCTTCGTGCAGGGCATCCTGTGGCTGCATCTGGTGTCGCAGACGCAGAGCCTCTAGATCCAGGGCATTGATGCCCGAGGGCATCGAAATCGAGTTCCGCCGGAGTCCCGGGGCGAAGGCTTCTGGCGAGGGCGTGGTCGAGGTGGTGGCCTCCGTTTCCTTTTCGTTGATCACTTTAAGGAGCGGCAGCTCCACGTTGCGTCGCTCGCTGAGGGATTGCTTTCTGGCCATTGAACCCAGAAGTTGTTTCTTCTCCGGCTCTGGAGACCCCCCTTCCCCCTTGTACCGCTCGTACCGCTCGTACCCCCCATCCCCATCCCCATCCGTATCCGTATCCGCGTCCGCGAAGGCCAACTCCGGATGCTGGCCATTGAGCGCCTGCGCGGCACCCGATTGCGAGGAGTGAGCCATTTCTCCTGCCGCTTCTGAATTCCAGCGGCTGCGTTCCAAACGCGATCGCGTTCCACTGGCGAATGAAAGGGTTGAGCGCCAAGCGGAACCCAAAATCGCCGGCAGAGCGAAAGAGAGCGATGGGGGGATGGGGTGATGGAGAGAGAGGGACAGAGAGGGAGTGAGCGGGCGGCTTCGATTGCCATCGCTGTTTGCCTTTAATCAGCGCTTATCATCGGTCAGCGATAATCACACACCGACCAAAAAAGTGTATCAAAATAATACTATTTTTAGATTGATCAATTATTATTTTCTTTAATTTGTTATTGAAAAAACAAGCATGCTAAAAAATAATACATAATAATAAAAAATAATACATTGAACAAACACCTGGGCTTTCTTTTCTTTGGATTTAAAAACATTATTACAATTTTTAGATTTTAAATGTATATTATTTAAAAAAATTCACCTGGTAAATTAAACTATTTTGAATAATTCAGAAGTCGTGAGTGTTTAAACACAAAACTAAAAAAAAATATTTAAGGACTTAATTTTCAATTCTCTTTACAAAAATCCAATGAAAAAAATGATATTAAAAGAAAGAAGCACTGAAAAATGATAAAATTATGATGTTTAGCTACGGAGTTGTAAGACAAACAAAATGAGTCTGATAAATTTAATTTAATTTTACTTAAATACTACTCTATAGAAAGTGAGTTAAAAGGTAGAAAATTGTCCGGCAATAAATTCGTTCATTCTTTGTAATGCTGGATTTTCGGATTATAGTCTTAATCGCAGTGCACTGGTTACGCAGATATAGCTGATCTACATCCCAGCTTCCCCCCTGAACACTCTTCCCCTTTTCTTAAACCTTCCTGTCGCTTCTGTTTGAACTCTGCGACGGCTCTCATATTGATTCAGTTAATTAAATTCGTTTTTCAGCCATAAGCCCATTGCGTTGATCGCATTTGTTTGGCTAGCTAATTAGGCGTAATCTCGCTGTGGCTCTCTTTCGCTCTTCCCCGTAGAATTCTCGACCTTGTTTCATCAGTAAACGTACACGACAAGAAAAAAATCAATCGCAAAATTAATCAACTGACAAAGTCAAGAGCTAAAACTCGTTCGTCTGCCGATTCGATCAATTCAATCGAGCAGCGGTAGCGGCAGCGGCCAGTTTTTATAATTACATGTGTTACCTGATAAGGTAAACAGAACCAACCCAACCACCCACAACCCCCGCCCCCTTCCCGCTCCAAACACCCCCTCCTGCTCCACGGTATAATATAATCTCACGGGGCGGAATAGTAATACTAATTCGCAATATTGTTTAACAAATTGCACTCATAAATTCTCTCGAAGTGGGCAAATATTTGACGATTGAGCTATATTTATGATTAAGGCATTAACAAAGGGAAGAAGAGGAGATAGAGGCGGTGCTGGAATATATAGAAAAAGTGAACGCTTCCGGTTTAGTTTGTTAGCTAGAAATTAAAAAAAATTTCAACCTATCCGAAAAGTGGTTTTTAAATTGTATATCTTGTGTTATACTATTGATATTAATTCATTATTTTTTTTTGTGAGTCTAAACAAAAAATTAAATTTCCGGTATTCGAAATGCTATTATAGCCAGTGTACACTGTACCTAAGCCAAAACGTACGAGGCAATCAGACTGAATCACATATTCGAGACGGTAATAAAACGATTTAATGAAACAAAAAAAACCAGCTGAACCATTTAACTTTTACAGCTCCTGATAAAACCCACTACAGTGCGGTTTAGGAATAAGTTCCTACATTATATGTAAGCTCCGCCGGAAAAATAGAAAACAATAAAATGCTAATTTATCGGTACAGCATTTTATATATAATAATCCTCTAGTAATAGTTTTTACTGTACCACGTGAGAAGCCACTAGGCCAACACTCCACCAACTGATGTAAAAGCGAATTGCAAAAATTCAATACCGATGGCGAATTAATAAACACTTGTACGCCTCGTTATAATGCCGTGAAGCGATGCCCGAGTTCAGAATTAATGAACCCAGATCGTAGGTTGTTAATTGAAATGCAACCCGCGATTCGATGCCAAAGTCACCCACCATCAAAGTTGGTCAACTCTCGAAACATGTGCGGATATTTCCAATTAGCCAATAACATTATCATTTGCAGAACTTACAGCCTTAACCATGGTGTTTTTTTTATCGTTTTTGGCCAATTTTGTGAAAACAGCTATGGGTTTTCTTATATTTTCTGTACAAAAGAAACGCAGTTATACAAACCTGTTTTAACCAAAGACCATCTTTTAACAGATGAAAAAGTTGTAACTCTGCCATTGTTATCTACATACTATGCAAAAGGTAAGAACTTTAAACTATTCATACATCTAAAAATTACTCAAATAAATAGTATTATTTGAATACTCTTAGTACGTATAAAAAGATGAAGTAATTCAGTTTTTACATAGTCTAAATAATTTGATCTGGAACGCAAAGATCGCACAAGAAATTCATGAAGTAATTTTGAAAAGGGGAAAAATGCGATGTTTTTATTATTTTTTCAATAAATTTTTTAAATTTGTTCATTTAGTTTAGTTGTACACTTAAACGTTTGATGGTTTTTCCCAGTTCTTATGCGCTTTTATTTTTAATCTGTCATTTGACTTATTTTGTTGTATTAAATGTGTAAGAAAACATTGATAATTATTTTCGTATTTGTTTTAAGGAATGTATCTTTTGTTAGCGTATATATTTGTTCGATATATGTTGCTTCTGTTTTCGCGTTCCCCCAGACGCCAATCACTTTTGTTTTGCTCAACATCTATGGGACAGAAAAACAATAATAAAATAAATAACTACAGATCGAAGTTAGTTGAATAGTATTATTAATTATTATATGGAATACACACAAATCTAAAATAAGCGCTCGCTACATGTAAATGGCCAAAAAGAGACAAAAAAAAAGGAATAATAAGAATAAACATAATTTTAAATTCACATTATGGTAGGACTAAAACTAAACATAATAAATACATTACGTGGACTACACACCTTGAGAGATTAACAAATCCAATACAGATACGAAAAAGATATGGAATCAATTAAAGAATACGTAAAATTAATCGTAATAATTGTGTAAATTGTAAATATCACAAGCAGACGTCACTTGCATCGTTGATAAATGTATGCCTATATATGCCATTTCTATAAGTATGCGGGTGTATAATGTTCTGCCTTAAATTGTGTGAAATTGTTTATGTTTTTGTAATGTTATTTTTGTCGATTTCCGTCGTGAAAGAAAGCTCTCGATTTTCGCTATTTGTGTTCTCTCTCTTTCTTCTGTCCGCCTGCCATCTCTTTCTGGGTTAATTTTTGAGTTCGGTTTTGAGAGTTTAGTTGAGTTTTGAGTCTCGTTTTCGCATTTGTTCAATAACTATTAACGTTACCTTAATTTTAACTAACAGTTTCTATAGAAAGTTTTCGAATGAGTACATTATTTTCAACATTACATCGCTTTAGTTTACTGTTAAATTTATATTGTTTCGTTTAGCATTTGCTTGTTGCCAACCTGCCTTTCTTTTGCGTTTACTCTGATTTCGGTTTGTTGCGTTCAGTTGAGTTCGTTCTAGGCTTTCCTACGTACATACAAATAAATAAATGATCAATGTTTGTTGATTTGATTGCTAAACATTATAATTAAAATTGACTTTTTACAATTTATTTTTCATAGACTTCCTTTTAAGCCGCTGCTTTCATATGAGCAAAATATACAAACAAAACAGAACAAAAGGTATTTGGAAAAGTATGCATTAATAATTACGCTGAGGTTGGCTTAAATATACTCTTCGATATATTTTTTTGTGTCGTTTATAATGTATGCATGTCTGTGAGTGGTGTGTGTATATTTATATATATTGTATAATGAGAATCGTCGGTTCTGCTTGATCTAAATTGGTGCCTGTGTTTGCTCTATGTGCTAAGTGCCGAAAACATTTGAAACATTTTTGTTGCTGCTGTTAACATTTTCCAACTCCGTTAATATCCGTTTGACCAGACCATTCCATCCAATCCTCCTTCCTAACTGGAGCATTGAGAGCCAAGGCGATTGCAATTGCTTGTCAATGTACAAATTATATATGTGTATATATATCAGTGCCAAATATACTTTACAATATAAATGGGTGGTGAGGCTTTAGGTGCAGCAGTTTGGCAAGCACGAATCTGAGTCTTCAGATTCCGGAGCGCCCAAAAAACTGACCAGCCGGAATATGGCATGCTAACCGAAGGGGATGTGGTCGTATGTGGGTTTAGAAGCGGAGAGGTCAGCGACTGGGTTGGATCCACCGACCACCTAACGAACAATGTGCAATGCCTCGGTCCGCCTGGTGATGTTCGGTATGGTGCTGGGCTGCTTAATCTGTGCTTCCTGCCGTCGACGGCGCCGCCGCTGCTCCTTCTGCTCCACTGGCTCCGCCTGCTTCTCCTGCACCGCCTTTCGCCTTCCCTAGTCGCCGCTGTCTTCCCACTTGCGCTCCTCCATGATGCGGTCAAAGCAGTCCGCAAGGAATGCATGCTGCAGGATAAAAAACAACATTAAATAAATGCGCTTCATGTAGGTATGGCATATATTTGTGGTTTGTATAGTGCGCAGCTAAACTCCTCGTTTAATATACACCGTAAATTTCGTACTACATATGTTTTCCTAATCAGCCCTTAAATCATTTACAAATTAATTATAGCCGACTTAAAATATGGCATTAACTTGCGTGTTTAATTCATATAAAGTTAATAATCTGCACTTCAAATTAAGAAAAATACTATAATCCAATTAATCATTTAAACTATATTGCTAAAGCGTGTTTTTTAATCGAAAATCTATTATTTGGTACATTATTGCCGTATTTTTTATTATCTTTATTATAGATATTTCATCCAAATTGGTTTGACAATAAAATACCATCCGAAATCGTTAAATTTTAAAATACCAAATGCCTTTTTTAAATTTTATGAAATATAATATTCCCTTATAGGCAAGCAATGTAAAGTTCTTATCAACAATAAATGTTGGATTAACCATGGCTCTTAGAACCAAAGAAAATGTTTTAAACGATTTTTGATTAGTAAAAGAGAGTTAAGAAGCGCATTATATTCAAGTTTTTAACGATGCGACATACATATGGCGTGTATACTTTGACCCAACGTGCTGGCTTATCTGGACGATTGTACTGAAAGCAGAATGACATGGACTCCTCGTCGCTCTCGGAGCGCGTGATGCTGTCCCAGGTCAGCTCGACCATTTGCGCCTCCAGTGAGCCATCCTCACGGCAGGCGTGTAGCCGAAAGCTTTTCATGCCTGTCAAGAAATAAGCAGTATTAAACGTAAGGATTATCATGAAAAATCAAGTAACAGAAACCACTTTAAAGGCCATCTTAAAAATGTTTAAAATGATTTTAAAAAAATGTGTTCAAGTATTTCAAAGCCCAACAAAAATATTAAATTCATTTCTTTAAGTAAGATTTTGAGTTTTTTTAATTTTTTTTTGCATGTACTGCAATAGTTTGTTTTTTTAATTTAGGATGAATCTTGAATAGTTTTCATACGAATTCATCACGCATGATTGCTTCTTTTAAAGTGGTTCAAATAACACAAACGGGACTCACCCACGGCGGGCACCACGTGTCCCTCCTTGCGACTATCACAGGAGCAGTGGGGGAAGACGACGTCCCCGTAGCCAGGCAGTGTGCGGGCCAAAGCCAGATAGTCGCCCGCTTTCTTGGCGTCCTGCAGGGCCTTTAACTCGTAGAGTCGGCCATCGGCCCGGATATTGCCGCGATTTACCTCATCGACCGCCTGATAGAAGACAAACCGGCCAGCCTGTTCGCCATCTGGCAGCGTCAGCTCCTTGGCCACCGAAAAGAGCCACCGGCGGACGCAGAGGCAGGTGGATGAGGCGGTGCTATAGTTCTGCACGTACAGCTGATGGGGAATCTCGTGCGGCTGCAGCTTCCGCTCGAAGTTGTACTCGACGATCTCGAACAGATAGAAATACTGCTGCGTGTAGGCGGTGAGATTGGCGCGCTGCACCAGAATCTCCCACACCACCTGGGCATTGGAGGACTTCTTCACCGATACGGTGCTCACTTCGTGATCGGGCAACATCACCTTAATGTCCACCGGCGAGGCTGATATGTCGTCCTCGGTGTCGGTGAGAAAGTCCTGAACGGCATCGCTTTCGGCGATCACGCGCACCGCGCACACCTTCTCCAGATACTGCTCCAGTCCACGGCGCCTCGTATCCAACTGTTGCTCGCTCAGCTGGAAGGGCCACTTGCCAGGAAGCTTGGGGAAGTTGAAGCCGGAGAACTCCTTGCGCAGCAGCGAGTGCAGGTTGGCGAATTCCCGATAGCGACGTGAGCACAACTGTCTGCCGGCCATATGTATATTGAAGACTATGTACCGCTCGCCGTTCCGGTTGACAATCCCATAGTCGGGTATGCTAAAATAGGGGGGTTTTTTATAAAGATTGCCCCTTTCATTTACCTTAAAGGGACTCACCTAATAGGCAGCGATCGCTTGTCCGAGTAGTCAATGTAGGAGTAGCCGCTCTGATCCTCCTGCGGCTCCAGTCGATCGGCTTCCTAAGATACAAAAAACCATTATTTTATAAACAGTTTCTATGGGGATAATAACACATGTTAATGTCTTAATATACCGATGTTAATATACCCTTGCATCTATTACAAAAAATTAATATGCTATATTTTGATTTTGATGCTTAAAAACAATGAAGCTAAGTCGATTTTCCGATAAATTTGTCGATCATAATAATGTTACTTTTCTTAGTTTTTGATTGGTGCCCACTGCCATGTTGCATTTAGAATGTTTCATGTTGCATGTTGTATACTTATAGGGGAAATATACAACATGCAACATGAAACAGGCAACATGCAACATGAAACATGCAACATGCAACATGCAACATGAAACATGAAACATGCAACATGAAACATGCAACATGCAACATTCTACATGTAACATGCAACATGCAACATGCAACATACAACATGCAACATGCAACATGTAACATTCAACAATCAACAAGTAACTATCAACAATCAACAATCAACATTCAACAATCTACAATCATCAACTAACAGTCAACAATCAACATTCAATCATAAAACTTGGTATATGTTAGAAAACATACATGTAATTTTACATGTAATGTAATGCGAATAAAATGTAAATGTAAATGTTAATTGGCTCCGTCATCGTCACTAATAATTTTTACTCTTCGTCAGTACTTATAATTCCCAACTGGTTCTAGCCAAAAAATTACGACCTATGGGCTGTGGCAGCCCATTAATCAGTTCACTCGGGCGTCAGAAAGTAGGAGTGTGTGCTTCTTGAGGGGATCCAGATGATTAATGGTTGTACAACCTGAGTTGGATTGTCACCAGGATCAAGGACCTCTTAAAGTACGTAAATTATTTTATTATAAATTAACCTAATAATTTATATAAATTCGAATTCCAGATCAAATATGTGTGTGTGATTGAGGAGCGGTTTCAGAAGGCTCACAGCGATACCATCTTACTTGGACCAGAAGCAGTGCATCAAGGATTTAACTGAGTATGTACTATTATTATAATAAATACAACTCAAAGTGTACGTGTACACCTTAAAAGGTAATTTATTTTTAAGTTCTCAGAGGTTTTCCTAAAGAACAGAAAAATTCCATTTCATAATTCACATTTTTAATGTGGGATTCAATCGACCCAAAAATAAAAACTAAACTGAAAACACAGATTTTCAGAGAATTCAACTACAATCATTTTGCCACTTTAAAATCGGATGTCTTTACGAAAAGTTATGGGCTTAGAAGTGCAAGTCTGTAGCACTTTTCTGCAAACCCATTTTTCGAAAATTTGGACCCAAAACCAAGATGAGAACGCAGTTTATTAGAGACCTAAGCCACAATTATTTAAAAGTATGCCATTTTTTAATAGGATGTCTGTAACAAAGGTTAGAGGCTAGAGACTTTTTTGCAAAGCCATTTTTCGAAAATAAAAATAAAATAAACTTTTGACTGAAATTATAATAATTTCTGCAAGGGTATAAAAACATCAAAATATATATGTTGAATGCTTGCACTTACCTGTTGTGTCACCGATATCACCGTCAGAGTTAGGCAGTCACCGCCGGACTTGATTAAATCCACGACCTGTTTGTGTGTGGCTCCCTCGACGCTGACGCCATTTCTGAAAAATGGTAGGAACCAACATTATAACATTTTCATTATATGGGGATATTCTATGGTTCCTATACGAAATACCGCACCGTTGCAAGCGTTTCTCCAAAGCAGTTAACTGCGAAAACTGAACAGAATGAAAAGGCAGCATTCGGAGTGAAGTGGAAATCAAGAATAGAATCGGTTCTGAACGATCGCTTCGGGCGAATTAAAGGCGTTGCCGACGACCGCAGATCAATTTAAGCGAAAATAATAACAGTGGGAGCCCAGAGATAGCGCCGATAATGGATGCATTGACATCGGCGAAGTGTTGATAAGGCGGGGACTCTGAACAGACAGTAGACTCGATCCGATTCGATTCGGGTCAAGTTGGAATCATGTCGAGTGCAATATCGTATCTATTTAGGATCGAAGCTCTCGATTGCACTTGAAGATTGATAGTCAGAGGAAAAGATAGGGGGCAAAAACAAAAAGGAATTTGTAAAACTTATAACCTCATTTTAGTGATAAGAAATTAATTGAAATGTAATAAAAATAACAAGGAAAATTAATTCGAATTTAACACATTCAGATCATAAAATCTTGCAAGATTGACACTTTAAAAAATATCTTAATATACAAAATCTAATGAAACAGAACCGAGGATATTTGGTGGTTAGAATATAAAATTATTGATATAGAGTAGTTAGGGAAAATCTTTCAATTAACTTATAATCTTATGATCCAAAATTTGATATAAAACCCCTAATGAAACAGAGTGGAGACTTAAATATAGAAAATAAGATAAAATGTAATTACATTGCATAGAATACCACAGAACCAACCCAATAAAATAGGGGACAATAAATTGCAGCCGCGGAAATTAAATGAAATCACAACAAGTAGCACAAATGTTATTTACACGACCAAGAAATCAAGTGGATGGCAATAAAAGGAAACAACGAACGAACGGGCTTTGATAAGGGCAAAGTATCCACCCCACATCCACATTCACATGAATTCCGAGCTTTTCCCGAGTTCCTCCACTTCTCCGGAGGAGTCTGCGTCTTCTTTCCGGTTTGCAATTTGCCATCCGTGCCATCCGTAAGTAAGTAAATAAATAAATTGCAGCAGAGATATCGCCACAATGTGACGCACTCTGTGGAACGCTCGAAAAGCTCCAGAGAGACCAGCGTGACTCACATAGCAACATGTCAGAAATCCAGAAATCGGGGGGACCTGGCATACCATAATACAAAAGCATATAATGGCCGATAAACCGGGGGCGAAGTGGAGAGCCGGAGGAGAATGGCAGGAGACAGGCGCAGACAGCTGAAAGCCTGAAACTGAAACTGATACCAAGACAAGGAGAGACTTTACTCCACTCCGGAAACCTGTTTGCAATGGAACCCCGACACTCTCGGTAAAAATAGTTGAAACAAAAAACAAGACAAAAACACACAAAAGCAGAATACGAGAGAGAAACACAAAGCTATCTATGCATTTATTTATAGTCAAATGCAAATGCCTTTCCCTCTTAATTGTGTCCGACAATATGCGGCAAATGTTTTCTTGTTTACGACCGACTACTCAATTTTCATTAATTGTTGTAACTTAACTTTGAAACATTTCAACTATCTTTGACTACATATTAGCAGTGTGGTCTCCTGTGGGTGTTAATTGTGGTAAGACAGCTAGCTAAATAAAGGCCAGAAAGAGGCGCGAAAAGCGTGTAAATAGGCGCACAGTGGGGCAAGCTGGCGTCGCATGTCGACCGCACAGTGGGCGTCCACCCACAAATTGTGACATGTGAAACAACATCTGGGGGCGTTGTGGCTTGTATTGTTATTACTAACTCCTGAAGGCATTTATTCTTTGCTCACACACCATATCGATTGGCATTTGCCTGCCTATTTTTAGTTTTCTCCCAAAGCTTATATATTTCCAACTTTAGACTAAGGTATAAAGGAAAAGTTTTTAGGTAAAAAGGCCAAAAAATAAATAGTCCCATGTAACATCTTTAAGCTCTAAGTTAACCCAGAATATGTAATATTCGATAATGATTGACTTAAACTCAAAGCCTTTTTAAATCATTTAAAATTATTTCAAATCCTACATGGATTTCAATTTTTAGTAAAAAACAGTTTTTTAACATTATTAACATTAATACAAAGAGATTCGAAGTATCAGAGAACACTACAAGGTATCTCCCAAGTTGATAGGACAACGCAACTATCTTTAGCAAATACTAATGCGATTTCTATATTCATTTCTGTCAATGTTTATTCGCGATTTGTGTGTTTCCCTCCAGCACTAATTGGACATGGAAATGCGACTGTGCTGTGGTATATATGGGTTTTACGGGGAATGCAATTGTTTAAGTTGAGCAAATCGAATAAATATTTGCCAGCCCCGAACGAATAATAGAATAAAAAAATGTTTACATACAGATTTGTAATAGTTGCGGGGCGAAATGCAAAGATAATTCGCATATAGGCTATCGAGTGTGTTTTAATATCTACAAATATGAAGAGAAACTTTGAAGAGGAAAATATATATATTCACATAATTACATATATCCCCCTGGATTCGCAACAAACGAACAAAGCTTTGCCATGCCCAGCATTCTGCATTGGATGTTTATATTTAATTTACCTTGGACACGTACTCGCTTGCAACTGAAATGTAATTCCATTAACGGGAATGGAAATCGAAAATTAATTAAGCCCAACAGGAATCCAGTGAAGGACTTGACATGAGTGCTTAACAAGTGTCCTTCCATTGCTTAATTCTCGTTTTCTGTTTCTGTTTCTGTTTGATGTGTTTTCTCCCCCTGATTCGAAATCGCCCCCTTACTCATTTTCCGTCATGTTTATTTCTGGCTTAGTCCGAATGAAACCGAAAAGTGAAACCTGAAAACATGAAAACCTGAAACCGCCACCGAACTAAACTCGGGTCTCTAGGAAATGCGGAAATGTGGGCCAGCCAGAGCCAGGCAACCAAGTCGAAACAACAACGACCACATCGCACTCCCCATCCAATCCGAGTCCATCCAGTGACGTAAATCTATTGATTATTGTCGGGGCATATGCCACAAACCACCAGCAACAACAGTAACAACATTGACACAGAACCAAGCCGCAAACACAAATTCGTGGCAGCATAAAAACACATGCTGGACGGACGACTTTGAGGCAAAGGTCTCGATCTAATAATACCTAATAAAAATGTTGTTCAAACTTTGGCTATTTACACTTTTAACAAATAGTATAATGTTTTTTTGTGATGAAAGTCTCATTCTGTGACTAATTTTGGTTTTAAAACTATTCATAGATGTGATAAGCAAGTATATACAAATTTTACATAATACTGGACTAACTACACTGATTGAATTATTTTTATTTTCGGTATCACGCAAGTTCATAACTTGTAAACAATTTGGTAACTCGATCTATGACACTATTCGTCTTTTACGTGGTTCATGTGGTTGGACAAAGACGTTTAGTTTATATGCTGGCTACAAATCAGCTAATGACCCTTCAATAACTCAAGCCATATGCCACAAAAACTCATTTGACCCGTGTGGCAAGTTTGAGTTGGGAAATTGTCTGCCACTTGCGTGTTTAAAGGCTTCTTAACACTCAATTTAGTTTCAGCCTGAGAGTATAAACTTTAAATTGTTTGCTTAAACTTGTACATACGAAATACGTACGTATATGTATATATTTGTAAAAGGAAAATACCTTGGGAGTAATAGGATGGAAGCGCAGGAGTTGAAAAAGAGGGAAAAGAGGAAAAAAGTGAAGCAAATTTCCGGCTCAAGATGCAATTGTTCCTCTTCGTTTCAATCAAGTTCCCTTCTTTTTTATTGTTTGCTATACCCGCAAAGTTGTTCTCGGTATTCTTTGGATGGATTTTTTCGTGTATCTTGATACACACTGGGAGAATAAAGTCTTGCATAATATAACAAGGCCGAACAAAATTGCCGAATGATTAAATTAACGCTCGGTTTA
Organism: Drosophila kurseongensis; assembly: GCA_018153305.1. Lineage (NCBI taxonomy): Eukaryota > Metazoa > Arthropoda > Insecta > Diptera > Drosophilidae > Drosophila > Drosophila kurseongensis. Next base: position 4,213,985 of record JAECXX010000141.1, read on the forward strand.
AAAATTTCTTCAAACTATTCAATTTTTAAGCCTAGCTCTTATCAATAGACAAGAGTTTTGTGTGTGCTTTCACCAAGCAATTTAAACTAAACAACCCTTGACTTTTTTCCATTTTAAATTCTTACGAATGTCACGTTCAAGAGGACGGGAAATGCCCATATATTTTCTCATTTTATTTTATTGTTATTCATTTAACCACTTATTTTAATGTTTCTATTTCTATGTGTGCTGGCATTGCTGTTGTGGACTTTAACGAGAAGTGCTCAGAAAGCGAAACGAAAGGCGAACTGAAAATAGTTCATAATCCCCATTGATTGAATCCCACAACCTTAGAACAACCAACGACGACCTCCCACGACCAAGTACAATGTTAAGGGGACTGAGAGATGGTCAAGTGCAAGACGTGCACAAAAGATGCAGATGGAATATGGCTAAAAAAGACTGTCTGGGGTCCTTGGGGTCCTCAATTATGTCATGTATCCAGAAGTATCCATTCAGTGTCCCGTTTCGTAAAGAAGTCTCAAAAGGCGGCTGTTGAAAAGGTTCAGCAATTCATCAAACCCTCTTCAGGATTAGCCCAAGGGTCAACGAACTCATCCTTTTTGTCCTTAGGCCTTCCATTGTTCAGTGGCAACGGGAGAATTACTTGACAAGTCCAAGTTCACTTCAAAGTGCATTATATAGTTGCCCTATTAAATCACCCGCAAAAGTTCAACAACTTTCAATTATTATCATGCCAAATACTAAGTGACTGCCTAACCGACATAAGTAATTGATGGCCCGTTTTCTCGTTGAAATGAATTAGGTTTCATGTATGAGTTAATTCAGTCAACAAAGTTGAGACGTAGCAAGTAGCAAACACACAAATTGTCCAAGGAATTTATTTATTCAATCTGAATGCGCAATGTGGGGGGTGTCAAACTTTCTTCGCTGCAATATGGGTTAAATTCACAGGCAAATTGTATTTTCTTTCAACAAAGTTTATTATTTTTAATTGTCTAATGTTTCGGGAGGCAAACAGCATTAAATTGATTCTATTCAATTTCACAAACTATGCCGTTTATTCCACCTCCAAAGTGTTAGTTCTCGTATTATGCATAAGTTGAACGCAAATAAATGGATCAATTGGTAAACAATACCTTTAATTGCTTTGAAAAGCAGAGTGATATTTTGATTTTACTCTCAAGCGCACAATCAATTTGAGGTATCTAAATCAATTGTTGTAATGATTTTAAATTTCACTAACCTATTAAATTTTCACGGATCAAATGTCTCACAAACCATTAGATGTACTTGGGTTTAGGTTTTGAAAGACATACTCCTAGTGTCAGCACTTGAGGAGTGCCATCTGCAACACACACGGAACCCTCATAGAAATACCCATTCAGAAACTTATCCTGTCCGATCAGTGCGAACTTGGAACCACTCGAGATTCAAAAGCTAATCTAATCGCAGTATGGCCTGCATTATTCTTAGCCAGCTAGTTCTTTGTCCAAACAGTCTGACCAGCAATTCGAAACCGATTACACGATGGCTAGGAGGGAAATATTGGATTCCCAGGTGCTGCTTCTAATGGTGGGTGGACTGCTCATCATGGGATTGACTATAGTAAATTCCCTGGAATGCTATGCCTGCGATTCCGCCGAGGATTCGGAATGTGCCACTCGACCGGGTCAGCAATTGGAAGTGGAGGAATGTTTGCAGACCGGCGACGAGTGTGTGACCTCGATATCTGCGGGACTAACACGACGCGGCTGCCTGGCCCGACTATATCCCAATGGCTATTGTGCCGCTCCGTGTGACAGGTGTAACACGAGTCTATGCAACCGGCACGTTTATCCCACGGATCGTTTGCGATGCTATCAGTGTAGCGGATCGGAGTGCATCGATGTGACCAGCAGACCACAGTATCTGCTACCATGTCCGATTTATCGGGAGGATGACAGGTGCTACACGAACGTAGTGCACTTATCCAATACCCAGCGTGGTTGTGAGCACACCAATCTGCCAGCAACCTGTCCGCATGTTTGTTTGAAGTGCAATTACAATGGTTGTAATGTGGAGAAGACCGTCACGGAATCGCGTTGCCTCCAGTGCACCCACAATCGATTGGCCCCCAATCCCGATTGCCTGAGGGATCAGGCGCCGGAGGATCAACCAAGTTGCTCCTTGAGCAACACAACCGTGGCCCATTGCGTCAACAAAGTGATGTACGGACATCGGGAGAACTGCTACAGCTATCGGAATACCCAAACGGAGGTCATTCAAAGGGGTTGCTCCACAACGATGGGATTCTATCCCACCGGCGATCTAAGCGAATGCCACGGCGAATTCTGCAATTCCAACTGCCAGGATATAGTCTGTGCCGTCTGTAACTCCACCGCGAATCCGGGTTGTCGGGCAGGACGCAATCTGCCCACCGAAAAGTGCGCAGCGGGCACCACGGCCTGCTACTCCTGCGAGCAAGGTTAGGGTGAGTGGGTGGTTCCGGGGAATCAGAGCTGGGAATACCCATAAAAAGACCCACTGAGATAAACAGCAATGCTCTCATAATTTAAATTTGGTACTATTATCTATTAATACACCAATCCGAAACATTATTAATCCTTTTTATACCCTTGCAGAGGGTATTATAATTTTGGTCAAAAGTGTGCAACGCAGTGAAGGAGACATCTCCGACCCTATAAAGTATATATATTCTTGATCAGGATCACCTCCTGAGTTGATATAGCCATGTCCGTCTGTCCGTCTGTCCGTCTGTCCGTCTGTCCGTTTTCGGAATATTCTGCAAGGGTATTTCAACTTCGGCTCCGCCCGAAGTTAGCTTTCCTTTCTTGTTTAAATAAACTTCGGTATTATACCATAAATCATCTTTTAAAAGAGTTTTAGTAATGTGGAAAAGTCAAAGGATATTCTTATTTAACTTTAATAATGTTATACATTTAAAAATGTAATAAAAACAAAAAAGTCATGACCAGTCAACTTACGACGAAAAGTAGCATATTTATTTTTCGATCAACATAAGAATGTTGTAATTCAATTAAAAATTATATTAGTATTTTTATTGTTCTTCAATTGAAAGAAAAATAATATTTAAAACCTGAAATATGTTTGGCTTTCAAATATTATGTAAGACAAGACCCCTTATTGTTACTTGTAAAATCCCTGACAATCTAGAAACCTATATAAATGTTCCCTGTATTTATGCAGATACCTTCTTACGCCGTGGCTGTGCGGATGCGGACTTTGCTCCTTCTGCCTTGGGTGATAGTTGCCAATTGTGTCGGGATGCTGATTCCTGCAATCGCTACTCCGTGCGGAGCTGCTATCGCTGCAATGCACAGGACGAAGATACGGATTGTGCGGACATGGATCTGCCCACGGCGATGACTACCAGTAATTGCACAAGCTCCACGGAGCTGTGTGTAAGCACAGTGGTTAGTCGTCTGGATGGGATATATACGGTGCGAGGATGCGAGGGTCAGGTGCCGGAGTGCTCCGCAAATGACCCGTTCTGTGTCCGATGCAACGGAAGTCTGTGCAACGATGCGCCCACTCTCTGGAGGCAAACACAACTCAATCTGGTTGCAAATCAGGATTTGCCGGATAGCTGGTGGGCACTACTCCAGTACTGGTGGTCCAGGAAACTCCGATAGTTCCTAGGCAATAAAGTGTTGTGGGAGATTGAACTGATAACTGATGATAATGGAAGTTTGGCAGCTGATAATGAAATGAAAGGAACGCCCCCGCAAAAACATACAAAATCCACTATAACCACGGATTGCTATATAGGTTTACTGTGAACTAATACTCCTCTGAGGTCCAAGTTCTATGAATACTGATACTAAACTGACATCCTACAAGACGGTTTATGGTTATAGTTTGAAACATGATTAACTCATTTCTTTTGATACTTTTTAAATAATAAATTTCAATAAAAAAGTAATTTTTTAAGCATTAATTGATTGACAACTTGTAAATTAAATTACTGATGGAATATTGTATGTATATTATTCTTATATCACATTTTTTGAATATTTTAATTTCTTTAATTTATCAAATTTGCTTGGTTTTTATAATATCTTGTAAAGTATACAAAAGTAGCGGGATTTAAGCGCTTGGTACCAGTTGAAAACTGGTTCGCAAAAGGCGGAAACCAAATGCAAATTTGTTTGCTTTTGCTTTTTGCTTGCCCTCTGCAGTTTGTGTTTTTTTTTGTTGCTTTTGCTTTTACTTTAGCTTGAGTTTCTGATTTTCTGCTTTTGTTAGCTCACGCGCAGCCAAATTATAACGGCTGTCCGTCATTGTTGTTGTCGTTTTCACTGATAATGAAATGATGGGCACTGCAAATAGCAACAACAAGCCGCATAATAGACGAGCATGACCCCCCTCGCCCGTCTCCTTTTTCCACCCACCAAAGTATCTCTTATTTTCACGTCACACATTCTGTTTGCAATGGAAAAGTGTGGAAAATTTGTGAGTTTTTCGTTGCCGACGAGAAGGTAACGGTGATAATTAAGTTGTTGGGTGCTGGAGCAACGAAACATTAGCAAAATTTATTAATTGAATTTCATCCCGAAGCGGGGATAGTGGGATAAAAAGAGTAAGTAAATACCGCACCCACGAAACGATGAAAATGAAACTTTATGAGTAACAAAATACAGTAAACACTCTTTAAAGTTACATTTTTTTGAGGTAATCAAGTCACATATTTTAATCAGAATCGGATACGCATTTTTTTATTTCCTCGTGATGCATATTTTTGAAGAAGGTTTTAGTATTTGTTGTTTTATGAAAAGTCAATATTTTATTAGCAACAATTAAATATTTTAGGAGATCAATCACTTAAAAAGGCGGAATTTGGATTTTATTTCGAAAGATCTAATACAAAGTCCAATTAAATTTATATATTAATTATAATATTGATTTTAAATTATTGAAACATAGTAAAAACCTTTGTTCCTCTAGTTCACTTTTGCAAGAGTTGACTGTACATACAAAAACGAAATAAAATAAAATGGTTGATGGACAACCTCGAATGTGAAGGAAGGAAAAGAGAGAGAGGAGAAGCGAAAAGGGCAGCTCACTGATAACGGGTATCGAAACTAAAATGTCAAAGATGCTAAACAAAAGCTTTGCTTGGCATAGAAAGAGATTTAAACCAATGAGCAGAGTGGAGGAAAGAAATACAAACGCAAAAGAAATACAAGTGAGCTTTTTAATTAGCCTGAATGCAATAGTATTGAAGTGAATGCCCATATGTGTGCCATAATATTATACCATTCGAGAAAACATAACAGCAAAAAAAATAGGTAATAGCACGGGAGTATAGCAATTTGGGGGAGGACGCAAGGTAAATCTGGGATTCACTAAAAACTTTGTCACAAAAACGAAACAATTTGTATCAATGTTAAAAATTTGTTATTAATATTTAAATTTATTTTCTTATCTACATTCCATTACATGATTCCAGTGATAACAGGAATTCCTAGAAAATGAAGAATGCTAGCTCTGCAGAAAACTTGGCATGAGCTTACAGACAAACCGGTTTACGTTTTTTAAATTATTTACAACTTAAACTTCCTAAAAATGTTACCTATAAGGTACAATACAATTATTAGTAAAGAAGGATATCGTAAAAGTTGTTGCCCAATAGCTTAAAAACTGATTTTGATTGCAAATTCTAAAGCCCTTTATATATGTATGAGCTATTTGAAATTTAGTAATATTCAAACAAATGTATTTGCCTCTCTGTACGAGCACTTCCCGAAAAAAAAAACACGCATATACAGAAATAAGTGTTTATTAATATTCCTTGGAATTTTGACACACTACATATTCTCTTCCAACTTCAGTTCCAATGCCGCCAACCACCCAAACTCAAACGCCCCTTTCAGCCCAAAAAGTGGGTGGGTTGGAAAAGCACTTCGTGGGGTTAAATTTACTTGCTTAACCCCTAAACACAGCAACAGTATAAGACTTGCGCTTAAAAAGCTTGTTCTTCAGATTGCTTTTTGAATTTTGACACACTTTTTAGACGTTTTTTATATACATACATCAGGAATTACTGTACTCAATACTATAATTTGGGTCATAGTTTCATAAAAGAAGAGTTATTAACTAAGTTTTCAAGAAATTACTAAGAAAGGCAAATCATATTATAACATTAAACCACTTTTACACATTCTCCTAATTGGTCAGTTATGTAGTGTTATAGCAGTATTTCAGTTTCTAACCATGTCATTGCCAATTGGGATTAAAGTAGTAGTAAAAAGGTTATAATCAACCAAGACATATGTATGATCAGTATAATTATGTTGCCAGTTAACGCAGTATCCAAAGCGTTAATGCTAAAGATATAAAAGTTCTCTTAGGAGTTATTAGATCGCCTCTTTTTAATAACATAAGGGAATATCAGTTTTCAATACCCAAAAATGACTATTTCAGAACCACTATTTCAGTAAGAAGGTGGCTATTTACTATTCAAACTTGTTTGGTAGATTGTTACATATCAAGGATAATACTTACACCTCCAGGATGCGGTCTCCTTTTTTGATGCCCGCTTTTTCGGCCGCCCCATTTTCAAGGACGGCGCTCACATGTTGAAGGGGGGCGTACAATTCGCCGTTGATCGAGCGCAATTGACCCCCCTCGGAAACTTGACCGCGCACATTGAAGCCGAATCCCGTTTCAGTTTTGTAAATGGTGACGACACGGGGGCCATTTGCTGTGGTTACGCCTACGCCCATGACCCCCCCTCCTCCTGATGATGCGGGCACCACCGCGCTGGAGGGGCCAGAGGGCGGGGGGAGGGGGTGATTCTCGCCAACGATGCTCATTGCGCCGGTCGTTCTTGCTCGCTCGCACTCACTGATTTAAAGGGAGGGGGGCTCCTCTTCCCCTCTCGTTTGCTCTTCCTCTCTTCTCACCCCTTCACCCACCTCTCCACTCCTCCTTCTTTGTTGTTTGCACAATGTCTTTTGTTGTGGTTATTTCTTTTTTTTATTTTGCGTAATGTTTTCTGCAACTTCTTTTCGGCACAAGCACACACACACACGTATAGAGACACCGCCACTTTTACTTTTTCCCCTCCTCGTTCTCTCTCCTTCTCTCAACCAAAACTCCTCTTCCACTATCTCTCTCTCCTCCGCTCACTGCCCCACACACACACACACCGAAAAAAATATAGTATTTGTGTGTTGTATTTTATTTTAACACGCCGCTTGTGTTTTCGCGCTGCGCATTTTGTTGCTAGCATCGAGCCATTGGTAATTTCATTAACTATTTTACACGTAATTATGCGCAATTTAGCCGCTTATTTATTTTGTTCCATTGCTGAAAATGAATCCGAAACTAGAGGTGCGGGATGTCCGATTGCCGACTGAAACAATCGGGGACAAAGTGTCGTTCGCGGTCCATCGGCCAGCGATCAGCTGACCGTATTATCGATAGCTATCGAAGCAGTGAATGTTATCGGCATCCGGAAGCGTGACGAGCGCCATTTTGAGCACCCAAAAAGCTCAGGGACAAACAGTGGGCTAAAATTAGAAAATGATTAACATTTTTTATTTGTCTTATGTTCCAAAAAGTATTGACTGATTCAGCTTCAAATATAAGTTTTTTCACTAAACATTTTTCTCATTCAATTTTTTTATTTAAATGATTATTTTCTTACCCCACTGTGCAGCGTGATGAACGCAAACGTAAGGAAAAAAGCTCAGCTTTAACTTATAACGGTACACTTTGAAGGGTTGCATTTGCCAAAAATCAAATTAGCTTTCAGTAGCCAAAACTTGATCTTTTATAAAAAATTAGGTTATTAGGTCCCATAAAATTTTAGAAATATTAAATGTTCTTTAAATTATAAAGGTAAATCTAATTTTATATAGTTATGATAATAATCATCCAACTATAAATTATTTAAGAACCTTGTTTTGTAAAGAATTTAATACTTTTCATACAGCGCTGCCAATCTAAGGGCTAACATTTTACTAATTTAAAATCATTCATTTCACTGTTTCTCAATTCAAAAGAAAATATATTTATTAATATTTCCCAAAACCCAATTGTACTTGAAATTCCCCAAAAATCATATAATGAATATCGAAGAGGATGGGGGCGTGACTACGACCATAAAAAGGGATCATTCATACATGGGCATGGTCGTCGACGCTTTTGGACGAAGATAGGGGAGAGGAATGGGGTGCTGAAAAAGTATTTCCCTCCCAAAACATGATATTTGAATGCAATGCTTCCTCTTTTTATTTTCGTTTTGATTTCGTATTGTTTTACTGCTGCTCTGTTGTTTCTGTTGTTGTTGTTGATGTCTTATGAAATTTGTTAGATACGCACATTCTAAATTGTACATAATTATTTAATCCTGAAGCAGTCCTAAAATCACTGCCCTCTGCCTAACTACCAGTAAACGTTTCCTTTTTTGTTATTACTCAATTACTCACAGGCCATGCATACAAACATACACGTAAAAAAATAGTGCAAAAATGTATTACTTTTTCTGGTTTTATATATATATAACAAACGGTACCTTTTTTTGCTTTTCATTTTGTCTGCCTTTCAAAAAATTATTTTGTGTTTTTATAGGCTATGCGCTCGATAAAATTTGAATAATTATTTAATAGAATATATGAAATAAGAAAAAAAAATAAAGGATTGTAGGAAACCGAAAATACATTATAATACGATTATTTTAGATCATGAAACGCTGACCTGATTTAGGCAATAAATATATGTATAATATATATACTATATAATGTGTGTGTGTAAATTTTTGCATTTTATACGTTCTCTATTCGTTTTGGCTAAAATCAAAGCGAAGTGTTCTTGAAACAGGTCCAACAAAAATTGGCTAAAATGTGTGAGGCTCATTAAGCTCAAGCTTTTCCTAAACTTTCCCTTTTTTATACACATACAATATACACTTAAATTGATATAAGTCTAATTAATATAATTCCTAGACGTAAAAGAGAAAAATAAATTGTATTACTAGGTAAAAAAAAAAAGTTACAACTGAACCGGCTGCTACAAAATCTTTTAGTTTTTCTGATTTTTTTGTTTTAAGTTTAATTGTTAACTAATGGCTAACTTAAGTATTTATATTTAGTATAATTACATGCATCTGCCTGCTGGCGAGTGGATTTAAATCCGAGCGCCCTACAAAAACTCCTAAACTCCTTAAGTTACTAAGAAATCGCCCCCAAAAATGTGGTGTTCTCTCTTGCTTTAGAATTGTTGCTGCTTGTTGGTTTTGTTGTTGTTATTATTATTATTGTTGTTGGTTGTTTGGTATGCGATATAGTGGCTATATCCCCCGGCGTTGATCCCGATCCAGATCCTGTGTGGGCTGGCTGTCCTGGCATTTATATACAATATATGGAAATTGACGAGAATTCTTGGCTGCCGCAGCTGCTCTTCCCTTTTTTTGCGAACTCGATTTCGATTTCGATTTCGTTGACATCACAGACAGATGGATTGGATGACCCCGCGGGCTCAGTGGTGCCACATGAGCCATCGTTAACTCTTGGCGACGGCCTGCTCCGCGATGGTAGCTGCTGCCGTGGCTCCAATAGATCCTGCTCCTGCTCCTGCTCCTCCTCCCGGTAACTGCTGCTTGCGATCCCACCACTCCTGGATGCTGGACACCATGCGATGTCGGCGGAAGCGCAACGATTCCCCGATGCACATCTCCACGAAATCCTGCTGCATCTCATAATCGCCCTTGACCAGATTCATGTGCTCCAGCAGCAAGCTATAGTCACGACCGGGTCGCCGGATGTCCCGGTAGATCTGCAGTCGCAGTTCAATGTTGTGCAAGCGGGCCGCCTCACGTTGCTCCTCGCTGAAGATGAGGGGCAGTGATTGTCCCGTGGGACTGATCTCTCCGTTGTTGTTGTGCGTCGGCGAAGAGCTGCAGCTGGTGCTGCTCTTGATCTCCAGTTTGCAGGGGCTGCTATTGTTGTTGCCCCGATGATTGTGGTTGTTGCCCATCACCGAACTGGCCGGTGTTACTCCGCCACTATTGTTGTTATTGTTGTGATGATTAAGGCCACTGGCCCAGAAGTAATGGGGATTCCCCGCTCCAGTGGAGCCCACCAGTCCCGCGTTGCGTTTCAGTGCATCAAAACTGTTACCACCCAGCGAGCCATCCTCGGACGACGTTCCCCCACTCTCCGTGCTGCCATTCCCGTTCAAATTGCTGTTGACTGCTCCCGCTCCGCCCGAGGAGCCACTGCTGGTCCCATTGTGGCAGGTCTGCAGTATCCGCGAGATCTCCGAGGCATCGTTGATGTCATTGTGGCTGAAGTAGGCGGAGCTATACGGTAATCCCGACGAGCCAGCAGCGGGCGCACTGGCTCCCATCGGCGAAGGAGGCACCAAGGATAGCGGCGAAGGCGGAGATATGGCTGAACTATGAGGATGTCCATAGCCATTGGCCAGGGGTAACGATCCCGGCTTGCTGCCACTCAGTAAACCGGATGCTCCGGCTCCTCCTGCTCCACCCAAGGAGCTCAGGTTGTCCAGCGGCGAACTGAGACCGCCCAGATTGCTGCTGTAAGCTGCATGGGTGGTCAGGCCGTTGAGGGGCACATAGAGAACTCCCGAGGAACTGGCGCTGGAACTGATGATGGAACTACTGCTGGCGGCGGCGACGGAGGAGCAAACATCGCTGCCATTGCTGGTCTGGATCACAGATGCCGCTGGCGTTGCTGGTGTCACTGCTGGTGGTGGTCCAGCTGGCGGTTCGTTAGCTGGCGATGTTCCCGGCAGTGAAACACCACCTGGTACCGCATCCGTTTCCCCGGAAGCCGCATCATCGCTGATCCCATTGATAAAATTGTGCACATAGCCGTTGAGCGGTGTGTCCTGATCGCTGGTCTCCTCCTCGTTGAAATCGAAACCGATGCCCAATCGATCCGTATGGGAGACGGACATGCCGGAGTCAATTGACGACGCCTCCGATGTGGAGCTCACAAAGCTGCTGTTGCTATTGCTGTCCTCGTCGAAGCAGCTGGAACTGGTGTTGCCATCGGCTCCTCCTGAGGAAGAATCGCAGCCGGCTAGGGATGATGTGGCTCCCGGTATCGGAGATCCTGGCGCACTGCCCGTTGTTGAGGAGACGGCACTGGAGCAGGAGGATCGCGAATCCGTGGACATTCGGCGAAATTCGAAGCCACGTGGCAAAGGTCCGGCTTTCCTCTTTCGCCCCCTGGACGTACCATCGAGTTTCTTCGAGGATCCGCCACCGCCGCCAAGCATGAGCCCGGACATTCCGCCACCCATTCCGGACATTCCGGGACCTGAACCACCGCCCGGCGAAGAGCCTGGCGACGAGGGACCCGCCCCCGTGGGCGAGCCCGAACCAGATGGCGATCCCGGCGGGGCTCCACCCGGTCCATTGCCATTTGGCGACTTCATCGGCGCCACATCACTCAAATCCGCCTCGTCCACCATCACCATGTGCTTGTCCTTCTTGTACGGATTGCCGAACATGTGCTGCCGCACATTCGTCGGCTCGATTTCGCGCAGTGGATTGTCCTTGTTCTTGAGGTACTCCTGGTAGTTGCCCATCTCGGCGATGGGCAGGCAGTGGCCCGAATCCTTGGCCACCAGCGAAGCGGGACGCAGGAAGGTCTCGCGCATCCTGGCTATTTCCTCCACCAAGTCCCGACGTGGAATATCGAAGGGATTGCGGTAAGTCTTGGCGGACGACTGATGCGTCAGCTGCGGCACCACAATCGTATAGTTCTCCACGGGCTCTATTTCCGCATGCAGCTTGGCAAATGTGTCCCGCAGCAGGGGATGCCGCACCAAGTCCCTTCGCAGTGCTGCACCCGTGCAAAGTTTGGCCGTCTCCACTTGGCGATACGGTGGCTTGGGCTGTTTCAGCTGCTTGTAAACCTTCAGGCAAAGATTCTCCTGATCCTGCTTGGCCGTATTCTTGATGTGCTTCAATTGATTCGCGATCGTCGGCGACAGGTAGTTGTCCACATTCTCCGGCAGCAGGAACTGCAGCAGCTGATACGGCACATTGATGTTGACCAGCGCCTTGCGCAAAAACGGGCAGTAATACGGCGGTATTGAGCGCACATAGGCGTTAAATTTGTACATCAGATCGTTCGGCGGACTCATGTTGTACTTGTGGATGAGGTCGTGAAGGATGGGCAGCAAAGCCGGATAGTTATACGCCAGTACGTAGAGGTGCACCTGCGAGAAGTTGGGCGCTGCTTTCAGATAACCAAAGGGCAGCTCAAACCCATGCATTCCATTGGTCACAATTACCTGCCAGCACTTGTTCATCTCCCGCTTGTTGAGGATCTGGAGTGTCAGTGGACAGCCCTCGATCTCGTACTTGTCCACGGGAAAACTACGCACCAGCTGCGGTTCATCCACCGCCGGCGTTAGGATCTTCAGTTTGGGATGTGCGTCGCGCGGCGGCAACGTGATCGCTTTTGAGTCCGGCCAATAGGGCTCCGGCAGTGGCCAATAGCCGATGGGGAAGGTCTTCTGCGTGATGTGCTTCTGCACGTAAATCATCTTCTTTACCGGCTGGAAGACAATATCGGGTGGTGTATCCGCTCCGGACGTTAGAGATGTGCCCGAAATGGAAATCGAGCCCGTTCCCGCTGATCCGCCACCGGAAGCGGCACCGGCACCAGCCTCTTTCGGTAGCAGGGGCTCAAACTGCAGCACTACACCCGGCTGAACCTTCTGGACCAGACTTTCGATGCACTGGTTGAGGACATAGTGACTCCGCACTCGATATGACCGTCCGCCGGTCACCTCGCACATCCTCTCGATTGGGGAATCATCGTGCGGCACCTTGCCGTCCACTCGCTCGTCAATTTTGTTGCCTGGCATTCGGAGGACCAGCGAAAACAAACGCTGATCCCAGCGGAAGGGCTCCTTGGTGAATTTCGTGCCAGGTATTTGGTTGCTAAGCGGCAGTATGATCTCCTGATGGACACCGTTTCGGTACGAATACCGTCCGCCGTCCGTAATCACAATGATGACCGAAGGTTCCAGGTAAAAGGGACACCTGCCCTGGCCGTACGTATCGATGCCCGACTGCATCCGGTTCAGATTCAGCAGATCAAAGGCGTTCCGCAGCGATTCACCCATGGAGGTGAGGCCGTGGCTCTGCAGGTTCTTCAGTTCGTTCATGAAGGTCGCGTGATTCTCCTTCCACCCAGCCTTCACATTCGCCGGTGGCTCCTCGAACGTGAGCAACATGTAGCGGTCTCCGAGGCAATCCTGCGTCCGCTGGCGATACTTCAGGAACGTCTCCACGGCGCCCTTGGCAATGTCCAGATACGTTTTCTGCACCCCATTCACATACGCCTTCTGGCACATGGACGACGAGGTGTCAACGAGGAAGAGTATGATTGTCATGGCGGAGATTGATCCTGCGTTCTGTTGACCACCTCACCTCTCCTTTCCCGAACTCCTCCTTTCAGTCAGAATGGTTGCCGCTCTGTTATTCTTAAAGAAAAAGAAAAAGGTGTCGGGATTAACACAAAATGTTATGATTTAAGTTAGGGTTGCAAGCCGATTTTATATCAACTGAATATTTTTACGTCTTTCTATTTAGAGCCAAACTAGTGTATTTAGAACACCTGATGAACTGTAATCCTAAATAGGATTATTTTTGTTTATTAAATATTAATACAAAATAATTCGCTTATTATTGTTTTAAGTCTTCACAACTTTTTGAAAAACTTATTTTCTGTCTAAAAAAAGTACTTTTCTGCAATAAATTAATTGAATGAAATAATTTTTTTATTGACCCCAAAATTATAAAAATATTTTACCCATCGAAGAGTAAGTAAATTTCGAAATAAACGTTACTCTTCCTTGACACTTCTATAATACATATATTTACACTAAATCTAATTAAAGCATGACGTAATTTAATTCCAAGACACAACAATATAAAATCTCGCAGAGTGATGCATAAATATAAAATGAGTAGAGTTTAAAAGCACAACTTAAAAATAGACTTCAATATATTTGCCGCATGAAGAAATGCGGGTTTAAAACTCTTGTTTAGCCGTTAAACGCTTCTGCCAATCAATTTTGATTAATTGGTTGAAAATTAGGTCTAGGAACATATACTTATTTTTAAATTAAACAACTATTTTATTTTGTGGTTTTAATGAAGTTCAGAAATTTAATTTCAAAAAATTAAAGTAAAACCATTTTTTAATTTCACAAAGTTTTGAAAATGTTTTCGATTACCATTATCGAAACGGTACGCTCGAAACATATTTAATTAAGTTAAGATTAGAAAATATCTATTTTTAAATATATTCCCAAAGTTTTGAAAATGTTATCGATAAGTGTTTTCGAATCGTTTTCCATATCAACCAATATCTAGTTTTACTTACTTTATCTATCTGTTATCGTTATATCTCTCTCTTGCTCTCTTTCTCCTTCTCTATTGTTGATCTCTTTATTCTCCCTGCCTTCTTATTATTGTTGTTGTTGCTATCTCTTTTTGTGTGTTTAGTTTTTGTTTACGTTGTTAGCAGCTCTCTTTCTCTGCTTGTTGTTGCTGATTCTCTTGCTCTTGCTTTTGTTGTTGTTGTCCTGGGCTTGATCGATTTGCTCTTTTTCTGCGTTTCGCTGTTCCGCTTTTTTTATGGTACATGTTGCGTGAAACAGCTGACATTTGGACTGGATAGAAAACAACAACGAACTGCAAATAGAAACGGAACGAAATAGTAATGAAACGGGCTTGCAACTGGTTGTTTAATATCAATAGGTTGCGCATACGCACTGTGTGCAATCGATTCAAAAAAAAGAGTCTATATAAAGATAATGGAGCTGCGTAATCACCGCTATTATACACAAACCCTGTATAAAACAAGTGCTAATTAAACAACAAAATGGAATTTAATTTCCAGGGGGTCAGTATCTCCTCAGGAGCTACGTTTTCTGTGAATATTTATGGGGGGAAAAATCGGTTTGACACAAATCCAAATCCACTCCACTCACTGGTCATTATTTCTCCTCTCGCTCCTTTCAATTCGGCTATGTCTGTGCCCCTCCTCTTTCTCTTTCTATTGATGCCCCACTACGGAGTCATTCACTCGACGCCACTGCCACCACTAACACGCTCTGTTGGCGTCGCCTAGAAATGCCCGCGTGAGCCAGGTAGGCGAGGCTCGTGATCGGAGAAATTGCACAACAGGTTTACAGATGTTATCCAAGTAAAAATACGATATTCACTTTCTTAAAATAAAATAACAGCATAACCGAAACATGGAGATAAGTTAAAAAATGTTTAAAGATTTTAGACTTTTTATCTAACAAATTTTGAATGATAAAGTAATTATTTACCTAAATATGCAAATTATTGTTATAATTGTGATTTGTTAGTTATTTTGCATACTTTAATATAAAGTCACCGAGTATTTGCAAAACTGTTTTATTAGAAATATAATAAAAAAAAACCAAACAGAAAACCATTTCAAATTTAATTTGTTAATGTTAGATGAGCTTTATAATATTGTGTGAGAATTTTTTTTGATACAAAATCACACAATATTTTGACAATCTGCATATAAAATAGATTTGCAATCTACCGATATTTTCTGCAGTTCTTAGCGACATGGATAACTCCACTCAATGTGGGTTAAAAGGTAACCGTAACGTAAATCGATTACACAATGCCAGCGCTCACGATCGTGAGTATGTGTGCGGGAGAGGAACGCGACCTACGCATCTCTGATTAAGAGAGGGAAGCAGAGTGGGAGAAAGGAGGCGGGTATGCCAAGACAGGAGGAATGCGGGAGCGATTAACCAAAGCCGGGATAACGATAACGATCTCTTGGCGATCACACGCTTAACCCATATCCTTACACTGGGAATTTACCATAAATTAGGGCAACTATTCAGTTTAAAGGTGTTTTTACTACCAGTGGAGCCGTAACCGTAATTGACTTGAATTTCGAGTGCAAAACATTCAATTTTTATTTGAATAAGAGCGCAAACACACACGCACACTCTTGCACATGGATATGCACACGACACGAAACACGCACGCACACAAATTCACGACTAGGGTTACCAGATGTATTTTTTTTAACTGCGGAAATTAAAAGATAATTTATTAAAATTAACTAATATTTCTAGGAAAAAACAACGAATTCCGGATTAAACTAAATAGTTCGTGCTTTATCGTTGATCTGGCAACCCTATCACCCATGCAGGTAGAGAGGGGTGGCCGCGGGGTACAAGTCGGCCTATTGTGCTCGATGGCAATCCAAAGCACACACACGTCCCAAAAAATAATGATATAGAGCCGACGAGCTCTTCAAATAATCGAGTTTTTGCAGCCAATTAATCTCGACGAAACGATGTTTTGGCCAACAAAATAATGACACGGCTCTTCGTCGGAATTCACTTATGCAGCCGCAGCGCCAGGGTTGCCAAAACACCACGCACACAAAAAAGGGGGCGATAAAAACACACAGCTTTTTACGTTTGGCAGAATAGGGCGGCAAAAAGGAGAGCAAAGCCTTTGATTGGTGGTCATTTTTCATTTCGGATGACCTTAATTTGCATGTGATAATGCTGATTAGTGCACTTGCGTTATCGTCCGCGAAATCGTTATCGCCAGAGTTGCAACGCGCACAAAAATCGATTACCCGCCAAAGCTTTTGAATTTTTGAAAGTTGCTCTAGCCATTTTAAAGATCATATGGTTAATATTTAAGTTTTTAATCTTCACGCTCTCTTAAAAAACACTCGTTGACATCAAAACCGGCAGCCCGTTGCAAAGTTTCCGATGTAAAAAAAATAAATAGAACGCACTAACAAAAGGAATTTCTCTCCTCCCAATACTTTCAATAATCTTCGATTAGCTTCTATATGCCGCGTTACGATTTTTTATTCTGTTATATTTTTACTTTGTGCCAACAGAAACAGAAATTTATCACCACCGCGCGAGAGCGAGAACACACACACGGGGGCAGAGCGAGAGAGTGAGAGTTTTTGGTTTTTTTTTTGTGGCGCCCTCTCTCCCTCCTTCTGCCATTGAGGTGCATGAGCGAGAACGACCGACAGACGCGACGAACAGTCGGGCCCACCGAACGACCGTCGCTATAGCCATCTCCCTCTCGCCTGTTAGTTAGTATCGGGGAGTTGTTGCTGCTATGCTTACACACACACACGCCAGCGCTCTGCTCGCGCACACACATTCACACGCACACTGTTGTTGCGCTGGCGTTGTCCGCTCCTGCTTCTTCTTCTTCGCCTCGGAAATTTTGCTGCTGCCGAGCAATAACAACACAACACGACCGTTCTCAAAGTACGAATGATTTCTAGAGGTGGAGAAACATCGAGCATTCATCGATGTTTTTAAGACATCGGTGATATCGATGTTTGGCAGGGCATCGATGTTTTTCCATCACTATGTTAATATACAAGTTTTCTTAACATAAATGTTTAAATAAAACGTTTTCCTGACAGAAATATTAAAAAGCGCTTTAGAGGGGAACAAGTGCCGATGTTTTCAAAACATCGATAATATCGATTTTTGGCAGGGCATCATCGATGTTTTACCGTCCAGTAACTGGTATTTTGGAACGGCCGAAAAGCTACAGCGCTAAAAGCACTTAAACTTCGA
Source organism: Drosophila kurseongensis (assembly GCA_018153305.1). Lineage (NCBI taxonomy): Eukaryota > Metazoa > Arthropoda > Insecta > Diptera > Drosophilidae > Drosophila > Drosophila kurseongensis. Next base: position 4,231,631 of record JAECXX010000141.1, read on the forward strand.
AAAATGGTCGCACCATTACCACTCCAGTTTTTCCGCACTCTGTTATCGGCTGTTTAAAGTTTATTAAAATGACATTCTACTTAAGCGCTTATTTCAAAATGACCATTTGTAGGCGAACGTTTTTGATATTTTCCTCATAAAATAATAACTTTACGTAAATAAATAAATACTCAAAAAATGCATATTTCAACTAAACAAAAAAAAACAACAGTTTAAAACTTATTTTTTTAATAAATCGATCTTTTCGCCAACTTTGACCTATTTATCCGTAATCAGGGACCCAAAATACACGGAACCTGAACATTTTAAGTAGTAAACTCGGAAGCACAGCCTTGAATTAGTTCACCGTTTTTTATTTATTTTATGGCAATTTGAAATTTGTATTTTATAATTTTATTAATAATTTGTGATTATATTACTTCAAATATTTTAAAAAAGGTCAGTTTGCTTTTTGTCGATAGCGATAGAAGTCTACCGTTGCTGTTGCTATCGCTATCGACCCTGAACACATGTTCACTCCGCTTTGGCGCGTTAACACGTAAATATAAATAAAAGTCCGGAAATTCGCACGCCAAAATGCCGGAAAGCCAGATCGCCGGCATTCCGGTGCACTTTCCGTTCGAGCCGTATCCGGTGCAGCGAGCGTACATGGAGAAGGTGATCCAGTGCCTCCGGGACGGGACAAATGGAGTCCTGGAATCGCCAACGGGAACGGGTAAAACCCTGAGTCTGCTGTGCTCATCCTTGGCCTGGATCCGCACCCGCCAGTCGGAGCAGCAGCATCAGATGGTCAAGATGGAAAAGGGAGATTTACCCGGTCTAGGAGGACCTGCTGGAGCCGATCTCTCCGAATTGGCCAAAACGGTGGGCAGGGCCAACAACTGGGGCGTTCCCAAGGTCATCTACGCTTCGCGCACCCACTCCCAACTCACACAAGCCATGCGGGAACTCAAGAGGACGGCCTACTCCAACATGCGATCCGTGGTCTTGGGCTCCCGGGATCAGCTGTGCATCCATCCGGAGGTCATGAAGGAGCAGGGCAACTCCAACAAGACGAATATGTGCAAGCTGCGGGTGCACTCCAAGACCTGTTCATTTCAGGCGCGGGTGGAGTCGCGAAAGGATCATCCCGATCTGCGGGGACCCACCATCATGGACATTGAGGACCTAGTCAAGGTGGGCCAGCGTCTGAAGATCTGTCCCTATTTCGCTTCGAGGGAATTGGTTGCCCAGGCGGATATTACCTTTATGCCTTATAACTACCTACTCGATCCCAAGGCTCGCAAGGCCAACAAAATCGAACTGGGGAACACTATCGTCATCCTGGACGAGGCCCACAACATCGAGAAGATCTGCGAGGAGTCCGCCTCGGTGCAGATCAAGTCCTCCGACGTGGCCATGGCCATCGAGGATGTAACCCATGTGATGAAGGTCTTCGCCAGCGGTGAATCGCAGGATATGGGCGCCGATGAGCCCAAGGACTTCACCCTGGACGACCTCACGCTGCTCAAGGAGATGCTGCTCGAACTGGAGAAGGCCATAGATGCTGTGGTGGTGGAAAACGCCGGCGAAGGAACCACCTTTCCCGCCTCCATGATGTACGAGCTGCTCGGCAAGGCGAATGTAAGTTGAGCTCAAAAACAGATTTCGAGGTCAATATGACGGAGAGTTATTTAGGCTTATCTAAATTTCAAAATTTGTTTAATTGGGGCTTTTTTTGTTGTGTTTAAATAATTTATATATTTTTGTTTAAACTTTTTAAAAAAGTTTTTCATCTTGATTAAACAAAAAACTGTTAAATATTTTTTAATCAAATAGGAAAAAGGTTATTTTAATCCTTTGTTTTTATTTATTTAATAAGGAGAAATGAATTGAAGAAATAATTTTGAAATTAATACTTTAATGCCTTTTTTTTCCTTTCACGCAAGTTTTTATTTTTCATTTGTACACATTGTTGAGAAGGAAATATAGAATGGAAACCAAATCTAAAATTGGTTTAAGAAGCTTACAAAGGGATTAAAATTTTTTTTTACAAAATGTGGGAAAAGCACTTTTATAGGTAAATAAACGTCACCTTGATTGAATATTTAAATTAGCTCCCCATCCTTTCAGTTTACCTACGGCAACGTTGCCACCATAGTATCCCTGCTGGACAAGCTGGTGCAGTACCTCCTGGTGGCCTCCCAGCAGATGAGTATCCGGAAGGGCGGCACCTTCACGATGCTCAGCGATCTGCTGACCATTGTGTTTGCCAACAAGGAGGACGTGATGACCAAGGTGCACGCCAGCTTTAAGGTGCATGTCCAGGTGGAGGAGACCAAGCAGCAGGGACAGGGCAAGCAGCAGGGTGCTAATAAACAGGGTTGGCTTAGCAAGGGAACGATTGCAGCCGCAAGTAGCTCAAGCAAGGTGGCCAAAATCATTAACTTCTGGTGCTTCAATCCGGGTTTCGGCATGGAACAGCTGCTCAACACCCAGGTGCGCAGCGTAATCCTCACAAGCGGCACGCTGGCGCCGCTCAAGCCCCTGATCGCCGAGCTGGCCATTCCCGTGGCCCATCATCTGGAGAATCCGCACATCGTCGACCAGTCGCAGGTGTACGTCAAGATCATCGGCACCGGACCCGATCGTCAGCAATTGATATCCAACTACACGAACCGGTGAGCGGTACTTACACTTGAAGGCCATTCAATAATACACAATGGGTGGAGTTACTCTATTCAGTTGTTAAAATGACAAAGCTTCGTAAATTTAGATTCCAATCAAATAAATTTCTTGGCGAATTTCTAACGAAGTTAGTTATATTTTTTATAAGATTTGAGATATTTACCTTTCTCTTCCCTCCTTTTGCAGCGATAATCCGAAGTACATCAGCTCGCTGGGCCAGACGATTCTTAATGTATCGCGGATAGTGCCCGATGGCCTCCTGGTCTTCTTTCCCTCGTATCCCATGTTGAACAAGTGCGTGGACGCGTGGCAGGCAAGTGGCTTGTGGGCGGACATCTCGGCCAAGAAACCGATCTTTCTAGAGCCACGCAGCAAGGACCAGTTCACCAGCACGATGGAGGAGTTTTACCAGGCGATACGCGACTCCAAGGGCGCCGTTTTCATGGCCGTTTGTAGAGGCAAAGTCTCCGAGGGTCTGGACTTTGCCGATCGCAACGGGCGCGCTGTGATCATCACGGGTCTGCCCTATCCACCGCTCAAGGATCCTAAGGTGATATTGAAACGGCGCTATTTGGAGGCGAACAGGACGCGGGAGAACCAACTGTTGAGTGGCCAGGAATGGTACAATCTGGATGCAACGCGGGCAGTCAATCAGGCCATCGGTCGTGTGATCCGGCATCGCAACGATTATGGCGCCATTCTGCTCTGCGATTCGCGGTTTAAGGACGCCTCCCAGGTGCAGCAGTTGTCCAAGTGGATCCGGGGCCACCTGGGCGACCGGCCGCAGTGCTCCCCCTTCGGTCCCATCGTCAGGGAGCTGCGCCAGTTTTTCAAGAACGCCGAGGCCAACGTGAGTATCAAAAGTGTTTTGTCCGCTTTTATGGTGTAAATGAATCCACCTGAATTCCCCAGATGAAGCAGCCGGATGAGCGGGAATCAGAGCCCGCTTTGGAAACGGTTTGCAAGACCGAGGACGAGCCCCTGGCCGCTATTCCCAAAATCAAGCGGGAGCCGGGCTCCAATGCCACCTTCAAAGCGGCCAATGAGAGGGCCATGTATGTACAATTTTATTTAACATCATTAATAAATGTTACGTATATGCTACTTTAATTTAAACTATTTCGAAATCGGTTTTAAATAGCTAAAGTTAAGAGCCCCAAAAAATTATGTTTTTGGGGTCACCAAAATGGCTAAAATTGTTGGATCATTGTTTCATTTCATTTTAGCTCATTGACTACTTTTATATGGTACCAAAAAATTGATATAAAATTTGTAATCATTAAAAAATCAAAGTGCAGATTAACATAGAAGCAATCGACAACATGTTAGAGGCATAACCTTTTAAAATCAGATTTTAAAAGCTTAAGTTATAAGTTACATTTTGTCATTGTTTCTTTATGTATTCTTGGACTTATGCTAATATTTTTTTCCTCTACAGTAAAGTGGAGATGGCCAATTCCATTAAGACGTGGTCTCCCGCCGATTATGCCAGTGCCGCTGGACAAAAACTGGGTGGCTCGGCGCCCAATGCCATGGACTTTATGAGCCGTCTCGACTCGAATGTCTCGGTAAGCACGAGATTCCCATGAATCTACATTTACTTTCTGTTTACTCGTTGTTGAGGCCATGTTCCCCCATTCCAGAGTATTGATTTCAACTGCTGCATGGATAGTAAAAGTGGGTCCTCTGGCTTGGTAAAGATTCATAAGCGGGAACGAAGTTCACCAACGCCGCCGGAAACATCAAGCCAGGTGGCCAAGAAGCGTTACAAACTGGTGGAGAACATCAAAATGGAGCCGATTAGTTCGCAGGTTAAGGAAGCCCCCGAATCAAGGGCGGATTTTCTTCGGGAGGTGGGATATATATCAGCGATTACTCTTTAAGTTTTTATTTTATATATCTAACCTTACAGCTGCGCAGCTTGGTTAACCAGGATGAATTCCGCCGCTTCGGCAAAGCTCTTTTGGAATACAAAAGTGGAACGGATGAGAGTTTCCAGGCCCTGATGACTGTCCTCTGGGAGGTCTTAGCCGCTCCCAAGATGCGTTATATGCTCGTCGGGATGCGGAAATATCTAAAAAACGAGCACAAAGGAGAATTCGATCAGAGGTTGGCTAAGCTCTAGGAACCTAAGTCTCTTTTAGATGACTATTCAAAACAATTTCGGATTTCATTCCACGGATGTGCCTGAATATGTGTTTTTGAACCTGGCTGTATTTTTTGTTTAATATTTAGGGGGATGTATATATTATATAAAATTTTAAAATATTATAAATTTATTACATTGGCGTATAGCACATGTGTTCGAATTTCCTTTGTAAAAGTGTTTATTAGGAATACTAATTATATTTAAATTATAAAATAAACAAAGTTTCTCATTTTTTTGGACATTTTGATTATTGACGATGTTTTTTTTGTATCATGACTATTTTATTTTTATTTAATTGTTAATTGGGCTCGTGACAAATTGGCATTTTATTGCTTTTTGGCCTTTTTTAAAGTATTATGTTTATGTTCCATACATTTTTAGTAGCTGAAAAAAATTACTTTTGAAGTTTATTTATGATCTCGTCCCCAAGATATATGTTTGAGTCAGTTGTCGGTTGGCTTGGCAACAAATCTGTGAAGTGCAGCCAATGCAGAGCGCATCCAATAAGTTCATTGCCAAATGGGCCGAGCCGAGTGCCTCTAATGCACTGTATCCACATCCCCATCGGTTTTCGCAACCGAGTCCGAGTCCCAAAAACGAGCACTAGTGCAGCGAGAATGCAGGTCGGGTCCGAGTTGCTACGACTTCGGACTTGGGAGGCACGGCACTCGCACTCGCACTCGCGTGGCAACAATCGTCCAGGGCGCACGGCACTCACGCAGAGCTGCTGGAGGAGGTGATAGCTATAGCTTCTAGGGGGCCAGAGCCATACCCCGATCCGAGTAGGAGTCCAATCCCTGACACGTCAAATTCATCCGCCTCGTCTAAGTTACGCCGCTTTGATTGGGGCACGCAGTAAGTTGATTGCATTTTCCCAAAGCCGTTTGCTATTTGCAACAAGTAACAAGGGAGGGTGGGTGTTGTTGGTTAGCCCACGCAACGACCTTGGCCTGGTTTAGGCACTTGCCTTAATTGCATTTTGTCGCCATCGTGCAGCGCATCGCACATGGTGGAGGAGATTGGCTGCCAGAGACAGACGGGCATTGTGGTCGCCATGCCCAGCCAGGTGGCATCGAGCACCGGAACTCCAGCTCCAGCCGCCGGCGGCATTCACCAGCAGCAGCAGCAGCAACAGCAACAGCAACATCAGCAGCAGCAGCAACATCAGCAGCATCAGCAACACCAGCAGCAGCAACACCACCAACAGCAGCAACACCAGCAACACCACCAACAGCAGCAACACCACCAACAGCAGCAACATCAACAACTCGCCAGCAATATGAGCCTATTGACCGTTAAGGGCGGCGGTCGTTACCTTTGGACCGATCGGGAGCTACTGATGCACCTCCAGAACTACACTCCGCTGATCCTACTCATCGATTTCGTGGAGAAGACCCGAACCAAGCGATTCTACGAGAGCTCCGAGCGCTATGAGATCCTCATGCTGGTCTTCATCATGCGAAAGGGAGCGCCGTTCTGTGAGAACAAGCGCTTTCCGGCGGAATATTGGGTCAACCTGTCGGTGGGACCAATTGCCGAGGCTTTTGATCGGTTGCAGGCGGCCATCGACATACCGGATCCCCAGCTGCCGATCCATATGAGCGTCACGGATTTGACCAGCTGGAAGCAGATGTTCGATCTGGCCATGCTGGATATAAGGCGTTTTGCGTACTACACCGATCCTTTGCAGCTGGCCGATGCGGGTGTCTTTAATCGAATCACCTTCGAGCAGCGATTCGGAATGCAATGGCAGGAGTAGTAGTGGGAATCGATACAGGATATATGTCACGGAAAACAGGATATAAGCACACCCCCCTGCACCAACACCACTCACCACATTTTGATGGATCGCGGAAAGGGTAAAATACGTTAGGCTGTTTGTAAACGGTGACGCAGTTAGTTTACACTGTTTACAAATTAAAGCTTGGAACTATCCTTAAACCATCGCAGATACAATCGTTAACATGCCTAATATTTGCCAAATTAGTTATCTTTCAATGTATTCGATTTATTAACATATATGTATATATATTACAATTCTTGTGGCCAAAACTATTGTTTAAAGACACAGATTTATTTATATTCATATATAAAATTAAACTACTTAAATTTTCAAGCAAATAATAAGTCACTTGAGCAAAGACCATGATGAGATATTATAATATTCGCATTCTTTTCATTTTTACAAATTAATCAAAAAAACGTAAATTTAAATGAAATGCTATGGTACCATGTTTAAGAAAAATATAATTAAATGTATTGTGCAATCAGGCATTGTATAAACAGAGTATAAACTGCCATAAATAGTTCTTGGATAACTCCTTTTAGACGAACGTAAAAACCGATCCATCCTCTCCCAAGTAGACAGAGTTATGTGTTGCGTTAAATTCCCTGCATAGCGAAATCTACTGTGCCTTCTCCACCACTCCTCGTCCTCATTTTCCTCCTCCACAGTTCCACTCACAACGTCTCCAACTTTATCTCTCCTCCGACTCCTCAAATGTATCTGTAATACAACCACTGTACTGTCGAAGTAGGAACCAAAATGCTTTAATGGAAATAAACGTTAGTTACTGTTCAAAAGCCTATTTATCTTTATAAAATTGTGATACATCCTCATCGCGCATTACTTACTATAAAAAATATCTTTATGTACAAATAAACTATAGCTAAATTCTTAATTACACATCGTCGAGATCCTCGGCAGTCCCATTTAACTGGGATGAGATGATCCTGGCTCATGGCTGACGCTTGGGAATGCGTTCCCGATCGAAGATGCCCAGCAGCTTCCCGCGGGTCATCTCCTTGGCCTCACGGAGTCCCAACTGATAGATCTCGTCATGCATCGATTTTATCTTCTCTATCAGCTCCTCGGGACTGAGTTGGGATAGTTCTGGATGAGAGAACAAGACTATTATTTAAATATTGTCCAAAAAAGATTTTGACTACTGACTAAACAAGGTAAAACTATCTAAATAATTTATATTATATTTGTATTATATATTTATAGACCCCAAGATTGATATATAGTACATAGCTTAGGTTTTTGAGTAAATACCTATATAGAAAACAATATAGTTCACGATGTGCACCCAAACCTATAAAACCCAAGCAATGAATTGAGTGCCAGCCCCTAAATAATGTTCACTTGGACTCGGGGTTACTCACGATTGATCTTGGCCGTATCCTCGGTGGTCAGGTTGTTGGCATAGTCCGTGGTTCGCGTGTAGATGGGCGTATCGCTCATGGTGAGAAACTCATCCATACCAGGAACTGAATCGCCGAAAAAATAAGGTTTAAAATAGGACCAAGTGCGGGGCACCACACGTTTTTTACACTCACATCGCTCCGGCCACTGGACAGGCGAGGCGCGCAGCGTTTCCATGGAGATGAGCTCGTCCTCCGGCGTATCCGGCTTCTTCTTGTCCTCCGACTTGTCGTCTTCGGCGGATAGCCTGCTCCTTGCGGACGGCGAAGACTCGGCCACTTCCTCGTCCGCTTTCAGAATGGTTTCTGCAAGAAAAACACTATGTAATTATGGTCCCCAATGGTTTTTAAGCTTCGCTCACCTGGCCCAAAAAACTCTACAGCTGGCTCCACCTTGTTCATCTTTGAAAAGGCAAAAAACGACCACAAAAATTAAATAAACAGAAAAATGCAAGAATTCTGTGGGCTTAGTCTCTCTTGCCACCTTGTTGAATAAATGATGCAGCGTTGCCACCTAATAACTATCGCACGCTATCGATTAATACCACAGTCAGTGTTGCAAAGCTCCGGAATATATAAATTTTATAAATCTTGGCAAACAAAGGACTGTTTTCTTATATTTTTGTTATTATTTATAAGCGAAATGCCTAACAACAAGAAAATTTAGATGCATTATTTAGTATACATTTAAGTGGAGAGCAATGCCTGCTCGTTCTCTCGCACGCTTGACCAACGGCGCATAGAGACAACTCTGCGCGAGGTCGCCTGCTCTCTTTCGCTCTCACGGTAAAAAGCACTTGGCATGCTGCGCACAGTGACGTCTAAAATTGTATGCCCCTCAAAAGCACATGTGCCCCAATTGTCTAAGTCAAAATTTTTTAAATAGTTGAAGAATCAAGTTTAGTTAATAATTCTTTTTTTTTGTTGCTGGGGTCTCCTTAAATAGAAATAAATTTGGTTTCAAAGGTTAAAGCTTGACAAACAGTGACGAACTGAATTATTGGCCCAGCTAGAATATTGAACTTTAAGACTATTTTTCTTTATCTAATAGGCTGATATTTTAACGAAACAAAATAAACAAACAAAACAAGCACATCTTATGTTAGTTGAATTTTCAAATCGATTGATTTTTTCTAGGAGCAAGTTCTTACCAAAATCCTTCTTATCCTAAACTTTGATGTATGCTGAGGAGATTTGGGGATTGACATTATCCTTATATATGCTCCTTACGCATTCCTGGCCACTCGAAGCCATGGATCGGCCAGTGTGCCTTGCATTTTGCAACGGTGAGGGTCCTTTTGAATGCCGCAAAGGTAAAAACTACTTCTGGGCATCAATAACTTAAAATAACTTCAATAAGATAAATATATTGATTAAAGGCAATTATTTATTAATAAAACTTATACATTTTAGCGCCTTAATGTTCTTTTTCTTGTTTTTTAGCTTAGGCAGTTATGTTATGCCCACGCGTCTGGCCACACTGCTCGCGGTGTGTAGACTTTTCGTTTTCACTGTTTTCCCATGCGCGCTCGCACTTTCTTTCAGTCGCTGCTGCGCTCTCACTCTACACACACACATTCACACACCTGTTCCGCTCCCCCGCCCCCCTCTGGCGACCTTAGAGCGACCGCGACCGCTCCCGTTCCGTTTTTATTTTTTTCTTTTCGATTCAGTTGCCTTTTTAACTCCGCCGCGCGCGGAAACTTTTTCAGTCCGCTTAAAAAAAAAAAATACTGCAGCACACTGCAGTTTCGTGTCTTTGGCGCCAATTTCAAAACGAAATCCGCTGGCGGATTCAATTCAACTTTGAAGTTTTCCTTCTTATTTCTTGCCCGCCCCGCTCCCCGGATTTTCCCACGCCCCCCGCGCTGTGACTCCCATGGCAGCTAGCAAACTTAATTGCGGCAAGCTATCGACAGCCTCACATTTCGATGCGACATGTGCGAAAATCAGCGCCTTTTACTTTGACCTGGACAACACGTTAATTCCGACACGGGCCGGCGATTTGAAGGCTATCAGAAAGGTGAGCGACTACTCTTAACCGCCGCTGCTGCCCCCCTTTTTTTGCCTTTTTTTTTGGGGGGTGAAAGTGCGCAGCACAGCTAGAAATTTTCCACTGCAGCCCGCCGCCTGTTGTGTTACGTAGTCGAGAAACCATAACCCGGACGCTCAGCTGATAGCACGCGCCCGAAATTCGATTGTTTATTTGCGTCTCGTTCCGTTCCGTTACGTTACGTCCCATTTCCCCACCGGACCCCACCCCGCCCCAAAAAACACTTAGTGCACTCTACAAGGTCTTGACTTAAATATAACCACGGGTATATGCACTCGAGAAGGTTATCGGCATGATAAAACCAAAATACGAAATTGGTTTAAGTCACCTAATTTACATTTGACTTTTAAAAATCCCTCTTTCGAAATTTATTGAAGAAATGAGGTTTAATCTCTAAACTTTATTATTGGTTCAATATATCATTAGGAATAGGTCGTAAAAATGTGAAATGCATTTAATGATTAAATAAATATATCCTAAACATAAGGGCATTTGTATGTACTTTAGGATGTTGTCGTCATAATACAGGAAACTTTTTAAAATCCCCATAAGGGAAGCCAAAAAATTAAATGAGTCTTACTTAAAGCAAGGGTAATGAACCTTAGGAGGTTATTGACATCATATTCATCATAGCTACATATATAAACAAATAATACGAAAACAAATTGCTTTTTAGTTAAAAAAAGTTGAGTGCCAACTCAATAATTTACTAACAAATGTATAGGTTTGAATTAGAGAGCTTTTTAACAAAGAAAAATATTTAACATTTTATTTAATTAATTAATAGTGTCTTTTAACTTTGTTAAAAACAATGGGTTGCTTTTTTTAACCCAAAAGAACCTAAAAAATAATAAGAAATGTTTGATAACTTAGATATAAATGCATTTAAAAAGTAAACAAAAATATGAAACTTAATTTTTAAAATCGAGAACTTCTTTAACTTCAAATATTGTAAATTGTCAAAACCAATTGCACCCAGAATCCTTCAAAGACTCTGGATCTTAAAAGCTTACTTAAGTATTAAATTAAATGAGGGTAAAATCCAGTAAACAAAAACATTGTATTAGCTTTCGAAATCGCGAAAATATTGGTATTGTTGGCCATAAATAACTTGTTATCTCCATTTCCCCTTAAACAATGCTTAACTTGAATAAAGAAAGTGATTCGTTAAAACTTTGAGTATGTCACGTACATTTTCGTACTTATTTTTTGCATTCCTGATAATTAAATAATATTTTAAGCTGTGCTAATAAAGATAGTTAACTTCATTATCACATTTGTGTTTTAATATGCTCTGTTTAGACCCTAAATAAAGTCATGGTTATAAGGCTTTTTCTTTATTCAGTTGTTTAAAATTATTATCAGACGGAACCTAATTAACATTTTCCAACCTATCATTACGTTACGGGTGTTGTTTAGGATGGTATTAGATGTTTGCTGATCATACTGAACTTGCTGGTTTTTCAATGACTTATTTTTCGATTTCCATAAACTTAGTGGGGAAATATTACGATTAAATAGAACCGTATTTACCCAGAATTGTTAGCCGGGAAAAAAGATAACTAATGGAAATTTCCGAGCTATCATTGCGCCCATGACTGTGCAGTTATACACTAAGTATATATGTAATATATGACATGTGTATCGGCGGCAATTGCAGTTTGATGATCAATGCACTGATAGGGCAGCGATGCCTTAACGATTACGGCATTACGTACGATTAACCAATTGGCTCCGATTCGATCGGATGATTGAACAAACCGACGCTTAATTAAGATCTTTATGGACGTAATGGTTTCGATTTACGTATTATTAAATATCTCTGAACATCAAAGTTATAACATTTGTGTTAATGCTTAGAAAATAGCGAAATGGCCTTTATTTTCAATTGAATAATGTTATCTAAATGAATCATTCTATAAAAATATATGTGTCAGCCCCAAAAATAAACGTTTTTTTTTTGTTTAAACATTTAAAAATATCTTTGTTTTATTTTCGCTGCGAAGATTGAATTACATGTTGCATTACTAGTCATTTAAGTAAAGTGATTCTCAACATAGTTTAAAGAAAGTACTCATTAGTTTTCATTCACTTGTATTTGGAGCGTGACAGTTTTTTACTTATCTAGTCTTAATAAAATGCACTGTATTTATGGGTTTATCTCTTTCCGTGTCTTAGGTTTCAAAGACCTTTTCATATATTTAAAGCCCCTATTATCAGTATTTATAATTTAATCTTAAATTATTAGAAATGAAGTATTAGGGTTTGACTATTTTATATTTGTTGAAAAAGTCAGAGCATCAAAGGAATCCTAAATATATTAATGTTTTTCCCAATCTAATTCCCAGCTCGCAGACGTTTTGGAGAGTCAGTACCAGTTCAGCAAGGATGACGCCGCTCAGTCCACCCAGAATTTCCTAAAGGCCTTCCGCCGTTGTCCGGATAACTCGCAAACATCACTGGATTCGTGGCGCACTCACCTGTGGCGTGAATCCCTGCCAGCGCGCCACAAGCACCTGGCGGAGCAGATCTATCCGCAGTGGTTGAAATTGCGGTATCGCTATCTGGCCGTGCCGGCGGACTATGTGCAGCTGCTGCTGCGGATGCGCCAGGCGGGCTACGCCCTGGCCCTCATCACGAACGGACCATCGAATGCCCAATGGGAGAAGGTGGCCAAGCTGCATGTGTGCGGCTACTTCGACTTGGTCCTGGTCTCATCGGATCTGCCGTGGGAGAAGCCTCATCCGGAGATCTTCTATGCTGCCTGCAACTTCCTTAAAGTTAAACCGCAGCAGTGCGCCATGATCGGCGACAAACTGGAGACCGACATCAAGGTGGGTCAACGTTCTATTGGCTTTATGAAAACAAATATACACAAAAGACCTAGGCAATATGTAGGTCTTTTAAATATTTTCATATCAAAGTAATTGGTAATTTATTTATTATAAAGCCTAAAAGGTCTATTTTTTTTAGTCAAATTGCTTAACTTCATTTTAGATATCGTTTTTAAACATTTTTGCTTCTAATGTGTTATGTTAAACTTAAACTTTTTAAAATAGCAATTGTAATTTAAAATATTTTTAATTAAGCTCAAAAGCAATTGTTTTTAATGTCTTATGTGCCTTAGGCAAATATAATACTTAAGGGAGAAAAGGATTAATTGTAAATTATTGCTGAATTGATTAACAATTCAAATTGCTTGCTGTTTTTAGGGTGGCCACTTGGCCCAACTGGGTCTCACCTTCTGGACGCCATTGAGCAACAGCAGCTCCGCAGCTCAGTCGCTGGAGGATGTGGAGTACAAGCCGCACGTTAAACTGGGCAATCTGCTGGAGATGTACAAGTACTTCCCGCGCCTGAATGCCGTCGCTCCGCTGGACACGTCGACGTCCGCCAGACGACGTGGCAGCCACATGAGTCCCAGTGGCCAGAGCACCTCCAGCAGCGGGAGCAGCTCGAGCTCCAGCTGCGAGCCGGGAGCTGGCCATGGGTACCATCATCACCACCATCACCAGCAACATCAGCAGAGACAGTGGCTCTATCGACGCGGCGTTTCCCTGCCCGCCATGGACTGCTCCAATAGCGAGGCGGAGAACAGCTGCGACAGCTTCCTCTAGACAGAGAAATCGGGATCTAAGGGATCGAGAGGATCAAACAAGGATCGGGAGATTGTTGAAAAATGTACCTTCAGTTTACAAAACTATAGCTAAAGTGGAAAGATCGTTGGAGTGGATGTAGTAATCACAGATGGACGAAGGACAGCCAGGAGGATTGGAAACAAATGCAGGAATTTAAAGTTCAACTATTAGCGGGATGAGCCCGGAACCACGGTGAATCTCGATATCTGCCATTAGACTAAAATTAAGGCTAGCAAAACAGCATCGGAGCACACACAAACTACAGCAAACTACAAATACAAACACTACAAGCGAAATAACTAAGGAAATCGAGGACAGGAAGCAAAGCAAACCAAATGTATTTTTCTAAGCGAATTTTCTGTCACATATTTTGTAAATTGATATAACACGCAGTTGAAAGTACGTCAAGGTAACGTGAAAAACACAAAAAAAAAAAGAGAAAACGATGGAGTAAACCACACAAGAACCACAATACAAACCTAATAAGACACTAACGAACAAAAAAAAAAAGGAAAAGCCGAAGCACTAACAAATCTGTAGTTATAGCATGACGATGGATGAGCGTGAATGTTAACTATTGTCTTAGTCGTAGCCTTTAGCCGGGTTCGGAAAGCGGGGTCTCGATATTGTGTGAGCCCCACTCTGTTGGCAAATTGTTATTTGCAACCACCTCCTCCCCATTTACCCACGCCCCGCCCCCAAAACCCCTGGTTATTCCGCACCCACACGAAAAGTTGATGATATATATGGTACATATGCCAGCATGCGTATGTCGAAGCACTGTTGATCATGGATATGGAAAATAAATGACACTGCAAAAGTTGAAATAAATGGAGTTTTCGTTAGTACACTCGGCGGTTTGTCTAAACATCTATATTTTACAGGAGTTACACTTTAAAATCAGATTTGATTGGGTTAAGATTCGGAATTCCATCAAAATCGTAGAAAGCCAACAAGAAAATATTTCAAGATATTTATCAATTAAATATTAGTTAATTGAAATTACCACTACGAAATTAATGTAAAAGAAAGCTAGTTATTGGGTCAAATTAAACGGGGACAGGGATAAAAAATGTAATATATCATAAAGATTTATAAATTTAACACCATGTAAATATTTATATGCATCTCTTTCTATGGCATGAAATGTACAAAAAATATCATATTGTTTTTCATTTCCCGTATTAGTATTGAAACAAAATCGATTCCTTTTAATCATAGTAAAATAAGCTTTAGTTTTTTATATTTATTTTGGGGGATTTTGTTGTTTATAGACTACAAATACGCTATACGGTAAAATGGTATATCGCTTGCAGAGTCAGCAAATAAAAGTTATAACCAACACTGAATTTTTCGCAGTTTAATGCTAACGTCAACTGGCTGTATAATTGTTTGTTGTTTGTTTTTTTTCCTTTCACATATACCATACATACATATACACACGATTATTCATATACATATATAATTATAATCAAAAAAAAAGTCGGTTACAAATTACACGTTTTAAAAAGTCGAAAACGGAACATTTTCACGCGATACCGAGGCATATTGAAAATTCGGCTGGCTAGCTAGGCTTGCTCTTGGCTTTTCTTAAGTTCGTTATTTTTACGCATTTAGTTTCTTTTACAAAAGAGCACTTTTCAGACTACAAAATACCCTAAGAACCTTTTACCGGAAATGGATTATACATAGATAATGGACAAAAAGAATAAGAAAACAAAACGTAACATAACATGGAGTAGTTGTTTTGTAGAGGTTGTTGTTATCGTAGTAGTTAATAGCAGTTGTTGCTGTCGTCGTAGTATGTAGTAGTAGTTATCGTTTTGTAAAGCATTGTACAACTTTTCCGCTTAAGTGTTAAACCGATGGTTCACCCATCCTACGTTCTCTGCCCATCTCACTCCGGGATTGGCCGTGTTGGTTGCTCTGGCTTTATCGTTTAGTTGCGTGTCGCATTGCCCGCATATATCTCCTCGATCTTTTTCCTGCGCTTCGTCAGCAGCGGATTGTTCGACTTGTCCAGCGCCTTGATTTGCATCTAGAAATTAGGAATAATACGGTTTATAAATATTTAAGGAAAGCAGAGATAATTTACTATTTTGTGGGATTTTCTTTTAATATTATTAATTATTTTGAAAATTATTGTTGGAATAGACAGTGATACAGAGCTCACGTATTAATTGTTCTAGGCGCATTAACCTCCGATTTCCTTGTTAGTTTGTTAATTAGTGACTTTGTAAGTCACGATTAAAACAAAAGAGAGAAACGAGAAAGTATACTTGCAAATTGCTAAAGCATATATCAATTGAGATCTATTATCTTATTATATAAACAAGTGAACAGCAACGATTGCACACAATACATTATTAAAAGCCAATGAGTAATGTTATGTAATAAAAGAAAGCAAGTTAAATCTTCATTGCTGTTTTTTCGGCAATCAATTAATATGTAAAATACTTATATGCCATTTTGTGAAGCAAACACGTTTAATTCAAGACTATGGCGTACTTTTGTTGATTGAAAACTAACTATAAATAATATCCTTAATTAAAATGATCTCTATAGCTCGGCCTAAATCCCAACATCAAAAGAGACCCACCTGATCGTAGTCCACGCGCATGGTGGCCAGGGAGCGTGTCATCTCCTCCTGCACTTCCGGCCAAGTTTCCTCGCCCTCCTTGAGCATCCGACCCGTGCAAAGTGGCGTCTGTGGAACGGCATTGAACTGAGCGATCCACTTGTTGCGGATCACATCCTGGATGCGCAAACGCTTGCTGGGATCCACATTCAGCATGCCCTTGATCAGATCTTTGGCCGCCGGGCTCACATTCGTCCACTCCGGATCGGGAAAGTCGTACTGGCCGGTGCGGATGCGCTTCTTCATGCCCGGTGAAATGGCCAGGCCGTGGTTGCTGTAGAACGGCGGGAATCCGCACATAATTATGTACATGACCACGCCCAGCGACCAGATGTCACAACTCTTGTCGTATTTTTCCGGACCCAAAACCTCGGGAGCTGCAAAATGAATGTATGATTAAAGAACATTCAGAGAGGACCAATCCATTTTAGCTTAAACATAAATTTAAATAGGGAACATTTGGAAAGTAATTCTCCATAAACTATTAAGCTAAATAGCTAAGGTTTATTCTTTTTAATTGTATTTGGATTAAAAGACGTGACTTAAGGTATGTTTAAACAGTACATAACAAATTGTCTAAATATATGTTGTAGGCGGTGTCAAAAAAAACAGTACTTAAAAACAAATAAACTATTTCATAAGCTTATCAACAATCTCCTTAAGATTTCTTGCAAATTAAGTAGGTCGCACGGTGCAACTTTCAAACAACTCTTTCGCAAGTGGGATTGAGAACAAGGCTGAATAAAATTAGAGAAACTAAAGGAAAGTTCGCCCAATAAATTATGTAACGAGGTTGGCACAGAAAGAATCTCTGGTGATTTAAAAACACTAGTTAGCTGCGTGACATTGTATTGTACCTATTTCAAATGTTATTATCAGCTCTGTAGCACATAAATATCATAAATCATATTAGAGTCATGCAATTTCCGGCCCAAAAATGCCACTGCACACATCTAAATAAGTGATCAGCGGATTTGAACAATCTACAAGCTATTTTTCGTGACTAAGGCGGTAATTGACATGCTTTAAAACTAGGAACTGGTGAATAATCCCATAGAGAAGCACTCACCCACGTAATAAGGAGTGTAGCAGGGCGTCTGCAGCGTGTCATTGGTGAATGTCTCCTTGGCGAATCCAAAGTCCGTCAGCTTGAGGATCGCATTCGGCTGCGAGGTGGTGTACAGCAAGTTCTCCGGCTTCAGGTCGCGATGCGCGATATCGCGACTGTGCAGATAGTCTATCGCCGCGCAGATCTCGTGCATTATTTGGGCCGCCTCTCGCTCGGTAAAGGCCCCATCCGCCTTGTCCTGAATGCGCTGGAACAGCTCACCGCCTTCCATGCACTCCATGACCACCAGCAGGCACTTCCTGCCGCTATAAGTGTTCTCGTAGACATCGATAATGTTCACAATGTGCCGGCATCCGCTGACCCGCCAATGGAGATCCACTTCGCGACGGGCCTTCTCGTTATCCAGTAGCACCTTGAGGGCATAGTTCTGTTTGGTGCGGCGGTGGGTGCACTGCACCACCTTCCCGTTAATCCCTAGTCCCAGAACCGTGTCCGAGATCTCGTAATCGTCCACCAGGGCCGTGGTCTTCGGTTGCCGTTGGTTCTGCAGCGAAAGCATTCTGGAATCGGCTGATCTCTAACTGGAACAGAGAAAATATCAGATATATATAGATGATATTAAACATTTTTCATAAGAATATTTTATAGTTTAATATATATATGTAAACCAAAACTGTATATTAAAAAAATGGTTAATGAATTTTGAATTACTCAAAACTTAAGCTTCTCTGCTTCGAACATAGGAAATAATTTAAATATTTGTGCAATTTAAAAAAAAAAAACATAAATATCTTAAATTATAACCATTCCCCTTACACATATTAATAGTCAATAGAAATCTAATTTTGGTTAACAATTTATAGACAGCTTATTTGTTTAACGATTTGGTGTTCATTGGGAGCCTTAAAAAGTAGCTGCTCTGAAGCAATAAATTTTATTTAATTATTATATATTTCAAAAGTATAGATGAACACTGGTTATAAATGTAAAGTTCAGTTAAGCTAGGTGTGTAGCAATTAAGTATTTTAATAATTAGCAATTAAGTTTGAGGGCGAATTGTTGAAGGAATCCCGCTCATGTAAAAAGGAAATTATGATTAAAACAGGTATCAGGGTCTTAAGAGCAATTATATTATTTATGCATTCGTTATTAGTAATATAATTTGAATATTTGGATGGTAAAAAAAACCAAAAGTTATAATATTAATGTTAACGACATTGTTGTACTTTTAATACATTTTCCTCATTAGATATAGAAAGTACACTTTGACGTGCGCAACTTTACGCTTTTCAGTTATCCAGTCTTCTATATGTACATACATATGTATGTATGTACATATGTATAGATATGCAGATCCCAAAAACTCAAAGCGCTCCGATCTCTAGGCTCGATTCAAATTGCATGCAAATGAACATACAGAAAAGCAGAAAAATATAAAGAAAATCAGGGGCGGGGGAAATGGATGGGGCGGCTAATTAAGCCCACACTCGCTGCATATTTTCATGTTTTTCCGGGAAAAAAAACTATTACACAATTTATTTTTTACGGGGAAAACAGGAAAACGGTGCTATTGCATATGTTCGACATCAATAATCGGTAAATATCGATAGGCGATATGGTACAATTGTGTGCGTGCGCTGCTGAAGAAATGAATGTTTTACTTTGTTTTTGTTTATTTCGAGCACATTACGCATTGCCGAAAAAAAACTAATTTTTTCTCTCCTGTAAAATTGGTTAATTAACGCATATTTTACTACCCACACACACGCCCACTGAGAAGCCCGCGCACACACGCACGGATATCTATACAAATGCAAACAATGCGTCATGTTTTCTCACTGTTTAACTAGCATTTTCCATTTTTCTGGTTTTCACTGTACACGCCAGTACATTTTTTTTATCTTGTTATCGCTCTTCGATCGTTTTCAGGCGGCCCTGATTTTTTCTGGCCACGCGATTTTATTCGCCTGCCGACCGCTTTATTAAATATTGCCCGCATTATCACCTGCGGTTCAGCTGATCGTATTTACCTTTCGGGTACTTATTTAGCGTGCTATGTAACCGAACGAAAAAGAACAACAACCCGAAATTTATAGTTATTTTGTGTAAATGCCAAGAGGTGTGACCAGGCGGCTCTCAATCCAAAACACACTAAAGTGTCATGAGCGGTGATTGTGCCATCATTAACGAAAACAATCGATGTTTTTGGTTTAAAAAAAGTACCAACTACATCGAAAATAAAATTGCTTTTTTAATAATTTGTTAATAGAACAAGTAAGAAACTTAATTTGCATTTTGTAAAAACTTTTGTTTATAAAAAGGAAAGGATATTGATATAAGAATATATTATTGAGAACTTGAACTTGAATTCCCGTAAATGATTGTTTTGATATGATATATAGTAAAATAAAGTAAACAAACCAACTTTAAGAAAAATTAACTATTTTTGAAATGTTAACTATAAAAAAATGTATTTTGGGCGATTTCCCATGACAATCTTTATCCAACTTCAGTTTGCTTTAATTTTTATTGAGATTTTCAAATAGTTAGAAAACATTTTTACGAAATTAAGATAAAAGCCTAAGCAGATGTAGAAAAAGGCAACAAATAAGTCCGGTTTGCTGCATAGATAAAATCATCTGATGAACACCCAACGGAAAAAACAAGAAGCTTTACTGGCTTTTAATAAACAGTTCACTGGAATAGTGTTTCCTAAAGTGATATAATAGCCAATGCAGTGGGAACGTTTATGTTATCCATTAAGTTCCCGTTTTTCGTCTTCATATTAAGCTACATTTTAAATTGAGAAAGAATATTTAACTTTCCTTTAGGTGCAATTTAATAACAATAACAATTCCGATGCAGTATTAAATTAATTTTCTAAGAAACTGTAACCACAATTTTATGCCACTAAAATATTGGATGTCTTTTAGAAAAGTTATGGACTTAAAAGTGAAGTTTTGCACCCTTTGGAAATATGTACATATGTTCTGTAGTCGTCCGATTTTTATAAAACTAAAACTTGCCTAGTGATGCTGATTAAGAATTGTTTACTTTAAAAATTGTTATGGCAACTTTAGGATGTAGACCTCCGATCATATGCGTTTTCAAACTTGATCGCTTACACAATTAATAAGAGTTAATTAAGCTGATCAAGGATATATATATTTTTTTATGTGCTCGTAAATGAGTGCTTCACTGAGTCACATAATTCTGACCAAAATTATACTACGCTTTCCAAGGGCATACGAATCCTAATACAATCGATACAATCGATTAAATCGACGATATCGCGTCACCCGTATATCCTATCGTTGCTCTCCCATCTCTACTACCTGCTGTCTACAATTAAAAAGTAAATGTTGTTGCCACGGCCAAACTGACGATGCGCCGCGTACGCTGAGCCTCGTGTCCGCACCCGTGAGGACCCGTATCGCATCCCCGAGATCCGTGCTCTGGGCCCCCGGAAAAGCCACTTAAAACCCATAATTCGACTGCCTTCGGTCCGTTTTTATTGGTTTGCATTGTCACAAAAACAAACAAACATACAGACTCACCAGGATATACCGAGGAAAATAAGATATATAGAAGGCGGAAAAGTATATTCTCCTCGCCCGATTTGGTTACGGACTAGCGCGATATGTCGCGCGTGCTTAGTCCCCACAAACAGGGCGTGGCAGAGGCGGACGGGCTGGACTATACAAACAGCAGCTCGATCATCGAGTTTCTGGCCAAGGAGCAGGACTGCGGTGGCATACTGACGGATCCGGATCCGGAATCTATTTTCCAGGAGGTCAGCCGCCTGTCCGACAGCACGGACATGCGCTCCGTGGACGAACTGTTGCAGGAGGCGGAGCGCCTGATCCAACAGCAGTTGCGTCTGGGCGGCATTGCCCCGGAAACGGAAAGTTCGGGGCCCCACTTGCCCTCCAAAACCCTTGGAGAGGAAGCTGCCCCCGGAGATGGCTCATCCTCATCCCCGCAATCCTCACCCCACAGCAGCATCCGACTAAATACACGCTATACCCATCGCATTGAGCATTTGCCCACTCCTTTGCCGCCAAAATCTGCTGGAATCAATGGTAAAATCCGGCCAAGATCCGGTTCCAAATCCTCGGCATCGCCCACATCCGTTCAGACGCCACTGGACAGCAATAATGGCTGTGGCTTTGCCGCCTTCGTCGAGAACCTGCCCTCGGAATCGGTCATTTCCGAGGAGTCCACGCCAAAGGATATGGACATGGAGAACCACACGGCGGCTATGGCGCAGCTGCAAATTCAGCTTCAGGATAACACCGACGATGACGAGGATACGGTAAGTGCGAAGGTTGCAAATATATATTTTAGAGACACCTTTACCAGGTTTATTTTCTCGTTTATCCATACTGGTTTGTATTGTTAAGGGTTTTGTCATGCATCAAGAGTTAATGGAAGAATTATGATTATTATGATTTGATTAAAATTTAAAATTAAAAACCTTATATTCTCTTTCGGTTCAACGCTTGAATTGGGATTATTTTTTTGAGATCTGCTGGTCAAAAAAGCTTTCAGACGATTTGGATGATGAATTCATTTTTTACTACCATTCATTTTTTCCCCAATACTTGGGGAATATGCTAGCTCCGACCTTATCCAAACAAATTAACAAATACCATGTATGAGTAAAATAAACTATTCTAAATGCACCACACTTCTCAATATGTTTTGTATTTAATTGAATTCTAAGGAAGATTTGTTTAACAAAGTGGAAAAAGTATTTTTCTGCAAGAGAAATCAGGGTATCCTTTTATCAGTGTTGTTTGTTTTACTGATGAAAAGTTGGATGAGATACATTCTGAGATCCCTTAATATCGCCCAAATAAATTCTTTAATCAATTGGTATTATTAAATAGCGTAGATTCGTTTATTTTCCGCCGTACGAATTCAAAGGATACAGCGCCCACCTAAAAAAAAAACACACACAGTGTGACAGACCCAAACACGCAAACAAATCACATAAATAATCCTTCACACACACGCAGTTCAAACACACAAGGTGGGGTGAAAAAGACGACAGAGATTACAAATTAAACCGAGATTTGTAGAAGATTAGGCGGAGATTCAACCGGACGAACTGGGACCAATTGCCTGGGCCACTGTTTCTGTCACCGTCCAACCTTCGAGAGCCGTGTCCTTGATAAAACGAGGTGGCAGGACAAAGCCGTATGCGCCACGATCCCTCAGCTCGATGGTGTACACATATTTGACACCCAACGCGGCACGACTCCAATCGTCGGAACCGCCACCTGCGATTCCCAAGACCTCGTGGGTAACCGCCGCTCTGTATGCCGTGCCCGTCTTCTGGACAATGCGCTCCGCAGCCAAGCTAGCCACTCGCTGCAGGACACTCGAATCCTTGACCTTGACAGCCTTGTAGGCCCACGGATAAACGATCATCTGACCGTAACTGTGGAAAGTCAAATACGATTCCAGATTGTACTTTCTCTTGGCCAAAAATTCCGCCACAGCTCGCGTTTCCTGCTCTGAGGCTGGCGAGGATCCGCGGTAGGTGTCACTGCAGGGATTCGTCGAGGATCCGTATCCATTCCAGCCGATATCAAAGTTTCGGTTGAGGTCCACACCATTGCACTGGGCACGTCGCGATGCTGAGCGATTCTTGCGCCACAGGCGGTTGGTCGTCCGGCTGTATTCGTACCCATCAGGATTCATCACCGGCATTATGTACCAGGTCAAGCCACGGATGTGCGCCGGCTGGTTCTCCCAGTTGGACATCAGTTGGTACAGGATGAAGGTCACCGTCGCTGGACTGATCCATTCGCGGGCATGAATGCCGCCGTCGATCCATACCTTCTTGTTCTCGCGGGGATTCTCCGAGATTCTAAGGGGAAATAAATTATGTTAGTTGGTTTGTTTGGCAGAATAGGGTGTAGAATAGGTTTATTAGGTGTTTTTTTTTGTTTTAAAGGGACTTCTAAGTAAACGTAAGCTTAGAGCTACAACAGGTTGTTAGTTTTTAATTCCAACGATTTTATTATTGTCAAAAATGCCTAAAAGTAGGCCTTATCTTTTTGAATATCCTTTAAAATGCATTTTATATTTGAATACTTATGGGCTTTTTTACAGTTTTAGAAGTTTATATTTTAATAAAGTATTTAAAACTGTTCTAGCCATAAATGTTTGCTGCTAAATAAATAAAATAAATTAACTAATAAACAATAACTACTAATTAGACAGACATAAGCAAACAATTAAACCTATTCAATTAGACCTAGTCATCAATATCTTTTTGTTAAACTAACAATTACACTTACCGAAGCACTTTTAGGTCGCGGCCCTCGACCGTCTGGCCAATAGTATACAATCGCACTATGTTAGGGAATTTGCTGCGAATCTCCCTCATAAAGCTATAGATGGTCTCCAGATCATGATAGTCCTTCCAGTGCATGCTGCTCCTAGCGGCCTTTTCTGTGGGTTGTTATGGTGATAAATATTTAAAATTCCCGTTAAGTGGTATTTGTATATTTAATGCACTTACTCGTTCTTCTTCCCAATGAAGTGGTCTCAATGCCGCCGAGAAGCTCCTCGTCGATCATGGATTGAACATTGTGGGACAAAATCTGGGGATCCAGGCGATGGGCCGATAGAAAGCTGCGTGCCGCCTTCAGTTGATCCCTAGCAATGGAGATGTCCAGAAATTTCGAGTTCTCCTTCCATATGTTGCCTCCGAACTTCTGCTCCAGCATTTGACCCACGGGCACACGGTGTTGAATTGCCTCTGAGATGTTGTAGATCCTCCAGAGTTGCGCCTCGTCGAATCGCTGGGGAATCTCATTGGCATCCAGTTGAGTGAGGTTTGCGTGCAAATCGTTGGCTAAGCAAGCTGCTATACCTCCTAAAAGGAGCAGCAGCACCAAATGAGTTCTTTGCGTCATCTTTTCGTTGTCTCTATCAGCAGGTCGACCTGAAAAAGCAATTCCGTAATCAGTAATCAGCAATCACCAAACATCTAGATGTTATCACTAAGAGCAGCTACATTTATTAACTTATGATCAGTGCTTTAAGAACTAATGGCCTTCAGTCTATAGCAAAACATACAAATTCTGAGCTATGAACTTTGCAGTAATACTATAAACATTGAATATCACGATTTTACATTGTTATTTGTGGATTCTAATAAGTCTCTAGTTGCTACCAACAAATAGTAATGACCATTGGCAGCTAAAGGTTAAAATAGTACACGCTTGTTTAGCTTGCAATAAAATGAAGCTATTTATGGCCAAAGTGCTTGCTTTTTCAGAGTCATTTGAATTGGAAAATAAACAAGCCTTGGTTAACTTAGTTACAGTGAACATATCACTTTGTTGTTCACTATATAAATATTTGTAAAACTAATTTGCAAATGGAAATCGAGTGAACCAACAAAAATTGTTATTAACCTAAAAATACAATTGCAAATTCAAGTTCCTCTATTAAAAATAAGTTTAAATCTGACCTTGTTGATATTTATGATATACGTTTAAAATGGAACCAATCGTATAACAACCAACTCGTTCAGGTAGCGAGAACTAAATGCAAAACGAAACTAAAAGCAAACTTCAACTGGTATCAGTGAAAATAATTGTTACAGAAAAAGTTCGTCTAATTACCGGAAAAAAAAGCAAACAACAAAAAATATACAAAAATGTTTCCGTTTCATTGTTAATGGTTAGGGTTATCTAGATATTTGAGTTACTAGTAACCCTGTTTTTTGTGTGTATGTCATTGCCAATAAGTAATTAAAAATGGTAGATAGCGTTAATGGTTTTGCTAATTTTTTATGGAAACACAAATGTGTTGAAGAATTTACTTGCCTACACAGAAGATTATTTTACTTTTATCAAAGTAACAAAAATAATGAGGTGGTTTTCATCATACTCTTCATGATATTTTTAACATTTACGTTTTCAGCAATGGAAAATAATATTTAAACAATGCTGGAAAACAGATGATATAAATTATTTTATAAAATTATTAAAAAATATTAAAAATATGCAAAATCATATTTTTTGTGGGTGTATCAATGCATTCCAGACAGGCAACAAACTTAATTTTCAGTATACATTCAACCACTAAACGAATTTGCATTGTTTTACGGATTCTAGTGGCGATCGATAGATCGATCGTTTGGATTGTTCGATCCGTGAGTTATACCTGAGTTTTCAAAGTTCCGGGGGCGTGGGGCTTGTTTTGTTTTATTGACTCAATCAGAGTTTCGTTTTAATGCGCCCCCTGTTTTGTATGCACAATGATAGATGGGACTTACTACTGCGTCTTAGTAACTGGACCCTAAAATCTAGATTATGGGCAAAGAAACTTTTCCTGGTCTTCTTACGGATTTCGAAATGTCGTTTTTAACGCTTCTGTGCTAATTTCCCTGGCCCGTTCTTTTTTAGGTTTTGTTTTCATTTCGGCTTTTTTATGGATGCGTATTTGTATTTTCGTGTTTATTTTCTTTTTATTACCAGGCAGAAAGTGGCACTTCAACGGTGGAGAGGGTCGTCTCCGTTTCTCCGAGTCTCGTAGTCTCCGAGCTCCGAGAACTGGTTCTCGGCTTGGATCTGTCGGGCCTCGAATCTCAGATCTCGGATATCGGGAGTCGAATGTGGAGTACGAACAGTTTCGGATTGGGTTTCGCTTTGTTTCGGTTTCAATTCGCTGCTGTTCACCTCGACCTTCGTGCTTCCCGTTCTCCTTCCATTAACTCAGTCATTTATACCTGCATGTCATTTCAAAATGTAAACAGTTTAAGAATACATTGTCAGATCTGAATCTGAATCTAAAGCTGTACAAGTAACATTTTGCTCCCAAATCTATTTAACTTTAAACCTTAGGATCTGACACTAAACGACAATCGTAAATCGTATCTTCTTGATTTGTTATTTTGTTTCTTGAAGTTATCCCTTTCAATTTCGACACAAAAATGAAGAAAAGACAGTGAAAATCTATCTTTGAGTGGCCAAACAATTAAAATTTAAAAACCTGCATTTGCATTTTGCTGTGCATTTTGCATTTGGCACTTCCGCATTTGCTGTTATGGCTTTATTTACTCTTATTTAATATAATGTGCCCTGCCTTATGTCTATTTGTACACTTCCTGACAAGCTCCACACTTATCTTTTTGGAAATATCCATTTCTTTCATACTATCTATCTGCTGTCTTCACCCTTATCTCAACCCTAAAAATTTGCATTTCTTTCTCGATATCGTAAATTCCTCGCCTTTTTTTCTGCTGTCTTTCTCCTTCACAGTCTTTCTTTCTTAATTTTTTCCTTATCTTAATTAATGATCCTTATGCTTTCTTTGATAAACTCCTCCCTATCTTTCGAATTCCTTTATTCTTTTATTAGGTGTTTGCAATACTTCTTAAAATTTGTTTTAAATGGTTTATTTTTTTCTGTTTTCCACACTTATATTTTGTAATTGTTTCTTTGTCACTTACTGTTATTTATTGTTGGGGATGCTTGCGCGCTATTCCAGTTCTTCTTCTTCTAGTTGCCGGCTCTTCGGAAGAGAGTGCAATTGGCGAATGTGTATGTGTGGGATTGTGTCGCTTTATTCGACTTCAAACTTATACTAAATGCTGCGCCTGTATGGGCTTCAATTTTATATTGCCGCTCTGCCGGCGCAAGGGAGCAAAAAAATAAACAAAAAAATATATATAAAAAAAAACACAATAAACGAAACCGATAATTTTAAAATAAGAAAAGGGGGGCCCCTAGTGTGCTGTAAATTTGCGCTGACCGACGACCGATCTTTAAAGCGATCGCCGCGTAAATGGAAATTGGAAATGGAAACGGCAGCGACGTCGGCAGCGCAGTGGCAGCACAGCAGCAGAGGCGGTGGCAGAGAGAGAGAGAGAGAGGAGCTCCAATGCTCCACGCATTGGCGCTATCTCTTTCTGACCTGCATCCCACGCCCACGCAAGCAGCTGTCTCCCTTTCAACCAACGCGACATTGACACTTTGACTCATTCACACATACCCACACTCACATGCAAGTTGCACTTAAATGCTTTTAACGGTTTTTACACCAAGGGGGCTGCCCACTTAATTACCTTAAGAAACAAAGTGATCGAAACACGATGAGACACTGGTTCAATATTCTTCTTCTGAAATTTCCGGCGAGAAAAGGTTTAACCCTCAACACAGAATACTATTAAACCTGTTAAAAAACACTGCATTTAAGAGTTTACACCGCCGTGGCTGCCCACTTGCTAATTCATCACCCAAACGATCAAAGTCATCAAAACGTGCCGAGTCAGTTTCTGCAATATGTTTTTTGTCGTACTAGGAACTTTCAGTAATACAATTTGTGAGGGCTCCTAGTAGATTGCTTCCCACATATCAACACACTAATTTATTGTGAATTGGAAGTCCTTTTTTGGAAATATTTCATACAGCATTGATGGCTGCGCACAGGAGGCTGCCCACTTGCTACTACGTTTGGGAACTATAGTTATCAGAATTTCCACCTATCAAGATTTCTGAAGTATTTTTTTTATTCTGACAGTTTGGAAAGTCTAAAACTGTATAGAAAATATAGCGTTTGCCAATCATTATCAGCGAATATTATCAGTGAAAGGGGTAAAGTTGGTGATCCCTACATTTTAGCTTATCTCTTCTTTTTAATCATCAATTGTTATGAAATATCAACAAAAAGTAACAAAAATTACAAAACAAATAGTTTCTCTCTTTCCGACTGCGTCTGATTTTTGAGCACAAGTGCGATTGTAAATTGGATTTACAATTGTATCACAAACTCAAAATCATCGCATGTGTGTGTGTTTGTTTAATGGATTTGTGTGATTGTGTTGCGGGGCGATTTTGACCCACTTGGCGAGTTTTACTTTCTTTCGCCTTTGATCACCTTGCCCCCGCCGCCCACAATTGAATTTATTTTGTTTTTATTTGTACGGCGACAGGCATTATTTATTTTTTTGTTTCTGGCTTTTTTCCGGTGTTTCACTGTTTTTTTTGTGTTACCCAGATTTTCACTTTTAACCCTTTTTTCGAGAGTTTGGCCACAATGGAAGATTTTTTCAGGGCACCTTTTGGTCTGCTGCTGTTTCATCGACCAGTTAATGCTGTATACACCTAAAAAAAATGGAAATTGGTTTGTAAACCGGGTTAAAAAAAAATTAATTATTGGGTTATTGTGTTTTCTGTTGATCCATGTTTTAAAACTATCAAAAAAAATAATTTTCAGTAGGGTAACAAATTTAAAATATAATTTCCTTTAATATTATTTATATCTATTAAAAATAATATTAAAGGAAATTATATTTTACAATATAATGTAAATAAAACTACATATTAATTTTTTTATGAGCTCTAAGATATTCTTATTCTTTCTGTGTAGAATTTATTGTCCGATCTCCACTAGTTTTTGTTGGAAAGGGGTTTTTGCTTATTCATCTATAAATATTTGTTAATATTTTTTTTTTGTTTTCATATTTTTAGTTTATTTCTTTATCGCTTAAATCACTTTCTTTGGAAGCTTTGACTTTGACTTTGGCGGCAGGCGGCGATGGCCGCGGGCCTTTCGCTTAATTTATATATGCATGCACAAAATAAATCCAATCAAATATGCAACAACAAGAAAAGATAAAAAAAAAACAATGAGAAAAAAATAAATAAAGCGGCAAGAGCTGAAAAACAAAATATCGTAAGCGTTGTGGTTCGAGCTTACTGGTTTTTGAAACGCGATTGAAAGTGAAAGTTGGCGCTTGCTCTCGCGCTCTCTTTCGCTCTCTATTGCCGACTCTCTCTCTCAGCTTTCTATTTGATTTGCCGAGCATTCTTCTTAGGTATATTCGCCTTTTGGCCAGGTTTACATAAGATCGTTAATGGATACTGCTATTTACGATATGCGCGATTGCGAAATCGTCAATCGAAAATGGCAGCGAATCAAGCACATGGCCCACAATAGTACCCTATTTTCACCGCCCACCACCCCCTAAAGAAAAGGGCCCGAAGAGAGTGGTGAAGAGAATTGGCCACACTCCGGAGAATTCGATTTTTAGGCCACTTCTTCAAACTGTTCTACGCGGGAGCTTTGCTTGCCCATGTTAGCCTGAAAGTATGCAATTTAAATTGAAGAAGAAAATATTTTAGATATTTGTAAGATGAACCAAAGATTTATTTATTGTGGTTTTGAATAGTCTTAAACAAAACTATAAGGAAACGGAATATTTTTTGTTTTATAGATGTTTTACCAAAAAAAAAACCACCATTCATATTAAAATATACGATAACTTCCTTACAAATAATTTGATATATATAACTTGTTCCTGAAAAATAAATATACATATATATTTTATAGAGCAAATTAATTCTAGTTTTGAGGGATAGCCTTTCCCAATTATCATTTTCATTTGCTGACATATGGATTATATTGTGAAAGGAAGTTGAGAATGTTTGCAACTAATGCAATTGCTGGGCGATGGTGCGCAGAAATTCGAAGACTTCCTCGCCGGACTCCACGATATAGTGCGGTGGCATCAGATAGCC
Source organism: Drosophila kurseongensis (assembly GCA_018153305.1). NCBI lineage: Eukaryota > Metazoa > Arthropoda > Insecta > Diptera > Drosophilidae > Drosophila > Drosophila kurseongensis. The sequence continues at coordinate 4,261,600 of JAECXX010000141.1, forward strand.
GTAGCGTCCCTGATCCTTGAGGAACATATTAAAAACCAGTTGGGGTTCGATGCGATCCTGCACCCAATCGGCAGAGTTTCCAGGCCGCGCCAATTTCTGGCGATAACTGCTTCCCGACGAGTATTCCGCCTGGTTTAAACGCCTCAGAGCGAGAACTGCCCTCCTTGCCGTCTGCTTGAGATCCCTCTGATTCTCCGTCACAAAGTCCGCATCGCCCCAGGGATAGGTAATGGCCTGACCATAGCCCCCCAGGGATACGTAGGCACCCAAGTACTCCCGCATTCCGGAGAGAAAGCTTCGCAGGGCTCGGCTTTCCGGTTCGGAGAAGCTTTCGGCGCCGCGATAGAGATTCTTGCAGGGATTACTCGTCGATCCGGTGCCGTCCCAGCCGTACTCGAAGTTCCGGTCCAGATTGACACCATAACACCCGCTAGCAGTGTCAAAGGCCCGGTTTTTCGTCCACAGGCGATCGGTGTGGCGCGAGTACTGGTAACCATCGGGATTTGCCAGTGGTAGAAAGTACCAATCGATGCGACGCATCGCCTTCTCCGCCCTGGACTGCCTCTGACCTTGACCCTTGACCCCGGTCCTGCCCCACAGATGGGTTAGCTTCGAAATGGCATAGGTGAGGGCGGCAGGGCTCAACCAGTCTCTGGCCTGCAGTCCCGCATCCACAAAAATAGCCCAGTTATCCGGATTGCCATTGGAGACTCTAAAAATAAGGATAGAGATGGGGCTACTATTGATACAAGTGTATATATGGGGGGTGCCAAAGAAAGAAGGTCTCAAAAAATATGCTTTCTTATTTCAAATGGAGCCCAAAGGTTTGATTAATTTGATTGTGATGGATAGCATGTGACCCCTTTTTAAGTGATTTCACATCGATAAAACCCACCTGATGACCTCCAGTGGTCTCTTGTTGCGCGTTACGCCGATCTGGACTATTTCCACATTTTCGGAGTACGTCTCGAGCAGCGTTTGCAGGAACTGCCGGATATCCGCCTGATCGTGGTAACGTCGCCAGCTCATCAGGGATCCCGATCTCTCCATCCAAGGCAGCGAATTATTACGCACGGAATCCAAGGGATGTTCCACGGCCGGAACTTCCACGTAGGTCTCATCGATGGCCGATTCGATGTCGTCGATCATTACGTTGTAGCTAAAGCCGATCTTCTCCATGAATTTCCGGGCATCGGCCACATTGCGCTGTTCGATGAGAATGTCGATGCCATCCTGGTTGATATTCCACACTTCGCTGCCTGAAAGTAGTTGCAATATAATAACATTATATGGATAGCCGATAAATGAAGCGTTACTCGAGATTCATAAGACAGAGAAGAATTTTAATTCTCACCAAACCATTTCTAAATTGTTTGTTCTTGCTTAAAGAAATTCATAACTAATACTATTAATATATTAATAGTTACATTTCGGTGATATTTATAAATTATAAAAGGTCGAAAAAAATAATTGAACAACTAAATTAGGTTGAATGAATATTCAGAAAATTAGAAAATGAAAGTAGAAAATAGTTTTTGCATTGATATCACAATAATTTTATAAACATTTTTGTTAAGCTTAATTCATTAATTTTTGAGATCAGGTTATGTTATGCTGAATTTAATTTCGCAAATATCAACCGATTGAAAATGTGAGACAGGCCTTTAGAAATAATGTTAATAGACCAATTTGATATTCTCTCGTGTGTTTATACCAAAGTGCCGCCAAAAGGCCCTGAGTTCGGGCAGTTCCAGCCGGGTTTCGTGGATCTTCCATAGCTGAAAACCGTAGTATCGCTGCACATGGCTGCCATTTCGGTAGCGTCTGTTGATTTGGTACGAGGAGCCCGGCGAAAGGAAGTCGAATCGGCGCAGATCCAAGGGCGATAGCCACTGCAGACCCTCGAAAGTGGACTCGTAGAGTTCGCTGCTATTGAGGGTCAACAGGGCGAGGGGCAGACCGGAAATTCCGGAGATTTCTGGGACGGAGACGCTCCTCCAAAGCAGCAGCTTTTGGCCAAAAGCTGCTCCGATCAGGGCCACAAACGCGAGCGCTTCCACTGGCTGCATCTTCGAACTAAATCTATCTGGGTTCTGGGTTTTGGATTCCGAGTTCTGGGCTAGCGGTTCTCTGATTTATGCCAAAGCCACAAATTTATGCGTGCGAATGCGTGCTCAGGTGGCCGAGTTGACCTGACCTGCCCTGACCCCTCCCTAGTCCCGCCTTTCGTGACCACAGACGGGGTCAAGACAATAGCTCTCAAGATTAAGATTTATATTATAATAGATTGAGGGATTTAATCGGTGCAAGTACACGTTATAGTTTTCAAATGCCACTTAGATTTCAAAACTCTCAAGATTAAGGTTTATAACATAATAGATTGAGGAATTCAATAGATGCAAGTTCACGTTATAGTTTTCAATTGCCACTTTGATTTCAAAACAATTTTAATTTTTAAAATGAACAAAAATATTAACTATTTTGTAGATATTTTAATAGCAGCTAAGTACAAAAAAAGTTGAATTTAACATTTATGACTTTGGACCCGTTTTATTTAATCAGAAACAAATTGCCGTTAGGAAACTAAGATTCTAAAATAAAAACAAGAAAGGAAAGCTAACTTCGGGCGGAGCCGAAGTTGAAATACCCTTGCAGAATATTCTGTAAATTATATTCTCCAAAATTATTCATATGAAGCATTCTTAACACTCATAAAAAATCCCAACTTCCTAACTTTACAAACACCAAAGTTATGGCATTTCCGATCAATCAGTAATATGGCGGCTATAGGATATAGTCGGCCGATCCTTATGAAATTTGGTAGGTCATATTGATTGGCCAAATAAAAAACCCATAAAAAATCCCAACTTCCTAACTTTACAAACACCAAAGTTATGGCATTTCCGATCAATCAGTTATATGGCAGCTATAAGATATAGTCGGCCGATCCTTATGAAACTTGGTAGGTCGGATTGATTGGCCAAATATAAAACCCATATAAAATCCCAACTTCTTAACTTAACAAACACCAAAGTTATGGCATTTCCGATCAATCAGTTATATGGCAGCTATAGGATATAGTTGTCCGATCCCGGCCGTTCCGACTTATATACTGCGTGCAAAGGAAAGAAGGGTGTGTGCAAAGTTTCAATTCGATAGCTTTAAAACTGAGAGACTAGTTTGCGTAGAAACAGACAGACGGACAGACGGACAGACGGACAGACAGACGGACAGACGGACAGACGGACATGGCTATATCAACTCAGGAGGTGATCCTGATCAAGAATATATATACTTTATAGGGTCGGAGATGTCTCCTTCACTGCGTTGCACACTTTTGACCAAAATTATAATACCCTCTGCAAGGGTATAAAAAGGTAACTATATTCGCAACCTCAACTGTGCTTCTAAGCTTGACAATTTCTCTTCTTTTGTCCGGATTGGCAGACTTCTTGAAAGCCCCTCCAGGGCATTATTTTTGACTCACCGAATAGGGCGACCACCTCGTTGAATTGGGCATCCGGTGAGGCCACCATCTGACGCTCTTCCCCAGCCCTCTCCTCCGTCTCCTCCTCCTCCTCCTCCATGGATGAACCCCAGGTGGCATTAAAGTTGAGCTTCCACAGTTGCGCACCGCGATAGCTCACATAGTTGGCATCCAAATCGCTGCGAAGCTCCGAGATTCGACCACGTTCGGGTGTGGGACTCATGGCCAACGGGTGGAGGTACCTCAGCAGGTGACCCACACCGCCGCCAAAAAATGGTAACCTCGTTAGCCGATTATCGGTGCGAGCTAAGTCCAGGTAATTCCTACCGCCAACTTGGTCCATTTTCGCAATTAGCAGTACCAGAGGCAGCCACGCCCACTTCCAGAGGCGGAGTTGCATTTTTTTGGAATATCGGCTTAGTTTCCTCTGTTTTTTGGTGTGCGATCGATTGGACAGTTGGTGCGGATTTAATGCGTTCGCAAATCAATTGGTGAGACGCAGCCTCCGGCTAACGGCTTCCCGCGTTCTCAATTCTATATTCTCCGTTCTCTGTTCTCCATTCTCTATTCTGCTTCCTCCAAGCTACATTCTCCTTCTCTTCCGCCGCCCTTCTCCAATTCGCCATAATTCGCCCGATTCTTCAATTAAGGCCAACGCATTTGCATATTGACGGAATGCCAGTGGTTTTGATGCTTTTCATTTCGAACTTTTACTTTGGGTGAGGTGAGGTGTGAGATAACTGTCATACTGTTATAATCCCCAAAAGCGAGCCGCTACAGAATCTTTGGAAAGTGATTAATGTTAATGTATAGTAGTAGTAGTATAGTAGTATAGTACTAAAATTGTGGATTTGTTGTTAATTCTTTTTTTTGTCTCTGTTCCATTTGCTACGTTTTAAAGTTTAATTTTTTTTTACTTTTAAATCTCTATTAAATATGACAAAAATCCTCTTATTTTAAAAGGAAGTGTAATTCCTTAACCGAATTAAAAAAAAAGAATGTTGTTTACAAATTTGAAATATGTAAATAGTTTTTAATGAGAAGAAAAAGATCTTTTTGTTTTTAAGATTTTTTAACGATGTAGTCCAAAAGCAGTCGTAAAATATTCGGTCTGTTTTACCATTCTTCCCAGTGTTCAACTTTAATGACCCCTATAAAAAATAGATGCGTTGTTTTTGTTTTAAATTTTTAATTTTTTACTTCTTCAATAAACATTTTTCAGTCTATTTTGATGAGTTTTTTGTTTTGTTTTTGTGTGTTCTTTTGTGTGTGTTCAATTTGTCTAGTTACAAGTAGAATAAATAAATAAATAAATAGTATTCATATAAATAGCAAAAAAAAAATCGATTAGGCTGATTTACAAAATAATCGCATTGAACTAAGTGGCAGGACTAGTGGCGACGCCTCCGGCTGCCACTGCTGTTCCTGGCCACCGATTTTCCGCGTCCTTGGGCAATGGCCCTGGCCACGGTGTCGGCGAAGGTCACTCCATCCTTGCCATTGTACTGGATGAACCGGGCGGGCAGGACGAATCCGTACCTGCCCGTGTCGCCCATCTCGATGGTGTAGGCGTACTTGATCCCCGCAATGCCCTTGGCCCAGTCATCGGAGCCTCCGGCGGCGGGATAAAGAGTTGTGGCGGAAGATCCCACCGTGTACTTGACGCCCGTCGACTTGGTAATACTCTGGAGAAAATGAGTAACAAGTTTATTAGCAGGACATTCTTGATTGGGGGTAATTGCGACATATGTTCACCATAGATCTGCTTAATCGTATACAAATGTTTTTATGTTTCGGATAAAATATACATATATATTATTGACTTAAAATCATATTTAAGACCAGATAAGTGGTTCAAAATATATATATAATTAGCAGTCTTGGTTTTTAACCTTTTTTTAAGTGCTTCAAAAGTGTGTTGGGAATAATTCTATATAAGCTATGGCTTTCTAACTAATTTAAAAAGTAAGTTTAAGGGTCGTCAGTTATATAAATTGTTATAGACTGTAAGATGATATCTTGAAACTTTGATAGGACCATGGAAATATATGAAAGAGTAAAAGAGTGATTTTGAAAACTCACCGTTCCCGCCTGACGCGCCACACGATCGAGATCGGCGCGATCCTGGGTTAGCTGGTAGTCGTAGCCCCACGGGTACAGGATGTACTGTCCATAGCTGTGGAACGAAAGGTACGCCTGGAAGGTCTCCCTCGGGAAGCCGCTGATGAACTTGGAGATGTAGAAGGTCTCCGGCTCGGAGAAGGCCTTGCTGCCGCGGTATGTCTGGGAGCAGGGGCTGGCGGAGGTGCCCTTGCCGCCCCACTTGTATCCAAAGTTGCGATTCAGATCCACGCCGGGACACTGGCGTCCATGGGCACGCATATTCTTGCGCCACAGCCGATCGGTCGTGTGGGAGTACTCATAGCCATCGGGATTGGCCACCGGATGGATGTACCAGTTGATGCTGCGCATGTGCTCGGGCAGGTCCTCCCATCCCTCGACCAGCTGGTTGGCGATATAGGTGACCGTCGCCGGACTGATCCATTCGCGGGCGTGCATGCCACCGTCGATCCAGACGCCCGGGTTTCGCTCATTGCCATTGGAAATCCTGAGGGGATGAGCATTTACATAACGTTGCAGGAATATGGCTTTTCCAGTGCTGATACTCACTTGAGAATCTTGAGGGGTCGCTTCTCCACCGAGTAGCCGATGACCTCCGTGGAGCAAATATCCGGATAGGTTTTCGCCATGTAGTCAATGAAGCCGTGGATGTCCTCCAGGCGATGGTAGGCCTGCCAGGTAAGGCGGTGTCCTATGTCGCAGAAGATAAATGAAGATATGATGCATTAGCCCCTGGGGTTCATTCAACTTGCTGTTAATTAAAGGGGAGCTTGGGAACCTGGAAGCTCTGACTCTCAACTTGAACCCTGAACCCTGAACCCTTAACACCCGAAGAAGGCATATCCGTCTTGGCGTCGTCTGGGGTTCCCCGTTTCGCCGGCTATCGATTAAACAATAGCGTCTTGCAAGGACCTGGCCCTCTTCTCCGGGTGCGTTTTTTATCGGAGCTGGGTGGGCACATGGCACGCGGCACGCGGCACGTGGCACGTTCCTATGGCAAAGCCACTTTGCGCTTGATGACTTTTCACACGCCCCTCGCCGAGTGCATTAAATGCTCGTTTGCGGCGACACCTCGCTGGCGAAAAAGGGGTGGCATCCGCCCACCACCTGATTGCAACACCTGTCACTCACAAGTCCTTACTCCAATAAAAATAATAATAAAAATGCAAATACCCCTGTGCCCACGAGTATTGGCCTGAATATAATTCAGAAATCACCATTTTCAAAGTAAGAATGTTTACTTCTATTTGGCTTGTTTGATATTTAGCTAGCTATAATAATTATATTCTTTTTAAGTTTCTCTTTCGAATAATTGATGCTCCCTTATTACTTATATTCTTTATCTAGTGTCTTTCCACTCATGGCCTTTCATTAAAATGTTTTATATTAGTATAAATATTTTTTAAGGACCTTTTTGGTGTCTACCTTTAAAGCATTGCTAGCATAGTTTGTATTTCTTACTCACTTCTTATTTATTTTCTCCTCATTACCAACCTATTTCCCATTTGTTCCCAACCTATTCCGGATTCATTCCAAACCAATCCCTTATACACTCGCAACTTCTTGCCCAATCACTTACCCTTTCGGTTCTGGAGCTCGGCAATCTTCTCCGCTGGGGGATTCTCCTTTTCGATGACGTGCTGCAGGTTGTCGATGAGAACAATCCGGGAAAGATTGGCAGCGCGAATGTGACGCTCGGCGGCGGCCAGGACTTGGGGTTTCAGGAGATAGTCCACCTCCTGCTTGACCTCCTTCCACAGCTGGCCATCTGCAAAATCAAAGAAGTGATTAGCTATTGGGTCTGCAGCTCATCTAAATTGTACTTACCATATTTGGACTGCAGCTCATCGGCCATTCGCTTATCCTTGTCGGTCTGGACTACAATGCGCCACACCTGGGCGCCATCGTAGCGTCGCAGATGGGCATTGAACGGGGACTCCTCCTCCGTCTTGGGCAGATCCGTTTCCGATGGCTGCTGCTGCAGGAACGAGGCGTTGACGTAGTTCAGCACACTGTCCTGCACCTGGACGGGCGGCACGGGGTTTACGGGCACCTGGACTTGGGGCACCACCTGGGGAATGATGGTGGTCAGCAGGGAGGACTCCACGGGCTTGGTTTCCTTCTCCGCCTGCTGCACTTCCTGCTGCACTTCCTTCTCCACTTCGGGTTCGGCTTGGGTAGAATCGGCTTGGATTTCATCTTGGGTTTTCTCTGGGTTCTCAGCAGGGGCATCTGCGGCGATTTCGGCTGGGATTTCGGCAGGTATTTCAGATGGGATTTCATCTGGGATTTTAGCTGGGATTTTAGCTGGGGTTTCGGCAGGGATTTCAGCAGGGACTTCGGCAGGGGTTTCCGCAAGGATTTCGGCTGGGATTTCCTCAGGTGTTTCAGCTTGGACTTCAGCTGGGACTTCCGCTGGGACTTCCGCTGGAACCTCAGCAGGATTTTCAGCTGAAACTTCAGCAGGCTTTTCAGCTGGGAATTCAGCAGGATTTTCAGCTAGAACTTCAGCAGGGATCTCCGCAGGGACTTCAGCAGGGGTTTCAGCAGGGATTTCAGCAGGGACTTCTGCTGAGATTTCATCAGGGCTTACAATGGCTATAGCTGGGCCAAAACTGGGCTCTGCTGGCTCTTCAGCTGCAGTTTCCTCGGGTTTCACCTCATTGATGGCGGGCTGAAGCTCAGCATCATACTGGGCTTCCTCCTCCTCCGGCTTGGATTCCCCTGCTGGCTTGGCCTCCTCCTCCGGCTGCGATTCCTCCTCAGGCTTAGTTCCCTCTGGGATCTCAGCTGGAGCTTGCTGCTCTGGGGCGATCTCAACTGGCTCGGCATTCGAGGACTGGGCAATCTCCTCCTCTGGCTCATCGGCCAAGGCGAGTGGCTCGGGTTCCTTTTCTTTTTGCTGCTCGATTTCGGGAATCGCCTGCTCCTCGGTGGCTTCTGTGACTGGCGACAGCTCATCATCGTTTTCCTGTTCCTGCTCCTTGTTCTCAGTGGCCTCGGCCAATTCTTCGGGTACCAGGTTGTCCATGGCGGCGGTGAGACCATCTTCAATGCCCTCGACCAGGGTTTCCATCAGAGAGGCCTCCGTGGGGTCCACCTCGTTATCGCTGGCCTTCTCAGCTTCGGCTTCGGCTTCAGTTTCTTTTTCTGGCTGGGATTCAGTTTCAGGTTGGGCTTCGACTTCTGGTTGGGCTTCGACTTCTGGTTGGGTTTCCACTTCTGGTTGGGCTTCCACTTCTGGTTGGGCTTCCACTTCAGGTTGGGCTTCCACTTCAGGTTGGGTTTCCACTTCAGGTTGGGTTTCCACTTCAGATTGAGCTTCCACTTCAGGTTGGGCTTCCACTTCAGGCTGGGATTCCACTTCAGGCTGGGAATCCACTTCAGGTTGAGCTTCCACTATTGGCTGGGCTTGAACTTCTGGTTGAGATTCAGCTTCTGGCTTGGCTTCCACTTCTGGCTGGGATTCAGCTTCTGGCTTGGGTTCCACTTCTGGATGGGATTCAGTCTCGGGCTGGGCTTCCACTTCTGGACGGGCTTCCTCTTCAGGCTGGGACTCGACAGCTGGTTGGGCCTCGGCTTCGGCTTCTGGTTGGGACTCGATCTCCGGTTTCTTCTCCGCCTGATCATCAGCTTCGTTTTCTGGCTGGGATTCCTCGGCCTGCACTTGTTCCAGCTGGGCTTCCGATTCCTCGGGCACCTGATCATCCATGGCCGATTCGGATTCCTTCTCCGACTCCTCCACCGCACTCTCGGTGCCAGCCGGGGACTGGACATCCTCTGACAGATCGTCGTGGAGGGGAACTGGTGCCGCCTCGGTGGCCAAGTCTACAGCTTGCTCCAGCTGAGCTTCTTGGCTGAGGGGCTTCATCAGCACCACATGCTCCTCAATGGACTCGGGCTGCTGGTGATCGCCCTCCGCATCGTGCTCCGCCTCTGGCTGGGATTCGGCCACGGTGATGTCGCTGGGCAGCTCCACTAGCTGCATGGCTGGACTGGCATCGCTCTCCAGCATCAGCATGTCGGAGACGGAGGAGGAGCTGGAGCCGGAGGGATCCGACTCGGGGTCGGCTTCGATGGAGTTGCGATTGACGTGCTCGGTGTCCTCCAGTTGGCTGGCCACTGTTTCGGGCACCAGCATATACATGTCCGAGGAGTCGGCGGAGGGAATCGATGTGAGTCTCATGTCGTCCACGAGGACATCATGCTGCTGCTGCTGGGATTGATCCGCCGGCAGCTCGTTCCTCTCGAGCGCCAGACGATCCAGCGACATAGAGGCTGCCTGAGCGAAGCCAAGGATTAGGAGCAGAGAGCCGATGGTGACCATTGTTTTGGGGGAAATCCCCTCGTTGGCAGCGCTGCCACGCGATCTCGCGTTGTACATCTTAGCGGGATCTGACTGTGAACCGTAATGAGACATGTCCCATTGGTGGAGTGGCGCTTTTATACCAACGCTGGGAAAGTATTGCCATTTCATTTTCGATATTTCTCTCGTCGCTCTGCCGCAGTCGGCGTCGCTGCCCGCTTACACTGGCCAGCAAAGAGTGGAACTTGTTATGTATGTTAATGTCTCCAGTGTCCAAAGCTCGTGGCTCTCTTCCTTGTGAGAGGCCAGCAGTCCGGCAGTTCAGCAGTTGCGGTCTCTTTTGTTAATACCCCCAAACCACCTCTCCAACCCCGGCCCCCCCTCCCTCGCTAGCAAATGTCATTGGCATAACCATAACCGTATCGCCCAGCATTTCTTCCATCTTCGATCCCACATTTCCATATCGACGGGTCACCCGCTCTCGCTTTCTTTCGGGATCAATGCAAAGCGTAACCAGAAATTAATAAACAAAATATAACAGATCAAAACTCAAGATAAGCCCAGACATCCCCTCATAATACCGTCAAAAATTAAATACATGTTTATCATATTTTAGAAACTAGCCCAAATCTATAACTATAACTATGGCATTTTCAAATTATATCTTAGATAGGAAATTATCAAATTTTAATCCGTTCGCCTTTATTTGCTAACGATAAGACGTTTGCGTTTCGTTTTTATAAACGTTTCGATAATTTGAAAATTACTTTTTCTTATGTTATTAAAGAAAAAGCTTTGAATTACTTAATTTTATAGATTTCAAAAGGCTTAAATCTTTCAATAATAAATAAATTCCAATAATAAATAAATAACTTTTTGTGTAGGTTTGTTTACATTCTCAAATAATAATTAAAATATAATTTTTGATTATGTTATTTACAATAAATTAGTAACAGGTATCTACAAATAATAAGTGTAGAATTTTTATAGAGCTTTATCCAAAACTAGGATGACATTGTAGTATTATATTGTTCAAATATAACAAAGCTATTAGTAAGTTAATCTGCTGCAGAAGAAAGAGCTTGTTTAGCATTTCCGTAAATAACTTTTTCTCATTTAAATGTTGATAAATAATAAATGTAGCTCTCTGTGAGTGCCATCAAGTGTCACAATTACCGACTGCTCGACTTTCTATATGCACAGCAAATCATTCTGAAGCTCCATATCTCCATATCGATCTCGATCTGAATCGCTGAATCAGCGGGAGCCTCAATTGATAATCGATGTCAATTGGCAATTGCGTGTTAACTGCAGTTATTGTCATTGGAATCGGTGCTGGACACGTTAATGGATATATATATGTATATCTGTATAGATTTATTTAACGAGTGCGTCCTGCTGCACCCGTGATTTCTCAGATTTGGCACACGAAATCACACGCAGATCTTCTTATTTTTTTTTGTGTTGTGTTGGCGCGCTTAAAAGTTTCCAATTTGCTCATTGACATGATTTCTGAATAAGTTGCTCTGCCGCTCTGTTTTTTTTTTTTTTTTTTTATTATTTTGTGTTTCTTACATGTATTTTGTATTGGTATTACCCACGCTCTGCTCTCTAATCAACCGCACCTCGTCAGCGGGCAAACAATTGCCGGTTCCATTGCTGTTGTTACCGCTCCTTTCACTTTATAAGTGGAGTTTATCAAATGACAATTGAGGAAGAGCGAGAGTTCAAGTAATTGTAAAGCGGGCAGCTCAACACACACATCACACATCGAAATGGCCATTGCCTGGGTCAAGTAGTGAAATTGTCCTTAATAGTCCGCCATACGTACTTATAGTTTTTCAATTAATCGACCGACATCTGACGGTTGGCGAGTGCCCACTCTTTAGCCTACTCTTTAGCACCTGACTGCAAATGAATCTAATGGATTCGACAAATTTTCGCGGTTATTGCGCGAATTAGTGCTAATTAATGGGCATTTCAAATTAAATCTTAGTTTAGATTATTGATCTATAAAAAGGAAAAACGCTAGACTACATTAAAGTAGTGATTTGATTTGTCTTAAGCTTTTATCAGCTATTTATAAGTATAAATGTTCGTTGTCTAAGTCTTTCGTTTTCACGATAGAAAAAGGTTTATATTGTTTTCTACAATCTAATAAATATATTTCGATATGAGGTTTTATATTATACATTTTATAGTTATTCCACTGACTCTGATTTGTGTTAACATTTTTAAAATAATAGAGTAATTGTATAATATTTGTTAATCGATTTTTATAACATCACCTCATATAATAATAAGTATTATAAATATGCAATAAAAGATTAATATTTTTAAAAATATTAATATAATTTCATTTGAAGTTCATTTATTTTCTAATCAAGCTAATATATCCTAATTTGTAATAACAAATTATTTTAGCATTGCAACGTTCACACATTTCATGCTGATTTCAAAGTGGAAAGTGGCAGCTCCATAAAATTCACAGAAGTATGAATGAAGTGAATGGTGAATGCGAGGTGGAGGTGTACGATGCTTTTCAGGTAGATTCTACTACCAACTCGGCGGAGTGTCGATGAAAGCGAGAGTGGGCAGCAATGTCAGTCAATCGCCGGCGGTTGAAATGCCGAAAAAAAGCAACTCCAAAACCGATGCACACAAACACACACATACACTCAGGTACAGTGGGACAATGGTCGATGTGGGCGGTAGGGGGAGGAAGCGGGGGCGTTTCAGTGCCACGAACTTTCTTTCTTCAATATTTTGCTGTTTTTTCCCGGAGAGTCGAGTGCATTGTTGTTGCTGCTGTTGCTGCTGCACGCCCACATCATCCAAATTATCATCTTACGCTTACGGATAACCATAGTACCACTTGACAGTCGTAAATGTTTGACGAGGGTTGCGGCTGCGCACAGTGGGGCTTACCCCCTTAAACACATTTTTGTGCTAAAATATATCTGTTTTTATAGAATTGATAAATATAAAAAATAAACATTTATACTGCTTATGAATTATTATGTTTAAAATATTTTGTATTCCTAGTGTAAAGTTAAAACAACTTTACATTTTATGCACTTAAAAATTATCATTACAAGGAATGTGATGTTATTAAAAAATACCGAACTATGTAGTTTAAGTTGCGTTCAATTTTATTGTACACAGCTAAGGATATTTAAAAAAAAGTTCGTTGCCTAAGTCTTTCGATTTGAATTTAACTTTTCTGTAAGCTTGGCTCTAATTAAATACATACATTGAAAGATATAGATAATTAAAACGGTATTATAAATTGCTTTCTTATTTGCCAAAAATAAAACATGTATATTTTAGTTACTTGGAAATGCCAAAAAATATAAAATAAATTTATTATGGCCGAGGAAAACTATTGCATTGTGTTAATGGAAACTATTTTTCCCTACTTTTTAATAATATTATGGGCATTTAGTTCCACTGTACTGCGGGACATGAAGTTGTCATTGTCGTGTGTATTTTATTGTACTGCCTGACTGGCTCTGTTTTTCTACTGGCCTGCTCTGCTCTGCCTATCCCTGCAGAGGATGGATGATGGAGGTAGAGAAAGAAACCGCCAAGCGACGACAGGTATTAAGTATTATTATTATTCTCGCAACGCGCACCTTCACGGCTCTTTTTGTCCCATTCCAGTTAAGCTGCCACACCCCAGGAACACCTCCCCTGCACTTTCACATGTCCCCGTGGTCCCCGAACTCAACGAACCTCTTCATCTTTCACGGAGTCTGGAAATGAGATGTGAAGTTGGGCCCCTAAATTTGCAAAGAAAAGACTACCTCTTTTTCAGAGGGGAACTTTTTGAAATGCTTTACTAAATAATAGTTTTGCGGAGCATGAGAAAACTGTAGAAAATGTTTTCAACTTTCGCGAGTACTTATATTCTGTTCTATGCTTTTGGGATTCAAATTATTTTTGCCGATTTCAAACTGGCATACTTTAAAATGATTGGGGCTTAATTCTCTAGAAAACTGTGTATCCAACATGGTTTGTATTTTTGGGCAGTTTTTTCGACTTAAATGGTTTTGCAAAAAAGTGACCAAAATCTTGTACTTCTAAGCCCATAACTTTTCTTACAGACATCCGATTTAAAAACGGCATACTTTTAAGTGATTGTGGCTTATTTCTCTAAAAAACTGTGTTTTCAGCTTGGTTTGTATTTTTGGGTCGATTTTTTGTCATTTCTATAATTGAAATGAATCCCTTTCCAAATTTTCAAAAAATGGCTTTGCAGAAAAGTGATAATAAACTGGACTTCCTAGCTCATTACTTTTTCTACAGACATCCGATTTCATAGTGGCATATCTCTAAAATATTGTGGTTTAATTATCTTAATAATGCTCCATTAATATACGGAAATTTAAATATTACTAAATTAAAATAATTTAATCTTTGTCAAATTCAGCAGCATCATTTCTGTGAAGCAGCATTATTAATGTACAAATTCCTATTATTCGTTTTTCAGATGGAGGAGATTACCGAGGCAGAGGTGGACGCGCCAGCTCTTCCGTTGGCGGAGGACGTCGGCCACTCGGTTAGAAGTTCGCCCGGCAGCCAGATGAGGGGCCACGCCCACCCGTATAACCAGCCCATCCGGCCGATGGCCAGCTACAGCGAAAAGGCGGTGGGCAGCTCACCCAAACACCTGGTCAGCACCCTGAGTTCGCCCATCGAGCAGATCGCCTGCAGTGTTTCCCGGGAGCATGCGCTCAAGCTGGAGATCGAGCAGCTGCAGGAGCACCTAAAGGACACCGAGGAGCGACTGGCCTCCGTGCGCCTGCAGAGCGACTCGCTGTCGCAGACGCAGCGTGCCCTCCGGGAGCACAATGGCCGGCTGCAGGAGGAATCCGAAATGCTCAAGCTGGACGTGCAGCACCTGAATGAGTGCGCCAATGTTTTGCGGGCGGAACTTCAGGCGGCTCGAAGGGATCGTGGCGAGGCGCTCCAGCTGCAGCGCTCCCTGCGCGAGGAGCTCGAGGAGGCGCACCTGGAGCGCCGGCGGACGGGCGAGGGCAAGGAGAAGGACGGCCGGGTCATCCAGGACCTGCAGCGCCAGTGTCGCGAAATGGAGCGGATACTCATGCGCAAGCATCCGGACTCGGTTTCCGCTCTGATAGGTGTGTTTTGCTCAACCAAAATAATTAAGCAAAAATAAAAAATTTGGAAAATATCAGATTGTTAAAGAGAAAGCGTTTAGGAATAATGTTGACCGTGTACTTATGATTTTGTATGGTTTATCTTAGATTTTTTGTTGATCATAATTAGATATTTAGAGTATTTGGCTCTTTTGAATGGTTCTACATATTTAAAATTGGCGAATATTAATAGTATTACAGTGAAATTGTACTTTAATAGCTTATATTGTTAAAAAAAATATATTTTAAACTTGATTTTTCCCCTAGTGGCTTCCAAGAGTCCGGGCATGTGCCCGCTGAACGACCAGAAGAATGGGAACAGTCGCAAGCTACTGGAGCAGCGCATCGCCCAGCTGGAATCGGATGCCAAGGAGCAGGATCGCAAGGCGCAGCAGATTCTGGCCAATGTCCAGGCGCGCTTCAATTCGGTGCAGGCCAAATACGAGACGCACATCGCGGATCTGGAGACGCAGGTTCTGAGGTAAGCTCATAATTTTTATGGCACCTTAGCTGTGAATCTAATATCTGTGCCCTTATTAAATCCCCAGCCTCCAGGAGATCAACACAAAGCTGAACGAGCAGATCGAATCGCAGGTGCGAACCTTAGATCGCTATATGCAAAAGCGCGCTGAAAGATGCTACAACAATTGCACCCAAACGGAGCCACTGGAGCCATTGGATGATGAGCCGCTCGGCAGTGGAGCAGTCCCGGGAGGAGTGGCCACTGTCAGCTCGACCACGATGGGCACCCAAACGCCGTCGGCGAATGGGACGCGGGATCACAGCACCAACACCATTGGCTGCCCCTCGCCGGCGCTCGTTTGCCAGCAGCAGCACCTGCACCACCCACATGGCCACCTCCATCCACATGCACATCCACATGCCCCATCCGCCAGCAGCAGCACCAGCAGCACGGCCAATTCCACGCCGAACACGTCCCGTCCGAACTCGAAGCAAAGTGGTGGCCAACGGCGTTCCCCGCTGGTCACCGCCGGTCCCTCCAAGCTGCCCATCTCGCAATCGGACTCCACGCTCTCGCTGCTCAGCCATGGCGGCGGAGGATCCAAGGAGGAGGCCCAGTTGCTCAGCTCCGTGAGAAGCATGCGCGTGGACTTGGCCATCAAGAACAAGGCGATGCAGCGGCTCACGCGGGAGTTGGATGAATGCAAAAAGACGATACGGAAGCTGCAGCGGGACAGGGACGGTAGTGGCTCCAGCAGCCAGGCAGGTGAGCATCCAGCCCCAAATCCGAATCCGAAATCCACAATCAAATCCACAAGCAAATCCATGAGACCAAACCCATCCCAAAGCCCCCTCTCTAATTTCGGTTGTGTTTGTGTCACTCGGTCGCCGATGGATGGCTGGTAATTTATGGACTTTCTCTGCCCGGTCAGCACGTACACTCGGCTGTTCCCCGCCCCACTGCCCACCCCTCCTCCTCCTCAGCACCTCCTCCACTCCCCCACTCCGCCCCGCCGGAGACCCCTGCCCACTCCGCTTCTAGAGACGGCAAATAAATTGCTGGAATAAATCATTGTACGGCTGTCGACGCTGTCGGCCTTTTGACCACTTTTTGCACTCGTTTCAAACGGCAATTGCAGCGCAACTAAGCGGCTAAGCGGCCAAACGCCACCGGCCATCGGCCAATGGCCAAGACAAACACGTTTCGACCAGGCCAAGACGGCTTAACCCTCTGACCATCATGGGTTGTATGGTGCTTTCTGTACAGGATCGTGTTGAGATGTACATTTTTAAGGTCTAATCAACTTTAGTTATATATTTTTAGCAATCTTTTTGTTGCCTATATATTTTCCATATTTTTTTTCCTAACTCTATAAGTTGGTTATTATTTAATTTTTATTTATTTTCTATTCGGCTGTAATAAAAAAATGTGATAGCTATTTAAACATAACTTTAAACTTAAGTAACAATATTTTGAAATGAAGGGTGAACCAAAATTCATAAAAATTTTGTTGAATATAAAATTTAAACTGTACCTATCTTAGGTTTGTAGGCAAATCTTTGTTTTAATGGAGAATAGATAGTAATAATATCTTAAGAACTGTGGTTATTCGTCGAATACTCTTAATTTAAACCAATATATAGTTATTTCGCTGGCAAAAGTGGCTGTGTTAGGGTTAAGGCAAACGGCCAAAACGAAACTGAGTCCACAGAGTCGAAGTTGGAGACACCGACCGAGCGACATATGTGGAGGCACGGAGTGATGTGGGCAGGGGGTCGGGCGGGAGACCCCATCTCGGGCAGTTGGTTATGTCACCTGTGCGGCCTGCCGCTTGTTTATTTACCTTTTGTCGATTCGGATTTGAATTTCTTGTTGCTATTGCTGTGTGGCTGCGTTGTGGTGGCTGCCATCGAAAAAGAAAATTCGAAAGCGAAAGTCAAAGTCAAAGACGCTGGTTTGTTTTGGCTGCGGGTCGGTGGACGCTGCTGGGGATCGACTTGGATTGGATCAGGTCTTCTGCGGCCCCACCTCTTCTTTCTTTGCCCTCTCCGCCCCTCAAATAAACGTTTTATAATGCCATGACTTGTTAGCCGCCTCTGCCGTTGGCCAAAAGCTCACCGAGGTTTTTATTACTTCTTTTTCTGCGTGTGTAATTTTTGTTGTCGTGTGTTTTGTGCGGTTTTTGTGGCTAATTAATGAGCCATCGTTCCGTCAAATTTGTTTTGTTAATAATTGTAAATGCCAAGAGCGGACGACGGTAACCGTATAAATAGCATCATCAGCGAATGTTTTAATTTCGTACGCGCGTGTAAGAAATGTAAATCGCTCTTCATAACTTTTGGATTATGCAATACGCTTTTTGTGAAAATTTCGTACAAAATTTGGCCAGTCGAAGCTCAATGAACCCCGAATTAGCTTACATAATTAAATATGCGTGTTAGTTGTATTTGATTTCTTTTTATGGATCTCCACTTCCCCTTGAGAACCACAATACTGATACATTTTCTTTCTAACATTATGCACATTCTTCTGTGTCCTGCAGGCAGCAAACTGGATCTCCGGTCGCAGGCCAGTGGGGGATCCCTCCAGAGGCGCTCCAGTGCCTACGATCACCACCACCACAGTGACCACATTCCGGCGGCCACCGAAAGTCAGGCTCTGAAGGAGGCCCAAAACAAATATCGCCTGCTGGAGGCCGACTACAAAACGCTTCACGATAAGCGGCTGCAGGATGTGAGTGTTGCTGCTGCTGCTTTCTTGCAAGGACTCCAACTGATGTCCGTTCATGTCCAATTTCAGTTGAAGACCCTGCAGAGCGCCCACGAGAGGGAACTGGCCTCCTGCAACGAGACCGTGCGGATTCTGCAACAGCGACTCAACGAGCGGGAAGAGGCACTGACCACCCAAAAGCGGCGCAAGGTGCCCGTGGACTACTATGCGCTGAAAGCCAAGGTACAGGAGCCACAGCATAAGACCCCCTGAAACAATCAAGATCTATTTCAAGTTCAAGAAAACCAAGAACAAGACAAGTAGAGGTTTGATTGTTCACCCCATTGAACCTCCCAACTAACTAGACCTTTCATTGAACACTGCTTTAAGGTATCACTTTTGGAAAGGCGGCACTCGGAACGGGAGGAGCGTCTTCATATGCTGGTGGAAGCCCTGAGCAAAGGACGGCTCAACGGGGCTCTCGAGGATCTGATGCAGGAGAACAATAACAAGTAGTGGAGTTCGAGGTGTTTAAGGGATTATTTAAGACACATTGCCATGTTCAATGCCAGCCAATTTCGACTAGAGTCCGTCTAAGCAGAAAAACATCCAATGATAAATACAATTTTAGCCAGAACAAAAAGCAGGGGTTAGGAACCGGGTTCCCAGGACTTGCTGCCGGGTTGGATTGTGGCTCCAGAAATGGAACTCTAACTGACGCTCAAGCGATTTTCTCAAACCAAATTCAAATGTGTTCAAAATGGAAACAATAAGTGTATCGACAAGTGATCAGTTAGCCAACAACTTATATATAGGTTTAAGATTTTTCCCAACAAACAAGCCGCAATCTAATCTGGTACTCAAGGTCAATCCAATCCTGGGCCCTTTCTTCATCAAGGATATTTGAAGATACAGAACATGATTAAAGTTATTGTAGTTCTTAGACAAGAAAGTATTTTAAATATCAATGTTTCGATGTAGAAATGGTTCAAACAGCGTACACACAACTTAGAGAGAGATGGCGAAAGAAGAGCGAAAGAGAGCGAGACAGGTGGAAGAGTCATGGAAATGAAAGAGAAATAGCTTGGGAAATGAAAGTTGTACTAGGAATAAGTATTTTATGTACATAGAATATCGAAGTACAGAAATTCGAAGCGATCTCAATTTAAATATTATATATTTGATTTAGAAGAAAAGTGCTTTAGGAGCACAATTAATTTTACCCGTGTAACAGTCGATTTTTTTTACCTAACCCAATTATTGTGCGTTTAAGATAGAAAACTTTGAAAAAGTTGAAAAAAACTAAGAACCAGGGACCGTAATTAATGTCTATTTATGTTGTCTCCGTGAATAAAATCCTCCAAATAGAGTAGACTTATACAAATAACAATTAAACCAATATGCTACCTTTTTGACCACCTATACGTAAAAATACAAATATTTCAACTCTCTGGGGTATACTGTCAGTTCTATAAGAAGTTAATCAAAGAATATCTTTTTATTTCTTGTAGTATTGTACAGTATTGCTCTACTATTTATATTTTTAAGCAAATTGAATCTAACCCCAGTAATCATTGTATATGACTTTTGGTTGCATTAATTTTATTTTTGGATATTTAAAATGAAACCGTCATCATGATTACTGCGGGAGTTTTCCAAATAATTACGGTCCCTGCTAAGAACCGAACAGAATAGAATAGATCTCCCATTAAACAACTCAAGCAGGCGGACAACTAAGACAAAAATCAAATAAAAATTCACAGTATTCCAATACACATCCCATATGATATATATATATATTGATATATATAGCCAAAAAAGTATACTTCTCAACCTAATCACTGCATATTAGATATGTTTGATTCGCATGCGTTTGGCATCGTTGGTTCCTCGATTTTCAGAGGCTCTCGTGGTTCCGGTTTTACGGATAGGCACCAAAAGCGCATCCAGCTGAGTCGCTATAAGTTGTACCTTCAACGCCTGAAAAGAGCCACCAGTTTGGTGGACCAGCAACCGCCTCTGCTGAATGCCAAGGCGTTGGGCGGATTGGATGTCCTGCAGCAAGATGCCCGTAACTTTCTAGACCGGACCAACGAAAATGTGCGCCTGCTGTTGAATCTGGCGAAGATTAAGCGCACCGGTGGCACCATTGGCTTGGAGGGTCCACCTTTACTATCCCGATCGGCCCTTCCACACATGCAGCGGAGGTTGAATCTGCTTCAGCACCAGAACATGCTGTTGGGTCGCCGGCTGATGCGGATCCACGACCGGAAGCGGGTAACTGGCCAGCGGGAGAGACCGAGCGGACAATCGCAGATGAGTGGCGCCGGACGGTGTCCCAGTGTGATGACCAATCGATCCACGCTGGCCGAGAGCGAGGTGTTCGCCAAGTACAATGCCTGGGATCTGGAGCTGCCCTACGACAATTACGAGCAGATGAGGCTACTCCGTCCTAGGATTGTCCTGCATTTTGGCCTGATGGACGGCAGGCCATTGGGACAGGTGGTGGTGCAGCTGTACACGGAGGCGGCGCCACTGGTGGTGCTGCAGTTCGTCCGCAGCTGTCTGGCTCAGAGGTCGCATGAGTTCGCCGTGCGCCGGATCTTTCCGCATCTCTGGCTGGAGTGCTATCTGCTGGGCAGCTGCCGGAATCCAGGGCGTGATACTCCCTCTTTGAGCGATCCCATGGAGTTCGATACGCGCGTGCTGAGTCATGGACGCTATGGTCACGTCTTCTCCTGCGCCAAGGAGTACTGCGTCCATGGATTCCCCGGTGGGGCCATCAACTTTAGCATCAGTTTCAAGCCCCTGCCGGTGGCCAAAGGTCAGCGGGTGGGCTTTGGTCGGGTGATACGCGGCGACAAGGTCATCGAGTGCATGCAAGCCTATGGAACAAAAAACGGCAAGATCAGTCGGCCACTACTCATCACCCACTGCGATATGCTTTAGGAAATCAAGCGGTTTTTGGGGTGCTTCTGGACTTATCCAGCAGAGATTTTCATCTGATATTGGATGTTATTCTGCTGAATGAAATCAGAAGCCCTTCACAAGCTCCTTGAATGTGAGGTATTTATAAAAACCTGAGATGTGACTTCTGAAGAACAAAGAACCTGGAGAAAATCAGAAGATAAATTCTGCAGTCATAAAAACAAAAGTTTTTGTTGGTAAAAACATGTTTCCTGTCAAATGTTTTATAAGTATGGCTTCCAAAAGCCCACCACCAATAATAAATCATATTTAATTTTGCTCAACGTTTGGTTAAAGTACGAGTACAATTTATTTAGCATTTGGTTAGAAATAAGAATGGATGGATAACTACCGATGTTTCGGGCGATCCCCATAAACGAACATTATAATCATATGTGCTTCTTGTATCGTGCATTCAAGCGTACGGATTATTATTCTTAACATTATAGTTTTCCACGTGGGATTAGTATAGAAGTTGCATACATATATACGAGTAGTTTTATGGATAGACGAGTAAGAGAAGAAGCTACTCAAATCTTTCAGCTCCATGACAATACGATCCCAAACAACAGCAACATTTAACTGGCTAAGTTTAACAGTGATTACGTTAAGAGTAGTGGTCTACGGATACAATACCATTTTGGTTAGTATGAATATGATGCAGATATAACGATTATAACTAGACTGTTTGGCTAATACGCAGCTGATACTTAGTTAAGCGATATTCTTAGGGCTTAGTTGGGTTACTCCGCTTGTTAGGATGTCCGATGGATATGCACAGTTTGGAGGATGTTCGGCTGGTTTCCTTGGGGTCCATCCTTGAAGCCGCCGGTTCCGAGGCTAACCGGAGCTTGGGGGACCGCTCTACTCCCGACGATATCGCCAACTGACAGCTTCGCGAGCTGCTAACGCCTGCTTTTATACCCGGAGTGGTTTTACGGTCATGTCCGGACACAGTTGCCAAGTCGATGCGCAATTTTACGCCCTGATGACCATCTAAGGAGCCACAGGAGTATCCTCAATTATTGGGTTAGCTCCTTTTGCTCGATGCACTCTAATTTGATTTTGATTGAATTGCGCTTATCGCAGTTGTGCACTCGCCTCGGGAAAAAGTGGAGTTCAGCATCCCCTGTATGTACATCCATGTATTCCCCTTATTGACGTCACGGGTGCTTAACGAGTTTCGCAAATCGATTCCCTACTTTATTTATCCCTTGTGACGTCACGGGCTTGGCAATTTTCATTCATGGGGAAATGGGAACAGGCGGCCGCGCATTAGGCCCACCCGATTGGACAGCAGCGTCTGCGCCACTTGTCCGTCGTCGTCTTGGTGGTGCAGTGGTGCACATGTGCGATAAGCGGAATTCAATCAATCAGCACCACAAATTGGTAGCAGGAAGTGTTAACGTGGGTGTTGGCCATTAAATTCTAGGCCAGATTCTGCTATAAAAGTGGCGACAGTCCTCTAGCCAAGTCATTCTAGTTGAGGAGCCTGCTGGTGAAACAGCAGCGAACTGAGTCTTCGAACTTCTTCTTGTGTACCTGAAGTCAAAGTACCCACCACCAAAGCACCGATGATGATGAGGCTTCGGCTTAGCGTCCTGCTCCTGCTGCTCCACCTTGGCTGTCTGACTTTGGCATTGGCCAGCAGTAGGACATCCTGCGGTAGTTCCATCTGCGGTGGTCGCCGCTGGGATGTGCATCATCGGCAGGACGACTACGACGAGCATATGGTCTACAGACAGCGGACAGAGCCAGTTAAGTCAATGGCCCGCGATGATCGTGGGAACGAGAGGCACGAGGAAACGAGGGTCAGGTTCGACTCGACCCCTCGTCTAGAGCCACGTGAAATTGATGAGGAGCGTGTAGAACAGCGCGAATCTCGTGAGGAGCGAGTAGAGCGACGTGAAACTCGTCTGGAGCGAGAGCAGCCAAGGGAGGATCGTGATGAACATGTAGATCCACGCCAAGCTCGTGAGGAGCGGGTACAACCACGTGAAGCTCGTGAAGAACGAGAAGAGCGACATGATGCTCGGAAGGAGAGAGTACAGCGAAGTGAAGCTCGCGATGAACGAGTACAGCGAAACGAAGCCCGAGATAAACGAGTACAGCAACGTGAAGCTCGTGAACAGCGTGTAGAGCGTCGTGAAGTTCGTGAGAAGCGAGTAGAGAGACGTGAGACTCGGGATGAACGAGTACAACAACGTGAAGCCCGTGAGGAACGCCTAAAACCACTTGAAGCTCGTGAAAATCGTGAAGATGGTGCGGAGCGACGTGAGGTTCGTGAAGAGCGGAGCGAAACGCGGGATGCTCGCAATGAACCTCGTGAAGCCCGAAAGGAAAGGGAAGAACGACAGGAAGATCGAGAATTCAGCAAGCGACAGGTCGAAACTCGTCAAGAATCAGTCGAGAGACGAGGCGAACGCCGGGAAGAACGCGAAATTTCCAGACGTGAACAACGCGATAACCGTATCGTGTCTCGCGATAATCAACGTGACGACAGAACTAACGCAGAAACGGAATTCTCCAGGCGAATGGAACGTGAACCTGTAAAGAGAGCTGAACGAGAATCTGGGCAGCGAATGGAGCGAGACAATCTACGACAAACAGAGCGTGAAACTCGCGAACGAGTGGGACAACCAGAAGAACGACGTGTGGAACGAGACTCCTCCAGACGCGAACAGCGAGAGAACCGCGTTCGATTTGAAGTTCGCCGTTTGGATGAAATTAGGAAGGAGCGAGACAATTCTCGACAGAGCGAACGGCGCGATAATCCCCGCAGGGAAGAGCGCGACAATGATCGACGAGAGGAACGGCGTGAGGAGCGAGACTCAAACAGGCGTGAGGAGCGTGAGGAAAGGCGCAGGGACGAAGGTCTTGATAGGTACAATATGCGGCGAGTGGAGCGTGAAATGAATGATGCCAAGATGTCACGACAGGATAAACGCATCGATGAGTCCACTGATAGGGATATGTTCAGACGACAAGCTGAAAGGGAATCCCTACGAAGTGATCGTGCAGTAGAGCGAGAAAATCTCCAAAGGGAGCGAGCAGAAGCCAGGCTATCAGAGATGCGCAGCGATGCTCGGAGAGAAGAACGCGAAGATGACCGAAGGGAAGAACGTGTAGCAGAGCGCCGTGTAGCAACGGCCAGTCGCGTAGATCGTGAATCTCGTGATGAAAGTGAAGAACAACGAGTGGGGCGAGAAAACCTAAGGAGAGAGGAACGCGAGGATACTCGACGTGTGGAACGCAGGGAAGAACGAGAAGAAAAGCGCGAAAATGCACCAGTGAGCGAGCGACGAGAGGAACGAGAAGACACTCGCCGAGTAGATCGTAATAACCTAAGAAGGATAGAATCAGAAACTGAAAGAAGAGAGGAACGAGA
The DNA here is from genome assembly GCA_018153305.1 of Drosophila kurseongensis. Taxonomy (NCBI): domain Eukaryota; kingdom Metazoa; phylum Arthropoda; class Insecta; order Diptera; family Drosophilidae; genus Drosophila; species Drosophila kurseongensis. The sequence continues at coordinate 4,286,203 of JAECXX010000141.1, forward strand.
AAAAGATCGTCGAGTTGAGCAAGTAAATTTCCGGAAAGAGGAGGCAGTACAACAACAAAGGGAGCATATTCGCAGGGAAGAGCGAGTAATTCAACGGGAAGAGCGTGAAGTTCAAAGGCGTGAGGATCGAGTGGATACCCAGCGAGTGGGACGTGAATTTACCCGGCGCGAGATCCGTGATCCTTCGGAGGAGCGAGTACTCCTTACAAGCCAGGTGAAAACAAAGGGCTGGTTGAGCTATGGAAAACGCGAGCTGCTGATGACTGGACAGGTTCTCCTCCTGGCCGCTCTCTACAAGAAGTCGACGGCCAGTGGCAAGGGACTGGGGTAAGCAATTGCTGGTATTCCCCCTCAATATGTCTTAACTAATCAACATACTCCTTAGCAATTCTTTGAATGCACAGATTCAGGGCTATCTGCAGGCCATCGGCTGCTAAGCTGTCAAAGAAAATCGATCCCCCTTCCCCAATTGTTAGAGCCAAAATGAGTAAATGGATATAGATCAAGGAGAAACGGCATGACTAACCCCGGAAAATGTAAATGGACCCGAAAGCGAGCGACGAGCAGAAGGATGGGACAGGATGCTCCGCCGGAGCATTGTACAATTTAATCCAACTGTTACTGTAACCAAAACACCCTCCTGTTATAGCCAACAAAAGCATAACGAAAATATATGATGGGATGCTCGAGTAGCCGAGCATCTCCAAACTGCATTGCAATCCGTGAGTTTCGATTCCCAGCCAGTTTGGTGGGTCATCCCGTCCACCCCTGGATAATTGGAGCGTTCGCATCCGAGGGACCGCAACTGTCCACTCACATGGCTGGGCATCCTTGGATGCCGGGATCCTTGAGCCCGAAAACACATGCACGAGGTTTTTGCAACCCGCCCCCATCCAATCCACCTTCTTTTTGGATGCCACAGAAACCGAAACCGAAGCTGAAAGGCAAAATTATTATTGCGATTTTCCATGCCGTTTGCCTTCGTCCTTGCAGCATGGCTCCTGAAAATCCTTTCTCCCGCTCAGCGTGTGTGTGTGTGTATCGAGGCTGATAAATTTCGCACATATTAGATGTTGGTCTGGTCTATTCATCTTTTTGGCTTTCAAGAGATTTCCCCTGATGGGGCCAACAGCAGCAGCAGAGGCAGCAGTTTTTGGGGGGCCGACAACCAGCCAGTAAGCCATCCTTAATCAGTGAAACCAACACACAAATTTTACACAATTTTCATCTTTTGGGGATTATTTTGGGGTGTGGACTGTGTGGACTGGAGTGTGTGTCTGCTGGAGTGCGCACTCGTATCCGCATTTGTGTGGGAATATCCCTGCCGTGTCTGAGCTGGTTCCGACTTGCTTTACTTACTCTTACCCAGAAATACGAATTTTATTGGTCGGTATTCAAAATGTGAAGAGTGCACACAGAGATAAAATCAAGTATTTCGTCTTAAAACATTCCGAACGACTTAAGCTGTTAATTTCAAAAAGGCCAGACCAATGAGAAGCCTGTACTGTGTTAGGGATTTCCAGGAACAAAAAATTCTGTTTTGGAAATCTAAAGTGGATAAATCTCGAAAAATCTCTTACCAAGCATACATAGCATTATGGAAAGTTAGACTAAAGATAAGCTTCAAAGTATTGCATGTTTTATTTTATAAGTATATCCTCACTAAAGCTGGCCTCAAAAGGCCAGTTTCAGTTTATAAATCTCAGTGACTTGAACTTTTTATTTTAGTTTTTTCAATGGTATTTCTATTTTATTTTCTGTGAAAAATCAAACCGCATACGACTATATTTCCAAAGGAGCTTAGTTTTTAATATGTACAAAAAATGCCAAACGTGAAACTTTTAAATGCTTAATTGCTGTTTTCGTCAAAAACGGACATCATTATTGGGCAGTTATTCTGTGCTGAAAAGGGGGATATTTTACCGGCAGAAAAGAATTAAATACACATCCGGTCTAAAGCTAACCTGAAACATACCCTTTGTGCTGATATATTCACTAGACCAGCGGATTTTATTTTCTTGGTCTATTTTCTTTTTTTGTGCCATCTCCCGCTGAGTTTATTCATGGGGATTTTCACGAAGGATTTAAATTCAATGCGAATTCTTCTTATATTTTTTTTGGCCACGGAAGTGTGAAATATCAATACGCAATGTCTCTGGCAAACACAGCGGTTTGCAGATGGGGGATTGTGTGGCCGGGGCAAGTTATGCGATATGAAAGCGCCACAAAAGAGCAATAAACCAACGGGAAAACATCATAAAAAATTGAGTTTTCAATATTTATACGAATTAAATAATTCACAGGCATTGGCCAGGCCAAAGAGGAGCCACCAAGCACCCGGATTCGGATACGGATACCTATGGAGCGGGGCACACAGAAATATATACCGAGGGCTAGACCAGGAGGAAGGGCTCTGGAAGTTCGAGGCTGGTGACTCTGGTGGCTGGCTGGATGGGTGGATGGGTGGATGGGGTGCTGGGCATTTTATGAGTATTTGAGGTTTATTTTATGCCCCCACCAAAAGCACACACACTCGCCCGAATGCAAAACAACATAAATTCTGTGTCAGAAATCATAAATTTCAATAAAATAAAAGCAGCGAAGCGCCAAATAAATACGTGGGGTAGAAGTTTGGCGGTTTGGGAGTGCTAACTTAAGAGGGTGAGGCCATAGAGCACAAATTTACAGCTGTGGTCAACCAAATATGTAGAGTAACGAGTACCTTCAAGCTTTAAAAGCTATTTTATAAATAGTTGTGTTGTGAAGTGATTTTATTTACCTAGATATTAAATAGGTTTTTTGTAAACAATTTTAGTATTTGCATTCCATTAGAATATCACAGTCTTATTGTGAGAAATCTATAAAAATTCTCCAGTGAACTAAAATTGATTTATATGGTTTCGTTTTTTATAATCACTTATTTTTGTGAATTGATAATTTTTTGGTTGAGACGTTACTTGCGGAATAAAATATTAGAAGACGAATTACAAAAACCAATTAATTACTTTTGAAATATCTGTATTATCTTGACCCCAACTGTAGACATGTGTGTGAGTTTCCACGCTTCACTTGGCTAAGTAAAAGCAACAGCCAAGTGCAAAATATATTTCCTTTAAAGCGGGTGAGAAAAAGCAAAAATGAATCGAAAGACACAAAAGGAAAAAGTCCTTGGAAGAAGTGTGTGTGTGTGTGTGTGTGTGTGTGCGAGTGTGTTTTGCATAATTTAATGTATGACTGGGGAGGTGGACGAGGGACCAAGGATGCAGGATACCCGCCATAAAGTGGCCACCAGGCTGCCGCAGGATGCTTTCTATCAAGTCAAGGTAACGGCCGAAACTTGAGAAATATTTCATGAGGCGAACGCGGCAAATGTGTTGCAGCATACACCACTAAAAAGGTGGCCAAATGGCTGCCTACTTCGCTTTCTTCCACCTGTTTTTCTCTTTTCGGCTTTTCTTTGCCATTTCCCAGCAATTTTATAAATTATCAATTTCACTCGCCCGACAGAAAGGCTAAAAAGCAAAGCAAAGAGCTGGCATAAAATCGGGGAGGGCGTGCGCACAAAATAAATAAATGCAATAAGCGAAGGCAAATGGAAAATTGTGAAATTGGGGAAAATTGGAAAACCGCAGAAATTGCAATCGAAAATCCGCCACAAGTTGCCATTAAATGTCAATCGACGGAAGGGAGGGGAGGGAAATGTGCAGTTAAATAAAAATCAAAGCGGTTTACGTTATCAGCCAGCAATTCTGCTGCCAGTCGAAGAAGTTGCGTTGACAGAATTTTCCCACCGCCTTTCCACTTTCCACTTTCTTTCTCCCATCGCCATCCGCCCTCGGGGCCATCTGCATTTGGTGGCGGAGCAAATGCGAAATTGGTTTATGCAACAGACTTTTATGGTGCTGATCAGGAGACGAGCGCCGAGCATCGAGCATCGAGCATTTGCCAAATGCCAAACTCCGAGTGACGGGGCCCCGGATTTTCCAAATGTCAGCCCAGTGCATTCAGAAAAAAAGGTTTTATTAAATCTCTTGAATGTTTCTTCAATGTTTTCAGATTTTGGCGAACTCCCAGTATCAATGAATAAAGCTACACGAATCAATTTGCATTCAGCATAGTTTGACAAGACTTATCAATTAACATTAGTTGCTTTTAAATTAAAATAGTTTCTTTAAAATCTTCTCTGATCTTCTTAATTTATAAACACATTTAAGCAACTGAAAAGGGGTTTTACAGCAGTAGCTACATTTTAACTTAAAAAAAATATTTGCACATTTGTTATTTTAAATGTGAAGAAATAAATAATATAATAAATAAATAACTGGCTTCCATTGATGTTTAAGGCTGGCAGTTAACTTTTATATTAGAGCGATTGTTTCATGAAGTAGGTGCAGAATTTAATTATTTAAGAAATAGGTTATTTTTATTTTGTGGCTAAATATCATATATATATATATATATATATATATATCATTTACAATCTCATTTAGTCTTAGAAAATATAGTTCTCTTTTATAATATAATTTCTTTCCTTTCAATGTAATCCAAATAAAGTGAATAGAGTATTTTCTAACCCCAATTACTTTTTTTTTTGTAGTGTAGATTGGAACTGGCTGAAGGTTGGGGGCTGTGCAATGCCAGCATCAATCGCAGTTGGGCAAATAAATTTGCCGTTCACGTACATGAAAGCCGCTTGCACAAGCATGCAATCATCCTCAAATATTGTCCCAATCCGAATCCCAATTGCAGCCCGTCTCCTGGATTTTGGATTCCTGGCAGCCCGGTGCGATTGAAAGGCGACCGCATTGAGGACTCCGATTCGGGCTTGGATTTGGGCTTGGACTTGGAATCGGATAGGCGCAGGTAGGCATCCTCTCACCTGTTCGATGGCCACAATACCAATGATGACATTTGCTTGGGTTGAGCTGAGTTTTATGGGATTTTGGATATTTATAGATTGCAATCGCTCAGTCTGGGTGTCTTGGGGTTATCACAAATTTGGGGGAATGTCGCAGGACCCCCACCGAAAGTGGCATCGAAATGGATCCGTCGGGGGGCGCTTGGGATTCGGAGGACTTGGAGGATTTGGAGGATTCTGGGCTGTCGTTGCCCAACGGAGCATAAAAAATTGCTGCACTCAGACGCGGCACTCTGGCAATGTTTGGGGCGTGGATGAATGTGACTGTGGGTGGCATTTTCCACCCTAAACGATTGCAGGCGAAGTCAATTTAGTGAAAATGCGAGGCAGCAAGTGAAATGTCATAGCCAAGTGGGTCGGGCTGGCGGACGACCTTCGGCAGCCACGATTTCAACGTGATACTGAGCCACCCACCCCCTATTTTCGCACCCATTCCTTCCCGTTTCAACACACCCCTCCCCTTTGCACTGCCAACAGCTGTCATTGTCAGTGGGCCACATGCCACATGCCGCCTCCTCTTCCTCCGCAAACTGCAAGTTGCACTCCCGCCTCGAAGAAGAATACTTCTTCGAATGTTTAACTGGGTGCCATGGACACACTGCGCTAAAAATGCGATTTACAGCTGGTAAAAAAGTGTATTCCCCATGGATCTTAAATATAATACCTTTTCTCTTCTAATAACCAAATTATTTAAAATATTACACTTCAAGGAATCACTTTTAAAAGCAAAATTTTAAATGCTAAAATCATTCCTTAGCATACTTAATTCCCAAGCAAACGATAAATATTTGTGAAGCTAATAAAATAAATATCTTTGCCGGTGAAAAACGTTCAGCTTTAAATGCCTGGCCAAATGTCCTTTTTTGTGCGCGAATATTTATGAGTAGGTAGGTTTTTCCAGGTCCTTTTCCCGGCTGGCATCGAAGGGCGGCAAACACTCGACCCAGTCATTTCCGACTTGGCTTCGAGTTTGACACTTTTCGGAAACTGCAGCTTAAAGCCACATTTGGCAAAAACTTCTCAGCAGTAATCCTGGAAACTCATGTGTCCTGGCAGCCAGAGGCAATCAGTGGGAAAAATAGAACGCGGAAAATGCGTTTGCATGCTGGGTGCATTCTGCATTCTTTATAATTGCCATATCATGCTGCATTCGGGGATCCCCCAAAACGTGGTCACGCCCCCTTTTAACCCGCTTTTTCCACGCTTTTTCCCGCTTTTTTACCGCTCACCTCTGCGAAGGGACAGTGATGAAAATTCAATTTGAAATGCGCAAACAGCAAACAAACTGGCCACGCCGCCACCCCCCCACTCGAACTCTCCAATTTCCCACCCACTACGTGACCTGCAGGGGGGTGGATGGGTGGAAAATTGGGGAGGGGTATAGCGCAGAACGTACACCAAATGGAATTGTCTAAACACGTTACGAAAGCCAGCAGAACTTGGCCAACAAAAGTCCTGTCAATTCCCCAAATAACAGAGTGATATCAAGGGCGCTTTATGAGTTCATCAGTGGTCGATATATCCAATATAATATAATATAATGTATATATATCAATTGAGGCTTACAAAATTTTAGAGTTTCATTAGCCTAAACTAAATTTCTTAGGCAGAGAGTAAATATGGTATACCTATGAATGGGGTGTTACTTAGAAAAATCGTTAAATTAGTCTCTATTAAATATTAATGTAAATACAAAAATATATTAATTTGAATAGTCTTTTCTTTTGAATATGATTGAATAATTAAATCTAAACTTGGATTATAGACCTTTTATAGGTTTGCTTTAATCCAAATAACTCTGTTAGCACCCGAACTCCATTGGATGTGAAATCTCCCGTGGATATCCATAACGGAGCCACAATTCGCCTAATGAACTTTGTTTAGCTTCTCCCTTTTGGATTGGTTGTTTCAGCGGACAAAAAGGAAACAAAACCAGCAGGTTGAACATAGTTCAGCTGTCAATTGCAATTTATGCAGGGGGACTTGGGCATTAAGGGGTTAAGGCCGGGGATCCGGTTGCAGTGGCGAATAAAAAGGTGTTGATGGACTGCGACATGGCTGCACAAATTGCATCGACACGGGTTTGGCATATGGCCAGAGTTCGGGATCGAATAAAACAGGACAGTGCAGACCTCAATGGAGGTGGTGGGCGGGCGAGCGGGATGGGGGCGTGGCCACACTGCAGTTGCAATTGCAGTCGCAGCTAATTAAACGCGAAAATTGCTGCGGGGGGCGAGATGAAATTGTTGCCAATTTCACAGCCGCAGAAATTGGAGTTGAAGCAGTGGTGCCCTATTTTTACCTCATCTATTGAGTTTATAAAAGAGATTTGTTAAGTTAATAATTATTTAAATATAATAAATTTAAATAAATAAAATCAATTAATTTATTTGTCAATCAACTAATTATTTGGACTATTGAATGTATAAAACGACCTTGTTAAGATACACATTTTTGAAAAATAAATAAGAAATTATAGTAAAAAAAATAATTTTCACCACTTATTCTCGATATTTATTGACTAACCTGAAAACTTTTACAAACAAATACTCTTAAATATGGGAAACATATTTATAATGGTAATAGAACTAACCGACTGCTTTTCTCATCGTATTTGTTTATTTAATCGTATCCCTATAGTATTAACACAAAGTACTTACCTGTAGTTTTAGATTTACCAAAAGTTTCTTAAAAATAATTTCACAAAATATTGTTGTTAGTTTTCAAATTAAAAATTAAAGGATATCAGGAATTTCAAATGAATTATGGTCGGCCTTTCGGGCAAATTGCCGTTCCCGGAGTATCCAATGCTATCCATTCGATTTCGGTTTCAATTGGAATTCAATTCGAGCCGCTTCACAAAAGCAAATTAAATATGGCAGCCAGGATCTGCGGATCCTGTGCGGATCCCAAAAGTTAACTTTCAGTCCCAGTCCCAGTCCCATTCCCATTACCCCGATCCCTAATCCCCATCCGAACCCATGTGGTTTGCCTTTTCCGCAGAGGAACTAGAATTAGAATGGAAAATAATTGCAGCTGGTGCCGTTTCAATTGGGTACGTTGCATGAATTTGCTAATGCAGCTGATTCCCTCACGCCATGCCGCCCAATCCCAATTTCAAACCCAACCCCAATCCCAACCTAAGCCCAACCCAGTTTAAAGTCTAGACCCAGACCCAGATCCAGAGCCCAGCCCCACTGTTTGCATTTTTATCCCAGTACATCCCCCCCAATTTGTTACTAATTGCACGGCATTATGCACTGCGCGAAATAACTAATTAATTCCTAAGCTGTGAGTTTTAATAAATAAATTTCCTTTATAATATGTTGATAGTAGTGGTAGTATATTTTTTCATTTTTCTTTTTTTACCAATTAACAAAACTTGTCAAAAGTTCTTAGAAGTGCTTAAACTGATTTGAAATAAGAAAACAATATGAGTGGTTTTTTTGATTTATTTATACAAATATTTAATGATTAAATCATCTTGTTTTAATAGTAAATAATTATTTAGTGTTAGTTACAAGTTTTTTTTTAAAATATAATGGCTATATGTTGAAGTATTTTGAAAGGGGTTCCCTTTTTGGCGCAGTGCACGCCGCTGGCCAACACCGAAATTGAGTGGCCACGGCGGAGCAGAAGCCGCCTTAACCCCTGTTTGCCGGTTGCAAGTTGCAAGTTGCTAGTTGCTAGTTGGCAACTCATTCCCAGCGACGTTTCCCGTGCAATTTGCCAACTGCACTCGAGGGATGCATTCTGCTGACCGAACGACCCAGCCAACTGATGTTTCGCCCTCATTTGGCCCAAAGGGCTGGAAATGCGGATGGGGGAGCAAGGGGGCCAGGAAGTGGATGCCTAAAATTCAACTGGATACCGGGGCGAAGTTGCACTCGCTTTCATCGACTTGGAAATATGTTTGGCCATAAATCAAGCAATGTCCTCGCCATATTGCCGTTTCCCCAATCCATTTCGATTTGGATTTTCACTTCCACTTTCATTTCCAGTTCCAGTTCATTTCGAGGCCATTAGTTTCCATTCGGTCCGCAAATAACTCACATGGAATCGGCTCGGAATTGATAATTGATTTGGCCATTATGATGTGCCACCGTGGCAGAGTGCCACATCATCAAATGGCCCAAAGTCCGCCCACTTGTCACCCACTCCCAGAGTTCATCAGATGTCCACTTTCAGTGAATTAAAGCAAATCGCAGGAAGATGGGGCCAACACGTGGCCGAAAATGACAGAAAAATTGGCCATCCACTGAAGCGAATTGTTTTTCATCGTTTTGAGCGATTCAGTAATATTTCAGTTAAAGGAGACATATTCTAAAAATCATTTTATACAAGCCCTTAACTTGATTTTGGCAAACACTGTGTTTCAAAAAATATTATTATAAAATAATATTTATTTTATTTTATTTATTATTACTCCAATTTTAAATAGACATTTAAATTAATGTCAAAAGGTGTTTAATATAATGTTTTCGGTTGGCAAGAATAACATAAAATACAAGAAGCTTTGACTGGTTCTAAAATATATAAAACTGAAAAAATATTCTTAGTTTTTAAAAACATCTTGGCTTTACTTTTCGCCCCAACAAGTCCTGCGGCGAATTCGGAAAAGCTTTGAAAGGAGGTTGGGTGCCCCCGCATTTTGGATTTAAGTTAAGGGAGATCCCGGCGATGTCAGAAGTTGGCAGCATTTACTTCATTGTGCTTAACACTTTCCGCTTTGCCAGACGCCTCGTGGCCCGCCCCCTTAACCCACTGAGCGCCCTAAACGCCGACCACCCCTCCCCCTTCCCCCCTGCGAAACCCCACTTAACCCCTCCAACTCGTCGAGTTTAGGACTTCCTGCGGGTGTTGCAAAGTTGTGCGGCATGGCTGATGTATGCTCATATAACTTTGCCACTAACGATGAGCTCATGAGCTGCATAGTAATGAGCCCAAGTCGGGAGGCCCCACTATTTCGGGCCCTAGATGGTAATCCTCTGGGCTGGAGGTATACTCATCCTAACCGTCTAGCCCCCAAACTGCATTCATTCCGCATCTATCGACTCAAAATGCCGGCCATCAATCGTCGGGTTATTGCCATGAATGCCGCACGATTAATCTGCCAACCGATTTCCCGTTTCGACGAAACAACAATGCCCAGCTAATGCGGGCCAATTATTCATATTTCCCCGCCCGAAAAACACCTGCGGGCGGTGGTGGGTTAAGGGCCAAGGAGCTGCCAAACTTATGAACTTGTCCTCCCAAATGATTCGCTTTGATTAATATTTGCATACGCATGTCTGGCTGTTCCTGTTCCTGTTCCTGTTTGTGCCTCTGACCTGCATACGAAGTGGCTTTGTGTCCTGCACAGAGGAAAAGTTTGTGCAAATTATGTAGAGCCTCAGAAAAATCTGCTTTATTAAAATCGAATACATTTAAATGATCAAAATGCGAAGAAAAATAAAAATAAGAGCCTAAATATATGCAAAACCAATTAATTATATATGTAAGATTTGACTTACCTGTGGCTTTAAAAAGTCCCAAAACCCTGCACTTCTAAGCTCATAACTTTTCGTACAGACATCCGATTTGAAAGTTGCTTACCTTTAAATGATCGTGGTTTAATTCTCTAAAAAACTGTGTTTTTAGTTTAGTTTTCATTTTTTGGTCGATTTTTCGTCATTTCTATAATTCTCGAAAAATGGATTTGCAGAAAAGTGCCAAAAAACTGTACTTCCAAGCCCATAACTTTTCCTACAGACATTCGATTTCAAAGTGGCATATCTCTAAATGATTGTGGTTTAATTCTCTTGAAAACCTTTATCTTAGTTTGTATTCTTCGGATCGGCCTGCTTCATCAAAAAGCTTCGATTGAAAAATCGGGAAAAAAAAGGGAAAATATAACTTATATTTTCTTAAAATGCCATTTTCTTTCCCTTTCTTTCTTTTCTCCGCAACTTTCAAGTGCTTAATTGCAGTTTGTGAGTGCTAAATACTTGATTTATTTTTTCTGCGTACAAATGGCCGATCTGCAGCTACTTGAGGCTATTTAGCTGCGAACTGTAAAGGGGTCGAGGGATGTGCTTCTGGCCATCGTCTTTTCAATTAGCCCGATGCAAGCCCAAACCCAAGCCCAAGCCCAAACGCCAAGCCCAAACCCCTTGAAAACCGCCACCCTTGAATTCCTCCACTAAAACTCAGGCCATTGCGTTACAAGTGCAAATTAGTCGAGAGTGCCAACAAATTTAACGAGCAAATTTACACTCAGCGAGCAGCAACAGAAGGGCAGTTTCTGGAGGGGATTTGGCAGGGGGTTCCGGGTGTTCCGGGGCTTTTCCTGGGGTTCCTGGGGCCATGACCCGAGTGCATGTCCCTGGCCCGATCTCGCAAATGCCCCGGACTTCCATCCAAAGGCAGTTGCAAATTTGCCTCCCATTTTTCGGGGCTTTCCCCTTCTTCTGTCTGTGTTTTAATTTAAGCAACATAGCGCCGCAATTGCCCCAAAAAAACAAAAAAAAAAACTGAGAAAAAGAACCGAAAAAAAGAGGGAAAAAGTGAAAAGCCTTGTGGCAGGACGAACCTTTTCCCCGATTTTTGCTCCGCTTTTCCGTTTGTCTTATTACGCCTGGGCGTTGGCCACTTTTTCCTTGCCGCCGTAAGTATTTCCTTTGATTCGGTGGGCCGTGTGTGTTTGTCGTTGGAAATTGATTCAAAAATTGGATACAGCAAGGGGAGGGGGGCAATCCGACCTGACCTGACCTGACAGAATCCGGCTCCCAAAATCCAAAACCCAAAACCAGCTGCAGTCCCCGGGCCAGCTGTGAACCCATGTCAACTTTAATTGAATTTGATAGAACGGATATTTAGCCAAGGCTGCGCACCATTTACACCATTAGTAGGGACCTCCTGCTGGCATAAGGATCTCCCTCCCCAATACCCAATACCCAATCCCTGGTCTCCATCCCCATCCCCATCCCCAATCCCATCAGAATCCACCACTCATATTCGTAATTAAACTTGGAGTGGGCGTATGTTTTGTATTCCGTCATGTCCGCCTGTCTGCATATTCCCATAAATTCCCAAAACTCCGAGACTTGCTTCCTAAAATTCAGTTTATTTTCTTAGACGTTAAGGTTTGTATTTGAGAATAATGTGGGTCACAGGTGAAATTGAAGAGGTTTTTGGCAGTGCAGACAAAGATGTTGACATTTAATAAAGATTTAATTGTAAGCCGCATAAAGAAAGTCCAGAAAAAAAGTCTTTATACTTTTCATTTCCTTTAATAGTTTAATAAGGTAAATTAATTGAGTGTAAATATTTATTAATACATACAGAAGTTACTTTCTTGAAAATTGTTAATTATGGTATTCCGAGATACCATGTTCATGTATTTAGTTTATGCCTTTAAGATCTACAAAAAAATATGTGGGTGGCTTGCGATAATTCCAAGTTCCCATATATACAGAATTTAGTCCTTAGAAAAACCATAAAATACTTGAAATATTTAAAAATCGTATTTAGATTACAAAAACTATGTATACCTGCGTTTCGAGTACATTAAACTGGTTCTGATGTCCATAAATACCCAGAAAATATTACCTTCTCGGCAATTATTTAAGAAGCCAGTTCTTACAGCTCGAAAGATAATTTTCAGTTGTGTGACTTATTTGTATTGGCTGCACTTGTATAATTAATTTGATGACTCCAGTTCCAGTTCCAGCAATCACTCAAATTCTCAGCCATGACTCGACTTTTCTGGATTTCCCAGCTGAAGATGACAAGCCAAGTTAAGTGGGATGCCAGAAATCGCAGAGTAATGATTAAAATATTACCTTGGCTAGTTAGTGGCACAGAGCTGGTAATTTTGGTAAATCTATTTCGATTTATGTCATAGCCGAAAGCAAAATGAGAGAATAGTTGTCATTAACTTGGCCAGTTGTTGGCCGGACCGGTTTGCCAAAATATCCACACACATTACCCACGATAGCTCTTTTTTCTGAATGAATGTCATATTAACTGGCACATGTATGTGCTGTTATTATTCTTTGTTGGTTTATTTTGGTTGCCAAGTGTGGCCGATTGCTTGATTTGGCCCACAAAAGTTACAATCCGGCCTTGGGCGGTACTTTGTTTGGGTTGGGTTTTTCGGTTTTCGGTCTAAGGTCTTGTGGGGATTTGAGTAATGAGTGGTAAGTACGGCGTTATTTGGTGAACCCTTTTGGGTATAAATGCGATTCGTCGGCGGTATTTCTTATCAAACAGCATCAAGCGTTCGACTCACTAACAACTCGACTTTTAGTCCTCAAATCAAGCTCCTAAAATGGCATTCAAGGTGGGTTTACTAGGATCAAAAGGCATCTCCTTGAAGGGAAAAATAATAAAATATAAAATATAACATAACAAAAAGTACAATAATTAAAAGGTTTATATAAATTTTAAATCTTAAAAGAACATTATTAACTATAAAAGTTAAATTTAAAGTAATCATTTGGATCTACTCTCATCCTATCATTTTGAATTTAAAAAACCCTAAAACTACTTAAAACCTATAATTTTGTTTAATAATAATATTATTAGCCAGAAATTGTTAGAAATAATAAGAGTGACATTAGAGATATTTGGTTAAATTTGATTTTAAGTTTGAAAAGCATTATAAGATAAGCGAACATATTTATTTAACATTGATTGAATACTCTGAAGAGGGTTTTCCAGCTCTCTATTGACCTTTTTTTTTACATCATCTTCCATTTGAATTATTATTTATTTATTTTTATTTTTTATCCAAACCCTTGCAGTTTGTGGCCCTTTTCGCCCTGATCGCCGCTGCCAGTGCCGGAGTGGTCCTGCCCGGCGCCCAGGTGTACCATGCTGCCCCCGTTGCCACCTATGCGGCACCTGCCCCCGCTGCCGTCCTGAAGACCGTGGCCCATCCGGTGCTGGCCAAGGACGACGAGGAGTACGATCCGCATCCGCAGTACAGGTACGCCTACGACGTGCAGGACGCGCTGTCCGGCGACTCCAAGAGCCAGGTGGAGGAGCGCGACGGGGACGTGGTCCGCGGGGAGTACTCCCTGATCGATTCCGATGGATTCAAGCGCACCGTTCAGTACACCGCCGACCCCATCAACGGATTCAATGCCGTGGTGACCCGGGAACCGCTGGTCAAGGCCGTTGTGAAGGCCGTGGCTCCAGTGGCCTCCTATGCTCCTGTTCCCGCCGTGGCCTACCACCACTGAAGTTGGCCCGTTTTGAACCCATTTGTTGACCTAGTTGTATGTAGGTGATAAATCGAAAATATATGTTTTTTATTTTTAATTTTAATTTAAACATCTTAATCTGTGTGGTGTCCTGGACATTACATAAAGGAGCTCGAAAAGTTATATAATAAGCGCCGTATGTTTCCCTTACTCAAAAGTGAGTCATGGGATATTTATAGAATGCAACGTCAATTTCATTTTTTACCACTCAACTAAGAGATATGAACATTAGCACATTTCCGTTTGTATTTTATATTACATTATATTTTTATATTTGGACAACCATACATATTATATGAACGTTCGCAGCGGATTATCAGCAATATTTTAGGCTTCGTTGCATCTTCAACTTATTGCTCAATTTCAGTTCGTTTTTAAAATCCCATTCGAGTGGTTGGAATTACTTAAAATGCTTTTGTTCGGTTTATTATTCGTCCTACACTTTCAAGGACTATTTGTACACTCTCGGTGTCCCTCGGTTTGGCAGGACGCACCAAGAAAATGTGGTTCCTTTTGCCTGGCCGCACTCCAACCACTTTTAGACGACACTGATTATATCCGAAACAGGTTGAATAGGCTCCAGGAATCCTTTGGCAAGATCATCACAAAACAAGACTTCAGCACGACAATGGAGGATATGCAACTTAGGGCGGTAAGTTACGGATAGATAGACGTCTCATTAAGTGCTTATCTCTGATTGTTGGTAAATTGTATGAAAAAAGCGGGTACATTCCATAAAATGTATTACTCAACAGGAAATCATTGGGTTGAATTTGCCAAAATTAAACAATTCAACTGTTTATAGTATTAGGATTTTTCATATATTAAAATTGGGGAGCACAGCTATAACAGTTTTTTAGCAAACTAAGATATTGTGGCAATGGAATTTGCAGATATATTATATATACAAATTTCCTTCTTTGCATTCAGCTTAGTTTAAAAACGAGGTATTCTTCTGAAAGAAAAATCAAGATTTATCGCTAAAAACCACTTCACAATACTATACTGAAAAAAAAATGCCATGATTATATTTTAAACGCCCGATTCATTTTTCAGCTTAAAATAGCAGCCGATGCCAACGATGAACTCAAATGCCAAGTAAATACCTTGAAAGGCACCATAAAAGACTTGCATGGTTACCTAAAAACCAGAGATAAAAGCATCTCGGACTTAAGCAATAAGATTAAATTGATTGAGGCCACAAAATCAGTATGCCAAAAAAAACTCCGGGAGTTGGAACCATTTAAGGTGTCATGTGCGTCGTCTCCACCTGGTTGGACTGTAATTCAGAGACGCATGGACGGATCCGTGAACTTCAATCGAAACTGGCATAGGTATAAATATGGATTTGGAAATGTTGGTGGAGAATTTTTCATCGGGCTGAAAAAATTGCATCGGATGACTGAGGAACGACCCCACGAACTCTACATTAAACTTGGAAAGGTTGATGGATCCACCAGCTACGCTCATTATGATGACTTTGAGATTGGGAGTGAGGAGGAGTCCTACAAGTTAAAGAGTCTAGGGAAGTATTCTGGTGACGCCGGAGACTCACTCACATACCATAAGCACCAAAAGTTCTCCACATTTGATAATGATAATGACGATTCTAAAGGGAATTGTGCCTGTATAAATCGTGGATGGTGGTACGGTAACTGCTACCAAAGGTATACCTCTTATTTTATTCCCTTATTAAGTCTTCTTGCTAAAATCACTTAAAATTACAGTGCGCTTAATGGTAAATACCGAGAAGGTGGCAAAAGTGAAACTGGAATTAGATGGCGCACATGGCAACACAACCGACAGGTATCACTTACCTTTGTAGAAATGATGATAAGGCCTAAATCATAAAGAAAAACTAATGATACAAATCTTTAAGAAAATTAATGTATATATTTTTACCTGACAAATTGAAAGGGAAGGGGGTTAGGCATTTGTACATGTCTTTAGATAACAACCCTAATTTTTATACCCTTGCAGAGGGTATTATAATTTTGGTCAAAAGTGTGCAACGCAGTGAAGGAGACATCTCCGACCCTATAAAGTATATATATTCTTGATCAGGATCACCTCCTGAGTTGATATAGCCATGTCCGTCTGTCCGTCTGTCCGTCTGTCCGTCTGTCTGTCCGTCTGTCTGTTTCTACGCGAACTAGTCTCTCAGTTTTAAAGATATCGAATTGAAACTTTGCACACAGCCTTCGATCCTTTGCACGCAGTATATAAGTCGGAACGGCCAGGATCGGACAACTATATCCTATAGCTGCCATATAACTGATTGATCGGAAATGCCATAACTTTAGTGTTTGTTAAGTTAGGAAGTTGGGATTTCCTATGGGTATTTTATTTGGCCAGTCAATCCGACCTACCAAATTTCATAAGGATCGGCCGACTATATCCTATAGCTGCCATATAACTGATTGATCGGTAATGCCATAACTTTGGGATTTGTAAAGTTAGGAAGTTGGGATTTTCTATGGCTTTTATATTTGGCCAATCAATCTGGCCTACCAAATTTCATAAGGATCGGCTGACTATATCCAATAGCTGCTATATAACTGATTGATCGGTAATGCCATAACTTTGGGATTTGTAAAGTTAGGAAGTTGGGATTTTTTATGGGTTTTATATTTGGCCAATCAATCTGACCCACTAAATTTCATAGGGATCGGCCGACTATATCCTATAGCCGCCACTTAACTGAACGATTGGAAATGCCATAACTTTGGTGTTTTTAAAGTTAGAAAGTTGGGATTTTTTATGAGTGTTAAGAATGCATCATATGAATAATTTTGGAGAATATAATTCGGAATATTCTGCAAGGGTATTTCAACTTCGGCTCCGCCCGAAGTTAGCTTTCCTTTCTTGTTAATTATTAAACCACAATCGAAAGTAAATCCTTACATTTGTTCTTTTGTCTTAAATGAATTGGGTGTGTTACCTGTACCCCGTGATTTGGCTTTCAGTGTATTTTTTATGTAGGATTATTTATTTGCCCCTTTCGTGAACATAAATATATAGAAGTGGCGATTGTAGGATAACTTTTGCGTTTAAAGGTGCTCCCGATCCGAGTAAAACAAAGGCACTTCCAATATAAACGGAGCATAGTCCCCTCTGGATTCCGCCTTCCTTTTTATTCCGATGCCGTTTGCCTTTGTTATTAAATTGCCAGCCACATTGCGCACACTGGGGAGTATTTATTAAGTCATAACCTCCCATGTGTGGGATAAGGGGAGGGGTGAGGCGGTAGGTGGGCGGTGGGAGGTGGGGTGTTTGGTGAGTGGGTGTAATTGTGCTAACAACACACGCGCACAGATGCAAACGACGTGCAGTTCGCACTTAAATTTCACTCACACCCACACCTCAAGGACAGGTAGACTTTCCCCGTCGAAAAGAAAGTGCAGAAAAGCAGAAGAAAAGTTGGTCAGAAAGGTTATATCCAAAGCCTATGCATTTTATAGATCAGTCTAATAAAATTCGAATACAATATTCATTGCTTGAATCTCTGTATATAATCAAATGAATTAACAACTTTTAAATCTTGGATATAACAAATAATATAAAATAAACGACTGTAATTGCAACTACAAATTAAAGAAAATTACTAAATTGTTTTGTTATATTTTAAGGAAATGTTATTTTATGATATTTATGAGCCAAATTGCAGTGTATTTTTCCAGCTCAGGATTGGTGAATGCTTCCGTGGGCAACTGCCTGCAATTGTACTGTGAAAAGTTTGCGAATCTTAACGATTTGCTTATTGTTCTTTCCCGTTATGCATTTACCGAGTACATATTTGAGTTCCATACTCGAAGACTGCCTGCTGGGTAAACAAGTTGCTAAGTTGCTTGGGCAAGGACACAACATACAAGCCCAATGGGGTACGGTGAACATTAATGGGCTAACTGCATTTCGATTGTTCCCCAACAGCAGGCAATTTGAATCGAACATGAGGAAAATAATAGTACTATATTTGGCATAAGTACGGGAAAAGTAAAATAATTACTACCAATATTTTATTTTTTTGCTACCATTCATGCCTGATAAATTTAGAAAAATGTTTATATAATTATCAATTATTATTATTTAAAAACCAAATATTGTTTTTATTTACCTTCAAGCAGTCTATAGATGGTACCTAGATAGTTATAGAATTAGTTGACCGCCTGTTTTAAAGCTAATAATGTTTGATTAAACAACACTTTAAAAGTGTTATTTGTTATATGTATATTTCTTCACATGTAGTTCTTAAATCAAATGGTGGGTAAATTCCAGTCGACTGAAGTGCAAGATCCAGCAATTGCCATTTTCTTTTCGACTTCCATGTTGCACATGGCCTCGGCAGCAGATGTTGCTGCTGCTGTTGTTGCTGTTGCTGCTGCTGCTGTTACTACTACTGCTGCTGCTGCTGCCGTGGGTGTTGCTCCTATTGGTGTTGCTGCGGCAACTTGCCGTGGCCGAAATGAAATTCCCGTTTAATTGCTGCAACAGACTGCTCTTGCCGCACATGTTGCACATTCCACGGGCAAAGGATAACGGGGCAGAATCAGCACAGCTATAACTAATTGAATTATGCGGTTGCAGCTTCATCTTCAGTTCTTGGTTTCACTCCTGGATTTAACTCCCCTGGAGTTTTGTGCCCAACTTTACTCCATTCCGTTGGATTTGACCCAAAAGTGCACCATATGCAAACTAAATTTGAAGCTATAGTTTCTAAACCCAAAACCAAAAATTGGAACTTATTACTAATCATAATACTTCTAAGAGCCTTGTGTAATTTTAAAATAAATTATTGTATTTATGAAAAGTCATAAAAAAGCAACAATGCGGTTTTTTTTCTTCTTTTAAAAGGTAAATATTTCGTACTTTCAGATACTGAATTGGCAGGAAACAAAAACATAATAATATTTCTCTTAAAATCAAAAGGATAAAATCCAAATTGATCAAATAAATACACCTTTTAGTATTTAAATTTAAATTCTATAGGATGAGATAAAATGTTAAGTATTGTATAAATTAAGTATATACAATACAGTAAGATATTATATTTTCAGTTGCAGAAAAACTTCAGCGGCACCTTCGAAAAAAATTTGAATTTATACTTTAGCTTTTCATAGTTCAGCTATTCATAGTTTTTAGTTTTAGTTTTTTCGGTGCATGGAGATTTCACCTCCGGCTGATGTGTCCATTATCCTGGTCGCGCTTTGACGCCCAACTGCCGCATAAATGTGCATACTAAATTCAGCAACGAGTCGAACGACAATGGCTCAAAAGGACTTTCGTCCTTTGGCAGTGGACGATGGACGACGGACGTTGGATGGCGGATGCCGGATGGCGGATGTCGGATGGATGTGGATGGATGTGTGCTAATAGCGAGTGCACTGGTCCACGAGGATGCAGTGGTCACCCGACTGGGAATAGCTTTCCCTCGACGGCCGGGAAATGGGAAATGGACGGCAACATCAAAGGACTCATCATAGCGGCATTTTGCGGAAAAGCGGACTATATATGTATGCGTGTGCTCTCTGACAACTTTAAGTCATCAGCATGTAGTATTGGGGTGCAAAAATTACCAGAAATAAACTATCTATCTGACTTCGAAAAGCAAATTTGAAGTGTTCATCAGACACATCAAACGATTGTTTGACAATATAATAACTCTCCTTGTGCGACTGTAATAAACAATTTGTAATATTGTGTTGAAAATTAAAATATGCAATATCTCTTAATTTAGTATTTTGTATTATTATACAGTGGACATTCGAGGTTAAATACCTTCCCCTTTGGGAAATGCCTTTGGTGATAATCAATCAATAGCCAGACTAGATGTAGTGCGCCGGAGATAATCTTAATTATTTATCGTCCTTATTTACGACACCATGCACACCCAAAAAGCCAGATACAAGCCCGAATAAACATCGAAGCGACAAGCCCGAAATGACTTTATAATCTTATTAAATTTTAATCTCCCAATCAGCTAAGGACGACCCCTTTGTCAGGAGCAGGAGTCAAGCCCCCGTAATTATTTTGGGGAAAGTTACAACCACAAAAAAGGGAGCCCAAAAAAAAGGGATTCCGATGGCGGGTAAAAACAACCTGTTCGATTTTGTGTTTCTTGTTTTTGTTTTTGCTTTTTTTTTGGGTAAAAGGGGCGTCAAACTTTTCCAATTGCTGTTAACAAAAAAGAAATCAAAATTGATTGCCAACTTTTGATTAGTTTCCCATTCTGAGGCCGGCGATTCGGATGTCGATTGTCGCTGAATTTTGCTGTCCAGGTGGAGCCGCCTAATTGAAAAGCCAACTGCTGTCCAAATGCCAAAACTAAAAATCCCAGCCCAAAATATTTCGAAAAGCAACGTTAAGCGTCAAAAAAGAAAATTGTTCCAGCTGCATTTGCATTTGTTGCAAAAGTTTTCTGGCCCCAAATTGCTGAGGAAAAGTTTTTCGAGGCTGGGAAATGCAGCGAGAGAAAGCTGGACCTCATTTGTTTTAACTCGGAAAATATTCTGCTTAACACTAGTAAATGCTCTATTTTCTTTTTTAGTTTCAAGGAAACAGAATATTATTTTTTTGATGTTAAAAAATTGATTGTATGTTTTACATTTCTTTAAGGATAATGAATTTTTTTAACCGACCTGGCACTTGAAACTTGAGTTTTTGGCAATAACAATTAATTTGCTGAAATCAGACTGTTTCATTATTATTTTTGGATCTTAATGCGAATAATTCCTTGCAAATAATAATGGAAATACTTTAAACAAACATTGGAACAAACATGGAACTTCTTTTGGTCCTCCCACGCAATTGAGTTGGCAAAGTTGGTTGCATGATTCGCATGATTCGTTGCAAGTGAAATCACAGCTTGAAGTGAACGGCACACAGTGCAACATTCGCTGCAGTTTGCTGGCCAAATGTTGATTAAAATATAATTGGATTCTAATTAATGCTAATTGATTTGTGCGACATGTGCCGGTGTCAGGATATCTGACCAAGTTACAAGGACCCATTCCGGGGCTTAAGTGTCCATGTCCTTGCATTATAGAGCGCCCACACAGATGCAGGACCACATCTGCACACACACACACACACACACCACTGTGCAGAAGGATACATATTTGTACATCCTGTCAGATGGACAAACTTTCGACCACACACACGCATGCAAATTCGTGGGCTGGGCAACCAATTAGGCTCTGTCAAATTGCTTGGCATTTGAAATGCAGTCGGAAAACGGGTGGAAACTGCCGTTGCACCGATGCTTTTCCACCGGCCTTTCACTTTTTATGATGGCCTTCCACCTCGCTGCGCATTTTCAATTTCTTTTCGTTTAAACCCACGCTCAATTGGCCGAAAGAATTCCGTTTTTAAATTATTCTTTTCATTTTCAAGTATTCAATTTTTATTAACCAACAGAGACAATAAAACTCATATTCATAAATAAAAAATAAGCAATTATCGAAATGCTTTAAGTCGTTTGCGTTGTATGAAGTCAAAATAAAGCAACATTTTGGGAAATATAAAGAGATTGACAAAATAATTGTAAATGCATAAGAGCATCAATAATTCTCATCTGTAATAAATAATACACAACTTAATCTTTGATAATATAAATAACTTTTCAATAAATACAGATCTGTAAGTTATGGTCACTGTTTCTCCTTCTCAAAAGAGGAATTCAGCTTAAATAAGTACGTAAAAGTACTTTCTGATTTGTTTAAATTTTCGTAGATTTTCCTGTCTAGTCAATCAACATTTTCTCCCATTTCATTCGGTGTGACATTTTTCCAGTGACAAAACTTAGCGATTTTCAGTATTACATTTACATATATTTAAGCCATGCTTTTCCCATTTTCGGCTCCAAAAGCGGCCCAAGGCAAGTCGGCGGATGTTCATGGAATACGCTGCGGATTTAATTTCGTCAATTGCAGGCGGTAAGTTATGGCTATCTATATTATCCTTAATCCCAAAACTGAGCACTTTCATTCCAGAAATGCCGAACTATTGGCCCTTGGATATGAGCCACCGAAAGCGATTCGCACGGGCACCTCCATCGTGGGCATAATCTATCAGGATGGCGTTATCCTGGGCGCCGACACACGAGCCACCGAAGGACCCATTGTCTCGGACAAGAACTGCTCGAAAATCCACCACCTTCAGGGTCACATATAGTGAGTTATTTCAAACAAATGCAAACAAATAAAAGAGCTTTGCATCTGCAAAAAGTGCATAAAGTTACTCATTGTAATCCCATTTATTTAGCTTAATTCTTTATTACTCTCTTCTTTATTAGCATTACAACTTTGGTATTTAGTTCATAATAGATAGTTTGTTCGATTTCCTTACTATAGCTTCTTTCCATAACTAGGCCAATTTCTAAAAGTTTGTGGTTTATCTTCTATTGATATGCATTACAGTTTTTGTTTCTCATTATTGGTAGTATTGTAAAAGTGTAAGTTTATTACAAATTCCTAAAAAATTTAAAAATACTATATATTTAAATATATGTACTAAATGATCTCAGATGTGAAGGAAGGTATAACATACCATGATCGGAAGAGTTATGAATTGAATATGACCAGCCACAGAATTCTAAATACATCCCCTTATCCCGCCCCAGTTGCTGTGGAGCTGGCACCGCTGCCGACACGGAGATGATGACCTTGATGACCTCTGCGGAGCTGGACCTGCACCAGTTGAACACGGGGAGGCAGGTGCCGGTGGTCTGTGCCAGCATGATGCTCCGCAGGACCTTGTTCCGCTACCAGGGCCACATTGGGGCCGCCCTGGTGATGGGCGGCGTGGACAGGACGGGTCCCCAGATCTACTGCATCTATCCGTGCGGATCCAACGACAAGATTCCGTACGCGGCCATGGGCTCCGGCACCCTGGCCGCGATGTCTGTTTTGGAGCGCAGCTGGAGGCCGGACTTGAATAGGGAGCAGGGCAAGCAGCTGGTCCGGGAGGCCATCTCGGCGGGGGTGTTCAACGACTTGGGATCCGGATCGAATATCGATCTCTGTGTGATCACCAAGAAGGGGGCGGAGTACTTGAGGACGGACACGATTGCCAGCGAGAAGGGTGAGAGGCTGGGCAAGTATGGCATAAAGCCCAACTCCACGCTGGTGACCTCGACGTCCGTGCTGAGTCTCCAGGTGACCGATGAGCGCACCTACGGCGTGGGTCTGTTTCCCTCGCAGTCCACGGTGGACGATCAACAGCTGGAGACTGGTGGTGTCCAGGATTCCAAGGGGGTGGAGGAGGAGGAGCAGCAGAGCCAGTCCGGAGGATCCCAGAAAAAATCGCCATAGACCTTTCACATTCATTTGAATTCTAGTAAATTAACCGTTAACAAGCCACTTGACTCCACATAAATGTAAATGCATTTGCAAAGCGCAGGGATTCCTCTTGAATTCTTTCATCATGTTGTTGGTCCTGCGGGAATGATGCCAGGAGCATCAAACATTTTCCCAAAGGGGAACAGAATGTGCGGGGAGGTGGCACTGGGAATGCCTACTAGCACACCGGAAAAAGTATTACAATTTACGAGCAGATATTGCTTTAACTTTAATCTTAATATATAGTGTAACTACTTATCACTTAATTTATGAAGGCCATCAATAATTAAAACAAACCCTTCAGACTTTCGAATCTAATCGAAACACCCTGACAGGGAACTAAATTTGTTTTAGACGTATCTATATTTATTTTTGGGTGAAATATAATGGCTATACCAGCCTATTTCCTAAGTGTACCTGGACTGGAAATGGAGTTGGTACTGCCGCAAGGACCAGCATTCTGCTCGAAAATTGTTTAAATCCCTGGCAATTCCTAATAGTTGAACGGGGCAGATATCTGGGGAGTCCTGCCGACGGAGAATGCAGTGAAAGGATGCTGGAGGGCAGGTGCTTGGCTGCCCGTAATCGGGATCCAACTTCACTGGCATCCCATCAGGCGATGAACTGCGAGGACGTGTAAATAAGGCCAGGAATGCGAGGTGGCTACACTGGATATACGGAAACTGGGACTCGGGAACTGGAACTCGGTCGGGGACCAGCATCATTATAAGATTAAATCGCAGGTCCACTCCACACATCCTTCGAAAGCGCAGAAGGTGACTTTGATTTTGTTTTGTCGTCTGTTTGCCTCGGCTACCTTTGGCTTCTTTCAACCATGCACAGGTGCTCCACAGCGGCCATCTGTTGTCTGTCGCTGAGCCTTTGACGCCCCAAAATACCCGCCTCCCAACCACCCATCTTCCCACCCCCCATCTCCGCATGTGTGCAGATTTTAAATTAGATTTCTGTGTGCACTCCCAGCTTCCTTTCGTCTCCTTTACTTTCCTTCACTTTCTTTTGCTGCAAAGCCCGGTTATTGCGGATTCCATGTGGTCCTGATTCTGCAGGAGAATCCTGCTCACACAGTATTCGAGGATAATCTCGTTTACTTGATGGTACTATTTTATCATGGAATTGGCTGAACCCAAATTGAGTTAGACGATGACCAGGATACTTAACCGAATTATTTTCTAAGGGCTTATTTATTTTTCCGCAAGTATATATATTTTAGGGCCCGAGGGGTTTTTTATTATCTACAAATGTATTGGACAGACCAGCATTGTCAACTACTTAATCTTGAGAAGTACTCTATTAAAAAAAATAATTGTTATTTGAGACTTTTGTTTGGTTCTTTAAAAATAAAAGCTTCAAATAACAAATAAACACATTAGTTTTAAACTGATAAATTGCTTTAGTTATTGGTAAACTCTTTTTGAGGCAGAATTTATGCTTAAGGGCTTTTATTAAAATTTTATTTACCCATCATTTACAGAAGCTGGACACCTATGACCCGAAATGTTTTACATAATGTTTATATATATATTTGTGACTTGTTGGCTATTCTCATGACTTGCCCATTTCCCTGTTTGTCCTCCCATCTATTCACCCATTCTCCCCATCAATTTTCCCAGCCCTAGGTTTTTCCATCCAATCTGCCATCCATCAATCCGCCCATTCATCCATTCATCCATCCTGACCTGTGATCTCTGCTGGTTCAATGACCTCGGCAGACGCAATCCTTTTTGCTCCACCATCCTTCATGGTCCCGCACCTGGGAAGAGGGTCCGAGGCTGGGATTACATTTATTATTTATTTACGGGCACTTGGCCTCCAGATGGCCAGGAAGCAGTGCTCCGGAGGACCAGCATCTGGCTCCGACCTAGGCGCACTAATTGAATCACAATAGGAGGTGTGGTGGATGAGGTTCCCATGTCAGAGGGTCGTGTCTCTATGGCTCCTCAGTGCCTCCTGCTCCTTCTCCTGTTCCTCATCCTGTTCCTCCTCCTGCTCCTCATCCTGCTCCTCCCTCTGCTCCTCACCCTGCTCCCCTTCCTGCCGGAAAATGCGTCAAGTGCAATTTAATTTAAATCGTGCGTAGCCAAGGGCATCAACAGCAGAAAGCAGGAGCAACAAGGATATCGTTGGGTTGGAGGTGCCACAGATCCCTGTCCCCGGGGCCACTCGAGGCAGTCATTTCATATCCCGTTGTTTATGGCCACACACACATGTCCTTAAGGTCGGATCATGCAACACAGGAGCGACAGGACCTGGCTGATGGGCCACGTGGGAGTCAAAGGTCAGTGTGCAAAGTGCCTGCGAATCGGAGGCCCAAACGCAGACGAATATGCCAACGGATGCGGACACAGATATTGACAGGCGGCAATAAAAACGACAACGGCGACAACAGCAACACCAGCAACACCAGCAACATCAACAACAGCAGCAGCATAAACAGCAGCAACAATCAACCCAAAGGATGCGTGAACATTTCTTATTTACACAACACCCTTGCAGATGAGAATTCTATATTGACTGCCATGTATGGTTAAAATATCGAATATAAAAATCTCTTTGTGAGCTCACAATCCGGTGGCAAATGCAACTTTAAGATACCACATGAAAAACACTTAAATACACAATTGTATTTATATCATACAGATAAAAACAAATTCCAAATAGGGTAATATTTAATTTAATCGTACAAAGAAAATACTTCTTTTTCCTCTATTAAACTTAAAAAGTTTTTTTAATTTTTTTTAAAGTTAAAATGTGAACTATTTTGAATTTCGCAGGTCAATTTTTGATGTTTCTTCATTCGAGTGCTACTGCTTGGGCCCGAAAAGTTGTCAAATTCGATGGCGAGGAGCCAGTGTGCCCCAGTTTTGAGCTGATGTCATCCAGAATCCCATTACAGAGCCCGTGCCTTTGATCCGCTGCCGCAATCAGGCTGCTGATTCTTTGCCAGAGAAACTTCTTCATGTCCTGTGGCTCTCCGCTCCTTTTCCCTCCACTTTTTTATGTTTTCTTATGTGTTTTTTCTTTCGGAAAGAAAGGAGAAACTTGTGCTGCCGCACTTTTGTTACTTGTTACTGGGTTCTTGGCCAGTTTGCTTTTGGCCGGCAGCAAAGTTTGCACGCGGCCATTTAGCATCGCTGCTGGGGGAGTGGAATGCATGCCACGTCAGATGGCCCCGGCTCAAAGAGGACGTGCCACACAGCTTAAGCAGGCTGCCCCCTTCCCTCGGGTGGGCGGTGGACGTGCCCGGCGGCCTGGTGGGCGTGGCAGGCGAAGCGGCAGCGGTGGCATAATCATATAACTTGCAACAGCAAAAGCTGCAAGCAGAAGCGGCTTCATTATCGACAGCTGCAGCAGCTGCAGTGTCTAATTAGCGCTTCCAACGCGTCGTATGCGCAATGAATAATTGTCGGTTACCTAGCCGCTAGGCCACCCAACCCAACCCATTAACACCCACCCACCCATTTCCACCCCACACCATTGCGGCTGCAACTGGTCGGCCAAATAAGCCCAGGGTGGGGAGTTCGTAGGGCGTGGATATATACGGATCCGGGTAGAGATTTTGGCCATGCACGTGACCTATTCGGAATCAACATGGACCGAAATCGAACGATTCCAACTGACCAGTCAGTCACGCGCCAAGGGCCGACACTTATTACATAATATCCAGGAGCATCGACCAGCAAATTGTCCATGGCTGGCGATGAACACCAAACCCTTTCCAGCCTCGCCCCAAAAAAATTGTATGTTAAAAAGCATTTCCCAAAAAAATAATACAGACATTCTAAATGTAAGGCTTGAATATTTCTGACAATAAATATGATCGGATATTTAGAAGGCTAATTATTAAGTACATGTTAAACAGCTTTAACACATAAACAACAAAGCAATCGCAAAACTATGCAGCTTAATTTGCACAGGTACTTCAGGATTCATTAGGGATTATTAATTAGAGATTTATTCGCCATAATCCACAGCTGAGAGCTCCGTTCCCCACCTGGCATGTGGAGTCCTTGCAGCCCAGGAGTTGTCATGGCAACAATCCACATACTCACCCACCTAATTCCAGCGTAAGTACCGCACAAGTGGCGCATACCAACAATTGAATTTTCAGTTAACATCACTAATTAGTCTCAAGACACTTAGGGCTCAGGCAATGTGCGGATAATTACACTTAAAGAAACTTACACTCGTGTTTCAGAGATGTAAGCATTCAACAATATTTTTGTTTTACTTTGCATTACCTTTAGAAGTGTTCGCATATAAGAAATGTTTAAATAACTTATTATCAACTTCATATTTAATAAAAGTTGTGCAATTTATTTTTTTTTAAGTCTACCATAGAACTTGGCAGGAAAACGCGGTTTAATTTAAATGCTTAAAAACACATTTTGATGAAACAATATAAAAAAACTCTGCACATATCTGCTGAACCTACTTTTCAAATAAATATAAAATTTACAAAATAATTTATTGTTTTTTTTTAGCTTGATATGTATATGTTTTAAATATATAGCTTTTTTTAACTTCTATCAATTTGAAATGTTTATTTACTGGTTAAACAATATAGTTTCTTAAATAATGTGGACAGCAAAATAAGTTAGCCAATGAATAATGATATTAAAATTCAAAGTATAAATACAAATATGGCATAGAAAAAAAGCCCATAGAAAGAGCTTTTCAAATGCCTATCGGTTGTCGGTTTTTTAATGGAGCTAGTAAGTTTTACACCTTCGGTGGGAAAATGATAAACGCGTTTGATAAGGTTTGTGTCTAGAGGTGCAGCACGAAGGTCTGGACACTTTCGTGCGGCGGCGGTGGACGGATGACCTGCTGTCCACTGGCGTCCAGATGATCGACGTACCGCAAAGTGTTGACGAGCTGGTAGCCCAGGCGCTGCACCAGCCGGGCGGAGTAGACACTGGTGCAGTCGACGGAGACGAGCGGGTGGCCCAGCTCCCGGGCACGCTGGACCACGGCGGTCATGAGGCGGGCGCCCAGGCTACGACCCCGCACCTCCGGATCGACGCCCAGCGCATGGACATGCAGGCTGCTGGGCACTCCGAATCGCCGGCAGACATCGGTGGCACTCTCCACGGCGGAGAGCAGGTGCAGAATGCGTCCCCACTTGCCGCCGGCATGCTTCCTCGCCTCCGCGGCCATGTGCTCCGGCTCGTGGGAGTCCTTGGGCCCCGCCACCACCGCGGCCACTATCCTGCCCCCCTGCAGCGCCATGAAGCAGGTGCCGAAGGGGACGTTGGACAGCAGGAACTCCTTGTCCGCCGCCTCCGGCTCCGGCGGACTGGTGCCCGCCGTGAGTGGCTCCTCGGGGTAGTAGTGGGCCAGCAGGAAGGCCATCAGCTCCTCCGATTCCCCAGCGCACACCTGCCGCACCTCGATATCGTCCGGTATTGGTTTTTCCATTTCGCGTCTTGTTTATTGTTGCGATCCCGAACACGTGGAGACTTCTCTCCACGACACCCAACTGAAACTGATCGTCAGCTGGCCAAGATCGGGGGCTTTTCTAATCAGATGGTGCGTCGATGGGATGGTGGATGCCAAGCTCTAGCTGGTGGATCGCCTAATGGTTGGGATAGGTCGGGGATATGTGGATGGTAAAGCGCTCTGTGGAACGGTGGCAGTTGCTAAGTCATTTCTGGTTAGCTTTTTATTATATCGTTGGCTCTTAAAATAAAGTAAGACTTTTTTAGACTTTTAATTTATTGCCAATTAAATCTTCCTAGTCATATCAAACATTTTTTTACTATACAAAAATGTAAATAGTCTTTAAATTTAAGAACTAACAGTTACCTACAAGAATAAAAATCGATTTTCATAATAATTTATTTAATCATCAAGTTAACCTAGGTCAAAATTAAATTTGTATATTACTTAGTAAATAAGCCTATTAATAAGCTAGTTTTTTTGGATGAATATATGAGATATACAATGTTTAGTTAACATTATTAACTTTTAAAACCGTTTAGACAAGCGCCCTTATTTGGATAAATTAGTGATATTTCCTCAATAGAATTTCAATAAATGCTCACTAGGATGTTTGGTGTAAAAATACAATTATGAGCGCAATAGACAAAAATGTGATTAAAGACAGACAGCTAAGTGCCTCTATTTTTCTAAGCGTATTGGGGATTAGTTTCATATTTTGGAGCCCCAATATTTGTGTGTTTTGTTGTGCCCACACACAATGGACGCATTGTGTAAAGCATTAACGGGGCCATTGTGTTGATGATGTCCGGAGACTGCGACGTTTTGCATTGATTAACCAATCAACCCGGGGAGCCGAACAGAACAGCCAATGCCCCGTGGGGATGGAACCCCCTTACCCACGCCCCCGGACCACCCACCTGCCCAAGGACTACGCCACTCTAATCCCGTCGAGCAGGTCGCATTTCCATTCGGACTACGTGTGGCATTAAGTGGCGTCCAGTGGCGCTAATGGAGAGCATCGGAACCATTAGGAAAGGTATTAGGGCGGCTTAAGATCCTTGGATCCGAATCCGAATAGGACACAACATCTATGGCGGCACTACAACAGCGGGAGCAGCAAGGAGCAAATAAATGTGTAGTGCCCACGGGTGTGACACCACGAATGCCGAATGCCCTGCCCCGATTTGCATGGCCATCGGTGGGGGGTTCGATTCCCGAAGCATGGACATCCCTTCGTGGAAAGGGTAGTGGCAGTGCGGCCGGACAAGTGTAATCCTTAAACTACGGAAACTACACCAACGACATCGACAGGGACATCACATGGAGCTGCAAGTGGATGTGGAAGTGGAAGGGGAAGTGGGGCGGAAGTGGGCTTGGCCAGGGATTATGCCACTGAAACTTATGGAAGTGAAATCGAGCGCGTGAAGTTCAAGTGGCAGCCATTGTCCACCTCGGAAAACACACACAATTCTAATTGGAGTGCCGGACGGCGAACGGTGGGTGGTGGAATGGCGTGGGTGGCAAGGTCAGACACAGACGGAGAACTAACCGAAAATGTCCAAACAAATCAACTAAAAATAAAGAAATGCTGCACAATGAAAGCATTAAGCTGGAGAGTCCTTGTTCTGCCCCCCATCGCCATTTTTAGATGGCAACATGGGCTTGAGGGGGGGGTCGTACACAAAGAGAAAATGGGAAGTGATTATACAAATTAAGCAAAATGATTTTAATATTTACAAAGTTTTTTTAAATAAGAAAAGGAAGAACTAAGATTTTTTGATAAATATCCTTTTTATTTCATCTTTTGTAATTCTAAGACATACTTTAAATATAAGTTTTGGCACGAACTTTTAAAGTTTTGAGTGGATTTAAGGTATTTACTTTATAAAACAAAAAAATATATATTCGAAACTTGTTGAATTTTTAATTTTTTCTCATTTTAAGTTTTTAAAATCTTTTTACAATGTTATAATTATAAATTGTTTTGTTTTATGAATATAAAGATTCAGAAACATAACACATTTACATTTCTGCCAGTGCACTAGTTGGTTTTGGGCCTGGCGCGAGTTTTGGGCAAGTGTCCTTGAGCATTTTGTGCCAAATGCACAGGCGAAAGGGGGTGGGGGGAATGGGCGGGGGAGGCGAAAAAATGGGGAGGGGCCGCAGTAGAAGCAAAGCTTAGCACACACTTCATGCTCCAAGCGAGCCACAGTCACGTACATTTTATAAACTTCATTCGCTTCGCCCCATCTCGTGTTCGCTCGGCAGGGAGCCGAATTCGCCGCAGAGCTTTCGCCCTCGGCACTCGCCATTCGCCGTTCGCCGTTCGCCGTGGCCGGACATTAAAAAGGACCTGTTTCGCCGTCAAGCCGTCAGAACAATTCGTGCCGCGCGCGCGTTCGGTTCGTTGTGATTTTGGGGCTCCTCAAAAAGGCTCTCTCTCTCTCTCTATTTTTCTCTCTCTGTATTTCACATCCTGCGAGCACAGTTGTCTGCGTGTGTGTGTGTGTGTGCGTGTGCGTGTGAGATTC
Organism: Drosophila kurseongensis; assembly: GCA_018153305.1. Classification (NCBI taxonomy): domain Eukaryota; kingdom Metazoa; phylum Arthropoda; class Insecta; order Diptera; family Drosophilidae; genus Drosophila; species Drosophila kurseongensis. The sequence goes on from JAECXX010000141.1 coordinate 4,317,698, forward strand.
CTTGTGGTAGTGAAAGTAAACAAGTCGCCGCGGTGCCGGCAAAATGTTTTATTCCATGTTATTGTCGTTTGGACAGAGCAAAAATATTTTAAGTGGGGGGCAAGAAGAAAAGGGAGAGAGACAGGGGCCGGGGCGGGTAAAGAGGGGATGTGTGCTTGTAGGACCTCAATATAAAATCCTTTCACCAACTCCGTGCCGATGCGTTAATGAACAACCGTCAACATAATTGTTCTTTTTTTTATAGTGAGCGCCAAAAATTGAGAACATCCAAAATAGTAAAAAGACCAAGACAAAAGTAAAGGTGGTTATCCTTCTCAACTGAAATACAAAAAGATCGAAAATGCTGCGACCACGCTGTCTGCTGTCCTTTTTGGGACTTTGCCTGGTAATCGGCATCGGAATGCGATGCGATGCCAGAGCGGTAAGTAAATTTTAATTGAATATAATATGATACATATCAACACTACCACTCAAGGTGTATTAAAATGGTTTCCAATCGGAGATAAATATATAACTCTAAGCCTGTAAAACTGTTAGTAAGTGCTTATGGGTACATAGAAGGATCCTCTTAAAATCTTCCTCAATTCAAAGTTTCCAGAGAGTCCAAGGATTCCCGTTAAAAGTATTAAGTATACATATATAAAAAAGTGGCATATAAATCAACAAAATACAGAATTAATATTTAAGATGTATTTGTAATTCTTCAAAAGATTTAAGCAGTAATATTTAACTAATGAACACAATTTTAGCTTAAGTTCTTTAGGTAATAGTAATTTCTGAAAAGTGATTTACAAATGTATTTATTCCGTTAATTGCATTTCATCTCAAACTTGTCCTTTGTTATTTTCCAGAAATTAGTTTGGGCTTAATCATTTTCATCACAAATGTGAACTTAAGTGTCTCGAGGCCATGCAATTTAAGTCTAAAGTTGTTTTACAATTCAAAAACCATCATTTGCTACTCACACAAGTGATTTTGTAAATGCCCGCAGCAATAAACTTAATGCTCATCAAATTATTCCACAACTTCTGTAAGTGATACCTGGCACTCCAAAATAGCTGAAATAAATTCATAAATGGCAATAAATTGCCGAATAATTTCGGGGCAATCGATGCCATAAATGTCAGGAGCTATTTTTAATGTCTCTTTTCAAACTTCTCATTCAGATCTCAAGCTGCAAAATTCATGAGACGAAACCCCCAAAATTTACCGCTCCAATTGGGGTCAGCTCAGAAATTTCCAGACTAAATTGCGGTTAGTTGGAAATCGAAAATCATTTGAACAAAATGAAAACCTCCGGAAAAGTCTCGAGCTCGGAAAGGGGGGGTGGGGGAAGGACTAAAATAATTTAGGGTCTGTTTTAAGGAAAGGCATTTCCGGGAGGGGAAATGCAGAGTTGTCTGACCATCGCTTGGCCCAAAATTTATATGCGCAAAAGTTACGATTTTCCTGCTCGAGAGTAAATCAAAAATGTGAAACTCTTTGGTTAGCCAGCAAAAACTTTTCTTTTATTTCTGTGTGTTGCTGTTGTCGTTGATGTTGCTGCTGCTGCTGCTGTTGTTGCTGTTGCTGCTACACTTGATGTTGCTGTTGTCGCCGTCTCCTCAGCAGTTGATTTTGGCAGCATTCTTGTTTTGCTCTCGAGCTCAGTTTATCCTTTCGACCCCATCTTGTTCCCCTTTCCCACCATCTTGTCTTGCACACAGGAATAAAAATGGGCATTATTTTGGTGCTAAAAAATAGCTTTCTGTACAAACGTTATATTATTTGAAGCTTTTTGAATTCAAAAATCAGAAATGTACAGGGATAAAGAAGTACATTTCGAATATGATTTACACATATTAGGCTTGGGAAAATTTTCTTTCCTAAATAAATAAATTTATTTTTTAGCAATATCTAAAGTACTTAAATTCAATTTCTGTTTTTTAATGACTTATCAATTGATTTCTTCGAAATATAAACCTGTAATTGATTTTGAAAACTTCTTCTTTTTTTTCAGTGCAATTTTCTTTTTTCTTTTCGGGCGGTTTGTCCTGTTTCGAACTGTCCACCCGCCCGTAAGCGCTGCGAAATGAATAATTTCAGGGAATTTACTACACAATTTTATTCATATAAATCACAAATTAAATAAGTTTTTACGAGGTTGTTCAGCGGTTGCAACCCACTACAAAACTTGTTTGTGTTCTCATTCTCGACGTTTGTTTGTTTGTTTGTTTGCTGGTACTGGCCTGGTCTGGTCTGGTGTGGTCTGGTCCGGGCTATTTGGCCCTTTCCACTTGGCCAGCAAAGACGGATGGTGATGGAGGGGTTTGGGCTCGGCGTTTGGAGTTTGGGGTTGAGGTTGGGGCCCTGGCTGGCAGCCCCACGCTCGCTCACTCGCTTTTATGCCATTTGCCCTTTTTTATGGCTGTGTAATTTTTTTGTTGGCCTTTTTATTTATGCTTATTATCGTGATTGCTATTGCTAGGTCGGGAAAACACCAACTGAAATACCCACAGCAAAAGCAACCGCAGCTATGGCGGCGCCAACTTCCATAAGAAAGAAAGTTTAGCCTCGCATACCCTTGCAGACCGACCATATAAAAGAGTAATCCGATTTGGAGACAACTTTGAGGGATTAACATTGATAGTACTCGCACTCGGAAACATTTTAAAAACAACAAAAATCTCTAGTCATTCAGAGTCCCTTTAGAAGGGTGTAAATGATTGCTGCACGTACATATTCAAAGTCATTAGAGCAGTTACAAAAATTATATGACCCTGTCTTATAAGAGCATTATATCCAACAAAGGATTCTTGGGTCAATTAAAGTTCTTAATGGTGTAATTTGTTTGGGGGCAAAAACCAGGTGGAAAGGCCATGGCAACACTCGAATTTACATTTCACATTCACTCTGAGGAGCTAATAATGTTGGCAGATGAACACATTCTGCGATTATCTCCGCTTACTGCGTTAAGCTGCTCAAAGGCAAAGGGGAATTTTCAACGAGTCTGCCATGGGATTAAATCATGTTTTGTGAAAATAGAAAAAATAAATTAATTAGTAGAAATGGGGTCGTTGGGAAAATGATTTGATCAGGCAAACAATACATATTGTACAGCATATTAAATGGCAGCAATCTCACACCCAAAATTGGGCTGCGGCAAATCCAGTTTGGCAGCTCACTTGGGCCGAAGCCCGGATTTGCGAAATATCCAAATATTCCCTCAATCATTTATCACTTCTAGAGTAACAGACACGAATTGCTCTTGCTTTGGTTTCCCCACATCTTGTTGGCCCTTTTTTTGTGAGCACGTCTTGGCACCGGGGCATTCGATGGGAGGGAGGGTGAAAAGTGGGGCAATCCCTGAGCCTGGGCCTGGGCCTGGGCCTTAATTTACATACGAAGGCTTGAGGAAGCCTCATGCAGATGCATTAATAATGTAACATTAGCCGGCGGAGGAAAAGCTCAGGGGCAGGAAGATAAACAATGCGGAACGCCTTAAACGTTAGCCAGGATGACATGAGATGAGCCAAAATTCGTTCTCAGTACACTGGGGGAAATGCTGTGAGGATATTAATATAGCACAAGGCAATGAGTAAAGTCAAATCAATATAAATCTATCAAGTTACCATGCCTTAAATAAAAGAGATTCTTGGAATGCTAAAGCAGTGAATGAACCAATAAATTAAAGGAAATTAAATCGAAATTTATTTGTAAACAAGGTTTTCTTAGTTTCAATGCTAAACCAATAGCTTAAACTAGTTTCATTTAAGAAACAAAAATAATTTAGAGGCTAAGTGCGATATTTTACCGAAAATTTTAGATAAGAATTAAATCAATAATAAATTAAGATCAAATGAGAATCCAAATCTTTTATTTTAGTAAAAGTTTGATTGGTCTGAAGTTTCACCAAATCAATTGAAACTATTTAGGCTGTTAGGTAGTTTTTTTTTCCAGTGCGGTCTTAGCCATTTGACAACATTCTAGGCCGATTCCATTCCGTTTCATTCCGCTCTTATTCATGGCATTCACGTGCGCCCGACACGAGATTCACGAGACGTGAAAGCAATTTACGATGTGGCCGCCGCAACAATGAGCAATTAATCATGCCACGGCCACAAAGTGGAGCCTGGAGTTGTCCCCCGCTCCAGTTTCACTTTCTCCAGTCTATCCGCCCCCCAGAGCCCCACCCACCCAAGGACGCCACTGGCAACCGGCGAAGGCCGCCAGCAGACACAGAAGGAAGCGCCAAAGCGAGACGGCAAAAAAGAAGGGAAATTCAGGCAAAAAATCCACGACCTTGAGCTGCATTTACCTAACACCCACTCACCCATCCACCGACAATCCGGCCGTTTTGGCGCCCAACTATTTCGCACATCAAATCATAATTTATGGACGGCAATCAAAATGAGCCTGGCTCCATTTCTTTTTTTATTTTTTACTTTTCGGTTATTTTTGATGATGGTTTTTGGTTTGGTGCGAAAAAGTTGCGCAGTCGCCCACATAATTATCGGTTTGATTTATGGCAGCCTTTTCGCAGCCAATTACTTCGCACCCGCAGAAAAAAAAAGAAACGAGGGGGAAGGTGGCTCTGAGGAAATGGAAAAGCGGAAAATGCGAGAGCGGAACCGGAAGCGGATATCGCATTGGAATGCGGTAAAAATGAACCGCTGAGTGACCGCACAGCGGGTGAACGAACAGCCTTGCAAAACAAAAAATGCCCCATGATGACGTGTTAATTTTGCTTAATTTATGAAATTAACAACGTTCTGGGACACAGTTTCCATCATATGAAAACTCAATGTGTGTGCCGGAATTTGTGGGCTTTTTCTCAAGTTCTTTGGCATGGGAACTTTGGAATAATTGCGTTATCTTCGCCTCACCCCGACTATTGAAAAGTTGAAAAGTGTTTGCATTCAGCTTCATCAGCTGATTGCCGGCAGCTTCAAAGCCAAAAGCGAAGACAAACTTTCCCAAGAAATGCAAAATGGGGAAATGCGTCAGATAGTTGAGATATGTTGACACATCGTTTAGGCCAATCTGCGAGTTGTCTTGCGAATCTCATGAAAGCCTTGATTTTCTAAAATACTTGTACATATTTTGATGCGGACTTATGGGGGACAGAGGCTACAAACTTTTAAAGTCGCAAAATAACATTTTTAGCTCATCATAACTTAGGCTTAAGGTATTTCATCCATTTCAAGGACTTAAATAGATAAAATTATAGGTGCAGATTTCAGTTCGCTACAGAATAATTAAAAATTATTTCAAGATTATAAAGATAAGAAACTTGATCAGAAAACAGATATATAAGGCTTAGCATATAATTATGCTCTTCATAAATGACCTTCCAGCTCAGCAATAGTTATTAGAGCCCCTAAATTTTCGCGCCAGTCACCTTGACTGTCAGATAGTTTTTTAATTTAAGATTCTACATACTTATTGTTAGTCTCAATTCAGAGACGATCCAATAAATAAAATGCAAATGTTCAAAAAAAAAAATAATAATAAATAAATGGAAAAAAACGGTCCATACCAATTCATTCCATGTCAATTTAATTTCCGATCGAATGTCAATCGACGTTATATAAATTAATTATTTCTTGGTCGCTGGAATTTTTGAGGTCCCTCGGCCACCGAGTGATTAGAAATACAGACCATCGGGAATAGGAGTTCGGAATTTGGAAATCGGAATGCATCGGTGGCAATGTTTGTGCTGCTCTGTGGTCAGTTGTGCAATCCTCGAATGTTGACAAACGTAATTAAGAAATTGTTAGGCCAGTCAAAGGGTGGAGGGCGGAGGGTTACGCAAATGTTTGCCCGGCGCATTGGATCCCCCATAGATATTAGATACTGCTCTTCGCCGTCTGTGTGTTGATGTGTGTTTGGCCAGGACACAGGTTAACGAGGACAAACAATACACATATTTGCACTGCGGTAGCCAACGAGTTGAGCGAGGAATTCGTGAAATCGTCTCTAAAATTAATTGTTTTTGGGATTTGCTAGACAAAAAGATCGCAAAAAGATATCAAAATGCTTTACTGTGAAGTATTTACATAGTATTTTCCAAGTAGCAACAAAATGTATCCTATCATAAAGTTCTTATCTTATAGCTTGTCAAATGAAGTATGAAAGTTAGTAATATTGGCAGTACTTCTACCTTTTATAATTGTGAAATGACTGTAGCTTAGTTACACCACTTTTGCAGTATTGTTTCCTAGGTTTTCGCCATTCTTTTCCAGGGATTCCCATTTTTTGTATTTCTCCTCAACGGGCGGGCGAATGTTATTGAGTTGAAAATGTGCAAGTAATGAAGCAATTGGCACGTGGATCTTTAGCAGCTCCCCGCCTTTTTTTCTAAGCCCCCATTTTTGCGCAACCCCGGTATTCCCACTACCCCTTCCCCCCTCCCCCATTCCACGGGCCATTGTCTTTTGTTCGGCATTCGCGTGGTAATCAACTCGATTGCCACCACGCCCACTGCCTCGTCCCCTTTCCCCCCTACGCCCTTTGACCCCGTTCGGTTGGCGGGTGGCAGGGGAGGGTGTTGTGGGGCTTAGTCCTTCGCTGGATGCGGGCAAAGTGCAGTCTTCATCCTCGCTGACGAGGCGACAAAAGCCCACCCCCCCCCCCTCCCCCAACGACTGCCTTATGGCCCTTTTGTTTGGGCCACTGCACGCCTCGTTATGCACAAACAAAGCGTTTTCGCTTCCATTTAGCAGCAAATTAGAAGCTGGCGCTTTGAGGTCCTGCCGCGTCGAGAAAAAAACGCAGGACTAAAACGTGGGTAAAGCAGCTGAGACAGGTGGGCTTTTGTGACACGTACATTTGCAAAAAGCTTTGCGAAAACAGAGCAGAAAAACTGCAAAAAAGATTACATTACGAATTAATTAACAGTAAATAAAAGTGCTGTGTGTGTGAGTGTGTGTTTTTAATCACCAAAACGCAGGCAGAAGGCCCGCAAAAGGCTGCAGGATGTATACATATACATCAGGGGCAGGTTTAATTTAGGAAATTCGGTCTTGGCCAAAAGTTTGACCCAAGCATATATTAACGTGTCGGACATTATGATAGTGACACTGGGAAAAATCTGGTAACAAATTAACAGCATTATAAACAAGAATGTTCTTTCTACAATTACATAAACTTTATTTAAAACGTTTTCATTTAATATACAGAAAATGCTAAACTGTATTGTCTTTCCTTGATTAAAAAGATTATTAAATCAAACTTTAAATACTTAGGAAGGCAATCATTTTTGTAAGTACAGCAAATCCCATATATGGCAAAGTTTTCGGCATTATCCCCAGTGTTCGCCTCAACATAATCGCAATTGACAAGGACGATAATGGGGATGATAATGATGATGGAGGAGGAGGATGCCACCCCCTTTCATCGGGCCATCTGGGGGTCCTTGTTGTTGAAACATTATCGTTCACTTGGGCATCATTGATAACAAATGCTGGCCCATTAATCGGGGCACTTTCCCATTTTGGTGGCGAGCTGCCTGATTAAGCCGAAAACACCCGCACACCACATGTTCATCTAATGTGTGTTAAACTTTTTTATGCCTTTAGGCCTTGTTTAATAATTGAACAATAAAGAACGAACGGCATTAAGTAATTTGTGTCGGTTAAGTCATAAAACTCACACACCCGCAACCGCACACCCACACACACACACACAAAGCCATCCATATATGCATATAAAGCCCATACACACACACGCATAAATTGTTAATTCAGTGCTCAAGTTAAATGAGTCGTTGGCATGAAAATTTCAAGTTTATTGCAGCCAAGCTTGGTGCCCAATAAATTTTGGCTTGCGTGCCTGAGCATTGAACTCGGGGACCTCCGTTTTCGCCACCCACCGAATAACAGTGGCGTCGGCAAGGGGGTATGCAAATTAATCCACAATTTTATCAATAACTGCACTAAAATCTTAAATCTACAAAAAGTAAGCCGCCTTTTTATTTTTTAATAAACCATTTTAATATAATGTTTTTTATACTCATTTTGGATATAAAGTAATATGATATATAAAACAACTGAAAAAATCAGCGTGCATTCAAAAAATAATAAGTACCTTATAAAAATATATTCATATTAATTACATAAATTTTGTGAGAATTAAAAACAATAAAAACCGGTCTGCTTTTGAGAAAATTCCGAATTGATTATTTGAATTTATTCCAAGACTTTTATTTTCCCTTTGAGAACTAAAGGCCCCCAGAAGGAAAATCTGTGGATGTCTCTCCACCAAACTCAAAATAAATCCCCTTCCAAGCAGGATGAGCCATTGATTCATGTTAATTAAATGTGACAAAAGTTAAGAAACTTTCTGCCTTTCGGCCTTCGCTATTGTCCTCCGCTGCACATTTTCATTTCGGCCATGTTGCGGTTGCTTTATAGCCAATCCGGCCTGTACCACCCATTTCCCCTGCATAATGTGCGACAATTTCGATTGCGATCATCTGGCCAAAATGTTGCGGACCAAAAGTTTCTGCGCTTTTAATTAGAAATCGAAGCGAATCCGCAAGCTGTCCAAGTTTTATCTAGGCCATGATATTGGATTCCACCAAAAAGGAGGCTGGAGGGCCAAAAGTGGGCGCGGTGCGGTTGCATCACTGATTCCCTGCAGGGATTTGGGATTTGGTGCGGAAGGACTTAGTTTCCTTCGAGCAGGCAAAAGTTTATGCAACGATTTGCCAACTTGAAGGTGGTCGAACTGGGGGCGCTGGATTATCAGCACTTTTTCGGGAGGCGGGGCTGCAAACTTAAATCTCCTGCAATCAACTTTCCATCGGAAACTTTATGATATCGATGTACTCTAGTCGCCAACAGCACTAACTTAACCAGAGATTACTTTTCACCCGCCTCTGGCCAGGTTTTCACACACTGCCTGAAAAAGTGTGTCATTACAAATATTGTTTGAATATTTGGTTTTCGTTTCTAAAAAATATAGATAAATATTTTGATTTTTTTTAAAGCATCAATAATATATATAATATTAATAACTGTTACACATTTATTACAAATTTATGAATATAATACAAAAAACAATTTTTAGATATTTTGCAATATTTACAGTGCAAAAATGATTTCTATAATATTAATAGGATTATCAAAGGCAAAAAAAAAACAAAAAGATAGCAAACGCTCTATTTAAATGAAGTCTGTAAGCTGCTTTAATAATTAAACGATTTGTATTATTCAGTGCTGATGCTTGATATTTATTTATGCTGCCTTGAATTTAAGCTGCTTGCTGTGCCAGCACATTTTATAAATTGAACAGATGCCAATCCGGGAGTACATAAAGCCAAGGTCTGTGCTCCCCATCCAATGACAAACTGGCGGGCAAAGGGGAAAGAGCGGAGGGGGGAAGGAGGCGATGAAAAAGGATAATGCTGCGTAAAGCTTCCCAGAAACTCCTTGCAAACTTGCCTGCACCTCCATTTCGCATTTATCCACCCTGCCGGCTGCCTGGGATTTCATTTTCGCTAATCAATTTGCATAGCTGCAGCAGGAGGAGTCCTGCCTCCTGGCAATCATCTTTAGCCATCCCCTGGTTAGCCCGGCGTCCTTTCTTCAACGGAACCCAGAAACTGGCAGCCTTTCTTGTCCGTTAAGCGTTGTCCGCTGTCCGTTGTCCGTTGTCCGCTGTGCGCCGCTCTGTTTCAATTTCAATTAGAAACTTTAACTGCTTCAGCTGGGCTTCCCCAGCGGATTCTCTTCAGCTTAGTTTAGTTCACTGCAGTCAAGTTGGCTACACTGCCAGAAATTGTAGATTTAATAATAATATATAAAGCTGAAAATGAAATTAATATAGTTATTATAGCTACTTGCAAACAAATTTCATTAATAGCCCTTTAAATTTACTTTACTACTATTCAATTTGGATTTAAAATTTATTTCTAATGCAGTTAGGAAAGTACACTTCAAAAGAATTATTTTATCTGCTTGAATAATTATGTGGGAATTAACTTAATGGGAGCTAGACTTCCTTGCGTACTAATTAGTTTCTTTGCATTAACTTTGTTCTTAGCATTTGAGAAAAATATTTGTTGATTTAATTTGATTTGATGTTGATTTGCAATTAACATTATTTATTTATTTTGCTTTTTTTAAAGCCCTTTAGCCAAGCTGAGTAACTTCCCCAAGCAGTAAAGTTTTTATGCCTATCCGAATAATTGTGGGGAAATACGTGTTAACTGAAACTGATTTTATTTGATTTGCGTTTTCCTATATAATTTTCCTTAGCTTGATTGTAGGAATAGCACGTTGAGCACCTGTCAACGAATTCCTCGGAATTCTCTCCCATTTAGTTGGCTTTTTTCGTTGAGAAATTTAATTTCTTTTCAGCTGCCATTCGGAAAGTCTTGGCAATGAGAATTGCAGCACCGTAACCCCGCATTTCCCGCCCTTTTTTAGATGGATAAAATCTCTTAAGCTGGTTGCAAAAATACAAGCGGTGGAAAATTCTCACACAGACACAGCAACACACACAGGACCAAGTGACTGTGAATCCGTGTGGCAGGATGTGCTTCGGTGTGCTCGTGTCCTGGGGTGCGGCAAAGAGTTGACTTAAGTGCGCATAATTCACATTGGCTCGAAAGTAGCGCAAGGATTAGGCGATGCACAACAAATTACGATGTTATCCTTGGGGCCGCACCCATAACACATGTTGTTGTCCATGTCCTTCTCGCCATCTCCTTGGCGGCCCCATTAACCCACGAAGCAGACAAAATCATTTTTTTTGAAGGGGAAGACATGTTTTATGGCATCGCAAAACGCTGTCTCAAAAGTTTTTTTTTTGTTTTTTCATTACGTTCTCAATGCAGATTGATCAGTCTTAATTTGCTGTGAGGATACAACTAAAAGACATTTTAGATTTCAACGTCCAATTAACAACATATAAAGCAGAGAAAATTAACCTTCTTGTATTAACCATATGACTTATACAGAAACTAAATTGGTTTGCATCTCTAAGACTTTAAGATTCTAACTTGTCCCTTATCAAGATTTAAGCCATGTCTTCACTACATTATTCTGCATTCCTTTATCGAGATGTCCCCATTGCAACATTTTCCCCATTTTCTCCATTTGTCTCACCTCGCTGATTGACTGGCCAGATTGCAATTTCCCGCCATATCTCGCCCCCACTTAATCCCCTTAAGCCCTCATGTCACGCACTCATCTGCAAAATGACTGAATGCCTGACTGACTGACTGACTGACTGAATGGCTGACTGAATGGCTGACTGAATGACTGACTGACTGATGGATTGACTGGCTGACACTGTGACAAACTGACAAACCGACTTGCCAGCAGCGCAGTGCAGGTTGTCTTCAATTTTAATAAATTTTCCGTGCATGTAAGCAAGCGCGACAGTTGACAGCTGCAGCTTCGTTTCCCGTTTTCCTTTGGATAGTAGTGGGTGGTGTGTTATCCTTCGTCCTTGTCCATTGTTGGCTTTAGCAGGGTGTGGCAGGGGTCGGGGGAAAAACGGCTTTGTTGCCGCTGTTTTTGGCACAGTCTGTTACAATTACATGTCCCACTGTCTGCCTTAGGGGGTGGAAGGGGGGGAGGTAAATGGCGGGAAATGGCGGGAGGGGTGGTGACCTGCCAAGGACATTGCAGTGGCAATGTGACATCACGATATATTTTATACAAGGCGACGGGTCACGCTCTCGTTTCATTTATTTCTGTGCATATTTTCCCTTCCATTCCACCCAGCGTCATTGTTATTTATACATCCCACGGCCCCTTTTCTAAGCCACCTGTCGGTGGGGTGCTGTTGCATGTGGTAGGGTGGGGTGGGGTGTGGTGTGGGTGACTGTGGGTGGCTGCACAATTGCCACTTGACGCACATCGAGGATGCTCGAACGCAGCATCGACAAATTGAGCAGCTAACGGAGGAGCTACTCCAACACGAGCTGCAGCTATTCGATGTCCTTGCCATCCATTTCAATTCCGAATGGCGCAGAAAAACTTGCGACATATATAATGATCTCGATTTTCCGCAAATAAAACTTCATAAAGTAATATTTCAGTAAACATTTGATGATCCTATTAGTAATAACTTCAAGAATGTAAACTTCAAAAGTATCAAAATAGACTCAAGATAACAAAAATAAAGCATTAACAATATAAAAATTGCAAAAACCTACTACATGGTTCTTCTATAAATATTTAGAAAAAACATTCTTAAAACTAAAGGACTATACATTGATTTAAGGACAGCTTCTGTTATAAATTTTATAGTTTTTCCTGTGTAACCTCTTCTCCTCTACTTATTTTTGATTGCCAATCGGGGCAAGCCTGTTCCTCCTTGCCTGCCATCGCTCATACGCACCGTGGGCAGAAGTACATAATGCCACGACGTCCCATTCCGTCGCTCCAGACGCTTCATTAGCATAATGGCCAACCTTATGGGGTGTAAATCATCAGAATCATAAGCTCCCAAGCAGGTGGGCGAAAAATGGCAGCAGCACCGAGAGTAGAGAAAATAAAACACAAAAATCACATTGCTAATTCATAAATAAGCCGCTTGACTTGGCAGCTTTTGTGACACAATTTCAGCTAAATAAGAAAAGAAAAAAAAAGCCAGGTGGTATAAAATATATGCCAATATATCAAAAGGATTGCCAAAGCACACACACACACACACACACATACACACACCCAGCGCCATCGAGCGTATTTGATTTTTAAACGCGCCCCATTTTGCGGCTGCCACATTAGCATACATCTGCATACATGTGGCTGGGCTGGATCTACTCTATATGTATGTATACGTATATATGCAAATGGATATAGTCCCTTGTACTGGGACAAGATACTTATGATTCACGCACGACTCGGGCAAAGATTGGAGCCACTTGAAGGTGCCGCAGGCGCTGATTGTGTTGACACCCCGGGCCAAAGTGCCACCTCCTCATCCTCATCCTCATCCCCATTCTCATCCTCCTCCGCTCCATTATAATCGCTCGAGTACTTGGTAAAAAGCCAATAAAGGAGAGGAAAATGAAAATATTTCCCTTTGAGCTGACTGACGGCCAAGGTGAGCGTGGAACGGGGAACGGGGAACTGGGAATGGGGCATGTTAACGTTATCAAAAGGGATGAATCAACTCACATTATGCATTCACAATTTGTTTGGGATCTGAGCCGAGGAAGTATGCAAATAGTACAGTTTTAACTGATAGCTAAGAGCGCATAGTAACTACGGAATAATGTAAGTCTCAGCAGAAGAAAAGGTGAAATAAAAAATGTACAAGGATAAAAACGAGTTCCTAAAACTCTTTAAAGATTATGATTCTTTAATATCGTTTGATTCCAAAGATTTGGTTAAAGTCAACGGTTATAATTTCTGATTATTGTTTTTCTTAAAACCAATGCTTAAAATATAGTCATTTTACATTATTTAATAATAATTAACATATTTTACACTCCCAATTTTGTTGTATTACATTTTAATAATTGAACATCTTATGCACTACCTACTCTCTTCACAGGGAACTTTTTTTGCAACGCTGTTCAAAGTTTCAATACTTTGCCGCGCTAATATGCGTTTAAAAAATATGCATGCCCAACTGCAAGTTCTTAAAACTTCCTTTTAAAGCACTTTAAAAGTTTGTGATCTCATTATATCCTTTCGCTAAATGTTCGGTTTCAAGCACTAAGCACTTAATTTCCTCCTCTGTTGAAAAGTAAAATAAAAACCCCGCTGCTCACCATGATTAAAAGGTGCAAACAGAGCACTTTTCAGGGAAATCCACACGGCAAATTGCGCTGTCAGGGGAAAATGTTGGGGATGCATTGTACTAACTACATTGTACTCCCCGTTCCAGGCTTCACTTTCATAAAATGCAAATACAAAAATTATACAAGCACAAAGAAGTCTTTTGCAGCGCTTTGTGATTTCACTTATTCTTTTGTTTAATTTGTACTCGGCACCGCCCGCGCTTCCACAGGATGTCTTCATCATAATTACAAACAAAGCATAACTAGGGGGAAAACAGCAGACAAACAACAGCAGCAGCATCAGCAACACCAGCAACAGCAGCAACATCAGCACCAACAGCAGCAACATTGCCATGAACAACAGCAACATCAGCAGGAGGCGTCGCAAAAGAAGTAGCAAACGCGGAATTGTTTGCACAGCAAGTTGCTGCGGAGTCTCCAAAAAGCACAAGAAAAGTTAAAATAAAAAAAAAAACAAAGGAAAAAATATGAAAGTCAACAAACGGCGGCAACAGAACATCTGCTGCAGTTGCAGCTGTACTTCGACAACTTTAGTCCTCACTAACATTTCCAATATGTTTTCCGGTCTATCCACAATCGGACATATTATTGAAATTTTGATACCAAAACGTATTTCCTTAATTTACTTATTTTAATCCACAACCACACACTAGGGCTTTAATCATTTTATTTTTTATAAATTTAAAAAAAATCCTAAAGCTCTACTTTAGCTGTCCCCAATTTAAATAATTGGCTTGCTTGAGTATTTCCTTCTGGTAAGCATATGCTGATGCTGCAATGCTAACGACATTGAATCTGTAATACTTTAAGTTGATTATGGTACACATATTGCCCCTATTACTTTGCAAAAATAGCTGGTATTGTTGCTAAATTGCTACTTATTAGTGTGGACGCAGCTTCATATATTGCTGCACTTCAGCAGCTTACGTTGCAGCACCATTTTGTGTCGCAAATATTATAGGATCTCTGTTGCATTAACTAATGGGGCAAATGTTAGGGATATGGTGGCAAAAACTGCTGTCTTTTTTATCGCTGAAGTTGCAGTTCCCCAAAGAGAATTTAATGATGCACATTTGTTGATCAATTATTTCCATGTACTATTATTATCAATAATTATTTATTTTTTTAGTTATGCAGTCGACTCAAATATTTTGCATGTTTATAATTGAATAATTACAGGCACAGCAGTTTTCATTGCATAATTAATAATTCCATCAAACACGCTCACACGGACAAATGTGAAAATGCGTTAGTTGCCACTTCGAGTTGAAATTGAATAATTCGTAGCCACCCTCGAAAATCGGAAGCAACCGGCCATCTAGATATTAACAGCCATAAATACACAGCCATAAATGTATTTATGTATGCATAATAACTGCAATGGCTGTGGGTAAATTAAATTGATATTTTGTAGGCGAGCAAATTCGTTAGGCGATAAAGAGGCGGAATAAAGAGTCGAATCACTCTTGTGGATATAAAAACAAAAGTTAATCGACTGGTAAGTGGCTTATCCAGCGCTAAATGCTGCCTTCTCTTCCGTGGGTACATAAATACATAGATATACATATTTATGCGGCTATATAGTCCCCATTCTCCATTCCCCGATTTCTTCTCCGCTTTTTATTCCATTCCATTCCTTTGTTGATGGAATTTTTTTGCGCTGATGAGATGAAAGTTCCTCCCTTCCCCTCCGCCCGCATCACAATGTCGAAGAAGTTGCTTTTTTGAATTTTTCAATTAAATGTTAATTAAGTTAATGAAATGCTTGCCACACCCCGCATATACGGTGCGTTTCTTTTTCCGCCCCAGATCGGAAACAGGCAAGCCCAGAGAACTGAGAAAAGTGGAAATAAAATTTCCAAATTTATGACCAGCATTCCTTTAGACTCTTCTTATTTTCACTGGATTTTCAACAAAAGCTCTGCCACAAGAATTTCCCCATCAAAAAGTTGCTAAGCAATATTCACAAAACAAATTTAATTAGTTTATATATTTAGGTATATTTACCATAAGCATTTGATGAACACAAAGTTTGAATTTAAAAAGGTTACGAAAAATCGCAATTAACTGGCATTTTAATATTGATGAAAAGGAATACGAAAAGTGATTTAATTATGCAAATGTGGATTTTTACCTTTTTAATGCTTCGAATTTTGTAATTTTCACATTTTAAAGAGGTTTCTTTTGGTTTCATGGGCTCATTTATAGCGTTTTTTATTGAAAATAAATTATCTTTGCTTAAACAATTTATCAGATTGATTAAAGGTATATAAAAATATGTTTTGAATTTTAATAAAATAAAAAACTGGTTTTAAACTTCTACTGAGTACGACAATGCTCTGCTGCTTCTTTTAATTTAAATGTTTGCCTGTTTGTGTGCCATGCTTCTTCATCACCGGGATTCGAACCCGGACCGGCGGTACTATTTGGAAACTTGGAGTAGTCAAACTTACTTATTCCGCTGCCGCCGGCGGCGATTTCACAGCTTCCTAGGGTTCTACTTGAACCTCTCGCCAACTTTGTTCCTTTCTCAAATCAGGATACAGTAATTCCCAATTCTTTTTTCGGCAGCAACCTATTTCGAATGTTGCCCTTACCATCTAGATATTTTCAAGGTTTTCACAGAATATTTGACTTGATTTCGTTTCATGAACTCATCTAGAACACCTTTTTTAATTGCCATTTTCCCGGAAATCACCTATTTAAATTTCCGTTTGACAAGAGTGTTTTGTTAAAACCACCTTCCTTTGCGCTGCTCCTCTTTATGCGGATACTATAAGTATATATTTTTGAAGTCGAGTGTGCGCCGGGTATTTATGCACCGCCATCCCCGGGCCTTTGCTCCTAATTAGTTAATGTGGAAGAGCGAGGCCTGTCACTCCACGATGAAAATGGAGATGGAGATGGTATATGAGATGGTATATGGTAGATGGGCATGAAGATGGAGAGCTGTAGCCGAGAGTTGAGTACCCAAGTTGGTTCCCCTGGCGTTGGTTCCTCGGTCTCAGCACGCGGCATGCTACAAAGAACATATTTGGAATCTCCGGAGGAGAGCAGGCGGAGCATCCTGCTTTGTGGCAGCTGTTGCGACCAACCCCCAACCCCCAACCCCAACCTCCCTCTTGGCACAGTTTTGCCCTAATGAAATATATGAGGACAGGCTTCAAAGCAGATTTTACATCCAGAAAAATCCCCAACCCACTAAGCAAATGTGCGCGTGTGTTGTATGTATTTTTAATGTCGTAGAGTTTTACCTACCTACCAACAAAAACCTCCCCATTTGGGCATTAAAAATGTAAACGCTTTACGGGCCACACGGCGTATGCTTAATGCATAACGTATACGCACTGTGCGCCGCTCGCATACAAATAAACCGAAATGAACTCTTTTTCCGTTTTTTCTTTTTTTCTGTTTTGCAACCTTGTCTCACAGGTAAACGTGAGCAACACCTGGACGATGCCGCAGGAGGGTCTGAACGTCTTCTATCGCTTCTTCCGCGATCGCATATCCTGGTTCGAGGCCGATGCCGTCTGCCAATTCCATCATGCCAATCTGGTTACGGGTAAGCGAAAATCCACCTGAGAAGTTGAAGAAGGCCGCAACAGAGGGAAAATGAAAGCAGTAAAAATGCAAATAAGCCCGGACAACGAGCACCAAAGGCACATTATTACAAATGTCCGGCCAACGACTGTCACCTAGCAACGAATGCATCTAGGACTCTGGCAAAAAAAAAATAAACAAAAAAAAGAAACAAAAGGGAATAGAACGGGGTATTGGGAGTTCTGGGTGCAAAAGACAGATGCCAAAGGGACGTTGCCATTGTGGTTCGCAAATGAATGAAATGACAGCAAAGTGACGCAGCCACAGTCGAGTCTTTTATGTGGCCGGACCCCAAAAGCTGTGCCGTAGAATCAACCTCTGCCCTGCACTTTCCCCCGTTTACCGCATTGCTATTGCTTTCCATTTTCATCCTGGTTTCCCCTCCACCTCCCCCCCTACCAACCAACTAACCAACCAACCATCCAACCAACCTCATAATACAATAAATCCTACTGACAAATGCTGTCGCTGCAGTGCCGGGGGTTAGGAGGAGTTCCAAAGGGCTTCCAAAGGGGCTCTTTCCTTGGAAACAGTACCAGGTTGAGATTGGGGTCACAGTGGCCAGATAAAGATGGCCAACGGTTCAGTGCATCTAAATCACAATCACCCGGTCGCTCAAATGACCCAAAACAACCGACTCAATAGTGTGCCAGAAAGTTGCCAATATATCTGCTTTCAACAAAAGTTCCCCCCCCATGCTGGTCCTCTGATCTTTACTGGGGGAATATAAACGTCAGGGAGGATAAATTTATTCATTTGAATTATAAAGCATTTTTTGTGAGAGGAACCAAGGTAAAAGCTTATAAGAAAAGGAGATTTTTTAGATCAGTGGGAAATTTTATTGGGCCAAATTAGATTTCAGTCTAATTTGTCCTTTTAACGAGAGTTTCCAAATCAAATTTAAGTTCGATCTGTTTCTTTGGAAACCAACCACTTTCGTGATTAAGGACATAGCTTTGTGGATTTGTTTATTTAATATTTAGTGAGACGCTTAGAGTTTTAGGGTCAAGGGGTGATTTGTTGACATTGGACAACATTTTTTGGCAACATATGCAAATGTGGGGACGTGTGTGACAGAACGGGTAACGCAAACAATGGCTAAATAACAATTGCAAACAGGAACGAAAACAGAAAATAGACACGAGAGCGGGGAAAATGGAAACAAAAATAATTTTCAGCAGCGTTTTGTTAACAATTTGTGTTGTCACTTGAGGGTACCATCGAGCTGATGGCTTCCCACTGCCGAAAAAACCCAATGGAAACAAAAAGCTAGAATACAAAAACAAAAACAAAATAAAACAAAAACACAGGACGAAAAACAAAACAACAATAGACGAGGCGAATTTAATAGAAATACTCTGTGTAGAACAAATAAAAACCATTTGTCGTCTCGTTTTCATTTGAACTATTCTCTCTGCTCGTCCTTTTTTTTCTTGCTTTTTTTTCCCCCCTTTTTTCCAAATATCCTGTGTGTCTGCGATGTCCTTACAGTCGACAACAGTTTTCAATTCGATGCAACGCGCGACCTGCTGAGGGAATTGGATGTGAACGACATCGTTTGGATTGGTCTCATGCGACCGCAGAACTCGGATCGTTTTATGTGGTCGTAAGTACAACAATAGCAACGGGAACATCAACATCAACACCAGCAACAAAAGCAGCCCATAGTCCGGGATACGGATACAGGGATACAAATACAGATACAGATACAGGGTTCAGGATACAGGACACGGGGCTGCATGACAATTGTCCTGTTGGGGCCGACATGTGTATAGTGGTCCTCCATTTAGGAATAGATCGGGGTCGGGGAAGCCCCAACTGGAAAAACGAAAAGCATACATGACACACTAAGTGAAACCGAGTAGGGATAACTAATAAAATAACAATGGGGGGCTGCAGGATATTGGGTTTCATAACTGCTGAGTTAGAGCTAGCTGAATTCGAAATGTTTCAAACAAAAATAAAGGGCATGGAAATCATTAAAACGCAGACTAAAATGCGTTCACTTATTTAATAAAAAATGAATATGTAAGCTGATACACAAAATAAAATCAAAAAGGGTACATCATTATTAAACTGGAGGAATTCCTAAATGAAAGCAAAAAAGAACTGGGAAACAATGAGGATATTGGTATTCAAGACTGAAGCTTAAAATAGGAAAATAAATCCATTTTGTCAGAAATTTTTTCAATGTGAATAAAAATATTTCTATAACGGAAAACAAAATATTCGTTTAAAAATCAGACAAAGGAACAACATTTAAGAGCTTAATTAACATGTTTTTTTTTTTTGGGATTAGATTAAGCTTGTATATTTTTATGGCAAGCGAAGAATTGTTAGTTGAGTAATTATTTGCTAAGTAGGTGCAAAATGGAAACGTAAAAAAAAGCTCTTTGCAATTTTATTGGAACATTTTTTTTTTGGGTGGCCAGGAACTCTCGTCCTTTGGTGGCGGACACTGGATACTGGGCGGAGTCGCTGCCCCTAATGGATGCTCCGCTCTGCGCCGTAATTGATCCCATCCGCGATTACCGCTGGCACGCCCTGCGATGCGGAGGACCCGAGACCGCCTCCTTCCTCTGCGAAATGCCAGGTATGGCTCGATTTCTGGGCGGGATTTCAGATATCTAACTGATCAGCTGCTCCTGTTCCACCATTTAGTGCCCAGCTGGGCGGATGCTTGTATTCTGAAGGACATGCCCAACTTGACCATGCAGTACATGGCGGATACGGCCAGCATAGAGCTGATCCGCAACTGCCAGGAGGAGGGACTCCTGCGACACACCTGCAAGGGCAAGGAGGTGAGTTGGCCGAGGGATAAACATTGAGTTGTTGGGGTTTTAGCAGCTCAAAAATATGAACAATAATACCACTTAGAAATTTTATGAACATTTTAGTACTTTTATCCATCATTTGGGTTTTTGCTGACATGAAATACCTACAAAATTGGTTTCTTATAATTATGATGTTATAAGTATTGTTTGACAAGTAGTCCAATTTTAAACTATACTCTTTGGGTAATCCTTTTTAAAAATACACCAATTGGCTCTTTTTTTTCCATCTTCTTTCATATGGCAGGATCGTGAGCGGGCCATCCGACAACTGATCTGTCCCAAGGAGCGTCTGGAGGCGCAGCGCATCAATGACATCACCAACTCGCACTTCAAGTCGCTTCAGATCATCAACAACATTCGCACCGACAACAAGGAGAACAACGACATTGATTTGTTGCCCAACTATGGACGTGGGTCTGGAATGGCCATCAACATCGAGGTAGCTCCCCCGGTGCCTCCCGTTTCCGTGCCCGGATTGGGCGAACTCATGCAGGCGGATGCTCCGGGCTCGGTCTCGCTATCCGGACTCTATCGCATACCGGACTTGGTGCCCAAGCCGGTGAAGAAGGCGGCCAAGAAGGTGATCACGCCGGACTTTGCCAAGAAGCTGCAGGGCAGCAGCCACCAGCAGCAGCAGCACAACCAGCAGCAGCAGCAGCAACAGAAGTCGCGCAAATCGCTGGTGCAGCAGCAGCAACATGAGGATGAGGAGCTGATGTTGGGCGACCAGCCGGCACTCAGTGAGGAGCAACTGCCGGCGGGAATGGGAATCGGCTTGGGTATGCGGATACCACTCAACGAGGACGACAGCAATAGTGATGCCTCCAATGAGATATTCGAGCATTTGCCGCACAAGAAGAAGATCCTGCAGCAGGATCTGCGCACCATGTCGCCAATTGTGGAGGCTGAATCGCTGATGACGACAACAACAACATTGAAGACAACAACGTTGGCGGCACCGGCAACAGCAGCCACGGCAACAACAACAACAGCACCAGCACCAGCAACAACAATAACAGCACCAGCAACAACAACAGCAACAACAACAACAACCGAATTGCAGAGCACACCAAAAGCAGTGGATACCACAAGTTCGCAGGCATCAGCAACAACTATTAGACCAACAACAACCATTAGCAGCACCACTATTACAACCACCACCACAACAACAACAACAACGCCCCAGCCAGAGCTTGCGACAACAACAACCAAGAAACCGGAGCCAACAACAATGGTCGCACCCCGAACAACAAAAACATCAACAACGGCAGCAGCAACCTCATCAATGGCCACCACGACAATTGCAACATCAGCTGCCACACCACCACCAACAACAACAGCAGGAACGACAACAACAACAACAACAACGACAACAGCAGCCAGCCGTGCCACATCCACCGACAGCAGCAACAGCAACAACATGGCCCATCCCATTCATCCGTCGCAGCAGCAGCAACACCACCAGCAACAGACATTGCACGAAGGCTCAACATTGCAGCAGCAACATGCAACGCACGTCAACGAGTCCGCCGACAATACGCGCTTCATACCGCCAATGCTGCTGGTGAAGTCGCACTATGTGCCGCCGGCCAAGCATGCCAGTGAGCATGCAACCACAACAACACTTGCAACAACAACGACCAGCACGACAACAACAGTAGCAGAAACAAAACCAGCAACCCCAGCAGCAACATCGGCCAGAGAGGAAACGCAGCCATTAACAGTCACGTCATCGAAGGGACTGACAGCAGCAGCAGCAGCAGCAGCAACAGCAGGAACGGCAGCAACAACACCAGTAGCAACGGCAGCAACATCAACCGTGACAGCGACAACAGGTGCAACTGTGGAGGTGACAACAAGCGTGAAAGTAGCTGAAGACACTACAGCAACATCAGCGACAACAGCAGCAACAGTAATTGCCAGTGAAGCGCCAGCAGCAGCAACAACTATTGCCGTAAGACCGACCGCAGCTAATGAAATCAAATTGAATGCCACAGCAGCAACACCAGCAGCAAAACCAGCAGCAACAACACCCATTCCGAAACCAGTTAGAGTTTTCCGGTATCCCCCACTGAACCAAGGATCCTTCAAGGTGGATAACAACGGAATGGGCAGCCCGGAGGAGGAGGACGACGACCAGGAGGGGGAGCATTCGGAGGTCGAGGCAGTCACAACGCGACACAACTTCCTAGAGGAAACCGAGGCGCCATTCAAGCCAAATCGACGACGCTCGCTAACCAAACCGGAAACGGTTAGCTATTTCAAGAAGATTTTGGGCTAAGCCAAAACAAGAAGAAGCCGCGTTGCTGCAGTCGTAATCCGCACTAGTAACCGTAATCGTAATCGTAACAGTAACCAACTGTTAATCCATAAATAAGAGAAAAAAACAGAAAACAGAAAAAGAAAAAGAAAGTAAGCACTCCCTGCAGCCACGTAATTGGTCTTTAAAAATCAGAGCGAATTGAATCAGTTGTTGCGGCTTGCCCCGCTGGCCATTTCCTCCGCAAGAACTCCTCGAAACCCTCTTCCATGTCCACATTCCGGCCAAAAGTTTGCGGAGCCACCACTTCCCAAAGTCTTGTGTCTCCGGCAGAAATGCCGGAAATCCAAGCGGAAACCCAAAAGAAAACTCAACTCAACTCAACTCAACTCGACTCGACTCCAGTTGCAAGTACCGAAATATGTCAATTTTTCACCGAACAAAAAGAAAGGGAATAAAAAAGGCAAACAAACACACAAATACTCACATTAAAATCAGATACATTTACACCTACAGCCGGAGAAAGTGCGAAGTCTGTCAGGTGGAGAAAAATAACGAAACGCTGGAGGAGATTCAGGTTCAGATGGAAAGGCAGGAAAGGGGGAGAAGGTTGGCCAACAGGGAGTGTGTGGAATGCAAAGGCCAAATCTAAAGTACGATAAATACTACAAGCAAAGTGTTTACAAACGTATACATAAGGCGTCTGTTTTGGATTTCCGTTTGCTTTGCCTACGAGCGACATGTGGTCACACTGGACCAAAAGAAGAAAAAATGCAGGAGAAAGTGTGAAAAGCGAAAAGTGCGAAGTAGAAAACACATATAGCTTTTCAATTGGCAACTTTTCCAATTGCTTTCCCCCCAAAGTGCAGGCGTTTTCAGACCTTTTTATTTCCTTTTTCTAAAACTGATACAAGCCAGTTTCTTTAAATTTGTTAAAGCCTTTTCCTGTTTTTTAATAAATTAATTAATTCCCAAGCTTCTTTATTCTAAAATTCAATAACAATTCCTTTTGTTAACATATTTATTTTATGCTTCCATTGATTAACCGAGTTTCCCAAGGCTTTTGACGAAATGTTTTGACAACCTTTTATTTAAATGCATTTTAAAAGAGCTTATAAATATTTGAAACCTTTGTTTAATCGAAATATTATTCAACTTCTTTTTCTATAGTTATTTGTTTTAATATTCGCCAGCTTATAGTTCCACTAGCTGATTTATAACAATAGAAGGTTTCACTTGCCGCTTAAACGTACACTGACAAGAATTTATTCCACTTGATCATTTTCAGCACATTCAAGATTTCAAAGTCTTTAAAAGCATTTTGCAAAGGTATATGAAAATCCAAAACAGAAATCGCCATGCAAATTACATATTTACCTATAAATTATGAACATATGAAATAGATGTTGTATTTTTTTTTGGTGTATGGAAATAGTCAAATACAATTTGTGTAAGTGAAGGAGAAAAAGTAAAAAGCGGGCGTTTGTCATTTGGAAATTTTGAGAAAATTACTTCGAATGATTGCGGCAAATTGGCAGAGCGGAGAAGCGTAAGCGAAAATAAAAAGGAAAATGCGTTGCAAGAAACGAGCACACTTAAGATTAAGCTAAAATTTAACGAATCGAAGGAAAAACCCAAAGAGAAAAATAAAACCAAAGAAAAAACGAAGACGAGTCCCTAAATGAAACGGAAAAAAGTCCGAAAAAAAAAGAAAGCACTTGATGTAGAGAATTATTTGTAGGTACTTGAAAGCAGCGGGCAGATTAATACGGTTCCGTTGGGTCGGTCTAAAAAAAAACATGCAGTAAAATA
This sequence comes from Drosophila kurseongensis, assembly GCA_018153305.1. Classification (NCBI taxonomy): domain Eukaryota; kingdom Metazoa; phylum Arthropoda; class Insecta; order Diptera; family Drosophilidae; genus Drosophila; species Drosophila kurseongensis. The sequence continues at coordinate 4,341,951 of JAECXX010000141.1, forward strand.
GTATAAATGTAAACCAAGTAATGAATTATGAATAAAAAGAAACCCCTTCAAGAAATTACAAAGTCCAATGCGTTTTTAACTCGTAATGGGGGCGGAAAATTCTGTGGAAAATGGAGCAAGTGAAGCTGAGTTTCTACCTGAAGAAACGTTGGCCGCAGCTTTATTTTTGGACGCAAGGTAATTTAATTTCAAATTGGACCATTTTGTTTCCCAAACAGCATGTATTAAAATTGTGCCTATTCGGTTAATTTTCTTCCTTTTTATACCCTTGCAAAGGGTTGCTGTGGAGGCAGTCAAACGTTTCACAACGCAGTTTCTGATTTAATTCTCTTAACATTTGTGTTCAAATCTTCCTTTAAAATTTTACAAATTTACAAAAATTCTTTTACAGAAAAGTGACCAAAATCTTGCACTTCTAAGTTCATAACTTTTCCTACGGACATCCGATTTTAAAGTGGCATATCTCAAAATGATTGTGGTGTATTTCTCAAAAAAACTGTATTACCAGTTTAGTTTTTATTTTTGGGTCGATTTTTCGTTATTTTTATAAGGGTTTACCCTTTCGAAGTTCTCGAAAAATGGCTTTGCAGAAAAGTGACCAAAAACCTGCACTTCTAAGCCCATAACTTTTCGTAGAGACATCCGATTTTAAAGTGGTATATTTCTAAATGATTGTTGTTTAATTCTCTAAAAAACTGTGTTTTCAGTTTAGTTTTTATTTTCGGGTCGATTTTTTGTCATTTTCAAATTTTAGAAAAATGGCTTTACAGAAATGTGCCAAAAAACTGAATTTCTAAGCTCACAAATTTCAGACATCCGATTTTAAAGTTGCATATATCTAAATGATTGTGGTTTAATTCTCTAAAAAACTGTGTTTTCAGTTTAGTTTTTATTTTTGGGTCGATTTTTTGTCATTTTTATAAGGGGTTACCCTTTCCGAATTCTCGAAAAATGGCTTTACAGAAAAGTGCCAAAAAACTAGACTTCTAAGCTCATAACTTTTTGAACAGATAGCTTTTAATATTCGTCATTTCTATAAGGGGTTACCCTTTCCAATTTTTGATGTGCTGAAGATGGGGTTGTGGTTATTTCTGGTTCCATAACTTGGTCCATTTAAATCCGATTCCGGAGTGATATGCCTCTCGTACCCACTTTCCTTTTCTGTAGAATTTCTTTTTATTTTGTTCCTTTTTTTCCTCTTTTAAGTATCCTGCTTCACATTTTGGTTGTTTTTGAGTGCGCGACGCGTGAAAAGCGGCTGGAGGCGTAGTTTGGAAATTGAAAAGCACAAGGGCAGGGTCCAATAAGTGCTCCTAACTCAGCCACCGCCTGCGGAATACCCTAACCCTGGGCAGTTGCCCTGGGAGTATAGGGAATATAAAAGCTATTGCCCACACGTCGTATACGTAATCACGTAAACGTTATTTATTGGTTAAATGTCCTACAAGAGGTTAAAAACAAACCCTAAGAAAATACTTAATTGAAATGATATTGCTACTGATACTATTAAATAACGGAATTTATAATTGAATCAATTATAAATACAAAATTCACAAAAATGGCTTGTTATGATTATATGTATAAGCAAGTGTTTGATTGATTAACGCAAAATAATGTCAATATTTAAACTGACCTTTTTACAGTACATTGTTTTATAGTTTGAACCTTATTTTTATTTTTGTTTTGCCAACTTGCCTCAAATGCCCTGGACTTCTCTAATCAAAAGCCCGTAGCTCATAGTCCGTAGTCCATAGTATGTTGTCCGTTGTCCGTTGTCCGAAGCCCGTGGCCCGGTTTCAACGTAAGTGGATTGTTGGCCAGAATGGTGGCTCGATGTCCGTAATTCGCTCGGACGGAGGATTCCGGGAGTGCGTGTGTGCTGTGCTCAACTCGGGCATTCCGGAGCTCCTGGTTCTGGTCGTTGGTCACTGCTTTTCGTCCTGGCCAAAACTAGAGTCCTGACCAGCGAGCCGTCCCACTTGGCTTTGGGTGTTGTGAGCTCCTTTCGGCTCCTCGCTTGTTTTTCCCTTCTGGATTTTTCTTTTTCTTTCTACCAATTTTTGCGTGCGGCATGCAAAAGGGCAGTCGGAAAACTGTGGCAACTGAACTGAAAATAGCTAAACACCAGGGGGCGTGCCACCCGCATGCCACAAAAATTTTGAAAATTCAAGAATACACGGTACTCTACGAACTTACCAGCTGCAATTTAAGCTCAGAATATGCAAGGGTTTTTTAATCGGAAAAAATCGTTCCTTTACTTTTAATGTGAATAAGGTAGAAGACAATAATTGGTTAAGGGCTTAATAGTGTTAATAATTAATGAAAAATTGAAGGGTATTGTTTTAAAATATTACAAATAATATAAGAACATTCAAGCTCAGAATATGCAAGGGTTTTTTAATCGGAAAAAATCGTTCCTTTACTTTTAATATGAATAAGGTAGAAGACAATATTTGTTTAAGGGCTTAATAGTGTTCATAATTAATGAAAAATTGAAAGGTATTGTTTTAAAATATTAAAAATAATATAAGAACAGTTTTTCCTTGATTTGGGGCTCCAAATTCTTATAATTCGGTGTTTCTGGTGCAAAGGCTAACCGGTTAACCGGCTAAAAAGCGTTAAGAGAACACAGCACTCGGAAAATTTATTACACACACTGCAAGCGCACTTTTATTTCATTTCGGTCGATGGACGCCCTTTACGGCCAACGCGAGGAGCGAATTTAGTGCAGCCGGCGCAGACAGGACCTTCCTTCAAAGGAGGCAGACACACACACACCCACATGACAACCATTAGGCTGGAAATTAAATTTTTTATTGGGCAAAAAGGCACAGCCCGACCATAAAAGGATCTGTGTGCCCGCGAAGAGGCTGCAAAATTTCAAATTTATATCAATTGCGGTTCCTCATTGACGCCTCAACGGCTGAACGTTGTACGTCGTACGGCGTACCCTCTCCTCCTCTCAGGCAAACGAGTCAAAGTTAATTGAATTTCCACAGGTGAGGCGGCTGTGCTGGTGTGAGCACATCCGCCACTACACGGGGCTTTAATTATGCAGGTGCCACATGAGCTGCAGGCGAACTTGATCCGGCCATCGAACTCAATCAATTCCAACCGGAGATTCAGGCACAAAAAAAACTAGGAGGAGGTCACAAAGCCCAATGAATATATATTTTAAAATAAATACAAGTTTTTGTGGAGATTCTAGGAAATAAAAGGAATAAAATAAAATAAGAACAAAATAATAATTCAATTTATTAATAATAATTCTGTACATTAGCCTAGGACTATCTAATACTTAAATGGGTTTACGTTTTTTAAGCCATTATCAAAAGAACTATCGATCACCATTAAAAATAAAGATAAAAACGTCTTGAAATTTCTCATTTCTTTCCAAAAATTCTGTATCATTTTGCAGTTTTGTAAGGACAAATTGTTTCAATTGTTTAAATACCTGTTGAAAAGAAGATTTTAAGAAAATTCTTTTAGGCAAATGATATATATAATATATAATTTCCAGCTTTCTAATGTAGACTTGGAAACAACACATCATTAGGTATATATCTCATTTTAAAAGGCACTAAAAATGTCCAAGATCATTAGAATAAATATAAATTTAAATTAAACAAGAAAGGAAAGCTAACTTCGGGCGGAGCCGAAGTTGAAATACCCTTGCAGAATATTCCGAATTATATTCTCCAAAATTATTCATATGATGCATTCTTAACACTCATAAAAAATCCCAACTTTCTAACTTTAAAAACACCAAAGTTATGGCATTTCCAATCGTTCAGTTAAGTGGCGGCTATAGGATATAGTCGGCCGATCCCTATGAAATTTAGTGGGTCAGATTGATTGGCCAAATATAAAACCCATAGAAAATCCCAACTTCCTAACTTTACAAATCCCAAAGTTATGGCATTACCGATCAATCAGTTATATAGCAGCTATAGGATATAGTCAGCCGATCCTTATGAAATTTGGTAGGTCAGATTGATTGGCCAAATATAAAAGCCATAGAAAATCCCAACTTCCTAACTTTACAAATCCCAAAGTTATGGCATTACCGATCAATCAGTTATATGGCAGCTATAGGATATAGTCGGCCGATCCTTATGAAATTTGGTAGGTCGGATTGACTGGCCAAATAAAATACCCATAGGAAATCCCAACTTCCTAACTTAACAAACACTAAAGTTATGGCATTTCCGATCAATCAGTTATATGGCAGCTATAGGATATAGTTGTCCGATCCTGGCCGTTCCGACTTATATACTGCGTGCAAAGGATCGAAGGCTGTGTGCAAAGTTTCAATTCGATATCTTTAAAACTGAGAGACTAGTTCGCGTAGAAACAGACAGACGGACAGACAGACGGACAGACGGACAGACGGACAGACGGACAGACGGACAGACGGACATGGCTATATCAACTCAGGAGGTGATCCTGATCAAGAATATATATACTTTATAGGGTCGGAGATGTCTCCTTCACTGCGTTGCACACTTTTGACCAAAATTATAATACCCTCTGCAAGGGTATAAAAATACTAAAGTGATGATGGCAGCTGTGCGACTGCAGCTTTTGCATAGAGAAGCCACGAATCGCTTACCGCTTTGGTTAATCACTTCTCAATCGTCAGCCAGAGGCAACACTCCAGGGACACAATTATCCTAATCCCGTCGTTTCGAGTTGCCATCCTTCGGCTGCAATCCTGCTGGCTGGCAATGGCAATGCCATTTCCATTCGCATTCGCATTCGCATTGCGAAACCCAACCCGTTTGGAAATGGAGGAAATGTAAGTGCAAAGTGGATTCCTTGACGGCAGCCTCGGGGGTTGCATCGCGTCATCGAGCTGCAGTCAAATAGCAGTAAACTTCAACTGTCCTCTCGTCCTTGTCATCCTGCTCACCCTCCACCCACTTCTTACCCCTCGTCTGTGGGTTATTTTGGCGAGGACAATGGCAACCGGATGCGGAACCAATTTAACGACGCCATTTCCGCGCACAGGCGACCAAACGTCAGCCAGGCAACTGCAGAATCTCTGCGGCGACCATTGGCATCATGGATGTGGCAGGACCTCCTTCCCCTTCCTGTCTGCCACCTAGGATCCCCGGTTCCCTGACTCCCTGACTCCCTTGTTCCCCGACTCCCTGGCTGGCTGGCTGGCTCCTCCCGGAGCTGCTGGTGTTGCCATGCCCCACGGCTACACGTCGCTGCTATTTTTGGTTGCCATTATTGATTTCCAAAATAAGCTCCACGCCAGTCCCCACAATTTTAATAGCACAAACGGGTCATTAAAAATATAGCAAATTGAATTATGCTCAAATGGCAATTTTTCTGCATTTTGGTTTGGAAAAATTTTAATAAAATCATTCAACAAATGAAAATACTGTTTATTGAATTGGACTTATTAATTTCCAATTTTAAATTGACGAGGTTGTTTTATTAAGCAAAATAATTGGAGGAACATTTAACTATGATAAACCAATAATTTTTGTATAATTTGATTCATTTTATTTTGAAGATTCATTTTACTGGATTTTATAATAAAAACTGCGTTCATACTTTTAATACAGTACAATTAAACAACTTTGAAATGGAATCATTTTAGTAAAGCCAATCCCAAACCATTTAATAAAATAAAATGCAATTAAATTGTAGCCAGCCAAATCAGTTATCGGAGTTTCTTGGTTCAACCCATTTATTTCCTTTTTGTGACAGTTGAAATATCGAATTTTATGTTAGGCTTCAACAATTTAATCAAAGAGTACAATACACATACAACAAAATGATATGAACAAAGTCAAATTTATTCCTGTGGAATTTGGCATTGGAAACTTTTTGGTTATTATGTGTGCATATTCAACACGTCTCTTTTAATTTATGAAATAACATTTGTGACATTTTATTGCTTTTCCTGTAGCAGGTTGTAGGTTTTTCACTTGTTTATTGTCATGAATAAATATCTTACTCCACGTATTGAATGTTAGCCCCAAGGGTTTCTTTTATTTCCAGTCCTGTTTATTTTGATAAATAAACACGTATGTTTTATTTTAAGATATTTATTGTTTTTAATTAAGGTTAAGAGTTTATTATACTTTAATTTAATGTACAAATAATTGAACAATAATTACAAAAGTTACGAATGCTCTCAGGTGAAATGATAATATTTTAGTTTAAGCAGGTTGTTATTACATTTTCCGAAGTCTTCAATATGTATTTCTAATATAAGTTCCTGAAAACAAACTTTTCGTTTTAGGCCAACTCAGATGTTTTCTTCGCCAGTAATAAATAACTTACTTTACGCATTTTCAGGTTGTACTGAATTAAATTTGAAACCCCATCAGGAGCCCCATTTCCTGGGCCCCAACCGCAGCGCTGTCTATTTCCGCTTGTGGATGCGATGCGCATTTATTACTCGGTTTCGCCCGATATCAGCGACCGACTTGACTTGGCCGCAATCGTTTAAGCCGTTTGAGCCAGCCGCAAGCAAACCGAGAGCAATCCCCCAAATTGCCGCCAAAGAACATTGCCAGTAACTGCCACATGCCACACACACACACACACACATATATATATATATATATATTTCGATATAGATATATATACGTATATATGGGGCGGGGGTTGGAGGTCCCATAACAAAGGACCTTGGCAAGCTGCTGGCATCCAATTGAATACAGCATCAATTCAGACCGACCGGCGATGACATCCCAAACAAAAGGGGCGTCGGAAAAGTGGAAAAGCGGAAAAGCAGAAATGAAATGAATTATGTTAAGCATGCAAATTTGAATAAAAACAAACAAAAAAGTGACAAGGGAAAAAGAAACTGCAAACAGGATACGAACAGAAAGAAGAGGGCACATAACTGGCAAGGACATCGACATGGACATGGACACGGACTCCTGTCCCGCAAAAAATCAACTGCCAATTGCAATTTGCCAGGCCGTGTAAATAAATAATTTTAAAACACTGAAACGATGGCAATTCGCAATCAAATTAACATGCAAAAAAAAGGTTAACACAAAAAAATAGACCATAATTTAACATAATCTAAAGGTGTCAATCAAATTTAAAATTAAGTACATTGGTGAAAACACTTTTTTGAATATGAAAATAGCAAACCTGCGTTTTTTAAATTTTAAACACATAACAAAGAATTACCTTTTTAAAGTATTTAAATTAACGTAGTAATATCATGGGGATTATCTTTTAATTTCTAATGTCCCAAATGTATCAACTCTTTTTCGTGTCTGTTACCCTTGTTTTGGCTGTCAGTAAGTTCAAAATTCCCAGGAAATAAAGACGAACCCAGTAAAGATGCCCCCCATTTGATCGTTATGGAAACGCCAGACACCACTTCTTTGTCAGATCTCAACCAGATGACGCTACAATCTCTGGGAATCGGAGTCGCTGGGAAACATGAAATCGGAATGGAAAGCGATGCCGAAGTCGAGTCCTGCGACTGGCAGTTGCTTTTCCATTCGATCCAGCAAAAGATTCGCAGGAAGTCCGATCTGTTGATAGCCCTAACCCACTTTCTGGTCACCCAGGAGTACCGCCTGCGGAGCACCACCAATTCTTTTGATTCCGGGGGAAGTACCAGTGAATTGATGCCCAGTAACTGGAATCGGGATGCCCACAGATACACACTGCACTACATCGATCGGCTGGGCAGCCAATATGTCCTGTTGGCCAAGCTGAGTCGCAAGGATCTGGTGATCAGCCTACAGAATTCGACCAGCAAGCGAATGTCCATCGCCTGTTTGCAGCCTGAGAATATCGTGAGAACAACCAGCAAATCACATTTGGAGAAGTGCATACCGAAGAAGGAGAAGATTATAGATCGCCTGCGTTGCAATCTGGTGGATCCGGTGGTTCGCGGCACCAAAAGAACGGCCGAGGCACCGTTTTTCGCTCAGGGAATTCACGAAAAGAAGAAGCTACTCCTCCGGAATCCACCGCCCTTGCGAGTAACCTTCAACCTCATCGAGACCACCCATGCATCCGTGGGCAGTGACGAGACCTCTTAGAAGTGCTTCTGTTTTATTTAAATAGAGATCTCCCATTGGAGGAAATTATTTTATAAAAAGGATAAATAAAATATAGTTTTCAACACATATAAATGCATTTTCTTATTCGGGGAGAAATCTTGGTTCTTGTAAATACAACTAAGCAATTATAGAAAAAAGAAAAAAGGTATTTTCAACCAGGAATTGAACCTTGGTCTGAAAGTCTATGAGGTTGAAGCCTAAGCAGCTGATATACTGAGTCGGGCTTGGCCCCAAAATCTAGTGGAGTACTTCAAACTAAAAATATTAAACCTAGAGGTAAACATACAATTTTTTTGGATCAAAGTAGGTCAGAGGTTCAAATGGGACACTAGGATCGTGTCACATCGCCGCCGGCGGCAGCGGTGAGAGTAGTGCGATGGCTCTCCCATTAGAAATAGTGCCGCCGGTCCGGGTTCGAATCCCGGTATGATATAAGAAGCATGGTACACAAGCAGACGACAGGAACCTACGATCCCGATCCAAAATCCCAAATCCAATCCCAAATCCAAATCCAAATCCAAATCAAAATCCATTCCATGTTCAGTGAGCGGGCGGGCAAACAATCTACAATAGGATTAAGTGAAAAGTTGAATTTGTACGAAATATATAATCAAAATAAATAATGTTACCCAAAAATAAAATTTTACATATTTTATTTAATTTATTTTACGACTGTATAATAAAATGTAACATTCTTCAAAACTATTGTACGTATCGTTTGTAGGATCAGAATACAATAGTTTTGAAGAATGATACATTTTTGGTAGTCCACCATTGCGTATGAGTAATAAAAAATTTTAAAAGAAGAAGTCAATATAGCTCATACGCAATGTGATACAGGGCATTATTACTCATACGCAATGAAGGACCACTTAAAATGTACCATTCTTCAAAACTATTGTACGTATCGTTTGTAGGATCAGAATACAATAGTTTTGAAGAATGATACATTTTTGGTAGTCCACCATTGCGTATGAGTAATAAAAAATTTTAAAAGAAGAAGTCAATATAGCTCATACGCAATGTGATACAGGGCATTATTACTCATACGCAATGTAGGACCACTTAAAATGTACCATTCTACAAAACTATTGTACATATCGATTGTAGGATCAGGATACAATAGTTTTGAAGAATGGTACAATTTTGGTAGTCCACCATTGCGTATGAGTAATAAAAAAGTTTAAAAGAAGAAGTCAATTATAGCTCATACGCAATGTGGTAAAGGGCATTAGAGAGTCGACATCCTGTTTGATTTCATAACTGCGGTTGGTCGTTTTCGGTTCGTTTTTGGTTTTTTTCGCCGTTCTCATTCAGTCGCGGATTGTTGTCATTATTGTTGCTCCTCGCGCGCTTTGTCCCGCATTTATTATTTATTGTATTAATAATGCAGTCGCGTTGAAAATTTCATAATGTCCGGCAATGTCATTGAGGCAGTCAGCAGTTGTCCAGCAATCGCTTTGGTTCTCCTTTTTTCGTTGTGTTTCAATTTTTGTCGCATATCTGCGGATGTATTATTGGATGTTGACACTTTTGTTGTTGATGCAGCTGCGGTTGCGGCAAAGTTGACGTTGATGTGGATGCTGATGGCTGGTTTGGTTCGGTTTGGTCGAATGGAACCGACGAAACCGCAGAAAACAAAACCAAACCACCTTCGCTTTATCCAGTGAAATTAAAACCACTGCGTAATGGAATATGAATATCACATTAAATTTTAGTGGCTAGAAATTTATTTCTCATTCAATGAGTGTGGCGAAGACCTAAAGATAAACAAGCTCAACTTTTGGGTTTAATAGTGTACAATAATACAATGTAATCTAGATATAAGCCAGTTGATTAGAGTGAACCTTGTCCAAGATATTTCATAAATTTTCGACGAGCTAAATTTATAAAGTTTCCTTTAAATAGATAAACCTTGTTTGGATCCTTGGGAATTGTAAGACTTATAATTTCTTAACCACTTTTTTGCATTGTGCATTTTTGCTTAGCATTTAATAACAACAAAACACTAATAACCATAAATACATTTCCTATAATATTTGTTTCTTTGTTGTTTAAATAAATAATTAATTATCTTCCATGATTTATAGCTTTCATTAGGTTCATCCTATTGTGTGTCTGTGTGAGTGTTGCAGCATCATCATAAAATTCAATTAAAGCGAAACGCACACAATCAAACAAAAGATCAAATTAAATGCCGAGCTGGGCTAGCAATTTACTTCGCTGATGTAAGAGGGCGTGGCAGCTAGCCCACAGAAAAGCACATGTGTGTTAGCTGGTTTCCATGGGAGTTTATACACAGGGAAAATATCCTGACTTGGAGAAAGACTATAGACTATAGATAATTAAAATACTCACCTTAAAGTAGAAAGAAACTGGCCTTAACTGTAATTATATATTGATTTATTTTAATTAAGAGATATATAATACTTTTGAAGTGGAAATGAATTTTAATTATATTTTATATTCTCTCAGTGTACCCATACGTATATATGTATGCGTGTGGAATAGACAACGGCACGCATTGCGGTTTAACGCGCTTTTCATTACTTGGCGGGGATGAAGGAGGCTGAATAGCTGCCAAAGGAACATCAAAGGAGGTGGCCACATAGACGTGGAAGGACACGAGCAAGGACAAGAACAAGAACAAGGACAAGTTGCTGCGGTATTTTTACGACCATTTCAGTTTCGTAATGGCAATCGAAAAGCTTGTACAACCGCACACAAGGCTAAATGGGCGAAAGGGAGTGCACCCAAAATCGTATAAAAGTCATTGGGACTTAGTTAAGCCAGCGATATTAACAAATGCCAAGAATGAGGCTGCCAACAAAAAAAAGCCTGGGAATGGAAATGGTAATAAACCAAGCCAGTCACAAAAGCGAGTAACACTAAAGTCCACATGTCACAGTGGACATTTGCGGCAGACCGGAAAACCCAAACCAAAAGCTTAAGCCAAGAAAAATTTGCATTTTCTACTGGAGTAAAAGACAGTTAAGAAAAGAGAACTTAAATGTAAATGGTATATAAATAATAACAAATATAAGCATTCTTTAAGAAATAAATTGTAATGAAAAAGCTTTTCATCCTTGTAATTATATGGCAATCTCCTTGAAACCATGATTGATTACATTTTTGCAAGCGTGCAAATAAACACAATTAGTGATGAAAAAAGATTATAAATATGTGTATTCATTTTTTTGAGCATGCAAATCAAATAATAATTTAAATAATGTTTAATTGAATCCATGATGATTATCAATGAAGTAGAATTTGAAAACCGCGTGGCCAGCAATCAATTTCCATTCTGGTAAAGTGTTCCGTGCGTTTAATCAATAAGTTCGCCGCCGAATGCAATCCATCCATCACCGCCAATCAGCCGGGAAATGGCTGACCACAAACCAGTGTCCATTGGCCATTGTCTGGATGGCCAAACCGAGGTGATGGCGGCGATGACACGGGTTTCTACTTTATAGACCACCCCTCCCCCCAGCGTGTTCTTAACCCATGAAAGCCCCATTGGCGCCATCTTGCGTGCAGGCAATTACAAAGTTTTGGGCGCTGCATTTAATTAGGTACGGCAGCAATAGGCCATCAGGCATCAGCATTTGGTATAGTCGCGGGACAATGTACCAAACTAATAGCTGACCGCTCGGGGCGACCTTTAGCCAGCGACAGGGGGCGATGGAGGGTTAAGGGTAGTGGGTAGTGGGTAATGGGTAATGGGTACTGGGTAATGGGGCACGGACCCAACGAGCCGCTTAATTGAATGCCCACGGCGCAAAGTGAAAAAAACCACGAAAAACAGACTGAAAAACAAGTGAACACATTTAACTATGCAATATCGACTCATAAAATACCTTTACCTTAACATTCAGTATTTTTGAAGAATATTTTAGGCTGCTTCAAGTGACTGGGTAAAAAAAAATTTAAAAATCGAATATTTATTTATATTATTAGTAACATTAATATATACCAAGGTATTTGTTTCCACTAAAAAATACAAGCAACTTGTTTTTTATATTTGTCAAGGATGATTCTAAAAACCTGTTTCTATAAAATAAAAGTAAGAGCCATAAAGTTTTTAATTTAAAAACAAATGTTTAATATTTATTAAATCGCCAATAGAAGGCAATATACCCCTCTGGTGAGCTGCAAAACACGTAAAGGAAACTGGAGAAAAGCAAAAATTATACATTGTATTATCGGCTGCTGAACCAGAGGGAGAAAATGGGGAAGGATGTTGTCCCAAGCATTTGGCTTCGACTTTGGCTTTTTTCCCGCCGGCTGTTTGTTAATGGCAAAGCTCAAGCAAATTTTCATGTTGGCTTAGACAAAACGGCCCAGCTGCACCGCCGCCACAGAAATTGGCCTTTTTATTGTGTAACTCGCCATGGCGGCGAAGGACCTCCGTTTTGCCCCAGCTCCTTAATTTCAAAAGCGGCGACCACAAGCCGCCGCGCAGAATGGCACCTTCTGCACTCACTCCACTCGCTTATACACAGAGAGAAATTGAGCGTATCAAATATATAAAATAAATATTTATACTTTATTTTAATAGAAAATAAATAACATATGTTCTTAAATTAACCAACAGGAAAAATCAATACTCTAACTAATATTATTAATAAGTTATTATTGCCTTAAAAAGTATTTACATAATAAAAGAGCCTATTTGATTTAGAAACAACAAGCACCTTAATAAAAATAAACACTTTTAGATAATAGCTTACAAAACTTGGTAACAATTTTCCCTCTGTGTACCGCTTCCCTATTTTGCGCTCATTTATTTGCAGGAACATAAGCGGCAGCACTATGAAATGCCGGCGGTGGTTGTTGCCCATTTTGGTAACTGGTAACTACCAAAAGCGACGGTAACAGCAAAAAAGGATGAGCGCTTGCAAAAAGCAGCAAAATGGAAAAAATTAAACAAAGATATGCACCATTTCCCGTTTTCCCTTTAGTTGATGCGCGAGAGCAAACAGAATTTCATCATAGAGCTCAAAAGTATATGTACGGATATTGGCAAAAATATATTTCTACAGTTTTCAATAAAAGGGGATACAAATATGAGATGTCACTTTGTACCCCAAAGCTTATATTTTTAATAAAAACTGGGGAATCATTAAAAAGAGTAAAAGGTACAGAAGCTCAAAAAGGGCAGTATTATTTTTACAGAGTTTAATAACTTTAGTCAAACAAATATGTGATGTCCTGGACTCCAATTCATGTAAACTTTAACCTCAAAAGTTTGTGAAAAAAGGAGGGAGTCAAAATATAAATAGCAATGTAAAATATACGGCTTAACTGCTTAAAACTGTTGTTGCTGGTTTTTAATTGTGCGTACTAGCAACCTTTTAAAGTGAGGAAACGCCCCTAAAAAGAGTTCTTTATGACCGACAGCTTCACAAAAAACGGGGGCGTTGAGTAAAAATTATAAAGCAAAAACCCACTGCCACTTTGGCAACGGAACCCTATGCCTTTTCCCACACCATCGATTCCAAATGCCTTTGAGTCTCTATTTACTTTTTAAAATATGCAACGTCACTCGCCCATCATTCTTCTTGTGAGCTGAATGTAATCTCGTTAAAAGCTCCTCAAATAACAGCGCCTTGCCCTTAAAAGTGTATTCCTGCAGGCATTTACCGACTTTTGATTTGAAGCGGGCATACAAAAAAATATGACACATTGGGGTAGATACCCTTTTTCCTCCTTTTCGATTAGATTTTGACAGTTGATCCCTGTGTGGAAGATGGATTTTTACTTATGTGTATGTCTAAAGTCCCTTTCTCGTCAGTCGTCTACCGAAATGATGATGCACCACACTTGATAAGCTGGCTAAAAATGAATTATGCAACAGGAATCACATCAATATATGGGCGCACTGCTTTCCCCCACTGCTTGTCATGCACTGCTTGTGTGTGCCGCGGGCGACCACCGATATGCTATATGTATATACATATACCAACTCCCCAACTCCCTCGATGCGACGTCAAACAATATTGTCACTGTCTGTATAAAACGCAGACACACGGAGATATTTGATGTACCAACCTTGGTAAAAAAGAAAATAATATGGAAGATTTTTGAATTGATTTTTGTTAAGGACTTTAGATGGACAATCTATTTTTTTAAATTAAAATAATAAAACTGAAAGTGAGATTTAATTGTTTAAGGGTTGCTTACAATATATCTTTAGCATAAAACCACGATAAAAATACATACATATCCTTTACAATATTAGATCTAAGATTATAACATCTCAATTTTCAAATGTTATTTATTTTAGTTTTATAGTTGAAAAGCTAAAATGTTTTAAATAATAAATTGCATTCCTTGATTCTTATGTTGTTTATACATATATTATTTTCTCATTAGGTTTATAGACTTTGTAAACCCAACAATGACACATAAAAATAAAGATTTGATATTCTTCCATAATTTTTGCATGTGTGCCTACGCAGGACTCACTCATTTTTACAGCTGTGTCAATTTCGGGAAGCATTTTAATGGTGGCTTAATTAAGCGTTGCATTTTGCATGTGGTTGCCCAAAAATGGCAGCGAATAGCGCTGAACTTTCAGCGAGGCACGGCCACTGCATCAGCAACCCCCCTGTTTGGCTTTTCCCACCCACATTTTCCCGCCACACTCCCACACTTGCCGCCCTTCGGCTGTCACTAATCAAGCTGCGTTGCCTGTCAATTACGAGGTCCGCGGAGACAAGGACGAACAGACAGGAGCTTCCCGCTGGAGGTGCGTGGCCTGATAATGATGGATAGATTGATAAATGGTCGGTTGGGCGGATGGATGGGTGGTGCCCCCGGTTTGGAGGGATCACATTGACACCCCATCAGCGGGATTTCCTGGTTGGATTAACATAAGCATAGGCCTCGATTTCGATTCTCGTATGCACATCAGGCAAATTTATGCGGAATTTAGCTAGGGTTTTAGCTCAGACAAGAACGCTTTGGAATATTTAACTATATTTTTGTTTTAATCATTACAAATTACGTAATTAGCTAACTAGATTTATAATAATTAAAATAAATAGCATCATTTAAAACATTTATTAAAAATAAGGGAATAGTAATTAAATGAGATCACATAACTGTTTTGAATTAAAGCATTTTATCAAAATTAAATGAAAACAGTACTTTACTGCTTTCAATTCACTTCGGTGAATAAAATGATTATCCTTTTGCCCAAAATTCTTGACCTATCGATCACCGAAATCGCTTGTAAACGGAAAGTTCTCCCCTTGAGTTATGAAAACGCAATTGAATTGTGGGTGAAAAATGAGGAAATCGTGGGCTGGGCAGGAGTTATCCGGCACTTTCGATGGCCTCGCATCTGTGTCAAGAGTTTGGCAAACAAATGGTGGATTATGTGCCCCGGCGCAATGTTTAATCAAGTTCACAAAAATTACATTTTTTTTGCTCAGAAAATCGCATAATAAATGCGGGACAGAGAGAGAGAGCGAGGGAGAAACATGAGCGAGAAGGCAGAAAGAAATAAAAATTTCAATTATTGAAATGCAAATGGAATACAAATATTTGCATAAACACAAGCGAAGCGCAAAAAAAGCGGGTGCGTTGGCACGCCCACTTTTCTAGACCCCCGCCCCTAACTGAGCTTTGCCTCTGATATGGCTACACTCTGTTTTTTCTTTTTTCGGGTTCAAATCTACTCAGGCTTAGCATAGCTAAAGAACGCCGAGGAAAAATATGAAAAAATTACAAATTAAATGAATGCGAAGATATGGAAAAGGGGGTGGGAAAAAAAGGTCCTTGTGCAGGACGAACTCCAATGTGCGTGCCGCGTAAAAATGGCAAATCTGAGCCTTATGTTGTATGTAATTAGAATGCCTGACACATACCAAAATTCAAGCGAAACACACCAAAGAATTGAGTACCCCTTAAAATAGGAAAAGCTACAATTTTGGTGTGAAAGCAGCTATTCAATTTATAAATATTTGTTGACATTTAATTTAAAATCCTTTTTCTAATTTATTCACTAAATTATTAACTAAAATAAGAAAAATACTTTTTATTGATATAAGAAATAAGACAATTTTCCGGCTTAATTTTAAACAATTATAACTATACCCATTTACAATGTTATTAAAATAAATAGAGGAACAGTGGGTATCAAACATAACTGAACTGCAATAAAATCCACAATTCTGGCGCACCCTAAAATTGGTCGCGCTAAAAAGGGGTTTTGAATAGGGGAGGAAAATTAGGACTGGGGGGGGGGCTAAGCAGTCCCAGGGGCTGGGGTCAAAGGTTGACCCCATTGGCTCCACTTGTTGCATGCCCCATTGGCCCAGCTGCATGCAAATGTTAATTAAGCGAGCGTGCCTCTCAAAAATGCCACCATCCCCTCGCCGGAAAATTAATGTACTTCAGAAGTCCAGGCGGAAAAGGACGAACATGGATGGGGATTATGGGGCGAAACTCAAATTGGAAAATATTTGATGCTCCTGGTGGCTCGTGTCGACTCCTGGCTGCTGCCCCCGGTTGCATTCCAATAGGGGGGCAAATAATGGTCGATGGTCAAAAAGGGGAAAACAAGCACCACGATGGACAGGTGAGAAATGGGTGGGTGGTCCAATCAATATGGAAAGCACTTCAAGAGCATGATTCATATTCAACACGCGCCGAGTTCTCGCTGAAGCATTAAGAGGTTCAAATGAAATGGAACGAAACAAAAAGGATACATTACGAAAAATTGCTACAATATTAATATAAATGAGCTTCAAAAAGTTCAATCTGTAAGGAATTACTTTTTGAATCCTTTTAATTTATTCTCGTTTTAATTGGTTACTCCACAGTAATACTTTTTTGTTTTGGTATTCCCTAAACCTAATTCTTAAAATATAAAGATATAAAATAGTAGATATTAGTATTAGACTCATATCTATGTATTTTCACTTCACTCTCTTGCAGTTGTATGAATAGTTTTACGAGTTTGCCCAAATAACCTTATTAAGCATTGTCCAACCCAATTTTCTCACAGTGCTGTGGGAGCAGTTTTGAAAAGGAAATTAAGTACACATTGTTTTGGATGATGATTGTTGGATGGCGAGAAGTGGGAAATGAGGGAGCCGCCATTTCATTTTCCATTCGGTTTCGGGAAATTACGAATGACTGGCCAGGACTGCGAGGACAAGGAGCAGAAACAGGACCAGAAACAGGAACAGGACAAGCCAATGCAATCAGCGCCATGCAAAAATCTATTTGAAATTTATAGCAATCAGTGGAAAAGGGGGGGGCCGCGTGCTCGCTGAGTCGTTCAATATTGTAAGTAAGTATGTATTCTAAATGCGAATAAATGAACAATAAATTGTGAGCCAGCAGCGGCAGATTGTCCCGGTTTTCTTGTACTCGAGTGAGTACTTTCGCCCACCCCCGCGCTGATTGTTTTTGCCACTCGAGAAAGCATCTTCATGTCGCCGGCAAAGCCGCAATTTATTGTCCGCCTAATGCCTCCGAATGGAACAGAGAATTCCCAGGCCGCCGGGGGGCGTGGCTACGCCCCCGATTTGCGGCAGAATGCCTCCAGTGGCGAGGGTTCTGGCACCCATCGAAATATATTTATTTATACATTTTCCAGATACCATTCCGGCAGTTTATCTCGCAAATAAATAAAACGGGTTATGGCTAAAATTTCAAAATTGTCTAATGGAATCGCACACACTTTGCTTATCTAAAGTGGTTTTGTGTTAAATATTTATTAGGTTTGTTAATATTTGTCAGATGCTTTTATGCTTATTTTACTCGGAAACAAAAGGCTGTGAACTGGATACTAATACTTGATTTTTATTGTTTAAATTCAGGCAGTTCTTTTGTTTTCCATTGCTAAGAATCACTTATTCGAAAATATTTTAGAATTGAGTTTTATTTCCATGGTTAATGCCCTTGTGACTGTGGTCTATTTGGCAAATTTGCTTACTCGGCGGCCTTTCCAGATCCTCAAAGTGCATTCTGGACCCCCACTCACGTTCGGAGTTTTTAGCGTTAAATAATGAAGGACCCCAGGACTCGTAAGCCCCGAGACCCGTAGAAACGTAGACCCAGGCAGCTCATAAAGCCGCAAAGTGCCGCTATGAGTTGTCGTTGCAGCGCCACTGATGCTGTCGCTGTCAACCGTGCACTTGCAATCGCCATTGCAGATGCAACAGCAACAACAGCAACACCAGCAACACCAGCAACACTTGCAATACCAGCAACCACTGCAGCACATCCTGCACCGTTCTCACACAAGAAAAAAGTAAGTCAAATTAAAAGATTTTTTTAAAATTAACTCTAACTGAATGGTTTTTATTAAAATACTTATATTTATGAGGATAAAAATACTATTTTTAAGCTTGGTAAAACCCTATCTTTTGTAACAGTGCAATAAGGAACTAAACTTACTAGTTCTAAAGCTACAATTTTATTTGGTAAGTTCTTGGAAATTGTTTAAGCTATTTAATTTTAACCAAAAACTAATTTGAATGTCTCTTACAATAATAATAATATTTTTTGCAGTGCTTTAGGCGTGGGCGAGGCAGACTTTTGTGAATTTTCCACAACTGCAGAATGAGGCACGGGCAGATGCAAACGCACGAGTGTGTATACATACATGTTCCATAAATAATCTCCATTTGCAATGCAACATGCAATGTTGGCTTTGCCTCCCGAATTTCCACTGCCTCTACCAATGCTTCTCATTTTCATTCAGTCGCTGTCTCCGTGCCAGCCCTACTAACTCCGATTCTCTCAGTGCACTGAGAAAAACAATAATAATGTGTAATGCCAACAAAAATATCCTAACAAAAAAATAAAACTAATAGTAAACTAATCATTATGATGAGCAGATATTTGGCAATCAATATTTTACTGGATTGTAGCGGACCTAGGACTTAAACCAATTTTGTAGCATACTTTTTTGAGAACTAACTTTTCTTTAACTTTTGAACCGAGTAAACCCATAGCCCCCAAGTTAATGCCAACTTAGTGTAAGGTAAAACTATAAATATTTAAATACAAAAATAAAATCTTTAATTTAACCGTGTCCCTACTTTTACTGTCATTTTTATGTGCCCACTGCCCAATTTTTTGCAGTGCAATCTTCAACCGCCTGAAGCTGTTGCTTTCGCCTCTGCAGTTACTGTGGCCGGGGCTGTCATTGTTTATGTACGTGAATTGCAAATCTCTTCGACGGACGGAGGGACAGAGTGTCCGGACATTCCGCTGCTCATTCGTGCCGCAAAGATGCCCGAAAATGGATGCCAGTTCCGGGATTGGGCATTTCGGATTTCAGATTGCAGTTGAGGTCGGACGATGCGATGTCCATAACATCCTCCTCATACCGCCCCCTCCCTTTTTACCACCTAAGCCCCACTCCTTTCCACCCACAGATTGAAATTGGCTTTAGTCGGCTGCAGTGGAGCAGGCGAAATGCTTAAGCAAAGTTTACCGCATTGTCGCCATTTCCCGTTTGCTATCACCCCACTGCCCACGACTGCCAGTTTTGCCCCCAGCACTTTCCCACTCGCCAATCCTTGGAGATCCTTTCTTGGGCCTCGGCTTATTACGATTATTATGTCTTTTATGGTTGCGGTCTTGTAGCAGAAAGCCGCCAGATGCTCGGGCACGCACACACATTTAGTGGGAAGCCCTTCATAGGCAAATGGTTCCTGAGTACAGTGCGTGGCGCACCTGTAAGCTCTGAATCAGAAGTGACATGGATTTCAATGGGAGTTATAAACGTAAATGGAAATAATCAAGAGAACATTAGCCAACTCATAAATCTTCCTTTAGGGCATCTATTGGATCATTGTCCTTAAATCTCACATTCAACTCATCATTACTTGGCCAAATAGAGTCAGAACATAGAATGTCATACCTTCCACGCATCAGCTTCCTGGGCACTAAAATATTGTATCAAAAACGGAATATGAAATTAATTATCAATTTTTCGACAAATTTTAAAAGGGTTGCATCGCCAAAATGTCAAGAATTTTACCAAAAAAAAAACGAAACTAACAATTTAAGGTATGCCATTTAAAAGTCGGGGTCAGATAGACCAAATAATAGTGTGTAGAAGTGCTGTTTTGGGTCACCAAAAGCCATTGGCAACTTCAAAAAATACAAAATAAAAATGTTTTTAAAATATTGAAGCTGAAATGTAGATTAGTTGAACATAAAACTACACACTCTAAGAGTTAAATTGTATTAGAATCTTTCTTAAAATTGGAAATTTTTAATATTTTTGTAAGTCCAATGGTGAACTCTATCCATGGCAGTCACTGTACGATTGGCTCGGCACTGGTTGCTCGGGATTTGGTCTAACATGCTTGGCAACCGCACCATCAACATCATCATCATCATCATCATCATCAACCACATGATCATCGCCATCACCATCACCATCAGTTGTGATATGCAACGCGACAGGTTCGCCCTCCCCAAACCGATGACTGCAATTTCCCGAGTTTCGCAGTCGGGGTCTCCGCCGTAATATTCCCCGGAGTGAGTCCCTCCGCCGTAGAATCCCCGTATCCGCCGTATTGCGTGCGGCAGCAGATTGGAAAATCATTGCAATAACTTCCACTTGTTTATCATCTGAACTTTGCATGCTGTTGGCTTGACGACGACTATTTTCGGTTCCATTTGAGGTTCAAGTTGTGGCACAAAGTTGGGAGCGAAGTCATATGGCAAGTACTTTAAGCCAGTGAAGCTTGCATTTCAATTACACCAAAGCATGGGGTCGCTTCATAAATATTAAGTAAGAAACCACTCTCATTGTAGATTATATTATGTGTAGTCAGGAAAATGTGCCAAGATTTAAGTAAAATACCCATTTTCCAGACTGTACAGCTTAATAGAACCTTGGCAAATATGAATATCAATATCTTTGAGGATTAATTCAAAATCTTAGCACCACTGCCACTGCCACAATGAAATGCAATTCAATGCTTAGGCCAAGCGGCGCCATTCAATTGAAATTCTATTGATTAACCAACGATACGATTTGATTTCTCAATGGATTAATTCGTGCGTTGATTGTGTTCTCCATATATTTGCACTTTAGTTTGCGGTACTGGGCGGACTGGCCATAAATGTATATCGGACATATATGATATTGATTTATCGCTGTCTGGCGCACAGATTTATTTGGCCAGAAACAATTAGCCGCACGAAAATGGCAAATGCAGATGTGAAGCTGGCCAACAAAAGGCAATGTGAAAACAAAATTTAACTTGATGATGCATAAAAAAACAATTTTACGCAAATTGTTTGGCCAGCTTGTCTGGATGGTAGAAGGTAGTTGGGGTAGAATGGGCGATGGAGATGTGTGGCATGTTTGGACAGACAATTGACCACTCAGCACATCGTTAGGATGTGCCAGGATATAAAGCAAGGAGCGGCGGCTGCCGAATCTCAATCCGCATCCAAATCGGACGAAGAAGCAGCAGCTGCAGCTGCCATTTCGTTTTTGCTTGCCTTGCTGCTCACATCTGGAAATTTATGAAATTCTCCATCTTCAACTGCGTGTTCGTCTTTCGCATTTGAGTGTTGTGTGTACAATGGTATTTCAAGCAAAGTGAGAGAAACAAATAGACAAGGGCACGCATAAAATACATTTTAAATTTTAAAATTTTAAATGTTATTCAATATCAAGTAGCCGACCCGTTGGTCTTCTTGAAATTATAAAAAAGTATCAGATTAAAAGTATCAGAACATTAACAATATTTTTTTAAGCTCTTTCATGGCCAAAAGCCTGAAAAATTTAACTAGAGTTTCGGGTTTTTTTTACCAAAACCACGTAATATAAAATTTAGATTTGGGAATGTCATATCTCGTTGAATTCGTTATAAAATTTCCAATATATTGGCATTCGCAGGTTAAAATTTAATTTTTTGACAATTTCCCATACGAAAAATGCGAAAATCGGTCAAAAATGTAGTTTTCCAAATTAAACTGAAATCGACAATATAAATATTAATTAGCCGACCCGTTGGCCACCTTGGAACAAATAGAAAATAATAATGCAATATACACAATTTAGCTTTCTCTATAAGCCTCTATTTTTACTTTTAGATTAAAATAAAAATAATAATATCACTATAAATAATTATCGTTTTCTTGCAGAAATAGCAACCATCCGACCCGTGGGACACGAAAACAAGAGTTTTAATGACCCACGACAACCCTTTCCCAAAATCTATTTTTTTCAGTGTGTAAATAAAGTTGAAAGACAAAGGACAAAGCAAACAATGAGCAACTGCTGGAAAGGAAAGGACTAAGAGAGGCCATGTCCTTGTCGAGGGTCGTTGAGTAAAGTGTATTCGAGTGTGGAATATAACGATTAGTTGAATCAGCTGCTACTTCTTCCGCCTCTCCAGTTTCTAGTTCTACTTCATCTGATTTTTGGTTCTTCAATCGCAGCCGAAAAACATCTTCACGCCTCCAAAGGCCCCCAAAAAAATAAGAACAAATTATATAGGACCATAAAACACTGTGGATACTTGAAAAACTTTGGTTAGTATTTACTGAGAAAGAATAATTATTAACAATTATAAATGTTCTTAAATTACAAGTAAAAACTATACGCATTTTTACGCAAGATTTTGTAAAAATAGACCTTCATTGACTTACATTGAATACAATTTAAATAAAATAATTATGAATACAATAAAATATGTTATTCAATTTTTAATATTCATAACAATAAGGGCATCTAAGTCCAAGAGTTTCCTAGAAATAGTTGATGGCTGAATTTGTAATGTTATTTATTTATTCAACTTTATCTAATCAACATACCCTGGCAAGGAATCTTGGCATAACTTCAGGCACCATCTGCAACTGCTTTGAATGCGATGAAAAAGGGGTGAATGGGGAATGAAACGGGGGCGAAAACGGGCTTGAAATGGGGCTGATTGAGGAAGTGATTGAGGGCAAAGGTGCAGCCTTCTGTCAGAAACTAATGCCATGAATAAATGAATGAATGTTTCGATTTCAATTCTATTTCTCACACTCCTCGCTATTTTTCTTTATCTTTTTTCAATTCGTTTTTCCTTTTTTTTCAATTTTTTTTCTCGATTTTTGAGGTTTTTTCTGTCTGCAACTGCAAGTAAAGTTCCGCCTTTTGACTTGCAGCCGCTTGATTGTCGAACGCATGTTGCATAAAGCCACTTCCGCACTATCTCTCTTCGGATCAAAATGCCTAACACCCACCAACTGTACACTAAAAGAAAAATCAGGTAATGTTGGTAACGTTGGTTTCAGTTGGGACTTCCAAATATTTGAATTATGAATTTAACTCAATTTATTTATATCTCCAAAAACTTAAAAGGTAGTAATAATTTGTTCCTAATTGTATTGACTTATTGCAGAATGCTTAAAATGCATTTATTCTGAGTGTACCGCCCCGCTGACAGCCGGAAACGAGTGGCGGGTGGAAAGGGGGGAGTGTGACAGGAAAAACGAATTGAAAATGAAACCACGCACGCAGCAAAACACATTGTACTCTGTACTCGGCTAGTCCTTGCACTTGTCTTCCACTGTCTGCCGGTTGTCTCCCACCATCCACTACCCTTTCACCCCACCTTTCCCCAAATTTCCACAACTCTTCCCACACCGACAGAAAATTTCAGTGTCTTAAGTCCAGAAAAAAATATCAGCTAGTTTTGTTCATAAGAAGCATTATTTTGTATATAATAATATATTTCGAATTAAATCAAAGCCCTTCCAAGTCATAGCTTGATCTCTAATTTAATAGAATTTATTTTATTTGAGATAAAAATAAAAAGAAATAAAAACCAAATGAGCGAATATAAGAAGGGTTTGTTTACTAGGACAAATTTGTAGGTATACTGTTTGGGGATCTTAATATAAGTAAGGTAGTACAATTCCAAGAGGAATTGATTTAATACAGTTTTATGTAGATAGTTTTGCTCTGTTTTATTTCTTAA
The DNA here is from genome assembly GCA_018153305.1 of Drosophila kurseongensis. Classification (NCBI taxonomy): domain Eukaryota; kingdom Metazoa; phylum Arthropoda; class Insecta; order Diptera; family Drosophilidae; genus Drosophila; species Drosophila kurseongensis. The sequence continues at coordinate 4,365,970 of JAECXX010000141.1, forward strand.
GTGCAGCTTTTTTTTGTCTCCCCCTTGCACTATTTTCAGCACCTCTTCCTTAGTTTTCCGACGGTTGCAGGAGACAGCACGTTGCCTATTGCAGCCATTACTCAAGCAACAGCAACGGGTTGCCACAGCCTCCTCCGATTTATTTCAGCACCCTGTCTCCTCCCCCGGTTTTCCCACCCCCTTGCCACCCACTCCCCCGCCAGGAGGCCAGAGCCACCCCCTCAATGGCACTGTGCATGCAAACACGTTTCTGATTAGGAATCAACAAAACCGACAACAGCAGCCGGAAAAGGACCTGTTCCTTGGACCACCAGATAGCAGATGGGAAATGTAAGAACATAAAAAAGGAGAAATAGATGGCAGGGAAAGGGGACGTGGTCATAATGACAATGCCACAAAAAGAGGAACTCACTGCAAATGCTGTCCATGCCAACTAGAATAATATTTTCTTTGAAGACAAGTTCTTAAGATTGGTTTATTTCCAACATGGATAAAGAAATTTTGTTTTATATTTTGTTATGCATAGGAATTGTTGTTTGATTAGAAGATATGAAATACATTTATACTGTATTCTATTATAATTTCTTTTAAATAATAAATAGATATTTATGTGTTAGAAACATATACATCGTGATTCAAAAGTCTTTAAGTTGTTACCACCAAGCCTTAACAGCATAAACGAGTTGGCAAGAACGTTAAATAGGTAATCTTTATATCCCATTTGCAATGCCTATTTTTGGCAACTTATTGCACATTAATTCTTCTTCTTGTTTTAACTCTTTTTGGCAACAACGAGAATTGCCTTCTAAAAATAACTTGCCTGTGAATTTGACTTTAAGTTTCTCTTTGTTTAATTTTCCCTGTCTCCCAGCCTTTGCTTTAGTCGATTTTCCCATTTAAACGCACCTTTCTTTTGACACGCATCTTGTTTATAAGGCAATTTCAATAGACCTTATAGAAATCAAGACAAGAGGTGGCGAACATTTAGGGGTTGGTTGATTTTGGCAACTTTTGGGCACTTTAGCAACCGCCAGAAATACTTTTGTCTTAGCTCCCCGAACTGTCGGCATCGACTGGGGCACCTCAAATTACCCCATTACCTGCCGGAAAACCCTACAGTTCCCCCTTCTAATTTGAGCACCCCACTCACGCCCCGAATTTCCATCCGCTTTTTCAATTTTCTCTCACGACTCAAAAACAATATGGCAAAAGTTATGCGCCTTGAAATTTCCAACACGATGTACCAGAATATAGCCAACTTTTGCCAACGCCTCGCCCCCTCAAAAACCACCGCCCCTGGCTAATAAGTTGTCGGGTTTCGCACCCCCCTCCCCATTCTGCTGTGCACACGAAATAAACGTGTTGAAATTTAACTAAAATTAATTTGCCAAAAATCAAGGCAAAAGTTTTGCGCCATTTTTGGTCTCTGATTTACTTGACTCCACCATTCCGGATTCGGTGGAAGGCCCCCCTTTTGTTGGCCCCGGACAGGGTCATAAATTTCACCCAGCTTTTGGCCAACTGCCGACCGAGAGAGCCCTTTTGTCAATTCCAAAGTAATTCGAAGGCAAACAAGACATCCTGAGTGTGGATGTCCTGTCCTGGGGAATACTGGGAAACTGAATACTGGATACTGGATACTGGATACTGGGTGACGACCCCGAAATCAGATCGATTACACAGCTGGGAATTGGGCAAAGGTTTTCCGGGCTTTAAAGGGTCGAGTGGCCTTCAACACTCACCCACATTTCCCCGTGATTTATATTATTAATTTACCTTACTGCAGCTTTCATTTAATTCCAAGAAATGTCAACAATATTAATTCAATTTGATTATTAAAGGCTCTGTGTTTTAGAACTCGTAATATTTATTTATTCATCTACTGTTTTAATAGGAATGTTTAGTTGAAGTACCAAAATTATTAGTCAATTGTGATTTATTCAACTGTTTCTTGTTTATTCAAACGATTCGTTTCATATTTATTCATGATAGTGCTTGTGATTGATTCAGGAGTGTTTCTCCGACACTTTTGTGCACTTTCCGCATATCTCAGGCCCGTCCAACCATCACTAATTCCTCGCCGTGCAGTTCGATCCGCATCCGCATCCGTATCCGTGTATCGCCATCCTTGCGCGGATTTCCCAGGGAAATGCAGATGGAAATGGGGTATAGTCTCACTTGGCAATTAGTTTAGTGGCTGCCAGCCCGCGGAGAAAACACAAAATTAGTGGCAGACTATAACCAGATCCACAGACTATAGCCCCTACCCGTCGCCATGGCCGTAGAGCTATCCGTATCCGGGATTCGTATCCGTCCGGATTGCGGTGCATTTTTGTGAGGCAGAGTGTGCGAAAAGTAATTTGCATATGTATTGCCATGGCATTTGCATTTATGCATGTCGACATCACCCGCTACAAAGTCCCCCAAACCTCAAGCCCCAAGCCCCAACCCCTTTCACCCGCTCAAAAACCCACGCCTCTGTGTTTCTGCATTTGCACATTTGCGGTCATGTTTATGCGCGCCAGTTAATCGATTATGCACGGGCTGAGTGAGCAGCGCCGGAAATGTGCAAATGCTGCACTTCCTGCTGTTGCCGCCGGCACTTCCCCTTGAAGCCCCCTCGACAAAAAAAAAGCCCCTCCCCACCCTCTTTCCATGCCCCTGCCCCCGCTTCCCTGCTTGCACTTTTTCATTTGACATCCTTTGTGTCGCAGCGAGGTGTGAAAACGGAAATCATTATCGCGTTGTTGTCATCTCTTTACCATCCGACACTATGCCAAAGGACCTGCTCCCACCCCCCGAACTACTTATATAACCCCTTCAAATGCCATACGTTTCTATTAAGTTTATTAGACATTTATTTACATTTTTCAAGTTTTACCGGATCTTTCTTTAATCATTCCCTTTTTTCTAATTAATTAATTAGAGTAATTCATTTTAGCAATATACTAAAATGTTGTTTTCTAGAATATGTTTGATAGTACATAATACAATTTAAATTAAAGTAACCTAACACTTAAACACTTGTAAAGCAGACTGCCTAGATAGAGCTTTTATTATTTCTAACAATATTCATTTAACGCTTTATTAAATATCTAATTTCCAATTACTTGTTTTAATTTTGCTTACCCAGGGAATCAATTGTTCGGTTTGAAAGTCAGGTGTTTTCCCCTAACGCCTGCGGTTGTTTATTCAAACATTTATCGCCCACAGCAGCATGTCCTTATCACGCATTTTGATAAATAAATATAGCAAATTTGTGCATTTTGCCCATACGGGTTCAGTGGGCGCGCACTCAACCTTTATTGTAAATAGACAAAATCCAGCAATAAATTATTTAAATATGAATTTTGCATAGATTGCATTTTTTTGTATACTTCATTTCAATTACAAAGTTGTCACTTTGACAGGAAATTATCAAACTAAGCTTAATGTATGTTAAGTCAAAAACAAAGTATTTATTTTTTTCTGATTGCCTTAAAAAAAATTATTAGTCAATCATTACAAATACAAAATAATACGAAAACAAATGTTTAAATAGTAATAATGAAAGGAAAATACTTTGATATTATTTTGAAAAAAAAATAAAGTGTGTGAATAAAATGTTTAAATAATAGAAGTGTTGGAAAAATAGTTACAAACTTTAGCAGGACATTTCAAATAAGACTGTAGTCCTTGATAAAAGATAACAAAAAAAAGCCAGAATCTATATGTGATTGCTTTACGGCCCAAAAACCATCGATCTTTGGCCTCCCCTGGTTCGATTTATTTTCCCAGCCATTTGGCGATGCTAATCGATGTGCATTTGTGGCTTACATCACTAATCCGCCCATTTCGAGGCTGTAGTGGGGGCGTGGCATAATCACTGGCCATTTATCAAGCATGCACTCCGATGTGTGGACCAAGAAACAAGCTAAAGGATACAAAGACACAGAGATACAAGGATACCGTGGCCAAAAGAAACGGCAGCTGCAAGGAGTCACAAGTGAAGAAGGAAGATGGCACGTCTGAGAAATGGCCTGTTTGGATCTGGGCAACAAAGTTAATTGAGCAAACCGGCTGGCGAGGGAGCAGGCCGCAGTTGAAATCCAATTTGTCTGCAAATACACAAATGATGGTCCCTGGCTCACCCCCAACTCCCGATTATCCTTGGGCTCCTTCGATGGCCCGGAGTGGCCACAACCGGAACATCCGGCAGAGCAATAGCAGCAGGAGCAGGAGCATTCAAGTCAGCATCAGTCATCTGCCAGGACCAAAAAAGGATGCAAGCCGTGAAAGCAGCACCAACGACAGACAAAGATTCACAAGAAGCCTGGCCCCCCAAGGACTTGGAGAATGGGGCGTGGCCATCTGGCCGGCACTATCACCAGCAACAACAAGAACAACAACAACTTGGCCAGCACCAACAGCAACAACATCGAAAAACAGCCACCGGATACGGAATCCCAGCGGGCGGCCAATTTCCCTCTCGCCCAGGACATCTTCTCTTTGCTTTGTGAATATTTCAAAAATTGCAGCAGCAAAGGAGCTACACTCAAAGAAATACCAGTTGTCTTTTTAGCTCTTTAATTTTTTTCAATTCTGTTAAATTTGTATTTTTTCTATTTAATAGATTTTTAGGGGGAGTTTTTAATAAATGTCCTCTTTGAATACACATGTTTTTAATAGCATATTTATAAGGGCATTTGTAATTATTTTATTTTCAATAATTTTTGTTTTTAAAAACAAATAAGACCCTAAGAACTATGTTCGTTTAAAGTGATTTGATTGACTCAATTTGCTGAAAACAAAAACAAACTTCATTTTTAGAATTATTGGAAAAATATTATGTTAAATTAGGCGGTAACAATAAAATGGCAATCGTTTCCCTTTTTGCTGTTTTATGGAGATTTTATAAAAAATACGATAATTAAAAAAGAGAGCTCTATTAAAATTAAAATTATATTTGAGCTCCGAAATCTTACCTTATTTTCGGCAGTGCAGCTGCAGACGGCGATGGCACATCAGTTGAATCTGAGGCTGGTGTCCTCTCTTGGCAGCAGCAGTAAAATCAACAAATTTTTCAGGGTACCAAGAATGGCAGCCAGTGGGGCCTAGGCCCAGTTGCATTCTGTGCCGGCCCGGGAAAATAATACCCTGCCACAGTCTAAGTGGGCACATAATGCGGGGATAAAACAGTGAGAGTGTAAGGGTATACAAATAATGGATGGGCTCTAAGTCCGGGGGAGTCCGATATGCATCTGACAGCATTATGGGTAAATTTGTTTGCCTTGTAAGCATATCCTTGGCGCACATCCGGCTGGGGATATGTCTACCATCTGCCTAACAAGCCAACAACAGTTTAGTTTGCCCCACTTCCGCCCCTTCCTGCCGTCTTTGTCTGGCATCTGTTTGTGGTTCTGTGAGTCCTGCTCCTGGAGTCCTCCTCGTCGTCCTGGACAACACGATCTGCTGCCAACTTAATCTGCATATGCGACCAAACATCTGGACGTCGGACTCTGCCAACATAAATTGCCGGAGGACGAGGACGAAATCAGGACGGCCTCCGTTCTCAACTCGGCCCAAAATCAATTCACATGGAAGCAAAAGACAGACATTCTCTGGCTTCCAGAGATATCGAAATTCGAACCATTTTAGTCTGGCCTTGGCTCACCGCAAAGCAAAACATTTAACTGGGCAGCTTAAATATGCTAAGTTTGGGGAATATTTGGTTATTTAATTAATCTAAGAGAAAAGTTAGGACACAATATCAAAAAAAAAACGTATTTTAAACACCAAAACTCGGTAGCTCATGAAACTTAAACATCATGCTCCATTCAAATATGTGTATACATGGATTCCACAACTTCAACTCTTCTGGGTCGTGTCGTGTTACGTTATCAATTATCAATCAATTTCCCCATCTCCTCTTTATGTCCCTTCAACACATGCTTGCTGTCACTTCTCCATTTTGCCGTAAATCGAAAACGTTTCCCACTCGGATCGTAAAATCCGGCCATAACCCGGGCAGCATATCAAGTGCGTTTCCGTCCGGTTCCTTTGCTGATGACTCATCAATAAAGCAAATAAAACAAGCGGAGGAGATGTTACTTCTCAGGTCAAAGGAGTCCTTTACTATATATAAATCGGAAACATCAGCTGAGTCAGCCGGAATTTAGGTAAAATAAATCAAAGAGGATATATCGAAAAATTAAAATTCCAAGTTTCATATATTAGATTATCATTTATAAGTCGATAAGTAAATTCCTATTTTAAGTTTATTTAATTCGATTTCAATAATATATACTCTGGCAAATAAAGGTTTCTGTTATTAAAAAAAATTTGGAGTAAAATTTATATCATTAATGTTTAGGTAAAAAATCTATTAAAAGAAATATTTACAATTGTTGTTATATATTTATTTTTTAAATATTTCATTGGGGTCTAATGTTAAACTTGTTGTAACTAAACTGTCCCTCTTAAAAGCTCCATCTTCTCTTTCGGTTAAAGATTTAATTTAGATCATTCTTCCCCGATTGTTTTCATATAAGATTGTGGCAGAACCCACAGGAGGAAGCCCATTGGCGAACTCGCAACTCGGATGCTTTCCCAAGCGAAATATCATGCACAATCTGCCCTTTCCGCGGGGATTTTCCTTGGCCATGTCCATGGGATTTTCCTGAAAACCCCACAGTTCCCATCCACCTGTGGCTGCACTTTCCGCTGGCAGGACTTTTTCAACCGGATCGCTTAACATTTTAGGACTATAAGTTTGAGATCAAAAATGAGATCATTAAATATGACTATAAATTTTACCTGCAATTCGATATCGATGGGATTTGGAAATGGGTTTTCCACGACGTAGACAATAAAGTCGCAGTGATACTGTGCTCTGAATTCGGGGCACAACCTGCCACGCCTTCTCGAAGTTCCGCCCATCAATCCATCCAAGAGGATGACATTGTACAGATGGCTCATAGCGCCGTGTATGCTTATCCCCAAACTTTGTCACAGTTAAATGACAATAAATGTCACACAAAACGCCATAAGCACTCACACACATGTACCAGTCTATATATATGGGAATATATACATATATATATATATATAAACATACACTGATAGGAGACGACAAGGACATAAAAGGCAAAAGTTGTGTTCGCCGGCGACATCAGCGCATAAAAGTTTTCCTTTTCCCGGCTTTTCCTACCTTTTGGCCAAGCAACATGCTCGACTTTTTTGCTGCTTGTCTTTTACTTTTTATACTCTTGGAAAGGGTATATATATTATGCTAAATTTTGTACTTATTCTTTATTTGACAGATTTAATACAAATAAAATATAGCTAGCTTACAAAATGTTTTCTTCTATTATTTGTATAAGAGTTGGTCATAATTTGAGTTCTTTGTTTTGTAATACGCTTGCAACTTTTAAAAGTTTATAATATAAATATTTGTTTGTTTATCAGAAAAAATAAAGATTAAAGTCATTAATTTACTTAAGAAAATCAAACTTAACTTTTCTATAGTATACTTCTGTGGGTCTTGGAAAATACAGTATCTGTAGAAGAAGCAAAGGATATTTATGTTTGTAGGGTATTTGAGCCGCCATTTTGTGTTATTAGTTTTTTCTTCCTTGTTTTCATTTTACTTTATTTTTATCTTATTTTTTTTTGTAAGTACTTAAGCCTGTGACGGAGGCACGTCATAACTTGGCCGTAAAACAGCTGACAACTCGGAGAAGAAAAGAGGGATGTGTTATGGCATCTACCCCTCTCTTTCCACCCCTGGTCTTCCGTCTCTTTCTGCCCTGATCTTCCTTCTCTTTCTCTACCAGCTAGTTGTATTAGTGGCTTAATGTGCTAAACAACTGTTCAACGAGGGACAAAGGGAAAGGAATTGAATTCCGGCTAAATTTAAGGACTAAGAAAAGACACTCACCGAGTTTTTATAGGCTTCTCTTTCACTCTGGTTCCCCCGTCTCTTTCAGTCTCCTTCTCCCTGTGTGTGTGTGTGTGTGTGTGTGTGTATGTGTATAGGAGCACGTCGAGACTTGGCCGCAATGAAAAAACATCAGGCGGGTAGCTGTTGCTTTGTACTATCCTATCCGCCATCCACTGCATCCCGCGCAAACACACAAGCAAGTACAGACAAACCTCAATGAAATAAAATAGCCTTTATCCAATGACAAAATCGTTATTAAGGGAATTTTATTAAAACTTGAAACGCCTTGGAGTTTTATGTTTATAAAACGCGAATTCTACAGGCTTAGATGGTTTTATTTGGTCATCTATGGCCACATTTGATATATATATTTTTGTTTTAATTTTTCAAAAAAAAGAAATTATGTTTTTTTGAAAATTACGGAATATTTAACCTGGAGTAGTTCGACTTATAGAGGTATGACTGTATATTCCATCTGTAGTATCTGGCCTTTCTCGCTCAATTTGGCAAATTCCCTCATGCACTCCACTCATTTCTAGTTTGCCTACTCGAGCCTCGTTTGTCATTCATCCAACGACCTCCGCCTTTCTTTGCTTTCTCCGCCTTTCTCCGCTTTCTTTGCAGATGCGAAGGCTTTGTTTTCCCTTTTTGGAGGGGCCTGTCGTAGGCTCTGATTGTTTGTAAATAAAATCGTGAGTTTTATTGTCGCTGGGCAAACTTTGATTAAGAGCAGCATCAAAGTATTGAAAAACTCTAGTGGAAACAAGCCGAAATTAAATTTTGAAAGCAACCGAGAGGACTTCGAAAAATCCCCCCAACTAGTTGAAAACTTTTGAGCGCCACGAAAATCTGCACACACAAAACATATCAGCGGGCAGTAAAAAGAAAAACAAATACCGAATTCAACAAACTTTACAAATTGAGAGAAATTGGCAGTTTTGACGGCATTTTTATTCGCATGCAATATTATTTTGTTATTTGCTCACTTTTGCGCCATTCGTGTCCTTCGTTTTCGCAGCATCTGCACTGCAAAAAAGGCGGAATTTTTTGTTTTAAATTAAAACCAAAATTTGCAATATTTAATTTTTAGGTAAAGCCCAGCTTTAACTTAACGATTTTAATAGAAATATTTTCTAGAAAGAGCCCTTGAGAATTAAACACACGCACGTCTTCAGATATTATTGGCATTTAGAAATGTCCTTTAAGTAAATTTTTAGAATTAAAGTAATGTACTTAATTGGTCATTTTAAATACAACTGGTAAACAAATAAATTCGTTGAAGGTTTTTTCTTCAACATCACCCATACAATACCGAAGTGTATCCTTATATTTGTCTGAATGTTTGTTTTGTGCCCGCCTTTCTATGCATTTGTTTTCCATTTCACCTGCGCAATTTTTTGTTTTCATCGTTGGCATTTCCAAAAATGGAGTGCAACGTGACTCCCCGTTTGTTGGCAGGAGGATTTCGACTGGGGCATGTGACCTGGAGGGTGGGATTCCCGCCGCTTTTGCATTGTTTCGACAGGGCGGACAAAACACACAAATAACTGTCAAAGTTTCAATTCTTTTCAAAAGTAAAGCACGGCTAAAAAAAGAGCCGAATCCAAAGCAAACAACGGCAGAACAATGGTCGAACAAATTGAATGCTCTCGATTGGTATTCCTCTATTCTGCACTTGTTTCCCCACTTTTCACTTTTCATTAAAACAGAAACAACACGAGGCAATGGAATGCTTGTTGGAAAAATAAAAACAAAAAATACAATTTAAGTCACTATATGAAGTGGAACAATTCGATAAATTATTTTCGGAATTGGCTCTAAGATTTTAGTTAAGACAGGTTGTTTTATTAAATTTATTTTGAAACTTTTTAATTAACAGCTCTAAATTTTATAATCGCAGAGATCTCGGCTTACCACTTCCATTTTTAGATCTTAAAACAAACTTGACACAAAGAAAGATCAAAAAAACTTATGACCATGACGGGATTCGAACCCGCAACCTCCGGATTCGAAGTCCGACGCCATATCCGTTAGGCTACACGGCCTCTTGAATCGGCCGATTCCTATAATATATATATTTATTGTAGATCCATTCATTCAGCCGGCCGTTAAACTTAACCCCCTTTGTCGCCAGGATAAGTCTACCGATGATGGAAGTTGTGTTTACCGACACGTTAATTTATTCTCTATAAATCGTCGACCTTTTTATCCCCGTCCCTTTCGCTGTCATGGAAAGTGCAACAGCTCTCGTTCTTCGAACAATTTTAATTATTTCCACACGCCGCAAGGAGTAATCTTGGTCGGCTGAGGGACTCAGACAGAGGGGAGGGAGGATGGATGGGGCGATACCGACCGCAGAGAGTGTGTTGGCTTTAACGGGGAATTAAGTCGGGCATCAGGAAGTCAGCAAGCACAATAATTAAGATGAGCGCTCGAGGGGCAATTATGTGACATCAACTTGCCAATTTTAACCCTCTCTTCCCCACACCCAACTTCGTATTCCCTGCATCTTTTATCCTGCAGTCTCGCAGATTGTAAGCACCGCAGGATAATGCGAAAGGGTTGGGCAACAGTGGGTTAAAACAAGGGCGCTTTTATTTGCTTAAACTATATTTCTGCAAAAATGTAAACAACTCTAAAATTCTTTACAAACTAAGATGAATTAAACATAATAAATTAAGAGTTTCTAGGTAACATTTGTAAAAAATGTATATTTTAAATATCAAACTCTTAAGTCATCCAAAATTATGAAACATAATTAAATATTATTAGTTGGAAATATGTTTTTTAGGCAGCTTTTGACAAGGTGTTACTTAATAAATACAACAAATTTCTAGCAAATAAACAAGACAAAAATGTAGTAGTATACTTACAAATAATAATAATAAAAATACAAAGACTATCCTCTTCACTAATACATTTAACGCAATCAGCCAATTTAATAAAGGTCACAAGATATAGTTTTTCGAACCCAGTAGGCCTTTCCCCATCTGGTAAGAATCCAAACCTACTCCCATAAGTGGGACACACAGAAAGCGTTTGCTCAACAGTTCGGTCACTTCAGTCCTAAATCTTAAATCAAAACAGAACAGATATATACGACACACAACGAGCAATTTGAACCAAACATAGATCGTTAAAAGCTGTATTTTTCCTTTTTTTTTAATCTAAATTTTCCACAAAACTTCGGCTGAGATGAGCACTGAACCGAATGGTGGAGATTGTGACAAGGAGGCAGTGGAAGTCGCGGATCACAATAGGTTGACTTTGGACCTGGCTTTGGCCAATGTTGTGGATCTGGCCCGTCGTCTGAACTTGACCAGCGTGGAGGGTTATGAATACTTGGATATGGAAGAACCGGATGGTCATAAGTCAGGAGATGACACCGAGCGTGCTCCGACTGTGCAGACTGGATGTGGAAGACCTTATCCGAAGCAAAAGCCTGGAGCCCAACGTGCCACGGCCAAGGGTTCCCGATTCCGCAAGACGGAGGCGCACTCCCGGACACCACGTGGCGTCCAGTGTTTGACCGCCCATCTGCCGGTTCCACCGCCACCACCACCACCCTCTCCTCGATCCCCTCAGGCCCGTGGACTTTGTTTGGCCCTGGAGCGGTCCCAGGACATCTTGATACAGTATGGCAAGACGGACGAACTGCTGGAGAAACTACTTTATGAGGCCAAGGCCATCGATCGCCAGGTGGTCCTCCAGTGTCGGTTGCAACGGGATGTGGAAATGATCCGCAGCCTGGAGACGGAATTTAGTGGGAGATCCATGTTATATCTAACCGAGGCCATTCGAGCCGACTGCGAGAGTCTGCATGTCAAGGCGCTCCGGGAACGATGCATTGGCACCTTGAAGCGCCACGAGGAACGGCTCATGGAGCTGGAACTGGACTTCGAAGAGGCTCAAGACGAAGGCAACGGCAAGGGCACCCAAACCGATGTCTATGCATATCAGGATATAATCGTACCAACACTGGTCGAATTCGACTTGCCAACGGATGAACAGGAACCAGGACTCGAAGCATGTAAAGGAAGCAAATCGGGAGCAGGAGATGGCCACCACGGGCCGCAGAAAATCCAGGATGAAAATGATTTCAATAAAGATAACTAGTGTGTAAAATAATACATTTATTGTAAATCGCTAGATATAAACGTAATTTTAAAACAAACTAAACCAAATTAGACTAAAACAAACCAAACATAACCAAAACAGACTTTTCCGGTTGGAAATTGAAGTGACTGAAAAGCAGAATATTATTTTAAACTATCAATAAATTTAGTATTGAGATGACACATGCTGAAATCATCAACATGAGACGATGGGAAACACCTTTTTGAATAAAAATACCACTGTTCCTCGGCAACTTTGTGTTTGCCATTGAATCTGTGTGTGAGGAAAGTTTTCTTGTTAAGTTGCAGATTGAATGGCGCCGGTAAACACGGAGCGGAAAGTGCAGGTCTCCGGGTTTCCACTTCCCAGTCACCAGTTCCAAGATCCCAGTTTCCAGATCCGAGGACACCATGCATCCATGCCCCTGATTGAGTCAATTCCTGGCTCATAACTAATTGCCACCGACGACGACGCTGGCAGCGGTGGAAAGTTTAAATTAAGTTGCGTGTCATAGTCGAAAAGTTTTCCACTTATTCAAAAGAGGCACGTGCTCCACTGAGCACCTCTCCACGGAAAAACTCGTGCCCTCTACTGGCCAACAACAAGAACGGCGGAGGACTGACAAAAGAAATAATAACAACTCCTGGCTGAAAAATATGCATTACAGATTTACGTGCAGACAAAATGGCAAACAAAAAGGCAAAATCCGAAGAAAACAAAATAATTTTGATAATGTAGTTAGCCATTTTAAACAATAAAGTAATCCAAAATTGTAAATCTTAAAATAATCCCACAGGAAATTTTACAAAGTAGCTCAATAAAGGCTTTTCAATAAAAATTACCTTCTTAATAGAATATTCTTTAGAATATTTACAAATTTTAGTTAATAGTTAACATTAATACAAAGTCGTACTCGAATTTCCAACTAATAAATAGGCTTCTTTTATTTAGACAATTAATCAAATGCATAACATTTAAATGGAATTTTCTCTGCATGTGCAATATAGATCTTCAATTTCTTACCGTCATTACACACATTTGTTGGGTTTATCACACTTGATCTTAGGACAATTTCCAGTTGATATATGTAGACATTCAATCAAACACTGAGTTACATTTGAATAGACCTCCTCTTCAATTTGTTTTCACCTTTGGCTGCGGCGACGTTGATGGCGACTCATCGAAGTCCATGTAATCAGCGTAGTCTCGTCGCTTGGACAGCGCCAAAGTCCAGCAGATGATCCACAGGGGCAGGAAGATCGTGCAGATGACAAAGTACAGCCAGTTGCCATAGATCTAAAAATGGAATATATTCAAGTCCAGTAAAAATTAAGTATCCAATCTGTAGTTAAGTTTTAAATTTAAATGTTATTTAAAAAGGCTACACTTAAAACTGGGAATTGCTTGGCTTGGCTAACAAAAGTTTAACTTTTAACTTTGGCTCTCATTTCCCTGGCTCAAAGTTTCCTTAAAGTTTGAATTATAATAATAGAAGTTTGATTTGCATATGTTAATTACAGTTCAAAACCAATTGAGTAAACTCACCACGGAATCGATGAGCCCGTAAGCAGATGCATCCATGGCCGCGGTGGCCGCCCTTAGCATGATCTTCTGCAGCGACAGCTCTGGGAACTGGTAGAATGTCATGGTCAGCACGATCACATAGATGACCATCATGGGGTTCATGACCAGCGTGGCCAAACGGACCGAGTTCCTCAGCGTGCTGCGCGAGTTCTCCTCCTTGGTCTCTAGCGAGATGACCAACGGCACCGTCAGCACGGCCGCAAAGAATCCCAGGGCAAAGTTGAGCAACCCGATGACGATCAAGGCGCAGCCATAGATCAGCAGGAATGCCACATGCAGCAGCTCCAATCCTCCAGGCGGCAGGACGACCACAAATGGCAGGATGAAACCAATGAGTGACAGGAAACTTAGCACCGAGGTGGTCAGCGGAGCGGCGCCCATGGGAATCTCGAGGAAGTACTGCTGCAGCGGCAGCACGTTGCACAGGAAACCAATCAGCAGGGTCGCAGTGAGATATATCAACACCGAGCCATAGGGCAGCTCAAATTTATCCGGTTCAGAGTCAGGCTCCAGTTCCTCCTGCTGCTCCTGCTCCCTGACCAAGCTCGCCGGTGTTTCTTGTTCAGCATTGGTCACCGGCAACGTGGACCACGTTAGATAGGCCTTTACAAAGGCACAGGCCACCAGAGCCACCAAAGCGGGCATATAATCTCCGATGGAGATGTACCGATCATTGTTCACGATCACATAGAAGAAGAAACTCTGGTGGAAGCGCTCGAGCAGATTGTTTAGACTCCTGGCTATCCCTTCGATGGCTTTTAACAGAGGCACCGCCGCAGATCCCGGACTTCCTTTCAGCGTGGCATGGGTGGCCCTCCGATTAGCTGCTATGGTCAGGGCATCAATCCGATAGCGGTGGAAGAGACCGTGATTCCCGTTAGGCACACCCGACGATTGGCTGGCCAGCATGGTGAGCATCTGGCGAAGATTCTGCTCAAAGGGGGACTGACTATGGCGCCGCTTCTTGCGCGGCGCCTGTTTATAACCTGAGGCGATACCCTCGCGGGCCATAATCCTCTGCACTAGATTGAACATGTCCAGATTGGGCAGCTTGCCATTCAAACCCTCGATGCGCACATCCACATGATCGATCTCCAGATCCTGGACTTCAATGTTTAGGGCAGCTTGCAGCGAGCCGGCGCGAGCGGGCAAATTTCCTGGACGCAGATACGCCTTGCTCACATCCAGAACCCGATCTCCGTCGTGATAGGCCTCCAGCCAGGCCTGCATGCCGAGCTGCTCCTGTTCGGTGACCAGGAAGATCAGATCCTTGGCCCAGTAGTTCTTGCGCCTCGCAAAATCGGCAAAGGCTAGCAGGAGCGGCACGCTGGCCGAGATGTCCGTGTGCACAGAGCTGGCGGCGCGATAAGGAGCGGAGAAAACAATGCCCTCCGTGGAGGCAATCCTCGGTGCCCTCAAAATTCCGTAGATGTTCTTGCCGTGATACTCCTTTCCGCCGCCAAAAGGATAACGCAGTGTGTAGTTGTGGGTGTGCGTCTCCAGCCCGAACTCGTTCATCTTAGCCGCAATCCAGGCGTGCGGCGTGGTGGACAGGTGATCTTTGCGCTCGCGATGCAACTCCTCTAGCAGCTGAATGGCCAGGCGATTGGCATCGATGCGGATCTCCGGGTAGACTAGGCCTGTCAGGAGTAACACTTGATATTAGAGGGCTTCGTTGGACAGTGGAGGATGCAACCCACCTGGGGAAAGGGCATTCTCGGAGAGATATGTCCCGTGGTTAAACTCCGGGAGCGCCAAACAGAAGAACCAGGCCACACCCGCCACAAAAAGGGCGTAGCACACCAAGCGAACATGTCGCGCCAGTCCGTCCACCAGTTTACTCTGCGTCGATATCGACGGATCGGACAGCAGGCCCATTTTCGATCCCGCGCAGCTTATCCTGTGTATATCCCTAATCACAACAACAGAAGTTGGTCAATTGCGGCCCGGCGAATTGGAGATCTATCGATGCGGGCGCTATCGATTACGGATTGTATGACGATATCGATTGAAAACGCCCGATAGCGAGGAGCAAAAACGCTATAGTTCTTAGAGCTTTTAAAACAGGAATTAAAAATTAAGATATTAAAAAATTATAGTTCTCTAGAAAGGAGAAAAGTAATATATACATATATACATACAAATATTCGAATGAAATTGTCAATTGAAATATTGTTAAACGAAACGTTCTTTGGGTTTTTGTTTTTCCTTGCTCTCATTTGATTTGTTTTTATATTTTATTTTATTAAAATAAAAATATTGGTTAGCCAATTAAAACAAGCAAAGTTTAATGTTCAGTTTCTCTTGAGTTTTTATTGGACAGATATATTAATAAAATAAAATGACTGGCTGTCTCTAAGTATGTATTCTTTTCTTTTTGCTACGTTAATGTAACGAAAAACGTAAAACAGGACACAGAAATGTACTATTTGTCTTTAAACAAAATTAAAAATTTCATGTTATTAGTTTCTTGGATTTTTTAGATACCCATTAAAGAAAAATGTTTAAGGTCGACGGTTTTTTCCAAATTAAATTGATTGGCGTATTGTGACAAAGGAGGCTTTAGACATTCAAAAATTAACTCGTTTGCAGTGAACATGAATATTGAAATAAATATTTTAGAAGTAATACGTTTTAAATTGCTTATCAACTCCAAAGAATCACTACTCCAAAAAACTAAAGCTTAAATCAGAGTTTATACATTTTCTTCAAACAATAAGGGTTACAACAACCTATCCGTAAGATTCCCTATCAACTAGCATTGGATATCAAATATTTAAATACAATGTAATGTAAGCATTTCATTGCTTACTGTTTTGAAATCTCCAGTGATTCAGTTTTAAGTATAAATATATATATTAGACCCCATAGTTTATACTTTTGGAGTGTTACAACAGCCTATTCCTACGCTTCTTATAAAATATGAAAAAAAAGTTTCTTAATCGTCATCATCAATAACAATAATTTGCGATGATAGCGGGACGGGGTCCGGTGGTTCCGTATGCTAGCCGGAACTGCCTGGAACTCTGGCCGGAACTGCCGCCGCAGTATGAGGTCTCCATACGAGGTAATCGGTGTCGATGGTCAGCTTGGGCTGCTTGAATTGCGGCAGTTGGAGATGATCGTGAATGGTCTTGGCAGTAACGCATATGACATTCTGCCCCTTCCAGTACTTGATCATCTTCATGGACTGCAGAGTGTAGATGATGTCGTCGTGGGTAATACCACTCATATCGCTTAGCTCCTTAATTGCGACCTGTTCCGGCGCGCAGCGGTTTTTCATGAGCTCCAACAGGGTGTACGCCCAATAGCTGCGGTAACTCAGCCTTCCGAGATCCGAAAGCGGCTTTTCCGGACTCCCGATAACGCCCTCCTTGCGTGACAACTCATAGCTAAAGGCAATTAGCAGCTTTCCGAATCCCTTGCGCTGATGCGGCGGCAAGACGAGAATGCAGGCCACATTGTTATTGTCTAGCGACTTCTTCTCCTTGGAAAAATAGCCCACAATGTGGCTGCCCTCCTTGTCAGTCTCGCAGAGGATGTAAAAGAAGAACGGATCCATGTCGAAGTACAGGACCTTGTGGTCCAAAAAGAGCTTGGCCATCAGGCAGAGCAGCTGGCAGTATAGTGACTCCTCCTTGCCATTCACCTCGTAGATGGATATGTTGCCCTTCCGGTATATCTCCCTTCCGGGTGGACGCCTTCGTTCGCATTCGTACAGATGATAGGCGTAGCTATCCCGGAATCGCATATACTTCAGGCAGTATTCGCAGACATACAAGGTTCTTGCCTTGCCGTATTCCTCAGGGAAGGGACTAAAGTACCAGGTGTCGATCTCGTAGTTGCCAAACTGCAGCTTGTCAATATACTTAATCTTGGTGATGGACTCGTGCTCCTTCTCCAGTGCCGCCTGCGAGGCGGTTAACTCTGCATGGCTCTTCTGCACGTGGTTAATCTCATCGTAGCGCCTTTTTTGGTAACGTGTCATTTTCCTGTCGCTGTAGTCATAGCGATTGTTCTCGCAATAGGACAGATAGTAATCCTTGTTGCCTGCTCGCTTTTGTCGCTCGGCGGAGGAGGCAGCTGCTGCCGCGGCCGCCTGTTGGGCCAGCATCTCACGGCTGGTACTGGGCTGATCGGGGGCCAAAGGTGGCGCCGGCAGTACAGTAATACCGCCCAAATCATCCGCGTTGTCCGAAATCCGGTGCCGGCCCACCCAGCCATCCAGACGGCGATTCAGACCCACATAGTGCACGTAATACTCTTCCGGAGAGGCCGCATTCTCCGTAGTTCGTGATTGCAGCACCTGGCCGGCGTGCACGGTACCATCATCACGTCGAATGTAGTAGATCTTCTCCGGATTCTCGTTTATGTCGATCTTCTGCATCAGCGGATCGCCGCCCGTCCTTATCACCGTCTCCCTGGAGGTGCTGTCGTGCGTGTCCATAGTCATCACATCATCATCGTCCTCCTCCTCATCCTCTTCATCATCCTCGCTGCTGCTCGTCTCGCTTTCGTCTTCGGAAATGGCCTCGACATCAGCGCTGAGTACAGTTTGGCTGGGCAAAACGGCCGGAGGTGGCATATAGCGCTGACGAGGATCGCGGGGCGCCTGGCGGCTGGGTGGTTGGATGACCTGCTTCTGCTGCTCAGTATAAGTGACCTCCTCCATATAGCTAACGCGCGTATAGCAAATGCGCTTGGAGGACATGCCAACTGTGGTTGCAGGTGACATGTTGCGATGGGAGCCGTCCCGCAAGTAGCGAGCACGCATATGGATGGACTGGCTAACGCTTGGTGGTTCCTCGCCATCATCGGTGGGCGAGGCGGGCGTTTCGGGTACCTCATCTTCAACAGGCGGCGGAGGTGGTGGCGGTGGTAGTCCCAGTTGTGGTGCTCCCTTTAGACGAAGAGGAGCAGGAATGGTGACCACCTCGGTGATAATGGCCTTGGTTGGCGCATCCGGATCCATGACGTAGTCGTTTATGTTGGAACCACTGTCATACGGGTTGATCATCTTATTGGAAGAAGGCTTATCGTCGTTATCTATATCCTGGTCAACCTCCACTTCCTGCTCTTGTTGGAGATCCCGATCCTGCTCCGCATTCTTCCCCTGCTCTTGATTCTGAGCCTGCTCCTGCTGTTCCTGTTCTGGAGGAGTATCATCCGCCTCACTGATATTGTCGTATCGCGAGGAACTGGAACCACTGCCATAAGTGTTGATGTCGGCCACGCAGATCACAGTATTGGAAGAGGGGTCATCTTCGGTGTCTATGTCCTGTTCCAACCCCACTTCCTGCTCTTTCTGGCGATCCTGACCCTGATTCTGATTCGGCATATTCACCTGCTCCTGATCCTGAGCCTGCTGCTCCTGTTGTTCTGGAGGCGTCTCCTCCGTCTCGCTGATATCGTCGTAGCGAGAGGAACTCGATGTGCTGGTGGAACTGGTGGAAGTGCTGCTCGTGGGAGTGCTGTCCTCGGAAATGGGACTGATGCCGCGTTGCAAACGCTTCGTTGATGGCACCGACTCCACGATCTCCTCCGGTTGTGCACCACTGAGGTCCAGCGACTGCTCTGCCGACTGGTCCGAACCGCTGACATCCAGACTGGCGCTCAATTCGGCAGCCGCATCTTCGACCGGCGTCCTCGGCGGACCGCCTACTGCGTACGCGTCACCTTGCTCCTCCGCCGGCTGCTCCTCCTCTTCCAGGTGCTGCTCCTCCACGTGGCCCACGCTGGGCGTCTGTTCCAGCTCCGCATCAGACATAATTGCCCTCTAGAATCCTCCAATTGCGTGTTATTTTAACTCTTTTGTCAAATTAAAAGAATTGCTTGCGTTACAATCGATTGGGAAAGAATCTATCGATATGTTTCGTTGACGCTATTAACTAGAGTGCACTGTTATCGATATGTGATTTCGATACTTTGGCACTTTTAAAAAGCATGTTCTAGAATTTTCTTATAGTTAAATAAAATAATTCTTAAGCTAAGCAATAATTCTGAAACATCTTTTTATTTAAAACAAATTAAAAACTCTAGTGCCATATTTGTAAGTCTAAAACTTTTAAAATATGTACATTCTTCAGTTATTTATTTTTAAAGAAAATCTCATTAATTTTATGAATTATTATTTGCATTATTATTTCGTTTGATTCCCAATTTTATTAACATTAAGTCTTATTTTTGCTTTTTATTATTGGTTACCTTTTTAATTATACACATATAACACTTTTCTGTCCTATGAAGTATGAATGCAAAATAATAATATAATAAATTTGTAAACGCATTATATAAAAATAATATTTTAAATCTCGACGTATTATTATTTTTTTTAACTATAAAACTTCTTTATGGTCAAATATTTACTAAAATTATAATAAAAGTTATTTCTTTATTATCCCAAATTTTTATTATTTAAAATAATAATTTAGTTTGTAATTAAAAAACCCATTTGTCTTTTAAAAGTATTATTTTTATTATCTCCTGGTTTAACTATTCATACTTAAAGTTTCGATTAAACACAAACACAAGCCCTTCAACCAAAAATAAATAAGTATTTTTCAAATTTTTATTGAACATCTATCCTACGGAAATAACGCGCAAACAATTATTGGTAGTATATGTATGTATATTGCTAAATACAGACAGCTAAAAGCACAGTATGAATTTGGAATTCTTAAAAAATCTTAAATGCATCGATATAACAAATGAAGAGTCGAGTTCTCTGTGACGTGAGGGTAATGCAATATGCAGCATGCAAATATGCAGAGACCATTACATAACCCCGCCGAGTATAGATCAGATCGTGGGTTCCGTACATATATAAGTTATATATATCTATATAAATGTGACGCGTGTTCGCTATGGCCACCGTTTCGACAATAGAGATTTGGATTAGCATCACATTATGTGTTGACTAGGATGATCCCGATGATCCTGCACAAGCTCGACACAGACTAGCGCAGGTTTAGCTGTCTTTGCTGGCCGCGATCGTAGAATAGCAGATAGGCGGGGACGCTCAACACCTCGTCGATGCTCACCTCCCGCACAATCGTATCGGAGGTGTAGAACCATCTGGGGGTAGCAAAATTTCGTGTTTATATGTATATGGATTATTTGGAAAGTTATGCAGTAACTTACCTATGTGCATTCCGCAGCGAACCACGCCTGTAGGTCACAAAGTGACCGCTGTTCGCCTCGCCCGAATGAACCACCACGGCCAGCAGGCGGTACAGATTCTTGGGGAACATCGTGCCGAAGCCCTCGCCGCCACCCACGCCATTGTTCATCGGCAGACTGGTGGAATATAGAGACATCGTCGAGCCCCAGGGAGTGCCAGCCTGCAAACATAAGACAATTTAGCATGGGCTTAAAAATAAAACTATCTTGAAGGGTTAATCAATTATATATTAGTTTTATCAAGATTATAAAACCTCAGACTAATTTATAAATTTAAATGATAATTCATGCCATCGTAAAATTTAAAATTTGGAATAAAACAAAAACTAAAAGCTCAAATTAAATGAAAATTAGGCAATACTTAACCTTTTGAGAAATGTATTATATGTATTAGTAAACTTCCTTATATAATTGATAATTAAGTCCAAAACTTTT
This sequence comes from Drosophila kurseongensis, assembly GCA_018153305.1. Classification (NCBI taxonomy): domain Eukaryota; kingdom Metazoa; phylum Arthropoda; class Insecta; order Diptera; family Drosophilidae; genus Drosophila; species Drosophila kurseongensis. Next base: position 4,387,205 of record JAECXX010000141.1, read on the forward strand.
CAAATTTTTGAAAGGGGTTATTTACACAAAAGAGAAAGAGATAAAAAAATATTTGTTGCATTAACAAGAAACAAGAATGGAAGAGAACTTTGGCAATCCAAACAATAATAAAGTATTCTATATTTCGATGCTTAAAAACAGATAAAACGTCCGTAAAAAAAGGTTATGGGATTAGAAGTGCGGGTTTTTGCTTCATTATTAAAATGACGAAAAATCGACCCTAAAAGACAAACCAGGATTTAAACACAGTTTTTTAGAGAATTAAACCACAATCTGTACGAAAAGTTATGGGCTTAGAAGTGCAGGTTTTTGGACACTTTTCTGCAAAGCCATTTTTCGAGAATTTGGAAAGGGTCACCCCTTATAGAAATGACGAAAAATCGACCATAAAATAAAAAGTAAACTGAAAACACAGTTTTTTAGAGAATTAAATCACAATCATTTAGAGATATGCCACTTTAAAATCGGATGTCCGTAGGAAAAGTTATGGGCTTAGAAGTGCAGGTTTTTAGCACTTTTCTGTAAAGCCATTTTTCAAGAATTCGGAAAGGGGTTTTATCATTGCAAATGACAAAAAGTCGACCAAAATATAAAAAATAAACTGAGAACACAGTTTTTTAGAGAATTAAAACACGATAATTTAGAAGTAAGCCACTTTAAAATCGGATGTCTGTACGAAAAGTTATGTGCTTAAAACCCATTTTTCGAGATGGGGTTTCACCATAAAAATGAATCGAAAAAAATCGAAAAAAAAAAAAAAAAAAAAGATTTGCCCACAGATTTTTAGCAGATTAGATATTAGATATCGTAAATTTCCATTCCAATATTTTGATTAACAATAAAAGACCCACATAGTTTGATTTATTTTACCTGGCTGTTGAGATGCGGCTGGACAAAGCTATACGGCGCCATGGAGAGGCTCTCGGGGAAGTGAACGTAGTCCTGTCGCTTGCAGATCTGCCCAGTTGGCAGCCACACCGTCCTCGCCACATGGATGCAAAGGCAGGCCGGCAGTTTGGCAAACGTAACCGATTTGGTGTGCGTGGTCGTCTCATTGCAGGAATCGCACTTGACGTCGCTCAGATCCTCCGATGTGATATAATCGCTGAGCAAATGGCCCAAACTCAAGCCAGTCCTGCGCTGAGGCGGCAGATTCAAGGTGATGCTATCGAACTTATCATACCGCACCGCCGACTTGGAGCCGCAGCCATTGCACACGATCTGTGCACCCATGGCGCCCTGAAACGGATGCGCCACCTGGCTGGGCATCATGTTGGACCAGATGGACACCCGTCCGGGTCCGCGATGCAGACGCTCCAGTGATCGACACGAACTGGACACCCGGCGACTGAGGTTCTCCTCCTGGGATTGTGGAAGTCGCGGACGCGACATACGCTCGCCGCCCAACGTGGGTGTAGCCAACGATTCCAACTCACTAGCTAGCGGAAAGCCAAAAGGTGTCCCTGGTGAAACAGCATCCAGGAGCAGGGAGCCCAAACGATCGTTGCCCTCGCGTTCGCAAACGGAGGCCGGTGAATCCGGCGTGTGCGCCTCCGAACGTACCAATCGCTGCAAACTGGTGCTCTCGTCGTACTCCATGTTGAGGAAATCGGTGAGCATTGCACTCGAAGGTCTATTCGGTTGATCTCCGATCCTTTGGCTGGCTCCCAGGCCTGCTGCCATGGAGTTAATCGGCCGGAAGCCTCCTATTGGAGTGGCTGTGCCGGCAAAGCTACTGGTTTCATCGTTTTCCGTTGGCAGAGCATCCGATAGACAGCCCAAAGGTTGTGGGCGTATGGCCTCCTCCTCGAGGGAGGACAATAGAACATGGAACAGCTCGTGAGCATCGTGCTCTTCCTGAGGTATGACCCAACCCAGGGCATTTAAGGCTCGTAGCACAGCGCCCGGGGAATGGGGATCCCCTCGCAAGGTAGCATGGGTGCCATTGACCACTTCCAGGGTGTTCAGCATCGAGGTAATCAAACTCTTTCGGTCTGGCGAGGCATTATTGTACAATTGCAGCCAGGCAATGAACTGGGGACATGCGGCCATCGCCTGGAGCAGGGTGTTCAAGAAGCAAGTCCTTCCAAAGTTGTGGAGACCGGCGATTTGACCACGACGTTGGCGTAACCGGGAACCTGAAAATGTGGACGTTACAGGGGGTTCCATTTAGGGCAACTATGTAGATCTACTCACCCGAGGGACCCCAAAATACAAAAGCTCCCACAACGGCGGCCACCGTAACTCCGGCGGCCATCAGAATCTTTTCGCTCTCCATGGATTTCCAGTGGTTTTCCGGTGCCAAAAACCTACAGCATGGAGGCCCTAAGTGCGGGAACTCCTGATCCCGCTACAACCACAAACAGAGCAACAATTCCAAAACGAAAAAAATTGTAAATTTTGCCCGAAAAAATTTTTGTGTCTGATCTTGTGTTGTAAAGTATTTCGATTCTTAACACCTCGCAACACTGCGAGGGGCCATTACGCAACACTGGCCCGCTGTGTAATTATCTGTATCGCTGAGGCACGAATATAATCGAGTTTTAAGCGCTGCAATTGTGTAGTTTTAAAATGACAGTTAAGGCTACGAACATTGAACCACTGAATGGAAAAGCAAACCTTTTTATTGCCTAAATCATGTCCCAAAAATGTCTTCATTCAATGATTTTAGCTTTAATCTCTAATAATATTTGAATGTAAATCAATATTTTGACCAATTTGAATGTTCAAAAATTCCGATGACTGAAATGAGGAACTATTTTTGAACAAGTAATTTTATGTTAAATATAAAGATTTGTAACACAAAACAATTATTTTACAATTTATTAAAATTAATTAAAAACAAAACACTCCACTGTGGAGGCTATCGAAATTGAATTCCGATAGGCGAACAGCTGTGTTGAAAAGGGGCAGGGGAATGGAAAAAACAAAGCAAACACAACAAACAAGGTTTTTAAAAATCGAAACGGAAAAACATTCGGAAATTGGTCGTCGCTCGTGACAGTTGATAAAATCTGCAGAAGCTCGGGTATAAAAATAATTATCCTGGGGGTTTAAATTAAAGAGGGAAAAGGCAAGTGGAAATTAATTGCAAAATTTGTGAGTGATTGTGAAAGGTGAATCAGCTGTGGGACAAGAAATTCATTGAGATTCTGGAACCTTCTCGTTGGTTTTGGATACTTTTAAAGTAAGTAATGGGTCTATTTTTTGTCCACCCACTTTACAGCGTCCTTGTGTCCATTTCCCAATTTTCCAATTTTCCCAGCTGAGTTGTGCTGCGCAATATACACGGATACACACACACGCGCGATTTTTAATATGTTTTCTGTTTTTGTTGCTGCTTTATTGCGCCGTTTGTTTATGTCGCCCATTCGTTGTGCAATTTGCTCCCATTTTCCGCATTTAATTTTGGAAACTGTGCCACGCTGCTCGCCAAATTGCATATTCTAGAATTTTCTAGAATATTCAAAAGCTTAACATTTCAATGTTTATTCAAGTCTTTTGCGTTTTTTCTTTGTTTCTTTGTCCCACGCACACTTGTTAGGTTTGAGTGTGTGTGCGAGTCACGTTTAACGGTTTTCCCTCGTGTGCTGTTGTCTGCGTACAGTGAATATTGCCTAACAATATTGCGAAATTGGTATTTCAAACAATAATTTTTGATTAGGAAATATGAAAACCCAAATTCAATGTCAAAATTGCTCTTAGAGGAATTATGTATAGAGCAAAACAAGTTTTGGTTACATATTTTGTGTTGAGAAGTTGTCTAGTTTGAATTAATTAAATTCCAGCAAACTATGAACAAATTTTATTAAATTTATTTGCAAAATAAAAACGGATTCAATTTAAAAGTAATCGAATTTCATATTTAAAATAATGCGCCAATTTATGTCATGCTTTATCTTCAGTATTAAAAAAAAAATATTTGTTTCATAGCCGAATTCTATCAAGCATTTACATAAATAATTGTGGCATATTTTATATTATATTATGTTACCAATTTCAAAGCTGTTAATAATAATTCAATACTGATAAACTATTACTATTACTTATTATATTTTGTACCAACGCACAATTCTTCTCCAATGTCATTATTTATAAGGATATTTTTCTCTTGAAAAGCTTATACTAATACTTTATATTTGGTAAACATATGAGTTTTTCCCTAATCAACAGCAAGTATTATCTAAAAGAGTCTTTTAATTATGACTTTAAAATCTAAATTTGCAGTTTCTGATTTAGAAATGTGTGCATTCTCTTTTGTATATGATTCCTTTGTTTAAATACATAGTTATTGCTCAATCAAAACCAAATATAGATCTAAAAATACAATTTTTTGTCTCTGGAAAAAAAAGAGACATAAAGTTGCATGAAATAATGATTTGTATCCGGCATCCACTGTATTTGAAACCCCCTTTGAACACTTTTCAGGCGAACTGACCCCGAGCCGAGCTTCATCAACGACCTCAAACAAAGAACAAAGAAAGCGCAACTGCAATTGCCATAAAGCCATATATCCATATATAACTGGCTTTAACCAGTGGTAACCAACAAAGTCGCTTTTGGTCAAAACCAGTTGCTGCAGCTGCCTAACGTCGCATTTCCGCTAGAAAAGCAGACAGCAAAAAGTTAGCAACGAACATGGATGCCCAGGAAAAGAGGAGCGGACAATCCGGTGGCCAGGATGAACTGGAGGAGCGGCGAATCCGGACGGACAGCGAGAGTTCCGTGGACAGCATGACGCGCTTTGTGCTGCCCAGCTTAGATGGCACTCCGCCGAAGATCGTCACCCTGGACGAGGTGTCCAGCATGTTCAAGAACCTGCGGAACATGGAGCTGGCCCACGAGATAGCTCTCAATCCGGAATTCAAGCTGCAGAAGTACGAACCGCCTTCGGATAGGTAAGATTATTATTCACATAAGTATTATCAGATAAATATTATTATTTTGATAACTTCTTAGATTAATAAGTTCTAATTTTTTATAATAATCTTGTGATTTTAATATTATAGCTTAAAATTTGTATTCTTAAATCGATATTATCAAAATCATATTTACAATGTAATAAACCCTAACTGATCCTGTTCATATCACCCTTTTTAACCCACAGTTTGGAAGGATCTATCAAAAAGATGGTGCATAAGGCTTTCTGGGATCTGCTGCGCCAACAATTGGATCGCCAGCCGCCTTCCTACGACCAGGCCATCCGACTGCTGGCCGAGATCAAGGAGATGTTCCCCCAGCTGCTGTCGCCCAACAACGAACGTGCTTTGTCCCACATCAATGAGGTGCTGGATGATGCGGTAATCCGTCAGCAGGCGGAGCGTGGAACCCTTGACTTTCGGTCGTATGCCAACTTTGTGATCAACATCCTGTCGCGATCCTGCTCGCCGGCCAGGGACGATGCGGTGGCCGCTCTGCGGGAGATCGACGACGTGGTGGACACGTTCCGCAGCATCCTTGAGCTGATGACCCTGATGAAGCTTGATATGGCCAACTTTATGCTGGCTCTGGCGCGTACCGAAATCGCCGCCAATTCGGTGCAGTACGAGAAGGAGAAGTTTAGCAAGTACCTCCGCGAATTCCATGGAAATGGTGGGTCTAGTTGAGAACCTCAAAAGTTGATTGTAAACGATGAAGCGGTAGATACCAAAATATAAAGCAAACACCTTAAATAACACTTGCAACCGATTCATCACTTACAACCAGCTGAAGATAAGTTATAAATCTTGATAATAACTTTTATTTTATTTTATTTATTTCCAGCTGGTTTTCCGGCCACTGAGGACTGGCTGCAGCGTCATCGTTCCGGCAGCAACATGGATGAGACCATTTACAATGCCTATATGCAGCTGATTGACTTTCCGGCGGACAAGGAGTTTCCGGAACTGTTGCGCATCGACAAGGAGCGCTTTGCCGGCCTGAGTTGGCGTGCCCAACGTTTGATTTTGTGCGCCTCGCTCATCTCCATTGCCCAGAGCACACCCATCATTTCCCAGCGACGCGAGAATCGCATCAAGCTGTCCCAGCAGCTGGACATCATTGTGCAGGATGTCAAGAACCAGGAGTGAGTTTTCATAGCCTCTATCCATGCACGTGCATCATTTCATTTCACCCTTACTTACAGCCAAGTAGCCACTGCCATTGAGAGCTGCTACGAGCAGATCCGCTCATTTGTTAACAAGGCCCTGGAGCAGGAGAACATGCCGGCGATGAGTGATGCCGACCAGGCGGCGCTCAAAAACCAGGTGCTCAAGCTGGCCAACAAGGCTTCTCCAGTCCCCAGTTTAATGGGTGAGTACATTTTTTTTAGCTTTTTGTGTACGATCTGATTTGTATAAAGAGATTTCTTGTTGTAAAGATTATATTGTGTGGAATGAAAATTTCTTTGTAAGCTAAGAACCAGGAACCAAGTATTTCTTGCCAAGTAACTGGCATAGTGATTATTACTATGTTTCCTATGTGAGCTTTTTTAACCAATTGTACTGATTGAATCATTTTGTATTCCTAATAATAACACTTTGTTTATCTCTTTGCAGCCAAGCGATTGGATGGCTATGTCCGCGTGACCCTGCGCTCCAATGGCAGCATTCCGCCGCCGCCTGCAGGATTCGTTGATTTCCAGGAGGAGCTGGTTGCATTTATCGCCTCATTTCGGCGCCTTGTGTCCTACAACCATGCCGTGTTCGGGGAGCACTTCCACCAGATCCTCAACAAGACAATGTCCGAGGGATCTCAGGCGAACGAGGAGGCTACGCCAACCGGGAGTGGAGTGACCGCTGGACAGGCTCAGACTGCCAAACCCTAAGGAGGAAGGCGATAATTCGCGTTTTAGGCAATACACAATATTAGCATACAACACTCAGATACACCTGTGAGCAAAGGGACGATGGAGGAGATCTGATGTTGAGGCAACTGGAGTGGCGGACAGCATCTCCCTGGAAAAGGAAGCGAGCAGATTCTACGTTTCTCCCAATTTCGCTGATGATTTTTCATGTGACACTTGCGTAGAAATTTTGACGCACACCCGTAACCACCAAGAAGAACTCAAAAAAACCGAAGGAAAGCCATTATATCCCACCTGGACAACAAAAGGGATTTCATTTGCGGCGACTAAACGAAGAAAATGGACTGTGCTGGGGCGTCTGTGATAACAAGAATATTCAAGTTATAGATAAAACCCTTCTGTGGGGCCTACCAAAGCGGACTCTTTTGTGTGTGCTCCTCATTTAATTCTGATCGGCTGCAGATCGGCTATCGACCAATCATATTTTTAGCCCTCTACATGAATACTTACAATAAATATATATAGATTATATACATGTGTACCCTAACCCCTGAACTAATCCCTTATTTTAGACACCCGTAACCCTTACGATTGTAACCCTAATTGCGTTTAGTTTAATGGTTCTATTGATCAGTAGGGATTCGACCGCGTGAATCGTGCAAAAGTGAAAGGCAACTGGCGTGCATTAAGATATATCTTTATCTAGTTTACCGATAATCGAAATAAAGAAAAAAAAATTTAAATCTAAAGTTTTTGTATTGAAGGGCAAGTATTTTAGTTGAAACATTTTTTCATTGTTCATAGCGTATTGACATATTTACTTTTTTTTAATATATAAACGTAAGTCGCGATTTTTATTTAAATATCAGTAAATCGATATTTTATTAATGTTTGAATTTCGATTAATCGAATATTTGCCAGTGCTGCCAGATCATGAAAGTAATGTGGGTGGTTGTATAAGACCCGCTAGATGGTGCTTTATTCACTATTTAATAATGGCGGAGCTGCCAGATCAATGGAATAATATGTAATAAATTCCACTAGATGGCGCTGCAGCAACGGTTTTTAAAACTTAAAAGGTTTTTAGTATAGACTTTTGTATTATTTGAATTAGTTATAAACTAAACAAACGAGAGTTTTAGGAATATCACGAAAAAGACTCTTCTTGACCTTGCTCCAGATTTAAATACTACATTTAAGTCCGAGACCTTCCCTCGTTTCCATTTTCAATTTGATTTTCGTTTTGCGTTTCCATTTTCCCCATTTACGTTCGCTTTTGTTTTTTGCCCTTATTTGGCTATCTGAACGAAGCAAGTGTAATACAGATAAAACTATGAGTACATTCGATCACTGAATAATTCGAACTTATTCACCCAGAAATTCGAAATCGATATCACATGGAACCTATAGTTTCAGGGCTAAGCACTTTCGAAATTCCCCCTAAAATCCCCAGCTTGACCATGTTATCAAAAATATATTTATCATCATTACTTTATTAATTTCATTTCCTCTTATTCACCCAAAAAAAAGAAAACCGATATTACGTAATCGCAATGGCAATCTTATCAAAGGAACGGAACGGAATGGATCGTTACCATTATCATTACCGTTAGCCAGTCGCCATGACGTTGATAAGGCAAAAAACCAGAGAATCGTCCGCCGATTAGATTAACAGCCCGTTCTGTTCTGCCCGTGGTTCCATTTTCTTACGACCCAACACTTATTCAGCTTTATAGCCACTATCATACTATATACTATATACCACAACTCGATCGTTTTAGGCCGCGTAAAGAGGCGGTATGGTGCTTTTACTGGGGGCCATAACACCTGAGGTGCCCCGAAACGGGGAAATACTGAGATCCAATTCGATAGATGAAATCATTGGCGATTGCCAAATGGTTCAGCTTACTGGGGAATGGGGCTCGCTACATATGGGAATTACTTTCAAAGATTGTAATACATAAGCATAATAAATGTAAACATATTTTTAAAACCGCAGTGCTCAAAATACAAGCTTAAATATTTGTGTGTTTAGGTCATTTAAAAATCATTTAGTTGTGCGTCAGTCTGAGATACGTAACATAAAAATAACAATAATTATCGCATTATGACGCAGGTTGGGGAGTTTGGATAAGATACGCCCTATATGGCAGGCATAGAACCTGGAAGTAGGGAACAAGACATGATTTCGCTGATCATGGGAATATTTCATTTGGCATCTGTAAAGTTTTTATCATCACAAGACAGCAAACGAAATGGTTCTTCTATCAATATACCCCACCCGCTTTCCCATTGATCATAAATGTCACCGCTGATTGACTGCCGAGTAGGAATCGAACAGAACCACAGACCTTGAACGATCGTTGCTGATATGATATGGAAATATCGACAAGGGCATTACATGAAATTGGAAAAGCAAAGAGGAAGAACGCTTGACAGAAGTGTTTCAAAATAAATTGAACGCGAGGCTTGATTATTCCTAATACGACCTTCGATAACTGGGCTAACCTTACCAAAGACAAGAAAGAAGCAAGCTTCAGCAAGCCGAAGTTCATATACCCTTGTAGATGTTACAAAAATTAAATGTTTTATATTATCTATCTAGACAGCTAGATTTTCAGATCACTTTTTCGATGCCTGTAAGAAAAGTGGTCTAAGAAGGGGAGGTTTTTGACACTTTTCGGAAAAGCCATTTTTCAAAAATTTCTAAAAATTTGAAAATAAAAATGTTGAAAAAAACGGCTTAAATATACAAACCAAGATTTAAACACAGATTTTTAGATATTTAAGGCACAATAATTTAGATATAAGTCACTTTAAAATCGGATGTCTGCAAGAAAATTTATGGGCTTAGAAGGGCAAGATTTTGGTCAGTTTTCTGCAAAACCATTTTTCGAAAATTTGAAAAGGGCTTACAAATACAAAAAATCGACTCGAACCAAGATTTTTAAAGAATTAAACCAAATAATCGCACTAATTTTCATGAAAATTGGTTATGCAGGCGCGTCAATTGGTTTACGCCAATAAGTGTGCTACAATTTACATAAGTAGCCCTTTGATTAGTCTAATAATCTCTGATTCCAAATGCAAATTGCAGACTTGATATAGTTGAACTTTTAATAATGGTCTTCAATGCAATTACCGATAAATAGGGTTAAATTAGATGGCAAATGCAAGAAAATTAAAGAGTTATAAGTATGTTTTTGGTGGTTTATGTAATGGATGCTCCAGATTGATTTTAGATCTAACATTTTTACAACATTTTTTAAAATAAAATTATTTGTGAATTAGCTTTACTATGGGACTTCAGATCTGAAAAAATCTCATCCTGTTATATTGCATTACAGATTAAATATCTGCCAATGGAAGCATACTGTAGATATGTCCTACGAATGTGCTGGAAGCGCCCCTTAAAGCTCTTTAACCTTCATGATGGGTAGTTACAGAAGGTCGGGTCAAGCAGGGTTATATGTATGTATGTATGTACCATATATACCATGCTTACATATTTATATTGCAGAGAGAGAGAGAAAGAGAGCGGCCGGCAAAAAAAGAAAGGAACGCATGTGAATAATTGCACGTGCTATTTGTGAGAACCGCGCAGGCGTTTCACCGTTATTTTTCTGATGCTCTCTTTTCGGGGTAAGTTTCCCCTGAAATGCGGCGAATTCTACGAAAACCACCACCGTTATTATTGCACCGTTAATCTAATACACCACACCTATCTGCCCACACCCCCAAATCCACCTTTTTCCAGAACAAGAGAGGGAGAAATGAAAACAGCTGCAATTGATGATAATGATAAGGATATGCAAAAACACACATATGTATGTATTTGTAAATGTCAGATTTAACCTTTTGAACTTTGACATTGCGGTTGTTTTAAGCTGAAGATTTGAGGGCTGGAATTTGCGCATTTTTAAGATTGTACATCGGTGCGTAAATAATGTGCATTGCAAATATAGACGCAATTACTATATGGGACAGCTTCTGCGCTCTGAGCTAGTTTTCCCCACTTTAATAATGCTCTTTTTGGTCCGATGAATTTCAATATGATGCCCTTTTTTAGACACAAAGCAGTGAGCTCCAAAATAAGATTACACAGTTTTTTTTACATATAAGCTGAGAACTGAATGAATTTACATTGCCAAAAAACGAATGCGTACATATGTATGTATGTATGTATGTACGTAATTCACGTGGCTTAGAGTAGAGTTACAGTAGAGTTTGGCTTACATTTTTGAAAGTTAACAAGAAAGCACATATCCATTTTCGAAAGCCACTAAATAATAAAACAAACCTAAAACTAATGCCTTAAGTCTATCTAGGGTTACAGCCGATCTTCCTTGACCAATTTCAGTCATATAAAGATACATAAGTCACATTTAACCTCGCGTTTCCCATTTCCTCTTCCTGTTTTTCCAATGAGCCATAAAATTAAGGCAATCGATCACTTTGCATTACATATCAATGCGTTGCTGGAAAATAGGAGGAGGTTAAATGAGAGGAAGGGGGTTAACAGAGAGCGGCTTAGGCAGCATAAAAATGTAGAGAGAGTGGCAGAGAGAGCTTCGACTGTTGCGTATAACCATATTTGGCATTGCATTTTCCCAACTGCAGTTGTGTGTATATGCTGAGCTCGCATGCAAGAGAGCACAGTGAGAGGGGATAGAGAGACAGATAGGAGTAACAGAAGGAAATAATAAAAATAAATTTGAACTTGAACTTCCCGCTCCCCGTCTCTGCGTGTGTGTGTGTATGTGGGAGTCCACGCCCCAAAAATACAGTAAAATACCCACAAAAAGACAGGCTATTATTTTCTTTATATTACAAAAAATTATTAAAATAAAATAAAATTTATATACATATGATATAAATAATTTAATTTCGAAATAGTGATATTAAACAATTATACACATAATACATATATATGGCTTTTATAATAAGAACACAAGCAACTTTCTAGAACACATAAGTTTTTGTGATATTAGAATGTTCATAAATTTAAAGTGTTCATAAATCATAAATTTTGATCTCGTGCAATAATTGTCAGGTAAACTTATAAAATTCCTCCTGTATACGTTCAATTCCACTTCTTCTTTCTTCATTAAAGCCCCGATTTTGGTAGGAGAATCTTATGTCTTATGAACACACACACATCAATCGAATGGATTTATGACGCGACGTCTACCTGCTAAGGTCCTCCGAAGATGCGATTTGAATAATAACGATATTCGATCGCCGGCAAAGTGTTTAATAATTTCTCATTTCGTTTTTAACTCCATTTGGTTGCTTTTCCCCTTTATTTCTCTTTCTTCTGCCATCTGCGTTGTGAGCGGCATTCGTAATCGCCTCCGTTTCCGTTCGAATGACTGATCAAGTGTATATAATATATATCTGGTATGGAGATGAGCTTCCTCTGACAGTGGTACCAAAACTACGGAAAAGTCAGAGCAATAAATCCATTTACGTACATACCTTGTAGAGTAAAAAAGTGTCAGAAATCCATGTGGAAGATTAAAATGCAATATTTAATTATGGTGATCGATAAAAGCAATCTAGGATAAGTTTTTAAGAATTTATTTTTCAAACCATAGTTAATTATAATGGGTTGAAAACATGATTGTTCGATGAAATATAAACAATATAATCAACTTATAATGCAAAACTATATAAGAATCATTAATAGTGTTTAACATTTTCGATGATTAGTCCTAACTAGTAACGTTGAACAAACAACTATTCATTCCCTAAAATAATCAGAAATCAAAGCCAATAAATCTTAATTCAATTACAAGAATTTTTCTTGTTATTGCAGTCTACAGTTACAACATTCTACAAGCATTTTTTTACTGTTCCCCAGCATTGTTTTTTCCTGGTCTAAGGTTGCTCTAGATCTAAATACACCTGAAAAGCGAAACCATCTCAAGGGAACATATTTTTACCGCTATAAATCGAGTGATATTGCTGTGGGTATTCGAGTGTTATTGTTGGTTTTATGCGTGCCACTGATAAGCTTAGCAAAACCAGAAAGAATCCGATATGTGTAATCAGAATATTTTTTTTCACCTTGATATAGAAGCACCTGACTCTTCTATTACTCCACAAACACACAATATGGATTTTATAAATATGTGCGTGTATTTTCTGTGGGATGACTCATTGACAAAAAGTGTAACCCTTTGATTTTCCCATCTTTAATACTATTTTTTTACGCTCTTACTTTTACGATTTCTTCACGTTTTATTCTTGCAATTGTTCGGTTTATTTCCTTGCCTTTTTTGGCTTGGCGACGGAAGTGTTTGCCAGCCACGCCCATTTTTCCACTGTCATAAATTAACACCCCCCTCCAGGCAACGTGGGAACAACAGAGTCTTAACCCTCTGTTAAACCATCTACTTTCAACCCTAGATCGTGTCTAGATAAAAGAAATTAAGCTAATGCCCGAGACATTAAAAAAATATCGTTTCTATATTAAATGAGGAAGGTAACAGAAAATCGGAGTTTGTTTATAACTTTTTATTTTAAGAAACTTATTATTGGGACTTACGATAAAGCTATACTTAAATTGACTCATTATTATCTTAAAAGGAAGTGCTGGAAGTTTTGAATCTACTTAAGATGCAAAAGTGTTTCCATATTTTAAGTGATATATTACAGATCTTATGGTGTGGCTCAGAGGGTTAACGACTTCTTAGAGTTTGGGGTCGAAGTTCTCTCCGTTCCCACTTTGAATGCAATTTTAAAGAGTTTTTCGAGAAGGGAAGAACCACACAAAAAGAAAAGAGGGTAGGGCGTTGTATACTTGACTTTATCGGGGGAAAACGAAGAAAAGGCCTCTTGAGTTGTGTTATTTAATACATTGGCATACACACACCCATATATAAATATTGTATCTGCAGTGCATATGGGTAGCACATTAATTCTACTGTTTCTTCTTATCTGGCATTTTCGGAACTCATATACAGTCATGGAAAAAATAATAGAAACGACAATTTTTTTTTGTATTTTTCAAACTTTTGTTCAGTCAATTTTTTATTTTTTTAAGTTTAATAATTTTGATTGATAGTCGATACAATTATGTGTCAAAATAAAACAAAACAAAAATTTTCAAAAAACGTAATGAACTAAAAAATAATTTTTGAAATTTTAAGGCCTGGAAAAAATAATAGAAACGACTGAGTTAATTCAATGGAAAACAGTTTTGTAGCTTCAAAGCATATTAGTTTAGATGGTAACTTTAATAAATAGTTGTGCCACTGCAATTTTTAATGACTTCGGTTCACCGGCGTCCCATTGAATCCTCCAAATTGACACAAATTGATGGTTTAATGGAGTACCACTCGAACATCACTTTCACCACAAATCTTCAATTTTTTTGGACTTAAACCCACCAATCCTATTCTTTATTATCCCCCAAAGGTGCTCTATAGGACTTAAGTCTGGGGACTGCGATTACGGCGATTCATCACAATAATAAGCGCGCAACATCGGTTAATTTCGACAGGGGACTTGTTAGAAAATCAAAAAAAATCCCTTTTCCTCGTCGAAACATCCTAAAAATGATTTGAATGCACCGGTTACAAGTCGAACCATAAGAAATATGCTGATTGGAGCCGATCTAAAAGCCCATTCAGACCGAAAGGTACCATACCTCGGCAAGAAAAATATCGGCAAACGTGTACATTTCGCGAAGGTGCATTTATTGGGCCCCAATTTGAAAAATGCTTTGTGGTCGGACAAAACCAAGATGAATTTGTTTGGATCTGATGGGGAACCACATGTAAGGCGCCCTAAGAATACTGCCCACGGCCCAAAGTACTCTATTAAAGCCGTTAAACATGGTGGTGCGAAAATCAAGTTGTGGGGATGCTTTTCCCAGTCGGGTTTTGGTCCAAAACATTGGATAAAGGAAAAAATGTGTGCCACCCACTACGTAGACATACTCGATAGCATGATGCTACCTTATGCTGAAGAGGAAATGCCATTTGAAAATAAGTTTCAGCACGATAATGACCCGAACCATTCTTCAAAGCTGGCCAAGAAATGGTTTGTGGACAACGAAGCTCCCTTGATCGAATAGCCTTCGCAGTCCTCAGACTTAAGTCCTATAGAGCACCTTTGGGGGATAATAAAGAATAGGATTGGTGGGTTTAAGTCCAAAAAAATTGAAGATTTGTGGTGAAAGTGATGTTCGAGTGGTACTCCATTAAACCATCAATTTGTGTCAATTTGGAGGATTCAATGGGACGCCGGTGAACCGAAGTCATTAAAAATTGCAGTGGCACAACTATTTATTAAAGTTACCATCTAAACTAATATGCTTTGAAGCTACAAAACTGTTTTCCATTGAATTAACTCAGTCGTTTCTATTATTTTTTCCAGGCCTTAAAATTTCAAAAATTATTTTTTAGTTCATTACGTTTTTTGAAAATTTTTGTTTTGTTTTATTTTGACACATAATTGTATCGACTATCAATCAAAATTATTAAACTTAAAAAAATAAAAAATTGACTGAACAAAAGTTTGAAAAATACGAAAAAAAATTGTCGTTTCTATTATTTTTTCCATGACTGTATGTACATATACTTTTTTTTGGGGGGAATCCACTCCGGAAGGATTCCGAGAATAATATTCTTTTCAGGCTGTGGGAGTGATTAGTCAACGGAACTGCCACCACCAGTAATCAGCAATGCACAAAAACCGAACCACCATAATTCACAACAGCTGATTTCACCCCCGTAGAGGTCCAGAGATCCCTTACCAAAATGTTGACCCACCATCCAATATTCAACTATCGACTGCACCACTGAAAACCACCCACCCACCGAAAAACCCAGAGGCGGGTGTCTGGGGTTCAAGGTTGAGCCACTACGGTGCGACCCTCATTTTGGCAATGCCAATCCCATAAGCAGATACACAGAGAGAAAGTGCAGTGATATTGTCAATATTACAATTTTAGCCGCAAAACATAATGCCAAATTTGGTTTCCCACAAAAAACGCAAAAAGTCCTTATGTATTACATTTCTGAATTCGTTGATTCCTTGAAGTATAATAGATCGTGATTCATTTTTGTAAAGATATATATTAAAATAAAAACACACTGTAGAATTAAAAATTGAATATTTAAATAAATGAATCGTAACAGCTCTTTTTCCAGTGTATCCCATCCCAAAAGCGGTCCCCGCCGAAATCCCAACCCTGAATTGTCTGTTGTCCTGCGCATTCCCATTTGGGGTGGCAATTGTAACGGCACCCACCCCTATATCTTAAATACCCTACCCTAACACCCTATATCTTTTGTATCCGGGTGAATCATTCTACTGCTGCTTTTATTTCTCCTTTCATTTTTTTTGCCAAAAATTTCGCAGAAGGGACGCAGCACGTGTCAATTTCACAAAATGTTGGAAAAGTACCCGAAAAAAAATATCAAGAGTGCAAATCCGTGATGAGTCATGGGCTTTGATTTTGTTTAATTTTCATGAAATTTTTGAGATAAGTGCATTCGAGCAAACTGCATTCCACTTTTCGTTTTCTTTTTTTTTCTTTTCGTTTTTTTATTTGAAAATGCTGAAATGGAAATGCAATTTGTTGCGGTCTGTTTACAGTCTCCAAAAAGCGTGATAAGCGATGCATCTACTAGATACATTGTTTCTCCGAATTAATATGGTTCAAACAGACCATTAAACAATTTTAAAACCTATTTGTATTTGCCTGTCTGCTCTTTTCGCTGAACTGCGTGTTCGTCTAAATTATTCATTCATTAATTGCCTCTGTGATCTCATAAATGACTCATCAATTGCTGATATCAATAACAACCCATTAGTTTAGAATCACAGATGAAAAGTTTTTAGATATGAACCTTGCTATAATTTGTTTGGACTCATGGAAGATAGTATTAAAAAAAACAAATCTGAAAACCTATTAACATTTATCATTATGAAAAACCCAAAAATATTTTTAAAAGGTTTCGCTAATATGTCTAAGGTGCATATATTTTTCCCTAATAAATTTATGTTAAGAGACCCATCAAACATCTCACAATAAACCCACAAACATTAATTTAATGCATTTTTGGAGAAGATGGAAAACAGGAAAATGGGGAAAATGTTTGTTTAGGTCGGTCAGCAGCATAGCTGGTAAATTGAGATGCTCATGCAACACACGAAGGAAAACCTTCGGGTTTTGGTTAACCCGCATTCAGCTGGATCAACATGATTCTTGACGACTGTACATTTTCCATTTTGGAATGCCTATATCCATTAAAAACTTCTGTTATTAATAATTTCTCTAAAAAGTTTTGAAAAAAATTTATTATGTAATTTATTAATCTTTGTTACATCTATGAAGCTATAATTCCCAACATGTTCTAGAATTGTAACTCTGAATAAGTAAACGGAGTCTGGCGATTATCATCACCTTTTTGTGAATGTTTTTGGTCCACGATTGCGGAAACAACTTTTTTTTCTAATCGATTGACTTCATCCAACTTTTTAGATCAGTGTGACAAGATCGTAAACCCCTTTCTCTTCCTCTCCCTTCCTCTTACAAAGTGCAGCGGTCAGTCAACGGTATTCCAAAATGACTTTCGCAAAAATTTGCCTAATAATTGAACACTAAAAATAAAAACGCCATGTTGCTGTTGTTGCATTTCTTTTGGCGAGCGTTCACTGAAATTCTAATTAGCTAGTGAAAGTCATGTTCGTCTTTCTCTTCCCCCCTTTCTCTTCACCTTTCTTCCCTAACCGTTAACCGCTTTAACTTGATCTTCTTTTGTGGCATTGCCCGTTTGCCGTTTTATTTTTATGTGATTTTGGCATTTAAAATGCAAGGGAGATCCGTAGATAAATGCCCCGTCCGTCTGATGAAGATTTGAATGGCCAACGGTTTGTCAGTGGATAAAATAGTTACCTAATAGATCGGACCCTTTATATCAAGATATGTGTAAGCGAGGGGAAAAGACGAGAAATCCGTGTCATTAATTGAATTTAAAGTTTGATTGCAGTTAGTGAACGGATCTGAAATTTTGTTGTATATTATTCTTGGGCAAATACTTAGTTCCCACAAAGAGGTACTACTTTTACCTATCCTAAAGAAACCGAAAATCACTCCCTAACTTATACTTACATATAATAAACGGATTTTCATGTTGCAATTGCCTTATATTTTATGGTCTTGCAAAAAAACATCAACAATCAACTGAGCATCCAAGTTATGAGACCAAATTTGGACAAATTATGCGAAACGAATACATGGATATGGGTTTTCGAGTGTTGTTTTTGGTTGATTTCCTGAGATAGTAAAACGGCGGATGCAACTCCATATAGAACACATATATCCCTACAACTACAGGTGAGGGGGTTTTGGCTTTGGGATTACGTATGACTACGCCTACTATCTTTGTATGTATGTTAGCCATTGAATATGGGCAACATTTTGAGTTTCCGCTTTTTAGTTTGAGTTTTTTTTTGTCGAAAATTGTTCGTTACATTTCGGCACTCACTCACACTCACGCAAACAACATCATCGATTGATCAAAACAATTTGGTTTTGTTGTTTTTGGACATTGGTTGGATGTACATTTTTGGGATAAAACCGATAAAAGCTTCGTTTTTGTTCGTTTTCCATTCAAAATGCCAACGGCCAAAAACGGGCAGCGACAGCTCAATGTCAATGGCTTCAACTTATACATATAGTATATACTGAATAGTGTATATGTGTGAGTTGCTGGAACCCAAATAAATTATACGAAATTAAATAAAAAATGCCAAAAACGTTGACATTGTATATTGTGTGTTTGTCTGCCGCTCTTTCTCTTATGTTTTTATGTCTTTGGCGAATTTATTCCGATGTCATTCGTACGCACTGAAGACCCTCGACTCGTCATGTTTTATTATCGACATTGCGAAAGTGAAAAGTCACCCAAAAGTCGAGTGAGAAATATTGAGATACTTCCACAGTTCTATTCGAATTCTTCCGTTAACAACTGACTTTCATTACGGAAAAAAAACAATAAGAATTTTTCTTCGTTTCGTATTTCCAGCCTGTCTATTAACCGTTTCTGCTACTATCATTTGAAATAGTTAAGTACACTTGAGGATAGTTAGGTAGCAACAGAGATAGAATTTTAAGATAGTTTTTTATTGAGGAATATACACCTATCTTCTTTTTTCCATCAAATTTCATATTATTTTTAGTTATCTTGTTAGGTATCTAAAACTACTTATTTTTATATAAAGGCAAAAAATTGATTTATAAACTTAGAAGACTTCCTAAATCCATTTTTCTTATAAATTTTTTATATCAAAAAAAATTTTTTTTGTATTTTTTCTGGTTGTAATGTTGGTACTCAGAGTGTTATCTTAACTTTTTTGCAACTGGATTGCTGGTGGGAAACCAGTTTTGCTTTTTTTCGGATCTTGTGCCGCTGCTTTTGCTTCTGTTTCTGTTTCTGTTTCTGCTTCTGTTATATTCTCTCCTCTTTTCCCTCCTCTTTTTTTCTTCTCTTTTCCATTCTCTTTCAAAGCCTGGCAATTTCAAACTTAACTGTCAACAATGGGCGGACTGTTCTTCAACTCTTTCACCCTCTTCATCAACACTCATCAAAACATGTTTTTCATATTTTCAAGAAAATAAAAAATAAAATATTTCATTTACATATTGTCAGCTCAGGAAAAAAAAATGTTAAGTATAAATAAGCAATATTTTCAAAAAACCTTTATTAACATTTTCATTAGTTTTTCTTCAAATTCACAGATATGTATATGTAAGTCTAAGACTATAAAAATCTTATGGAACTTAAATTGTAATATATATTTATATTCGTATCTTTTTTGGAAAACATTTTTTTAAGAGTGCTCTATTTTAACAGTAACTTTTGATCAGTGTACCGGCTCTTTATTTTGTTGTTGGTCAGGTGCTTGTGCTTTTTTCAAGCGATCGCCAAACGGTTTCCGATGATCATGGCCATTATCATCATTACGATAGCAAAGATCATCGTTTTCATTTCTTGGGATGCTTGTGTGTTTTTATGCTAAACGGTTCTCCCCAGCTCAATTATTTATAATTTGTTCGTCCGAAGCGGGATTTGGTTCATATTTTTATTTTTACCCATTTCGTGGGTTTACCGTTCAACCCGTTTAACTTTTGCCCATTGTTGTTATTTCAGTGGGTCTTGTGTTTGTGCTTTTTTTTTATTATGGATTTTGTTTTTTTCTCGCCATCATCGTGTTTATCCCTCGGATTTCGGCAATATTTTTTGCTGTTTCATATGCAAAGCAACGCCAACCAATAAGTGTACTTTACGTTTTTCGGTATGATGAATCATTCCAAAAACATGGAGTCAACTTTGAGCTGGACGTAAGTCGAACTTGTGACTCATGAGTTTATGGAAATATGTGATTCAAATATTACGTAGAATGACTAGACAATCTGAAGTACATATCTGTATTCGATTTTACTGTCAAAATAAACAAAAAATTTAAAACAGTATTTTGTTCCAATGTTTCATTGCGTACATTAATCCTAGTCAAAAATGATAAGAGAAATCTTATTATATTATTTTATTATTATTATTTTAAAGGCTAAAGCCTAGCCTCGTATCTCGTTTTCCCACTCTCAAAGTCGACCCACAGTCGTCTGAAATTCGGATGACTCACGATCTAGTTGGACATCTATAGGCTAAGCCTGGAGCTGCGTCATAGCTAAAAACCTTTAAAGCTATCACCCAAGATCGGCTATAGCGATTTGAATCGGTCAGGTGCCACTATTTCTGACTCAACATATTTTAAGCTATTGCCAGGGCACACATGTATGTACATACATACATATATTTATTTTCAGCACATTCTTATCAGCAATTTAGTTAATCGCTATTGAAATAAATACACAGTTTCACGCACTTATATATTTCATTATTATTTATTGGCTATTGGTAAAAAGTAATGGGCATACGTGTCCATCACTATATTAGTGTTTATGGCCCTGATAACAGAGCGTTGGGCGCCAATGAAATTGTTTTCCAATCAAGCCGCATAAGACTAAAAAAAAGGGAGAGAGGATAAGGGCTTAAAGATAGTCGAATGAGCAATAAGTATCAGGGTTTATTCCACTGATAATGCCAATTTTTGGATGCTAAGGAATTCATGAGGGCGGGGCAAAGAACATTCACACCACAATTTGATTACTAAAGGCACTAACGGAGCAATCTTAAGAATATAGTTTTGAAAACTAATTTTTGTAGAGCTCATACTAAGATTCATTTCGCAAAAATTTGTTTACCACAAGAAAACTGCGTAGCCCATTTGGTAACTAAAATAACAAAACAATTCTAATCCCTAGTCTTATTGATATCACAAACTTCTGTAGAAATGTTTTGATGACTAACTCAATAAGGTAACTACATAATCTAAGGGAAAACATTTTTTTTATCTTTATATAGAATTCAATCAAATATTGAACTAACAAGTATTACTCACTTGTTTTACATTTGTAGGCTTGTTGATGCAAATATTTATATACGTTAGCACAACGTTTATTTTTAATTTTATTAAATGCAATAAGTTTGCAATAACACTTCCACAACAAACCGTAATAATAAACTCCAATCCCCCACTCGTTTCATATAAATTAAACTCTTTCCACAACCCAAACGCTAATTTATCATATATTATTAGCCAGAACCTGTTTGCAAAAGCGCTCCCAAGTTCATTAACAGACTGCATTAAGATTTGCAACTAAAATAACTCAAATATACAAGTTTTTATATGCAGTCGAACCTCTACATATATGACTTGTACAATAATTGAGTTGGGGTTCTACCTTTGAAAAAAATGGTTTTTTAATAATGTTTGAATGTTTTTTTTTGTAAGTCAAAATTAATTTACAGATATCTTTGGAATTTTTAGTATTATATGTATATTTATTTAAATGCTTTTGATAAGAAACCATCTTTTTGGGAACAATTTGAACTGAGAGGAACTTCCAAAGTTGGATTATAAAATGGGTTTAAAATGGGTTCCTTGCATGTCACACCCACTGGAGAAAGGCAGGGATGGATTTACCTATCTGCTTGGCACGATCTGGAAACTAAGTACCATGAGCATTATGCAGAGTGCCCATTCAAAGCCTCACGCAATGCTTTCCGCTTTGCGCTTTCCGGCTCAATCCGGATTCCGGCGGACTTGGACTCCTGGGGGCGGGGGAGTATCTTGGCCGGGGATCTGGGCGTGGCCGGTCCTGGATGCACACACGTGTGCCAGTACACACCCACAACAACAACAAGAAAAAAGCAAAGCTCACGTGTGCGCTTTTCAATTTGTTTAATTAGAGGTAGAAAGCGCCACAAAAAAATGGCATCTTTATTTGAATTTTTCATTGCCGGCATTGTTTTGTATACCCTTTTTTAAGGACAAGTATCATTAAAAGGAATAACATATTGTAATAATAATACAATATGTTTTTTAATTAACTTCGGGGTCTATCTTTTTGTACCACATATTGGTTTCAACTTAACTAACTCTGTTTTTACTAATGTAAATGTTGGCAAACTTGGCAACCTGATGTATTACAAGGTTTCAGGGGATCATGTAAACTTTGGTGAATCAAACCACAATATCTTGGGAAAACTTGATCTGTGAGGGTATTCCGGACTTCGGTCCCTTCTACATCTCTTATTGTGTTTTTTTTTCTGTTTCTTTTAATTGACGTTACAACGCCCAGCTGATGGCAGTAGACCGCAACGGGCCAACCCTGCGAACAGCAAAAGACAACAGAAAATTTCAGAACCCCAGGCCAATCGGGAATGGGAAGTGGGTGTGCGTCGATGTGGGCCTTCCTACAATAATGCATTGCACACTCGCCATATGTACATATAAAATGTATGAGCTTGCCACATGAAAACCAGCATACACGCATATATAGAAAATTTCATTAAAAACCACTATTAGGTTTTTGTTTTTTGCAACCCACATTCTTCGCTATATACAGTAAAGGCTGGCTAAAAAACTTACTGGCCCAAAACCAGTCTTAAATGGCATACTCAATCAAATATTTCGTTTACTCTAAACAAATTGTAAGAAATATATTTTTCTATTTAGATCCAGAAAATGTATTTAGAAAGCATAACCCACTGTAAATCCGATCTTTGCGTAGTTACTTCATCATGCAAATATGTTGCTCTAACCTTATAAATGCAAGACGTTGACTGCGACTGCGGCAGAGGCTGTTTTGGCCCTGTTTTGGACTACGCCAAAATTAATGTAACAAAATACACCTAATTTATGTGCATATAATTATGGGTAGCGCGCAAAATTGGATCACAAAAAAACATGGTTATTTTTGGAGTCTTACAGAGTCCAGCAGGAAATTCGTTTCCAAAATTTTTTAAGAACTTAATATTATTTGCGTTTAGTAAATAGACTGAGTTAACTTTAAGGATCAAAATATTAAGAATAATATTAGTGAAAATATAGATTTTAATGCTTTCTTCGTCAGAAGGGTGTTTAATATGTGAGAAAAGCCAAGCAACTATGTATAAAACATTCTTTTTATACCCTTGCAGAGGGTATTATAATTTTGCTCAAAAGTGTGCAACGCAGTGAAGGAGACATCTCCGACCCTATAAAGTATATATATTCTTGATCAGGATCACCTCCTGAGTTGATATAGCCATGTCCGTCTGTCCGTCTGTCTGTTTCTACGCGAACTAGTCTCTCAGTTTTAAAGATATCGAATTGAAACTTTGCACACAGCCTTCGATCCTTTGCACGCAGTATATAAGTCGGAACGGCCAGGATCGGACAACTATATCCTATAGCTGCCATATAACTGATTGATCGGAAATGCCATAACTTTAGTGTTTGTTAAGTTAGGAAGTTGGGATTTCCTATGGGTATTTTATTTGGCCAGTCAATCCGACCTACCAAATTTCATAAGGATCGGCCGACTATATCCTATAGCTGCCATATAACTGATTGATCGGTAATGCCATAACTTTGGGATTTGTAAAGTTAGGAAGTTGGGATTTTCTATGGCTTTTATATTTGGCCAATCAATCTGACCTACCAATTTTCATGTTAAGAATGCATCATATGAATAATTTTGGAGAATATAATTCGGAATATTCTGCAAGGGTATTTCAACTTCGGCTCCGCCCGAAGTTAGCTTTCCTTTCTTGTTAAGATCGATATCCACGGCTTTACAGCAATATTTTGTATTAAGAATAAATAAACTGGGTCCTCTTTTTTTACCCCGATCTCACCACCTTCAATGCCTCGTCTCCGCTGCGTCTTAAATTCCGAAGACTGATTACAAGCTGTTTCTGCCTCTGTAGACCTCGGCACCCACGTGAGACAGAGCGACGTGTGGTTTTCGCTACTTTTTTGCCCACATTTCTTTCATTGCCAGCTTGAAACGGCTTTACTTGGCGCTAATCAGATGCGACAACAGCAACAAAAAGCACGAAAACCAGCTGCTGCAGCTGGATACAACAAAAATAAAGTCTCGCCAAAGCTGACGCCGCAATAAACAAGTCAAGAAAGCAACTAAAGAGTGGAAGTAGACAGGTGGAGAGATGCAAGGGGTCTGTCTCAAAGTCTGAGTCTATGTGGGTACAGTTGAGCCCAAAATGGTAGTACCGTCTATTACAGATACGAATTACAAACTAACTTAGTTGAAATTCTAGTTTAATTCCCGATTCCAATGGCCAGAAAGCAATTAAGATCATCAATTTACGTCATATATGTATACTTGAAATCTGTGTGACCAAGATTTAATATCAAATCAAATCCAATTTAAGATCATAAAGTTAGATCGTATAGTGATCTGTTAAACTTAACCATTTAGATGTATTGGTATTTTGTTGAATGTATTATTAAGGACTATTGTTTTGACCTTAGCTGTACTTATATCTTGCACCTTTTAGACTGAGAGGCTGCCACCTCCTGCTCTCCCTATAACAACACTTGATGGGCGTGAGTGTAGTGGCTGTCTGGGAGCCCAACTAAATGACTCAATGAAACTTTTTTTTCGCCCTGCACAGTCAACTATTTTATTGAGCAATTGCCATGAGGCAGAGGACTATAAATATCCATACTTATATATAATTGGGAGAACAAACAGTCAAGCTTGTGTAAATTGCAATATCTTAAGCTCAAAAACTTATAAGGTAAATTGCTATTTAAAGCTTACTAAAACTATTGCCAAGAAACTATTTTAACAACTACACCATATTTAAAAAAATTAATATGCATAATATAATCTTTTTTAATTGTAGTTTGTATTATAGAAGTTTGACTGTGGCAGAAAAGTTCAAGCAATTTAACCTGAAAGTTCACTTGCATAAATTTATTAGTAGCAATAAAAATATCAATTTAAGCTTCACAGAAAAAAATTATATATTTAAAATCCGTTCAGTGTTTTAATTTAACAATATGATTTTAAAAACTCCCTGTTATAGAGTGAAATTATTATTTACAAGAACTTTTTTTCTTTATCAACTGGATAATTCGTATCTTAAGATCTAGTTTATCTTTGGTGAACTCTTAAGATACTATTTTTCTGTGTAGGCAAAAACAGCAGAAACTCGCACCCACTGAAATCAAGTGAAATCTTG
This sequence comes from Drosophila kurseongensis, assembly GCA_018153305.1. Classification (NCBI taxonomy): domain Eukaryota; kingdom Metazoa; phylum Arthropoda; class Insecta; order Diptera; family Drosophilidae; genus Drosophila; species Drosophila kurseongensis. The sequence continues at coordinate 4,412,603 of JAECXX010000141.1, forward strand.
CGAAAAGCACGCAAAAATCGCAACAAACGAATGAAAAAAACCGAATTGAATACGAAATAATTCATATCTTTCACTTTCCCGAAGCGTCTGCAACTCCCACATTTTCAGACATTTTCAGGTGGGCGTAATTGCGACTCTACGACAGGTGCAACAATGTTGCCAATGCAGTGCGATGGGCAATTAACGGAGCAATTAGCAGCGCCGTGGAATTCGGCGATTTAGCATTATTACATTAACATAAATTCGTGTTGGCATTTATATCACGGATCGCGCGAAAGCAAGCACGATTAACTCCGAGTTGTACTATATACTTACGTCTTGATTATTTTACTGCACCGCATACAGATTTCTTTCGCATCGAAGATGTTTTTGTGGTTTTCGGGTGGTAACAGCAGAGGCCAGAGTATAAGCAATCGAATACGTGTTCAAACTTACAGGATTTATTTGGCTTTATATTGGATTAGTTTTACAGTGAAATATGTAATGATCTTAAATATAATTTAATTAAATTCCCACTGATGTTTCGGTAGAAACATCTTAGTTTCACATATTAATATATTAAGTTTATAAGCTCAATTTAACTTTTGAAACAATAAACATTTATAAATATTACAAAATGTACTTACAAATTAGATCGTTGTTTGTTTTACTTGTATATATGTACATATATTACTTTTTTCTCAATGTCAATCTTTGATATGATTAGGGTGGTAGTGATTAGTGGTACATTTTTGGCCCGAGCTGTTCTCCAATCCTTGACGGTGATTTCTTCAAACGATTTTTCGCCTCGCGGGCTAACTAACCGTCCATGGCCTTGGGTTTTTGGGTGCTTAACTCCCCCGGCTTGAAACGCACGATCCAAGACTCGCATCCCCTCACTTTTCCCGTAGTGTCTGTGCACGCAAACTAATTAAGACAGCAATTAATGGCTATATTTTTTTTCCAATTGCGTTGCGATGCCAAAATGGCCAAAAAGCGACGGAGTGAAAATGTATTTGAAACTTCAAGTTGACCAAAAGCGGCTAACTGCAATGCCAGCTGGTTAAATACAAATAAAAAGAAAAATGGAAGGGGTGGAACGGCAACCCTGGCAGTGCGTGCATGTTAATGGCAAATGGCAACCACGATGAAAATTAATGGAAATGGAAGAAAACAAATTAATTGCGAAAAATGTACGAAAATTTTCACATTCAATGACCTTGACAATGGCTTTGGCCCAAGTCGCTTAACTTGTTTATTTTATTTGTTTATGTGTGAGTGTAGAAAACGTGACGAGTTACGTACTTTTGGAGAAAGGTCGTTGATCATGGCTGTATGGTGCTGTTTTTTTAATTTGTTTTATAGCGGTTTCAAAGTCAACATCAACGCGCTGTTTTTGGCTATTTAAGTATTTCTAGTTTCAATACCCCCGCTCTATCTTGCCGATCGAGCCAAGGTTAATAATACCTAAGCCATTGGCCTGGGGAAATTTCTTCGATTTTTTCCGCTGCCTTGCCAAAACATAATCAAACAAAATAAAAAAAACAGTCGAGCAACGAACTTGAAAACACCGAATAAGGCCAAGAGAATTTAGGTCTTGAGAAAGCATTGGCTAAGAAAAACCATTAAATGTTGTTAAGACAAAAAGGTTTTTGCAGTTATAAGTCAGCTTCCACAAAAATAAAACATCATAACTCGGAAATCTTTATATTCTAAAATAATATTAATTAATGGAAACTTTGGGACTGTTTACTATTTTCATTTTGGATAGGAATGTTAGAGATATAACATGATATATAATTACGGATAAAATCTACCCAAAAACAACTAACAGAACACTTCTTTTTCAATTCACTGCTATCATTTTTCCAGCTATTGTGTTACCTGTTATGTGGCCCACAAACCAAAGACACGTTTTATGGCCATTTAGCTAGGCTGATCAACGTTAAATACCAAATACATACAGATGTAGTAAATGATGATCATCGGATGGAGGAGAACTAGTTGATAGCTCTCTCGACAATCCAATGCTAACTAACCATATTCGGAGCAATTCGAAGCCAATTTTCATCAGTTTGCAATCGTTTCCATTCTCGGCTATATGATTTTAACCGTTAGCCGGGACAATTTTCAAAGACCCGTCTATAAAGATAAGATTGTGTCACTCGCTAGAAGGAGAAGAAGAAGAACGTGGAATTTCGCGATGACGTCGGCGAATATTATGGCCACAGAACCATGAGAATTAGTTTTATGCAGTCGAACTTCGCTAACTGAAATATTTTATATTATTTATTTAGGTATTATTTAACCAGATACAGAACTTACAAAAAATCCTCTGAGTTATTTTAAGATGAGATGATCATTAAATTTATATCATAAAATGTAGCCATTTATGTTCATAATTTTTAAACCGTATCTTCACTGTATTTCGTATTACGATTTCATATTGTATTTGTTGATCACATTTATAGAACCTTTATTTTTGGTCTTTCTCGAATTTCTGAATTTTTCCACGAACAGAGTGCAATGCTGATTTTTTGAATATTTGCAATTTCCAGGCTCTCCTCTTTGATTTCAGTTTCTTAACCAAAAAGAAAATAAAGCCAAAAAAACGAGATGGCGATGATACCAAATGCGGCAAAACGGAAGGGGGCGGGGGCGCCTCAAGAGGGAGGGGATCGGGCACGGGGGCGTGCATGGGTGGGGCAAATAGGGGGTAGGGGCTGTGGCTGGAAGCGACGTCACCAACATTGGAGCCACTCCTTTGACCATGTGTGCGAGTGTATTCGTGTGTCTGTGTGCGTTTGTTGTTTTCTTTTTATGCTGGCGCTCTCTCTAAAGCCATCTCGCTCACGCCTTATGTTGCTGTTTCCTTTTATGCGTCATTTTGGATCGAAATAGGCAATTATTTAAACAAAGATTAGTCAACGAAAACGCGCAAATAAATAAGTCTACATATTGTTTAGTTATTGCCATGTGTGTGAAGCCAACAATAACAACAATCAGCGGCTTTCCCTCTTTCACTTTTTGGAGTGCAAGCCAGACAGCAATAGCCGGCAAACGCCACTCACGATAAAAAAAATGTCGAATTCTGGAGAAAAATAATTTTGCCCGATAGGAATGCATATGCAACAACAATTCCGAATACCAGGGGATATTTTATATTGTTTATAGCTCGATTGAGGCTCAAAAAAAAGAAAATAAATCGGGAGAGACCCGAGAATCGGGGCTTATCATTAGGGTAACAACAACAACACTCACTGAGTCACAGCCTCTGGAAAACTGCCGCAAGTCTTAAAAACGGGAGAAGAGAGCAGCTTACACTCACCGTTTTTGTTTATGTGTGCAGCGTCTCTCTTTCTTCGTCTCGTTGCGCAAACGCATCACATACATTGAAAAAAAAGTTCAAAAATATATATGTAAATATAATCTCTTTAACTAAATGGCATTTTACCCCTGCAAACAAGTATAATCCTATTTTTCAATTTCGAGTTTTAGTTGTTTGCAAAATAATGTATTCATTATTATTGTCATTCGTTTATACAACATATTTCTTCGATACTTAAAGATAAGGTTTTAAATGATGAAAATGGGTAATGGGTAAGACTGTGTTATTCCTTTGATATGTGTACAGAACAATTTGGAAGCTTGAGAGCATTATCGTAATAATATTTAACAGCGTATAACTATACTAAAATCTCACGGTTGCTTAATGAATTTTTATACCATGCCAATAAAAATAATTATTGATTTGAATTAAAAATTCAGATACTCGACAATAAAGTTTTAAAGTTTGTGAATATGTGAACAAAAAATTTTTAAGTATACCAAATTAAGGAATAAAATTATCAAATAATATATATTTATTATCAGTGTACTCCTCTCTTGTCTGGCAGCTGTTTCTGTTTCGCCGTTATAGTTCAAAACCGGCTTACGGCTTCAGAATGCGTTTTCGACGGCCAACGAATACCCTTCTTGAAAATGCAATGGATCAGCTATGCTGACCTCAAATTGATATTTTTAAGTTAATTTGATCGTAATATGTTAAAATTTTTTTTTTTAATTCAATGGTATATACCATAATAAAATTAATTTTTTAAAACTTTAAAATTTTTGTGGATATTTAAATTTGACTCCTCACATGTGTATGATTCTATTTAACTGGGTTTAAGAACAATTAAAATGTTAGAGCTCTTGAATTTCTTAGGAATTTCTTTGTAATACCATTGTGCTTTGTATCTTATACCCACACGTTTCTATTGGAGCCATTAGAGCTATTTAACGAATTCGTATATAAAAGCCAACATAAACATTCTTATCTAGTGTTGTTAATAATGGGTAAATTATAATGTTTATGTCGGAGCAATGATTAGTTATTGTAAAAAATCCCAAAAAAATTACTAATATACTTACTGCATAGTTTATATTTTTTGTGTAACATTTGATGGGAATGGCTATAAAATGACTAGTTAGGAAAAAATTCGCAGAAGTATTTTGACTTCGTTACATAAAGATAACGAATATCGAGTGGACATGAGTAACAGCAACAGTAACGCGCCCTGAATCACATGAATGAGCCAAAAACCCCGAGTGAACTGATGGGATCCATGAAACTACACTACACACCAATACTATGAAATGCAGACATATTGCCACACACCCAGTTCTCCGAAAAGCGAATTTTCGAACAATTCATACCCATATATGGTCATAGAGTAAGAATATGGTTGTGTATGTATATGTATGTGTACAATTTTTTACTCTACGATATGGTAAAAGTTGTAGTTGCGCTTAAAGAGAGGAGAGCGCTCTGCGCTGATAAGGTTTTAGCGCTAGGCTTAGCGGGCTTTATAAAACGGGCGACGGGACCAGTTTTCATATCACTAACGTTCGAGTTCTTGTGCTGTGTGGATACTCCTCCCGACACAACAAACAGCTCCATCAGCCAGCAGTCGTCTAATCCAGAGACACCAAACCGAAAGACTTAATTTATATTTATTTAATTAATTTTAATAAAACACACCAAATGTAAGTATCCCCCAGACCCAAACCCCACAAACAATTCAACAAAAGCCGCGACAACATCTGTGATTTTTTTGTAAACAAATAATTTTTTTATGTGCCAGTGCGAAAAGTGATCTTAAAAACGAGCCTTGAGTTAAATGGTTTGTTGTATTGACCAAAACTCCAAAATCAGTTTGGCCTAAAATTGTAAATCAAAATTACAAGATTTTAACCCTCAAACAACTTCAAAATCAGCAGAGTTGAAAACTTAAATAAATATTACAAGGTTTTTTTGCGATAAGAACCAGGGTTTCAAATACCTCGACTCAAAAATCAGCACTTATAAAAAATATAAGGTTTACTTACTATAAAAACCAGAGTATTTATATCATAACATAAAAGTTAGGATATTAAAAGTTAAAAAATCGATAACAAGTGCAAAAACTCCATGAAAAATCCAATATCTTCGGTTTCCCATAGACCTCCATCTAAAATGTGGGCATGTCGCGATTTCACCCAAAAAAATTTCAAATTTTGAATTTGCAATTCAATTCGCCAACACTTTCTTTTTTCCCACGCCCCAGGAAACCCATTCTTCAATATGTATCTGAGATGATACCTATTTCTAGATTTCAGAATCAGGTTCTTGAAACTAGTGACGTAGGCAGCCGTTTTGGCTCAAGCTGAAATTTTGCCGGTTTTCCAAAGCCGTAGTCGCAAAAATGGAGAAAACCTTCGACTAAACATATATGCATATATATGTAGTACGAATGTGTATGTGTGTGTGAGAGAGCGAAAGCCAGACGATTTTTCGCCTCGAAACATGACCATATATGGTCACAAAAGTTGGCCGCCGCAACTCAACACACCAGCGCTCTCTTTCGCACGCATGCGATTGCTGGAGAAGAGCAAGCGAGACGGACAGAGGGAGCGACGCCGACGCAGGCAGCGATCGAAAACGCAGTTAACTGGCATTCAACATTCACCAGTCCCATTTCTAGTCGGTTCATTCCAGTCATTCCTCTCAAACCGTGCGGTCGCTCTTTCCAGCTCAGCTCGTCACTTGAGTTTTACGGTAGTTTTCTCGCCTTGAATTTGTTTAAACAAACAAAAAGGTAACTTGACTTGGTTTATATTTTGTATTTTTTTTCTCATCATTTCAAGATTAAATTTAAGTTTTGTCAGTCGCCATTTTTAAGGGCGCTTTCAGACGCGTTTATAAGCTGTGCTCTCTTTGGCGGTTCTCTTTTGCACCGGCATTCGTCTAGAAGTTTCTCCCTTCCTTTTTTAAATTTTCATATTGCGGTTTTTTTCGGGGTGGGGCTCTCTTTCCTTTTTTCAAAGCTTGGAAATAAATTTATTTTTTTATATTACAACAGTAAAAATACATTTTTACATTTAGAAAATAAAGGCATTTTAAAAGAAAAGTCCATTTACAATTTAACAATAAGTTTCGCAAATTTTTGTAGTGATAAATATATGTATAGCGAGATTTAAAAAGGAAATTTTTATAAATGTCGAACATGGAGGTTTTAGATTAAATTATTCCAATTGGTTAATAAAAAAGCTAAAATTTTGAATATAATAATTCGGAGGAAGTTTTCCACTGGTACACCAAAAAATGAAAGAAAATCGTTGCAGTTTACAACCTTTTCCCTCACTTTTAAGTTGAAAAACCATCAAAGTACTGAAAACTAACGATCCCTTTATCTACCAATTGCAGCTTACAAAATGTGTGACGAAGAAGTTGCTGCTCTGGTTGTCGACAACGGCTCTGGCATGTGCAAGGCCGGTTTTGCCGGAGACGATGCGCCCCGCGCCGTCTTCCCATCGATTGTGGGCCGTCCGCGTCACCAGGGCGTGATGGTCGGCATGGGCCAGAAGGACTCGTATGTGGGCGATGAGGCGCAGAGCAAGCGTGGTATCCTCACCCTGAAGTACCCCATTGAGCACGGCATCGTGACCAACTGGGATGATATGGAGAAGATCTGGCACCACACCTTCTACAACGAGCTGCGTGTGGCCCCCGAGGAGCACCCCGTCCTGCTGACTGAGGCTCCCCTCAACCCCAAGGCCAACCGTGAGAAGATGACACAGATCATGTTCGAGACCTTCAACACACCCGCCATGTATGTGGCCATCCAGGCTGTGCTCTCGCTGTACGCCTCCGGTCGTACCACCGGTATTGTGCTGGATTCCGGCGATGGTGTCTCCCACACCGTGCCCATCTATGAGGGTTATGCTCTGCCCCATGCCATCCTGCGTCTGGATTTGGCCGGTCGCGATCTGACCGACTACCTGATGAAGATCCTGACGGAGCGTGGCTACTCGTTCACCACCACCGCTGAGCGTGAGATTGTGCGTGACATCAAGGAGAAGCTGTGCTATGTCGCTTTGGACTTCGAGCAGGAGATGGCCACCGCTGCCAGCAGCTCTTCCCTGGAGAAATCCTATGAGCTCCCCGACGGACAGGTGATCACCATTGGCAACGAGCGTTTCCGTTGCCCCGAGGCCCTGTTCCAGCCCTCGTTCTTGGGAATGGAGGCGTGCGGCATCCACGAGACCACCTACAACTCGATCATGAAGTGCGACGTGGACATCCGTAAGGATCTGTACGCCAACACTGTGCTGTCTGGTGGCACCACCATGTACCCTGGCATCGCTGACCGCATGCAGAAGGAGATCACCGCGCTGGCCCCGTCGACCATGAAGATCAAGATCATTGCCCCACCAGAGCGCAAGTACTCTGTCTGGATCGGTGGCTCCATCCTGGCTTCGCTGTCGACCTTCCAGCAGATGTGGATCTCCAAGCAGGAGTACGACGAGTCTGGCCCATCCATTGTGCACCGCAAGTGCTTCTAAGAAGGATCACCAGAAGGAGGAGGAGGAGGATGAGGAGCAGGATCATCAGGAGGATCTGAAGGAAGCAGCAGCGAAAGTGCAAGTGCGAGTGGTGGAAGTTTGGAGTGCAGCACAAGATCAACACCAACAACTACAAGATGAAAAGAGCGGAACCACCTGCACACCATTCATCATTATATCATCATCCTTTTTTGGGCGCGTGTTGTGTGGTTCCAGCATATTAATTTAATTAATTTATTCCACTTGAGATATGATATGATATATACTATGTATTTTTTTTTTTTGTTTTTATTTGTATACCTTTAATATAACAACAAAAACTACAAACAAAATGGAAATGATCGAAAAAGCATAGTCTGCCATTCCACACACACACCAACACAACCAACACACGCACACCCACACTATCACACACACACACTCACACTCGCGGCATGACAAGGACAACAAGATGATGATGAAGAAGATATTCCCCAAAGCGTAAAAAGAACACACACACATTGCAAAACACAAACAACACACTAGCGTTTTGTACAATTCGTCAGCAACCTTATGTATTATTTTTTAATTATGATGTAATTATAAACAAAGTGAAACAAAAATATGAAAACAAAAAGGAAAATCTAAAACTGTCTTCTCTTTCCGACTCCCCCTACTCTCTCTTTCTCTCTCTGGCTGCTCTCCTCGCTCTCTCTCACGACTCTTCTCCCACTTATCTTTGCCGGCCGGCAAATTCACCCACACACACACACTTGGCTGCAGTTTCGCGTGCGATATTCACACACATTCAAGCATACAAGCATACATATGTATTTTTTTTGATTTGTACACTTTTCTAATTGCATGCGTATCAAATGATAAGTTTACGCCTGAAAATGTTAATTAAAATGTGAAAATGCAACTGAAAAAAAGAAATGAAACGATACAACAACTGCAAACGAACTATTGGAATGTCAAGTGCCGTTGCAACGGTTGATTATCGGGAAGGGGGAGAAGGTCGTTGAACTGAAGCTGTGGAGATCAGCAGATATGTCGGTCGCACGCATGTTAATAATGATGTGATTAACGCTCGGTTTTAAGTGGCCAAGAACCAAATAAAAACCAAGATAATAAGGCAAACACGCTAACACAAATCGTTGGCATAGTTTTATCAGCCAATTTGACTAAAAGAAGCGGCTTCAATCGACGTTTATCCGGTTTTTCCCATTTTCCATTCATGGAGCGAAAAAAATGAGGACCCATCTTACATTAAGAAAAAGATCTTTAAAAATGCTCCGTAAAAACAAAATATTTATTATCTTGTCTATTCCTGAATGAATCTTACAAAACATCTTATAATTTATGAAAATATACATATGTGTACATTTATCAGAATAGCTTTTTTTATAAGTGTAGTTATGTGCTCTGCTTGATTTGCCGCTACGGTAAAAGTTATATTATTGTGCTTTCTCCTTTGATTCTTGGGGTTCAACGGTTCCGTTTTTGTTGATCTCGTTCTTGTTCTTTCTCTAGCGGTTCTCTTTGGTTTATATTTTCGCAGCGGATTTCTTAGCACCTTAAGCGTTTTAAAAGCTAGTGGGTCTTACTAGCCCAAAGTAGTCGAATTAGCAGTACTCCTCAATGAAATCAAAATTCAGGTTTACAGATGAAAATATTGAATTATCTTAATGTACACAAATTAATCTTTATTACTTACTATTTTCTGTGTGGATATAACAATCTAGATACAATATTTTATTGATTTAGATTTTGATTGGTTTTTATATGGTTTTTATATAATGAAATAAAAATAAGTAGAAATTTACTTAATTTTTTCTTGAAAAGGCACCTTAAAACCCCCTTGTAGGGTATCGTACTTCATAATTACAAAGTAATCCTACCCCTGAATATTCAGCAATGTGATCCCTTTTAGCCAAAGGTCAGCGAAGTGAGTGGCCGGATTTGAATATTCCCGCCTTGAGTCCGCCGTACTTCGCACAGAACCTCTTGGAACAGCGATACGTGCGGAGTGGTATACGAATTTGGAAGCCCAATCTTAATCACAATGACTATACCGGAAGCTTTTAAGGATCTGGAAATCTTTGTCACAGGCGCCTCGGGTGGGTTACATTCTTATTTCTTATAACTCTTGCAATTTGCCCCCTTATTAATTGAGAATTTCGTTATGAACTATTGAATACTCGCTGGATATTGAAATCTACAACTTTTGAGTTTTTATCTAAATTTATATTTTTCAGGCTTCGTGGGCAAGGCTCTGATCGAGAAACTATTGCGCTCCTGTCCGAATCTGAGTCGGATTTATGTGCTTATGAGGCCCAAAAAGGGGCACTCTATCGAGGAACGACTGCAACTTCAGTGGGAGACGAGGCTATACGAACGATTGCGGAAGGAGCAGCCCGATGCCCGATCCAAATTGGTGGCTATAGCCGGGGATGTGGAGCAGTTGGGTCTGGGCATCAGTGCTGCAGATCTTGCGCGGCTACGTAATGTCAATATCGTATACCACTCGGCGGCCAGTGTGCGGTGCGTAACTAATCAATGGATTCCACTTAAAAAACTTTAAAAACCGTCATTACTACAAATTGGATGTGATTTCCCCGGGATATTTTAATATTTTAGTGTACAATATGGTAGGAACACTTATTATAATTCTTGTCCCGTTTAGTTTTGATGATGCTCTAAGTACCGCCATACTTTTGAACACACGTGGCACCCACGAACTGGTAAAGTTGGCCTTGGAGTGGCATAAACTGAAGGCCTTTGTCCATGTGTCCACCACTTATTCGAATCCGGGAGTTCTAGAAGTGGAGGAGCGGGTGTATCCACCACTGGCCGATTGGCGTACTACCATCAAATTGGCGGAGACCTATGACGAGGAGACCCTCAACATCTTTAATCTTAAGTGAGTACTACTATTATAATCATATTATGTAGCTGTCATATGAGATTTTCAGCAAGTCAAATTGATCATCACATTGTTAATTTATGATCTAATCATATATCATACCATATTTCAGATATGGCAATTTCCAGCCCAATACGTACACCTTTACCAAAAGTTTGGCCGAGCAGGTGGTGAATGAGTACAGGGACAAGTTGCCTATTTTTATTTTCCGTCCGTCGATTGGTAAGCTTTTGTATTTTTGTAAAATCAATATTATGGTATATATTCCCATATCCTTACAGTGGTCTCCACAATTGAGGAACCCATGCCCGGTTGGGCGGATAATTTTAATGGACCCACTGGACTTTTGGTGGCCTGTGGCGTTGGTATTCTGCGCTCCCAAAATTGTGATCCCAATATTGTGGCCGATTTCGTGCCCGCCGATATTGTGGCCCGTACCCTGATTACCTCGGTGTACAAATTTATCGGGGAGTCCAAATCGAAGACTAAGGATAGTGAACTATACGTGGTGAACTGTGCCACGGCCAACATATCACCGATTACCATGGGCGAGGTGATCGAAATCGGGAAGACTTTTATCAGGAAGAATCCCTTCGAGAAGACGCTTTGGTTGCCCGGCGGCGGTATGACCACCTGTCCGGTTCTACACTTTGTGCGGGTGAGTTTGTTTGGGTTTTATATGGATATTGAAATCCGCATAATATTAATTTTATATACATTTCCAGTTCTGCACCATGCATCTTCTGATGGCAGTCGTTGTGGACACATTGCTCCGTCTCTATAATGAAAAGCCTTTGTAAGTGGAAGTGCACTTAAAGAGGAAGTTTAATATATATATGTTTAATTTCCTTTAATTATGTTCCAGCCTCATGAAGCTGCAACGTCGCATTTTCGCCGCCTTCAGTGCTTTGCAAGTTTTCGCAATGACCGAGTGGCATTTTCAGAATAACAATTTCCGGGCATTGCACGATATAGTTCCGGCCAATGAAGTGTGAGTCCTTTTTGCTCATTAAAATTGTAAAATCTATAGACGTGTTAAAATAATAATTGCTATCTTAAAGTGGAATTTATTCTATTCACTATTCACCATATCATATAATTTTCATGATAATGTCAAGATAACCTTGTAATAAAATGCATGGTAAAAAAGATAAGTCAAATCAATAGTTAGTTATATATTGTATATCTTTTTTTGTGTTTTATCATAATATGTAATAATAATTAACCTACTGTATATTTTTAGTTCGACCTTTGGCTTCATGCAGCACGCAAATATCAACTATACGGAATTTTTCCAGCACGGAATTCGGGGCGCCAAGGAGTTCCTTTTGAAGGAGAGTCCTGAAAGCAGCAGTTCCGCTCGATTCCGCGTAAAGATATTCTACGTCCTGGACTTTTTGTGCCGAGGAATCGTCTATAGCTTCCTGCTACGCCTTATATTCCGATTTTTAGTGAGCCTGTGGTAGTTAAACCTTAAAAAATGACTAAAAATAGTTTGATTGTAATTGAAATGTTTTTTTTTTTTGAGTTAAAGAAAATTATATATTCTGGCATTGGTTTAATTCTGTTCAATTTTGATGTTAAGTTCGTTTGTGATTAATTGCATTTATAATAAAATAATTAAAGTCAGGAATTGGTAAAGTAATTATTATTTATCAATTGGTAATTTTTATGGTAAATAATGCATTTGAATTTCCCACCTATTTTATTGCCGATACGGCAGCCCTGGATGCACGCCACCTGGCGGCCCGAGTGGCATCCCTTCGGATGGCAGCACCGCGCAGGGTTGCTCTGAAATTGGCAAAAAACAAAATGGAGGCGTATAATATTTTTGTTTGGCATAGAATATAAAAAAATCCGTATCCGTGTGTGCAAGAAACGCCGTAAACAAACGCCGTAAAAGCGGTCAAGACGAAGTGTGCTCGCGGTTATTGGCAAGGAATCAGGATCCGCTGGAAGGGAGCCGATTGTCGCCATATCGTTGGAAAGGCCAAAAACCCGGAGGAGTTCCGAATTTGCCACTTCTTTTTGGTTGGTTCCCCCCGGGAAACCGCTAATTGGATTGGACTGGAAAGAGTGAGAAGGAGGGAGTGGGAGAGGGAGAGAGAGGATAGGTGGACCCAGAGAGGACGCCGCGATGGCCACCACCCAGCAATATTCGCTGCGGTGGAACAACTACCTGCGCCACCTCACTTACTCCTTGGACAACCACCGGCTGAACGACGACTTCGTGGATGTCAGCCTTTGCGTGGACGGGCGAAGGATCAAGGCCCACAAGGTCGTCCTCTCGTCCTGCTCGTCGTACTTCAAGGAAATCTTCAAGGAGAACCCCCATCCGCACCCAGTCATTATCTTTAAGTTCATCAAGTTTGAAGATCTCAACTCGATCATCGAGTTCATGTACCAGGTGGGCTTATAGAGAAACGCGTATTAGCCCCATTTGTACATATGTTTTGACCTAGACTTAAAAGATCTCTTTAAAATGATATAAGACACAATCCTGCCGAGTTTCGTGTTATTCTTCGTAAGAAAACCAAAGTTATCTAGGAAAATTATGGAATATGGACTTCTGATCATAATGTGACTCAAAGAACCAACTAAATTCATTGAAACAGTAATTGCTTTCAACACTGTAAATAGTGTTTTATGACTTGATCATAAAATAAAAAATCCTCATCCAAAGGTCCTTGTATCATAATGCTTAATTTAGAGATCTCAACTTAATTACTATATCCATAAACAGGGTTCATGTCTTAATTGAAAGGTCTAGCAACTTCTTATAACTTGATCAAAACTCTAAAGATAATGGTAAATCTGTATTCGACGACAGACAACAAGTTATCATAGTTAAGCTTAGTTAGATAGTCCATAAAATCTAAGTTTTGCTCTTTTACTCATTTGCCTTCTTTTTCAGGGCGAAGTCAATGTGCAGCAGGAGGCGTTGCAGTCGTTTCTTCAGACCGCCGAACTACTGGCCGTCCAGGGACTCACCGCCGAGGAGAAGGAGAAGCCACAGCTCCCAGTGGCGCCGCTGATCAGCGAGCACAAGCTGATCAAGACCATACCGAGCACCATTCGAGCGGTCAACGAGCAGCAGCAGCAGGTGGCCAATGTGGCCCAGGCGCAGACTGCTACGCAAACCATCGAAATACCCACGGCCACGTTGCTGCAGGCAACCACCGCCAGCCAGGTGCAATCGCAGGTGGTTGCTGCTGCCGCAGCAGCAGCACAGCAGCTGCAGGTCCAACAACAGCAGCAGCATCACCATGTACAAACCACCCAGATTCAGCACATCCAAGTGCAATCTGCACCGCCCCCGCAGCAGCAACAACAGCAGCAGCAACAGCAGCAATCCCAGCAGCAACAGACGACGCCCGTGCAGACGCAACACCTGACCATCACCAATGCGGTGGCCCTGCCGGCGGCCAGTTCGGTCAAGAAGCGCAAGATCACCTTCTCCGACGACGACGACAACATCTACACCACCGAAACAGTTGACTATGCCGTTAAGGATGAGCAGACCATTGTGAAAAGTAAGTCTGGAGAGAATCAGAGTGGAAAGCTCACCACGACTACCATAATACCATATATACGAATTAGCTTAGTGAATTATGGGTCAAATGTGCCTAAAATGATTTTATTACACAAATATAATGTTATTAGAAATGTTATGTTTACATAGGTATTCTTTTAAACTATAAAAAGGAGTCATGTCTAATTGAGTATGTTACCAAATGTTCACCAAACTAATATATATATCATAATATTCATGTAATTCACGTTTTTCAGCTGCCGAGATGACTTTCCTACGCGGCGCTGTCAAGATGGACATACCCGACTACATTGTGGGCGACGTGGATGACCGCCTGTCGGATGGAGCCACGCCACAAACGTCGCAGGACGCCACCACCGGAGCAGCCCAGAATGTGGCCCAGTATTCATCCGAGTACGAGATACTCACCGAGTCCGAAATGGAGGAGAAGTACCAGGCGGATGCGGACAACGCCGAAATAGCCATTGAAATGAGTGAGTATCAAAAGCAAATATGGTCCAGAAAAGAATATAATTTATTGGTTTTGTGCCTATATCTCAGCCCGATTGCTAAGCAACGCCAGCGGGACGGCGGGTGCGAATTCCGGCCAGGTGATGGAGGATGCGGGTGGCGGCGGTGCGACGACGGGTCCCTCGACTACGGTGTCTGTGACGCCGGTCAAGCAATCGGACAACAAGGCCAGTGGGACGAATGGTGAGTCCTCCACAGCCATAGATTTAGGGTTAGATATCACTTGTTCTTTAGTCAAATTTTATTTGAATTTTTAATTGTCATTTATATATAAACTTAAAAAAAATGATGGAAACAACATCAACGCAGTTACTTTTGGCACTCAAACCTGATCAGTTTTATTTGTTACCATTTTCGCAAAACAAAACCATGAGCTTTAAACCAGCTGCTCAAAACAGTCTTTTTGCTGTGCGCCTAATTTTATTTTTACAACAAAATAACACTTAGAAAATCGTAATTTTTTCAACATTTTTCACAAAATTATTCCTATAAATGTCAATTGTGAGGAAAACTAAAAGAACCATTGTTTTGGAAACAAAATAAATTTACTAAAACTTTATTTTCTATAAATTATAAAAAAATACTCGCATAGGTAGAAATTTTAAGTTGACATAAAATTAAATTGATTGAAATAAAATAATTCAGATCAGTCACCACCAGCAAGAAGAATGCATGAACGTCAAACTAAATAAACTCATGCTTTTGTTTAATGTATGGCTTCATTTATGGTATCTATTTCTTTAGTTTATTTGCTTTGCATTGGTAGATATAATAACTTTTACGTATTTTATAAGTTAATATTTAATTTATTTTAATTCCTCCTTTCTTTAAGTTAAGCAAATGTTTTTAAGTGGTTGTGGATAAGCCTAGAAATCGGACTCCTTTATAATTTCGTGTAAAATAATTCCCTTTATAGTTTTTTGTTGATTCTTTAAATAAGTTTGGTTCCTTCCATATGTTCAATGTTATATTTTTATATCTATAAGTTGTTGTGGTTGTCGAATATGTCTCCAAAAATGGTGTGTTCTAGAAAATTAGAGAGATAAAAAGAGAGCAAACAAGCAATCGATCGATCGATAGAGACTGTTATATTGATTGTACGTATTTTCTGTATATTTTTAGATTCGCCCAATAATAAGTGGACAGAATGTCAGTTTTGCAAAATGGTTATAACCACGGTTAATCTTTGGAGACATATTCGCACCCAACACACCCCACAACCGCCGCGCAAGTGCGACCTGTGCAATAAGAATTTCAAGAACAAGTACAGCCTGCGGGAGCACATACGCATCTCCCACGAGCAGAAGGTGTCCATCAAGACGGAGAACTGATGCGTGTTCATTAGCCTCGGCCGTTTAAAGGCCGGATCGAAGGGACACATGGATAACGCAGAGAGATATAGTTAATTACGTCCAGCTTAGCGAGAAGCCAACCAACCAACCAGCCAACCAACCAGCCAGCCAACCAACCCATTCCCCCGTGTCCCCATCAAGGGCCCCCAAAAACTAGCCAAAATTGTCAACTCAAATGCAAAGCAGAAACAATTACGGAGAGTTATACTTATCGTACATTGGGCGTCCAAATAGCCCTCGATGTTTACCTTACCCCTTATATAGTTCTATATATATAACCCTAGAATAGCCTCTAAGTCAAATCAGTCAGTCAGTCGGAGAGTGGAGCTGGTAATCCTGTCGTTGACCAAGCCATTTCATGTGTCCACGTAATTTGTACATGTACCACTTGTATTTTTAGTCCACCACTTGCTTTAGATACTTCCCTATTATATAGATGGCAAAGTGCAAGCCCTTAAAATTCATTGACACATTATGTATATATTCACAAATACACACACCCGAAAACACAGGAATCTTTAGAGATCGAAGGGCACTTAGGGTGCTTAATAGCTCAGATAGAGTGATACCATAAAAAAAGAACAGATTACAAGGAATCAAGTTGATTCTATAATATTTAAGTTAAATGTTAGCCGTCAAATTATCACTTTATTTTAGCTCTTAAACAGCCAAAATAGTTTTGGTGCCCAAAATGTATTACTTTCTTAAAACTCTGATATCATTCAGTTTTGTATATAGAGCTAGGCGACTTAACATACTTATAGACACCCCCTAAACCTATGCTTAAATATCTAGAGATTTCTGTGGCAGCGCCAGAAGAGATTCTTTGCCTAATTTAAATCCCGATTAAGCTCTGTACTTTGCTCAGAAAAAAGAAATACCCCATTGTGTACAAATTTAAATATGATAATGATAAAAAAAATCCAATTACCCAGCGCGCTTTTTGGCCATCTGTGTTCAGCATTAAAGCGTTGGCAGTTGATTGTAAATTAGCTAAATTAGTTTTAGTTTAGTTTAAGCCCCACAAATTCGATCAGACATAGTTTAGATTTTTTGGTATAAAACTTAGTTGAGTAGCCCACACGAGCCAAGTGAAAACGGAAGTCATAGCGTGTACGCTAGGATTAGGTAAAAGTATTTTCCAAAAACAAAAGCAAAAAAATAACAAAACAAAAGGAAACCTGTAGAAATCCTCTCTAAGACAAACTCAAACCCCATACACGGATACATACTAAAGATAATCTAGTTAAATGAAACAACTCATACGTATTACTTATCGATCCACATATTGATCTATGTAAACACATATAGTTAATGTTATATCTCTATATGCCCAATGTTTCGTATTGTATCAGTTTCGCCCTCGGCCGTAAGTGTCCAATAGAAACGCCCACCCACCCATTATAATCCCCATTTTTGCTTAGGATCTCAAAGAAAGGAGAATTTATCAACGAAAAGATTGGATTACGGCCGAAGTGGGATTACTGATCAGTTCGGGCACTTGGGCATCAAATAGTCCGGATGGTCCAGCCACTCAGACTATAGCGATAGTTATCGGAGATTCCAATTCCACCCCAAAAACACTAAACCTAAGCAATGTGTATGTAGATTGATTTATACACATCAACGAAATGAAAATAAATTAATCAATTTAATTCGTTTTGCTAGATACAGAAAAAAGAAAGAGACAGCTACAAAGAGAGCGAAAGAGAGAGGAAGAAAAAAAATAAAAGAATACATGTAAACCATTCAAATGTTCACTTATTTCTTAGAGGGTGTTATTTAAAATTGGGTTTAGTCTTGTTAAAAATTCAAATGGGCCATGCGTTAACAGATCCCAATTTGCCTATTTTATTATAATTTTTTTATTAAAAACAAAGCTTTCTTAAATAAGTTTTTGACTTTGAACAACTACTCTGTCTTTCAGTCGCAATGAAACAGGAGCCGGGAACTGAAGCTGCCGTTCCACCAGAAGCACCGGCAATCGCACCTGCGGCACCTACACCTGCGGCACATACACCAGGAAGTGATGAGGAAAACGCCCAGGACACCGGACTCGCTCCACTTAGCTGCAGCTTCTGCAGCAGGCACCTGAAGTCGGTGAATGCCCTGCGACGACACATTGCATCCAGGCACTCGGAGATTCAGGGAAAGGAGCACGAGTGCTTCATCTGCATGAAGAGCTTCAAGACCAAGTGGTCGTTGTCCACCCACAATTCGCGATTCCATCGCGAAATGGGCTGCTCGACCAAGGGATTCACCAAGATCGAGTATTCCGACCACTGAATCGGGTATAAGGCATTAATTATGACAAACTGAGATGAGTATGCGTACAATTAGATCGCATTATATCATATATTTTGATGTATTCCATTTGTGGTATGCGAATTGAAGCCGTCTTAACCATCCGCACACGACATTTTGCCGGTAACTGGTTCTCAATTAGGACAATTAGAAATCCGTTGCGCAATATTGACAAATCAAACTTTTGGGGATCAAAATAAAGAGTACGATTGTAAAAAGGAATGATAAATAAAATTGTTATGGCTGACAAGAACTTTAAATGAGATAGAATTACATACAATACAAGAAAGGAAGCAAACTTATATACCCGTTTATGTTAAAAAACAATGAAACTGTACCGAAAATTGACATACATGGCTATTTCTACTTCCATGGTGATGCTGATCAAGATTGTATATACTTTATAGGGTCGGTAATGATATATTAGTTTCCGAGACTATTCTCACAGATATTTTAGGTGGATGATACATTAAAATAAAACAAATGCAAAGATATTTAAGTAAATTTATAAATAAACTGTTCTTTAAGTGAAAAATTGTTGTAGTCCTTTAATTCGTTAAGCTAATCAGTTTAAGATTCTTAAATGTTTATACTTCTTAATAAAACAATTCGCTATTATCTTCGTTTTAACAGATTGAATGGTTTTCAAACTGTTTTCTTCTTACGATTTAAGCATTTCTTTTTTAACAAAAAAAGCACAATTTTAAAAGCAATTAATTTGATTTTTGGCCGACTGATTCCCATCTTTTGTTAAAAAATATCCCTAAGTTTATGTACATATTAAAGATTCTGTATAAACATATATCGTAGATCCAATCCACCCAATGTAAAACTCTTTAATTATGATATATGAAATAAAATGCGTTTAATGACTTAACTACTATTTCCACTCGCATTTTTGGGGAAACACAACCTAGGTTTTGCAATCCAATCGTTATTTTTTCGAGAGTGCCAATAAAAAGGTAAAAAAAGGAGAATAACGAGATGGTCAGGAAACGGACGGCACCTACAGGTTCTTCAAGCCGGGCAGTGGGAACTTCCTGCTGAATTGGGCCACAGACTTGCGGACCTCCTCCACCTGCGACTTGATATCCACATTCTCGGCCAGCGTCTTGTGGTAATCGGCCAGCTTGGGACTGCCGGCCAATTTGGCCGCCTGGGCGCCCAGTTTCAATGCAGCATCGATAAAGGCCACCACCTGCTCAATGTCCTTTTCGGCAAGACCACGAGTGGTCAGCGCAGGGGTGCCCAGCCGGATGCCCGAAGGATTCAGTGCGGACTTATCCCCGGGCACTGTGTTCTTGTTGCAGGCAATGCCCACCTCCTCCAGAATGTATTCCGCCTTGGCACCGGTCAGGCCCGCCTTGCGCACATCCACCAGGACCAAGTGGACGTCGGTGCCGCCGGTGGCCACCTGGTAGCCCTTCGAAATCAGGCCATCGCACAGGGTCTTGGCATTCTTGAGGACCTGCGACTGATAGCCCTTGAACTCAGGGGTCTTGGCCTGCTTGAAAGCGGTGGCGATTCCAGCCACGGCATTGTTGTGGGGGCCACCTTGCAGCGATGGGAACACCGCCTGGTTGATGCGCTCCTCCAGATCGTACAGCACCTTGTCTCCATTGGCCTTGGTGCTGCGCACGCCCTTGCGGAAGAAGATCACACCAGCCCGAGGACCTCGCAGCGTCTTGTGCGTGGTGGTGGTCACAATGTCGGCGTATTCAAATGGGGACGGTATCAATCCGGCGGCCACTATGCCCGCCACATGGGCCATATCGGCCATCAAATAGGCACCCACATCATCGCAAATCTGACGGAATCGGGCGTAATCCAATAGTCGGGAGTAGCACGAAATTCCGGCAATGATGATCTGAGGCCGGAACGTCTTCGCCGCCTCCGCCAGCTTATCGTAGTCGATGATGCCCGTCTCCGGATTCACTTTGTACGGCATGCTTTCAAAGAAAATCGACGTAGCCGAGATTTTCTTGGTGGGCGTGAAGAAACCGTGGGTCAAATGACCACCATCGGGCAGATCCAATCCCATGATCCGGTCATGAGGACGGCATACGCCCGTATAGACAGCCAAATTGGCCGGCGATCCGGAATACGGCTGCACATTCACGCCCCACTTGTCCTCCTCCAAATTGAACAGCTCGCGACCACGTTTCTGGGCAAGAAGCTCCACACAGTCGATGAACTCGTTGCCACCGTAGTACCTGCAAATCCGAAAATTATACGTAATTAGTCCAGGATCACTTAGATTTAGGTAAGTTATCTATTAAAATATTATAAATAAGTGTTAATTTATCGGGAATTGTATAATCATAGTAAGATCACTTGAGGTTCATTCAAATTTTTTAAAATCAAAAGATTAAATATTAAAGCATTACTCAACGTTGAGGAATAATGGAGATTACTTAAATAAGATTAGTTGAAGATTAATTAAATAATTTAAATCCCGCTTAAATCTAAATAAAAGAGGTGTTAAAGAATAGTTAAAGATCATAGATCAGGGATCAATAGGCTAATTAAATGAATAAATTGAACAAAAGTATTTGAATTTGAACATAGATTTTTTGGAACCTGCTGATGGGTTTATTTATAATATATATATAAATCTGAACTCACCGCTTGCCGGGATATCCCTCGGAGTACTTGTTGGTGAGGCAGGAGCTCAGGCTCTCCAGGACTGCCACCGAGGTGAAGTTCTCACTGGCGATCATCTCGAGTCCCTCGAGCTGGCGCTCCTTCTCCTTCTTGATCAGATTGGCCAATTCGGGATCACCCTCCTCCAGCGGAGTTTGCAGCATCTTCTGATCAGCCATATTCTGTTTGGGTATTGAGAATATTTAAAATGTTTATAAACTTTATAGACTGGAGTGCAATGCGATGCGTTCGCTAGCACGATCGTTGGCTTTGTGTGGCCAATGGAAAACCGATCCCTGCCTGGTCAGCTATTCGCACCCATTCGATGATCCATCATGTTTTCATTTCATTTTGAAACAACAAAAATATTTATGTTCCCCAGAGAGAATTGCGAAAATCACAAACAAATATAGGTTCAATGGGTTCAAATAGCATTGGAAAAGTTCTGTTGATAAGGTGTCGGGGCGAAGCTATCGCCAAGCGGAGATTAGCCTGAGATGCACCATGGCAACCACTCGAGGTGGGCTTTCTTCGATTAGATTGGCCGAATAAAAATAGGTGACATGGGTGATATAACAGCCATGACTTTGGGTCATCACTCACTCTCAGTCTTGAAAAGTATACCCCCCATGGATGGGAGCGGAGCTATTTTTGAGTCCCGCTTATCTCGATCTATATCTCTACGTCTTTGTCGATCCGTCTGGGTCGGGAGTTCAAGTCACTGGCCGATAAGGGCACTGCGGGCCCCCTTCGATGCTGACGTACTTCGGAAAGATCGGGAAACATGTAGTCCAAATGGGCACAAAGAGTGAGAAGTAAACATTTAAAGAAGGAAAATTAAACAGATTTGTATTTATAGGCACGTTCAAAATGTGACATTACCAATTTCCAGAAACAAAATATAACATTCTTCTCATCGTTAATCTAAATAAATAAAATTAAAAAATTGTTGTACTATCGATCAGAAACCCGATCAGAAAAAACGAAAAGTTAACTAAAAAGAACTTGAATAACACATAAGTTTTTACAGGTGCATTGTTCTATAATAATATTGCCTATTAGTTTTTTTTTCTAACAAGGTAGTTAGTCAAAGTTTTTGGAGAAATTTACAAGGCAATAAAGTATAATATTTAAATAAACCTTGCAACTTTAGTTGCTGATATAATTTCACAAAAATTCCCACTAGATTTTGTTCACAATCACTAGAAGATTTTAAACCGTATACTCCTTTATTCACGGTGAGAATGAATTGCAAACACAAAACATCTGCCTTTAAAAAATTGCTGAAGCTGTAACTGGAAACTGGTAAGTCCCCTTAAACTGAATGCTAATTACTACCACGAAAATGCAAAGTATTTGCAGGTAAATGCATATATATATCTACCCACACACATACTCCATTGACGATGGAAATTCGATTTAATGGCCAGTGCCAGACTTTTTTTTAAGCGATATCAGTATTTATGTGTGTAAACAAGTGCAAAAGAGAATAACAAAAACCATTCTTGATAGGGCCGAAAACCCAAGAAATTCGAGTAGGCTTAAAAACGAGTTTAAGGTTGAGATACCAATAAATTATTTGAAATAAATTGAGCTTAGCAAATCTAACTTTCAAATACCATATCTTAAGTTTGAAATATGTATATCGTTTGTAAAACATATAACATGTATATTTTAACTGTATGTATGTTTAATATGTAACATTTATAAAACGATCATGGATTAAATTACAAACTTTGATTTCTAAGTCCACAGAAATTCTGAAATTATACCGAGGGTGTAATTTATATATTTTCAAATAACCAAATGATCTTCTTTATGTATAGATCAATAGATCTCAAGGCTCTATATGAGATATAATGATAAAAACTATTGAATCGGCACGGTTTGTCTGTAAAAAAAATTATAAGCTAGTTTAAACTTTTTAAAGGGTGGAAGATACATAAGTATGTACATAGGTAAACACATGGTCCGCAAGAAACCGAAGCACATGGCAGAAAAACCGGGTAAAAAAACCCCCATTGAAGCCTGAAGAACTATTTAAAACGTGGATCACTGGGAAAAACACTGCACGTACGTCTCAATTTGCTCAATTTAACGCGAATTTTTCTATTATTATTTCTTAAGTGACTTTTCCGCAGCTCACTCACCTTCAAAGTGCTCTGTTTTCGGTCCGAATATCGTCTGATGATCGGCGAGAATAATGCTAGCGGCGGTAGCGTCTGATTTTTGGCGGCGACGAGAGTTGAAGCTCCGCTCAGCTTTTTAACCGGGTTGCTAACTCCGGTGTTCAGGTCCCGACTAAAGCAAAACCGAAGCTTTTGTGGCAGTGTAGAGCGCGCCTGCTGCATGGCTTTGAGGTCTGAAGAATCATAGAAGTGAAATGGTAATATTTTTCGAATTTATAATTGACTTTTCACATTTTAATTTTAACTTTTTCCGCCCCCTTTTAACACTTACATGGCTGCGTTCGATTCGGAACTGCCGCAAAAAAACAAGCATCGCCGCCGATGAGAGAACGTCTGGCTTATCAAGCCCTCGATAACCCCTGACCTCTAACCTATTGATAAGGCCAAACAAGAGTTTCACTGTCTATTATCGTTATCTCTTGACCAGCATCCGAAATTTGTATTATTAATTTTAAAAAAACAATACACGCGTAACGAAGTAAACAATATTTATTTGGTTATATCAGCTGTTCGAGTGGTCGAGCCGGATTGGTCTGATTAAAAGCTTTCGTGGCAGTCTGGCAACACAAAAAATTAACAGCTTTTGTTTTTATAATTTGTGTCTTTAAAAGATTTTTTAAAATATATTTTATAGTAAAAACTGTTCTTTTAACTAGTTTTTTTTTTGCTTTGGTAACATTTTTTTGATAGATTTATAACTATTATAACTATATCTAAAATTCCGAAAAGTTCCTTTGCAAAAAGGTGACCTCGACTGATCGAAAAACAACTAAACCTATTTAAATCGGATTTTGTAGAGGAATACCTCCAAAAGTTATTGAGGATTACTCTGCGTTCAAAATGCGGTTTTGTTTTATTTTTAACTGTTATTGTGATGTAAACCCTCTAAGAGTTTTTGAAAAACAAGTTATTGTTATTAAAAAAAAGTTAACATTTTAAATTTATTGAAAACGGTGGTATTTTTTATCGCAATCGGCGCGGTCACACTATTGACAACGAAAGTCTATATAAGCAACCCGCAAAGCTCAGTCTTTTTCACTCGAAAATTCGTCACTTCGCGGTGTGTTGGCCGGAAAAGAAAATATCTCCGAAACCTGTCAACAAAAACATAAACTAAATATTCTAAAGTATTCCAAAGCGAAAAACACTTTTATTTTTTTGTGGTTTTCTGCTATTTAAATGCCTCTTTAATGACAATTTCGTGGTAAACTGATAATTGTAAACTCTTGAGTGTTTACCGTTAGAAAAAAAAGCGCGCAATTTGAATTTTTTAGAAAATTTTGTGTTGTTTTTTAATGTTACACAAAGATAAAATAAAAATGGCAAGCCAGAAAATGTATGAATGAATGAATTTTTTTCGCCAAAATCTGCTGCGTGTGCAATTAAATTCGAATAACAAAACAAAAAAAAATAAAAGAAAAGATACCGCGAAAAGTCATAAAGAAAAGGTGAGAAAACAAATTATTTATTTCATGTGCTAAAAAGACACGCAAAACGAACGTCGTTTTATTTTTAGCCAAACAAAAGTTGTGTGTTATTTGTGTGATTTTTTATTGTTTTTGTTGCCGCTCTCCCCTTTTTTAATAATATATTTTGTGTTTCTTTTTTTTTGCATGTTTTGTTTTGTGCGTGTTTTTTGTTAAAAAAAAAGGCAAACAAAATATTACGATAAAAATTCCGTTGTTCTCGTCGAAGGTTTCCGGGTTTGTTGACTTTGCCAGCTGAATATTCGAAATTGACATAAATAATAATCATATGCAATTATTGTAAACAATTGTTTTTCACCCAGGAAACGATTGCCATTTTTTCTTCATTTATTGTAATTTTTTGCCAACTAATTGCCAAGATAAAGCAAACAAAAAATTATAAAGAAAAAAAGCGTATGGAGCTGCAAAAAATTAATTAAATTCATAGGCCAGTAATTTACATTTTTTGTCTACAGCTTTTTGTTTTTCTGTCTAAGGTTGATAATTAAGTTTTTTTGCGGCTTATGGAAAAACGACACAAATTTCCCCGCGCTTTGAATTGTTGTTAATCCCCTACAGTTGTGCCGAAAATAATAGTTAATGATTGAAAAAATAATATAAATTTTATTAAAAAAAATTTATTTATATGTAGGTTTTTTCTAATCTAAGTAAACATTTTTCCATTGTTTTGACCAGGTCCGTATAGCTTAACTTTTTTGGTTCGACTTTTTGCGTTTTTTGGCTTATCGGTTGCGCTTGTTAGTACGGCTTTTCGTTTTTCTTCTTCCCATTTTTTTTGCCATATTTTTTGTTGTGGTTTTAAGTTTATTTTTCTTGGTTTTTTGTAATGTTTGTTTTTGTGTTTTTGTGAGAGAGGCATTTCCGCTTTTACGGCAAAAGCAATTTGCAATTTACTTTTCTCTCTCGTCTGTATTGCAATTCATTTTTACAGCTTTAATTATATGAACAAAAAACTAAAAGTAAAAAAACAAGCAACTATGAAAAACATGAACGGCAAAAATTAAAATTGCAAATCGCATTTGAGTGACGTCGCCGTCAACGTTTCTCTGGCCTTTTGTTTTTGTCGGCTGTTTTATTCGATTTTTTGTTTTCACAGCGGCATTCGCCTGCGCAAAAAACAGCGAATAAAGGGGAAGAAAGAGGGGGTGGAGAGGGAAGTGGGCGCAAAATCTGCGTGTGATTGTGTCAGGGGCGGATGCAACAATTTGGGGGCAGGGCCTCAATAAAAAATAGGGTATAGTTACCTGTAAATATTTTTTATAATACGCGAAATATCAATACAAAATACGAAATTTACATGTAAATTATTTTAACTATTCGTGTCAAAAATTAAAAAGACCCTTTTCGCTTCAGTACCGCTCCTGCTTTCCTTGTGTTAGTATTTGTGTGCGTAAGTGCTCTCTCTCGCTCTCTCTTGCTCTCCACCTCTTCTCCATCTTCATCTGACCCTCTTTTTTCCCCCTCTCCTTCGCCCCACTCACACACATTTCAATTACATGTGAGCGCGTGCTCCAAATTTCAAGTTCATTGTCCAAAAACAAAACAAAACAAAGCGAAAATAAACAAAAACAAAAACAAGGGCAGGTCAGCATCCATCGTCAGTGCCACGCCCCCTTTTGGCCCTTAAAATCCGGAAGTATCCATATTATTTTAAAAACTTATGAATGGTTATACTACTTATAATGTTAACGAACATTGTATTAAAACATCGATATTACTCCACTAGAATTACCAAAAAGTTTTTAATCATGAGGGCATAAATTGTACTAAGAATTTTAACACGGACATATTTATGTGCATAAATCAAAATTTTAAAAACGGGTTCAAAAAGATGAAAAGCGCATTTTTTAAAAGCAAATTATAAATGCCTGATATTCACGTAGATATGCATAAATCCTAACTTAAATACATTCATTTTTCATATGATCTTTAGAAACTAACTGAATACCTAGCGAACTATTTACATAAGTGGGTAAATAAATTAAGCAATCTTTTCTATAATAAATCAAAAAGGAAATGCAAAGTTAAAGTGAACCTTTGACTTTGAAAATACAGATATTCCAAAGCTTCATTTTTCAAACATTCTTTTTAAAAAATAAAGAGTAATAAAAAACCCCTATGCTAGATAGGGTATTTCCACATTCTTATCCCAATAAAGCTGGGAAGTAAAACAAATCACACCTATTTTCGTGTTATTCCGCAACAGAATAAAAAACAAAAAAAACAGCAATCGGAAATGAAGCAAAAACGACACAAATTTTGACACGAAATATTGTTTTTCGTGTCTGATTATTTTGTTATTGCCCTAACAATTTGTTTTTATATTTTTGTCACACTAACTTAAGTTTAGTTTACTCTGCGTATGTATATGTTTTTGTTGGTAGGTAAATAATTTCGCTTCTTACGAAAATTTCCAGTGGTTTTTGTTTTGCAACTTTTATAAAAAACAAAATAATCATAATTTGCTGTGCGTAAATAGTGTTTTTACAAATGTCGACTCTCCGTTGTGTGCATTCAAAATTCTTTAATTTATTCAATGCTTTGTTTATGGGAATAAAACAATTTCCTTGAACTCTTCACAAGGTTTTTCATTTCTATTTGCCTTTGTATTAAAAGGGATCATTTTTTTTTGCTGCTTTTATTGAGCTTTTTCTGCGCCTCATTCTCCTGATATCAGCTCATATTTATAATTAAAAACAAACAAACAAAAAAACTACTCTGCAGAGAGCAAATCAAAAAAACGAAAACAAAAATTAACAATGCCATAAATACATGTGTATATATATATTTATTGTGATGCATTTGTGTATGTGCGCGGACCAAGACAGTAAGAATAAAATAAAAACTAACAAACACGTTAGGCAAATTTGACTGATAACTTCGAGAAGTGGTGAAAATACTGGGGCACTAAAGCAAAAAAAAAAACAGAAATCAAAGCAATGGGGGAGAGATAAAAACTATTTCCGTCCCATAAAGCCAAAGCGAAACAATGGGAAATAATAAAGAAAAATAGAGAAAAATGCCCGAACCCCCCACTTAATCGCCCTTTGAAAGTTGAGAATTCTTTGGCTCCCAGTTTCTCTCTTTTATTTTTTTTTTCAATTGTCCAAGGTTTTTAAATCAAATTATGTCGCGATCAAAAATTACAAAAAAGGCAACACGGCCTCTATTTTTATGCAATTAACCGCCAGAAAAAAAACCAAAAAAAAAACATTTTCAAATAGGAAAGATAAAAAACAAACAAAATCACACGCACACTCCAAATGGGGAACAAAAACGAACTCTACGAAAATCACCCAAAACCCCAAAAAAACCAAAACACACACATTTATGTGTACAAAATAATAGCAACAAAAAGTCGAATACGAATCGAAATTATGAATCACAAAACGTTTTTTGTGGTTTGCCTGTTTTTTCGTTTTTATTGTTAGTTCTTTTTTTTTGTTAATACATTTTAATTCAATTTTGTTTCTTTCGCTTTTTTAATTTATCCGCTTCCGTGGCAATGTGGCATTTTATTTCTATTTAATTTGCAACAATATTTCAGCTTAAATTGTGTTACTGATTCAATTATATTTACTTTTAAATTAATTTAATTTATATACCCAACCACGCTCACACTTTTTGTTGCATTTTATTTATTTGTGCTTTGTTATTTTACTTTTTTTTTTGCTAGAAACCTTGGCTGATAAGAGAGCTTTGCAAAAATGCATTGTGTAAATTTGATTTGGTTTTAGAGTGTTTTGCTGGTATGCAGGGAAATTAGAGTGGACCTCTAGGCAATTAAAAAGTTGTTATCAATGAAGTGCAAAACTAAAAAAAACATTTAATATTTTTGTTATTTATTAACTTTTGCCAGGGCAACACTGCGTATGAGTGATAAACGGAATATGCAACAAATATATTTGTTCGTTTACAAAAAGTTAATATTGCAACGGAAAGCACATAGAAAAAAACTAAATAAAAATAAGCAAATGTTGAGTGTTTCACTTAATCAGTAGTTATAAACATGTTGTTGCATAATGTTTAATAATGAAACCCTGTATTAAAGATTAAAAGGCTGATTACAGGATTTATTTCTGTATCAGTAGCTTACGACTAATATATATAATATCAAAATATAAATAAAGTACATAAGTTAATACTCTTTTATAGGATTTGTCCCAAGAACTATAAGTTTTAATCAAGTTCTTTGAACCGCAACAGGTTTAAAGTGTATCCCTTTGTACTCCCTTTTCCTTCGACCGATGAGAACTTATGGAAATCTTTTTGTAAATTTCCACCCTTTTGTTCGCCAGCAGATTGGAATTCCATCTAACGAAACGAACTACAAATCATGCTCTAAAAAGGCACAAAAAAACTAAAGAATACAACAAAAAGTGATGGAGACAAAGGGAAAATACGAGTAAAAAACGAGAACAGTATATCTAGAGAAAGGCAAGGAAAATATTAAAACAAGGCAAACATCGCCGGGCAAAATAAAGTCAAGCATTTAATTTATTTACCCCCAAAAACCTCCCCACATCTCCACTAGAAAAGGAAAGGGAAAAAACGCTCGTTTTACTGTTGCTCGGTTTTTGCCTGTCCGCTTTTCCCCCATCTTACCCATTTTCCGACTCAATTTTTTTTTGGCGCGCTTGGCAAAGGGAGGAAAAACTATAAGCTCAAAAAGAGGAAGAGAAGGGTGGGCAAAGAAAACTGTAACCGAATGAACGAGCGAACTTTTCCGGCGTTGGGGAAGGTAAGAAATGTAAAAAAAAACGAACACGAGTTGTAGTAAAAACCTTCATTTATATTTTGCACAGAACAAAATTGTAAGTGGCGGCCAAGACTTTTGGTTATACTTGTTTCTATACCCTTTCAAATGAAGTATAATATTTGTAATATAATGCTTTGATGAGGCATTCGGTCACACTACCAACCAAACTATCACACTCGGTCACACCGATTCACAAATTTGTTTTAAAATGTTTCTTAAAGCTAAATTAGGATAATAGTTAGTGTATTCAATCCTCGGTAACCGAATCTAATATTTTAAATTTTAATGCCCTGATTTAATGAGCCTATCGGCCACACTTTCCAGAGATATTTCAATACGTTTGATGACCCTGAGCCTTAATTTAATTTGTGGGTTTTGTTTAATTTCATATAAAATATTAGTGTATTCAAATTGCGCATATAAATCTTTGGTTTTTCACGGAAACTTTTACTACTCCTTTTTGGCTTTCCCCTAAAACCCACGGGATCTATTAGCAGTTTCATCAAATTTGCAACACACGAACGAGCTTAGACATCCCTTTCGCAAGGTCGAATGGTAATGAAGTGGAATGCCATCAACTTGTTGAAAGAGTGGGATGTTGAAATTAAAATGCATTTTTCTAGGGTATCAACGGACTCACGCTCGGCAAATTAACTTTATACATTGTCTTTTTTTTTGTTTTATTTTTTGAGTACTCCCCTTTTTTTTTAGAAAAGCTCTTATATATTATAAAAGTGCAGATATGTTGTTACTTATATGGATGGCAAAAGTGGCAAGTGTGTGTGAGGGAGAATTGCACATAAACATGCAGGGAAAAAAATGGGTGGAAAATCGGGGAAAAGGGGGGCGTTTTGGGAGGGTCTTGCACATTACCAAAAGAGTAAATCACTTTTGAACGAACCGAAACCGAAAACGAAGTGAACCAAGCGAGTTGTCAGCATGGAAAATATCTCAATATTCACTTTGGTTCGCTTTTCCTTGCCCCTCCCACTTTTCCTTCATTTTTTTCTTGTGTTTCTTTTTTTTATTTTTATTATTTTTCGTTTTCCAGCGCCACTTTACTGCTGCTTTTCATGGAGGGATTTTGAAGGGGGGCGGGGAAGACTGGGGCGACTGCGACATTGTCTCGTGCAAAAATTGAACAATTTTATAAAATACTCGAACGCAGCAACAACAGCAAAAAACGTAATAAATTACAAAGTGCCCAAAAAAAGGAAAACACAGAGTTTGTTGCGGAAAAATATAAGCAGCAAAAAACACCCAGCCAGTAAAAAAGACATTTGAAAATAGCAACGACTAACAGATATCTAGTAATAGGCGGTTTCACCAGTCAGCTCTATAAAAATGGGTTTCATTTTCTAATATATACTTTATGAAATATCCATAAAGTCTCAAGGCATTTTTGAAGACCTCTATCATTTGAGACAAAAAAAAAACACAGGCTTATCACTATACTTATAAACAAATAAATATAGACCTAAAAAAAAGTTCGTCATTTATAAATATTAATTATCTTCCATTTAGGATTGTTTTTTAACATAAGTTCTGTATACTCATATTTTGTTAAAAGTTTATTATACCCTTATACTCTCATTTAATACACGGTATCAACATTCTCATTTCAAGGAGACAAGCGGCAAAAAACTCTCTGCTTTTCTCATTTCGAGATTTCGCCTTCATCATCATCAACGTTTTTTCTCTTAACTTTTTTTTTTTGTTTTCGTTACGCTGTTATTTTCCTATGTTCTCCATTTATTTTGAAGTCGGGCTTTTGTTATTAAAGTAATTTAAATGAAATAGTAAAAGTCAGTTGGGATCTTGGCGAAATGGTTCTACTTGATTGGAATATTTTCCTTCACCCTTCGCTGTTCAACTAAGTGGCTAACAAAGTTGTACATTTTTCAGACTAGAATGCCTTAATATCAAAGATTATCTACCAAAGGCAATCTAAAATGTAATAAAAAAAAAAAACAAACCCTTAAAAATTTCTACTGCAGTTTATTTTTAGTAATTCCTTCAGTGAAGGATTACCTGTTAAATTTTTTATGTTTAACTCGGTAAACCAAGCTTTACTCGACTTTTCCCAACAGATTTTACGTTTTTCTCCCACCAGCTTTTTGGTCTTTGGCTTTTTGCACACTTTTGTGGGTTTTCCACGAACTATACAGAAATAATATTTAAGTTTACATTAGGCGCGGAGAAAAAATATGATAAATAATGAAAATAAAAACGAACGAGCTGGCGGAATAGACACAAAACACCGACATAAACAAATGGCTGGTTGGCGGGGGAGCCCCCAATGTGCCGATGTTGCGATGTTGGTAACAAGAAGCAAAAGCCAGTAAACAAGGCAGTAATATGAGTTAGAATCCGCGGCGGAGGCTAACGTACTTACAGATACAGATACACGGGCACCGGCTAAAGATACAGATACCAAATGCCGTACAGCTCGCTCGCACACAACACACAAAAAACGACGACAGTTTTCTTGATGAATGTTCTTTTTCCCCCTCAGCAAGTGAGTTTTTCCCCCGAGTATCTTACATCTTACATTTGTATCTGCAGCTTCTTTGGCTTTTTCATGCGCCGCCACCAAAAACACGAAAAAAATTAAATAGAATAGAAAGAACTAAGCTGAAGAAATAGCTGGTAGCAGCTACACATAAAGAAAAAGTCATTGTTTTGAATATACACAACAAATATTTACTTACAATAATATAATAAATATATTTATCAAGAATATATTTGGTTTTCGTACATATATATTTTTGATATTCATGTTGTAATATCAATTCTCTTTAATAATATTTGTTATGGCAAAATAAATAAAAAGGAACTGGAAAAGATCGATAGTTTTTTTTTTATATATTTAAAAGCTTACATAAAATAAAAAATATATATTTTAATATCAGAAAATTATTATTTTTATGCAATTTTTATATTGTTAATTTGTTTACTAAATCTATTATTAGTATTAAATGTTTATATTTAAAGTATGGATATTATAAACACTTGTTATAAAAATATTCATAAATTGGAAGTTGGAACCTTTTTCCAGTGCAGTAACTGGTAGGTAACTTCCTCTATTTCCCCCGATTTCCCCTCTGAGATTGTGCAAAGCAGCTTTTCCTTTTTCCAGCTTTGCAATTTGTGCTTCCCGCTTGCTCTTCCTTTTGGTTTTGTTTTATTCAATTTTTTTTTTGTTTTTTGTTTGCTATTTTAGCCAGCCAGGTTTTTGTGCAGCTTTTCCAGCAAAAGAACAAGCAGCAGCAGAAGAAGAAGCAGTATCAGTTAACAAGGTAGGAAAGCCAAGGCAAAAAGGGAATTTCTCCCTTCTGGCATCCAATCCAAATCATCCCATCGTCCATTGGTGCACCTGCTCCAAACCATTGATCATGGGTTAAGCGTTTTCGGCTCCTTTGGCTTTTTCCCTGGAAAAAGGTTTCGAGATCTCTGCAAACAATATTTATAGGTTTTGGCTAGACCTTGACTTGATTTAAAACCCATCTGTCTGATGGATTTATAGGGCTAAGACATTTATGAGGTGCAAAGTCAGTGAGAGTAATTTTTACACACCTTTTTCAAACATAATTCTTTTGGATCTTCTTGCTACTTTTCTCTTCTAAATAATATATTTTTAAAACTAGTCTTTTAAATTAAGTTTAATTTAATAACTAATCATTAACAAATATGACATTTAGAGTAGATTTCTTAGTAACCACATACTGTTTATTGGAATTTAATTGTTTATAGAATGTTTTCTTTATTTATAAAGCGATGGCAACGTAAACGATAATCTATTCCTTAAAATTGTGTTTGGTTCCTATGTACATATATAACCAATTAAATTCAATGTCCAATAATTAGATCGGTAGTATATTAAATGTTTACTTTTATTTAAGGTAGCAATTCCACTTATATTGATTATTTTAAATCATTTTTAATCAGATCTTTCTTTGGTTTTAATAAAATGGATTTTAATGATACATTTTCGATTCGATCATTTGTTATTTTTTCATTATGTATTGAACTACAAAAAAATATTCAACAAAAAAATATTAAAACGAAAATAGTTGTAAGGAAAGACAGCAAGAAAATACAATCTGGTTATTTGGCTAGGACTCTATTTATGGTGAAGTCCTGTTTTTTGCATTGTTATTCTTGTCGTACGCCTGCTGCTCCACCTCTTCTACCTTCGTACACCCCCTTTTTCCAGCTCCTTTGAGGTTCAGCAACCTTGAGGTTACACAGATGCGCATTCAGCTTGGGGCAACAAAAACAAAAAGAAAATATGTTTCTTTATCTTCAACGGTGTGTGTGTGTGTGCCAAACTGGACGCTGCGTGTTTTTTTTTTTTTTTTACTATTGTTGTTGCTGCTGTCTAATAATTTCAACAAGAACAGCCACAACAGCAAACCCATCTTAAAAAAAATGTTAAGAAAAGCTCAGAGAAATTATGCCTTTATGACACTGAAGAAAGTGAAGGACTTCATTAAAAATAAGGAACCCCAATATTATTTTTAAACATAACTATATAATTTTATCTTAAAGATATTATTTTAGATGTGTGTTATAAAATTATAGAAATTATACCTTTATGACAATGAAGAAAGTGTTGGACTTCACTAAAAATAATATTTTTTACACATAACTATATAATTTTATCTTAAGTAATTTACTTCTTATTTATTAAGCATCAAAACCTTTTATTAAAGATCAGCTGCCTTGTCATCAAAGTCTTTTAAAACGGATTAAAGGGAATTCGAAATAAGGAAGGACCTTTTTTTTATTCAGTGTCATATAGGCATAATGCGGTAGAGGGGCTTAAAAGCTAAGAAGAAGAAGCTGCATAAGTCAACACACGACAACAACAACAAAAACAAAAACGGAAGGCGAATGCACTTGGCCAACAAGAACAATAACAACATTGGCAATATCATAGTTATAGAGGATCGTAAAGTAAAGTTGCACATTTTTTTGTTGTTGTTGGCTTGCAGGTTGGTTTTTTTTTGTTGTTTTGGGGGGCAGAAGGCTTTATGATGTTGCGTATATACATATATTGTCCGTCTCTGTGTGTGTGTGTGCATTAAGTGTTATTGCACTTGGCCTTATTCGCAATTGTATATTTCGCTGCAGATCGGGGGACCTAGAACGTGGTCTTGATCTTGGACTTCAATTTGGGCCTCCATTCCCTTTCTTGGCCTAGGTCCCTTTTTTTTTTACAGCCAATGGCATTTGGCATTCCAAAAAAAAAAGAAAAAAGAAGCAAAAGGCAACGAAACCGCAGAATCTGCCAAATGAACATATATATGTGTGTATATATTTGTGTGCCCACAAAAAAAAGGGGGGAAACCTGCGTATCTGTAAGATGCTTCTTTTTCTGGATTTCTGCTGCTTCTGCTGCGTGTTCTGTGCTCTTTGGCAATTTTCTTCATTTCTTTTTATTACTTATTAATAATATGAATTTTGAATTGTTGCCCATCCACAATCAGCAGCAAAACAAAGGGTAAAAAAGAGGTTCGAATACAAGATATCCATTAAATGATAAAAAATTTATTTTGTCATAAGTTAATATTTAAATAAATATAATATTTATTTTATAAAAATGCTGCAAATATGTTCTGGGTTGTACCATAAATTCTTTATTATAAACATTAGGTAAACGTGCCAAAGTATGATGAATTATAATTTAAATAGACTTCCATATTTCACTGTCTCTTTTGCGACTTCTCGTGTTTGTTTAAATTGCTACAGTAAATATTTATAGAAATCCGAAAACACCCTACTTCATTTGCATCCCATAATAGGTATGAAAAGAAACATAAACGGGCTCGCAAAAAAGAAATCCTACCAATTTGCCAAGAAAGCGAGAATCAAAAGAACGCATAGATTTTTCCTTTGAATTGCTTTCGAATGCGAATTCTTTCTATATTTCTTATTATTATTTTTTTGTTGATGTTTCCTTTTCTCTTTTTTGTGTGTTTTTTCTGGCTTGAAGCCGGAGCGGAGAAACTGCTTATTCATTTGACTTGGTCTTTCTGTAGTCTCGTTTATTTTATTTTTGTATACCCATTAAAGTTGAAGAGTACAAGGGTATGCTCGATGTTTAACAGGAATAAGGAGTTTTGTAACTTCATCACGAGAAATAGTTGATTTTAAAATACTGTATCATGTTAAGTTCTAAGACTATTATCTTTCTTTGGATTTATTTGTCTTATCTTATGGTTTTGGGAATATCAGGTATTTTATGGTCGACTATGGAATACCTCCCTGTTTTATTTATGCAACCAGGAGAGCGGACAAGTTGCAGTTGGGAGCTAGAAGAAAAGGAAGCAGCTAAAGAAGCTGAAGAAGCCCGTTGTGTTACTGTTACAGTCAAACTTCCCTAAACCAGATTTAGTCTGGCTTACTAATGACACAAGCCCCTCTGTATTAAAAATATAAACTCCAATGATAAGAACGCTCTTCTTGTAATTCTAAAGTGATTATTAAGGAACATTTAAGCCTGGCCGTTTCCCTCAATAATTGTGTTATAATCACCGAATCATTAAAGCCATTAAATCATGGCTCAAAAACATTTAAGGTAAAATTGATACCTGTTCTATATCTAATTGGCGGAAACCTTGTAAATCTATTCCTAATTATTATTCTTATTTTGGCTTAGTGGTATTTCACTGTATTTGATGCAAATTTGCACAGTATTTAGTGGTTTTTGTTGTACTCGATGTGAATTTCGCATGTCTGCAGATCGTATTTAATTTCTGTTTTCTTTGAATATCTTTTGCTGCGGTTTTCGATTGAACGTGAAAAAGATGAAATGTTTGCAGAAATCAAATACATATTCCTCAGTTTTTATTGACATAATGATGCGGACAAATAATAATTAAATTATGAACCTTTTATTTATTCCTTAGGTTGGGTAATATTTTCGGTTTTAGTTTCCATTTTTGTTTATAAAGCTGTCCACTTTGAGCTGGAATTCAAATCGTTATTTTTTTTAAATCTTGTTTTGTTTTATTAAAATTTGTTATGGCACAATAAAACGCGTGGGGTGGGCATTTTTCAATGCGGGAGGGACGGCATGGAGAGGTCATAACTTCCAACTCTATAAACAACGAAATAAACGGATGTGAAACTTTTTTCATTTTCATATATTTTTCGCAAGCGTTATATTATTTTTATTAATATTAAAAATAACCAAATGAAAATTGTGTAAAACACTGTAGTGTTTTTGCCGTGTTTCATTTGCAAACAAGTTTATCATCCCCCCTCCCCTGAACCTTTCCCTCTGCCAGCACATAAATTTATATTAAAATTTTTTGCTCCACGTTAAGGAGAGCTACAAAAAACAAAACAAAAAAAAAACAAGGTGGAAAACAAGGAGCAAAAACCCAACGCAAAAAAAAAATCGAAAAACAGGAGCAGAGCAGCGTCGACAATGTTAAAAAATTATACAAATTACAAAAGCGAGTGCAGAAGAAAAAACTGCTGGTGAAGAAGCAGTAAAATAAAGAAGGAAAATTGATGTTGGCAGGAAAGGGATGTGTGTATAATGTATAGAATGTGTATATAACAACCCACCTATATAATATATTGAGTTATATACCCGATGCCCTGCACTTATCGGTGCCTTAATGCAATTGATAATGCGGTTACCGTATTTTTTTCCGGACCCCACACCCTTTTCCGTTCCATTTTGCTGAGTATAAAAACCAATTTCGTTTGTGCCCATCGTTTGAGTTAATTCCGATATCGGTTTATGTCGAGGGATTATCCCTTTTTGTCGCTCAGGTGAGGTCAGCGTGGCAAGCAGTTTAATTACTACCAGGCGAGCAGCGAAAGGAGATTATTCGGGGCTTATTGCATTTTAACACAGATCATTTAAAATCATTTTTTCCATTCGTTGTTGTCAAAAAATTGTTATGGAGCCCCTGAAATATGTCTACAAACTAAACCAAAAATGTGAAAATATATTTTCTAACCTTTTTACTTTTAAATGGAAAGTAAGATTAAAACCATTTAATAACATTAACAGTTAATTACTGCTATAATACAAATAAATATGAAAATCCTGTCTTTAATGTTATTCCTTAACTTTGAATAAATTAAGAACTACAATTCTAAAGTTAGTTAAACATTTCAAAGTAAAAGTACAAATTCGATTGGAAATACGTTAAATAGTACTTATTCTACCAGTAATACAAAAAAGCTCAACATCCTTAGCACTTTTAAATATCAAATCTTCTTTAATTTATAATCCATTTGTGTTTTTTGTTTTCGCTAAAGATTATTATCGTAAATTGGCATTGAGAAATGGGATTCGTCGATTTCAAAAGTATCTAGAAGTATTGGTCGTAAATGTTCAGTTATGTATATAAAACTGTATCTATCTCGATTGAGTTCTCCATTAATCATGGTTGGAATTTACCACCTCCACCCATAAAGCGCCCGGAAAATGCTAAGGAAAAACTAAAAAAAAAAATAAAAATAAAAACGGGAAACCGGAGCAAAAAAAAAGGGGAAATTTCTCCGTGTATCTTGGAGTTGTTTTCCTCGCTGTGTGTGTCCCTGCCAAGCATTTATAAAAAGGAAATGGGGAAAATCTACAACCATGTGTGTGTGAATAAAAAAATTAATAATAAAAAGAGACAGCAAGGAAAAGCAGAAAAGCATTACAAACACACACACACATGGTTGACAGGTCCACATATAAATTCCGTACTCTCCTTTTTTACATTCCGCTTATTTTTTTTTGTATGGAAAACTGTGTACCTTTCATTTAAGTTGACATGAAAATCGATATTTAAAAAAAAGGATAAAATTGGTGAAAATAAAAAAAAGGAGCACGGAGTGCAGAAAACATAAAAAACGTCAAGTAAAAAATTACAGCTTAAAAAGTAGGAGAGAAACATGGGGCGAAAAATAAGAAAGAAAAATAAATGGGGAAAGACAGAAACTGAAAATAATATTAAAGAGCAGTAGCGGGGGGAAAACTGCAAAAAAAAAAAAATGGGGGAAACGAAATGAAACGAGAAACGGTCGTTATGTTTTTTTCATTTTTTTTTTTGTACCCTGCCTTTCTTTATTTTCCCTTCGTTCTGCCAGCTTTTTGTGTTTTTATTTATTTATTTTTTCTTCTCTCCAACGTCGCAGTCGCTGTAATGTCTTTTTTCATTTTTATTTTTCCGCTCGCAACCTTTTTGCGTCACCCCCTTTGCCAACCCCTCACCCTTGCACTGCTTACAAGCAGTGGAGAAAAAAAATATAAAAGTAAAATAATAAAAAAGATGCAGCAAAAAACACACAAAACGAAATCCAAAGAAGAAGAAAAATGTGATAAAAACTGAAAAATATTTTCCATGAGAAAATCCAAAAGAAAAAGGGGCTTTATGTGTGTGTGTGTGTGTGTGTGTGCGACTGCTTGGCGGGAAAAATATACTACAATAAAACATGTATTTTTTATGCCAGCCCCACACACCCACCACGTTTTCGTGTGTCTGTGTGGGTTGTAGCTTTTTTTTATTTTAAGGAACTTAAATGTGTAACGCTTCTAATGTGTATGTGTGTGTTTAAGGGGGTGGGGCAAAGATTGGGATCAAAAACCCTTTGCAGTTAACTCTTGTCTATGTGTGTGTGTGTTTGAAGGGGAAGGGGGCTTTTCTATTATTGTGTGTGAGCCAAGTCAGAAAACCGAACTCATATCCCAATCCTTGAGTGCCGGACATTGCGTTTTTTAATGCCACTATTTTGTACAGTAGAACATCCGTAACTTAGAAATGGAAAATAAAAAAATTTTGAAAATATAGATTTACCTATTTGAGGTAAACTAGATGAGTTAGCTACCTAAAATACTTTTATAAAGTTAAGAAAATTTGCATTTTTATCTCACATCTTCCAAAAATCGAGCACAACCGGGAATTTAATGGTATTATTTAAATTTCACGTTTGAAGATCACACACCATTATATTTCCAAAGAACAAATTTGTTAGGCTCAGTAATATAACATATAAAACGTCATTAAATGGATGTCTTGTATGTCCACAAAATTGAATTTTTAAATAAATAAATTAATTAGGTTAAACAAAACGTAAAACAAAATATATGGAAGGGTGTACTATGTACGGTGTTTTATGTTTGGTTTTATGTATTCGATTAAATTAAGCTTGACTGTATTTAATATATCAATCATTCTGCACATACAATGGCACTCTTTTATATACTAGCTAAAGAAGTCCTTTCTTCTTGGCTTTTTCTACCCATTTTTTTCAGGTTATTTTTTTTTTGTGCAATTTATTTGCCAGCGTTCTGCTGCTGATGTTTTTTGTAGTTTGTTCTGTTTTTCAACTTTCCTTTGGCATTTCTTGCAGCTAAAAAAGGTGAAGCGAAATTTGCTTTCGCATTCTGTTCGCGAGCTTCTTTCTTCAGCAGCGTTTTTCTACATTTCTTATTTTTTTTTCTCTGGCGAATTTTGACCCATGCCGGCTGTTTCTTATTCCAAAATAAGTGTGTGTGAGTGCGGGTCCTTTTTCCCTTAAATGTGTGTGTAAGTGTGTGTGTGTGTGTGGTCCATTTTGTACACTGGACATAAAACGCAGCTAACATAAAGTTCTTATCCCCCTACCATTATCCTACCCTTTTTTCACTCGTTTTTCCCTTGTGCTATTAGTACTAAAAGCAAGAATGCGTTTCACAGAAAAAAAAAGCAAAAAACAAAAACAAAGTTTAAGAGACAAAAAATCCAAAAATTTGTTGGCAGATAAAAAAAAGGGTAACAAAATTGTTGGGGGAATTCTTAAAATTTATTACCGTAGCAGGAAATGGGGTGAAAAGGAGTGGGAAGAGGGGGGAGTAGCAAGTATATGACCATATCTCTATCATCCTTTTTTTTTATGTACACATACATTTTATGTACATTATATATAAAAAAACACATATTAAAGGAACTGCTGATTTTCCAAACCTTTTTGGCATTGGACGTTATACGTATGTATTTATAGACGACAAGAATTCTAATACTACTATTTAACCTTCCAAATTAACGTTTGCACCTATTTAATTACAAAAATAATTATATTTGCCCGCTATTTTAGTTGAGGATTACTAAAAGCTTAAAAACAAATTGTTTAATTAGAAATGTCAAAGGATTTGTCACATAAATTCGAGGGCGTTTAATTTGTTGGCCAGAATATGAAATATCTAAACGTTAAGAGGATTACCTCTGTCAATTTTTATAAGTTAAATAATTAATGAAAATATCATTCTTAGACTTTTGAAGAGGATGTGGATTGCTGGGTTACTATGGATATAGAATTATCTTTACCACGAAAATCAATTTATTTCGCTCTTTCGTCATGTCTATTCGATTTTACAATTACGATGAATCTGTGGAAATCGACAACAAAAGGGATTTTATAATTGCTCTTTTCATTTTTTCCGTACTGGGCGTTTAAGTATATTGGTTGGGAAGTTGGGGGAAAATTGTGTTTTTATTAAGCGTCAACTCATTTTGTACATGTACACCAAATACCATATATATTTTTATATATAATATTACATAAATGCATATAAAGGGAGGGGGGAGGCGACAAACAAAATAAAGTTTTACCTTGCGCATAATATTTGCGCTGTACAAAAAAAAACAAGAAAAAAATTATGGAAAATTTTTTATGTGTATAAAGAAGAGTGAGAGAGAAGAATAATAATAAAATGAAAACGAGGACGAACATTTTTATGGTGCTGCAGTCTGAAAGAAAAAACTACCATACTTTCCTCCCACTTTTTTTTCCCCCACCCAGCGAAGTCATTGGCGCTTCTTTGTTGCCAGGGAAATGGAGCTGGAAAAAACATCTCGCTATTCGATGACTGGCAGGACTCTGGTTTTTTTCCCCGATCCCGACTTGCTCACATAAAGCGGGAATTTCGATTATTTATTTGGCTGAAAAAATTGCGATGAATTTAATTCGAAAAATACCTTTAAAAACAGGCCAACAAGAAGTTCCTTGCATGCCGAAGCCCAAAAAAAAGAGCAAAAATAAAAGCAAACCCTTTCATTAAACAGTTAAAAGCTGCATGTCCTCCGATTGACATTTACACACCATCGCACTGCAAAAGGATTCATAGGGATACCAAGTTTATCGACGAATGTAATGCTCGGGGCACGACAAAAACCAATAAATGGTTCAATATCTTGTCCAGATGTGCGGAAAACTGTGACATATTAAGAAAAGTCAATTTAGGATTTCACAGTGGTGGGGTCAGATTTTATTGAGAATTTTAATTATGAAATATTCAATATGAATATATTTTGCCAAGCTATTTCTTGAGCTGGCTTATATTTGGCAGTGCCGATAACAATTTGAAAAGCACTTAAAAAAGGTGTTTACAAGTATTGTGGGACTTTATTCGTGTGACGTTGCCTACTTTTAGGCAGACTTATAAGTAATTTCAAATCTCTTTAGAAGTTAAGCATTTATTTATACAAGTCGTTTTATTTTCGTTCTGTTTTTCAGTCAGATAATTGGTGAAGGAGAGGACCTCTACTAGGACCACTAGAACCATCAGAACCACCCGTACCACAAGAGGCACCACCATCAGGGGCAGCAGCAGGCGCGGCACCACCATGCTGCCGCAGCAGTACTGCCTGAGGTGGAAGTACCACCATAGCAATCTGCAGACCATGTTCTCCCAGCTCTTGGATCGCGGCTGCTTCTGCGATGTGACCTTGGCCTGCGAGGGCCAACTAATCCGCGCCCACCGCGTCGTCCTGTGCGCCTGCAGCACCTTCTTCGACGCCGTGCTCTCCAACTACGCCAGCGAACGCGATCCGATCATCATCATGAAGGACGTGACCTTTGCGGAGGTCAAGTGCCTCATCGAGTTCATGTACAAGGGCGAGATCAACGTGGAGCATGTGAGTGGGAGTCAAGTTATGTCAAGTTATGAAAATCAATCTAAATCATTTCCAATTCTGTACTCTTTTATATATGAGTATTTTGAACTTGAAATGTATTCAATAAATATTTTGAAAGATAAAATATATCCTTAATTCGCAAACAAGATATTGAACCAATAAGGATGTAAAAGAAAAATATCTGAATCCCATATTCACCTAAAAAAAGAATAATCTTAATAATAATATCTAAAGACTTGAGAATGCATTTCCAAGTATGCCATGCAAATTGTTTTGAATTATGTATGTCACCGCGCTATTTGTTTTAAATTGTATTGTAGTATATTTCACTACACCTTTTGATGTTAATTTAAACCTCTTGATTTATATATATATATATTTATATATATATTTTTTACCCAAAAATGATCCCATGATTAACTAATTTTTCAGGCCAGCCTCCCGTCGCTGCTGAAGACCGCGGATGACCTGAAGATCAAGGGCCTGGCCGAGGTGACCTGGCGCGACGACGAGGACGGTCCGCCGCCTCCGATGGCCGCCGCCGAATTCCACTCGCCGCCGGACAGTTATGCCCAGGACCTAATCCTCCAGCACCAACAGCAGCAGCCCCAGTCCGGTCCACCCTTGCATCTGCAGAGTTCTGCGATCCTGGACAGAGATCGCGACCGGGAGCGGGAGCGACTGTCCCCGGGAATGGATAGCGTCCTGGGTCGCATGCCCGTGATGACGCCGCATCCGGGAGCATCGGGTTCGGCCGGAGTGGGCGCGATATCCGGGGGCACATCGCTCGAGGGCGTGGCACCCGTGGAACACTTCCTGGGTCCGAAACGCAAGCGGGGTCGTCCGCCGCTAGACGACGCTTACGACGTGTTCAATGTGTAGGTTGATTATTAAAAGTTTACAATTTATTATGTCCTTTTTTATTACAAAAATTCCGGCCTACACTATTTTTTCAGTTTCATTATTAGTTTAATTATGAGTTTATAATATTTAGGCAAATCAATTCGTTTTTGAGAACATTTCTTTTCAAATAACTTAATTTAATTATAAGTTGATATATTCATATTTACTATCCGATTTATAGTTGTATTCACTTGATATAGGAATGTTTTTAATTGCAGATTAATTTAGAGAAATGCTTTCCAAGTGATTTTTCTATAATGTACCTCTTAAATGTTAGATTTCCCTGGTCAGATATTTTTTAAACTTTTTTATTTTATGAGTTTTATGGTAAATTGGTTTTAAAAACTATGTGTTGGGTTTTTTTATTTCAAGTGAGAGGATGCTTTTAAAGAGCGGTTTTCCTAATATTCCCAATTGAATTCTAATTTTTTCTGGACAGACGCAAGCTGGCCCAGTATGCCGCCAACCTGGAGCCTGCCCAGCGTGCCTACTTGGAGACGGCGCGCCACTTTGCGGAGGAGCCGCCGCTGGCCGCCCACGCCGCCTCGATGGCCTCCCCGCCCGCCGCCTGCCCGCCCAAACAGCGCCAGCGTCTACGTCACCAGCAGCTACAACAGCAACAACAACAGCAGCAGCAGCAGCAGCAGCAGCTCCTCCAGCCGGAATCCAGTGACCAGGAGCCGTCGGCTGCTGCTGGCCAGGATTGGTCCAATCCGGAGCCGAATGGCAGTTCCACGCCCAAGATCCTCAGCGATGGTGATATGGCCAACAAGCAGGAAGCGGAAGCCGGCGATGAATCGCAACCGGAAGTACTCACCACGACCAGTGCAAGTGGCAGTGCCTCCAAAAAGCTGGAGAAGATCAGCGAGCGGCGCGAACGTCACGGCAAGTTGCGTCATGCCCGCCGGTTGTATGAGAAGTCCGGCGAAGATGAGGTGGAATCGCCCAAGGAGGAACCCGATGAGCTGCCCCAACCGCTGGAGGAGATCGAAAATGAGCATCTGGTGGCGAATAGAGCGGAGT
Organism: Drosophila kurseongensis; assembly: GCA_018153305.1. NCBI lineage: Eukaryota > Metazoa > Arthropoda > Insecta > Diptera > Drosophilidae > Drosophila > Drosophila kurseongensis. Next base: position 4,456,987 of record JAECXX010000141.1, read on the forward strand.
CGCCACGTCCAACGGTCGTGATACCGGCCAGTTTTGCCTGCAAATACGAGGGGGGCGTGGCTGGTGGATCGGGATCGGGGGGATCCTCCTCCTACTTGATCAACGAACATGGCATGCTGATGGCCCACGAATTCGGGCCGAATGTGGCCAGTGCAGCGGCCACCGCTGCCGTTGCCGTTGCAGCCGCCGCCGCCGCAGTGGCTAATGCCTCGGCCGGAAACGGAAGTGGAAACGGAAACGGTGGTCAGGATCCGGGTGGATCCAGTGGCCTGTCCGCCGACTATCCCGACATCAAGCTGGAGGACTACGATGCCGCCGAACTGCGCCTGACGAACGAGGAGCTGTCGCAGTGGCAGGACGTCATCAAGATGGACGACTATCTGGCCAAGGGGCGGCGTCCACAGTTCTGGGAGGAACCTTTCACCAAGCGGGTAAGCTGCTTTTTAATATGTATAAATGGGAAAGATTACGATGGGGACAAGTAAGTCACTCTTTTAGAAGACATCGGAAAATTAGAAATAACTAACATGAAAATGGGTCGAAAATTTGATAAACGTTAAATTACAAAATTTGAATGCAGATTTTTAGAGAATCGAATCATGTATGTTACTTTGAAATCGGATTATATTTGGTAAAGTTATGGATTCTAGAAGTCCAATTGTGGGTCACCTTTGGACAACTTATCGGAAACTTAAAAATAACCAACATAAAAATGGGTCAAAAAGTCGGTCAACGCTAAAATGAAAATTTTGAATGCAGATTTTTGGAAAATCAAATTACGAGTCTTTAGAGGTATGCCACTTTGAAATCGGATTATATTTGGTAAAGTTATGGAATCTAGAAGTCCAATTGTGGGTCACCTTTCGACAACTCATCGGAAACTTAGAAATAATCAACATGAAAATGGGTCAAAAAGTCGGTCAACGCTAAAATGAAAATTTTGAATGCAGATTTTTAGAGAATCGAATCAAAAGTCTTTAGAGGTATGCCACTTTGAAATCGGATTATATTTGGTAAAGTTATGGAATCTAGAAGTCCAATTGTGGGTCACCTTTGGACAACTCATCGGAAACTTAGAAATAATCAACATGAAAATGGGTCAAAAAGTCGGTCAACGCTAAAATGAAAATTTTGAATGCAGATTTTTAGAGAATCAAATTACGAGTCTTTAGAGGTATGCCATTTTGGAATCGGCTTAAGTTTGGTAAAGTTATGGACTCTAGAAGTCCAATTTCAAGTTACTCTTTTACAAGACATCGGAAAATTAGAAATAACTAACATAAAAATGGGTCAAAAATTTGATCAACGTTAAATTAAATAATATAAATAAATTAATAAATATGCATTTAATAAATGATTTTGGCAGAACAAGATCAATATTTTACTGAGGAATATTGACAAAAACTGTTTGAAATCGTTTCACGTTTTTCTGGATATTTTTGACAATGCTTTTAATGAAATATTGGTGTTTTTAATGGCCTTCGTTTTTTTCCCCTTTTGAAAACCTGGCAATCATCTTTGTTTTGTAGTTTTTCTTGATGCCAAACTACAAATTTAGAATGATTCAATGGAAAAAAGCAAATTAAACTAATTGTTTAGGGCGTGACAATGCTTTTTCATCATAAATTAACTGCAAAAACCTTACAAATAGAATGAGTGTACAAGGGAAAAGGTGCAAAGGTTGTCAAAAATCCATAAAAAATAATTATAATTGGTCAACAGCTAAAATATATATTCTTTATTTTCATATACCCCTTGAAACTATTTTTCTGTCTTAAAAATATTTTTTTATTTTAATTTTTCAGGTGTTGGATGCCATCAAAAACAAAAGACTAGAGATGAAGAAGGCCGCCCGCATCCTGGGCGTTTCCTACGGCACTCTTTATGGGCGTTATCGCGAGGTGTATGGCTGCCTGAAGCATCCTTATAGGTGCGATGGAGTTATCCAAGGTTTAAGTCCGAAATTTTAATCCCAACTTCATTCCTATTTAGTGGCACCGCCTTCCGGAACTCGGGATCCACCTCGGCGAGCCAGTTGGGAGTTCAGCCACGCTTCGATTTGGGATTTCGAAATGGCGGTGTCCTGCCAGGTCAGCTGGGTAAGTTAGAAATATATATTGTGGGCGAAGGCCAAACCAACTCACTGGGTAATTAAGTCCAAACCAATCCCTACTTGCAGAGCTGGGCAAGCTGAAGAAGGATCTGAGCGATCTATGGACACGTCCGCAGATTTGAGGACCAGCCAACGCCACAACTATGAAGAAACTACAGAAAAATCTCAAACGACGCCACAGGCTGATCTAGGATCACAAGGATAAAAGACAGCTAGACGAGGCTAGTTTAAGGCCCCGAAAAACAATAACCCTTTCCTAAATCGATTCCCACTTTAATTTGTTGTACACCACGGGTCACAACTATAACTGATCTACACATTTAGGATCTTAATATTACATAATATATATAATATAAATACATGTCTATATAAATATACATTTAATGCCGACGTACGCGTGGATTAGTTAATTGAAATACTTATTATAAATACACACGGGCACGTGTTGTTCTAGAGATAAATACATTTCTCTTGGTAGTGAAATTAAAAAAACATAAACTATGGAATCTAGTTAATCGGTAACATAAAACAAAAGTGAAGTGAATTTTTTGATAAGCTAACGAAAACGAACACAAACAATATGTATTACATACAAAAAATATGTTTAAAACGAAATAAAATATCTATTAAAAATATATGTAAAACGAAATTAAGTAATTTATCTTTAAGGGTTTTTGAATTCAAAGTGTGGCGGTAAAAAATGTTATCGATATCAAGGATAGCAGGACACTTAACAGCTCGATTAACTTTTCTAATCGGCAGTTTTGGTTATGTTTCATCATTTATGCTAATAAAGATAACTTATTTTTTGGGGAGAACAAATTAAATGGTGTTTTAATAATTTTGATCTTAACTTAACATTCAGTTAACATCCGGAAGCTAACATAGCAGCAAAGGTATTAAGCCCTTGTATCAATAATATGTTTCAGTTAAGCAGCTGAATATAAAAATATTATTTATCAATATTAAAGCTTTGATAATTCTTACGTCTGAAATAAAAAAACAAGTTGCTTAATATTGTTAGCTATGTAGAATCAATACATCAATGAGGAAAAAAATAAATTTAACATATATGGGATATAAACTAAGTAAGTAATTGGAATACCCTTATTGAAAAATTAGAGTGCGCCCAACAGCTGATTCTGTGCTTACATATTCTGTTACTGAACAGTGAACAGCTGTTTTTGGCATATGAAAATATTTTGAGTGTGTTTTCAGTTTGTATTTCAAAATGCTGCTAAAAACAGTGGATATAAATGGTGAGCAGCATTTATTCACCTGCTTTGAAAAGGGTGTTGATAAAGACATAACTCTTTATATACACAATACCCAAAAGAATGTGAGTTACTCAGAGACTTTGGGGAAAGATGTTTTTCAGCAGCGTTTGAAGGTGAGATTGTGAGATTAAATGGTATTTACCAAAAATCAACTACATTTTCTCCACAGACGCTCAATGCACGTGTGAAGTTCCCAGAGGATGCAGTGCGTCTGGCTCTGCTTCAATCAGATCCTTCACATGCCGAATTTGCCGATAGTAACCCTGATTCGTCCATTCTCAGTCTGAAGTATTCAATGGCCAATACCGCAGTGCCTCTCAAATGGAACTGGCACTTGAGTCCCCTAAACAGTGCACAGGTTAGAAACTGATTTATTCCAACTAAATCTAGGGATTTATAATTATACCCTCTATAATTCCCCATAGTTCTATCGCGAGGTCTGCATGAATTCAGTGGCCACGGCTGGAGGACTGCGGGATCAGGTGTCCTTCTTGATAGAGGTTCTACGATCCAAGGACAAGGAGCTAAAACAGTTTCGCACTGAAGGATGCAAGCTGCGCCGGGGTTAGTTTCGGGTTTACAATCGTAACATACCCAAATAATAGGAGTTTTTCTTTAATCATATCTCCTTATCTCATTGCTTAAAGTACTAGCCATCACTATTGCTCGGAGTGATTCTTCTACATACATGCGATTTGTATAATATTTAAGTCTTTAGTCTTTCAAATGAAATGTTCAATGTTTTATATATACTTTAAAATGTCTTAATGTCTTGCACCAAAAAGGAAATAACTTTTCTCATATCATTAAAAACCATATTTAAAATAATTCCTTTATATCATTAATAAGCTCTACTTACTCTTTTAGTGACTGTTGTGACAAAGCCGTTCGATATCGAGGCTTTCAAAGAAGAGCACCAGAAATTGCTGGAAGATGCCAGTGCTTACCAGAAAGTGAAGGACGTATTGGCAGTAGAAGTTCCCGCCTTTTTTTCACCAATGCCGGACGATGTTAAATCCAAGACACCGCCACCTGGCTCCGCAGGAACAGTCAGCCCCAAATTGACTCCACGCAATAGGTTCGATTTGGGAAACCCAAACTATCTAAAAAAAACTTTTTTATATTTCGAATATTCTTAGAAAGCGTAGGGCTCTGGAAAGCAATACCAATCATATGAAGCGCAAGGTAATGCAGCGCCGTTCTAAACCGCAAATCAAGTACAAAAGCTCGCAGAGTTCACAGGAGACAAACGTGGACGATTGGTTTACGGAGAATAAGCCAGCAGTTAAAAAAGAAACTATGATCGAGGTGGATGGGCCCTCAACATCAGCAAAGATAAATCATGAAAGTTTTTCAAAGCTAAAAAAAGTAGATGCAACCATAGGAACTACACCAATTAAATCAGAGCCTGTCCAGGAAATCCCACCTAAGGAAGGTGGTTTTTTCTCTTCTTCAGACGAAGATGAGGAGGAACCAGAAAGATCTTCCGAAAAGGTAGAAATCATCCCGCACAATCCTGCATTAGTTCAAGAAATAGTTGATTCTCCAACAGAAGCCATTACAAAAATCGAAACCCTTGTCTCTGAAGTAGAGTACGAGATTCCCGAAAATGGTCTCAGTGAGCTGGACGAGATTAAAGCCATACTTAAACGCACAACAGCTATTACCAAAAAACTTATTGAGAAGCATGAAGTTAACAAGTAAGAGGAGTAAGGATATACTCTCGCTCTAATTGGTGCTGCAAGGCGATATTTAGCTCTACTCCATATGTGTATTTGTTCTAAATGATTAAATCGGACTCAATAAATCCCCAGTGATAAGGGAATACAATTCCGTACAAAAATATTAATAAATTAAAATATATGCAATTTGATAATAAACAAAAATACACCGAGTTCCGTTGTCAATCCATGAAATACCTCAGATGGATGATAGATGTTTAGCTTTGTTGATTTGAATGAGAAGGATTATCAAAGGACCATCATTTTTTAAGTAGGCTAAATCCCTGTACATATATAGAATTCTTATCTCACACAACCATATTGAACGATATCTAATTATTCCGGTTTAATGTCGGGAAAAATCCATGTCTACTTATCAGCCGATTAGTCACGGTTTTGTGTGGGAGCGCCACTCCGAGATTCATGCTTATTATAATTTTTAGCAATTGGGGTTTTTTTTCAGCACAATAACTTTAAGGATTTATGGTAAGATATTCAAATGAATATTTAATTAATGAATTCTTAGTCAAATAATTTATTATACAATGTTAACATAGCAAAATTAAATGGGCATTTTTCCCAACAAAATATAGATGAGTGTATAAGGTCGTTTATAAGAAAATCAACTAAATGTCTTTATGCTTGGTATAGTTGCTATAACTCCATGGATTTGGGGTAACTCCATTGTCCATATCTTTTCACCATTAGTGCTATTGAAATCAAAAATGAATTTTGCTCTGATTTGGCATTTGTTTACTTTTATGGCCCCCGATCGAGCCATAGAACTCTGTTGTCGATGGGCTGCTTTGGGGCTTTGGCAACATTCAATTTACGCACAGTTAGTGATAAGATAAACCATAGGCACCCACAAGTAATATCAACTGGCCATGGGTCTGATGGCTCATTGCGGTGGCTCGATTCAAGAAATTCGGTCGATAATTGTAACGGACCATTTGAAAGTATATAGTATTTATATAGTTTGGATCGTAAATAGTGCAACAGAAATGGCTAAACTTTGGGTGGCTATATCGCTACTCTTAGGAGTTCTTGCCGCCGGCGAAAGTGAGTCATGAATTGGTTGTTATCAATCTATATTACCAATAAATAGTGTTGCCAAAATATATCTTTTATTTACCTTCAAAAAGCTATCAAACTATTACTAGTTAACACCGAATACATTTCCGTATAAATTAGATATTGGGTAAAGCCCAAGTCCCCAAAGACCATGAAACTGCCTTTTTTTTTGTTATTTTTTTTTACCAAAAGTGCTCGGTTATTACCCAAGATAAAAAAAAAAACATCATGTTAATAAAAGTTTCCGAGCTTTATGGGAAACAAAAAAATTCCCATGGATGTGTGTAATATATTGTTTTCTTGATTTTGTAAATGTAAAAAAAATGAAATATACATTTATTTTAATTTAAATAAGCTACTCTGATTTTATTTCTAAAATTTATAAATTTTTAATCACAAATTTTCGTTAACAATTATATCTTTTTGTGAAATCTTTTTGATTATACTTTTAATTTTATTAAAAGAAGGTAGGAACTGAATCTAATGATTATTGCTATGACTCAATATTTCATTTTTGTTTTAAACAAAACAAATGACTGAAAACGATTTTTTATGACTAATATAGATTTTCGCAATAAACAATGGCAAACAGTAATTATTCAACTAATTTTCCGAGGAGTGGTCATCACAATAACTTCGATTAGATTGCTTTGTTTTCCATTCCCGTAAGGAGCTATAAACCGCTCATCAAATACTTGTATCGTAATTCTGAAGTGCTTTATTGTTAAGACAACAATTCCACCTATCTCATTTCCCTCGAAAAAAAAACAACTATTGTTCAGATATATATTTGTTATAGGTAGTTTCCAAGTCCAGGGGGTTTGTCAAGTGTTGTTCATGACCGAGTTTTAATCCTGATATATATATATTTTAATTCCAATATTTCTGATATTAACTAACACATTTTTTGAAATATTTGTATTCAATAAAGTCTTAAAATATTTAATCGAATTCATTGTTCTTGCAGTTTTGGATACCGAAACGATCAATCCAGAAGCCGCAAAGATCGAACCCAAGATCGTGGGAGGTAGTGCGATATCTATAGATCAGATTCCCTACCAGGTGTCCATTCGTCTGACCGCCAACGATAAGAAGAGCTATGGATCCGGTCACTTGTGCGGCGGAGTGGTCATTTCCCAGCGTTTGGTGGCCACCGCCGCCCACTGTTGTTATAAGTTTGTAAAAGTTTTATTTTTTTTCTTTTTCAAAAATAATCAAATCTTTTTTTTCACATTTTTTTAGCACGAAAACAAACCTATATCGAACGGCTGGCGAATATGTCCTGGTCATGGGCAGTTCCTATTTGAGAAGCTCCACCAATCTTACATTGGAGTACTACCTGCAGCAACTGATCGCCCATGAGAACTACGATGCGACCTCGCTGACCAACGACATTGCGCTGATGTTCATCAACGGATATATTCCCTGGGGATGGCCAACAGTAAAGGCCTTGGCTCTAAGCAGCCAAGTTGTGGCCACAGGCACCGAGTGCTTGATCTCTGGATGGGGTTTGCTCCAGCAGGTTAGTGCTAATCACCTCCAGGGAGTTTCCAAAATACCAGTAGTTTCCTCACAGAAAATAAACCAAGTTTTCATATCGATATTGTCCGATTCTCTTGATAAAATGTAAGGAATTTTATATCCAACAGGAAAAGATATAATTTTTAGACAAATCAAACGAATGATACAAGCTAGGATTAGGAAGCATTTTATATATCTAGACACTCTAGGATTATCAGGATAAACTGGTTGAAAGTCAATATTTCAAATTCTGTTATCAATGGTATTAGTTTATTAGTTGCTGAACATCTAATAAGTTCTCCATTTCTTTACAGAGCGCAACATCCAGCAGTAATAGTCTGCAGGCGGCCACGGTGCCCATAATCTCGCAGTCCACCTGCCAGATTTCCTACGGACCAATTCCGAGTTCCCAGGTGTGTGCTGGGTTTTGGACCGGAGGTACGGACGCCTGCCAGGGCGACTCCGGTGGACCCCTGAGATGCAACGGACAGTTGGCCGGACTCGTTTCCTACGGCTCCGGATGCGCGGTGGCCGGTTTTCCGGGTGTCTACACCAATGTCTCGTTTTACCACGGATGGATCGTTCAGCAGAACAATTCGCTGAACTACTCGATTTATCACAGCGGTGGAATACGTCTGGGATCGAGGTGGTCCCTCCTCGGATGCCTTGCCCTAATCCTGGCCTTCATCCTGGATCACAGAATCTGGTTGTAGCTTTTCTAGCCCAAATAGCAAATAAATCAATTTTTTTTAAATAAGACTTACCTCTACTAAAATGATGGGCGTTTGAGGTTTAAAGCTGCATATTATTTTGATTACTTATAATTGATTGGGTTAGGCGTTACTTAGGAATCCATATAAACGACTAATTTATCATTACACATTACAAACAATGGATTGGTAATAAATTATGCAAAATAATAGTTAACAAGATGTCAGCTCAAGATTGCTTATAAATATTGAAATGACTTTTATCGCTGCAACATCGAATTAAACATCAACGGCCTGGCAGTTTTTGTTAATTTGATTTATTTTTGTTCGCTATTCTCGTCGAGTTTGTGTTTTGGGATTCAAAGAAGTTTGTGGGGTGTTACCGACCCCCGATGGATCACCAATGGACGTGCCTGTGGATGCTGGTGTCGTTGATTTTGGCGGCCTACCCAGGAAAGACCCGTCCTCAAATACGCGCACCGAAGACCACAGCCTTGTCCTTCGTGATCCTGCCGAAGGTGGTGGGCGGCTACTCGGTGACCATTGACCAGGTGCCCTTCCAAGTGTCCGTGAGGAAGCGATCGATCCACGAGCGGCACTACGGGATGGGTCACGTGTGCGGCGGAGCGGTCATCTCCCAGCGGGTCATCTGCTCGGCGGCCCATTGCTACGCCATGTGGGTGATAGCCCCTATACACTGGGCGAAATTCGCGATTTTCTAGGAAAGACTATTACGGAAGCCCATTTTAAAACACGTTAATTAACTCAGATCTAAAATACACATTTTTAAACATCATAAAGATCATCAAATATTTATCATTAAACATAGATGCAAAATTAATTAAGATCATAAAGTACAGTACTAGAATTCTCATATGAATCATAGCATTACTTAAATTTCTAAATATTAAGATGATTAATGTAACTTTTTTAGTAACCAAGAAAATCATAATTATAAACAAACTATCCGTAATTTCGCCCAGTTTGCCTCCTAATGAAACCTTTTGAAATGTATAGAGTGCACTCTAACATTTAGAAATACCTCGATACCGTTGCACTATCGTGATCCGGAGCTTTATGTGGTCGTAGGCGGCAGCAGCTCCATCGATCGGGCGGATAGATTCACCCAGGAATACCTGGTGCAGCGGATCATCGGCCACGAGCGGTACAACAGCACAACGCTGGAGAACGACATCGCCCTGCTCTTCCTCAACGGCTTCATCCCGTGGAGTTCGCGTGCGGTGCAGGCTATTCCGTTGGCCATCGAAGCGCCCGAAGAGGGCACCACCTGCCTCATCCACGGCTGGGGAAAAGTCTCTGGGGTAAGTACTCCCATTTCACTGGTAGACTACAGTCTTGCTCTTGTCCGTTTAAGAGAACGTCCGTTAAACTTAGTCTTAGGCATTAGGTACCTAAGTTTACTTAACAAACCTGTGTCCGGATAAGAAAGCGTCCGTTAAACCAAGTCTTAGGCATGAGTTAACTTAGTTTACTTAACAAACTTTTGTCCGGATAAGAGAGCGAACAAACTTTTGTCCGGATAAGAGAGCGTCCATTTATGGAAGTTAGGTCTTGAGCATATGTTGCTTGGATCTTTTACATATTTGTTTGTTGAACGTTGATTCTTAATAAGTTTGAAGCAGATTTTAACTGAATTTTCACCAAAATATGTTTGTCCGCATAGCAGAGTGTCTGACAACGATTTCCTGTCAAGGACATATTCCTAAGTAATAAAAGTATCTGCTCAAGTACAAGAAACTTGGAATAAAAAAGTGTCCGTATAAGAGAGCGTCCGTGAATTCCATGGATATATAAGTTGTCTACACCCACAGAAGGACAAGTCGGCCACGCTGCAGCAGGCACCAGTACCGATCCTGAGCAGGGAGCTGTGCCAGGTGATCTACAAGCTGCCCGCCTCCCAGATGTGCGCCGGATTTCTGCAGGGCGGTATCGACGCCTGCCAAGGAGACTCCGGCGGACCGCTGATCTGCGACGGACATCTGGCCGGGATAATATCGTGGGGAGTGGGCTGTGCGGATCCCGGCTATCCGGGTGTTTATACCAATGTCTCGAACTTTTTGGAGTGGATTCGGGCGGCCAACAACTCGCTGGACTACTCAGAATACCGGCAAATGTCGCCGCTAAATCTGGCCAGCCGCCGATGTTTATCTTTGCTGCTATTGGATCTTGGCCTTCTGGGGCTTATCATGGGCCTTCTTTGACGATGGGACAGCACAATAAATCGCTTTCTCTTGTCTGTTTTACAACTGATTTATCTAATCGCGGCGAGAAGGAGGAGGCAACCACTTGTAGATTGTCCAATAGCTGACGGTGATCGACGACATTAATGACATCAGATTGGTTTACTCAGTGGTACGAAGATGGTCCAATTAGTACCCTGTAACCAGACCCTCTTCGTACCCTGATTACAGGGTACTATTCAGACCCTCTTAAATAAATGACGAATAAACGAATAAAAATGCACGATTTAAATAATTTCCAAAGAAACTTCGTCCTAGAGTTACCCAAATAATTTATTGGGAATTATAAGCAAACTGCAATTGAAATTGTATCTACTTTTTAAGTAAACTTTTCCTACAATTTCCGACATTTTTTTCTAATTCTAATATTTGGCGCAATGCATTTTTCAAGTGATTCCAAAGAGACGATGACCTTCACCAAGGCGTCAGTTATAAACCGTGAAATTGCTCAATAAAACTGCCAATCCCATTTTTAATTGTTATTGTTTTTTATGGTAATGTAAATATACACTTATTTGAACGAGATATAAAGCTATTACTTTGTTTACTGTTTACCTAAAATCAAAATTGACCTAGATTAAAAATCAGTGAGGATGAGTAACTTTTGGTCGGGACTCTTTATGTTTAATATTTCCCTATCGTAGCTTTTGATTTTGTATAAATTGTTTATTTGCCATGTTACCACAAGTTTCCCTGAATAATCAACTCTGTTTGCACATTGTTATTTATTAATTGAAATCGAACAATGGGCAACGATTTGGCATTGGTGATCAAAGATATATGGGGGTCTTATGAAACTTTTGTTTTCTGGACAATTGTGATATCCTACTGGAAGCTTTTGTCTGATATGAGAGGCTCTTAACCTTTTACTTTTTCGGACAATACTTCCTTGTCTTAATTGGTTTTAATTTATTTAAAAAACGGATATTAATGAATACCTAAATTAAAAAACTAACATGATTCGAAAACTTTATTAAAATATAATATAATAAGAGATAGGAAGATCGAAAACATTTATTTTTGGACACACTTTTTGGGAAATCCCCTGGTAGTTCCCCGCTGTTCAAGAGCCCCATAAATCGGTGTGGAAAACCCAGAGATTGGAAAATCCAGTGGTGCCACTTAAAACGTAAGGCTGCAGTTCGTAGGTGTTCGGGTCTCCGGTTCTCCGTTTCCCCGGCGATGACAAGTCAGTCCGGAGTTTCTTCGGTGTTCCATGGTGTTGTACGATGTGTATTGATAAGATTAGGATGCCTGTCCGATGCCAGATTTCTTTTTTGGCGGCGATATTGGACAAGTGGGTTCGGCTCCTGCATTAGTTGGCATCGCCACGTCGGGGAGTTAGCATTTAGATGGTCAGAATGGTTGGATTGGGACAACTTTTGGCGGTAGTCCTGCTGCTCACTTCCTTGCCAGCGGGACTGAGAGGTTGGTGTGGCTTACAGACTGGATATAGTTTATTTAAAAACCAATCTTTCCTTAGGTGCCGTGCGACAGACTGCCTTGGGTTCGGAGGCCATTCGACCGAGATTCGGCGTGGATCCCGGCAGGATTATTAATGGAACGGAGGCTGCTTTGGGGGCTACCAGGCACCAGGTGGGCATTCGCAGGGCCCTTAACGATGGATACTTCTTCGGGACAGGACACCTCTGCGGCGGATCACTGATTCGACCAGGATGGGTTCTCACCGCCGCTCATTGCTTTGTCGAGTAAGTCTGACCAGGGATATACAAATACAAGTAGTTTAGTCTAAAGGTAGTAGTTCTTAAAGGTGTTCATATAACTTTGCCCTTTTCCAACACGCCACGAACATGTGTGTCTGTGGTCTGTAATCTGTAGTAAAAATCAAGTTAATTTAAAACTTTTGGTACCACCTTATCGGCTTTCAATATCTGTCGTTTAATAAAATTTAGAGTAGTTATGGCTATGTGTCACAAAGTCAGTAAACATGTGTTAGGTAAGGCCTTAAAAATAATATATTGTAAGTCTTAAATATATTATTTTTTAAGATCAAGAAATACGATCTCTAGTGGATCATAACATTATTTAAATCATTATCTTTTAGAGGTATTTCACTTTAAGATCGGAATCCAATATGAACTAAAGAAATGTAGTTTGAGGTCACCTTCTTCAAGGTATTAATTCAATAATATCAAAAACTAATAGTTAACATGGATTGGCTTAAGCAATTAACTGACATTTAAATTATTGATTATAATGTGGATTATTAGATAGTTAATTCAGTTAATTATCGGGGTATAACATCGCATTATAAAGTGTTATGTTATCATTTACATTCGTATTCTAATCATTTGCTTTTTACCAGTCAGGTCATATACGACGGCACCTTCGTGCCCAAGGAGGAGTTCATCGTGGTGATGGGCAACCTGGACCGCTTCAATCGCACCAACACGCTGACCTTCACGATCGAGCAGCGGATAATGCAGCTGGACAAGTTCGTCCTGTCCACCTACAACAAGGACATCGCCCTGCTGCAGCTGAATGGAACGGTGCCCACGGGTCATCCGACCATTCGTCCGATCGCCCTCAATCGCTTTCCCGTTGCGGAGGGCGTCGTCTGCCAGGTGACGGGATGGGGCAATCGGGAGGATGGCTTTATCTCCGATATCCTGATGACGGTCGATGTGCCGATGATCAGTGAGCAGCACTGCCTTGAGGACACCGATCTGGGGCATCTGATTGGACCGGGAATGATCTGCGCCGGCTATCTGGAGGTGGGAGAGAAGGACGCCTGCTCCGGCGATTCCGGTGGACCATTGGTCTGCCAAAGTCAGCTGGCCGGCATTGTTTCCTGGGGAATTCAATGCGCACTGCCAAGATTACCAGGTGTCTACACGGAGGTGTCCTACTACTACGACTGGATACTGGAGAACTTGGGCGAGGATTCGAGTGGTGATGGAAGTGGTGATGGAAGCGGTGATGAAAGTGGAGACGGAAGTGGAAATGGAAGTGGAAATGGCAGCGGAAATGGCAGCGGTGATGGCAGCGGGGATGACAATATCGATGACAGTGGAAGTGGAGATGGAGGTGGTGGCGCCACGGCCGCCATGGTCGGAACTCTGGCACTTCTCCTGCCCGGATTCCTTGCCCTGAGGCTAGTGACTAGTCAGTTCTGATAGCTGCAATAAAACTGTATTTTCTAAGGACTACAACATTTGTTTTTTTGATATATAATTGTAATGAAGTGATATTAAATACATTTAGGCTTACCTAAACATACAGGATTATATATTTTCCTTACCAATTACACCCATAAATTATACCATACAGAAATGTGTTAGCTTTGACTACATTTGGTAGAATGAATCTTTTGGAAAAAATATAACAATAATTATTACTTATAAAAATATGCCTTCTTTCAAGGTATAGAAGTTAAATTTGAAATCAGTTAATTTTAGTTGTAGAAAATATTTATTCCTAACTGCACGAATATCCTTTCCTATCATGTCTAATTAAATTCTTTGATGGTGAAAAGGCTCTGTTTTATAGATTGATTTATCGGCTACATTAACCTTTCGTCTCACAGATTATTAGCCTATTTCTAGGTGTCTGTAAAGATTCTTAGCCTACTTCTAGGCGGTCTGTAAAGATTCTTAACCCTAAGTTCTGCAAACACCCCATATAATCCATGATCGCTCGGCTATCGCTGCTTTTGTTGTTAGTTAACTAAAAATAGTTTACGGCGCAGAAAGGAAACTTGATTTCACTAGTCCGATGAATGGAACTGCCCACCTGATATGGGTAATCTTTATGGCACCAAACGGAACGGGGCTGAAAAATATGGTGTCCGTGACTGCAGGGCGATCGATTTGTTCCAATCCAGTTCAATCCAATCCAATCGATCGATTTTTAAATGTGCAGACAAGGTCAAGGAGTCCAGCTGCATTGGGCAATCGAGAGTGCTATAAAGTACTATCTATCGTTAAGATTATAATGCGGAGTGGTTCATCCCAAGGTTTCGTTACAGCACAATTAATCTTCGGGAACTTCGGGCTTCGGTGACCGCAATCTCTAGGCCCATCGATCCTTATCGGCCACGTTCCGCGATGTAATCTGCTTTCCGTTTTAGTTTTTTTCAAGTTTGTTATATATCGGCCACGTTCCGCGATGTAATCTGCTTTCCGTTTTAGTTTTCTTCAAGTTTGTTATATATGTATAATTGATAGTTCTTAACAAGAAGGCGATACACCTAAGGGAAAAGAGAACTTATTCATTATTATTATTTGTCATCAAAAGAATATAAAATGTAGCTAAAGAATAAATATTTTTAAATATGTTGAGCTTTTTATTTTTTAGTTGAAAAAGTAAAGGTGTGTTAATTGTAAGTTAAATTAATCTTATAATCCAAAATAGAATCTTATTTTTTCTGTGTGCTTGTCATACATAGGTTTAGCTATCAATTAAAAGATAGTACTTTCGATAGCCTCATGAAATAATTAAGCATGAAATAGTTTTCCTAGAACATATTTTTCATTACAAGATTTTAGTTTTATCAGAAGAGTAATTTAATCCATGCTTACTCAATAGATTTAAATGTTAAGTCTAAAGACAATAAAGGGACCTGATAAATTCCAAATCCATTTGAAGCCTGGATGGAGAATATAAACAAAGTACACAAACAAAAAATAAAACAAAAGAAAAAAAAAGAAAAAATAATGATTATTGCGTTCTTATCGATTTCGATTGAGCGTGTGTGTTTGTTTATTATTCGATTCGATTCGGTTCAGTTCGATTCGGCTATATCGCTGTATTGGTGACTGGATCGTATGTTGCTATTGCTTTATCGCCCGACATCGGCCACAACAACAACAATAACAAGCGAGTCGGAATCAAATCTCACAAAACCAAAACAAAAAATTATGGAATTATCTAAGAACGCTTTTGCGAATTTGCGTTCGTTTGAATTAGAAAAGAAGCTCGCGCTATAATTTCTTCATTCATTGATCGGAGCTCCCGACAGGTGAACCGTAGTGCGCTCCCCGTGAAAAAAACAAACTTGGGATCACATTGAACATCGTATTTCGTGATCAGCTATTTTTTTCTTATTTTTCCTTGTGAATTTTGTGATCGGAAAAAACGTTGTCGAAATGCAGCTGAACGATCATTGGCGAAAGATCGTGAAGACCCTGATCTTTGCGGTTCTGTGCACTGAAATGCAAACCAGTAAGTACATGTCTTGATATAGGAGTAAAGATCGAGAGTCTAACTTGATTTGTGATAGAAAACGTGAAATATTTTTATATATTTTACCTTAAAGTTTTAGGCCCAACCGGGTTTCCTTTCTTATTATTGTTATTCCAAACAGATTTAGTTCCGTTTGTGGATTTTGATCTAAACAGATTAAAGAAAGAATTAAAACAGCAGCTTAGTTGATTTCAAAATTTATTTTAGTTTATAAAATTAGTATTAGTATTAAATTAGTATTTATTCTTTAGTATCAACATCTTACAAACATTCTGTGATATAATAAACTCAGGCATTAAGGAATTTCAGGTATGGTATTATGCCAGTTCAATACTTAAGTCGGTCAATACTTTCAACTGGTACTTGAATATTAAATGATTGAGCAAACTTCAAGTGAAATTGCAAGTAACCTCTTGCAATCAAATAATTTTTTTGTGACTTCGAGGCACTTTGATTTTTAGCGAAGAGTGCATTATCTCATTGGTTATGAATTATTTTGAAGGGGTGATTTAATACGAATTAATAAAAGAGCTCGGAGGGCTTCTTACATACTAGGTATTACATACTTGGTATTGTGCTAAATATTCGCAAACGTTTGTTATATAATTGTGGGTGCTTTGTTTAAACATTTTAAACATATATTTTATGGCCTTCATAGATTAGTTGAGTGCCAAAATGGGACTAATAATACATTTTAAGTAGTCATGATGTCTATAATTAGGCGATAGTAAAGGTACATATGTTATTGCTCTTTGCTAATCAAATTGCGACCCACAAAAAATATAGATTGACTTTGAAATTCATAATTCCAATAGAAATCTCTAAAAACTATTAAAATTATTTGAAGACATTGAATTATAACGAAGTACGATACATCATTAAGCGCATAATGCCAGGGCTTCCAAAATCCTGTAAAATTATATTGAAGAATTGAATTAGAAAGCAAATGCAGAAGTGAGCTTTATACCCACTGTAGTTGGGCATAATCCCACGATTATCCAAATTGCTGACCGCTCATAGTGCGTCACTTCAAATTGATCAATTGCCAATTTATCATCGCGTGATCGCCTCCAACTTCCGGGGTAAATGAAGTAAAGTGGGTTCGATTCGATTGGGTTTAGTTGTCCCCGTTTACCTGGGGCCATAGATACCCGTATACCGGCCATTCCGAGTCGGTATCATATCTGCGATCACGCCGGGAACAACAGTGGTGGCCTGATCGGGTCGAATCCGGGACGTGTGCCCTGAAAAAGCAGCTGATATCAGGGAGCGATCGGGGCGCTGACCAGGCCTCGATTGCTGATAGGTTTTTTTTGTAGGTGATAAGGTGCACTGCACTCGGAGACTGTTTCCATGGGGGGAATCAGATCGGATCTTGATTTGCTAGCTTATCAGCCTTCCTGCCTAACCTTCACCTCCGTTGATTCGCAGCCTATACCCATCGAGATTTGGCGGCGAAACGTGGTATTGGCCTGGCCGAAATGGATGCCATTGCAGCGGCCGGTGGAGAGGATCGATTCCGGCAGAAGATGATGGAGGCCCCGCACCATGCATCCATACGATTGTTGGCCCAGGAACGGGATTACTTTGGCAAGGGGCACATCTGCTCGGGCGCTTTGGTGGCGCCCTCTGTTGTGCTGACCGTCAGTAGTTGCATCTTCAGGTAAGTTGCTTCTAGACTAAATTCCCAACTTGTTTGTTGCATCCTAAAGCAACTGAACATAAGACTGATTTTTGGTTGGCATTAATACTGTGTCAATAACTTAGTAAAAAACGTATTGATTTTACAGCCAGGTGAAGAGGAGCTACTACCATCCATCAGAACTACGAGTTATGTTGGGAAATCCCCAAAGGTTTGCTCCCCATGATCAGGGACTAATCTATGGGGTGACCCACATCCACCAGCCGCCGAAGGATTTGGCTCTAGCCATTCTTATGCTGGAAAACGATGTGCCAACGGATCATCCCTTTATCCAACCAATTGGCCTACCCTCTCCAGGAGCCACTTCCGTCCTGGATTCAGAATCCAGTAACCTTCTAAAGATCAGTACCTGGGGTTATGATAGCAATATCCGTGAGCTGCACGATTTAGTGACGTTGAATGCCACCCACACATCCTGTCATCAGCAGCAGAGTAAGTCCCCAAGGATTTGTGTTCAATCAGAAGCCACAAACTCCACTTCTGGCCACGTTTACATGGATGCAGGAGCCACGCTGACGGAGCGGGATCGTCTGCTTGGACTGAGGAGCATGGAAGGAGGATTCGAGGACGTGGCCAGCCATGTGGAATGGATAATGGCCAAAATTGGGGATGGTGGCAATCAGAACAGCTCTATCTGGGGCATTCTGGGATTCCTATTATTCACCGGCTACGTGATTACCATCAGCAGTAAGAGCTTTTCAACCTAAATGGCCTTCAAAAGGATTCATGGGGGATCCGATCGATAGGGGGATCTAGCTAAGTAAGATATCTAAGGCTTAACAGGAATGATATAGCCGAGGAGTGTGATAATCTCGATCCGATCCAGCATGCTTAATATACTTCTTTAAGTTAGTGTGCTTAACAATCTGGTACTTTGAATGTGCTAAGCATTTAGACTTTAAGTGAATTGATTTTAAATATTGAATTATTCTTTCAAAAATAACAATACAAATTTGGTTTATAAGATTTAACAATTCATTAATACGCATAGAATAGGCATAATTATATACAAAAAATAAAAATATACATAGTTTACAATATGAAACAATTATTAGTCCAACTCGGCTTTGACCAGACTGCATTGATGTTCCTTTCTACAGAGCAGCAGAATATGGGCTTCTTCCGATTCGACTTTCTCTCCAGATCTTACCAATGGCCACGCCCATTGGTGCTGGTTTTTGTTGCCAAATGTTCGTTGTCGCCAACCGCCCAATTGATTATAGCTGAATAGGTAAAAGTGTTCCTCCTCCGGTTGGGTTATTACCAAAAGATATTGCTCTTTGCCAACTTTAAATGGGGTTAGTTGTTGAATGCGCTCCTGGAAACCCAACTGCTGGATGGGACTAAAGTGGATTTCATCGGGAAGGGAGTTACGAATAAAAATGGCTATATGCCGGCAACCCAGACAGCTGACCATTAGTTGATTCTCTTGCATCTCTGCCAGATCGTAAGAGCCCTGTATCAACTGGAGCAACTTGAAGGTATGGTTTGAGGGATGCCTCAAATGGATGGCCAGGACAGGACGATGATTACGCATACCACTGGTGAGAAGTAGGTCCTCTCGAGTTCCTTCCCCCATTCGAATCACCTTCATTAGGCGACCATCCGCCGGCAACACGGATTGCCAATCGGTAAGACTACAGTCACGCTTCTTCAATCGCAAAACACGAACCTCCTCTTCGGTGCCCAAAAGCAGTAGAACCATATCCTCCATTTCTAGTAGCTCCATCGCCTCTACTGGCTGACGCATTCCCAGAGTATGTGATTCATTGCGGCAACTAATGGTGATCCTGCTGCGTAATCTCCTGGCTGGACGATGGCAGTGATTCTGGATCTTCACCCTGACATCTCCGGAGTTAAGCCGCATCAGTTGATTAGACACACTTTCATTGGCCAGGAGCACACGGCTTTCAGAGATCAGGAGCTGGGCCTGTATGCTGCGACGCTGACAGGGAACAGTGTCACCCAAAGGAAAGCTCATCTGTTGGTCCGGGGACCCTTTCAAAGGGGGTTTCACCCAAGTAAACTCCAATGTTTTAGGATCATGGTCCAGATAAAGCAGTCGCCTGTAGGAACTGTGATTACCGACCGTTAGAAGTTCCTGCAGCTCCTCTAGTTGATTGCTTTGACTTTCCATTGCCCGCATTTGACCGGGACTTTGACTTTGACTTCCTGCCGGAACAAGACCTCCTGGGAAGAGTGCTTTGTCCAGGACTAGGCTATCTATATTGTAGTCGTTGTTTCGGAAGATGCTGCCCCTATAACTCTCGCTGAGATCACGTCCATTTAAATGCATCACATGCCCGGGTCCAGTGAACTCAACACCGCCGTGGAAGGTCTTAGCACCCGAGATGCTTTGTGCCTGATTGCTGTGTCGGAACACTAAGTTGTCCAGCTGAATGCCATTAATGGAGCGAAGAAGGGGTTGCCCGTCCAGCTCAAGATGCTCGAAACTCAGAGATCCAAATACCTCCAAAGCTTCTCCCTTCAGGGGAATGCGATGCTGAAGGAAGTATTCCAAACTCATATCGTTTACGACTTCCAGATGAAGATCTTGTTCGACGAGGAGCTGCTTGAATGTTACCGCTGGCCAGGATTGCCCTTTTCCCTGCTGAAAGATATTCTCAATTGGAGCTCCATTCACTTCTGGATACTTGAGTTGAAGTTTACCAATCTTAGGAGCTTGGACAAAGTGAAGAGCCGCTGCAATGACTTCTCCACTGGAGAGGCGATACAGTGAGGCATTGAATCGTCTTATATCGATTCCGTTCACCAGTCCAAAGTGTGCATCTTTTTCTAAATAAATGGTTTTAGCTTTAACTGATCCAAGCAGCTCTTGGGGAGCTGAGATCACCTGGGTTTCGTTTGTGGCACTCCTCCGGAGTAGGGCATCTTCGGCCAAATGGGTAAAGTTAAGTTCAACAGGCAGAGCCTGCTTGCTTTGAACATTCTTCAGGTTGGGTTCCTTTAGGAGTACATGTCCCGTAATGCTCTGATTTCCGTATTTTCTCACAGCATGCTGACGCAGATAATCCAGTTGGGATTGGGTCTGCTCCTCACCATCCCATAGAGCATCTCCGGTGACTATCAAATTCCTCCAGGGAAGTTTCTGCACTCGCTCCACTCTTTGCTTAAGATCACTTAGTCCTGGTTCATTTACTAACGGGCACTTTAAGCTACCATTGATGTTGAGCTGCTTCAGGTAGAGATCACCCTTAAGTTCCAAATCCTTTCGCGTATCTATAAATTCTTCTGCTGGTACCCCATTTATTTGAGACACATCCACATTTGTGGCCATCATCCTGTCAAAAGTGTAGGCACCACTGATCTGCTGGGGTGTCATTCGCAGCAAAGTGTTATCCAGCAGAGAACTTAGATCGAGGCCATTTATGTGGGGCGCATGAAGAGCATCGTTTATTTGGACATCCGCCAGAAAGGTTTTCTTTCCTCGTAGCTCCGCATTGGAATCGGGTCTTACCAGGCGACTCAAGTAATCCTCCCATTGGATTCCGTTAATGGTCTGCAGCTGAAGAGGTTTTTCAAAGCGCACATTACCCTCGATAAGAAGTTGCTTGTGGAGAAGTAGGGGCTGTTCATTCCCGTCCGAGATCTTGGACAGCAGTTCATCAAAGGGCAATCCATTTAGTCGTCGGAACCTAAGATTCTCCAAATGTGGCATTTCTGTCAGTTCCAGTCGCTGCAGGCTAATATCATGGCTAAGAAGCTGCTGCAATGGCATTCCATTTAGACGACTCACATTCAAGTGATTTTGCACCATTAGCTCATCCGTCACCACCAAACGGGCAAATCTTTTAGTTCCCTTAAAGTTTTGGATGATGTTGGTTTTTAGCACTAGTTCGCTCACTGGTATTCCATTCATTTGATTGGTTTGAAGAGATTGAGTGGTTAGCGGTGCCCTAAAGCTTTTGTGACCCGTGATGTTCGTCTCCTGACCATGACGCACTGCATCCTTTGAGATCTCCGCCAAACGCGAGCTATAATCCCTGCAAATAATATCTCCTTGAACGCTGGCATTCATGAATATTATGTGTAGGGTGCGATTTGGAAAGCTGTGGCTATTTTGGTGTCCTCCGCTGAGCAGGTGCTCTCTCAAAGGATGTCCGTTAATATAACTGGTGGTCAGTGAAGGCGTAGTTACTTTGGCATCCCCAAAGGTCAAATTGGAAAGGTTCTGGGAAAGGATAAAGTTATTAAGCTGAATAAAAGGTGTTAAAAGGCTTACCTGCGTCGTCTGATTTAGAAGATAATTTGAATGGAGATCACTTCTGGCCAGGGATTGGTTTCCCAGGACTACCAGTGAGTTAACCGTATCCCGCTGCATATTTCTGACCGTCAGGGATCCCTGGATGATAACCCTGCCCGTGTAGTACTGCTGAAGACGATGCTCCTTCGGTTCGTTGAATTGCCTAGATTGTGGTTGCGATTCGTTCTGTTTGTCCACTTGAATGTCACCAGATATACTCATCTGATTGATTCGAACAGGAGCTAATATAAAGAAGGTTTAGTTACATTCATAAATTAACTTAAGGAAAAGACTTACTTTTTATCCAAGTATCATTGCCACCGCGAATAACGATATCTTGAGGAAAGTTCAGGCCGTTTACCGACTTAGCCTCCAAACGAGGAGCAAAAAAAGCGGACATGTAGATATTAGAGCGGATCACTTGGGCACGTCGCAGGTTAAAAAGCTGATCCACCACCAGTCCGTTGAGCAGAGGAGTCTGCAGGTCTTCCACTCGAGCTTTCGATTGCATCACAAGTCGTCCTTTAAGTGAAGTGTCACGGTTTCGCAGAAATAGCGAGCCCAAAAACTCATTCCAAGTCACTCCATTGATCTGTTCCACTAGCAGATTATTCACTAAACATTCTCTACCATTAGGTTCCTCTGAAGGAATCGGGGAGCTACTGGAGCTGTAAAAATCTTGAGGTGTCACCAGTTCTTTCGATTTTAATGTGTTGGTCAGTAGACGACTATTTCTGATTGTCAGTAAAGGTGGCTCTGAAGTATCCAGAATGTGGCCTTTGGATCAAGAAGTGAATATAGGTAAGCCTCATATCATATGGATGATTTCCTCAACTTACCTGGCATCAATTGTCCTTGGTATATGAGGTTACCGACTCGCAACCGCCGCACTTTGAGTTTTTCAAGCTCATCATTTTCATTTTCTGTGCCAAAAGAGTTAGGAGTTCTCCTAATTCGTGTTGCTCCAAGTCGCTGACGAATTTCCTCAAAACGCTTTTTCAACTGAGTTGGAGTGCGAAGTTCATCGTCCTCCAGGTAAAGCCGCTCAATGTGTCCTTTTTCCATAAGATGCAGTGATTTCTCCAAGCGAATGCCAGATCTTTGCTTTAAGGAGTTGTACCGGCTACGCATGATTTCTAGAGAGGATCGACGGCGCAGGAGGAGACCACGCAAGGCATTGATGGACTCCTCGAACTCGTGGCGATGCATCTGGACAACACTAAGATCTGAAAAGAGCAGGGCTTAATTTAAATGACTTTACAAGGTTTTCTAAAAAAATTACCTTCATCTGGGGCGGCGCCCACTTGGTTGGAGGTATCTTCCACTCCTCCCAGCTGCACAGTTCGGATCAGATCGCTCGAGGATCTTCGATAGGCCAGCAGCATGAAACTCTCATTGCGTGCATTTCGATGGGTAAGTAAGCCACTTGGTTCCGATTCCCCAGCCACTTGAAATCCACTGTAGCAATCCAGGCGAGTTGAGCTGAATACCATCACCTCTCCATTGGAACGAGCTCCGATCAGTAGCTGACCCTTTTTGGTGGCACTCAATCGAAGGAAACTCAAATCCTTTCGAGCATGCTTTCGATAGACCACAAACTGTCCATCCACCATTCGGAAAAAAAGACACGAAGTGGATGAGGATAAAGAACTGCAGGCGATGAGGCAGTTCCGGCCACGAAATCTGGCGGCCTGGACACTTTGAGCCTGGACAGTCAAGGCCTGTCGATGCAGCAGGGCTTGAGTGTTCTTATCCACCTCGTAGATAGTGAGCACCAGCTGGAAGAAGGGCAAGCAGAAAGCGGAAAACCTGAATTTGTAATATCAATCTAATCAAAGTATACTTGAAAAAATGCATTGGGTGGATTTCAAGTGTTTAAGACCCTTACCTGAAGCACAGGAAATGCTTAATCATGATTAATTTGTCTATAAATAAATAACGCTTAGCTGCATTCCACCTTACATTATTTAAATAATTATAATAATTGACGAGTGACATGTTACCTTTGACTGAGAGCCCCTCAAAGATCGCCCAAAGATTATATAGAGCGGCTGACGACCCACCACTTGGAGAACGCGAATGGCGGGCACAGTGATCTCCTCGAGGGGATTAAAGTAAGTGTCCAGCCACTCAAAGGTTCTGTAAAGGAGTTATTAGTATTTGTAAGCAAGGAAAAATTAATTTAAATTTTTAATTATAATACGTGGCATTTTAAAATATTAATGTTATTAACAAATGTGAGAATACCTTCAATAATAGAATCAATCCCTTTAAAGATATTAATTTGGATACTGATATTTTGTTGGCTTAAAAAAATGTAATCTTCACCTGCATTTGCTGTGAGTCCTGGTATGGTTGGAGGCCACCAGCAGGACCACCTGTTCGGCACTCGGTTTTAGAAGGTGGAGCTGAATAAATCCTCCAGGCAGCGAGAACTCCTGCAGGGGCTCGAAACTGAGATGCGTGGCGGGATCTTCGGAAAGGAGCAGTTCCTTGGGCAGTTGGTACACCTCCAGGGAATCCTCGAGGACGATGGCTAGGAGCAGGAACTGCCGCCAGGCGACGACCTCTGCGCCGAGAGCTCTGCGACCCCTTACCTGACCGGCCAAAGTTCCAAGGGGCACCAAACGCCTTTCGCCGGTGGCCACGTGAAATTGAAAAATCTCAGGTCCATGGAGCAGCAATAGTAAATCCTCATTCGGTTCGTGGAGTACGAAAAGTGGGTGCTCATGGCGCACCAACATATCCACAAAGGGCAACCTAATCTCCGGTCCCGACGTACTACCATTTAACCCATTCCGGCAGGAACTAGGTAGAACTTGGGCTGCACTTGGATTTTGAGGCACTTGCTCGGCAGATAATTCAGATCGTACTTGGGTTAGGTATAACAATAAGAAACAAAATAACACTGCACATAAGCTAGGCGAAATCATTTTACACGAATTGGCGGACATAGAGATCCCTGATAATACGAAACTAAAGTAATATATTTATTCCATTCACATGGGCATTCGATTTTTATATGTTTCTACCTTTGTTCCTAGCTGTTAAATTATCTCTCGATGGTGGAAAGCATAAGAGAGAATTACTATAACTGTTACTTGGAAGTATACATGCTGTGAATGAAAGAAAGATCTATAGAGATCGAAGTGTAGAGCACAGTGGTTTGAAGAACATAAAAATTAAGAAAAACCGACACAAAAATACAAGCCAAGCTGAAAAAACAGTTTTTAAGAGAATTAAATAACGATCATTTAGAAGTATGCCACTTTGAAATCGGATATTTGTACGAAAAGTTATGGGCTTAGAAGTGCACTTTGGTCACTTTCCTGCAAAACAATTTTTCAAAAATTTGGAAAGGGGTTACCTTATAAAAATGTTGAATCAGAAGGCTGAAATTATAATGCCCTATGCAAGGGTATAAAAATGTAATATGATTTTATTTTCTTTAATTTGTTATAACTAGCAATGGAATTGTATGGTTCTTTGTTTTTCAATGTTGTGATCAGCCTGAAGGTATGCTACGGAAAGTATTGAAAGTGCACTCAACAGATAGTTTCCCATATGTCGCATCAGTTTTCCCCGGCATTCTCGGCACTCGTCAATCAGTCTCTCTGCGTTCTGCTTTCTTTCTCTGTCTGCAGTGACACCTTGGACTGGGAATTACATTTTTTGTTGGGAGGGGGGAATGGGGAATATAAGGCAGGGTATCTAAAAATAAGGCAGACAAACTTGGAGAGAGCCTTCGACGATTCTGCTGAATCAATCAGCTTCGATCATTAGTCGAGGTCATTAAAGACATTAAACCCCCGTGCCACCGAAGGAAAGAGGAAGAAAGCATTTAACACGGAAGACCGAATCGCATAAAAATAAAATGTATACATATATAGAGGGTCGGAATACTTGGATGTATTCCTGGCGGGACGGGACTTACCGAGTCATCCATAAATCCACAGCTTTAACCTTAAAGGTGGCCACATTTGTACTTGCAGTTAAAGCGGATTTAATGTACATGGATATAAATATTAATGGGTGTATTGAGTGTGAAATTAAATTCATGTCATTGCCCTCGGGGGTCAAGATTTGAGAGCATCTGGTGTAAATATCCGCCGGAATATTTACTTTGCCCAAAACTGATTGATCGCAACATTTTGAACGCACATTTGCATGATATATGTATAAACAATATTCCTGCCTTACAAAAATACAATTCCGGTAAAAATAACAGCACAGCCAAAATGTGTTTCTAAAATTTAAATTACAATTTATATAGTAAGAAGTAGCAGAACTATTATTAAAAACTAATGATTTTTGTTTCTAATTTTAATAAAATATATACATATGTGTGGGTTAAGGATTACTACCAGGTTTGGCTTTAAGGATTATATTATCAGGATTGTAGAAACACTTTTTATAGTTTGAAAATTAAATTTTTAATATTTATTTTATATTGTTTATTTGTCTCCCATAAGTAAAAGGGAATGAATTTTGTACGATTTTGGTTCCCTTTGAGGAATACTATCTGAATTCGGCTTACGGGTATTTGTTTGGATTGCAAGAGTGCATGGCTATGGCCAGCTGTTGTCTTGTGGTCATTAGCAGATGTTCCACTGGTTGCGTGCTGCCAATTTGGTTCGTTCCCATTTTTTGTTGTCCTGTTTTTGTTGACCATTTCGAGCAGTTGCCGTCGCGTCGCGCTTTTCGTGACTAATTAGCAAATTCGCGACACCCGTTTGGGGGAATTTTTTTGCGTTTAGCGCTTAGCGTTTGGGGTCATAGGTTAAGACCCCTCCTCCGTGGTCACCTTTTTACGGTTAACAGAAGCAGCTGATTGTCATGCCTGCGGCTCATCAGCGGGCTCATAACGGTGTTTTTGGAGTGGCGGTCTGTGATTTGAGTGCTCCGTCAATGGGCCACTCTCATGCGAGAGAGAGTTAAGAGAGCACTTTTCTCTCGAGTCGCCAAACTCCCCAAAAAAAGTGCTCCACTTACTCTCTCTCCTTTTCCCTTTTCCCACTCGTGTGTGTGTGACTCACGCACCAAGCGAAAGAGAGAGCACTGCACAGTGGGATGTGCTAGTAAATAAAAACTAAATTGATTAAGGACAAAAAGGATATAGATATAGATAGATATGTTAGAGCAAACAGTAGAGCAGTATGGGTATGGGAGATTAAAATTCTATAAATAGAATAATTAATACTCCCAACATTAGAGAAACTTATGTACATATGGACAATTAGAAAATGGGTTTTAGTTTGTTAAAGGACCACATCCACAGTGCGGCGCCCAGAAATTCTTGGAGAGCAGAGCGTGCGCCTTGTTGTCCGCCGGGCGGTGGAGTGGGTGCAGTGGGGTTGGCAGCGAGAGACCGAGAGAAAGAGAAAGAGCGAGCGGAACGGAGAGAGCAGAAGCGCGGGACTGGCGGCAAGATCGCTCATTTTGCAATTTCGGGCCGTGTTCCGCGGACGTGCGCGCATCGTTTACTTTCAGTCGCATCGCAGTCGCCGTCTGAATTTCCCAATTTCAATTGGAAGCCGAATAAATTTTGAAATCCCCCATTTGATTTCGAACTGTGCATATACTTTTTTTTTTTTATTTTCATATATATTTTTCTTTGTGAAAATGCCAAATTTGCCATCATGAGTGTTGAAAAATTGTAAAGATCGCGATATCCCTTTGGGAAGTGCTAGTCGAAGAAAACTCAAAATGAAATTGTGGAAATCGAAGAAGCCCATTGTGGGCTGCGTCCCCGGAAAATCGGCGGCGCTCAAGCAGGACCAACAACAACAGCAACAGGAGTCGCAAAACAATACCTTTAATGGAGGACATCATCATCCATCGACGGACACTTCCTTGGCGCCCATGTTATCCGGTAAGTTACAAGGGCTTTTCCGACTTTTATGTGGGGGGGTACCACCTCTTATCCAATAGAGACTAACGAAAATCTTCTGAGGCGCCCAACATGTGCGCTCCCATTTTCCGCTTTTCCGCCTTTTCCCCGCCCGCTCAGGGTTATCGCATTTCCGCCCAAGGTGCTTGCGTACGGCCCTCAAGTGCTCGACTTTAGATATAGATTTGTATACAAATATCCGACGGTGTATTTGTATCTTTTTATCCAAGTATCGGCTGGCAGGAAAGCACTGTCAAAAATCTAGTTTTTCCATTGAAAATATTGAGTTGCAAACCATTGTTTTGGTTGCTTATTTTATTAGTGCAAAAAAATATAACCACAGTACTTTCCCTTATAAAAGTATTTTAAATTCATCACAGTTCTAGTTTAAAGATCTTGAAGTGACAAAACTTTTGCCATCTTAAAAGACAAGCTGTTGTGTGTGTTAAAAACACGGATTATTATAATTTTAGTTGTGTGTCCTGTTTATAAAATAAAATAAAAAAAATAAATGTGTTTATTCCTTCAATTCTTTAGTTAATACAAATGGGTCTTTATTTGTATTAACTAAAGAATTGAAAATGTAAAACTTTATATAAGTTGTCCAGCTTTCCGCTCAGTGTGTGCTGGCGGGCCAAGACAATGTTTGACATTTTCAATTGAAAGTAATTGCTCGCATTTCGTTTTCATTTTCCGGCCGCTCGAAATTTGTCAATTGCAACGCCCCTCCTCCGAAACCCCCCATGAAGCCAATGGGGCTCGGTGACCTGACCCTTGATTTCCCAGCGATCGGTTCATTGGGATCAGTAGGCAGTTTGATGGATTACCCGGCCATCGAATGGCAATCGAATTGAATTGCCAAATCAGTGGAGTTCAACGGATCGAAAGGGGGCTGTTGCCATATAGATATATATGTACATCATGGCTAATTGAAGCTGATCAGATAAGAAGATGATCAGATGCATTTGCCATCAATTGAGACATAATTGAATGGATTGCGCAATCTCAAAGGGGAAATCCCCGCTGCTCCTGATTATCCAACAAAGAATTGAGAGAATTTCCATCTATAATTTATCTAAATCATCAAAGAAAAGTAACGTAATCTATTTTCCATCCAAGCTTCTGTTTTAACTTTGATCTATCAAATGTGCAGATCTAGATAGGCTCCATAGAAGGTTATCCCCCCTTTTGAGGATCTTATAAGCCGTTCCACGAACGCCGTTTTGCATTTCTGCTGATTCTCCTTGGATAAATGATCTAAAAATGCCGACAGGACGGGCTCGAAAAAAAAGGCTGGGATTTATGTCAGTTAAGAAATAGGAGGGGTTAAGTTATGGCCCAACTCCAATTGCAATTGCAGTTGAATGTTCCGATGAATGAAAACGGGAGAACAAGATACAGATACAGGAATGGATTAACTGAAGAACCAAAGAAGTTACAAAAGTATCTGCATCTGTTCGTGTGCGCGGGCTTAAATTGCATTTGATGAATTTATGGCATGGCAAGCGTAATTAAGCATTTAATTAAATATTTCTGATGCGCCGCATTGTTGTTGCTGCTATTGCCTCAGCCTGCCCCTTTTCATTGCTTAATTTTCTTGCGCGGAATGCCACAGATTGTATCTGGTAGATAAGGCCAAGTGCCTGGCCAGAATGCAGCTTCTGCTGGTGGATGTTGGTGGATGCTTATGCTTACTGGGCCAGACAATCGCCCATTGATGCCAAACGCCTAGATGCAGACGTACACCAACGGTCAAGATTGTGGCACTCCATGAAAATGCTGATATTTTATGGAGAAATACATTCTATTAAAAAACACATTTTCGAAATTTGGGTTTAATTCAGTGAAACTCCGCAAAAGAAAAATAAAAGACCCAGTCCCATTAAGATTTAATATACAATTATTGTTTTGAGTTTTCCGAAATTAATTTAAATAGAATATATAAGCAAATGGTTTAAGATTACGATCGTTGAGAACGTGCATGGAAGTCGTTTTATTATTTAAAAGGACCAGGCATATTAGGTGATCTCAAAGGCAATACATACTTACAAAAGTAACCAATTTGTTTATCAATTAAATACGAAAACACATAACACTAGATATGCTATTGTTTTGACCCCCTCTGTAAATAAATATAGCTACGTACGCACGTACATAGATGCATCTGCAATTGCTGGCTGCCGATCCAAAGGCAAACAGAGGCGTGCACTCATCCACGGACGGGGATCAAAAGGGGGGCGGATGACCAGATGTCACTTGTTTACACAGTAATGACAGCTACAAAAGCAAAAACAACAACTGAAGCGATTGATTTGACTGCTCTTTTGACTCCCCCGAATGCAAACAAAGGCCTGAGAAAATCGAAAGGTGTTCAATGTCAATGCACCAACATCCAAATCAGACCCAAAAACTCGATCCAACCAAATCAAATAGATGACAGCTCCCCCAAAAAAAAAATTAAACCCTCATTTCGAAAACCCCTCCTTCTTGTCAACTTTTATAGCACATTAAATGCCCATAAAATCAACGACAAAACATTGAACATCGTAAAAAGAGTTGGAACTACTCGAAAAATGTCAGAATAAACAAGAGAGAACGCTATAGTCGGGTGCCCCGACTATCAGATACCCGTTACTCAGGTAAAGGGAGTGCGAGGGAGATGGAGATAGAAACTTTGACCACGCATAACTTTTTAACGAATGGTCCGATTTGAAAAATTTCTTCTACATTTCGATAGGTATTGATAAACACAATAAAACTGCATTTTTACTTTTCCGAAAAAATAAAATTTATAATATATAAGCGATTGTGGGCGTTAAAGGGGGCGTGGCACCTTTTTGAAACAAACTTGCGCTGCGTAGGAACTCCTAGAATCTGCATGCAAAATGCCAATCTTCTAGCTTTTATAGTTTCCGAGATCTCAGCGTTCATACGGACAGACAGACGGACAGACGGACAGACGGACAGACGGACAGACGGACAGACAGACGGACAGACGGACATGGCTAGATCGACTCGGCTAGTGATCCTGAACAAGAATATATATGCTTTATAGGGTCGGAAACGCTTCCTTCTACCTGTTACATACTTTTGCACGAATACAATATACCCTTTTACTCTACGAGTAACGGGTATAACTAATAGATCAACAGACAAAATTCTGTGTGTTGACAGGCGATGGGAATATGATCTAAATTTGCAGGACTTCTATTCTTCTTCTTTTTTTTTTTGTGAACTAATGTTGTAAGTTGAGATCAGGGTTCGTTTTAATGTTTGTTGGTACAGATTAGATGTTTTAAGGCGCCTTAGTAAAATAAAAACGAACATAAATTGATAAAATAACTTTACTGACACATCTTTAAATTTTATTCTTTGTCAATATACTTTTTGTCATAAATCGATACATTTTTCACGGAAAATTTGTAAAACAAAAACGCAATTGAGGTCAAAATATCATTTCTTTTTGTGCTACTAAATCGAAAAAAGATCACGTCTGACATGGAAAATGTGGTAAACTTTTAAGCGATTAAATTTATGGAATTTTGATGATTATATTAAAGGCCGGTGAAAAAATTGGGAGTGAATCAATAGTGGATAATGCCTTGTGTGCTCTATATAGCATGTGTCTTCTTTTTTCAGATTTTATGTGATTTTCGGTTGCACATGTCGTTTTTTTACGAGCTGCATTGAACATCGAAAAAATGTTCCAAAAACCAGTAAAACACCAAATGGAAATGGGTCGGGTACTATCTATTTGAGTACTGCTTTTGTTGTGCACTTTCCATTTTTGTTCTATTTTTTATGACCAGTAAATTGAAGTGTTCGAAATTTTCAACTGATTTGAAAGCAATTGTGCCTTAACCATTTATTGAGCGTATGTAAATTTGTTTTTTTATGAGGGGTAAGGAGTGTTGAGAGGCAGTGTCATGTATGAATTCATTTGTTTTCCTTTTTCTTGAACTGTTGGTGTATTTCATTTATATTAATGAAAAACCCAAAATTCAGTAGTTGATTTTTAGTAACTTCTTTTAAAATTAAATTCTTTTACATTTAAATTTAACTTAATTGAAATACCCCATGAAAATTTCATTACTTAAGCTCAATTTTAAAAATGCAAGTTGTTTCTTTCATGTTGATGTTTTTATATATGTTCCTTTGTGTGTGCTTCTGTAAGCTGCAATTTCTGGATCGTTGGCGACACTTCATTGTTGTTGATGGGTTTATTTCCCTCCCTTGAGACCCACACTCCTTCTTCGATCCCCAACAGCCCCCTACCCCCCTTCGGGGATTTCTTGCCATGCAGCAGCAATAAAAATCATGAGTAGGTTCGTTCATCCAGGGATTTCCATAAGTCCCGGTCTATTTCACTATTTGTACTCCAAGGAATTGGGTGATATGTGATGGATAAAACGGGGGAGTTGGGTGTTTGGGGAATTGGGTAAATGAGTAAGTGAGTAAGGGAGCGGGTTAACTCAATGCTGCGTAGCAGACGACAAGAAGTCTGTGCCTGTTTGGGTAAATATTCAAATTTGTTTTCCTGCACCTAGCAAAATATATTAGTGGCTGAGAAAAGCTACAATATTTAATAATAATAAATAAATAGGACACTTTAAAAATTGTTTGAAGCTGTAGATAACAATAAATAATATGAGTTGAATATTTATTATAATCAGTTAACTTATTCTGAAATATACAATTCTTGGTAAAATCTTTTTTCTTTAACCAGACCAAGATATAAAATCGAAAAAAAATATTCTGGATTTTTATTTTAAAATCTTCTTTTGCAGAAGTATGTTCTTTTTTATTTATATTATTTTTTTGAGTGCAGAGCAGCTAAAAATTGTTGCTATTGTCACGGCACTTTCCCGTTTGTCCCCCCACCCCGCTTTACACCCATCCAGCTGCACTTCCCCATTCGTTTTTGGGCAATCAAAAACATTTCCCCTCCCGACTTTTCCACACTTTTACAATTTTCATGCCATGTGCGTAAGAGTTTTCTCCGTGTGTGTGTTTATTTTTCGCCACATTGCGGCCATCGAGTGTAAACAAAAAAGCAACAACGATGCGCCACGGACATGGGCGGTGGTGGGGGAAGGCGACTCTAAAGGAGGCGTGGCAGGGGATTCTGAAGAGAGCCCAAAGAGAACTCAACAATTTGACGCAATTAAAACGAAATGAGCACAGAGTGAGTGGGATTCCTCAGCCCGTCGAACAGTTTGTGTTGTTTATAACAGGGGCGTACGCAGGGACGGATAAGATTTGGGAACAATTTACAATATTTTCGGAATTTTTGGACTAAATATTCGACTAAATAGTATACCATAATCAGAACAACAAATTGAATTCACCATTATCGTACCACAACCGATTTAATACCATTTTCGAACGTCAAAAGGATTTTTTTTGTAATCAGGAAATATAAAGCTGAAATAAATATTTGCTTAAGCATCAATAAACTGCGATTTTTTACAAAGACCCCCCTTTAAAAAAGTCCTGCCTATGCCACTGAATTTTGAGTGTTTTGTTTTCGAGTGCCAAAGAAGAGTACTTCTTTTGTTTTGGAAGGCGTGAAAATCCCTTGGGTCCCCATATCATAAAGCTGCCAAATCAAACGGAAGCGACGACGAAGAAGCAGCACGTAAACAAAGCGGCACAGCAGGCAAATGACATTTGTGCCTGTTTACCCCCTTATCCACTCCACCCCTCACATTCGCCTTGCTCCCACCGTGCACAGTGGGCCACATAGGCAGGATAGAAACGGTGGGGTGCAGGGTGTTGCAATAGCAGCTGCTGCCAACTGATAACGCAAATAAAGTTCCATCACAATAACTGAATAAAAGTTCACTGCACTTCCGTTGAACTCCGGACGGTAAATGGAAACACACAAAACAGGGTTAGCTGCAGTCAACTGATTTTATATGCATTTAGCAAATAACCCATCTATTTTCCATTATAATCATTTTATTTAGACTTTAACATTAAAAAGTGAATACATCATAACCATTCCAAATTTATTTGTTTGAGACAACAAACATGTCTGGTAATATACATAATAGTATTCATTTTCTCGCCAAAAGGTTAAAGCTTTTTCAACAGACATTTAAATACTTAACTGTTATCTATGTATGAGTTTTCTTTGACACACCAAACGCATCATGTAATTGAATTTTCCGGCAAAAATATCAAGTTTTCCCTAACAAAAAAAATACGCTTGTATGTCATATATATTTTTTTTTACTGTTTTTGGCAAATATAACTTACTGCAATTTCCTGTAAAAATAAATTTATTTTTGAGTTTTTCTCTTTTGAAGTTTTTCATCTTTTCCTTACTTTTGAAAATTACTTTTGTGCCTCCCCAGAACCAATTTCAAACCAATTTAATGGTCACTTTTCTTTTGTGTGGTCTCCATGGTTGTTGTTGTAAGCAAATTGCTTATGCTCTTGTTGTTGCTGCTGCAGTGGCATGTTGCAAACATTTTGCTGCCATTTATTTTTGTTTAATTTTCCTATTGCTGCCGCGAAATCTGCCACAACGACGTCACTCAGCAGCAAACATAAACAGAGACAGAGAAAGGGGGAGACAAAGAGAAATGGAGATGCAGACAGCAAGGGAATCACACATTTTATATACACAAACTGATGTCTACAGTAAAGGTTCTTCAATTCGAACCATCATGGAAAACGATGTAAATTGGTTATAGAGTGAGCGCAGCTTAAGTAGAATTCAACCTCCATTAAAAATATATACATTTTCTTATTTCTAATAAAAGAATAAACTTTTGTCGAAATACAAAATACCCTACGGATATAAGAACCATCTTTTGGATAAGTTTTTACAAGAGAAGTAACACTTTGAAATTGAAAATACATTTATTTCTCCAGAGCCGTAGAACAGACGCCGTCCTTTGTCTGAGACAGTCCACAATGTGCACGATCCTCACCCCCCTTTTCACCGATTTTCCTACCGTCCTTCCTACTCCATTTCCCCGCCCATTTTCACATTTTCCACTGCATCCAGAAATATGCGTAGAGAGGGAAAATGTCACAATTTCAACGGCTGATGCTGCAGCGCAGTGTAAAAATAGCTACAAAATCACAAAATAAAAACAACCACAGTCATGGAGCCAGAGGTGTAGATAAGGGGGTATTGGAGGCTCAACACCTCAAGAATTTCAATGCTGATGGAATGTAACTACCGAAATAGATTTTAATGTTAAAAGACGAATTTGCTTTTTCTTGTTAGAACTCCATAATTTAATTTAGGTATTCTCATACAGAATTTTCTAAAGTCTCGAAAAGATTTAAACACCCCCTTTCTAAAGTGCCGCCTACGCCACTGTTTAAGGCACACGTTTAATTTAATTTGTTGTTGTTATTGTTTGTGTTTTGCTCCTTTTGTCGCGTCTACCACTTGGAGTTTGGATTAATTTGTAAAGTCTGCTGTTGGATGACAACTCTCCTGTCTCTTTCCCATTCTGTTTTCCTCTCTTTTTTACTCATCCAGCAGTTTTCATAATTATTTGTTTGTCTGTCTACCAAAGCTACCATTCCACCCACTTTCCTCCTCCTGCTTTCCACTTGCCACAAAAAATAGCATTCAAAGTCGCGAATTTCCTTACCCCTCATTATTACCATGCCGCAGTTTTCCCCTGTTAATTATGAATGCAAATATTTCACTGCATAAACACGAGTCTTATAGTCTTATATATACAAGCACCCGTTTATATAGTCATTGATCAAGGGATGAGTGAGATTAATCTCCCTTGATGCCATTTAAAAACTCACTCGTAAATTGAGTCAGGGAAAATTAAGACCTACTGGAAAAACTAATGAGAACTGCAATGGCAAATAACTTAAAATATAAGTACACTTCTTTTGATAATTCTCAGGATGCTCGTAATTTAAAATAGTAAATTTATTTTGCTTAACTTAGGACTATAAAAAATTACTTTAATAACTACTTTAATGAACTCAATTTTCATGGGGTTAATTATTATTTTTGAAACTATGACAACCCTTTAGAGTTAAAGAGATATTTTCTCATAAGATTAAATCATAATTTATCGCCAAACCCAAATTAATAGTGCTCGAATTAAGAATTTTTAATCAATATGGCAGCCTTTAAGGTAATAATAATAATAATAATTTCCTTATCCAACATTCAATCAAATTTCTTAACGATCGTATTACTTTTAAGAGGCAAAATAACAATAAAATGGGGTGGATGTTTTTACTGCTGTTTGTTGATAATGATGATGCTGTTCACTTCATGGGAAATTCACTTTCATTTCCAATAAGGGATTTAATTAAGCTGCCGTTCAGTTTTCGGAAAATTAGATTCCGCCTATCCAGTGATCTGTCACAGTCTCATTATGGGCGGCATAACACTTCATTGCACTTCGTAACCGCCGGCATCTTTCTTCCTTGTCTATCTCTCAATATACGAGTATAGTTAATATATATATTTTTACAGGGGCCCTTTAATTGAATTTCAAGCGTCATGAGTTGTTACAAATTTGTACGCATCCTCCCCGAAACAAATTTAATGATGGGCTTAACTTGACTCTTTTTTCCTATCGCCCACTTGACAGTCTGTGTGAAGTGTTCCTGCTCTAAAAGTCGGGAGTTATCGGAGGGAAAAAACGCCTTCAGTTTTGTCAACGGTAAAATATCAATAAAGATATCCAAAAGTGAACCTTTTTTTCGGGAACTGTAATACCCCGTCTTATCATCAATGGGAGATTTGTTCGGGTACCCAAAAATTCTGTGCGTGAGTTTTTGGTGCGGCCGGGGATCGGTTACGGGTAATTAACATTTGGGGGCATAAATCTGAGGCCCCTTACCGATACGCCGGAATATTGGGCAACTGTGGGGCAAGATGGACAGTGGAGGGGAAAATTGTCGCACATGGCGAGCGATATGAGAAGTGCTGCTGAAATTGTCAAATCTTCTGCCTTCATTTGCTGATGTGCAAATGAAATGTTCTGTACAAAGTTATGACTCTATATGCACTGGGAAAATTTGTGGAAAATACCGGAGTAGCTTAGAATAATTTTTTTAAGTTTTAATATCTAACGATTTTCAATTACTTGAGGTTTTATTGTTTCTATATTCCGTTTTTTGTGGGTCGTACGAATAAGATATATCTTAAAAACTAAATATATTTCCAAATATTTCTATTTGAATTTTGTCATTTAGAGAGGTTATTACTTATGCTATATAATCAAAGTATTTTAAGTAATAAAAAATGTTTTTTAGAATATTAAACTTTTGAGTGCATTTCCCTCAGTTTTTGCCTCGACTTACTGTACCTCCCCTTTAAAAAGGCATAAAAAATACCGAAATGGTCGTAAATCAATTTTGATGCAGAGTTCCTCGACTGCAGCGCGACTTAGTGGCGGCTCCTCGCCTCTTCAACTCGTACCGCCCCCTTTGAGCTATATCATCTGCGCCTTGAAATTATTTAGCGAAAGGGTGTTTTCGCATTGAGAAGGAGACACATAGAGCTGGAGAAACAGCGACAGCAACATTTGTTACGATGTGCGATGTGCGAGCAGCCATGAACTGACTGTCGTCCCAGGGATACAGTTCGCAGGGAACTCAGGGATTTAGGACCTTGGTTCTGAAATTTTTTTAAGTTCGTATACTTGAATGTACGTTTAATGCATTAAAAAATTGTGTCCAATGGATACAATTTTAATTAAATACTCCTCTGCTATTTTTTTTCGATTCTAAAAAGTTCAGAAGTATTCACTTCTTAATGCAACCAACTCAAAACAAGACTATAAT
This sequence comes from Drosophila kurseongensis, assembly GCA_018153305.1. Classification (NCBI taxonomy): domain Eukaryota; kingdom Metazoa; phylum Arthropoda; class Insecta; order Diptera; family Drosophilidae; genus Drosophila; species Drosophila kurseongensis. Next base: position 4,494,514 of record JAECXX010000141.1, read on the forward strand.
TTTATTAAAATATTTTGGACACTTAATGTATTAAAAATAATTGCAAAATGTGCATCCCTGGCTGCCTGATTTGTTTCGTTTATTTCCCTTTATTTATTATTATTTTTTTGTGGTGTGGCTCAGTCATCAAATGAATGTCAACGTTTTGCTAAATACCCGAGGATCTCAATGGAGTGGCTGCCTATGTGAGTGGGTCTGCTTTTCCTGCGTTTTTTCTCCCCTCTTTGCCGTTGAGTTTTCCCTTTTCTTTTTTGTAATTTTTTGCAGGCAAGGGTCGGCCCTTTTTTTCGCCAAGTTCGGTTCATTTAAGTTGAGTTCGTTGCGGCTGTTGCACTTTGGCTGCAGGGCCTGACCCCCCTTGCCCAAAAGCCCCCCGCCGCCCATGAAGGGTCCTCGGAAATTCGCTTTTGTTGCGGCTTTATCAGATGTTGACATTTTTGCGGAACCACACTCGAGTTCATTTGCAATAATTGGTTTTTCTTGTTGTCTTCGCCGGGGGAAATATAAAGGATGGGGGCGGCGACGAGAGCCTTGTGCTAAATAGATTCCGTTGAAAATTTTTTGACATACTCGTATTTTCACGCCCTGAACTGCGTGTCCATTAATAAATAAGTCGCTAGCACTTGCAAAAATTGAACTAAAGCACAGAACACTAAAAAACTGGTTCTGAACCTTTTAAATATACTGTCTGTATAGAATATGAATTGCAATAGTTCCCAAGTTAAAGGTTCCATTGTTATATTTTAAATTAAAAGAATTTTGTGATACAATTTTTTCTGTAAAATAAATGTCTATCAATTATCTTTAAAGAATTATTAAAATAAATACCCCGCACCAAATTCAAAAACAAAAATTATTGTTAATCCATAAATTGAAGTCTCCCCCATTTTAAAAATTGTATTTTATAAAATGTTCTAAAGAACTTCTCAGCACAATGTTTTTTGAAGTGCAGACAAAGTCAGCGTTTTGTGGGTTAATGGATACATGGGCACTTACTCGGACGTAAAAACTACGCAGTTTCAGGTTCTGTTCCCGGTCCCCTTAACCCCTCTCACCACCTTAACCCCCCTAGCGCCCGCCTGTCCCCCTTTTGCAACACACTCTGAACCAAAGTCCCATTCCCTTTATTGTGGCCAGAAAAATAAACTGGAAATTGCGTGTGGAATAGCGCCGCTAAATGCAAACAATAACAGGGCGTCAAGTTGCCAATAGATTGCCATGTCAATCAATCAATATCCATCGCACAGTCAGTCAGTTGGACACTCAATCAGTCAATTAGTCGACTGTTTGGCCCACATCCACATCAAATGGATCTTCCAGCACCTGTCAATTGGATATATCTGCAGGAACAGCTCAATCAAATCGACCGAACTGATCGAAGGAGGCTGATATAGATAACGATATCGATAAATAGATACAAATACAATTAAATTAGGAACAAAAATATATAATTCTGGGAATTAGAATACTAGATCAAGGAATTAATTAAATTTAATAGTCATATAAAACTAATTGATATACCCGTATGTTTTAATCACAGCTTTTGGGCCCAATCCATTCGCATTATTTGAAAGAGTGGCAAAATAACCTTTTGATCTCGAATTCTTAGGAATGATTGGAATGTCCACTTCCCTTTATGCATCTTTATAATGAAGAGATCTCGTTGGGCAGATTTCCCTTGAATGATGTCTATTTTGCAAGTAAATGTGGCAAATCGACGAGGAATTCCATGCGGTAAATGAACCATTCCAGAAGACAACATGATCCACAAATGCCGTGGGATCAGGAGGGGGAAAAAACTCTGACATTGCCGACCCCCAGCGATGTAGGAGCTGTCTGTCTAGATCGGCACTTGTGCAATTTACCATCCCTGTTTTTCACATAGGGGGAAATTGAAAGTGGAAAATTGTTGGCGGGGGGATGGATCGACGCCTGGGGTCTATTTCAATCAGTGAGCACACTATCTGCGATCTGTCTAATTGCCAGGACGACTTCAGGAAGTACTCCATCTGACGGGTGGCACTGCCACTCTCTCTCTCGGTTTTCCACCCGCAAATCTTTTCGGATGAGCGCAATTTCCGCTAGAGAAGGAATTGGCAACTGTCGCCAATAAATTTCCCTGCAACTTTTCCGCGAGTCGCCATAAAAACGAACGCACGACAGGCGGCAAGAGGCAAAAATAGCTTTAACTGCCCCGCCAATTCAATCTGGAGATCCCAGAGATCCAAATCCATTTCATCTTCTCCAGAACGGAACTGCAAATGGCAATGCAAATTAGACGGCGTCCATGAGTTAATTTGGGCCCAATGTTAAGACATTTTCCAAGTCGCCGGGTTTTTCCCGGAAATATTTAATGGCTGCGGAAGCATAAAGTAGAGTAATCTTATTTATAAGTCAATTATCTAAGGTAGTTTTCATGTTTGTGAAATTATTAAGTAATAATTCGTAAGAGTTTATAAGTATGTTGATCACCAGAACACTACTTAACCTGTCGATAGGTAATTCTCCAGTATTATCGATCATCATAGTAGTTACAATCGGTGAGTCGGTTATCTATCGATCTCTTTTAATAATATAAGGTAAATAAACTACCCGAAATCAAAAACTTTCCCCCCACTTGCTAACATTCGAAATTGGATTTGGGAAATGTGTAAATCAGTTCCGGAATCAAGGCGGAACATAAATACATATATAAGCTCCATATGTTTCCAGCACATGTATACGCGTATATAGTATTTCATAAATCCATACGCACTCCATCACATTAGTTGGCTATTTTATGGGCTCTTTTCGATTTCATTTAGCGCTTGGCTCATTTCGACTTGTTCTTCCACCATTTTTCCGACGGGGGGGAAAATGTCGAGCACTTCCAGGGCATCTCCTGTTCGTCTTGTTTTTCCCGCTTTTCGCTTAATTCTGATTACATTTATTTATGAAACCGGGCGTACATATAATTTCCGCTCGCCGGCCCCAACGACTCCAATGAATTATGTCAAACTAAAAAATAAGGAAAACAAAAAGAAAAGCACCGAAGCACCAAAAAATCAAAACTAGCCAGGAAAATAAAAAAACAACAAATCGGAAAAACTAATAGCGCCTTTGCCTGCCAGTGGAAATCAAAATGAAAATGAAAAGCGCGCATGTAAAAATAGCAAATGAAAAGCGCATCCAAAAAAACACACAAGCCGTAGAGAGAAATGTGAACACTTCAAAGCGAATGCGAATCAAAGTGAAGAAGAAACAAAAGAATAAAGGAAAACAAAGGGGAGGGAAAAGGGAGGGAAAAGGTGAGAGAAAGACATACAAAATTACAATTTTACACCTGATATTTAATGATAAACTTATTTAATTAATCCCTTTTAAGAATATAAAAAAAATTAAAAACTGAATGCTTTTAACTTTTTAAAATATAAATCTTTCTTTTTTATTGATATCTTTCGGATCCCTAAGCTTATAAAATTAAATAGTTTTAGGTGATTTTAAAGATATAATATTTTTGTTAGATTTAAATATTATTGTTTTTTTTTGCATTCTGAAAATAAGTTTGGCTGACAATTTCGCGCCTAAAACTTAACGTTTTTTTGTGCTTATTCAAAAAAAGAACTTGTTAGTGTGCAAAATAACACAATTTTTCTCAGTGTGGCCAAAGGTGCAACTGAACCAAATTGGCACACCTTTTTGAGCCAAAGAAAAGAAGAGGAGCAGCCAAAAAGAAGCAAAGCCGAAACCGAAGAAAACAAATTAAATGAAAATAAATTATAGCGAATCAGCTCTCTATATGTGAAAATTTCGTGTGTGTGTCGGACAAATGAAGCGAAACGTTACGTTTTTTTAGCAGCTCACTGCCCCTGTTAGTTTTTCCGTTTTTCCATTTTCTTTCGGTGGCTTTTGCCTAATTATTGTTGCTGCTTTTCATAGTCGGGCGGGCGCATTAAGAAAAACTTTATGCGCCATTGAAGCGTTCGAAAATAAAAGTCGCGTCCGCTTGCGTCAAACGTTGCCACGTGTGCTCTTATTTTTTTGTTCATTATTTTGTTTTTAGTTTTAATTTTTGTTTTTGTATTTTTTGCCACCGTGTGCGTGAGGGAAATTCACTCGTTACGCACACACGGCGTAATTGTAGCAGATCGCGTATACGCCGCATGGTCCCCCAAAAGAAAAACAAAAAGTGTTGCCACACACGGAAACACACAAAAAAAAGTGAATGAAGTAGTAGGATGAGGAGGGAGAGGTACATACATTGTATGTGGTACAGTGAATAGTCGTGTTTTGTCATTTAATTGCCAACAATAGTGAAAGAGTGTCTTGATTGTATTATTGCTATATTATGCGTTTTTGTTAAATTAAAAATAACAATTAGAGCAACACTTAAAATATGTCATTAAATCATTTAAACAATCAACATTCTGTAGAAATTTGATGTGTTTTTAGATCAGAAAATATTTAAAATCTACTATTTTTTTAAATAAATATTTTAAACAAACACTTTCGCCCATTTTTAGTAAAATCCTTTCTTCAACTAACATTTGTATATACATTCTAAACAGCAAAAATGGCAATATTTATTTTATTTCATTATAAAATGTTTTCTTTCGTTCTACAAGTTATATTTTAAAATGTATGACTGTGCCTGCTATATTTATCTATAAGTTGTACGATGTTTCCAGGGCTTCTACTGAAAAGCGGCTCAAGTTGATTAAGTTATTTGGTCTGAATTGCAAAATTGGCCATTTCACAGGCATTTGTCTTTTATCAAGCCATTCGATTTGATTTCCCAATTTTCCAGAGTGATCCGGCACTTCTACTCCGTGTTTTTGTTTGTTATTGTGCCATATGTTTGGGGGCATCGTACAAGATTAATTGAGTTCACATTTATATGTTATACATGTCTGTTTTTGTGGTTTTTATAATTCCTCGAGTGAGATTCATTCGCTGGTGGAATTTTAATTGAAGCTTTTTTGGCGACGCCGAAGGTCGCGATTCGGATTGGGAATTCTCCGAATCGAATTGGATACGAGCACGATGTGGGCTAGGTGGGCGTGGGTATGGGTGTGGGCGTGGAGGAGGTAGGGTCTCCTTTGATGTCTGGTGTGGCGGAATAAATTAAGAAAATGCAAGCGAAGTTGGCTAACGACGACTCCCCTTTGATGTGTGTGATCTCTTATGCTTACCCGTGTACTCTATTTTTCTCTCTTGCAGTTGACCGGGCGATGAGTCCGGCACAATCGGAGGACTCCGGATTGGCTCCGGAAAGGGGAACCACCTACGCCACCATCACTCTGCCACGGAATGCCCTGCATTTGGCCATCACATTCGCAGGTGAGAAGGGGGCCCATCCACTAATGCATCTCGAGTGGAACGGAAAGGGGTTGGGGATCCGTGGGGTAAGTCGATATCTTTATGGCGGTTTGGAAACAGAAAACATACATACTCTGAGGGCACAGAGAAATCATCTGACAGCTGTCATAGGAAATCAGCATTGATTATATAATTATGTTAGACACAAATTGAGCCACGGATCAATCAAATCAATTGGGAGCGCTGTTTATGCGGGTCGCTAATAATAATGATGATGATTGCTTCACCCATGGAACGCTCTGATCTAATCCGATTTTTGATTGCAATCAAAGGAACAAAGTCGATGCATTAGGGTTGGGATACAAAATAGCAAATTTTTAGATAATTATTTTTAATTATATATAGAGAAGTTCGTGTTTTTATACAGTTAAAAACACGAACTGTTCTATATCTTACCTTTATGTATGTCTTTTAATTAAATACTCGGTTTAAAAGATACAAAAGATACAAAGATACTGAAATCAAAATCGGCTTTATAATTATTCGATTTTCTTACAGCTTTAGTTTTTAATATTGAAGAGCATATAGACGGATATGGTCGCATATATATCAGACGGCTGCACTAATTTCGGGGGCTCAGCTTTGATTTATGGTACTGTCGATGGGGTCGGGTCTATGAAGGGCTGCCCTCTGATGGTTTGCAATGGGATGGAGATGGGGATGGGGCATTTCGGGGTGGTTTCTTGTCTACAGATATAGCTGTATTGCCATATAGTATTGTTTATTCCGCCGATCGCCAGACAAAGTGGGCCGGCCACGAATCATTCGATTTGAATGCGGAACGCGTCTCCGTCTCCGTCTCCGTCGATAATGCCGTTGCTCCGTCTACGTCCGTATTCGTGGTGTCTCCGTCTCTTTCTCCGTCTGCCGTTGTCGCTGCCAAAATAAATCATCGTTCCAATCTACAGAGAAGCCCACCCCCAGGGGCAAGTTGGGGGGCGGGACGGGGGCCCGATGCCAGACATAATAATGAGTATGTACACGTAGGCACAGGAACCGTCACAACAATAGTTGTTGTCTTAAATAAAATATTATCGACATTAAAAAAGGTTTATTTTAGAGAACCATAAATTAAAATAGCTTAAATCAAATGAGAACATCAACTTAATATTAATAACACATTACTATTGTTAATTATTAATCACACATTCCAAATGTATTCTGATCTATGTTAAATAGAGAAAGCAAGTCCTAGTTTTTCAATAATAGCTCTAAATCATTAATATGATGCTATAAATAAGACATACAATTATTACAAAAGAAATTAAATTTTTTTGAATTAATGTTATCTTTCCAATGTATATTTCTCAAGTTTTTTGACAACCTTATTTATAAGATTAAAGAGCTCTTCAAAGTAATAAACAAAAACTTTTCATATGTCCCCTAAGCTAATAACTTTTTTTGTCAAATTTGCTTGCCTACCTAATAACTTGACATCTGCTGTAGCTGTGACTGATTTCGTCTGAATCAGAATATAAAGTCCACCCATTCGGATTTTGTACTCTTGACTAATCTGCCGCGTTGGGGATTTGGCGAGTGTGTGAAGTGGGCAAGGGTCGGCTGTTTCTTTGGGGGTTAACCTTAGACTTAGGCCACGGGTACTCCTTCTGGTTTTGTGACGTAAGCATCGCCCCACCGCCCCTCCATAGAATCCAATCCCCCCAATCGCCATTATCATCATCGCTTTTCTCCGTGGTCGCCAGTCTGCAATAATGTGTGTTGTCATAAAGCGTCGCGTCGGTTTTCCCCCTCATTTTCTTGCCATTTTTTTGTTGTATTTTTCGGCGGCTAGTTTTTCATTTAGTTTATTTATTTTTTTTTTTTTTTTTTTGGCAATTCGCCAGTTGCGTTCTCAATGCGGCTGGCCCCAAACTACTGGCCGTCGTCTTCTTTTTTAGCCGATTTCTTTATTTACGCGCCGTTGTGCGAGTATCTTGTTTCCCCCCTCCCAATTTTCATGCGCTTTTCCTCTGTGTCGACTGACGAGTCGCTGACAGAGTCGCCACAGGAAATCCAAATTGTGGATCGGAGGGACGGGAAGTTGGCTATATACCATCTCCAGAATCTTCAGTCATCGGGAGGAACTTTTATTAATTTGGAATGTTGTTGAGAAGTCAGGTGAAAATTATTGGGATTTTGGGTTCTCTGAATCTACCGAACTTAAATAAATTACATTGCAAAATGTCAAAGGTGTCTTACCCATTTGTCTTCCATAAACAAGTTGGTTATGTTTCTTGTGCTGAGATGATTTTATGGTGCACGTATAACACATATATTTAGGATGTTAAAAAGGAGGGATATGCTTTGTTATAAAATGCAATTTGTCTCTTTTTTTGCATACTTAAAACAACAACTCAATTTTTAAGCCTCTTGGTTATGTATATTTTATAAGTATATTTTATCCCCCAGAACGCAACGATCTGTCGTATCCGCCGGTGGTGGGTTCCCTGAGTCCGGTGGGTCATGCGGCGGATTTCCTGGCGCCCGGCGATCGTCTCCATCAGATCGACGGCATCTCGACGATTGGACTGAGCAACCAGAAGGTGATCAACATGCTCTGCTCTGGAGGATCGGATGCGGGTCCTGCCATAGTGGAGATCGAGTATTCGCTGCCCGAATACAGTAAGTAAGCCCCATCCGATTTGGGTCACCTATATGAAACACTTTTCTGTTTCTCTTTTTTTTCGGGGCGCAGCAGTTTCCCAGAACAGCCTTTGTGTGACCTCGAAACTGGCGCAGATCACCGTGGAGCGGGAAAGTGGATGTCTGGGGCTGACGCTAAGGGGCGGGGCCGACTACCCGCTGATCGTCACCCATGTGCGGCCCCATGGACCAGTCTATAAGACCGGTCGCATCAAGCCCGGCGATCGGCTGCTGCGCGTCGATAATGTGAGTGACTTTGGATTGGAGTGACACTTCCGTTTCCGCCTCTGTATCTAGTTTTCTCCAGAATTTCGCAACACAAAGACTATTTTTCGAATTTTCTAATTGATTTATTAAAAAATATATTTGAAATTTGTCTGTTGGAAAAAAATTGAAAACAAACTGTTAGAAATAGGTTTTTTTAGTTGACTTTAAATTTATCATTGCCTACTCTAATTAAATCATATCAAAACATGATTTCAAGTGATTCTAAAAACTTTAATATATCCTCTTAACATTTCTAACAACTTATTATTTCTGACTATGAGTTAATAAGTTTAAATATACATATATTATTTAGGAAGGTTAATTTATCGTAAGGTACATATTTTATATATTTTGTTTATTGAATATATTTAACCAGGTCTCACTTATTGGCAAGACGCTGGCGGAGGCGCAGCAGATCATCAAGTGCGGCGGCCACGTTTCCGGCTACACCAACCTGACCATCGAGTATGATGTTTCTGTGGTGCAGAGCGTCGAATTCTCGATGGGACCGCTGCTCATCGAGATCGAGCGACCGATGAACGATAAGTTGGGCCTGGTGCTTTGCAACTACACGCCGGCGGTGCCCATGCCCACTTCCGGTTCCGGTTCGAGTACTCCTTCCAGTGGCGACAAGATCGAGGAATCGGCGGGCGTCTTTATAGCCAGTATCCTGCCAGCCAGCATTGCAGATCGGTAAGTGGTTTCCAGATCGGTGTTCCCTTGATTTCTCCATCCTTGGATTGTCTGATTCTATTCTCATGTCCCCGTTTTTTTTGCCGGTATTTGTTCCAGTTGCGGCGCCTTATCCGTCGGCGATCAGGTGCTCTCCATCGACGACACAATGATCGAGCATACCGCCTTCAGTCCCGACGAGGTGATGACCATATTGGACACCAGCACGGGTCGCGGCTACACGCAGATGCAGATCATGCCCGCTCACGCGTTGGCCCGTCGCGGTGAGTTTTGGTATTCGGTGTTCGGTTTTCGGTTTTCGGATTTAGTTTTGGTTTTAGAGGCCCCCAGATCATGCCCCCACCATCCTTGATTTTTGGCTATCTGGTAGTCGAAATCTGCAAGGCCAGCCAGGCTCCCAAGCGACGCGACGAAGGTCTGGCGTGGGCGTCACGGCTAATGAACACTCGCAGCAGCGGCGGCTGAAACAATAGAGACGCCAGGCCTTATATAGTATAGAGCGAGGAGTGATCGAGGGGTTCCAAAAGAAGTTCTAAGTGTAGGAAGAAATAATTAGGAAATATTTCACAGCAAACACAGAAAAGAAGCGGAATTTTTAATCAGTTTCTAAAGGAAAGCGTTAGAGAATAGACTTTAAATACTCAGGGTACATATAGCAGGCCTCATATGGTTTAGATTCAGTTAATCAAAAAATAATTTTATAACAAATAGCATAGTTTGTTTTACATGAAAGTTACAAGCCAATTACACGAAGGAAGTTAAAAATTTGAGCATTGTGAAATATTTCCATACTACAGATAGTGATACACATTTTTTTGAAGCATTCTTAAAACTCCTTCTAAAACACATCGATCCACCCTCGCTGCAGCCAATCAATTGTTTTTCAAAGTTTTTCCCTCCATTTGTTAAGCAAACACGCAGAGACACAGACGCACAGTCCGAATTGGTGCTCCCCAAGCCAAAAGACGAAACAGACCTGACAATCGATCGCATCCAAATCGGAAATACCAAATGGAATAGAAAATAATAGAGGAGAGTGGAGGCCATAAATTGTGGTCTAGGCAGAGGAGGACACGCAGCTGGCTAAGCTGCGGATCAGTCGCCGGAGTAGAGTCTTCGGGACAAGGCCAACATAACAATCGGAAAAGGTCTTAAAAGCTTCTATAAGTTTGGTAGGGAGGGAGGTGTGATTGAATGTACTAGATATTTTGGGGGGAGAACTACTTAATATGAAGAAGGGGAGTAAGGTAAGGGGGGGTGGAGTGATTGAGGGAGGATAAAGTGGGGGCACCACTCCCTCTACTTTTTTATGGGAAACTTATACTCGTATACTTGATTTCTATACTTACTGGTGACGAAAATCTACAGGGAACAATTAAACACAAGGCAGTGTATTTTGTATGCCTTATAATCATTAAATCATTATTAATAATATATCAAATAATTTCATTGTTAATCCCTAGGTACTATGGCCACCAATTCTAATCATAATTGTTTTAAATTTATTTTATTTTCCCCCTTTTAATCCCCCAGGTCACACGGCATTGGGTAGTCCCAAGTACAGCTTTAGCACCCTGGAGTCCCGCAAATCCTCGACGGCGGGTCGTCAGCGTCAGCGTTTCGCCCGCAAGAGTTCCCTGCCGCTGGAGAATCCAGTGGGTACTCCGGGCTCCAGTTCCACTGGAGGATCGGTGGCAACGACGGGAATCCATGGCAGTAGCAGCTTGGGCATGGGTCTGGGCCTTTGCCGAGCAGAGAGTTTTCCCGTTCTCCTCGACTGCAGCCACGGAGCGGGTATTATGCTGGCTGAATCGGGCTCTGGAGGATCGGGATCAGGATCGGGAGGAGCTGTGGCCATTGCCCAGATTCTTGCTGATTCGGTGGCCGATCGCAGTGGCTGCATACAGGCGGGCGATCGCATCGTGGCCATCAACAAGATGTATAGCTTGGATGCGGCGGCCATGAGACAGTTGCTCGAAGGAGGATCCAGTCGCAATGGTGGCGGCAATCCCACGGGAACACCGGCCAACTGGCTGGAGCTGGAGATCGAGTTCGATATGCCGGATGCGGTGGTGCCCTCCAGTGGTGTGTTCAGTGTCAAGTTGCTAAGGGCCGGCAAATGCGGACTGGGACTGAGTGTGAGTGGTTCTAGCCATGGCGGATTGGTCATTTCGGATGTGAAGATGGGCAGTCCTGCCCATCGTAGTGGCTCCCTGCGATCGGGAGACATCCTGCTGGCCGTCGACCAGCATCCAGTGCAGCATTTCAATGTGGACGCACTGCTCAAGGAGGAGGGCAGCAGATCGCAGAATCCCAGTCACAGCTCCTCGGACTTCACCACCCTGACGATCAAACGGGTCGTCCTGCCCGATTTCCTGCCCATGTCCAGTCCGATTTACAGTAATTGTCCTGCCAGTGGCATAAATCTGGGCATGGGCATGGGTGTTTCCACAAGCACCGATCACGACCTGTACAGCAGTGCCTATGTGACGGCGGGCAAGTATGCGGATTGTGTCTCCCTAAAGTCGAGGACTCCGCAACCGGATTACTTTCGGGTGCCCAGCATGGACGATGCCAGTCTGCAGTCCGTTCAAATGCGATCGGGATCGGGATCGGGTTCAACCGGCGGAGGAGGTGGTGGTCAGGCCAACTGCTGGTCCACCGGTGTCAACAGCCGATCCTTTGTGGCCCCTCCAAACACACAGAGCCTCACCACCGAGCTGCCCGAGGAGGAGGACGAGCAGGAGCAGCTGTATCCTGGATACGAGCTCAACCGCTATGCCAGGTGAGTCTATGCCTACCTGCTATACTATACGTACCTTAAGAGGTCCTTGATCCTACATCCTGGTGACAATCCAACTCAGATTGTACAACCATTAACCACCTGGATCCCCTCAAGAAGCACACACTCACACTGTCTGACGTCCGAGTGAACTGATTTATGAGCTGCCACAACCCATAGGTCGTAATTTTTTGGCCAGAACTTGTTGGGAATTATAATTCCGAGGGAGAGTAATTTACCTTGACAATTACGTGGCCAGTTTTACATTTTGTTAAATTACATTAACATTACATTAACATAGATGGATGTTATCTAACATTTACCAAGTGTTATGTTGACTGTTAATTGTTAATTGTATTATTGACTGTTGTTTAGTGTTTATTGTTGATAATTGATATTTGACTGTGTATTGATAATTGTTGATTGTTGAATGTAGGTTGTTGCATGTTGCATGTTGAATGTTGCATGTTGCATGTTGCATTTTACATATGGAATGTTGCATGTTGCATGTTCAATGTTGCATGTTGCATGTTGCAAGTTGAATGTTGCATGTTGCACGTACAAGTAGAATGTAGCATGTTGCATGTTACATGTTGCATGTTGCATGTTACATGTTGCATGTTGCATGTTGCATGTTGCATGTTGCATGTTGCATGTTTCATGTTGCATGTTACATGTAGAATGTTGAATGTTGAATGTTGCATGTTAACTTTAATTTATTGTTTATGTTGTATGCAGTATATTTATTATTTTTTATAGACCTCACTATTTTTGCCCAAATGAATTATATTATTATTAATGTTGTGGACGGCAATCTACGTAATGACATATCGAAAATTCTGTTTAAAATGGCTTATTCCAGCCTGACCTTGTTCTGATCATCAAAATCAAAATATAGAAAATTTAATTTCAGTAACAGCTGCAAGGGTATATAAACTTGGGCCTGCCGAAGTTTGCTGACTTTTTTGTTTGTTTTTTAAGTTGCCTTTAATTTACTATTTGATATGCAATGGATATACTTTTTTTTCCAGTGTTGACTGCACCGCCTTGCCGCCGCCCATGGAGAACAAGGTTTACGGATCGGCGGCCAGTTCGAGCAGCAAAAGCAGCGGGAGCAGTTTGCACCAGATAATCTTCACGGTGCGATTAGAGCCCAAGGGAGGATTGCTGGGGATCACCCTGGCTGGCAGCGAGGACATCACCAAGCCCATCACAATCAGTGGCCTCGTGGAGGGTGAGTCTCTCGAAATGTGGTGCAATAAATAAACAGAAACTAAAATACATCACTCATAACAGGAGGCATTGCGCACAAGAATGGCCAGATCCACGTGAGTGACCAGTTGCTGGCCATCGATGAGCACTCGGTGCAGGGAATGCCCCTGTCGCATGCCACCAGCCTGCTGCAGAATCTCGGCGACCTGGTGGACTTGAAGATCCTGCGGAGCCACGATCTGGCCAACGGCAGTCATCTGCCGCAGACGCAGGCCATCTATGCCAAGGTGCAGAGGCGTCCGCGGAGTCCTTCGGCCAACACGGAGGGCAGCAAGGAGTCGGGCAATGGGAATGCCAATGGAAATGGCAGCACCAATGGCAATGGCAGCGTAAAGCCCCGAGTTTTCCACGTCACCCTGTACAAGGACAAGGTGTACGATGACTATGGATTCTCGGTGTCTGATGGACTCTACGAACGGGGCGTCTTCATCAACAGGATTCGCAGCGGAGGTCCTGCCGACATGTGCGGTCTCCTGAAGCCCTTTGATCGCATTATGCAGGTAAGTCGTGGTTGCCTATTGATTATCCTCAAACTATAGTAATTAAAAACCAATATATTCAGGTAAATGAGATGAAGACGCAGGACTTCGACTGCTGCCTTACTGTTCCGCTAATTGCCGCCGCCGGCGATAAAATCGAGATGATCATGCAGCGCACCGAGTGATCCTTGTTGTGCGACATCCTTATGTTAAACTAGTTGTACGCTAAGCTAATCCTAAGTGCCATTGCTAGCCCATAATATTATATATCCCTGTAACCTGTACCGAACGAACCAGTCCCAAAACATCACCAACCTGTAAGGACAATACGCGCAAATCAACCTGCCATAACCAAATAATGTCCTCTTTAAAATAGATCTGCCATAATTCTACTTTAATTCTACGCTAAATTTGTTTTATAGCAAATAAATAATCATACCGAAAGTTTGTTCGAAACTAAACAATCAAAAACTATGAGTAATTTCATTGAGAGGTCTAATCTATGGTTTTTTGACCTATATTTATGCCAAAACCAAGATTAAAATTTAGCGATCGTTTGATTCTTCATGTTTGTTTACAAACATGTCTCATATTTTTGTTACAAAACAAAAATATTTATATAATTTAGATGGATTTCTGAAACGGTCAACAAAATTTGAATCTAAATTGCGCAATCCTGTGTAAAATATAATTAATTAAAAAATGCGACTGAATAATTATTTAATAAAATCCAGAACATTTAAAAATATACAATTGAAATAAAACGGGTAAGTTATTGTTTAGAATCGTGATTTCTTTTAACAAGATTGTCTTTAAGACCCGGATCTCTAAAGACTGTGTCTTCATTCGCAATAAATCGCAAAGTCGTTTCTAAACGACTTTGGCTCTAAAACTTATGACTCTTCTAAATTGAACCCGTACTTTATACTTTGATCTGGCACTGATCTATGTAAACAATAATCCCCTTGGGGGCTTATGTCATTGAGAGCGATTGCAGCGATTGTTATTCAATATTCTGGATTGCGTATTCCATTTGAATTTACAACACTTTTTAATCTATACGCCCCATGTAATTCCCGTTGTAAACAAAATATTTTTAAACTTGCCGGCGTGAAGTGGGCGTGGCAGATGACGTTGGGCCCTGCCAAACGAAAATAGCGAAAACGTACATATATGTTTTGATTTGCAATTTGCAAGTGGATTTTTGAACCGGAATCGATTTTCAGAATCAAAGTTCGATGCTTATCGGGAATCGCGGTCATTAGCTGCAGATTCTACACGGAAGTTGTGCTTAGTGAGTCACAATAAAGTCTTCTTAATATATATTTTATAAATAGTTACAATATTAGGGAGTTATTCTAATGATTTTATATATCTTTCAAGGGTATTTGGTTGGGTTTTCCAGAAAGGGGATGACTGCAGCAGACGAAGAAAGTCGTAAACAAAAACAAGAATAAAGCAGAATACAGACTTTAAGATGTGATAACGCTTTTGAAAGGCCGCCTCTTGACGTCAATGGGCAATATTCGAGATCCTGGTGGAATGGAATGTCGAGCGATCGAAAACCCGTAAACACCTTCACCGGACTTTGAACGCCTCGAAAGCGAAACGGGATTCTGCGATAACGCTTGCCAATGGGAATACACTCAATTGTATACTACCAACCAGACATTGACACCACCTGAGGGGCAGGGGCGCAGCGGGGTCCCGTCGATTGACACAGTTCTTGAAGAATTTCATTAAGCCCCCTACACATAGCAAAATGATCGCAATAATATGCATTGTTATCATGAAAATATTGATATTTTTGGGCGAAAAATGGATGAAAATCACATTTTCCGCATTTCACATTTTTCATAAGGGGTTAGTACATTAATTTTCCCGAAAATTTTACAAAAAAATCTGTGAATGCCACTCAATTGGAAATTTTGTAACGATTTCAACGAGGTATGTCATTCCATTATTGATCCATTACTTTCGTTGTTATCGTGAAAATACTGATATTTTTGGGCGAAAAATGGTTGAAAATCACATTTTTCGTATTTCACATTTTTCATAAGGGGGTAGGTCATGAATTTTCTCGAAAATTTTACAAAAAAAGCTGTGAATGCCACTCGATTGGAAATTTTGTAAAGATTTCAACGATGTATGCCATTCCATTATAAAGCTTTTATTTGCATTGTTATCGTAAAATATACTGCTATTTGTGAGCGAAAAATGGAAATCACATTTTTCACATTTCACTAAGGTTGGTTAAACAATAACTAGTTTATTAAATTTGACGATTGCTGTTAAAAAGTAATTTCCTTCCTCTCGGATTTCCTTCAATTCTGTCCAGATACAAAAGGAAAACTTAAACGAATGTATTTCTTTCTGTGCAGAATGGGTTGTGGGGAACATCTGCTGATAGCCCAAGGGGGGTCTCAGCCTCTATTTCTGACCCTACATGGATGCTCCTTTCTGCCCCCCCTTTTTCCCAGAAAGATTGCTAAGCGAACGCCTCCATGGCGGTCACTTTGTTGTCGTCGACAGAGTTGTTTTCTTATCAAGAAGGTGCATCCAACAAAGAGCAACCCCGCCAGCTGGTGTACTTTGCATCTACACTGCGAGAAACGGTCGGATTCAGCTTATCAGCTCAGGGTCTTTTCCTCTCTTTTCCACACTCTCTGCCGCAAGTCGCGTGCCAAAGTTAAGTGATCAGTGGTGACTACAATAAAGCTAAAATCTGACAATCATTACAAAAAGAGCTAAATATAGTATTTTCCGTGCTTAAGCAATTATTGAATGTTAAAACAGGATAGAGTTTTCAATGCAAAGAAAACATTATTTTTAAACAAACGTTTTAATTATTTTTGATAATATTTTTTTTAGCAATATTTAATGAAACGTTATATTATAGGATGATGATTAACAACTAATCTCTAGAATGTCAACAAATCACCTTACAAGGGTTATAAATTCACATGTATAATTTGGTTTAGGGCTTTAAAGCTGTTTATAAATTTAAAATATTTTTATATTCCAATATTGGAAATTTAACTTTGATATTATTTCTTACTTTTGGGCCATTATTAATTTGATTTCCAAGGCATTTTCGGCTTTTTTCAACGACCATTTATACTTGACCTTTGAAAGGTAGCCTTATTATATTATTATAGCAATCATATGTCGGAAAATCGTCGGAGTAGTCAGCACTATCGGCCCAACGTCATCGGTCGGTGGCTTCGGCTGCAGCTTCGGATGCAGCTTTCCGCCTCGTTTTCGGTTTCGATTTCGATTTCTCGCCGTCCGTCTTCGCATAAAAATTGCGTGGGGCGCAGCTGATCCGCTCAGTGTTCAAACGGTTCCCAAGCGACTCAGATCGGCGGAGATATAGCTAACACATATAGCTGAGTCCGAGTCGAGTGTGAATCAGAGATAGTCGAAAACCCGAGGGCCACAAGAAACTAACGGCCCACTCGAGACGAGAGACAGTCGATAAGATTAACGTCAAACTTAATTAAAAAAAACTAACGAAAAGCCAGGCCACAACAAACGATCCATCGATCGATCGATCGCATCGTAACTCGAATATATAAGTCTTAGCCTTAGATAATATAGAACAGCCAACTCGAGTGGCACTCGTTCAAGTGATTCGTGATTGTGGCTAAGCCCTGGGAAAAGTGTGTGCTTTGAGTTGGAAATCTGTAACAATATCCAAGGGATCCAAGGATCTGATTCCTGAACAAGATGTACGTGGCCAACACCACCGGCGGCCTGATGCTGCAGACCATGTTGTATTTGGCCAATCAAACCAGTCGAGCGGCCGTCAACACCCTGGTTGATCTGCCACCAGCCCCCAAAAGTGGTAAGTAATCCGACCCACGGTCCCACTTTTGGCCACCAAATTGCACCACCACCCAAAGTAACTAGAACATGTCCATCGAAAGTGGCCCAAAAGTATCGCAGATCTGAGCCACAATGGTGGGAGAAATAAGAGAAGTCAAGAGATTTAAATATTTATTTGATTTACGAGTATACAGTTTCCGAAAAAAGGTTATAAACTTATCTGTTAGACAAATTTAAATTAAATAGAATTTATCTGATTTAAAAAATACTAATCTTTATTAAAGTTCTAAAAGGCCCATAACTTATTTTCTCTAAGATTAATTTATGAATCTTAACATGTTCGTTTTATTGCCCATAATAATTGAATTAGGCCTGTAGATTTCAAAATATCCGTTGTTCAGAGAACTCAATAATTTGAGCTATTATTTTGGCCGCAGCTGTGCGTTTGGGCCCAGTTAGGGGCCACCAATTTGGGGTTTCCTCCGCCTTAAGTGGTTTCTAGTCGGTTGTATGTCGAACAAACAGTCGTTGGCTCTTTAGCGGTTCAAGACCCAAAGATGCTGAGTGGAAATCGGTGCGGCAATTGGGGAAAGCTCTTCCACGAAACCCGTGGCGATCACGATCACCTGTGGAATGGAAACACAGGTGGTGGCTCGATTTGGTTTGGAAATCAGGGTCCCATAGGCTAATGACGTGACTCGTCCGGTAAATGTATATAGTGGCTATCTAATCGAAAACTTCCGATATAAAACGGAAAACTAAAGAAGACCGCGATAAAGAAGAGACGACAATGGCCGGTCATCCATGCACCAGTGGCCAAACCGATATCCATTTCCGATCACGGCTCGTTGAAACATTTAATGGATCACAGCTGTCTTCAAGGAAGATTTAAATTGGTCCCTCTAAGAATTGCAATGTTGTCTTTAAAATAATTAAAGATTTACACGGTTCGTTAAGCTTTCTACCAGACCAAAACCATTCTAATTGAGATCTTTCAAAATAATCAAAGAATATTTATTACGAGTATTACCAATTGTGACTAGCCCAGTAAAAGGGCTGCGTTAGAAAGACAAAACTGTTGAATAAACTGTTAATAAAATTTTAAAAGTTAAACAGACACAAAATGTATAATTAAAAAATGATTTGCCTGTGACTGTGTCAACTTATTTAAGGTTTTGAAAACTACATTAAAATTGACAGCAAATTAAGCCATTGTTTATAACGAACACGAATTATTGCTGATAACTATCAGTAAGATTTTGTTAAATTTATGGTTCTATAACTTTTTTTGTACAGTTTCTTGGATGATTATCCCACTGATTAAAAAAGCTATTATAGATGTTAGTCCCGATTATTTGTAAGATTTCAATTTAAGCGTTTTTCCCTGGCAATCGAATGAGCCAGCACTATTTAGGCTTAGTGATAGTTGGGCAGTTCTCGGGAGATTCCAGCGTGCTTATCTGGGTTCAGGTGTTCAGCGTGGCGCTGATTTATAGACCAAATACCCAACTAATAATCCTTCTATTGTTTTTCTATTCCCCTCAGACATCAACGAGGTGAAGTGCTTTGGGGTGTACGGCTGTTTTCCGATCAATGGGCCATGGAACACGGTGACACGGTCGATAAATGTGCATCCGCAGAAACCCTCGGAGATCGAGCCGCATTTCACGTTGTACTTGCGAAAGGCCCTGGATCAGCCCAAGTACCTGGACCTCAATGATCCGGATGGTGTCCAGGGCATGGGCATGGATCCCAAGGGCAAGATCTTCCTGCTGGTCCATGGCTACCTGGAATCCGGCGAGATTCCCTGGATGTGGGACTTGGCGAAGGCTCTGCTGGCCCACGAGCCGGAGGGTCGGGCAGCCGTGGTCCTCATCGATTGGGGCGGCGGTGCGAGTCCTCCGTATGTCCAGGCGGTGGCCAATATCCGGCTGGTGGGCGCCATCACCGCCCATGTGGTGCACATGCTGTACGAGGAGCTTCGTCTCCCCAATCTGGACAATGTCCACATAATTGGACACTCTCTGGGCGCCCATCTTTCCGGCTATGCGGGATATCATCTGCAGCACGACTTTGGCCTGAAACCGGCCAGGATTACGGGTCTGGATCCGGCTGCTCCACTTTTCACGGACACCGATCCCATCGTTCGACTGGATAAGAGCGATGCCCACTTTGTGGACATTGTGCACACGGATGCCAATCCATTGATGAAAGGTGGACTGGGCATCAATATGCGACTGGGTCACGTGGACTTCTTTCCCAACGGAGGCTTCGATAATCCCGGCTGCAACAAGAAGTTCCAGGATGTGGTGAAGAAGAAGACGCTGTTTCTGACCATGCAGGAGTTCCTCGGCTGCAATCACATCCGCAGTCAGCAGTATTTCACGGAGAGCATCGGTTCCCAGTGCCCTTTCCTCGGAATAACCTGCGATTCCTTCGAGGTGAGTAACTGAACAAAGAATGTATATAATTTGATTCATATCTCATATCTTTAACTTTTTAACATATCTTTAAAGTCACAACTTATAGAATGTTATCAAATATGTATAGACCTTATTTATATAATCAATGTTATTTAATTAATCAATGTTATTTCCCCCTTTTCAGAGCTTCAAGGACACGAAGTGCACCAGCTGCGAGGAGCCGGGCCACACCTGTCTGCGGATGGGCTATCACAGCCAGGAGGACTACCAGGAGCAGGTGGATATGGGCCAGCTGCAGCAGGGCGACTCACCAGGTGTCTTTTACCTATGGACTGGCGATAGTAAGCCCTTCTGCCGGCTGCACTACAGGATTACGGTGCGAGTTTCCGGACATGATGAGAGTACACTCCATGGCGGCGAGGTGGGCATCCTGTCCATTCAGCTGCACGATGCTCTAGAAAATGAGGCAAGTAGGAAGAGGGGGCGAGCCACCACGGAGATGATGAAATTCTCCCCGAAGGCCATGTATTTTGAGCCGGGCTACGAATACAAAGCCCTGGTCCCCGGACGGAATCTCCGGCAACCGGAATACGCCACCCTAAATTGGGAATATCCTACGAACATACTGAATCCACTCACCTGGCGCATCCTTTCGGCGCCGCGAATTTACCTCGAGTACATCCTCATCGAGGCGATGGAGTCCAACGAGCTCTATCTGAAATTGTGTCCACAGCACGAGGGAGCCATTCTCACGGGCGCCGAAAATGTCCTGCGCTCCAGCTATTGCAAGGAATAATAATCATCTGTTTAATTATCAACCTGATTTGGTAGCTAATTGGTTAATTGATTTTGTAATTGATTTAAGAAGCCCATTGATTTTTATGATCGCTGATTGGCCAGGGTAAAATTGCATTATCTTAATTAATTATGTAATTAATTAAGTTTTTTTTCCCTGCCTGATTAACTATCTAGTTAAATATGGTTTCATCTTAATCATTTCATTTAATTAATTAATTGTCAACTGAATTTTGAATTGTATGTAAACTATATCATTAATTAATTAGCTAATTAATTGTAGGTTCAACTTATATAGTTTATTGATTAATTAGCTAATTAATTAAGAATATAGTTATTACTTTCTTGGCAGAACTGCTTGATGTAGAGAATCAAACCAAGCAGTGCAGGTTCGCGCCCCCGGTTAGATGAGTACCCAATATAACCGTTGGTGCGTGTCTGCGCTATAAGAACAGTTGAGATCAAAAAGTGTTCCCACTTTGATTTTTATAGCAATTGCCTGAGGAAGAACAGTTTGTATTTTATTATAGTATTTGAATAGTTCGCAAAAGAAACAATCATCAAACCGTTATTTATTTTATAAAATATTTTTTTTTTCATTTTTTTTGAGCATATAAAATGTATTTGTAGTTATAGTACATTGATGTAGCCTAATTTAATGTAAATAAAAACGAAAACTTTTGAAAAGAAAACTATGCTGCTCAAATTGCTGTGACTAAGTTATTAGAATTTTATATAATAACTTTTTAATTATAGGTTTTATTCAAACTTATTATCGGTGAATAGATTATTTTAAGATGTACATATTTGTTATTCAAATAAGTCCCATTTCTTGCACCGAAAGCTCGATTTATAAGGAACTCGAGGTTAGATAATTGCGATAAAAACCTTTGGTGACACAACAAGTCCCCAGATTTGGATCCGCCGGCCTATAACTCAAATCAGCTGTGGATTCTAATGAATTATAAACACAAACACGAAACACTGGAGACGGGGGACCAAATTCCATGACATGGATCCCCAGTCTGTTGTTGATGTTAATATTTTAAATGCTTATCGGGGCAAATGTATCTATCGCATGCATGTGTATCTTTTACATATAATTGATATTATCTGCATTGATTCGACTCGTTTTCAACCTCGTTCGCCGTCTCGATTTCGGTTTCTGTTTCTTTTTCGGTTTTCGGTATTCTGTCTCTGTTTCAGTTTCAGTTGAAGTTTCTGTTTCTGTTTCTGCGGCTGGGTCTTTGTTTTATGATCGAACATTTGGACATTCCAATGCTTTCCGGGCAGCCCCAAAGCCTCAGACACTACACAGAAATAAATGTAATGATTTTGACATATTAAATAGAACCCAAAACAAAGTATAATCCTTAAAGATGACCCCCAAAATGTATTACTATTAAATAACTAACGTAAAGGACCAATTTAAGTTGTGTTTTGGGTAAGTAACTGGACTCTTCCTTTGTATTTATTTCATATAATATTTTATATGAAATTTAAATTGGTTCTTTCAATTTATAACATAATGTGTTATAATGTGATTGTTGTTAAAAACAATTTTCTAGATATTAAATGTATTTTAAAAGAATATGATTGTGTGAAATAAAGTCTAAATTAATCCTTTTTTTCAGTGTTTTTCGGTTCCAGTCTCAACCTCAAAATGAACCTGGCCCATAAATATGTTGACAGAGACAGAGATAGACAGAGAGAGAAAGAGGGAGACAGTTGATGATCATGTTGACAATGTTTCGCTGGAGTTCATTTCATTCGTTTCTGAGAACTGAAATTGTTTGAAAACCTTTTCATGTTTTGACTTTCGTTGCTTCACCTGTGTCCCCCTCCTCCCAAATGTGTGCCCACTTATTCCCATGATATGCATTCATTAATAATGTTAATCGATTTGGGATAACTCCTCGATCTCGGCCACCGAATGTCCCCGAATGTCATGGGAAATACGGCTAAGCAAATGGCCAAGTGCCACCCCTTTCGGTTGTTAAATGCAGCTGCAATCCGTTAGCCATCCGCCTCTTAATTAGTTCACCTTGGCCTCGGCTTCCTTCTAAATTCCAACTCCTTTTCCATATTTCGTTTTATGATTTTCCTCACATTTTCCCCTGACTTGTGGCATAAATCAGACGAGTGCGCCGGCTGAGGGACATCAAATGGGGCTCGGGCTCAAATCAAAATGTCATAATTCCAGCGGGGCAACATCAGCGACAATACGTCAACATCCCCTCCCTGGATTTTCCACCAGATTCTTAACCCCTTCCATCGACCATATAGATCCACCCACCCACTCTGTCATTTCGCCGTTTAATTAGTCGGACGCGCCGGCGTCGCAAACAAATCACATAATTATGATTGAGCGCAGGCAGCGCCAACTCTTTTTTATTTTTGAGGGGAAAAGGGGAGAAAAAGGGGAAAATCCCCCTGAGTTTTCCCCCGCTGCGGCGCATTTTGGGGTTTCCTTTATGGGCCGTCAGAGTCGCGTGCATAAATATAAATCAGGGCCGGCTCACAGCTGCCGTAATTGAATGCAAATGTCCATCCAAAAATACGATGGCTCTAAAGTGTTCCCCCCCGTCAGATATATCTTCTATATATTTTCAATATAGTGCTGCGAGGCGACAATCTGCTCTAAATTATCACGTGTAGGTGCCGCCGTCGGTTTTTTTTTTTTTCTACCCACCCCTCCCGTAACTTTCCCCGCTTTTCCTGCGCTCCATTGTCTCTGTTGGCGATGCGTGGAAAACTAATTTCCCACTCCCGTTGGGACTTCGCCTCTCCATCCCGCTGGCATTTTCCGTGCACCATTCATCTTGTGCATTTTTCTGATATTCATAATTCGTGGCGTGTGCGCCGAGTTTTCCCCCCCCCACCATCCATCCACCCAATCCATCCAATCCATTTCCCAGCTCCGCAGGAGGATGCGGAGTCGTCTCCTTTTGTCAGCTTGGTAAATTGCACCACGTGTTTTTGATAATGACGACATAATTACGGCAGAAGATGAAAAATAAAATATAAATAGTCGAGAGCATCTGCAAATGAAACGATTAGGTAATTATTAACAATGTGAAAATAAGTAAAGTAATAAAATAAATATTAAATTGTTTAACTTTAGTTATGTTATGGATGTGATAATTTGTGCTGTACATATGAACATTATCTTAAAGACATCTAGAGGTTTTAAGTCACGATGAGTTTTTAAATGTAATACATTTTAGCGATTTAATTATCAGCATTTAAGTTATTGGACGAGGATATAATATATTAATTGTAAAACGGCAACAAAAGCTATCGTTATATTCAAATTCCGTTGTCGTTTTCCTTTACTCCCTTAATATTTAGTTTGTCAACCCTTAAGGAAAGATCTAAACAAATGAAATGTCAAAATGCAAACAACAAACAATAAACAATAACAAAGGCGAAAGGGATAATGGGTAATGGGGAGGGGGGCTGGGGAGGCGAAGGAGCGATAGCAGAAACCGCCCGCGGTCACTTAGAGCACTAATTTAAATATCATTAGTGAACAATTAAAACAAAGAAATGCCATTCGAAGCCATGCGACAAAGCCAGAAAACGGAAAACAGAAACAGAAAACAGAAGCCGCCAGCAAAGGACTAAAAAACAAGGTCCTTAAACAGGACAATGCGACGCCATCGCAATCGCAATCGCAAGTCTCCTGTCACCGCCCTCGAATCGCCTGGGGGCGTGGCAGGACTCGGCGGAAGGATTCGGAGTCAGGAGCTACAAAAACTGGAGGAAGGGTGCGCATAAATGTCAACAAGAAAAGCCCAAAACATGGAAGTCCGCTCGCCAGCAGACGAACTTTAAATATCCTGCAGTATTTGGAGTTGTTTAATAAAAAAAATAATTTATATCATTAGACTTTTATAAATTAATATCAATTAACTATTAAAAGATAAATAATATACTTTCTCACCTCCCTATTATAACATCAATTTCCTTATATTTATTATAGAATTCTAATTATATTAGACTGCTACTTATTTTAAACAAAAATATTAAATAAAACTTTCATGAAGTTTTTAATATTATTTCTATAAAAAGTCGATATTAAGTAACAGAAAGGTAAAGTTAATTGAATCCTGAAAAAGTCCTCCTACTTATAATATACCCAAAAAACCTAGGGTATTTGTGTGGAAGCCAAAATCAAAGGGCGACAGGCGACAATATTTTTTGTGGCTTTGCCAAAGTTGTGACAGCCCAGCCAAATGAAAAGGTTTCTTTGGGTTGGAATAGGTATTGGAACTGGGATGATGATTACTCGGCATGAGAATGGGTATGTGAATGGGCAGGTGTTGCGTCATGGATCCTGGTACTCTAACTGGTCCCCCCATTTAATAGCATTTCAAATACCATTTGTCAGCGGGAGAAATGGGAATCGTGCCTTATCGATGCGGGGCTACTGGCAGACGGTCCTGGTTTCTGGTCCTTCTGCTTTTTCGAGACCCAACCCCACCCCATTTGGGAAAAAAAAAGCCAGCCACGTGTCCTTCCGCTGGCGGCCAAGTGCGCATCCTGGATGAGGATTCCCATACGGATTCGGATTCGCATTTGGACTCGGTCACCTGATGATGCTTTTCCCAGGACCAAAGGGAAAGCCACCCACCCGAGGGTTGGCACAGGGGTTACTGGTGGTGATGGAGGGCCGCGTAACATGATCCCTGCGTGCCTCGGCATAATTTGTTATTTGGGCCAACGCATTATAGTCCACATCCTTGTGCTGACGCTGATTATTTCCCGTACCGCCGCCGAACTCCCCATTCGAAGACACCTTCTTTTGTCGACGCGATGCGATGCGACCGTCGAAGAAAATATCGATTACATTCGCTGAAAGTTTTCGTTCCGCCAAAAAAACAAAAACAAAAAAATACAAACAAAATAAATAAATAAAAGGTGGAGACAAAAGAACCGCAGAACAAAGCAGCCAAACCACTCGGTTTTGGGTCCCTGCCCCCGCCAGAAAATAACCATAAATAAGGGTAATAAAAGTGATGCTCAGTTGTCGCTGCAGCAGCTGCATCTTCCCAGCTTCAGCTTCAGTTTCATCTTCAGCTTCAGATCCCGATCCCGATCCCGATCCAGATCCAGATACGTCGCCAATTGGGAATAAATATCCGGCACTGCCAATAATCATAACATTAACTCACCCGGTGGAAGGCCTAATGAGATCCGAGAACATCCTCTCGGGACTTTGTGACCTGTCATCCGACCTTTCAGTGGATCTTCCATGCGAAGTCCTAAGATCAGAAAAAAAGAATATGGCATCCGTTTGTCAGCCCAATAAAGTATATAAACTTGTTCCATACAAAATCTTTTATATTTCTTATTAATTCATAAAATAAACAGCAATTTCTAATACTAGTTTTTCGAAAACAATTTGGCCTTTAAACATTATACGGGTATTTAAGCCATGGTTGTAATATTTTGTAACCAAAATTGCAATAAATGCTTTTTTTAAATCCTTTTTTTATACTATTTTTAAAATGAATGTTTCGAAAATGTAACTCTTGTTATCCCACAGATAATGACAGTTTTGTTGAGCCCATCTTTAAAAATAAACAAAACGAGCTGCTGCCTTTGGCTATTCTTGAATTTATTCAAGCATTTCTTTTCACTTAAACAATCTAGGATTATGTTGTACTTAAAACAAACTGTGGATAATCGTGGTAAATGTTAGGCATCGCATAATAGACATCGACAAATATGTATATAGGTATTAAAAAACAATGTAAAGTTGGACTTGGAACGCTCAATGGAATCTCTCGCCCTATCTTTGTTTCTCATATTTTTGCTTTGATCTAGGATCTGTGCGAACTGTGAAACAATCGTATACGTTGAGTGGCTAGCCCGTGTAAAAGGAGCCGCCTGGCCAAATGCTCTTTTTTTGTTTGATTTTTTTTTTTCCATCCGGGATCTGGAAGTTGGCGAATCCATTGTTCGACGGGCAAACAAAGGATGGGTCGTGAGCGTCGAGGGGCGAGTTATTAAAAACAATATTCGAGGCTTAGCCGGAACGCCTGGATGGGCAGATATATATCTCAAATCGAGTCGAGTTGAGTCGGAGTCGGAGTCGGAGTCGAGTCGAAATGGGGAGTGGACTTATCTCGCATCTCCGCATTAACACTTTCGTACACGCACACGCACACACACGGTCTCGGTCACGCAGACAAACACAGGCACACGGACATGGCACAAAATGGCCGCCAAGGAGCTATATATATATATACTCGTACATATATCTTCCCTTTCCGGCAGACTTGGCACCCCACACACCACACACTCCCCCACATTTGGTGGGTCGATATTTGGATGACGGCGAAAACACTGGGAAATACATTACTTGGGGAAAGTTTTCTGCTGCGAATTTCGATATTAATCTAGTTCAAATCTTTTCTTTTACTAAGGAAAACTTTCTCCCAATTACATTTTACACTGTTGTTTGTCTAACATTGAAAATGGAAAGTAAAATTATTATATTACCCTCAAAAGTATAAATAATGTGCAGTAAGTGGCATATAGAAAAATATATGTTAATTTGGATAGAAAAATAAGGGCCCACATCAACAGGATTTAAATTAAATTGTATAAATATAAGAATAGATGAAAATAATATTCAAAAGTTGTATTTTTAGTAGGAAAGAAATCAAAGTTACATGCTAAATGTTGTAGCCACTGATTTTTCTACAATTTTATAAAAATGTGTCTTAAAGAAAAGATAGATTAAAATGGTTTTATCCAAAGACACAACAGCGTTCCTTTAAAGATTAAAATCGATATAAGATACAAGATATCCCAAGAACTTCGCAAAAATGTCTACAAAATCGACCCACCTCAACCCCCGAGCCACGCCCCCTTACAACTTCTCAAAGGCGTTGGCATTTGTGAGCAGTTCGCGGGTCAATCGCCACACCTGCTTGGCGGCCTGCTCCAAAGCACTGGGGGATTTGCCCTTGAACATGTCCAATCCCGGAAGGAAGTAGTGGGGACAGCGGCGGTACTGCAGACAGGATATCAGCTGCAGGAAGATCCCGTTGATGCGGTCCGCAATGCAACTCTCGTCCCACTCGAAGTCCCGCGGATGTTTCTCGCACTCGTAGAGCAGCAGGTTCTTCAGGTGGTACGCACTGATGGGATTACCTGGTAGCTCCATGTGCCTGTCCCTCAGCGTCTTCAGCATGCTCAAGCAACGCCGGCGACAGCCACCTGTAAAAAGAAATTATTATTACAAATATTAACAAGAAAGGAAGCAAACTTCGGCAAGCCGAAGTTTATATACCCTTGCAGTTGTTACATATCTACTACATTTCGATTTCTATGCCTATATTACTAAAAACAATGAAGCCATGTCGATTTTACCCTAAAATTAAAAACAACAAAGTTATAATTTTTTGAAATTATTTTTCCGATTGTTCCTATGGGAGCTATACGATATAGTCGCCCGATCTGGCTCGTTCCGACTTATAGCAGGTAGTAGCAATAGAAAGACAAGTTTTGGGAAAGTTTCAAGCAGATAGCTTTAAAACTGAGGGACTAGTTTGCGTAGAAACGGACGGACGTACATACGGACAGACGGACG
Source organism: Drosophila kurseongensis (assembly GCA_018153305.1). Taxonomy (NCBI): domain Eukaryota; kingdom Metazoa; phylum Arthropoda; class Insecta; order Diptera; family Drosophilidae; genus Drosophila; species Drosophila kurseongensis. Next base: position 4,522,660 of record JAECXX010000141.1, read on the forward strand.
GACAGACGGACAGACGGACGGACATGGCAAGATCGACTCTCTTGGTGATGCTGATCAAGAATATATATGCTTTATAATTATAATACCCTCTGCAAGGGTATAAATATCACCAGACTAACCTTAAATTTTGAGGACTGAAAAATTATTAATTTTAAATTCTTTAACATTTACTTAGAGATTAAAGAAATACCACATTCATGATTAGAAGTGATTTTTCTGTGAGTGATTTGATTACCTTGGAGGAGGCGGTTTTCGGCCTCGAAAAAGCTGAGGACCCAGGCATCGCCCTCCATGCTGGCGGCATTGTTGTTCTTGTTCTGCATGACGACGCTCTCCTTGGACAGAAGGTCGAACCCCTCCGTCTTGACCTCCGCCACGATATTGGGATGTGGCCACGGGAGATGGGGCACCGGCCAGTGGGCCGCCGATCTCGGCCAGATGCCGGAGCACTTGAAGGCCGGCGTGATCTGGACCAGGAATCGCTCCCGAACGCGCAACTTCACCTCGCTGGTATCGCCCACCATTTTGACCATGTCGCGGTAGACACTCTTATCGCAGGCCTGGGCCACCAGCGTTTGGAAACGGGCTCGGATCTTCCGGGAGGACAAATACCCACTGGCCGTGATGAACTCCACCCACAGGGACATGGACCTCTTCCTGCCATCGCTTAGCTTCAATACAGCACATCCTGGCAGGGTGCCGTCGTCCACAAAGTTGAAGACGCCCATTTGATTCAGATAGAGGACTATCTCGAACTCATTCGGGGATACGACCTCCACGCCCTCGAACCTGTAAAACGATAATAATGTGTATATTATATCATTATATATCATATCCTATAATATATCATTGAACATGCAGTCAAAACATATTTCATTTATTGAATTTCGACAAATTGTTATAATTTTTCATAACATCATAATTTTTGCGAAAATTGGTTAAAAAAAATTTTTTTGATGAGAACACTAATCGATTGGAAATTTTATAACGAATTCAACAAGGTATGACGTTCCAACTTTCGACCACTATTTCCCAGGGTTTTGATTGAAAAACTGAAAAATCGAACTGATTTTGGGCAAAATTAGTTTTCCTAAGGAGTACCCCCATAAATTGTTTTCGAAAAATACATTTTAACGATATTCTTTTTCTGAGTATACAACTTGATTGGAAATCGTTCCAACATTCGACCACTATTTCCCAGGGTTTTGATTAAAAAACCGACCCATTTAGCTGATTTTTTCCGCACATGATGACATTTCAACAAACTCGAGTTGATTTTTTCAGGAGTTAGGTTCTTAAAAGTTTTTTATTCTAACTTCGCCAAAAACAAAACGCACTTCCATTGTTTGAATAACCATATATGTAATTCTAACTGATCAATCCAATCTAATAAGTGGCGATTGCACCTCGTGAAAGACGAGAACCCCGATGGGCATGACTTGACAGGTAACTGACAATGACGCTGCACTTTGGTTGTAATGACCCCACTGGAGTGGTGATTGTGGAGGATTGCAGTGGAGTGGAGTGGATTTAGTGGAGCGAGCAGGAGCCGCGATGACAGTCATCCGGGCACTGGAATTACGCAGATACCTTGCTGAAGGCTCTGTGGTTTCGGTCACTTAACAGATCCGATCGATTGAGCACTACCCGTTTGGTTACCTAACTCATTTTCACTTAATTATATACAAATTAAAACAGTTTAATAATCTTTATTATTATCTGCCAGCATTGAAATAATGTTCAAGTCGAGAGAAATTTTTGTTGATTTGATAAAACTAATTCTGATCAGAAGACCTTCTGAAATTTAGAATGGTCTTTTAAAAAGCAACACAGAAATTGTAATTTTACTTAGCTTTTGATTTTTAATGAGAGTTTATAGAGACTTCTTAACTAATCTCCAAGTATTGTTCATTTTGCATCATTCCTTTAACTAAATATGCATATTTTAATGTTTAAATTGCTCAAATTGTACCTAAATTAACTGGTAATAAGTAAGTAAGTTAAACCCTAAAAGATTGAACTCAAAGAGGCTGAAGTTAAGTTAATAAAAGAAGAAGGACGATTTTAAAAGCTTTGTTTTGCAATTAGATTGCAGTTTTAATAATTGAAAATAACCAAATAGGGGCATTTACCTGCCATTGCACTCGACGAGGCTGGAGATGAAGCGCGGCTCCTGCAGCTCCACCTCCTTGAGGATGTCCTGGACGATCTTGCAGATCTCGCGGAGGGCGGTGGCCGTCTTGAACATCCTGGCCTGGACCCTCTCCGCGCAGAATCGGTTCATCTGGTAGACCATGCGCGTCTGGGCGGCCATCATGTCCGGCGGCACTAGCATTATATTGGCTTTATCTCACTTTTCCGCGCCGAATGCCAGTATCTGCATCTATATCCGCACCAGTATCTGTATCTATATCTATATCTGCACCCTTTAACCAGCCGGTTGTATCTTTTTCCCGGCGACACTTGGTCTGGCGGCCAACTTGAAAGCCAGCGGCGGCCAGCCAATTATGCGAAATTCGGGAGCGGGTCTCTTCTTTAAGCCGGGCCAGTAACAGAAACAGAAACAGAAACCGAAACAGAACAAAGGAACAATTCAATTGTGAGTTACGGTGACAGCAGAGCAACAATGGGCACAAGTGGAGCACGACAACAAGAACCGAGGTGTACGAGTATGTATATCTGGATTTTGGCTTTTGGCTTTAGGCTTTAGGCTTTAGGCTCTGTGCTCTTGGATTTTCGATTTTCGATTTTCGTGGCTGCAGTGACTGCAGTGGCCCGCAGATACAGTATCTGCATTGGCGAATCGCAGGCCGAATGATGGTGCGTTGTGCTAAAAGGCGATACCCCCAGATAGCGATGACGATTTCGAGTACGAGTACGAGTACGAGTACGAGTACGAAAAGAGGAGACCGACACCGAGTCCGAGTTCGAGTCCGCCAAACGATACCGATACTCCAGTCGCTCGCTGGCGTTGTAAATCTCGCGGATATTTACAGCTTCGGCAGATAAAAAGCGCTGAAAGTGCAGTTTTGCCCGTCTGCAGGAGAGTATCTCCAGTATCTCAGTATCTAACGAATCCGCCATCTCGTCGCGGTGCCCATGAATGGGATCCAGATACAGGGGGAGTGGTGGTGGGAGGGGGGCTCACACAGCCAAAGATACAGATACATGTCGGGACTGTCACGTGACAGGCGTCTCTGTCTCGTGCCACGCATTCCGACGTTTAAAAAATCGATGAGATACTCTACACAACGCCGCGTATCTGCCGTATCTAACAGATACACCTGAAGAAAAATACATACAAACATTTCAAATAAATAGAAAACAGGTACGTTTTATTAAGAACATTTTAGAAAGGCAATTAGCAAATTATACTGAGCCAAATGAGCTTGTCAGCGTAAATATAGACAAAAGACAATACGATTAGTCTTACTCCAAATTTATAGGTATACCCTTATAGTAATTTCATATCTATTAAAACATGAAACACTTAAATCGAAATAAGAAAATTAAATTTATTTTCAATTAAAAATTTAAAATTTTAACAAAATGTATTTTAATGTAAATATACAAAATGTATATTAAATACACTGTGCTTCTCTTTCAGAAGTTAAAATTCGTGAGGAAATAAAAAAACAAAGCTTAGATATGCTTAGATTTTGTTAAATTGAATAAATTAGGCGCAGTAAACATTTTTTAATTACAATTTTCCAGTTCTTTATTTTTAGCTGTATATTTATTTAAGGTAAATGCTGATTTAATATAAATATTTTTCCCAGTGCACGTACAAAACAAACACACAGAGATCCGCTCTCTCTCGCTTTCCCATCTGTATGGGTGTATCTATGGGGTTGACTGGCTGTGTATCTGTGAGAGCGGTGCGATATGATTGGTCCGCTGTGGCCCCGCCCCTTTTTGTGGCCGTTACGCTGCGGCGCCCCCTTTGAAGTCGCTGCCTGTCGATGTGTGTATCTGTGTGTAAATTTAATTTGTTAAATACATTTCGGCCTGCCATCGCGTACAAGTTGTGTGCAATAATTTATCTGAAATGTGCACTCATTTAGCAAAGAGCAGCGAGCTGCGAGCAACGAGCAACCCTCGTCCATGTTCGCCGGCCGATATCTTTATATCTCGCGGATACACAGATACATTTACACTCATAAATATGTCGCGTGGATTAATGTGCCAGTTGGCAACTTCTGACAGCCCTCGCAGTTCCAAGCGAGCAACTTCCTCCGCGTTCAGTTTCCCCCAATATGTATACACATGCCCATGTCTTATGTACCGCATACTATACTATATGGTACTATATCGTACTATATGGTAGCGCACTTGATGGACATGTGGCAACATCAAAGCGCCCGTCGCCTCCTCCAATTAGACAAATCCCAGACGCAGCCACTAATTCGAGTGGAGGCTAAACACAATCCGAACACAACTGCCGACGACCAACAGCATTTTCGCCAAAGGAAATGGGGAAAAGGGGTCAAGCATCCCATGTTGACGGAAGTATCTGAAGATACATTATAGTGCCCACCAAAATACATTTGAAATATCCTAGAAATTAGTGTAGCACCAAATTTGGATTACACTTTTGATCTTGTCTCTCAAAAATAAAAAAAAAACACCCTTGAAGTTTGGTAAGAGACTTTAAAACTAACCTTTAATAAAATTGTTCCTTAACTGATACCGAATTTGCGGCAAAATATTTATTTAAAATATCCGGAAATATCTGCATTAAATCGTCTATAAATATTAGTAAAGATGCAGTAAACTAAAAGCTTTTTAGTAGTAAACTGAAATATATTCGCAAATGAGCGATAAAACAGACGTTTATTGATTGATAAATAATGACAATAGAATACATTGCATTCAATCAAAGCACATAAAGCTGAGCATTTCCTGATTTCCCATGGTATTTACACATACTAATTTTTGTCCACTTACCTAGGCCCCACTGTATCTTTTGCTGCCTGTTAAGTCTTTTGTTCGGCTTTATTGACATCAATCAGTGGCAGTTTGAGCAGATCTAGCCGTATCTAAATAGTATTCAGCCCATTCCAATTTGTTGGGGACGTGAATCGAAGCTGTCAGCTGAATTTTAATGGAGCCCAAATGAATGGGATGGATTGCGATTGGATGGCTCGGGATGGCATTGGTTGGAACTTCCCTGGACGGACGATGCCAGGTGCTCTGCTCCAAGGCACTTGGCTGACTTTTGGCGCGCTGGATTTCCACGTAACCAGATAGTGGAGGTGGCAGTCGTACTCCTATCTAGATGGGCGCATATCTGCATAAATTGAAAACAAAAGGGGCCAAAAACAAGGAGAAGTACACATTTTTTTCGTTTTTTTTTTTGTTTGTGGTTTCGGTTTGAAAATTTCAGACAGGATCGTCGTTTTCGGGGTCGCCGACCATCCAACCATCCAACCATCCGACCATCCATGTGCATATGTGCCTTGTGTGTTTTTCCCGTATTTTATATATCTCTTAGATCTCGAGGAAATTTGAATATAATTTATGTGCAATCGTCGCTTTTTTTCGGTCGGTTCGGCTTATTCGCCCGCTCGCTGACCGCCTGTTCTTGAAGTCCGGTTCGGTTCCCGAAATGAAGAACGATCCATCCATCTAAACGTTTGTCACTTGCTCCGTTGTCGCCGCCACGTTTGTCTTCTCGCTGCTCCGCCAGCTCTGCTCCTTCGTCGTCGCGTCATCGTCTCTTTTGTCTTAGTTCTCTGGGTTCTCTGGGTCCCCAGTCCCCAGTCCCCGATCCCCGGTCTCTATACCCATCCAATCTTATACCATCCCGATCCCATCCTCGTCCCTTCAGCAGACATCATCGCAGTCGTTTATTCCGCCGGTACATATACATATATCAGACTGTCCAGCTGAGATGGGCCAAACAATTCTGGGAAAGAGCGACAAGTAAGCTAGAGCCAGTTTATAAGATCATGTATCTAGATCTAAAAAACTTATGGTGTAATCAGCTAGGTCAAACAAACGATAGATCACTAGATCAGCTGATAAATAGATAGAATATTACTATATTTATTCAAAATAATATGTTTATTAATTTAGGATTCCAGAAATACTGATTTTTTAGGCTAGCATATTATATTATTTACAATTACTTATCTAATTCAATTGCAATTACTTAACATAGCACATATGAGTAACTTTATTATAATATCAAAAAATTGTTATTGAACTTACTTTTGAACTTACTATTTAAAAGGTTCATTATTATTATATAATAGAGTTCATGAAATTGCATTGTTTTAAGTTGTAGGATCTCTAGACAGTTGGGTAAACGAAGTATAATACTTTTTTAATCAGTAAATCAATATTTTATATGATCTCTATATGCATTCAAGCTGACAGCTGGGAGGTGGCTTATAAGTAGGTAACCTGATACTGAAAAATAAGTTTCAAAAATTTCGAAATTCATACCTTAAAGCTTCTTGTAATTCCCTATCTGTCCAGGAGCTTTGGTCATCGGTGGCCGATGCTATTCCCATCGCATGTCGGCGCAAAGCAGAATCGTGTGATGAATTAATAAGCAGCCAATCCACTCCAGACTGCAAGTGCTCCCCCTCGATTCCCGATTCCCGGTTCTCGATTCCCGATTCCCGATCCTGGTGCAGTGCTAAGCGGATTTGCGTTTATGGCCATTAACCCGGCGCTGGTGCGTGTGTGGTTCTCCTTACTGATCTGCACTGGAGGATCGGGGGATATGGTGGATCGGAGATCGGAGATCGGGGGACTTCAGATGACGACGGACCGCCGCTTTTTGCTTAAGTCCGGCTGACATTTGACTACTTTATTGAATTATGACAGCGAACAAATCAGCGACACGATCCGCGAGTGAGGAGTGCATCCTCTCATCATCGATTCTCCATACTCCGCAAAACCCATTTGGTTCGGCTTTTTGCTGCACTCATTGCGCATGCGCCACCGATGCCCAAGGTTCGAGTAACTCCACTGCACTCGACGAAAATGACTGTTTTCTTTTTAAAACATCACAAATAAATACCAAAAAGAAACCATTGGGATGCATGAAACTAAACGGAGTTTCATGATAATAAAAAACATTCTGGATAACTCTTTTGCAAACTTATTTATCGAAATTTGTAAAAAGAAAAATTCAAATATTAAACTAAGATATGATGACTACAATAAGATGCCACATTCTTAGCCAAACTTTTAGTTTTGTTTATGGTTATTTACCGTCGAATAATAAAATAACTTAAACAGTTTGGCTGGCCTAAAATCCAGATTTTCTCGCAGTGTCCAATCCATCGCAATATGGACTGGGACATGTGTTCCGCCATCATCTGATTGGAATATTAATTGTGACGAATGCAGCGGAGAGATCTTTGGCCGTCCTACGATCTCGTCGACAAGTGCACGCGATGGCCAACTGAAGGCCCACTGATGTCATTTTACTTAACGTTAATTTCAAATAATATCATAATTTATCGTTACAACGAAGGGATCGGCAATGGGCAATGGGCAATGGGCCCTCGAGGCAATGCGATTTTCATTTCAGACACGTACTGGGGAATCGATCTCAATTTCGTAGTTCAGATATCACGCGCACACAGAGGCCGAAAATGTGGCCACGTTCCGGGGTCTCTTCCCTTTCCCTGGCCCTTTTTTTCTGTTGTTGTTGTTCTGGTTCTTGGCCAGATTGGATGGGATGGCCAATATATGCGAGGCGGCGGCCCTTTTCAAGATGCCACGATCACGTTGACATTTTCGCCTGGACGCGGGAGTTGCCCCACTAGATACCCCCGATTCCCCAGATCTCCATCTCCAGCTACCCCTCGAAAATCCCCATCCCGATCCCCTCGACTGTTGACATGTCGCCGGTTGTGATTGATTTAGGGCCGCTTTTTGTTTTCCGCTGAAGCGCAGCCGTTTGAACCCATTGTTTTTGGCCCAAAAAAAAAGGGCGTATGACGATGCCAACCCGACGACGTGAGCTGCCGTCTTCGAGAACTGGAGAACTGGTAAGTGGCATAAGGTTTATGGTATATGGTATTTGGTGTATGGTGTATGGTAACTTGGAATTCTTTTTTTGGGGACCCCTCTCATGTTAATTGATAGCGCTGGATTAGTTGGATCGATAAATGCAATGCATTTGATATGATTTCCTGGAAATCGTCATTTGAATTATGAGAAACGAGTGGGTAAATGTGTGGGGATACATTTCCCAGGGAGTTAGACCGTTTGGTGACTTTATAACTGTATTATAAAATATTTATAGAAACTGATTACTTTTGAGCTGAAGAGACCTTAAGACTCTAAAGTTTAACTTAAACCTTATTTTAAAAGATTGTGCCATAAAGGATATATAATGTGTCGGAAAAAACAAACTGATCTAACTTAAATAAAATATAATCTTGAATTAAATACAAATTATTAAGGCTTATAGTTAAAGATAAATAATAATTTTAAATGATTAAAAAATCCTTTCAGAGCCCTATTAGGTGCTGCTTTTCCTGTTGTTAATTAAGAGTAAGCCTCAATTTTGAAAGGGCATCAGTTCTATCCATGTGTTGATCCCCCCCCTTAGTGATCTTTTTGATTTCCGTCGCTCCAAGGTCCTCTGTTTCTGGTCCCTGCTATCACCTGTAAATGTAAGACGCGAGGCTCAGGTGAAATTTATCAGCCAAAGGGGAGGAGTCTCTGGGCCGGAGTCGCAGGTCCTCCAGTTCCCGTCCTCCACTCACCCGACTTTCAAGCTGGGGAGGCTGCCTTGGGGCACTCACTCGCTCCCTCGGACGTATTAAATTAATATTTACTTTTTGTCAAAAGGCTATAATCAAGCACGCTGGCGATGACAGGCTAAGAGGCTCTAATTACAGCTTGTTACCCTGATGCAGCGGCCACACAGGTCGTGGCTCACTTCGGCTTCGCCTTCGACTGGATCTGGATGTGGATCTGGAACTGGGAGTGGGACTTCTACTTCGCCTGGGACCCCGTCTTCCGTTTATGCTAAGTGGCAAGCGCCGTCGTCGCCCTCATCCGCATCCTCATCCTCATCCTCATACCCATCCCATCCTCCCTCCGACCTTCAGCCAACCCTACTTCGCGTGATCCTCGCTGCAGAAGCACAATTATGCACTTGAAACATTTCATTAACGAAATTTGATCATGCCCTGGAAATGTATTTTAAAAAGGAATGATTTTTATTGATTTTTTGAAGAATTTGTTAGCTGTTAGATCATTAAAGTGACAAATGTATAACATAATTAAAATCTACAATTTTAAAACCGATCAATAAAAAATTCAACTGCAAACTTTGTTTAAACAAGAAAGGAAAGCTAACTTCGGGCGGAGCCGAAGTTGATATACCCTTGCAGAATACTCTGTAAATTATATTCTCCAAAATTATTCATGTGATGCATTCTTAATACTCATAAAAAATCCCAACTTCCTAACTTTAAAAACACCAAAGTTATGGCATTTCCAATCGTTCAGTTAATGGCAGCTATAGGATATAGTCGGCTGATCCTTATGAAATTTGGTAGGTCGGATTGATTGGCCAAAAATAAAACCCATAGAAAATCCCAACTTCCTAACTTTACAAACACGAAAGTTATGGCATTTCCGATCAATCAGTTATATGGCAGCTATAGGATATAGTCGTCCGATCCCGGCCGTTCCGACTTATATACTGCGTGCAAAGGAAAGAAGGGTGTGTGCAAAGTTTCAATTCAATAGCTTTAAAACTGAGAGACTAGTTTGCGTAGAAACAGACAGACGGACAGACAGACGGACAGACGGACAGACGGACATGGCTATATCAACTCAGGAGGTGATCCTGATCAAGAATATATATACTTTATAGGGTCGGAGATGTCTCCTTCACTGCGTTGCACACTTTTGACCAAAATTATAATACCCTCTGCAAGGGTATAAAAAGGCAATGTTTTGAACCGAGTGTTGGCTGATTTGTAAAGCCATTTACTTAGATGATGACTTAAAAAATATTAATATTTCAATTCGTTTTTAAATAAATAAAATAATTTGAGAACTGCCATTTTTGATTTACTATCTAAATGTATAAAGTGATAACTACGTGGCACATATAGTTTTTTCAAGTGTACCCAACGCCAGCTCATTCCAAACTGCAGCATATTTGCGGGTTTAATGCACTGCCTCCTCCTCATCCTTCTGCGTTTGCTGCAGTTTGATTGAAGCCAGCAAATTAAAATCCCCAGCCAGGTGCCCCGAGAAGCGAGAACCCAAAAACCAAGAACAGTGATCCGAGATCCGAGATCCCTATTCCGAACTTGAGCCCCAATCCAATCCACTTTGGTTGGTGGCATTCCAAATGCAATTCTCACGATTTGGCAGCCATTTGTGTACCTCGGGCCTCATCATCTCCTTGTAAGCTGCTCATTTGGCCATCGCCAACAAGCCGGCACAGATGCTCTGGCCCGATCAAATTAACCATTTAAATAAAACATTTGTTTTGATTTGCTTTGCCAGGGAGGCGAAAAACAGGCGGTGGGGGGGATTGAGGGGGTCTTGACCCAACATGCTGGCTGACAGGCGGTCAAAAGAAATTCCGGGCAATTCATGTTCAGAAGGGCCTCGAGATCAGCGCCAGATTTAACCGGTATATAAAGAGGCATTTATTATATATCTTCTGTGTGTCTTTCCCTCCGATTTGTCACGCAATGATGTGCGAAATGCCTTGCACGCACCAATTGATTTTTAAAGAAATAATAAAGGAAGGTGGATTGTCTGCCCGATTAGACAAGGGATTTTCAGTTTTTTTTAAATGATTTTTTTCATCTGAAAACAACTTAAGTATTTCGTTTTTCAATTTAAATGGAAATAAAGTGAATTAAATTCATTTTAGCTTGTGAGACTCTTTTAGATCGATTTTCTGATTAAAAGAATTTAATTCGAAGAAGTTATGATGATTTTTCTGACTGGAAATATAATAAATCATTTGCAAAGTCTTTAATTTTTATAATAAATGAAGTGAATTAAATATTGTATATTTTAGTTTTTAAAACTCTTCGAAATAGGTATTTAAATAAACAAATTCAACTTAAACCAGTGGTGTCTGAAAAACATGTCTCTTTAGCCAAATACAAACATGAAATATTTCCGATTCTGCTGGAAATATTATTAATGTTTGCAAATTGGTGTGGAAATAAAAATGAATATTTTTAATTACTTTGCCATATGCGGAGAAATGGGTGATATATTCAAGTGGGTGAATGGCAATAACAAATTGTGTGTTTAAAATGTGATTATGAGATGTTCATAAAATTTGCTTTTGCGGCCATTAAAATGGATATAAATTGCATGGAAATGGAATTCATTAAGCGCAAGAACAGCGACAAGTGGAGATGTTGACAGCAATCAGGAAGCTTTGGGTCGAGAGGGGCTGCTCATCCCCAACCGATTGCCAAATTATCATTTATTAATTATGGTTTAATTTGTGTGGGAAGCGGCAGATCAAACAATTTCACGATTCACGAAATAAGTAAATGAATACGAAAAAAAAGAAGCAACTCAGACGCGCAGCGTCAACAACAAATAATAAATTTTAGAAGAAGCCACATTAAAATGCAAATCAAATCCAATAAAACACAACTCATTAAAAGCGCAACTAGGCGGTTAACAACCCGATACGAGTCGATTCGATCCAAAGCGCCCAAATAAAACCCATTTGAATCGAATTTAACCGAATCGAGTTGAACCGAAACCACCGCCGGCATAAATGGCAATAACCAAATCGCCCACATGAATAAATACGATCGGAGTTCTAACAAAATCGAGGTGTATTTATATAGTATAATGGAGTCTTGTGGAAATCAACTATCACTGAATGTGTTTTGATAAATAATTTCTTGGGGATCTTAAACTATAAAACAGTTTACTTTGCTTTTTGCCTTTTGTCAATACAATATAAAGTTCTGGTCTTAGTTTGAATTTACTTATTATGTAACATATTTGAAATTCAATAAACTTAACTATTCTGTAACATATTCCTATAACCATTTCGATGTCTTTAAATTTGAAAAATGGTCTTGTTATTTATACATCAATCCCAACATTCTATTGTTGGATACCCACTTAAATACACTGCTATAAAAGGGTATTATCAGGTGCGACTATCCCATTTTAGCTTAATTTTCGTGTCGCCTCTGCAATTGTCATTTGCTGGGTAATTTACAACTATAAAATACAAAAGCCGCACATGCATAAATCAACTTGGTCGCAATAAAGTATAAATTAAGGCTAAAAATAATGGAAGCCCGCAAAAGCAGACAGTCGACTGCCAAAAGTTGAAACAACAGAAGAAGTAACATCAAAAACAATGGAGGGGAAAAAATTAAATTATTTAATTTATGAATGACATAAAGTTTAATTTGAATGTTATGTCTGTCGCTTGAAACCGAAACAGACACGTGACCAAAATGTTGTATGATTGGTTGGTTGTGCATATTGAACGTAAAACATATACTATATATATGTATCTGAGTCAGGCTCTTGTTGGGCGGTGGGCGATGGGCGTGGCAGATGCGGGAATTGGGAATTTCTGCCACACACAAATTGTGTGTGTAGTTTATTGAGATTGTTAGCTGTCCGCGGAATCGCTGTTAATTCGCAATTAAAATGCGCAACATGTCGGCAGCGGACCAAATGTCATTCTCTGACATTTTCCACAGTCCATCGTCGAAATCGTGGCCTATCAATAATACCGGCGATACATCAAAAGGCCAACCGATGATCGACAGACGAGACCCTCGAGAAGTTGGCAGCTCTGACAGATATTCCGCATACCGAAAATAGCTATATAAAGACTATTCAATAACCAATCACTGGACACCAGGTGAATAAATTAACTATTTGGATGATGAACATTTAAATAAATTAATTAAAGAAGGTAATTACTATCGATAAAGAAGTTATTGTAAATGAATGGCATATGAATAAATTGTATAAAATTAAATATAAGTGAATGGTTGTCGGACTAAATACTTAATGTCATCACATATTCAAAGGACAATAATATTTTTATTATTTGTAGCTGACCTTAAATACTTCCATTAAGTTTAAATGTCTTCACCATTATTACACTTACCTAGCGTTTAGTAACTCACCTCCCAAATATACAAAAACAAACATATTTTCATTGAAAAACTTAGGTTTTATTGACTAAACTCACAATAAGAAGGCAAAAACATAGAATAAATAATTTAGGACCGACGGAGAAATATTCCCGCATCGGCTGTCTCAGTTTCATTGGACTTACGGCTAATTTAGCTAATTTTGCTCTGCTCTTTGCTATTAGCAATGGGCCAAAAAAATGTTTAAAAAAAATCGTACGTATCTAGATGGTAACTTTTGTGCGTTTTGCGACGATGACGATCTAAATGGGTAACACTAGGTATGCTCTAATTATAGGAAACTCTGTAAGCGGCGTATACTTTTCGAAAGCACCTAAATTTAAGTTACGATCTAGCGAAATATCAAATAGTATTTGGGTTACAATTTCACTGCTCTCTCCCCCTTCTCTTCGATCCCCTCATCCCCCACATTGCCTTTGTTTTTAGCTTACAAAAAAAAAAATCAGTAAAAAAACCAAAAGGCGAATAAAAATATATGAAACCCAACTGGTGGTTAACTGCGTGCTTTTTCCCCCCCTGCAGCTGCCAAAAATCCAAAGGGTCTATGTACCATATAGAATGGGTGCCCTACAGCTCCTCCAGACAACGGACATTGGTCAACATGATCCGGGTGAGCCGCCAAACTTGCTTGGCCGCATTTTCCAGGGCGCCCGGCGACTTGCCCTTGAACAGATCCATGTTGGGCAGGAAGTAGTGCGGACAGCGGCGACACTGCAGGCAGGATATCAGCTGCAGGAAGATCCCGTTGATGCGGTCCGCGATGCAGTTCTCCTCCCACTCCATCTCGCGCGGATGCTTCTCGCACTCGTAGAGCAGCAGGGTCTTCAGGTGGTACGAGGTCACCGGGTTGCCGGGCAGGTCCAAGTGCCGATCTCGCAGGGTCTTCAGGATGCTCAGGCACCGGCGTCGACTGGCTCCTGGAATTGAGATGGAAAATGGGAAGTTATTATAAGGATACACTAGATTAATAACTTTAAAACCTAGTTAGTTATACACAAAATAAATTACCACGAAAGTTTTATGTTTCAGAAAGTAATCAGTAGATACGATCTTAAAAATTGTAGAATAAAGCATAGCTGGAATACCCAATAGTTCTTGAATTTCAATATGGAAGAATAATCATAAATTTGGGGGTAATACGCTTAACTATACCGACTTTCTATGGTGTATAGTTATAATATTTAAGTAAGTATTTACTTTGTTGTCAAATATACCTACCAAAATTCTGAGTCCTATTAATTGTAAACTTTTAAAACAATACTACATTGTAATTGCGAAACCATCAGTGTCACATGGTAAGAAATGTAATACTAGACTGGTAAAAGGTTTAGCCATTGACGATTAAGAAATATGCATAGATCAAATTTCTATTATAAAATAGTAGATACCCGATTTAATAACGATTTTTATGATACAACTTCTATACTCAACAAATGAAACAGTAAATGTTTATTGGGTGGGCCTTGTTGGTAGGGATTACCAGTAATGTTGTGTAGTTCTACAGATTGCCTTTGGCTCAATGCATCATTCTGTCCATCCGATGCCATCGATTCTATTGAGGCGAAATGATTTTGACAGAGCTATAGTCCGTTCGTTCTTTGTCAGATAAGCACTAACTGATCGATGGGTTTGGTCATTATAACTCTTTCTATCTCAAGTACATCAGTCTATTTATTTCGCTAAGTGTTTTGCCTACTTCAGAACGTTTTCAGTTTTTAATACTGACTCATGCCTAACTGATATCAAATTAAAGAATTTAAAGCTTATAGATATGCAAGATTTGAATACAATTGACTCTGTTTAAAGATAATATTATTAGTTATGGCTTAATCAACATAATCCGGTCAGTGATTGCAAAGTAACCTATAGCCACACAGCTATGAAATAATTAAGTTAAGCACATGAGTTTATTTATTGTGTAGATTCTAAGAAATGTAAACTAAATGCAGCTTGTATCAGTTTAACTGAAATTATTGCGAATAAAAATACATATTTGTCATTTTATTTATGGCATAATCCAGTCAGTGATTGAAAAGAAAACTATATTTGAAATTCTCCAACAGAGGAAATAATTAAGTTAAAGACATGAGTTTATTTATTGTATAGATCCCAAGAAATGTAAGCTAAATGCAGTTAATATTACTTTAACTGAAATTAATGCGAATAACTAGTACCTATTTCCCATTTTAGGCCCTCGACTTTGATTGATCAACCATATTTAATGTACTTATGTTTTGGTTTCCATTTCTCCTTCGAGAGGCGGACGTACAGGTATATGGTCCGCCCGATTCTTAATTTATTATGGTCCCAGTGCGTTGGAGCACATAAATCATGGCTACGTTGGCACGATGTCAGCCGGGCTAATCTCGGCTCCGGTCCGATAATCACGTTTACGTCTACGGCCTTTTCCCGCTCCGGAGCTTCTTGCTCCGGGTTCCGCTTCACATTGCGGCTAATCAATATTGAACGATATTGCCATAATATTGGCACTCGGACTCATACAGCGAAAATCGGGCGAAAATTGGACTAAACAAGTGCGATTCGAGCCTCTCGAAGTGCCTCGAAATCGAGTCCATGTCAAGTGGACGTTAATTTGGAGCTGCAAGTGACAGTGCTAATTATAGTCGCGATCTGATTAACTTGGCCAAAAAAAAAAGAAAAAGAAAGAAAAACGAGGCAAGGAAAGTTAGTCAATTTCTGTGTTTCGGTTCGCAGCATTAAATTAAATGACAAACACGCGGGGGAACCAGCCGGATCAATATCGATCAGAGATCGTTGTCAGGGGCCTTAGAATTGATTTCGATTTGAGTTTGGGTTTGGGTTTCAGTTTCGATTTTTGGTCTTTCGTTTTTCTGTTTTTTTTGGCTTGCTTTTCGTTTTTGTTTTGCTTCGGCGGCTCTCAGCTTTTTGCTCCCCCAAAACCCAATCTTTTACCTCTTTCTTTGCTTTTTTTTTCGGTTTTTTTTTTCCGTGTGTCATCTCATGCTTGGCCCGCTGTTGTTTTATTTATTTGTTGACTTTATCTAATCGCCGAGATTTAAAATATTTATAAAATCGTTTAGAAATTTATTTATGGCCCAGCCATTGGCATTGTTCATATGGAAACCCGTTTCACGTAGCTCCGTAGTCAGTGGTCAGTGGTCAGTGGTCTGTGGTCTGTAGTCCGGCCAACTAACCGTCTAACTGCCTTGGGACTACGACTACCGAGACTGCGCTTATCTCTCGGGGATCAGCAGATTTGTGTGCGTTGTCGCGCTGCGACCAAAAAAAAAAAAAAAAAAAACACACACAGAAGAACTAAGAAACTGGGAAACTTAAGACCTGGAGAGCCCAAGCCCCAACTCCTCGGGTTTTTATTCCAACACCCCCCCCTCGATCGAACATCAGATTTATGATCGTAGCCAACCGGGCGACGCTGGCTCGTATCTCATATCATATCTGGGCCCGATTATCGGATGTCTCGTTGGGCAGTCGTCGACTCAACGAGTGGCTCCCCACTAATCGCCGGGCATCTTATCGCCCTGCCTAATTGAATCTGCGGTGCAATTTCCTCCCAACTATGCAGATTCGACGTGACATCGCCGCGAGGTGTGTGTGACGATCTTGTTTAGGATTAACATCAATTTCTAGCCATGCCAATTGAGAGAGAGTCGATTTTAAATCGCACTTAAAAAGCTCATACCAACATTTTTAAGGTGAGGTTGAGTGAGTTGTAGTAAAGGTTAAGAGAGTTGTTATATTTCAAACTAACTAGTTAATAGTTTCACAAGGGTCTTACGAAAATGACTTCAAAGATACTACAAAATATATTCTAGTTATATAATTTTTAAGTCTTTACAAGAAAAAACTAAATCTTTTGATTAATAATAACAAACTTTTTGTTTATTGTGGATAAAGAAAGCAATGAACATAATTTGAAAACTCTTATTGTATAGAACTCATTAGTATCCCATCAATCTGTGATCAAGTTTGCCCATGCTGTGGTATCTTTTGAAGGTATATTTTTTGTTCTTAATATGTCTTAAATTGAATTGACATAAATACATTTCATCTTTAGTTCCCAAAAATTTAAAGACAAGCTGTTTCTGCAGTTGGTGATCAGAAGTAAGTAAGGGTTTGGGGTTAAATAAATCCATTCAATGAGTTCCTTGAAAGCTATAGCCCTAAATGGAAGTTTCCCCCACATCTTCTTTCCGATCTAGCTGAACGATCTCCAAATTTATACGGTGTACCCCCGTTTGACGGTTAATTTACAACCAATTACGGGCGTATCAAGACGAAGTCGCTGATTTGATGGGAATAAATCAATTCAGTTTAAGTGTGTCACTGATTACTGATTGGGGGACACTGGGACCACTAAGAAACCATGCCCGAATTACGGTAGCCACTCACTCTGCACTGAGAGAAATAGTTTTTAAATCAAAATCAAGCAATAGTTTTTCTATTGACAAAAGAGTTGCGAAACAATACCGCCTATTTCTGGTTATAGTTTTAGATTGTTACTTTCTTATTCATAACCATCCAAGTACATATTATGTAATGAGAAAATACTTATAAAGCTTATATGTTTTTGTTTAAAGGAAATAAACTTATAAGTCGCCTAAAACCTAATGTCATTTTACATAAAGCTCTTTGTAAACATTTATAAATCGTTGAAAGTTAGAGTTCTTTGGTTGATTTGGTTTCCTAAGCCTACATTTAAAGACCGAATCGATTTTTTACTGGTAATAAACATATTTATGAACAGAATATATAATATTACCTCAAGTAAAAGCCTGTCAATACTTAAGATTTATTTTCGACAAACTTCTAAATAATTAAAATAATATTTTCTTCAAATACTTTACCGGGATTATTTATAAGACACAATACACAACAAATAATAGCTTAAAGACAGAAATCGTTATGATTTTAATCTAACATTGACTTCCAAACTAAGTGTAATACTTTTCGTCTATTGGAATTACTACGTTATTGGGCGAAAACACAGCTGGGATTATTTGTATATAAATAGTTCTAATTACAGTCTGCGATAACTGTTCTGCAAGGCAGTTTCATGTGTTTAAGCCCCATATGACTCGAGTATATTGAATGCCCGACGGCAACTCACCTTGCAGCAGCCGGTTCTCGGCGTCGGTGAAGCTGAGGACCCAGGCGTCGCCCTCCATGGCGGAGTTCTTGCCCTGGAGCGCGATGCACTCCTTGGAGAGCATGTCGAATCCCTCGGTCTTGACCTCCGCCACTATGTTGGGATGTGGCCAGGGGATGCCCGGCAGCGGCCAGTGGGAGGCGGATCTCGGCCAGAGGCCGGCGCACTTGAAGGCGGGCGTGATCTGGACGATGATGCGCTCGCGGATGCGCAACTTGACCTCCGTGGTGTCGGCGATCATCTTGACGATGTCGCGGTAGGCGCACTTGTCGCACGCCTGGGCCACCAGGGTCTGAAATCGGGATCGTATCTTTCTGGCCGAGAGATAGCCACTGGCCGTGATGAACTCCACCCACAGGGACATGGACCTCTTCCGGCCATCGCTTAGCTTCAGTACAGCACATCCCGGCAGCGTTCCATCGTCCACAAAGTTGAGCACTCCCATTTGATTCAGATAGATGATGATCTCGAATTCCGTGGGCGATATAACCTCCAGACCCTCGAACCGTCCATTGTAGTCGTTCAGCGAGGAGATGAATCGCGGCTCCTGGACCTCCACCTCCTTCAGCACGTCCTGGACAATCCGGCACACCTCCTGGATCTGCTTGTGGATCTGCGCCTTCCGCACCTGGACGCGATCCGCACAGTACTTGTTCATCTGGTAGACCATCTTGGACTGCGCCGCAATCATGTCCGACGGCACCAGCATTCTCTATACGGCGGAGGGACTTGGGTTTGTTTGGTTTGGCGCCCAAAGTCTTTAGTCTCTGTAGTTGAAACTACTCGTGGGTTCACTCATTACCTAGGAGGCACACATGTAGTCAGTCACACACAAAAAACAACAAGTAATTAACGGCACGGCGACGGGGCTTGGGTTCTTTAGTTTTGGATTCTTTTTTTTCGATGTTTCTTTAATTTGTAATTCTTTAATTTGCGATTCGTTTTTGTTTGATTTAGATGTAGCGATTCTTATATTCTGATTCTTCGATTCTTTAATTCTTCAATACGGCACAGCGACGGTTCTTTAATTCTGATTCTTAGATTTTGGACTCTTGAATTCCCCAATTCTCCGCACTCTTTCTCCCGCGTCTTCTCGCGCCGTCAACTCAACATTGACTGATTCCGAATGGCGTTCGCACCGCAAGAAAAGTCCCGCTGCCGCTGTCTCTGCCGGCGTCACTGCCTCTGCCCACGTCGCTGCCCGGATGGGCTCCACTTTTTAAGTGCGAACAAGACAGCCATAGCCACTTGAGAGAGAGTGTGCGCCTCCTCTCTCTCTCTCTCTCGTTCCTAACAACATGGCTCTTTATAACTATAATTACAAAAACAAACAGAAACATAAAGTAACATAAAGAAACACTGCAGATCTTTTGACTATAGTTTGTTTTATAGTTTATATCCCCGTAGATAAACCCGGCTTTTAAGCCACCCTTCCTTTTAGCTCCGCCCCATTTCGCACTCTCACTCTCACGCACACTTGCGCACATTGGCATTACCTCTCACACAGATACTTACCCATACAGTTTCCATTCTCTCTTTTGTTTGTTTGTTTTTGGCTATTGGGGTTGTTGTTGCTTTTTTGTGGTGGGTGGAAACAGTGGACTGAATGAGTTATTGGGGTTTTGTTGGGGTTTTTCTGGAGGTGGGGTAGTACAAATGGGGTTTGGGAGTCTTATGAATTGTCAAATATCCCAGGCAGTACAGAAGGTATAAGTAAACCGAATACTTGGGATAAAAATATTGATTTGTTTACTTCTCTAGCATGTTAAATAGTGACTCTTATTTGTGTGCAGAAATTAGTATATGTGGAATTTTATGTACCTTAAACTTATTGGTAAAAACGATGGCTTGGGGTCCCGAAATTGTCAATTTCAACACTCCATAACTTGGCCAATAAGAATCGTATCTTGCTATGTAATACCTTTCGAGACTCAGCTCGTTGAGTACTAGCATTGGGTATCCAAAACTAGACCTATAATTTTTTCACCAATTTTTGTAAGTTTTGAAAGGGGTAACTTCATAAAAATAGCAAAAAAATCGACCAGAATTTTAAAGACAAATTTTTAATGCAGATTAACTAATAACTAAACCACAAGTTTTTAAAGATGTGCTATGATGGGCTTTAGAAATCAGATTTTGGGTCATATTTTTGCAAAATCATTTTTTCGAATTTTTTGACTATAAAAAAAAATTCTACATAGAATTAAAATAAGAAATTTGATGTAGATTTTTAGATATTAATGCGGGGAGGTATTCCACACTAACATCGGGCTTAAATTGATAAAGTTATGGACTCTAGAAAGGCAGCTTGGATCACATTTCATCTATGCATAAGCTCTTAGCAAAGAAGGTTGAGTTCTAAGTAATAAATTGTCCTGGAAATATCCGAAAGGAAATAATACCTTCTTTCCCGCCGAAAGAAGTATCTATTTATCTCCCTCCCCCAACTGTCGCCGTCTCGCTCTCCTCTACACGCCATTGAATTCCTTACCGAATTAATGCATATCTAATGTGATTAATGAGCGCTTAACACGAGCTTGCCGGACTCCATTCCACTCGAGTCCACTCCACCATTTTTGCGGTTCATGGTGGGGTCACCACTTACCCCGCAAGATGGAGATGGCCTGTCCACTCGAACATTAAGTTGCACTTTAAAGAGCGGCGGACAAATTATTATGTATAATTCAATTTGAACTGTGTGCCGGAACGTGCATTAAGATAATGCTAATTAACACCTCGGGGTTGGACTATACTATACCTATACTATATCCCCAGACGCTTTTTCCATCTCTCCGCCTTTTTTTCGTCGCTCTACGATAAGCGGTGAATGGAGATGGAGCCTGTCGGGGAATGGGTACGTGGAATGGAAATGGAAATGAGGCGACCTGATAGGAGGGTCTGAAAAATGCGTTGGGAATCATTTTAATGGCCGCGTAAATGTGGAAAATTATCAAAGGAACACGAACTTAATTGCGGCCATTATCGCTTTTATGGCATATAAATTGGAAATGAATTATGCAACAGCCGCAGGAGCGACCGACTCGAGATCTTCATTAGTGGCCAAGGTCAGATCGACTGGTCGAATGGTCGAGTAAAAGGTCCCCCGATATCGGCAATCAATAGCATCGATGTGCAGGATTTATGCGTGTCATGCGATCGGCGATCGATCGCCGATAGTTTCCGATCCCGATCCCGATCCAATCCGATCCGGTAGTCGCGTCTTTAATTAAATTGTGTATGTTGTGCGAGTGTGTCGCCGATTCTCGGGGTTCCAAAAAACGACTTCATCGGGCGGCTCCGTTTTTTATCAGCTGCACGAGATCTCCACCTTCAATCCCTCCCAGCATCTGCACGGTGAAAAATTTAGTCGGACTCACGGGAATTTTGCATTTTAGATGAAGTTTGTTTGTATTATTTTCTGTTTTTTCCAATAACAAAAATACATGTTAAATGGATTGAAAATAATGGTGTTAAAGACTTTTTTATTTTTATTACGAAAGTATGAAGTGTTTAGGAATTGAATTGATATTCTTATTTCATACTCACATAATTTAAGATACAATTAATATGTACTATTTAAACATTCAATATATCTTAATATTGTTACCTTTTTTTCTCGGTGGGATCACATACGCTTTGTGGTTCTGCGCCAAATGAGCAAATGGCGGAAAATTAAGGAGAAACAGGAGGAAAAGGAGGACCTGGAGGAGCAACAGCATCGGAAACCGAAAAACAGAAACAGAAGCGACAACTGCAGCACAGAGATTGCAATCGCTGGCAGGAACATCCCCTTCCTCGCGATCTCCCCCTGCTTTTTCCCTGGCATGCCCTTGCTGGGAAACGATGTCCAGCAGCTGCTGTTCCTACACGACACTCTGACCCCCTTTCCCGTTCTCAACCCCTTCTCTTTCTCTTTCCCCTTCCCCCTCCGTTTACCCCTCTCGTGACGCTTTCGCACGGGCGACACTTTGACGGGGACATGTTCATTTATCCGGAGACTCAGTGGAACAGATGCAAGGACAAGATATTGCCTAGTCGAAACATACCTCCCGAACGGTTTGAGGAGCTAAAACCCCTTTATTTTTATTAACTCCCAAAAAAATAGGTTTAATTGCTAAAGATTCCCTTAAATAAATATCAAACTTCTAAAATCTAGTCAAAACCGATCAAAATAAAATTAACATAATTCTTTCTTGTCATCAAATACTATCTATACAAAGTGAAAGACATGGTAAGCTAATTTATATCATCTATTAAAAGAGGAAGGTTAATAGAAATGAATAAAACGTCAACCCAAGTGATTCCAGTTAAGCCCACACAATTTTAAGATCTGTATCAATCATATATTGATATGAATTTGTTACATAATATCCCCGATAAGATATCAAATGAAAGATTTTAAGCCAGAAGTTTTCATAAATTGATTCCTAGAAGCCACCCACGAACGTAGATCGGATTACCTTAGTTTTCATCGAGTATATCATCGGGTTACCTCAATCTCAATGAAACCCTTTGACCAGTGACATTTCCCCGAACTCGTGGCTCCAAAATGAATGAAGTAGGGATGGTTGGGCTGCCCATATAACTCGGCTTAATTAGGCCAAACAAAGATGCACCTTGCCACGATCGCTCATCGATCATTTTCCGATTGAGCTGGCCGGAGCTCTGATAATCCCGGTATATATAACCTTTTCTTTTATTTTATTTTCTTTTCTTTTCTTTTCTGTACTCTTCTCTTGTTCCTTCTCCCTTATTGTCTTGTTTCTTCCCTGGATGGTTAAGCCTTTCTTATTGTGCACTCGAGTTTGTCATTCGATATGATGGCCCCGTTGACATGCGTTTTTTGATGAAGACAACCGCTGGCGCTTGTCCGGCGGTATATGGCTTATATGCTCCCGGTTCCCTCCTGGATAACCCTTTCGGAATTGGACGCGGAATCGGACTCGGAATCGAAATCGGTGGCATGTGCAAAGGTCAGCTGGCTGCAACGAGGGCAATGGCATTCCGCGGTTAACATTTACCTGGCATTAGCCCTCTCTGTAACCCCCTCCCCCCAACCTCTTAGCCCCCTGATCTTACCAACTGACTCTGCTTGTTGGCCAAGTGGCGCCTGCATCCCGTCGTGCGTCGTCTGCATATGCGGAATATGCGTGAGCGTCGCCACGAAATGAGACTGGAGAACAAGCTCAAGAACCGCACCTCCCCTCCCCTCCTCTTACCCCCCGCAATTCAAATCTTAACCCTCCATACTATATATATATATATGTATACCCCTCTCTACCACCATTAAAATCAGCGACATGCGGTTAAATATGCTTAAGTTTTTCCGCGGACAACTTGAAATTAAGTAGATGCCAAGATGCAAGCAGGGGGGAGGGGGGAAGGTGTACGAGGCAAGATCATGCAAATTGTTAGTCCCCCCTCCCCCCCATCCGATCTTTCCCCGCTGAATGGTTCCACCTTTAAGACAGGTCCCATGTAGTTGGCTCGATTTATATTTTGTTTGGTCAGAGGAAATATCAACGCGTTTGCGTAAATGCTGGCTTAATCCATTCATTATGGCCATTAGGCTTTGTACGGCCTGATGGGTTTCCCCTCTTTCCCCCCTTCGCAGTGTCAGACCCCCGATAATTGCAGAGCAATTGATTAATCCCAACTCTGGTGCCTTGTCAACGGGCTGTAATCTTCTCCTTTTTATTCTTCTGCTGCAGCCACTGACACGTTCCCCAAAGTTTAACAAAAGGGGGGCTTATGTTGGGGAGCTACTCCAGTAATTGGGTAGTAGCAGTCGTAATTGCATGGGCCATAATCTGGAAGAGAGGAAGTACCTAATGCCAGGGAGTGCTCATCAAATGTGGTGATTGGTGTACATTGATTATTTCCGTTGGTAATCGTGCGTGTTAAAATGGAGGTTTTGTTATCAATAAGAAATACATAAGTGGAATTTATTTTAATTGATAGCCATTTAATAAGGCCTAATTTATTGTTTTTAACATTTAATAAGGCCTAATTTATTGTTTTTAACATTTACATTTAACAGCAAGACTTTACGCATAGGATATTGATTTTTTATTAAGGACTTTCCACATCGGACTCTGATCGAAAACTAGCATATTACTTAGCGAAAAGTGAAGTGATCCCCCATTTGATCAGATCGCCTGCCATGTGGCACAGCAGGATCACTTTCAGGATTCCCAAGCGGAGATCTTCCCACAGCATTCGGTTTCGCAAACGAGACGGGAATGAGATCATTTAGCGATCGTTCTCATTTAAATTATAACCAAAAACACATGCAGCGCTGACCGTCATTCGGGGATCTGAGATCTGGAGTCTGGGAAGTGGAGTCGAACTGGTTGGGCTGCGATTTACTATATGTACAGGTATATAGTGGGCAACTCGCAACGCGGCCTGTCTTATCGCTCGCCTTCATTTAAATTATGGCAACGAATTTCGAGTGGCAGTCGTTCGCCTTTTTTTTTCCTCCTTTTTATTTGTGTATTTAATGCAATTCCTGCAGATCGCGCAACATGCGCTGATGAGCCATTAGGCCATTAGTAGCCTCTAAACGAGAATCCAGAGGAATCTGCTGCAAAAAGGCGAAGACAGCGAGACATTGAGAGATAAGGGAACTGGAGCTGGCGCCCATAAACATGAAATTGCTATTATGGCCCAGAAACGGGCTACCAAGGGCCACTTTGCATTATCGGAACTGGAACTGGATACTCGGTGGAGGGAAAACCATCGATCACCAGTCGCCTTGGCCAACTCCCCTCCGCAATCGATCCACCTCCTCCTGGTGGCATTTCCCATTGTAAAGTTGACAAATTTATGGCGCAAACACGTCGCAATCCCAGTTGGCTCGTATTGTACAAGTGTTTATTTTGATGGCCATCACAGCCAGTCGCTAATTAGGATGTCCCCCGTTCCCCCCCTCTGGATTCTGGTATCTCTGGCGATATCTGGTATCTGGTATCCGAGGCATCTGTGGCATCATTAAAATCAAAATCATGCAAACGTTTAACTGCGCCACAAAAGTTGTCGCAACAAACCCACGACGAGATCTGGGCAGGATCGTTAAAACGAGGCAGTTACAAGGCTGTTGGCCATTTCGAGCTGCCCAAATCCCAAATCCCGCCATAAACTCGGTGAACTGATGAGGCTGGATGGCGAGGAACTCGATCTCGAACTGTAGTCTTGTCTCTGATGGTTCACAATTTGTAATTGAATGCATGTAAATTGATTTCATCTACCAGCGGTCATAATTTCACCAGTTTTATGTCCTCTATCTCGTTTTGGAGAGCGACTATCCCTCGTTTGGCGGACAGCGGACAAATGGCAGTTGGAACTTTATAAATAAAGCCGAGGCGGCTAAGTGATGCACATGTGCTTAATATAATCGGCAAGTACACTTTAGGCCATTAGCAGGCCATTTAGCTGCTGTCCCTTGTCCTTTTGTCCGCTTTCTGTCCGTTTGTCCGGCAAAACTCCTCGCGTTCCACTAACCGTCAAGTTGATTGTGATAATTCTGTGAGAGCTGATCACGCTGCTATCTTGAATTATGTCAGTTTTGTAATTTTATGCGAATCTTGTTAATTGCACATAAACTTGCAGACTATGCCCCTCTCGCTCTTTCATTTATTTTTTCTTCGAGGCACGCACGCAACGAAAGACTTAGGCAACGAACTCGATCGGCAGCTGCGTATAAAAATGGTTGGGGGTACAACAACTAAAAAAAAGGAGGTACGGTCCTCACAACACACATGCTAATGAGAACCTGCAAATCCAAATTGAAATAAATGAAGTGAAACGCAACACGAAATGCCTTTTTTTGCCAAAGGAAATCCACACTTAGCAACTGTCATTATCCACTGGACGTTTCCATTGTGGGAACCATCGAACAATCGAGAAAATCGTTTCGTTTCAATTGATAAATTTTCATTTCCAACATAACAAGCCACAATTATCGCTTAAAGTGCTGAGTGCCACCTGTCTTCATTTAATCAATTGTCTAGAATAAAAGTGTAAAGTATATATTTAAAGCTGATTATAAAATTGGGTTAGGTTTAGTTAACACTCTTTGATCGGTAAAGTGGTTTGTAATGGCATTAATATAGATTTTATGATAATTATAAAATTGCAAATTAGCTTGCCACTTTTAATCACCAATTTATAATGATTTATTTTTAGTTGAGCTTTAAGCTATCACTTTTATTATCTTACAAGACCTCTGGTAATATTACATTTATTTAAAAAATATAGCCCAAATGGTATTATATGGGTTAAGGATCCCCGATATTCCCCCTGCGACCCCTATATTCCCGCCATATAATGAATGTCCGAAATCAATTTAGCTGGGGAATCGGATTCGAATCCAGGAGAGTCGCAGTCGAAAAACAAACACCGCTGGCGCCGCAGTCGCAGTTGCATTCGGAATCGAAGTCGGAGTTACTCTCTTCAAAATCGCATAAATTGCGGTTAATAACGCGCGCTTAGGCCACAACTCACGTCAGAATGCATCAAGGGGCACCGTATGGCGAATATTTATATTTCGCTGCGCCGGCTTTCGACGCTCGCCCCAATGAGAAGTGGAAACAACGGCCCAACAGCCACGCAAAACCAATAAAGACTCCAACTCCGGCTCCGATTCCAGTTGGAGGAGCTTCGGGCAGTCGCAGGAAGGCACACCAAAAACAAATGTGGCGGGCTATATCTAGTGTTATTTGTTTTAAGATATATTTAATCTAGTTGTTTAATAAAATATATGAATCTTTTTTATTTTTTACTAAAAAAAATAGATACAGTTGGATGAATTATTTCAAATCTGAAACGATAATCAGATCTGTATCGTTTTCATATTTTTGTGGTTGACCATTTATTTTTTTCAAGTTCCCGATATATTTTTTGAAAGTATTATTCATTTCTGATAGGGCTTTAAACTTCAAGTGGGAAAGTATGAAAATCGGATTTTTCTCAGTGTAGAGTGAAAGAGAGGCTTGGAGCAGCGTGACTGCGGCTGGGATAAATTATTTTGGGACAAGCAAAATATCACTTCGATTAATTCAAACAAAGGCCAACGCACAGAAAAAGGTAAAAAAAAAAAAAACAAACTGAGCGCCTTCGGTAACGCAACCCCTCTCGCTCCACCCAACCCCTCGCCATCTCCCTCCCACTCAGGGGCTCTTTGCAAATAGAGTTGGCAGGAAGAATCGAAAATCGACATCGCCCCCTCCCACTCACTCCTCAAAAGGATCGTGATCATTGTCGTAGTGAGGGAATCATAAAAGGGGGTAGAAATCTACAAATAATGATATAGTGTAATGGCTTTACATTTTGTATGTAAGTTCTATAGTTGAATATTGTAATATATACAATAGAGTATAATATTTTTACAAGACTCATCCCTAGTTCCCCCTAGGAATGATACCAACTGCACCCATGTCCCTGGTTACTGGTGCTGTTATTGTTCCTCCTTTTTCCCTCATTGCAATGCCTCTTGTTGCTGGGCTTGTTTATTTGGGATTGAACTTAATTTGGACATGATAAGTTGCTCTCTGTCGGCAGGACGTCGGTTTCCTTTCAAGTTCGGCTTGAGATCGGATCGGTTGGCTTACGTTGCGGCAATCCAAGGGAGTATTGATGTTTTACTTGCAAATGGCGAAATGCAAAACCAGTGTCCCCTCGATCGATAAGGTTATTATCGGTTATTATTGAACTGCGGATGGAGAGAAGTTTATGGAAAAGCTGTGTAGCTGTAAGGCTTACTGATTTGCATTATCACAATTCGCATATCCTTGATAACAAAAAATATAGGCAGTTCTGTTCAAATAAAAAAGGAATTTCCAGAATTAAGATGATTAATATGTGATCCCATTTATACCACTTTTCTTCTCTTACCAAACTTTATAACTCCCCTTCTCCTCCTTCTTACTTTTCACCCATTCCTTTTTTGTTAGCCACACGCAGTTGTGTTCACAGCAAAAGTGTCTTAAATTGCATACCCGAGCACATGAAAAACAAGCAATTTAGGGCAATTTCGATTAAAATCAATATTTACAAGGCTCAAGCAGCTTCAGCAGAGTGAAGAAAGACCGGAGAATCGTAGAGGAGAAGAGTAGCTCCAGTCACGAGATTCTTCTGAGACTTTCGAAGGGAGCGGGGACATGTTGCAGTGCGCCAAAATTACAAATTTAAACATGAAAAGTTATAAATAATGCGACGATGATGGGCTGTGCTAAGGAGATGGGGATGCACTTAAAGCAAAGGTGTTGGTAAAGTAAAATAATTTAATAAAATATTGGAATTTAAATAAAAACGAACTAGTCTTATAGCTAACTAAAACATGTCTTTTTTGTTTATGTAGAAAAATAAAATATTTCTTTTAAGCCTAACTGTTTTGGGGTTTTTCGTGAACTAGCCTGCACAAACGTTAAGTGATTTTCGCGCAGTGCAGAGGCTGGGGGATCTGGAGTCTTCTCTACCCAAGTCAAAGTCAGGGTTTCGGCCCAGACTGAAGACCCGAGAGCCCCGAAGGCGGAAGACGCGATCCAAAGACCCGATCCCTCTGCTAAAGAGCTGCTGATGTGGCCCGATCCCGATCCCAAATACCCATAACCATACCCACACCCATACCCATCTTCATACCCATTCCCATACCCATACCCATACTCATTCCAGAACCCAGTTCCACCGGAGACTTGGTGTTGTTGGTTTGCTTTGGTAATCACCTTTTGTTATAAAGACTGTAATTAGGGCTTCATTAAAAGGGTGGTCCGAGCTTGTCTTCGCCTGGCAGCCCCGGGAACGAACGTTGATTGAAAACGCTCGCAAGGGGCGGTGGAAAGAGGGGGCGTGGCAGGGGGCAGCGGGGGCGGTACAAGGGGGCCCGGAATGTAGCGCCGATCAACAAGCGGGCCACGCCCACAGCGCACGCCTCATAAATAAAGTGAAATGTGCGTGCGTGCGATCGCCGCGATTAAATGTACAGTGGGCTTTCTATTAACGAATTTTAAATCGACGAACTCCAATCACAAAATTTAATTAACTGGAATATCATTAACATACGCAACTTTTCTTTAAATTTAAGCAACTGTCCTAAAAAACAATTAAAGAAATTAAATGATTGGCAGAGTGAAGAAGCGACTTCCTTTGATTTCTTGTTTCCCTAGCCAGTGGCTAACAATATAAATAATAATAATATGATGATGACAAGAGAACTACCTAAAACTCCAACTAAATTATAAATAAATAAAATCTAAGATCTCATAAAATAAAAAAGGATATTGGACCCACTGTCCTGTCATTCAAGCAGCGAGCAAAACAAATAGCGACCCGTGCATAATTACAGTCCTCGCAAAGTGTTCCTTTATGGAGGGGCGGACACTTGCAGCGCAGTTTGTTCACCTGCCACATGTCCCGATTTCGATCTCCTGGGGCCCACTGTACCGGTGCCCTTTGCCCACTGTGCGGCCTTTCGGTGGACCCACCGCATTGGGGAAATTTCACGCCTCGCAGCTATTTTGCAAGTCGGACTCCGGGACTCAGGGACTCTGGGACTCAGACTCCATCTGAAGGCCCCAAAGATGCATCTTTGGTCGGTTGTTTGCTTGGATAAATGTCGGAACGGGCGCAATAATTAAAATGCCATCAATGCACCTGTACCTGTTTTTCTCGCTCCTTTTTTCTCTTACTTTTCCTACCTGTGCTGTTGGATTGATCGCTTGATCCAGACCGATAAGAAGTAGTGGACTAAAAAGCGGGCTGGCACAGAGAATATATTTATGTAGGGAAGGAAAATGTCACCAAGCCAAGAAAATAGGGGGGAGGGGGGCGTGGGCTCAATGAACATATGATTTATAGGATGGGCATGTCCGCTGACAGGCCGCAGTTCCATCGCCAACTGTTTCGACATGGAGATGAGGCCCCGAAAACCATCCGATCCGAACCGATCCGCTTCCCCCGACCCCCCTCCACCTGGCCCTCCTCGACTGACATCATCCTTATCGCATTGGACATTAGATAAAAGGACCATCAGTCTTCGTCGACTGGACTCCGGCATATCCCCATACCCTCCAGTCCCTTTTCCCATTTTTGTCCCTTGAAAATGTATATTTTACCAATGCGTTGTCAACGCACTTCTTTCAATTTGATCAATGTCTGGACTATTTTTTAGCCATCTGGGTGAAAAAAAGGAAAAACCACTCTGCCATAAAAAAATATGGAAAAACCATACAAACATACCACGCAGAAATTGGAAATTCTATTGCTAAAAAATATTGTTTTCGTTTTCCATTAAATTAAAAGTATTAAGTAACTCAAGTAACAGCAGGTCAAGTTAAACATTGTTATAAGGAATTAAAATGTGCAATAATATCTTCTGAAAATAGCAGAGATCTATAAATATAGTTTGTAATTTCCAAGTATCTTTTATATCAGTATTATAGATTTCAGGTTAAAGATAACATTCAAAAAGTACAAATTAGTTAAGCTAGATTAATTTACTTCTTATATAATTACTGTTATATAAGTTATTTCAATTCAATGAAAGCTTTAAAATAATATTGTTGATTTTTTTAAATATTTAATTGAATCGATTTGTTTAGCCCCCTGAAAAGTCGCAGTGTGATGCCTGCATTATTGTGACCGCATCAATTGTCCACAAACAATGAGTTACGCGTGTTATCGATTCAACCAATTTCCACCTTTTCACTTTTCTGGCCTTTGTCAGCTCATTACGGCTGCTGTTTTTTCTGTTCTGTTCTGTCTCGTTGTTGTTGTTTTTTCTCAGTCAGTTGTATCTTTTTGTGTGGTGTGGTTTTTGTTGTTCCTCGGGCGCTGCGGGTTGTCCGTCGGCGAAGTCGCCGCTGACCTGCCGTTAGCCCATTGAGTGGCGCCCGGCCAAGAGTTGATGACCCGATCGCAATCGAGATCGGCACAGTGAGAGAAATAAAGGTTAATTAAAACCTGTTTAAAATATTCTAAGGATACGCTCCATTTTCCAGTTCTTGTTAAACAACCACAAGACTTAGAAGTTTTTAATATTATAGCTTGTATTATTTTGGTTACAGTCTACAAAAATATATTTATGAAATTCAAGTAGCTAGAGTTCTAACAAAATATATGTGGCAAACCATAATCCAACAGTAGCTTAATTATATTTTATTCTTTCGAATTAGATTATATTATTTAAAGTCAATTTATTTTTATATTGAGTATTTTATACTTTATTTTTAATGTTAAGGTTAAATTCAATGCTAAGGTTAAAGGGCTATTTCTAATCACATTAAAATACTGAAGAAGTTCATTCCCAAAAATTTCCTATGAAGACTTTCTAAGGAAACCATTCGAAATGTACTATAAATTATACCATTATTTTTTCAGTGTAATAAAAAAGGCGAAGCGATGGGTATAAAATACATGGGCTTGGGCCCAACAATGTGTCATTTTAATGCTGCTCGAAATGATTTTTATTGTGCCCATTTGGGCTGTTCGGTTACACTTGCGGCCTTCTCTTCTGCTCCTCACTTTTTCCCCGATCGACAGATCTTGGGATCTTCGAGATGGAGAGTCGTAAACATTTATTAGTTACGGCTCATTTCGGGGCGAATAAACAAACAAACAAACAAATAAACGCCCAGAACGGGTCGAGATCATCGAAGATCGGCCATAAAGCCACCTGCCGATCGCCGATCCAACGATCGGACATCCTTTCACTTTTAATGAACCTAATGAACAGCCGCATAAATCATCGTTCGAGGAACCCACAAATGTCGAAAGTTTGTCGCGCTCATTAAATAAAAACATGGCCACGCCCATAAAAAACCGAGAGGGGGTTAAACGCCCATTAATCTATTGGATTATGACCATTGGAAAATTAACTTGCCACATCATTTGTTGTCCTCCTTCTGCTTGGCTGCATTTTATGGCTCCTGTTGTGTTGGTCTTGTGGCTTTGAGCAGGTGGAATATGATAGAATCCTGCGAGAAGGACACCTTTTCCTGGCCAGAATTAGCATAAAGTGTGTGACGACTAATTGCGGTTATTCAATGATAAAAGGGATAACTATGAATATTTTGAATATATCTTAACAGGAATATTTATTTTTTAGCTGATAAAATGGATCATAAAGATAGCCCCAATATTTGTAGACTAATCCGCAGTTAAGGTAACCAGAAGAGACTGCATTATATTCCCAATTGTTCGGTGATCGCTGATGCATTATTATTCTTTATTAGAACAGCTGTGGCATTGAAAGTAAATATCATTATATAAAGGATGGAAAACAACAAAGGCAAAGAGGGCGGAAAGTGGCAAATTCGAGTGGCAACGTAATTGTTTGGGCCACAAAGCGAGGCACACGGTCTATCGGGCTTGTTAATCATTTCAAATCCGAGGGTTTCACCTTCCTCCCTCCTGGATTCTCCTCCTTGTCATGCTCCTTTTCATCCTGTTTCTCCGCCTTATCGCGATGGCGAACTTTGGTTTTGGGTTACCATCAAAACGATGTCAAAAAGTGAGAAATGCCCGGCGATTTGACACGCGATTAGGGAAAGATAGGAAGTGAATAAGTTTTGCCTTGCTTGGGTTGCATTTCTGCCCGATTCCATTCCCCCTTCGGAATTTTTCCGCTTGCTAATGCAGTTCCATAAATATTTATCGACGATTAGACTCGTATTACGGCGCATAATCACGATATCGACCGGCAGGGAAACATCTGTTCTGGTTCTACACTGATCAAAAGGGACTTAGGAACTTTTTAAGGAATTGGTACATTTCCTTACTTTAGTCTTTTAATATAACTTTAGGGAAACCCATCCCAAACTTGAGAGAACTAAGGTCTTTATTGGTTGTCTGAGATCTAGTAAATGCAATCAAGTCAATGTTTTTCTCAGTGATATAAGACTGTTCCGTAGAGACAATGCCACATTTGTTGGCCATATTTGGCCGGTTTGACAATGGGCCAAGTTGAGTTGTAGCGGGGCGTAAAGCAACATGTTTCCCGTTCCGCATTTTGCCCCTTTACCCTTCTCCCTTTCCTCTTTTTTTTTCCATTTAATGTAGCCACTCCCACTCCACATTATGTATACGCCCCGTTTGCCGCACACGCGCAGTCGCAGTCGCAGTCGCAATCGCTCCTTTTGCCCCTAAAATTGTTCCTGTTTTGCTCCTGTTCCTGTTTCTGTTTTTGTTTTTGTTTCTGTTCAAACATCGACTCCCACTCCTTTTCAATGGCACATTCCATGTGCTGGCTATTGTTATTGCCGTTGTCCCTGTTGTTGTTTCCCGATGTTTTGTTCTGTTCAGTTGCCGTAATATTTTCCTTAGTGTTTTTTTAGTCTTTTCGAGCCGTGTACCAGGCGTATTTGTTTGTTTTATGGCCGCATAAAATTTAATGCCGCATAAACTTATCGCCTAACGAGCTCAATGGGCGCGAAAAGGAGAAAATACACAGAAATAAAAATACGACATTCAATGGTATTCACTGTGATCCAATGTAAGTGGCTTATAGATAATACGATCTAATGCGATGCAAACACCTATTCAAAATAAGTTAATTGATTGCCGAGTTTTATAGCCATTATTATTATTTTCTGTGCCTGTTAAGATATGGGTAAATATGGAAAGATAAAACACCCTGTTGGCCAGGCACGTCTGCCGATTTGCGAGCAATTTTAATTTGCCTTGCATTTTCACTGCATCGCAGCTATTTTCAGTCCGCGTGTCTCTCAGATATTTCTTGGCCTTTTTTGCTGCCTCTTGTAATTTGACCGTAATTCACGTAAACGGCGAATTCCTCGTTGGCCCAGAGGCGTTCTTTTTAACGGGGGCTTACTGGCTTACAAATCCCCGAAATTCGCTTTATCTATTAATATGCATTTTCTTGACACTTTCCAAAGACTAAATTTGTATTTTTAAGATCCATATGTTTAATATCAAATATAAGTGCAATATGCTATAAAATTCAGTTACACTCAACTTATACTTTGTAGCTATAATTTAATATTAATTGGTTTATTAACTATAAAACGCTTTCTAAGTGTTCGATCATAAGCTGATAGTGGACATTATTATCGATTTTGCTGATACATATTCTGTGAACTTACTCATTTATTACTGCTTTTGATTAACATCCACGCCTCTGATCGCGGCGATAAGCTTGGCAGTCAATTTGCTTGACACCTCACGTTCATCAATGAATTGCTGCAACGGCATCGGCTGCAACATCCCGGCAGCAACATCAGCACAGCAGCAACATCTCAGATCGCTCACTCAGCACTTCGTCAATGCTTTTTTATGTAGCTTTTTTCCCCTTTTTTTTTAATGCCTTTTTGTCGTCGTCGACGAATCAATCTGTAAATGTGTGCGTAATTATTCCAGCAATTTGTTGCCGCGCCAATTGCTGCCTGCATTCCAGTGCGTTCTTCTCTCTCGTTCGCACACTCCTGCCGTCCCACTCTCGCCCAGCTAACGTTCTCTTTTTTTCCACCTCCTGGTGACAAATAATTATGTTAAGTTGCATGTAATTGGCAATCCTCGCAACTCGATCCAGAAAAGTGCGCTCCAATATGGGATACAGTGGGTCGGAAAAGTAATGCAACACAAAGTTTTATATCTGTATAACAAATCTATAAATTTAAATATTAAATTGTAACAATTATTAAATTATATATTATAATAATACCGTATGCAACGTACAAATATCATTATAATATCTCATAACTTAATTAGTGTGAACTAGCGAATCTGTTCTTTAATTAAATAAACTTAGGTAACTTGTTTAATATTATATTCTTATCAAAGTATCGATAATTTGTTCTGTTATTTACATTAAAATAAATGTACCATTTTGTTTTTTTTTTTTGGTAAGTTGTCTTTATTCCAATGGAACCTCCAGCCTTTTAGCAAACTGTATATAGACTCTCTGGCAGCAGTTTTTGTGCAGAAGTATGTATGCTGCTGGTGTTTTTTTTCTGCTTTTATTTTTCTGCAATTTTCCCTGGACTTGTGCTGAAATGTGCGCAAAATTTATCGCCGGCAATTTGGTTGCATGTCATTCCAGCGGCAAACGCGACGTGGCAATAATTAAAAGCGGAAATGCGCTGATGAATGGGGCGCAAAAAGATCTGCAAAAAAAAGTGGAAAAACAGAGATCCAACCGGGGGAATGGAGTTACAGAAGGGATAAGATGGGAGGATAAGATGGGATCGGATAGGATAGACCTCCTGTCCCCGGTGCGTGTCCTCTTCAAAAGGCCATTATGTCAAGGCGGTCCTAAATACGCATTATCCATCAAGAGATCTGCGATGTGGGATATGAGATAGAAGATCTAGAACTCCGTTGAACCCAACCAAATAGACGTCCATCAATTTGGGACGGCGAAAATCAATTGCGCCCCTAATTGATGGCAACCCATGCATCAAAATAGCACCTGGTGGATCACAAATACAGGTAGCCAGCAGGGATGACCCCGGCTTAAAGATCTTCTTTTGGGGCACGCGCGACTCATTTATCATACGAGTATGTGGGGAAAAGTTTCGGTTCTGAGCGGAACGGACTGCGCTTATTGCGGGGCGCTCAAATTGACATATTGGCAACGCCCTCATTAGGCATCGCCGATCCCAAAGAGGTCACAGACCCAAGCCCAGTCCCACCGAGAACCCAAGAGAAAGAGATCGGACTCGGAGCGAGCAGAACGAGTCCAATCCCATCCGGCGATGATTTATGCAGATTTTATTACACACAACACAGCCGAATATATGCCTACACTGAGCGAAGAGCGTTATCAAAAATGGAAAATCAAAATAAAGTAATCCTACAAAATATTTGTTCCCTGAGAAAGAAGAGCAATTAAAACTCAACAGTCCAGTTGAATATAAAATCGTACTTTCTTTTAGGGCAATAATGTTTCTTAATTTATTTTTGTCAATGAAAAATTGATGTATAAATACCTATTAAATTCCTAATATTTATATTTATTCCATTTTTGCTTACAACTATACCTTACATTTCCCTCCGTGTAGTGAAGAACCCCCATGGAGAAGTGATCGCTGATCGGATTGGATCGAATCGAATCGAATCCGAGGCGAATTAAACTAAACGGCAACACGATCCATAAAGATAATCTTTATATCAGTCCTTAGTCACAGTGCCGCCCGATGACTTTTGTCTTAGGCAAATGTTTTGCAGATTTAATGCCGCATTTTATGGGTGAAACGGGCGCCATTGAATGGTTTTCGGGGTCCGGGGTCCGGGTATCGGCGGGAACGATGGGCGGCGTTAACCATAAACTTTTAATTATGCGTCATAAAGCCAGTCGCAGATGAAGCCATAAAATCCTAAGCCCAATTGAGTTGTTGGCCAACATTCGTGCGTTCCGTATAGCATATTCCGTATTGAGGATAAAGATGATGATGATCGCCCAGTGGATCGTTAAACTTACGCCAACGAATGGGTGAATGTGAATGGGTGGTCGAGCAGGTCGGCTCTTGGGGCATTTCTAAAATGTCCATTAAATGGTAATATTGAAAGTAATCTTATCGCCTGGGGAGCACTCTGTGGTGATGGTTAATGATGCAAAACAATCCTATCAGTTGCGTTTTTAATTTCTCCTGCGTCTTGCTTGTTTTTCTTTAATTGCAGTATTTGTTTTTTAATCAAAATAGAAATAGTGCTCGCATGTTATAATACCATACCTCGTGAATTCGTGACAAAATTCCCAACTAAGTCTAATTTACAGAAAATGAATATCGTTAAAACAAAATAAAATATAAAATAAATTTTGGCCAAAATCCGGAAAAAATCTGCTCTATTTTTCTGTTTTTTAATCAAAACCCTGGGAAATAGTGTTCGCACTTCCGATTGCCAAAGTTTGTGACCGTTATCGTTTAAATTACTTTTTTCTAATAGAAGTGATTTATTTTATTTTCACATATGTATTAAGTTTTAAAAGTGTCAACTCAACAAAATTGTCTATTTATTTGGCTGGTCCCAAAAGCGGCATAAAAAAAAGGCCAAAAATCCTTCAATTTCACATGTGAACCGCTTTTTAGTCCTCTATATTCGAAAATGGGCGCACGCTTGCGTATCCTTTTTTAGATCATTGCATTTGCCGAACTTGACGCGATTACAAACATGCTCCTTTCAGGGCCAAATTGAAACAGTCCCGAGAAATTCAAGCGTAAAAACAGAATTGAAGTCAGAGAGAAGACAGTGAGAGAAAAGGAGTAGCAGAAGAGCGGCTCAAGCAGGTGCCGTGTTTTTATTTTTGGGGGGGAAGAGAAAAATAATGAGGATCTCTTTTTACACTCGAAAAAAAATGCTTTCATTAATATTCAATTGGGAATAGTTGAAATGATTTATATTATCAACTTGCTTATAACAAATACCTCTAAATAAATGTGATTCTGACTGTGAACTTTATTATTTTTATTTGTATTATTTTATTATTTTATTTAAATTTATTACAATAAATAATTCATATTTTGGTAAGCCCAAAAAAAAAATAATAATAAATATAGATTCGTAACTTACCATTTTTAGGCATAATAAAACGTAGTTTAAATTCTTTTAAAAATCGCAAAAACCCTTTTATGATCACACGAATTGATTGCTTAGAATAATAATTTTCTCAGTGTTGGCAACAAAAGCTGCTCGCTAAAGTCTTGTTATCATTTTAATCCACAGTTGCCAAAAGGGGTGAAGTGCGGTGAAAATTCGAGCCGTATAGCGTTTCCTTTGAATGAAACCCAAAACCAGAGCAGCCACCATTCCTGATCTCGGGATCCCGATTTCGATTCCGATTGCGATCCCTGATTTTTGTTTGGAAGTTGCGTCAAGCGTGAAAATACCGCGAAATTCCTTTTGTCTGCCATATTCTGTTCCCTTAGTTATTCTGTTCTCCACTCGATTCACTTTCCTGTGTCTGTTTTCAAAGTTTTTGGCTTTTTAAGCCGCAGCAGCAGCAGCAGCAGCGGAAATTATAAAAATGTAAACAAAAAATAAGCGTTAACATGGCAACAATGATGTCCCGCTGCGACATTGAAATATTGTTATTATAAATTTTTATGACACTGTCCCACCTTTTCCATTCCCCTTCCCCGCCAGTCCCCCTCAGCCCGCGACACTCGAGGGTGTTTCTTGGGGCCTGTGTGACAGGCATGGCTAATTATCGAGCGCCCACAAGATCGCCAGATTCCTGCCAATAAGGATTTGCATTCGCTCGCCGCGATGGCGAATGAAGTTGGCCAAAACCGGTTATCGGACTTGGCTAACTTTTCCAACTTGCGCCACTGGACGGTCATGAGTCACGCGTCTTTGTTAAGCCAATCTTTAAGCCTCCTTTACCTTTCATTTTATTTGTTATTTTGCAACAAATTCAGCTGCTTTAAGAATCTATCAAAATAAGGTCTTTCTTTTTTATATAAAATGGATTTTTGTCTATTTTATAAAAACTAAATCATTTTGTAGTTTAAAATACTGTATTGTTATATCGAAAGTTAACTTTCAATACTTGCCTTAAACAAAGTCTGATCCTTGTCAAATTAAGAACGGTGTTTAATTTGCTTATTCACTAATTGGGAAGGAATAAACCTCCGTGGGGGAAGGGGGGGTTGGAGGGCCTGAAAAGTGTCGGAAAATGCGCAACCTCATAAACATTAAACATCAACAGCTCGGCAATCCAATCAGAGATTAAAAAGCCGCCCCACTGAGACAACGCCCACTGATTGCTTCCTTCCGCTGCTCATCCTGCGGATATCTGGTACATCCATAGGTATAACCCCCTGACCCCGCAGAAAAACACCACCCCCGGGGGTTATGTCGGGAAATTGACATAAAAATCCATTTGTCAGCCCCTTCAGATTAAAATCAAGGACTTAAAGTGTAATTTGATTCACGGCCAGGATGTACTGGTGCTGGATGTGGAAGTGGAAGTGATCAAAAGAGCAAAGCGTGACCCCAGAAAAAATCACACAAAACAGGAGAGGGCGGAAGGAGGAGGAAGGGATGCGGAGGAGGCCGGGACAACAGCAATAAATGACAACAAACACACCCCTCCTGAAGGGTCGGGGGTGGCTCAACCCCCCGTTCCATTTAGAGCACCAGCAGCCTCTGCCCGAAACGGAAGAGTGATTTTAACGCGACTCCTGCGGCTGCAGGACGAAAAGCAGCAGGGTGCCCGGTGCACTGAGAGAAAAATGCAAGTAGATAATCAAGTGTAGCACTAGTATAAAATAAAATCAGAGAATGTCATTTTCTGTAATCCAATTATAAATTTATAAAATAATGTTTTACACCTACCAAAAGTCAAGTAAAATTAAGTTGAATCAAAATAAATTTTTGCTTAATTTATGTATTGCGGCCTCATTTTCTAGAGTTGGGTTTTAGTTTGTCATTTTACAAAATATGTTTGCATTTAAAAGAAAATTAAAGCAACTTAGGGATCACTTCGGAAATAATAAGAAATATTTAAATACAACATTAACATTGCTTTAAAGTTTTTTTTATTTAATGAGGAGTAACATTTTCTCCTTATTTTAAATAATGAAACAAAACCAAGACTTTTATTTATGTTTTTTTCCTTTCCAATCATTGTATTTTCTATATTTAAGCCCATTTTATTTTTCAGTGCTCCCATCCCCAGCCGTTCGATTCTCCCGAGTGCTATTTTATGCTGAAGTGTGCCAGACGCACTGTTCCTCCTGTTTTTTGGCTGCTGGCAAGGATGCGCCTTTGGCGAGGATGTGACCACGACGGCGCCACTATGGAGTGGATAAAATCCTGTGGCTGTGGGGGAGGGGAGGGGTGAGGGAAAACCAGGGGAATGTGCTGTGCAACCGGTTGAGTCCATTAATCATTTTCTAATTTGTGGAATGCAGAAGGGCGGCGGCTTGTGGGTGAATCTGAATCGAAGGGGAGAATCATCCCCCTCCGGAAGAAAAAAGCAGGAAGGAAGGAAGGATGGAGGTTGGAGGATGGACACTGAAAATGAAATTTT
Organism: Drosophila kurseongensis; assembly: GCA_018153305.1. Taxonomy (NCBI): domain Eukaryota; kingdom Metazoa; phylum Arthropoda; class Insecta; order Diptera; family Drosophilidae; genus Drosophila; species Drosophila kurseongensis. The sequence goes on from JAECXX010000141.1 coordinate 4,562,963, forward strand.
CACATCTGTAATTTGTTAAGTGCGTTTGTTATTCCACCGAATTATTTCACTTTTATGGGTTAAGTGCTTTTTGAGTTACGGCGCTGCTGCTCTGAACCAGTTCCAGGTCCTTGGGGTTACGAGGACGACTCGGTCTGAGTCTGAGAATTGGGCATTCCCAGACGACTGACATTAATTAGTTGTCTGGGAATTGGGCACCCGAATTGGGACTTGTATTTTTGGGGAGAGACTGCATCTAATGCAATTAGCTATTCATTTAGAGAGTTTTAGGGATATTTAAATGTGAGGCTTACTTAAATTAAAGTTGGAAAAGGTTTCGGAAATGTTCTAAGTTCGAAATTTGATACTTAAAATAAAGTTAATTTGAATATTTGTTGGTAAGCAAGTGTTCCTTAAAATGTTAAAAGAATCAAAAGAATTTGTCGTAAAAGGCTTCCTTTTGTTTCTTGTTATAAACAATCTGTGATACTTTGTATATAACTTAATATCCTAGAAATATTAAAATGAAGATCAATTGTTAACCAATCTGGTACATATATCTTTAATCTTAGATCCAAAATCGATTCAAAATCGCTTGCTCTATGTAAACCTCCTTGGGATCATCCAGCCATATGTTGAGATAATTCCCCCGCCTGGTAGATCCACAAAACCGAATCAACATCATTATCAACAAGCCCACGGAAAGGAGATGGAGATGGAGATGCTCGGATGGAGATGTCATCATCGATCACAACATTCTCGAGGGCCGAGGATGGAAATCAGACAACTGTAAACTAATGACATTTGCAGGAGTCGGGGGTCCTGAGTCCTGGTTACTGAGTCCTTGAACCACTGCGTATCCGCTTACAAATGAGAGGATGGGCGACGAGCCACCACCAGTAACCAGTAACCACTCGAGGGTGGTTCCAATGCCAATGCCAATCCCAATCCCAGTCCCAATCCCATTGACTCGCATCCACTCTGGAGTCTCTCGAGTCATTTGTTTGTTTTCGAGTGCTGCGAGTTGCTTGTCCAAATATGCGGCAGCTTGTAACAATTACCAAATGACACCCTCGACAATCGGAAATGGACAATAGCAGCCGGGAAGATGTGGCACAACAATACACACACACACACACACATATATATAGATATTCGAGTATATGAAGGGTAAGGGGAAAATCGTGCGGCAACAAATGCGCACTTGTCGCAAAAGCAATGGCAATATTTTCACCATTAGTTGTTCCTTTCGCTAATGCTCTTGTTGCCCGAAAATGAAGTAATCAAGCGAAATCAACTTAAAATTCAGTTTGAGGGCAAAGTTTATGAGCTGGAAGTGCTTTCGTCTCCCACACGAGACTTTCATGGGGTTGAATGGTTAGGACAAATGGATTTTGTTAACATAGTCATTTTCAGTTAAGAAATTCCAATCTGTTGGGTTTTGCATCCATAAATATTATGAAATTATAAATGATTTTAAGCTTTAATTATCTTACATAAAATGTAATAAGATTTAGACTTTTAAATTATGAAACCTATTTTTGGTAAACCTGCAGTTAAGAGCCAACACTTGCCAACAACAAAAAAATTATTCAGAAAAGTTCTCATATCTCTACAAGATCCCCACCCCGAAAACAGCTGCCTCAAAGAGCTTTTTCCCCAACGAAAATTATGAAAAACCGACGACATCTGCTGCAGTTTCGGTTTCTATATCTGTTTCTTGGGGGAACATCAGACGTCAATATGATTTGTGATTTACAACAGGTTTCAATTAACCAAAAGTATGCCCCAGGCTTTTGAATTTTGCATGTTTTTGGGGCGGAGGAATGGGGACTCTCCATACAGAGAGGGGCATTTGGGAGGAGAACTGGAGAGGAGGGGGCGGAGCAGCTGAGAGGCGATGACAGGGACATAAATAAGCGGCGGTTAAGTATCGTGTAATGCTAGACGAATAGTTTTGGGTTTGTCGTGTAACTGTAAGTGGAGAAGTCGCTCCATATCCATAATACCCCCCAATTCCCAAAGTCCCGGGGGTAAACAGCCGCCGATGTTGCTGCTGTGCGCGATGTTGCTGCCGTACATGTTGCTGCTGCAGTTGCAACTAATTGAGGACAAGGCGGCATAAATTAGACAATGCTCGGCTAAGTGGATCGGAATCGGAGGCTGGGGCACCATATACTATATCCAATTGACGGCCCTGATGGATTGTCAAATTGTGTCTGCATCGTGGCGACGTCTTTCAATTAAAAATGCATCCCACTCCCGCCAGCCATCCTTCATTTCGGCTCCCTTTCGGTGATGTAATCTCTGGGCTCATTAAATTCAAATGGAATTTGTTCGAAAGGCAAAACTTAATCCGCTCGTAAACATCGACTCCCCACCTTCCAAGTGCCGTCGCACAGCTCCAAACATAAATCAGTTGTAGCTAACCCAAGGATTTGCCAGGCTCAACTCAACTCTATTTTACCTACACTCGAAAAAAATGTTAAAGCCATTACAGTGCTTTTGAGTTAAGGAATTTATAGGAAAGTATATAAAAAATTGGAAAGTTAGCTTAAAAAGTAGTGGCTAGTTTAATTTATGACACGTAGTTATAAACTTTTATAATCTGAACAATCCTACTTGGAAAGGGTGTGATAAGCCCCATAATACAAATATTAAAAAAACTAATATATATAGAAGGCAAACTTGGAATACTTACTTAAAATAAAGAGTAAAAATGTATTTTTATTATTTGTTTTTCTTAGTTTCAGTTTATAAAAATGTGCACAGTAAGTTTGCAGTGTATGATTAAGAAGGTTTAAGTATGGACCATTTGTGATACTTTTTAAATATTTTCAAATTATAAAAGTTTTTAAAAAATGCCATTGGTGAGGTAAAGTTTTTAGATTCTTGTGCCCTTAAATGGTAATAATTGTAATAGACTATTTTCCACTGCGTTCGCAATATTCGAGTGTATGCGAATATCGAAAAACTGGTGAACTGGAGAGCGTGTGCCGCCGTAAACCTCGTAACGAATGCTGGCCAACGGCAGAAATCTAATTTCAAGCACCAGAGAGCAGGCGAGGCAGGTGGAGGCTGCCTTTTCCACTTGGCTGGCTTAACGATTCGAACTGCTGTCGGGGTTTTCGCCGGGTCCAGGGAACAATACGGCCGGAGAGCCCCGACCCCCGCCACCTCCACCTCCACCACCCATCCACTTTGTTGTCTATTTGATGTCTTAATGCGAACCACCCAACAACCACCCCCTGCTTACGATTTTCCCGCCCGGGCATACCGTTTTAATCAAATGGATTTTCCTTCTATTTTCCATCCAATTTTCCCCCGTGGCGGTACGGAAATAGACCCGGGGAATTGGAATATACCACCGCCCGCCCACTCGAGAGCGGCGACAACAGGAGCGACGATTTATTAGCTTCTTACACGTCTGATCTCTGCCGGTATTAGCCGGCTATATAGCCCATGGATGCCAGGTATTATTCATCGATGGTCTAATGGCATTTATAACATTTTAGTGCACCATATTTATGGGCTCTCAAGTTTCCAGGATTCCTTGATAGTGTCAAATTTATTTCATTAACTGTATCAGGTTGCCATTATATAGTAAAATATTATCACAATTTCAATGAATGTTCCAAAAAATATATAACTTCTACAATTTTTACTAGTGTACCAAAACTCTTTACGTTTCAATTATCATTTAGTCATATTTAGCAACATAAAGTAAATGTAAGTTGCGCATTTTGTAAGCTTCTTCTAAAGTTTAAAACAAAAACTCTTAGGCAAATGAAGTCTTAAGATAATATAACAATTAAGGGAAATGAAATTTAAATAAAATATAATAAAATAAAATATGCGCTATTATTTAAATGTTAAATTTTTGAAGATTTTTTGCTAACTGTTTGTACTTCAGACAAATATGTTTAATGATATTTAACTAATAAAATGACTGTTTTTATAGCCGGCATTTATAGCCAGCACATTTTGCTATAAAATGTATATCAACCAATTTACTGGGAACAGTTGTGAAAAAGTGATCAAGACACGCACCCTTAAAAGGTTTTGATAATAGTTCTTAAAATATACATACGCCATGTGGCGCACTTAACTCTTAATTCGATACAAATATTGTTCCCAGAGGTAAATTAAATTAAATTCATTTCAATGAAAACTGCACTCAGTTCATTTTAAGGTAATTGGAAACCATCCATCTCTTGTATATGAATTTACAGACTCGTCGTTTTTTTTATTTAGTGCTCGAATTCCGAGGGATTTATTTGCAAATTATATATTGTAAAATCCATTACATCCAAGATTTTTGTCCTCCCTCAATGGAAATAGTTGGCTGGGCAATCAGTTCCTCCGGCTTGCAAATATTGCAGCGCTCTGGTCCTGCTTTATTTAGGTGGCATTTCTTCTGCGACTGGCTCCGCAATTTATACACCTCGATCAGCAGTTGGACGATCGCTAGTGCAACCGAAAAGACAATCAGGTTCTCGATACTGTGTAATAAACGGCCTATTTGATTAAAGTTGCTCATAATGTTCTCATTATATATATCCCACGAAATCAGCGACATTGCGTTAAAATAACAAGCTTAATATACACATAAACTGAACCGGTGTCTTGCGATTTTGAAGTTGAACTGAAAAGCGAACAGAACTCCACTGGCACTTAATACAAAAACCAACACATGGTTAAATCATACACCCAGAAAAAAATCGGTAAAGATGGTAAAATCTATTTCATTTTTGAATTCTATGTAAATTTATGTAAAACAACTTTATTTTCCAAAAATTAAATATTATTATTATTATTGTTTGTAAAACTAGCTTAGTGAGTCAACATTTCTATTGAAAAATATTCAATTAAAATAAAAAGAATTAAGGTAATAATAAAAAAAAGATTTCTGATAATTGTGTTTATTATTTAGGATTCTTTTTGTAAGTGTTAAAATGTCCCAGCTATCAAATTTCGATTTTTAAAGCAAAATATTGTGCAAATGTGTTGCATTTGACTCAGCAGCTTTTCAAGCAGTTGTTTTCATTATCGAATAAATCAAATAGTTATAAACAAAAAACTAAAAAAAAAAAATGTATCTTTAGCTTAGAATTTCCTCGTAAGAAACTGAATTTCCATTCCATTTCCAAAAAAAAAGCCGCACTCAATTAACATTGAACTTTAATACATATATAAATACAGGGCTATGTAATACAATACATATTGGGGATTAGCCTAGCGCGACGCGGATCCCTGAAAGCGGGATCAAAACGGGTGCAATCAGTCTTCATAAAATAATTACGGAAAATTTGTGGGGAATGCTCTAAGGTATCCGCTAAAGCCTAAAAAATAAATTGTGCTACGGAGATTTAGAAACGCAACTAGGCTTAAACTGTTTTAACATATGTGTTCGCTAGCATCTGGATTCTAGCTCTAGAAACGCAGCCGTTGCTGTCCCGGCGTCCGTTTCGGTGTGACTTCGTTGCCATTGGCGGTTTGGTGACGTTTCCTTGGTGTATAGTTGCTGCAAGAGGGTGTATCCAATAGTGGGAGAATGGGAACTACGGCATCTACGTTGGCCTCCTCTTGGGGTGCCTCCTCTGCCGGCTGAGGTGGCTGCTCCTGCGCCACCTGGGTGACATCTTCCTCCGCCTCCTCTTCCTCGGTATTTTCCTCTGTGAATAAAGTGCGACGCACACCGCGTCGGGATGTGGCTGGTGGTGCCTCCTCGGCCTCGTCATCTGTGGTCGGATTACAGCGGCCAATGACACGTTGTCGCGCAGGAATACGGGATGGTTGTGGAAGCAAGCTCGATCGGTTGAGGCTTGTGGGACCCCGATCATACACAACCAAGCAGATCTCAATGCTGCGCACGTTTCGACCGGGCAGCTGGGTCCTGCGATAGCCCAAAGTCAGGTGGACTGTGCAGGATTCGCCCAAATCCAGACCGCCGTCACTGTGATTGTTGTGGCTGCGGCTCTTCAACAGACCAATGGCCTCCACATATTTAAGGGTGTGCAGGGCGTAGCTCGAGGCGCGAGGGGGTGTGACCAAAAGGACTGGGAACATCCGCTCGACCACCTCATCATCGTCGCTCTCGGGACGCAAGTGCATGGTGGTGGAGCGTTCCCGCTCCTTCTGTTCGTACATTCGACGACGGGCCCGATCGAAGGACCTGCCGAATCGCTCGCGCAGGATTATCTCTGTGGCAATGCTGGGGGCCGCCGCCTCATCGAATCGCTCGTGCATGTAGCGATTGGTCACCTGGGTCCTTAGGAATCCAGTGATGGCCGAGTCGCCGCGGACATTGCGGCTGCAGAAGCTCAGAATGCAGTCCTCGGCGAGATCGCGGCGCACGGTGCCATTGTCCACGCCAGCGATAAACTCATGGATCACCTCCAAAGGCGTCCCCTCTGAAAAATATGGAAAAAACCAAAGAATTGCGATTCCTATTGATCATCTTCAACCAGCTGCAGCCCGTGGATATTCACTCACCCTGTCGTTCCGGTGAGCTCATTTCTTAGGTTGAAGATTAATAGACCTCCCGAGGGTGGCAATTTTACGATTTCACTTAGAAAAATATAAATAATTTACAAAATATACTCGGTTTGGACGAAGTTGTTAATACAACGTTGTTTTTGTTAATGAGAGGTGGAGAAACGTCGATGCCAACGTCGGTGACATCGATGTTTTCAAAATATCGATGGTATCTATGTTCGGTGTTTTTCCATCTCTAACTAGTATCCAAGTTCTTTCTCCACTCCCTCCGCACTGTTAACGATACCAATCCAGTTCTAGATCACTGTTATTTTCGACACCATTTCTTAGCTTCCACTCCAATCGTAACGCACTAGTAACCCGATAAAAAATGCAATAGAACGCTTAAAGTAAATTTATAACCACCCTTTAAATTAATTTGACTTGATGCAATGACAGTTTTAAACATTTTTTTCAAACATCTATAGGATATCTATACGATATTTACCGCCAAATACTTCGAAATTAATTAACATTTGTTAATAAGAGGAAATGAAACATCGATGCTAACATCATCAATGTTCTTCCATCACTAAAGTTAAAATATATATAATTATCTTGCTAACAGAAATGTTAAAACTATTCTGCTACCTGCAGTGTAAGCCGCCGCTAACTATCGATAATCCTGGCGTCTCAGCTCAGGGCTGCCGGCATATCTATTTAATTGCTAGATGTAGCAACTTAAAATAAAATTTGCAACTTTTTTTTCGATTTGCTATTAGCAACAAATCTAGCAACTTTTAATTTGAAAAATGGGAAAACATTGATGATCTCAATAAACAAATTGATAAAATTAAATTCTTAAAGTGGGAGTTTATAGACGACACCAGCAAATTTTGGTCGGAAGTTTTAAAGTACAAGGACGCTGCAAACAACAAACCATTTAAAAATTAAGCTAAATTTAGTTATACATTCCAATAATTTAAGTAAAGATTGAAAATAATAAACTTCAATTATTTTAACAGGTATGGATTACAGAAACACGAAAAATGTTGCAATAGTTATGCTCTTCTGTACAAATACGCAAATCACTGGCAATGAAAAGTATTCGGATTTAAGTAAAGCCTGCGAATTGGATTATTATTATTATTTTAAGAATTCTTTAATTCAGTTATAAATAATTGATAATATTCTGAAATGATGTTTCTTTTAATTTTATTTTCTATTTATATGTTCATATTTTTATTTTTAATTTTTGTTTTCTTTAAATATAAATATATATAATGTAATCATATTCATTAAGACACAGAAAACTTGTTATTTATTTGTATATTAAATTTCTATCTTTTCCTTAAATATATGCAGAATTAGCTTAAAAGTTAAATGTTATTGATTTAGCATATTTTTTTCAATTTTCAAAGAATTTTTAGCAATTTTGCTAAATCTGTTTTGCTAGAATCTTTCAATTTTTGCTTGGGAGTTCCTGGCAGCACTGTCTCCGGTAAACGCTTTTAAGCATTTGTGATCAGTATATATCGTAAGCATTCGATAGCTATAGTTGGTATATCTCCCGCCGCCGGATGACAAAGTTGAACAGCTGGTCACACTGCCACATTCGCATCAGCTGCCAAAAAAACTAAAAAACCGCAAGGAAATCGTGCAAAATGTTCAAAAAGTACGTATAGCTTGGGGTTTTCGGCGGGATCAGACTAACCACGGCCTCCGGGTCTATCGATCCATCCAGATTCGAGGAGAAGGACAGCATTTCCAGCATCCAACAGCTGAAGTCGTCGGTGCAGAAGGGCATACGTGCCAAGTTGTTGGAGGCATATCCGAAGCTGGAGACCCACATCGATCTGATCCTGCCCAAAAAGGACTCGTACCGCATTGCCAAATGGTAGGACGACATCATCATTTATCTGACTCTATAACCCCATTGATCGCTATCAAATCCCGCAGCCATGACCACATCGAACTGCTACTAAATGGAGCCGGCGAACAGGTGTTCTTCCGCCATCGCGATGGTCCCTGGATGCCTACCCTGCGGCTCCTGCACAAGTTCCCCTATTTCGTGACCATGCAGCAGGTGGACAAGGGCGCCATCCGGTTCGTCCTGAGCGGAGCGAACGTCATGTGCCCTGGCCTCACCTCTCCGGGCGCCTGCATGACCCCGGCGGACAAGAGCACCGTGGTGGCCATCATGGCCGAGGGCAAGGAGCACGCCCTGGCCATCGGACTGCTTACGCTATCCACGGAAGAAATGTGAGTGCCATTAACCCATTAAAAGCTATTCTAAAACTCAAAACATGGTCGTCTAGGACCCTAGCTATTTCTGGTGCAGCTACCCATCCCCATTTTTTTACCTAGCTATCTTAAACAAAGCTTTTTATAACCTGTATGCAAGGAAATATCCCTAAATCGTTAATAGTTTATTGAGGTCTATCAAACGTTCGTGTTCATAATCTGCTTCTAGTCGAAACTAATAGAACAAATTACTCATTCCCAACACGACCATACTGAAGGTCTTTTTTATTATAGTTTTTGTAACTAATTTAAATAATTCATTTATAACCCAGGTACTGGTCAGCTTCAACAAAGTTAAGTCAAATAGGTGTTTTTTATATCAGTTAACACGGATTTAGGATTTTATTTAAAAAAAAGAGCGAGATTCGCTCTCCATAAAAAAGTTAAAATAAATATATGCTCTTCATTACCTACTTACATATCTAAGACCAATGGCATAATAGCTTACATTTAAAACCTCAATGTCAAAGACGCCAAGTTTCTTATTGCAATTGTCGACTGCATATTTCCTATATATGATATAAATAATAGGTGAACCCACATTTCTCTCCCCATTTCTATAGTCTGGCGAAGAACAAGGGCATCGGCATCGAGACGTACCACTTCCTCAACGACGGCCTGTGGAAGTCGAAGCCCGTGAAGTAGGCGAAATAGGAATCTGCACATGCACTTTTTAGTCTTCTATGTCATGAGAGCAAAGAATGGTTTTTGATATATGCAACTGAATCCTGTTTATTATTTTTTTCTCTCCTAATTTTACTCTGTCAGTTAAACTATTTAAATCAATGCGAAATATAATTAATGGCATTTAAATCGAACAGAGAGAGAAAAGAGAAAGAGAGAGCTGGAAAGAAGGAAACCACCTGTAGAAATGGTCCAGGTGAACTATGATTTGAACCCCAATTTGGGCAGGTCCAACAAATGAATTGGAAAGTTAATGGTTTGGCAGTGTCCCTTCTGTTCGAGTAAACAGTAAACTGGATACCTATAACTCCTTTTGTTCATTGATTTATCGAGAAATCACTAAAATTAAGCCTGCAGCTTAGAGTTTTGCCAGGGCTGCAGACAATTCCTAGGAACATCTCAAGGTTAATGCTAAATATGTGGTACTTGTAAACTGAGTAATATGAACTAAATGACCCATTTTAAACACTGAGTTTTATAGATAAGGATATGGGGGAAATTTTATAACATGAAAGAATGTGTATAAAAAAGAGCTTTATACCTAAAGGTTTAGTTTTTAGTTGTTTTGTTTCAAAATCAAGGAAATAAAGCTTCGCAAAACGTAACACTATGATATTTTTTTTTGGTTTGGGTTTTGTTTCTTTCTCAGCATAAATTATTAAAAACCATAGCATACTTTCTGCTAAAGACAAAAAGTGAGTGTAATTTTTGTCCGAACGATAAGAAATTTGGTATGTGGGTGGAAATTTAGAAAGCAGATCTAAATGCTCTATCTTTTAGAATCTAGCAGCCTCCCTGGTTTTCTCTTCAGTTTTCAGCTGGGCGATAAACGGTACAATCGGATCAGCTGATTTGCAGACATGCGCAATCCTGTCGCCTAACGGTACTCCATGCGCACTCCGCCGTTAATGGAGAAAGTGCTTTCCTTTCGCGTCACACAGCATTTGTCGCATCCAACGACAAGTGCAGCGCATTTTCCCCCGGAAAAAAAAGAAAGACAGCAGGAAAAACCACAAGTGGTGGCTGCTTAACCGATACCAAGTATTATGGCCATATTCGAAAATAAAAATGGTAATTCCCGATGAGTAATCACAGTGAAAAGTATTGAACAGTGCTGCAAAAATTTCTTAACATATGGATTTAATTGAAAATGAACCGTTGCAGTGCTTGCTGCATTGTTCGCTTGTGTATGTGTGTGTGTGAAAGTGGGAAAAGTTTTTCAAGGAAAACGGATACACACTGTTTGAACTTTCCGAAGGTGCACAATTGCAATGTGTGTGCAAAAAGTTTTTTGAAAAGTGCAAAAGTGACGTGACGCGAAAACACGACATATACAAGCTCACAAACTTTTCGACATGTGTGTGCGTGGGTGAATACATATGGCGGCAACATAACACATACGTCTACAAAACATCCTTCCTTTACACTTACTGTATTATTATATCCTTTGTATGTATTGATTTTACTACCATTTTTTAGGCGCTAATTGAGTTGATGTTGTTATTTGCAATGGTGGCCTGAAGCAGCAACAACAAAGCACCCACACCAGCGAAAAGGACTTTTAGCCCACACACACACACACTTGTAAAAGGAGAGTGTTAGAAAGCAAGCGGCAATATGGAGGACCTCTTTTTACTGGTTATCAAGGAGTCAACGGGAACCAAACACAATGCACTGCGACAAACGGCGCAAATCGCTTACGGTATGTTTTTTTTGCCATATGTGTGAATTACATTTACCGTTAACAAGAGAAAGTAAGAAAGAGCTAGGAAAAGGAGAGAGCAGCGCCATTTCCTTACTTCCCTTCTCGCTTTCTCATCTCCATTGTGGCTTTCATTGTGGCTTGGCCAAACGTTTGTTGTTTACCGTTAGTTGCTACGTCCTTTGTGTATATACCCTGCCATTTCCCAGTGCTGCATTTCGGCATTGTTGAGTTCCCATTTAAATAAATAAAAATATATCACTGGAAATTTTTTTTTTTATTTTTCACTGTTTCTTATTTTCTTCAAAACGAAATTGAAGCTTGTATTTAATTTAACAGGATGCTCTACTCTCCCAAATGTAATTATTAAAGTTAGAAAAGTTCATATGTATTTATTTTATAAGTAATTTGGTTTCATAGTAAAAATAACATGAGAAGGTAAATTTTAAATAGCGTTTATATAAAAATTTGTAATAATTTGTTTAAAAATCCCCACCATTCATAAGTAGTACCTGAGTAGTTGTCCTAAATTCTTATAAAAGTCCAAACAAATTCTATTCGAATTTGGTTGAATGAAATTTCGTAGCCCCCGAATAAACTGCATATTTTTGGAAGAGCATTTCAACTGTGGGACACGACTGAATATTTTCTTTATTTCCCTTTGATTTTCCGACTCTTCAGCTGGCTTTTGTGTTTTTCTGCGTTGGCGTTGCAGGAAAGTAGGCAACGATTTGCGGGCGGAAAAATGTGGGAATTCCCGCATATCCGTTCGCCTTATCGGGACTGATTTTACTGCCTGCATTAGTTACATACTTGCGTGCCTATAGCGATAACCGTTAATCGCGGCGACTTACCACTAATTCCGGCCGTAGCTTTTCGCACACAAAAGAAAAAACCATAAAAAAATAACAATGTAATACATATATTATTTATTGGTATTATAAATGACTATCTAGTATAATATTCTGCAAATAGATTAAGTGTTTATATGCAGACGATAAGGATATTGTTTTGAAATCATATAATTGACTAGAAAACGGAAATATTAGGATATTAAATTGATATTAAAAAAACATTTGAAAAATAAATTTCTTATTATGGATTTAACTACAAAATAATATACTGAGATGAAAAATAAGTTTTTTATATGTTACTATATTATTTAAAAATGTAAATATGAAAAAATATATCAAACAGATTTAACCCATATTAATAAGAAAACCAATTAATTGAGGACCTCATTTTGTTCTCCCATCCAGACAAACTCTACCGCCAGCATGGAATCCATCGGGATCCTTCGCACGAGCTACGCTCCGTTTGCTTTACCGCCCTGCAGATGGCGCTGGACACGAAGCGGCCCAAGTTCATCACGATGGGACTCAACGGGCTCCACGTAAGTGCACCGTCCGGAAACGGCGATTATCGGGAGGGGTAATGGTAATGGGGGGAACAATGGCCATAACAACCACTGACACACATTTTCCGGCCGGAACTTCCGGCGCACAAAGCGGATTTATCATTCCGTGTGCACACACTGGCCAAAGGACATGGGAAATGGGATTCGGAACATGGGACATGGCATATGGCAGATGTGGGACATTGGGGCCATTTGTGGGCACTGGGCGGAATCGCCTAATTGCTGGGAGTCCTTGGGGGTCGGAAGTGACTTTTGTTTATGACTGCTTAACAATATGGTAATCAATAATTCCGGATTTGGTCCTGCACTTTGCTGTTTGGCCTTTGCTCTGGCTATTTTTATACCATCGCCCTCTACTCGTCCAAAGAATAAATGAAAAATCAAGGATAAAATGTAACTGAAAGGAAAGCTGATTTATATTACATCCTTGATCTTTTATTTTTTCTTTTCAAAGTTTTAGTTTTGTTAACATTGATTTGGTTTTATATATTTATATCTAATATATGTTTGTTTATACATTTGATTAAACCCTGCTTTTCATGTGTTTATTTTTTATGATCTATTTAATACGCTTCTATAATCCTGATTATCTCTTTGCTATCCTTCATGTCTAACATATTGTTATGACATATTCTTTATTTTGCTATCTTTTCTATTCAATTACAGTATTATTCCGCTCCCTTAACTTAACTTAATTTTAGTAATTACTCCACTTATAATGTCCATATTGTCAGACAACCTCTGCTAATCCTGTTAATCCCGTTTTGCCATCCCAACAGCGCGTCATCAAGGACGAGCGCTTCTACATCGGCCTTGAGCCGGAGGACGACTCCGTGTGGCTGCCATCGCAGCTGCTGAGGGCCACCAACGGCATCCTGCCGTCGACGAGCAGCGAGGACACGGTGGTCAATGTGCTGCGCCTCTTCCTGGCGATGGCCTGCTCCCCCGCCTGCACTCTGAACGGCCGCCTGCTCATCGAGATCCTGTCCAGATGCGGCGAGTGCTGGGAGATGGGCTCGCGGGCCACCAAGGCCGCGTCCTTGGCCGCCGCCTCCCAGTGTCTGCGCACCTTCTGCGCGTTCCTCATCGAGGAGGCCGAGGAGGTGAAGAAGACGGCGCCCGCCGGCCTGATGACGCAGACCCAGGCATCCGCCGTCTACAACGAGGTCATCCCGGTGATGCAGTGGCTCTGCAGCCGACTGGTGGAGCCCAATGTGAATGCCTCGCCGAATAAGAAGTGCGAGAACCACAGCTCGCTGTACCTCACCGAATGCATCCTCACTCTGAGCTCAGCCCTGCCCCGGAATGTCCATGCCAATCCGCACTTCACCTCGTTTCTCTGGCAGAAGTTCTGTCCCACTTTGGCAGCGGCCCTGGGCTCACCCGGCAGGATCAACCTGGACAAGAAGTTCACCTACAAGTGAGTGTGAACTTTTTAAATCATCTAAAACGGTTTCCAGCATACTTGTAAACATCTTAATGGTTAACGTGGTTTAAAGACCTTCCTAATACATTTAATGTGTTTTAACCTAAATAACTTATTTTTCTTTTAGGGATGCCCTGCACATGATTGAGAACGAGGCACGTGGCTTCTTCACGGGGCCAGGCTTGGATGGTCCGCAGGCCCGTTGCGTCTACTTGACGGCCATCCAGTTACTCCGGATCGCCGGCGCCCATGGCTCCCTGCGTCCCATGCTGGAGGCCCTATTCCACCGGATGCTCCTGCTGCCGGCTCCCCAAAATCGCACAGAGCCACTCCGCTGCGTAAGGGAGATCTTCAAGAGCCCGGAGCGACTGATCGATCTGGCGGTGATCCTATATGTGGACAAAAACACCGCCCAGGGATGCAGCGATGAGATGGCGTTGTTCCGGCTGTGAGTTCAAAGATATTTTTTCTTTTTGCATTAATCTTTGAAGACAAAGCTACTCCCTTAATGCATAAATAAGGATATACATAAAGTTGAAGTCATGTGTGTGCGTCTTATTTTAACAAAGTTACAACGAAAGAACTTTTGAAAAATGTTTTATATTTTGTCAAATTCTTCAAAACGCAAAAACACAAAAATTATTATTATTATTATTATATTATATATTATTATTATTTTCAATTTAATGTGATTATAAAGAGATTCATTGGATATAATTATCGTTAATTGAAATCGCGTTGGAGTATATTTAATTATTTAGATGCTTGAGAGGAATGTCATTATCCCATCATCAATTTGCTGATCGAAGCCTTATTTTCCTGTTGATTACTTTATAATCGCTGGATGTTGTTGCTCTTGCTTTATCCCACTCTGTAATAATATTTATTTTTATCATGTTACAGCTTGGTTGACGCAATGGAGGAGTGCGCCTATGGAGCCAGCGGCGTGGGCTCAGCCACGGAGGCCAGTCTGCAGGCCAGTGTGGAGTGCATGGTGGCCCTGCTGGACAGCCTGCAGGTGCTGTGCAGCGGCGAGCTGACCGAGTCGATGATCAGCGACCAGATCGTGCAGGTGGTCAACGGGCGGCACGACCTGCTCAAGGACGCGGACTACTCCGGGCCACTGACCTACCAGAGCATGGCCCGTCTGCCGGCTCCCTATCGCGATGCCATCGTGGAGTTCCGGCAGAACGTGTTCGAGACCTCGTCGGGATCGGAGAGCGAGGGCGAGCCGCCGCACGAGCAGGATGCGGCCTCCAATGGCTCCGGGGACACCGAGGGACCCGAGGACGACGACCCCAGCAGTTCCAGCGACGAGACGTCGCGCGTGGAGAACCGCTGGCCCTACTCGCACCTGGAGGCCCCCGTGATGCCCATTCGGACCGACAGCGACAATGATCGGCAGCATGCCCGGGACTTTGCCCGGGCCTTGAGGCAGGATCTGGTGCCAAAGCTGCTGCGGCTGCGCAGCTGCGTGGAGCTGGACGAGGCGATGCAGGAGTTCGCCTCGGCCGTCTGCCAGGAGAACAGCATGAACTTCTCGGACTTCGACTACAATCTGACGGCCATCAATGCGGACGGGATCTACCTGGCCATCTACTCCTCGCTGCTGCTCAGCCTGCAGCTGATGCGGGCCGGCTACTACGAGCAGGTGGCCCAGGGCATCTCCCACAAGGACATCCTGGTGCCCATGTCGGAGCAGCAGTTTGTGACCTCCGTGCAGAATACGGGCGTCCTCGTCTATCTCTCCTCGCCGTGGCTGTGCGAGCTCTACCAGTCGGTGACCGTGTGCAATATCCTGGACGCCATGCCGCGCCAACAGCTGGAGGGGATGGGTCCACGCTGCGCCCTCGTGGACATGCTGTGCGATGCCGGAGGACTGGGCGCCACCCAGATGCTCTCCGAATGGCAGCGCCTGCAGACGGCCAATGTGAAGCACAAGGAGGAGGAGCAGCTCCACGACAAGCGCAGGGAAGCGGCCAAGAAGCTGTGCCGCCGCCTGCTCACCTGTTGCTGGGACTCGATGGTCATCGTGCTGAGTTCGGGACTGGGGGATCTGCAGACCAGTTCCGCCTCCAACAAACTGGTGGCTCTGTCCAAGCGAACACTGAGGGTCAAGGCCAAGGCGAATAAGTCGAATGGAGAGGCCCTGTATGCCATGTGCCTGGATGGGTTGCATTCGGTAGGGACTTAATACTAATACATATATCCTAATTCCTTACTAATACCAGACTTTCTTTATCACCAGGCCGCCACGCTCAGCAACAGCTTGAATCTGCAGCACTTGGCCGGGAAGATTCTCAATCTGCTGGCTTCCAATGTCTGCCAGACCTCCGGACCCCGCATCTCCGCCAGTCAGGCCATGTCCATGGACGTGGTGCTCACCGGTGGCCTGAATCTGGGCAGCTACAGCGCCGACTGCTGGCCGAGCATCTTCGCCGTGTGCCGGCATGTCAGCCAGCTGGAGCACGAGATCTTCAGCATGCAGAACCCGGCCATTTCCGCCTCGCCGGGCAGCAGTCGCCGGGATCTGGAGACGGGCGAGAAGCTGAGCAACGGCAATGCCCAGGACAAGCTCAATCTCTCCTCCATACCCATCGATGACGATGAGACTTGGTAGGGAAATCTATCTCCTGTAATTTACTCCCAAATGCTGATCGATTCTCCTCCTTAGTGTGGACGTGTACAGCTTCCTGCAGGCGCCGATGCAGAGTCCCAACACGAACATCACCTCCATCCTGAAGGTCTACTCGGGAACCAACGAGACGGTGCTGCTCAGTCAGAGCGACACCTCCAAGGTGCTCTGCGCCCTGTCCCACCAGGCGGAGAACCTCTTTGGAGACGCCGCCGAAAGGCTCAGTCTGCCCTCGCTGTGCCAGTTCCTCAAACACTTGTGCCGCGCCTCCAGGGAGCAGCTCTACAAGAGCCAGGTGGCCCGCAAGGGCAGCCGCATCTGGTGGCCCAGCAAGGGCTGGAAAAAGCTGGACTCGCTGCCCATGTCCCTGCTCCTCCACCGTATCGGAGATGTCACGCTCAAGGTGTTTCGCAGCTCGCGGCCGCTGCTGCACGTGCTCAAGGTCTGGGCCATCACAGGACCACATCTGATGGATGTAAGTGCATTTAAAACCCATCGCATTTCAAATACTCGTTTTCTTTTATAGTCTTTTTATGTTGGAATGGCTGTTGGGTTTTTATGATGCATCAGGCTATTTTTATGTTTATTTTATGATAACCTCATAATTACCTCCTTTTCATGGCGACGTTAAATTTGGCACACAAGTTTTACTTCATTTCGCTGATATAAAATCTTTATAAAACAGCCAAAGATTATTTTATTTCTATAAGAAAGATATTCCCTTGAAAGTTTCTTGGTGAATACTCAAAAACATTGTGCTATTGTTTAAAAAAAATTATCCCTCTCTGAGCATGTGTTTTTTTAAGTTTAAAAACTAAAACCAATGCAAATTTTATTGGTGTTTTGTTGAGACCATTATTCTATTAACCATTAAAGCTCCCAATTTAGCTTTAAAATTGGGTAATAGACTGTTTTAAACCTTTTTTTGTGAACGTTTTATATTTGTTTCTTTCGTTACTCTTTATACTTATTTTGTTGTAATGTCGTATTATTCCCTATCCTTTGTGGCACCTAACTAACTATCGAAATAAGGTACCTAACTAAATCATTTGCAATTTGAAGGCCGCCTGCCACCGCGACCGTATGATCTCGAAGCGGGCGATCGAGTACATCCACGACATAATTACCGCCCTTCTGGTGGAGCAGTCGGAGCTGCCGTACTTCCACTTCAACGAGGCGCTGCTGAAGCCGTTCGAGAATCTGCTGAGCATGGACACGGACGTGGATGTGCAGGACCAGATCGTGGCCTGTCTGTACGAGGTGGTGGAGGCGCATCGCACGGAGATCCGCTCCGGGTGGCGACCCCTGTTCGGAACCCTTCGGAATGCCCGCAGCCGGATGCTGAACATGAGCAACATCATCGACATCTTCCGCGTCTTTCTCGACTCGGACAACACGCTGGTGTTCGCCAACGCGGGACTGGACTGCATCCTGTGCCTGCTCTCCTACCTGGAGATCTCCGGCGGGGGGAATAACAACGCCTGCTCCGGTGGAGGTGGAACTGCAGCGGGAGGAACGGGATCGAGTGGCGCGGGTGGACAACAGGAGGAGGACAACACCTTCCGACCGACGGACTTCCTCCACGAGACCTTGCGCTTCCTGGAGCGCTGCTCCAGCATCCTGGGCTTCATGCACAGCATGCCGAAGTGCCCCAACTTCCACTCGACGTACAAGATCAAGGGCATCTCCTACACGCACATCATCGACGCGAACATACCCAGTTCGATGGAGAACTTCACGTACTTCGGTAACGACTATCTGCAGACGCGGAACGAGCAGTACATGATCTCCTACCGATCGCTGCACATCGACAAGGACACCATCGTCAAGATCGACGAGATGGACAAGCCGTCGGGGGTGCTCAAAGTGTGGTTCCTGCTGCTCGACGGACTCACCAACTCGCTGATCGTCTGCCCCTACTCCCACCAGGCGCCCATCCTGCAGACGATCTTCAAGCTGTTCAAGAACCTGCTCGCCAGCCCGGGCATCGACTTCGGTTTCTATTGCATCAACCACCTGCTGGTGCCGATGATCCAGGACTGGCTGCGGTACATCAACAAGACGGGCTCCTCCTGGCAGCTGGTGGAGAAGAACTTCAAGCACTGCTGCTGCATGACCACCGACCTGGTGGTGGAGTTCATCGAGAAGTCGGTGCCGGAGCAGCGACGTCTGGGGGCGGGCACCAAGACGCGATTGGCGCAGATAGTCCACCCGGCGGACAACCTGCTGTACTCCAAGCTGAAGTTTGTAACGGAGAGGATTGAGCGGGAGCAGCAGCAGCAGCAGCAGCAGCAGCAGCAGTCGCTGCCTGTCCAGGATCAGGGATGTGGCTACAGCCAGCAGTACGACAGCAGTTCCAGCTCCGCCAGCGAGGAGCAGCAGAAGAACGGGGGAGGAGGAGGAGGAGGAGGAGGAGGTGGCGGATCTAATCTTATCGAATCACCCACCAAGATCTCGGGCTCGGCCACGCTGGCCCTGAAGCAGCTGCTCCTGGTCCTCATCGAGTGTGCTGCCCAGTCGCAGGAGGCGATTGCGAGGATCTCGGTGTCCTGCCTCAAGCACGTGATCCTCTCCACCGGCATGCTCTTCAACGAGTCCCAGTGGATGATAGCCTGCTCGGCCATCCATCGGGCCTGCACCGTAACGATTGCCCCACTGCGTCAGCTCTCGTTTGCCTTCCATGAGAAATCCAACAGCTTCTACGGCGACTGTGCCAACGTGAAGGTGGCCGCCCGGCGGGACAGCAGCCTCGAGGAGCTGGCCAGGATCTACGCCCTGGCGCAGCAGGTCTTCCTCTCGGACAATCAGCGGGAACCGGGCCAGAATCAGGCGCCCACGCCCAGTGCCTCGCAGTGCAAGTTGTCCGACGACAGGAGCTACTCCTTCCTCCTGTACCCACTGAACAACGGCTTCAACTCGAACCTGGACAACTTTGTGATCCGGATTCCGTTCAAGAACCTAGTGGTGGGCCTGCTGGCCAACCAGATGCTGCTCCAGCTGGTGGCCAAGCTGCTGCTGTCGCGGTTGAAGTGTGTGCCCCAGGCGGTGTCCACCTGCATCTTCGACAACTATGCCGCTTCGGCGGCCTCGCCCAGTCACGACTACGACCTGGACTTCCGCTCCAAGGAGATCCTGCTGCGCTGCGTCAAGCAGTACCTGATGTCCGCCCTGGAGTTCGACTCGCGACCCGGCCTCAAGTTCCTCATGCAGAAGGTGTCGAACATTGAGTACGCCGCGAATCTGTACAAGCAGATGACCTCCTCGTGGATGATCTACTACATAGCGCTGGTGGACTCGCATCTCAACGACATTGTGGTGTACAATCTGGGTCCGGAGGACCTCAACTTTATCCTGGAGTCCTGCTCCCGCCTGAATACCACCACGGTGAAGAAGAAGGAGAACTTTGTGAGGTATCTGTTCTGTCTGCAGGACGCCTGGAATCTGGTGTGCGAGCTCTATCTGAGTAACTCTGCCCTCCATGAGATCGAGAGTGGATCGGGCAAGCTGCGCCAGAAGCCACCGCAATTGCACCACCATGCGCAGAGCAAGCCCATGTGCATCTCACTGAATGGCAACGGAGATGCCGAGATGACGGAAACGGGTTCCGGATCGGGTTCGGGATCCGGTTCGGGTTCCGGGAGCAGCACCTCGCCCAGCAAGTGCGTCCAGCTGCAGGAGGAGGAGAACGTGACCATGACCACGCTGATCAGCGAGTTCCAACCGAAGTGCCGGAGCAATCCGTTCGACACCAATCGGCAAGCCAAGTCCTCGGAGGCGGAGTCCATCTCCCCGGAAATCGAACAGCAGCGGGCCAGCAGCATCCTGAAGGACTCGAACTACAAGAGGGCTGCCTTGGCCCAGCTGGTGGTCGCCTCCATGGAGCTACTGCGTTCGCTGCCCGGTGAGGCCGAGGAGAACCTCAAGCTCCTGATGACCCCGACCATTCGCGAGGCCTTCCGCCTCGTCCAGCTGCAGGGCAACGAGCTGAAGGTCAACCAGTTTTAGGCCATGCTTGTTGAGTTTTATTTTGATCTGTAGGCGCAGCCCCTGCCCCTACCAAAGGATCCTTCCTCCCCCTTCCAGAAGTCCCGCAAAAGTAATCCCGATCCCGCTCCTGCTCCTGCTCCCGAATGGCTAACTTACAGCTACGTCTGCATCTCATGCTCTCTCTGTCTCACTATATATATCTGTCTCTCTCTCTGTCAGTGGAAGGTTATTGCTTCAGTGCGGCCAACTTCGATTATAACGCGAATAGATCAAATGATAAAGCCTATAAATGTGTGAATGTAGCCTATGTCGTCGTATAATCATATCTAATTATGGTGTCTAAATGGATTTCCTTCAGAAAACTTTATGTAATGCCTGTACTTCATGACCTAAGATTGTTTCAATCAATAACTTGCTATCAGTATTATCTTCTTAGATGAAAGAACATTTTTCTAAGTAAAGTATTCGTAAAATGTATTAATAATTAACTAATGGAACAGGTACTACAATATATAATCAGACACATCAAAGTTGTAATTTTTAGAAAATATCAAGATATATTTAAGCAGCTTGTAACGACGTTCTTACTTCATTTGTTTCTATTAATTCTACAATATTGTCAGGTTTTGTTTATTTAAGTCGTTGTTTGATGAAGTATTCGAAAACTAAGAGTTATAATAACTTGTATGCCTTACATGCAACGTTGGCCACACTGCACGCAGACCCTCTAGCTGTCCCTCTCTCTCTCGCCGGCAGTCCCCAGCACAGCAGGCAAAACCATTTCAAAGTAAAAGCTCAACATGCCAGCACAAAAAAGCAAAACTATCGAAAGTACAACAAGAACAATGTTGCAAGGATATCAGTTATATAGGATGTCATCTTGCGATTAGAGGATGATGATGATGAAGATGACGAAGAAGCGTAGACAACGTAGTCCTGTACATTAAATTTAGTCAAGACTTTCTCACACTTAGCCCCTGCACCGCCCCCTGCCCCCCGCTCCCTTCTTCCCTCTAGCCCCAAAAACCACGCCCCCAATCCCAGCACTTTTCGACTTCGAATATTGTAAAGATGTATCAGCGAGCACCTGCCCCGCCCTAAAAATCAGTATATTATATACATATATATAAATATATATTTATAAATTAAGAGTGTAAACTTATAGCGAATGTTAACTAACACAAAATCAGTGCCGCCCATTAATCCACGATTACCACCATTAAAGATTAGATCACACAAGCATACACATAGAGCCTATACTAAAAACATATGTGTGTCCAGTAGTCCCGCGCTGCCTTTAAAAAATACTTGCATACTTTTGTACCAGTGTGCGTACCTAAAAAAGAGAAAAAATATGGAAAATATCGAAAGCAAAATAACCGAAACAAATTCTAGCCACCTTGCTGCACTATCGAAGCTTATTAGCCTACATTTTCACGCCCCCACACACACACACACACACATATACACATGCATACCACATAATATCAGGGATCAGAAAAGAAAATGGGGAATATGAAAAAAAACTCTAGGTTCTCCTGTCTCTGTCCCACCATCGATTTGCCCGCGCTCCCAGCTAATAGCTATAGCGATAAAGATAACGATACCGATACCTACAGTTATATGCCTATATAAAGATCTAAAGAGTTATATATTGTACTTATATGTATTATAGTTGCCACTTGGGTATAAATGTTGTAAATGTCTAACAAAGGAAACATTTTTATATGTGAAAACTATTAGCAACAGCGCTACAAATCTATACTATAAATATAATTATATACACATATACATTTATTTTCGCTTCGTCGTATACAGTATACAGTATATAATATATATAATATATAGAGAACAATGTACTTGTGTTATTTACTTGCCCATCAACTCTCTCAATCTATCTCTCTCTATTGACTTGTAAATGTAAGTGCGAAGAGTGCAGTTGCAGAGGCCCCGCAGAAAGTGTAGGAAGAAAAGATCGCGATCGCGCTAGGCTAGTACTAAAACTCTCCAAGAGTGCATTTGTAACATGAATGAGAATAAACGATTCCACAATGCTTTCGCAACTTTACTAAACAATCGTAATATGTCTTTGTTTTAATGCGGAATTAAAAATGGAGCGCTAAAAAATGGTAGCTTTTGAAGATAACAGTATCTGCAGCGTTGCCAGATCATCAGTCAAACGTGATCCTGATCGTTTATTGTGCACATGTATTTTGAAATGTAACAACAGACAACACTTCTGTTTTTAAATTTTAAAAATATTCTTTCAGGAAAATGATTTTGTTATTGATTGCAGTTTTAAATAATATATAAGTATTTGATAACGAATGCAAGTAGCAGTCCCAAAAAAGCTCCACAAATAGTGGAGTTTAAAATACTGGTAACTGGTTCGAACGTCTGGCAGCGTTGGCGCAGAAGCGTTGGCAGTTGGAAAACTGGTTTGGTACTACCATTTTTGGTATCTTTCGCTTTCCCAGCTGCGCGGTCACTTTGACAACGGCTCCAATTTATTTGCCGCCTCAATTTGTCGTCGCCACTCGCGATATTCACGTCGTCAGTGCGGAACCTGCCGTCCCCAGAATAAATAACTCCCACATTTCGTCTTCCGATTTTCCGAATAAAGTATATCTCAATCGCTGCCGGCTTTAAAATATATTTTTTAACGCGTGTGTTTTTTTTTTGGAGTTCCTGAGTGTGTTACTTCGATTTTGGGGCCAGCAAAAAGTGCTGAAAGTGCTCGTGGGCTCACAAAACGCTGCACCTGTCTCACCTGAGCGCTTCAAGCCACAAAAGTGTAAAGTGCAGCGCGACTCTTTGCTTTTCAGCGGTTTTTTTTTCTATTTTTGTTATTTCGAGATTCGAGATTCAGCAAGAATTCTGCGAGCGTGTGCGACTGTTGTTATTGCTGCCGCGCTCTAATTGCCAGGTTTCGTGTGGAGAATTCTTCGTCCGCTTCTTTTTCATCTACTTGGGACGCCCGCACCGCAAATGAGGTAAAAATAATAAATAAACTAAGAAAAGACTAGGGCTAGCAGCACGAAAATTGCACCACCATGAAGTACACAAAGAAAAGAAGTTCTGTAAATTTGCACAGAAAGAAGAGTTCTTTTATTATCACAAGTCTTTTCGAATTCTAAACATTTTTTAAATCTTGAAATAAGCTACTTATTTCCAAGAGCAATTTGGAAACTACTCCTTTTTTGTATTTTATAGCTTTTAATAAATATTCAATCAAAGAATATTTAACATTCAATTTTAAATGCATATTTAAAACCCAAAATATTAATATGCAATTTAAGGTGCATTTTAAAGGCCATCAAATTGTTTGGGAAATAAATAAAATGTTCATTTGTTTATTAAATTTAGTTATTATAAAGACAAAATTTGTTCCCAAAAGAATATGACATTTGAAGACATTTCTCATATTTGTCTGTGTACTTTTCTCAACAATTTATGTTAGCGTTTGAACATGTAATTGAATGCCTTGGTTTTTCTGTTATTGTTGGTACTATATTGTTGTCTTGGTAGCCGTCATCTGTAAACCGCTTAACGGGCGACACAATTTTCAGATATTAATAAATAACGCGTTAATTGTCGCCCGGCCTTCAACTGATTCGTTTGGTATTGTTACCCATATTATTATTGTAGCTGATGTGTCTTCGTGTTCGATGTGCTCTAAATACTTTGAGGTTCACGGAGAAGATCTGGAGTTGTGAGAAGAAGAAAGTTCTTACTGCCCTCTTTAGTCACGAATCAATGTCTAGACCCAACAATTTGCGAATTTGCCTCACAATATAATACAAGATAATATATATCTTTTTCTGTTATTTATATTTATCTTATTTATATCTGCTGTTTTCCCGGAAAACATAAACACTTAGCGCTGCTAAGCAACTATCTAAAAAAAAGACCTCCAATAAAAAATTAAAAAATAATCTTAATTTATCTAGCGATGATTGATGATAAATAATAATTGAAAAACTAAAGTTGGAATGCCCAACGAGAAAGAATTCTTTATCAAACGGCCTTCCATGAAATTAAGTTAATTGCATTTGAACTTCATTGGGAAATACTTAAAATGGAAATACATGGAAAATGTAGGTGAAAAAGCGTACCCAAGACCAATTCGGAATGGAAAACAATGGCCAAAGGAAAATGTGTGTTAGGAGTCTGGCCCTCGGCTGATAAACGAGAATCTGTAAGACCGCCCGTAGAATCGTTTACACAGCGGTTTCCTTGAAAATGAGCCAAAGCCTCGTTATGATTGATGGACTGGCTAACTGATTGGGCCGCCTGATTGATCATTGCATCTTGGCTGGGCCGCTGCTTATGCAATCCCCGCCAGCAATTTGGACACTCGAGCCGCAGACTCGCACTCACCTGGTGAGCACCTGGCCAATGGGCCTGCGGTGGGTTAAAGACACCACACCAGACGAGCAATAACAATGCCAGGCACACTTTGGCTCGGACATTTTACCATTTCACAAAGCGGCGACTTTCGAATGAGCGCGGCTTGTGGGCCAATCGGTTAATTGCATTTCCTGGACACCTCGTCATCGTCATCGCCGTCGTCATCGTCGTCGCATCGTGAATACCCATCATTCCCATTCCCATTCCCATTCCCATTCCCATTCCCATTCCCATGATGATGGGGCGTTAATGGTGCTTTAATTACCCGGACCGTTTGGCAGGGATCTCGGGATCTTGGATCTCGGGACCCGCATTGCATTGCATTGCACATGCAAATTGCCAAATGGAAAATGCCAATTCACGTTGCGCGTATCTCATAGATACACAAAATTGAAATTATAATAAAAAGCAAAGAGGTAAAAAACAGTTGCCGCCGCTGCCTTCGGCTGCCCAGGCTGGCTCTCAAACTCGGTTCGGCTCAGCTCCTTTTGTAATTCAAGCCACCGCACCACCAGCTGCACCACACACAGAGAAAATCCTTTCGCAACAGATATTAATCTACATATTTAATAACAAAAATAATCCTTCCTTTTTTTTATAAACCTTAATTGATATCATCGAGCAGAATATTCAAATTTGTAACCTGAAAGGTAGATTTCTTAATTATGAATATCAAACTGGCTGAAAAGTATGTCCTGAATTCTTATTTCTCCTACTTTTCTATTTGTTTAAATATTATTTTTAAATAAAGAAGTTCTTAAAAGTTTCATTTTTGTGAACAATTAGGCATGATATCCAGAAGATTATTTTCAAATTGTTTTGTTATTTTCTTTAGTAATATGTATATATATGATCACTTATTTAGGGACTTAACATTTATGTTGATAGGCATATATCTAGCTCCTCTATCTTTCTATTTATTTGAGTTCACATATTGGAACACATATATTTAATATATGTCCGTCCTAATTGTTTTCGGTGCAGCAAACCAACTGCCTGGGCAACCAGTTCGCCTCGCCGCCCAGTTAGCCTCAGATGGCATTTTTGCCAGGCGGACCTGGCGGACAAACAGAAGGACGGACTTTCGGCGGCGACTCTCGGACTGGTTGGGTTTTCCACTGCGACTGCGACTGGCATTTGTGGCATAGGATAAGCCTTTTAGCCAACTTAACCCACTAGCAACCATTGCTAAATTAGCGAAAAGTAAACGTTTGCTTAGTTGTTTGTTTTTCTTAAGAGTAATTAGGGCATAATTGTTATGGCATTGCACTCAGTTATGTTTCATGATTGCAAAGATTTTGCATAAATTCTTTAACTAAGTTTACAAGCTTCTTGCTTAGTAATTATAATAATTAATGTCGTATAATTTCCATGGTATTTGTTTAAATTGCTTTTCTTTTATAAAAAAAAAACTGAAGTTCTTCAAGTTCTTAGAATAGCAAAGCTTCTTAATGGGGAAAATTATAATAATCGTAGTGGGAAAGGGAGGAAGAACAAAGCATAATGGGAAGGGTTAATCCCCAGGAGATCTAGGGTAGCAATGGGTATTCCTGGCTACTTCTGGCCATTGCCCTGAGCCGCTCTAGAATTCCCCAGATATGTTAGATTTCGCTGCAACTTTCGCTGTGGCGAGGAGATGATGATCTGCAGATGGCTTCGGCAAAAGCCGCGCCCATCCAATCCAGTTTGTACCTCCATCTGTTCCTCTCCGGCGCCCACTGAAAAATACCCAGAAGTGGCAGCTGGGCCGCCAGCTGTGGCTCCATCTCCATCTCCTGCCCCCCGTCTCCATCTCCATCTTCTGCCCCCCGTCTCCATCTCCATCTCCTGCCCCCCGTCTCCATCTCCATCTGCATTTGAATCTGAATCTGAATCTCCTTCGCCTTCGTTGAGTTTTGGCAGCTGTTTCGCGTGGGCAACTTGGACAAAAAGGGATTGGGTAGAGGGGTACACAGGGAAAAAAACATTACAATATCACAACATCAGCTACCCATTGTCAGCTTAATTTTGTCATATTCATAAGGTAAATAAGCAAAGTCAAATAGGAAATATCGTGGAGTCTTTTTTCAGTTGGCTATAGATTCATTTATTAGGAAATCAAATACAGCTACACTTAGAAAAATAATAATAGCGTATTTGGAAATAAAATTAAAGGGCATTTAAGTTTGGCTAAATTTTAAAAATATGTTTTATGAATTATAAGTACAAGTATTTTAATATTTGAATTTATATATTTTTCGAAATTTACTACCTCCTGGCTTGTCCCATATAAATAAAATGCAATAAAATATTTTATTGCTTCGTATTTATGGGCTAGTTAACATTTTTAAACAGTTGTAAAAAACACACACTAACAACATGTTTTTATCCCTATTACGACCCTTACGAATTTGGGCACTTAGTTGTAAATGCATAAATAATTTTTACAACTTATTTAAGCACTTAAATATGTTTCCCAACGTGGCTTAGCTTCGAAGTGTTTTATGAGAAGGGGCTTTTTTGAACTTAAACGTTTTAAATGCAGAAGATTATGGTTATCCCGTTATGAATTTTAGTGTAAATGTAGAGTAGGAACAGGGCAGCTGGCACTTCAATTAAAACCAACACCCTCAAAAACCTCCAAAGCCAACAGACACAATTGCAACTGAAACTGAAAACGGCAACGGTGAAACATCAATTTATGCAAAACAATTCAATTTTAGCCGCCATCAGCGGTCATTTACCCCTTTTGCAACTCCCTCTATTTTTTCTGTCTGTTTTTTGTTTATTTCTTTTTTTGTTTATTAAGCGGCACCCATCATTTTGCTTTAGGGCGCAATGCAAACGTACTTGAAACAAAGTTTCGTGTCACGCCTTGGACAAAAAGTTGTTCAATCTTTCACACGCTGCAAGTGGGTGGCTGCAATAGCAACACCAAGAGCCGCAGCTGCAACACCAACACCAACAGCAACAGCAACAACTAGATGCTGCAGCAGGTGTGTGGGAATCTTGGCCAAATAGCAAAAGTTCAATAGCAGCAACGGCAACGCTTGATGATGCGATTGTTGCTGCCTGCCACTGATGATGTTGCTGGTTGTTTGTGGCGTTTACAGTGTTGCTGCTGTTGCATTTCGCCGCCAAAAAACAGTGGGCTACAAAGGTAAACACCAGCAATGCTGCCATTTACCCATTGTGCAGCTGCTGGGGCGGGAATGTTGCTGGTGTTGCTAGTGTTGCTGCTGTTGCTGCTGTTGCTGCCGATGTTGCTGCTGTGCCTGCCAATTTCCAGCTGACGCAATCAGGCAAATGAAAAGGCAGGCAGCGATGCCAAGCTCATCTTGCACGCAATCAAACTCTGAGTGATTTGAAGCGCAACATTTAAATTGTTTTGCCAGTCGACGGTTTCACTAAAGTTTGATGTTGCTGCTTTGCGCTTTGTCCCATTGCCACACACACGAAGCGATTAAGTAGCAGCATCAGCTGCCACATAAAACACACAAAGTTATGGGCAAATATATTTATTTTACAATTTATTTGAAATCTGAATTATGTTGAAAATGGTTTCCTCCTTATTTAGAGCCTGTCTAAATATCACAAACATATAATGACTTAACTGGCAAATTTACTTATTTGTTGATTTAGTACACCTATTAATTATTCGATTTCGTAGTTTAAAGAAATATATTACAATTTCAAATTGCATGTAATAATGTCTGAGTGTCTAATTTAAAATAATGCCAATAAGAGTCTGATTATAAAAGAATAAATATAAATTAATCCATGGAAACCCTTTTTATGAATTAATTGGGAAAGTTGGAGGCTCTGCCCTTCTTGTTGTATGTTGTGTGAAGCAATCCTTGAAGCAGTGTCAGATGTTGCATAAGCCGCACTTAATTGGCTGAAGGTGAAAGCCGGCGGCACAGGCACAGGCACAGGCACCTTCCTTTAACCCCCACACACACGTTGTTAATGTTCTGCAATTAAAATGAGCCGGAGTAAAAGTGCACAAGGCGCTTTCTCCAGACGAAGGAGCAGATTCCCAGCCATCTGGGAAGCAAGCTGGGTTGCAAGTTGCTGGTTGCTAGTTGCTGGTTGCTCGTTGCCGGTTGCCCGTTGCCAGTGGCTTCCTTGCGCACGACAGCAACATTTGGTATTTATGGAGTTGCTGAGACGCTGCATCACGATTATGGCCATGGCGCATCCTCCTCGGTGGCGTAACCCACGTTTGACATTGCTTGCAAATTTGGCGATAAGCTGCAAGCGGAGTTTTCACCAGAAAAATGCCTCGGCTTTCGGGAGAGGATGCTTAGATTATCGACAATTTGTCACGTTGTCAGTCGTGCGTTTGCCTGATTGCAGCGGCGGAAGTAAAAGCCTGGGCACAGGTGCGCATCAGCACACCAGCGAACCAGCAACATCCAGCAGCAGTGCCAGCAACAACAGCAACAGGCAACAGGCAACATGCAATATTGCAAATGCAATATGCCACATGCAAGCCATTCAAGCGCACACGTGTGTGTCCAACGGACGACAAATTCGACAGAAATTTCTCTTTTATTTATTGTAATTTCTTTAAGCAGCTGTGCTCCTGCCTATTCAAATGTGGAAAATTATTTGAAAAAAACTGGAGAAATGCTGCATGCATACGTGGAAATATTTTCATTTGTTGCCTGCGACACGTGAGCAATTAAATCATGCCCAATGAACTCATAATTAAAAGGCAAAAAAAGGCAGCAGCAAAAATGTTGTGTTTCTCTCGTTGCTGCAATCGTCGAATCGAAAGACTTAGGCAACGAACGCGCCACTTCGCCTGCTGTCGAGATAAATCAGTTTGACGATCCAACCCGGGAATTCGACATGACACGAAGTGGCTGTCTCCCTCAGCTAAAAAGACGCTGATTGAAAGATTACCCAGCTGAACAAGGGAGTAGTTTGCCAATCAGGGTTGCCCTTGAATTTAGATAATATAAAAGGGAAACCTTAAAGTGTTGCCGTAACCCTGGAATTGAAGGGATAACCATTAGATCTAGACTAAGGTGACTTAGTTTATTTAGTGATGTCCAATTCGGATAATTTACTTTTTAAAGTTAACAAATGATTTTGAGAAAATAATGTTTAAAAACTTTAATAAATTAACTGAGTTAATTTCCTTTTCATTGGCGTTCAAATTACATATCCACACCATATCCAAGTGGTAAATTATTTGGTATCCTTGGCATCTTGATTGTAAATATGTCGGTGGAAAATGGTCTATCAATTAAAGCCTTCAATGGAGAGAAGTGTGCCGAATGGGCCTATAAATCATTCAACAGGCGTTGAGACCCATGTGACATGTAGAACCCGATCGATCGATCGCTCGTCGAACCCTATAACGACTTTCCCCGCGATCATGACTCAGGGCTAATGACACCGCCATCGTACTCCACATTTCCGAGTGAAATTCCCGGCTTCAATAAAAGAACTGACACTGAAACAAAAGCCGAAGGCGTGATTATCAATTTAAAGAGAACCCGTTGTTAATGCGAGTCCAACGAATCTCGATCTCGATCCGAAATGGGAAAACACTTAACGCGCTTGTCACGCACATGTAATGCGGAGAACACCACCGTAATGCTACGTGAGCTAGTAAAAAAAAGGTAGGGTAAAAAATAGATATAAAAAAAGTATAAAAAACGAGAAAGACCAACTGGATGCTGGACAGGCGGCGAGCAACTGAAAATTATCATATGCAGAGAAAGTCATGTCCACAAATAATTACTACATTTTGGCTGCCCAAGAAGACGCAACCGAAACAGAGCCATAAAACACAAATTTTAACTTGTTGTTTTTAGCAAAACCGAGAAAATTTCTTTCCACATTTCTGTGGAATTGTTGGGCATGAAATTTGTATGGAAATACAAATCAGCCAATGGTCAAGGCTTGTTATTTTTTCTCACTTGTTTTGTACTTGTTTGTTGTTTTACATTTCTGTTGTTGTTTTTCTTTTTTTTTTTTACTTTTTTTAATTAAAGTCTAAGCAAAAGCTGAGCAATTGCCAAACGGAAACCGAACGGAAAGTGTCAACGCGGTGGCAGAGAAAAGCGGGGGGAAAGGTGGAAGACTTAGGCGTGACAGGAAGTTGTAGATGCCGCAGCAGCAAAAGCAACAGCAACTCATTAGAACTAATTGTGGGGGTCAGCAGGGGGGGTCAGAAGGGGGGAGGGGGGTCAGGGACAGCGGAACGGCAGTTGCTTTTTTTTATTTAACAGGTGAAAGGCCGTCAAAGAGGTTGGCCTTTTTGCTTTTGTTTTGGCTGGCGCTTTCTTGTTACTGCTGCAGTTGTTTGTCGAAACTTAATTGTAACTGCCAAATAATTTGAGGCGGCCACAGAAACAGATTATCATTATTATTATTATTACTCTCTTTCTATTGTTACTACCCGTGGAAAGGAAAAGGGAGTGGTGTTGCAGGCTGCCGTCTGCCAGTTGCAAGTTGCAGGTTGCAGGTAGCTGGTTTCTGGTTGCTAGTTGTTGTCTGCCTGTTGCCGCCTTTCATCGGCATCGATAAACGAGATCTTTGTCTTTCAGGTCGGGAAACTCCTCCATTATCGAGATAAAAGCCAAGTTATTTGGGTCTGGGTCTGAACTTAACCACCGATAATTGTCGTTAATCGGCGACATTGCTGGGATGCCAAATTGCAAACGGATGTGAGATGAGTGCAACATATTTTTATCACAGGTTGTTAATCGAATTCAATGCCTGCCGACTGTTGGCGGGCGGTGTGTAATTATATAAACCAACCTTAAAGTGTAATTTAATTGTTTTTTATTTTGTATGCCTTATTTGGAAATATTTCTTGAAGTCACCTATGTTTTCTTCCGATTATTGCATTACCTATTTCATAATAGATCGCAAATTAAGTTACAATCTATTTTGAAGGGCCCCTTGGGGTTTTTAATTAACGCTCATTTTTTCAATTACAATTAAGTGATTAAAAATCATTTAACTTCGATGACACAATAAGTTTTTAAGCAATGCAACCTCATTTCATTAATTGATTGAATAATATGCACTCACATAAACTATCTCTTGTTTTATTTAATAGTTAGTTCCAATCATAACAAGTTCTATAATTTAAAAATATAGCATCAATTTATTAAATTATAAAATTCGTTCTTCATCGTTGAATTGCACATCCATTTCACTTATTGGATAACAGTTTAAAAATGACGGAATCGTTTAACTTCGATGACACAATTTGGATAATTCCGATAATCGATCGATTGCTAAACCACTTGGCCATTTATTTAATTTGCAGACAACTAGTTAAGCTTTTGTGTTAAGTGGCAAACATGTGCGATCTATTAGGCATCCCGATTATATTAATAACCACTTGCGTAGCCTGCTCACATAACCCAATTCTATATTTTACAATTATCGTTCCATTCGACACACTTTTCCCCAGTCATAATTGGACCATCGATAATTTGTTTTCCCACAAACCGCCAACTCCCGATTATCGAATGATTTATATCTTTCCCATACACAGAGATTGCAATTCAAAATTCCGATTCATATTTCACCATTAGTCGGCGGGCAATTATAAATGTTTTGATCCGAGTAATTGCCGCTTGCGTCAGTGGTGCACAGTAAGTGGGTAACTGAGGCAATCTGGGTTCGGACCACCTTTCGCCCCCGAAATAATCCCCGGGTCGCCGGTAAGTGAGTTGAACTTTGGCGAACTAAATGATTTATATGGCGGCTGGGCTGGGGCAGCTAACAAATAGCGAATCGCTGCGATTCAAAGTGCATTTTGCAGGGGACAGGGGGCAGGGGGCCCAGCGGGGCTGCATAATTTCAATAATAAATTTCTATAATTTTCCCCCAGTTTCTTTCGCGGTGTTTTTTTTTTTTGTTTTTTTTGGGGCCGCTGCAAGTGAAGCGTAGAATTACGTGAAAAAGTGAAATTATGCGACGGCGGCGGCGGTGAATGTAAATCGACGCAGATCTCTGGCTCACCGACTTACCAACATACAAACTTATACACTTACAAACATACCAACTGGCAGTGGTGCGTGAAAGCAGGCACCACCACTGAGAAGAGCGCCACCAGCACCACTTATACACTGAGCAAAATCTTTCATTCAATTTTATTAACCTTGTTTGCATATTGTTTGTAAACGTTTTTAAGTTTTATACAAATAATATTTAATGGAAATTCCAGACCCTCAAAAATATTATTTTACCTTTTTATTTTAGTTAGTTTTGTTACCTTTGTAGCATTTGGTAAATGCACTTTTAAATATAAGTATAATGATATCCCTATATCATTTTCAATTAATATCAATAATTATATTTACAAAACTAATTTTTTTATCTTAAAGCATACTTAATTGATTAGAGGAATTCTCAGATATTTTGTTCAGTGTACTGAAACCACCAGCAGCACCGCCTCTGTCGATGCGTGTGACCCAATTCGGGAAATTTTCGATTGCAAGTTCAAGTTTTGCTCACTTTATTTATATACATATATAAACATATA
Source organism: Drosophila kurseongensis (assembly GCA_018153305.1). Classification (NCBI taxonomy): domain Eukaryota; kingdom Metazoa; phylum Arthropoda; class Insecta; order Diptera; family Drosophilidae; genus Drosophila; species Drosophila kurseongensis. The sequence goes on from JAECXX010000141.1 coordinate 4,596,484, forward strand.
ATACATATGTCTCGTCTTGCCTTGCATTCTGCTTCTTCGTCTTCGTTTATTACTTGTCAGGCTGTTCACGTCGCCAATCGGACTTTAACTTTAATTTCAAGAAGGGGTTCGAGGAGGTTGGCAAGACACTCCCCACTTTCTTCAACTTTCGCACGGAGTCCGCTTAATTCGCTTTTTGGCAACGTTTCAAGTGCGTTTTCCTACTGATCGGAAATATCGATGAAACCAATGAAACCAAATGAAAGCATATTTGATAAATACTTTGCCCTTTTGCAGAAAGATTTTATTCCATTCAAAAGGTTGTAAAATTGCTATAGAAGTTTAGGAGCTAAAATAGGTGACAGTTTAATGATTCCAAAAACGCTCGATCTGCATTAAAAAATATAACAAAAACTGTCACATAATGTTGCACAAGGAAGACCCTTCTTAAGTTCTTAAGGTTATTTAAGGGAGATCCAAGAACTCTAAGAATGCCTTTTTATTATTTATATTTTATTTTAATATAATCCTCTAACCATTATTATTTTTGCAGCTCCCTCTGAATAATCCGCAATAAAATGATGACGATGACGGCCACCTCGGCCTCGATATCCACTTCCGCATCGATATCCAACTCGGCGTCGACGGACTGCAGCAGCAGCATGCAGGGATCGACGACCAGCTCGGCGTCCAGCGATGTGATGACCCTGACGACCACGGCGGCCTCCTCGTGGTGCGCCATCCCGGCCAGCTCCCGCCTCCGGGTGCTCCGCTTGGTGAGACCGCACCAGAGGCGCCTCCTCGTCGGCGGACCGGAGAGGGGCAGCACCTACGGATTTGCGGTGCGCGGAGGCCGGGAGCACGGCACCGGCTTCTTTGTGTCGCACGTGGAGCACGGCGGCGAGGCGCAGCTGAAGGGTCTGCGGGTAAGGGGGAATCTGGGCCACTGGGTCACCAGTCGGTCGCCCAGTCACGTAGCTCTACGTGATGGACTCCACACTTACATGTCACTTTCCCCCGCAGATCGGCGACCAGATCTTGCGGATCAATGGCTTTCGCCTGGACGATGCCGTGCACAAGGAGTTCATCCAACTGGTGGCTGGCCAGGATCGGGTCACGCTCAAGGTGCGGGGCGTGGGGATGCTGCCTGTGAGGGAGTAAGTTCCTTTATGGCTTTCTCACGATGAGCTTACTAATATATTCAAATTATTTCTTTAGCCAACCGGAGGAGCGGTTGTCCTGGAGCGTGGTGAAGTTGCCCAGCGTCAGTGGCACTCCCTCGGAGAGTTCCTTCAAGGGCGAGAGGCGTGGCGCCAGTCGGGACATCAGCGTGGTCCTCCATGTGGCGCCCAGGACGAAGCTGGGCCTGGGGATTTGCAAGGGGCCCGAGTGGAAGCCGGGCATCTTTGTGCAGTTCACCAAGGAGCGCAGTGTGGCGCGGGAGGCGGGACTGCGTCCCGGCGACCAGATCCTCAGCGTCAACAGCATCGACTTCTCGGATGTCCTCTTCAGCGAGGCGGTGGCCGTGATGAAGAGCAGCAGCAAACTGGACATGGTGGTGCGCACGGCGGCCGGATGCGACCTCTTCCCGGGTGAATCCAGTGGCTACAACAGTTCCGCCAGTTCGGTGACCGGGGATCAGAGTCCTTGCTGGGCGGATGCCAAGTCCAAGCGGTTGACAGCGGTCAGGGAGGAGTCCGGAGCAGGGGGGTCCTTGAGTGCGGGATCTGCATCGGGCAATCCCAACTGGTCGCAGGGTGTCGAAGTGCACAAGCAGATGAACAAGACCATTATCAAGTTGACGGAGAATGGAACCTCCATTAACAACACCTACATACCCAGTTCCGGTGGCAGTTCCGTTTCCGGTTCCTCAGCCAGCGGAACTTCCGGTCGCAGCCAGCAATCGCATTCGCAATCGCTATCGAGTCCATCCCGCAATTCAACCACCATGAAGCGCAGCCACCTGAGACCCGTCAATCCTTCGGGTCCAGGAGTGGGATCTGCCGGGGGACCGGGATCAGGAGCTATCGCTGCACCTGCTCCACCGCCACCGGCCATCAATGAAGGAGCTGGTGCCGGCGGCTCCGTGGGCAGCAGTCTCTCCAGTGCCATAACCGAGGAGCTCAAGAAGCGCAAAGAGGTGAGTTTTTGTATTATTACCACATCTATGTCTTTTGTCTATCATTTTAAAGTCTCTTACTACATTAGTACATGTTTTTGTTGATAATCAAACATATTTGAGTTAACAATAAGTAAGAAAGTCATATTCCCCTGCTGCTCCATATGAATGGTTTTGTAAAAAAAAACATTATTTAATCTTATGAAACAAAGAAGCCAAAGCTTCTATTACATTACAATCATTTCCCAATTAATAACCATATCATTTTATATATTTAACTATATAATATTACAAAAATTAAATACTTCAATCCTAAAAAAAAATATAGATATTACATTTTTCAGATACATTTTAAAGCATCTTCGCAGTAAAGAAATTTGTTTTACCACAACTAAACAAAGAAGCATATACTTGCTAAGCTTTTTTAAACAAACAAATAAACTATTTTCAATCATAAGGCCAAATTGTAGTTTTTGAGTCACACTATTTTTTTTAGTGCGCAATAGTAGATTGCACCACCAGCAACTAATTGGAATCATTGCAGAAGCAGCAGCAACAACAGCAGCAGCGCAACAATCGCGATCGAGATAGAGATCGGGATGGAAATGGAAATGGAAACGTGGACCGACAGCTGGCGGGGCACAATGGAAATGGAATTGGAAATGGAGGCCACCGCATCACCAGCGGGCAAGTGTCGCATCGCCAGCGGGCGAATGTTGCTGGCGTGGCTGCAACATTGCAGGGCAGCGAACGCATCAGCAATTCGGGAGGAGGAGGAGGAGGAGGCGGAGGAGCAGGTGCATCAAACGGAGCTGGTGGAGATCAGCACACGGCACTGATGGATGAATTCAAGCGGGCTCACCAGCGAATGTTCAGGAACGGGTTCCATGAGAGCGAGCACAAGGTGAGCAACCATCAACAGCAACAGCAACAGCAACAGCAACTAGCAACCAGCAACATCAAAAATGCAGCAGCAACATCGGCAATTTATCGATTGTCGGCTACTTGCAAAGGTCAAGAGAGCTAGCTCAGTAGACTGCACTTGCTGTGGGCCAGTGAAAACCCCCCCATCACCCATCTCAACACCCCACCCCCTCCCCAAGCCCCCTGGTCCCAGTCCATTGTTGATAGTTGCTGTTACCCAACAGACCAACAACTCAAGTAGCTGGCCACTTGCGGAATGAGTGTTTCGAGAGGGGGAACTTGATTATAATGAATTGTGGTGGCCCCCATTCAGCGATGGCATCTTATCGGCCAGATCGATAAGCGCCGCCGCAGCCGATTGCTCAGATTGCCCAGATTGCATCGGCCATATAATCAGGATCAGTTGCCATTAAGTTGATACAAATTTCGAATGGCGTTTCGTTGAAATATCTTAGATAAATGGCAGTCAAAGAAGTATTGGTAGTCGTTAGTAACTTGTATTAGTGCCTTGCTGAATCAGTTAATTTTTTTGTAATTGTTGTTATAGTATTCAAAAGTCTTAAGTAAACAATTATTATCATAAAGCTACAGATAAGTTTTGTTTTATGTTTTATTTTCGATTTACTTTATGGTCTTGAAGTTCAATTTTAATTGCATGTATCTCAATGAAAACTATAGATAAATTGGAATATCTTAAACTTCAGCAATTTCGATTAATATTATTTACAATTTATTTGCATTGCTTTAGCGATGTAATATATTATTATTTTGAAAACTAATTTCTAATGGTTACTTGTGCAATGTAATGATACTTCAACTGCGGTTAGAACACGCAATCGAAGTCGGCATAATTTTAATGGATTATGGGCAATTGGCAATTCTCCGAAAATCAATCAAAAGTTGGCGTTTGCTGGATGACAGTCCAATTGCTATCAATGGCACTCGCACATGCAGTCGCAACTTTTGGCCAATTTTGGTCAAAGTTCCACGCCCAACCGAACGGGAAGATGAGTCACCCGAAAGAGTGAGCAAATTAGAGGGAATCAAAACAAAAGCGGGCAAACAAATGGCCAAAAGCAAACAGGTGGGGTGGGTATATACATTTGTGTTCGAGTTGACTGTTCTGTGACTGCTCCTCAATGGCTTTATCTAATCGGAGGCGTCGGCCGATGAGCGAGTAACCAAACTGCGCCACCGAAGTTGTCCAGTCTTGGCAAGAACCCGCTGGGGAATAGATCGCATTTGGGGCCGGAAAATGAGTTTGCTGCGCGTGAAGAACGGAGAAGGGGGTGGCGGGGAGGGGTCAAGTTCCATGCCCACCATGCGACCCGTGAGCATGGGTCGACCCCTGGTCACCATGTCCACCTATCAGGTATTTTCGGGCCTACTTCCACTAATGTTATTTGCCCGATCTATTGTTAATCTGGGGTTTTTCCCATGTCTCTTTTTGCAGGAGCGCGGTGAAACGCTAAAACGCACCTCGATAATGCCCGACGAGAGTTGTTATCGGAATAGTATCAACAGCAACGGCTTCAGCAGCAATAGCAACAGCAACAGCAACAGGAGCAACACCAACGGCAGCAACACGAGCAACAGCAGCAGCAACACCAGCAACAACAATCGCCTGCAGCCCCAGAATGGAATTAATCCGGTGAATGGCAATGGATCGCCGGAACTTCCTCCACCGGTAAGCGAATGACCCGTGTCCGAGTGTCCAACAATAATCCCAGCCTGTCAGCCATCAATAACACTTCCCACTAAATGCAATTCCGAATAAATCCTTATCATTGTTATTTTGGATTATCACATAGTTTTTATACGGGGGTCTACGTTTTCTAGCTATCAATTTTAATTCGACTTATGGCTACTCTATTTATAATCTTTTGTTTTAGCAGACAATAATAACAAAATTATTTAAGAAGTGCTAACGTTGGAAATTTAGTTAAGTTCTCTTAATCCAAAATAAATATTTAGCAACTAATCAGTTAATACAAACAAACATTGTGTTTTTGTTTAAGGCACTACCTGACTTCCTAATCTATTTGTGTGAAAAATGAAACGTTACTAACTGTGATTTCTCTTAAAAGTGTCAACGTTTTATCTTTTTTATTGGGCAATAAGTCTTCTTAATATTTTAAGGTGGCTTTTAACGTATGATTGGGCTACTGTGAAACTGGGGACGGAAAGAATGGATACAAAAATGTGTAGATTTAAAATATTGATTTAATCAGAATTTTATTTAGGATTTGGACTATAGAATTTCTTTAGCAATTAAATTTGTTTGGTTGTTTTGGACATGCTCCTTCATCTTTCAAATTAAGAATCGGTTTTTAATCAGTTTATTTGGTGTTTTGCAGCCACCGCAGTTCGCTAATCCCCAGCCAAAGCAGATGCCGCCCCAGCAGCTCAAGCTGATCGCCGGAAATGGAGCGGGAAACGGAAACGGAAGTGGGCTTGCGAGTAGGAGTGGGAGTGGATTGGGCAACGGCAGCTTGGCCAAGGTCAAGCAGCCCATGTCGCCCATGCGCAGTGCCAGCATCAGTGTGGGCGGATTCCGGCCACCAGCCACGCCCCAACCCGACTACGATGCCGTCCAACTGAGGTCTCCTCCGGGATCAGCATCCGGATCCGGATCGGGATTGGCCACGAGTCAGCAGCAAAGGCGCACCCTGCGACTGGGCACGGTGACCATCGGGGAGTATGGGGATCAGAGGACGACGGGCAAGAGGGAAACCCTGCGGAAGATCAACGGAGAGGCCGGTTCCAATGGGATCCTCAAGAACGGGACCAATCGGAGCAGCGCCAGCTTCAATCACGGGTCCACCCACCAGCCGGAAAAGTCCATCAAGTTCGGCAACTGATCGGGCATTACCCGGATATATATTTATATACTTTTGTGCAATATGCTCGATGACCAAGTAGTGGAATCAACAAGGAGAGTACAAAAATCGGACGTGCAGCGGCTTTCCATATGGATTATTTTATACAATTTTTTTTTTGTTTAAACCTAACTATTATTGTACTTTTATTACGATTTGTTGGAAATATTGTATCACTAGTTGCTATTATTTAACAAACACTGTAAATAACCCACAGGCGAGAGAGTGTGTGTGTGTGTGTTTCCAATAAAGCATATACCTTATACCCCGGCTCTAGATATAAAAATAAATGTCTACATCTAAACAAAAGCAGAACTGATAAGGCGCCGAAAATATCTAGCCGCTTGCGTCAGCTCACAACGGCCATCAGGCAAATCCCAATTACATTTGAGCCGTAAAGATATCGGGCGTGTTCTCCTCAATTGATAATGAAACCGATTGATAAAACCGAGCATAAATCTCCCACGACACTTTTAATTAAGCAAAGACGTGTCGGCGAGAAAATTGCGAAGAAAACAGACCTTGGCTATTTATAGAAATTCCCTAAATAAAGTTATCTGTTTTTGTTGGCCTTTTTGGAATCTTTCTTAAAGGAATTCTATTTTTAAGCCGAATGAATAAAATCAGTTAAAACAACCTGATCAAAAATAATTTAATCCTGGATATCCAACAGACCTTGAGGAAGGAAATGTAATAATATGATGTACTTTGTTATTCAAAACAAAAAGACTTATATTTTTTATGATTAATTAAAATGTAGGTGCCCGAAGCTGACAACTCTCGAGTTTATTAGTTATCCTACAACCCTTTAGTTGGGATTTCTGGGATTCGTGAGCTAGCTTCTCCAACACTGCTCCTTTAAACCAAAAACTGGGCACATAAGTTTTCATTATCGATGAGTAGTCAAAGGAAAATCATTTCCCTTTGACAGGCCAAGTACCTAGGACGTTTCTAGAGCTCCAAACTTGTGACAAAGAAAACAGAACCGGTAAGAAAAAAAAAGAAGGAAAAAAATGGAAGGCCAGAAAAGGGTTTTCGACGGGGCCTTGGCCAACATGTCGCTGGGTAAGGCGGTTTTTCTTCAGGAGCGGCGATTTTCGAGGGTTAAAGAAACCCTTTTTTCCAGATGATTACTACGTGCAGAACGTGAGGAAGGTGCCGAAGTTCCAGCGCCACCGACGCATCGGTCCGTACTCCTCGCTGGCGGAGTCGCGTCGTCACTTCCAGAGGACCCACTACTTCGGCCCCGCCTACCGCCAGAAGCCGCCCATTCCGCTGCCCGACTTAAAGCGGCGTCTGGAGAACCTGCACCGTCACCTCGTGGAACTCAATCGCCTGGTCTCCTCCAAGGCCACCGTCAACTTTGCCCAGAAACAGTTGGAGCTGATCAAGAAGCGCCTGTCCAAGACAACTCCAGCAACTCCAGCAATCCCACCCCCTCCTCCTCCCCCTCCACCACCCCCTCCGGCTGCCAAGGATATCAAGGCTTCCGAGGTTGAGGTGAATGCCCTGCAAGAGAATACCCTGGTCCTCACCATTGGCGACGAGATCCTCTACGACGAGGCCTACAAATCGGATCCCCTCTGGTAGCCCAACCTATCGTAGGCACCCCCACTGGCTTTTCCGGGACCCCAGAAGCTGGGACACCGGCGGCAGAAGTGGAAAAACCACCTCGCCCAAATATAGCATAAATCATAAATAAATATCAGCCTCTTGAAGCACGCTTAATTGATCGAGTTGCATGGAAAGTAAAAGTGGGTGGCGGCGGTGAACGCACTGCAAGAAAAGCCAGAGTTTTCATCAATACGCATTTGATTTGTTTTCTAGACAAATTCGATTCGATTTTATTCGAATAAAATGTTAGCCAAGAGTTTTATTTATTTAAAGAAATTTAAAGAGAAATATTAGGTTTCCACCAATGAAAATAGGGAAATTATTGTGTTACTTGTTTAGGTCTATTTTACAAAGGTTGTTTAATGTGCAGTAAACTATACCTTTTACTATTAACTTTATAATTCCATAATTTTAGGCTGTGGGCCGAAGTTGCAAGAAAACATAAATTAAGATCCACAAATGCCCAACCCCAGTAAAAGTTGTATATATTTTATTTTAAGAAAACATTTTTATTGTAATAATATTGTTTAAAAATGCCATATAACTAGATTACAAAAAAAGTTTCCGTGGTTGATTTGTGGAGGTTTTTTAGTGTCTCGTTCAAGGCTCTCCAGAATTTTCCAGCCGTCGACTCCTTGCTTTCCTCCTCACCAACGAACGGCTCCAGTTGTCGCTTATTCAAAAGTACTCATAAGCTAGCGATAAGTAAATACATTTTATAACTTAAGCTACCATTACATGCATAATTACAACTAACAATTTGTTTTTTCTGTATTCATAACTTAATTAAGTAAATATACATTAACACAATTTTATAATAAGACTTTATTGTATATAGATTTAACATAAACTTTACCTACATACTACAGATGTTTTTAATAATAAATTATCAAATATCATGTAAGAGGTTTATATTTTATTGGGAGTTCAGAGGTTTTCAAATGTAGCCAAAACTGTTACTTAGCCAAAATGGGAAGAACAACAAAAACGTCTGACTGATTTGTGCCGTTGGCAAGCAATACTACTTGATAAAATTAATAATTAATTAGTTTTTCGCGAAAACATTGAAATGATTCAATATAATGATAATTTGCAAAGTTTTGCTAATCGATTGGAAATTTTGTAACGATTTCCACGAGGTATGCCATTCCATTATTGGGCTATTACTTGCGTTGTTATCGTGAAAAGACTGATATTTTTGGGCGAAAAATGGTCGAAGATCACATTTCTCGCTTTTCACATTTTTCATAAGGGGTTAGTTCATTAATTTTCTCCAAAATTTTACACAACAAGCTGTGAATGCCACTCGATTGGAAATTTTATAACGATTTCAACGAGGTATGCCATTCCATTATTGGGCTATTACTTGCGTTGTTATCGTGAAAAGACTGATATTTTTGGGCGAAGAATGGTCGAAGATCACATTTCTCGCTTTTCACATTTTTCATAAGGGGTTAGTTCATTAATTTTCTCAAAAATTTTACACAACAAGCTGTGAATGCCACTCGATTGGAAATTTTATAACGATTTCAACGAGGTATGTCATTCCATTATTGGGCTATTACGTGCGTTGTTATCGTGAAAAGAATTTTTGGGCGAAAAATGGTCGAAGATCACATTTCTCGCTTTTCACATTTTTCATAAGGGGTTAGTTCATTAATTTTCTCAAAAATTTTACACAACAAGCTGTGAATGCCACTCGATTGGAAATTTTATAACGATTTCAACGAGGTATGCCATTCCATTATTGGGCTATTACTTGCGTTGTTATCGTGAAAAGACTGATATTTTTGGGCGAAAAATGGTCGAAGATCACATTTCTCGCTTTTCACATTTTTCATAAGGGGTTAGTTCATTAATTTTCTCGAAAATTTTACAAAAGAAACTGTGAATGCCACTCGATTGGAAATTTTATAACGATTTCAACGAGGTATGCAATTCCATTATTGGGCTATTACTTGCGTTGTTATCGTGAAAAGACTGATATTTTTGGGCGAAAAATGGTCGAAGATCACATTTCTCGCTTTTCACATTTTTCATAAGGGGTTAGTTCATTAATTTTCTCGAAAATTTTACAAAAGAAACTGTGAATGCCACTCGATTGAAAATTTTATAACGATTTCAACGAGGTATGCCATTCCATTATTGGGCTATTACTTGCGTTGTTATCGTGAAAAGACTGATATTTTTGGGCGAAAAATGGTCGAAGATCACATTTCTCGCTTTTCACATTTTTCATAAGGGGTTAGTTCATTAATTTTCTCGAAAATTTTACAAAAGAAACTGTGAATGCCACTCGATTGGAAATTTTATAACGATTTCAACGAGGTATGCCATTCCATTATTGGGCTATTACTTGCGTTGTTATCGTGAAAAGACTGATATTTTTGGGCGAAAAATGGTCGAAGATCACATTTCTCGCTTTTCACATTTTTCATAAGGGGTTAGTTCATTAATTTTCTCGAAAATTTTACAAAAGAAACTGTGAATGCCACTCGATTGGAAATTTTATAACGATTTCAACGAGGTATGCCATTCCATTATTGGGCTATTACTTGCGTTGTTATCGTGAAAAGACTGATATTTTTGGGCGAAAAATGGTCGAAGATCACATTTCTCGCTTTTCACATTTTTCATAAGGGGTTAGTTCATTAATTTTCTCGAAAATTTTACAAAAGAAACTGTGAATGCCACTCGATTGGAAATTTTATAACGATTTCAACGAGGTATGCAATTCCATTATTGGGCTATTACTTGCGTTGTTATCGTGAAAAGACTGATATTTTTGGGCGAAAAATGGTCGAAGATCACATTTCTCGCTTTTCACATTTTTCATAAGGGGTTAGTTCATTAATTTTCTCGAAAATTTTACAAAAGAAACTGTGAATGCCACTCGATTGGAAATTTTATAACGATTTCAACGAGGTATGCAATTCCATTATTGGGCTATTACTTGCGTTGTTATCGTGAAAAGACTGATATTTTTGGGCGAAAAATGGTCGAAGATCACATTTCTCGCTTTTCACATTTTTCATAAGGGGTTAGTTCATTAATTTTCTCGAAAATTTTACAAAAGAAACTGTGAATACCACTCGATTGGAAATTTTATAACGATTTCAACGAGGTATGCCATTCCATTATTGGGCTATTACTTGCGTTGTTATCGTGAAAAGACTGATATTTTTGGGCGAAAAATGGTCGAAGATCACATTTCTCGCTTTTCACATTTTTCATAAGGGGTTAGTTCATTAATTTTCTCGAAAATTTTACAAAAGAAACTGTGAATGCCACTCGATTGGAAATTTTATAACGATTTCAACGAGGTATGCCATTCCATTATTGGGCTATTACTTGCGTTGTTATCGTGAAAAGACTGATATTTTTGGGCGAAAAATGGTCGAAGATCACATTTCTCGCTTTTCACATTTTTCATAAGGGGTTAGTTCATTAATTTTCTCGAAAATTTTACAAAAGAAACTGTGAATGCCACTCGATTGGAAATTTTATAACGATTTCAACGAGGTATGTCATTCCATTATTGGGCTATTACTTGCGTTGTTATCGTGAAAAGACTGATATTTTTGGGCGAAAAATGGTCGAAGATCACATTTCTCGCTTTTCACATTTTTCATAAGGGGTTAGTTCATTAATTTTCTCACAAATTTTACACAACAAGCTGTGAATGCCACTCGATTGGAAATTTTATAACGATTTCAACGAGGTATGCCATTCCATTATTGGGCTATTACTTGCGTTGTTATCGTGAAAAGACTGATATTTTTGGGCGAAAAATGGTCGAAGATCACATTTCTCGCTTTTCACATTTTTCATAAGGGGTTAGTTCATTAATTTTCTCGAAAATTTTACAAAAGAAACTGTGAATGCCACTCGATTGGAAATTTTATAACGATTTCAACGAGGTATGCCATTCCATTATTGGGCTATTACTTGCGTTGTTATCGTGAAAAGACTGATATTTTTGGGCGAAAAATGGTCGAAGATCACATTTCTCGCTTTTCACATTTTTCATAAGGGGTTAGTTCATTAATTTTCTCGAAAATTTTACAAAAGAAACTGTGAATGCCACTCGATTGGAAATTTTATAACGATTTCAACGAGGTATGCCATTCCATTATTGGGCTATTACTTGCGTTGTTATCGTGAAAAGACTGATATTTTTGGGCGAAAAATGGTCGAAGATCACATTTCTCGCTTTTCACATTTTTCATAAGGGGTTAGTTCATTAATTTTCTCGAAAATTTTACAAAAGAAACTGTGAATGCCACTCGATTGGAAATTTTATAACGATTTCAACGAGGTATGCCATTCCATTATTGGGCTATTACGTGCGTTGTTATCGTGAAAATAATGCTATTTTTGGGCGAAAAATGGTCGAAGATCACATTTCTCGCTTTTCACATTTTTCATAAGGGGTTAGTTCATTAATTTTCTCGAAAATTTTACAAAAGAAACTGTGAATGCCACTCGATTGGAAATTTTATAACGATTTCAACGAGGTATGCCATTCCATTATTGGGCTATTACGTGCGTTGTTATCGTGAAAATAATGCTATTTTTGGGCGAAAAATGGTCGAAGATCACATTTCTCGCTTTTCACATTTTTCATAAGGGGTTAGTTCATTAATTTTCTCGAAAATTTTACAAAAGAAACTGTGAATGCCACTCGATTGGAAATTTTATAACGATTTCAACGAGGTATGCCATTCCATTATTGGGCTATTACTTGCGTTGTTATCGTGAAAAGACTGATATTTTTGGGCGAAAAATGGTCGAAGATCACATTTCTCGCTTTTCACATTTTTCATAAGGGGTTAGTTCATTAATTTTCTCGAAAATTTTACAAAAGAAACTGTGAATGCCACTCGATTGGAAATTTTATAACGATTTCAACGAGGTATGCCATTCCATTATTGGGCTATTACTTGCGTTGTTATCGTGAAAAGACTGATATTTTTGGGCGAAAAATGGTCGAAGATCACATTTCTCGCTTTTCACATTTTTCATAAGGGGTTAGTTCATTAATTTTCTCGAAAATTTTACAAAAGAAACTGTGAATGCCACTCGATTGGAAATTTTATAACGATTTCAACGAGGTATGCCATTCCATTATTGGGCTATTACGTGCGTTGTTATCGTGAAAATAATGCTATTTTTGGGCGAAAAATGGTCGAAGATCACATTTCTCGCTTTTCACATTTTTCATAAGGGGTTAGTTCATTAATTTTCTCGAAAATTTTACAAAAGAAACTGTGAATGCCACTCGATTGGAAATTTTATAACGATTTCAACGAGGTATGCCATTCCATTATTGGGCTATTACGTGCGTTGTTATCGTGAAAATAATGCTATTTTTGGGCGAAAAATGGTCGAAGATCACATTTCTCGCTTTTCACATTTTTCATAAGGGGTTAGTTCATTAATTTTCTCGAAAATTTTACAAAAGAAACTGTGAATGCCACTCGATTGGAAATTTTATAACGATTTCAACGAGGTATGCCATTCCATTATTGGGCTATTACTTGCGTTGTTATCGTGAAAAGACTGATATTTTTGGGCGAAAAATGGTCGAAGATCACATTTCTCGCTTTTCACATTTTTCATAAGGGGTTAGTTCATTAATTTTCTCGAAAATTTTACAAAAGAAACTGTGAATGCCACTCGATTGGAAATTTTATAACGATTTCAACGAGGTATGCCATTCCATTATTGGGCTATTACTTGCGTTGTTATCGTGAAAAGACTGATATTTTTGGGCGAAAAATGGTCGAAGATCACATTTCTCGCTTTTCACATTTTTCATAAGGGGTTAGTTCATTAATTTTCTCGAAAATTTTACAAAAGAAACTGTGAATGCCACTCGATTGGAAATTTTATAACGATTTCAACGAGGTATGTCATTCCATTATTGGGCTATTACTTGCGTTGTTATCGTGAAAAGACTGATATTTTTGGGCGAAAAATGGTCGAAGATCACATTTCTCGCTTTTCACATTTTTCATAAGGGGTTAGTTCATTAATTTTCTCGAAAATTTTACAAAAGAAACTGTGAATGCCACTCGATTGGAAATTTTATAACGATTTCAACGAGGTATGCCATTCCATTATTGGGCTATTACTTGCGTTGTTATCGTGAAAAGACTGATATTTTTGGGCGAAAAATGGTCGAAGATCACATTTCTCGCTTTTCACATTTTTCATAAGGGGTTAGTTCATTAATTTTCTCGAAAATTTTACAAAAGAAACTGTGAATGCCACTCGATTGGAAATTTTATAACGATTTCAACGAGGTATGCCATTCCATTATTGGGCTATTACGTGCGTTGTTATCGTGAAAATAATGCTATTTTTGGGCGAAAAATGGTCGAAGATCACATTTCTCGCTTTTCACATTTTTCATAAGGGGTTAGTTCATTAATTTTCTCGAAAATTTTACAAAAGAAACTGTGAATGCCACTCGATTGGAAATTTTATAACGATTTCAACGAGGTATGCCATTCCATTATTGTGCTATTACTTGCGTTGTTATCGTGAAAAGACTGATATTTTTGGGCGAAAAATGGTCGAAGATCACATTTCTCGCTTTTCACATTTTTCATAAGGGGTTAGTTCATTAATTTTCTCGAAAATTTTACAAAAGAAACTGTGAATGCCACTCGATTGGAAATTTTATAACGATTTCAACGAGGTATGCCATTCCATTATTGGGCTATTACTTGCGTTGTTATCGTGAAAAGACTGATATTTTTGGGCGAAAAATGGTCGAAGATCACATTTCTCGCTTTTCACATTTTTCATAAGGGGTTAGTTCATTAATTTTCTCGAAAATTTTACAAAAGAAACTGTGAATGCCACTCGATTGGAAATTTTATAACGATTTCAACGAGGTATGCCATTCCATTATTGGGCTATTACTTGCGTTGTTATCGTGAAAAGACTGATATTTTTGGGCGAAAAATGGTCGAAGATCACATTTCTCGCTTTTCACATTTTTCATAAGGGGTTAGTTCATTAATTTTCTCGAAAATTTTACAAAAGAAACTGTGAATGCCACTCGATTGGAAATTTTATAACGATTTCAACGAGGTATGCCATTCCATTATTGGGCTATTACGTGCGTTGTTATCGTGAAAATAATGCTATTTTTGGGCGAAAAATGGTCGAAGATCACATTTCTCGGTTTTCACATTTTTCATAAGGGGTTAGTTCATTAATTTTCTCGAAAATTTTACAAAAGAAACTGTGAATGCCACTCGATTGGAAATTTTATAACGATTTCAACGAGGTATGCCATTCCATTATTGGGCTATTACTTGCGTTGTTATCGTGAAAAGACTGATATTTTTGGGCGAAAAATGGTCGAAGATCACATTTCTCGCTTTTCACATTTTTCATAAGGGGTTAGTTCATTAATTTTCTCGAAAATTTTACAAAAGAAACTGTGAATGCCACTCGATTGGAAATTTTATAACGATTTCAACGAGGTATGCAATTCCATTATTGGGCTATTACTTGCGTTGTTATCGTGAAAAGACTGATATTTTTGGGCGAAAAATGGTCGAAGATCACATTTCTCGCTTTTCACATTTTTCATTAATTTTCTCGAAAATTTTACAAAAGAAACTGTGAATGCCACTCGATTGGAAATTTTATAACGATTTCAACGAGGTATGCCATTCCATTATTGGGCTATTACTTGCGTTGTTATCGTGAAAAGACTGATATTTTTGGGCGAAAAATGGTCGAAGATCACATTTCTCGCTTTTCACATTTTTCATAAGGGGTTAGTTCATTAATTTTCTCACAAATTTTACACAACAAGCTGTGAATGCCACTCGATTGGAAATTTTATAACGATTTCAACGAGGTATGCCATTCCATTATTGGGCTATTACTTGCGTTGTTATCGTGAAAAGACTGATATTTTTGGGCGAAAAATGGTCGAAGATCACATTTCTCGCTTTTCACATTTTTCATAAGGGGTTAGTTCATTAATTTTCTCGAAAATTTTACAAAAGAAACTGTGAATGCCACTCGATTGGAAATTTTATAACGATTTCAACGAGGTATGCCATTCCATTATTGGGCTATTACTTGCGTTGTTATCGTGAAAAGACTGATATTTTTGGGCGAAAAATGGTCGAAGATCACATTTCTCGCTTTTCACATTTTTCATAAGGGGTTAGTTCATTAATTTTCTCGAAAATTTTACAAAAGAAACTGTGAATGCCACTCGATTGGAAATTTTATAACGATTTCAACGAGGTATGCAATTCCATTATTGGGCTATTACTTGCGTTGTTATCGTGAAAAGACTGATATTTTTGGGCGAAAAATGGTCGAAGATCACATTTCTCGCTTTTCACATTTTTCATAAGGGGTTAGTTCATTAATTTTCTCGAAAATTTTACAAAAGAAACTGTGAATGCCACTCGATTGGAAATTTTATAACGATTTCAACGAGGTATGCCATTCCATTATTGGGCTATTACTTGCGTTGTTATCGTGAAAAGACTGATATTTTTGGGCGAAAAATGGTCGAAGATCACATTTCTCGCTTTTCACATTTTTCATAAGGGGTTAGTTCATTAATTTTCTCGAAAATTTTACAAAAGAAACTGTGAATGCCACTCGATTGGAAATTTTATAACGATTTCAACGAGGTATGCCATTCCATTATTGGGCTATTACTTGCGTTGTTATCGTGAAAAGACTGATATTTTTGGGCGAAAAATGGTCGAAGATCACATTTCTCGCTTTTCACATTTTTCATAAGGGGTTAGTTCATTAATTTTCTCACAAATTTTACACAACAAGCTGTGAATGCCACTCGATTGGAAATTTTATAACGATTTCAACGAGGTATGCCATTCCATTATTGGGCTATTACTTGCGTTGTTATCGTGAAAAGACTGATATTTTTGGGCGAAAAATGGTCGAAGATCACATTTCTCGCTTTTCACATTTTTCATAAGGGGTTAGTTCATTAATTTTCTCGAAAATTTTACAAAAGAAACTGTGAATGCCACTCGATTGGAAATTTTATAACGATTTCAACGAGGTATGCAATTCCATTATTGGGCTATTACTTGCGTTGTTATCGTGAAAAGACTGATATTTTTGGGCGAAAAATGGTCGAAGATCACATTTCTCGCTTTTCACATTTTTCATAAGGGGTTAGTTCATTAATTTTCTCGAAAATTTTACAAAAGAAACTGTGAATGCCACTCGATTGGAAATTTTATAACGATTTCAACGAGGTATGCCATTCCATTATTGGGCTATTACTTGCGTTGTTATCGTGAAAAGACTGATATTTTTGGGCGAAAAATGGTCGAAGATCACATTTCTCGCTTTTCACATTTTTCATAAGGGGTTAGTTCATTAATTTTCTCGAAAATTTTACAAAAGAAACTGTGAATGCCACTCGATTGGAAATTTTATAACGATTTCAACGAGGTATGCCATTCCATTATTGGGCTATTACTTGCGTTGTTATCGTGAAAAGACTGATATTTTTGGGCGAAAAATGGTCGAAGATCACATTTCTCGCTTTTCACATTTTTCATAAGGGGTTAGTTCATTAATTTTCTCGAAAATTTTACACAACAAGCTGTGAATGCCACTCGATTGGAAATTTTATAACGATTTCAACGAGGTATGCCATTCCATTATTGGGCTATTACTTGCGTTGTTATCGTGAAAAGACTGATATTTTTGGGCGAAAAATGGTCGAAGATCACATTTCTCGCTTTTCACATTTTTCATAAGGGGTTAGTTCATTAATTTTCTCGAAAATTTTACAAAAGAAACTGTGAATGCCACTCGATTGGAAATTTTATAACGATTTCAACGAGGTATGCAATTCCATTATTGGGCTATTACTTGCGTTGTTATCGTGAAAAGACTGATATTTTTGGGCGAAAAATGGTCGAAGATCACATTTCTCGCTTTTCACATTTTTCATAAGGGGTTAGTTCATTAATTTTCTCGAAAATTTTACAAAAGAAACTGTGAATGCCACTCGATTGGAAATTTTATAACGATTTCAACGAGGTATGCCATTCCATTATTGGGCTATTACTTGCGTTGTTATCGTGAAAAGACTGATATTTTTGGGCGAAAAATGGTCGAAGATCACATTTCTCGCTTTTCACATTTTTCATAAGGGGTTAGTTCATTAATTTTCTCGAAAATTTTACAAAAGAAACTGTGAATGCCACTCGATTGGAAATTTTATAACGATTTCAACGAGGTATGCCATTCCATTATTGGGCTATTACTTGCGTTGTTATCGTGAAAAGACTGATATTTTTGGGCGAAAAATGGTCGAAGATCACATTTCTCGCTTTTCACATTTTTCATAAGGGGTTAGTTCATTAATTTTCTCACAAATTTTACACAACAAGCTGTGAATGCCACTCGATTGGAAATTTTATAACGATTTCAACGAGGTATGCCATTCCATTATTGGGCTATTACTTGCGTTGTTATCGTGAAAAGACTGATATTTTTGGGCGAAAAATGGTCGAAGATCACATTTCTCGCTTTTCACATTTTTCATAAGGGGTTAGTTCATTAATTTTCTCGAAAATTTTACAAAAGAAACTGTGAATGCCACTCGATTGGAAATTTTATAACGATTTCAACGAGGTATGCAATTCCATTATTGGGCTATTACTTGCGTTGTTATCGTGAAAAGACTGATATTTTTGGGCGAAAAATGGTCGAAGATCACATTTCTCGCTTTTCACATTTTTCATAAGGGGTTAGTTCATTAATTTTCTCGAAAATTTTACAAAAGAAACTGTGAATGCCACTCGATTGGAAATTTTATAACGATTTCAACGAGGTATGCCATTCCATTATTGGGCTATTACTTGCGTTGTTATCGTGAAAAGACTGATATTTTTGGGCGAAAAATGGTCGAAGATCACATTTCTCGCTTTTCACATTTTTCATAAGGGGTTAGTTCATTAATTTTCTCGAAAATTTTACAAAAGAAACTGTGAATGCCACTCGATTGGAAATTTTATAACGATTTCAACGAGGTATGCCATTCCATTATTGGGCTATTACTTGCGTTGTTATCGTGAAAAGACTGATATTTTTGGGCGAAAAATGGTCGAAGATCACATTTCTCGCTTTTCACATTTTTCATAAGGGGTTAGTTCATTAATTTTCTCGAAAATTTTACACAACAAGCTGTGAATGCCACTCGATTGGAAATTTTATAACGATTTCAACGAGGTATGCCATTCCATTATTGGGCTATTACTTGCGTTGTTATCGTGAAAAGACTGATATTTTTGGGCGAAAAATGGTCGAAGATCACATTTCTCGCTTTTCACATTTTTCATAAGGGGTTAGTTCATTAATTTTCTCGAAAATTTTACAAAAGAAACTGTGAATGCCACTCGATTGGAAATTTTATAACGATTTCAACGAGGTATGCCATTCCATTATTGGGCTATTACTTGCGTTGTTATCGTGAAAAGACTGATATTTTTGGGCGAAAAATGGTCGAAGATCACATTTCTCGCTTTTCACATTTTTCATAAGGGGTTAGTTCATTAATTTTCTCGAAAATTTTACAAAAGAAACTGTGAATGCCACTCGATTGGAAATTTTATAACGATTTCAACGAGGTATGCCATTCCATTATTGGGCTATTACTTGCGTTGTTATCGTGAAAAGACTGATATTTTTGGGCGAAAAATGGTCGAAGATCACATTTCTCGCTTTTCACATTTTTCATAAGGGGTTAGTTCATTAATTTTCTCGAAAATTTTACAAAAGAAACTGTGAATGCCACTCGATTGGAAATTTTATAACGATTTCAACGAGGTATGCCATTCCATTATTGGGCTATTACTTGCGTTGTTATCGTGAAAAGACTGATATTTTTGGGCGAAAAATGGTCGAAGATCACATTTCTCGCTTTTCACATTTTTCATAAGGGGTTAGTTCATTAATTTTCTCGAAAATTTTACACAACAAGCTGTGAATGCCACTCGATTGGAAATTTTATAACGATTTCAACGAGGTATGCCATTCCATTATTGGGCTATTACTTGCGTTGTTATCGTGAAAAGACTGATATTTTTGGGCGAAAAATGGTCGAAGATCACATTTCTCGCCTTTCACATTTTTCATAAGGGGTTAGTTCATTAATTTTCTCGAAAATTTTACAAAAGAAACTGTGAATGCCACTCGATTGGAAATTTTATAACGATTTCAACGAGGTATGCCATTCCATTATTGGGCTATTACTTGCGTTGTTATCGTGAAAAGACTGATATTTTTGGGCGAAAAATGGTCGAAGATCACATTTCTCGCTTTTCACATTTTTCATAAGGGGTTAGTTCATTAATTTTCTCGAAAATTTTACAAAAGAAACTGTGAATGCCACTCGATTGGAAATTTTATAACGATTTCAACGAGGTATGCCATTCCATTATTGGGCTATTACTTGCGTTGTTATCGTGAAAAGACTGATATTTTTGGGCGAAAAATGGTCGAAGATCACATTTCTCGCTTTTCACATTTTTCATAAGGGGTTAGTTCATTAATTTTCTCGAAAATTTTACAAAAGAAACTGTAAATGCCACTCGATTGGAAATTTTATAACGATTTCAACGAGGTATGCCATTCCATAATTGGGCTATTACTTGCGTTGTTATCGTGAAAAGACTGATATTTTTGGGCGAAAAATGGTCGAAGATCACATTTCTCGCTTTTCACATTTTTCATAAGGGGTTAGTTCATTAATTTTCTCGAAAATTTTACAAAAGAAACTGTAAATGCCACTCGATTGGAAATTTTATAACGATTTCAACGAGGTATGCCATTCCATAATTGGGCTATTACTTGCGTTGTTATCGTGAAA
Source organism: Drosophila kurseongensis (assembly GCA_018153305.1). NCBI lineage: Eukaryota > Metazoa > Arthropoda > Insecta > Diptera > Drosophilidae > Drosophila > Drosophila kurseongensis. The sequence goes on from JAECXX010000141.1 coordinate 4,616,906, forward strand.
AGACTGATATTTTTGGGCGAAAAATGGTCGAAGATCACATTTCTCGCTTTTCACATTTTTCCCACCCCCTCCTTCTCCCCCTCCCCCAACCCCTTCCGGCTGCCAAGGATATCAAGGCTTCCGAGGTTGAGGTGAATGCCCTGCAAGAGAATACCCTGGTCCTCACCATTGGCGACGAGATCCTCTACGACGAGGCCTACAAATCGGATCCCCTCTGGTAGCCCAACCTATCGTAGGCACCCCCACTGGCTTTTCCGGGACCCAAGAAGCTGGGACACCGGCGGCAGAAGTGGAAAAACCACCTCGCCCAAATATAGCATAAATCATAAATAAATATCAGCCTCTTGAAGCACGCTTAATTGATCGAGTTGCATGGAAAGTAAAAGTGGGTGGCGGCGGTGAACGCACTGCAAGAAAAGCCAGAGTTTTCATAAATACGCATTTGATTTGTTTTCTAGACAAATTCGATTCGATTTCATTCGATTAAAATGTTAGCCAAGACTTTTATTTATTTAAAGAAATTTAAAGAGAAATATTAGGTTTCCACCAATGAAAATAGGGAAATTATTGTGTTACTTATTCATGTCTATTTTGCAAAGGTTGTTTGATGTGCAGTAAACTATACTTTTTACTATTAACTTTATAATTCCATAATTTTAGGCTGTAAGCCGAAGTTCCAAGAAAACATAAATTAAGATCCACAAATGCCCAACCCCAGTAAAAGTTGTATATATTTTATTTTAAGAAAACATTTTTATTTTAATAATATTGTTTTAAAATGCCATATAACTAGATTACAAAAAAAGTTTCCGTGGTTGATTTGTGGAGGTTTTTTAGTGTCTCGTTCAAGGCTCTCCAGAATTTTCCAGCCGTCGACTCCTTGCTTTCCTCCTCACCAACGAACGGCTCCAGTTGTCGCTTATTCAAAAGTACTCATAAGCTAGCGATAAGTAAATACATTTTATAACTTAAGCTACCATTACATGCATAATTACAACTAACAATTTGTTTTTTCTGTATTCATAACTTAATTAAGTAAATATACATTAACACAATTTTATAATAAGACTTTATTGTATATAGATTTAACATAAACTTTACCTACATACTACAGATGTTTTTAATAATAAATTATCAAATATCATGTAAGAGTTTTATATTTTATTGGGAGTTCAGAGGTTTTCAAATGTAGCCAAAACTGTTACTTAGCCAAAATGGGAAGAACAACAAAAACGTCTGACTGATTTGTGCCGTTGGCAAGCAATACTACTTGATAAAATTAATAATTAATTAGTTTTTCGCGAAAACATTGAAATGATTCAATATAATGATAATTTGCAAAGTTTTGCTAATCGATTGGAAATTTTGTAACGATTTCCACGAGGTATGCCATTCCATTATTGGGCTATTACTTGCGTTGTTATCGTGAAAAGACTGATATTTTTGGGCGAAAAATGGTCGAAGATCACATTTCTCGCTTTTCACATTTTTCATAAGGGGTTAGTTCATTAATTTTCTCCAAAATTTTACACAACAAGCTGTGAATGCCACTCGATTGGAAATTTTATAACGATTTCAACGAGGTATGCCATTCCATTATTGGGCTATTACTTGCGTTGTTATCGTGAAAAGACTGATATTTTTGGGCGAAAAATGGTCGAAGATCACATTTCTCGCTTTTCACATTTTTCATAAGGGGTTAGTTCATTAATTTTCTCGAACATTTTACAAAACTAGCTGTGAATGCCACTCGATTGGAAATTTTGTAACGATTTTAACGAGGTATGCCATTCTATTATTTCTATTTTTAAATTAACATGCGAGTCCCAGCTAAACATAGAAGTTCAGAGGCTTTTATCTACTTTTATCGATTTACAACCACACATATTAAATGACTAAATTTGTTCCAGTGTGGTGTCATAATTGCACAACAATCAGATGGATTGCGGGGGGTTTATTGGTGGTGAAGCGGGGGCTGCCGATTGACCAACTAACTGAGTAAACCGAGTTTCCTTCCTCATTGTTGCGACAGAATGGCGGCGGCAACATTTGTTGACAGCAACAAGTTGCCGGTTTGGCCTTTGTTGTTATTGTTACCGTTTTAGAGATGTGTGTTGTTGTCATTACTGCTACAATCTGTGCACTACACTGTCGGAAAAAAATAGGACAGTTATAGGGACTTAAATATGTCAATTTAATGAATTACAATTTGTTTAAATGACATAATACTTACATTAAACTTAAACATAGTATTTATCACTTAATTGATTTTTTTTTTAATTTTCAGTGTCCACTTTTGGTGTTGATTTTATTTGTGCCTGATTAAAGTGTTAGGTGTTTTGATTATTGGATTATTACCATGTTTCCATTACAAAAAAATAGTGCCTTCAATGTATTTCTCATTTGGGTTTTGCAAGCCCCTTTAGAGTGAGCAATCACTTTCTTTAATCACCAACAAAAGCCGGCAGGTGACTCCGCAGAGGCTCCCGCAGTCGTTAGCCCCCGAATGCCCCCTGAAAACCTGAGCTCCAACCGAAACCCAAACTGAGCCAAAACGATCGTGGCTCAATGTCCAAAGCGGCGACTCTCGTGGTCGGGTTAAGCCAATAAAATCGTTGCGCAGACGCGGCCATTCAGTTGAATTTTGGACTCGACAGACTTCGGATCGAAGCTCCAACCGGGATTTGCAGCTGGATTTGGATTTCTTTTTGGTCTGGGGAATTGGAAACTGGACTGGACGCTGTCGCCTTGTTTCATAATACGTTGTTTTGCAATTTCCCCTTCACCTCGTAAAAAGAACATTAAGCAAAATCGATATGACGCTGCAACATGTGAGGATGCATCTTCTGCTGCTCCTTTTGACCATGATGCAGTGCATCGCCGGCACGCCCATCGCTCCTGCCACGCCCGACGGCGCCACGCCCATCGACGCCCGCGTCTCGGCCGCCGATTTTGGAGCCCAGGACGCCTTTGATGCCGCCGACAGCTCCGCCGAATCCACACAGGCGGAGGCCAGCGAGGCGGGGTTCAAGGTGAGTCGGGGTCAGGGGTCAGGGCCATCCCATCCCATTGGGCAGCCAAGGTCAGGGGCCAGGAAAATAACACCAATCTCATTAGCAGACCAAACAATAGTGGGATTTTACAGCTATCTAGACGTGTTCGTTTTTCAAACCCTTAATGGCAGCCATGAATATTTAAATATATTAAACGATAATTATATATACATTTTAAATTTCAATTTAAAACACATTTTCTATTGTATTATATTATTACGATATTTCAGCATTATAATAGGAAACTTTAATTTAAAACAGTACTTTAAAAAGGAGCAATAAGTCAATAAGTTATTTGAGATACTAAAATCAGACACGCTTACATTTTGAGAGACAAGAAACTTACCCAAGCAAATGCACTTACTTTCCGGTAGATCTCCTTATTGCCAACTCCGGCAAAAACGGCGGAGTCTGTGAATCTGGAGCAGGAGGCCATTCCCTCGAAGGTGCTGAGCGTGTACGACAATAGCCAGAAGAAGCTGGCCGATCTGGCCCAGGTGAGTGATGTTATACTAACCTTTTCGCACGGCTAAAGCCCACTTAATTCGATTCCAGCCCGTTCCCATTTTGGACTCGATCAGCGAGCACGAAAAGTACGGCAACAATGGCGACATGTTCGACGGCATCTCGCGATCCATTGTCAACGGTTACGAGGCCTTTTCCAACCTGCTCAACACCTTCATACAGGTGAGTGCCGAAATTCCGGCGATTGTTTGTGTTTGTTTGCCTTATTTCCATGATGGATCCATTCGCACACGCGTTGCATAATATTCCCAGTGCAGTTTGAGTCACTGACGGTCCAACTGGTGATCTTTTCGCCAGTGTTGCACCTCTTGAGTAGCTAATAAATAATTGTGAGTAAACAGAAACATTAAAATACATCTTCAATGTATCCTTTCTCGTATTTGGATATTATTTAGCTAAGATAGCAAAAGACTAGAAAATCAAAACGAATCGAATTTTGTTCTTGTTTAAAACAAATTGTTATGGAGTTAAAGAAAAGAAAAAATATTTCCCTGTATTATCATTTCAGTAGTTGGTTAAAAAAAAGTATGTAATTTAATTTTACGGTTTTGTTAGTTGCACGGGTGATAGAGCTTATAAAAGATAGATTTGTAGGTAGAAAGAAAGCCAGAGTGACAGCACTATTGCTTGCTGGCACTGCTTATGCAATTAGTCGTGTGTTTATTTTGACCAAGGTCAGTTCCAGCTTTCCCTCTCTTTAACACTCTCTTCCTCTCTCTTTCTCTTCCCCTTGCTCTTCGTCTCAGAAACCGAAAGAGTTGGCGCGCAGCGTTACGAAGGGAATTACAGCCCAATTGGATATTATCGGTGGCAAATTGGTGGGCCTCTAACGGTTTTGCACCACCCACTCACTACAACTTCTTTTTGATTGTAATTTAAATAAATACTTTAATTTATTTGTAACTTAACACGAACATGTTGTGTAGGAATGTATTTCGATATAAATATAAATATGTATGTATGTATAAATAAAATAATCATACTCATAGTAATAATAATATTTGCTTTAACTATCTGCTCCCCCTTCCTCCTCTTCCTCATCTTCGTCTGCTGGGTTTTTTTGCTTTTCGGGCAGTTGCGGTTTCTGCTATATCGAATACTACAAAGTTCCATAAAATAACATAAGTAGAATTGTATAATTATGTATAAATATATAGTTGATATATTGATTTAGTTAAAGGGTTACGAGCATAATTGGGCTCAAAAGCCCGGTAAACACTTTTTTTTTGGGTATTACTGGCACAGTGATTTGTTAACTTCTTGCCTGATAAGTATTGTACGCACTGTACCCAGTTTAATGTGTGTTTCGGGGTCTTGGGCATATACTATACTACTAGAGAGCACATCACAATATGGATACACCGCTAACTAAACATCTCTGTATATATGTGATTGTTTCATTGGGTACATTATGCCCTGTTCACACTGCCTTTCATGTGAACACGTCATATTGCGCCCCTAAATTTTGTTCGATATGTTTTCGCCTACAGATTACAACAAAAAAACAAAAAAATACACTTTCAATTAAATTAATTTTTGGCACATTTCGCAGAATGAATTAGAAACTAAGAGAGTTAACAAAAAGAATAGAGATAGCGACAGGTGGGGGGGGCTATTTCGACCCCCTCACCCACATTTAGAAGTTCGCCAAACACCACTACAGGCGCGTTCAATCCTCCCAACTGCTGGTGCGGGTTTGGGGATCGATAGACGGGGAGTAGGACTTGTAGGTGTCCGAGGCCCGCTTGTGTTTCACCGTGCAAAACAGAAGCATCGAGGTGATCAGTCCGAAGAGCTGGACGAAGGCGATCCCGAGTCCCACGGCGCCCACCACATTCAGCTGTCCGGTGAACCAGCTCTGCAGCGAGTGGGCACATCCCTTGTCCCACCACAGCGACGGGTTCTCTGATCTGAAATACATAATTAAAAAACAAACTCGATCTTTAATACTAAAAAAATCCATACTTTCCGACACCTTTTTAAACCTACAATAACAAATATTTATAAACAAAATGTACAGATTTTTGAACCCATTAAAATATAAAATATACCAGCATTTTATTTTAGTTTTATTTTATACTTTTTTTAAAAAGTAGAAACTAAGCATTGGAATTTGTTTTATTCATTTTTAAAAGACTCTGTAATTTTTAACGAAAAACTCTTAAAGAAAAAACCTAGATTGGGGTCGGTCACTCACCTGCCGCAGTCGGCGCGCATCATTCCGTCGCCGGATCCTTCGGTGAGCACCTGGCGTTGGTCGTACAGGGTCCTGCAGCAGGACTCGGGCACCCAGCGCTTTCCCGGCCACGACTGGATGTCGTACCAGTCCTCGTACGAGGACACGCCGCAGCACTCGAACTGTAGATTGATCGATGCAACGGGGTCACTACTAAGATCTCGAAATGGAAAAGGGAAAGGCGCCACTCACCGAATGCTGCACACTGTCCCAAATGGAGGCCACCGAGGGCGCCACCAAAGATCCCCGATCGCTTGTGTTGTAGTGCCGCTCGATCCCGAAGCGCAGCTCGTTTGCCAAAGTCCGACCCAATCCGCCGCGGAAGAGAAAGGCGATCGAGCCCACCAGGAACTCGCTCATGAACAGCATCACAATCAGCATGAAGTACTGCGGGGAAACGCACGGGACGTATGAGTTACACAGAAAAAAATTACTCATCCGACATGTGTGCCATGTCTTAAAATCATCATCAATTTCATAACACTTTTTATGATTTAAAGATGATTTTTATTATTAGTTTTGCATTTTATATATAGAACAAAAGAATAACCAGCATGAAGTACATCGAGGAAAAGTATGAAACGTATGAGTGACACAGGAAAAAAAATTACTCATACGACATGGGGGCCATGTCTTAAAATCATTATCAATACTTTTTATGATTTAAAGGAATAAAAGCTTTGCATTTTCAAAGTTTTTATTATTAGTTTTGCATTTTATATGCAGTAAGAAAAGAATAATTAGCACAAAGTATGGAGCGTATGAGTTACACAAACAAAAAATTACTCATACGACATGAGTGCCAAACATCATTGATTCCAAAACACTTTTTATGATTTTAAGAAATGCATTTTCTAAGTTATTTTTATTGGTTTTGCATTTTATATATAAACTAAAGAATAATCAGTATGAGTTACAGAGAAAAAAATTACTCATACGACGGGAGTGCATTTTCTACGTGTTTAAAATGTTCAAATTGAGATTTAGCTAGAACATTCCAATTTGTTGCAATGTTGTGTCCCTTCACCCTGCCCCCCATTTACTCACCAGTACCAGGAGGCAGCGGGATTGCACCCAGGCGCCACAGCAGCCGAAGAAGCTGACCACGAACCCGGTGCCCCCGATGCCCATGAAGATGGTGTCCGCACTCAAGCCGGCGTGCTGGGGCAGCAGAGTGGCGTAGCCCTCGTAGCTCAGACGCAGCCACAGTCCGGCTCCCAAAAACGCACAGCTACACAGCTGCAATGGGTCGAATCGGAAATTGGGAATTAGAAAGGCACTGATTACCATGCAGAATGATCGAAAAGAGAGAGGTACCCGACAATTGCTTAAGGTACCCAAACTAATTGTGATTAAGAACCCAATGTAGGTACTTTTACTGTTAATGTTATAAAGTAAATTGTGTGTATAGTTAATTAATTTCAAGAGACTTGCAATCTATTTTTCCCCATTAAATATGCAACTATTTTAACTTTGTAATTACAATCAATAAATTTATAAACTCGTTGGCCAAAGGAAAAAAAACTTATACAATTGTAAGTATTTTGCTGAGCAAATTTAAGTCGATTTCTATGTCATTCATTGTTAAACGAATGTTGATCTACAGCTCTATGGGGGAATTAAAGCAGCCTATTTGTTTTAGCCACTGTCAAGTGGACACAGACCTTGATTAATTGCCATTGAAGCATCATTTGCTGAAGGATATATCTTTCAGTCGGAAAAATCAGATAATACCCCCTGATTGACAGCTGAATAAGAGCCTTGGATGCCAAAACACAACTGTTGCATGTCCACGAAGCCTGACATGTGACATTTGGGGAACTTTCAGGGGAACCCCACTGGAAAAAGGCGCTGGAAGCTGCAGCTGCATATGTAGATTCAAAAAGCTGAAAGCGAAGTCGCCGCCAAAGTCAAAGTCTAGTTCGAAACTGAAACTGAACTGAGCCCAAAGCAAAAAGTCAATGACAGGCGCTCCGACAATGCAACATGCCGTCACAAAAGACACTTCCGCTGCAGACGACGGCGGCAAAGTTATGTCTCTGATTAGCTGCTCTACCTTCTGATTCCTGTTCTGATTCTCATTCCGATTCCGACTCAGCCTCTATATGTTTATGCTTTGTTACTGATGCTGCATATCCGTCGTCAGCCTGTGCACTCAAAAAAAAAGGCTACTAAAATGTTGGAGATGTATTGCCACCGATATTTTGATATGTCAACTAAGGTTCTATTGGAAACATAATTCTTAAACAAAAAATTAAATCCTTAAAAACTAATTAAATAAACAGCAGTTCTCCAAAAACTAAATTGTTTTCTTAAAAGATTATTAATTGAATCAAGCTCGTCGAAAGCTGAAATGATAAAATTTTACAAAATAATGATCACAATTTTTTGTAGGTAGCTTTAAGAAATCTTCTATAAAACCCTCTCCCCTTTCAAGTGAAATGAGTTATGGGTTTTTTATACAGATTTATCCTCAAGCAATTTCATTTTTGTGTTTATGTTAAATTGGTTAAAGAATTTACTGACACTGGGTGTGTGAAAAGTTGCAAAATTAAGAAGCTTACCCATAGAATGATGTTGAGCCAGCAGAAGGTGCGGCGTATGCATGTATAGCCGGCATTGCCCATCGCGGGATCTGAAAAAGAGAAGAAGATTTCAGTCAGGGCTACATCACCCCAAAGATCCCGACAGTATTTTGTATCATCCCCCCCCCTCCTTCCAACATAAATTATGCGCGGCAGCAGTGTTTTCTATCTATTAAACGAGCGATTTGGGCCCCCAATTGGCTGAGTGTCCATATAAATAACATATATTTATATTTTTTATTGCTCTCTTTTTGTTACTATTATTATTTTTTGTATTTCATTGGCATTTCCTTTTGCCTATGCCATGTAACTGGAGTACCGAGTGTGTGTGCCAGCGGGGGCGTTTGGTTAAGCAATTGCAGCTGCTGCACATGCACAAATGTCCACACATGGATAGGCACTCGTTTATGCAAATATTTTGTATGATTGAATGAAAACAATAACTAAACGAAAAAATAACAAAATTAACAGTAGCAGAGGCCGCAATGTCCATGGTCACCGAAGCGTATGAACAAGTAAATGGATGTCCTCATCTGTTTATTTGAACTGAGTGTGGCAAAAACATTCAGGGCTGACAATTATTTAATCAGCATTATTCAAAACGAATCAATTATTAACGATATCAACAATCAAATTGTTTTAGATTTTCTTTTCAGGAGCACTACTAATATAGGAATTTTCTGTAATTAAAATTACATCTAACTTATGCAATTTGAATTAGACCATCAGATAACGCTGAATATAAAAGTATTCAAACATCTTATCTGGAACATTGCGAAAGTGTTGAGAATCAAGAGGCGAATCGCCGAAATTACCATTCTTCTCCACTTTCATGGGAAAGAAACAGCGCCCGTAGAATTGGTTTCATGCAAATGATCACATGTTTTGTTGCAATCGGGCTCAATGGATCTGGGAAAATTCGTGTTTGGCCACAAAAAAGATTGCGTGTGAGCAAGCAATGAAATCAAAATGAAAATGAAGAGGAATAGGGATTATTTTGAAATACACAGCTTGCTATAAATATATTTAAAAAATTAAATATACTGCTGGCAGGATACAACATCAATATTGTAATGAGAAGAACAAATTCTTTGATTCTTTGAGAATTAAATTGCATTCTTGAATTGAGCTCACTCATCGATTTATAAAATAAATCATTGCTAGTTTTTGATGGTGAAAATTAAAGCGGGTTATTTAATCTTTTCTATTTCTTAAGTGCTCATTTACTGCCGAGAATTAAGTCGAGAAACAAAAAAGAATCCCCAGCTAACCTCGCTAATAGATCTGAACTTGAAATCCCAGAGGAGCACGCGTCTCCTAATCTCGATCCTCCTACGATCATGGAACCCCTTCGGACTTGGACTCGGATTCGGATTCTGAATGCCTTGCTGGAGGGTCGAGAGCTGCGCTATCCACTATATAATTGAAATAACTATCATCCGCGATGATGATCGTGCGTCCGCCCCCCGAACATAATAATGAAATAGTGCAAATAATAAGCGGGAATGGGCGGGGTAATGGCTCTGGTCTGGGCAGTGATGTCCAGGGCTGTCCAGTTCGCATGGCTGTGGTCTTTTTTTTTTTCCAGTTCAGTCCCCATTACAACTGCGATTACCCTTCCCAGTTTGCCGTCTCCAAGTGCGAACAATTGCACAAGGCACACAAAAAATACAGAAACACAACAAACAGCAACAACGAGAGCAACTGTCGCTCGCTTATTTTCCAATTTAACTCAATAACGCGGACTGGCTTAATGGCATTTGACGCTGAAAATTTGCGATTTACCCACCCACCATTCCCCACCGTCCCCATCAACGTACCATGCATACCCTACACTCTATACTCTATCCACCATACACTATCCACCGTCCACATTTATCATAATTCGAGTAGCTGGATCTGGGAAGCTGCGGATGTGGCCGAGTGATTTATGCCCGGGAAAATGCTGGCAGCTAAAATCTCAAATTGTTTCCATTTATCCGAAAGTTTCGAAAAATGCGATTACCTTTTGGCACATTAATAGTGGGTAATATTAATAGATCGGTTTGTTTTGTTTTTGCTTTCAGTCGCCAATTGAAGTTTTATTAATTGGCATTCTCTGATTGAAATTCATTTAAAGCTAATAAAAAGTTGATTTTTTTGAGAATTCCTTATAATACTTTATTCGAAAGCACAAAGTTAATATTTTAGTTTGAATTCCTAATTGGAAAATTAAGTTAAGATAGGACTTTATTGAGAATGCGGTAACGAATGGTTTGATGCAAAAAATGTTCATTATTTTAAAAAGTAATTCTGAAGAAATGAAATCGCCAAACTTAACCAAAATTATCTAGAAACATTTAAGGGCCAAAAGAAGGAGAATATGATGGCAAGCAGTAAATCAAAAGTTTGGGGTCTTAGAGTTTCAATAAATCCCCAAACAAATGGGAGCACATATGTGTAGTGTTTCATAATATCTAAACAAAGATCACAAAAGAGTGGAAGATCAAACAGTCAAAAGAAAGATATTACTTTGGGAAAGCAAAAGTATTAAATTTAATCGTAAAGGAAATTAAATTCTTTGTTCATCTTCAAATAACTTCGTAAGCCTAAAAGTTACTGAAAATGGGAACACAAGTGTGTAATATTTCGTAATGTCCAAAACAAAGATCACAGAAGATCAGGAGGGGAAGGCACTGGGCGAGTACTGTACAGTGAAAACCAGTAAGTAAAGTTGGTGTTGCGCAGATCCGCCAAACAACAACAACTTTAGCAACGAGATCAGACGCTCTGAAAAAGATTTTCACCATCTGACCATTGAGACCTCCCCTTAGTGTTGTTGCTGTTGTAGTGGTTGTTGTTGTGGGTCTTTCAAAGTGTCGTCCACGAAAAGTTTTCTCTTTTTTGTTGTAGCTATGGCTATGTTGTTATTGTTGCTTTTCGGGCCGATCGGCCAATCTATGTATTTATACTTTGTTTGTGCCCCATTGCCGCATTTCTTTTCAGTTGCAAATTACTTCAAGTTGCTATTTGTTGTTTGTTGTTTGCTGTTTGCTTTCAATCTGGTTTTTGTGGTTGTTGCTGCTGTCAATAAACTGCAAAAGTTCGGTTGTTATTGTCACTGCATCGGTTTTCTAAATGCGTTATATACACAAAGGTACTTTGGCTACAACAAAAAAGGACATTTACATTGGCTATTTGGTCGAGATTGCTCGTTATCGGGATTATCGCTGTATTTAACGGATTGTCGTTCGCACTTTTTAACACAGAAGTGAACTCGAAAAAAAAAACAAACAAACTGAGACACTTTCTGGCCCAATTAATTTGTGCAAGAATTTCCGATTTGCTTTTCGTTCACTTGGTTCTGCACTTCTGATTCGGATCGGATCGGATTGGATCTCTGGCTTTTCTGTGCGCTCGCCGCGGTTGTTCAAAATAAACTGACAATTCTGCGCGTTGTCAGTTAAAAATAGTCAAGAAGCTGCCGAAGTGGCACGAATGTCCAGCCGAAGCGGCTTCGGTTGCAACTTGTTGTACACTGCACTAAATTGGCCATATAAATTAAGTTTTAAAAAACATTAGTGCTTTTTATGGTTATAACTATAGGTTTCATTGATTTCATTTAGTTGTAACTAAATATTGCAATCACATATTTATAGGATAATCTTTTTCTTCTTCAAATATGTATGTAATATCAGAATTTTACTTTACTTTATTTATTTTAAGATTAAGAAAGAGCAACCCAAATTATAATATAAGATAGGTTTGAGGACCCCTTATTTAAATCAATGTATTAGACCTAGCAGTATATCTAAATATTGAATTAAAAGGTACATATATCAAGAATTTGAAGTATATAGTTTTTCCTAAATAAAACTATAAGGCCCTTTTTCGACACAAGACATATTACATACATTTTTTTGAGTGTATTCGCTGGTGACAATTGCACAGGGACCGTCGCTCTGAGAGAGCAAAACACTGGGAGAATCGGGGAGTACGTGCGGCCCCAAAAGAGAGCTCGACGAGCTACGCGCGCGTTGTCTGCATACTTTATGAATGAGATTTATGCTTAGATTTCAGTGTCACGTTTTGATCCACATTTCGGCCTAAGCACCATAGAAAAAAACAGAAAACAAAAAGAAGTACAATAAACGATTCAAGAGCTGTGTGCGAATGGAGAGATTTTAAATGAAAACGACGGGAAGTGGAAGTGGTCAGCACTCATACGCCGTGTGTGCAGCTGTTGCATTGCAGTCCGACATGACGTCACGGATTACGCTACGGATTACGGCCAACAATCAGCTGTTTTGCGATCTCTGGCTGCCACATTGATACAACTTCAAGATAAAAAGGTAAAAAACTTATTTACAATAATGACAGTTATCACTACTTGCACTTTTATGCCATTACGTAGGGAAACAAGGGGTTAACGAACCCTGGCAACGTAAGTAAACGGTAGGTAGAAATAATAACGTAAGTCATAACGTGATAAATGGTGTTATGTTGTGATTTAAAATAAATAAAATAAAAACATAGTCGGTGATGGAGTTTTCAACATTACAAAATAAAGAAATAAGGAAACAAACAGTTCTGTAAAATTGAAACAATACGCATACAATGATTTCTGTGAATACGAATTGTATTTATATCTTCTGGGAATCCCAATGTTGGTTTACAAGACATTTTCAAAATACTTTGAGACCCTCACATTATTTATGACTATTTTTGTGTGAAATTCGCAAAACGTTTTTGCATACGCTTGGGCCACCAAATTGCTGATGGTGGCAGACCCAAAACAGTTTCGTTTTGGAGTTGCATAATCAAAAAATCAAAAAATAATCATTATTAGCTGTGCCATAACGGAGGCAGCATAAAAGAAAATAAACAATCCATCGACTTATCCACAGCGACTGTGCGTTGCGTGATATCAAACTTAGCATAAATGAAAGTCAAGAAAAGAAACTCCATCGGAACCGCCACAAAAAATGAGTTTCTACCGAATGTATAAAACTAACACACTGAAAGGTTTAATCAAACAAATTACTTTATATTCAAAAATACTCTTGAGTTCTGGTTGTAAAAAACACTCGATCATTTTGTTTGTAAAAAAACTATATTTAAAAAGCTTCGGCCATTCCATTTAAGCAATATTTTTACACAAAATATAATATTATAACTAAGGCACTGTGAAAAATATAAGCAAATAAAATTGTTTTGAGTTATCTCGAATATTTAAAATAATCTTATGATTTTAAAGAGCTTCTAAAGTTAAAAACTGATAATTTTTACATCCAAATCGTGGTTTAGAAATTATTTTACTTATTATGGAAGATTTTCTGATATCTTTATTTTTGCTTTGAATTGTGGGAATATATACAAGTCTAATGTTTCTTCACAGTGCACTCAAAAAAAAAGAAGATTACAAGTCTATAAAAAGGAGGCAAGAGTAAATGAGTTGTGCCGCAGGCGGGTGGCATCTCCGGGATCCCCGCCAGCTCACTTGTCCTTGCGCAGCTTCTGGCTGGACAGTTCGATGGCATCCAGCCAGAGCTTGAGTTCCTCGGGCTTCTCCGGTCGCTGGGCAGTTTCCGGATAGGTCTTCAGCACCTCCAGCACATTGCAGTTGGTGATGTTCTGCTTGGACATGGCCACCGCCCGCACGAATCCGTCGGAGAGGGTGACGAACTGCTGCTCCAGGTAGATGGCCTTGTCGTCCCACCAGACCAGCTTGGTCTGGATCTTGTACGGGTGGAAGATGGGGATGGTGCGGCGGTACCGCACGCTGCTGGCTCCCTGGACCGCACCACCGCGCCGCTCCCGGATCCGCTCGTACAGTCCCGTCAAAGCGTAGAAATGGAAGCGGGCGAAGTCCAGTTCGCGGAGATACCGCGCGTTGTTCATGTGCCGGATGAAGATGTCCACATCCTGCGAGGTGCACAGTCCATAGATCGTCGTGGTGTCCGTCACCTTGCGCTTCCGCTGGAACAACCGACCCGCGAACACCGTGAACACGCAGCGGATGAAGTAGTTGACATCCCAGATCACGTACAGGATCAGCAGCACCACCAGCCAAGACATCGCGGTATGGGTATCTGTGGGTACCTGGGTTCGCACTGAAAAGATCGCAGGGGAAAACCCGTTAGTGACAGCGAAAGTTTTGACTACACAGCACGAAATATTGGGGGGATACCATAATTATTACAGACACCATTTTAGGTTATGAAAATCATATACATTTTGAATACTATGTTTATAATTAATATTTATTTAACAAAAATACGAATAGTTCAAAATATTATTTAAATATATTAAAGTTTTTTATGATAATATTTAAAAAATGTTTTAATAAAATGACAGTTTAAATTATTAGTTTTAAAACAAACAAACAGAAGAAATAGTTTAACAACAAGAAAAGATATTTAACTCAATCTTAATACTTTTATTTTCAAATTTTATATTATTCCATGATGTTTATATGATTTTTGACCAAAACAAATAATAAAGATCATTTAGATATCAGCGTATAAACATTTTCGTGCTGATGATTTTTCTGTGTGCATCAGACTTTGGCGCTGATTTAACGGATCGGATCGCCAAAGTCCGTTGCCGCGGGAGTCAAGTGTATGGGTTGACCCCCTCGCCAAGAAGCTGGAAAGTAGGTATGCATTTACATACTCGAATACTTACATTTGCAGTCGGTCGTTCAGCTCAGCCAAGCACACTAGCAACTAGGGGACGAGCGGGAAAGGCGGTGCAGGTAGAGGCGGCAAAAGCGGGCGGAGCGGTACACAACAACAGAACCGTGGGCTAAGCAAGACCACAGACGACTGAAGCCCGAAGATTGTAGACTGCAGACTGTAGACTGTAGACTGAAGACTGACGATTGGCAAAAGCGAAGGCGACGCAGCTACGAAGCAGAAGAAAGCAACACACTCGGAAGATAGCCAGTTCATGCAGTGTTGCCAACTGCAGACTACTAATTGAGCTAAACCCTATCTTATAAATTAGAAAGATCTGAAGATAAAAACATTCACAGACAATCGTATAAGAAAGATTTATTCAATTGCCTTATGTTTAATATTAATCTATATCTTCTATTGTATAAGTTGATTTTCTAGTGAGATTTAAAAATGATATCTTGAGAAATATATACAATTTAATTGTTAAAAAATCGTTACAAAAACTACCTTGTCTATATTTAATATTTGGAAATGGCTAGAGAAAAATCCAAGTCGACAACACTAAGCGCAAGCAGCGAAAAAAGTGGAAGCGATAATGAGAAGACAAAACGATAATAAGGAAAAGAAAGTGCTGATTGCTTGGCTTTTTCCAAGTCAAATCTTAATGTTTTCGAGAGACAAAATTCCTATTAAATAACGCTCATATGGAAAAAGAGTAATTAGTTTGCTCCTACACTAATACTACTATTTTAAAAAAACCTTTAGCATTAGTTACATTTATACTACATATTTATCTCTAAAATGTTGTCAAATAATAAGTAGCATTAGTAGCAGTTTTATTAGCCACAAATTTCTGAGTTACAATGTAAATACTGTAATTAACTAGTGACAAATATTTCACAGTACGTATTGTGACTTCTGTAAGACCACCATAAAATGTTGTATTACCCATATAGATGTTATTTTTCAACAGTTATTGAGACTTAACCGCAACGAAAACCAGAAGCTACATTTAATAATTGATTTAGCTACTTTTGTCAAATAATTATGGTCAACACTGAGCCCTATTATTTTCCTTTCTCTTTCTTTCTTTTGTTTTTCCCCGTATTTCTTTGTCCACCTGTAAAGATAATCCCACGTCGCCTTAGCAATCGATTGATTTCGATTCCAATCGCCATTTGTTGATGTGTGGGAATCTTTGTTATGGCGCAATTAGCAAATTCACAGGTAAACGCGTAAAATTATAGATATGTATACATACCAAAAGGTGACTGCGATCGATGTAAACACTTGCCGTCGAACTGCGATCACCTGCCGGTTTTCGAACGGCAAATTATCCGAATAGACCAAGTCTCAAAGGGCCGCTGCTGAAAGTTCAAAGTGGGGGCTTAATCACAAGCTCAAAGCAGGTAATTAATAATCTTAAGAAAATATTTACCGGTGGGTTTCAGTACTGCTTAATCATAAAAGTAAGCAAAGTGGGAAAATTGTGCACTTGTAACGCGGTTCTAACTTTTGGACGAAAACAAAACATATTTGATTTGCTGAAATAAATAAATTTCCAAAAAAAAAACCTGCTTTTTGATTTTGTAATATTTAAATTTATTTTATACTTTTAAGCTTTATACTTTTGGTCCTTTTTTAATAGCCTGTCCGACTTTGGTAGCCCGCTTTCAAGCGCTGAAACCAGAGGCCCAAGAAAATCTCTCACTCGGTTGAATCTTTTTACATTATCTTGTTCATTTTACTAAACAATCATTGTACATCGTAACTTACACACTGTGGACTACCAGGGGGTTTGGTTTTTTTTTTTTTTGCTTGAGGGGCGTGGCTGATCTCTGGGCTAATTATACAATACATTAGTTAAGGCCAAAAGAGGGCGGGTTTTTTTTTTGTTTTTCAGACACTTACATAGCTTACAATTTACACATTCCACGGGAACACTTATACATTAAACATTAGCATACATGAGCACGCACACACACACACAAGCACGCGAGAGAAAAAAAAAATGGGTTAATGGGAGTTTCCGGTTCAGGTTCCGTTTCCGGTCGCGCATCCGCTTCCACTTCCGCTTCCGGCGATTCCAACGATTCCAGTCAGCAGCCGCTCCGCAGATTCTTGCTGGACATGTCGTTGTACTCGATCCACTTGGACAACTCCGGCGGCAAGGAGGGCTTCAACTTGAGGCAGTGCGCCGTCGCAGCTGTGGGCGTGGCACCCGTCGCCCCTCCGGTCGAACCATGTCCGTTCTCCGCCAGCGAAGTGTCCATCGCCGGATTGCTGATCCCGCCCACCGCCGCCGCCGCCGATGGCGCTGCCAGCGAAGGCGACGACGTCGCCCGGAATCCGTTGGAGGAGGTCCTGGGCAGGAGTTCCGCCATCACCGCCTCCATGGACACGTCGATCACCCGTTGGCGGCAAATCGCGATGCAGTGCACGAACTTGTCCGACGGACGCACGAAACGGTGCTCCATGAACAGCGACTGCTCATCCCAGTAAATGATCTGAAAATTAGGGAAGGATATCTAGATTAACACTGCAAATATTACCACTTAATGCTAGCTAACTCATTTTTACGACAAAATGGAAGCGAAACTTGTTTAAATTAAAAAAAAAAGCTGTGAACGCCACTCAATTGTAACAATTTCAACGAGGTATGGCATTTCATTATTGGGCCATTACTTGGGTTGTTATCGTGAAAATACTGATTTTTTTGGGCCCAAAATGGTTGCAAATCACAATTTCCTCATTTCACATTTTTTTTAAGGGTGTAGGTCATGATTTTTTTTATTACTTTTACAAAAAAGCTGTGAATGCCACTCGATTGGAAATTTTGTAACGATTTCAACGAGGTATGACATTCTATTATTGAACCTATACTTTTATTGTTATTGTTATTTATTAAAAATAATGATTTTGGTGCCCGAAAAATCAGGAAGTGTTTGTAAACAATAAGGAAAAATGTGAAATGTTAATTATTATTGTAAAATACAAGTCTAACGATTCCACTATTGGAAATTTACGTGTATCTTAATGTATTTTAAAATTATTAATGGTGTTTTCTCCCCGTGCACTCACCCGCGAGACTATGTTGAACCGGTGGAAGGGGCGGATAAAGCGGCGGTAGCGGATGGTGGCCGCCCCCTGGAAAACAGAACCGCCCATTCCCGTGATGGTGCGGTACAGATTGGTCCGCTCGTAAAAGTCCACGCGGGCGAAGTCCAGTTCGCGGAAATAACGAGCGTTGTTCATGTGATACAACAATGTGTCCACATCGTTGGTTAGGCAGAGTCCTAAACAGAGGGTTAAAGTTAAGGGGTTAAATTAAGATATGTTAGGGGGAAAGATCATTCAGTTCTGTCTTCAATTAGGAACCCGAGATCCCTGAACTTTTGAATTCTAGCTTTGGATCTAAAATAGCCCATCATCTATAAGAACTCTTAAACAAATACTTGCTTTTATAAAATAAATAAAATTTTAAAAGAATGAGTTCAGCCAACACGGCGTATGAGTGATAACCTTTAGAGCCATTTTGCTGCTACTTAAACTTTATATAGTCTACTCAATTCAGAACCAGCTTCAGACACATTCAAATTACAATTATGCACTCTTAAGCTATTAGCCTTAAACTATTTGTTTTGTTGAATTGGTCTTGAACAAGTTATTATACATATATTTAATGGCAACAAAAGCGATTATCTCTTTTTTTTTATTTGCAGCTAAATAACGATTCTTTGTGTGCTGAGTAGTTATATGTTTCCCAATGATATGGAAACTTAATACTTGTTTTAAATTAAAAAGCTAACAAAATGAAAGCTGATGTTTTAAATATGATAAAATTCCAAACACTTAAAAAGTACATAATTCTACATATTTTGATAATAGTATTATAAATAGTATTGTCTAAGGAAAGGAATTTTAGGAAACTCGAGTTAAAATGAAAAAACCCTGAATATAAACATATATCTGGGTTTTGGAAGAACATTGAAAAATTGTACAGTTTCTTTCAGTGCATTACCATTAACTGGCAAGTCAAGCCCAGACTAACAAGGAAATGAGTAAGGACTTTGCACTCTAATGCTTAATAGATAGGACAAACTATAAGGGGTAAAGATTGTATCCGAACGTCTCCCGTCTTTCTTTTTTCCCAAGGAATCATCTAGGACCTGGGACTTGGAGTACTCACCCTTCACCGTGGTGGCGTCCAGGATGTGGCAGCGCCTCTTGACGAAGCGCGCGAGCAGGACACAGAGGCACATGCGCAGGAAGTAGTGGAGCTCCAGGAGTCCGTAGAGCACGACGATGACCAGCAGGACGCTCAGCGCCAGGTAGCACAGCTGCTCCATGCTGCTGGGTGGGCGGACAGGCGGCTGGGGGCGTGGTGCGTGGTGCGTGGTCTGTGGAGCGGGAGGCGCTGCAAGTGGAGGGGAAGGAGGAGGAGTCTTGATGAGCCGACGGCTGGCAATCAAATTGTCAAATGATTGCAATCTAATTAGAACGCGGAAGCAGGAAGCCACCAAAGTGCTCGAGCAGGGGTTAAGGTTGAGACTTCCGGCGTTCGGGGGTTAAGGTTATGGGGGGTGGTTTTCTAAGCGCGGTTCTGGTCCTGGCTAAGCCAAGATGCTGAGCGGAATTAGGTCATGTTTTCGCCATCAGGTGATTCAATTGGCCAGGACTTCCCCACAAAAGCACACACACACTCCTCACAGAAAAAAAAGGATTCCTTATTTGTTAATACTACTTTTGAATGAGCCATTGCCGGTGGCTTTTTGTTGAGATTTTAGTTTATTATATATTTTAAAATTTGTTAACCCTTTAAGAGGTACCCCCAAAATATCCCTGTGTAGCTTACACACACGCACACACACACAAACTCGCGCGCGACCAGGACAACCCCTAATTTGTTGATTCGTGGCTCGATTCATGGCCAGGACATTCGGACGTCGGGACATCAGGCCACCCGGCCACTTCCAGTCATCCCAGTTCCCCGCCACCACCACCGCCCCCGAATCAATTTTCGATGTTTTCCAATAACAGGAATAACCACTCGCACGCGCACACGCCACACATTATTAAATTACAAAAAACAAACGAGCTGCCAAAAGGTGCCTTTTTTTTCGAAAAAGTTTAAAAACCAAAAAAATGCAAGCGATGCGCCTACCGCAGCGACAACAGCGCACTGAGACTGAATTGCTTTTTTGGCCAAATCCAAATCCGTCCGCTGGCGAAAAGTCTGCCGCAGCCTCTGCCGCCGCCGCTGCCTCGGCCTCTGCCGCAGTCGCAGTCGACGCCTGCGCAGCTCCTCGCAGCTTTCGGGTCGAAAAGCTCCGCTGGCTAAGGGTTGAACCTGTTGCCAGTGCGGCCTAGACCATCCGGCACCCCCCACAAATATTGGATACCCAATATGGGCAGAACTCAGGGGTATGCCAATACCACCAAGATGTATGGAACAGGGAAGGTGGATATAAAAAAGAAGGCTATCGTTTATGATATATTAACCAAGTAAAATATAAATCATAAAAACAATAAATGTTCAACCAGACACTTTTGTAATAGAAAAGCACACAATAATCTTTAAAACTCAATTTGGAGACACCTTATCATTTCTTTGAAACATCATAAATTAGATAATGGAATTTTATACCCTCTGCAGTTCGTCTTAACTGAAGTCTATGTTTTTATATAAAATTAGTAAGGGTCCAAAAATATAACTAAAATTTCCATGCATTAAGTGTATAATTTAAGCACAATTTTTAGAAAGACTAATCCAGGATGTCTCCCAGTCGGACCCAGTCTACACTACCGATTCTGCCAGAACCCAGAGGTATATTGCATTTAACCACATGTTTGCAACAGGCAAACTGAAAAAAGTGCAATCATTAAAACGAAAATCGGGAGAACATGCACCCAAAACTAGGTGCAAATTATTGTTTTTCCATAATTAAAATTCAAATTATACAATGCATATTCTCAATTAACTATAATTAGGTGGCTGTAATATATTATAAACAAACTCGATTAGTTGGGGGTTTTTACGTCACTCAAGAATTCCGGTTTCCCTTAAGGAAATTAAAAACAAGGGGTATATATTGACCATAACCACGGTTGGAAATATAAATCTTTTAAACAATTATTTGCTAAGTATAGTCTCTCAATTAGAAACTTATTACGTTGCCATTTTAAAAAACTATAAATAACAATTCAAAAATTTTGTGTAGTAGAGGGCAGCTACCAAGATCTTAAGACTACATAATGCACTGCGCTGGTAAACAAATGAAAAGTTATTGAGTTTTTCTTTAAGCCAGAACAGAGATCTTTCCGCCAACTCGGACACAAACAAACTCAGATGAAGTACTTAGTTCCATGTGAAAGGCAATTGCCAACAACAAAACACACCTGAATTCGCTTGGTTTTGATCGGAAGGTGGGTGCAGTTCTCGGTTAATATCTGTCGGATACCACAATATTCGAGATTTCTCGAATCTCGATATCCGCGGAGATGGCCTTTGTTCCGCCGGCCGGGGATTATATATGACCCTCTCGAACGGCAACACAAATTAGCTGGCTGTAAACACTAGCAGGGCACACGCTGAGCAAATACGGGAAGTTTGCACCCATAAAAATAAAAACAATGGGGAAAAATCGAAGAAACTATTTAAAAGCCTGCTAAAAAGCCAAGTCATTCGCCCACAGGTGTGCATTGATTTTTCGTTTCTCTTTATTTTTAGCTTAAACAAATTGAAAAGTCCAAGCGAGTTAAGCTTTAAACTAGAATTGTCGTTAGTTTTATTTGTTGTTACTGCGGTTGTTGTTGTTGTTGTTGGGCTTTCGATAGGACAAACATAATTAGACAAAAGTGATTAAAGTCGTAAGAGCTATGTACAAAGTGTGTGGGCCTCTCTCTTTCCGCTAAACAATTGATATAGGAACCCAACATTTGTTCCATATCCTCTCCTTATCAAATATATATATCCGGTTTTATTTATAGGTATATAACACAAGTTAGCACAACGAACGTTTTCTTTTCTTTCTTTTTGGGGGGCAAAGGATCGATTTGAATAGAGGCATATAACTATGTGTGTTTCGTTTTATATATAGTTAATTAATATTAGACATCAGTATTTATATATTTACACTATGCGTTGCCGTTTGGCTTTTGAATTTAGGATAAGGAATAGGTTAAGGGTATAGTATGATGAACTGAATAACAAAAAAAAAGTAAATCAAGATAATTCGTGTAAATCTTTTAGAGCCGTTGTGGAGACATCCGGAGTATATAGACTAAAGTATATATAAAGCATGACACGGGCTCGCCTCTTTCTCTCTCTTTCTATCTTCCGTCTTCCTTCTTCCGTTCTCCATCCCGCTCTCTCTCCTGCACTCCTGTTCTGAATCGGATGGTCCACATTGATTAATAAGGCATACAAAACACACAGATTTCTACTCGCCACTTGGTCAACACATATCTCTCTCCGGTCTCTCTCTTTTCTCGCTCTTACAAAACTAGTCCTGGCTGGGATCTAAATCCCAGCCCCTTCGCATCTATTCCATTCTTATCTATATAGTTTTTTCCAGTGTATCCTAAACATTCCGAAGAATCCCTTTTCACGAGGTCTTGCAGTGGCAGGGGAGCAGAGCAACAAAACAGCAGTCCATCAGCAGCAGCTCCGGCATCCATCCGTAACAATTCCGATTCCTATTCCGCTCCTCAGTTGGCCTTCACCCGGCACAGCTCCTCGACGTCGCAATGGTCTACGCTCTTTGCGAAACTGCGACGCAGCGTGGCCAGCGGACAGAGGTCCTTGTCCTGCGGGCACTTGGGCAGGCGCACCACTCGCTCCTGGTGCAGCACCAGGACCTGCGGCTCCTCGTTGTCGCATCTGCAGGAGGAAATAGCTGTTTTATCTATACCACTTGATGGTTTAATTCCACGACACTTACTCGTAGCGGAGGAAGGCCAAGTTGGTCGCGAACGCGTCGATCTGGCTCGTGCGCCAACGACGCTCGCTGGCAAAGTGCTTGTGCGTCAGCGGCTTCTTGTCCCGGGCCAATCCCAGGTGGGCCAGCAACTTTAATAGCGTTCCCGAGTGCGTAAAGTACAACGTGGCGTTGGCCCGCCGCTCCTCCTTCTCCGTGGAACTGCAAAGCAAATGGAATACAATGAGTAAGAATTTATGGAGAAATTCGTCTTATAAGATAAGATGAAAAATGAATAATTATTCCCCCAGAAGGTCGCTAGTTAAAATTAATTCATGCAAGCGAATCATAATTTCTATATTTTTAAAAATACAAAAAATCCATATCTACAAAATTATGATTATTTAAGGTCCACACACTGGGTACCAAATTAACTAAATATTTGGCATTGACACATACTATTGTTTTATCTTGAAAATGAAAATGGCTTTGCACGATTTAGCAAAATGTAAAAACCAGATTTGACTGGGATTTGCATTCGAAACTTGTTTGCAGTAGTAGCTTTAAAGATCAAGATCAAGATGTTTACTTAAATGGACGAATAGAATGAACGCATATCTCGTGTGAAAATCTACATATTTCGATCAATCAATAAATATTACTTTTTAAATCTTTGATCGTATATGTGTATATTTTCTAATAACTCAATTAATGAGTTTTTAAGAAGAGGTTTTTAGAGGTTTACAGTAAACTAAAATCCTGATAAACACTTTTGTATGCAAGGATTCAGGCTGCACTCACCCAATGGCCGCAAACATATCTGCGATTGCCGGACAGGCAATGCGATGGGTCAGTTCGTAGCCGTAGCCATCGTTCCAATAATACTCCAGATCCTCGAAGAACTCCAGCGCCTCCAAGGCGGCCACATCGAAGAAGTTGCACCAGACGGAATCGGTTGGGGATCGGGAACCAGAACCACGACGCGGGCGATGCCAGGCCGTCTCGAAAGCGCACACCGTGTACATGAGCTGCACGTCCTCCGGCTGGAGATCCGGCAGCTGGGTGCTGCTCCGCACCTGCTCCACTGCTGACTGCATCTGCGGCTCCGCGAGGAACCTGCGTGCGTTGACCAAGGTTTCGGGATTCTTATCGACGTCTGTTTTCCACTTTCCACAGCCCTTATAGAACTGCAACGATAAAGGATAAATACGTTAATTCGTTAAGATTGGGAATTGTGACTAGGAATACGAGCTAAATAAAGGTAATTTCAGATAGAAGTAACAACAGAACTCCTGCTTTCTTATTCTTGTTATCGGTTTCTACCTGGCGTGGGGCTGTAGATGGCCACCGTGTTGTCCACGAAGCCCACCGCCAGCTGCACCTTGTACGCGTGAAACGACAGCCAGGTGGGGTGGCCGATCTTGGGCCCAATGAAGCCCTCGTTCGTGCGCAGCACCTTCTGCACCCGTCCGTCCAGCGAGTAGATGCCGATCTTGGAGGCGTTGCCGCAGGCCACGGTGTCCGCTATCTGGTGACTGGCTATGGCCGTCACATCGCCACCGGCGTCCCACTCGTGCATCACTTGCTCGCCGACGCCACTAGCAAAATGGCTCGCCCGCACGTCCATCACGCTGATGCGGCCCTCGGTGCAGCCGGAGACCAGCACCGTCTCGTTGGATCGCAGGCAGGCGTGCAGGATGGGGGCACTGTGGCGCCGGTACAAAGAGATCCTGGCGTCCTGCGGCGAGCATCGCTTGTCGAACAGCAGCACGCTGCCGTCGTCGCAGCCGGCGAGGATCACGTCGGAGCGCATGTTGGGCTGGTAGGGTGCCAGCACCCGGGCGCAGGAATCACCGCGACCCAATGGAATATCCGATAGTTTCAGCTCCTTTTCCAAGTCCCAGATGCGGATAAATCGACAGCCTCCGCCGCCTATCACCAGGTGCTGGCTGCACTGCTGCCAGGCGGTCACAATGCTTCCGGAGCCATATCCACCCATTGCGAGTGCCGACGCATCCGCGCCCTTCCCAATGCTCCCGCCGGTGGCCATGCTGCGCTGGCGGTAGCCGTGCTGATTCGCCTGGCCCAGAGCTGTCCAGGCGGTCACCAAGCGGGCCTTGCTCGGCGAATCCTCGGTGGTGGCAGAGCTGGCCGGCGGCGAGGATTGCCAGACACGTACCACCCCGTCCTCGTGGGCCACCAGATTAAGCGCCATGTCCTGGGCGTTGATGAACTCGATGCTGCTTACGCGGGCAAAGAAGGCTGAGCCACCTCCTCCCCCTCCTCCTGGTGGCAGGCCCGACTTCCGCGGAGTGCTGCCATTGAGCGAGGAGGATGACCCGGAACCCGATCCGTATCCGGAGCTGGAGCCAGTGGTGTTGGCTCCTCCCAGAGCCTCGGCGCCGTAGGTGCGCACCGAATTGTACTGAAAGTCGTAGACCAGCACCTTCTCCCTGTAGGCCACCGCAATCTGAGGCTCATATGGCAGCAGCTTGACGATGGAGGGCGTGAACTGCGTCTTCCGATTCCACACGCACACATCGTAGCCGAACCGATCGCTCTGCTCCTGGTGCTGGCGGCGTGCAAGCCGGCGCACAAAATCGTTCCTCATGAAGCGAGACCTCCGCCGCCGCAACTCCGCGGAGTTGCGATCCACTGGGAAACGCTGGCGGCCCTCCTCCGCTGCTCCTTCGGCGCTGCTGTAGCGCTCCTTGCCCGGACGCGTGAAATAGGAAATGGCCCAGGGTATGAACTCGGTCAGGACAATGGGCGTGAGGCTGTGTCCCGGCTCCAAGTACTGATTGCTCTCGCTGCCGCTGCTCCGCGCCGAATGGGTGCTCTCCCTCGGTCCGCTGGGCAGACCCAGGCCAGCTCCAGCGCCCGCTGCTCCTCTGGAGTAGGATGGTGCGCTGTCAGTCTCATCGTTGATGGAGCTGGTGCGCAGCTTGCGCTGCAGGAACGTCTGCGGATCTCCGCCAGCGACGCCACCTCCGCTGCCCGATAGACGCAGCTTCTGGGCCCAGTGACTGGCGCCCGAGGCAGCTGCTCCGACGGGCGGGGATTCTCCGGCCGCTCCAGCTCCTCCCGGTCCTCCGCCGCCGCCACCCAGGTAATTCACTCTTGTGTTCGGACTGGGCGGCAGGCTCACACTCAGGCTGCTGCACTTCTCCGAGGCCGTGGCCATGGTGGCCTCCTTGGCGGCCATGATGGGGCACAGTGCCGTGTCCCTCACATGGTCGACAATCTCCTGGGCAATGGCCGCCACACGGGGAAACGGGTCCTGGGCCAGATTGCAGATGCCCAGCCACAGTTTGGTGAAGATCGACTGGAAGGGTATACTGTTGGTGCCTCCCGCGGCTCCGGCTGCTCCTCTGCCGCCTGAACTGGCGCCAGAGCCACTCTTCGAGCGTCCCGAGGTGTTGCCGGATGACACTGCTCCCGAACTGGTCGAGGCTCCGCCCATGTTAGATATGGAGCTGGAGCTGGCACCCCTACGCATGGTCACATGGCGCTCCAGGCTGTGCGTTGAAGAGGTCAAGTCCCGGGGATCGCCGCACATCACAAACGAGGCGGTGGAGGCATGACCGCGCATGTGCTCCGCGAGATAGACGGCCACGAACTGCGACTCGAAGAGCAGCACCATCCACTGCAGGGCGGCGGCCAGTTCCATGCGCACCAGCGGCGACATATCCTCGCCCACGGTCTCCAGCATGGTGATGGCAATGATGCGGTCGATGTTATTCGCCTGCTCCTCGCTGCGATCCGTCACGGAACTGATGAATGTGCCCAGGGCAAAGACGGCGGCGGCTCTCACTTCCGGAATCGAGTCCCGCAGCAGGACGTACAGCTTCTCGTGCGCCAGATCGCGGGCACCCGACCAGCGCGCCTTCTCGAAGTTCTGCCACAACATGCCCAGGCAGATGACCAGCCACTGGCGCAGCAGCCAGCTGCCGTCGTTGAGCTGCTCTAGGCAAATGGAGAGCAGTGGCCCCTGCAGGGCGCTCGTCTGTCCCAGCAGGAAGTTGTGCACGATGGAGGAGAGCACGAAGGCGGAGAGCGTGCGGTGCTCCTTGGAGACGGAGGTATCCTGCAGCACGGACAGGAAGTATTTGTACTCCTTCACCAGATCCACCTGGCAGCTGGGATCCACGGCCAGGATCTTGGCCCAAATGAACACCAAAACGGGTCGCAGCTCGCGCGTGGAGCTCTGCAGCAGTTTGAGCACATACGGGAAGATGCCCACGCCCAGGGCGAGATTAACGGCCCAGGGACCCAGGTCCAGGAATCGAGCCAGCAGCTCCAGGGCTCTGAGGCGATGCACCTGCGACAGGAGCACCTGCAGCACGATGGGCAGCTGCTCTGGCGGCGTTCTCGATTCTGATTCGCTGTCCAGCCAAACTTGGAAGGCCGTGAGCTGGTGCTCGAAGAACGGCAACTGGCGGTAAGGGGCATTGTGATCAAGGATCTCCGGTAGTTGTTGCAGGGCTAGATCCACCACCAGATCCCACGCCTTCCACATCGGATGGCGATAGCAAGGCGGCAGGGCGGGCAGCGAAACGGGTGTGCAATCGTGGCTGCGCAGGATGCGCTCGGCCAGCAGGAAGTTGCGGAACAGGCTGGCCACCAGCAGATCCTGACGAAACAGGCGCTGGAACAGCTCGCGGGGCAGCGTGTTCCATGCTATCGTGTCCGTGATGGCGGTGAAGATCCAGTTGAGTTCGCCCATCATGGTGCGTCGATCGTTGACCTTGCCTGCAAAAGAGATTTACTGGTCAAAAGGGGTTCTGGCGGGGAATAAGGGCGAAACCTCACCTGGTATCTTGTCGATCAGCTCGCTCTGGATTCGTGGCACCATGCCCAGCTTCTCCTGCATGGCGTACCACTTGAGAGCTATGTTTATGGGTGTGGTCAGACAGCTGGTAAACAGATCCGCCGGCAGCTGGGCATTCATGGGCAGAATTTCGTTGGCTGCACAGGCTGCCAGGTGTATACAATTCTTGTAGCTGACCAGCTGGTTGGGCAGCTGCACCTGGTTGCCGGCGGCATTGGCGGCGACACCGGCGCCACCGGCCAGCTGCTGGACTCCGCCCCGTTGCTGGGCGGCGGCCAGCGCCTTCTCCAACTCGTGTTCGTGCTGCTCCGCATAGGGCTGAAACGAGTTGATGATGATCCCGGCATTGGAGCAATCGTACACGTAGATCGAGGGCGCCGACATCCAGGTGATCAGCTCGAAAATGCTCAGGGGGATGTACTGCGTGAAGGTCTTGTTGAACACCCAGATCTCGCCATTGGCCGTGGGCTTGGGCACCCCATGTCCGTTGTAGTGGAAGAGTATGCGCTCCCCCTTCGCGTTCCTCCGCAGCGAAGTGCACAGCTTCTTGACGTCCTCCACGGTGGGATCGTGGCACTTCTTGTACCTGGCCCTCGGCTGCCATCGCTCGTACTGCATCTGCAGGTTGCTGCCTATCAGCTCCATAGCCTTGGGGGGAGATACTGAGCTGGGATCTATCCAGCACTCTAGCCGAGAACAGGGCTGGATCTTCACCACGTCGGGGGGATCCACGCCAATGTTAAGGCACAGGACAAGGGCCACGCTGGCCGTCTTCATGCGCTCGCGGATGCGCCAGGGCTGCCGCTCGTACAGCATCGCCTGGATGCGCTCCTTGTGCCGCTTGGTCTGCAGGGACAGGGGGCACCTGTCGTCCCTGAGAAGTTCGCCGAAGCATATGTTCTCCTGGGGCGGCAGAGCCTGTATGCTCTTGATATTCTTCATCAGCAGGTGCAGGGTGTCGTCCCGGGGCCACTCCTTCCTTATTGTCTTGATTAGGTCCCGCAGGCAGCTCAGGGAACTCTGTTCTTGGCCATCGGAGGCCAGGATTTCGTATATTTGCTCAACGTGCTTCATGATCAGGCGCAGGGAGTGGTCGTCCTGCTTCATGTTGCGCACCGTGTCGCGAAGGGTCTGTAGTGAGGGTTCCTGGGCGATTTCCTGACTGGCAGCCATCTGGTCCTCCAAGGCGTCGGTTTGCCAGCGCTCCATTTGCTCCAGGTGCTCCATTATCAGCAGCATGGGATCATCCGAACGACCGGATAGGTAGCTTTCGTGCCGCTTGCGAATTAGTGAGCTGAGCGACTCCACCGACTCCTGACTGGAGGACACCTGCTGCTCTGCGACGCTGCCGTTGCTGTCACTGCCGCTGCCGCCGCCGCTGCTCTCCTCGACTGCGACGCCGACTGCGGCAGAGGCGGACTTAGCGCGAACGGCACTTGCCATGATGTTTTGCGTCGTCTTTTTTTCACGCGAACGATTTCCCGGAACGATTACGTCTCCGTTGCGGATCCAACCTGCTGAAAATCCCCCCGCGGGGACTCTAGCACATAACCCCAAACACTTTTCGCACTTCTTCCTCGCACTCCGCTCCTCCTCGCCCTCTCCTCGTCTCCACCGCTTTTCCTTTGCCCTTCCTCTTCTCCACGTTTTCCGCCTACGGATCGCGGCCCATTTCCCGAATACGGGTGAAAAGAACACGGAGAAAACACGCCGCCTTGCCAAAATAAAGTCTGCACCACTTTCACAGGTCTGTGTTTGTTGAACAACAGAAATAACCAGGCGGAAACACGCATTCACTGCTTTTAATATATATATTCGCGTTTATTTATTTAGTTTAATCGAATTATACGAAAAGAATTGCAGAATATTAGAGATGAGATACAAATTGTACTGTAAAACTGTACAAAAGTGTCGTCGCTAAAAAGCCAGTGTTGCTTAAGTTCCGTTTTGTTTTTGAACATTGCGGTTATTAAAATATGGTATTACTTTTATTTAGTTTAGTAGTTTTTTACTTGGCCTTGCCAGACCACTGCAAGCCAGAGGCGCGCAATTCAAAATTACTTTCGTTCAGATATCTGGTATAATCTCGCATTTAAAATATTTTGCTAGTTTCAAACATTCTACGACGAATTATTGTTTTTGTTAACAATACAAATTAAAGTAACTGCTTCATAATTTTGTTTTTCTCTTCAAATGAGATTGGAGTAGTATTGTATTTTTAAGGATAACTCACCCGTAAAACAGGATCCTCGTGCAAGGGCGGTGGATAACGAACAGAATGGATGCGATGGCGGCCAAATAAACCCGTGGCGAAGCTCTCGGCACTTTTTAGTGTCCTCTGCGTGGCCGTATACTTGAAGTAGTACCACTCCGGGCTGTACAGTTCCGGAAGTAGGTCCGGAAATCGGTGCTGCATCCGTTCCGCCAGTTCGATCAGCTCATCTTCGCCCTCCGCCACCAGTAATTTCTCATCTTCGGTGGCATTTAAGTGTTTCCAGCTCCAATGGCGCAGCTTTTTGAGTTCAGCAGAGCAGATCGGCGGCTTTGGCTGATCCAGAATGAGTTTCTTTATCTCGGAGAGGCGATTTTGTGCCTTGAGAATTACGGATTCGCTGGGATTTCGAGTTCCGTGGCGGATTATGGACCAGATTCTCGTCGGGTGGCAGCCTTGTGGGGCGAAACGGGTAAAATAACCGGTTAACACAACTCAGCTGTTTCAGCAATCATAAGCAAGCGGAAACAGTGGACAATAGCTAATATAGCCTGTCGATGTTATATTACTTCAAATTGTAAAAGGAATTTTCACATTTGTTTTTTTTTTATTTTTTAAATAGCTAAAGTGCTTTAAATAGCTAAGTACCTTCAGAAGTTAGACAAGCTCAAAGTTATATGATCACAAAATATATATAAATTAGTTTGAAAATTGGCAACCAATATAATATTCAACAGAATTGTTCATAAAATAATTACAACCTTTCTTTTTAAGATATTTGCTAAGCTTGAATGCCAAATTTAGCAGCGCCAAGTTTAAAGAAATTTAGCCACCTTTAGGTTGTTTCACTGCATAGAGTGTGTACTGCCATCTATCAGCTGACCCGACAGATGTTTGGAGTCTACCAGCGGATAACCACTGTACTTGCGTTACAGGGAAATCAAAGATACAAACCGGTGTATTGAGGTGGCGTTTCGTTGTAATTGGCGATCGCCCTGTAAGGCGTCTTCGTGGACAGTCTGTTCTCGATATCTGCGCGATTGAGGCGGCGGCACTCCGCCTCCTCCGCCCCCACCATGCCCACCAAAAAGGGCAGGAGGAGCAAAAAAAACAAACAGTAAAATTGGTTTAGCATTTTTCCGGGTGGAAAAACTTGTCACGAGATTCAAAATCAGGGTTTTGTGGAAAACCAAGTCAAAACATGAAGAGTGGAAAATGTGGAAATTGGCACGCGACACACAGATCGAAAGACGAGAGCAAAAGAAAACTGGTAAACAAACAAACACGAAAGGGAAAACAAATTGACAAGTGTGCGAGTGGGGAAAGGTGGCAGCGCTTCCAGGGCAGGCGGTTGACTGGCAGCTCCAAAAGCCAGGGCTGCCGAAAATAACCGTTTGAACCGCTCATTGGCGGTAGTTTTAAACAACGTATGTACTTGCAGTGGCCAATTCTCTTTACCGCTCAACAAGTGTTCTCTTAACCCCTTCGAGCTTTTTGTCATAGAAAGCTCTGTTTTAACCGAGCCGGCAAGCTAAGCGATTAAACGTATGCTTAGTTTAGTCGCACGCCAAAGGAATAAGCGGCTGCCAAAGACCACACCAAATATACAACGCGAATTTAAACACAGAAAAACTGCAAAACAAACACAAATAAAGAATAATTTTTTTTTGTAACTGATCTGTTTGTTTTATCAATTTAAGGAGTTTTGAAATAATTGTGCTTCTTGTGGCCCGTTTAATTGCTTTTTTTTTGACAGCCATATGGCGCCCAGGGAATCGCAATCCGCCAATGTCAACAGGAAAAAGAGGAAAAGCAGCCACGCACGTGCCGCGAAAAGTTTTGCGCCAAAACTAGAAATCCAGGTAACCGGCAGCTCGGTCGTTGTCCTTTTTGGATTTGAGGGGCAGGAACATTGGAGTTTGATTTGTGGTCGCAACACACGCGATATTTATGTACACTGGCACTGGAAAAAATTAATTTTTGCAGTGAATTTAAGCCAGTAGGAAAATACAAATAGTAGGGCTTTCTTTATTTTAAGATGGACAAGTAAGCACACAGAGGAATCGCTTGGTTCCTTTCAAATTATCACTAAGAACTTTGCCACCTTCATTATTGCTGAGCAATATATATATTTTTTAATCCACCTTAACAATGTATACATACATTGCATTTGCAATGGGTTTTCAATTCTTATCATTTCGATACTATCATGTCAAATTATTGCCTTGGCCTGCGTAAAATAATAAAATGATAGAAAGCAGTATTAAACATTTACGACTGATGGCTACAACACAGAAAGATTATCTTTATGTAAACAGTATTAATATTTTCAACGGGCTTGTTAAACACTCTTCTTAATTTTACTCGCCTTAGAATGTTTTTTAACGCAATCAAAATTGATTAAATTATAAGATAAAAGAACATGAAACGTAGAAAATAATTTAGCAAAACGACACCATTTTCTCCCAGTGTACTTACGCCACCTGTTGGGTCCCCACTTTTTTTATGGAGCTTAAAGCGCGTGTTTGGAAACTTTCAATCTATTTTTGTGAGCTAGGATAACAATCAGCTAACGAAAATCGATCAAGTTATGGGTGTTTTAAGGGTGGCTTGGGACCGGTGAATGGATGGGGAAATCCACCCCCGCCCCCTGAAATGCATGGGGGGGGGGGGACGATTGTATCGACAGAGCTGCCCATATATGATCGCCAGGGAATTCGTCGACTCCGGGGGACAGGTCTTCCATCAATCAGCGAAATCGAATGGAGAACGCAATTTCGACGATTACCTGCCGCATCGAGTGGCCAAAACAAGTGTCACAAAGCAATAACACACAAGATGGGCGGAAAAGTGGGTGTTGTGGGCTGTTGTTTTCGGGGTAGGAAGCGCTCCCTAATCTCCCAACTTATCGGACAGGGTGGTAATTAATTTTTTGTTTCGGAACCCATTGACAATGACACGATGATCACGCACTGATAATGCCAACGCCAATGACTAGTGGGTGATGGGGGGGTGTGGTGCTTCTGGGGTTCAGTGGGTGGTGTATGGTGGGTGGTTCAGTGATTCGGTGGTTCAATGGATGGGTTACAGCGTCATTCTGGCTGGCGCAGACAGCCCAGCGAAAACCGCAGAAAAGAAAAAAAAAGCAGAACTCCGATTAGACCGCGTTGTGTGTGGAACGTGCCAAATGGACTTCCATCGGTGGCACCTGTAGTACCGACATGGTAATGAGTTAGGGTAGCAGGAGGAAGGCACCACCTGCCAGGTAAACAGCGCAGTCTGGGTGGTTAACATCCATCAATCCCATCAGGGAGTTCGCTATCCCATTGAATTCAAATTGCAACTTCCACATACCCATCATTAAAGACAAGATTAAATCGTCTCTGAATAGCCATCTAAGATTCTTATTTTAGGGAACAACGAATTAAATGGTTGGGTAACCTCCCTCATCATGGTTTCACATGAGTTACCTTAATTTAAAATACAAAAAAAAACATTCTTAAAATTCCTAACCATGTAAAAAGAAAATGTATGAAGTATTTACTTCAATATCATATACCTACTATTTGAAATGCAAAATTATTAAGGACTATTCTTGAGTTTGTTTCCTTTTATTATGTGAAACTATCAAATGTAGGTAAGGAATAACCTGGATTCTATGGCAGCAGAGTAAAGTGAGCCCCTGGTACAGACACTGACTGTGTGTTTTAAATCTTTGGAGGAATCTGTTTGCTTTGGTACTTGGTACACTTTAATGCTTGACCATCCATAATTTGTCCAGCGAACTGGGACCGTGCAATGTCCCCCCTATTTTATTCGTTTTGGGGCTCTGTAACCAACTTAGCATTAATTTAATATACACCTCTGGGTGTCACTGCCATTGGCAATACTTTGTTCACTTTGTTGTTGTTGCTGTTGGTGTTGTTGGTGTTGTTGCTACTGTTGTTGGTGTTGTTGGTGTTGTTGCTGCTGCTGGCAGCGACGGCGACTGCGACAGCGACTGCTTAAAAGCTAAGGACACGCGTTGAGAACGCTCAGTTGGCATCGAGAAGTCGCCTCGTGCGGTTTGGCGGCAAAACAAAAAATATAGAAATAAAATAATAATAAAATAATAGTCGGAAAGAGAGCGACACTAGCGCCCACTCACTCGCACACACATTCGAATCGCAAATGCCATCGGGCGGTTAGTTCAAAACAAAAGCCAAATCAAAGGCGGTGAAAGTCGTAAAAGGCATAAATAATAAAAACAATAGTACCAGCAAATAAACAAGAACGGTAACCCGCGACGCCAAAACAATAATAATAACACTAAAACCAGCAGCACGACAAAAAGTAATACACTAAAATATTATCAAAAATATGAGAAACAAAACCACAAAGTGCACAGAAAAAAAAATAAGATCATAATATCGCTATTTTGGAACTGAAATAATGTGATATATTTGAGCTTGTACTTTAAATACAAATTGTAGAACGTAACATCAGGTGTCTAGTATCAGTTGTGAAAGTGGAATTGTATATTTGTTTTAAGCTGTGAACACTTTTAAAGTTTTTGTTTAAGTTTTATAATAAATTGATGTTTAAATTAGTATTTCTAACTGTGAACTATACTATAAGACGTAAGATGTATATTGATAATATAATAGATATACCAAAATGTTTCCAGAATTACCCAATTTTTTTCTGTGCGATTATAAATTTCAAAGTTTTTGTTTAGTTTGTGAACCAGTTGCGGTAATACGACGCGAATTTAACGACGGTCGCATTAATTTATTTTAGTTTGTCTCGCATTGTTCGAGTTTCTATACTCCTCATCGCCAGTCTCTTCTGCTTCCTCTTATATTATATATTATTATATGGCCGATCGCATTTCACGTGGCCCAGCAAAGTATCCAATTTTCATGACCGTTTTGCCGGCGATCGCGAGCTGGGAGCATTGTGAATATAAAATGTTCAAAGGCGTCACGAGATTTGGATCTGGATTTCCGATGGGCTTCGATCTGTCCATCAGATCGGCCCGGCTTGGAGACAATATATAGCTGATATAGTCCGCTGCCTCAGTCGGCGTCGCTGCCCGCCGCAGCTGGGTTAACTAGTTTCGAGTTTTGCAAATTTAGCCGCGCATTAATCCGCGCTTCAAGCCACAGTGGACATCGGTTAGAAAATAAGATCGGATGTGCAGAAAATCCAGTCATCTTCGGTATTTTCCTACCCGTACAAATTCGTTTCCTTATCAACAATTATTCTTGTGATTTGCGTAAAAAAACACATTGTTTATAAACAAGAAAAAATAACCAATTGGTGTATGTGCTTACCTAGTGTTTAACTAAAAATTATTATTTCATGATGATAAATAGACGTAAAACCTGTCATAAATCGAAAGTTAAATGGCTTGTTTAGTTACCTCATCTATTTATAAAACACTTCTGAAACAACTGTTAGTTAATTGCTTGTGTTAATGATGTTGCTTAACTGCAAAATTAACTACCAATGTCTTTGCAGAATGGTGACCCAAACCTGTCCTTTAAAGCTCATAACTTCACTATTTTAAACCTGAATTTTAAGTGGTAGTCTTCTGAAAGTTAATGGTTTAATTCTCTATTTAGTTGCACTAAAACATTTGTTTTATTGATATTAGATAATAGACCTCTATAAGTAGGCATCTATTATGGCACGGCATCTATTATTCAAGTTTTATGAATGGTTTTCGGTGACCCGATTGCCTACTTGCTTTTGTTAAATACGCATTTTTTGATTTTCATTTTATAGAATAGCTACTTTATGCCCACTGTAATCCACAGCACAACAAACTGTTTGGCTTTGCATCCCCTGCTGAGTTGCCGGCTGCGATTGCGCGAAAAACACGTTGGCCCTGATCGCACGTCACAGCAACAACAACAGCAACAACAACTGCCTATCAGAGGCAGCAACAACATCTTGACCATATCAACAAAAGCCAAGAACAACAACAATGCAAAGGAGATGATATCAGATCGGCAGATCATTAACTGTCAGAATCTCCAAAGCCCGGTCTCTTTGACGAGAAACAAGTGGTCGTAACTTCTGGGGGTCCCGCCCCCTTAAACTGCCACAGTGAACCCTCGACACACGAATGGGCTGTCGATTGACCACATCGCTCGTGGGAGATCTGGTTAAGTCCAGTGCCGACCGGTCTGGTCTTAAAGCCACTCAGATAGCTGATAGCATTATGAAAGGCCCGTCTACAGTGAAGCGAGCTGGTGACAAACTGCACTGATTTTTTATCAGCAAATAATAAATATACTGGGTATTTTGTTCTTAAAGAGTTGAAAACCTAGTGAAAAGCTCTCTATTAAAAAAATTGAAATAAATAAATGATCGATAGATGATCGATTGCGAAGTAGTCTTTAATACCCAATATTGAAAAACGAGAATTAATTGTACATTTTATAAAAGTTTTATAAAGAGTTTGGGCATGACTTTATGTATATTTGAAAGCCACTAAACTAGAGTTCAACGAATCAAAAGGGGCCATAAATTTGGCTTTTGCTTTTGGCCCTGTCCATGTCCATCAGGTGTCTTTGTTTAAGATCAATAAATCACCGTGCGCTATCTGTCTGATATTTCCTAACCGATTTGATTTGATTTCGATTTTTGCCAGTGCCATTGCCGCTGATGTTGCCAGCGTCGCCGCCGTTGTCGCTCTAACTGCGAACGGTCCGCTGTACCGCCACACCGCCCCACCGCTCCACCGCCCCTGGAGCGGGCCATAAATCAGGCGCCCGATAAAAGGGGGGCGGCAAAATGTCGCAGCCACATGAGGCAACGGTTAATTTGGAGAAGCCCCTGAACAATGGTTACCTGCAGGCGAATGTGCCGCTGGAGGAGCTGAGTGCCACGGTGGTGTCGCCGCTTTTGGGGCAGCAACAGGTGCAGCAACATCAGGTGCAACAGCAGCAGCAGCAACAGCAACAACAGCAACAGCAGCAGCAGAATAAACTGCCCACTGTCGTTTTCCTGGCGCCCGACGGCAGTGGCGGCGTGGGAATCCAGAGGAATCCCACCCAGGGGAATCCCGGAGGAGGCGGACGGACCACCAACAGCGACTGGCTGCTCAAGGAGTCCCAGCAGCGGCGCCGCCTCCTCGTCCTGGCCATCGCCTTCACCGTTCTGGGAGCGGCCATCGGGGCACTGGCCATCTACTTCGCCAGCGTCCACCAGCGATGCCAACTCTACCACCTGGATCCAGGTAAGGGTTAAGCTTAGCGCACACAACCCTTCAAAATTCTAGTTACTTCTGAGGACCTTTCAGAACGGCTCAGTTAATACATCCCTGCAGTGAAGACAGCTTATGTTACAGAAACTAACTAATTTTTAACAATTTTAGAGAAAGCTTTTAGGGAATTGGAGAAAAGTTAATATAGCCATACCTATATAACAATTCAATTTTAAGAACCTAAAGCCTGAACAATCCATGTTGCTACTTTTACGGACTTAATGATAGTTTATAGAAAAGTAACTTAAGCAAGCCAAAGTTAATTTGCCCCTGCAATTAAAACATTTTAATTCACAAATTGCTAATTTAAGCTTATTAATTATTTTTTTTTTTTGTAAAATAACTACATTTTACAATGAAGTGGAAACATAGTTTATGGGTATAAAGGCAAAGTTCACGAATTTTACTATCAGTTTGAATTTCCTCTATCACTCAACACATTACCATTCCATCTGAGGTTATCTACTGGTATCTGATTGGTATTTATACCCGTTACTCGTAGAGTAAAAGGGTATATTGTATTCGTGCAAAAGTATGTAACAGGTAGAAGGAAGCGTTTCCGACCCTATAAAGTATATATATTCTTGTTCAGGATCACTAGCCGAGTCGATCTAGCCATGTCCGTCTGTCCGTCTGTCCGTCTGTCTGTCTGTCCGTATGAACGCTGAGATCTCGGAAACTATAAAAGCTAGAAGATTGGCATTTTGCATGCAGATTCTAGGAGTTCCTACGCAGCGCAAGTTTGTTTCAAAAAGGTGCCACGCCCCCTTTAACGCCCACAATCGCTTATATACGATTTCGGAAAATATTTCGGAAAAGTAAAAATGCAGTTTTATTGTGTTTATCAATACCTATCGAAATGTAGAAGAAATTTTTCAAATCGGACCATTCGTTAAAAAGTTATGCGTGATCAAAGTTTCTATCTCCATCTCCCTCGCACTCCCTTTACCTCTGTAACGGGTATCTGATAGTCGGGGCACCCGACTATAGCGTTCTCTCTTGTTTTATAACAAATTTCTCGTTGTCATAATGAAATTTAAAAACCCGGAATTAAGTATAATCTTTGAATATGTATGTGGGAATTGCGTTTGTCTTTAACATGAATTATTAGTACGTGACACATGCCAATCGAAGAAATTTGACATTGGAAGAACTTAATTCATCAATCATGTTTGGCCAAATGTTTGGAATTAATTAACTTGACTTTGGGCTTCTGAGTCACTAAAAAAATCCAAATGTCAGTGTTTTAGATAATTCATTTTGAAGAGCTTGTCAGATAAATACCATTGGTTTTCTGTGGCAAAGGGATTAAAATCTTCTTACCCGTTGGCAGGACGAAATGCTTACTGGGTCAGCAGCCATTGAACAGGCTTCCTGTGCTCCTGATTCTTATTCCGAATCCAATTCCGTTGCTTTTCTGCTCTCCTGTTAGCCATCAAGTAGGCATGTTAACTGAATTTAGCTTCTGGTCGCTGGTGATTCGAACAAATGGAGCAAAAACTCAATTTCCTTGTCCTGGGGAATGGAGAGCAACAGGCTGAAGGATGCTTGGTTGTCGTTGTCGTTGTCGTTGTGGATGGTGTTGTAATCTCCGTCCTGCTCTCCTTCCATCCTACCTGCCCGTAATGCGCCCTGTTTGAAATTCAATTACAGAATATGTCAAACAACAAGCGGGAACAACAACAATGACGGCATTCGCTTCCTTGCTTTTTTGTATTTTTTGCCCTTTTGTGGTGCGCCAGTTGTTCGCACCACAGTGGTGCAAGCTACATTTTATCCAAATGAAAAACAAAAATCTAAAGCTCTTCAGGAAAATTAAAATATCTGGTAGAATGAGAAGTTCAAACACTTTTAAAAGTTATTTAAGATAACTAAATATTTCTATAGTTCTTTTAAAATAGTATATTGAAACGAAAAAAGCGACAATATCTTAGGGCTAAGACTAATTCATTTGAAATGAGAATTCAAGAGGAACAAATATAGAAAAGTTAAATTTGTCACTTTTAAATTGTTCTTGTAATTATCTTGGTAAATTGTATAGCTTGATACTAAATTAGTCTTAGTATTATTTTGTAATGTTTTAATATTCAGTTTTAAATGATCAATCTTCTTATTGATCTTAACAATAACAGTGAAGTATATAATTGAGTGTTAAAAATATACATTTCAAGACACCTATGTTTGAATTTTCTGAAACAGTGGCACACTGTCTGCCCTTTCTTTTCTTATCTGGTGTTATCTGTGGATGGTTGGGTGGGTGGGAGATTGGGAGGATGGGAGGTTGGGTGGTTGGGGTGGTGCTCTAGACTCGACTCCCTTCTGCATTCGTTCGGGAGCACATGGAATAATGCGATTCAAAGCAACTGAAATATTCAAGAGCTGCGCACCGGGTTGCTCCTTCGAAGGATGTCTGTCCCGGCATAATTTACATGTTCATGTGCTCCCTCGATTTCATTTTCGTTTTACAGAAAACCGAAAAAACAAAAAAAGAACCAGAAAGAAATACGAACAAAAAGCAATCAATCGGCATTGCCAGGGATGTCTATGAATTTTTTAACGGCCGTTCCAATCGATCGCGTCTTCTTCCTTTTGGCTCCTTATGCTAATTGAATATGCACACACATACATTTGGGCACACACACACATAGACCATTATCCTGTTTATATTTACCGTGATAAAACGTGTTTTCAATATTTTGCGCCAAAAATTCATTCATCGAAATCACAAAACGGATGGCGGGGCGGCGGCACCATCAAAGCCTGTTCCTTTTTTTATCACAATTTAAAAATATCTCTTTGGCGGCATCTCCGCAAATACCCAGCGCCATCATCATCATCATCATTATCATTATCATCATCGTCATTTACCATCGGCAACGGCAACTTGTGGTAGGCCTCTGGCCTTGACTATGATTTTTCTCCCGCTTTTCTGCTTTTCCACTTTTCTACTTTTCCATTTCGCACCATCCACCCCCTTTTGGCCCATCGATTTTCTCTGTTCTGCAGCTTTCAACCTTAAAGTCAGTTGATGCGAGAATAGTAGGGTAAATTTATAAATCAACTTAAGATCAATATAGCTATTTTCGGTATTTGAGTGTTCTATTTTAAATATTTCAGTTTTGGGAGTGTTCAATTCGTTGGTAATTTTATTTCCAACAAAGCGCTTAAAAAATTTAATAATAAAATACAATTATTGACCTCTTCTTTTCCAACTCCAAAGCATATATGACTAAGTTAAAAGATAACACTCACAGTAATAGTCAATAGTATATAATTGCAATGCTTACGAAAATATGTTGCACCATTAAATGATATTAATTGCAATAACCATTGCATTTTCATCATAATGAAAATGAAGCATTAAAAGTAAAATAAATTAAGGGATATTATCTTATGGGCGAATCAAAATCGATTCTCTTTCCATCGCTATGTTTCCGATTTCACTTCAAGTCCATGGCATAATGAAATTCCCCCACTGAAATATAATTGCAGCTCCTGGACATTCAACCCAAGTTACCAAGTTAGCAACTGGCCAACTGGCCACATGCCACATGCCACTGGCCACTTGCGGTCCACTTAAACCTATTAACGCCGTGGCAAATGTTATTAGCTGGGTGGACGGTTGGGTGAATCGCTTTAATTAATAACTAAAGCTGCCATCTCCAACGCTCCTCCACTCCTTTCCCCTCGCCGAACATCCCATTTTTATTGACAGCCTCGACAAGGACGACATGCAACATGTGTCCTGACCAAACGGCAATCGATGGCCAATATGTGTGGGGGGAGGGGGGTCGAAGGGAGGCAGGCAGCCAGCAACCGAGCTTAGCTTTTCGTTATTTTAATTTAATAAAGCCAACCAGGGAAGAGACGGAGCTCCCTGCTCCCTGCTCCTCTTTTAATGAAAAATTCAAATTCAATTTACTTGAGTGGCCCGCGAATCGCTTGTCGTCTTGATAAGTTCTTCGACTTCGGCTTCCATTCCCATTGAATACACATTGCTCATACGCTGCGTGTACTGGCAAATATTTAAAATCAGCTGAAACTATAATTGCAGGCAACGATGACAGACCGGATGGCAGGTGGAACCAGGATTCGGGATCAGCCCACGAGTCCCTCGACAACATTTGCATGTCCCAGGAGTGCGTGAGAACAGGTAAGCTGAGATCCACATAAAAAGCTGGGAAAGATTGGTGGTTTCGGAGGGGAAACCTTATAGTTTCGAGCTGATACTAATGCATGTGCCGATGGGAGGTGCACAGACAATGAAATTGACAACCTAATGGTATCAATAAGGCAATAGCTATTAGGCTACAGTCGAACTCCTCTAAGATGAACTTATTTTTATCAGTACACAATTGCTTTTAAATATATAAGCTATGTCGCATTTCTGAATAATTTGGACTTAATAAACGAGGATAAAATGTGTAATATATTTTTATAGAATATAAATCTGGAAATAAGACACAGTATATATCCAACTACAAGAAGTTCGACTGTGCGAGTGAATTAGAGAAGGCGAAGGGTGTCAGGGTCTTGCACAACCATCTAATATGTGCAGTTTTTAGTCGAGTCCTAAATTATTTATCGGCTATTAGGATAGCTAAGTGCCAGTTTGGCGGGGACAAACGTTATGGGGACCGAAACATCTGCTCCATGTCCTCCTGTCCACATGTCCATTCCAAATGCACTTATGTCAAGCTATGCGGGCAGTCAGCAACACCTCAAAGTCACTTGCCAGTGAAATTGCCACAGTGATTGACTGGCTGGCATGCCTGTAGATAAATGTAGATAAATGTATA
This sequence comes from Drosophila kurseongensis, assembly GCA_018153305.1. NCBI lineage: Eukaryota > Metazoa > Arthropoda > Insecta > Diptera > Drosophilidae > Drosophila > Drosophila kurseongensis. The sequence goes on from JAECXX010000141.1 coordinate 4,658,980, forward strand.
CGTATACGTAGATAAGCCTGTCCGTGTGCAGGACACTTCCTGAAATATAAATGGCCGCAATTACCAGTCGATGCAATCGATTCAAGTGCTCCACTTAGCATACTTTTTGGGGTACACTAAATGCTAACCTACATCCTTAATTGAATTCCTAATAAGAGTAAGCAGAAGTCCTCAGAAGTTATATCTGCTAGGTAATTCACCATAATTAACTGAATTAGGATAAACACCTCTTAGGAGTTGAACAAGTAACTGGTATGAAGTTATTAACCTTAGTTTTATAGTAAACAAAGCAATCACTAACCGACTTTTGACATACTCGTATACTGTAATAAAAGTTGGTTTTTATAGTAAATTGAGTTTGCAGAGTTTTTGAATGATATATTACTATTTTTATTTTGCAAAAGTATTTTATAAAATATAATTGCTAGATTGCATGTACTTAAACTTTGGTACTCCAAGAAAGAAAAGAAAAGGGCAGTGAACATACAATCATATTTATAGAAAAGCTAAGAAGACATCCTTTGGTTTTTCTTAGCTTGAGCATAATGGCTTTCCTAGAACCCTGGAAAATCTAAGGAAAGAGGGACGCGCTAATGAATTTCGCACTTAGTTTTCCGAGATAATGAGACTCAGTTTAATGACGTTGATTTATGGATTGGCAGCGCAACCAGTCGGCAGTGCAGGTTTATCTCAAGAAAAGGTGCCTTCTTGGTTTTTAGTTCCACTTTCGCTTAAAACTTTTGTGTGACCACAAAGTTGCATTGTGGGGAAAGTGGGAATGGGTTTTCGGTGGGCTTGTCGCTTATCATAAAAGTTTCGGGGCGATGATTTGTGGGCCAAGTTTATGGCCGATGCGATCAAAGGGGGCATAAATTATGGGCCCAACGGGTTGAACCACTAATTGCATGCCAGCTGACGGGTTTCCCAGGTGGTGGCGTTTGATTTACTGGCCAATAACCCGGCGTAACCGCCATCAATCCATCCAAACTTAGCGGCCTCCCTGCTCTCGGCCATGGATCTCAACTCCGATCCCTGCGAGGACTTTTTCCAGTACGCCTGCGGCACGTGGAACAAGATGCATCCCATTCCCGAGGACCGCAGCTCCATCAGCACGTTTGAGGTAAACAAGTTCGGGGGGTGTCTGGAGAAGATCCATTGGTAATCCCTTTTCCACTCCGCAGGTCCTGTCCGATCAGCAGCAGGTGATCCTGCGCGCCGTCCTCGAGGAACCCGTTGACGAACGCGACAACCAGGCCACCATCAAGGCCAAAACCTTCTTCAAGAGCTGCATGGATATACGTGAGTTGAGCTCTGCAAACGGTTATTTAAAAACACTTTTGCTCTTCAATTTACAAATTTGTTGTTACATTTTGAATTATTTTTTACGATAACCTAAACTAAGCATTTTGTTTTAGTAAGGAAAACCTTTTTTATTGGATTGAAGCTGCTACCAATTTGGTCAAGAACATTTAAATAATTTATTGGTGTTTATTTTTAACAATTTGTTTAAGAGGTATGGAAACCCCCTTTCCAAAAACCCGATATTTTGCCACATTTCTGTTGTTCATCATTAATTTAATTTGAACAGTTTTTAATATAATATAGCTATTTAAGTAACCGAAATCTGCCTTTTCCCATTTCCAGCTCAAATTCGCAAGATCGGCACCGGGAAGCTGAGGCAGGTGCTGCAATCCCTGGGCGGCTGGCCGGTCATCGAGCGGAACTGGCGGCCGCCGACGGACCTCTCCGTGGAGCGGCTGATGGGCCAGTTGCGGCTGAACTACAGCGAGCCGGTGATGATCGAGCTGTATGTGGGCGCTGACGACAAGAACAGCTCGGTGAACATCCTGCAGATGGACCAGCTGCAGTACGCGCTGCCCTCGAGGGACTACTACCTGAAGGAGAGCAGCGCCAACGACCGGCTGGCTTACCATCGCTACATGACGCAGGTGTCGCTGCTCCTGGGCGCCGATCCTGCCACTGCCGCCGCCGAGCTGCAGCAGGTGGTCCTCTTCGAGACGCAGCTGGTGAACGTTTCGCTGGCGGAGGCGGATCGCCATGACACGAGCACGGTGTATCGCAAGATGTCGCTGCCGGAGCTGCAGGAACTGGTGCCCGAGGTGCAGTGGCAGGAGTACTTGCAGGCGGCGTTGGGTCCGGGGATTCCACTGCAGGAGGACGAGCCACTGGTTACGTACGGGTTGCAGTACCTCACCGAGATGGGCAAGATCCTGGCACGCACCGACCGCCGCGTGGTGCACAACTACATGCTGTGGCGCCTGGTCATGTCCCTCATGTCGCACATGATCGACGAGTACCAGCGGGAGCGGGTGGAGTTCCGCAAGATCCTCATGGGCATCCAGTCGGAGAGGACGCGCTGGTCGCAGTGCGTCGAGTGGACCAACAAGAAGCTGGGCGTGGCCGTCGGGGCCCTGTTCATCCGGGACAACTTCAACCAGGAGAGCAAGGAGGTGGCCCTCGAGATGATCCACACCATACGGGCTGCCTTCAATGAGCTGCTGGCCGAGAACCACTGGATGGACGACGAGACGCGGGCGGTGGCCAAGGAGAAGGCGGACTCCATGAACGAGCGCATCGGCTATCCGGAACTGCTGACCAATGCCACGGAGCTGGAGCAGGAGTATGTGAATGTGGGTATAGGGACAGTCCCCCGATCTCCGATCCCTAATCTCGTTTCCCTTCGCCCCAAGCTTACCATCGTCCCGGACAACTTCATCAACAATGTGCTGAGCATCCTGCAGTGGGAGTCGGAGAAGATGCTGCGACTCCTGCGCCAACCGGTGGACAAGGAGAAGTGGACCACCGAGCCGGCGGTGGTGAATGCCTTCTACAATCCCAATAAAAACGATATAGGTGGGTGGTGTCCATCTCATGGAAAGTCCTCCTTAATTATGTATCTGTTATCCTTCAGTATTTCCCGCTGGCATCCTGCAGCCCCTGTTCTACAGCCAGCACTTCCCCAAGTCCCTCAACTACGGCGGCATCGGAGTGGTCATCGGGCACGAGATCACCCACGGATTCGACGACAAGGGACGGCAGTTTGACAAGGAGGGCAACATGATGCAGTGGTGGAACAATGCCACCATCGAGGCTTTCCGGGAGCGGACGCAGTGCGTCATCGATCAGTACTCGCGCTACAAGATCAACGAGGTGGACATGTTCATGGACGGACGGATGACACAGGGCGAGAATATCGCCGATAATGGCGGTCTCAAACAGGCTTTTAGGGTATGTCTATTACATTAAGTTCTTTATAAGAGAGAGATTTCATTAATATCCTGGAATTAACACACTATACTTTGCATCGGCACGTCTAGTCTATCATTTATTCTCTAAAATGTTTTGATTTATATATAATCCTTTATGGTCAGGATAAGAACCTAGTGACATATGCCCATATTTGCATCGTTGAAAAGCTTTACGTATTGTATACCTGTAAACTCACCTGTTACTTCCTTTATTCACAGGCCTACAAAAAATGGGAGACGTTGCATGGACGGGAACAGCAGTTGCCCGGCTTGAACATGACCCACGACCAGCTGTTCTTTCTCAACTACGCCCAAATCTGGTGCGGATCCATGCGGCCGGAGGACGCCCTGACCAAGATCCGTTCGGCGGTCCACTCCCCGGGATTCGTCCGCGTCCTGGGGCCACTTTCGAATTCGCGCGACTTCTCCCACGCCTACAATTGCCCACTGGGCAGCACCATGAATCCGGCGGAAAAGTGCAGCGTGTGGTAGTCCGCCGTGGCCGACTTGGCCGATGTTTTTTTTATATATTTATATCGCATACTATATAGTATATACACACACCTATATACACAATACGAGTACTGTAGATCACCAAGGCGATTTGATTGAGGATCATCTGTTCAGTTTCAAATTTTTTGTGTAGTTTCCCCTTTTTTTCTGTTTGTTATAGCGCAGTAATGCTTTATGTACTTTATACCTGGCTATTTAGATTTATAGTGTGTTTCGTAGCTGTACACGAGTGCGTTATCAGAGTAGCCCACTAAAATCCTGAATCCGCACTTTCCACAATTCTCCTTACCGGCATTATATTCGTGAATAAAGAACAAGTACGGAAAATATGTGGTGGTTTCTTTTTATGGGAAATGAAGGGATATATAGTATGTGCGAATCCATTACCATTACTATTAAATAAGTCCAATGAAAGCAGAACTTCTTCAGCCATTCTTTTCAAATTCTCTTTAATTTATAATGCTCGTTTTTTTTTTTTTTTGGTTTTGTTTCGCTGCTTTACATAGTATGTGTTCTCAGTATATATGTACGTATCTAGTGGAACCAATCGAACCATTCAAATTATACGCAAAGGGCACGCAACGAAATGATTACAACTTTGGCTATTGGCTATTTGTCTAACAGAGTTTCGATTTCTGGCTTTGCAGCAGCGGATAGTGCTAAGTTTCTTATGTCCTTTCTTAAACAATTTCACATTTAATTGGCTTATTTTACTTTGCAAAGAATTATTGGTTTTCTCATGGGGTTTTTCTTGCACCGGCATGGAGCTAAAAGCAAATTTGCTTAGTTTTGCATTTCGTTGGCCGTTATGGCTTTAATTTTAAATTCAACTCACTTTTTTCTAATTTTGTTGTTGGCTTTTGGTTTTTCATTATGTTTATTCTTTTTCTTTAATTAACTTATGTTTTGTAGCAGTTTACCTAATTATTAATCAACAAGAAGAAACGTTCTTAATAGCTGCTTTACGCTTCGCACAAAAAAAACAGACACACACAACTAAAACCAAAAACGAATATAGTTTCATTTGGTTTACTTCAAAGCGGCTACATTAAAAAATTACAAAAAAAAAGTTCAAAACTACTAGCGCATTAACCTATAAACTTCATGCTTTCGTATAATTTTATTTGTATTTTTACTTCCAGTTGTATTTTTGTATTTTCGTTTTTCATTATTAGTAGGCTTAAGAAGTTATTTTGTTTTCTTTTCGTTATTATTCCTTCGTCCTGCCTCGTAAATAGTTTTCAGAGTTGCATTATTAGTTACGCGAGGCACTGCTTGCCATCACCGTTACATTTCGCACTGCTTGTTTGGTGTCTGTGTTGGTGTCCTGTGGCTTGCTTAGTATGGTGAGTTTGGTGAGTTCCGTGTGTGTGTGTGTGTGTGTGAGAGAGAGAGAGAGGGAGTGGGAGCGTAGAAAGAGATAGAGACAGTATCTGATACATTTGTTATATAATGTATAAATGTGTATATATATATTCGTAGAGAAAGGCACAGATGAAAATATCGTATAATTAAATTTGTTGCTTCTTCTTTTCCTCGCTTTCGCCCGAATCGTTTGCTAAGTTTGATTTTAAAGTTTATCTAAACTGGAGAGCTCCTTCACTTCGTATTTTTACAGTGTGTACAAAGAGTGTAAAATTGTTTTCATTCTTAGATCTTTGGTTTTCCTTGAAAAATTAGCTTAGACCATGTTGAAAAATTGACAGTGTTAAGTTAGTGTTCTTCTCATTTCTTCTATTCTTTGTCTTGTTCGAGTTCTGTCATCTGAAGAAATATCTCGATACTCTATTGTAATTCGTTGATAGTTCCATATATACACTATATATAGTCATTAAACATTAATCTTTAAATTTCTACTACGTTTCTCTTGGTTTTGGTTTTATTTTTGTTTTTCTTTATAAATGCTACTTTTTAAAGTTCTTCATGTAGTTGTTGCCGCCATCCTTACTTCTTTCTCTGGTTAGTTTTATTTAAAAAAAAAAATCTTGAATACCCTTACTGCGTTGGCACTGTTTTTCGGATGTCTGGATATCTTTTATGGGGCGGGGTCGGGAAGTTTTGGAAGCCTTTAGAGGGAGATAGAGAGATAGACAGGGGAGATTTGCTAAGATTGTCGACCAGATCGTAATAGCTATCTGTTTGGGTGTGGTTGTGTGTGTTTAAGTACCTAAGTAAATTCGTTTGCACAAAGTTCTCTTTTTTTTTTGGTTTTTGTTTTCTCCTTTTCCGTATCTTTTTCTTTTCTTTTGGGTATTATTATTTCCCCTGGAACAACGCAGCTTTATTCGTTTTTAGGTTAGGTACGATCTTAAGAGCTACAGTTCTCTATTGCTTATCAATGTGTTCGCTCTGACGGCTCTATTCGGTATCATTGCGTTAGTTTCATCTTTGGCTAAGCTACGTAAAATACACTCGATTACATTTGATTACATACAGGCCTTCTATATACAGATAGCGTGTTTTGTGTGTTTTTTTTTTGGTGTCTGCATGGCTTCTCATATAAACGTTTAAACTTTAAGAGCTAATCACAGAGTTGATGATTCTTTGTTCACAAATTTCCATCATTTTTGTTTCGAATGCAGTATCCCTATAAGTATAATAATATAACTGTATATATGTAAATCGCATATAACACTTGTATATAATCCATCATCGTCTGGGTAATCATCGTTTTCGACTGCTACATTTTAACGGAAAACACTCTAATCAACTTGAAACTTAGCTATCTTCTTCTTGACCGATCGATCTTTCGCGATCTTTTAGTTTTTAGTTTTTCTTATAAGTTCTGCTTGTTAAAGTTATGAAAACCGTAGGATTGCACTAAAAACAGTTGACAAATTAGCTTACTAGCATTTCTTTTCTATGCTTTACTTAACTTGCTTTCAATTTTATTTTACTGGCTTTTATTTTCGTTTCTGTGGCTAAGAGCATTTATTTATATATTTAGCATTTGCCATTTATCATTTATAGTTTAATTGCTATCGATTAATCATTATTTGTGTTCTCTCATCACACTCTTCGATCTTTATGCCTACAGCCTAATGTAATAGTTATAGTTTTTAGAAAATTCCCTAAAGTATCCTTTAATGGCGACCAGGTTTACATAATAGAGTTGTTATCGGTATAGAATTTATATATAGGGACTGCTTAGAGCCTTTGGTTGGAAAAACTCCGATTTTTCCAAGGATGGGGTACTATTTATAGCCAAGTAAGGACTATCTTAACAGTTATCCTAGCTATTATCCTTGTTAATCAGCTCTGCAGTAATTATTTTCAGTGTAAACCTGGCCCTAGTTAGAGATAGCTACTTTTAAAGATCTGCAGAGTGTGTGTGCTGGCATCTAGTCCATGGAGGACTGCGGCGACTTGACCAGGAGCAGCTCCTTGTAGTCGCTGTCCCTGTCCTCCGTCTCGATGTCCTGATCCTGATCCGGTTCCCTCTGCTCCCGCTGATCCATGCGCCGCCGCTCGCTGATGATGCGCAGGATGTCCGAGGAGTCGGACTTACTGACCCCCGCGGCGATGTCCGGCAGTGGTTTCGAGCTGCCACTGGGCTCTGGGATGTCCAGCGAACTAGAGGCTGTGACTGCCACCGATCCTGGTCCCCCAGACCCAGATCCAGATCCCGATCCGACTCCTCCAGCAGTGGTGGGCAACAGCAGCGAGCTCTCGTCCATGTCGGCGTCCTCGTCCAGAGCCTGCTGCTTGAAGAGCTGCTTGGTGCTGCCACTGCGACTGCGCGGCGGCATGGATCTGGGAACGGAGAGCAGGAGGCTGCTCCTCAGGCATCCCTGGTCCACTGACTGCGACCAGCCGAAGGGTCGGCGCGGTGGCGGATGTGATGGATGTGAAGGATGTGCCGGCATGGGCATTGTTATGGACATGGACAAGGGCGTGGGCGTGGGCGATGCTATGGGCAGAGACAGGGGCGGGGGCAGTGGACTGACCAGGGCGGGCACCAGGGAGCTGACCACCGCCAGCGAGACATCCCCCGACTCCGAATCCAAATGGCCCACATCGGCACTGCGCGTGCTCCGTATATCGTAGGAACCACCACCACCCCCCCCTACTCCGCACCCATCCGACTCGAGGCTCTCAAAGATCGTGCCCCTGCGGCAGTCGAGGGCATCTCCGCCCCAGGGCAGCGAGTCGCAGCTGGTGCGCTTGGCCTCCAAATTGCGTCGTCGGATGGCCTGCTCGTCCAATGAGCGCTCCTTGGACAACACGCCGCGCTTGCGGAAGCCGGCGGCCGCGGAGGCGCGTCGCCCGCGGCGGCGATTGTCCAGCGGCGGCAGCGGGAGGCCGGCCACGCCCACAGCCAGCGGCTCGTGGCCCGTTCCTCCTCTTTCAACGCCTCCCGCCGCCGTCGCTGGGCCGCCGAAGGGCTCGCCCAGCCGGGCGCCGAGCGCCTGAGGCGTCAGCGTGCCGCCCATTTCGGCGAGACTCAAGCCGAGCATGGATTGTGGTGGCTGCTGGAAGTACTGGACGGTCTGTCGTCGTTGTCCAGCTCCAGATGCCGCAGATACCGCTCCCGATCCCGCACCCCCACCTCCTCCCCCACCAGCCACTTGATTCAGATTGGTGGCCGCCGAGCTGGTCAGACTCGAACTGGGATTGCCGCCCAGTGTGGCGACGACACCACCACCCGGGACAGGCGGAAACTTCTTGTCCAGCGAGGGTGTGCTGTAGATGAAGTTCTTGGGCAGCGACTTGACCTTGGCCAGGGGGCGCGGGGGAGCGGCGGCCTTCGATTGCGCCTCCGCCAGCTGCTGGCACAACTTTTGCTCCTGGGCGAACTCCTGCTCGCGCACCAGCTCGCGCTCGAGCTCCACCTCCATGTCGAGCTCGTCTTCCATTTGCTTGTGGCTCTCCTCGAGGTGTTTCATCAGTACAGCCACGACGACGTTCACTAACACGAATTGCGCCATCAGCACGAATATCACAAAGAATATGGGAGCAATAACCGAGCTGACGCAGCAATTGCGTACGCAATCGGCCGCGTCATCGCAATTATCCCTCAGCGTGTCCTTCATGATGCCGTTCCAATTATCGCCAGTCGCTACGCGAAACAATGTGAGGAAAGCCATGCCAAAGTTGGCGAAGTGCGCGTGCTCGCCCAATCCCTGGCAGGGTATCTCGTCGGAGCACTCGAGTCGCCCGAACAGCTCCACGCCCAGTGCCGCGAAGATGAAGAACAGCAGGAAGAACAGGAGGCCCAGGTTGCCCACTTGGGGCAGGGCCTGCATCACGGTGTCCAGCAGGGCGCGAATGCCCTTGGCCATTTTGAGGAGCTTCAGCACTCTGGCTATGCGGAGCACCCTCATCACGCGAATGATCGTCGGATTGATGGGTATTATGTTCGTCTCCAGCTCCTCCAGGACAATGCCCACTATGGAGAGCAGGACTATGCCCACGTCCAGCTGGTTCCAGCGGTCCTTCAAGTACAGTTTCCAGCCCAGTGCCACCAGTTTCATGTTCGCCTCCAGTATAAACACCGCCGTAAAGAAGTAGTTAAAGATCTTCAGGGCGTACTTCAGCGGATTGGGCATCTTGTAGTACTCCATGGCCATGGTGACCACGTTCAGGCCAATTACCGCGGCAATGGCCAGATCGAAGTACTTCGAGGTCACCACGTTGTGCACGAACATCCTGGTGGGCGAATAGTTGGTGTAGTACGGTGGCTCGTGCATCCTCCGCCGCTTCTTCTCCATCTGCAGGGCCCGCTTCGCCGCCCGCCGGATCTTCTCCTCCTTCTCCTGCTCCTCGCGACATCGATGGAAGTTCTCCACCACCACGCCCACGAACATGTTGAGCACGAAGAAGCCCACCAGCAGGATGAAGGCTATGAAGTACAGCAGCCGCCACTCGTTGTAGTTCACGATGGGCTGTTGGTCCACGCCGACGGCGTCCAGCCCGGTGTACATAATGTTCACCCAGCCGTCGCGGGAACTCAGGACGAACAAGGACATGAGGGCCTTGCCCAGATCATCGAAGTTGTACTTGCGGTTGGTCCACACATTCCCCGGTATCCTGCGACATTCGTCCGCATTCCGCACGCCCTTGATGTTCTCGCCCTCGCAGTAGTAGAAGGTGCCCTTGAACAGCTGAACGCCCAGGATGCCGAAGATGATGAAGAAGGTGCAGCAGATCAGGACGATGTTGCCGATGGGACGCAGGGACGATAAGAGCGTTTGCACGACTAGTTTCAGACCCGGGGCTCGGTTGATCACCCGCAGCGGCCGCAAGGATCGGAGTAGTCGAAACACCTGCAGGATATCATTGTGTTTTTGGGAGAGAACAGAACAGAAGGAAAAGGACGAGAAGAGAAGAGTGATTGTGGTTGGTGCATCGGCTACACTGCTTTATCGGTGGCGCCCCGGAAGGCACCACTTGCTTGCTTGCTTTGGCGACTTCGGCCAGCGGTCGCCAGGCGGCGCCACAGGTGCCGCCCGTATTAAAAGCATGAGTAAAAACCATGGCGATATACTCTGGATGAAGCAAACAAAACGAAAATCTCAACAAAACACACCTGTAATGGCTATTGTTTTTAATAAACTAAAATGCTTAACAAGCTACCTAAAAAAATATTCATTTTCATTATAGGCAGGTAGAAAGACATTTAAAAATATTTAGTTCGACGCCTAGTTAAGGCCATATATATACAAAATTATATGTATTGGCACATAAACCTTTTTAAGAAATACTGCATTTCAAAATAAAATGTAAGAAAATTTACTAAAATTGTTCATATAAAAAATATTAATATTTAATTTCATTGAAATTGCCCCTTCACTTAGCAAAAAAGTTTTAAAAACAAAAAACAAACTTTTAAAAACTAAAAAGCCACTCTGGTGTGTAGTAACTAATGGAATTACAGAAATAAATAGTTAATCCAGGATCAAACAGGATTACGTAAAACAGGACTAGTAAAGTCTTAAAATAATAGAAAAATGGCAACATTGCTTGAACAACAAAGCATGGCGATGGAAAGTTATTTATAGGGGTTATAGGTAAAATTACAACAAGATGAGGCGATTGCATTTATAGCTAGATGGAGATGTTTTGGGGTTCGATTAAAATGGAATGGGGCAGCTCAAATTTGGCTTCATTTGTATAGGGGTATGACACTAACTGACAATTCTACTGACCACATGAACTTATACAATGAATAGAGAACGAAAGTATTGAAAAGAATTTATGTTTTGTTTTAATAGAAATTGTATAACAAATTTCATACAAAAACCACATTTCAAGATGCATTCTTGTGCCTCTGAAATATCCTTAACAGCCTTTTCTTTTGAAGTGTCATAACCCTATCGTTTGGAGGTTTTATATAGGAATAGGGAAACAATCAACTATTTACAATACAAAACGCAATGAAGGCGAGTCAACAGATTACTTGAATTTTAGTTTTTCTTTGGTTTTTTTCTGGGGGGTACTTTTATATAAGTTATATTTTTGGGAGGGGATCTACACACACATAATAAATGGTGAAAACAAATTGGGTTTTTTTATTTGCTGATTAACGCATATAGCAGCGGCAATTTACCTGAAGTTTTCAGAGAGATATACAATATATATAAGTATATTATATACATGAGTTATAGAGATAGACACGAAATGTGTGTAAATAGTAGATCAAATCAAAATTGAAAAGATTTCAGAAAATGTTTCGTTGAAGAATTTTGAATCATGTGTGTGTGTGTGTGGGTGTGTGTGACAGTGTGTGGGTGTGCGCAAGAAAAAGAAGAGCACATAAAGAGACAGAGATGGCCAATCAGCAGAGAAACAGAGACAGAGCTATGTGTTCGAGGCGATATAGCGAGCGAGTTTTGATTGGGGTTTTCGAGCTGTAGCTTTAGCTTTAGCTTTAGCTTTTGATTAAATAGCGATTTAGCGATAGCTTTTCTGATCCGAGTGCGCAGCCCAGCAGCCAATTAAATGGGCGTGGTCGGTTCTGGGCGTGGTTCTTGGTAGTAGCTGTTCTGGTTGATGGTCTGCTTGTTGTTAATCGCTTGAGATTGGCTTGTTTTTCTGGTTTTCTTGGTTTTCTTGGTTTTCTTGGTTTTCTGGTCGACTGAGAACTGCTGGCTACTGCTGCTGCTTTCGGATAGCAAAGTGTCCAAGGGCCGCGAGCCCGTACTTACCCTTAAAATCCCAAATATCCTCGGACTCGATTCGCTAATCAGGGACATTAACAAATCAATTATGGAAATGGTAACCAAAGATCCATCCATGATATTCCAGCCGGACGTGAAGTAGGCGTCGTGGCCGTAAAACATTCCCGTGGCCACCACCTGTAATTGAATCGTATTTAAATCGATTAAATAAAGTATTTCACATAACTCATATCACTTTCACCCACCTTGATGAACATTTCGACGCTGAAGACGACGGTGAACACGTAATTGGCTGTTGCCAGGAACAATCTTTCGGTGCTGCTTGGAGGGATGTTTGGTCTTTCCATGGCCAGGGTGATGCAGTTGAGCGCGATAAATAGCAGGACCACGTTGTCGAACCACTTTTGGTTGACAAACCACGTACAGATTTGCCGGAACCTGCAACACGAAGGGTGTCAGAATGCAAATACGTAAAACGTAAAACAGAGCGGGCTGACAAAGTTGAAAATTGTATTTTCCACTCGGTTCAGAACGTACAAATGAGAATTTGGGGTGTTCAACTCAATTGAAAAAAGCTGACTTGTGGTGTGGAATAATTAAGTGGCTTAAGAGCTAACTAATTTTAAAGGAACGTTGTAAGTTTCATGGATACTCAAGCTATTAATGATTTATTACTCTTCAAAAGTTGTTTATCATTGTTTAACAACAATAGAAAATTATGTTTTCGACATAATTTGAAGCATATTTATGATACAAAATTGCTTTTCATTTTAATATGGGAAGATTATAGAAGTTCTAGCTTTAAGGAAAATACAAAAATCTGCGCACCTGTTATCCTCGGGGAATATGTAGAGCGAGTAGTCCTCGCGCTCGGTGGTGAAGTGCTTGGGCGTGAGCTGCTCGATGAGCATCTTGAGCTTGGAGTAGCGCTCGCCGCCGCCTGGCACCATGGAATGTGGCTGCATCGCCAGCTGCTGCTGGTGGTCCTTGGACAAGCGGTGCTGCTGCTGGTGCTGGGTGGTCGAGGAGAAGGAGTCCTGCCGTTGCTGGAGCAGCTGCTGCTGGTGGAGCTGCTGCAGCTGCTGCAGCTCCTTCTCCTCGAGCCGCTTCTTCAGATTATAGTGGCTGATGGAGTTCTTGCGCTTGTCCCGCGCCTCCATATACTGCTGCAGCATGTTGTCCGGCTCGTTCAGATTGCCGTACGACTTGTTCCACTTGTCCAGGTCCATCTTCGAGTTGGTGTACGAGAGCGACTTCCGGTTGGCCTCCAGGTTGTGCAGATTCAGATGCGATGTCTTGCTGAACGCCAGTTCGATGGAGCTCATCCGGCGTTGTCCCGGTCCCGGGCGCAGTTTGGGCTTGGGCGGCTGGTTGAGGTTCTGGTACACCTGCGAGTTGAATATACAGGCCGAGGCCCGGCGACTGCCCACGGGTCCGCTGCCTATGCTCAGTGTGTTCGAGAGCCTCCTGATCGAGTTCTGTGGACTCAGGCGATTCGTCTCCTTGGCGCCCGAGGAGGAGCCGCTGGCCACAGTGCCTCCCCGCAGCAAGAAGCTATTGTCGCCGCCATTGTTCAACTGCTGCTGCTGCTGCTGCTCCTCCTCCTCCTCCTGGGTCCTTCGTGCCGGATTGTCCTCGCTGGTTAGGGCCAGAGCGGAGGAGCGGCGCTTCTTGGAGCTGCCACGCCTCAATCGCTGCTTGAAACTGCCCTGCTGAGGGGGCGGGGCCAGTGGCAGGCGTTCGCTGGAGGAACTGCCACTGGTCGAAGCCCCCGTGTTGGTACTCCTTCCCAATCCCGCCACCGGCATCTCAACGCCCGGTCCTGAACCCACACTCACATCGTTGAGACTGTGACTCTGACTCTGACTCTGCGCCTCCGCCGAGGACGAGATGGTGGGCACATAAATGGGCGTGGCCGCCGCCGTCGAGCTGGAGCTCTTCGAGATGTCGTCGATGATCACGCTGTGCATGCTGGCCGAGCTGCCGGCGGTGCTGCCGACACCCACGCCCACGCCCACTCCCATGCCCAACTGGCTGGCATTCAGGATGTTCAGGGGCTTGTGGGCCAGCACCGGCGAGGGCGGGATGAGATCGATGGAGGGTATGCCCTCGTCCAGACTCCGCTGTCCGCCGGTGAAGATGTTCGGCGGTCGCAACAGCGAGGGGGAGGGCGGACTGGGTGGCTGGGGATGGGATTTGGTAATGGGTTCAGTGATTTTCACCGCTCTATCGCTTAGAACCAGCTCTATATTATATTGGGCACTCACCTCCATGTCGCCCCACTGGCGGAAGCTCATGCCCGGCTCCAAAGTGGTGCTGGGCGAGTCCTGCGGCGTGGCCGCCGTTGTCGTGATGATGGGCGGATCCCGGGCGAGCCGGATCTTGGAGAGGCGTGGCGCCTCGCTGCGCCGCTCCTTGATCGAGTATGTCTGTGTGCGACGGGGTGCAGGTGGTGTCAAGTGTTCATGTCTGTCTGCGCGGATTGCTCCATGTGGTGCTCTTACCTTTTTGAGGCCGCCGCGCGGCTTGGCATGCTGCGCCCCTCCCTCCTCCTTGCCGCCGCCGCCCGCCTCCCTGTCCCGCTCTCTATCCCTGTCCCTGTCTCTTTCCCGCTCGCCCGGTGCAGAGGCGCCAGAGGTGCCACCAGCGGACGGAGCGGCAGACGAGGCGGGCAGCTCGTTGATCTGGTAGTCGTGGGTGGGCTGCAGCAGGCGCTGGCGGTGCATGTTGCTCTTGGCCTCGATGATCAGCTCCGCGGAGTCCTGCAGCTGGGTTTGGGATTTGGGGATTACGAACCGTGGATTCAACTCGGGCCACTTTCAAGCACAGTCACAACAGACACACACTCGCGCATGCAGCATGCTAACCCAACTATCACACACTCCATCATATATTTTTTGTTTGCGCTCTCAGTCACACCTGGTCAATCACGATCCCCGATCCTCGATCCTCTCGAGCTCTCACTTACCTTGCGCACATCCTCCGCCGATCGCCAGCGGTTGCGCACCTCGTAGTAACTATCGTTGGTGGTCGAGGAGTCCGCCTCGCTCCGCGACTCATCGTACATACCATCGCTGTAGTTCTCGGCCAGCGTTTCCTCGCGCAGTTTCTTAACCAACTCGCGCTGTTCGCGCTCGCGACGTTCATTTCGCTGAGGGAATCAAAATTTCAAAATTAGACTTTCTCGTCAACCGGCGTGGATTGCGGGGTGGTGGTGGTGGTGGTGATGGTGGCATTGGGTGTTCGAGCTCGTCGGGTCGGCGGGTCAGTCGCTTCCGGACCCACTTGCTCGCTGGCCGCCTGGTGCGGCTGCCACTCCCGGTCACATCCGGTGGAAAGGGGCGGGGATTTGGGGGCACGGGCCGGTGGGATTGGAATCGCGACGCACGCGATGCTTCATATTATGATCATGGCTATCCCTAGCTTACTTGTTTGGAAATTCAACACTTCAAAGGATTGTTTTATTAGTCTAATATTTGTAGAGCCTTAAAGGGGCTATTTTAGTACGTACGTCTCCGACCCTAAAAAGTGTTCTTTCTATTGCAGGTAGCATATAAAAACTTGCTCTTCTAAGCCCTTAACTTTTTTTACAGTAATCCGATTTCCAAAAGGCAAACTTATAAATGATTCTGGATTAATTCTCTAAAATGTGTGCTCAAATCTTGTTTTTTTTTGAGGTCGATTTTTTGTCATATTTATGATAAAACCCCTTTCCTAATTTCCGAAAAATGGCTTTGCAGAAAAGTGACCAAAAACCTGCACTTCTAAGTTCATAACTTGTCTTACAGACATCCGATTTCAAAGGGGCATACCTCAAAATGAATGTGGTTCAATTCTCTAAAAATCTGTGTTTTCAGTTTAGTTTCTAATTTTTGGGTCGATTTTTCGTCATTTCCCTTTCCAAATTTTTGAATAATGGGTTTGAAAAATAGGTTTCTAGTTTTGGGTCGATTGTTCGACATTTTCAATGAGGAAACCCCT
This sequence comes from Drosophila kurseongensis, assembly GCA_018153305.1. Taxonomy (NCBI): domain Eukaryota; kingdom Metazoa; phylum Arthropoda; class Insecta; order Diptera; family Drosophilidae; genus Drosophila; species Drosophila kurseongensis. The sequence goes on from JAECXX010000141.1 coordinate 4,674,863, forward strand.
TTCCAAATTTTTTTGTGTCTACTTTTTGTCATTTTTTAAACTTCAATAAACTAATATTCCATTATTTCTGATACATTCCCTGGTGTAATTAAAGGTATTGAATTATTTTGAAATTGCTAGAAAGTTTCAAAATTTGAAGCATCGCATGCATATATTTGTGAAAATATGTTTTGTATCAAATAGCCAATCGAGGAGAATCCATAGATCGTATCGAAAATGCTAGGGTTTTGTTATTATTTAAGTTTCAAGTTTGGGACAGGGGAATGATGTTGGCAAAACTCTACCTCTGAACTGAATCCCTCAACCAAAATGGCCACCAATAAATTAAACAGCACATAATTGCCGAACGTCATTAGGGCCACAAAGTACAATGCGGCCCAATGACTTGTCTTTTCCATTCCGTTGAACAGGACGACGTTCCAATCCTCTTGCGTCAGTATCTAAAAACATTGGTTTTCGTTTTTTTTTTGTTTTGGTGATTGTTGAAGTTGTAGTTGTTGTTGATTGTTGTTGGAGTTTGATTGGAGTTGGAGTTGTAGAGTTGTAGTTGTTGATCGGTGGCAGTTGCAGTGGCGGGCGGCAAACGTGGTGCAGATATAACATACATACGCATGGATATATATGTCGTGATACACATATCGGAATATATATCGTAAGAAGCGAAAGAAAAAGAACGAAATACCAATAAACAAATTTTGTAATTTTGTCGTTGTGGTGGGTGGCAAAGAAAGTAAGTAAGTAAGTAAGGCAGTAATTAGTTACGAAATACGAATGAAAAACGAATGGAATAAATGTCAAAGGTCAGACAAAAGACAGACAGAAATAGAGCGAGAGCAAAACGGCAAATGGTGTTATTTTTTTATTTGCATACATATACATATGAGTACACATCGTGTCAGATTGGTATACTCATATGAACGTACTATATATTGGGTGAGCATCGAACACTAGCAGTTTGTTCATTTTGATTTTTGGTAACTCAGGCGCATACAAAAAATAATCGTAAAACTTAAAAATATCATCGGTTAATAGAAGACTTGACCTCAAAAATGGGATAGACCCCAGAAAAGTATTTTGCTTAACTCCTTGAGGCCAAAGAATATAAATAAAAAACTGCAATCAAGGGGCAAAAGCCAAGAGAAGAAACCATTATCCAGAGTTTTTATGGAGTTTTTTTTAGAATGCCAAAAACTATACTTTGAGGCAAGCAATTTAAATATTAAATATATTCCAGAAACACCCGGATAAAGGTATAGCTTTGAAAAGTGAAAAAGTCGGAGGATAGATATAGATGGGGACTTTGGGGGAGATCAAGCAGTGGCGGCGGCTTGACTCAAAACATCCGTGGACAGCTCATTAAAAAGCTGCTCAAACTGATTATTTTTTAAACAATAATTCGTGGTGTGGTATACTTAATGAACAAAAAGCAAAACTAAATTAAAACCAAGTTGAAATTAAAATATAAGCACGCTATAAGCAAAGCCAAAAGCAAATAAATTTAAGAGAAGCAGCGAAGGCTCTCGGACTAAATCAAAGAGCAAAAAGGCGCACAAAACTCTTGCATATAAAAATTTGTAAAAAGTTTAAAATTTTAATGGAACAATTTGTTCCATTCTGTTTTTGCTTTGTACACAAAGTGCCAATGGAATTTTCTATTTCGTTTTTGTTTTGTTTATTGCTATACAATACGAATGCGGTTTATATAGGAGACGAATTAATTTAATTTTGGTTTTTTTTCTAAACTTTTGTGGCTGTACATTTGTATTGCGCATAAGCAACTTTAAAAATATATGTATGAACAACGCTTTTTATACAGCTTGCTTAGCAACAAATTTTAAATTGGATCGAAAGAAAGAGATATAGAAAAGGCAAAGATCGAGGGGAAAGCAGCAGCAGCAAATTGAGAAATGAAAACTTTCGTTTCTGTTTGAACAAGCCAACGAACCAACAAACAAACAAACAAACCAACGAACAAACAAAAGACTTAAATCAAATATATACAGTTTGCATGAGTGTGGCTGTAGATGATTCATTGATTCACTGGGTTTTGAAAAGTCGTGGGAGGTCGCAATCAAAAGTTGATTCAGGTCTGGCATTCAATTATAAAGCCGAAAGCCAAAAGCTGAGGGCAAATTAAGGTGAAGATCCCAAAAATCATGCAACAAAACTCGGAACATCAGCGGTTATAGGTTTTGCTTGGTTTATGTCATATGAGTGTGTGAGCGAGAGAGGGGGTAAAAGGAAAAGAGAGAGAGAGAGACAGAAGATAAAAAGAGAGAGAACAAGATTGATGTGAGAGAGCCGAGTGTGAGTCCTTCCCAAGGACATTCGGTTTCTTTTGTACAGTTGCCGCGGAAATCGGCCATATTAAATATGTCAATGCTGTCGATAACTTTATTAATTTGTAATCAAAAATCATTTTTTTGTTAAGTACAGTTTCTCTTAGTTATCTTTTGCTAAAATAGATCACAAATCTTCATTTTATAATACAAATAAAAGATGACAACAGTATTTATTTTTAGTTAGCAATGAAGAATTTTATTTTTAGATATATTTTTGCAGATTGTCTTCTATTTTGTATACCAAAATAATTTTTTAACATTTTTGAGCAAACAATAACCTTGAAATCCCTACTAAAACTACAAACCGAACAAAACCGTACTTTTTTTTGAAATCTTGTGTTTTTTTACAGAACTGGACAAAATCCAAAGAGAAAGCACATTCAAATATATTGATCGCAAAGTTTTGATTATCGTCCTTTTAATCAAAATATATACAGGGACTCCATGATTTTAGTATTTTACCCAATGGACGTGTCTTAGTGATTGCTGGTGTTTTGTGGGTGAAAAGAACTATACGACTACATTTGCTGGCATCAGAACCGAAACGAAATCGAAAATAAATTCGGAAACAAAGCTGATTAAGAGAGAACTGAAGGATATAACCAACTGGTGAGTACTTAGATAAAGGCTAGGAGCAGGATTATGTAAATTAAGTCAAACAAAGAGGTCAAAGGAGAGCAGAAACTAGGAACTTTTGTGGCTATACGTAAATACTTTGTCTTAATCACAATAATTTCAGACTGGGTATATTGATGGGTATATTGTTGTGGCTGTTGTTCAAAATGGGTTTCTTTTATTTTGGGGGGTGATGGGAGGTACAGCTTTGGATGGTGGAGGGATTTGGGGGACTAGGGCTGTGGGTAAGTTGGTGGTAGGTAGTTTATTGCTGTATTATTGTTCTTACTTGGAATACTGTGACTGTGGCCCACAAAATGTTGTTGAAGTGTTTGCGATCGCACTCGCATTGCGGATGCCGGCTGATTATTTCGGGACACGTGCACTCGCGTTCGAGTCCGGATTCGTCCAAAAATTTACAAAACTTACCGCCAAACAGATACATGCCGAGTATGCTGCAGGTTTATATATATGTTTTATATATACCGTATACATTTGTATTTATTTATAGAGTCATAGATGTGTGTCTGTTATCATAGTTCATTAATGGCTATATAAACTGGTTCATAGATATAGAGAGAGAGCTGGGTTCATATATATATTATATAGTTGCGATTCTTATGTCTAAGGATATAAACGAGTAGTAGGTTCATCTAGTGGTCCCTGTACATACAATTGTGGATTGGGTGATTATTCGGGGTAACTTGTGATTCTTGGAAGAAAATCATAAAGAGGCAGAGAAAGGAGCTTTCTCATCTGAGGCAGATTCTGTTCTTCTGCTGGATTCCTGGATTCTTCTGTTCTTTTCTACCTTGTTTTTGGTGAGTTCTGTCTGTCTATATACACAGTGGTTGGTGGTTAGTTCTCGATCTGGCCTCAATGCTTGCATATTTACATATACCTCCTATGATTGTGTGCTATTATCTTACAGTTGGTTTTGGGGTCCTTCGGAATGGCAACTTGAACTTATCGAAAAACTCTACGGATTACAGAAGAATCTGTATGTGTTTTGCATGTATGGTACGTATATGAGGTATGTGTTCCTAAAAGGAGTCTGAGTAAAAGGGGGGACTTCGATTATAGATTACAGTGGGAGATTGGTTGGTTATGCTTGTGTATGTGTGACTGTGTCTGTGTGCGAGACAGTGGGAGAGACAGAGACAGAGAGAGTTCTCCTTTCAGAGGGTTTTTGGGTGGAGTTCTATACAACTTAGAGTCTAGAATAGCATATTGTCTAGAAATAGGTATTTATACTTAAAAATAGGACATTGAGCAAAGAGTGTGACAAAAATTGAAGCATATATATTTATAGTACACAAAGAAAAGCACGAGCGAGACAGAAAGAGAGAGATTGAGAGTGAGATAGAGACAGAGGTGTACAAATAATGTGTGTGTATTTTCGATAGGTGTATGCGAAGTGTTCGAGATGCTGGATGCAAACTCATTTCTACTCGGTTATTATCGCATGCGAAAAGCGCAACAAACTCGAACGGAAATGCTTACCTGGTGCATCAATGTACATCACACAAATACAAACACACATACAAGGATCTTACGGACATATTGGCTTATGGACATTCCCATATGTACGAATACTCCGAACGACATGCGGATGCGCGCTGCTTGCTATGGAACTCGTAACGGTAATGGTAACGGCAACGGTAATTCTAACACTAACACTAATGTTTAGCTAACTGTAATCGCAACGGTCAACGCATGCATGCCAAATCAAGAATCGTAATTGTAATCGAAATTGGTATCGAAATCGAAGTAACTGAAGATCAAATCAGGTGTTAAACTGAATACCACACTTAATCAAAGGGCACACCACAAATTAGTGCGAGCGAGCAACATGGCTAGCTAGCTTGTCGATCTCGATGTCTGGCAATCGAAATGAATCGATAAGAAATCATATAAATTATAAGATTTGTGTGTGCGAGTGATCAAGCCGAATATCGATATCCAAATCACTCGCACCCACGCACAAAAAAAACACATGATTAGACAGACAGACAGAGACACAGAGCGAGAGTGAGAGAGTGATAGAACGTCACAACAGTTATCGGTTAAGGCGGAAAACAAACGGTTAATCGAATCGAAACGGAAACGGAAATGAAAACGGAAACGGAAATCGTAATCAAAGTCGAAGTCGAAAGCAAGGTGAAAACGAAAGAAAGCAAAATGCTCAACGTATCAAAACGTATTTCTTTGAGGGATTCGTAGTAATAGGTTTCTTTGGGTTTTCGTTTTTTTTTCTTATTCGGTTTTATAAACAGTTAGGTTATCGTAATCATATCAGTAGCAGATTATGGCGTAACATTAGGATTAGGAGTAGTAGTAGTAGTATTGATATATACATAAAGGTTTACGTATGGTATAAGACTGATAGCAATGGGTCTACCTGGAACACTGTGACGAGCGCCCAGAGCAGGCTGTCGAAATTCTTACGATCGCAAATCATCTCTCCGTTAACTTTCTCGCAGAATTTACATCCGAACAGATTCATGCCGAGTATACTAAAGTGATGGTTTGGTTTTGTTGATATATAATATGATATATATATATATATATTTTGGTTTGATTGTTTTTCGTTTTCGATTATATTTTTAAATATATATTCTTATATTTTTGTGTTTTTTGGTTTTTTTGGGGTATTTTTTTGGGTTGTGTTTAGCATACAGTTTTTTAGGTAAATTTTATTTTTCGGTTTTCATTTTATTCGATTATTATTGGATCGTTTTTAGTTTAATTTTTTAATTTGTGTGGAGTGTGACAAAGAGAGAAAGAGAGAGGGAGAGAGAGAGAGACAAAATATATATATAGAGAGAGAGAGAGATAGTTAAGAAGAAAAGAGACAGAGTGTGGGTGAATGAAAGAGAGAGAGACAAAAAGAGAGAGGCAGACCGAGATCAAGGGAGCTAGGCGAAGCAATTAAGGGTTCTTGTTAGTGATTTGAGAGGCAAACGAAAGCTAAGAAATTAAAATTCTCGCAAAAAGAGAGAAGGTTAGAAACAGAGCTTGCACGACCCACCTAAACGACTGAAATCGGACCACGGAACAGAATGGAAACGAAACAAAGGTACAGTTCACGTTAAAATGAACTAAGGATGAGCTTAAGCCTTGCGAATAATGGGAAAATATTTGGTCCTTGGGGTTGATTTTTTTGTTTCTTTTTTTATGTGTTTTGATCGTCTGTTTTCAGTATGCTGCTTTATTTTAGTTTTCTCTTTCGAGTTTATTCAGGGCATTTATCGAGTTGGTTTATCGGTGGCGACGCTGGCTTCTTGTTCATGTTCAGCTTCATTTACAGTTCGTTTGGTTCATTATTCGCTTGTTAATATAAAGTATGTGATGTTATATAGAGTCTGGTCGGATGTTTCGTGTGGCTGTTGTGTTGCTATTCTAACTACACAAACTGAATTACGTTTACTTTAGCAACTAAGCTAGCTAATGTGTGTGTTCTTGTTGTCGATATGTGTGTGAATACTGAATATTCATAATTATACGAGTAAATCAATTACGAGTTATCATATATATATATTTAGATAGAGAGAGAGTACAGGTATATATAGGTATGTATCAAACTGCAGCGACTGCAACTACACAATAAATAAGCGTACGATCTTTTAAGTATTTTTTAAGTTTAATTTTTCCAAATACTTTATTTTGTCGAGTGTATTCTTTGGCGTGAGTGTGCGTGTGCCGTGTCCGTGTAAAAAGCTTCGAGCAGCAAAGCTTTAAAGCCTGCATTTTCAAGTCTTCTGGCAAATGCATCAAAACCAAGCCGAGCTTTCTGTGTGTAAAATTATGTATGTGTGTCGCAGTGTTGGTTAACGCTAAAAGAAGCTAGGATACACACTTAGTTAATTTGAAATGGAATAAAGCGTTTTTGGCTAACTAACTAAGCTAACTAATTGTTTCTGTGGCTGTTTTTGCTGAAGTTGTAGTGTGTTAAACCAAATGAGCTTTAAATGATTGGGTGTCATAGAGAGAAAGAGAGAAAGACAGCGATAGTGTTGAAAATAGCTTGATCGTGGTGTGATGAAAAATAGTTTTTTTAAGGTTTGAAGAAAGTAGAGTTAAAAACTGATTCCAAAAAAGTTGATCAAGAAAGGCAGCGACGACCTGATCGGTGCTTGAAGTTGAGCTCAAATCGAGAGTGAACCGAGCGAGTAATAGAAACAGAGAATTTCAGAGATTAGAGAGAGAGGGAGAAATTTTGTCCGTGTTAGTGAGATGTTAGAAGGTGTTTGAGAGTGTGTGAGAGTAATGCAAAGTGAACGAGCGAGGACTCAAAGTGTACGACAACTAACGGCACTTATGGGTTTGGATAGAGAGACATAAAGAGGGTAAAAAAGGATCGGGAAAGATATAGCGAAAGACAGAGATATATATTTATATCAGTGATACGGGTACAGTTCTTGCTGGTACGGATACGAGATCGATTGCTTAAAAAGTTACACAAATCGTAACGTCATCTAACTACGATTCTTCCATAATTTTCAAATTTTACTCAGAGACAGTAAGTGAGAAAGATACCAAGAGATAGAACTTAAGAAAAAGTGGTGAGAGAGAGAGAGATAGAAATCGTTAATAGATCGCTTGGAGACATTAAAGCAGATCCTTACTCATAGAGGCAATACTCAAGTGGTACGCAGTAGAAATGATCGTGTTGAAAAAGCACATAAATGAGGGTGGGGCTTGGAGAGGCAGGGGTTCAAGATATACGTGTAAGTCTTTGTATGATTATGGGGTGGACAAGGGTAGGGGCCTTCGGGAACCTGAAAACTAGGAAATGGGATGAGAAAGGCAGGAAGACAAAGATCCATTAAATGTTAAGCAGTTCGGTAGTTATCGAAAAATTTCACAAGGTTAATACTGAAGTCCTAACTACGAAATGAACTGTAATTCAAATTGAAAACAACAAGTCAATACATCAGTACTTAATTATATATTGATTTTATTTATCTTTAATTAGAGATTTTTTGAGAAGCCATTAATATGTTACACTGCTTAGTTTTAAGATATCGACTTAAAAACCTTGGGCTTATTTAAGTTTATTTTTAATTGGGTTTTAATCATGAAAAGCCTTTAGGTTTCAATAAAATCAATTTACCAACTTTTGGCCTTTTCTCCCTAAAAAAAAATGGTTCTGAAACGGTATATTTATGGATTTTCTGGAATGATAGGTAAATGGCTGGGCAGGGGTATAGGTTGACTGGGTGGGTTCGTTAAAGGACGTTCATCTATGTGAAAAGCAGCTAGTGAGGCGCTAGGAACTGTTAGACATAAGACGACTGCTATGGGCTAACGAAACTGAACTGTTTCTGTTTCTGTGGCTCGGGTTCTTTGGGTTAATCACTCTTTTTCATTAAATTAATTTGTTGTTTGTGGGGTCGCGTTCGATAACTGGTTCGCTATCGATTGTAGATTATGTTGAATTTTCTTTCTTTTTCATCATTACTTTTGTTATCTCCGCATTTTTGTGTGTCTGTGTGTGTTTGTGTTGGTGTCTTCTTTTCATTTGTATGTGAGCTTGTCTGTGCGTGTTAGTGTGGGTGTTTGTGTATAACTGGGTTGTTGTGTGCTCGTGTGTGTGTCTGTGAGTTGTGGTGGATAATCGGTAATCGAACTCACCTGAAGATGAAGATGAATAAAACGAGCAGCGAAAAGAAGACGGCCACGTTGTCCATGGTGCGCAGCATCACAAATAGCTGGCGTCGCAGGTTGGGCATAAAGCGGACCAGCTTGAGGATTCGGAGCAATCGGAAGGTTCGCAGCACGGACAGACCAGAGCCACCGCCGCCCGTTCCATTACCCATGAACGTCTGACAGATCTCAATGGCACTGATTTCGGGGCGATATTTAAGTGGATTATCAAATTTATTTATATGATACTAGCTAGCAAACCCCTTTACTCACCTGAGAATCACAATGATGCCATCAAACACATTGAACCCATTGGCTATATAACGGAACGGACCCTCGGCAACCACCTTCAGCAGCATCTCAACAGCAAAGATGACCGAAAAGACGACGTTGCTCGTCTCCACAATGGCGGTCAGTTCCGGCGGCTGGTTGTGGTACTCGATTCCCATGGACAGGGTGTTTATCAGGATGGCCAACAGTATGCCCTGCTGGAAGTACTTTTGCTCCACCAATCGCCGGATGTAGCGACGAGCCCAACTGCAGACGCGCGACAGGCAGCGGTACACGGCGATCACGCAGCGAGTCGTCGAAGATCTCTGCCTTGGCCGTTCGTCCAGTGGCGACAGGGCGTTCTGGTAGAGATCATAGCAGCAGGCATAGTCCTCCATATAGTTGCCGGTGGGAGTGCGGGATTCTCGCACTCGCGAGTTACCCTGTCCCTGCCTTGAGCGATAATTCCGGCTGTGACTGGTGGTATTGTTATTATTATGATGGTGGTGCGATCCATGTGACTGCTGGTGGTGCTCTTTGCGGCGGTGGTTCGCCGTCTGGGTGCCGATGGGACCCACCACAGCCGACACAGTCGTCGGTTCGAGTGTCTGGCCGGGATCGCCCGCCGTTGAGGCAACCATCACAGTAGCACCTTCGGAGCCTGGAGGCGTTTGGTTTTGGGCTGCTACCAGGGAGCGTGGTTTGTGGTGCGCCCGCAACGCTTCGGCGGTGTGAGGATCGCAGCGGGCCAGCGATGTGTAGAAGGACTCTAGCGTACTCTGGCCCGTCGGCAAGGCCGCTGAGAAGGCCACAGAGAATGCTAAGAGCTCTTGACAAGTCATCGCATCGTGTATCCCGAGCTCAGAGCAATCGGCATAGGGATTGGCAATTGTGCCGATGGTCTGTGGTAAATTCACCTGTAAGAAGAATGGCAAATCGTGATTGTGCTTTCTACAGGTGATTATGTTTGATTTCACGTATTAAATCAATTCTCAAACAATGTTAGCAAGATTAAGTCATTGGAAAATGTGCTGCGCCCAAGCAGGGACATTGAAAAGGTGAGTCCACCCGCGGCCGCCAATTTTAACTTACGCGATCGCCAAACATGAACTCCTATACATTTTTTTTTTAATTTGTTTGTAACATACCTGCCAGATGCTACCATCGCCAGCCTGCGTCATCTTCTCCGTAGAGAAGATGTTGCTTTTTTCAGTGGTACCACCGGCACCTGCACCAGCTCCTCCACTTGCGCCACCACTGGCACCGTTCTGGTGGCTATTGAGTCCGGAACTGTTGTTGCTGCCGCCGGCATTCACCGCCACCGCTGCTGCGGCAGCCGCTGCCGCCGTTCCAGCAACGGTGGCCACTGTAGTGGGGGCAGTGGAGGTGGTGCCCGCCGCAGCCGGATCCGCGTTTAAGGCGGGGGGCGTGTGCAGCAGCACATACTCGTTGAACATGACCGATGGTCGGCGGCTGACCGAGGTGGGCGGACTAAGGAATCCAGAGGTGCACGGATGGCTCTGCGAAGGTGCAGTGTTAGAACAAAGATGGTATTAAAGAGGTTACATAACTGAGGTGGAATGTCAGGTATTTATAGGGAATGAAATGGTAGCGAACGCTTAACTGGGTCTATGACTAACTACAAGCAAACTCCAGTAACAATACTATAACAAGAAGGACTAAGGGATTTCAGAGTAATATTTTATACAGGGGTTCTGAAAAGAGCCTGAAGCTTTAAGAACACTTTTTGTTTGATCGATAATAAGACCTGATATACATTAAAAGAGTTCTGCGGTAATCAACTGAAGCTTTCTCACATTTAAAAGGTTTTTAATTTAAAAAGTTAACCGTTTCATTTTGTTTTAGTAACATTCCAATATCTTCTAATACACACTTTAATCTTTACCCATTTTTACGACACGCCTAACATTTATTACGGGCTTAATGGGGGACATATGCACATATACACAGGTCGGGGTATTGTGTCTGCTTTCAAACGTCATTTACATACGCAAACAAAACGAAATGATATAAATAATTAATGGGCATTTCGGCGGGACAAAGGGCTGGAACAATGGGCTACTGACTTATCAATGGGACAATCAATTCGCTATGTGTTTATAAGCACAAAAGCAAAAAAAGCTATTCCAACTGCACTTAATATGCAAACATATCGTTTGTATCTACAATTTGTAAGTGTTTTTTCTTTTTCCATTGGTTTTTATGTGTTTTGCATAATTGGTGATAATTGTTCGCAGGCTGAATGCCCTTGCCAGAGGTCAGAATTAGCATGTTTACTTATTTTTGTGTTTATGTAGGACATTCAGACTTCGGTTCCACCGAAGTTGTGCTGCGCTCTTTCATAAATTATGCTGGCAATTTATACATATTATTTTACTTATTTATTGTTCAGTACCTTGCCTAAATTTCCCAACTGCAGCTATGCGAATTAGCGAGGTTTATAACAAATATGAGAGATTATTATTATTATTATTATTATTATTTTCATTTGTGGCTGCTGTTTTAAATGCTGTCTGTTTTTGTTAGCTGGCTATTTTTTTGGGGTCGGAATTTGGAAATATATATACAAATATTCTGTTTCTTTGGCTGTTTATCTTTACTGTTTTCGTTTTCGAATCGATTTGGGTGTTCTCTTCTTGTGGATTAGGCTGATCGGCATGAATGTTAATATACTCACAATTAGCTGTTCGGAATCAATCATTTGCTGCGGGAACTTGAGCAATATGGTCTTTTGCTCGGCGGCACTGCCCTCGGGCTTCAATTGATGATGGGCGGTGGACTTTTTAAGTGAGGAACTTCTTGGTAACCCATCTGCGCCCAGCGATTGCTCTGTGTTGTCGGAGGAGGAGTGTTGCTGCTGCTGCTGTTGCTGCTGATGTTGCTGCTGTTGCTGCTGCTGTTGCAACAACTGATGTTGCTGGTGGTGGGCCGACGACATTGTTACACTGGCGGCGCTGCCATTTATCCCATTCACCAGGGCCACTGTGGTGCAACTGGCTGCGTTATTGTTATTGCTGTTGCCACTGCCATTGTGGTTGCTGCTGGTGCTGTTGTTGTTATTATTGTTGTTGTTGTTGTTGCTGGCCGAATTAAGCGGCACCATGACGGTAATCATCTGATCCTGAATGCTGGACGGCTTGCGATTACTGTACTTGGGGCACTTGGGATGATGGCACTTGATCCGCGACGGCGAGAAGGTCAAATTGTCGGCATTGGGCAGCAGGCCCTCCTTGCGCTGCTGTCGCTGGTACCTGTGGTGCCACCGAGTGGGTTTTTGATGGATTCGGTGGTTCAGTGGTTCAGTGGTGGGGTGGCAGAGCGGCAGAGTGGGTGGAATAACAATTCGATTAGCGACAAGTTTAACTGACAGTCCGCGGGGTTCACACACTCATGTCTGTACACAAAACATCGTGTTCTCTGTTTTTGGGGTCAAATTGGGTGGGTCAGGTGGGGCACGGAGATGTGGGTGGTTTCGTTGCACGTGCATCGACTAAAAAGGTGGGTGGGGGGAGGTGTGGTGTGGAGCGTTTCAGGTGGGGTATTCATTTGTACGTGCACTCTCATTAGTGTCAGTGCCAATGTCGCGTGTGTGTGTGCGTGTGCTTAGCCATTAGACAGACAACAATCGCAATTACATAATTCAATCAAATGAACTAAGGACAACGACAGTACAAAAATGCAAATGATCCAAATTAACACGAGTCCCATCTGCGGATTCAGTGCCATTCGCTTAGCTCGGTATTCTGTACTCTGTTCTAAATGTGGCATCATTGTGTGGCAGCAACATTGTGTGAGGCACGTGGATGGGTGAGGTTGTGGTTGCAGAGATGGGTCACCAAAAAGGAGCTCTTGATTAGCTGATTAGTCTGGGTCGGCATACTACATTATTAAGATTGATTTTTCTTTCAGAAAGAACAAAGATTTGCAGAGGTTTATATTTAACACAGTGTATAACTTATGCAAAATACGTTACGTCATTCTTTAAATTCAAATAGTCCTTACCGAAATCAAAAACGTTTTATGTTGAAACCTTGAGCTTAAACTTATCAGTTTGACTTAAAGTTTTTGATTCAATAATAATTTTGAACATTTTTGTGGGACATATTTTGAGACCTTTTGATTTAATCGATTTTCTCATTGGCATTTCCAAGTGACTTTGTACTTTATTTTTAAGTTTATTATAAATAGTCTTAAAAAATGTAAAGCCTTTTTTTAGGGGACTACCTAATACTTGTATGTGTGTATGAGGGGGTTTAAATACTCATTGGAAATTAACTGCTCTAGCTTGAAACTTTTAGATATTCACATTCATGCCCTGGTCACTAATCTCGCTGGTAAATTAAGTGCACTACTCCATATACTATATGCTATAGCCAAGTTGCGAAAAACACGAACAAATGCTTAAACAAAAAACTAAGCTACTTGATCAAAATTTAAATAAATGTTTGCAATCTCAAAAAAAAGTTTTTGTAAAATATAGAAAAAAACGCAAAAGAGGACAAAGTAATACATATTTTAATAAACTGAATATAATTTAATATAAGTATAATTAAAATTTATAGAGGATCGAAAAATATCCGACGGAGCATCTATAGTAATTGAGATGCTTTAAAATAATAAACGGGAAGTACAAAAATAAATGATTAATATAAGAAATTTGACTTAAATGGACAAAACTAAAATCTCTTTATGAAAAAGAGGTGTCTATTTCAATTCTAAACCAAAACGAGAATTAAGTAATCTTTGAAATTTTTGAGGTAATCGCAGGTGATTGTGGCAAAGTCCTTGTTCGCTGCTCGAGTTCTCCTGTCAGTGCGAGTTAAGCTTTTTGCCGAGAGAGATTAGTGCGCTAATTACTCGCTTTTATGGGTTAGTAATCAATCAAGTTTCAAGTGACTAAAGCCTACAGCTTTCTATAGCTTTTCTTTTTGCTTCGCGGTCGAGGGGTCGATAAAATCAAACAGAGAGAGTCAGACTGATAGAGTCGGAGACAGAGAGATAGAGAGAGAGAGAGACATGGACAGGGAACGGAAGCTGGAAACTAAAATAACGAACGAAAGACATAATTGAATGAAATCAAAAGGTACAAGCAGCATACTTATATAATCTGTACTTCTTTAACATTCGTCTCTTGAAGCGTCGCCACAGATGGGCGATATATTTGACGATCTCCGCGTAGCAGGTGGCTGGCTCCGAGTTGTTTGTGCTGCTGGCCAAGGTCGAGGTGGAGGTGTACCGGGCCCGCTCCTGGCGCATCCGCTCCATTTCACGTTTCTTCGTCTCCGAGAATTGTGTGGCGATGACGACCAGGCAGAGGTTGATCATGAAGAACGAACCAATCTGTAATCGATAAAAATAACTCAGTTTAAACACATATTAAAGTAAATAATGGCTCACGAAATATGCAATAAGAGGATATCCAAAATGGTATTCGTAAAGAAAGGGAAAAAAAGGTGGATTCGCGCCAGCAGGTGGCGCTTTTGTAGTTGCTGGAAAAACTTTTCGCATTTCCGTTTAAAAGTTTTCGTTTTCATTGCTGCCAGCGACAACGACAAATGCAAGCTGAAAGTTTTCCCATGCCTTTGTTTATGCTCTCCCGCAAAAACACACAGCAAACACAGGGTTCTGATAGGTCCTCGGGGAGGACCTTTTCAGCCAGCCACTTAAATTCAATTAGCTGGGGGATCGGCCGACGCCACCTGGCGGTCAACGGGGGTATTACAAGGCGGATCTCAAGTCTTAAAATCGCAAAACTTCAGATTCCACCGACTGTATGGCTTAATTCGCTGAAGCTGGCTTGCGAATTATTGAAAAACTTAGCTAGACCAGGGCAAACGAAGTTTCTAACTATCGCTTTAAGTTCTCATCAGCAATAAAATCAGCTCTTTACTTCCCAGGACATCCAATGATAGAAGTTTTAAATGCCAATTTTCTACGCGAATAAGTTGAATCATTAAACTAAATTCAATTGGTCAAATTGAGGTGATTATAGGAGTTTTTAGAAGTGTTTATTTTCCAAATTTCTTGTACTGCCCGGCAAAAGCCACTTTCCAAGTGGACATTTTACAATTTACGATGTTGGATGTTAAATGTGGGAAGTCCCTACAAATAACTTCTGAAATAAAATTCTGGCACTAGTTGCGTTTGAACAAGTCCTAATTCCCAAAACTCGTAAAGAGTACTGAAAATCGAAATGTTGGCAAACTTTAAATTGAAAACATATTTCAAAAACAAAGAAAGCGCTTCTAATTTGGAACTCGTGAGTTTGGCAGAAAATGCATAAAGCATAAATAAGCAATTTCCTTCCACGGCGAACGACCAATGGCAAATGGAGGGAGATGAGTTGAAGTGAGTTCTGGAGGGAAGGAGGTCTGGGAAACTATTTGCATACCAAAAGTTGTAGCCAGCAAGAGGAAAATCATTTTGCACACGAAATGAACAGCGACAAAGACAGGGATAGGGATATAGATAGAGCTAGTGTGAGATAGAGAGAGAGAATGGTTGAGCAAACTTCAAACATAAATAATGAAATTTGCCCATGTGTGTCTGCAGCTGTATCTGTGTCTGCGTCCACTCGTGTGTGTGTGTGCTTGTGTTGGTGTGTGTGAGTGTCTGTGAGCCATAAAGGCTTTTAATTAGTCCAAGGACACCTGAGCACAAATCCTGCCATGCAAATGACAGCACAACAGACTGGAGTCCACTCCAAGATGGCACTGGCAAAAGTGGACAGTCGCTGGGTGGGAAAATGTGAAAGTGGGAAAATGTGAAAGTGGCAAATGGAAATGGGAAAGAGAGGGGGCGGGCAAGCGGTAAAGGAAAGGTTCAGAGTGTCTGCTGTCTGCTGTCGGCGTTGCAACATGTTGCCAGCTTCATGAAATTCATGGCATTTTTCGTAGACAAACTTTGCCCCTTTGTTTGGTCGCCCACCTGAGCACAGAATCAACTGCTGCGCGTGTGTGGTCATAGTTTAAAAGTAATTTACTTATTTGCATTGCCAAATTGCTTTAGCATAATTTTGGCCAACAATCGTTGGTACTGTAAGCCTTTAAAAACCAGACCCCCGTCCCTCCCTCAACGTTTGCTCAATTAGTTGGAGTCCCTGTAAGCCGTCTACAAATTAAATATTCAATTCGTGATCAAAGCGAGAGGCCGCCAGACACCATGTCCTCTGACCCCTGACCCGCTAACCCACTGAAGTCCCTCAGAACACCCCCCCGCCGAAAAACACTCACCACAATCAGCAGCACAAAGTATATCCAATCCCAAAAGCTGTGCGCATCCTGCACGTAATACATTATGTCCGTCCAGCCCTCCAGCGAGATGACCTGCAAATCCAACAAATATTTCATCGTAATTAGCGTGCGCTCTCTGCAGAAATATAAATGGACGAGTATATGCAAAAAGGAAAAATAAATAATACGAGGTATAAAGTTGAGGCAGGCAGATGGCTGGTGTTTTATTGTTCACGCCCCGCCATTGTTGGCCAAAAGGGAAAAGCGAAACCGGGAAAAGGAAAAGGGTTGTGGGCAGAGCAATTAGGATAGCCTTTTGGCCACGGACCACATCACGTATGCGTAATGTGCGGCTTAAAGCGATGAAACACGAAAAATTCAGCGGCCTCTACCTGATCAATCTTAAATCAATTAAAAGGTGTCTGCTTTTCGATTAACAATTAGCCATCAAAATAATATTTTATTAACTAAATCAGAAGCTAAGTCAATAATAAACTAAATTATACTAAAGTTACCCAGTTTTCAAAAAGAAAACTATATTTTAATTGATAGTGGGCAGTGTTGGAATTGTCTTTATTAACCTTATTTATATTGACTTGTCATTGAAGGTTAAAAGATTTTAAAAGAGCTTTATAATGGTCATGCCAATGCGGAACTTAAGTAACAACATACATGGTTATAAATAAAGCATAAATAAAGCTGGATTTGCCATAACCATTTACCAGCTTATGGGAAATTGATCACTAATAAAACCTTTCGTATTCAAAGCCTTTTCAGCTAAATGCTGCAAAATTTAATACAGATTTAACTCCCCGAGGGCATGAAATATAGACCCCCCGCGTGCTGAAAACCACCGTGTATAGCGCGCTATTGGTTTCATAGCTTAATGTGCACTTGATTTGGGCTTAATTACATCATTTGACCTGCATATCAATAGATTGGATTGCGGTGTGCGCTGTGTAATTGGCATATCAATTAAGGCCCGCCCGTAGGACGAGTGTACTTCAAGTGGCAAGAGCTGGGGGGAACAGCCATCGCTTTTGGCATCAGTTTCGGCATCAATATCCGTATCACTATTACTGTTCCTATTGCTATCACTATCACTATCACTATCCCTATCCCAATCATCCAGTCCCCGTTCGGAAGGGGATGCAAATTGGTGGCGATTGTTTTGTTAGTTCGGGGAAAGCAAAGCTGGGAGTTTTCCTCGCGGCAGCAGTTGACACCGAATTAGCATACAACATTTTGTTGTTTCTATCGCTGCTTTTCGCCTGTTGCTATTTGTCGAGCAAAGTTGAACACTAATTGGTTACACATCAAAATATTATACTGTTTGTAGTTTTGAATTGAATATTATATTTTAAATTGTCTAGTGGACTACCTATTTCAATAAAGATTTGAAAGTGATTCCTTTTAATGTCTTTTAAACCCTTGCAGAAGGTAATTATACTTTTTATTATGTTGTTATATAAAAAATCGAATTGCAAAAAAAAAAAAAACTTTTGTAACAGACATCCGATTTAAAAAAGGCAAACTTCTAAATGATTGTGGATTAATTCTCATAAAATCTGAGTTCAAGTCTTGGTTTTTTGTTCTGGG
The DNA here is from genome assembly GCA_018153305.1 of Drosophila kurseongensis. Lineage (NCBI taxonomy): Eukaryota > Metazoa > Arthropoda > Insecta > Diptera > Drosophilidae > Drosophila > Drosophila kurseongensis. Next base: position 4,692,591 of record JAECXX010000141.1, read on the forward strand.
TCGATTTTTTGTCATTTTTTTAATTTCTTAATTTTCCTAATTTCCGAAAATTTGCTGTGCAGAAAAGTGACCAAAAACCTGCACTTCTAAGTCCATAACTATTCTTACAGACATCCGATTTCAAAAAGGCAAACTTTTAAATGATTGTGGATAAATTCTCTTAAAATCTGTGTTCAAGTCTTGGTTGTTTTTTTTGGGTCGATTTTTTGTAATTTTTATGATGACATAATTTTCGAAAAATGGCTTCGAAGAAAAGTGACCAAAAACCTGCACTACTAAGCCCATGACTTTTCTTACAGAAATCTTTTTGCATTAAGCATCGAAATCGAAATACAGAGTATTCAATCTTTGTAACAGCCGCTAGGATATATAAACTTTGGCTTGCCGAATATATATAATATTTTTAATACAATGCCTTTAGAAGTCAACGTGAAGACAGTCTACAAACTGAATTACATAAAACAATCATGCAAAGGGCTTGTACTTATAAAGGTTTTTAATAAATTATTATACAGTTCTTGATCTACAAATTCGAATCGTTCTTGATGCTTAGTTCTTTTCCAGAGTAGGGATAGTACTCACCAGAAATATGGCCACCCAGGCCATGCCGATGTTGTCGAACGAAATCGTGCCCTGAAAGGGATTCTCGCCGCTCTGTTTGCAGGTGGTGTAGTACTGGTTCCAATTGACGCAGGACGTGTTCGTCGGCTCATTGAAGTCGGACAGCTTGGCCTCCTCTGCGGATTGCGGATTGCGGGATGCGAAATGGGGGCGGGAAGTGTATTGTTTGTAATTGTGATTGCTTCGGTGGCTCTGGCTGTCATTAAGCGACAGCGAGAGGGCAATTAAAAATGCCATCAAATTTGATTACAGCGCAATTTGCACTTCATTTAGCTTTAAAGTTAATGTAATTGACGTTGAACGGGGATGGGTTTGAATATGGGGATGGGGATGGGGATGGGAATGGGTGTGGATTGGGGGATGCGGAGACTTACCATTGCAGACCAGCGAACCGATGCGATAGGGCGGGAAGTTCCCGCAGAGATGCATCCCCGAATCGTTGGGCGTGGAGCAGATGTAGTCCTGATCCTTGGAGAACTCGTAGTACTGCGACAGGCTAGGGGTGCGATGTGTTCAGATAATTAGGAGAGTTATGGGATGCGATTGTCAGATTAGATCGGAAGAACATCCAGCACACAAAGAAACAAAGTGTACGAAAGAGAAGTTCACACCAGAGAGAACGAGATAGAAATTGAGACATAGAGAGAGAGAGAAGGAAGGAGTGAGAGTGAGAGAGAGATAAAGAGAGAGCACAAAGAGAACAATTAATAATCGTAATCCGTAATCGTAGTTCCATATAAGTAATCGGTATGTTCAATGCGTATCGTAAACATATACATCGAGATTTACGTAGACAGATGTGTTTAAAATAAAGCAAGTAAATGATATCGATAAATCAATTTTGGGTGGTGCTGAGTCTCGTCGTCGATTCGCGAGAACATTCAACTAATTAGAGTGAGATAGACAATGCCAATTCGAATATACGTGAGGCAAATCAAAAGAGCTAAACAGAACTGAACAGAGTGAGACACGGTTGACCAATGCAAGAGAGAGACAGATATAAGGTAAGCGAGCGTGAAAGACAGCGATAGCGGTTAGCGAAAGCGATTAGCAACAGCTTTAAGCGAGAGCGAGAAGTTAGAGCGAATAGCGAGCTGAAAGAGCGAGAAGTAGTTCTCTTACACAGAGCGATCTAGCTAACCACAGAGCGAGAAGCGAGAAAAGGGTGAATCATAGTAGAAACTGGTCACACTAAGCACGATTACAGAAGAACACAACTGTACCGGATGTGAGAGAGTGAGACATAAGCGAGCCACAAAGCGCCAACTAAACAGCAAGAAGCACAAAAGCAAGGAGGTGGAGTACAGGAGGGAACAACAAAAAAGATACAAAACGTAGAAGGGGCAGCAATGAAGACTACACACTCGTAAAAAAAGGAAATGAAAAAGCCAAAGCAATTTAAATTAAACGCGCAATGTTGCCACAAAATGGCCGACGCGCCGGAAACTCGCGACTTCAAAAAATGTCTTCCTCAACCAAGTGTCAACCGTAGAACGTGTTTTTTTTTTTTTTTTGGTTGGTGTGTGTGTGTTCCTGAGTGTTGCCGTGTGCGTGTGACAATAAAATGTGTTTAATATGCACGTGCAAGCACGGCAATGACATTTTGAGGACGAGGGGCGAGCGAATTTTGAAATATTCCCAGCTCGCTTTTCCTGTTTCTTACTTTTTTCTCCCATTTCTTTGTACAGTTCGCAACAATTCGCACGCTTCAGTGTATGCTAAACTTTATGGAGTTGTTCATGTATGTGTGTTTGTAATTGTTAAACTTGATTTCAATGTGTGTGTGTGTGAGAGGGGGAAAGCGCGAGGTAGCGAAAGGAGGGCGAATGAAGCAGGGGCAGCTTTAAATACCTTTGCAATAGAAACTGATGATTTTTCCTGTAAAAAGAGTTCAGCTTACAAGAGATACACATACATAGGCGCACACAGACAGCGTGAATGTGTGTGTGAGTGCGGGGAAAGTGTGCCTGTGTGCGTTTCTTGTATACTGCTCTGAGTGTGTGTGTGTGTGTTCCGCTCTACTCTACTAAGTACTACACTGCACTGTGCTCCTCTGTACTGTATTTTTAGTGTGTGTGTGTGTGTGTCTGTGAGTTTTTGGAGTGTGTATTTGTGGACCCCAAAATGTTGTTTAACTTGGTAAATAAACAAACAAAAATCCAAAAAAATAGAAAATCGTACATTTCGAGGATGCCGACTAAAAGTTACCCAGCTCTATCTACTGAGTATTAGGGTTTTAATTCATATAAGTTAATTATGAAACAAGTCGTTAATGGTATTAGTATGCATGTTATTTAAATACACATAGTCTAGAGTCAAAGACACTTTATATTTATTTAATCATTATGTTTCATTGGCTTAAAGGTGCATCAGAATCGGAGATACCCCCTTAAGATAATTAGGTATAAGCAAACAAGCAACTATCAGCTTAATTAAAGTGAAATATGATCGCAACTATCGAACTGACAGACAGCTTTCATTTCGGTGAAATTGAAATAAAATAGGATCGTATATCCCTTTAACCGAATGAAAGGAGAAATGGTACACGTTTCTGGCATGTATATATGTTGTTGCTAATTGGTATGCTTGTTATTTCGCTTGTTTGTGTGCTTTTGTTGCTTCTCCTTTTCGGAGAGAGGGTTCCCAAAACATGTCATATATATTTGTGTGTAGAACCCCAAACAATGATGAAAACAAAAGCAGAAAATTGCAAAACGAAACCAAAAATTTGGCAAATGCAACAGAAACAAAACGACTAAGGGAAAGTGGGGGAACTACTCTCTGACCCCGATTCTATATAAATATATATATAAACACATAAGTGTGTGTGTGGTTTAGTTAGCAGTTGAGATCAGGTTCAAGTAGTGCCACATCAACAACTCTAGACACAAAAAAGGAGCGTACATCAAGGGGTTTTGGCTAAAAATATAAATGGGAGAAGGGTTAAAACTAGGTGGCAAATAAAATGTGGCTTCAGACGGGTTAACTAGGGGCTTTTGCTTTTGGTACAGTTGTGTGGGCTGGATAGAGTGAATATATATGGTGTTTTCGGGCGGGGGCTAAAAAGAGCAGGATGCTGAGTGGTTGTCTAGTATAGTTTAGTTTAGTTTAATTGATATTTAGTATAGCTTGGTATTTCGTATATATATATGTATATATATTCATATATCTTCAAATATTACTTATACAAAGAGAAAGAGACAGATAAAGAGTTAGCTTGTTAGACGTTAGAATTAAAACAAATCGTATTTCGTATTATCGTATGGCCAAGTATTTACTAATACAAGTATATAGATATACACATCTACTAATAGGGTGTGTGGCGACTATCGAACGTGTGGTGGATCGTGATGGCTAAATAGAGTACTGTGTGTGTGACAAAGAGGGAAATAGGTCTTTGGGCAGTGGAGTTTTTATTCCTCTGTTAGCCCATCTAAAACGCCATGGTCACTGTTATTTTTATGACTGGTAAAATACGTTAGCAAATCACTGGAGACATTATAAGTCGAAGAAGTCAAAAGATATGCTGAGAAATATATAACATGGTCCTTCGGAATTTATCCCCCGGATTTCTGTATTTTCAAATATATCGTAGCATACTTTTTGACAGTGAATTATATTGTCTGGATATTTCTGTGTCTTCTTCTTTAAAAATCAAGATCAAGTGACCATAGCGCTTGAGGTAGTTAGGTATAAAACACATTTAGATAACGAGCTTCAGCAAAAGAGGGATACAAAATTGAGTGAGAGCCAAAAAAATTGGGCTCTGGGAAAAGAAAGGAGTTGAAAGAAAGGACTATGGAATTTGCAGGCTTGCGCTGGCGAAGACAGAGATAGCTATAGAGATATTTAGAGGCAGTTGTGGAGAGTTACATTGATATCAGTATTTATAGACAGAATCTAGTTGTAGACTAGCTAGTAGACGGCTATTAGAATCTGTTTTTGTGTTCACTTGGGTTCTTGGGATCTTCTGTTGGTGTGTTGGACGGTGTAATAGTGTAATAGTGTGTGTTCGTGTGGGAGTGTGTCAGTGTGGGGGTTAAGTTAAGGAGGGAAATAAATCATTTTATCTTACGAGTTAACACGGACTCGAACTCTGTACACTTCAGGTAGCCTGTAAACAAAAAATTTGTTCCCGGTATGATTTTTGTTTTTGTTTCATATTATCTGCTTTTGTTGGTTTTTGATATTTATTTTTGTTTTTTTTTTTGCTTCTAGGAAAATAACTTAAAACTCGAAAACGTAAAGAGATAAGTGGATGTCAGATTTAGGATTTTTGAATTGCTTGGCTGCCAATTCGGATATAATTTGTTCTCTTTTGTTTTGTGTTGGTTTCTTTAAAAAATGTTTACTAATCGAATTCACAATTAAATACAAATCGAAGAAACGAAAAAGTGGAAAAGAACATATATGCATATATATATCTATACTCTGTTTGCCATTCTCACAGGCTTGTCTGTGTTTGTGAGTGTGCGTGTGAGGGTGTGGGTGTGTGTATGGGTGTGGGTGTATATACAGCATGACTTCGAGGGCTCACAATATCACATAAATGTTGATTGTATGGTACAATTGCTGCCTGTGCGAAATAAGATTGTTTATAAAAAAAGCCCAAGCCAAAATCAAACAATTCCAACTCAAAAAGGTAGCTGCCCAGAAAAAAAGCTTCAAAAAATGTACCGCCAACAAAATGAAATAGGCTAAAAACCTGCACTCAAATGGTCTGTAACATAAGTCTGTCAAACAGAATTGCCAAATCAATCAAAAATATTTGAAAAAATGCTTGACTATGCAATTGCCAGTTGCATATAACTACGTGGAATAATTATGGAAAGCAAAAGTCAGCGGCAAAAACAAATTCATTTTGCGAACAACATATATAAACAAACAATTTATACAGCTGGGCATGCAAAAGCAAACAACAAAGAAGGAAACCGATGAAAACAAAGCCACCGAAAAATGAAGTTTGCCGAAAAAGGCGCGCAGCGGCCCAAAAAATTCCATTGCCTACTTTAAAGGGCTGCGCTGTGTGGGTGAGTCCTTCCATTTGTTTCGGTATGTGTGAGCTTGTGTGTGTGTGTGTGAGGGTGAGAGAGCACGCGTGTCCTTTCTGTTCTGCATGTGACGTTATAAAGCCGCCGTGGCACAAACACAGACGCAAACACAATGCCAATGATAAATGATTGTTTTGGCCAAGTTTAAAATCTTTTGTCAGCTGCCAACGAGAGAGCACAGTGGCACCAAAACTCTCAAAAAGAAATCGATAAGTCTGGTGAAAATTCAGGCTCAGGCATTCGCTTTTAAATTACTCCAAATGAGCGCTAAGAAACTTTACCCCTTTTTAATTTTATTGGTAAGATATTAGATAAACGTATTTCAATCTTTATATAATAAAATTTTCAGTAAATTTGGAAAGTTAATCATCCCATAAATTATTTACGAGTCATAAATTGGCTTGAAAATATCATTATTTACATAAATCATTTTATAAACAGGCATTTGTTTAGTTTAATACAAATTTTCAAATTGGAGAATGCCTTCTGCAAAAACGTACTTCCCTTACAATACATATAAATTCTAATACTTGTATTTAATTAAAACGTTCTCCAGTAGGTTTTATGTCCCTAAAAACCCACTGTGCGGTCTCTTTTTGGCTTCTTCCTGCCGTCACAACCACAAGACGGCTGTTTTTGGGCGCCACAAACGGGCCAACCGACAAACTCAAGGATGCGGAGCAGCAACGGGGGGCAGGTCGCTGGGCAGAACGGACTTCATCAAAAAGACAGTGGTGGTGCTGGCAGCCCTTTAGATTTCGTATGCAAATTGCTGGGTGACTGATGCAGCAGCTACAGCGGGATCTCAACTGTTTTTTTGGCTGTTGTTTTTTTGGTTGAGGCGTTTATGGCGTTTATGGCGTTGTTTGTGTGGTATATGCTTGTGTCTTGTGGCTAAGGCTAAACAAAAAACCAAAAGCTAAGCCATGGAACCAAAAAAAAGCCAACAGCGGGAGGATTGAGAAAGCAGCAGCCAGGCAGTTGTGAAAAACTCGGCTCAAAGACTGGGCCCGATTTTGAAATGACGCGAAAAAGGAAAGAAAAACGCAAAACCAAAACACTTAAAGCAAAAAAAAATTCGAATCGGAATACACGAAACGATTAAATTTGATATATATATATATATAGATATATGTACAGCATACATATATGCCTAGGAATATGTATATGATGATATATGTGCCTAGGTATGTACGATTATGTATGAGACCCGGAGGCGCCGGCAGACAGAGGCCCATATATTTCCCATACGACCTGGCATTCTTATTTGTTTGATAGTCAGGATATTCCTCCGACTGGCTTGGCTACTTACGTGAGGGGATAGATTGTGCCGGTGGGTGTGTCCAGGCTGCAGCGCTGGTGCAGGATTCCCTCCCACAACTGCACTCCAATGATCCCGAAGATGAAGAACACAAAGAAGCAGAGCAGCAGGACATTGCCCAGCATGGGCAGAGTGTCCAGCAGGAGCATCACCAGTATCCGCATGCCTAAAAATCAGAGTGTAATCAGAGTGGAGAGGGGCTAAGTTACTCCATAATCGACTCACTGGGTATTCGATTGATGGCCCGCAGGGGACGCAGCACGCGAATCGTTCGGATGGCAGTCAGATTGAGGTTCTCCACATGCATCACATACTCCAGCAGACCCGCCAGGACAATAAAGAAGTCCAGGCGATTCCAGGAGTCCGCCAGGTAGGTGTTCTTGCCGCACATGCCCATGGCCACCATCTTGATGGTCATCTCCAGGGCAAAGAAGGCGAAAATGATGTCGTCGAAGATCTGTAATAGATTTTGGGGTTTCAGAAAAAAGGTGTTGAAATTTGTTACTCTTGGATTCTCAATACATGTATTGAAGTGGAATAGTTTTAAAGAATGACTTTAGTCACAAAAAGTTTAGTAATATAATGCCTTTAAAAATTATTCACTTGATTATTTATTTTTTTTAAGTCAATGACAATCCTTATTAAAGCTTTTAGCTCTAAATTACCCCATGTTAAACCTTTTCAAGTGTTTCTTCTAATGTTTCTAATGCTTACCAACTAACTAATATCCTTTGATCTCTTAAAAAAAATGTATTCCATCTTCTACCTTAATTTGCGCTAATTTTAAAGGATATTCCCTGCAAAGTCTCTGCCGCACCTTAAATCCCATTCGATTAATGACCCAAACGCAAAGAACTAACGAGAGTTGATCAAATTAAAATTAGCAAGCCCTCTTTAAGGGGGTTGGGGGTGGGGGGAGGGGATGGCAAGGACACATCAGGCGTCACACACATGCACATCGAAATGAGTTTGCCTTGGCGACATCATCATCATCATTATCATCATCCTCGTCGTCGTAGTCGTCATCTTTTTCTTGTGCCCCGTGCAACGTCTTGTGTCGAGTAATTTGGGTTCTTTAAGGGATGGAATGGGATGGGATGGAATGGGGATGGTCGGAAGTCGGGGGCGGTGGTAACGCCCACTTATGTCACTGACTGCGACTGCGGCTGTCGTTGTCATTTTGACTTTGTGCTGTGTGCCAATTTGGCGATGCCTTCTCTTGTCTTGTCTTGTCTGGTCCGTCCTGTCGCTTCTTCCACCTCCAGTTCTTCCCAAACTCCTTGTCCTTGCGAATATCCTGTCGCTGGTCTTGGTCTGGGTCCCCTGCTTTTCGGGGGGTCCTGGCCCCGGCTGTCGTGTTACTTTACACTTGGCTGCGGCCAAAAATGTCCCTCGACTTACATATCATTTACAAACATTTTCGCACGTTGAGCTCGGCATTTTCTCTATGCTCTGTAATTGCCCCACTGAACACTCAACACCACCAAAAACAAGAAAAAAAAAAAAAGAAGTCTGCGGTGGTGCTGCCTAATGAGCCGAAGTGCCTCGTTGGGTGTCATCAGTGTGGCAGCCAGGAAGTGAGCCAAAAAATTGCTTAAATAAATGGCATTTAATGTGACACCGATGCTGACAGGCCCACCTGGGGAGCAAGGATATCCAGCAAAGTAAGTGAGAGCCCAACAATGCCAGTCCTGGCCTTCATTTTTCACATCATTTTCTCTATCAAATTACCCTTAAGCCCCTGGGATGGATCCATAATTATGTCAATTATAAATATTTTACGGAGACAGTATATATGTTAAAACGTAAATGTAAGTGAAACGAAGAATCCCAAGGCGTTAAATAAAACTTAAATTGACATATACATATTTGACATTCAGTTTGATAATATGTTTAAATATATTTCTGTGAAATTTATAAACATTTATCCAGTCCTGATGGTTAATTTATATATTTTGTATTCTATTTATTTATTTTATTTAAAAGTATAAGCGCTGATGTGTTTTTGGGCTGTGATTACTCACCTGAAGGATCTTGCAGCGGTTCGTGACACAGGCGTCGTCCACGCAGGGTTGATACATTCCGAGGGTGATGCAGTTCAGCAGGATGACCAGGATGGAGACGCGCTCGAACCATGTGAAGGTCGCCAAATGGAGTCGAGTCCATATCTGAGTTAAGGGCACAAAAACCAAACGGAAAAGGCAAACAAGGACGAGGCGCCAAGGGGAAAATCAGGCGGGGAAGTCGTATAGTCGTTGCCTACTTTTCTGCGCTGATTGAAGGCGAAACAAGTCGAGCGAAAGAAGCGGGCGAAAGGGGGCGTGGTGGATAACAACTTGCAGTTGCCTCTAATGCGCACTCAAGTGCTTGTCAACTTGGCTGCCAACCACCCACATTTACCACCCATCCCCCCTCCCTCCCCTGCGGTTGCCGCTTGTCGGTCTCGTTTGGTATGCTCTCGGTTTTGGTTTTTGGGTTTGGAGGCTTGGGGCTCTTGGCTTGTGGATTCCCAGTCTCCAGCTCGGCAACTCGGCAGCTCTGCAGTTCTACAGCTCTGCTGCTCTTCAGCCAGCCAAATGCAGCAAATTAATGACAGTTGGCAGTCAGCTCATAACACTCGATCTAAATGCGTTTGCCCAAACAAGGACATGCTGGACCCCAGCTGAATGTTACATTGTAAAATTCTAGTTTTATATTTTATGCTGGCTTGTGTTCTTAAAATTTATCACTGATACGTTGTGTGCTCCTTACTTAAGCAGTTGGGAAATGCAAATTCAACTGGATAATACAGAGCCAAAACAGGAGGTTTTAAAGTTTATTACTCATACGCAGTGTGGCCCGTCTCACAAAGAAGAATTTGATGAGAAAACAATTTACATTTGAATGAGCCAAGTTTAAGAGCTAAAAGACAAACAAGAAATGTCTGTAAAGTTTTTCGAAATTTAATCACTCAGACGAAGTGTTGTCTGGGATTTTATAGGTAAGACACGTATACGCCGTGTTGCCTCAATCTACTGGATGTGGAAAAGTTATAAAGAGATTTTTAGAACTGACAAAATATTGCCCAAGATAGAAACTTCTTTTAAAGGGATAAAGAGGAAATTAAACAAAGAAACACCGAAAATGTGGACCAAAAGTAATATACCCTGAGGCTTTGGGAATATGCGATTTCAAGTAAGGGCTTTTAGCGGTCCAATTTTTTGTTTGGTCCAACATCAAATGGGACTCAATCGACTGCTCCACTGGCTCTAGATTTTTCTCCCCAGGCCCGTACAGTCACTGCGATCCACTCGTCCTTTTCGCCACTTGTCGCCTAAAAGCCTCACTGCTGCACTTTGGTTTTCGGGCCTCAGGCGCAAAAAAATACGGAAAAAAAAAAGACGGAAAAACTGGAAAACACAAACACTCGCGCAAGGCCAAGTTGGCAAGGGGGAATTTCGAGCTGGCTTAATGCATGGCCAAATAAGCGCCAAGGACTCATTCTTTCGACGGAGCAATTAAGAATCGAGAGCACACGCGCAAAATGGCAAAAATGTTTACGCTATTAACGCACAATTAAAGATAAAACGTGGCGCACAATGGTCTGGCCAGAAAAACAGAAAATATCGTCGGCATGGCGGTGGTGTTGGCCAAAAGGAACGAAGTGCTGCCGCAAAAAAAAAAAAAAGGGCAATTCATTAGGAGGCGAAAGGAGATTGGAGCATATGTATGCAGGTTGAGGGTCAGAGAATCGGGTCAGTTTTGAATTCAGTTCGGTTCGCTTGGGTCCGCGCGGCCGTGTCATAAAAACAAATGTGAACAGGCCGCCAGACGGCACAAAAGGGGCGGTGGCTGGTGGGCGTGGGCTGTGGGCGCTGAACCACGCCCACTCTCCGCCTGGATAAATACTGCAGCAGCACAAATATGCGACAGCAGTAGCAGCAAAATCGACCCTGGCGCATTCATTTCATTCAGCTGCCCCCAAAGAGGCAGGTGTATAGGGATGTCAAAAAATATATGACGATATATAAATATTTTATCAAGTTGCATTTTTGTACCATTTTTCACGTTTTTACTTTCTTTGAAGCACATATATTGTTGAAAAAACAAGGCAATGAAATAACCCAAAAATTTCAGTATCATTTTTTAAGGGTAAATTTTAGTTTCTTATATTTACTATTTAGTTTACTTTATTTCCATGTTTCTTGAAAATATGTACTTCAAAAATAGGAATAGAAAATGTCTGTTAAGCCTAAGTTTTCTTAATCAAAGCTAACTATACGACTTCTATCGATATACAATATCGGTCGTTTCCCGACTTGACGATATTCATACCTATTCAGGTGAGTGTGGGCGGTATAAGTGGGCGGTAAGGTCGGGACCGCGGGTACGCGCGCATTATTTTTGATTTGGCAAAAGCGATGGCGATGGCCCCCAAACCAACAGTAAACAAATTAAGTCGAGCGTAAAGTCGGCCAGCGGAAAGGGGGCGGTGCTATTAAAGGGGCGTGACGGGTCGGGGTCGGGGTCGGGCGGGACGGATGGGGAGGGGACGGGGACGGGGCCGGGGGAAATGGCGAATGGGGACGCATGCAAGCGTGCAGAAATCGCAACAAATTAAAAGAGCCACAAACAAAAGCGAGAGCCCCGAAAGCAAAAGCCGAATAAGATGACTGAACATGCCAAATTGGGGCGGGGCTGGGGGAGAATGCTGAATGGCAAATAACGAATAACGAAAGCGAGAATGAGAATGAGAATGAGGCAAACGAAACATGAAAAACAAACATTTAAAAAAGGAAAATGCCAAAAAGTAAAAGTGAAAAACTTGAGATAAATTGGCTTCGACAAGGAACAAGTTTTTCTCAATGGAAGCGATCAATTTAATTGGTTCTATGACATCAGAAGGCCATTGAAAGTATCGACGACTCATCTGCGTGGAGATATGTATGTAAATCGAAAAAGTTTTTTAGGAATATTTTGGTAGTTGCTAACGAAATGTATAAACTTGAAGATGCTTTGCTAACTGATTAAGGTAATAATAAATGAATTGCTGTGTTTGTGGTATTTCGTTGCAGAAATAACTCAATTGTGATATAAAATTCTGACAAATTCCCATCTCAAAAAGGCGCAAAGTACTTTGTGATTATTTGATTGTCTCGTTTTTGAGGATTAGCCGTCGGCGGAAATTAGCAATTCCCACAGAGGAACACGGCGACCTGTTGTCCGTTAATCAGCCGTGTCCTTACTAGTCCTTTTTCCAGGCATTTGGGTAATGAATACAAGGCACGTACTCGGTGGCGGTCAGCGAGGCTAATGGACAATGGCCAGGAGGGATGGGTATCAACACCACCAGCCCTCAGCCCTCTGTCATAATTAGTTATGGCCGTGCCAGCGGTTTCATATTATCCAAGGAGCGAGTCCTGCCCCACTCCCACTCCCACTTCATGCTAATGATGCCTGAATGCCGTGTCCGAATAGTCGTGCATGTGGGGCTCTAATGGCGACCGCACAAGGATGCAGCCAGCTGGTGATGGTAACCTCCTGATCCCCGAAAACAACCCAACACTCGACTTGCCACTCTTGAGCTGCATATGTTGCACGTGCCACCGCGCACATTTCACGCTAAAAGCGCCATAAAATGAAGGAGACAACTTTGCTGGAAACTGCCCCGGAATACATCGTCTTTATATGAGATAAAAGTGATAAAAGTTGCATCGCTAATTTGGTTTGAAAACTTGCAAAGACGAACGGCTGCCGCAAAACACCAAAACGTCATTTCACAGAGAAAAAAAAACTATTGAGCTATTTAATCCACTCTATAACGAAACTATTGTGACCATGAAGTCTGCTATCTGCTCTAAGGATTAGGTGATTTAACTATGAATTGAGTTTGAGTTCAATTCATTGGCATTAAGCAAGGCTAATGCCATATATTTTCGGATTTGATATTGATGGGACTGAGGCTCTAAGTGATTAGTTTTCGCTGTGTGCCATTTGATTATACTCTTTGGGGTGACTCACTCCACAGAAGGATATTTATCGAGGGAAAACAGGAAAGGAGCGTGTGCCATCCGATATTGATACGCAGGGCCAGCTGGCGACGCTGCGGCGGCCTTAACTTTTGGCAAATGGCACCGCTGACCTCAGTTGCAGCCGAAGGCACGTCTGGGTCACCAAAGACACGGTCGAGACGAGCGTCGCCAGCGGAAGTGGAAGGGGAAGGGGAAGGGGAAACGGAAGCGGAAACGGAAGTGGCAGTGGATTCGGAGGAAGTGGCGTTAGCACAAGGAAGTCGAACTTAAATTAGTTTAGCCAAAGCTAAGTTTTTGATTGCTTCTCGCCAACCGATTGCAATGCAAGCTGGGCAAAGTTGCACCGCAACTCAGCCACAAAATCACTTTTGGCTTACAGCTCAACTCAACCACACCCTCGATATAATAATTGTCGCTGGGGGAGGCATCGCATCGTAAACTTTGACAATAAAATCCATAAAATGTCAGCAAGATATAGAAAACAATACAATGGCGCTCACGATGGCTGAAAAGCGCGAACAATGGGGCAAATCAAAATTTATGGCTAACAATTAAGTGGCAAGTATCGGGAGAGCGATTACGTACTTGTGGCGGAAAGAAAGGGACTTTTCCAAGGGGAGTGGATGGGAGGGGGGGCAGCGCCTGGGGATGTGGCATATCAAGTGGGTAATCGCAGCCATCAGCGTGGCTTTGGGGCTAAAAATAAAACCATTCCACACCCACGAATGACACCGGAGAACCGGGACTTGACGTTCTAAACTCAATTATCATAATTTACTCAGCACAACGAACGCAGCTCGGGCATAAATAAATATCAACGTCAGTCAATTTTAATTTCGCTTCAAGTGAAATGTGAAGTGCGCGCCGCGAAGTATGCAAAGCGATTTTTCATGCACATGTGCCACTTTGTGGAGCTGGAGAAAATGGGGGAGGAGGAGGAGGAGGAGCAGGAGGAGCAGGAGGAGCACTCGCAGATAAACAACATTGAATCACCAGGGTTGTCATCCTCTTCCCGTATCCCGTATCCAACAGCCCACATCCCACTGATTGGCGCACATTATCCCCCAGAAAATGGATGGGGATGCGGCAAATATGAAAACAAGGCGGCAGCGGAAGGATCCGGCAACTGGGACTGGGGGACATATATATCCACTGGTTCCGTCTCCCAATGATGATGCCCATTCAGATATTTATTATTTATGTCCAGCGAACTCGCGCACACACGCAGTACCTTTTGCAACTGCTGACATTGTGGCATGAATATTGCAACAGGCAGCTAAAAAAAAACATTTGTACCACATCGAACATGGGATACTTTTCTCTATTTTAAACCTCAGCTTGAAATATTTATAACTTCAATTTTTTTGCTTAAGAAGTTCCACCGTTGTTTAAAGACAATATTCTAGTCGAATAAGCAAAGTAATGTTTTCCAAAAAATTGTTTGGAATTTTGGAAGGACTTCCAAAACATAGTAAATGTGTTTAGACATAGTTTCAAAGTTCTTGGAAATTTTCGTTAAGTTGAAATAAAATGCTAAAAATTGGTTGAAAACTACATTCTTTGAGACTTTAATATACTCAGATAGAATATATTATTCCTAATCAAAAGAAAACCCACTAGAGACGGGAAACTGATCAAGGACACGAAAAGGAAAGATCATAATATATATTGATTACAAATTGGCATATGGGCATTAATCCCCCACCGAAATGCATTTAACCTGCACCAAATTGAGTGTCCTTAGGCCCATTAAAGATACAAAAATACAAAAAAAAATGGAGAAAAAAAAAAGAAGAGAAAAATCAATAGGCTCACAACGCACGTCCTGTGAAATGTGTGACAAGGACACCCCAGCACACGCCCAGGGGTAAAATGCCAGCGAAGGACAATGGCAATTAGGCCCACAGCACCCCAACCCCCACAACACTCCCACTCGGTTTTTGTTTGTGCAAAGGATATGGATTGGTGATGAGCATCAGGCACCAGTTGCGTGGCCGGGTGTACTGCGTCAGCGCCTTCATGGAGATCTCGGGGAATCCCGGATAGGGCAGATTCGGTTCGCCGGACGAGCTGGACGAACTGGAGGAGGAGGTGTGCGAGGAGTCGCCGTCGTCGGAGCTGCAACTGCCATTGCAACTGGAGGCGGTCGAGGAGCTGACCGCTCCCCCTCTTTCGCCCCTCGATCTGCTAGCCGCGGCATTGGCAGCATCGCTCATCGAAGAGGCTCCACTGTGGCGACGTCCTGCACGCCGACGTGACACCTGCTGCTCCTGCCGCTCGCGACGCTCCTGGCGATCATGGCGATCGTGACGATCATGGCGATCCTGGCGATCCTGGCGATCATGACGGTCATGGCGCTCGTGACGATCATGCCGATCCTTTCCCTGATAGCGACGCCTGCTGTTGCCATCTCTTTCCGAGCCCGAGGCATTCGATGTTTGGCGATGCGATGACCTGTGACCGCTGCTGCTCCCCGCCACTGTCGCAGGATTCGCTGAAGACTTGACATTGGCACTGGAGGAACTGGTTTTCCGCAACCTTTGGCTGCCCCGCCGATGGCCACTTGCAGGTAAGTTGCTGCCACCACTGACACCACCGCCTCCATCGACGATCACCGTCATGGGCGGCTCTTCGTTGGAATGCATTTGACTTAATCGGTTGGTGTTGCTGCTGTTGCTGCTGATGTTGCCAATGTTGCTATTGCCGTTGCTGTTGGTGTTGCTGTTGCAGCCTTCTGTTGCTGCTGCCACGCGACGTCGCTGGCCATTCCTAGCTGCTGATGTTGCTGTTGCTCCTGCCGCTGCCACTGATGTTGCTGATTGAGTTGTTGCCGCTGGCTGAGCCAGCATTTTCTGGGGGGCCAACTAAGCGAACTCTGGTCATTCCATTTTCCTGCCGAGTGCTGAAAATGAAAATGATGAAAGGCAAGCGATTAGGACAATCATTAAAATCAAATATAAAATTAACAGCAACATCAGCTTGCACCGAAACCATATACGGAACCATATTGTATGTTCTACTTTTAAATTAAATCTTATAAAATACATTCACTGTAGTATTTGAAACCCTTAAACTTAAGGCCTTGTCTATAATTTATATTTATATTTAATATTAGAAAATATTAATATGCATTAAAATGTAGTTAAGCATTAAACACTTATACGATTTGCTGTCTTAATGAGCTCATTTGAACTCGATTTTGGAGCCGACAATTTTCTTCTTGTGTACGTGCAAAGATTCGGGAATTGATTTTTAATGCGATACTTGGCGTCAGCCAATGGGCACCACCCACCCTCAAAAACTCAACCCCCCACCCGCCAAATACCCAACCACTCAACCCCTCACAAAAACCCCCCCTCACCCACATTACGAAGCCAAGAACATAATTTATACGCACGTGCGTTGCTTTTTGTGTGTGTGTGTGTGTGTGTGGAGTACGTAAAAATAATGAGAAACACATTTTGTGCGTATAGACAAGAAACGTAGCATACATTTTGGGGGAGACCCTTGTGCGTAGGTGTGCGTTCAATCATTAATTACGGCTCGTGTGCGTCTGTGTGTGTGTGTGTTGGGGTGAGCACCTCAAACACATTAACGTGCCAAAAAGTGCTTCGTTGTGGTTTTTCCCCCACACACACACAAACATGCAATTGTGTGAAAATTGGTTCATTGATAGGCTGCCAAGGAAATGCCACAAAAGGATACACAGACTCCTTTCAAAAGCTATTGAGATATTTGTCGGGATCTATGGAATCGATTTAGCATACATTACACACACTGCATTATTAAGCTTATCAAACAATTTATCAAAACGCAGATAAACTAGAAACAAACATCAAGTGTTTGCCTGGCAGACATTTTAAGTAAACACATTTGATGAATGGCTTGCGAGTGAATCAAGTAATTGCAGAGTGTGTATTAAACTAAAATATGGAAAGTTAATACAGCTTTAAATAAGCTTTATTGGATGATATTTGGATTCTGGTATTTTGCCATTTAATCTAAGGATTGAATAATGTTTATAAAATAAAATTGTAGATATTAATTTTAAGTGAATAAGATGGCTTGTAATTTTAGCTTGGGAACTCGCATAAAAAGTATTTAAATTCAATAAGTCCGTTGTGAATCGATACTTGATTTTATTTCCGACTTTATGGCTATCTATAGATCCCATCAATCTTTACTTTGTCAGTTGGATTATTTATGATTTGCCAGGACACGTGTCCAGCTGTTGTTGTTATTGTTATGGTTATTTGTAGGTGGACCTTAAGACTAGAAATCAGAATAATTAATCGTTCGCTGGCGCCATTTGTTTATCGGCCGGAAATGGAAGTCAGCGCCAAAGGACAAACAATAGATAACACACACACACAGACACACACGCACATGCACGTGACAATACAAAAGTTAGCATATTATTTGGAAAATGTTGAGCAGGCTTAAGGAGACAGGAATATCCATACAAATATACACAAGGACAACTATTGTAGGGAACGCAAAATGTAAGCGCCTTGTACAAAAACACATGGCACCCATGTAAACTCGCACAAACACAGACTGGGTCTGTGTGAGTTTCATACATGTAACAGTGTGTGTTTGTGTGTGCCCTACACAGATATACATAATTAAACACAAACAGCGCGGGAAAGGCAACTTTGGTGTTGATATTAGCCAAAGGGGGAGTAAAGTACAAACACAACAAACAACTCACACACAACGGGATCAATGTGACATTCAAACATGCCAGATATTAACGCGATAAAAATTTGAAATGGGTCAACAGAGCGCAACATGAATTTATGTTGTAAGTGGACTCAAATTGTAGATATATATCGCCATAAACGGTTTACCAAACGAGCGGGTTTATTGCGGATTTTCCAGCCATTGTTCATTATTATGTCGATAGCAAATTGCAAATGGTATTGAAAAGTATTAAAGAAAAAAGAAAATTCAAGGGGCTAAAGTCATTTGTCAAATAAAACAATTGGCAACCAGCAGCTTTAAAAATATCAAAGCAATAATACGAACAATTATCCTGCTTTTCCAACAATAATTAACCTACCTGTAAACAAGTGTGTCTAATTGAATTAGTTTTATTATAAATATAAAATACTAAAAAAAAATGTCTTAAAATAAGTTTTGTATGCCAAACAAATACAAAGTCCACTGTGCGTTGTGTTGTCTTGCAAGTTTTTACACTTATCACCAACCAATTTGTTATTTACCCATAGTGGTGTGTTAGTTTCGCCCCCTTTTTCGCTGGAGGGTTAATGTAAACAACAGCCAGGACAACTCACTCTTCAAACTGTCGGTGCCATGAAAATATGCAAATAAATTGTCGCTTATGTGGCAAGATATTTGCACAGTTCTCCACATGCCCCGCATATTTTTTGCGGCTGTCGGAGAATCGGCGGATATATAATTCACTTTTAAATGCAAAATCAAGCCGCTGTCATTGATAGCTGTCTCTGGAGGAGAAGGAAAATAAAAGTCAAAGGGGAGGGGGAAAGGGAAGTATCGCAGGGAATAAGCATACGCAGTGTGGTACACACGTTGGCAAATAAATCAGAGGCAGCGCGCCTCGATGTCGCCCGATGGAATGGAGATCCCTTTTTTTTTCTTTTTTTTTAAGCTCATAGGGGTCGTCCTTCCTCGAGCCGAAGATTTATGCTCACCGCCTGCTTTATGAGGCAGCCCCTGTCAGGGAAAGTCGCCGACATTAGCATAAAGATGGGGCAAAAAAAAAAAAACAAAACAAAAAATGTTTGCCACTTTTCGGGGAGCGAGAAGAACACAACTTAACTTTTAGTTATCAATGCTCATTCCGATTGCCATTCCATTAGGCACTGGTCAGTAGGGGCTTTTCCCCCCTTTTCATTTTCCCCGATTTTTCCCTATTTCCCCGAATGCCAGGCTCTGCTGTATTTAACATTAATATTTATGATTGCTCATCTGTGTATAAATCGATGCTCGGTCTCGCTTTCGCCGCTTTCATTGCTTGCTTATTGCGCTGATTTTATTATTATTTTTATTTGGCTTGACTGGCATAAAAAGCAGTCGAAGAAGAAAACTCATTTTCATGTTCAGCAGCTGCCAGAAACACAGAGGCAGCAGACAGATACGTAAATATATATATACTTATACATATATATATATGTATGTACCTGCTTGAGCTCAAGTTTTTCTGTTTCCATTTGATTTTCCAATTCGAGTGGGCCCGCTTTTCACCGCTTTTCTTGCTTTTCAGCTTCATTGAGCGCATTTGTTGCTCTCGCTTTTCTCGTTTTTTATTTTGTTTTGATTGCCCGGGCCAGGGATTTGAGCTTTACTTTCCTTTACTTTCATTCTTTTCATTCACAGCCACAACACGTTGCTTATTGTTGCCTTAAATACGCAGACATAAAATTCATATTTTTATGCGTCACTTTTTATTGGCCATGAATGGCGGTGGCCACTGAGCCGGCTCGGAAAATCCAGAATCCGGAATCCAGAGTCCGGAATCCACCTGGCGCAGTCAGTTGAGCACAACCGTAAATTTGCCAGTAAAGCATCCAAAGTATCCCTTCAGCTTCCTCCATATACGAATTACACATATCCCGATTTCTCCCCTTTTGGCAGTTCGATAAATTCCGTACTTTTTTTATTTGCAACTTTTACGTAATACGGTTAATGGAATTTGTTGGTGTCTGTGTCCGTATGCGTGTACCTTATTCATTATTCGATAAATATTCAGCATGTGAGCGAAATGCACGTCTTGAGCTTCGACTGGAAGTTGAGGGCCAGGCGATTTAATTTGGTAATGGAAGCCATAATCGATGAAATCGATTTATAGCCGAGTCTATCGAGGTTATCACATCCATATGAGCAGGTCGATCAATTAATCAATTATTCGATTATTTTGATTATTCGCTCAATTAAGTAAATTCAATTTAAAAAAAAATCGGTAAATTGTTTTATTTATGGTTTAAAACCAGCACATTAATAGACCACACATAAAAATCAATTACGATAAAATTATATTTTAACATAAATATTTATTAATCAAACTTTATAAACATTTTTTGAAAATTCAGAAATATGATTATTGCTCATTGGCATACAATTTTTTGTTATGGATACCTATGTATTTCGCCCATTTCATCGTTTTTAATTTTCCTCGTTAGCTCTCGTAAATGTCCCATAAAAAACACTCTTCATTTGGTTTACGGTCGTAATTATCGCCAGACCTTGGCAGAGGTATTTTTCGTTTTAATCACAAAAATGGCCTTTAAATTCTTAAGCCTATCAGTATGATTATGCATTATATTAAATGGGCTCCCATGCGAATTGAACAATCAATATCGAAATGCTTTTAATGGAATTGCTGCAATTGAATTCAACGCTCAACGATTGCCAACGACTTAATTCGATCACTTCAGTGAAAACTCGACCCCGAATCGAATTAAATGTTCTCCTTATTTGATTTTATTGACTTTTAACCGCATTTCCTCATGCTGCCGCCACAAGCAGTTGCGAAATTTCAGTTGCAAATTATTGCGCATACGCCGCGTGGGCCCTGCGTTCAATCAACATTTTTGGCGTCTCGCTTTTAAGTAATGAGAACGTCGATGGCGCCTTGCCTCCATCTCCGCCTCATTGGCAGCGGCAGCATCTGTTAAATAATACAAGAAAGGAAAAGCGAAAAAGGTACAAAATCAGGGGAAAAAGCTGGAGGAAAATGCCAAGGAAATGGAAGTCATTCAAGGCTGCGGCCATGTCGCATCGATATTGTAAATTACTTTTGCTCCGCTCTATCTGACATTGAGAATTCCCCCCCGAAAAGAAAAGGTAAAAACAAAGAAGCAATCCTTTTGCCCTTGGCGAAATCACGGAATTATGCTGATTTAATGCTTCTGGGGAATACTAAACTAATCGCCGCCTAGTCGAGCAAACCACAAATATATGTATGGCCTAGCGTATAAAAAAGAAAACTGATACAGATATAAATATCTGGGGCAAACGGGACCAAAAGCCCCATGAATTTTTATGCAAATTCTTTTCGGGTTCAACTTGTTGAGCTAAAGGGATGCCACAAGCTTTTCCGTTTTTATTTTTCTGTATGGGGGTGTGTGTGTGTGTGTGTGTGTGTGGAAAGTGGGCTTAAAAGGCAAGAGACAGAAGGGCAGGATGGCAGCCTTTTCACAAATTAAACAAATAAGACAACAAGGGACAACAAAGCTCTAATTCGATTTGAGCTGCAAAATCCCCCTCTCCACCACCGAAGGGAAAATTTCGGAAATGACAACGACATGTAAATACTTTTGCCCGCACCCCCACAACGCAAAACCCATCTGAAATACACAAAATACAAGAATACAAACAACAACAACAAAAAAAATAAAGTAAAACGAATTTTTGGTTGTTGACAAAAAGCCAGAGGCTGGGTGCCTGGGCAAAAGTTTTCTTCGTACTCCCAAATCGAAAGGCACACGAATGAATTTTCATTCAATTATCTTGAACATTCGCCCGACTCTCCAGTTGGTTTGGTTTTGTTTGTTTGTTTGTTTGTTTGTTTGTACCGTCTGGGGAATGAAACTAGCCCCAAACTGTTCGGGCAGGACGAACGGACGAACAGGACCAAATAGGACGAGCAGGAAGCCAAAGGCCAAGCACGTTGAGGCCATTGTCTTGGCTGCAAATTCATAGCCGCTCTGTTTCAATTTTCGGCCAGTCAAGGTCCTGTCTCCATTCTCATCCTCCTCCTCCTCCTGCTCCTCCCCCTCGTCGCTTTTTATCTCCGTGTGCGAGTGTCCTGTGTCCTGTGCCCGGTGCTGTGCGCCATAAAATTTCATTTTATCAAACAATGAAAACGTGTCGGCTCGCACTCGAGGTACACATACTGGTACATGCAGAAAAAATGGAATCTCCATTCAATATGGACATTTTTCAATAATTAAAGTACTATGATTATGCCTATAAATTATTTGAGTTAATCATTAAACACATAACTTGGATTAAAACTCACTAAAACTACCCCTCCTAAACAATAAATAATATAATAAAATGTTATAGCTTGCATTACATTTATACTTAGTTAAGCAAACATTGAATACTAAAGGTATTTTCAAATCTTAATACACATTAGTTACTAAATACATAAATATGTATATGAGCACTATGAATAAATTTAATTAAAGACATTTTCCCACCGTGTATTTATGCCACAGAGCAGTGGGCCGTAATGTCTTTAAAATGGAGTACTCGTATCTCGAGTGCCCCGTGAAGTTTGTTAAGGAAATCATCTGTATCTGTCCTAGGGCAGTTAATGGTGCGATCTGTGTGGCGACACTTGTCTCCGGGGTGGGTCACTCCTGTCTCCTGTCTCCTGTCTCCTGTCTCCTGACCTCTGACCTCTGACCCCAAACCCCTAACCCCCCACCGTTTATGACCTGGCCGCCTGTTCTTGATAATTTTCAATTAAACTTGGCCCGCGCTTTTCGCTTATTTTCGCCTTTGTCTGTGTTGTCAGTTGACGCAATTTTTGGTTTTTAATTGCCCGTCATCAGGTCAGCATCAACCTTTGAAATTGCCAAATAATTTAGTTGGTCTGTTGATTAGGCCGGAAAAAATTGGGGCCAAGTGTGGTGGTGTTGGCAAAAAAAAACTTGCCTAATTGCCCCGTCTCGTGGGAGAAGAAAGTGCCATGGCAAAGTTTTCCGCCGCTCGTAAAAAGAAATGTTTGGGCAAATGAAATGGCAGCGGGAAAATGCGGCAGTTAAATTCCCAAATTGAGCCGAATAAATAAGTAAGTGGGTGCACAATGCGGCTGGAAAATGGTTGGTGGCTGAAGCAAATTAAAACTCCAGAAAATGCAGCATAAATTTTCCAGTTTACAACTATTAAAACACACTCTATTTGTAGACAATAAAAAAACTATTTTTTAAATTCCTTCTCTTTTTTTACATTCAGTGTAACCATATTTCATATTTGGGCATATAGGCAGTGAGTATTTAATGTTCGTTAGACTTGGTAACACTGTATGAGTTCTCAGTGCAAACAACCCTGAACCCAGCACAAAAATGTTCTGCCAAATTTGGCCATCTTGACCCTTGCTTTACCGTCTACAGTTTAGAGTGTTTCTGTCGTTTTAACCCAGTTTCCGTCGTGGCCATCGTGGTCATAAAAAGTCCAAACCCCAAAAAATGTATGACAATTAAGCTGAGAAGAGAAAGAGCTCTGTGGATAACCGAAAGGCAAACACACAGGACCCAAATGTGCTGATACTGCAGCCGAAAGATATGAGAAAGAGACCTGAGATCTTGTACAATTTGTGACACATGACAAAAAAGGAACAAAAAACCCCAAGCCAGACTCAGAAACAGAAACAGAAATGGAAAGAAATACGGAATATGGAATATGAAATATGGAACTGATGAGGAGGGACTGGGCCTCAAGTTGCTCACCTTGACAACTGTCCCAGCATTTTGACCTAGTGCTAAGCCAAAACACAATACAAGAAGAAAACGCACACTTTTGACCTTTGCCAGTGGAAGAATGTATGAACAACATGGCCTAGCTCTAGCACTTGTCTACCCTTTTGGCCTCGTCATTGTTTGCCCCACAGGCCCCAAAAACTGGCAATAAACTTGTCTATTTTAGCACATGCCACAAAAAGAGACGACTAGATATGCGGGGCATATAGAGATATAGGTGGGGGGGTTGAGATATGGGCTCGAGATGTGAGGTTGCAAGGGTAACCATGCCAAGACATTGTTGGGCTCTTTTCACAGCAGTTCTCATTTCTTTTGTTCGCTCTGTGCGGCAAGCTCAATTTGAATTAAATTCAATTTTTTTTTTTTTCATTCTCGGTTCTGTGCAACTTCAAGGTTGCCAACCAACTTGCAACAGCAGCAGCAGCGACAGCAACAAACAGGCAACAGCCTTTTTGCATTTGCCGGCGGCCATTAGGCAAGATATACTATGCCACACCCCTTGCAAGCCGTATTTGCCGCCCCTTTTCGGCCAGTTTTTGAACAGATCCCACGCTCGGCTGGCCTGATTTCTATCCTTCTGCTTTTAAATACCGATTACCAGGGTATATTGATTTGGAAGCGGGAGAAAATCAATGAAACAGTCATTTTAATATGATTTCATACATTTTTATATCATATAAGTACTTCGATTTAATGAGTACTGAACGTTTTTTTATCGGTATAAATATAATGAGTACCAAGTATTTCAAAGTCCGGACACTCAACTAAATTTGTTGTTGTTTTTTTTTTCAAGTTCGCTCTTTAATTATTTTTTTTTTTTTTTTGGTTGTGGCCCATTTTTCCGTTGATTCTTCCTCGCTTTTTGCTGCTTTCAATCTTTCTGTTTGCATTTTTGGGGGGCGCCCGTAGATGAAAAGGCATTCCAAAACGCAGCCTTGCAATTAAGAAATTTGTCAGTTTGCAGTGCAGCCAAACGAAATGGAATGAAATGCAATGCAATGGAATGAAATCAAATGAAATGAAGTGAAGTGAAAAGCATTCAATTGAACTGGGAGGAGAGAAATCCGTGTGCCACAAAGGCAGTCGTCTAATGAGCGCATAATTAAGGAGCAAAAACGCCAATGACGATTCAGTATAAGTTGCATTATACTCGTACATTTCATTTTGAGTGGTGCGAAATATGCCCAGACCACCGATCATGATGATGATGATGATGATGATGATGATGGTGATGTGGTGCCGGTTTTGCCTGATGCCTGGTGGTGTCGTTGTCCTAAAACTGGGACGTAGCCAACTTTTGCTCTGCTATCTGCCGCACTTCCTGTTTCCTGTGACACTTCCCAGGCCCCCACCACCACCACCTTCCCCTTCACCCCTCTCGAACAACAACAACAGTGGCTTCCTGTACATCGTCTATGCCATTATGGCCACTTGAGTTGATGCCAAAGCTGCCATTTGTTGGCCCCCGTCCCCCCGTCTCCTCGAAGCACCTCGCAGCTTGCAACTCGGCATAAATGTTTTGTTTAGTCCTTCGTCCTGGCTGCTCCACGTCCTCATCCTCTGGCTCCTTGGATGCCACCATTGGATGTCATTTTTCGGCTCTTTGAGCGCACAAGTTGCCACGATTTATGTGAAACTCCGGCAAACAGCAACAAATTTGGCTAAGAGCAGCCATATCGACTAAGTGCATTTGGCCGTTTTGCATATTTGGCACTAGACACTGGACACTGGTCCCTGCACTCCAATGGATAATAGCTCCACATCACAATAAAGCCGAGGGTGTTTTTAACATTCAATAAAAGCTGGCTGTATAAGATTATTTCTCATACTTTCAAAAGGGCTTTGTTTTGAGTTCTTCTACCCCTTTTTTTTACCATATTCTTTCCTGCACCATGAATATTGTCATATCACTTTCAATGCAATCAACATTGCCCTATCAAATAATATTTAATATCATTGGCTATCAGTATTAAATATTAATTTAAAATCATTATATTTTTATGCAAAACAATGTATTGCTATAATTTATCAACGTAAGTATTTATTTTCCATTAAATGACAAAATACAAAAACCAATATGAATTTGTAATTTTACAGCAAAAAAGGAAACTTAAACAAATTTATCATAATTAGCATAAGCAGGGGGGAATTATTTTCTATAAATTTGTTGTTGCATCTCTACGTTGATGTTATTTAATTTGCATGTAAGCACTTTAAGATAATTTTATGATATTAAAAAATTCAGGAGACCAATGTTTAAAGTGATTTTCTATGAGATGTTCAGGCTTATCTTTGCAGACTTCTATATAGTTTTCCAACTTTTGTTCTTTGTGTAGCCACTTCAATCTACAAATCGCTTTAGAGTTTCGTATTTGTTGCTGCTTCTGGTTTCCTCACCTCCTGTAAAAATCTGATTTTGCTAGCCAGCTGCTTGTTGCATTTTTGGTTTAGGAAACTTCCTGATTTCCTTCGTCCTGCGGCTCCTTCGTCCTTCGTCCTCCGCCCGCAGCTTAAATTACACACTTCCGCCTTCCTTCCTGGGCATTCTGCTGTTCGCAGTTCGCAGGCCGTTCAACTTCCTAAACGGGTTTGTCAGCTCGCCTGCATACTTCCGGCAGGAGCAGCTTGTCCTGGTCCTGGTCCTAGTCCTGGTCCTCGTCCTCGTCCTGGTCCTAGTCCTCGTGCTCGTCCTCGTCCCCGCCCTCGTCCTCGCCCTCGTCCTGTTTTGTCCTGTCCTGCACCAAACTTATGTTTATTAACTGGGCACAGATGGGTAACGAGAGGGGGAGTTTGGCTGTCCGCCATTATTGGTATTTAACAAGGGAAATGTTGCTGTTATACGAGCATCATCGGTTTGTTTCCGTTTCCGCTTGTCGCTTTATACTGAACTAATTACCATATAGACCAGAAAATGGAGAGCAAAAAGAGAAATATTCATATGTTTTATTCCCCACATTTGGGGCTCAAATAAAATCAATTTCTGGTAGATTTATTATCTTGATAATTATTCAAGAGAATAGCTGATTTTTGTGTTATTCACACATGGCTTCACACAACCTAAGTGGCAATCAAATTTTACTTATATTTTGGTCTGATTTATCAGATTTATGTTAAAACTTTGAAGAGTAATTTGTAAAACAGGTTTATAGTTTCTAATCTCTTGCATTGATAAATATCTATGCTTACATGTAGAATACATGTTTGTTCCTGCCACCAACACAACTTGATGCTGTCACTTTTGGACAAATTTATGAAACTACGCACCGTTTTCACATCGTTTTCTTGGCAAGCTGCTCGAAACTTTTGCCACTGCATTTCCTTTCCTTCCAAACTTTCCCTTCCTGCCCTCTCCTCTACTCTTCCCCCCTCTCCTTTCCTTACCAAACGATCCACCCACCAATAAAATAAAAGGCAACCCCGAGCAGTCGTCGAAGGAAATGCCGTGAAAAGTTTTGGCTCTCGGCTGGGGTTTTCTTGGTTTTTGTGCCAAAAATTAATTAGGCTAATTAAAATGCTGGCATTGGCGGCGGCGGATAAAGATGAGAAGCCGTAGAGAAGGTGGTGGTGCCAAAAAAACTTCAAGTTCAAAGTTCTTCTTTTGGCGGCGCACTTGGCACACTTGATTGAATGAAAACTTTGCCACCTGTCGAGAGGTGCAGGAAAAGGAAAAATTAATTAACCTGAATGAAGTGCAGTTTCTCATTTTTTTTTTTTGGTTTTTTGTGGAAAACAATTGGCAAAACTCGAAACTCGAAATATAATTAAGCTGTTTTGTCGGACAGTTTTCGTCGTCGTCGTCGTCATCATTTTATTTTATTTGGCAACCCTCGGGGATCTTGAAATCAATTAGCGCATGTCAGTCGTAGTCCGGGAAATCGGGAACGAGAACGGGAATTGGAATCCGAAACGCGCGGGGTCACCACTTTGGACAGTTCCGGCCGCGGGTCATTTGCCATCTGCCATGCGAGAGAACAAAAATAAAAAAAAAATACAAAAAAAGTTGTCCCAAGTGCGACACTGCCATTCGCGTTTTTCCTCAGCCACGGCATTTTCCCCACCCACTTTTCACGGGCTTTTCCACGCATGGCCGCCGGCCACTTGAGCTCCGGTTTCAACTGCTGCTCTGCAATTTAGACTTTGGTTTTCATTTAGGTGTCCGTGTGTTGTTGTCACACTTTTTGGGCAGGTGTAAGTGTGTGTGTGACTGTGTGTGTGTGAAAAGGTGGGCGGGGGAATCTGGATTGGTAGCAGGATGCAAATTTACCCACTTAAAATACAGAGCTTTTAAAGTGCTCGAACTTGGACCATTAACAGGCTAAGCGTATTTGCAGCTTATGAGTTTTGATGGCACTTAACCAAAAGTTTGTCTCTTCCTTTTTGCTTAGTCCTTAGATTTATTTTACCATTAATTGTTTTTCTTTTTTCTGAAAGCATTGACACCAATTTAGGAGAACCTTTTGAAAAGTGCGAAGTGTTTGGTATACTTTTTTATCTTTAAGTTTATTTTAAAGAATACATACAAATTGAGTGCTCATTTTAAATAGTTTAAGTTTTTATGCAATCAAATTCAATCTCCAATTGGTAAGAAAACAGTTCAACTCGTTTTTTTTTTTTGGGACTTTAAAGATTGGAAGGCTGCCGAATGGTAACTAGAGAATCACCGGAGATGTGCCCCATCGAAATTGCAGCTCCTCTTCACCTCTCCACCTGCACAAGTCAAAGGTCAAGTGCAACTACGATTCGCAAGCAATTTGCCACCGCCGGTCTCTTTTTTTTCGGTTTTTCTTTTTTTTTTTTTGGCATCGAATTGCTAAATGCCTTCATTAAAAGCGGCAAGTGCGCAGTGTGCTCCCAAAAACGCACCCAGCGACTACGACGACCTTACCTTTTCAGGTGGGCGGCGGCAAGTAGTGGGGGCGGGGCCAAAAAGCAAAAACAAAGAGCGTGTGCAGCATAAAGGCGGCTAAAAGTGCTTCAGTCCGCAAAGGCAAAGGTTGGCTGTCGGTACAGGGTGAACAACAAATGTCTAAATCAAAAACTGACTCGGTGAAACATGAGTAAATTTACGCGTTTTCAGGGTCATCGAAAAGAAGGTGGTCCCTAATCGATAATAATTGGTATTAAATGTCCTTTATATATTTTTCTTTTAATAATAGGTACGAGCATTTAGATATTAATATCAAGATTTTGATATTTCAAGTTGAACATATTTGTTTTTCGTGAAAAACCTGTTTCTTATTAATACTAGTATTTAATAAAAGAATTTTACTCTTCATTTGAAAATTGATTTTTCGCTTCAGTGCACATATGCCAGTGGCATTTGAGCAACTGGCATTGCTTTGTGGAGAACCCTTTTTCATGGTGGGATCTGGTGGGTGGTAGTGGGTGGTGAGGGGTGGTGATAGGGATCGCCCCCGTTGTTGTTCTGGCCCGTTTCCTCGGGCTCCGCATCACTTTGTCCTTTAATGCAGCATTTTTAAGCCAACTGACAACACACCCTTTTATAGCACAGCCCCCAACCTATTTTTTACACACCTGTTTTTCCGCCACGCCTTCTACCACCCCCTCTCAAGGCAATTGGCTGTGTCGCTGTGAAATAGGCAACACTTGTGGGGATGCGGGCTTGGCAAAAAGCGTTGCCATCTGTTGATGCAGTATGGGGGGGGGGGTTTCGTTTTTTGCACCCAAACCCAATCGAAGGCTCAAGGCCGCGGCTGTCAGGTACACGTGGCCCCAAAATGGAGCCTTCGAGGCGGGGACTACGAATCCGTGATTGGATTGAAGAAGCCCTCCCGAGTATGGATCACGACTTTTGGTACGGTTATGTCAAGGTTGTCAAGCAGGAAATTGCACGAATTTGTGGTATAAATAAAGCATACATAGGTGTAAAATTGATCGAAAATGGATAATATATATTTGCTTGGCTGGTTTGTATTGAGATTGTATTTGTCTACAATTTAAATCATATATTCTTGCATCTCAAAATATCATTATTAAATATACCCAACAACTGAAATACCTTACTTTTTCAAAAATAGTAAGTATAAAATTTGAAATATAATAAAACAAGAGGCTAGCCTCGTCAAGCCAAAGTTTAAAAACCCCTGCAGTCAAAAGCCCCAAAAAATTAACTTTATTTTTGGGTTTTTGATCAAACCCCTGGGATATAATGGTCCACTGCTGGATTGTCATACATCGTTAAATTCGTTATAAAATTTCCAATCCATTGGTATTCTCAGCTAAAAATTTGTACTTTGACCAATTTTCGCAAAATATCATGACGTTTCCCCTTCTGAAAAATGCAATAAATAAAAAGAGAGCGTATCTTAACATAGCATTCCCCCAATAAAATAGCATCTGTTAGCCTTACTAAAGTTCTACCATCAGCTGGACTACCAACCAAAGTCCCTAGAAACGTGTCAGTTTCGAAATTAATTGGCCCACAAATGGACATTTAAGACCTCTCATCGATGTGAGAACATCGCATCAATTAGATGATCGCAGCCAGCAATCAAATCAATGGCACAAATGACCCCGGGCACAAAGACCTCATCCCAGAGCCCAGAGCCCAGAAAGCAAAAGGATCCAGGATTCGGGCAGAGGGGGTTTTCAGTTAGCCAGGTGCATTTATCAATTTAGCTGAGCCCCGCAGCGCAAATGGCAACAATGCTGGCCAAGAGACACGATATGACATGGACGACCAAGGCAGCAGCAGTTTGGCCTAAACAATGATGGCTAACAAACTAAAGACGGCACACAATGCACAGCTACACAGAGAAAAATGATTACTTGCATCCATTAGCCACCTAATAGTTTTTCATGTGAGAATAAATACATTATTTTGAAGAGATAATAGCTAAATGAAGCCACAAGGACAAATAATTAAGAACGAAAACATAAAAATGAAATGAATGCTTTCTTTAAACTACAATAAGTTGAATAACAATTTATATTTTAATTAAAATCTAAAGATCATATTAGTATTTTATTATATTAGTCTTGGGTATTTTGTCAACATTATAGAAGAACTAAGTCAAACATATTATTCCCCCTGTGTAATAGCGAACTTCCGGCAGTTTGGCAGCCACTCGGCGCAGTTGCAATTGTTTTTGGTCCAACAATGGGTGGCTCCTGCTCCTTGAATCCTGGCCCTGCACTTGCACCTTCCCCTACACCTGGATCCGAATCTGAAACAGAATCTGAGTCCGGCGAGACAATGGGCCAGGCCAACCCTGGCCAGTCCTGATGCGAACGTTGTAATTAATGCCTTGGGCGGCTGGGATCTTGGACTAGTAGGCATTGTTTTTGGCCCAGAGAAACAATGGCGACAATAGCCAGATACTCTTGGCTCTGGCCTTAAACTACAGGAACAAAAAGCAAGCAAACAAAAACAACAGAACTGCAAGACAGAAACTGAAACTGACAAACATGCCAAAAAACACAGGTCGTCATACCAATTCGAAAACTGGGCAATGAAATGTTTTATTAAAACCCCACGAAAAACAGGCTGCCAACAAGAGCAAAAATAATAGGTAAACTGGATTATATATGCATTTAAAAGCCGAATATCATGCGTCTATACAGCTTAGAGGGAAATGTTTGTGCAGCTCGGAAAATTCGTACGTACATAAAAATATGCAGGGAAAGTATTTAATAACTGGCAATAGAGATCGCTTTCAGGAACTAGCCTATTTCCGTTTTCACTGCCCCTCAAAAACCCATTAAGGCATTCTTCTGCAATTTTTATATAATGTTTTAAATTAAAAAAGACAAATAAATATATTAAAAGCCTTTTAACAGGAAATAAAGAAATAAATAATGAGATTGGCTTTGTAAATTGTCCTCAAATAATTAAATTACACAGGACATACAGAATTGTAGAAAATAATTATTTAATGTAAAACAAAAACTTATCTTGGAAACAATGGTTAAATCGATGTGTACCATTTATGTTTTGCATAAAAACACTTGTAATTATCTACTATGCATTATAGTGTATCAAATAATCAATGAGCCATGCTATATGCCTATCTATTTATATCTATGCGCTTTTACGACCCATTTGAATTTTAATTGAAAATAAGTGCTTCATTGTGTCTCTTTTTTGGCCAAACTGTGACAGTTTTGCAATTGATGAGAAGTGAAACGCAGAAGTGGCAAACTGGGAAAGCACTTTGCTATTTTCCATTTGCTATTTGCGGACGGAACCATTTTATATCAGGTCAATCGAATAAAATCGATAATTAGCCGTTTGCATATCACGCATACGCCGCGTTGGCCACACAACTGTTGACAAAACTGTTGAACAACCACCTTCTGCCTTTCACACTTCTGCCTGTGTTTTGGCAATAAATCAGAATTTAATTGGCATCTAATGTGCAATTCGCTGGCCAATGCAGCAAAATGGTCAGCAATGCATATTTAATGGATCAGCATTATAACGACATTATTTGGATGCTAATTACAGCCAACCAAAATGGGCAAAAACACCAACGCACAAGCCGCAAAAAAAAGAACTGGGCTTGGTTAGATGGATGTGGGGGAAAAACCTCAAAATCCCACTAAACGCCAGGGCAATTTAATTTTCGACCAAATGTTCTGCCACTTGAGGCGATTTACCATTGGGCAATCAATAAATCTAATGAAAATTTCTTCGCCTCGGCCTGTCAACAAATCGAACTTGTTTCTAGTCCACACTTCGAAAAATCTTAAGTCGGGGGCTTGAAAACGTTTGAAGTTTGTCTTTCACTGACATCTTAAAATGTAATTTATTGATAGGCCAATCGAGGATTACATGGCCACAAAAAACACTGTCACAATGAAAATAAGCAAAGATTTTAAGAATATGTTTCTTTTGTTTAGGTTAGCAAATCATATTATATATCTAAAAGTCTTAAATTGTTCCTTTTGGAGGAATATATTATATTAAACAAGGGACTCAGGACTTTATATTATGGTTTTGTAAGCCATTAAGGTTAATCCATCCAAGAAAAAAAAACAGTTGGTGAGAGTTTTAAGGATCAAGGACCTTAGTTTAAGGGATAAAATCATTTCATCTCCATCTCATTCATACTTTTTATGGTTACGCATTTCACAGATCAATTTGTCGCAGTGCACGACCATGTCCTTGCCCATGTCCATGTCCTGGCCCTCCGGCTTAGCGTGCAATTCAATTAAAGTTGCATAAGGCCATCGGACAATGGCTCCTCCGCGCTCCCGACTTGGCCAAGAGAAATGTTCACTTTGATTTACCCCAGCTCCCCCTCCCTTTGAACAATCCGCCGCCCAGTTTTGTGACAAGAATGAATGAACAATGGCTTTGGCGTCCTTGGCAGCTCCCGGGGCCAAAACATTGGGATGAAAATTAACGATGGGTGCGGGGATGGGATGGATGGGATTTTGCCAGCACTGAAAGCCGAAAGCTGAAAGCTGAAAGCACACATATTAAATTACCAAGTGGCAAGTCAATTGGCATATGTCGGCGTGCCACACACAAAAGCATGCTGCAGCACCACTCAGCCAGAGTTGCCAAGTTAAATGAAGTCAAAAATGTAAATTTCATTTGGCAGTTGAAGATGTAGAAACGGAAAACCGAAAGACGCAATTAGAAGGCGGGAATGGGGCGGTAAGGGGCGAGATGGGGTGGGATGGGGCGTAACGCGTGTGGGCGTAGGAGTTGGCGTTGCCAAATTACAGTTACCAGCTGTTGCGCCAAAGTCAGAGGACTTTGTCTACGGGCTCTAGAAAGCCCCCAAAACACCCACACACCTCCCCAAAGAATTCCAGACCCCAAGACAACCCCCCAAATACACCCCACTCAAACAACATCCGCTAGCAACATGTGTTTCCATCCTCCACCGCACCTACAATCCCACAAACCCGTACACTTTGCCAACTGAATCAATAACAAGAATGCAAGAAAGACTATCAAATACCCGGTACATATGTTCATAGTATGAATGAGTTTTATTGGATTATTAGAATTATTGGAAATCGATCAAGTATTTACTATACAAAAATCTGAATCATTAAACACCTATAGTATTTACAAATTACAGTTTATACAGTAGTTTTTTCGAATATAATGGATTAAGAAAAGTATATTACAAATTAACAATATTATAGTTGATATTGTTAATTTGTAATATACTGTATATATTATAGTTAATATTGTTAATTTGTAATATACTTTATACATACTTGCAAATGGTGAAGAGCTTAAAATTATTATCTTAAATAATTAACAAGCCCTATTAGATATTCAATATGCAAGGGTATTCTATAAATACTGGGTGTAAAAATAGGAACCAAACTGAATTTGTTCAAGAAAATCTGTGAAAACGCATTTTGCGGGAAACAGCAAGTAAATGACAAAAGACATAATTTCATAATTAAGTGCACAAGACAATGAGAGAGAAAGTAAAAGAGAGGGAGAGAGAGAGAGAGGGGCAGCTATCGACAGGGAGAAAAGAAAATGTCCTTTGTTTTGTGGGCCATTAGCAAGTGGACTAATGATCTACCGAAACTGGCGAGCTTCTGGCTGAGCTCATAATTAATGACAATCGCAAAGGGATAGGGTGTTTTGGTGGGCTGAGGGAAACTTTGCCGGCAAACACTGGGAAATGAGGCAATTTCCCAAAACTCAGAACTTCGAGTTCATTCCTCAGTCTGTCAAATAGAGATTCAGTAATTGTCTGGGGCTTCTGTCGGAAGGGGCTCCTTTGGATCCAATTGTGCCAATGGCCAAAAGCTATAGATCTGTATTGCTCAGATATGGCATTTTAATTACAACCAACTGCAAGTCCATTGATTCAAAGGAAAATGATTGCAAATGGCAGGTGATCAGGTTAAAAGGTTCGGACTTGATTAAAGCTGTACAATTAATTAATATCCTTAATCACAATAATCAACAGAATTAATAAATATATTACCCATTTCCCATACTGTACTCACATATTCCACTAAATATAATTTTCTAATTTTAGTAAAAAACCTGAACCGATTATTCAACTGAAAGGAATGATTTACTACACACGATTAAGTACTTAAAAATTCATGAAGATTTAAATTTTATTGGACTCAGTAAAATCCCCAACATTCACAGTAGAGTTAAATAAAATAAGCTGTTTTTATACCCTTTCAAAAGGTTTTCAAATTTTGTTGAAAAGTTTGTAACGTAGTGATGGAGACCCTCTAATTTTTGTTCAAATTCAAAACCGTAAATGAAGTTGTTTTTTTCGAGATTTTAACTGCAAGGGTATTTCAACTTTCGAAATGAAAATTGACTGTCCATTGGGTTAATTAAAATATAGTGCAATGAAAACTTACTTTACCGAAACGAAAGTGATCAACGTGCATGTGTCATTGATTGGTGCACTTTTGGCCCCCGCTAAAAAAAACCCTTTAGCCCCAAAAAATAGCCCCCGCGAAAAGCCATTAAACATGTGTTCTATTCGCCGCTCAATCAAATTTGTTTGGCGGGAAAACTGATGTTGCTTTTGACGTTGGCTTTTACATAGTGTTTTATATATACATTGTTTTTTTTTATCCTATTCTGCATTTTGCCCCATTGGAAAATAGATCCATGTGGGTGGGAAAATAAAAGGGGATTCAATATTGTGGGCAGTGGTACGAAGTACGATATCGTGGCAGCTGCGTCATTTTGGCATTTGGCAATAAGCAAATAAATAAATAAATCATTTGTGTGCATAGCCAGCGATATATATCGCCAGATATGGCCAGGAATTGATATGGTACGGCATGTGTGCCACACTGAGTGGATGAACACCACTTGAAAGTGGAGGAGGAAATGGAACTTGACTGCGTTGACAGTAGACGGCGCCAAATCGGCTGACTGCTGTCCTCCACCTCTAAGCCAAACGGCACACATGGCGTATGCTCGATTTGCCTCCCCGACAATTATGAATATGTTTTTCCACGGAGGGAGGCACACTAAACATATTTCATATCGCTGGCACTTTTATGACTCACACACTCTGTCAAAAACTATTTTTAGGCATTTAACAAAGCGTCATAAGAATTTCCATTTGTGAAAGGAAAGCGGAAAGAAGACCGTAAGAAAATAGCAGGGAAAGCGGATTTTTAAAAGCAATTTGGCTAGTGGCTTTTATTTTTCCTCACCGACTAGCTGCCTCTTAATATTTCCGATTCTTCTTCGTCGTCGCCTTTCAAGTGTCCATCAACATGTTTGACAAGTGCGCTGATTTGGCCACCTCACTCCAAAAAAAAAAAAAAAAAAAAAGAAAAAAAAGATATATATATACCGCCCAGAATTGTCTGTGTGAGTCATTATTTGGCCATGCTTGCAATTTCCGCTGCCCAACCATCCCATCCCGATTTCCCCCACCCGGAAGTTGTTAGTCGGGCCAGGGCCATGTTGTTTCGCCCAGCTCTCCTCCAACCCTAATGAATAATGCAACAGTCTCTCTGGGGGCGGTGAAGTGATGTAGCAGGTAACCCCGAAAATAAGGTTGCAAAAACTACCAGACCAGCAAAAGCGAGAGCCAGAGCGAGAGGCAAACTTTCACCAATAAAATATTTAAATCGAATACTTTGCCAGATAAGAGAGAGAACGGCACAGAAAGTAAGGGAACATTTTGGTTAGTCTGCTTTAAAACTACAGGCGATGATCGCCTGTCCACTGCGCTTCTCGCAGAGATTATCATCTTAGGGTTGACTCACTCATCTACGCCCCCTTCTCTGCGCTTCTCATCCTTTTCAGCTAAGCTTTTCTCCAGAGTCGCTTTGTAAAGTCTTTCAACAGAAGCAATTTAGAAAATGTATTATAAATTAGTGCGCTTCTTCGCGCTTCTCTTTCTATACACATAGCTATTCTACATGAAACAGGACGAATTCAGAAAATGTATATTAAATCGTTGAAATTATAAATGACATATAAGCATAAGGAGCTTGACTTGCATGTTTTGTCATAAATTAATATCTCTAACACATTATTTAATATCTTTAAGATAAATGAACCAAAATACTCACATTTGTCAGGCTCAAGAAAAGAAATAGACCCTGAAAAGATAAAGGCAAAAAGAAGAATGTCAAAATGTGGTCATCCAAAGTAATTTAATATATATTGTATATTAAACAAGCAATTTGTTAATTTCCAAACAATTTTAAAAGTAACAAGCCCTTGTGGTTGTGTTACATTTGTGACAACCCTAATCACAGTATTTCCCTGCCCTCAATTTGACTGTTCGAATGTTTATCAAGTGTTAATCCAGTCCTTTCAGTGCGTAATCCATTGGTAAACGAAACCAAGAACTAGGTAAACATTACCCATTTCGGGACAATTAATCAAATATTTTTTCATTGAATTTCCAGGAGAGGGGCAGGCGGTAGGCGGCAGAAGACAAATGTTGAACTAAGCCATATCACATGACCGTGGGCCAGGTTATTCTGGCCCGGATCGTGGCTCCCGTTCCCGGGGCGTTAATGGGCCAACTGACAGACAGGCCGAATGATGGATGACATGGCGGCGGGCGGCGGTCGGAGGGGTTGTTTTGCCATACGAGTTATGCGTGTTCGAGTGTGAGGGCAAAAACAAAGCGCTATATGTTTGGATATCACTGGATATGACTACTAAGACCCCCACCCCCCCTTTCCACCCATATAACTCATAAATCGCATTTGTGCATTTGCATTAGATGCAGCTCGTTGGTCGCAATGAGCAACAATGTCAAACTTACTGCCGCCATCGCAATCGCCATCTGCATGCAAATCTGTCCGGGATGCTATGCAAATCCTGTTTTACAGCCACCAGACTATGACTATGACTATATATAAATGTACCGTATATGCATGCTTGGGTTAAGCCCGAGGTCTGGTCTATATCTATACGGCTATATGGACTATATATGACTACATGGCACCATCTTTGGCTTTGGATTTGGCTAGGAAGCTCGGTTTTTATTTTGATTTTATGGCATACGACGGACATAAAATATGAATGGATTAACGCACACACTTGCACGCAGGCATGCAAAATGCAGCAGGCGACAAATGTGTCACTTTTTAATCTTTCGAGGTCCTTAAAGATACTTTGTATACGCTTTAAGTTGCAATTTAATACAGACCAAAACCTAAATAGATAATATCAGTATTTAAATAAATATTCTACTTCATAACTTTATTTATTAAATTTATTAGATCTTAAATAAACAATATTGAAGTAATCACAAAAATCTTTATAAAAGATTATATTTATAAAGTCGATAAGATCACTGCAGTTTTTCGATATTAATCGTTTGATTCATGCTTAGGTTGAAAACGTGAGAAGCGCAGAGAAGGGGGTTTTTTGTTGGACGCCAGGATATTCCATACGCTTGATTTAAATCCTGAGTCTTTGTTCATGTGTCTTAGCTGCTATTTTACTCCTTTACGCTGCTCCTTAAGTTTTTCCACAGTCAGGGAAATTCTTTTGTCTATCTCAGTATACGTTCGTGTTTCTGGTTTTCGCTACGTGTGGCGCTTGTCATTTGTTTATTTTATGCCACATCGCCTCGTGTGACATCATTCAATTCACATAACGTTGACGACGGCTCAAACTTATCAACTCGCTTTAAAGGTGCAGCGCTGCCTGATGCTTTTCTTAAAATTATTTTTCTTGCTTTTTTTTAATTTTAACCATTTTCCTCTACTTGTCACCTTTCCCGCCACGTTTTGTTTACGGACAGACGTCGCAATTTATTTTATTTTTTTCCACACTGTCTCTTTTAAAGGTTTTCCTTTTATTTTTGGGTTAACGCCTTGAGCGAACTGTAAACAAAACCGCAGTGAGTTTTCCACACATACATACAGTAGAACATCGCACATTTAAACAAGTACCTTAGGATTTTATTTGAAATTTAAACAGGATTTATCTTGTTAAAAAATGTTCCCGCTTAACTGGTTTACTTTCTAAAAAGACTTTATTTTTTTTGTTTATAAATTTACAAACAAAAATCTCGTGCTTTCTACTATGCGTGCACTTTGTGAATTTACCTGTTCTTTTCCGACCTGTTCTTTTATATTTAACTGGAAAATGTGAAATTTGCGGATTGCCATGTGCAAACTAATTGGTCTGCCCTATTACCAGCCAGAGAAAATCGTTTCCAAAAAGGTAAAGTTCATCAAAAACGTGACTGGTTTTAAAGTGAACGCTGCGCCGCATAAATCAACAATAAATGTTGAAGAACAAAACAAAAAAAAGAGCGAAAAACCAAAACAAAAAAGCAAAATTTCATACATTTTCGTTTGGCTGGCATTTTTTTTTTTTGTAAATTTTCCCTGCGTTTTCTGTTTGATTTGCGGAAAGCGTAAGACAGAGGCGGCGGGGGAAAACTCGGGGAGTAAAAAAGGGGGGCGGCGAAGGCGAGACGAGACCCAGTTTGCAAAGTAAACAAACGGCAAATGAAATGCCGCCGCCGCCGACGTCCGTCGACTGAAACTATTAAAAATGAAATGGGCTGTGCGAGAGCAGCACCTCCCTCCCCCTTCCCCCGTTTCCAGCCGCCCCTGAACCACCCCCTCTGTCCAGATGATGGACAAGGCAAAGGGACAGTGGGCCTCACAGACTGAGCCGCCGTCGGCTTTTTGCATCTATAATGCATATAAGGACGTAGAATTGGGGGCAGGGGCATGGGTGGGAATCGAGGAGGGGTCACACACAGCAGAGAAGGTGTTTATCTATTTACTCATATTTTAATATATGTACAGCCAAACATATATACAATACCAAAAGAAAACTCTTGTTATTTAAAACACTTTTTGAACTTGAAAATTATAATAAATAAATCATGTATTCCCATGACGCCAACTTTTAACAAAGTTAGACAAAGGGAAGACTCTTAAAGTTTTCACCACTAAAACCTTTTATCTTTTGTAAAAGTTTTTCAACACATTTTAAAGTGGTCACTTCTTCAAAAACTTTTGTTTCAAGTGTATACATATTATTTTTGTTTTAGCTCTGTGTGTGTTTTATATATGAGTTTCATACGTTCATATCTGTTCACAGATATGTTCATTTGCATACGCTTTGCACATTGCCAGGTTTTTCCAAGCGTTTCAACCAAACTTGAAGCATTATGATGACCTATATAAAGCCGGAGTATGCAATAAAAAAGTGCGTTTCAAAGCAATAAAGCGATGTTCATATCGATTATATTTTTAAAAGTTAAAATTATCTTTTTAATATACGAAAAATTGTTATAAAATACCTAATTAAATTGATAGCTTTCCAACCAATTGAAATCCAATGTTATAAAACTAGAAATTTATTTGGCAATAAATGCAAAATGGAACATTTTTTGAGAACATTTTTCTACAACTATTTGTTTTAAAGTACCCAATTAAATTGATGAGTAAATTGTGGGAAATTGGATTTTTGGGTAATTTCACAGTCATTCATGATACGCAGTGTACTACTGGCATATATAATAAATATTCAAGAGATAACTGAACTTGACGCACTGCAATAACTTGGCTAAAATACCGCAATGAGCCAGTGCGTTTATGAAATATGCAAATGACACAAAATCGCTGTCACTTCGTAATCGCATTCCTGCCACATTCCTCCACACTCACCACTTTAAAGACCTTTTGAGTGCAGTTAACGATCGATGGATCGATTTATTGTAAAGGAACTCAAATTAAGTCCCAAGTGCAAGGCTAACAAAAATCTATAGCCATGATTGATGGGCGGCTAATAGAAATGGAAACACCCTTTTAGTGGTGAAAAATGAGTGGGAATTTGTCTGGGAATCCATGTAAATGCCAGGCCATAAGTCAAGCCCTTCTTCATTCCATTACGTAGCAAAAGTCCAGAGAGCTTTCTAGCAATTACCATTCTGGGGACATCTTTTAATTTGCCCCCAAATCCAACTCTCTTCCTTTTTTCTTGCCATTTTTCCCAGTGGGTAAACATCAGACGAATGCTTTGTGTCCGGCGTTTGCCTAATTTGTTTTTCTTTTGAGTTTAATTTGAAACCTGGACAACAACGTCTTAGCCTTGGTTTTTCGGTCTTGGCCAACGACGCAACAGTTTGCTTAGTGCAAAGACCAAAAGCAAATTTTCCTTTCAGTTTTCCGAGGGGAAAAGAGGTGTGGGGGTGGGGAGGGGAGGGAGGTGGAAAATGCTGGTGCTGCGTGCTTGGAAAATGTGTTTATTTAGGATAACTTAACTGATTGTTGTTCCTGCTCTCGTGCCCATTCTTCTCGCCAACTCGCTTGTTGTTCTTGGCCAGTTGACAATTGGCCCCAGAGAAAAGCGATGAGGGAAAGTGGAGAGTGGGCGGATGAGAAAGTGGGTGAAAGTGGGCGGCTGCCAGGACAATGGACACTCGAAGGCGCGCCACGTGCACACAAAGCGCATTGTGGGAAAAATAGCAAGGCAGATGAACAAAAAGAAACAAGTTTTCAGCTACATTTCCTCCAGTTTCGAGACTAGAAGATACCTTCTGGTATCCATTAAATACAAAAAAACAACAACCATTGTTCGCAAATTTCCTGAGGCGTTTAATAGTTAAATACAGTGGATGTTACTGAAACATACTTGTGGTTAGAGTACATTTTTAAAGTCTTATGACTTTTGAAACAATCAAAAACTATGATTTTGTTCATTCAAAATATGTTTTTAAAATATATTTACATCAATGGTATTATTATTATTTGGCATAAGAAATTTCAGATAAATTTTGGATATCGATCAAACAAACAAACTACTATTAAGAAACTCAAATTACAAATAATTTAGCAATTGAATGAAGTTTTGTCCTAGAAGTTGTAAGAGTATAGGTTAATGGATATACCCCACCGATCTGTGATGCTCGGGTACTGAAGAGCAAAACAAAGTAGAGCCAACAAAACGGCAATGACAACGGGGGAAAATGTATCCGCGACCTCCGCGGGAAAAACTCGCAGCCAGCTGACCCACAATTTCCGCCCATTTGCCCCGTTCCCGCCCCTCTACCACCCCCTATTCCACCCACACCCGCACTTTGTTGTTATTGTTGTCGTTCTGTAATAAGCTGTAAATACGCTGAGAGCAGCGCAGTCGACGGTCATAAATCAACGGATGATGGAAAAGGGGGCGTGGTGGATCGAGAGGCGGAGTGAAGGCGGGGCAGAAAAAGCAAAAAAAAAAAAGACGAGAGCAAAAAAAGCAAACGCGCTAAAAGAAATCACAGTAATTAATTAATATGCCTGGGTGTTTGTGTGCGTTGAGTGGGTCTCATAAATTAATTGCCGACGCCCTTTGTCTGGCCACGCCCATAGACGCCGCCCCGCCCTTCACGACCACCTCCGCAGCGTCCTCTGCCGGCGACAGACAGCACTTATTCAAAAGATTCCCTTGCTTTCCTTTATTATACCCGTTACTCGTAGAGTAAAAGGGTATATTGTATTCGTGCAAAAGTATGTAACAGGTAGAAGGAAGCGTTTCCGACCCTATAAAGTATATATATTCTTGTTCAGGATCACTAGCCGAGTCGATCTAGCCATGTCCGTCTGTCCGTCTGTCCGTCTGTCTGTCCGTCTGTCTGTCTGTCTGTCTGTCCGTATGAACGCTGAGATCTCGGAAACTATAAAAGCTAGAAGATTGGCATTTTGCATGCAGATTCTAGGAGTTCCTACGCAGCGCAAGTTTGTTTCAAAAAGGTGCCACGCCCCCTTTAACGCCCACAATCGCTTATATACGATTTTAAAAATTTAAATATTTCGGAAAAGTAAAAATGCAGTTTTATTGTGTTTATCAATACCTATCGAAATGTAGAAGAAATTTTTCAAATCGGACCATTCGTTAAAAAGTTATGCGTGATCAAAGTTTCTGTCTCCATCTCCCTCGCACTCCCTTTACCTGAGTAACGGGTATCTGATAGTCGGGTCACCCGACTATAGCGTTCACTCTTGTTTTTCGTATTTAATTTTAATTGTCGTAGTAAGTCGCCTTCTTGCTATTTCATTTTTTAAGGTCAGTTTTAATGCGGTTTGCTGGACAAGTGGAATTTGAAATGAATTTGTTTAATAATTTTTTTAAGCCGACAATTCTTTTTTTCCCACCTCCCAAGAATTTCGGGTATTTAAAAGTACCCCTTTTAAGTGGCGCCTCAAAGTATGTGGAAAATCGCAGGGGTAACATAACTTGATTGGCTTTGAACTTTACAAAAAATGTAACATATTAATAACAATAACATATTTTCAAGCCTAAGTCAGTGGCTTGCCATGTTAAAAATGTATCCAAATATTGCATCTATGTACTTAAAGAGCCGAGGTGCCAAGGTATTACATTCAATAAACAAACTGCTTTTAGCGAAATAATGATTTTCCAAGGATGGGGTTTTGTTAATCCCAAGCCATTATTATTATGCTGTGCAGAAAGGTCAGCTCACCTACTTATTCTTTGTCCATTTAATAATAATAATAATTTGCATTAAATATTTGACCAATTTGTTGCTTACTCAGTAGATTAGTTTCTTTGTGAGCTCATTCTAGACATTATATACTCTATATATATTTTTGTCGAGAGCCGAGAACTGCTTACCGTAAGCAGTTCCCCATTTGCAGGCAGTGCATTATGATTAGCTTAAGTAAATTTAATCTAAATGCGCCGTTGAAGTCCTCCCACGAGATGAATATTTAAGCAAATTATGCCCATTGCCGCACCGCTGGCCAAGGGAAAAGAATAAATCGTGGCAACATATTTGGCCGAAATCATCTTCTGCCCGGGGCTTAATCCCCACCCGATCTGCGAGCACAGGTGCTGCAAGTCACTCGTCTCTGGCAGCACCGTTAAGTTTGAATTATGGCGCACATGTGGCTACTGGGATGCCCCTTTTTTCTCCAGTCCTTCCCCGTTCTCCTTCTTCTTTACCCAGCGTGTCCATGAAAATCTGACACGCATAAATCCTGTCCAGAAAATGGAGATGAAGGAGGAGGAGGCGGTGGCGGTGGCTGTGGTGCTGGCGGAGAAGCAACAAGAACTGGGCAGGAAAAAAAATGAAGTGGCAACTGCGGCAGGCAGCGGGAAACGGAAGCGGAAACAACGTAAGCGGAAGCGCATGTCTAACAAGTTGCTGAAACTATGCGGGTCGGCCAGCACTGAACGAAATACTAATACTAATTTATTGAAAACCGTATCATAATCTTTAAATAACAATGGTTCTTAATTGTAATTTTATAAGCCAGCTTCGATTT
Organism: Drosophila kurseongensis; assembly: GCA_018153305.1. Lineage (NCBI taxonomy): Eukaryota > Metazoa > Arthropoda > Insecta > Diptera > Drosophilidae > Drosophila > Drosophila kurseongensis. The sequence continues at coordinate 4,736,266 of JAECXX010000141.1, forward strand.
CTGATTAATGGCAAAAGTGTTTCTTATATTTTATAGAAACAAAGAAGTCCCTTTAAAAACTAATTAAATAAAATGTTTTTAAATATATGGTAAGGCTATTGAATTATGTTTTTTTTTTCATAATGCTTTCCAAACTCAATAACTTTAAGTTCATGTTTATGAAGGCCAAATCGGAGATCTATATCCTGAAACTAAGACTCCTATTTAAAGAGTCTGAAGGCCCCTGAGATATGAAAGTACATGACAATATACGAATACATTTAAAGTATAAAAATTACTTTCTTTGCTCTCAATTAATATCTTGTTTATCCAGACTGACACTGAAACTCTGACCTTAAAATGTAAGTAAAGAAATAATCTGGGATTTGAGACAATCTTTCTCCAAGTGTGGTGGGACTACGGAGCGGAAAAACAAGAGGCAGACAGCGAGACCGAGACCGAGTCCGAAGTCGGAATTGCGCGAATGGCCCCCAAATGTGATTAGTACATACGGGAAGTGGCCGAAACGAAACGGGGAAACTGGAGAAAGTTCCCAGGCAGCAGGTGCTTTCTCCTCTTCAACCCCCCCTGTCCCCTATCCATTTACCCCACAACCAACCCGTTGTGAAACAAACACATGTAGCAGCATATCCGAACAGATGTATGCCAGAATTTTCTCCCCCTCGCTCGCGCAACAAAGTTGCTAAGACGGCGCACAGTTCAGTTCAGTTTCAGTTTCAGTTTGGTAAATCCTTTTTATGCCATGTCCTTGTTGCTTCTGTTTTTGTTGTGGTTGCTCCCTTGCCTCCTAGCCCCCTAACCCCTCCTCCACCCACCCCCTCGTCGTCTGCCCCTGGCTCATTGTTTGTTTGCCTACTTTTAGTGTTTAGCCAACGTCGCATAAAAATAGAACAGCAGCAACTGAACACAGCACTAGTCCATATGGCACAGTGGATGAAATAAGCAAAATACCAGGAAAAACTATTTAAAGAGAAACGTTTTGAGACGGTTTGAAATTGATTTGTGTTGAAAATTATTTTATTTACAATCCGTCACAACACTATTCTACAACATATGGAAAAGACAAACCTCTACGTTTTGTCTTTCTTAAAAATATATTTAAGTCCTATAGGTAACAATTTCTCATCTTAATGTCAAATGTAAACTAGCACATTTGGTTTCCAGCAAATGGTTTATTAATAAGTGGCAAGCCCAAAATGTGGCTTTGAGTGCCCACAAAATCCACTGTTAATAAATCGTATGGTTTGGAGGCACTGCTTAACTCAGTGCACTCCCCTAAATAATGAACTTTGAACCACTGTGCCGGGGGATCATTGCATTTTGCGGTTGTCACTGTGGTCGCGTTACCCAGAACGGAACTCTCCTGCTGGTTGTCGTCTGCGTAAAGGCTTAAAGTATTACAGTCACAGTAGTTCCCAGCCCCTCCCCTGCCACGCCCACCCAGCCTTGCCCTCCCTCAGCCTTCGCCCATGCCACGCCCCCGCCCCCGCTGCGACAGAAACTCAGCTAAGCCAAATGTTGACGACGACGTTTGCTACTTTTGGCTTTCGGCTTTGGCTTCGGTTCTACTTTTCTGCTTTTTAGAGAAAAAAAATGGGTACTCGGATAAAAGTTAAGTATTTTGTAATAAAAACTACAAATTCCTTGAAGGAAAGTCAATTGCACTTGACATTCCCAATGTCAAGAAGGCAGAAACAATCTAATTTTGATTACTACTCAAGACGCTTATTACTGGATTTTGTCGTTTTGAGTAGTAAACCCTAAAAATGTAATTGTTAAATTTTTTAATACATAAAATTTAAGCTGATTTGTGCTAATTTTAAAAACCCCTTTCCAAATTTAGAAAAATTAGCAAAACAAATTACATTTAAAATGTAAGATGTCGGAAGAAACTGAACTTGGATACAATTTCTTTCTGTGTACTCTGCTCAGCGCAATATGAGCAACTTTTTGTTGCTACTGGTGTAGTCGCAACAAATTGCTGTAAGCTGTGAAACTAATCTTGGCAGTTCTTTCCCTTTTTCAACCGCCCTTTTTTTGATGGAGAGGGGTGGGCGATAAGGGGGGGAAACTACTTCAGCGGATTACTTTCGGATAGTTTTGTTTTTCTCCACTGGGTTTATTTTTAGCGGCTCTTGAACGGAGTGGGTCCGCAACACACTCATTAGCCGCGAATAATTTGAACAACCCTCTCGACTTTCGGGGGTATTTTGACCATCCAATCCACCTGGCTTTGACCTCACGTGCGGCGCCACTTGGCCAATTTGCGTAGCATACTTCTCAGCTGAACGCTAATAAGCGGTCAACTCAACACACAAAAGGCGTTTACCAACGGCAAACATGTACTTTTGGCATAATGTGCAAATAATTGATTGCCTCTTATGCATGATTCTCCATTCAATTGGACTTTTTGTTCGCCTCCATTAATCGGCGATAAGTCCATCAGTCGGTAAAGTTATCAAAGGTATTAAGGGCCCTTTGAGACATAGGAAAATGGATTCGACTTTGACCTAAATACAGGATTATGAATTGAGATCAAATCTGAATTTAAAAACATCAAGCAAACTTGCTTAATACATGTATTAATAAATACAACAGTACCTAGAAATACTAATCGTTGATTGGATTTCGATTAGATGTTAAGTACTTAAAATATTTAGCTTTGAATTTTACTTGAATATTGTTTTTTTTTCGTTGTGCTCTCATCCGGTTCGATTTAAGCTTTCTAGTGAGTATTTATGATAACGAATAATCAAAACCAAATCAATTTCCCATAAACCCGCTGGCATTTACCAATAAATTAATCCACACCAATCCCAGCGAGATGTATATTTTCCGATTTACAGCAAATTGGACCATTTCCATTCTATTTTCGGCTGCAATCCCTCAAGGATTTCCACTCCATCACGACTGTTCAGCCATTCCCATTGAGAGAGTGCAGCGACTGACTCAATTTACCTTATCGATATGGCCCCGATTCCCCGAGTGAATCTAATAGAATAAACCAATTGGCAAGTTGGCCAAGGGAAAGGTGAAAGGTGAAATGGTGAAATGGGGAAATGGGAGACTCCCCGGCAAACTGTTGCCCATGTGATGACAGGCTCAAGTTGTCGTTGTTTTGCTTTTCCCTTTCGCCTGCCTTGGCTGCTTTCACTTTGTGCATTTCCGTCAAGCGGAAATTCGCGTAAATTGCCGGCATGTCCACTGCGAAGTGAGAGGCGGAATGAAAGTGGGCTAAAGGGGCTAAAAGGGGGTGTTGGAAAAGTGGGTGGCTGCTGGAACGGAGCGGAAGTTGATGCAAGTCTAGAAACGAGTGCCAAATGCCGGAAGCCCATGGCATTCTTGGACGCAGGACACAGGACACGGCCAAAATGAAAGGCGGAATGAAACTGTTTGCAAGGGCCGACGACAAATGCAATTTTCCCAGGGACTTGGCACTAACGAAAAAAAAAAAAAAACAGGGACTGGGGTTCGATTCCAAAGGACATGGGATGACGATGGTGCAATGAACTGCGTATAATTTGTGGGAAACGAACTGATTGAAAGGCCCCTGAGAATTTCTCAGGGCCAACAAATTGATTGATGGAAAATAAATTGTCTCAAGGTGTGTATAAAGAAAAGGTAAATTTTTTCGGAGAATATATTTTCTTATTTTCCATTTCACAAAGACATTTACGGGTACATGTTATTTAAGATTCAAAATTATATGATTTTCCTAACATTTTCTACTTAAATTAAGAAATATATATATTCATACAAATCTCTTACATTAGGTTTTAATCAGAACTGTAATATTACTAAGCCTTAAATTAAATTGCAGCCTAAAAAACAAATTCCCAAATAAAGAACCCTCTTCCTTTCCTGCAGGAATAAGGGATAATTTTCAGTTTAAGGCTTATCTATCTTTGTCTTTTATTTAATAGCCTTTTCCTTCTGTGTTTTGGGTTTCTCCCCTTAAGCTTTCTTATCCAGCCCATCCAAATAATGTCCAACCTATTTGCCTTGGGCACCCTTAACACTCGGCTAGTATTTGTTTTTCACCTCCTTGGGATCTTTCTCATCCATCCACTCATCCATCCATCCATCTATACCTAAATCCAACTGTTTGCATCCTCATCCCCAAGATCCCGATGTAATCCGCTATCCGTAGGCCCGGCTCCTCAATTACTGGACTTAGGTGGCGTAGGATTTGCGGTGGCCATTACCCAACCACCTTGGCGTTATCCCAGGTCCTTGTCCCTTAACCCGCTTTCAACTGCCTCACCTCGTTAACCCCCCACTGCCTTAAGGCCCTCCCCCAAGTCCTTGGGCAATCCACTCAATTTTTATTCGTTATTTTCATGTTGGCAATGCAATAAAAGGGGCCCATTCATGGAGGCTCTTTCCTTGGCCGTTAGGATGCCTAGAGGCACCGCCATTCTCGTTGCCATTTTGCGTATTCCCTCCCTTTTTAGCCCCCATTTTGGGACGCTTTTCTGGAGGATGGGGGGATTGCCTTTGATACTTTAATATGATGAAGTGATTGGAGTGCCGGCGACTCGTTGGAATGACCATTAGACATGCAAAACGGCGACGTGTTGCTATTTATGCTTTGTTATAGCCTTTTCCCCAACTTCCCTCCGATTCTCTGGGCTTAACTGCCATTTTTATAACGGCGGACATTTTATTTTTGTAGATTAACTTTCCTTTCATTCACCGTTTGTTTGTTGATTGCTGCGTGTTAATTGGCCACGCAATAGACGACAAATTGAGTTCACCACCTGAGCCACCCACTGACCCACCTATTTACCCACTCCTTACCCTTTTTGTGGAATGGACCTTGCACCTGACCCCGAGTGTTTTTGGGGCCAGTAGAGTGTCAGAGATTCATCTCCATGCCAAATGTATGCCAAGTGGCATCTGCTTGGCATAATGAGCTGCGTCTACAATTGCTCTGGCCTTGACATCAGCCCAAAAGGGGGTGGGTCAGAATACAACCCACCACCGACCCACCCACTGACCTCCTGGCACATTTGTTTTTATGTTAGACCGTCAACGCAGTTTCCATAATTTCAGCATTTGTATAAAATTCGACTAGAACACAGTAATGTCTCGCTATTAAGGAAGATTAAATGTGCTTTCAAAAGGTAAAGTAGCTGATTTGGATTTGCTTTTAATTCGTAAATCAGCTCATTTATATGTCTTATATGTCTTCAGATATATAGCTCTAGCAATTTTTAAATAAGGGATTTAAAACATAAATGTATTTTTGAATAAATTTTACCTTTAAAGATGTTAAGCCTATAACATTATTTTAATCAAAAAAGAAAACCTTAAATTAAGTGTCAATCTACTGTTTTTTTTAATAATCTCTTCGAGCCTTAAACCTTGAGTATATTGCTTGGCTTATACCTGGGTACTAAAATAAAACCCTCCATTTAGCTGGGTCCACTGTGTCGAGGTGGCAAGCGATGCTATCATTAAGGGCTTTACGACAATGCTGGGCAATAAAATTAATTAAAATTCAATAAATTGACGCCCCGAAATGGAAACATTCAAATGGGAGCTGAGGGAGCTTTGATACGGATCCTTGGATGGGATGGTTTGGGTTCGGGTTCCCAGTACAAGTTCACGTTTCACTAGAGGATTCATCGCTGATGTTTAACGTTGGGAATTGGTGGGTGGTTGGGGGAGTTTTGGGTGGTTTTGGGTGGTTTTTGAGTGGTTTGAGGGCCTCATTCTGCGGGCGCCTGCTTATGTTAATGCCCAATTACAATTGTTGTTCGCATTTGCTGTTTGCGTTGAAAATTGTATTCTCCCGGGTAATAGGAGAAACGGAATGGGATGGGTAAATATTGCTGAAAGCGAGACAAACATTGAGGGCAAAATTACAAGGGAAAATTTATAAGCCAGCAATGAATGAAATGGGAAAAGCAGGTCACGCACAATATGAAGAGAATATATATAATAAAATAGACGTTAATGCGTTTGGAAAAGCCAATTATTATTGGAAAATAAGTTTAAATGCTGATTGCATTTGCAAAAATTGTGGTGAACAAATTGGCAATTTAAATGCAATCATTTCAATTGAAAAACCTGATCTGTTCAATCCGAACATTTTCTAAAGGCCCTTCTTCACAATAGCGAATTTCCAAAGCCCCCCTTTACGAATTCTATAAAATAATTATTCTAATGATATTTGGTAAAATAAGGGGCTTTAAAATCCAATTGTGCGTGGTTTTCAGAGAACCAAACCACAAGTCCTACGTATGGCACTCTGAAATCGGCTTACATTTAGTAAATTTATGCACTTTAGAAGTTCAATTCCGCGTCACCAGACTACAACTCATGGAAAACTTAAAAATACCTAACATGAAAATGGCTCAAAAATGAATCTACGTTAAACTGACAAATTTGAATGCATATTTTTTGAGAATCCACCCACAAGTCTTTAGAGGTGGGATACCTCTGAGGTGGGATATACATGACATCGGAATAAATTTGATAGAGTTATATATTTTAGAAGTCCAGTTAAGAGACACCATTTGACACATCATCGGAAACTTAAAAATATAAACATGAAAATGGGTAAAAAATTGGTCATTGGTTTCTAAATTCTAATTCTAAAACAAAGACCAAATTATAGAAAGGAAAATTTTCCCCTGTCCCATTTTCAATCTTTCGATTCCGCATTTTGCCTTGCATGCCTCAAAATTTGTTATTTATGAGTTTGCCCATCGACAGACAGCGAATAATTTACAGCATCATAAGAATGAAGCCCACTCCAAAAAAACCTCTATAAACAAAACACTTGGAAATGCACAGGTAATAAACAACAACAACTAATACTACAGCCATCAATGGCAAGAGAAAAAAGAAAAGAAATAAAACTATGCCAGACAAAACAGAAATATAATTTTTGTGCCAAGCGTGGGCAAATCAAAGCCTGAGATCCGAAGGGTTTATACGGAATTGAAAAACTGCACTTGGAACCAAAAAAGGACACCTCGCAGAGGTGTGACAAAGGGGGTTGCGGGGGGAAAAGCTATCGAAAGGACTTCGGCGGCAAATTGAATTGTTCGTCATTGAAGGAAATGGCAAGTGATTGTGGGTAGAAGAATGCTGAATGGAAAGATGAGGTGCTGCGAAATGGCCCAAGGACCACATGCATAAAAGGAACTGCATATACACACACAGACTACACAGGAAAAAAATGTAGAATCACTTTCTGCCCGCTAGTGTGCGATCTACGCGTAAATTAATAACTACAAATTTTGCTAACATTTTTATACTTGCATAATGTCAAATAATAATTGTAAAATATTAAAAAAAAAACATATAAAAATTCTGAAAGTAATAATAAAATGTTTACCAAACAATATTTTTCCATCCTTTAAATATTGTTGCCTGGTAAAGAAAGTACTTTGTAAATCTCTTTGCTTAGCTCGTATCACATTTAATTTATTGGAAAATGTATGCAAAATATTCTTAGCTATAAAAATCATTATTTTTGTCAGTGCTTAGTATGGGAATCTATACACATGGCAACAGTTGGCCCACAAAAGATTTCACAGTCAAAACAAAACCGAATGCCAAAATGAAGACAGCAACTGACAACGGAAATTGAATCGCACTGCTTGTATGTGTGTGTGCGTGTGTGTTGGTGTTTGGGCTGTGTGTGTGTGTGTGTGTGTAAGAGTGGGTGTTTGTGATTGAGTGGGTGTCGCACATTTTCCTTGGATACGCCTTAACTATTCTAGAGCTCGTCGTGCTGGCCAACAATTCCAATCAATGAAAATAATTTTTTATTTTGGTGTGATTCGTAAAACGATTTATATTTGGTTTACTGAATCAGCTGATCATCAGCTGTTCTACGAAAAAGGGACAGTTTGACCCTTGAACCCGCCAACAATTATAGAATATGTGACCGTTTCACTTAAATATGTGATTGCTTATTTAAAGTTTATTTAAGAAATGTTGCCCATAACACTTACAATTTGTATAGCATATTTTTATAGTTTCTTAATAGCTTTTACCTTAAAAGCTTCAAAAAAATCATCAACTATAAACTTTAACTTTATAAATTTCATATCTCGAAACGGAAACTCTCATTTATTGAATTTCAACAAAATTTCACTTTAATAACTTCCCAAATGGCAAACACAGAGAACTCCAGCCAAGTGAAAGTTTGATTCAATAAGGCAAAAACCTCGTGAGGAAAACTCAGGACTTTTCCACCCGTTTGTCCACCACACATACTTTTTTTTCCACACTTTTCCCCTGGATACCACGGGAATGAAATATGCTCGCATTCAATTCACTTCATGTCCTAACCATATTTTGACAACTGTTACCGCAAAAACAGAAAACCAAGAGAAACAACAAAAAGCTCCCAAAAAAAAAAAAAAAAAAAGGCGACTAAAGGGGGATAAACAGAGGGGGGGGAAGGCTTGGAAAGGGAAAACGAAAACCAAAAAAAAAAACTAAAAAAGAAGTAACGGCTTGGCCAGCTGTGGCATCCACTTGTGGTTATTTGTTGTCGGAACTTTTGCTTTCTGCCCACCCCCAAAAAAATCCCCTTCCGTTACAAACTTTACTGCTTTCCATCTTTTTTTTTTTTTTGGTTTTTGGCAATTTTAACCAGCGCTAATGTCTCTGTGTGTTTGTGAGTTTTTGACCAAGGCTTCGAATTTCACGGCATAGGAGCAATCCGTTTTTGCTGGCCACAAAGTTGAACCACAATTTTTGGAAATTTTATTTAATCATTGCCAAAAAAAAGACAGGAAACATTTTAAAAACGTTTTACATGGTCAAGGAAAAAATTTGAAGAATAGTAAATTTCCCAATGACGTTACAGGACTTAGAATTATTTCGACATCAGATGATGCTTTTCACGGCTTTGTTTTAATTTTGCTTTGGAAATGATGTTTATTTGCTTAAGATATGCATATGATTTTCATTTTATTTTCTATGCTTAAGACTTAATCAATTTCTACGTATACGCAATTTGTACTATTTAAACCACTTAGGATATTACGTATACGTATTAAAGGGATAATTATCACAAAACTCGTAAATGTATTTGATTGCCTTTGGTGCATTTTTTCAATAATTAAATAAAACTTGTAACTAATATCTTTTTTTTGGCAATGTTTCCTACTTTAATTCAGCTCTTCATCCTGCAAAATTATTAAGTATACGAAATTTTTTTTTGTTCATTTACAAGATCTTTTTTGTTTTACATTTGCATTGGAGATGTTGTTTTTTTGCTTAAGATATCCGATTTTCTTTTAAGCATCTATAAAGTTACCTAAGGCTTATTCAATTTTTTAGGCACTAAGGATATTACGTATACGTATTAAAGAGATAATTTTCACAAAACTCGTAAATGTATTTGATTGCCTTTGGTGCAGTATTTTAATGATTTGATAAAACTTGTAGCTATCATCTTTTTTTTGGCAATGCTTTACATAGGCTCTTTATCCTGCAAAAATATTAAGTATACGCAATTTTGTTTTTAATTTACAAGATTAGTTCATTTCGAAGTCCCACATAAAATATATTACCCATTTCCCCGCCACGTGCCCAACAGTCATTTATATGTTATGAGTTCTTTGCTTACATCTGTATAATTAATCACATTTTATGGGCTCAATGTCGATTGTCGCTGACATTGTTGCCATATCATATTCGTTCATGTGTGCATGTGGGCTGAGGCGTATGAATGGGCTACGTGTAATTGTTGTCACTTATTCATTGCACAGCAGATAAAATTAATTAGCATATTTGACACTGAAAGACACCGCCCACTTCACCGCAGTTGTGCCATTGGAATTTCCGAGTTTCAAACGCTTCTTTGATCCTCCCTCTTTTTTCCATCCTGTGAGGTCCAAAGTTTTCACAATCTGAAGACTTTCGAATTAAAATTCATGAGGAACCGCAGTCGACGGCTTAAAAATTTCACAATCTCTTTTCATTTTGTTCATTCCCTTGCCCTCGTTGGCCAAAAAAATAAACTTTAAGCTGCAGACAGTCTTTAAAAATGATGTTTATGATAATTATTATTGCATATATATGCACGAGTGAATATATATAAAATTTCTGTTTTGTCCCTCCATCTTTTTGCTGACATATTTTAACAAGTATTTAGAGAGAAGTTGCCCAAACCTCGGACTTTCTTTCTCTTTCTCTCTCTAAACTGTAAAATTCATAGCCATTTTTAAGGGGGAAGCACGAAAAAAAATTGAAGCTGAGAAAATAGATTAGAAATTTTAAAGTACAATACAAAAAAAAAACGAGCTCAACTATTAAAGATTCCTTTAAAAGCTTTAATTTTTATAATTTTCTAGAACCATAAACTTTTTAAGAAAATGTTCTTTAAAATTTTTGGTAATATGTACTTGGTTTTTTTGTGTGTATAGAAGCTGTTGCTGCTGAGGCTGGCAAACTTTTTGGGGCTGGGTGCTCACACAAAACCAAACACAAGCACAGGTGAGTGGGTGGTGCGGTGGGGGGATGGTTGTTTTGGGTGTTTAGAGGTGGCAGCTGGGGAGTTTTGGGTGCTTTGTTGCCCTCCAGGCAAAGGGCAATTTTCAGTTTGAATATTTTAGCTGCTAATTAAAATGTATTCGCGGTTAACAAAACGCGCGCCTCCGCGGCTCCTTTTTGGCCCGAATTCCCCTCCCCCTTTCTACCGTCCCCATTTAACCATCTCCTTTTATAACCCACCCATTTTCCCGCCTATTTTGCCCACTATAATTTTCCTTTCCTATTTTCCAGACAAGGGAGAATGGGCAAAAAGCTTGCGGCAGTTTGAGATGAAGCCGCAAATAAACAGAGAATGTAATTGCATGCAGTAATTTCAAGGAAATTTCCAAAGGGTGAGACATCCTGGAAAATGCAATGACAAAATGCAATGACAAGAGCAGTTGCATGTTGCAACATGAGGCCGGAAATGCTGCTGCCATATTGAATTTGCCCCAGACAAGTTGCTGTTGTCCGGAAATGGAGTTGAGTTCAGTTTTATTGAACTGAAGTGAAGTGGCAGGTGGTTGTGGATCGAGGAGGTTCGAATGTATGTGTGACAGTCTGGTTTGCCGTTCTGCAGTCCTACAGTCCTGCGATTGCAGCCAGGTCGAAGGTTAAGTGCTTGGGCGTAAAGTGGGCGAGGCATGTGACAAAGATGAATACCAATGGCAGTATGATATCTGAGAACTTGATTGCTGCACTTGCACATATCTATAGTTGCAATCCCAAAGAGCTGCAGGCACTTTTCCCATATTAACCTAATCAGCATGGACTTCTAGACCAGACATAACTATGTAAATATGGTCAATAAACTTTACTTTCCGGCTTTAACAAGAAAATAAGCATTTCTTAATCATTACCCTTGGCAAAATCTACTTTAATTAACGTAATAGTTTAAGTTACTTAACCACTTCCAGACGTTATTATCAGAAATCATGGAAAACTGTTTATCAAAAAACGGCAACGGACGATTTCTCAACAATAAACAATCGCTATTCTCAATTATAAACCAACGGTTGCACATTTGATAATAATCTAAGAACCATTTACGATTGAATAAACAAGATTAGAAGGCCATGACTACAAAGGTAAGCTTAAATTGAATAAGATTAGTAAATAGTTGCCCTACGAACATTAATTTTGAACACAAGTTGTTGTGAGTTAAATACGGTTGTGTTTTCTTTAAATTTAATAACACAATATTTTTAAAAAGGAAGTTATTTCTCTGGCATGTTTTCAGGGTGTAATTTCCAAGTAGAGGCCCAGAAATTCCGACAGCTACCGCGAAGCACAAAAGCTGATCTCTGGGAAAAGTGGGTTTAAATGACAGGTAATAGATGGCACACAAAACAGAAAACAGGTAACCGGGTAACAAGCTGCTGGCCATATCTGGTAATGAGTGTGCAACTTCCAGGGACATGGCCTCCAAACATCCCAGTTTGTGCAACTCCGGGGCAGAGCAGCTCATCAAATGTGGCCATGTGGCATTGTGGCAGCCCCTACGACCTGCCACGCCCCCGATTCCCGATTCCCGGTCCGCCTTCCGCTTTCTCATTAACCGCTGCCCGCTCGACTAAAACTCATGAAAGTTCCCTATGCTGCTTACTTTGCAGAGAAAGAAATTGTTTTAACATTAAGTAAAATTTTGTTAGAAAACCTCTAATTAAGAAGCAAGTAATTACAATTACAGGCAGATTTTACTATTGCATCAAAATTTGTATTTAATGATCGAGAGTTTTTAGTTATATTGTTTATTCTCAAATTCACTAATATAATATAAGAATGTATTATTGTATCAACAAAAGTAGTCAGTTGGAATATGATTTTTTCATAGTGTTGGTCTTTTTACAGTCCTGTGCAATTTACCTGTCAGGTAGCATAATGTGCACAATGTACACGAGTATTTCGCAATGTCTCTCTCCTTTTCTCACTCTATATATCTTTCTCTTTCTCTCTTGTGCTCCATCGAGTGTTCAACTCGCATCGCTTGCAAAGTGACATGGCATATTTCAAGGTAAACATTCTGAATTTTGCATATCAAACGCGGGGCAGAGCAAACAGCAAACAGTACAAAAGAAGAAAAGTGGCAAGAAGAAGAGCTCTTACACACACTAATGCACTAGAACTAGTACCAATACCCACACACAGACAGACATAGTCAGTTGGGTTTTCCACGAATTGCTTTGCAGTTGAATGAGCTGAGTGCTCCCCCGTAAGCAAAATGCATCAGCGAAAGGTCTGTCTATGAAAAACCTCCCCCCTCACTCAAAAAAAAAAAAAAACACTACCCAACTACCCCCCAAATTGCACCACCCACTATTCAAACCCCCTCCCAAATACCCACTGCAAACTGTAATTGTATAATTAATGAACGCTGCCCGCCGTCGATGGACGCTTAATGCAAATACTCGGGTGAACTACATGCGGTGCGGATAGTTTCCAAAAACGAAAATTTCAAAAACCGCTCACAACCGGTTCAAGCTGCTGCAATCCCGTCCATCGGCCATCCTCCACCCACAATCCCTTTTCACGAGGGCAGCCCAAGAAATAGTATCGCCCCTTGATGTCAAGGTTCGATACCATGTCTCTTTTTCTTGTTGATTAACCTTTAAAATTAAAAAAGAATTAATATTATTAACTTTAAGATTAACTGCAAAATAATGTGACCTGTTATATTATAAATCTTTATTTTGTCAATAGTCTCCAGTTACACAAATTGTGCTTTATTATACCAGTATATAAATTTGACACAGCCAGTAATTACAGTTACATAAATATATAACGAATTCCTTTGTATACAAAAAATATTTTTGATAAAGGATAAGAATTTCGACGCGAAAATAATAAATATTATATGAAGAATTACAGGTACAAACCGCATGTCGATGCTGAATTTCTTTTTCAATTGAATGTCGAATTAAATACATAACTTTATTGACTAATGAAAGACCGAGAGTAAAAGCAAATTTAAAATGTTTTCAATATTTGCGTGATATCAATTAAAACTATTTTCGTTTCATCTGGCCATGCAAAATGCAGTAATTAATTGGGCAACCCGCTGGTCACAAATTCCATCTCCATTTGGCCGTGTCCAGTGTGTTTGCCTCTCTTTCTAGTCTTCTCTAGCCCTCTCATTCTATCTCTACTCTATCTGTCCTTATCTCCTGCTCTTTCTCCATATATATGCTGCTCTTTCTCCGTCTGTCTCTGTTTACAATTGCCGCCCGCTAATTTATTTGAAAAGCCATTTGTTACCTTTGGCTTGCCTCTGTTTACATGTCCGTCCGGCTGTCTAATTGTCCGTCCGTATTTTCATACCGTCCGGATTTTCTATATACCCACATATGTGTGTGAGTGCCCAGGTTCATACATATATGTTTGCATTTCAGATCTTGGTTGATGTTCGCGCATTACATTTACATTCAAAATTACAATTAGCGTTAATTCAATTTACTGAAAGCAAAGGAAAAACCTAAAGAACAAAAAAAACACAAGAAATCCTCCCCCAAAAAAAACAAAAAACTGTTTGTTAATTGTTTAGATATGTGCATAAAAATATGTGTGTAGACATATGCCAACCCCCAATGGGCTTTATAATCAATTCATTTGCAAAATCCGGACAAGTAAATAATGAGAAAATCGGAGAGAATAAATCGAAAGAAAAGAGAGAGGGCATTTTATTGATACAGATTCAGATCGAACAGCTGCCAATTGCCAAATGCCTCCAGTACTCGATAATCTTATGTACAAGCCAAAGATACACACACATTTATTTAGTGAAAAATCGAGGAAAATCGAGGAAAATGTGTTCGCCTCTGTTTGTGTTTTGTTAAGCTTTAGTAAATACTTGAAAATTTAATGCCGTTTGGCCAATAATTAAGGAAAAAACATTTCCAATAACCCCATATACCCAGTGCCTCATCCCCTTCGTTTTTCTTCTCCCAGAACGGTTTCTTTTGATAATTCGGTCAACAATCTGGCGCATATTTTAAGATATTAATCATACGCACAGTTGGCAAATTTGATTCGGCACGCAGTCAATGAAAATTTAAAGTACGCGGACAAAAAAAAAAGAAAAGACAACACTGCCTTACTCGAGAAAATCTCTATTTCCATTTAACCACAGGAAGCGGCCAAGGGAAAAACCAGTTGGAGAATGGGAGAACAAACATCAATGAACAATTAATGTGAAGACAAGTTCCGAAAAAAATGGGGAAAGAAGTGAGTGAGAAATGGGAATGGCAAAAGAATGCAAAATCGAATTGTAAACACTGTGTTCGATGATGGCACACAAAGCCCAAGGAAAACCATTAAGAAAGCATCGGACAAACAAAAGGCAAAAGGAAAATACTGAAGGGCCGATAAAAAAATTTGTGAAAACCAAGGTTGTGGCTTAAAATATTTCAGCATGGAGTCCCTGCAGGGATAAATTCTGTCTTGTTCTATTTTTATATCTTTTGCGAGTCTTTTACATTAAAAGTCTATTAAAGCAATACAATTTAATTTCAAACCAAACTGTTTGTATGCAATTGATAAACATTTTTTTGTCCAACAAAAGTACACGTTTGAAATGAATAATAAATGTATTTGTTATGCTCAAGGCCATAAGCAAACCCCTTTTTTCATATTATTATGAAAACTAATACCAAACATTTATTTTACGTATACGTAATATTTAAGAGTCTATCTAAGACTTTAAACTTATACTTTTAAATAAACAACCACCCTCTTTTGAACAAAGGTGAACAAACCACCAACAAATAAGTGAAAAGTTCTGCAAGTATTTAATCTCCTATTCAACATTTAAATCCAACAAATTATTTATAAATTATAATAAATATCTCTAAAGGTCTCTTGGCACTTTCTTTTTGCAATGGCAACCTGTTAAATTATTTAAACTTGTTTTCGCCACAATTTTATTCTCAAAATCCCCACCTACAACGATGCGTATGCGCGATATTCTTTAAAATCATGTCCCATCGGAATTTTCACTCACCTTTTATCGCTTCGAAGGCCTTTTAGTTAGTTGTTGTTGTTGTTGTTTACTTTGGATTTTCTCCTTTTCCGCTTCGCTTTTCAAAAACTTTTCGCTTGCTTTGTTTTAATTTCGATTTTGGTTTTTTTCGAATATCCAATCCGTATTCAGCTTGATGTTGTCTTTTATCTGGTGTCTCTGCCAAAGTCACAACAATAACCGAAAAAAAACAACAAACATTGGGTTTTAATGGGGTGTGAGGGAGCATGTGTGTGCGTGTGCGATAGAGATCGCCATATATATATATACATAGAACTATATAGAATTTCAAAACAAAAGTTGCGCGCCCAGGAAGTCCACGATTGTTGATTGTTGTTGCTGTAAATCGCCCGTCGGCGTTCGATGCCAAAATACCTCGTCGTACCGAAAAAAACACATTCCAAACACAAACACAAAAACTATTTTCCAAAAAAAAAACAAATCGGGAATTAACGGAATTACATTCAAAAAAGAAATTTAAAACAAGATTTTATTCACGATTTTATTTATTTATTTATTGAGCATCAACCATTAAAAATTAAATGTGAATAATAAAGACCACTTCTATTCATTCTTTAAAAAAATAAATATTTAGTAAGCACTTTATTGTCTATTAATTATTTTCAAATTGAAGGTTATGGGAAAAATCACATGAAAGACACATGGTTCCGTATAAGTGAAGTATTCCCAAACCTTAAAACGGGAAATTTATAAGTTTGTAAGTTTGAATATAAAAATAAGAAACAAAGATTTTCAATAATATCACATCGTTTATTATTTCTTTTTTTATCAAAGCAGTATTAAATTGGTTGGGAATGTTTAAAAACAAAAACGTCTTAGGAAATTTTAATACAAAAATAGATTAAGGCGATTGTCACAAGAAAAATATACTAATCAAAATTTATTAATTGTAAACTCAAACAAAAACAAGAAACCACACCGTATCCTTTCAAAGCCATTCAATTTTCTAGAACATTTTCAAAAAGATCTCTCATTTTCTTTTGATTGTCAGGCACTTTAATGTATTTTGTTTTATTCGTAAATCAACTCAAAAAAAGTTTTAAAAAAATTGCAAATTTTCTTTGTTTTTTTATAGTCACGCACTAATTTATGTTTATTTATTTAAAACTTGAATGCCAACGGTATTTAGTATGGTTGCTCCTCTAGTATTTTATTTAATGGGTGTGTGTTTAAGTGGGTGGTGTGTATATCGTATCGCTGGGACTCCAAGAACTACAACAACGCAGTG
Source organism: Drosophila kurseongensis (assembly GCA_018153305.1). Taxonomy (NCBI): domain Eukaryota; kingdom Metazoa; phylum Arthropoda; class Insecta; order Diptera; family Drosophilidae; genus Drosophila; species Drosophila kurseongensis. The sequence goes on from JAECXX010000141.1 coordinate 4,753,035, forward strand.
TTATCCGCTCGGAGGCTGAACGCCTACTGGATGTTTGGATGTTGCACGCGCCGAAAGCTTCCGCAGAATGTGCCGTTACGTTTGCCAAAGCACGCAACGCGTCGGCAGCGTCGTCGGCAGAGCGGCGGCAGCATCGATGGCAGCGACGAGCCCGAACACGAACGGACACGACCGAAATACCGGACTGGACTCGGAAACTCAGGGGAGATTTCATCAATCTAGCCTGCTGAAAGTATCATTTAGAACATTACAAATTTAAGATTAACAAAAATATTTTCTTTTTTTTTTTTTTTGTATTTACAACTAAGGTAAGTGCTTGTTTATTTAAAAGTACATTTACGGTTGTTACAATAAGTTTGATGAATTACATTTTGAAGTTTTTACGCATTTTTATAGATTTCCTGTTCAAAGGTTTATGATAAATACATTTGGCCAAGGGAATTTCAGCCTTAAAATATACGTTTGTGAGTATGACTATTTGTTTATGTTAGTGGTTCCAAACTTTCAATTGTTTTTTAATTTATTGACATGGCCACCTAGTACGTTGCGGTGGTTACTTACAACCAACTTTCAATGCGCACGCACCCGAGTTTAAAAGCGAACTAAAAGAAAGAAGACAAGCAATTAAGCGATGTGCGCATGGCAACTAACTGGAATAGTTCCGTTCAAGGGCTGCTCAAGATTGCCGTCCCTTTCGGTTTCCCCAACACACTTTGCTCTCAATTTGTAAATAGTGAAATAGTGATCAAGATAACACAATTTCAAAGCAATATTAAAATAATTTTTAATATATTTTTTTTTTTTCTTAAATGTTACACATATATAGGATTTCTTCATCTGCAGAAATTTAAAAACTCCTTCTTCCAAAAATAAGGGATTTTTTCGAATTTGAATTTGCCACAGCTAACTGGCCTCTTCCGTTAATTGCATTTTCGCCAGGCGGACGTCCAAAAGCGCAGCGCCTTCGCCCTGATCCATAAAACATATCTGCCTGAATAATTCAAGGCAAATATAACGCAGTCTACACGCGACTCCTCCCAAAAACTCTACACGCCCTTGCTTACGCACTCCGCACAGTGGGCGACTTCGCCAGTATAGCCTGCAGAAAATAATATATCCAGCAAATATCATAATTTGTTACACCATTTTCGTGATATTTTAAAGATTTTTGGCAGAAAATTAAAGAATAATACTTAAATATAATACCATTTAATTTAACACATGCTGAGATGCTTACATTTTATTAAGGAAAATTAAACGATTAAGATTACCACAAATTCTATAGTATACACCAATTTAATGGAATATTTACTTTTCGTTCTTAAGGTATTGATGCAGGTACGCCGAATGGACCCACTGTGCTCAGGTGTTCTCTGTGTAGACTTTCCACGAAGAGTGTGGCGCTGCTGGGGTGCTACCCTTCCAGTCGGGTTCTCCTTTCCGACTTCCCTTCGCCTTCCAGTCGGCCTCGTGTGCTAACAAGTGGAAAGCAACAGTTGAAATGAATTAAAACTTTCGACGCTCCTCGTTTCTCGACGTCGCCGCGGGCAGAGACGCCGACTCTGACGCCGACAGCGCAGCCAGCTTCATGTGTTGCTTCCCTTTTTGCTTTTCACCTGCTAAATTTAGTGGGTGGTTTTTGGTGGGTGGCTGGGCTAGTAGGTGGTGGTCGCCTTTCCGTTAGCTGTTGCTTTTTCCAGCCAACACACTGTTGCTCTCGCTGAGACGTCTGTTTTTTTTTTTTTTTGGGAGGGAGGTTTCGGTGGTTTTTGGGGGGGTTTTGCGAGGCGGATTGCTTTGGTCCCGTTAAGCAGCAACTAATTTTTGTTAATCACACCTTAATGACATGAACTTGACACCATTCCATTGCCTATCCCTCGATTTCCATAAATTAGGCAATCAAATAGACAACGTGATGTGGTTTAATGCACCGCAAACAAAATATGATGCATTTAAGAATACTAAATAATAGTATAACATACATACATACACACATAATTCTACATACCATACAAATTGATCATTTTGTATTTGATATATGTACATATTTATTTATTTAAGCAAGGTTTTACAAAAATATGTAGACTGAAGTTATCCGCTAAAGTTTGCATGGGTGAATCAAAACAAAAAACTAAATTCAAAGCTATTTGCCATCATTGTTTTAACTATTATTAGATAAGAATTATATATGTGGCAGATCATAAAAAACACCCTTTTTTGGCAGTGTGTGTCTGTTTGAGCGACACTTAATTACAATGTGCCAGCTTAAGGGCAACTACACAAACAACTGCAAATATAAAGTGCAGCCCGCAGCAATTGCAGCACACACACACACACACACACATTCAAATACACACACTCACGCATGCACGCATTGATTTTAATGAGTTGGCAGGCGACAAAGGAAACCAAATCGTTTTGACAGCCAGTCGAATAAATCAACATTTTTATGCACATTTTTCCTGATTTATGGCACAACATTAAAGCGAATTTGTGAAAAATTACTGGCAATTAATAGACTTGTTCAAACTCAATAGTTTTGCAAGCACTTAATAATAATTACGTGTGCTTGGATCATTATTTTTATTTTCATTGCCTTTAAATAATCTTGAAAAAAAACGAAAATGACGAATGTAAATATTATTTGGAAATTTTCTAGATGTTTTTTTGAGAACAACACAATTTTTTTAGAGTCTAACATTCTCTTTATTCGCATTAAAAAATATAAGCCAAAAAAGAAAAGCCATCATTTGTGGCACTAAGAATAAGATTGATTAATAGTGTTTTATGTTATAAAACTAAATTAACATAAAAACGTAAAATAATATCCAATAGCCAGTATCTTGAATCTTTTTCACCTTGGGATTATTAGAAATCTAGATAAGTGAGTGATAATAGACTGACCTACTCCCAGATGAGATGCATCATCATTAGCTGCGTGATAAGCAGAAACAGCAACGTTCCCAATCTGCTGGCCTCCACTGTGGTGGCTCCACCATCCGCATATTCATCGAAATAGTTGCCATATATGGCGAAGGTCATTAGCTGGCTATGTGGCTGTCGCAGTTCCATCTTAATCCGGGTTAGATTATCCGTTTCCTCCGTTGACCAAATTAATTGAGATGGTTGCAAGGCATAGAGATTGGAAAAGCTGAGAGTGCTGGGCGAAATGAGGCGTCGTGGTTTCCGAACAAACTCCCCCAGGATCTGCAGTTTAGTGAAGATGACTCGGTTTCCTTGCTCTTCGCTGATTAGCCCACAGCTTTGCACATTGGAACTGCTGCAGGAAAACAAACCACATAGCCGGATGGCACTGTACTGCTCCTCCTCGTAGCGCCTTTCCCCCACCCATACACCCAGTCGATAGTAATATCCTGATAGAGTTTCCTCCAAATCCTCCAGAGTCCAACTGATCTGGAATTCACAGCACAAATCCTTCTGGCAGATCCTTTTGTTCACCGAACTTCCTTTGACCATGGGCAATTCCCAGGTGGCGAATTTCTCCAGTTCCGGTTGCTGCAGGAGTTTTAGCTTCGTGGGAGCCGCCATTTCCGGTTCCAAAGTCTCGTCCAAGAGCAGTTGCTCGTCGGGATCGAGGGGAACTTGAGCCAGGAGCAACTTCCTTTGACCCTCCGTCTCCTCGGTGATCATCAGACGGGCCAAGGCACCATGTTCACCCGCATAAATCCCACTGCCACTTATTCCCGCCAGCGGAATACTTGCTCCGGAGGCCAGGAGATTCACCCGGTTGGCCCAGGCCCATCCCTGCTGCAATTGGGAAGCTGAAAAAAGAATACATGTCAATAAAATCTCTAAAATATTAACTTTAAAACTAAGCGAGAAAACTAAGCCAGACTTTAGCCCATAACACGGCAAAAATTATCTTATTATAATCGAAAAGTTAGTATATTTAATGGGTATTTTAGTAATCATTTTAGACAACATTTTAATGGTTAACTTCTATATGTTGAACTTCCCTATTTGTATTAAATTTCTATCTAACCTGTGAGAAAAGGCAGCTCCGAGTTGAACATTTTGGTGACGATCACATGGCGGATGCCCAATCGCTCCACCAAATCCTGAGCCGGCGTATAGAAGAGCATATCGAAGCAGATGAAATGACCGAAGGTCACATTGAAGTCGGTTTTGAAGGTGGCCAGTTCCGGGAATTCAGTTCGGTTAGTGGAGGGTTCCAAGTAGAGATTCCACTTTCTGTAGCGAGAAACCACAGCTCCTTGTCGATCGAACACTACGTTGGTGTTATAGACGACATAACCTCTGTTGGAGCAGGTTATTCCCGAAGGACAATTCTCCGGAGCCCGTTCCTTGACATTTATAACGAGGTAGGTGTTATATTCCCTGGCGGCACAGGCCAGTCGCCTCAAGAACGGTTCTATTTCGGGATCATCATCGGGCCGTTCGTCACATAAACTTTGTGCTGTGGACTCCGGCACCGCTGTCAAAGTGACCACACTATTCAAGGTGGCCTCTGGGAAAACAATAATATCCGTAGTGCCATTGCCGGAGGCCATCAGTTCCAGATAACCAAGCAGATTCTCCTCCAACAGCTGTTGCGAAGTACCGCCCATTATCGCCGGTCGAAACTCTGCCACACCAGCTGTGAAAAATCCAAGGTGTCCATCGTCGTTATTTGCCACAACAACCGGCGAAACCGCAACACTGAGTAGCCACAAAAATCGACAGAGGAGTCCGAACATGGTGTGCAAAGATCAACGATCGCAAGCCGACTAATCCCAACCGGTTTTATTCGTTTCGTTCCAGCTCTCCTATACATACACAAATATATATGTATACACATTTCCCACGCCATATCAGCTAACGGCATCGACTGATTGTTTGTTTCTAACTATGTATCTGTCGAGATTTTATATCTAATCGGTTAAATAGGTAATCAGGCGATTTGTTTTGTCAGGTAATTCACACGTGCAAAGGTTTTTTAAGGCGTTTGGTGAAGTAGAATTTTGGGCTGAAAACAGGTAACTAAATACCCTTTTCAATACTTACTCATAACTAATACTCTAATAACAGGTTTTTATAATGCGATTTAGCAGACACATCCTTTCTGTAGAACCTATTTCACTATATATTTAATCAAGTCCCTGTTTTTCTATATTCTTACTTTAAAAACATTGGTTAATGAATTAGCCATTTGTAAAGCATGCTTGTTTTTACATTCCGTAATGCTTTAAAACATTTCCTCAGACTTTATTTTATTGAAAACCCAAATAATATTAAAATGTCCAGAAGATAAGTTTTGTTTCAAAATTACATAAGTATTTTATATAGTTCTTCAGCTTCAGCTTTGAATGCCCCATAGGATTTTAGTAGTTACTAGATCCTCCTTATAATTTTGGATTCTTATAACCGCAGGCCAGTTGCTCCTCGATGGTGCCCACACCAAAAGTGCAATCATTATTGTAGTAGTTACCATAAATCGCAAAGGTCAAGAGGTTGCTGACCTCCTGCGATTCCCTCAGGGCAAATCGGACCTGGTGGCTAGAAAAAAAACAAATTAGTTAGAATATATTCCCGGCAGATCCCATCTTACCTCTCTTCGGAGGGTTGTTGTTGTGCCCATTCGAAACTTTTGGGCTCCAGAGGCAGAAGATTATCGAGGAGGGTGTCGGGGAACAGAAGGAACTCCCGTGACTCTGGATAGGTGACCCGAATCTCCAGCCGGGTAAAGGTCACCAGAGGCTGCTGAAGGTCAGGCAGCAGCTGACCACAATCATCTATAGAATCCCCGGAACAGGTGAACAATCCACAATTGCGTACATAATTCACATCTAGTCGTTTTGCATTACGCCAACCTTCAAAAATGCCAATTCTATAGCTATAGGAACTTTGGTTCCCCACGGGATCTACCAAGGATCTCCAGGCCAAATCGAAATAGCAGCAGAAGCCACCATGACATAGAATCTTGTTGAGATTCCCACTCTTTCCCGATTCTATTGGCAGCTCCTCGCTCCTGAAATTCTCCAGATAATCACGCTTTATGTTGAAACTCGAGTTGGTGGCCACCTGGCGAGTGAGATCCCTTTTCATCCGCCTTCTGCTCTTGTATTTGGGCACCCGGGCCACATATATAGACCGCTCTCCGGAATCCTGACGCATCACCCTCTTCAATGAGCCACTGCGTCCTTGGTAAATCCCCGAACCACTAGTTCCCATGGTTGGATCACTCGCCCCAGCCGCCAGCAGATTCACATCGTTTGCATAGGACCAACCCATTTGAATCTGAACAGCTATTTTATTGAAAAAAGGTATAGAATTTAAGAATATTAGCTATGGTTTTTTAATGATTTATATATATATTGAATACGATCCAACCAATTAAACTTACTTAATAACTAATAATTGCTTAAAAAACATTCTCAAAACGAAGTTTAAATAAGTAAACAACTATAAATATCTACAAATTTGTGACTACTACTTGCTGAGTACAAATGTGTGTAATAATAAATAAGTAATTATAATTACAAAGTAACTTTGTGTTTTTCCTCAATTTCGATTTAAATATTGAAAGACCCGATTAAAAACCTCAACCACTTGAGTGTTGTACGCTGAACATGTTGTATGGAGGGTACTTTATCTCAAGAGTTTTGTGAGAGCCATTAATTAGCAACCGCTAATTGAACTGACCCACTTTCTATCTGACTCACCTGTGAGAAATGGCAGCTGGGAGAACCACATGGCCGGGTAGACAAAGTCCGTGACTCCTTGATCCACGAGCTGATGGGCGGGAGTATAAAACAGGATGTCGAAGCAGATAAAGTGTCCGAAGGTGACCCCAAAGTCCGTCTCGAAAGTGCTCAGTTCCGGCAAGAAGGTACTATTCTTGGGCTCGCCATAAAGATGAACCTTTCGGTATCTGGACACCACCACTCCCTGACGATCGAAGACCACATTGGTATTGAACACATTCAGTCCGTTCGAGGCACATGGTCTCGTATCCTCTGGGACATCCTCGCACTTTTGCTTCTCTGTCAGATTAATCACGATATATTTACTGGCATTGCGGGCCGCACACGATAGGGTCACCAGAAAATGCTCGTAGTAGGTTGCATTCGGATCACTTAAGCAGGGATTTATCTGATCTTCGGGATTGGGTACAAAGCTCGTATTACCCATATCGTTGAGCGTGCTCTCTGGGAAGACAATAATGTCCGTAGGACTGGCATTTTTCGACTGAATGATCTCCAAATAGGCGCCTAGATTATCGGACAGGAGATTCGATGGTTGGAACTCCACCACACCAGCTGTATAGAAATCCTTCTTTAAAAGTGAAGCCTGGAAATCCACAAAAAAATAGGAATTAGTCTATTTTTATTTAGTTTCCGATCGGAAGACACCCACCTGATGACTTAACCCTAGGGTTATGCAAAAAAGGAAAAAACCCAAGAAAGATTTGGCCATGCTCTTTGCTCACTTAGATATTGGTAAATGACTTGCCAACTTCCAAACTTGGCTGTTTTATAGTAGTTCTTAGGAAGAGATGGGTTTATCTTATCTGCCAAAAACCAGTCGAAAACCTATTTCTGTCTGTACCTGTTCGATTATGTGGTTATTTGACAATCAAATTAACTAAAGAGACAAAAATAAATGGCTAAATGTTGTTTACCATTAAAGTCGGACATTGTCCCCAACAATAAGGAAACAACAATCTATAATTAGCATTTTACAAGTTTATCAATTGTTCTCGTAACCTAAAGTATATATCAATCTGATAGACTGGTATTATCAACTAGGCAATTACCTTATCACTGATCGTGATATTTCGATGGACGATTTTTGAATTTTATACAGTTTAAATATTAAATGATTTCAACTAAAGCCAACTTTTAGGCAGTTGCGATTCCCAACTACTAAAAATGAAAACACTCCATGGTCGAGTGCCTTAAAAGTGAAGAAGAAACTTAATATGCGCAAAATTTATTTAATCACTATTATGTGATTTTTATAAGGGCCCAAAAGGGACCATTAGACGGCTTGCTGCCCTATTTTAATGGCATCCACCACCTTCAAGTATTCGGGATAGTCATAATGATAGTACGGGCAAGAGAGCGAGTTGGCCGATAACTTTTCCAGTTTCTTCGAATTTGATTGCTTAAGTGCTTTTTTGAGAATTGTTTTTTGAGTCACATAAAATTCTAAGCATTTTTCATTTTTCTGTTGGGGAATAATGCTATCCAATTCCTCTATACGATCTGAGATTTGCAGCTCCAAAATCGAACGTTCAATATTGTAAGATTCAAAGCCAAATCGAATTGCGAATTTCTCGGCTAAATCGGTTCCATTTTTGTTCACTACTGAACGAATTCTTGAAATCCAGTTGAGAAACTCGGTGTTATCCTGCCAGTGACCGGTAAAATTCTCCAGAAAAGTCTTTAGCTTATCCGTTACTTCTTTATTAATTTCGGCCAGAGGATCCTGTAAAATATATTTACATGTTTTGGGTTCAAAAACTAAAAGACGTTATACTTTCCGATGCTCCTTGAGCGATTACAAGGCTCAGGAGAAAAAGGCTCCATTTCCAAATCATGTCCTTAGTTTTGGAAAGTAATACAGACTTGCAAAAAATGAGCTCTCGATATTTAACCAAGTAAAACGGCCCTATATATATAGTCGTCTGAAATACTTGGTATGTCCTAATTTAGATAAGCCTTTCTTGTAAAATTCCGTAAATTGGTAGCTTAAAATTTATATTTAGTTTATTTCATTAACATTCCTTATTTTCATTGTTATCTATATACCTATTTGTTATAGGAAGATACAATTTTTACTGATGGTTATTACATAACTTAATAAAATGTAATTTAATAAGCAGCGGTCTAGTGTCTTAACTGTTTGGGGTTAAAATGTATTACGTACATAAAGCGCTTATGATAACTTTTTTGAAACTGCTTTGATTTGCAAAATCTTTAGAGTATATAAGGATGTTGTTAATATCAAAGTAAATTACTAACAGTAATACATTTTTTATTGAATTTTTTATGTAAAAATACTGTTAGTATCGAGCAATAAATGTAGTAATAAAAAAAATGTAATCCAACAGTATGTGGATCTTAAGATAATTGTATAAAATCAGCGAAAATATATACTTGATTTAGTCAAGACTCGTTCTTCTGTGGATATACACTTTGATCTCATTAAGCCCTGGTCCAGGTGATAACCAGGATAACCAGTGGCATCGTTAGCCATCCCCCAAGGATTGTCAATCCAGAAGATCCGCTCCTGTATCCGCAAGCCAGCTGCTCCTCCTCGGTGCCGTCGCCAAAAGTGCATTCGTTGTCATAGTAATTACCATAGATGGCAAAGGTCAACAGGTTGCTAACCTCCTGCGATTCCTTGAGCGCAAAGCGAACTTCGTGGACGTAGCTAATACATATATAAAATTAAGATTTTGGTTTGAAAATTGCATCCTAGATATCTTACCTGTCTTCATGGGGCTTCTGCTGCGACCATTCAAACTGATTGGGCTCCAAGGGCAGCAGATTATCCAGCAGAGTGTCGGGGATCAGCAGGAACTCCCGCGACTCCGGATAGGTGACCTCGATCACCAGGCGCGTGAAAGTCACACGGGGCTGCTGAAGACCACCCTCGGTGGGCAGCAGCGTGCCACAATCATCGATAGAGTCCCCGGAACAGGTGAACAATGCACAATTACGGATGTAATTGGCATCCACATTCTGTTCGTTTCGCCAACCATCGTAGGTGCCCAACCGATAGCTATAGTAGCTACCATTCTGCACCGTACTCTCCAGGGATCTCCAGGCTATATCGAAGTTACAGCAAAAGCTCCCTTGGCAGATTGTTCTATTGATGGTGCCACTAATTCCTTGGTCTATCTTCAGCAAATCAGACTCATAGTTCTCCAGATAATCCCGCTTCATGTAGAAACTTGTGCTTGAGGCCACCTGTCGCGTTTTGATTTCCGGAGTACTCCTCCTAACACGTTTTTGGAGGGATCTACTGCGGGTATACTTGGGCACCTGGGCCACATAGATACTCCTCTCACCGGAGTCCTGCCTCATAACACTGGTCAAAGTACCAGAACGTCCATGATATATTCCCGAACCACTATTTCCAATGGAGGGACGACTGGCTTCAGATGCCAAAAGATTCACATCGTTGACATAGGCCCAACCCTGTTGGATCTGCACAGCTTTTAAAGAAAATATACAAAAAGTAAACTGTGATAATTTTCAAAGCTAAAGTAATAATTCTACACAATGTAGCAGGCCAATAACATGAGTTACGCTCTCTCGAAAGAGCATGTTACTCTTTCAAGAGAGCACCTCTCTGCGAAAACGGGGGTTGAAAGCAAGCTGCCTGCGAGCAGTGAGATCACTGGGTTATGAGAGCGCAACAGAAGAGGATACAAAAAGACAAGCAGATTTAAGAAAACTAAACGAATGTAAATTAAGCTTAAACTAAATAAACTAAAGACGCAAAAATAATAAATAATTAAAAATAAAAACATCCTGATAGAACACGGGCTTTGAAATCTATTTGATTCCTCTTGCTCTGAAGAGTTCGCGAATAATAAGTTCTTTAGTTTTATTACACACTTGTGTAGGTGTAGGCACTTCGTCTTGAGAGGATGCGAAGGCCCTCAATTAGCAATCGATTGGCCGTGATAAGAGACACATGTCAATAAACTAGCCCCACTTTCTTTATCCCCAAAACGAGTATGTCTCACCTGTAAGGAAGGGCAGTTGGGAGAACCACATGGCCGGGTAGACAAAGTCCGTGACTCCTTGATCCACGAGCTGATGGGCGGGAGTATAGAACAGGATGTCGAAGCAGATGAAATGCCCGAAGGTGACCCCAAAGTCCGTCTCGAAAGTACTCAGTTCCGGCAGGTAAGTGTTGTTATTGGCCTCGCCGGAGAGATGCACCTTTCGGTATCTGGAGACGACCACTCCCTGACGATCGAAGACCACATTGGTATTGAACACATTCAGTCCGTTCGAGGCACATGGTCTCGTATCTTCTGGGACATCCTCGCACTTTTGCTTCTCTGTCAGATTAATCACGATATATTTACTGGCATTGCGGGCCGCACACGATAGGGTCACCAGGAACTCCTCGTAGTAAGTGGCATTCGCGTCACTCAAACAGGGATTTATCTGATCCTCGGGATTAGGAACAAAACTCGTATTACCCATATTGTTGAGGGTGCTCTTTGGGAAGACAATAATATCCGTTGAGCTGGCATTTTTCGACTGAATGATCTCCAAATAGGCGCCTAGATTATCGGACAGGAGATTCGATGGTTGGAACTCCACCACACCAGCCGTATAGAAATCGTTATTTAAAAGTGAAGCCTGGAAATCCACAAAAAAAATAGGAATTAGTCTATTTTTATTTAGTTTCCGATCGGAAGACACCCACCTGATGACTTAACCCTAGGGTTATGCAAAAAAGGAAAAACCCCAAGAAAGATTTGGCCATGCTCTTCGCCCACTTAGATATTGGTAAATGACTTGCCAACTTCCAAACTTGGCTGTTTTATAGTAGTTCTTAGGAAGAGATGGGTTTATCTTATCTGCTAAAAACCAATCGAAAACAAATTTCTGTCTGTACCTGTTCGATTGTGTGGTCACTTCACAATCAAATTAACTAAAGAGACAAAAATAAATGGCTAAATGTTGTTTACCATTAAAGTCGGACATTGGCCCCAACAATAAGGAAACAACAATCTATAATTAGCATTTTACAAGTCTATCAATTGTTCTCGTTACCTAAAGTATATATCAATCTGATAGACTGGTATTATCAACTAGGCAATTACCTTATCACTGATCGTGATATTTCAATGGAAGATTTTCGCATTTTATACAAACACTTTAAATATTAAATGATTTCAACTAAAGCCAACTTTTAGGCAGTTGCGATTCCCAACTACTAAAAATGAAAACACTCCATGGTCGAGTGCCTTAAAAGTGAAGAAGAAACTTAATATGCGCAAAATTTATTTAATCACTATTATGTGATTTTTATAAGGGCCCAAAAGGGACCATTAGACGGCTTGCTGCCCTATTTTAATGGCATCCACCACCTTCAAGTATTCGGGATAGTCATAATGATAGTACGGGCAAGAGAGCGAGTTGGCCGATAACTTTTCCAGTTTCTTCGAATTTGATTGCTTAAGTGCTTTTTTGAGAATTGTTTTTTGAGTCACATAAAATTCTAAGCATTTTTCATTTTTCTGTTGGGGAATAATGCTATCCAATTCCTCTATACGATCTGAGATTTGCAGCTCCAAAATCGAACGTTCAATATTGTAAGATTCAAAGCCAAATCGAATTGCGAATTTCTCGGCTAAATCGGTTCCATTTTTGTTCACTACTGAACGAATTCTTGAAATCCAGTTGAGAAACTCGGTGTTATCCTGCCAGTGACCGGTAAAATTCTCCAGAAAAGTCTTTAGCTTATCCGTTACTTCTTTATTAATTTCGGCCAGAGGATCCTGTAAAATATATTTACATGTTTTGGGTTCAAAAACTAAAAGACGTTATACTTTCCGATGCTCCTTGAGCGATTACAAGGCTCAGGAGAAAAAGGCTCCATTTCCAAATCATGTCCTTAGTTTTGGAAAGTAATACAGACTTGCAAAAAATTAGCTCTCGATATTGAACCAAGTAAAACGGCCCTATATATATAGTCGTCTGAAATACTTGGTATGTCTCAATTTAGATAAGCCTTTCTTGTGATATTCCGTAAATTTTTCCGTTTAAGATTTATATAGTTTATTTCATTAACATTCCTTGTTTTCATTGTTATCTCCTATTGTTATAGAGAAGTATAACATTTACTGAAGGTGTAATATTTAGACGATACCTTAATAAGACTTAAGTAAATAAGCAGCTGACTTGTGTCTTAACTGTTCAGTTATAAAAATAATTGCGTACATAAAACGCTTTTTAAATAGTTTATACCAAAAGCACCATTCTTGAAATCGCTTTGATTTGCAAACAGTTTAGGGTACATATGAATGTTGTTATACTAACCAAATGCTATCATCATTAATCAACGTACATCAAAGTATTTTACTAACAGGGTAAAAGCATATTTTATTGAATTGTAATTATAAAAATACTGTTAATATCGAGCAATAGATGTAGTAAAAAAAAAAATAACCCAACAGTATGTGGATCTTAAGATAATTGTATAAAATCAGCGAAAATATATACTTGATTTAGTCAAGACTCGTTCTTCTGTGGATATACACTTTGATCTCATTAAGCCCTGGTCCAGGTGATAACCAGAATAACCAGTGGCATCGTTAGCCATCCCCCAAGGATTGTCAATCCAGAAGATCCGCTCCTGTATCCGCAAGCCAGCTGCTCCTCCTCGGTGCCGTCGCCAAAAGTGCATTCGTTGTCATAGTAATTACCATAGATGGCAAAGGTCAACAGGTTGCTAACCTCCTGCGATTCCTTGAGCGCAAAGCGAACTTCGTGGACGTAGCTAATACATATATAAAATTAAGATTTTGGTTTGAAAATTGCATCCTAGATATCTTACCTGTCTTCATGGGGCTTCTGCTGCGACCATTCAAACTGATTGGGCTCCAAGGGCAGCAGATTATCCAGCAGAGTGTCGGGGATCAGCAGGAACTCCCGCGACTCCGGATAGGTGACCTCGATCACCAGGCGCGTGAAAGTCACACGGGGCTGCTGAAGACCACCCTCGGTGGGCAGCAGCGTGCCACAATCATCGATAGAGTCCCCGGAACAGGTGAACAATGCACAATTACGGATGTAATTGGCATCCACCTGCTGTTCGTTTCGCCAACCATCGTAGGTGCCCAACCGATAGCTATAGTAGCTACCATTCTCCACCGTACTCTCCAGGGATCTCCAGGCTATATCGAAGTTACAGCAAAAGCTGTCTTGGCAGATTGTTCTATTGATGGTGCCACTTATTCCCTGGTCTATCCTTAGCAAATCAGACTCATAGTTCTCCAGATAATCCCGCTTCATGTAGAAACTTGTGCTTGAGGCCACCTGTCGCGTTTTGATTTCCGGAGTACTCCTCCTAACACGTTTTTGGAGGGATCTACTGCGGGTATATTTGGGCACCTGGGCCACATAGATACTCCTCTCACCGGAGTCCTGCCTCATAACACTGGTCAAAGTACCAGAACGTCCATGATATATTCCCGAACCACTATTTCCAATGGAGGGACGACTGGCTCCAGATGCCAAAAGATTCACATCGTTGACATAGGCCCAACCCTGTTGGATCTGCACAGCTTTTAAAGAAAAGATCAACAAAATAAGACATCTTTGTAAACTATGATCATTTTCAAAACTAAAGTAATAATACGACAATAGGGTTTTAAAGTCTAGTTAGTTCCTCTTGTTCTATAGAGTTCGCGTGGAATGAGATCATTAGTTTTATTACACACTAGTGTAACTCTTTTCTAAAAAGCCACTGAGACAAGGCTAAGTGTATAATTACATGTCATAGCTTTACTGCTTAATTGCCTGCCATTAATGACTTTGTAGTCTTTACAAGCTGAATCCAAAGAAAAACACCGTAAACCCGATTATTTTTCGCTGTGCATAATCGGTTGGAGGCACTTCGTCTTGAGAGGTTGCGAGGGCCATCAATTAGCAATCGATTGGCCGTGATAAGAGACACATGTCAATGAACTAGCCCCACTTTCTTTATCTCGCACACGAGTATGTCTTACCTGTAAGGAAGGGCAGTTGGGAGAACCACATGGCCGGGTAGACGAAGTCCGTGATCCCCTGCTCCACGATGAGCTGATGGGCAGGCTGGTAGAACAGGATGTCGAAGCAGATGAAGTGCCCGAAGGTGACCCCGAAGTCCGTCTCGAAAGTACTCAGTTCCGGCAGGTAGGTGTTGTTCTTGGCCTCGCCGTAGAGATGCACCTTTCGGTATCTGGAGACCACCACTCCCTGACGATCGAAGACCACATTGGTATTGAACACATTCAGTCCGTTCGAGGCACATGGTCTCGTATCCTCTGGGACATCCTCGCACTTTTGCTTCTCTGTCAGATTAATAACGATATATTTACTGGCATTGCGGGCCGCACACGATAGGGTCACCAGGAACTCCTCGTAGTAAGTGGCATTCGGATCACTTAAACAGGGATTTTTCTGATCCTCGGGATTGGGTACAAACGTTGTGGAGCCCACGGAGTTTAGCGTGCTTTCGGGGAACACAATAATGTCGGTGGCACTGGCATTTTCAGAGTGTATTATCTCCACATAACCCTCGAGGGAATCCGACCAAGCCGATAAGCTGAGGATCGACTGCCGGAACTCCACCACTCCGGCCGTATAGTAATCCGAGTCGGCCAAAGCCGCCTGGAAATTATGAAAACGAGAACGAGAACGATAATCATAAACATCCAATCAACTAATCAATTGCCGATTAAGGGGCCTAATCGCGATTGCAACGTAACGTGCTCCCCATAAATCCCACCTGCTGACTCATGCCGGGCAATAGCCCTAGGATTAGGCACACCAAAAGAAGCCGCCACGAATTCTTGGCCATTTCCAAGTGAATCTGAGAATTGCTAATGACTGGCACAGCTTCAGACATCGAGGCTTTTATAGAAGCCCGTAGGAGTGGCCCCCATTTAGCGGGAACTTCTTAATCTTATCTGCGAACATCGAATGGTTCGCTCTTTCTAGAGCTGTCAATATTTTACATTTTGCCTTATAGACTAAACGTAAACGTCAATTGAATAAAAATATATCATTGTTTCGTATATAGCACATATTTAAATATAAGGTTTTATTAAATACAATAATGGAAGGAAAACAAATTATTTTTTAATGACAATTCATTTGCAGAGTAACTTGAATAAATAATGTATCAATTGAAAATTTTAAAAATGTTTGTTCTTCACTATCAAAACAACCAGAAAAAAGCCAAAAAGACAGAACTAGATTAGATCAATAAATAAAAAAATATTCAAAACAAAGTTGATAATTCTTATTTCTGTATCTTTTAAGAAAGAGCATTAAACAAACAAATTAATAAAAATATTGGCATTCGTGTTGCATTTTTGGCCTTTTTCCCCCTAAAAAAGTTAGAAAAAAGATAAAATTTCAGCACTATTGGTATTTTTGGGTAATTCTAGTTTTGCGTTTGTCTGGAAGTCATGTCCGCAATTCATGAGCATGATTAGTTGGTCGGCTGTACATTGGACTGGCTGCGCTTGGGACAAGAATTGTTTTTTTGCCGGTCTTATCGCCGCACCCCAGACTATCCAAGTCCGATGTTCTCTTCTTTCCCGACTGAACTATATGCTATACTATATACGCTTACTTCTTTATCAACGCACTGCAAATAAATCAATTTATTTCTCTCGATTCTTACTACAACATTGATTTTTATTTGCTCTCATTAAATGTTTACCATCCATTACCACAATTGCTGAAATAAATCAGAGCTCGGCTGCCAATGTTCGTAATTAGTGTATCTAGGCATTCTTTGATTTCCTTTTATCTTTATTGCATTGGCAAGTTTCTTCTAACGGAAAAGGTGTTATTGGATCTATTTATTATTCAAACGTGTTGTTTATAAACTCTTTACTGATTTCGAGATTATTTTCAGTAGTCTACAAATTTAAGCTTTCTAAGGCCTTTTATTTCACTTAAAGGTCTTTGATTTTATCTGATAATATCTTAAATTAACAACTTTTATCAGAAACTTGTACGTTTCCATTGACACTGATTGTTTTATCTCACGCTATCAGAGATTTTATAAACTCATCTAAAATCTTATCTCCACATTTCGATGCTATCTGCAATTGCCTATGGCTGTTGTGTCCAATAACACTGGTTGACCAGATTAGGAAGTTACTTACTAGATTATTTGAAACTTAGAAAAATATGACATGAAAATGGGTCAAAAAATTGATCAACGTTAAAATGATAAATTTGGATACAGATCTTTAGAGAATGAAGCCACAAGTCTTTAGAGGTATGCCACCTTGAAATCGGATTATATTTGGTAAAGTTATGGAATCAAGAAGTCCAATTGTGAGTCACCTTTGGGCAACTCATCGGAAACTTAGAAATAACCATGAAAATGGGTCAAAAAGTCGGTCAACGCTAAAATGAAAATTTTGAATGCAGATTTTTAGAGAATCCAACCACAAGCCTTTAGAGGTATGCCACTTTGAAATCGGATTATATTTGGTAAAGTTATGGAATCTAGAAGTCCAATTGTGGGTCACCTTTGGACAACTCATCGGAAACTTGAAATAACCAACATGAAAATGGGTCAAAAAGTCGGTCAACGCTAAAATGAAAATTTTGAATGCAGATTTTTAGAGAATCCAACCACAAGTCTTTAGAGGTATGCCACCTTGAAATCGGATTATATTTGGTAAAGTTATGGAATCTAGAAGTCCAATTGTGAGTCACCTTTGGGCAACTCATCGGAAACTTAGAAATAACCATGAAAATGGGTCAAAAAGTCGGTCAACGCTAAAATGAAAATTTTGAATGCAGATTTTTAGAGAATCCAACCACAAGTCTTTAGAGGTATGCCACTTTGAAATCGGATTATATTTGGAAAAGTTATGGAATCTAGAAGTCCAATTGTGAGTCACCTTTGGGCAACTCATCGGAAACTTAGAAATAACCATGAAAATGGGTCAAAAAGTCGGTCAACGCTAAAATGAAAATTTTGAATGCAGATTTTTAGAGAATCCAACCACAAGTCTTTAGAGGTATCCCACTTTGAAATCGGATTATATTTGGTAAAGTTATGGAATCTAGAAGTCCAATTGTGGGTCACCTTTGGGCAACTCATCGGAAACTTAGAAATAACCAGCATGAAAATGGGTCAATAAGTCGGTCAACGCTAAAATGAAAATTTTGAATGCAGATTTTTAGAGAATCGAATCACTGGTCTTTAGAGGTATGTCACTTAGAAATCGGAGTATATTTGGTAAAGTTATGGAATCTATAAGTCCAATTGTGGGTTACCTTTGGGCAGCTCATCGGAAACTTAGAAATAACCAACATGAAAATGGGTCAAAAAGTCGGTCAACGCTAAAATGAAAATTTTGAATGCAGATTTTTAGAGAATCCAACCACAAGCCTTTAGAGGTATGCCACTTTGAAATCGGATTATATTTGGTAAAGTTATGGAATCTAGAAGTCCAATTGTGGGTCACCTTTGGGCAACTCATCGGAAACTTGAAATAACCAACATGAAAATGGGTCAAAAAGTCGGTCAACGCTAAAATGAAAATTTTGAATGCAGATTTTTAGAGAATCCAACCACAAGTCTTTAGAGGTATGCCACCTTGAAATCGGATTATATTTGGTAAAGTTATGGAATCTAGAAGTCCAATTGTGAGTCACCTTTGGGCAACTCATCGGAAACTTAGAAATAACCATGAAAATGGGTCAAAAAGTCGGTCAACGCTAAAATGAAAATTTTGAATGCAGATTTTTAGAGAATCCAACCACAAGTCTTTAGAGGTATGCCACTTTGAAATCGGATTATATTTGGAAAAGTTATGGAATCTAGAAGTCCAATTGTGAGTCACCTTTGGGCAACTCATCGGAAACTTGAAATAACCAACATGAAAATGGGTCAAAAAGTCGGTCAACGCTAAAATGAAAATTTTGAATGCAGATTTTTAGAGAATCCAACCACAAGCCTTTAGAGGTATGCCACTTTGAAATCGGATTATATTTGGTAAAGTTATGGAATCTAGAAGTCCAATTGTGGGTCACCTTTGGGCAACTCATCGGAAACTTGAAATAACCAACATGAAAATGGGTCAAAAAGTCGGTCAACGCTAAAATGAAAATTTTGAATGCAGATTTTTAGAGAATCCAACCACAAGCCTTTAGAGGTATGCCACTTTGAAATCGGATTATATTTGGTAAAGTTATGGAGTCTAGAAGTCCAATTGTGGGTCACCTTTGGGCAACTCATCGGAAACTTAGAAATAGCCAACATGAAAATGGGTCAAAAAGTCGGTCACCACTAAAATGAAAATTTTTAATGCAAATTTGTAGAGAATCGAATCACTGGTCTTTAGAGGTATGTCACTTAGAAATCTGATTCAATTTGGTAAAGTTATGGACTCTTGAAGTCCAATTGTGGGTCACCTTTTTAGAAGTCATCGGAAACTTAGAAAAAAATTAAATGAACAATTTATCAACGTTTAAATGAAAAATTTGGATACAGAGGGCCGGAATTCTGCCCTTTACTGCGTTGCAAACTTTTGACTGAAATTATATTATATATATACATATATATTTTCTGAGTATGAAAAGGAATAAAATAAATACATAAAAAATGATTTTTAATTTGTCTTTGACCTATCTTGTCTAATAATAAATTGCATTTAATCAAAAAATTCCAAACAATCTAGCCGAGCACATTAATTCCCTCCTTTGTTTGCCAAACTTTGCTGAGGTTGTCTTTATATTTGTGTATTCTGTTCACTAAGTTGTATCCAAAGTTATCCGTCAGCCAAGAAAACAAGTGGCAGACTTGGCTGGGATCCATCAACCGGTTAATTTAGGCCACAATCTGCCCCATAAAGTTCTCAGCCGGCACTTGACTGGGTTTTAAGTCGACATCATTGGCCCCACTTTGAGCATTATCGGGTCTCTTGCTCTTTATTTTGCTGCATACCAAATATGACCATTTATAGGTGTATGTGTATATTTTTCCGAGCGAAGATAATCCCATCCGCAGATCCCAAACGTGCAGCCATCTCGGGGACTTAATGCATTTCCATACGCTCCACTGCAGACTCAGAGCCCCCGAAAAAGCGTTCCATCTTGTGTGGGGTGGATGCAACATAAATTCAGGAGTACACCCCTAACAACGTCTACTTGGCAATCCTTTCCGCTCCGCTATGCTCCTTTTTTTTCCAGCCTCCTTTTCTTCCAACGCGTTCTTGGTCCTGGCAAATTGATTTGCGGCAAGAAAAGAGCGCAAAAACTTGGCAAGGGGCTGGGAAAAAAAAATAAAATTAAAAAATAATGTTTGAAAATTTCTTGGTCATATATTTTAAATACGAAAATTTACCCAAGGGAGTCGAACCGTGCACACACCCACACAAACACAACCTGTTACCTGCTCATTTTATGCGCAAAAAGAAACGAACGGTAAAACACGTTAAAAGCTAAGACGAGGTCCCAACAACAACAACAAGAACAGCAACAAAAGCGGACGAAGGAGAATGGGAAGAAAGGAGAGAAAGCATAAAAAGGTAGAAAGGCAAATCTCCACAAAATAATAAGAATAACTGAATACTCTTCCAAAAATAAATCATATTTTATTTTGAGAAACGATTACGTAGACGGTAGTTTATTAAAGAAAATACCTTTTCATGTATAATCAAAACTTGAATATAACTCCAGCTTTCAATACGTTTCTAGAAATTTTAAGGCAGTCCAAATTAAAGTATCAAACTCTTCATGTTTAGTGTACTGTGAGGCCTCCATAAGCGATTTGATTTATACCACCAGCAATCGATTCGATAAAAGGCTTATCAGATACCATGGTCAATAAATTAATCGGTCAAACTTTTGTAAAATCAAAAAATAGGCTCAGCAACAAAAGCATCGATTTGTAAATTGTGCGTGTTTGATAAGTTTAATTTGATCAGATTTTATACATTTTGCTAAAAAACACATATGTTTGAAAATATATAGCCAACCGAGTGAAAAGTTAGGGCAACCCCTTAAGGAAGGTACAAAAAAACACGGAGGCAGCTTCATTTAGTTTTTGGCCTGCTCCACATATGCATATATGTACATATATGTATTTCAGGGGGGGATTGTGTGGGTGTGTGGGTCCTTATGCGTGTGTGTGCGGCATTCGTTGCTACTTATGTTTAAGCTTCGTATTTAAGCTTTTTGCACGATTTCCTCTAACAAATGGATTTTCACTTGTTGCCCAGCCAGACGAACGAAGCCATCACACACAACCAAACACTCACAAATGTGGATTCATACACAGAGCAAAATTATGTTGGGGGATTTTAAATTGTTATGTATAATATTTACAAATATAGGGGCAAGTTAATGGAGATTTTGAATGGTTTAAAAACAGCTACTTCTAAGAATCATAAAACGTTTACTATCTATCCAGCTATACATAAAATTTATGTTTAATTTTGTCACTTGAAATGCTAATCTGTCCTATATAGGCAGTACTTATGTTTTATATATTGCTCGATAGAGTTTCAAATGTACACCCATTTTTTCTCAGTGTGCTCTCGTGTGTGGCCTTGTTGTCAGGCTCGTTTTTTCTAGATCTCCTTCCTGGACTCCTTTTCCTCGTTTGCCTCGGCTAACAAATAATTTAATTTCTTGGGTCGTCCTTTATACTTATTTCTTGCTCCTTTTTCTAGCCATTTTGGTTTTGGCCCCGGCATTCTTTTCTGCGGATAATCAGGCCAGGACTCTTGACTGCCAGGACTTTCCATTTATCGATGACCGGGAATGAATGCTCTCTCAATCATTGATTAGTCAGGCAACGAAATCATATGGAAAGGCAGGAAAGTGGTAAGGTTCTATATATGAGTAAAGTTCAGGCCTCGGGACTTGGGGGCAGATTTTTGTCTGCTTGATTAATTGCAATTTTGTTGTGCCCTGAGCCGGGCAATTTGTTAGCCAGGAAAATAAGGGGTACACGGGAAGTTCCACCACACATACGCATGTGTATGCAAACTAAAAAGTATTATTAATGATGCCCAACAAAATGGGGAAGACAAGAAAACAAGAAAACGGGTAAACGGGGCGGAACTTCTCAGTCAGTTTGCCTGCATTTGACATCGCTCATACGACGCGTTGTCTGAGATTTATGCCAGGACCAGAATTCGCCGAAAAGTGGCCAAAGGGTGTGAAGTGGACCAGTGGCTTGCACACTGACTGACTGGCTGATTAATAGCGAACGCTTAAATCCGGCAAACACAACACAGCAACCAAACAACCAGCCGCAAAAACCAGTGACGAATTATTACGCATACGCACTCGGAAAATGAACTGTATCCACACACACACACACATCCATAGGAGTGGGTGGAAAAGCTTGAGAAATGTGCTTACATGTGTGCGATTAGCCGCTTTCTGTGGCAACATAAAATACCCAAGGACGAAGTGAGATTGCAGTGCAATTGAAGTAATATTGTTGCAATATGTATTTCAATATGTACAAACTTTAAGAGATATTGAAGTAAAATGGGAGGGAAACTGAAGTTAATGTAAGGAAAAGCCAAAGTTAATTAGAGTAGAATTGTATTGAGATTTAAGTTACATTAAAGTGCAAGTTATTGAATAATAAAGGTGTAACTCTAAGGTAAAATATATGTAAAACTGAAGTGATATTAGTTAGTTTAAGCAAATTAAGGTAATATTATGTGAAAATTAAGGGAAAATTTAAATGAAGTGATTAATGAATTTTGACGAAGTTATGTAAATTAAATTAAGTATAATTAATTAAATAATTAATCGCTATTTAATGAGGTCTTATCCAATCTTAGAAAAAATTAAATGGAATTTTTAAAGCTTATCTTAGGTTAAAGTAAGGGATATAAAGGTTGCGTTACATTTAAACATAAGGGTTAAGAAGGCTTTGAAATTATAAGGCCTGGTAATGAAATCCTCAATGGACATTGCCAAGCATTTAATCAAATCTTGCATTACAGGTGTCTTCTATGCCCCAGAGGACATGTGAATTTGTCAAATTTAAGCAGAAGTTCAGTGTTATTGAGCTGTTGTGTTAGTCCTTTGTGTCGGGTAGGTGTCACTGGATTTACCTGCCCCCCGCCCCTTTGGAATACTCCTCGCAGGCTATATAGCTGGCCATGTCAGGCCTCTGATTTATAGCCGTGTATGTGGCACGACCTCCCACCAACTGACTTGGTTTAATAGCCTTAAACGCGCCGGCTAATAAGTTTTCCCAGCACTACTCGCACATATCCGCAAAAGCCAATGACTTGGCGTTTGCCTTTTGCTCTTCGAGATTTATTGACATATAAATTTAATGCCGGCCATCTGAATTCCCCCCTCCCCCAACCTCCAATGCCAACCGACCAATCCCACCTCGCAACAAAGTTAGGAGCAGTTGATTGAATGCGCTTCACTGCCTGGATTTCCGTTAGTAAATTGAAAAAGCTCTGGGGGCAAAAGACTCGTACGCAAAAAAAAAAAAAGAAGGAAAAGAGCAGAAAACTTAAATTGAAAGTGAATCCTTTTGGCAGGACAACACCTCGGCAGCAATATATTCTATTTGTCGGATTAGGATTTGCTGTAAAGCGGGTTTCAATTTGTGATAATTGAAAGTCCCGAATCGATTGGGCACAGCAAATTGCATAATTGGGTCAGCAATTTACCAGGATCGCAACATTTATGCACAATTTCCTCAATTGGAGTTGCAACCTTGATTTGCATGAACAACTTTGAGGGACATATCTGTGCCCCAATCTTCAGCAGATACTATACATCTGAATTTCTTGGTATTATTACATTCACAAAGAAAAAAACGTAAAGAATATAGTATATTGTAAATTCATATTTATCGTTATGATATTTATAATTTTGATAATACAAATTTGTGTTAAAAGGGGATAAGTTTCCATTTCAGCTGATTGAGATTCTTATAACTTTTGGGAGAATAAAATGATGCATTTGCAGCATACTTTGAGGCACCATTTCAAAAGACTGTCAGAACACCAGAGAATTTTGTGGCACCCCTGGGAATTTTCCTATTTCTTGGCAGCATCGACTTTTCCTGTGTCTTGTGCACCTTTTTCAATGTCAGCGAAATGCAGCGAGCCAAAAATAAAGTTTGCAATATCCCACCCCCCTCCAATTTTCCACCTCCCCCCCTCACAAAGGCAAGACAGCAATGGGACTTTTCAATAGACAGAATCAAGCGCCATTAGTTTGACTGATATCAAATGGAGGAGGAGCCCGGGTGCCATGGAATCGAATTGAATGGAATGAAATGGAATGTCAGACCGCCATGCAAGAAATGGATGCCCACGACAGCCAGGTGATTTCGGGGAAAGGTGAGAGTGCGTCGAGGAGCACCCCTCACAGGATGCAGGACCCATAAGTCAAGAGCAGGACGACAAGGACTTGAAATTCAATTCAATTTCTTAGCTCATGAAACGGCGCCAAAGCCGCAACATTTTTCCACCGCATGGTGCTGCAATCGTGACGCAAATCCAAACACGACAAAACACTTGATTAAATACGCGAGTATGGCCAATATATTGGATCTATGTTTTATTGAATAGCCAGCCAATGCAATTATTAACAGCGAAATGAATTTGTATATCGACAGAGAACAAAACAAATACCTTTCAAAAATTGCTTGGAACACTGTACACATCCCAAATCAGTCAATTAAATATGAAAGTAAACATATATTTGCCAAACGAATTTTCGCTTTATTTAATTAAAGGCCAAATAATTGTATCGATCAAAATAAAATTCACCAACAAGTGTGATTGCCATTTATTAGACTAGTATATATAATTTTTTTAAATATTGTTCCAGTCACGAATTTGAACTATTATATTGTTTTTCTATAAAATAAAACATTTGGTAAACCATCTTTATACTTATAATTATTACCACTTTAACATCCCGGTTTATATATGTTTTTGGATATATTTTTTTGTGGCTAATTTAACATTACCAACTGGCAATTACAATCACGAGCCTTGTGCAGCTCTAATTGCCAACTTTCAGAGGGGGACTTCGCTCTGCACCCACAATTCTTTTGCCCAGGGATTTTCCGCTTTCCACCAGATTTTCCACCTCCTTTTTACTGGTGGTGTCGTCTGGCAAAGGTTCAATGCAGTTCAGTAAATATTATGCTAAATTGAGATAATTTGTTGGCTGAAATACACCCACACACACACACTCCGACAGTCACACAGACAGGGAGCGTGTCGCCATTTTGGCTCCTGGCGTGTCCTTGCCATGGCTAAAATGGATTTGCATGTAAATTTGTTTTCGCCTTATAGTCGCAAATTTTTTGCTCGATTTTGCACATTCTCTAGATTTCTATCGTAATTGGCGGCTTGTTATAGGCAATACGTGGGTGGAAAAGGGGAAAAGTCTTGAAAAACTGGGCGGAAAATTTTCACACACAGACAGACTAGTTGCAGCCATGCCACTTTTTTTTTGAGCGGAAGTATCAGCGTTCGTATCCTTGTCGATTGTGTCACTTCTTTATTCAATTTTGCCAACCTTCGCTTAGATTTTCTCCTATTTGCCTGACGATTTTTATCGACTCCTAGTTTAAGTAAATACTCCTGTTTGATCTGAATTCCTTCAGAAGACTGTTACGTTTAAATATTCAAAATAATAGACCTACTTAGTAAGGGAATACTTCAACAATAAATTAAATAATAAATATATATTTATTTCTTACTAAACTTAAAAAGCGTTTACTTACTTTTTTCAATTTTAAAGATATTCAAAAATTTGCTCTCTTGTTTGATTCGAATTCCTACAGAAGACTGTTACGTTTAAATATTCAAAATATTATACTTAGTTAGTAAGGGAATACTTCAACAATAACTTAAATAAAAAATATATATTTATTTCTTACTAAATTTAAAAAGCGTTTACTTACTTTTTTCAATTTTAAAAATATACAAAAATTAAACATAATTGTTGAACAGTTTTTTAAAAGCGTTCCTGTATTTAATTATTAAAAGTTTGTAAAATCAATTATATTTTTCATTATTTTGCTGTCATGTTAACGTTGATTTTGATATCTAGACTAAACTTTCATAATCAAAACAATTTTTAATTGGTTATCTGTCAAGACAACGAAAGCCAATCGGAAAGTTTCCGATGGGCAAACTTGCTTCAGGAATTAAGCGCTGGTATTTTCTGTACCTGCAATGTTTCGCGTGATTTGCCGAAATTTTGTGCAGCATCAAATATGCGGGTATTTTGGTTGGCCGGGAATTACTTGAGAAACAAATTTCGAGGCATGCCACTGTTATTAAATACTTTGCCAGCCCTCCGCCCCGCCGACAAATATAGTATATGAATATATTTTTATTGTACATATATATTTTTGAGCGCACAGAGGAACAATTCGGCAGCCAAATATGCCGTGCACTTTGCTCTCGTCCTTATTTATGGCATACTTTCAGAGTTTCGGTTTCCGTCTGGCCGGGAAGGACATTTGCATCCCCAAAGGAAAAGTCAGTGAACCAGGCGACGGAGGATCCCAATCCCAATCCCCGGCCCAAATGCCGAACCCCAATCATAATAAATCGTATGCCGAAAGACAAGACGTGTGTGTAAAATAGTCATTAAAAAGGGTCCAGAAAAAGGACATGGCCCAGTCACAATGCAATTAATTGTTTTGTTTATCGGTTTATCGGACAGTTTACGCTTGATTTGGCCCAAAGGCTAAGCCCAAAAATTACTTATTGGCTTATATATGTATGTATGTTTGTATGCGATTGCTGTGTATTTTTCGATGGGTGTGCAATGGAGTGTGTCCAGAACCTGAAGCTGTGATGACACAACTCTCAGCAAACAAGGACATGGACTGAAACGGTAAATGCATATCTTATGAATATTATTTTTGCATATTTGTACACTCTAGCATGCTGCAAATTACGGAAGCATTTATCAATAAGAAATTTATGAAACAATAAAATAATATAAGGAAGTGTAAGGAAATAAACTTATGTTGCATGAAACATTTTTTCTTTTCCTATATTTATTCTGATATTAGAAAGAACTTTCCGTTAAAATTAGCTATTTTCCATTGCAGTATTTTGTATACTTCAAAATCCTTTTTTATTGGAAGGGTGTATACATTTTTATTCAAGAACTTTTAATCAATGAGTAATAATGGCAAATATTATCTTTACAAATCAACCAAGTACAAATTTGTTAAAGTCTAAGGAACAGCATAACCTGATTTCTTTAAACCACTTTATGCCAAGTTAAGTACTGTAAAAATTATATTATGAGCAGAATGCTTAATAGTGAACGATTAACACAGAAATGCTTGTTATTTGAGTAGTAAAGCAAACTCAAGAAATAGTTTAAATAACCCATTAACACTTTCCTTTATGCGCTGAACAGCTCATTTGCACTTGCCTCAGCTGCATTTATGTTTTTTTGTTTTTGCTGGGCTCCCACTCAATTGCAGACCCGTCGGGTCCTTGGTCCTGAGTCCTTGGTCCTTGATCCTTGGCCTTTTCCAATGTCCTCGGAATATGTCTGCCCTCGGTTTCACAGACAGAGATTAGCGGAGAGGCAAATTTCACCGTATCTGTATCTGTATCTGTATCTGGAACTGTATTTGTATCCGTTTCTGGTATCTGGTATCAACGAATTCGCAACCGCCTGGCATTTGCATATTTTCATTTGGGGGCTGGCCACAGGACACCAAAATGAGGATAATAATGCGAGCCATTACACATGCCAAAAACGGACAAAATGGGGCAGTGGGCGAACCGCACATAATGCGCTTTTCAAAACTAATATGAAAATAATGTGGGTTGGTTTTTGGGATGGTGGGATGGTGGGCTGCTGGGTTGCTTCCTCGGCAATCCATTGCCATCAAGGAGCAAGGACATAGCTGCATTGTTGCTGTACGGCTGTGTATCTGTGTGCGAAGTTCGAAGGGCACTTCAGCCACTGCATGTGCATAAATATAGAACAATAAAGTAATAACAGACAGTTCAAATCGATGGCTTAATCGACTGCCGCCTGCTCCACGGGGTCTCTAAAAATACTCTCATTTTGCGGCAAATACTTCCAATACTTGGCCATTTAAACTGTGTCCATAACAATAGGACAATAGGCATTGGTAAAGATGAATTTTAAAATAATTTATAATTGTCATATATGGATGATATATAAACCAGTTCATAAGATTGATATATATATATACTCGCATGCAGCTAAACAAAATTCTAACAGCAAAATAAATACAATTATAATGTCTTAATTATAACGTCTTAAAATTGGTAATGGTTGGTAAATAATATCTTTATCGCATCGATTTATTTTGTAAACATTAAAAAAGTGTGCTAAGATTTACATTAGATCTAAAAGTTCGCAAATGAGGTATTATGTTTGCACATTTTCAAATGATATCAAATCTTTAAAAAGCTTTTATTGCTTAGACTTGGTTATTTAAAACAACGGAGGCTGCAAAGTTTTGTTTTCCTCTTTTAGGTACGCCAAATTCAGTTAGCTTATTCTTTATTTACAAAATTGTATTCCCCTAAAAGTATATAAACGTTAGGTGACATGGACTATTGCTAATCCCCGACATCCGTAGTCACGGGGCACCCAGTTATCCAGTGGCATAACCCGATTAGATCCGACCACCCACTCTCCCCCTCCCCCGCCCCGCTCAGCGAATAATGGAGTCAGCAATAAAATGCAACAGGAAATGAAATATAAACGCTCGCAGTGCAATCGTGTGTAAGTTCTGGCAACGGCATTATTATAGCGCAGGATTCCCTTGCAGTTTGAATGAATTTTCCACCCAGCTATTTCCCATTTTTTGTTGCTGCAATGGAAATGGAAAATTGTTAGCATCATCAACACGTACCGTTGACGTGTTGAAAATGCTGAAAATTATCGCTGACATTCAAAGGTGGGCCATGGCTGGCTGGAAATTGGGGGACGTGGGTTGCCTTGCCAATAAAATGCTTTTCAATTCAATTTCCACACATTTGATGGACGCAACAAAAATGTATGATTAACTTTAATCATATCCCAAACCTTTTTATGGGGTGTTTTTTCAATGGCAGTTTTCTTAAAAAATGCGGTCCGTAAATATAGCTCTTTTTTTGCTGCTTTTCAGCTTTCAATGTTACTAGTTGTTTCCTTTTTTGGTTGTCATTTTATTATTGACATTGTTGATTTAATTTCTGATTGAATTTGTTTCTATATTAAATACACTGAGGGATTTTATGAAATAATTTATTTTAGATATTTAATTTCTAGTCGAGTTTATAAGAACTATATTTTTCTGGGCCAATGCTGCAGATATACAAATAAGTTAATATTACTTTTTCGGATCATTGATCATTAAAGCCTTAAGAATATTCCATTGATTTATTTCTGCCGTATATTTCCACACATTATTATTGCCTGTTGCCTCTGCTTATAATTTATATATTGCCGTTTTGTTTTTGTGGTTTTTATGTAAATTAATTGAGATTTTGTTGTCTGTCGGTGATGCGGTTAAATAAATACTTTTATTGCTATCGCTGCGGCTGTTGCGCTTGGTTTTATGCCTTTTTTACTGTTTGTTTTGGATGCTGTCTTTTGTTTTTTGTCTGCACTGAGCGGAAAGGGGGTCGATATATTTGAAGTATACAATTGTGTTTGAAGTCTGCTGGTAGATAAAGGTGCTTATACAACATTTGGTAAATTAAACTTGTAATCTTAATTGTAATGTTTGTTATTGACACAATAGATGGAAATGGAAATCTCAAAATATTTATACGCTTTTCAAATAATATCTAAAAGTATTAGGTGATTTAATATTTTATTTTAGAAATCTTATAAGGAACTTAATAAATTGAAAGATGCCAAATGACATATATGAATAATTACCAGATTTGAATTTCTAGTTACCTTTTTTTTACATAACAGAATTATATGGAGTATTAATGGATCCCCAATTTTTTGTGTGTACCTTGTAGTTTTCTGTTACTGGCATTTTTGTCGATGCTGTTACCACTTGTGGTTATATAGCCTGTTGCTGTTGAACACTTGTCTGCGGCTGATGCCCGTGGCATTTTATTATTTTGTAGATATTAGTTTGCCCCGTCGCTTTTATCGCCATGTGTTGTCGCTTATGCTGTTCCTGTTTGCCGACTTTCTTGCCCCTTGCCTGTTGGCTGTTGCCACTACCTGTTACCTGTTACCTGTATTCTCTGTTGCCTGCCCGTGTTTGACTTCATTTAGTTTTAGCATAAAAAACGCGTTAAGGACGCACGCGGTCAGCGGCGTCGTTAGCTTTTCCACCTGTACCGCCTTTACCACCTTTACCGCCTGTATCCCCGTAAGTATGCCACATAAAGTTAAAATCTTAAAAAAGGCATATGGCAGGCAAACACAAAAAAAAGTCAGGGAAAATAAGGAGGGTGGGGGAGTGGAAAAGTCGACGAACAGCAAAGGAAATGAAGAAAAACTTGATTTATTTTTATGTGCTCAGCGATGCGGCAAGGAAAATGAAGAGGGGGAGGGATGGGGTGGGTGGCTTTTCCATTCATACAAATGCTACGTGCGTAATGACCAGGCACACACACACACACACACACTCTCACGCACTTGAAGTTAAAGAAGTTCCACGTTGCGTATACGTAATCATATTCTTTCTTATTTATATTTTTGTTTCGGCCCCGTTTTGCTTCTCCTACTCCTGCTAAATTATACATCCGCATGCACATATATACACATATATAGTATGATGTATATATATATATATATCTATATATACCTGAACAGGGTGGTTGGCTCCTGGCTTCGTGGACAAGTGGCCAAACAAATCTGTGCTCCCAAATCAACGCCGGGGTCACGGCAAATGGAGCTCAGCAAATAATTGGGTAAAGCCAATAATTATAATATTTCCAACATTTTATTTGCATTGGCATTTTGTTGATACACAAATTTTAAAGTTATTTCAAGTTATAACAAGAAATCTATTAAAAAACTACTATTATAAATTCAACAGAACTTTAAGATCATTAATGCAACAAATTAATAAGCTTATTTTATACATTTTTATAAATTTAAGACTATAAAAACACTAAGATAATATGGAGTCTCTATAAAATTATAAAAATTTGTATACGACAGAAATAATTTGAAATAAATAAAAACATAAATAAATTTAAACAGAATTCATAACATTTTCTAATGCCTCCGACAACTAAATAAACATTTATTTGGTTATTATAATGAATTGATTTAAAATAGTTCCCAGAGAAATGCAATGCTTGCTGGCCCACTTAACAACCTCAAATGTTTGCCCAAATCTGAAGACAATTAGAGAATTGCATTCTGCCAGCGACCAAAAGTTGTGGCCAGGTAAGCCGGGTAAATAAGGTAAAATACTTCCCCTTGGCCATGTTTACAATTCATTTTAATAAAGTCAAAAAGGCGACCGGGTGTGCGAAAGAGAGGGCCATACGATGAGGGAGTGAGTAGGGGGATGAGTCCGGATGTGTGTGTGTGTGTGCCAGGTGAGCCCGAAGGGAACATAATAAAAATATGAAAATCAAGTAAAATCATTTCCATTCAAATTCAAATGGCAAGCCAGAACGCCAAAGCAACCTTGAGGGCTAAAAGGGGAGGCGGGGGGTGTGCGGAGCTTGGACGGCAGGGGGCGTGGCATTCTGGGTAACTGTGCCAGCTGAAAACTGATATTCAATTCAATCAGTTCTGCCCGAGACCTCAGGGAAGCGACTGAACCACCGGCGATGGAGTTAAGAAAGGGGACTGCACACTAAGAAAATTTCAATGATGAAATATATTCAAATAAAAAACTTTAAATAGGAATATATAAACTACAGCAAGTATTTAAAAAACCAGAAAACCAGGGGACTGCACACTAAGAAAATTTTAATGATGAAATATATTCAAATAAAAAACATTAAATAGGAATATGTATATAAACTATTTAAAAACCAGAATAAAATCAAAATATTAGTTTATGAAGCTTTACAAATATTTAGAACTTAAGAATTCGGATAGTACTGAAACATCGTGAAAATTAAAATTTGAAACTAAAAAATTTTTAAAGAAACTTTTCCTTCTAAGATACTGCAGAAGCATAGTATGTGATTGACCATATACTAAAGAACTCGCGTCTCTGAAATTATATCTCCATATATGTATATATTTTATTCTTGCTAGTATTTTTCTAATTTAGGCTTTCTAACTAAAACATGTAGACATGACCATGTCGAGCTGAAAAAGGCGCTAGTTTTATAAATATCTATATATATATATCTCTCTTATGTTCAAAATCCGCGATTTTTGTTCTCTGTGTGGCCAGGAATATGGGCATGAGAATGGTTACGAGTTCCGAATGTGGTTAGTTCCAAATGTGGCGCCTTGTGTGTGTGTGTGTGTGTGTCAATGGCTGGAACTGATTCTGATTGAGAATCCTTCCTGGTCCTAACCTCTCGATTGATGGAGTTGAGCCACAGGAAATCGAGTGAAAAAGAAGCCGTACACTCTCGCACGGCCAGATATTTTATGGGCGCGACGGCGGCCTTCACCTACACTTCACCACCTGTTTATACATAGCCACCCTCAGCCCAGCCCAGCCCCGCCCATTTTTGCTGGCAACTTTGCGCCTCCATTCACTTTAACAATAAATTTCAGCAAATAAATCAAAATGTAACAGAAGCCGTGTGGAATTTTCAAGTGGCAGGTGCCACAGCAGCATCCCACCCTGCTTCACTTTGCACCACCCCACACAAAAAAGCGGAGAGAGCTCAAAGTTTTTGATTTTTGTGCACAAAAAAAAAATGTTTACCAAGGCCTGGGAATCGAATCGTGGAAGGGGGGGTCTTAATGAAAAAATCCAGACGAGGGGAGGCTCAAAATAAATGGGGGGGATTTTTCAAGTCGGGGAGTGCGCTGTTTTTGGAACATGTCTATTGAAATAACCAAAGTCCCATATCTATCTTTAGCACATTGTAGTTCGGCTAAAAAAATGTGAGTCACGAAATGTTATCTATTCCCGATCTCGGCTCATTAAGTACACTTATTTAACATAAAAAACTGGATATATTATTTTTTATAATATTTTTTTTTGTATTATTTAAACCACGGAAAATTAAAAATCAAAGTTTGGGTGCAGAATACTAGGGGGTTTGAGAAGCAATTATTAAGATTATTAGGTCAGATTATTTGAGAACTAAACCTAGTAGCCTTTATCGGGCTAAAATTGGTAAAGTAATGGAAAATAAATAATTAATGTAAGGCCCTGATTCGCAATAAAGCCAGTTGAAGGTGTCTGACCAAATTCATTCGAAAAGGTTTCACTTTTTACCTTTGTTTACAATTTATATATATATTTATTTAAAGAGACAATTTACTCATTTACTTCATTTATTTTTGTTGTCTTATGTATTATTATTTTTAATGAATTATCACAATTATGTCAACGTGTTTCAGGCATTTTTACTTTTGAGCAGCCCTTTTCTTTTGGGAAAACTTTTACCCTTGTTGCTGGACACCTTTTCAGGTTGGAAGTTGTATTTTCCTTTCCTTTTTTTTTGGAGGGTTTTAAGGCGGTTGGGACATCAGCAAGCAAATGATGTTAAATCGCACGGAAAGTCACAGCGTGAATCCTGTCCAGCAGGATACTCCCGCGGAGAAGTCGTCGTTGTTGTCATTGAAGATGCCACACTGTCATTGATGCGTGTGTGTGGGTGGGTGGGTAAGTGGGTGGTTGCGTGCTTGGCCCCCCACAGGACCTCCACACCACCCAACCCCCCCCTCTTCGTCGTCCTTGGCTCATTATAAACGGCGGCCACTGTTGCATGGACGTCGACGACGACGACGACGACGACGTCGCTACCTGTTGGAAATGCAAACAACGCTGGCAGAGGTCCTTGAAGCGCCTGCGCTGGAAGCAAATCTCCACAAGGTCGTCGAGTTGGGTGGCCCACAAATTGGGTGGTTTTTTGCTGTTGCTCCTTTCATTCAAATCCAGCCCGACTCCTTTTGGAGACTAACGAATGCCACCGAAAGTAACTGTCAGTTCTTCAGAAATTTTAAGCACGGAAATCGGAGAGATATTCTTGCAAAATTCTAGGAATCCAAGTTAGGAACACCTTGAATCTAGGATTTCCAAGGAAATGGCTGATTTTGGTCCACATTTTGATTTCTGGGAAAAGATTAAAACTGAACTGACTAAAATTCTTTTAAGAAACGTTTACTACAGAGGTTTAGTGTGCTTTTTTTCCCCAAAAATGCCAGTGAGTCACATTTTTTTTAATGCAAATATAAAATTCCGTTTTATTTTATAGCATGACATAATACATTTCGTTATCAAGCCTTATCAAGCAAATTTTATAAAGATACAGATGTTTATTCAGAGATGGTTATTATTATCTTAACTTCCTTGTGCAAAACAAAATAAACAAAATTAGTAAAAGACAGAATAAAATCAAAGCAAAGAATAATATTCAAATATATGTTATGGGTCACCGAGTTTGATAGAGTTAAAAAAAATATATAAGATATGGACGAGTCTAAGAATTAGCTGGGGACTTAAAAAATTTGTAGCTGCCAAAAAAATGAATTGAACAATACATTATTTCCAATGGGTTGAAAAAAGGGGTTATATTATAGTAAGAAGAACAGGCAGCCTAAGAGCCATAAAATACTGGAGATGAAAATCCCCGACGAACCGGAAGTCGAGGGAACAGTGTAATTCGGGTGCAGGTGATCCAAATTGTGGGTGCTGGGCAAGTCCGTGAAGTAGTTGGCCCAAATGGCAAAGGTCAGCAGGTCGTTCTGCGCCTTCAATAGTTTCATATCCACAAATATGGGCTTATCGGGATTTGGAGACGCCTCTGGTGATTCCGTCCAATCGAATTCCGGTACGGAAACGGGTAGGAAAAGAGCATTTAAGGTGCTGGGCATTATTAATCGACGGCCACGAGGAGCAGCTGGGAAATCGGCAGAAATGCGTAGCTCCGTAAAGTGGTGCTTATTGATGACTTCCTCGGATTCGGGGAATATATAGCCACAGCTGGTGATATCCTCATTCGTGCAGGCGAACAGCGCACAAGTGGCCTGCTCCGTGCGATCCACTCGGATCACGGTGGTCTCATTGCCCCAATATGCGGCTATTCTATAGCGATACGATTTGGCATCAGTGGAGGTCACCTCACTGGAGGTGGTCACCTTCCTGGCGATGGCGAAGGAGCAGCAAAAGCTGTGATGACACAACTTCCTCTCCACATTCAGGAAATTCTCCTCTAGAAGCTCACTTTCGAATATATCCACATTGTAGTCCTTGTAGGTGGCCACTCCTGTCACTCGTTTTGTTTTCAGTTCAGGGGTAAATAGAGCAGAGAACGTGGGCTTTAGTTGACCAAACTCCCTTTTCGGAACCTCCGATATGAGCAGTTTTGTGGTGGGCTCCTCGAAAATCTCCGCCACGAGTCGTCCTCCCCGACCGGCATATATCCCAGATCCCGTGGTGCGTCCATCGGGCTGACTGGCATCGGCGGCCAGAAGATTGACATCATTACCGAATGCCCAGCCCTCTTGAAGTTGAACGGCACCCAGGAACGGCAGTTCCGAGAACCAATAGGTGGGATATACAATATCCGTGACCTTGAGCTCCGTTACCAATTTCACGGCCGGGTCATAGAACAACATATCGAAGCAGATGAAGTGGCCAAAGGTTACGTTGAAATCGGTGGTAAATGTGGATATATCGGGAGTACGGAGCACCGATATCTCCATGTATTCGTGACGCCACAGGTGGCTTTTCCTATACCTCGAGATCACCTTTCCCCTTCGATCAAACACCACATTGGTGTTGAAATACCGAACTCCCGTCGCAGGACATGGAGTGAGGGCATCGGAGCCAGCCCCATTGGCGCATAGTTCCTTCTCCACCACATTTATGACCACATAGAGGCCATTGGATCGAGCCGAGCAGGACAATTCGATGAGGAAGAGCTCGTAGTCTGTCTGGTAACAGGGCGTTACATTCTCGGATTCATGGGGCACAAAGGTGGCTGTATCCCGACTGTTAAGGATGTGCTCGGGGAACACAATGATGTCCACATTGCCGGCATCTTTGATGAGCTTTTGGAAGGATGCCGATGCGAAAGTGGCCCGTTGCCTGGCACTACTACCCTCCGCCTCCCTGTGTTCCACGACCGCTGCCATGTAAGTGGGGTCACCAGGCTTCGAAAGCTGCGGAGAAAATAAATATTACACACGAGTCTATATACCTTTTTATACCCTTGCAGAGGGTATTATAATTTTGGTCAAAAGTGTGCAACGCAGTGAAGGAGACATCTCCGACCCTATAAAGTATATTTATTCTTGATCAGGATCACCTCCTGAGTTGATATAAGCATGTCCGTCTGTCTGTTTCTACGCAAACTAGTGTCTCAGTTTTAAAGATATCGAATTGAAACTTTGCACACACTCTTCTTTCCTTTGCACGCAGTATATAATTCGGAACGGCCGGGATCAGCCGACTATATCCTATAGCTGCCATATAACTGATTTATCGGACATGCCATAACTTTGGTGTTTTTTAAGTTAGGAAGTTGAAATTTGCTATGGGTCTTAGCTCCGCCCGAAGTTAGCTTTCCTTTCTTGTTAAAGTGTATTTTATGCCCGAATTGTCAGCATAATTCAGCATTACTAAATTTCAATAACTGGCAAAATGAAAAAATGACTGCATGCATTATCAACAAGAAGGAATCAGTAAAAACTTTAAAAATTAATTCAATACAATGACGAAATATTTTCCAAAATGCATTACATTATATGTATATCATATTTAGTACTAATTATATAGATCTTCCAAAACAACGTTTAATTAATCAAAAAGAAAGATGTTTTATCAACAACTAATCTACAGAGATTGACAATCAAGTATACGACTTGATGAACGGCTTTAAAAGCAAATATTTATTTTTCTATATTTACATTAAATTAGCCAACAATGAATATAGTTGACATGAATTTTTAATCAAAGTCCCTCTTAAAATAAAAAAAATTGCAACTTATTTTGTATAAAAATGCATTTGCTTATCCTAAATCTATTTACCTGATGAGAACTAGTGAAAAACACAACCAGAAGCAGAAAACTCAATTGAACGGCCTTCATGATGGGACCGTGGCCAAAATCCAACTAGCAAGCAATTGCGATCTTGGCCAAAAACGAAGACTATGCATTATGGGCAGGGCCAAAATCACAATCCTTTTATCTTCCATATATACTTATTATTTTACGAGGGCACTAAGTACACGGCTATGACCAGATTTCTCAGCCGATAAGACCTCTGATTATTTCTCATATTAAACAAACAAATCATAAACGCCAATCATCAACGGGTTAATGACTCCTTTTTTTAAATATTCGCGGGAGATTTTCCAAGAGACTAACGATTTATAATGAGATAGCAATTTAACCAAGTAAACATTTGATATGTATTCGTAAAAAATTCGAGATTATGGTGCTATTCTTATATTATCATCCCACTACAATCTTTGTAAGCTTTACGATCTTAATGAATTCTTGTGTCAATTTTTAATTTTAGAATTGCATTTAAGAAAAAATATGTTCTGTTTGATTAAATAATACTAAAAATTAGTAATTCTTAATTATTACTGTTGGGCGGCTTCAATTGCAATATTCAAAATCGATACCGATTGGTAGACAATCGACATCGGCTTGAGCTTAAAGCTGCCAAACTGTCGGCATTTTGTGGCCACCGATCAACTGGCCACACTGCGCCAGTCAAGTTCAGCTGTTGTTACTACAACAATACAACCAGCTTGTAATTAATTTTTTAACAATCATTTGCGAGCTACCGATAAATAAAAGCCGCAGTTCAAATGCGCCCAACGTACGGTAAATACCATTTCAAGGAGAGCACCTAGAGAGACAAAAAAACGGGGAAGGTCGCAGCAGAATGAGAAAGAGCGAAAGAGAGAGAGATTATTAATTAGCAGGTTAGTTGTTGTTGGTGAACATTGTATGAACATTGTATGAACCCATATGCACTTGTGTGGACATTCTGTTACCCGTACTTGTGTGCTTGCGTGCTTATTTAGCTAACAACTGATATAATCAATCTTGATTACTACATATATCTTGACAGTGAAACAAAACCAATCGAGATCCGCCAACAAACCGGATTACGGTCATCTGTAATATCTCTCGCGGAATAGAATATCTCTCATTGCGAAGGTAAGTGATACCGACTATGATTACCGCGTACTTCTTATCGGCAACGTGACAATCGGTCGTTTTGCCGAATAACGCTGACTGCCCGGTCAGCGTTAGAACTGCGCTAGAACTACATAGATACTATGGTTGTGTTCATGATCAAGAACAGTACATGCTGGATAAAAACCAACGTCAAAATGTAAACAAGAGGTTTTTTAACCGACTGCTCTAAAACATATCTATTAAACAGATCTAATTAGCAGCTCTTGATCATTTAATTCTATTTACATAATCGGAACAAAGTTCCAGACACGCAAATTGTTATGCCATGATGACAACAATCTTATGTGAACTGATTAATTTCACGAAATTCACTCATAGTGTGTTTTACCTGAGCAGAATAACCGATAGCAACGAATGTTTTACATGCTAGATAAAATAAAAAAAACTAAAACACCTTAACATCAAAATGGAATAAACATAGTGTTGGTTTTTTTGCACTTGTTCTGTAGTGGCTCCTAGTATTACCCCTTCTACTTCAAATTCTATCAATGTTTTGTTAATGCGATATATCTTAACCTTCCATTTTACCTTTCAGATATGGCTGTTAATCTGAAGGCCCTTCTGGGCATGCTGTTCGTGTTCGTCGGATGTTGCAGCAACGTGGTGTTCCTGGAGCTGATAATCCAAATCGATCCGGGCGCCGGAAACCTGATCACCTTTGCCCAGTTTTTGTTCATCGCGCTGGAGGGCCTAGTATTCACATCCAAGTTCTTTACGGTGCGTCCGAAAATTGCGCTGAAGGACTACGCCATTCTAGTGGCCCTGTTCTTTGGGTCGAATGTGTGCAACAACTATGCGTTTAACTTCAATATACCCATGCCGCTGCACATGATCTTCCGCAGCGGATCACTGATGGCCAACATGATCATGGGGATTGTGCTGCTAAAGAAGCGCTATAACCTTCGACAGTACAGTTCGGTGGCCATGATCACGGTGGGCATTATACTGTGCACGCTGGTTTCCAGCGGCGATGTCAAGGATAATACACATCACAGCCTCAAGGTGGAGACTTCCTACTCGGACTTCTTCTGGTGGTCGGTGGGCATTGGCTTGCTGACGATCGCCCTGCTGGTCACGGCGTATATGGGCATCTACCAGGAGGTGATTTACAAGAAGTACGGCAAACATCCCAGCGAAGCGCTGTTCTATACGCACATGTTGCCCCTGCCAGGATTCCTGATTATGGCGGGGAACATCGTCCAGCACTTTGGCATTGCATGGTCTTCGGAACCGGTGGCGGTTCCCCTGCTCGGAGCCATTGGCCTGGAGTGGAGGTTCCCGCTGATGCTGTTCTACCTTTTGTGCAACGTAGTTACCCAGTATGTCTGCATCAGCGCCGTCTATCTCCTGACCACCGAATGTGCCTCGCTCACCGTCACCTTGGTGGTCACCCTACGCAAGTTCGTTTCGCTGATGTTCTCCATCATCTATTTCCGGAATCCCTTCACCGTGAACCATTGGGTGGGCACCATCCTGGTCTTCCTCGGCACAATACTGTTCGCCAATGTGATAAACCAAGTGAGGGACGCCTATCGGGCCAGGTATAGCGGGAAGGGCCGTTCCGATGCCGCTCCGTTGGCCAAAAAAGTGGAGTAATCTTCGAGGGCTGTGTTGGGTCATCCTGCTGCAGAGGCCATTACCCATTAATTTGTAGTCCTAGCGCCTTGTTTGTACATAGAATACATTAATATTCGGAATACGCTTAGTGTTTAGACGCCTCTTTGTCTGTTTGTAGTTCTTGTTCATCGCAAAGTGTGCTTTTATGCGTATCTTTAAACATTTTCTACTGTTTTTATTTTATATGAATCAATTTTCCAAAAATTTTAAATATACAAAGTCAAGAGCTTCGAGCTTTAAGCCATCTAATTTATTGATTTTTTAAATAAATTCATTAAAAGTAAAATTGAACAATGGATTTAAGGTTTGGCAATATCTAAAAGAAAGTCAAGACCAAACAACCATGCTGTTATTTTGCACTGTAAGGTTATTCCAAAGTTTGTATTGTTTGATCAGTTGTTTTTGGGTGAAGGATTTCTGCGGACAACTATTTTAGACAGACAGCGCACGTTCGAGTGTAAGAAAAACAAACTTTTATTGCCACATTCTTGTATAAGTATGTATTTGTATATAGGTAATATATATGTATATTCAATGAGTTAATACTTATGAAAGGGATTTTTTCGGGGAAATCGTGTTATGGGGCTCCAACTTCACACACTACAATATCGTACATAACATTCGCTTGTGTTTGCTACTTTTTGTTTAATTTAAATGCACAGGTAAGTACAGGAATATCAGGAATCAAAGAACATAGGGCGCGAGAGCAAAAAAAATATATATATTAAATTATCAAAACGAAACTCATGATGGATAGTTTGGACAGGCTGATTGGAGAGGCAGCTGGCTTGTTGATCGATCACTGACGATCTTACTGCTCATCCTTGTCCTTGGCACCGTGCTTAAGGATACGCGTGAACTCCAGATAGTCGAACAGACCATTCTTTATGGGCGCCTCGCGATACATCTCGTCCACCTGAGGGAAATAAAGGGGAAATGTTGTATTAGAAATACCAAAACACACTTAAGGACAACCAAGTATCTTAATATTACATTTAAAGCCATACTTTATCACAGCTTCAACGTTCTCACCATGAAAACTGGTTTGGCATAGCATATAAATGTCAATTATTACTTATTAGGTGAACACAAATGATTTGAACTAAATAACTAAGTAAGTTAGCACTACCACAAATATGATGATGATGATTTAAGATTTGTAGAAGCCAATTTCTAATTAAAATACTCTATAATAAATGGCAACTATTAATAATCCAACTTCCATTTTTACTACTATGTAATCTCTATACTTTAATTTATTTAAATTAGTATTATTATAAAAGGAAGTGGGAAATAGCTACCAAGCGGTTAGTTATACATTTTGGAGTATAATAAGGAACTCATTTTTAAAATAACTTACATCCTCATCTGAGAACCGATCGCCCATGGTGGTCAGCAGCTCCCTCAGCCGATCCTCGGGCAACACGCCCATGTTCTCCTCGTCGAAGCAGCCGAAGGCGTTCTTGATCACATCCTCGGGATCGGTGCCCTGCAGTCGCTCCCCGAAGAGCGTGAGGAACATGGTAAAGTTGATGGGGCCGGGCGCCTCGTTCATCATGCCATCGAGGTAGTCGTCCGTCGGGTTCTTGCCCAGCGAGGCCAGCATATCGTGAAGATCCTCCTTCTCGACGAAGCCATCCCGGTTCTGGTCAATCATGTTGAAGGCCTCCTTGAACTCGGCGATCTGCGCCTGATCGAACATGGCGAACACATTGGAGGTGGCACGCTGGGCGCGTTTCTTGGTGGTGGCGCGACGTCCGGCGGTCTTGCGGGATGACATGGTGGCTATTGGATGGTGGATCTAGTTAGGCTAAATGGAGCTAAATGGAGCCGGCGAAGCTAGTGGAATCGCGCTGGAGTGATGTGTGTGCGGCGTGGATCTGAAAGTCGAAAAAAGCGACGACTCACATTAGCATTTCGTTGACCGGGTGTGTATTTATGGCTATATATAGACATATTGCAGCGAATTCCGCTGAAACCGATTTTCATTGCTCCCCAAACAAACTGTGTCAACATGCAGTAGGCGCTCGTTTTGATGATTCAATAGAGAGGCTAGGTTGCGTTTATTCGATTGGTTTAACCATTTCATTGGGGCTTTCTGATTCTGAATAAAATCATGGCTATAACTTTGTTATTTTCAATGATAATTGTGTGTAAACAGAAGTATTCAATTAAATGCTGGGACTCAACGGAATCGGTGAATCGGTTCACCTTATCGAGTGTCCACAGTGCGCGACTCATGCACGCACACATGCGCCGCTTTTGTGAGTCACTCGCGCAAATGAAAATGACACGTATGGGAGTTTTGCTCTCTCTCCGCTTATTTCTTGATGTGTATGGGTGTTTATCAATGCTGCTGAACTGCGGTTTACAAAAACAACACTCACACAATTCGGCTCATTGAAAACATTCTCACACAACACACATACGCAGTTTCAATTAAAGGCCTTAAAAGGCTTGAAAAAAACAGCGACTGAAGCCCCCAATTCTACTCAAAAACTCAAGATATGCCAAATGTTTGTGAATGTGTTGATTTATCACTTTAAGATGTACATTCCAATGGTTTTTTTTTACCAATGAAACAATTGTTTTCTTTTGCGCGCTGCCGACACTGACTCATACACACACTCAAACACGCACACCCACAAAGGGCGCTGCCCTTTCAGTTTTTTCTGTTTTCGTATCCTCCATTTGATTCCGATTGATTTAATTCATACTCACAGCTGCCGAATGTCGAGTGTTTAATACTTTCCAAGTTTCGTTAATGCAACTTTTAAGCAGCTGCACTTATGTCTTTTATAAAACGTTTGATGTTCAAAGTAGAGGTGGAACTTCGTTGTCATCGGTGTTTTAGGTAATATCGGTGATTGGCAGGGTGTTATCGATGTTTTTCCACCTCTAAAGTGAATATAAATGGTGGTTGTACTCGCTAACTGCGGAGTGTATATCCGATAAAAGTGGAGCATGTATTCGCTAATTGTGGAGGGTGTACTCGCTAGTGGAAAGTGCTAAGTATGACCGTCTTTCAGTCTTAGTATTTTGTGGCAAAATTGGGAGTAACAGGGCGCGCATTTCAAATTTTAAAATTGTTTGTCACAACACTGTCAGAAAATATTTTATCAAAATTGTTTCTAGGAAAGTAGTATTTCTTTGCAAGTAGATATGTTGGAACTACCGAGATAAATCAATTGTAAGACAACCTCAACCACTTACATTTATTCCAACCATTTCTACCTATTAACACCACTACTCTCCCATTTCATCGAAGGCAAACAAATTAATATCATACACCATTACGCTTAAGGTACAAATTTTTATGTTCATAGCTTTTGTATTAAGATTTAAATATTTGATATTTAAACAGTGCGGCTCATAAGGACTTGGGCCTTATCATCATTTCAATGAAGGTAAGTGATATATCCCAATCGTATTTAATCCATGAGACCCAATTAATTCCGTCATAACCTTTGCCATCTTTAAAGTATTTTCCATTGAGCATATTGAAATTTTAAGTTATTATAGTAAGAAGATTAATCAGAGCATAAATAAAGAGGTATACCTAGATCTACACTTACCACCATCCACCACATTCATGGGCACAATTTTCTGAACTAAATTTGAATGGCCCGCGCTCTTATCAGAGTTTGATAGAAATTTGGTAGTTTGTATTTGTTTTTCTTGGGAAAACCTTGCCTTTAGTACATTTCAAAACGCGCGATCTGGCAATACTGGTCGAAGGAAGGTGTTTGGAAATGTTCGATATTTTGTGGAAATTCTGAGACCTGAATGAAAAGAGCCATGCATTAGGGCGTTAATAGAAAGATTTCCCAGCACAGCAGCTACCTGCCAGCGCGTAAAAATCGAGTCGAGTGAAAATCGACACAATCACAATCCCAATCCAATTAAATTCGAACTGCGATTTGCAGGAGAAGATGTGTCTATACCACATATCTGTGTATCTGTGTGCGAGGTGGCCTCTGGCTGTGTGCGTGTGGGTGTGAGTGTGTGTAAGTGTGTGTGTGGGCACACTGGAAAGAATCAATAAAGGATGTGCTGCGGATTGCTGAGCGAGAAAAAAGGACGAAAAGTGCTTGCCAGAGCGAATTACAGTTAACTTTTGGCACGAATAACGGTTAAACAAAGTCCAACGAGAGAACATTTGAAAAATCAAACGAGTGTTAATTAGCAAATTAGCGAGTGGGTGGCCACAGGATTTTCAGGACCCTCCTCCATATATTTTGGATTCCTGCACATTGACAAGATGATGAGATACTGGCTGATAATTGCATTGCAGCTGTCGTTGGCATGTAAGTAATAAAGGAAAAATAAAAACAAAGTGGGGGGGTGGAAAATGAAAAGGAGGAGGAGAAGTGAAAGAGGAGGAGCAGGTGGCCCCCGCCTTAAAATTACTCTCCAGTCCACTCTTACCCACCATAAACTAACTAATTCCATCATTTATTTACCCCAAAACCCTCGGAAAACCCCCACCTAATCCCCGCCAGACTCTGTGGAGGTGCACTTCGAGGCGCCGGACAGCGGCTTCT
Source organism: Drosophila kurseongensis (assembly GCA_018153305.1). NCBI lineage: Eukaryota > Metazoa > Arthropoda > Insecta > Diptera > Drosophilidae > Drosophila > Drosophila kurseongensis. The sequence continues at coordinate 4,797,227 of JAECXX010000141.1, forward strand.
TCCTGAAGCACGCCCGCCAACCACCTGTGACGCCGGAGATCGCCAATGTGCAGACATCCTCGGCGGTGCCGCCACTCCGACAAAGATCCTCCTACGATTCCGTGTTATCCCTGGACCGTTTCACCGTGGTGGAGACCACCCAGCCGGTGTCTATACGCGCCAGCTACGGACCCTTCTCCACCAAGCAGACGGTGCCAGCCCGCTACATTGTGCCGGACACGATGGACAGCCAGTCGGGGGATTACATGAACGTGAGTAGTCCCGAATTCAGTCCAGAAGTTACCCCCATTTCATTATACTTCGCCTATCCACAGAATGCCACGCTTCTCGAGCTGCAGCAGCCCAACATGCACCTGGACATATCGGCCCATTTGGTGCGCTCCACCGTCTCGCAGGATGCTCCCGTGCTGCGGGTGCTCTTCCATGCCGGAGCCGATCCTGGTGGTCATTTGCAGCGCCAAAAGGTCTGCGTACTCCTGCACGTGGCTATGGGCTCGGAACAGCCGCTGAAGGGGCGCTGCATGCCGGAGGGCGAAGATGGAGTGTGCGTGGCCGAGGTGGTGATCCCACTCGGCTGGTTTCCACAGCTCCCGGCGCCCACACAAGATGGCAGTGGCCAGGCGCCACCCAAGGTGCCACAACGCTACGCCCAGGTGTCCTACAGTGTGTTTGAGCCACCTCTAAGGAACCCCGAGCAGTGTGAACCCAAAGTGCAGATCCAGCCGCTGACCACTTTCGCCCAGGTGCCCCTGCTGCCCGCCAGAACGCCCTATCGCATGCTGCGCGCCGATGATTCCGTGACCTTTTTGCTGCCACAACACCCTTTGTATCCACTGTCCCGCCTCCATGTGCCCGTCTTCCTGCACCAGTATACCGATCAGCGGGTGGCTGCCTTTACGGTGAGAGCCCGCGTCAAGGCGGGCCTGAGGATACTGGGCGCCACCGCCTCCACGGATCTGTGGAGCGTCTCGGTGGAGAAGGAGAACCCCAAGCACACCACCGCACGTGTGACTGCTTTCCGCAAAGAGACCGAGTCTAGTCTGGAATCCGGAGGCAACCTGACCAGCGAGGTCTTCGAGGTGTTCTCGTGGCTGCTCGAGGTGGCCGAGGACACCAATGACATTGTAGACGGGGGCAAGATTGTGTGGTCCGTGACCCATGTCTATGACACGCCCAAGGACAAGGACTCCGGGGAACTGGTGATACCCGATGACAACAAGAAGCGGCTGATTGCCAAGCTGGAGATAAACAAGGATGACATTCAGGCGGTGCTGCCGATGGCCAAGATCTGGGAGGTGATGAATACGGCGGTGCTGACGGGCAGACAGGTGGCCCAGGCCATGAAGGTGTTCATCGTTTCGCAGGCGGGCAAGGTGGCCGATGTGACGCTCCAGAGCTCCTGTCACGCCGAGGATGAAAGTGTGATTAAGGTGCGTTTGGGATTGGGAACAATAACCAAATCGACGGATTAATAACCAATCAACTTCTTGCAGGTTTCCTCCTCCTGCAGCTCGGTTTATGTGGATGGTTCCGAGCAGCGCGGCTCCTCCAATGCCTCCGTTATCGTCAAGTACGGTACCTATATGGGCGTGGCCAAGTTCATCGTTTGGATGCCCGAGTTCCCGCTGGAGGTTTACATATCCGATTTCCGTCTCTCCCAGATCAAAGGATGGAAAGTAACCGATGACAATCACTATCTGTAAGTATTGTTTTCCTTATGAACTCAAACTAAAGTCCCCTGGAATCAAGCATATACTTTTCTTAGCTAAGGTCTTGGGACTTATACATATACCATATTTTTGGCATTATTTTTATGGCTTTCACTTTTTCCCGAAATTGTTTATGCATTGTGAAAATACAAACTAAAAATTATGGCTCATAAAAATTTGCTTTATTCGGGAACTAAAAAATGCACTAGCAATAAATGTCCGAAGGTATTAGCTCACCATAGAAATCTTTCGTGTGGAAATTCAACTTCATTGGACACACAGCAATAACAGTTTGGATCTCAATTTATATGCATCTCCAATAATAACATTAGCAATAAAAGCCTAAAGAGTTTACTGTCAGAAAAGTCGTTAACAATTAGTTATTTATTTTTTGTTTAGTGGCTATATTTTTAATTTCAGTATAAGTATTTGGGTTATATCCATATACATATATCAAAAAATATTAACAATCAAATAAAATAAAATAGTGAAAATTCTGCTTGCTTAATAATAAAGTGTGACTGAATTTTTTAAGTTATCTTAAAGATTCAATTATATCTACAGATGTACTTATCTTTCTGTTTTTCCATGTTGCAGACACAATAAGCAATCGCGGCGGAGAAAGAAGAGGTCCTACGTGTGGGGCCAGCATCAAACCAACTACTACAATAATCTAGGAGCAGACAAGACGATTTGTCGGGCTCGCTATCAGCAGAGTCCCGTGGAAGTGTACGCCAAATTCTTGGCAGTGGATCAGGTTAGTCCTTGTTGAAAACTTAAAAAGCTACAATAGTTAATCCTATGGTTCTTCTTATTCTACCCAGAACTCTGGACGCACCAGCTACTTTATTTCAAGGCGAACAGGCTTAAGGGTCACGGATCTGGTACAGCCGCTGCTCCGAGTGGCCGATCCCAAGATTGCCTCGCTCAAAGGTCGCATCCTGCAGGGCAAGTCAATGGGACGCACGGATGTGCAGGTTTTGTCGCCCATTACGGGTCGTGTAATCGGGACCAAGGAAATCCGTGTGGGCAGTGACAAGGTGAACCTCTCCAAGCTCATTGTGCGCGTCATTTCGGGCCTGCAGCTCACCATCAGTCCGGACAACACGATTGAGAACGGCTACCTGGCGGAGACCTCCGTCACCCACAAGCTGACTGCTCAATATCAGGAGGGACTGCTTGACATCGATCTGGAGTTCTCCGATGGCTCCAAGACTCCGTTGCGGTAAGTAAACTTTGTATATTTTGGAAGTATTACAAAAACTTTATCGAAAAAGCGTTTCAAAAAGAAGAGATTTGGACTTATTTTAAGATTGTTTTTAACTAAGGAAAAAAGAATATGTTATTCATCTTAAGTTTTATTCTTTAAACGAAAGAAATATGTTTTTATTGATTATATGTATATTATAACAAACATGCAAAAATCCTTGCGAAAATCAGTATTTTAATGTCTGAACTTGCTTATTCTTGCAGTGACATTGCCGTGGAGGACTATTTCCTGCTGGTGGAGAGTCTGGACACCGAGGTGGTGGCCTTTGCTCCCATGCTGGCTTCCCATCATCCACGTGTCATAGCCGTGGGCGAGGGCAATGGAAACCTGCTGCGCGTGACCCTTCTGCTGTCCGAGGAGTGTCGCCAAAGACGCGGCACCTTGAGCAGCTCCAAACAGAACAAATCGAATGCAGCGCCGCTGGCCAGTGCATTGGCCTCCATCGAAGTGGATTTCAACAATGTGGACATCGTGAGCAAGCAGGAGGCAATCCAGAATGATGGCACTGTGGGCAGGGAAAGGAAGAACTACAGGCAAACGGGCGATCTCGCTGATATTATAGGTGCGTGTAGTTTTAGTTATGCATCTCCACCTCCTATTCACCCTTTCCTCAATTTTTTTTATAGTGGGCATCCCATTGCGCGACTCTAGCCAGCTGTATGAACCCACTGTTCAGGCGCGTCAGCATCGCGGCAGTATCCAGGCGGTCCACAAGGGCCATCATGGCAAAGGCCTCGCTGGCACTGGCAACATGTCCTCCATGGAACTGGGCATGTACGTCCTGCTCACTGCCTTCTGCTTCGCCATTATTGTGTTTGTGATCTCTTGCGTGGTCTACGCCTCGAAATTCCGGCCAGCGATGATCGAATCTGGATTGGATCCTCTGTCGGCGGGTAAGGGCAATGGCTCGGGAGGATCGGGTGGCTTCCGGGATGTGCGATTGAAGGAGTCGACTACGAATGCTCACGATTGGGTCTGGCTGGGACGCTCTACCATTGACCGCCAGTCCATTGTGGCTGAGACAAACACACATTTGAATCCACGCGGTAATATTTAATTTTTTGCTATGTTTTTTACATACTTAATCCGACTCCTGTTGTTAAGTAGATTCCCGCATGCGCATTACCAGCAATCCCATTGTCAACTACGACAATGGACGACGAGTGAGCTCCTTTGACCAGCAGCCCAAGCTACAGACGCACATTGTGCCGGCCTCCAATCTGAACAAGCAGCACGCCGACCAGTGAGTATTGTGTTTAAAAGGATTCCGCTTCAGCCGGTTTTAATCCGGGGATCTCTCTTTCAGCTATCTGGCCAACGAGCGCAAGGACAATGCCTTGGACTACAAGCCGCCAGTACCGCCGCACAGGAATGTGGGTGCCCGGGCCTGTCTGCCGGTTCAGCCTGTTCCCGGGTCAGGATCCATAAAGGTAAGGTTATAAGGTTAGGCACTCATATAATTTATATATTAAACATGGACGTTCATATTGTGTAGGATGCGCCCAACAAGCGGCACAGCCAGCTCTACAAACGTGAACATTTGCAGGGCAGTGACAACAATGCCAACCAACAGCCGGCACAGCAGTCGAATCAGCAACAGCCGCCTCCCGAACGTCCTCATCCGCTGGCCCATGCCCATGTCCATCCGCACCAGCATCAGCGCAGCCATAGCCACAGTCACAATTTCAGCCAAGAGCCACTCATCAAGGCGGCGCACAATAAAATCAAGCAGCAGCAACAACAGCAGCAGCAGCAACACGAGGAGCTGCACAACGCTGAGAAGCTGGTGGAGTACACGAATCCGCACCAGAAGAACGCGTTTCAGTTCGATTCGCTGACACCAAAGAGAGTTACCAAAGCAGCCGCGTCCTCGCCAGCCACGCCGTCCACAGCAGCATTCGTCCAGGGCAAAGCTAATGGTAGGATTATATCTGAGAATCATTTTACCATGTGCGGGGCAACTTCTAACGATTCCTGGTTGTCGACAGAAAACCACAGCATGGCCAGCAGCACTGGGGATGCGGCCAACTCAAACGGAACGGACGAGATTATGCGGCTGCCACCCACCGCCGTCAGCCAGGAGCCCACCACGAAATCGTCGCGTGTCAAGCGCGCCACCGTGGTGGGCAATCCGATGTTCTCGGCCACCGTGGATGAGTCCGTTGCCCCCGGCGAGCGTCTTGGACTGGACGATCTCGACATGGACTACGAGCAGATCATGCACTACTTTGACAACCTAAAGGTAGGTAGATAAAGTGGATATAGATATAAATTTCATGTTATAATTGATTGTTTAATAACTGCTCGGTTAAGAGATTGTGCAAGTATATATGCTGAAGAATTCACGTCTTAAATTTATTATTTTAAAATAATATCCATTTTATAACGTGCAACCATTTCTATCCCCTAGGAGTCAAATGCCTGAGTACAGGAGATCATTGCTAAAATTCGCGAGATATTGTCCACGTTCCATCACCGATATCAGACGGTTGCCACGCCCCTGACCTCGCCCACTCGCAAGCAGATGCAGCTGCTCGACGATCTGGTCGCCGGAGTGACAACGGCCACGGGAATCACCGCAACCAAGCCAACACCATTGAACCCGGCCGATGGAGAAGCCGAGGAATCTGCTGAAGCATTCGATGCCTACGATGGAGCGTTGGACATCGAGAGCAGGCAGTTCTAGACGTCAACCTGGCACAGATCTAAACGCAATTCTAGCAATACCCCCAGTACTCTAAACAAAAAAGAAGAAAACCTTTACGCCGCTGCTCCACCCACTCCAAAAACAATCTATGCTGTGGTCGACGACTCGGAAATCCGGAATCGGAATCGGAACCGAAATCGTTAACCAACAAGGCAAATAGGCAAGGAAAAGGATACAAGTCGAAGGAGAAACATATTTATTGCTAGGCTAAGTTCATATTAATGCATACACCTATAGGCATATGTAAACGTGGAGATAATCCAAGTGTATCTCGAGGAGCGCGTGCCTGACACAATCGGAATCGACGGGCAACCATATATAGTATACAACTATCTATATCTCTGTAACTGTATCAGTATCTGCATAAGTACTATGGTGTTAGTTAAGGATCAGCCATCTAAAGCATAGCTTAATCCATACATTTTTTTCCTATTCTCTTCGCTTCACACACGCGCATGTCCCATCCGTCTGATTCGAACCTACTTCTCTATATATTCACACGATCTCGGCCCGATCTTGCATATCCTATATCTTCTCTCTGTTGTGTCTGTCCGTCTGTGTGTGTGTGTGTGTGTGTGAGTGCGTTTTGTGTGCGTGTGTGTGCGCCAGAGAAATTGAGATAGCGAAAGAGAGAACGTGAATGTGAGGGAGACAGCGACAGAGAGAAATAGAGAAAAAGAGGAGAGTTTCCAAAATGTGCCGGGCACCGCTCCCAAAAGTCGCTAGTAATTAAAAACTGAATAAGATATACATGCTATATACAAATATATATATATATATATTTATGATTATAGAGCGCGCGCTAAATTTAAAGAAAATCGAAAAGATAACCCATAATGCTACATTATCTAACGGAAAACGGTAACTTGAACAGAAAACGTCGCTTTATAAGTTGGTAATTGAAGCCTAATACCTAATACCAATCATAAATCTTAACTAGAAAAGAAACACACAAAAACACAACACAAATAATATATAGACGCTTATGAGCTTTATTTGATCGATTGCATTGAAAAGGAAGCTAAAAGCAGAGCAGAAGCAAAACCCTAAAACGAAACGAACCGAACCGAAACGAACCGAATCACAAAATAGTATGGGGAAATGTGTAACCAAATATTATATGATATTACCGAGCGATCCAAGCTTTATATAACAAATTTACCATATTTATAGCATACGTGCATATTTATTATGATTATTATTATTACGATTATTATTATCTTGTCTTATGATTATTATCATTATTGTATTTATTACCAACGAGGAAAGGAACAAGTGCAAAATTACTTCAATTTCAAAAGCCATACTTTGAATAGCGAAATTAGACACAGAAACACTGTATAACACGCAAGAATAAATCAAATGCCGCCAGGATACGCCAAGTCCTCACCCCGCCTAAAATGGCCAACGTACCCCTATCTAAATAGAGATATATTACGATATATATCTATATATATCCATCAATTGTGTGTCTCACGCGCGCTGTCTTTCTAAGCCGATCAACACGTATCTATATATGTATGTAACTGCATCTGTTCGTTTTCCTTATCGATATACGGATACTTATATATCATAGCACCCAAAAGCTACTTCATTCCATTAGCAAATCATAGTTGTAGCCACTAATCGCGTATTTTGTCTTCTTTCGTTTTCTGTAAGTCTGTTTAATTTTGTTTGTAAGATCTGTAACCACATCTATATCTACGCATAAGTGTCTCATCCGATTAGTTTTATATTTTAGAGGCCATCTAAGTATTATGTTCGTTTCTCTCATTGTTTCATAATCATATGTTGTAAATTGTTCCGTCCAAAAAAAAGAAATGAGAAACAAAAACAAAGCTGAATGAAACGATAAACAAAAGCAAAGAAAACAAAGCAAACAATTGTAAAACGAAATTAAGCAATCTATATCTGATGAAAGCATTGTTTGTAAACTAAATTTGTAGTCCTTGAAAAATGACTTTTGGACATTTATTGCACTGTACTGTACATAACGTGTTAAAAGTGCAGTGCGTTTCGAAGCAATAAGGCAGTTGTGGCTTAGAATATGATCGAAAAGTCTCCATAATATGATCCAATTTTTTCTAATATCAAAAGATAAACTAAATTCTGAAATATCAAAAGATTTTGCCTAAGGACTATAGTATTAAAGAACGAATGACTGGCCCTTAAGCTCGCAAACGCACTGCACATATTATTAAACTTAAACTTGAGTTGCTCTCTATCAATCTAAGGACTGCAAAACCACACGCATACACGAAGAACACATCACAATCCTATTGATTTCGACCTGTAATATCATTAGCATATAGAACTAGCACTAGGCTCAATTGTTTGCCCCTCCTGGCTTTCTTTGTGCCCCCACTGTATTCTACTATATGACATATCCCCGATCCTAGTCCGCACAACAAAACATTTATATGTACACTACCCACTCTCAGTCGAGCTGCACTGCCATTGGTGAAAGTGAGATTTAGGCCTATTGAAGCTTCCAGCATTTACCAGTGCCATATGTATAACTTTATATAACTTTACCCACACGCCCTGAAGTACGGTGATCAATCCAGCGATTGATTTCGGCTAGCATCGAGCTTAGCACAAGCCTTCTTCCAAGCTTGCTTGTTAGACAGACAGTAAAAAAAACAGCCTCCCTCCATTACAGCCTTAGTCTTAGCTGATCTTCAACTCAATATGGAGTCCCGGAAAACCTAGGAATATTTGAATGGCGTACGGCAAAGGAAGAACAGAATTTTTACCCTAGACAAATGCTTGGCTTCAATTCGCGGATCGGTTTTATCCTTCTTGTATGTGTTTAACGATTCCAATGCAAAGACTTTTATATACCTTTTTTAACTAAATATATACACAAATATATATTATATATTATTGTTTAGCATGTTTCGACCGTAATTTTAGGCGAAATTTAGATGTTCTCTAGTCAGTTCAAAGCGTTATTTTCGTTTTGTCACCCCACCATACAAAAACACACAAACATACACACCCACACTCATAGTTTTATATAGTCAAGGCAAGCTTTTACCGCCCCCTGCCACGCCCTCGCCCCTTAAACCTAAGCTGTATGTACTTGTATGTAATATCAAACCACAAAAAGAAAACCAAGAAAAAAATTGCACTTAAAATATGAAAATGATTAAAATTCAAAAAAGAAACTTCTGATTTTTTTGTCTGTCGAACCCATTGAAACTTGGAAAATCATCGATCTATATAGTTAATAATAATACTACCTATATCGTGGCAAAAGGCGCCGGCTAAGTGTAATGCAAACAAAAAATATACATATTTAATATAATCGAAAACTTATACAAAAGCAAAAAAGAAAAATGAAAATCACAAAAGTTGTTTATGCTGCTTTTTGCAAAAATGGAAATAAAAAAAAACGGAAAATTAGGCTATACTTAAATATACATGCAAATTAAATACATATATGTTTAAATTGAATATATATGTGTGTGTACGCTTGGCACAAAAAGTAAACCAAAACCATAAACAATCCAAAAAAAACTAATTACGCTAAGGAGCTAAAATTACGAGAAATTGGAAAAGTACTATACGAACATAATGTTTTGCCATGTAAGTTCTATGAATGTCCCACCTGCCTGATGTCCCCGCTTTGAGATAATGCCTAGATGCCCCGCCCCCGCCCCACAAAACCCCGCTGATTTGCACCGCCCCCCCAAAGAAAAAACTTCAAGCGATATATAGTGCATATATATCGATCGATCCGCCGCATAATTGTTAACATTTGTATCGGTTATTAAACGTAGTTGTTGTGTATGTATGTATGTAAGTATGTAAATGTGTGCTTACCCCCAAGAAAATAACGATTAACGGTGAAGATAATGACGGAGCAGATAATACTCAATTCTTGTTGTTATTGGCAGCGCATGTCTTTTAAGAGCTAGTGATATATGATTTATCCTCCCCCAAAAACAGATGTTTTTTTTTAAGCAAGCAAAACACACACACACTCAGAGTGATCTCCACAAAATGCTTATATTACTATATAGTATAATACACACCCATATATAAACTGCGTATAAAGATTATAAAAAATATATTATATATATATAAATCATACCAATTGTATAACATTTTCGAGCAATGGAATCCAATCCCCCTTTCATCATATAGAAAAAGATCTAAGAGAAGTACACTTTTGCTTGCTGTTCAGTTCCCTCAATCAGTTAAAGCTGATCCTTCCGATCGTTAGGACCTTATTTCCCATCCAATCCAGAGCAACCAAAACGAGACGAAACGAAACGAATCGAAACGAAATGAAATTAAATGTTGCCATGTAAAACACTTTAGTAGTTTATTATTATTATTACTATGATTATTATAATATTATTAAGCGAAGGACACATTTGGTTTAAACGAAAGAAGGCAAACAAAGAAGCAAACAAAAATATTATAAATATTCAAAAATGAAAACTGACAAAATTAATTTAAATAAAATAATTTATTAATAAACCACATATTATGAAATGACATAAAAGACTAGTGTGGGGTGTTTTTCAAAGAATATGGGTTGGGATAATTAAATATAATTATAAAAGATTTCAAACCATTAATAAGTTTTACAAATGGTTTCACTTCTAATTTTCCAAAACATTGTAATCATTTTTTGGTTTTTACGTAATGTATTTTAATACAATTGATTCTGTATTTATTTTTAATAGGTGAAATTAAAGAATATGTCACAACAGGATGACATAAACCGATGAAAGGCCACTGCCTTATACGACATTCATATCGCTAATGATGCATTTTATGTCTGTCAAAGATTCTTTCAAAGCCCAGGGTCAATTTGCGTCGGGAACCTTGGAGTCCCAATTCCCAAATCGAAGTTCTCGACGCCCTTGATCCCGTTTGGGCTCCTTTTGCCGCCAGCTGATATCCGACTGCCCATAAGCGATCTGGCTGTTATATAATTCGCAATTCGGTGGGCATGTGGCACCATTTTGGGGACAGCCGTGTTCTTGAATTTTACGCAACAGTTGGCGCCGCCGCAGCGTGATCTTGGCTATATAGCTATATGGCTATATAGCGATGTCGATGGCGTCAACCTGCGACCCGACCACCACCCGGCCACCCATCTGCACCGCTCCGAGCCAATCCAGTCCGATCGGATCCCATCCCATCCCATTCCATGATCGCCCACTCCACCGGGAGAGGATCAATAACAAACAATAATGTGCCGTCGTCTAATTGTAAGAACCAACTTCCAATTTGAGAGACATCCGACATGATCGCATAACCCGTGCCCACAGTAGCGGTTAAAATGGTAGAACTGATATATGATAATATCACAATATTAATCAATTTCCATTTATTAATCTATAAGTTAAGGAAGTAATGATAATATCACTAAATCAATCAGTCTCGTTAACTAAGTAGATTTTATGAACTACAACATTTTGAACGTATACTCAATTTCTTGTACAAGATTTCGGTTATTGCGTATACGACTAGTTGATCAGAATTAAACAAACTAATTAATGAAATATGGAAACCAATTATTGAGTATCCAAAGCCCTCTCAAGCCAATTTAACGAATACGTGTTTTTAAAAGTAACTTGCAAAATCGCGTATACGACCTGTTGGTTGACCTTACCTGATCAAATTATGATTTTGCTAACTATTAAGTCTTTAAAGTGTTGTAGATTCATACATTTTAATTTTCAGCTCTAGAGTATTTCTCTTTAACCTTTAATTTATCAAACCATACAAAATATTTTCAAATACAACTCAATTTTTCTATTAAAATGTTACTGCTTTAGTGCTGACATTTTGACCTCTATAGTATGCGTGTGTGGGACTTTCATTTCGTTGATCGGTGCCCAAACCTAGAAGCCAAAGATGCGATGCGAAGCGGGCCCAACGGACCGTATAAAAGCGGTTCGAAAACGCGGCTACATTTCAGTTGCTTTAAAATTATCGCCCCAACCGCCTGCCGCCTAAGCGAATTGCGATCGTTTTCGAACCGTTTTCGAATCGTTTTCGAGTATCAATTTTTTTTTTGGTTTTGGTTTCACACCGTTTACTTGTGTCGAGTGTCTTTATCGAGTTTCAAACATGTCTTTCCTGGGCAACACATCCGATCTGGAGTGCGAAAAGAACGAGTTCCCGAGGCAGCGGTCCACGGGCATCGTCACCAAGGTGGCGGCCCACAAGCTATCCGCGGAGCCCAAGTGGACCGACAAGCGGGAGGATGACTCCGACTCGGAAGTCTCTTCGCCGGACAACTTCCTGACCAAAGGTGGCCATGGCCCGACTCTAACACATAACCATTAGGAAATCACTAAACGAATACCCTTGCAGGCGGGATTTTAATAATAGCCACAAGTTTAATATCTTACTCTAAAAAGTATATTAAATTCTTTTTAAACTAGTCATAGTTATGTAGTTAAAACTTTTCCAATCATATATTGTTTAATCAATTTCCAAGTGCAAGGGTATTTAAACTTTGGCTTTCTATCCTGTTTTGCGTAGTGCATGATGATTTACCCGAGTGTCCCCCATCGAACCCATCGAACTAACCCGGTAGCTGGAGAGACTAACCACGTAGCCTAACCAGATCGCAATCGTACTTACAGGCGCCTTCCTACTGACCCCCTCCTACGAGTTGTCCATGGAGCGGGCCGCCCTCATCTGCGAGAAGATGGCCTTCAAGGGATGCTTCAGCTTGACCAAAACCGCTACAGGCATTCTGTTTAAATTCTCACACCCAGATGACTATCAGGCGGTGTTCAAGAAGGGCTTTCACAAGGTCACCGGGGCGCGATTCTACCGCAAGGTGAGCCCACCCACCCACACCCACATCTCCAGTGATTGGAAGGGCATAATGGGGCACAAGGTATGTGCCACATCAGTGAGGTCGGGGGTGCAACGGCTTCTCAATAAAGTTGGAATGTCCCGAGAGTATCATAAGTGTGACTAAACAGATAAATATTTATTCGTGCTTTCTACACACAACACCCGAAATTTGCAAATCAATATCAATATTTTATTTGGACCCTTTAAGATTATCTTTTTTCTGATCAATAAGTATACAAATATTTATCGGAGAAAAAGAAATAATATATTTTGTGGACTGCTTCTTAATATCATATACCATTTTTCATATTTTTAGATTTTTGTAAATTTTAAAATTATGTTAAGATCTGTACCAAATTTTAAATATGAAATTAGTGATATTCATTTCTTTTCTAGTTTTCAAACGAAAGATATTTAATATTTTTACAAAATTTAATTGAAAATTACTGACATTTGAGATAAAAAGATACTACTTAAAAGCAGAAATTAATTAAATTCCAAAATTGTCTATTGGACATTCGTTGCACCTGCTTGGGGTAAAACCCACTACCTGGAACTTCCCATCACTGCCCATTTCCATACCAAACACCATTCGTCACCTCATCAGATCCGATCATCGAGCATCTTCTGCCAGACTAACCCAATCGACAAGTGAAAAATGCAAATTTTATTTCCCCATTTTGCAGCAAACATTCTCGCGAAGCGTGAGTATCCATACACATATGTATATCCAAATCGATTGATGACTCACTACTGAGATTGGAATTGCGATTGGCTAGCGATTATAGTTAAGACATAGCACAGACATAACCCTCAGAAATGCTCAGAAAACCTCAGAAACTCTCAGAAACCACCCACATCCATCGATCGATATCGATCCATAACTTAACCATGCGCATGCGCAGCAGTCACTCTCCGTTCTCCTTTCCCGTTTTTATTTTTGGTGACCCACAGATAGCCATTCCGTGTCGGCCGCGGAAGACCTTCACCCTGTACGTCCTCGATGTGCCGGAGGATCTGCCCGTGGAGGACATCCGGCATGCCATGTACAAGTTCGACTCGGTGGTGGAGGTGGTGCGCCTGCACATCTACTCGAGCCCCTCCAGCAACGCCGCCAACGCCTCCTCCTCCTCGGTCGCCACCGGCTCCTCCTCCGCCGGCGGCGACAAGGGCGTCGAAGGTGAGCAGATCCAGCTGCTGCACACGCCGACCCAGACTTTGCGCCGAGCGGCACTACGAAGTAAAGTACCCTCCAATTGGTAACATGCGAAAATATATTGAAATTGTCCCCTTGTCCTATGGTTAAGTTACTCAGCGAAGTTGTGGTCATCGGGAGGGGTGTTTTCTAAGTCTTTAAAATTAAAAAAGAAAATATTTACCAACGAAGTCAGCGAATTAATTGATTTTTCTTTGACAAATTATAAATAGTAAAATAAAAAAAAGTTATTATAACATAAGTATTTAATAGAAAAAATAATTGTATCAAACAAAAGAAAGTGCCAGCAATTTTCATACATTAATATCAACACCCTTTTTTCTATTTTATATAGATTCAATATGTAATCAATGCTTATAATTTAGAATATTTTAAAGTTAGAAGACTCCCGTAAAAATCCTGATTTGATTATATCGACTTGACTACATTAAGACTACATTCTCTAGGTGTATATTATCTTTGGGTAATATCACTCACCCACTTTCAATCGCCTTGGTGACTTAATTTGCAGGCACCTCCAAGAGCGTGGGTTCTGTGGTGGGCGATGCCATCGAGAAGGCCGAACGTCCTGAGCGCAGGGAACTGCCTCCAGCCGTCATCCGGATCACGCTGGCCTCCATGGATGAGTACAACATCTTGTTGCAGAACGGACTCAACTTCTACGACGCCACGTTTTTTCCCACTGAGGCCAACATCTCGCTGAAGGGCGCCAAGATTGATTACAAGCGCAGGTATTTCAATAATATAAGATAACAATGCTTTGGGGTCACCAAACCACAATTTTTGATTCATTTCTCTTCTGCAACTCCAATTTCCGAAAATTTGGAAAGGGGTTACTTCATGGAAATGTCGAAAAAATCGAACCAGATTTACAAAATAATGTGTGAATGCAGATTTTTAGTGAATTAGACCACAAGCTTTTTAAGACATACCATTTAAAATTCGGACTTCAGATAGAAAAATTATGGGCTAAAAAGTACAAGATTTAGATCACTTTTCTAAAGCTCCAATTTCCGAAAATGTAGAAAGGGGTACCTGCGTGGAAATGTGAAGAAAATCTACCCAAAATTACAAACTAAGATTCAAATGCAGATGTTTAGGAAATTAAACCACAAGGTTTTTAAGGTATACCATTTCGAAATCGGATTTCAGTAAGAAAAGTTATGGATTTAAAAGTGCAGGGTTTTGACAACTCAAAACCAACCTTTTAGTACAGATAAACAGTAAATTAAACTACAAACCTAATTGGAATCGATGAGATTTATCGTAATTTCAAAGAAGCACTCTCTAAGTAATTATTTTAATAACCCCTGGTAATGTTTTTCCCACTCTACCGCTCCCGCAGAATGCTCGATGGCTCGATTCCCGGACGGGTGAGGGAACTGCTGCCCGTTTTTGATGCGGCTGGCTTCTGCAAGCTGCCACCGCCCACCAGCAAGCTAATTAAGCCGCCGAGGTCGTAGATCCAATCCGATGCAATGCCATACGATACGACGACAACGCGTTCCGGCCAAATCCACATCCAAATACACGGGCCCCCTTGACGACCACACTCCGGATTCGGTTCTACCCATTTTATCTTACCCTACTTCGCTGTATACTATACACATAATGCTGTTTTCAACGGATGCCAACGTTTCCGCTCGATCCGCCGATCCGATCCGATCCGATCCATAATAATTCCTCTTTTGGCTACCATCTATGTTTTTGTTGCCTCTCTATCTATCTGTCTCCTCTGTGAACTCTTCAACCTATTTTTTTTTTGCTAGTTTTATTATTAAAGGCCCATATAAGGCGTAGCGTCTAATTTGTTTGATTGTCTAACAATGAAAAAAAATAAGCAAAAACACAGAAAAGAAATAATAAAAACGAAATAAGAAAAACACTTTTCAATGGCAAACGGAAATGGAACATTTCACTGATGTTTGATGTGTATATTAGTGGGCAAATGGATGGAACCATTTATGGTCTTATCACCGTCGTGGTTGGGAACATCCTGTTGACGACAAAATTAAATAGAAAATAATAAAAATAACATACCAAAAATGTTTATTATTGAAGTCTAACTTACTATATCATATAGCTCGGTTATATTAAGCCCTGGGTTTCACTTATCGAGTTAGTATTGAAAGAAACTTTATTTGGTTTAATTAATTTTTTTTATTCATTTTGCACTTTATTTATTTTTAGTTAATTCATTTAGTTTCGTTTTAGGTATACATATATCTTGATTGATTCAACAACAGACAAATTTTTGCACAAAGCTCAACACAAAGACATAGATCGTAATATATATTCGTAAGCATATCAATTACCATACTGTCGAATGTCTTGTATATCGTATAATAATAATAATTAATTGATTTAAAGCATATAATAGATGTATATAATATATATCTTGTATCTGTATAGTAGTGTATAGTATATAGTCTGTTTAGGAAATACTCAAAGAACATGAAACGAATCAAGCGAATCGAGTCAGACACAAGTTTCGTTTTTTGTTTCGTCGTTTGGAAAAACACATTAATTAGCAAAACGGAAATGGGCAAAAAAAAAATACAATACATTTATGCAAATAAAAATAGTAATAAAATATATATATATGTATATCTGTACGTGTAGGAAATTGAAATACAATTAAAAAGTTTACAATAATCAACGATTAACAAAGAATACACATATTGTAGGACACTCGAATCGCGTCCTCTTCTTGCCGCGGCACACACATAAAAACAGACGATCAGAAACTCGGACTTGGCTGCGGCAAACGGACACCGACTCGGACACGGAAACACCGACTCCGTGCCAGAAATGTTACGGATAGAATACAGCTTTCAATACACGGAGTGGACAATGTTGTCCTTCTCCACCAGCAGACGCACCTTCATGCAGCCATCGGAGCCGCAGGAGAAGAGTCGTCCGAAGGGATCTACGTACACCTGGCTGACTCCCTGGCCGGTGTGCTTGAAGAACCCGTTCTTGGCATGCTCATGCGGGAACGCGTTGATCAGCATGAACTGATTCATGTCCCAGATCTGCGGGGGAAACCCTTGGTTAATCAGAAGATCTCTATAAGATAAAATAGCCATAACCCACCTTAATGTCACCTTCAATGGAACCAGTGACAAAGAATTCCTCGTGCGGATCCAAAGCTATGCACTTAATGGTGCTATCATGGGCCTGTCGGGAGATTACAAAAGATTATTTTCTAGTTTTGGGGGTCCAAATTTGTAGAACCCACCTGATAGCGATGGCGCAGCGTACGTTGTCTCACATCGAAGACACAAACATCGCCGCGTTTGCCACACGAGATGAGCACCTGGTGCTGCGGAGCAAACACCAGGCAGGACGATCCCTGGTCGTGACAGGTGAAGGCTGTAAAGGATTCTCTCATAAGAAATCAATCACTCAATGGTCTTGGTTAACCCCAATCTTACCCGACACACAGGACTTCTTGTGGGGCAGCAGTGTGTCCCAAATATTGATGTTCTTGTTCTCGGAACTTTGACCAGCTGTTAAAGAGATAAAATATAACAAGGAGTCTTTAAAAAAATCATTAAACTCACCGCTTGCCAAAAGACTGCAAGAACCAAGGAACACGAAATCGGACAAGGCCTTGTTGTGGCACTGGTAACTCTGCAAAAGGAAAAGGATTAATAAGTGAACCACCGTTTCGTCCAGACCATGTGCCAACTCACTATGAACGAACGATTGTTCTGTGAGGCGATGCCCGCCTGCCAGAGACTAAGCTTGCCGTCGCCATCCCCGATGCCGAACTTGTTGCCCTGCTCCGAGAAGCGGCAGCGCGTCACCTTGGCAAAGGTGCCGGAGGTGCGGGGCGAGCAGACGGGCTGCTGGTGACCCCACTCCCAGATCTGCACGGATCCATCCTGGCCGCCAGTAAGGTACAGCGGCATCAGCGGATGGGCGCTCATCCTCTTCACATTGTCCACCTTGTGGCGCAGCACCTGCAGAGGGAAAGCATTAGATTCAAGCTTGGAACGCTTAAGAGGATCACTACCCACCATGGATGTGCCGCGTCCCGATTGCGAAGCACTCTGTGTGCTGGCATTGGACTCGCTGTAGGCATTGCTATTACTTCCAAATTGGTTTCTGCAAGTGAGACCCATCAATAAAGAAATAGTTCCCAAACGGACAAAGCTAAACTTACTGCTCCTGCGTCTGAATGATCAGGAAGGACGAACTGTTTGTGTCCGCATCCTTGGACAGGTTCATCATGTCGTAGTCGCACTCGTCCTCGTACCAATTTGGCGACTCCAGCAGCAACGAGATGTCGAACTCCTGGATCTCCCGCGGATTTGCGAAAGCAATCATCGAGGAGCTGTTGTTCTTCAAGCAGAAGGACAATATCGACTCGTGATCCTTATGAATGATCCGGATGTGGTCGGTATTCTCGTTGGTCGAATGGGATTGACCTGCACGGAGTGGAGTATCAGTATTTAGTAAGTCATTAGAGATAAAAGACTCACCCTCATCGGTCTCGTTGTCGTTGTGGGTATGGTGTGATCCCCGAGTGCTGGGCTCCATGTTTTTGCCGAAGATGCTCTTGATGAACACCTCCTGGGCGGGCTCCTGTCGCACCAGGTAGTTCCACAGCCGCCGGATCGGGCCAGCCGACGAACCCGAAACGAACGGAGTGTTGTCCTTGTTCAGCAGCGATCGGTACTTGTGGATGGCAAGGCCGTTGATGCCGCTCTCCGCGTAGCATCCTGGTATATAGTTGCGGGACGGCGGCCCGCGGGCTATGAGGTCGCTCAGGGCAAAGTCCTGCCAGCGATTGAGTGTCCTCAGCACCTCGTGCGATAGTGGACTGATCACGGGCAAATCTGCGCGAAACGGGGAGACAATATAGAGGGTTGCAGCTCAGTGGATGATGGCGAATCGATGGATGAAATGTTACAACTACCCTGCAGCTCGATGCCGGCCACCTTGACCAGCTCCTGGATCTTGTGCGTGCTGATCTTGATGAGCGCCAGGCGCAAGATGCTCCACGAATACGACGTGGGATTGGTGTGCTCCGTGTTGTCCTTGGCCTTCAGCTGGGATCGGCTCACATTCACATCGTCGTCGTCGTCCTCCTCCTCCTCGTTGTCCGACTCGTGCGAGTCGTCCGTGTCGTAGTCATCGCATTCTGGAAAGGATTCATTATTTAAGGGGGTATAACTTCTCAAATGGTTTGAAAACCCACCGGTTGTGGGCGGTTTGGTTAGGAAGTAGGACAGCATGGACGTCTCCGGCGGCATAAACTGCTCCCTGTACGTGGGCTTGTCCTCCTTCATGTTGCTGGAAGTGCTGTTCTGGCTGAAGCTGCCCAGGATCTTCATGTTCAACTTCATGCGCTGTTTTGTAATGGAAGTGACCGTATTCCAAACGCTGTTCTCATCCGCTGGCTCTTCCGAGGTGGAACCAGTTCCACCAGGGGCTACGGCTCCGCCAGCTCCTGCTCCCGCTCCTCCTGCCACCATCTGGTTAAGAGGCTGTGCCGCGGCTGGCTTGATGAGCAACTTCTTCATCCCGCCGCCGAAGAGAGTGGACCAGGTTTCGTTGTTAAAACTCTGGCCACTTAGGCGGTACAGCAAACGACTATCGCAGGTGGACAGCGAGTAAATGAAGAGAGCCATGTAGGTGGAGACGAAGGACTCCAACAACAGCACATTCAGCTTGGGCACATCCTCGTCCTTTTCGCGGGCCAAGAGCGCACGCAGATTGGTTACGCCCGGCCACTTGGATGGAGTGGTGCACACGCCGGCCGGCTCATCAGTGGAGTACTTGCGCCGACGACCATAGGCATTCCGGCTGCCAACCAAATAGCTGCACTCGAAGGACGAGTTTATCTTGGCTATGTTCTCCATGCCCGGACTTGGATAGCCGTTGAAGGCCGAGTTGTTCACCACAAAGCTCTCGGAATCGCAAAGCGACTGGTAGATGCAGGACGACAGGGCCACCGCCAGATCCCGCAGCACGAAGATCTCACTCAAAGCACTTGGTTCGATTCCCGGGAAGGGCAGCACCTTGATTATGCTCTGCAGCATGTCCACCGTCTGGGACTGCAGGTACTTGATGGGATCGGCGATCACCGTCTTGTTGCCCGCCACACAAGCGCTGAGCAGGGGCAGCGTGGTGGGGAAGGGCAGCGGACTCAGGAGCTGCTGTTGGGTCTTCTCCTGCTGCAGCTCCTGCAGGAGCAGCACCAGCTCCATTCGGACGGAGGCCAGGCCTCCGCCACTGGCTCCATGCAGGGAACAATAGCTCAGCAAGGTGCGGAGCAGTGTTTCATTTGCTGCAATGATAATCCATGAGATTAATTGTAATACAATCGGTTGACCAAGATAATCTTACCCTTGAGCCATCGCTTGCGCTTGGCCGCCCGCATCACCTTGGCCTCAAAGTCCTGCTTGTCCTGCATGAGGATCTCGTGGAGCGTTGGTCGCTCCGTGCTGGGATAGATGCTGGCGTTCATCTCCTTGTCCCTGGCCTCGGCATCCGCATCCCCGGACTCGTGACTCGTCTGCTCCGACTGGCTGCAGTAGTTGCACAACTGCTTCAGCGCCTCCACCTCCCGTTCCAGCCACATGTACAGCTGGTAGCGCAACTGGCCGCCATCCACCTCGAATCCGGTGGCCAGCGTTGACAGCTCCTCCATGAGGATCTTCAGACAGGCCACGAACTTCAGCTGCTGGGCCATAATGTCCATCTTGTTGTCGTTGCCATTCGATTTTCCCCGGCCCAAAATGGAGGCCTGCGGCTGCGGAGTGACCAGCTCCGGTTCGTCAGGCTCCAGATCCGGGTCCACCTCCTCATCATCCTCGTCATCCCATTTGATCTCAAACTTGGCCTCCGACTCGCTGGCCACGGGAGCACCCCAGTCAAAGGCATCGGCCGTGTTCTGCGTGGCGGCCGCAGTTGCTCCCCACTGGTCCATGATGCCCGTGTTGATTAGCTCCTCCTTGTTCTGCTGGGCCCGCTCCTGCGCCTGGCTGCCGGCCACACTGCCGCCGGAATCATCGCTGATTTTCTGGGGCAGCTTGTTGAGCACCTCGAGTGCCAGCGCCGGACAGCCGCTCTTGAAGTGCCCGTGGGCGGTGGTGAAGTACAGCTGCCGCTCGATGGGCGTTATCGAATCCTCCAGCTGCAGCTGCTTGTCACAGGCCACGGCACTGGGCGCAGCATCGCCTGCGTAGTTGAACCCAGACAGGACCACATGGGCGATGCGCTTCTCCTGCGCCGACAGGGCAATGTTCTGCCGGATGAGCAGCGGATGGGTGCGCAAATAGATGTAGAAGTTAAACACATTCGGATTGGTGGCCTGCGGCTCGGGGCGCAGTAGGTCCTCCTCCCTGTAGCTGCTGTGCAGGCTCCCCACGTTGTTCAGCAACAGGGTGTTGAGGCTCTCCTGGTACTTCTTGATTGTCCAATAGGTCATCGAGCGCAGGAAGGGATCGGGATGGGCGCGGCTGAGGTCACAGCGCCCGGTCTCCGGATCCGTTCCCAAAACGTGCTCGTGCAGCAGATGATGGTAGTAGCAGCCCTCGGCGTCGCCCTCGTAAAGTCTAGCAATGATCAGGGCCAGCTGGAAGTCCTCCAGCTTGTTCATGCACACCTCGATGGCGTCGTTCAGGCTATTGGCCAGCAGGAAGAAGGCCACTGCGTGCTCGAATCGCTGCTTGCCGAGCAGCACAAAGGCGTTCTTCAGGGCCGCCTTGCGCCAGCGATCCTCGGCGAAGTTGTTGCCGAAGAAGGCGGTCATCTTCTCGTCGCGACGCGACCTGAACAGGCCCCACACCAATGACTTCTTCTTCATGGCCAGGTAGTAGATGGCCGCGTCCAGCGGCTCCTGCTTCTGCTGGTAGGCGCACTTGGCCAGCTTCTCCACGCACCTCCGCAGCGTGTTGATGTTCTTCAGCCAGTAGCCCATGCCCAGATCCCGCAGCGTGGCCCAGCGGAGGTCGCCCTTGGTGTAGCTGGGTATCAGGTTCAGTAGCTCTTCCTCGCTCTCCGAGTGGTAGGCCCACACGATGTTGGAGGTGCCCACGCCCTGGCGCTGGAACTGCGCCCGCTGCTGGAGCGGAAGGCAGCGCAGCAGGTAGGTGAAGTGCTTCATGGCCAGCAGGAAGCGCAGGCCGCAGTCATCCAGCGAGTCCGTGCTGGTGCTGCCATCCTTTACAGCTCCTGAGCCCGCTCCTCCGCCCACTCCGCCCGACTTGCTCTGGTCGGCGGCAAACTTGTCGGAGAAATCCGTATTGCATGTGGCCACCGTATCGGCCAGGGCCAGCAGATGCATCTGGTCCAGCGAGGAGAGTCCGGGCAAATGGGTGTGGGTCAGCAGGCGCGAGAGGAGCTGTCCCTGCCGCGGACCAAAGTGCGAGATGGAGTGCTTCTCGGGCAGCGATAGCCGGCGCTCCTGGCGCTTCTTCTCGTCGCCCTCGCTCAGCAGCTCGTCCAGGTTGTCCTCCGAGTTGTGCATGTCAAAGAGCTCGTCGTAGTCCTTGTCGCCCTCGGCGTAGTTATTGCTCTGACCCGGCGTCTCCCGGTCCGCGTTGAGGAGCACCCACAAGGGCAACGGTGGAATCGAGTTGATCTCCGCATAGTCCAGCATCAGCTCCTCGGGAATCTGGGTCGTGCTGCCGCGATGCTCCGCCTGGATATTCTGATCCGCCGTGTAGCTAATGCTCAGGGTGCGCGATCTCGACCAGCTGCGCTGCCTGGCGTAGCCATCCTCGTCCTGGCCCACCGCACTGGAACTGTTGCCACTCATGCAGCGCACCAGATGCGCCAGGATGGCCTTCACCCAGCGGATCTTGCCGCAGTTGAGCAGCTCCATCAGCTGCTTGGGATGGTACTGCGGCAGCACTGGACAGGCGATGCGCGAGGCCTGGAACAGGCCGAAGTCCGTCATGTAGTCATCGTTGCCCCCGTCATCGGCGCCGGCGCCGCCATAAGAGGCAGCTGCTCCGCCCGCCCCGCCGGCTCCATTCATATTGGCCATGCTGGTGTTGCCCAGACGACGCTTCTTGTCGTGCGACAGCAGCTGCAGATTGGCCGTGCTCACTTTGCTGATCAGCGGCATGGAGGCCACGTTCTTCAGCCGCAGCTGCGTGGACTCGTTGGCCAGCGAGCGCAGATCCTCGTCCCGCAGATTCCGAGTGTCCGGCACATCCTCCCCAGCGGCCGCCGCCGCCGCTGCAAAGTGCGAGGAGTAGTGGGGCTTCCACTGCGAGTATACATGCATCTCGGAGTCCATGGCCACCACCAGAATGCCATCGCGCACCCAGGAGATCTGCATGGGCAACGGCGGCAGACCGTCGGCTGTCTGCAGGTCTATTTGCCGCAACTTCATCCAACGGATCTCGTCCACGAAGTTCGGCTGCGCCAGGGAACTGGCCTTCCGCAGGATGGGGCGATTCACCGAGCGCGACTCCTTCATGGCCTTGATGTTCGCCTGGGCGATGTCCGAGCTAACTGGCGTGTACAGCAGGATCTTGCTGCCGACGGCGACGGTTAGGATGTGCGAGCCATCCTCCTTGCTCACCCAGTCCAGTTGGACCAGATGCTTTTGGGTCAGCGGACAGGTGTTTCCGTTCTCGGCGATGCTCTTCCGCAGGGACTGCAGCGTGCTGAAGCTGGGCACGGTTAGCAGACCGGAGGCAGCGACCGAGGGCTGCCTATTGACGGCCAGTTCCGGCGTGGTCTCGCCACTGCGAGGCGAACGGCTATCCGGATCGTGGGCGAAGGTGTGGAGGACCTGGTTCAGCCGCTGCTTCTTCGCCAGCAGCCGACTGTCGTGTAGGTAGCTCAGGTCGATGCCATGCCCGATGTTGATCCGCGGCAGGTGGACGTTCTTCAGGTGAATGGTGTCCTCCAGCACCCACTCGCTGCCGCCGGAGCTCTCGCACTCGTAAATGGCCACGCAGAGGTTGACGTAGCGCGAGTCCGGATCGGGTCCCTTGTTCGGTCGCGTGAAACTTTTGCCGTACTTGTAGGCACAGGCTATCCGGCCGGAGTAGGCCGCACTGATGTTCAGCGGCTGGCCGGGAATCTCGATGGCCGAGTGCTGGATCCGGCTGAACATCTTCCACTCGCTCCAGTGGTAGGCATCGCCCTCCGGATCCTGGTCGTCCTGATCATCGCCGATGGGCTCGCACTTCCAGAAGCGCGAAATGGAATCCGAGCAGGCGGTCACAATGATGTACGGCGCAAAGCAGGCCGGATAAATGCTGGAGCTGCTCAGGTGACCGGCGGCCGGGGAGGCATGGATCACGTCCACGCCCTCGGGCAGCGGCAGCTCCTGGGTGCACACCTTCTTCGTGGTAATCGAGATGTGCGGCGCCTCCACTTGGGGCCCAAAGTGCTCGGCGCCCGTCAGCGTTTCCGCTCCCTGCGACATTCGCCTGGGATTCGGGTTGCCACCGCCGCCATTCTGCTCCTCGTCCGGCTCCTGGGTGAGGTTGCTATCCGGCACATACATGGCCGTCTCCGAGAGGAACGAGTTTTGCTGCTTGGAGCTGATGACGATGCGCCACATGTGAATAGTGCTGCCGCGCAGCGTCTTCTCGATGTTCACAATGTAGAAGGGCTCCTCGAAGTCGGCATTCCGTTGCAGATCTACAATGGCGTCCATGTCCGACTCCAGTAGGGCGTTCATGCGCGGCTCCTCCAGGTCGTGCGGATCCGTGAGGGGAGTTCTCTGGCCACCCGTAATCAACTGCGCCTGGAACACGTGCAGGAACTGCGTGTTCTGCCAGTCGTGCTTGGCATCCGAGATGGCGTCCAGCTGCAGGATGCAGCCGGGTCGGGCCGTCGACTGCTGGGACACCACCTTGAGCTTGTCGTGCAGCGCCGACCGCTGGGCCCGCATCGTGGACGAGGCGTTCGAGATCATCGACGACAGCGAGTGCGACTTGTGCAGCGTGTTGAGGTTCTCCGAGCACGAGATCTCCGCCAGCAGGGTGCGGGCATCGATGACCGCCTGGTAGACGCGCAGGTTCTCGCCATCGCTGGCCACAAAGCAGGCGGACGGGGAGTTGCTGTAGCTGCCTAATGTGGTGCTGGGCAGGAGCGTCGGGATCCAGGCCACATTGCTGAAGGCCGAGATCTCTGGCGAGTTGATCCTGGCCAGCTCACTAACGCCGCCCGAATGACACAGCGGTCCCACGGAGTCCACACGCCACAGGATCAATTCCGAACAGAAGCCCGTGGGTGTAAATACATCTTTGTCCCCATTCGAACCTCCCGAGGGCCCGGCTCCAGCTCCTCCGCCCGATGGAAGTCCTCCGCTTAGGGGCTGCTCAAACGGAGACATCGGCGACTTGGCCTCCGAATCGGGCAGGTTGTGGTGCGAGGTGGAGACGAGCAGCGGCAGCACCGGGTGGCAGGTGATGTCGTTCACCCGGAACCGATGGCCGGAGGCGCGGCTCACATGGCCAATGCTTAATACTTGGGTGAACTTCGTCTTGAAGGCGAACGTCAGCTGCCACAGGTTGAGTGTGCCGTTCGAGTGCTTGGTCACCATGGACACCGACGGAGAAACGTTCATTGGCAGAGAACTGCCTCCGGCTGCAGCCGAATCCTGCGAGCTACTGCTGTGCTCGGCTCCTGCTCCAGCTCCACTGGCCGCAGCACTGCGGTCGCCGCCCGCCTCATCCTGATCCGCGTCGCCGTCCCGGTCGCCGTCCTCATCCTCGGCCGCATCCTCCTGCTCCTCGTCGTGGCGCTCGAAGGTCTGCCCCGAGTGCTGGTCACTCTTCAGAGAGGAATCATCGGCGTGTCCCTTGTGGAACTCGTCCTTGCTGCGCACATTGTTGGCAATGTCGCGGAAGGCCAGTGGATGAGTGCCCGTATTGAACAGGCTGACCGTGGTGGACATGGACATGGCATCGCCCAGCGGAAAGGCCGAAGGGATGCGCGTGGAGAAGGAGACCTGCGCCTGCCTGAACGAGCCCGGATAGTAGTCGTCCAGCCACTCGATCACCCAGATAAGGTAGCTCCCGTCCACCGGGTGGATGGCGAAGAGCAAATCCGGACTCTGGTGCCAGTCGCGCAGCAGGCACTCGATCTTGTTGTCCAACGAATCCACCAGCTGTGTAATTGGATGCGCCGGCTCGTTGTTCAGCGAGTTCTGCGACGTCGTGTTGGACATGGAGTTCAGATGGAGCCCTACTCCCGCTCCTCCGCCGCCGCCACCGCCCATGCCCGTGCCCGCCGTGTGCTGCGAGTAGCGGCTGTACTCCTCGCCGCTGTCGTCCACGGACACGGACTTGGAGGAGCGCAGGTACTTCTTGTGCGCGTGCGCCTGCGTGTGGGAACCGTGGGCATCGTCCGGCAGATCGACGCCGCCACTTGAGGCGTTCCCGTGGCCGTTCTCCTCGTCGATCACCTTCTTGGTGAGCTCCTGGAGTATGGCCTCCGCCTGAAGCGTGAAATGCATCTCCTTGTTGTTCAGCCAATGCAGGATAAAGACATTCTGGTTGGCTGGATCGCTGGTCTGCATCGATGGCACCAGCGGTATGTCCGTTTCCGCGTTTATGGACGCGGCCAGGTGGAAGTGCATGCCAGGAGTGACGCCCGATCCCTGGAATCCGTAAGAGTGAAAGTCGTGGACACTGCACGAGGACGGCAGCGAGGGTATCGGTCCCAGATAGTTGGTGTAGCTGGCCGGCGAGCTGCCCATGGCGCCCATTGCGCCGGCGGCTCCTCCGCCACTGGCCACCCCGCCACTGGCCGCTCCCGGTCCGGCACTCACTCCAGCCTTCATGTGTCGGCGGATGTGGAAGCAGGTCTTCATGTGCTTCAGCCGCTGCATGAACCGATGCTTGTGCCGGTGCGTCCGGAACTTCGGGTTCTGCGAGGCCATCGGATCAAACTGGGTCATGTTCACCATCCCGTCGTCCGGCAGCACTGTCTCGATCCAGATGCGACAGATGTTGTCGAGGCAGGAGGTGACCAGCATGTTGGCCACCGATCCCTTGGGCATGTACTTGCTCGTCTTGCGCCACACAATGTTGGACACGGCTCGCGGATGGGCGATGTACACGTACGTGAAGTTCAGCTCTCCACCGGAACCGGAGCCAGTGCCGTCGTCCCCGCCATGTCGGCCAGAGGTCGTGGGTCCTCCGGCGGCGGAGGCGCCCTTGGCCGGGAAGAGAACCTGCTTGTTCTCATACCAGATCTTCACCAGCCGATCGTTGCGGCCGCAGGTGGCAAAGAGCGTTCCGTCCGGACTAAATGCCATGTGGTAAATGGGTATGGCCGTCTGGCAGCTCCAAATGTTCTCCCACGTGGACACATCCTCCGACTGGGCGTTGTTCGACTGCTTCGGCTCTTTACTCTCGCCAATCTCGAACTTGACGCCTAGTGGATAACGGAATAATCATTAGAAATAGGTGGCTTACAAGGACACTTGTACATGGAGTTTTCTAAGAACAGAGTTAAATTGAAAATCAATCAAATTACTGGGTGGTAATGTAGCCTAAACAAAGTAACTGAACCAACAGATGGTTAAATGTAAATAAATAAACTCTACTAATCGAAATCAATTAAATATATAACTTGCGATTTGTATTAAGTAGTTTAAGTTCAACCTCATGATAAGGTAAAAGCAGGTTTTCAAATAAGAAAAGATTTTGAATTTGTCACTTTAAAATTAAATTCAGTTAAATATGGTTCTTAAAAATTGAATATATTTTACTGTGATTTTAATGTCAATTCAAAACTGTACTTTTTAAAGACAAGCGAAGTCTAATAAAAGTTTACGTAAGAAAGGGTAGTTATAGTGATTTGCAATGGACGTTTAAAGACCAGAAAATATACATGAAAACTCCCATTGATGGCGTCAGAACTACTGTATAATGTAAAAACCCCACTGGAACCCATTTTCAACCACTTGGAATCTGTGATTCATCTCCTCCCACGCCAATCGATAGTTGGCGGCAGAAGAAAAGGGGCCAGTGGAGTGGGGGTTACATGGCTCACTCACCAGTGTGCTCCTCCTCCTGCTGGTGAGTGGGCGACTTGCTTTTCCACAGCTGGATGTTGGTGCCACCGGTCAGGAGACGGGTGCCCTCCAGATTCCAGGACAAGGTCACCACGCTCGAGTGACTGGTGAAGGAGCCCGTTTGCACCCATCTGCAAGAAAAACACCAATAAGGTAAGTAAGCTGGTTGTTAAACCATTGTAGGCTGGTTGTAAACGGTGCAGCGGCATGTGATTTACATAGGTTAATATACAAATTTATTAGCCGATAATCTTTTTCAACCCGTTTTACACGAGGGTAACTCCTAAGGAGGCACTTTGTTTTCCAAACCCATCCCTAACCCCTGCCCCGTATACAACCATCACCAACTCACCTGTAGTCCAAAAAGTGGGTATTGTGCTTGCTGGACTCGATCACCGGCGTGGGCTCAAAAATGCATATCTTGTTCTCATAGGCCGCTGCTATTTTTCCGGTATCGGTGCTGCAGTCCAAAGCGGATATCTTGACATAGCCATGGTTGGCGCCCGGAATGATCTGGACGCGCTCGAAGGTGCTTGCCAGGATGACCACATTGCAGCCGGCGGCGTAGGCCTAAAAAGTGGGCAAAACAAAGGCATTATAAGTGGCTAGACTCTACTGCAGTTAATCTAAACATTATACGATCGTTATGGGCTCTCGGGGTATTTGTTTTCAAGTGTATATGCACGGGTATATGTATATATATATAGGTATATATCGATAACAATACCCCAACTGTCCAGTTAACTGGCTTATCAGGCTGGCTGACAAGGCTCTTGCCACATCATGTTTGGTTACCTGGTTAGCTAAAGTGTGTTTGATTTATTTGTTGAGCTGTCGCTGATATGCTCATTATCGTGGGCAGAAATTTGAATACCCTGCGACGCTGTTTAAATAGGAATGGGTATACTATTACTATATATAGTCTCTGAGGTTTTTCTGTTATATTACGTTAATGGATAAAGGTCTGAGAAAAACGGCGACGAGTAATAGATTATTAACCCTTATTTTGCAACATTTTTTTAGGGAGCTTAAAGGATGATTCGTTTTATCTCTATCGAACAGAAATATCAGTAAAATCACATTAATTATTCATTTCAATTTTTAAGAGTATTAAAAGATTGTTATCTTTTTTTGTGCGGAAATCTGACGTTTTTGTAGAAAAGGTTTAGTCACACTTTACTTTATCAAATAATTAGTTCATTGATTATGATTCTCTTATTTGGTTATAACCGTGATAAATGGTATATGGAATATTTATAGAGATTCTTTCGCAATGCAGAGGGGCTTTAGTACTTGTTATCATGATAGTGAAATTGTCGCTTGAAAATAAATTGTCATAATAATGGTATCTAAGCTTTAGATAAAAACCTTTCTAATTTATTTACTTATTTATATTTATAGAATCTTTTGCTCTTTTATAATTACTAACACATTAGCAACACATCAACTGTTTTGTCAGAGATTAGTCACCTGCTGACTTTCTAACAGAAAAAGGGTATCAACTACTCTTTTGTGACGGTTTTATTTTTAACTTTGTTTATGGGCAGTGCTCTACTTTCTTGGTTTTTTTAAGCCATTTAGAGGACATTCTTGGGTATAACTTAAAATAAATATATATTGAAGACAACTTTTTGATTACCAAGACATTTGTTTCGACACAAATAAAATTGTTTTCACTATTTCTTAGTGACCAGTTTATTTAACAGTTTTTCTTTTATAACGATATTTTTGATATAATGAGAATGTTAATAAGGAAGCCTTTTCTCACTCAGGGTATACAAAGTTTCATCATAGTTTATATTACTAGTATAAAAATGGGTATTAATGAGTTTATTTTTAACATTTTGTTTTGACACTGCTTCTTTTTCATGGTTTTTTTAGGGGGTGTTGGTATTTCCCCATGAGCCACTAGATGGCGCCAGGGGATTGTCTTCGTGCCGACCATATACTATATAAATATAATTATTCACATATGCATACACTCGAACTTAAACAAATTGAAATGATGGCAAATGATATGGCGCAAAAGGCGGGTGGGAAACCGAGGGTCTGTGAACGGGGGACTGTGTCAACAGCGGTGCTGATTACAGAATAGAATATAATAGAATATAGAAAGTACACATACGCCCCGTGGGGCCTCTCATTAGAATTGCGAAATGTGCACAGTTAATTATGCTTCTGTGGATTTACAGGAAAACACACAACACGGTCTCTTGATCGGATAAACATTAGGGGTAAATATACTGTAGTATCGTGTATATTATACCTTATAGTATGGGGATCGCAAAGGCACATTATAAATACGTGCTCACGTTTAAAAAAGGGCTGTTTATAGTTTGAAATGGATTCAGTGAGGATATAAACATCAGGTCAGATTACCAATATAAAGGGGTTCTTATTGGGTAAGCATTGCTATTTTATTGGTTTTTGGGAATTGGAAGAATGAGGTTTTTCCGATCATTACTGTTTAGAAGACAAGTGAGGTATACAAATATACATATAGTATAGGGATCGAAAAAGCACATTATAAATGCGTGCTCACGTTTTTTATGGCCGTTTATAATTCCAATTTGCCATTGACGTGTGACGGAGAAAGAGAGAGGGAAAGAGAGAAAGGGAGTGCGGGAGAGTGGGAGGGGGACAACCTGCAAGCTGCGAAATTAGGGCATCAAAGGCCACCTGACCAATCGAAGGGTACACACAAACAAACACACTCAAACACTCTCACCCACACGACTGCTACTTACGCATGTGTGCGTGCGGCTTGTTTACTGCCACACTTGACCTTAAAAATGTAAAATGTAATTAATTGCTGGCCAAGTATGTAAATGCAGGTGAAAACAAACATTTTTCAGCTTTTGTTGTTATCGAATTTGCACAGCACACCAGGGCACATATCCAGACACACAAAAAGTTCTCTATCTCATCATTTGCATTTGATTTTTTTAATTGACCACCAAGTGTGGCAAAAATCCATACACATCAACCGTACACACACACGTACAGGGACACACACACATGCAAATATGTAAATAAAAACATTAAAGACGTGCTGCGATCGGTTCTGGTTGGAATGACGATGATGATGATGATGCCCCGTTTCCAATTGGAAGTTGGGGAGGAGACTGCTAAAATAACTGGGCAGAGTAATCGAACGGGCAATGATTGGGATTGGGGGGTGTGGCCGGGGGAGGCAATCAATGCGTTGCTAAATAATGCTTATTCCTCCTCCGATTTTTGCTTAGATTCGATTCTTCTTCGCTTACTGTAAATGGTATGCCTTCCACGGATCCAATCGCGAAGCACCGGTCGCCTGCATTGCAGGCGCCGCTCAATATCTGATGACAATTCATTATTTACACACAATTGATTATCACATCACAGCGCACGGATATTGGGGGCTTGGTTCTTTGGTTTCTAGCACGAATTTTCCTTGCTTCTTGTAACAAACGACAACAAAGTGACATTACATAAAAATTAGAGTTGAGTTCTTAGCCAGCGCGGCCAATCGATCTATCGATAGTAGGAATGGGAGACATCGTTTGCGCACATCGTATGTGCTTTAACAATTTTTTAATATGTTGAAGAATTTTTTTGGTAAAGAATGCAGCGATCGGTTCAATATACTGATTGCTGAGCTCAAAAACTTGTTTAGTTATGGTTCAACAAACTCCTTTGGCTTATTAGTTCAGCAAAGAAAACAACATTTCTAAGTGGTAAACGTGAAAAGATTATTGTTTGATAACTAATTAATCTGTATATATTATTTTTTATTTGTTTTTAATTTTTTATAGTTTTTTTATCCAAAAATGATTTGTTTTAAGGTTACCCAGTTATGGGCTTATCGAGTTATAACTTGATATATTTAGCTCCAAAGCTCAAGTGGTATACCTTAATTTGACGTTTATTTTTGTATCGGTCTTACTTTAAGTTGTTGTTCTTTATAAGGTTTATTTTTGCTCAATTTTTTAGCGTTTGAATGATGAAAAAAGTCGAAATGTAAGAAATATGGATTTAAATTTCATTTAACCCAGATCTGCACAATAAAGCAAAATTGCTTAGTAATACACATGCGATATGTTTTAATTTGTAGCTCAGTATCAACAAAATATATTTAATTTTAAAATACATTTATTTTTTAATTTTTGCTTAGCTTATCGATATTAGCTAAAACACCGACTGTCTCGAATAATTCTTTAAGCATGGATGTATCGACTTTCCCTCCGTCTCTAACTCTGCTTGTGGCATCCCTAAAAACTATCGATAGACCTTAGGGATTTGCATGCCAAAAACGCCGAATATAATTTTTTTGGTTTTGTTTATAGAAATAGTACAAAAATGGCGGCAGGGCCTATTGCTGAACGCAACCAAGGTAGGTATTCGTCGAGCACCAATCCCTGTGTCCTAAACAAGCTTTTATTGATCCCTCCACAGATGCCACCATCTATGCCGGCGGTCTGGACGACAAGGTGTCGGAAACGCTGCTCTGGGAGCTATTTGTCCAAGCGGGGCCAGTGGGTAAGTCTAGTATTTCATCGTTAATCTCAAGAACACGCCCTAATCCCTGCCCTTTCAGTCAACGTACACATGCCCAAGGACCGGGTCACCCAAATGCACCAGGGCTATGGATTCGTGGAGTTCCTCAGCGAGGAGGACGCCGACTATGCCATTAAGATCATGAATATGATAAAGCTATATGGCAAACCCATTCGCGTGAATAAAGCGTCGGCTCACCAGAAGAATCTGGACGTGGGGGCCAACATCTTCATTGGCAACCTGGACGTCGAGGTGGACGAGAAGCTGCTGTACGATACATTCTCCGCTTTTGGGGTGATCCTGCAGACGCCAAAGATCATGCGAGATCCAGAGACGGGCAA
Organism: Drosophila kurseongensis; assembly: GCA_018153305.1. Classification (NCBI taxonomy): domain Eukaryota; kingdom Metazoa; phylum Arthropoda; class Insecta; order Diptera; family Drosophilidae; genus Drosophila; species Drosophila kurseongensis. The sequence continues at coordinate 4,829,854 of JAECXX010000141.1, forward strand.
GTCGAAAAGCTTCGCCTTCATTAATTTCGCCAGCTTCGAGGCCAGCGATGCGGCCATGGACGCCATGAATGGCCAGTACCTATGTAATCGTCCTATTTCCGTATCCTACGCCTTTAAGAAAGACCATAAGGGCGAGCGACACGGTTCGGCAGCGGAGCGTCTGCTGGCCGCCCAGAATCCTTCGGCTCATGCTGACAGACCTCATCAATTGTTCGCCGATGCGCCAGTGCAGAACATGATGCCGCAGATGCCTGGCCAAATGATGCCGCCACCGATGATGGCTCCACCGCCGCCAGTGGTGCCCGTTTCGAATAACAACATGAGCATGATTGCGCCACCGCCTCCCGTGCCCCAGCCTACGCCGTTCCCAGCCACGATCCCGCCGCCGCCACTGCCACCGATGGCCGGCGGACAGCCGCCTCTTCCGCCGGCAATGGGCATCCCGCCGCCGCCACGCATGATGCAACCCAATGCATGGGCACCGCCCGGCATGCCGGCGCCACCGCCCAGACCACCGCCAACCAACTGGCGCCCGCCGCCCGTGCCCTTCGCCCCCGCGCCCTTCTCTCGGCCCTACCAACCCGACGGCTACCAGTACTAAGCTAGGTCTAGCGTGTAGTGTATACCAATTGGACGAGACGAAATAAATTTTAATAGGATTTATTAATAAGGGATGCTCTGGTATAAGTTAAGACTAGTTGGGATAAACTCTTGTCCTTTTTATGCATTTAATATTCTCACAGTATAAAATCGATTTTTTAATACACTATGTTTAAATCAAGTCAGAGCTGCTACTTTTAATCCTATCTTTTAAAAATTCAACATAACATTTTTGTAATTCTTGGAAAAATGTTGAAAAATAACAATTTATCCATACTGGTTTGAATGCTAAATACTATTTAGGATTCGATTTTTGGCCTTTATGCATTTAATACACTCAATAAATAAATGTACATACATTTAGGCCAAATGCTTAAATCAAATCGAACCTTTTAAACCATAAAAGTCTAGTTTCGTTCGTTTGCACCATTTGAGACTAGACGAAATATGTACAATTCAAAAAGATGTGTAATGAGCAGCTCCATTCATGACTATCTTTCTTTTTACTCCGGTTTTAATGCATCATTTATATTCATTTGATAACAAATGTATAAAAACTAGCTTGTAGTTTATACAAATTAGGGCAAGTCGGAATAAATTCAAAAAGGATTTAAAAAATAAATGACTTAAGAATTAACGAATTTCCTTAGTTTTGGTTTTTCAAAAGAAGATTGGGTAAAGCTCCTCAGCTAGAAGGAGACAGCTAGATTTACCAGACCCAATAGTGCCATCCCGTTTTATTTCGATTTTTAAAAAACACGGCTTGGTTCTTGTAATTTGTTTTGCATAAATTTATTAATATGGGAAACATACAAGTACAATATTTACAATAGTTTTGACTACTATTCTGTTTTTTTCTTTATTTCTCTTTTATTGAATTCTTGTCTAAGCGAATTTGGTTTAGTCCCACTGTGCTATCTTCCATTTCGTTTGGTAAAATAACTTAACTTTAGCTTTACGTTTAATTGGTTATTTTTAACGTTATTTTCTTGTTTCCTTTTTTTTTTGGTTAAGCAAGACAAACAACAACAAAAAACGGTGAGGCATATATATATAAATATATTATTATATATATATATATATATATTTATATTCATTTTAATAAATAACGATGTGCATAGAAGTGGATCGTTACGCATCAATTTTCTCGCATTTATTGAAATTTCTTTTGGTTTCCGATTTGTTGTTTTTTTTTGTTTATCTTAAAAAAAAAAGAATTAAATATAAAAAATAATAATTAACATAAAAACGTTCTGAACTGGTTTGGTTTTTTTTGTATGTGTGTGTGTTGTATATGGGGTGTGTGTGTTGATTTTGTTTGTTTGCTGTTGTTGTTGCTCCTGCCCCTCGGAAAATGTGCCGACCGCTGGTGATAGTGGCTTTTGCTACTGGTGGCCACCGGCTACTCCGTGCTTCGATCCCATGACCCAGTCACCCACATTCCAGTCTACTTGGCCGCCGTTGTCGCAGCTCCTCCAGCCGCCTCGGTCGCGTGATTGTTGGTCTTGCGCTGGGTGGCACCACCTGCTGCTCCTCCAGATCCTCCGGCTGAAGGCGCACCGCTGTTCGACTTGTTCTTGGAGCGCGCCGTTCCGTTGGCCAGAGGTGCATTCTCCGAACTGTCTGAGAGATCCTCACTATCACTGGAACGTATGTCACCGGACATCTGCAAATGGGTCAATAAAAAAGGTTAGTATGGATAAATATGGTCAAATAAATATATAGTTTTTCATAAAAATTAAGAATTCGTGACTAATTCGATCATATTTGTAAGTTTAAAAAGTTATAGTATTATTAAGAAATATTTAATAATACAAAAATGAGATCTTCTGTGAACAATGACAATATATTGCTGAGGGTATGTTTTATAGGAGACTTAAAAATAATTCAGAGGTCCAAAAGGTTATCGCAAAAATGTTATTTTACTTATTAATTTATTATATCGAAAAGGTTGCATAAACACAAAATTTAGTTTAAAATAAAATTTAAATATAAAATTGCTAAGAACATATATTTCTTATTATTAGTTGTTATCAGCTGTATTATTTAAAGGAGTTTTAATACACGGTTAAAAGGAATTGGGCTTGATAGCTAGATGCCTCCACACTTACCAGACCCTTCTGCAAAGAGTCGACAACGATCTTGAGAATCATGTATGTCCAGATGACGTGAAGGACAAGCAGCATCAGAAGCAATGAGTTGAAGATGTAGTAGGCTGGGAACATGGGCAGAATGCGCGGTGCTTCCACAGATGAGCTGCCGGGTTAACAGGATTGTGGCATTGGATTGGGATCAAGTCAACCAAGAGGTTATGGATGCTGATGGGCCAGCCAAAAAACTCCAACACTACTCACCTGTAGATGATGCGTGGATAGAAGCCCAGGCGCGTCACAATCCACACCACAGTAAAGATGGCGAAGATGGCGTCGCAGAGCTTCTGAAAGTTGGCATACTTGGTGAGCTTGGCGGCCTCCAAGAAGATGTCGCCACAATCGTGGACAACCAGGACTAGGGAACCGACGCGGTGCAGGTTGCACACCCAGCTGAGAGACATCAGCAGCAATGTGACCATGTGGTGAATGAACATCTGCCAGAAGTCCTTGCGTTTTACATCAAAGAACTGGGTGCCAGTGAGAGACCAGTAGAAGGACATCGAAATCATGTAGTACCACCAGATATCGTTGCTGATCGACTGCAAGGGATCGTTTTAAAATCCTGTTCTCAAGAATAGTCCTTAAATATACGAACCTGATGCGGGTAGCCATACCAGCAGCTCTTCACATCCCAGAACCAGGGCTTGTCCCACAGCACAATCACGCCAAAGATGAAGCTGTACAGGTAGTAGATACAGCGCCAGGTATTCTCGCAGAACTTCACCAGCGTCGAGGGCTTGTCCTGGGCCCTTCGTAAACGCCACCAGCGCTCAATTTGGCGCTCGCTCATATCTGTCTGCTTGGACAGCGGAGCCAGCTGTTGGAAAATCATATAACGAAGTATCAGTCATCTATTCAGACAGGGATATTCGGTACAAACTCACCCATTTATTGTCCAATCGCGTCGATTTGGCATAGGCCGTCTCCAAAATAGGAACATTTGCCGCCTTCTTAGGTCTAGAACTACGTATGCCCAGTGATTTGCCTATTGGCGATATCCAAAAACTGCAAGTAGTATAGTAGATTTTGATTAGAAAGGGCTATTTTTAAAAGTTTACGAGTAGATAAAGCAGTCCTGTTGGAGGCATAGGTTTTAAAAGTTTATGGTAGGCAGATAAACATTGGCTAGATAAAGTTGGGTACATGGTAAACTCGCGGAGGAATGTTCCCCCTACTCGTTTAGTTTAAACTTGGAAATATTACATTAAAAAAAATACAATTAAGTTGTTCCAAAAAGAAAAAAAAAGTAAAGAAAATATGGAAAAATGTAGCACCCATTTTATTCATTTTTTCTAGCCTTATGGAGTCTAGTGAAATGTATAGGAACTGTTGTAATCTTGGCAGTCGAATTCCTAACCCTGAAATCTGCCAACATATCCAATAAAAGTTCCATTGGGCTTGACAAGATCTCTAATTATGCATGTACGCTTGGTACACCCATGGCGGAAACGTTTCTGGATTTTTTGTTTATGATTTTATTTTACTTTATTTATATTTATTTGCACACACACCTGTCGTCGTCGCCCCAACGTCTGGCACGTGTGGGGCATGACAACTGGATTTGGGATAGGGTTTTGGGATGGGTTTTCGGATGGGTTGCCCGCACGCCCATATGCATAGGTAATTAGCCCGCCCAAAACTTGAGTCCAGACTGATGTCTCTTTTCGGAAGTTAATTTGCCGATGAAATCGAAAATGGCCGCCTGCCACGCCCCCTAGACTTGCACATCGCATGCGAGTACGATTTGAATCCCAAGTAGCTTAAAAGTAACCCTCATTCGTAGGCAAAACACATGGCGCACAGCCAAGGAACATAAGCGGAAACCTCGGTCGTAGATTTTCTATGGCCATATATAAATTGTAACAATTAATTTGAATTAATACCGAATCTAAGTTCAGTTCAAGATCAAGAAGTACGTAATTCAATTAACGCACAGAGAAGGATTTGATTGACCCGCATTCCCTGTCGGATATTGATTTATATGATAGCACCCTCTTATTCGTTGACAAGCTATGGGTCTCCAATGCCCAGGGTTATAGGAAATAAACCCAATAATTAGGGAGGCTTGTCAATAAAGAAGTGCGTGTTGGGCGTGTAAAAATAAATTAAACTATTTAAGTTAAATGAAAATACGCACAGAGTGCGTCATTGAGAGTGACGCACAGTGTTGGTTTTATTATCAGCGATAAAGGCTATACATAAAAATGACAATTCCTATGGAATATTCATAGGGCACTGTTTAAATATGGGCCAACTCAAATTAGCTTTGAATAACCGCTGACTTAAAGCTACCAGTTGTTATTTCTTAACTAGAATAGATTTGGCTTATCACAAGTAGACTATTTTTTTTTTAATTCTATCCGAAATTTACTGAAACAAACTAAATATTTGTTGTTAGATTTTAGAAATGATGATAGGGGCGACTAACTGAAATCAGTTTATAAAAAAAATTGAATATTTTTTTAAATATTAGTCATTTATTAGTAATAAATAACATGAACGTTACTATTTGAATAAACAAGTAAGTATCGTTGTTAAAACATCGATATGCACAACCAAAATTTCGCAAGGCTATCGATGTTTTGTGCCACCCCTATCATCGTTCCATCCCTATACCTGGTCCTCGGAACTCATAAAGTATAAACAATAAAAAACAGATCCCCTTTTTGGAGCTAGACGTCTACTTAAATCTGTCACCATACACCGCCCCACATGGAAGACTCTCCCGGTGCTCCGACAACCGAGAGTTCTCTGGGGGATTGCGGGAACACCACGATGCTGGACGGCATCTACCACGAGCGGCAGACGAGGCATTTATGCGGCCTGCACGCCCTGAACAACCTGTTCCAGAGTCCGGGAATGTTCTCCAAGTCGGAGCTGGACGACTACTGCACCACCTTGACCCCGCGCAACTGGCTGAACCCACATCGCTCGTGGATCGGGTGGGGCAACTACGATGTGAATGTGATTATGTACGCCTTGCAGCAGAGGAATTGCGAGACGGTGTGGTTCGACCGCCGGCGGGATCCACACTGCCTCAATCTAAGTGCCATCTTTGGCTTCATCCTCAACGTTCCGGTGCAGATGAGCCTTGGCTACTACGTCCCACTGCCCTTCCAGATGCGCCACTGGCTGGCACTTCGGCGCATCGATGGCAGGTACTACAATCTGGACTCCAAGTTGCGGGAGCCCCGGTCTCTGGGCTCCGAGGAGGAGTTCCTCAACTTCCTCCGCAGCCAGCTGCAAATGGACCAAGAACCGGAGCTGTTCCTCATCCTGAACGAAGAGGAGGACCCAACAGGCCAGAAGAACCAGCAACGTTGGCTGCTCCCCCACTTCAGGGATTAAAGTAGTGGTTATGTCAATAAAGTTATCACGGTGGAACTAACAGTTACCAGTTATTCAATTAATTTAAGACAATTAACCAAAAAGTGCCCTAAAGTTCATGTAAAATATTTCAATTTACCCTTTTTTACTCTCAGAATTGATTTTTCTTTCGATTATCTATAAATTTCTTTTAATTAGCAATAACTAATGGATAAATATAAGTTCTTACGTAAACTTTAAAAGTCATATTAAAACAAAAATGTCAATCTAAGATTACTTAATGGTGTTTGTTTTTATAAGCCCCTTAGCATTTACTTTCAAAAAATACATTTCTTACTCTTTTTTTATTAAGCAAAAGCAATAGTAATAAAATTTCAAGGAAAATCGATATTTACAAATGACTTTTAAAGATAAATTCAACAATAATTTGCAATGATTATCATGTGACAGATAGTAATTTGAGTTAAGAAAATTCGACTGTATTCGAAAGGAAGAAATGTTAGGCGGCTTCAATTTATAAACAAAATTCTAGTCAATTCATTGGAAATTAAGAACCAATCGTTTATAAGCAACTTGATAGGTGCATTTTCCGTAAAACGCTAGATGTCGATTATCAAATTGGTTCTGTGTCGTGCGAATAATGAATGTGTTTTGATTGAGCTGCAACTCGATGACAGTTTGCGATAAGAATCTCACCATTATTTGAACGTATTTATTAAATTTCACTTAGGCAATGTGCAAATATCGCGCCCAAAGAGCAATGCACTGGCAATTATTCGGGTCTTATCAGCGAAACAATTACAATTTTGGGCAGTACAAGCGGTCAAGCTATATGATACCGTACGTATGTATATATAGTACATGTCGCCTGATATTTGGCGAATTATTCGCGCTTGACGGCGATAATACAACACGCAAGCCAAAAACCGGCAATTGTGAGATTAGCTCAAGTAAGTGCCACACGAGGCTATAGCTATATATACAAAATATGTGGCCCGACTTTGGGTCTGTTGTGGTGTGACTCATGGCCGATTTCCAGATGGAATTTAGCATAGGCGCCATTAGTCAGCGACTAATTAACCGCCCTGTGATTCTTATCTTTATAACATACTCTATTTAAATTTGTTTTATGACAACTCCGGCAATCTGTGTTTTGTAAAATTTTAAGAGTGATTTTTAGGCTGAAATCGCACTTATCGTTTGGTCTAGAAAATGGGTAAATTCCCTAAGAGAGGTCGTTGCTAAGTTTCCAAGTGGGGAAGGAAACAAAAATAAAATAATTTTAAACATTTGTAATCCATTAATGAGTCGACGGATAATCATGAACAACATATATGAATGAAATTCCAAGAAATAGTAATTCACAAATAAAGTCGTATGCCTATTCATGATAAAACTAGAAGGCATCTGGTTATTATAAATGTATTAATAAGAATCTAATAGGAAAAAATGTTTGCAATTGCGAAAAGAAAATTTAAATGTCTAACAGCCGTTTGACATTTTTGGTTGATGCGATAAGATGCCTTCTTATAAATGTAAATATAATAAATAAATACAAGAAATCTTCGATATTGGTTTTTAACGAATTTTCGATTGATGAAGGAATAATAATAATTAAATAAATAATAATTATTTTCAACATGTAACATATGTATATTTTTAGAAGACTAGTATTATCTTTTCTCCAAGGTATAAATGTGGAAACAGTTGAAATGTTGGTCAAATATAACATTTTTAAAGGCAGGAATGAGAGGTGCTAATTGAACATTTAACGAATTGCACTGGCATCGCCGAGTCCGCTGCCCCTGAATCGGATTACCCACCTGACCAGGTAGTGCTCCTCATTCTCATTCTCGTTCTCATTCTTATTCTCACCTGGTGCGTGAAGCACGTGCGTTTCTTCATTCTTTCCCAGTTTTTATGGCTTTTTAACTTTTTTTCCCTACCATTGGGCAATCGGCACGATAAGCAATTGGAATGACCGACCGCGTTTGAAAGAAGTGGGGAAAACTTTTGGAAACGGGTTTACGGATCGGTTTTTGGGTTTTTGGGATTGTTGTTCCTAGAAATTCTATTGCCGATTTAGAGCTTCTCGCAGTGATGAAGAGGTACAAACTATGGGGGATGTGAAAAAGATAGAGAAATGGAGGAACAACTCGCAATTGCCCATTTGCCGGCGATTATGTACATTTGTATATATATGCATATATCTCTGTGCGATTGCTGTGTGCATGTGAGCCATTAAAATAATTAACCTGAAATTTTATCGCACTACAGCGCTCAGCTCGAGGGTCGCCTCTTGGCGATTACGTATCACAAAAGCTTCAGCATAAATGCGGACAAATAGTACATGCCCCACACAGCTGCGCCCAACAAAATAGCACTCATAAATCCCACTTGAACTAATTCGTAATCAGCTAGCTAAAACCCATATATATCTTTAATCAGGAAAGCTGTGGAAAAACACAGGAAAGTTTAAAGCAAATTAAATTGTGATTTACGAATTAATCTAACTCAAAGAAGTGATAGTGTGTCAAAGAGTAATAATATTATAAGATTCATATATGAAGAGAATCACAAGAAATGTCATTCAATTAATTAGAAACTTTTTTTTAATCTTTACTAATCTAGAATTATAAATTATAGACTATTTAAAAAACATTTTGGAAGCAATTTCCGCTTTAAAATCGGTTTGGGCTTGATAAAAAAATTTGGATACAATTATCTTATCTGAATTTTAACAAGAAAGATAAAAAGTTCTTGTTCAATCAGTTTATTTTAGGCCAAAATAAATGAAAATTGCCAAAATAGTCCAAAGAGTTCAAATATTATTAATTTATCCCCAACTGTTTGAATTGTTTTAGTAACTCTCTCTCTGTTTTGTTCTTTCTTTCCCCCAGCATAAACATAAACATAAACCCCAATTCAATGCACACAACATTCCGAAGCGTGTTTGTATCTGGCATAGAATAGTTGGCCATAAGGGAAGCACCAATCGGGCCATAAAACGCGCACATATTTGGAAAAACTTCTCAAGTCCATGACTCACTGGCTGGCAAGTGATTTTGGCCAGGCTTGCAAAAGAAAAACGGTTGACGAATCATGAACTAAACCCCACAGATAATACTTACGCTGACCGCTGAATAAATTAAAGATAGTTACTTATCTTTACTTAAACAAACACATAGGTTAGTTATTGTTAATCTTAAGATTTTCAGAAATCCTTTTTTGTTCTGTTCCAAGGTACTTAAGGTAATCCGAAATATTAAATCAAGAGTTGGAAATGCAAACACGCAAAAATCGAAATATAAAGTTGCAGTATAAAAAGAATTTATAACCAACATATTTGGACAGCATTTGAGAGATGTCACTAAAACTCTTTACACCCTTTTAACCCAAATAAAGTGAATGACACACCTTCTGAAAACCCCCCTAGTTATCAGCCCTGTCCACGCCCCTGGTGTACCCACACACCCTCAATGGAAACACAGTCGTTCCAGAGTTCGGCGTAAAACAATCGAGCCGCTGAGCATTGTTATCAGGTTTTATACGTAAATCTTGGCACAAATCTTATCGGGGCAGCGCCGTGGAGTGGCAGTGGTATCGGATGTGCTAGTGGTGCTAGCAATGCCCAAGGTGGTTCCATTATGGCCACTATGGGCATGGGATGGGGCTAATGGGAGGGGTCTGCAAGACAGGAGAGCTCCGATCCCCCAATCAAATCAAGACGAATGGGGTACGACTTTTGCCATTAAATGAATGTTAATAGAGAGACGCGTCCAAAATTCAAATTCGACCTTGAAGATCAATTCTCGTTTAAGAAGCCAAAGATAAAGAAACACAAAAACTAAAGTGGTCCGCCATGAAACCGATTTGGTTTTGTCTCATTTTCAAATGCAAAACGAAAAGCCACAGAAAGAGCTAAAAATTAACTTACAACTGCGGTCAAAAAAATAATAGTGCGCTTTACGATTGAAGTTGGACCGTATCTGTTAGTGTTTAAGCGTTGCCCGTTTTAAAAATGCTCTTTATTTTTTATTTTTGTGACTGCGTGGCAGATGTTTAGAGTTGACACTCTATTCCGCAATTTATGTGAAATTAAGGGCACAAAAAACATTGCAAAAATATGAGAATTACGACTTTTTTACATGCAAATGCAACTGCACGCAATCCGCACACACGAACACCAAACATCCACATATTCACAGGCACTTATTTGAAGCCAAACGCCGCACAGGTTAATTGGCCTGAAAAGCGCCCAAAATGCTCTTGGCCCACAGTGGTTCAAAAGTCATGTAAATTAAATTTACGTTTTCTGCACGTCAAGTCAAATTTATTGAGACCTAACTCTTGGGAATTACAACTCCAAACTCCAACTTGTTAAAAAAAAATTTTAAATTGACTTGATATAATATAGAAAGCAATAGCAGAAAATTCTTCTATCTAACACTTGTTCAGCAAGTGCATAAAGTGAACAAAAGTGTTTCCCAGAAAGTGTTAGAGATATCTGATATGAATAAAACCATAAGCAAGTGGAGTAGAGAGGTTTCCTGGAGTTAATCACAATTTTGAACTTAACGCCAATAAATATCAGTATTGGATTTCTACCGAAGACGTACGACAAAAGTAACCAAGTTTGGGCTAATCTATCTAGTGTAATATTTATGGACCGGAAAATAGTTTTTAAAGGCTACCTATATAATACCAATACCAGTAGACTACTGAATTGAAAATTGTACTCAAAAGAACACATTTTAAATTTCCTGGTTCGTTAAAAAAACTTTATCTTTTTCATAAAAGATTTATAGGGGTTTTTTATAGATAATTATTTCTAAATTGGAGTTCTATTTAAACACAAATATATCACATTGAAAAAAGTATTCCTTAATTTTCACCCCAGGTTTTATTTATTCTAGCTATTATTTTGACCGCTAATGTACAGTATTAATATTTCCGAAAAAGATCGTTAGCGAAATTGGCAAATTGTTCAAATATTTGCCCCACTGTACCTAGGTTTGTTCCCATTTCCTCACTGGTGCATACATCCATACAAATACACAAACACACCTCATGGAGACTATAAACAAATATATATGTTTTCCCTTTAACTAAACAATTAGTAACAAGTAAACTAAAAGTAGAGTGGAAGCGGGGCTGAATATTTTGTGGGAAATTTGTAGCCGGCTGACTGGAAACTGCAGCCGGCGTCACTTGGAAGGGAAAACTTAGAGTTGCAGCAACAACAACTGTGCACGCGTGTGCGCCGCCTCACACACACATACATACGCTTGCAGAATGTTGGGCGTTTCCACGTGAGGTTATGTTTGTCGAATAAAAAAACTGAAAAAGGAATTATGAATAAAGTTTACTGTACATGGTGCAACAAACGTGGGCGGGGGTTCTCAATGGGGAAAAGAGAGTTGAAGAGAGACGGAAATGGGGTTAAAGAGAGGCGCATGGAATAAAGTCGCCGGGAACGCGAATCAGAATCGGGAAACTTACCGCTCCAGCGTGTAACGGACCAGCATGACGACAGCGGCGAATGGAATGGGCCAGATAAGGTCCTTATAGTTAGCGTGCACCACATCCTGTCGCGAACCGGGCGCAATATCCGCCCAAGTTGTGTTCGGTGGCAGCCAAACGTGCTCACTCCAGAACGCACTGCTAAACTTATTGATTAGATCCATGTTGCTGCTCCTGCTGCTGACTTAATTTCTCAATTGTTTTTCTCCGCTTTCCAGTTTTTCCCTGGCGTTTGTTGTCACATATATATGTATATATGTTTTTACTTAATATTCGCAATTGTGTGCGAGTCTCTTGCATGCGACCCTGCGTTTGTGTGTGTTTTTGTGTCTTGGAAACACCAACAACAAGAACAGGAGCACCGGTCCACACACACTCGCACTACGCACACACACACACGCACACACACTGGCAAAAAACGAACCGCCGAATAGTTGTTGTCTTTAGTTTATTTGATTATTTTTTTCGTATTTTTCGCCGCTTTGGAAGGAAGTAATAAGTATGAGAAAAGCGGAAACTGTCGGCCAAAGAAATACACTTCAGAATTTCGGGAGTTACGGGTCGAGAGCTGTTTGACAGACCATATAAACAGGCCGCTCGTCCACTTAAACTTTCTGGATGAACGAAAAAAAAAATACTAACGGACTTGCACTAGCTATAGGCTCGCGGATGGTGGTGGCAAAACCTCGGTGCTCGATGAAATCGATGTGTTTCAGAAATCGGTAATATCGATGTTCGGCAGGGCCTATCGATATTTTTAAAATACAACTTTTATTTTCCTGAGGCAAAATGTCATTTGAACTTTGAAAAATGGCCACACCAAAAAATCCCACTTCCCAGTTCTTGCTGTTAGTTTTCACTCCAGTTCTTACGCACTCTTAACTCCATATAAAATGCATTTTGATCATAGCAGTGTAACAATGTTTGCTAATTAAAATGCCGAAATATATAAAGTATACATTTAGGAAATTTTAAATAGTACAATAATAAAGCATTGATGTCCGCAAACATCGATGTTTTCCCATCACTTAATGTTAAAACTCAACGTTTATAGAACAGAAATGTTAAAGACTTCTTTAGAGGTGGAAGCCCTGTGGCCCCCTGTTATCCACGTTCTTCCACCTCTATGAAGCACTTCCATTGGTGGCTGTATTTTTTAGCGAGGACACACTCCTCAGTTAGCAAAGACTCACCCCAACTATCACTTAGCCCCTATCGATAGTGCAATCGATAACATCGACGCCGCTTCTGCTCACGCCAGCCAACACTGGCACTTTGACACTTCTGCTTCTTCGACTTTGGGTTTTTTTTTATTGTGACTCTGCAAGCGACGTTTTTTGTGCATTACTTTTAGTTAAATTCGTTTTTAAGCCTATAGTTTAATTGTTTAATTTATTGTGATGGCCGAATTTCTGGACTCCGAGGCCGAGGAATCGGAGGTAGGTGTCTGAGACTACGAGAAGCACCGCATATTTGCGGACCTTTTCGCGTTGCGTTTTCTGTTTGTAGGCGCGCGTACTGTGTGTATATGTATATGTGCGGTGTGCGTTGCGTGTGTGTATATATATATTTATATTGCAATTTCCTTGGCTTTTCTTCGTTTTTCCCATCCTGCAGGAGGAGGAAGAATTGGACGTGAACGAGCGCAAAAAGCTGAAGAAGCTGAAAGCCGCCGTCTCCGACAGCAGCGAAGAAGAAGAAGGTGAGTTTTTCCAGCCGCCGCGCGCAGACAATAACAATATATAGTAGTGATCGCTGGGCGGGATTTTCCCCTCTCCCTTGACCCCCCAAAAATAACATGCCAGGGCTATTGCCATCTATATCTGGGAAATCTTGTAAAACTTTAACCCTTGCCAATTGCATTCCTTTTGTTTACAACTTTGAGGTTAGGTCTTGTGTTTTTACCGTGCTACCGTGGCCATGGAATAGTTACACTGTGTGTCTTTGTGTGTGTGTGTGGGGGAACAAGTGCGGCGAATTTAAAGAACGCGGCTTTTTCCAGAGAAATGCATTTAAAAGTGGGGGATCGAGATACTGATTGGAACCGGACCTGGAATAATCAATGCGTGCAGTAGTGGAGCTCAGCTGGGAATTTATCAAGTAGGTTCCCTCGCTTAAACCCCTCTGTAAACCAAGTTGTTGGTATGGGGCACACGGTATTAAAATATCAATTAGTCTTATACCACTTTTCACATATCTTTGAAGACTTTTGATATCAAAAAGGTCCTGGTCACTCATAAATGTGACAGAAGTGGCCTTAAAACTAAAATCCGTTTAGGTCAGATGTCCCGCTTGAAAAAGAGTAATCCATTTAATTTGATTACTAATCTTATTCACCATTTTAACTTTTATATTTGCAGATGACGAGGAACGCCTGCGCGAGGAGCTCAAGGATCTGATCGACGACAATCCCATCGAGGAGGATGACGGCAGTGGTGATGACTCGGACACCGGGAGCGGGGGCGATACCGAAGGCGGAGGCAGCGGCAAGAAGCGCAAAAAGCACGAGGACGATGATCTGGACGATCGGCTTGAGGACGACGATTACGATCTGATCGAAGAGAACTTGGGCGTCAAAGTCGAGAGACGGGTAGGTGTTCCCCAGCTCCGCTTGGCTCTATTATTTAGATGTTGTCAGGATAATTAGCAGAGTTAAGACAATGAAAAATGTGTTTAAAGATTTTGGTTTTAAGTCGGACAACTCCAGTTCAATGTTTTGCAGTTATGTTATGAATTATATTAGCTCCATTTATGAATCCGTAAAAGAAAAAAGGTATAATCCCATTTCTCATTACTTGTTCCTTGCAGAAGCGGTTCAAGCGCCTGCGTCGCATCCACGACAACGAGAGCGATGGCGAGGAGCAGCACGTGGACGAGGGACTGGCCCGGGAGCAGATCGCCGAGCAACTGTTCGACGAGAACGATGAGGTATTAACACCTGACCACCCTACCATTCAATGTAAATTTTCTAACCAATTGCCGCAATCCTCCAGAGCGTTGAACATCGCAGCGAGCGCAGTCCTAGAGAGGCGGACGCCTTTGACGAGGAAGACTCGGAGTCTGATGCGGATGATTTTATAGTGGACGACAACGGGCGTCCTATTGCCGAGAAGAAAAAGAAGCGTCGTCCCATCTTCACAGACGCGTAAGTTTGTTTAACTCTTTGAGAATTTGATGGTTAAGAATAGGGTTTTATAAAACAGACACAGAACTTCAACCCTACTTTAAAAACTTATATATAAATACTGGTTTTAATTTCCTACCTAAATTATTTTTAAAGTACACTGTTTTAAAACGTATTCCCACTTTGATACAATTACTTACTCCAACTACAGATCGCTGCAAGAGGGCCAGGACATCTTTGGCGTGGACTTTGACTACGACGACTTCTCCAAGTACGAGGAGGACGAGTACGAGGATGATTCCGAGGGCGATGAGTATGACGAGGAGCTTGGCGCCGGCGATGATATGCGCGTCAAGAAAAAGAAGGCGCTCAAGAAGAAGGTGGCCAAGAAGACAATCTTCGACATTTACGAGCCGAGCGAGCTGAAGCGTGGCCACTTCACCGACATGGACAACGAGATCCGCAAGACGGACATCCCGGAGCGCATGCAGCTGCGCCAGGTGCCCGTGACTCCGGTGCCCGAGGGATCCCACGAGCTGGACCTCGAGGCCGATTGGATCTACAAGTATGCCTTCTGCAAGCAAACCGTTTCCGAGCAGGAGAAGGCCGAGAACCGCGAGAAGTTGCGCAAACCGCCGACGGCCGTAAACAAGATCAAACAGACGCTAGAGTTTATCCGTAACCAGCAGCTGGAGGTGCCCTTTATAGCCTTCTATCGCAAGGAGTACGTGAAGCCAGAGCTTAACATCGACGATCTGTGGAAGGTGTACTACTTCGATGAGCGCTGGTGCCAGCTGAACGAGCGGAAGCGCAAGCTAAAGGTGCTCTTCGAGAAGATGCGCCAGTTCCAGCTGGACACGCTGTGCGCCGACCCAGATAAACCCATACCGGACGACGTGCGCCTGATGCTGGACAGCGATTTCGAGCGCCTGGACGACGTGCAGTCCATGGAGGAGCTGAAGGACGTCCACATGTACTTCCTGCTCAACTACTCGCACGAGCTGCCGCGCATGCAGGCGGAGCAGCGGCGCAAGGTGATCCAAGAGCGTCGTGAGGCCAAGGCGCGTCGTCACGCGGCCGCCGCCGAGAACGGAGAGGATGCGTCGGAGGGTGCGGCGATAGTAATCCCAGAGCCTGAGGACGACGACGATCCGGAGCTGATCGATGACCAGCTAAAGCAGGCGCCCAACAGCAGTCCTTATGCTGTGTTCCGCAAGGCGGGCATCTGTGGCTTTGCCAAGCACTTTGGTCTCACTCCCGAGCAGTTTGCTGAGAACCTGCGCGACAATTATCAGCGTAACGAGGTCACCCAGGAAAGCCTGGGGCCCACAGAACTGGCCAAGCAGTATCTGTCGCCTCGCTTCATGACCACGGACGAGGTGCTCCACGCGGCCAAATACGTTGTGGCCCGCCAGCTGGCACAAGAGCCCCTGCTCCGCAAGACCATGCGCGAGGTTTACTTCGATAGAGCCAGAATCAACATACGGCCCACCAAGAATGGCATGGTGCTAATCGACGAGAACTCGCCGGTGTACTCGATGAAATACGTGGCCAAGAAGCCGGTGGGAGATCTCTTTGGCGATCAATTCATCAAGCTGATGATGGCTGAGGAAGAGAAGCTGCTGGAGATAACGTTCCTCGAGGAGTTCGAGGGCAATGCGAATGCCAACGGACCACCCGGCGACTATGTGGAGGAGTCCAAGGCCTTGTACCATCTGGATCAGTTCTCAAAGCATGTCTTGGAGTGGAATGCGCTGCGGGCGGAGTGCGTGAAGCTGGCGCTGCAGAAGTGGGTCATTCCGGATCTGATCAAGGAGCTGCGCTCCACACTGCACGAGGAGGCGCAACAGTTTGTGCTGCGCTCCTGCACCGGCAAGTTGTACAAGTGGCTGAAGGTGGCGCCCTACAAACCGGAGCTGCCCACCGACTACGGCTACGAGGAGTGGAGCACCCTAAGGGGCATTCGGGTGCTGGCCCTGGCCTACGATCCCGACCAGTCGGTGGCCGCTTTCTGTGCTGTGACCACCGTGGAGGGCGACATCTCCGACTACCTGCGACTTCCGAACATCCTCAGGCGCAAGAATTCGCACAACGCCGAGGAGAAGGCGCAAAAGTTGGCCGACCTGCGCAAGCTGAGCGACTTCATCAAAATGAAGAAGCCACACATTGTGGTCATTGGCGCGGAATCGCGCGACGCCCAAAACATCCAGACGGACATCAAAGAGATACTCAAGGAGCTGGAGACATCCGAGCAGTTTCCGCCCATCGAGGTGGAGATAATAGACAACGAGCTGGCCAAGATCTATGCCAATTCGAAGAAGGGCGAGTCGGACTTCAAGGAGTACCCCGCCCTGCTGAAGCAGGCCGTTTCCCTGGCCCGCAAGATGCAGGACCCGTTGGTGGAGTACTCGCAACTGTGCGATGCAGACGACGAGATTCTCTGCTTGCGCTACCATCCGCTGCAGGAGCGAGTGCCGCGCGAGCAGCTGCTGGAGCAGCTCAGCCTGCAGTTCATCAATCGGACCAGCGAGGTGGGCCTGGACATTAACCTGATGGTACAGAACTCACGGACAGTCAATCTGCTGCAGTATACCTGTGGTTTGGGTCCGCGCAAGGGCCAGGCTCTACTTAAGCTGCTCAAGCAGAGCAACCAACGGCTGGAGAACCGCACCCAGCTGGTCACAGTCTGCCATTTGGGGCCCAAGGTTTTCATCAACTGCAGCGGCTTCATCAAAATAGATACCTCATCGTTAGGCGACAGCACGGAGGCGTATGTAGAGGTGCTGGACGGATCGCGTGTGCATCCGGAGACGTACGAGTGGGCCCGAAAGATGGCCATTGATGCCATGGAGTACGACGACGAGGAGACCAATCCAGCCGGCGCTCTCGAGGAGATCCTAGAGTCGCCAGAGCGCTTGAAGGATCTCGATCTCGACGCATTCGCCGTGGAGCTGGAGCGGCAGGGCTTCGGCAGCAAGAGCATCACCCTGTACGACATCCGGAACGAGTTGAGCTGCCTGTACAAGGACTACCGCTCGGCGTATGCCAAGCCCAGTGCCGAGGAGCTCTTCGACATGCTGACCAAGGAGACGCCCGATTCGTTTTACGTGGGCAAGTGCGTCACGGCCATGGTCACCGGATTCACCTACCGACGGCCGCAGGGCGAGCAACTGGACAATGCGAATCCCGTGCGCATCGAGTCCAGCGACAGCTGGCAGTGCCCCTTCTGCCACAAGGACGACTTCCCCGAGCTGTCCGAGGTGTGGAATCACTTTGACGCCAATGCCTGTCCTGGCCAGGCTTCTGGGGTGCGGGTCCGACTGGAGAACGGCCTGCCAGGCTTTATACACATCAAGAATCTGTCCGACAAGCAGGTGCGCAACCCGGAGGAGCGTGTTCGCGTCTCCCAGATGATCCATGTGCGCATCATCAAGATCGACATTGATCGGTTCTCGGTGGACTGTTCCTCGAAGACGGCGGATCTGAAGGACGTGAACAACGAGTGGCGGCCGCGGCGCGACAACTTCTATGACTTTGTAACCGAGGAGCAGGATAACCGGAAGGCCAGCGACGCCAAGGAGAAGGCCCTGAAGCGCAAGACCTACGCCCGCCGTGTGATCGCCCATCCCAGCTTCTTCAACAAGTCGTATGCGGAGGTGGTGGCCATGCTGGCCGAGGCTGACCAGGGCGAGGTTGCCCTGCGGCCGAGCAGCAAGTCCAAAGATCACCTAACAGCCACCTGGAAGGTGGCCGACGAGATCTTCCAGCACATCGATGTGCGCGAGGAGGGCAAGGAGAACGAGTACAGTCTGGGCCGGAGTCTGTGGATTGGCACTGAGGAGTTCGAGGACCTGGACGAGATCATCGCCCGTCACATCACACCGATGGCCCTGGCCGCCCGCGAACTGATTCAGTACAAGTACTACAAGCCCAATACGGCGCCGGCCAACACGAATGAGCGGGATTTCATGGAGCAGGTGCTGCGCGATGAGAAGACCAAGGATCCAAAGAAGATTCACTACTTCTTCACGGCATCGCGCAGCATGCCGGGCAAGTTCCTGCTCTCCTATCTGCCCAAGACGAAGACGCGCCACGAGTATGTGACTGTGATGCCGGAGGGCTACCGTTTCCGTGGCCAGATCTTCGACTCGGTCAACAGCCTGTTGCGCTGGTTCAAGGAGCACTGGCTGGATCCCATGGCCTCGCCGGCCATCGCCTCCTCATCGGCGTCCAATTCAACGCCATTGCATTCGATGCGTCCGCCTCCGACGGCCTCCTCGTCATCTCTGACGTCCCTGGGCTCCCAGGCACCGTATAGCGTCACGGGCAGTGTGGCTGGAGGAACGCCACGAAGTGGCATCAGCAGTTCCGGTGGCGGCGGCGGTGGCAGCTCCAGCGCCTACTCCGTATCGCATTCCATTGTTGGCTACAGCTCCACGTCCGGCGGTTCGGGTTCGGCGGCTGCAGCGGCTGCTTCGCACTATGGCAGCTCGTCGACACCGTCCTTTGGGGCGATCATCAATACGCCGTACACGCCCAGTGGACAGACGCCGTTCATGACGCCCTACACGCCGCACGCCTCGCAGACGCCTCGATACGGCCACAATGTACCGAGTCCTAGTTCACAATCCTCGAGCAGCCAGCGACATCACTATGGCAGCGGGTCCGGATCGGGCAGCACGCCTAGGTATTACGACATGGGAGGCGGCGGAGGCGGTGGTGGTGGTTCCAATGCCTACAACATGGGTGGTGGCAACATGCCGCCACACCACCAGCAACGTGCCAAAGAGAACCTCGACTGGCAGCTGGCTAACGATGCCTGGGCACGACGCAGGCCACCACCGCAGCAGCAGCAGTCGCATCATGCCCAGCAGCAGCACCATCATCCGCAGCAGCAACCGCAGATGGGAATGGGCATGAACATGGGAATGGGCATGGGCATGGGACCCGGAGGAGGCTACGGATCAACGCCTGGCAATGACTACAACAGCGGCGGCGGAGGAGGAGGAGGGCATAGTCGGGGAATGGGCATGGGCATGAACCAGGGCCACGGACCCGGCGCATCCATGTCGTCGAAGTCCTCCGTGCGCAGCACTCCACGCACCAACACCTCACCCCACTCCATGAATCTGGGCGATGCCACGCCTCTCTACGATGAGAACTAGGGCGGCGAATAATAGCAACAACACAAAACAAAACAGACAAGCGCAGCTGGCGGAGAAGCAGTTGCATTAATCTTAGAAAGTTGCAGTGCGATTTCGCATTGATCCTCAACGATATTTACGTTTAAGAGCAAGTCGATAACTGATTCGCGGTACACGCATATATATATAGATATATATACACCCTACACCTACTTATAATCGAAGATCAAGGGGCGCCGGCCGATGGCGTTATCCGAGGGACGAGATCGGTTGGGCAGGAGCCGGGGGAGCAAGGATGGAAGGAGGAGCAATCAGGTTTGTGACGACGGAAGGACGAAAAATAAATTTGAATTTTTTCTGACCAGAAATGCAATGAATGTGTTCTTATTTTCGGGGATCCAAAATAATCCCATTTTTAATGAAAAAAACCAGAGTCATATATATAAACAATTTGTACATTTTATTTCGTATCAAATGTTTGGAAAATGATCTTCTGGAATCTGGAATCACGGAATGCAGCTGATTTTCAGGTTCCCTTGGCGGCAGATTAGTTCCTGGCCACTCCGCGTCGGATCACATAGACCAGCGAGATGCCGATGAAGGCGGCGCCCAGGGCCAATGCGATATGGCGACAGCTATTTCAGGGAATATATAGAGAGTATATGGTAAAAATCAAAAAGAAACAAGCCAAAGAAAACATTCCAACTATTTTCCATCAACCAAACTAAGGACACCTCGGTTAATTAGCGGGTTTACGGGTTTTAGAGGGGTTAATTTAAGATGCAGCATTGCTTGGGGGCGGCGGCGGGATCATCGCTCGCTTCAGTGGGCGTGGCACTATAGTGGGCGGATGCACAAAAATCAAGTGTCAAAATAAAAATAATATTATATAAACTATTCGAAAACGATGGAAAATTGCAACGTGCAATGCTAGTTATCCACAATACTAGATTTAGTTTTCGGTGCTTCAGATGCTTTGATTATATATAGATTATATAAACGATATTTACAGGAGTGTCAGGACTTACAAATCCAATTAGCTTTTGAAGAATCTTACTTTCGTGCTTGAAAACGACTTAAATCTTGGAAGAAGGAGGAGGTTTGTTAAAAATACAAAATATTGTATAAGTAATATGTTTTGAAAAATGATTCAAAAAGTATAGAAGTTATATATTTTTTTGATATTCGAAATAATAAATTGTATTTGCAATTATATTAAATACAATTAGATATTTTCTTTAAAAAAATGTTGGCCTGTTAAATCAAAATTTTGTTGTATGGCAAAAATAAAAATAACTTAGTTAAGTTTGTAGGTTTGTTTTATTTATTTTTTAAGAATAAAGAAAAAATTTATTTATATGTTACAGATTAGAAAAAACCTCCTTCAAAACGGTTCAGCGAAGTGGAAAAAAAAGGAAAGGGACTTTCAGAACTCATCAAGCGTAACACTTTGGGGGCTTCAAGCCAATTAATGGATTACATAACAGTTTGGCTAATTGTTCAATGCTTAATGGACAATTGATTACAGCCTAAAATAACCAGCCCAAGCTCATGCGAAACCGGTTTTGGTCGAAAAACAATGTCATGCATTAGAAAAGTGGAATAATTTTATGGTAATGTTGAAATGGGTTATCAAGAACACATGTATTCCCGGGAGATAAGCAGATCAATGTGTGGCAGAGCAAGGAAATCCCCTTTGTTTCTTTATTTACAGATGGTGACTAACGGATGTGGATGAATGGGATGGTGGATGGTGCGTTAACATGCGGGTGTTCTTCTGGTGAACTTAAAGAACGACTGGACTCTCACCTAATTGGGCTTTTCTTGGGGATATCTGCGGCATCCAGGTCACCAATGTAGTACTTCTTAAGCATCTCCCTGAAAGGCGAGAGGAAAAGTTAGAAAACAAGGCGAACTTGGAGACAACCTTAACATTCATTCTGACCTTGCCTCCGAGCTGTGCCCTACATCATTGAAATCTTTTGTGGCATCGCGACCGGCTACATCCACCAGGGTGTCCTCGCCACCGGGATGCTGCAATTGCAATGGATTGGATGGAATTGGATATAATCGCCCCCAAATCCCCGAATCTTCAACGACTTGCCTCGAGCCGGAACTTGGTCACATCGTACACCTTTTTGTCGATGACCACCCACAGATCAGTGGGCTTGTTGTGCTGCTTGACGGTGGCCAAACGGATTTCCTTGCTCATTTTGGGTGCCTGCTCTCGAAATCTAACTGCGAACCTGTTGTTTCTCGGTTTTTCAGCTGGATTTTTTGGTGTGACCGGCTCCACCGCTCAAATGTGCCAGCGGACTCCCCAAAATATACCAAACTAGTCCGTTTTCTAGTTAATGTACCTTAAAATAAATGCTTATGTACCTAATTTACAAATTCAATTTAAGAACACCTAATGCTTATATCAATAGGACAGACTTGGGGCACGAAACCTATTGGAAATAAATAAATGATCTGCTTATTTATGTAGCTGTAAAAACTTGAATATAATTGTCTATCCCGATATACCATAAATTATGGAGATCTTCCTCACGTATAGCTTGGGAATACTTAAAGAGTTGTTCAGTTTTAAGTTTTTTACTTAAACCCACTTAACACAAAATATTTATGGTACACATAATAACAAATAAATAGGCCATCTTAGTGTCTCATAATTCATATTTAATACCATTTTTAAAATATGTATATCATATCATAAATACTTGATATCAATAGTTGTCGGTTGAATCCGAAATAAAACCACACCAATCCCAAGAAAACACAACAAAAAACATTTCTTTTTAAACACACAAATTAAAAATGTATTTTTTAATTACCAATATATATTGTGATTACAATTGTTGCTTTTAATTTAAGCCAATTAACTAAAATTTAGAATGAATACTTGTGTTATGCCTTGGCAAGACCAAATTTATGAGATTACAATAATGCTGAGAAAATCTAGAGAGCCCCACCACGCAGACGCAGGACCAAATGCAAAGTGGACTCCTTCTGAATGTTGTAGTCGGACAAGGTGCGTCCGTCCTCCAGCTGCTTGCCAGCGAAGATCAAACGCTGCTGGTCTGGGGGAATGCCCTCCTTGTCCTGGATTTTGGCCTTGACGTTCTCAATAGTGTCGGATGGTTCGACCTCAAGGGTGATGGTCTTGCCAGTGAGAGTCTTGACAAAGATCTGCATGCCACCACGCAGGCGGAGCACTAAGTGAAGGGTAGATTCCTTCTGGATGTTATAATCGGACAAAGTGCGTCCGTCTTCCAGCTGCTTGCCAGCGAAGATCAAACGCTGCTGGTCTGGGGGAATGCCCTCCTTGTCCTGGATCTTGGCCTTGACATTCTCAATGGTATCGGAAGGCTCAACCTCCAAAGTGATGGTCTTGCCAGTAAGAGTTTTGACAAAGATCTGCATGCCACCGCGCAGACGGAGCACCAAGTGGAGAGTAGACTCCTTCTGGATGTTGTAGTCGGACAAAGTGCGTCCGTCCTCCAGCTGCTTGCCAGCGAAGATCAAACGCTGCTGGTCTGGGGGGATTCCCTCCTTGTCCTGGATCTTGGCCTTGACATTCTCAATGGTATCGGAAGGCTCAACCTCCAAAGTGATGGTCTTGCCAGTAAGAGTTTTGACAAAGATCTGCATGCCACCGCGCAGACGGAGCACCAAGTGGAGAGTAGACTCCTTCTGGATGTTGTAGTCGGACAAAGTGCGTCCGTCCTCCAGCTGCTTGCCAGCGAAGATCAAACGCTGCTGGTCTGGGGGAATGCCCTCCTTGTCCTGGATTTTAGCCTTCACGTTCTCAATAGTGTCGGATGGCTCGACCTCAAGGGTGATGGTCTTGCCAGTGAGAGTCTTGACAAAGATCTGCATGCCACCGCGCAGACGGAGCACCAAGTGAAGGGTAGATTCCTTCTGGATGTTATAATCGGACAAAGTGCGTCCGTCTTCCAACTGCTTGCCAGCGAAGATCAAACGCTGCTGGTCTGGGGGAATGCCCTCCTTGTCCTGGATTTTAGCCTTTACGTTCTCGATGGTATCGGAGGGCTCGACCTCCAAAGTGATGGTCTTGCCAGTAAGAGTTTTGACAAAGATCTGCATGCCACCGCGCAGGCGGAGCACCAAATGGAGAGTAGACTCCTTCTGGATGTTGTAGTCCGACAATGTGCGTCCGTCCTCCAGCTGCTTGCCAGCGAAGATCAAACGCTGCTGGTCTGGGGGAATGCCCTCCTTGTCCTGGATTTTGGCCTTGACGTTCTCAATAGTGTCGGATGGCTCGACCTCCAAGGTGATGGTCTTGCCAGTGAGAGTCTTGACAAAGATTTGCATGCCACCACGCAGACGGAGCACCAAGTGAAGGGTAGATTCCTTCTGGATGTTATAATCGGACAAAGTGCGTCCGTCTTCCAACTGCTTGCCAGCGAAGATCAAACGCTGCTGGTCTGGGGGGATTCCCTCCTTGTCCTGGATCTTGGCCTTGACATTCTCAATGGTATCGGAAGGCTCAACCTCCAAAGTTATGGTCTTGCCAGTAAGAGTTTTGACAAAGATCTGCATGCCACCGCGCAGGCGGAGCACCAAGTGGAGAGTAGACTCCTTCTGGATGTTGTAGTCGGACAAAGTGCGTCCGTCCTCCAGCTGCTTGCCAGCGAAGATCAAACGCTGCTGGTCTGGGGGAATGCCCTCCTTGTCCTGGATTTTAGCCTTCACGTTCTCAATAGTGTCGGATGGCTCGACCTCAAGGGTGATGGTCTTGCCGGTCAAAGTCTTCACGAAAATTTGCATGTTGGCTGAATTAAAAAAAAATAAATTAGTTTCAGATATGGAAAGTTGAAGGAAAGTGCGCAATTCATTTTTCTGCGTAGTGACCCAGTTCCCATGACCCAGATGTTTTTTTTTTTTTTATGGTATACACACACATTTTATTGGTTTTTCCCAACTAAATTAATTTCGCAATGAATTGGCAAATTTAGTTTAAGTGACTAATCAATCTCTAAATTGAAAGAATGCCCCCTGGAACTGCGTATATCATACATATATACACACATATATATCTAACACAATTTTTTTGCTGCACTTTTTATGTTCCGTCGCCATTTTGGATGCAACAAAAAAAGATGACGAAATTCCGATCAATTTTCACTCAACTCACCTTATTTTCTTGAACCGCACAATAAAAGTTACGAAATTCTTGAATATCTTCTTGGTTTTGCACTTTTTGAATTATAATAATTTTCTATGTTCAAAAACTTGCTTTATTTTCTTTCTTCTGCTTTGCACGTCTGCTCTCTACTATTTTTTCACAGCTATTGAACAGTTTTCTCAGTGGCGACTCGTATTTATAGGCGGCCTGACTGGAACGCCGACGCCTGCTGTCCTGCTCACTCTCGGTCAGAAGTTCGGTTTGATTTGCTTTGTTTAGCACTTAATGGGGCTAAATCCTTTGTCTAAATAATCGAAACTAAGAATTTACATGGCCAAAAGCATATTACAGATGAAGGCCACTTAATTGGATAGCTGCAATACGAAAAATTAGACATTGAAAACTAAATGCGTATTGCATTAGTGCAGTGCAGCTATCTCGCTCACTCTAATGGTGGAGTTGTTCGAGTTATCGATAAATCACAGGCATATTTTCCAGCACTGGTCGCAGCTGTTCGGTGTTTGTGTGTGTATGCGTGTTCTATCTGGGGAGGGATGTACAAATGTATGTATGTATGCATGGACATCTTGTGACGTTCTTTGTTTGGCGAGTTAAACGACCTTTATTTGTTTTGACGCCACTGGGAAGATTTGTCTTCGCTTTGGTCAATAGCCTTTAGACCCCCATATAAGCGCTACAATTGAACATGACATCCAATTTTTCCATCCGTACATATGTATGTACATATATGCACCTGCATACTGGTGTGCGTACATATCATACTTGTGATTAACTGCATCTGGAAAGTTCCTGGAATATAACGGCTGATGAAATCTGATGTAGACTGATGTCAGCAAATTAACTTCTGATGTAGCCCCAATTGCCAAAAGACACAATTTTGTTTTCATGTTTAACATATTGCTTTATTAAATATGAACACATAGAATTTGTCTAAACACTGGTAGCCCTTGAAATAATGAAATATTTAAACTCAAACACCTAGAATATTTTCAAAATGAAATTTGCTTGTTTATTAATATACAAATTAATAAACATCCAGCAATTTTTATAAAATAGTATTGATACCATACAAACTTCTTTTATTTAAATATTATTTTTCAAGTAATATACAATTAATTACAAATATCTAGTATTATCTAAATTACTAATCTCAATTGTCAAGATGAAATACATATTTACTTGTTTCTTTCATACATCTTACATAAAAAACTGGCTAAGCCAGTCTTAATAATAAAACAATCGTCTGGAATACCATGGAAATGTGGAAAGTAAAAATATACAGTCATGAAAATGACTCATTGGACATTTCAAAAAACCAACCCTGATCTAATACAAAAAGACCCATGTATGTATACTTATGAAAACACATTTGTACATATGTACATATGTATGTATGTACAAGCGGTCGTTTATTTGTTTATCAAATTTCCAATGAGTAACTTTAGGGGTTCAGAAAAAAAATATAATTTAATTATCTATTTTCAGTTTTTAGGTTCAAACTATTAAAAAAAAATATATTAAACAGTTTTAAGGACACTAGTAATCATCGCAAGAAAATATGTAACTAAGTGTCCTTAAAACTGTTTAACATATTTTTTTAATAAAAGTTATCAAGTTTAAAATAGTTTGTTCACAAAAATAAAGTATTTATATATTGATATATTTAAAAAGACAAATTATCAATTTATTTTTAGTAAGAAAAACTATTTATTTTTCTAAGCCGTTGCCCTAGAACAAAAATACCATATTCTTTATACAAATTCGTTTCCTTTATTCGGCTTTATGTTTTTTCTTGTGTTGTTCTTGTAAATGCAATTTAAAGTCCTCAAACGAAATATGCCGCCAGCCTAGCCATTTTATCCTTGGGCTGTCGACCTCCGCGTCCGCCGCGCCACCCGCCCCCAGGACCAGGTGCTCCGCCAGCAGCCACTGCTCCTCCAGCGACACCAGGTCCACCGACTCCTCCGCCGCCACGTCCAACTTTGCCGCCCCGGGATCCTCCGCCACTGCGAACGGGTCTTGAAGCAACCGCCCGATGTTTCTCTACCAGGTGGGAGAAGTCCGTGGAGCAGAAGATGCAGCCGCTCTTCTCCTCGCTGCCGTCCTTGAACTTGCTCTTGTCGGACTTGTAGACCACGTTCACCTGTTGAGCGCCACACTCCTGGCACTTGGCCTCTACAAAAAGGAAAGGGAATCATTATTATTTTAGGAGGTTATGCTAAAACGGAATTTTCAGCTGGTAGAAAACGGTGCAGCGGCAGCCTATTACAATCATTAAATACAATCATTATTACTATATAAAACTTCAAAGAAACCTTTAAGTGTACATGAAGCTTTAACTGACGACAATAAGTCGTTTAAAGCTACTGCACCGTTTACTGAAGGGAACCCTTCACGAAACACGATTTTATAGATTGGGATCTAGCGACGCACCTTCCACTGTGATTTTGGTGGCGCCTTTAAAACAGTTGATGATCACGTCGCAGCGGTTGCAGCCCAGCTTCCAGGTGGGCGCCAGCGTGCAGTCGAGCACTAGGACGCCGGTGGGACACTCCACGCAGCCGGAAATGCCCAGCGTGTTTAGCGAGTGCGGGCAGGTGGCGTGCGTGCAGGTGTTGCAGCCCCCCAAATGGGGCATGTCGCTAAACGGCGGATGGTTGTAGCAGTACGGGCAGAACGGATACGAGCGGCCCTTGGCGCCGGTTGAAAAGGCCAGCAGATCAAAGTCGTCCAGCGGGCACTTGAACTCCCGATACACCTTTACATTGCCAATGGGCAGAGCATACGTTTCGTCGCAATGAGAACAGTGCAACCTCGCGGGCTTCGTCTGCAATCGGAGAAAGGATTAGCCTGGAGGAGATGATGCAAAAGCAGTGGAGACGCACCTGTATGTACTTCATGTACCGTCTACATTTGCCGCAGCGCGAGTGCGCCTTGCCCGACTCGGCCAGCGGCGAGAAGGAGACCTCGAACAATGCGTCCATGTTGGCGATGTTCTTCACAAAGTACATGAACTTCAGCTTAAAGATCTTGATGGCGTGGCGCAGCACATCCTGAAAGTCAGCCGAGCCCTGGGCAATCAGCGTTAGCATGCGCTCCACCTCCGTTCGCATGGTGGGCAGCACCAGTTCCGGATCGATCTTCTGATAGCCATGGACCAGTACAATGCCCAGTGTTGTAGGTATTAGCTTGCGTCCGTTCTCAATGTGCACATAGTTGCGCTGGCAAATATTGTTGATGTGCACCGGTATGGAGGCATCGGTGCCAATGCCATGCTGCTCCATTAACGTGATCAGCTCCGATTCGGTGAGGTAGTCGGGGGGCCCCGTCTGACTTTCGGCCAGTCGCACATCGTTGATGGCCACCTGGGTGCCTTGGACAAACGGCGGCATCGGCTCATCTCGCCCAAAGGCCTGCCAGGTCATCACCTTGGTGAAACCGGCATCCAGCAGCACATTGGCCGTACAGCTAAAGGTTTCCAGGCCCACGCGCAGCTTGGCCGTCGTCACGCGATACTTCAGATCCCTGGACACGGTGCCTATAAAGTGCCGGCAGATGAACTCGTAGATGCGCCATGTGTCGCGATCAAAGTCACCACGATTGCCCAGCTTCATGGGGGTAATCGGTGGATGGTCACCAGCATCCTTGCCCTTCCTTGGCGTCTGCATATCGCCCAGGATAGTGCGCGCCTCTTCGCCGAAATCTCCCGATGGTTTCAGCACATGCAGCACGGCCGGCAGATCGAAATTAGTCGGATACTGATTGGTCTCCGTTCGCGGATAGCTGATGTAGCCCTGTGTGTACAGCCGCTCCGCAATCTGCATTGCCTGGAACGGTCCGATGCCCAGGCCGGAGCTGCAGATCCGCATCAGCTCGACGGTGTTAAGCGCTTGTGGTTTGCTCTTGAAAGCCTCCTTGCTGCCCACGCTCTCCACGCTAAATGGAGGAAGAAGGGAATGGTTACTAGGTAATACTAGGTATTAGAGATGAGTAGTTATATTTGATACTTTTAACTTCTTTTAACCTATATGTATATACCCTTGTAATTAGGATTGCTCGGTCAAGAATAGCACTTATTGTTCCTATGACAGCTCTAGGATAAAGTTATCTGATCCGCGTTATCTTTATTTGCGTTCACGTACACCAAGAACACTTAATTAATATCATATTAGTAACTTTTAAAACTGACAAAAATTGTGTGTAGGAACAGACAGATTTGTTTGGAGGTGCTGATCAGGCTTTAAAGGGATTTATCTTCAGTATGGGTATCAAATGAAGGAAAGCTCAACTATGCTTCAGATAAAGTGACAAGCTTGGCAGGACAAATGGAATTGCTAGCAATTGACAATACCCTTGCTGGGCGATATTCTTACGTGGCCTCCTTGTGCTCCTTGGTGCGATTCAGCAGCATGATGGCGATGTCCTTCTTGAAGACCCGGCCACGCGCCCACTCGAGCGTGAATTCCGGTTGGCCGGCGAGCAGCTGCAGGTACCAGAAGCTCTCCGGCTTGAAGGTCTGGATGTCGTCATGCCGCTTCACGCAGAAACCGAGCGTGGGCGTCTGGCAGGGACCGTAGGAGATGAGCGAGGAGTCCAGGTCACCGTAGCGATCCTGGAAAAACTTCGTTTGAAAGCGCGTGAAGGCGCAGCCAATGCGCAGATCCAACTCCTGGCGTGCGTCCACAGACTTGGCCTCGTTCTCGTTGGGATGCCCCAGTGTATCCATCGCTCCTTTGATATCCTTATCCGTGATGGCCGAGAAGTGGGCACGGTACGTCACCTGCTTGCTGTACACATTCTGGATGACATGCTGCACGGCGTCCATCACCTCGAAGCATATGTTCTCGCCCTCCTTGTCGCAATCCAGCCACAGGACCAGATAGTCGCAACCACGTGCCTCGTTCGCCAAAAAGGTGCGCATGTGCTGCTTGGGATTCGTTTCCTTCTTCTCGGTGGGACAGCCGAAGAGCTCCACGGGATCCACTTTATGCCAGTTGTTGTACTTGCTGATAAAGTCCAGTGACATCACATGTCCGCAAACGGAGGTCATCCGAAAGTGGACACTGCCCTCGTTCCGGAAGTTGCCCGTCCACTCGTGCGTGGAGCAGCCGTTGCCGGTGCCTGAAGTGGATCGGGTTGGGATTATCATGGTTTGTTTTTAGTGATTTTCAGTGGACTCACCTCTTTTGGCCGTACACCGCCCGTTGGAGAGAATCGCCGCCAGCGATGCCGCCAGCGAGGGCTTCTCAGCCACCATCAGCACACTCTTCATGGCCCCAAATACAAATAATGGCCTGTATAATTGATGACTTATTCGATGCGGATGCGGTTTCTGCCCACTCGTTTAATCGCATGGGATTCGCTCGCTGGGAGCTGCGCCTCGCCGGTTTTGGGTTCGTCGGTTCAGCTGGGGGCTCTACACCTGTCAGTCGGTCCAGTTTTGTATATATACAATGTCTATATAGCTTAATTTTGAGTTGGTTACCTTAAGTTTTTGGGACTAAAAAAAACGATTAAATTAGTGGGCTCGCAGCTTTTTCGGGCGGGCATACCAAAACGCTTCACAGACGTAGTTGGTCTAAAGTGGTATTTATTACCCCGCGACAACTGGGCACACTGTCATGGCGGGAAATATGGTTGATAAATATTTATATTGAGTGAAAAGTAGACCTCGTTTATGGTTTTCCCAAAACCAAAGAGCTTAAAAATGTTTTTTTTTATTAGCGAAGTTTATCTGTCCCCTGGGAAAACTCTTCTGCCAGATATTTCCTGAAGATCCTTCCCGCCAACTTTCTTCATTTAATACCCCAGAGCAATTAATCAGCATATTTCCATAATATTTTAGTATGCTACAAAAGTTTTCTGTTTTCCGAAGAAAGGACTAATAAACTCAAGCAATTTTCTGAATGTGGAAATTTAGACCACATTTGATACCCTATAAATGGTATATAATTTGTTGGTATTTATTTGGTGTTTTCCCCAAACCGAAAGCATTATTTTGGCGCCTCCGCCTGGCCACTCACACTCTCATTCGTTTTCCAACACTAGCGGACGTGCACGGACTTTTTTGATGGCAACGATTTTCTTCACGGAACCCGAACTGGTGGTCGGCCATGGCCGCAGGGTGCTGTTCGTGAACCCCGAAGACATGCAGATATTCAAGGAGATCGAGCTTCCGCCTGACCTTGGCCTAAAAACCCAAGCCCCCTCCTCCGTCGTCGAGCAGGGCTCCGGATCCTGTCCAGCGAGCAAGGAGCAACAGCTTGCTGCTGGTGGCGCCAAGCAGCCAGAAGCAACAGCCTCCGGATCAGCAGCCACCAAAGTGGAGGTGCCCATCTCGGTGCAGAATGTGGCCTACTCTCCAGATGGACAGCTGCTGGCCGTGACCACCAGTGGGGGGCAGAAGGCGCTCCTGCTGTACCGCTCGTGGCCGGAGAACGCCCGCCTGCTCTCAACCCGGCCACTCGCCCGGGCGGCCAGTGCCCTGCGATTCTGCAGCGACAGCAGCTCTGTTCTGGTCACGGATAAAACAGGCGATTGCTATCAGTACGACTGCGTCGAGCTGGAGGCCACTCCTCGCCTGTTGCTCGGCCATCTGAGCGTGGTGTACGACATCCTGTGGTCGGAGGACCAGCAGCACATCATTACCTGCGACCGGGATGACAAGATTCGCGTCACTAACTATCCCGCCACCTTCGACATTCACAGCTATTGTTTGGGCCACCGGGAGTTTGTGTCAGGATTGGCTCTCCTTACAGATCAGCACATTGCCTCCGCCTCGGGGGATAAGACGCTGCGCGTTTGGAACTACATCCAGGGCAAAGAGCTGCTGTTGCACGAGCTGCCTGCTCCAGCGGTTCGGCTCTTGGTGCGACAACTGGAGCCAGAGAAGGTCTTTCAAGCGGCCGTGCTCTTCTATGATAATGTGGATGCCCTGGGACTGTATCGCTTGGAGCGTAGCCCAGACGAATCCTGGAGTGTCACGGCCACGCAACTGGTGCGAGCCGAGGCAGGCTCGTGGAACATAAGCAACTTTACTTTAACCGCCGATAAGATTTACATCACCGGCGCCGAGAACGAGCGATTGAGCCTGAGGGTCTACGACATAGCCACCGGTCAGCGGACGACTAGCGGAGTGCCCGAAGGCTGGGTAAAGATGGTGCTGGATAGTCTGGGCGCCTCCGAAGAGGACGCTCCACCCTTCATTCCCGAGGACCTGTCTGTTTGGTTCAAGAAGCGCTTTGACAACGTCAGTGATTATCTGGAACGCAAGAAGCGGCGCATCGAGGAGCAGCAGCAGCAAAAGTGCGGCTAATCCGGAGATGAAATCCCCTAAAGAAAATTACATAAACCTTAATCTTTACATAGCATTTAATTAGCATATGGAGAAGAAGCAACGGACTATGTGTGACAGGCCTGTTGGTTGGACATAATATATATATCTGTATATGTGTGTAGATGAAAAATGGTTAACTCTATGGGGTGGGATGGTGGTTCCTAGACGGGCTTGTAGTCCAGCTTGCTCTCCAGCTTCTTGTTGTCCGACACCTTGCGCACCGCCTTCATAAAGTCCTCTTGGATGACATACTCCCGCTCGGCACTGGAGGGAATTTAATGTGTATTAGAGACCATAACGGAAGACAAGAGAAGACATCAACACTCACCGGATGGCAAAGAGACCCGCCTCTGTGCACACGTTACGAAGATCCGCGCCGTTGAAGTTGTCCGACAGCTTCACAATGGCCTCGTAGTCGATTTCGCCGTGCTTGGCAATTATCAGAGCGTGAATCTTGAGGATCTCCAACCTAAAAGGTTATAAATGGCTGTGTTAGTAATTATGCATAAGAATTTCTAAAGCAGCTGAATACGAATATTGAGAAGTTTACCGAACTCCAATATTAATATACATTAAAGCGCAAATTATTATATTTTCTTCAACATATCAATGTTCCGAATTTCTGACGTATAATATATAATTTGTATCATTATGACTAACTAACAAGATTGAAATTGTGCAGAAATAGCCATTATCATGAACTTGGTTTCAAGAAAATATCTAATCAAAGAAATCCCTTCAAAAATGCTTTATATTTTATAGTGATTTACCAACCAAAACGACATAAAAGATAAGACCCAAACAAAATAGCTCACCTGGCCTGCTCGTTGGGCAGTGGAATCTCGATCTTCCTGTCCAAGCGACCCGGACGCAGCAGGGCGGGATCCAGGGTGTCCGGGCGATTGGTGGCCATGATCATCTTGACCTGGCCGAGCGAATCAAAGCCGTCCATCTGGTTAAGCAATTCCATCAGCGTGCGCTGGATCTCGCGATCAGCAGAGGTGCCCTCGGAGAATCGTCGACCGCCGATGGCGTCGATCTCGTCCATGAAGATGATACAGGGCTGGTGGTCGCGAGCATAGTTGAACATCTCGCGAATGAGGCGCGCACTCTCGCCGATATACTTGTCTACAATTGCCGAGGACACGACCTTGAGGAAGTTGGCGTCCAGCTGGGAGGCCACTGCACGGGCCAGGAGGGTCTTTCCGGTGCCAGGGGGTCCGTACAACAGGCAACCCTTGGGCGGCGTGATGCCGACGCGCAAAAAGAGCTCCGGATTCAGGAGCGGCAGCTCAATGACCTCACGCAGTTCGCGGATTTGCTCGGTGAGGCCTCCAATGGCCGAGTAGGTCACATCGCCGGGATCCTCGTGCGACATGTTGTATACCAGGGGGTCCA
Source organism: Drosophila kurseongensis (assembly GCA_018153305.1). Classification (NCBI taxonomy): domain Eukaryota; kingdom Metazoa; phylum Arthropoda; class Insecta; order Diptera; family Drosophilidae; genus Drosophila; species Drosophila kurseongensis. The sequence continues at coordinate 4,863,629 of JAECXX010000141.1, forward strand.
CTTCGCGTGGCAAGTACCTCATGATGGTCAGCGTGGTCATGTCAAGGGCCACACGGGTTCCGGACTTCAGCTTCGCCTTGTCCAGCTGCCTGCGGCATCCGACCACATACCGGGGACCATTGGTGGCCTTCACAATGACTAGAACCCAGAAGAGTAATTATATTATAGATGTTTCTCTCCAGAAAGCCATTGTCTCACATTTATCCTCGGTCAGCTGCTTCAGCACCTCGCCCACGATTTGTCCCACGCTCTGCAGAGCCTTCAGATCGTTCTCCGACTTGTCGTAAAGCTTGGTCAGCTCCTTGATTTCCTCGCGCTCTGAAAACAATCATTTAATAAGGATGTCCTGGAGCAGATTACCGGAAGACCGTACTTTCTTTGAGGCGCCCCTCGATCTCCTTGTGCTCCAGCAGCTTTTTCCGGTAGTCGGAAAAGGCTTTTACCCGCATATTGTCGGGCAACGGTGTGGCAGTCACAGTCATCTTGCTCAAGGATTTACGTTTAACTTTTAGCTAAGAAACGCTTAAATTAAATTAAATTCTGAAAAATATTTTGAGTGAGTTGCAAGTTTTGATGTTTTAGAGTGACCAGCAAGAAGTTTTTATAAAATATACCAAAATATTCATTTCATTGTGGATTGATTGTATTCGATAATTCCAGGGAGTGATTACCGACTACAAGTTTAAAATTGAAATATTTTATTTAACAAACGAATATTTAAAATAAAATACAAATCAATTAGAAATATTTAATATATAATATTAAAATATATAAAGTTAACCGATCCGCAAGATCTTAAATTAAAATTGGCATTTCCAAAGAACCATAAATGAACTGATGAATGTGACTGGTCACACTCCCAACCGGCAAAAATCTTATTAGAATCTGATTACCCAAACCAAAACTCACGATTATGTATAATTTGCGATTGCTGCGACAGGTTCTGCCGGTCGGCTGCCACGCCCACCAACGCTGCATGGTCAGCCAGCACAAACGGCACCAACAGCCCGGCAGGCTGCCCCCGGATCGGCTGGAGCAGCTGCGCAGCGATCTCTTTGAGCGTAACCAGGATCTCAGTGGCGCGGAGTGGACGGAGGTGCGACAGTCGCTGGTGGACGGCTACAAGCACATCAACGGACACAACGTGGACGCTGTGATTCTGGGCGTCTGCAGTGGACCTCATCAACTGTCGCTGGCCAAGAACTATGTGGAGTTCCTCCGGAGCCGAGGCTCCGCGCCCAATGCGGCTACTCTGGGTCGTCTGCTGAGGGTTTACAATGCCGCCTACCACGAACGACCGCTTAGCTCGACGGAGCAGGCCGAGATTCTGGAGATCTGCCGTACACTCCAGGGGGAGCACGAAACCTTGGACGCCAATAGCTGTGAGCATGTCATCCACGGTCTGGTGGCCACCAACGACGATTGGCAGAGCGCCCTGCCGCTGCTCGAGATGATGAAGGTCACCAGCGCGCCCACTGTTGCCGCTTACTCCGCGCTGGCGGAGAAGTCCTTTAGTGTGGAGTCGCCAGAGCAAGAACTGGCCTGGCGCCTGCTGGAGGAGATGGCCGCAGCCCGAAAACCACCCAAATGCGAGGTCTACCTGGCGCTGCTCAATCGCTTGGCCAGCGAATCGGACAAATTACCTGCCCAGCTTAAGCGCCTAATGCAGTTCCTCGAACGCCATGAGATTCTAGTTAGTCAGCGAGTGGCGGAGCGATTGCAGGAGCTCGCCCAACAAGTACCAAAGTTTCTGGAGGTCAGTGCCACGAGCTTGGGTCCTCTGGGCAAATGTCAGGCCTGCCAGAAGCACCTCCAGCCTGTGGCCATCACCGATGAGCAGTTCCGCCAGCTCAGCGAGTGTTTCCTGGAGCGCGTGCTCATACGACGCGATGTTTTCCAGCGCTCCACGCCCGAGGAGGTGGCCAGGTTTAAGAAGTACGTGGACAGGACGGCTCCCTATGACTGCGTGATCGATGGCCTCAATGTGGCCTACTCCACCGGTACCAAGAAGTCGCCCCAGCAGCTGGCCAAGCTCGTGGCCACAGTGGTGCGGCACTTCCGGGATCAGGATAAGCGTGTCCTGGTTCTGGGACGTGAACACATGCGCAACTGGTCCAAGCAGGCCATGCACTATGTCCAGAGCAATGCCAGCCTGTTCTTGACTAACAATTTGTAAGCAATATGTTCGCCAAAAAGAAAGGGAAGGGAGAGGTAGAATAACTGGTTTATAATTACAGGTCCCACGACGATCCCTTCCTGCTTTATGCCTCAATGCGCAGTGGTCAGGACACGGATTTCTTCTCTCGCGACCTGATGCGCAGTCACGCCTTCCATTTGGGACCCGAGCTTAAGCCCATCTTCCGCCGCTGGCAGCAGGAGCACCAGTTTTCCCTAGTCACCCAAACGCAAACGGGTCGGATTATAGTCAAGGAGCCCGTTCGCCACAGGCTGAGTGCTCACGAAGTGGCGGGCACCTGGCATGTGCCCTACTGCGAGGTGTACACCCAGCATCCCACCGAGAGCTTCGAGGTGCCCGCAAACTGGCTGTGTCTCAAGTTGAAAAAGCAAACCCCCGCCAAAGGAAAAACAAAAACGTGACTGCGTGAATAAACAATTATAGTGAGATACAATAGCCAAAGGTTAACAAATATACTGGAAGAGCCGTCCCTTCCCAATCCTAGTCGCAATCGTAGCGGGTGCACTTCTCGAAGGCTCCAATGCCCTGCGCCTGGGGCTTCTTGCGACGGCGCTCGTACATCAGCTTCTTCTCGGCGGCACACATGAGACGCCGCTTTATGTGGTTGTCCATCTCGAAGTCCATGTCGGCCGGCTTGGCCAGCTCGTTTGGATCTCGGGTGGCGGCCGAATCCAGGGCCTTGATGATCAGACTGAGCAGGGCGTGCGCCAAGCGATGGCACACATCGTACTCAATGGCGTCCTGGCTGGTGTAGTAAATGGCCGACTGCGAGGTGGGCTGCACACCGATGGCCAAGAGGATGTTGCAGAAGATACCGCGCTGCATGCGCGCATACGGATCCACCAGTTGCGGCGGAATACGCATGGTGGTGGCCAGATGGGCAATGAACTTGGCGAACTTCTTGATGAGCACGTTCAGGTACTGTGTGCGGCACTGACGCTCCAGCTTGGTCAGCATGTTGTAGTACAGTTCCTGCTTGCGCTTCAGGAAGTCCTCCTTCTTCCGCTCTTTGGTCTTGTTGCACTTGAGTATATCCTCCAGCTGTCTGTTGGGAAGCAAGGCGTTAAACGGAATGGATTCCGGCTGCATGCGGTGCACTTACTCTGTAGTGATGGCATTGTATTTGCCCAGCATGCGCTTCATCCGCTTCGCCCGCATCTTGGGATCGTAGACGTCCTTGAACTGCTCGTAATTGTCGATGAGCGTGTGCAGCTTGGGCTTGGCCAGGGCCACATCGTAGGGCTTCACCTTGGGCGGCATGGCCGGCTGGTAGGCCATGCGTCGCACATAGGACTGCAGCTTGGCCAGGTTCTCTTCCTTTCGCTTCTTCACGTTCTCCTCGGCACACACATCCGGATCCTCCTCTTCGGGCAGCGAGTCCGTCGACGTGGGCAGCGGCTCATCCCAGTCCGAAACATTGGAGCTGGCCATGGCTGATGATTGGAGGGCTGAACGGCCCAATCAATTTGGATGGATTGCGAATTTAGCAGGGATTCTGTGTAAAAGAATGTACAAAAAATATTTTGCACCCCTTTTTTTGTACGGATAAAGTTTTGAAAAGCGAGAGCACTAACAATTTTATGTTTTCGTTGGAAAAGTTGAACACCTTATGAGCAGTCCCAGCTGAAATGTGCCCGAGGAAAATGCTCCGGGTGACTAGATCGGTTTTTTTAGCATAGAATATTATTAAATACTTTAAAATAAGAAATTGTTATTTCCTGGAACGTAGTTATTCAATTTCGATGGGTGTTTTTTCAAAAAATACACATAATTTATTGCCTCTTTATAATTATAATACCAATTTTTTTTGTTACAATATAAATGAGATATTTCCCAAAAGTTCTGAATGGATGGCTTATTGGCATAAAAACGGTTTCATAGATGTAATACAGATTAGAGTAAAATGTAACTTTTTATATAAATTTGGGGGCTCTGCAATCCGAACTGCTTTTGTGTAAAACTCCACTACATTAATATTGGAAACTACCTAACCATAAATAAGATATGAAAGCATTGAATAAAGTCACTAAAAATGTTAAATTTAAATATATAAAAAAGTTCTTTTCAGAGTATAGGAAAGAATCTACTTGTTATTATTATAAACGGCTTTATAATAGCAATAAGGGCTTAATGGTTCATCCATATAAAACAAGGAACTCCCTAAATACATCATTATTAATAAAACATTATTAAATTTTCCTATTTGGAGCATGACACACAGATTGTTAAAATATACATACATAGTTCAATTTAGCAGGAGTATTAGGAAATTACACGTTTGATGAAATACTTTTCAGGCATTTCAGAAAATTGACCTCTCGACAGTTTACAATTAAATAAGCAACATTTTATTATATTAACCAGTGAATGTGTGGGCTAACGCTAGTAACACTCGTTCTGCACGGATCTCTCCAGGGCGAATGTGTACTCCTCGGCCAGTTCGTCCACGGACATTTGGCGCGTGAGCAGCGCCAGGATGCTGTCCACCTGCATCTGGGTGCTCGCGTAGCGGTCCTTGGTGGCCAATCCGGGTGCCAGCTCAAAGGGAATGTCTTGCAAGTAGTTGACTGGCCCTTGGGCGCCCGGCTGCTTCACCGCTCCAGCTCCTGGTCCCACTGGTCCTCCCCTGGGTCCTGGCATCGGCGGATAGGGTAGATAGCCCGCCGGCATAGGGGGGTACATGGAACCGGAGGAAACCGCCTGAGGAGCATCCGGTCCGGGTTTCCGCTCTACAAACACGAAATCATCGCCACTGGTTCCTGGTCGGGATCCATCCGATGGCCCCTGAATGGGCTGATCGTCTGTGGGTGTTTCAGCCGGCTTGCGCTTCCCAAAAATGGAGAACATTTCACTAGTTTAATTTAATTCTATTGTTTGGTAAATTGGCAAATTGCGTCGTCGCCCAGCTGAGATGCGCAATTTCCATTGGTGCTTCCAGTTCGGCAGTTTTCCAGCTAAATCTGTCTAGTTGCAAGAGTTCTTGCAAAAGTCCGTAAAGGTTTCTGAAAAATTGTATTTGGTGTGCAGCTTTTTGTTGCAGTGTTGTTCCTAAAATTACAAACGGCAGTTTGAATATTAACCAATTTCTAGTTATTTAAATTGTTCAATATAGGTTATTTAATTAGAATTGACGTTTAAAAATTAGCTAGATCTGGAGTGAAATGGTGTCAGCGCTGACGATCCGTTAATAGCCTATCGATAGACGCCCCTTGGCGCGCAGTGTGGCCAGCCGGTCGGCGGATGCGCAGGGCTGCAAACTGTCGCGCTCCTCCGTCTCCAAGTGAACTGAGTTTTGCTTGCTCCGAGATTGATTGTGTACACCGGATAAGAGGAGCCCAGGAAAAATATGTCAAAAGTGGACCAGGACCCTAACGCTTCGCTTAGCATCATGGAGGTGAGTGCGTCCCCGGAACGCCGTGCTGCTCCCGTGCAGCCCGCCGTGCTCCAGTTCTAATTGGCGGGGGCTGCTCAAGATGCCACATTAACGTGTCTCCGTTTCCTTTTCGTTTTCGATTTCCTGCCCCCCGCAGCAAATCAAGCAGCTCATCCGGCCGCCGCCCAACGAGGACGAGAAGCTGGTGCAGCGGAGCACCAACACGAAGCATCCGTACTACAGGCGACCGGGAAGAGGTCACAACCACGACTATTGTGACGCCTGCGAGGAGGGCGGCAATCTGCTGTGCTGTGACCGTTGCCCTTCCAGCTTCCATCTGCAGTGCCAGTGAGTACAGTGCCTCCCCCGCTTTCCAGTGCTCTTTTTCAAGCAGATTCTTCTTTCCGCCCTCCCCAGTGATCCGCCGCTGAGCGAGGAGGACATACCCAGTGGCCAGTGGCTGTGCCATAGCTGTCGCATGGCCAAGGTCTCCCAGCCCCCGCCCTCGTCCTCGAAGGCCAGCTCCGTGGAGCGGGTGCCATCGGCGGGCAGTGGCTCCAGGGCTAATACACCCTCTTCCGGCGATCTGGAGTCCATACCGCTGAAGATCCGCAACCTTCGGAAGCGCAGCAATAGCGAACGCAACAGTACCGAGAAGCTGCTGGCCAAGATGCCGCTGGCAATACAGCGGGCCCTCGATCCCAACAAGAAGCCGACGCCGCTGGACGATGTTATCAGGGCGGCGAGCATGCTGAATCCGCAGCAATTCTCGCTGCCGCCGGAACTGGAGCTACACACCCAGTTTCCGGGCAATGGCAAGGTGCAGCCCGTCCAGCAGGCGCATCCGCCGAGCGGCAATGGAGGGCATCGCAAGTGTGCGGGCAATCAGCGCCGCAATTCGAAGCCCTTCGAGCTAGACGCCCAGGGATTAGTGCCGCTGCCCGCCAAGACCTGTTTCTACTGCACGCGCTCCTGCAAAAGGGCGCCGCTCATCTCCTGCGACTACTGTCCGCTGTACTATCACCAGGATTGCCTGGATCCCCCACTAACGGCACTGCCAGCTGGATTGTGGATGTGCCCCAATCATGCCGAGAACTTCATCGTAAGTTAGCACTATATATGGATGTTTTCGTTGGTATAAATGTGTATGTCTCTTCAAAGGATGCCAATATGACCAATAGCATTTCTGCCACGGAGCGGGTACGCCTGTGGAATCGCTTCCACCAGCCGCTGGATCATGAAAACGTCAAGATGGAGTTCTTCCGACGCGTCAACACTCGCCACCCGCCGTTCCGCACCAAGATGAATGTGCGTGCCCGTGCCCACATCGAGGTGCCAGCCATTGTGCGCTACCACTACGAGCATCCTCCTGCGCTACTGCCCTCCATGCGCCAGACTCTGCGATACGATCGGGTGAAGCGTCGCAAGAACCTGCCCACCGAAGTCGAGGAGATATCCCGCGAGTCGGTGACCGAATCGCTGCTGAAGGATCTGGAAGCACTGCGCTCCGCTCGAGCTAAATTCCGGGAGATTCAGCGGGAATATGGCACCGTTGAGACAGCGGTGGAGGGAGATAGCGACAGCGATCCCAGTCCCGAGGAGCAGGACTCGGAGACGAACTCTCCCGGGGACAAAGTAAATGGCGGAGTTGATTCGGAAAATCCCAAAACGGAATCAGATGCGCAGGCCAATGAACAGCCCTCGGTTATTAAGGTCGAGTCCAAGTCCAGCCTAGAGCTGGAGGTTAGCTTCGAAGAGGATGAGGAGGACAGTAAGGCAGGCATTATCGACGCGGACCTCTTTCACCTAGACGTTGATATTATTAAGAAGCTGGCCCACCAGCGACTGCAGCAGCTGGTCGAAGAGCATCCGGAGATAGTGACGCAGTATAAGAATCGCACGGCCGCCCGCCGACTGCGGCAACTCGCAGCTTCCGAAGAAGCAGATGTAGCCGGAGAACGCAGTGCACTCCAGGGCCAAATGGCACCGGAGGACATGAACCGTTTCTCGCTGCTGTTCACCAGCGAAACGTCGTCAATACTGGCGCAAAAGAATGGCAATGCCGCTGACGAGGATCCCGCAATGGCCCTGCATCCTGCGCTAGCCACGGCAGCGGCCATTGCAGCAGCGGATGCGGCCGCCGAGAGCTATGTGCCGCGTGCCCGTAGCGATACGGAGAAGGCCTACGAGTTGGCCTCGCGTCTGGAGCTAAAGCTTTTACAGTGCAAGGTGCAGGCGCGAGCGGTGATCACCCCCTTGGGCGATATGCTCGAGGACAGCCGCTGGTTCAGTTCCCTGGGGCTGGACCACTCGATTTTCATGCGCTACCGAACGCTGTACATTGGCTATGGTGGCCACTACTCGCCGTCGACAACGCTGGCGCAAACGGAGACGGTGGACCTGTCCGCGATTGGTTACTGCTGCCGCATCTCGCCGCAGCACGCCATCATCTTCTACGACGAGTTCTCCAAGTCGTACGAACTGATCAACTATTCGGAGTTCGGGACAGAGGTCAACGGGCAACTGTACGCCTGCGACCTGACCGATAGGATGCCCACGCACGCCGGAAAGCGAATGCGAGCGGATGATGCGGAGCTCAAGAGGCGCGTCGACGATTTGCTGGACAAGCGGCGGAACATACATCGCCAGTTCGAGCCCAAGAGAAATGGCAAAGACAGGTAGCTATAGTTTTCGATAGTTTAGTTGAATAGAAATCACCAGTATGCTTCCCTCTACAGATTGGCGCCCATTGTAAAGCCCGCCTGCCGTTGCACGAACGCCGGATCTGTTCCGATGGTGGCCGGAGCTTGGGAGGGATCGGCTGTGCTGGCCCACGGCAGCCTGCTGCGCTTCGGCTGTTTATCGTTTGTATTTTCGGTGCCGTCGGTGGATCTGCTGCAAGCGCAGGCGCGCAGCACGCGTTTGTAGGGCCGAGACATACCCACCAGCAAATAGTTTAAGCATACACACACATACGCGCTCAACCGCAGCCAACTCCAGTGGAGCAGCACCAATCTCAGTGGGGCAGCTAGTAGCCAGGCCTAGGGTTAGGGTTAGCAATCAATTTAGTTTTCACCACAATCATCTGCGCAATTTTACGCCTGGGCTCTTAATTTTTTACATTTTTAATAACACACAATCCTCCCATTTTAGTGTTAAGGGCAAACTCGCCTTATGATTAATGTACTAAAATCGGAGTTGGTTTCTGATTTGTGTAAAGCTTTAGCTTACATTTCACACATTTCAGATTCCCACACCGCGTATTTTTAAAATTAATCATAGTGTCCATCGATCGTGCATAAACCACTACGGATTACACCCCATTAATTGTATTTCTAATTGTATAAACTGCAAAAATGAAATAAACTTGTAAGATTTACGTACACTTGTCTTTTGTGAGAAGTTGGTGTTTGTTCGGTGTGTGAAGAAGGTCGAGGGATCGCCACTTCCGACATTCAAAGTCTACCCAATTAACAGGAACAAAAAGTAAACAAACCGATTTTGTTGAAATGAATGTTTACTTTATAACCAGATCCAATCCAACTGGTTAAGGCATTATAGAGAACGAGAAGAGTATACACAATAGGTGCCAGGCGCCGAGACGCCGGGACTTTGTGGAGTACGCGAAACTTCGGATAAGTACATCGGTATTCGGTATGGCTAATATGCAAAAAATATAAGTTTAATTGTAAAAGTCTAAAACTACGACAGCACTGCCTCCGAATCCTGGCTTCAGACAGCAGCGGGTCCTGGATGTGCCTGTGGCGGACTGGCATCCTGCACCTGATCCTGGACGCCCGCCTTGGCCGCTGAGCGCGAGGCCCGCGACCGTTCCCACTCCGCTTTGTGCTTGCGCTTGGTGTGGTGGTACATGTTCGACTTGGACCGGAACTCCGTGGGACAGAAGGCGCAGGTGTGCAGCTTGACGCCCGTGTGGGTGGCAAAGTGCTCCTGGTAGAGAAAGTTGAGTTATTATAACCGTAAATGGGCGCTCCTGTGGATAAACTCACCTCCAAATACCGCTTCATCTTGAAGCACTTGCCGCACACCTCGCAAGAGTACTTGGGCTTGCTCAGGCAGCGATGATTCTGTCCAGGAAGCTCGCCGCAATTGGGACAAATGACCGAGACGGGTGCGGCGTGGATGACGGCCTGTACAGGAGCAGGTTGTCGTTTCTCTCCCTCTGCAGGTGGGCTGCTGTAGGGCATTCTTTTTTATTAGCTTATCTTTCTTTGGGGTATTCAACCTACTCACCTGTATGGATGAGCCAGCATTGCACCTGTTGTCGTCGTTGTTGTGGTGGCACTGCTCGATCCCACTGACGACGTTGCAGCAGCCGTTGCCGACATCACAGCGAATAGTTGTTCCTGCTGCTGTTGAAGTAGACTGACGCACAGGCGCTGCTGCAGACTATCCGGTTGTCCAGCAGGAGTGTCAGTAAGCGAAGCGGCTGCCACGACCGCCGCCGCCACGGCATTGTAGTTGGCCAGAATCAGCTCGTTCTCCTTGAGCCTCTTCTGGGGCGAATCCTCGTCGCTGGCATCGCTGCCCTCAGTGTGCTGGACCTTTTTGGGCGAGTGCGTCTTGCGGCGACTGGCCCGATTTCGTGAGCCCCGACTGGCGGACGGTGGGGTCTTGGTTACGGTGAGGTTGATTGCCTCGCTGGGCTGGCTCTTGATTACGGACAGCGGCAGCTGTTGGTTTGTGGGTGATGAGGGTACGGGAGCAGTTGTGGGAGAAGTAGTAGTTGCAGGAAGAGCAGGTTGTCCGGAAACCGCATGATTTGCAGGGGGAGCAGACGGTGCCGGGATTCCAGTGAGAGCAGCAGTTGCAGCTGGAGCAGTTTCCTCCGGCGTCGTGTGATTCTGCCCTGACTTGGCTGCATCCCGTTCCTCGCGTGCCTTCAGCCACTGCGTCGTGTGCTTGCTCTTCACGTGGGTGTACATATTCGAACGGCAGCGGAAGGCCATCTCGCAGTAGGGACAAGGAATGGGTCGATCGCCGGTGTGCGTGGCTATGTGCTCCTCCAGGTAGCGACGCATCTTGAAGGATTTCTCACAGAACATGCAAGGAAACTTATTGGCCGTTGTGGGTGTGACGGCTTTGGGCTCTTCCGCCGGCTCCAAAAGCAACTGGGGCTGCGCATCCGGTTGCAGTTCAGTGCCTTCCTCCGACCAGTTGACATCGCAATCGATGGCCAAGAACTGGCTGCACAGCGTCGTTTGCTTCAGCTCTACCAGCTTCCAGAAGTTGTGGAAGCTCTCGAGTTGTGAGCAGCACTCGTTGCAGATGCAGGTGGAGATGGCGTCGTCGCGGGAGAGCTAAAGGAGATTGGCGGACACATTAGGGGGAGGTGGAGGACAGAAAACGGATCCCCAAGATACTCACGCAGAGGTACAAGTGAATCGAGATCAATTGGACCAGGTAGCTCTCCGGCATCGCCTTGCCGTCGTCCTCGTCCTCCGGAGAGGACGCACTGGCTCCGCCGGCGCCGCCGAACAGCAGCACCGCGCTCTGCTCGTCCAGCGCGTTCAGACACAGGCGACAGATCATTTTATTCCGCGATTTTACTTTATTATTTGCTCCACCATTAGTTTGTGTTCTCCACACGCGCACGGTCACACTTTCACCTAGCGATGGCACGCCGCCCCTTTGGCGGTTATCGATTTGTAGAACCTATCGAATTCTTACGTTACGTAAGCTCACTGTTCGTAACGTTGAACATAACGAATAAAAGTTATTTTAAACCGAAGTATTGGGAATTTCAGTTACAAAGTTTATTGGTTAAAAAGTTAACAAATAATGAATTTATTCATTTTGCTTTTACTAATTCGAAAACAAGTATAAATCTTTGTATTTGTATTTTAAAGCTAACAACAACTATTGTTTAATTTTTTTGTTGTTTTCTTAAATTTATTTTATGATTACGATGATACTGCATATCTTTTAACCTACTTTGCAACAATGCTAATTACACAATTTTTTCGCTTTACATATTTCTAGAATGACTATCAACAATTTTAATTGCCGTTTAATAGTTCATTAAACTTTTTTAAAACTTTGTATGTGACCTATATTAGTTAAACAAAAACTTTAAAGTGGTAAGAAAAGACATTTTTTAACAAACTTACAGCTAAAACTGATTACTTAATAAACAATAAGCTGCATTACATTTTAGAAGGTATTTTTTTCGCAAATTAATCAGATCGTGGTGAATCGGCTAAAAAGAATAGAAAATGGAGACTCATGATGGATGTCCTAAGATATGTGATGCAATATTCAATTATATAGGGCTTAATGGCTGTAAATATTAAGAAACAAATAACCAACTTTAGAACGGCTTCCCATTTAACATTATAAGAGTTACCTTATTGAGTTATTTATTTGAAAGCCCCAAACCTTTTCTCGATCCGCAAAAGTTACACCATGATCAATGATAATTAATTTTTGGTGACGGAGGGATTTCAGCAATGACCACAGTGAGTGGAGCTTGGAAAGCTTTGGTTTTTACCTTATCTGAATGTGCATATACATATCATCCTATACTTTGCCGAAATGCAACTGATTTGCATGACTTGTAACCGCCAATTCGCTTTGACCACTTGCATTGATGATGCTGCGACCGCAATTAGCTTCAAGTGCGAAAATTCAAGCTAATTGATTTGCAAAATGATGCAAACAAAGTTGGCAAATAGCAAGTGCAATATTACTAAATGCACTTAGCTGGGATTGGCACTCTGCCCGATCAGAATTCCAAATTTCCACTCCTAAATAAACTCGGAAATTATTCTTCTCATATTAATATTGAATAATTATAAAAATTATTGGTTTGTGATGAGTATTTTATTAAATATTATTCATATGGGTTACAACTAATCACACTTATTGCACGGAAATGTATATTTTAAGTTCTTGCTTGATTAATTTTAAGTTCAAATTTATTTGTGATTTTAAGGTCGCTGAAAAGTTCCAAGAACGAAGCGAACCATTCACATGACCATAATTCCCAACTTTACGTATATTTCGAATGGTACGCTGACCATTTAATTTGACAGTTAGCACTTTTTTTCAAAGTCTGAGTAGGGCTTTGTTTTAAAGCATTTATTGGCCGGCTAAGTTCCATTTTCAAGGCCACTCAGCTGTTTTCAAGAGACTTATATATGAACTTGTGCGTGTTTTTGCTGCGTTTGCTTTCAGCTTAATAAGTTTACAGCTGCATTAAATTGGCTACCGACAGTTACAGTCAGACCGCCATAACATGAACAATGGCCATTTATTTAATTTGAAGTGATTTTTACTTTCAACTACATTTTCCGACTTTGTTATACTACTCTGCACCTTGCCAACGTGACGTATGATTAATTTTGAATGAAACTTCATAGGTTAAAGTCATACTTTTTTATGCAAAAGTATATAAAATTTTAATTAAGTAACTATATTTACTTAGGCCAACCGGTCGTATGGGTAATTTTCTAGAACCTACAAAATCTTCTAAAAACTTTTTAACCAAAACGTAATTTGAAGTCCCATATTTGTATTAATAGATTTGGAAATGATTCTTTTTTTAAGTTTTATTTTTAAAATATTTAATTTTGGAGTTGTAGAACTTTAAACTTTGAATAAAAGAAAAATCAATCTACAGAAGTTGGACTGTAAAACACGATTGCCGGCCGAAATGGGTAAATTTATGCTGTCTGTCTGCGGTGTTCTGTGGGCCAGCAACAAAAATGTACCCAAATTCGCTTTCGCCCGCCGCTGCTTCTTTTTGACAGTTTTGTTTTAATTCATGTTCATACGCTTTGTTGTCGCCGTGTTCAGAGTGGTCGGTTGTAAATAGTTTGGATTCGTTTTAACTTGCGAAACACGTCCGACAGACTGCGAGCCAAGCCAGTTCAGTTGGCCAGCTCAGCCGGGAGCAGAGCAGCATAACAAGTGGAGCGCGACTTCGCCTTGCCGAAAATTGTTTGCCAATGTCGCGATAAAGCTGAAAAAACCAAAACCGAACCGACTGACGACCGAAGAAAAAAAATGGGCGAACAAAATGCCGCCAAACATGGCAATGGCCTAAGCTGAGAGGTGGAAAGCCGGAAAAACCGCACAGCACCCACGCAATACGCACACGCAAAAAAGATCATGCTGCTTTTCGACCTTCTGACACAGAGAAGGCATCGATGTACAAATATTGCACAACACCCGAGGAGTGTGGAGTTATTTAGCGACGACAGCCATATAAAATATTTCAAAAATAAGCGCATACAGATAGGAAAGGTAAAAGCTGCACAGGCAAAAATTATCATAATTTAAAATGACAAAGACTTAAATATATATAAATATAATATATACCGACAACAAAGGCACTAAATATGTTTTAATACCACCACAAATCATAAGCATAAATTGTTTCCTTTTTGGAAATTTATTAAAAGGCTTTGTCATTTTTGTAAGTACTACCTTTTTGGAGTTCAAAATGTTTCAAAATAATCTAAGATGATCATAAGACAATGAAAAGTAAACTATGTTGAGAGGGTATTTTGTTTTTTATGTGAATCAGATCTTATTTTTTTTGAGTGTAAAAAAATTAGCATGTGTGTTAAACTAAAACTAAATTAATGAAAACAAATCTAGATCATTGGGTTGAATCAGCAGAAAATATAAAAAGCAAAAGAAAGTAATATAATATAACCATTGGTCATTAATAAAAAAACAAAAAGTAATTTTGGTTTAAAATACACAGCTTGCAAAAGCAGATAACTTATTTATTTAATTTCTTTTAAGCTTAATCATATTTTAATGAAAAATCGTAACCTTAATGAAATGAATAGTTTTTGAATGTATTTGAAAAGGATGTGTCCTTTTATGAAACCCTTTTGAAATAGAAATGTTAACGCCAAGAATGCAAATTACATTGCATGATCGCCAGACTTATCCCCCAATTCCCCCCCGATTGGCCATTAATCCAGTACGTTTTATTGGCCATTCCAGCAGCGACGTCGGCAGAGGCAGCGACGTCGACAGAGGCAGAGTTCCAGAGGCAGAGACTCGACGAAAAGCCAAAAAACGAAGTTCCAATCAGTTGCAGTCGCGAATTAGCGTCGCACAGACGCGCTCCACAGACAATTTTGCCTCTCGCTCCATCGTCCGTCTTGCTCCCTCGCGGAAGTCCGATAGTTCTTCTAGGTGTAACGGTAAAGTTGGGCCCTGCAAAATGGTGCAATTGAACGAGAAAAACGAGGATCAACTGATGGCCAAACGGATTTCGGAGCTGCAGGAGTGGCTTAAATCGCAGCCGCAGTTGCCGCAGAATATATGTTCGTATTGCCAAGTGTGTCACATCGCAAAAACCCACTTTTCTCTTTCCCAGCGATGAGCACCGAAAGAAATGGCGATCTTTTTGCACATCCAGAAGATTTTTTTATTGTGCTAATTCATAAGATAGATTTTGGGATGCTCCACAAAAAGTTTACATGCCATTATGTATTGATCTTAACTTTAAGATATTAATTTTCATTAAAAAAACTATTTTTCTTACTGTTTAAATTCAGAAACAAACGAAACAACAAAGTTACAATTAAATTAGGTATTTTTAATGTGTTAAGAGATAAAATCAAAGAACAGATCTTATTAAGTGATCGATTTTAAAGTACTTATTAATGCAGGAACAAATATAATATTAAAAAAAATATAATAAAAGTGAGAGCTCTGTAGAACTTAATCAAAATTGATTTTACATTTTTTACGAACCTTTTTTTTTATAATTAAATACCTATTATAAGGATTAGGCCACTAATTAGTTCTTACACATTTTTTCCTGTGTAATTATCGTTGGCTTGGCCAACTTTGACTGGGTCAATATTGGCTGTGCTATGGGAACCGCAGCCAGTTGCATAACGATCGCAACCGCAGTGACTTACGAATGCACCTGTACTGCTGATCGCCTGTGCTCACGTAAATTCGTATTCCTCCGCAGCCCGTTTGCTGCTGCGCCGCTTTCTGCACACGACCCGAAATGATCTGTCGGCCGCCCAGCGACTCATGGAACTCAATTACGGACTGCGAAACAAGCATGCCCACATCTTCATCGATCGCGATCCCCTGGACGACAGTTCCCAGCAGCTGCTGCAAGTCGCGTGAGTACCCAGATATAGGGGTTTCGGGAGATAGGATCAGGATCAGGGAAGTTACCACAAAACCGTCTCAGACGAATTTCCAAGATCCCAAAGTTGCCATGTTAAAGATCAAAGTAATATTTCCCAAAATTTGATCTTAACTATTTTGTATTATGGCTTAAGAACAAACAGGATTGATGTGTTAAAACTATAAGATAATAAGATTACAATGTTCCAAATTTAGGTATTTTTTCTAAAATTGTCTTGCAAACATTAAGAAAATCCTTATTCTAACATATTTTAAATTAAATAGTACATAAATTAAATTAAATGGATTTAAAAGCAAAGAAAACAATGTTAGGATTTATGCATGCATTAAAAGCAATTGTTTATGTGATTAAGGTAATTGCCAAAAAGTAAAAATAATGGTCCCCGTTTACGCCAGTAAATTTGGGACTTAAAAAAAGTTTATTACCAAGTTTGACGTGTTTATCCACATATGTAGTTAGCTAAATAAATCGTATTAAAGATAAAGCTTCAGAAAACAAGGAAAAATACCGAAATGGGTACATGAAATTTGGTTCCGGATAGTTAAATGTATTGTCTTCATCAAATCAAAGTTTACAATCTACCATAAATCTCCTGCAGAAAATCAATAAAAATTAGTACCCGCAACAAAAGTCATAATAGAAATTAATAGAGAGATAAATACTTCAATACAGACATTAAACACTGATTGAGACTTTGCTTTTATAGACTTTTAATTAGCTGAAATTCCTGTGAAATTGGAAATAACATCTGAACATCTGGCTATGTCATTTGATTGGTATATATTAGCTTAGATGAATGTGAGCTCAGTGAATTTACAGGCAATTCGCAATGTTGACTTAGGGCTTAGTGTTTTTGCTTAGTGTACAGAGAGTGCATTGGCTTGCGATATCAGGTAACCGGTTTGGTTTGGATAAATAATGGGGAATGGTGAATTAAGTGGGCTACCCAGAATTATGTTAACCGTTTCCCTGGCATTTTCACTTGCAGAGATCTGGTGCCGTTGCCCGGTTTGACCCCGGAAAACAATAAGCTGCTCTTTTACCGCCTTATCGACTTTGATGCGGACAAGGTGAGTGTCCAGTGGATAAAATTATTAAACTACCTATAACACATGCATATGAACTTGCATATGAATTTAACAAAAGGAAACAAACTCTTAAATTTGCAAAGTGTAGTTGATGTTTTACAATTTTCTCATGAGAAATATGTTTGTTGGCAGTTCAACTTCACGGCTGCGATCAAGGTGTTCTTCATGGTGGCCGACTGTCGATTCGCCACGGAGGATGAGGAGCGATTGTCGGACGGGGAGATACCCGTGTTCGACATGGCGGGCTATACGCTGCGCCACCTGACCAAAACGGCCTTGGGCGCCCTGCGCGTCTACATGAAGTTCGTCCAGGAGGCGCATCCCGTACGGCTCAAGGAGATCCACGTGATCAACTGCCCCTCGTTTGTGGACAAGGTGATGGCCGTGGTTCGGCCGTTCATTAAGGGCGAGGTCTTCAAGCTGATCCACTTCCATTTGCCTGACTCGGAGACCCCATATCGCCACTTTCCGCGCTCCATGTTGCCGGAGGAATACGGCGGCGAGGCGGGAAAGATGTCCGATCTGAAGCAGCAGTGGATGCAGTTGCTCAAGGAGCAGAGGTTTCTACTTCCCCTGAGATTTTAAATCACTTAACAAGTTGTCTTATGCTACGATGTATTTTGAGTTCGAAAGTGTGATGCGAAATACTTTTTTGTTGACCTCTTTTAAAGTGATTTCAAATCTTATGATTTATTGATTGATTTAATATATTCACTTCTTTTTGCAGGAACTACCTAATGGATTCGGAAAACTGGCAGATAAATAAGGCCAAAAAGAACGGTCAGCGAAAGTCCAGCGATTCCGGAGTTACACAAGGTCTACGCTCTCTTGAAATTGATTAGTCGCCGCGCGCACAACTGTACCTTAATATTTAAGGCCTTTACCGAGTTTTATCTTCTTCAAGATTCTGCAAAAGTGAATTTAGCTCAAATTTGATTTTCAACGTAAATTTAATCTGGATTCTATTAGGTTTACTTTTGGATTACGATTCAATTATTTTCTTCTTGATTTTGAAAATCTTTTACAATTTAAGATCCAACAATTTTGTGTGAGTCAAATTTAATTATTTTTTTACCCTTCAATGAACTCTTTTAGAGTTAAAGTTTGATAAAAATCTATCAGAATTAATACGCAAAATTCAATTAGGCTTAGGGCACTTTTGCGAATCCTGGTGAATGTGATAGTCGGATATTGCCCCATCCATCTATTGTATTTTTGTTTTGTTCTCGTTCCACTTCCCAGCTGGGCTTGGGTCTATGTAAATATATGTATGCTATGCTTAGAAGGTTCTTCACAGTTCTTATTTCACATTTCACATTTTCGTATTCATTATCACACTCTCCATGCGACGGGCGCATTTTGTGTAATTGAATGCTCTATTGTGGGAAATGAATGGCCAGGGAAATGGAGACGGACACACGGGGTATGTGCGGCACAGGATTTCCATTTTTAATGCAACAGCATAATTCCAATCGCTGCCGGTGCATTCGATGCCTGCGACTGATGCAATTAACTCACTACAAAAAGAGGGGTGGCAGGCGAACGGGAAATTGGGGCTGGCCTGCACTGAAAACTTCCATGAAGCAATACAAGTATTTAAAAGTCAATATAATTTTAAATATAATACAGATTTTTTGTTTTTAGTTAATTCGAATCCGAAATCTTATGAAGCAGAGGCAAAATTTTACCAACAAATATTATTATTATTCATTCTTTTTTTTAAGTGACCACTAGGCCATTGCATTTATGTAGTACATGCTGAAAATTTAATATTAACTATATTGAGTACCACTAACTAGGCCATATTACTGTTATATATATGAAGTTGCTTTCTGGTAGTAATTTTTATCAGTGCATCAAACAGCCCTAAAAATCGGGCTATATGGAAATGTATAGACAATGCGTGTGTGCAAGCGTATCTGTGTGTGATTGGGACGAGTGTGTGCAGGCGTGGTTGTGTGGAGGAAGTGGCTGTGGCAGTAGAAGTGGAGCAACAGCCATGGCAACAGCAACAGCAACAGCAATAGCTACCGAAAGTGGAGGCCAAAGGACCCTTGAGGCATAATGCGCATATCGACACATCCGTTCGGTTGGCCAACCTGGCCACTGGATTGTCGGCAACACCCAGTCCGCAATCCCCAAAACCCCAATATCCAATTCGCAATCCGGACTCCCACAATCCACACTTCGCATTCGGCCAGTGACACTTGGAAAATGTCTACGAGTCGTGTGGCTGACACATTAAAGTGTGGCTTGCATCCAATTCTCCATCATCTCTATATGGTATTCCCATGCCACATTCTCAGTTTAGCCGGTCACTGCTGTCTGTTTTCATGTCATATTATTCCTAATGCCAGCTTACACAGAAACTAATTATTAGAGTATCTTAAACAATAAAATATACAAATAATTTCATTTGTAAATAGTCTGAAAGTTATATCTTTGTTGCATTGTATTTTATATCTTAAAAGCTATTGATAGAAACCACAACCACCTTTTGGTTTGTTTAACTCATAAATATATTTAAGTAGAAACTGGTTTGTATATTAACACAATGTCTGTGCAATTTAGCTTCATTCTATATCAGATTTTTCTGACTGTGCATGTGTTTATATGTGTTTTTACTGGACTCCCCGTTCCCTCCGATTTAACACCACCTAACGCTGCGACTCATCCGTCAGTGTGGTGCGTGCCACTCCCATTTGCATGGGTGGCTTGTGGGCGGTGGGTTGTGGTTGGTGGGTGGTGGGAGGTGGGTGGCGTGTGTGCGACTTACACTTTTATCCAAAACCAGATGTGCACTGCATGCGATTGCATGGTAATGGAATTATGTGGCAACTCTGCCTTTTCGAGGGGGTGGCGTGGGTGGTTGGGCGGTTTCTGCGGATGGGAGGATGCCGACACACGAGAACCTTGGAAGTGGGTCGGTTGGTGGGTGGAACTCCTTCCTGGGACTCCCATATATTCAACTGTGTTACCCTGTATTTCATTTTGGCTTTGCTTTCAATATCCTTTTATAATCTGAGTAAAACTTTACAAATTCGTTGATTTTGGTAAGGTTTGGAAAATTTAATTGTCATCGGAAAAGTGTTTTTAAATCTCTAGGAAGAGTTTTTATTGTTTCAGCGGTTTAAGCCTAATAAGTGATTGAGAGAGTAAATTTTTGTTATGTTTTGTGCAGATTAAAAGTTATCGGAATTTAATGATTTAGAGTTTTAATATCATATAGCATTTTCTGTTTGTTTTCGTGAACGAGAAGGTGCCTTAAAAACTCTTGAGATCTTAAATCTTTCCTACAAGTTTCCAAATATAACCAATATGTATTTAAAATCAAGAAAACCTAGTTTTAAATTCAGAATTAAAACGATTTGTTTTTTAAAAATCACTATAAAATTTAAAAATTGAATTTCTTGAGAGATTTCTGTGGCCCGTCGCAAGACAGAGAGGAGTTTTGGGTCCCCACTGGACATCCGGTCGGAAGGACCGCGGAGCACCCTTCTTCATCCATCCGACACGATGGCCAGCAGTCAACCCTTCAATTGCATTATGACTGCCAACACAATTAGGGCGTTCGGGTGATAGCCGAAACCCAGTCCCTGTCTGGGTATTTAAGTCCCCGGGAAATGTGCATAAATTATACATATTTGCACATGATGGGCAGAAACAAAATCCAAGTGTGGTATGGGACGGGTATGTTGGGGTCTTGGGGTTTTGTGGCCCATCAAAGACAGAGAAAGTCCCTGCCAGACTTGACGCCCAAATTGATCAATTTTACATTCTGCCACAACAATCGCAGCTGTAAAAGGGGAGGGGGACGAGGGGAGCGAACTGAGTGGGCGTGGTGACCCCATTAACATGCCCAAGCCCAAAAAGCTTACGCTGCACTCTATATATACGGCCTGCAGTTGGCCGAGGATTTCCCCGAGTTCCTTCGCTTTTCTCTGTTCTCTGCTTTCTGCACTTCCCCTCTCTTTTGCCGGAAGAGGAAGAGCCAGAAGCTGGGGTCGGAAAGCGGGGGGCGTGGCACGGGCATGGGCAAAAACAGAAGCAGTGGCAATAAACGAAATGTGCAGTCAACAATAGTCCGCCAGTCCACCGTGTTCGGGTCTCCTATGTGTTCGTCAAAGTACAGTGACTTCTCCGGAAAATGAATTCATTCGATGAATATTCGTTAACTGGTAAACTTTCATTGTATTTTTGGGTCGATATGGTTGATATTTCCACATATTCGGATATTGCAGTTGCAAAAAAGTGAAATCTGCATTCAAACATTTTTTTTTTAATTTTGGGTCGATTTTCATCACATTTCCATGAAGTAACCCCTTTCCCAATTTTCGGAAATTGGAGTTGCAGAAAAGTGACCTAAAATATGCACTTCTAAGCCCATAACTTTTCTATCTGAAGTCCGATTCTAAAATGGTATGTCTTAAATAGCTCGTATTTAAATACCCCAAAAATCTGCATTCACACATTTTTTTTTAATTTTGGGTCGATTTTCATCACATTTCCATGAAGTAACCCCTTTCCAAATTTTCGGAAATTGGAGTTGCAGAAAAGTGACCAAAATATGCACTTCTAAGCCCATAACTTTTCTATCTGATGTCCGATTCTAAAATGGTATGTCTTAATAAGCTCGTATTTAAATTCCCCAAAAATCTGCATTCACACATTTTTTTTTAATTTTGGGTCGATTTTCATCACTTTTCCATGAAGTAACCCCTTTCCAAATTTTCGGAAATTGGAGTTGCAGAAAAGTGACCTAAAATATGCACTTCTAAGCCCATAACTTTTCTATCTGAAGTCCGATTCTAAAGTGGTATGTCTTAAATAGCTCGTGGTTAAATTCCCTTAAAATCCGCGTTTCCACATTTTTTTTTAATTTTGGGTCGATTTTCATCACATTTCCATGAAGTAACCCCTTTCCCAATTTTCGGAAATTGAAGTTGCAGAAAAGTGACCTAAAAGATGCACTTCTAAGCCCATAACTTTTCTATCTGAAATCCGATTCTAAAATGGTATGTCTTAAATAGCTCGTATTTAAATACCCCAAAAATCTGCATTCAAACATTTTTTTTTTAATTTTGGGTCGATTTTCATCACATTTCCATGAAGTAACCCCTTTCCCAATTTTCGGAAATTGGAGTTGCAGAAAAGTGACCTAAACTATGCACTTCTAAGCCCATAACTTTTCTATCTGAAGTCCGATTCTAAAATGGTATGTCTTAAATAGCTCGTATTTAAATACCCCAAAAATCTGCATTCACACATTTTTTTTTAATTTTGGGTCGATTTTCATCACATTTCCATGAAGTAACCCCTTTCCCAATTTTCGGAAATTGAAGTTGCAGAAAAGTGACCTAAAAGATGCACTTCTAAGCCCATAACTTTTCTATCTGAAATCCGATTCTAAAATGGTATGTCTTAAATAGCTCGTATTTAAATACCCCAAAAATCTGCATTCAAACATTTTTTTTTTAATTTTGGGTCGATTTTCATCACATTTCCATGAAGTAACCCCTTTCCCAATTTTCGGAAATTGGAGTTGCAGAAAAGTGACCTAAACTATGCACTTCTAAGCCCATAACTTTTCTATCTGAAGTCCGATTTTAAAATGGTATGTCTTAAATAGCTCGTGGTTAAATTCCCTAAAAATCCGCATTCACACATTTTTTGGTAATTTTGGGTCGATTATTTTCACATTTCAATGAAGTAACCCCTTTCCAAATTTTCGGAAATTGGAGTTGCAGAAAAGTGACCTAAAATATGCACTTCTAAGCCCATAACTTTTCTATCTGAAGTCCGATTCTAAAATGGTATGTCTTAAATAGCTCGTGGTTAAATTCCCTTAAAATCCGCGTTCCAACATTTTTTTGTAATTTTGGGTCCATTTTTTTATATTTTCGGAAATTGGAGATGCAGAAAAGTGACCTAAGTCTTGTACCACTAAGCCCATAACTTTTCTGTCTGAAGTTCGATTTTAAAGTGGTATGTCTTAAAAATGTTGTGTTTTAATTCCCTAAAAACCAGCATTCACACATATTTGTTCACTAATAGGATTTTATTTGAATAAAATTGTGTTTGACCTGCAGGCTGTCTTTTTGGCGAGCGACTGCTGTACTTGCCTCTGTGTGTGTAAGAGGTCCAACATGTTGTTGTTGCATGCTCGTTGTCGTCGCAACACCAACACACACACACTGGGTGTGCGTGTGTGTGTATACGGATTTGCAGCTGTAGTTGTTGGCCGGGTCGCTGTTCAGTTGAGTGACTGATAAGTTCAGTCGGCGTTCGTTTGGCGCCGAGTACGGTTATCGCGTCTAATCGAATTTGGCTTAAATTCGTGGCGAATAGAACAAGGCGACAAAAGAGCTGGGAAAATCGCTGGAAAAACCAACCGCGGAATAGCGTAAAAATTCCACCTTAAGATTTTTCTCCGAATGCGTTTTTGTGACTGCTGCATTGTACTTTGTTTTTTTTCGAGTGCAACACCCGGCAAGTGAACAATTTTTGCGGATTTTCATCTCCGGATTCCAGACCCCGGACTCCTGGAGGTATGCAATGAATTTTGCCTGCAGTCGGTGAGCGAGTTTTTAGCTGTTGCTTGTGCATACACATAACTATTCTGCATGTGTGTCCTGGAAGTTATATCCTTGTTCCGGCGAATGCTTGTTCAATTATGTAAGGCGGAATTCATGACTGCACAGCCTGTTACCAGGCGACGGCCATAAAAAATCCAGGGGACCTGCTATTTACGGGGCGAGTCCTGGCGATAATAATAAATGTGAATGCAAAGAAAGCCAAGGGTTAAGCTTTAAATACATATGTTCGCTTATTCTAATTGCGTGCAATACAATTGAGCTTCGTTTGAACTTTAGGTAAGGAGAAAATGACGGAATAATAATGTAACTGGCGCCAGTAATAATAAGATAAAGCTTGCAGCTCTGGGCTGAGTCTTGAAATAAATTAAATAAATCACCCAAGCTTTTGGCCTAAGTTTTTTTAAACTTCTGTGATTCAATTTATCCCATTGCATTGATAAAGGTCCGTCCATTAATATCTAAAAACGTCTTCTCACTTTTGATTTGTCTATTTAACCAATCCAAATAGAAAAGAAAAATTAATTTTTTTAACCCGGAAAAACAAAGCTTTAAATATTTGTAGCTTCTAAATATTTATAGTTTTTATACAAGTTTATAAGAAATAAGAAATGAGGAATAGCAAAATCAAAATAATTGGAAAATATTCAAGTTACGTTTTAATAATTAATTAAAATGAAACAAGCAAAGCTTAGGGTAATTATTTTGGAAAGATTTTCAATTAGTCCTTAATTACAATTACATTTTTAGGCTTATCTCATGCGTATTGTGGCAGTCCCCGATAATTGGCGACCTCAGCGAATAGTCCTAATGCCACCCCCTCTTAACCCACTGTGCATGTGTGTCATTACTTAACACCTACAAGCTGCCGCCAGTCGGCACGCCATTACACTATTACAGCAACAAACGGGGAAATACGAATAAAAACGCGGAGAAAAGGCGGGGGAGCGACGGCTTTGAACTACCCCCAAAAGACTTTAACCTCGCCGAAGAACGAGAGGCGAGAGACCCATATTAGTCATGCCCAGCCCGACGAGCTCACGCCCCCTTTTTGGAGACCCCGACCGAACAGAACCCACACCCACACACACACCCACTCCCTCATCCATACCCACACCTACACCTCCTTCATTGTTATTGCATGCTAATTCTCTTCTCTCGGTGCCCCACTCGAATTCTCGTTTCTTTCACATTATTGCTTTTGGCTTTTGCCTTTCAAGAAGTCATTTTCCTGTGACTGCCTGAAAGTATGCAGTGGAAGAGGTCTAATCGCATTTGGCACACAGAGGAAAAAACAATCGGATCCCTAATACCTGTGAAAAGTAGTCTAATTCAATTTACCAATTCGGATTAGGATTATAGTAAATGCTTTATTAAATAAATAGTTATATTAGGATAGGCCCCTATTATTTCACTGTTGGTCCTTCAAGCCGGACTTAACTTGTAACGAATTTGATATGATTTCCAAAGGCATATGCAGGTCAAAGTCAAACAAGATCACTTTGGGCCAAGGGTTATAGACTGCCATTTAACCAATATTTTTCGCTGAGTGTTGTGTGATGGGGTGGATTGGGCCTGGTGCCTGGTCAGCATCGTGGGTGCTCCACTTTTGGGCTAGACAAAGAACAGTCACCTGTTCTGCAGCCCCTCTTTCAGTTGGCCCAAATTCCAAGCGACAAGTTTGATTGAGTCAGCTCAACTTGGTTACAATGCACAATGTATAATGCATAATGAAAGAGAGAGTGGCGAAATCTGATTCCCTGCCAGCAGCGACAAGGGGGTCCTTCCCCCCGCTCCTGGCCATATCCTTTGCACTGTCTGTGTCATTGACGCTTATCAAAAGCCAGCGATCAAAGCCAGGGTTTTGTTTCCATTTTGCTGTTTCTGCTTCTCGCCTCCGCCTGTCTCCCCCATTTTTCCGCCGCTGATAAGCATCGGAATATTCATGAAAACCGCACAGTGGGCCATAAATGGCAGTAGATTTCAATTATAAAAATGTTATGTCTGGAGTTCTCAAGAGTTGGAAATGCATGCAATGTGAAAAAGTTTGTAAACTTTGGAAGTGCTTAGTAAGTTGTGTTTTTTTTTGGTTTTTTTGTTTTCAAATCATAATGGTCACTCATCCCATCCACCGTCACCTGTCTGACTTCAGACAAACAGTTTGTTTGTCCCTTTTATTCCTGGCCAGCCAGCTCTTTCTTTTGGTCTGGCTATTCTTTTACCTCAGTGACCACATCCTTTGCATACATTTATGCTCGGCCATTGAACATCCTCATTGAATTTATTCACATTGGCGTCTGGTTTTTCTCCGGCTCCTTTAATCTCCACCACCCACCTCCCACCATCCAACTATCTAACTTTCTAACCATCCAGGCAAAGACCCACTCCCTCCATGACAAACAGTTAAGCTGGGAACGATGAGCAACGAGCAGGCATTAATAACTTTCTTGCTGTTGTATTTTTAGTTGGCTTTTGCAGGTAGAGAAAAACATCGCAGTTTTGTTCTTAAAAATATTATAAATAATTAATAGTTTTAATACATATTTCTTTCCATAATTAATAACTAACTTATTGCCAATTGATTTTATTTAAAGCTCAAATATATGTTTAAATATTTAAACACTTGTAATTTCTATCATTTTATTTGGGTACCAAGAAAATAAATTGTTTTCTGTGCAGCCGACACTAAATGGCCGCCGCCGACTTTTGGATGCCATTTTTTGGGGCTTGCGGTGCCGCCGACCCCACTGCCCCCCTCCCCCTTGTGCCCTTTTTTTTGTTGCCTCTTCTTGGACAATTTATGAGGTCAATGAAATGCTTTTGCCGCCTGCTGAGCGCCTCCCGCCGCTCGCAATGTGAAATTCTGCCAGCGACGACAGCGGCGACGTCGCCCAGCGTCTCCACCCCATGTGACCCCCCCACCCCAAAAAACCCCATCCCCTGGGCCACCAATGTCATTGGGGGCAATGTGTCTAAAGGCTTTTGCCTATTGCTTTTGGCCGCAGGCCATGAGCCATTTCCAGCCGAAGTTGCCAATTCAAAGAGGGCAAAGAAAAATGGTAGAAGAAAAGGGAACAATTTAAGAAAAAAATTCGTATAGAGGGGAAACCAAAACCCCTACAACTGGGGACTAAAAAATAAGAATTAAGAAAAAAAAATTAATTAAGAACAAGAATTTTCTTGGGTACATTTTCTTTTAGCAAAAGGTTATATGTTTTCAAATATGTATGTGCTTTTGGTCTTTTATTTTAATAGGATTGTTTTTTTTGTCAATATAGTGAATTTTATTGGGAGAACGTAAAAAAGTTTAATGTTTCAACTAAATATTCAAAATTTGTGTCCAAATGGAATTAATACTAACCAACTATAATTGAAATTGATCGAATACATTTGCGTTATTGGATTAAAGGTGTAATTAAAAGATCTTACTGGCTTGTTGTCAGTTTATTGATAACCAAATAAATAAAAGCAAGGAATTCTTTAGTTTGACTCAAGTTATTGAAATCAAAGTCTAGCTCCTTCATGCTGTAAAGATTCGTAAATGTTTATTTAATGTTCGGCCAGACAAAGTTCTGTTTTTTTACTGCAATTTTTCCTTTCATAGTTCAGCTTGCGAAGCAAAGTTTCGCTGAAAAGAGGAAATTGTTGATGGGTGGGTGGTGGAAAAATGGGGGGCTTTATTTGTACATATATATCGCCAGGGAACGGTTCTTTAAGCTGTTTGGCAAAGTTGTGCGCTTATGCTGACATCCTTGTCGCCTTTGCGACTCCACCTCCACTTTCTGGCGCTGGTTCCATCGATTTTCGATGCTCCATCTGGAGAAGGAAAGCCAGCGTTAAAGGCCATCAAGTAGTTTAAAGTGGGAGGGAGTCGAAAAGGGGGTTCCCGGTAAAATACAAAAAGTTTTGCCTTCTCTGGGCCGATGGCTTGCTGGCTCAAGTCCGTTTTTAATCACACAAATGGGAATATTTTACTATTAACCGTTTGGTCAAATATTTAATACGATTTAATGAGTGTAAGATATTTTCTTTAATAATAGAGACATGATTTAAAGCGTTTGTATATTAAGTATCCTATTTCCACTTATGTTGCTAACGAATTTAATACTGTTATTATTGTCCATGTCCTTTTTTACGACTCTTAACCAATGTAGGTAAATTAATGAATAATTTAAAAAAAAACTATACGCTTTGAGAATATAATTAAGTTGTGTTCATAATAAATCTATTTTGGTTAAATCAAAAACTTAATAGCTTATGTGCAGAAAAACCGAAATCAGAAAAACATGTATTTTATAATTGGCCAAATGAAGTTTGATAGAGACCATCTCAATTTCTGCGAAAAACTAATTAATGAACATCATGTTTCCAATTAAGTAAAAAATCTAATAATTTATGCATACACATACATGTGCAATCAATGGAGAGACAAGTAAACAGAGTATTTATTTTACTTTGAACAAATATTTAATAGTGTCCATATCAATTAGAAAACTTCAGGTACTGAGTTTATGTAATAAATGTTTTGCATATGAGCAACTAATTGGGGAAAATGTAATATTGCTTGGCTGAAGCATGGAAAAGTTTGCAACGCAAACAAAAACTCCTGCACAGCATTAAATTTGGTTTCCCACTAATGGCAAATTTAATAACGTTTTATGTATCTATTGAAAACGTTGGTAACAGTATTATTAAATAATTTATGCGTGCATTTATTTACATTTTGTATTCGTTTAAGGACCTTTTGAGTGAAGCTTGTGTTTGTTTTGATTGTGAAAAACATTTCAATTATTTTTACTTACAACTAATTGGCTTACATTGTGATTGTGTTTCATTTTCAGTAATTCGATGAAAAATGTGTACTTGACATTTAATTGAAGGAAGTTGCACCGCACTTGCATTGTTTATGTCACAAATTAATTAGTTTTATATTTGCATTCGTTTTGCATGCACTGAGTCTATGTTTGTGTATACTTTCGAGTGTAATCCTTTTGAAATCGGGCTACTTATTCATGCAATTATAGCCGCGTCCAAGTACTTGGCCTTAACTTTTCACCGTTTCATCACAACCTGACACTGATGAGTGCACTCATTTGTATTCATTGCCCCTGAATCTATGGGCGAATTACGAAAAATTGCCGCTAAACGTTTTAAATTTAGAACTGCGCCAGCGGAAGGTCGAATGTGGCGGTGGGTGGGGTTCAAGGCTATCGCAGTGGGTGGGTGGTCGTTGGGTGATTGCGGAAAAGGGCGCCGACAAGTTTATTAAAAAACTACGTCAACACTGGAGTGGGTATTTGTATGTTCGTGTTTGGGGCTGAAATGACTTTAATCGCATTGCCAAACCAATGACAAGCACTAGCTATATTTATCGAGAACCATTGGGGACTTGCGATCAAGAAGGGCAAGCTCAAATTAAATACCTATACAGTTCTCCATACCAAAAAGTTATGAAAAAAAAGCCAATTTTTGTTTTTGTATAGGTATAGATGTTAGGTAATCATTAAACTATACATATTTTTCTTACATACATTTTTCGCTGGATTTAAGCCTTTGAAAACCTAGTCAAACACATATTTTATGCCCAAATCAAGGTTTTATAGCTGCGTTTATTTAGTCAGTAAACGAAAGTTGCCGTGAATAATTCAAGGATTGTGTGAACGAGGAATTTTCAATCGAAGCCTTTCAAACATTTGCTTAGACAAACATCGAGCCATTCTGTTTGATTCGCCATCGAGCTCCTGTGGATATTGTACACTATATACATTCCGATGAATAATGCACCGAATTCATTTCGACCCGCAACTCCCCAATCAATATGCATCCCCTACAGGACCACTCCCACTTTTTTTTCACTGTCCCAATAACCAGAGCAAACTGCAGAATCAAAGTTCCCATACACAAGCCCAAAAAAAGAGAAAAAAACTTTATACTACCAGGCAGCTGCAATAATCATGTTTGCGTCAGGATGTGTGTATACATATATATATATATATATATATATATGTGTGGTTCAAGGATGCTCGAGTTTTATGTCCTATTTCTTATTTCTTTTATTTAGGACTCAGAAAATCGAGGGAGAAAAGGAAATATTGTCTTTTGTGTATTAAAATGAAAGGTAGCAATCGGTTTTCATAAGCCATGTGCCTTGGCAAATCAGAAATAACAAATTCCTATTCCTTAGAAACTAAAAATAGCAGTCTCTTCAGCTTATATATATTTTAGCTCTTATCGGTTTTTATCGGGGCTTGAGGCTTTGACACAATTTCTGCCAGGAAAACATCAGAGATTCGATGAAGTCATAGAGCCAGCTATCTGGGTTGCAAAAATGGATTTTTGTCGATATTTACTTTGGGTCTGCGTCATCTGAGTGACACAATTTTGTTTAGATAAGGATTCAAATATTGTTCGGTTACATTAAGATAACATTTTCGAAAAAACTAATAAAATACGAGGTCGTTATGAGGTTTTATTTATGAGCTTGTAAATCTGAAGGTTAAAACGATATTAAATGATTATGAAAAAATTTGTTTTGCGATAGATTAAGCAATAGTTTATTAAGACAAACAGTATAAAATATATTAGTATTAATTCAATAGGATGCCATAATTAAAGGCAATCAACATTATCTAGAAATGTTACCATCAAATAAGAAGATGTTAACATCCTTTTTTTGGTTTCTTAGATTTCCATAGACGTTTTGGTGGCAAATCTGTAAATTTAATTATTTAATTAATTTAAGATTTAAGCTGTCATCAACCTATTGTGTCACATGAAATTAAAAATTGCTGCAAGGCACGGTGGCCAATGTAACAATAATAGCGCTGAATATTTAATGGCGAATTTCCTTGAATTACTTGACAACCCTATATGGCCAAGTCTTTAAATATTCATCAATTGTTGATGTTATTATTTCACTTCCGGTTCGTTTGCGGCTGCCACGCGGTTCAATGAACTGTTGACACGGAATAGCCCCCTTCTACCCCTCTTTCTCTCTCTTTCTCCTGCCTTTCTCCGCATCTGTCTCGCTCGCTCGCACTGGCGAATAATTCGCCGGCAATGCAGACACGTATTGCCTCATATATATTTAGTTCGCCTTATTTTTTCCAAATGATTCCCCAATGATTGATGAGGCCCCACGCGAGCAACAGTAAAAGCCAAGTGATATGTGATTGCAACCGTTTTGCTATAGTTTTTCCTGCACTGAGCGAAATCGGTAAATCATATTGTTGTAACTCGAAGTGTGATCGCTTTTTAAAGGATTTTCTTACCATTCAAAATTTACAGTGACAATGCAAGAGAGATTTTATAATTTTTATTATGGGATCAGCAGTTCTGCTGATTATTATTATATTTTGTATAATTTTCTCGTTAATCAAAATCAAATGAAGTGGTCTGATCACTACTACACAACTATATATTGTTATATTTTGTAGCCTTCGTAATGTAAAAGTTTTTAAGCTACAAAGTTAATCATACTTACATCATACATCATTTTTTCCAGTGCATTATTGTTGCCACAGGCAATTATGAAAAGCTACGCCAAGAGAGAAATCGTGCCAATGGCCTTCTAATGTGTGTCCCTTCGTTATTTTTTCTCTTCCTTAGCTGGTGCTCCATTTAAAGGATATTCCATGCCGTGCTGCTGGCTGAATAAATAGCATCGAGGAAAACGGTTACGGAATGGATGCGCGCCGGCAGAAACGACTTGGCCCAGCGCCAATTGCATCCTTCGAAAAGTCATTCGAGGACAATGCCACGACAAATGCACAGCAGCAGAGCCAACACCAGCAGGAGCAACAGCATCCTGGCCATGTGGCGGTGAGTCCTTTAGCCTATTTACCTAGCACACCACAGCAAAATACAGTGAGCCCTCTTTGAAAGTATTGCGACACCTTTTGGGACATCAATGTATATTAAAATTTATTAATTTATAATATCTAAAATTTAGTGTAAAAATTCTATTCCTGTGAAATGAACTATTAGATTGCTACAGATTTAAAGTCAATTGTTAATGTAAATTAAAGTATGCAATACAACTTCTTATCTTTATAGATTCTTTAAGTTAATTATTTTTGTAAGAGTTACTATCAGAGATAGATTTTTTTTGGTGACCACCTTAGGGAGTAACCACTGTGTTAGTAACTGTTACTGGCTCATGTCACATGCACATAATGCAGGGCTTAAATTAATTAACCAAAACATGAAATCAACTAAAGCGTTCCTGGGCGCTGTAAGCTTGGCCAGAGCTTTTCGCTCTCCAAAAAATATGGGTGTATAAATGGGGGTGGCAATAAGGAGTGTGGGGGTCAAAGGTTGGGGGCTGTGTGCCGCAATCATGCAAATGGCCACTTAAAAGGCAGGCAGGCAGGCCAATCGCTTGTGGCTAATAAACAAAATGAACCTTAAACGGCAAAACAGCAGCAACACCGAAAGCAACAACAACAATTGTTTAGCTATATCCGAGACACGCGCCTCGCAGATCGGTGACTGAAAAACCGTCAGTTCGGCATGCGTTGGAAAATATTTTGGCACGCATCCGCCTCGAATGTGAAGTGCTCCAAATAATGTTATTTAGCCAGCGGCAAAGGGGACGAAGGACGAGACATGATAAAGCATCGCGTGAGGGTCTGATAAAAACAGTGCGGGAAAATGGCATAGAAACAGGAGAACTCGGAGATACCCAAAAAACTAATATACTTAAAACTGCACTTCCCGGTCAATAAGGTGTCCCATTAAAATCGTACTTCGTACTGGTATTTAATTATCGAATAATTATTTAAGCTGTTGTATTTAACATTGATAACATAATTGTTTGCCCCTTTTGATTTTACATATTCCATGTTTTGAAAGGCTTGTTGAAAGGTGGCCTTAAACTTTACTTATTTTCAGCGATGTAATAGACTTCAAATCACCTGAATTTTGAAATGTACATATATTACTTAATGATTCAATTATTTTTAGACAAGTTGAGTTATTTTTAATTGTAATTTTGAATACCCAAAGCCATTTATTGACCTTATTTAAAATATCAGCTTTTGTGTTAATCCTGGTGGTGTACATATTTATTTGTCCGCCGCTGTATTCCCCGTCGCTGTCGCACCCACACGCGCACATGGCAAGTTGACTCTTGAAGCTTCGCAGGCGCCACAGCTGAGTCCTTAGAGCTTTCCGGCCTCTCTTCCCTTTCCTTTCCTTCCCGTTTCCATTCTCTTCTCTTTCCTCGAAGCTTTCTGCCATGCAAAGCGAACTGAAGCCAGAGAGAGATAGATAGAGGCAAGCAAAGGGAAAGCGAAAACGGCGAAGCTTTCGTCGCATTCCCATTCACATTTAACGTTAGCATACTTTTCAGGGCAGTTCGACGCTGGCGCTGCGTGCGTGCGGTCTAACGGTAAACGGAGGTCTTGCGAAAGCAAGAGAGAGCGCGCGCGTGTGTGTGTGTGTGCCAGCCAGACGTTAGACTAAGATACCAAATAGCAGTTAGCTGAAGGAGCAGCCAAAGAGATAAATCTAAAAAAGATAGAAAAAAAAGGAGCAGAAATCACACTTGCTGGCATTTATCGTTCAACCACGTTTTTTTTTGTGCTGTGCAAATTGATGCAAAATTAATAAGGACAAGTAATACACACACACGCACACGTGGAGAGGACTTTTTGGGACCGCGGTAAGTGAGAGTATGTGTGTGTGCGTGTGAACAATAAACAGAAAGCAAGGCACGCGGCTCTCTCTTATCCTCTTTCAGCCAGACCCCCCTCCCCTCTTTCATTCTCTCTCTTGCTCTCTCTCTTATCCTTAAGTTGCTTTTTATTTAAATTTTAATTAATATAATCACACATTTGTGTCACAGCCTCCTCTCTCTCTCTCTCTCACTTTATTTCTCTTTCTCCTCCCCCTTCTTCCCCTAGTTTCTTGTTCCTATTCGTATGACTAGATTTGTGTTACGATTTGTCCCAAAACACTTGCCCACATATCCTGCCTTTGCCTACCAAAAAAAAAAAAAAAAGGAGAAATGTACGTTTTTTTTTTTCTTTTCTGTACACCACAAAAACAAAAGGCCACACAAGTTTTGGGGGAGGGGGTTTCGGCGAGTTTTTCGGTGGCTTCGGAGTTTTGGGGAAGTTATAGGCCTACCGAGTTTTAAGCAAGTCACTTGGGTTTTAGTAGGTTTCGAGGTTTTTTGGGGATTAAGGGAAATGTATGAGTCTTCAGAATAATCGTTTTTGGGTAAAACAAATTATGACTTTTATAGATTTTTTCGGAGTTGAAGGAGCTTCTGCACGGTTCTTATGAAATAATGAAGATAGGTGTTCTAGTGCTCTTTCAGGTTACGGAAAATAATTGGAGTACTACAGATCTCAGATAATTTAAGAATATTTTATATTTTTAGGTGGTTTTGGCTTTGCAGCTTACAGATTTACTGAAGTTTCGGTGCTTCTGGGCAGTGAAAACAGAAGATCCCGGGGCTCTCGCACAGCACGCCCTGTGCCTTCAATTTCGGAAATCATTGCATAGCAGCCAGCGTCAACTTTAAATTAATTTGTGCCCCAAGGTCCCGCAGAGACAATAAACGTCACCGCCCCCCGTATTCAGGCGCCATGTGTCAATCAGGCCATCCACGACATGTGCATATTCCATGGCCCCCAACTGTATAGCTCCCTATCTGCACCGCTCTTTATCACCATGCCGTACCCGTTCCCACTTTTTGCGTGTGAAAGGATTTCTCCTTGAGCGCTTTTAATGCTAGTGCAGCATCACAGGAAAAACTGCAGCAGGCGTGGTGGCATTGTGAAAATCCACCCGTCTGTTGCTCCAGTAAACTTAGGACCGCCCCTTCTCCCCCTCAGGAGACACACAGCTTGAAAACTTAAAGCCCGCTAATGGTGTTAGCCAAAGACTTTGGGGCGCAGACACGAAAGGGGGACATATAAAGTCACTTCTTGGCTCAAAGTTATTATCTCTTACCTCCGATTTTGAGTTTTTTAAATGAATTTCTGCGGCAAAAAGGGTACTTTAAAAGTGACAAGGAGGAAATTGTCAGTTGAGGGAAGAAATTTTCATTTCCTGCAAGTAAATCACTTAAATGAGGTATATTAAAGAGACGTTATTTGAACACGAAGTTGCCTAATTGTAATTTTGTATATTATGGCTTTAATCATTTGGGGTTAGTTGTTTGTTAAGGATTGAAAACCTAAAAAAATAAATAGAAAATGCCCGAAGAGTTAAAAGAGAGGTAATATCATGATCTAATATGTATCCTTAGAAAACGTAGTATATATTGAAGGTGAAGGATGCTAAATAATTCGTGAAATAAAACCCATTAGTCATGGGTGCTTATCGTGCTCATTCATTATCGAGAATATTGCCAAAGGCCATCGAGTTCCTGGGACTCCGGCCAGATGCTCGTGTTTTGGGTGTTGGTTTCCCCAATGCAAGCCCGATGTCCGATGCAGGTCACTCCAACTCAAAGCCCTTTAATTATAATCGCGGCCAAAATGGAAAGTCTCTGCAAAACAATTGCAAGACCACAAGGCCATGGGAACCGAGAAGACAAAGCAAATCATCGTTTCATTTAAAAATCACATGTGGGAATAAAGCCAGAGTGAAAAGCGAAATGAAGGAAAATCCGCAGAGAAAACGCCGCGGGCCAGCTCCACATGTACAGTATATGGAGGAAACTGTGTCAAAAGCGTTTGATTTCAATTTGTGAAATGCAATCCGAGGGGAGATTATAATGGGTTGCGGTGGCCGAGTTAACCCCCAATCGAAACGAGTCTGTGCTTTTCTATTCTATTTCATTTTCCCTACGGTTTTTCAGAACCAAATGAGGGACCCTTGGTATCTCTGTGAAAAACAATTAGATTTTATATTTCACGTATGTCTATGAATTGTCTATGAACTGCAGAAAACCTGAACTTAAACAATTTTGTATTGGAGCCAAGTTAAAAGTATAAACTGATTTTACGCTTATATCTAGAATTTATACACACGCTTTAATTTTTATTAAAAATCTTTTCTAAGGAACCAAAAAAATAGGATATTACTCTATGTAACAAAATTTTAACTTTGTGGTCAAAATAGTTAAACACACTGTACTTCCTATGCATAGCTTTAGACTACAGTTTATATCTAAAGTACAAACTTTCAAGTGGTTTTGCAACTATATTGCAAAACACAGATTTTGGCAGCTAAAGGTGACAGTTTGAATAGTTTTGCAACTATATTGCTAGCAAGCTTTTGGACAGTGCGTTTTTATTATGTTTTTGACATATTTTACTTTGCCAAATTTTATCTTGAACCAAAAAAGTTCTCATAAATTATAGTTTTTGATAATAATTCTTCCTCACACCTATTATTCAAAGTTTTGAAAGAGCTCACAGAAGTTATATTTTCAAATTTTAACTTAAGGAAAGTATTCATATTGCTATCTTTTTAACAATTCGTTCAGGGGTTAAGGTGCGTTTTTCGTATTTTATCATACCCTTGGTTTGGGATAATTAAATCTTATTTGTGAGCAATAACTTTTACTTAAATTTGAATGCCTTATATAAAGATGCTTAGTAAAAACAACGAATTGTTATATTTTTCAGATGATGGAGCAAAGTGTGCGAAACCAGACAACGATGCCGACGACGGCAAATCGAAATAGAGCCGCCGGTGGCATAGAAGCACCCAGCATAGCCACTGCATCTGGATCCGCTAATGCAAGTGGCAGTGCGACCGCCTCCGCAGCATCCGCATCCGCAGCATCCGCAGCATCCACCTCCTCATCCTCCTCGTCATCGGTTTCATCGGCCACTTGCTCGGCAACCATTGTCCAGGCGAAACAGCGACCTCCGCCTTTAAAAACGGCGACGACAACGGTGACCACCACTTTGGTGAGCAGCAGCGAGGGTGGTCAGCCTCTGCCACCCACCGCCCACTCGGGTGGTGGTCCGGGTGGGGGAGCGGGTGCCAGTTATCGCGGCACCGCCACTCTAACCACGCCCTCAACGCCCCGCATCGAGCTAAGCCGCGCCTCCAGTTCGTCGCATCACGAGGAGGACAGCCGGGAAAGCAGTCCGGAAAATGTATTTGAGCAGGTGAGTGACGCGAATTCTAATCCCACTTCAGATGGGGCATAAGGTATAGCCCATAAAAGACGTACATAGGGACAGGGGAACAAATGGAAATTATTGTTTAATTCTGATTTTAATGCTATAATCAGCTATGGTTTTAAGGAGCTCAGACTTTGGAAAAAAAGTAACCAATTTTTTGTTTAATTAACTTCATGTAATTCTCAGTACTATCTTTTTTATTTACCGAAATGTAGATTAAATTGACCCCAAAACTTAAATATAAGAGTCAGAGAAATCTATTAAGCTTTGAGTAGAGATTTAAATCAAACAAAAACTTCAACATATCTTAACTACAGATGGATTTTTAAGTTGATTTTAAAGAGAGACTTCCAAGGACACCATTCTAATTGAAAAGTGGTATACAAAACAAAGCCTGACAAAGAAATTCAACGATACTTTCCATGATAGCTTTGTCCTCTTGACAAGGTATTACCTTATACCCCATATAGGAAAATATAGGTGGGTGGGTTAGTTTTAAGGAGGCGAGGAATCATCTGGTGCTGATTATTTTGTACTTTGCTCTTGTTTGCTTTTTTTTGGATTCGTGTATTTGATTTGTCGCTTATTCCATTCAAACATCAATCAATCGTATCTTAACCATTCTCATTGATATGTATATCATCGTATATATATGTATGTGTACATCTGTCTCTTTCTCTGTCTGTAACACTCTGTGATGCGCTCGCTACCCTTTGCACACACACTCTACCCGCTCCCACCCCCTCTCGAAAAACACCTCCGTAACCCTAACCCCCGACCTATAAAACACATCCAAACACGTCCCTATCGAAAAACAAAAATCCCGACCGAACCACAAAACGAATCCTGCACACAAATTGGCTGTTGATTTGTTGATTTCGTTTCTATTTTCTACTTTTTGCTCCACTTCCTTAACCACCATGCATGCTTCTTGACCCCCAACCACATCCACATCCACATCCACACCTGAACCTTGCCTAATCCCCGAACGAATAAACCAAATTGCAAAAAAATCAAAATCAAAACAAACCGAAAACAAACAAACTATCGCTCTGACATAACGAACTGCTCGACATTCGACATTCGACAATCGACTCGCTGTGTGTGTGTACTGGCTGGTTTATGTGGTTGAACTAATGCTCTGAAGGTCGGAACTGGCACCCTACAGGAAACGATTGGCCTTGGCTTTCGGGAGGAAGGTGCCCTCGAGCTGCGCAGCTCCACCGAGGAGCTGTACTTCATGGATGCCGAGCAGAAGAAGGAGGAGCAGGAGCGGATCCACCAGCAGCAGCAGCAGGTGAGCGGGAATCTGCAGAAACTTGAAACAGAGGAATCGATGAGCTATCAAAGCCCACACGATTTTACCAAAACGATCA
This sequence comes from Drosophila kurseongensis, assembly GCA_018153305.1. NCBI lineage: Eukaryota > Metazoa > Arthropoda > Insecta > Diptera > Drosophilidae > Drosophila > Drosophila kurseongensis. The sequence continues at coordinate 4,901,506 of JAECXX010000141.1, forward strand.
AGTAGATTTGCTGCCATACCTCGTTAAACTCGTTACAAAATGTTTAATCGAGTGGCACAAACAGTGTTTTTTGTAAAATTTTCGAAAACAAATCATGATCTACCACCTTATAAAAAATGTGAAAAATGTGATTTTCAACAATATTTCGCTCTACAAAATCAGTATTTTTACGATAATAACACAAGTAATGACCCAATAATAGAATCAATTTCCAATCGATTTGTATTAACAGTTTTTTTAAAACTAAAAAAAAATATATTATGAAAAGGAAAAATGATGTGATAAAATGTGATTTTTAGTCAAAAAGTCATGGTTTTCCTCTCAAAAATATCAGTATTTTTACAATGCAAAATAATGGACATTTTTTGCAAAATACTTTGCACGATTAAGCCTAGATATCAAATTTACACACACACAAACTAGAAATATTTAAAAGAAATCCGGTTTCATAACATACTAATACCAGTTTAAAAGATATCATTTAGGCACTTAGAACTAACTTTAAACATACCATACTACAACCCCAATTATTGACCTAAGACCTCAATATATATTTATTCGCCTCGTAATATTTTCAATACCTCCTTTCGACTCTATAAAAATAAATACGCTGTATTTTAAACACATTTGCGAGGAGGAAGCTCGTTATTTTTTCAAGTTGCTTCGACATTTCCTATTAAAAAAGCGGATGGGCGAGACTTTGACGGGGTCAGAGGATGATGGGCTGGCGAAGGAAGCCGGATGGCAGACAGTAACCGCATCGCAAGTTGAATTAATAATGCAAAATTGCATTCGAGTGGCTGGGAAGTGCAGCAGCAGTAGTTCCATCAACGGAAATGGGCGGGATGGTGGATGGCGGATGGCGGATGGACGAGTAAGCACCGAGTGACAGCTGACAAGTGTAACCACCCAACAAAAACCCAAGTCCTTTGCCATTTTCCCCACTGCAGCCTCAATTTCCTCAGTTGCGATTGTTTGGCAAAAGTTTATTCCTGCACTCGGCGGGGCAAAAGTTTGTGGGAATTATTTACAACCAAGTTTTGCCCGGGAGAAATGAGTAACTCTGTCAGCTGACGAGGCGTCCAACTTATCAATTGCTGGCTCAAAATGGGTGAGGTGAGGTGAGGTGGGTTGGAGGCTCCTGGTTAATTGCAAAAAGTTGCAATTGATTAGTTGGACGCGTGGCTGCCTTAATTGGTCCCAAGGAGAGCTGTAATTAACTGAAGGTCATTGCCTAAGTGCTTTGCTAATAAAATAATATCAAATAATATTCACCTCTTAATAAGGTGTTCTATAAAAAAAGGATTTATATTTATTTTACCACGAATTTAGAGATATAAAAACGTTGGTAACATAGTTTGAGCTTTAATTCGGTATTTTTCAAACTAGAAAATAGATAACTAAATCTTGAATTACCAATTATAAAAAACGTCTCCTACAGGAGAAACTTAATAGCCTATTGTACCGAAAACGTTTCACAAAAACCAATGCTAATTAATAAGGTAGCAAGTCGAGAACAAATTCTGTGAAACCTGTCAAATAGCGAGCGTTTCCCAATGGCAACCTAAATGCAATTCTATCTCCATTCTGCAGTTTTCCATTTTCCACTGGCACTCCTCGCCTTTGTACTCTCGCTTTGTTTGCCCAAGTTGATTGGTAGCCGCGGGTGGAGAGTCCAGATTGAAGAGCCGCGATTGACGTGGAGCCGAATGGAATCCCATGATTGCCAGCGGACCAGTGTCCGCCTCTATGTCCTGTATTTCATGAGTACACTGGACAAAAAGCCACTAAGGAGCCAGTCCCACTCCAATTTGTGCACTTCCCTTTCCTCAATTTAAACTATAGATCTTCTGTTAGGCCACCTGGGAATGTCCTCTTACCCATATTAAAGTTTCAAAGTTACTGTCATTCCAAAATATTTAATTCATCTTGTTTTGGTACTTAAATAAAATCTACTATCATTTTCAATCTTTGTTCATATATATATAAAATATATTAATATCACCAGTAGATAAAGGTGTTTAATAAAATTTGTTTACCCACTTTCTCCTACTGTAGTGCTGTAATTTTCTTACTTCAACCACCTATACTTCAATGTTAAAAACGCTATCCCAAGGTAGTACACCATAGTCCATAATCCACTATATTTTTTATTAAATTAAATCAACCACCTGTGTTTATTGTCAATTTAGATCTGAAGTCCCGCCCAAGAAATTTAATAATATGTTTCAGATTATAAATTCCTTTTCCACAATTTGTTGCCATTATTGGTATTAAAAGTCCACTTGGGCTTCTTTCTCATAATGTAGTGTTTCACTTTCCTAGCTTATTGCTTACTTCAGCAGTGGAAAATCCACGTCAAGTTTATACACTGGGTATTTGATTAAGTTGAAGTGAGATATGTCTATGTTATGATTTCGCCACAGCATCCTTTGACAGACTCGTCCTTTATTTCCAGGCCAAGCGCTCGTCGCCGCACATCTTCAAGTTCGACGACCACCAGAGCTACCTGCAGCAGCACCAGCGCAAGGACTCGGCCAGTTCGGAGGTGGCCGCCCTGCTCTGCATCTCGGGCCGCACCAGCCGCATCTCGAGCGTGGGCAGTCAGGGATCGGCGGTGAGTCGCCTCTCGGCGATCTCGGGTGTCTCGCGTTCCCCCTCGCCGCACCGCATGCTGCTGGAGACCTCGTTCTGTGGCCCCAAGCCTGTGGAGCTGGGTGCCGGGAGTGCAGGTGGCAGTGGTGCCTCCACGGCAGCCAGTTCGGCTCATAGCCAGGCGGAGGGAATGCCGGGAGCCGGCACTGTGGCCGCCAATGCGGCACTCCTCGAGCAACTCCTCTTGGCCCGCAAACATGATCCCACCCAGGCCGTTCTGGCCGAGGGCATCAAGGTCCTGCCACCCGCTCCAAGGGGCTCCGGCTCCGGACCCGGCACCTCTGCCACCACCTCGGGTCGTGGAAGGAGCAGACAGGCCAGCTCGCTGGCCAATGGCCAGGATCGCATTGAGAAAGAGGCGAAGGTGAAGCAGACCATTGGCGCCCAGCGCAGGAGCACCAAGAGTCCGGGCCAAATGGTTGTGGGCAAGACGGCCAGCGGCACCGAGTACATAAGGATCAATCTGCGGCCGGATCACATGTACAGTGACAAGGGCATTGCCTCCAACGAGCGGGTGGTGGAGGCACCCAACCAACTGGCACCGGTCTACTCCAAGCCCGCCTCCCTCAGTCTGCAAGGTGGTCCCATCGAGGAACATCGTCTGACTCCCACGGCCAGTCCCAAGCCGGGCAGGCGATTTACCAGTCGTTCACCTTCCCCAGCAACTGGAGGAACCGCAGGTGGAGGAGGAGGAGCAGGTGGCTCCGTTTCCCGCAAGAGCTCCTTCAGTTCCCTCTTCCGTTTGGGCAAGGACTCACCGGATTCGCCCAGGGAAACGGCTCGATCGCGTAGCAAAAGTAAAGAGAGACCAGCCACGGCATCTGGGGGATTGGGTGGCGAGCGTGGAGGAGGCGGTGGCTCCCAGAATGTGACGCCCAGCAAGCAGAAGTCGGTGTTGGCCATCTTTAAGCCCGGGAAGAGGGGCAGCCAGAGCAGCAAGAGCTCGTCGCCCATTGAGTCCAGTGTTGAGCCGGCGCCACCGCCACCACCACCGGCTCCCGGATCGGGGTCCACCAATCGAAGTCGCACCCCGGCAGGATCCCGACCCGGAAGTCGGCTGCGCTACTACGATGAGCCGGTGGAGGGGGTCATCCATATACCACTGCATACGCCGCCGGAGGAGCGGGAGGCGCGCACTCTGCTGCAGGGCATCCAGCAGCTGACCCACGCCGCCCAGGCCAGCATGGATCCCTCGCCACTGCCCACCCACCGAGCACCGCCCACTTCCGCCCAGGCGGTGGCGCCGGGCACCCAGATAACGGCCACCCAATTGGCGGCCGCCGCTGCCGCTTTGCGTCCGGTGGCCCAGCGAAGGGTGGCCCAGCGGCCGGACCTGGATGCCATACAATCGCTGCCCAGCCAGGAGGATCCGCCCACGGGTCCGGGGGAGCTGGAGCAGGAGGTGCTGCAGGCGGAGCCGGCGAACTGGAGCCTCGAGGTGCAGCGGCACAGTTCGCAGGACTCGCAGGAGACGACGGCCGAATCGGTGGGCTCGGTGGTCAGTGCCCGGGCGGCCAATCTCGCCCAGCAGCGGGAGCAGGCAGCGGCCATGCAGCGACTGCCCTCGGTGGAGAGCACTCAGAGCGCCTGCGAGCCGAGGCTGGTGCACACGGTGGCCACCGTCAATGCCCCCAATCCCGATTTGGAGGCCGCCGCCAAGGAGCGGAGGCGTCTGCTGTTCGCCACCCGGCTGGGTTCCGGCAGTCAGGAGCAGCTCTTCTCCACCCAGTTTAGTATTTCCAAGACAGAGAGCCAGTCCAGCCAGCTGTCCGAGCAGGTGGAGCACTCGGGCTCGGAGACAACCGACGGGTTGCAGCGCCAGGGCACCGTGATCCGGAGAATGGAGAACTCCACTGGACCTCCACCGCCCCCACCGAGGGGCGTTTGCAGTTCGGAGGAGGAGCAGGGTGGGGTCATGGCCGGCTCGGTGGTAATGCGCTCCAAGCATAAGTCACGGCCCAGTTCGGAGGATGAGGCCGCTCCGGCGGCTGCAGCTCCAGCGGATCTGCGCCATTCGCGTTACTTGGAGAACTTCGATGTGCGTCGCAAGCTGCACGAGAATCTCACTGATGCGGAGATTGGACGGGTGGCCGAGGTGCCAGGTGGTCAGGCGACCATTCCCAGGAAGCCAAAGCGACAGAGTGTCCCGGAATCAAGACGTAAGTGGTAAACCCATGGTCACAGAAATGGAAAGAGATCTAAAATCACAAGCGTTTCACAACATTATTAATAAGATTTCCTCACTGACTTATTCAGCAGTCCAAGGCAAACCTTTACAAGTGATTTCAAATCTCTAGAGATTTCTGTTATATCTGTGATTTCGGCTGACTTAGATCCTCCTTTTAGGTGAAACCACTAGCTATAGTTCTGGCACTGCCACGCCCACCACTCCCACACCAACACGAGCGACACCAGTATATCAAGTGGGTCAATCCAAGCAGCCACCGAGCTCGGCAACCACTCCCACAAACACATCAGTTCCAGAGACCACTCTACCCGCTTCCACTTCCTTCACGGGTCCTCCAGTCACTACATTTGATGAGCCATTAGGCACTTCCTACAGGGATCAACCCAGCACTTCCTATAAGGAACCACCAGCCACTTCCTTTGGGGATCCACCAACCACGTCCCATCACGATCCCCTGACCTCCACAACTCCGGATCACATGCTCACCTCCCCGCCACCCGAACGTCGGCATTCGCTGTCAACGGATGAGCATGAGCCCGTGGAATCTTCGGAGAGTGAAAGGGATTCGGATATGGCCGGCAGCTCCTCGGTGACCACGGCAGTGCCAGCTGGCGGAGAAGCGGGACGGCGACACCACAACTTTCCGCGCAACGTGTGCGTCATCGAGGAGCACGAGAGCACAGGTCTGGTGTCCCAAGAGTCCTTCGAAGACGAGCTGCCCTACATACCCACCACACTGCCCGAGGAGCGGGCCCAGGGTGTACCAATAATCCCGATGAGAGAGCGGGCCAATATGGAACTTAAGACATGTCCGGTGGACAGACCACGCTCCACCACTCCTCTGAATCCCTCGCATCTCGAGGAGTACTGCACGGGTATCATGACGCCCCAGGAGGCGACTCCAGGTGGTCACCAGGACATCGATGGAGGAGTAGCAACTGGAATTGGAGGTGCAGCAGGGGCAGGAACTTCCGCAGGAGCTCCAGTGCGAGGGGAGAAACTAAGGATCAGCTTACCCCGCAAGGAGTCCATTGGCAAGGAGCGCATCCAGAACTCCAAGTCACCTCGTCGTGTGTCCAATACTAGTGGCAAGTCCTGGTTCGAGTTCGCCGAAGAGGGATTGCGGGCCAATAACAACCTGGAGCGGAAGGACTCCGCCAAACAGCTGCTACCGGTGGTCACACCACCACCGCCAGTACCAGCTCCTTCTTCATCGAATTTGGAGGAACCAAAGCCAAAGGCCTCAACCCAACGAAAACTCTCCGGTCATTGGATCGATTTCGAGAACATACCAGAGAAGAGGAAGCCGGCCAAGAGGATCACCACTTTGCCCAAGGAGACGTTGTCGAGCAGTGTGGTTGCCACGGCCACCACCAGTTCCTCCTCAGCCTGCGGCAGTGGTCATCGCTCGGGATCCGGATCCGCAACCGGTCACCATCATCATCATCACCACCATCATCAGCAGCAGCAGTCATCGAAATCGAATACGGACGGGGGCGATAAGTTACACTACAACTACGTGAAGCCGGAGGATTGCCAGTGCGAGTGTCACGAGGCGGAGCGCGGGGAATCTTCGACAGCAACGGCCGGAGCCGGAGATACCAGTACGGAGACGGGCACCGGAACGGGAACAGGAACTGGCAGTGAATCCCTGGCCTCCGTGGAGCTACTGCAGCAGGGCGAGGACATGTTGCCACTACTCGATCCCGACACCTCGGCGGAGGGCAGGTGAGCGGTCTTAAGACTCTAGACTCCTTAAAGTATGTAAAACCTTCTTGATCTTTTCAGGATTTACGGGGACGAAGATCAGGCACCTCTAGTTCGTCACAGTGGCAAGGCCGTCTCATCCAATCTAAGGGTCAGTAGAGCCATGTTTATTTAGGAATAGATTCCTAGAAATCTCCAAGTTTTCTCTATTTTTTTATCAATTCCCCTATTTCAGACTCAACACGAGGAGTTTCCACGCCGCGATGATGGATCTAGTCCTCGTAATCGCAAGTTTCCCGACAGAAAGTAAAGAGCCGATGGCAAACTCATCGCATCTCTTTTCGGTTCGAGCCGGATCGGTTCTTTGTAGATCTTCAGGGTAGCTAAACCGGTAATCTATCTCTCTATGTAAGTCGAGTCACTAAACTAAGGGCCAGCGTGTCCTCCTGGCCTATATCCTTAATGTACCTCAAGCTGAGTGGTTGTTATACGTGCAGAAGCCGAGGGACAATGTTGCGTATTACCTTTCGACTCGATTAGCTTACAAAACAAAAAACTCTATATGGAATATACAAAAAAAAAACAACACACTTAAAAAATACGATAATATGCATACGATATTCAGTACTATATAGCTCATGAATGTACATGGTTAGGGTAATTTTTTTGATAGCAACAATTACAACACTCACCCTATATAGCAATCCTGACGCAGGAGGAGGTTGATCGTTTTCCCTAGAAACTTTTCGCTGGCAATTTTACTATATGTGATCTCTCGGATAAAGTGTTATATGTGTGTGGTTGAGGCGCGTTGGACATCCGATCGGATTCTCTAGCTGTAAGTCGGTGTATTTGTGTGTAGTTTATAGCTCAGACAAATCCAGAAACCAGAAACCAGAATACAGAATCCCTAGGCTTAGTCATATAGTCTCTATATATATCTGTGTCTGTGTCTGCATCTGTGTCCGTTTCTATATAGCTACGTGCGTGTGTGTGTGCTGTGGAGATCTATATCTCTCGGTAGCACTATCCTCCCGATTTCGACCCATATCTCTAGGAGTCTCACAATGAGACATATCCAAACGATCTATGAACGAGTTGTAATCGTTTTCAGTTGGTCAAACAAAAAAATTAGCCCGATTCATATAGTTGAGTTCGAAGCGTTAGTTAGTTAGTCAGGCCCGATTTACCGGGTGTGTTGTAAATACATAAGTCTAAACTAGATTACAGTATTCGAAATAAATTGATTTTGACAATTTTTTTTGCGGAACAAAGAAACTTCGCTTAAAGTTTTTGAACTTTTAATCGAGTTTATTATTATAAACATGAATATAATTATATAGCCAATAAACTGCCAGCACACACACACTTGCCATAAGAAAAGTTCCTCCTTTGTTTTTGTTTTTGGGGTAACCGGTTGAGCGATCCGCTGTTTGGTGACCCCGTTCGGTTCATGCGCCCCAAACATCACGATACGAATGCGACCTATAAACTAGCTTCAAGGAAAGAGTAGAGGCCCTTAAGGGATTTCCTTTCATACACTCTCATACTAAAAAAAAAAAAACAACACCATCTAGCTAGCCTTTGAAATTCCTAAATACTTTATTGAACTTAGCGGACAACGGACATTCATTGAATTGAAGCAAAATCAAGCAAATAAAATTTAAATTAATATTAATGCAAGCTAAGGAAAACTTATAGGTAAATTATACAATACATACATAACATTGAAAATGTGCGAAGCGGGGTGAAAAATAAATGGGAGCTTACATCAGAGAACTTTACGAGTTTATCGAAGAATTTCAGAGCCCCATAAAATCCCATTAGGGAATAACCCAAGGGAAACCTTTTTTGTATTTTTTTTTGGTAGCTGAAGTGGTGAAGCACAAAATGCACTCGAAACATATACGATATATAGACATAATGACGAATCCAAGCAAGATCTTAATAAATTGTACAATAATTTCCACAATACATTTATGTGAGGATAAATATATATTCAGATATACAAATCTATATGTATATGCATATACACATAAGTTGCGTTTCCAATTTCCAAAACTTGTTCTCAATACTTTTTTAATCGTTTTCGAGTAAACTTTTTTTGTATAACTTAGACAAACCACGAAAATTGTTGTTAAAAATGCATTTACATTAAAAAACGAAGACGAGTTGAACATTTAAATAAGCAAAGGAATATGAAAAATTGTTACCAAAATTTATGCATTCATACGAAAAGAAAACCAGATGGGTTAAAGCAGAAGAAAATAAATTAATAAATATATATGTATGCACTTTCATTATTTGACGTTTTCATATAGACGAAGATGATGATTATGAAGAAAAGGAAACATAACATTAATTGAAAACTACTCATTAAAGCGACAAAAACATATTTAAACAAACTATGTGTGCGGTTTTATCTTGGGCCTTCTTTCGGATATCATCGGGGTTTATCGATTCGCGCCTGTTAGCATGGGACTTGGACATGAGAATTGGACTCTTATCGCAATCTGAGGCTTAAACAGCCCACCGTTGGCAATCGATCATGATTACGGCCATTTAACATGCATATAGGACTCAGCCGTAAAGCCGCACTCCGATTTCAGATAACGACTTTCAGGGCGGACGTCAAACGATGACCCTCTCAGATCCGCACCCCCCCAAAATAGCCGGTAAGCAATATAAAACAACTTTTTATTAAGCAATTTAATATTTTATTTGCGATTTTTAAATTTCAATACTTAAACTTTTGTCGGTAAATAACTGAGTAAATGTTTCTAAATGTTTATTTCTTCAACATTATTTAAAAACAAGTTGTTCTTTGTTTACAATTTAATTATTTGTTAATTAAAGTAACACAATGACCTTATTTCTTAACATTAAAACCCAACATTATTCGCCTTGTAAGGGTTAACTTTAATGGAAACATTATTAAAACACCATTCTCCATAATTCACGATTGTTGCCTTTGTTTTATTTCTACATTTTCGCGTTTTGGCGTTACGTGTAAACGTGTTCACTGAGCGCCGCTCTCACTGCGCAGGCGCGCTCCCTTTTATCGACGGAGAGTGAGAGCGCCTCTCCCAACATCTGTACACGCAGAAAAATTGTGACGGAATTGGGTCAGTGGATTATGATTATATCTTTCAAAATTATTTGATGCATAAAGATTCAAATGTAAACTAGATTTACAAATAGATAAATATTATTTTTCCTACATAATCCTTTGACTTGTACCGATCAGGAAATTACAAAAAAAATGATTTTTTGTTTTCAATGTTTCTTAGAATTGTTCACTGTTTATCATTTTCAGCAAGTGCAGATCGAAGCACATATGAGAAAAGACAACAGTGCGTATGAGTGATATACTTTAAGGACATTGCGCAACGGCCAAAAACTAATTTTTAATTTTTGGTAATGTTGTATAGCTTAATGCCACCAAAGGCAACGTACATGTACAAATCTTCAATCTGCAATGAATATGTATGAGAAACTCCACATTGCGTATGAGTGATAAACTTTGAAAGCGTAGCGCAAGGGCTAAAACAATTTGTTCAACTTCTTTTCTTCTGTTATGTCATAACAGCACCAAATGGTGATACCGGTTGACCGACTTAACGGTAGCCAAGGTGGTCGTAAAATATGTATTTAAGGTATATATGGTAAAGAAATATTAAAAAATTTGTATTATGTGAAATTGGAAACCCCCTGACAAATTTCGTTAGCTTCTGGGTAGTCATATGACGAATAGCAAAATTAAATTCTATATATGAATTTCTCTCAATGTACTCTCCCACCAGCCGGTCAGCGTATAAGTAGAGGCGGCCAAAGCGGGACGGCCTCAAAACGAACAGAGCCATCGAACGGAAAACGTCCACGCGCAGCGAATTTCTTCTCCCCCGCAAACCAAACCAAAAAAACGACAAACGAAAAGAAAATAAAAGGAAAAGAAGAAAAGAAAATCAAAACAAAACGAGAGCAGCAACGACAACAGTCAGGGAGTTTATTTCTTTTTGTTTTGTGTTTCCAAAAGAGAGAAAGAGAGAAAGTGATCGAGATGGCGTTCATGATGCCCGTGATGAAGAACAATTATGATATTTACAAGGACACGCGTTCCCGCAAAACTTCGGAATGTTCGAATGCGAGTAGTAACGGTACAACGGCTTTGGCCACCGCTCTTGGAACGCCCGCTCTGGAAAAACAACATCAGCAACAACAACAGCAAAGACGTCGCAAGGTGTCCGAATGCAAATCAGAAAGTTTCGCCACCTCCCCATCCCACGGTCAACTGGGTGTGTCCTCCGCCCACCATCGGATGCAAATGCAGCGATGTCACAGTTCCCGCGCTTTTCCACGCAACGCTTCGCGCAGTTCGCACGGTTCGATGCAACAAATTGTGTCGCCCACGCGCAGCAGTCCGCCAAGTCGTTCCAACACCGCTTCGGCGCTGGAAAGGCAGGCGGCCGCCCAAGCAGCCGCTCTAAATCAGAAACAACAGCCATCTGGAGCAGTGGAATCTTCTTCCAACGACTATACAAAATTCCATTTGCGTTTGGTCGACAAGCTGCGCAAGTCCTTTCGCAAGGATAGCGGCAAGCGATCATGAGAATATCACAACAACAGCAACAACAACAACTACGACAACAACAATGCCAGCAGCAGCAGCGCAGCGCTCCTTTCCATCAACAACAACAATAGTGGAGGAGGCTGGGAAGCAAAAGAAGCAGGTGATTCCAGCAAAAGATCACCTGGCCATGTCTTGGGAGAGAGCAGTGCAGCTCGTGCTTCCTGGAAGAAAGCATCCACAACGTCCTTCAGCGAGAACAGGATAGTTGATGCATTAGAAGAAAGTGGAGCAGCCAAAGAGCGAGAGAGGGGCATGGTCAGTCGTTTGGGGCAACGGTTCCGGCGTTACTGTAAACTCCTCGCCACTGCAGCGGCGGAGGACATGGCAGAGACGACGGCAGAGGTCAGCTCCCAGGAACAGTTAACCGGGAGCAGAGGCAGCAGTCGCAGTCGGCGTCGGCGCAGCAGCAGCATTGGGAGCGCCAGCAGCCGGCTGAAGATGCGACTGCGACGCTGCACTTCGTCGCCAGGATAAGAGGGAGATGGCTAATTGCAAACTAGGTCGAGAAAAAGAGAGAGAAAGAGAGAGAGAGGAGACTGGAAGTGAGAAGAGACCTAGGCGAAGCCAAAAGGGAGGTTACACAAAGGGGTCAACTTAACCTAGTTATAATTGCCCCCCGGAAACAGAAAAGTAAGTTGGCGTATAGAGTTGTTGGTGCAAATTTGTTTGAGCATAATCTACATAACATACATATAAATCAATTTCGGTGTACATATGAAAACTATTTAAATAATAAATATAAATCTACATATAAATGCAAATTTAAAGTCCCAAATGTATAATTACATTAATTATATGTATTTATGTATGCCAGGCTTCCAAATAGAACGTAGAACATAGAACTTATCCCAAACAAAACCACTTTTTTGTAACTGCGGTTTCGCGACAAGAGGAAAATAGAAATTGCAACTGCCAATTGCATTGTATAACGAAAATCACATCAGCAACAACCCAAAAAACAAGACAAGACACTTGAGAAAATAACAAACAAAATAAAGAAAAAAGAACCACGGATTTTAACCTTTTCATTTTGTAATTGCATAATTACGATGCGCAATTGACAATATACTTTATAGCATTGCGAACAAAAAAAACAAAAACTAATATTAAAAAAAAAGAGAAGCAGCTGAAAACAGACTTAACATTATATCGTAAAAAATATACACATATGTACTTGTACTAAAAAAAATATATATATACAAAAAATGTACCTAGACGACAGCTACTTTTAAGCAACAATTAATGTTATTTGTTTTTTTCTTAGCTAGTAATTTTGTAATTACACAAACATACACGGCAAACGAAAAAAGAAAAACTATAAAAAAGCAAATAAATAAAAAGTAACGAAAAGCTATATGGAAACAGAAAACTAAAGACTATGTAATTTTATTTGCACGCGAAAACATTTAAATGTCAGCAGAGGAAAAGAGAGAGAGTGAAAAATAGAGAAAACTGCTGCTGCAGCCAAGTGCGCAGAAAATGCGTTTCGTGGGGGACCCACGCAATTAGACCCCCTTTCGCCTTTCCCGACCATTTTCCTCTACTCTGCTTGGGAAATGAGGTATGCGGAAGCAGAAGAAGAACGCGAAAAAGGGCAGAAATCAAAAGAAAGAGAGATAAGTACAGTGATCCCCGCAAATTGGATATTTTAGGTATAGTATATCTATAAATAATAAATATAATTCCACTAAAATTTTGCATGCATATTATTTGTATTCTAAGAGTAATAAAAATACTGTAAAACTTCATAACCTAGAAACTATCTACAAAATAAGTTATTCGATATATAAGTATATTTACAAAAGGTGTAAGCACTTAATTTTTTTGTTGTAACAAAACTAATCATCATAACGGTGAAGGCAATAGGATTTTAGAGTTAAAACCCCTGAACGCCAATACATTTTCATTTTTATGTGCACTTGTTTAAATACAAAGGTATCTGTCATACCTTGCCCCGATTCAAATATACCCGAATTCGAATACAGAGCGTGATGACAGTTTTGCAACCTTGACCTTTGGACGCAGCAGCAACGAATTGAATTGCCTGAAACAATTTGCAATTTGACGTGTGTCATATTGTTAGAATGGGGTGGGAATCTGAAGGGGTTTTTTTTTTGCTCTCAATGCGGCATGTGGCACACATTTCAAATCTGGGCGAGTCCCACGCAAAAAAAGTTGTATGAAAATTCTACGTTTCAATTTCAATTAAAAAATAAATCAAAACGCGATCGAGCTCTAAAATAGATGTTCAAAGAGCAATCAGCAAGTGGACTTTATCCATATATTTCACGATCAATATATTTGTTAACACATATAGATGTATGTATGGGTCAGTGGATCTGTTTCAAATTCATTGCGTTGCCGATTTTTCAATTTCGATTTGTTGTGATTCATGCATGCAGCAAATAATCGCAAATTAAGCTAATTTTGCATGGAAAACTGTGAGTACATATACATACATTTAACAGCTGTTCAATCTAAAATATAACAATATTTGAAACCGTAATTGCGACATACAAATGCAAATACATTTGCTTTCGGCTAAATATTAATAAATATTATTATGCTAGATTTATATTTCTACGTTAAAGGTGTAAAAATAATCTCTGCTTACTAACTAAAATATTCATTTTACTTTATTTTAAACAAATTTTACATCATTTTAAACAATAAGCTTTAAAAGCCTAATGAGAAACCATTTTAAAAATCATTCCAAAATGCCTTATGATATCATCTTACAATCAACACAAGTTTAATAGAAAGGACAAAGGATGATGATTTTATAATATCTGCTAATCAACTAAGCATCACTTTTAATTCGTTTTAAATACCAAACTTTAATAATTCGCATTATATCATCTTCTTATCTGTATCTCTAGTTAAAAAGCAAAAGATGATAATGGCATTTCGTCTTTTGAAATCCGATCGGTAGAAAATGGAGTGAGTTTTATGGTTTAGTCCCCTATCTATTGGCATGTTTATTTATCCCCCGCAATTTGCAGAGTCAGTTGTTATCTTTAGATAGTGTGTCTGGTGTTTTTTCTAGAACCGGTTCGAGTTGGTTGGCTGGCAGATTTTCAACTTCACACGGCTGTAAAAGCCGATACGCAGTTAGCCAACTAGATATCGGCGTAAATATCGCAGATAGGCTAATGTTATGCATTCATAAATGTCAACTATATGATTTAACAGCCCTCCTTCGCTTTTCGGGGAGATACATTTTAATATACTATAAATATGCCTGTCCATTTGACTTACGTTATTTTCTTAGATGTGATTTCAATGCAACGTAATGCGAGATGCGCCCTGTATTATAATCAATTATATCACCATTGTTGTTAGACTGTGGTTGTGCAATTCCTATTCCTTTCGCCAATGTCAATCGAATACCGCATCTATGTATCTCTTCCTCCCTATTGCACTTCCCAGTTGTTTTCTTGTTTTCTCCATTGTCAGCATAAACAGCTCACTCGACACCCATCGTCAAAACAACAACAACTTGATATGACTATGGTCTAGAGATCTCTGGGGGAGGGATCCAAAAATCAAGGAAAACATTTATTTGGATAGTATCTAAATTCATTTTTGAGCGTCTTATTTGGATGTTCTTAAAGGCACGATTCTGAAAATCGAGGGATTTGTTTATTTTGATTTTATTTAATATCTTTTCCTGTATCCCGGAAAGGGGCATCAACTGAATAACATTATTTAGCTTCGCTAAAATATAACACAGATCTTCTACACTGGGGTCATAGTTTCACCTATTGATCTCTATGTTATGATCATTCAAATCTGTATGTATTTTGTAATACCTGGGATCATGGCATGTCATGGAAGATTTATTCTGAATTAACGTGTTTTTGAATCAATTATGAAATACCTCATATATTTCTCTATATGGAGAATGAAAAGTCTCGTCTAATTTTGTATTTGACCTTGACATGGACTCAATGTTTTTGTTTTCGTTTGTTTGTTTTTCCGTCTCTATTGTGTTCTCCATTGCAATTACTATTATTCTGCTTGCCAGGCGAGGTCCTCGTATTATTTTTGGTGGTATTGTTGATTTTTTCTACAAGTTCTGGTAAGTTATGCACTTGTTCTTATTGTCATTGCTTTTGTTTGGTTTTCACTGGTTTTTTTCGTAGAAATTTCTTTTTTTTTCTATTGCTATTTTTTTTGTCCCCTGTTTTCATTTGCTAATTTACGAATCACTTGAAGACGAGTGACTGGCGGTGAAAAAATGAGGGAAAAAGGGGGCCAACTATTGTGTGTTCTATGTTTATGCGAGGCAACAGGTTTTCATTGGAATTAACCCCTCGCTGCCCCCACTCTTTTATTGTTGCGTTTTTGTTTTTTTGTGCTTTGCGCGTGCCGCATTCAACGTGATGCTAAATTGAACATTTATTGAACAATTTCCAGTTCGATCCTCTTATGGGCGCGATACAATGACGCCAACAATGAAATGTGTTGTTGTGCTTACCCCTGTTTCACCCCTTTTCCTTCCTTGAACAATAGTAATTCGATTACGTGGATTGAGTTTTTGCGGTTGGTCAGTTTCGTAATAATCTAATTGCAGATTTGTTTTCAGCTCAATGTGAACACATAAAGAGATCAAACTTTTTTGGTAAGATAACAATGTTGAAATGTAAAACTCTTTATTTAATATTGGCCAGAGAAATTCCAAACTCCAAATGCCATGGATCTCAAGATGGAAATGAAAATGATATCTCAGCTCTAGACTTGCACATACTTAAAGATTAAAATTATTGAAAGTACATATATCAAAATTTGAGTCATTAGGTTATTAACCGCTGTTTTAATACAATTTCCAGAAAAATCTGAATTTAAATCATTATTTGTTTGTTTTTTTATATCAAACATCATAAGGGTACAGTTGCGATGCGATTCGTTGTTTACGTTTCGTGTGTTAATCTTTTGGCAGCCCCCATTGTTTACCCCGATCTGTTGTTTAGCCCAAGATCAAGGTGAGATTGTATAACCCGAATTCCATTGACGTCACCGAGAATTGGGGCGATAGGACCAAGTTGGTGGCTTATCCTGATGCCAGGGGTCAAGGGTGATTTGAGATGGATTGATGATGGGCGAACACAAACTGACAGCAAGAATTAGCGACCAACTGACGACAGAAAAAGCGGACGGAAAGTGGAAAACGAGATAAGCGCACTTAAATGTAACCAAAGAGGATAAACATACCGTACGAATCGCGAACAAAGGAATCCTTCCAATTGCACAGTGGAATTAAAGAATAAGGCCTCAAGTTCTTTAAGACCTTTTTATTAATACCGTCGCTTATACCAATGGTTACTCAAAATTTACCAGCTATTATTTGGAGCCGTATCCAATGATTTTAAGATTCGGTCATCGGAAATTTTAAACCATAAGATGTATGTCAATAAAAATTAATTTGTTTAATTGCTTAAAACAAAGACATAAACTTATTGGTTATATTGGGTTTTTGTATAAAGATATGTGAGTTTCTCTGAATAAATTGTTTTATATTTTGTTGCTTAAGGTGTAAGTATACAAGAATATTTTTTATTTTAAATTGATAGACCAAGTCACGTGCTTCTTTCGAATTTTATACAATTATAATATAACTCAATTTATATTAATGTTCTCAACGAAATAAGCCGTCCAAAAATACGCCCATTGAAAATGCAGTGGAAAATTCCCAAAAACTCGTTAGAAAGAGAAAGCGAATGAGAACAAGGATTACAAAGTGCGGTGGATGGTTCGGGAGAGGGGCGTGGCAGGGCGCAAAGGGCACAAAGGACGCAGATTTCGCTCCTCTCATCGATTAAACAACGCGACTTGCAGTAAGAGACGAGAAGGACCCGAAAAGGACACGTTATCCTGACCTAGTCAAAGTTCAGCTCTCTCGCGCAGTGACATTTACTCTTTTTTGCTCTTATGCTCTCTCTCACCATAAGCGTAGAGTGGGTGGAAAAAGGGCGAAAAGGGACCTACCCTCCGAGAAAACTCAACTTACATATATTACAATTATTTATTTTTAGAAGCTGAAAATGCTTGTTTTTCCTTCTACTTGGAGAGTTATTTTATAAAAACATGTGTATAATAAACTTAAATATCGAATAATTGTTTAGATCCCAAAAGCTAACCTTTATATGGTACTAAAAAAATGTAACAGTGTATATTAAAAGTCAAAGGTCGTAAAGTCCCCGATTGCTGATCAAGGGAGGGGCAGACTTTTAAATCTAACTTGTGGATGAGCATATAGAAGCTTTTGCAGCAGATAAGAAAGGCTGATTAAGCTATGAATTGAGATTTTTTATAAAATGAATAACATCTTCAATATATATTCACTCTGCTTTTTAAAGAAAGACAGGCAAGTTTCTCCACAAATACGGTGTTAGAAAATAAACGAAAACCATTTTGTATTTAAGGAAAACCCTGCTCGTCAAACTGTTTAAAAGTAAGTAATTTGAATGAGTCAAAAATTCGTAATGAATTTACTAAAATAATTAATTATTTAAAAAAAATTTGTTAAGTACACATGTTTTGAAAGATATTATATTCTACTCCCTGGAAAGTTATTTGAACTACTCCCTTGTCACTCCACTTATCCTGCTCTTCTGGTTTCTCATCTCTCCCGACTTCCCACCCGCGTTTCCACTCTTCCGCTCTCTTTTTTTGAAAACATGCGGAGACGCACGTATCCGAAAATGCTAGAAAGGAGGAAAAAGTAAACCGGTTTTGCTCCCGTGACCCCTGCGACAAGGCGTTTGGCCCGTGTCAAGGACATTCAACTCGCGTCCTGCCTTCGATTAGCGGCATTTATTGATTTCCTTCTTTTTGTAATTTTGTTGTGGGATTTTCCGGCGTTTGACTGCCTCGGCTTTCGTTGTTTATTATTACAGTCAAAGTGCAGGTTTTATGTGCAAGTATAATAGCGAAGGTGAAAATAAATTTTACAAAGTCTTGGCCTTGGCTTTAAGGCGGGGTCAGTGATCCCCCCGCCCCGATGGTTAATCCCCCTTACTCATCACCCTTTTCAAAAGTAACCAGGTGACTTCAACTGTTGTTGTCACATTCCATATCTTCTACACATTAAGAAAATAGAAATGTATAATTGATATTTAGATCTACACAGAAAAAAGCAGCTACATTTACATTTGTTTTTCCAGCTTATTTAATACTATTTTAATAACAAAATATATCATTGACACGTTTTATAATCCAATTTCAATTCGAAATGTTTTGCTAAATCATTAATTGATCGTTAAATTAATTTTTTTTTTTTCTGTGTACCCAATCGCTTTTGACAGCTCGAAAACAAAAACGTGCTACGAATTGGAATGCCGAAAGAGAGAGAAACAGGCGAAGCGAAAGAGAAAAAGACCGCAAAAGGCAGCGAAGCGAGCGCGGCTTAAAGAACGGGTGAGCAAAACAAACGAGCCGAGGAAAAAGAAAAAAACGACGTTTCAAGTGAAAGTCGAACAAACAAACAGAAAAGGAGAAAAGGAGAAGGCGAACAGCAAATTGGTAAGAAATGAAATTGAAGCCAAGCTGCTCTTCTTTGGTATGTTGGCTGCAAAAGCAACAATCAACGACAGCGACGCCGACTGAGAACCGCTGTAACCACTTAGAGTGAACCTTTATAAACAGAATCCACTCAGAAAAGATCCCTTCAGAATTGGTCTTACAACGATCGGTATTATGAACAACTTACGCATATTTTTTCGAAATGTATATAAATATATATAAAGGTACTTCTGTTTTTCTTATGCACTTAAATATTTTGTAAGCCAAAGTTATAAATTAATATCTTTTTGGGAACTTTAGTGTTATTAATACGCTCAAAAAAATAATACCTTTCTTATGAAAAACCTTTCCAATCATTGATAAATTACTCATACGTCTCGTAAGCCAAACGAAAATCTTATCTTAATAACATCTAAAATATGAACAAACTGGCGTAAACAATACATTTTAAAACCATTAAGCAGTCATTCATGCCAATGTAGGCATTTATAATAAATAATAAAAGTCAACACTGCGTATGAGTTATAAGGGGTTCATCAATGTATATATTTTTAATTGCCCATAGATAATAATAAGGTCCACCCTAGTGCATATGCAACAGCGACAGAGGCAGCATGTTAATAACAGACGCCTCGAAATAATTTTTTTCAGGTTATTTCTGACGCGTTAACACGGCTCGGAACCGCTGGAACTCAAAGTCAGGCGCCGAGCAATTGGAGTCCACGGCAGTCAGTTGGCCAAGATCGCGCGAGAGGCTTAGACACGCAGCACTAACCCAGTAACCAGAGATTCAGATCGGTCTCTACTAAGTGATCGAGTAAATATAGTAAGCCTCAGCTCGGGAAATGTGCGAAATCGCCACCTGACAGCCCAAAAGTTTGGTAACACCGAGGTAACACCAGTTCCCAGCATTGTATCAGCCAAAACAATATCAAATTGGTAAGCCTTTTTTGGTGGGCAAAAGAAAGTTGTGTAATTCACATAAAACGAATGTCAAAAATGGTCAATGAAAGTCAGGGTTTTAGGACACAAAACAAGCTGTTGGGCAACAAGGGCACTTGTTCAAATCCCATTCCATCTTATGATTTTTGATTCCCTGTGATAAATCAATAATATATTTGCTAAAGGAAAAGTTCACGTGTTAATTCCATTACCATAGTGAAAGTTCTTGTACCCAAGAGTTGACCGACTTTAATCCATTCCATTAATTCAATTATTAAAAAAAAAATTAACAAAAAATCTGTAGAAAGTTTCGTTTATGAAAAAGAGTAGGGTTCACAAAGATATCTATTAATTCTTTAACATTATTAATATTTACTTTTGTTGTAATTCATTTATTATTATTATTAATTATTGAGTATGAACAAAATTTTTTTTCGTTAAAGTTAAAGTTTCTTACTTAATTTCCAATATAAGCCAGTATCCAAAGTCTAACTATCATTGCTTTGATGCTAAGTTTTACACTACATTTAATTGAGCCACTTTTATTATATTATAGACTGCATTGCAATTCCATAAAACTTAATGACTTTTAAATCTAAAATGATTTGCTAGATACGCGCGGAGAGTACGGGTAATTTGAGTAAATTACACAAACCAGTTGTTCAGGTGCAAAACAACTTGAAATTTTCGGGGTCACCGGGCCTTCAACTTGGTCACTCCCCTCTTGTAATCGTCGCTCTTAACTTATTTCTTTTCTTGTACCGCCTTTTGCACTAACCCTTTTCCCCAAAAGCCAAAATTCCCTATACTGGTAACTGAACTTTCTTTTCTTCGACTTTGTAGAATCCGATTGCCCGAAGATAACCGCAGTGAAACCAGAGAATCAACTCGATCGTTTTGCCAGCTATGTCGGAGGCTGCCACGCCCCCAGGATCAGGAACTGAACGAGGAGCAGTCCCAGGATCGGTATTTCCACCTGGTTTCGATCCCACCGCCGAATCGGCAGAGAAGACCCTGTGCTTCCGTGGCTTTTGGGCCTGGGCGGTGCTAATTCTTCTGATCGCCATCTGCGTTTCGGTCTTTATGTGGCTGCTGCGCAAGTGCATCCAAGGTCCGGCCTACCGGAAGGCCAACAGAATCGATGGCAAGGTGGTGATCGTCACCGGCTGCAATACGGGAATTGGCAAGGAGACGGTCCTGGAGCTGGCCAAACGGGGTGCCCGGGTGTACATGGCATGTCGGGATGCGGGACGTTGCGAGGCCGCCCGTCTGGAGATCATGGATCGCAGTCACAACCAACAGCTCTTCAATCGCACCTTGGATTTGGGCTCCCTGCAGTCTGTAAGGAATTTCGTGGAGCGATTCAAGGCAGAGGAGTCGCGATTGGATTTGCTTATCAATAATGCTGGGATAATGGCCTGTCCGAGAACCTTAACCACCGATGGTTATGAGCAGCAATTCGGAGTCAATCATCTGGGACACTTCCTACTCACAAATCTTCTACTGGATCGATTGAAACAAAGTGCCCCCAGTCGAATTGTGGTGGTCAGTTCGGCGGCTCATCTGTTTGGTCGGATCAACCGAGAGGATTTGATGAGCGAGAAGAAGTACGGCAAGTTCTTTGGAGCCTATAGTCAGTCCAAGCTGGCCAATATCCTGTTCACCTGCAAACTGAGCACGATCCTTAAGGACTCGCGTGTAACGGTGAACTGTTGTCATCCGGGCGTGGTGCGCACGGAGCTGAATCGCCACTTTGCCGGACCCGGCTGGATGAAGAGTGTCCTGCAGACGGGCTCCCTGTACTTCTTCAAGACCCCGAAAGCGGGGGCCCAGACCTCGCTGAGATTGGCCCTGGATCCGGGATTGGAGGGCTCAACTGGTGGCTACTATTCGGACTGCATGCGCTGGCCCTTGGTGCCCTGGGCTCGGAATATGGAAACCGCCGACTGGTTGTGGCGGGAAAGTGAAAAATTGGTGGGACTTCCGCCGATAGAGCCACCACCGTCCAACCAAAACCAAAACCCAACCCAAAACAGTAATGGCACCCAAAATGGTGGTGCTGCCAATGGAACCCGGGAAATGCAGTCCGTCGAAACAGTGGTGGTCAACCGTTCGTAATCGTAGTCAAACGTCCTTGAGACAAAGGGTTCCATCCAGTACAGACCTTACTTTTAATTTATTCTTAATCATATTGCGTGTTTAAGTACCCTTGGGAGTCTTCCCAAACAATTAACAGTCGATTTCGAATCAAGGCCAAGTCCGTTTGTTTTTTTCAGCAAGCTTAAGTCTCAATTTTAGAGAAGAAATTCTGTAGAATTATGAAGAGCTCCGTAAAAACTTTGATTATACGTATACTTAATATTGGTGGTACTGCCAATAAAACTAGGTCGACCTACTACTAAGTTTCCAAGGGTATTTGGTCTTCGGTCATCGAAGTTAGCTTTTTAATACTCTTATTTTTTTGTTTTATTCTGTACATAGTTTTAAGCAAAAGAAAACCCATTAAAATAAAAGTTAAACCTGACATGCAATCCTTTTTTGGACTCTCCTTTTTTCTTCTTTCTTTCTTTCCCATCCCTTTACAAAAGAGAAAAAAGAAACAATAACAATCAGCATAAAGCGAACAATTTACGACAACAAAGCGAAATCAATGGGAACGCTGACTTCGCTGCTGCGTTCTCTGTTGCGTTTTCTGTTGCGATTTCTGCTGCAGCGGTTGCTGCCACTGCACTTTCGTGTGCGAGGAAGAGGGAGAGAGTGTGAGTAGGTGAGGTGAGTAAGACAGGTGAGTGCGAGAGTGAGTGAGTCAGACAGTCAGTTAGTCACTTTGTTGGCTTACAGTGGACAAGATAGCGAAATACAACTGTAAAAGAAATAAGGAACATAGTGACAAACGTGATCACTAACAGATCATAATAATAGTAATGTCTGATGGAGAGAAGTAATGAAAAATGGCTTTAACCTATCATATTTTATTTCTCTTTTATAACAATAAATTTTCCAAGTCATAAATGTTATTCGGGCAATTACACCCACTGTGCACCCGTTCGTTCATCCACATGCCATTAGCATTAACGAAAATCACATAAAGCGCGAGCGAGATGGGGCCAAGGAGAGAAAGGGAGAGAGAGAAAGGCAGTGCAATTAAACCCATGCATGCCCGCGGGGGTCGTTCTGGTGCGCTGGCAATCAGGGTGTGCCAAAAAGTGAAAATCACAAAACACCAACTGATTGCGCCGCTTTTGAGTCGATCAATTAGCGTCGGCAAATCAAAATGAAACGGTGTAATTCAGACAATTTTAATGGGTTTGTTCTAAAAACTCTGTACTTATGTATCTAACAATTAGCTGAATGAATATTTAATACTTTCATACATCATTAAATGAACAAGTCTTAAAATTTTATCTAAGCAATTTAATTTATTATAATTAAAGTTAAATGTTTCTTAGTTTTTTGTTCAAAATTTTTATATAAGTCAAAACATACATATATGCTTTTGACAGTGGCTTTTCCGATATACATATATCCAGTAAAGTGTACGTTTAAAACCAAAAACAATCTTTGTCAGTCTGGGGTTAAGGGGAGCCGCTTCAGTTACACGAAAAATTGCAATGGAAATTTCCACTCGTGAATGAGTGTCTTTTGATTGGGTGCCACCCCCCTTTCCACCCAGTCGAACCCCCCAAAAACCCCCTTCACACAGCTGTTGCATTGGTTAAACCTCGGCGCCAAGTGAATTTGATCGATAAGAGACAGAAAAGAAATAAATGGGGAGAAAAGCGGGGAAACATTTTGTAAAATGACGAAATTGTGAGGAAAAAGGTTGAACAGAAAAACAATAATAATATGTAATTGGTGTGGTTGGGTAATAATGCAAAATTTGAACAGGTGTTTTCCCGGGGGAACGATTATACTATAATGCCCCCAAAATACTATAGCATTTCACTTTAATTTGAGCATTTCGAAATGGCCCGGAATTTTCCAGATAATTCTGGTAACGTTTTGCTATGCATTCAAATGGGTTTCAATCAAATTGAAACAATTAATTTGCAGGCAATCATTGAATTAAAGCTGCATGGCAAAGCAATTTAGAGCTGTTATTCAAAACGGAAAAAAATTTACGTATATTGAAACAAAATTTGTATACAAATATTTAAAAAGATGCTTAAAGATAATACGACAGTTGCGTTGTGTTCTTTAAGTTATATAATACTGTATTATCCATAACCACTGTGAAGTTCTAAACATTTTGATGCCAAGATGACGGTGATTTTAAAATCGGGTAGGCAAACTGAGACCTTCTTTGGGGCACGTTTTCAGATTTGACTTGGTGCTTCCCTCCAAACTCGAAATTCAAATCGATATAAAGATGGAAGATTCAAGAAACGCGTAGAGCCTTTTGAATGCAAACATTACTCATACCAAATGACCGCAGAGAGTCGTAGAATTGTGAAAACATCAAGTCAAGAAAACAGAACCACAGCCCCTTTTCCCCCGGGAACCCTTTTTTTATTGTGGCAATTCGCGGAAAGTGTACGATAATGTGACACTCATTTTAACCTACCACAATTTCCTTATCACTTTATAAATATTTGTTAATATACCAGCTAGTTATCATGTGTTCATACATACAAAGTGCATTTTTATGATTAGATTTATAAAAACTTGTTATTACAATCATGTAGGGAAGTTTTTTTATACTTAAATTTGTATTAATCTTATAATATAATAATAAGTCAATTTGAAGAAAAGACAAAACGGAAAATCCAAATGAACTTAAATAACATTTAATATAATCTGATGTAATTGACTATTGCCAATTATTCATCTAGATGGAAACGTGGTTGCTACGTTGAGCAAAAGTTGTCATAGATTTGCATTTACCCCTGACCCCCAATCAGAAATCGATGATGGGTAACGGAACCCCCATGTAGTAATATTTATAGTACTTTGGAACTCTGTACCCCCCAGTGACGCAATCGACTTGGAATATTTAGAATGCAATCTTGGCGCTCATGTGATAGTGCGTCATTAACCCTTTTTTCGCTCCAATCAACTTTCTGTATTAGGCACTTAAAGATCTTAAATTCCGAAATACTTTAACCTAAGTATAGTGTTTGGCATGTTTTAAGCTCGGTTTTTATAATCTTTATAAATAGTATGTGTGTATACATATATGTATGTATGTATCAAGAAAACTGAATTTATTATAAGTTATGTATTTTAATAACTTGGAAGATTATTATGTTAATTTTAATAATAATTTCTACATCACTCTCTTTGCTTTTCAAAGTGATGATATTGTTCAAATGTAAAACTTGTATAATTGAAAAGTTTATTTAATAAATAATGTCTAATGGGTTAAAAGAGCAAAAACTTTCCATTCATGGGAATTCGCTGAATTATTTTTAATTGACGATCGGCTGAGTCAGTTACGAGCTTTTCCGACATCGCCGATCGATCGTCAATCGGCGATAATTGGTTCAAGGTCGTTTCTGGGGGGTTGTGAAGAAGTGACACGCCCGTTAATAAAAAAAAAACCGCGAAAAAAGCAAGAAAACGAGAAGAGGGAAAAACAATAAGAAATTGGCCAAACTCTAAGTGCAATATCCACATATAGCTGTTCTAATTTTAGATGTGAGGCGCTGGCGAGTTTTTAAGTGACCACTGATCGCAGCCAAAAGCAAAAATTGCTTGGCGACGTGCCAAATGCAGTGGCGAAAATAGTCTCGCCGATTTCCCTGACATCTTCCTCACGACAGGGCACGTCTTTAGGTCTTTATAGAGCTCAGCAGGGGGGAAATGGGGCTAGAAGGGGGCTTACTTGCAATCTTTTGAGATACATATATGAATACCGCTTTGTGTGCAAATAATCGTAGCATTAAACAATAGGGTTTTTAGAAGATTCATAATTGTAATACTTTAAAACAGCTCAACATAATCATCTACCAATCATTTTAACACATTCCCATCTCAAGATTAAAATAATAAGAAACATACGTAAGCCCTAAAAAAATTAAAATAAATTATTTTTTAAAATTAAACTCTTGTTTGAAAGTTAGCATTATTCAAAAAATATATTTTATAAATGAAATAATTTTAAAACTACAAAATCCTTCTCAGCTGATTTTTTAAAATATTTATTTATTGAGAGGATACATATGTTTTTTTTTTCCTATTTTATATGTAAAATTAGTTTCCATTACCTTATTAAAAATAACGTTTTCACTTTTTAACGACAACCTTAAATGCGCGCCAATATTCCAGCGTTGCCACCCCCTGCAAATTATCGATTACGTCGCCGATAACTGCGTCGATAGGAAATGGCCAACAAAAAATACCAAAAACCCCTCGCAAGCCAAAAACGAACTAAAAAACCCCTCAAGCGGCGGGCCAGACCGTATGCAGCTCTGCTTCCAGTGTCCACCATCTTGGCCGAAGTTGCCACAAAAGTAAAATCGTGACGAATAAAACTACCCGATCTCGCAAAAAATAAGTGTTGACTATTGTGGAAAAAACACAGAGCAAAAGGCCGCCAAAAAAGCAGGAGAGGATTGCACTCCAGCTGGTCAGGTTCGAAGATTACGATTCCGATTCCAGCGGAGCGACAGAGAGAGACAGAGCGCGTGGAAGGAGGTGCGGTGCGGATTGAGGGAACGGGAGTGGGAGTGGAAAGAGGAGCTGACAAGAAGAAGGAGCTGTCAGCCGGAAAAAAAGCGACTGTCAAATCGGTCAGAATCCATCAATTCCCACAGGGACCTACTTACCTACCGCATTACATCCCAGAACCCAGAAGATGAACGCCAAGCGTATCAAGTACTCCACGGTTAAGGAGGAAATCGTGCCCGTGCTCATCCAGCACGATCCCGAGGTGGAGGAAGAGGAGACCGAGGATCAGGAGCACGAGCACGAGGACGACGGCCAGGAGACGCAGTACACGTATGCCTACACAACCACCGAAGACGATGACACCGAGACCGCGGTGGTGACCCTCAGCGATCGGGAGCATGAGGCTCTGGCCAATGCCCAGGAGGTCATCATCGACGAGAATGGCCATGCGGTGACGCTGCAGCAGCTGGTGGAGAACAGCACCGTCGAGGAGGTGGAGACCATCGAACAGGGCGACGGCACCCACACCATCCTCCACATAGTGCCCAATATCCATGGCGAGGAGGACGAGGAGCCCGAGGAGGAGGAAGAACTCGAGGAGGGCGAGGAACTCGACCACGACGATGATGAAATCGTGACCGTGGAGCACGAGGAGGGCGAGGTGGACGAGGAAGACGACGAAGTCGGCTCCATTGTCTTCGAGGGCACCATCGACCAGGCCGAACAGGATCCGCATGCCCGCAACAAGACATTCTATTGCCCCAATTGCGGCAACTGCTACAGTGCCGCCGGCTCCCTTAAGCTCCACATGCGCGCCTGCCTGCGCCAAAGGAACGAGGTGTCCGCCGAGGATCGCAAGTGCAAAGTTTGCAGCAAGGTTTTCAACTCGGTGGCCTACTTGAAAGAGCACATTATGCGGCATACGGGCGAGCAGCCGTTTCGCTGCACCCGATGCTACCGGAAGTTCGTGGACGAGGGCAAGTACGCCGCCCACATGGAGTCGCACAAGCATCAGGATAAGCTGGAGGCCGAGGCGGTCGCCCTGGCCGCCCAACATGGCGGCAAGAAGGTGGTGGTCAAGGAGTTCCAGTGCGCCTTCTGCACCCAAAACTTCACGGTGGTCTTCGATGTGGGCCAGGTGAAGCGCCGCTACGCCTGCGATGCCTGTCGAGACAAGTACTCCAATGCGGAGGCACTGCGTCAGCACAAGCAGCAGGTGGAGGAGAAGCGAGAATTCAGCTGCGAGCGCTGCGGCCGGAAGTTCGTCTTCGAGGGCTTCCTGCAGCGGCATTTGCCCAACTGCGATGGCAGCATCAAGCGACGTCGGGACATGAAGTAGAGGCGGCCGCAACGTGATGGCAACTGGCGGCGACGGCAGCAGCTGCCGGCGGATGAGGACGAGCAGCCGGAGGAGATGGAGTCGCCGCCGCCAGTGCGTTACGTTGTTATCAAGCAGGAGCAGGAGGATGACGATCAATAGGATCAGTAACATGATGAGAAACGGCAAAAGAAGCAGGATGATGATCAAGAGGAGAATCAATATTCGTCGCCAGGACCACTTAAATCATAACAAGAAGGAGCATCTGCTGGCCATCTATAGACACACAAAACAACACACACTTACACACGCTTCTTTTTGGGGCCTCAACGTCATCTTCCTTCAATTCCAAAGGAAGGCGTTTTTTTTTGTTTACCTATATGCATACCCACACTATTGTTATGATTTTTGCCCAGATGGCTTTAAAAGATGGGAGTTGCATTAGATGAGATGATCAGATGATCAAACGATCAGGAGGACGTTGGACACACACGGATGGCGATGATGGCCAATGTATAGATATATATTACTTACTTTTAATTACGACTACTTAATGATAGAGCCCCAAAACACCCGCTATTGTGTAATAACCCCAAACCGAAATGCTGGCACACAAACGCGCGTCAAATCGATGTTGAATTCAATAAAACACTAAATCAAGAAATTTAGCAAGCGATTATTTCGCCCCTTTTCCAGTTTCAGAAGATTTCTCGATTGGTATTTTGTACCAATGACGATAGGAATATTGATTTAATTTATGGAATTAACTACCTAATTGTGTCTCTGCTATTCAAAAACAACTTTGTAAAACGTTCTTAATTATATTGCAATTATCTTTCTATTATTATATCTTGAAAATATATAAATGAAATTGTTTTTCAAATTTTACGAGCTTCTAGTTCACATATAAATATTATTCACCTATAATTTTAAGGATTTCTGATAAACATAAACGTTTTTTTGAACTTAAATTGCGAATCATTGTATTTCTTTTAATTTTGGTGTAATCTAAACCAATTTAAATGGTTTCTTTTAAAGGAAAGACATGATTATTTTGTTCCAAATATTTCCAATTAAAATTTAATAAATAAAAAAATACGGTGCGTTTCTATAAAAAAGCAGATAAGATTTTCCGCATATTGACTCTTTTCCTACATTTAATTAAATTTAAGTAGTAGGATTTGTGGCATTATTAATGATATAAGATGAATTCCCCTTGCTTTATAAGCAAACCAGGTGGGGTTCCCCTTAGTTTAGCTACCCAACCAATTTTTTTGGCCATTTTTGAGCACTGCTCTGGGCCATTTTCCAGATGGACGGCAACGCCCCCTTTGAACAAAAACCTCTGGTAACCTCGGTGCTCCAGGACAAAATATATACACTTGATATTTCAGCCAATCTGACAGTATAATTGGGTGATATTTAGCGCTTAGGCGAGTCTACAAACAAAAAGAGGGAGGCTTTCACAATCGATGATTAGGCTTAGGCATTAACTAATCCATTAACTAGACCCATTTAAGACCAGAGCTTCAAGTGGGCACGCTTGGCGTAGGACTTCCAGTCGGAGTGGGCGTAGAACTCCTTGAAAATGGGCGTGACCAGGGTGTCCTCGGGCAGGGTCTTGAAGACGGGCTCACCATACCAGGTGCCCACTTCCCAGCCGGGCACGTTCTTCATCAGCTCGGCCTCCTCGTCGCGATTGCGGCGCAACTGGCGCAGGAACTCCCGATCCCTTTCGGCCACCAAAATGGGGAAGATCACATTCTGGGCGGATCGCATCTCGATCTCATCGCGCTTCACCTTCTTGGCGGTCAAGTAGTAGATCCCCAGGCCCACGGTGGTTACGGCCACATAGGTCGCGATCGTGGTGAAGCCTGAGGGGGTATATTTATACAACTGGATCCCACAGATATCGCATATAGCGGCCGTGGCTCACCTGTGAAGTAGCTCTTCGGCGGCACGCGGGCAAATGGGATCTTCTTGTAGCCGCCCGGCGGTGGCAGGTCCTGTTTTGGGGGGCAATGCGGCACGGCCGTCGCCATGGTGACTCCTCCTGTAGGTCGGATCTATCAGTTTACTGTATCCCCGAAAAAATCACTACTTACGCTCGAGTTAAGGGAAAAAACCAGTCGAAATGTCAAAAAAATGAAATGTAGTTTTTTGCATAACACCAGGGCAGTGTGACCAGGGGATGGTAGAGCCTGGCACAAATATCGATGCTTATTCGATACTATCGATGATTCCAGGAATTCAGATTTTTAAAGTAAAGGTCTCATTTTGTGCGTTTTTTTTAAATTTTAAATATTGTCAAGTCTTTCGCATTTAATTGAGAAAAAACGAGATTTTACATAATCACGTATACGTATACAATACGTAGACCTTTTTTGCTCTTAAAATAGTCAAATTACGACTCACACCCACAAGAATGTTTGTTTTGTGAAGCTAAGGATGGTTGTGATTTTTTTCCAAAGATAATTTTTTTCCAAAATTGTATTTTTCTGAATACAGCTTGATTGGAAATTTTGTAACGAATTCAACAAGGTATGATATTCCAACATACGACCATTATTTCACATGGTTTTGATTAAAAAACCGAACAATTGAGCTGAATTTTCCGGATTTTGACCAAAATAGTTTTTCTACATTTTTTTCTGTGAATACAACTTGATTGGAAATTTTATAACAAATTCAACAATGTATGTCATTCCAATATTCGACAATCTTTTGTTTAAAAAACCGAAAAATATAGCTGATTTTTCCAGATTTTGTCCAAAAAAAGTTTCAGGATTTTTCGCAAAGATATTTATTTTCAGCTGTGAATGCCATTACAATTATAAGTAAACTATCGGTTTCCGGTTTCGTAAAATTAATTTCATGAGCAAAATTTTTTTATCTTATAATCGATTACACCATATAGTTTTTCAAACGATTAGGTGAATCGATGTCATCGCTAGTTTTATAGGCCCCTTTTCCTGTCAAAATCGCTTACTTTTTTTCATCACTATTTTCTTTATCCCTTTGAAAAAACCTTATCAAAGTCGAACTGTTGAAATATCTTTACTTTATACACGGTCGAAGCAATCATGCGCCTTGTGAATGCCGCTTCAGGCAATTATTTTCGTCGTTCATTTGCTAAAAAGTCAATTTGGAGTACTAAACCGTTCGGTTTTCACCCTTTGCGCTCCAAGCAGGAAGACGATGTTACGGGACAACTGAAGGAGCAGCCACAACCGTCGGATTCCGAATCCTTGCAGCAAATCTCGGAATCGCAGCATTGCGAACAAGTGAGTTTATTCAAAATAGCCGCCCATGCCCCGCACTGCTTGCCTAATCATCTAAAAATGGGCCATTCTATATGTAATAAAAGCCACAAATTTACCGTAAGCGTACGTATAGATAAATAAACCGTAAGCTTTCTAAGTTATTCTCTTTCAAAATTGGATTTAAATGACTTAAATAGTAGGTCGAAAAGTGCAGGCCCAGGTCATATTTGTTTAAATAGTTAAGGGACATGAAATCCAATAAATATATTTTTTATAAGGTTGCAAGCTTAATATCAAGTTTTGGGAATAAGAATAGTCTAAACTTAATTATGTGATATTATTTCATTTTAAATTACGCGCCACATTAATCCACTGCTTGAATTAATCTTGCTTGCTGGTTCTTTAGCTGTGAGACTGTGTCAGTGAGTGGTTTAAAAAGTGTGGGAACTTGGGGGTGTAAACAATGTCTAAAGTTAAAGTCATTAATAAAATTAGGAAAACCACAGTGGCAAATGTACAGCCCTAAATCGGTTGCCTTCTTATTTCTAGAAAAATATTCTTTTAAATCGTTAAAATCAGTAATTTAATCCCGAGCGTGGGTGTTGGAGTGCCGTAGCAGTCAGCCTTTAGTGTGACCTTGTTTCAGTTGGCATTTAAATACCGCTGCGTGGGCTTTAGCGGGTGTTTTTGGTAAACTAAGTAAAACTAAAACGCGCGATTGGCGGGCCATTTCAGTTGCCGCGCAGCTGCTAGACGAGAAAGAAATCTTTTCGCTGAAGAGCCCCACATAAAAAGAACACTTCCAGAAAAAGGAAAGGCAATTTTTTTCTGTGTGTGTGTGTTTTTTCAGTGCAAGGCGAAAGTGTTTTTCTTCAACTCGCAGCCGTAATCGTATCGTAATCGCATTGCCATGTCGTTCTATCGCATTTCCGCACGCAAATTGTCCGAGGCGCAGGTGAGTTATTACATAGATTTTCGATCAGTGTATCTTTGCCATCCGTTTCCTGGGATTTCCATTACCTTTCCTTCCAGTTTGATAACTGTTAAGTGTGTCGTGTCCCGCTTTTGTTGTTAACACCTTCTTATCCTACTCCTCTTCCTCTTCTTCTTCCTCCACGCACGTCACGCTGGAACAAAAAAAAGAAGAATTTCCAGCCATGTGCTTGCGATTAAGAAACTTTGTTCTATTGTATTGTTGGCAAATGATAAGTCTCAAAGCATGTGTGTGTGTTCTAATACATTACATAATCGCCAAATGAAATTTGCCTAGCTGTTTTTTTTGGCAACATCAAAATGCCTCTATAAATAAAACTCGGTTTTTTTGGGTTTAACGAACTCATCTTCTTTGGCCCGCCCATTATTTATTTTGTGGTAAATTTCCACAAGTCCGGCTTTAACTTTTTTGGCCTTATTCTTGTAAATTTACAACAAAAACAAATGCCACGGCGCAGAGAGAGCAAAGTTTAGAGAAAAAGAGAGGAAAAGGTTGGGGGGAAAACAGAGAGTAACATTTATTTTCTCTCTTTTGTTGTTCCGTTTCCCATGCGTGTCCCGTTGTTGTTGTTGCCAAAAAAGACAAGAAAAAGAAATGCCATCTCTTTCAGGCAAAAGAAGTGTCCGCCGAATGACCTTAAAGCAAAAGAAGGAGGAACACGCCCACTCACCACCCACCGCCCACCGGCAATGCACATTTGCATGTGTATAGATTGCATAATGCTAACTAAAAAAACCGAAAAGAATTTGCGAAATGATAATTGAAAAATCAATATCATCACATACACATTGTCGACTTGCACACGTACATACACAAAAAAGGGCTCGCAGGACGAGCCTCCTTTTGATTTTTTGGGGGTGTTTTTATTCTTCTTTGACCTGCGTTGGGTAATATTTACACCGGAGAAAATAAGGTGGCTGGTCAAATTGATTTACAAAAATTTCAAAACAAATTCTTCCTTTTCTAACATGTAGGATTCAGGATCATAGTTTATAAGCGAAAATCACACTTAGTAGAAAATATTAAAGTCAGATTTAGCTTTATCTATTATTTAAAATTAAGAAAAAAATGTAACGTTTCATATCCATATTTTAAAACAACAATGTATAAAACATAATCACTTCAAAAAAACCTTTTCCATACGAGGAAATAATGAGGTAATCAAATTTGTTTGGTAGTAAGTTTTCCGACGAAATTTTATACCATTTTTTTTAAATTGAATTAACAAAATATTTTTAAAATACATTAATTACTATTAAATTTCAAACAAACATTCAAAACAAATGACATTTGTAAACTACGAAAAAACAACAACTATTTCTTGCAGTGTAGAATTTGCCAAACGTTATGCACACTCCCCAAATCTTCTTCTTCCTGTTCTGCCGGCGCTGGTAGCGTGCCAAAAAAAACATTGACGTTGGCAGAGGCGTTTTATATAAATTTATTTTATTTGTTTTTGGTTTTACTGGTTTGGCTATAAATAATTGCTGTAAATGTTAGACTACATAAGATGTTTGGCAATCGGCTTAATTTGTTTATTCTCTACTTCTTATTACTAAAACTATCCTATTTTTTTTAATTTTAGGGAACTGATTAGCGAATATATGTTTTATTGTTTGCATATAGTATTTTAGGCAAAAAAAGATACTTTTGTTTTATTTGCGTTTGACGTAGCTTGACGAAATGGTAACACGCGAAATTTTTTATCGCCTGTCCGCTAATACGTCACAAATCGTGACGATTCTTACGTAACGCCCACGACCCTTTAGCAAACCAAGAGAGAATAGAAAGTAAAGAGAGTGTAGAGAGAGGTTAACAAAAAAAAAAAAGCGGAAAAAGTAAACAGATGATCAAGCGATTGCATAAGAGCAAATGCATAATTTATACGCGGTATACACATTTGAATATTAGGTTTTACGGCCGCAGCGCATTTTTTTGATTAGGGAATCTAAATCGGGATTTTATGACCGTTGGGCAAAGCTCAAGTGGACCTTTTCCACCTGGGTTTTCAAATCCCGAATGCTAGTTATGTGCGAGATAACGCCGGTTGGGTTAGCGGGCGTCATGGAAAGTTTGGGGGCTTGTGGGTCCCGAGATAAAGAAAGGGGCCCCAAATCATAGCATCGATCATAAAACCTGTCATCTACCCCTTGGTCTTAACTATATGTAAGCATTATATAAATACATACACATATTTAACGAAACCAAATAGAAACTTAAAAGTGCGCTTAAAACTTCTTTACAAAACTTATTACGTCCCCCAGTTTATTGTCGGATGATAAATTATTTTAAAAAAAAGTCATATAATTATATTTCTTATCAATAAAACCATGTTTTCCGTTATCAGTAGGCCTTTATCTCTTCAATATAAATTATATTAAGCCAATTTACATATTATGTGAAAGACTTGATAGAATTTTAACCTCTATGAAAGAAATATTACGATAAACATATTAAAATAATGTAGTTCCTTATTAGTATATTTTTTCTATACAACCCACATTAAATGTTAAATAATTCACACAAGTGCAGTGATTACTATCGATTGCGTTCCTCACTCAATAATATGTTTTAATCTCAGAGTTGTGCAATTGAAGCACCTCATTAAAAATGTCACCTTGCCAAGGCACAGCCCATTGTTGGACAATGCTATATGCATTGTCTTACATAGCTTATAATACTATATCTGATAATCTAGATCAAGTAATACAAAGTAATGTGGCGTAATCTATGAGGAAATATCAGGACTGCGTGCAGTATCTGATAATTTTCTGCTCGTGCGCTCTATTCGTCTTGTTCTTCTGCTATATGACTATGTATATACACCCCCCATATAACCCCTTCTATTTCGGCCTGATAAGCGTGACAAATTTGCTGCTGGGCACATGATCGGTAGACGTCGCCATATCGCTGATAGCACCGACACGCAAAGCCCCCCAACCAACTGGGATTGGAATGGGAATGAGAATGGGAATATAAGGTGTTAACTCAATCAGTTTTATTTCGTTCGTGATAAAAACACAGCCAAATATTTGTGTTTATATTTAGGCGGTTTCGCAATGCGCAAATGAGCAGAGCTCCAAATTGCAAATTTGTCGTCAGAAAACAAATAAACACCGAGCTTCAAGGCGAGTTAATGTGTCTACTGAAAAGATACATGTATCTGTATATGGATGATTGATGGGCTGGGGAAAATGTTGGCAGAAAAACAAAACAAGGCTACATAGAAAACAAAATGAGATTGTTCCTCCCTTTTTATCAGTAAACATTAAGATTACATTTATTTTTAAAAATATCAACTGGTTATATTCATTAATTGTAATGTATGATTAGTGAGGTTATACGCGAAAGGTTTAAACCTTTCTCAACTTGATAAAACAAGTTTTTCATTGCAAAAGCTATTCTTTCAAGAAGTTGTTTCCAACTACAATAATCAGTGTCCAAGCTTAAGATAATTAAATATTCTAACTTTTCAAAAAGACAAAATGGTATGCAAATTTGTTTCTGTTTACGATAACTAAACCGTAATTTATCGCCAAAACCCTATTATGATCTTTGGCTTAGCCAGAATTTTACATCTTTTTAATGACTAAAGGGAAAAAATCGCACCCGGCAACAACAGTCGTCTGAAGTTTGTTCAACTGATCCGATCCGAATGGGATTACGTCACGCGGTACTTTCAATGCGATGCTATTGTATGATGTGTGTTTACTTTCGGCATCTGTGGCGGGAGACACAATAAAAAATAAGGGGGGATATACAGAGAGAACGGCAAACAGCGCACTAAACTTAATTAAGACGATTAACTCGGACTGCAATTATTAGACAACTGACAAGCGGTCTCTAATAGCAGAAATCATTAAACCGAATTGAAAACGTCACGCGAGGCAAGGAGAAACCAAGGTTCTAAAATCCACAAACCCCTTTAAAACCCCCATTCACAGCGAGATCAAACAGTTTTCGTGATGATCATTCAAATGCCATGCAATTGAACTACAGTGATCGCTCGCAAATTACTATAATAAAAATAATATTATAATTATATGTATTACATTATATTATGTAATTATATTATGTAATTGCAAACAAATATCACAATAGCTTTTGGAAATACATTTTTATAAAAATATAATATCAATCTAATGGTTATTTTAGGATAAGCCTTAGTTAAAAATCTTTCTTTAATAATAACAATCTAAGAAAACAGATAACTTTTTGAAGTTATGTTTTAAAGGATATCTTGACTTCTGAATTGACTTTTTCAAGACTTTTCATAAAATTCTATAATCGCACTCCTATTAAAATTAATGCAATTCAAAGTACAAGGCCATTAAATGTAATCTCAAGAGCTCCATAAGTTAATATAATTTGCAAAACTCAAGTGAAGTTGAGTTCATGATAGTGAGGGGGAATCACTGTAGTCTGGGTGTGAGAACACTTGATTCCATCTCCACTGACGGGGTCATCGGCGGCTCACCTCGATGACAACTCTGCTCTGTTCTCGTGGCTGTGAGGCTTTCCCGGATTTTTCAAGGCACTACAATATGTACATACAAATGTCTGTAGTTTCCATGGGCAATATGCAAGTATATTGCATAATCTATTGGATCATTCGATCTTTTGGGGCGGCGAAAGGAAGTCTGCCGGCGCCGCCAAAACACGCGAATCGCTTCCTTGATGACAACGCAACTGTGACTAGTTAGACATGCGATAATTGCCGGCGCGTGAGACCTTGAAATTCATTTGGAATTGGAATACTACATACTTGCCATATTCTCGGGGGCTTCGGCTTATCAGCAGATGAACGCGCACCTCTCCGCCAGATAATGGCTTCTCAAATTGTATACAAATGTATTCTCGCTCAACTTAAGGCCCATTTTGAAGTACCCCCCCAAAAACAATAAAAAGCATAGCGATAAGATAGTAGCAGCAGCGGTACAGTGATGCGTGGTCATTAAGTTTCGTTTTGAAGTGTTATGCAAACCTTTCTCTACCGTTCAAAGC
Organism: Drosophila kurseongensis; assembly: GCA_018153305.1. Taxonomy (NCBI): domain Eukaryota; kingdom Metazoa; phylum Arthropoda; class Insecta; order Diptera; family Drosophilidae; genus Drosophila; species Drosophila kurseongensis. The sequence goes on from JAECXX010000141.1 coordinate 4,938,340, forward strand.
AAAAACCGCACTCATGACAGCTCAATTAGCATTTTCTTGGGGGAAATATGGTCTTTTCTTTGCGGTTTTCTGCTGCACCGCCAACAAAACGACGTTTTTCACGTTTTCTTGGGTTACCGATTTCTCACTACACAGCTAAAAAATGGGGACATGTTTGAGCTTATAATATTTATTATTTAAAATTTTAAAAAGCAATTCTCTATCCCGTTTTAATTGACATGATAATGTAATTTAACTATTTTAAATTATAGTCCAGTTTATTAATTATTAACATTAAAACTAATAGACTTAACATTATGTTTAAATAGTAGATTTTGAAGTTGTAGTAAATTAATTGTACAAGTACTTTTCTCTCAGTGCTTCTTTTGTGGTAACGGAAACCAACACTTGCGGTTGGCAACCAACTTTACCACCCGTCCTCTTCAATTTCCACCAATATCAACCTGTTTTTGGTACGTTACTCGGCTATTATCGGTAATTAATATGCACGTCGGGCTGTCCAAAATGTAATTTATCAATGAATTTGGGGCTTTATGTAGGTGGAAACCGGTCGACGTTCGGTTGGTTGGTTGACAAATCAAATGGTCCGCAAATCATGCAATTCAATTTTGAAGTCGGCGCCACAAGTTCAGTTGGTTAATTGAATTTGTTGACCCACTGGCCGCACAGCCAGAAAATAAAAAAAAATAAACCAAGGGGTATTATGGTTGAGATTTTGTTGTGGAAAGGGGGGCAACTACCGCTGTCAATCAAAAGCAAAATCGCACTTTGCGCCTGCCGAGCGGAATCAGAATTGAAATTGGACTCTCGGGCTCTCGAAACGCAGCTCGGAATTCCATTTCGTTTCGTTTTATTTGACAAAATGGCAACGCGTGGCAAAAGATCACCAGAGGCGTTTCTGGTAGGTGGTTTACTATTTAACATTTTTTTGTTTTATTTATTCCGAAAAAGAATTTTGTGCATACATTACTGGGTATCTTTTTTCTTACTCTTCGCGACTTTAAGATCTGATGAAGTTTTCTAAATATTTCGAATCTTAAAATGTTGCTTTTTATATTTTATTTTCTTATTGACTGGATCGTTAGAAAACTTAATGATCATTTTGTCAAGGGAAGCTGTTGGACTTTTTTATTCTCGCGAGTCTTGAGTTGTAAACTTGAACTTAACATGATTTTAGAAATATTTCAATTTGTTTCGAAAAAACCCTCTTAACTACGCCCCAAAGCGAATACACCCTCAAATCAACATAAACTTTTTTGCATCTGGCTTTTGACGCGTGCTGATCTTGCACTTGGTGACTTCCGAAAAAACTAAAAAATAAATTAAATATAACTGAGAATTGATTCAGGTGTTGTGGGCGGGTCACTGAACGGCCCATTAAGTTGAATTTAATTAAGTGCCGGCCACTGTTTGTGGCACACAGTTCGTCAAACCCTGGGAACTAGTTCGTTGACGCACCACTGAGTTGAGTCATGGCATTACATATATGTATGGTTGACATAGCGGCCGAGTGAGCAAGTGCAGCATTATCAGCTGAGCTCAGACTTCCACACAGACGGGGTATTATTTGTTATATGCGTTTCGCCTTGTACTTGAAAGCGCCGTTCAATGACGTTCAAAACAGCCGATTGCAATCGATAACATTGATCGGAAGTGCTCGTTAGTTTGTCAGGCTTAAGCGAATTAGCGGGATTGTTTATGTGCTCAGTGGGATTTTAAATCGAATTCTGTATGTAATCTTTATGATTCCGATTTGTTCCGCTCTTTCCCCAGACTGCTTTAAATTCGAACGATTCCTGGCGATATTTTGATAGGTAACTAACGATAGATTTCAATTATTATCGAAATACTTAAACAGCTTGAGAGCTAACATTCCGTTTTTATTGCATTTTATTTATTGATTATATAAGATTTATTTTTTACGAATTACTTGGAAGATGTGTTCAACGACCTTTTGTAAATCATTGAAATCGAAACCTTATAGGTCAATTATAAATAAGCTTTCAATGAGTAATTGGAAAAGAATACTTGTTATTATTGCTTCTTTGCTAAGAATTGTTTGTTTGCAACTATGTTTGGATTAAGATCGAATGAAATTGGGACAGAAAATATTGCAGTCAACATGTCTCTAACATTTACAAGCTCATTATTCGCATATTTCTTTGTTGGAAATTGTTTATTTGCAACTAATCTTATGTTTGGTTTAAGATCGAATTTAATTGGGACAGAAAATATTACAGTCAGGCGAAAAATCAACATGTCTCCAATATTTACAGGCTGATAATACGTACATATGTTGCTTTGTTGGAAACTGTTTATTTGCAACTAATCGTATGTTTGAGTGGACAGAAAATATTACAGTCAGGCGAATAACCATCATGTCTCTCCAATATTTACAAGCTGATTATACGCATATTTCTTTGTTGGAAATTGTTAATTACTAAATAATTGATAAACCAAAGGGGGTTCTTACATATAGTATTCTTGTTGATTCGTTTAATTTATTTTGAAACCCGAAAATTATTATCTTGTTCTTTATTTGTATTCACTTTGTGTTATTCCTTAGCCAAAATAATTACAAAAACCGGTTGTCTTTGGTTAAATATAGATTAGGTTTTTGGAAAAGTATTTGTGAATTTCATGGAACTGAAAGTAAAGTCCCCGAACATAAAACTCGTTACTCACCATCTTGTTACATAAAGTCCCCCAAGTGGAACCCCCAAAACTCATTCAGATTCCCCTCTCAATCCCTTCCAGAAACTGCCAAATGTGGGATCCTATGTCCGCATGATCGCCGCCGATGGCAAGAGCCTGCGCGACGTGCTGACCGCCAAGGTGCCCCAGGAGCAGGAGCGCGTGAAGAACTTCCGCAAGCAGCATGGCGCCACCAAGATGGGCGACACGACCATCGACATGATGTACGGCGGCATGCGCGGCATCAAGGCCCTGGTCACCGAGACCTCGGTGCTGGATGCGGACGAGGGTATCCGCTTCCGCGGCCTCTCCATTCCCGAGTGCCAACAGGTCCTGCCCGCCGCTGATGGTGGCACCGAGCCCCTGCCCGAGGGTCTCTTCTGGCTTCTGCTGACCGGCGAGGTGCCCACCAAGTCCCAGGTGCAACAGCTGTCCCGCGAGTGGGCCGACCGGGCTGCCCTGCCCCAGCATGTGGTCACCATGTTGAACAACATGCCCACCACCCTGCACCCGATGTCGCAGTTCGCCGCCGCCGTCACCGCGCTGAACCACGACAGCAAGTTTGCCAAGGCCTACTCAGATGGTGTGCACAAGAGCAAGTACTGGGAGTACGTCTACGAGGACAGCATGGATCTGATTGCCAAGCTGCCCGTGGTTGCGGCCACCATCTACTGCAACACCTATCGCGGCGGCAAGGGCTCCCGTTCGATCGACTCCAACCTGGATTGGTCCGCGAACTTCGTGAAGATGCTCGGCTACGACAATGCCCCCTTCACCGAGCTGATGCGTCTCTATCTGACCATCCACAGTGACCACGAGGGTGGCAACGTGTCCGCCCACACCGTTCATTTGGTGGGCTCGGCCCTCAGCGATCCCTACCTCTCCTTCGCCGCCGGCCTGAACGGTCTGGCTGGTCCCCTGCACGGCCTGGCCAACCAGGAGGTGCTCGTGTGGCTGCGCAAGCTGCAGAAGGAGGCTGGCAACAACCCCTCGGAGGAGCAGCTCAAGGAGTACATCTGGAAGACCCTCAAGTCCGGCCAGGTAAGGGTTTTCCTATGCATATATATTATAAATCCTTGTAAAGTCTGCCAAGTTAGGAGAAGGCAAAAGCTAATTGTAAACGATGCAGCGACTGCATATTCAAGTATTATAAAACGAATAATAAAAATAGATCTTAACTTAAGCTGATGTATAATAATCTAAAAAAAAAGGCATAAATATGATCTATTTACGTATTGAATGATCTTACTATCAGCACAATCAAAAAAACACCTATTATTAAATATTACATCATAGATTTCCTTTATTAATAATATGTCTAAACTTAGCCTAACTGTTATCAAAGCTTACATAATTTAACATGATTATTAGAATATTCACTTGATATTTTTATATTTTCTTTGTTTTAATTTCACTTTTAAAAATGTTTAACCTTACTTATTCATTTTAATCATTTTATATAATGCAGACCACAGATATGCTTATATGATGAGCAAACAAACGCAAGAGAACTCATTCAAAAAAAAAATAATGACCATAAATTTAGCTTTAGCTTTTCTATATGTTTTCGTTGAGCATTTCTGTTGGCATGAATAAATTAGTATTTTTGGATCCGCCTTAAAGAGTCAGTTTTTATGATCAAAACAAATTTGGACCAGCTTCAAAATGTTGTTGCATTTGAAATTTTTGGTATAAGGTGCAATAACTTAAATAAAATAATTAAATTAATTAATTATAATTGAATTAAAGTTCTAAAATGTGATGAAGCTACCAGTAATAAATTAATAATGTAATAAGATCAATACAAAACAAATAGAAAGGAGACTTAGAAATGCCACATAGTTGTTTTCGATTACGAAGCTTTAAGTAGCGATAGCCGAGATGTAACAAATACTAAAACCAAATCCATTTGGCAATTTTCCAGGTGGTTCCCGGCTATGGACATGCCGTGCTCCGCAAGACCGATCCCCGCTACACCTGCCAGCGCGAGTTCGCGTTGAAGCACCTGCCCGATGACGAGACCTTCCAGCTGGTGTCCAAGATCTACAAGGTGGTGCCCCCAATTCTGACCGAGACCGGCAAGGTGAAGAACCCCTGGCCCAATGTAGATGCCCATTCCGGTGTGCTGCTGCAGTACTACGGCATGAAGGAGATGAACTACTACACGGTGCTCTTCGGCGTGTCCCGCGCCCTCGGCGTCCTGGCCTCCCTCGTTTGGGATCGTGCCCTCGGCCTGCCCATCGAGCGCCCCAAGTCGTTCTCCACCGATCTGCTGGTCAAGATGGTCCAGAAGTAAGCCACAACTGGTCGTCGAGCGGGAGGAGCTGGAGTTCAATCTTTTATAGCCAGAGGATGTTGAATGGACGAAGGACGAAGGATGCAGAAGCTGTAGATTGTAATAGACGAGGGACGAGGTAGAGCGAGCGAGAGAGAGAGAGTGATTCGATTCGATTCGATAGGATTGGATTGGATTAGGATTGGATATCGATATGACGACGCTGATATTGAGAGAGTTGGATATGTGTAGTTGAGGAGAACAGCAACCAAATACGAACCAATAGGACAAAATAAAACCAGAAGAAAACTGCAACACACTGCAACCGCAAAACAATAAGTTGGAAATAAGGCCGAAACTTATTTTTAGTAGTAAAATAATTAACGAAAAGAAACCAACAAGCAAACACTTAATTAATTGTTTAAGCTATATATATATATATATACATATATATATATACGATTGACTATATATATAGGGACAGGCAGAGAGAGAAAATTGTTTGCGCCTATTGTTTATGTTCAGCATTTCCCCACACCCACACCCACGCCCAAAACAACCGCCCAACCTCCCACGTTCCCCCCACTCTTTATTTAGTTTGTTATGTTTTCATCTTAGCCGATCGACTAACCACGACCTTAATGCTTCATCCCCAACAACGCCCGACCCACCAGCACCACCCCGCCTAAAAACCTAAAAAAAATTACTAACTTGATAACATTTTACTTTTAATTTAACTATAATTTATTATGCAAACAAGATACAAACGAGAAATACAATACAAAAAACAAGTGTAAAGAAACCAACAAAAACATTTAAAAAAAAACTCAATAAAAAAACAGAACAATAAATAATATAATGCATAGAGAGTAGTTATTGCCAACTCCACCAGTGGAATCTGCAAAAAAGCGTTCGTTCATTGCCGTGCAAGTGTATTCGAGAAAGCAACCTCACAATAATAAACCTTAGCAAACTTGAATCGAAGAGCGTGTGTCCATTTTCAGAGCGAAAGGGTTGAAAGGTGCGAAAAGTCGGAAAATCGAAGATCGTTTAAATGTCACTGCCAGTGTGACCGAAGGCCTGGCCCTGGCACTGCCGGTGTGACCAAAGCTGCAAATGACGCATGGACTAGTCGCTAGTCACGTAATTTCAATAGGTGACGAATCTTAATACATATAAAACTATTTCCGAGTATTTTCGCATATATGTTACTATGGTAACGAAAGTTTCTTAGCTTTCGGGGCTTGAAGGTCAGTTTTCACCAGGCTCTTCACTTAGATGTTTTTCAATATAACTGGAAATGTGCAAATTTATTATTAAATTAAGCATATATACTCGGAAAGAAATAAATTTAACATTTCTCATACAATACACCGAAAAGTTTCTTATTTTGGCAGAATTGGTTTATAAAATATTTATAGTTTTTAATTTGGTTACACATGCATATATGGTTGGTTAACTGAATACGGGGCAATAAAATGCTGACTACGGGGGTAACTTAATGAGACATAAAATAACAAAATATGATAATACAAATAAATATATAAAAAAAGTTCGGATGAGGGATTATCGCTGATTCCGTGGGTCGATAAACTCCTCCTCCGGCATTGGTGGCAGCCCCTCCGTGAATGTGGCATTGCTACAATTTGGGACACCATTCCTGCACCGAACACAGGGCCCCAAAAGGCGGAGCATTCGGCGGCCCAGGGTGCTCCTTTTTGTTCTTAAATGGTCATGTGTTTGTCGGTGGGACGGCGACATCGACTGGACTAGCAGCTGCGCCTGGCTATCGTTAAAGCTCTGATTTTGAGTCGTGTCCAGACTTTGAAATTGGCTGAGATTGATGCGCAGCACCTCGACAGCCCTGCTGTTACGCTTGTCAAAGAAGTAGATGCCCCCGCGATCCGCCTGGTGACCCCACCGCCTGGAGGAGGCCCGCTCCTCCTTGTGACCCTCCACCTCGATGGCCGAATCGTTGCTGCTCGGCTGACTGGTCTCCGAGTTGTTGGGCGCCGGTTCTCTTCTGGCCAGTTCCCGAGATGAGGAGTCTCCTCGAACCTCGTCTTTAACATGGAACGAAAAAATTATTCATCATTAAGATTACATAAACGATGGTAAACATAAACTTATTAAAAAGGCAAGTAGAGCCCACTTAAGCTTCGTTTATGCTAAAGAATTCGCGGCAAATTTTGTGCATTTTAAGAATAAACATGTATTCAAAGTGAAATAATAAATATATGATGGTATTAAAGAACCTATTTGAATTGGAAATCCAAAAATGCGAAAGTCCATTTTAGTTTTGTTTTATGCTGAAGAATTCGCGTTTTAGTTTGTATTCATGAGTGTATGCAATCAAGAACAAAACATGTAAACGACTGTGACTTTGCTGATCCTCACCGTTTCCGCTGCCATCTGCTTCTATGATGACGCTGCTTAAGTCCAGAGATTGTGGCTGAATGGCCATTTTGGAGCGTCCGGGATTCTGTTGAATTCGAACTGGAGGCGTCACACTGAGCAGGGCCATCTCAATGGAGCCATCGCTGCTGTTGAAGGTCAGGTTGCCCATGGAATGGGGATGGGTCGTGGTCAGGGCCAAGGCATTTCCGGTGGCGGAGGAGCAGGTGGCCGCCAAGAAGTCCGTTTGAGTGGCCCTTTCAATGCCTGTCGGCAGCCAGGAGTTCAAGGACCTCAGAGAGTGGCTCTGGAGGCGGCTCAGCTTCTGATGGCAATCGCTTAGCTCGGTGCGCAGTGTCTCAAAGTTGTGCTTCATCTGAAGCATATCGGCCATTTTATTGTCTAGGCGGCCCTGCACATAGTCGTTGTACGCCTGGAGGCGCCCCTTGTCCTGCTGCAGGCGCTCCTTGTCCTGCTGCAGGCTCTCCTTCTCCTGCTGCAGAGTCTCGACCTTGGCCAGCAGACGTTCACAGCTGCAGCTCGAATTGGAGTAGGAGGAGTGGGAGGAGTTATCCATCTTGGGCAGCTCGTCCTCCACCTTAAAATGACCTTCGGTCCGACGCGAATTGGGCGTCAGGTTTTCCGGCATGGAGCTGTGCCGGTAAAATCCCATGCGCGACGCACTGCGTCGCTTCTGATCCTGGGCCTGGATTTCCGCTATGTATTGGGCCACCTTGCTGGTCACGTGCCTATAGCGGCGCTTCGTGTACGCAGAGTGGATGTCCTGGTAGGACACAGCCTTGTTGCTGCGTCCGTTGTTGATTACGGCACAGCCTGGAATCAAAAGATATGGTCAATATATGTCGGCACTAAATTCAAAAACAACTATAAAATACTAAAATATCGGAATTTAATTTAATTAATTTATAATTTTTATTTCTCATATTATGAAATTAATGAAATCTGGTAACAAAAGACAAGGTTCAAAACCCATAGCTGACCAATAAAGTTTTTTACGGTTAATATATACATTATTAATAAGTATTTGATAATAAAACGAAAATGGGTTCAAATCCGACAGCTTAGCAAGGAACTTTACAAATCAATAATCGAAATTTTAGATTTACAATATTGTACGTTACTTGTTTATTAATTTTAGTAGTATCAAGAAGAAAATATATTTAAAATCATTTATGTTCAAAGTATTGCAAACAATTTTTTCCGGTGTTGATATATGTACATACATAAGTAACCAAGTTTAAAGTGGATTGTTCAGGGGTCACTCACCTTCATCGCCATCATCATCCTCCTCATCCTCCTGATCGCGGCCCACAGGATCGCTGACACAAGTTTTTGCACTTTTGTTGGCCACATCCGCATCCCCATCCCCATCCCCATCCGCATGGTCGTAGCAGATTTCAAAAAATGGCGCCGGATCCCGCTCGAAGGCCGCCGGCTGATGATGCTCCGAAAACAAGTTGCTCCTAGCACCCAGACTACTCACATTGTTTAACTGGTCAAACAGCTCGTCCGCCGGGAAACTCTCGTCCTGGAGACTCATCCTTTGACTCTCAAAACGGACAAAAAGGGACAAAAATAATTAAACACGAGACAAAAGCACAAAGTTTGAATGACAAATGGATTCTTGTTGGAAGGGCGCCGTTATTTCTTGGCTAATTGGGAAGTGCACGGGGTGACCATCAAAAAAACTGGCTTGTCATATGGTAACACTACGACAATAATTGATGTTTTTAATTAAAATATGTTTAAACATATAAAAAAAAAAGAGATTCGAATCGTGAGATCTCCTTTTTTATTTTTAAGCAATCAGCGATTTATATAAGAAAATGTTAGGCACTAAAACTTTTCAGATCAGTTAGCTACTTACATATATACTATTATTTGACACTGCAAAATAGTAAATATTTAAATTTTCGAATTAAAACAAATTAAAATTTTCAAATTTGGTTTTTACGTTTGCAATTACATACCAAATCTCCATATTTTTGAATGGCAAGAAAATATACCAAATTAAGAAGTAAGACAAAATGCGCTAAAGCCTGAGGCAAGCAAGCAGCAAAATCGTCGGTCACACTTGACGTTACATCATGTGCATTTTTAAAGGCAAAATTAACTAAATTTCGTGGAATCACCTTAAAATAGCATTAAAAGCTCGATTAGGTCGAGCAACAGGGTTCCAAGGGTCGAGCGGCGGAAATGTGCGCTTATTGGAAGTTCGAGCAACGCTTTCCACGCATTTCCAACTGAAAACGCAGCAGACGAGGTGCAACAACAACAAAACACCGGAGAGGAAAATAAATATAAATATAAAACAAATACAAATATGAGCGAGAGTGGCAACAATCAGGTTAGTTGACAAAGCGATAGAGAGCGAGGGGAGGGGAAGACTAAACTTTATCAATTCGATTTACGCACACAACTGTAAGTTGTCAAAAAACAAAAAACTTAAGATTATATTGCTTTTTGCCTGTATTTGTTGCAGCGCAATTGGACCACGTGTGTGTGTGTGCAATTTGCGTTGCGGTATTTTCCTTTTCGCCACCACAGTGCACACTCAAAATAGTGGACTAATTAAAATTCTAAAAAAGTTCCAATTGAAATTACGTTCTCACAAAGCTCAATAAACACTAAAACCCTCTTGAATTGGGAAACATTAAATCGAATCCACGCATTAAAATATGGCTTTATGCTTGAATTAAATAAACATTTGTTTTTAAAACATGTGGAATATTACTTGGATGCATCAATAATATCTTCATTTCTTAAAAACTTTTACATTTTACAAATGTAGTAGTAGTAATGTAGCATATATTTACTAAAATGTAAAGAAATCTCTAAAACTGTATTTCCCAAAAAAGGAACATTTTTAATTTCGAACGAAAATATTAAATATATGAATGACCACCTTTAATGAGCGTGCACTGTATTATCCATTATATTTTTCCTTTCATTTTGCCTTTGATGTCATAATTTTTCATTTAATTTCGTTTCAGTTTTGTGACGTTGATTTTTGAGCAAAGACCCCAAATAGCAAAACACACAAGAAACAGATATTTCAGTTTTGAGTTTTTGGTGGAGGAGGAGCGAACCCGAATCCCTAGGCTGCATACCTTTTGTTTTGTATCGCAATTCTCTTCTTCCCCATAAAAAAACGAACCGAACCCATCTACCATAAAACCAATCGAATCTTGAACCGGATCCCGAAATGGCGGCCTACTTGAACCGCACCATCTCGCTGGTGACCGGGCAAACGGGACCCGCCCACGACGACGACGACCGTCACGCCTCCTCGACGGATACGGTGGACAAATCCTTATCCCGACTCAACTCATCGCTGCAACCATCGGGCTCCACGGCGTCCGCCAATCTGCTCCCTGAATCGCGGCTCTATCAATCCAACGACAAATCGCCGCTCCAGATCTTCGTGCGCGCCAAAAAGAAGATCAACGACATTTATGGGGAGATCGAGGAGTACGTCCATGAGACGACCACGTTCATCAATGGTGAGTTTACTGGGGGGTTAACCTCATAGCAAATAGGGTCCTTCTACCGTTTTCTGTATGTAAACTCATTAATTTAATTTTACTCTGTAAAAGCCATCAGCACACATCCTAAATAGTGGGTTATGAAGTAGTAAGGAATATGATGAAATAGTGTATCTTATCTAAGCATAGTGTAGATACCTTTTTTGGCGAAATTCACTGTGAGCTAAGTTTTAATAGTATTACTTTTTTCAGCCTTGCATGCAGAGGCGGAGATCGTAGACAAGGCGGAGCGGGAGCTGTTCGAGAGCTATGTGCACAAGGTGGCCGGAATCCGCGAGGTTCTGCAGCGAGATCACATGAAGGTGGCCTTCTTTGGGCGCACCTCAAACGGCAAGAGCTCGGTGATCAACGCCATGTTGCGCGAAAAGATCCTCCCCAGCGGAATTGGGCACACCACCAATTGCTTTTGCCAAGTGGAGGGCAGCAACGGTGGCGAGGCGTATCTCATGAAGGAGGGATCCGATGAGAAGCTCAATGTGGTGGTAAGTCGGATCCCCAGCTCGTGTGTAAACACCTCGAATTAATTATCGCTTTCGACCGTAGAATATCAAACAACTGGCGAATGCCTTGTGCCAGGAGAAGCTCTGCGAGAGCAGTTTGGTTCGCATCTTTTGGCCCAGAGAACGCTGCAGCCTACTGCGCGACGATGTCGTCTTTGTGGACTCTCCCGGCGTGGATGTGTCGGCCAACTTGGACGACTGGATCGACAATCATTGCCTCAACGCTGATGTCTTTGTGCTGGTCCTCAATGCCGAGTCCACGATGACGCGTGCGGAGAAGCAGTTCTTTCACACCGTTTCCCAGAAACTGAGCAAGCCGAACATCTTTATTCTGAACAACCGCTGGGATGCCTCGGCCAACGAGCCCGAGTGCCAGGAGTCGGTACGGTCTTTGGGGAAACCCCTTTAGTTAGTCTCTAGTCTCTTCTAGACCCTGCATTATCATTACGTGATAAACGAATCATTGCCATCACTGTATCATGTGACTTGAAATCAAATAGAGTTTAAAAACGATGCAAAGATTCGGTTGCAAGCAGGGCTCTCTGTATATATCTCTCTATATATTTCTGACCACTTTGTATGCCTGTTGTGTCTCTATTGTTGATGTGTGTCTTTTATTTTTATTTATTACCCAACCAAACAACCAACCAACTATCCACTGTAATCAACGCCAGGAACTGGCTAAGGTAATGAATGAGCTAGACCCAGTATAATGAACTGCTTCATTGGCCCCCGAATACCCAATCCAATCCACTTCAGTTTCAAAAAACCACTTCGGCTATAGCCGATGAAAATTCTTGTTTACTTTCCCGTTTTGCCTAATTAGTTGCCCTGACCCTAAAATAACGAATACGTATACTTTCTTATGGGATAATTTTAATCAATTGATAGGTTAAGTCCCAGCACACGGAACGCTGCATCGATTTCCTCACCAAGGAGCTGAAGGTGAGCAACGAGAAGGAGGCCGCTGAGAGAGTTTTCTTCGTTTCTGCAAGGGAAACGCTGCAGGCGCGCATCGAGGAGGCCAAGGGCAATCCGCCGCATATGGGTGCCATTGCCGAGGGATTCCAGATACGCTACTTTGAGTTCCAGGACTTTGAGCGCAAGTTCGAGGAGTGCATCTCGCAGAGTGCCGTAAAAACCAAGTTTCAGCAGCACAGTTCGCGTGGCAAGAGTGTTTCCGGGGACATGAAAAAGATGCTGGACGACATTTACGAGCGGATCACCATATTCCGTAATCTAAAGCAGGACCAAAAGAATCTGCTCACCGAACGCATTCAGGGGACCGAGACGCAGATGATGCAGGTCACGCGCGAAATGAAGATGAAAATCCACAACATGGTTGAGGAGGTGGAGGAAAAGGTGTCGAAGGCTCTGAACGAGGAGATCTGGCGTCTGGGAGTGCTCATTGACGAATTCAACATGCCCTTCCATCCAGAGCGTTTGGTTTTGAACATTTACAAGAAGGAACTGAATGCCCATGTGGAGAGCGGCTTGGGCAGCAACCTGCGTGCCCGCCTCTCCATGGCTCTGGCCATGAACGTGGAGTCCGCCCAGACGGAGATGACCGACCGCATGCACGCCCTGGTGCCCAACGAGCAGCTCCTGGCCACCAGCACCAAGATGGTGGTGCGCACGCAGCCCTTCGAGATGTTGTACTCGCTGAACTGCCAGAACCTCTGCGCCGACTTCCAGGAGGACCTGGAGTTCAAGTTCAGCTGGGGCATTGCGGCGATGATCCAGCGTTTCACAGGGAAGGTTCGTGAGCGCAGCAAGAAGGGTCAGCCGGCGCTGGTCAACCGACAGAGCAGTATTGGAGTAAGTTTCTGGGTCGGGAGGATGTGGTTAACCTCTATAATTTCATTTTAATCCCCATTTACAGCACAGCGTATCGACGCCCGCCACCACGCCGGTGGAGGCCACTCCTGTGTGCCTGCTCCCCGCTCCTGTAGTGGCTGGCATTACACCTGAACAGCTGTCGCTGATCTCACGCTTTGCGGTGTCCTCCATTGGATCCCAGGGCACCGTTGGCGGACTCGTCGTCGCCGGCATCGTAAGTGTCCTTACTCTGACGTTCGCTCTACGCCTCTTGTGCTGACAAATGCCCAAGCAGGTGCTATTGAATAGCTATGTGCTGAACACTCACCACTTGCAGATGCTGAAAACGATTGGGTGGCGCGTCCTGGTGGGCGTGGGCGCCCTCTATGGCTGCATCTACCTGTACGAGCGCCTTTCGTGGACCAATTCCGCCAAGGAGCGCACCTTCAAGGGTCAGTACGTGCGCCATGCCACCAAGAAGCTCAAGATGATCGTCGACCTCACCTCGGCCAATTGCAGCCACCAAGTTCAGCAGTAAGTAATTTTAATTTTGTAATTAATTTTTTTAATTTGAACCTTTTAGGATATTTGTTAATTTAATGATAGTTTAATCCTAATATATTTAATTATACCTACGTTTTTGGCCTTCCATTGAACTGTTTAATGATGCAATATGTTTTCTTCTATCTAGGGAACTTTCGAGCACCTTTGCCAGATTGTGCCGCACCGTTGACACCGCCACCACGGACATGAACGACGAGCTGAAGACGCTGGACTCGCAGCTCAACATCCTGGAGGCGAACCAGAAGCAGCTGAAGTTGCTCCGCAACAAGGCCAACTATATTCAGAACGAGCTGGACATCTTCGAGCATAACTATATATCGCCGCAATAGGGTGGGGAACTGTGAAACACGAGGAATCCTATGCGATCTAAAGCTTTAAAGTGGGCTCACAAGGAATTCGGATAAGGAAAACACTAACAAGCAAATGGGAAATCATAGAAATCAAGGAAAACCAAACACCCAAACGACTACAACAACAATAATTGACTATGTTTTTGTTGCTCAACTCTCAGTTTTTTTTCTTTTTTTATATAAATGCATGATTGAGCCAATCGATTGGTAAATCTTTATTCTCTTTCGTTCAAAAAAATTGTTGATGAGAATTATTTTAATTCCTAACTTTTTAACACTACTGCTGGTGTGATTATTTTGTTTTTTTGATAATTGTTGACCCCGAAACATAACATACATACATAGAAATATCCGAACACACTGTGAACATGGCCGGGTGCCATGGAAATCCAAGTTAAGATGAATTATATTACATGCCCCCTATAAAGCGTATGCCACTTATTTACCTTACCTTCTAATAGAAAGTCTTGTAATTATACATATTGTTTTTGAATTGGATGTTAGAATAATGAAATGGCTCTTTGGGGTAATGCAAACATAATATACAAATTTGTTGATGTTGCAAAACAGATGAATGATTCATGATCGAAAACGAAACGAAATAAAAGATATTTATGTAAGAAGTAATTGTTGACTTAATTTGCTGGTAGGGGCGAAAAAGTAAAATAATTGTACTTTTTTACATGCAGCACCTCGAAAGAGAAAGAGATGGAGGATGGACTTTCAAAGAAGGATTCTATTGGCCCGAAAATGATCCTTTTCAATTAAATTGAGCTTAATAATGTAAATCATGCTTTTACTATGATGTTTTTGAAATGTGTTTAGAGTGCTTTAATGATTTTATAACTATTTTTTAATTATGAAATTTTAGGGAAAAGTAACTAAAGTTTCCTGTAGCAAATAAAAATGGGTTGAAATTATAAAACCACAATCCCTTTAAGCAGTAATTTCAATACAAATATTAGATAATTATTTTACCTTTCTATACTAAACCCAATATTTATCGCCCATTGATTGCCGACAACGCATTTCAAAATTGTCTTTTTTCTTTTAATCGTATCGTTTTGATCGGGATCACACATTTGGTTATTCTTAGTTCTTGTTGTGCCACTTATTTTCTTCAAAGCATTATTAATACAAAATGTACAAAATATATAGTTCGTGTGTTGTTCACTGAAATAAATAAGTTTGGAATACAAAATATAGTGAAATACAAAATATAGTGAATCATATAAAGGCTTGCATCTGTAAATGTCTCTAGCTGCTCCAGCATCCATAATCAGTAAATACAATACTTGGATATACTTCTTAAACAAATCGAATCTATACTTTTTTTTTGGTGTTGCACTTTCACTTGCCGAAAACAAATAACAAAAGGTTAAACGTTGATCTTACTAAATAGATATGTGTTTGCCATACGAAAAGGTGTGTGTTTCTGTTTTGAGTGTTTGGTGTGGATGTTCTGAGTTGAAGGCGTTTAAAGGTATACAAATGGATCAGTCGAAGGCTGCTCTCCGCTGCTCCACAAGCGTAGATGATTATTTGCCACGATGCCAAAACAGTGGGCGGATCGTATTGGATCGGTATGGTATGGTATGGTATCGTACGTATCACACGGGGAATTGCATCGTTTTAGAGGAAGTAAGGCGTTGTGTTCTGCTTGGGTATCACCCGTTCTGCATCCGGTACCGCAAGAAAGATCTTCGTCTGCCTTTGCTGCGCCGTTTCAAAGCTCAGGATCGCAGCCACATTCCCACATCGATAGCAATAGTTCGGTGCCGACCACACGGTCACCAGTTTGCCCTCGAACATGTACTTGATGCCCTCGTTGACCAGCTGATGCGCCCGGCAGATCAGGTCCAAGTTGTTGATCGCCATGAAATCCTTGGTCACATTGTGGCCAAAAAGCCAGCCGGCTCCACGCGGACTCTGGCCCCAGTACTCCATGTCCTCGGGATCGGACCACACCAGATCGCAGAAGGCCCCCTTGTACGGTATCTCACCATTGCGCTCGATCGTCCGGATCTGATCCAAGGTTATTATCTCGGGACTCAGGCCGCCGTGCACGCACAGTACCTCCTCGTCGATGATGGCGGCGATGGTGAGCAGGTCGAAGACCTTGCAGCAGTACTTCCATCCGTTGGCATTGCCGTACTTGCTGAAGCACTCGTCGAAGAAGCCGTACACCTTGGTGATCTGCCGCGTCTCGTGGTTGCCCCTCAGCAGGGTGATCCTGCTGGGATAGCGGGCCTTCAGGGTCAACAGTCTGGTGAAGGTTTCTAGCGAGTAATAGCCCCGATCCACAAAGTCACCCATGAATATATAGTTGGTGTCCGGCACTTGGCCTCCCGTTCGGAACAGCTGCTCCAGGTCGTAGAACTGGACAGGGGGATAAGCCGGATTAGTGGGCACTTCGGATAACCACAGGGACAATGCTCACCTGGCCGTGGATGTCGCCGCAAACGGTGACGGGCGTGCTCACGGGCAGGATGTTCGTCTCTTCCAGCAGGATGTCGCACACCATCTCGCAAAGCTTCTTCAGCTCATTCTCCGGCAGGTACTTGCACTCCTTCACTACCTCTATCCATTTGTCCACATCGCCCATGCTGACTGTATTATAATCCACTTCCTCTCCACCAAAATATTATAAATAATATAATTACTATTTGTCCACCTCTAGCTGGCAGTAAACTATGTCGATATTCGCACCTCATGATATCGATTCCCCGACAATATCGATAGGTCGAAATGAATTTAAAATATTTTTTGATTTTAATTTAATTACATTTTTCATTTATTTGTAATATCATTTATAAATTTAAAAATATTTATCTATTATCAATATCCATATATAACTATAAAAACCCCGTTGATTTCAAAAAATGAATTTTGTTTGCCAATTTTCGCAATTTTTTTGCTGAAAATAATTTTTTTTAGCGTTGACTGCCACTTGATTTTAAATTTTATAGCGAATTTAACGAGGTATAACATAACAGCATTGGACTATTATTTCCAAGGGTTTTGATTAAAAATCCCATTTTTTCAATTGGTTTTTGTACTTTTTATTGAATAAAATTTAAAATTGATGGGTATGGAAAACAAGACTAAATATGAAAGGTCACTGAAATTACTTTACTTAACTTTATATTGTATTAGATAAATGCAAACTTCTTTAGAGAACATTTCTGGATTTGAAAAAGCCCGCGGTTAGAGTGTGTGACCAGCTGACAGGTCGTGTTTAGCTGTATTTCATTCTAACGTCGAGCACCCGTTGCGGCCACACTGGCAAATAAAAAAAAACAAGACGTCGTCATTCGCGTTGGAATTCCAACAAAATAGTTAAGTTTTCCTTTTGTTAAACAACCGTCGAAAAGCCAACCAGTAAGCCAGCGACGACTGCCTGGATTTCGGAGCAAGTCAGCCAGCATAAATGTGAGTAATGTCGGAGATTCCCGCCCCCAGAGTTCGCGATTCGGGTGTTTTTATGAATGCCGCTGTGTGTGGAGCATTAGTCATGCCCAGAAATTCGATTTTGCTCGCGAACTGCGTCACCGCAGGACCCTGAAACCGAAATCGGAGTTACCACTGCCCCCGGGATTGGGTAACCATTATATTCGATTTTCCACGCTCCCAGTGGGAGTACGGTATCGGGTAGCAAGAGGAAGCAGAAGCCTGGGTTTTCGCCCTTAATTGGAGGCCAAATCCCGATGGGGAGGGGCCAATAACACCTCGTATTATGTTGTCTATACAAGCTATAATGCCTACAAACTTGGAATCTATCCCATCCAAAATATTTGCATCTGAATAATATAAATATCAGTTGGTTCCTAGGGATATAGGCCAAGTATAGATCGGACCTCAGTCTTTTTATAAAAGTCGACCTTGCAACTATAACTCAAGTAATAGTTGTAATATTTATAAAGACAGGATATACATCCTGAACATTAACTACAATTTAAACATTGCATTAATCAATATACCTACCAATTTATTCTTCGTAAACAAACATATCAACTCCGTTCAATAGCTTAAATCCTTTATATCCTTAAACTAATAATTCAATTCGATATAGTTGAATTAAGGATTTATTGTATGCAAGCTTACAGTCGATATGTGATCAAATTAAAACTGCATTGACGTTGCAATCAATTATTATTTACTACCGAAATTTAAAAATGTAACCCGAAAATAATTCCACAAAATATACACTTGCCAACGCTTTTATATATTAGTTTATATTTGGAGTGATATCATTGCTGTAAGGGCGTTTTAAAGTAAAGTAATTGAAGATTTATGTTTTAATTGGGACACCATTTTCCCTTTCCAGCAACATGGCAGCCGGAACCACACTACAGAAGGCCATCGATTTGGTGACCAAGGCCACCGAGGAGGATAGAAACAAGAACTACGCGGAGGCATTGCGTCTTTATGAACACGGAGTGGAGTACTTCCTGCACACCATCAAATGTAAGTGCTTCTTCAGGAAAGAAAGTACATTTAAAGTCTCAGCGACATTGTACATTTTCATATTCTCAAGACGCTATTTTAATGAGAACCTTAGAAATTACTTTCCAACATATGTATTTTGCAGTCAACTTTTATAATCAATTAGTAAAATATTAATTAAATATTTGGCTCCTCCCTTAACAGATGAGGCGCAGGGCGAGAAGGCCAAGGACTCGATACGGGCCAAGTGCCTGCAGTATTTGGACCGGGCCGAGAAGCTCAAGGAGTACCTGAAGAAGGGCAAGAAGAAACCGATCAAGGAGGGCGGCGAGTCGAGCGCCAAGGACGACAAGGACAAGAAGAGCGACAGCGACGATGAGGACGGTGACGATCCCGAGAAGAAGAAGCTGCAGAGCAAGCTGGAGGATGCCATTGTCATAGAGAAGCCGAAGGTCCAGTGGTCCGATGTCGCCGGCCTAGATGCCGCCAAGGAGGCACTGAAGGAGGCCGTTATCCTGCCGATTAAATTCCCGCAGCTGTTCACCGGCAAGCGTATACCATGGAAGGGCATTCTCCTGTTCGGACCTCCCGGTACTGGTAAATCGTATCTGGCCAAGGCCGTCGCCACGGAAGCCAATCGCTCCACATTCTTCTCGGTGTCCAGCTCCGATCTGATGTCCAAGTGGCTGGGCGAGTCTGAAAAGCTGGTCAAGAATCTCTTCGAGCTGGCCCGCCAGCACAAGCCCTCGATCATCTTCATCGACGAAATCGATTCGATGTGCTCGGCGAGATCGGACAACGAGAACGACAGCGTCCGGCGCATCAAGACCGAGTTTCTGGTGCAAATGCAGGGCGTGGGCAATGACACCGATGGCATCCTCGTTCTTGGAGCCACCAACATACCCTGGGTCCTCGACTCGGCCATCCGTCGGCGATTCGAGAAGCGCATCTACATTCCGCTGCCGGAGGCGCACGCCCGACTAATCATGTTCAAGATCCATCTGGGCAACACCACGCACGTGCTCACCGAGCAGGATCTCAAGGAGTTGGCCGGCAAAACCGAGGGGTATATAACCTGACATTTTCATTTTGGTGGCCTGACTTATGTGGCTATAGGTTGCAATTTATTCCCACATACAATCAATCCACCTTGCCCGCTATTCATATTTAGAACTTCAAACTAACTGATTGTATTCTCTGTGTTGCAGCTACTCTGGCGCGGATATATCGATCGTGGTGCGCGATGCCCTGATGGAGCCTGTGCGCAAGGTGCAGACCGCCACACATTTCAAGCGGGTGTCAGGTCCGAGTCCCACTAACAAGGATGAGACTGTCGACGATTTGCTGGTTCCGTGCTCACCGGGCGACCAGGGCGCCGTCGAGATGAACTGGATGGATGTGCCCAGCGACAAGCTCTTCGAACCGCCTGTGACCATGGTAAGGATTTTGAATTTTTCTACATTTCTCCAAGTACTATTTTTGCTATCCTATTTTTGTAGCGCGACATGCTGAAGTCCTTGTCCCGCACGAAACCCACTGTCAACGAAGACGATCTGACAAAGCTGCGCAAATTCACAGAGGACTTCGGCCAGGAGGGCTAGACACACGATCCCCGCCAGAAACCGTCAGCACCACCAGCTAATTCTAATTGTTGCCTATTGCATAAATTCAAACACGTTTTACTTCTGGCTCTCCTTAAACATTTTTTTTTATTTTATATATATAATATGTATACATACGATATATGGTTAAATTGTAATTTGAATGCGTCGTGCGATTGCTAAGGAGACAACGGAGATGCAGTGAGCAGTGAGAAGAGGTTGGGATTGTTGTAATCACAAAGTCAATGTATTTTTGTACTCTTAATGTTAAGTGATAGAAGAAACCCGAAATCCAAACCGAATGCAATATGTGTATCTACCGTTGCGGTTGCGCAACGTATTTGCCTTTCGGACTTGCCACGGACACCTAACCAGATCGCATCAAGAGGAGGAGAAGGACGGAGTAGTAGCAGATAGAGGAGTTTTAGCGCAGCCGAGCAAACCTATTTAAAATGTAACGTACCAGAAATAAAAGCGAAAATTGTATACAATACCGACATCCCGAGAATGCCAATTGCCAATTGCTAGTGACTCGGCGTGCGGGGAATACCTCCGCCGCAAATGACCCCATTCCAATGGAAGCCACCAGGTGGGTGGGAGGCGGACAACCGGCCATGTGGAGAAACTAAGTGAGTGGGAGTATTTTCGGCCTAAAGTAGCGCAAAAGAATGCGCCACTTTTGCCGCCTGCCCTACATGCCACATGATAAGATCGTTCTGCGCTGCCAACGGCGTATCAACAAAAGTTCGTTTCTGGCCGATCGACCAGATAATTTCTATCGGGCATCTTGTGAACGCCGCCGGCGCACAGTGGGCACAGTTTTCTGGAAATAAGTGATTCGAAAATCTTTTATTTTACAAACATTGTAGACCCCTATTCTTAACCCTTTTTTGTATAGGATCTTGATGTTTCTAGAATTTATTGATAAATTGAGTTAAATTGTATACCTCTTTTTTAACCTTATTATGTATCGAAATGATTCTTAATATATTATGAATTCTAATGATTATTTGACTTAAATATTATACCTCCATTATGTATCGGATCTTAATAATTTTTATTATTTTATTATTTTTTCATCGCAATGATAACTTTTTATGTAATGTTAAACTAGCTTTAATTAGTTCGGCATCATTTTAATAAGTGAAATAAATGCTGTGAAATATAAAAAGCAGATTTTAATTTTATCTTTGTTTAACAACTTTTAAAATGAAGAAATTAAGTAAATACAAATTATAAGCAGATTAAAATACTGATGATAAATTAAAGTATAAAAGTCCATTATCCACCTGACTTTAATCATTAAATTTGGTTATGAAAAAAGGGTTTGTTTATCTTCTTGATTTGCATGTTTTTATATAAACTGTATTCAAAGGTATTTAAAAAAGCTTTTTAACAAATTAACAATATTACATTGTGTATATTATGATGTTTTGTGATTTTAGTTTGTTTATTTGAGCAATCAATTCCATAGTGCGCCGCCGAAAGCTCCGAGCAGCGATCGTGGGGCTTGGGCTCGGGTTTTTTCAACTTCGGATCGTTGGGGTTCCGATCGTGAGGTTGAGCCGGGCTTTGGGCTAGAGTTTCAGTTGATCTTCAGCCGCAAAGGCTAGAGGTTCGGGAATCCAAGATCGGTCCGCGTTGATTTTTACCAACTTTTCGCCCGCACATTGACAGTTCCGTTACGTGAGTGCAGCATTGCACAGAGCCAAAAGATACAAAGATACAAAGCCAAAAGATACAGATACACGGCAACAACATTTCTCGGTTTGCTTTGCGCAACTTTGTTTTTTGGTGGCAAGCGTGAAAAAAAGTGCGTATTTTGTTGTGATTTATTTTTGTTTGGTGTGCAATTGGTTTTTGTTTTTTTGTTTGCTGTGTTGTGGTTTCTTGAGGTGCATTAATTACCTGGCTTATGGGCCTGGCCCTTTTCTTTTGGCCTCCCTGGTTTTACACACATTTTATTTGATCTCTTTTTCTTAGTGCGGTCAATAGTCCACGGAGAAAAATTATTTACCATTTACCCATTATAACAAATAAACTATTAAACAGAAGGTCTTTTTGTTATAAATAGTAAAATATTCATAGGTTTTGTTTGAATGTTTTTGACAACATTTTAGACTAACTTTTAAATGTAATGCTTAATTTAGTTTTTTTTTGAAACTATAAACTTTATTAAATTTAAGTAAGACTCAAAATAAGCTGCTTTAAAACTGTATTCGTTCTCATTTCTTTTAAAAAATGTTGTTAATCTATATCTTTTGCTAATATCTTTTTAAATATTTCTTAATATTTGTTTTGCTGATGGACTTTCCGACTTTGTTGTCTGTATCTTGAAGATATATAAGATATATGTTTTAGGCGGTATGTTGCTGAAGGTTTCTTGTACAAAAATGTAGTTGTCAGCATGATGTGGACTTGTGGTAGAGCCAGCGAAGGGGTCATGAAAAATGTAAAGTAATTTTTTCCAGTGTGGTACTGCCGTGGTGAAGCGCAACTTTCACGCGCTTCAGGTGAAAACCGTGAGCCGGGTCCGAAATAAAAATAAGCGAAATGAAGAAGAAGTTGAGACCGAAGCCGCACAGCAGCCGAACACACATAATTTGTTGTTATTTTTGTGTTGTTATTATTATTATTGTTATTGTTATTGTTGTTGGTGTAGTTGCTGCTGCTGGTGGACTGTGTTTTTCCCCCACATTCGCATTGTTTTACTTATTTTTTTTTTACGTGCCTTACTTCGAGTTTTTGGCTACCGTTTTTTTTATGTGTCAGTTGAAGTTTTGCGAAACTATTTCAGAAATGCATATTTCTTGCGGCGCAAATTTGTCCAACTGACTGAGTTATGTACATAAAATTAAGTGCATTGCAGTGTACGGGAGTAGCTTTTCATCCTCGAAGTTTGTTTTTTATTTTTTTTTGAAGTGTGTCGCCCTGCTTGCATTGATTGCATCCAGTTTGTTTGGTTTTTTCGTGCGACCAGGTATATTATGCATGTTTCGATTAAACTTGTTTGCAGAGGCATTAACATCAACACCTGAACCCCCCTCCCCTCCCCCCCTAGCAGATCAGAAAAAACTAAAAATCATGCTGACATTGACACGAATTGTCGACGCCAGCAACAACTAAAAAAAACAAAACAAAATAAGACACAACACAAACAAAAGTCAAATCATACAGTTTAAAGTTGAAATCCAAACAAAACTGCCAACTCCAAATTTATGACTAAGATTTGTTGTCTGTGGCTCCACAATTAAAGTGCATAAAATTCCACCAATGTCAGAAGCCAACAACAATGAAATATATTAATTTAGCTTACTAATTTGTTTTTGGTTCATTCGGTGGCACATCGCACCGAAAGAAATAATAATATTGAAAAGCGGTTAAGCTTGTATAATTGAAATAATTCTTATCTATTAATTTGCCAAATATCAATTTGTTGATAGAGCTGTATTTATTTCAAGTTGATTATTTCACGTGAAGAAAAAATGAAAAGTTAGCTGCAGGACATCAGCTTTTATTCGTAACGATTTTTGGATTCCAAATATCAAATAGACCTCATTGACTATTATTTTTTTCCGTGTGTCATTTTTGAATTGCATTTGGAGTTAAGCAAACCGATCGAAGAGCCAGCGAACAATCAACTCTTGATGATTGCTGGTTGTCGATTGGCTTTGCTGGTTGGCGGTTACCACCTGCCTGGGTCGAATTGCCCGAGGAACAAGGTCGTTTACCACGCATATTATCAAATGCAAATGGACATTATGTCTGCTAAATGCTGGAAAATTTCCTCAAATTATTTAAGCGTAATTCGTTGGATAATGGCTGCGTTTCAATTTGTTTACCCTTGCCTTGTTCACTTCTGTATGTACATCCAACTGTGCCGTGTCTTTCATATTTTATTTGTCCATCACTTTAAGTTCCCAATTAAAAAGTTATAATTGCTTGGAAAAGAGACCATAAAAACCAGCGCAAACAAATTAAATTTCTTTTGTTCTTGACACAGCAAAGCGAGGCATGTAATTACAAAGAATAATTATTTTTATCTGGTGCGTTAATTGTGGTTGTCATTAAGTTGGCCAAGAGAGTGGAAAGCGAAAGATAAGTCAGAGTTCTAGATTTTCAAGCTTCGATTCTGGGAAAATTCCATATAAGTGTGACACTCTTTAACACACATATTTATACCACATAACTAACAATTTTCAACCCATTTCTAATTAAAGAAAATACCTTTAACATAAGTTTGATTTAGTTAATATCTGCCAAATGTTTTAGGAAGCCTAGCATATGTTACTAATAGGGACTTAATTAAAAAGGGATATTAGTTTAATTTTGCTTATAATACGTAACGTTTACTTTCTGATAAATAATCTATGTTGTGTCAACAAAGTTATACCATATTTCTTTCCTGTGTAACTTAGCTCTTCTTCAGACGAGATATTCTTTATGGCGGCTCTCTCTGCTTTTTATTTAATCATCTCATTGTCGTTGGGTAACTGGGCCAGAAGGTTTCATAAGACAAGAAATGATATATGGTGGTGCCTCATTAGGTCAACTCGTTCCATGAACCATAACTATAACTATAGCTATAACTGGCAACTTGATGCTGTCGCCGGGAAATGACAAAAGAGTGCTGGTATTTCGGATCGGAGTGTGGTGTTCCCGAAAACTGTGTCGCATATACATACATACATACATACCTAGCCCCTTCATTGCATGCATGTAATTGTGCTCGTTTTATTTTCGGATTGGCTGCTGTTCCACTTTACCGTTGCATTTGGCTGATTTATGGAATATTGTTTACATATTACTGCTGTTCTGCATCGCCAATGAGGATTGCATGGCCCCACGAAAAGTTCTGTGTGGCGGGAGGCATAAAAAGCACCTCGAAAACGGGCATAAATAGCCGCCACTAATTGCATGCAACAGCTATGAAAAGGTACACCTATAAAAAAAGGTTTAGGTCTTAAGCGGAAATGTGCAGTAATTTTGAAAACACATATATGTGATTACATTTTAATTTCAGCTTAGGTAGCTTCAGCTTTAGCTTGTTAGGTATTTTTGGTTTTTGTATTTGTAATAAAATTGACCTGTTTAAATAACTTTACAGCCACAAATTATGAATTTAATATTCAATTATATTTCATAATTTAAAAACTTCGTTCAGTTAGTCAAATCCATTTTTGGTTGTCTCAGTCAAAGTTTGTTTTTTACTCCCTTTTAATTTAATTTGCTCATTTTTTCCTGTGTAACTGCCAACATTGGGTTGAAAATCCCCAAAGGCGCGAGCGGAAATTTTATGCTTTGCTGGTTTTCGTTATATTTTCTTGCCCCAGCGTAGGCTCTCGACTTGAATCGGATCGGCTTCCTCCCTTTTTTCTTTTTTTTTAGTTGCTGGGTCCGTCGTAACAAACAGGAAACTATTTTATGCTGCCATGCGAAAATTGGCTAAGGAAATTTATGTATGTATTTTCGGTTTTTGGGTTTTCCTTACTTCTTTTTCAAATAACTTTTTTATTATTGGGATTGCAATCAGACGTCAGCCATCGACGGCAAGTTCGTTGCCTAAGTCTTTCGTTTGGCTGGTGGCATTTTCCTAAAACCCAAAAAAAATCTCTAATTGTTAGAAAGGCTGATTAGTTAATTTAGAAATAAGAAATATAGTCATGCTATTTTATGCAAAAAAAGATTTTAAGCCGAATAAGAATGTTGAAACCGGAATTTGCGGTGTTTAAATGAAATTGCACTCAAACTTCAACTAAAATGAATCGATTGGCTTAGAGTTTTTACGACTAACCTCATTTTTGAAATCAGACTGGGTACCCATAAATCACATTGGATTTCTTCATTATCTGTTCGATTTCTTAGTGGAATTTACCGTTTGGGCTTGGGGAGTAAAAAGTAATAATAATAAAAGTTTTAACTATTGCATTGGGGTTTTTGTTTTTGTGCTTCGCTTGACATGAGCACATACTGTCCGTCCATCTGTCCGTATGTATTTGGCTTGACAAATCAATCAAACCGCTTCATGCGAATTTCGATTGCACAAAGACACAAGGCGAAGACAATGCATTGGTATTGTTTTGTTTTTGTTTTTTTTATTTTGTCTGGCATTTGGCAATGCCGAGTGGCCATTTCCATTGTCCGCCATTCGTTTGGCTCACGTCCAGAGTTTAATGAGACATTCGGCCGGACGGACAGAAGGTAGAAAAGCGCTGCCAGCTACGGACTGCACTTTTCTTTGGCTTGGTTCGGTTTTCTCTATCGATTCGCAGACTTTCCCAGCCAGTTCTCAGTTCGTCTCACTTTTTCCCATTCAAATGGGATCTAGACACAGGAAACAAAAATTGTATTATAAATTTTATCCCGATGCCAGGCACCTTAACAAAACATAAAATTTTTAAAAAATTTACCAGGCAAAAATAATCTTGAAGAAAATAACCTTCAATTTAAAAATGTCAAAAAACATATTTTCTAAACTCTTAAGTTCATACTTTTAATAAAGAAAAGTACGTCACACTTAAGAAGACTAACTTTCCCAAAGAAAAGACAAATAAGCCTGGAAAATATTACACCACCAGTTTCTCTGTGTATTTTGAGTTTCTAATTTCGACGGCGCCCTCAAGCACTGAAGAAGAAGATCTTAAAGAAATAGCTAATTAGCCTTGCAAATTGTACATTACACCTTGATCATATTTTTTCTCAGTGCATTCTGAGTTTCTAATTTTAAGTACTTGCATCGAGTTTTGCCGTGCGATCGCAGAGATCACAGGCACTCGTTCTTCGTAATGAGCTGAATTAGCCGCCAAACGCGAAAATGAGCAACGGAAAGCGTCAGAGCCGCCAAATTGGGTTAATCTATTTGAAAGTGGAAGCGCTGGCCACAGCACCACCAGCGAATCAAGTCTACCCACTATATACACGTACATATGTATACATAGAGATCAACATCTGATAGAGCCCATGCGAAAGTCGCCTTAGAAGCATTATTTTGTGCGTTACTTTCCATTTTGATGGCGATGTTCAAGAGTTGGTGTCGAGCTGATGATGCTGACTTTTGTCGCTGCTTTCTCAGCAACTTCACCTGTCAACATTTTTCCATTCTTTAACGGCACTCCATGTTGCGATCTTCACACGATCTTCGACGCGAACAAAGGGCCTCCACTTTGGTGATGATAATGATCGTGTGCCGACATCCGTTCGGATCGGTGGGCTATAGCTAATGAAGGTGATCGCTTTGGTCACGGCAAGTTAAGGCAATTGCCATTAGCAGGATGCAGTCAATTTAAAGAAAAGCTTTCGTTAAATGTCTTTTCTTCGACTTAATTGAGTCATTAATTAAACTTATTTACACAGCTTTGGTTTATTTGGAAAAACAATTTACTTCTTGAGAAAACAAAACACTAAAAGATTAAAAGCTGTGAAGAAAAGGGTTAATGAACACAAATCAATATCAACAAATTTAAGTATTACTTCGAAAACATACACTATATTTAATGATAAGTATTTATGGTTATAAGAAATGCGAATTCCCGTATGATAAATTAATTAAATTCATAAAGAATGTTAAAGGAATTGTATATCTTATTGAAAAACATTGTGGTTTTTTCTTATACTCCCATAAATTAATACATAAATGAATTTTCGGAAAATGTATTATTTTCGGCTATTCCTAATCATGCGATTAGATAGTTAAGCATAACAGCAACTTAATATAAGGCTTAAATATTTTTATAATGATTGTGACTTCTAGAAACATAGTATTTAATCAGGATTGATTTGAATTCAGCACAATTTGATCTTTGTTTTATCACCTTTATATTATTTAGCACATAAAAACAAAGTTACTTAAAGTCTAAGCAATCTATACTGAAGTTCAGTTCAGTTCATTTGAAATTTTGCCATGTAATATTATAATGCATTCGTTGTCTGCTGAAGCGATGACAAAATATTTCGTGGGCGGGCAATTTCCAGAGGTACGAGCATTTGACAAAAGTATCTTTGTAAAATGTTGCACAATCGCCGGTCTTTGGATGCTAATTGATAGATCACGTCCTCCGCCCAACGAAAGTGAAATGATTGTTGATTGAACAACGCGTTTGTTAATCGATAGGGGAAACAGTTTCGGATTCCGCTTCAGATTCGGTTTCAGTTTCAACTTCAGTTCCAGTTTGGCGATTTGGTGGCCAAAGGTTTTCACTTTCGTTTGTCACATCTTCGCCTGAGTCACACCTTCATCCGCCTCCATCCACCGCACCTCCCCGTGCAATTTGGGCCGAGTATATTAGCCAAAAGTCAACAAATGGCTTTGTCCGCCTGTTGACCCAAATGCGTGAGCCGGCCAAAAGTGGTCGGGCGGGATTTAGCGGCCAGAATGCTCGGCAGTCAAGTGTAAGGTCAATGGACTAGACGCCGCAGATGCAAGATAAACGAGACAAGAGACACTAGACATCAGACACCACACAACAGACACAAAACGTGAGACCATCGCAACACATGCGCAACATCCTGTTCGGTTGGCACTGCAACCGGCCTATTATACAATGGCCACTGGCTACACTGAGCGAAATAGCCAGCTCATTGGCCAGTCACACAAGGGTTTTTCATATCAACTATTTTTTTTTCTTTTTTATTTACTTTTAAATTGTCTATTTCTGGGGATTGGTTCTAGGATTGGCTTATCTACTCAACAATTTAATATAACTCATTAAAAACATAACTTATCATTATGGTTTCGACGTAAAAATTCATGTAGCTGAGGTGGTCAGAGGTGTATGGGTGTTGATTATAGGTCCTCGTGCGAATTGCGCTTGTGGCTTAGGATCAATTCCTGTACGGGGCCATCTCAGCATTTTGCATTTTTATTTGAGCTAGTTTCTATTTGGTTATACATATTGCATTATTTACCAATTTTCTCTTTTAATAATGGCGGTTTTATTTTAAAATGGTCCTTAAATATTTCAAAAGAAAATCAAACTCTACAATTTGACATATCATTTTATGTAGCAGAGGTGGTTTGAGGTGTATGGGTATAGTTCCTAGGTCCTTGTACAGTTCGTACAAGTGCTTAGGTTCAATACCTGTACAGGCCACCCCAGCATTTTGCATTTTTTTTTATTTACTTATAGGCATACCTCGTGTTGGTCAATTTTTCCCGATTTAACTTTATTGGCAAATTAAAATGATATTAATATATACTCTAAACTAAACATTAAGTTTGGTCCTAACATTCCATGTAGCTGAGGTGGTCTGAGGTGTATGGGTGTTGGTTCTAGGCCCTTCTGGGAATCGTATTTGTGGTGTAGAATCAATTCTCGTATGAGGCGACCTCAGCGTTTTGCAATTTTTTTCTTTTTTCTCAATAGATATTTATATTAGACTAATTACACATTTCCTTTTCTAGAAGCTTGTTAAGTGGATGACGCATTGTGGAAATTTGATGTTTCTCATTCTTAAAATGAACTCAATATATTGAAACGATTGAACATCATATTTACCATCATATTTTGTTCGTATTATACATCATTATTGTTTTTCTGTTTTTGATGTCATTAAATAAAATGATAAGATAACGTTTGAAAGGAAGAACATTTTATATATTTTTTTTGTATGAAATAATATATTGTTTTTCTGTGTGCAGCGAAACCGTTTAACGTATTTCTTCTGATTGCAGACGACTGATCGCCAGCCATCAATCAGGCCATCAATCAGTCAATGCCGCTTGTCGCAAATTGGAGCTGGAGCTGCAGTTGGAATCGGAGTTGTTGTCGTTGGAGTCGTTGGAGTCGCTCTCCCTTCTCGGAGAAAGCCGAAGTCGCAACCTGAAACCTGGACAGTGGATCAGCGACAGAGACCCGCGATCCAAGACTCAGTACTCGGTACTCAGTGCTCGGTACTCGATACTCGATACCCGATATCCAATACTCGACATTCGGCATCCGAGATCCCAGTGGAGTTTGGCGACACTGTCGGCGGTGTTTGTGTCTGTCTGCCTTTTGGCTAAGTCAGTCAGTGAGTCAGACACTCGAACTTGTTGTCATAGTTATAGTCACGACTCCACAACCACAACCACATCCACATCGTCTTCGCTTGGTTTTGCTTCTTTTTTTTTGCTGCTGCTGTCGCCCGGCAGGTTCACAAATAAGTGAAAGTGAATTTGTTTATTGTATATTTTGCTATTACCAAAGCGAAAGAGACGCATAACACCATTGAGACAAGATCTACAACTGGAGACACTGCAATTCCATTGAGTGAGAGAGATCCAAGGGGCAACAGATTGGGCATTCGATCAATGAAGATCGTTGTAGAACAAGCTAACTACGAGCTGCGATCGAAATCAGCATGTTGAGTGCTAGCTATATATTTCTGGTGCTGCTGACATGCCTCACGGCAAATGGTGAGTATACGCCCCGTGGGCTCCATTAACTAATTGCCAGCCGGCGGCGCGAGACATTAACTAATTTACTTAGTGCTCGACTCGTATTTGCTTTTAACAAGTGTCTGAATATGTATTTGTATGTATATCGCTGTATGTGGGTGGTGCGGTGATTGTGTCAATTGAGAAGACGATCAACGAACCACTTCACTGCGTTGATTGCACAATGGTCCACAGAGCAGCATTTCAAAGGGGCACATTCATATGCTGTGTTTACACAATGAAAAATAATGTCCAAAATGGGTCATTCTTTTTTATGAAAATCCATAAAGATTGCAAAGGATCGACTCATAAATGTAGACTTACTTCAATTGCACAAGAAGAACTAAGGTTCCATTTGGGTTGCAAATCTTTAACCAATACTAATGTCGTATACGTAATTATTTCTCGCCATGAATCGATTTTATCTAAATAAATACGCATTGTGCATCCTCTTTGAAAGAAAAAACAGAAGTTATTTTGCTCAAACTATTTTGGTCGACTTGCACAGGTTTCTAAATTAATTTTTAAATTATATATTCTTTTGGCATTTATAATAAGCATTTTCTTACATTATTTAAATTAATTTCTTATCGTTTTTTCGGTGTACGTTTCCATGAAGACAAGTGTCTGATTGTCTGTATTGTGAAGGTAAATCCAATAAAGCAAAGAGCTTCCAAGATTAGTTTACCCTTGAGCTGAGCCATGAATTGAAGAGCTGAGGATCTTGTAATTATTTATTTATGTTTATTAATAAATTCATAAGGGAACTGCTTTTATTTAAAAGCAAGGACAGAGATAGTTAACATTAGTCTAAGGTATTCCAAAGCGAAACTAGGTTCATATTTTTGTTATCTTAGTTAGTCTTGAATTTTATCCCGGAATTTCTTGAGAATAACTTTTACATTTCGCCATAACTTTTCATGTAGCTGGGCTGGTCTGAACTGTATGTCCATACAATGTAAGTAAGTCCTTAGAAGTCTCGAATTTGTGGCTAGGGTTCGGTTCCTGTACGGCTCCTTAGAATTTTTGATTTGGAAAATACACTTTTTTATTGATTTCTATAAAGAAATAAATCGCACTATTTCCCCATTTCCTTTCCTGGACAATAGAAGCTCGTTCGGTGGACGACGACGCGTGTTGACAATTTTGGGCAGTGGGCTTGGTTATTGCTTTTAGTTTTGGTTTCAGTTTCAGTTTCGGCTTTAAGGTATTTAGGTATTTTAAAAACGCAATCACGCTTCGGCGATTTATCATACAAACTCGCACACGAACAGCGGAGTTATGTCATCCGCATGGCGTGCGTTTCGAATCGAATCGTTCGAATGTTTGGCGAAGTGCACGAGGAAAACGTAAGACGGAAAATTAAAATTAAAATTAAAATAATTCACGCGTTGTCATTGGAAAGAAATTTAAAAAATAGTTTGTCACCACCTTGCCTTGTTATAACAGTACTTTGGGCTGGACTTAACTGGTTAAACAACCTAGAAAATAGGTAAACTCTAGGTATATCAATGTTATACCTATAGGAAATAGCTCTATATCAATTAGAAAGAATTTATGCTAGCACTTTTTTTTCTTGACTTATACCTCGTGTTGAACACTTTTTCAATTTTTTTTTCATTTATTATCGGATGGATAAATTCTTTTTTACAAAGAAATATCTCTGCTTTTTTTGTTCCCAAGAAATCTGAAAAGTTTTAAATGCATTGATGCAAAGCATATTTGGTTGATAGATTTTTGATTATAGACAGCTGGGAGGAGCTATCGCCAACTTGGAAATCTCAAAATCCAATTAAATCCAATGTATCAATCGGCAAACGTGCTCGCCATGCAAAGAATCGTATTTATTGAATTTATTTGATTTTTATTACTGATATTGCCTGCCTGTTTTATTTCTTGGACATTTATAGCTGTCGCCCAGGAAGTGTCCACATTGTCGAGCTCAGCGCCCTTGCCATCGAATTTTGCAGAACTTTCGCAGGCGGTTGAGGATTCGCTGGTGGACTTTGAGGAGCACCAGAAGGAGCGACTGCGTCAGGGCCACCGATCCCGCAGGGCTGTGAAACGGGTTTGCTACGGCGAATTGGGCTGCTTCGAGGACTCCGGCCCGTTTGCCTATCTGGAGATGCTGCCTTCGTCGCCGGAGGAGATCAACACCAAGTTCTATTTCTACTCCACGCGCCAGCGATCCGATCGTCCGCTGATGGAGCTGTCCTTCCTGAACATGACCAATGCCTTCCGGGGCAAACGAGAGGCGGAGGTGGGCGTTCCTTCGGCTGGTTCACTCGAGGGCAGTGGCAGGTCCTCCAGTTCTGGACAGGTCGCCCAGAACGCCCAGAACGCCAGCACGGAGCGTCCTAAGAAACCGGCCCAACCCTCCATCGATGACCTCGAGGGATTCGATGAGTTGTCCGTGCGGGTCATCGTCCACGGCTTCGGCTCGGCCTGTCCGCATGTGTGGATCTACGAGATGAAAACGGCCCTCATGGCGGTGGTGAGTAGAGGAGTAATACCAGAGTTATATTGGTAACCTGCAGTTAAAACTATTTAAGCTGGATTGCATTCATGTAGGCTGACTTGTGTTGGAAACCTAGACTACCGCCTTACCTTACCTCAGTAATGATTTTTAAGCACCTTGAGCATAAGAAAAAGTACTTTTAAATTATATAAAAGTAAAGTAAGAATTTGTATTTATTGTTTTTTTTTTAATTTCAAATCTTAAAGTTGAATTATGTACCTAAGTATTTATTTCCGCCAATAACTTTTACCTTAGCAATGTAGAAGAAACTATAACCTTTCCCAATCCTGAGTATAAACCATTCCTCACGTGCTATTATTCGTTATATATGTATGCATATGTGTAATTTCTCCAGGAGGACTGCATTGTGATCTGCGTGGACTGGGAGAATGGAGCCACCTTTCCGAATTACGTTCGAGCGGCGGCCAATACGCGTTTGGTGGGCAAGCAGCTGGCCATGCTGCTCAGGAACCTGCAGCAGCACAAGGGCCTCGACCTGATGCGCACCCATGTGATTGGATTCAGCCTGGGGGCCCATGTGTCCGGCTTTGCCGGCGCCGAGCTGCCCGGACTTTCGCGGATCACTGGTCTGGATCCTGCGGGTCCACTGTTCGAGGCCCAGCACCCGAAGGTGCGACTGGACAGCAGCGATGCAGAGTTCGTGGACGTGATCCACTCGAACGGGGAGAACCTGATCCTGGGCGGACTGGGCTCCTGGCAGCCCATGGGCCACGTGGACTACTATCCGAACGGAGGACGCGTCCAAACGGGCTGCTCCAATCTTTTCGTCGGCGCTGTCACCGATTTTATATGGTGTAAGTCGATTTTGGGCTTTAACTTCAATATTATACTGATATGGCTTAGCAAGTGCCCATGCAGAAAAAAAATTCAATTTTTTTTTTTTTTTTTTTTTTTTTGAACACGCCACCCAAGGATGGACCTTGTTTTCGTGTATTGTCAAATTATTTGTAAAGATCTCAAACAAAAGCGGGTAGCGGGTGCTCCATTCTTGGGCAAATCAGGTGTGGTCATAGCCGGTCATAAGTTAATCAATTTAAATTTGCCTTGAAGAAATCTCTAACCTTAATTCTCAAGCATTTTTATTTGATATTAAATTATCAAAATATCATTATTTGGTTTGATATCAGAAAGTAGAACAAACTACAAGTTTTGACGTAACTTCCCATGTAGCTGAGGTGGTCAGAGGTGTATGGGTGTTGATTATAGGTCCTCGTGCGAATTGCGCTTGTGGCTTTGGTTCAGTTCCTGTACGGGGCCATCTCAGCATTTTGCCTTTTTTTTCTGGTTTCTAGATAAATATATGTAGTGGACTATAGAAGTTTGTTGAATGGATTTTTAGTTGTTTATTTATTAAATATATTATTAAGACATTTATCAAATACAGCATTTAGAATGTTTGTTTCAATGAAATATTATTTTGAGCGCAATAAAATCTTAATTTATATAAAAGTATTATCCAACATAGAGTTTTAGCTTATAAAGGCGTTTCTGTTTTTTAGTCTTAATAAGATTAAGAGTTTCTCTCGGAATTTTAAACGAACAACAAACTATACATTTTGACATATCATTTCATGTAGCAGAGGTGGTTTGGAGTGTATGGGAATAGTTCCTAGACCCTTGTACGATTTATACAAGTGCCTAGGTTCAATACCTGTTCTACGGCCTCCTTAGCATTTTGCAATTTTTTTTTTTTTCTCGTTGGAGAATTTGTCTCAATTTGCCATTATTCCGAAATCAAACTACATTTATAATGTTTACTTGGCCTGATTAGTTATTTTCTTTGTGCTAATTCTGTTATTTCCGCATTTTCCACAGCTGCCCAGGCTGCAGAGGATGAAGAGGGACGTTCTCTGTGCAATCATAGACGGGCCTACAAGTTCTTCATCGACTCGGTGGCACCTCGCTGCCTTTTTCCCGCCTTTCCCTGCGGCAGCTACGACGACTTCCTTAAGGGCCGATGCTTCCCGTGTGCCCAGGATGACGAGGACCTGGCCGAGGGTGTTCCCAGGTGCGGCAACATGGGCTACTACGCCGATCGATCCACGGGCAGGGGTCAGCTGTACCTGCTAACCCGCGAGGAGGAGCCCTTCTGCGCCCACCAGTTCCAGCTGCAGATCTTCAACTCCTTCAACGACCTGCCACTGCGCACTATAGGTCGGCTGGAGGCGATCCTCGAAGGGGATGGCGGTCTCAATGAGACCTTCGAGATATCCGAGTGAGTAGGATCTTATAGAAAATTAAATGGAATCGGCGATTAAAATTAAATTCCACGACCCATTACCATTTGTACAATATATTTGTTGAAGTTTAGATTCTCAGCTGCACACAACAGTCTTTCTTTTGGCTATTAGAACAAAACAGCCCTTCTTTAGGGCCAAAACCCGGAAAAAATGGGCTAAGATTTCGGTTTTTTAACCAAAACCCTCGTTGAATTCGTTATAAAATTTTCAATCAAGCTGTATTCACAGAAAAACCTTTCGTAAAAAAATATTTTTTCGCAAAATATCATAGGTTTACCCCTTGGGAAAACTTTTATTTTCGGACAAAAAGTTTTTTATCTACTAATATTTTTTCTCAACATTTATAAAAGTCATGGAAAATGTATGTTCTGACTTGAGCAAATGGTTCGTGGAAATTAAAATAATTTCGATTTTGTGTACCTGTGTTATAAACCTGAAAGTACATTCAAATAACCTCCTACTTCTTCACCCATTAGGAAGGACGATGCGGAGTTCTTCGCCGGGGACATAGTGTCCAAGATAATTGTGCCGCATCCGGCCCTGGGATTCCCCACCACGCTGAGCCTGCACTACAAGTCGTACAGCGGGTGGCTGAGCAAGGGGCTGCCCCACTGGGACATCGACAAGGTGGTGCTGACCGACAGCTTTGGCCGGAGCCACTCCCTGTGCCGCCCCTCCACGAAGCTGAGCAGCGGCAGTCCGGTGCGCCTGCGCCTGCAGGCGGGCAACTGTGAGCTGGACAACCAGGAGGACTACGGGGCGTACACCACCCAGCCGCCGGCTGCACCACCAGCCGGTGGTCCCACAATATCACCGCCCACCGAGGTGCCCACCGATTCCAGTCCCCAGGAAACGGGCAACTTGGCGGCCTCCGTGGACGGCGTGGATGGCGTGGAGACGGTGAAGCAGCGCAAGGACATCTTCAATCTGGGCACCAGCTTCAAGTTGGCCCGCAATCAGACCTATCCCCTGGATCAGGGCGACGAGCTGCCCTGGCAGCCCATTCTGGTGGGCAATTCGCTGGACAACGAGACGGCCGAGGCGGCGGAGTCCAGTCGCAGTCTCTCGGACTCAGCGGTCGCCGGCGAGATTTTCGAGCCCGTGCTCAAGGATCGCAGGCTGGCCGTGAATAGGGGGCGAAATTTGCAGGACTATGGCACCACGGAGAGTCCGGAGATTGTGGAGCCGGTCCTGAAGGCCACCACGCCGCGTGTTAAGCAGGGCAAGGATCTGGATTTGTCGGAGAGCGAGATGGTGGCCGGAATGGTCACCACATTGGGCGCCATCAGTTCCGCCGTTACGGCGGGCTCTTCGCACAGTCCGGCCAAGGCGATGACGCAGGTGGGCACAGGACGATCCCCGGATCCGGATGAGCCGCAAACGGTGCAGCTGCTGCCATTCCGGTTGGGCGAACTCCTGCAGCGGGCGGAGCGGTATGCCCGTGAGACCCTGCTGCCACTCATATCCGTGCAGGCGCCGCGCTTTTTTGGCTTCAATGTAACGCCCCACGATCGGGGCATCGCCGGTCCAGGGGAATCGCGAAAGCCGCGCTACATTCCGCGCTACGAGGAGTCGGCCTTCCTGAATGCCAGTTCCCCAAGGCGCCGATCGCAGAAGGCCGCCCGTCGATCGGCCGTGCAGCAGAGGAACCTCTTCCGGCTGATGCGATCGCGATCGCGGAGTCAGGAGGAAGAGAGGGAGTCGGAGGAGCAGCATCAGCATCATCAGCAGCAGGATCAGCAGGAGGGACAGCCGCAGGAGCAGCAGAACGAGGTCAACTACTACACCAATGTGGTGCAGTCGGAGTCGCGGTCCATGCGACCCGAAACTCCAGAGTATCGACCCGTGTTTATCGATCTGCCCACCTACAAGCCGCAAATTGCTGCTGCTGCTTCCGCTTCGGCTGCCGCTTCCGTTTCCGCTTCCGCTTCCGTTTCCACTTCCGTTTCCGTTTCGAGGGCCCGAAGGCGTGGCAGATCCCCCAAGCTGCTTCCCTGATATTCACTTATTCACATATCTCAGCTGTCCCGCCATCGGGGATGAACACTTTGTGATATGCACACCAGATCGTGGCTATGGCACAGCTCCAAAACCCCAATCCCAATCCCAATTCCAATCCCATACACATTCACACTTACTACACCCATACTCACACTGTAAATATCCGAATCGAGCAAGCAAAGATATATAATGAAATGGAATTTCAAATCGTGGACCGTTGCGTAGAATAAGAGATCGAATGTAAGATTCTGAATGTGAGAAACATAGTTGTTAAGATAAAAACCTACAGTCGAGGGTCTCGACTTTAAGATACCAGTATATAATGTTTGCTTTTCATTTTGGGAATATGAATGCAATTGCCGGAACTGATTGGCATTTCAATTACCACAACCGTTTTACAGATTTATTACTACTATAATCTGTATAGGTAAATAAATATTAAAAGATCTAGATAATTAAACATAATCTTACCTATTCGGTTAAAATAATACTGCTTGCGAATGTAAGAAGCTGTTAACAGCGATCAACTGCTTGCGAGCAAAGCTGTTAACTGTCATCGGTTCACAATAGATGCAAATGGAGGCACTGCTTACTTGCTTAAATTGAAAATATAATGAAACCCGGTTTGTTTTTAATTTTCCTTTTAGCATAATTTATTTTATATACTTTCCATTTAATTTGTTTTATGTTCATAAAGTAACGTGTGTCTGCCTCTGTCTGTGTGAATGTGTGTATGTTTGTATGTGTGTGTGTGTGTTGAGCATGTGTTTCTTGATTTTATATATATTTTATTATTGACTTTAATTTGTTCATTTGTAAGCTGCTTTGATTTGAGATCCAATCTGATTTGTTTAAATTTACAATGATTGTAAAAATTGATTTTGGGCCACCCAAGGAGGCAACCTGGGTTTTGGGTTTTATGCTTTGCTTTAAATTTATCGAAAGTCAAACGGTAGATTTTGTGCTTGCTCGCCTTGTTTGTTTGTTTGTTGCTTATTGTGGTTTTGGTGTTGTTTCTCCATGTGTGTTTGTTCTGTTTTTGTTTGCTTTTGTTTTGCTTCCTAGCTGTGTGTTTTTTATCTTTATCTGTTTTTTGGTTTCGCTTTCTCTCGTATTTAATATATAATAATCATTTTTTGTTTTCCTTTTTTTTTTGGTTTAACTATTTATAAAACATTTCATTTTAGAATCTTAACAACATATATATATATATATAATATATACATATATATATTATATATTTTATAATTGCTGCGGCGTTTTTCTGTTATAATTTTATTTACTTAAGTGTTATTTATGTATACGTTTAATATGTAAATTTGTTTAGCATTAATTCATAAGTAGTTTTTCCATATGCCCATCTCTTTTGTTGTTGCTGCTATTTTGTTATTATTGTTGTACGCATAATTTACATGGAGTGACTACCGCTTTCGTAATGCTAACTCTTTCCCAGCTCAACCTTCTCTACTTGGCTCCTTTCCGTCCATGTCCCCTTTATATCCTCCTATATCCTCCTATATCCTTCTACGTGCTTCTACGTCCTTCCATATCCTTTCCATCCTTCATCTTCACCTCCTGCCTCCTACTTGATCTGGGCCTAATACGTTGCTCTCTGTGTGTGGGTGTGTGGTATTATCTAGGCATAGTTATCATAATTTTACTTGCATTTACTTTTATTGTTGTATTTCGCATGCTTGAGCTAAATATATTTTTGTTTGGTAGTTGCACTTTATTGAATCGAAATGAAGACTCGGAATGGAATCGAAATCGAAATTGAGAATGAAGACTGATTTGATTAGATTTGATTTGAACTGAGTGATGGTCTGGAACTAGCACGCATATATATCCTGAATAAACTGATTGATCAGTCTCTGGCTGTATATATGTGTGATACTCCCGCGGCTTGTGTGTATATATATTTTTTTTTAATCTTTTCTTTTTTGTTTTTATTCCAGTCTTTGTTTTTATTCATTTTATTCGCTTCTCCTCCGGCTTCTCTGTTCACCTCATCGATCCTGAAACGAACAACGAAAGAATCTGTGATTCTTGGAATTGGGCGGGGTCTATGCGGCTCTATTTTGGGTATCTACTTGGGGGGGGGGATTTACTGGAAGGGGCAAGCTGGACTTAGCTGGAAAGTAGCTAGACTCTGCAGACTGTACTTGATCCTAGGCATTACTTTTGTTATAATTTGCATAGTTCTCTCTTCACTTCACTTCACTTCTCCTTCCGCTTTCTAATACCCTTAATTATTTTGGCAAGTTATCTTTACTTTGTTAATAGTTTTTTTTGTGTTTTTTTGTGGTTTTTGTGACTCTTGTTTTTGGTTTATATCACTTTTAGTTGTAGTCTGGCCAAGTTGGTTCCTCTCCTCATTCTGTCCTCTGTGTATCCTTTCTATCGTTCCTATGCTGCGGTCTCTCTTTTTTTTTTTTTCGTTTTCAATAGTAAGCTTTTTTTTCTTAGCGATTTCTCTTTTTGTTTAATATTAGTTTGTAAATTACGCTTATAAAAAAAAAAATTATTTTGAATTTGGTTTTTCCGTTTGCATGACTTGAAGACGATATGTTTTTAATTGTTTTATTATTTTTATGTCTATATAGAGATTATTGTGTAATTATCGTAGTTAATATTAAGAATATTTTATATGCAATCTTGTGGTATTTTGTTATTGCTCATTGGTTGTGTCTAATCGATTGGCCGACCGAGAACTTCTCAACGAATCGAACGAACTAAAACCAAACTGAATCAGGACGCAGGTCCGTGAATCCATAAATCCATAAATCCGTAATTCCGTAAATCCGCTAATGATATAATGCTAATGGATATGGCCGGGACATTGACATGAGTGCGCTGCACGTACAAAATATGGGCTGTGGATATCGGGAATAATTCAAGTTTTGCTGCTAGTATATACAGATATATATATAGGGCCGATCTGAGTATATATATGTCTGAGTGTGTGTATGTGTGTGGGTAGTGCAAGCGGGTGTGTGTCTTTAAGGCCAAATCAAGTATACGTAAGAATGTCTTTCGGTTCTAGTTGATTCTCTCTCTCTTGCCCTTTTTATTCTCTGCCTCTTTTCATCTCCTTCCACTTTCTTTATCATCAACGCCCTCTCTTTCTCATTCGCTATCGCTATCGCTTTCTTTTTCGCTTTCGTTTGCTGTGTGCGTGTGGACGGTTTTCAAAGCTGTAAATTGATTCGATTTATTAAACGTTTATTTTCTTTCCGCTCTTTTTTTGCTTGATTTTCCCGTTTTTTTCGGTTTTTTCTTTTTTTGTTTTTACATATTTACAGATTGCTTCGGTATAAATATTGGTTTAAATTCTTCTTAATTACAACAAGCAGCAAATCAATAAAAACATTTTATTCAGTCGCATATCTAACAAAAAACATATTTATATATATCTCCATATATATATAAATATCATATATGTGTGTATGTATATATGCCTGCGTTAGCTTAGTTCTCGGCTTGGTGTTCCCCATCTTTATCATCGTCGTTATCGTAATCGTTATCGTTATCGTATTCCCCACTTCCCAATCTTCCGTTTTGTGAGATGTTTCTTCTGTGGTCCAAAGTAATTTGTGGCTCATCTTCTTTGTCTTTGTCTTCGTCTTCGTCTGATTCTTCTCCCTCTGTTTCGTTTTTCTTTTTTGGTTAGCAAGAGCAGTAGAAGCAAAGCTTTGTAGGTAGGATTCTAGGTATAGAGAAATTTAGATATGGCTTCGATCGATCGATTTGCACGCTAACATTCGGCACTATGCACTGCACAGTGAAGCAGTGGAAGCAGTTCATACGTATTTGTATCTTAAGTTGTAAAGAATTGATATATCGAATGCGCATGCAAATTGAAATTGATAATTTGGTTTTTACCTCTTACGATTTTTTTATCTGCTTTTATATATTTTTTTGGTGTTTTTTCGTTTGTCGTTTTCTAGGAGTTTGACAAAAGTTGAAGTCGCTAGATTGAATGTTTTCAAATGAGAAGATTTCGGTTGTTTTTAAATCACAAAAATCAGGAAGACAGCGAATCAAGTTACAACTCATGAACATGTTTGTGTGAGAGCTATCAGATGCTAAAGCTTCTGTATCTGTATTTATGTTTCGTGCAGGCGTGTGGAGACAAAAGAAAGACACAATTTTTATGCAACAGTTCTGGGCAATATTGGATATACGAATATCTCTCGAGTTGAGGTCTGAATATCGAAGCTGTTACAGTTGTCTCTCTAATGAAGGAAGACAAATTAACTAAACTAAGCTAAACTAAACTAAAACTATAATAAACTGTACTAAACTAAATGAAAGCAGGTCCATGCACGTGTGCATCACAAGGGTCTCTATAAGAGATCATAGCTAGTACTGGATGAGCCAGGATTCCCCTACAGGTCTCATATAAAATTTGCAATTTTTTTTATTGATACATTTTTTGGTTGTTTCCTAAATGGAAAGATCAGCGCGTGGTACCTTGGGTTTCTTCTAGTTTTTGTAGCGTTCTCTGTGTTTTTGTTGTGGCTGTTTTCGGTTGTCTGTATTTGCTAAGTTTAATTATTGTTTTTGTATCGTTAGCAGCTTTCCTTATTTTTGGTTTTAGGTTCGTTTTTGTATTCCCTTTAGTTAGCTATGATTTTGGGTTTTTGGTTGGTTTTTGTTTGGTTTTTGGTTTTTTTTGTTGTTTAATATTTATTTTATGTCTATGTCTATTTGTTCAGCTTCAGCTCTGACTTACTTATTTACAAAATAGCAGTTTTAGTTTAGTTTATGTATATTTAATTATATATGTAAATGTATGTATATATTTAATATATATTTATTTATATATAATCTTTGTATTACTCATTCTTTAAACTTAACGGCAGTTTTGATGTTTTTAGCATTATCATGTGTGTCTATGTGTATGGCTGTGTCTGTTGTGTCAACAAAATATAGAAACAGTGCTCAGACTAGAATTATATAAGTTGATGACGATCAGTAAGTATCAACAATCGGACAAAGTTATACTATAATTAATGATTTGGTTTTAAGGGCTATAACAAAGCTACAAAACATTTATAAACTCAATTTTCTATGCCCAATCGATGGCCCTTCAAGAACTTTTTGAAATAAAGAGCAGTTGAAAGTTTTAGGCATTTGGTTAAACATTGTTTTCAAAGTTTATTGGGGGTATACAATATTTTTTAGAAAACATTCCCTATATATTTAAGCCAGAGCACTGCTTTAACGACGACGGGCCGTCGTTTCATATATTTTTCCTCTTGTTTGCCTTGCCCTTAGTTTGCTTTTAGCTTTTTCCGTTTCCGCTTTTTGTTGCTGTTGTTGTTTCGGTTTTTTTTTTTGGTTTAGTTTGTTTTACTAATATTCTGACTAATATATAATTAATAGAGCATAATTTAAAGTTGAAAATAAAATTAGCAGATATTGTATGTTGTTTGTTTTGTTTGTTTTTGTCTGGTTGTTGTTGTTCTTTGTTTTTGTTTAGCTAGCTTCTAAAGAAAGGAAGAAACTCCAATTAGATTAGTCTACTAAGATAATTCGATTTTTGTTTTGTTTGTTTTTTTTTTGTTTTTTGGTTTTATCAGTTTTGTTTTGTTGTTGTTAACGATTGTTAGTTGTTAATTGCTAAATTTGAACATAGGTATCAAGTAGAGTTTTCTTTTTTTTCTTTGAGTGTGTGTGGGCGTGTGTGTGTGGAGGGTGTGTGTATCTTCGGTGTGGAGATTACCAGAAGGAAAATGAAAGGAGAAACAAGGAAAACCCCTATAAAAAGCCAGTCCATATTTGACTCTTTTTTGGTGTCTACGAATACTCTAATTCAAGCTGAGTGAACTGGCACTGTGTGTGTGTTGTGTCTGTGTACATTTGCTGTTTAATTTACAACTACGCTGCTTACTAATTATTATAATTATAATTTAATTGTATTTATTAATAAAATTCTAAATTAGACTGCTTTTGATGACGTTTCTGGCATCCAACGTAGCATTTCACTGCGCAAATTTCGTCCATTTTCCATTTGTTTGACTGTAAAACAAAGTCAAAGTAGAACGATAAAGAAAGTGATTTTAAGGATCAAATGTTGCCTAGTATTAAAACTGCGATCGATATAATAAAGTTGTTACTATGATAAACAAGCATTTCATTGGTATTTTTACAATATTTTAACAGATGACTTTCTTTTTTAGTACTACGATTTTGAATATCTTACAATAGTGTTTAAGAATTTTAATTTATATGAATAGTTCTATTATCTTTGTCAGTACATATGTTTTCCAGTACTACATTTCAATTAATAATGAAAATGTAATAAATAATAAATGAATCATTTTCTTTTAAGACGATTATACAAATTTTCAATTGGCAAAAGTACTTGGCGCCCAACATGGAACCAAGATGTGAAAAGTATGTGGCGCCCAACATGGGACCAATGTGGGAAAAGTATATGGCGCCCAACGCGGGACTTTGTTCATACTCACGCAATATACTCACCTAGTAGTCAGACGTCGGTCTCAATACTGACGGCCATCGCGTTATTGTGCCTTAACTGTAAACTATTTGTGCTCCGTAGGCCGTTCTGGCCCAGCTGCTGCTGCTGCGCCTGCGTCATCTGCTGGCCGTGTGGCGATTGCGACTGCTGCTGCAGCTGCAGCTGAAGCTGGAGCTGCTGCTTCTCAAAGGACTGCTGCGTCCTGAGAAACGGCACCATATGGCGGCCCGTGTGATCAGTCAGACCTGGCGTAGTTGCATCAATGCCATCATCCAAATCCATGATGTCCGACGACGATTCGGAGAGTGAGGATTTCTTCAAATGTTGACCTATATCCGGGGTCGTGGATCAGATACAACGATTAGAAAGGGGGCACTTAAATGGGTTGCTCAGAGTGGGCGGGATTTGGGGATTGGGGGATATATTTTTTTTTGGGATTTTTCTTAACCGCTAGTAGTAGTAGTATGTACCTAGTGCACCAGGTAAATATGAACAACTTGTAACGTGGTTGAAATTTTGGCTCTGCATCTCCTCCTGATCCGTTTCGCGGTGATAGAAGTAATTGAAATTACTGA
The DNA here is from genome assembly GCA_018153305.1 of Drosophila kurseongensis. Classification (NCBI taxonomy): domain Eukaryota; kingdom Metazoa; phylum Arthropoda; class Insecta; order Diptera; family Drosophilidae; genus Drosophila; species Drosophila kurseongensis. The sequence goes on from JAECXX010000141.1 coordinate 4,982,804, forward strand.
CGATAACCGGTACCGGCAGTGCGATTGTCAGCACACCAGCGATCACGCACAAAGAGCCGACAATTTTGCCCCAGAAGCCGACGGGCCTGGATGCATTTTTGTTGAATGCATTCGTTTGTTTAATGGCAATATTTGTGGATTCGATTCATGTTTGTCAATGGTCATTGTCGTTGGGTGTGTTCGAGTTCGAATTGGTTTGAATATTTAAATCGTTGTTAAATATGCAAATTCGTTTCAAAGTCAATTGAATTTGGTGTGTTTTGTTGGTTTTTTGATTTGATTTGGTATTGGTATGAAGAAGAACGTAGAAGAAGAACGCAGTATGTAAATCAGGTGGTAAGAAAACAAACAAATAGAAATAAGTTATAAGTTTTGATATATTCGATATACTATTCTAGATAGCGGCTTAGATTCCGGGCCCCCGAGCTCGTGGCTCCGGGTCCAACTAAAGTGTTAAAAACTTGTTAAGAACGCAAAAGATAATAACGTGTCACAACAGATACAAATGGGTTATATAAACGAAGCGATACGAGATATATATATTAGTGGATGGCTGGAGGCGTTCGAGTAAGTATCCGTGGGTGGGGAGGCGGGTGGGGAAAGCGATAACTGAACTCAAGGTAAAGCAAAAATCAAAACTAAATGCTCAACTAGGTATCGGTATCGGTATAAGTATAGGACTAGGTATTGTTTATGTTATTAGTATTCGTATAAGTATTCGTATGCAAACATCGAAAGCAATTCGTTGGCGGCAACCAAAATCGGTTACAAAAACCAACTATGGGTGGGGTGGGTGTAAACTATAAACTCAAATCAAAACCAAAGTCAAAACCGTTAAATGAAGTACAAAAAACAAGATGATTACTTATAAATATAGATAGATGGGTGGATAGCAGGGCTGGTTTGGCTAACAAAAAACCGAAGCGTACTTATTGCCAAATGGAATAAACAAAATGTGCCGGCGTTTGGCGTCGTCGCTGTTAAACTTGACATAAATGATAGATACATAGATAGAGAGATGTGTGTGGAAAAACCAAAGCAAATCGAACCGATCGATCCTCGCCAATCCCGATTCCGATCTGGTTGGGGATCAACATAGATAATCGGAATAGCAAAAGGTCATCCTTTGCCGACTGCTTCGGCACACACACACACACGCGGAGGTGGGAGGGAGACACATAGCAAGAGCGACTGATCCTTGGATGTCTTCTTCTGTCTTCTTCTCGTTCTTCTGGGGATTCTGGTACTCGTTCTTCTCTTCCAATTCTTCTTCTTCATCGTCATCGTGTGGAGCTTCGAGCTCTTCTCTTCTCCTTTCTGTTCTGGATCGTCTGTGTAGACTGTCTGACTGTGTGTTTTGAACTGACTGTACTTTGGGTTTTTATTTGACTGTACTTTGAATGCATGATTCTTTGGTTCGATTCTTATTTCAATTGCGTGTCTGTGTGTCATGATTGTGTGCGTAAGAATTTTTTATTTTTCCGCGTTAATGAAAATGACTGATGACGAATAGGAGGGGAGGGGTTGAATGTTCAAGGCTGCTCGGCAATTTCCCTGAACTAACAGCAAAGTTACCGAGCAGTGTTTTTTTGGGCGTGTTTTTATAAATGTGTTCGTAATATAGAGATTAGGTATAGGTAAGCGATCGTAATTAGGCAAAGAGTAGTTGCTGATATAATGCTCATTCGAGTACTCGAGGAACGAAATCAAAATCAAAGCGAGAGAAAAAACGTGTTCAAAGTGAGTAGAAAAGCCAAAAAAGATTCGATTCAACTCTTTATTTGGTGTATGCATTCCTGTGTGATTGTGTGTGTGTTCTCTGTGTCTGTGTTTGGGTGTGTGGGTTGTGGATATATAGTAGGGTAGCAAGTAAGTTGTATTTATGCAAATGTGCTAAGCGTGCGCCCTTGTGTTTTTTGTTTTTTTTTTGTTTTTGTTTGCTATGCGTTTGCTTTTGCGTATTGTTTTTCTTTGCTTTTGATTTGGGATTGCTTTGCTTTTGCGTTTTTTTGTTTGCTTTGATTTGCTTTGCTTGGATTCGAATTTGCTGGCAGATTGCGCTTGACGCGATCTGATTCTGGTACTGTCGCGATCTCAACATCGATTTTCGATTTATTCGATTTCGATTGGATACAGCAACTGATTGCACATGCACCGGAATCGGGAAGCACAGGGAAACGGGACTTAGGAGCAGAAGCAGGAGCCGCACAGCCTCAGCATTTTGAGAGCTGTTAGATCTTCCTAGTTGTTCGTTGTTGTTCTAGACGCTGATGTTGCTGCTGCTGCAGTTGTTGCTGCTGCGGCAGTTGCTGATACTGCTGCAGTTGCTTCTGCTGCTGCTGCTGCTGGTTGCGATAGCGGTAATGATATAGCGATAACGGTAACGTAACGGTAACGGTAACGATATAGCAGGATAGCGCAGGAGCGTCGGCTGAGCAGGTGCAGGCGCAGGCGGCTGAGCGCTGAAGCGATTCTTACAGTTTTACATTCGGCGCAGGGGGGAGAACGTAAGCAAAAGTTTACAAAATATTCCATGTACGATTATCATTATTATGGTCAATGCTTATACATAAATCGGTAGGTGTATATATATATATATAGCGTAGATCCGAGGGCATAGGCAAAATCAAAATGGAGGCGGAGGCATACACGAAAACATATACGAATAGTTTAATTCAAAGTCAAAATCAAAATCAAAACATAAAAAGATAGAGAGACATGGGAAAAAACCGACTGAGACTTTGCGTTTTCTTAGGGAACGATAGAAATTTTCATAGATTTTAATATACATATATATATTAAAGGGTATCGTTAATGAGACGAAGACAGAGGGGGGATAACCGGGCGGAGGGGGGTTGGTTTTGGAGAGGGGTCTCAAGGGTTTTTACACTCACCATTCGTTGGTTTAGCATCGCTTTGACTGCCGGGCCGGATTTAACCTGTTTGGACTTCAACTTTCCAAGATTTTCAGTAAGTTGCATGGATATTCTTTTTTTAAAAATTTCTTTTTTTCACTCTTTTTGTCGCAGTTTTATGAACGAGTCTGCGATAGTGTGTGTGTGTGCTCACGGAGATATGTGAATGCTTTTATTTTTGGGGAGTGATGGGAGGTGGGCAATATAGCTAAACTACGCTAGGAAATGTCTGCAATGGAATGTGCTACTGGCATGACATTTTCGCATATATATTTTATATATATATGTACTATAGATATACTGGTGTATGACTGCAGTTTGTGTGTGTGTGTGTGTGATTGTTGTCTGTCTGCGTGTTCAAAAAAGAGGGGAGGTGCCAAGCCCCCCTTTTCGGGCCAAGGGTCTGGACTTAGAGCTACGGAACTAGAGCGAAAGCTTACAATTACGATAACTGTAGGAATAACGATAGTGACTAACTAGTTATAATGCCACCCCCTTCAAAGAAGTCTACCCAACAAATTACTTAGATAGGAGTACGAACACAAAGCAAATACTACCAGCTAGTCTAAAATGAGGTAAAAAAGGGGCTTTTCGGGAGTAGTCGGGTGGGTTTTTTGGATGGTGGTAGATTACAGCTAGAATTGTTCGAATGAATTCGAATTGCGCCATTGCTTGCGTTTATTGGGTTAATGATTTCTTGGAAATTTATTTATTTTTTATTTTTATTGAATAACGATTATAAAACATTTCATTTTTAATCTTAACAACATTTCCATTTTTTTTTGTTTGGTTTTCATTTTGCGTTCTTTTGTTTCTTTCGGTTTAATTTGTGTGTGAGTTTTAGTTTTTGTTTTTTTGTAATATCTTATTGGGCGTAATACTAGATTTTGGATTTTGATCTATGGGTATTATTGCGCCTGTCATTCCCATTTGAATTTGTATTATCTGTTATCATTCATCTGCTTTGATTTGCTTGTTTAGGACTGGTTTGGTTTTTTGGTTCTGTATTATTGTTATTGTTTTAAAGTTAAGCTGATGCTTAATTTTTCGGGTTCGGGTTGAGTTCTCCAAATTGAAAGTTCGATTTGATTCAGTTCTGTCCGGTCCGGTCCGGTTCGGTTGTGTTGTATAGTGTAATGTCTTGAACTTCTAACTAAACCTAAACTTATTTATTGGTAGGTTGAATCAAGGCCAAATTAGAATTAAAAATCAATTAATAAAAATGTTTTGGTTTTTTGGTTTTTAAGTGATACTTTTTTTTAAATCTCTATTTGCAGTCTTTGTCCTTAATAGAAATTGGTTTTCTTTGTTTTTGAAGCATTGAGAAGGTTTTGAAAGATTTGTTATGTTTTTTTCCTTTTATTGGTTTATGTTTTGATTTACTCGTATACAGCATATGGTAAATGTGTATTGTTTCATCATAATCCGTACAATCAAAATGTTTTTCATTATTTTAATATTTTTTTTTTTTCTTTACGTATGTGTGTTAAAATATTTTTCGTTAGGTTTGCAATTAAATTTAATGGAAAACTTGAAAAGATTGTTTTTGGTTTGAATTGAACTGGAGAAGTCGAAGTCGAGTGTTTGTTGTGGCGTGTTAGTGTTATATTCGAAAATAATTATGCATTAATAAGTTAGACTTTTCCTTTCAGTTATTCGTGGTTATCATAACTTAGTTCTTGCTTTACAACGATATGTTTGCTTCTTCATCATCTTATTCTTCTTGTCTGGATTTCCATTCACTAATGTATCGTCCTAAGTTTTTGTGTTTAACGCATTTCGCTTTTAGGTTAAAGTAGGCTAGACTAGAGTTGAGTTGAGTAGAGCGTAGAGTTGAGTAGATCATAGTTCAAGCATACGAAAATAATACGAAAACCGAATGAAATGCGCTTTCAGCTCCTAAGTCGTGTTTGTGAATTTGTATCTATATGTGGGTGTATCTAATCGGCTAGCATTGATCGACTGATTGACTGATTACTGATTACTGATTGGATAACTCAACAACGGCAGCTGGGTGATTGATATGCCAAAGACGAGATTTGGGTTGAGCTCACACAAGTTACGTTAACAAACCAAATAAAATATTTACAATTCAGTATTTATCGCTATTTTCATTTTTGAGCGCCAGCTAATACAATTACAGTACGAACTAAGGATACAGAACTATTGGTTTTGCTTCAGACTAGATCCTAGATCGAAAGGGATACGGTTTCCGATTCCATTTCGACTCGACTAACTACGGATCTACGCCAAAATACAAATACAAAAAATATATAATATATATGGAACGGAACGGAGCGAATCGGAATGGAATGAGACGGATAAGATACATAAGTCGATAAACGAGTATTATTTACAAGGCGGAAGGTGGTAGAGAGGGGTGGTGGGGCACAGGGGACTGTGCGAAATTGAAATAAAAAACGGTTCGAAAAACTTTTGTCAATTTATTTGCTTCGAAATCGCTTCTTTATTGTGGGTTCGGATCGGATCGGATTGGATCAGCATGGGGCTCCGTTTTCTCTTAATCTTCTCACTGTTCGTTCATCTTGTGTATTTAGTATTTCTTTGGTATGTTCAAGGTTTTTGTTTTCGTATTTTAGTCGGCGCTTAGTATGCGGATAGCTAGCTTGTAATTCGGTTGCAGCATATGCATATGTCTAGATATATGCTACATGCTATATGTATTGTATATGTATATGCTGTGTTTATGTACAATTTGAAATTGTTTAGAATTTTACTTGTGTACTTAGCTCAATTTAATTACATTAAATTTTTTGTTCATTTCGAATTAATTGTAATTTATTTAAACATATAATAACATTTCTTTTGCTGAACACATTTATTCCAAAATTTTTCTGTTTTTTTTTTCATGTTTTTATAATTACAGTTTTTTTTAAGCTTTCATAGGTAAGTATTAACACGATTTTTGTTTTCTCCGCTTTATTTGTGGTTTTTTTGTTTTGTGTTTTTGTTGTTCTTTAATTATAGTGGCTTATTTTGTGATTAAATCAAAGTCTTAAGATGTAGGACACAAAATATGAACGTATAATTGTAATAATAAAATTAAAATAAAATTCTAAATTCTGCTATACATCGGTAATTCTTAGATTCATTTACAGTTATGTTTGCTAAATTTATTCATTTGTCTAGATTAAGGCTAGGAAAAAAAAACAACCTTACTTTACACTCGGCTCTTTGTATCTGCTATCTGGTTTCATTTTTCCATTTTCATGTATTGGTATCTTTTATCTGCTATCTGGTATCTTGAATATATGAAGCTAAAATCATCTCCTCTGACCGATCTAAAACATAAAATCTAATCTTAAGTAAGCGGTTTTCTTTTCGTTATGCTTCATTTCCCTCTCCTCAATCCTCATTCGTTTTTGGTGTTTTGCTAGTTTCATCGTCTTCGTCTGGACCATTATCTTTATCTTTATCTTCTCTAATGCTTATTCATCTCATAAATCTTTGCCTACAGATACAAAGACTAAGTACAGTACAATTAACTGACATTTGAATGTGTTAATCATTTATTACTTATACTCTTTAGTTTTATTGGGTTTATCGTTAAGATTTTGTTTTCTTCTTTTATTTTTGTTTTGTACAAAATAGCATTAGCAAGATGTAGTTGTATCTGGAGAGTATTTACAGCAGTTAGCAGCCACAGTGGGAATACCCTTTTTTCTTTGGGTCTTGGGTATTTCTTATTTACACGGTGTCCACGTATCGTTCGGCCCTTTATATCTGGCCTCCACTATGGCACCTTGGAAACGTTGCATTATTGTTCGCTTTTAGCTGTTCTCCACTGAATTGCCAGGGGTTGCAGGGGCGTAGGGACAAACGGGGGAGGGGCTTGCCCTATTGATCAGGGGCTGAGGTAGGGGGGATTGAGAAGTCGGCCAGCGCACAATGTTCCTTAAGGCACTTGCTTTGCTCTGCTCCTCCGGATCTTTGGTTGGCTTCGGACTCTGCAATCCCCTCTCTCTCCACCCCTGTCCTTGTCAGCCCCCCCAACCCATATCTATGTGTGTGTCTCAGTGCGCGCGTGTGTGTGTGTGTGTGTGCGTGGACGGTTTTCGAAGCTTTTTAAAATTTACACTTGAATGTTCATCGATATCTTGTTGCCATTGCTATTCATCAATTTACATCGGCAAGAGCAACCCTTCGTATATACAGGTCTCCTCCTCTATATATATGTATATTTATATATATATAATATATATTCATCTATGCAGTTTGGTATACACATACACACACATAAATATATATTTCCATATTACAATATATAATTGTGTAGTTTCTCTTTTATTATACAGTTAATGCAAAAGTTGAATTCGCATAATTCAGTCAACGATTTCTTGATTTTATTATTTATTTTTTCAACTACCTTCTGCTGTAAAATTCCTGGGGTGTGGGTGTTTATTTCGGGGTATGGATAGTGTACTGACCAACCCCTGCAATTCAGTCGGAGAAATCATAGCTGGAGAGCCCCATTGTTTAGTTGAACTTTTACCATTTGTTAGCTTTGGTTTTTGGTTGTTTTTCTTTTCGTTTTTTTTTTGCGGTATATAGTTTGTTTTCATTACAAAAATCATAAGAGCGTTTTCTGTTTTGTTGTATATCTTGTCGCCATTTTTTGTTTGCTTGTGATTTTATTGTGATTGAGCGGATCTGTGACTGGGGAATACGAGCAATCCGTTGGATGTTTTGACTTATGTTCGGTCTTTTAGTTTAATTGCAGTCGTTTCGCCTTTACTTTTTAGCACTGGCTCTGCAGCATTTGTATTATTTACGTTAGTTGTTTCGCTTTCGCATTAGCTTTTAGTTGAATATTTGTACTTTTTATTTCGTTTTTATTCGGGGGTGGGGGTTCGAAGCAGAAGATATAGCTGATATGGGTTCAGTTAGTCGGTAGAGAGGTGGAGAGGATAGTAGTTTATAGGGTGGGTCATAGGTCATAGGCGGAGGGTATAGATTTCTCTTAAGTTTTAGTCAAAAAGCAAAGGGTCTTCTTGAGAATTCCACGAACGATATTGTTTAGGTTATACACATAATACATCTATCACATATATGTGTGTATGTATATGCTTAGTTGGTTAGTTCAGTTATTCAGTAGTTCAGTTAGATGGTTAGTTGTCTAAGTTGTTGTTACACGATAGTATTTCCTGTTACATTTAAAAGCACATATTGCCTCGGGTTTCGCTTGATGACTATACAAGTTGGATTCGGTTTTTAGTTAAATATTACGGCAGTTTTACTATACTTTCTTGTAATGTGTGTGTTTCGGTGACTGAGTGTAAATCGTAAATCTGCTTTGTGATGTACATATTTATTTTTTAGCTGGTTAAAGGGACATCCCTCGACATCATGGGCTGTCTTCACTGTGCTCGGTTCCATCACTCGGATCATAAATACATATGTCCCTTCAATCGGAGTTCTTAAAGCTTCTCTTCTCTGTATTCTTGCTAAAATAATGGCGTGTGAGCTTAATGATTCATTGCATTATTTACAGTTCCCGTTTGCAGCTGCAGTGTGATCGGGTTGTTATTCAGCTTTCGGTTGTTAAAAATTTGATTTAAATTCTGCCTTCACTTCTTCGATGTTTATGCTGTTGCTTTTTTATCTCTCCTCTGTTTACCTTTGTTGTTTGTCAATGTTTTTTAGTTTGGATTATGCCATTCTACTCGTATTTATTGGTACTCCCTTACTCATTCATTTTTTTTTGTTTGTTTTGGTTTGGATTTGTTTTTCGGTTTTGTGTTGTTTATCTTTAAATGTATAATTTAATTAAATTAATTTTAAATTAATTTAAGTTTAAATTTAAATTTAATTTAATTTAGCAATAGATTAAATTTGTTTTGTTATTTTTTCTACTTAAATTAAATATAAACAGCTTTTGTAGTCGTTTCTGGCATCCAACGTAACTCCTGTCAAGGCCAAATTTATACCACGCAACGTCTTTTGCACTGATTAATGCGTTATACATACATATATCATATATAGATCATACATACGGTAATACATACAGAGGGAGACGTAGGCAAAGGTTTAGGTTTAGGATTAGGTTTATACGTAAACATAGGCAAACATATGTATCGCGTAGGTAGAAGAGCGCGCCACGTGGAGAGAAAAGAGAGAAAAAGTTATGTTCTAATCAAATCGTAATTCAATTCAGTTCAATTTAATTGATCGGACGTTCGCACTGCACAGAGAAAAGCTGTGTTTGATTTGATAAATATATTTGATGGCAGTTTGACTGCAATAGATATCTAAGTAGTTTCAAAACAATTGACTATTAAATCTATTTCGAAAATTCGGCAAGTATCTTAATTACTTTATTGTTACTTAAAAGCAAAAGAAAGTGATTCTTTCTCTTGGCATCTGCAGATAAAATGTTTGATTTATATGTAAATTTATTTTATCACATTTTATAGCATAACAAAGACGGGATCTATTACGATCAGTGCGAACGATCCGTTTTAGAATTTTGCATTGTGCTTATGGCATTTTGCAACACTTAATCCTAGTTACGCTCTACGGCTCAAGGTGCACGGGTTTCAGTGGAGGGTGTTGTGAGTGGGGGGTCAGAGAAATGAGTGTGCCAGAGCAAGATAGAGATAGAGAGTTTGATAAAAGTGGGAGTGGAGGGGTCTGTGCAGCAAGCGAGTGGCGTTATCCAACACTTACCCAGTAGTCAAACGTCGGTCTCGATACTAACGGCCAGGGCATTATTGTGCCTCATGGTGAGGCCGCTGCTGCCGCTGCCGCTCGTTGCCGCTGCTGCGCTAGCGTTTATTGTGTGGGACTGTTGCTGCTGCAGCAGCTGATGCTGCTGCTGTTGCTGCTGCTTGAAGCCGTTCTGCTGTTGCTGCTGCTGATGCTGGTACAAATGCGTCTGCGTCAGCTGCTGCAGTGGATGCTGCAACTGCTTGTCGATCGACATTGACATTGAGGATGCAACCTGTTGCTGCGGCTGTTGCTGCTGCTGCTGGGCTCCCAAAAATGGAGCCACCGCACTGCGTCCAGGATGTGTTTCTGTCAATCCCGGCGTGGACTCGACACCATCGTCCAAATCCATCATATCCGATGAGGACTCGGACAACGATGATTTCTTCATGTGTTGACCTACTTGGTGGTTTGTATGCATTTGTTTAGTGTGTTTTGTCGCAGTGTATATCACGCGTTGGCAGACAGAGAGTGTGTGTGTGTGTTTATATATGAGGTGTGTACGTGAGTTTGATTGGGGGATTCACACGATGCCAGGAATGCAGGAGCGGAGTTTTGGATGGATTGGTTCGAGTTTGATTTGAATTTGGTTTATTTTGGGTTTATTGTTGGGTTTTTCGGGAATTATTTGTGTGGAGGTCACGTTTCGATATTCGAATTGGCCATAAAATTGACGGAATAAAGAGAGAAACAAAAAGAAGAGAGAGAGAAGAGAGAAAGAGGAGATCACACATACAGTTGTAATGCATCGGTAACAGTAATGTTTTTTGCTGTAGTACTCGCTTACACACAAAACACACACGGTTCGTGCACGTTGGTTGTGGCACCGCTGTCAATACCGTTGCCCCACCGACAGGGTTGCCACCCACCGGCGCTGCAGCATGCCACCACCCACCAGCCCGCCAGTTTTGGGGGATGGTGGGTGTACGGCAGTGCTCAGAGAAAAAACATAACATCTGTTTCATATTGTCATCTCGACTTTTTCAATTAATCCTTAAACAATGTCAATAATATCTGGCATAGCATTGTGAATCAATAATATTTGAGATGGTTACTGAATCAATCAAGAGTTTGAAGAATAAAATATCATTTTCGTGAAATGTCGTTATTTGTATTTCTTTGTCAAACTTAAGTATGAAAATCGCTCGGAATATACTACTATATTTTATATTTGCTTTTGAAGATAAATACATACCAAATTTGGTCTTTTAAATTTTGATAAAAGTGTAAGAAAGTTGTCGAAAGAAAAAAACTTTAATTTTATTTTTAATAAGTTATTTATCATCATAAATATTAAAAAATGTAATGAAATGGTAAAAATATTTGACAACAAATAGAATGAGTTTAACAGAAATTTAAAGAGGTTTTAAAAACAATTGTTATGGAACATAATGTTTAATGTTGTTACATTGATATTAGCATATCTAGAGATTCAAATAGCACATCCTTTCTTGTTTTTAAAGATATTAGAGATACGACGTTGATATGCCTCAGATCAAAGGTAGCTCGAAATCGATGACCCGACTGTGGTGATATTTTTTCTCTGTGTGACAACGTGTCTGGTTCGAAAGCAGTGCCGGTACCCATCCGCTTGGGCGCCAGTTGGTGGTGCTGCCAATCGGGAGGATGGATGGTGGGGATTTTGTTTTCTTTTTTTTTTTGGTTTTTGTTCGGTTGGTGGTTTTTGGGGGCACACGGCACCGCCTTCGGCATCGGCATCCACAATTCGTTTCTTTCTTCGTAAATGTTTCTATTTTTATTCGACGGGTTCTACTTTTTGTTGCTCTACTTGAATTTGTGGTTTGGCTTGGTTTGGTTTTGGTGGTTCTGTCGGTAGTAGGTTGTTGGTATTCTGGGTTTTCAGGGTGGGGTAAATGCGAATCGAGTACGGAGGGGAGTGGTTTGGGTTTGAGCTCACTCAAGGCCACGGCAGATATACGAAGATCCGGGGGCACAGAGCGATAGAGAGACCGGGGTGGGGGAGGGGTCGTTGTTCGGAGGGGGGAGTGCACACACAGTGTTGAACTTACCTAATGTACCTGGCAAATATGGACAACTAGTAACGTGATTAAAGTTCTGGCTCTGCATCTCCTCCTGATCCGTTTCGCGGTGATAGAAGTAGTTGAAATTGCTGACGATGACCGGCACCGGCAGTGCGATGGTCAGTACGCCAGCAATGGCACACAGTGATCCCACAATCTTGCCCCAAACGCCGACGGGTCTGTACCATCAATCAATCATCATTCAATCATTCAATCAATCAATCAATCAGTTTCAGATAATCAATTTTTCAATTCAATTTAGAATTCGATTTCAATCGATAGTCGTGATCGTGTGTCAAACGATACAACGAATCAATGCAATTTTCGTTTGGCAATCATTTGCACATACAATTTTTTTTTTCCGGGCGTTTTAGGGTTGCATTTTATTATTTTGATTATTATTAATTTTTTATGATAATATATAGGTGCAATTTTTTTTTTGTTGTTTGTTGGGGATATTTGTTTTTGGTTTTGATTAACAATTGATATATATTTTATTTGAATTGAGAATTTTGGAGTTGGTTGGTTGTTTTTTTAAAATTGATTTTTGGTATTTGTTTGTTTGGATGGAAGCGAGCGATGTTAACGAACGAACGATATAAATAAAATGAAAATACAAATATATAAGAAATGTAAAGTAAAACTCTCGTTTTTTTCTTAGTATTTCTTTTGCGTTGGTTTTTTTTATCATATATACTGTATGCATTGGCAAAATTATACGGCATTACTCATTATATAGATACAGATACATATACAGGTATAGATATCGATAGGTGTACGCTTATATAAGTATATTTATAGAGAGGAGGGCTTGAGTAGGCATTAGTCTAGCAGAGAACGTTCAAATCAAATCAAAGTGGCGCAAAGAGTACGAAAGTCGAAAGAAGAAGAAGGCACAACACTTAAAACAACGGGTGGGTGGGTAAGCGTATATCTGGGTATATTTGGTTCATTTTTTGTCTTCTTTTTTTTTCTGTTGGCAGTTTTTGAGGTGGCTTGTTTGTGTGCAGATATATACAGACATAATTATAGCATAAGTGCGAGCGACTGGCTCAGGTGTTCGTGTGTGTGTGTAGGTGGCAGGTGGGGGGTTGGTGCATGTGTGTGAGTGTGGCGAAAACTTTTTCTTCCTCCAGTTAAAGTTGAAAACGGGGGAAAAGGAGTGGAAAGAGGTGGTTTTTTGGTGGGGAGGGGAGGTTCTGGTATCATAGGCAATTGGATTTGGCAGGCGGCTGGGCTTTGTTGCTCATTAGGCGGCTGTAGCTAAACTTTTTTGTCTCAGTGTGCGTGTGTGTTCGTGTGTGAATGGGGGCGAGTTGGTATGTGTGTGCGTGAGAGAGTGTCGTGTAAATGTGTTTATCGGGCACATGCAGCATGCTCCTCTTCGTCTTCGTCTCCTTCATCCTTTATTTGGTTTTTTTTTGTATTCTTCTTCTCCAGCTTTTTTGTGTTCGTTGTGGGGGTGTTTGGGGGGCTAAACTCGATAAGCTGTTTGGCCAGCAAATGAAGTTATCGTTATCGCTCGGTGGGCGTGGTTCCATCAACCATTGTTTGTGTGTTTGTGTATAGTTTGTGAGTTTGATGATGGCGATTATGGGCGGCACTGTACTATGAATATACAGCGCCGGGTATGAGTATTAAATCGAGTTGAACTGATGACGAGTTGTTTCGGTATTTTTGCGAAATTATTTCGGTATTTTTCGGTATCTTTTGTGAACTAAACAACGACACAACGTTACATAGGTAATTTGCGATAAGAAAATAATAAGCATAATACATTAACTTGGCGCAAAGTATAAAACAGCTAAAACGCAATGAGATGGCAACGGAACACGCGAGACAGCGAGATGGAGGTTGAACGAGTGCGAGCGAGAAAGAAAGAGTGATGCCAACTGAAAACCGTTTAACGATACAAAACGAAACAGAATGGAACACAAGATTTAAGACAAAGACAAAGATAAATACAAATACGAAGACAAAGACAAAGACAAATAGAAGTCGTTATAGACGAATACGAATACAAACAAACAGCTCAGCGAGTCAAAGTAAGAGACAACAACGTTTAAGTTTGGTTTTGCATATTATTAATCGGGAGATACGAAACTCAAAGGGGTTAACAAGAAGTACTGTTAGTTTTGGATACATTTCGATAGATAGCTTTAGTTGGGTTAGCGTTTTTGGGGCGGGCTTTTAATAATCACACATAACGCAATTAACAAAACAGTTGGAAATGAAAACTAGAACAGAACACAGAGGTGGAACGGAGAAGGGATGGAGCGGCCAGAAAGGAGGCCCTCCCAAGAGGCGGGAACAAAACGAAAACGAAACGATAACGGAAACGAAACTTTAAATCATAACTGGAGTTATCGTAAACGTAATCATAAAAGTTAGAATTGTATAGATTTGCATACGTCATGTCACCATATCCAACGGTGGTCATGGTGACGACCGCCCACCAAAATGCATCGGGTATGGACTTGAAGAAGGAATTTTCGCTTCCAGCTTCCGCAAAATAAACCGCCGATGAGAAGAGTACGACGCCTAAAAAAATTGATGGGAGAAACATTGCTTTGCATTGGTATTATATTCTTTTATGTTTTTTTGTTGTATTTTTAGTTTTATTTCTTTTTTTTTTCAAAATTAACATTTAACCAAAGAGTGTTTTTTGAAAGTAAGTCATATATGTCTGGATACGTCGGAAGCTCGTCAAGGTGGTGTACGTATGTGATGGTGGGGTATTTCGTGTTCCAAAAATACATTTGGAAACCCTGGTACGGCTTCTGTTTTTGTTTCAGTTTTTGTGTTCTTGTTTTCGGTTCAACTTAAAAGAGTTCTGATATATTCACGTGTGTTTCGGATTGACTTCACCACAATCCGGTGGCATTCCCAAGCAGAAAATCAAGGCTTACCTAGGGGCTTTGTTTTGTTTTCTAAATAATATAGGTAAGAGAAGCAATGATAGGAACTCGGTTTCTGGTGAGCCTCCCGTTGTTCGTACTGCTATCGGGCCCACAAATATGGTGATATTTTTGCGGATGGAACAAACGGCGAAAGTGGACCATATAGCGAATGTCTTGAAAATGAAATCAGACTCCATTCCTTATTTAGGGGACTTGTGGGATGCGGAGTGGGGGGATGTTGGTACATACTGGAGACGAACATAACATAAAACAGATGGAAAACGAAAAATGGGATGGACAGCGACACAAAACGTAAAACTGATCATGCCAGAAAAGAAACACGTAAGGAACAAGAATGAACGGAAATGAAAATGAGACATAAAACACAGGGGAGGGGGAAAGGTCCATTAAAGCGAGCGAACCACAACATCAATTGTATATTCACATTGTTCAATTTACAGAGTCCTCATTTTGAACACAACTGTACAAAAGGCACAGCCTGGTATCGGAACGCATGAGAATGGAATAGTCATTTTTTAAATTAATTTATTTACATTAGCATTAGGAGTGTGACGAAAGCAAAACATCAATGACACATATAAAGACATTACGTTGAGATATGGGAGAGACTGTACAACACTCAGTTACAAACACTCAGACAAAAAGAGACAGATAGAGAGAAAGAGACAGATAAGTGTAGATATAGAAGGCGGGATCGATAATAGATAGTGCCGGGACCACACCAGTGTGGAGCTGAAACGTGGGCTGTACCTCATATCACCATATCCCACCGTCGTCATGGTCACTACAGCCCACCAGAAGCCGTCCGGTATCGACTTGAAAAATGAACTGTCGCTGCCAGCCTCCGCGAAATAAACCGCCGACGAGAACAGGACCACGCCTGAATCACGATCCAATCGGATCGTTTAAATAGAGATCAATCGTTATTAAATGTGCAATTAATAGTTATTTTCTGCTTGGGAATCGGTTGGGGGTTGGTCTGGGTTCTGGGTTCTTTTTTTTTGGTTCTTGGTTTTTTGGGTCGCAGGGGCTGTGATATCTGAATCCCGTCAGATTTCAAGGTGGACTGCTACCTCTCTTATTAGTTCGTTAAAACAACTACAAGATATACATAAGACTATGATTATGAGTTAGTAATGCTTTTGGGTTTTTCTTTCTCTTGGGATTCGGTGCACGGTAAAGAAAACTATATATATGTAATTAAAAATGTTTTAAGAATATTCTTCGTTGGATATGTATGTATTAGTAGTTGGTGTTTGTGGTTCTGTGTGTATCTGTGTGAGTGTCACACAAAAGGTTAGCAAAATATTACAAAGGCGATAACAAAAATTGTCATGTTCCTCGGCGGAAACCGAAGTAAAAAAGAGCAGAGATCGAGGATCGTTGCCTACATCTCTGCGCTTTCACAAGTGTGGGTGTCTGAGAGAAAGAAACGGAGAGAGAGAGAGATAGAGATAGATAGAGTGTGTGTGGGTGTGTGTGTGTGTTAGTAAGGTTAGTAAGGCTACTTGATCGGTGGAAACTAGCTATACAGAAGATTATTTATTTATAGAGAATATCATTATTAATTTTGTTTGTTTGATTAGAGTTAAACATGAAACTAGCTAGGTACTCTGTACAATACAATATACATACGTTATCGGTTCATAAGTAGTAGTAGGTATGTAGTCATATCAGTAGGTTCTATACATATATATCAATATATCGATGAATATGTTAAATATGATAGGGCTACACTACGGCAAGACAAATGATACGGTAACGAAATCGAAACAACCATCGAATGCCTATAGAAAATATTGATATACTATACATGTATATATCAGTTATATATCGCAGAGGCCAGTTTATTAATCATCATCTGGAAACTCTGCAATTTTTTAAGCTAAACAACATATATCTAACAATTTGTAACGAAACGAAATGGAATGGAATCAAAAACATAACAGACACAGAACTCAACGTAACTGATATATACAGAACATATATAGTTTTGGATATGCAGATAGTTGAGAGTATTTAAGTAACGATATATTGATATAGATGTGTTTATGTTTATGTCGGTTTAGATATGGTACACTATAGATTATACATATGATATACTTAGGTATGGTTAGTTTAATACGTTAATCGGTCAACGGATACAACAACAAACTATAAGCTAGAAATTACCAACTAGAAATTAGAAACTAGAAGCTAAAAACTATAGAACTAAAAGCAAAATTCAAACCACGGCACAATCTGTGGACATGGACATCGAAACGACAACGTTGATGATGAGTACGGTTTACGGATTATTGAATACGGATTACTGATTACGGTTTACGAACAACTTGAATGTGGTAGAACATGAACAACAATACAAAATATATATAATTTATTTGATACAGATGGTATAATTTATTTTCGCTTGACCTTTCTGTATGTATAAGGTTGGAACATATATCGATCACCATTTCTAGTTGCTATTTATATGTTTATTTGGTTGGACAATTTGAATGCCAAGAAGATTGCCAATTTTAAGGCATTTTCAACGCAGTTTGGGCACATCAAAAAACTGTAATGGTTTTATTTGGGATTGGGAAAGGAAGGG